>OV281357.1:75000-5075000 GCA_923062675.1 Marasmarcha lunaedactyla | reverse complement strand
AAATATATGATTTAATCAAGGCAAGCGCTCGGTTTTTAATGCCGTAATGGTGCAGTTTCATGAGTAGAGTAGTATGATCCACACAGTCGAACGCCTTGGACAAGTCACAAAAGACACCAATAGCATCACACGACTCCTCCCAGGCGCTGAATACGTGTTTTATGAGCTCAACACCGGCATCGGTTGTTGAGCGACCCCGCGTGAAACCAAACTGCTTAAAATTCATTAAACTATTACCGTAAAAATGAGAAAGTAATTGATTTAAAATTAATTTTTCAAAAATCTTACTGAGCGTTGGTAGTATAGATATAGGTCTAAAATTATTAGGGTCAGACATACTACCTGCTTTGAATATTCGAATGACCTTACTCAATTTCATTAAATCAGGAAAAACACCATTATCAACACAGTCATTAAATATACTGGCTAAGTACGGGGCTATACCATCAATGACAGATTCAATAATTTTAACAGAAATCCCATCTAAATCGGCAGTATTTTTTACTTTAATGCTTTTAAATGCATTTAAAACTTGTGGAACAGTAACATGTTTAAAAATAAAATCAATATTGCATGAATTTACATTTTCCGTTAGCAGTGACTGTGCAAGAGTGGAACATGAATTAATACTCGAAGTAGTTGACACAGGGATGGCAGTAAAAAAATTTTCAAATGCTTCAGCAACTTCTTTGTCAGTTGACAACACTTTATCATTAATGGTCCTGGTAGGCGTCGGGACGAGTCCCACATAACTCTGCATCGCGCGCGCCAGAGTATGCGTCAGAGCATTTTATATCCACCTGCCCTACCCGTGGAGGGGAACAAAAAAAAACCTGCAGTCAAAAATAAAAGGGGATCTTGGTTCATCTTTAGGAACTATTGAGAGCAAGGTATTTGAAAGGCTTCTGCAACCAGTACTTTAGAAAGCCTAAGAATTGATGACGCGCAGTTTGCTTTCCGTGTTGGCGTGTCGACGGATTCTGCCACACTGAGCTCAATTTTTTTTTTGTTCCCCTCCGCGGGAAGGGCAGGAGGATAAAAATGCCCTGACGCATACTCTGGCGCGATTCCAAAGTTATGTGGGACTCGTCCCGACGCCTACCAGGACCATACCCACTAAAAAACCCCCTGTCGGCTCGTGCATTTTTGCCACTCAGCCTTCATCTGAGCGACGGCCAATTGGAGAAAGAGGCCGCGCTAGCGGGGCCCAGAAGGGGTCACCCGCTGGGATTACATAGCACTGAAGGTGCTCAAAGCACTGAAGGTGAATACATAGCACTGAAGGTGCTCAAAATGAAAATCAATAATTAAAACAAAAATTAAAAAATTGCAAAATAAAATTGAATTAATTCGCATTTACGTTAGAATTAAGATTTACGTTAGAATTAGAATTTACGTTAGAATTAGAATTTGCGGCCAGAAGGGCCTCGAGATCGGCGGACAGTCTGGTGGATGAGTACGCTTGCGCATTCCTAGGCCTAGCGACTTTGAACTTCGAGTCTAACACAGGAGTAGTATATGAGACTGAATCACGAACTAGAGGATTGGGATGGGTTTCGGAGCGTTTGAAAAACGCTTCAGAGAGTGTTTTGAGATGTTGTTGTACTGTAGGCAGTTCAAGATCTCTATGCAAGTCCGCGTTACAGCACGTACCACGGTGCGTTTGTGGCCCGGTGGCAAAAGAGGTTTTGAACTACCTGCAGTTTGTGCAGGAGGGAGGGTTTGGCGTGGGCAAAGATTGGCGAGGCATACGTCATAACGGGTCTAACGCAGACCTTGTAAAGTGTACGTTTGTTTCTGAAGGACATTTTACTTTTTCTACCTAACATGCTATTTAGGCGGCCTAAATAGTGACGAGCGAGTTTCGAAACTGTTTCGACGTGTGGCTTGAAAGAAAGCGTCGGATCTAATGTGACGCCTAAGTATTTAGTACTGCGCTTCCAGGGGATGGGAATGCCTAACATTCGGACGTGGGGATCGCCATTGGGACGACGGCGTTTGTGGTCGAAGCGCATCGCAGAACTCTTTTCAGGGTTCACATCGATGCGCCATTTTTGTAACCATACACCAAGGGCGTTTACGGCCTTTTGGAGTCTGGCTACAAGGTGCCGAACACTGTGGCCTTTGGTATAGAGTGCGGTGTCGTCAGCAAAGAGGGCGAGTTCGACGCCTTTCGGCGGGATGGGAATGTCGTTAGTGTACATGGTGTACAGCAGAGGGGCGAGGACTGAGCCTTGAGGGACTCCAGCCTTTATGGGACGAGGCGCAGAAAGCGTGCCTTCGTGTTTAAATCGAAATGTACGGTCTTTGAGAAACGACGCTATTAACCTGACTAGGCGATCCGGTAAGCCTATCTTGTAGAGTTTATAAACGAGACCGCTGTGCCAGACTTTATCGAAAGCCTTGGCTACGTCAAACAAAACCGCGACTGTTTTATAACGACGCGGATAGAAACCGTCAAGTATATACTCGACGATTCGGTGGACTTGCTGAGGGCAGGAGTGTTTAGCGCGAAAGCCGAACTGATGGGGAATAATGAGAGGATCGCCATCCGTTGGAAACAGATGGTTCCGCATTCGAGAGAGTATGACTCTTTCGAGAAGTTTAGACATTGCCTTGAGGAGGCTGATGGGTCTGTGATTAGCCGGGACATTCAGAGGTTTACCCGGCTTCGGAATGCCTATGACTGTCGCTTCCTTCCAGACTTTTGGAAAGTAGCTATGGTCGAAGCAGGCATTGAAGATAATAGCTAACAAGGTAAGTACCTGCTGGGGCAGGTGCTTAAGTGCATGGTTGGAAATTCCATCCACACCCGGAGCCTTTTTGGACTTTTGATTTCTAATGAGAAGCAAGATTTCATCATTAGAGACTGTGACAGGGTCGGCGGTGATGGGGAGAGAGTCTCTGCGAAGGACTTCGTCCTCCACCGCCTGGATGTGTGAGGGATCAGCAGGTTGCGTGCTGGGCGAGCATTGTGCGGCAATGCTGTCAGCGAAGCATTTGGCTTTCTCTTCGACTTCAAAGGCAGTAGTGCCATCGGGACGAGTGGGAGGAGGAACGTGAGAGGCGGTGTCTACGCGTAAGGCTCGGGCCATGCTATAGTACGCTTGGTGGGACGGAGAGATATTCGCCATGAGATCGTTCATCTGAGCGTCTCGGAGTTCCGCGAGGCAAGACCTAACTTTACGTTGAAACTGATTCGCAGCTGTTCTATAGGCGGGCGTGGGATATTTCTTGGCTCTCCGGAGAGCCGCGTTCTTAGCTTTAATAAGATTGCTAACGGCTAAGGGAAGCGTGGGTTTGCCTTGCTTAGCAACCTTTTCGTTGTCACTGATGGCTGAGTTGATAGCATCAGTGAGAGAATTTACTAATGAATCGATTTTATCCGGGCTATCTAATTGTTCGGGAGAGATCGCGAGTGGAGAGTTCGGAGCCTCTAAGGCTGAAACTAACGTATTTTTAAAACCTTTCCAGTTGGTAAAGGTCTTAGGAGATGAGACGTTATCGTTCGGCGGTCCTAGCACGAGGGAAACGGGGCGATGGTCGGAGCCTAGGTCATCGAGCGGTTCGATAGACCTTAGATCAAGATTGATTCGCTTGATAATTGCAAAGTCGAGGATGTCAGGAGAGTAGGACGGGTTGTTGGGATAGTGAGTGGGAGTGATGGGGGATATGACGTCTAGGTCAAGGGAGTTAGTGATGTCGAGGAGAGCGATACCGCTGGTGTTAGTCGATAGGCACGTCCAGTCAGTATGTTTGGAGTTAAAGTCTCCGAACATATAGACTGAATGGCCGAGGGCGAGAATGGCCTCAAAGTCGCTGCGGATTGGTCTGGTACCACTAGGTATGTAGATTGAAGCTATGATGATGGTCGGATGACCAGTCATAGCCAATCTACACACAGTGGCTTCCATGTTGAGGAGAGGAGGGGTAGGCAGAGGACAGCAGTAGAAGCCTCTTTTGTAATATATAGCGGTGCCGCCGAAACCGTCGGAGTTGGGCCTATCGTTACGAATAAACGCGTACTTAGGTATAGCGAATCCCCTGGAGCGGTTTGGAGTAAGCCATGTCTCCTGGAGAAAGAATAAGTCAGATTCTTTGTTCTGAAGGAACAGTTTAATCTCGGGAAGGTTGGTGTTAAGGCTACGAGCGTTAAAAGATACTAGGGATAAGCCCTTGGGTTTAATACGACTGGACGCGGGATTCGCGGGTCTAGACATTATAATTTACTTATTTACGATTTTATACAAAAATAAAAAATTAATTTATAACGAACTTAGAAGCGAGTGATGCTCGGCTAACGCAAATAAACGCTCTTGAGGAGAGCGGGCGGCTCGCAGTTTGCGTGCGAGCACGGAAATTTCGTTAATATCGACGTTTTGAATAACGTCGGACACGGTCTTCATGTCCTCAGCCAACGACAACTGAGGTGCGGATGACGGAGAAGGACGCGGCCCTACGGAAGCTACGGGAGCTGGGATGGCTCGGCAAGGTGCAGGCGGAACGGCCGGACGCTGCCTCCAAGACAGGGCCGGAGTAGGCGTCGGTTGAACGGGCTTTGCTTCCGGGGGACCCCGGTTGCGCAGCGGCGGGAAGTTAGCGGGAGTGAGCGGCGGCGCCGGTTTAGGCGCGACCCTCTTGGCGGTGGAGTGCGGAGCACGCGGGCAGCCCCTGTAGTTAGCTGTGTGACCAGACTGGCCGCACAGCACACAGGCAGGGGGGGAAGTGGATTCGGGAGTGCGAGTGCACTCCTTCGTAAAATGTGGATCCAGGCACTTAACGCACCTGGGGGGAGCTGAGCAGTTAGCCGCTGCGTGGCCGTAGAGCTGGCAGCGGTGGCACTGCCCAGGGTGACCGCGGGGGTTGGGACGCTCAACAGAGATATTTGAGTGTCCGCAAATTGTGCGAGCCTCTCTAAAGGTCTCCCTCGAGTTGGGAGTATTCGACAAGATAACTAAAGCTAACGGAAAGCGCCTACCGCGGTTAGAGTGCATCTTGTGCACTGCTTCGGCCGGGAAACCCTGGGACTTAAGGTCCTCGAGGATTTCTTCATTCGCGAGCTCGAACGGGACACCCCGTAGTACTGCGCGGATCTTACGCTCCTCCGGGAGGGCGTAGGAGTGATACGCGATTTGATTTAACGAGAGCAACCTGGTAAACGCGCGGAAGTCGTCGACGGTCGCTACTTGAATTTTGATTGTATCGCCAGCGTTGGCGGCTTTTAAGTAATTAATTTTGTGCTCTTTGCACAAGTTAGAAACCGCGGTCCAGCGCGTTTTTTCACGCAGGAAGACGGGCGGAGGGAGCTGAGGTTTCGGCGGGACGGGAGCGCAGCGCGTCGCTGGCTTCGATGGTTACTTCGAGCGATTTTAACGGCGCGGGGGCTGGTGTTGAAGACACCGGGGTTGGCTCGGGTGTTGAAGACACCGCGGCTTTTTTCGAACGCTTCTTAGAGCGTTTGGCAACTAACTGGAACGCGGGCTCAGGAGAACCGGTTAGGGTGGCGGCGACCGACGAAGCTTCGGACGCGGCGGAGTCTGAATCGCTCCCGGGAGCGGTACGCTTCCTGCGAGATGAGCGCGAGGATGAGACCGACGCGCAGTCCATATCGGATGGAACGGGAGACGTGGGAGAGCTATACACCTGAGGGGTCTGGACATTAGAGGCCTGAGGGGCCGGGGACGCAATAGATGCCTGTAAGGCCTGCGTTAGTGCGTCAGCGGGTATGCTTACGCCGGACGCAGCGAGCGCCTGGGCGAACGACTTAAGAATATTAACAAGGTCTATTGGAGGACTTGGAATTACAATATGTAATATATAAATATATAATGTATGCCTATAATATATAACAAATGCCTAGGATTCCTAAATAAAAACCTAGCGAACCCTAGCGGCAAACCTCCCTACCAGCGGTAGGGGGGCTGGGGAGAATAACTTAAAACTAACCGTAGTACGCCGAAGGCCGCTACCTAGAAACCTAAAAAAAAAGGGTACGCAGGTAAAGAGTTGACCGCGTTAGGGTCAACCTTTACCGACAGAAAGGACAAATACACACGAAGAATACACAGATATGATAAAAATAAATATGAAAATAGGAGAAAAATAAATAAAATAGAGAAGAGAAATAAAATAAAAATAAAAGGACTGGTTCAGTACAAATTCGTTGTCACCGTTAAGTATCCTTTGTACTGAAACCAGACTACTTACGCTGGGCACAACACTGCACTCAGCACAAGCACAACACTGCTTAGCACAGCACTTTGAAGACTAAGGGGCTTAGTCGCAAAGAAAAATCGCACTTCGAAAGCACTCAGACGAAGTAGAAAAACCTTGAAAACCGTAGCACGGAACCAACACGCTAGACTGTGACGTCAGTAGACTGAGCGCCACGGAATGGCGGGAAGGGACCGATCAACGGAGAACTGGGTCTTGCACGTCCGCATCGCGTGGCGATCGGAGCGAGAATGACTGAGCTCAAAGCATGCTGTGACCTTTTATAGAATACTTACACCATTGTATACGCATATTTTTTTGACTTGTGGAGGGCATTTGATCTGTTGAACTCTGATGATCTCTGGAACAAACTGCTCAGCTCGTGAGTCAATAAAGGTGTGGTAGATTATATGCGATTCTGGTATGGAAACCAAACTAATTATATGTAGTGAGTTTACTAGTTATGAGTCCCACATATCAAAGTTTCTGATCGAGATAAACTATCATTGCTTAAATTTTTGGAAAAAGACCGACCAATTCCATTAGCCTTTAGAAACTGGAATTTATATGAGTATCCAATACTACCCGTAACAGTTGCACACCGTTTGACACGGTTGAATATGCTGTACTTAAATAATTAAACACCTACTGTATCGACCATATTTTGCAAATAAATTGATTTGATTTGATTTGATTTGATTTACCTAAAACTACAAAACATTCATGGTCTATTAAAACTGCTTCTCAATTAGAGAAACCAAGATTTGTTATATTCGGTCTATAGACTAATCGAAAAAATAATGTTTCTAATAGTTCTTCTGTGTTCGACCATTGTCAAGTTACGAATATAAAATTATTTTTAAAATCACAATATTTTCCGTATGACTCATTAAATCTCAAATTTGATGAGGGAAGATTAAGTATATTATATGAAATGTATGCTAATTTTCGTCAGTTATATTACAACTCAAGAATCGATCCCTTGCTTTATTTATGTACATTCAAAGAAAAGACTCCAATCTTTGTAATTGACTGCTTTGAGTAACATTGTTCGAAAATTGTCATGAAAGCTACTGTAGATATACAAGGTTTCAAAAATGAAGAAAACGATTTTATACCTAAAGAAATAGCTCTCCAATGTGGCAAGAATATTTTTATAATTCTGATAAAACCCCCATGTCCATTTATAGTTTGACTAAAAGAGAACGCCTGCAAGTGGCTTGGATAGAAAGAAATAGAGGTATACTATGGAATGAGGGATACGTACCATATTTATATTATAAGTTGTGTGTATCACGATAAAATATGTGCTTTCAAAAATGTATTTGGGCTAAATAAATGGTGTCTAGAAAATAAGATTTTATTGTAACAGTTAATAAAAACAAATATATATATATATATATATATATATATATATATATATATATATATATATATATTATATTATGCATCCTCACCTACTTTCCTACGCTATTTTCAATGCATTGCCTGTATTGAAGACGAAATTCGGTTTTTGAAAAAAATTAATTGCGGTATCCGGATCAGAACTGAAAAGAGTAGGTTATTAAAATTATCATAAAATGAGTTTTCGAATAGACCAAAATGAAAAGAACAAGTTGCAAATGCTGACATTGTAACTTTTGTTTTTGTAGAATGCTATGTGTCATCTGTCATCTTCACTTTTACTTTTTTCATCCATTCATTGTCACGAAGCGGGAATTAAACCAGAAATTAATTGCAAGATTGAGTTTTAATACACTCCCTGAAAAACCATTAATTACACTCGTTATTGCATAGCATCGAGTATGTTAGCCGAAGCATCCCCGCCTGTTGCATGTTTATTGCATTTATTTATATTTTTACTTCTATAATCCTTTTGTTTTTATTTTAACCATAAATTTTTATTTGACCTTTTGTATATGTTCGTGAGTAAATGTAGGATTTATGCCTGAATGATAAATGATTATTATTATTGTAATATAACTACACCAATCGTATGTAAATAACAAAGTAGTTAAACCACTTCAAAACTAATAATAAAAGCCTTAAAAGTGAGTAGTAAAGATTAAAAAGTAGGCTTACCAGATCGTAAGCTTCTTAAGGAGACTTGCCGACAACGGGGCTTAAAAGTTCAATCTTTATTTTCTTTATGTTAATGAGTATGACTTGTTTATAAAGTTAACAACATGGTTTATTTTACTTATTATTTATTATAATACTGCAATAAGTTGTTAATAAAGAATTTGTTAAAATACTTGCGTAAAATATATAACATGACCAAAACCTCTTCTCTCAAGATTGATTAAAAGCTTATGTTGAACGCTAATATCCTTTGTAATGTTGCGTGAAGTATTTTAACATTTAACTAGGGTTTAGTGTGTATTAAGTCTCTCAGAAAGTATTAAGTTTAAGTTGTGTCAACTACTTCTATGTAAGTCTGCTTTTACGAGTAAGTCCGTAGTTTCGTTGGAGTTCCTAGTTGTGAAGATACAATTTCCTTCATATAAAAATTTATTTTTTGCATCCAAGTATCGGTAGGTACACAAGATTTTAATTATAATATTTCAACTTATAAAACTATATTTTGCAAGAGCAAAATAGTTAATAAGAAATGATTTGATAATATCGATACAATTTTAACAAATTTTATTTTTCACGGTTTCGTTAAGTTGTTTTTACTAATTAATTCTGACTTATTACAAGTAGTGGTCAGTGGCCCTGCCCTGTTGATGAACGCTGATGTTTGTTTTGGGGACATCGTTGCTAATATTTACGTTTATTCTGGGTTCGTACTGTTGATGATTTTATCTGTGGTTTTTAGTCCAAAAATACGGGTACAGTGAAAAGTTACAAACTCATATTGCTTCTTTTCTTAGCATTAAAATATTTTAATAAATTAAGCATAGGTTACACTATAATTTTGATGAGTTTGTGGGTATTTACAGTAAAGATATAAAATTTCTAATTTCACAGGGTGTAAAATATAAGTGCTTGTACTAAAATTTTGATTATAGGTGCGAAATTACCTTACTTCATTAGTATTTTTATGTTGGAACATTTGCACGCTTGGAAGTTTGTGTAGAAAATGTCACTGTTGACTCTTTTCGTATTTTGTAAGTATTAATCCTAACAAAGTGCATTGCACGCGTGAAGTGAAAACCACGTGGGTTTCACCATCATCGTGGCGTAGGCACAGACAGTAAGACAGCGGTAACAACGTGTTCGAATGCTGGTAGGTACACACTGTGTTGTGCACTATACGTACTTAAGAGGCTTTGGCTTTCAAATTGCTATTGGTTCTGTTGTTGTACGTGGTTAATATAGCTTTTGTAACGCCTCAGACTTCAAAAGAAACTCTACAAGATAAATTTAAATCAAAACATCATCTCAGCTTCTTCGCAGCATTTGAAAGTGCCAAAGTATGTTAGTCCAAAAAAGATTTGAAAAAACGTGCCAGTTTTTGTTTTCGTTAATTTATAGTCCGTTTTACTTTTGAGCACGATTTTATTCGTAAATCGTAAAGGTTAATCAAAACAAGAGATGTAGATATGATAAAGAAGGATAAATAAACTGAAAGGCTTAATTTATGTCAAGTTTATTTCCAGGTATCCTGATCCTGCACAGCGTGCAATGCTCCGTGGTGCTGACCGCTAAAGCGGAGTCCCTGCAGGCGCTCGCCAAGGAGGTCGCAGCCTCACCTGTCCTGCAAGAAGTAAAACATCTAATCCGTTCTGCTCACGAACAGTTCTACCGGGTATCCAGAGCAGCGGATGATGAAGAAGGTCGGAGATTTGGCTAGCGTTTTATTAATTTGAAAAAGTCTGTGGTTTAATATGCTACTAGAAATCACTATTAGTTAAGGTAGCTAAGTAAAACGAGGTCCTGTAGTTTTAAAGTTTATCAATCACATAAATATGAACAATAAACGAATCTGACATCACTTTTTGATAAATAGTTTTTAAAGGGTTATTATGATGAAATAAATTTTTTTTTAACAAATATCCTCGCACATTTTTTGTCTATGGGTCATGAATGATGAGTTCTACAAAATGCAGTGCATTGTTTATCGTAACATCATACCTAATTATAACAGGGAATGCCAAAGGATGGCTTTAATAAGCAAATTATTAATATTTGGTTACTTTACTATAATTTTCGAACGAATCTAACTTTTTCACATGGAATTCGGATTTCTTTATTAATTGATAATAAAACTTTCTACATTTGAAAAAAATTTTACAATAAGCAGTTTTGGAGTTCATCAATTGCAAACAAACATAAATTATAAAATTGTCCATTTTTAATAATCCTATAGATAACTTTTATGTTTGGAAGGAAAAAATAGTTCAATAAATTTGTATTTATTTATAGTTTTATATATTGGTGATACTAGTGCTGTACTTCTTTACTTTGTACATAAAGTGCGGTTACTTTATGTAATAATAAGCCTTTTAAATCTTTTCTTCTCTTAGGACTGATTGTTATATGCGCACGTAAATTTTATCAGTATAATAGTTTTGCCCCTTGTCGAGACTGCCATAGAAATTATGTCAAGTTTTAAACATTATTCTAATGATAATAGATATTTGAGCAATCAATAACCCCCTTTTTGTCTTAAAAAGTTAAAATGGAACCAAATGATGCCTTGAAATTTTTCAGTCGTATTAGCAATAATATTAGATTTGACCAATCAAAACTGAGAGTGCTCTTGCAAACACCCCGAACCCAGTAAATTAGTCTCCAGCTTTGCAGAAAGGAAAACAATTAGTTTATCATTTTTCAAAAAGGGTTTGTACGTTCAAGATACAAATACAAAATACTTTATTTCGTTCAATGTAATTAAATCCTAAATTAGAGGAATTTTTATGAAAAAAGTTTTGGAAAATTGAATGTGCTCTCAAGGTTGAGAGTCAATCAATTTTAAACTTACAACAAGCTTGTATTTTTGAAATATTTTTTCTTTATAAGATAATTGAAGAGTTTTAAAGAGGGGGGTTTAGAAAATCTTCATATATTCTTTAGCAGAGTTATTACGTTTCCTTAATTTTTTCCATTGTATATGGATATATTTAATAGAAACAAGAATGAAATTCTTAGCTTATGTTAAAAAATTCTAAAACCATTGGTTACAGATGAAGAAAACAAAGAAATAGCGGACTTTGGGAAAAAAGCCAGCAAAATCTTGCGCACCACTGCCAAATATTTCAGAAGATATTTTTATGATTAAAATAAAATATATTTGAGTTGATTTCTTTGATTTTTTGTGCTGACCTTGGATTCCCGTACTTCGACTTCGTTCCCCTTTTTATTGCACTGCCGGCATTGGCACTTGTCATTAGAAATTATATTGTCAAGCCAATCTTGCAAGTAGTATTGTTCTAAATAGGCCATTGCTTGTAAACGCCCCCTGGATAAAGCCATGCTGCCAAGCGAGCTGGTCACGTTCCGGCATGATACAGTAGCCAATGCGGGGGAAAAAAGGTCTGATCAATTAGGCTATGTTGATAAACCATTTGAGCATGTGAGTTATAAGTGAGTTGAAGTTTTCAGATAGACTATTCTATGAGGAAGCGAAAATATCGATGAAATAATTAATGGAAATGAAAGCTTGTAAACCAATATGTAAAATAAGTCGAACTAAACAAAACACTAGTTCATAATTTAAGAGCAGTATTCACGCGCAGATAGCCCATGACTAATATTACTTCATAAAATATTTTATAAGACATAAATTCCAATTCCAATTCAAATATCTATTTCTCAACATTGACAATTACTTGTTCTTATTGACGTCAAATAAAGCATTTAGACCTAGAATGAACAAAATGCCTTAAAAGGAACTATCATGATAAATTCAAACATCTATCTCACGTAGTTAAAGAGATTGCGTGGTGAGTTTTATACGAAAGTAAAGCCTATCTTTTAGTCCTTTAGAGCTGGAATTTTCTATTTCCGTACTTTTTTAAGTGAGCGCCTATTTCCTAAACGGAACCTCAATGCAAAATTTCAGATTCTCAGCTCTTTAAATTTCAGAAGCCTATATTTACATACTACGTTTTTCATCAGAAATCGTAAATTTTATAACCTTGGATGTATTATCATATCATTATAGTATAAATGGAATTGTATTATCTTGGATGTTGCTCGGATACGTAAAGTACACCTATGTCAAATTTAAAGCAGTATAATCCAGTAGTTTTTTCATGATGCGCCCACAGACCTACATACACTGGCCCAGTAGCGTAGTGGCTGGTAGCCCAGCCTCAAACGCTGGAGGTCACAGGTTTGAGTACTGGCCGGAGTATTCATATGTGTGATGACCGCAGATGTTTTTTCTGGGGTCATGGTCGTTTATATGTATACATATATACGAGGTGTAGATGTGGCATAACAAATAATGTAGGTACCTAGTCAAACTTTTGAGGTAAACTAGTAACGTTATAAGACTAAAGACTGATTTTTCAATGCTCAGATAATTTATATCAGTAGAACTATTTTGAGAATTTGACATCTCTATAGAAAGTTATGTCAAGCGTTAAAGTTATTCTCCAGATATGACTATTAAAAAATCAGTCCTTAGTATATATAGAGTTATAAAATTATAGCTGTTCATCTGAAATAATTGAAAAACTAATTTCGTATTACTACATTAAAGATTAAAATAAAATGCCGCGACAGAATGGAATAAATTATTTTAGGTCCGATTTTTTAATGATTCCTTTTAAAATTAGAATAATTTTGAGATCATGACTTCATTTTTATGGAATAATTTGTCAAGTATCAAAGTTATTTTCCAGATATAAATCAACTAAGCATTAAAAATCAGCAATCAATAATTTTTTTTCAATTAAGCAAGTTTTCTTTTTTTTTTTCATTATGAATCATGCTTAGTTTCGTAGTTATAGGAATTTGTATTTTTTTATAATTCAAAAATATACATAATTATGTAGTCCGCTGGGTAAACGATATAATTTGAAAACTAAGCAATAATTGAGGAGCTCCGGAACAAAAACCGATAAACCCTCTTTACGTCATTTTTGCGAAAATGCAGAAAACGATTTATTTAAAAATCGTAATGGTTTACGATCTACTAAAATATGATAAAAATGGAAATCACTCATCAACAATTTACATAGGGTTTATCGGTTGCTGGTCTGAAAACTAAAAAATCTGTTACCAACTGATAAAAAAATGATGGCATTGTCGGTTTTTGTTTTGGCTGCCCAACTTTAGAGTTTCATTTAGTACGTTTTTGACGGGTATTGAAGCGTCTAATTGAAGTATGGCATGTAAGAGTACTATGAAATACGAAAAATAAAAAAGAAGTTGTTTGGTAAAAAACGGAATTATCGGTTTTTGTTCCGGAGCTCCTCAATTGTTTTTTTATAAACGTGAGTGAATTAATTGACGCCAAACGACTACACCCAAGCTATAGCTAAGAAGCCTTATGTTTTTAAATGAAACTAAAAATCTGCCAAGCCTGTGTAATATTTTTATTTTATGCAGTGGAATAAAAAATAATTTTTATTAATAATTTAATTATAATGGATTTCAATGATTAATAAACATGCAGAAATAAAAATAATACTGATTTTTAGATTCTATGGTCGAGATGTAAATATAACAAGACTGTATAATTGTTCATCACTACAATTGTACAGTTGAATTGTTGATTTTTACATTCCATGACTAAAATTTTTTTTTTTTTCGAAATGGACAGTTTATTTATGGCCCATAGGCCTTTTAAATTTCACCGGACTTTGTGGCCTAGCGCTGACGGCGCCTAGCTGGAACTTAAACTACTCCTTAACTTAATTTAATATTTTAAGACAAATAAGAACAAACAATTATTTACAATTGTTGATTAGTGAATAGTTATGATAAATTGATTGATTTATGTAAAAATAATTAACTTTTACATTACATAACCACAACTTTAATATTTAAGTCTGATAATCTAGTGAGAATAATAATATTGTGTACAATTACAAAAGTGCATATTTTGGTTTATAATATACAATTACAAATAGATTGGTGTGTTTGTGACATCATCACGATGGCGAATAGGGTTATGCTTTATTTACACTTGTGTTGTATGTAATGTTTGTTTTTTATTTACGCACTAAGTACATATATATACGGAGTGGAAGGTAAGATAGGCTTTGCACAATGGAAATAAAATATCCGGAAGTATAAGCAGTCGTTTATTGCGTATAAAAACCACAAAAAAGAGTCACTGTGCATTACTGACATACTGACTTTTCCCGAACTATTTTTTGTAGGTATTTTCGTTCCTTTTGTGCCTTGGCATTCAGAACACGGCACTGCGTTGATAGTGTGGCGGTCAAAAGGTTAAACATTTACTTATTGATGGCTGATTAGCGTTCTGGTAATCAGTAGTAGCCCTACATCATAAGCCGGAGATCCCAGATTCGAGTGCTGGCCATCATCACACTATAAATTCGAGTGATGACCACAGATCATTGTACTCAGGTCATAGTTGTTTGTTATTTTTATATGTTCATTTATTCTGAGTTCAAAACACAAGCTCTGCTTACTTTGTGGCCGTACATATGATTTAAATCTGCAAATCATGTTTAACGTATCAGTATATAGCCATTACGGCATTAAAATAATTATTCTAATAACCAATTTACAAGTCCGAACAATACAAGTTGTTGATGGCTTTTTGACGTTTTGCTTCACTAGTTACAAGTAAAGAATATTTATTTGATTTGGTTTGAAAAATGCATATTTTTCGATACGATATTCGATATGATACATTTCTAACAGATCACGATATTTAAAGTATCTTCTCAAATCTATCCAGCGGTATAATATACATATTGGGTTAATTTTATTGCTCAAAGACGGGTTCGGTATCAATACAAGATCACTAAAAATATACATCTATGCTAATTCAGAGGTTTGGACGGTTTTTTTATTTGCTGCCGGAGCACCCTCTCGGGAGGGAGGTGGAAGATTCGTCATGAATACCACCGCAGCCGTCTGCGGGGTGATGTGGGACTCACCAGAGTGGCACCTACCCACTAAAAACCACCTTTACTGGCTGTGGCATGGGAATGCTAAGCAGCCTTCATCGGAGCGACACCCGGGTTGGGAGGTGGGTGCGCAAGCAGGGACCCGCTAGAGGGTCACCCGCTGAGAATACTTAATCACTTATGGTGCAAATGACATGTGGGATGATGGTTATTAGGCCTGGGCAGCCTTAAGCTGGTTCAGTTTCGCCGAGAGCTGATCGGGAGGGTCCGAGAGTGCATATCTCGGTATACGGACTTTGTACCTCGACGGCACGGATGGAGTAGTGTAATTTATTGTCTCGCGTATTAATGAGTTAGGGTGCTCTTCGGATCGCTTGAAAAAAGCGGTGGAGAGCGTCCTAAGGTATTGTTGTATAGTAGGTAAATCGAGATCTCTGTGCAGGTCTGCGTTTCGCACGTACCACGGAGCATCCGTGGCCCTGCGGCAGAAGAGATTCTGGACTACCTGTAGATTATACAGAGCGGAGGGATTGGCATGTGCAAAGATTGGGGCGGCGTATGTCATGACTGGCCGCACGCAAACCTTAAAAAGCGTTCGCTTGTTCCTAAGAGACATTTTACTGTGCCGGCCTAACGGGCGACGGGCGAGTTTGGTAACTCGGAGTATGTGTGGTCGGAATGAAAGCGTACGATCGAGCGTTACGCCTAGGTACTTGGTGGTACGTGCCCACGGGATGGGCGTACCTAGCATACGGATAAGGGGGTAACAGGTAAGACGGCGTTTGCGATCGAAGTGAATCGCAGAGCTTTTCTCCGGATTCACATCGATACGCCATTTTTTAAACCAATTTCCGAGGTCGTTAACGGCATTTTGGAGTTTGTCGGTGAGTGTTTCGATTTTGAGACCCCTGACGTACAGGGCAGTATCGTCTGCAAATAGGGAGAGTTGAATACCTTGTGCCGGAATAGGTATATCATTGGTGTAGGTTGTGTATAATAGAGGGGCGAGTACCGAGCCCTGAGGGACCCCCGCCCGAAGGGGGCGGGGGGTGGAGAGCGTACCTTCGTGTTTGAAACGAAAGGTGCGATCTTTTAGATAGGAGCCGACTAGTTTGACTAGTCGGTCGGGTAAGCCTGTATTGTACAGTTTGTAAATTAGGCCCGAGTGCCAGACTTTATCGAAAGCCTTGGCTACATCAAAGAACACTGCGACTGTTCTAAGTCCCCTGGGGTAGAAACCGGCGAGTATGTACTCGACTATTCGGTGAGCTTGTTGAGGGCATGAGTGCTTGGCACGAAACCCGAATTGATGGGGAATAATGAGGGGGTCACCGTCCGCTGGGAACAGGTGGTCCTTCATTCGAGCGAGTATGACTCTCTCGAGAAGTTTGGCCATTGCCTTGAGTAGGCTGATGGGTCTGTGATTAGCCGGGTTACTCAAGGGTTTACCCGGCTTGGGAATGCCTATGACTATAGCTTCCTTCCAAGCTTTTGGAAAGTAGCTTTGGTCGAAGCAAGCATTGAAGATAATCGCAAGTAAGGTAAGCACCTGCCGAGGCAGCTGCTTAAGTGCATGGTTGGAAATTCCATCCGCACCCGGGGCTTTCTTGGATTTCTGTCTTCTAATGATGAATAGGATCTCATCATTAGATACTGTGATGGGGTCAGCGGTGACTGGACTGTCTTTACGAAGGACTTCGTCTTCCACCTTCTGGACGTGTGTAGGGTCTGTGGGTTGGGTGCTCGGGGAGCATTGTGATGCGATGCTGTCTGCGAAGCATTCAGCTTTTTCTTCGTCCTCGAAGGCGATAGTGCCATCGGAACGAGACAACGGAGGGGTGTAGGTGCGGGCATCTAGTCGGAGGGCTTTCGCCATCCTGTAGTAGGCCGTGTGGGATGGAGTGATATTACTCATAAGAACGTCTCTTTGAGCGTCTCTGTATTCCGCGAGGGTGGATTTGACTTTACGTTGTAGCCGGTTTGCGGCTGTCCTATGATCGGGAGTGGGGTAACGCCTAGCTCTGCGGAGAGCGGCGTTTTTAGCTTTGATTAACCTAATGTGCCAAGTCCAGTGCTAATGTCCAAGGGAAGCTTGGGCTTGCCATGCTTAGCAACCTTTGCATTGTCACTAATAGCCGAGTTGATGGCGGTAGTGAGTGAATCGACTATCGAGTCGATTTTATCCGTGCTATCGAGATAGTCGGATGAAATCGCGAGTGGGCAGTCTTGGGCTTCCAAGGCCGAAGATAGTTTCCCAGTTTGAAACCTTCCCAGTTGGTATAGGTTTTCTGAACAGGAGGGTCGTTTTGTGGTCCTAGTATTAGGGACATCGGGCGGTGGTCGGAACCTAAGTCGTCTAGCGGCTGTATGGTCTTAAGGTCAAGATTGATACCCTTGACGATGGCAAAGTCAAGGATATCAGGTGACGCTGCATTCACCTGATATCCTTGACTTTGCCATCGGTTATCCGGGTAATGTGTCGGTGTGACCGGGGAAATGACGTCGAGGTCGAGTGACTTCGTGATGTCTAGTAATTTAACACCATTGGTGTTGGTCGACAAGCACGTCCAGTCAGTATGTTTGCAATTAAAATCGCCGAACATAATGACGGACTGCCCTAGTTTGAGTAAGGCCTCGAAGTCACTCCGAAGGGGCTCTGAACTACTAGGTATATAGACTGAGGCCAAGACTATGGTCCTGTGACCTGTCATAGCCAGCCTACATACTGTGGCCTCCATGTTGGTGAGTGGAGGCGTGGTGATGGGAGAACAGTGAATACTCCTCTTGTAGTATATGGCAGTGCCGCCTCGTTGCACCGATGCGGGCCTGTCATCACGCACAAGGAAGTATTTAGGAATGGTGAGACCCCTGATGTGCTGGGGTTTTAAAAATGTCTCTTGGGCAAGGATTTTTTTTTTTTTTTTTTTTTTTTTTTTTTAATTCTCATACCTCTGGCATGGGGGCCACAGACTGTTTTGACTTTTAAATTTATTACTATCTTTTGTGTTATATGCTTAGCTAAATAGCTTTAAATATTTGGGTTGAAAATCTTTGTTTATTAATTATTGCATTATCACTTGAGCGAATTTCTATGTATAAATACCTTACATTTTAAAAGTTTTTAGAGCACGTTACATTACGATAGATTATATCAAATTTTTAAATTATTTACCAAACAAAACACATGCTATATCGATTTAGTTGATAAACAATTTTTTGTGTATAAATATATTCGCTTTTTCCTTATTGCCTTATCACTTTGAACCATTTCTATATATATTCACATCATATTTTAGTCTTTTTAGAGTTACATATACGATTCATATTACAACTCTTCAATTATTCCATAATAAAAACACATCTGTCAATTTGGTTTATATAAAATTTTTGTATCTGATAGCATATACGACTGAAATTTACGAATTACACAACAAAACCAACACATATAAATTAATTACACATTGAGATATATCAAATACATTAAATCATGACTAAATAATATATATCATCAAATCGTCATTGTATAATTTGCTAGCACTTGCATCTATTTCCCATTTATTCTGCATTATTCCTTGCTATTCACTTCGTACCAAATATATATTACATTGGGATATTTCTCAAAATATCTCAAGAAAATATTTTTCCAACTACTGTTAAAATCCATCCATCACTCTTATTTTAATTCAATGCAGATCTGGTTCTGTGCTGCACTTCTTCTAACAGCATCAAGTTTGTGCTTCCCGTGTACTTCCGGCAAACGGTAGTTAGTTTTGTATTTGGATTAGCAGATAAGATTGCAATTCCGATATCTTTGCAAGATAGCGGGGCGTTGAATCCTCCGCTAATCCAGATATCTTTCATTTTCAGCGCCTGGTTTGCCGGTTTGAGCACCATTTTAACATCGCTCTTGATGCATGCTGTCCTAGGGTTGCGGGCATTTGTATATGCAAAGGAGACCTCAGCAATATGCAACGGACGATCTAGCCAGAGCGTCCCATCGCTTTCGCACCGGGCATGTCTGGCTAAATGTATTGTGGTCTCGTTGCTCAATCTTTGAGGCCTCACAGTTGCTGCATGTTGGGGCTGTTCCTGTACGCCATTTTTCACAAGCCACCCTGAGGTGCTGGCCGCCGCAGTGACTACATCGATCTTTATCTGCTTTGCAGTATTGTTTCGAATGGCCGTACTCCAGACAACGGGTGCACTGTACTAAGGGCGACTGGTCTTCCGCCCTTACACGCTGCAAATCAATATGCAGCGTGCCAGCCTCAGTCGCCCTTTTCCATATAATAGGTGATGTTGTTATCACTATGTTGTTGGATGTTGATGGATTCCTTGCCTTCATTCGATATTTCACTGCGAGGCGTACTTCCCCGGGGTGCAATCCAACAAACAGATCTCGATTCTGTTTCTTTATAGCTTCCAATAGTTCTTCGTCAGTGTGGAAGGACAGGACGTCCCTGAGGACAAGAAGAGGGTCTCGATTTTTCAGGTCCTCACAAGTTAATTTGCTCCCTGAGCTGAGGATTTTGCGCTTAATCTTTTCTTTTTCCTCTTCTGTCCCACAGCTCATAATGACCTTCCTGTCCTTCGCTTTCCGCACCCTTTCGACTTTCACCCAGCCCTCTTTTGCGTTGATGACTTCTCTTATTTGATCGAGGACGTTTTCACCAGTTTCGGTGACGTCCTCAGATGTAACTGCAATAGAGTGTAGCGTGGTTGTTGGGGCCTGTGTAAGAGTTGTTCTTGCTGTTACCTTGGCATACGTGGTGGCGTTCGATTCCGCTGCTATATATCTATATTTGCCCAGCTCCTCTGTCAAGTCTAGCATTTGTTTTTTGCTTTCAAGTAAATTCCTATTTGTCAGTCGTAGCTGGTCGAGGAGCTCTGCGTTACTATTAGGAGCCATCAAATCGCTATCTGGTGATGGCTTTGCGTCCATTTGCTTAGTTTTTTGCTCTTCCCTTGCTTCCTATATTCTTATTTTAATTTCATACTGTGTTGCCATCTCTTTGACCAGTGCATATAACCCATCGCATGCTTTTGTGATATCGCGCTTTATTTCAGCTTTCATGTTTCTGGATGCGTTTAATTGTTCCAGAGCCTTTTCTTTGTATGCTTTGGCTTCTGTTAGCCACTCCTTTGTTTGTGTATGCAATTCTAGATGACTCGTCCTTGGTGTTGTGGGTTTGTCAGCTTTCACATTTGTGTTCCCTTTTGGGGAGGAGCTTTTGTCTTCACCATTATTTCCCGTCATTTTTGCTGGAGTACGAAACATGTCAGAGGTATGCGTCTAGTATTTTAAAAAATTTTGATACAGTATTTGTATAAGTTAATATAAATAAAATAATATTTAAAATAAAATTTGTGTCTAGAGAGCTGTAATGGGCTCGCAGTCTAGAATTAAAGTATAAAATAATAAGGTAAAATAATAATAATTAAAAAATTTTTGCTAAAATGATATTATCTGCCTATTTGGGGTGTAAAGGACCCCAAACAATATATTAACACGTCACAATACAAATGTAAATACTTAAAACTAACTTAAAAACTATATCACAACAGTCAATATCACAGTGTAAAATAAAAAGCCCGACTTAAAAATTTTTCAAAAACTTTACTACTAGATGTCGCTACTAGTACATAAAAGCGCACATACACTTTTGGTTATTAAACCTCTCTCCCTTAGCTCCGGGATAATGGGAGGTGTGGGGCAGGCTATTTTACAAAGTTTCTGTTGTCCGATCGGGACGGTTGATGTCTCAATCGAAGCGGACGGTAAAATGCAGGCTATTGAAACTAACAAATGGGAATGCGCAAAGGAAAATTTTGAAAATATCAAGGAAAAACACTAATTTTAACCAAAAAATGCCGGATTTACGCTAAGTTTTGCAAATTTTCCAACACCGTTTTCCCGTGGAAGGTTCCTTAGTGCCTCAAAAGACGCCTAGGAACACGGCGCAGATGATGGTATAACAAGTTCGAAGAATATTTGCAAAACAAAGTGTTTTATAAAATTTTGAAAAATAAAAACTAACAAAAATTGACTATTTTATATGAAAAACAAAGGAAAAATGGAATTTTCCGTCTACAACGATGAACCAAAAGGTGTTATTTAACCTTCTCGGAACAGCAAAAACCTAAATACACAATATAATTCACTAATACCTATTTGAACCGGTCAGAACGGTATTTTGTCTTATAAAATTAATATCGAAAAAGGAGTTTTCCGGGATTTCCACGAGATTCCAAAAAGAAAATTTCACCGAAACCTTATAAAAAGGACGGCGTCAATAAAACAAAAATTTCAATGCAAAAATCTCGAAAATCGGCCAGCAAAAACTCAATTTAATATATGTATTTGTGATATCTTTTTGGGCAAGGATTAGCTGGGGCTGTATGTTCTTGATGAACAGTTTGAGCTCCGGGAGTTGGTTGGTTAGACCTCGGGTGTTAAATGAAATTAGGGATAAACCCCTGGGTTTTGTGCGACCAGTCGTGGCGCTAAGTGGAGTATTCATTATAAATTTATTTATAATGTTTTTAAGAGAGATTCGTATTGGATGATTACCATCAGACGATCTCTAGGAGTGCGTGCAGCGCGCAGTTTGCCTGCGCACTGTGAAATTTGAGACATATCTACGCCCTGCATAGTGTCGAATATTAACTGAAAGTCCTCAGCCATTGAAGGCTGAGGAGTATTCTTGGGACCTGCTTGTGGAGCAGGGTGGGTGGGTGCAGCCGGACGCTGTCTCCAAGTGAGCACTGGAGTGGGCGTGGGCTGGGCGGGCTTTGCTGCCGGGGAATCCCGGTGGCGCAGCGGCGGGAAGTTAGTATTACTAATAAGGGGCGGGGCCTGTCTGGGTGCCGCCCTCCTATTAGTGTGATGAATTGTGCGGGGAGCGCGAGGGCAGCCCCTGTAATTTGCGGTGTGGCCGGACTGGCCACACAGTACACATGCTGGTGGAGAGGTCCACTCGGGAGTGCGGTTACACTCTTTCGTGATATGCGGCTCCAGGCACTTAACGCACCTGGGGTTCGCGGTGCAGTTTTTCGCTGCGTGGCCATAAAGTTGGCATCTATGGCACTGACCTGGGTGGCCGCGGCGATGCGGCATCTTGACCGAGATGCCTGAGAGGCCGCAGATAGTGCGGGCCTCTCTGAAGAATTCCCGAGACCTGGGAGAATTGGTCAGGATGACCAATGCTAGGGGGAATCTACGGCCGTTTCTGCTGTGCATCAGCCACGGCGGGAAAGCCCTGGGACTGAATGTCCTCTAGAATAACGCCATTGGGGATCTCATCTGGGACTCCCCTGAGTACTGCCTTTACCCTACGCTCTTCGGCGAGGGCGTAGGTGTGAAAGGCCAGATTCCTTGTGGAAAGAAGACGCGTTAGTACGCGGAAGTCCTCAATTGTCGGGACTGATATTTTTACTGCCTCGGACATATTGAGTGCCTTGGTGTAGTTGATTTTATTTTCAGCGCACAGGCTGGAGACCTGGGGCCATTTGGCCTTATCCCGTAGGAAGATGGGGGAAGGGGTCATCGCCTTCGCGAGGATCGGTGTGCAGCGCGAGGCTGGCTTGTTGGTGGCGGCGGCTTGAATAACGCCATTGGGGATCTCATCTGGGACTCCCCTGAGTACTGCCTTTACCCTACGCTCTTCGGCGAGAGCGTAGGTGTGAAAGGCCAGATTCCTTGTGGAAAGAAGACGCGTTAGTACGCGGAAGTCCTCAATTGTCGGGACTGATATTTTTACTGCCTCGGACATATTGAGTGCCTTGGTGTAGTTGATTTTATTTTCAGCGCACAGGCTGGAGACCTGGGGCCATTTGGCCTTATCCCGTAGGAAGATGGGGGAAGGGGTCATCGCCTTCGCGAGGATCGGTGTGCAGCGCGAGGCTGGCTTGTTGGTGGCGGCGGCTTGGCCGGCGGGAATCGTCACATTTAGCGACATGAGGTAGCGACTGGGTCGCCGGTACGACTGTCAGTGTCAGCGAACCCGGCTTGGAGGTGGGTGTCGGCGACACCGGGGCCTTCTTAGACCGCTTAGAGCGGCGCTCTACCAGCGTAAAGCTGGCGTCGGAGGGCTCTTGGGAGCCGGTGGGTGATTCCGCTTGGGAAGTGGAATTAGAATCGGCACTGCTGCTCGAGGCAGTGCGCTTCGGTCTACGGGAGACGGATGAGGCCGAGGATGTGGTTGCCGTCGATGCGGCGTCGAGGAGGCCGAGGAAGCGGGGGAGCTGTGAAGCAGTGGGGCCTGAGGGGCCGGTTGAGGTGCCTGAGGGGCGGGGAGGACTGTACGAACGGGTGCCGTTTGAGGGTGTTCGTCGTTTGGATACTTGGGGGGAGGGAAGACTTGCCGAGCTAACAGATGCAGAAAAGAATAATTTTGTATAGACATAAAGAGACTCTGTAAATTTATTTTGAAAAAAAATATACCCGTGAAGTTTCTTGCCAGTTATTCTTCACGAAGGTTTTTTTCGAACTGGTGGTAGAATCATGTTTTATTTGACGTCAATAAGAACAAGTAATTGTCAATGTTGAGAAATAAATATTTGAATTTGAATTTGAATTTGTAGCTGAGCCTACATAGAGCCTGCAAATGGGATCGGGACTTCCGGTTTGTTGTTTGCCTGAAGGGCAGAACTATGCGCACCGGGGCAACGCCGACTGGTTTCGTTGGCACCGTTACGCGTATCCACCAGTCCTCGGAGTCTTGAACACGGCGAACTTACTCCACGAAGAACACCTGGAACGTCGAAGCCCGTCGACGTAGCTCACGTTCGACGAAATACGAAGTACGGTTAACAACCCACTATTCGCCGTGAAAACGGCGTTAAAAACTTATTACGGTAACGACTATGAAATTACTTAATACGGTAACGACCAGTGAAAATTGAATGCTCGATTAGCGCGGGGGCTAATGGAGCGGAAAATGCGTCTGCGATCGACGTGCGCTCGGGAACGCACGCAAACCGAGACTGTCCTTTGAACGGAATTTTTTTTTTTTTTTTTTTTTGTTCCCCTCCGCGGGAAGGGCAGGAGGATAAAAATGCCCTGACGCATACTCTGGCGCGATTCCAAAGTTATGTGGGACTCGTCCCGACGCCTAACAGGACCATACCCACTAAAAACCCCCTGTCGGCTCGTGCATTTTTGCCACTCAGCCTTCATCTGAGCGACGGCCAATTGGAGAAAGAGGCCGCGCTAGCGGGGCCCAGAAGGGGTCACCCGCTGGGATTACATAGCACTGAAGGTGCTCAAAGCACTGAAGGTGAATACGTAGCACTGAAGGTGCTCAAAATGAAAATCAATAATTAAAACAAAAATTAAAAAAATTGCAAAATAAAATTGAGTTAATTCACATTTACGTTAGAATTAGGATTTACGTTAGAATTAGAATTTACGTTAGAATTAGAATTTGCGGCCAGAAGGGCCTTGAGATCGCGTGACAGTCTGGTGGATGAGTACGCTTGCGCATTTCTAGGCCTAGCGACTTTGAACTTCGAGTCTAACACAGGAGCAGCATATGAGACCGAATCACGAACTAGAGGATTGGGATGGGTTTCGGAGCGTTTGATAAACGCTTCGGAGAGTGTTTTGAGATGTTGTTGCACTGTAGGCAGTTCAAGATCTCTATGCAAGTCCGCGTTACGTACGTACCACGGTGCGCCTGTGGCCCGGCGGCAAAAGAGGTTTTGAACTACCTGCAGTTTGTGCAGGAGGGAGGGTTTGGCGTGGGCAAAGATTGGCGAGGCATACGTCATGACGGGTCTAACGCAGACCTTGTAAAGTGTACGTTTGTTTCTGAAGGACATTTTACTTTTTCTACCTAACATGCTATTTAGGCGGACTAAATAGTGACGAGCGAGTTTCGAAACTCTTTCAACGTGTGGCTTGAAAGAAAGCGTCGGATCTAATGTGACGCCTAAGTATTTAGTACTGCGCTTCCAGGGGATGGGAATGCCTAACATTCGAACGTGGGGATCGCCATCGGGACGACGGCGTTTGTGGTCGAAGCGCATCGCAGAACTCTTTTCAGGGTTCACATCGATGCGCCATTCCTGAAACCATGCACCAAGGGCGTTTACGGCCCTTTGGAGTCTGGTTACAAGGTGCCGAACACTGTGGCCCCTGGTATAGAGTGCGGTTTCGTCAGCAAAGAGGGCGAGTTCGACGCCTTTCGGCGGGATGGGAATGTCGTTGGTGTACACGGTGTACAGCAGAGGGGCGAGGACTGAGCCTTGAGGGACTCCAGCCTTTATGGGACGAGGTGCAGAAAGCGTGCCTTCGTGTTTAAATCGAAACGTACGGTCTTTGAGAAACGACGCTATTAACCTGACTAGGCGATCCGGTAAGCCTATCTTGTAGAGTTTATAAACGAGACCGCTGTGCCAGACTTTATCGAAAGCCTTGGCTACGTCAAAGAAAACCGCGACTGTTTTATAACGACGCGGATAGAAACCGTCAAGTATATACTCGACGATTCGGTGGACTTGCTGAGGGCAGGAGTGTTTAGCGCGAAAGCCGAACTGATGGGGAATAATGAGAGGATCGCCATCCGTTGGAAACAGATGGTTCCGCATTCGAGAGAGTATGACTCTCTCGAGAAGTTTAGACATTGCCTTGAGGAGGCTGATGGGTCTGTGATTAGCCGGCACGTTCAGAGGTTTGCCCGGCTTGGGAATGCCTATGACTGTCGCTTCTTTCCAAGCTTTTGGAAAGTAGCTATGGTCGAAGCAGGCATTGAAAATGATAGCTAACAAGGTAAGCATCTGTTGAGGTAGGTGCTTAAGTGCGTGGTTGGAAATTCCATCCGCACCCGGAGCCTTTTTGGACTTTTGATTTCTAATGAGAAGCAAGATTGAGACTGTGACAGGGTCGGCGGTGATGGGGAGAGAGTCTCTGCGAAGGACTTCGTCCTCCACCGCCTGGATGTGTGAGGGATAAGCAGGTTGCGTGCTGGGCGAGCATTGTGCGGCAATGCTGTCGGCGAAGCATTCGGCTTTTTCTTCGACTTCGAAGGCAGTAGTGCCATCGGGACGAGTGAGAGGAGGTACGTGAGAGACGGTGTCTACGCGTAAGGCTCGGGCCATGCTATAGTACGCTTGGTGGGACGGAGAGATATTCGCCATGAGATCGTTCATCTGAGCGTCTCGGAGTTCCGCGAGGCAAGACCTAACTTTACGTTGAAGCTGATTCGCAGCTGTTCTATAGGCGGGCGTGGGATATTTCTTGGCTCTCCGGAGAGCCGCGTTTTTAGCTTTAATAAGATTGCTAACGGCTAAGGGAAACGTGGGTTTGCCTTGCTTAGCAACCTTTTCGTTGTCACTGATGGCTGAGTTGATAGCATCAGTGAGAGAATTTACTAATGAATCGATTTTATCCGGGCTATCTAATTGTTCGGGAGAGATCGCGAGTGGAGAGTTCGGAGCCTCTAAGGCTGAAACTAACGTATTTTTAAAACCTTTCCAGTTGGTAAAGGTCTTAGGAGATGAGGCGTTATCGTTCGGCGGTCCTAGCACGAGGGAAACGGGGCGATGGTCGGAGCCTAGGTCATCGAGCGGTTCGATAGACCTTAGATCAAGATTGATTCGCTTGATAATTGCAAAGTCGAGGATGTCAGGAGAGTAGGACGGGTTGTTGGGATAGTGAGTGGGAGTGATGGGGGATATGACGTCTAGGTCAAGGGAGTTAGTGATGTCGAGGAAAGCGATACCGCTGGTGTTAGTCGATAGGCACGTCCAGTCAGTATGTTTGGAGTTAAAGTCTCCGAACATAATGACTGAATGGCCGAGGGCGAGAATGGCCTCAAAGTCGCTGCGGATTGGTCTGGTACCACTAGGTATGTAGATTGAAGCTATGATGATGGTCGGATGACCAGTCATAGCCAATCTACACACAGTGGCTTCCATGTTGAGGAGAGGAGGAGTAGGGAGAGGACAGCAGTGGAAGCCTCTTTTGTAATATATAGCGGTGCCGCCGAAACCGTCGGAGTTGGGCCTATCGTTACGAATAAACGCGTACTTAGGTATAGCGAATCCCCTGGAGTGGTTTGGAGTAAGCCATGTCTCCTGGAGAAGGAATAAGTTAGGTTCTTTGTTCTGAAGGAACAGTTTAATCTCGGGAAGGTTGGTGTTAAGGCTACGATTGTTAAAAGATACTAGGGATAAGCCCTTGGGTTTAATACGACTGGACGCGGGATTCGCGGGTCTAGACATTATAATTTATTATTTACGAATTTATAAATTATAAAAGAATTTACAACGAACTTAGGAGCGAGTGATGCTCGGCTAAAGCAAATAAACGCTCTTGAGGAGAGCGGGCGGCTCGCAGTTTGCGTGCGAGCACGGAAATTTCGTTAATATCGACGTTTTGAATAACGTCGAATACGGTCTTCATGTCCTCAGCCAACGACGACTGAGGTGCGGATGACGGAGAAGGACGCGGCCCTACGGGAGCTACGGGAGCTGGGATGGGTCGGGAAGGTGCAGGCGGGACGGCCGGACGCTGCCTCCAAGACAGAGCCGGAGTAGGTGTCGGCTGAACGGGCTTTGCTTCCGGGATACCCCGGTTGCGCAGCGGCGGGAAGTTGGCAGGAGTGAGCGGCGGCGCCGGTTTAGGCGCGACCCTCTTGGTGGTGGAGCGCGGAGCGCGCGGGCAACCCCTGTAGTTAGCTGTGTGGCCGGACTGGCCGCACAGCACACAGGCAGGGGGGGAAGTGGATTCGGGAGTGCGAGTGCACTCCTTAGTGAAGTGAGGATCCAGGCACTTTACGCACCTGGGGGGAGCTGAACAGTTAGCCGCTGCGTGGCCATAGAGCTGGCAGCGGTGGCACTGCCCAGGGTGACCACGGGGGTTGGGACGCTCGACGGAGATATTTGAGAGTCCGCAAATTGTGCGAGCCTCTCTAAAGATCTCCCTCGAGTTGGGAGTATTCGACAGGATTACTAACGCTAAGGGAAAACGCCTACCGCGGTTGGAGTGCATCTTGTGCACTGCTGTGACCGGGAAACCCTGAGACTTAAGGTCATCGAGAATGTCTTCGTTACTGAGTTCGAACGGGACGCCCCGTAGTACAGCGCGGATCTTACGCTCCTCCGGGAGGGCGTAGGTGTGATACGCGATATGATTTAATGATAGTAGCCTGGTAAACGCGCGGAAGTCGTCGACGGTCGCTACTTGGATTTTGATTGTATCGCCAGCGTTGGCGGTTTTCAAGTAATTAATTTTGTGCTCTTTGCACAAGTTTGAGACCGCGGTCCAGCGCGCTTTTTCACGCAGGAATACGGGCGGAGGGAGCTGAGGCTTCGGCGGGACGGGAGCGCAGCGCGTCGCTGGCTTCGATGTGGCCGACGGAGACGCGGTTACTACGAGCGATTTTAACGGCGCGGGGGCTGGTGTTGAAGACACCGGGGAGGGCTCGGGTATTGAAGATACCGAAGCTTTCTTCGAGCGCTTTTTGGAGCGCTTGGCGACAAGTTGGAACGCGGGCTCAGGAGAGCCGGTTAAGGTGACGGCATCTGACGAAGTATCAGACGCGGGTTCGGAGTCACTCCCGGGAGCGGTACGCTTACGACGCGACGCGTGAGAGGCAGGAGACGCGGGAGAGCTGAAGACCTGAGGGGTCTGGACGTCGGAGGCCTGAGGGGCCGGGGTTGAGGCCTGAGGGGTCGGGGTTGAGGCCTGAGGGGCCGGGGACGCGATAGATGCCTGTAAGGCCTGCGTTAGTATGTCATCGGGTATGCTGACACCGGACGCGGCGAGCACCTGGGCGAATGACCTAAGAGCGTTAACAAGGTCCATTGGAGGGCTTGGGATAATATGAAATATATAAATATATAATGTATGCCTAGGTTCCGTAGCAAACCTAGCGCCTATTTATATAACAAATGCCTAGAATTCCTAAATAAAAACCTAGCGAACCCTAGCGGCAAACCTCCCTACCAGCGGTAGGGGGGCTGGGGAGAATAAATTAAAACTAACCGTAGTACGCCGAAGGCCGCTACCTAGAAACCTAAAAAAGGATACGCAGGTAAAGAGTTGACCGCGTTAGGGTCAACCTTTACCGACAGAAAGGACAAATACACACACGAAAAACACACAGATATGATAAAAATAAATATGAAATAGGAGAAAAATAAATAAAATAGAGAAGAGAAATAAAATAAAAATAAAAAGACTGGTTCAGTACAAATTCGTTGGCACCGTTAAGTATCCTTTGCACTGAAACCAGACTACTTACGCTGGGCACAACACTGCACTCAGCACAAGCACAACACAACTTAGCACAGCACTTTGATGACTAAGGGGCTTAGTCGCAAAGAAAAAACGCACTTCGATAGCACTCAGAGGGAGTAGTAAAACCCTGGAAACCGTAGCACGGAACCAACTCGCTAAACCGTGACGTCAGTAGACTGAGCGCCACGGAGTATCGGGAAGGGACCAAACAGCGGAGAACGGGGTCTTGCACGTCCGCACTGGACGGCGATCGGAGCGAGAATGATTTTTTTTTTGAACGGAAACGTGAAGTGGAGCTTATATAGAAATGCAGCCCGGTATGAACAGCGAGCGTATAGAACAATAGGCTCTGTTCTACTCTCAACTGGTAACCCGGTTCACCAATAATAAACTAACTTTAGTTAGATACGAATAACTTTAGTGCTTCAGCTGCCGGAAGACTGTTATTTTCGTGTAGTATACAGGAAATGTATCTTACATGCTATGACTTGTTATAACTTGGAAATAGAGAATCTATAAGATAAAAATATAAAAAGATTTGAATATTAACCGTTGCGTCACAATATATTTGTGAAAACATTCTGTGTATTCAAGAACAATAATAAATTAAAAACAAAGAAAGATTATTACTATGGTAATGATAAATCTTTAAGAACTAGGATAAGTAAGCTTTTCCAAAATTTTGGCTAGCTAAAAGTAACAAATCATTTATCTGAATGTCAATACGTTGTTATAATAAAAGTTCCCTTCAGTAAATTCAAGATAACTAGCAATTGTCAAAAAGCTTAATATAAAGTCAAAGATTGTTTGGATGACAAAAGGGCGTGGGATTGAGTTCTCCATAGACTGTTTCTGTTTACTGAGAAAACAGCATGGGTGTGACACGACATTAGCACACTCAATTAAGTGTCTTGCTTTAGTTTCTTTCGCGTCGTATTAAATTTGTATACCTCCTGTTTCGTGTTTTCAACAACCTTGACATAAGAGTGCCGAGAGGTTCTAGCTTTTTTTCTTCTTCTCCTAAAAGTTGAAGTTTAAGATGTATTTTCACTTTGGCGATCAAGATGATGATCGAGATTTTAGAAAAAGAAGACTTTCACCTTGTTTAAACATTTTTTACCTATGATGAAATAAAACATTGTACATTTGAATTTTTGAACGAGTCTATCACCTCACTGGCTTGGAATGGTATTTTCGTTGTCATTTTATTCCTACATAGAAGAAGTCCTTTCAATCAAATAAAAAATTAAAATTTTACTGCGTGTAAAAACGCCCGTTAGTTATAAATATTACATTGAAATTATTATCGTTCACAGTTAATGTCTATTGACGGGTCTCAAAACTCCAATATTCTCCAACATCCAATATTATTATTATTTTTCACTACTGGAGATAGCGAGTTTTACAACAGTTGATTTTTTGGATTTTAGTCGAACAGGCTAAAGTCCAAAAAACCAAATCCTTGTATTTTTATGGTATCTATCAAAGAGTCGGGTCAATTCATTGCAAAATTCCACTCAGTATAAGGTCGAGCTATTTCATGAAAAGCTTCAAAAATTTTTTTAGATACAAAATTTAACTTAAGGCTATGTTTTTATTTTAGCATAATTATCTTTTTAAATGGCAGAACTGACAGTGGGTGGAACAACGACGAGGGGACGGCGCCCGGGGACGCGGGATCTCGGCTACAAAAGACGCCATAAAGAAAAAGCTGGTCCAAAATGAGTGGATTATAATATACATAATGTGCGTTAGGTTAATTTTGTATGTAATTGCGCGGCAGCAACCGAAGTGCCAGAAACGAATTTTATCCCAAATCCTCAGTACCAAACGTGAAATTAATATTGTTTCGAGCAAAAATACCACTTTGAAAATGCTCTTAATATCTCAAAAACCATATCGGTAGTTGCATACTTGAATTCATACTTACTTCGACTAACGGCCGGTTTACACGCGTTAAATAGTTAAGTTGGTAACTTAATTTTAACTAAGTTTTAAGTGACAAGTGGTAAGTTAAAATTTAGTACGAAAGTGATTAAGTAGATAAGGATTCGTTCTATTTTTCGTTTAACACGTTTGGACTCTTTGGATTTGGACTCAACGCTGTTTCAATTGGGCAACCCTTGACAAGACGACTACTAAGCTGAGCTAGCCACGACGACGCCCTGAAGAAGTACTACGACGTGACTGGGCTTACCTGACGACTACTGGACAAGACCTGGACTCTCTATGACTTGCAGCTTCCTCTCACTGTGGCCAAGACACCTTTAGCCATCCAACAATCGGTCTTGTGAGTCTGCTTGACCGGCAGTCAGAAAACCTTTTTAAAACCTATCATCCCTTTTTCTTCCGCCTATTGCCTTAGGTCTCACGGCAATAGGTATCCCGCATCTATTTATATATTTATATATACGTAGTGTATGGATAGGTTAGGTGGTTAGGTAGGAAATTAGGGTTATTTGTAGGTTACAGATTTAACCTCACCCTTTCCTGTACAGTCGGCTAACTTACACATTACAGTTCTATACAGACACACTAAAGTTAATATTTTAAACAGTTTTTATTGACCACACGACATACACATAACACTATACAATAGACACGTGAAAGTAGTTAGCTGACCGTACATATGGTACATAAAGGACGTGATTTTTTAGTTAAGTGCTGTTTAAGTTGATGAAGCGGGTGGGGGCAAAAGCTTGTATTTATTTCGCAATTTCTCTTTTGTTTTCCAAATGTCGGAGTGGAGTTTAGTTTCAAAAAGTTATGAGCTAAACTTACTTAATCCGTTTGGACACACAAGTGACATGTACGTAACTTAAAATTTAGTCACCAACTCAAATTATTAATACGTGTAAACCGCGCATAAGAAATAACGCACTGCTGTGCATCTCAAATAAATGCAAAAGATTTAAAGTGAGAGCCGTAACAACTAAGCCATATAACTGCTAAAAAGAAAATTACTTACAAAAATTTTTCTGATCGTACTGAATTTTCCACTCAATTTTCAACTTTCTCAGGTTTTTTTGCACCTTTTATATCGTATTATATTCCCTAAACTTACTAGCCTACAATAACTAATGCACTTTAACACTGTGAAGTCCACCACGTTTCCGAATCTTTCAGCAATGTATGAGTCAGACTTTCGGTAATATTTAGGTACTTATATCGACCACATTAACGTCTTCGGATTATGTATGTGCACTCAGAAAAATTACTGAATATTTTTGTTGATCTCACAGAGCTTCAGAAAATTACAATGATGTATTAGGTATACCTAATATTATGTTTATGCACATTATTGAATTCATAAGCATATTATATTATTTGTATATTCAATTAAAGTCTACATAGTAAAACGCAATTTATTGTAAAGCATTCTGAATATACTTAAAAAATCAAACGATTGGTTGCCTCTGGGCTCCAACCATTATGTATGCTTGTGATTATCATTACGTATCCAGTTTTCATCATACGTCACAAGTCGATCCAATATCCCTTCATTTCTTCACCGGTTGAACAAGACAACGTAAGCTGCAACCTAAGCTGCAAGCTGACACCTACTTTTCAAGTAAACTTGATTTTATTGATTTGTTGCTAATTATTGATTATTTCGTAGGTGGAGGCGGATTTAGATCCTTTACCATACCAGTGTACGGTGCCTTTCTTAGCCATATGCACTTCGAACGCCGTGTTGATTACTAGCAGTTTCTGCTGCGTTAGTTCCATTGTTGGAACTCGTATTCAAAAATTACTCTGATTTTCGCTGTATCTTCATTTTAAAAGCTGAAATCAATTCAAATCAGGACATCATATAACGTGCCTTTTTAAATTTAGAATATTATGATTTGGGTGTGATAAATAATAATATAAAAATAAGAAAAAAACATTATTATGAAACAGTAAGTCCATAGATGTGTTAATAGCAATGATCTTAATAACTACGAGTTAGCAAACTTAAAAACTAATACATACAAAATTATTAAAACATTAGGATTTAGAGGATTTAGTGCCACGGTTTAGCATTTTACCGCACAACAAAACCGCTGGCACTGAGTCATAGGTTTTAGTCCCTGCATTAAATACCATAAGTTGGCTTTTTATTGAATTGTACTTGAGCCCATGAGCCTCCGAATATGATCACAGATAGCCAACAGCCTTCTTAGTCCACCGATAGAGGCGCTCAGAAGCACCATGTCATCAGCATAGGAGATGTTGTTCATACAAATGACATCCGACGTTGACGCCGCTGAGCTCCTCCAAGAGCCAATTCATGTGCAGGTTGAATACGCGTGGCGAGCTCAACCCGCCTTGCCTCACCCCGCACTTCAGCCCGTACGCTTCAGAGTACTCCCCTGCCCACCAGACAGTATTAAACAAAGATTCAGTTTGACACCTGAAACATTGCAGGTTTAATAACTCTTCCATTTTTTCACTATTGCCATAGCTGGCAAACAATAAGGGTAGGATTTAATTTGTAAGTCTTACTGTTCGTATATATAGATTAAGATCTGTGGATTTAGTGAATGTTAAATAAATAAATAGTTAAATAAACAAGCACACGGCCAACTTGATGATTAGTGGAATCCAGACAAGATCTTTACAAAAGTTACTGTACTAGCATTATTTAAACTGGCCAGTATGTCAACGTGGCAATTTCAAACTCCTTATATCAAAGAAACTTGCGCAACAAACAAACGAAGCGTCAACCATCCTGGAAGGTGTAATCGAAGCAGCGAGGAAAGTCACGTCCTTCTTCAAACAAACTTTATTTAGCTTATACAGGGTGCTTTTTTATTAGGGCATATTCCTTTAAGGGGTTATAGTACAGGTCATTTGCAACATTTTTTTGTATCAACACCCATATGCAAAATTGAACCATTATTGAGATATTTTAACTTTTGTGTTTATTTAGGAAAATGAACAGCTTCTTCCAAATCGAGTACAGTATCGACCGAGTAGTATATTTGCGTCGGTGCATCAATCTTTGAAAGAATCAAGTTATTTACCTTATCTACTTGTTCGTTAGTTGGTGACAGAATTGCTTTTTCTTTAAACCAAAACCTTATGTTATCAATGTCGGGATAGACATTGTTGACCAACATCCAATGTTGTCTATCAAAACACAAATATTGTCTAGGTCAATCCTTCCATCACTTTGTGTTAACTCTCCATTGCCAACTTTTAGCAGCATCTCTGAAAAAAGACTGTTCTCATGTGAAGATAATGAAACCCTCATATTAGTTTTAAGCTCCAATTTATTGACGTGTGGTCAAAGGTTGGATTTTTTTAGCGAAGCGTTTATTTCGTCAGCACGTGTTCCTCGAGACACAACTGGGAGGATTTGACGAAAGTCTCCTGAGAACAGAATTGTACATCTACCCATAGGCGAATTTTTGCTGCGCAAATCGCGCATTGTCCTATCCTGTGCTTCCACAGACGTCTTGTTTGACATGGTGGCTTCGTCCCAGACTACTAATGAGCAGTCACGCAACAATTTGCTTGTATTGCTCTGTTTAGAAACACTACAGACGCTGTTATTATCATCGGTGGCGATTTTCAGCGGGAGCTTGAATGTAGAGTGAGCGGTTCGGCCTCCTTCTAAAAGCGTAGCGGCAATGCCTGATGACGCGACAGCTAATGCAATTTATCTGGTTTCTCACTTTTGTTAAAAGCAAATTGATTAAAAAGGTTTTTCCTGTACCTCCTGGGGCATCAAGGAAAAATATTGTTCCTTCATGGTTATGAATTGATGATAATAATGTAGTGAATACTTTTTTCTGATCAATGTTCAATCGTGGCTCATCTTGAGCTATATTTTGTAAAAGTCTTAATTGATCATATGATGTTTCTCTTGTGTATTCGGCACTATTCATTAAATCTAAGTTAGTAGTATTAGCTGGCATCAGCAGCCCAAAATCTTTGATCGATTTACCCGAAAGTAATTGAACCACTTTATTCAATTCAATTAATGCTTGGTCAAATATGTTTTGATCATATTGTACATTATCTGAAACTAAGTCTCGCCGTCGCCGAATCAGAATATCAGTGGCCATATTTTCTTAAAATTGATTCCATAGAGTAACAGAATCAGTTACTTGACAAAACGCTACTATAATGGCAAATAAATATCTTAATGATGTAGCTGAACTGCAAATAGCTGCTTCTGATAATGTGTTTTCCCAATGAGAATCGTTTTCCAAGAGCCCCATAGCTTTACATGCTATTTGATAAGTATTGTAAATAGCACCTTGTACAGTTCTCAGGTGTGTAAAGGATTATTTCGTTCTTCTTATTATTAGCTTGTTCGGTAACTGTTCACCGATCCAGCCACTCATAAACTTTTTACCAATCCTAAGTTGTTAGATGTTTAGATCTTTACTTAACCATACCCACAAATAAAACTAAAATATCTGCTGATTACGAAGACGTCGGTCTCCGAACATCATCCTCGTAACCTATGGCCAAGAAATATAAAATAAAATGCATATTATGGTATGACAGATTTTCTTAAAAGAACATTTTTTGTCAAATATAAAATGCAGCCGTTCATCTGTTCGCTATACCACAGCAAGGTTAAACCGGCCTGTCCAGTACCCTTGTAGTCACAGTATTATATATTTAATTTAGTGATTCATAATTTTTTTGTCTCAGTTTTAATTACCATATTTAATTAAACTTAATATTGTATCGATCATACCAAGATTAATAATATCTCTCTGCCTCGTGTTTATATCAATAAACTATATCGAAACCATTAGGAAGCCCTCTAACGTAATGTTATAGTATGGTGTATTCAATTGCCAAAGGAAATCTTTTATGGAAATATTCTTGTTTGTAAAAATGGTTTTAAATTCATTCATATAAAAATATTTAATACTATTTCCTTAAGGTTGAAAATTAAATTTTTCTGTCTTTACGAACGTCACGATGGTGACATAAATGACTTTAATGAAAAACAAATGTTTTGCAATGAATCGTAGCAATAAACCGTTACGAAACTTACAAAGACTTATTAAGCGCGAAGTGGAAGTTAAAGCAAACATTTACTTTCTTACAACTCTTAATCCCTTGAACCCTCTTTGACTTGAGAGTTAATGAAAATTCACAAGAAGTAAAACGTGTCAAACAAAACAACCTGCGAGACAAACAGAAGTGGTTTATTGGAAAAGTCATTCCAATTTCCAATTCACAAAGTAAGATAACAAAGTATGCTTGTTCTCTTGGGTACGCCAATGGATTCTAGTTGTGTGCACTATACTATAGAAAACGCATCCGAAAATCTGAGATCATTATCCTAAGCTAATCACGTCATCAGTTTGAATAATTATTTTAGCATTAGCACACCATATTATTTAACAGAAATATATTTAAGGCTACTCTTTTTCAATCAAATAAGCAACGAAAATAAGAAACGATACCATGTCTTATTTGTAGTCCTGTATTAAAAGTGAAAACGGTAAAGCCTAAATAAAGCGATTACTTGTAAAGCGCTAAATCTGATATGTCAGGAAATAAGTAAATGTCAAATTTCCGACATGTACACATGGCAACAGAATCATGTTGACCATCTTCTAATGTCGCACGCACACGCGCGTTCAGCGATACTCACACCACGAAATATCTAAACCACCTGAGCACTATGGCAATCTGCTTACGCACACAAGCACACAGTGTAAATCCCTCACTTATTATCGCTTAAACTGGTTCTAGCTACTCTCAACGACGACGTGCGCATCTAATATTGTATAGTCGTGTTGCCGGATTGTTTGCTGTTTTGCATTCGTTCGTTACACTTATTATAGTCCTATCATATTTCTTTGCTCAAGTGAAGCCGTTAATGAATTAAAATTTAACAACGCTGCAGAGAGCCGAAATCGTTGTTTTGTTTAATCAAAATGTTTCCATTAGGATAATTGCACGTCGATTGATGATATCTGTAAATAAATTTACGCTAAGTATTATCCTCTGACTAGGATTAAACGAAATTTTTATTTTTTAGTTGATAATTTTATTTACAGAGAAAACTATGTGTTCGAAGTTATGAGGAATCTGGGGATATAGAACCTTGTAGGCCTAGACGGAATCCTATAACCTATACTGATGCATCGGAGAGACACCGCGATATTGTGGCCAGAGAATTTAAATTTATTAATTTTTATTAATAAAAATCGACTATCTATAAAAATAGAAAAAAATAGAAAACGGGCACAACTTCCGAGATTCGAACTCAAAAATTGAAAAAATAAAAAAAGTTCACGCCTTCCGAGATTCGAACTCAGGCCGCCTGAAACAAGGGCAGCGTGCAAGTGAATCTGCGGAACTCCGCTCTGATCCAAGTAAACTTAGGTGTTTAATTGTTTGAAGCACTTAACTTTAACAACATTCACAACGTTTATTTCATTAGATTGTTTTTTTGGTGAGGGTTGGCTGCGTGCGTTATTTTACATAGATGACTAATTTTACTAAAATTTACACATATATATGGTTTATATTTCTATACGGTAATAAATAAATATGTTCTTAATAGTAAATAACCTATATGATCCATCAAAAGTGAAAAATCAATGTGTAATCAATTGAAAGAGAAACGTTAATTGCCTACGTAATAATTAAGCAAAGCAATACATCTAAGGATGGTAAACGCCAAGTACCAAGATATTCAGGTAATTAACGCTGTGTCTACGAGGATGTAATCAATCAAATGTGCTGTCAGGTAAACACCTTCCATACGTGGAGGTTAATTTATCAGATTTATGATTATTTTACAGATGTAACGATTACTGTGGCCGATGATTACAAGCGACGTACATTCAAATCAATTCTGTGCTCTGATTCATAAATGTTATTAGATAGAATGACCCTTGGAACCTCTAAAGATTTGTTCATTGCAAGTTTAGTTTAAAAATAGCCTTTACCCGTCTTAAATAAAGCTTATTTTTTCCCGAATTCCAGGAAAAAATGTCGTCGTAAGGAAGTCTCCACTTTTTGTCTCTGTTCTCATTATACATGATATTTTAACATCTTGTATTTTACCTCCAAAATATAATTTATTAAATTTAAGAAGTTTATCACTTGCATTTTTTTCTAGCAAATTGAACAAAAAGTTACCATGCCATCTATCTAAGAGAAGCTAAGCTAAGAGGCTAATTTAAGAGTAAAGTAAAAAATACCAAATTTGTAATAACGCATGGGCGACTAAAAGTAATTTTTGTGATCTATAAACGGAAAAGTTTATTTACTATAAAAATATATAAAGCTTTTCAAAACACATGGAATTGCCAAATCAGCCTGCATCTCGGCAGATGTTACCGCAGTGGTATGAAAAATTAGATATTTATTATAAAATAATCGTTTTGTACGACATATATTATATAATTTTTTTTAGATCTTTTTATGTCTGTTAATCAAACCACCCAATCAATCTATGCATCTTACACAAACATACGTAAATACACTTACAGTTATACATGGAGAAGATACAGGGCTAAATTATGATGAACTGGTAAGAGTAGCAATGTTAGCATTATTTACAAATTTTGCGTATGAAGAATTTGCCTCACGCTTTTCATTCTTATTCATGAATGTAAAATAAACTTATGATTTAATTACAATATTTCGAATTTAATATTCTTAGACATCAATAAGAAAAAGTAATTGTCCATGTTGAGAAATAAATATTTCATATTTCAATTTTTACGGAGTGCTGTTGTAGAGATAGTGAAAACGCTCAAGGTGGGCAGAATTTTCAATTTAAAATAAAAAAAAAGTCAGAAACAATCTACATTCAAATTTTTAAGAAATAGAAAAAAAATGTTGAATTACATTTATTGATTTTATTTTATTGTGAGTCCGAAAAAAGTTTTTATGTTCAGTTCTTTTGAGTTTATATTTTGGTCAGTTGAGTTTAATCCTACTTTCTGCAACAAAAAGAATCTGGCTGAAATAACGAGCAGAAGTAACTGGTCGTAAATATAAATTGACAGTGACTTACGATTTCTATTTTATCTATCTCCAAAACATCAACATTTCCATTAATCACACTGGCCGGTTCAATAAAATGGTTGACTACTTTATTTATTGACTTTGTGATAAACATGATATTAGATATTTATATACTATTGCTTTTCTTAGCCAATTCGTAAATACAACCAAATTGGTGGTCTTTTATGTAATAGAGACACATAAATGTATACATATCGAATCGTTGTTGAATCGTAGGTGTTCACATTTTCAGAGTACGAAGGTTCAAAGGCAACCACGTGGGATATTGTTATACAGCTCGAGAAAACGCTTCAAACATAATAAGTAGTTAGCAGTATTTCCGCCTTGGGTTTCTTTAGATATGAGAAGTTGATTTGTTCTTGGGAAAACGTTCCATGATCATTGAATAAGATACTCTGAGCCACAATTTGTAAATAAGCATTGCATTTTAGGGTACTGGGCAGTTCCAAATTTCGCAATGTAAATAAATTTTGCAAAAGAACTAAATGTATTATTTGGTCACCCCCACTGCTGGGCCAGGCTAACGCGGCATACGCATTCCTACTGAGTTTCTTGCTGGTTCTTTTGCAGTAGATGAGCCTTCTGAACCAGTGGTAGTTTCAATATACGAAGTCCTAAGCCGAGGTCCATGCCCTCTCGGGTGCTCTTAGGCGTGTTGTATGTAGGAGTAGTTTAAGTTACGGCTAAGCGCTCACAGCGCTAGGGCATAAAGTCCGGTGAAATTTAAAAGGCTTATAGGGCTATAAATAAACTGTCAAGTTCGAAAAAAAATCGGTCACCCAGTATAAAATAATAATTATATTAACAGAAACAAATATGATTAACATGTTGTCTATCGCATATGCATGTTTGTAACAGAACTTTCCCCCAGCACCTCTACTACATGAAGCAGGGTCACATTTACACGCCAGGAGGACGTCTATTGATATAACTGTGAAGCAGTGAGGTATGTAGTATCCATAGCTGAATTCATAAATCTATTGTTTAATAGTTGTATGAACGAATAGAATGGATTTACCGACCTATGTGGAGCCGTATCGCGAGCAATTGTTTCCAACTTGTACTACTTTTATTTTATAAAAGCCGCAATACAAACTGTTCAGCAATTTGAGCCTCCATTGAAGCTATTGCGCCTGTGCAAGGGAGCTCCGCTCTACAATATAAGCTAATTTACATATATATTTTAAACAAATCCATTATATGCTTATTTACTCCGTAGTGCGATGTATTGGAGTGTGTGTGTGGTTTGAATGTGAGCTTGTGAGTGTGGTATGAATGCACCAACTTGTAATTGTTATTTTGCAGCCATGAAGGTATAAATTATTGTATGGTTCTTAGCAATGACTATGTTACATAGGCAACCGACATGTTGAGACCATCACCAGTGCTATATTTATTCATACCATCATCGTGTTCAAAGATATTATTCTTCAGAGCAAGAAAAAAAGATACCTTTTACACGGCACTGAATTTGGTTGATTGAAAAACCGAAGTCTAAATCTAAACGCTTTATGGACTTACAAACGTCAGATTTGAAGTTGTCAGCGCAGTCAGATGAGTCACAATGAATGAAATATTTTTTAAATAAAAGCAACCCTCATTGCGAAACTATGAATGTAATCGATGCTATTTTAGATGTAAATATTTGTGAAAAATCTGCAGATGCTTTTTTGAAAGCTGGCTATGTTTTGAAACTTTTTAGACAGAAGACACGTAATAGGAAGTTAACGTTTCACCTTCGATGGGTCACCTTCGAAATCACCATCATCAGTAACCAAATCACCATCAGGCCTACTCTATATCAGTGGGGACCACGACTTTAAGGAGGGCGATGGCTGGACCCCGCGTTAAATCGTGTACGGGTGCCGTTTGAATTCTTTCGTCGTTTGGATACTTGGGGGGAGGGAGACTTGCCGAGCTAACAGATACAGATTAGAATTATTATGTATAGACATATAGAGACACTGCAAATTTATTTTGTAAAAAAAAGATACCTGTGAAGTTTCTTGCCAGTTCTTCTTTACAAAGGTTTTTCAGAGCTGGTGGTAGAGTCATGTTTTATTTGACGTCAATAAGAACAAGTAATTGTTAATGTTGGGAAATAAATATTTGAATTTGAATAAAAAGTCGTGATATTTATAAGCGGTATTAAATATAATAAAATATCCTCGGAGGGTACCTGCCCTCTTGTGCAGGAGAATCTTTCCCCAATAGTTAATGTTCAGGCTGTCATGCGTATTCTGGGGTGGGTGAAATCCCGCTTATATCTGTTAAGTAAACGAGGCGCACGCTTATTGGTACTCTTCTATATTGCCTGCAGAATCCTGTAACTTTAGGCTTTTATACACCAACTTAAACGTCATACACCACCACTCGAAAACGGTGAAGCAAGCTCTTCTTTTTTTTACCGAGACCCAGTTATCCTAACCTGATGACTTAACCTATTTGTGCTACTCTAGATAAAAATTGCTGGTATATGCATTACGTCATATGGTTGTATGTTGATTTTGACGACAATCCCCGCATTGAACACACCGCATTGACAACTGACTCTTGGAAACCACCTAGATGACAGACGAAGTACTCGTGCAGGTTCCAAAAGCGGAGATCGTTGTCTTAGGTAATTGAACGACCATCACAATGAAAGTATATTATATTCATTAATCAGGCCATTTGATCTGCTCGTAACTTTGCCCAGGAAAACTCACTGAAAGAATTGGTTTCTTTGCCAACATGTATCGTTCAAGGTCAAGAGCTCTCTCTGTTGGATCTTTTGGTGGCCTTTGATCCAGACGATTGCTACGTAATTGTCGATCCTTCTTTTGGTACGACTGACCACTGCTTGGTAAGGAGTATAGTGCCTCTTAAGCGCTTAGTAGTCACCAACTATAGCCGGTACTTTTGGTTAGCAAATTAGTTTGAAATGCTTTCCTTCTTTGCATCTTGTACATGGATCCTAATGCTTGTGCAGACTTTGTTGCTGACGTGGTACTTCAGGGTATGGAACTTTTTGTGCCTAACTCAATTGTACTACCAGGTGACAGGTCTCTGCCTTGGTTCGGTAAACTGTGCAGGTCGGTTTCACGAAAACAGTTGAATTGTCATGTATGAAAGCTAAAGCCACAGGTGACCCAGCCTGTTTTTCTCTAAAAAAACAGTACAATTGGATTAAGTGAGGGTAGTCATTCAAGAAACAAGCAAATTTTGTGTGCTCATAGTTTTTAATTAATTTTAGATATAATTATTTCTGTTTATTACAAAGTAATGTTATAATTTACTACTTGACTCACCAGTAGTCACTTTCAAACTTAGTTTCCTCACTTCACTCACTGTGGCACTCAACTCTATACACATAACACAACATGGAAGCACTAGCTAAAATGTTTGAAGCACGCTTCAGTGAGTATGAAGGTAAACTGGAGAAAATTGCCAGCAATGCAGCTGTTCATCCAGACCTCACGGTGTTGTCCCAGGATTTCCAGTCATTCAAGACATTGGTTTGGCAGATGTTCAAGCAGCTGAAGCATGAGATAGAATCCATCAAAGATGAACAAGACAGAATAGAGACAGCTGCACGAAGAAAAATTCTCCTCTTCCATGGAATTCCTGAAAAGCAAAATGAAAAGCTACATGAGGAAATTTACCACATATTAACCGACAAAATGAAGATGAAAAGTATCAATCGAGACCACTTACATGTTTGTCATCGCTTAGGAGGTTCTCTGCAAGGTAAAACAAGACCAGTTCTGGTAAGATTTGGTGACCTGGAGACTCATCATCTTGTCTGGGATTCAAAAACAAGTCTGAAGGGCACTGGTATTACAATATCAGAATTTCTTACGAAGATAAGACAACAGATATTTGTCACTGCACGTCAGCGTTTTGGTATGAAAAACTGCTGGTCAGCCAGGGGCAAAATTGTAATCAATCTCCCTGACAAATCTCGCCGACGTATCGAAACCCTGAGTGAACTTGATGAAGTGATATCCCAATTTCCGAACAACAGTATCACTACGGAAGCCGCTACACGAGCTACGTCTTCTCAACAAGCTGAAAAATCGCCTAGAAAAACTCGCAGGCGGCATTGACATCATCTTCTGAACGTGTAACTCAACAACAATCATTATTACAACTCTTTTGAAATAGTTCGGTTTATATATTGCTTTTATTTTCAATAAGTGCTTCTATAGACGGTACTTTTATTTTGAAGTTAGTGCAACTTTGACATTTGACAACTCTGTGTAATTTTGACAGTTCCATAGATATGATGCTGCGTTCAATATTGTGTGTTTTATATTGACGTTATATTCACTAGTTTGCTGTACATAATAGTGGACAATTTCTCCAACTCCTTGTGAATGGTGAGTTGAGTATGTAAATCATATTTAGTTTTTTTTAATTTTTTTATTGATTATATATTTATTTTATTTTATTGTTATTATTTTTATATTATTATATATAGGTATAGATTAATTAAAACATATTTATTTTAATTTATTTATTTAAATCTTAGCTTTTATTGTCTCATATTATTATTTTATGATGAACAATTTAACCGATGATGTGGATGAGAGCTTTTTATCTTGCTCCTCATCTTCTTGCAGTTTTACGAGCGCTGTCAGTGCATCTTCTCCACAGTTAAGCTTACATGATCAACTTGCTATCTCATATAATTCCTCATTACTAAATATTGCCCATATTAACTCACAGAGTGTCCCGAGCCACTATTCTGACCTCTTGGCCTCCTTTAGTAATAGCAATATAGATGCATTACTGATATCGGAGTCCTTTCTCAAACCCTCTTTACCTTCTTCTCGAGTTGTTTTGCCTGGATTCACATTAATACGCAACGACAGAACAGGGAAAGGTGGGGGCGGAGTAGCAATATATTTACGTGATGATTTACCTTATAACGTTATAGAAGCTTCTCCGTCTCAATATTCTGAATCAGCAGAGAACTTAGCTGTGGAAGTAACTGTACATTGTGTTAAAATACTACTTTTGGTTTTCTATTGCCCAAATCTAACAATCGATTATTTCAACTCTTTAGATTCTCTGCTTCAAAACGTCTGCCCATGCTATGACCATGTGATATTGATGGGAGATTTTAATACATGTCTCATTAAAAATAATGCACGCTCAAGCAGACTGGAATCCTTACTGACCTCCTTTAATCTTCATTGTTTACCTTTATCTCCTACTCATCAATTCCCAAATTGTGTACCATCCCTTCTAGATCTTATTATTGGCTCATCTCCTAACAATGTTGTAACTCATGGACAACTCACAGCGACTTTTTCTTACCATGATTTGATCTTTTTGTCATATCGTATTCGCCCTCCTAAACGTAAGCCCCGCACTGTACTGCTTCGTAATTATAAAGACATAGATATGGTGGCCTTACAAAAAGATGCTAAGAATATTGATTGGTCGACAGTTATTGATAGCACTGATGTTGACACTAAAGTCAATCACTTTAATTCGATTATATTAGATCTGTATAACTGCCATGCCCCCCTTAGAAATGTCAAACTTAAATATAACCCTGCACCTTGGCTTACAGATTCCATAAAAGAAGCCATGGCTGAAAGAGATAAAGCCAAAAGACGTTATAAACGTTTTCCATCAGATTTAAATCTTACTTTTTATAAAAAATTACGCAATCGCTGCAATCGTTTATGTCGAGACAGTAAGAAACGCTATTTTAATGAATCTCTTAGCAATCGTAGTTCTGCAGATGTGTGGAAATTTCTTAAATCTGTTGGCATTGGCAAATCTCCATCCGCTTGTTCCGCCGATTTTGATATTAACGCACTAAATAATCATTTTTCAGTACCACCTGTCGTCTTAAACCCTAGCGTCAAATCTGATACTTTGCGTCACCTACCTCAACTGCCTGTACCACATTCTCCTTTCTACTTAGAAAACTTAACTGAAGAAGATGTAAAGAAGTCGTTAATCTCAATTTCCTCCGCGGCAATCGGTAATGACAACGTATGTTCCAGAATGATCACACCGATTCTTCCCACGGTCCTACCCGTCTTAACTCATATTTTTAATTGTTCCTTATTAAGTGCTTCCTTCCCATCAGCTTGGAAATTTGCACATATTATCCCTATTCCCAAAATCTCTAACCCTTCTTTATTTTCTGACTTTCGCCCTATATCCATACTTCCATTCCTTGCTAAAGTCCTAGAACACATAGTACACAAACAGTTAACAGCGTTCTTATGCTCTAATGATGTTCTAAGTCAATATCAGTCTGGGTTTCGCCCTGGACACAGTACCGTATCAGCTTTGCTCAATGTTACAGACGATATTCGCTGGGCCATGGAGAATGGGAAGCTTACTGTGCTGATCCTGCTTGACTTCAGCAATGCGTTTAACTCTGTGGATTTCGACGTACTACTCGGAGTTCTGAAGTCAATTAACGTGTCTCCTTCTGCACTAGGCTGGTTTGACTCTTACCTCCGTGGCCGCTCGCAGCGAATTCGTGTCGATCAGACTTATTCGGAATGGTGTAAGCTAACTGCAGGTGTTCCTCAAGGTGGGGTATTGTCACCTTTGCTATTTTCGATTTTTATAAACTCTATAACAAAAGTAATTTCGTCTAATTATCACTTATACGCAGATGATCTGCAAATATACCAACATTTTTCAGTTCAAGATGCTAATTCTGCTGTAATTTCTATTAATGAAGATCTCTCACGTATCAGTGACTGGGCCAAATCTTTCGGTCTGCTTATCAATCCCAATAAATCACAGGCTATAATTGGTAGTCGCCGTATTCGAAGTTGCCTTGATTTCTCGACATTGCCGTTAGTTTGCCTTGATGGAATACCAGTTGATTGGTCCGATAAAGCAAAGAATTTGGGAGTGATCATTGATTGTAACCTTAACTGGAATGACTATGTGATATGTCTTTTGCCAACCGCCAGAATTTATATTTAGTAATAAACAAGCTGCGCCAACTACCAGTCGTGTTTTACTTAAAAACATCTCAGTGGCGACGAGTTGGGATATAATTACCCGAAAAAAAAAAAAAAATTTATATATACATATATTTTTATTTTTTAAAATGTCGTATTTAGGGAATTTATCTACTTTTGACTACAAAAATAGTGATTAGGTGATATTCAAAAGTCGTTTAACTCAATTCCTTAAAGTGAATACCGTGGTTGAAGAGAATAAAGCAGCAGTACTCCTCACACACTTGAGTGATGACTCATACCGCCTGCTACGCAACCTGACATACCCAGAAGATGTTGAAGTTTTACAGTACAAGACGCTGGTAGACAAATTGGACACGCATTTCAAGCCCAAGCAGTGCTCATTTGCAGACAAAGCAAAGTTTTACGGTGCCTTTAAAGAACCTAGCGAATCATTGGGAGACTGGGCGGCTAGATTAAGAGGGTTAGCAAGCCATTGCGACTTTGGTGCCGCCTTGGAATCAAACCTTACAGACCGTTTTGTTCTCGGCTTGGGTGAGGGCCCCGAGCGCTCCAAACTGTTTGAGTGCAACGCGGCGAAATTGAACCTGGTTCAAGCTCTGGAAATTGCAGAGCAGGCCGCTTGTGCCCGGGAGGCCATGAAGGTACTCGGCAGTGGAGAAGCTGGTGCAGTTAAAGAAGAACCGATCTACAAAATGAGAGGATACCGAGACAGGACAGGCCGTGGCAGGGGCGCGCCAGGCGACAGGGGGCACCGGTCCCCAGCGCCCGCGCCGCCGCGGCCGGCGCCGAATCGTGAGCGACTTTCGTCGCAGTGTTTTGTGTGCGGAATGAAAAACCATGACTCGAACAAGTGTAGATTCAAAAGCTATAAATGTCTTAATTGTGGTGAAAAAGGTCATCTTAAAAAAATGTGCAATAAAAAGCGTTCGCGAGTTTATAACATCGAGTGCGGTGAAAGTGAAGAATCGGACTGTGAAGAATGTCAGAATTTTAACTTGAGGTATGGTTCAGATAAACCTGTTAAATTGTCTGTTATTTTAGGTACGGTAAAACTATTAATGGAACTTGATTCAGGCTCCGGCGTTACTGTAATCTCGGATAAAATGTATAAAAAATTATTCTCAAGTTACAAAATACATCAAACGAGTGTTAAAATGTGCTTATATGACGGACATAAAATCGAGCCTAAGGGCTATTTTGTGACTAAGATTTACTTTAACAATACCGTTAAAACGCTTAATATATTTATTGTCACTAATGGCGGGCCACCATTACTTGGCCGCGATTTTATGTCGGCATTTGGTTTGACCTTGACTGTGAAAATAAACCATAACGTTACATGTGCAGATAAAGAGGTTAACAGTTTATTAGAACAGTTTCCTAATCTATGGAAAGATGAGTTAGGTTTATTCAATAAGTTTAAAGTTAATTTAGAATTAAAACCCAATGCAACGCCGAAATTTTTCAAACCTCGAACAGTACCATTTGCCCTTAAAGATAAGGTAGAAAAAGAGTTGAACCGTTTAGTAGATGTAGGTATTCTTGTACCAGTTAGTTATTCAGACTATGCCACACCGATCGTACCGGTTTTAAAAGAAAATGGCGAGGTCAAAATAGCTGGCGATTTTTCTGTTACACTGAATAAAGACCTTTTAGTCGAAAAGTACCCGTTACCTAGGATAGAAGAGGTATTTGCCAAGTTAGGGGGGGGTGAAAGGTATTCAAAGATTGATTTGAAAAATGCCTATAACCAATTTTTGTTAAGCGACTCCTCTCAGATTTTAACTACAATCAATACAACAAAAGGTTTATTTAAATATACGCGATTAGTTTACGGTCTAGCGAACGCCCCCGCAATTTTTCAAAAATCCATGGAAACACTTTTGTCTGGGTTGGACGGGGTAAGTTGCTGGTTAGACGATATCTGTATTACCGGGCACAATAGGGAAGCTCACATTAAAACATTGCATGAGGTACTGAACAGGCTTAATAGTGCAGGATTACGTTTACGATTAAATAAGTGCGAATTTTTTAAGCCCAGCGTAACTTATTTGGGTTACATTATAAATAAGGACGGATTACGAACATCAACAGAAAAAGTTCAAGCAATAATGAATGCACCCGATCCGACTGACGTAAGTAGCGTTAAAAAATTTCTGGGTGTCGTAAATTATTATAGGAATTTTATTCCTAATGCATCTAGTGTTCTGAGCCCCCTTCATGAGCTGCCTAGGGCGGACGTGACGTGGGAGTGGGGCCCGCGGCAGCAGCGCGCTGTGGCCGCCGTGAAGCGCGAGCTGGCGTCGGAGCGCGTGCTGGCTCACTTCGACCCGCGCCAGCAGCTGGTGCTGGCGGTGGACGCGGGCCCGGACGGGCTCGGTGCGGTGCTGGCGCAACGCGGCGCCGACGGTGCGCGCGAGCGACCACTGGCTTTCGCGTCTCGATCGTTGAATTCCAGTGAGCGTAATTATAGTCAAATCCAGAAAGAGGCGACGGCTATAATATTTGGTGTAAAACATTTTCATCAGTATTTGTATGGACGTAGTGAACCTTTTATTTTGAAGACGGATCATAGGCCGTTAGTGTCAATTTTTAATCATAAAGCTGGCATTTCCGTAACGACAGCCCTGCGATTACAACGTTACTCCATAATATTGTCGGCATATAATTATGTGGTGGAGTATGCGTCGAGTAAGAATAATTTAGTCGCAGACTACTTTTCGCGCTCGCCCTTACCAGTGACGTCGGACAAAACAAGCACAGCTTTTGATAGGCTATATTCGCTGAATTTTTTAGATCCAAGTAGTCCAGCAGTCACCCTCGATGAGTTACAAATTGCTACAAAAAACGACAAGGTCCTACAAACGGTTATAAAATATATGGAACATGGCTGGCCGCGTAAAATCAATTGTAAATTAATTAATCCTTATTTTTATTGTAAAGTTGATTTACAGGTCGAAAACGGATGCTTAATGCGTGGCCATAAGGTTGTTATTCCAACGAAATTAAGAGAACGCATGTTAGACGAGTTACATAGCACACACTTAGGCATAGTAAAAATGAAAGGTAACGCGCGGAGTCGAATGTGGTGGCCGGGCATCGACGCGGGTATCGAGCGCCGAGCGGGCGCGTGTGAGCGCTGCGCCAGCGTACGTGCCGCGCCCCCTGCCGCCCCCGCACCCTGGCCCTGCGCCCGCCATCCGTGGAACCGTATTCATATCGATTATATGACTATAGGACAGCGCGTGTACCTCGTTATTGTCGATTCGTTCTCTAAATGGATAGAATGCCTGCATATGCTAAACGGAACAACTACGCAATCTTTGATAACAAAATTAAAACAAGTTTTTTCTATTTTTGGCTTACCTAAATCATTGGTTTCAGATAATGATACGAAAATTAATTCGGCGGAATTCAGGGAATTCTGCTCTAATAACGGCGTTGAGTATATTACTTCACCCATCTACCATCCTTGCAGTAATGGTCAAGCTGAAAATGCCGTCAAACTTTGTAAAAAAATGTTAAAGTGTATATTGTGTGATAATTCAGCAAGTAACATTGTACATGAAAAATTATTAGGGTTTTTATTTGATTATCGTAACACTAAGCACTGTGTAACTGGCGAAACGCCGGCTAAGTTAATGTTTGGTAGAAAACTACGTACTCGACTCGATTTAATAAATCCACAAAAAGAGAATAAAACTAAAAATCTGTGTAAAAATATTAAGAATTCTAGGTTTTTTACGATAGGAGATATTTGTTGGGTTCGCTGGTACTTGAATCGAAAAGAGAGTTGGGTAAAGGGGCGTGTAGAAAATAAAATTGGAAGTAGAATGTTTAAAATATATGTTTTTGATTTTAATAACTACTGTATAAGACATGTAGATCAGATGCTCAAGTTTAAAGGAAATGTTAAAAATAATACAAATAAAATGCCTATCCTGGCTTCCTCTGTACCTACCATAACGTTAGCCTGCGATGAAATGAGAGATACGTTGCCTATTATTGAGACAGGTCCGGAGGAGACAGGAGAAGCAGGCTTGAGTACGGTAGATGCTGATGTTGAGGAAGAATGGAAGGATTGCTTGGGAGAGGAACGTGAGCGAGGAACAGTCGAGCCACCATCGTATTCAGAGTTCCGCGGTTCGCCGGTGGTTAGTAAAGCGGCCACGCAGCCGCCACCGTCGCCGCCGCCATCGCCGTCGGCGGGTGACGGACCCTCGCTCACGCGTCAGCTCCGTCCAAGAAAAAAGGTTGACTATAAAAGTCTATTTAAATAATTTATAATAATATTCCTAATATCTCTGTTTGTTACCAGGTTTCAAAATATGTAAGGAGGAGTGATATGTCTTTTGCCAACCGCCAGAATTTATATTTAGTAATAAACAAGCTGCGCCAACTACCAGTCGTGTTTTACTTAAAAACATCTCACTATGTCAATGAAATTAGCCGCAAAGTAAATTTCACATTTCACTCCATTAAAACTCTTAAAAAATTTTTGCCATTACCTACAAAAATATCTCTCGCTCAAACATTAATTCAACCTATAATTGATTATGCTGATTCCTGCTGTTTGGATGCCACCGAAGAGCTTTTGAACAAACTTGAGCGCCTACAAAACTTATCCATTCGCTTTATTTTCGGACTGAGAAAGTATGATCATGTTTCCCACTTCCGCAAGAAACTCATGTGGCTGCCCATACGTTTCCGTAGGAATACTCGTATCTTGTATCTTTTGTTTAATGTGCTTAGCAACCCTCTCTCTCCACCATATTTACGTAACCGTTTTACCTACACCCACACAGGTGATGAGATCTGCAGACCACTTAAAAGAAACTTACTAGTGACTCCTCGCCACAAAACTGACTTCTTTTCTTTTTCGTTCACCGTCCATGCGGCCAGGCTGTGGAACAAGCTGCCTCACCAGATACGCGACGCTAAAACGCTGTCTATTTTTAAGAGAAGAGTAAGAGAGCACTATTTATCACTTTGCTAAAGAGTTCATCGTTGTAATCTATGTATGTAATACTATACGTATGAATTGTTTTATGTATATGTATGTATATATGTATTTTTATATAAGTAAATATGTATAAATTGTACTTATGTAATGTTTTGTATTTATAATACATAATGGCACACTTATTTGCTTTATACGAAACTCTCCAGTCACAGGTCTGCTGGAAGAAATTTCCTAGGAAATAAGCAGTACCTTTGTACATATAATTCTACTTTTTTTCTTCTTTCTTTTATTGTTACTTATATGTGTGCATAAATTGTTAAATAAATAAATAAATAAATACAACTTCACCCCAGGTTCAACAGAACACAAGTAAACTAGGTGAAAGCAAAATTTGTCAGCGAGATTACCCATCTGGGACTCATGCCTTTTAGCCTCCTGTCAAAGCAATACAGGCCAATTTCAGTCAGCCGTCATTTTCACCATTGTGCAAGTACTAAGATGCCGTGCAAAAGAAAATGCTGATCTTTTAGGTAATTTGTCTACTTTGGTTAACAGGGACAATTGCCACCGAGTATCTCGCACTGCGAATACACCGAGCTTGACATTCGCTTTAATCGAAATGCCATTTCTAAAGCTCTTGTTAACCAGGACATTCACAAGTTCAATGGACCAGAGAGTATCCCTGCTATTATTGTGCTGAAGAAATGATCTCCAAACTTGGCACTAGTTCTAATGCGTTTGTTTTGTCTCTCTTATTCTAAATCCTCAATGCATCAGTGCAACAGCTTTTGTGCATCCAATCGTTAAAAAAGGTTACTGCCGAGATCCGAATAGCTACTGACTAATCGCCATTACTTCTTTGTTTTCCAAAATCATGGAAACGATAATCAACTGCCAGCTGTAAAATTACCTTGAGAATGGCCAACTAATTAAAGACCGATATTTAATTGATGACAATAAGGTTTTAGTCGTGGCCGCTCGACTGGTGATATTCTCGCGTTCCTAAAACACCGATGAGCTGAAGCAGTTGAGAGTAAGGACAAAGCACTGGCGGCAAGCTTGGGTGCAGCAAAGGCCTATCGGGTATGGCATAAAGCTCTACTATTCAAATTTACGGACTCCCTGAGAGATTTTGTCATTGGATATACAGTTTCCTCACTGGGCGAAGCATAAAAACAGTGGTTGACGTTTCGTGTTCAGACCTTATGCCCGTTAATGCGGATGATTCATCCACATTGTTTAATTTGTCTAATGACATGCTATTATACTTTATATACATAATGTACTTTTTGTACTTACATTGGTACATACATTGGCTGTGCGGATGATATGCAGGCGACGTACTAGACTCTGGCCGCTTTATTGGAGAAATCATCGGAATGGGGTAGTCGCAACCAATTTAATCCTTCAAAGGTATAAGTTTGCTACGAAAAAAGCCATTTGACTTATCACCCTGCTTTGAGGGCATTTAATACTAGGTCGAATATCGGAATTCTCGGTGTCGACGTGTCTGCTGACGTGCAATTTGCGTCACGTCATGACAAAGCCAAATTTGCCTCTAATTTGACCGTATACAATGTAAAGCGGATTTCCGTAGCAAGATGTCCTGCAAATTAGACCTATAAGCCTTACCTTATCTCTCGCGTATTGTACAGGATATATTGCGTGAAGTGCTTAGAGGACTTTTTTTTAGAGATTGTTACCAGCCACTTTATTTTGCCATTATACAACCCACGAAACTTTCAAATCCTTATCCATCTATATGATTGGTGGTTCACTACAGTACGTTTTACGCGAAGCTTCCCACCACGTACTCTGAAGATCTGGAACAAACTACGGTCTTTCTGCAAAATTATAACATTAAGGGCTTCAAGAAAACAGCGTACGCCTTCCTTAAAACGAGTTAAAACACTGTCATTACAAGGTCATTACTTAACATCAGCTAACCCAAAAAAAGAAGATCTGGCACTGCAACTATTGACAAATCCGTCACAAACATTATTGTCTACATGTCTATGTTTTCATACTTACTTACTTTTTTACTTTTTATACCTTTTACGTACCTATTTAAGCTGATTTACGTATGTTTTAATGATTGTTTTACAGGCCTCTATATTTTTTATAAAAAATATAATATATAATATTTATAAAAAATATTAGAGGGAAGTGAGCGACCCGTCACCCGACGCTACCATAAGAAGACGTACTTTAGTGACGATGACGCTTCAGACATTCATCGAGAAGAAGAACTCAACGAACAAACTGACACATTACGTATTAAAATGTACGTTAGCAGGACTCAGAAATAATCTTTCAAAATTTGCAATCCAAAAAGTACATCTATGATAAACCACATATAGTTAGAAACCTGTAATTATGCGTTTGATGAAGGGGTACCGGGAACATCTTAGAAAATATTACCATTTGTGCTTTACGGTTAATCTATATTGAGTTTTATTGTGGGGTGCGTACTATAAACTGCCGAAAGAAAAGTCGTTAGAGCAGTTTCAGCCAGGTTTACGGGGGGGGTCCTATCCATATTACAACTACAATCGCTAACGCTTTAGACAACGCTTAAAATGAGCATGTATGGAGCATATCACGTGACTATCTAACACGGCCCCTGGCGTATTTAACACTTCATAATACAAAAGAGGTGGAATATACAACTTAAAGTTTTGATTTGTTTTAAAGAAAATTAAATAGTTGATAAAAATTATGCTTGAAAACAAAAAGTAAAAATAAAATTTTTTAATTTAAATGCAAATCAGTTCTATTTTTTACATCAAGGTTTTACTGTAGGAGCTACAGCGCACGGTTCCCCATCGCTTCAGAGGCGACTCACCTTTTTGGGGTGTTTTTATGCACCCAACCGATTTTAATTACACTCGCTGTTAAAATTCAAACTGTACTCTGCACAAAAATGTAACTTGACCATACATTAAACCCATATAATGATATCTAATGTACCCAACACTTCATACCTTCAGATCAAACAGCCTCAAAAGTATTAAGGCTGATCCTCTACACATTAATTGTTAAATCCACATGCTTTAGATTAGCGGGTTTGAAGTTTAACATGAACACAATTTGAATGCTTGCTGTCTAGTATCAAATACTAAAGTTTGGACAAGTTGGTTAGTTGGTGTATTAATTTGAGGTAAACCTGAGCATAATTTAAGCTGGCGAGTTATTTGACGATAAATTGTTTTATTAAATAGGAAAGGATCGGGGCCAAGTCACCTTACCGAACTTAGGAATTTTTAGCCAATATTCACTGATCATAATGACTTCCCTAATGTTTAAATAACAGTTGCAAAAAAATGTTTTCTCCTACAGAAACACTTGCGAAGCTTTGCAAAGGATACAAAATATAAAATAGGGTTGGTGTCTTTCCTATTTTTATCCAGAAAACATTAGCTTCAAGAAGTGACATATATTAAGGGCCGAAATCCCCAAGGGTTTGGCAGCTACACGTGGAAAACGTGCAGGGCTTTAAGTAGTTTAAATGTGTTAAGATCTTTATACCTTTATTCTTCGAATGAACAAGCCTCGTGTTTTGGTTGAAAAATTTTCAAATGAGTATGGTTGTTTGCCTGTACCTTCTTTTGATTTCTTTATTTAATTCAGCTCATTTTGTACTTTCTGTACTGTAGGTAATTTTTTTATATCGATAACTAACTTGGTTCTCGCTGGGTCTAGTTCTGTTCTTCAAAGTCATCGCTTTCAGAAGTGGTAAGGACCTTAATGCGACTTAATTAAAAAAAGACAGTTCTGTAATTTCTCTTATCTCTGATATTGTTACTGTACCAAATAGTTATTTCACTCTTGACTTTTACGCAAAAGGTATATGTATATATCAAATTAAACAAGTTATAAGTATATAACTTTGCTAACAGTAGATTATTTATACAACGTTTTTACACAATTTCTTGAGTTTTCACAACTTTAGGCATTTTGACGTCCACTAGCTTCGGTGGCCTTAGTAGCCCTGCTTCATATTCCGGAGGTTTCAGGTTCGTTCAGATTTTGTGTGATGAACACAGACGTTTGCCAAACAACAACAAAAAATTAAAGAAACATATGAAAAAACATTACATGAAATCAACCATCACGGAGATAATGAGTTTATAAGAAAAAAATGTTTATATTTTTGCAGTAATTAAAACAATGCCTTAGTTAATGAACGCACACTCAAAAACCCGCCTGTTGCGGGTGGTACGCTCGCGGTGGTAAATTCTGTTCAATAGTACGATGAATAAAATGTTGGCTGAAAATTTTCTTTATGAGTTAGTTAAGGTGATTATTGCACATGATATACAGTTGGTGTGATTGTCTGGGGATTTATGATTATTATTATAAATAGTAAAATAATATCATTAAAAATAGATGGCAATATGTGATTGTAACTGACAAAGAAGTTATTTGATAGATATCTTATTTATGCCCTCTTTATCTTTATTAATGCCCTCGATCTAAGTCTGCCCAAATGCCTAGTTATTAGTTTTACGCGAAAAAAAGAACCTTTTATATACAACTACCACATTTCTAGTACGACACTTGCTAGAACATCTGTTGTTAACGATTTGGGCGTCTCGATCGATGACAAACTCACCTTCAACCACCATGTTGAAAAAATTGCAAATAAGGCTTCCTCTGCTCTTGGTTTCATAATGCGTAACTCCAGCTCCTTTAATCAAATGAAAACAGTCAAAATTCTCTACTGCTCTTATGTCCCCAGTCACTTAGAATATTGCAGCCAAGTTTGGAATCCACAATACGCAGTTCATTCAAAACGGCTTGAGCTAGTGCAACGGAAGTTCACACGTTATCTTGGCTTTAAGTTCAAAGTGCCTAAACTTAGCTACAACCTTCGTTGCTCACATTTCCACCTGCTACCACTGACCAAAAGACGTGAAATTTCCGATCTAAAAACTCTTGCTAAAATAGCTCAAGCATCCATTGACTGCCCTGAACTCCTCGGAAACATCCACCTGAATGTACCAGCACGACATTGCAGCCCTAGAAATCCCCTTTACACCCCGATCACCCGCACTAATTTCCGGAAAAACTGTTTTAAAATGCCCCGGACTTAGACTTATTCAACAGTAAGCCTATCTTTATTACTAAATATTTAGCCAACATTTACTTTTCTCAGCAAGCCATATAATTGTAATTAATGTTACAGCTCTTTGGTCAATTTCATTTGATTTATCTTAGTTCTTTGTTGCATACTAGTTGCTTTTTTTTCTTTTTTTTAAATCATCACTATATGTGGAGGTTTGTTATTAGCCTTAAGCGATTAAATTGTTACTTTATTGTGTGTAAACGGCTGTAAACCACCCAAATAGAAGTAAGTAAATAAATAAATAAATGATGCAAAACAACTGGAGCAATCTCAATTTATAATATGATATTTACATAATATACTATTTTCTACAATATTTTTACAATAATGTAATGGATCTATCAAGGATCAACGCTATCTCTTTAAGTTAAAAAAAAGTTGCGAATAATCCAGGCATAGCTGTAATGAATTAGGTATGTATTTTGTTGTAATGCTGTACATACAAAACAGTTTAAAAATGATGAAACGCAATAATGCAAACCAGCTTCCATAGACTAGTTATAGTTAAAAATGGATTTTTTATTTAAACGAATGCTTAACTTTCATGTTCATGATGTCTTGCTTTTGTCGTTATTTCAACTTCTCATTCACGGGCCTTTTGTCTATGACAAAGTTTTCTTGGAAAAGTGTTTTTTCAACTACGGTTATTAAACTTTATCTGAAGGGTGACATCCACGGAGTTCATTTCAAAGGGTCAAGGATTAAATGACGACATTATTTTAATTTTATTTAAATATGAGTCCAAGACATACTAAGTAAGCAAAGCACATTGACTTTACAAAATGCTCAAACTTACATTTTTTATAACTACAATATGTTATGAACAATAAAAAATCACTACAACAGTTTTATACTGAGTCTGTCTGAAACAATCGAGTGGTTTGTCTGTGGCTCGTAGATAAAGTAGAAACGAATACAATTTGATAAGACAAATAATATTACTAAAAGCTTTGAGCGAAAATAAAGTACTTTGCTGATTTACTCAATGAAATACCTTGTTTATTTACTCACCTATGTTTGTGTGTGGAAAGATATTTTAGTAAACTTTGATCAACAGGACGTTCTGAAAAAAACATGAATAAAACAGGGAGTTGTTGACACAGGGATCTTCCGCTGCAGGAAAAAGTAATATATCCCAAAATAGCTAGAAAACATTTTGAATGTATATTAAAATATAATCACCGATTGAATAAAAGACAACCGAATTTAAAGTCCATTTTATCTTGTTAAACTTTTGTAAGCCTAATTTTCAACACATGCCATAATAAATTCTCAGTGGAAGTTTTTTCCCTAATATTGAAATGATAGGGTATTTCAAGATTATAATGCCTATATAAAACATAATAAAATATTTATTGCCATCCGCATTAAAAAGCGATTCGCATTACTTGACATAAAACATTATTATTAGTTCTTCCATAAAAAAAACATCAAAACCTGAAACGGTTTTGATTGGCTAAGCTTTAAATGACGCCACAGTAAATATCTTGTTTCTGTTAATGCATGTCGTGTGTTGAAGCCACCGTGTGACGTCACCAGGTAGTCACGAAGCCCTATTGGTGGAACAAGCGTTTAGACAGCTTAAATAATCATTGTACTTTGTTATGAGTTTTTTTTAATGAAATACTTTAAAAAAAAACAACGTTATTGCTGTGTGAGATGGTTTTAGAAAACTAGGCAAATAGCCTATTCAGTCTCATTCTGACTTAATTTTTAATTTATTGCCAAAAACATTTTTTAGTTATTTGTGAATCAAGAGTAATTTCATACTAATAAACCTTGTTCTTGGGGTGTCATAACTGAAAAATAAGTTTCTAAGTAGAAACTGAAAGAAAATTTAACAAAGTAATTTCAAAGTCAAGGCTTCTATTCATATAATAGTAAAACTTTGCAAAATCTAAAGTAATATTAAATGTTAGTTTTAAGTGTGAATTTAGATCAGCAAGGCTGAAAATTACCAAATGTTACATTAAATATAAACAAAATACAAATAATAACTCATCATTGGTTTTTATAATGTTTTAACGAATTCATCTGAAAGTACTTCTAAGAGATCACACTTTTTAATAACAACACGAAAATGACCTTTAATAATAATATATATTATAGATAGTAGATTAAGATTTTGAATATGGCACTTTGGATATCGACATCTGTTAAAACTTTAATTCAAGAAACCGGTTTTGATTTTCAGTTTCACCAACCATTTTTAACGTTATCATACGCTCACTCTTTATCAATACACAGGTATTCTATAATGTTTTGATCTACCATAAAGTTACGTAATAAAAGAGATTCAATAAAGGTGGAAAGTTTTTGTCCAATCCTTGTTTAGACGCGAGTTTAACTACTACTAAAGATGGCTTTTAATCGATAAATGGCTATTGAGTAGAGTCGCCGCAGGGATCTTTTGTTTCCCCGGAGTGGAGTCCTTATAACGCCAGAAACGTGCGATGAGGGTCGCGCAACTACCTCTTCACCATGAGGCCGACATACATTCATTCATGTACAAACGTACTATGTATCTAAACAGTCAGTACTTTGACTGACGTCCACAAGGTGATGTCTTATGTGGCTTTTAACCCCCGACATAATAAGAGGGGTGTTATAAGTCTAACGTATGTCTCTATAGGACTGTCTGTATTTACCTTAGGAATGGACCAATTTGCAGCGGTTTGTTGTTTAAAAGCTGAATTAATCGAGAGTGTTCTTTAACGATATTAGAATTAAATCGTTTCAGGGAAAACTTTAGAAATTTGCATCACTTTGACCGTCAGCCTCAGATTTTTCATATGTGTTTACAAATAACTTGTTTAATTAACCTTTCACAAACATAGATTACGTAATGAACGATATAGGGTATTTTGCAAAACTCTGAAGTGACTCTAACCTTGCACCCTATTAAAAATTTATTAAATGTAACCAGTCACTTAATTTTAGTTATTAATTAAGTTACTGAAATAGCTTGCATTTTGTAAACTACATTTAGTTTACCGAACAGAACCTTTGACGTTTAAGTTTTGTTTGTTTAGATTTGCCTTTTTTTGGGATTTGGGAGCTAACATTAATCTTTCCATTTATTTATGAAATCCTTAGAGCAAGATTTATTGATGGAAAATGCTTTTTTATCCTCAAACACTAAACGATGTTTTTAAGAAATAACTAAAAATGAATTCTTATACTGTTAGCTTGGAATGCCACCCTTTTAACCAACTTCAAAAAGAGGAGAAAAAAGTTCTCATTCAATTCAAAATTATTTAAACCAATTTACGCTCATGTAATTTGTTTTTTTTTGTTCCCCTCCACGGGAAGGGCAGGAGGACATAAAAAATGCTCTGACGCATACCGCGCGCGCGATCGGAGTTATGTGGGACTCGTCCCGACGCCTACCAGAACCATACCCACTAAAAAACCCCCTGTCGGCTCGTGCATTTTTGCCACTCAGCCTTCATCTGAGCGACGGCCAATCGGAGAAAGAGGCCGCGCTAGCGGGGCCCTTAAGGGGTCACCCGCTGGGATTTACATAGCACTGAAGGTGCTCAAAAAAGAAAAGTAAATAAATAAAAAACATTAAAAATTGACAAATAAAATTGCATTAATTCGGATTTACGTTAGAATTAGAATTTACGTTAGAATTAGAATTTGCGGCCTGAAGGGCCTCTAGATCTAAAGTTAACTGCGTGCGTTCGCTCGTGTGCGCGTTTCTCGGTCTAGCGATTTTGTAAATCGAATCTAACACAGGAACAGTATATGAGACTGAATCTCGAACAAGATGATTGGGATGGGATTCGGCGCGTTTGAAGAACGATTCTGAGAGTGTTTTGAGGCGCTGTTGCACTGTAGGCAGTTCAAGATCTCTGTGCAGGTCCGCGTTACGCACGTACAAAGGTGCGTTTGTGGCCCTGCGGCAGAAGAGATTTTGAACTACCTGCAGCTTATACAGGACGGAGGGTTGGGCGTGGGCAAATACTGGCGAGGCATATGACATGACAGGTCTAACGCAGACCTTATAAAGCGTACGTTTATTTCTGAAAGACATTTTACTTTTTATTCCTATCATACTATATAGGCGGCTTAAGTAAAAACGCACGAGTTTCGTTACTCTACCGACGTGTGGCTTGAAAGAAAGCGTCTGATCTAACGTGACGCCTAAGTATTTAATACTGCGCTTCCAGGGGATGGGAATACCTAACATTCGAATGTGGGGATCGTTGTAGCGATTACGGAGTTTGTGGTCGAATTGAATAGCAGAAATCTTTTCTGATTACGCGATTAATCTGACTAGGCGATCCGGTAAGCCTATTTTGTAGAGTTTATAACATCACCAGACTCCAAAAGGCCGTAAACGCCCTCGGTGTTTGGTTTCAAAAAATGCGTCTCCATATCAACCCAGAACTGGCTGATCGACACTGGTGCATCGGTATCGGGTATAAAGTTAGCATGTTTAGAACGTTTACGAATTCCTTACCATACCTAATGAAAGCGTTAAGATTAAAGATATAGGTGGTTATTTAAATTCGGAAGGTTTCGTGTAATTAAATCTTAATTTTAAAAAGCATGTTTTTACTCATAAGTTTCTTGTATTTATGTATTTACCTTGTACAACTGATGGAATTTTAGGTCAAGATGTTTTATCATGTTATAATGCTATTTTAAATTTTGAAAATAATACGATGCAGTTATTAACGCATAGCTCTCAGCTAGTGAAATTACCCTTTGATGTACCTAATTATAATTATTTGACGGTACCAGCACGCAGCGAGTCCATACATTTAATTGAAACACAGCTGAAGGAGGAATGAGTGGTTTCAAATCAAGAGTTATGTGATGGTGTTTTCTTACCAAGTAGTGTTAATAAACCAGTAAATGGGAAAATCCCAATTCGTATTTTAAGCACTCGTGAGACAGATGTCCGATTAAATTATTTTCAAGTAAACACTAGTAAATTAAATTAATATTTTAATTGTCATTTTAGCAAACCGACGATTACTTGTGATAGAGTAAAAACGTTATTTTTCCTATTAAACTTAAATGGTTTGAATACAGAAGAACGAAAATCATAAGAAAATATTTGCGCTAAATTTCCCGACATTTTTCATCTACCAGGGGATAAATTAACAACCACCCCTATTTATAGACAAACTATCGACCTGAAACCACACACTACGCCTATTTATACAAAGCCTTATCGCTTACCATACTCGCAGAAAACGGAAATTTATAATCAAATCAAAAGTATGTTATCACAGGGAATAATTAAACCCTTGTTACTAGTGCCAAAAAAGCTAGACGCATCCGGTACCAAAAAAGGCACGTTATGAGTGATTGTGGGAAGTTAAAAAACGTCATTCGGGAGGATAATTTCCCTCTGCCCAATATAACTGAAATTTTGGACTCGTTATCAGGTGCTATGTATTTTACTCATTTAGACCTTGCACAAAGTTTTTATTGAGTTTCATTAGAAAAAAGTTGTAGACCCTTCACAGCCTTTACAAGGCGTAAAAATCAATATCAAATGACCGGTATGCCTTTGGGCCTCAAATCCAGTCCCAATAGCTTTAGTAGAATGATAACTATAGCAATGTCTGGCCTTAATCATGATAAGTGTTTGGTGTATCAAGATGATCTGGCCGTTATTGGTAGGAATTTACAAAATCATAATCAATATTTAATGGACATTTTCCCTAGGTTACGCAAAGTCAATTTAAAATTAAATCCAGCATAATGTATATTTTTACAGAAAGAAATTAACTACTTAGGTCATATAGTTTCAGGTACAGGTATTTTACCAGATCAAGAAAAAATAAGGGTGTTGTAAGAATGTAAAATTTTCATGGAATACTGATTGTGAAAGTGCATTTCAGTTATTCAAATCTGCGTTATCAAAACCGCCAGTTTTACAGTATCCAGACCTATAGATCAGAAAGTAAGGAGTAAATTCTTCAAACTGACGCATCGGGAAAAGCTAAAGGCTCAGTGTTGTGCAATAAGGATGGCCGACCTGTAGCTTATGCTAGTCGCAGTTTAAATAAAGCCGAAATTAACTATCCAACTATTGAAAAAGAGCTCTTGTCAATAGTATGGAGTGTTAAGTATTTTTGGCCTTATTTGTACGGCAGAAAGTTTAAGATACAGACCGACCATCGCCCACTCGTTTACTTATTTTCTATGAAAGACCCCTCCAGTAGACTTTTAAAATTCAGATTACAATTAGAAGAATATAATTTTACTATAGAGTATCTAAAAGGCCAATTAAACTGTATTGCAGATGCACTTTCACGAATTAGTATGTCGTCGGAAGATTTAAAAACAATGCTTGAGCAGGTTATTAATGTAGTTACTAGAGCGCAATCTCATCAAATTAAAATGCAAAGTTATAAGAACAGTGATATTTTACCGGCGGATAATAATAGGTCTTTACCTATGAAACTGCCGTTTTGCCGTACTGGCCATTTCAAATGAAAATATTTTATTTTTGACTGATAATTCTAATTTCAAATTAATTTTATTTGACAAACATGGAATTCTTTTTCTAAAATCGTCATTTGTTTAATAGTTAGTGTTTTGTTTTCAACGCATTCGAACATTTTTCGTCATCATGGATAAGTTAAAAATTCGAGTAATTATGGAGTATGAGTACCGTCGTGGCAGCAAAGCGGCACAAGCGGCACGCAACATCAACGACGTTTACGGAGCGAACACTACAAACGAACGCACCACCCGTTATTGGTTTACTCGCTTCCGTTCTGGAAATTTTGACCTGAAAACTGAACCCCGTGGTCGTCCGAAAACTTTGGTCGACAATGACGAATTAAAGGCAATTGTGGAAGCTGATGAAACTCAATCCACGGCTGAATTAGCAGCAGCTTTCGACGTTAGCATCAAAACAATATTGGTCCATTTGCGTCAAATTGGCAAGGTAAAAAAGCTTGACAAATGGGTTCCCCACGAACTCAATGACCGCCAGCGTGAAGTACGCGTGGAGACGTGCCTTGCACTGCTCAGCAGGCATACAAATGAAGGAATTCTGAACCGCATTGTTACTTGTGACAAGAAATGGATCCTGTTTGACAATCGTAAGCGCTCAGCAAGTTGGTTGGACCCTGGTTCAGCACCCAAACAATGCCCTAAATGAAAACTTACCCCTAGAAAAGTGATGGTCACTGTTTGGTGGTCTAACGCGGGTGTAATTCATTACAGCTTCTTACCAAACGGGACAAGCATTACTGCAGATGTGTACTGTGAAGAACTGAACACAATGATGGAGAAGGTCGCACGTCTCCAACCAGCTTTGGTCAATCGTTCGGCTCCACTGCTCCCTAAAAAATTCAATACCCGAGAGGCAGTACAAAATGCCTTTGAAGAATTTGTTGCCTCCCGTCCAGCTGATTTCTTCAAGAAAGGTACTCTACCTACTAAGAAAGGTAAGCTACCAATGCGTTGGCAAAGATGCATTGATTGCATAAGTGATTATTTTGATTAATAGAAATAAAAAATATATAAAAAAATTACGCTTCATTTATTTCGTGAAAAACGGCAATTTCATAGGTAAAGACCTAATATTGACCCTGACTCGAGGCCTGATCAACCGAGGGTCGTGGATATAATTAAAAAACCGAAAAACATTACTGTACTTTTATTAATTAGTGCTAAACAAATAAACAAAATATATAGAAAAAAAGTATTTTGATAGATAAGTCTAAAAATTTTTTTTTATGTGTCCAGTCAATTAAGAATTTATTTGCAGACAATATCTCGATCTCCAATTACGCGAAACGATTTGTTGAGAGATTTGTCATGTTTATGTTCTAAGTATTTTAATAAACGAAATATGCATATTACGAAATGATAATAATGGCGATTTTATGAGTGGGCTCATAGCGAAAAAAAAAAATGTTGTAAGTGGTCCGGACCACTGACTTGTGTTGTTAGTAAGGTTCAAAGAATCGATAATTTAGATAACAGGCGTGTGATATTTCAATATGAGTTATTTGTGTTACCATTTAAAACAATTAGAAAAAAAATTGTATTGAATGAAGTTCCAAAAGTTGGACATTACTGTAAACATACCTAGGGTTAGTAAAACACTATGTACAAACTTGAGAAACAAAAGAGATTCAAATAGAACCTTATTTCGTATTTTGTCCTGATACCACGCAACGTAATTTATTATACAGTCCCCTAAGCCAATACAAAGTTGCCACGCGGCGGCTTGTTTATTACAACCTGATAATAATAAAACAAAATTTATAAAAATCTAGAATCAACGAAAAGGTTGTACTTACAACTACTTAAAAATACTTTCGAATACTACGTTGATTTCAAAATTTTCAAAAGTTTTACGGGGCATATTCCTTATACAAATATTTTCTTCTGAAAAACATAAGTCATAAAGTTTAGACCTAGGCAATTTATCAGTCTACAAGAGGCTGCGTAAATTACGTTATGATTAACGAGGGTTCATTTAGCTTTGCCAGTGATGCTTTTCAGTTTAAAACTTTATCCCTAACGACTTTTACCTACAACAAAAGCAAGTAGTTTTTAATTGTGTTAAAATAAGTTCGCTTTTCCACGACACTGTAAAAATAGTACACATAAATATTATACAATATTGTAATTGGTTGAGATATAAGGGAAGTCGGTTCTATAACTAAAATGTATGAAAGTAATTTTACAACAATTTGCAATAGATTTTCGCAAAGCACCGATTCATTCAATCAAATGTAAGTTGTAGTTTCAAGGTATTAAAAAAGTCAAGTATTAAAAATATATATTTTAGATCGAACTGTTTCACATTTTGTACTTATTTACATACATTTACGCCGTGGTGTTTGTTCCATTACCAAAGGCCCTGGTTTTTAATGAATAAATTTAATGGTAGAGAACGCCTGTCGTATGAACAGAGGTTCAAACTCATTAAGCTCATGTCTCTCAGAACTCGACGAACTTTACTGGATCTTATTCAACTCCATAAAATAGTGCATTCACACGTGAACAGTCCCAATCTATTGCAGTCTATAAACTTCAACACAAAACATAACCCCAGTAGACCAAACACCTTCTCCTTATCTAATGACAACAACATCGCAACAACATCTCATATAACCAGCCTTTGGCCAGGTTTTGTCGCCTCTATGAAGAGTACGGTGGTCGATGCTCTTATCCCGATATATTAGGTCTTTACCTATGAAATTGCCGTTTTTCACGAAATAAATGAAGCGTAATTTTTTTATATATTTTTTATTTCTATTAATCAAAATAATCACCCATGCAATCAATGCATCTTTGCCAACGCATTGGTAGCTTATTGATGCCTTTCTTGAAGAAATCAGCTGAACGGGAGGCAACAAATTCTTCAAAGGCATTTTGAACTGCCCCTGAGGTATTGAATTTTTTTCCCGCCAAGAAGTTATCCAAATTCTGGAAAAAGTAAAAAGTCTGTAGGCGCAAGGTCTGGTGAGTACGGTGGATGACGGAGAACTTCCAACCCCAACTCTTGTAGCTTGGAGACCGTCTGCTGTGCAGTATGAGGTCGCGCGTTGTCGTGCAGGAGCAGTGGAGCCGAACGATTGACCAAAGCTGGTTGGTGACGTGCGAGCTTCTCCAACATTGTGTTCAGTTCTTCACAGTACACATCTGCAGTAATGCTTGTCCCGTTTGGCAAGAAGCTGTGATGAATTACACCCACGTTAGACCACCGAACAGTGACCATCACTTTTCTAGGGGTAAGTTTTCGTTTAGGGCATTGTTTGGGTGCTGAACCAGGGTCCAACCAACTTGCTGAGCGCTTACGATGGTCAAACAGGATCCATTTCTCGTCACAAGTAACAATGCGGTTCAGAATTCCTTCATTTGTATGCCTGCTGAGCAGTGCAAGGCACGTCTCCACGCGTACTTCGCGCTGGCGGTCATTGAGTTCGTGGGGTACCCATTTGTCAAGCTTTTTTACCTTGCCAATTTGACGCAAATGGACCAATATTGTTTTGATGCTAACGTCGAAAGCTGCTGCTAATTCAGCCGTGGATTGAGTTTCATCAGCTTCCACAATTGCCTTTAATTCGTCATTGTCGACCAAAGTTTTCGGACAACCTAGGGGTTCAGTTTTCAGGTCAAAATTTCCAGAACGGAAGCGGGTAAACCAATAATGGGTGGTGCGTTCGTTTGTAGTGTTCGCTCCGTAAACGTCGTTGATATTGCGTGCCGCTTGTGCCGCTTTGCTGCCACGACGGTACTCATACTCCATAATTACTCGAATTTTTAACTTATCCATGATGACGAAAAATGTTCGAATGCGTTAAAAACAAAACACTAACTATTAAACAAATGATGATTTTAGAAAAAGAATTCCATGTTTGTCAAATAAAATTAATTTGAAATTAGAATTATCAGTCAAAAAAAAAATATTTTCATTTGAAATGGCCAGTACGGCAAAACGGCAGTTTCATAGGTAAAGACCTATTATTTAACACGTCACCTCTCCGTTTTCGCTCTTTGCTTGTCTGTATCCTCAGGGACATTACCTATGAATAATTTTTATAAAAGTCTAATAAGATATTTCCAAAATGTATGTTAACTATAGATTAACCAAAATTTTATGTTAAGCCTTGTTTCTTTTATGTTTAGCTTCAATACTAACTTTTTATTTCCAAAGTTGTCGTTTAAACACTTTTAGGATAGCAATTTGGATATGCATGATTGTAATCTTGACTGTCTATTATCTGTAGTTTTTTCCAAATAAATGTAATTCTTATGTCTATAAGGTCGGGCGTTTAGTGAGACAATTGAAACCCACGAAGTCTGAGAATACACTGTGTTTATTGAATAAAAGACAGCTTTTGCCCGTGGAGAGGGCAGGAGGATAAAAAATGCTCTGAGGCATACCTCGCGCACGCGATCGGAGTAATGTTGATCTCGCTCCGAGCCTACCAGAACCTCTACCCACTAAAAAACCCCCTGAAAGACTCGTGCAATTTTTGCCACACAGCCTTCATCTGAGCGACGGCCAATCGGAGAAAGAGGCCGCGCTAGCGGGGCCCAGAAGGGGTCACCCGCTGGAATTTTCATAGCACTGAAGGTGCTCAAAGCACTGACTGTGAATACATAGCACGGAAGGTGCTCAAAATTAAAAATAAAAATTGAATTAATTCGAATTTACATTAGAATTAGAAGTTGCGGCCTGAAGGGGTTCGCCAGTGTGCGCGTTTCTCGGTCTAGCGACTTTGAATTTAGAATCAAAGACAGGAGCCTGAATCTATGAGACTGAATCTCGAACTAACGGATTGGGATGGGTTTCGGCGCATTTGAAGAACGATTCTTAGAGGGTTTTTAGGTGCTGTTGCACTGTAGGTAGTTCAAGATCTCTGTGCAGGTCCGTGTTGCGCACGTACCAAGGTGCTTTTGTGGCCCTGCGGCAGAACAGATTTTGAACTACCTGCAGTTTGTGCAGGACGGAAGGTTTGGCGTGGGCAAAGATTGGCGAGGCATATTATTATGTCATGACGGGTCTAACGCAGACCTTGTAAAGTGTACGTTTGTTTCTGAAGGACATTTTACTTTTTCTACCTAACATACTATTAAGGCGGCCTAAGTAAAAACGTGCGAGTTTCGTTACTCTATCGACGTGAGGTTTAAAAGAAAGCGTCCTTGCATTCTCACGTGGAGATTGTCGGCAATACGACGGCGTTTGCAGTCGAAGTAAACCGCAGAGCTCTTCTCTGGGTTCACATCGATACGCCATTTTCGAAACCATGCACCGAAGGCATTTACAGCCTTTTGGAATCTGGTGGAGAGACCCGGGAGTCTGAGGCCTTTGGTGTAAAGGGCAGTGTCGTCGGCAAAGAGGGCAAGTTTGACGCCTTTCGACGGGACGTGAATATCGTTAGTGTACACGGTGTACAATAGAGGGGCGAGGACTGAGCCTTCAGGGACTCCAGCCTATATGAGACTGGGCGCGAAAAGCATGCCTTCGTGTTCAAATCGAAACGTACGGTCTTTGAGAAACGCGATTATTCTAACTAGGGGATCCGGTAAGCCTATTTTGTAGAGTTTATAGACGAGGCCGCTGTGCCAGACTTTATCGAAAGCCTTGGCTACGTGAAAGAAAACTGCGACCGTTTTAAAATGCCTTTAAAAATTATGAGAGGATCACCATCCGTTGAAAACAGATGGTTCCGCATTCGAGAGAGTATGACTCTCTCGAGAAGTTTAGACATTGCCTTGAGGAGGCTGATGGGTCTGTGATTAGCCGGGATATTCAGAGGTTTACCCGGCTTGGGAATGCCTATGACTGTCGCTTCTTTCCAAGCTTTTGGAAAGTAGCTAAGGTCGAAGCAGGCATTGGATATAACAGCTAACAAGGTAAGCACCTGTTGAGGCAGATGCTTAAGTGCGTGGTTGGAAATACCATCCGCACCCGGAGCCTTTTTGGACTTTTGACTTTTAATGAGAAGCGAGATTTCATCATTAGAGACTATGACGGTGGCAACCCCGTGGCGGTGATGGGGAGAGAGTCTCTACGGAGAACTTCGTCCTCCACCGCCTGGATGTAAGAGGGATTCGTGGGTTGCGTGCTGGGCGAGCATTGAGACGCAACGCTGTCATCGAAGCATTCGGCTTTCTCTTCGACTTCGAAGGCGATAGAGCCATCGGGACGAGTGAGAGGAGGGACGTGAGAGGCGGCGTCTACGCGTAAGGCCATACTTTAATACGCTTGGTGGGACGGGGAGATATTCGCCATGAGATCGTTCATCTGATCGTCTCGGAATTCCGCGAGGCAAGACCTGACTTTACGTTGTAGCTGATTCGCAACTCATTTATAGGCGGGCGTGAGATATTTCTTGGCTCTCCGGAGAGCCGCGTTCTTAGCTTTAATAAGATTGCTAACGGCTAAGGGAAGCGTGGGTTTGCCTTGCTTAGCACCATTTTCGTTTTCACTGATGGCTGAGTTGATAGCATCAGTGAGAGAATTTACTAATGAATCCATTTTATCCGAGCTATCTAAATGATCGGGTGACATCGTGAGCGGAGAGTTCGGGGCCTCTAAGGCTGAAACTAATGTAATTTTACAGCCTTTCCAGTTGGTAAAGGTTTTAGGAGATGTGACGTTATCGTTAGGCGCACCTAGCACGAGGGATACGGGGCGGTGGTCAGAGCCTAGGTCATCGAGCGGTTCGATAGACCTGAGATCGAGATTGATTCGCTTGATAATTGCAAAGTCGAGGATGTCAGGAGAGTAGTTCGGGTTGTTGGGATAGTGAGTGGGAGTGATGGAAGATATGACGTCTAAGTCAAGTGGGTTAGTGATGTCGAGGAGAGCGATACCGCTTTGGAGTTAAATTCTCCGAACATAATGACTGAATGGCCGAGGGCCAGAATGGCCTCAAAGTCGCTGCGGCTTGGTCTGGAGCCACTAGGTATGTAGACTGAAGCTATGAAGATGGTCGGATGACTTGTCATAGCCAATCTACACACAGTGGCTTCCATGTTGAGGAGAGGAGGGGTAGGGAGAGGACAGCAATGGAAGCCTCTTTTGTAATATATAGCGGTGCCACCGTAACCGTCGGAGTTGGGCCTATCGTTGCGAGTGAACGCGTATTTGGGAAAAGCAAATCCCCTAGAGCGGTTTGGAGTAAGCCATGTCTCCTGGAGAAGCAATAATTCTGGCTCTTTGTTCTGAAGGAACAGTTTGAGCTCAGGAAGGTTGGTGCTAAGGCTACGAACGTTAAAAGATACTAGGGATAAGCCCTTAGGTTTTATACGATCGGACGCGGGATTTGCGGGTCTAGACATTATATTTGCTCATTTACGAATTTATACGAAAATAATAAAATTTATTACGAACTTAGAAGCGAGTGATGCTCGGCTAACGCAAATAAACGCTCTTGAGGAGAGCGGGTAGCTCACAGTTTACGTGCGGGTACGGAAAATTCGTTAATGTCGACGTTTTGAATGACGTCGAACACGGTCTTCATGTCCTCAGCCAACGATGACTGAGGTGAAGACGACGGAGCGGGTCGCGGGCCTAGGGGAGCTACGGGAGCTGGGATAGGACGGGAAGGTGCAGGTGGAACGGCCGGACGCTTCCTCCAAGACAGAGCCGGAGTAGGCGTCGGCTGAACGGGCTTTGCTTCCGGGGGACCCCAGTTGCGCAGCGGCGGGAAGTTAGCGGGAGTGAGCGGTGGCGCCGGTTTAGGCGTGGCCCTCTTAGCGGTGGAGCGTGGAGCGCGCGGGCAACCCCTGTAGTTAGCTGTGTGGCCGGACTGGCCGCACAGCAAACAGGCAGGGAATTGGATTCGGGAGTGCGAGTGCACTCCTTAGTGATGTGAGGATCCAGGCACTTATTGCACCTGGGGGAGCTGAGCAGTTAGCCGCTTTCTGGCCATAGAGCTGGCAGCGGTGGCACTGCCCAGGGTGGCCGCGGGGGTTGGGACGCTCGACGGAGATATTCGAAAGTCCGCAGATTGTGCAAGCCTCTCTGAAGATCTCCCTCGAGTTGGGTGTGTTGGTGAGGATAACTAAAGCTAGTGGAAAACGCCTACCGCGGTTTGAAGCATCTTGTGCATTGCTTCAGCCGGGAAAGGCTGAGACTTAAGGTCCTCTAGAATGTCGTCACTACTGAGTTCGAAAGGGACGCCCCGTAACACCGCGTGGACCTACCGCTCCTCCGGGAGGGCGTAGGTGTGGTACGCGATTTGTTTAATTGAAAGTAACCTAGTGAATGCGTGGAAGTCGTCAATGGTCGCGACCTGGATTTTAATTGAATCGCCTGCGCTGGTTGCTTTGATATCATAAATTTTTTGCTCTTTGCAAATATTAGATACCGCGGTCCATCGCGCTTTTTCGCGGAGAAAGACAGGCGGAGGGAGCTGAGGCTTCGGTGGGACGGGAGCGCAGCTGTCACTGGCTTCGACGGGACCGACAAAGACGCGGTTACTTCAAGCGACACGGCGCGGGGGCGGGTGTTGAAGACACCGGGGAGGGCTCGGATATTGATGATACCGAGGCTTTTATAAATTTTTTTACTAGAGAATAAGTAGTATTAAGTAGAGAATTTACTAACAAGTCTATTTTATCCGGGCTATCTAATTGGTCGGGCGAGATCGCGAGCGGAGACTTCGGGACCTCTAAGGCTGAAACTAACGTATTTTTAAAACCTTTCCAGTTGGTAAAGGTCTTAGATGGTTATCGGTGACGTTCCCGTTAGGCGGTCCTAGCATGAGGTGTCCTAGGGAGACGAGGTGGTGATCGGTCTAGGTCCTAGGTCATCGAGTGGTTTGATAGACCTGAGATCGAGGTTGATTCGCTTGACAATCGCAAAATCGAAGATGTCAGGAGAGTGGTTCGGGTTGTCGGGATAGTGAGTGGGAGCGATGGGAGTAACGACGTCTTAGTCGAGTGAGTCAGTGATATTAAGCAGTGCGATATCGCTGGAGTTGGTCGATATGCACGTCCAGTCAGTATTTTTGGAGTTAAAATCTCGAACATAATGAAGTTATCCAAATTCTGAAAAAGTAGAAGTCTGTAGGCGCAAGGTCTGGTGAGTACGGCGGATGACGGAGAACTTCCAACCCCAACTCTTATAGCTTGGAGACCGTCTGCTGTGCAGTATGAGGTCGCGCGTTGTCGTGCAGGAGCAGTGGAGCCGAACAATTGACCAAAGCTGGTTGGAGACGTGCGAGCTTCTCCATCATTGTGTTCAGTTCTTCACAGTACACATCTGCAGTAATGCTTGTCCCGTTTGGCAAGAAGCTGTGATGAATTACACCCGCGTTAGACCACCGAACAGTGACCATCACTTTTCTAGGGGTAAGTTTTCGTTTAGGGCATTGTTTGGGTGCTGAACCAGGGTCCAACCAACTTGCTGAGCGCTTACGATTGTCAAACAGGATCCATTTCTCGTCACAAGTAACAATGCGGTTCAGAATTCCTTCATTTGTATACCTGCTGAGCAGTGCAATGCACGTCTCCACGCGTACTTCGCGCTGGTGGTAATTGAGTTCGTGGGGTACCCATTTGTCAAGCTTTTTTAACTTGCCAATTTGACGCAAATGGACCAATATTGTTTTGATGCTAACGTCGAAAGCTGCTGCTAATTCAGCCGTGGATTGAGTTTCATCAGCTTCCACAATTGCCTTTAATTCGTCATTGTCGACCAAAGTTTTCGGACGACCACGGGGTTCATTTTTCAGGTCAAAATTTCCAGAACGGAAGCGGGTAAACCAATAACGGGTGGTGCGTTCGTTTGTAGTGTTCGCTCCGTAAATGTCGTTGATGTTGCGTGCCGCTTGTGCCGCTTTGCTGCCACAACGGTACTCATACTCCATAATTACTCGAATTTTTAACTTATCCATGATGACGAAAAATGTTCGAATGCGTTGAAAACAAAACACTAACTATTAAACAAATGACGATTTTAGAAAAAGAATTCCATGTTTGTCAAATAAAATTAATTTGAAATTAGAATTATCAGTCAAAAAAAAAATTTTTCATTTGAAATGGCCAGTACGGCAATACGGCAGTTTCATAAGTAAAGACCTATTATTAAATATATTATTTACAATAAACTAAGTAGCGAGTGATGCTCGACTAACGCGAATAGATGCTCTTGAGGACAGCTGGCGGCTCGTAGTTTGCGTGCGAGTACGGCGATTTCCCTAATGTTGACGTTTTGGATAACGTCGAACACGGGTGAAGACGACGGAGCAGGACGCGGGCCTACGGGAGCTACGGGAGCTGGGATAGGACGGGAAGGTGGAGCGGCCGGACGCTGTCTCCAGGAGAGAGCCGGAGTCGGCGTCGGCTGCACGGGCTTTGCTTCCGGGGGAGCCCGATTGCGCAGCGGCGGAAAGTTGGCGGGAGTGAGTGGCGGAAGTCGTCAATGGTCGTGATCTGAATTTTGATTGTATCGCCTGCGTTGAAGGCTTTAACGTTTTTAATTTGGACTCTTTGCACAAGTTAGAAACCGCGGTCTATCGCGCTTTTTCGTGGAGGACGACGGGAGGTGGGAGTTGAACCTTAGCCGGGACGGGAGCGCAGCGCGTTGCTGGCTTCGACGGAACCAACAGGGTCGCGGTCACTTGCAGTGACATTAACGATGCTGGGGCGGGTGTAGAAGACACCGGGTGGGTTCGGGTGTTGAAGACACCCCAACATGCTTTTAACGCTTTCTGGAGCGTTTTGAAAGTAGGGTGAACGCTGGCTCAGGAGAGCAGGTTAAGGTGGCGGCGCCCGATGACGCATCAGACGCGGATTCCAAGTCGCTTCCAGGAGCGGTACGCTTACGGCGCGACGTGCGAGAGGATGTGTCCGATACACAGTCCATCTCGGTTTGCGCGGGAGACGCGGGAGTGCTGTAGACTCGAGGAGCCTGGGTGTTAGTGGCCTGAGGGGCCGGGGACGCGATTTTTGCCTGTAAGTCCTGCGTTAGAACGTCGTCTGATATGAAGACGCCCGACGCAACGAGTTTAGTAAATTCGCCGAATCCATATGGGAGGAGTTGGGGCTAATTATATAAATATATAAATGGTGCCTAGAATTCCTAAAACCTAGCAAATTGATCATCATAAGGCGCTGTGCCTTAGCACCAACTTTGTTGAATATCAGGAACTATTCTCTCAGCCACGCACTATTTCATTATTTAATAAAGCTAACTACAAAATAATTAATGAGAAATTAAATGATATCATCTGGACAGACTTTATCAATGAAATCCAATCACTCGAACATTCAACGAAATTATTTTACGACATCTTATATAATATTATTGATACTTGTGTGCCCATCAAGAAGGTTTCAACTAGTCGTACATACCCTATATGGTATAAAACCCCACTTATTAAGATTCTGCGAGAGCAAAATGAATATCACAAAAAATACCGCAACTATAAAAACCTCGCTGACTTCCATACATTCTGTTTGTTGCATAGCCGTGCTAAGCTAGTTGAGAACGAAATGTACTAAACGTATATCAAAAATATAGAGAATAATATTGCACGTAATCCTAAAAGCTTCTGGGCTTATGTAAAAAGTAAGAAATCGAGTAATACATTTCCAGCCGTAATGAAATACGGAACTACAAGCTCGGACTCAGGTAATATCATATGTAATATGTTCAGTGACTATTTTTACTCAACCTTCGAAGAACCCTCCCAAACAGATTTTGTTACTTATCATCCATCTCAAACTAACACCGTATCTGACATTCATGACATTGACATAAATCATTCGGAAGTGTACAAACTGCTCAAATCTGTTGACATAAATAAACCTGCTGGACCCGACCGCAACCCACCCTTGTTTATAATCAATTGTCAAATAAAAAAAGGCCTTGTTGTTCCTTTCATATTACTTTATAAATTTTCACTGCAGCTTGGACAAGTTCCATCTCTGTGGAAAACGGCTTTCATAACTCCTGTATATAAAAAGGTGAAAAACATGATGTAACTAATTACCGCCCTATCTCAAAACTGTGTATTTTCTCAAAATTATTAGAGAAAATAGTCTACAGCCAAACGTACAACTCACTTAAGCACAGTTTTCTAGGACAACAACATGGTTTTCTCAAAGGCAGATCCACCGAGTCAAACCTTTTAATTTGTAACGAGTTCCTGATCAGCCATATGGCAAATAAAACGCAAGTAGATGTTATATACACGGACTACAGAAATTTTTTTGATCGAATTGACCACACTATACTATTGCATAAAATTGACTTAATAGGTATTAAGGGTAACTTGTATCGTTGCTTTGCCTCGTACATTGAGAATAAATGCCAAATAGTTGTGCTTGATGGTTATAACACTCAATCAAGATTGGTTCCCTCGGGAATCCCTCAAGGATCCTTGCTTGGACCACTATAGTTCATACTTTATATAAACGACATCATTTCTTGTTTCTCGACATCCAAGTTACTGTTATATGCAGATGACATGAAGATATTACACCCAATTACTTGTGTAAATGACTGCTTAAAATTACAATCTGATTTAAACCATTTTTATAACTACTGTACGTTAAACAAACTAGATCTAAATGTTTCAAAGCACTTGTATGTTTGTATATGTTGTATTACAAGAAAGCCATTATTAACTCCGATTACACAATCAACGACACGAAAATACAGAAAGTTGACAAAGTAGTCGACTTAGGAGTAATTTTTGACTCCAAACTTGGACTTTCTTTTTGGCGAGCATATAAATTATATTGCCAATAAAGCATCTAAGGCTCTAGGTTTTATTCTACGATAGGCGTCGGATTTCAACAATATTATAACTCTAAATATCCTATATTGTGCTTACGTCCGAAGTCACCTCGAATATGCCTCATCTGTATTGAACCCTACATATGATATCTATATTAATCGTATCGAGTGCATTCAAAAACGTCTTAGATTCCTACAAATATAAATCTCGAACACATGATAAGGATTACTATTCTCGCTGTAAGAGACAACATATTCTACCACTGAGTATGCGAAGGCAGGTTAGTGATGTGATTAATTTCATTAAAATAGCATGGAATATTGTAGACATACCTGAGCTTCTGGCTGGAGTTGGTATCTGTGCGCACAATAAATCATATCGTAATCCAAAGTTACTTCACGTTTCTACCGCAGGTACCAACTATAGATAGAATTCTTTTATGATAAGGGCACCGAAAAGGTTGAACCTTATGAATAATGAGCTTGAGAATTTCGTTCTTTATTGTAGTAACTTAGTGTGTTAGAAGTGTCAAGGCAGCCATGGCTAACCAGTTCTTTGGCCAGTACTAATTATGGATTACGCGATCTCTGCTTTGATGTGTTTATTTTTTTTTTTTTGTTTTTGTGTCAATTGTTATTTTTTTAGAACAATTGGCATATGATATTTAGAACTATATGGATGTATAACGTTCAATATCTACATTATTTTTATAACCTAATTTTACCCATTAAACCCACTCTATATCTCTTATTTTCTTTAAACAATAGTTGATGCATGAAAACTGCATCCACATATATTTATATATATAAATAAATATATGTGGATGTGAAACTTCTAAAATAAAAAATGTCAAGTGTGCATTGACGATCTAAGAATTTAAAGATTTGTTATTGGCTTTCTGTAACTAAGTATTTAGAATGTACATATTTCAAAAATAGCTTCAAGCTTTTGTTTTAATTTTTGTGGTTTAAATGTAGCTAATTATAACAGCTTCTGTGAATTCAAGGCGGAGAAGTAGTCTTTATTTGCTTTGAAATATTACTGAGATAAAGATGGCTGTAATTCCAAAACTAAAGACGGCCAGCGTAGATGATGCTCGTGAAAATATATACAGATAAATTTGCATCTCGAATTCCGAGCGGTTTATTCTAGAGTCTTCGATTGATCTACGAGTATCGATTGATTTGACATAGAATTTGACTTTCGATGAACCTTTGATTTTTATAAAATCTCAGACCAATTTAAAAAATGAAGTAATCATCTATATTTAAAAATAAGCAATCACGATTCGACTAAGACCGCAACATGAAAACGTGCAAATAATTTGCAATTTCCATTTAATTTGACAGTTGATTTAGTAATTTTGAAAGCTGCAGTACATAATCTACCTATTGGTGTGAGAAATATCCACGCCAAGATAAGGTCCACAATGGACAAGCCGCTTTCTATGAGACTCACGCCCAAACAATGGGAATCCACAAGCCCAGACTATTCCCGCGCAGTCCTCAACTTGTGAACGTCGGCCGGCAGTACCGTGAGGGAGATACGAATAGTTTAGTGGCAGGAAAGTTTCTTAGTTAAGATCTCGCCTGGAGCGCTATTACAGCCTTTATTTTTACCGCCATAATAACCAAGTTTGCGTGGCTGTGTTCCTGTCAAAGGGAAGAGACAGCCACTTCAATTACTGTTACAATTAATACTCGTAATAATAATAACTATAACAATTCTTTATTTGCAAGTATATGATAACAATAATTTCTTAAAAATGGGTAGGTACATACAAATGTTTATACATATACTGCTGACTTCTCAGCGTGCAAACTTGTGAAAAAAAAGAGAGGTATACATTTGTTGATTAACATAATACAATAAAATGTCAGACGAGTACTTAAACAATGTTTTTTTTAGGTATACATAGAGTATGTCCAAAGTAAGGTCTAAATTCATTAATCTAAATTCATAAAAATAATGAGGTCAACAAATTAACAATAAATTCAATAGGATGTCATAAAGCGTTATCATTCAAAAATATTTACATCATAATACATTTATTCCAATAGTAACTCAAATAAATATTTTTTTTTATTATATTCACAAAGGCAATTTCAACGCAGCCTACGGAACGCATCATTAGTCGATATAATAATCACAATCACTAATTAAAAAACAAAACGCCTACGCCTAACGATGTCCATGGGCGCGGATGGCACTTGCCATCAGCTGAGTCGCGAGCTCGTTTGCCGGCTATGAATATAGTAAAAAAAAAGAAATTACATTGACAACACTAATATTATTTTATTACACATATTTTGCTTTAAACATTTTTGTAAACTTCCATCTATGTTTTTTAAGGTTTAATGGGTTTAATGCGTAGTATAAATAAGGTAATATACAAAGTTTTCGCAAACTCGAGATATAAAATCGAAAACAAGTATTAATTTATTCATAAGTACTGCAACGTTTGCTTGTGCCGTATTTATTAAAAGAGGTTATTGCACAAACAAATTTGCCGACATTTATGACTGGCAACTTATAAGTCTGTCATTATTTGATTTTATTTGTGAAATGTAAAATATATATAATATGGAGGATTGTTCCATGGCATCCCTTGATGGGATTCCTTGACAGGATTCCTTACGGAATTCTATTGCGGGCTTCGTCCCCAAAATAGTTTAATAATTATTCTTATATGTTATTTTAAAATAGATTCATTTTAAATAAAAGTGGATTAAGTGTTATATGTGTTTCTTTCCTATTAGTTAGGAAGACCTCCCTAGGTTAGATTAGGTCCATCCCGGGTACCGAGACCCCAGAGTACCTACGACATAGTTCTGTACTCAACGCTCTTTGCTACAATTGTAGCGCTGATAGACTATGAAATGAAGAGGGAACTATGAAACAGGATATTCATAAATCAATTTGCTGTGTGTTATAAAGAAACGATTTGCCATAGATGCTGTGACACTTGACAGCTACTACAATATAAGTCAAAGTTCTCCTCATTATCAAACTGGAGTGCGGAGAAAGCTGAAAAGCATTTTTGGTGAATAAAATTCGTACCTACTTACTCATTTTTAGATTTTCAGCTTACTGTTCAATGAAGATCACTTACATTCAACATTTAATAGAAACTCATTGATCCGTAAATCGTCGACAGCACAAACTATGAAATATTAATTAAAGTTCCGTGCTTATGAGCAAAACTTGGAAGCGCAATCTCAATTAGTGCGAGTAATGTTGTGAGTAATTCTATTTATAATAATAGTTACATTACATTTAATATTTTAATATAGCGTCAGTACATCCTTAGCTTCGATTTTTAAGGAAGGTAGCGCGAGAAATAAAAATGTCCGGCGGAAAAAAAATTCCTGGCTACTCTTTGGTCATAATTGTAAAAAAAAATGAAACTGTGCAATTTGGCGACAACATGAACAAAACAATGCAATTGTTAATGAGTTTAAAAAAAGGCAAGGTACATAGTAAAATTAAAAATATTCGCCGCAATTTGCAAGGTTGTCGAAATTAAATCATTAAAAGAATAAAATTAGGAGTATTCGCAAAGGTCCGGTGGTAATTCAAGTCGAATCTCAACAGCTGTAAACAGTCCAGGTTCGATCGTGTATAGAGTACTTGAAACGTTGGACTCTCGACCAAAGAGCCCGTAGACTCATAAACGACGACAAACTTACTTTTTAGAGATTGCAAAATCTCGAACATCGTCGCAAAGTTACCAATCTATCGGTTTTTTACAGATTGCTCTTTGTAGAGTGTGAAAAAAGCTCATTTTCATTTGATCGAACCTTTCCCTATTCTCCACCGGTATACCAGACACAGGCAAAAGTTTCAACGGTTCGGTTAGCGTGCCGAAAAGTCGAACTAAACGGTTCAACGGTTCATTTTTGGTTCGTTGCCAAAGCGTAGAACGATAAGACTGTCTTCCATTATTGTGTACAACTTATTTTTTTATTATATTATGTTTATATAATACACGGAAATTAGGTTTAATAAAATTGCAAATATTTATGAAAACTTGTATGTGGCCATCACTTTCTTATTTTGCTATAAGCTAACATGTTTAATAGTAAGTTTTACTGTGAAAATAAAATAAAATAAAAAACTGCCTGCGCATGTTACTCCAGATACCTATAGTTAATGGGTACCTTTTGGACAGGTACCATCCTCGTATTCATTGTCACTTCCCACCTCACACCCACACACACACACTCACCCACACACACACTCACCCCACACACACACACACACACACACACACACACACACACACACACACACACACACACACACACACTGAGATGGAAGCCAAATACTTGCTTCAATAATAAAAAAAATTTAAGCTAATATTTTAAGTCCCTGAATACAATTCAGCTCGTAAGAACTCAACTTTGATTTAAATAACTAAAAAGGTATGTTTTCGTTTTGAACGAAAAACCTTGAAGATTAAGAATATAAATTACAAATTGCGTTAGAAGTTAGATCCGATTACCTAAACACGAGGAAAATGGGTTTAATTAAACAGCGGATGATCGGCCTAATGAAGGGTGAAATTAAGTTTGATATATTTAACCTGTTGGTATGTTTTTGTAACCACTGATTCGGATCAGCGAAGCAGTAATTGCTTAAAAGTGTTCCAGAATGTCGTTTATTTACATTGTAAATTAATGTAATTGTAAACAATTGTAAATTCATTGTATTGTAAATAGAATTTCATAAGTATCACATATGAGTCGAAAAGACAATTTACTTATTACTATTTAGATTTTTTAAAGTAAGTCCTGTTTAAATATGTACAAAATTTGTAGTCTTGTTTTATTTATTTCGGCAGTTGTGTTTTAGTTTTTTTAATAATTATAACATGTTTCATTAAAGAAAGGAATTGAAATGGCGGTGTTTATCATGTTCTCTCGTGCGTACGGTAAGTTAAAAAAATATTTGTCTTGATATTTAAACAATATTCGTGTTTTATTTTAACCAACGTCGCAATAAGGATTCTTCTGAAATTTTGTTATTTACTTTGTCAGGTGTACAGAAACGGACAAAGGGTCCTCCGAAAAAAGCACTGTTTCTGATGAAAACAACAATAATATTCTAATGAAAATGGATGCCGCCACGTGTCTTTCAAACTTTCAACTTCCACGCCGACGAAGCCGCTGACAGAAGCTAGTTTGAAAACCCGGCCTTGCTTTCATTATTTTTTAATTTAAAAAAATATTTTGAATATTTGTATGCTAACTGTACTATCTGTCAATGCAAGTGGTAATATGGTTGGCTAATATGGTTGAGGAGGGCGATGGCTGGATCCCGCGTTAACTCGTGAACGGGTGCCGTTTGAGGGTGTTCGTCGTTTGGATACTTGGGGGGAGGGAGACTTGCCGGGCTAACAGATGCAGAAAAGAATAATTTTGTATAGACATAAAGAGACTCTGTAAATTTATTTTGAAAAAAATATACCCGTGAAGTTTCTTGCCAGTTCTTCTTCACGAAGGTTTTTTTCGAACTGGTGGTAGAATCATGTTTTATTTGACGTCAATAAGAACAAGTAATTGTCAATGTTGAGAAATAAATATTTCATTTCATTTCATTTCATTTCATTTCATTTCAAGTACAAGCCGCCATTTATGATTCCTTTCTTTAATGCATCGGTTTATACGTAAGCCACTACTACAAGGTACAAAAGGAAACCACTTTAAATAATACTATATTTAATTTATAATTATAAAATCTTAAATATTTATTACTTAAACACCTCCTAACACCTTGTTTAGAAGTGTGAATCGTTCTTTGTTATTTGAAATAATTATGTTTCCACCACGGTGGAAGTGAAGGTGGTGGAGGCCATGGTGGCCATGGTGCAACCACCGTGATTTTCTTGAAAATGTTCTCAATTAGACTGACTGGTTGTATCGACGATTAATAAATTGCTTGTAACAAACTTAATTTTTTTGAGTTGATGATAGGCTAGAGCTATTATATAAAATAGATAAGTATAATAAAATAGGTATGTAATTTATTATTTAATAAATTATTTAAATATTTATACTTTCGCCTTTATTGTTACGTCCTATACATTATTTACCTCCAATACCATGTATTAATTACTTTATATATATATATATATAAGAGTGCTAAGAGGTATCTTTCCCGTCAGTGTTTTTCCTCTCAATCATTTTAAAAATTTAAGTTCTGAATTGTTATGTTCAACTGATATTTATGGAGTGTTTCTAATGTTAACCAACAATTATATAAAATATTTTTCATTTAATGCCCAACATGGCTTCTTCCCAGATGTTTCATAATAACTTTATGCCATTATTAAATTAATATGATATCACGAAATCTATAAATAATGGAATGTCAAGATGCTTTTACGTTAGCTCATTGTGATAAGTAACCAAGAAGTTTTTAGAGATTAGTTACAAACAGATACATACACTGTCGTAGTTAAAATCCCATCCCTCCATTTGCGGTTACCGAAGTCGATTAGTTGTTGGATGGAAGTTAAGTATCTGCGCTAAAACGTACATTAGTGAGTAGCCGAGTAGCACTGCTTCATACACCGCAGGTATCCGGTTTAGTCCTGGCCAGGGCGTTCATTTTGGCGGCGTGATGAACACAGATTTGTGTTCTCGGATCATGGTTGCCCGTTATTTATTCAATAATAATAATTTGATTAATTTCTTTTTTTTGTTATTTTTATGGTATAATTTGTACATGCCCACAATCAAATAAATAAATCCCCAGACACACAAATTGTATAGTCCCAAAGTAAGCAGAGCTTGTGTCATGGATGACCAAACAGCGAACGAGGGGAACCCAGAATAAACATACATATAAATACAAACAACCATGACCCGAGAACAAACATCTGTGTTCATAAGACAAACGAATGCCCCGGCCAGGTCTCGACCTGGGACCTTCGGCGTATGAGGCAGGGCTACTCACCACTACACCATTAGATTGATGTATATATTTTTTTATTCCAGATTCTCACAGTTCGCTTACTTTAGTATATGTGTATGTTTATTCTGGACTCCCACAGTTCACTTACTTTAGTATATGTGTATGTTTATTCTGGACTTCCACAGTTCGCTTACTTTAGTATATGTGTATGTTTATTCTGGACTTCCACAGTTCGCTTACTTTAGTATATGTGTATGTTTATTCTGGACTTCCACAGTTCGCTTACTTTAGTATATGTGTGTGTTTATTCTGGACTCCCACAGTTCGCTTACTTTAGTATATGTGTATGTTTATTCTGGACTTCCACAGTTCGCTTACTTTAGTATATGTGTATGTTTATTCTGGACTTCCACAGTTCGCTTACTTTAGTATATGTGTGTGTTTATTCTGGACTCCCACAGTTCGCTAACTTTAGTATATGTGTATGTTTATTCTGGACTCCCACAGTTCGCTTACTTTAGTATATGTGTATGTTTATTCTGGACTCCCACAGTTCGCTTACTTTAGTACATGTGTATGTTTATTCTGGACTCCTAAAGTTTGCTTACTTTAGTATATGTGTATGTTTATTCTGGACTTCCACAGTTCGCTTACTTTAGTATATGTGTATGTTTATTCTAGACTCCCACAGTTCGCTTACTTTAGTATATGTGTATGTTTATTCTGGACTCCCACAGTTCGCTTACTTTAGTATATGTGTATGTTTATTCTGGACTTCCACAGTTCACTTACTTTAGTATATGTGTATGTTTATTCTGGACTCCCACAGTTCGCTTACTTTAGTATATGTGTATGTTTATTCTGGACTCCCACAGTTCGCTTACTTTAGTATATGTGTATGTTTATTCTGGACTCCTAAAGTTTACTTACTTTAGTATATGTGTGTAGTATATCAGATCTTTAGTATATCAGATCGATCTTATGTATTGCACTATCTATTACTTACAAAATAAGTGAATATGAATGCATACGAATTCAATTTTATTCACTATATCGGGCTATAAAATTGTATTCTCTCCACATTCGAGGGTTTCGGCAGTACAGCACTACCCAACAGTATTTCTAGTTATGACTTATAATTAATACATTTCATGGTTGCCTGGAAGATATCGCTTAGTGATAAGGCCACCACATTTCCATTCTCTTATTTTTAATTTAACATTTAATTTTGTTACTGGTTTGACAATAAAATGTATTCGATTGTATTCTTCTATTGAAACATATAACTCATTACACAAATCAGTAATAAAATATTTTACAGAAAATTACGCGATCAATTTTAATTATAATCATTTTCGTTGGAAACAAGAGTGCTTTCTATTATTAATATTATCAAGTGAAATAATTGTTTCATAGATGTCATTTGATTGTGATTTAATTAAAAAGTTGGTCCTTTGTGGAGACGTTGGTGTAAGTGTTCCTAGAGTTTATAAATCTTTTTCCATCTGAATTTCGACAAATTACTTTCTTGCGACCTGCTATTTATTATAAAGGGATTGTTTTCGTTACAAAAAATAAAAATAAATCACCAGGAGTACATAAAAAACCAACCGCAAAATAGCTTACAAAAAACGGTTCCTTCGTATTATCGAGTTCTCGTTTTAGTAGGTCATTGCATATGAAATTGGCGTTTTGTAAGGGAGGAACATAAAGTCAATTAAAAAAATATTTAATATATTTAATTAATCAAAGTATGTACCATTGCTATCTATGCATTTTTGCCATCTCTTAGGTAGTTCATTGGTCCCTTTACTAAAAAAACCATTCGGACGGGAGTCAATAACATTTTTGAAGGCGCTTGCCCTTTCCCTTGTAATGGTAATCTGTTGGAGAAAGGTCCTGGGAGTACGGTGAATATCTCAGACATTCCAATTGAAGCTCCACTTATTTAGTAGCCATCTGTTGAGCAGTGTGTGGTCTAGCGTTGTCCTGAAGTAGCAGTGCCCTAGAGCGATTGAGCAGCTTCGGTTGTATAGCACTAGCTTTTCCATCATGGTTTGCAGTTGCTGACAAGACATCTGCCGTAATCGTCTGGCCAGATTTCAGAAAGCTGTAGTGAACGACACCGGCACTAGTCCACCAAACGATCACAAGTAACTTTTTTTAGTAAATTTTCGCTTGGGGTAGGATTTGGCTGGTATGTCAGGGTTCAACCATTGCGTTGAGCGTTTCCGATTGTCGTACAAGATCCACTTTTCATCACAGGTTATGATCCGATTTAAAATCCTTTTATTATTGTGCCGGTCAACGCGCGTTTGTCGGTTTGCTCCACTCAATTCATGAGGTACCCACCTCTCAAGCTTTTTCACCTTCCCAATTTGCTTCAAGTGGATGAAACAGTTTTGACACTAACACCGCAGCCTACAGCTAACTCGGACGTGGTTTGCGATGGATCCGCTTCCACAATAGCCTTCCATTCTTCATTATCAAATTTGGTCTCCGGCCGTCCGCTTGTTCTGCAGGTCTAAATATTCAGAACGAAAACGTTGGAACCAAAAACGCACCGTGGTTTTTTTTTTGACACCACCACCATACACAGCAAAAATACTTCGAGCCGTTTCTGCAGCACTGGTGCCACGGTGGATATCGTACTCGAAAATAACGCGATATTTCTTAATTTCCATTTTGTAAACTAAGTGACGCAAAGAAATGACCAAAAGCGGAAAAAACAAATCAATTACGGTTTTCAAAACACAAATGCTTGTGTAAATAGCTGTATAAATTTAAAACTGGAATTCTTAACCAAACAGGAAATAATACAGATCAAAATGGACAGTACGACAAAACGCCAATGTCATATGTAAGGACCTAATATTAATACAAATGATTAAGCCTGGAAAATTTTTAGCTTGCTACAACTCTAGGATTTTGTTTTGAGAAACTCTTCACATTTTTGTGCAGTCCTTGAAGTTAATCCATTTAATTTTGTAACTTCACTTACAAAAATTCAGATTAAATAAAAATGCTCGCCACATGATCTTTTCAATTTTTTCTCAATTTATTTAGTATTACAAATATTTTAATACCGTTTCGGGATCATCTGTACTGTTTTGGATTTATAACAAAAAAAATTATTTAGTATTTGCAGGAACCAATATAAATTTTTCTTGAAACACATATCTTTGTAAGTCACTGAATTGGGCCTGACATAGGGTAAACCTAGACAATTATTATTCTACAGGAGGCTGCATCATTATGGAAATGATTGACGAGGGTTCAGTCAGACATTTTGTCACTGATGCTCTTCAGTTGGGACCTTATTAAACCCTTACCACTAAAAAAAGGGTAAGTTTCAGAAGTTTGCATGCTACAGCATGAGCAGAGCATTCTACAGAAAGGCGTCGGCTTCGAATTTTGGTAGGGAGAGACTTTTATTTTACGATATACATATTATTACATATTTGTTAACGACACATAAATCTTTTAAATAATAAAATTAATGTCAGGTTTATGTGTATTTTTCAGCCTTAAAAGCTTTAATAGGGCACAATGCCTAATAATGGTACGTATATTTATTTTGGGCTAAGCATGATACAAGTTTTGCTTGTTTTGGAATGTTGCAGCTGGGTTGCTTACCTGAGAACTTAATCAAATGGATTATAAACCAACTTACATTTGTACAATGGAAAATTCTTCGATGTAAAGTCATTTTTGTTTTACTTATCTCTTGTTTATTTAGTGCATCCTTAAAATATGTGGTCATTTTTCGATTTCATCAACAATACAAGTAAGTAAAGAAATAGAATGAACTAAGTACCTTAATTTTAACAAACGAGGAAGAGTCGTAGGGAGATTAAAACGATCGCATCGAGATCACATCTGGCTTATAATTGTCTGTGGCTGCCGTTGGAACGCCAACAATCGGCTTACATAGCCGGGCTCGCATTCAATTGGAACCGCAACTTGAAGTTTTGAAATTAGTCTTGCTAGCCAGGAATCACATATATTTTCATACAATATATTTTTGAGAATTGTGTGCAACAGGCTTAGTTTGTTTGCCAGGCTCCATTGCTGTCATAAGAAAATTTACATGATTTGTCAATGAAAGTAAACAATATAGAAATTTAAAAAAATCAAGAAAATCCAACAAAATACCAATAAAGTTCAGTAGAAGAAAATTCAATAAACAAACCTCAAAAATAAGGACCATACATAAAAACGTAAGTGTTACTGTTACAAACCTGACTCCGAAACGACCTGCCAGAGGTCCCAAATTGACCACAGCTCGCCGACAAGCTCGCCTTGCATTTGCTTGCGAACACATCAGGTGGAGCGCTGAGCAATGGCGGTCGGTTCTGTTTACCGACGAGTCCAGAGTTTGTCTACATGGCAGTAAGCACAGTCTATAGGCGTCTGGGCGAGAGATTTGCGCAATGCTGTTTCGCTGAAACAGTGTCCTATGGTGGTGGTTCATGTATGATGTAGGCCGGCATTTCAATGGAAGGAAAAACAGAGCTTGGTTTCATCCCCCGCGGAGGCCGTGGAGGCAGACTGTGGATCGATCTGGAGTATGTCGCCCAGCAGCACGAGTCACTAGTCAGTTCCTGGACGAAGTTAGATTCAGACCATGGACTGGCCACTACTCAGCCCGGATATCAATCCCATAGAACACGTATTAAATGAGCTGAAACGAAGGGTACGGGCCAGAAATCCAGCTGCTGCAAGCGTCATGGAGCTGAAGACAGCGCTGGAAGAGGAGTGGTAAGCCTTCCCTGAAGATCTGATAAAGAAGCTTATCAGCTCGAAGAGAATTCGCCTTCGAGGTGTTATTAGGGCCAGTAGGAGGCAATACTAAATATTGATTAAGAAAATTTGTTTAATTTTCATAACATGTTCTTTTTATTTAATTTTAATTATGGCTATGATTATTTTATCAATTACATTATTGTTGCACTGTCATTCACGTTTGATTAATTCTGAAATTAGGGTATCATTTAAGCTAATAAAATATAATTTCAAAAAAATATATTTATGTATAAATAATTTAAGCCATAATAAAATAAACACACATAAATTTATTATAAACTGAGTCGATTTAGCTGCACGTCACTGCACATTAAAATTAAAGAATAATGTTTTATTTTACCTAATCTAATAAACCACCATTGTTCGAGCTACGAACGCATCAAGCAGAAATAACGGGTTCAACGGCCGGCCCCGCCGAGCAAGCGAAACCGGTCGCCGCGCCGAGTCAGTCGGGCAACGAACGTGCTACATAATACCGCGCCGCTGCGCGGACGTTTGCGCATAAATACATCATATATTTTGACCATCGATTCAAAACATTAAAAGCTATAATTTCTTGTTCTTAATAAATTTCTTTGAAAGTGATATTAAGAATACAGTCCACTCATTTCGAAGAACCTACCATTTTTTACAACCATATTCCAATAACTAATTTAGGTTTCACTGGTCAAAGGGCAGCTACGACTAGGTGCTGCAAAGGACCATAGTGCCGGGTTTCGGCGTAGTCTGTTACGTGGACGACACCTTGCGCACCACCGCCGGGGGCGGGGCATTCGTGGTGGGCCGCATACCGCAATTGGGTTTGCGAGTGTCGCTCGAAAAGTCCGAGGCCGTGATTTTCCAAGGCCCGTGGAACACGCTGCGCTCTGAGACCCATATCGTCGTGTCTGGAGTCAGCAGCGAAGTGAGGCCGTAGATGCGCTATTTGGGACTCGTCCTGGTGGAACTTCAGGCCCCACTTTGAGTGCTTTACGCCTCGGCTGCTGAGGACGGCTACGGCCTTAGGACGGGTATGGGTGCCCCTTTCTGGGCCACTAGCACCCTGCTATATATTTGCAAATAGGCGTGCGAGACATTGCACCACAACTCCAGCCAGTCAAATAAATGCAATGAATTAAAGTTAAGATTGTCAAAATAACTTCACAATTTTATTTGAATTTTAAACAGGATAATCGTTACTTGGTCTATAAGTGAAGTTTTTAGGTATTGTGAAGCTCCCTTTATCGAAACCTTAAAGACTTGGAGTAATTTTAAATAGATTGCCTGTATTTTACTTTTCATGATCAAAAGACCGCACGGACTTTTGTAGAACAAAAATTTTCTTTGAAATTAATTCACTTTGTGACCGATTTAGTAATCCTATTTGAGAATTAATTTAAAAAGGTTATAGGGTTAATAAAGGGAGTCTCGGAGATTTGTTGGTTACTCAAATTAATTCTAAGAATGTTTGACACTTAAACTCTCAAATTATCATTTACACAAATATAAATGAAAATATCTAGTATCTTATTCCATCAAAAAGATACCGAATTATCATGTTATTTCGGTAAACAACTACAACATTTTAACTAAAAAAAACGGTGTACGTTGAATTAATTTTATTTGAATTCGTATCTATTACAATTCGGTACTTACTAAGAAAACAATAGTTTTACTGTAAACTTACATAATATTAATAGAATCAGAATATGTTTTTGCCTCAAATACAAACTTACAAAAACTTGCTTTCACTTTGCATTATGGGAATTTTGTTATCGATAAATTTTTCTTACTTCAACTTATTTTGCGTACGGAACCGAGATTTCTGCTGCTAGCTTTTGAGTCTTGAAAGCCTTTTAATACTCAGCTTTCAAAATTGCAGTGAAGTAAATACTCAATTAAAGTGTATATTTGTAGATTAATAGCTGAAGCAATAAAAGGCTCGATAAAACTGGTTACAATTATGCAGAAACACGTTTTTGAAATCCTACAACAGTTCCATAGTAGTAGGGATTGGCGGATTCCCGCTCACTTATTAGGTATGGTATCCAACGCGAATTAATTTCATAAGGTCGCGGGTGATTGAACGTTGATCAAGCCAATTAATTCGCGCCTAGTAGGCAGCGAAGTGGTGTGTGATGCAGTAATCGATGCGATAAGAGCGCTGACGCGGTTTTTGTTTTAATTTTATGAAGTTGATTTACTTGGATTTACCTGTTTTTCTGATATTGAATGATTTTTCCATACTTTTTATAACTAATGTTGAATTTTCGCATGGCTTTTATTTTACTTTTTATTTCAAATTTTATCATTTCAAACATTACAAAGTATAAGTTTTGTTGATCTACTTTAAACATTTTTCTAACTTTTTAAAAAATACCTTTATTTTGTCAGTTTCTCTCTTACAAAAAGATAGCTATACAGATAAATGGGATTTTGCTTTCTCTCTTTTTTTTTTTGTTAACTGTGCTACCATTTGTTGGGACATATTGATACTTTCAAAATTCAAATGTCATTTAAAATTTCAATGTTCGAAAAATTCATTTCTTTTTGTCTTATTGTCATCGATTGTAGATCATTGTTTTAAAATAAGAATGATCATAGGGCGACACGTATTTTTTGTATGCTATAAAATGTTTTCAATTCTAGTTGGTCAATTCCAAGGTCGTTTTACAAAATATGTTAAAATAAACTACCACTTTAGTTTAAACACGTCACTGAGAAGTTCAGAAAGTACTAGAAATTATGCTAAAATAACCTCAATGTCTTGTTTTTACATATGTTGCATTTTATATTTAGTTAATATTAAACGGTCTTTTAGAAATTACTGCAAATATTTATTATATAATAATATGAACAGTGAATGGCAATTTTATTATTATTATTATTATAAATTAAGCAGATAGGTACATTTGCGATTTTTTCAAATACCTACAGTCTGAATGGTATTTTTTGATGTCTTTCGATAGAAGTTATAACACGGTGGTTATAAAAATTGAAAACTAGACAAAATTTAATGAAATTGATGCATTATTGCGGAAGAAATCTTTTGGAAAGCAAATAGATGTGTTTTTATTTTCACGAGAGTTAGAATTCCTAAAGAATAAAAAGAAAAATTTATGTGATCTCTATGCGTTGCTCATACAACTTGTATTGTTTGTGAAAAATTGTGTATGTTTGATTTATGTAAAAAATTTTATGTACGAATTTTAAAAAATTTGTTTGAAGTTTTAGTTTTTTTTTTGTGACCATCTTGAAAATTGTTAAAATTTTTATGTACGATTTAAAAAAAATTGTTTTAAGTTTTAGTTTTTGTTGTAAATATCTTGAAAATTGTTAAAATTTTTATCTATGATTTTTAAAAAAATTGTTTTAAGTTTTACTTTTTTTGTAACCATCTTAAAATTGTGAAAATTTTTATGAAAGATTAAAAAAAAATTTGTTTTGAGTTTTAGTTTTTTTGTAACCATCTTAAAATTTTTTAATTCGTTTTAGTTTTATTTCCACTTGTCCAGGGTTAATCTTTATATTATAGATAAATTGTGTATTAAAACTGAACAGTATTTGCATCGTTCACTTTCGTAGCTACCTGCCGCGCAAACCGTGCGTTACTGCATTGTATATATTGTACGACTAAATAAAGTTTCATTACAAGTGCAGTATCTATTAGATTTTAGGTATTTTCGAAGAAATGGTATTTTGTAATTTAATTACTTTTTTGAAATAAGTCAGTTGGATGTCCCGCGCGTCTTGGTTTGAGTCGTGCCGATTAAACGCGGTAATAATAGTACGAGTACCTTAATAATTAGGCTACGGCACTGATTACGAGTTTCATGTTTTTTATTTTGTAAATACTAAAAAGTGGATGGTAAATAAATGTTTTGTGAAAATAACATTTACATTATAGATGTTAATTTCGATAACCAGACAAATTTACACTTTATTTCGTAGCAGTTAAGTCTAATTAAACTAACATCCAAATTACCGTTTCACAATGATAATCATTATACTGCTTTCGCACGCTATTATAAAATCAACTTTAATTCGACTGAGTACGGTTGTAGACACTGAAACCTAAATATTTTATTATTAAAGAACACATTTCTGTTGCATAAGATTTTATCCTTTAAGTCGTAAGGTCTAATTTACTATGACCAGTAGTCCAATAACTATTTCATACTGTTATAATACAACAATAACAGATTTCGATAACAGTTATTTGGAAATAACATTACAGAAAAATAATTATTGCAGTATAAGATCAGTAAGTATAATCAGTGTCAGTACGTATACTTGCTTCAGTCGTTTCAATCGGCCGAAATTTAACATTAATATCTAAATCTCGCTCAGAACGAGATATAATAGATATACATATATCTTTGTTTGAAAAGATATATATCACTCTTTTCTTTCAGAGATATAATTTGCGCATGACTAATATAAAGGTTAACAAAAAATTTAACATGCTTAAAGATATATATATAAATATTATAGCTCTCAATAGGTGGTAACACTAACAAAAAACTTTACTACTCATATATTTCTATACGTTTGTGAAATGATTATAATCGCAATATGTACACTAACATAAAATACTATTTAAGAAAACTTAATACTATGTCAATAACATTTGTCTGTGCAGTAGTTAATAACCGTGTTCGTTGGAAGGCATTAACAGCTTTGATATGCGGATGGGTGGATTCGAAATTTGAAATGTAAATTGTGTAAAGTAGATATAAATATAAGGAAATTAAAAGCCAATAATAAAACTGAATACTCAATAACATTTGTCTGTTGGTGACTTGATTAATCTTCTAATGTTATCATCAAAATCAATCATGTAATGAAAATGAGATAGCCTTGATGAACGTTCGCTAACAGCGAACATCGCGTTTTGATTGATTCGATCACCTGAAATTAATTCGCGTTTGATAGCATACCTAATAAGTGAGCCACAATCCGCCAATCCCTACTACTATCTGGAACCAGGGCATTTTTAGTTTTTGGGGAAAGTTGGACTTCGCTGCCTACTATTAATTTGATACGCTGATTAATCAAAATAATATCGCGGTTTAGCTTGATCAACGTTCGGTAACTCAGCGAGCATCGCGGTTAGATTCGATCACCCGCGACCTTATGAAATTAATTCGCGTTGGATACCATACCTAATAAGTGAGCGGGAATCCGCCAATCCCTACTACTATGGAACTGTTGTAGGATTTCAAAAACGTGTTTCTGCATAATTGTAACCAGTTTTATCGAGCCTTTTATTGCTTCAGCTATTAATCTACAAATATACACTTTAATTGAGTATTTACTTCACTGCAATTTGAAAACTGAGTATTAAAAGGCTTTCAAGACTCAAAAGCTAGCAGCAGAAATCTCGGTTCCGTACGCAAAATAAGTTGAAGTAAGAAAAATTTATCGATAACAAAATTCCCATACTGCAAAGTGAAAGCAAGTTTTTGTAAGTTTGTATTTGAGGCAAAAACATATTCTGATTCTATTAATATTATGTAAGTTTACAGTAAAACTTTTGTATCGCGGTTTAGCTTGATCAACGTTCGGTAGCTTAGCGAGCATCGCGCTTAGATTCGATCACCCGCGACCTTCTGAAATTAATTCGCGTTTGATACCATACCTAATAAGTGAGCGGGATACGCCAATCCCTACTACTTTCCATTCTGATTGATTCGCTGCGTGAATTTGAAAAAGGTTAGTAGTAATAAGTAGCGCAGATATTTTTGCACTAATGCCTGTGTGCACATTATAATAGATAAGGTTTTGGTATAAATAGTGATGCAAATAATATAATATAAATACAATTGCTGTAATATGCCAGCAACAGGAACATAAAGCTTCATTTAAAATTTTCACAGCGCTAGGCGATTTTGGAATCGCAAGTTACAAATATATTTCGTGTCGTATCCTTCGCTTGCGTTTTGAATAATCCATTGATTTTTAAGTTTTAAACTAAATTTATTTGTATCTAAGAAATATTACCTAATTGTTAATTTGGTACAAAATGTTCTGAATAATGGATACCAATGATCTGAAATGTGTAACATATATTTTTATAGTATTGTATTGTTATTTAATAGAAATGTTATGTTCGGGCCAGTCAAGGTTAACAAAAGAGTCTTCCAGTGAACTAATGTGAAATTAAATGTCCAAGAAAATGCTACTCTCTTCTTAAAAAGAAGAAAATTAAATATTGATGAAAGAAAATATACATGAATTGTATCTTTAGTCTACTGAAAATACATACAATACTCATCATAAATTATCCCAAACACTGATATGTAAACATTTAACGAGATTTCTTACGCCTTGACATTTTAGGTGAATGCCAAAAGACCAAAAGCTTCTATCTCGAAGTCAGAAAAATCGACTGTAGATTTTTGCATGTTAACAAAGCACATATGTTTTTCAAAAACCTTCATGCAAGTTTAACAAGCATTTTATTTTTATTTACGCCGGATTCCGTCAAACTCGAGACCTGCCGGAATAATAGTACCTGGGTATATATTTTTTTCCAACAAAATATGCGTCGATTAATTTCATAACCCCTTCATCAAAACAACCCTGGATTAACTTATTCTATGGATAACTAAAGCATTATCTTGAATGAACGGAATGAATGATAATATAACCCCACACTTTCAAAAGCAATAAGGCACAATTGACACCTTTGCAAATTCATCCCGTTATTTACGTCAAACTTGTGTCAAAATCAACATGAGACAAGAAACATAAAAATTGCTACTTCGATACACAAAATCTTATGGCGAAATATTTACCAAGCCAATTTTCAAACTAATTGTTTCTTTCTAGAAACCATCTTGGAAGGATTAGAAGGATTGGTTATAATCGTCGCTACTGCTGCTTTTGATCGATCAATCTTTGTAAACTATCCATTTTAATTACGAAACCATATTAAATGGTGCTGCGAAACGAACTAAATAACAAACAAAAACAGAAAACACAAATGAAAGCAAACAGCTGATTGACAGTCCATCCACTATTTCGTACCAACGATAGCTGCGTTATATCACATGAGTAGGTTATATCGCCAAAATCAACGATACAAGTATTGTATCAGACATATTGTTTTAATTTCTAGAATTAAAATTAATGAAATACCAAATTAGTTTATCCCGAGGATACCATTGACTTATTCTTAGGATTTCGTCTTATTTTAGTTTGATGAATTCGGTTTTTGCAATTTTTGCAAAGGGTGGCAAAATTAAAAAAAAAGGTGGCACTTTTGTAGCTATTAACTAGTAGTATTGAGAAAATGTTGCGCATTATTTTTATAAACTGTGAACCACATTGTTATGTTTTGATTTGATTTGATTCGTATCATAGGGGTTAGAACATTTTTGTAAGGCATCATCTCTGATAATTTTTTATGTTTTTCTTCGATTTCGGATAATTTAAGGAACACAAAAATATAATCCACTATGCTATAAAAAGTCACATTTTAAATTTATGCGCCGAAAAACGTTGTAATAGGAAAAATGTATAAGGCCCTACAAAGACGACTTGAAGCCATTCTACGCACTGTAGTGATTTGAAATAGTAGTTCTGACTTAAGTAGCCAATGTACTATAAAATTATCATATTTTTAACTTATTCATAATGTTACAAGCACAATTGCACAAGTACCGCGTAGACAGTAAGTTTTGTAACAAAGCAAAAAAGTGTAGTTGGTTCAAATAACAACTCTTGACTTCATCAGACACATATTTCAAACTTACTATTAAAATAAGAGCTATGGCAAACATGTATGATGAAGAATTTAATTGACAGTGCACAACAATAGAACTTGATCATATCGATATAAACCCTCAAACGAATAAAAAATATACATCTCACATTACTCATAACACTTTCATTCAATCGCTTCAAATCACACATCAAAAAAGAAAAATTATTCCCTTTGAGGCATTTTTCCTAAAAGATAACGCCGTCGTTAAAATTTTTCCATCAACTTGCTTTTGTCGACATGAAACTATCATAATGTTGTCTCTTGTTTCAAAAAGCAGATAAAATGTGCTAATTTCTTTTTTGAATGTCTGATCTGAACCACTTATTGTTATTACTATCTACTACAGTACGTAGAATACAGTAAATACTAATTTTCTAGGGCCTGCCACATTTTTTTCTACCAAATTCTTCCTTTGCGTATATGTGGGAGTGTGTTTAAAATTATGATTATTAATTATCATTAATTGTTAGTAGTTAATTTTATATGTTTCGATATGTTTCATAATAAGAGGACTAAAACTGTAAAACCGTTCCCACCTAAAATTGTCGCCATCTTGTAATGACGCAACTTGTTTACTCGGCTGTATAAAAGCGCTTGCCCTCCTCTGGGAAGGGGGGCAAGCGCAGTCTCGGTCTGCGTGGGTTCTCGAGCGCACGTCGATCGCAGACGCCTTCCCGCTCTTTTAGCCCCCGCGCTAATTGAGCACCCAAATTTCACTGGTTGTTGTCGTAATATATAATTTCATAGTTGTATACCATATTAAGTTTCTAACGCCGTTTTCACGGCGGACAGTGGCTCGTTAACCGTACTTCTAATAAGTTTCTAACGCCGTTTTCACGGCAAACAGCGGCTTGTTAACCGTACTTCGTGGAACGTGAGCTTCGTCGACGGGAATTCGTCGTTCCAGGACTTCAAGTGCCGTGTTCGAGTAAGTTATCCGCGTCGTTCTCAACCGCCCTACTGCGTGTAGGGTGGTTTTAGGAAGTTAGTCATCGTTGTTAGGTTCATATATTGTCCCTCCCCAACCCCTCCGCAATGGCTTCCCTAAGCTTTGTCGAGTTTAGGAAGAAGTTAATTGAAAGTACTGAAGGCATGTCTTTAAATGCTGATAAGTACCGTTTCTTAGATTCCCTTATCCCTCATCTCATGACATTAATGTCCACATTGGCCCCTCAGGCCACCCCAGTTCCCCAGACCCCTCAGGTCTTAGGCCCTCCCGCGTCCCCTTCCTCCAGTGACATGGAGTGCGAAGTAGACGCCCCTCCGCGCCGCAAGCGCGCACCCGCGACCGAGTCATCCTCGGACGCCACCCCAACTGGCCCTGAGTCTCCTTCTTTTACGCTTGTTAAGAAGCGCTCTAAGAAGCGTTCGAAACAAGACCCGGCGCCCTCAACGCCCGTCCCCACACCCCCTGCGGCGTCTTCAACGCCAGCTGCCCCGGTGTCTTCAACACCCGCTCCGGCCCCAACTTCTGTCAAGGCCAAGGTCCCACCACCCGTTTTCCTTCGGGAAAAGGGTAAATGGACTGAGGTCTCGACATTGTGCAAAGAGCCCAAGATCCATTACACCCGAGCAGTAAACTCGGGTGAATCTATTAAAATCACTGTCTCGTCGATAGACGATTTCCGAGCTTTGACTAAGCTCCTCACCGATAAGCAATATGCTTATCACACTTATGCTCTGTCAGAAGAGCGTAAGATCAGAGCGGTACTCAGGGGAGTCCCGTTCGAATTATTGAACGAGGCTATCCTGGAGGATCTGCAGTCCCAAGGCTTCCCGGCACTCGCGGTGCATAAAATGCACAGCAAGTACGGGAGGCAACACCCTCTCGCTTTGGTGATTCTCGCCAACGTCCCCAAGTCCAGAGAGATCCTGAAAGGGGTTAGCTCTATTTGCGGCCTCTCTGGGATCTCAATCGAGGCGCCTCATCGCCGCGGTCATCCCGGCCAGTGCCACCGGTGCCAGTTGTACGGGCACGCGGTGGCCAACTGCCGCGCACCGCCCAGGTGCGTCAAGTGCCTGGTCCCTCACTTCACTAAGGAGTGCAATCGCACTCGTGAAACTCCCTCTCCTCCCGATTGCGTGCTTTGTGGCCAGTCCGGCCACACCGCAAATTACAGGGGCTGCCCTCGTGCACCCCGTTGTATGCGCTCCAATTCCAAGAGGGCGGCACCCAAACAGGCTCCGCGCCTTTCCCAAGAAAACTTTCCGCCGCTGCGTAGCCGGGTTCCTCCGGCTGCTAAGCCTACACAGTCCAGGCCTGCCCCAGAAAACTGGAAGCAGCGCCCCGCATCAAATCCCATCCCGGCTCCTCGCCCATACAAACCCACTCCTCAACCCTCCGTAGCAGACGATATGCGTATCGTCTGCGACGCTATAAAAAATGTCGATGTTAGTGAAATCGCAGTCTTAGCCCGTAAACTTAGGGCTTCACGTACTCCGACAGAGCGTTTGCTAGCTCTGGCGGAGCATAGTTCCCTTCTCAATTCATTGTAGGTTCATTTAAATGAATTGATCCCTAAATCATGCTTCGGCCGACCTCTGCCCAGCCCCGGCTTCACCGGAGGCTGCCCAGAACGGCCACCAACTCATGTCCCTTTGAGCACCTTCAGTGCAACTTTCACTACAGGTGGAAGACCCGCTAGCGGGTCTCCGCCAGCGCGCCCAACTTCCCGACGGGTGTCGCTTCCGATGAAGGCTAACGGTAATAACTACAGCCAACAGGTGGTTTTTAGTGGGTAGGTGCCATTCTGGTGAGTCCCACATAACCCCCCCGCAGAGGAATTTACCTGCGGGCGGGTATGCATGACGCATCTTCCACCTCCCTCCCGCGAGGGTGCCTCGGCAGCAAAAAAAAAAAAAAAAAACTGGGAAGGGGATTCTCTCTTGGTTCGTGGTCGGAGCGTGTTGTACCAAACTCGTCAGGAAATTATAATTTATCATTTATTATGTAACCAATAAAGTGTTAAGCTAGTGAATAGTGTATTATTACATAGTTGAGCAAAATGTGTTAACAATATAAAAACAGTTATGAAATATACCTAAAACGCTTTAATCTATTTCATGTATTTTTATTTTAGATTAATCTCCCACATCAGAAGTGGGATTAACTACCCTCCTTCACTCGTATTAAAATCAATTTATGAGAGTTTCAGAAACACCACGTCATGTCGCTTCGAGAACAGCCATCCGACGTGCCAGGCAGCGAAGCCGGAGCTCTCTCCGAGGTTGATCAAGCCGAATCCATGGTGCAGTCACCAGTTCTGGGAAGTCTATCAAAACAGCCTACAATGACATCGGCGAGCACTAAGGAAGCTGCTTCGGCTGCAAGTTCTCAGGCCAGTACAACTGTTTCACTTGATTTTATGAAAACTATGATGCAAGAAGTGATGGCATCTTTTCTGCAATCAACTAAAACTTTAACAACACCATCTGTTATACAACCCTTGCCACGAGCCCGAAATTTTGAGCACATTTACCTACCTGTATTTGACCCTGACGATCAGACCGATACCGTGCTAGTGTGGTGTCGTCATGTAGAGGAATTAAAGTCTGAATACTCACTTAATGAGCGCGAAACACTTAATTTAGCTCGTAAAAACTTAAAAGGTCGTGCAGCCGATTGGATTCGACGCAATTATACGACCCTTACTACTTGGGAAGAATTAAAAAGCAGCCTCATACAAACATTCGCAGATGAAACCCGCTACTACGATGACCTCACGGCGTTTATGGAGTACACCAGCGATAAGGCGAGCAGCCTCACCAAATACGCGACCCGAAAATGGGAGCTAGCGAAGAAAGCAGTTGGCATTAAGTTGACCGAGCTTCATTTAGTGGAGGCAGTTATCTCAGGTATGTCAGACTTTCGTATTAGATCGGATTTGCTTAGACTGACATCAAAGACATTACCTCAGTTAATACAAAGTTTAAATTCATATAAACGGAAGCATCCAATAAGCGATAATGATCATAACATTCAATCTAAGAGAAATAAATTCAACCCTAATCTCAGATTTAGACGTTGTCAAAGGTGTTTCAAATTAGGACATGTGCAGAGGGAATGTCGAACCGTTTTGAGCAATAACTCAACTACTCCAACGGAGACTGTTGTTCGTCCTCAAAGTACCGTAACTAGAAAAAATCCAGCACCCGTCGCGTTTACGTCGTCTCGACCTTCCATTACTTGTAACTTTTGCCATAAACCAGGGCATAAAAGCGAAAATTGTTTTAAACGTTTAAATTCTAAACCGGTATCTGAAAAGTCGATTAATTCCTTGATGATGGGCAATAGTCGTTCCGTCATTGCTCAGATTGATGGTCGTAATTTCTTGTGTCTCGTGGATAGTGGTGCCGAATGTTCCCTAATGCGTGAGAGTATTGGGAAGTCAATTAGTGGTAAAATCATTTTTAAAACTACCTTACTTCGGGGCGTAGGAGAAAATTCATTTAGTTCAACCCGCAAGAAAATTTGTGCAATTTGCATTAATGGTTTGAATTTGGAACTTGAATTTGTGCTGGTGCCCGATCACTTTATTCAGTATGACGTTCTATTGGGTGAAAACCTTTTTGAAATTTCCGGTCTATAAGTAACTTGTTCAAAATTTAGTACACAAATTTCTAGAAGTGTTTATAATGTTAATTTTGTTGAGAAGATTGATTTGAATACTCAAATTGATACTGATGTTGGTCACGAATCTAAGCAAAAATTAACTAACTTATTGAATTCATTTTCTGATATGTTTACATCCGGAAACTCAGTGTCACAGGTCAATACAGGGGAGTTGTCAATACGCCTTAAAACCCTGATAAGATGGTTCAGAGGCGCCCCTATCGCCTTGCTCCTGTCGAACGCGACAATGTCAAAAAGATTATTCAGGATTTGAAAGATAACGGCATCATTAGAGATAGTAGTTCCCCCTTTTCAAGTCCCATTTTACTTGTTCGAAAAAAGGATGGTAGTGACCGACTTTGTGTCGATTATAGAGAGCTTAACGCTAACACAGTTCGTGACCACTTTCCCCTCCCTATGATTGATGATCATATTAGTAAACTTGTAAATGCAAAATACTTAACAGTATTAGACATGGCTGCGGGATTTCATCAAATCCCGGTGGCTATCGAATCTATAGAAAAAACGGCATTTGTGACGCCCGATGGGCAATACGAGTTTTTTCGTATGCCCTTCGGGTTTTGCAATGCCTCTTCAGTGTTTCAAAAAGCCATTAATGCTGCCTTAAGGGCCTTTGTTGACGTTTTTGTGCTAATTTATATTGATGATGTTATAATTTTCTCCAATGCCATAGACGAAGGTCTTCAAAACCTAGAAAAAGTTGTCAATTTACTAAAAACTGCTGGCTTTTCACTTAATATAAAAAAATGTAAGTTTCTTAAAACCGAAATAGAATATTTAGGGCGCGTAGTTTCAAATAGTTCTGTTAAACCAAGTCCGGGTAAGGTAATGGTTCTTATTCAATCACCTGTTCCTACGTCGGTTAAACAGGTTCGGCAATTTTGCGGTTTAGCCGGATACTTTCGGAAATGTATTCCAAACTTCTCACTTTTAATGACACCCTTATATAATTTGACTAAAGCGGATGCCAAATGGAGCTGGACTTCTAAACATGATGCTGCTAGAGAGAAAGTTATACAATATCTTTCATCAGAACCAACCTTAGCTCTATTTGACACATCTAAGCCCATATAGCCAATAATTTAAACATAAGTTAGTGACAATAGATAATACATCTAGCACCAGTATTCTAAGTAGTCATTTAAGCAATAAAAATGTAAAAAATAATTTTCTGAACATAGTCTATCAAAATATGCAGGGCATTGATGGTAAGGAATTACAGATCGAACTATTCATAAACTGTGAAAATATTCATATACTATGTATCACAGAGCACTGGCTCACACAGTGTCAAATTATGTCTTCTTATAAGAATCATGTAATTGCTAGTTCATTCAACAGAGAACAAACAACTTGCGGCGGCTCAATGATCATCACTCATAAGATCCTAAAATTTAAAGAACGCACTGATATTGTAAGTCTGTCTGTTGAGCGATCAGTTGAAATAGCCTGTATTGAGATAGGGAATATTGTTATAATAAGTGTATACAGACCCCCATCCTCACCATTTGAAGTATTTGAGAGCACTATGGATGAGGTATTACATAGAGTAAATAACAAAAACAAAGAAATAATTATTTGTGGCGATTTTAATATTGATTTATTAGTAGAGACATCACTAAGTAAACGATTCTTGAATCTTTTTAATTGTTACAACCTAAAAAATCTCTTCTTAGAGCCTACGCGAATCACAGCGACCTCAGCCACATGTCTTGATAACATTTTTACAAATTTAATGCCATGTACAAAGTCAGTAATTAATAAACTACAATCAGATCATAGTGGGCAGTTGGCCACTTTTGATATTGGGCTAAAAAAGACTTTAAAAAGAGAAATTACCTTTATACCCATGAATGAGAGACGGCTTGAAACATTTAGGAAAAATGTATTTGAAAAAACATTTAAATTAGATTACTGTGCAGATCCTATTACTCAATATAACTCTATTCATAATATAATTAGAAATGAATATGACTCTGTTTTTAAAAAAAAGAAAATATGTATAAATAATAATTTATTTAGGTTTAGTGACTGGGCAACAGTGGGAATATGCAGAAGTAGAAATAGATTATATGAATTGTACAGTGAAAGAACTTATAATCATAATAAGACATTTTATGAATATGTTAAAAAGTATTCAAAATTATTTAAACGAGTTTGCAGTGTAGCTAAATCTAATTACATTAATAATAAAATTAAATATAGTACTAACATTTCAAAAACTGCATGGAATATAATTAATCAGGAAACTGGGAAAGCAAAAGAACCACACACCAAATATAATTTAAAAATTAATGATAAAGTGTTGTCAACTGACAAAGAAGTTGCTGAAGCATTTGAAAATTTTTTTACTGCCATCCCTGTGTCAACTACTTCGAGTATTAATTCATGTTCCACTCTTGCACAGTCACTGCTAACGGAAAATGTAAATTCATGCAATATTGATTTTATTTTTAAACATGTTACTGTTCCACAAGTTTTAAATGCATTTAAAAGCATTAAAGTAAAAAATACTGCCGATTTAGATGGGATTTCTGTTAAAATTATTGAATCTGTCATTGATGGTATAGCCCCGTACTTAACCAGTATATTTAATGACTGTGTTGATAATGGTGTTTTTCCTGATTTAATGAAATTGAGTAAGGTCATTCCAATATTCAAAGCAGGTAGTATGTCTGACCCTAATAATTTTAGACCTATATCTATACTACCAACGCTCAGTAAGATTTTTGAAAAATTAATTTTAAATCAATTACTTTCTCATTTTTACGGTAATAGTCTAATGAATTTTAAGCAGTTTGGTTTCACGCGGGGTCGCTCAACAACCGATGCCGGTGTTGAGCTCATAAAACACGTATTCAGCGCCTGGGAGGAGTCGTGTGATGCTATTGGTGTCTTTTGTGACTTGTCCAAGGCGTTCGACTGTGTGGATCATACTACTCTACTCATGAAACTGCACCATTACGGCATTAAAAACCGAGCGCTTGCCTTGATTAAATCATATATTTCTAATAGAAAACAGAAAGTTGCAATAAATGGAGAAAAATCATCAGGATCGGCAGTGACAATGGGTGTGCCCCAGGGCTCAGTTCTTGGTCCTTTCCTATTTTTAGTTTATATTAATGATCTGCCATCGGTCGTTAAGAATCAATGCGAGGTCATATTGTTTGCTGACGATACTTCCTTCTTGTTTAAAATCAAAACACAAGAAATTGACTATCGAGCGGTGAACAAATGCATCTCTAACACAGAGCAGTGGTTCTCAGCTAATAATTTGCTCCTCAATGAAAAAAAAACGAAATGTGTTAAATTTACATTGCCAAATGTCAAACAGGTAAACACAAACATTGTAGTTAAGAGCCAGGAACTGACTCCTGTAAACTCAACTGTATTTCTGGGCATAACCTTAGACGCCAAACTGCAGTGGGGACCGCATGTTGATGGTTTAGCGAAAAGGCTTGGCTCTGCCGCATATGCTGTTAAAAAAATTAGACAAATTTCAAATGAAACAACTGCTCGATTAGTCTATTTTGGTTACTTCCACAGCCTCATGACATATGGTATTCTGCTGTGGGGGAGTGCTGCCGACATCGATGCTATATTTATTCTGCAGAAAAGGGCTGTTCGCGCAATCTATCAGCTCGGTCCAAGGGTGTCACTTAGAAGTAAATTTAAGGAAATAAATATTCTTACCTTCCATTCACAATATATTTTAGAAAATTTAATGTATGTTAAAAAGAACATAACCTTGTTCAAAAGAAAAAAAGATCTGCACAATGTTAACACAAGAGGAAGAAATATGCTGACAGCTCATAATAGCAGGCTTCATAAAGTCACTAACTCATTCATGGGTCAATGTATACGCTTTTATAATAAGGTTCCTGAGGATATCCAAGGTCTTCCTACTGACAAATTCAAAGAAACTATAAAGCAGAAGTTATGTGCTAGAGCATATTATAAACTATCCGATTATTTGGATGATAAAAGCCCTTGGGTATAATCCCCTCATTAACAGGATTGTACTAGTATTTGTAACAAAGCATGTGTAATGTGTCTGTTTGTGCGATGAGTTCTTCGTCCCGATGAATATCTAAAGCGTCATTGTCACTAAAGTACGTCTTCTTATGGTAGCGTCGGGTGACGGGTCGTTCACTTCCCTCTAATATGGTTGAGGAGGGCGATGGCTGGATCCCGCGTTAACTCGTGAACGGGTGCCGTTTGAGGGTGTTCGTCGTTTGGATACTTGGGGGGAGGGAGACTTGCCGAGCTAACAGATGCAGAAAAGAATAATTTTGTATAGACATAAAGAGACTGTAAATTTATTTTGAAAAAAAAAAATATACCCGTGAAGTTTCTTGCCAGTTCTTCTTCACGAAGGTTTTTTTTCGAACTGGTAGTAGAATCATGTTTTATTTGACGTCAATAAGAACAAGTAATTGTCAATGTTGAGAAATAAATATTTGAATTTGAATTTGAATTTGAATAGAGCTTCATACGGATGCCAGCTCTACTGGATTTGGCGCTGTTTTACTTCAGAAACACGATAAACAGTTTAGGGTTGTAGAATATTACAGTGCGCGCACCATCGATACAGAATCGAGATATCACTCGTACGAGCTTGAAACTTTAGCAGTTGTTAAGGCTATTAAACATTTTAGACACTATTTATTTGGCAGGAGTTTCAAGCTCGTCACGGACTGTAACTCTTTAAAAGCATCACGAAATAAAAAGGAGTTGCTACCGCGTGTACATCGCTGGTGGGCGTACTTGCAGTCCTTTGATTTCGATATTGAATATCGTAGAGGAGAGCGTATACCTCATGCGGATTATTTTAGTAGAAATCCAGTAGTTCTCAACATTAATAACGTGGTGAATCAAAGTGATTGGTTAGAAGTAGGACAAGAGAATGATTTGGAAACAAAAAATATAATTTTATCTATTCAAAATGGAACTATTGACAAGAGTCTTGCTTCAAGTTATTCGGTTCATGAGGTCTACTTTATAGAATTTTTAGTACTAAAGATAAAAAGATTAGAAAGTCATTGTTTGTTCCGAAAAGTTATCGTTGGTCTTTGATTCAAACTTATCATGATTCATTAAAGCATTTAGGCTGGGAAAAAACTCTAGAGAAAATTCGAGAAAGATTTTGGTTTCCGAATATTACTAAGAATGTTCGAAAATATGTTGAGAACTGCTTGGTGTGTAAAGTTAACAAGAGTCAATCTGGTTCACATCAAATCTCTTTGCACCCTATCAATAAAGTTCCAATACCTTTTCATACAGTACATATGGAAACAACGGGAAAATTAAGTGGTAGTAAAATCAAAAAACAATATGCTGTAGTATTCATTGATGCATTTTCAAAATTTGTTTCATCAGACCCGTAGCAAATCTTACAGCTGTCGCAACGGTTAATTGCTTGAAGGATTTGATTTTCACCTTCGGTACGCCTAAAAGAATAATTTGTGATCAAGCTGCATCTTATATCGGTAAAGAACTTGCAAAATTTTGTCAACATTAGTGTATCGAATTACATTTCATTGCTAGTGGTGTCAGTCGGGCAAATGGTCAGGTCGAAAGATTTATGAAAGTTCTGACTGATTGTTTCACAATAGTTGAGAATACCACAAGGAGAAGCTGGAGAGATGCTGTTGGCGAAGTGCAATTGGCAATTAATTGTTCATTAAATAAAAGCACTGGACAGACTCCCTTCCAGCTACTCATGGGTTGTAATCGGTCACCTCCTGCCATTTCTGCTCTTGTAAATGATATTGAACGTCTGGACCTTCATACTTGTCGCTTAGAAGCCGTAAGCGTAAGCTGGATGAACGCGCTTTAAAACAAAAAGTTCAGTTTGACAAAACCAAGGCAAAGGTCGTTCCACTTAAAGTTGGTGATGTGGTCTTAGTAAAGCAAAATCCGAGAACCATTACTAAACTTGATAGCAAGTACAAAGGTCCATGCGTTATTACCGAAATATTAGAAAACGAAAGATATAACGTAAAAGTTCATAGTACTAGAAATTGTTTATATGTATCGCACGAAAATTTAAGACTTGTTTCACCTGATATGGGTTGTACTTTAGCAGATACTCTAGAAGAATAAGTAAATAACGTAATGTGTAATTATTAAGAATCAAAAAAAAAAATATATATATAAAGAATAATATTGTTTGTTCCTCTTTATGCCTGATGAGTGCTGGCCAGACTTTTGGGGCATTCTGAGTAATGAATAATATTGGGATGTGCCACTAGGTTTTTTTTTACCGAGGCAACATGTACATTATATAAAAGATTTGCCGCGCCATACGAAATGGCTTTTTCTGAGGCAACATGTACATTATATAAAAGATTTGCCGCGCCATACGAAATGGCTTTTTCTGAGGCAACATGTACATTATATAAAAGATTTGCCGCGCCATACGAAATGGCTTTTTACCGAGGCAACATGTACATTATATAAAAGATTTGCCGCGCCATACGAAATGGCTTTTTACCGAGGCAACATTTACATTATGAGTATGCTGCGCCATGCAAAATGGCTTTTTACTGAGGCAACATGTACATTATATAAAAGATTTGCTGCGCCATACAAAATTGGCTTTAACGAGGCAACATGTACATTATATAAAAGATTTGCCGCGCCATACGAAATGGCTTTTTACCGAGGCAACATTTACATTATGATTATGCTGCGCCATGCAAAATGGCTTTTTACTGAGGCAACATGTACATTATATGAAAGATTTGCTGCGCCATACGAAATGGCTTTTTACCGAGGCAACATTTACATTATGATTATGCTGCGCCATACGAAATGGCTTTTTACCGAGGCAACATTTACATTATGATTATGCTGCGCCATACGAAATGGCTTTTTACCGAGGCAACATTAACATTATGATTATGCTGCGCCATGCAAAATGGCTTTTTACTGAGGCAACATGTACATTAAATAAAAGATTTGCTGCGCCATACAAAATGGCTTTTACGAGGCAACATGTGTAACGTAGTACCAGTAAAACACCAAAACTCTCTTCTATGTTTATTTTTCCGGTAAAATTAAAAATATACAAAAATGCCTGTAAATACAAACAGAAAAATATAAACAAAATTGAAATAAAAAAATAGTCACACAAAATAGAACAGAAATATTAATACAATTAAATTTGATCTGAAAAGAAAGAATAACAATAAAATAAAATTTTAATGAATGAGAATCCTTACCAAAAATTTTGGCTACGCACACTCGTGAACGTAAAAATAAATTATAGGTTTCTTAAAAAAAACTTTGATTGTAGATAATAAAATATCTTAACTATGTAATTTTGAATAATAAACTCGGAAACAATAATAAATAAATAGATTCAAGTTGCTTTGATGGATAATATTTCGTGACTGACTTGTCAAATCAAAACATTGCCGTTCTCCGACACTACGTAATTCCTAGTTTAAAATTACGTCGGGAACGACAAAAAAAATAAAATTTACTGACAAAAAGAGGTCGAAATAGACAACCGTCACAATACCCCGGGGGCCGGGAAAAAAAAAATCTGAAAGATTTTTTTTAGTAAAATTTCAAATTCAAACCAAATCAAAATAAACTGCATATACATATCGAATTTAATATTTAATCTGCTAAATGAAAGAACAATCAAAAAAATAATAATAATTAAAAGCAAAATGAAAATTAATATTAACATCCTATAGAAGAATTTTTCTGAAAAAACATCCTGTATATATGAAAAAAAAAAAATAATACTGATATATTGCATATCAACAAGTTATTTAATAGAAAAAAAAAAACAAAACAGACGAGAGAGAGAAAAAAAAAAAAATCCTAAATAATTATCTTAAATTACATGGTTCATGAATGATAAAATTTTAAACATGTTCCTGGAATATACAATGTTAATATACATCGTTCAACTCCATCAACGTACATTATAATTACAACATACATTCTCTATCATACTAGTCTTATTCCAACTACTGGAAATAAAACATCATGCAGTTAGAGTTGCTTATGAGGAATCGTATCCTAAATAAGTCAACTCAACAGAGTTGAACGCAACGGCAAAAGGCTTTAATAGTTGCCATCCGCTGAAAATATTAATAGCTTATGGCTTCTTTAACGTGTCGCTAACTCCCGCACGGTGATTACTATAACAAGTTTCAGTTAAAGACTGAAATAAATATGCCGGAAAGAAAAGAAAATCATAGCCAGTCGTGAAATATTGACTTTTAAATAAAATCCAAGGGTCTTTTGTGAAGTAATTAAAATATTTATGTAATAAACATATGAAAATAATTCTCACAGGAAAGTGATTCAAGCGTATAAATAATACACATAGGTATGGTTTAGTTTAACGAGTTACCTTAATAAACGCTCGTGCAGAAGGCTTAATTTTACAAGTTGCAAACCGCTTGAAAAAAAAAAATTGAGAAGAAAAAATTAGAATTGCAAATATTAAATAAATTACACAAAAAGTTAACCTAATACTACGATGATGATAATTAATTATAAGTTTTGACCAACGTCAATGTTAATGGTATAGCCAAACGATAATGAGGTGCATAGAGAAAAAAAAATAAGACAAAAAGAATCGGCTTATGCTCGCCGTGAGATAATTAGCAATAATTATATATGAATTCATATAAAGTAATTGGTAACAACCAATCTAGTCACTCAAAGAAGAAGTTAAACGCGGTAGAGGTTTAATGTCTCTGATATGCCAACGACCTAATGGGTTATTATTCATATCCACTAAATCGTAAATTAATGGTGAAACTTTATTTGAAACTTTACATTTAATAAATTTGGGTGCAAACTTAGCACAAAAATGTTTTTTAGAGGAACTTATTACATGGTTTCGCCTCCAAACAATATCACCGTTATTAAATTCTAAATTCTGATGATGTTTGTTATAATAAGTTGCATTATATTGATGTGCATTAAATAACCGCTTCTGTACTTCGGAAAAGATAGGTATTAATTGTCCTATGTTTTCAGCATATACATCCCTAGGACTGAAAATTAGTTCATCTCTGGAATCTTTATTTTTGTAGATAGATCCACATGTAACAGCTTCTCTACCAAATACTAAAAATGATGGAGTGAATTTTGTGGTTTCATTAACCGCAGTATTAATAGCAAACTGTATTTTGTTTATATAGGTATCCCAAGTTCTGTGATCTTTATCTATAAAAGCTGCAATCGCCGTTACAATAGTTTTATTGTAACGCTCAACGGTGTTAACCTGTGGACAGTAACGTGGGGTGTAATGTATTTTTGGTATGTTGTAAAATTTAAATAATTCAGATAATTCTGTACTTATCATTTGAGGACCATTATCTAATATAATAGTTTCTGGAACTCCATAAACCATAAAAACTAAATTGTCCAATATATGGCGAATAATAGAAGCGGTTGCATGTTTTATTGGAAATAACAAACAATATTTGGAAAAACAACAAGTAACTACAAATAGAAATCTATTCTGCTTACGTGAAGTAGGAAGTGGACCTATCAAATCTATGGATAAACATTGGAAAGGGCGTGAACAATGTTTGGGTTTGCCCATTAAACCAATTAAGTTTTGATTTTGGTGCTTGGTAGCTAAACAAGTCTCGCACTTAGCAATAAACATGGCTACGTCTTTATACATGCCAGGCCAAAAATAGAGATTTTTAATTCTATGGTATGTTTTAAAAGTACCAAAATGTGCCGTTTGGGGAGTAGAATGATTTTGTGTAATAACAGATTCCCTAAATTCTAATGGTATTACTTGTTTCCAATTAAATTCAGAGTTAAATAATGTGTTAGATCTACAAAATCTAAACAATTTATTATTATGAATCATGTAATCCGGAGTACTAGAAGGAAATGATAAACATTTATTATAAATTGCTAAATACCAAGTGTCTTTAGTTTGAGAAGTAGAAAAATTAATTAAATTAATTGGTTTTATACGTTATAAAGTATCTGGTACGACATGATCTGAGCCTTTTTTGTGTTTAATTACGAAATTAAACATAGATAAACGAATACTCCATCGAGCTAATCTGCCAGTAGGATTATTTAAATGCATAAACCATTGAAGGGCTGCGTGATCAGTATAAATTGTAAATTGTAATCCATTATCTAAATAACAACGCCAATGTTCTAGTGCCGTAATAACACTTAAAAGTTCACGTTCAGTGACTGAATAATTCTTTTGAGCGCCTGTAAGTGATTTACTCATATAAGCAATAGGTTTATCAATATTATCAACTTCCTGAGTTAACATTGCGCCAATGCCGTAGGAAGAGGCATCACAATGAACAACAAATGGTTTAGAGAAATCTGGACATGCCAGAACTGGTGTACTAATTAAAGCTTGCTTAATAGCCTTGAAAGCAATTTCAGCTTCATCAGACCACTTAAATGGAGGTGATTTTTTGCTTGTAGAAGTTAATTTAGTTAACGGTGCTGCAAGAGTGCTTAAATTAGGTACAAAACGTCTGTACCAGCTGGCAGTACCCAAAAAACGTTTGACCTCCTTAGCAGATTTTGGAGTTTGTATATCAAGAATAGCTTGAACTTTTTTAGGATCCGTTTTTAAACCATTTTCATTAACTACATAGCCTAAGTACTTTAATTCTTTCCGGAAAAATGAACATTTTGGAAAATTGACTGTGAGATTGGCATCTGAAAGTTTTTTAAGAATTTTAGTAAGTATATCGACATGTTGTTCAAAGGTTTGAGAGATACAGACTATATCGTCGATAAAATAGAAAACATTATTATCATTTGTAAGATCATTTAGTAGATTTTCAATGAATCTTTGTTGAGTAGCAGGTGCATTAGTTAAACCAAATGGCATAACTTTAAATTGAAACATTCCTCGGCCTGGAACATGGAATGCAGTTTTGAGTTTATCCTCTTTTTTTAAGGGAATATTCCAAAACGCTTTAGCAATGTCAATAGATGATATAAATTTAGCATCTTTAAGGTTATCTAATATATCAGAAATGAAAGGAAGTTTGTAAGCATCTTTTTTTGTGATATCGTTTAATTTACGACTATCAATACAAAATCGCCAAGTACCATCTTTTTTAGGTGTAATAATAATTGGGTTCAGCCATGGGCTGTCACTGGGTTCAATGACATCTAATTGTAACATATCATCAACTTCTTTACAAAGAGCTTTTTGTTTCTCAGGAGAAAGTCTGTAACAGCATTGACGAATAGGTGGATGGTCTCCAGTGTCGATGAAATGTTCGACTAAATGAGTACGACCTAAAGGTTTACATTCAGTTGAAATCAACCTAAACTTTTCCATAATTGCATCTGCAATAATTTTTTGTGTGTCTGTTAAAGAATGGTATTCATGTAAATGAAAGTTAGAATCTGTATTAATGAGAAAAGATGAGTTTAAATTTGAAGGTTGTAATGTGATATTACTAAGAATATCCGGAGCAAGATTAAAAGTTTTCCAAAAATCAATACCCAAAATAAGTGATTCAGTGATTTCTGGGATCACATGAGCTGTAATTAACGCAAATTTATTGTTATAAAAAGTAGGAAGAGTAATAATGCCGATAGAAGAAATAGTTTGTCCGTTTGCAACATTACCTTTTATTAAACAGCTTTTTTGCATAAAAAGACCATGTTGTGATAAAATTTTATGAGAATTATTACCCAATATAGTGATAGCACTACCACTATCTAAAAGACCATTTAAAGTTAAATCGTTTACTTTTATATGTAAATAAGGACGTTCAAAATCTGATGTTTTATTAAAGAGGAGAGCACAAGTGTTATAAGATTTAAAAAAAATTGTTAAAGTTTTTAACCATGTATCCCAATCTTTTTTGTCAAAATTTGATGATTTAATACCATTATTTTTGTTTATGCACTCCTCGTAATTTAGTTTTTTGAAATCGACTTATTACAATTAGGACATTTACTAGTAATAAAGTCTTTTTTTCCACAACGAAAACACACTATATTAGTGTTAGTACAGTCTTTTAATAAATGTGTATTAGATCTACAACGTGGGCAAGTGAATTTATAAAAATTCTGATTTTTATTAATTGCAGCTACAGTATTAGGTAATGGATTAGCTACAGCTGCTATGGAATTATATGTACAAGCTTTAAAAGGAAATTCAGGAATATATGGTTGATTATGTGAAAGTAGAGTATTATTATACGATTTGTTATTAGAATTTGATGTAGAAGGAATAGGAAAAGAATGGATAATGATCTGGTGGTGATGATGAAGAGCAGTAAGATGTATTATTAGAAACTTGGAGAATGCTTTCTGTAAATTTGCATGATTCCAAGAGGGAATTTACAGTATGTAAATCAGTAGGTGAAAGACGTAATGTGAATTCAGGTTTAAGATTTCTAACAAGAGTATTAATTTTTTCTTTTTCGGACATTGGTTCCAAGAGCTTTGAAAAAAGAGATTCCATTGTAGCAAAGTAGATGATAATTCTCTCATTATGTTTTTGTTTACGAGCATCGATTACTTTTTTTAGTTTATAATCGTAATCGGTAATTGCAAAATCATTCAACAATGCCGATCGGAAAGATGACCAGTCATTAATAGTCGACTTTCTAGCTCTAAACCAATCAAGAGCAGATCCAGATAAAATATCATAAATATGTGAGAATAAAGATTTTTCAGAAATATTTTTTATTTGTGAAAATTCTTCAAGTTTTTGAATAAAATCCTTTGGACAACCTTCACCTTTATAAATAAATCTTTTTAAATCATTGTTAGTTCGATTTTCTGTAATTTTACTGACCTTATCAGTTAATGCTTCGAAAAAAGAAAGGGGTTGTAGATTAATATTTTGTATAGATTCTGCGGAATGATATGTGGAATGTGTTGGTGATTTTTCCAAATTTTTAAAACGTGAGTCTAATTGAGTTAAATCATTCCAACATGAATTTATTAAATCTAACTGCTCTGAAGATAAATCTGATGTAATGTCAATGAGGCCTAATCTTGTTCTTATATGAGTTAAATAAGGTGAAATTTTTTGTTTCCTAATAGGATAAGAGTTTATACAAGCTTCAACAAGTTTTAAATTTTTTTTAATAGTATTAATATCTTCTGAAAATTCTTCAGGGCTATTTTGTAAAATTTCTGTTTCAGAATCTACATTAATATTTAATAATAATGATCGTAGTTCGTCTACAGATTGCGTCGAAGAAAAATTTATATTTCTGATTTTTAATTCATAAATTATTTCAGGTTTATTTAATTGTGAAAAATTCATTGCAAAATCAAAAAAAAAATGTTAAAGTGAAACAAATTTGTTAATAGTCGTTATGCAGAATAGAGCCTTAAAAATATACGTATTTTCAAGTGATGAAAATGAATAGAAAATGTTATTTAAATAGTGAAATTACTGGGTTATAGAATGTTGTGTCTTCAGAAAATTTCTTCAAGGATATTATAACGAAAGAAACTAAAGAAACTTAAATGTCTGAATAATTTAGCAGTATTTTGATATATTAAAGTAGATATATTATAGTAGATATATTATAGTAGATATATATATAAATATATTATAGTGAATGTTAATGATTGAAAATGGTAACAAATAAAGTTTTATGCCTGACCTCAATAATAATTATAAAAAAATTATTTTTAATGTTGCAATTCTTCTGTTGATATAGTTCCTCCTCTCTTCTCCATAAACTACGTTTGAATATTCGGGCGCCAGTATGTAACGTAGTACCAGTAAAACACCAAAACTCTCTTCTATGTTTATTTTTCCGGTAAAATTAAAAATATACAAAAATGCCTGTAAATACAAACAGAAAAATATAAACAAAATTGAAATAAAAAAATAGTCACACAAAATAGAACAGAAATATTAATACAATTAAATTTGATCTGAAAAGAAAGAATAACAATAAAATAAAATTTTAATGAATGAGAATCCTTACCAAAAATTTTGGCTACGCACACTCGTGAACGTAAAAATAAATTATAGGTTTCTTAAAAAAAACTTTGATTGTAGATAATAAAATATCTTAACTATGTAATTTTGAATAATAAACTCGGAAACAATAATAAATAAATAGATTCAAGTTGCTTTGATGGATAATATTTCGTGACTGACTTGTCAAATCAAAACATTGCCGTTCTCCGACACTACGTAATTCCTAGTTTAAAATTACGTCGGGAACGACAAAAAAAATAAAATTTACTGACAAAAAGAGGTCGAAATAGACAACCGTCACAATACCCCGGGGGCCGGGAAAAAAAAAATCTGAAAGATTTTTTTTAGTAAAATTTCAAATTCAAACCAAATCAAAATAAACTGCATATACATATCGAATTTAATATTTAATCTGCTAAATGAAAGAACAATCAAAAAAATAATAATAATTAAAAGCAAAATGAAAATTAATATTAACATCCTATAGAAGAATTTTTCTGAAAAAACATCCTGTATATATGAAAAAAAAAAAATAATACTGATATATTGCATATCAACAAGTTATTTAATAGAAAAAAAAAACAAAACAGACGAGAGAGAGAAAAAAAAAAAATCCTAAATAATTATCTTAAATTACATGGTTCATGAATGATAAAATTTTAAACATGTTCCTGGAATATACAATGTTAATATACATCGTTCAACTCCATCAACGTACATTATAATTACAACATACATTCTCTATCATACTAGTCTTATTCCAACTACTGGAAATAAAACATCATGCAGTTAGAGTTGCTTATGAGGAATCGTATCCTAAATAAGTCAACTCAACAGAGTTGAACGCAACGGCAAAAGGCTTTAATAGTTGCCATCCGCTGAAAATATTAATAGCTTATGGCTTCTTTAACGTGTCGCTAACTCCCGCACGGTGATTACTATAAACAAGTTTCAGTTAAAGACTGAAATAAATATGCCGGAAAGAAAAGAAAATCATAGCCAGTCGTGAAATATTGACTTTTAAATAAAATCCAAGGGTCTTTTGTGAAGTAATTAAAATATTTATGTAATAAACATATGAAAATAATTCTCACAGGAAAGTGATTCAAGCGTATAAATAATACACATAGGTATGGTTTAGTTTAACGAGTTACCTTAATAAACGCTCGTGCAGAAGGCTTAATTTTACAAGTTGCAAACCGCTTGAAAAAAAAAAATTGAGAAGAAAAAATTAGAATTGCAAATATTAAATAAATTACACAAAAAGTTAACCTAATACTACGATGATGATAATTAATTATAAGTTTTGACCAACGTCAATGTTAATGGTATAGCCAAACGATAATGAGGTGCATAGAGAAAAAAAAATAAGACAAAAAGAATCGGCTTATGCTCGCCGTGAGATAATTAGCAATAATTATATATGAATTCATATAAAGTAATTGGTAACAACCAATCTAGTCACTCAAAGAAGAAGTTAAACGCGGTAGAGGTTTAATGTCTCTGATATGCCAACGACCTAATGGGTTATTATTCATATCCACTAAATCGTAAATTAATGGTGAAACTTTATTTGAAACTTTACATTTAATAAATTTGGGTGCAAACTTAGCACAAAAATGTTTTTTAGAGGAACTTATTACATGGTTTCGCCTCCAAACAATATCACCGTTATTAAATTCTAAATTCTGATGATGTTTGTTATAATAAGTTGCATTATATTGATGTGCATTAAATAACCGCTTCTGTACTTCGGAAAAGATAGGTATTAATTGTCCTATGTTTTCAGCATATACATCCCTAGGACTGAAAATTAGTTCATCTCTGGAATCTTTATTTTTGTAGATAGATCCACATGTAACAGCTTCTCTACCAAATACTAAAAATGATGGAGTGAATTTTGTGGTTTCATTAACCGCAGTATTAATAGCAAACTGTATTTTGTTTATATAGGTATCCCAAGTTCTGTGATCTTTATCTATAAAAGCTGCAATCGCCGTTACAATAGTTTTATTGTAACGCTCAACGGTGTTAACCTGTGGACAGTAACGTGGGGTGTAATGTATTTTTGGTATGTTGTAAAATTTAAATAATTCAGATAATTCTGTACTTATCATTTGAGGACCATTATCTAATATAATAGTTTCTGGAACTCCATAAACCATAAAAACTAAATTGTCCAATATATGGCGAATAATAGAAGCGGTTGCATGTTTTATTGGAAATAACAAACAATATTTGGAAAAACAACAAGTAACTACAAATAGAAATCTATTCTGCTTACGTGAAGTAGGAAGTGGACCTATCAAATCTATGGATAAACATTGGAAAGGGCGTGAACAATGTTTGGGTTTGCCCATTAAACCAATTAAGTTTTGATTTTGGTGCTTGGTAGCTAAACAAGTCTCGCACTTAGCAATAAACATGGCTACGTCTTTATACATGCCAGGCCAAAAATAGAGATTTTTAATTCTATGGTATGTTTTAAAAGTACCAAAATGTGCCGTTTGGGGAGTAGAATGATTTTGTGTAATAACAGATTCCCTAAATTCTAATGGTATTACTTGTTTCCAATTAAATTCAGAGTTAAATAATGTGTTAGATCTACAAAATCTAAACAATTTATTATTATGAATCATGTAATCCGGAGTACTAGAAGGAAATGATAAACATTTATTATAAATTGCTAAATACCAAGTGTCTTTAGTTTGAGAAGTAGAAAAATTAATTAAATTAATTGGTTTTATACGTTATAAAGTATCTGGTACGACATGATCTGAGCCTTTTTTGTGTTTAATTACGAAATTAAACATAGATAAACGAATACTCCATCGAGCTAATCTGCCAGTAGGATTATTTAAATGCATAAACCATTGAAGGGCTGCGTGATCAGTATAAATTGTAAATTGTAATCCATTATCTAAATAACAACGCCAATGTTCTAGTGCCGTAATAACACTTAAAAGTTCACGTTCAGTGACTGAATAATTCTTTTGAGCGCCTGTAAGTGATTTACTCATATAAGCAATAGGTTTATCAATATTATCAACTTCCTGAGTTAACATTGCGCCAATGCCGTAGGAAGAGGCATCACAATGAACAACAAATGGTTTAGAGAAATCTGGACATGCCAGAACTGGTGTACTAATTAAAGCTTGCTTAATAGCCTTGAAAGCAATTTCAGCTTCATCAGACCACTTAAATGGAGGTGATTTTTTGCTTGTAGAAGTTAATTTAGTTAACGGTGCTGCAAGAGTGCTTAAATTAGGTACAAAACGTCTGTACCAGCTGGCAGTACCCAAAAAACGTTTGACCTCCTTAGCAGATTTTGGAGTTTGTATATCAAGAATAGCTTGAACTTTTTTAGGATCCGTTTTTAAACCATTTTCATTAACTACATAGCCTAAGTACTTTAATTCTTTCCGGAAAAATGAACATTTTGGAAAATTGACTGTGAGATTGGCATCTGAAAGTTTTTTAAGAATTTTAGTAAGTATATCGACATGTTGTTCAAAGGTTTGAGAGATACAGACTATATCGTCGATAAAATAGAAAACATTATTATCATTTGTAAGATCATTTAGTAGATTTTCAATGAATCTTTGTTGAGTAGCAGGTGCATTAGTTAAACCAAATGGCATAACTTTAAATTGAAACATTCCTCGGCCTGGAACATGGAATGCAGTTTTGAGTTTATCCTCTTTTTTTAAGGGAATATTCCAAAACGCTTTAGCAATGTCAATAGATGATATAAATTTAGCATCTTTAAGGTTATCTAATATATCAGAAATGAAAGGAAGTTTGTAAGCATCTTTTTTTGTGATATCGTTTAATTTACGACTATCAATACAAAATCGCCAAGTACCATCTTTTTTAGGTGTAATAATAATTGGGTTCAGCCATGGGCTGTCACTGGGTTCAATGACATCTAATTGTAACATATCATCAACTTCTTTACAAAGAGCTTTTTGTTTCTCAGGAGAAAGTCTGTAACAGCATTGACGAATAGGTGGATGGTCTCCAGTGTCGATGAAATGTTCGACTAAATGAGTACGACCTAAAGGTTTACATTCAGTTGAAATCAACCTAAACTTTTCCATAATTGCATCTGCAATAATTTTTTGTGTGTCTGTTAAAGAATGGTATTCATGTAAATGAAAGTTAGAATCTGTATTAATGAGAAAAGATGAGTTTAAATTTGAAGGTTGTAATGTGATATTACTAAGAATATCCGGAGCAAGATTAAAAGTTTTCCAAAAATCAATACCCAAAATAAGTGATTCAGTGATTTCTGGGATCACATGAGCTGTAATTAACGCAAATTTATTGTTATAAAAAGTAGGAAGAGTAATAATGCCGATAGAAGAAATAGTTTGTCCGTTTGCAACATTACCTTTTATTAAACAGCTTTTTTGCATAAAAAGACCATGTTGTGATAAAATTTTATGAGAATTATTACCCAATATAGTGATAGCACTACCACTATCTAAAAGACCATTTAAAGTTAAATCGTTTACTTTTATATGTAAATAAGGACGTTCAAAATCTGATGTTTTATTAAAGAGGAGAGCACAAGTGTTATAAGATTTAAAAAAAATTGTTAAAGTTTTTAACCATGTATCCCAATCTTTTTTGTCAAAATTTGATGATTTAATACCATTATTTTTGTTTATGCACTCCTCGTAATTTAGTTTTTTGAAATCGACTTATTACAATTAGGACATTTACTAGTAATAAAGTCTTTTTTTCCACAACGAAAACACACTATATTAGTGTTAGTACAGTCTTTTAATAAATGTGTATTAGATCTACAACGTGGGCAAGTGAATTTATAAAAATTCTGATTTTTATTAATTGCAGCTACAGTATTAGGTAATGGATTAGCTACAGCTGCTATGGAATTATATGTACAAGCTTTAAAAGGAAATTCAGGAATATATGGTTGATTATGTGAAAGTAGAGTATTATTATACGATTTGTTATTAGAATTTGATGTAGAAGGAATAGGAAAAGAATGATAATGATCTGGTGGTGATGATGAAGAGTAGTAAGATGTATTATTAGAAACTTGGAGAATGCTTTCTGTAAATTTGCATGATTCCAAGAGGGAATTTACAGTATGTAAATCAGTAGGTGAAAGACGTAATGTGAATTCAGGTTTAAGATTTCTAACAAGAGTATTAATTTTTTCTTTTTCGGACATTGGTTCCAAGAGCTTTGAAAAAAGAGATTCCATTGTAGCAAAGTAGATGATAATTCTCTCATTATGTTTTTGTTTACGAGCATCGATTACTTTTTTTAGTTTATAATCGTAATCGGTAATTGCAAAATCATTCAACAATGCCGATCGGAAAGATGACCAGTCATTAATAGTCGACTTTCTAGCTCTAAACCAATCAAGAGCAGATCCAGATAAAATATCATAAATATGTGAGAATAAAGATTTTTCAGAAATATTTTTTATTTGTGAAAATTCTTCAAGTTTTTGAATAAAATCCTTTGGACAACCTTCACCTTTATAAATAAATCTTTTTAAATCATTGTTAGTTCGATTTTCTGTAATTTTACTGACCTTATCAGTTAATGCTTCGAAAAAAGAAAGGGGTTGTAGATTAATATTTTGTATAGATTCTGCGGAATGATATGTGGAATGTGTTGGTGATTTTTCCAAATTTTTAAAACGTGAGTCTAATTGAGTTAAATCATTCCAACATGAATTTATTAAATCTAACTGCTCTGAAGATAAATCTGATGTAATGTCAATGAGGCCTAATCTTGTTCTTATATGAGTTAAATAAGGTGAAATTTTTTGTTTCCTAATAGGATAAGAGTTTATACAAGCTTCAACAAGTTTTAAATTTTTTTTAATAGTATTAATATCTTCTGAAAATTCTTCAGGGCTATTTTGTAAAATTTCTGTTTCAGAATCTACATTAATATTTAATAATAATGATCGTAGTTCGTCTACAGATTGCGTCGAAGAAAAATTTATATTTCTGATTTTTAATTCATAAATTATTTCAGGTTTATTTAATTGTGAAAAATTCATTGCAAAATCAAAAAAAAAATGTTAAAGTGAAACAAATTTGTTAATAGTCGTTATGCAGAATAGAGCCTTAAAAATATACGTATTTTCAAGTGATGAAAATGAATAGAAAATGTTATTTAAATAGTGAAATTACTGGGTTATAGAATGTTGTGTCTTCAGAAAATTTCTTCAAGGATATTATAACGAAAGAAACTAAAGAAACTTAAATGTCTGAATAATTTAGCAGTATTTTGATATATTAAAGTAGATATATTATAGTAGATATATTATAGTAGATATATATATAAATATATTATAGTGAATGTTAATGATTGAAAATGGTAACAAATAAAGTTTTATGCCTGACCTCAATAATAATTATAAAAAAATTATTTTTAATGTTGCAATTCTTCTGTTGATATAGTTCCTCCTCTCTTCTCCATAAACTACGTTTGAATATTCGGGCGCCAGTATGTAACGTAGTACCAGTAAAACACCAAAACTCTCTTCTATGTTTATTTTTCCGGTAAAATTAAAAATATACAAAAATGCCTGTAAATACAAACAGAAAAATATAAACAAAATTGAAATAAAAAAATAGTCACACAAAATAGAACAGAAATATTAATACAATTAAATTTGATCTGAAAAGAAAGAATAACAATAAAATAAAATTTTAATGAATGAGAATCCTTACCAAAAATTTTGGCTACGCACACTCGTGAACGTAAAAATAAATTATAGGTTTCTTAAAAAAAACTTTGATTGTAGATAATAAAATATCTTAACTATGTAATTTTGAATAATAAACTCGGAAACAATAATAAATAAATAGATTCAAGTTGCTTTGATGGATAATATTTCGTGACTGACTTGTCAAATCAAAACATTGCCGTTCTCCGACACTACGTAATTCCTAGTTTAAAATTACGTCGGGAACGACAAAAAAAATAAAATTTACTGACAAAAAGAGGTCGAAATAGACAACCGTCACACATGTACATTATATAAAAGATTTGCCGCGCAATACGAAATGGCTTTTTACCGAGGCAACATTAACATTATGATTATGCTGCGCCATGCAAAATGGCTTTTTACTGAGGCAACATGTACATTATATAAAAGATTTGCCGCGCCATACGAAATGGCTTTTTACCGAGGCAACATTTACATTATGATTATGCTGCGCCATACGAAATGGCTTTTTACCGAGGCAACATTTACATTATGATTATGCTGCGCCATGCAAAATGGCTTTTTACTGAGGCAACATGTACATTATATAAAAGATTTGCTGCGCCATACAAAATGGCTTTTACGAGGCAACATGTACATTATATAAAAGATTTGCCGCGCCATACGAAATGGCTTTTTACCGACGCAACATTAACATTATGATTATGCTGCGCCATGCAAAATGGCTTTTTACTGAGGCAACATGTACATTATATAAAAGATTTGCCACGCCATACGAAATGGCTTTTTACCGAGGCAACATTTACATTATGATTATGCTGCGCCATACGAAATGGCTTTTTACCGAGGCAACATTTACATTATGATTATGCTGCGCCATGCAAAATGGCTTTTTACTGAGGCAACATGTACATTATATAAAAGATTTGCTGCGCCATACAAAATGGCTTTTACGAGGCAACATGTACATTATATAAAAGATTTGCCGCGCCATACGAAATGGCTTTTTACCGAGGCAACATTTACATTATGATTATGCTGCGCCATGCAAAATGGCTTTTTACTGAGGCAACATGTACATTATATAAAAGATTTGCCGCTTCATACGAAATGGCTTTTTACCGAGGCAACATTTACATTATATAAAAGATTTGCCGCTTCATACGAAATGGCTTTTTACCGAGGCAACATTTACATAATGATTATGCTGCGCCATACGAAATGGCTTTTTACCGAGGCAACATTTACATTATGATTATGCTGCGCCATGCAAAATGGCTTTTTACCGAGGCAACATTTACATTATGATTATGCTGCGCCATACGAAATGGCTTTTTACCGAGGCAACATTTACATTATGATTATGCTGCGCCATGCAAAATGGCTTTTTACTGAGGCAACATGTACATTATATAAAAGATTTGCTGCGCCATACAAAATGGCTTTTACGAGGCAACATGTACATTATATAAAAGATTTGCCGCGCCATACGAAATGGCTTTTTACCGAGTTAACATTTACATTATGATTATGCTGCGCCATGCAAAATGGCTTTTTACTGAGGCAACATGTACATTATATAAAAGATTTGCTGTGCCATACGAAATGGCTTTTTACCGAGGCAACATTTACATTATGATTATGCTGCGCCATACGGAATGGCTCTTTACCGAGGCAACATTTACATTATGATTATGCTGCGCCATACGAAATGGCTTTTTACCGAGGCAACATTTACATTATGATTATGCAGCGCCATACGAAATGGCTTTTTACCGAGGCAACATTTACATTATGATTATGCTGCGCCATACGAAATGGCTTTTTACCGAGGCAACATTTACATTATGATTATGCTGCGCCATACGAAATGGCTTTTTACCGAGGCAACATTTACATTATGATTATGCTGCGCCATACAAAATGGCTTTTTACTGAGGCAACATGTACATTATATAAAAGATTTGCTGCGCCATACAAAATGGCTTTTACGAGGCAACATGTACATTATATAAAAGATTTGCCGCACCATACGAAATGGCTTTTTACCGAGGCAACATGTACATTATATAAAAGATTTGCCGCGCCATACGAAATGGCTTTTTACCGAGGCAACATGTACATTATATAAAAGATTTGCCGCGCCATACGAAATAGCTTTTTACCGAGGCAACATTTACATTATGATTATGCTGCGCCATACGAAATGGCTTTTACGAGGCAACATGTACATTATATAAAAGATTTGCCGCATCATACGAAATGGCTTTTTACCGAGGCAACATGTACATTATATAAAAGATTTGCCGCGCCATACGAAATGGCTTTTTACCGAGGCAACATTTACATTATGATTATGCCGCGCCATACGAAATGGCTTTTTACCGAGGCAACATGTACATTATATAAAAGATTTGCCGCGCCATACGAAATAGCTTTTTACCGAGGCAACATTTACATTATGATTATGCTGCGCCATACGAAATGGCTTTTACGAGGCAACATGTACATTATATAAAAGATTTGCCGCATCATACGAAATGGCTTTTTACCGAGGCAACATGTACATTATATAAAAGATTTGCCGCGCCATACGAAATGGCTTTTTACCGAGGCAACATTTACATTATGATTATGCTGCGCCATACGAAATGGCTTTTTACTGAGGCAACATGTACATTATATAAAAGATTTGCTGCGCCATACAAAATGGCTTTTACGAGGCAACATGTACATTATATAAAAGATTTGCCGCGCCATACAAAATGGCTTTTTACCGAGGCAACATGTACATTATATAAAAGATTTGCCGCGCCATACGAAATGGCTTTTTACCGAGGCAACATTTACATTATGATTATGCTGCACCATACGAAATGGCTTTTTACCGAGGCAACATTTACATTATGATTATGCTGCGCCATGCAAAATGGCTTTTTACTGAGGCAACATGTACATTATATAAAAGATTTGCCGCGCCATACAAAATGGCTTTTACGAGGCAACATGTACATTATATAAAATATTTGCCGCGCCATACGAAATGGCTTTTTACCGAGGCAACATGTACATTATATAAAAGATTTGCCGCGCCATACGAAATGGCTTTTTACCGAGGCAACATTTACATTATGATTATGCTGCGCCATACGAAATGGCTTTTTACCGAGGCAACATTTACATTATGATTATGCTGCGCCATACGAAATGGCTTTTTACCGAGGCAACATTTACATTATGATTATGCTGCGCCATACGAAATGGCTTTTTACCGAGGCAACATTTACATTATATAAAAGATTTGCTGCGCCATACAAAATGGCTTTTTACCGAGGCAACATGTACATTATGATTATGCTGCGCCATACAAAATGGCTTTTTACTGAAGCAACATGTACATTATATAAAAGATTTGCTGCGCCATACAAAATGGCTTTTACGAGGCAACATGTACATTATATAAAAGATTTGCCGCGCCATACGAAATGGCTTTTTACCGAGGCAACATTTACATTATGATTATGCTGCGCCATACGAAATGGCTTTTTACCGAGGCAACATTTACATTATGATTATGCTGCGCCATACGAAATGGCTATTTACCGAGGCAACATGTACATTATATAAAAGATTTGCCGCGCCATACGAAATGGCTTTTTACCGAGGCAACATTTACATTATGATTATGCTGCGCCATGCAAAATGGCTTTTTACTGAAGCAACATGTACATTATATAAAAGATTTGCTGCGCCATACGAAATGGCTTTTTACCGAGTTAACATTGACATTATGATTATGCTGCGCCATGCAAAATTGCTTTTTACTGAGGCAACATGTACATTATATAAAAGATTTGCCGCGCCATACGAAATGGCTTTTTACCGAGGCAACATTTACATAATGATTATGCTGCGCCATACGAAATGGCTTTTTACCGAGGCAACATTTACATTATGATTATGCTGTGCCATGCAAAATGGCTTTTTACCGAGGCAACATTTACATTATGATTATGCTGCGCCATACGAAATGGCTTTTTACCGAGACAACATTTACATTATGATTATGCTGCGCCATGCAAAATGGCTTTTTACTGAGGCAACTTGTACATTATATAAAAGATTTGCTGCGCCATACAAAATGGCTTTTACGAGGCAACATGTACATTATATAAAAGATTTGCCGCGCCATACGAAATGGCTTTTTACCGAGGCAACATTTACATTATGATTATGCTGCGCCATGCAAAATGGCTTTTTACCGAGGCAACATTTACATTATGATTATGCTGTGCCATACGAAATGGCTTTTTACCTAGGCAACATTTACATTATGATTATGCTGCGCCATACGAAATGGCTTTTTACCGAGGCAACATTTACATTATGATTATGCTGCGCCATACGAAATGGCTTTTTACCGAGGCAACATTTACATTATGATTATGCTGCGCCATACAAAATGGCTTTTTACTGAGGCAACATGTACATTATATAAAAGATTTGCTGCGCCATACGAAATGGCTTTTTACCGAGGCAACATTTACATTATGATTATGCTGCGCCATACGGAATGGCTTTTTACCTAGGCAACATTTACATTATGATTATGCTGCGCCATACGAAATGGCTTTTTACCGAGGCAACATTTACATTATGATTATGCTGCGCCATACGAAATGGCTTTTTACCGAGGCAACATTTACATTATGATTATGCTGCGCCATACAAAATGGCTTTTTACTGAGGCAACATGTACATTATATAAAAGATTTGCCGCGCCATACGAAATGGCTTTTTACCGAGGCAACATTTACATTATGATTATGCTGCGCCATACGGAATGGCTCTTTACCGAGGCAACATTTACATTATGATTATGCTGCGCCATACGAAATGGCTTTTTACCGAGGCAACATTTACATTATGATTATGCAGCGCCATACGAAATGGCTTTTTACCGAGGCAACATTTACATTATGATTATGCTGCGCCATACGAAATGGCTTTTTACCGAGGCAACATTTACATTATGATTATGCTGCGCCATACGAAATGGCTTTTTACCGAGGCAACATTTACATTATGATTATGCTGCGCCATACAAAATGGCTTTTTACTGAGGCAACATGTACATTATATAAAAGATTTGCTGCGCCATACAAAATGGCTTTTACGAGGCAACATGTACATTATATAAAAGATTTGCCGCACCATACGAAATGGCTTTTTACCGAGGCAACATGTACATTATATAAAAGATTTGCCGCGCCATACGAAATGGCTTTTTACCGAGGCAACATGTACATTATATAAAAGATTTGCCGCGCCATACGAAATAGCTTTTTACCGAGGCAACATTTACATTATGATTATGCTGCGCCATACGAAATGGCTTTTACGAGGCAACATGTACATTATATAAAAGATTTGCCGCATCATACGAAATGGCTTTTTACCGAGGCAACATGTACATTATATAAAAGATTTGCCGCGCCATACGAAATGGCTTTTTACCGAGGCAACATTTACATTATGATTATGCCGCGCCATACGAAATGGCTTTTTACCGAGGCAACATGTACATTATATAAAAGATTTGCCGCGCCATACGAAATAGCTTTTTACCGAGGCAACATTTACATTATGATTATGCTGCGCCATACGAAATGGCTTTTACGAGGCAACATGTACATTATATAAAAGATTTGCCGCATCATACGAAATGGCTTTTTACCGAGGCAACATGTACATTATATAAAAGATTTGCCGCGCCATACGAAATGGCTTTTTACCGAGGCAACATTTACATTATGATTATGCTGCGCCATACGAAATGGCTTTTTACTGAGGCAACATGTACATTATATAAAAGATTTGCTGCGCCATACAAAATGGCTTTTACGAGGCAACATGTACATTATATAAAAGATTTGCCGCGCCATACAAAATGGCTTTTTACCGAGGCAACATGTACATTATATAAAAGATTTGCCGCGCCATACGAAATGGCTTTTTACCGAGGCAACATTTACATTATGATTATGCTGCGCCATACGAAATGGCTTTTTACCGAGGCAACATTTACATTATGATTATGCTGCGCCATGCAAAATGGCTTTTTACTGAGGCAACATGTACATTATATAAAAGATTTGCCGCGCCATACAAAATGGCTTTTACGAGGCAACATGTACATTATATAAAATATTTGCCGCGCCATACGAAATGGCTTTTTACCGAGGCAACATGTACATTATATAAAAGATTTGCCGCGCCATACGAAATGGCTTTTTACCGAGGCAACATTTACATTATGATTATGCTGCGCCATACGAAATGGCTTTTTACCGAGGCAACATTTACATTATGATTATGCTGCGCCATACGAAATGGCTTTTTACCGAGGCAACATTTACATTATGATTATGCTGCGCCATACGAAATGGCTTTTTACCGAGGCAACATTTACATTATATAAAAGATTTGCTGCGCCATACAAAATGGCTTTTTACCGAGGCAACATGTACATTATGATTATGCTGCGCCATACAAAATGGCTTTTTACTGAAGCAACATGTACATTATATAAAAGATTTGCTGCGCCATACAAAATGGCTTTTACGAGGCAACATGTACATTATATAAAAGATTTGCCGCGCCATACGAAATGGCTTTTTACCGAGGCAACATTTACATTATGATTATGCTGCGCCATACGAAATGGCTTTTTACCGAGGCAACATTTACATTATGATTATGCTGCGCCATACGAAATGGCTATTTACCGAGGCAACATGTACATTATATAAAAGATTTGCCGCGCCATACGAAATGGCTTTTTACCGAGGCAACATTTACATTATGATTATGCTGCGCCATGCAAAATGGCTTTTTACTGAAGCAACATGTACATTATATAAAAGATTTGCTGCGCCATACGAAATGGCTTTTTACCGAGTTAACATTGACATTATGATTATGCTGCGCCATGCAAAATTGCTTTTTACTGAGGCAACATGTACATTATATAAAAGATTTGCCGCGCCATACGAAATGGCTTTTTACCGAGGCAACATTTACATAATGATTATGCTGCGCCATACGAAATGGCTTTTTACCGAGGCAACATTTACATTATGATTATGCTGTGCCATGCAAAATGGCTTTTTACCGAGGCAACATTTACATTATGATTATGCTGCGCCATACGAAATGGCTTTTTACCGAGACAACATTTACATTATGATTATGCTGCGCCATGCAAAATGGCTTTTTACTGAGGCAACTTGTACATTATATAAAAGATTTGCTGCGCCATACAAAATGGCTTTTACGAGGCAACATGTACATTATATAAAAGATTTGCCGCGCCATACGAAATGGCTTTTTACCGAGGCAACATTTACATTATGATTATGCTGCGCCATGCAAAATGGCTTTTTACCGAGGCAACATTTACATTATGATTATGCTGTGCCATACGAAATGGCTTTTTACCTAGGCAACATTTACATTATGATTATGCTGCGCCATACGAAATGGCTTTTTACCGAGGCAACATTTACATTATATAAAAGATTTGCTGCGCCATACAAAATGGCTTTAACGAGGCAACATTTACATTATATAAAAGATTTGCCGCGCCATACGAAATGGCTTTTTACCGAGTTAACATTTACATTATGATTATGCTGCGCCATGCAAAATGGCTTTTTACTGAGGCAACATGTACATTATATAAAAGATTTGCCGCGCCATACGAAATGGCTTTTTACCGAGGCAACATTTACATTATGATTATGCTGCGCCATACGAAATGGCTCTTTACCGAGGCAACATTTACATTATGATTATGCTGCGCCATACGAAATGGCTTTTTACCGAGGCAACATTTACATTATGATTATGCAGCGCCATACGAAATGGCTTTTTACCGAGGCAACATTTACATTATGATTATGCTGCGCCATACGAAATGGCTTTTTACCGAGGCAACATTTACATTATGATTATGCTGCGCCATACGAAATGGCTCTTTACCGAGGCAACATTTATATTATGATTATGCTGCGCCATACGAAATGGCTTTTTACCGAGGACATTTACATAATATAAAAGATTTGCCGCGCCATACGAAATGGCTTTTTACCGAGGCAACATTTACATTACGATTATGCTGCGCCATACGAAATGGCTTTTTACCGAGGCAACATGTACATTATATAAAAGATTTGCTGCGCCATACAAAATGGCTTTTACGAGGCAACATGTACATTATATAAAAGATTTGCCGCGCCATACGAAATGGCTTTTTACCAAGGCAACATGTACATTATATAAAAGATTTGCCGCGCCATACGAAATGGCTTTTTACCGAGGCAACATTTACATTATGATTATGCTGCGCCATACGAAATGGCTTTTTACCGAGGCAACATTTACATTATGATTATGCTGCGCCATACGAAATGGCTTTTTACCGAGGCAACATGTACATTATATTAAAGATTTGCCGCGCCATACGAAATGGCTTTTTACCGAGGCAACATTTACATTATGATTATGCTGCGCCATGCAAAATGGCTTTTTACTGAGGCAACATGTACATTATATAAAAGATTTGCTGCGCCATACAAAATGGCTTTTTACCGAGGCAACATGTACATTATATTAAAGATTTGCCGCGCCATACGAAATGGCTTTTTACCGAGGCAACATTTACATTATGATTATGCTGCGCCATGCAAAATGGCTTTTTACTGAGGCAACATGTACATTATATAAAAGATTTGCCGCGCCATACGTAATGGCTTTTTACCGAGGCAACATTTACATTATGATTATGCTGCGCCATGCAAAATGGCTTTTTACTGAGGCAACATGTACATTATATAAAAGATTTGCTGCGCCATACAAAATGGCTTTTACGAGGCAACATGTACATTATATAAAAGATTTGCCGCGCCATACGTAATGGCTTTTTACTGAGGCAACATTTACATTATGATTATGCTGCGCCATGCAAAATGGCTTTTTACTGAGGCAACATGTACATTATATAAAAGATTAGCTGCGCCATACAAAATGGCTTTTTACCGAGGCAACATTTACATTATGATTATGCTGCGCCATACGAAATGGCTCTTTACCGAGGCAACATTTACATTATGATTATGCTGCGCCATACGAAATGGCTTTTTACCGAGGCAACATTTACATTATGATTATGCTGCGCCATACGAAATGGCTCTTTACCGAGGCAACATTTACATTATGATTATGCTGCGCCATACGAAATGGCTTTTTACCGAGGCAACATTTACATTATATAAAAGATTTGCCGCGCCATACGAAATGGCTTTTTACCGAGGCAACATTTACATTACGATTATGCTGCGCCATACGAAATGGCTTTTTACCGAGGCAACATGTACATTATATAAAAGATTTGCTGCGCCATACAAAATGGCTTTTACGAGGCAACATGTACATTATATAAAAGATTTGCCGCGCCATACGAAATGGCTTTTTACCAAGGCAACATGTACATTATATAAAAGATTTGCCGCGCCATACGAAATGGCTTTTTACCGAGGCAACATTTACATTATGATTATGCTGCGCCATACGAAATGGCTTTTTACCGAGGCAACATTTACATTATGATTATGCTGCGCCATACGAAATGGCTTTTTACCGAGGCAACATGTACATTATATTAAAGATTTGCCGCGCCATACGAAATGGCTTTTTACCGAGGCAACATTTACATTATGATTATGCTGCGCCATACGAAATGGCTTTTTACCGAGGCAACATTTACATTATGATTATGCTGCGCCATACGAAATGGCTTTTTACCGAAGCAACATTTACATTATGATTATGCTGCGCCATGCAAAATGGCTTTTTACTGAGGCAACATGTACATTATATAAAAAATTTGCCGCGCCATACGAAATGGCTTTTTAACGAGGCAACATTTACATTATGATTATGCTGCGCCATACGAAATGGCTTTTTACCGAGGCAACATAAACATTATGATTATGCTGCGCCATACGAAATGGCTTTTTACCGAGGCAACATTAAATTATATAAAAGATTTGCTGCGCCATACAAAATGGCTTTTACGAGGCAACATTTACATTATATAAAAGATTTGCCGCGCCATACGAAATGGCTTTTTACCGAGTTAACATTGACATTATGATTATGCTGCGCCATGCAAAATTGCTTTTTACTGAGGCAACATGTACATTATATAAAAGATTTGCCGCGCCATACGAAATGGCTTTTTACCGAGTTAACATTGACATTATGATTATGCTGCGCCATGCAAAATTGCTTTTTACTGAGGCAACATGTACATTATATAAAAGATTTGCCGCGCCATACGAAATGGCTTTTTACCGAGGCAACATTTACATTATGATTATGCTGCGCCATACGAAATGGCTTTTTACCGAGGCAACATTTACATTATGATTATGCTGCGCCATACGAAATGGCTTTTTACCGAGGCAACATGTACATTATATTAAAGATTTGCCGCGCCATACGAAATGGCTTTTTACCGAGGCAACATTTACATTATGATTATGCTGCGCCATGCAAAATGGCTTTTTACTGAGGCAACATGTACATTATATAAAAGATTTGCTGCGCCATACAAAATGGCTTTTACGAGGCAACATGTACATTATATAAAAGATTTGCCGCGCCATACGTAATGGCTTTTTACCGAGGCAACATTTACATTATGATTATGCTGCGCCATGCAATATGGCTTTTTACTGAGGCAACATGTACATTATATAAAAGATTTGCTGCGCCATACAAAATGGCTTTTACGAGGCAACATGTACATTATATAAAAGATTTGCCGCGCCATACGAAATGGCTTTTTACCGAGGCAACATTTACATTATGATTATGCTGCGCCATGCAAAATGGCTTTTTACCGAGGCAACATTTACATTATGATTATGCTGCGCCATACGAAATGGCTTTTTACCGAGGCAACATTTACATTATGATTATGCTGCGCCATACGAAATGGCTTTTTACCGAGGCAACATTTACATTATGATAATGCTGCGCCATACGAAATGGCTTTTTACCGAGGCAACATTTACATTATGATTATGCTGCGCCATGCAAAATGGCTATTTACTGAGGCAACATGTACATTATATAAAAGATTTGCCGCGCCATACTGTTAGGGGGGTTTTCCCCTATAAAAGGTTTGCGTGGGGTTTAGACCACGGCCAAATCAAACGAAAGTGAAATGTTGACACCGGTCGTTTATTGTACACAAAGTATTATATTGTACACAAAAGCATTATTATAATATAAAAAGGTATTAAAATTAAATTAGGGAACCTTGCGGTCGCTTGGCTGATCCTTAGTTTAGTCTATAAAATTATATATATTTAAATTATTTGTAAAACTCCGTCCGCGAACCGAAGTTTTCTGAAGGGGCAATCGTTTCCCACATTCACAGTAAAGAACTAGAATCTTTAAACAAAGGGGTACTCCGAAGGAGCTTTCCTTTAAAATAATTTGTATGAAATGACAAAAATCAAGGGTGGTCCATTTTATGGCCCCATAAAAATATTGGATATTACTTGTAAAGTAAGGAGATCGGGGTTCGACGCTTCAGCCAAACCTCCGCATCGCTGGCGTCCAAAAAAACACGGTGCAACAAAAGGCAGCCGATGAGGCTGGTAGTATAAAAACAGCCTCCTTTCTGAAAACCACATTAAACCATAATTAGCATTATGTCTTCAGAGAACATGCTTGGGTCCCTAAAGGCTCACAAAACAAATCACTGAGTTTAAATGAAAGCTGAAGGCTTAGTTAGAATCTAAGAATTCAAAACATTACATTACTTGGTAACTCTCTGCTTTAGGAGAACCACTTAAATTCTTATAAGATTTACTTTTTACAACACCAGAATAACTACAAAGAACTTACTACTATGTTTAAAAGGTAATACCAAAAGAAAAGACAATTATTTATAACTATCTGCACCATGTGGGGTGCCACTGAGCAATAATTCACATAATTTAACACCTCTGGGTGGTTAAAATCACTTTAAATAAGTAAGCGGCACAGTCAAACAAAGAATTACAAATATTTGTACCATGTGGACTGCCACATGGTAATATTTTACACTGTGCAACATCTCTCTGTGATTAGGATTACTTTAAGCAAGCAAAACAACACAATTATCATAGTATTTCACCCAGATGAGCATAGTTTTATCAATAAATTACTTAGTACAAGGTTAAGTTTCAAGACAAAGTATGAAAAGATTCATTTTAAACAAAAATACACAATAATAGGATACAGTAAGACACTATCCTGTCCTTCAATTGTATTTTAGGAGTTAAGCTCCCTAGCAGCAACATACAATAAGGGTGTGGCCCGCCAACAGTACAAATCCCGCCACGAGGCCCACACCTAAGAAAACATATTATCTCAACATATTTTAATCGGATTATCACCGGAATGCAAACGCGAGCAAGAGCCAACCTATTTTTAACAAGAAAACACTGAACTTACCTCAAGGAGGCTGTAACAACTTAGGCTCCGGAGGCCGCCACGTAGCCCACGGGCCGGACCTCAGTCCTACACGCCCGCACACTGTAATAAAAGATTTATTAGAACTGCCATCAAGAAAGAATTCTACAGAACGATCTCTGTAGCGAACAAAGAACACAATACTTGCCCCCAACAAGTTTCCTCACGCCGTCACTCGATAACAGTCGCCAAAAATCTCTGAAAAGAACAAACCAAATAAGATTCAATCGCTCACACAATCATAAGCCACTTTCCAAGAAAACACTTACTAATTCAATGTAAAAACTCAAAGGTGTCGACTGCCAGATTCCTTCTCGCCGAATGTTCTTGAAACTTCCACTGTCAGCCAACTCAACATTCACTTTTTTTATCCCTAAATTTCCACAATATTGGGAAAAAGCTATACAGCCCGGCACTAAGCTTCGAACGAATGAAAAAAGATATAAAGACGGTTTAAAGGATTTGACTAACAAAAAAAAAGGTGTAACAGTATCCCCCTCCTCGCCAGAATTTTGCGAGGGTAACGAACAAAATTCGCGCTGGCCCTCCAGCATCACAACGAAATAAGAAACTACCCCACTTACATACCACGCAATGAAGCTACACGATAAGCGAATCCATCAATCAGAACATTTGATATCTTTGACGTGGCATTCGGTCCTCCGACCTTGCTCGTCTTCCAGAAGATACACAAGCTTTGACAACTTATCCACCACCAGACACTTTTCAAAGCGAGGCGCCAGCTTATACGAAAAGTACTTCGATGCATCACTTCGAATGTGGGTGCGACGCCAAACTACATCCCCTTTTTCAAATTCGACATCTCTGCGATGATGATTATAATATTTCGCACTTCTGGCATGAGACTTCTTTAACTCCTGATCTACCTTGAGGAATACATCCTTTAATTCTCCCAGCACATTTACATAGTCCTTTCGGGAACTCACCGCAATCTCATCCAATTCCTCACTACCACCATAAATGCGGCCATCCACCACAGCTTCACGGCCATGCACAATTAAAAATGGAGTATAAGTAGTCGAGTCATTGACAGCGGTATTTAAAGCAAATTGTATTTGACAAAGGTTCATGTCCCATCTACGCTGGTCTTCACCAACAAGCGCGGCCACAGCCGTGACGAGGGTTCGATTATATCGTTCCACCGTGTTCACTTGAGGGCAGTACGTAGGGGTATAATGTACTTGAGGTATTTTATATTTGTTAAACAATGCTTTCACCTCGCGTCCTATGAACTGGGGACCATTGTCTGCGATAACTGTTTGCGGGACACCATGGACTAAGAAAACCTTCTCCTCTAGGCGCTGCGCCACTGCTTGGCTAGTAGCTCGCCTCAAGGGAAACAACAAGCAGTACTTGGAAAAACAACACACCACAACAAGAAGGTACTCGTTCAGTTGCCTAGACCTCGGCAGTGGACCAACCAAATCGATGCTGATGCACTGGAACGGCCTACGACAAGCCTTCGGATTACCTATCAATCCTGGGGTGGGTCTGTTCGGGTGTTTGTACGCTTTGCAAGTCGGGCAACCTGAAACAAAGGTTTCCACGTCGGTATACATACTGGGCCAGAAGAAACGAAGGCGCAGCCGCTTGTAAGTTTTTTCGATCCCAAGATGGGCTCCCAAGGGAGAGTCGTGGTTCTCCGATATAAGCTGCTGTCTCATCTCCGCTGGAACAACCTCCTTCCAATCAAAATCGCCTGTCAACGAAGACTTACTTTTGGTAAAACGGTAAAGCTTCCCATCGATAATTTGGTAATTTGGGCACGTCTGTGGTCTCTCCACGCAACGAGAATAAATGTTTCGAAACCAAGGATCTTGTACGGATTCACCTACAGCAAACACTGGTACGGAACGGGAAAGTGCATCTGGTACCACATTTTCCGAGCCGCGCCGATGCTCTATCACAAAGTTGTACGGGGAAAGCCGACATCCCCAACGCTCCAAACGTCCGGTAGGGTTCTTAAGATTAAGGAACCACTTCAAACTGGCATGATCAGTTATGATCCTAAAAGGCTTATGGCCCTCCAAATAGGGTCGGAAATGTTCCACCACACACACCACAGCCAGCGCTTCCCTCTCCGTGGCAGAATAGTTTCGCTCTGGTCGGCTAAGGGAGCGACTATAGTAAGCTATCGGATGTTCTTCTCCGTCAAAGAATTGCGTAAGCATTCCGCCCACTCCCACTTCGGACGCATCAGTGTGTACTACAAACGGAAGGGAGAAGTCTGGACACGCTAAGATAGGTGCAGATGTTAAGGCACTTTTCAAACCCACAAACGCGGCCTCAGCTTCCTCTGACCACTCAAACGGGGGTCTGTTTTTGCGCGTCGAAGTAAGAGCACTTAAAGGTGCAGCGATCGTACTAAATCCTCGGATAAACCTTCGGTAATACGACGCTGTCCCAAGGAAACGCTTGACGTCCTTCGGATTCGCTGGGGTCGGAAAATCGGAAATGGCCTGGATCTTCTCGGGATCCGTCCTTAGACCTAACTCATCCACCACATAGCCAAGATATCTCAGCTGTCTCCGAAAAAAACTACATTTAGGTAGGTTAATAGTAAGGTTAGCGGAACGCAACCGTTCCCGAACCTTCAACAGGAGCTCCAGATGCTCGTCAAACGTCCGGCTAACCACGACAATATCATCCAAATAAATAAAAACACGCCCGCCAAACTCGGGCCCAAACATCTGATCCATCAGCCGCTGCTGGGTAGCAGGCGCTGAGGTCAACCCAAAACACATCACTTTAAACTGAAACAAACCGCGCAACGGCACGGTGAACGCTGTCTTCTCTTTAGAAGAGTCTGTCAAGGGAATCTGCCAAAACGCGGATTTTAAATCAATGGACGAGAGGAAACACGCATCCCTAAGTTGATCCAAGATGCTATGGATGTACGGAAGAGGGTACGCATCATGTTTCGACACCGCATTTAGTTTCCGGCTGTCCAAGCAGAACCGCAACTCTCCATTCGCCTTCGGGGCCATCGTGATGGGATTATTCCAGGGGCTACAACTGGGCTCCACTACGTCCAACTTTATCATCACGTCCAACTGTTTATTAAGTTCCCGGAGTTTATCAGGGGAAAGCGGATAATAACGCTGCTTAATTGGTGGGGCATCTCCCGTTTCAATATGATGGGAAATCAGGTGGGTCCTACCCAACCCTTTCTCTCCAGCCGAAATTTCACGGAACTTGCCACACACCGCGTCAGCCTTCCTCTGCTGCTCCTCAGTCAAAACGTCAAAAGAATGTAATTTGTTAATCTGCGGGGTAACGGTCTCAACAGGGGTCTGCGGCGGGGCCTTCTTGTGGGATATCAAACTTAGCACGTCCGGTGCAATATTAAATTCCTTCCAAAAGTTAATGCCAAAGATTAAAGGCGTGGACACTCCCGGGATACAAAAAAACTTCACCACACGGAACACTTCATTAACTGTGACTGGCAGATACACATAGCCAGTGACAGGAGAAGTCGAGCCGTTGGCGGTAACTACTGAAGTTATGTCTTCTCCAGGCTTCACCCGATGCAAATCTGCTACGCTGGAATAACGCTCGATCGCGGGACCTCCCACGATAGAAATCTCCGATCCCGAATCCAAAAGCCCAGAACTAGGCAGATCACCAATTTTAACGTCTAAATAAGGACAGGAATTTTTACGATCCGAACTGACCATCGCTACATTAGAATTATACGTCTCAAAGGCATCACGCACCTTCTCACACCACGAACTCCACTCTGCAGCATCATAGCGATGGTCAGCTACGCGTTTTTTGACTGAGGTGATTCCTCAACCTTAGGTGAACACTTAGGGCAGTTACGCGACGTAACTCCCTTCTCTCCACACCGATAACAAACAATAACTCTCGGGGCAGTACAATCTAAAAGCGTGTGATCCTCCACGCGACACCTAACACAAAATTTATTCCTCGGCGCAGAGACGACCTCGCAACGTGGCTGAGAAGTTTTGCTACGACCTTTATATCCTAAATCGGGGGCTACAGACGATGGGGAGTTCCGCACCGGCTCACGGAAACTTTCCGCTCTCTGCTTCGCCGCCTCCAGTTGTCGACAACGCTGCTTCAACTCACTCAATGTACTAATGTTTTCCAACGCCAACTTAGTGGAATAAAATGGTCTAATGTTAAATTGGAGAATCTCCAGCTTCTCCGTATCAGACAAGGGACGCCTTAACAAAATAAAATAATTCTGCATAACGCTGAAATATTGCGAAATAGACTCTTCCGCTCCCTGAGTCCTACTGCGAATTTCCTCCAGCAAGCGATGGTCATAGTCCACCGGAAGGTATTCTTCCAAAAGACAATCCTTCAACTGCTTCCAACTCGAGATCTCATTCTTTACACCCCTATACCACAACAGGACTTCATCAGCAAAGAGTTCCACCGCAGAATTCAGTAACTTCTCATCAGAGATGTTACGCGACAGACATAATTCCTCCAACCGCTGAATGAAAGAAATAACACTACCCTTTCCATTATATTTAATATTGAGAGAATGAACACTCGAGGATCGGTCGCACGTCACCACTTGTCTCACTGGAGAGGCAACCTCATCAACACCTACACCTGAAGGGCCTGGCTCTACTTCGGGAACAAACTCATAACTACTACGGAAGGTTTGTACCATCCTATCCATACGCTGTACAATAGTTAAAAGGCGGCTATCCAAATCGGTCTTCAACAAAACATCCTGTTCCTCTACCGGTTCAATCCTACTCAAACGGTGGAAAAGGTGGTTACCCAAAGATTGTATCCTTAATAATTTTTTCAATAAAAGCGGTTTTGTATCACACAATGTCTCTAATTCGATTAACTTCGAGTCTATGGTATTCAATTCCGGTTTAATTTCGCCCTCATAAGAATGTACCTCGTCGGTGGGTATTTGCACTGCCAGCTGCCGCATTTGGGCACGCAATTTATCCACTGTTGACTCGGGTATACAATCCCGAATAGCCACTTCATATACAAGTTCATCTTTATTAAGAAGGTGAAAACGGATAGGCCGTTCTTCACACATGGTAAAATTTATAGTTATACACTATGCACTCACAATTTCATCATAATAAAATGGTTTAATTTAAAATAAAAGTTCAACAGTTTACAGTAAAAATAAATAAAAAGTAGTCAAATGGATCAGCCAACCGTCGCTGAGCGAAAGACCAGTGGCGAGAATAACGACCGCAACGTGCCTGTTCGGGCGCCGCTGTTAGGGGGGTTTTCCCCTATAAAAGGTTTGCGTGGGGTTTAGACCACGGCCAAATCAAACGAAAGTGAAATGTTGACACCGGTCGTTTATTGTACACAAAGTATTATATTGTACACAAAAGCATTATTATAATATAAAAAGGTATTAAAATTAAATTAGGGAACCTTGCGGTCGCTTGGCTGATCCTTAGTTTAGTCTATAAAATTATATATATTTAAATTATTTGTAAAACTCCGTCCGCGAACCGAAGTTTTCTGAAGGGGCAATCGTTTCCCACATTCACAGTAAAGAACTAGAATCTTTAAACAAAGGGGTACTCCGAAGGAGCTTTCCTTTAAAATAATTTGTATGAAATGACAAAAATCAAGGGTGGTCCATTTTATGGCCCCATAAAAATATTGGATATTACTTGTAAAGTAAGGAGATCGGGGTTCGACGCTTCAGCCAAACCTCCGCATCGCTGGCGTCCAAAAAAACACGGTGCAACAAAAGGCAGCCGATGAGGCTGGTAGTATAAAAACAGCCTCCTTTCTGAAAACCACATTAAACCATAATTAGCATTATGTTTTCAGAGAACATGCTTGGGTCCCTAAAGGCTCACAAAACAAATCACTGAGTTTAAATGAAAGCTGAAGGCTTAGTTAGAATCTAAGAATTCAAAACATTACATTACTTGGTAACTCTCTGCTTTAGGAGAACCACTTAAATTCTTATAAGATTTACTTTTTACAACACCAGAATAACTACAAAGAACTTACTACTATGTTTAAAAGGTAATACCAAAAGAAAAGACAATTATTTATAACTATCTGCACCATGTGGGGTGCCACTGAGCAATAATTCACATAATTTAACACCTCTGGGTGGTTAAAATCACTTTAAATAAGTAAGCGGCACAGTCAAACAAAGAATTACAAATATTTGTACCATGTGGACTGCCACATGGTAATATTTTACACTGTGCAACATCTCTCTGTGATTAGGATTACTTTAAGCAAGCAAAACAACACAATTATCATAGTATTTCACCCAGATGAGCATAGTTTTATCAATAAATTACTTAGTACAAGGTTAAGTTTCAAGACAAAGTATGAAAAGATTCATTTTAAACAAAAATACACAATAATAGGATACAGTAAGACACTATCCTGTCCTTCAATTGTATTTTAGGAGTTAAGCTCCCTAGCAGCAACATACAATAAGGGTGTGGCCCGCCAACAGTACAAATCCCGCCACGAGGCCCACACCTAAGAAAACATATTATCTCAACATATTTTAATCGGATTATCACCGGAATGCAAACGCGAGCAAGAGCCAACCTATTTTTAACAAGAAAACACTGAACTTACCTCAAGGAGGCTGTAACAACTTAGGCTCCGGAGGCCGCCACGTAGCCCACGGGCCGGACCTCAGTCCTACACGCCCGCACACTGTAATAAAAGATTTATTAGAACTGCCATCAAGAAAGAATTCTACAGAACGATCTCTGTAGCGAACAAAGAACACAATACTTGCCCCCAACAAGTTTCCTCACGCCGTCACTCGATAACAGTCGCCAAAAATCTCTGAAAAGAACAAACCAAATAAGATTCAATCGCTCACACAATCATAAGCCACTTTCCAAGAAAACACTTACTAATTCAATGTAAAAACTCAAAGGTGTCGACTGCCAGATTCCTTCTCGCCGAATGTTCTTGAAACTTCCACTGTCAGCCAACTCAACATTCACTTTTTTTATCCCTAAATTTCCACAATATTGGGAAAAAGCTATACAGCCCGGCACTAAGCTTCGAACGAATGAAAAAAGATATAAAGACGGTTTAAAGGATTTGACTAACAAAAAAAAAGGTGTAATGGCTTTTTAACGAGGCAACATTTACATTATGATTATGCTGCGCCATACGAAATGGCTTTTTACCGAGGCAACGTTTACATTATGATTATGCTGCGCCATGCAAAATGGCTTTTTACTGAGGCAACATTTACATAATGATTATGCTGCGCCATGCAAAATGGCTTTTTACTGAGGCAACATGTACATTATATAAAAGATTTGCCGCGCCATACAAAATGGCTTTTACGAGGCAACATGTACATTATATAAAAGATTTGCCGCGCCATACGAAATGGCTTTTTACCGAGGCAACATTTACATTATGATTATGCTGCGCCATACGAAATGGCTTTTACGAGGCAACATGTACATTATATAAAAGATTTGCCGCGCCATACGAAATGGCTTTTTACCGAGGCAACATGTACATTATATAAAAGATTTGCCGCGCCATACGAAATGACTTTTTACCGATGCAACATGTACATTATATAAAAGATTTGCCGCGCCATACGAAATGGCTTTTTACCGAGGCAACATTTACATTATATAAAAGATTTGCCGCGCCATACGAAATGGCTTTTTACCGAGGCAACATTTACATTATGATTATGCTGCGCCATACGAAATGGCTTTTTACCAAGGCAACATTTACATAATGATTATGCTGCGCCATGCAAAATGGCTTTTTACTGAGGCAACATGTACATTATATAAAAGATTTGCCGCGCCATACAAAATGGCTTTTACGAGGCAACATGTACATTATATAAAAGATTTGCCGCGCCATACGAAATGGCTTTTTACCGAGGCAACAATTACATTATGATTATGCTGCGCCATACGAAATGGCTTTTTACCGAGGCAACATTTACATTATGATTATGCTGCGCCATGCAAAATGGCTTTTTACTGAGGCAACTTGTACATTATATAAAAGATTTGCTGCGCCATACAAAATGGCTTTTACGAGGCAACATGTACATTATATAAAAGATTTGCCGCGCCATACGAAATGGCTTTTTACCGAGGCAACATTTACATTATGATTATGCTGCGCCATACGAAATGTCTTTTTACCGAGGCAACATTTACATTATGATTATGCTGCGCCATGCAAAATGGCTTTTTACTGAGGCAACATGTACATTATATAAAAGATTTGCTGCGCCATACAAAATGGCTTTTACGAGGCAACATGTACATTACATAAAAGATTTGCCGCGCCATACGAAATGGCTTTTTACCGAGGCAACATGTACATTATATAAAAGATTTGCCGCTTCATACGAAATGGCTTTTTACCGAGGCAACATTTACATTATATAAAAGATTTGCCGCGCCATACGAAATGGCTTTTAACCGAGGCAACATTTACATTATGATTATGCTGCGCCATACGAAATGGCTTTTTACCGAGGCAACATTTACATTATGATTATGCTGCGCCATACGAAATGGCTTTTTACCGAGGCAACATTTACATTATATAAAAGATTTGCTGCGCCATACAAAATGGCTTTTACGAGGCAACATTTACATTATATAAAAGATTTGCCGCGCCATACGAAATGGCTTTTTACCGAGTTAACATTTACATTATGATTATGCTGCGCCATGCAAAATGGCTTTTTACTGAGGCAACATGTACATTATATAAAAGATTTGCCGCGCCATACGAAATGGCTTTTTACCGAGGCAACATTTACATTATGATTATGCTGCGCCATACGAAATGGCTCTTTACCGAGGCAACATTTACATTATGATTATGCTGCGCCATACGAAATGGCTTTTTACCGAGGCAACATTTACATTATGATTATGCAGCGCCATACGAAATGGCTTTTTACCGAGGCAACATTTACATTATGATTATGCTGCGCCATACGAAATGGCTTTTTACCGAGGCAACATTTACATTATGATTATGCTGCGCCATACGAAATGGCTTTTTACCGAGGCAACATTGACATTATGATTATGCTGCGCCATACGAAATGGCTTTTTACCGAGGCAACATTTACATTATATAAAAGATTTGCCGCGCCATACGAAATGGCTTTTTACCGAGGCAACATTTACATTATGATTATGCTGCGCCATACGAAATGGCTTTTTACCGAGGCAACATGTACATTATATAAAAGATTTGCTGCGCCATACAAAATGGCTTTTACGATGCAACATGTACATAATATAAAAGATTTGCCGCGCCATACGAAATGGCTTTTTACCGAGGCAACATTTACATTATGATTATGCTGCGCCATGCAAAATGGCTTTTTACTGAGGCAACATGTACATTATATAAAAGATTTGCTGCGCCATACAAAATGGCTTTTACGAGGCAACATGTACATTATATAAAAGATTTGCCGCGCCATACGAAATGGCTTTTTACCGAGGCAACATGTACATTATATAAAAGATTTGCCGCGCCATACGAAATGGCTTTTTACCGAGGCAACATTTACATTATAATTATGCTGCGCCATACGAAATGTCTTTTTACCGAGGCAACATTTACATTATGATTATGCTGCGCCATGCAAAATGGCTTTTTACTGAGGCAACATGTACATTATATAAAAGATTTGCTGCGCCATACAAAATGGCTTTTACGAGGCAACATGTACATTACATAAAAGATTTGCCGCGCCATACGAAATGGCTTTTTACCGAGGCAACATGTACATTATATAAAAGATTTGCCGCGCCATACGAAATGGCTTTTTACCGAGGCAACATTTACATTATGATTATGCTGCGCCATACGAAATGGCTTTTTACCGAGGCAACATTTACATTATGATTATGCTGCGCCATGCAAAATGGCTTTTTACTGAGGCAACATGTACATTATATAAAAGATTTGCTGCGCCATACAAAATGGCTTTTACGAGGCAACATGTACATTATATAAAAGATTTGCCGCGCCATACGAAATGGCTTTTTACCGAGGCAACATTTACATTATGATTATGCTGCGCCATACGAAATGGCTTTTTACCGAGGCAACATTAACATTATGATTATGCTGCGCCATACGAAATGGCTTTTTACCGAGGCAACATTTACATAATGATTATGCTGCGCCATGCAAAATGGCTTTTTACTGAGGCAACATGTACATTATATAAAAGATTTGCTGCGCCATACAAAATGGCTTTTACGAGGCAACATGTACATTATATAAAAGATTTGCCGCGCCATACGTAATGGCTTTTTACCGAGGCAACATTTACATTATGATTATGCTGCGCCATGCAAAATGGCTTTTTACTGAGGCAACATGTACATTATATAAAAGATTTGCTGCGCCATACAAAATGGCTTTTACGAGGCAACATGTACATTATATAAAAGATTTGCCGCGCCATACGAAATGGCTTTTTACCGAGGCAACATTTACATTATGATTATGCTGCGCCATAAGAAATGGCTTTTTACCGAGGCAACATTTACATTATGATTATGCTGCGCCATACGAAATGGCTTTTTACCGAGGCAACATTTACATTATGATTATGCTGCGCCATGCAAAATGGCTTTTTACTGAGGCAACATGTACATTATATAAAAGATTTGCTGCGCCATACAAAATGGCTTTTACGAGGCAACATGTACATTATATAAAAGATTTGCCGCGCCATACGAAATGGCTTTTTACCGAGGCAACATTTACATTATGATTATGCTGCGCCATACGAAATGGCTTTTTACCGAGGCAACATTTACATTATGATTATGCTGCGCCATGCAAAATGGCTTTTTACTGAGGCAACATGTACATTATATAAAAGATTTGCTGCGCCATACAAAATGGCTATTACGAGGCAACATGTACATTATATAAAAGATTTGCCGCGCCATACGAAATGGCTTTTTACCGAGGCAACATTTACATTATATAAAAGATTTGCTGCCGTGCCATACGAAATGGCTTTTTACCGAGGCAACATTTACATTATGATTATGCTGCGCCATACGAAATGGCTTTTTACCAAGGCAACATTTACATTATGATTATGCTGCGCCATACGAAAATGGCTTTTTACCGAGGCAACATTTACATTATGATTATGCTGCGCCATGCAAAATGGCTTTTTACTGAGGCAACATGTACATTATATAAAAGATTTGCTGCGCCATACAAAATGGCTTTTACGAGGCAACATGTACATTATATAAAAGATTTGCCGCGCCATACGAAATGGCTTTTTACCGAGGCAACATTTACATTATGATTATGCTGCGCCATGCAAAATGGCTTTTTACTGAGGCAACATGTACATTATATAAAAGATTTGCCGCACCATACGAAATGGCTTTTTACCGAGGCAACATTTACATTATGATTATGCTGCGCCATACGAAATGGCTTTTTACCAAGGCAACATTTACATAATGATTATGCTGCGCCATGCAAAATGGCTTTTTACTGAGGCAACATGTACATTATATAAAAGATTTGCCGCGCCATACAAAATGGCTTTTACGAGGCAACATGTACATTATATAAAAGATTTGCCGCGCCATACGAAATGGCTTTTTACCGAGGCAACAATTACATTATGATTATGCTGCGCCATACGAAATGGCTTTTTACCGAGGCAACATTTACATTATGATTATGCTGCGCCATGCAAAATGGCTTTTTACTGAGGCAACTTGTACATTATATAAAAGATTTGCTGCGCCATACAAAATGGCTTTTACGAGGCAACATGTACATTATATAAAAGATTTGCCGCGCCATACGAAATGGCTTTTTACCGAGGCAACATTTACATTATGATTATGCTGCGCCATACGAAATGTCTTTTTACCGAGGCAACATTTACATTATGATTATGCTGCGCCATGCAAAATGGCTTTTTACTGAGGCAACATGTACATTATATAAAAGATTTGCTGCGCCATACAAAATGGCTTTTACGAGGCAACATGTACATTACATAAAAGATTTGCCGCGCCATACGAAATGGCTTTTTACCGAGGCAACATGTACATTATATAAAAGATTTGCCGCTTCATACGAAATGGCTTTTTACCGAGGCAACATTTACATTATATAAAAGATTTGCCGCGCCATACGAAATGGCTTTTAACCGAGGCAACATTTACATTATGATTATGCTGCGCCATACGAAATGGCTTTTTACCGAGGCAACATTTACATTATGATTATGCTGCGCCATACGAAATGGCTTTTTACCGAGGCAACATTTACATTATATAAAAGATTTGCTGCGCCATACAAAATGGCTTTTACGAGGCAACATTTACATTATATAAAAGATTTGCCGCGCCATACGAAATGGCTTTTTACCGAGTTAACATTTACATTATGATTATGCTGCGCCATGCAAAATGGCTTTTTACTGAGGCAACATGTACATTATATAAAAGATTTGCCGCGCCATACGAAATGGCTTTTTACCGAGGCAACATTTACATTATGATTATGCTGCGCCATACGAAATGGCTCTTTACCGAGGCAACATTTACATTATGATTATGCTGCGCCATACGAAATGGCTTTTTACCGAGGCAACATTTACATTATGATTATGCAGCGCCATACGAAATGGCTTTTTACCGAGGCAACATTTACATTATGATTATGCTGCGCCATACGAAATGGCTTTTTACCGAGGCAACATTTACATTATGATTATGCTGCGCCATACGAAATGGCTTTTTACCGAGGCAACATTGACATTATGATTATGCTGCGCCATACGAAATGGCTTTTTACCGAGGCAACATTTACATTATATAAAAGATTTGCCGCGCCATACGAAATGGCTTTTTACCGAGGCAACATTTACATTATGATTATGCTGCGCCATACGAAATGGCTTTTTACCGAGGCAACATGTACATTATATAAAAGATTTGCTGCGCCATACAAAATGGCTTTTACGATGCAACATGTACATAATATAAAAGATTTGCCGCGCCATACGAAATGGCTTTTTACCGAGGCAACATTTACATTATGATTATGCTGCGCCATGCAAAATGGCTTTTTACTGAGGCAACATGTACATTATATAAAAGATTTGCTGCGCCATACAAAATGGCTTTTACGAGGCAACATGTACATTATATAAAAGATTTGCCGCGCCATACGAAATGGCTTTTTACCGAGGCAACATGTACATTATATAAAAGATTTGCCGCGCCATACGAAATGGCTTTTTACCGAGGCAACATTTACATTATAATTATGCTGCGCCATACGAAATGTCTTTTTACCGAGGCAACATTTACATTATGATTATGCTGCGCCATGCAAAATGGCTTTTTACTGAGGCAACATGTACATTATATAAAAGATTTGCTGCGCCATACAAAATGGCTTTTACGAGGCAACATGTACATTACATAAAAGATTTGCCGCGCCATACGAAATGGCTTTTTACCGAGGCAACATGTACATTATATAAAAGATTTGCCGCGCCATACGAAATGGCTTTTTACCGAGGCAACATTTACATTATGATTATGCTGCGCCATACGAAATGGCTTTTTACCGAGGCAACATTTACATTATGATTATGCTGCGCCATGCAAAATGGCTTTTTACTGAGGCAACATGTACATTATATAAAAGATTTGCTGCGCCATACAAAATGGCTTTTACGAGGCAACATGTACATTATATAAAAGATTTGCCGCGCCATACGAAATGGCTTTTTACCGAGGCAACATTTACATTATGATTATGCTGCGCCATACGAAATGGCTTTTTACCGAGGCAACGTTTACATTATGATTATGCTGCGCCATGCAAAATGGCTTTTTACTGAGGCAACATGTACATTATATAAAAGATTTGCTGCGCCATACAAAATGGCTTTTACGAGGCAACATGTACATTATATAAAAGATTTGCCGCACCATACGAAATGGCTTTTTACCGAGGCAACATTTACATTATGATTATGCTGCGCCATACGAAATGGCTTTTTACCGAGGCAACATTTACATTATGATTATGCTGCGCCATACGAAATGGCTTTTTACCGAGGCAACATTTACATTATGATTATGCTGCGCCATGCAAAATGGCTTTTTACTGAGGCAACATGTACATTATATAAAAGATTTGCTGCGCCATACAAAATGGCTTTTACGAGGCAACATGTACATTATATAAAAGATTTGCCGCGCCATACGTAATGGCTTTTTACCGAGGCAACATTTACATTATGATTATGCTGCGCCATGCAAAATGGCTTTTTACTGAGGCAACATGTACATTATATAAAAGATTTGCTGCGCCATACAAAATGGCTTTTACGAGGCAACATGTACATTATATAAAAGATTTGCCGCGCCGTACGAAATGGCTTTTTACCGAGGCAACATTTACATTATGATTATGCTGCGCCATAAGAAATGGCTTTTTACCGAGGCAACATTTACATTATGATTATGCTGCGCCATACGAAATGGCTTTTTACCGAGGCAACATTTACATTATGATTATGCTGCGCCATGCAAAATGGCTTTTTACTGAGGCAACATGTACATTATATAAAAGATTTGCTGCGCCATACAAAATGGCTTTTACGAGGCAACATGTACATTATATAAAAGATTTGCCGCGCCATACGAAATGGCTTTTTACCGAGGCAACATTTACATTATGATTATGCTGCGCCATACGAAATGGCTTTTTACCGAGGCAACATTTACATTATGATTATGCTGCGCCATGCAAAATGGCTTTTTACTGAGGCAACATGTACATTATATAAAAGATTTGCTGCGCCATACAAAATGGCTATTACGAGGCAACATGTACATTATATAAAAGATTTGCCGCGCCATACGAAATGGCTTTTTACCGAGGCAACATTTACATTATATAAAAGATTTGCTGCCGTGCCATACGAAATGGCTTTTTACCGAGGCAACATTTACATTATGATTATGCTGCGCCATACGAAATGGCTTTTTACCAAGGCAACATTTACATTATGATTATGCTGCGCCATACGAAAATGGCTTTTTACCGAGGCAACATTTACATTATGATTATGCTGCGCCATGCAAAATGGCTTTTTACTGAGGCAACATGTACATTATATAAAAGATTTGCTGCGCCATACAAAATGGCTTTTACGAGGCAACATGTACATTATATAAAAGATTTGCCGCGCCATACGAAATGGCTTTTTACCGAGGCAACATTTACATTATGATTATGCTGCGCCATGCAAAATGGCTTTTTACTGAGGCAACATGTACATTATATAAAAGATTTGCCGCACCATACGAAATGGCTTTTTACCGAGGCAACATTTACATTATGATTATGCTGCGCCATACGAAATGGCTTTTTACCGAGGCAACATTTACATTATGATTATGCTGCGCCATACGAAATGGCTTTTTACCGAGGCAACATTTACATTATGATTATGCTGCGCCATGCAAAATGGCTTTTTACTGAGGCAACATGTACATTATATAAAAGATTTGCTGCGCCATACAAAATGGCTTTTACGAGGCAACATGTACATTATATAAAAGATTTGCCGCGCCATACGTAATGGTTTTTTACCGAGGCAACATTTACATTATGATTATGCTGCGCCATGCAAAATGGCTTTTTACTGAGGCAACATGTACATTATATAAAAGATTTGCTGCGCCATACAAAATGGCTTTTACGAGGCAACATGTACATTATATAAAAGATTTGCCGCGCCATACGAAATGGCTTTTTACCGAGGCAACATTTACATTATGATTATGCTGCGCCATACGAAATGGCTTTTTACCGAGGCAACATGTACATTATATAAAAGTTTTGCCGCGCCATACGAAATGGCTTTTTACCGAGGCAACATTTACATTATGATTATGCTGCGCCATACGAAATGGCTTTTTACCGAGGCAACATTTACATTTTGATTATGCTGCGCCATACGAAATGGCTTTTTACCGAAGCAACATTTACATTATGATTATGCTGCGCCATGCAAAATGGCTTTTTACTGAGGCAACATGTACATTATATAAAAGATTTGCCGCGCCATACGAAATGGCTTTTTAACGAGGCAACATTTACATTATGATTATGCTGCGCCATACGAAATGGCTTTTTACCGAGGCAACATTTACATTATGATTATGCTGCGCCATACGAAATGGCTTTTTACCGAGGCAACATTTACATTATATAAAAGATTTGCTGCGCCATACAAAATGGCTTTTACGAGGCAACATTTACATTATATAAAAGATTTGCCGCGCCATACGAAATGGCTTTTTACCGAGTTAACATTTACATTATGATTATGCTGCGCCATGCAAAATGGCTTTTTACTGAGGCAACATGTACATTATATAAAAGATTTGCCGCGCCATACGAAATGGCTTTTTACCGAGGCAACATTTACATTATGATTATGCTGCGCCATACGAAATGGCTTTTTACCGAGGCAACATTTACATTATGATTATGCTGCGCCATACGAAATGGCTTTTTACCGAGGCAACATGTACATTATATTAAAGATTTGCCGCGCCATACGAAATGGCTTTTTACCGAGGCAACATTTACATTATGATTATGCTGCGCCATGCAAAATGGCTTTTTACTGAGGCAACATGTACATTATATAAAAGATTTGCTGCGCCATACAAAATGGCTTTTACGAGGCAACATGTACATTATATAAAAGATTTGCCGCGCCATACGTAATGGCTTTTTACCGAGGCAACATTTACATTATGATTATGCTGCGCCATGCAAAATGGCTTTTTACTGAGGCAACATGTACATTATATAAAAGATTTGCTGCGCCATACAAAATGGCTTTTACGAGGCAACATGTACATTATATAAAAGATTTGCCGCGCCATACGAAATGGCTTTTTACCGAGGCAACATTTACATTATGATTATGCTGCGCCATGCAAAATGGCTTTTTACCGAGGCAACATTTACATTATGATTATGCTGCGCCATACGAAATGGCTTTTTACCGAGGCAACATTTACATTATGATTATGCTGCGCCATACGAAATGGCTTTTTACCGAGGCAACATTTACATTATGATTATGCTGCGCCATACGAAATGGCTTTTTACCGAGGCAACATTTACATTATGATTATGCTGCGCCATGCAAAATGGCTATTTACTGAGGCAACATGTACATTATATAAAAGATTTGCCGCGCCATACGAAATGGCTTTTTAACGAGGCAACATTTACATTATGATTATGCTGCGCCATACGAAATGGCTTTTTACCGAGGCAACGTTTACATTATGATTATGCTGCGCCATGCAAAATGGCTTTTTACTGAGGCAACATTTACATAATGATTATGCTGCGCCATGCAAAATGGCTTTTTACTGAGGCAACATGTACATTATATAAAAGATTTGCTGCGCCATACAAAATGGCTTTTACGAGGCAACATGTACATTATATAAAAGATTTGCCACGCCATACGAAATGGCTTTTTACCGAGGCAACATTTACATTATGATTATGCTGCGCCATGCAAAATGGCTTTTTACTGAGGCAACATGTACATTATATAAAAGATTTGCTGCGCCATACAAAATGGCTTTTACGAGGCAACATGTACATTATATAAAAGATTTGCCGCGCCATACGAAATGGCTTTTTACCGAGGCAACATGTACATTATATAAAAGATTTGCCGCGCCATACGAAATGGCTTTTTACCGAGGCAACATTTACATTATGATTATGCTGCGCCATACGAAATGGCTTTTTACCGAGGCAACATTTACATTATATAAAAGATTTGCCGCGCCATACGAAATGGCTTTTTACCGAGGCAACATTTACATTATGATTATGCTGCGCCATACGAAATGGCTTTTTACCGAGGCAACATGTACATTATATAAAAGATTTGCTGCGCCATACAAAATGGCTTTTACGATGCAACATGTACATTATATAAAAGATTTGCCGCGCCATACGAAATGGCTTTTTACCGAGGCAACATTTACATTATGATTATGCTGCGCCATGCAAAATGGCTTTTTACTGAGGCAACATGTACATTATATAAAAGATTTGCTGCGCCATACAAAATGGCTTTTACGAGGCAACATGTACATTATATAAAAGATTTGCCGCGCCATACGAAATGGCTTTTTACCGAGGCAACATGTACATTATATAAAAGATTTGCCGCTTCATACGAAATGGCTTTTTACTGAGGCAACATTTACATTATATAAAAGATTTGCCGCGCCATACGAAATGGCTTTTTACCGAGGCAACATTTACATTATGATTATGCTGCGCCATACGAAATGGCTTTTTACCGAGGCAACATTTACATTATGATTATGCTGCGCCATACGAAATGGCTTTTTACCGAGGCAACATGTACATTATATAAAAGATTTGCCGCGCCATACGAAATGGCTTTTTACCGAGGCAACATGTACATTTTATAAAAGATTTGCCGCGCCATACGAAATGGCTTTTTACCGAGGCAACATGTACATTATATAAAAGATTTGCCGCGCCATACGAAATGGCTTTTTACCGAGGCAACATGTACATTATATAAAAGATTTGCCGCGCCATACGAAATGGCTTTTTACCGAGGCAACATGTACATTATATAAAAGATTTTCCGCGCCATACGAAATGGCTTTTTACCGAGGCAACATGTACATTATATAAAAGATTTGCCGCGCCATACGAAATGGCTTTTTACCGAGGCAACATGTACATTATATAAAAGATTTGCCGCGCCATACGAAATGGCTTTTTACCGAGGCAACATGTACATTATATAAAAGATTTGCTGCGCCATACGAAATGGCTTTTTACCGAGGCAACATTTACATTATGATTATGCTGCGCCATGCAAAATGGCTTTTTACCGAGGCATTATATCTTTATACCTGTATTGTTTGGTTTTAATTATTACTATCCATACTAAGTATTTGATTTAAGTATTTAAGTAATTACAAGCGAGCCAAGAGAGCTGGCTGCTTGTCAGAATGGCCGTGTGGGAGTGTGTTTAAAATTATGATTATTAATTATCATTAATTGTTAGTAGTTAATTTTATGTGTTTCGATATGTTTCATAATAAGAGGACTAAAACTGTGAAACCGTTCCCACCTAAAATTGCCGCCATCTTGTAATGACGCAACTTGTTTACTCGGCTGTATAAAAGCGCTTGCCCTCCTCTGGGAAGGGGATTCTCTCTTGGTTCGTGGTCGGAGCGTGTTGTACCAAACTCGTCAGGAAATTATAATTTATCATTTATTATGTAACCAATAAAGTGTTAAGCTAGTGAATAGTGTATTATTACATAGTTGAGCAAAATGTGTTAACAATATAAAAACAGTTTATGAAATATACCTAAAACGCTTTAATCTATTTCTTGTATTTTTATTTTAGATTAATCTCCCACATATATTTCTGAAATATGCAACTTTACAGCTTAGTAGCAATTTTTTTCGTGTTTCAAAAAGTGTTCCCGATCGCTAGATAAATGCCAACGTATAGGTATACATAAACAAAATTCCTCAACCTTGCGAAGAATGATATAAAGCAGTCATATTAGTTAAGGAATATTTTATATTTTGGTTGGTAATACACGTTCCTGAATAAAAACATTAAATACGACTTAATGGAACTTTTTACTAAGTTTGAGTAGAAGTCGCGAACTTCGGTGTCTTCATACACGAGGATAAACAAAGCATGGGAACATAATGTTATTTGATTTAAATCTTTGATTCTACCTGCTTGGCAATATGATAACATATTGATTATATTTATTGAGAAATTAACGACTAAAATCCATGTTTATACATTCAGTCTTTTATTTCTTACTACAGAAAAACTTATATTTATATTTAACTAGACAATTCACTCTTTAAAGTGCAGTAAAATTATAACTTATCTCCTACACTAATTACAGATAAACACAACATTTAAAAATTACTAACAGATCAATTACATTGAATAAACTTTTGACAATTATAAAATTATTTGGAATTTTCCAGAACTTAATATTCTAATTTTAAATGTTCACATCACAACCATCTTTTAGATTAAAGCTGCACGTTCTCCGAAATTTCTCCTCGTGCTTATAGGGCCGTCTGAATAGATATTTCGATATACATTATTTGAATAATGTCAAATTAACTTTTTATTCCATAAATTAAGTTGAATTTATTTATTTATTTTACCCTTTAATATAGCTTAACAACCGGAAAATATGGTACAAAAATTAAATTTACACTAAAAATAAGGTGAAATTTGGCGGTTTTATCGCTACACAACGATTTCTTCTTTAATAAAGACATTACTTTCGAATTTACTTTCAGGTATGTACTAAAAATTGTAAACATAGCACAGTTTGGACTGTGTTCCCTGTACAGTTATTAACAGAAGACGAAAACATTTCTTATGGCATTCAGTCCCCCACTACAATGCAAATCTCATGCCATAATTTATTACTTTATCTTTACTGTGTTCAACCAAGCACGGAATTAAATTTTTTTAAACTGCAGTGCTCTTACCAAACTTAATGTGGGACATTTACATAAATTACTCATTTTGTACGAAGATCCCATTTAAGAGATGAGTCTTAAAAATTTAAAATGCATATTTAGCTTGAACATTTTTAATAAAATGGTTGTTCAAAATTAAGGAGATATTTTGATTAGACGTGGAGAACAAGAATAACAGTTGAGTAACTAAGGGCGCAATCATAATGTTAGGTAACATATACATTCATTTTAAAATTGCTATTAATAATAAACAGTTACGTGTGTGTATTAGTGTGCAATCGATCGATCGTCGATCGAAGCCATCGATTGATGGTAGAAGGGAATAGTCGACGTCGATCGACAGTTTTACCAGACCAATCTATATCGATCGATTGGTGTGGTACTTACACGCCTATTGCACATGTGAACGTCTGTAAATTTAAAATATGTGGGAAATAACAAGTAAAATATGAGCAAATATAAGTATACCTAACCCTTACCAATTTATTTTGAACTTTTTTGTAAACAAGTGGCTTGTCTTCGTATCTATCTTCCATGTAATGAGTATATCTACAGACAATTCCATATATTACTAGAATATACTCACTTAATTGAATTAAGTTTATAAAATATTAATATATTTAAAATTTATATCTTTCAGCACACATCTCATGAGGGATGACAATAGAGGGACCCCTCCCTCTCGGCGAACGAATGCGCAAACTCCTCGTGACCCAACTCCGTGCGTCCAGACGGAAGCCGCAGGTTTTAAGCCGGTAGGAGTCCGGCATCATGCCCCCGCTGAGTCGGGTATCCATGAGGATTTTACCTGCGAAAAAAAAAGTGCGATAGTCCAAGACTACTTTTTTTACTGTGACCCACCTGATGGTAACCCTTTTACCATCCGCATGCAAGAGCATCATTAGTCATAGGTGTTTCATTTATTGATAGTAACTGTAATTATTATATCGACTAATTACCTTTGTGTTGCCGACCGTAAGTTTAAGTTGAAATTGGCTTTATTCTACTAATTTCCTTATTTTTAACCGGAACACAAACGTAAACGTAAATTACTTGAAGGTAAATAAGGGAAGCAGTGTAGAAAGATATTAACAAAAATCTCTACTACCGTTAACATCAGAAAAAATATACAAATATTAGACATTCGTCTTGCACTGACACAAAAACGCTGTAATCCCGGGTCAAAACGTTATTTTAGGGCCACTTGCGCTCAAATACTCAAAGTGTTTTGTTACCTTTGACTAGTTAACAAATTAATTAGGAGTCTCGTCTGACAAGTCACTGTTCCAAGAGTTAACCGTTCTAGTTAAGAGCGTTTATACAAAATCGTGCATTTTAGGAGTTTTCAGTGTTCGTTTCCAATCAAAATATTACACGTATGCAAATAAATATGAATTCAAATTATTCAAAATTTTATCATCTAAAACATGTTAAAAAGAGTGTATAGAGAAAATTGTACAAAATATTATTTTTTAAAGGCTAAAACATAAAAATCAAAGCGTGAAAAATTGGATTTCAGTCTAGTTTGTGACAGTTTTCGATACACTTGTATTGTAACAAAATAATAATTTTTACTTCTTATTACTAAAAAAGATGTAAATAATTAAATAAAATAGAAATATTATTCAAGTCCATTTAAAAATACTTTAAAAAAAATCATTTTAAATATGTCTAAAATTGATAAAAAATCTAATGCGCGCGCTACTTGTATTACCCGCTACCAGTGGGTATAGACTCTGTTAGGCTCGGAGTGACGAGTCCCACATAACTCCGATCGCGCGCGCGCAGTATGCGAAGAGCATTTTTTAATTCCTCCTGCCCTCTCCGTGGAGGGGAACAAAAAAAATACTTGTATTTAGTACCGGCCGAGGCCTTCCAGAGTGTGGACGTATCGCTTTTTTCCCGCCCTTTCGCCCAGTTCTATCGAACACCGTCGTAAATATCGAACGCTTGCCATCAATTTTGATACTTATGGTATAAATTTTATTTTTATAGTAAATAATAAATTCAATATTGATATACTGCATTTTTCCAAGTATTATTTTACTAATAAGTAATACACAAATCTATAAAAGTCTTTGTTTTTAGGTACCGCCTCGGCTAAGCCTTAGGAAGCATATCAGAATGCCGGGATGTTTCAGTAAAGAGGTCGATATAAATTAAGAAGAAAATATATTTGAATATATATTTCAGATAAAATAAAAAAAAGATCAAGACATTAGACTTGCTCCATCATCGGAGTAAGATGTATTAAATTACAGTTATATATAAAATAAAAAGATAAAGTTATACCAAGACCAACATTTTATTTTAATCACGAGTGTAGTTGTGGATTTAGCTGCGGTACCCCAAATTTCAATCAAGTAGTCAATGTAGGGTTAGACTGGAGAATTGTAGATTATGAATCGTACATTTCTTGGAAGGCATTTAGATAAACTATGAAGTGCACCTGTGAGTGACAATAACTTAGTTCTAATTTTACTATGTGTGGCTTCCAGTTTAAGTAATTGTCTAAAATGAGACCCAAATATTTTTTCGCTGAACCAGTTGGTCATTTACCTTTAGTTCAACATCATTAGAAATTATTTTATTTTTTGAAGAAAATGTTACTTAACACGTTTTGCTAGTATTTATTGTAAGTAAATTTGATTAAAACCAGTCGTTTAACAAGTTTAAATCAGCCTGCGCATATGGTAAAATTTTTTCACTAGAACGTCCAAAGTAAAATACACTAGTATCATCAGCGTGAACTGAAATATCACGGCTTAGACCAATTTGGTTTATATTATTAATGTAAATGATAAATAATAATGGTCCTAAAATGAATCCCTGTGGAACACCAAAAGGAACTGTATTGGTACCACTTTGAATTTTTCCTATTTTTAATAATTGTTTACGATTTTGTAGATATGGTTTAAAAATTTCAAGTGCTTAACATTTAACGTTGATTTTAGATAACTTTTGTATTAACCGATTGGGACTTGTTGTATCAAATCTATTCTTAAATTTTCGCGATGCATACTTTAAATAAAACACTTTTTACCGGATATTATCGCGTATATTTTAGTTAATTTTAAAATTATTTCGACGTTTCGGCATCTTTGCAGTTGCCGTGGTCACGATCGTGGTCACGATAGACTCTATCGTGACCACGGCAACTGCAAAGATGCCGAAACGTCGAAATAATTTTAAAATTAACTAAAATATACGCGATAATATCCGGTAAAAAGTGTTTTATTTAAACTTGTTGTATCGTTAAGGTCTATAAAAATGCCTAAAGCAATTTGTTTTTGATCAATTTTGTTTTTAATTTTCGTTATTAAGTCTATTGAGGCTGAAACTGTATGAATCTGAATCCTGAATCCATATTGTTTTTGATAGAAAAAGTAATTTCAATTTAGAAATGATTCTAAACGATTACGAAGAAGTTTTTCAAACATTTTTGATACAACTGGGAGTATCGAGATTGGCCGGTAGTTAGAAGGGTCCGATCAACTTCCACACTTATAAACAAGGATAACCTTGGCAATTTTTAAACTATCAGCGAAGATACCTATTCCAAACATAGATATTAATCTTGCATTTAGCATTGCCTTTACTCAATGCATTAGCATTGTGTGAGTTCAGAAGCATAATTTTTTTAACATTTTTAGTTTTTTTTTTACACATTTAATAGATTTTGTAGATATGCCGTCAATGCCAGAACCAGTATTAGGATCTAAATTATCAATATTTTTTATTATTTCATCCGTGGTTGCTAGTGCTATACACGTTAGCTCTGATGGGACACTTGTCTCTGGGTCACCATAAACTATACTTTTTGTTGATTTTTCACTTATTAAATTTGCTAGTGAGGAACCTATGGTCGAGAAGTAGTTGTCAAAACATTCACATATGGCCTTTTCGTCTGTAATAGTTCATTAATCTGTTTCCAGTTTATCTGGTCCAGTAATATCCCTTATTTTATTTTTAGACAGTGCGTTCATTAAACTCCACATTTTTCGTTGTTTAGTCATATTATTTTTAAAGCATTTATTGTAATAGGTTTTTTTTGCTTCTTGTATTTTTTGTTTTATGGCAGCTTTAGTTTTTTCAAATTCAGTTTTCAAATCCGAGTTTGATATATCTGATTGATGTCTTCGCTATAACATATTCCTTTTATTAATATTTTCTATAATTTCTTTATTAATCCAACCTTGACGTGGTAAATTTTGAACTTTTATTTTTGATTTGTAATTTGTCTTATAACACTAAGACAAATTACAAATTTTTGTTTCATAAGTTCTCTCATCATCTACATTTGTATAGCTTTCCAAGAGTTTGTTGAATTTAGTGTAATTGACTGCGGAATATTCTTTTTTCTTAAGAGGGGGCGGAAAGTATCGTTTGATTTCTAGAAATATTTCCCCATGATCAGACATTGCAGATTCGACCAAAACATAATGAAAATTATTTTCCTTATGTTTAGATGAAACATGATCAAGCAGAGTTTTGGATGTAACATATTCATATGGAGTACAATATTCTTGGTTAATTTTATTCAAAATCTGAAATCGCGTATTTTCGTAGATTAAGGTTCCACGGTCAGGGTTTAGTAAGTCATAGTTATAATCACCGAATACTATGGCTCTTCTCATTTTGTGTTACTGCTGTGCGTATACATCGAGGAAATTATTTAAATTTGTTTTATCAGGTTTATAAATAGCCCCAATATTTAAAGAGAACTGTTTAATGTTTATTCAAAGATAGTGTTGTTTTGTAGTTTAGTCAGAATAAATTTTGATTTTTACCATATCAGTCTTATTTTTGTTGCGTAAGATAGTTTTACATTTTCTTCGGATGATAGGCATACTTTGACTGCGCGGAGACATACAGAATTGTATTTTCCTGGACGAATTAATTTTTTCAGGCTACTGGTGCTCTCCAAGAGTAGGTTTAATCATTTTTAGAATTTCAGTCTTGTCGTGCTTGCTTTTGATTCAGGAATTCCAACAATTATAATATTTTTAGCTCGCACATTTCTTTCTTGGATTTCATAAATAACTTCCTCATATGTCCCAGAGCTGAAGTTGTCGGCGATGCACTTTTGAGATAGTTGGCGTCAGCTTCTTTAGAATTTTTTTTCGATACTTTCTGTGCTTTTTATTAGTGTTGAGATTTCTTTCTTTGGGGTCTTTGTTTTCTATAATAATTCCTTCAATTGTGTTACTAATATTACTTACACCATTATTTATGACAGCAATATCTTTTCTCAGTGAGTTGAAATTTTCGGCCTGATCATGATTATTTGATTTCAAAAGAGCCATCTTTTCAGACATTTACTTTCGCAGTTTGGACAATTCCTTTCTCAGCAAATAATCATCTTCAGGAATCTTCCTCTTGTTACGATGAGTAATTTGTGGACTAGCTCCTGAATAAAAATTAGACAAATTCAGTTGTGAACCCCCAAGTCCTCCAGCAGCGATGCCACATCCATTCGGTGAACGTAGTAAGCTCATTTATGCGTCATATATGCGTGTTTATTCGTCACTAACAATACGCGTTCACATTTCGTTATGCGAGTGAAGGAGACAAAAAACGATGTGTACACTTAGTGTACACACTAAGTGTACACTGTGTGTAAACACTTAGGACGTAACCAACTTAGAGTGCTTTAGTAAAAGATATTGTAATACAGTACCGTAAGATTTGATATCGAACGAAGAGTATTACATATTTTTTTAAGCTAATCAGCAACACGTCTGCTCTGTACGCTCGTCAGCTTCACGAATGTATAAAAAAAACTTAACAATACTAATAATAATAAAACACCCTTTTGTTCACAAATAATTACAAGAAAATATGTTTATCGGAAACTTCTATTCATGAAGTTTTTACAAAAGTTCCACGAAGTAATTCACAATCAATATTTTATATAGTATCAATCATCAATCTCTATCAATCACTACTTAGGACACTGAGAAAGTTTAGAGAAAAAATATACATGACTATAGGTTATTTATTACGTCTTTTAAAAGAACTTATTACCAGCGTCTATACAAAGTTTCATGCAACAGGTACTTCCTCAACAGCCTTCTTGAACGCAGTGAGCGCTACTTCTGGCGATGAAAACTGTATCCCCTTTAACTGTATTTTTTTTTTAATTTTAGGGAACAAGAAAAAGTCGCACTTTACCAAATCAGAGCTCTTAGGCGGAGGACCCAAAAGTTTTACCATTGAACGTGCGCCGGCTTCTGAGCGTCGGTCAGGTTGTGGGGTACCAAGCGCGAAACAATCCTCCTTACGCAAAGGTTGTGTAAAATATCATGAACACTTCCCGTGCACATTGTGCTGAATCCTATATTCCTCCTAGGAGGAGTCTTATATAATTCGCCGGTTTTGTTAAATAAATGTTTTCACTTGTCACACGTTTTCTTCCGTAGGAGCAGTCAAAGGAACAGTTCCATCTTCAACCTTAAGCAACCGCATTGAACTCGTTATACCAGCAGTACGCAGTTGCTTCAGAAGGCGCCTTGTTCATAAAAGCTAACTGAAGTATTTTAATAGATTTATCACGTTTCAAGTTGAAGTCATAAAAAATTATTGAACGAAAATTTTCCCTACGCAAATCCATTTTTCTTGACACACAATAGTTTCATAATGCTCGTTAAGACAATTTTGAGGGAAATTTATATTCGAAACAAATAAATTTTTACTTTTCAAAATTTGAATTTTCAAAGTAAATTACAACAAAACTGAAAAAAAAAGTTTTTATGTATGCTGGATACATAAAATGTTTTTTTTTTCAGAAAGCTTTCTAAGTGGCCTGGAATCACAATAAATCACAGTTCAAAAGTAGTTATTTGGCTTAATATGATTTCCTTGTAGTCAATATTTTAAAAAATAAGATTAATTCATACGAGTATTTTCTATTTAGAGTATAAATAAATAATAATAAATATTTCTAACAATCACACCACATTATCTAGCCCAAGTTAAGTATCATAAAGAACTTGTGTTATGGATACTAGATAACGGATAAATAAACTTAATAAATATATTAACACACAAAGATATTTTTTTTACATATAAATATTAGAAATAAACTTAAATAAACGTAAATACACATCCATGACTAGAAAGCAAATATAATAATATATCTGCTCCTACCAGGATTCGAACTTGGGGCCTCTGGCATGGAAGGCAAGGCTACTTACCTCCACACCAAACAGGCCGTCAGTATAGTTTCGGGGTTTCGGCCCCAGCTTCGCTCACATACCCCTGAGGAATATCTCTAATAATAAATGAAACCTTATGCAAGGTAATTCCTTTTACGGGCCCCCGAAAATCTGTTACAATGAAACAATTAAAACAAATGCAATTAAAATTTTTATATTATTCTTGAAAAAACACAGGAAAGTACTCGTGCTCTTTACAACAGTACTAAATGAACGATTTGCGGTCCCGCTTTTTTCCAACTTTTAGACGAACAATTTCATAAATCACTATCGAATAAATTATTTGATTTTTGCCATACATTTAACAACCTTATTGAAAAGGTACGTGAGAGTTTATTTTGGTTTGGAGTGCAACATTTTACAATTTGAAACGGGATTGAGTGCAGTTGAATAAATTTTGGAGAGGGTCAGAGTTTGTGGTGAGTCGGATTCGATTCTCGGTTTAAACAAAAATATTAGTTATTAAAATCGTTATATATTTTGTAGCTTACACGGAATGTATTGTATTTATTAAGATTAAGGTTAATCTAAACCTAAAAGTGAGCTTGTAATCGCTTATTTAGAGTCTACCCTTCGTTTGAATCGTTTATAGTTAAGGATCTAAAACTATTTGAAAAGGATTTGAAATCGGAGCGCTCTGTTAACCTTCCCAAATAATCAATCGATGATGAAGGAGGTGGATATCCTTGTGTATGGAGTTTGGATACTACACAAAGACAAGTCACTAGGTTTGGTCCATTTCATTTAACAAAATACAGTAAGCAGTATAGTCATTCATTAAACCTTCCTTGAAGCCACTGAAGTATCTAGAGGATCTCTTTTTTTGTCAAACGTCATTGACTCTGCAGCAAAGTTGTGATCATTCGACGATCTCGGCTAAAACATTCTGAATTTAAAACACTCTGTTTTCGCACAACTTTTTCATCTGTATTTTTTGACTATACTTACTACGTTTTTAGACAAGAGACATACTGGTCACTTACCATTCATTCTGTCCTTTGTTTGTGCTAAATATCAACTTAGATAAGAAAAATGTTCCTTATATCATAGACATTAGATCTGATTTGCTTTGAGTGAACGAATTTACCTTGCCGTCACACATTTGCGAATGGTACGGGAGGTGACTTTTTTCAACTCGGGTTACTTAATTCTACCGTCGAAGTGTCGAGTTTATACAATTTGGATGTAACAATTGTAACTTTTATATTTGTTTTACTAAAAACTTGTTACACAGTTATAGGTAGGCATGTAGTCTTAAGAACAGTTAATTTGTTACATTTAATGTAAAAACGAATTTTGTAATTCATACTTTTAAGTATTTGGCAAATAAAGATAATATATTATAAGTTTCATTTTATTTTACTTTGTGAACTTTATATACACAAATTATTGATGTCCTTTCTTAAGCAACCTACTATGTTGAATTTATCCACTTGCATGACATAGATGTCACATCCACAGCTTTGTTATGTTGATAACTTATTATTGAAAGGTTTTTAACGCTGAGACAAGTTATCTGTTCGGATTAAACTTTTTAACGACTTTGTACGAAAATATAAAAGTTCCGTAACCTTTTTACCAAATTACCGAAACCCACCGATATTTTTTTATTAAAGTAATCAATAAAGAAAATGCATTCGCGTTATAAAGTGTTTGCAAAAATCTCAGCAACTTGAATCATCAGGTAAAATCAAATAATAGATTTAAGTTATAGCATGAATGATTGTAAAATGCACTTAGTATTTATGAAAATTACTTTTACATAGCCCTAATTGGTAAAAGATTATTCAACAACATTAAAAGAATAGCCAAAGAGGGTACATTTGCTGGAGCATTCATACACCTTGAGCCGTTTTTTTTTTTTTTTGTGTTGATTGTGTAATAATGTAAACCAACTGTATGGCCCCGAACTCAGTAGAGCTTGTGTTATGGATGACCATACAGCGAAATGGGGGGGAACCCAGAATAAACATACATATATAAATAACAACAACCATGACCCGAGAACAAACATTTTTTTTTTTTTTTTGTTTTTTTTTTTTTTTTTTTTTTGGTTCCCCTCCACGGGAAGGGCAGGAGGACATAAAAAATGCTCTGACGCATACTCCGCGCGCGCGATCGGAGTTATGTGGGACTCGTCCCGACGCCTACCAGAACCATACCCACTAAAAAACCCCCTGTCGGCTCGTGCATTTTTGCCACTCAGCCTTCATCTGAGCGACGGCCAATCGGAGAAAGAGGCCGCGCTAGCGGGGCCCTTAAGGGGTCACCCGCTGGGATTTCCATAGCACTGAAGGTGCTCAAAAAAGAAAAGTAAATAAATAAAAAACATTAAAAATTGACAAATAAAATTGCATTAATTCGGATTTACGTTAGAATTAGAATTTACGTTAGAATTAGAATTTGCGGCCTGAAGGGCCTCTAGATCTAAAGTTAACTGCGTGCGTTCGCTCGTGTGCGCGTTTCTCGGTCTAGCGATTTTGTAAATCGAATCTAACACAGGAACAGTATATGAGACTGAATCTCGAACAAGATGATTGGGATGGGACTCGGCACGTTTGAAGAACGATTCTGAGAGTGTTTTGAGGTGCTGTTGCACTGTAGGCAGTTCAAGATCTCTGTGCAGGTCCGCGTTACGCACGAACCAAGGTGCGTTTGTGGCCCTGCGGCAGAAGAGATTTTGAACTACCTGCAGCTTATACAGGACGGAGGGTTTGGCGTGGGCAAAGACTGGCGAAGCATATGACATGACGGGTCTAACGCAGACCTTATAAAGCGTACGTTTATTTCTAAAAGACATTTTACTTTTTCTTCCTATCATACTATATAGACGGCTTAAGTAAAAACGCGCGAGTTTCGTTACTCTATCGACGTGTGGCTTGAAAGAAAGCGTCTGATCTAAGGTGACGCCTAAGTATTTGACAGTGCGCTTCCAGGGGATGGGAATACCTAACATACGAATGTGCGGATCGTTGTGGCGATTACGACTTTTGTGGTCGAATTGAATAGCAGAACTCTTTTCTGGGTTGACATCGATACGCCATTTTTGAAACCAAACACCGAGGGCGTTTACGGCCTTTTGGAGTCTGGTGATGTTATACGGGATCGCTTGACTTTTAGTGTAAAGGGCGGTATCGTCTGCAAAGAGGGCGAGTTCGACGCCTTTCGGCGGGATGGGGATGTCGTTAGTGTACACGGTGTACAGCAGAGGGGCGAGGACTGAGCCTTGCGGGACTCCAGCCTTTATGGGACGAGGCGCGGAGAGCGTGCCTTCATGTTTGAATCGAAAAGTACGGTCTTTAAGAAACGACGCTATTAATCTGACTAGGCGAGCCGGTAAGCCTATTTTATAGAGTTTAAAAACGAGACCGCTGTGCCAGACTTTGTCGAAAGCCTTGGCTACGTCAAAGAGAACCGCGATTGTTTTTTTACGACGCTGAGAGAATCCTTCGAGAATGTACTCGACGATTCGATGGACTTGCTGAGGGCAGGAGTGCTTAGCGCGAAAGCCGAACTGGTGGGGAATAATGAGAGGGTCGCCATCCGTTGGAAACAGATGGTTCCGCATTCGAGAGAGTATGACTCTTTCGAGAAGTTTAGACATTGCCTTGAGGAGGCTGATGGGTCTGTGATTAGCCGGGATGTTCAGAGGTTTACCCGGCTTGGGAATGCCTATGACTGTCGCTTCTTTCCAGGCTTTTGGAAAGTAGCTATGGTCGAAGCAGGCATTGAAGATGATAGCTAACAAGGTAAGCACCTGCTCAGGCAGGTGCTTAAGTGCGTGGTTGGAAATTCCATCCGCACCCGGAGCCTTTTTGGATTTTTGCTTTCTAATGAGAAGCAAGATTTCATCATTAGAGACTGTGACGGGGTCGTCGGTGATAGGGAGAGATTCTCTGCGGAGAACTTCATCCTCCACCGCCTGGATGTGGGAGGGATCCGCGGGTTGCGTGCTGGGCGAGCATTGTGCCGCTATGCTGTCGGCGAAGCATTCGGCTTTCTCTTCGACTTCGAAAGCAATGGAGCCGTCGGGACGAGTGAGAGGAGGAACGTGAGAGGTGGTGTCTACGCGTAAGGCTCGGGCCATTCGATAATACGCTTGGTGGGACGGGGAGATATTCTCCATGAGATCGTTAAACTGAGTGTCACGGAGTTCCGCGAGGCGAGACCTAACTTTACGTTGAAGCTGATTCGCAGCTGTTCTGTATGCTGGCGTGGGATATTTCTTTGCTCTCCGGAGAGCCGCGTTCTTGGCTTTAATGAGATTGCTAACGGCTAGTGGAAGCGCGGGTTTGCTTTGCTTAGCAACCTTTTCGTTGTCGTTGATGGCTGTGTTAATAGCATCAGTTAGAGTATTGACTAATGAATCTATTTTATCCGGGCTATCTAATTGGTCGGGCGAAATCGCGAGCGGAGAGTTAGGGGCCTCTAAGGCTGAAACTAACGTATTTTTAAAACCTTTCCAATTGGTAAAGGTCTTAGGAGGTGTGACGTTAACGTTAGGCGTACCTAGCACGAGGGAGACGGGGCGATGGTCGGAGCCTAGGTCATCGAGCGGTTCGATAGACCTTAGGTCAAGATTGATTCGCTCGATAATTGCAAAGTCGAGGATGTCAGGAGAGTAGGTCGGATTGTTGGGATAGTGAGTGGGAGTGATGGGGGATATGACGTCTAAGTCAAGGGAGTTAGTGATGTCGAGGAGAGCGATACCGCTGGTGTTGGTTGATAGGCACGTCCAGTCAGTATGTTTGGAGTTAAAGTCTCCGAACATAATGACTGAATGGCCGAGGGCGAGAATGGCCTCAAAGTCGCTGCGGATTGGATTGGAGCCACACGGTATGTAGACTGAAGCTATGATGATGGTCGGATGACCAGTCATAGCCAATCTACACACCGTGGCCTCCATGTTGAGGAGAGGAGGGGTAGGGAGAGGACAGCAATGGAAGCCTCTTTTGTAATATATGGCGGTGCCGCCGTAACCGTCGGAGTTCGGCCTATCGTTGCGAGTAAATGCGTACTTAGGAATAGCATATCCCCTGGAGCGTTTTGGAGTAAGCCATGTCTCCTGGAGAAGGAATAGGTCAGGTTCTTTGTTCTGAAGGAACAGTTTAATCTCGGGAAGGTTAGTGCTAAGACTACGAGCGTTAAAAGATACTAGGGATAAGCCCTTGGGTTTAATACGACTGGACGCGGGATTCGCGGGTCTAGACATTATAATTTACTTATTTACGAATTTATGCAAAAAATAAAAATTTATAATGAACTTAAGAGCGAGTGATGCTCGGCTAACGCAAATAAACGCTCTTGAGGAGAGCGGGCGGCTCGCAGTTTGCGTGCGAGTACGGAAATTTCGTTAATGTCGACGTTTTGGATGACGTCAAACACGGTCTTCATGTCCTCAGCCAACGACGACTGAGGTGAAGATGACAAAGTGGGACGCGGCCCTACGGAAGCTACGGGAGCTGGGGTGGGTCGGGAAGGTGCAGGCGGGACGGCCGGACGCTGCCTCCAAGACAGAGCCTGAGTAGGCGTCGGCTGAACGGGCTTTGCTTCCGGGGGACCCCGGTTGCGCAGCGGCGGGAAGTTAGCGGAGGTGAGCGGTGGCGCCGGTTTAGGCGCGACCCTCTTGACGGTGGAGCGCGGAGCGCGCGGGCAACCCCTGTAGTTTGCTGTGTGGCCGGACTGGCCGCACAGCACACAGACAGGGGGGGAAGTGGATTCAGGAGTGCGAGTGCACTCCTTTGTTATGTGTGGATCCAGGCACTTAACGCACCTGGGGGGAGCTGAGCAGTTAGCCGCTGCGTGGCCATAGAGCTGGCAGCGGTGGCACTGCCCAGGATGACCGCGGGGGTTGGGACGCTCGACGGAGATGTTCGAGAGTCCGCAGATTGTGCGAGCCTCTCTGAAAATCTCCTTCGAGTTGGGAGTATTTGCAAGGATTACTAATGCTAAAGGAAAACGCCTACCGCGGTTGGAGTGCATCTTGTGCACTGCTGTGACCGGGAAACCCTGAGACTTAAGGTCCTCGAGGATTTCTTCGTTCTCGAGCTCGAACGGGACGCCCCGTAGTACTGCGCGGATCTTACGCTCCTCCGGGAGGGCGTAGGTGTGATAAGCTATTTGATTTACCGAGAGTAACCTGGTAAACGCGCGGAAGTCGTCGACGGTCGCTACTTGGATTTTGATTGTATCGCCAGCGTTGGCGGCTTTTAAGTAGTTAATTTTGTGCTGTTTGCACAAGTTTGAAACCGCGGTCCAGCGCGCTTTTTCACGCAGGAATACGGGGGGAGGGAGCTGAGGCTTCGGCGGGACGGGAGCGCAGCGCGTCGCTGGCTTCGATGTGACCGACGGAGACGCGGTTACTACGAGCGATTCTAACTGCGCGGGGGCTGGTGTTGAAGACACCGGGGAGGGCTCGGGTATTGAAGATACCGAAGCTTTCTTAGAGCGCTTCTTGGAGCGCTTGGCGACAAGTTGAAAGGCGGGCTCTGGAGAGCCGGTTAAGGTGACGGCATCTGACGACGTGTCAGACGCGGGTTCGGAGTCGCTCCCGGGAGCGGTACGCTTACGACGCGACGCGTGAGAGGATGCGACCGATTCGCAGTCCATCTCGGACGAGGCGGGAGACGAGGAAGAGCTGTAGACCTGAGGGGTCTCGACGTTGGAGGCCTGAGGGGCCGGGTTTGAGGCCTGAGGGGCCGGGGTTGAGGCCTGAGGGGCCGGGGTTGAGGCCTGAGGGGCCGGGGTTGAGGCCTGAGGGGCCGGGGACGCGATTGATGCCTGCAAGGCCTGCGTTATAATGTCATTTGGGATGTAGACGCCTACCGCAGCAAGTGCCTGGGTGAACGCGTTAATAACGCTTAGCGGATCCATAAGGGAGAGTTGGGACAGTAATATTAATAAATATAAGTATAATAGAAGATGCCTAGTTCCTAAAAACCTAGCAAAATCCTAGCGGCAAACCTCCCTACCAGCGGTAGGGGGGCTGGGGAGAATAACTTAAAACTAACAATAATACGCCGAAGGCCGCTACCTAGAAACCTAAAAAAGGGTACGCAGGTAAAGAATTGACCGCGTTAGGGTCAACCTTTACCGACAGAAAGGACAGATACACACGAAAACACACAAATATGATAAAAATAAATATGAAAATAGGAGAAAAATAAATAAAATAGAGAAGAGAAATAAATAAAAATAAAAAGGACTGGTTCAGTACAAATTCGTTGTCACCGTTAAGTATCCTTTGCACTGAAACCAGACTACTTACGCTGGGCACAACACTGCACTCAGCACAAGCACAACACTACTTAGCACAGCACTTTGAAGACTAAGGGGCTTAGTCGCAAAGAAAAATCGCACTTCGAAAGCACTCAGACGGAGTAGAAAAACCTTGAAAACCGTAGCACGGAACCAACACGCTAGACTGTGACGTCAGTAGACTGAGCGCCACGGAATGGCGGGAAGGGGCCGATCAACGGAGAACTGGGTCTTGCACGTCCGCACCGCGTGGCGATCGGAGCGAGAATGAACAAACATTTATGTTCATCACACAAATGAATGCCCCGGACAGGCTCGAACCTGGGACCTCCGGCGTATGAGGCAGGGCTAGTAACCAATACGCTACGTAGTCGTCAAAACTATATATATAAGACAAAACTATAACAGTCTCTTTAATACTTTTTAACAAAGTATCTTTCTTAGATCTTTTCTTAAATAATTACCCTGTAGGTTAGGTATTAGGGACATTTTGTCTTCGTTGAGAAGTAGGTACATGAAAGGAACAACCGGAAGCGTATTAATATTAGATCATATTAGGTCAACGCCAATTTCATATGTAAGGACCTAATATACATCAATGTAATTGAGGAAATCCACGTCTTTTTTTACAAATTTGAAGGTTATCCTTGTCCTTTAATCAACTTAAGTTTGTTCAGTTGTGAAGGTTTTGTTAGAAACAGGAGTACTTAATTTTTAAAAAGGACTTCTTACGACTGTTAAATGTTGTGTTTTTTTTAATATTGTGGACTTAATACAGTTACTTTTGGTTCATGATGTTATTTGGGATGTTCCTATGTAGAATGATGTCATGCAATAAACTTTTAAGCTGCATTTAGCTGTTTTTACAAGGATTATTGTATTGAATCCTTAATATTAATTCGTCGTTCAGGGTACACAGAAAGCGCTGACAGTGTCTTAATCTAGCGGTCTTGAACGCTACGCTCGCAGACTGAGAAACAGAGGAGATGATTGAATGTTTTTATAACTGTCACGACGCCTGTTATCTTAGTCACTTGTAACCACCGTGTTTGTAAAGATAGCAAAACGTCGATAAATGTTACAATATAATGAAGGATGAGATAAGATCCGCCTCAAAAGTGTTACATTTAATATAATCAATCCTTTCAAGATTCATTACTTAAGGAAACACTTAAGGAAATCATTTCATGATTGGTTCATATTCAAAATATTTTATATCATCAAAGGTAAACATTTTACATTTGTTGAAAATCTTCTTCGAGATTGCGTAAATACACCTTTCGGTTCACTTCGGCTTTTAAAAGGTATTATGGGTAGCCTGAGAGAAAATAATACTGGAGGAAAATGAACCTCTTGCTACTCTTTTATAAAAAATATTTTATAAAATACTTAGGGTATAAGTTATTACTAGTTATGTATATACAACTTGACGACGACATGAAAGAAACATGTTGAAAATATGAGCTGAATTAATAACTTGTTATCGAATGATTAAACTAGTTCAGCGCGTTTCCACTGGGAATAAATATTGGATCGCTCGTGGTAAGAATTACATTTGTTTACGTTCGTTATCTTCATTATTCTTAGCATCAACATCCAAATCCATTTAGTTATTTTTGGACTTTACAAACTTGTTTTATTATTAACTTGTATACATTTTACAACAAATTGCTGTCAATTGTTAAATAATATTGCATGTGTCATTCTTCGTAATGACAATTGTTTGTAATGGTAAATTATTGTTATGGGAATTTTTTCGTTCGTATTTTCACATAAGGACAAACATACAGTTCACTTAAAATAAGATACAATTACTTTTTTTTACTTATAAAAGCTTATAACTAGATAAGATGAACGTATTTTTTTCCCGTGTCTGACATCTTGTAGGTATTATTAAATTATAAAAATGTAAACATAATTGGTTACATTTATATAAAAAAAGAGATATGCTAAAATTGTTATGCAGATTATGGATATTGTCTTTTAATTTTAGTTTATTTATTATTCAATTTCTTCAAGGTAATTTGATAATTTATTATAATAGTTGTGCTCCTTCAAATAAAACAGTAGTTTTTCTGTAGTTTGAGCGAATTTTAGGTTATTGAATCTTGTTTTTGTTTCTTAGAGTTTATTTACTTAACTTTTTATTAAATTGAATACCAGATTGGATTGAGTTAGTCATTATATTTCGTATAAAGATGCAAGTTTTAAAAATATATAGCTGCTTTAAGTTTGACAGTTTTGTATTTTGATATATCTACACAGATGGAGTAAAATAATTATAGTGGAGCAATACTTTAATGATTTTATTTTGTACCCTCTGCAGGGGGTTCAAGGTCGTTTTCGCAGCTGATCCCCAAATTTCGATAAGGTATTCGCTATGTGATTTTAACCATTGAGTAATATATAATGCAGCGAACTTTATTTGAAATGCAGTGAGAAACCTTTCGCAACGCTCCTAAGAAGTTTAGATTTAATATGTGTTATGTGTTGTCCCCAAGTAAGTTTGTCATCAATCCATAGTCCGAGGTATTTTTTAAGATGAAAACACTATAGTGTAACGTTGTTAATAGTATGAGGTGTAAATTCCGATATATATTTATTTTTAGGAGCAAAAGTCATATAAGATGATTTTGCCGCGTTGATTGTTAGCAAATTGTATTTAAACCAATCATTAAGTATTCTAAGGTCTTTTTGAGCAGTGTTTACGATGCTATGTACTGAGCTTCCAAAATAAAAGAGACATGTATCGTCTGCGTATAGTGTCAGATTTCCTTTTAAGCCTATCCTATTTACATTGTTTACATAAATTAGTAACAGCAACGGTCCGATAACCGATCCTTGAGGGATCCTATAGCGTATGTGATGTTTTGTGTAGAGCTGGTGTAATTATCAACTTTAACTACTTGCTGTCTATTTTCTAGGTAAGAGGAAAACATTTTTAAGGATTTTCCTGTAATACCGATATTTTCTAACTTTTAGCTTACAGCTTAGGATGGCTGACTGTGTCAAAATATTTTTTTAGGTAAATAAATACACCGAGTCCAATTTTTTTTATCATCTATGTGAGTTTTTATTTTAGTAACAAGATCTATGGCCGCGGTAAGAGTACTAGAACGACTTCACTTTTTACGTTCATGAACAAGGACTAAATTAAGTAAACTGAACGGCAGACGCAGCACGGAAGACATGAGTCAAGAAATCGACTATTCCCAGTCTTGGAATGAGTCTCTTGCTCTAATCTCTTGTTGGTATCTTAGGCTATAGAAACCAATACGCAGAAGATACCTGCTTTGTAAAAATAAATAAAGCGTGAAACTTTTTTAACACTTCATATTTTCTATTCACGGTTTTTTATTAGAATATTACTCGCTCTTTAGGAGTACCCGACCCCATTTATGTGTGTTCTCTGAGTCCGCATTGTTATGATGAAACATACGTTATTAAGTACACTGTCAAACGTTGTACAGATACAACGCTGACATCTTTTCAAATGTTGCCGTTTATGCCATATCCAGTTAGAATAAGTATTTAGATTCATTAAAACTTAGTTTATTAAAAACTAAGATGTGAACATATCAAAATGGAAATACTATACTATACTAATTATGTTTTATTTGTTCAAAAGAATAATTGAATTTTAATGATAATAGCAATGTAATGTTCTTTTCGATGATGTTTTCAAGAACGTTGCTAACATCAAAGTACAGTTTTTTTTTTAATTTATTGCAATCATGAACTTAACATTTTAAGTGTTATGGTCATCCATAACACAAGCTCTGTTTACTTTGGGGCCATACAGTTGGTATGCTTGTCTGGGGATCAATTTATTTTATAACTATGGTAGTTTCTTTTGTTGCGAATTGTGTTATCGAATTCGGGCTAACGAACACGCAATCCACGTGACGGTAAGTGGCGACCCACGTGACGGTAAGTGGCAACCCACGTGATGGTAAGTGGCGGCCCACGTGACGGTAAGTATAGTCCAGCCATTACAAATGAGCGAACCACACCTCGGACACTCGCGGCAAAATGTATGAAACAAACGCGTTCTAATAACGCACACAGTCATAAGTTCGTGCAGGTGAACGCGTGCCATGTTTGTGTGAGGAAAAAATACATGCTAGAGTTGGCGCCATTTTGCTTTAATCGTAGTGTGTTCGGGAACGCATGAGACGGCAATATGAGATAACCTAGTAATAGTTAGTTAATTTTGAGTGCCTATAATTATTTATTATGAACAAAAACGTTTTAAACTCTATTTTCTGACATTATTATTATAATAGTAGTTAGAAAGAAAGAAAAATACATCAGTTTCAGTAACATAAAGTATTGAGTATACTTTATGTTACTCCAACTATTAACATAAAAATAGACAACATCAATATTAAACAAGTGCAAGTGACAACAATTGACCTACACGGTGCAAATCACTATGATTTTCGTGCATTAAACCATGCTTTAAGTGTTAAATACGCGTATTTGTGTTGAAAAATAACCGTTTCAAAAAGAATAAAGTAAATACGACTGACTAGTTTGCCTTCAATTTTATCAGAACGCCATCTACTGAAAACAATATGTAATTTTATTAGTGTGCTATCTAGTAAGAACAGTATAAACTAACATGAAATAATCGTTTCGACTTAGATACATCCTATTGTGGTTTCAACTTAATATTAGAGAGGGCGCTGTTTTACATATCGTACTGAAATAGTAATCTCTTTTAAAGTAATTGGTTTGCAAAATGGAAAACATAACAACAAGACCAAAACGTAATAAAAAAATATATTTAGATACGTCAAACTCAGATAGCTCAAATATAAGTCTGTTGATGAGGAGCAATCATCGTACAATTCTCTCCCAGATGTAGGTAATCAAAGTTTGCCTTTAAATGCCAGCCTGGACAATTCATTCATCGATGAGATGAAGCAAAAAATTGAGGACCTAACAAATAGACTGCAAATTGCTGACACAGAAATAGAAAGATTAAATATCTTGAATAATAATTTAAGCAGAGATATTTAAAAAAAGATAAAAAAATTGCTTTACTGATAAAAATTAACCAGGCCTCATACATAAAATCTAATAAAATACTGAATGAAAGCAATTCCTTGTCTTCATCTCGACTACAGCGACAAATTACTCATAGAAATATAAATACACTGAGAACTCCCGTCGTTGGACTAGGATCAGTTCTAAAATATCGCTTAAAAACATCAGCTTCATCTACACCAAGGAAGCCCGCGAAACGCAGACGAAATGCCCTGCCTACCGATACTACTGATAGGGTAAAACTTAGTTGCTCAACATCAGGTATGGCTTCAATATATTAGAAAAGGAAAACAGAAGCGAGGTGTTGTCTAGAATAGTGATACTAGGCGATGAACAATGTAAAAGTCTTGCAATAAAACTAGTTAGAAGCAGAGAAAATAAATGGAATGACCGATACGACGTTACATCATTTGTTAAGCCTCATGCTACAAGCAGACAAGTCCTCAGCAGTTGTATGGACATCTCCAAGACACTTACCAATAAGGATATAGTGGTACTTGCTGTTGGAGCGAACGATAAAAACCCTTATATTATGCTTTCGGAATTATGTAATGCATTATTTATATTGAAATCATGCTACAAAGTATTTGTTATAAATGTGAAATATAATATGCATTTAAATATCGAATTATTAAATAGAAATATGTACTTACTAGCTAAAAACTATAAAAATTGTGAATTTCTTAATTTATTTCAAAATGAATTTAATCATCATGATGTGCTAAGGTCTGTTTCATGGGTAAATTATTTATGTTTTAAATTGAATATCGAGATCAATTACCTTAAGTACAAAAACACATTTTTATCTCCTTATTCCATTACCCGAGCCAACAAAACTGTACCTAATGGCTGCCCTACCTAAGCAGTAAATGATAGAATGGGTGACGAAAGTGATTTTATAAAAACACCTAAGGAACAGTTTTTTCGAATGTCAGATGACATTGCTTCACCAAAATATAGCTGGCGTTCTTAATAAGTGTGACCTTATCGAAGCTTCAATTGTAAACCTAAGCCATGAAATAGGCTCAATAGATATTATATGCCTTACCGAAACATTTATGAAATTTGGGTCTGAATCTAATTTACATTTTGACAATTATAAATTAGCCACATTTTATTCAGGGCCATATGAACGAAGGGGTGGGTCATGTATCTTGTTAAGAAATGATCTACAATATTCATCTGTAAAATTTCAAAAACCAGCAAAATATTGTTTTGAAATCTGTGCTCTTGAGATAATTAAATTAAATTTGTATGTTATATGCATTTATAGAACACCAAATTCTTGCATTGATACATTTTTTAATGAACTGCAAGGCTTACTTGATAAACTGCAAAGAAAAAGTGACAAGCAAGTATTAATTTGTGGAGATTTTTGCATAGTTTATTAGCTAATTTCAACTTGACTTCACATATTAAAAAACCGACTCGAAAAAATTCTTGCATTGACCTAATTAAATCTAACACTCACAATTTATCTTTATCGGACCATGAAATCGCGCAAACTATAACATTCAATATTACAAGTAAAAATGATAACTTCGAAACTCCTGAAAATTTCTATTTTACGTACAAAAGGGACCTTTGTCAGGAAAATATCAATAAATTTGTTGAATGCAGGTCAGCCCTATCTTTTAAAAAGGGCCTGTATCGTTAAGCGTCAGTTATATTTAAGTATCGCTTAAATAAAGATAGTAAAAAAGAAACAAAAGAGTTTATACTACCTATAGTAAGATTTTTAAAAAATGCTTAGAAACCGTTAGAAAAACGTCAAATACCAAATATCTTGCTAACTCAAAAAATATCTGTAAAGCTAGTTGGAACTTGATCAAGAAAACTGCAGTGGGGAAGTCCGCTTCGAGTTTCATTCAAGAAATTAAAATAAATGGTCAAATATGTTACGGTCCTAGTGACATCTGTACAGTATTTAATGATCATTATATTACCACAACGCAGCCTGATAATTCCAAACTCACTCCAAAACCTTATAAGTTAATAAGTAATTTAAATTCTATTTTTATGACACCAGTTACTGTACATGACATTATGAATCATATCAAAAAATTAAAAAATACCAGTTCAACCGGCTATTACTCTATAAGTACTCTGATACTTAAATTAACTGCGCCATTCATTACAGTTCCATTGACGCATATAATTAATTTGTCCCTTTCAGAAGGTGTTTTTCCAAATAACTTAAAAATATCAACTGTCAAACCTCTGTTTAAAAAAGGTAACCGATCTGACGTAAACAACTACAGACCAATAACAAAGATATGCGTTTTATCAAAACTATTTGAAAAAGTGGTAAATGATAAATTAAACAACTTTTTGACAAAACAAAATTTATTAAACATGGAACAATTTGGATTCATGAAAAATAGCTCAACAACATTGGCTTGCTACACTTTAGTTAAAAATGTTACAGAATCTTTGAATAGACGTGTATATCCAGTATCCATATTTTTAGACATGTCTAAAGCATTTGACCGAGTTTCACACGACATACTACTTGAAAAGTTACAGTGCTATGGTATTCGGGGCAAAGCTCTTGACTGGGTAGAAAGCTACTTATCAAATAGGCAACAATGTGTTGAAATAGCTCGCATGACAAATAATACCTTATAATTCTACCAATCTCCATACAGCTACAATGGAACAGGAGCTCCTCAGGGTAGTGTATTAGGCCCATTGTTATTTTTAATTTACATTTATGACCTCCCAAACTCAACTAATCATGACTGTATATTGTTTGCTGATGATACGACAATCACAATAAAATGTAAAAATAATTATGACGCTGAAAAAGAAACAAATATAGTTTTGAGTAGAGTAGTCAATTGGTTAGACATGAATAATTTACAAATCGATGGCTCTTACGTAAGTTATCGTAAGCCACAAAATGACAAATTTTAGATTATTGCTAAAATGCATAGATTAATGTTAGATCTTTTAGGATCTAAAAGAAAAAAAACCAAATTCGAGCTTTAAGTACCTTTTTCTAAACGTAAATTATAGTATGTTTCAAACTGCTCCGACGCATTTTATCGTTAGTACCTAGGCGACGGTGTACGCGGGGTGAGACGGAGGCAGCCACCTGCGCTTACGCATCGTAAGTATCAGTTGCGATCGACTACGCCGCATGTACTGTCATGTTCACTTTAAAGCTGGTTTTTGACAGAATAAAAAATTAGATGATCTAGTATGGATAAGTTTAGAAGTTTAGAGTCTAATCGTATCAATACAATGCTGAAAGTGTCGTCTAGAACACAAACGCTCATCGACAAGGACGTTATGCAAAAACGTAAAAATGAGTGTAATTCGAACGATGATGCTGATCCGAACGAGAAATCTATAAAACGAAGTTGTATGAATAAAACGCCATCGGATATCTCTACAAAGTCAGGTAAGCAAAACATATTTTAATTTTTGGAACTACCTATTATGATGACGGTAGGTACCAACGTAAATTATGATTTGTATCACTTACAATAGTTTACATAGGAACATCACTCGAAAAATATATAGTATGGGTACTTACGATTATTTACGTTGTAATTTACATAAGAAAAAGTATGGTATAATAAATATACAATATTTTACTTCGGAAACTATTTATTTTTATCTATTGTATCTGTAACTTGGTATATTCTACGTCGCATCAGTGATGAACATACGATATTTTACCGATCTAAATTTATAGATTTATGCCTAGTTTTGTTCTTTTTTTCAGAATCTCCCCTTCTATTTGGTGCAGACAGCCATTTCATTCAGGAATGAGGAAGTATTTGATTACAGACCTCCAGAAAAATCATCTTGACTCCAGAATCCACAATCATCAGGCAATAATGTACCTAGCAATGCACCAAACGTAATAAACCTCTTTGATGATAATTACAAAAATGAGTCTTCAATATCAAGTATTATTTCTAACGAAAAGGATTTATTATTAGACTGTAGTGAGTGGGTTAAAAATATTATGCCTGATTTATATAATTTAAGTATGGATGGTGTAAATACTTCGGTACCGAGTAAGCTTTATTTTATTTTATTTCTAAGTCTAAAGTAGTGATAAGGCCGCCCAAATTGTTCATGTTAAATTCTTATTATGCTAATTTGTGTACTTTGATTGTGATGGCAATAAAGATCTTTTATTATTTATTTATTATTATTAGAACTAACACTAAATCTTTCCGTATAATTTCAGGCCCTGTCAATGAATGGTTAGATTGTAATCGTAGCCCTGCTTCACAAGATAATGAAGAACCGCTTGCGTCACCATATTTAGACTCCAATGGTGTTATGTCAACACCTCAAGCAAATAGCCCATTCTCTGTTTCAACAAATCCACCAACACCAGCTTCTCAAAAAAGTAGAAACTGCAAAGAAAGAAAAGATAAAGGTAATGTCAGGACGGCATGAAAGTGAGTGGATTGATAGAAAGAGAAAAATAAATAAAAATTTGGGAAAAGATTATGTAAGTCGAAACAGTACAAAAAGAGCTGCTAAAAAATGGGTACTAGGTGCCCATTAACTTGTCGAATGAAATGTTACACAATAATATCTGAGGAACAAAGAAAGCATATCTTCGACAGTTTTTGGTCACTAAGTGACAGAACAAAGCAGTGGGAACATTTAGCTCAATTCGTTTTAAGGCAGACTAAGCGAAGGTTTTAAACTGACACAGATTCGAAACGAAAATATACTATTAAATATTATTTACCATCAAACACAGAAGAGCTTGACATTTTACAGCCAATTGAAGTTTGCAAAAAAATGTTCCTTAGCAATTTTGCTGTGAGGAAGCAGTTCGTTTATATAAATATCAGTAGCTGATCGCCGTGGTAAGCATGGGAATCAGCGCAGAATAATAACTGATGAAGTCAAAGAATCAGTGTGTAATCATATTAGATCTTTGACGCCGATTGAATCACATTATACAGAAAAGATTCAGATAAACTATATTTAGATGGCAAATTAAATTATCGGCAGTTATTTGAATTGAGTGAAGAGTGGGACGGTCTTTATACACTTGCACAGCTCAGACTGAGAGACAATATCACGATATAGTGAACGATAATTTTAAATTACGTTTTCATGTACCGAAAAAGGATCAATGCCATATTTACAAAAATCTCGAAAAACCATTCCCTCTGCCTCTTGCAAGGCAGAAACTAGTCAAAAGACTTGAAAGGAGAAAAAGTAGAATGGAATAAAATAAAACAAATTGCAATTAACCCTGATGGTCCATTTAAGCTGCATTACAAGTACAATCTAGGTGATGAATATTCAATTATCTCGATAACTAGGAACACTAGAGCTAAAAATAAGTGTGTTCCGTTTTCCTTATCTGCACTTTATCCAAATCCACTGTCGAAACATTTTCGAAACCTAAAATGGATGACTTGATGAGTTTATGTAGTAGCGGAATCATTCCTTCTTATTCCAGTCTTATAGCGGATTTTTAAAAGTTTGAAACCAACTGATATTGACGAGCCAATATCGGATTATGACTCGGAATAGTGGTTTCTAATTTCATAAATGAGCTCAAATGAGTTTACTATTGTGATTACATTTGTGCACTATTGAGATTATTTTTAGCTTAATAATGACTACATTTTTAAGAATTTTTCTTTTTTTAGAGAAGCTTTTTTATGTTAAGACGATTGTTGTATTCAGAGATTTATAAAATTCCTGTTATCCTGTAAACTAATGGTTTACAGGTCGCTTTACTGATTTATATTATAATTGAAACTGATCTCATACTAAAAGTTATACAATTTATCTTAAACGTACAACAGTCTGGTAAGAAGCATTATGGAATATTGTATTGTGGTGTGGCGTCCACACTATGCTATACACACATTGTGAATTGAACGAGTTCAAAAGCGTTTTCTTTGGCATGTTGCATATTCAACGGGTATTGCTAAGCAAGTCCCCACCTACGCTTTGCGTCTAAATTATTTTCACATGCATACCCTTGAAACTCGAAGACGCTTTAATGACGCTCTTTTTGTTTGCAAAATTCTTAGACATAAAATTGATTGTCCAATAGGTACTATTGGCCCTTTTTAACTTCCGCGTACCATCTAGAATTCCACGACACGCAATCACTCCACTTCGCAACCCGTTTAGACGAACCGTTCTAGGTGCCAATTCTCCCTACTCCAGACTCTGCAATGTAATAAATAGCTGTAGCGTTCAAATTGATTTACATTTTGATACAACACCATCACTAAAATCAAAGATTTACAAATGTTTGTGTGGTTCAGAAAAATGAGCCTTTAAAGACCAGTGCGATTGCTCTGTAATCTCAATTATTGTTTTGTTACCTTTTCGATGTTACAATTATTATCTTACAATTGTACACTCATCATATAGACTTAATGTTCATATGTCAATAGAAACTCTAATTACTGTTAAGTCCAATTAATATACTGTTGTGATCTTTATTTGCTTATGTAGTGTTTACCTATAAGTGATTGTTGCACCGAGCTTGTTTACCTTTTTTTTATATTTATACGCATTTGTATTGTGTAAACAATTGTTGGTGAACCATTTAAATAAAAAAAAATTAAAAAATTAAAAAATAAACATTAGATTTTTGAAGATTGTTAAAAATACTTTTAGTTAATAGAGGAGACATTTTTTTTTGTTTTTGTTATTGATATATTTGAAGCAAATAAAGTTGATTATATTCAAATTTTTATTTTCTTTCGCCCATAAATCGTATCAATCCTGTTGTTAATGTTCTACTTGTAAATTTTGTAACCAACTTGCTAACAGTTGTATAACTATTAACTTTAATTGTTCTGAGACCATAATTTATTGATTTTTCTCAAACATACAATAAATTCGGAATGAACTTTCCTATGTAAATTATGATATGTCTTACATGCCATAAAAAAACGTTAGAGAATTCCCCCGTATTGTATGGCTATTAATAGATACGACATTTTACCAACAGATCATTCCAACGCAAGCTGTGGTTAGTGTGAGTTACAATAATTATCGTTATTTATTTTCCAAAGACTAATATCGTAACAACAATTCTAGTAAATCCAAGCATATGAAAGAGTATTTCATTACACAAGTTAATACTCAACATTATTGTTTATGTACATACCAAATTACAAAAAGATTGATTAAAACATGAAGTTGTAGTTCTAATTTGCAACTTCAATCACTCTTCCTGAAAAGTTGCCTTATTCATGTTACGATATTCTACGTAGGAGCCATCGAAATAAATCTATCAAAAACAAAAATAATATAATTCAAAACATATAACTGTAAAATATCAGATCTTCAAATTGAGTATGACCAAAATAAGTTACATTTAGTTGACTCAACAAAATTTCTTGGTATAACAATCGACAAACATTGCAACTGGAAAGCTCATATAAACATCTTATGTTCAAAAATTGATAGGTTTATTTATGTTCTTAAACGGATAACTCTCAGAGTATCCACTCAGGCAGCTACACTGGCTTACCATGGATATGTCTCTTCAAATACTCGATATGGGCTTATTTTATGGGGTAACTCGGTTGAAGCTGACAGAATATTTAAAATCCAGAAAAAATGTCTACGCTGTATTTGCAAAGCACATTACTTAGATAGTTGTAAGCCTCTATTTAAGAAATTGAAAATATTACCACTTCCCTTACTATACATTTTTGAAATTTGCTGCTTTGTAAAGAGACACATGCATCTTTTTAATAATGAAGATGATGTAATGGGAATTCGTTCTAGACATAAGAAAAAGCTTTATGTGCCTGCTCAAAAACTCAAAATATATAGCACCAATGTACATTGTATGGCAGTTAGGATTTTCAATAAACTACCAGTCGAGTACAAAAACTTGCCAGTTTAGTACAGCTTTGTTTAATCTTTTAATTGACAAATTATATTACAATATACATGACTTTATGACTGAAAATAAATTTTGATACCTACCTACAAACCTGTACTTAAGTGACATTGGCATTGTATACCTTTTAATTATTTTATATTTATGTTTGCTCTAACAAAGTACTGTGTAATTACTTAAACTATGTATTTAGATTTATTATTGTTGTTGTGAAAACTATTTGCACGCTGTTCTCAGCAGTATAAGTACCGGCACAACTTATAATTCAACATCTATTTTGACGCATGTACAAAGCAAATAAATGAATTTTGAATTTGTATATAGAAGTAGTATAGCCAAGGGAAAACTGAATATTTGCATGTTAGGGTTCACAATTTTACACATTAATTTACTCGATTATTTTTAATTTCTGTATCGATACAATCGAACAACTTGATATTCTTTTTATAAAATGGCAACATTTTAACTTGGTGGTGTGGTTTTGCTGCGCTGTGATTGGTTGACATGGACCAATGGCAGGGCTTATTTTTCCCGCCAACAAGTTAAGATGGCGGGAAAGTGAGTGCGGGTGTGGCGTGGGCGCGCTGGACATTCTGAAGGCCTACCATCAACTTTTAGTTTGCCATTCAATTCCGATGCAATCCAGTTTAGGTACCTAAACTGAATCGCTAAGATTCGTACCATGAAGTGCCTTTTGGTAACTGGCGTTTGAATCGCTCACGGAGGAATGAAAGATCGAAATTTGTCTGTGGTCCGCGTGTGAGAAAGAGATGACGCTGTACACTCGTTGCATAAGTCTGTCTCTTTTACTCAAACCATATGCGTTGCGTTTCGAAATCTAGTTGATATGATTTTGGCGAGTATAAATAAATTGATTATGACGAGTTTAGAACGCACCCAATTTGACTTCTACCTTTGTCTCTACTGATAAATCAGTTGATTTTATTGGAGTTTTCAATAATGGGCTCAGCTCATCACACATTCCTCATACCAATCGTTTAGAAAACCAATATCCTTTTATATATTCTTCATCTTCCAAATAAAAGGGGTCCGATTGTTTCCGTGTTGTGTTTATTTCATTATCATTTTCCAAGAAAATAAAAAAGACTAATTCGTCAGACATGTATAATAAAAAATAGCTCTAGAAATCACTTTTTCACATTAACACATAAGAAACACTAAATATCCAACTGAAATACCTTAAATTACCTATATTTTCAATCATTTTTTTAAAGATAAACCGAAACGATTCACTTCACGCCGAGAAAGTAGCAACTTTTTTGAATCGCTTACTTTGACATTTAAGTCATCCAATACAGGTTGAAATATCACCTCATGGTACGAAAAATGAACGAACTAAAACAGTTTGCGATCCAATTGCCGACTTGATTTGGCGTCAACCTAAAGTGGATCGCTTTAATGACGTCGTGGTATGAAATAGCAAAGCAGTTTATTTTAGGTAGTTAATTGAATCGCAATAATAGTTCATAGTAGGCCTTCTGGTCTTGGCGGTTGATAGTGAGAGATCAAAATAATTTGTACCCAGGCCTTGTAATTTATTTAATTGGGATCTAATATAATTATTATCTACAAGTTACCGAGTTTCTGTTCTACTCCTCTGGAGCAAGGCTTCTAGGCTTCGTCTACATGCAATAGCCTCTTATACTAATAGTAGTAGTAAAAATAAAATTTCATGCAATTGTAATTTTATTGTTTATTTTTACGAACGAAATGTACAGCTATGTGTAACAAAAAGGAAAAGGGCGAACAAAATTTGGATAGCTCATACAAAAATATTTGAAAAATATTCTCGATGTCATTCACTGCGCGCCGCGTCCTTGGCAGTCGGTAACTGTGAGGTAACTGAGCGCGGGTGGGAACGCATTCACCGGGAGGCAGGGAGGGGCCATACTGTATGCAGTACTCATTATTATACTATGGTGCAAACTGGGTCATAAAACATTACAACAAATCCCGTCTTTGTTGTTACACACAACAATAGAAGTGTGAGCGAGATTTCCGATATGGCTATAAGTGTGAACGAGAGATCTGATAAAAATGATTTATGACTGTGTTCACACGTTTGTAATGGCTCCACTATAGCATCCACACTCATGAACATCATAAGGCTAAGATGTTTTATATATCGTGATTGAATGTGATTATTATTATCGACTAATGGTGCGTTGCCGACCAGAATTGTATTTTGTTCAGGTACACACTGGCGGTTTCTTCCCTTTAATCGGAACACAACCACATAAACATGATTAATATGGTGGTCGAAATAGAAAGTATTGTAGTATCACTCCAGCCGAGATCTGAACAAATTACCTGCGCTACCACTAACTCGTCAAAGATCTGAACTACAGTTTGAACCCTTTGGATGTACTTGATAGTAGCAAATTGAATTACAAATAAATTGTATTATATTCGTTTAAAATTGTAAATTGTATCACCTCCCTGAGTGATAGAGTCCCTACTCGCACCTGAATCCTTTACAACATATTACATAACCACTGAATTCAGTACAATAGCTTATTTTCATCCCAAAACTGCTGAATCAAAGTAATTGGATATATCCCTTTCTTATTGGAATAAAATGTAATAAAGAAAGACTTTATTGAACCAAACTACTCATTTTTATAATTTTTACTCAGTCAAAGAGTGTCAGTAACTACAACTATGCAACAAATTTTATAACTTTATAACCAAGCTTTATAACTTCTGTTATTACTTTTATCAAACAAAAACTTATGTGTTTACATTAACCAAAAGGTTAAATTCTACTTGTTTGAAATTACACTTCGAGATCAGTCAAGATAGAAAATAAATTAAACAATTTTGAAACTTAAGAGACAAGTCGCATGTAAAATTGTAAGTTTTTTTGTAGGTTTTAGTTATATACAGTCAGAACACACATTAAATTTTCCTAAAAACGTTGATTTTTCTATTTTTTTCCAATTATATAGAGCACACCGCACTCTTAGTCTACAGGCACTGGTTAGTTTGCTGTCACAATCGGTTCTACTTCTAGTACCCATTGTACTTCGAGTATTGTTGTGTTGCACGTGGTGTTGCATATTTCTGATAAAAATTATGTCATGATTATGTCGTGCTTATAATCCGAATCCCGCTCACTAGACATTTTTTGTAGAGACTAGTAAGCCAACTCGAAAATGTATTAATATATATGATGGAAGATGGAAGACAAACGCCTGCTAGTTATAAATAAAAAATAAAAAATATATATTATTCTATCATAGGTTATTATCAACCTTGTGCACTTAACATAAGTGATCTTTTACTTCATATTTATCATCATCTTCATAGGGTAAACCACTTTCACTTCCGCTTTTAAAAGTAATTAGGTAAAGTTAGTCCAGGAGAAAAAATGGTATGGTTTATTTCAATGAAATGCATGAAATAGTACGTATAATATTGATTGGTTATTTTTTTTTAAATGTCGTGCACTACGTAAATGATCGATATTTATTCACATTGAAGATAAAATTATTTATCGATATTTGGTTTGGATTTTTGTTATAGTATAACTCAACGTTGTTTGAGATATTTATCCTACCGATATAGTTGTGACTCCACTTTAGATTCATTGCCTTTTAGAAGATGATAAGTTTTTTCAACCATCTGTTACAATAACCTAAGTGAACATAAAGATCTGTCTGATATTGCTTATTTACATTTTAATGGTTTATATGTATTTAAGTATTTAAATAATATTTCTTAATCGTCCTTCATTTGTGTGTGACTGAAACAAAGTAACAGAAAAAAGCTGGTTTCTAAACTGTGATTCAAGTGTTGCAAACGTAAAACTGTTTGAAAAGTATAAGGACTTCTTATAATATAATAGAAAATGATTACACAACTTAGCTACTGCTTCCGACCATAGTTTTTTTAAAGTAGTGTGGTTATTTGAACTATAGTTTAGGAAATTCTCGGGCTTCTCAGCACAATTTTTATTTTTATTTTCAAGTTCCTAATAAATCAGCAATATTGCAAGTGCCATGATTGCAGAAAAATTGTGAATTCTTATTTTTTTCTTAATTTTTTATTTTTTATTGTCCAGAAACATAACATATAAACATATGTTTTGTAGTAATAAATATCACTGACAAAATAAAATTCACAAAAATATACATGATACATATATACTTAGCACATTACATAAATCATTCACATCACATTGAAGAATTTGTTATGTAAGGTACTTTTGAGATATATATATTTTTTTTCTGTTAGAATTGAGTATTTCAGGAAAAACGATTTGAACATTTCTGATTTCTGTGCAGTATTAAATGTTTTACCAATTTTTACATAAATTCGTAAGGCGACGTCGTGAGGTGTTATCTTTTTAAAATCGCATTGAGAAGTTTACTATATTACCTGGAATGAACAACTCCAAAATTTTTGTATTGATCATTGACTACAGATATTTATTGAAAAATAAATGATAGAAAATGATGTTACTTTATGACGCTATATATTGGTTGATTGTAAGTCGAATTATTTTCACATTTTCTTAAAAATAAGCTTAATCGCTTTTACCTGTGAGCTTTTCCTAACAAAATATATTACAAGAGAAGTGATATCTTGAAATGGTTTTTGAATTAGATTCATATGTTTTTCAAATTGTAATTTATATATTGCATTCAACGTAGTTTTCAACAATCAACTTTGAGGAAAGAGGAAAGCACCCTGATTTTTGAAATAAACAAGAACTAAATGGGATATGCCTATCATAGGGAGTTCCATAAAGGTACAGTTTGAACAGTTAATGATTTGGTATAGGATGTTGAACTGTGGGAAGGAGTGAGCAATAAAAGTGATTTTTCATTATGACAGAAATCAAGTTGTAATCTGACAGGAAATTGAAGCGTTCACGGAGATAGAGGCGAAAGGTGGAATTGAAAAGAATGTTATAAAAAAGGTTGAAGATGTGAAGTTTGCGCCACCAACGAATTTTTTAGTTCTTTTCGAGACTTAGTCGCCAAAATGAAACTGAATATATTAGTTTTAAAGACCTTCTAACTTTTTGAGGGATCATATGGCTGAAGGAAGATGTTAAGTAAGTTAGCACACAAGAAAGGGCAAAAAATTTAATGTGCTATCGTAATATTTCTTTTTAAAGGCAAGAACTCATACAACTGTTTTAGCGAATGAAATGATGATATAACCTTTCTGTTTACGTCCGCCATTAGAGCCTCCCAGGCTAAACTAACACTGAGATTTTTACCACTAGAAAAAGCAATACTTGTACTGCGAAGCGTAGGAGAAGGTATGTGCTTAGATTTCTAAATATTATTCAAGTATTTGCCATTTGTTTTGGCCGTTTTGTTTTCCATTGTACAATTTTGAATAATTCCCTGAATGTTTGTGGAGGCACATTGCCTGCGTCAAACGAAACACAGATTTGAATTTGACGCGTACTTCACGCAGCGCGAAAAATTGACGGTTGTGAGCTAACTTACTTCTCTTCCGACTTGTTGGAACTATACATGTGCTGTGATGAAAAAGTGATTTAATGAACTATTGAACATTCTCTACAGTTTTATTCGTACTAGTGTCTACACTCTAAACGCTACGTATAAGTGTGACTCGCCAGCCAATAGTCGTAACCGGGACCCGGAACAACGAAAAGCTGAAGCATCAACTAAGTGTCTCAACTTCTTCTTTGGCGAAGTGTTGATTTCGGGGTTGTGCTGGGGACGACGAAACGGCCTACAAAAGGGTTTAATACAATTTCAATACCATCTCGTAGTTGTGCTGATACGGATTTTCTACTATCGTGCTACCCGCTCGCTTAAAGGCTTTGAAGATTTCTGGAGCTTAGTGCGCCCAGTATGTGGCGCGTACACCATTTATCAGTACAACCTGGGACTTAGGAGGATTAAGTAAGAGACCAAAATAATACATCTAACCGTTGATGTGTCCTAAGTCAGTATTCACCTAAGTTATCGTAGTAACAATGTTTATACGAGTATATTTGCAGGTCATCACCATGCATTGATGTCAATAGTGGTAGCATTATCTAATAGAGAAAAGAAGTGGTGACACGATACCGCTTTGATGGATTCAGCTATTTTAAGAAGAAAGAAAAGCAGTTACGGTGCCGTGCCCTGTGTGAAGCTCTGACTGAAAAAGACTGAGCAATCGATGCAATGTCAAGAACTGTCACAATTGTTCCCGCACTATACTTTATACCGCCTGATCCCGCGGACCCTTTCTAGTGTGTTCTCTCTGCTATAACTGCTCTCAGCTATTATGTCTTATGAACTGAAAATGTTTGTTCTCGGGTCATGGCAACAAGATCTATGGCCGCTGTAAGAGCACTAGAACTATTTATTTATCTATGTGTATTTATTTATTTATAGCTAAATTTTTTTGTAAAAAGAAAAGATGAAAAATCTGTCTGCCCGTTTCGCGATGTACCTCTATTTTTAAATCTAAAGATCTATCATAGTTAGCTTTCCAATAATTATCTGGCAAAACACGGCGAACTGTATTCAATAAATGGCTTCAAAATGTTAGCGAAGTACAACTTAGCAAATATTTAGACGGCATGTGTGACGAGTAACATCGATTGCGTCCAGAAGTTCCATCCCAAAGAACCAAGTTTGTTGGACGGCAGTCGGTAAGTATAGTTGCAACCAAGACTTCCTGGAACTTTCTGGGACTTGTGTCGCGAATGCGAATGTGGGTAGGTACAAATGTTCATAGTGAGAACGGGTTGAGAGGGGAAGCAAGCAGGCCGCGAGCGGGTCTTGATCCCCGACTGGTAAAAAGGTACAGAGCTGCCAATTGGTAAGTGATTTAATATTTCACTCTCAGCTTTATCTGAGCATTTTATAATTTTGTGTCTATTATATTGTGTGTATTATGTGTGTGTAACCGGCGCGCGGGACTACTTGCGAGCATTGATCAGCTCAGACCACAATGAGATTTACCATTATCTGAATCTAAGCTAGGCATGGGGTGGCTGTAAGGGAGGGGTACATCCCCAAATCGTATTAGCTCAGATACCTACATCTTAAACCTGTAAGAGTAGGTACAGGCTATAACCAGATAGCCAATACTTAAATACTTAGAGATTCGTCCAATACCGTTTAGGATGTATTTGACGACAGCGTGTGTGTATCCATAAGATCAGATAACTGTCATGTCAGTTAATGAGTATCAGATTCAGATCAGATTGAGTGGACAGGGGTGGCTATAAGGGGTGGTTGGAGGCTACTCTGGTGGAGTGTAACTCCTATTCAGGACCACTGATTAGTGGTCACGACGAGTGTTTACTTAATTCAGATTCAGACAGTTAAGAGACGTGTGCACTTAAGGTGCAGGTACGTATATTTGGTGTGTAACTATTCGCAACTACAGATATCAGGTGGTTGGCGACAACTTGTGGTATTTATTAAGAGACGGTTAAAGCGATGCTCTACTCGTAAAGGCAATTAAAATATGTTGATACGACGTATATGTATGTAAGGACCTTAAAAAATACTCTACATTTTAACAAAATTTTAATCACACGTTTTAGAAAGTTTCGTATAGGAGCGATGATAAATACTTTGTCTTTGTACAATCAATTTAAAAAAACGTCAATTGTCAACTGTCAGGGGATTGTCAGTGAGGACAGCGGGCGGAAGGGCCATTTTGAATTTAATATAGATTATGTAGAAAATGTAAGGTTATCTTTCAATTTTTTTATTTTATTAATACTTAAATTACACTAATACTTGAAATTAGCAGAAATAGTAATTGCTTAGTAGCAACAGCTGATTACAATAAAATGGAAAATTTAATTTAATTGCATAGATTGTGTATGAATAACTAGGTTTAAATTTGTTCTGTTCAATATTTACTAATAGGAAGATTATTTTGGTTTTTCTAAAGTTTTCATTCTGTTTTAAGGAAAACGTATATATTTTCACAATGCTTAAAATAAATTAACATGATAACCCTGCGAGTTTTTTCTAAGCCTCTAAAAGTTTCTGAAAGATCATTAAACCTGATTAAAAGTGACCTTCAAAAATGTGTCTTAATATAAAAACGAAGATACACACAATACGATTTGTAAATATTGAAGCATTCTCGATGTAACTGTAGGTAATTTGTCGTAATCTCATATGTATTTCAGAGCTCAAAATATTACCTAGTCATCTCAAAAGTTCCTCTTATGCAATTTTGAATAAGGTCGTGACTTTCATCGCTGATTCGAGGAAAGAAAGTTTCCAGGATATCAACAAGAGGCTCGTCTGCAGGAAGCCATATTCAACTATTCAGAATAAATCCTACGCATTTTGTAAATTTGACACGGATATGTGTTTAACTGGCATAGGTAAAAAAGTTGTTGCTTTCAAGGTCTTCAGAAGTACCTTACTGCTGGATTGCGTTGAACGACTGTAAACATATTAATTCCAGTTTTGTGATCAGTACTTAAACATTATATCCTACTTAACGTTTTGATGTTCTGTTGAATAATGAGCTGTAAAACCTTTAGATATAAAATGAACAACTTTCCTAACAATTGTTGAATGGAAATGCTGAATTGATTTACTGCAAACTACGTCCGTAGGTCTATAAATAATTAACTGACTTTTAGCGAACAGGGTTTACTAACCTGTAATATTGAATCACATTAAACTTTTTTTTATTTGGGAATTATTTAACATAAATTTGGGCTATACGAGGCTCAAACTGAAAGTTCTTAGAAAATCAAAAACTGATTAAACTAGCTGGTTATTAGTTTTATTATATCCTATCAAAATTGTGTCCATTCACGACAATACATCGCTTCATCCGATGGAACCACTGAGAAAAACACTTTGCCCATTCGTCCTTAGGAGACTCTTCGACGGCCTTTTGAAACGCAGCCACAGCTTCTGCGGCGTCCATAAAACGTTTTTATGCACAGATTGTGTGGACTAATACCTTGACTCGTGATTGTTTTCATTTTTACTTTTAAAATCAGGTAAGATTTATGCACAGATTGTGTGGACTAATAATAATACTAATAATAATAATACCTTGACTCGTGATTGTTTTATGCACAATTTATGCACAGATATCCAAAACACATGCAAAATGCATGCAGATCTTAATAGTAATTGTACAATGAATCAGCATGATAAAATAGCGTCGATGACGCAGTGGTTGAAGCGCTGGGTTCTCAATCTTGGCGTCCTGGGATTTTATCCTGTATCCAAATGAGCCATGGAACTTTTATAACTTAAGTACGTAAAGTCTCCAAGTCTAAGAAATGATTTCGAAGGTAAGTGTAAAACAGCTTACGCGCAGTAGGCCCGCGTGATGAACTTTAAATTGCTTCATATACCTCCTTTTGCTGTAGTCCTTGCTATAGGACAAATATTATGAACTAATTATAATTAAAATAATGGGGTATCTGTGGTAAAGTAGTTAAATATAGGTAAAACAGATAAACCTGGTCGAGGTATTCAGTTGTGTGATGAACTCAGATGATTGTTCTCGGCTCATGTTTGTTAATATTTATACATGACCCATAATAGGATATTTATATATGTATATTACGGGTACCCCCTGTTCACTGTATGGTCTTCCATAACACAAGCTCTGCTTATTTTGGGCCCAAAGAAATGGTGTTGTTTTTTCTGGGAATTTATTATTATTATATTATTATAGTTTTAATATCCTGTGTAAATCATGTTTGTATCGAAACAGGTTAAGAAGTGTTCAGAAGTAAACCAGTTTAAAAGTGTTTTAAAATCGGAACGTCAACCTTAAACATGTGGAATAATTTTAAATCAATATTACTGGTATTTTCATGTAATTAACAAAGGTGACCCCTAAGCGTCCAGCAACGAACTCTTTTATAAATAATTTTCTTAAATGAACTTATTTTGCAATCCCTTAGGTAATCCCTCCTTTTCTAAAGCTTAAGTAAAGCCTTGAAATACTTTGAAATTTAGATTAAATCTATTTACAAAGGTTTAAGGTAGTTTCAGAGAATTGTTAACTGACTAAGAAAGTTATAAGGATTTAATTAATGTTGGTGCATTTTTTAAATAATCAGTTAAAATAAAAAATAGCTGTATTGAGTTTATCACTTTACTATAGAAAAAATAAATGAATGTTAACGATATGTAGTACGATATTAGGAACATCATTTGTCGATGATGTTTTCTTGAACCTAACTTGATTTATATCTTTATCTAATGATGCATATGTTACAGATTCAAAGCCATTTGAAATGGAGTGTACAATGAACAGCACACTTGTGTAAGAAGTCACATTATTTTATTATTTTAAAAAGAGATTAATTATCTTTTATACATATTATGGAAATTTTGGCTTTCTATTCATATATTAGATATTTCCAGGGTCAAAGTAAGTAATCAATATATACATATACAATTAAATATTATAATCCTTAGCTTTCAAACAGGCGTGTACCGTCATCATTACTGTCGTAATCTATCGAAACTACTCTCATGAATGAATATTTTTTTTAAAACGTGATGTTGAACATTGAGGTTTCCGTTGTCCGCATCCAGATTCAGTCCTGGAGATCCTAGGTCATTCTTATTACCAATGGTTTTTGGGTTATTACAAACGTTATATAGTGAACTTTTCCTATTTTATAGGTCGAGAAACAAAATAGTTATGCTCGAACACATATGTCGTTAGCCACCTGATATCTGTAGTTACGAATGGTTACACACCAAATAAACGTACCAAATACACATATCTTAACCGTCTGAATCTGAATCGAGTAAACGCTCGTCGTAGTCACTAATCAGTAGTCCTGAATAGGAGTTACGCTCCGCCAGTGGCCTCCAACCACCCCTTATAGCCAACCCTGTCCACTCAATCTGATCTGAATCTGATACTCATTAACTGACACGCCAGACACGAAAGATATATTTGACACGCTGTCGTCAAATACATCTTTCTATCTTTCAAATACATTGGCTATCTGGTTATAGCCTGTACCTACTGTAAAAAGGAACTCTTGGATAGGGGCGCACAAACCCATTCTTCAGCACTTACTATCAAGTGAAAATGAAAACAAACACCGGCCAAATTGCATCAAAAACCATATAGAAAAAAAAAAGAGATAAGATTTTAATCTGGCAATAATAATAATAATAACTTTTTTGATTGCAACTTGGCCCACTTGTTATACAATCTTATATAGCTACGTTAGTACAAAAACAATAAAAAAATTAGTTACATATGTCAATTCATTGATAAATAAGATTTTCCATAAATGTATAAATTTTGTTGACGATGTCATACTAATAATAATGGAAATGATTGATTTCTTTAAGTGTGACCTATTTCCGTCTATCCTGTTTATAATATTCAATTGGTAAGGAGAAACTCAAATTGATTATATATATATATATATATATATATATATATATATATATATTACCATAGGTCAGAAAAAAATATAGAAATAGAATAGACTGAATCCTAAAATACATGTATAAAATTTTTGTAAACTCTGCTTTGGGGTACGTTGGGGGCTATTTTCTTTAATTTTAGTATATTAAGGCTTGATTGTTCAATGCTCGGATAACTTTTATCAGTAGAATCATTTGAAAATTTTGAGAATTATATCTATGGAAAGTCTTGTCAAGTGTCAAAGTTATTCTCCAGATAAGTATTATCTGACTAAAAATCGGCCCTGTTAAAATTATTTTTTACAAAATAAATTTTTTACATTGTTTTTAGCCATACATGTAAAATCTACCTACAATGAAATAACTACTAACTTAAAATCATACAGTCATTTTTAATACGTTATATTGCAATGTACCTCTGCCTTTTTTAAGGTTGGTTAGAAAGTTCATATAAAATACGTAACACAAACGAAACACGGCGTTTGTAAAGTTGAGTGACGTCATAAACCAGTGAAAGCTGAATTTTTATTGTCAATTACTAGAAAATATAAAACTGTGCTGTGTAACCTGTATCGAAAAACGCCAATTTACTTGCCTACTAAAATGATATAAGGAGCTTGACGAGATCATTCTGTGTTTTTTGTCTAAAGTATTTTTAGTAAAATACTAAAGTATTCCTGGACTTTACAGTAATCTCGGTAAGTTTTTAAATAATTTTCTTTAAAAAGCAAATGTTAAAGTATTTGCTTGGTTGAACACAATTAAAAATAATGTAACTGATTTCTATAGGTGAGCTGGCGTAGCTTAGAAGGTTATATTTTCAAGGAAACGTTGGGTCTATTAATCCATTCATTAAATACTTGTACCAAAAAGCTCACACCTACGTTATTCTGACAATAACGCCTTTGTGTTCTGTCTATGAATACGAACTGTTACGGATCAAATTAATAATCAACTTGTTTTAGTTTCAATACAATTTTGTTGTTTAAAATAATCAAATTTGTCCAACGAACGTAAAGACTTTTTGCATGAAAATATAGGACTTTGATGTAAAAATTTATGTTTCCACTGTCACTTCATATTCACTGGTAACTCTTAGAAACCTTTTATCTCAAGATCGCAGGTTAACCGTAATTTAACCATTACCCGTAGATACTGTAGCAAAGTTGAAGATTAGAACAATAAAATATTAAATGCCTATTTTATTTTCATAAAACCACAAAAAATAAATATACAGAATCCCTATTACGTAGGCATATACGAATCTTTTTTTAATTTCAGTATCTCATAAATAAATCACTGAGAAACCGTTTTATAAGTATTCAAAGAATTTAACAAGCACCACTGGGATTTACAAAATTTTCCGCAAACTCTTATATTGGTGCTTCCGAGATGGAATCCCTTTCAATGGGGATTCTCGTGATATAAGTAAAAATGGTTGTTTGAGATCTTTAAATCACCGATCTTCACACAAATACATTTAGAGATAAATAAACATGCTTGTTGCGTGAGTATTTCGATAAACTACTTTATTTTCGATCAAAGCTTGTAGTGGTTTTATTTGTATTATCCCTTTGTATTTGTTGCTTGTTTATTGCATTTGTTTATTGTTTCATACAAGCTAAGAATGAATAACATAAGGTATGTTAAAAATTTTTGTTTATTTTTGTTTGCAACCTGTAAATATTTAAAGACAACTGAGTGGTTCAGAGAGCTTTTTATCTTTTCAAATATCTCTATTTGCAACTTAAATTAAATTAAAATAGTGTGTATACTTTTCGACCTTCGAATTGACTTGGAGCATTTGATTGTACTGAAATTGTTCATTTGATTGTAATATTCGTCATTTCTAGTAAAAATTAAATTTAAAAAAAAACGCGTATAACTAACTACCTGGGGAAGGCAGCGTATACACATATAGTTTTTGCACATATTTAAAAAAAAGTACCGCTTTTAGAGAGGTGATGCGAACTGGATAACATTAATCTCTTATCCGTTTATGCAATTTGTTTAATTTATTTTATTTTCACAGCTGCTCCTGCATATTACGGCATTCAGTGTGTTGGGGATATTGGAAAGCCTTTACTTATTAATGGACTACATTATAATATGCAGACTCATGTTACAAATTTGTGCACCGTAAAACCGTTGAACACACAGAGAGCGTTGAGCCTTGAAAGATCCTTTCTATTGTGGAGTTTATGAAAACTGTTCAATAGGCTATTTGACTAATTTTCAAAAACCATCTCACATTATTTTGTGTTGTGTATGGACCCTAGAAATAATATTGATTTTTATTTACAAAGCACACTGATTATTTAAGCTATCAAAACGCTTGCTCCAGCAATATGGTGTCGAGACTGCCTGTGACGTCACAGTGTCCAAGTTACGGAGCATGGTTGCTCTGAGCGGCCTGCCAAGACCGACACATGAAGTTTCTTTGTTGATGTTTTTATTAGGCGATTACAGGTTTTAGAAGCTTGTATATTAATTTTCTTTTGTAATAACATTAAAAATACGGCTTCTGTTTCAAACATGGTCAAAGATCTTAATGAAGATATAACTTTAGATTTAAGTGACGAACAATCAGAATGTTAGCGGAATATTTACGGTTCCGATTGCAATGGCACAAATATCACTTTTGGCGTGCTCAATCGATTCGGAACGGTACTGCTGTCAGCGGCAGTTTAAATGCAGATTGAATGAAATAGAACTTATGATTACTTTGTTTACAACATGCGCATCAATAATTACCATCCGGAGCACTAAATTCAAATTCTAATTCAAATATTTATTTCTCAACATTGACAATTACTTGTTCTTATTGACGTCAAATAAAACATGATTCTACCACCAGTTCGAAAAAAAAACCTTCGTGAAGAAGAACTGGCAAGAAAATTCACGGGTATATATTTTTTTTCAAAATAAATTTACAGAGTCTCTTTATGTCTATACAAAATTATTCTTTTCTGCATCTGTTAGCTCGGCAAGTCTCACTCCCCCCAAGTATCCAAACGACGAACACCCTCAAACGGCACCCGTTACATACACTACAGTTCATTCATCACTTAAATTAGGAACTTGGAAGACAACTGTGTTATTATTTCAATTAATTGGCAGTGGCATGTTGCTTTTTACCGATTTATCTGATTCTTACGTTACGTTAAGCCGTAAATATTTCTTGTATGAATTAATTTAATTTCAAACAACTTAATATTTTGTAAAAATTTTTGAGTATACATTTTTAATTCTGTAACGCCTATTCACAACGGGTATTCCGGGGCGCGATTGAACCTATAACTCAGGTAATGCCCGCAACGGCCTATTGTGGACAAGTTTTACTATATAATAATGGAATCGAAAAATAATAGATCTAGAAAAAATACTGTTGGTCTCGGGAAGATGTTATTCTAACTAATATTCGAATGCCTTTTTCAACGGTTCTCTTTGTTATATTTCTTGAAATCTATACGCTACGATTGAAATCTATCAACGAGGATTGTTTCCTCGTCGATATCATAAAAATCTGACTCTTTCAGAAATATTTAGCTATAATACCAAGCCTACACTTTTGCAAGATAATCATTATGTTACACAGTAAATTAGTCGCAATTCTGATCGATCTTATTATGGAATATATTGAAGTACTATAAATCCTCCTCGAATAACTACTAATAACATCCACAGAGGCTTTAACCATTTTTTTTTTGAAAAATATATTTTTTCATATCATATCTTTAACTAATAAATGAATCCTAATTATACATTATATTTATCATACGTGAAATCATGTTCTACATGCTCATAATTTTACTGCGATCTCGGCCATCATCTTCAGATACAATTTACTATTTTATTTTTACTCAGCTGTATACAAGAATTCGTCTTAAATATATCAACATTGTTATCGTAATATCGTTATACAAAACTCATCTTGACAGCTAAACAAATAATGTATAATACTCCTAAAGAAATACTTGGAAAACTTTGCAAGGAATGTAACTAAATTTTCGATTCATGGTAACTGAAAAGCAGTTACGTTGATACTCTTTACGACCGAGGAGCGTAGTGGTTAGTTACCTCGGAAGTCCCAGGTTTGAGTCCTGGCCGGGGCATTCATTTAGGCGACGAACATAGATGTTTGTTCTCGGGTCATGGTTGTTGATACTTATACAGGGTGTTAGGTGGATCGTTAGCCATAGAGTAATGGTGGTTAGGGGGGATAATTTAGAACCTATTTAGGCAAACATACCTATATACAAAGTCGCACCGTTTTCTTTATGATTTATGAAATATGTTGCCTAAAATCAAAGGTTTAGGTTTAGGTTATCTCTCTTTCACGTTTATTGAAATGACATCGTAGTTTTTTTATTATCATAAACAATGCAGCCTACACGTAAAATAAAAGTAATTGTCACGTAATGAGTTTATTTGAGGAACTATCTCGGACGAACGAGTCGCCGCAAAGCTTCGACGGCGCGGCGAGGACGCTCAGGCGCCGGCTGGCGCTCTGGCGCAGGCAGAATCAGCAGGGTTTTTTTTTTCTTTTTTCCTTTTCCCCTGACATGATCAGGGACATTTTTATTCTTTTAATATTTTCATTCGTAATTTTTTATCTTGTTTGCATATTCTTAGGAAACTACTTAGTGGCTTACAATTTTCTTGAATTTGAGCGATTTTGATTTACATTTTAAACGGTTTCATGTTTTACTAAATGTTTTACTTTTTATTCTTTATATTCAACTCATTTTCATTCACTAAATAATCATTTCTGAGAGCTATTTCATGACAACTATATTCTGTTACTTTTCACTTTTCTTTATTCCATATTTACCTCTATACTATTATCCTTATATTTACAATATTGTATAGTTATTACTATTTAATATAAATTTAGTATATATTGTCTAGTATCTATATTTTTATTTATTTTGTTCACTAGACTTCCTACTGCGACGACGTATTTTATTACTTCTCGTGATGTATTTTTATTCACAATTAATTCACTGAGCTTGGCCATGGTGATATCGCATTTTAGAATTTGTTCTGTATCGAACTTAAGTTTTGCTGTTATAGGACAGTCTAAGAGTATGTGTGGCACAGTCTCATCGGTTTGCTAGTCGCACGCGCAAGTGGGACTTTCGCGGCACTTGAAGCGGCTCAGATAATGTGCAAAACCTTCGTGACCCGTCAGCATCTGCGTGAGCACCCCCGTTGGTTGCAGATTTTTTCAAAAACTGTACGCTTTAGTGGCGTCCGGAAAAAACATCTTCGTCACTGATGCAGTTTCTGCTGCATTATATCTACGGTTCCATTTGTCGATAGAGTCTTCACGGATTTGCCGTTTGACAAATGAAACCGGACACTTATCGTAATCAGGTTTCCTGCGTAACGACAATGCAGCCTCCTTTACAAGTTCATCAGCGCGCTCATTTTCCGGTAACCCTGCGTGGGCTTTGATCCAGAACAAAAACACACTGTGTAAATTGAAATGGATCTGCACTGCTAGGGGATGCTTGGATTCCAGCCCGGTAATGGATTCTAAAGCAGCCCTGGAATCGCTGTAAATTCCATAGTTGATTTCCTTCCGTTTGAGAATCTCGCTAGTGGCCCTACATATGGCCAGAAGTTCAGCCTGGTAAACGCTACAGTATGTGGAAAGGCTGAGCTTAATGGCACGAGTCTCAGTATCATTTGGCCATACAGATAAAGCTGCTCCAACCTTTCCATCGATTTTGCTGCCGTCAGTGAAGATTCTTACAGTCTGTTGATTGTGAGCGTCTACCTGGTCCTGGTTTTCCAGGCATATGAACCCTAAGTCCATATGCGTGGCCGGGTGTGGAAGGTCCGTAAATTTCATCAACTGGAGATTTCGTCAGCAGACAGGATCAGCAAGGTCTGTGGCAGGCAGGGTCAGGAACAGGCCGCACCAGTGGCAAGCAGTGGTGGTAGCAGATTCCTTCAGTTGCAGGATTCATCGCGAGTAAGCAGCATCACATTGCGGCAGCTTCAGTATCAGGATCAGCATGAGAACCAAACGGCTTCAGCATCAGCATGAGTTTGAGGACCTCGACTTTAGCTACATTTTGATGACTCAGGCTTCAGCATCAGTTTAAAGACTTCACTAGAGTTGCTTGCAGTAGGCTGGCCTATTAAAGACTGCCTTTTTAAGTTTATTTTTCATAGCCAGCTAAACAGCACCCTCTCGGGAGGGAGGTGGAAGATGCATCATGCATACCACCGCAGGACCGCTCTGCGGGGTGATGTGGGACTCACCAGAGTGGCACCTACCCCCTAAAAACCACCTCGTTGGCTGTAGCAATATTTTGCCTTTAGCCTTCATCGGAAGCGACACCCCTCACCTCAGGGAGGTGAGTGCGCTAGCGTAGACCCGCTAACATGTCGTCCACCGGATGTGAAAGTTGCACTGAAGGTGCTCAAAGGGACATGAGGTAGGGCCGGTCTGGGCATCCTCCGGTGAAGCCTCACAGCTGGTGGTCAAAAAGGTAATCATAAAAGCTCGCTTTTGCCACATTGGCCACATCGGAGACAAGATAGCGTCATATCCTTCAAGAATCAAAGCTCTCTGGTCTCTGGTCAAGTCGGTTGAGTCAAACTTCTGTCGCCCATCGCAGCCACCTCTGAGGAAGCCTGACGGTTCACTGGCCCACACCGCAAAAGAGAAAAGAGACCTTTTTGCTAATCTTTTTGCAGATTCTTCACGTCTAAATAGTCAAGGTAAAGTCCCACCCCAGTCAGTTCAGACCTAAAGTGGGTACCGTTCACATTCACCAAAAGGAGGTTCTTAAATGCTTGCAGAATTTAGACGTGAATAAGGCCAGCGGCCCCGATGGCATACCTGCAGTTGTGTTAAAACACTGAGCAGCCGAGTTGTCTCCCATTCTAACGCGCCTGTATCGACTTTCTTTGGAATCCGGAAAGGTCCCTAAATCCTGGAAACTAGCTAACGTGCAACCAGTACCAAAAAAAGGAAGCCGTGCAGATCCCGTCAACTACCGACCTATCACAATCACCTCCAAACTTTGCAAAGTTATGGAACGTGTATTGAACAATCGTCTCCTGGCATACCTTGAGTCCCACGAACTCCTAAATGATAACAAATATGGTTTTCGCAGTGGACGCTCCACTGGAGATCTTCTTGTGTATGCCACTCACTTATGGAGCGAAGCTTTGGAAGATCACGGTGAAGCTATAGCTGTATCCTTAGACATTTCCGAGGCTTTTGATAGGGTCTGGCATGATGGTCTCTTGAGTAAGCTTCCAGCATACGGAATACTTAAAGGGCTCTGTTACTGGATATCTGATTTTCTGAGGGAACGGTCGATTCGAGTAGTCTTAGACGGCTGCTCTTCTGACCTAATGGCAATTAATGCCGGGGTACCTCAGGGATCTGTTCTCTCTGCAACGTTGTTCTTGCTGCACATTAATGACCTGCTAACCCCAGGCATTACACAAAATCGCATATTTAACTGGGTTTTCGCTGGCCGATTTTCACGATTTTTTCACAGTAATTTTTGTTTTGTTGACGCCCACCTGTTTTTAAGGTTCGGGTGAATTTTTCTTTCTGGAATTTCGAGAAAATCCCGGAAAACCTCAAATTTTACAGTAATTTAATAGACACAATACCGTTTTGACCGGTTGTAATTGGTATTAATTAATCTCCGTTGTTTTTTAGGTTTTTGTTGATCCGAGGTCGTTAAATAACACCTTTTGGTACATCCTTGCTGACGGAAAATTCAATTTTCAATTGTTTTTCATATAAAAATAGTAAATTTTTGGTAGTTGTATTTTCAAAATTTCATAAAACGCTCTGTATTGTAGGTTTTCTTCAAGTTTCTTATACCATCATCTGCGCCGTGTTCCTGCGCGTCTTTTGAGACACTAAGGACCACTCTGCGGGAAATAGGTGTTGGAAAATTTGCAATACTTAGCTGATTCGTTTAAAATTTGTGTTTTTCTCAAATATTTTCAAAATTTTTCATTGAACCTTCGTTTTTTATAGTTTAAATAGCTTGCTTTTTACCGTCCGCATCGATTGAGACGTCAACCGCCCCGATCGGACGACGAAAACTTGGAAAAATTGAATTTAATCGAGTGCCACGCCCTCCTCCAATTCTTTGTTTTTCCATAATAACTCTAAATTTTTTCACTACGCGGTTTTTTGTTTTTATATCCAGCACATACTTCTCGATCGTCCGCATCGATCGAGACATCAACGGGTCTGATCCGACTGTAAAAACTTTGGAAATCTCAATAAAACCAGGGCCACACCCCCGCCCACCGCGCCCATCAAAAATCCACTTAAGCTCAAGTTTTTGCAGTAAAAATTCACACAAAATCGCATATTTAACTGGGTTTTCGCTGGCCGATTTTCACGATTTTTTCACAGTAATTTTTGTTTTGTTGACGCCCACCTGTTTTTAAGGTTCGGGTGAATTTTTCTTTCTGGAATTTCGAGAAAATCCCGGAAAACCTCAAATTTTACAGTAATTTAATAGACACAATACCGTTTTGACCGGTTGTAATTGGTATTAATTAATCTCCGTTGTTTTTTAGGTTTTTGTTGATCCGAGGTCGTTAAATAACACCTTTTGGTACATCCTTGCTGACGGAAAATTCAATTTTCAATTGTTTTTCATATAAAAATAGTAAATTTTTGGTAGTTGTATTTTCAAAATTTCATAAAACGCTCTGTATTGTAGGTTTTCTTCAAGTTTCTTATACCATCATCTGCGCCGTGTTCCTGCGCGTCTTTTGAGACACTAAGGACCACTCTGCGGGAAATAGGTGTTGGAAAATTTGCAATACTTAGCTGATTCGTTTAAAATTTGTGTTTTTCTCAAATATTTTCAAAATTTTTCATTGAACCTTCGTTTTTTATAGTTTAAATAGCTTGCTTTTTACCGTCCGCATCGATTGAGACGTCAACCGCCCCGATCGGACGACGAAAACTTGGAAAAATTGAATTTAATCGAGTGCCACGCCCTCCTCCAATTCTTTGTTTTTCCATAATAACTCTAAATTTTTTCACTACGCGGTTTTTTGTTTTTATATCCAGCACATACTTCTCGATCGTCCGCATCGATCGAGACATCAACGGGTCTGATCCGACTGTAAAAACTTTGAAAATCTCAATAAAACCAGGGCCACACCCCCGCCCACCGCGCCCATCAAAAATCCACTTAAGCTCAAGTTTTTGCAGTAAAAATTCACACAAAATCGCATATTTAACTGGGTTTTCGCTGGCCGATTTTCACGATTTTTTCACAGTAATTTTTGTTTTGTTGACGCCCACCTGTTTTTAAGGTTCGGGTGAATTTTTCTTTCTGGAATTTCGAGAAAATCCCGGAAAACCTCAAATTTTACAGTAATTTAATAGACACAATACCGTTTTGACCGGTTGTAATTGGTATTAATTAATCTCCGTTGTTTTTTAGGTTTTTGTTGATCCGAGGTCGTTAAATAACACCTTTTGGTACATCCTTGCTGACGGAAAATTCAATTTTCAATTGTTTTTCATATAAAAATAGTAAATTTTTGGTAGTTGTATTTTCAAAATTTCATAAAACGCTCTGTATTGTAGGTTTTCTTCAAGTTTCTTATACCATCATCTGCGCCGTGTTCCTGCGCGTCTTTTGAGACACTAAGGACCACTCTGCGGGAAATAGGTGTTGGAAAATTTGCAATACTTAGCTGATTCGTTTAAAATTTGTGTTTTTCTCAAATATTTTCAAAATTTTTCATTGAACCTTCGTTTTTTATAGTTTAAATAGCTTGCTTTTTACCGTCCGCATCGATTGAGACGTCAACCGCCCCGATCGGACGACGAAAACTTGGAAAAATTGAATTTAATCGAGTGCCACGCCCTCCTCCAATTCTTTGTTTTTTCAAAATAACTCTAAATTTTTTCACTACGCGGTTTTTTGTTTTTATATCCAGCACATACTTCTCGATCGTCCGCATCGATCGAGACATCAACGGGTCTGATCCGACTGTAAAAACTTTGGAAATCTCAATAAAACCAGGGCCACACCCCCGCCCACCGCGCCCATCAAAAATCCACTTAAGCTCAAGTTTTTGCAGTAAAAATTCACACAAAATCGCATATTTAACTGGGTTTTCGCTGGCCGATTTTCACGATTTTTTCACAGTAATTTTTGTTTTGTTGACGCCCACCTGTTTTTAAGGTTCGGGTGAATTTTTCTTTCTGGAATTTCGAGAAAATCCCGGAAAACCTCAAATTTTACAGTAATTTAATAGACACAATACCGTTTTGACCGGTTGTAATTGGTATTAATTAATCTCCGTTGTTTTTTAGGTTTTTGTTGATCCGAGGTCGTTAAATAACACCTTTTGGTACATCCTTGCTGACGGAAAATTCAATTTTCAATTGTTTTTCATATAAAAATAGTAAATTTTTGGTAGTTGTATTTTCAAAATTTTATAAAACGCTCTGTATTGTAGGTTTTCTTCAAGTTTCTTATACCATCATCTGCGCCATGTTCCTGCGCGTCTTTTGAGACACTAAGGACCACTCTGCGGGAAATAGGTGTTGGAAAATTTGCAATACTTAGCTGATTCGTTTAAAATTTGTGTTTTTCTCAAATATTTTCAAAATTTTTCATTGAACCTTCGTTTTTTATAGTTTAAATAGCTTGCTTTTTACCGTCCGCATCGATTGAGACGTCAACCGCCCCGATCGGACGACGAAAACTTGGAAAAATTGAATTTAATCGAGTGCCACGCCCTCCTCCAATTCTTTGTTTTTTCAAAATAACTCTAAATTTTTTCACTACGCGATTTTTGTTTTTATATCCAGCACATACTTCTCGATCGTCCGCATCGATCGAGACATCAACGGGTCTGATCCGACTGTAAAAACTTTGAAAATCTCAATAAAACCAGGGCCACACCCCCGCCCACCGCGCCCATCAAAAATCCACTTAAGCTCAAGTTTTTGCAGTAAAAATTCACACAAAATCGCATATTTAACTGGGTTTTCGCTGGCCGATTTTCACGATTTTTTCACAGTAATTTTTGTTTTGTTGACGCCCACCTGTTTTTAAGGTTCGGGTGAATTTTTCTTTCTGGAATTTCGAGAAAATCCCGGAAAACCTCAAATTTTACAGTAATTTAATAGACACAATACCGTTTTGACCGGTTGTAATTGGTATTAATTAATCTCCGTTGTTTTTTAGGTTTTTGTTGATCCGAGGTCGTTAAATAACACCTTTTGGTACATCCTTGCTGACGGAAAATTCAATTTTCAATTGTTTTTCATATAAAAATAGTAAATTTTTGGTAGTTGTATTTTCAAAATTTTATAAAACGCTCTGTATTGTAGGTTTTCTTCAAGTTTCTTATACCATCATCTGCGCCATGTTCCTGCGCGTCTTTTGAGACACTAAGGACCACTCTGCGGGAAATAGGTGTTGGAAAATTTGCAATACTTAGCTGATTCGTTTAAAATTTGTGTTTTTCTCAAATATTTTCAAAATTTTTCATTGAACCTTCGTTTTTTATAGTTTAAATAGCTTGCTTTTTACCGTCCGCATCGATTGAGACGTCAACCGCCCCGATCGGACGACGAAAACTTGGAAAAATTGAATTTAATCGAGTGCCACGCCCTCCTCCAATTCTTTGTTTTTCCATAATAACTCTAAATTTTTTCACTACGCGGTTTTTTGTTTTTATATCCAGCACATACTTCTCGATCGTCCGCATCGATCGAGACATCAACGGGTCTGATCCGACTGTAAAAACTTTGGAAATCTCAATAAAACCAGGGCCACACCCCCGCCCACCGCGCCCATCAAAAATCCACTTAAGCTCAAGCTTTTGCAGTAAAAATTCACACAAAATCGCATATTTAACTGGGTTTTCGCTGGCCGATTTTCACGATTTTTTCACAGTAATTTTTGTTTTGTTGACGCCCACCTGTTTTTAAGGTTCGGGTGAATTTTTCTTTCTGGAATTTCGAGAAAATCCCGGAAAACCTCAAATTTTACAGTAATTTAATAGACACAATACCGTTTTGACCGGTTGTAATTGGTATTAATTAATCTCCGTTGTTTTTTAGGTTTTTGTTGATCCGAGGTCGTTAAATAACACCTTTTGGTACATCCTTGCTGACGGAAAATTCAATTTTCAATTGTTTTTCATATAAAAATAGTAAATTTTTGGTAGTTGTATTTTCAAAATTTCATAAAACGCTCTGTATTGTAGGTTTTCTTCAAGTTTCTTATACCATCATCTGCGCCGTGTTCCTGCGCGTCTTTTGAGACACTAAGGACCACTCTGCGGGAAATAGGTGTTGGAAAATTTGCAATACTTAGCTGATTCGTTTAAAATTTGTGTTTTTCTCAAATATTTTCAAAATTTTTCATTGAACCTTCGTTTTTTATAGTTTAAATAGCTTGCTTTTTACCGTCCGCATCGATTGAGACGTCAACCGCCCCGATCGGACGACGAAAACTTGGAAAAATTGAATTTAATCGAGTGCCACGCCCTCCTCCAATTCTTTGTTTTTTCAAAATAACTCTAAATTTTTTCACTACGCGATTTTGTTTTTATATCCAGCACATACTTCTCGATCGTCCGCATCGATCGAGACATCAACGGGTCTGATCCGACTGTAAAAACTTTGAAAATCTCAATAAAACCAGGGCCACACCCCCGCCCACCGCGCCCATCAAAAATCCACTTAAGCTCAAGTTTTTGCAGTAAAAATTCACACAAAATCGCATATTTAACTGGGTTTTCGCTGGCCGATTTTCACGATTTTTTCACAGTAATTTTTGTTTTGTTGACGCCCACCTGTTTTTAAGGTTCGGGTGAATTTTTCTTTCTGGAATTTCGAGAAAATCCCGGAAAACCTCAAATTTTACAGTAATTTAATAGACACAATACCGTTTTGACCGGTTGTAATTGGTATTAATTAATCTCCGTTGTTTTTTAGGTTTTTGTTGATCCGAGGTCGTTAAATAACACCTTTTGGTACATCCTTGCTGACGGAAAATTCAATTTTCAATTGTTTTTCATATAAAAATAGTAAATTTTTGGTAGTTGTATTTTCAAAATTTCATAAAACGCTCTGTATTGTAGGTTTTCTTCAAGTTTCTTATACCATCATCTGCGCCGTGTTCCTGCGCGTCTTTTGAGACACTAAGGACCACTCTGCGGGAAATAGGTGTTGGAAAATTTGCAATACTTAGCTGATTCGTTTAAAATTTGTGTTTTTCTCAAATATTTTCAAAATTTTTCATTGAACCTTCGTTTTTTATAGTTTAAATAGCTTGCTTTTTACCGTCCGCATCGATTGAGACGTCAACCGCCCCGATCGGACGACGAAAACTTGGAAAAATTGAATTTAATCGAGTGCCACGCCCTCCTCCAATTCTTTGTTTTTCCATAATAACTCTAAATTTTTTCACTACGCGGTTTTTTGTTTTTATATCCAGCACATACTTCTCGATCGTCCGCATCGATCGAGACATCAACGGGTCTGATCCGACTGTAAAAACTTTGAAAATCTCAATAAAACCAGGGCCACACCCCCGCCCACCGCGCCCATCAAAAATCCACTTAAGCTCAAGTTTTTGCAGTAAAAATTCACACAAAATCGCATATTTAACTGGGTTTTCGCTGGCCGATTTTCACGATTTTTTCACAGTAATTTTTGTTTTGTTGACGCCCACCTGTTTTTAAGGTTCGGGTGAATTTTTCTTTCTGGAATTTCGAGAAAATCCCGGAAAACCTCAAATTTTACAGTAATTTAATAGACACAATACCGTTTTGACCGGTTGTAATTGGTATTAATTAATCTCCGTTGTTTTTTAGGTTTTTGTTGATCCGAGGTCGTTAAATAACACCTTTTGGTACATCCTTGCTGACGGAAAATTCAATTTTCAATTGTTTTTCATATAAAAATAGTAAATTTTTGGTAGTTGTATTTTCAAAATTTCATAAAACGCTCTGTATTGTAGGTTTTCTTCAAGTTTCTTATACCATCATCTGCGCCGTGTTCCTGCGCGTCTTTTGAGACACTAAGGACCACTCTGCGGGAAATAGGTGTTGGAAAATTTGCAATACTTAGCTGATTCGTTTAAAATTTGTGTTTTTCTCAAATATTTTCAAAATGTTTCATTGAACCTTCGTTTTTTATAGTTTAAATAGCTTGCTTTTTACCGTCCGCATCGATTGAGACGTCAACCGCCCCGATCGGACGACGAAAACTTGGAAAAATTGAATTTAATCGAGTGCCACGCCCTCCTCCAATTCTTTGTTTTTTCAAAATAACTCTAAATTTTTTCACTACGCGGTTTTTTGTTTTTATATCCAGCACATACTTCTCGATCGTCCGCATCGATCGAGACATCAACGGGTCTGATCCGACTGTAAAAACTTTGGAAATCTCAATAAAACCAGGGCCACACCCCCGCCCACCGCGCCCATCAAAAATCCACTTAAGCTCAAGTTTTTGCAGTAAAAATTCACACAAAATCGCATATTTAACTGGGTTTTCGCTGGCCGATTTTCACGATTTTTTCACAGTAATTTTTGTTTTGTTGACGCCCACCTGTTTTTAAGGTTCGGGTGAATTTTTCTTTCTGGAATTTCGAGAAAATCCCGGAAAACCTCAAATTTTATTGTAATTTAATAGACACAATACCGTTTTGACCGGTTGTAATTGGTATTAATTAATCTCCGTTGTTTTTTAGGTTTTTGTTGATCCGAGGTCGTTAAATAACACCTTTTGGTACATCCTTGCTGACGGAAAATTCAATTTTCAATTGTTTTTCATATAAAAATAGTAAATTTTTGGTAGTTGTATTTTCAAAATTTCATAAAACGCTCTGTATTGTAGGTTTTCTTCAAGTTTCTTATACCATCATCTGCGCCGTGTTCCTGCGCGTCTTTTGAGACACTAAGGACCACTCTGCGGGAAATAGGTGTTGGAAAATTTGCAATACTTAGCTGATTCGTTTAAAATTTGTGTTTTTCTCAAATATTTTCAAAATTTTTCATTGAACCTTCGTTTTTTATAGTTTAAATAGCTTGCTTTTTACCGTCCGCATCGATTGAGACGTCAACCGCCCCGATCGGACGACGAAAACTTGGAAAAATTGAATTTAATCGAGTGCCACGCCCTCCTCCAATTCTTTGTTTTTCCATAATAACTCTAAATTTTTTCACTACGCGGTTTTTTGTTTTTATATCCAGCACATACTTCTCGATCGTCCGCATCGATCGAGACATCAACGGGTCTGATCCGACTGTAAAAACTTTGGAAATCTCAATAAAACCAGGGCCACACCCCCGCCCACCGCGCCCATCAAAAATCCACTTAAGCTCAAGTTTTTGCAGTAAAAATTCACACAAAATCGCATATTTAACTGGGTTTTCGCTGGCCGATTTTCACGATTTTTTCACAGTAATTTTTGTTTTGTTGACGCCCACCTGTTTTTAAGGTTCGGGTGAATTTTTCTTTCTGGAATTTCGAGAAAATCCCGGAAAACCTCAAATTTTACAGTAATTTAATAGACACAATACCGTTTTGACCGGTTGTAATTGGTATTAATTAATCTCCGTTGTTTTTTAGGTTTTTTGTTGATCCGAGGTCGTTAAATAACACCTTTTGGTACATCCTTGCTGACGGAAAATTCAATTCTCAATTGTTTTTCATATAAAAATAGTAAATTTTTGGTAGTTGTATTTTCAAAATTTCATAAAACGCTCTGTATTGTAGGTTTTCTTCAAGTTTCTTATACCATCATCTGCGCCATGTTCCTGCGCGTCTTTTGAGACACTAAGGACCACTCTGCGGGAAATAGGTGTTGGAAAATTTGCAATACTTAGCTGATTCGTTTAAAATTTGTGTTTTTCTCAAATATTTTCAAAATTTTTCATTGAACCTTCGTTTTTTATAGTTTAAATAGCTTGCTTTTTACCGTCCGCATCGATTGAGACGTCAACCGCCCCGATCGGACGACGAAAACTTGGAAAAATTGAATTTAATCGAGTGCCACGCCCTCCTCCAATTCTTTGTTTTTTCAAAATAACTCAAAATTTTTTCACTACGCGATTTTTGTTTTTATATCCAGCACATACTTCTCGATCGTCCGCATCGATCGAGACATCAACGGGTCTGATCCGACTGTAAAAACTTTGAAAATCTCAATAAAACCAGGGCCACACCCCCGCCCACCGCGCCCATCAAAAATCCACTTAAGCTCAAGTTTTTGCAGTAAAAATTCACACAAAATCGCATATTTAACTGGGTTTTCGCTGGCCGATTTTCACGATTTTTTCACAGTAATTTTTGTTTTGTTGACGCCCACCTGTTTTTAAGGTTCGGGTGAATTTTTCTTTCTGGAATTTCGAGAAAATCCCGGAAAACCTCAAATTTTACAGTAATTTAATAGACACAATACCGTTTTGACCGGTTGTAATTGGTATTAATTAATCTCCGTTGTTTTTTAGGTTTTTGTTGATCCGAGGTCGTTAAATAACACCTTTTGGTACATCCTTGCTGACGGAAAATTCAATTTTCAATTGTTTTTCATATAAAAATAGTAAATTTTTGGTAGTTGTATTTTCAAAATTTCATAAAACGCTCTGTATTGTAGGTTTTCTTCAAGTTTCTTATACCATCATCTGCGCCGTGTTCCTGCGCGTCTTTTGAGACACTAAGGACCACTCTGCGGGAAATAGGTGTTGGAAAATTTGCAATACTTAGCTGATTCGTTTAAAATTTGTGTTTTTCTCAAATATTTTCAAAATGTTTCATTGAACCTTCGTTTTTTATAGTTTAAATAGCTTGCTTTTTACCGTCCGCATCGATTGAGACGTCAACCGCCCCGATCGGACGACGAAAACTTGGAAAAATTGAATTTAATCGAGTGCCACGCCCTCCTCCAATTCTTTGTTTTTCCATAATAACTCTAAATTTTTTCACTACGCGGTTTTTTGTTTTTATATCCAGCACATACTTCTCGATCGTCCGCATCGATCGAGACATCAACGGGTCTGATCCGACTGTAAAAACTTTGGAAATCTCAATAAAACCAGGGCCACACCCCCGCCCACCGCGCCCATCAAAAATCCACTTAAGCTCAAGTTTTTGCAGTAAAAATTCACACAAAATCGCATATTTAACTGGGTTTTCGCTGGCCGATTTTCACGATTTTTTCACAGTAATTTTTGTTTTGTTGACGCCCACCTGTTTTTAAGGTTCGGGTGAATTTTTCTTTCTGGAATTTCGAGAAAATCCCGGAAAACCTCAAATTTTATTGTAATTTAATAGACACAATACCGTTTTGACCGGTTGTAATTGGTATTAATTAATCTCCGTTGTTTTTTAGGTTTTTGTTGATCCGAGGTCGTTAAATAACACCTTTTGGTACATCCTTGCTGACGGAAAATTCAATTTTCAATTGTTTTTCATATAAAAATAGTAAATTTTTGGTAGTTGTATTTTCAAAATTTCATAAAACGCTCTGTATTGTAGGTTTTCTTCAAGTTTCTTATACCATCATCTGCGCCGTGTTCCTGCGCGTCTTTTGAGACACTAAGGACCACTCTGCGGGAAATAGGTGTTGGAAAATTTGCAATACTTAGCTGATTCGTTTAAAATTTGTGTTTTTCTCAAATATTTTCAAAATTTTTCATTGAACCTTCGTTTTTTATAGTTTAAATAGCTTGCTTTTTACCGTCCGCATCGATTGAGACGTCAACCGCCCCGATCGGACGACGAAAACTTGGAAAAATTGAATTTAATCGAGTGCCACGCCCTCCTCCAATTCTTTGTTTTTTCAAAATAACTCTAAATTTTTTCACTACGCGATTTTTGTTTTTATATCCAGCACATACTTCTCGATCGTCCGCATCGATCGAGACATCAACGGGTCTGATCCGACTGTAAAAACTTTGAAAATCTCAATAAAACCAGGGCCACACCCCCGCCCACCGCGCCCATCAAAAATCCACTTAAGCTCAAGTTTTTGCAGTAAAAATTCACACAAAATCGCATATTTAACTGGGTTTTCGCTGGCCGATTTTCACGATTTTTTCACAGTAATTTTTGTTTTGTTGACGCCCACCTGTTTTTAAGGTTCGGGTGAATTTTTCTTTCTGGAATTTCGAGAAAATCCCGGAAAACCTCAAATTTTACAGTAATTTAATAGACACAATACCGTTTTGACCGGTTGTAATTGGTATTAATTAATCTCCGTTGTTTTTTAGGTTTTTGTTGATCCGAGGTCGTTAAATAACACCTTTTGGTACATCCTTGCTGACGGAAAATTCAATTCTCAATTGTTTTTCATATAAAAATAGTAAATTTTTGGTAGTTGTATTTTCAAAATTTCATAAAACGCTCTGTATTGTAGGTTTTCTTCAAGTTTCTTATACCATCATCTGCGCCATGTTCCTGCGCGTCTTTTGAGACACTAAGGACCACTCTGCGGGAAATAGGTGTTGGAAAATTTGCAATACTTAGCTGATTCGTTTAAAATTTGTGTTTTTCTCAAATATTTTCAAAATTTTTCATTGAACCTTCGTTTTTTATAGTTTAAATAGCTTGCTTTTTACCGTCCGCATCGATTGAGACGTCAACCGCCCCGATCGGACGACGAAAACTTGGAAAAATTGAATTTAATCGAGTGCCACGCCCTCCTCCAATTCTTTGTTTTTTCAAAATAACTCAAAATTTTTTCACTACGCGATTTTTGTTTTTATATCCAGCACATACTTCTCGATCGTCCGCATCGATCGAGACATCAACGGGTCTGATCCGACTGTAAAAACTTTGAAAATCTCAATAAAACCAGGGCCACACCCCCGCCCACCGCGCCCATCAAAAATCCACTTAAGCTCAAGTTTTTGCAGTAAAAATTCACACAAAATCGCATATTTAACTGGGTTTTCGCTGGCCGATTTTCACGATTTTTTCACAGTAATTTTTGTTTTGTTGACGCCCACCTGTTTTTAAGGTTCGGGTGAATTTTTCTTTCTGGAATTTCGAGAAAATCCCGGAAAACCTCAAATTTTACAGTAATTTAATAGACACAATACCGTTTTGACCGGTTGTAATTGGTATTAATTAATCTCCGTTGTTTTTTAGGTTTTTGTTGATCCGAGGTCGTTAAATAACACCTTTTGGTACATCCTTGCTGACGGAAAATTCAATTTTCAATTGTTTTTCATATAAAAATAGTAAATTTTTGGTAGTTGTATTTTCAAAATTTCATAAAACGCTCTGTATTGTAGGTTTTCTTCAAGTTTCTTATACCATCATCTGCGCCGTGTTCCTGCGCGTCTTTTGAGACACTAAGGACCACTCTGCGGGAAATAGGTGTTGGAAAATTTGCAATACTTAGCTGATTCGTTTAAAATTTGTGTTTTTCTCAAATATTTTCAAAATTTTTCATTGAACCTTCGTTTTTTATAGTTTAAATAGCTTGCTTTTTACCGTCCGCATCGATTGAGACGTCAACCGCCCCGATCGGACGACGAAAACTTGGAAAAATTGAATTTAATCGAGTGCCACGCCCTCCTCCAATTCTTTGTTTTTTCAAAATAACTCTAAATTTTTTCACTACGCGGTTTTTTGTTTTTATATCCAGCACATACTTCTCGATCGTCCGCATCGATCGAGACATCAACGGGTCTGATCCGACTGTAAAAACTTTGAAAATCTCAATAAAACCAGGGCCACACCCCCGCCCACCGCGCCCATCAAAAATCCACTTAAGCTCAAGTTTTTGCAGTAAAAATTCACACAAAATCGCATATTTAACTGGGTTTTCGCTGGCCGATTTTCACGATATTTTCACAGTAATTTTTGTTTTGTTGACGCCCACCTGTTTTTAAGGTTCGGGTGAATTTTTCTTTCTGGAATTTCGAGAAAATCCCGGAAAACCTCAAATTTTACAGTAATTTAATAGACACAATACCGTTTTGACCGGTTGTAATTGGTATTAATTAATCTCCGTTGTTTTTTAGGTTTTTGTTGATCCGAGGTCGTTAAATAACACCTTTTGGTACATCCTTGCTGACGGAAAATTCAATTTTCAATTGTTTTTCATATAAAAATAGTAAATTTTTGGTAGTTGTATTTTCAAAATTTCATAAAACGCTCTGTATTGTAGGTTTTCTTCAAGTTTCTTATACCATCATCTGCGCCATGTTCCTGCGCGTCTTTTGAGACACTAAGGACCACTCTGCGGGAAATAGGTGTTGGAAAATTTGCAATACTTAGCTGATTCGTTTAAAATTTGTGTTTTTCTCAAATATTTTCAAAATTTTTCATTGAACCTTCGTTTTTTATAGTTTAAATAGCTTGCTTTTTACCGTCCGCATCGATTGAGACGTCAACCGCCCCGATCGGACGACGAAAACTTGGAAAAATTGAATTTAATCGAGTGCCACGCCCTCCTCCAATTCTTTGTTTTTCCATAATAACTCTAAATTTTTTCACTACGCGGTTTTTTGTTTTTATATCCAGCACATACTTCTCGATCGTCCGCATCGATCGAGACATCAACGGGTCTGATCCGACTGTAAAAACTTTGAAAATCTCAATAAAACCAGGGCCACACCCCCGCCCACCGCGCCCATCAAAAATCCACTTAAGCTCAAGCTTTTGCAGTAAAAATTCACACAAAATCGCATATTTAACTGGGTTTTCGCTGGCCGATTTTCACGATTTTTTCACAGTAATTTTTGTTTTGTTGACGCCCACCTGTTTTTAAGGTTCGGGTGAATTTTTCTTTCTGGAATTTCGAGAAAATCCCGGAAAACCTCAAATTTTACAGTAATTTAATAGACACAATACCGTTTTGACCGGTTGTAATTGGTATTAATTAATCTCCGTTGTTTTTTAGGTTTTTGTTGATCCGAGGTCGTTAAATAACACCTTTTGGTACATCCTTGCTGACGGAAAATTCAATTTTCAATTGTTTTTCATATAAAAATAGTAAATTTTTGGTAGTTGTATTTTCAAAATTTCATAAAACGCTCTGTATTGTAGGTTTTCTTCAAGTTTCTTATACCATCATCTGCGCCGTGTTCCTGCGCGTCTTTTGAGACACTAAGGACCACTCTGCGGGAAATAGGTGTTGGAAAATTTGCAATACTTAGCTGATTCGTTTAAAATTTGTGTTTTTCTCAAATATTTTCAAAATTTTTCATTGAACCTTCGTTTTTTATAGTTTAAATAGCTTGCTTTTTACCGTCCGCATCGATTGAGACGTCAACCGCCCCGATCGGACGACGAAAACTTGGAAAAATTGAATTTAATCGAGTGCCACGCCCTCCTCCAATTCTTTGTTTTTTCAAAATAACTCTAAATTTTTTCACTACGCGATTTTTGTTTTTATATCCAGCACATACTTCTCGATCGTCCGCATCGATCGAGACATCAACGGGTCTGATCCGACTGTAAAAACTTTGAAAATCTCAATAAAACCAGGGCCACACCCCCGCCCACCGCGCCCATCAAAAATCCACTTAAGCTCAAGTTTTTGCAGTAAAAATTCACACAAAATCGCATATTTAACTGGGTTTTCGCTGGCCGATTTTCACGATTTTTTCACAGTAATTTTTGTTTTGTTGACGCCCACCTGTTTTTAAGGTTCGGGTGAATTTTTCTTTCTGGAATTTCGAGAAAATCCCGGAAAACCTCAAATTTTACAGTAATTTAATAGACACAATACCGTTTTGACCGGTTGTAATTGGTATTAATTAATCTCCGTTGTTTTTTAGGTTTTTGTTGATCCGAGGTCGTTAAATAACACCTTTTGGTACATCCTTGCTGACGGAAAATTCAATTTTCAATTGTTTTTCATATAAAAATAGTAAATTTTTGGTAGTTGTATTTTCAAAATTTCATAAAACGCTCTGTATTGTAGGTTTTCTTCAAGTTTCTTATACCATCATCTGCGCCGTGTTCCTGCGCGTCTTTTGAGACACTAAGGACCACTCTGCGGGAAATAGGTGTTGGAAAATTTGCAATACTTAGCTGATTCGTTTAAAATTTGTGTTTTTCTCAAATATTTTCAAAATTTTTCATTGAACCTTCGTTTTTTATAGTTTAAATAGCTTGCTTTTTACCGTCCGCATCGATTGAGACGTCAACCGCCCCGATCGGACGACGAAAACTTGGAAAAATTGAATTTAATCGAGTGCCACGCCCTCCTCCAATTCTTTGTTTTTCCATAATAACTCTAAATTTTTTCACTACGCGGTTTTTTGTTTTTATATCCAGCACATACTTCTCGATCGTCCGCATCGATCGAGACATCAACGGGTCTGATCCGACTGTAAAAACTTTGGAAATCTCAATAAAACCAGGGCCACACCCCCGCCCACCGCGCCCATCAAAAATCCACTTAAGCTCAAGTTTTTGCAGTAAAAATTCACACAAAATCGCATATTTAACTGGGTTTTCGCTGGCCGATTTTCACGATTTTTTCACAGTAATTTTTGTTTTGTTGACGCCCACCTGTTTTTAAGGTTCGGGTGAATTTTTCTTTCTGGAATTTCGAGAAAATCCCGGAAAACCTCAAATTTTATTGTAATTTAATAGACACAATACCGTTTTGACCGGTTGTAATTGGTATTAATTAATCTCCGTTGTTTTTTAGGTTTTTGTTGATCCGAGGTCGTTAAATAACACCTTTTGGTACATCCTTGCTGACGGAAAATTCAATTTTCAATTGTTTTTCATATAAAAATAGTAAATTTTTGGTAGTTGTATTTTCAAAATTTCATAAAACGCTCTGTATTGTAGGTTTTCTTCAAGTTTCTTATACCATCATCTGCGCCGTGTTCCTGCGCGTCTTTTGAGACACTAAGGACCACTCTGCGGGAAATAGGTGTTGGAAAATTTGCAATACTTAGCTGATTCGTTTAAAATTTGTGTTTTTCTCAAATATTTTCAAAATTTTTCATTGAACCTTCGTTTTTTATAGTTTAAATAGCTTGCTTTTTACCGTCCGCATCGATTGAGACGTCAACCGCCCCGATCGGACGACGAAAACTTGGAAAAATTGAATTTAATCGAGTGCCACGCCCTCCTCCAATTCTTTGTTTTTCCATAATAACTCTAAATTTTTTCACTACGCGATTTTTGTTTTTATATCCAGCACATACTTCTCGATCGTCCGCATCGATCGAGACATCAACGGGTCTGATCCGACTGTAAAAACTTTGAAAATCTCAATAAAACCAGGGCCACACCCCCGCCCACCGCGCCCATCAAAAATCCACTTAAGCTCAAGTTTTTGCAGCAAAAATTCATTCTCGCTCCGATCGCCGCCCAGTGCGGACGTGCAAGACCCCGCTCTCCGTCGTTTGGTCCTTTCCCGATACTCCGTGGCGCTCAGTCTACTGACGTCACGGTTTAGCGTGTTGGTTCCGTGCTACGGATTTCAAGGTTCTTTCTACTCCCTCTGAGTGCTATCGAAGTGCGTATTTTTCTTTGCGACTAAGCCCTTTAGTCTTCAAAGTGCTGTGCTAAGTAGTGTTGTGCTTGTGCTGAGTGCAGTGTTGTGCCCAGCGTAAGTAGTCTGGTTTCAGTGCAAAGGATACTTAACGGTGACAACGAATTTGTACTGAACCAGTCCTTTTTATTTTTATTTATTTCTCTTCTCTATTTTATTTATTTTTCTCCTATTTTCATATTTATTTTTATCATATTTGTGTGTTTTCGTGTGTATTTGTCCTTTCTGTCGGTAAAGGTTGACCCTAACGCGGTCAACTCTTTACCTGCGCACCCTTTTTCTAGGTTTCTAGGTAGTGGCCTTCCGCATACTACGGTTAGTTTTAAGTTATTCTCCCCAGCCCCCCTACCGCTGGTAGGGAGGTTTGCCGCTAGGGTTGCTAGGTTTTTATTTAGGAACTCTAGGCAATTGTTATTTAATTAGGTGCTAGGTTTGCTAGGGGACCTAGGCATACATTATATATTTATATATTTCATATTCAAGCCCTCCAATGGACCTTGTAAGCGTTCTTAGGTCGTTCGCCCAGGCGCTCGTTGCGTCCGGCGCCAACTTATCAGATGACGTAATAACGCAGGCCTTACAGGCATCTATCGCGTCCCCGGCCCCTCAGGCCTCAACCCCGGCCCCTCAGGCCTCAACCCCGGCCCCTCAGGCCTCCAACGTCGAGACCCCTCAGGTCTTAAGCTCTCCCGCGTCTCCCGCATCGTCCGAGATGGACTGCGAATCAGTCGCATCCTCTCACGCGTCGCGTCGTAAGCGTACCGCTCCCGGGAGCGACTCTGAACCCGCGTCTGATACGTCGTCAGATGCCGTCACCTTAACCGGCTCTCCTGAGCCCGCGTTTCAACTCGTCGCCAAGCGCTCCAAGAAGCGCTCTAAGAAAGCTTCGGTATCTTCAATACCCGAGCCCTCCCCGGTGTCTTCAACACCAGCCCCCGCGCCGTTAAAATCGCTCGTAGTAACCGCGTCTCCGTCGATCACATCGAAGCCAGCGACGCGCTGCGCTCCCGTCCCGCCGAAGCCTCAGCTCCCTCCGCCCGTATTCCTGCGTGAAAAAGCGCGCTGGACCGCGGTTTCCAACTTGTGCAAAGTGCACAAAATTAATTACTTGAAAGCCGCCAACGCTGGCGATACAATCAAAATCCAATTAGCGACCGTCGTCGACTTCCGCGAGTTTACCAGGTTACTCGGATTAAACCAAATCGCGTATCACACCTACGCCCTCCCGGAGGAGCGTAATATCCGCGCAGTATTACGGGGCGTCCCGTTCGAACTCAGCAACGAAGACATTCTCGATGACCTTAAGTCTCAGGGTTTCCCGGTCACAGCAGTGCACAAGATGCACTCCAACCGCGGTAGGCGTTTTCCGTTAGCGCTAGTAATCCTGTCCAACACTCCCGACTCGAAGGAGATTTTCAAAGAGGCTCGCACAATCTGCGGACTCTCGAACATCTCCGTCGAGCGTCCCAACCCCCGTGGTCACCCTGGGCAGTGCCACCGCTGCCAGCTATATGGCCACGCAGCGGCTAACTGTTCAGCTCCCCCCAGGTGCGTAAAGTGCCTGGATCCTCACTTCACCAAGGAGTGCACTCGCACTCCCGAATCCACTTCCCCCCCTGCCTGTGTGCTGTGCCGCCAGTCCGGCCACACAGCTAAACCAGCGCCGCCACTCACTCCTGCCAACTTCCCGCCGCTGCGCAACCGGGGTCCCCCGGAAGCAAAGCCCGTTCAGCCGACGCCTACTCCGGCTCTGTCTTGGAGGCAGCGTCCGGCCGTCCCGCCTGCACCTTCCCGACCCATCCCAGCTCCCGTAGCTCCCGTAGGGCCACGTCCCGCGTTGTCATCTTCCCCTCAGTCGTCGTTGGCTGAGGACATGAAGACCGTGTTCGACGTCATCCAAAACGTCGACATTAACGAAATCTCCGTACTCGCACGCAAACTGCGAGCCGCCCGCTCTCCTAAAGAGCGTTTATTCGCGTTAGCCGAGCATCACTCGCTCCTAAGTTCGTTGTAAATTCTTTTATTTTTGTAAATTTTAAATTTTAAATAAATAAATTTTAATGTCTAGACCCGCGAATCTCGCGTCCAGTCGTATTAAACCTAAGGGCTTATCCCTAGTATCTTTTAACGCTCGTAGCCTTAGCTCTAACCTTCCCGAGATTAAACTGTTCCTTCAGAATAACGACCCAGATCTTTTTCTTCTCCAGGAGACATGGCTCACTCCTAATCGCTCCAGGGGATTCGCGATTCCTAAATACGCGTTTACACGTAACGATAGGCCTAACTGCGACGGTTTCGGCGGCACTGCTATCTACTACAAAAGAGGATTCCATTGCTGTCCTCTCCCTACCCCTCCTCTCCTTAACATGGAAGCCACCGTGTGTAGATTGGCTATGACAGGTCATCCGACCATCATCATAGCCTCAGTCTACATACCTTGTGGCACCAAACCTATCCGCAGCGACTTTTTCTCGCCCTCGGCCGTTCAGTCATTATGTTCGGAGACTTTAACTCCAAACATACTGACTGGACGTGCCTATCAACCAACCAAAGCGGTATAGCTCTCCTCGACATCACCAACTTACTCGACTTAGACGTGGTCTCCCCTATCACTCCCACTCACTATCCCGACAACCCGAACCACTCTCCTGACATCCTCGACTTTGCAATCGTCAAGCATATCAACCTCGACCTCAGGTCTATCGAACCGCTCGATGACCTAGGTTCTGACCACCGCCCCGTTTCCCTCGTGCTAGGACCGCCTAACGTTAACGTCACTTCTCCTAAGACCTTTACCGACTGGAAAGGGTTTAAAAATACGATAGTTTCTGCCTTAGAGGCCCCAAACTCTCCGCTCGCGATCTCGCCCGATCAATTAGATAGCCCGGATAAAATAGACTCGTTAAAGTAAATTCTCTCACTGATGCTATCAACTCAGCCATCAGTGTAAACGAAAAGGTTGCTAAGAAAGGCAAACCCACGCTTCCCTTAGCCATTAGCAATCTTATTAAAGCTAAGAACGCGGCTCTCCGGAGAGCCAAGAAATATCCCACGCCCGCCTATAGAACAGCTGCGAATCAGCTACAACGCAAAGTTAGATCTCGCCTCGCGGAACTCCGAGACGCCCAGATGAAAGATCTCATGGCGAATATCTCCCCGTCCCACCAAGCGTATTATCGAATGGCCCGAGCCTTACTGCCTCAACAGGTGCTTACCTTGTTAGCTGTCATTTTCAATGCCTGCTTCGACCTTAGCTACTTTCCAAAAGCTTGGAAAGAAGCGACAGTCATAGGCATACCCAAGCCGGGTAAATCTCTTAATGTCCCGGCTAATCACAGACCCATCAGCCTCCTCAAGGCAATGTCTAAACTTCTCGAGAGAGTCATACTCTCTCGAATGCGGAACCATCTGTTTCCAACGGACGGCGATCCTCTCATAATTCCCCACCAGTTCGGCTTTCGCGCTAAGCACTCCTGCCCTCAGCAAGTCCATCGAATCGTCGAGTACATACTCGACGGCTTCTATCCGAAACGAAAGAAAACGATCGCAGTTTTCTTTGACGTAGCCAAGGCTTTCGACAAAGTCTGGCACAGCGGTCTCGTTTATAAACTCTATAAAATAGGCTTACCGGCTCGCCTAGTTAGGATAATCGCGTCGTTTCTCAAAGACCGCACGTTTCGTTTCAAACATGAAGGCACGCTCTCCGCGCCTCGTCCCATAAAGGCTGGAGTCCCTCAAGGCTCAGTCCTCGCCCCTCTTTTGTATACCGTATACACTAACGACATTCCCATCCCAGCTAAAGTCGTCGAACTCGCTCTCTTTGCCGAAGACACTGCCCTTTACACCAAAGGCCGCAGAGCCTCGGGTCTCGTCACCAGACTTCAAAAGGCTATTAACACCCTCGGTGCTTGGTTTAAAAAATGGCGTATCGATGTGAACCCAGAGAAGAGCTCTGCGGTTTACTTCGACTGCAGACGCAGTCGTATCCCCGACAATCTCCAATTGAGAATGCAAGGCACTCCCATCCCCTGGAAGCGCAGTACCAAATATTTAGGCGTCATATTAGATCAGACGCTTTCATTCAATCCTCACGTCGATAGAGTAACGAAACTCGCACGTTTTTACCTAGGCCGGCTTTACAGTATGTTAGGTAGAAAAAGTAAAATGTCCTTCAGAAACAAACGTACGCTTTATAAGGTCTGCGTTAGACCAGTCATGTCATATGCTTCGCCAGTCTTTGCTCACGCCAAACCCTCCGTCCTGCACAAACTGCAGGTAGTTCAAAACCTCTTCTGCCGCAGGGCCACAAACGCACCTTGGTACGTGCGCAACGCGGACCTGCACAGAGATCTTGAACTGCCTACAGTACAACAGTATCTAAAAACACTCTCAGAATCGTTCTTCAAACGCGCCGAATCCCATCCCAATCCTCTTGTTCGAAAATCAGTCTCATATACTGCTCCTGTCCTAGATTCGGCATACAAAATCGCTAGACCGAGACACACAAGCGAACGTTCGAAGATAACCGTAGATCTCGAGGCCCTTCAGGCCGCAAATTCTAATTCTAACGTAAATTCTAATTCTAATTAATGCAAATTTAATTTTCAATTTTTAATGTTTTCATTATTTACTTTTCATTTTTAATGTTTTTATTTTACTTTTAATTTTTGAGCACCTTCAGTGCTATGTAAATCCCAGCGGGTGACCCCTTAAGGGCCCCGCTAGCGCGGCCTCTTTCTCCAATTGGCCGTCGCTCCGATGAAGGCTGAGTGGCAAAAATGCACGAGCCGACAGGGGGTTTTTAGTGGGTATGGTTCTGGTAGGCGTCGGGACGAGTCCCACATAACTTTGGAATCGCGCCAGAGTATGCGTCAGAGCATTTTTATCCTCCTGCCCTTCCCGCGGAGGGGAATAAAAAAAAAAAAAAAAAAAAAAACAGTAAAAATTCACACAAAATCGCATATTTAACTGGGTTTTCGCTGGCCGATTTTCACGATTTTTTCACAGTAATTTTTGTTTTGTTGACGCCCACCTGTTTTTAAGGTTCGGGTGAATTTTTCTTTCTGGAATTTCGAGAAAATCCCGGAAAACCTCAAATTTTACAGTAATTTAATAGACACAATACCGTTTTGACCGGTTGTAATTGGTATTAATTAATCTCCGTTGTTTTTTAGGTTTTTGTTGATCCGAGGTCGTTAAATAACACCTTTTGGTACATCCTTGCTGACGGAAAATTCAATTTTCAATTGTTTTTCATATAAAAATAGTAAATTTTTGGTAGTTGTATTTTCAAAATTTCATAAAACGCTCTGTATTGTAGGTTTTCTTCAAGTTTCTTATACCATCATCTGCGCCGTGTTCCTGCGCGTCTTTTGAGACACTAAGGACTACTCTGCGGGAAGTAGGTGTTGGAAAATTTGCAATACTTAGCTGATTCGTTTAAAATTTGTGTTTTTCTCAAATATTTTCAAAATTTTTCATTGAACCTTCGTTTTTTATAGTTTAAATAGCTTGCTTTTTACCGTCCGCATCGATTGAGACGTCAACCGCCCCGATCGGACGACGAAAACTTGGAAAAATTGAATTTAATCGAGTGCCACGCCCTCCTCCAATTCTTTGTTTTTTCAAAATAACTCTAAATTTTTTCACTACGCGGTTTTTTGTTTTTATATCCAGCACATACTTCTCGATCGTCCGCATCGATCGAGACATCAACGGGTCTGATCCGACTGTAAAAACTTTGGAAATCTCAATAAAACCAGGGCCACACCCCCGCCCACCGCGCCCATCAAAAATCCACTTAAGCTCAAGTTTTTGCAGTAAAAATTCACACAAAATCGCATATTTAACTGGGTTTTCGCTGGCCGATTTTCACGATTTTTTCACAGTAATTTTTGTTTCGTTGACGCCCACCTGTTTTTAAGGTTCGGGTGAATTTTTCTTTCTGGAATTTCGAGAAAATCCCGGAAAACCTCAAATTTTACAGTAATTTAATAGACACAATACCGTTTTGACCGGTTGTAATTGGTATTAATTAATCTCCGTTGTTTTTTAGGTTTTTGTTGATCCGAGGTCGTTAAATAACACCTTTTGGTACATCCTTGCTGACGGAAAATTCAATTTTCAATTGTTTTTCATATAAAAATAGTAAATTTTTGGTAGTTGTATTTTCAAAATTTCATAAAACGCTCTGTATTGTAGGTTTTCTTCAAGTTTCTTATACCATCATCTGCGCCGTGTTCCTGCGCGTCTTTTGAGACACTAAGGACCACTCTGCGGGAAATAGGTGTTGGAAAATTTGCAATACATAGCTGATTCGTTTAAAATTTGTGTTTTTCTCAAATATTTTCAAAATTTTTCATTGAACCTTCGTTTTTTATAGTTTAAATAGCTTGCTTTTTACCGTCCGCATCGATTGAGACGTCAACCGCCCCGATCGGACGACGGACTCCCGATCGGACTCCCTCCCTTTAGTCTCGAGGTAGGGGAGAGGACATTGTTTACCAAAAGTATATGTGCGATTTAATGTACTAGTAGCGCCACCTATATTTTAAAAATTTTTATTTTCGTTTTATTACATTTTAACAATGGAACATCGTGTATTCGTGTTCGTACATTAACAATTCAAGTTAATTATTCTCTTTTAATTACCTCTGTGACTGAGAGCCCACATACAGCTTTCTTAACAAAAAATTTTTTAAAAAATTTTCTTATACAATTATTTACATTTGTAAAACTTCTACCAATTTTTTGTTTTATTATTTTTATTGACGCACACCTCCAAAATGTTTCATACGCCGAAACAAATTAGCTATGACGCTGAAACACACCCATCCCCTCCTAAAACAGTGACGATACCGTCCAAAGTAAGGCGCAGTGTGGAAGCACTAGAGGCAGTAGGCTCCGAACAAAATACTTCCCCGCTAACATCCAGACCAACACACGCAGGACCTGTGAAAGCCTTTAAGGACAAGACTTCGGAGGCGAAATGCTGCTTAATTAAGGCCAAAAAGTTTTTACAGCTGTCCAGAAATCTTAAAGGCGACATAAAAACTGGCGTTACCGATGCGATAGATCGCCTCTATGCTATTGTCAAGGAACTGGAGTTGGCCCTAAAAGATAAAGAAATGGGAGTAGGAAGAGTTAATGAGCCACAAGGAGAAACACAAATCACAACCACCGAAGGACTCACACCACACCAAAATGAAAATCTACTTGCAAAACTTACACAAACTACAGACTCTATAATCGAAAATAATAGAAAAATGGACGAGTTAAAGGAAATAATAGAAAGACAGAAAAACTTAATAGAAAATGGAAGACAGGAGTCCTATTCTAGTGTCGTTAGCAGACCTAGCAACGGATCGTTCGAAAGAGTGGCACTTCACTCAGTAGTAGTGGCATCTAAGGACGAAACCGAAAGTGGTGAAAATGTGTTGAATAAAGTTAGGGACGCAATAGATGCTAAAGAGGGGTGGGTAAAAGTTGAGAGGGTCCGTAAAGCACGTGATAGGAAAATAATAATGAGCTGTCGGACAAAAGAAGAACGAGCAAAAATTATAGAGCCCATCAAAATCTCGGGAAACAGCCTTACGTGTGAAGAGGTAAAAAACAAGGACCCTCTTATTGTCCTAAAGAACGTTCTTTCAATTCATAAGGATGAGGCCATTATTAAAGCAATAAAGAATCAAAATAAGCCCCTATTTGACGGACTAGACCCGGAAGAAGACCGTACGGAGATAAAGTTCAGGAAGCGAGCTCGAAATCCCCTTACATGTCACATCGTCCTTAGCGTTTCTCCGACTATCTGGAGGAGGGCGACTGAATCCGAAACTTTGCACATAGACTTACAGCGTGTTAAAGTGGAGGACCAGTCGCCTTTAGTGCAATGCACGCGATGCCTGGGATACGGGCACAGTAAACGCTTCTGTAAGGAGGATGTTGACATGTGTAGCCACTGTGGAGGCCCACACCTCAGAGTGGAATGCGCAGATTGGCTGGCGGGAAATGCACCCACTTGCAAAAACTGCAATAAAGCTAAACATAGTTCCCATGACCATAACGCTTTCAGCACAGAGTGTCCGATACGCAAACGCTGGGACACTATAGCAAGATCAGCAATAGCGTATTGCTAAGGGCACCCAAGATAGACGCTCCCCATACACCATACTGCAGGCCAATCTACAGCGGAAAAAGCTAGCCACGGAAGAGATAATGATGGAAGCAGTTAAAAGACGAGCTTGTCTGGCGCTTCTTCAAGAGCCTTATGTGGGCGGGGCGGAAAGTTTAAAGAGTTATCGGGGCGTAAGGGTCTTCCAGAGTATCGGAATGGGCACGGTCAAAGCAGCAATAGCTGTCTTTGACCCTGACATAGACATTATTCAATACCCACAACTCACAACACCCAATATTGCAGTAGTTAGAGCCCAGACCAATGCCTGGAGGATCACGCTGGTATCTCTTTATTTCGAGCCGGACAAGCCCATAGGACCCTATTTGGACCATCTAAGAAAGATCGGGGATACGCTAGGAACGGATTGGCTTATTATTGGTGGGGACGCAAATTCTAAAAATGTTTGGTGGGGGGGGACTAAAACTGATGTGCGAGGGGAAGACATGCTTGGAGCAATGGATGAAATGGGGCTGCAAATTCTGAATAGTGGAGATAAAGCTACTTTTGACACTATAAGGGGCGGAATACGATACTGTAGTAATGTGGACATTACGGCCGCTTCGAGATATTTGCTTGATCGGGTGGATGAGTGGACCGTCGATGAGACCATGACAAGTTCGGACCACAATGGCATTGTCTTCAAAATATGTCTGCAAAAATCTAAAGGGACCAATATCAGCAGGACGACCAGAATCTACAATACCAAAAATGCTAATTGGACTGGGTTTAATGTTAAACTCAACCAATTCAGTGTAGATAAGCAATTGACACCGGAGCAAATTGCGAAAGTCATGAACGTGGAAGATCTGGATCGTCTTGTGAAGATATACTCGGACACCATTAAACAAGTATGCGAGGAGTTTTTCCATAAAAAGACAAATAAAGAAAGATATTCAGTGCCATGGTGGTCCGAAAAACTTGAAAGACTGAAGAAAGAGGTCACTACAATGAAAAATAGAATACGACGAGCTGCGACATGCCGGCGACAGAGCGTAGTAGCGGAATATCTTGCCAAAAAGGACGAATACGAGCTCGAAGCCAGCAAGTCCCAAGTACAGAGCTGGAAGGAATTTTGCGAAAAGCAGGACTGTGAGAGTGTTTGGGATGGAATATATAGGGTTATCGGGGCAACAAAAAAGCGAGAGGAGGATCGCCCACTGGAAAAGGACGGACAAGTGCTGAACCCAAAAAACTCAGCTAAACTACTAGCCGACACTTTCTACCCAGAAGATAGTAAAGGGGACGATAATAATGACCATCGTTGTGCAAGAGAGAAGGCCAGTAAAATTAATGACGCGGAAGAAGCCAACGAAACAATAGACCCCCCATTCACTCTCACAGAACTGCAAGACGCGATAAGTTCCTTCAACCCAAAAAAGGCTCCAGGTGTAGATGGATTTACAGCTGACATATGCTCGCACGCAATAAAAGGCAACCCACAGCTGTTCCTGGCTATAGTCAACGAATGCCATCAATTACACCATTTCCCAAAACTTTGGAAGGAGGCAACTGTTGTTATCCTTAGGAAGCCGGGAAAGGACAGCTACAGTGCACCAAAGGCGTATCGACCTATTGGTCTATTGCCTGTGTTGGGCAAGATCTTTGAGAAGATGTTGGTGACTCGCCTTAAGTTCTATCTCCTGCCCAGGATTAGTACTCGCCAGTACGGATTCATGCCACAAAGGAGTACCGAGGACGCCCTTTATGATCTGATGAAATACGTAACAACAAAACTAGAAGAGAAGAATATAGTCACAATAGTATCGTTAGACATAGAGGGCGCCTTCGACAGTGCCTGGTGGCCGAAGATAAGAATCCGACTGGCTGAGGAAAAATGTCCTAGGAACTTGAGGAGGGTCATCGACAGTTACCTCGATGAACGGAGGGTAAGGGTTCGATATGCCGGGGAAGAGATTTTGAAAAGTACCGAAAAGGGTTGTGTGCAGGGCTCTATTGCCGGACCAATCCTTTGGAACCTGCTGCTCGACCCTTTGTTGCACGATTTAGAAACCAGAGGAGATTATGTCCAGGCGTTTGCGGACGACGTCGTTCTGGTCTTCGCTGGAAAAACGGCATTAGATATAGAGAGGCGCGCCAATGCCACTCTCGGGCGTGTCTGGGAGTGGGGAGTCGTAAACACACTTAGGTTTGCTCCGCAAAAGACCAACGCAATGCTAATTACCAGAAAACTCAAATACGACACTCCACGCCTGGGCATGGGCGGGATTGACATTGGCATGACGAATGAAATAAAATTGTTGGGACTCACCATTGACGACAAACTCACTTTTAATAGTCATGTCAAGAATATCGCCAGGAAAACTGCTAATGTATATAAACAGCTCAGCAGGGCCGCGAAAGCCAGCTGGGGCTTACAACCTGAGGTAACTCGTATAATATACACCGCAACAATAGAGCCGATTATTCTTTATGCGGCCAGTGCGTGGGCCCCAGCGGTCAGGAAACTATGCATTAGGGAGAAATTGAACCAAATCCAGCGCGGATTTTTAATAAAGATTTGCAGAGCTCATCGGACTGTGTCTCTAAACTCAGCACTTATCCTGACAGGAATCCTCCCTCTTGACCTCAGAATTCGAGAGTCGGCTTCTTTATATGAGGCCAAGAGGGGCTTTCCTCAGTCCATCTTAGCAGATAGAGATATAGAAAGAAGAGCTCCAGCAAGTTACCTGACCCATCCGGCTGATTGTATTAGCCTTGAGTTTAAAACGCTGGTAGACCAAGAAGAACTAAATAGCAATAGTGATTATGATACTCGCATTTTTACGGATGGTAGTAAGATTGATGGCCGGGTCGGTGCTTCGCTATCTTTATGGAATAGCGAAACCGAAACCAAGGCCATCAAACTTAGCTTACCATCCTATAGCACGGTCTACCAAGCGGAACTCCTGGCAATATGCGTTGCTACTAGACAGATGCTCCACAGTACAAGTAATTCCTTTGCAGTCTACAGTGACTCCATGGCTGCTTTACAATCAGTCACTAGCCAAAACAACTCTCATTCCCTAGCAAGAGAAAGTAATAACAATATAAGAACTTTACTTAGGCGGAACAAATCTGTGGATTTGTTCTGGGTAAAGGCTCATGTGGGGATTGCCGGGAATGAGAGAGCAGACCAGCTTGCTAAGGAGGCTGCATTGGGATTAAAGAAGCGACACGACTATGATAGATGCCCCGTTTCATTCGTCAAGCGATGCATTCGTATGCGATCGCTTGACGAATGGAACGAGAGGTACAAAAATAATAGCACTGCTACTACAACGAAAATGTTTTTCCCTGATGCGATTGATGCATATCGGGTAATAAGAAAAATTAAATTGACCAGTCTTACCACCCAGCTTCTGACAGGACACGGTGGCTTCTCGGCCTATTTACATCGTTTTAAATTAAAAGAAGATCCATCCTGCATTTGTGAGCCTGGTAGGGAAGAAACGATTTGCCACATCCTTACAGAATGTCCAATTTATGACCAGCAAAGATATAATTTGGAACAAAAAAAAGGCTCAAATATTAACAAAAAGGAAATAAACCAAATTATGATAGGAAAAAACAGGAAATGCTTCCTAGAGTATTGTGAAAATATTGTAAAACAAATAAACAACAGAAATAAAAGCAAGTAAAAATATGTTTCTAAAATATCGTAGGTATATTTTATGTAAACATATAATACAAAAGATGAAAAATAGCGTAAGATATAAACAGTATAAGGAAACAAACGTATATATAACGCCGTAAGTAGTTAGTCATAAATATGTAAGGAAGAAATTAAATTTGAGGTACTAAACAGAAAACAATAATATCTAAGAAATGATGAGCATGAAAACTAGAGAATAAGAGAAGAACAACATGAAAAGATAAAAAACTGGAGAAAATGGACGGGAAAATACAACCGGATAAAAATTTTGGACGTTTTTGGAAAAGGATATCGAAATAACAAAGTCTGCAGCATTACCGCTGGAGGTGCAAGAAAAAAAAAAAAAAAAAAAACCCCAGGCATTATACAAATATATGTATTTGGTTGAGTTGTTGACGGCCGATTTTCGCGTTTTTACACCAAAACGTTTTTTTTATTTGCGTCCACAGAACTAAAAGCCTCCGGTGCAATTTCCTTTTTGAAAATCATGGAAATCCCTGAAAAACTCATTTTCTTATATTATTTTAACAGACTGAACACCGTTCCGACCGGTTGTTATAAGCTATAGAATATTATTGTCCATTATTTGTATGTTTTTAGGTTTTTGCTGATTCGAGGTTGTTAAAAAACACCTTTTGGTACATCGTAGTTGACGGAAAATAGGAATTTTCAATTGTTTTTCTTTAAAAATAGTCATATTGTGGTAGATTTTTAGATTCAAAAATTTTTGCAAACACCTTTTATTGCAAATTTTATTAGTTTCACTGTGCCATCAGCTGCGTCGTGTCCTTGCGCGTCTTTAGAGGTACCTTGGACCCTTCTAAGTGAAAAAGATGCGGAAAAATTTGCAGTATTTGGTGAAATATCGGCTCTTTTTGTTTTATTTTGAAAAGTTTTCTTCACGTAATTCTGTTTTTTGCTTTTAATAGGTTCCTTTTGACTGTCCGCTTCGATTGAGACATCAACCACCCCAATCGGAGGTAAGGGAGAGAGATTTAAGTAACAAAAGTATATGTGCGATTTTATATACAGGTAGCGCCATCTGTCGACAAAAAAATTTTTCTTTTCTTTTTGTAGGGCTATTTTGACAAATTTTGGCGATATTGCGTCTTTTATTTCAAACAAGACTGTGATATTGACGTTAGTGATTTAGTTTTAAGTTAGTTTTTAGTATTTATATTGTGTTGTGACGGCTATTTTATTGTTTGGGAACCTTTACACCCCAAACAAGAATACATTATTCTTATTATTTTAAATATTAGTTTTTATTTTTAACTGTTTTTGTGACGTTCATTTATTGACTGGGACTTTTTACATCCCTATCAGACGAATTAATAAACAGTTATACATTTTTAAAACCTGACACGTGCCTCTGGTAAAATGTTTCGCACTCCAGTAAAATCAGCATTAAGCGAAGGAGAGATTATGAAAACCCCCCCGAAAAATTTGACAAAAGCCTCAAAAGTGAGAATGAGTGTGGAGGAGTGGGAGGCTACTCACCCGAAACCGAAAACCATTTCTCCCAGCGGACGAGCGTCGACGGACTCGACTTCGAATACATGTACAGATAGGACATCCGAGGCAAGGATGTGCTATAGTAAAGCTAAGAAGTACCTAAATGCCTCCCGAAACATCAGAACAGATATAAAAACATGTGTCACGGAGCTCCTGGGTCGACTGTACGAAATGGTCAAAAACTTGGAGGCACAGTTGAATGAAAAGGGCATCTCAGGAGAAACAAGTACGCACCCCTTGCCTTCGGAAAAAGTGGTTGGTAGCCACCCTACTGAGGAGGACATGAGACTCCTTGATCAACTCCGAATGACGAATATAAATCTTCTGGAGAACAACCGACAAATATCGAAATTGAGAGAGGAGTTGAGGGAGCAGAAGGAAAACGTGGTGGATGGCAATATTGCCACATACGCGGGCGTCGTTGGGAGAGGACCGGCTCATACGCGTACCCCGAGGAAGGCACTACACTCCGTAGCAGTTGCCTCAGGGAACGTAACTGAGACGGGAGAAAGCGTCTTGGAAAAGGTGAGGGAAATAATAAATACGAAGGAGGGGTGGGTGAGGGTGAAAAAGGTCCGAAAAGCCAAAGGCAGAAAAATTATAATGAGTTGTAGGATGGAAGAGGAGAAGAACAAAATAAAAGACAGAATCCTTAGTTCCGGTAAAAACTTGACTTGCGAGGAGATGAAAAACAAGGACCCTCTTCTGGTGCTCAGGGATGTTTTGTCCTGTCGCACAGACACAGAGGTCCTCGAAGCAATGAAGAAACAGAACAAGGAGATCTTCCGTGACTTAAGCCCTGGGGAGGAACGCCTAGCAGTTAGGTACCGGATGAGGGCCCGTAATCCACTAACGGGGCACATTGTGATTTTAACATCACCTATCATATGGAAAAGGGCGACTGAGGCCGGCACGCTGCACATCGATCTGCAGCGTGTAAGGGCGGTAGATCAGTCGCCCCTAGTACAGTGCACCCGTTGTCTGGGGTATGGGCACTCTAAAAAGTTCTGCAAAGCTGCCAAAGATCGCTGCAGCCACTGCGGAGGCCAACACTTCAGGGCCGACTGTGAAGAATGGCTCTTTTTGATCAGGTTGAACCCACACCCCTCTTACATCTGACTACTAGATGCAGATAAGCCTTCCATCCCTTTATAGTAGATATCCGAAGAAGTCGAACCAAACGCTTCGATAGTTCCTTTTTGGTGCTGATCGCCAAGGTGTGGAATGAACTGCCTGCGTCTGTTTTTTCAGAAAACTATGTCCTAGTTCTTTCAAGCGTCGAGTGAATAGGTATTCCGTGGATAGACGTGTAACACCTTCGTGTTCATCTTCACTTTCCATCAGGTGAGGTAGAAGACAAACGTCTAGTCCTTTTTCAATAAAAAAAGAACCTACCAACGACGACTAACTTCCTAACTTTCCTTTTTTTATTTTATAACTTGTTTAACAGCCTCCATTGCTGTCATTAAAAAAATGAGTTGACATGATTGTCAATAAAAATAAACAATATAAATATTTAGCAAAAAGAAGAAAATAAAGTTCAGAAGGAACAAAATGAAGGAGATTTTACATAATTTCATTGAGAGAAATTCTCTAAAAAAAATTATGAACAGATTAAGTATCGGTATATGACTAAAAAATTAAAAATCTTTAAGTTTAGGTTTAAATAAAAAAAAAACTAACCGCAACAACGAACTTCAAATAGTTAATAATAACTTCTCTAGTTAATACTCTTTTAAAAATAATTATATGCATTTTTAGTTTTTTTTTTGTTGAATACATGAACAAGTAGGTTCTACCCTATCGCAATAGTAAACTACCTTAAAATAACAATGATGTTTTTAACGAAGAGCGTAAAGAATATTTGTGTCCCTGTCGTGCATAATTATGTTAAGTTGACCTTCTGTCTCTTTTTCTCTTCGAATGTGGTCCTCTTGGAACTGTGAGCTTTATGTGCTAAGAATAATTGATTTTAGTCGAGATTTGACTTTTCTGCTATCATTAGTGCGCGCTACTTCCCATATCGTTTTTGTTTTATTTTATATAATATTGATTTGTGATAGGGTGTTCAACATCAACATGAATTACATTTGGAACCACTTCGAATAATTGTCATAATTCATATTATCATGGTAATCACCACTTTCACTTTTTTGGTTGGTTTTAAACATGAGCAAGGCATTCGGTACAAAGCCATCCATTCCGCCATCATGGACGATGATCTAGCGGTTGCCCTTTAATGCATGTTGCTTTAAACCAGAAGTGCTTCCATCAGACCAAGACTTTGATGGGGTATGTGATGTATGTACCTATATAAGGTTCGTCGGTAATAACAATTGGTCGATTTTGTTTACGATATTCTGCAATTTTTATGAGATAGTTAATTCGCAAGTATCGAATTTCATGCTTTTCCATTAGCAGTTTACAGTTATCTTCCGTTGGTTTCCATTTTAAACCTAATTAGATAACGTGTTTTCGTAACGTGCTGGCACAACCTTTATAATCTATTTCTTCTTTAAATTTTGCGTGTAGTATTTTCACCGTCGGAATTTCTTTATTTGTAATGTGAAAGTTGTGAATCGTTCTCCGGATTATTTGTTGATCAAAATCATCTATTATAATCGTAGGCTTCCGATTTTGTTTATTTTTAGGTGATTTAAAGGTTGGTTCCTGTTCTGAAGAATGGCATTTGCTTTTTGTTAGGACCTTTCTGACGGAAGTCAATGATATTCCGGTTGATATAGCAACTAATAGAGCGTGAGTGCAATACTGAAATGAATGCAACAGCAATACTGCTCGGATTGCTATTGAATTCATTTTCGAAATATTTGTACAAATTATATAAAACGTCTTTAGTTTGGGAAGTCAAAGGCTTACCTCGACCATGTTTAAATATGGAAACCATTTTTAATTAACGACTTTACCATAACAACACTGAACAATAAATATTCTAAACTATAAGAATAAACCACAAATAAAACCAATTAATTCATTTATTAACTAAAACCAAATAGTCAGACCTCACAACAATTAGCAATGTTTATTAATACTATTATATTATTTATTTGACATTCACCATTGAGTTTTGATTGTCCGTATATTTTCTTCTTCAAAATGTAACGAACCTCTTTTTCTGACTTCAAGTTTTGAATTCCTGTAAAAATACAAATACTACTACAATTGCAAACACGTCTAACGTCTCGAAACATTTGGCTCGTTTGTACTTCTGTGTTGTTTATCTAAGCACTAGAATAAGCTTATTCTATTGCTTTGTACAGGGTAGGTATCTTGAGTTTTATTTTGAAAACTGAAGTCTGTTCACTAGGAAAGACTGTTCTTCAGAGTTGGTGCTTTCAGAAGTTCACAAGTAGCAAGGTTGTTGTTTCGACCAAATTGAATAAATCCTTGTCTGTTCACTTCCAGCGAATAGTATATTTTATGTAATGACAACAGTAACTATAACAACAAAAAGTTACATGCAGTCGAGAACCAAGGAACTTGGACTAAGTAATTATTCGTTTTTAAATTTTAAAATAAAATTCAGTAAACTAAGAATAGCTGCCAAGTAGCGTAGTGGTAAGTATAATACGCCGGAGGTCCCAGGTTCGAGTTTTCGTCGAATCGTGGTTGTGTATTTATATGTATGTACGTTTTGTCTGGGCGCCGTTCGCTGTTTGGTCATCCATAACAATACAGTTGGTGTGATTGTCTGAGGATTTATTTATGTTGTTGAGGCCTTCTTATACGATTGTCCTACCTGTGATAGAGGAACTTTCTCATCTATGTCATATCATTTTTATATGACTTTTACCTATACAAGAACAAAAGACTGAACGGGTAATGTTAACAAACAAAATAAATAAAGAAAAACAAATTCATTATTTTCTTACATTTGACAGCCTACCGATATTTTCATGTCACTAGGTTTATGGTCCGGCCGAGTTGTGTGTGAAACGGATTTTTTTGAAACTAGGCTGTCATTTTGAGATTTGCTTTCCATTTTATAATTGACTAAGTTTGGTTTTTGTTAGTTTTTCCGAAATTAGTATACAGTTTAAGGATGTATGTAAAATATATCTAGTTGTCTAACTTTCGATAAATTTGGATTATATAATAGAGTTGATTTCGCTGCATCGATTGGAAAAAAGAAAAAGGGACTTAGCCGATGATTTGAAAGAAATATTTGAGGATAAAAGCCTCATTTAACTCCGTGTTATGCGTACTGGAAGTTGACGAAATCGAACTAAAATGATAAAAAAGTACATGTATCGTAGTCAATGCACGGCCAAAAAAATGATTTTCAGAAACTTCATACATTTTTTCACAAAAAAAAAACCACTGTTGCCGATGTCGTTATGGAGATATTCGTGGTTAATTTTTGACGTTTCAGTAGCGTTCTGTGAACTGCTGTTCAACTCAGTACGTCCACCATATTGGAAACGTAAATGCGGCAACGCAGCACTTGACAATATATATAGGTACCTATATAACGACGTAATATGCGTTATCGTTGATGATAGATGCAGTCACGTTTTCATTGAAGTATTTATGCATAATTCAATACAATAAAAATTTTAAACAAATATCAAATTGCGTATTAATTTTATTATAAATCGTAAATTATTAATCAAGATGACATAATTTTTTCATGACAAATTATAAAATGCGAACAGAAATGATTGGGCATTGACATTTCCACATGAAAATGAACCTTAAAAATAAATAGATGTACTGTGGATTTGACCTTACATACATCCTTAATAAAATGGCAACATTTATACAATACTAGCGACGCTCGTCAGTTCACAGTTACCTTGGTCGCATTATACATAATTTGCAATAGCAAAAAAAAAGTAAAGATCGTGGTCGATTTAAGATATGAATTTATTATTATTCTATTGAAAACATTGATGTAAAAACAAATACGTCCACACATTTACAGACTTGCCGAGCTAACACATGCAGATAAGAATAATTTGTATATACAGAGTCATTGTATTAGTCATAATTTATTTTGAAAATAATTTACCCGTGAAATTTAGTGCCAGTTCTCCTTCACGAAAGTCTTTCCAAACTGGTGGTAAAGCCATGCTTTATTTAACGTCAATAAAAACAAATATTTGTCAATAATAAGGAATAAATATTAGAATGAGAATTAAAATTTGGCAGACTTATGTACAAATAAAAAAATTTAAATCAGGCGTCGTCGCATTACAGCAGATTATTGTTTGCCACAAATTTTCATTTGAGTTCGAGTACGGCAGTATTCATAACAAACAAATTATCAGCTATTCTTTGTTTTGTAGGCCACCATCGTCCAAAGTAAAATACCTGTAGCACAAGGCAAAGTCCAGTCAGCAAGCTAAGTTGTGACTCGGCTTGCTAACTGGACTTTGACTTCGGACTTTGATCGATCAACACTATTTTGATAGACCAAACAGTCGCGGCGACCACGCCAACCCGAACAAAATAATTTATGAATGATATGGAGTATATTTCAATAAGATTCAAAAATTTGGACACTGAATAAATTACGCGATCGAGGCCCTCGTACCCCGTTTACCTTAGTTATTTTGCTCAAAAATCCTAACACTCATAACAATGTTGATTTTTGAGCATTTTCATTACTGAAGTTATCTTGACGTACGTTCTACTGAGTAACAATTGTTCATTAAAGGCACGTTTACGACAACTCTTATTATTAAAGTCCGGTGAAATTTAAAAGGCTCATAGGACCATAAATAAACTGTCCATTTCATTAAAAAACACCTCTTATGTGTGAACAGGTTTTTCTAGGGTTATTTTCTAGGATTAACTACCTTACTTCGATCATTTCAATAGTAAGCTGTTCTTCAGTTCAATTGATTTATCGGAAAAAGTTGATGAGTGTATCAAAAGAGAGAAAGACGTGATAGTATACAATTCTTACAGAATGATAAGAAGACGTCAAAGAAGCCTTCAGGTAAAATCCTAATGGGGAATTATTAAAAAGCATAAAAAATGCATAAAATGCTTGGAGGTGGGGGTGGATCATGACCACAGCAGGACCCCGAATGCTGATGACATCAGTGCAAATCAAATTCAATGCCGATCAGGTGAATGTTTTATGTTTTTCTACATCCACATATTTATATTTTTTACATAAATTAAAAAATAGTATAGTTTCTAGGCAAGGTTGGAAAGGCATCACACGGCCTAGTCACAGTGAAGGCAGTATATCTATATTTAACCATGAATTATTAAAAGTCAGGTTTTAATACGATAATGTATTTGGATAGTGTTGGGCTACCCTAACTTTGTGTACAAACAAGAATATTACAAATTAACAATAGGAAAAAGAACAGGGAAAGAACGCAATGCCCAAATTACTTTTATGTCGAAACCCTAATATCGATTCATAAGGTAAAATGGCCATAGGAGTGGCAGAATTACCGAGTTAGTATGTTATCGATAAACCTCGTTTAAAATAAGTTTCAGCCTTAGGGTCAAAAGTTTCAGTCACCAATATTTGAAATTTTACCTTTCAATCTTCTTTCAAGTGTTCAAAAGTCAGGTTTCTTACTACCTATGCAGTCTCTCCGATCCTATCCGCATTGTTTCTTCTTTTGCTACTCAGCTCGGTCATGTCTTATAACCGTATTATATCTATATGCCGTTTGAGGGTGTTCGTCGTTTGGATACTTGGGGGGAGGGAGACATGCCGAGCTAACAGATGCAGAAAAGAATAATTTTGTATAGACATAAAGAGACTCTGTAAATTTATTTTGAAAAAAAAATATACCCGTGAAGTTTCTTGCCAGTTCTTCTTCACGAAGGCTTTTTTCGAACTGGTGGTAGAATCACGTTTTATTTGACGTCAATAAGAACAAGTAATTGTCAATGTTGAGAAATAAATATTTCATTTCATTTCATATTTCATTTCATTTCATTTCAACAAATTCTTCGTTCAAAAGAATCAAAGCTTTTAAATAGCAATGAGCCATTCGCATAAATGACTTTACGAGTTTGACGCTGTGATTGGATCCCGAGCAAAATCGTTAACTGAACAAAAGTTTACGATAACAGATTTTACTGTCATTTTGTATCCAATTGAAGTCTCTTCAAAACTTCTTATCTAAAGCTCTTAAGTATTCGTAACTTTTTAACAACCTTGCCTTTATTTATGATATACTGTCCATTGTCCATTTAATAGGTAATTAAATTATAATAGAACATACTAAATATAAGTTTTATATAAATTCTTCTGAAAAAAAAAAATTGGTGCTATGGATAGCGCAAAGAATGATATCAAGAGCGACTGATATCTAATGAGAAATGAGATTCTTTATAATCTTATACCTACTAAGATGTATATATCTAGCTTTTTCTCTCTCGGTTTTTGTATTTAACCAGTTTTAAAATAAATCAAAACCGATCTAAGTCAAGTTAAAGCCTGATACACCTACAATAATAGATTTGCCAGCTATGATAATTTAACCTTCCGTGCTGAAGCCACACGTAAAAGTAATTGGAATATCCTTTGAAGTGGAATTCCCGTTACTATAAAAATGCGATCGGTAACTTAAAAGTGATTCACCGTATAGAACAAAGCCAACGCAGCCGAACTCTTCCACAAAAACACTAAAATAAAACTTACCAAAAAATTTAAATATTTGGCCACCTCAGTCTTTGATCACACATCACCTTTTTCATACAACGATGTATCCTATGTATCTAAATAGGCGACAATCGCCATAGGTAACATTAAAAATTATAACATATACAGTCATTGAAGTCTGGTACAGCCCTTAGCGCGGGTCACTCGGATTACATAGCAACAATGGTCGAATTTACATTGACGCGCGATAGTTTTATTAGTGCGATAACTCCTAACACATGGCTTTAAGGTGATAGTGTAAAGGGAAATTATAATGACTGAAATGAATAACGTAACTGTAGGTAAATCACACTAAAATGTGAGTGCTATTGTGTTGTAGAAGAATGGAAAAATGTTTATCTACATGCTATCAAGGAGGTAAAAATAAAATTTTAATAAAATTTATTCATTAATTAATTAAAACCTTGACTGACTGACTTGAATTTTTGCTTACTTTGTACAGCTGGTGTGTCCGTCTGGGGATTTATTATTATTATTAATTATATGTATAATAAGGAATCCTTTTCGTTTTTACAGCGCCCAGATAAAATATCACGCAGTGAATTAAGTGACTTTCCTCGCCGACTTCACGAAAACTTGCCAGATCATGATTTTGTTGCGGAAGTGAAAGTTCCATTTAAATTCACATATTTATTTCTCAACATTGACAACTACTTGTTCTTATTGACGTCAAATAAAACATGACTCTACCACCAGTTCGGAAAAACCTTCGTGAAGAAGAACTGGCAAGAAACTTCACGGGTATTATTTTAAATAAATTTTCAGTGTCTCTTTATGTCTATACAAAATTATTCTTATCTGAATCTGTTAGCTCGGTAAGTCTCTCTCCCCTCAAGTATACAAACGACGAACAACCTCAAACGGCACCCGTTCACGAGTTAACGCGGGATCCATCCATCGCCCTCCTCGATTATATTAGAGGGAAGTGAGCGACCCGTCACCCGACGCTACCATAAGAAGACGTATGATAAACAATAATTTTATGAATGTTTTTGGTTAACTATTCCAACGGTTTAGCAAGTTTCATATTCTACTATAAGTTTTGATAGTTGAAAAATAAGCTTCGGACTTCAGATAACCCTATTATTATGGCCTCTGCTCAACACTTCTACCAGTTCTATGAGCTTCTTGTCTGACCGCAGTGTCCATACGTTGTATGTTGCCAAGGCAAGAGGTCGTTGTTTTTGGCAGCCAGATCTCTGACGGGGATTCTTCGCTCGCCCTGCCGCCGTTTTACTAGTTGGGCTGCCGGAGACTGGAGGTGTGATATTCATTCCGTTCACCCATGGTTTACCCTTAATCACCGCGCAAGTACTAATTAAATTTCTTTGGTACTAATTAAACAAAACATGAAAATTCTGTAGTAAATATGTAAACAACTGTTTTGGTTTCCTAATCACAATGGCTAATCTGTTAATTAAATAAACCGAAGCGACTCTAAAATGTATTCCTATTAAAATTAATCGTGCGGAGTGCGTCACTTACAATTTTTAATTAATGCCGCAAAATGCCATTTGCTTTTCTTTATGTAATGAAAAATGTTATCATATGTTTTTGTTGCTTCGTTTTGTACTTTTAAAAAATATGTTCTTTATTCTGCCATAAATCTAAATAGCATTCATATAGTTAGTACATAAAAAAATAAAATATTGAACGTAAAATAATATTTTGTGTTGATTGACGCGTTCAGCGATGAACGGAATGCATAGGTTAGTGCCTATAAGACCTCCGTTGCAGTTACCAAGCAGCGTGATCAGACTGCGGACTGCGCCAGGCGACAGTAGCCTCAAGGCTGTGTATAAAGACTTATAAATAAAGTGTTATTAATATTTAATAATGGAATTAATATAATAATAATGGACTTCGCAAAGAAAATCTCCTTAATTAAGCGCTGTCGAAAGAAAATATCGAAGTACAATTAATTAACATTACAGTCAACAAGCAATTAGTTTTAAGAAAACGTTTAATTGATAGACTCATATAATCCCCACATTTATGTTTTACGTGGGAAAATTTGGTATCGTTAATTAAATTAAGCCGTATTCCGTTTAATATTCGCTGAGTCGCGGCTGCCACGCGGGTATCGCACTCCACTTCTCGACGCGCGCTGCCGTAAAAGGATTCAGAATATTTTAAGCTTAATTTACTTAGAGAAAACAACGTGAAATATAATTTGCTATCCTTAAAAAATCAGCAAACTTGTTTTATTTAGATGACCCTAATAATAAAATAATAATAAAAGTAAATTAACTAGTCCAGTAACAAACTTTTTAGAACACGATTCTCGGTCTTTATTTATATCTTGGTTTTCTACACGGTCACTCATGCGATGGAGGCCTTTTAAATAATCCAAAGCTTCTAATCCTATACTAGGTCCTCTAAGCTAATAAAAACGATCTGATGATATCGGATTGTGACAGACACGGTTCTGATAAAATAAAGAGATAAAAAATTCAGTAAATCTGAGAGTTTTACTGAAAGCTGGTTTGGTCATCTCGTGTTTGCTAAACGTACCATAATACTTATAAGTTTAAAGTTTCTGGTAAAAAAGGTTTCTTGTGTTGTCTTTTTTTAAACATTTCCAGTGATTTGACCTTTGCTCTTTTCTTTGTGTTTTGTCTATATTAGCCAATCGGACAGTCTTTATGTAGAATAGTTTATTTCATAAACAAAGAAATATTGCATTTTGCAATATATGTACGTGCATATTTTTTTTTGCAAAATTATGAAATTTGACGACAAAGATAGATTAGTGTGTGTGTGAATGTGTGTGTGTGTGTGTGTGTGAATGTTGTGTTTTATGAGATGGTAGTTAATATGTATATCGACTTCGCTCTGATGGGCAATAAGCTGAGGATTTATAAATATCTATTATTTAAATAATTTTATTGGATAGTTTGCAGATTATAATTATTACAATTATTTATTAGATAGAATGCTTAATAATATCGCAAAAACGGCGAGCTGTTCCTTTAAACCACCCATATATCCTTGCTAATTATACATCCATCTGTAGCAAATATCAGAGACTAGTAAATAAGTATAGACTGACCATCTCCATACAAAAAATCGTGACTCGGAAAAAGCTCAAAATCGAAGCTATTACTAGATTTCGCTCTCAAATAGCTTGGACCAACCTTGTCGTCTTAAATTTTTACATGAATTATTGACAAGAAACGTAATACGGACTAAAACTGCTAGATGGCGTTGTCAAATAACCTGAAACCTTAGCAAGTAGGATTTATTCCTTTCCTGAAATTGGAAAATGTCATCATTTTATACCATTGATTTTGATAATTTTACTGAATAAGAATAGGTAGATAATAATTTATAGATGATAAAATGACAACTACAAAAGACCATAAACATACTGGTGTAAGTTTACTTTGTTCAGAGACGCCTGGGCACTACTATCCTTACCTTATTTTAATTGCCATATTAAACTATTTTTAAAAGCTTTTATTATCACAGTTGTGATAAACGCACATGTTATACGATATATGTAGCAGCCAAAACATAAGCTTAATCAAGGTCCATAAAATTTGCAAGAGTCACAGTAGGCGAACAGAAATATTGTGAATTCAAAGAAATGTAGGGAAAAGTGCCAAAACAAACACACACCCATAGCAACAACAATAAACGACAAAGAATTCAAATTGTCAAACAAATAAAAAGTTGTCATAAAAAGAACAAAAAAAGTTGATGGATAAAGAACATTTTTTTAATAATATTCCAGCAAGAAAATATTTTTTTAACTACTCCAAATAGTTATGAGTTATATGCATTATAAATAAAAATAATGCACTTATTACGATATTATTTTTATCGATATAAAGAAATAAAGTAAAATATTATATACCTGTTAATTAAATGCAATGAAATTCGTTTTATTATGTTAAGGCAGATAAGAACAAACTGTGTAGATGAATGCTATATTTTTGTGGGAAAAATTATATACTAGCAATACAGTAACCCAGTAACACTACAAATAATATCCGGGGTGGTGTAAAGTTTTCTGTTACTGAATTATAAGAGCGGCAACATAGCATCAAATAATATAATGCACTAGCTGGCAACGTCTGTTGTCGCCTGATACCTACTTATAGTACTTGCAATAAAATATCAAATGATTTTGTAAACAGCGCCATGTTAAGTTTTTTTACGTATGATTTTGACTAAATTTATATAAATGGTAAATCTAATACAACTAACGCCATCTCTCCATCTTAAAAACAACTATTTTTCAAGTCACAAAATTTTGTTAGACATGGTTAGTCTATAGTTATTTACTAGTCTCTGCAAATATAAAGGATTTTACATTTTGTACAATTAGTTAAATAAGCGCCACCATTTTTTGTGCTTTCAAACCCACATGAAACTTAAACTAGATTTAAACTAGAAATTAAAAATTTACTTGGCTTCAATTTAACTTTGGATTTGGATATAACGACAAGATAGATATTATATTATGTGATAGATAGATATATATTAAGTGTTTATAAGTGTAAATCTGTAAATTGGCTATGTTTTATGTTATCTTAAATATGTTTGCAACTAGCTGTAAGTTTCCCAAAGAAAAAAATAAAAGAAAAATTAACTACCAACATGTAACTAGGACCTGTTCATGTAATTAAATAACACATTATGTAAATGGCTTCAAAATAACCTCCGCAAGAGGTTCGATAACTGCAGTTGTTCAATCATTCTCTATTTGAAAGCAAAGGTAAAATGTTTCGCTTGATTGAACAGAATTTAAAGTTATTGATTTACGCCGTCAGCATTTATGTGAGCTGACGTACCTTAGAAGGTTATATTTTCAAGGAAACGTTGAGTCTATTAATCCATTCATTACAGACTTGTACTTAAAAGGTAACACCTACGTAATTCTGACAATAACGCTTTTGTGTTGTGTCTGTGTTTAATTAATAATTTAATTAATTAAACACAGATTTAAGTTTAATTATTAATATAAATTAATAAATCGTTCTAAAGAATCAAAGTTTCAAACGATTGCGATTGACTTACTGTATATGGGAACTTAAGTATTTTGTGGGGGTCAAACTGTATTTAGGCATAGAACGCAGCGCCATTTTTGTACCGTCCGACGGCCGAGTGGCGCAGGGCCCTGCCTCATACGTCGGAGGTCCCAGGTTCGAGTCTTGGTCGGCGATTTCATTTGTGAGATGAACACAGATTTTTATTTTCGGATCATGGTTGTTCATATTTATATATGTATGTTTGTCCTGGAAGACCCCCCCAAGTCTCTGCCTTGTGAAGGTCCCGGTGTTTGTTATTATTATTACTAAAGATATGAGTTGGTTGGAATATAAAAATGTAAAGAAAAAGTTTTTCTGTCACTTCATACTTACATTTTATACTTTTTCGTAACTCATTTACAAAATTTTGATTCGGATATATGTATTATTACATCTATTTAATTGTTATTCAAGAGCCCCTGAAAACCAGAGTGGAATAATTATACACAAAACAAAATTTTTTGGGATCAGGCATCTTTTACAAAAAAATTATCTTATCAACATTTGTAAAATCTAGTCTAAAAGAACGACTATTTAATTTACTACTTTAATTCCCATGTTTAAATTAAAAGCATACTCCTATATTTTGTAAAATTAAGAATTTTTGCAAGAGATCACTCTTTTAGTGATAAGGCCGCCCACATTGTCATTCTCGTCTTTATTGTAGTTTTAGTGTATTTTCATTTTTTAACTGGTTTGACAATAAAGTGTACTATTATTAATATTGTTGACTCAATTTAATATTAGGTCTTAACCTATGAAACTGCCGTTTTGCCGTACTGGCCATTTCAAATGAAAATATTTTTTTTTTGACTGATAATTCTAATTTCAAATTAATTTTATTTGACAAACATGGAATTCTTTTTCTAAAATCGTCATTTGTTTAATAGTTAGTGTTTTGTTTTCAACGCATTCGAACATTTTTCGTCATCATGGATAAGTTAAAAATTCGAGTAGTTATGGAGTATGAGTACCGTCGTGGCAGCAAAGCGGCACAAGCGGCACGCAACATCAACGACGTTTACGGAGCGAACACTACAAACGAACGCACCACCCGTTATTGGTTTACCCGCTTCCGTTCTGGAAATTTTGACCTGAAAAATGAACCCCGTGATCGTCCGAAAACTTTGGTCGACAATGACGAATTAAAGGCAATTGTGGAAGCTGATGAAACTCAATCCACGGCTGAATTAGCAGCAGCTTTCGACGTTAGCATCAAAACAATATTGGTCCATTTGCGTCAAATTGGCAAGGTAAAAAAGCTTGACAAATGGGTACCCCACGAACTCAATGACCGCCAGCGCGAAGTACGCGTGGAGACGTGCCTTGCACTGCTCAGCAGGCATACAAATGAAGGAATTCTGAACCGCATTGTTACTTGTGACGAGAAATGGATCCTGTTTGACAATCGTAAGCGCTCAGCAAGTTGGTTGGACCCTGGTTCAGCACCCAAACAATGCCCTAAACGAAAACTTACCCCTAGAAAAGTGATGTTCACTGTTTGGTGGTCTAACGCGGGTGTAATTCATCACAGCTTCTTGCCAAACGGGACAAGCATTACTGCAGATGTGTACTGTGAAGAACTGAACACAATGATGGAGAAGCTCGCACGTCTCCAACCATCTTTGGTCAATCGTTCGGCTCCACTGCTCCTGCACGACAACGCGCGACCTCATACTGCACAGCAGACGGTCTCCAAGCTACAAGAGTTGGGGTTGGAAGTTCTCCGTCATCCGCCGTACTCACCAGACCTTGCGCCTACAGACTTCTACTTTTTCCAGAATTTGGATAACTTCTTGGCGGGAAAAAAATTCAATACCCGAGAGGCAGTACAAAATGCCTTTGAAGAATTTGTTGCCTCCCGTCCAGCTGATTTCTTCAAGAAAGGCATCAATAAGCTACCAATGCGTTGGCAAAATGCATTGATTGCATGGGTGATTATTTTGATTAATAGAAATAAAAAATATATAAAAAAATTACGCTTCATTTATTTCGTGAAAAACGGCAATTTCATAGGTAAAGACCAATATTGTTGGTTATAATTTTTTATTTTTTAGTTAAGAAATGTCTGTGTTTCCACCATTAACACGAGTAGCACAATCAAAGCGATTTGGCATGCTGTTTATAAATTGGTATTGCGCTAAGAATGACGTCCAAATAAGTTTACAAGAAATGAGATTCTTATTCTCTGATACTAAGACTTATGTTGCTGGCTTCTTCACAGACGGTTTCTCAACATGACGGGCCATTATTCGGAGCAAACAAAAAACCAAGAAAATAAAAAAAAGATATTTTATATTTAATTTGTTTTGTTATAGATTTGAATACCATATTATTTTTAAATACAATAAAATCAGAAGTCATGAAATCTTGTCTATATTAACATTTAAAAAATAAGTGGTAACGAAAGATATTTTAATGACCAGGAAAGTAACAAAAATTATAATTATATGAGTTTTACATACAATACATGCGTGCAGTCTGGCCATACAGCTAACTACAGGGGCTGCCCGCGCGCTCCGCGCTCTTCAGCTAAGAGGGCTGTGCCTAAACCGGCGCCGCCACTCACTCCCAATAACTTCCCGCTGCTGCGCAACCGGGGTCCCCCGGAAGCAAAGCCCGTGCAGCCGACGCCTACTCCGGCTCTGTCCTGGAGACAGCGTCCGGCCGCTCCACCTGCACCTTCCCGTCCTATCCCAGCTCCCGTAGCTCCCGTAGGCCCGCGTCCCGCTCCGTCGTCTTCACCTCAGTCGTCGTTGGCTGAGGACATGAAGACCGTATTCGACGTCATTCAAAACGTCGACATTAAGGAAATTTCCGTACTCGCACGCAAACTGCCAGCCACCCGCTCTCCTCAAGAGCGTTTATTTGCGTTAGCCGAGCATCACTCGCTTCTAAGTTCATTATAAATTTTATTTTTTGTATAAATTCGTAAATAAGCAATATAATGCCTAGACACGCAAATCCCGCGTCCGGTCGTACCAAACCCAAGGGCCTATCCCTAGTTTCTTTTAACGTTCGTAGCCTTAATACTAACCTTCCTGAGCTCAAACTGTTCCTTCAGAACTACGAGCCAGACTTATTGCTTCTTCAAGAGACGTGGCTAACTCCAAACCACTCCAGAGGATTCGCTATACCCAAGTACGCGTTTATTCGTAACGACAGGCCCAACTCCGACGGTTTCGGCGGCACTGCTATTTATTTCAAAAGAGGATTCCATTGCTGTCCTCTCCCTACCCCTCCTCTCCTCAACATGGAAGCCACTGTATGTAGATTGGCTATGACTGGTCATCCGACCATCATTATAGCTTCAATCTACATACCTAGTGGCACTAGACCAATCCGCAGCGACTTTGAGGCAATTCACGCCCTCGGCCATACAGTCATTATGTTCGGAGACTTTAACTCCAAACATACTGACTGGACGTGCCTATCAACCAAAACCAGCGGTATCGCTCTCCTCGACATCATAAACTCACTTGACTTAGATGTCATCTCTCCCATCACTCCCACTCACTATCCCGACAACCCGAACCACTCTCCTGCTATCCTCGATTTTGCAATAGTCAAGCTAATCAACCTCGACCTAAGGTCTATCGAACCGCTCGATGATCTAGGCTCGTCTCCCTCGTGCTAGGACCGCCTAACGATAGCGTCACCTCTCCTAAGACCTTTACCAATTGGAAAGGCTTTAAAATAATTATACGTTAATTTCAGCCTTAGAGGCCCCGAACTCTCCGCTCGCGATCTCGCTCGATCAAATAGATAGTCCGGATAAAATAGATTCATTAGTCAATTCTCTCACTGATGCTATCAACTCAGCCATCAGTGTTAACGAAAAGGTTGCTAAGCAAGGCAAACCCACGCTTCCCTTAGCCGTTAGCAATCTTATTAAAGCCAAGAACGCGGCTCTCCGGAGAGCCAAGAAATATCCCACGCCTGCCTATAGATTAGCTGCGAATCAGCTACAACGTAAAGTTAGGTCTTGCCTCGTAGAACTCCGAGACGCTCAGATGAACGATCTCATGGCGAATATCTCTCCGTCCCACCAAGCGTACTATAGCATGGCCCGAGCCTTACGAGTAGACACCGCCTCTCACGTTCCTCCTCTCACTCGTCCCGATGGCACTACTGCATTCGAAGTCGAAGAGAAAGCCGAATGCTTCGCTGACAGCATTGCCGCACAATGCTCGCCCGCAACCTGCTGATCCCTCACACATCCAGGCGGTGGAGGACGAAGTCCCTCGCAGAGACTCTCTCCCCATCACCGCCGACCCTGTCACAGTCTCTAATGACGAAATCTCGCTTCTCATTAGAAATCAAAAGTCCACAAAGGCTCCGGGTGCGGATGGAATTACCAACCACGCACTTAAGCACCTGCATCAACAGGTGCTTACCTTGTTAGGTATCATTTTCAATACCTGCTTCGACCCTAGCTACTTTCCAAAAGCTTGGAAAGAAGCATTAGTCATAGGCATTCCCAAGCCGGGTAATTCTCTGAATATCCCGGCTAATCACAGAACCATCAGCCTCCTCAAGGCAATGTCTAAACTTCTCGAGAGTCATACTCTCTCGAATGCGGAACCATCTGTTTTCAACGGATGGCGATCCTCTCGTTATTCCCCATCAGTTCGGCTTTGCCCTCAGCAAGTCCATCGAATCGTCGAGTACATACTTGACGGTTTCTATCCGCGTCGTTATAAAACAGTCGCGGTTTTCTTTGACGTAGCCAAGGCTTTCGACAAAGTCTGGCACAGCGGTCTCGTTTATAAACTCTACAAGATTTTTAGTGAAATTTCAAAAAAATCGTGCCCCCTCAGAACGATCTGTAACCCCCCATTTTTATTTTATTTTATGAAAGTTATTGCTGAGGTCTACATTATATGTTAAAATTAGAATTTTATTACCTGTAGTTTTTAAGTTATAAATTTTTTAAATTTAGGGGTAAAATTGACTACCCCAAAACAACCCCTTAAGAAAAATTGTAATATAAGGTAAAATTAGTAAAAATATATAGAATAATAACCTAGTATTAGAAAATTTTTAAATTCATTTTTTATATTTTTATTTTGTGTTTTTGTTTGAAAATTTATATTTTTGGGGTATTTTAAATAGGGGGTTGACGCTAAAAGTTTTTTATTATCAGAATCGAATTGCTTATTTAATTTCACGAGTGTCAAGCCCAAACACGACGCAAATCGGTTGGCTAGTTGCGGAGAAATTTCAAATTTTGATTACGGCGGCCATATTGGCGGCCATTTTGCTTTGTGGAGCATTTTTAAAATAGTTATAACTTCTGCATTTTTTATCGTAGAAACTCGGGGTTTCCTTTCAGCTTAGTCTCCTATACCTCCCTACCGATCCCCCTCCTCCTTTTCACTTCCCCCCCACCCAACCCCCCATTTTTTCCACTGGAAGTGGATAGTGCAGGTCTCGGGAAGAGCGGGGAGCCCTCGCACATAGCGCTGCGACATCTGGTCCCTGAGATATTGCAATTGGAAAACTCGGTCGGCCATCTTGGTCCGCCATTTTGTTTTATTAAAAGGCCGATATCTCAGTGACACCAACAACAAGCCAGGCAGGACCTGATGGTAGAGTTACCAATTGGGTGTTAGAGGCCAAGACGTGACAAGAAGTAACGAGAATGACACAAGTGAAAACGTACTGGAGAGAGTACGGGAGGCCGTGAAGGCGAGGGATGGCTGGATCCGGGTAGAGAGAGCGAGGAAGGCAAAAGACCAGAAAGCCATCTTGAGCTGTAGGACGACCGAAGAAAGGACAGAGGTCAGGCGGAGGATAGAAAAGGTTGGCGATAACCTGAGGTGTGAAGAAGTCACAAATAAGGACCCCCTCCTACAGCTCGGAAGCGTACTCGCCGTGCACACGGACGACGAAGTCGTACAGGCGCTCAGAATCCAAAATCCGAACATCTTTGCGGGACTTAGCGAGGTAGATGATAGGGTGACCGTCAAGTTCCGCAAAAGAACGCGAAACCCGCAAGTCAACCACGTGATTCTGAGCGTCTCTCCGATCATCTGGAATAGGAGTTTAGAAAATAGCGTGTTGCACATAGACTTGCAAAGGGTCAGGGTTGAGGATCATTCTCCCTTGATCCAATGCACGAGATGCCTTGGATTCGGCCATAGTAGGCGACTGTGCAAACGCACAGCAGATTTGTGCAGTCACTGTGGAGGTGAGCACCACAAGAATGAATGTCCGGACAACCGCGAGGGCCTCTCGCCCAGGTGTACAAACTGCGTTGCAGCTAATGCACATCACAATGAAGTGTCCCACAACGCGTTTAGCCATTCATGCCCGGTCCGGAAACGGTGGGACGAATTGGCTCGCGCATCGGTGGCCTATTGCTGAGGTGGCCATCGCGGAAATAACCTGCTTGCCGGCAGTCTGCCTCCCTAAAATGCAGAAATATTGTAAAGTATATTAATAGTATATGTATATATAATATCTATACGCACAGGGCAGAAATCGGAAGCAGGTTGGGTATCTTCGCTATTTTAATGAATAGTGAAACCGGAACCTAGTTTCTAGATTTAGCCCAAGACACCACAACTCAACAAGCACCAACACACCGTTTGTAACAGAACTGGTATAATCAATTATACTCCTCCAGCGTGTATTGGGCTAGTTATTCGATGATTTGACAATGGCAACCAACATCCAGCTTGTAGTTTGCCAACAACACCAAATGGGACAAAAATATAATTCAGGAAACCTAAATCAGATACGTAAACAAATAATATGTTGACAAAATATTTTGTTAAATATTTGGGGCAACATATTAATAAAATAAGAATGTAATAAAGAAAGAATTATAAATAAGCTAAAATAACTAGATAATAGGTCTTTACCTATGAAACTGCCGTTTTGCCGTACTGGCCATTTCAAATGAAAATATTTTTTTTTTGACTGATAATTCTAATTTCAAATTAATTTTATTTGACAAACATGGAATTCTTTTTCTAAAATCGTCATTTGTTTAATAGTTAGTGTTTTGTTTTCAACGCATTCGAACATTTTTCGCCATCATGGATAAGTTAAAAATTCGAGTAATTATGGAGTATGAGTACCGTCGTGGCAGCAAAGCGGCACAAGCGGCACGCAACATCAACGACGTTTACGGAGCGAACACTACAAACGAACGCACCACCCGTTATTGGTTTACCCGCTTCCGTTCTGGAAATTTTGACCTGAAAAATGAACCCCGTGGTCGTCCGAAAACTTTGGTCGACAATGACGAATTAAAGGCAATTGTGGAAGCTGATGAAACTCAATCCACGGCTGAATTAGCAGCAGCTTTCGACGTTAGCATCAAAACAATATTGGTCCATTTGCGTCAAATTGGCAAGGTAAAAAAGCTTGACAAATGGGTACCCCACGAACTTAATGACCGCCAGCGTAAAGTACGCGTGGAGACGTGCCTTGCACTGCTCAGCAGGCATACAAATGAAGGAATTCTGAACCGCATTGTTACTTGTGACGAGAAATGGATCCTGTTTGACAATCGTAAGCGCTCAGCAAGTTGGTTGGACCCTGGTTCAGCACCCAAACAATGCCCTAAACGAAAACTTACCCCTAGAAAAGTGATGGTCACTGTTTGGTGGTCTAACGCGGGTGTAATTCATCACAGCTTCTTGCCAAACGGGACAAGCATTACTGCAGATGTGTACTGTGAAGAACTGAACACAATGATGGAGAAGCTCGCTCGTCTCCAACCAGCTTTGGTTAATCGTTCGGCTCCACTGCTCCTGCACGATAACGCGCGACCTCATACTGCACAGCAAACGGTCTCCAAGCTACAAGAGTTGGGGTTGGAAGTTCTCCGTCATCCGCCGTACTCACCAGACCTTGCGCCTACAGACTTCTACTTTTTCCAGAATTTGGATAACTTCTTGGCGGGAAAAAAATTCAATACCCGAGAGGCAGTACAAAATGCCTTTGAAGAATTTGTTGCCTCCCGTCCAGCTGATTTCTTCAAGAAAGGCATCAATAAGCTAACAATGCGTTGGCAAAGATGCATTGATTGCACGGGTGATTATTTTGATTAATAGAAATAAAAAATATATAAAAAAATTACGCTTCATTTATTTCGTGAAAAACGGCAATTTCATAGGTAAAGACCTAATATAATTAATTAAATTGAGTGAAATTATGTAAAATAAAGAAACAGCCTTTAATAAAAAGCTGACTTACAACTAATGACTAAATGTAGAGCTATAACTCTACAATTTTAATAATAAAAGCATGTATTACAGTGGATATAAAAATATAGTAGACCGAAATGTAAAGCATTAAAATAGTATTAAACATATTGTATAATAATAAGTAGATAATAAGGAAATAATGTAAATAAATGTAATTAATTTAATAAGCATCGAAAATGAAAACTCGATAAAAATGTATAATCAAATGGAACAGAAAAATAAAACAAATCATAAGTTAGTATATAAAGCAAAAACTGTATACTTCTAGAATTCAAGAGACGAATAAAACATATTGAATGTAAAAATTTTATATTATGTAAAATATAAAAAAACAAAATTTTTCAAGAATTCAAAATGTAAAATTGAAACGCTTATAATTAAGCACATTGAAATAAATAAAAATCTCACGTGTTACCCCATCCTTAAACCCTGTCGTTAGATTATAAGCTGACAAGTAGTTAGAGATTAGAAGACGATAGTCGGGAATCCCACCCGTATGAGTGTAAAAGAGATGAATGAGAGAAAGATAAAGTATGAAGAATGAAAGTGCGAGAAGAATAAATGATAGAACTGGAGTGAAAGGAATAAGCGCATACTAAAGATAGCTTCCCCCATGGAGCTAGTAGTCGCAAAAAAAAAATCTCTACAAGATAGGCTCACCGGATCGCCTAGTCAGGTTAATAGCGTCGTTTCTCAAATACCGTACGTTTCGATTTAAACATGAAGGCACGCTTTCAGCGCCTCGTCTCATAAAGGCTGGAGTCCCCCAAGGCTCAGTCCTCGCCCCTCTGTTGTACACCGTGTACACCAACGACATCCCCATCCCGCCGAAAGGCGTCGAACTCGCCCTCTTTGCCGACGTCACCGCAATCTATACCAAAGGCCACAGTGTTCCGCACCTTGTAACCAGACTCCAAAAGGCCGTAAACGCCCTTGGTGTATGGTTTCAAAAATGGCGCATCGATGTGAACCCTGAAAAGAGTTCTGCGATGCGCTTCTACCACAAACGCCGTCGTCCCGCTGGCGATCCCCACATTCGAATGTTAGGCATTCCCATCCCCTGGAAGCGCAGTACTAAATACTTAGGCGTCACATTAGATCCGACGCTTTCTTTCAAGCCATACGTCGAAAGAGTTTCTAAACTCGCCCGTCACTACTTAGGCCGCCTAAGTGGCATGTTAGGTAGAAAAAGTAAAATGTCTTTCAGAAACAAACGTACACTTTACAAGGTCTGCGTTAGACCCGTCATGACATATGCCTCGCCAATCTTTGCCCACGCCAAACCCTCCCTCCTGCACAAACTGCAGGTAGTTCAAAACCTCTTTTGCCGCAGGGCCACAAACGCACCGTGGTACGTGCGTAACACGGACTTGCATAGAGATCTTGAACTGCCTACAGTACAACAACACCTCAAAACACTCTCTGAAGCGTTCTTCAAACGCTCCGAAACCCATCCCAATCCTCTAGTTCGTGATTCAGTCTCATATACTACTCCTGTCTTAGAATCGAAGTTCAAAGTCGCTAGGCCTAGGAATGCGCAAGCGTACTCTTCCACCAGACTGTCAGCGGATCTCGAAGCCCTTCTGGCCGCAAATTCTAATTCTAACGTAAATGCGAATAAATTTTTAATTTTTTTTTTAATTATTTACTTTTCATTTTGAGCACCTTCAGTGCTATGTATTCACCTTCAGTGCTTTGAGCACCTTCAGTGCTATGTAATCCCTTCTGGGCCCCGCTAGCGGCCTCTTTCTCCAATTGGCCGTCGCTCAGATGAAGGCTGAGTGGCAAAAAATTGCACGAGCCGACAGGGGGTTTTTAGCGGGTAGTGCTCATTAGGAGCTAGTCCCGGATGCCTTGTAACGCACGCGAGAGACATGCGGAAATGCATTTTTTTGCCTCCTGCCCAAACGGGGAACAAAAAAAAAAGTCAAAAAAGGGAAACTTTTCTTTTAAGTTTGTTGATCATTCAGCTATCAATCAAGTCAATCAATCAGCTACTACCATTGGAGTCTATTGTAATTTGGTTGTAAGAATACTGCTGTTGTTCTGCGAAAGAAGTGTCTACAGTAATCTTATGGGTTGGCTGAATTTAACCTGGGATCTATTTCTATTGTCACAGTACGTATCTTATTTTTCCAGATTACTTGTATCGTCCATTTCTGGTTTCTTTATTGTAATTGCAAATGTGTACGTTGGCCCTCTAATAACGTTAACCTTTTTTTGTAATAACTCTTCTTTGGTGGTTCATTAATTTTTTTTTATTGGTCGTCTAAAACGTCTAATTCAAAATCACTAAAACTAGTGTTTTTCTTATTTATTGTGCTTTCGTTTTTCAATTAGATAATATTTGGATGATTCTTCGTAAACTTAAATGCGTGTTATATATTATTTCTTGAAAACAAGTGCTATAATCAATCAAATAATAAAGAATTTAATTTTTTTATGTTAATAAATTCCATTTTTCATCTATGTTTGATATCGTGGTAAATTTTAATAAGATTATAATTATATTTTCGTATTTGGTTTATGTTCTTATCGCTCAGTTTTAATATTTGTAATGATTGTTTACTATGTAATGAAAAGATCTGCTGGCATTTTTGTGTGTTATTATCATTGCTACAAGGTTGCAATTTCTTGCGAATTATTTTGACATAACCTTCCAAAGCCAAATAGAGCTTTTGGCAGCATCATATGATTTACTTATAATCATTTTTATGTTTTGGTAGTAGTAGTAGTAAAAGTATACGCTTGGCTCGTCTTGGCGGGGGCACTATCGTGCCCCCAGATATCACATCACATTTTTATGTTTTGGTAATTGGAGGTACCTATCTTTTCTGTGAATATTTGAACATAGCTTTGTTGGAAATCATGTCAGCTAACGCTCAGTATTTGTAGCAAATGACATTTACCTCAACGGGTGCCGTTTGAGGGTGATCGTCGTTTGGATAGTTGGGGGGAGGAAGACTTTCGGAGCTAACAGATGCAAAAAAGAATAATTTTATGTAGAGATAAAGAGACATTGTACTCATATTTTGAAAAAATTATGCCCGTAAAGTTTCTTACCAGTTCTTCTTAACTAAGGTTTCTCTTAACTGGTGGTAGATTCATGCTTTATTTGACATCAGTAAGAACAAGTAATTGTCAACTTTGAGAAATAAATATTTCAGTTTGAATGTTGAAAAATATTACCCCTACAGTTTCTTATCAGTTCTTCTTCACGAAGGTCTTTCTAAACTGGTGGTAGAGTCACGTTATTGTCAATGTTGAGAAATAAATATTTGAATTTGAATTTGTGACCTCTAAAAATTTTCTGTAAATGTAATGTCTGTTCCGTACGCCATACCTGGCGCCGGCGAACATCACAGGGAATCTTATGGACCATCTAAAGACATCTAAAGCCATCTTGCAAAGACAGCAAATGTTCGAACACACATGAAGACCATGAAATATGTACTTTTTCTATATTACACTTACTAAAATCAAATTATTTCTAAATTTTTTTATATATATTAACAAGATGTCACAATACCATTTTTGTTTGTCAGTAGGGTTGCAATAGGATCCTTTAAATCTTATATTTCATTTATGTAGTAAGTATTTGACTATATTATCTTTATATTCAATAAGTGAGCTTTGAAAAAATAAAAAAAACTTTCTGATTTTATGGCGCTTCTATCTCTCGTGTTTTTGTCACACACTAGACTAGCAACTTGTGGAGAAACGACCTTGCAAACTATTTTGGCAACGATTCCAGAGAAAACTTTCATTAAAATAACTAAAATTGGAGATTTTTTATTTCTTTGTTTTAATGTGTTTTCGTTCATTACAGGCGATTTGTTTCATTTATGGTGGTGGGGGGTCGGTCGCCTTTTTTCACAAAAAATATGTGGCATGGAAACACGTATGTTATATTCAATTACAAATTCAGAATTAGAATTAGGACAAATGTGCTCAATTAGCAGGTGGAAATTGTATGGCATTCGACGAGACTTCAAAATTATATAATGGACTTCTATGCTTTAAACATAACGTCAAATACTCACAGTATTAATAACTATCGTCAGTCAGTACCTTCACATTATTGTTCTTTGATTATTTTTTTCAGTAATTAACCCCTAATTATACATATAAAGAGGGATTAAAAATATTTGCAAAGTAAATGAAGGAATTATTACTCAGAAAAATATGATTGTTTATGCGCTTAGTAATTCTTATTAAGACTTGTATAAAACATTTACGAAAATAAGTGCAAGACTTAAAATAATACTTAACAGTTTAAACATGGCTATGACTGAAGGGCTTTCTGCCACTTGAACCTACAACAGAACAATAGAGAAAACTGTGAGATGCTGAAATAAACAGAAATAAATACACATTCTTTTCCTGAAGAAGTGACTCTAGAACAATGGTACTTTTTCACGAACAATTTCATAAATCACTATGAAGTGCATTTTGGGAACGTTGCCATATATTTGTCAACCTTATTGGAGAATGGTTAGGTATATTTTTGATTGAAATACAATCATTTGCATTTTCTTTTCCATTTATCGAGTGCCGTTGTAGAGATAATGGAAAAGCTCTTAGTCGGCGGTGAATATAATTAGATTTTTCGTTCGACACAAAATATTTAATATTTGTGAGTTGTTAAATATTTGAAATATACTACATCCAGTCACAACAAAAAGTTGTACCAAACCTTTCCGACTTTCTATAACATTGTACGTTATTAAGGCCAACTTAATACTATCAAACAAGGATTACTTCAATTAAACGAGATAATTTTCAACTTCAAAAAGTAGAACACCAAATACAGAGCACATCCGTAGCACCAGATGCAATGCTGCATTGTCTGTGAATTGAAACAGAGACTGACGGCCAATTACACTGCTCAAAAACTTAACGGTGGATTTTTTACATTGCTTAAAAGGAAAGTTTGAAATACTTACGTTCTTAATATAAAGAATTTACCACAGATTAGTAAAAGTAACGGTTTTCCTGAATCTGAAAGCATGTTAAAGAATCTAAAGTACTATACGATTTTGTTAGACTAGTACCAAGTGAGTCACTGAGTTTGGCTTCGGCTTTTAGATTGAATTCCTGGTAGGGGAACGCATGGTGATGTGAACACAGACTCCTGATCTCCGTATAGTTACATTGTATATACATGACACCAGTTCTGCTTATCTGGGAGCAACGGAGTTATCTAGACAAATTCGGAAAATTTTGCCAATAATGTTTAGAAAAACTGAAAATACACATAATTTTACTTATACGTCTACTGTTATTATATTATCTGTGACGAAATGAAATATATTATTATAATCATAATTTTTTTGGGGAATTTAATAATTGTTATGTGTTTCAATGTTGTTTTGTATTAAATGTATCTATGTTGTTTTAATGTTGTAAATAGAAGATAGTGAATTAATAATGAATTAATAACTGTTTATTTATTTTTTAATTTAAAGAGGATGTAAACTAAGGTGAACGCTACTGTCTAGTTAAATCTAATTTAGATTTTAAGATAGTAATAAGAAAATCTGTTTATTTGTTTTTGTATTGCGTAAATAAATAAATAAATAATAATAATAATGTGATCTATTATTGTGTACTAACCTTTAATATCTGTTTCATAATATGTGCATTGTAATTATAACCAGCAATAAGGATTACAATTATTATGCATATCCATAGTTTATCTCACAACTATTTATTGTGTTTTGTGAAGGTTCATTATACAGCTGAGAATTTAATCAATTCGAATTCATTGTCTTATGTTGTGTTATGAAATATAAAAAATATCGTAATCCATTTCACCAAATTAGGTACCTAAAAATCAATAAAAAATTGTTGATTAATGTAAACCGCGAAATTAAACAATAGGATTCGTGTTATAGCTATATCAAATATCTGATTTAGGAGTAATGATTACAAGAATTTTCGTTAAACGCTCTTAATATTCATGAAATAGGAATAAAAAAATTTTATTTATTTACTTCTCAACAAACAGCTATCGTTACAGAAACTTAATGCTAATGCAATAGCGTTGCCACCGAAATTCTAATAATGCTATTAAGAAATACTATTAAACAAAGAAAAAGAAATCCAATAAGCAGTTATATACATACACCAAGTACAATTTCAAACACACATAACAGGTAACATTAACAATAAACCTTTACATATTAACACTACATACATAATATGCGGCCCGAGTGAATTCATTCGGTGAACAGGAAAACAAATCTACGCGGTCCGACATCGTGTTGAGCGTTTTTTTTTTGTTCCCCTCCACGGAGAAGGCAGGTGGATAAATAATGCTCTGACGCATACTTCACGAGCGCGATCGGAGTTATGTGGGACTCGCTCCGAGCCTACCAGAGCCCTACCCACTATAAAGCCCGAAAGAATAATACGGTTCACTTGTTGTAAGAAAGAGATACCTATGTACTTCGTGACGTTGCTTCGAACTAATTGGTCGCGAGCGTACGTGACGTAGTAGGTACGTAAATTGTCGAAACTCTAAAGCGTTGTCTCTTTTACTCCCACATACAAAATCATATTACTTCTCGCTCTTCGAGTTGAAACGAATAGCCATGTCAATTTTAAAACGTCATTTTAAATAGCAAAATAAAATAATAAATTAGATAGTTATAAAAAAAGTACTTGCGCATGAAAAGAAACGTTTATTTTATCTTTAACAGCAACTGTGTAATTAGTACACTGTCTAAACTCACAAGAAGGTTTTATGGTATTAAAAACAAATCATAGGGAATAAGTTTTGTTTGACGTTTAGCCGTGACACTCGGTTGCACAAGACTGAATCAAATAGTGGGCAAATTTTTAGTAATTTGCAGTTATATGAAGATATACCTTTTTATTATTTCTGATATTTAATACTTTGACAGGGACGCGTGAGCATAGAATAGAACGTGCATTAGTTTTAGAACTACAGATTACATTTCTGAACCAGTGACAAAACTGTCCGTAACAAATGCCTTTGACTGAAATATAGATACATTATTTTCTTAAATAAGTTCATGGAAGGTCTGGCTTATATACATATACCTAATAAAGTACAATTTGTCAGATAAATACTTGAAAAATACTACCTTTACGGTTCCTAATTTAATTAACTATAAGTGAGAAAAATCTCAGATTTTTCTTCTATTTCTAAAGGTCCTTTGATCAACGATTGTTCAAGCCGAGATTTTTGAATTGCAATGGTTTAGAAACAGGAACATTTAGTTAAGAAATAGAATTTCTCCCACTCTTTTCTCAATAACATTATTGACGAACATACCTAGTAGTAATACATATAGGAACAAATTCAAAAGTTATCTCATTTTAAAACCCTTTGAATTACTTTTTTATTTTTACAGAGCCGAATATAAAAACAGGGCGTCGGAGAGAACAGCAGAACGCGCGCTACAGATCAGCATACAGTGCGTCAGTTTCTGGGTTTGGTAGGCTATTTCCGAAAATTTATAAGGAATTTTGCCACCGTTGCATATCCGCTAACAACATTACTCGCTAAAGATGCCAAATGGGTATGGTCTGCAGATCAAGAAGGCGCTTTTCAAACATTGAAGAGTAAGTTGGTAGAACGACCAATATTGGCGATATATGATCCTTCTTCAGAAATCGAGCTGCATACTGATCCAAGCAGATAGCAATGGTACATACTTAGATTAAATAAATATATTATATTTAAAAAAAATTGGCTTTATGTTCCTTCCTTACAAAACGCTAATTTCATATTTAATTACCTAATATGATGACAAACAAGCCAACTGTATGGCCCCAAAATGAGCAAAGTGTTATGGATACAGTGATCGGGGGGTGAACCCAAAATAAACATATACTTATAAATATAAACGACCATGACCCGAGAACAAGCATTTTTATTTATCACACAAATGAATGCCCCGACCAGTAATTGAACCCTGGACCTCCAGCGCATGAGGCAGGGCGGCTACGCGGCCGCGAATGCCATTCCAAAGTCCTATCCGATTTCATTGCGTAATCAGTTTGAAAGTAAGCCTTTGAGTATGAAAATAGCGTATCTGAACTTGATCGGACTTCAATTCATATGGATAACTTCTAATTTATCTTGTTAGTATTTTTATTAGGAACAAACTTATAAATTTTATTAAAGTGAAATATGGTTCGAGAACCATGTAAAAACCTTCATTTTCATTTTATACTGCTTAAACTCTCGTATTTTTTGTCACATATGCAAATTGGGCTTGCAAAATACTGTTTTGGCAAACATCCCAGAGTTGAACTTTTGCGAAAATAAAAAAACGTACCTATTGATTTCTCATCGCCATTATTAATCTATTCTATTACTGAATTTACTATGAGGATTAAGATTGTTTTACACATTTTGAGTAAAGAAAGCATTATTAACATTGTTAATTATTAATATTATAATTGCATTTTAAGTAACAATTTAATTTTAAATATATTAAATTATTAAAATTCTTTACAATAATACATTAAAATGAAAATAAAATTGACAAGGTTTTTATTTATTCATTACAATATTCACATAATAATTTGATGTAGTTTAAATTTCCAAATCCCTACAGTAGAGCCATACACGTCAGGTACACTGTCCGTTTTATTTGTTTAAAAGTGTGATATACTCTGCACATTCGTAAGATAGGAAGATAGGACCATTACACATAAACCGAAACTACAAATATTATTTAAACAGGAAATCATTAACTCAAGACGTTACTTAAACGTTTACAATACATCCTGTTGAAATATAAAAATAACATAGAAATATGAAAACCTCGAAATTATCAAATTAGGGAACATCGACATTTTTGTTGCTTCATTGAAAATTCAAATGGAACACAAACAAAATTTAAAATTTAAATTATTGTTGTGTGGTGCAAGTTACTGCGCGTACCGGAATATTACTGTTCTAAAGTCGGTGAGTACCTACGACAATATTAAAATAAGTTAATGATGTATGTAAAAAAAGTATGCGAAATATCTAATAGTATTTTCAATTGTTTGTCATATGGTTTTACTTTTTCAATGTAATTAAATGATAATTTTTATTATATACACGGTGGTTTGAGAAAATTTCAGAACACATACACTTTTAGCACCACCTTCGAAAATCATACCTTAGTCATAAGAATTGCCGTAATTGTCCCTGAATAAAATAAAGATCGATACCTTTGCTACAAGTCATATTTGCTTCCGATTGCAAAATTGATTATTATTATAAATTGCGATGACTTTTGTATGGTAAGAAGACTACTAGCTACTTTACGATTATATTGAAATAATTTCGATTGTTAGAAATCGTATTAAAGGGTTAAGTCCATTTTAGGCCGTCAGTAAGCTTTTTGTTTCAGCACTTAATGGACGAATGGAATGCACGATAATTCGTATCATTTATGAAAATGATTATTTAAAAAAAGTATCAGAACTAAAACATTTCCCAATAAAATTATCTCAATTAATAAGAAACTAAACGTGAGGAGTCTCCATACAATAGCTGCGCAACGTTGGGGTTACCGATTCAATGCAAAAGAAGTCTTGCTGGTGGCTTATTCTAAAGATAAAGGCATAAAGCTTTTCATAAACAGTAAAGTAAACATATAAAGTATACATGTTTGGTGTGGAGGTAAGTAGCCTTGCCTTCCATGCCAGAGGTCCCAGGTTCGAATCCTGGTAGGGGCAGATATATTATTATATTTGCTTTCTAGTCATGGATGTGTATTTACGTGCATTTAAGTTTATTTCTAATATTTATATATAAAAAAATATCTATGTGTTTTAATATATTTCTTAAGTTTATTTATCCGTTATCTAGTATCCATAACACAAGTTCTTAATGATACTTGATTTGGCCTAGATAATGTTGTGTGATTGTTAGAAATATTTATTATTTACATTTAAAACTAAATAAATAAAATCAAAAACATATTACAAACTTAATTATGTTAGTTGTATAATCTTACAAAGCATTATTTCGATTGCAACTATAATCTAATATTTGTTATAACTATATAACAACTTTTTGTGAATTTTGTTTTTTTTTTAGTTCGGTATCCCTATATTCGCCCTGTTATTTTGCAACGAGTGGATGTGCTCTTTCGGTTTTCCTTTTTTTTTACTTTTTTTCTTACCATGTTATTTCCTTTTTGATTTTCCTTTATATTAGAACGTATTTTATCATAAAATAAACTAAATTATCCAAAAAAACTCTCCTGTGTTAGACAATAAGAAATCAAGCTATAAACAAGCTTCGTAAGCGTGGAAGGTTAAACTTGTTTGCTTTTATTAAAGTTGCACGGGGCTAGTTTATAATTAGCCGAGACGGTGTCTAAACGCGACAAACACTCGCTTCGGGTCGAGAGATAATGTGGCTCATGAGCGTCAGTTTCTCGCATTTTGAGACCTCCTCGACTTGTTGCGGGTACAGACCTCTTCCTTTAAAAGCCTTAAGGTTAGTCTAATGTATAAATGTGTTTTCTTTCTATATTCTAATTAAGATTCTGTCACGTGACTCTAGTGTTGTATACCAAATTTAATACCAAAAACAAAAAAGTTAGTTCGATAGCCTTTTAAATATGGTTTATGACCATATAGTCAATCTATTAAAAATAATCATGACGCTATTATATGCTGAAACATCATCGGCCGACGGTTCAAACAAGCCTTTATTGTTAGAACTGGTTATTGTGACAAATTATTTCTAGTAAGTTCAAAGTTCAAACAATGCTCGCGGTAAATGGGAGATTCAACATAATATAATTGTAACATTTAAAGCAATTCATTGACCCAACATTTATAATGCTATTAACTCACGGGTGCCATGTAAGCTTCTTTACTTACTTTGAGAAAACGTGATAATAAATTTAGTGGCAGTACTTCCAACGCAGGGTGTTAAAAGTAAAAAGTGTGTATCTGTATATCTGTACACGAATAAACCATTTTTTTTTTTGTTGTTGACAAGTTTAATAAATTCAGTTTGTTTTTAACTCTACGTTTGAAGAAACAGTTATGCTATTCAAAAGCATTCCGTCCATCAATGGCTTTTTACTCTGTTTACAAATAACTAGTGTTCAGATCTCGTCTGGCCCACGGTTATAGTCCTTCATATTTTGACCGCGTGATAATCACATTTACGTTTAAAGGGAAAACAACAGCCAGTGCCGTTATAGGAACAAATGCAATTATGACTAAGGGTGTTACCACACCAATCGATCGTCCATCGATCGACGTCGACCGGCCCACGTCTACTGTTCTATTCTGCCATCGATCAACGTCGTCTGTTCTATTCTGCCATCGACCGGTCGACGTCGATCGATTGGTGTGGTAACACCCTAAAGCCCACGGTAGCGTAGTGGCGTGGTGGCAGCGTGGTGCCACCAACGCAACGAATCATAACTCGATATAATAATTAAATAGTTTTTGCACAGTTTCTTGTATATAGAACTCGTCTGGGGCACGCATATAGTCGCCGTTATTGACCGCCGTATTAACCACGTGTTCGTGTTAATTAAATGTAAAAAAAATTGAAGATCAAATATGAAGGAAGCCCGAAATAAATATGTATTTCTTAAAAAAAAAGTACGAACTTTGCTGAAAGACTCTTAAAGTAATTTGCAATTTATTTATTTTACTATTTATATTACTTACAAAACATTATTTTGTATATACTAGTTTAGTAACAATCATTCGTTTTTTATTAATATTGTACACACAACAGGTAAAAATCAACAAAATGGCACAGGTTATGACTTACACCAAAAATCTAAATAATTGAGACCTAAAATCGTGCATACCCACCATGACATATTTTATTACTATTATTTTATTGATAAGTGCGAGTACATATCCGTATTATCTATGTACATTAAACTAATTATTAGATACTCTTAAAAACAGCTCACCCATTTTTTCTCACTTAAACTCTCCTAATAAAAACAATTTACTCCTTAACACGTAACTTTCCTGAACCGGTGCATAGTGAGATTCAGCGAGATGGGACAGTGCAGGAAAACCTAAAACTATAAGCAATATAGATGTTTATTCCAAGCAACCACTTCGTCCAAATTAGGGTTAAAATAACTTGAAAGGTTTCCAAACAAATCTCGAGCGTCGGGAATCATAACCCGTCCAGGTTCCATAACAACGTAGAATATTATTTTATTGAAAAAAAAAATGATTATGTTTATTTACTACGGAATTTAAAATAATGCTTCATTTTTACTGCAGGATATAACAACTACGATTGCCAACTATAGGTTTACAAAAACACGCTGTCGAAATATTTTATTCCGTATTTGACTTTGCTCACGATGTTTCCTAACCGATCGAGCAGACTTAGAGTGTTACCACACCAATAGATCGATCGTCAATCAACGCCATTTATCGATGGTGGAATGGAACAGTCGACGTTGATTGACAATTTCTAGCAGACCAATCGATCGATGGTAGAATGGAACAGTCGACGTCGATCGACAGTTACTACCAGACCAATCGATCGACGATAGTTCGATTGGTGTGGTAACACCCTTAGAATAAATATCTCGAACTCTTACGGGTGCTGCCGACTTGTTTGAACCGGCACATTCGGTTCGGCTGTACACGACACGGCTAGTCCGAAGCAACTACTACAGATATTGTACTTTACTCAGCTGGTGCCGATCGTTCAGTCTAATCAGGTAAATGTTGATCGCCAATACCTGACTGGCATAACCTTTGTAATTTTTGCTTTATGTCGTCTTGGAAAAGATGCTCAAAATGTGTGGTTTGAACCTATATGCCTATTTTCCGAACGGTAAAAAAGTAATTCAGTATATTTCGTTATTTTTGATCTTTCCTAACTGATTCGCCATTTTGTTTGTCTAAAAATCTAGTCTTTGTTACAATTCTTAATTTGATTGCATACCTACATATAATATGTTTTTAAAGCCGAGAAATGTAATCTATTCAGAATCATATCTTACCTGGTGTGTGTCATGAAACACGAAATCATTCGTAATCCTTTTTATCAAATTATCGATAAATGATATATGATATGATAAATCAATCACTTTTTTATTAAATTTCCCCACGAAATTGAATGACATCGTGTTATTACATGTAATATTAATATCAAATGTAATCATGATAAGATCAAACAAGTATATAATTTAAACGCAGTGATTCAAGTACCTACGCATAAGCAAGAATTTTCGGAAATCGCTCCTAATATTCATGAAATTGGAATAATATTGAATTGAACTTCACCTACGTATAATAGACGTGGTAACCTCGACTAACTGGGGTGGTAAATATTATTTACTTTTAGTAATTTGCTGTTATATGACAGCATATCTTTTTATTATTTCTAACATGATATTACGAACTTAAGTTAAGCGAAGAAAGTGCAGAAATTGTGGCATATTAGTTAGTTAACACTTTTGATCCAGTGTTATCATACACTTTGTTACAGTACCATCTGTAATTAATGTTGTTACCTAAAATATAATTTTTTGTTCTTAAATGAGTTCTCGGAAAATCTGGCCTTAGCTACTGGTAAATAAAGAATAAGGTACAATCTGTTAAGGAAATACATAAATGGAACATCCGAAAGGGTAGGCAATTAAATTTACTTTTGTTAAGGAAAATCTCAGTGTTTTATCTGCTTGTACAGACTTTACCTATTCAAAAAGGACTTCAATCATCGTGTGATAATTTAATTTCATATGTTCATACGTAGAAGCATATTTATTTAAAAATAGAACACATGATAACGACAGTTACTTGTGTTTTTTAATGTTTAACATTGATACTCAACAAAATCGATATTTTTGTCGAGCCGAACGCAACACCGGGTTGCAAAGCACGGACAGGACTCGCGCTATAAACCAATATGTTTTTTTGTTTACCGGAACTCAAACTAATTAACCCGAATCAGTCAACCTATATTATATAAAATATCTATATTTTGTATAATTCTGTAAATTGATTAAATAGCATGTTGCGATAGCATAGAAGTGTGTAACATACAATGTTTGTTACTTTAGATAGTAAATGTATGTAAATGTATTGTAATTTTGTTTATATTTTCACTTTATTTATTTGTTGGCTGTCCTAAATAAATAAAATAAATAAACTTCCATACTACTATTGTATATAGTATAGTTTTATTCAATGAAGAAATATCTGTTTGCTTGTTAGTAGTAGAATTCCTTACGCTAAGATCACGCCTGTTCCTTTTTTTCGAAATGCTGTTTATTTATTGCCTTATTGGACGGCGCTTAGCCGGAACTTAAACTACTCCTGCATACGATTTGCCTAAGTGCATCCGAGAGGGCACGGACCTCGGCTTAGGACGTCGTATATTGAAACTACCACTGGTTTGGAAGGGTCATCCACTGCCAAAGAACCAGCAAAAAAACTCAGTAGGAATGCATACGCCGCGTTAGCCTGGCATTGGTGGGCCAGGGTTAGGCGATTCCGATGCCGTGTTGCCGTATTTCTAACTGAACCGGCGGTGTTCCTTGTTGCCATATCTTCTTCGGGATCTATTAAAATGTACGTGGACGCCTATGACTTACGTCCGCGTCCGGGTTGGCTGCATAGTCAGCTGACTTATTGACCAGCGGGTTGAGATGTTGGGGAGTATTGTTGAAGTGGCGTCTGGTCGCCAATTTCATGAACAATAAATGGCAATGGCGGGCAGCTCGAGATCTTTATGCAGATCCAAATTGCGGACACAGGGCGGGGACCCAACGCATTTGCGTAAGAACCTATTTTGAATAACCTGCAAGTGGCTGATTTTTGACTTGCTAGCGTGAGTGAAAACTGCGTATATCATGATGGGGCGGATGCAAGTTTTTTAAACTGTAAGCTTATTTCTAAGCAACATTTTACTCTTCTTGCAGTTTACAACCCATGACGAAGGTGGCTCGGTCCCGGACGCGTTTTATGTGAACCGCGAATGTTTGATTTTACTTTGACCTTAATATTTGATTTTTTACCCAGGGGATCAGAGTACCAAACCTAATATTTTGGACGGTTTTCTAGAAGTTGTTCTTGAACTGGTTGAGAGAGAGACTTACACTGCTGCATTTTTCTCTGGGTTGACATCTATTCTCCATCTTCGAAACGAATTGCCACATGTGGTGGTTACGGATTGAAGCGTTCTAGTTAACCTACGCAGATTCCTACCACGTGGGTGTAGTGCGGTGCCGTCTACGAACAGCGCGTCCTTTACTTTCTCCGTCTTTGCCATGTCACCAGTGTATCGTTCTTATGAGTCTTGAGAGACACGGCTAATACAGGACGGGAATTTAAGGGTGCACCGTATCTAAAGAAAGGTTCAACAGTGTAGAAAGTCTCGTATGATGTGCACGAGGCTGTCTGGCACGCCTAGTTGGAAGAGCTTGAATAACAAGCCGTTGTGCCAGACCTTGTCGAAAGCTCTCGCCTCGTCAGAAAAACCCGCACGCGTTCCTATCGGATTTCAACACATGTTCCTTTGTTCCAAGATGTGCTCCGTAATGCGATGCACCTGCTGGACATAGGAGTGACGGGACCTAAAGCCGTCTCTTAACAAGTCCTTTGAATTAATAACTTCTCGGAGCCTGTTTAAAATGGTCCTTTCGTATAATTTTCTTATCGCTTATTTAGCGAAACAAGCTAATAGGACGGTACCTTGTAGCTATATTAGCCGGTTTTCCGGGTTTCCTAATACCTATAACTATCGCTTCCTTCCACGTTGCGGAAAGAGCAGTTTGTTAGTAAGTTATTGAATATAACTTCTAACAGTTGTATGAGTTATCTCTCCTGGACGATACTACAGTATTTCCTATTTTGACCGCCATAATAATCGCGGTTACGTGGTCGTGTTCCGGTTAAAGGAAAGAAACAGTTACAAGTTTTTTTTTTTAATTTTTTGTATCAATTCTGCGCCAATAGATTCTGAATACTTTATTATTTGTCGTGGAGAGGCAGTGCCAGAGCGCAACGTCATTAAAACCTAAAAATAAAGAAAGATTGTGAGGCACCTCCTTTATTAATTTATAGCAACAAGCAACTACAAAATTAAAAAGTGGCTACTTACAGTATCACCTAAAAATAAAATTCCGGGTTAAAATATGCAGTAAAAAGTAGGTTTCTGAATTGCGAATATCATTGCGACACATAGGATCTTAAACTCATATCATTTTGCAATACTGTATCAGTAATGGATAATATAAGTCAAGCCAATACTAAGTGAAAACATTTTGTGAAATTTAATAAAACAACAATGTAAACGCAGATGACGAAGTTGTTTTTACGCAATTTTAAGATATGGATTCATGGGGTACCTATTTGAGTGCTCCCATGCAATGAAACTTTTTTTCTCGTATATAAAGGTCGATTTAGAACCAAAAAGAGTTTTGTTGCAAATTTTATGCCACGGATATAACTTATTTAAAATAACCAAAGAGTTTGATTTGGTGTCTCATCAGATTTATGTAATTCAGATCTATTTAAATGGACATCTTTGACTAGACTTGTTATTATTTTATGAGGAACAAACGGCTCTTAAATACTTGGCTATCTATAACTATGTATGTACGAAATATAAAATCCTAGATGAATATTAATATGAATATGAATATCACGGTGCCCCGCGCTCTCGTTTTTTTTTTGTCACAAATGCAACTTCTTGGCAACGATCCCAAAGAAAACTATTGTGAAAATAATAAAATATTTTTTTCTATTTTGTCAGTGCCATTTCACAATACTATTACTATTATGAAGATGAAAGATGTAGGAAAGATGATTGTTTGTTATACAAAAGTACAGTTAAATGGTACAGAGTTGTTTAAGGTGGACAAATTTTTCCTAGAAATATAGACGCATTCGTATTTTTTTTTTCGTATATTATTTGTACAAAGAGTGCAAACTGGCTAGGATGGAAGAATGTATTTTCTGTAAGTTCTAGTGACGCTGCAGTTCTAATACACCGATTGACTGATACGGTTAGCAGCAGCGAAAACGCCTGCGCAGTCCACGCATGTGACGAGGTTTTTTATTAATTTATTACGCCTTGTTAGCTCATAATATATGTCATCCCAAGGTTTGTCATTTCCATGTTAGATGTCATGTCACATTCCTAGCCAGTGTAGAATTAAAATTAATAATAATAGAAAGTAAAAAAAATGATTGGAGATTTATATTTTATTTTTATATACATTGAAAATAACATTATAATTCCCGGACACGTGAACAAAATTTCCCAGCACACCGCTCAGTCTGCGTCAATGTCAAATTAACTTCATTAACAAAAAACACGGATCCAAGCAAAATTACGAATAAGAATACTCTTAAATATTATAATAATACTACATCGGAAAATATTTTAACACGACTGCTTAAATATTTTCTTAGAAGAAATGAAAACATTTAAGTATCTCGAAAGCGAATACTAAAACAATTCTGGTAGGTAGGCATTTCTACACATTAAAAAAACAAGTTGTAAAGTCAGTATAAGCTCTGCTCTGGTCAGCGCCACTGAGCGCATTCATCCCTCCACCTCACCGCTGTGTCGTCACCGCGTGGAAGCGGACAAGCGAGTGAGCACTCGCATACTGCATGATACCCTGATAACGTAAATGTTCAATTTCACGACGATCTGTTGGGTAATTTAAGTGTAAGAAACAAACAGATAAACAAGTAATGTCTTGTCATCACGTAATGATACACAGAATGTACATGACGTTTATTATATTAGTCCTTTCTAAACCAACTTACCGTTTTCAATCTATGCGAATTTATTGTTTTTGGTTCATTGATAAACCTTCATGGGCTAGTTATTAACGGTGAGACATGTAACCTATTCGGTATCAATTTCTTATTTTTTTTTAAGAAATAAAACCAATAATGTTTTTAAATAAACAACATGATCCGTTTTATTACCTCTAATACTAATATTATTTACAATTTCAGTAACTAGAACATATCTGCTAAAATTAAATTTCTGATTTCAAGTATTAGCAAAGAATGTTCGTAAAACGTACTCACCGTAATGCTTGTGAAATTGGAATGACATTGAAGAAGACCCGAAGAAGGTCTGATTCATTGACGCACATTATGATTTAATACCATTAAGTAAGCTACTTTTATATGAAAGGATTTATGATTATTTCAGCTCGAAGTTTAGACCCGTTGATGTGCCTAAGTCTAAGAAAAAGTTCGTAAGTATTGTCACTATAGAGGACACTTTTTGAAACACAAAACCATAGTCCGATTAACGCTGTTTAACTAATTTTTTTTCTAATAACCTGGAAATTAGGTACATTTCGAAGACAAACTTGAAATTAACAGCGGGAATAATTAGGTAATTTAATTTACTTTAATTGATGAAATTTTGGACCATTTAAAAAATTGGTATGGGTAGGATCAGTTCAGAAGCAAAGGAGGAAGAACTGGAATACGAGTTTAAAATTAAGTAACATCCGCAATTAAAAAAATTAAATTAAATAATACACATTCTTGCAACGCTTTCAAAAAATACCTTCGTCTTCATCGTTACTTTCCATCAGGGGAGATAGAATACAAACGTCTAATCCTTTTTCAATAAACAAAAAAAAAATTGTTTTAAGTTTCATGTGAAAAAAAATTGTTTTGAACTTTTTCAAAAAAAATATTATGGTTCTATTTCCTTTCGTTCCATTTATGTGTTGTCCACTTATAGTCGATAATGACTTCAATTTTTGTTGAATGTGAGGTGTATTTCATCGCCGAGACGGGAACTTGCCGGGCTTACAGATGCAGATAAGAATAATTTTGTATAGACATATAGGGACATTGTAAAGGGTTGAGTTCAAAATGTTCGTGTCGCCGGCCACTTATGTTTCAGTAAAATATATAGTTATATTTTTTTTTTTTATAATAATCAATAACATTAATACCTTATTTTATAATCACTTGAGCTAAATACTAATTAGTTTTTTTTATTTTTTAGTGTTAAAATAGCCACCATTAGAGTAAACTTATAATAACTATACTGTATTGCACCACAAATTCTTTAATCTAAAATTATTTGTTACTTCATTTAATAGGGAAAAATAAACAATTAACTACTTATTAATTATTTATTGTGTTAGCTTGCTATCTCATTAGTAAGCAGGCTGCATTCCCTTGTTGCACAAAAACAGAGTGAATGTTTTTTTTATTGAGGGTTGCCGATCAAAGAAAATTATTTCGCACATAAACCCAAGCAAATAAAAAGCACAAAAATAAAATATTTGACTATAAAGCTGACATAAATATATTTTTAGTGATATTATTTTATATGTTATGATTACGACATTTTTTAAAGTAATTTATTCAACTGAATATCTTTGTCATCTATTTTAAATCATAAAGATTACCTCAAGTATTACTTTTTGCATAATGTTTAACCTATGGTTCGAGAACCTTGTGTGTATCGGTAAAGATGCACGCAGTTACGTATGCCTTGGTTTGCTTTCATGTCTTTTATATATTTATTTACATAATTTGTTTCTGACTTTCTTTTTATTAATTATTATAAAATGTTATAAAAATTAAGGTATAGTCATTTTTTGCGTAAAGTACTGAAATAAAAAGCTTAGTGAGGGCCTGGAATGAACTCAACTATTTGTTTTGAAAAAAATATACCCGTGAAGTTTCTTGCCAGTTCCTCTTCACGAAGGTTTTTCCGAACTGGTGGTCGGATCATGCTTTATCTGAAGCAATAAAAGCAAGTATTGAATATGACGTATGGATAAAAAATGATCGTCTTTTACAAATAACAAACCGGAGCGCCTTATTTACGCAATAACAATTGCAATCTGATAGTCTGATAAAAATATATTTCCTATTTTTCGTCAGAGATACAACTCGCGGAGCAAAGAGCTTGCGAAATAGTTTTTGACATTGATTTAAGAAGAGATTTTACATTTTATTGTCATCCAAAAATATTTAAAAATGCGCTTCGCAAATCCCGACTTATTCGCAGGTATTAGTGCGAGGTATACAGAAGCAATTAAGTGGAACATTGTTATTCAGCTAGAAGAAATGCTTCGAACATTGTAGTTTAGTACCTATTTACATGTGTTTTTGTCAGGGTTCATTAACATAGTACTTTAAATCTTTGAAAATCCGCAAAACCGCGCAAAAATATAACATGACCAAACATCCAAGAAATCAAAAGCAATATTATTGATATTTTAAATGAAGGTTGCTACACCTCACACAAAGTGCGGCTTTTAAAAAGTATTACAGGTAGTCTGAAAGGCAAAAAAAGGCCGAAGCAAGGAAACCTCTCGGCACTCTTGTCAAAAATGTCCAATAAAGGAAATATTTGTGAGCATTAGGTATACAATTTCAGTACAACATGGAAAAAAAAAACAAAAGACATCTTATCGTTTATGCTAATATCATGTCGCACCTAAGCTGTTTACAAAGTAGGTACTTTATTTTTCAAAATCAGAAACAGCCTGTGAAGATCTAAATCCCACACCCTTAACTTGATTCTTTATGACGGCCGAGCGGTGTAGTGGGTAGTAGCAGTGACTCATACGCCGGAGGTCCCAGGTTCGAGTCCTGGCCCGACCATTCATTGTGTGATGAACACAGGTTTTTGTTCTCGGGTCACGGTTGTTTGCATTTATATATGTATGTATATTCTGGATTCCCCCGCTGTGTGGTCATCCATAATACAAGCTCCTCTTACTTTGCCATACAGTTGGTGTGCTTGTCTGGGGATGTATTTATTTACTCGTATAAATCCCATCACACACAATAAACAAGCTTAGCCATGATTGACTGTTTGCAACTAGTACTGGGGCAGAGACTAGTTGTCAGAACTGATTTAACGTCAGAGCTGTGAAATCAGGGAGGTTTAAAATACAATTTTAACTATATACACCGTAAGCCTATTAGAATACTCAAAGAATAATAAAGTATTCATATAGCAATATTTTTTTACGATAATCCGCAACTCCACTTACGTTCGATGAAATTGGATCATTCATCAGTAAAAAAATTACCGACGTGAGTACTTACAGAAAGCTGACTGAATAACACAAGGGCATAATAAAATTAATAATAATGAAATCCATCCTCTCACACAATCTTTCTAGCCTCAAAGCAAGCTATCTCCCATGCCAACGCGCTGCAAGCTCTCCAATTAAGATACATGAACAATACAAAATCATTGAATCCGTCTCACAACACGTACGTAGGTACGATGTCGAATAGAGCGGTAAGGCTATTTAAGTTGTACAGTCAACTATGACGTCACAACCATCTGAAACTGTATGACCATGCACAAGTATTGTTCTCCATAGGTTGTAGGTGTGAACTCTCAGTACCGATTTAATCGTAAATCTCCAGCTACGAGCGACCCAATAGAAATATGTTCAAAATTTGAAATCTCATACTGGAAATATTTATTTTTGTAAAAAGCAAATAAGTCTGTAAGGCTCTGTTCTTTTCATCAATAATCCTATTCTAATCGGTAAAAAATGGCGCAGTTTTAAGAATTTGTTGCGAATTCAGTGCTTAAAACCTGTAAACTCGATTAAATGTCTGCCGATGACATTGATTTCACTCCAGAATATATTCAATGGCAAGTTGCATGCATTGTTGATAATATTCTATATGAAAAGCAAAAGAACTTGTAGTTAAAAACGTATAAAAATTTCAACAGATGGAAAAATAATAAAGGCCGTGCTGAAAGTGTTTTTTCAACATTTATCCCAAATGCAGAAGACAAGTACGGTGCATTTAATTTTTAATTCATAATACTTTCCTAGTTCTAGTGTATCACTGATTTCAACTATTTCAGTAGGTGTGAAAAGTATATTCCTCGGGGATAATTGTGTCCTCGTCGGGGGCAACCAGGATACAATCTAGATTCCTTATTCCCTCGATCCACTTGCGAATTGACCTTTGAATCATTCACTTCGCTAAGGATTCAGTACGCCGCCTGTGACTTAAGACACTGCTATATCTCCTTGGTGTATAACCTACTTTTATTTATATTTGCCACATTAGAAAAATACTTCACATTGTGGCAACACTAATAAACCTTTTTGCTCCATGTTTTATGAAGTATTGGAAGTGCTTGAAAATTAATTAAAATAACTACTTATCTTATGGACTTCACATGGAAAAGTAATATATTTATAAAACTAGTGAATGTTGTAAATATATGTAATAAATATCTAAGACTCTAAGTACCCCCTTGAAAAACTTACCATTGTTCTTTAAGTGAGAATGAATAACTTTAAGGCGTTATAGAACCTAAATGGTTCTTTGAAATAAAAAATCATATAAGAATCATTGAGTAGATGCCCCCACTTAACATACGTTCGTTGACACAATTTCTTTTCTTTTTCTTAGTACAGCGCTTAGCTGTCGCCATTTCAAGTTCTTTTTCACTGTCATGACTCCTAGAATTAAGAAAAGTCGATTGACGTTAGAGTTATCAAAACTGAACTGTCAAAAATAATAGAACACAGACTGACAATAAACACATCAATGGTGTTAACCCACTCGGGTTTGTTTACCGTGAACCAAAAACAAAAATATGAAATAAAAATGATGATCCCAAGTCAAAGTGACGCCGATGTGAAATATGATACGCCACGCCAGGCGCATCGAGTAATCAAAAAAATTCTTAACGTTTTATCTTTCCGTAGAAATTTAGGCAATATTTCAAGAGAGGGGCACGAACTTGTAACATTTGCCTTAAAGCGTTCGTATAGGAATATTTTATATTTGGTATGCTAACGGCGGCATCTACAGAGAGACAAGTTACTTTTGATAGTTCTTTGTGTTTTTGAGGAGCTTATCTTTTAGGAGAATAGTTATTACTGTACACTAGATTAATTATTACTTTGCATTAGTCCATTCATATCTTTTTTTAATAATATGCTCTTTTTAATTTTGTATTTGTTTCTTCACTAATTGTATCGACTCTACCATTTAGTACAAACATATGTCCGGCGCATGCTTATAGAAGCCCACTAAGGATTACCTGTTAGGTTTTAATTGCATATGTTTTGATCAATTAAAAATTCTATTAAAACCTGTGAATCAAATCAGTCTCTTAAATGAATCATAAAATAATATCAGGAATGGTCCATGATTTGTCTTGAATATGAAACGTCAAGCAATTGTAAGTAGCTTCATGTCGTCAGCTTCACAGTCACGTTTTAGGAAAAAGCTTTATAGCCCTGTCGCATTTGATGAATTGATTGGATTCGATAAAAATCGGGGTTGAAATAAAAAAAAATATAAGTAGCAATATTCCTTCGGAAACCGTTGGGGGGTCACTGGCAGTCTACATTTTTGTTTTCGGGACCCGCACCCTGTTGTGTCATCCGCCATCTTGAATTTAAGGAAGGATTTGTGTTTATTGAATAAGTCGTTTATTTTCAATTTCACACGAAAAATGTTCAGTACCAAAGTTGTTTCGAATTAAATTTTCTATAATCTTAGTCTTAATCCATTATTTTCTAGGATCGATATTTTTCGATTTATACCCGAAAAGGGTAAACAAAGAAACCTGTTCGCATAAGCCTTCAAATTAAGAATCAATTCGTTTTTTCGAATAATCAAAACAAAAATCTATTAACCATTATAAATAGGCCTCGCGTCGCCACGATGAGCAATTTAGAACAGGATTTAAAACGCCCCGTACCGCAAGAATGGAAAGTGATGACAAATTAGTGCACAGCGTCAACGTGTTTAAAAATTTAAGGAAAACCTTCGGGGGTGAGGATTTGAGTATGATGAACGAATTAAGACAGCCGTGGAAGACCATTTTTAGGGCAAAGACGATTCGTATTTTAGAGCGGGATACAATCGTTGTACAAACGGCATGAGTAAGTCATTGAAGTGGACTGAAAAATAAATTTATTTAACATTTTAATGTCATCTTTTAATATCATATTCTTTCAATTATTCTCCTCCAAATAAATAGTGAACATTTTATCTGTATGTAGCATTTGACACTTTTCTAAATATGATATGGTCCATCACAACGACGTAGAATTAGAAAATACACATAATGGACTTTGGTATTGGAATTGGGTTATGGGTGACAAAGAAAACTTGTATTGTGGAATCAAATAGATATTTAATTTTATTACACAAGAAGTTACTACGCGTCTGTACAAGATAGTATCAAAAGAATGAAGCCGGTGGCAGTGTTCCGTAACTTATATTAACTTTAAGGAGCGGATTAATGCTTTGTCAATTGTGCCAACTTAACAGAAAGTGATAATAGGAATTAGTCAAATACAATACTTATTTATAGTAATCAAGATTAATTTTTGCATTATTTTAACATTTGGTACAGTGCTGAAAGAGCATAAAATATAACATTTCTATTAAAAAACATGTGAACAAAACAAATAAATAAATTTTTCATCATATAAAAAAAAGTTTAAATATCTTCAATTATTTAGACGGAGACACAATCTTCAATGTGAATCTTCAATGTCACAGAGTACAACCGACAGCGTCCCGAAGGTGCGTCCCGGCGCACCAAGTTTGTTGGACGGCGGCCAATAAGTACAGACGCGACACTGGATTCCCGGAACTTTCTAGAACTTGTACATGAGTTTAGATAGAGAGAGTTAATATGATATTTTGTTTCAAGGGAATAGAAAGTGCTATTACTGAGACCCATCGTTTATTAAAATAATAATAAATCCCCAGAGAAACACACCAACTGGTTGGCCCCAAAGTTAGCAGAGCTTGTGCTATGGATGGCCACACAGTAAACTGGGGGGGACCCAGAATAAACATACATATACAGGGTAAAACATAAGTCGTAAGCAGATTTTTTTTTCTATAGCAGTATTTTAATGTAAATTCATTGCATTAACTCTAGAAGCAAACAATTAAACTTTATTGATAATAATTTCATATAGCAAAAACACCAACCTTATGGTCACCCTATTCGAATACAGTAACATGCTATGGATCTATGACAGTTTAACGTAGCAATTAGGGTGAGCATGAGACTCAGTAAATTTAAAACAATTTTTTTAAATTAACGAATCAGCAAACGTTTCCATATTTTTGCCTGTTGTCACGTCCACATATTTAAACCAAAGTTAAACAGTAAGAAACACATATTTTACCCGGTATAAATATAAACCGACCCGAGAAACAATTTCCCCCATCAGCCTCCTCAAGACAATGTCTAAACTTCTCGAGAGAGTCATACTCTCTCGAATGCGGAACCATCTGTTTCCAACGGATGGCGATCCTCTCATTATTCCCCATCGGTTCGGCTTTCGCGCTAAACACTCCTGCCCTCAGCAAGTCCACCGAATCGTCGAGTATATACTTGACGGTTTCTATCCGCGTCGTTATAAAACAGTCGCGGTTTTCTTTGACGTAGCCAAGGCTTTCGATAAAGTCTGGCACAGCGGTCTCGTTTATAAACTCTACAAGATAGGCTTACCGGATCGCCTAGTCAGGTTAATAGCGTCGTTTCTCAAAGACCGTACGTTTCGATTTAAACACGAAGCCACGCTTTCTGCGCCTCGTCCTATAAAGGCTGGAGTCCCTCAAGGCTCAGTCCTCGCCCCTCTGCTGTACACCGTGTACACCAACGACATTCCCATCCCGCCGAAAGGCGTCGAACTCGCCCTCTTTGCTGACGACACCGCGCTCTATACCAAAGGCCACAGTGTTCGGCACCTTGTAACCAGACTCCAAAAGGCCGTAAACGCCCTTGGTGTATGGTTTCAAAAATGGCGCATCGATGTGAACCCTGAAAAGAGTTCTGCGATGCGCTTCGACCACAAACGCCGTCGTCCCGCTGGCGATCCCCACGTTCGAATGTTAGGCATTCCCATCCCCTGGAAGCGCAGTACTAAATACTTAGGCGTCACATTAGATCCGACGCTTTCTTTCAAGCCACACGTCGAAAGAGTTTCGAAACTCGCTCGTCACTACTTAGGCCGCCTAAATAGCATGTTAGGTAGAAAAAGTAAAATGTCTTTCAGAAACAAACGTACACTTTACAAGGTCTGCGTTAGACCCGTCATGACGTATGCCTCGCCAATCTTTGCCCACGCCAAACCCTCCCTCCTGCACAAACTGCAGGTAGTTCAAAACCTCTTTTGCCGCCGGGCCACAAACGCACCGTGGTACGTGCGTAACGCGGACTTGCATAGAGATCTTGAACTGCCTACAGTACAACAACATCTCAAAACACTCTCTGAAACGTTCTTCAAACGCTCCGAAACCCATCCCAATCCTCTAGTTCGTGATTCAGTCTCATATACTACTCCTGTGTTAGATTCGAAGTTCAAAGTCGCTAGGCCTAGGAATGCGCAAGCGTACTCATCCACCAGACTGTCAGCCGATCTCGAAGCCCTTCTGGCCGCAAATTCTAATTCTAACGTAAATTCTAATTCTAACGTAAATCCTAATTCTAACGTAAATGCGAATTAATTCAATTTTATTTTGCAATTTTTTAATTTTTGTTTTAATTATTGATTTTCATTTTGAGCACCTTCAGTGCTATGTAATCCCAGCGGGTGACCCCTTCAGGGCCCCGCTAGCGCGGCCTCTTTCTACAATTGGCCGTCGCTCAGATGAAGGCTGAGTGGCAAAAATGCACGAGCCGACAGGGGGTTTTTAGTGGGTATGGTCCTGGTAGGCGTCGGGACGAGTCCCACATAACTTTGGAATCGCGCCAGAGTATGCGTCAGGGCATTTTTATCCTCCTGCCCTTCCCGCGGAGGGGAACAAAAAAAAAAAAAGAAACAATTTCAGTCTCGGTTTGCGTGCGTTCTCGAGCGCACGTCGATCGCAGACGCCTCTCGCTCCATTAGCCCCCGCGCTAATCGAGCATTTAATTTTCATTGGTTGTTACCGTATTAAGTAATTTCATAGTTGTATACCGTAATAAGTTTCTAACGCCGTTTTCACGGCGGATAGTGGGTTGTTAACCGTACTTCGTGGAACGTGAGCTTCGTCGACGGGAATTCGTCGTTCCAGGTGCCTCGAGTCTTCGTGTTCGAGTAAGTTATCCGCGTCGTCCTCAACCGCCCTACTGCGTGTAGGGTGGTTTTAGGAAGTTAGTCATCGTTGTTAGGGTCATAGTATATATATTTATATATTGTCCCTCCCCAACCCCTCCGCAATGGCTTCCCTAAGCTTTGACGAGATTAGGAAGAAGTTACTTGAAAGTAATGTAGGCATGTCTATAAATGCTGATAAGTACCGTTTCTTAGATTCTCTTATCCCTCATTTCATGACGATAATGTCCACAATGGCCCCTCAGGCCACCCCAGTCCCCCAGACCCCTCTGGTCTTAGGCCCTCCCGCGTCCCCTTCCTCCAGTGACATGGAGTGCGAAGTAGACGCCCCTTCGCGCCGCAAGCGCGCACCCGCGACCGAGTCATCGGACGCCACCCCAACTGGCCCTGAGTCTCCCTCTTTTACGCTTGTTAAGAAGCGCTCTCAGAAGCGTTCGAAACAAGACCTGGCGCCCTCGACGCCCGTCCCTACACCCCCTGCGGCGTCTTCAACGCCAGCTGCCCCGGTGTCTTCATCACCCGCTCCGGCCCCAACTTCTGTCAAGGCCAAGGTCCCACCACCCGTTTTCCTTCGGGAAAAGGGTAAATGGACTGAGGTTTCGACATTGTGCAATGAGCACAAAATCCATTACACCCGAGCGGCCAACTCGGGTGAATCTATTAAAATCTTAGTCTCGTCGATAGACGACTTTCGTGCTTTAACAAAGCTCCTCACCGATAAGCAATATGCTTATCATACTTATGCTTTGTCAGAAGAGCGTAAGATCAGAGCGGTACTCAGGGGAGTCCCGTTCGAATTATCGAACGAGGCTATCCTGGAGGATCTGCAGTCCCAAGGCTTCCCGGCACTCGCGGTGCATAAAATGCACAGCAAGTACGGGAGGCAACACCCTCTCGCTTTGGTGGTTCTCGCCAACGTCCCCAAGTCCAGGGAGACCCTGAAAGGGGTTAGCACTATATGCGGCCTCTCTAGGATCTCGATCGAGGCGCCTCATCGCCGCGGTCATCCCGGCCAGTGCCATCGGTGCCAGTTGTACGGGCACGCGGCGGCCAACTGCCGCGCACCGCCCAGGTGCGTCAAGTGCCTGGTCCCTCACTTCACTAAGGAGTGCAACCGCACTCCTGAAACTCCCTCTCCTCCCGATTGCGTGCTTTGCGGCCAGTCCGGCCACACCGCAAATTACAGGGGCTGCCCTCGTGCACCCCGTTGCATGCGTTCCAATTCCAAGAGGGCGACACCCAAACAGGCCCCGCCCCTTTCTCAGGAAAACTTTCCGCCGCTGCGTAGCCAGGTTCCTCCGGCTGCAAAGCCTGCTCAGCCAAAGCCTGCTCCAGAAAACTGCGCAGCGCCCCGCATCGAATCCCATCCCGGCTCCTCGCCCATACAAACCCTCTCCTCAATCCTCCGTAGCAGACGATATGCGTATCGTCTGCGACGCTATGAAAAATATCGATGTTAGTGAAATCGCAGTCTTAGCCCGTAAACTTAGGGCTTCACGTACTCCGACAGATCGTTTGCTAGCTCTGGCGGAGCATAGTTCCTGTAAGATAATATCATATACTCTATATCATATACTCTATAGGCCTATACGTTAATTAATCACTCTATGGACGGATACACAGCCAGCATGGCGTCACGCTTCATTAATATCGATGCATGTTATTTACTTAATAAAATATAAATACAAGTTAACACTGTTTATTTATTGTGTAAAAAGCAAGAACATTACATGGCGCAGTCGGTTAACAAACAAACAGTAAGTAAGCATTGTGGTAAATAATAAAAATGGAAAGCTTGAAACAACCGCCGCCATTATGCATGAGTGGAGATTTATGTGAAATATTCAAAAAGTTCAAACAAAAATTTTTACTTTACTATGTGGCCTCAGGAGCAAGTAAAAGATCCAAAACAGAAGATGAAAAGATTGCATTGTTATTACACATCATTGGCGAGGAGGCTTTAGAAGTATATAATACGTTTGAAACTTTAGATGAGGCGTCACTAGATAAGGTGTTAAAAAAATTCGAAGAATACTGCACCCCGATAAAAAATGAAACCATTAATAGACATATCTTCTTTGAAAGAATTAAGAAAGATGGGGAAACAATGAATGAGTTTATGACAAGCTTAAAACTCTTAGCGGCAGAATGGGGTTTGGGGGTAAAATTTAGAATCGTGCGGCACGAATTTCGTAGAAAAAAGGGTTTTATTAGATCGAGAAATTATAGAGGAGCATAACAAAACCGTTTTCATTACAAGGTAATGCGTATTTTTCGGGAAATATTAAAAAACTTTTTTAACCTCTAAACAAGTAAATCAAAACATTTCGTAATGTTAGAGCAGGAAGAAACGTGAAATTTGGTACAGCGCAACAAGGACGGAAGATTAGATTGTCAAAAACATGTCAATCAAAACAATATCAATCAAGAGGTGTGTTCAGCAATGGACTTGCTTTTTATTCATGTAAATATTACATAAATTCCTGGATATAACTTCTTATTCTAAATTAGACTTAAGTTGCCCAATTTAGTTGCCCAAATGATCTGGAGGACCTTATCCCCCCAACAACTCCCGATACAAGGTAATGGATAGTTCATAAAAAAAATGCAAATAAAAACTTAACCTCAAAATTAATTTTGAGTCTAATTGGATCTTTCTGGTTATTTTATTGCAACTCAATGAGCTTCTGTAAGCAAGCCCCCTTCTGGCACTCGCCGGCCGCTGCCGCGGCACGCTCGCTGCGCTCGCTCGGCTCGCGCGGCGTGACCTACACACTACTAACCTGCTCCTCCTCGCTACGCTCGTCGTCGCACCTAATATTATTTGTTACTTTCAAGACTCAACATAAAGTACATATGGTACAGATCATTGATAAGTTTGACAACTGAAGTCTAATTTAAAATAAGAATTTATATCCAGGAACATTTGTTATATTTACATGAATAAAAAACAAGTCCATTGCTGAACACACCTATAGATTGATTTTGTTTTGATTGACTTATTTTTGTCAATCTAATCTTCCGTCCTTGTTGCGCTTTACCAAATTTCCTGCTCTAACATTACGAAATGTTTTGATTTACTTGTTTAGAGGTTAAAAAAGTTTTTAATATATCTCGAAAAATACGCATTACCTTGTAATGAAAACGGTTTTGTTATGCTCCTCTGTAATTTCTCGGGGTGGGCTATAGAATAGAGCCGCAGGATTTTGGGGGTAAGGGGGGTCGGGGGGGTTAGGGGGTGGTCCCACGAACCCCTTGGTACCATTCCCCCGGCGCGGAGACGCATGGTTTTTTTTAAATTATTTTTTTTATATCCGTGAAATGGAACGCATGCGACATTGTTTTTTACATTTTTATTCGTTTTGAATTGATATAGTGAAAGGACATTTATTAAAAAATGTTGTTACGTTCTTATAATATGTCTTTCAATACGTATTCGTAACATTATAATGTTACATGTAAATTTTGACAAAATTATTTTTACGTCAAACGGAACGCGACCGCCATTTTGTTGTTACTTACTACGCACGGACGTAAAAAATAGGCGGACGGAGCATTGCCGAACTTAGAAGTGAAGCACCAAAGGATGCCGATCCGCTTGTACACACAAGCCACACGCACACATTTACATCAATAGGATGCCGATCAGCCGGCACAACGCAGCCGAAACTCATTGGTGGTAGTTGTGTCGTTGTTGCGACGAAAATTAAAAAACAATGCCGTCTTGTGCAGTTAAATTTTGTAGAAATAATTCCACTTACAATAAAAAATGTCAGGGAATCACGTTTCATAAGTAAGTTTATAATTTATCACGTTGTTTTTCACATTTTGATTAAATTACATCAATTGGAATAAAATACCTAAATGCCTTAGCTCATTCACCTGTGTTGCTAGGAATAAAATCTGTACAGGTGAGGTATAAATATTGGACTAGGTATTAGGAATAGGTATTATAATATTTTTTAAAAACTAGTACGTACATAATCCCAGGGGTCGAGTATAAGTTTCATGTTCATATAGCACTACCGCCAGTGCCATCTAGGATATTATTTGCGTATTATTTATTTAGTTTTAGTGGCCGCACTTTTTGAACTTTTTAGTTCCTAGACAGATTACTTTAAAACTCTATACCTGGTCCATTAAGTTTCTGAACACGAATCTGACAACAGAATTAGAAAAAGTAGGTGCCATTTTGAACTTTTTAGTTACTTTACCGATTGCTTTCAATTATGTTATCAGATTCATGTTTGACGTACTCACAGATATCGATTTTAAAAGCAATCTATCTAGTAAAGCAATCTATCTCCTAACGTCGAGAACGGAATGGAAGATTGTTTTCTACCTAATACATAGAAATAAAAATAATACATAAATATTGGTAGCGTTGCATACTTATTAGGCGCAGGTTCATAAATATTAGGATTAGATATCTGGATTAGGTATTTTTAAATATTAGGATTAGATGGAACAGGTAGCGAAATTTTTACCGTAATTTGGGGTAATTTTTCTTTTATGGCCACACTCCATTCACTCACACAAACTCACGCCGCCGCCATTGCTATGCTTCAGTTTATGCTTAGCGATGTTCCGTCCGCCTATTTTTTACGTCCGTGTTACTACGTATGTTTATGTTGAGTCTAGAAAGTAATAATAGATAATATTAGGTGCGACGACGAGCGTAGCGAGGAGGAGCGGGTTAGTCAGTATGTAGGTCATGCCGCGCGAGCCGAGCGAGCGGAGCGAGCGTGCCGCGGCAGCGGTCGGCGAGCGCCAAAAAGCTACTTGCACTCACATGCTCATTGAATTAAAATGAAATAGCCTTAATGGAGAGTAGATAATAGTTGTTAACCGATCAATCAGTAAGTTTAATAACCAGAAAAGATCCAGTTAGACACAAAATAAATTTCGAGGTTAGGTTTCTCATGAACTAACCATCTTACACCAATCTAATCTTGTATCCGGAGTTGATGAGGGGTACGGCAGGGTTAGGCCGCAACCTACTTTACCATTTTCTACTCCTATTTAGCCAAATCCACCTCAAAACCCTCTTGAAAATACAACATAACCTCAAAACTTTAATCACAAATATCTCAGGAACCATGCATCTCCGCGCGGGGAGAGTGGTACCAAGGGGTTCGTGAGACCACCCCCTAACCACCCCGACCCCCCTTACCCCCAAAATCCTGCGGCTCTATTCTATAGTAAACCCATTTCTCGATCTAATAAAACCCTTTTTTCTACGAAATTCGTGCCGCACGATTCTAAATCCAACCTGCAGAATGTAACTTCGAAAACCTGAAGGACAGTTTAATAAGGGATCAAATTATTAGAGGTTTACAGGACAAAGTTTTGAAAGAAAAACTACTTAAAGAACAGAATTTGGATCTGCAAAAGTGCATTCAATTATGTAAAGCAAGTGAACTTGCAGGGATTCAGGTTAAAAAGTTAATGGAAGAAAAAGAAGCGCAGATAAATAAGGTGACGGCAAAAGGAGAAAAATCAACATCATGTTCACGTTGTAGTTACAGTCATGATTATGGCAAATGTCCAGCATTTCGAAAGAAATGCACTAAGTGTGGTAGATTTAACCACTTTGCCAAAATGTGCAAATCCAAGATATCTATGATACAGGATGAGGAAGCAACTCAAGACATGTTTGTAGGTGGAGTAGGGATTAATAATGTCAGTAAATATTTATATGAGTGTTTAATAATTAATAACGAAATTGTGGATTTTAGGTTGGACACTGGCAGTGATTGTGATGTTCTTCCATTAGGCATGATAAAAGACTTAAAACTTCAAAACAATATACTAAAAGATGGTTCAAATTTGTATAATTATGATGGCTCAGAAATAAACTATAAAGGTAAGTTAAGGCTGGATTGTAAGCTGATCAATAAAAAACCTGTGACATTGATATTTCACATTGTAGACAGCAAAAGCTGTTCCCCAGTCTTGGGACATCAAACAATTAGAAAACTTGGGTTACTAGAAAGAAAATATGTGAACAAAATAGAAAATAACAGTTATGATAGTTTGTTAAGTCAGTATAAAAACATATTTGAAACAGATAAAATAGGTGAATTAAAGGGTATTCAGTATCAAATAAGATTAAAAGATGAAAATGTAAGTAAAATTGTACCAACCAGATCTGCTTTTATTCCAATATCATTGCATAACATTGTTAAAAAAGAATTAATAAACTTAGAAAAATTAGATGTAATTGAAAAAGTTACTGAACCAACAAATATTGTCAGTAATATTGTTATTGTAAAGAAACCTAATAGAAATATTCGCATATGCCTTGATCCAACTATCCTTAACAAACATATACAAAGAGAATATTTTAAGTTGCCTACATTTGAAGAAGTTTCAAGTAGGATGTCAAACGCTACAATATTTAGTAAATTAGATGCTTTTTCTGCATTTTATCATGTAAAATTAACGAAGGATAGTTTAAGGATTTGTACGTTTGTAACTCCATTTGGGAGATATTGTTTTAAGAGATTACCATATGGTTTATGTTCAGCTCCAGAAATTTTTCATAGACAGTACAGTCAAATTTTTGAAAGTATTGAGGGATGTTCAGTTTTCATTGACGATATTGTAATTTATGCTAAAAATAAAACTGAACATGATAAAATATTAAGACAAGTATTACAAACGGCCCAGGACAATGGAATATTGTTTAACCTTAATAAATGTCAATTTGGACTAACAGAAATTAATTACTTAGGTCATATTATATCGAGCACTGGAATTCAACCAGATCCCAAGAAAATTGAATCAATTTTAAGTTTAAAAAAACCAAGTAATGTAAAAGAACTACAAAGAGTATTAGGTATGATCACTTATGTCTCAAAATTTATTCCTTTAATGTCACAAGTGTGTTATCCTCTAAGGGAGTTACTAAAAAAAGGTAATAACTGGGTGTGGACTAGTAAACATGACAAATCATTTTGTGAATTAAAACAAATTAACTAACATAATAACTTCAAAACCAGTGTTACAGTTTTATGATCCGAATTGTGAATGTAAAGTATCAGTGGATGCATCTAAAGATTCATTAGGAGCGGTGTTATTACAGCACAACTTACCTGTTGCTTATGCATCAAAAGCTTTGACTAATACACAAAAAGCCTATGCTCAAATTGAGAAGGAAATGTTGGCTATAGTCTTTGGTTGCACTAGATTTCATCAATATATATATGGAAATAAAGTTGTAGGTGAAACAGATCATAAGCCACTAGAGAATATATTCAAAAAATCTTTAAATGAAATACCTTTAAGATTACAGAGGATGTGTTTACAATTACAAAAATATGACCTGTATGTACGCTATAAGCCGGGAAAAGAGTTACTACTAGCTGATTCACTGTCTAGAGATGTTGTCAACAAACTTGATTCAGAATTAGATGATGAATTAATTGAACCACATGTAAGTTTAATTAAGTACAATTCTAACATAACAGATACTCAATATAAAATTTTAAACAAGAAACACAAAAAGATAGCACCTTACTTAAACTAATAGATTTCATAAGTAATGGGTGGCCCAAGAATGTAAAGGAAATACCGAATTCTTTGAAATGTTATTATACAGTTAGAGAATACTTGTATGTTTATAATGGTATAGTATTCAAAAATAACTGCATTATTGTACCTGAAAAGTTGAGAAGTGAAATGTTAAATAAAATTCATTACAATCATTTTGGTATAGAAAAGTGTAAGTCTAGAGCTAGATCATGTTTGTATTGGCCAAGTATGTCTAAGGATATTGAAGAAAAGGTAAACTCATGTAAAACTTGTGATAGGTTTAGAAAAAATAATAGCAAGGAACCAATGATAGTAAGAGCAATGCCAAATAAACCCTGGAGTAAACTGGGGTGTGATGTTTTTCATTGCAATAACAAGAATTACTTAATTGTTGTTGACTATTTCAGTAAATTCATTGAGGTTTTAGAATTAAAAGATTTATCAGCAGAAAATACAATATTTACTTTAAAATCAATTTTTAGTAGGCATGGTATACCCGAGGAGTTGTACTCTGATAATGGAACAAATTTTTCAAGTCATAAGTTTAAGGACTTTGCTTCAAACTGGAATTTCACTCACAAAACAAGTAGTCCTTTACATGCTCAGTCAAATGGTCTTATGGAAGTTTACGGATCCCGGTAGTAATTGTGCCAGTTTGTTCAATTTCCATCGCTCTGCCCTCATTCTCATATAATAGGTCGTCATCCCCCTCTTGATCAAATCTGTGAGATTCTGCTGTTGTGTAATCGTCATCAACTGAGACCTGAGGAGCACCAGCTATTTGGTCATCCCAATCCGGTGAATGTAGAGAGATCTCATTTAGTCCTTTAGTAACAGATTTTGTCTCTGATGAAGTGGAGGGTAACTCATCTTCTGCTTCCTGAAATGAATGAGGTAACACATAGTTCCAGTTGGAACGGGTTGCCTCCTCTTTCGCTTTTGTTAGATTTAGAGACTCCATATTTAAAAGAATTAAAGGTTTTTTTCATGTATAGGTGTATGATTATAATAAATCCAAAGTTTTGTTTATAATTACTAAACATGTAAAAGGGAGATGTAAGATAATATCATATACTCTATATCAGGCTTGATCATCTTACTTGTATGGATATTGACATTGAACACATGCTCAATATTTTGCATGTGTGCACCTGGGCAAGGATGCACGCGCAGAAAACTAAAGAAAAATTAAATGGCAACACTAAAAATGATTGAAAATATGATTGACAATAAATAAGATAATCCGGCCCGACCGTCATGTTTTTTTATTGTGTTTGTTTGTTGTTGCTCGCTTGGTTTGCTAAGTTCAACATCACACAAAAATATTGCGTCGATCGACTCATACCTCGCCGCATTATTTATGTAGTCTTCAGGTGCCTAAAAATTTAAGTTTTTAGTGCTCGTGTAATCTACTACAGTGTGCTACCAATAAGTTACGAAAGGACGTTTTTAGTTTAAGTTTCGACAGGACGATTTTAGTGTTAAGTTCCACAGGACGATTTTAGTTTTCAACGTTTTTGTTTAAAATGTCAAACATATATCGCAAATGCGCCAAATGCGGCAAAACACGCTCCGAAGACCAAACTGTGACGTATCACAGGTTTCCAGACCCAGGGACGACTAACATTACCAAGTAAGTATATAAATCTTTCTTTACTCTTAATTGTGTATTACCATTGAATTTTTTGCGGTCCAAGCCAAATATTTTAAGTTTGTATCATTTTATTACCTAACAAAGATCATTGATTTCTGACTGTCTAACATTTTGTCACCAGGTTATATCTCATAAACCGTGATAGCTAGGCAGTTGAAATTTTCACAGATGATGTATTTCTGCTGCCACTATAACAACAAATACTAAAAACTAGTATAAAATAAATATTTAAGGGGGCTCCCATACAACAAATGTGACTTTATTGCTTAATTTTGCTCGCTTTTCATAATAGCAATAGGTAGACGCTTGAAATATTCATAGAATATTGAATATTTTACCAACGTCAAAAATAAATACTCGTATTAAAATAAAATTAATATTTGAGGGGGGCTCCCATACAACAGATATAATTTTATACATAGTGGTACGGAACCCTTTGTGAGCGAGTCTGACTTGCACTTGGCTGGTTTTTATTAATATATATGTATCTATCTTTTGATGCAGTTTTAAGAATATTTATTTGGTTTCTCAGGGCTCGCACCTGGGCAGTGTTTTGTTGGCCAGATGATGACTGGTCCTCTACTGAAGCTTTGTACGGTCTTCATGCCAAGCATAAGGTTCTATGTGGAAGGCATTTTGATTCAGACCAATTTTATGATAGTGCAAGGCAAAAGCTGAGTAGATTTGCTGTTCCTAAAGCATCTGAAATAGAACAACTATTAAATAAAGAAAATGTTTTTGTGGTAAGTATCATTACTCATATTATTGTTTGTATAATTTATAGCGGTCATGTTCACCTAAATATAGAATATTTTAAATTAATATTTACAGAACACTGAAGAAACTGTGGAATCTACAAATCGAGAATTAATAGAACCATTTTCTCAAATAGAAAATGTACCTGTTATTTCTACTAAAACTCCTCTGGCAATACCAGGAACATCAAAATCAAGCGCTGGGGAAAACGTAAATAATATTTTTATTTATAGTAGTTAAAATGATAGAAAACAGTGAAAAATATTAGTAAGCAAAACATTGAGGGTCAAAATCCCACCTGAACAGTTAGGTTGGTGACCTTTTTCAGTGTTTTATACCATTTTGATTTTAGCTTATTTTAAAGAGAAATGTAAAAAATACTTTATGCATTAAAATTCATGATTTCATGTGTCTTTAATTAAAGTTATAAATTGTATGAAAATATTGAGAAGAAATGTAAGTAATATTTTCAGAATTATTTAATTTTATTATTTCAGAAAGATTCAGTAACATTGCAACAGCCTTCATTAAATCCATTGCAAAATCCAGTAGTAGAGAATTCAGTGATTAATTCAGGAGTTCTGCCAAGCATTTCGGGGGATGCTAAGAAAAAATCGGGAATTTTACATGCCATAAGTGCAAGAAAAATTTCTGACTTGACTGCTAAGGAGATCAAGTTATATAACATTTGTAAAAAAAAGGTCAAAGAAATTGCAAGACTTAGACAAAATTTGAAGAAAAGGCAGGTTGATATTGTCAAATCAATATATGAAAATGATATGTTGAAAAATTATGCAATTTAAATATTAAAAACTCCTTTGTGTTGCTGCTACAGAGCCAATTGAAAAATGCACCAAAGAAGCCAAAAGGAAGAAGATATTCTATAAGTCAGAAAGTTATGGCTTTAGTCATCTATAAAAAGTCCCCAGCATGTTACAGGTTACTAAGAAGAATGTTTACTTTGCCATGCCAAAGTAGCTTAAATAAACTTCTAAATAAAGTGCCTTTGAAGCCAGGGATTAATAAACACATATTTGCTTCCTTAAAGAAAATGTCAGAAACACAAAGCAATGAAGAAAATATTTGCATTTTATCCTTTGATGAAATGTCATTAAGAAAACATTTGTATTACAATAGGAGGTTGGATTTGATCCAGGGTTTTCAGGATCATGATAATCATGGAAGAACAGACCAACTCGCCAGTAAAGCCCTAGTTTTTATGCTTGCTGGTATAAGAAAAAAATGGAAGCAGCCAATAGCATTTTATCTCTCACACACTTTGAGTGCAGATAGAATGACTGTAATTTTAAAAGAGGTAAGTTAACTTTTCTTTAATTAAAATTCATTACAATCTTATATTCATAATTCTTTTACTGTCTCTTGTAAGGCAAATTTAGCATCTTGTATAACCTGAAATAATACATTTGGGCTATTTAAATAAAGATAATTTCTTTTTTCAGATTCTCACAGAATGCTTTCTTGCCAACATGAATGTGGTTGCTACAGTGTGTGATATGTCTACAATAAATGTTAAGACTTTAAAAACATTGGGATGTACTACCAGAGAACCTTTCTTTGTACATGGTGACCGAGAAATAGTAACAATTTTTGATCCTCCACACCTTTTAAAGTGTACAAGAAATCTTTTTTTTAAATATGATGTAGAATGCACCTCCAGCTTTCATAATGAGGGTAAAATAGTTAAAGGTAAGCAAAATTATATTTCCTTGTTAAAAAGGTTAACTAGAATTTCTTAAGCCTTGAGTTAGCAACACATTGTTAATAATTTACCTATGTTTTATTTAATAAACCTTTGAGTAACAATATCCCTGGACCTGGATGACACTTACCATCAGATTTATTTGCTGGCTTTTAAAAAATAAAAATAAAATGTTTAGCCAGCTAAACCAATACGTTTTCACTCTTTGTTCATTTATTATATACCTACCTTTACACTTATTTTAAATTTTTTAGGCATTGGTAGTTATGTAAATTAGTTGAGTTTGCTGTCATTAAGTCAGATAATATTTTTTCTGTTGTAGGTGTAGCAAAATGGAGTCACATAAAACAATTTTATGACATAGAGAAAAGCAATCCAAACTTTGTCTTTGCTCCTGCTTTAACGGAGCATCATTTGAATCCGAATGTGCAACAAAAAATGAGAGTTAAGATGGCAGCACAAGTTTTCAGCCACTCTGTCACAGCTGGAATTTTAGCAAAAATTGCATCAAGTGAGTTTAATTGGTTAAATGTAATTAAAAATCAAATCATTAGTTTTCAATTCAAGAATTAAATATAACATTAATTTTTTCAGATGAACTTCCAAATGAAGCGCATGCAACTGCATGTGTGCTACAAAAGTTCGATGAACTGTTTGATAGTTTAAATGCAGACAGTCAGGACCTGCGAGGAGGAAAAAAGTTTTCAACAAATATAACTTCGCAAAGTCCTCATTTGGCCATGTTTGAGGAAATGAAAAAATTCATAACAAATATGAAATACCTAGGTATTTTTATTTTTTATTTTTATTTATTAGAACACAAAACAGATTACAGTCTTCTTAACAAAAATAATATTACATTAAGTTTTTAACCTAACTGTAAGCCAAAACATGTGTTACAGAAATATATTGTAGCATTAGTGGTACGTATAGCTTAGTTTACAATAGGTCACTAAATAATACTAAATAACAATAAATTATACAAAGATTATATTGCATTGATTTAAACATGTATGTATTTGCACCCATGTTACTGAGGACATCGTTGCAAGATTCAATCACATTTTAAAATGTTGTAGATTGATCTTTTATATCTATTAAAATTACAGTCAAATAAATCTAAATCAAAAGCGGAATCGGCATTACAAACTTCGTTGTATTGTCTACACATACGAACTATGGGGTTATAATATGAAGTATTATTCCTGTAAACGTTTAAACTAAAAATTTTTGGCCTTCGAGACCTATAATTAATATTTATATCTATGAAGGACAACAATGACGAAGAATCTACCATGGAATGTACGATTTTGTACAGGAAAGTATAGTCACTGAGCCGGCGTCTAGTCTCCAATGAGAGCATATTAAAATAAGTTAATCTGTCTTGGTAAGACCTTAATTTTCGATGGAGATTGTATCTGAAACAAATAATTTTAAAACAGTTTTTTTGCAATCTCTCTATACAATTACAATGCACCTTGTAAAAGGGAGACCAAATAACCGCACAATACTCTGAAATAGAACGTACGAGCGTATTAAACAAATATATAAAACTCCGAGGATTTTTTAAAGGTTTTGTTATACGACTAATAAAACCAAGAGTTTTTGTACATCTATTAGTGACATAGCTGTAATGGTCATGAAAACTCAATTTATCATCAAATAATACGCCTAAATCTTTTGCAATTATTTTACGCTCTAAACATTGATCACCTAAATGATAATTAAATTGTACTTTGTTAATCTTTTTGGTAAACGAAATAACAAAACATTTTTGCACATTTAAAACCATACAGTTAGTAATACACCACTCCTGAATAGTATCCAGATCATGTTGTAATTCAATGGCTTCCTTGACGGAGGTTATCATATTAAAAACTTTCAAATCATCGGCATATAATAAACTTTGACATTTGAGGTGAATAACGAGGTCATTGATGAAAATTATGAAGAATAATGGTCCTAAATGAGACCCCTGAGGAACTCCAGAAGTATTGAAAACAGGAGACGACACTTCTCCTTTGAGGGTGACGAGTTGAGTTCGTCTATTCAAGTATGATTCTATCCATCTCAAAAGTGATCCATGAACCCCAAAAGAGTTAAGTTTCTGACACAGTATGTAATGGTTAACCCTGTCAAATGCTTTAGAGAAGTCGGTGTAAACCGAATCAACTTGCGCCCCTCTTGCAAAAGCAGAACATAAATAATTTTTGTATTCAAGAAGATTAGTTACGGTCGACCTTTTTGGAACGAATCCATGCTGTTTTGGAGACAGGAGCGGTTTAACATGGTATTGTAATACATCATATACTAGAGACTCCAGTACCTTAGCGAAGCAAGAAAGAATACTAACTGGTCTGTAATTTTCACAAGATGATTTATCACCATTTTTAAAAATTGGAACTATTTGAGCTATTTTCCAATACGTGGGGAAGATGCCAAGTTGAAATGACTGATTAAAAATTAGACATAGTGGTATAGCAAGTTCATCAGCACACATCTTAATGAAGTAAGGAGGTATACCATCGTGGCCTGCACCTTTAGATGGGTCGAGATTTTTTAATTTAGTCGCTACATCTTGTAAAGTGACATTAATGTTGTAAAGACAGTTTACATTATGGTAGCTCATATTTAGGTCAGGGTTACCATTGTTGATATTACTATTATCCGGGTAAACAGAACCAAAATGTTTTGAAAATAGCTCGCAGATACCCCTGTGATCCGATGAACTAAGAGTACCATAGTTCATGGTGGACGGTATTGAATCTCTTGAGCTCTTTTTATTATTCACAAAAGACCAAAATGACTTTATGTTTGAGGTCAGTGTTTGTTCTATGCTAGAAATATATTTATTATAGCACTGATCTATAAGAAGCTTACTTCGAGTACGCAACATAGCAAAAGTGTCGTAATCGCGAGGGTTTTTGTATTTTTTATATAGTTTGTGATATTTCAACTTTTCTGCTATGCAACGTTTCAAAGCCGGAGTGTACCAAACAGGAAAATGATCTCTGCCCTTAGTAGTTTTCACTGTGTTATCATCAATAAGTTTATTTAGAATATTATAAAATGAAGTTACATTTGTATCAACGTTAGGAGAAGATAACAAAGTAAGCCAATCTATGTCCTTTAGTCCAACCTTAATTTTATCATAGTGGCATTTATAAAAATTCAGACGAACTTGTTTTTTATGCGATAATACCCGACTTTCAGAAATAGAAGTAATTGTAACACTAAGAGCAGGGTGATGTTTGTCCAAACGACTGATAGGCGCAGCTTCATTAACTTCAATGCCTTTAAGAGAAGAAAACACTAAATCAAGACAACGATTGTTAATATTCGTTATAAAATTGAACTGAGAGAGATTACATAAGTGATAAAAGTCAAGAAGCAAGTTAGCTCTGACATCTGCCACTGAATTTTGCACTGGGCTCACATTCCTGTTCCATACAATATTAGGTACATTAAAGTCCCCTATACATACAAATTCATTAAAATCATTTGATTGCAAAATAATCTTCTGACAGTTGGTAAAGAATTCTATTAAGTTTCTAGTAGGCATATCGGGTGGTAAATAACAGACACAAAAATTTGTCATAATCTTATGCCCGGCACTTGGCAAAATACTTACCCAAATATCTTCAAAACTGCTCTCCCAAGAAAACTGCCGAATAACATTAAAACATTTTTTAATTGCAAAAATAACCCCGCCCCCCTCAGCTTTAGTCGCGTTTGTAGTATGTCGATCCCTTCTAAATAAATTGTATCTTGCATCGAATATTTCCTCACTAAAAATGCTATCATTTAAATTCGTTTCAGTTAAACAAATCACATCGTAATCACTGTTTAATATGTTCAAGTAAATTTCATGAGTTTTGGATCTAAGCCCATTAACATTTTGATAGTATACATTCATTATGCAACAAAGAAAACAAAAAAGAGAAAAGTCAATAACAAAGGGTTTTTTTTTATACAAGAATTTACGGCGATAGTTTTTTTAAAGAATCAAGGTTTTTTACATGAATAGCATTAGAGGACTCATCCTTACGTACATATACACGACCAAATCGAACCCAAACAAACTTATAATTACATAATTTAGCAGCTTTGCGAGCTTCAGCAAAAATTATTTTTGAATCAGGACACAAATGCTCATTTACATATATTCTCTTACACTCTCCTTCAATTCCCAAGTGACGAGAGCTTAGAGGATTACTTGAATGCTTCTTATTATAACGATGAACTGCAGAAATGAGCATATCCCGTTGACGCGGAGACGCTAAGGTCACTAATATGTTTCTGGGGTGAGTGGAAGATGGGTTCATCCTAGCAATGCGGCGGCAGGCTCGTAGAGAAGATTCGTCTATGTTCAACTCAACCAGATCAGCCAGTTTCTTAAATATTTCCAAAACGTTTTCATTCCGCGACTCGGGAACTGCCTGAATCTCAATGTTGTGACTTCGCGAAAGTCTGTCTAAAGCAGCATACTGGGCGTCCAATTTGCAAAGGCTCTCCCTTAATATTTGGTTTTCTTTTCCAAGACTAGCAATACTCGCATTTTGGTCAATTATTTTAATATTTAGAGCTTCCTGCTGGGTCCTGATCACTGTTTGCTGATCAGACAAAGCATTCGCGGTTTCCTTAAATTCGTGCTTAATTTGTTTAAAAGCCGAAGATATCTCATTGTTAACCATGGTCTTTAAATCATCCTTTAAACCATTACGTAGGCTAGACATAAAATAATTTAATGATTCTTTTAATTTTAAGTCTAGAATATGTTCAATTTTTTCCATGGTAACCGATTCGCCTGTTATTGTATTTTGTTGGGGAATATTCGGTACGTTATTAATAGTATTCTGTGTAAAATTGTCGAAAGACATGTCCATTGAATCATCAACAACGGGCAACAAGTGCCTACGGACTGGAGTATTTGTATTTGATTTATTACGCTTAGTTAATCCTGCACAAGCGGGGCATATCCAAGATGCTAAAAACTCATCACTGAATGCGGCAAACTGATCATTCTTTATGTTCAGACATTCATAATGGTATTCTTGTTTACACAATCTACAATGAAGAAAACCACTAGAAAGTAGCTGACTATTGCAAGCACCACAGTTCATCATTGCAAAGTTAATTATATTGATTGATAATTAACTGACTTCCAGCCCAGTACAGTACAAAGAAACGTAGCAGGTTGTTAAATAACTCAACGGAGCTGTAGTCCCACGATAAACAAGCACAAGTAAACCTCGCGAGAAAAAGGACTTAAGCGCCGCAGAATCAGCGTCGCTTACGCGTTTCGCCGAGACACTTCACACAGCACTGTCACAAACAATGTTTAATTAGTTTATAAATTTGATTTTGTTATATTGACCTTATATCTTCCTAAATATCACTGAATGTTATTGTAATAGATGCACATACTTTTAAATAGAATAATTATGATAGACTTTCAACTAAAATCTCACTTTGAACTATGTTTTTACAATTATTTATACGAGCGATATCTTACACCCACTTTGTTAACTGTTAAACTGTATTAAATCCAATCCTCCTTCTCAAGAAGGTTGGATTCATACAATGAATGCTGTGGAAAAGTTGTGGAAAAATTTAAATACCTTGTTCATCAAGAGTCTTTCGTCGCGTCGACTAAATCAAGATGCTCTAGAGAATTGTTTTGGTTGCATCAGATACAGCTGTGGATCAAATCATAATCCAACAATTCCACAATTTATTGCAGGAATTAAAACTGCTGTCATTAGTAATTTAAAACATGCTGGAAAAAATAAAAACTGTGAAGATGACTCAGCATTGTTAACAAATAATCTGGCTAGTTTTTTAACTAGTCAAAATATTAACGAAAAAGACGATAGTGAAATGATAATTATTGATGATGAAGAAGTTAATACAACTATAGCTGATGCAGCCAAAAATATAGATGAGGTGACTCCAGAAAGTCAAGCTTGTGGATATGTGTGTGGGTTTTCTATTTATATTATTTCTATATATATTTAAAAATTGTGTAGACTGCAAAAAAATATTTTTGTCACCACATAGAGAACCCATACACATATTCACAAGTTTCAAGGAGTATGAAGCGAGTCCTTCATTGAACTATATATCAAGAAGTATTATAAAATGTGTCGAAATGATGGCCTCCATCATAAACGATTTTTTAAATAAAGAAGCATGGAGGCCACATATAAAATCAAAAATTTTTGATTTATTAAATAACGTCAACTTAAATGTATTCAACAACTGCGAAACGCACAAAATGTCAAACATTTTGCATGTAAAATGCTGTACCTTTTTCATTTGTGTAAAAAGATTCACAGTTTTAAAAAATAGAGAAATAGAGGATGAAAAATATAAAGCTTTAGAAAGGAAAATGAATGTTTTGGCAAATAAATAAAATTGATATTTTTCTTTTGTTTTATTTTTTACCTACTTTCTCCATAACCTATACCTCATTTGTGAACTTTTTCCAATGGTAACCATTTTTATCCAACTGGATAAAAGTGGATCCAGTTGGGAAGAGTTCACACCATTAACATTTCTAATGAAATACCTACCGATTGTTCAAATTTCGCGCTGTATTTTGTTGTATGTGGGCAACCGCAGCGGCGCTAGTTGTATTCACGTGTAAAGAAATGGTCACATAAATACTCTATGGACTTACATTTCTTCTCTTGAGTAGTATATTCTTTGCTCTATATCATATACTCTATAGGCCTATACGTTAATCACTCTATGGACGGACACACAGCATGGCGTCACGCTTCATTAATATCGATGCATGTTATTTACTTAATAAAATATAAACACAAGTTAACACTATTTATTGTGTAAAAAGCAAGAACATTACAGTTCCCTTCTCAATTCATTATAGGTTCATTTAAATGAATTGATCCCTAAATCATGCTTCGGCCGACCTCTGCCCAGCCCCGGCTTCACCGGAGGCTGCCCAGAACGGCCACCAACTCATGTCCCTTTGAGCAACTTCAGAACAGAAGTCTGATGCAATATTAGATTTTAAAAAAGGTCATGTTCAATTTGTAAATAATATTTGTAAATTTATTAGAAATAACGAAATTAATGATTTTAATGTTAAAGATGTAAACCAAAATACCCTTCAGGTAATACAGGTTTCACGTGAATTGAGTAAGGATGAATATATTTATTTTTCTGATTTAGTAGATAAAAATGATTGTAGATTGTGGGAAGTAGTGGTAGCTAAACCAAGTGAAAAAGAATTTAATTTATCTTCGAATTTGTCGGTAAAAGAACAAAAATATTAACAAAATATCGGTCGACGTTCGCGTTCGAAAAAAAAGAGTTAGGAAAGTGTAATATTGTCGAAGTCACAATCGATACAATAGATGAAACTCCAGTTCATAGAGCACCTTATAGAATATCTAATGAACAACATAAAATTATACGTGAGCAAGTTAATGATATGCTTGAAAATAATGTGATTAGAAAATCTAAAAGTGCGTATGCATCACCGGTAGTACTAGTTAAAAAACCAGACAATACATGGAGATTTTGTGTGGATTATAGAAAATTGAATAAGAAAGTAGTAACAGATTCATATCCTTTGCCTATCATCGAAGATATGATAACACAGCTGAATGGGGCGAAATTCTATGCAGATTTAGATTTAAACTCCGCCTATTGGCAATTATCGATAGCGGACAAAGATAAACACAAAACAGCATTCATCACACCGTCTGGATTATACGAGTTTAACGTATTACCTTTTGGATTAAAAACTAGTGGAGCTTTTTTTCAAAGGACAATGGATGAAGTGTTAGCAGGTCTTAAGTATAAAAATGTGATAGTTTTTATTGACAATGTGATCGTGTATGGTGATTCGTTTAATGAATTTTTAAGTGCTTTAGAAGAAGTGTTTCAACGGTTGAGTGCGGCAAACTTAACACTCAAACCATCAAAGTGTAATTTTGGATTCAAAGAAATAACTGTGTTAGGACACACTATTTCTGGAGAAGGTATTTTACCAGACCCAAAAAATATTGAGAAAATAAAAAAAGTAAAAATACCAAGAAATATTAAAGAATTGAAATCGGTATTGGGTTTATTTTCATATTATAGAAAATTTATAAAGAATTTCTCTTCATTAACTCTTCCTTTAACAGATCTATTAAAGAAGAATACGAAATTCATTTGATCACAAGTACAACAAGAGGTATTCGATAAAATGATATCGTTAATGGTTGAACCACCATTATTACGACATTTTGTTAATGACAAAAAAATATGTACAAGATTATATGTAGATGCGAGTGATTTAGCTCTGGGAGCATTTTTGATGCAAGGTCAACAAGAGAAATTGTTACCGATATGCTTCGCATCACGAAAATTTACAGAAGCAGAAAAAAAATATTCAATAACTGAAAAGGAGTGTTTAAGTTTAGTGTGGGCATTAAACTATTTTAAACATTATTTATGGGGATTACAATTCCAGTTAGTAACAGACCATAAGGCATTATGTTGGTTAAGGACAAGACGAGACATGTCTGGAAGACTAGCCAGATGGGCCTTGGCGATTCAAGCACACGACTTTGAGATTGTACATTGTTCCGGAAAACAGAACGTTGTAGCGGATTTCTTAAGTCGAAACCCTCTAATAGAAGATGAAACTAGTACAGGAAAAGAAATAGAGGACGGTTTACAAGTGTTCTCGATTGAGGTGGAGAATTTATCACGACATCAAGAGGAAGATAGTTTTTGCCGAAGGTGGCGCGAAAATGTATCGATCAGTCGACGAAGTGTATATAAAGGTTTTATGATATCAAATAATGTGTTATATAAATGTATTAGAAGTGGAAATATAATAAAAAATTTAATTGTTTTACCTAAGTCGTTATTTAGTGAAATCATGAGACAATTACATGATGACGCACGTACGGGAGGCCATTTCGGGATGATGAAAACTTTAGCAAAGTTCAGGGCAAAATATTTTATGCCGAACGCATCTAATGAAATCGAGAAATATATTAAGAGTTGTATACCTTGTCAAGAAAAGAAAATATATAATAAGATAGTGCCATTACGCCCTATAGTAACGGATCGTTTATTTCAAAAGATAGAGATTGATGTACTAGGTCCTTTTAATCGTTCAGTAGATGGTAACAAATATATTATATATATAACATGTATAGATTGTTTTTCAAAATATGCTATTTGCAAAGCAGTCCCACGAGTGACAGCTCAAATAGTATATAATTTCTTTATTAATGAAATTTTAACAAAGTTCGGGACGGTATGTGAAGTACTGTCAGATAAAGGTTCCATGTTTACGTCAAGGTTAATTAAGTCTTTATTAAGGCAATATAATATAAAACATTCCTTAGCTACCACTATGCACCATCAAACATTAGGTTTAGTAGAAAAATTGAATCAAACCATTTCATATTCATTAGCTAAATATGTAAACCAAAGTCAAAGGGATTGGTGCCAAATTTTACCTTTTATAATATATGCTTATAACTGTTCAAAACAAGCTTCAACTAAATTTTCTCCTTATTATTTAATGTTTGGTAGAGAACCTGAAGTTCCGTTTGATGAAAGGTTGAATCCTAACTGTAATATGACCGTTCAACAAAAAAAAGATACTTATATAAGTGCAGTGAATCAAGCCAGAGAAAATTTAAGGAAAGCTCGTTTAGTACAAAAAAGATCGTATGATAAAAAAGCTTCTAATATTAAACTTCGTGTAGGACAATTAGTTTTGTTACATTGTCCAAAAAGAATATCAGGTAAAAGTCGAAAACTTAGTCGACCATATAAAGGTTTATTTCGAGTATTACGATATATAGGATGTGACAATTATCTTGTAAAAAAAATACAAAATAACCAAGAACTAATTGTACATGTGAATAGATTGAAACCATATAATATTCGATAAAGTAAAACTAATGATAAAACTATGTCTATATTTATATATATAAAACAAAGTTTTTGTATATACATTTATTTCTTGAAATATTACAATAATATTATAATTTCGTTATTCTTAGAATTAATAGAGTAAAAGTACACATTTAGGTGTATAAATATGTATATCGTTCATTTGTAGATATACAACGGTTAGAATTTCGTTGGGGTTTTAGAATAATATAAGAAACTAATATTTTTTTTTCTCAAATTCTATGTACACTTCACAACGCAATGTTCCGAGATGATATATCCTGCAAAGCCGATCCAAACAGCATCACCAAAAAGGAGATGCAATGGATGGACGATGCAGATAAAAGAAAAATAAGGAAAAGGTTTTTATATATTGAGATAAGAGGGTCTCTCTATATACATATATATATATTTTATTTAATGATTTAATAAATTAATTTTAGATACCCGGCGAGAAACCTCTGAGGGGCGGCAGGTACACGCGGCACGTATTTACCGCGTTACATTTTATTTACGAATCATAGATATACGTGTGGTGCCAATGCTCTAAAGAAGTCAATTTTCAAAGACTTAAATAACACTATAGATAATGTGCACGTTTAATTTGAGCCACGCCTAATAATCTCCATAAGAGAGAAGGTGATAGCCGATTTAGCTATGCGGCCAAAGTTTACGAGTATATATAATATTGTGATATTGATGTCTGTGGGTCAACACGCGGATGTAGAATAGGATCCTCAGTGGGTTAAATAATAAAAGGGTTGTGATGGAATAGGTAATGTATTTTAAACGTTATTGGTATAGAATTTTGTCAGGTGTATTTCGGTGCATTTTGAAAAAGTTCTCTGCATTGCGTTGTGAAATATTAATTTGTTAATTTATAGGTATCATTCTGGGTTAAATAAAATACTTTGGATCCAATTTTATGATCTATTCATAGGCAGGTAAAATCTTAATATTTAGGTAGGCAATATTTAAACTTTCGAAAGTTACAAACTTTCAAATAAACTTTTAATCATTCAGAAAAGTTTAAAGTTAATATGACAGTTCATGTCAAACATGTTTGTTTTGCCAACTGAATGATAATGTTTGATAATAAAATTTGATTAATTTAGCATTAATTTTAATATAAATGGGATTAATTAAATTTACTTTTATTGGGATATTAATGTATTTATTACTTATCAATTAATTATAATTATAATTTGATGGTATTCAATGGGTTATTTTAACAATTGTTGATTAATTTTATAATAAATATTGGTTATTTGAATTTGCGTATGATTGTGTAACGTAAATGATTAATATGGGGTTGTTGATTATTCATGAATTGTATGAGAAATTAAAATAATTTACACTGTTTTATTTAGATATTAATTAACCAGCCGGGATCTTGGCTGATTTTCATCAGGTTTTGTGGCTAAGGCTCTATTGATGGAGAATAAATACAATAAGATCATTTTTGGTGTAATAAGATGTTGTAATTTAAACATGATCAAGTATATATATTCCTATCGGTAGGGGGCTCATCTGAGAGTAATCCCGATTAATGTATATGGTCCTGATTTAAGTAGGGTCGTTATTTAAGAATGAAATGTATATAGGAATTTATTTAATCAGCTTCACTAATTAAATAAATTAAACAAGAGGGGCGATTGCAACGTTTGCTTGTGCCGTATTTATTAAAAGAGGTTGTTGCACAAACAAACTTGCCGACATTTATGACTGGCAACTTATAAGTCTGTCAATATTTGATTTTATTTGTAAAATGAAAAAAATATATAATATGGAGGATTTGTTCCATGGCATCCCTTGATGGGATTCCTTGACGGGATTCCTTAGGGAATTCTATTGCGGGCTTCGTCCCCAAAAATAGTCTAATAATTATCATTGTATTTTCCTATAAAATAGATTCATCTTAAATAAAAGTAATTATTTTTTTTTTATTATAGATTAGGTCCATCCCGGGTACCGACCCTAGAGTACTTACCGTTTTCTAAGTTTTTTTTTAAATTAAACACTTTTTAAAACTTTTTTATTAAAAAACACAACCATGAATGAAAGCGCGTAAAAATGACCGCTATTTGTTAAATGTTCAATAGTTCAATATATAATAAATAATAAAACTAATTAAATATGAATTTAACGTAAATTGACCTCTTGTTTGACAGACAACGGGTGCACATTTTGGTACACAGATCTACGTTCAGACAGACGAGCTATTAGTGACAGGTATGTAACAGGAATATGGTGGATATTTAAAAGGAAGGGGTTTATAAAAACATGGTACAATTACTGTTTTTTCAATTTCTTGATTTTTATTTACATTGCTCTATTTAAAGGATATGTAATATTAATTTAGGTCAGTAGTTATTTTTGTTCTTAAGTATTGTTTGTTTAGATACTTATTGTTTATTAATGAAGGTACATTATTAGTAAAAGTATTAATCTTATTTTCAGGTAAATCACAAAGTACCATCAAACGAATTGTAGATGAAGGCTTTTAAAACAATGGAGTATTTAGAAGTCCTGGTAAACATAGAAGTGGATGTCCGAAAAAGGAAATTGACGAATTTACTATTTGTGCACTGCGACAAAAAATTCAACCTATTTATACTGTTCGAAAAGAAATTCTTACCCTGAAAAAAATGTTGGCTATAGCTAAAACACAGCTAGAATTAGATTTTAGCCAAGAACATTTGAGAAAAATCCTGAAAGCTATTAGATTTTCCTACAAAAAATGTCAGTCTAAAGAGTTACAAAAAGATATAATTTATATTGGTGAAAGTTATATTCATGACTCATATAAAGTAAAAAAATGTTGGCAGTCTGTTGACATTTCAGGAGTACAAATCAGTGTTTCGAAGGGTAAAAGATACATTTTTGTACATGCTGGAAGCTCAAAAGGTTTTTGGTTTTTTTCAAAAGCTCAAAAGGCAAATTGTATGCTGGTATTTAGTGGGAACAATAAAATTGATGATTATCATTCAGAAATGAATGCTCATAATTTCACCAAGTGGATCACAGAAAAACTGATACCAAATCTCCATGAAAGTTCAATAATTGTTTTTGATAATGCCCCGTATCATTCTTTAATAACAAACAAAGCGCCAAACTCGAGTTCTCGCATTGAGGAAATAAAACTCTGGCTATCAGAAAATAATATTCCATATGATCACTCACTGAGTAAACCAGAATGTATATGCAATTGACGAACTTCTCGGGCAACATATTGTAGCCAGGCTTCCACCCTATCACTGCGATCTGAATCCTATTGAGCTCATTTGGGCTCTCACCAAAAAAAGGTCGCTGAACACAATGTGGGAACTCGCAATGTTAAAAGTTTGACAAAACAAGCTTTAAATAGTATCACAGTTGAGAATTGGAAGAATTGCTGTGAACATGTAATTAAAATAGAAAAAGAATATTTAGAGAGAGGAAGAACATTATAATAATATAATGATATTGATAATTTAGATATTCAAGTGGAAAGAGATAGCAGTAGCAATAGTGACTTATCGGGTGTTGAATATTTAGATGTTTGTGATGAATAAATATGTAGAAAATACTTCAGTTGTTTTATTTAAAATTATTCTATTGCACTCTGGCTGAATTAAAATGGTCTTTGCATGAGTGAGAGTTTGTATTTACGATGATCCTGTCGTAGAGTCTCAGTTTTTGCAACTCATAATTAAACAAAACAAGTATTGTAGAATAGTATATTGTATACTAAATTTTAGTTTTGGCTATACGTATTACAGAGGTTACATTTTATCCATTTTTACTTCCCGCAGGACATAACTTAATTATATATGATATTCTTGATAACATTCGTCAGTTCTTTGAGATATCAAGTAAGCAGTACGTGTTTAATCACATTTGCTATTTTAAAAACATGAATTCCGAGGTTTCCATGGGCAAAAGCTAGTACAAAAAAGAATACACGGTGCCTCTTATTGTAGATGCTATTTTGACAAACGAATATCATTCGATAAAGCTGTTGAAATAACCAATATACATACATTCAGTGAGTTTTATTTAAAAAAAGTTTAGATTTTGAAAAAAATATATTTAGAACCATGACAATGCATGATAGATCTTTCACAAATAAAAAATGTTAAAGCTCTCAGACATTTTTTTTTTATTTTGCTTTCTAAATAATGACGCAAATATCAAAACCATTTTAGGCATACTAAACGGTGTTACCATATTCCCTACAGGTATTTGAAGTGCCCCCTCAATTTTTGTCAAGACTTTTTCGTCGGACTGTACAGAGTTATACACACAATCATTCCTCTTCCATCCATTGCTGAAAACCATATAAAAATTCGTTCATTTTTGAGCTTATCGTGTTCAGACAGACTGACAGATAGAAGCGGCAATGTGTATTAATTGGTGATATAGCTGTAAGGACTTGTATCATGCCATTAGTAAAATTAAAAAAAATATGTAAGTTGTGGTTTTGATTGAATACATCACAAACCATAGACATAATTCCCAGTTTTCTGGGAATTATGTCTATGGTTAGAACTTTTTGATGCTGACAGCTCCGTTGCAATTTTTTGAGCGAAAATTGTGATATCGTGGCTTTACTAACTACACCGCTCAAGTCATTTTCCTTCACTTTTCAGGAGGCAATAAAAACTTCATTATTTCGTCATTAATTGTCAAAATTATGTTTTTTTTATACCTAATTGATAATAATAGAAAAGTCAATCTGAAAATAACACCGAATTCAATTTTTTTTTTGTATTTTGCTATAAAAATGACTTGGGCGGTATTCATCGATAAAATATGTTGACTTACGCTGTGTTGATATGAAAACAAGTTATTTATTATGAAAGAAAAATGTTTATTTAAAAACAAAAATAACGCATTTTCACTATTAATTTACCTCTATAGAGACTATAATCATAATAAGTAGGTATCTATTTAAACAAAACAGAAAGTAACGACTTGTCACTAACTAAGCACTAATAGGTGGGTTCATCAATACTTAACAAAGAAATATAAAAAATAAAATTACTTCTTTACTTAAAATTAAATAAACAAAACATAAATCTCTCAAACTTAATCGAGAATGAGGTAAACTATCGTAATATTGATGACAAGAACTTGGTTATAGGCATGCGTGATGTATAAAGTTTAGGAAGTTCTTCTATCCTTTTGATTTAATTCAGAGGGGTAGAACGTTGAGGGATTGGCTGTATCTGATCATCAAAATTGAGTTTAAACCAAATTGTACCATCAGGTCTATGTTCTAACATTCGTATATCAGTAACAACAGGATCGTGGGGTATTCTTCCAGGCCGAATCGATTTATAAATCAAATCCTGAGAAAAATCTGTGAAGAAAGAGAAATCAAGAAGTATTGACTTGTAAGGCTTTCTGGTTCTAGCTGTTGTACAAACTCTTGAGTATTGCTCTGGTAAGTAGATTTCTTTTCCTTTTAATTTGCATTCAATTGCGCTGTGCACTGAATCACACTCCATTTGAGTGTGGCCTTTCTCGAGATATTTTTGAGTAATCGTAGTCTTAAAATCAATGGCTAAACGCAAAAGAGCACTACTTAAAATAGAGTTACGATTTTGTGCACAGCAGCCATCACAGTACAGTACCACTGGGATACAGTTTTTGGTCAAAAGCTTCCTCAGGTGGTCAATCAAACGTGAAGCAAAAACGGATACTTCTAATGAGCAATTTGTTTCATGAAACCAAAAACAGATTGCCTATTTGGTGGCCAAGTTGTACAGGGTGAAATTATGTATACATAGTTTCATTTTGTAGTAGATTGCGCTCGCTTTTAAGTATGGTGCTAATTTTACGGATTGCAGGTCTTGCGTGAAAACATGAATATTTCCAGTTTCAGCTTTCGTTTTATCGCACCGTTTCTCAGATCTGGCTCTATCTTTCTTAGCAATATGCTGTGTATATTGTTCTTCACTTATGTTGCCTGTCTTGTAGCTGCAGCAAAGATCACATTGATCATTTTTGGGCTGGAATAGCGACAAGTTTTTTTTTAAGAAAACCATTTCAAATGTTTTGCGCCTCAGGTATTCAACACTATCAAATTCACTTTTTCTTTTATATTCTTTATAAAGTTGTGTTTTGCTTTCAAATATGGGTTCTAAATATTCCCTGGATGTAGTAGCTCTGCAGTAATGAGATGGCATTTTCGGGATGCTATCTAAATATTGCTCTAGGTATTGATGACGATCGGCTTTTTTATTTATTCGCTTTTCTTCAGTTGAGACAGAAGAATGAGGGGGCATGGCACAATCGGTCTTTTCCCGCCAGTACCTTACAAACCAATCTTTAATGCCCAATGTTTGCAGGAACATTTTTTTACAGACCTGAATAGGATTATTATTTATCGTCAAAATATATGCCCGACTCTCACTTCTTTTCGATTCAGTACTTTTCGTTACTTTTTTCTTTAAACTAGTAACTCCGTTCTCCGTTGTTCCCAGTTCATTTTTTTCCAGAAATTATCGAATAATCCCTGCCTAGATACTTCAGTAATATTTATGACAACCTCTGAATTTCGATTTTAGACAATAATTTGACTTGCAAGTTGGTTTCATTGATCGAGCAGGTCTAAATACATCTTGGATCACTTTGAACTTTTCTTGCTTTTTTGCTTTTCTATCACGCCGGTATCCCAGGTAATTTTCTCCCTTCATTCTGTTTTCTTAATTAATATTTTTTTCCAACTTCTGGAATCCATAATAGCCTTATTTTTGCGTAGCTTGGCATCTGTGAGATTCCCATAAAATGTGACATCGCTCAATAGGGCACTGCTAAGCCCAGCAGTCGAGGATGTCTGAATAGATACTGTAGGCGATGGAGTAATAGCTCCTTGTGTATTAACAGTAGATGCATTAATCGCCATGACATTTTGTTCTTCCGTAGTCACCAGGGTTAACTGGCAAGTACTTGGGGAAGCATTGTCGGTTGAAATTGTCATATCAAGTTGGGTAGGTTCCAAAGCTGGTATTGGATACAAGACGTCGCCAACTGATTCTACCCACTGAAGATTGAATATATCAATATTTTCGATATCTGTACTTGTGTTTTGTTCTGAAACAAAGCAGTGAAGGAAGAAAAAGGCGAAGCATTGCGTGGAAAGTGATAAGAGTGAGAAGCATGTTAAGTTATTCCCATAGAACCCCATAGAAAAGGATAGCTTTTTTAACTGATGAAGTTATTTACCAGTATTTGAATTATTAATAAACATAAGATGAGCTTAAGCTAGGTATTAATAATTAAAAAAACAATACAAGAACCCGTCACAAATATAGAGTAAAGCAGCTCAGTAAGTAAGACAAACAAAAAGTTTGTATTGTATGGGTAACTTTATCAAAAATCAATCAAAATCCTGACCATTTTTATTCATGCAAGGTCCAGGTCTCTTTTTTTTTGAAACATTTGACTTTAACTTTAGCCCCAATCTCTCAATGAACTCATCATCAAAGCAGGAATCGGTATCATTCATCTGCAGACACATACGACAACACCGCTCAGGTCCGTTGTTTTATTCTCCAAACACAGCTTAAGTCGAACACTTATTTTAAAAGTAAACAAAAAACATAAATAACGTAATTAAACATTGACATAACTTAGTTTATACAAAAACATACCTTTCTGGGCGCTATTATAAGCTCTTCAGGTAAATTCAGTTGAAGAATCACTGTGTCGGCGCGTGCGCTTTCTTGTAGCGAATTGAAAGACTTGTGCGGTGTTTCGAGATCACGCAACTTAAGCGGTGTCAGTGTGATTTAAAAAATGGCATTTCGTGTCAAACAACCAACCAATCAGAAGAGTTCAATAGACACGCGAAAAAAAGAACTATCCAATGGCATCAAAATGTCCATACCGCCAAAAATCGACTTAGGCGGTGTAGTTAGTAAAGCCACGATATGTCACTTCAATGTGAAATATGTGAATGTTGAATGATAACATAATGTTCAATCAACGATGTACGGTTTTCGGTTGTCTTTCAATGTTTTAATTATGTTAAAACTACTTTTTTAATATTAATATTCGAAATTGGCAGAAATATTTATTGTGTAATAACTACAGCTAATTGTCATAAACGCAAAATTTAATTTAAATTTCAATCAATCAGCTCGATCTGCCATAACGGTTTCAATGTTTGACGAGTGAAGAATTTGCATTGATCAAATTTTCCTAACATAACCTCTCTAACCTCTCTAATTTTTTTTGTACAAGTAATGAATGATGCGCTATTTGTCCGCGCTCGCGGCAGGTTGCCGTCGCGTCGAGCGCCCTATGACTTCATCTAGTTTCAAGTCTATTTTATCGTTCAAAGCGAAAATATAGCGTATTTTTGTTCCTCTTTGACGGTAAAGATTAAAAATTGTATATAAAATGTTAAGTTTCATTAATATTTGTGTATTCTGTTATCGCAAATATAGAATCTATTTAGTTAAACTTTTAAAAAATATGCTTGTTTTCATGTGTCTCTATCCTTTAACATTATTTTCTTCTTTATAAATTCGAAAAGTTGGCGCGTTCATCACACTCGATGTGAACGAGGGCCCAGCTCAGGTCTGTGCCATACGTTCAACATTTAATTTGAATTATTATTTTTTTTTCTATTTAAACAACACAAGTTTACAAGATTTAAACTGTAAATCGTTTACAACGTATTATTGTCACGTTTCATATGATTTTTTTAAGAATTTTAGCCATTTTCCTGATGGATACGATAATTTTGATCCATATACGATAATTTTACGGCCCTGGTACGATAACTGCCTGGCTTCAGGTTGTGAACACTGGCAAGAGCTGTCAGCATCAAAAAGTTCTAACCCTAGACATAATTCCTAGTTTTTTTTGTATGAAGACTACCTGCTATGGAATACATACTTGGTTGGTGTGTCAACAACTGTCGGCCGGTCTAAGCCATGGTTCTTTGTGAGACATTCACGTTTAAAATGAACTAAAACATGTGTAACTTAATATCCCAAATTATACAATGATACACTGAACCTTTACCATATATTTTTATTCAAGGACTCCACAATGAAACTAGAGTTATCATATTGGAAATTAATATATGTCATTATTTTGATGATATTTCTCACGACATTAGTCTCATATAAAATAAGTATTGATACCCCGACTGGCTTAACAAGTCGTAAAAAAGCTGATAATCGTAATGATTCGTAAGTTACCATACTTATTTTTTAACAGATAGGTACGAAAATTGATTGCTTATGTGACTAATCAAGTGCTTTTTAGGGTCCAGGATGGTAAAGTTTCAAGGTATGTGTTGTCTTTTGTGGCCTGTGACTCCAGGTTTGAAGAAGCCCTCAATGTTGTGAAATCTGCATTAACTTTTACAAGAAAACCAGTTCACTTTGTGATATTTGCTGATGATGCATTACATTTAAAGTTTGATGAAGTGCTCACAAACTGGGCAAAGGCTGGCAATAAACAGCTTAGTTTTGAATTGTTGAAAATACAGTTTCCTCAAGAAAATGAAGACTTTTGGATGAATTTATTTAAGAAATGTGCAGCGCAAAGGCTTTTTATCCCAGTGAGTATTTAACTTTCTTACTTACTACTGTATATAACTTTCTCTTCATCAATATAGAGCATATAAATATCGAAGTAACCTTTGAACTGGCTAACCTGTTCAGATTGTTTTGTTTCAGGATCTCATTCCACACATTGACTCAATAATTTATGTGGACACAGACACACTGTTTCTGGGGCCGGTAGATGAGTTGTGGGCATTGTTCTCTCAGTTTAACCAAACTCAGATGTGTGCACTGGCTTATGAAGATGAAAGAAGCAATGTGTCATGGTATCCCAGATTTGCAAAGCATCCTTTCTATGGCCAATATGGTAATGTTTTCCATAATTTACATAGCTCTTTATCTGATATTTAAATTTTTGATTAATAAAATTAATTTTGTTTCTATAAAAAAAAAAATTTTAATCTTGTTGAGTCTCAATTATCATTAAATTCACTGATGTTGTAGTCAAAGTTCAGTGTTCTTGTAATGTTTTTAAGAGGTACAGTAATTTATTGGAATGTATGATTGTTTGTGTGTTTAATCAAAGGTACATAACACAGATTACATATTCAACACGTTCAACGCGTATTTTTGGACATATTCAACATGTCCAAAAATTTTAAAAATGAAATATAAAAACCCATTAATCTATATATTTTGTTGTACTATTGGCCCACCTGGTTGCCTTAGAAGGTTGAGTCTGTATTGATCATGCAAACAAGAGTAGCAAATCATCCATAAAAAAAATTTTGTGATAATTTTATATTCTTCATTCAAACTTAACCTTTATATCAATATGTTAAGTTATTAAACAATTTAAATTCTTTTGATTTGTGCAGATGACAGCATTTGAATATGTAAAATATTGATATTTGACTTTGAAAACACACAAAAACTGTGTGAAACAAAAATAACAGTATACAAAAAAAGCTTGTATAGTAAGAATAAAATGAAATGAAAATAAGCGGTTGATAAATTTTCGCAATATAGATGAAATTTACAATGATAAACACAGTATAGCTGCTCCCTGACTGTATACATCCACTACCATAAATTTATATCTAACACATTAGATAACTGTCATCTACCCAATTGGTAATGTCGATGAAATAATAAGACAAAAAATGTTATTAACTTTATTTAAGTTTTGTATGGCCGCGACCACACCCCCTTTCCCCATTTCCAAATTATGAGGTAACTTCAGAAGGAGATTATTTAAAATCATTGTAGCTAGTGCAGGTATAGTTTATTGCGCTGAAAACAGATAAACAGAAAATAACATTTAAGAAGCAATTATGCTAATATAAATAAAGTGCTTAGCAGTTAATACTTTAGTGGGGCAACTATCAGTCAAAATGGCGGTCATGCCAATCTTACGGGAATCTAACGGAAAGGTTACAGCCTGTGCTAGACACCCTGATTGCGGTATTATAATATACCTACGAGTATATTACTCGATGCTGTGAATTTAGCACTGTAGTTGGTAATAGTGGCGGTGTGTTTACAGGGCTAAATTCGGGCGTGATGCTGATGAACCTGACGCGCATGCGTGAGGCGGGCTGGCATCTGTACCTAGCGCCTGTCGCCAAGCAGTACGCGCGTGACATACCCTGGGGCGATCAGGTACACTGTTTGTCCAGTAGTTCTTTAAAAGCGATGCAATATTTAAAGATAACAAAAAAGCATTTTATCAAAGCAACATCTTTGAACGTTAAGCAACAATGCTAAAAATTTAATTTAATTTAAATTCACAAAGGAGGAACCCACCTTCCCATGCATGCCTGGGCCCAGGGCTTTTGTTGAGTTAACATTATGAAATTTAAAGCTACAGACAGATATAATATCAACAACATAATAACGAAAGTTTCAGAACATTTTGCAATCTGAAAACAAAGTTATAAATACTTGAAATATGATAAGAAAAATTAACAGTAGAGGTTGTAAGGCTACATGTTTTTTTTGAGAATTATATCTAATTCACACAGTTCATTAACATATATTTTAAATAAGGAAAAGAAATAATTCTCAAGAAAATATAAGCTTGGTAAACATCCTGTTAATTAATATTGTATAGTGGGAGACCCAATTGAAACACGTTTTTCCTTTAAATATATTTATTCATCTTCAATTATAATCAATACATCATCCAAGAACTGTGCAGGTGGATTAATATTATCCTGGTACCTAGCCCAGCTGAGGTACCAGATCACTGACATTATATGAGCGCAGCAGCCTACTGTTCTTCTTCCGACTATGCAGTTACAACAATACTGAACTATAGATTCCCTACCTCTGCGAGAACTGTCAACTAAAATATATATAAAATAAGTTTTTCGGCTTATATGTCTTGAATGGATACGTCCTCTTAAAAGCCATGCAGTATTTGAAGTTGACAGGTCTCGCTGTAGACTGCTGCTTACCTCCCTGCACACTTCTATTACATAACCATCGTTTCCTCTTGTATGTTCTCCAAAATATGAACGTGCCTGTTTAATTTGATAGGTACTCTAGCGGTACGGGACCCTAGATGGACCTAATCTAACCTAGGGAGGTCTTCCTAATCAACAAAGGAAAAACACATATAACTTTAAATTACTTTTTTTTATGATGAATCTATTTTAAAATAACATACAAGAATAATTCTTAGACTATTTTGGGGACGAAGCCCGCAATAGAATCCCGTAAAGGAATTCCCTAAAGGAATGCCATGGAACAATCTTCCATATTCTATATATTTTACATTTTTCAAATAAAATAAAATAATGACAGACTTATAAGTTGCCAGTCATAAATGTCGGCAAGTTTGTGCAATAACCTTTTTTATTAAATACGGCACAAGCAAACATTGCAGTACCAAGAGAAATTAAAATCAACTCATCGTATGTAAGCTGGGGAAATTCATTTAAATCTTCATTTTCTACATTAATCACTTCAAAATCAGCCCTACGTCTATTATAATTATCAATAATTACAAAATTAGCTAGATCATTTTCTTTATTCATGTTAAAATTAATTTGATTGATTATTTCCCCAGCATCAACTCGATCAACAATAGGAGGGTGAAATCTATTTAAAAGTGCTGCTGCCACCTCAAAATCTCGCATTAAACTTTTAGATGCTTTATTAAAATAGTGTTCTCGGAATATTTTAAAGTCTCTCTTAAATCTACCATTAACAACTTCTACAACCCAACGACATATGGTGACAGCTCGTGATCTATTCGCTTCTACTGTCGATAATTGTGTTTCACCCTCCTCCAATGACGCAGGCACATACGTTCTGTAACCTCATCTATTTAAAATAGGAAGGGCATCTCTGAAGCCCCTATCCAGAATAAAAGCATCGCCTTCATGAAAATATTGTCTCATCAAACAATCTCTATTAGAAAATTCATTTTTAATTATTTCAGAATCCGATGTTATAGCTGGATAGGGGCCTAAAACATCAATAATATGCCCATCAGTACACACTACCAAAAATAGTTTTACCAAGTTTTTGTATTTATGTAGGCTATACGTTCTTTTTTGGTACAAGTAGTTCGTACTCTTTTGAATATAACAGTATGTTCCATCGAATATAGCTATAGGCCTAGACTCTCCTTCAAATTCCCCAAATAATGCACTAGGTATGGCAAGATTCCTTTTTACTATTTGTTGCCTATTTAAATGATTTAAACCTAGATGCATGGGTACAAAGTATTCCGAAAACATATTTCGAGCCTGAGTCAAGTAGTTTTCTACTGTTGTTTTTGATATATTTAATAATATGGCTAATCTTTCATTGGAGTCTCCTGTTCTTAGCTTCATTAAATATGTTCCTAGCACTAATGAAGCTTTATTTATATTTGCAAATTGAGGAACTTCACTTAAAAGTTGATGGAACTGAGATTTACTCAATCCAATCCAGGTGTGAACCACATGATCCTCCATTTGACTAATGTTTTCTAGATTAAAAACCGGTAAAGGTTGTCATTCTTTCAATTTCAGCATGTCCTGTATTTGTTGAGCATTAAATGATTTTAAATAATTATTGCTTAAGCTATCCCAGAAATCCCAAGACTCAATAACAATATGATGATCACACAATCTGTTATTTTCTGGAACATAATATTTGTAGTTGTTCAAAAGCATTTTTCTAGTTTCCAATGGAACTCTATACCTCTCGGCTCTTTGACAACCTTCAATAAAGCAATGGCTTTCAGTTTCTATTGCCCTCATGTAGTCTGGCAGTAGTATTGTCAGTCCTTGTTGGCTACTCGGGTTCTGATGTGTTTCAGAATGTGATGGTTCCTGTAATGGAGGAACTGCTTGCGTTGGAGGAGAATTTTGTGTAGAGGTCGATGGGCCAGAGGTCATATGCACTGCAGCTCTATCAGCCAGAATCCAACAAGAATGGCATATGTAGCTTCCAGCATTAACCTGCAATGCAAAATGAATAAATAAATATTTATGTAGATATATTATGTATTTATAACATTTAAACATAATCCTTATTGTACTTAAACAAAACGGAGTATACTATAAGGCTATAAAACTACGCAATGGACCTTCGGACAAATCTTTTTAAACACTATGAATGGCACAATTTAAAACATACTATATTGAAAGAAAAGTACTATTATTTATAAAACCCATATTTAAATTGGAACACATTAAAAAAGTATTATTTAGATAATGTAATTATGTATCATAGTCATAGTATCATCAACATGATAACCTGTTTGGTGTGGAAGTAAGTAGCCTTGTCTTACATGCCAGAGGTCCCGGGTTTCAATCCTGGTAGGGGCAGATATTTTATTATATTTGCTTTCTAGTTATGGATGTGTGTGTATGTTCATTTAAGTTTATTTCTAATATTTATATATAAAAAAATATCTATGTGTGTTTATATATTTCTTAAGTTTATAAATCAGTTATCTACTATCCATAATACAAGTTCTTAACAATACTTAATTTGGGCTTGATAATTTGGTGTGCTTGTTAGAAATATTTATTATAGTTAATTGCATTTTTTCAAACAAAAAAAGAAAAAGTAAAACAATATACAATAGTTTTTTTTCATTCTTATTATTTTTGTGTTATTTACATATAACTACAATATACTCTTGAATTATGGAATATAATCTTGCAGGTATATTGTCAAAGCCATGATATTACAAGTTCACTAGTTAGGCCGTTAAATTGTAAGAAGTGCAAATCTTATAACCAAAATAACAAACCAATTTAAGTCTGTCAAGAGTATTTATTAGATTTAAAGAACTATAGTCACCATTATGCTTAAATGTGGGGATTGTTATGGGCAGCATAGTTGTATGAATCTTAATTGACTTTAGTTTTGAGAGAATGATCACCGTGGCCAATCTTTTGCAATATTGATGTGTGTAACAATCTAGCACATTTGTAATAAAAAAGGGACTTACAGTTCTGGGTATAACCCACTCTGCAATGACATTATAGATAGCTCTTTCACGGAGTGTGTCTGTACGCAGGTGATGAGTTACTCTTTGACCTGCCAAGGAGCGTCCGCAACGGAGACAAACCCTGGAGTGACCAACGCGTCTTACGTCAGGACGAATATGTCCTGATAAAGCTTGTTGCGACAGGTTCCAACAAGCTTGACACACAAAGTCCTCATTGCTGACCTGATCAAAACAATATGAAATTAAGTTAATTACTTTAACAAAACTAATGATATATTAGGTTAAATAGGATGATGCAGTAATACTTACAGGGAAAGATGTAACCCATGCACGAAATATTGACAGTGTAGCTTCATGTTCCAAGACAACGCTACGTAAGGTATTACTGCGATCAGTAGCAATACCACAGTTCACACAACGATGATCCATCGTTTTAATCGGTGTCCGGAATGAAAGCAAAAGTATCAGATGTAGCAGGTAATCAAAAGTCCGTATGCGAAAGCCAAGTTAGTAAAAATCACAAAAACGCAGAAAAACACACTGAGAGCACTCGTGACGCACGAAAAGAAACGAAACGAATAACCATTGGAGATTTGACAGATGCTATATGAAATACTGCTGTGATGCCAAAATAAAAATGAAAATTCCAACATATATTTCAAATGTATTTTTATTGATAACTTCATAAAATGAGTAAAAATGTTTCAATATTCGTGTGAAATAATCAAAAAAGTATTGAGCATTATTTTTTTTATGAATTCTTGATATTTCCAAAACAATAATCTTAAAAATATGAAGACGCCGTAATCATGGTACATTCATTTCAATTTATTTTGTTTCACAGATCTAATATTTTTGTAGCTTTTTTTATGCAAACACAGAATAATTTTCTGCATTTTTTAACATTCATTTCGTTTTGTTAACCGCCAAGCCCACGACTTGGTTCCTCCTTTAAAAGAATATTGCTATTGATCAATATTATGAGCTATCTTATATTATCAACAACTTCATAAACGATAATACATTACACACATTTGCGTGCCATCACGCGCATAGTGTAAAGACTATTTAAGTTGTAACATCACACCTTACTGTTTGTTTTCTGGCATAAAAATGATTTGACTTTGAGTTTTGTTTCCATTGAGATTTCCATTTTTACCATTGAGATTAAACAAATAAAAACCAATGTTTGTATTAGGTCTTTACCTATGAAATTGCCGTTTTTCACGAAATAAATGAAGCGTAATTTTTTTATATATTTTTTATTTCTATTAATCAAAATAATCACCCATGCAATCAATGCATCTTTGCCAACGCATTGGTAGCTTATTGATGCCTTTCTTGAAGAAATCAGCAGGACGGGAGGCAACAAATTCTTCAAAGGCATTTTGTACTGCCTCTCGGGTATTGAATTTTTTTCCCGCCAAGAAGTTATCCAAATTCTGGAAAAAGTAGAAGTCTGTAGGCGCAAGGTCTGGTGAGTACGACGGATGACGGAGAACTTCCAACCCCAACTCTTGTAGCTTGGAGACCGTCTGCTGTGCAGTATGAGGTCGCGCGTTGTCGTGCAGGAGCAGTGGAGCCGAACGATTGACCAAAGCTGGTTGGAGACGTGCGAGCTTCTCCATCATTGTGTTCAGTTCTTCACAGTACACATCTGCAGTAATGCTTGTCCCGTTTGGCAAGAAGCTGTGATGAATTACACCCGCGTTAGACCACCAAACAGTGACCATCACTTTTCTAGGGGTAAGTTTTCGTTTAGGGCATTGTTTGGGTGCTGAACCAGGGTCCAACCAACTTGCTGAGCGCTTACGATTGTCAAACAGGATCCATTTCTCGTCACAAGTAACAATGCGGTTCAGAATTCCTTCATTTGTATGCCTGCTGAGCAGTGCAAGGCACGTCTCCACGCGTACTTCGCGCTGGCGGTCATTGAGTTCGTGGGGTACCCATTTGTCAAGCTTTTTTACCTTGCCAATTTGACGCAAATGGACCAATATTGTTATGATGCTAACGTCGAAAGCTGCTGCTAATTCAGCCGTGGATTGAGTTGTATCAGCTTCCACAATTGCCTTTAATTCGTCATTGTCGACCAGAGTTTTCGGACGACCACGGGGTTCATTTTTCAGGACAAAATTTCCAGAACGGAAGCGGGTAAACCAATAACGGGTGGTGCGTTCGTTTGTAGTGTTCGCTCCGTAAACGTCGTTGATGTTGCGTGCCGCTTGTGCCGCTTTGCTGCCACGACGGTACTCATACTCCATAATTACTCGAATTTTTAACTTATCCATGATGACGAAAAATGTTCGAATGCGTTGAAAACAAAACACTAACTATTAAACAAATGACGATTTTAGAAAAAGAATTCCATGTTTGTCAAATAAAATTAATCTGAAATTAGAATTATTAGTCAAAAAAAATATTTTCATTTGAAATGGCCAGTACGGCAAAACGGCAGTTTCATAGGTTGTTACCTATTATACCTAACCTATTATGTCTGTGCCCTATGTTTGGCAAAATTTTTTTGTTTTGTTTGGAGTTGTCCGAATTGTTGTTTTATATGAAAAAATCAATTACAGGAAATCTACTAGGGAAGTTGAATATTTGGAAATTATGTTTTATATGAAAACCCCCTAGAACCTATTGATCTTCCATTTTAACTGGAGTATGTTAATCAACAGAAAGGAACTTTGTGGGAATTAAACATGTTGTATGTTATTTAAATATTTTGTTTAATAAATGAAAATGTTTATTTTTATTTCAACAATTTTCAAATTGCAATATTCGCGTCAACCTCACGTTGTGCTCCGCTAAAATGTGCTGTAATTCAATAAAATAAAATTAAAGGATACAATTTTTGACAAAAAATGAATTTCTAGAAATTATAATTGTGATGTTTGACGGAAAAATTAAATTTAAAGGGTCACGGCATTAAGATTATTTTTGACATAAAGTTTAATTATCTCGTATGATGTTTCTCACAGAAACAGAGGTCAGAGAAAACATCTTTACTTGTTATATCTGCCACTAGAAAGTGTGAAATAATTTATTTTATAAGAATTTATTTTATTGTTTATTTTATCAATCACATGTGGAGTCTTGACGTCCGTTAGTCAAAATTTTGACTTTCTCGACTACTTACGTCGAAATTATCTATCCAGTCAGCATAATTCAAAGGGGTATTAAAGTTGTGTAGAGGAGCCATGATGGGATGATTAGATTATCAAAAATATATTTTACCCTAATTTGAAACTCTCCTATTGGTATATCGTCAGAAGATTTAAGTATTATGTTAAATTTCTCAGCAATTTATTTTATTTTATTTAAAATTGAGCGTTTATTTTCCTTACCTTTAATACAAAGTTCCGATGACATCTACGGATCAGTGTCGGGACGTTAATTTCGAAAACTTCACTCACATTGACAGACAATATACTTTGTTCCTCAGGACATTATCAACATCATTCTGTCGTACCACCCGGAGTGGGTGCTGGCGATGTCGTGCCGGCACAACTACCGGCCGGACCACTGCCGGTACGGCGCAGCGTGCCCGGCGGCTGGCACTGCAGGCGCGCTCGTGCTGCACGGCAACCGCCGCGCCTTCACCAGCCACCCGCTGCCGGCCTTTGCGGTCTGTATCCTACTCACACTCTAAACACTCATAAAAAGAGAAACCCACCTTCCCATACATGCCTGGGCCTGCCTGTTGAGTTAACATTATAAAAATTTAAAGCTACAGATAGATATAATATCAACAACATAATAAATAATGTTTTAGAACATTTGGCAATCTGAAAAAAAGTTATAAATACTAGGATAATTTACAGTAGAGGTTGTACTAAGGCTACATGTTTTTTTGAGAATTATAACTAATACACACAGTTTATTAATATATCCTTGTTAGTTTAAATAAGGAAAATAAATAATTCTCAAGAAAATATAAGCTTGGTACACATTCTGCTAATTGATATTGCACAGTGGAGACCCAATTGAAACACTTATTTCACTTCTAGAGAGAGCACTCGTGACGCATGAATAGAAACGCAACGAATGACCGTTGTAAATTTGACATATGCTATATGACATCCTGCTGTTATGCCAAAATAGAATTGAAAAATCCAACATATTCTTCAAATGTTTTTTTACTGATAACTTCATAAAATGTGTAAAAATGTTTCAATATTCATGTAAAATAATCAAGAAATATTAAGCGTATTATTTGATGAATTCCGGATATTTCCAAATCAATAATCATAAAAATGTGAAGACGTGTATATATAATAAATATCTAGACATGTTTATTCCCAAATTTAATGAGCAACAATTGTTACTTCAGGCAATATATAAGGCCATGGACGAGCACGTGCTGGGCCAGAACCGGTCCGCGCTGGTGGACAGCATGGAGCGCCGCCTCGCCGCGCTGCAGCCGCCGCGTGACGCCGACTGCTCCAGCTCCGCGGCCACGCTCCTCCAGGTGCCGCGCCAGCTCGCTTCGGAGGCATAGTGGAATGTTCACGTTATTCAGTAAAGAGAAAAAGCGTACTTAAACTATTTATATGTTATACAAACTGGTTACAAGAATTGTAAAATTCGACTCATAAATCAACACAAATTCAACACGCCACAATGTGAACAAACCTGGGCATGTTTGTACCGTAAGCTATAGAAGTACCCTTAGTTGTGATATTATAAGGGGCCACCTAGAAATTATCTTTTATCAGCAATTATTTTAGAAAATTAGTATGTACGTGTTGTTATGTTATAGAATAATATCATAGTTATATGTAAATGGGAAATTACATTCCAGACTCCACAGACGTTGTTGTGTCGAATTTCCTTTCAGTTAGTTTCTGTTAATTCTGAAATCCATACACAGCAATATACCTACATTATCATTGTATATTTATCTTATACAGTATTAACATAAGTTAGTGACCAAAACATATTACTGGAATAAGTGGCTCATTTTTTGGTCTGAAAAGTTCCTTAGAGATAACAGTTTACCTAAGTGACTTCCAGGCTTTCAGTTGAGAGCCGCGATTCGTGTTCTAAATAAAAAGACTGGTGATTTTTAATAAAGTTAACATTGAAGCAGCAATCTATGACAAAAATTCGTATAGGAATAAGGATCGCATAGATATTATCATAGGCATAGTCGATACGAGTTCGGGTGCTATTCGTAGGAAAGTATAGGAAATATGTACCTTCATCAGTTATTATTATTAACTCTCAACACTCGCACTGAAAATTGTACATTTTAAATCTAGGGAACCATGGATTCAGTCAACTTTTTACCTTATAATACCTAATACGGTTGGATTTAATATTGGAATCAAACAACCTTTCATTTGATATGACATTCGATGAAATAACCGACGATGGTCTATGACGCCTGTTTGTAACTGGCAACTCTACAGTAGCGCAGAAGGAGGAGTTGGCAACCTTCGCTTTTTAAATCCTTCTCTCAGTTAATACTTGATTTTCATAAATATCAGATCATGAAAGATTATTGTAAAAAAGTTATAAACATTTTTATTATTAACATTATTGGTTACGCGATTTAAATAGGGAACCTATTTTCAATGTATTAATGTGTATCATATCTAGCATATATTTTTTGTCATCATTAAATGACAAGTGAAGTCATGTATTTCTAAACCGGATATTAGATCATATGTTGTTAGCGGAAGTCGCGTAATCTTATTACGAGGTTTTATTTATTTTTTTATATGTTTGATCTGTAATTGTTTATTTATAAGCATAGTTGCTTAATTTAAACTTTAAGCTAACTTCAGCTGGGAATTTATATCCTTATCCGTACAGTTATAAGGCTCAATTTTTCTTGCTGGATTTTAATATTATTTGCTGTAAGACACCATAAAGACCTACCTAATGACTTTCATTAAGTACAGAGGTTTTAAAAAACAATATCAATATATCAGTTTTATTAAAAAGATTTGTCGTTACCGTTATTCGAAATAAAAAATAGGACACTCGAACCATGTGAGTTTGCATTGTGTACCTGTCCCTTTTCATTACAAATTGTTCCTAATCTGAATGTGAATTTGTAAAAATTCGTCGTTTGCTGCAAGACTTAGATTGTCATTGTGTATTCCTCTTCAGCAATCTACAGTACTAGTTCATGTATTGAATTATTTTTCCAAGCATACTTGTGTACAACCCGGTTAGGATTTTCATGAAATGGCCTTAACTACAAGCAGAATAAAATATGTTTACTTTAGTACTATACTTAATTTAATTACATATCAGCGTAATTTATAATTTAATTTATTTATTTATTTATTCACAGAGTCAAAAAAAATACAACCAATTCTAAAGCTAAAAAAATTAAACATAGCTAAGTATAAGTAGGGCACTGACTCAGCCTAAATGTTGCGGAGATCGCAACGCTGATCTTCCGTCAGCGCACCGGAAGCCACGTGCCGCGAATCGCACATCCACTACTGACTAGGCTGAAGTGTATAGTGTGAAAGTATGTGTTTTTTTTCGATTAAATTGCTAAATTTAAATGCATAGATAATACATAAATGGTAGGTAAGTAGGAAAGGAAAGGGGAATGAGGATATATAATTATATAACATAAATAAAGCGAATAAAAAAAGTATATAAAAAATATAAAAACCAAGAAATATGAAGGACAATGCCACCAGTATCACGGAAGTGATTTTTGCAAATTCAGAAGATAGTTTCTGTACGTATTTTTGAAGTGACTTCTGTTATGTTTCTTATGGGTGGCGGGATATTGTTCCAGCACTTGGTGGCATTGTAGGAAACACTACCTCGGAAGGCTACACTTTTATGAGAATGAGGAAGTAGTGGTTTTGTGCAGAATCTCACACTATTTTCTTTTTTGTTTTCCCTTCGCCATCTCAATTTATCAAACAAGTATATAGGCTCCTTTGCGCGGACTAAGTCAAACAGGAGAGTAGCGAGGTAGAGATCATACCTATAGCTGATTTTTAATAAATTGCAACTATTAATAAATGGAGTAACGTGAGTACGTGGTGGGATATTTAGGCAGAACCGAGCACAGGCGTTTTGAACACGTTGCAAGAGTTTCATATGTTTTTTGCGTAGTCTAGGCCCAAAAACGATAGCTCCATAATTTAATTTAGATAAAATGAGTTACTCACACGTTACCCTAATTTTATCACTAATGAAATCCTTTATCTTGTACAGCATCTTGAGTCGATAAAGGAAATCCCGGACAATGGCGTTTATTTGATTCTCAAAACGTAAGGTATCATCTATGATAAGGCCAAGGTTTCGCGCCTCCTTCACTCTTTCTATTGGCACCCCCATTACTGTGATCTGTGGGTTATGCGTTATTACTTGTGCTATTTGCCCCTTTGTACCGAGAATAAGATATTTAGACTTGTTGGGGTTGAGATATAGGCTACGTTTAGATGACCAAGTAGCAATGTTAGATAAATTTTCATTCATTTTTGAAATTGCGTCATTGATGTTATGTCTGTTTACAGGAATGTATAGCTGGAGATCATCAGCATAAAGGTGATATTTGCAATGCTTAATTTGGTTTATTAAGTCAGCAGTGTATATGATAAATAATAATGGGCCTAGAATAGATCCCTGGGGAACACCTCGTGTTACAGGCAAAACACTCGAAACTTCGGTACAGTCCGAAAGAACTTCTTTTTGCGCGCGACCAGTTAAGTAACTAGAGAACCATGAAACTGTTTTCGGGTCAAAACCCTAGAAACTTAGTTTGGAAAGAAGTAAAGTAGTGTCGATGCAGTCAAAAGCACGTGAATAATCTAGCAATGTAAGAATAGTTGCGTCATTTTTGTCGCAGTTTGAGAGAGCATTGACAATTACATCTAAAAGTGCCGTTGTCGTACTACGTTTTTTTCTAAAACCCGACTGTTGCGTGGGCAGAATGTTTCTTTTGTAAGTGAGCATTTATAAGGTCAGGTTTGAGCGAATTTGGGGATAGTTCTAAAGTTTTTGAAGTTCTTGGTAAAACGTGCTTTTTGAGATTAGACCAAAGTGTTCTCGGATTATTTATATGTGTGTTTATGTTTTTCTCAAAATAGGCAGTGCGTTCAGCGCGCAGACTATTTTTAACAAGGGCTTTTAGGTCTTTGTAATTTGTGTGGTGCTCAATTTTGCCAGTAGTTTTATAACGCTTCTGCGCTTGGTCACGGAGGTTCATCATGTAACGGATGTTACTAGTAAGCCAAGGAGTACTCTGGCACCGAAGAAAAGCAGTTTGAACAGGTGCATGTAAATCTACTAATTCAAGTACAACACTATTAAAGTGAGATACCATATCCTCCACGCTATTCATGTGAGCTATTTCTAGCTTGTCATATGTATTAAGATCAGCCAGAAAGCGAGATTGGTCAATATTTTTTAAAGGGCGGTACGTAATTTTACTTGTCGGAGTTCTAGATTTTCTGATTTTAAGAGTAGTTGTAACGAATGAGTGCTTTCCAAGTTCATGGACGTGGTCAATATTTACATTTTCAGATCTAAACAGGTTGCGCTATGTGTAGAGAAGTGCGTAGGTTCAGTAATGTAGTTTTTTAATTGGGTGTATTGTAGGAAGGAATTGAAATCTCGGTAGTTTGGATCAGTCGTATTTAACTGGTTTATATTAAAATCACCTAATAATACCATTTTGTCATAGTTAGAAAAATGCATTATAGATTCAGCCAAGGCATCTAAAAAAACATTGGTATTAAGCCAGGGTGGTCGATAAGCCGTGCCTATTATAATATTTGCACACTTCAAACTAACTGCTATCCACATCTGCTCAACTTTAGAGGCAAAATAAATATACTTATGTTTTATTTTTCATATCATTTTGGGTCAAAAATAGAATGTTGCAGAACAAAAAATCAGGTTAATGACATAGAATGGGTTTACTCAAATGAAAAGCCTTATAATAAAAATATTGTACTTTTTTTATTTAAAGTAACATGGTATCTATAAAATCAATCGCTTTTCTTATTGGAACATAAAAAGTCACCACATTTTTCATGCATCGTTTGTGAGCATGCTTTCGAAAAAGGGACCTTGCACCATCCTCGGTCAGACCACATTGGCCAGCGAACGATGCCATCCAGTCCTACATCCTCGTTTGGTGCAGTTTGCCCTGGAACTTTCTCTCTGTTGACAGGTAATGCTCCTACATGGATATAAAGCAAGGTCATACTTAGGTCATAGGTGGCAGATGCTTCAACATCGCCGCGTGTCCCATTTTCTTCATAAAAAAGGTACATAGCGCTTCTTGGGCTTCTTTTTATCTGGTTTCAGCTGAACTTTACCAAGGCTGTATATAACTACCCTGTTTGCACAAGTAAGATACGAGGCAATGAATGAAGACTATATAGGTACATAAACATTCCCTTATGAGTTATAGGGAAACAATGTCCCACTTAACTATTTCTATCTACAATTTTATAACGCAATTGGCCTATATTTTTCAGAAGTAATTTTTCGTATTTCATTTGAAATCTTGCATGTTACTATAAAATTCGATACATTCATTTAGGCGGTATTACCATTTGCGGGGTCAATAGATGGCGTTACGTAACACTCTAGCCAAAAAATATCGTAAACAAGCTTAACTCTAACTCCCCGACAGGAATGCATCGAATTTAAGTAAAAGTTTTATATTCACTAGACTACCACGCACCTTAACGTTCAAGTGATATACGCAATTTATTTAAACGCACACAGTATTATGGCATGTTTTTCTCCTTGCGGCGATATTCTCGTGCTTAAGTTGTATTGTATAACGGGATTCACGATTTACAGAATAAATGTACTCATCAGGATCAATGAGAAACACAGTGAAGTATATATGTTTCCAATTTCTCATGTGTCTTTTCAAATTTTATTGATACATACGAACCCATCAGATGTAATATTAAATGTTACTTTTATATTATGTAACAAGCATAAATGTAATACTAATTAATAAGTTACATATTACAGCAACCGGTTTGAAAGGGACAGCGCCTGCTGCGAAGTGTATATAAAGTATTAAGTATACACATATATTATGACTAGCCCGTAGAGTCCCACTGCTGGGCAAACTGCCTCTCACAAAAAGTATTGCTTTGTGAAATTTAAATGTTATATCCGAACCTATTTTAAATTATTGTTATTATAAAACCGTATTGTAATTTATGACTAATTGTTTCAAATGTTCAACAACTAAGTATAAGGAAGAGAGATGTTATAATAAATAAATACCTCAATACATTTTGGAAATAAAGTTGTTTTATTGCATACATTGGCATAGACGCAGACCGATAAAAGAAATAAGCAGATTACTATATACATAATAAGACTGCCTGTCCACCAAAACTGTGGAAGAAAGAGCTAAAAAAAGTGTATAAATCCCCACACAAACACACCAACTGCATGATCCATAATAAGGTTCCTGAGGATATCCAAGGTCTTCCTACTGACAAATTCAAAGAAACTATAAAGGAGAAGTTGTGTGCTAGAGCATATTATAAACTATCCGATTATTTGGATGATAAAAGCCCTTGGGTATAATCCCCTCATTAACAGGATTGTACTAGTATTTATAACAAAGCATGTGTAATGTGTCTGTTTGTGCGATGAGTTCTTCGTCCCGATGAATATCTAAAGCGTCATTGTCACTAAAGTACGTCTTCTTATGGTAGCGTCGGGTGACGGGTCGTTCACTTCCCTCTAATATGGTTGAGGAGGGCGATGGCTGGATCCCGCGTTAACTCGTGAACGGGTGCCGTTTGAGGGTGTTCGTCGTTTGGATACTTGGGGGGAGGGAGACTTGCCGAGCTAACAGATGCAGAAAAGAATAATTTTGTATAGACATAAAGAGACTCTGTAAATTTATTTTGAAAAAAAAAATATACCCGTGAAGTTTCTTGCCAGTTCTTCTTCACGAAGGTTTTTTTTCGAACTGGTGGTAGAATCATGTTTTATTTGACGTCAATAAGAACAAGTAATTGTCAATGTTGAGAAATAAATATTTGAATTTGAATTTGAAGCAAAGCTTCTGCTATGGATGACCATACAGCTAATTGGAAAATATATATAGAAAATATATGCAGTGCTACTGCAGTACTTCACCGCTAACGCGACGAAAAGGCGCCCCTGGACAAGTGGCATTTACAGATGGAATAGAAAAGTAAATGGAGTGTATGTCAAATGTATCAAATTGACCCTTCGTACACTTGTGTCAATTTCTTACATTTAGCATTCTATTCCACCGGCGAATGCCACTTGTCTAAGGGGAGGATGAGGGTTTCCAACAGGCCTTAACAAGTATTAACGTAGAAACCCCACTGCAAGTGCTTGCCCGGACTCACGGGTAGTGCCCTATGCTACAGGATTTTAATTCGCATGAGTGGATACCGTAGCATTATACCTGTATAACATTCTGCGCTAAAGCTGTCACCATAGGTAGTATTACGATTGTACAAAAACTAAAAAAATACTAAACTCACATGTTTATTTTAAAAATAAACACAGCAATTACGAAATCGTATGTTGAGTACTTGCACACGTTTACATGCAGATTGAATGAAAATAGTGGAAGAAGATGACGTTCTTTCATGACGTAGGTACTTGAGCAATGGATCTTATAATACCACGTATTCGTTTACGCACTCAAACAGAAATAAGTACCTATACTACATTTATTAGGAAACCTTACAAATAAAAATGGGTAATGGAAAGAGACGGAATGATTTTTTTTTATTGAAAAAGGATGAGACGTTTGTCTTCTATCTCGCCTTGAGATGGCGCGTGAGCAAGACGGATTATAAGTTTTTGGGTTTCAACTAACTTGGCGATGGTGGCCTAAGTTATGAGGTCGACACGTCAAAAGCTTGTCACCTATCTGCATTTAGCCTCTAATTGGAATTATGTCGCTTTTGACTATTTGTAAATATGCTTTAGATTTCTTTTAACATAACCTCACCGATGCTGTAAGCCGTAGATATGTCACTCGGGTTGCTGCAGAGCTGCCTGCGTACACGCTGCAATTAATGATTTTAGAAACGATTTTAGTGCAGGGTAAAATTTGTCGTTATTTAATCATTTTTATGCATAGAACAAAAGGCGTGAAATCAGAAATAAACTACAAAGCTTGGTGTAAAGTAAGTTTTATAAATAAGTTGTGTAAAGTATGATACCGAAAGACATTGATGTAAAAACAAATACAAATACATATTTAAAGAAAAAAGTGCCCCGGGTCAACCCACATATTTACAGTTATGTATAAATGAAATCACTTGAAATCATGTATCGGTTTTATCGCATTACTGGGGGCGCAATTTTTCACCTTATGTACTGTACTTACAACTTAACTTACTTACTTAACTTACATAACTTACTTATTCAACTAGAAAGTAGACAATCGTTTATGGCAATCAGCTGTTGTTACTACAAAATAACTACTTCTGCCAATTTGAAGTATAAGTATAATAAAGGTATTATTAAAATTAAAACATTGCTTTCAAGACACGTGACCAAAAAACAATCTCAAAATCATCATACGCAGCTTCGACTGCTTCGAGCTTTAAAATTTTGACAGTTGTCTCCAAGCATTATGTCATTTTAGACGTGTTTCGGCCGGCCGATCAAATCTAGACCGGTGTGATGTCCACGCTTTTGAGCGCAGCCCGAAGCCCGTTTGTTTGTAAGTCAATTCCTAAAGATAATCTTAGTCATCGACTTTGCCTGTGGAACCAACATGCGCGGTTTTTAATTCTCTCAATTTTCGATATTTTTATATAGCTGGAACAATTATCGTTTTGTTTGATTTTTACCTCACAAATATTGGCACCAATACTCCGTGTAAGAGGTCACTGTGTTGATTGTTTTATGTAAACCCTTTTACATATTTACATTGTAAAACATTTAAGTAGACAGTATAGTTTGTTAAGGTTAGGGGAATGTGAGGTATAATGGTCCCCTTAAGGGAAAACTTAACTGTGGCTAAAGTTGAAGACAAAATCGCAAGAATTTTATTGTTGGAGGTAGTGAATTTACTTAACTATGTAACTGCATACTTATTTTTTATTGTATGTAGTATGTAGGTTTTTTGTTAAAGTTTAGTAAAGGATCATTTTATACACACCTATGTAGCAAATGATCTCTGGGGTAGGGGTAAAATAATCCCAGGGATCGCCATACGCTAAAAATATCAGTGAAATAAAATACTCAGCTGTTAATTTTAGTCATATGTATTGTTCATAACAATTTAGGTATGTAAGCTAGTTGTACAAAACTGTTGCGGTCTTCTAGTTTCATTACAGATCTTTTTTTTGTAATTATCTACTACTCAATCAACAAAACTAAACATTAAACATTGCAACAAACTTTTAAAAGGTTTGCAAAATTAACAACATACCTACTTTTACTCGCGAATTATATGAGGGCGAAAAAAATATATTTTATTTTAATAGGTCTTTATTCAACGATTGAACATACAAGACTCTCTTTAAAAAACTAATTTAAATCTAAGCTTAAATTCTACGTAACAAACAAGTGCAGGTGTTCTTTCTGCAATTCAGCGTCTTATGTAGATAATGTTATTACCCTAGGCTGCGTGGGTGGCGGAACTGGCGACATAACTCCTCCCCCATTAGATTCGAAATCGTCGACAGAGTGGGGATTTCGATTTTCACATAAATGGATGAATTTAAACTTATACAGAAAATAACAAGTTAATGACAATATTAAAATTACATATAAAACTATTGTCCCAACACTAACACTTTTTGCATTTACCACCTTTTCACTATATGCACTATTTTCTCCTTCACTGTTTTTTCTTAAGACGTATGATAGAGCGTGGAGTTTCGCGGTATCGATGTCGTCGTAGTAAGCGGGCGTTCTCTTCGCAGGACTCAGATGTGGAAGCTCTGGTAGTTTGAGTGTCGGCAAGGCATGATACACAAGGGTATGTTTCTCATTCGGGGTTTTCCTTTTGTGCAGTGTTTTTCCTTCAATTTTAACTTGGCAGTTATCATTCAGAGTAATGATGTATGTTCCCCAAACGTTATAACGCATAATTTCATTTTCACAATTATTGGTTATGAATGTTTTCTTCTTGGTGTATAACACCCAACGATTTGGTTGAATTGGTTCCAATCGGACTTCCTTCACCACCTGGTAAAGGTTTACAGGCGGATGTGTCATCAGCGAACTTCATCAATGCGGAAACACAGTCATCAGTGAGTAATGACGCTGCAGCATCTTCCGCGCAAAGAAACAGTGAGTTTTCAATTTCAGGACAAGGCTGCGAGAGCGAGATAGTGTTCAACCCCTTCACTAATAGGATGGGATATTTAGGAAGAATTAGGAAAGTTTCATTTGAAGGGTATAACATAGGAAGAGGATGTATTTTGTAGTAAGTATAACTATCATTAGCAACGACCGGAATTTCCAAAATAAATACTATCTGATTTTGCTTAACATACGCCTTTATCTTAATACACCTTTCTATATTTATAATGTTATCCCATGATATGGGATACGGAAGTTTAACAGTATTTTCTAATAATTTTAGTTCATTAAATAATTCGGAACTGTTAATGATTGATTGATGCAAGGTGTTTAGCTTAGCAAAAGCTAAAGCCGTTTCAATTTCATCTAAGGTTATATACAACGTTTGAAAGTTATGTAAAAATAAATTTAATAATACTATTACGCGTTGCTCGATAAGATCCAGTGAAGTTTTATTAGCAACAAAAACTAATTCATTTAATTTTTCGGTTATACGGATGAAATTATAACGAGTTGAGTTTGCAAAATGCTCCACTGTACCCACCTTTTCGGTTATTAGGGTCATTTTTCTTTCAAATGAGTTTTGTCGAATTTTCAAATCATGAATAAGGTGGTCATACTTTACAGCATCAGTATTATCAAGATTTCCGGTTATTAATTTTATTATAGAGCCAATGGGGTTTATGAGTCCTCTTCTATTTCTATTGATAGGGACTAACTGACTGTATTTATCGAATGTTAGATTTCTTATAAAGTTAACCTGATTGATCACATTGCTTAATTCAAGCCCTAAATTGTTAGTGTCAAAACAGTTTTTAACATAACTAAAAACTTCATTAAACCTATTCAAATTACATTCTATATCTTCGTATACTAACTTTAAATCTAAAACCTTAAAAATTAACCACTTGTCGATTTCTATTAAAGCATGACCTTCCCTAACGGGCATAATTCCTGGGTTCCTTTCAATCTTCTCTAGTTGAAGGCCCTGGTTTTGGGTCACTTGTATGAGAAGCAGGAACACGCACCTGTGGAGGACGTTTTATGTCTTTAATAGGTACTTTAGTTTGGCGCTCACGAGCCTTGACAGGAACGGTATGTCTTACTATGTCGCCTACTATCGAAGCTTTAACAAATCTTGGTTTGTCTTTGCTTCTTCTAGTGTTAACGCCTTTAATAAATATTTTGTCACCCTTTTTCAAATCAAATTGTGTTTCACCTCCACGTTTTTCTAAAATATGCTCTTTTGAGTTTATAATTTTGTCTGTTATATATTTATAAAGATATTTAGTACGCTTAACGTGTTCCTTAATTAAATTTTGTGTGTAATTTTTGGAGAAGTCTACGCTAAAAGAGCTTCTGCATTCAGTGTGGCCAAATACAACTTCAAATGGTGTTAAACCTGTGGTAGAGTGAATAGTTTGATTGTAGGACATGATGGCGTAAGTCATGATTGAGCTAGCATCGGTTAACTTATGTTCGTATTTAGCTAGTCTATAGATCTCTAATATAGTTGAATGAAATCTTTCTATTAAACCTGTGGAATTCGGATTATGTGGAGTTGTTAAATGTAAATTAATTTTATAAAAATCTAACATCTCTTTCATGAGGCCATTATTAAATTCAGAACCGGGATCTGAACTAATTATATCAGGTGTACCATAAAAAGAAAAGTATTTTATTAAAGCTCTGATAACCTCTGGTGTGCTTCGATTAGGAATTTCTATAGCTTGTCCCAATTTGCTAAACGCATCGATTATAGTTAAGAAGTATTTACCCTCAATAGAGAATAAATCGATAAAGAGTTCTTGAAAAGGTTTAGTCTGGGTTTGCGTTAGTTGTAAGGCTGGTTTGTACGGTTTACGGTCGTATTTTAACATTTTACAAGCTTCACAAGAGTTTAAGATACTTGATACGGTTTGTTCCATATTATGCCAAAAGTAGTGCCTTCTAATGTGTATTAATGTTTCTTTTATCCCGCGGTGACAAGTTTTGCCGTGATGATATTTTAAAACTATTTCTCTTTGCGCATTTTCATCTTCTACAAAAATTACACGTTCTGTACACTCAAATAATTTTACTGTATTTTTTTTAAATAAGGCTAACACAGCTTCATTAAATTCCTTTTTATGTATTTCGTTTTCAAAGTATAAAAAATATTTAATTTTAGGTCGTATGTATTCTTTCAGGAACTGTTTTACAAGGTCGATTCTATTTAAAGGCATATGGACTTCAAGGACTTTTTGTTTGTTGCGAGATACATCTTTGACTGCGGTTTGATCTCTATTCCATGTGAAAATTAATATTTGATTGGGTTTAGTGTCTACAGCTTCATGTAATATAGGTACACCATCTGTGTCGATATCATGGGCGGAATGAGCTGTTTCAGTACTACTCCGGATATCGTTATTTTCTGAAACGGCAATTGTAGAGTCGGAAAGTGAGGGTAAAGAATATGGAGATTGTCGGCCAGGTAAGGACTTAACACTAATAGTTTTTTCAGATTCTGATGAAATGCTAATTGCGTCGGCTTTAGAATGATTGGTTTTATCGGAATTACGGCCTAATCGAACGATTTCATTAGTAATTTCATCCATATAATTCTGTAAATCCTTTTCCTTATTATCAATTTTAACCATCATAGAACTATTGTCACCTTTGTCTATTGCATTTACTTTAATTCGTGATAAAGCGTCAGCGTTACTATTTTGCTTTCCATTTTTATAGACTATGTCATAATTAAATTCTTCTAGACGCAGTTTCCATCGTATCAGTTTGCTATTTGGTTCCTTTAACGATCCTAACCAAGCTAAGGGCCTGTGGTCAGTGTAAATAGTGAATTTATTGCCGTATAAGTATGGCCTAAAATGTTTGACGGCCCAAACTATTGCTAATAATTCCTTCTCTATGGTACTGTATCGGGTTTCTGCATCATTAAGTGTTCTGCTCGCGTAAGCTATCGGTTTGTCTGATCCAATTGGGCCTTGGGATAATACGGCACCAATTGCGAAGTTCGAAGCGTCAGTCGTTAGAACAAAGGGTTTGGTGAAATCAGGGAATTGAAGTAATGGAGCGTTTGTCAAAAGTTCTTTACATGTTTCAAATGATTTTATATATGTTTCATCAATAATGATTTTATTTCTTTTCTTGAGACAATTAGTTAAGGGTTGGGTAATTTTTGAAAAATCTTTTATAAATTTCCTATAATATCCAACCAAACCTAGGAAACTTTTTATTTCAGTGGGGTTTCGTGGTAATGGGAATTTGAGAACGGCTTCAATCTTATCATTATTAGGCTTAAGTCCATCTTTAGTAATTACATGTCCGAGGTATAAGACCTCTCTCCTCATAAATTCACATTTATCTAAGGTAACCTTTAAATTTGTATCGCGCAATCTTTGGAAAACCCTTCTTAACTTATCTATGTGCTCTTGTAAACTAGAAGAATAGATAATTATGTCATCTAAAAATACCAGACAATGAATGCCCTGAAGACCTCGCAAGATGTTATCCATCGCACGTTGAAACGTTGCGGGTGCTGTTTTAAGCCCAAAAGGCATTCGAGTGAATTCGAAGTGTCCTGACTGAGTTGTAAAAGCTGTCTTGTGCCTATCTTCTTTTCTAACCTCTATTTGGTGGTACCCACTAGCTAAATCTATTGTACTAAAGTAAACTGACTTGCCTAGTTTATCGAAAAGATCGGTGATGTTTGGAAGGGGGTATTTGTCGTCAACTGTAATTTCATTAAGACGTCTGTAATCTATCACTAATCTATATTTCTTTTCTCCATTAGCATCAGATTTTTTTGGAACCAGGTGTACTGGAGCTGACCATGGTGAGTGTGAGTCGGTAATGACATTGTCTTTTAGCATTTTGTCTATTTGTTTTTGGATTTCTTCGTTTTGTGCTGGTGGATGCCTATAAGGTCTCACGTAAATAGGATCTTCATGTTTAGTTCTTATGCAATGTTTGACTTGACCGGTATGTGTTAACGGGAATTTATCACAATAAAATATGTCTCTGAATTCGTAACATAATTTTGAAATATGTCTCTTTTCTTCTTCGTTGAAATGCTCTAATCTAAGTTTATTCAAGTTCTCTTTTAGCACGTTATCTACTTCAATATTATTTAAATCGTTAAGATAATTTAGTTCACAAATTTCACAATCTAGTTTTGAAACACCAATATTCTTGTTAAAAGTCAGTTTTATTTTTTCATCAGACGTATTTTGAATAACTGTGTACGCAAAATTGTTGTAACAACTAATAAGAGCTGATGGCATTCGCACACCATTACCAAAATCTTTAAATTCTATAATTGCCTCACCTTTATTTAAATTAGTAGGTATTTTGATGCGAGTCTCTGACCTAGGATCTAGATTAATTTCATAAGGTGGACTGTACAGGATAGGAATAGATGTATTACGAGTTTCTAAAATTTGTTTCTTCATATTAATTGTTGCGTGTAACTGTTTTAATAAATCGGCTCCAATTAAACCATCGTATCGCTTATCTACATTGTACACGTAAAACTTATGTTTTTGAGTACTTTTAAAAGATTTTAAAAGTGGTATAAAAATTACTTTATCATGTCTACTACGGGCGTGTGTACTGACTACTTCAAATGGTTCTTCAAAAACATAATCTGTAAAATATTCTTCAACCTTTTGAGGACTGATAAAAGATCTGGTACTACCTGTATCTATCATAAATCGAGCATTAATTTCCGGGATGTAAATATGTGGCAATTTTAAAAGACTATCGCAATTCAAAAACACTATTTCGTGTCCGTTGGTTTCGAGGCTATTGTACAAAAATCTCCTGAACCCTGCACTTCATTACTCTCAATATTTTCATCAGGTAATTCGTAATACTGGTCGTAATGCACGTCTTCATCATGAATTAATGCGTCTGAAGTTTCTATTTCGTTATTGTAAAAGACATTTTGAGGGACATTTACTTTGTTATTTCTATGTACCTGAGGGATAGTACGCATAGACACGTCTGTATTGATATTATGACTAGGTTTTTGATAATTAGGTGGAATACCGAACTTAAATTGATTAGGCTGATTATTGAAATTTTGCGGCTTAAAGGTATTTGTAGGCCTGAAACCCTGTTGATTAGGAATGCCAAACTTAAATTGTGCCTGCTGGTTGGGAATTCCAAACTTAAAATTAGTATTTTGCTGATTTGGATTAATTTTAAAACCTTGCTGTTGTGGTATACCAAACCTAAAACCGGAGTTGTTAGGAATAAATTTATTTTGTACAAATCCAGAGTTCAGAGGTAAATTAAATTTATTATTTTGGTTTGCAAAAGAATTTGGTGGTATGCCAAACTTAAAATTATTACTTGGAATTAATTGATGCTGAAACTGGGACTGAATTGTTGGTTTACTTATAGGATTCGCTTGTTTAATTTTATTCTTAGCGTTATATTGAAAATAAAAGTTTACTTCTTCCATAACGACACTCAAAGCACTTTCCAAAGTTGTACAACGATTTAACCTTACAATCCTAATTAAATCTTCAGATAAATTATATAAGAACACATTCAAAGACAAATTATTGTAAATGATCATTTTTGCCGCCTTAATGCCTTCGTCACGAATCAAATTTACCTTCGCAAATAAACTACTTCTTATACACTGAATTTTGTTGCAAAAATCTGAATATGATTCACCTTGTTTAATTTTTAAAGATTCTAATTCAATAGCAATGCATTCTTCCGACCTCGGATCACCGAAATGTTGGATAAGAAGAGTTTTTAATTGTTCCCAGTCTAAAATATCGTTTCTTTCACTTAATAATTCTGCGGCTCTACCAACTAGCTTACTAGTTATGCAATGAAATATGTATAAATTTTGGGCAGCAGTGCCCTGACCTTGAAAATTAGTAATCACGTATTCACACTTTTTAATAAAAGTATTCAATAATTTTCCTTCCCCTTCAAACTTGGGAATTATACACAAAAATTCTTTTGGCACTAATTGAATTTGTTCCATTTTTAAAACCAATATAAAATAAGAAAATGAGCAATTATAAAAAAAATAAAAGAATAAAACACAAACACAGAATGAAAAGAAAAAAAAAATCAATAAAATTTCACAAATTAAAATATTTAACCATACAGTCTTAACTTTGACAATTTCATTTAATATGTTATACGATAAACACTTAAAACTTTGTTTCCTTTTAAAACTGAACGGTTAATTCAATCAGAAAAAGCAATATTTAAAATCCCATTATGTAAAACATCATTTTAAAACTTAATAAAATAAATCTTTCAAAATTGTTCCATTAAATCAAGTAACTTTTCAATTTAAACTTATATAAGTATTCTTAATTATTAAAACTATTAATCAGATAGTAGATATTTTGGCGATTTTCGGTCCAAATTATCCTTAAATGAATAGTTAACTACGTAAAAGTGACTTAGGAATAGAATGGGATCAAGGATTAGCAAAGAGGTCTACTTACAAACCGCCCGAGCCCATGTCCTCCAGGATTCACTGTATTGCACCTCGTAATTCGCGGAAGCTATTTATTTGGTTCGTACGGATTTCTTCGCGCTTTTAACTATTACTGTACCAATTTTAGTGCACAGGATAGTAATGCGACTTAAAAAATCCGCTCCGGCTGCGCCACTTTTACTCGCGAATTATATGAGGGCGAAAAAAATATATTTTATTTTAATAGGTCTTTATTCAACGATTAAACATACAAGACTCTCTTAAAAAAACTAATTTAAATCTAAGCTTAAATTCTACGTAACAAACAAGTGCAGGTGTTCTTTCTGCAATTCAGCGTCTTATGTAGATAATGTTATTACCCTAGGCTGCGTGGGTGGCGGAACTGGCGACATAACTACCTAGTCAAGCAATAGGTAAACAAATAAACTCTTGTAAATAAAAAATACACAAATTATACTCATCCCTATCAAAGGTTTTTTATCAATGTCAAAATGCGTTAGAAAAATCAACTCCTCATTTAAAAAATAATAATTTTCTTATCAGGAAATTAGAAATAGACCTATAGCCTTAAATTTTTTTTCACACTATCAAATTGATTACTAGAAAGGCAAATATCGCAAGTAAAGTCGCCTGCATCGTCACTATCTACTCCCGCACAAGCCTCATGTCCCCATTTAACACACACAACGCACCTAATCCACCCTTCGCCTTTATTTGTGAGATAGGTGACCATCCAATATCAAAAGAGCCGGATCTTCTGCTGTCGGTTTGGCATAACTTAAGAAGTGATCGAACCACTGAGAAAACACATCTAATTTCATATAGCGCCTGGAGGTGCGCCATCCATCAATTATTTTTTCATCCGAGCTCTGCGGAAGATTAATATTGGAGGAACAACAGTTCCAGAAGCTGAGGTACAAATCACTGCATTCGTTGTTTCACCTCTTTCAGCTGAAGTCACTCATGCCTCCTGTTTACGGCCTTTTGTGCAAACACTCTCAAGCTTTTTGTTGGGACAGTGCATACACTCATCTCGTCAACATTAAATATCCGATGGGGTGGAAAATAATGATGTTCTTGCACGTTTTTCAAAATCGAAAAAAATTTATCATACACAGGCTTATTAAAAGCTCACGCTCGAGCAGAAGACGTCGATTCTGGGGCATTTGCTACCTAACTTGTTAGCGGAGCCTACAGCTACTTTATTTTTACTTTTGGCTCTTCTTTTTGCGGCCATCACAGGGACCTCAAACTCTCACTTGCGGTTTTGTAAGGCATACCATCTCTGACGGCATCTAATGCCTTTTGCATTTGTTCTTCAGGCCAATTTTGGCGATTAGTTTTGCGTATATAAATTCTCGGCATGATCTGTAAAAACAACAAATACTAATGGGGTAAAATGATCCCAGGGATCATTTTAAACACACAGAAAGGGATCATTTCGCCCCAAAAACCAAATTTCAATATATCGATCAAAACATAACCTTCAAATACCGCGTGCGCTGATCGAACATTGCTTAAATATTAGCTGACTGCTATTAACTCCCGCAAAACGACATTTCAATAAACACGAACATATGAAAAGTAATGAAAGTCCAAAAACAGGCTCACTTTAGATCAGAGCCACGCTTTTTGATTATTTATTAATAAATTCACGCCGAGCGCTCGCTCCGCCATGACACTTGGAGAAGCAACTGGCAGGCGTGCGGGGAACGGGGTGTTGTATGCGCATTTGGATATACGGCACTAGTTGTCTCTGCACCATAATTTGCACTTGCAATTTACATTTGCATTTGCACGTTGCTCACTACAGGTGAAGTTACCCATAGTTATTTATTTTACAATTTATGTACACACAAAATATAACTAATCATAAATCGGATAAAATGCTTGTACAAAGGTTATTTAGAGCTTAGTGCCAATCTTTTTACACTTGCCTTTGGTTTACTTACGAAAAGAAATGTTACTCGGCTCTACGTGTTCAGTACAATAACGGTTTTAGAATATTGTTGGGGCTGCCGCGGTACTGTAGCGCGTAAATGATGTTTTGCGATTATTTGAAAAATGGTCACCTCACTGATGCATCGAACCTATGGCAGCACTAACAGTATTCTACAAGTTTTGAAAGATAAATTTGATAGCTATGTAAGTACATAGGCATTGGAACAATTGTCACGTTTTGTTAAATGTAAAATTAAAATTAAGTTGCGCTTACCTTTGAACGCACTTCTTACTGGTTCGGTGAAAGGCTCAACTCCGGTTGACTTGACGGGCGACACGCTGAAGGCCTTCGATCTCTCGAAGGAAAGCCTTTGTAACGCTGCACTACTTGCACATCCTGACGTCTAGGCCAAGCTAGCCCTTGTCACAGATGCATCTGACCTGGCGATGGGAGCAGTACTGCAGCAACACAAAGGTGGGGTCTGGGAACCATTAGCTTTCTTCTCCAGAAAACTAAGTCCAGCCCAGCAAAAATACTCCCCTTATGACCGGGAACTGCTGGCTGTGTAAGAGGGAATTAAACACTTCCGGCACATGCTGGAAGCTCGTCACTTCACGGTCTATACTGACCATAAGCCCTTGCTTTACGCCTTCAGCGAAAGGAAAAGCAACTGCTCTCCTCGTCAGTATAGGCACCTGGACTTCATAGCACAGTTTACCACGGACATTCAACACATCTCCGGTAAGTACAACATCGTGGCAAATACCCTGTCCCGTGTCGACGAACTGCAAAGTCCAGTGGACGTCGAAGTGCTCGCAGCATCCCAGACCACAGACCCCGAACTGGCTAAGCTTCTAAGTAGCGACACTTCACCTCGCTTAGAAAAGAAGTCAGTCCACGGAAGTCGGTCACAACTATATTGCGACGTCAGCACCCCAACACCAAGGCCATTCGTGACTAAACCATTACGCAGGCAGGTCTTCGATAGCCTACACAACCTTAGTCACCCAGGTGCAAAAGCAACAGCTGTACTTGTTGCGCAAAGGTATGTATGGCCAGGCGTTCGAAGAGACTGCCGCGAATGGTCGAAATCGTGCATAGCGTGCCAACGTTCAAAGGTTTCCCGACACGTAACATCTCCGATGGGTACCTTTGAGCTGCCACGTGCACGATTCGCACATGTCCACATCGATTTGGTGGGGCCACTTCCACCTTCACAGGGATTCAGGTACTGCCTAACAGCAGTGGACCGTTTTACTAGATGGCCGGAGGTCATACCGATTGCGGATATAACTGCAGAGACGGTTGGCAAGGCTTTACTATCGGGATGGATCTCACGTTTTGGCTGCCCGACAGATATTGTGACAGACCGCTGACGTCAGTTCGAGTCTGCCCTGTTCCAGTACCTGTCGAAAATAGCCGGATTCCATCACCGACGCACCACCGCCTATCATCCTGCATGCAACGGCCTCGTGGAACGATTCCACCGCCAACTAAAATCGGCCATTATGTGTCACGCTGACACAAACTGGACCGAGGCACTACCACTCGTTCTTCTAGGCATTAGAAGCGCAGTAAAGGACGATTTGGGAACGTCTCCGGCAGAGCTTATATACGACGAGCCGTTGAGACTTCCTGGAGAGTTCTTCGAACCCAGTACCACAGATATTACCGATTTTACGGCACGCCTGCAAAATTTTGCGAAGAAACTTCGGCCCTGTCCTGCTTCTCGTCACTCGACAAATAAAATTTTTGTTTATAAGGACCTTCTTACCTCCACCCACGTATTCCTGCGTGATGACGCGGTGCGAGGATCACTTCAACCCCCGTACACTAGTCCCTACGAAGTAGTCCAGGCTGGGGACAAAGTGTTTAAAATAAGGGTCAAGGGTAAAGAAACCTCGGTTTCTATAGATCGTCTAAAGCCGGCGTACATAATTTCCGAGACACCTTTGCCCGTACCTGACCCTGTCGCTCCCGAAGAACCCATTCTCCCCGATGCTAATATCCGGACAACCCGTTCCGGCCGCCGTGTACATTTTCCTGACTTTTATCGCCCGTAGCCCGGTCTCTGGAGGGGAGTGATGTGGCGGCAAGCCACATTACTTAACGCTTACACACTAGGTATATACCTAATAGTACTTAATACACAATTAAAATTATATAAGTACATAATTATTTATATAACTAGTCGTATCTATTATAAAATCCTATTATATTTATTATATTACATATTAGTAAAATTCACATTACAAACAATATTAACACTCAACAACTACACTCCCTACTCATTCATACGAAACATGCAGATAATATTTATAATTATATTTATTACATATTTATTTAACCGACATCATCGGCTGCACGGATTTCCAGCGTCGCTCCGAACAATGGGAACGCGCCGCCTAGTAACCAGCCGGACCGCATTCCTCAGGCTGAGGCGCTGACGCATCCATCTCGCCCGCGCGCATTAGACCGCTGTCCGACGGACCTGTGCCGCGCTATCGCTCGCATACCTATTGCTTTGCTTTCATAACTACGATCGCGTACAATTCGCATATCGTCTGCGCTGTGCCTTACTAGTATTACTACTCATCTTGCTTCCCTTCTGGTTTCGCTTAATTTATGTACTGTGTATATATATATATATATATATATATATATATATATATATATATACACGTTTAAACCGTAAGTAACTGTGTTTGTTATATACTACCCAAGACAATAACAAAGCTATAAGTCTTAATTCCGATTATTCAAAAACACGATTCTTATTTTACCGAAATTCATAAATCCGAAACTTTAATTTTCGGACTTTCATTAGTACGAAGAATTAAAAACCCATTGTCTTATTAGTCCGTCAGTAGTCATTTTCGGAATTATGAACCATTCGGTGTTATAAAATTCGTGATTATGACTATCGGAATTAAGTTTTTCGGATTTATGTAGTGTACCCGTGTGAAACATATCCATATTGAACTTGATTCGACAAGCGAAACTTAAAAAATAGTACGTTAGCTACCCATCAGAATATTGAATAAAATGAAAACTACCTAAGCTTAAAAGATTTTTTCATACATAAAATGGATTCGAACCATGGAATTAGGTTCATGCGAAAAACTACTGCTCTCCAACTAACACCACCTGGCACTGAAAACTAACCCCGAATTAAGGGGATGTAAGTGAAACTTTTATTTCAAAGAAACTTTATCCGTTCAGGCAAGAATTATGCGAAGTCCCGTACAGCGCAGGCGCCAAAAGCAGTTGAGTATGCGACATATGAGAACCGCATTCTGTAAACGGTTTTAAGCTCGACAAGCTTGCAGATCATGGTGCTGGAAGTTGCCGACAAGTTTTCAATAAAACTATATTAATTGTTTTTTTTGACGACATAAATGAATTTCCTACGATTTACTTATAAATCGCTCACATTTATTATTATTTCAGTTGTAGGTAAGTTAAAAAAAAATATTTAGAAATAAAAATATAAAGTTTTTGGTAAAAGAAATATTGCACAACAAAATACAATTAATTTGCACCTACAAGCCATTATTTGATAATTTTAATGGAAACTTTATAGGCGTATGTTTTGGAAACCTTAGCAATAAATTATTTTATTTTGTTGCCGATAACAGCGGGCCACCACCGTTCCATCGTTACAACAGACGGTTGGGAACGTTACACAGGGTAATGTGTGATGTGCACCATGCTCGGGAATCTCGGCCGACGACTCGCTTATTGCCATGACTTAAGGAAACTCTCAGCATACAGGAAAATATTAAAAAACCACCAGTATCTGCTTTATTTGTTTTATTTCCTATAAAATAGTTCGATTTATCAAGTATTTTTATCACAATAAAATTGATATCTTATCAGTTATTATCAAATACCATCATTCATTTTTATTTTTCGGGTAAAATGTCATGGCACTCAAAACAATTCAAAATGTTCTCCAATTAAAATCAAGCTTCTAAATGCTCTAAATGCTAAACCTATTTTACAAAAGCACCGTAGAATTATGTACCTAACATATTTTTTTACGATTGAATAAGAAAACCTATATATTTCTCTTTGATTATACATTTGAATAATAAAATATTATTCTGTACAAAAATATATACTATGAATTCACAAATTCACATATAATTTGTGATAAAGATTATTTACAATTTCATCGTGTGCTACTCTGTTTTGTGGATAAGTAAAACGGAGAGCACACTCTTATACAAAACAGTAACGGCGAACTAAGAGTGTTACCACACCAATCGATCGACCGTCGATCGATGGTAGCATGGAACAGGCAACGTCGATCGATTGGCGTGGTAACACCCTAAGAGACCTCGCATGGTCACTGAGGGCGCTTCCAATGACAGATGTCACCGAGTAAATCTAGACCTAAGTGAGGTATAAGTAAAGTAAAAATTCGCAAGACAGAGGCTTTACTTAAGCGCTCTTCTTGTGCCATTTGACCTCTCTGAGTGCCGCTACTTAAGTATTTTTTACCTTAGAAAATAATTTTGTACAAATTGCTAAAAATTAAAAAAAAGGTGAGCTAAGTCTTGCTTAGCACAAGAATAAGAAAATTCGAAGTGAGTAAAATAAAATTCATTCCACAAATTCACATTTACCTAATGTTTGAACACAACTATATAGAATTTACTAAAATGATACGTTGAGCAGATTATACGTCGTGAATACAAGATATCCTTGCCAGAAGTACTAAATGACTTGTACTATTCTAACTTCAATTTTAATTAGCTGATGAAAGTCTTGCTACGTATATTTTAAACTAGATTATATATAAAAATACATATTATTAAATACGTTTTATTTTACATTTTAAACTGTTAATAAAGCCGAGTCTGTACATTAAGTGTTGATGGGGTGTGCCATTTTTGAAATTCTTGCAATAGAGTATATTTCGATTATCAAGTAAATTGACAAGAGTCTGTCTTATGTTGCCCAGAACCGTAGATGTTGGGTATCTACAGTCTCAAGAGCTCAGTGGTCAGCTCAAAACTATTGCTAGCGATTTAGACAGAGATAATATAAAAAGATATGTTTTGAGCAGCAATGTAGCAATCTTGCTTTAAGTAAACTGACATCACACATTCCGTAGTTCAAGTGTCACCACGCTGGCGGCGCTAGCGTCAACGCCACGCACAGATTTGTGGCGACCATTCGGAGGTGTCGTAGTTGCAAATCCTTTAATTTGTTTGTTGCCGCAAAAAATACGTTACATTATTTCATCTCATAATAACGCAGAATATAGAAATTAAAGTAAAGGATGGCAAAGGTTTGTTTTCGGTCGTAAACATTTATAAAGCCTTCTTTGTAACTAAGAAACATTTTAGTGCTAACTAGAAAGTGATGCCATCTAGTAAATTATACTTGAACATTTTCAATAACCCATCAAAAATAATGGCCACTATCGAGTGGCAAAACTCCCTCGACCCGCGCGACGGCTTCGCCCGATCCCCTCAAGGAAGGCACATCCGGTACTTCCTCTGTATAAATGCTCCATGGGTTTAGAACAACAAAGTTTACAGCGTCGCTAGGGTCGAGGCCCTCTCCTGTTCTCTGTATTATGTGAGATGTGGTGTTGGGCGGCGGCGGGGCTAGACGTTGTCCTGGTCGAGGTGCGCCTGCACGCCGGCCAGCACGGTGGCGGCGGAGGCGGCGCCGGCGGCGGCCAGCGCCAGGGGGGCCGCGCACGCTCGCAGCACGCCGCGCCCGTCGCCACGCGCCGACACCGCCGCGCGCTGCCTAGCCACGCCCTGCACCACAAGATAGTTATTACTGTCACATCAGCCTTTGTTTACAAAGATTGCGAGCTTTATAAATAGAAATAAATTAATTCGCAGATAGTAAAGAAGTTTATTCAGTAAAGAAGCACCCGCATAAAACAGGCCTCTGCAATAAAGGCTAGTTAAAGAGTACTGAAGGTAGCAACTGACCTCGGAGAGCGTGGCGGCGGCGGCGTGCACGGCGGCGCGCAGGTCCGCGGGGGGCGCGGGGCGGCGCCGGCGCCGGGGCGCGGCCGCCAGGGCTCCCGCCGGCGCCGGCGACACCATGTCGAACGCCGTCTCCGCACACGCCTGCCCACATCAGAAATAGCGTCGGTTAAAGATAAAAATAGGAGAGGTTAGATCTGAAAAATTGCTTTTTATTTAGTGAGAAGTTTATGAGATGAATAAACTCAGATATTTGAATTGATTATTCGTTTCGAAATTAATTTGTGTTCTCAATGTGTGCACCATAGAGTGGCTGCTCAGCATTCGCCGAGGGGAATCAACGCGCTCACTCTTGAGACTTATTTTAATCTAATTCAACAACAATCGAATTTGAAAGTTAGTTTTAAAATTACACACCTAATTTTAAAACGATTTTGTCAACATTGGAATGAAATCAAATTTTGTATGTGAAGTTGGTTACCATTCAACGATGAACAGCAGTTTACACTAAATATTGCCACAATTCAACAAATAATAAAATGACAATCGTAAATAAAAATAATCGGATTTAAAAATACGAAATGTCAAAATTATCTTGCTGATCCATGATTCGGGAGTGTTTTTAACGGTTCGTAAGTTTTTGATATAACAATTAAAGCTCCACAGTCAGATGTCGATCGACAGGATGTAAAGTTCTGTTTCTTGGCCTATCTTTAGCGTAAGAACCGTTGATACCCCCAGCACTGAACGACCGGCAAGGTCGCCATGGACGAAGCCGGAACTGACCTGCACGAGGCGCAGCAGGCGCTGCGTGAGGTCGAGCGCGGCGGTGGCGGCGCGCGCGGAGAATGAGGCCGCTCCGCGCCGCAGCCCGTACACCAGGCGGCCGTCGCGCCGCCACTGCGCCAGCGGCAGCCACACCAGCTCCGCCACGCCCTGCAGCAGCTGCAGCAGCGAGTGCATGGGGCCCAGGTGGCCGATGAGGCCGGGCAGCTGGCGGCGCTTGATATCCCCCAGCCACGCCGCCAGCACCCACTGCAACAGGCGCGCGCCACCCAGCAGCCCGGCGCGGCAGTCCAGGCGCCGCAGCGTCAGCTCGCAACAGTTCAGCGAGGCCAGCCCCAGCAGCAGCCCCGCCACGGGCCCCGCCGAGAGGTCCACGCGCTTGCCCACGTAGTCCAGCCGGATCGGCACCTCGGGGGAGAACACCACGCGCCTTTCGACAAGTACATCAATTAAAACAAAGTGTATCGATCATCAATAGCAGAACGTTACAGCAATTAGTTGAGGTATAATATCTGACGTTTAACGTAGATAAGTTAAGGGAATATAAAAAGAAAAGGATGATTTAAATGTGGGTAAGGTCATATTATGTTCAATTTATAAAATAATCTTCATAACGTCTAAAAATAAGATCAAAACTACTTGTACCGGTACAGTTCAAAGTTATAGATAAGAACATAGATTTGCGTTTACACAATTACTCTATTCTTTATTTAATTTAATAATGTTTTAAAATTAGCTAATTCGTCAGAGCATTAACTAGGAACTCCAAACGAATCGAGTCGTCATAAAAATACGTTGACTGTAAAATTTTGAAGGGTTAAAATTTCTCTATCAAAAATCCCTCTCCCGCCAATGGGAATTGACGTCATCAATGTACAAGAACCTCGATCTCTTTTGAAGTATCCTGCTGGTGGATTATTTGACTGAAGCTTCCATAATTTCCTTTAAAACCCCTCTATTTGATGAACTTTGGATCTTCACTCACCGGAAGTAGATCGGTTCATCATCGGGCGCGTGACGCGGCGCGGGCGGCTGCGGCGGCGGCGGCGGGCGCAGTCGGTGGAAGTCCTCCTCCAGTTGGATGAGGTTCTCCGACACCAGCCGCGACGCCTCCCCAGCCTCCAGCAGCGGCGCAGTGCCGGCGCCCTCTGCGCCTTTCAAATTCAACATATTTATATTTTATTATCGTTTACTTCACACTTAATCAACGTTACTAGAAAAACTTGCGACTTTAAAAATATAGGCACATCAAGCGGACAAAAACCGGCAGAAAAATACTTATCGGCACATGTGTTCATTACTAACAATAGGTATACAATTTGACTCATGCTAATGTCTTATCATGGCCATGGCGTTTATATTTTATTTTAAACAGAAACAATATACTTATTATATTTATTACTGTTTTTGAGATTGTCGTTTCTCGAGTAATAATAACAAAGTATGATTTTAAATCTTCTCATGACCTTACAGAAGATAATTACTCGCAACAATGAGTCACCTGCAGTGGCTTGGACCGGCGGCCGCGCAGTACATTCAATAAGTACTATTGTGCGACTTAATAACACCCTTTTCGAGCGGGACGCAATGTTTGAACGCGGATCCGAAGTGCACCACTCTCAACCAACGACCACCGTACACAGGGAACACTAACCCATGGCGCCGGCGGGCTGACGCAGCTGCGGCGCCACGCTCATGACAGGCGGACGGTGCGTGGGCGTGCTCTGCCGCGACCCCGCCGCCTCCGTGCCGGCGCCGGGGGACTTCGGCTCTTCGTCTGTGGAACATTTACCATCATTTTATATCAGTCACAGTGATACTCAACCAATACAATACAAAATTATTAACACATTTTTTAAAAACATCGCTGTTTACACAATGTAAGAAAGATAATCTGTTTCCTATAGAGCTTCGATGTATATAGCAGACAAATCAGTAGGATATAATAAAGACATGAAAGAATGACAATGTGGGCGGCCTTGTCACTAAAAGAGTGATCCAGGCAAAACTGAAATTTACAAATTTACTAGAACTACTTACTGTTGCGCAGTGCATTTTAGCAATATATTGAAGTAAACAAATACATATATACATACATACATAAATAAATACAATCATTAAACTTTTGTAATAAATATTATTATTGGGTACCAATACATATCACAGAGAAAGATAATAATTCTTTACATTTGTTTTAAATGCCTCAAATGTTTTTACCGCGTGTAACGAGGCAGGGAGCGAATGCCACAGAGAAGTGGCTTTCACCGTGAACGACTGCTGGTAAGTACGGGATGTGTGCCTAGCAGTAGCCAGCGGACAGTTACTGGCTGAAGAGCCTGTTGGTGTGGAGGTAAGTACCCTTGCCTTCCATGCCAGAGGTCCCGGGTTCGAATCCTGGTAGAGGCAGATGTTTTATTATATTTGCTTTCTAGTCATGGATGTGTATGTACGTTTATTTAAGTTTATTATTATTTATAATATATTTATACATGAAAAAAAATCTATGTGTGCTTATACATTTCTTAAGTTTATTTATCCATTATCTTATCCATAACACAAGTTCTTAATGATACTTAATTTGGGCTAGATAATGTGGTGTGATTGTTAGAAATATTATTATTATTATTATACGTTCATGGTGCTGATGCCGAAAACTAAAACAGTATTACGTATAACAAATTAAGTATGTGAGCATTCCTTCGACATCGAATTGGGAGTCACTCGAGCTTTGTGCGGAATTCAGAAACATGATCATATTTACGCAAGCCAAATATGAATCTTATGCAAAGATTTTGGAGGCGCTCAAGCTTGTTTAATTGCTCTTCCGTGAGATCGAGATAGCTAATGTCAGTGTAATCCAGTACAGGAAGTATCAATGATTGCGTTAGAGCAATTCTGGTTGGTATTGGAAGGAAACTGCGAAGCCTCCTAAGAGAACCTACTGCAGAAAAGACCTTTCTACATACTGCTTCTAACTGTGGTTTCCATGACATTGCGGAGTCTATTATAATACCCAAGTTTTTAACAACGGAACTGTATGGAATATGTAATCCGTCAAAAATAGGTCTTAGGTTACGAATACCAATTTTAGAGAGAAATTTAGTACTACCAACGAGAATACTTGCGTATACTTGCTTGATATACGTACATCGGTAAAACTTGTTAATTTCAGGCAACGGTTGAATTGGAGACTTGGTCGCCAAATGTAGCAACTATCGAAATGAGGTAAAGGCATGCATGCAGGTTGTGTACCTACGACTACAAGAGAACTCTTGGTCCAGGAGCTGTCGGCGGCACTCGAGACACTCACCGTCAGCGCCGAGGGAGCTGCAGAAGGCGGCGAGGAAGGCCAGCGTGTCCTGGTCCAGGTGGAGGCGTAGCGGCTGCAGCGACACCTTGAGGCAGCACTCTTGCGCACGCTGCGCCGGCTCCGGGCGCATGTGCACCGCCTTCACCACCAGCTGGAACACAAATGTAACGGTAACGACTTTCGTTCAAAGTTACCCGAATCAGTAATTATTTGGGATGTCATCAATTGTAACATGTATCGTTTTTAATAGTGAAACCAAACCAGGTTACCAAATTGGAAGGGTACTTTAAAAGAACCGCGCTTGTGGGATGTCCCCATAACCCATGGGGTACAGTAAGTACCAGAGTATGGGTCAACGTGCACGCTAGAAAATCTCTTTGTGGCTAGGGCCAACGTTGGGAAGAAAAAAAGCTTATATGTCAGAGTTTTTAATATTTATGGCCTTTGAGAAGCTGCAATTTTGCACCTGAAGCCTATTCATCAAAAATTGTTACCGCTCTATTCTCAAAATCGAACAACTTTCTGATGGTCCATAGTTGATAATAAGAATAAAACTTCTTCTGAATACTCTACGTAACGGACTGTCTTCGACGTGGCTCCTAGATTCTTACAAGCAACCGTATGTGTACCACATTAACAAAACACAAGTAGCAGTGTAGGTACCATGTGCGCGGGCTCGTGCGGGGGCTCCTGTGCGCGACGGTGCGGGCCTAGCAAGCGCGGCACGTCGCTGGCCGCCAGCCGGTCCAGCACCTCGAGCCGCGCCACCGCCAGCGTCTGCCGCGCCGCCGCCGCGCCTTCGCCGCCGTACACCTCGTGCACGAACTTTATCTGCAATGCAAACGGTTAGTGAGCATAAATATGGATCAACGTACAAACTGAAACCACCCAAATCAACATAACTAGAAAGACTGAAAAAAGACACGAAAGAACAACAAAAGGATTATTTTTCGATACAAAAAAAAAATTAAATCTAATATAAAAAGCTAAGCGTCGTAACAATTCAATTAAATTTGCCTGTGTCTAAGCAAATAAGTAACCAAATACAAACCTATGTACAGTAAGGTCACTATTGACAGGTGACAAAAATTGTAATCATAAAGTTGAAAGCAGCATGGAGCAGACCTACGCGGTAATACCGATAGTAATTGAGACATTAAACTTTTCAAGTGGCGATCACGCCCCCACACACCCCTACATATTGAAGAAATGTGACGTGACCACAAGTTGACGCTCTAGTCAACATGGCCACTCTAGTACTTCTTTCTCAGGAAGCGACGCTCGCTTTACTTGTAGTTGTAAGCGACTAAACACAATATGAATGAGTGCGGGACCGGGCGGATCGAACAATTCTCGCACTTCGCACGCCTGTGTTGTACACGTGGTCATTTGTTAGCTACTAGTAGAGATGGGCAGGGGGTAACCCATATGGGTAGTTTCCGGGTAACATAGGTTACCCATATTACCTTTTTTGTGGTTGATATTGAATTGTATTAAGAAATTATATCTTATTAAATTATGCGACATATTATTAAATTATATTCATCCATATACGCCACGTGAAGAAAATCCAGTGTAGATATCGAGTATTATAGTCCAAGAAGCAATTCAAAATGAAAAAGATCGATATGGTTCTTTAAAATATATTCTGACTAAGTTAATATCTCAAACACTAGCTCAATAGTTGTCATCGAGTCTGACGTTCATTTGTTTTCTTCTTTGAAATACCTTCTTGACTATAGATTGGCGTTTCTATACGCATTAAAACGCGTATTATGCAAGTGTTATTGTAAAATTACCGTATGTGTCAAGAAAAGCTCTGTGTATATACATGACATAATATTTTATTTTATAGATATAATAAGAATGTTAATTAATAAAAATCAAGTAAGCGACTACTTCTCCAAAAGTTGCTGGTAAAGATTTATTTTTCATAAATCCCTCCTTAATCTACTTTGGTGAGTAAAACTTCCGACACAATCTCGTTACATCACTCACATTACATTACATGACACATTATCGTATGATATGTAACGGGCGAATTATGTCCTAAACCACAGCTTGATGTGTTCAAAACAGGTTGCAAAACATATTTGAAAGTATTTATTTTCACCATTTTCACATTTAAAAATACCCATGAGTGCTTGCCCATCTCCAACTACGAGTAAAGCGAACGCCGCTTTGTGAGACAAAAGTACTACACACTTGTGGCTCCACATTGCTGACGTGCGTTGCTGTGACATTGCTGACCGACCTTGCTGAGGCAGAACACGACGCAGGTGTCGTGGTCGCGGTGCTTGCCGCCGCGCGTCTTGAGGTCCTTGTGCGCGGGCGGCGCGGCGGGCCGCACGCGCTCTGCGCCGGCCGTCCAGCGCACGCCGCTGCTGTACGCGCCGCGGGTATCGAATGACTCGTAGTCTTTAGCTCGTCTGTTAGAGACAAAAATCATCAAATCAGGCTCAGTTTTTAATTAAATTATTTACATTATCTCACATTTTTGTCTTGTGCTCTCTATCAAATATCTAAAAACCAACTTTTTCTTTTGTTTTGTTGACGATACACATAGTTCGGTACTCGTATATGGACTACACGCAGCTACACAATGACGCGTCACGCTGAAAACACGACATTTACAATCTTTTCGATTCATATGTTTCTGTTTGCGCTACACGGATGTACATCATTGCCTCTGTACCGCGAGCTCTAATAACGAGTCATGACGTCACGAATACAGCGTCACCTGCGCATTGCCTTTTGTCATTTGAGGTCGAATTCAAATGTTTGATATAAACTAGATATTCCCCCAATATCAAAGAAGAAACTGACTATCAAGAAATGAAATCAATAAAGCTAGAATATGATCTAAAAAAAATCATGAGTACCGTGATCATGGGGAATGGGTGCAGCGGGTAGAAACCCCGTTAATAGATTAATAAACTGTTTAGACAGTAACTGTGAAAGTTTCAAACAACCACCACATTGTTTGACTGTCGCACTAAACAGGATTCGTACATTATGACTATGACAGGTAAACATAGGTTTTATAAAAAGAAACAAAATGGATACAAACTACAAGCTTGGGTCGTTTTGTTAATTGCTTCATAATATTTTAACCTTTCGTGTTGCATCATATTCGTTTAATAAACATGAAAAAGCATGATTTTCAAAAATCTAGACAAGAATGTATCCGAACTTTCAGGCGCATTTTCTTCTATAAACGGTGTTCCCGGGGATCTACACAACAAGAAGCTCTACCTCTAAATACATAAAGCTGAGTTTACTTGTGGGTGTCGGGTCGTGGCTGGGGGTCGATGGCGACGGTCTTGGCGGGGGGCGGGCCGGGCGGCGCCAGGTCCTGGCCGCCGAAGATGTGCCAGGTCACGCTCATCTCGCTCAGCATGTATCTGCGGGGCAAGTACATGCAGGTAACTGATATAGAATTCCAGGCGCGTATCTCCCAAAGATGTGAGGAAATTTGCGGATGGAGCCTAAATAAATGTAATAGTTGAAAGTTATTGGATCTCTACGGTAAACGATAACATTACGACGTATTTCCGACATTGCAATCAATACGAGTCTCCAGAACTAGTTCGGAAGATCGAATGCAAAAGCACAATTACATATTTAAATTGTAAAACTATATTCAGTTAGGTCATCAATTGTTACAGTTTTTATAATCGATAGGCACACATTGTATGTAGCTTCCGTACCTGTAGAATATCACACAGTGAAATAACTTTAAGAAAAAGTTTATTAATAATGCGAGGATTAAATACATTTTTACATTTCACTGGCTATTTCTTCACTTTTAACCGATACACAACTACGTTAACATTGCAAATATGACTTAAGGGTGTGACCACGCCAATCGATCGATGGTAGAATGGAACAGGCTAAATCAGGAGAGGCTGCAGTAGCACCACGCTACGGAGCATCTCACGTCGCTTATTTATCACGAGTTCGGGCAAGTTCGCAAGTTTTCGGCAGCTAACAGTGCCAAGTCTCCATTAGTCGACATCAAAAGTTCGTAAATTAATTCACGAATGAGCGTTATGCAATAATAATCAATATGAATATCAACATTCTTAACCAGTCCTCTCCGCATCATCTTACCGCTAAGCTGCAATATGTAATGGCTCGTGAAGATCGAGTGAAGAAGTTATAATTATCTGGTCAGAACAACGTAGAGTCAAATTGATCCTCCGCGGTAAGACGGGGGACTCACTCACTTGAGCACCGGGCTGGGGAAGTGCGCGGGCGCGCTGAGCACGTGCGCGCGGCGGGCGGGCGCGGCGAAGTGCTGGTCCAGCATGGCGGGCGGCGCGGCGTCGGGCGCCAGCCAGCGCACGCACGGCGCGTCCAGCTCGCGGTCCGCCAGCGCTGCCGCCTCCACCACGCAGTACTCCTCGTCCGTGTTGCTGCCCGACCCCGACGACACCAGCTGGCGGTGAATATAGTTTCGATATATGTTGCCACACTTCTTAAGGGATAAATCATATCACCATTACTGATTGACGAGTCTAAGTTTTTAATTTAATAATAATAATTTGAAATTGTATTATTATATAAGATACATGAAATACGAAAAAGAAGAAATTACCTTATAAAAAGCAAATAATAAATAAGGTAGTAAAACCGGAACTATGAACTCATCCGTTACTGGCCAAGTGAATGCAAGGCGGTATGGTGTGGAACAATCTGTACACGGCATTAACACTTTTGCTCAGGGTCGGGTTTAATATTGATAAGAAAAGAAAGTACAAAAAAATCTCTGTTTTTTTATTAAAATTGCCACAAATCATTAAAACAATAATTTTGCAATTCATTAGCAAAATATTTTTTAAAGATTAGTAAAATAAACTAAATTGGTTTTTTACACGCAATAATTTACTTACATTTCTTATTTTACCAGTTTCTTTCAAATTAAATGTTTTATCTTTACTAAACCCGCCCTTGTGCTGTAGGTCGCGTCATATAAAAAGGACGCTGGTTGTCAAGCTGCGCAGTAGGCGATTTATCGGGCTATTTGGTGGTATGAGGTACGGCGCGGGGCGCGCGGGGCGCGCGGGGCGGGCGGGTCACGGGCCACACGCTTGCAGGTGCGCTATTGGTTCGTCAGTTAATCTCTGCTTCCCGCGTTGAATCCACGCTACTTTCGTTTTCAAAATGCCATTGCGCACAAAAGTTTTTAATTAAGATTCCGGAATTATGGTTTTGCATAGAAAAGTTAGGAAAATGATATTTGACGTTTATTGTTTTATGAAGAGAGAGGCTGATAATATAATAACTTAGTCGATAATTTAAAACACCTCTAGGACCAACACCGCATCCTCATCTGGTTTTCACGTCACCCACGATGACTTAATGAAATGAGTTTCTCCAAGTTGCTTTAATATTTTTTGTTACTTATTTTTACTTTTTTTACTAATATACATTAAATATTCTACACTGAATCAAACATGTTTTTATTTCTATTTAATGATATTCTATCTAATATATTATTAATGTGCCAACCAATAGACGAAGCCGCAAGCAAAAGCCTAGTACTTTCGTGCGCGAGTGTACCCATGCGCAAGCAACACCCCCTCTACTTGCTTCATCGTTCTTTTTACATGATGCGACCTGTAACACCCTATATAACATGCCATACATAGCATACAGATAACTGCCAACCAATAGACGAAGCCGCAAGCAAAAGCCTAGTACTTTCGTGCGCGAGTGTACCCATGCGCAAGCAACACCCCCTCTACTTGCTTCATCGTTCTTTTTACATGATGCGACCTGTAACACCCTATATAACATGCCATACATAGCATACAGATAACTTTGAACCGAGCAACTGGCGTAAGTCTAATAATTTACTATTTTCGGTAAACTAATTATTAGTGTATCTTATTTTTTTATTTATTTAGTTACAGTAACGATAGTTAAAGTTTAAATTCTGCTATAAATATAACATTTTTAATTTCACAACAGCTTATAACTTAAATAAATAATGTAATAAAATATAACAACACACCTGGATACGGTATCTCAAAATCTGTATAACTTACACATTTTTTTTATATATACTACTGGGTACCACCACATTTCAACCTAGTTAGATCGCCCAAATTCCCTTAAGTTAAAAAAACTAAAGTCCTCTGGATTAGGTTAATATGGTTTTCAATTCAATATAAAGATTGAAACAAAAGACAGTACCTTTTTACGCCTGCTCTTCTTAGGCGAAGCTTTAGGAGTAGACGTGAGCTCGCCGAGTTCCTTGCTGACCTGCGCGTGCAGCGGCTTGGCTTCCTGCCCCACCTCCACCTCCGTCTGGACGTCGTCGACCTTGAAGTGGTCGACGTCGACGCCCTGCTCTAGGTCCGACGGCCGAACCTCGTCCGCGGCTTCGGCCGAATCTTGCGCCGGCTTCGGCTTCAGGTTCGACTCGTCGGGGAAGAAGAATATCTCCACTCCTTCTTTTTCTGTCGAACTGTTCAGTTCGTCTTCGTCGACTGGAAACAAAAGTATACCGTTTCAATTGTTGCGGAGTTTATCGTTTGGATGTAAAAAAAAACGAACAAAAAATGTTGTCCTCGTAACAATTATAACATAGCAGTGCATGATATAGATTGTTATAAATAGCTGTGGAATACAGATAAAATAATATCTAATAATAGTTTTCGTGATAATACACATAAAAACCTAATAGAAAAAAAAGTAGAATTTTCAAAATATTGCCAGTAACTTAAAAAAGAATACGTCATTCATCACATACAGCCTGAAACGAAGCGTTCGATTTAAATTTGTACTCACGAGTAGTGTTGGGGCTTTCCTTCATGGCCTCGGCCATGAGGTCGTTGACCTGTTGGATCTCGCTCGGAGAGAGTTCTCTGATTTCGTCGACGGGTCGGTCTTCAAAGCCTGTATGTCATAGTCATCTTATTCATCGCTGAATGCAATACTTGTGCACTGCAGTATATTTTGTGTTATTAATGCAGTAACGTCCCAAGCTTTATTTATATGTTTTAACCACGTTACCATGTTGTCAACCACGAAAATGGTAAGGTGAAAATCGCGTCACAATTAGATCACTTATAACATAATGCTATAAGACATGTTTCGGATATTTACAATACGCTTTACACACAAGAAACTATACAACCCACTTCCTAACGTACAATTTTAAAAACTGAAACGACTTCATAAAATCTCATTATTTTTGTATACAATAAACAACATCACCTTTTACACATTCATTTTTATGAGCATAAATTTTTTTTACCGAAGATTTATATAAATTTAGTACTAGAAAGAATTCATGTGTTATATTTCTTGAATTCGTTAAGTTTTAATGGACTTCAAAACTGAGATTCGTCTGTATATATTTTTATCACAGATGGACGGGCGCAACTCCTTAGCTTATCATATTCGATGATTTCTATAATGTTATAAAATTACTAAAAATGTCAAATACGGAGGAGCCTGACTCCCACGTGACAGGATGCGGGACTCACCGAGCAGGGCGTCGGGCGCGGCGGGGGGCCCGCGGTCGCCGTCCGCCGCCAGGTACGTCAGCAGGCGGCACAGCGCGTTGCACGAGTCCACGCACGTGTACACCGACACCATGTTGTTGCTCGCGCGCACGAACACTTGCGGCTGAGGGGAACAATAAGAGGAGTGAATAATTGAGCTTATTTATTAATTAAATAAAAAACAAATACTTGCGAGGCCGTGCGAGAAGTTTCCGTGAGGCAACGAGCGGGACACGCAACGCGGGACATGAGAACGCCGATAAGCCTAGGTAAGTTTTTTTAGATTTCAGCCTTAAAGCACTGAGCTATGACTATTCAATAGCATAATGGAGTAGTTTAATATTATAAGATTGTGCAATCGTTAAGAATTTAGCGACCATAAAAAAATTATCGAATATGTACTTTACGGTGCACAGCCTAAAATAGCCAAGTCACAGAAACTGGGCAACTACTTTCGATTAGTTAAGCTTTCTAACAACAAAAATCTTAGAACCGGTCCATTCGTTTGCGACATATGATGCCAGACATACGCAAAGAAACCCAGAAACAAACTTAAAACATCCCTTTTTTTGTGCACCGGGATCAAAAATCGTAGGCCCGAATTTCTGTTTGACATTATCTATTTAAGTTAGCAATTTCACGCACCGTATTATTAACCTTCTCGCCCAGGCGCACCGAAAGCTCAAACAGGCCTACGTCGAGCACGCACACGTAGTCGCGCGCCAACTGCGGCGAGCGCTCCCCCGCCCCGCCGCCCGCGCCCGCGCCCGCCGCCGCCCGCGCCAGGAACAGCGAGCACTCCTGGCACAGGAAGCGCAGGCACGACGCGCTCGTCTCCGGGATTATGTTGCTGGAGAAGCTGAAGCTGCCCACGGTGAGCACGGTGCGCAGTGGCAGGTGTAGCGGCCTGGAATCACCACGGTCACAGCTGTATTTTTTATTTACTTTTGTATTTCATATTTAATAAAATATCACAGTTTGGAAAAAAAAACAAGAAAGAAGTTTGAAAATGAGCTATTGCAGATCCACTTCCAATTAATTGCTAAAATCTTTAAAAATATATATTTGAGAACTTACTTTGTGTACTTTTTCTTTGGACCAAATATCATAAAATAATTTAAACTCGTATTCGTAGACAATGAATGTTATTAATACTTATAATATATAATATACTTTGTGTTTAAGTTTACAGGTCATTACTAAGAGATAGAATTCTTTATTACAAATACTTCATTTCATAGTTGAGAAATGCGCATATTAAAATGCCTACTTAAGCAGTACCGCGAAGCTCAAATGCAAGAAAGTTAACTTGCCAAGTTTTTTGACGTTATGTTTTCAGAGATTTTTTTTACATAGTTTGTGACAAGCTCGGGTGGAGCAAGGTGCACGGAAGACTCTTTTGCTGTATTGAGTTTTAAGTAAAACAAACAGACTACAATTTATACTTTTGTATTTCAGAATATCCTTAAGGCCCCTACCTCAGCCCAATTTGACTGTGTACCTCAACGATATAATCCCCCTCTTGTTAACTTCTTGATTTGCGAAAAGATACATAAACCATTCCTCACCGGTAGTCGACGGCTGTATCCGCAAGATGCACGTGCAGCTGCGACAGCACGATGGCGGGCTCGTAGCCCGGCACGGGGTAGTCCGCTACGTCCAGCACGTCCATGAGCTGCGTGAGCCACGCCGCGCCCGCCTCGCCGCGGTGCCGCAGCGCCGCGCCTTCGATGCCGAGGGCGATCGTTATTGACTGGAATGGTGCATTCGAATTATATCCCATTCGAAATATTAGGTCTTTACCTATGAAATTGCCGTTTTTCACGAAATAAATGAAGCGTAATTTTTTTAAATATTTTTTTTTCTATTAATCAAAATAATCACCCATGCAATCAATGCATCTTTGCCAACGCATTGGTAGCTTATTGATGCCTTTCTTGAAGATATCAGCTGGACGGGAGGCAACAAATTCTTCAAAGGCATTTTGTACTGCCTCTCGGGAAAAAGTAGAAGTCTGTAGGCGCAAGGTCTGGTGAGTACGGCGGATGACGGAGAACTTCCAACCCCAACTCTTGTAGCTTGGAGACCGTCTGCTGTGCAGTATGAGGTCGCGCGTTGTCGTGCAGGAGCAGTGGAGCCGAATGATTGACCAAAGCTGGTTGGAGACGTGCGAGCTTCTCCATCATTGTGTTCAGTTCTTCACAGTACACATCTGCAGTAATGCTTGTCCCGTTTGGCAAGAAGCTGTGATGAATTACACCCGCGTTAGACCACCAAACAGTGACCATCACTTTTCTAGGGGTAAGTTTTCGTTTAGGGCATTGTTTGGGTGCTGAACCAGGGTCCAACCAACTTGCTGAGCGCTTACGATTGTCAAACAGGATCCATTTCTCGTCACAAGTAACAATGCGGTTCAGAATTCCTTCATTTGTATGCCTGCTGAGCAATGCAAGGCACGTCTCCACGCGTACATCGCGCTGGCGGTCATTGAGTTCGTGGGGTACCCATTTGTCAAGCTTTTTTACCTTGCCAATTTGACGCAAATGGACCAATATTGTTTTGATGCTAACGTCGAAAGCTGCTGCTAATTCAGCCGTGGATTGAGTTTCATCAGCTTCCACAATTGCCTTTAATTCGTCATTGTCGACCAAAGTTTTCGGACGACCACGGGGTTTATTTTTCAGGTCAAAATTTCCAGAACGGAAGCGGGTAAACCAAAAACGGGTGGTGCGTTCGTTTGTAGTGTTCGCTCCGTAAACGTCGTTGATGTTGCGTGCCGCTTGTGCCGCTTTGCTGCCACGACGGTACTCATACTCCATAATTACTCGAATTTTTAACTTATCCATGGTGACGAAAAATGTTCGAATGCGTTGAAAACAAAACACTAACTATTAAACAAATGACGATTTTAGAAAAAGAATTCCATGTTTGTCAAATAAAATTAATTTGAAATTAGAATTATCAGTCAAAAAAAAAATATTTTCATTTGAAATGGCCAGTACGGCAAAACGGCAGTTTCATAGGTAAAGACCTATTATTATATGATGTTTATATACATTTGCCAGATAAGTAAAAGATTTGATAAATACCTTGATTTGAGTTACTAATTCACATTTAGGGTTAGTTAACCACATGTTTAAAAAACACAAATTTAACAGAAACATTATGTTTTTGAAATTAATACTTCTAGTTAAAGATTCCGCAGAATTTGAAAATAGGAAAACTGATAGGAGGCGGATCGCTCGGCAAAATTTTATATAACGAGTTCACATAACATGGGTTAGGTTAGGTTTGTATGTAGTTTTAGCATGCGCGCGCCCGGCGAGAGAAGGGCGGTGCGGCAGCACCCGGCGAAAAGATAGAAAAATATTATGCCAAACCTTGACTATAATCTTATCAAACGTAAGAATAATTAATTAGAGAAGAAACACAACCTTAAAAGTGCACTCAATAACTCTGGACTTATAGCGGTAGTATGCAACTTAGGAAAGAAAGAGCAAGAAAGGTAACTTAAAAAAAATTATGACTTAATTTTACACAAGAAAACCACAAATAGCTGGGAGGTTGTCTGTGATAGAGGGGTTTTGGCGTTGCGGATGTGACGCTTGATATGTTGCAGATTGTACAAATTTGTTATTGATAAAGCTTGTTTTAGTTTTTTTGATAGTCCTAGGTTAATTTTCTTATAATGATATTTGAAATAACTCGAATAAAATAAAAAAATATAAGCAAAATATTAAATATAATGTGAGCTGTAATATCGCCACCAAAATGTAAATATTCGTTCAAGAATTATTATACTGATCGATCTTTAGTCCTAATTCTAATTCGTACTTTCATGTAGTAGTACTGTTTAAGTACAATAACAAAGAGACGTACCTTCAAGTTGGGCGTGTCGGAGCTGGCCTCGACCTTCATCGCCATCGCGAACATGTCCGCGTCGGGGGCATCGCGCAGCTGCAGGCCGCGCGGGGCGGGGTAGATCGTCCGCAGCAGGTGCGGGGGGAGGGGCGCGCCGACCTCGCGGAGCGTTGGCTTGTCGGCCGGCACTGTTTGAGACGCTGAAGCAGACGAGGCATCGATTTGTGAATGAAGGTGTTTGTTGAGCCTTATGGCTTGATCTCAGACAGTTAAGTTGAAGTATAGAGGATGTTGAAAGTTCTGTGGGTATTGTTTCATTTTTTTCAGAATGCAATATGAAAAATGTAACCAAAATCCCATGATTCTTATAATCTTGAATGTAAGGAATGTGATTTCGGCCATATTTTGCGAGATTGAATGTAGTACAATTTTCGTCCGAGGTAACGAGATTGAGTTCTGCAACGAATTGATAAAATTCAACGATGCTCATTAAAAAAGAGATGAATTTGTATGAAGCCGGAGGGTTTGAAGGCAATTCCCTTGTATGCATTACACAAAGCTGCGGCGGCAGTACTCACTGGCGTGGTGCAGCTCGGCGGCGGCGGCGCGCAGGCACAGCGCGGCGGCGGGCGTCACGCCGCTGACGGAGCACAGCGCCAGGCGCCGCGCCACCACCACCAGCTGCCCGCGTTGCCCCGGCACGACGAGCTTGTTGCTGTCCTAAAAGAGTACCATTGCATCGTTACTCACATACAGAAGGTGCTAACACCAACAGTATACATCATTTGAAGTTGGAATTATTCGTTATAAAGTGCTTTATGTGATTCGTTTAATAATATAATCTTTTAAACTAAAATTTAAACTATTTTTTTTTATCGATCATCATTAGTTTATTAACCACCTGAAGGCAAGAATGAAATCAACTGATTAAATTTTTAGATTCATTTTGCATATTTTCAATCCAGGGTATCCTAGTAATCTAGCATAACATTCCAAATAAAAACCTAGCTTAAACCTTATACAAACATGAACTAAACTAATACATTCCATATCAAAGGTTATATAGTTATATAAAATGATCTGTGGTTGTGCGTGTAAAATCTCGAGTATATAATGTATGTGTATAACTCCTGATCACCAACTCACTCTAAAAGGCGGGTACATGGTGAGCACTCCCTCGCCAACTTTGAGCGTGAGGCAGAAGTTGTGCGGCTGGTTGTCGGGCGGTGGCAGGATGCCCCCCGCGCGCCGCGCCGCGCCACCGTACGTCGAGTAGTACAGGTTGTCCTCCTCTTCCGAGGACGAGCTGTCCGACTCCGAGTCTAGGAGACGCAGAAGTGGGAGTCAAGACATTCGATCGAACTCAAGTATTTATTGAACAATCCATTCAATCACAGCATAAATACTTCACAGGGAAAGACCCAAAATTATCGTAATATATAAAAAGGTCTAATAATGGCATGTTATTATGAGAAGACACGACATGTTACATTGTCGATGGGAACGGAAAAAAGATTGCCTCTGTGTGTTTTACTAAGCGTGACTATAACTAAAATGTGTAAAAAAAAATCACAATCTTCATTATCACTTAATAGTATAAAAAACCACATTTTTGCTCTGTCTCGATAAACGGGGAAGGTTTTGTGTTTAACCATATTTCTAATAAAATCTACCAGGAAAGTTGCAAATTCATCTTTGCATGAATATCTCAATGGAGGCCCATTTTGAAAATATATTTTCTGTGGTCTGGAAAAAGAATTGCAAAGAATTATATCTGACAAACTGTGAATTGAAATATAAAAAAGAGTATATATACTTTCAAATCAACACTACTTTGTACACAATTTCTGGCACAAAATGATAAATATTATTATTAGAGACACAAAAACAATAACTTAGCAATCTCACCATATCCGGGTTGCCGGCAGGCGTTGAAGGCGGGGCGCAGCGCGGGCGGCGCGGGGGGCGCGGTTGCGCGGGGCGACCACAGCAGCAGGTCCGAGTTCACGCGGTTGTAGATCACCTCATACAGCTGCTTCGACCTACAAGGCAGTGGCGGGTACAGTGACTACAACATCCACAGACTGCGATCCACAAGTGCCATACGTGCTTGTATACATAATATATTTATTTGAAGTAAAGAAGCAAAAAGCCAATACACAGTACTTAAAAAATAAAATACAAATGAATAACACAAAAGCCAAAGAAGTTTCCAATGATGTTCAATTATTTTAGCTTATCGGCAGCAAATTAAAGAAGTACTAAACAGAACATAAAATTATATAAAAAAGCTGTAAAAGAAGGTAAAAAAATATACCTAAAGAATATAAAACTATTATTTAAAACATACAGCTTGTTTAAATTGTGAAAAAGTGAGGTGAAATATATCTACATTATTAAGTTGCTTATTAATGGAAGGTGTTCATTTCATTATTATTGTTAATATAATAAACGATCCAAGATCGGTTACCGGCCGTATCTATTTACTAGGAATCTAGGCAAAGTTCAAAGGTCCGTTACTTTCCAAGACCTCAAACCGGAACTAAATCTCATTACGTCATTATAGAGGTCAAAATAGGAACGCCTCAAACTATAATAATACGCCTAATAATACTACGACGCCTATACTAGTATACTAGTATGGTGAAAGCAACAGAGCGATTTTGAATCGAATTCAAACGCGGCGACACCATTGCTTGCGACCAGCAGCATCGCTAGCCAGAGTGTTACAAGACGCATGAGTAGACTATCAATAACAACTGTTTCAAACAAGGACTGGTTTAAAACAAGCAACAAACGCAATGGACGCACTCGAGTTGCAGGCTGAGCGTGGGCAGGTCCAGCTCCAAGTGGATGGCGGCCCGCTCTATAGAGTCTGTGGTAAAGTTTGCCATCTCTTCTTCAGTCCCGGGTACTATCAGTTCTTCTTCTTTGTCTGTAATGAAAAATTTCAAATTTGAATTCGGAATTCGTCAATGCTGCGGTCTTCCATGAAAGCTGCAATAGTTTATTGGATTTCTTTTAGTCGAGGTACCGTAAAATTGGAACTGCGGTATTACGAACCTCAACACAAAAACAATTTGTTTGTTATCGCTGTTAAGTGACACGGATTTATGACATCAGCGATTGAAGAATACCGCGCGATTTTTGCTATCGCGAATCACGTAATAAGCCTTCCGGTATTCAAAAGTATAGTGAGAGGCTAATGGACGAGAGAAACAAGAATAGTCTATTCATTTAGTGTATGCAATATCTGTACTAAGCATTGTAGGTTGCCGCTGTAAGAAATCTGTCGGTAGAAATTTAAATAAAATATCCCTCTGACGTGCGAATGCTCTTTTCTAACTCATGGCTCCCCTCCATTCGCGGGGCTGAGTACTAGACGCAGATAGAGGTTTTATCCTTTTCATGTGAAGATATATATTTTTTTATTTGGTTCACAAACCAGACAAGACACAAATGGCCACAATATTTATACTTAGATGTATTACATCAGTGCTTATCTTAAAATAGTGAACACAACAAAACATATTATTAAATAGTACATTTAGGAAATATTTCTTTTATCAAAACAAAAAAAGAATAAACAATAATTTTAAAATTGTGAATAATCTGATACATTTATTATATATACTGAGAAAAAAAAATACATTATTTAATCAAGAAAACAAAAATTTTTGGCTCACAAATTACGTACATCATTTAGGCATTTCTTTATGGTAGTTTTAGCTGTGCTAATGCCCACTTTATTAAAAATACCAAATTCACTTTGATGCAGCGATAGCTTCTAATCATTCTGCAGAGAGGTAAAAATTGAAAGTCATACTAAGCGATTTCCCGGTTGTCGGATGATTGTCTGCGTATTTTTGCAAAAAATAAAATATAGACCTAACATTTAAAAACAATTAAGCGGATAGGTACCGCCTGGAAAGGCTAGGAAATGTCAAATATTATTAAAAAATTCTCATCCTCATCGTCACTTTTCATCAGGTGAGATGAAAGTCCAAAATTAGTAAACAGTTTATATTAGTTTCTGCGCCGTCGCATGTATGCAAAATCGAAATAAAATGCAGGTACGGTACTTCGGAAAAATTAAGCTTTCTAAAAATGGTAAGATATTATTTTAAATAGGTTCATTAATTCATTTTTTTTTATTACATTAAAAAAAATCTTGTTGTACATTGTTACTCAATAAGTCATTGAACTAAGCTACATCAATAGCTCTCTCACCGGCTTCCCCCGGGTCCTGCTTGGCGAAGCTCTGGTGTGCCATCTTCTTGCCGCTGAAGGGGCTGGGCTGGTCACTGTGCAGATTGTGCATGATGTAGACGGAGGTGGTCATGGCGTGCGGCGCCGCGGGCTCGAAGCTGGCGTCGTCGTCGAACGGGTGCGGCGCCGGCAGCGGCGGCGCAAACGTCAGCGATATGCTGAGGGAATGTCGAAAGATACTTTCAAATTCAAATATTTATTTCTAAACATTGACTATTACTTGTTTTTATTGACATTAAATACAGCATAACTCTACCATCAATTCGGAAAAACCTTCGTGAAAAGAACTGGCAAGAAACTTCACTGGTATAATTTTTTGAAAATAAATTTACAATGTATTTTTATGTCTATACTAAATTATGCTTATCTGCATCGGCAAGTCTCCCTCCCAACTATCCAAACGACGAACATCCGTAAACGGCACCCGTTCTTAGTTGTTGGTAATTGGGAAAGGTGTTTTTAGTATAATAATATTTGTTTTGGAATCAATCATACTGCGTAACACTCAAACAGTTCAAAAAACAGTTTTTTGGGGATTGGAACTGCTCGCGTCCGCAAGTTTTACCCCTTGATGCCTTGACGTGGTCCCCGGGTGGAGCTAAACGAGCAGTTTCTTCTGGTGGTAGGCTTCGGCCGTGGCTTGTCACCACCCACTAAACAAAGCCATGCCGCCAAGTGACATGGTCGCGTTCCGGCATGATGCTTAGGGTAGCCATCGAGGAGGGTAGGTCCGAGTAATCGTGCTGCATCAGAGAACTGTCTTGAGCTCGTAATTTATTGGCTCGCCGGGTAACTGGATTTTGAGGGTCGCGGGATGCAAAGCAACGGTGCACCGCTGGCCAGCCGCAGGTAGTAGGGGGCCCAAGTAGTGTGCTAGCCACATGCGAAAGGCTGCCCCGCCACCTAGCGAAAAATCCCAGGAGGCTTCATCGTGCCAACTGGCGACTGGTTAGAGAGGACCCGATGACAATCCCCGGGGGGGTTCGGGCGTCCCCGCAGTCTCCAAGCGAGTTTCCCATCGGTGCGTTGTTTATTACGAGTTGCTTAGTTCCATTTGCAGCGCTTTATTCAACTTCTGTCCTCCTCCTTATTCACTCACACAACTAATATGAAAAGTCACAAGAAGAGTAAGGTTCTACAGCGGTTGCACTTCCTCTCTCTTAAAGTGCACTTCTGCAACATCAGAGGAATGCACTCAAATCTCAACGATATCCACCATCACCTTGAGACAGAGAGGCCTCACCTACTCTCCCTAACGGAGACGCAGATCTGTAATCCGTCAGACTCGGCAAAGCTTTGTTACCCAGGGTACATAGTGTAGTCAATTTCAGCCCCGAACGCCAGGGTGTGCATGTATGCTAGTGACGAGATCTGTTGCCAGCGTCTCCGTTGCTTGAAAGATCTGGACTTTTCCGTCATGTGGGTTCACATTGATACCGGCCTTGACCAATTGGTCTATGCCAGTATATACCGGTCACAAAGCGGAGATCGGGAGACAACGAGGCTCATGGAATATCTCAGCGATGCAGCAGATAAGGTTCGGCAACGTTTTCCCTCAGTGCAGTTGGTGTTCCTGGAGGATTTAAACGCTCATCACGGGCAATGGCTATACCCGTATCAGGACACTGACCATGCTGGAAAAGAGGCTTTCAAGTTTTCCATGACTCGAGGCTTCTCACAGCTTATGCACGAGCCCACGCGCATCCCCGACGTTGCTGGCCACACTGCATATTGCTTAGACCTTCTGCTGACAACTGATCCTGACAGGTGCTCGGTGTCCGTAACTGCACCTTTAGGGACATCCGACCACTGCGTGGTGAAATCTGTATCGCAGTACTCGCCGCCTGACACCCTCCCTAAAGGCGCTAGGCGAGTATGGCGATACAAGTCAGCAAATTGGGATGAGATGCGGCATTTTTTCGCGTCTTATCCTTGGCGGCAGACTTGTTTTACATCAACCGATCCATCGTGCTGCGCTGATGCTGTATCAAGTGTGATAGGCCAAGCAATGGAGTATTTCATCACTTATGCTGACCTATCCCTTGAAACCAAAGGTCGCCCATGGTTTAATGCTGCTTGCCTCACAGCTGAAAAGCTTAAGCAAGACGCGTACAAAGCCTGGGCTGACGCTCGCAAAAGCAAAGCCGTGGACTCGCATGAACTGAAGAAAAGATACAATTCTGCCGCCAAGTCTTGCAAAAAGGTGATCAGGGAAGCTCGCTTTGACCACATTGGCCACATCGGAGACAAGATAGCGTCATATTCTTCAGGATGCAAAGCTTTCTGGTCTCTGGCCAAGTGGGTTGAGTCGAACTTCTGTCGCCCATCGCTGCCACCTCTGAGGAAGCCTGACGGTTCACTGGCCCACACCGCAAAAGAGAAAGCAGACCTTTTTGTTAATCTTTTTGCAGACTATTCACGTCTAAAAAGTCAAGGTAACTGAGGTGGGACACCTCAGTTACCTCGGTTCAGACCCAAAATGGGTAACGTTCATATTCGCCAAAAGGAGGTTCTTAAATGCTTGCAGAATTTAGATGTGAATAAGGCCAGCGGCCCCGATGGCATGCCTGCAGTTGTGTTAAAACACTGCGCAGCCGAGTTGTCTCCCATTCTAATGCGCCTGTATCGACTCTCTCTGGAATCCGGAAAGGTCCTTAAATCCTGGAAGCTGGCTAACGTGCAACCAGTACCAAAGGGAAGCCGTGCAAATCCTATCAACTACCGACCTATTGCAATCACCTCCATACTTTGCAAAGTTATGGAGCGTGTATTGAACAATCGTCTCCTGTATACCTTGAATCCAACGAGCTCCTTAGTGATAACCAACATGGTTTTCGCAGTGGACGCTCCACTGGAGATCTTGTTGTGTACGCCACTCACTTATGGAGCGGAGCCTTGGAAGGCCACGGTGAAGCAATAGCTGTATCCTAAGACAAGGCTTTTGATAGGATCTGGCATGATGGTCTCTTGAGTAAGCTTCCAGCATACGGAATACCTAATGGGCTCTGTTACTGGATATCTGATTTTCTGAAGGAACGGTCAATTCGAGTAGTCTTAGTCTGCTTAGGCTGCTCTTCTGACCTAATGGCAATTAATGCCGGGGTACCTCAGGCATTATTGGTAACGCTGATGATAGCACCGTTGTAGAGAGATACATGTCCAATACGCAAGCGAGTCCTCAAGAAATCCGGGCTTTGTGCGAGTCCATCATTGAGCGGGTTGATTTGGCCTTAAAGAAAAAGTCCGATTGGGGCGAGTCCAACTTGGTCAAATTTAACCCGTCAAAAACACAGGCGTGTTTATTCTCCGCCAAAAAGAGCAGTTTCAACCTAACGCCCATTTTCCAAAATGTTTCTGTACCCTTAACCAACCACCTAGGGCTTCTGGGCGTAACTATATCGTCCCAACTAAACTTCGGGGATCAAATTGTATACATGGCAAACTGCTACAAAAAAGTTGGCAATCATCTCGAGGGACCGACGGTACTTTAGCCCTGAACATCTACTTAATTTGTACACAGCTTAAGTTCGATCTTGTATGGATTACTGTAGCCACCTTTGGGATGGTTCTGCAAAGTACCAATTTGAAGCGCTGGACGCAGTCGACCGAAGAGCCCGAAAAATTATAAACAACTTTGACCTCACCACCAAAAAACTGCAAAGCCTCGACCATCGTCGGAAAGTTGCCAGTTTAGCAGTCTTCTACAGATTACATTTTGGAGAGTGCGCGAATGCTCTTTTTGATCAGGTTGAACCCATACCCTTCTTACTAGACGCAGACAGGCCTTCCATCCCTTTATAGTAAACATCCCAAGAAGTCGAACCAAACGCTTCGATAGTTCCTTTTTGGTGCGGGTCGCCAATGTCTGGAATGAACTGCTTGCGTCTGTTTTTCCAGAAAACTATAGTCCTAGTTCTTTCAAGCGTCGAGTGAATAGGTATCTTGTGGATAGACGTGTAACACCTTCGTCTTCATCGTCACTTTCCATCAGGTGAGATAGAAGACAAACGTCTAATCCTTTTTCAATAAAAAAAAGCCGAAGTCGTCGTATATAACATAGATGACGCTTAAGCCATTTGTTTCTGTATACATTGCGCTTATTCTTAGCGTTGTTCTTTAACTTATTGCAATGTCCCCAGTACTCACGTGGGCAGGGCGCTGGCAGCGGGCGAGCGCTCGTCGGGCGCGGCGCGCTCCGCCATGCCGGTGCGCGCGATGTGGACTCCGGCTGTGGTCTCCTTCTCCTGGTGACAACGAAAATGTTCAAATAAAACACCGTTTCATTATCAAACTTTAAGTTAATTTTAATTAAATAATAATGTATACGGTAACTAAGGAAATCCAAGAACTCCGTCAACAAAGTGTCAATCTTATTTTATGTACTACTCGCGAGTAAACCCGTTTCACGTTTCATCAACTTCTAAACTGAGAACAAATTCTTATACCGAACCAAGTCTTGGTAAAATTAAATTAAATATACTGCCAGTGTTTTTCTTGATTCAAATTTAATAACTATAAATAGCAACTTTACTCTTGTCTAGTAGTAGGGAAGCCTAAGAGGGGATTTCGGGATTTACTAAAGCGCGGCAGATTAATATACAGGGGGATACTTGTACCCGGTTAAGTAACTCCACCAAACATGAGCCAGGGGTCGGCACTCGAAGTGTTACCAACTTTTACTTGCTATAGCAACCAAACTGTTTAAAATATGGCGCCCATTTTTTCACAGTCGTAAGTCTATTGTATTGTCTATAAAATTTCAGAAGCTTATTTCTTTTCGTCACTGTTAGAAAAATTTATCCAGATGGAATTCAAACCCAACTGTGTCATTGCTTTGTATTTGACTGGAAAATCGCAACCAGCCATTGTTAATGAGCTGCGTTAACATTTACATCTAAACCAAATGTTTGTGTATCGGATCATCACGCGTTACAATAATACGGGGAGCATCAAAAAAAGCTATGGAGGTGGACATACTACAACAGCAACATCATCAGAAATGGTTCGAAATGTAAAGGCTAGAATTGAACGAAATCCACGACAAAGCGCAGTTAAATCGGAGAAAAGTCTTAATGTATCTATCTGCCCGGAGCATAGGGCGCATATTAAAAAATAAACTACAACTGAAGCCCTACAAAATACAAAAAGTGCAAGACTTGACACTTGCACAAAAGTTCGCCTAGAAAGAGTTAAGGAGTTAAAGCACTTGCACGTTCGTAGCGAGCTTGAACAAATTTGGTAATTTCCGATGAAAAATTTTTTACGGTTCAGCAATATATGAACAAACAAAACGATCGCGGATGTTTAAAGTGTAAATCAAACGACAATTTAGACCAACGGATTGCTCTGCGAAAGCAAGCACCAGCATCAGTGATGCCGCGGTAACTGCTACGGGACGTTCACCTCTCGTTTTCATAGAACAGGGTGCAAAGATAAACCAGCATATCTAACATGAAAAGATTTTAAACGATGCTTTATTACCTTGTGCACTTAAGCAATTCGGTAGAAACCATTGGACGTTTCAACAAGACTCGGCACCATCCCACAAAGCCCGTGAAACCAAAATTTTTTTGCAAGAAAATGTTCCGAGCTTCATGTCTTCCCAACAATGGCCACCGTATTCCCCGGACTTAAACCCAATCGATTTTTCAATATGGTCAATCCTGGAGGCCAAAGTGTCAGTAAAAAAATATGAGACGGTCGACACCTTAAACGCCACATTCGTGCAGCGTGTGAAGCCTTGTCGGACAGACTCGATGCTGTTATCCGCGCTAAAGGTGGCCACATCGAGCAATAACTTTTTCTTTTCAATTTTAAACGTTTTTTTTTTATATACTGAAGGTTTAATAATAAAAAAAAATCAAAATTGTCAAAATTACAGCATTTTTAATTGGTAGCACTTCGAGTGCCAACCCTGTATAATGCCGACTGTCCAGGATAAATCAGATTAGTAAAAAAAATTGATATCAGAAATGCTCGAGCGCGTCAGATTAAGGTAGGTTGAATTAATTACATGCTAAAAAGTGTATATTCCACTAATTTGATGATTTGAGAGTGACGTAAAGAAAGGGGAGGGCTACAAAGTTGTAAAAAAAACGTCATCTCGACATTCTCGAGCGTGGCAAAATTTTTTTTATTTTGAAGGAAATAATTCAAGGATAACGAAAAATATATAATCTGATGATTTCCACAAGATAAAATAACAAAAATTCGTCGATAAAGTTTAATACGTGCAGCTGCGTTATGCATATATTCTGTCACTCTTTCTCTATCTACTGCTCTCTCTCTTGTATTGCCAACTACTCGTGTAGTTGGAAATACACGCCGATACATCAACGTATTCGTTCTCTAAAAAAAATGAGGACCAAAAATTTCAAAGGCGTATTCAGCTTTGCATGCGTTCACTGGTTGCGATTTCAACCCAGCATTGTACCGACGAGGAAAAAAGAAACCTTTGCAATTTCTGATGAATTCAGAAATTTTCCAAGAAGCTTTCCTTGATTTGGGATCAAAGGACCATAATGTGCAGGATTCTTTTAACATCATACAGTCTTTTACTTGCCACTTGTGTGGGTTGAAGAAGTTAGACGCTGTCAATCGAGCCAGGATTGTCATCTTCAATAAGACGTACAAGGTAAAAGACAAATCACAACCCTTCTCCTTGAGTGTCCGGAATTACGATGCGTGCAACTTGCCACCCTGTCAATCGGAGCATGCATGCATGTGGAGTAATGCCCATAATGCAAAAATGATTGATCTTTTACCAACGGACTATGGATGGAAAGTTGTCGACGGAAAGTTCAAAATGATCTGGTTCGCAGGTGATCAATTGCCGAAAGCGTATGAAGATGTAGTCATAACGGCTGATATTTTTGAGGATACTCCAGAATCAGGTATATCTTGTTTCCAATAATTAAGAAAACGCGTTTTTCATAAAAAATAATATTGTAAAATATTTTAATGATTTTTTGTTACAGATACACGCAATCTGAGAATGAAATCGAGCCACAAGAGGAAGATGATTCTACTGATGAAGATGATGATTAATTCAATAATTTAATTAATTAATTATAAAAAATTGAATTTTTTGAGTATTTTTTTTATAAATTATTTTCTTATAAATACAATTATACTACTTAAAAACATACACTTTTTTATTTGTTTTTTTTTTTGTCAGATTAGGCGAATTCCTCTAGATAATCGTCAGATTATGAGACAGCACGTCTAGGACATTAAGATGAACCATATATATATCTCTTAATCTGACGCGCTAGAGTATTTCAAAATGGCGAATTTTTTTGCATATAATTTTCAATAATATAGCTTATAATGGACGCGAGTTTGCGTCACACCATATCGTCAGATTATTGAATGAGAACTTTTTTTCAGGTTCACTTAACACACCTTTAGAAAACCTGACGCACTCGTTAAATAATTTCTTTTTCTAACAATCAGATTAACATACGTACATAATTACAAATACGTAGGACACTGATGCTATCAATATCTGACGCACTCGAGTATGTCCATGCAACAGTATTTCTTTACATATTTGAAAATCTATAGCCGCTTCTCCCACCGATGAAAAGGTATACATTATATAACATTTTTTTCTTCTTATCATCTAAGGTCCCTGTGACGCTCGAGTAAATCCCCATTTAGCATCGCGGGCTGCTATAGATGTTTAAGCCCATATTCGAAACACGAAAATATTAGAAATCACTTGCCATGGATACCACATTTCTCAGACAAACTTTTTTATTGGACGCCATGGACTTTAATAACGGATACAATTGTATGCGGCATATCACCTATTATAGAGCAACGAACTTCATTTGTTGTTATTTCGCATTCGGGAAGTCGTCACGAAGTTTCATTGGTTGGTAAGTTTTATTACCAACCAATGAAACTAAAACCAATACATTTGTAAAATGTCAGGGATTGTCATCGCGATCCCTGAAGACTCGAATGCTCGCTACTGACATGATAGAACAGATCCAACGTGGTGCAGGTCGCCACGAGGCGCGCGTGGCTATCGGAGCAGATGCGCGCGGTCTCGAACGAGAACCGGAAGAAGTCCGGCCGGATGTGGCGCTGACCGCGCGGCGCTGTGGGGCGCAGGTCGGCGATCGGGAACCTGAGGTAAAGAAAACGTATCGAGTGTAACCATTAATGACGGTAAAACAAGGGTTGCTTGGAAGCTCTTTTTGGGTGTTACCACACCATCCGATCAATCGTCGATCGATTGTAGACTGGTCTGGTAAAACTGTCGATCGACGTCGACTGTACCATTCTTCCATCGATCGACGATCACCATTGGTGTGGTAACACCCTCAGTGCTCTCTCTCTTTTTTGTAATTTTAATTTTGTAACTAGTTTGGCAACATAGTGTATATTATTATGAATGAGTATGGATTATTAGGAATGTTACCAAAGTAAATTTTGTAACATGTAAAAAGTATATTTTGAGATTTTTTAACTTATCCACTCAGGTATTGGGATATCGACGACAAATTATCGACAGTTGGATATATTTTGACATCGCTCAAGAATACACAACTTTTTTAACCTTTTCTGGCGATGAGTATCACTAATGCAAAAATAAAACCATCTCTAAGCTTAGTCTCACCTGAGCACTGCGTTCAGCTCGGGGCACAGCAGCGCGAAGTTCACCGCGTTGTGAGTGTTACTGGGAGCATGCGGCGCGGGCGGCGCGGGCGGCGTGTCGCGGCACCACGTGGCCTGCGTCCGCTCAATTAGCGTCAAGTCGATGTCCAGCTCCATCGGACTACACTTTACTCTGCGATTTTAAAAAAGAACTTCACAGATGTTGCGATATACGGAGTATTCATTTCCTTCCTTCTCACTTTTGGATGTAGTGTTCTTTCATACAATTCATAACATTTCATTTATTGTACTAAAATTAATAAGTTGGCTAAGTTAGCAACGCTTACTGACTTATAAAAGATCTCAAATAAAAATTTACACAAAAAATAAAATAAGAAATATATGAAAAACACTGGAATACATCAACAGAGGGAACTCATGTATAAATAGATGATTCAACCCATTTGTATACGCGGCCGTATGTGTGCGTTAAGCTTGTCAGTACACACAGCAACTATGTGTGCGTGACAAGACGTAATGATTGTGCACGCACACCAAATCGACAAGAATACGCTTGGACAAGATAACGGCTGCCACACAAGTTGCATATTGACAAACACACGTACACGCAAACAAATGACTCGAACCATCTATACCCAACATATAGTGCGAGAGGGAAGAAGTAACTCACGTGACGTCAGTAGAGGGTTGCATCAGCCGCCTCTCTCCGGCGACGCGCGCGTACTTGCAGGCCTGCTTGAACGCCACCTTGACGCTGGGCCGCGGCGCGCTCGCCGACTGCCTGCTGGACGCGTCGTCAGCCTCTGTTCGGAGGTGGCGACAAGTCGCATAGGCACAAATATCAATGTTGTTGAAAATGTTGTAATTATAAAACAGCAGAGGCAGATACGAAGTTGAATGTTGTATATTTGATGTTTTATAGTCATAGTTGCATTAATAATAATAATAATAATAAAAACACTTTATTGCTCACAAAAAACAGAGTACAAATTTACAATAGGAAACTTAAACTAAAGTGGGCAAAGGCGGCCTTATCGCTAGAAGCGATCTCTTCCAGATAACCTTTGTGTGGACGGAAAACTACAAAAAGAAAGAGAGGTAGTGCATTATAAGGAGAAGAAAAAAAAATACAGTGCAATAAATAAATAAATATATAATTAATAGGAATAAATGCTGTATACACAAATATGATAACATAACACTCATATATAATTGATAGTAAACTTATAATAAATAATTGTAATTGTAGATCAGTAATTGTAGCTCATAACTTTCCCAAAAGATGTTTATGGAGTTTGGATTTAAAAGTGGTTATGGACTTCGAGTGCCGTACAACAGCCGGTAGCTTGTTCCACAGATGAGCGGACCTAACTGTGAAGGATTCGTGAAAATATCCTGATCGAGTAAGTGGTGCCTCAATGAGGTTATCAGCATCAGATCGTAGGTCGCGGTTGTGTCGTACACCAAGAAACCTGAAGCGCTCTTTAAGGTAACAGGGCGTGCGGGCGTCATAAAATACTTTGTATAACAACGTTAAAACATGCTCCTCCTGCCGCAGCCTGACTGGCAACCATCCAAGCTTGCGTTCGTGTTCTGAGACATGATCGAACTTGCGCAATCCATATATCGATACTGTTTCGCAACGCATCCACTTCAGCCCGCAGCAGCGCGAGGCCGTTGCAGATGAAGTTCTTGAAGCTCAGAAACTCGCCGCTCAGCGCAGCAATGGTGGGACTCTTGCGACTCGTAGAAGCCGCCAGGGCCAGTTCCGCTTGGAATTCTGCCATCTTTTCTTCAAACATCTTGGCCATATTATTGATATTGTCATGCAACTGTGACTTGCTGCTCATTTTGTGGCGAGTAGGAGGAAAGCTCAAGGAGAATTTTAACTGCAGGCGAGTAGTACTATTTATACTTAATAATAATTCATTAGCAAAAGTTATTATTTAACAAAATATACTAATTTAACTGTATATAATATACGGAGCGCAAAAATTTTACGTTAACTTGTTGACTACCCTCAAATTATTATAAATTATTATATACCCTCAAATAACATTTTGATTTACAGGTTTTAAAATTCGAAGGTAAGAGCCTAATTTTTTTAAATAAAATAATAAATATATAACCTCGAATAAAACAGAAAAAAATATAGAAAAGAAGTTGGTGTTCATGACGGTAGCACAAGCATTAGCTCTTGGAAGGTAGCAACTCCTGTCGAATCCTTTGGAACTGAGCAAATACAGAATCGCCCTCAATAAGGCCCGCTATGTTGAAACCTCCACCTCGGTCTCAGACCTGTCTGGCTGTAGAGACCTTCTCTCAACAAGGTCTCTGTATTAAAGCCTCCACCATCTGAATGAACCATACAAGATCATTCACTACTCTACTCACCTCTGCACGTGAAGCTGAGCACGTCAAAGCCCTCCGCTGCAAGCCCCTCCTCCGTGCGCCGGTACAGACACTCCCGCAGCAGCGCGTGCTGTATGGAGGCCTCCACGACGGTCTGTCGGCCCTCCGTCGTCACCTTCTCGCTGCCGTCCACGCTGACCTCCGTCGTGATCAACCTGCGGGCAACATGCGTTATGCAGTCGAACGTAAGACCTGCCTCTTTCACCAGAAGGACTTGAGAAGGATGTATAGTTCAGAGTGATAACAGGGCTGTGTTCGAAATCTATACAACCAAATTGTTTTAGACCTATAAACCAAGTCAAACCTTCGTAATTAAAACACTCTTCTTCTGATGCTCTTGACTCATATTTATAATTTTGACACCGTCAGCATTTTAATAACTTTTATTTAAATTTAGATAAATACAGTGAGTCTGGCTATAAACTTCGTTACGACCACTCGCCTCCTTTCGATTATCTGCTGACAATTATTGACCGTACGTATTGTACCTTACGCTATACCCCGTAAATCCTTAGGGGCTGCGCAGACGATGGACTTTTCTCCGCGGTGGAGAAAAAAGTACGCTCCGCGAATAAAAAGTCCACCACGAATTTACCGCGAACTCAACGCACACGGCATGCGATCATTTGTTGCTCGGAAATGTAGAAATAAACGCGGACTAAATTCCGCCATGTGCGTTGCTTCGCCTAGTCACACGAGTTCTATTTTTCGGGGACTCCCCCGTACTTTTGTCCGGTCCGCTCTCTGCATGTCCTCGGTTTTTCGGGGGACTTTTTGTACGCGGTACTTTTAATCCCTCTTTTTTGCGTTACGCGATACAGTTGTAAGCGATCTATTTTAGCAAAGTCCATCGTCGTCTGCGCAGTCCATTAATGGAACACACAACACGTACTTTGAGTGATTTGGCTTCGCTTAGAATTAAAATCATAAAATTAGGCATAAGCGAAGTTAAATAGTATATCTATGATACTAAATAATTTCAACTTTAATTTTAAGCAAAGTCCTGATAAATTAAATGAAGTTTCACCAAAACAACTGTGGAATGCACTTCCTCTCGAAATCCGGTAAGCAAAATCACTAGCAGATTTTAAAAGCAGAGTAAGAGAACAGAGTTTTTATTTATATTGTTGTATTTGTGTATGTTTATGCTTGTTTATTAAGCCAAGCGCAAGTATGTATTAATGTATTTTGTAAATATTTGCACAACCAACTAAAGGCGGACTTTAGTTGGTTGTGCAAATATTTACAACGTTGCTCAGCATCACAATTTCCAGTCACAGGTCGGCTGGAAGACATTTCTAATAGAAATAAGCTGCACCTATGTACCGATCTGACTACAATTTAAGTTTATACTCATTTTGTGTTAAATTATTAAATAAATAAATAAAAAAAGTACCGAAACGCGGAACTTTACCTCAAATGATTCTTAACGGTAGACCTATCGAAGACGTCATTCAAACTGTCCAAGTCTTTACTCGTTCCGTTCGCCGCAGACAACTGTTCGAAGTTCTCGAAGAATTCCTGCGCGATCTGCTGCATCTCGCCAGCAGACTGGGGGCTGATGCAGTCTGAACTTAATGCCGTGGGGATAAGTACGTCCTGAAATGCAAATGTATGATTGGTGGCGGGAAGTCAGAGAAATGTATATACGTTGAAGTCTCTCGTGCGTTAATAGTTTTAAGTTTCTTTATAGGCTCAAATACCTCAAATGTCAGAAAGGCATATTTAGCTTGACGCCCAAGAAGAGTTCAAATACATGTTCAAATTTTAACGATAAAACGTGACCTATGGAGGCTATACAGTTGGCCAAAAATGTGATCCATTACCCTACATGTAAAGTTTATTTGCACGACATAAAACAACAAGGTTAGTTTTCCCTCATCACAATATTCTGACAGTTGCCATGCAAACGCAATTGTTTATTGCAGTGACGTCAACAATACGCCATGATTGCGTTTCTCTTTAATTGTTAGAAAACCCCAACCTTGCAACTATTTGGTAAGTGGTAGAGGTAGGTAAGTTAAATCCAATTTTTTTATTACAAAAAATATTTCTTATACATTGACGTGAGAGACGCTCTTAATTCGGATCCTACATTATGAAATAGCGTTACCGTAGTCGTGTTCTGTAATTCCAAGTGTAGCAGTGTCTAATGCTGTCTATAATATACCAGTTGGTAGCAATCAACGAATCTACAATAACAGCCACTCACTGTCAGCTGGATCTCGATCTGTTTACAACGGGTGTTTACAACTAGGCGCACTCACATCATGCACGAGCAGTGCGGCGAGCGCGGCCACGCGCAGGCTGACGTGCGACACCTCCGCCGTCGGGTCGCCGTCCAGCGCCGACGCTGCAAACGCACAATCGCACTTACTTTAGATATTTATTTATTTATTTTCATTTAATTATTTAATGGCACAACATATACATTCATTATCTTATAACAATTTAGGTTTAGTCTACAATTCAATAAAAATTATGCACTACATTTAAAAACTAAAAATATACACTAAAAAAACAATTAAATTAAGCTATGTAAAAAGAAAAATTCAGCAGGTATAACAAAAAATATTATAGTTGATGTTGACATTTATAATTTGATAGTTTGATTGAGGTCTGATTATATGAAGTCGCAAAGATTTGCACGCCGTCTGACGCGGTTAAATATGATGCACTTAAATAATTATATAACAGAGTTCATTAAAGAAAGGAATTGAAAATGGCGGTGCTTATCATGTTCTCTCGCTCGCACACTAGTGCCGTCTAATTTCACTCTCGCGCGTACGGTAAGTAAACAAAATATTAATCTTGATTTAAATAATATTCGTGTTTTATTTTAACCAACATCATAATAAGGATGGTTTTTTATTATTATTTACTTTGTGAGGTGTACGAAAATGGACGTAAGGTCCTTTCATCTCGAAAAAAGCACTGTTTCCGATGAAAACAACAAAAACGTCTAATGAAAATGGATGGCGCCGCGTGTCTTTCAAACTTTCATGCCGACGAAGTCAGAAGCAAGTTTGAAAACCCGGCCTTTTTTTATTATTTTTGAATTGAAAAAATCTTTTGAATATTTGTATGCTAACTTTACTACCTGTCAATGCAAGTACAAGCCGCGATTTATGATTCCTTTCTTTAACTAACCATGTTCGAACACTTTTTGTAACGACCATATTTTGCAAATACATTGATTTGATTTGACTGATTAATTGACACTGTACACTGCGGTATACTTATTATGTTAGCCACAGGCGGAGGGCTACGAAATTAACCAGAGTTTCTTAAAACAAATCACTATAGTTTTGTCAATTATTAAGTGTAAATTGTAACCAGCCCAAGCGTGAATGTATTCGAAGTGAGAACCACACTGATTCAGGTTAGGTTAGGTTAGGTATTCGAAGTGAGAACCACACTGGTTCAGGTTAATTAAGAATTTAAAAATACTTAAAATTACGTGGAAAGTGATCGAAATATTGGCCAGTCACGGACTTGCACGATTCGCAGACTCTGCCTCCGGGGCTGCTGTGACGATGGAATAATACAGTAAAATTATTTTCGCATGCTACCTCTGTAGATGACATTAATTGCTACTCGATTGATTGATTCGGTGCCAGTACCGACATGTCACGTACATGACAACATACGGGGACAGAGGTAATAAGTATTATCTTGTTGGTCACGAGAGATTTAAACCGTAAATAAAGTCACAAAGAGATCAATATCTCTGGACTCCTTTCGGCTGTAACGCGATCTTGTATCAAAAACGATGTCATACTATACACGTAGAGAATTCCACGGCAGAATAGAAGAACGGATTGAGATCGAATATCTGTGATGCCGCCCTGTAGCATGTCAAACGAGCAATGTTAGTATTACTGGTCCTGGATTGTCGTAACATTGTCGAGGCAGCGGGACTCACCCTTCTTGTTGCGCTTCTGACGTAGCGGCACGTGCACGCTGGAGGACAGTGAGCTGACGGAGGAGCAGGCGCTGGCAGCCATCGCCGCCGACATCGGTAGGAACTGCTCGCTGTCCGAGCTCTCGTCTATAGGTGACAAATACAAAGAAATGATGTATTATAATATACTTCTATACTTTTTTAAATTTTTTGTGAGATCAGGTTAAATTCTATTTTAAAATCATTTACATAGAATTATAAATATTAATGTTACATTCACTATAAATATGTCAGTCAAGTGAAGTTGTACTACACTGTACACGAAAACGTAACAAGCAGAGGAGTGAGTAATTCGCCTGATAATTTTACAGATTACAAAAACCCAACAAACAATCGATGCGATTATGACGACGATTGAAATACCAAGGATGGATAACCGCTCCAGACGAAACTCCACTACGAATCGCCGAATGTTGTAAGTTCAAGAACGAAATCTGTTGATAATATGAATACATAATCTGTATCTCTTTTTAGGACATATTATGTCTGCAATAATCACCATAGCTAGGTCCGGACCAGCCTTGCAGGGGTGCGGGCTGGCGCAGGTGGTCCCGCTCCAGCGTGCCCAGCAACTGCGCCTCGATCAGCTGGAAGTCTGCTGGACGCATTGGCTTGCACTGCACGCCGCCGCGCAAGGGTATGTTGCTGGAGACACACACAAGAACTATAACTAACGACATCCTTGACAATCCCATTGTAGAGATACCAACCTTACCCAAGCCAAGCGGGCGGTTTCTGGCAATTCATAAAATACATTTGTTTACTGAAGATTGGCATACTTAAGAAATAATTTCTTGGGCTTCCTCGCGATATCTTCCGTCACCGTTAGAGCAGAAGGCTTAAAATGAATATTATATTTAACAAATAAAAATTTAATGCAGTATAATCGAATTTATGCCAACAAGGTTATTTTATCTATTTTAGTAACAGTTTTACATGAAATACACGAAAAAATATGGCATCACCACGGAGCAAATACACAGAGAGGTGATTTCAAGGGAATCAGGTGAAGCCGATGCGCAAGTAGCGGGAAAGTGTTTAGCGAAGCCATTGTAACGCTCTCTTACCTAAAACAATTAAATTAAACCTTAACTTAATAATAAAATAAAACAATCTTACCTAACTAAATAAAACAATGAATAAGATAATCTTACAAATAAATAATTATTAAAAATATAAACTTTACAAAACATAAACCTAGGCAATTTCAAAACACCGCGCACTGTCCTAGTTCGGCAGTCTAGCTGCGACACCCAGTTTGGCAGTCTAGCTGCAACATTCCGCCTACTCACGCGCCGAGTCCCCGGAACCGCAGTCCACGCCGGCCAGTCGCGGACTAGCCGAATTACGTTTGCGAAGTGAGGACGTCGTCAAATTTTAATCTTCCACTATATTCGCGTCTAGTTTTCTACACATTTAAAATAATGAAATGTACTATGGTATTTAAATAAATTGTTAAGTTTTATAAACATTTAAATCTATCGTGTATTGTGTGTGTTGACGCCATACTACTGGGGTTCAAGTAGCTCACTGCTACAGCAGTGCGCCACACACTATTCCTGTGCCGGGCACCTACGGGACATCTAGCGGCTACCTTGGACCGTACGGCGGCATTCTACTGACTCAGCTGCTGGACTCCACCCTGCGTCTCCAGCTACTAGGATAGTGGTGTTTTTAATTTGCCTTGCCAAGATAATACAGTGTGCGAACCCGAATTGTATTCTACCTATTAAAAACTTGTTCATGTGACTGATTTCTTTTATTCACTGGAATAAACCAAAGCGTTACACCATCGCCACTCGAAAGTGGCTTAAATAAGATCTTTTGATCAGTAATTTTAAGAGTTCTGGTATGATTTACTAGATGGCGTCACTTGCTAGTTAGCACCGAACATTCTTCTTATTTTAAAGACGGCTTCATAAAATCTTACTTGTGAAGACACACATTCTCTTCCTTTAATATAATTTTGATAGCCTGTGTAACTGCAACATGATATCATGCAACGCATTTTTTGTACTTGAGAAACAAATTTCGAATACGAGAATTCAACGCCAGCGCCCCTAGCGAGGAGAGCCTTGAACTTCGACGCTAGCCTACATTGTGAAAGATTGCTACACCAGCTCAGCATCTCTTTTTCGTTTTTTCTTTACAGGTATCACTAGTCTATTATCAGTAATCTCAAGATTATATGAAGTAAAACACAAGGCCTCACCTAGTATCTTCCAGATCAGGTTGATTCAATGCATCAACCAGCTCGATGATGGTATGCAGCTGCCTCGGGGAGAAGAACACCAGCAGCGAGCCCAGGAGAACCCTCACCTCCACCTTCGGACCCTCCACCTCGCTCGAGTGCTTCAGCTTCAGCGACAACTCCTGCTCCCCCGTCAACTTCGCGAACAGGATCGGGTCCGGTTGGTTCGCTCGCTCTTCCGGCGTCACTTCTCTATAGTCGGTGTGTGATCGATCATCGCCGTAGAGTTCCTTCATAGGGTCCGACTCAATGGTCGAGATGACGCTCCGGGTTTCGTAGAACACGTCGGAGGTGGTACTTAGGTAGTTGATGTCGGACTGCTCGAGCGTGGAGACGTCAGGCTTGTCGGTCTGCGAGGAGCTGGAACGCTCCATGACGAGGCTGCGCGCCAGGGTGCGCAGGCGCGAAGGGAATTCATCTGTGTAGAGCGTCACTCCGCTGAAGCGGATCTTCTTGTTGGTGTACGTCGCTACGATGTACGTCTTGGGTTTCTCCGGGTCGGTCACGTCTGGGGTTGGCTCGGTGCCTGCCTCGTCACAGTAGTTAATGCTGAAAGTTAGGTAGAATTTCATTTAAAATATATGCTTCTTTTTGGCGTCCCTATGGCTAATACAAGCCAACTATTTAGACGGCTAGGCTGTTAATTATACACCGGCATTTCATCGGCCGCTTGTTTTATTCAAGAGATGGTTGAAAGCTAGCCTTATGTGCTTGCATAACTCGACTCGACTAAATATCACCGGGTCATTAAACATTTAGTTCGCCATAATATAATACCGTGGATTTATATATTTTTCACCTTGTAAAATGTGGTGAGGTTGCCGATGAAACGAAAGATAAAAAAACGTTTAGCACACTTGTTAAACGTTACTTTTACCCAATAACCAGAGTAAAAATAATACTGATATCTACATGATAAAGCTCTAATTCTGGCTGACAAACTAGTCACAGCCGTAACCAGTGAACCTAAAAACATGACACGCCATTTTCCAGGGTCCTGTAATGTACAAATTATTTAATGAAAGTTGGACTAAATATCGAACTGGTAAAAATCACTAATAGTAAAAAATTTCATCGTGGAATCTTTTTCTTAGGAAGTTAATAATCTCGATCGGTGGCTCGCGAACTCTAAATTGTAACACGTTTGTCCCGCTTGACTTTGTCGCAAATTATTGCCGCATTTTAGCTGTTCGTCAAGGTCATTTGGAAACGTCGAATTATTATTCTAATACACGCCACACTGAGGTCATATGTTGAATAGAATTAACACTACTGCATTTATGAAGTGAAGGTTCCACAGTTCTGGTCTGGTTGATTAAAAAAACGGCCATTCCAAGTTATCATTTCTTGATAGTGGTGCTATAATAATAATATGTAATGCTAAATTTGCAAATTTCAGACAGGTCGTTATTTTCGCCAGTTTTAATCGCTATACAAACACACCAACTGTATGGCCCGAATGTAAGCAGAGCTTGTGTTATGGATGACCATACAGCGAACTGAGGGTGGGGGACCCAGAATAAACATACATATATAAATATCAACAGCGGCTGTCTGTTAATACGAACAATTGTAAGTTAGACCTAAGTTCTGTTGGCTCTGTGAAACAATAAATAAATAAATAAAAAGCCATGACCCGAGAATAAATATCTGCGTTCATCACACAAACGAATGCCCCGACCAGGACTCGAGCCTGGGACCTCCGGCGTATGAGGCAGGGCTATTACCCACCACGACACTCGACCGCCCTATTGTTGTGTTCAATTTTTTTAACAATTTAATAGTTCTACAAAGTGCAACAACAAATATAAATATTTTTGTCTTAGGGTGCTTTTGACAAATTACTTCTCAAGTATGAGCATTGTTTTACATAATTTCACATACTCTTTATCAAAGACAATTCGTAATAAATGCATACTCACTTCTTGATATGAATTTCCAAGGCGATACCTTTGCTGCCATTTTTCGGAACATGTTCGACTCTAATCTTTGTGTCCACAAATCTTACTTTAACTCGGCTGAGAACTGTAAAATCATAGGATAGTTTTAGGTTTTTTACCTATTAAATAAATGTACATAAATTATAAAACAAGTCTTGTAAGGGTCAAATTCAAATATTTATTTCTCAACATAGAAAATTTCTTGTTCTTATTGACCTTTTGAAAACCTTCGTGAAGGACTGGCAAGAAACTTCACGGGTAGCATATAGATTAAATTTAACACTATAACAATTCTTCAAACATGCATGATTGTAAGAGATTCAGTAACAAACCTTCCGTACCTACACAAAAATACCTAAACAACAATAAGCTGGATAGGACAGACCACTGTGAAGGTGATATATTTAGCATGCTTAAAACTCAACTGACTTCTAAGGAGGTTTTTAGTCTGGTCACAATATTTATATTTTTCAGAATCCTTCTTGAAATCTTTTAAAATATAAAATATATGTTCCAAGATAGACCAACAAACACATTGTTCAGTTTTGATGATGCCACCTTCTCAAATATTATATTCAATGGTGATTAGTGTTTTCAGCAACAAGTCAAACATTTGCATTAAAAATGAATCATTTGGAGATGTGTAACGGATGAGGAAGGACACAGGTGATTTTATTTTTGTAAAAATATTAATTTATTCTTTTGTTTTTATGTATTAAATGAGTAGCAATATTGTATGCTCAATGTACATGTACAACATTTCCTTATATTTGGTTATTGGAGTTTTTTAACCCATTCCCAGTTATGTTACTGAAACCATAGCAATTAATACTAAAGACTACAGTTAATAACTGATAACTAACTCAATCAATAACAAAACATTGAATCAATAATGTCTATGGGCTAGGGTCAGGTGGATGGTTACAATATAATGAAGACCTTTTTTTGATCCAACTAGTCATTTGTCAAATCTATCACATAAACTAATATTAGAAAAATTGTGATTTAGTTTAACTCCAAAACAACATACTTGATGTGAATAATTATTTGCACGAATACTAAGTATCCAGTACATTTAACATTAGTTGGATAAACACAACACAATATGTAGATAGCTTACTAGAGTCAATGGCGTGCGCGAACATCTCTATCCCCTCTACGGGCTGCGCGTCCTGCGGCGCATCGTCGGCGCGCAGACACTCCGCCGCCAGCTGCATGGACGATGACATTGATGACCACATCGACTCCAGCATCGACGACACTGCAGACAGGGAAGCTGGTGATAACCACAGACACACATAACAAACAGCATTTACTACATGGAGGGTCATATAGCAGCATAGACGAAACGAAAATTACTGTGAAATACTACATGTTTGTTGCTTACATGCTTTGTTATATAATCTATATTCAAGTGTGTTCACAAAAGGACCAGGATTCCAGAAATTGTCGCAAGGCAGAAAATCCTATTAGGGCTAAGGACAAACTGTGGAATATCTATTTTAGCAACCAAAAGCTCCTAGCAACTTCAATAGCCTATAAATATAAGCATGTATCAAACAAATTAGAATAATTCTTGGACAGTTTCAAGTCAAGTAGTGCTACTCATAAAATATACTTTTATAGTTTATTTATTTATTTGGTAACTTAGTCTTAACACCATGTTGTCATCTTATGTAGCCAACTAAGGTTACATTCAAATACTTTACAATTACACTGGGTGAAGTTAAATTAATTTATATGTTAATAATACATACTCAGCCAATACATAAATATCCATTTTGTCTTTTATGTACAATTTATTATTTAAATTCATCTATGGTATAGAAAAGTTTGTAAATGAGCCAGCAACACAGTATTTTATGTATACAAGGTGTCTAGAAGGTCAACATCCAAATGGAAGAGGTTCATGTTCAAAAATAGTTAAAAAAATATATTTAAAAAAATCTATGTGGATTATTTTGGTAGATATAGGATGATTTCTAAAATAAGTTAAAAATCACTCCTTAAAGCAGTAATTGGTATGCTGAATCTGTAAATGTTGACCGATTTTGATTTTTTTTCGCTTATTGATTGGTTACTAAATGTTCTTATGTAATAAACCTTTGATACAAGAAAACCTATTATGGTACGATAGAAAAAAAGCAATAAAGACAAACACAAATTTGTCGCAATTTTTATACCTAATTTTCTCTGCTCTACCGTTTAAAAAACACTGGTTCTGGACACCCTGTATATAATACAAATAGACTTTATTTATAAAAAAGAATCATTTTTATATTAAATCAACAATTTATTTGGATATCTCATAACATGTAACAATACGCATGGAACAGTTAACAGTTTATTGTTGTTAAATAAAGCCTTTCAGGGTACCCATGCTATTAGTTCTAGTTAAGCCAACAGAGTGGTCACCCTTGGTAAAAAAATATAGGTAGGTAATTAACATTTTGTTAAGAAAGATCAAGCTATATACCAATTTCAACTAAGTCCATTCAGATGAAGCAAAATCCACCTGAATTTTCTTTATTTGGACATGAACGATGATGAGATGAACTAACTAAATTAAGTGAACTACTTACCTGGTTCAGCTCGCACTTTAGGTTGCACTGTAATTGACAGTCCACTGACCACCACCACCGAGTCATCTTTTAACAGGGTAGACCATGGGATGGTTACAGTGATCTCCTGCATATGCCCATCCACTATCTCCAAGGGCCAGTTTTGAGAATCGCCTAGATCATTGAGAGCCTATAGGTAAAACATTAATAAAGTCTATAACGTCAATTCACAAATAAATACATAGTTTAAAATATATAAAAAATACATTTGTAGTAGGTGCATAATTTAGGAGTATACATGTTTATGCTGTCATTAATAAAAATTTTAAATGTATACAAAAACTTAGGATTAATATTCCTTCTATCCCTAAAATTGAATCAATCAAAAAATTAATAACTTAATAATATTATAAATTTAATAATCAAGTTGATTTATTTACTCAATTGCTACATTTTATACTGTATTTTATTAGAGAATAATTACCTAATTTAAATTACAGTAGCATCTAGTAGTAATTTTTTAAGCTTGACTTTGAATGCATTCAGTATTGAGTATTTTACTTTGGTTGATTTAACATTATCTATTGTTAGAGCAATGCCTAATGTGCAATTCTGCAGTATAACCTATTTGCTACTAATTTATCAAGCTTCCAAATAGGTATATATTCCAAGCAGGTCTAATTGGTCCATACTCTAAGATCTAAGAACAATTTTTTTATTGACATGTTAGGTGTCTTAGTATTTGGTATATTGTATGATAATGCAGCTTGATTTGGCAGTTTGTCTGTGCATAATGTTTCCTAATAGTTCAATGTTGTTAAGGTAGTAGGGCCTTGTTGAGCCCACTCTAAAATACTAAGGTGTTATAAAAGTTTAACATGCTTATTATAACAATTATTTCTCATGTCAGGTACAAAAACTATGTTCAAACTAATAGTACTATTATGACTACAAAACATAAATTTGAGTGTATACATAATATACAAATTATATATATTAGAACAGGAAACAAGATTTAAGTCATAATTTATGTATTTGATGTTATCCTTTTTTTTTGTTTTAATCTTCTTCACCTTGCCTATCTATGTGTATTATGTTTAAGTGTATGTTATTGGCTGGATACCATGTTAACTCGTGAACGGGTGCCTTTTGAGGGTGTTCATTGTTTGGATACTTGGGGGGAGGTAGACTTGCCGAGCTAACAGATTCAGATAAGAATTACTTTGTACAGACATAAAGAGACTCTGTAAAATTATTTTGAAAAAAATATACCCGTGAAGATTCTTGCCAGTTCTTCTTCACGAAGGTTTTTTCGAACTGGCGGTAGTCATGTTTTATTTGACATCAATAAGAACAAGTAATTGTCAATGTTGAGAAATAAATATTTCATTTCATTTCATTACCATTATACTCTTTTATTAGTAACCTAGCTGCATTAGTTATAACTAGAAGTGAAAACTTGTAATTAGCCCTAACACATCTATTTTCCAAATTAGGTTTAAGATAGCTGTAAGTTTTCTAAAAAGTGTTAAATAAATAACCATTAAATAATGCATTATTAGCTGAAACTCTATGTACTTTGGGCAAATATAGACTTCCTTTGTTTACTACGCGAAAAATAGCACGTGTGTGCTTTGTTTATTACGCATTAGATAGGGCGACACGGAACTCCAAGATTTCGGGACACGCTAACATCTAACACAGTATTAAGTTACATTGATTTATACACCCATCTATAAAATAGATAATAAATTACCTCACAATCAAGGCTGACATCGCACACGGTTCCTGTTCCATTGTATAGGTCCACACTCAGCTGATCCAAAGTCAGCTTTTCTTCAAGGAAATTACCAAGATATCGAAGCAGAAGATACCTGCATGCTCTCTTTTTGATGCTTTCGGACCATGGCAGATACCACAACATTTTCAGTTTTGTATTGTGATCATTACACTTGAAATTTTTAGTTTAGTGCGTAATGAACTTACTTCTATTGTGATTTTGGTTCGACTGACATTCATTCCTTGTTGACATTTTGCTTTGCAACTCGAAAACGTAAATAAACAATGAGTTCCATTTGACGCAACTGTTTCAAAATATGTTTACGTATGTATAAACAATAAAATATTTTTATTATTTTAGATCTTCCTAAAAAAAATGAATTTTACAAATTATTCCATGCAGAGTTTATTTTATTTTATTTAAGATGTTATGGAATCAACCAAGCTCAACAGATGGCGGTAGTTGCTGCAAATTAATCTTGAGAACCTGACCCATCTGTGAATGAACACCTCCTTCTACATATTAATTAATTAAGCTTTCAATAAAGTTGTTGTATAAAAAAATATTCCATTTTCTACTGCTGAACAGTTCAGTTGGTAGAACTAGACTATTATTACAAAACTAAAATGTGATTTTGTTTTTTCGTTACAATTTCACGGATGAACCTTCTACATATTAATTAATTAAGCTTTCAATAAAGTTGTTGTATAAAAAAATATTCCATTTTCTACTGCTGAACAGTTCAGTTGGTAGAACTAGACTATTATTACAAAACTAAAATGTGATTTTGTTTTTTTTGAGCCGTCGCCCGATGATGTTTCGGCATATAATACCGTCATGATTATTTTTAATAGATTGATTATAATAGGTCTTTACCTATGAAACTGCCGTTTTGCCGTACTGGCCATTTCAAATGAAAATATTTTATTTTTTGACTGATAATTCTAATTTCAAATTAATTTTATTTGACAAACATGGAATTCTTTTTCTAAAATCGTCATTTGTTTAATAGTTAGTGTTTTGTTTTCAACGCATTCGAACATTTTTCGTCATCATGGATAAGTAAAAAATTCGAGTAATTATGGAGTATGAGTACCGTCGTGGCAGCAAAGCGGCACAAGCGGCACGCAACATCAACGACGTTTATGGAGCGAACACTACAAACGAACGCACCACCCGTTATTGGTTTACCCGCTTCCGTTCTGGAAATTTTGAACTGAAAAATGAACCCCGTGGTCGTCCGAAAACTTTGGTCGACAATGACGAATTAATGGCAATTGTGGAAGCTGATGAAACTCAATCCACGGCTGAATTAGCAGCAGCTTTCGACGTTAGCATCAAAACAATATTGGTCCATTTGCGTCAAAATGGCAAGGTAAAAAAGCTTGACAAATGAGTACCCCACGAACTCAATGACCGCCAGCGCGAAGTACGCGTGGAGACGTGCCTTGCACTGCTCAGCAGGCATACAAATGAAGGAATTCTGAACCGCATTGTTACTTGTGACGAGAAATGGATCCTGTTTGACAATCGTAAGGGCTCAGCAAGTTGGTTGGACCCTGGTTCAGCACCCAAACAATGCCCTAAACGAAAACTTACCCTTAGAAAAGTGATGGTCACTGTTTGGTGGTCTAACGCGGGTGTAGTTCATCACAGCTTCTTGCCAAACGGGACAAGCATTACTACAGATGTGTACTGTGAAGAACTGAACACAATGATGGAGAAGCTCGCACGTCTCCAACCAGCTTTGGTCAATCGTTCGGCTCCACTGCTCCTGCACAACAACGCGCGACCTCATACTGCACAGCAGACGGTCTCCAAGCTACAAGAGTTGGGGTTGGAAGTTCTCCGTCATCCGCCGTACTCACCAGACCTTGCGCCTACAGACTTCTACTTTTTCCAGAATTTGGATTACTTCTTGGCGGGAAAAAAATTCAATACCCGAGAGGCAGTACAAAATGCCTTTGAAGAATTTGTTGCCTCCCGTCCAGCTGATTTCTTCAAGAATGGCAAAGATGCATTGATTGCATGGGTGATTATTTTGATTAATAGAAATAAAAAATATATAAAAAAATTACGCTTCATTTATTTCGTGAAAAACGGCAATTTCATAGGTAAAGACCTAATATAGTCATGAAGCATATTTAAAAGGTTATTGAACGAACTTTTTTGTCGAAATCTTATGTACGACACTAGTCACATGTCCAAAATCTTAATTAGAATATAGAGAGAAAACAAATTTATACATTACTTAAAGGCTTTTAAAGGAAGAGGTCGGTACCCACGACAAGTCGAGGAGGTCTCAAAATGCCAGAAACGCGACTGAGCCACATTATCTCTCGACCCGAAGCGAGTGTTTGTCGCGTTTAGACACTTTCTCGGCTAATTATGCCAGCCCCGTGCAACTTCAATAGACGCAAACAAGTTTAAGTGTATGATCAAGATACATACCTACTAAGATATTCTTGGTAATGGCCGCAACCTTCCGCGTTTATGAAGTTCATTTTCAGCTTGAGTTCTTAGTTTGGATAATTTAGTTTATTTTATGATAAAATACGTTCTAATATAAAAGAAAATCAAAAAGGAAATAACATGGGAAGAAAAGCAACATATTTAATGTTATATTTGTATTCATCTTCATACATTTGTTAGTAGGTACTGTCGAAAAACTCAATGTAGGCTCAGATTCGCATCTGAATTCCCCTGCACTTTTACATTGAATGCGTACAAAACACCGAAAAACGCGCAAGCGATTATCGCCTGAGCCACCGCCGAATTTCCCATTATTACGAAAGTGCGAGTAGAAAAGAGGGTTCTTTTATTTTCATTTCGAAAAAAGTAATTATATGTATGTGCTCAAAGTTAAAACATAAAAGTACCTAGAGAGAGTTATACAGAGACCCGAGAAGTTTCCATGCAAAAAAATACAATTTTGTGTTTCGATCTCGTCCGGGGCGGCCTTACCATTCGGCCACCATAACAACGTGGTTGTGTTCCGGTCGAACGGAAGGATCAGTCGGTGCAATTACTGGAACAAAGGCAATGCAATTTAAGCCTACGGTCAAGAACGCTTCAATAATCGATAAATCAATAACCACACGACCACCAATCAAAACAACTAAGTACTAATCAACAACTACTAATATCAAAATACCATCACGTGGATCGCGTGGGTATTACAAAACTTGCTTAAAGTGGTTGCCATTGTTTTGAAGGCATTAAGGGCTCCGTTTTTTAGGTAGAGCATAATAACAAAAAGAATACACAAAATTTTACCAAGTTTTTTTATAAAATCAAAGATTTTCATTTAAAACGTTTTGTAACTGGCTAACTTTGGTTTTAAAAGCTAGCAAATTTTATCACCTTTAAAATAAAGCCACCTTCATGTATGTGGAGAGCATAAAGGATAAAAAAATTGCTACAATGAACTCGCAACAAGTGCAATAGATTAAACTTCAAAATGCCTACAGTTCAGAGGGGTGAGGGGTGCGGTTGTATATATTTTTGTCGATAAAATTTAACATAGAACACGTGAGTAAAGAATCGGAAATCCGAACCCTAACGCAATTTATATGTATACACTCGGCGTCAAAAATATCACCCCTCGTTGAAAATCTGAATTAAGCTTACATCGACTTCATAATAATAGCTTAATAAAATGAAAACAGATATCAAATAAAAGCACGTTTAATAACCTTTCAATTAAAGTTCGTTAATTTGAATAAAAGGCCACGTGGTTTCCAGATATAGCGTTAAAAAGAAAGTTTCAAAACTCCGCTAAAAGGGTCCCGAGTTGTGCCTGTTCCTTTGGGTATACAAGGTCCAGATAAGGATAAATGTCAATCGCTCGTTATCCAGAGGTCGAAGAGAACACATCTAAGGAGATCCAGTGAGAAATCAACCTTCAAAGATGGAAACCATCGCCGCTGAATCTGCTCAAGTCGTCGTATTACTGCAAGAAGGAGTTCGTCAGTGTGATGTCGCTCGGCAACTGAATTTAAGCCATTATGCAGTCCACCGAGTATTTCAAAAGTTCCAGGAGACGTGGAGCTGGTCGGCGCCGCTGCACATCCGAAAGAGATGATCACTTCATTGTGACGTCTTCTCTACGCTATCGTTTCTCCAATGCTGTTTAGGTACAACAACGCCTCAGGGAAGTTAGAACCACAGCAGTTTGCATCTCTATTAGAAGAAGACTACGGGAGAAGAATATCGTGACTCGTAGGCTGCTACTGGTCCCATGTTGACCGCACATCATCGCAGAGATCGCTTGCGATTTGCCCGTGACCACGTCGGTTGGATGTTTGAGCAATGGACGCCGGTCCTCTTCCCCGATGAGACTAGAGTCTGTCTTTATTGCAACGACGGACGTGCCAGAGTGTACAAAAGAACGGGAGAACGATTTTCTCTAGCCTGTATCAAAGAAACAGTTGGCTACGGGGGCGGCTCGTGTATGTTCTGGGGTGGTATTAGCATGGACGGCAAAACCGACCTTGTCAGCGTTTCCAGGTCTGATGGTACTCAGGTACAACAACGCCTCAGGGAAGTTAGGACCACAGCAGTTTGCATCTCTATTAGAAGAAGACTACGGGAGAAGAATATCGTGACTCGTAGGCTGCTACTGGTCCCATGTTGACCGCACATCATCGCAGAGATCGCTTGCGATTTGCCCGTGACCACGTCGGTTGGTTGTTTGAGCAATGGACGCGGGTCCTTTTCTCCGATGAGACTAGAGTCTGTCTTATTGCAACGACGGACGTGCCAGAGTGTACAAAAGACCGGGAGAACGATTTTCTCTAGCCTGTATCAAAGAAACATTTGGCTACGGGGGCAGCTCGTGTATGTTCTGGGGTGGTATTAGCATGGACAGCAAAACCGACCTTGTCTGCGTTTCCAGGACTGATGGTACTCAAAGCCAAGGGGCCCTGACTGCTCGACTATACATTGCCGAGATCCTGGAAGAACCTGTGGTCCCATATGCAGGATAAGTTGGCCCTGGATTCATGTTAATGCACGACAACGCTCGCTCCTACACTGCATTGATTGTACGAGATTATCTGGAGAAAGTTGAGATCCCTGTTTTGCCGTGGTCAGCCAGGAGTCCGGACTTGAAGCCGATTGAACGACGACGCGAAAGCGACGGGTTCGGTCACGAGATGCCCACCGTACCAGTCTACAAGACCTTCAGGATGCAGTCATTGAAGAATGGGGCAACGTTCCACAAGAAACCATTGTTAGGTTGGTGGGATCGATGAAGGGACTTTTAGAGCCTGTGATAAGGGCTAGAGGGGTAACATTAGGTTTTAAGTTATTTTTAAGCACTTTTTGTAAATTTTTAATATCCATTTATTGTTTGGATATTAAGTTTCAATAAACATTTTTCAACTGACCATCACGTTTGTTCTTTAATTTTTTTACCCAATAAAATGTCTATATTTTTTGTTTTTTTCTAAAATAAAGGCTTTATTACCTTTCAATTGATACCTCTCACTCATACCCTTGCCTTTGGTCAAATAGCATTTAAAGTCGGTTGAAACTACTTTTCGTGGAGGGGCGATATTTTTGACGCCGAGTGTATATACATATATAAATTAAAGAATCACCTACTTAACTGTGTATAAATATATTGACCGAGGAAACTATGTAGGTAAGTAAGCGTACAGAAGCATAAAGGGAATAGGTATCTACTGACGTGAAAACTATATTCTTACCTATAATTTTACGTAGAGCTTGTCCAAGCTGAAATGACGCGCCCCACTACTTAATTAGTTTATTTAGATGTGTGAGTGCAAATATTAATGACGACACTTCATCTGTGTGGGAGCGTCGATTGTTCAGTGAACTACGATCTGCACGTGTACAAGACGGTCGACTAGTCGGGTGATAAATCCGACCACGCTCGCTCTATGGAGCAGCGCCGTCACATTGTATGAAACAAGGCGTCCTCTCCGCTCGCACGTTTAAGATCAACTAAACTAGTTGGGCAACAAATCCGAGAACAACGGTTCTTAGCAAGTACGGTCTACAAAGAAATTCTAAAAACTTAAGCGAAATGATTTATTTAAATATTTTAATGCAACGCTTTAATAGGTTTTGAATTCATGGTAATTAGAACATAATTATTAAGTGATTTCAGTTTAGTAGTATAGGGTTTCAGTATAGGCATATTAAAATAAAATAATAATTTGTGAATTATTTATTTACTTTACAATTAAATTTAATTACAGTCGCTTAAAGTATCATTACTCACTCATCTCAACAGAGTCGCTTTCGTCTGAATCAGAGTCATTATCATTAATAATAAATTCTTTATCCATGTCAAAGTATTGTGAATATTGTTTTTCTGTGTCTTCAACATGCCGACATGTGTTTGCCCACATTGTACGATCAATCATTTCAAGTCATTCATTTATTAGTGTCATAATGGATGTTAAATTTTGTGCAACGTTTTTACTAGCCACATAGTTTTTTAATATCTCCCATATTTTTTCAATGGGATTCAGTTCCGGGTGGTAAGGGGGTAATCGTAGAATTTCAAACCCTTTTGATTCAATTAGTTCATCGATAGCAAATCTTTTGAATTTATCTTTGTTTTTTAAAATTAAATCGTATAGCTCTATTTTTTTCATTGTTTCATCAAATGGAATATTTTTATCTGCAAGCCATGTTTGCATTTCACTCTTGTTTGAGTTGGAGTTAGGCGCTTTTTCTATTAAAGCATTGTGGTAAGAAGCGTTATCCACAACAATGACAGAGTTTTCTGGTAGATTGGGCAGCAATTGTGTGCTAAGCCATTTTTTATAATTATTCAGATTCATGTTGTCGTGATAATCTCCACTTGTTCAGTTTGCTTTATACACTAAGCCAGCATTTGGAACAAATCCTTCACATCCACCAGCGTGGACAATAATGACCCGCATACCTTTAGATATTTTTTTTTGTACTGGTGATACTCCTTTCGCTAGTTTCCAGCACATGTTTTGAATATGTGTTGTGTGAACGTAACTTTCATCTGTGAAAACGATATATCGGTCCTCATCACGGTATTTTTTTAATCGCCTCAAATATTGGAACCGCAGCATTTGTATGTCGTGCTTTTCGACCTGAGCTTTACGGTTGTCATCTATTTTTGACCACTCGTAGCCTGATTCCTTCAAAATAGTGCGCAGTGTTTCTATACAACTAGTAAAACCAATTCTTTCTACCAATATCTGTTTAAGCTTTCTTAATGTTGGTACTTCATTAAATTCTGTATGGAATGAAGCTATCGTTCTTCGAAGCACACCCATATCAAAATCTTCCAGCTTAGACTTAGGACGCGCCCTTTTTGGTTTTGAGGGAGATTTAAAAATTTTCTGCGATACATCATTTGATGCCCTAGCTTGTTTTTCTTCTTTTAAAATTCGCGTAATCGTGGATTCACTAACACCAACTGCTTGGGCAGTTCGCCACCTAGCATCACTAAGTTTTTCCACTCCATTTTCCGCTTCATATTTCATTCGGTGGTATACTTTTGCAATTATTTCTTTTGCCTGTAAAAAAATCAATAGAATTTTTTATTAATATAATTTAGTAAAACAAATAAAAAAGTCTAACGTAACTTTACATGTTAAAAATCAAATAAGTTGTTTTAAGAAATATTTTATTTACCTGGCTCCGAAGATGTTTTTTTGTAGACATGCTGACGGTACTTTTGAGATCGAACGATGCGTGCTCCCGCGTTTGAGTCTAACCGGCAACTGAACGACCAATTACAATTGCATGTTTAGGTGTGTTGCGTCCATATTTGAAATTTGCTTGTGTGCGTAAATGCGAAGGTGGGGCGCGTCATTTCAGCTTAGACCATATCATTTCACCTACGAAGAGCCGATACCGATATCTATGCTTGTTAGCTATATTCAATCACAAATGGACTTTGGGTCTGCGTTCAAAAGCGTCCGGCCACAAATGGAATGAAAATGCAAAAATGGTGTGAGTGAATATCATACCAGTTTTGATTGATCGGCCGCCCGACAACACGTGCGAAATGAGTATTAGTTACTTGTTGAAAACTGTCATAAATTTGACCGCTCCAAGTAGTCGAAGGTGAAACTTTTTAGTTTCAACTACATAAGGTGAAAAATTGTGGCAAGCGCTTATCAGCTATAATGTAATCACACATGATTTAAATTTCGTGTCATTTAATTTATTTACTGGTGGTAGAGTCGTGGTTTATAAAGCCTCAACAAGAACAAGTATTGGTCGAAGTTGAGAAATAAATATTTGGATTAGAATGTGCACTGAAAATTGTCCATATTGAACCAAAATCCTTTTGATTTCATTTTATTTATTTCCTATCTATATTCAACAGTTTTCTCTTTTAAGTTCTAGGTAGTTCTAGGTATATACTTATAATAAATCTATTTACTTATTCTTTATTTAGGAACTTGTCATTAAATCAGCCTTGGTAAGAGATCAAATCATCTTAAAAATACTTAGGTGGAATATTGACAAAGTTGTCATACGCAATCGGGGCAAAAGAACGATTCCATGTCGTCTTTGGTTAATCCTACACATTTTTAACACATTCTCATGTCTTCTTTTCTTTCTAATTTGCAACCATGACAAAACCATCTATCATTCATATCGATTTCTTTTGAATTTGTATTAGCTATGTTTTTCTGAGTTTTAGGTTTCTTATTTCTCTTAGTCGCTTTTTATTACCCTTTTTATTCTTATTCTCTCTTCTTGCTGTGGCATCAATTGCTTTTTCTCTTTCGTTAATGTCCTGTCTTTTCTCAAATAAATTTGTAATAACTCGCTGTCCTTTATAATTTATAGCTTTGGGTCTTGAACGGGACTTCACTACGGCAAAGTTGGGTGTTGGCATCAATTCTTTGAATGTTGTCGTGCATGGTTTTTTGGATGGATGCATGGATTTCAATACAAACAGCGGAACATCATCTTCGGAATCATCTGCTCCAGAAATATTTATTATTCCACTTGCGTTTATGTTATTTTTTTCTGGAGTGCTTTCTCCTCTTTGTTTGAAATCCTCATGTTCATCATTGGAGTCGCTATAAGGGTCATAAAGGCTGTTATCTCGTATTTTTGTCGATGCAAAAAGCTTTCAAAATGACGATGAATCCGAATATATTGCTTTATTTAACCCAGAAGGCCCTGGAACCGGCGAAAGGATCGCAAAATCTTCATCAGATTTTCGTCCAATAGTTTCTTCATTTTCTGTATCCAGCGATGAACTATATTCTACTAAACGTCTGTGTATAAAATATTCAGAAGCAACTGGTGCGGGGCATATTAGTGTAGGCGTAGCTTCTAGCATTGAATCGATTTGATGCCGACATAGTTGCTATCAACGAGACGTGGTTGTCTGCTGGACAAGAAATGCTTGCGCCGATGCCTAGTGGGTATGTTTTTCGTAACGTACCTCGCCCAAGCAACATGCGTAGAGGTCGGGGTGGCGGTGTTGCCTTCTATATAAAACGCAGCATACGTGTGCGCTTCATAAAGCATCCTCACGCAGGTATTGAACAACTGTGGTTGTCTACGCAAGTGGATGGACTTCGTTTGATTGTAGGGACGGCATATAGACCTCAGTGGCTTAACGTTGACATTTTTATTGACGGTTTGACGGATACAATATCTAGTTTTGCGCACTATGATCATATTGTTCTCATGGGTGATTTCAATATTAATTTGCTAGATAACACGTGCAATAAAGTTTCAAAGGTCAATGAATTCTTGGAAAGCTTGAATCTCCAACAGGTAGTTAAGGATCCAACTCATTTCTCGGTTAATTCTGCCACTTTGATAGATCTTGTATGTACAAATTGCAGAACTCGTGACGTTACTGTATCAAACATCACTGGAAACTTAGGTCACGCTATGATAAACGTCACTGTCTGTCTAAAAAAGGTCAAAGCGCCCCCCAGATATTTTACTTACAGACCCATTAAAAGCATTGATGTGGAAAAATTTAATATGGATGTTAACGCGATCAATTGGGAGGCAGTATGCGAACAATCAACAATAGAGGACATGGTTGAGAGGTTCAATACGCTCATCCTGAGTCTAATGGACACACATGCTCCACTTGTCAAGGTTAGGATAAAATCAAACAAGAATCTACCATGGATCACAGACATGATTAAGTTCATGATTGGTTTGCGAGATGAGGCCTATACATCCTATCGCAAGTCTAAGTCCGATGTAGACCTTCAGTATTATAAAGATCTAAGAACAATTGTAAAGAAAAGCATTTACTATGAAAAGCGAGCATACTATAACCATATCCTAAATTCAAATGTGAAAAGTGGTAAAATCTTTTGGAAAAACTTTAAGGAAAGAATAATATTTGGTTCGGAGAGAAATGTTGGCCTACCTGAGTGTTTTAGTGACGTTAATGCTATCAACCACCACTTTTTGAAATTTCCTAATGATAAAGAAATTCCTCTCTCGCAGTTAAGTTTTTTCGAATTTCATCGACACAATAACTCTACACCCCATTTCAAACTAAACCCGGTTTCCGAGCAAGATGTTGCAAATATCATAATGTCCATAAAATCGAATGCTGAAGGAAGTGATATGATAAGTAGGGATATGGTTTTACTAACTCTTCCTCGAACTCTGCCTATTATTACATTCTTGGTTAATAAGTGCATCGCTTCTGGTGTTGTTTCTCGTCAGTGGAAAGTGGCAATGGTGACACCAATACCTAAAACTGAACACCCTATCGAAATAAAAGATCTACGGCCAATCAGTATTCTACCATTTATATCAAAAATACTGGAAAAAGCTATCTGTAGCCAGTTAATAAAATATGTAGAAACTTCCAATATACTGCCTTGTTTTCAGTCTGGCTTTCGTAAAGGTCGGGGCACTGTCACTGCTCTCCTGGATGTAACTGACAATATTCTGGCTGATCAAGATGTAGGACGTGCAACTCTATTAACTTTTCTTGATTTTTCCCGCGCTTTTGACGGTCTTAACGTGCCACTGCTTTTGTCGAAACTTACATACTATGGCTTTGATGCTAAGACCGTGCGGTTTTTCGATAGTTACCTTCGTGATCGATTTCAGTGTGTCAGATTCAAAACTCAAGATGGATCCATTCTTACATCACAATCTAGGCCAGTTAGTCGTGATGTGCCTCAGGGGTCCATTCTGGGACCACTGTTATTTATTATTTATAGCGCTGATCTTCCATCAGTGATTAAGCACTGTAGATATCATTGTTACGCGGATGATGTCCAACTGTATATTTCTAATACACCAGGTCGAATTTCTGATGCCGCGCGTAAAATGAACGAAGATCTTGTTGCAGTGACAGCATGGTCGGCTAAAAATGACTAAGTTTTAAATCCCATCAAAACGAAATTTATGGTCATAGGCACTGAAAAACAGACTAAAAAGATTGTCACCTTCAATCCTAGTCTACAAATTTAAGGTTCAAATATTGAATGTGTTAGGGAAGCCAGGAACCTAGGAATACTTTTCGATGATAAACTGCGCTTTGAAAAACATGTGTTGGGTTTAGTCAGAAACTGTTTTTATAGGCTAAAAATACTCTACAAGATCAGAAACTATCTCTCCGAACAAACGCGCATCATCTTATGTGAGTCATTGATCTTGTCCGTTCTAAATTATGGCAATCTAGTGTATGGTCCTCGTCTGCTCTCTAGTTCCCAAAGGATGATACAACGAGTACAGAATGCTTGCGGTCGCTTTTGTTTTAATATCCCTCCTCGTACTCACGTGTCACCCTTTTTTAATAACGCCTCAATGCTGAATATGAATTCACGCAGACGACTACACTTGGCAGTCCTTATGTTTGATTTACTAAAACATAAAAAGCCTGAGTATTTATTTAAAAAATTGCAGTTTAGGACGTTTCATTTGCAGTATGGTCAGGGATTCAGTAGGTCAACACGTATACTTGCAGCATATAAACATAAGACCGTGGCTTTCACCGGTAGTTTCCGCTATCAGGCGACTAAGTGCTGGAATAATATTCCACCTCCAACAAGAAATCTGCAGTCAAAATCAACTTTTAAAAATCGAATTAAAATTGCCTTGTTGGAATTTCAAAAACTAGGTTTACGCACTTATGGTCGCTTAGGTGGCGGGGACTCTACGTGTTAGCAGGCCCTATTAACTTGGGCCTGGTCGCATAGTATAGTATACATAATTTTATATATATATAGGCAGTTTATTTTATTACTTATCATGTTATATTATCATTATTTAATATCCTGACGTAATGCAATCCTTTTTATTATTATTATTTTTTTTTTATGACTGTCTTATTAAAGTTATTTTCTTGTGTACGTTTATATGTGAAGAAATGTTTTTTGATGTTCATGTTCTTTTCGTTTTTGTTTCGCTTTTTTATATATATAACACTGGGAATGTTTCTTTTTGTATTTCTCTTTCCTCTCAAGGTAGAAGCTGGAAACCAGCGAATTGCTCATTGAGCATTATACCGTTGAGCTTTTGCCGTTTTGCATCGCCGTAGCACATAATCATATATGTAGTTCTTTGGTATTTTATAACAGTTTAATAATGTTTAATGTGCTTTTAGTTTAATTTTTCTTTTGTATATATATTTTTTTTTGTGTGTGTGATATTGTGATGCAAATAAATGATTTATCTATCTATCTATCTATCTTCTACTCTATAGTTTTGCTCTTGAGAACTATTTAATAAAGATGGCGAAACAATGTCATTTCTGGAATCTTCAGCATCAGTAAGGTCCGTGTCTGACATTATTTCGAATAGACGTTGCACTGAATTGTTAAAAGATGTCAGTTGGGGATCATAATTCTCAGTTAAAAGTGAGGGTAGGTAAGCATCTTCCTCTATAGCATTCGGATCAAATGGAAACAGTCCAGTTGCTTTGATTCCGTACATAATATTTTCCGGAGTCAAGCTTTTTGCCCAAACTTTGGAAAATATTGTATTGAATCGTGGTATATTAATTTTTTTGGTAGGATTATGGTACATGCATTTTATAACTTCTTGATCCCAGTAATTTTCAAAGGACTTGTTGACTGATTTGTCCAACGGTTGCAGTTCATGAGTAGTATTTGGACGGCAAACAATACAAAACAATATCATATTTTTCTGCTGCATCTCCAATGTCATTTCATCAAGATGCCAGGAGGCACCATCGAATATCAAAAGACATTTTCCCGGAGATTTATATTTTCCTAGATGTTCTATAAAGTTAATAAATAATGATGTCGTCATACTACACTTTGGTGCCCTTTTTACCAGTGTCCCAGGAGGAAGATTGTCAGTAAATTCCTCTTTAAGTCTGTTACCCTTGAAAAGTATCATCGGGGGAATACTATTTCCTGTGGCACTGACACATACTGCAATGGTTACATTTTCAGCATGTTCTTGTGCTACAATATGAACCCTACGGTTGCCTTTTTCACCTAATACTTTTTGCTGGTGATGGACAGTAAGCCGGCACCCTTTTTCATCAATGTGGTACCACCTTTCTGGGTGATTGGGGATGTCGAGTTCATCGTACAATTTCTTTAATTCTTGAAAGTGATGCTGTACTATTGGTTTATTGAGCTTTTGCGCTCTTGATGGGTTCATAAATTGAGCTTTGCGTAAAGAAATATTTGGGTTCCGTTTCATAAACCATCATGTTGAATCAGTCTCTGCACGCTCTGCGATTTTTTGTGTTGAAATTGTTTTCAATTCCCTGCTTCTCACAGAATTTGTATGCTTATGAGCGAATGACTTGGGACGTTAGCAGCATGCCAATTTTGGAAAATTTTATAATCCTCTCCACTAAATCCTTTTCTTGTGACTTTGATAATATTGGGGCCCGTCCAATAACTTTTTCAGATTTTCCAGATGCCAGTTGGTTTCGGAGAGTTCTGCGAAGTATTTGGTATCGAAGCGCTGCTTCTCGTTGTGAAAGCACACCGTTTTTCACAGCAGCCATTAACGAGGCCAAAGAATTCTCTGACCACAGGGCCCGCTTTCTCCTAACTGACAGGGCAGGCGACGACATTTTAATCTGTATAGAAAATATCCCATAAAAATTTGTCATAGGCAGAATTAACTTTTTGTTACTATTTCGCACTTCAAAAGGAAGTCAACGATTTCATTTCAAACGTTAAGTAAGGCCTTGTTACCAACGGAAACAGTGGGCCTACTTAGCAATTAAATAGGTTTTAGAATATTGAAAGATATTTATAATAAAAAGAGACATAATATTATATACTTACCCTTCCTTATACGGCTAGATAACTTATTTTCACATCCAAACAGGTAAATACAAAGAATAAATAAATAAAACTTCATAAAAACTACGGTTATTTTCTAAAAATAATATATCAGGCGAAGTAGCGACCGCCCGCTCCGACTATTTGAACGCTACTGACAAAATGGCGGCGCGTGCGAAGCAAAGCGTTGTTGCCAGCTCGTTGCATTTGCTACGTATATGTGTACGTGATGTGTTGAACGAATAATACTACTAGAACTTTATTTTTTGAATACTGGGCCTTGCTACCGGCTGGGCCTTCCAATCCTGAACTACCTTACTAGTTATCTCAGAAGCACCAAAAGCACCAAAAACCATTTATTCTCGAATGTTTCAACAGCAATATTTCCGAGATGAAAGCTCCAGCGGTGATAGTTCTGTAGCGCTTCCCGCCGTGTGTGGAATGGGCTGCATGCGACAACGTTTCCGGGAAAGTAACAACTGCATTTTCAACTGTAGAGTGAACTCAGTTCCACCACGTTCCATCATCATAAGTAAATAATAAATACAGTGGTACACAGAATGAAGCATATAAAAGAGTTAACGTGGATAGTTTAAGGCATCCTGTCACCTTTGGGAAAAAATGAGAAATCAAATCAAATTTTAATTACAATCACTTTATTTTCGTTAACAAAAAATGCCTAATTAGACTCGAAAGATTGGGACGAGGAGTTGACGTAGCCATCGTGGCTGTGGCAGGAGTAGAGCGTGAGGCGGTACACGGTGAAGCCCATGGCGACGGGTAGGATGAGCGTGGCGGCAAACTGCGAGCGCCCCAGTCCACGCTCCGTGAACGCGTTGCATTGCGTGTTGTTCAAGACTAGAACGATCTCAGCGCGTGTCACCGGGTGAGACTCTGCCAGTAAGACGGGTTAGTTAATTAGTTTTGATGATGTATAGATACTTTTTATTGATTTGGTTGAAACACGTAGTCTTACGACGGTTTAAATGGAATTATTATAGTAGGTAAGATATTTTTTATCCGCCACTTATAAAAACAGTTATAAAATAGATAAAAGCTGACCAAATTGTTTATGCGTTTCCTTTTTGCATGAAGGTAAATCCCCTGGTAACTTGGTAACCTGGTAACTTAGAACCATTCCTAATACATCTAGTACAATTCAGTTGAATAGCAAATGAAATATAAAATATGTTTTCTAACTTTTGCGCTATTGTTATCTTCTTTAAAGACTATTCTTCTGCCAAAAGATCTCTTTCGCATCAAAAATCACATGATTAATCCATGTTGTAAGCAAAGCTATTGTAGATAATATATAGTAAGTACATTTCATAGTTCCATTGTGACATTGTCCAGCAAAGATATACAAAACCTCAATTCAAAACATCTGATACGCGGAAACGATCATGTGTGTCAGTCTACGATACTGTTGGTCATTCGTTTAATACCATTTGTATCTATTACCGCGATAGTTGATTAACACAAGACTAGAAACCGTCGTCAAAAACTCCCACAGGATCCAACACCATTAACTGGCATTAATTAATTAAATTGTTCCGTACTTAATAGGTCGGCGATCAAACTCATGTAATTTAACTCATTTGTTTGATGTCGAACAATTCGTTGAACCAAGGTTTTATTAGGTGATCAATGACCGCCCAACGTGTCACGAGGTGTTTTTGTGTTCAGTTTTTTGGTGAACCGGTGTTTTCTATAAATATTTGTAAATTGGTTTAAGAATTTGAATGCTGTTTTATCCACGGTGTCAATGAATAAAAAAGAGATTATGTCTATTTAATTATGCTTTATCAAAACAAATTCAAAATATATGTTATAATTAGCACCTAATTAATTTGTACACTAGATAATTTCAAATTCAAATTCAAATTCACACATTTATTCAACATGCACTACAACACAAAATAAGGTCGTTCAGAAAATCTGATAGAATAAGTAGTCAGTCTTTTTAGCATATTTTTGATATAAGTAATCTACACTTACCATCCGCTCCCTGGTAGAAAATATCAAATATTCTATTGTATTTATTTCTTCCCCATACCTTTTGCTCCAGAAATAATACCTTATCTGGAATTTAAATAATAATTAGGAACACTGAAACTGCAGTTAACACAGGAGTAACACTGGTCTTATAAAAACAATGGTGAGTAAATAGTAATAAGCTTTACATTAATTGTTAACGCGCAGTGTAGAGGATTAATTCGACGATTATTTTAAAAACTAATTGTACATACTTCATTTTTTTACGTTTTTTTTTACGTTATTTTTTTATTCAGCTTATAATTTATACTGTCCCACTGCTCGAAAAAGGACTCCCCCAATTCCTTAGAGGAGATTTTGTCTGAATGTATTTTCTTATCATACAGAAAAAATCTTCTTTAAATTTTTCTTATACAGGGTGTCCCAAAAGTCGACGATAAACCGGAAGCTGGAGATCAGAGAAATTAATAATAAATTTTGGCCCTGTAGTTATGAAATTATAGGTATTTAAAAAAAACAAAAATCAACAGCCTGTGATGATCATTTCAACCTTATTGCTACAAATTGTAACATTTGCTTGGTTTTATTTTTGGAATATAACCCTGAAATGCTTGTATCTATTGTAGCCTTCAATTTAAAATACTACTAAATCTACCTTCGTTTAGAAGAAAACGTCTCGTTTCTCCCAACCAAAAATTTATAAAAAAATTTGTGCTTAAGCTTTAACCTACTGTACTGAAAATAAAATGTAGATAGTTATTTTGGCAAATAGATTCATAAGTTTGCTTATTTAATACAGCTTTCCCCGTCGCGATTTGCCCGTCATATTGCGCGGTCTTTAAGAAGATGTCATGCTTGCATTCAAGCAAGAAGGAAGACATTTCGAACATTTAGTTTAAAATAAAGTTTAAATCTAAGAATTGACGTTTTATTTTAAACCCTTTCTAAAAAGGTTACTATGAAAGTACTATTAGACCATTATCAAATCAATTTTTAATGTGCAAACTTTAATAGGTTTACTCTCGCTGTTTAAACTTGGCGTATCTACCTAGTAATTATTAAGTAATTATGTAAAATTAGCTAAACTAAAAACGATGAAGAAGTCTTTAGCACTTTCCCTTTGAACAACAATGGTATTAAACCCTAATAATAACCTAATACTTTAATTACAACTTTGCCAAATTTAGAATGGTTTCTTGTACGTTGTTGTTCTTTTTCGCTTTGTTTTAGAAATAATTTAGCATGTGAAATCATTCATTCATTAAATCAAACCATTATGAAATCTGTATTGAATAAGCAAACTTTTGAAACTACTTGCCAAAAGAACTCAATACATTTTTTATTCAGTACAGTAGGTTAAAGCTTAGCAGATTTTTTTTGTAATTTTTGGTTGGGAGACACAAGACTTTTTCTTCTAAACGAATCTAGATGACCTTAAAATTAAGCCTAAAAAAATAAGACCAAAGAAAGGGTAAAAAGTAACAATTCATAGCAACAAGGTGGAAATGATCATCACGGGGGGTTGATTTTTTGTTTTTCTTAAATACCTATAGTTTCATAACCTCAGGGTCAAGTTTTTTTTATTTTTCTGATAGCTGTTGTGACTTTTTGTTTCTCCTGCTTCCGGTTTATCTTCGTTGGGCACTTCGGTTTGGGACACCCTGTATAAAGGTTATTTTATGTACTTTTAGTCGTGTTATTTTCTTTAGCCCCTCCCCGATTCCAAAACCTAGCTACGCCCGTGAGCACTAGTCATCAAATTTACAAATAAGGTTTGCGTACGGTAAACTGTACAAACCACTTAGTTGACGAAATACTTTATTTTAAAACATATTATTTTATACAATGTAATGAGAATTAATTCAAATGCAGTCCTAATGCACAGTCAAAATGCACTCACCTTTGCAGTCCCCCAAAAATAACATAACTTTGAAATATGGTATCCCCAGTGCGAGCAAAGTGCGTTGAAACTGTAGTGCAGGGCTGCCAACTTCAAAAAACACAATCAGAAATATCAATAATAGGCTGAACCGTGTCTTGCACCCCATGTTCTATTGCCAAGTGATATAATGCTTCTATAATGAAAGAGTAGACGATACAATAGCTCTATTATGTTAAGATTTCCGTTCCAGTAAAGTTGTTTTGTGTTTACTTAAAGTTTCCATAGAAATACTTGGATATTAGATCCAATTAAGTACCTTAATATTTAGGTTCAAGCCTTCATGTTTCAGAGTCAGGTTCAAAGTTACTGCTACGGCTTAATTTTGTAAGTAGGTTTACTTTCAGAAGTCCTGCTTTGTTTTTCATACAAATTCAGACATTTTACTGTAGCATGCCGAAAGATAAACTGAACTTCTACAAAATTTGAGTGTGAACCTCCCCCGCCCAGGTGTAATAGCACCCTATATCTCCATGAAAACTTTTACTTGTTTAAAACTGGAACATAACAAAGTTTCCTGCCAATTTTACTTTACAAATTTACCATTGCCGACTACCGTCATGGAAATTAGAAAAAAATATATTTCTATAACCGAACACTCAATTTTTTTTTTAAATATTAAACAATTTTGTCCGTTCAATTCTATATTTGTTTTCGTATCAATATTATAAATTATTATACTTATTACTCTTTTATTTTATTTTAATTGTAATCATTTTTAGATAATAATTTTCTTAAATTATTCGCATTTCTTTATAGTATTGTATTGTTTTCGAATCCTGGTAGGGGCAAATATTTTATGATATTTGCTTTCTAGTCATGGATATTTCTAACAATCACACCACATTATCTAGCCCAAATTAAGTATCATTAAGAACTTGTGTTATGGATACTAGATAACGGATAAATAAACTTAAGAAATATATAAACACACATAAATATTAATGATCCTTAATTTGGGCTAGATAATGTGGTGTGATTGTTAGAAATATTATTATTACAATTTTATTTTGTAATTTCTAATTTTTGCCTAACTTTTGTGTAGGTATAGTAAAAGAAAATCGAATTTGATAATAATAATGTTTCCGTTTTAAATTTCACGCGGTGCAAACCTATCTGAGTTATACGTTGATGCATTTTGTAAACGATGGTATAGAATATGTGTTAATGTTGTAACTATTGGTTTGTTTCAAATAAATAAATAAAATAAAATTACTTAATAACAAAACTTAATTTATTTTGACCAAAAAATATTACAGTTGTTTATGTATACAACTTCTGTTTATCACATAATCAATTCACTCATAAGAAGTGTTAAGTCGTTCGAAAGGCTGTCCATTGCGAACACCTACAGTTGTTCGAGATTGTACTATAAGAACTTGGGAGCAGTTGATTTCTCGATGGCGTGGAGATAAGGCCTAGAACTTGGGAGCCTGACGTTTAGCAAAGCAGCCGTTATTTACAGGTTGACAATGACATGGTTGACGGCGGCCGCGATCCCCGCCCAGGCCTCAGTGGCGGTCTGAAGCAGCGCATCGCCCTTCAGCAGGTGGCCGGGCACGGACACGTCGTAGGCGAACAGCACGCCTTTTCCAAGCGCGAAGTCGGCCGGACTACCAGTGGCTGGTGCCAGCATCTGCGCCGCGTTGCCCACGATGTAGGATGAGCTCTCAGCGTCCGCCACGCGGTCCATGGCCGACGCGATCACCACGCCCAGCCTGTGCAAGCCCAGCCCGTTGCTTGGCAGGCTGCCTGCAACAACAAAAACAAATGTTGTGAAACATCTACATGTTACTTACGAAGTATCTAAATTTTTTTGCCTTTAAACTATCAAAACCGATTCTCGCCGTTCTAACACCACTTCGATTGATCGGTCTCTTCCCGACGTTCAGTACCGCTCAGTGTATAAACATCACAGCCTAGCGTGTAGGCTCCGTGATGGGAGTTTTCTGGGTTTTTTACTCGCTCCGAGCGATCACGAAGTAATTTTTTCTTTACGATGCAGTTTCTTAATTTCAAAGAAAAACAATTTGTACGGATCCAGTTCTTTTATTTATCTATTTATTTATTTTCTACGATTTTATTATTTACTTTTCTATTTAACATTTATCATATTTTTGTGTCTTTTCGTGTACATTTTCCTCTTTTTGTCGGTAAAGGTCGATTTTAACGTAGTCGATTCTTTACCCACCGGTGTGCCAGGCTAACGCGTCGTACCCGTTCCTACCGAGTTTCTTGCTGGTTCTTTGGCAGTACATGACCCTTCCGAAACAGTGGTAGTTTCAATATACGACTTTTAGGTGCCCTTGTGGTGCGTATCGTATGTGAGAGTAGTACGTTAGAGTAGTTTATGTTTCGGCTAAGCGCCCTCAGCGCTAGGCCACAAAGTCCGTAGAAATTTAAAAGGCCTACAGGGCCATAAATAAATAATCGATTTCGAAAATAAAAACTAACAAAACCTCCAAATCAAATTATCACTTTCAAGAAACATATACCGTTAGCAGCCCAAGGATAGAGCACGAAGTTGCCCTGACTGCGCAGGTTGACGTAAAGAACGACGCGGCCGGCGTGGCGCTCCAGCACGTCGCTGATGATGCGTGACTCAGGCTCCGACCTTGCCACGGGGCCCTCGAACGTTTTGGCGCAGGGTTCGGCGTGCTTAGGATCTGAGCCAAACCCCACATCGAAGTTGTAGTTCAGGTTCACCCCGAGGCACTCCGGCAATTTGGCGTAGTTGGTTGCGCGGCTCTTGATCCAGTAGCGGTCCTGGTATACGAGATTACAAGGACATGAGAAAATATTAATGTTTGAGAGTGTTCGTCGGTTGGATACTTGGGGGGAGGGAGACTTGCGGAGCTAATAGATGCAGATAAAAATAATTTTGTGTAGAAATAAAGAGATATTGATCATTTATTTTGAAAACCCGTGATACCCGTTATACCCGTGAAGTTTCTTGCCAGTTCTTCTTCACGAAGGTTTTTCCGAACTGATGGTAGAGTCATGCTTTGTTTGACGTCAAGAATGTACAGTACGTCAATAATGGGCAGTACTCTTAAGTCAATAATTACCTCACGCCTAGAGTACTCATACCCATCAGGGTTCGCCACCGGGATGATGACCCAGTCAGTGTGCTCGGATATATTCTTGTCAGTTTTTTGGACCACTTGGTCGATGATGTACATAGCCACGGTGCCCGTGGCCCAATCCCTGGCGGTCACTAGCGCTGATATCACCACCACCGGCTTCTGCAGCTCGTCAAATCTTGATGTGGAGTAGCGCAAGTACTGGATCTGGCGCCCTTCGAAGGACCACGCGGCGTTGAACACTGCTGTCGTGTGAGGGTGCTCCTTGAGAACGTGGTCTAAATACTCATTGATCTGAAATTAAAATTAAATAACGTGACTGTTCATATACAATTGCGGGATGAGAATACCATTTATTATTTAAATTATTGCGATGCTGTCCTTACTTCAGAGTGGGAATAATAATTATCCCAACTGAAAGTCTGGATCTCGTCCTTTGACTTTTTCTGGTCCGCCGGTTTCCAAGAATGCTTTCCTCTGAAATCAATAGATTCACAAAAACATAAGCCTCATTTTCTATAACTATAGAAAATTTAATTAGTTGAACGCCAATACGTCATATAACATACGTACAAAAGATCATCCACGGTTCTTCGGAATTCAATATTATTATCCTTGAAGTATTTGGTCCACATCTGCTGGTCGTGCAGCTTGACGCGGATGGTTGCCTCAACCCGGCCGGACTTGGCACGCTCGGCGGGCGTGATGCTCAGCACGTCCACCTTTGGAGACAGGTGGCCCAAGTCAATGTTATTTCCGATAATTAAGTACACTCCGTGGCTGTAAATTTACAAAATCTAAATTATTTTTTTTAAATGTAACATATTCTTTTGCTTGCCTTTGAAAACATAGTTAGAAACGTAAGGAAAGAAATGAAATATAGAAAAAAAGGCTTCGTGGATGGATTACTCGATTGATAGACACGAAGTCATCGAACGAAAAGCAGCGTAGCCACCAAACCTGGGCGAGGAAGCTCGGCGGTTTTTAGGAAAAAATCCGTAAAAACAATAAAATTATTTAATTCTCTTAACCGAAGAAGAAATAGATAAGATTATTTTACAATTTTCAAAGAAGACAACCGAGTACGCGATCCAGCGATAGAAATCCGCGCAGATCGACACAATCTATCGTAAGTGTTTTCATGATTAATATTGCTTGTGATTATATCGACTAATATAATCGAAATATAATCGAAAAATATATAACAAGCCGTTGCCAACCGTAGGCCTCAGTTGGAATTGCCTTTGTTCCAGTCATTGCACTGACTGCTTCTTTCCTTTGACTGGAACACAATCACGTGAACGTGGCTATTGTGGTGGACACAATAGGGTGGATGTACCGCCCCACACGAGATCTACTAAAGATTATTTCTCATCATTTCACCAACTTCATCGCACAGTTTTGCTGGATAACATGATATGCTTATATGTAACAATGTTTCAGAAACTGACTCTCATTTAAAAATGCAGATTATATGAAACTGAGGTACCTTAGGTTATCATTGTTCGCTTGTACAGCCAGCAGCGACAGGAAGAAGAGTATTGGTGCGTATGCTACGAGCAACATTTTTGTTAATTTATTTTGAAGTTATTAAAATACCACAATCTACCGACGGTGTCGATTTTAAAGAAGATGGATTTAACTATATAATTATTATTAATTAATTATTTTCTGTTAATTGAACGGGTCCTGTGCGGAGGCCGGCGCAGCACAGCTCGCTTCGCGGATAGACGCGTTACCTACGTATAGGTCTGTATAAGAGAGTACCTAGTACCCAGAATGTAAAGTATGTCCGTAGAACAATCTTATTTCGTATTGCTTGTCTGTATATTTCTAGAGAAAAAATAAAGCATTTTATGGTAGCCCTATGTAATTTATAAGTTTATAAGGAAGTGTAGTGCATCAAATATCCTCAAAAGTTTCAAATATTATACCCAAGTAGGTAATTTATAAAAAGGAATGTTCAAAAAAGGAATTTTTTGTTCTTTAAAGCTAAAGTTCCATTATATATTTACGAAAACTGGAAAGTTATAAAGTGCAAATCCTCTAAAGTAGGATAATGAGGATGGCGGCTCTAATGTGACGAAATTAGCTTAATTTTAAATATTCCACGAACGGAGCCGCGAATGCAGATATTAGGTACAGTTCTCACGGTCAATGTAAATGCTTTGACATTGCAATGTTATTTAAATATTTGAGATTTTTGTAAAAATACCTATATATTATTATATCACAGAAAGACAATGAGAAAATAGATTTACTTTTTATAAATTTGTCAATATTGCTTATGGTCTTCTAACTATAATATATTTCTTTCTTAACTGCTTCCAGTTTTCAGAACGCTGCTTACAGTCGCTGGCATCTTGAGCAATCACTAAACTTAATGTGCAGTTCTAATTTGACTCCACGATCCCCAGGGTTGATGTCGCTATAACTCTGATGACTACTCAGGAAGCAAGAATCATAAGATCCCGTGTTATTTTGGTCTAAGCTCATCTACCATGATCTTTTGAACACCATGATCAAAAAATGCATTTCGTTTCAAACAGAAGGTTTTGCATCGTTCTAAATGTTTTTAAGTATTGTTGCAAACACAGACGCCTGCATCACGTCGTCGTGAAAAGGCCCAATGTTTTTGGAGTTTTTTTGGAATTCTTTTTCACATATTCATAAGTAGAAATAAAATTTGGCAATATTACTTAGTTATTTACAAATAACTAAGGAATAATAATAATAATAATACATAGGAAATAGTGAAACTAGGAAATGAAAATAATTATGAATGGCCATAAACATTTTGGTAGTTTTAATCAGATTACACATTACACCTACAGATGTTCTTTCAAGGTTTGTTTTTTTATTATTAAATACAGAAATTATAATGTCATTTCGTTTTATTAATGCTGATATTCATAATTTGTTTTCTTATTAAAGACGAATGGTATCAAAAGCAACATTTTAAAATATCAAGTACTTTTCATTTGATACCACATACATACAAAACTTGTTATGAAATGGCGTTGTTAGTCGTTGGTATCCTCAAAGTCGAATTTACATTACGAAATGAGTATCATGCCTGGTGAATTTATTTTTAAGAAACTTTGTTGCAGGACTTTCGCTAAAACGTTACTTAAGTTTCTCCTTAATATATATTTTGCCTAGTACATTTTTCTGAGAAAGCTTTAAGCGACATTAGCTTTGCTTCGCATTTTCACAGTGAATTTAGTTGCATCAAAATTAGTTTTTATCAATGAATCGCACATGGCACGGGGAACTTTTGCTAAAATTGTATTGAGAAATTATAATACATTCATCAATGATAGTCGTTAAAAGTTTGACAATCGTTAAAATTCCAGTGTTCAGCATATTTATATTTATAGCAGTGAAATTTATTCTAAGGTATTAATTTATTCAAATTTTTTGCGAAATATTTCAATTATAAGTTACGTGAATTGAAACGTAATTCGAAACACCAATCAGCAAAAAGTGACGAAAGTACGGACAAAAGTATCCGGTACGCGGAGTTCCAGTGAGGTTATGTTATTTAGAGCGCATTTCTCAGTCAAGAAAACATTAATTTACCTATTCTGTGGTATTCTCAGCTCGACAAGAGAGTCTTATGGAGAAAACGCAGATAATGGTTTTGTTCAGATAAAAATTGTCCTAATAGCTTTCTTCTTATTCAGTTGTATGTATATTTACTAGTTACTTCTTTTATCACGCTGTATTCGCCTATAATTATAATATTACTTAGTTTGTATCCATTATTAAATGTAACTTGACAATGTTTTGGTAACTATTATGTTGGTGAACTAATAAATAAATAAATAAATAAATCAAAGGTCATTTAACTCCGGAACATAATAATTCGTGAAAATGGCTACCAAGTAGAGGTCCAAGTGCACGACAAAGAAGAAAAATTACAACTTGTTTACATAGATCTCTTGATTTTTCAACATGCTCAGAAATGTATTTTTCATTAGTAACTGAAACTTAGCAAATGTTTCATAGATTATGATAGTTCAGAAACATAACGAAATAGATACAGAGATTACAATTTCAAATTTAAAACAATACACATACTTAGCGAGTTACTCTGAGACATAGGACTATAGTTTTCAACTTGTTCAATTTCAGTGCTTTCAAGGATTTCTTATCTTTAGCGTTTTAAAACTAGAGATCTAGGTTTTGATGTGTGCTTCCTTCGTTGACAGTCCAAAATGTAGGGAACAATACCTTTCCTTTAAAATTAAGTTGCCTTGATATTTATCCAGCGCGTTTATACTTATCCAGTTTTCAACACCTTTCTCAGTAAAAAAGATTTAATAGAAAAGCTACCTACTTAAGTTTCAAAGAAACGCCTTCCTTGTTATACATTTAGTGAATGCTACATGCTACGAGGTTATGTTTGTCACAAATCACAACACCGTAAGACAGATGTTGAAGAAGGTAAATGGCGTTTTCTAGCAACTTACATCCACTTTTCTATTAGAAATACTTTGTGTTCGGGAGGCCCAATGCTGTTTAGCCCGTTCTTCAGGTCATCCACATTCCACAGAAAAGTTTGAAATCAGTGCGTCCTATCCGTTTTGACCTGCGGAACCAAAACGCGGAAGCTGAGCGGAGGATTAGTCCACAAACTTAGTCTTTTAGCGTGCGATAGAGCGGGCCATGTTAGGAGTCTCTGTAGTGGATATAGTTTGTAAAGAGGTTATTGGACAAAGGCCAAAGTGACCGTGGAGAATTAGGAATCTGAAGTGGAATAGGCTGGTCATGTCATGATTGACGAACGTAGAGCACTCAGTGAGTGCAGCAAAGAAAATAAAACGCCAAAATGTATCAATTGCTTGGCCCGTATCTTTATAACAATACAATAATAATAATATCAATCATTCTTTAGTTGTATACAGTTCAACGAGCTTTGAGTGCAAATAAAAGTTTTTATCCTGGCTCTCATCTAAAAACTATGAAAATACTGAATCTGTGCAGACTACAGACGGACGCCATTATAGTAACAGTGAAATAATTTTTAACAATGACTATAAATCCATACTCATGAATTTCAGTCTCAAAAATTATATTTAGTACAACTAAAACTTGTTGTTGCGTATATTTCTGTCACAATTCACCGTTTAAAACGTTTTTTGTGTAGTTTTAGTATTAAGTATCGTGATATTTTAAATTCATATATCATCACATATCTAATTCACCTCAAAATGAATTACCTACTTATTGTGTAACAATATTTTTGGGTTGAGCAATCTAGTTATCTAGAGGTAGGCGAGCTCTGTCCTTTATTAGGGGAAGATATGTTAGTAAAGATATCTCAGTAAATTTTAAGATTAGCTCTAAGAAATATCATTTGTGATATATTGTTTCACATACAAATCTTAAACGTGTTTCAGCCCTCCTCTGACAATAAACGAAGTCAGCGAAAAAACAGTGATAGCATCAATGACATATTACATACAGACAGGTTATCCGCTCTCAATAATGGCACCGCAAATACAAGGCACTTGCCCGCTATTTTACTTAGTCTGGTGCAACCCAGTGTCACGGCTAAACATCAAACAAAACTTATTCCCTATTCTGTGTTTTTAATACCGTACAATGCCTTCTTGCGTGTTTAATTTAAGACAGTATACTAATTACACTATACTATTACTGTTAAAGAAACAATAAACGTTTCTTTTCATGCGTAAGTACTACTTTTTTATAACTACCTTATTTATTTTTTATTTTGCTATTTAAAATGATTTTTTTAAATTGACATGGCTATTCATTTCAATAAACTCGAAGAACGAGATGTAATAACGAGATGTAATATGATTCTGTATGTGGGAGTAAAAGAGATAACGCTATAGAGTTGCGACAATTACGTATTACGTCACGTACGCTCGCAAACAATTAGTGCGAAGCAACGTCACGAAGAACATAGTTATCTCTTTCTAACAACAAGTGAACATTAATATTCTTTCCCTCTCCCAAAAATTGTATTTCTCTAAATATCTGGTAGGTATCTATAGTTACGTTGACGCCGTTTTTTTGTGCGGTAATGTATGACTTGTCTATATGTGATATGTCATTGGATAGCAAGAACATTTTTTCTAAAATGTAGTACAATAAATCCAAGTGGCATGTAGATCCTTGGGGAAGCCATTGTCCTGCAGTGGGCGTCTTTCGGCTGAAGGAAGGAAGTAGTACAATATACCATATATAAAAGAATAAAAACATGACTTCAGAAGCTCAATAAGCTTTTTCGAAATGAAAAAAAGCCGGCTTGAAATGAATGTTTTAAATTGATTATTCTCCAATATCCAACTGTAAAAATGTCATCGCACGGAAACTTCAGAAAAAAACGTTTGATACTCTCACCAAGATACACTGTCAACTTATTATGTATTAATTCATTTCTAGTGTGTGTGTAGTGTTTTAGTGGATATCTAACATTTTACTGGCTTTCTACTTTTAACCCCCGACGCATCGAGAGTTATTATTAGGTCTTTACCTATGAAATTGCCGTTTTTCACGAAATAAATGAAGCGTAATTTTTTTATATATTTTTTATTTCTATTAATCAAAATAATCACCCATGCAATCAATGCATCTTTGCCAACGCATTGGTAGCTTATTGATACCTTTCTTGAAGAAATCAGCTGGACGGGAGGCAACAAATTCTTCAAAGGCATTTTGTACTGCCTCTCGGGTATTGAATTTTTTTCCCGCCAAGAAGTTATCCAAATTCTGGAAAAAGTAGAAGTCTGTAGGCGCAAGGTCTGGTGAGTATGGCGGATGACGGAGAACTTCCAACCCCAACTCTTGTAGCTTGGAGACCGTCTGCTGTGCAGTATGAGGTCGCGCGTTGTCGTGCAGGAGCAGTGGAGCCGAACGATTGACCAAAGCTGGTTGGAGACGTGCGAGCTTCTCCATCATTGTGTTCAGTTCTTCACAGTACACATCTGCAGTAATGCTTGTCCCATTTGGCAAGAAGCTGTGATGAATTACACCCGTGTTAGACCACCAAACAGTGACCATCACTTTTCTAGGGGTAAGTTTTCGTTTAGGGCATGGTTTGGTTGCTGAACCAGGGTCCAACCAACTTGCTGAGCGCTTACGATTGTCAAACAGGATCCATTTCTCGTCACAAGTAACAATGCGGTTCAGAATTCCTTCATTTGTATGCCTGCTGAGCAGTGCAAGGCACGTCTCCACGCGTACTTCGCGCTGGCGGTCATTGAGTTCGTGGGGTACCCACTTGTCAAGCTTTTTTACCTTGCCAATTTGACGCAAATGGACCAATATTGTTTTGATGCTAACGTCGAAAGCTGCTGCTAATTCAGCCGTGGATTGAGTTTCATCAGCTTCCACAATTGCCTTTAACCGAACCAAAGTTTTCGGACGACCACGGGGTTCATTTTTCAGGTCAAAATTTCCAGAACGGAAGAGGGTAAACCAATAACGGGTGGTGCGTTCATTTGTAGTGTTCGCTCCGTAAACGTCGTTGATGTTGCGTGCCGCTTGTGCCGCTTTGCTGCCTCGACGGTACTCATACTCCATAATTACTCGAATTTTTAACTTATCCATGATGACGAAAAATGTTCGAATGCGTTGAAAACAAAACACTAACTATTAAACAAATGACGATTTCAGAAAAAGAATTCCATGTTTGTCAAATAAAATTAATTTGAAATTAGAATTATCAGTCAAAACAAAATATTTTCATTTAAAATGGCCAGTACGGCAAAACGGCAATTTCATAGGTAAAGACCTATTATAATATATAATAAGCTGGATGTGTCTGTTTTTGTGTCTGTTTCTGTGTTTGTTTGTATTTCTGTCTCTGGCACCACAGCTCCAAAACGTCGGAAACGATTTTTTTTTGTTAACAAGTTGAATGAACCCTAAAGTTTTCTATGCCATGTTTGAAGAAAATAGTTTAATTCAAATGTTCAAATCAAAAGTTTTTCCATGAGTCGGGGATTTTTAATTTGTGCTACCTAATAATAATTTCTCATGATGTTTTATTTTTATTGCACTACTCACCAACACTGGCTTTCGACTCATATTCTAGGATGTGATATTGAGACTAATAATATCTAGTTGTGTTCCATAAAATAGGCATTGCTTCTTAAAATAGACGGGTAATGAAACAATCAAAAAGAAAGATACAGTTCTTCGTACAATATTTAATCATAATCTCAAAACAATCTTATTGTTCTTATTATCTTCTGTCGCAGACTATTCACTACAAGCTTGCAGACATGATATTTATTATAAATAACAATTGAAATACCTAATAACAAAAAAATACCATCCAATATTTTTATGGTTACTACTCAACATTGCAAGTTACTGTATATTCTTTAAGGGTATTCTAAATATATAATAAGTCCTTTAAAATGTTAAAAATCCAATTCTCAAGGTGTAACATCAATAAAAAGTCACAAGAGCATCATCCGTTATCCAGCAGAAGTGCCACGAGCCGGCGAGGTTTACATTTAGGGCAACATAGTAGCAATTATGCTCACTTAAACCCCTATAATTAATTCTCCTAAAACCTAAATAGATTAACTAATACCGTTAAACTCCTCAAAGTAAAATAGCAAACGTTTATTATTTGACAGCATTTGACGTTTAGTTATGTATTAACTATCCTAATCAAGAATTTACATAACTATACCTATTCATGTTTAATTTAAAATATAATTCTGTACATGTGTGGGTCAACAATTTAACGCATAAACGCAAAGTGTACAATGCATGCATTAATGGGGAATGTGCATAATGTATTTTATTAAATATTTAATTATTACATAAAGATACCAAAAACTAAAATGTTAAAATATGCACAATTTATTTAATGCAAAACAAGAATTGACATTTCAAAGTTCGCACGTAAACGCTGAGTGGATGAAGACTAGGGCGGTTCACGCTTGTCTAAGACATATATGAGTAGATAAACGGAACAGAGACAAAGCTTCTTAAGAACGTGAAAAATTTTAACCTATTTTGGTAGGGTTGTCACAATAGGTTAAGACAAATTAAACAAAACATTTTTTAAATACTTTTATTATTCAGTATAATAGAATACTTCACAAATTACTAACTCTAATAATTTTCTATTTATAATTTTTGTTTTTTAATAATTTATTGTTTCTTTTGATGGTGTGGTAAATTCTGAATGTAACATATAGTTTTTTCAAGTAATCTAAAAGGAAACACTCACGTGGCATATCAAATTTACAATCTTTAATACGTTTAAGTATTTCATTGCAAATATTGACAATATTTATTTCAAGATCGAAAAATTCGCTCACCTTTTGCTCGAGCAATTTTATTTTATTTTTCTAGTATGATTCATACACACAGTACAGTAAACAACCATTATAAATAATAAAATACCACGTTTATACCTAAACGTTTTTAATTAAAATATTTAAACTTGCAACTAACAAAACAAACAACGTGCGTCGCAATGACCCTGAGATTGTCAACTGGCTGTGCCTTTTCACAATCTCTTTTGACAAGTCTAGCCGCGTACGTGACAAGCGGCCAGTGGTCACGCACACATGCCCCGCGTGCTTGTTGTAGTAGTGCAACCAATTCGTGCGGTTGTATGAAGCTTTGTCGCTGTTCCGTTTATTTACTCATGTGTCCAAGGGGTACCTTCCCACTCTACGCTTGAATGTTGCAGGTTTAAATTTGTCTGTAAAAATAGACGCAGACAGATGTTACTCAAGCATCTATAATTTTGGCTGTAATCCTAGATAAGTTTTACTCCTATAGTTAGGCCATTTTAATAGGTAACATTTGACGTCTGTCAGTTTTATCTTCATAGTGAGGTGACCTGCTTAAAAACATCGATTAAAGTCAATGAATCGATACGGACTTGAAACATATGTGAATTTTAAAAATCATTAGGTGAATCCTTCTCCCATAATTATTTTTTCTTTCGTAAATTTAAGGAGCAAAATAAGACAAGCACATAATATATTTAAAAAAAATGCATTAATTCAGTTGAACTATGCGAACTGTTATTAGTATTGTTATCTTCATCACTGCTGTAATCACTCAGAGATATTATTAATTCATTTTCAATAATATTGTATATTCTCACATCTCGTTCAAAATCAATCAGTCTTCGGTAGTGACTTCTGCACACGCAGTTTGTAGCAGAGTCATCATTTTAGCTGTACTGAAGAGTGGTTCAGTATTGTTCCGCGCTGCATGACCCTTTATTTGTGCCCAAGCTCGATGGCGTTTTACTGGCGATGGAGGCAATCGAACAATTTCGTGTCTATGCTCTAGGGCTAGTTCATCAATTACAACTCAAAAACTCAACGTTTAATAAAGTTGGACTTGCATCCACACCATTTCTTACCAGCCACGAGACAACTTCTTGCTTTTTAATTGCTTGAGTTGGTGGTTTATCAACTTGTACAGAATGATAGGGTGCATTGTCCATTATAATTTTCAATGGGTCTTCTAAGCTGACTAGCAACTTCTCAACCACTCTTTAAAAACCTCAAAGCTTTTTTCCTCATGGTAATCACTTGTAGTTTTAGAGGCGAATGCGAGGAGGCAGTCTGGAATAAAACCTTGAGAAGCTGATCCCGCGTGACGTATAATAAATCGGGCTCCTTTTTCCTCTCCGTTCTAGCAGGATTTTCTGCTTGTCAGATTTTATAAAATCTAAAGCCAATTGATTTTAAAACCTTTGATAGAGACGATTTACCGCCAAAAAATAAGCCTTTGTCTTTTAACGAACTCTTTTCCCGTGTAGGATATTCTTTTCTCGAGTAATATCCATAATTGTGGTTGCGAATTGTAGCAGCATCAAAATTATCAACGCCAACAATTTTCTTGTCCCTTTTTCTTTTTTTCGTGTAAGTAAAGTATTATCTTCCGAGCCTGATGGTCCGTATTTCTCTTTCAGAATTTGAGTTACTGTCCTCTACCCTATTCCCAATGCTTCGGCATCGCGTTCTCTCGGTTGTGTTAATGGTAAAAGAGGCCCATCGTTAACTGATTCACATTCAAAATATTTGTACAATTTCACCACTAGTTCGCGTTTTCCCCCGTTTCGACATGGTAAGACTGTAATGTTGTTCTTGTTTAATAATCGTTCAGCAATCGGAGTCCAATTTATAGCCAGGTAAACGTAGTCAGTAAGTTCAGTCCAATAAAAAAGCCGGGTTAGAAGAAAATAACAGAGCACACCAAAAAAGCACAGTCACTTCACACAACGATAAATGACTGCGTCATGTAATGGCGACATGACATGGCGTCATCGACAGGCACTGGTGTTGCCAGCAACATCCCACCTAAATTGTACCTAACATCAATGATTTTTCTATTTAGTTATTTTTTGTATTTTTATAGTTAGTTAAATGAATAATAAATATAATTATGTTTTATTATAATTACAACGTGGTTATTAATTTATGGTGATATTTCTTCACAAGTAATCATTGCATTCGATTCAACTTATCAGCTTTCGATTTTTAGAGTAACATCCCTAGTGTTTAAAAAGAAAAAGGGTTAACTGCAACATTGTAACGACGTTCAGTTCCGTAGATCAGAAATTGTTTATTATGTTTAGAATGGTTTATTAGTGAAAGCAAATCGTAAAATTACTCGTATTGGTCATTATTACAATAAATATGTAATCGTAATTGAAAAAAGTTAAGCAATTGTGCAGTTCTAACAAAACGAAAAAATATATTATTTTATGGCCGCCGTTATAAGGTTACGTTGTTGAAAATTTATGAATTGTCAAATGTTACTTATAAAAATGGCCTAACTTTAGTAAATAATGCGCAGTCCCCTGTTGTAGATAAATCTACGAAAATAGCTTTTAACACTTTTTTGAAAACCTTTGTGCCACCATGCGTATATTATGGGATTCAAAATGCTATTGAGATATCCTAATATAATTAAAGGTCCTAACACTTGTCGCCTTTCTAAACACTTTTCATTTGTGTTCTTGTTTTCACACAAGATGTATAAAGTAACGCTAGCCAGAGCGAACGGCAGCCACGTAACGATGATGCTGCCGGAGGTGAGCAGCACGACCACGATGGTGCGTAACTTGCTGGGCACTCTGCACCGCCGTTTACTCCGACGAGGATTAACGATCCTTGCGTCCTGTTTTCTTTCTCCAACAGCTTCTGAAGAACTGAGGTCAACCGTGGTGCAGCTTAATTTAGACTCTGCTGTGTTGCATCTTTGCCTCATAGTTTTTATGGAATCCACTTTTTCCGTTTTCTTTTCCATATTGAATGAAAAATCATGTATACTTTTTGATTTCTGGTAAAGGTTGATATTTATAACACTTGATGTACTCGATGAAAACGAAGCGCTCCTTTTCAATGTTTTCGATTTTGTTTTAAGAGCAAGTTTTTGTCCATTGCCACGATGTACGGCCAAAGTTGAGCATTTATCATTTGGCGAAGAGCGCGTCTTGTTGCTGACTATTTTCCTTGTTGCTCTAATATCATCGACGTTACGCAGCGCTTGGACCAATATGATGGTATACAACGTAACTATCAGCACCAGAAGTATTATAAATAGGAAATCTATAAATAATATAAGGGTTTCTGGATACAGCGTGGTGTAGAAACAAGAATCGTTCCGATATTCTTCGTTGACCCATCCAGTGACAGGCAGGAACGCCAGGACCAAACCTGTGAAAAAAATGAGTAAAACCTATCTTCTCATCGTCATTCACGTATATTCAAAACCCCTAAGGTTTATGGCCTTAAATTGTCTTTTTTATATTTATTTACTAATACTGCTGGAACTACGCGCAAAGGCGGTATCTTAAAAAAAGTCATAGAATTTATTATATAACATTGGCTAGTTTAAAACTGCGCATCTAATAAACTATAAGACGCATTTATCGATATTTTTGAGATACCGCTTTTGCGTGTAGTAGGGCAGTATAGAGGACAAGATACACAAATGACTACGCTGTAGTCAATAAAAATAATACAAACATACTATACTATACTATACTATACTATATGGCCACAAAGCAAGCAGAGCTTGTGTTATGGATGACCTTACAGCGAGCTGGGGTGAACTCAGATAAATATTCATATATATAAATATTAACAACCATACCCCTAAACAAACAACTATGTTCAATGAATTACTGAACTAATGAACTAATGAATTCCCGGCCAGGTCTCGAACCTGCGTATAATGTGTCAGGTCGTCTCAGTTGCCGCAATCCTACACACACAATTAAAATTACTTATATTCCTCTTTCCGAACTAGAGGTAATGGACAAGGTAGCGTGGTCTTGTACCAATTGCCACATTCAACTCAACTTTCATGAAAATTCATATTCCATAAGAAGTAACAATGTCTCAAGCAGGCCCAATCGCATCTGTACAAAATGGAAGTCAAGAAGGTACCCCACTTTGTATGCAAGCTAGAAAAGTTTTAGTTGGTGGGCGAAGGGTTTTTTTTACTATGGGTATCCTTGCAGGGTTTTATTTCTGAAAAAGATTAATCAGCGGCATGATTGATGAATTGAATAAAAGTTTAATGGGCGTCTTGCAAGATAAAAAAAAATTGAAACTACATTAACTGAGGTGAAAAATGTCTGTTGTGATATAAAATCCACGATTAAGTTTCTTTCGGAGAGGAGATGTATAAGTTATCGGAGAAAGAAGTTTATATTCTTCAAGGTGCTTAATGTGAAGAATTTCATAATGACCATACTTTCCAACTGAGCCAGTTGTCTGGCAGCTTTTTTCACATTTGTCGTGGAATGAGTATGTAGATCGGTACGAATTTTCTTCGCTCAAATTAGTTATGTAGACGCTTACAATTAAGCCGGTATTTAGTGTTATCATAATTCAAACTTTTTTGCTAAAAAAAGGAAATATATGTAATATACAAGGTGTTTTTTTATCAGAGCATAATCCTTTAGTGAGTTCTAGTACAGGTCATTTGCAACATTTTTTTTTTGTATGGTAACTCATATGTAAAAGTGAACCATTATTGAGATATTTTAATTTTAGTGTTTATTTGAAAAAATCGTAGGTGGTAACTTAAAATGTAAATAAAAGAATAAAAATTCAAAAGATATTTAATTAATATTTTAATTTTGTTTATTTATGACGATCTACACATATCTACTACATATCTAGAGCATAAAATGTACAATAACAACGGTTTTTTAAACACAGTGCTCCCAAATTCAAGAACAAAATTAAAATTGTATTAGTATTTAACACAAATTTGCCCCTTTAACATAAAAAGTCACTATGACATTTGTTGTGCGTATTGAAAAAAACACATCTACATTTTTTAAGCTTTCTAATGAGGTATACAACTTTTTACATTTTTTACACTTTTTACATTTTTTTACAACTTTTTACATAAGTATTCAAACACCAAAGATATCACACCTTAAAGGATTATGCTCTAATAAAAAAACACCCTGTATATGTACTTTGAATTTCGATAGTTTTATAATAATCACTTAACTTTTTCGATCGAAGTGTTAAAACATCTTCAAACTTTCGATATATAGGGTGATGCTCTTTTTCGTTTCGAAAATGAATACATGGGTTCAGACCACAATTCTTAGTAATTTTTCTAAAGACACCATATAGCGGGTATTAAAAAGTAATAAGTCTGCCCTTGATAGTAAACTTAGACTGACGGCGGTAGATTTGTATGAAGAGTGGACTTTATTTTCGTTTTTGAACGGTTAAAATATCAACCGGGTATAACCTCAAAACCTCAAGTGTTGTACCTCGGTTATCGTCGACCAGCGGAACCTTGGTCGAAGGCCTTGGTGCAACGCGGGTGTTGTACTCTAGCCAGGAGGGTTATTTATTTCAAATTCAAAAGAAATGTCACAACCAGGGCTAGGTCTTTGTACACCATCTAAATATCAAATAAATGGTAATTATAGGTAAAATACAAATAATATGATTTAATTAGTAGTTGGATGGTAAGAAAATAAAAAAGTCAACAGTATTTGTGTTGGTTTTAGCGGGCAACATTGACGATGAGTCTTTTTAATGGTGGAAGTTGTCAAGTGAAGTTAGTTCACTAAGCAGAGGGGAAAGCCACTTCACTCACAGCACACTTCACGCACATCAATCACATTGATAGTTGTCTGTCTGTGTGTTTGATTGTTCGTTGCGCTTGAGTTGTTTATTTCGGTTTCTTTTGTTCTTTACAACTGTTAAATAAGCTAAAAACATACAAAACAATTCAATTCAATCCTTTGGACTTACTGGTAACTAGCCATTGATACTACTCGATACACAAAACAAAAACATGTAAGTAAGTAAACCTGAGCTGTCAAAATGATTTTTTTTCCGCCATGATGTTTTTTTGTTTGTGTTGCACACTAATAATGCACAATTTTATTTCCTACCAATAAACAAAGTGTTTTAATAACAATTTAACAATCAAAAAGTGTTCTTAGCTTCTTAAACAATGTTTTGATAAAGTATACAAAGACCTGGCCCGGACTCCTTGCATTTTGGGACATTTCTTTTGCATAATAGATTCCTTATTGAAATACATTTCAAATTTCAGAATTAAAGAGAAGACTAAGGACAAAAAATTTACAACTTTTGATGCTTCCATACATTTTGTTTCACTACGAACAATGCGCCGTCATTAAAAGCACTATATGGGAACAGGTCACGATGTAACCATAATACACGAAAATCCTGCTGTTAATCAAGTTTATGATTGTAAAGAAAAACGTAGTCTGGTTTAGTATATTAAAGACGCAGCACACTAACTGTTTAAACTGTATTAAAGAGAAGCATAACTATTTGCAAAAGCGGATGGAAGAAAGGACCCTAAGAGCTGGGATACTAGAAGAAGGTCGGAGATTATTGGTTGCAGTTATTTCGGAAGCGATTCCAGTTTTCTCCAACACAGTACAGTCTTCGAGTTCTTCAACGAATTGTTTTCGAGAAAGCACATTATATTTACTGTGCGTGTAATTGACGGTACAGTGGCGTAGTGGGTAATAGCCCTGGTGTCACGTAATAGTTTATTGAACGGACTTTCACGAGTCGCCACGAGGCTTCGACGGTGAGTACGCTCAGGCGCCGTCTGGCGCTCTGGCGCAGACAGGGTCAGCAACAGGCAGGGTCAGGCAGGAGTAGACGACGTCGGTGGTAGGTCACATCGGTAGCAGACTTCGTCAGTAGTAGGCTTCATCAGTTGCAGGCAGCATCAGTTGCAGGCTCCCTTAGTTGCAGGCTCCATCAGTTGCAGGCTTCATCAGTTGCAGGCTCCATCAGTTGCAGGCTCAATTAGTTGCAGGCTCCATCAGTTGCAGGCTCCATCAGTTGCAGACTCCATCAGTTGCAGGCTCCATCAGTATCCGGCAGCTTCAGTATCAGGCAGCATTTGCATGAGGACTTCTTACAGTAGATTGGCTTGTAGTAGACTTTAATTCTTGATCCTAGATCCTTGCTTGCAATAGACTCACTTGTAATAGACTGCCCTTCTAAGGCCAGCCATCGGCTAATATAGCCGGGCTCGCATTCTATTGGAACTGCAATTTGGAGTTTCAATAAATAGACTTGCCAGCCAGGAATCATAAATACTTTCATAAAATATATTTGAGAGAATTGTATGTAGCAGGCTTAGTCTGTTTGGCAGCTTCCATGGCTGTCATTAAAAAAGGCGTTGACACGATTGTCAATGAAAGTAAACAATATAATGTAAATATTTAGCAATAATGAAGAAAAAATGCAAAATAAAAAGAAGGATCATACGTAAAACGTAAGTGTTACACTGGCTCATACGCCTGAAATCGCAGGTTCGAGTCCTGGTCGTGGCAGTATATATATATATATATATATATATATATATATATATATATGTATATTTATTCTTGGTTCCCCAGCTACAGCTAACTCGGGTGAGTTCCATCCATAACATAAGCTCTGCTTACTTTGCGGCCATAGGATTTATTATTGTGCGCAAAGGAAGTATACGATATCTTATTATATATCTGGGATTTATAGTAAAATCCAAATTTTAAATTTTTTGGCAGTTACATCACTAAGTTCTCTTTAGTGAAGTGAGCAATATAATTGAATCGTTAAAAGATACAAATTCAGTAGGATATGATGTATATTTATATATATACGACTAGTTTTATTAAACGAACAAACAATTTGATAGCCCCGGTCCTAGCTCACATAATTAATCTATCATTCAAACAAGGTACTTTTCCTGATAAACTCAAAATGACCGTAATAAAACCTATTTTTAAAAAAGGGAACCAAAATGATCCGGTTAGTTGCCGACCTACAGCTTTAATTACTGTACTTTCAAAACGGTGTACTTTCAAAAAGTGCATGTATGTTCGGCTGACTAAATTCATATCGAAGTTTAATATCCTTCACCCAAACCAGTATGGTTTTCAAAAGGGAAAGTCAACTGTACTCACCGCATTTAATCTTGTTAATAACATTATAAAGTTCTTAAATAAAAAGGTTAAAACCATAGTGGTATTTGTTGACATGAGCAAAACATTCGACTTTGTATCTCACAGCGTACTTTTACGAAAATGCGAAACTTACGGAATACGGGGTATAGCAGCTGAATGGATACCTAAAAAGTTATTTAGAAAACAGGAAACATTTTGTTCAAATAAAAAGTGTCAATTCTTCTTCTTCTCTAGAGACTATTGAGACGTCTACATCAAAAGTATACAAGACAGGCGTGCCCCAGGGTAGCTTACTCGGACCCCTGCTTTTTCTCTAGTATAGAAATGACTTGCCTCTTATCACAAACTTCCACATGACTTTATATGCAAATGACATTTCTATTATAATTTCAGACAACTCAAACAATAACTTTAATGACATTATCAATAATACAGTTTTTGACATAATCAATTGGCTTAAATGTAATAATTTGACTATTAATATGACTAAAACTAAGTACATATAATTTTTAAACAGAGGGGCAAAAAAACAAAAACTTGACATAAAATATAATGACCAAATAATACAAGAAACAGAGGTATCTTTCTTAGCTATACTTTTTGACCTACACTGTGCGTGGAATTTGCATGTTGAAAATGTTTTATCTAAATTAAACAAGTTTGCCTATGTCCTATGGAAACTAAATAAAATCACAAATAAAGAAACGCACTCAAAGCGTATCAAGGCTATGTTGCTTCAATCCTAAGCTATGGTATTCTGCTTTGGGGGAACTCGGTTAAAATAAGCAAAGCATTCATATCTCAAAAGCAATGTATTCGAGCAATAGCTGATGTGGATTCGTGGACAACCTGCAAGCCTTTGTATAAAAGCATGAAACTTCTAACCGTTGCAGGTATGTATATCTACAAAACAGCGTTGTTTGTAGATATACATACTGCATCCTGAGTGTTTTGTTAAAAAAAAGAAATCTTGTGTTTTAATACTAAGATTTCCAAATAACTTATGTCTTCTGAATGTTAGAACTGAAATATGTAGCAGAAATTGCCTCGTTATGTCTATAAATTTTTTTATTAAATTACCTGAAAACATAAAAGCCTTGCCACTTAATTTAAATATATTCTACGCCGATGGCTAATTGAACTATGTATTTATGATATAAAAGATTTTTTTAATAGCAAATTTGACATGAAAAAGTAATATTAAGTATTAAATAATTGTGCTCTCTAATAAGGAATGAATATCTTGTGATTATAATTATAAATAGTATCAAATATAGAATAATGAACTGTGGAGTAATTTTAGATAGTTTTAGGTTTATATTGCATGCTGTAATACAGTAAAATATGTGCTCAAAAAAAATTATGTAGAACACCAAATGTTACCATATTTCTGCAATAAATTGATTTTGATTTTGATTAGTTTGGTTGTCTAGCTATGATTTAAATCAACTAGCGGAAATTGGTGATGTTCTTATGTTAGGTACCTGAAAAATGGCTCTGGTACGACTGCGGGTACATTTACTCACACAAACTCAATTTATTAACTGTTTTAAACCATCGTAGTTATTTTCACTATAATTTAATTAATTTCCGGGATTCTTACCACAACTTTTGATTTTTACTTCGCGCGTCCCATATTTCGATGCTGTTGCAAGCACCGTGATCGCAGACTGGCAGATGTAGGTAGGTGACGATGACAGTTAAGAGGCCGATAAATCGATCTACCCTCTTTCTTGTTCGTTTTGACCTGCTACTACTGGAACTTCCGTAAATTCTTTAAATTATAGTGTCATGATTTCCATTATTTAACATCTGTTGATAAGTAATGATTTGACCGGAAACAAAAGTAATAAAAGGGAGGGAGATCGTTTAAAAAAATCTAACGCGTGGGGACAAGGGTAATTTGGAGATTGATATGTCTCTCGGGGTTTGAATCGTGAACTCAGGATAATTTAGTAGTTAGATCATAATTACTTACAGTGAGATGATGTAACGACCACTCCCCCATCTCAACATCATGTAATCATAATGTAATATAAGGGAATGTCATAAATATAAACTTGAAATAAATACATAAACATAATATAAAACCTAGCATATAACTGTCAAACTTTATTCTAATACTTTATACATAAAACCTTCAGCTAATAGAATGAGCAATTATAATTGGCACAATATAAAAAAAATTATCAATAAAATACAATATTTATTTGGCGTGATCGTCTAAAGTTGGGTAGGACTACGTTGTGTTGTATAGTAACCAAGTTCTTTTCCGAGGTATGTGACAAAGATAAGAAACAAAGAATGTACCTAAGAATGAAAGTAAATGCTATTGTAATAAAAATATAATATAATAAATACATATAAGTAATATAATATATAATAAAAGATATATAAGGCAATAAAGGACTGTTTAAATAGGTTTGATGAATTAAATATTTTGGGAATTTATAAAAAATGGGGTGTGAGTAGGGCCCCTATCCTCGCCCTATTCATGTGAGAGACATCCTTTCATTTTTTTATTTTCTCTCTCCAGGATTCACCAATCCAACACCCGAGTGTTAGTAATGCATAATAATACATTGTAAGAAGATAGATTTATAAGATTAGTAGAAGATGGCATATGGTGAGATTGTGAGAATAAATAAAACTAACAATAAATTCCACAATCCTGAATAAAGTTAATTATCTTACAAAACCCAAATTTTGTGGATACTTCATTTTAAACTGAGTAGTGTGGTCTCCAAGTTGGATCATTTTGCACAGATCTCATTAATTACACAGAAGGGTAATTGATATATCCATTTCATGATAATTGTTATTTATTCAGCCAAGAAGTTCCAGAACCAACTTTCTCACTGAGTCTGATGCACCGGAGGGTCATCCTGTCGTAACACCAGAAGCTCAGATCATTGAAATTGATAACAAGAGACTTCAACCACTGTTTGGTCTTATGCCAGATAACAAGTCACAAAATGAACATAAATGTAGGAAAGAAATAAGAATCTTTAATATTTGTCAATTATTCAGCCAAGAATTTCCAAATCCAATCTCCCTCTGAGTCTGGTGAGCCGGAACTTGTCCTTGTCGCATCAACAGATAGTCAGAACAATGAGAATGAAACTAGAAACTCTAACGACTGTTTAATATTACGTTCGTTAATAATTCATGAAATAAATATATGAATGAAGAAGAGAAATAAATAAATTTATAATTCATTCTATGACATTTGTTAATTATACAGCCAAGAAGCGCCAGAACCAACTTTCTCACTGAGTCTGATGCACCGGAGTGTCATCCTGTCGTAACACCAGAAGCTCAGATCATTGAAATTGATTACAAGAAACTTCAACCACTGTTTGGTCTTATGCCAGTTAACAAGTCACAAAATGAACATAAATGAAAGAAGGAATTTGTCGAATTGTTTGAATTTGTCAATTATTTAGTCAAGAAGTTCCAGAACCAACTTTCTCACTGAGGCTGATGCACCGGAATGTCATCCTGTCGTAACACCAGAAACCCAGATTATTGAAAATGGTTACAAGAGACTTCACGACAGTGGTTGTGAGCCAATTGACATACCTAAAGATAAAGAAAGAAAATAAAGAGATAGATATCCTAACTTATCACCTCTGCAAACTTCACCAAATTGGAGATTATCACACTCAGTGTTAGATAAATTATTTTGATTCAATTAAATAACCTTTTAGAATATCTCACCATTGCAATCCATAAATACATTATATTTAGGCAAATATAAGCACATCACAAATGACAGCATTTTTAGTGTGTATGTATTGTGTTCTGTGTGTGTGTGGTTAATTACTTTTAATATAAATAAAATCAAAATATGAAATGTGTACATACATATATATAAATAAATATATATAATAATAAATATATAAAGAATAAAATACATAAAATTTTAATAAATAAATCAAGACCAAATTTAAATAAATATAATCTAAAAGTTAATCTCCCTATTAAGTTACCCTACCAATTTAAATAAAATAAACACTCACTAAAACAAGATTCACCACCAAACTCAATAATCTAAACTATTATGTAAATAATCTAAGATAAATTCGAAAATTAAACTTTTGTCGACGAATTGGCAGAACTTTCCTAAAATCTAAATTCCCTATTAATGTATCCTACAATATAAATAAAATAAACACTCACCCAAAAACAGGACCCACCTTCAAACACAACACTGTATTCTACTTTAAATTAAAACTTTGACTATGTACAAACCGGCAGAACTTTTGGTTTACTTTCCCTTCCCGACAAATCAAAAGATCGAATGTTCCCGAACCCGAAGCTGAAAATCCAGTGTCCCACTCTGCGGCCTACTGCCCTATTTATACCCAAACGAAAGAATGCTTTTCTCACGGTGCACCACACGCACACAACGCACTTGCGACTATATACCCTATTACTAGCATTAGGTTTCAAATGATATCTCGAAGCAAAGTATAATAAACTGTTATAAAAGAATAAACCTTTGTGTTATAATTAATGTGTAGACGTGAAAGCATCCCTTACTTATTTTTCCTATAAATAATTACTACTAAAAAGATCGTATTTAACAAAGGGAGAGAAACTCTACAGAATAAACATACATATACAAATACAAAAACAACTATGACCCAAGAACAAACACCTGCGTTCATCACACAAATGCACGCCCCCACCAGGACTCGAACCCGGGAACCCCAGCGCTAGAGGCAAGGACACTCACCACTGCAAATGTGTTAACGCCAGCTAACTGCTAACCACGTAGGTGTCCACCTAACGTTATTCATAAACAATGTTTGGGTGCTACAACTTTGCTATCTTTATTTTACAGGCGTATGATTCATTCAATTATTTGCATTGTATACCTACCTACTTATTCTATCTCTGGTCGTCATTCAAACCACATCATTGCGAAACAATATTGTTTTATGATTAAATTCAAGTCTGCAAGAAGTCAGAGTTTCATTCAGAGGCTCCGTAGTCCCGTAAAGGAACAAATTATATTAAGATCGCTTCCTTTTCGTCAGCTAATTTTTACTTCTTTTATACATCTACAATTACGTCTATCATTATACTCAAGTACGTAGTATGTCAAAAGGTATTTTTATATTAACTTTTGAAAATTAATATTGCCAAATCCTAATAGTAGGTATATTGAGATTATATTCCCATTTTAAATACACAGTTCGAGTTTGTACCGTCACAATGATAATTGCAATATATAAGATTTAATATTTCAAAAGCGTTGCTGAAGTGACTGTGATTAGAATATAACTATATTTGGAGCAGTATTCAAGGGCGTATCCAGGTAGGGGCAGGGGGGGCAGCTGTCCCCCCTAGAAGATAAAATGAACATCAATTTTCCTGGCAAGTGGGAATTAAAAACGTGTTACATACTTTGCGAAAAATGAAGTGTTGGAAACAAAATATCTTTCAGTCAGATATTTTGATTTAATATTTTTTTATCTATAATGAAATATTCTACAACATTCGATATAGTATACTGTTAGCGACGCAATATAATTTAAATCTCCCGCGAAACCGTCGCATCTCGTAGTTTCCGCTCCCGACGAGACAATCAGAGCCATCTAGGATTAAAGCCGAATATAATTTGGAGAAAACAACATCTAGCGCTATCTAGTTACGGACGACAGTACTTTTTCCAGTAAAGAGAAATAGCATCAATTTATACGGTCAATAGCGACATCCTGTATTGAATGGCAATACCACGAAGAACGTTTAACAGTTTATAACAGTTTATTATTATACCACAGAAAGGATAATTTTACAACAGGTTCTTAGTCTAATTATTACTTAAGGCTATAAACACACATTGTACACTCATGTTACTGGAGCCCATTACTAAACTATACAATAGTCTGTGCTAAGGGCCCAGTCCCCTCTCCCCAGAAAAGAAAGCCTTATCTATTAATTTATAATATAGAGGTCATAATACATACTTTTCACAATAACACATAGTTTGCCATAATTACATTCTAGATGACAGCATTTCATACTTTAGAATAGTTTTATCCTTCATCAATTTCCATTCTATATCAATAATTATCAGTTAAAATTCAAAATTTTAAATAAAAGGAGTTAAAAGTTTTTCAGTTTCAATATATGATTTTCCTACAAGCCATGTTATAATTCGCTTTTTACAGAGTGAGTGTGGTAGATTGTGTTGTGATAGTGTTTTGTTGGTAGAGTTGTATAGGTGAGATGCTAGGTAGTAAAAAAAGTGTTTAGTGAATTCAAATTTAGGTGAAGGTGGTGTGGTTATGATGTAATTTCGTCTTGTCGTATTTTCTATATAAGGAATGCGTGCATGAACCGTTAATATACAGCTTAAAATAAAGAGTTGTCGAACAGTAAGTACCTTTAATTCTGTATAGAGTTGTATGGTTGGGAAAGTACGTGGTTTAAAGGTGCTTACTTTTAAGAGAGCCCTTTGTGCTCTTTCCAGTGCGAGAAGGTTTGATTTAGGTATCCCACCCCAAGAAGAGATACAATATGAAACAATAGATTGGCATAGAGCATAATATGTGGTCATAATTATTTTACGGGATGTCAGATGTCGGAGAGTTTTAAATAAATATATCAGTTTTCGCACTTTGGATGCTAAAGAATTTACGTGTAGTTTGAAGTTAAGATGGTTATCGAAGATAACTCCTAAGTATTTAATGTTCTTTACCGGTAATATTGGTGGGCAGAAATTGCAACTGTCCGGTCCGGGATTTGGGCAAGAGTGGGCTATTATTGAAAGGTCATGTTTAGGTTGGCTGCTGTTGCGTATGGAAAAAGTTACGTAGTTGGTTTTAGCGGTGTTGAGAGTTAGGGTGTTACTATTTAACCACATCATAACAGTATTGAGTCCCTTTTGAGCATATTGTTCCACTGCTTTCCACGATTTACCAGTAAACGTGAGAACAGTATCGTCAGCGTAAGAGATTATTTGTCCACGTTGTAGAGAAGTTTTCGAAAGATCGTTGATGAACACCAGGAAGAGTGTGGGGCCAAGGATACTCCCCTGGGGAATACCGAATTTCACGGGAAGTTCATCACTTAAGTTGTCCCCTATCTTTACCTGCTGGGACCTGTCTAATAGGTATGAGGCAAAAAGTTTCAGCTGGACACCTCTGATACCGAGGTCTTCAAGCTTGTTTAGGAGTCTCGGAATAGGAACCGTATCGAATGCTTTTTGGAGGTCCAGGAAAATAGATAACACCTTCGTGGAATTATTTAGATTCTCCACTATATTAGTACATAGTTTAAGCACTGCGTCAGAAGTCGACTTATTACGCCTAAAACCGAACTGAGTTGGTGAGAGAAGGTTGTTATTTTCTAAATAATTAGACAGTCTCAAGTTTATAAGGCGCTCCAAGATTTTAGACAGAGATGACAGTATTGTAATGGGCCTGTAATTATCGATTTGGTTCCTATTTCCAGATTTAAAGATAGGGTGTACTAAAGCTTTTTTGAAAGAATGGGGAAAGATGCCCAGCCAAAAACAGTTATTGAAAATATGAGCAAGAGGCCCCGCAAAGGCGTCAGAGTGATACTGCAATACGCGAGCAGGTATGTTATCCCACCCAGTCGCCGCCTCTGACTTGAGTAAGTTTATAATTGATTTTACTTCCTCGCGATCCGTAGGAAATAGAGCAAAGGACTTCGGAGTTGTATTAGCCGACCTGAACGACAGATCGGTTTGGTCTTTATGTGCTATTAGTTTATCGGCCAATGTTTTCCCTATAGTTGCAAAAAACTCATTTACCTTATTTACAGATTCGGTTGGAGATGTACAAAGATTAAGCAACTCTACTGGAGGCTTTCCAGACTTCAGGGTGTTCGTTACTTTCTTTATACTATCCCAAATCTTTTTTGGGTTATTTCCAGCTTTGACAAATAAATCCTTATCATGTTGCCGCTTTACTTTTTTTATAATCCTATTACAGAAGTTGCGATATCTGAGGTAAGTAGTTTTCAAAATAAAGTTGTTAGGTTCATTTTTTAGCTCTTGATGCATCTTGTCTCTATTACGTATACAACGTAAGAGGCCAGGCGTAATCCATGGCTTAATAACACGTTTATTTCTTGAGATGGTTATAGAAGTAGAGCTTTTTACAATAGCTGATTTTATTAATGAAATGAGTTGGTCTGTGGCTTCATCGGGGTCGGTAATTTTGTAAATAACAGATAAGTCCATAGAAGAAATTAAATTATTTAGGCTTTTAAAATTGATTTTATTTATAATATTTTGTCTATTGTTATGACATTTCGGAGTTTTGTCCAAAAAGAGGAAGGTTGCAGAATGGTCTGTAATGGTAGAGTTAATCACTGTAGTTGTAGAGGAAAGTTTTGTTCTTATAATTACATGATCCAAGCAGTTTGGACCGCGTGTAGGTAATTGATGAGCTGGCACATAGCCCTGATAGGCCAGTGTGGTGAGGTATTCGGAGGCATGACTGTCGGTATTTGATGCTTCAATATTAATATTAATGTCACCGACCACGAGTACATTTTTAATAGTTTTATATGATTCCAGAATATTATTCAGAGAGCTTAAAAAGTTATTTATACACGCATTAGAGGGTGATCGGTAAATACATAACACTACCACATCAGTTCCTATTTTAATACCCAAGCCAGAAGCATCTCCAATGGCGATTTCTTCAACAGAAGCACATAAGTCTGAACTCACATACACTACTACACCGTCGCTTTGGTTTAAGTGTTTTGTTGTATGATAGGTATTGTAGTTAGGCAACGGTGGGATGTTAGCGTTTGACAAGCATGGTAACCAGGCCTCGGTTAGAACAATAACGTCCGGTTTCAAAGACAGCCTTTTTAGTAAAGTTTCAAAACTGAGTATATTTTTATTAATCGATCTGATATTTTGCGTAAGTATTTTTAAATTTTTATTTGGGCTATTGCAATAGGTTTCACATTCTTCTGGCGTACAGATGTAGGAATTAGAAAATACTAGATTACCTATGCTTTCTGATGTATCGACTAAAGAATCCACCGAAAAATAAAAATTATGGAATAGAATACATGGCATAAGATATACAAATATAGATACATAAGTGTATTCGAGAATGTGTTGATGGTTGTATTATCGTGAAAAATAATATTTAAAACATTACGTTTCGCTAGAACTTTCATTAAAACAAATACAATTAAATCCCATGGGTTTGTTTGTGTGTACGGGTACAATGGTTCAGGATATAATTGAAGACCTTTAGAAAAACTTTTAACGTTTAACATACTTTTTGAAAAGATATAGTTCAGAGTAACATTTTTTATAATTATTTGTTTATGAAATATATTTAACAATACAATAAGATAGTTATGTATTTGAATGTTATATATATTTAACGTATTTCGTTGAAAGGTATAGCAAAGGCCGCTTAACTGTTTATGCATATGTGTCATAAAACTTATATAAAGTATGTTTTTAGAGTATATACACGTTATAATATTTTCTACTGTCATATTTAAAAAGTAGAATAATAATGATATATAGGTTAATAAGGTTTCGGTATATACGAGATGAAAGTACAGCATTAAAATATTATATATTATACCGACCGCCAATTCATGAATTGAAATTAGATGTATAGTATTTGCAGTCATATAAATATGTAAGAATAAGTAAAGAAGAATTTCAGTTGTATATGAGTAGTTTGTGTTGGCAATTAATAAAATCACGTAGCTAAAAAATAATAAAGTAAGATATAAAATAATAAAATGAAATATAAACAAAGAAAAATTTAAGAGTCAATCTTCAGAGAAAATTTCATCTATTTGCTTCTCAGACTTCAGTTCGATTACTGGTGAGGTGTCTGTTTTGCGGATGAGGACCCGTCCGTCAGTCGTCCAGCAGTAACGAACCTTCGCGGCCTGGCGCAACTGGCGTCCTAGGTAGTAAAGTCGCGCGGCTTGCTGCGTCAGGTGGTCCGCGACGTATATAGGCACCGCGGGCCCGCTCAGTCCTGCGTGATTTGAATTGAGTTTGACTTCTTTGTTTGTTTTGTTGAACTCCTTAGCCGCATGGATGAATTTAGTTTTAGTTGCGTTATTTGATAAAAAAACTATAATTGGTCTGTTTAGAATTTTTTTCCCTGGAACTCGCTGGACATCTATGACGTCATTTGAATTCAGTTCTGTACTCACAGTTGTAACAAGTTTCCGTACAATGGCTAGGAGGTCGGATTTTTTTTCAGTTGCTGAACCTGGAACGTTGCGTATCTCAGCCTGGGTAGAACGGTGAAATCTCTCTAAAAGTTCGACTTTCTCCTGGAGACCATTTATAATTAATGCGTTCTAGCATGGATTATTCTGGAAAGGAAAGACAGTGATAGCAAGTATGAGACAAGGATGGAAATAGAGTCGAGTATTTTCTACGTATTTCGGGAGCTCTTCTAATATCTGAATATATAAGTGGGATCGTGAGGCAGAGTAGGGCAATTTAGTTCGAATACAATTCAGTTCAGTTTGTTTACGTTTACTGCGCAACAAATAGAAATATTACTCCGTCAAATGGACATCAGGAAATTCTTTGTAAGAGGTGAGTCAAAACAAAACACATATATACCTAATATGATTATTTGATTTGTTTAAGGGGGACTCTCTTGTATTAAGTGTATATCTTTAGCATATTACTTACAATATTTAAATTTATTAATTACAAGACGTGGATTTGTTTTAAATGTATCTATGTTCTATGCTCTTTCATTTATCAAACATGAAAGAGCATAGAACATAGAAAATAGATGTATCATTTCAATTATTGTAGGTACGTATATTTTTTGCTGGAAGGAAAACATTTAGAAGTAGTTTTGTTTGGTATGGGTGGTCATGTTCGGGGCAGGCTAACCTGTATAGTAATATAACAGGAATAAAAATTATCCTACGTTCTAGGGTATTATTTATCCAGATTCTAAATTTAATCAAATCGCGTCCAGCCGATACAGCGTGATAGAGATGTTAACGTCCAAACACACAAACAAAACTTTCAAATTTATACTATTAGTAGAAATTAAACTTACATGTTGTTCTACAAATGTGACGTTATTTGGGAAAAGGGACCTTATGGTCGGTTTTAGTTTCCGAGATGTTCACAGACAGTTTTATGAAATAATAATAAAAGTACAATTTTTTGTTTATTACTTTGTAGTAACCAGCAAACATCTAAAAGTGTTTTTAATTGAATCACCTCTTTAAATAACTTCCAAAGAAAACTTAGCTTATTCAAATTTTAAACACAGTTAAATCTTTTCTTAAGTTTTCACGATACATACTTTAAATAAAACACTTTTTACCGGATATTATCGCGTATATTTTATCGTGACCACGGCAACTGCAAAGATGCCGAAACGTCGAAATAATTTTAAAATTAACTAAAATATACGCGATAATATCCGGTAAAAAGTGTTTTATTTAAACACAGTTTTCTCGCAATCGCATTTTATTGTCTCAGAAAGAGCAACATTTAAAAAAAAATCTATTTCACCCCATATATGATATTAGTACTCTATGTGTTTTTATGTATATTTTGGATTTATTAATAACTCCATACCGACAACAAAGTCCCTTTTCTCTGGAAACGTCACTACAAATGTATTATTTCAAATTACCTAGTTTTGATAATTTGGCGTTCAAACCACAAAGTTAACGAAATTTGCATATCGCAATTTTACTTTTACTGATAGGAAGTAAATGATATTTGAATGTGATGTTTTTATAGGTATCTTGATCTTTATTTTCAACCTATGCTTAAACACCGTAAGAGTAATTTTGTGTGTCCAGCTTTTAGCGACAACACGCGAAAAAAGAAAGAAAGGTCGGGAAAGTAGCAGTGGAAGCGATGAAAATGACAACCATTCTAAAACTATTCATGTAATGCCAAGATCATTGCATGCTAACATTGGACAAGCGTTACATTCTCCAGCAGAACCTGTAAATATATCTGTTTCCGACTATTCTTCTCCATCGACATCCCAACAAACTTATGACGTCAACGTCGATCCTGAAATTATAGTGGACGATGGCTATCATGAAAATGATATTGGTCGTTATTTTGGGTTGGCTACCCAGCTATCGACGGAAAGGAAGAGGGAGTTGTTACAAAATCCTTGGATCCCGCCCAAAAATTACGATCTTGAAAGTGCTGCAAGCCATTTGAAAAAAAATTTAATCATGCTTGGTTGGATGGACCGTTAATGGATGTAACACTGAACGAGACATTGCGGAGATGTTTAAGGACTACTTTCAAGTTGCGCCACGAACAGGTCTGTCACCGCGAGCGTGCCCAGCTGGGAGAGTCATTGGGCGGCAGCTGCTCTGTTTTTCTGCTAAGCAGTTGGCAGCTACAGTTAACAGCATGAAAAGAGGTAAGTCCCCCGGGCACGATGGCTTGAGTGTGGAACACCTGAAGTACGCGGGCGTGCACCTGCCGCGGGTCTTAGCAATGTTCTACGCCTTGTGTATCGGCCACTCCTACCTTCCACAAGAAATGAACTATAGTTGTGCCTATTGTTAAAAATAAAACAGGTGACTTAGCCGACCACACCAATTATAGGCCCATATCATTAGCAAAAGTAATAGCGAAGGTATTGGACAGGCTGATGGACAGGGAGCTTGACAGGTGTGTGCAACTCCATGACGCACAGTTTGGTTTCCGACCCCAGTTGTCAACTGAAACTGCTATCCTTTGTTTAAAACACACTGTGCGATATTATAATAATAGGCACACTCCTGTGTACGCCTGCTTCCTCGACCTCTCAAAGGCTTTTGATCTCGTGGTCTATGATATCCTTTGGGAAAAGCTGGAGAAGGCGGGTGTGTCATGGGAGATCATACAACTTTTTAAGCACTGGTATGACAATCAGCCAAACTGGGTGAAATGGGGTAATGCCTCCTCCAGTGTGTATGGACTGGAGTGTGGTGTACGGCAGAAGGGTTTAGCATCACCTAGACTATTTAATATCTATGTCAACAAATTAATCGCTGCGCTCAGTAACAAACCTGTGGGATGTGCAATAGATGGTCTGACTATAAATAACCTTAGTTACGCGGACGATATGGTACTGTTAGGTCCATCGGCTGGATCAATTCGTTCTCTTCTCCAGACGTGTGAGGAGTATGCAAAATTGCATGGGCTGGTCTATAACAGCAATAAGAGTGAGTACATGGTCTTCCAAGCACAGCACAGAACTCTAAAATATGAACCTGTTATTTGCCTAAGCGGAACAAGACTTAACAGAGTCAATAAATTCATATACCTTGGCCACTTTTTAACTGAGGACCTTACTGATCAGGCGGATATTAAAGAGAAAGAAGAGCCCTTGCTGCCAGGTGTAATATGCTAGCACATAGGTTTAATCGTTGCAGTTTAGAAGCTAAAATCACGCTTTTCAAGGCATTCTGCCAATCGTTTTACTCGGCAGCCCTTTGGTCACATGAGCGGGGCTCGAAAACAGCTTTAAACGCGCTTAGGGTTCAATATAATAACAGTCTCTGAGTAGTGGTGGGCCTGCCGCGGTACTGTAGTGCGTCAACTATGTTTGCTGTTGCGGGACTGGATGACTTCTACGCTGTTATCCGTAAGAAGAACGCCTCACTAATGTACAGACTGCGCTCCAGTTCCAACACTATTTTGCGACTGTTAGCATATAAGCTAGAACTACCAATTTGGCAACAATTTATGAATGTTTTAGTAAACAAATAACAATTTTGAATGGCCAGTTGGTAAAGTAAGAAGAAATATTTGATATAATTTGACATAATACTTGATCTGTTGGCATATTATATTTAATTGTATTTTAATGACTGAATTTAATTTTATTGCATTGTAATCAAATGTTTTTTTTTTGTTGTTTAATTAATTACTTAAATTTATTTTTTGATTATTTATGACATTTTAAGATCTTTTATGACATCACCAACACAATTTATATGTTTATTGAGATTTCAATGAATTGACATATTATGTAACTAAATTTTTAATTGTTTTTGTACTAACATAGATATATAAGAGTGTATACTAACAAGTGAGCCAAGTTGCTACACTAAAGTTATATTATTATTATTTGTTCCCTCCGCGCCCATCAGTACGGTGAGAGGAATTTTGGGATCATTTATGGTCAGGCCATAAATAAACTTCAAAAATATGCATGAAGACTGCCGAAAGCATGCAACACCAACCTTCACCTAACAGCGTCAAATGCTGCAAAAAAATTTCTTGAAAATGTTCCTGTAGACATCCAACTGCAAAGTGGACACCAAAAAGCAATCGATGAAAACAGACGAATATTGTCATCAATTATTTATTGTATAGTATTTTGTGGTACACATGATATGCCTTTTAGGGGAAAACAAGCAGAAGAGGGTGTTTTATTAGATTCATTGAAGTTGAGAATCAATTCAAGGGACGACAACTTAAAGAGTCACCTGGAAAAGTGCCGTCGCAATGCAGTTTACACATCGCCAAAAATACAAAACGAATTGATAAATTTATGTGGCGAAGTTATTAAGGAGAATATAACAAGTGACGTTCAGAAGACCATGGCTTACGCAGTCTTAGCTGATGAAACAGCAGATGTAGCTGGGAAAGAACGGCCGTCAATAGACGTGCGGTTCTACGACGAAAGCAAAAGGAAAATCAGAGAAGAATTTGTAGGGTTCGTTGAACTAAAAGCACAAAATGCTTCAGCAGTTGCCGAAGCAATTGCCAATTTCTTGATTAGTTCTATCCTCCCAACCGAAGATCGCGTAGGGTTTAGATTCGATGACTGTTCTACAATGGCAGGGAAAGATGGTGGCGTACAAGCCATTTTGAGAAAAAAATATCCTCGTGCTTTATATTTTCATTGCTCAAGTCACAAACTCAACCTTGTTGTGAATGATGCGAACGCAGTGCCAGAAATACTGTCGCCAATGTAAAGGATGTTATAACGTTTTTCAGAGAATCGACTACACGTCGAAACTACGCTCCAAACCTATCACGATTGTGTGAGACGAGATGGTCCGAAAAATATAAATCAATTAGAAAGTTTACTCAACATTTCCCAGAGCTTGTGAAATCTCTAGAAACGTTATCCGTAGAGGGAAATTATGCCACCAGAAAATCTGCATATCAGTTGCATTAAGCCGTTACAAAACCAGTGTTTATTGTTGCTCTCCAAACAATAGCCAAATATTCAGCAGTTTTAGAACCAGTAGTTAACGCACTGCAAGCTAAATCGATCGACATGACCTCGGTGGGGGAACACATCAAAAATATCAAGGACATTCTCAGAAATGACCGCGAGTTTCCTGATACAATAAGTAATGAAATGCTTCAAAAAGCGCGAGCTGTTGCAATGGATTGGAACATAGAAATTTCGGTTCCACGTCTTGCTCACAAGCAAACACATAGAAGTAATCCGCCATCAGACAATGATAATGAATATTGTCGGCGTTCCCTGATAAAACCACACATTGATTTACTCATTTCATCGTTGAATATTCGATTCTCCCAAGAAAAAATTCCGGCGTTTGCTTTAAGTAAGCTACATCCCTTGTATATGACCAAAACCAGCATTACAGACTTACACAAGAACGCAGAATCATTCCAAGAATTTTATAACCTGGATATCACCGGAGAACTGAACCTTTGGCATAATTTATGGGTAAAGAAGGCTTTATCAGATGATCAATTAAGGGACATAGATGTAGTTGATCTGTTCAACGAAGCCAACATTTTTTACCCTGCTGTCACAAAGGCATTGATTATTTTAAGCACTATCCCATGCACCACGGCGACCGTAGAACGGTCCTTCAGTACGCTGCGAAGAGTTAAAACGTGGCTTAGAAGCATCATGGGTGAATACATATATATAATATTTTGTTTTGTGTCATAATCAAACTAATTAATAAAAGTCAATTTTCATGATTTTTTTTCAATATACCCGACCCGACCATCTTCTCGAAACAGGTATGAGCTGCCCCCCCCCCTAGCTGAAATCCTGGGTACGCCCTTGGCAGTATTTGTGAGTATATTCAATGGAAATCTTGAGAATGTGAGTAGATCTGAAATATATTTTTGTGTTTAGCGGTACTGATATTTTGTTAGCTAATGATTTGATCAAACATTGTATTTATTCATAATCAATAATTGTCTTAAGAATAATATATTCGCGGAGTTTTTTGCCAGTTCTACTCCACGAGGGTATTTTCCGAACTGGTGGTAGTATTCTTAAAGTAAATAAAAGAAAAATATCTTTAACTGAGTATCACAGGTGTTTTGAAGTTTTCCTTACGTATATTAAGTATAATTAAGTATATTGCTCCCCAACACAAAAGAGTTAAATTATTTCTTTTTCGTATAATTGTGTTGATATAGGTATCAGGTGACCGGCGAGAAGATTTTGGAGGTAGGTAAGTGCCTCAGGAATTTGTCCCATCTTGCGCCACTATAATTTAATCAAATTTGTCAAGTTGAATACTGAGTGATAGGTGCTACTCATTAACTTCAGTCTTAAAATAAATAAAAGAGGATTTCTTGTGTTAAATATTTATTTTTGTTAAATAGTTATTTATTATTTGTGTAGTTTTAATATTTCTACAGCACATCATATGGCATAAAACTCACAAGAACAGGTTTCTTTGAAACACAAGAGACAAATAAATTTACAACTAAGTGCATATTTTTATGTAATTTAAAGTAATAACTAGATGACGACTCATAAGCTTATACCTTATTCAACAAATAAAATAAATTATCCATTTAAAGCTCTACTTAGATTATCTTATATTTACAAAACTATGGTGATGTATTCGTAACTTCAAAACAATGTTGTTTCAACAAATACATTAAAATTGATAAAATTTTATTTAACGTTTTTAATAAAAAGAGTTTGTACGCACATAAACTTGATCGGCTAATTTAAAGAAGGATGGTGAGGACCCAAACATTTCCAGCCTTAGAGACATGCAGATGGGACGTTTATTAAGCATACATTACCGTTTTATAAGTACAAATTAAGTAAAATTAAATAATGTTCGAATCATATCTCTACAAGATAAAAGAAAATTGTGTTAGTAAACTCATAGAAGGACTCATAGAAGGCAAAGACCTGACATGACATGTGAGGTTTTATATTTTTGTGTCATTTACAAACTTTTTCAGACGTCAAAATGAAAAGCTATTAAATAAACATAAATAAATGACGTACATTGTTGCAGTAAACTATTATAAACTATAAAAATGAAATTCGTAAATTTTCTCTTCCTTCTTTGAGTTAAAAACCCACTAACTTGTAGAAAAAATATTTTTGTTGGTATACTTCAATATACCAACAATATACCAAAAAATGCCTGCTTTCTGGACCTGTCGAAAGCATTCGACCTGGTTTCATATGATATCTTGTGGCGAAAGCTACGTTACGATACCACATTACCTCCCGAGATTGCAGCTTTATTTAAGTACTGGTATCGCAACCAGAGAAATAGTGTGAGGTGGGCGGGAGCTGACTCTGAGGTGTATGGGCTGGAGTGCGGGGTGAGACAAGGAGGGTTGAGTTCTCCCCGGCTCTTCAACCTATACATAAATTGACTAATTGATGGGCTCAGCAGCGCTAATGTTGGATGCCATATTGATGGGGTTTGTATGAACAACATCAGTTACGCTGATGATATGGTGCTGCTGAGCCCATCGATTGGAGGCCTGAGGAAGCTGTTGGCAATATGCGAATCCTATGCGATGACCCACGGGCTCAAGTATAAAGTCAAAAAAAGCGAAGTGATGTTATTCAAATCTGAGGCGAGGAGTTACCCTGAAGTACCTGAAGTTTCACTCTGTGGCACGCCTTTAACTAAAGTGAAAAAATTTAAATACTTGGGTCACTGGGTCACCGAGGATTTAAAGGATGATGTGGACATGGAGAGGGAGCGAAGGGCTCTGGCTGTCCGCTGTAATATGCTGGCTCGAAGGTTTGCGAGGACAACGCCATCAGTAAAAATTGCGCTTTTTAAAGCTTACTGCCAGACCTTTTACACCTGCAGCCTCTGGGTCTGATACACGCAGTGGGCATACGGCGACATTCGTGTCCAATATAATAACGCGTTCAGGGTTCTGTTGGGGCTTCCGCGGAGGTGCAGTGCGTCAGGAATGTTTGCGGAGGCACATACGGATGACTTTTATGCAATAATGCGAAAACGGTGCGCCTCCCTATTGACCCGGCTCCGAGGAACCACCAACAGAATCCTGGGCGTGTTCGTAGACCGGTGGGACTCCCCAATGCTGCGTCATTGGGTGCAGTTACACACCCGCTGATAATTAAGTATAATTATTTATTCTGATTTAATATAATTATTTATTTTGTCACTATATTTTAATTTTGAATTGATGCATACTAACAATAGTTTTAAGTCAAATTGTTACTAAAAAATTATGGATTGTGGTCTGAAATAATTGATTTATTATTATTATTATTATTATACTCTGGATACACATAGTATAATATGGTTTTTCTTTAAATTTTTTATTGTTCAAATAAATATACAATGTGTGCGGTTATGAACTGGCGACGTACGTTTAATGCCACTATTTTTATACACAAATACACTACTAAGTATGGCCCCTCCCTCTCTAAGTGGGAGCCATTTTATTTTTACGTTAAAAATTTGTTTGTGCGTGTACAAAATACGACATAACTCTCATAATGTTGGTCCCACTGAGATAAAAATAGGCTTATTCAAAGGGCTATTATATTGTCTGTCACTTAACTGTATAAAAAAAAGTTTAACTTTAACGAAGCTGTTTGAAAAAACAAAACTATCTCATACAACTGCTCAAAAAAAATTGCAGTTTAGTAAATTATAGTAAATTACTGTAAAAACAGCTCGCATGACCACTTTCTTTTTTGTAATAAAATAGTGGATTTTGAGCTAACTGTAATTCAATACTAAATTTACCGTTGTATGACCATTACTTTAAAAGTTATTGTTGTTTGAAAAGTCCTATCAAACGATCGTTGACTAGCTGCCCACACGTTCACTGAAAATTCATGTCGAAATGAACTTGGGCGCGCCGCATTCGGGTTTACGGAGCAGCAGAGATGATCATTTCGGTGGTTTGTAATACCAGCCCTCGTGATCACCACATTACAATAGCCCTTTGTGCTTGCGCATACGCATTTTTCTAACAATAGTAAGTATATAATAATAAACATACAGCTGTAAATTTGCTGTAAAAAATACGGTGCGCCCAAGGGCAGCTATAATCAACGATCGTTTGATAGGACTTTTCAAACAACAATAACCTTTAAAGTAATGGTCATACAACGGTAAATTTAGTATTGAATTATAGCTTAGCTCAAAATCCATTATTCTAATACAAAAAAAAACTGGTCATACGAGCTGCTTCTACAGTAATTTACTATAATTTACTAAATACAATTATTTTTTAGCTTTTTTATGAGATATTTTTATTTTTTCAAACAGTTTTTATGCAGTTAAGCGATAGACAATATTAGTGCCCTTTGAATAAGTCTATTTTTATCTCAGTGAGACTAACAGAGAGAGATATGTCGTGTTTTGTACCCGCGGAAAGAAATTTTTATTCAAAAAATCAAAATGGCTCCCATTTAGAGGGGGAGGGGGTTAGGCCCCACTTAGTAGTGTATTTGTGTATAAAAATAGTGGTATTAAACGTACCTAGAATATCGCCGGTTCATAACCAGACACAATGTATATTATATTTATTCATTTATTTAAATCACGAGGTGAATCTGTCGAATAGTCACAAAAAGCTTCTGAATTAACTTGATTGTGCATTAAAATTATACGAAATAACTCAACCACAAAGAGAATAAAATATTTAAAAACTATTATACAAAATACTGTTCTTGAAGAACGTACCATAAAATTAAATGCAATTTCAATTTGAACATTAGTACTTATTTTAGAGTAAAAATATAACCTAAGTATTCTAATGAGATACGAAATTATAATGTATGAGGCGTGTAACAAGATATCTCTATTCACAAACTACAAGCATCTTTATGACCAAAGCCTTTTTTGAACTATGTAACCGTATAATATAAATAATTTCATAAATTTGTCAAACATTATTTAAATTTTGAGAAATACTTCTTCATTGATAAAAATAAATTAAAATTCCACTGTCCCACGCACTTGATTTAAAATTCGTTCATTACTGACATTTTCCAGTTCCCAGGTTTTTATCGATAGGTACGATACGTTCATCGTACGTTTTTATATATGAAGGTAACCTTTAGTGTAATGTTTATTTACAAACAAACTTACAAACCAATAATTATGTAATTCGCGTTTTGATATTATAGATACACCTTCGGAAATAAGTGGTAACGTTTCTTTGAAAGCCTTTGTGCCACCACGCATATATGATGGGATTCAAAATACAATTCAGAAACGCTAATATCACTAACGGATTCAACGACCTACGTATTTTGAAGCACTGCACGTTTGTTTTCTTGTCTTCGCAGAACATGTAGAATATGACACTGATGAAGTAGGGCAGCCACGTGATGATGATGCTGCCCGATGTCAGCAGCACCACAATGATAGTTCTCAGCTTGCAGGGTTCTCGGCTCCGTTGTCTGCAGCTAGATCTGTTGGCGGCGCCGGTCTGCTTGCCGTCTCCGAGAGCTCCTGAGGAGCTGAGGTCAACTGTAGCGATGCTGAAGTCAGAATCGGCCAGGTCGCATCTTTGCGTCATCCCTTTTTGGTTTTGTTTGTCCGGTATTTTATCTTCATTAATGGAAATCTCATGAATACTTTTAGATTTCACGCCTAGGTTAGTACTTTTAACACAGTCGTATATCGTCAAGGATGCGCTTCTTCTCAAGGTATTTGAGTTCATTGCAGGCTTAAGTTTTTGTCCGTTGCCTCGGTGGATGGCCAAAGTAGTAAAATTATCAGAGCTCGCCTTGTGGCTGATGACTTTCTTCGTAGCATTGATGTTGTCCACATTGCGTAGCGCGTGAACTAATATAATGGCGTACAAAATTACTATCAGCCCCAGTGGGATCATGCTCAGGAATGAACCAATCAGCACGAGCGTTTCCGGGCACAGCGTGATATAGAAACAGGTCTCGTCGCGAAGCTCCTGGTTCACCCAGCCGGTCGCCGGCAGGAACCCCAGCGTCAGACCTGACGAAAACAAAAAGTGACAAAAACTCTCAAAAATATAAAATATTGTCTTAAGATGATACCACAAGTTTTCAGAAAAATTAATACTTAACAGAAAATGATGAGGGTGCTGAGATGTAACAAGTGCTGAGAAGAATCAGATAAGAAAAAGCCGCAGATACCGACACGTCAAATTCGGGCGCTTCTGCGTATAGATTTTGCTTTTCAAATGTATACTTTATATATACTTACAATATTTTAGTCTATATTAGCGAAGTAAAATCTATAATTAAGACCGCCTAAAGTAACCGTTTGAAGTGTCTGAGCGTTGCTCTTACACAGAAAGTGGTTGAGCCGCTTATAAATAGAAAATTAATTTTGTTAATTAACACAGTTCATATGTTTGTGGCGCCGTCAAGTTGTTCTCTTGCCGAATTCACTGATCTGTAAGGACTCAGCTTTGCGTTCGGGACGCTAGATGGCGTTACATAGTTCGCTGGAAGAACAATGTGTGTCTCGTCATACACGCGCTGCTCTTGTGTGCGTGATATATTTCTGTGTGTGAACTTTTTGCGAGTCACATCTTTGAAGGACTTTCATAATTCATGATTCGTCCGTGAGGTTGAGCGCCGGTCAAGGACGCCGATCTTCACCCCCTCACTCTGCTATATATTTCTTTGTTGTGTGAACGATATTCGTGGTTTAAGATTAAGTATAATGTAAACATTGTACAATAAGTGCAAGGTTCTTTTGGAGAAGCTGTACCAAGCAATAGCTGCAGTGACGCCTAGAAGGTTCTGGAAGCCGACCAAACGCGTGTCCTCATTTGAGAGACACCCTGGATCCACCAGGTTAATGATTAGGCTAAGTGAATGATTCTGACGCCCACAAACATCGAAACACAACTATCTGAACACAAATTATTTGTTTAGACGCCCACGCCCGAGTTACGCGAAACGCGGTGAAGTGGCTATTTAATTTACACGCTGCTTCACCAGAAAGCGTCTTAGATCGGCTTGCGTTCGTCTAACGTCGCCATGAGCATGGGCGCGATGACCATGATTCTGCGCACTGATTTCAAAAACAAACTGGTAATATTTATTGCTTCTAATAAATCATATATTTTATTAATTCGTGATATCCTAAATAAATGAAAGACCCAGCTGGGTGCCGCAGTTTTTAGGGAGAATCGCGTGTTCATATTGACTTTAAACGTAAGATAATTTGAGTTTTCATGTGGGTGATTTTGAAAATAACTATTAGAATGTTTTTAAAAGTAATGTTATATTTTAACATTAGGGTAATCGTTCATGCTATAATACCATTTTGTGACTTAGATTTACTTTATTTCTTTAATGAATATTTTAGTATTAGTTATGATTTTTTAAATGTATGTACGGAGAGCTGGGTGGAGTGGAATAGGGTGCAGATAAACAAGGTAGAATTTTATAATGTCACCTAGAATTAAATTACTCTACATACTGAAGATAGCAAGTTTTATTCTAAGTATAACACTGCTTTATTTCTAAAAGGGATAAAAGCTGCATTTAATATTATTTAAAAATTTGCCTGCCATCCCCGGACTTAAAACCGGTTAGAGCCCCTATTTTAAGGCACCCATCAATAGGGTCTATTATAAGAATTGGTCACTAACTTGATAAATTAAGTGAACGGAAAACAGTGAAAACTATCATTAGTTGAATTGATGAAAAAAATTAATAAGGAAGTGTTTGAAATAAGCTCTATATTGTTGCACACACAAGATTATTACTTCAAAAAATTAATTTCAATCACTTTGAAATAGGAGTTGTGGTGAACAATTAATATATGTTGTTATGAATCTAAGTTCTGTAACTATTTATGATATTATATGAATTAGATTTTTTATATCCTTATTTAAAAAAGCTAAAGGCTCGATGGTTTTGTGATCTCCAATGCCAACTTATTGTGCCGTATATACGAATCCAGGTGTTTAAATCATAATAATAATGTATGTTGAACTTGAAATGAGTCACACGGATACAGAAAGTCTTTGCAGCATGTGCTAGTTTTGAGAAAACTGTGTTACAGGCTACAATTACTTCCCCTTACAATACAATACATTATAATCTAAAAATTACAATACTTTAGCGTTACATTAAAGTAGAAACACATCTAAACTACAATATAATAATAATAAAAAAAGGTTATAAAAGTAAATTAAACAAAACATGGAAAAATGTATATTAAAAAAAATTAAAATTGATGCGGAATCACAAACTAATATTTAAACACGTACATACATAAAGCATCAAGAATGAAGACGTGTGTGTGTGCTGTGTGAGTGCCTGCGCGTTTTTTTGTCGTTTTTTACCGAGCAGAGGTCGAACTTTTGTATTATACCGACCGACTCTGTGTGTTTCTTCTGAGAAACTCTTAAGGTTTTTCTTGTTATGCTCAATTATTCCAAACAGAAGTATTTTCTTTATTATTAACGAGTAAAACAAGATAAGAACAATATTATAGAGTTATCTCAGTTTTTGAGAATTAATACGAAAATTTTAGTTTGCTTTTTATTATCTATGTTTGAGGTCATAGTTTGTATTTCAATGTTTCTGAGGAATTTCTTTTATAAAGGGAAGAAGTTTTATGTTTTGTTTCTTCCCATAATTTCAAGGTTGCTTAATTTACTTCTATTTCAATAGTGCTTCTAAGTTCTCAAATTATCGTCTTATTATTTACTTTTAATTGCATTTCTGTGACAGTTAGTTGACAGATGCGAATTTAGTTTGATCTTCATCATTTTCGCTCTGTATCATGTCACCGCCAAATAAGAGCCTTCCAAGGTGATGCTCTACCACCGAGATTTATTATTCTTTTCCTCAAAGTAAGGGTTTCACATTAAGGTCTGTTTTTTGCATAGAGGTATACAAATTAGTTATTTTACTCTGCTTGGAATTTTACACGGACAATATTGATATTTCCATGCATATTAATGTACCGATGTCAATTAAACTCGAAGTAGCTGCTATATCCATAACTACGGGTCAAACCTATTAATTCTAGCTGAGTAGTTTACATACTGGTAAAAAGATACCCTCTGAAAATACAATTAACTGTCGAAGGCGTAAAGTTAATGGTTCCCGCGATAATTAAACCGCACCTCACGCTAAAACTAATCAATAGCGAATAGACTTGGCCAAATACTTTTTTAATTAAGGACAATAACTTCAGCGATACTTCTCTTGTGGGTTCAAATCAACCTCGCTTCAAAGATGAGCTAACATTTGTTTGTTTATTCGACTTTCCTTTGTTACCTGTACTTAATCAGAAACATGCCGATGACCCCAGGGTCTAATGTCGACAGCCTCCATAATTCCACTGCAGGGACATCAGAGAAGTGACAGTTTACTATTACTACTATTTATACAATTTCATTAAGTAGGTACGTCTTTCTTTTAACTACAACTTTAAAGGTAAAGTATAGTTAAAGGAAAAATTCGCTGTATCTTTGAGGGGAGTGATAGAAAATATGGCTTATATATTTAAGGGTATAAGACACTCATTCGGCTGTTACAGAATACCAGACTATAGATTGTCTAGTGCTCGCCAATTGTCCTAGGAGGTCACCTAGGGGCGCGGGCGGCGGGCGGTAGGTAGTAACTTATGTAACCCCGCGGTTTACTGGTTGCCTGAAAGAGATCGCTCTTGAGAGATAACACCGCACATATTGTCTGTACGTGATATTACTTTTCTGTAAATTTGTGTTTCTTTTATTTGGCATTAAATTGTATTGTGTTGGTGCCAGCATCTGAGTGCTTCCATATATTAATACATATTACAAAACAAAGTCCCCGGCCGCTTCCGCTCCTTTGTCTGTATGTTTAAAGGCTAATAAACACAAAAACTACCGAACTGATTCTCATACGGTTTTCAGCAATGGGTAGAGTGATAAAGGGAAAGGTAATTAGATTAGGAAAAATTCGATTAGACAGGTATGAGTTTTTAGCAAAGCAAGTTAAATTTTTAGGACATGAATTGACGGATGAAGGACTCAAACCTAACAAAGACAAAATATATGCCGTACTGGTCTTCCCTTTAGCCAGTAGTCCAAAAGAAATTATAGGCCTAGTTGGCTATTACAAAAAGTTTATTAAAGACTTTGCAAAACCTATGACAGCTTGTTTAAAGAAAAACGCCAAAATAATACACTCTCCTGACTTAATTGACGCATTCTGTAAATGTAAGGAAATCTTAACCAACGCACCTATACTACAGTTTCCAGACTTTGACCAACCTTTTATACTGACAACTGACGCATCAGACATCGCCGTAGGAGCCGTGTTATATCAAGGTAACATCAGATCAGATAAACCTGTAGCGTTCGCTTCACGAACTTTCTCTGAAACTGGAACAAGATATTCTAAGAAAGAGTTACTCGCGATACCCAACACAGAGAAGTGGTTCTCAGCTGATAATTTGCTCCTCAATGAAAAAAAAACGAAATGTGTTAAGTTTAAGCCAAATGTCAAACAGGTAAACACAAACATTGTAGTTAAGAGCCAGGAACTGACTCCTGTTAACTCAACTGTATTTCTGGGCATAACCTTAGACGCCAAACTCCAGTGGGGACCGCATGTTGGTGGTTTAGCGAAAAGGCTTGGCTCTGCTGCATATGCTGTTAAAAAAATGAGACAAATTTCAAATGAAACAACTGCTCGATTAGTCTATTTTGGTTACTTCCACAACCTCATGACATATGGTATTCTGTTGTGGGGGAGTGCTGCCCACATCGATACTATATTTATTCTGCAGAAAAGGGCTGTTCGCGCACTCCATCAGCTCGGTCCAAGGGTCCTCCTCTAATATGGTTGAGGAGGGCGATGGCTGGATCCCGCGTTAACTCGTGAACGGGTGCCGTTTGAGGGTGTTCGTCGTTTGGATACTTGGGGGGAGGGAGACTTGCCGAGTTAACAGATGCAGAAAAGAATAATTTTGTTTAGACATAAAGAGACTCTGTAAATTTATTTTGAAAAAAATATACCCGTGAAGTTTCTTGTCAGTTCTTCTTCACGAAGATTTTTTCGAACTGGTGGTAGAATCATGTTTTATTTGACGTCAATAAGAACAAGTAATTGTCAATGTTGAGAAATAAATATTTCATTTCATTTCATTTGGGCCGTAAAATACTTTAGACCCTACTTGTATGGTCGGAAGTTCCTACCTGGTTAATGTCCTTGATAGATCCGAACTCAAAGTTGACTCGATGGCGCTTAAAGCTAGCTGAGTATGACAATAAAATCATTTATAAAAAGGGGCAACAAAACACCAACGCCGACGCCCTGTCCCGAGCTAAAATCACTCACAATAGTACAGAATAATTAGCAGTTAACGTAGATAGTGAAAACCAAATTATAGAAGATGTACTTGACTTGCTTGATAAACGTGCCCAAAACGTCAACCAGCATTCTGAAAACCCTATTAATATTGATCGACCAAGTGTTAACAGTGACTTTACTAACTAACCCCCTTTTGTTACTGAAAACGAATCCGACTCAATGAGCATTGTTACAGGCACTAACAAAATGGTTTCAACAAATCACACACAACCGGACAACGACAATAGAGGCATCCCCATTATCACTGACGCTATTGACAGACAGTTAAAACAGTTTCACATCAGAACAACACCTGGGACAAAATACAGAGTAGAAAATAGGTCAACCAATTCTAGGACTGTAATAAAAAATGTCTATATCCCCATTAATAACACGGAACAGGAGATCATCCAATTCCTTAAAGAACATACTATAGCTGATAGGGTATTCCATTTTTTCTATTCGAACAATTTATGCTTTCTCTAGAGTTTCCTACAATTTTAAATGACAGAGGTCCAAAATTAATAAAATGCTCATAGCTCATAGTTACCTTAATTGAAAACAGAGAGGAGCTCATTAAAAATACCATTAAAGCAAAACAACTCATCGTGGTATTCAAGAGACATACAAACATTTGCATAGCAACTATCTTTGGCCTCATATGCTATTAACTATTCAAAAGTTCAAGTTTACAAATATGCGCAAGCCATCCCACTCACGGCATGTAGTAGTGTTCACATAGCAGAGGCTCTCATACAAATATTCTCCGTATTTTGCCTACCTCTCAAAATAACCACTGACTCTGACACAAAATTTGACAATGACGTTGACGAATGACCAACAAAGATGATCCAGTTCAAAATATTATGAACTACTCAGTTATAGCTTACAATAATTCTATTCATTCAGCAACAAATTACACTCCACATGAATTACTTTTTGATCTCACATCACAAACCCGCTTGAACTATATTATCCTAAAGAATTTTACCAAGACTATATCATTAAGCACAAACTAAATGCAGAAGCTGTACAAGAATGTATTTCAGCACATTTGTCGAAAGACAAAGATCAGGTGATTTCCAGGAGAAACCAGCAGGCTGAGGAAATAACTTTCAAGGTAGATGAAACTGTTTACAAACAGGTAGCCAAAACCGAATGACAGAATTAAACCAGTATTTAAAGGTCTATATACAATTATTCATTTACATCCCAACAGCGTCGCTGAAATAATCGGTACTCACCCCAACTCTAAATCGATTAGAGTACACTTCAAACTGCTACGGAGACCTCACCTTGTTCCAGACTTACCATCGCAGCAGCCATCCTGTTCTGCACAAGGGCAATCCTGATCCTTGAACCCATAGACAACACAAACGGTATTGTACTTTTTAAGCAAGGTGAAATCCTTAGACATGTTTTCTCCTTTAGTTTGGCATGCGTGTATAACGTAAGTTATCTTAAAGAGACTACTTTTAGTATAATTAGTTTATATACAAGCACTATGAGATACCCGTACGAAGCCGGGGCCGGTCAATTCAAATTTAAAGTCAAATATTTATTTCTCAACATGACCATTACTTGTTCTTATTGACGTCAAATAAAGCATGACTACCACCAATTCGGGAAAACCCTTCGTGAAGAAGAACTGGCAAGAAACTTCCACGGCTATATTTTTTCAAAATAAATTTACAATGTGTCTTTATACCTATACAAAATTATTCATATTTGCATTTGTTAGCTCGGCAAATCTGCCTCCCTCCAAGTATTCAAACGACGAACACCCTCAAACGGCACCCATTCACGAATTAACGCGGGATCCACTCAACGCCCTATTCAACCATAGGTTACTTCCAATTCCATTTTAGGACCGGACGAATTGCCTCGATAGACCAGAGTCCGGCGCTTGGAAGCGCCAGTCTAGACCCCCACGCTTCGGTAGCCCGTTGCCGCAGCTCAGCTCAATGCCCCTCCAGTTCCCGCAGTAAAGGCGGACGACCCCTATCCCAGAGCGCCTCCACGCGCCACTCCTAAAGCGAAACGAGGGCTCCCGCTTCCAGGTCCCAGGGAATAGTGCCCGCCAACATGCAGGATGCCTCACCCGAGATCGTGCAATAACCCCGTACCACCCTGATCGCGACTGGACTTTCATCAAGCGGGCGATATTGCTGCGAGTCAGGGCGCTGCCGGCCCGCACAGGGGCACCATACAGAGCCATCGATCTCACGATACCCACGTAGAGACGCCGACACGACGTCTCAGGCCCACCGAGATTCGGCAGCAGCCGTCCCAAGGTCGCATGCACCCGCAGCAGCCGATGCACAAGGCACTGGAAGTGGGGGCCGAAGTCCCTCCCTGATACAGCTACAGGGGAGGGAGTTCAATGCGTTGGCGATGTCCAGAGACACCACCAACACGACCTCACCCCGGCCGCTCGCGTCCTGCGCCAAGTACTGAACCCACTGTACCGCGTAACCCGGCATACTGCATATCTTCCTCCCATGATATCTTCCTCTGTTTTGAATTCAACTTAAATTCAAGGCTTAAATAAATATGTTTTTATTCTTAATTTTGGTTAAGGAAATACTTTTTTATTAATTTGAACCACACTTTAGTTATCATTAGGGCTTAGTTGAGTGATTTTTTAAGGTACAGTATACCTTTGTTTACGTCGTACGACAATAATATCCATTGACTTGTGACCCCGCAGGCAGCGTTATTTGAGCCGTGCCGTGACCAACTCGCAGTCGTAGACAGGTCAAGACATGTATCTATTTGGTAGTACATATCTTGTTTATTACACATAGGACGTGGTTGACATATCTATACAGGTAATTTTATATTTTCATAAGTAATGCTTTAATTTTTGCACAACTGTTTTGAACTTTAATTTTTGTAAAAACAATTATATAAAACATCTGTTTCGCTAAAATTAACGTACATTATAATGTGAGCGACATTTTTCATTGTGACTGTTATACGACGACTTCATTTGAATAACATAAGAGATGTGCCGAATTAGAAATTGTTTAAAAGTTAGATTAGATATTTCTCATTCTTATTGCTTTTACAATTTTAAATACAAAAACAAGTTTAGTGTAATGTCTCACTCAACGGTAAGCACATGACCACATAGCGCACTGCGGTGGGGGGGCGCTGTCACCATAACCAAACTCAGTGGGTGCTGGAATAGTAACCCGGGATCTTTCGAGTCAAAAACCAGGTATCAGGGCATAAAGAGAGAGTTTGATACAACATATTTTGGCTGTACATATTTCCTTTGTTAAAAATAAAATTACAAACTTACGACGAACCAAACAACAATTTGATCCCGCATTTATTGAATACCGAGCGTTATATGGCCTTCTTATTATATAATTTTAAACGAGACAAACGGCAGTAAATTTAATAAGAAAAAAAATACAACCAATTTTAGCTTTAGTAAGCAAATGACGTTCACTGCGCTGGTTGCTCACAGCTTAAAAAATGGTTTACTACCGAGGAAGCAGTGGACCGACGCCTGTTTAATAGGCGGAATATTTATAAGCTCTTGGTTTTTTGTGTTACTTCTTTCGTTTAGTTTTATTTTTAATTATATACTTATATAACTATTATTCATATCATGTAATATCTTGTTTGTAACACAAACTAGACAGCTTTAATTAGAAAAAATATTTACACCAAAAAAAATACCTACTTATACAATATTTATAGACTAAAGTAAGAATATTTATAAAATAACAAAAGGGAAAAGAAAGACAAGGAAAGAAACAGAATTTCAGAGATATTGTCCAGGCAACTTCGCATCAAGCTGACTTTTGGTACAGACATTTGGGATATTATTAAAAATAAAATACTTAAACTCCCCATCGTTCCAACATATGCTAAAGAAGTTATTCAAGTGCAAATGTCAAAATATCAGTTTTTTTAAGTTTACCGCTAATCCCTTTCAATATTTTTATTCAACATATTTGACAGCCCTGAGTGGTTTTCATACCTACCTACGCATGAGGTGCGCGAGGCGCAAATAAATAAAAAAATACGAGTTTATTTATTTACATGAAATGATTAAAGTAAATAAAATCGTGTCCAGTCGCATCGCATTACGTGCTACTCGATAGGTAGGTAAGTGACGGCTGCACTCGCCTCATGCATAGGTAGATATGAAAACCACTCAGGGCTGTCAAATATGTTGAATAAAAATATTGAAATAAAAAATTATAGAAGCCTTAACCAACCCTATACCTCCAATTCTTTTACAGTTTATTCTGACAATGGTATACCAGCTGACCCTTAATTCTTAGTATTATGCTTCCTTTATTTTACACCCTGTATAAGTTTATAGTTAAAATAAGCTGTAGCTCATAAAATTGCCTACAAGAAATATTACAATAATTTTTACCTAGGATACCCCATGTCTAAGATATTGCGATCTTAAAATTGAAAAAGTCGTTTATTATACATAAATACTTACATTTCTGCACCACCCGACAGATAGTGTAAGAAGCGCAACTTTTTCACTTGAGGTCCCCGATAGGCTTACCCCACCGTCTATGTGACTGTTTTATTAAATATATATATATATATATATATATATATATATATATATATATACAAAAAAATAGAACTATTCAAAATTATTTAAACCCTACGAACTTAAGCTGGTTCAAAGACGTTCTTCTCAACTGATTATACAACGTTGATAAAAGCGAGAGGCATTTAATGAAACCACATATACTATAAGTGCCTACTGTTAATCCAAAACTATTAAAAAAACGTTTACGAGAAGTATACGAAAAAACGTTTTTCAAAGAACTTAAATAGCTTAATAATTAAGTTAAAATGTAAACATCCTTTGTTGAGTAGCCTGCCGCCACCTGCGTAACAAATTGGCAACGTAGCATTTGAGTAGCATAGCGCGTGCGGCGGCAGGCTCACCGGCTCGCACACCTACCTACACAGCGGAGCGCCCGGGTTTGATGTGGATGATAATGTAAATATGTGTTGTAGGTAACGTTGGAAGGTATGATCAATGAAAATAATAAACAAAAATAATTAATTGTTACACTTACACATTAAATCTTCAATTGTTCGGAATGTCCGCCGTTTGCAATGGTACACAAATTATAACGACGTATAATATTGTTATTTAACCGTGCAATCAGGTTGTTAAACTTTTTAATTTATTAAACGCTAAAATAATCCGGTTTTTAAGTTCCTCTACGGTATTCACGTCTGTCGCGTACACTTCACTCTTCACAAACCCCCAGCTAAAAAAATCTATTGGAGTGAGATCCGAAGACCGTGGTGGCCATCGTCCTGGTCCAAATCGACCAATCCACTGCTGTCCAAACATTTCGGTGAGTAGCTCTAGGGCTCGGTTCCTAGGGCACGCGCGGCTGTCTCCATACCTTTCTCGGTAAGTTCGCAGAGCTAGAGCTGCGTTTCCGTGGGATTCCCCGTAGATTAAAATCATGTCAGTGTATTCTGACGCCGTGTATGTAGCACGAGGCATTGTGGATGTCTTACGTACTTACAAAATAATTAAAAACTACTCACAAAACTAAACCTAAAATACTCAGTTACGTGTCCTATCACAATAAAAACGTAACATTAGTAAATGGGACGCGTGACAATAATCTGTGCTGAATTGCGCAACGTGCACCCCGGATGCAACGCGTCTTCGCACTAAACAAAGTAAAAATTGTGCCCTTGACCTAATTAGCCGAGCCGCCGCCGGCGCAATAGCAACATATTGATCTATTTCTATTTCTGTTACGCTTATTACATTAGAGTGAGATAACCGTGATCTGTACTTTCTTTTAAGGAAAGATTTAGTAACAGTGTACTTCCTTGTTTGTACTGCAAACTAACGATGCGAACTGGCAACGTCGCATCGCTCGCGTGAATTTTGTCGTTCAGATAACTATGTATGCCTATAGTACAAACTTACGATCAGGTGATCGGGAAGATACAGAGTGTTTAAATGAAACTAAGTAAAAACTAAAAATCATTCCTGTGACTAAACTGTTGCTTACATTGATCTGATTTTTGTTGTGTAGCCTGATAATGATACACAAAATATGTGGTTTCATTTAATGCCTCTCGCTTTCATCAACGTTGTATTCAAAAGCCTCTTCATCGGTTCTTCTTCGCCTTGGAGTATTCTACCTTATTATTCTGGATACCTAAAAAAAGATGCATCAATTGTCTCTTCCTTGATATCTTAAAAATCTTAGTCCGTTGAAATTAACATTGGAACAAAACTGGCCTTGGCATTAAGCAAACACTTGGAAAATAACCTGCTTTACTAAAGCCACTTTTTGCACTACAAACAATTGTGTAAGTTCAAAAGAGAGCGTTAGGTCGGTTTTCCGGAGCAGGTGGAAGATTAAAGAGTATCAAATAAGGTCCACATTTTTTTTGAACAGGTCGTAACTTCTAAAAGAGTTATCGTCTAGCAAATTTTAATGTAAAAAGAACGCTAAGTTCTCTTTTTTTTTTGTTCCCCTCCGAGAGGAGGGCAGGAGCAACTAAACTAAAAAATGCTCTTATGGGTATGGGTATACCCCCCGCGCGCGGTCGCGTTTATGTGGGACTCGCTCCGAGCCTACTAGAGCCTTTACCCACTAAAAAACCCCCTGAATGACTATGGCAATCTTTTGCCTCACAGCCTTCATCTAAAGCGATGGCCAATAGGAGAAAAAGGCCGCGCAAGCGGGGATCTGCAGGGGTCGCTCGCTGGGATTTACATAGAACTGAAGGTGCTCAAAGCACTCAAGGTGATTTCATAGCATTGAAGGTGCTCAAAATTGCAAAGAGAAATTTTTTTTTTCTTTATTTAATGAGTTTGTTCAATTTTGAACATGACACTCAGTTAATTATACAAAAATTTTTTAACAATTTACCTTATAACATAACTTATCTTAAAATTAACTTAAATTTATTTTAGAAATCTACGGTAATACATTTTATACAATGTTTTAGCTTCCCTAGATGCCGGAGAGGCCAATATCATATTACATACTCCAATTTCTTTCAAATTCAAATTCAAATTCAAATTCAAATTCAAATTCAAATATTTATTTCTCAACATTGACAATTACTTGTTCTTATTGACGTCAAATAAAACATGATTCTACCACCAGTTCGAAAAAAACCTTCGTGAAGAAGAACTGGCAAGAAACTTCACGGGTATATTTTTTTTTCAAAATAAATTTACAGAGTCTCTTTATGTCTATACAAAATTATTCTTTTCTGCATCTGTTAGCTCGGCAAGTCTCCCTCCCCCCAAGTATCCAAACGACGAACACCCTCAAACGGCACCCGTTCACGAGTTAACGCGGGATCCAGCCATCGCCCTCCTCAACCATATTAGAGGGAAGTGAGCGACCCGTCACCCGACGCTACCATAAGAAGACGTCAAATCTACAGAATGCTCCAGAAACAATTGACATCTCAATTCTTCGGTCCGTACACATTCCATCATTAGGTGAAGCACGTCTTCTTTTCTACCGCATTCATCACAGTCTGGTGTTTCACGTGTTTTTAATAAGTGTAGAAAACCATTAGATGGAATGTGCCCCGATCGGAGTCTAAAAGCTGCTACTAATGCCATTCTACTTATGTCCAGTTTCTCGAACCAAGGATATCGAGGGAGGTTGTTTTGAATTGTTTTGTACCAAATACCAAGCTGTAAGGATTTCTCATTAAAGTATTCTTTCCAATTCAAGTAAGATTGTCTTTTGATTGTATGAACTAGGTCTGTGTAAAATGGCAAAAAGCTGGTTGGAATTCCGTCTTGAGCGGCCTGTTTGGATAGAATGTCAACTCCCTCGTTACCCTCAATGCCACAGTGTGAAGGAACCCACTGAATCACAACATTCTTGGTTCCACGTCTCAGTTTTTCAATAGTGTCCAATATGCTGTACGCTACCGGTGTGCATCGACTATTCGAGGCGCATCGAACTAAATGCAAAAGGGCACTTTTGCTGTCAGAAAATATAACAATATTGTTAGAGTTCAAAGATTGACTATATGACAAAGCCTCAAAAATAGCTATAAGTTCTCCATACATAATACAAATATCACTTTTAATTTTGAATTTAGCACGAACACTGAGCCGTGGATCCAAAAAAGCAACAGAGGGGCAAGGACTGAGCCTTGAGGGACTCCAGCCTTTATGGCACGAGGCGCGAAAAGCGTGCCTTCAGGTTTAAAACGAAACGTACCATTTTTGAGAAACGACGTGATTATCCTGACTAGGCGATCCGGTAAGCCTATTTTATAGAGTTTATAAACGAGGCCGCTGTGCCAGACTTTATCGAAAGCCTTGACTACGTCAAAGAAAACTGCGTCTATTTTATTACGACACGGCTAGAAGCCGTCAAGTGTATACTCGACGTTACGATGTACTTGCTGAGGGCAAGAGTGCTTAGCGCGAAAGCCGAACTGATGGGGAATGATGAGGGGATCGCCATCCGTTTGAAACAGATGGGCATTCAAGAGAGTATGACTCTATCGAGAAGTTTAGCCATAGCCTTGAGGAGGCTGCTGGGTCTGTGATTCGCCGGAATATTCAGAGATTTACCGGGCTTGGGAATGCCTATGACTGTCACTTCTTTCCAAGCATTTGGAAAGTAGCTAAGGTCGAAGCAGGCATTGAAAATGATAGCTAACAAGGTAAGCATCTGTTGAGGCAGGTGCTTGAGTAAATAAAACACTTTTTACCGGATATTATCGCGTATATTTTAGTTAATTTTAAAATTATTTCGACGTTTCGGCATCTTGCACGGCAACTGCAAAGATGCCGAAACGTCGAAATAATTTTAAAATTAACTAAAATATACGCGATAATATCCGGTAAAAAGTGTTTTATTTAAAGTATGAATCGTGAAAATTTAAGAAAATATATAGGTGCTTGAGTGCATAGTTGGAAATTCCATCCGCACCCGGTGCCTCTGGGGACTTTTGACTTCTAATGAGAAGAGAGATTTCATCATTAGACACTGTGACGGGGTCGGCAGTGATGGGGAGAGAGTCCTGCGGAGGACTTCGTCCTCCACCGCCTGGATATGGGAGGGATCAGCGGATTGAATACTGGGCGAGCATTGTGATGAAATGCTGTCAGCGAAGCATTCGGCTTTCTCTTCGTCTTCGAAGGCGGTAGTGCCGATTGACAGCTAATCTATGTGCGGGCGTGGGATAGAGCTTGGCTCTCCAGAGAGCCGCGTTCTTAGCTTTAGTAAGATTGCTAACGGCTAAGGGAAGCTTGGATTTGCCTTGCTTAGCAACCTTTTCGTTATCACTGATGGCTGAGTTGATAGCAACAGTGAGGGAATCGACTAACGAGTCTATTTTGTCCGGGCTATCTAGAGAGTCGGGCCAGATCACGAGCGGAGAGTTCGGGGCCTCTAAGGCTGAAACTAACGTATTTTTAAAGCCTTTCCAGTTGATAAAGGTCTTAGGAGACGTAACGTTGTCGTTTGGCGGTCCTAGTACGAGGGAGACGGGGCGATGATCGGAGCCTAGCTCATCGAGTGGTTCGATAGACCTAAGAACGAGGTTGTCGGGATAACGAGTGGGAGTGACGGGAGATGTGACGTCTAAGTCGAATGACTCAGTGATGTTAAGGAGCGTGACACCGCTGGTGTTGGTCGATAGGCACGTCCAGTCAGTATGCTTGGAGTTGAAATCGCCGAACATAATTACTGAACGGCCGAGGGCGAGAATGGCCTCAAAGTCGCCACGGATAGGTCTGGTGCCACTAAGTATGTAGATTGAAGCTATTATGACTGTCGGATGACCTGTAATAGCCAACCTACACACAGTGGTCTCCATGTTGTGGAGAGGAGGGGTAGGGAGAGGAGAGCAATGGAAACTTCTTTTATAGTAAATAGCTGTGCCGCCGTAACCGTGGGCGTTGGGCCTATCGCTACGAGTATACGCGTATTTAGGAATAGCGAATCCCCTGCAGCGAGATGGAGTGAGCTTCGTCCCTTGGAGGTGCAGTAATTCTGGCTCGTTTTTCTGAAGGAACAGTTTGAGCTCAGGAAAGTTAGAATTAAGGCTACGAGCGTTAAATGAAACTAGGGATAAGCCCTTCAGTTTGATACGGCCGGACGTGGTATTTAAAGATCTAATCATTGTATTAACTTTTTAAAGAATATAAACTATTTATAAAAATTTACAATGAACTAAAAAGCGAGGCTAACGCGAAGAGACGCTCTTGAGAATGGCGATTTCCCTAATGTCGACGTTTTGAATAACGTTGAACACGGTCTTCATGTCCTCAGCCAACGACGACTGAGGTGAAGACGACGAAGAGCGGGGCGCGGGCCTACGGGAGCTACTGGAGCTGGGATATCAAAATCTTTCGGGAAATCAAGTCTGCCTCTGATTGTCTACTTCTTCAGAACGATCTTGTTGCTCTGCAAGAGTATTGTAAAAGAAACGGCCTGTACATTAACACCGATAAATGTAACATTATTACGTTCTCGCGGAAAAAGACAGCAATAAACTTCAATTACGTGCTTAACAACAATAAAATCCCACGGAAAAATCAAGTTAAAGATCTCGGCGTTATACTTGACCATCAACTAAACTTTACACTGCATATTGACTACATAGTGAATAAAGCCTTTCGTATGTTGGGTTTTATAAGACGCACGGGAAGTAATTTTATTAAATATCAAACCATCTTACTTCTGTACAATAGTTTCGTCCGTTCCATATTAGAATACGCGTCAACTTTGTGGAACCCTCAATACCAAATTTACATGAACAATATTGAAAGTATTCAAAATAAATTTACTAAATATATTAGCTTCAGATGACTGCACTATAATTTAGAAAATATGAGTTCCCTCCAATTTTGCCGCGATGTAAAAGACCAAATATTTCTGAACATAATAATTAATAACTTTGTTGAATCGTCATATTTTTGTGTAAAATAAGTATCGGTTGTCCTCGCCTTAGCTCTCGTAAACAGAAGATTTTCGTGTGCCCTCCTTATAAAATAAATTATGCCATGAACTCGTTTATTCCCAGGTCAAGTAATAGCTATAACCGACTTTGTGAAAATAATGATATTTTTGCATTAACTCTTCCCCAATTTTTAAGAAAAATAATTGAAACCTTAAAAGAGTTTAATTAATCCACTTGTCTTAGATATTCCATACATATTATATATTAATGTTTAAGAAATATTGTTATGCGTATTGGTTTGTTTCCCTAATATGTAAATAAATAAAGGCCTGCGTGAAGACCTCGTTAGAGATTAAGACGCCCGAAGCGGCGAGCGCCTGGGTGAACGCCCTCGCCAAGTTTATGACTCTTTGCGAAGGATCCATGATGGGGAGGGAAATGCCTAAGTTCCTAACAACCTAGCAACCCTAGCGGCTAACCTCCCTACCAGCGGAGGAGGACTGGGGAAAATAACTTAAAACTAACCGTAGTTCGCCGAAGGCCGCTACCTATAATCCTAAAAAAGGTACGCAGGTAAAGAGTTGACTGCTTTAGGGCCAACCGAAAAAAATGGCAAATGTACCCGGAAAGACACAAATATGATAAAGATAAATATGAAAATAGAAGAGTAAACAGATAAAATAAAAAGACTGGATCAGTACAAATTAGTTGTCACCGTTGGGTATTCTTTGTACTAAAACCAGAATACTTTACGCTGGGCACACACAGCGCAACACAGCACAGCACTTTGAAGACTAAGAGACTTAGTCGCAAAGAAAAAATCACTTCGACAGCGCTCAGAGGGAGTAAGAAAACCCAGAAAAATCGTATCACGGAACCAACACGCTATACTGTGACGTCAGTAAACTGAGCGCCATTGAATATCGGGAAGGGACCGATCAATCGGAGTGGTCTTGGAACGTCCGTACTGGGTGGCGGTCGGAGCGAGAATGCTAAGTTCTCCTAAGTAGGTACACCAAGTGAGCAAAGAGTTTATAAATGTCGCTAATCTTCAAAACGCACCACCGGTTGCGAACTTTTTCGATTATTTCTTGACAAAGGTCTTCTAACATATATTTTTCTCTAAGTTGTCATAATTAGAAAGTGAGTTACTTGCTTCTTTATGGGGTTATCACCAATAGAAGTCAAAAAGTCCTTTTTTATTTCGATAATCGACTCAGAAAAAAATTTTGTAAAGGAAAAAACTCGTTTTTGTAAATTGTAAAATATTTTGTGTAAATAAGAACTAGTCGCTTTTCGTCAGAAATGTTTTTTTTTTATGCGACAGCGTTTACCTAAAAAGTCGATAGAATTCGGATACATTGGAATACTTTTGGATATAATGGATGAGCGAAGGACATCCTTATTATTTATTCGACCTTAAAATGTAACAAACATACCCTGCAGTTTGAACGTGCTGCGTCTCTATAATTTCGCGAGATTATAAATTTAAAGTAAGCTACAATACGTCTTCTTCTGCTTTTGAAATTACAATATCTTAGAAACGGCAGTTTTTTGTGAAAAGGATGTAAGAATATATATTTTTTTGTAATTTGTGGTTACGATAAAACCTATAGTTTATCAAGAAACTTGAAACCGTTCATTTTGACATTTGAGCTTGCATAACCTTTTTAGCAAATGTCGGATCGATGAGGAATTTAGTATTTTATACGTAATAAAGTCCCTAATGTGTGTACCACACATAAGCACTTGTTTCGTCTATTTTGACCTCACTAGTAGACAACGCCTGAATTTGTAATTGATACCTGTAGTGATCCTAGTTACAGTAATATATTATGATTTAAAATGAAATGTTGTATTAACTTTGTTGATGTGCCAAAGAATAAATAACAAATAAATAAAGTACCAACTTGTTATGATCGTACCATTCCTAAAATAAAAAATTACTCTAACATATTAATGACCGGTTATTAACAAATGTTTTGCTCTGAAAAACGGAACATTAAATTCTTGCCTAAACGAAAAGTTTGACTATCCCGGTACAATTCCCGGATTCCGTCACTATTAATTAACATGACCTACAACTGTAGGATACTCACCGAGAAGCCAGATGAGCAAGATGGCGATGCGCACCTTGGTGGTGGTGCAGTAGCGGTGGTAGTATAGCCCGTGCAGGATGTAGCAGTAGCGGTCCAGCACGATCAGCGCCACAGAGAAGATGGACACAATGGCTGGACACGTGATCATGCCTGTCGACAGCCGGAGTGTTAGTTCTACGGGATAAAGCTACCATTGCTGAGTGCCGTTACTTTAAAAAGTCAACTTATGGCAAGCGACGTCCAGCAAACGGTACTTTTGCTATTTGACGACCGAGTGGTGTAGTGGTAAGTAGCCTTACCTGATACTTCGAACGTCCCAGGTTCGAGTCCTGGCCAGGGCATTCATTTGTGTGATGGCTGTGTCATGGTTGTTTGTATTCATATATGTATGTTTATTCTTGGTTCCCCCAGTTCGCTGTATGGTCATCCATAACACAAGCTCCGCTTACTTTGGGGCCATGCAGATACACAGTTGAACGTATTCTGTTAATCAGAATTGTCAATCAGAAATTGCGTTTCATTTCGGTAGATGAGAACGTTTTGTCAACTTGTGGGTTCAACACGTTTATGTAGCAAAAATGACCAGATATTTGGATTATGTAAAAAGGATAAAGGTACTAAAAATTTGCATTCAGATCAAAATAACAATTTTGGTGAATCGAATTTCACAGTTATTAGTTTCAAACAGACAGATAGGTGCAGACAGCTTCATAAAGAAAGCATGGCCAAGTTTACATAAAAAAATCAATTTTATGTTATTATGAGCAGGTCATGTGTGGTACCTTTAGGGTGTTACCACACCAACCGATCGACCGTGGATCGGCGCCGATAGATCGACGTTGCCTGTTCCATTCTGTCATCGATCGACGTCGATGGATTGGTGTGGTAACTAGTAACACCCAAAGTTCATGACCTATTCGAGCAGGTATCTCACAAACCTGTCATACAGATGTAGATACAAAACTTATGTATACAGTGTTAATTCACAATGCAAATATTAGTAATCTTACAGAACAACACCAAAAGGGTTTTTATACTTTTTGACATATTATACAAAATAATCCACAGAACCGTAGGTGTGAAATGAGAATTCTTCGCTGTGTCTTTTCTCCAAAGAGGTTCTAAACGAGTAAGCAAAATAGACGAGTGGGGAAATATCCTTTCCATCCACAAATAGTAAACAAAAAAATTCCTACTCAAAACACTGGTCATGGAGTCAGGTAAAAAAAGCTGACATTAACTGCTGAAATAATTAATAATAGCATTCTTGTCTGTATCCAAAATACATGACGTCATGTTTGATAAGCATCTAGATGGCTTGGTCAAAAGTTTCGTTACATGTGACTGTCGAAAGATGACTTCATTTGGTTGTCAAATTAGCTGCCTTCGCTATGTCTAGGGCTGCATGTCAGACCCGCAAGATGGAAATTTTAATTTTTCGGCTGAATGTAAGAAAAACCTCTAATCTAGAGATTCTTCGATCGAGATATCAAACTTATCTCAGACTTGACATTTTTGAAGTTTACTGTTTGACTAGCAGCGAGTGCTAGCCAGCGGTAGAGATGTAAATGTCTTTAAACTTACATCTAGACTAGATATTGAATTTGGCACTCAATTTCTAACCTAAAACTCTTAACTAAATATAAACCTCGAAAAATATACAGTTTGGAGCTTTTTGGACACATGTTCTGAAAGCAATGTTTAAATTTTATTAATACTTTTATTATTGAACTTGAAATTGGCAAAATAGTTATTGTGTAGTAACAGCAACTGATTGCCATAAAACACAAATAGTAATAGGTAATAATAATAATAATTTTGAATCTGAGATATCATGTCACTGAATGAGATATACTATACAATAATATAGTAATTTAATAATATAGTAGGGTAGATAATCTGATTTCCTGGCTGTTTTTTACAACTGATGCCTATAGAACTGAATAGGGAATCAAACTGAATAGTCATGTAATGTATGTAAACGATGAGCGTATTGTAGCTGATATGTACGTATTCGGTAATTCTCATCTGGATCTCAGCAAAATCTAACTGTAAATGTGCCAAGTTGTGGTGAGACCTTGGATGTGGCGGTACCAGTCCAGTTTCGGCAAAAGGCAAGGAACGGCCATGAAATTGCTGACGACCAAGAGATGGCCGAGTGGCGTAGTGGTTAGAACTCCTCATTCATACGCCGGAGGTCCCAGGTTCGAGTCCCAGGACTCGGGGCTTTTATATGTGTGTGTTTATTCGGGGCTCCCCCCAGTTCGCTGTATGTTCATGAATGACACAAGCTCTGCTTACTTTGGGGCCATATTTGTCAGGGGATTTATTATAATATTATTATAATTTAGATATTTGTGGCTCTCATACTTTCATAAATGACCGAAACAAAAGCAATTAAAACTTAAGCCTACGATGCGTCCTAAATCAATATTCCAATATTTTTAATAAATTTCACGAGCGCTCCAATAAATAACTTATTTGTGGCGTGGATGTCTCCATTAGGTGGATCGCTGGCCGGTTCGCCTGCTATGAAAAAGTCTAAAAAAAAATAAACCTGTAAAAAGAGCATTTCTCCTCAACCTTTTGCTAATCATCTGCACAAACTCACCGACTTTGAAGATGCAGATGTAGCTGTCCGCGCGGCTGCGACTGCCGGTGGCGCTGAGAACCATGGACAGCCCGGCCACCATGTCGGCCAGTGACACGTTGCCCAGCAGCAAGTACGTGCTCTTCGGCTGCTGCCCTGCAACCATGTGATTGATTGACTTCAAGAGATACACAGTACCACGAGTGAAACTCGATAACTAAGCAAAAATAAGCTGCTTTTAAGTAACCTAACTAATATTACACATGAGACATTGTACCGCCTTATTACTAAATCAATCTCATGAAATTTTACATACACATTGAGATGGGAACGAAAATTACATACCTTGCAAAAAAAATTTGGTACTTATTCCCTAGAGATACGCGAGTGAAGCTTGACAACAAAAAGTGAACGTTGTAAAATAACCCATATAGACCTACCATACCGTATATGGTACGCTAGCTTAGTAAAATTATTGTGACTTACATGTGGGTACTTTAATATTTTGTTCAATGGTTATAATGAGCTCAGAGTGTCAATCTTACGTTAGTAATATTACAAATAGGTTACGCGAAAGTAATTGTCACTTGTTTAGTGATTTTCCCTGTCAGAACTGGATAAAATCATTTAAAATGTCTTCAAGAAGGTAAGTTGAACATTTTTTACTATGAAGTGAATAATTTATCGCATTTTTCATAAAGTTTGGAGTACAATATGTGTTATTACCATAAATTAGATTGCCAAAAATTATTATTGTTAGATATTTTCAATCCTCTATTAGGTGTACCGTATATGGTACGGTAGGTTTACATGTTAGCAAAATATTACGTAAACTATACTTATTTATTTCTTTGTTTTTTATTGTTCTAGGCCATTGACGCTTCACGATATTGCTACGGTTCTAGAGGAACATGATGATCTTACCACCAGGGGCAAGATCTTGATGTTTTTTTACTTCCACCTGATACTGCTAATGTCGAAAATACCAATGAAGATTCGGATGAAGAAGATGTCGGAGAAATAAATAATTTGCCTCCGAGTTTACTTCGAGTACCAGCGGAAATTGGTTCTTCCACTTCTTTGGATGAGACGGAAGACCCCAGTCAAACTCAGGAACCGTTGCAAAAACGCGTCATGAAGTATAATAGGAAAAAGCGAGACTTAGAACCTAGACCTAACACTTGGCAACCTATTTATATGTTACCTATTATATTAATCCAATACCTATTTATATTCACATTGAAAGAAATCTGCTGGAATGGTTTTCCTTGTTCTTTTCTGAAGAAGTTTTTGAGAAAACTTCTTCCCGCTGACGTCAAAATAGAAGAGATAAAATGTTTTGTTGGGATTTTGTTAGTCAGTGGCTACTGTCAAGTTAGCAGGAGAAGATTGTATTGGGAGAATGCACCGGATACGAAGAATGGTTTGATTTCCACGGCCCTATCTAGAGATAGATTTTCCCTAATTTACTCCAATATTCATATCGCTGATAATCTCAATTTAGATACATTGGATAAACTTGCAAAAGTGCGCCCTTTACTCAAACTTTTAGCTACAAAGTTCCTGGAATACTGAATACGGTCCGCATAAAGAAAATCATAGCATTGATCACAGCTACTCACAGCAACAAAAAAAGAAGGTAACTGTTTCCCAGCCTCATCTCATTCAGCTGTATAATAAAAGTATGGGGGGCGTGGATCTATCGGACCAAAACATATCGTCACTGCGAACTAGCATTCGTGGAAAAAAATGGTACATGCCTCTGATTTTGCACTGTGTTGATATGTCTGTGCAAAATGCTTGGTTGTTGTACAGACATAATGGCGGACGCATGGACTTGCTGAGCTTTCGACGTCGTATTGCCAATACAATAATTGAAAATAATAGGTCTTTACCTATGAATCTGCCGTTTTGCCAAATTATCAGTCAAAAAAAAAATTTTTTTTTTTTTTGACTGATAATTCTAATTTCAAATTAATTTTATTTGACAAACATGGAATTATTTTTCTAAAATCGTCATTTGTTTAATAGTTAGTGTTTTGTTTTCAACGCATTCGAACATTTTTCGTCATCATGGATAAGTTAAAAATTCGAGTAATTATGGAGTATGAGTACCGTCGTGGCAGCAAAGCGGCACAAGCGGCACGCAACATCAACGAGGTTTACGGAGCGAACACTACAAACGAACGCACCACCCGTTCTTGGTTTACCCGTTTCCGTTCTGGAAATTTTGACCTGAAAAATGAACCCCGTGGTCGTCCAAAAACTTTGGTCGACAATGACGAATTAAAGGCAATTGTGGAAGCTGATGAAACTCAATCCACGGCTGAATTAGCAGCAGCTTTCGACGTTAGCATCAAAACAATATTGGTCCATTTGCGTCAAATTGGCAAGGTAAAAAAGCTTGACAAATGGGTACCCCACGAACTCAATGACCGCCAGCGCGAAGTACGCGTGAAGACGTGCCTTGCACTGCTCAGCAGGCATACAAATGAAGGAATTCTGAACCGCATTGTTACTTGTGACGAGAAATGGATCCTGTTTGACAATCGTAAGCGCTCAGCAAGTTGGTTGGACCCTGGTTCAGCACCCAAACAATGCCCTAAACGAAAACTTACCCCTAGAAAAGTGATGGTCACTGTTTGGTGGTCTAACGCGGGTGTAATTCATCACAGCTTCTTGCCAAACGGGACAAGCATTACTGCAGATGTGTACTGTGAAGAACTGAACACAATGATGGAGAAGCTCGCACGTCTCCAACCAGCTTTGGTAAATCGTTCGGCTCCATTGCTCCTGCACGACAACGCGCGACCTCATACTGCACAGCAGACGGTCTCCAAGCTACAAGAGTTGGGGTTGGAAGTTCTCCGTCATCTGCCGTACTCACCAGACCTTGCGCCTACAGACTTCTACTTTTTCCAGAATTTGGATAACTTCTTGGCGGGAAAAAATTCAATACCCGAGAGGCAGTACAAAATGCCTTTGAAGAATTTGTTGCCTCCCGTCCAGCTGATTTCTTCAAGAAAGGCATCAATAAGCTACCAATGCGTTGGCAAAGATGCATTTATTGCATGGGTGATTTTTTTGATTAATAGAAATAAAAAATATATAAAAAAAATTACGCTTCATTTATTTCGTGAAAAACGGCAATTTCATAGGTAAAGACCTAATAATAAACAACGTGAAAAACCAGGACCTAGTCGACCATCATCAATTACATCAGATTCGCGATATGATGGCAAAGAACACTATGTCACTAAGCAAGAAAATAGAACTAGGTGTGGACAATGTCACAAACAATGTTCTACAAGATATGTCAAGTGCAATATTGGGGTCCACGTAGAATGATTTATATGTATCACAAGAAAATGTAAAATAAATATCTTTAGTGATAATCTAGTATTTTTTGCATACTTATAGTCCTACTGTACCTTATATGGTACGCCCCCCCCTTTGCTCCCCCTCTCATTTGATATTTTTTTGAATATTTTTTTCAGAGTTTGTACCTACCTCTTAGTGAGTTTTTATTAAAAAAAGTACATATTTTATTAAAAAATAATTCTCGGTCTAAATGGGATAATTATTTAATTTACTTCCACACTTATATGTAAATTGAAGTCGTGCTGCCAGCTGGTTCGAATACCCCTATTCTTTAACGAATTCATTTCGTAGAAATTTATTCCACTCAACCCTGGCTAAGAAATTTTTGAGGAATTTCTTAAATCGAATTTGAAATCGGTATTCTTAGTCGTTAACTCAACCTCGTAGCAACAAAGTCGCTTTTTATTTGACCATTTAACATAAGTCTAAGCTCTTTTTATATTAAGATTTCAGCCTGCTATTTCGATGCCTTTTTCATTATACTACATATAAGTTTAGCTGGTTAGAGATCAAAAAACAACTTTGTCCTCTCTTGCAATATAAACCAGGTAACCAGTGTAACTAGCTAATCTCGCTTTGCTATAGTATATTTACATGGAGATCATTAGGCGTAGGTGTTATGTTTATCAATATGAGATGTGATCATTTTATCGAATAATGACGCGATGCCGCCACTAGGCTGTTGTTCCAGTGATTGGATTGCACTGGCGTTGCCTGCCATTTACCTGGAACACTACCTCGGGAACGTGATTAATATATTGGTCAAAAAAGGGAAGAACTATTACCCTGGACGACATATTAACAAAAGCAAGTCTACTACTGCTAGAAATTATTTCAGTGGTAGCAGCCGTACGTATCTGACCTATCTTTACCCAATCATAAACACAATGTACTTGGAAATCACGCGCAAAAAAACGCCTTGACAACACAACTTCCTTCTTTTTTTTTATCTGTTAAAACACCGGTTCGCATTATTAAAAAATGCGAAATTTCCTCTAAGAAGTTTTAAATCTAGATCCATAAAGAATTAACTGATCACCAATTTGCATATAACTGGACTTTGTCACGACTCGTTTGAGAATCTGAGGCCTATTTTTGGAATTAGCAACGATAGATTGTCTATTTGTCATATGGATAATGTGACTACTTCACCACGTCCTTGTTTAAACTTAATGTTTTTTTTTAATTTGAATTGGACGTGCGTTTGTTCCACATCCCACCAGACGGAAGGTGATGATAATGATAACCTAAAAAGTCAAATTAGTTATAAGTTCCTACAGTATCATAAATAATAATTTTGTCAAATTAATCAAACGGTCAAGAAAAAAAATTACACACTCTGTTTTTGCAATCTAACTTAAACTCAGTAAAATGAGCTGTTATTTTTTTTAATATATATCGATATAAAAGCACTACAAAGGCAAAACTTAAATAACTTGACATAAGTGAGTGAGTGTGACCGCAATGACGCACAGTAGGTTTGCACTGCTGTTTATTTACTTAAAGTTAAAGGGCTTGAAGATTTGTCTTCCTAATATAACAAATTAAAAAATGTCATCCTTTTGTTTGAAACTTTGTTTTAAAAATATAGAAACAAAGATAACTTTTAACTTCTACTACAATAATTACTGTTTCACAGTAGTCATTAATATTTGTTGGAAGTTATTAAACTTCTTTAATCGAATAGAAAAAGAAAATTTTTTAACATATTTCGAAAACGACGATTTTTTCTAACTTAAATCTCTATAATTGTTTTCGTGAAGTAAATCATGGTATTCAAACAGTGAATTTGACAGTACGTCTACTGTTAGAATAGCTCTTTTACAAATGGAAACAAAAACTCTCCGGCCGGGGCTTATACCTGAGACAGGAGTCCGTCTGCAGACATGTTTATTTATTTATTAGGTCACCAACAGACTGTACATCAAAATAAGCATAGTATAACAAAAACAAAATTACATTCTAAATGCCACATGTTATTATGTTGTTTTTTGGTGGAATTACTAGGTCCCCCGCCGTATTGCCCGACCTCGCACCATGCGATTTTTATTTATTCCCGAAAATAAAAGAAAAACGTCGAGGAAAACGTTTTATAGCTGCGTTTCAAAATGCCGTCGAAGAGTGGCAAAGTGCTTTTCTCAGTGGTTCCATCGGATGCAGCGATGTATTGACGTGAATGGACACAATTTTGAAAAGATATAATAAAACTAATAACTTTTCTAAGAACTTTCAGTTTGGCCCGCCTAAGTAGCCTAATAAAACAATCATTGTTTTGCATGTCCGTATTACAAAAATCTATTAGTTTGTATGACATCACTAACTTATGTAGGTAGATAAATAATGTCTTGAAGCAAAATCTTGAAATTATTTATAATTTAGACCCACCTTGTGTTGGCAACCGCACCGCGGCATTGTTTATTAATCAATATTTAAAGTAATTATTAGGATATCAAATAATAATTCGTTGTCGACGGTAGGCTTAAGTTGGAATTACCTAATAAACTAAGTTACAGTGACAGTGAAATAGGCACTAAATTACTATGCGTAACACTCCATCCGATCAGTGATCAAGGCTAATATACGAGCCCCAGTGCAAAGGAGTGCGTGCAGTCATGTATTGCAAAGGTGGCCTGTTTTCAACTTAACAACATTTTCATAAAACCTGCCTTTGAAAAAAAAATAGTATAGGATAAAATTCTTCATACTATTGTTGTTAATTAGGAACTTTTAAAGAAAAACTTTTTTACCAAAATATGTATTTATGGGCACTTTAATTTACTACGACTAACTCAAAATAGGTCGTCTAGTTCTTATTCGATAGAAAAGAGTTCGTCCATGTCTCAATTCTACTTGTTTTAATTGAAAAATGAGTGAAGTTCGATCGCTATAATATAGTCGAGCGATATAATCGAAAATAGTTATAATCTGTCACATGATGCGTCACTGTCATTTCCAAACATATAAAAACATGCTAAAGGTGACGCCACTGAGGGGTAGACGAACTATGTTGCGCCGTTAAATGCGATGGACGAAGTTTATTGCGTGGATGGTTCCACAAGAATTTATTATATTTAATTTAAATAAGGAAATATTTTTTTTACTTTTTTTAATTGAAAATAAACTTCTTGAAGTGCGCAAAACCACTGTGATTATTGAACTAAAAAAGTTAAATGTATGTATCTAAATTTTACTTAGAATATTAGACACTTGTAATATGTAGCACTATACTATTTCCATGTCTTTATTTTCTCGACGACAGCTCCTGTGAAAACTTGTGGGAGCGTTTTTTTACATTATGTATGCATTATTTTATAAAAATATGACGTTTACACACGTACAAGGTTATACAATACCAGAGTCGTGTGTATAATACCAGAGTCGGAGAAACTGATAGGGATGGAGGTATATCGATAAACGTAACACGATAACAGACCCGATATTTTTTTACAAAATGTACTAAACTACTGCCTGATAGTTTTGTACAATTTATTAAATAATATTATATTTCATGACAAGATGTTACACTTATTAATTCTTGATTGATAATGCCAACTTCTTTAAAACTTTCGAAGCTGTTGTAAAATAAGTAGGTATAGGTAGTTACTCGACAAAGAAACGAAATAATTATAACGACAGGTAATCTTTATAAATTTATTTTAATCAAAATCTGATGAATCGTCACTGTCACTCGATGAGCTCTCCCCAACATTTATTATTATAAGTTTCTGTACTTGTATATTATCGAATGCCACATGAATTTCCCAATCCGACGCTATAATGTTTTGGGTTCTTCTCACAATTTTTTCCCAGTTTTCGGCAGTTACTTCCGCACATGCATTTTTTAATAAATCTAACATCTTGTTTGCCGTAAAAGGGGGATGGGTATTGTTTCGAGCGGCGTGTCATTTGATTTGTGCCCATATTAGTTCTATAGCATTGTACTGGCAATGATACGGCGGAAGTCGCAGAACCCATGGACCACAATCGGCAGCTATTTCGTCGATAACATATCTTTTAGGGAGGCTTTTTTCGATTTAAAAATATTCACTAATTGTACTTTTAATAAAGTACCATCCACATTTTCGCCATGACGTTGGAGCCAGTCAATTATCCCTTGTTTTTTATTGGCCTGCGTCAGCATTTTATCAATTTGTCTGGTATATGTAGGTTGTCCATAATAATTATGGACGGTTCTTCCAGAGATTGCACCATTTCTTTAAACCATCCTTCGTAAATCTCCGCGTTCATTTCTTCGTGGTAGACCACTGTTTTCTTGGATTTAAAGGCCAGTAAAGCATCTGACACGAATCCTTTCGTAGACCCTGCATGGCATATGATAAGGCGTTCACCTTTTCCCATTGGCACTGTACTAGTGGAAGCGGCGGTGTCGTCAGTCCAGTTCTTAGATACTGTGTGGTTTGCATTTAACCAAGTCTCGTCAGTGAAAATAACATTTGGCCAATGTGATATCTTTTTGGCTTCGCTCAAAAATTCGTAGCGAGCCATAGCAACGTCGTGACGCTCCATCAAAATTTAACACTTGTCCGATTTTTTTCTTATTTTTATTTTATTTTTTCCTTATTTTCCTGCATGCCGCTTGTACCGTAAGCTTCGGTAGTAATTTTTGAAACAGTAGGTCCACTAATTCCTAATGCGGCCGCAACACGCTCTCGCACTTGCGACAGTGGTAATAGCGGGCCACCATTTTGATACTCTGCTTCAAAGTAATTACGAACCTTGATCACCAGTTCTCTCGCCTGCCTTTTCAGAATAGACTCTTTCGGCATTTTGATATTTCACTGCTGGAAAACAAACTTTTTACAAGACTTGAAACAAGCTTTGAAAACAAACACAACATGGCGGTGGGCCATTGAGTGTTCCCATTGAATGTTTTTGTTGTATTGTTTTTGTCTTTGTTCAAAATATAATTAATATATGCGATCAATATCATTACTTATTTGGTCACAACACTACATTATATCAAATTAGAACTGTCGTTGAGAAAATAAAGAAATGGAAATAGTATAGAGACGAACTTTTTTGCATTGGGGCTCGTATAAATATCTTAAATACAACTGGTAACACTGCACTTTTCAAATTAAACTTTGTTTAAGAAAATACTTTTTAGTGTATTTTATCGCGTTTAATTATATGTTTACAACAAAAGACAAAGTTTTAACTCGACGTTTCGATTGTCAGTGTGTATGAGTTATACTATTATTTTAAGACAAAAAATTTGTTTGATTGTTCGTTGAGTGATTGTTCAATGCTCAGAGAACTTAATTTAGTGGAATAATTTTGAAAATTTTGATATAGGTTCTATGGAAAATCTTGTCAAGTGTCGAAGTGTCTAGGTGACAATTATCAGACCCTCAATCGACAAACTCCGAGCCCGCTGAACTGATTTCAAAATTAATTAACGATTATAAAGGTACATTATTCTGAACTATATCGGCTAGCTTTGACTTGAAATTCCTACAGGACCAGGACAGGACTCACGCGGGTAAATTCGCAGCCCGACCTCTAGTTCAATATTATGATGTGAGATACTTACATATATACATACGATACATTTCCTGTTGTTCATAGTATTAAATTCAAGACTTCCTTGAATTTAATACTATGAACAATAGATTTAAAGACACCCGAAGGGTCTCGTGATTTTTAATTGTAATTGAACTTATGAGCTTAACTACCTAATGCGTTTGGACACACAAGTGAAATGTAGTAACTTAAAATTTTGTTACCAAATTAACTACTTAACTCGTGTAAACCAGCCATTAGCCTCCGAGTACGCCAAGGGTCTCTTGATCGGGAGTTGATCAACTCACTTGACTTTATCGTCACTTTACATCAACTGAGACGTATCGAGATTTGGATATTTTTTAATACACAGTAAAAAAGCGTGTCAAGTAACGTGACTAATATTGAGTTCGTCATACATGTACATTACGCTGTGTGTTCGATCAGGATCTGGCATTGACAAAACTAAAAAATAAACATTTGACCTCCGTTATACGCAATTAAAAGTAGATTTTTTACAAAATCTTCACTCAACGACCGATTACATTCTAAAATGTATTAGGTAATTTACGCAAACCTTCAAACTCGCTAATGCTGTAGTTTTTTTCCAGTAATTTCATGATGATTGATTACTGATCAGTCACTCTCTCATGTTAACATAATAATTAGTACTTAAAACCCCAAAATGCTCAGGCTCCCACCCACTTCAGTACAAATCGTGCTGTCAAGGTTTTAATATTTTGAATTTTTGAAATTTAACACTTCAAAGGTATTTAGTCGGCAGCAATCGACACTAGCCTCACACTCTCAAAAATTACGAAACAAGTGAATGCAGATATTGAATTTATTTTAAACAGTATGGTAGGTATTAAACATTTTTTTCAGTCAATATTTGAATATGAGCTTTCGAACCCGTTTTTGTACACGAAGCCGTGCTCGTCAATTTACTAGTTGAGAACCAACATTCAAGGGGCTAAAAAAGTTGTACCTATAATTAGAATAATATTCGAACCTTTTCGTAATTTAAAAGATGATTTTTAACATCAATCATAATTATTAATTATCATTGTAAAATTTGTTTGACCAATCTAAGCGTGCGTTAACCCAACTAAATTTTAGTAGAATTAGAGTTTCCTTGATAAGATCGCGTCTGGAACCGTACCAGAGATCTTTCTATTTTGATCGCTGCAATAACCACGTTTACGTGATTTTTTTATGTTTAAAGAGAACGAACAGCCAGGGCAAATACCGAAAAATGGTAATTTGAAGTGAACCCTGTCTTGAATGGTAGCAGAGCGTTGATGGAATAATACGCGCATGCGTGCTACAAGTCTTCAGTTTAGTTTTGGATTCAAACAGTTCACAATATTTTAATGTACTTAACGTAGGATGCACACTGATTATATTAGAAACATGTAATGAAATGAAATGAAATATTTATTTTTATCAACATTGACAATTACTTGTTCTTATTGATGTCAAGTAAAACATGACTCTGCCACCAGTTCGAAAAAACCTTCGTAAAGAAGAACTGGCAAGAAACTTCACGGGTATATTACATGTAGCGACTAGAACACAGCAAAATATGAGGATTGTTAATCAATCAAAGGTGGAAGACACAGTAAGAAGTGTCATAGACAAAAAGAACATTTTACAAATTAGAGTTGCCAATATATAAAATTGTAACATCTAACCTGATTATTTCCAACAACCTGTATAATAATCACTTACTTTTGATAAACAAAACACCTACGATGAATGCTGTCCATGGTTCCGGCTGCCACGTCACATCAGGTGAGGCGCGTACTGGCTTGCCGGCCATGAAAATATTAGTATTCGCGCCTCTGTTATTGTTTGGCGGGTTTTTGAATTTGTTTTGCAATTAGTTTATTAGTAATTTTGGACAAACAGTACAGGATAGAGTTACGTTACCACAGCCAGATGTTTTTTTTTATTTAGTGATCATAATATTGAAATAACTAAGCAACATAATTAATAAATGTTTTGACAAGTTTTATTGTATTCAAAACCCTGCTGGAGCAACGTTTGCGAAGTGCTGTACATTTGCCAGCCTTTGCCAAGTACTAAAAGTATTTAATGTAAATATGTACCAACTTCGTAGAGCTCGACTGAGCCACTTGTTTCGTTAAGCTTAACGTCAACAATAGAAGCCCAATCGTACGAAACAAAACCACAATATTCCAATGTGTATTTATTGTTTATTCTCATGTTGGTCAGTCCTGTCGTTAAAAACTAAGAATAGAACTTAGATATTGTGTAAGTAGGCGTACAGGTACTATCGGGGCACTTCTTTGTAGTATCGTCACCCCTTAGTATGCGGAGGGCCTACAAAATAGTGGGTAGGTGCCACTTTGGTGAGTGAGTCCCAGGTATGCATGACGCATCTTCCACCAACCTTCCCGGGCGGGCGCTGTATGGCGACCCATAAAATAAAAAAACAACGCGGTAGCGATTCTCGTCTTAGCCTGACTGTAACTATGCATGCGGTGAACACGTCAGTCAGCGTTGGCAGCGCCACGGTGGGGGCGCTGGTCTGTCGATCGTACTGTTTCGGTTTTGATACCGAGCAAAAATATAATGAATAATAATAATAAATATTTCTAACAATCACACCATATTATCTAGCCCAAATTAAGTATCATTAAGAAATTGTGTTATGGATACTAGATAACGGATAAATAAACCTAAGAAATATATAAACACAATTAGATATTTTTTTAAATATAAATATTAGAAATAAACTTAAATAAACATACATACACACCCATGACTAAAAAGCAAATAAAATATATGCCCCTACCAGGATGTAAACATCTTGACTCACTCTGGCGCCCAGCCACACGTGCAAGTAAAGTAACTTGTTTGGTCCAAACTGCATAGGGCGATTTTATACTCAACATCCTAGTTGCGACATAAGGAGAAAAATTGCCGCATGTTGTAATGCGATAACACACAATTTAAGTTTTAAGTGATTTATTTCATTAGTAATTCAGTACTTGCGTGGGTTTGCTTGGGTCCTTTTTATTTGTTTTTACGCTAATATCAGGTTAGAATTATATTTTTTTTAAATAACAGAACAGGTATAATTTGGCAACTATGCTTTTTTTACGTATGGTTTTAGTTTTGTAGGTGTAAATCCTCAAACGAACGTCGCCTGGTATGGCCTTGTCATCTGGACTTATAAAGATATATTTACAGCTTACGATAACTCAACAATTTCTGTAAGATATATATTAATTTACTATAGTAGACAAGTTTTCACACTCCCTTCAGTTTTTAGAGTCTTAATTAAAATATACGGTGCAGTCATTCCTGTAGTTTATTTTTTATAGAAATAAGCACAAGTTTTCAATAAAACATCTAGAATATTCAATTTTAAATGACGAATGACGCACACATCAGGAAAACTGTGTTTTGCCTGAGTCCAAAGTCAAATATGCTATTTTTAATAAACGGGTTATTTATTAATATAAGCATTAGCATTAAGAACGGCGTCTGTTTTTCTTTTTTCAAAGTAATTTTAGTTTTGGGACATGTAGGGGGATCAGTAGAAGCTTAACACCAAGTTTGTGGGGTTGCCACCCTTGTCCCGTGGCCGCCGTCATGGTAAAAGGGGTGAGAACGCCTTTTTTCACTATATCTGCTAAAGTAATGATCGTATAAAAAATTTGTAAAAACAAAAGTTGTAGCAAATCGTTTTATCTACAATTTTGTTTTCATAATTTTATATCGTAAAATCAAAAACAAAGAAGTTATAAGCTTTTGATGCTTATAATGTTATTGCTTACGTGCACAAAAATAGTGAAGATAGCCAATTTCTAATTACGGATTTAATCAGTCCATTAAAGGAGATTACATTCCTGATAAGCGTACGATCATAGAACGATTGAAGGCGAAGTATCAGAATAACATTGTAATCTTTAATTAAAATAAACAAGACAGCACATCCTGCTTTAAAGGTTCTGTATATAAAATAAGGGTGTTAATTAAACAGACTTCTTTCTAATAGCATTATTCGCCTCTAAAAATCTACATTGCCTTCTAAATTATTAAGTCAACCACAATTTACGAGCAGATTTAGCTGAACGATACTATCTTAGCCACTAAAAATATGTTGTTACATGATGTTTTTGCTATAAAATTTTGAATTATCATCCAATTTCGATGCAGCCTAACATTAACTTAACCTAAATTTAACTCATAGTAGGTACTTTCTATACAATATTTAGTAGGCGTTGCAAAAAATAGTTGCAAATAGTTTATTAGAGGCTATCTCATTTTCCCGTGGCTAAGTGATAAAATTAGAAGTTTAATCACGTGGCCAATAAAGAAATTTGTGGATTAACTTATAATTTCCCATAAATAATATTCAAAAAAAAAATCTCATTAAAAACATGATCGTCATGAAGAGAGATTGTAGAAAGTCAGAGATGCAGCTGCAATTATTTTCAAATGTACACTCCTCTTAGAAATTATTGTAAGGAACAATATTTTTTTAGGTTTTATAGGAAAAGAGTCAATAATGAATAAGATAAATTATAGGGATGTAATAAAACATTTTTTTAAAGTAGGTGTACAAAAACAAAATGACATACAATAAAGGTAAACATTTCGTTTTGACCGAATTCTCATGAGTATTGACGAACCCGGTCAACTTTGGAGCGCTGTAAAAACGTTATAAATGAATAAAATTAAAAAAAATATAAAATATTCCTCAAAAGACCATCCATAAGATTAGTCTGAAGTAAAATGTTCAAATGTTTCTTGTAAAATGTAAAAAAAAAGTTATAAAGCAAAAAAGAAAACTTTTGCACTTTTTTGCTTATAACTTCTTTGGTTTTGATTTTACGATAAAAAATTGAAGAAACAAAATTGTAGACAAAGCAATTTGCTACAAATTATGTATTTACAAATTTTTTTTGCGATTAATACTTTAGCAGATATGGCGAAAAAAGTGTTCTCACCCCTTTTTCCAAGATGGCGGCTGCGGGACAAGAGTGGCAACCCTACAAACTGACCCTTCCACTGACCCGCCCTACATGTCCCAAAAATAAAATTGCGTCCTCAAAGAAATGTAAATTTGGGCCTATAAATTGTAACATTTCAATGTATATAATATGTAATGAGTATTCTCATAAAACTCAGAAAATTCATTTAATGAAATCATTTGGAAATGTCGCGCATTCCTAAAAAGTGACGTTAAGAGCCAACTTCAACAGTAAAAAGCGACGTTAGATTTTTTTCTATTTTAATATTCTTCGTCACCATTTTAATGCAGTTAGGAAAACTGAATAAATATTTATTGTGGCAAAATTGTTTGAAATATTTACTTTTCCTTTCAACTAACAGGAAAACCAGCGAACCTATATAAAAAATATAACTTTTAATATACAACGAAACACAAAGGACGTTATCTTGTTTCGAGTTTCATGATTCATAAAGAGTTTACTGTTTTTTTTATATTGATGGAATCAATCAAGAACAAAAATAAACGTTTCTGTTAATCTTTAGCTGTAAGCTCCAGCTGGTAATAAAAAGCTAATATTCTCACATCGCCACGACAGCCGCGGCCACTGCTCCAGTCCAGGTTCGGTACCTCCAAGACCACTCCGATTGATCGGTCCCTTCCCGATATTCAGTGGCACTCAGTTCACTAATGTCACAGTTTAGCGTGCTGGTTCCGTGATACGGTTTTTCTGGGTTTTTTTACTCCTTCCAAGCGCTCTCGAAGTAATTTTTTCTTTGCGACTCAGTCTCTTAGTTTTCAAAGTGATGCGTTGTGCTTGTGCTGAGTGCTGTGTGTGCCCAGCGTAAAGTATTCTGGTTTTAGTACAAAGGATACCCAACGGTGACAACTAATTTGTACTCATCCAGTCCTTTTATTTTATTTATTATTTCCTTTCTACTATTTTATTAACTTACTGTTCTATTTTCATATTTATCTTTTTAAAATTTGTGTCTTTCCGTGTACATTTGCCATTTTTGTCGGTAAAGGTTGCGCTCGCTACGTCGGGCGTCCCTATCCGTGACCCTATCGAACCGCTTGATGACATAAGCTCCAATCATCGTCCCGTCTTCCTCGTATTAGGACCGCCAACTGAAATAGTTACGTCACCTAAGACCTTTACCGACTGGAAAGGCTTTAAAAATGCATTCGTTCAGCCCTAGAGACCCCGAGTACTCCGCTCGCGATCTCGCCCAACTCGTAAGTCGATTCCCTTACTGTTACTAACAACTCAGCCATCAGTGATTACGAAAAGGTTGCTAAGCAAGGCAAACCCACGCATCCCTTAGCCGTAAGCCATCTTATTAAAGCTAAGAACGCAGCTCTCCGGATTGCCAAGAAATATCCCAGGCCCGCCTATAGAACAGCTGCGAATCAGCTACAACGTAAAGTTAGATCTTGCCTCGCGGAATTTCGAGACGCTCAAATGAACGATCTCATGGCGATGTATCCCCATACCACCAAGCGTATCATAGAATGGCGCGAGTCTTACGCGTAGACGCCGCCGCTCACGTTCCTCCTCTCACTCGTCCCGACGGCACTACCACCTTCGAAGACGAAGAGAAAGCCGAATGCTTAGCTGACAGCATTGCCTCACAATGCTCGCCCAGCACTTAACCCGCGGATCCCTCCCACATCCAGGCGGTGGAGCACGAAGTTCTTCGCAAGGACTCTCTCCCCACCACCGTCAACCCCGTCACAGTGTCTAATGATGAACTTTCTCTTCTCATTGGAAGTCAAAAGTCCAAAAAGGCTCCGGGTGTGGATGGAATTTCCAACCATGCCCTTAAGCACCTGCCTCAACAGGTGCTTACCTTGTTAGCTTTCATTTTCAATGCCTGCTTCGACCTTACCTACTTTCTTAGCGACAGTCATAGACATTTCCAAGCTGAGTAAACCTCTGAATATTCCGGCTAATCACAGATTCATCAGCCTTCTCAAAGCCATGGCTAAACTTCTCGAGAGTCTCATATTGCGGACCCATCTGTTTCCAACGGATGACGATCCCCTCATCATACCCTATCAGTTCGGCTTTTGTGCTTAGCACTCTTGCCCTCGGCAAGTACATCGTATCGTCGTGTACATACTCGACGGCTTCTATTCGCGGCGTAAGAAAACGGTCGCAGTTTTCTTTGATGTAGCCAAGGCCTTTAAATAAATCTGCCACAGCGGCTTCGTGATCGTTCGTAGACCGCGATCATGGTGCTTGCAACAGCATCGAAATATCGGACGCGCGAAATAAAAATCGACAATCGTGGTAAGAATCCCGTAAATTCATTAAATTATAGTGACCGCGATATTTTAAAACAGTTTTTATAAAATAGGCTTACCGGATCGCCTCGTCACGATAATCCCGTGGTTTCTCAAAGACAGTACGTTTCATTTCAAACATGAAGGCACACTTTCCGCGCCTCGTCCCATAAAGGCTGGAGTCCCTCAAGGCTCAGTCCTCGCCCCTCTGTTGTACACCGTGTACACTAACGACATTTCCATCCCGCCGAAAGGCGTCGAACTCGCCCTCTTTGCCGACAATACTGCCCTTTACTCCATTACTCCATTACTTCATTCACTGCAGTAAGCCTAATGCGACGACAATCGTCCAATAGCACAGTACTTAGGCTACATTATTAATATTAACTGTAATGCATACTGATGTAGATCTACATCAGTAAGTTTTTTTTATAAAAATATACTTTTTGAAAAATAAATATTTTTTTCTTTATTTTTCCCTGTATCTATGCTTAATTATCTACCTGTGTCAATTTATGGTATTAAAAAAGGAAAAAATCATGCATTTAAGGGTTAATGTTGTTTACTTTATTGACAAATCGTGTCAACTCAATTTTTTTATGACAGCAATGAAGGCTATCAAGTAAACTAAGCCTGTTACACACGAATTCATACAAAAACATTGTATGAAAATATACTTGATTCCTGGCTAATAAGATTTATTTCAAAATTTCAAATTGCGGTTCCAATGGAAGGCGAGCCCGGCCAAAAAAGGCTAATTACTGGCCTTAGAACGTCAGTCTATTTCAAGCCATCCTACCGATGACATCTCCAGTCTATTATAAGTAACTCTGCAAGTCCTCGAACTCATGCTCATGCTGAAGCTACCGGACTCCGAAGCTGCCTCATGCTGAAGCTACCTGACACACGCTGAAGCTACCTCATGCTGAAGCTACCTGACGCTGAAGCTGCCTCATGCTGAAGCTACCGGACTCCGAAGCTGCCTCATGCTGAAGCTACCTGACACACGCTGAAGCTACCTCATGCTGAAGCTACCTGACGCTGAAGCTGCCTCATGTTGAAAACCCCGACACTGACGCCTGATACTGCTCGTGCTGCTGACCCTGATGATCCGTTCTACCACCTCCTACTGCCTGCTGATCCAACCTGCTCCTCCTGTTCTTGCTCTCACTGGTCCTGCACGCGCCAGAGCGCCTTCACCCTGGAAGCCTTCGCGGCGAACCCCCAACTAATTCATGTTCGTGACAGTTTTTGGAATAAAAACTTTTATTACGTGACAAGGTGTATTGTTTTGTTTTAAGTAATTGTGATTATTGTGTCGACTAACAGTAGTTGTAGTTGTCAACATATACGTTTAAATAAGCAGTGTTATTTTCAACAGCAATGTAAATTTGTGGTCAAATGTTATTAACTCTTTAGTGCAAACTTGTTGCCTAACTTGTAATGCCTATTGTAACTTTACTGTCTATAAGATTGCCAAGAAATAAATAAATAATGATGCGTGGTCAACCACAGGGTTCTGTTGGAATTGCGGAAATACGGTAGCGCAAAACGTTGCGGCGCGGCGCCGCACTCACCGTGTGGTCGCTACTCCGGCGAGAACACTTGCGGTGCGGCGCCACGCCGCAACGTGTGACATGGCTCTCACTCTATCGGTTTTGAAATTTTGAGGTTGCCACCTTACAATTGTTATTTAAATCCAATCGAATTTATTTCGCACTTAATAAAGCGTAGGGTGGCAGTCAAACTTAAAAAAAGCAATTCTTGCTTAAATAAATTCTATTTAAAAAACAATTTTTGCTCACTACCTAACCGATTTGAATTGACGGCTAGACGTCACAATATGGCGCTAAATCGGTCCTATTGTTAATTGAAACGCATAGTAATTGTTACCTAAATAAAGACTTTTTTAACCCCTCGCACCGTATCGTAAAACGCCTCTCGCTGACGTTATTGTATATCATTAATTTTATTTATTTATTTACCAGTCTAAAACAATTATAAAATTATAACACGCATGTGTGATGTTAAACTTTTCCGATTGTATGTAAGTACAAAAATCTCGCTCTGCTAAGCCCTATTCCGCCAGAGATTAGCGAAGCTAGAAAAATAAAATCAGAGGATTTTTGCTAAACACCAGAGAGTTCCACGTCCTAGTTTTAGTATTGGCTTTTATTACGTACACATAAGAGTATATTTCTTCTTTCTTTTGTTGGTGATCGGACGCGCTTGTGTTTCCATCTCACCTGATGGAAAGCCATATGAAGTCCACGGTGTAACCACGAGATGCTTATACTTTTGATGAGACTAGTACTATATGATGAGGAAAAATAAACGCCGACAGCTCATTCCTAGTTTGAGTATATTTTTATTACCTATTTTATCAGCGGCATTTGGCTTTTATGACTCAAATTGGCTTTTATGGCAAACTAAATTAGTATACCTTAACGTTTATTATACCTACCAATGTAATTAAATATAATAATATTCACAAAAAGGATATGGTGATCTAAATTAAGTTTATATACAGGTTTTCGTTGTAAAAAAAAATAGAAGCCTTTGCTTTTTTTTAACTATGAAAAACGAAGCGAAAATTTGTATAGTATACGTTGCATTTGCATAACATATTGAACGAACATATTAAAAGTGAATATTTTATTAAAAAAGCATAAATTATAGAATATAAAAACTACAAAAGTAAACGTATGATATTAAATATTTCTTTTTTTATTCACAGCTGTAAACATTCTAAAAATCCTATTCGTTTGCCAGCTACGAAACAAGAGACGTAGGATGGCTATTCTCAGTTTTTGAGATAATGTTGAAGTATAGAAAAATGTATAATCTAGAGATTTTTGGTGGAGATTTAAAATTTGATATTCCGGGGTAAGTCAAACTCATGTCAACCTCGACATTTTACTAATTTTATCGATCGTCATGCAGCGAGTGCTTATCAGCGGAGATGAAAATGTCCGTTGACTTGCATATCGAATTCGAGATATATTTTTATCACTATTGGCTGGTTTACACGCGTTAAGTAGTTAAGTTTTAACTAAATTTTAAGAAAAATTTTACGTATAAACAGTCAATTAAATGACAAGTGGTGAGTATATTTTAAATAAGAATGCTTGTTTAATATACGAAGTAATAATAAAAACATAGTATTTTAGACATTTTAACTTCTGAAATCAATTCTTCTTTGAATTTGACCAAAATCACAAATCTAAGTACAGAATTGACGATTTCTTTGAGTTTTATCACCGTTCATCTTAATTGAACTTATGAGCTTAACTAACTAATGCGATTGACACACAAGTGCACAGTCGTAACTTAAAATTTAGTTATGTAATCCGCGCATAAACGAGAACACTATGGTGCGCAATTCTGTGCGTCTCTCTAAACTCCCGTCCGTGCTTCCCCCTCGTCGGAGAAAATTCATTTTTTCATTTATGAACGCTTCAAGATTACCTTTTTTACCATTTGCAGTTAGATAGCGTAAACGAATGTAGTGTGATTTAAAATTACCGCGTTCTAATCTATGTATTTTTCTAGATAAATTCGCTACGTTCTATTGAGCAGTCACTTTATACTTTTGACCCGTTGGAATGTAATATTCCAAAACATAGTATTAGAAATAATTTAAACATAAGTTAGTGACAATAGATAATACATCTAGCACCAGTATTCTAAGTAGTAATTTAAGCAATAAAAATTTTAAAAATAATTTTCTGAACATAGTCCATCAAAATATGAAGGGGATTGATGGTAAGGAATTACAGATTGAACTGTTCATAAACTGTGAAAATATTCATATACTATGTATCACAGAGCACTGGCTCACACAGTGTCAAATTATGTCTTCTTATAAGAATCATGTAATTGCTAGTTCATTCAACAGAGAACAAACAATTTGCGGCGGCTCAATGATCATCACTCATAAGAGCCTAACATTTAAAGAACGCACTGATATTGTAAGTCTGTCTGTTGAGCGATCAGTTGAAATAGCCTGTATTGAGATAGGGAATATTGTTATAATAAGTGTATACAGACCCCCATCCTCACCATATGAAGTCTTTGAGAGCACTATGGATGAGGTATTACATAGAGTAAATAACAAAAACAAAGAAATAATTATTTGTGGCGATTTTAATATTGATTTATTAGTAGAGACGTCACAAAGTAAACGATTCTTGAATCTTTTTAATTGTTACAACCTAAAAAATCTCTTCTTAGAGCCTACGCGAATCACAGCGACCTCAGCCACATGTCTTGATAACATTTTTACAAATTTAATGCCATGTACAAAGTCAGTAATTAATAAACTACAATCAGATCATAGTGGGCAGTTGGCCACTTTTGTTATTGGGCTAAAAAAGACTTTAAAAAGAGAAATTACCTTTATACCCATGAATGAGAGACGGCTTGAAACATTTAGGAAAAATGTATTTGAAAAAACATTTAAATTAGATTACTGTGCAGATCCTATTACTCAATATAACTCTATTCATAATATAATTATAAATGAATATGACTCTGTTTTAAAAAAAAAGAAAATATGTATAAATAATAATTTATTTAGGTTTAGTGACTGGGCAACAGTGGGAATATGCAGAAGTAGAAATAGATTATATGAATTGTACAGTGAAAGAACTTATAATCATAATAAGACATTTTATGAATATGTTAAAAAGTATTCAAAATTATTTAAACGAGTTTGCAGTGTAGCTAAATCTAATTACATTAATAATAAAATTAAATATAGTACTAACATTTCAAAAACTGCATGGAATATAATTAATCAGGAAACTGGGAAAGCAAAAGAACCACACACCAAATATAATTTAAAAATTAATGATAAAGTGTTGTCAACTGACAAAGAAGTTGCTGAAGCATTTGAAAATTTTTTTACTTCCATCCCTGTGTCAACTACTTCGAGTATTAATTCATGTTCCACTCTTGCACAGTCACTGCTAACGGAAAATGTAAATTCATGCGATATTGATTTTATTTTTAAACATGTTACTGTTCCACAAGTTTTAAATGCATTTAAAAGCATTAAAGTAAAAAATACTGCCGATTTAGATGGGATTTCTGTTAAAATTATTGAATCTGTCATTGATGGTATAGCCCCGTACTTAGCCAGTATATTTAATGACTGTGTTGATAATGGTGTTTTTCCTGATTTAATGAAATTGAGTAAGGTCATTCCAATATTCGAAGCAGGTAGTATGTCTGACCCTAATAATTTTAGACCTATATCTATACTACCAACGCTCAGTAAGATTTTTGAAAAATTAATTTTAAATCAATTACTCTCTTATTTTTACGGTAATAGTTTAATGAATTTTAAGCAGTTTGGTTTCACGCGGGGTCGCTCAACAACCGATGCCGGTGTTGAGCTCATAAAACACGTATTCAGCGCCTGGGAGGAGTCGTGTGATGCTATTGGTGTCTTTTGTGACTTGTCCAAGGCGTTCGACTGTGTGGATCATACTACTCTACTCATGAAACTGCACCATTACGGCATTAAAAACCGAGCGCTTGCCTTGATTAAATCATATATTTCTAATAGAAAACAGAAAGTTGCAATAAATGGAGAAAAATCATCAGGATCGGCAGTGACAATGGGTGTGCCCCAGGGCTCAGTTCTCGGTCCTTTCCTATTTTTAGTTTATATTAATAATCTGCCATCGGTCGTTAAGAATCAATGCGAGGTCATATTGTTTGCTGACGATACTTCCTTCTTGTTTAAAATCAAAAGACAAGAAATTGACTATCGAGCGGTGAACAAATGCATCTCCAACACAGAGCAGTGGTTCTAAGCTAATAATTTGCTCCTCAATGAAAAAAAAACGAAATGTGTTAAATTTACATTGCCAAATGTTAAACAGGTAAACACAAACATTGTAGTTAAGAGCCAGGAACTGATTCCTGTAAACTCAACTGTATTTCTGGGCATAACCTTAGACGCCAAACTCCAGTGGGGACCGCATGTTGATGGTTTAGCGAAAAGGCTTGATTCTGCCGCATATGCTGTTAAAAAAATTAGACAAATTTCAAATGAAACAACTGCTCGATTAGTCTATTTTGGTTACTTCCACAGCCTCATGACATATGGTATTCTGTTGTGGGGGAGTGCTGCCGACATCGATGCTATATTTATTCTGCAGAAAAGGGCTGTTCGCGCAATCTATTAGCTCGGTCCAAGGGTGTCACTTAGAAGTAAGCCTTGTATTGTACTAGTATTTGTAACAAAACATGTGTATTGTGTCTGTATGTTAGTTGAGTTCTTCGTCCCGATGAATATCTAAAGCGTCATTGTCACTAAAGTACGTCTTCTTATGGTAGCGTTGGGTGACGGGTCGCTCACTTCCCTCTAATATGGTTGAGGAGGGCGATGGCTGGATCCCGCGTTAACTCGTGAACGGGTGCCGTTTGAGGGTGTTCGTCGTTTGGATACTTGGGGGGAGGGAGACTTGCCGAGCTAACAGATGCAGATAAGAATAATTTTGTATAGACATAAAGAGACTCTGTAAATTTATTTTGAAAAATATATACCCGTGAAGTTTCTTGCCAGTTCTTCTTCACGAAGGTTTTTTCGAACTGGTGGTAGAGTCATGTTTTATTTGACGTCAATAAGAACACGTAATTGTCAATGTTGAGAAATAAATATTTGAATTTGAATTTGACGTATCTTACGAGCTTAAAATGATAAGTGTAGGAAAAGAGTCTCAAAAAGTATAAAGACTTTTTTTTGGCTTGGAGTAACTTGCGATACCGTATTTTTTACCGTACATTCTATACTTTGAGACTAATAATAAATAGGCATAAAAAAACCTTTTCACTCACCAATCGTTAAGAAGCCATTATTAAGCCTCAAAACTGTAACCATTACCTAAATGTTGATATTTCCTATGCATCACACTCTTCGCGATGTTGGCACCCGAGCCAGCTTGAACGCTCGTCCTAGGAAGATGGAGGCCGCAAGAGTTTACCTAAACGATAGCTACTCGTAATCATAAACAGTCCGCGTTACGGGATGAAAGAGGTCTTATGTGTTACTCCAAGTATACATTGCACGACCGAGTAGCGAAGTGGTTAGCAGCCCTGCCTCAAACGCCGGTGGTCCCTGGTTCGAGTCCTGGCCGGGGCCGGTCATTGTTGTTGATATTTATATAAGTACGTATGTATGTTTATTCTGCCCCCTACCCCTGTTCGCTGTGTGGTAATCCATAAAACAAGCTCTGCTTACTTTAGGGCTTACAGTTCGTGTGTATATCTTAGGATTTATTATTATTATCACTTATTTATTTATATGCATGCAAAAACAGTTCAGATAGTAAAGTTGCATATACAGCGATTTACTAGCCGCTCAGTTTAAACCCACACTGCAGTTCCGACTAACCTTTCTTCAGGATGAGCCCGCTGGAGACGACGACGACGGAGTTGATGATCACGACGAGCACGCCGACCACAGCGGCCGCGGTGCGGTACGACTCTATAATCTCTTGCTCCGTCAGCTTGTACTTCCCCAACACAGCACTCAGGTTTCTCGCCGACTCGTTCACTCCACTCAACATCGAAAAGTTAAAAATCTCACTATAATTAAAACTATCCATAGTTAAATTCGTACTCGTATTCACTTCCATTTTTTTTATTTATTTACGGTTCAAAATCCATATAAGTCCGTGAATGTGTTTGTGTTTGGAAACCGGTTGTAGCGCGACGCATGTTGGCTGCACGGACCTCTCGGCGGGAATGACAAAACAATTTGAAGACACAAGGACGAGTCGCGGGCGTAATGTTACTGTTATTTAATTAAACTGTGATCATTGTCTGTATATGTGTGCCCATTGAGGAAGAAACACTGCTAGTCACGCAAACAGTAAAGGCTTTGCATAGACAATGTCGGAATATATTTCGATTATGTGGGCTTTTGGTCGGCTTTTAATATTTAGCAGAGAATCAACACGAAGAACAGAAAGTTTAACCCCGAAAACTTAGTTTAAAATTTACGATTTTGTTTCAATATTTTATGATGGTAAGTAGCATTTGTGTCCATAGACATAATGCATCGTAAATGTTATTGATTTAATATGTTGTCATTTATTGATTATCGATCAATGATGCGTTGCCGATAGTTGCTCTAATTTAGAATGGCCGTTGTTCTAGTAATTACACTGGCTATTAATTTCCTCTTTTCGAAACACAACCATAAAAAAATGTTTATTATGGCGGTTAAAATAAAAGGAACTATTACCGCTCAGATGAGGTCTTAACATAAGAAACTCTACAACCAGTAAACGTCATCGAAATCTTTATATTTAAGTACGGGTTTCCTCATCGTTACAGGATACTGACAGCAGGTCGAAGTAGGGGTGCCACCTGTGACGTTTAGTGCATCCTCTATTGTGTCTGCGCTTTGTTATTTTCTTATACCAACTTATACCGCCACGATTTATCTACATCTAATTACCTAGAATGGTAAAGTGGGCTTCAATACGATAATTTGTTCATAGATTGCATAGCAAAATTTAGAAATCAAAATTAATAAAAAGAAACGCTGAAAAATCTCATTCTTAATTTGAATTTTATCCATGGAGACAAGATACTTCTTTATTTCTAAAGTTTCTACGTCGTTATCTGTTCTGTGCGCTACCCTTATTGACCTGATTCTCAGCAAACTTTTAAGTTTTAGCCAGTCACGCTGAATCGCTAGATTTTATTCTTTAATTGCTTAACATTATTTAAGCCTTTATCTACTTGCGTGTTGAATGTTTATGTTACGTACGAGTAAATAGTACTTACTTAAAGGTGAACGGTTTATTTACTCACAGAAGTTATGGCGGCACTCGAACACGTCAAAAAGTTACTAAAGGAGCACTTAAGTATAGATTTTGTTTTGAGAATTTATACTTTATCCATACCCCATCTACTCGATCAGCAAAATCTATAATTAGGATAGTTTTAAATCACCATGCAAAGTCTCCAATTGCGAATGTTAGTCTTTCTTAATTTAATTATCCGTCAATGTTTTCCAGACGAGCGTCCTCAGTATTTAAGGCACTGGCTTGTAGAACTAAGGTCCCGGGAGCGATTCTGGTAACTGAAAGATGTCCCAATGAGTTGTTCAGCTAAAGCCGACTACTCTGCGGCCTGCATTTGTAGCGTAGTTTCAATAAAACACAAAATTCTCTCCTGTGTTTATTTTTTTCGGTAAAATTTAAAATATACAAAGATGCCTGTAAATACAAACAGAAAAATATAAACAAAATTGAAATAAAAAAATAGTCACACAAAATAGAACAGAAATATTAATACAATTGAATTTGATCTGAAAAGAAAAAATAACAATAAAATAAATTTTAATGAGTGAGAATCCTTACCAACAATTTTGGCTACGCACACTCGTGAACGTAAAAAATAGGTTTCTTAAAAAGAACTTTGATTATCGAAAATAAAATATCTTAACTATATAATTTTGAATGATAAACTCGGAAAAAATAATAAATAAATAGATTCAAGTTGCTTTGATGAATAATTTTTCGTGACTGACTTGTCAAATCAAAACATTGCCGTTCTCCGACACTACGTAATTCCTAGTTTAAAATTACGTCGGAAACGACAAAAAAATAAAATTTACTGACAAAAAGAGGTCGAAATAGACAACCGTCACAATACCCCGGGGGCCGGGAAAAAAAAAAATCTGAAAGATTTTTTTTAGTAAAATTTCAAATTCAAACCAAATCAAAATAAACCGCATATACATATCGAATTTTAATATTTAATCTGCTAAATGAAAGAACAATCAAAAAAAAATAATAATTAAAAGCAAAATGAAAATTAATATTAACATCCTATAGAAGAATTTTTTTGAAAATACATCCTGTATATATAAAAAAATAATATTGATATATTGCATATCAACAAATTATTTAATAGAAAAAGAAAACAAAACAGACGAGAGAGAGAAAAAAAAAATCCTAAATAATTATCTTAAATTACATGGTTCATGAATGATAAAATTTTAAACATGTTCCTGGAATATACAATGTTAATATACATCGTTCAACTCCATCAACGTACATTATAATTACAACATACATTCTCTTTCATACTAGTCTTATTCCAACTACTGGAAATAAAACATCATGCAGTTAGAGTTGCTTATGAGGAATCATATCCTAAATAAGTCAACTCAATAGAGTTGAACGCAACGGCAAAAGGCTTTAATAGTTGCCATCCGCTGAAAATATTAATAGCTTATGGCTTCTTTAACGTGTCGCTAACTCCCGCACGGTGATTACTATAAACAAGTTTCAGTTAAAGACTGAAATAAATATGCCGGAAAGAAAAGAAAATCATAGCCAGTCGTGAAACATCATATGAAAATAATTCTCACAGGAAAGTGATTCAAGTGTATAAATAATACACATAGGTATGGTTTAGTTTAACGAGTTACCTTAATAAACGCTCGTGCAGAAGGCTTAATTTTACAAGTTGCAAACCGCTTGAAAAAAAAATTGAGAAAAAAAAAAAATTGATAACATTTAACAAATTATACTATAAAGTATAATACAGATATTGAAAATAAGAGTTTACACTCCTAGAATTGCAAATATTAAATAAATTACACAATAAGTTAACCTAATACTACGATGATGATAATTAATTATAAGTTTTGACCAACGTCAATGTTAATGGTATAGCCAAACGATAATGAGGTGCATAGAAAAAAAAATAATACAAAAAGAATCGGCTTATGCTCGCCGTGAGATAATTAGCAATAATTCTGTTTTGTCTTCTTTTAATAATAATGATCGTAGTTCGTCTACAGATTGCGTCGAAGAAAAATTTATATTTCTGATTTTTAATTCATAAATTATTTCAGGTTTATTTAGTTGTGAAAAATTCGTTGCAAAATCAAAAAAAAAATGTTAAAGTGAAACAAATTTGTTAATAGTCGTTATGCAGAATAGAGCCTTAAAAATATACGTATTTTCAAGTGATGAAAATGAATAGAAAATGTTATTTAAATAGTGAAATTACTGGGTTATAGAATGTTGTGTCTTCAGAAAATTTCTTCAAGGATATTATAACGAAAGAAACTAAAGAAACTTAAATGTCTGAATAATTTAGCAGTATTTTGATATATTATAGTAGATACATATATAAATATATTATAGTGAATGTTAATGATTGAAAATGGTAACAAATAAAGTTTTATGCCTGACCTCTTATTAAAAAAATTATTTTTAATGTTGCAATTCTTCTGTTCCTTTTGTTCCTTCTGTTCCTTCTGTTGCAATTTCTCCTCTCATCTCAATAAGCTACGTTTGAATATTCGGGCGCCAGTATGTAGCGTAGTTTCAATAAAACACAAAATTCTCTCCTGTGTTTATTTTTTTCGGTAAAATTTAAAATATACAAAGATGCCTGTAAATACAAACAGAAAAATATAAACAAAATTGAAATAAAAAAATAGTCACACAAAATAGAACAGAAATATTAATACAATTAAATTTGATCTGAAAAGAAAAAATAACAATAAAATAAATTTTAATGAGTGAGAATCCTTACCAACAATTTTGGCTACGCACACTCGTGAACGTAAAAAATAGGTTTCTTAAAAAGAACTTTGATTATCGATAATAAAATATCTTAACTATATAATTTTGAATGATAAACTCGGAAAAAATAATAAATAAATAGATTCAAGTTGCTTTGATGAATAATTTTTCGTGACTGACTTGTCAAATCAAAACATTGCCGTTCTCCGACACTACGTAATTCCTAGTTTAAAATTACGTCGGAAACGACAAAAAAATAAAATTTACTGACAAAAAGAGGTCGAAATAGACAACCGTCACACATTTACCTTTACGTCTTCGGCTAGTGGTACAGCTTAGTTGCAGGGCTATGCAGTTATTAAATGGAGGCCTAGGCTGATCGAATATCTTGGTAAGTAAAACATCTAAATGGCTAAACGCACTATGGATTTATGAACAATTTTAGCTATAAATCGCTGCCGACAATAAACATTCTAAGAATGCTTCGCGGTAAATTAATTTATTTACGAACAGTAACAAGACATTTAATCTCATTTTAATATAATCTTTAAAATTTATTAATAGTGTTTTATAAGATTTAATTTTTTTTAAGTCCCCAGACAATCCCACAAACTATATGGCCCCAAAGTAAGCAGAGCTTTGCGTTATGGAAGAACGTACAGTGAACTGGGGGGAACCCAGAATCAACGTATACAGGGTGTAACATAAAGGAAGCATAATACTTGAGGGTCAGTAAATATACTATGTTAGAATACACTGTAAAAGAATGGAAGTTATTAGGACTGGTTAAGACTTTCACACATTTAAATTTTTTAACTTAACATCTTTGACAGCCATAGGTGGTTTTCATACCTACCTACGCATGAGGAGCGCGAGGCGCAAATAAATAAAAAATACGAGTTTTTTTATTTATTTGAAATCATTAAAGTAACTAAAATCGTGTCCAGTCGCATCGCAACACGTGCTACTCGATAGGTAGGTAAGTGACGACGGCTGCGCTCACCTCATGCATAGGTAGATATAAATACCACTTAGGGCTGTCAAAGATGTTGAGTAAAAAAATTTAGATAAAAGTTATGGAAGTCTTAACCAGCCCCTATAACTCCAATCCTTTTAGAGTATATTCTAACAATGGTATACCAGCTGACCCTTAAGTATTATGCTTCCTTTATGTTACACCCTGTATGTATAAATATCAACAACCATGACCCGAGAACAAACATTTATGTTCATCACACAAATGAATGCCCCGGCCAGGACTCGAACCTGGGACCTCCGGCATATGAGGCAGGGCTACTGACCACTACGCTAATCGGTCGATTATCTTATAGAAACATAACGCAAACTTCGCATCCAATAAAAATAACTGAAGTTATTTTCAAGTACTTTGAGCTAGGATGCCCTTTCATACTAAATAATAAAAGGACGTAAAACGTTTAATCCAATCGTTGAACAACCCACGATGTAAAACGATAAGCCTATTGGCGAGCAGAGCGGAGCAAAGATCTTTGTTTCACAAGAGATCTTTAGACGTTAGTTGCGGCCGATTACGTATCTTATTCGTAGATATGGCATTTGATATACAAATTGTCAAAATGAAATATTGGCTCGTGAAATGAAATATTTTTACGAAACATGTATGTAGGCTAACAAAAGCCAAAGTTCTGGTGTAGCTCGGTGAAAGACGGACAAACACACTCACATTTATCGTATTTGTTTGGACATAATTGGTATTACCATGCTTGTGAGCAAACAGGAGCAATCATACTTGACCTTGACGTAGATGCTATCGCTATTTCATATTTGTCATAGTCAAGTAGTACAACTTCTATTTCATGTACTGATTTAACAATATTGACAAAGAGCAGCGAGGGTTATTTTCAGGGCAGGATTTAAAGTAACCCCAAATTAACTCCCGAACAAATTAAAAAATAAATCAAGTGTAGCGAAACAAACTCAAATTATTAGAATTAACACATTAATAATAGTTTGTAGACATATTTGTGTAAGTTTTTACTTTGTAGAAGTGTTAATGGTTATAAACACTTTTTTTTTAAATAAAAACAGAAAAGCTTTGCGAAATCAATTTTATTATTAATCTCTATCGTGAGGGCGACATTCTCGTGGAGGCCCAGGGCTGCAGCCCCGGTTGCCCGCCCCTAAATCCGTCCCTGGTCGTTTTTCCACCAGCTTTTTTTCATCTCGGACTACCTATAATTTTTAAAAGCCGAAGTAGAACATGTATTGAGTATTTGGACTTTCGTCGAGTGTGAAAGTTATATAATTAAATACAATATATTTCAAAGTTTTTCTTAAAGCCTTGTCACTGTCCGTTTAACGTGAAATTATAACGTACTCACACACAACCGATATCGGATAACCGGTTAGAGGCACCAGTGGGCAGGTTACATTATAAATCCGGAAGAGGCCGTAAGAGCAGCTGAAACATATCGCTTGTTCTCCCTTGCAACACACAAGCGTTAAAAAGTTCCGGAACCAGTAATTGGAGTATCAAAATTTTTTTATTACAGGCATAGGTATATTATAATTTATCTATTTATAACTTAAATAAATAAATAGAAATGTGTTGATGTCTTGCTGGCTTAAGTTTCACGAAAATAGCAAAGCTGTTTACAGTTAGGCAGACCACAATTTTATTTATTGAAAGTTAATGATGCACGAGTGGTGTAGTGGTTAGCAGCACAGCCTAATACGCCGGAGGTCCCAGGTTCCAGTCCTGGCCGGGGATGTTTGTTCTGGGTCATGGTTTTTTTATTTATGTGTGTATGTTTATTCTGAGCCCCCCCCCCCGGTTCGCTGTCTGGCCATCCATAACACTAGTTCTCTCTGCTTAATTTTGGGCCTTACAGTTGGTGTGTTTGCCTGGAGATTTATTATTGTTATAAAATTAAGTATATTTGTTCAGATATTCCTATTCGTACATGGGTGAAACAGTCCGAAACTGCAACTCTGAGGCTCAAGTAATTACTCACCTATGTTATGCGGTGATATTCAATCGGTGAAAACAATGTTTTCAAGACATTGCCAGTAGCAAGTTTATTTTGTTCTTAGTGAAACCCCGTAGTAACAAGTTAAACATAACTCATGGTAATTCCCCTTTGCTCAGTCCGCCAAACTTATCTGTGCAGTCAAGAGTGGCGTTCGTTCTACACGCTTACCTCGTTTCAAACATGGTGGCCATACAGATTTTTTAGTTCCAATTTTCAGGGCACAAGCGATAAGTCAGTAAGTTGCGATGACAAAACAAACCATCATTATGCTTAAACAAAGTAAGCGCCTGAGCTGAATTTAAATGAATACATTTGGTGACTTCTCTCCTAATGAGAGGGCTCGAGAGAATCACCGATTTGGATGAAGATAAGATAAAGCAGGAAAACATGGCCGTTGCCTACTTACCTGAGATTTGTTATTTACTGTTTGAAAAATATAATGATGTAAGTACATACTAAATACAAAAATTTTAAAGATTTACTTCTCAAGAAATAAATCCCCAGACTACTACACCAATTGTGAGAGAGCTTGTGTTATGGATGACCATACACTGAACTAAGGGGGAACCCAGAATAAACAAACATGTATAAATGACCCGAGATCATACATCTGTCTTCATCACACAAATTAATGCCCTGACCAGTACTCGAACCTGGGACCCCTGGCGTATGAGACAATACTACTAACCACTACGCTATTCGGCCGTCAATTAATTTTAAGTCTACTCGTGTTCAATAATTTTGAATCTGAATTTGAAAAACAATGGTCGCTATATGTATATGAATTAGTAAAGGTATTTTTATGAAGCTTTTTTTGTCTAAATGGACAGTTTATTTATGGCTCGGTGAAATTTATAAACGGTCTTTCAAATTTCACCGGACTTTGTAGCCTAGCGCTGAGGGCGCTTAACCGGAACTTAAACTATTCCTACATACGATACGCCTAAGGGTCCATATTGGGATGCATAAATTTTATTGGCATATTATAAGGCTGCATAAGGTTTTTTGGCATACTGTTTGTTTCGAATTACGTTCATACAGAATAAATCATAAGGCATACTTTATTTCCCCATAACTTCATTTATAATAATAATATATTAGCATAAAATGTTCATGCATAAAGGGTTTTACAAGCACGATTACTTATCATAACATTTATTAGCATCTCACACTATGGCATAAAGTTTACATGTCACACATATAGAATACCATAATATCCTAAATTATTTTACACTTCTTTGGTTGTTACAGACGATATATCGACGTGGTTTAGTCAGTATTACGTATGGGGAAATGCAATATCGCCACCTATTTTCACACCTAAATTTTTGGGTACACTCGAATTAGATGAAGAAAACCCTCTCGTCTCATGATGCCAACTTCGCGAAATGCCAACCGCTCGCAAAATGACAACTTCTCAGAATGCCAACTTCTCGAAATGCCAACTTCTCAGAATGCCAACTTCTCAGAAAGCCAATTTCTCACAATGCCAACTTCGCATAATGCCAACTTCTCACAATGACACGTTCTGAAGGTACAGACGTGATGTTTGTTTGAACAAAATTGAAAAGCTGGAAATGGTACATAATTTGGACCTGGCGCTTCGCCGGGTGCAGCCGCACTACGCTCACTTCGCTCGCTCGGCTCGCGCGTGTATTAACTACATACAAACCTAACCTAACCCAATTGAAGGGGTGCGTCTCATTTCGTAGTTTCCCTCCCTCCACGCCTCCGGGTTTATAAAAACACAGGGTCGGGACAGAAAAGTTCAGTTCTGTATTATTGTGTTATATATTTTGATTATAGTGAGATGATTATTTACAATTCATCCTCATCATTTCTTAAATAATCTTGGTCAACTGTTATTATTCATTATTCACGTGCAAGTCGCTTTTTGGCATGACCTACATACTGACTAACCTGCTCCTCCACGCTGCGCTCGATGTCGCACCTAATATTATTTATGGCCTACGCAGACGACGGACTTTTTTGTCTCGACAACTGACAAGACGACAACTGTACCGAGTAACGCAAACGAGGGATTAAAAGTACCGCGTACAAAAAGTCCCCCGAAAAACCGAGGACATGCAATGAGCGGACCGGACAAAAGTACGGGGGAGTCCCCGAAAAAAAGAGAACTCGTATGACTAGGCGAAGTAACGCACATGGTGAACTTTAGTCCGCGTTTATTTCTACATTTCCGGGCAACAAATGATCGCACGCCGTGTGCGTTGAGTTCGCGGTAAATTCGCGGCGGACTTGCTATTCGCGGAGCGTACTTTTTTCTCCGCCGCGGAGAAAAGTCCGTCGTCTGCGCAGGCCATTATTGTTACTTTCAAGACTGTACTTGATAAATTAGGCACCAAAAGTTTTTGTATTAATTTACATTTATGACTTTAGAGGTTATGGATACTTCTATTATGCGTTTTGTATTTTATGATAATTTATCTATAGACGTATAACAGTTATTTCCTTTACATTTATGCTGTATAAAATTATGATAAAGAAAATTTATAGTAAGTGAAACTTATGGCAATGAAACCATTCTGCGTGTATAATATTCTGCTTATCTCAATTTATGCGAAAAACTTTATGCTGACACTGTTATGCCAAACTACATTATGATAAAAAAAATTATGCGTCCGAAAGGGCTCCCTACGCCCAAGGGCATCCGAGAAGGCACGGACCTCGTCTTAGTACGTCGTATATTGAAACTACCACTGGTTCGGAATGGTACGAAGTAAGCATTACAACAAACCAGTTGACAGTTTTCTCTCACTCTAAGTACGTATTAGTCAGTTGACGGTTCATTTATTAAAAAGGACGCACAATTGTTGAGTTCAATTAAAATTTAAATAAATATGCTGTATCATCGTAGCCGGCAATCCGGCACACCATTCACCTGACGACGATGAGTACTAACTATCCGTGTATACACATCATTAATCGTAGATGTTATTGATCAATCATATTGTTATTTATTGATAATCGATTAACGATGCGTTGCCAATGGTAGGCTACTAATGTTACTGCTTTTGTCCCAGTAATTACACTGACTGTTTCTTCCCTTTGTCCAGAATACAACCACGTAGACCTGGTTTTTATGGCGGAAATAAAAAAAAACCAGTCAGTCAATCAAACAAAGAATTAGGTAATATGGAAGATAAGCTCTAAATAAATTGTGAAATCATAGAAAAACTCTATCAATTTAATTAGAAACGACCCTTTTGCAACACCATTTCATAGTAAATAAGTAAATAATTCCTCAGACAATCACACCAACAGCATGGCCAGAAAGTAAGCAGAGCGTGTGTTATCGATGATTATATAGTTAACTGGGGAGAATCCAGAATAAACATACACATATAAATATAAAAAACCATAATCCGAGAACAAACATCTATGTTCATCACACAGATGATGACTCATCACGAAAATGACTCGAACCTGTATCCCATAGAATACTTATTATCTAAACTACATATGTTTCTGCCAAATACCAGTCACTTATTATTACCAACTTAAGCAACATGTATACAGAGTGTTTTATTTTGCGAATTTGGCGTTCAGACAAGTCTGATTATCGATTCAAATAATAACAGAAGCTCACACAGTACAGAGATAAGAAAATAAAATCGGATTTGTACACAGTTTAAAAGTTTCAAAGGGTAGTTTTGAAAATATTGAAAATGATAATCATAGTGGTTCTTCTTCTTCTCCTTCTCAGCCGACAGACATCCACTGCAGGGCAAGGCCTCCTTCAAGCATTGCCATATCGATCGAACTTGTGCGGCCGGCTTCCACTGCTTTCCAGTGACTAGATTGTCGGTCCATCTTGTGGGGGGCCAGCCCACACTGCATTTTTCTGAATCGTGGTCGCCACTGAAGAACTGTACTAACTCAATGGCCATATGTTCTTCAAGCTATGTGCTCTGCCCATTGCCACTTCAATCGCAATCCTTAAGACTATGTCAGTAACTTTGGTTCGCTTGCGGATGTCCTCATTTCTGATTCGACCTCGCAGCGAAACCCCAAGCATAGCCCATTGCTCCCTGAGTGACTCTAAGCTTCCTTATGAAGCCCATAGTTAGCGACCACGTCTCTGTGCCGTATGACATCACTGGCAACACACATTGGTCGAACACCTTTGTCTTTAAACACTGCGGTATTTGGGACGAGAAGATGTTTCTTAGCTTCCTGAACGCTGCCCAGCCGAGTCGGATTCGACCATTGACCTCCTTCACGAAGTTGGACGTACCTAAATGGATCATTTGTCCTAGGTATACATACTGATCAACAACTTCGAGAGTAGAGTCCCCAACTTTTACAGCAGTAGGTATAAATAAATAAATAAATAAATATTTTTAACAATCACACCACATTATCTAGCCCAAATTAAGTATCATTAAGAACTTGTGTTATGGATACTAGATAACGGATAAATAAACTTAAGAAATATATTATGACACATAAATATATTTTTTTTATATATAAATATTACAAATAAACTTAAATAAACATACATACACATCCATGACTAGAAAGCAAATATTATAAAATGTCTGCCCCTACCAGGATTCGAACCCGGGACCTTTGGCATGGAAGGCAAGGCTAGTTACCTCAACACCAAACAGGCCGTCCAGGTATGACATGGACGTTAGACATAACCTTCACCCATTCCATGTTCATCTTAAAACCTACTCGTTGAGACGCTCTGTGGAGGTCATCGAGCATTTTACTCAAGTCTTCATGACTATGATATCGTCAGCGAATCGAAGGTGAGAGATGTACTCGCTGTTGATGTTGATGCCAATTTTCTCGCCAAAATGCCAAAATTCGAATTCCGACCCTGGAGACGGACTGACTTAGTGGCGTTTTCGTACAAACTCTTGAATGCTTCAATGTATCGATGGTCAATTTGGCACAGCTGGAGAGACCTGGACAGACCACATATGCCAAGCACATTGGCTGGTTGTACTCCTCGGTCTTCTGTATAACCTCCCGCAGCGTCTGTATGTGTTCTATGGTGTAAAGCCTTTTCGGAATCCATCTTGTTTGGGAGGTTGGAAATCGTCAAACCTGTTAGTGAGAGGATTGGAGGTCACTCTCGAAAACAACTTGTACACGTGGCTGAGCAGTGATATGGGTCTAAAGTTCTTCGAGAAGGATTTATCGCCCCTTTTGAGGAACAATACCACTATGCTCCCATGTGATATGCAATGCCTGCGGCGTTTTGCCCTCAGTGATACTGAAATTTAATAGTTTCTGAAGGATTTTAAGCACTGGTCAGCCACCCAATTTCAGAAGCACAGCTGGGTTCACCCGGCGCCTTGTTGTTGTTGAGCTGTTTGGGAACCATACTAGTCATACTGATCTCGTACAGGCTGATGTCCGAGATATCTTCGGTACAGTGTCGGGTTAGTTTGGCTCTAGGATGTTTAGCCATACTAATGATACCGTACTATACCAGAAAGGTAATAATATTCTTAATATCATTTCAATATCATTATAACTTTCATTAGCAATTTTCAATATTATAAGCCTCCAAACTTTGAAAACTTTACTTTAACAAAAAAGAGTGTAGTGTATAAATATGAACTTATTTTATTACTTGGCTTAGCTAAATCATCTACACCCTTTCGCCAAATACCACGTATATAAACATACAACCCCATATAACCCTAAGCCAGGACACACGGAGATATAGAACTATCTTTCAGCTCACTTTCTGAGTAATAGTGAACCACCACTATATACCATTACCCCCTGTAGACAATGGCGATCGCCTTTAGTGGGCCAGCATACGCCATGGAGTACTCGGGCCTTTGTAGTATATGGGAATCAGCCGTCGTTACGACTCGACAGACTATTGCTGCCAGTGTTAGATATTGGAAGAGCCACGGTTATTGAATGACGATGGGTTTCTCCGAGCAGGACACAAAAACCAAAACCTGTTAGTTAACTCGAAAACTATTAATACAAAGGACTTATAGTGGAAACCACAACATGTACAAATTTACTGTGTTTCGAAGTACCTATATTTTATACTTTAGGATAAAATTTGTAAGGGATTTCAAAATTTGGGGATTGGGTGTAGATACTAGTGGTTTCAGATTAGTAGGCCTGGGAATATTTTGTGGAAATATATCATATAATGAGGTGCGATGGAGGGGACAGTTGTTGGTCTATTGTACCAATTTCTAGACCACAGTCACAGAGTGGGGAGTTCCGGACACCTATCCTCTACAGAAATTCAGGACTACAGCAATGACCCAGTCTGAGCCTACAAATTGTTGATGTTGATCTATTATCTAGGTTTTTATACTTGGAGAACCAAGGTTTGTTGGTAGCTGCAGTTGGTAACTGGACATCCCCGTAGTGTTTACCTACCAGTTTCCTGGTCCGGTTCCAATCATGATTCTATGTCACATTCAGAAGTTATTTTGCCAAAGTACCAAGGTCTTGGGTAAAACACTTATATTGGTCTAATAAACCGATTCGAATGGAATCTTTGGCAAAGTTGTCAACCACGCAGTTTCCTGTAATGCCCACATGGCCATAAATCCAGGCTGTTGCAACATTTATATTGTGGGTGTAACATTGGTAAAGTAATTACCTGATTGGCACAATGACCGGCAGTTTCGAGCCAGTTTTAAAAGGATTGGAGTTTAGGACAAGTACACAGCTAAGGCAATCCGAAAGTATTAGTGAGTTATTAAGTTGGTTTCACTCACATATCTGACAGCCTCCAGGAGTGCGATTGACTATCCAGTAAAGATTGAGGGGGACATTTATATGAGAGAAGAACTGAGTATTTTGAAATCGACACAGCTGACCCAACACACTCCACACTAGAGAGCTTTGAGGGATCTGTGTAGATCTGAGTCCAATTCATCCATCTTTCTTCCACAATGCTTGTAAAGGTGGTATTGGCTTGTGGGTCATGTTTGGTCACCCCAAAATTAGGGACTATATTAGGAGCAAATATAAGTGATTAATAAGGGAAGGTATAAACAAAATTATGTACACGGTGGAATATGGGGGTAGGTGAAATGTCCAGATTGTAGTGGCTTTGTATAAGGCAAGGGGACCTTTTGTTATCCCAGTAGCTAGAGTTGAGGATGGAGGACTTAAAAGAAGGCAGTTTAAAGTGTATTGGATGGGAAGAGAGTTGAAGCAAAACCTGTCTGACAGGAATTGTCTCCGGAGTTGGAGTGGAGGTTCACAGCACTCGACTTGCATCGCTTTGATTGGTGATGATTTCATTGCACCCAAAAGGATTCGCAGACATTGGCTTTGAGTTTTGTGTATGGTTAGTAAACCTGATTTGTTACATGGCTCAAGTAGGAATGCGCCGTAGTCAATTACACTCCTAATCAAGGCGTTATAAAGAGTTAATGCTGACATTGGTAAACTGCTTATTGCATTTTATGACATTTTGATTGTGAAGTCTTTCATATAGTATTATTTGAAACCATACTGAAATTGTAAAATTAAGAAATGAAAAAAAGCATTATCACTTTTCTATAAATCATAAGATTTAATTTGTTAATTTAATATGTAATGTAAAAATATTAATATATAATTAATTAATTACACTTTATGACATCTTAATTACTAATGATAATAGACTAGCAAATATTGTTGTAATGCAAATATTTAACATATGCACGTCGTTATTCGGTTACACAATGACTTTTTAGAAAGTCATGTGATATTCATTTTTTAATTTTACAATCAGAAGCGATTAATAGGCAGTATAAGCTCTGCTCTTACCTTCTTTAGGAATGGAAAAAGAAAGTAAAAGGAAAATGTGAGAGAGAAGTGATTGATTGATGGGATTGAAATGTTTACAGCGCTGTAATGTTGTGGTCGGAAAGTTTTGTTTAATAAAGTAAAATTTTATTCAAACAAAGTTTTAAAAATGATAATTGCGTCTATTTTAAAGCAATTTTCACGGTATTTACAATTATTTTACATGTTAAACAATATTTTAAATACATAACCTTTAATTGGTATTGACTTTTTCCAGAATAACACTGAACCCTGCACCTATTATAACTGCAACAAGACATTTACACATCGTGCCAGCATTACAGTTTAAGATAACCGAGCAGTTGTGGTAAGTTAATTTAGAACTATTTTGAGCTTGAAATTCTTTGAAACTTACCCTTTGTAGCATAATTAATGAGTGATGAATAACTTACAGGGCTGAGCCCATGAAAAAGAAAAAGAAGATAGATCCAGCCATAGTGAGAGCTCGGGAAGAGCGTCGCAGAAAGAAAATAGAAAAGCAAATTAGAAGACTACAGAAAAATGCGCGCCAGTTGAAACCCATTGAAGAAATGGAAGTTCCACTAGATATTTCTGATCAAATGAGGTTTGCTTACAACTTTGTAATTCTTGAAACATTCCTAAATATCAAAAATATTTTAATACAACTAAATTTACATCTCATTAAAATGTTACAGCATTCGAAAAAGGACAAATATGCAACCATCTGCAGAAGTGCTTGAAGCAAGGGCTATACTAGAAAAAGACTGGGCACGATACAAACGAGATGAGTATGTAGCCAATGTTGCTCAGATTGACCGGATCATGGCTGCCCAGCGACGGGCCCTGGACAGGTTGTATGAAGAGTCTGAGGACTTATACTATGAGGCTATAATGGTGAGATTTAATTTAAAACTTTATAATTTTTTTACTTTTTACAATAACTGATTAATAAAGAAATGATGAGCAATTTATCTGAACTCTATTTGGTTGCATGTTTTGAAAAGTAATCATTCAAATATTATAAGTAATCAAATGTGACCTGAAAGTATAAGTTCAAAATATTCATATTAAATAATGATGTGTCCTTTTAGTACTGAAGGGTAAAAGCTATGACCCTTCCAATCAATGTCAAGTATTCATGTGAAGAATTGTACAGTGACCATGATAATTAGGTTTGATTGAAACAGACCACTACCTCTTACAAGTTAGTAAGTTAATTGAAAAATGTCAATCTGGTGCTGTGGGCTATTTCTGCCAGTATCTCATATCATACACAGTAAAAAAAAATTACCAAAATATTACTTTTGCTGGGCAATTGACGCACTAAAACAAATTATAACAGTAATCTAAGAACCAATGAATTAAACTAATAATAAAGACTAATTATCTAATTTAAGAAAATTGAATGGAAGATAACAGATTCTAAACAAACCAAAAAAATTAAAAAGAACAAATTATTTATACATTCAAAAATATACCATCATAGGGTAATATTTAACTGACAAATCAATTTACACCCTCCTACAAGTTTTTATTTTTGTCTATTTACAGTACTGTTACTGGGAATTGACAATTTTAATTTTGTTTCAGCCTGACCTTCAAGTCATACCATATACAGTGGAAGGCACACTGGCAACACCTCCTATCAAAGGCTACATCTCTCCAGATGGAGAATACATTGATATTTCCAATAAATGGGATAATTAGTAAATGCACTGTGGTTTTGTACAATAGTTATTGACAAATAAAGTTTTTAGTATTTATCCAATTCTTTTTTAATAATTAGCCAATTTAATTATAATGTTAAAAAGTTGAGAGTTCAATGCAAAGCATTTTTGGAATTAATTAAAATATCACAAAATTGCTAATAGCTATTCCAAAAACTCAATGAAAATATCTCAAACATTTTGGTTTTATTACAATATTTCTACTATATTATACCTATGCATTAAAATTGTACATGCAAAAATTTCAATGATATCTAACAAAGAAAGTGGTGGTGCCATTTTGACATGAAGATGGAGGGACCACCATCGTCATATATAGAATCCACATACACAAAGTAATTAATTATACCTTAAACATAACAATAAGTCATTATATGATTTAGTACAGCTAGATTAGAACACTTTTAATAAATCAAGCTGCAATATTAATACAAATTAGGAGTTTCATTACACTTATTGCTGAAGAGCCCTGAATAAAAAAGGTAGCAAAAGCACAAAGAATTTTGTTGCTTATGCAAATTAAATAGGCTTTATATGTTGGAACTCCCAGGTTGTTTCAATGGTATTACAGCTTTAAATATCAGTAAGTGTAACTTTTCAAAACAAGCTATATTAAAATTTTAAAAAAACAATATAACTGTAGACCAAATTATGTAATTTCATTAAATAATTAGTGGTCTAACCACTATATCAAAATGGCCGCACCCCTTTCTTTGTTTGGGTGTTACCACACCAATCGATCGACGTCGGTCGATGGTAGCACGGAACAGGCAACGTCGATCGACTGGTGTGGTAACACCCTTAGATATCCTAAAAATATTATACCTTCATCATTCCTTCGACCTCGAAAGACCTTCACCACCATTGCCTTAGATTACAGTTCGTTCAGTAACAATGAAACCTTATTTTTGTAGATTATTTACACACCACTTGGTTACAATCCATCTGAAATTGCGCAAGACTTTTTAGTCCATGGATATCTACTATAAAAACGCCCTGTCACGGACATCTGTAAGGAATAGTAAATAAATAACTAACTAGAATCTTACTTAGCTGGCGTAAAACGAGCTGAATAGTGACGAAACCTAAAAGTAATTTTCGTGGCGAATCCTATATTGATATCATGTAAGGTAACCATAAAAGCATTGCAGTTAATTGCAATTAAGGTCGAGCAGGGCAAGTGAAACACCGAGGCAAGGGAAACACTACCTTATGGTATTAGAGTTTTAATTAAGGCCTGCAGGTGTCGATATTGTAGTGCTTGTCGTAACAGTCCCGGGTCAGCTATGTAGATGTATCTGCTGCTAATAATTCAAAAAATATTAGTCTGTGGAAACGAGTAAGGCGAGTGGGAGGTATTTTTTTAAATAATTGTTTTTAACAGCTTTAGTAGCTTTGTTTTGGAGCAGTACTGAATGTGAGTAATATGATTTTTTACTATTTTATCATCTGTGCTTATTTGTTTTGTGTAAAAGAAACGAATATTATTATTATTGGGTATTGAAATAACGTAATCTTAAAATGATGAAGTGAGGCAAGTGAAACTATATAGTGCGAGGCAAGTGAAACATTATGTTTCTCTTACCTCAGGTCAGTGGTTCTTAACCATTTAACAGATTTACCTCATGAAGTGTTTTGCGAATGGTGCGAAATTACAAACGAAAAGCTGACAAAGCATCATATTCTAAACAAAAATTGATGCAAGCTGTTAGAACTAAATTTTTAAAGATTATTCTCTGTTTTTGTTTGCATTTATAATACTTTTATATACTTTTGTTTTGAATGCTAACCGGTTATCTGATTGAATACATAAATAAATTGATTTCGTAATATTTCTGGTTTACACCTGTTTTATTAAAACCAGCCAGGGGGATGGTGTTTTTTGACCCTTATTTACTGGTTTACGCAAACACAAAAATGTTGAGAACCTCTGGCCTTTTACATATGTTTCACTTGCCCCGAATTTAAGTTTTTGCTTTTCTAAACAAAACTAAGTTCTATTTCAACGGGGAAAGCATAAAAATGCAATGCCAAACTAACGGTCTTACAATATTTTAAGAGCAAAACATTATCTATGTATTTTTTCTATGAAAATCGCGGTGTTTCAGTTGCCTCACCAGAGGGGTAAGTGAAACAGTGTGTAAGACTGTGAACGTATATAATATTGTGTTTACTTTAAGTATCTTTATGCTTTTATCGTATAACATACTATAGTGGCACAATTATAGGGCAATTTTTTTAGTTAAAATATTCAATTGAAGCGAGAATAAAATAAAGTATGTTTCACTTGCCCTGCTCGACCTTACTTAAAAGATCAGATTTTAGAAAGTGCTCGTCGTAACTATTTTATTTGCTTTTTAATCATTGACATATTAAAATTTGGACTTCGCGTCCGCGATCAAAAGTGTCCGAAGTATTAATATGAAGCTGCATAAAGTGATTTAAATACGAGCCTAAGGGGCAATTCTCATTTATCGAAACGGTGTCAAATTTAAAGAAAAATCTCGATCCTACAAATTTTTCGACCAATTTATTGAAAAATTTGATTTTTGGCAATGTTGAACTCGACATTTTACGAAGTTTAACGATACATAATAATATAGTCCGTGTTAGCAGAAGTATACAAATGTCTTTAGAAAATTTGACAAGAATTGTATGACATAATACAAACCGCGGAGTACTATGTATATTATACGGAACAAAAATCAGACTGTTTGCATTGCAACAATTACTTAGTTAAATTGTAAATGATATTTCTTGTAATAATTTAACACAGATATTAAAACGCAATTCTAACCAGCAGATTGGCTGTTACCTTTTTTTTAATAATTTACGTTCTAATAGTAGCCAGTTTGTATTTTTTGTGAACTGGTTGCTTCCGAACCCAACTGGTAATTTAAATAAAATCAATATTGCTTCAGCATCACATTGCATCAGCGCTATGTGACCTACTGATTTCATAGTGATAATAATTTATTCACGTATAGGTTCCCATTATTACATTGTACCATTTACGTTCTAATAGTAGCCAGTTTGTATTTTTTGTGAACTGGTTGCTTCCGAACCCAACTGGTAATTTAAATAAAATCAATATTGCTTCAGCATCACATTGCATCAGCGCTATGTGACCTACTGATTTCATAGTGATACTAATTTATTCACGTATAGGTTCCCATTATTACATTGTACCTATATATTCGACTTGCAAAATAAATTTTGTTCGTAAAAGCTAATAGGTAAAAGCGATTAAGCTTATTTTAACTAAAATGCGTAAAATACTTACAGTCAACCTCTATATGACGTCATTAAGTAGCATCATTTAGCAACTGCAGTTAAAAAACTGACACAGGGTACAAATTTTTTCGAAAAAAACCAAAATGCACTATAATTTGAAAAATACATTACTTACATTTTTTTTTCATATTTTTCTGATAACTATTATGATCTATCCTATCACCCAGTTTCGGCTTGACGTCGACCTGTTTGAGGGTGTTCGTCGTTTGGATACTTGGGGGGAGGGAGACTTGCCGAGCTAACAGATGCAGAAAAGAATAATTTTGTATAGACATAAAGAGACTCTGTAAATTTATTTTGAAAAAAAATATACCCGTGAAGTTTCTTGCCAGTTCTTCTTCACGAAGGTTTTTTTCGAACTGGTGGTAGAATCATGTTTTATTTGACGTCAATAAGAACAAGTAATTGTCAATGTTGAGAAATAAATATTTGAATTTGAATTTGACCTATAGGACACCCTGTATAATGTGGTAATTGGAAAGTAGTAATGAAATAGAGACATTAGGGTGTCGGTCGATGACGTCGATCAACGATCGATCGATTGGTATGGTAACACCCTTAAGCATTTTATGCGTACGCCCTTTAAACCATAAAGTTTAAATGAGTTCCTTAGGAGCTATCGCAAAATTGAAAAATATTGCGGAACAAATGAATTCAAGTAGTCACACAATGCAATATTACAACAATGAAATATAGTTTATCTTTACTTTTTCAAATACTTGCATCTAATTCTCAGCTGTGCGAAGCCGAGCCGAATCGCTAGTTTATTCTAAGCAATAGCCCCTAAACTGTATTTAAATAATATTTGACAGTTCTGGTCATTTCAAATAAAACAGATTTTTGTGTACCCATGACAAATTTAAAATTAGATAAATTATAATTTATATCGTTGAAAGACGAATGGCACGCATCAAATCTACGAATTAGCAAGAGTATATTCCAGAAAGATTCTGTAAGAAAATCTGAATGCATAACCCAACTTTAACTTGCTAACCCAGCTTTATAAAGGCAGCGACTAAAACCTACGCAACTAAGACTTGTAACAAGGAAGACACAAAATAAACGGCAACAAACAAATCCCAAAAATAAATTAACAGATATTTATTTAACTAAAACTAACAAATAAAACCTTACAATAAACTACGCATCTTCCTTAGTTTCTTCTTCAGGATATTTATAATTCAAAAAACTCTTGATCTCTCCGTTTTCGACCATCAAGTTGAGCCGAATTCTGTTGTGGTTGCGGAACTTCTCCTGCTTCTTCAGGTGTATCTCGAAGTGCGGCATGGTCTCATAGAATCGCGGGTACCGCTTCTTGCGCAGAACGACGCGGTCGTCGAGCACATACTGCGTGAAGTCCAGCTCCTCGTTCTTTGGGATCTCCTCGCGGGTGCGCACAACGCTGGGGCTGGCCACTACGGTCGGGAAGTATGCATTTTCTGCTTTGTACTCTACTAAATGAAGTTTCTTTTCTTCAGCTAACTGTTGGTGAGTTCTCTGTGAAGGAAATTCAAAGGTTAATTTAAAAAAATCATTGTTAAGAATTCTCTATGATCGCTAGGAAGGTATTCAAAGTGCACGCCCCTCCACTAATTGTGATTATTTGTGATCGAATAAATGTTTCAAAATAAATAATTATTGCAAGGTTTGACTAGTGTGTTTACCGATGTTGCTGTAAACTGGACTCGCGCGATCGGCCTAGGTACGAGCGTTGTATAACGCAGAGCGCTCGCTTTGTTTGGATCGATACGTCCGAGTCCGCGCCGCTACTAGTGCATTTCGAGCGCATAGTGACGAATTCGTTTATTCAAATATTGTTTGCAGAACCAAAGATATTGGCATGTCCTCGTGTGTGCATGTATAAACTTTTTTGCGTGTGGGACGATAAGAAACCTGGAGGGGCGTGCACTTTAAAAGAGTAAAATATCTCTACAATATTAGATACTAAAGTAAGATATTAGATAAAACTAAAGGTTATTAGAATAAAATTTTTATTGAATGCTGTGCGTACCTATAACTGGCTTGCATGTCAGCCTTTAATTTAAGTCAGCATATTTTTAATATATCGACGTGTACCTACGCTGTTGCTGTGACATATAATTAAATAAATGATATCGTTTAGTTTCTATGGGCTGTATTTACTACAAAAAAAATATATTATTTCACGTTTTCGCGCATAATTTTACGAAAGATAAAGCCAGTAAACTAACTTCGTCTCATACAATAACAAACACGCTGTCGGCGGAAAGTGAGGGTGAAAATCATACAGTACGCACAGAGCACCTCAATACGTCATTGCCATTCAAAAGGTTAGTGTTCTAAGTGCCCGTAAATAGATTTTTATTACAATACTCCCGGGCCAGCATATTTTACGGTAACATGATGTCCGCAGTACGTTGCACTGCTCATTACGCCAACGTTATTACAATTAAAGGAATCAATATGCAGTACTGGTACTAGATATTAATATAACTCTAACCAACACAATTTATTAGATTGTTTTAATCTATGTATTTAGATTAAAAAAGCGGCCAAGTGCGAGTCGGACTCGCCCATGAAAGGGTTTTGTAGCAGCAAGTAACATAACAAAACAATTTACGGGCGGAAGTCCACGAACAGATCTAGCTGTAGATGGAAAAGACAAAAAATCGTTGCTCAAAATCAAATGAGATCTCTTCATTTCTCGTGCATAATTGTGTAGAGAGTGTTGTAGCATAGCTACTAATGTAAACAAAATACAATAAGTGTGTATTTGTAAACGTGGTGACAGCAGCCAAAATGTCAAGTGTGTCGCTGTCATTTGTGCATCTTTTGTTTGTCTCTCGCTCTCCGTTTACCGTATGTGTGTGATGAAAAATAAATCAAGTGCTATCGAACCGAATACTTTTATTTTAACCATAATCCTTCAGGTTATGGGCCCAGGGGCGTTCACTGTACCCTGTAACGTGTTTATTTCGATAATATACGCGAAAAGACTGTCTTCGAAATTTACTAGAAGATTCTCAACGCAACGTCATCACACCGGTTAGCTCATCTCACCTCATATTGGATTGGTCAGTATTCAAACATAATTATGAGTACGTCGTCTACAACCGTCGGGTTTCCCATGGAACGACTAGGAGGCGTCACCGATTACAATAGTTGGAAATTTACTTTGCGGATGATTCTCATGCACGAAGATCTGTACGAGTGCATTACGTCGGCAAAGGGAAGCACGGATGAGAAGAAAAACCGAAGATATGCTTGTCCGTGGGACCGTCAGCGCAGTCATATATTCGCAACGCTAAGACACCCTACGAAGCATGGACTAGTCTAGAGGCTGCCTATGAGGATAAAGGTTTGAGCAGGAGATTGGGCTTATTAAGATCGCTGTTTAGTGTGAAGCTCATAGAGATGGCAGACATGGATAGCTACTTATCAAAAATATCTGAAGTTACACAGCAGCTTGCAAATATCAGTTCCCCGCTGGATGACGAGTTTGTTGCAGTTATCATGCTTAGCGGCTTGACGGAAGATTTTGATCCCCTAATAATGGCATTAGAAAATTCCAATATTGCGCTTACAAATGAGACTGTGAAGGCTAAACTAATACAAGAACAGCAACGACGAGCTCAGAAGTCAGATAGCTCTGAGATAATGCTTTGGCTGTCAAGAGGCCCTACAAATGTTTCAGATGTAAAAAGCCAGGACACATGAAGAAGGACTGTCCTCAAGCTAAAGAGAAACCAGAGAAACAACAGCAAAGTAAGCATCCATTCAGAAGGAAGGAGAAGTCATTAATAGCAGCTCTGTCGGTGAATGTACAGGAAGATACCTGGTACATTGATTCAGGTGCTACTCATCACATGTGCAATAAAAGGCAAAGTTTCACTGTTTTTGAACAATCAAAGCCATTGGATGTAAATGTTGCAAATGGTGAAAAAATTAGAACATATGGCCGTGGCAAAGTAAAAGTATGTTTAAAAAATGGTTTAAAGACTATTAGTGATGTGTATTACATTCCAAAACTTTCTGCGAATTTACTGTCTGTAAGTGAACTTATTAGGAAAGGTTATTCTGTAATATTCAATGCTAAAGATTGTCAGATTTTAGATGGTAATGAAATCATAGCTACTGGTACATGTCGCAATGGTGTTTATCAACTAAACATTATTGATAATATGGGTAATGAAAAAAGGTCAAATATTGCCATGAGCTCTGTTTGTGAAAATTCCGGGTCTAGGGAGGCAATTTCACAGGTGTCATCAGAGGGCAGGAAGACTGTTTCACATGAAACATGGCACAAGCGACTTGGTCATCTCAACTCTAGAAGTATGAATTTAATGAAGAATGGGCTAGTTACAGGACGCTGGGTTGGACAAACGATTTTGGGCGGAAGCTGCTAACACAGCTGTCTACCTGAAAAATCGTTCACCAACAAAGGCCGTAACGGGAGCGACTCCTGAAGAAAAATGGACATCCAAGAAGGTGTATGTGGATCACTTACGTGATTTTGGTTGTATAGCATATGCTCGCATTGAAAATAAGGGAAAACTGGAACCACGAAGCAAAAGGTATATTTTTGTAGGCTATTGTGAGAACAGCAAGGGTTACAGGCTTATTGATCCCATTCATCCTGAAACATGCATTAAGGCTTGGCATGTTGCATTTTTAGAAAATGAATTTTTTAAACTTAATGTGTCACATGATGATATTAGTAAACATGGGGGCATTGTAGTGCTACCACGGGATACTGTGAATAACTATGTGAGTGATTCACATATTCAGGCACAGTCTGATCAATCGTCCTATAGTATGGATACCTCTTCAGAAACTTTTCAATCTGATGGTACAAGATCAAATGATCGTAGGCAAACTATTTTTTGTCTCGATGACACAGAAATTGATTCATATCAGAGTGACTCGTTGGATCGTACATATATTAGGTCTTTACCTATGAAATTGCCGTTTTTCACGAAATAAATGAAGCGTTATTTTTTTATATATTTTTTATTTCTATTAATCAAAATAATCACCCATGCAATCAATGCATCTTTGCCAACGCATTGGTAGCTTATTGATGCCTTTCTTGAAGAAATCAGCTGGACGGGAGGCAACAAATTCTTCAAAGGCATTTTGTACTGCCTCTCGGGTATTGAATTTTTTTCCCGCCAAGAAGTTATCCAAATTCTGGAAAAAGTAGAAGTCTGTAGGCGCAAGGTCTGGTGAGTTCGGCGGATGACGGAGAACTTCCAACCCCAACTCTTGTAGCTTGGAGACCGTCTGCTGTGCAGTATGAGGTCGCGCGTTGTCGTGCAGGAGCAGTGGAGCCGAACGATTGACCAAAGTTGGTTGGAGACGTGCGAGCTTCTCCATCATTGTGTTCAGTTCTTCACAGTACACATCTGCAGTAATGCTTGTCCCGTTTGGCAAGAAGCTGTGATGAATTACACCCGCGTTAGACCACCAAACAGTGACCATCACTTTTCTAGGGGTAAATTTTCGTTTAGGGCATTGTTTGGGTGCTGAACTAGGGTCCAACCAACTTGCTGAGCGCTTACGATTGTCAAACAGGATCCATTTCTCGTCACAAGTAACAATGCGGTTCAGAATTCCTTCATTTGTATGCCTGCTGAGCAGTGCAAGGCACGTCTCCACGCGTACTTCGCGCTGGCGGTCATTGAGTTCGTGGGGTACCCATTTGTCAAGCTTTTTTACCTTGCCAATTTGACGCAAATGGACCAATATTGTTTTGATGCTAACGTCGAAAGCTGCTGCTAATTCAGCCGTGGATTGAGTTTCATCAGCTTCCACAATTGCCTTTAATTCGTCATTGTCGACCAAAGTTTTCGGACGACCACGGGGTTCATTTTTCAGGTCAAAATTTCCAGAACGGAAGCGGGTAAACCAATGACGGGTGGTGCGTTCGTTTGTAGTGTTCGCTCCGTAAACGTCGTTGATGTTGCGTGCTGCTTGTGCCGCTTTGCTGCCACGACGGTACTCATACTCCATAATTACTCGAATTTTGAACTTATCCATGATGACGAAAAATGTTCGAATGCGTTGAAAACAAAACACTAACTATTAAACAAATGACGATTTTAGAAAAAGAATTCCATGTTTGTAAAATTAAATTAATTTGAAATTAGAATTATCAGTCAAAAAAAAAATATTTTCATTTGAAATGGCCAGTACGGCAAAACGGCAGTTTCATAGGTAAAGACCTATTATTCCAGGTCAATCCAGCATGGACTCTGATGACTCGAACTTACCAGAATTCGAAGATGCAGAGTATGCAGGGCTAGCGGAATTGATAGATGAAGAGGGCATTCCACAGACAATTGAAGAGGCTTTAAGTTGCAGTGAAGGAAAACATTGGAAGGTAGCAATTGCAGATGAACTCTTTTGTCAAAAACAATTGTTTCACATTGACTGATTTACCTAAAGGGCATAAGACAATTAAATGTAAATGGGTATTTAGTAAGAAGAGAGGGTTAAATGGGAAAATACAAGGCACGTCTGGTTGCAAAAGGCTTTACCCAAAAACATGGAGTTGATTACCATGAAACATTTTCGCCAGTTGTTCGATATTCAACTATACGAATTTTGCTAACCCTCGCAGCTCATTATGATATGACAATTGAACACTTGCTAACAATGGCTATTTAGAAGAGTCTGTGTATATGGAACAACCTGATGGGTTTGTAGATTCAAACAATAAGGGGAAAGTATACAAGTTGAATAAAGCAATTTATGGTTTAAAACAGGCCGCAAGAGCTTGGAATGATAGAATCAATGATGTTTTAATCAATAAATTGAAGTTCAAGAGATTATCTTCAGAGCCATGTGTTTATTGTTATAATCATAAAAGGGAAAGAATGTTTATAGCATTGTATGTCGATGACATAATGTTGTTGTCATTGAAGAATTCTGTAAAGAAAGATATTATGAAGAAATTACTAATGGATGAATTTGAAATGAAAGATTTGGGACAGGCTCATCATATTTTGGGAATGAAAATTACTCAAACTGATAATGGAAAATTTACACTGGATCAAACAAGTTATATTTCTAAAATGTTGGATAAATTCCAAATGTCAGATTGTAAGATATCTAAGACTCCTATGGAGGTGGGTTTAAAATTGCAAAAGGTAACTAATTCACTTTGTAAACATAATTACAGAAGTCTTATAGGATATTTAATGTACCTGGCAGTATGTTCAAGGCCTGATATAGCACATAGCGTGAGCTATTTATGTCAGTTCAATGACTGTTATTCTGAAGATCATTGGAAAGCAGCCAAGAGGGTCCTGAGGTATCTAAGAGGTACTATGGATTACTGCCTCACATTTGAAAAAGGTAATTTAGGAATTACAGGATATACAGATGCAGACTGGGGTGGAGATCACTTGGACCGAAGGTCATGTACTGGGTATGTATTTAAACTTGGTCAATCTATTGTTTCGTGGGAAAGTAGGAAGCAACGGACAGTTGCTCTCTCTAGCACTGAAGCAGAGTACATGGCAATATCTGATTCTTGTAAGGAAGGTATTTTTTTGAGAACGTTTATTCATGAATGTACTGGTATTCTGTGTAATATAAATTTGTTTAATGACAATCAATCAGCTCAAAAGATATGTTGTAATTCTGTATCACATTCAAGGACAAAGCATATTGATATTAGACACCATTTTGTGAAAGATTTAATAAATAGGAAAATTGTTAATTTAACATATGTATGTACTGATGAAATGCTAGCTGATGTTTGTACCAAGTCATTAACTAGTGAGAAACATTTTAAGTTTGTATCTAAATTATTTAAATTGGCTTAGGTTTTTCTGTTTTGATTTAACTGTTTTTAATAATCTTGTTATACCTAGATTGTAATTGTTTAAGGGCTAGAAGTTATTAACTAGAAAGAAACATTGTAAGTTTGTATCCAAGTTATTTGAAATTGTTTAGGATTTTCTATTATGACTTAACAATAAAAACTGTTATTGATAATCTTGTAATAATTATATTGTATTTGTTTAAGGGCTAGTGTTGTAGCATAGCTACTAATGTAAACAAAATACAATAAGTGTGTATTTGTAAACGTGGTGACAGCTGCCAAAAATGTCAAGTGTGTCGCTGTCATTTGTGCATCTTTTGTTTGTCTCTCGCTCTCCGTTTACCGTATGTGTGTGATGAAAAATAAATCAAGTGCTATCGAACCGAATACTTTTATTTTAACCATAATCCTTCAGAGAGGGTTTCATTTTAAGCGCTAAAGAAGTGGCAAAAGCTCTTGCATTAAGCCCACAATCTATTGCATTGGGTTGACGTTGCACGCTAGGAAATTGAATATTAACCGATCCGTTCTGTCTAATTTCGCTAACTTCTAACTGTGGCGTCGAACATAAATAACGTGACACTGTTCAGTGCCCACTGAACAAAATCTAACGTGAACGGACAGGCAAATTGTTTTAAGTGATAAGAAGTGGTAAAATAAGTGTATTTCTGGAAATGGAGGGTAAGTGACTTTTTTAATACAGGTTTGCTAAACCTTTTCATCTTATTTCGCATTTCCTAATGACTTGATTGATTATTAGGTATCAAATTAGGTCTAAAAACATTGTTTTGGTTTTCCTCGTGACAAATTTCAACTGTTTAAACTGTGCAAATGAAAAACTGCCAAGTTCGATTTAACAGATAATATTTTAATTTTTTTTAATTAAAAAATTTTATACAAAAAATGTCATAATTATTACTGTCACTAAAAGATAACATTTTGACTAAATACTGCCATTATATTATGGTTATTTATCGTCTATTTATTGTTTAAGAATTACGGCGAAGAAGAAAGTACATTTCCGAGACAGAAATTGAAACTCAACGCGACGATGACGAAGTGATAAAACAGAATTCGCCAACCAATTCGAAAACTAGGAATGGGAATTTATACAAAACAAAAAAACAAGGATACGTCAACGTGCACACAAAAAATTATGGTGAACAGTGCAACGTGCATAGAAAAAATAACGGTGGAAAGTGCAACGTGCGCAGAAAAATTAATGATAGACAGTGTAAATTGCGTAAAAATTAAGGAAGATACAGTCCCTTCTGTATTGGACATCCATGGATGTAAAAATTTTGGCCAGTTGGTTTCAAATTAATTATTGCGCTTCAAACCATATGGCAGAAATATAAAGATGCAAAATATATTAGATTTATTTAAAAAAAAATTTTAATACCAAATAAACATAGACGACTATAGAGACTATAGATATTTATTAAAAATCATTACATGAGCAGTTATGAGCAGTTTTTGTGGTGTCAGTGGTATTCGAAACGCACTCCAAGGCAGCACAACTCTCGGCATTCACATAGATGTAGTGATGCACAACCACTTTTTTTCTTATTTTTATTTCTAATTTTTTTATAATTTTGATACTTAAATATGTTCTTTACAATTCACTTTCACCCTGTTTGTATCATTTTATGGATCTGCAATTCTGAATCCTGTTTGTGTTTTAAAATAACGCAGAATGAGGATCGATTCTAGATGCCAGAAATATTTAGGTATATCTGAGTATTTTTTGATTTAAGTATTTGTATTTTTTTAATATGAAATAATGAAGTTAGTTTGGTTCTGGGTAAAAACTCCCTAAAACTTAATTGAGGGAGTTACCATCGATTTTTAAACGACACACACCCGTGTCTAAAGCCACACGCAAAAAACAGTGATGGCACTGAAACGTGCCATCCGCAACGAATCGGTACTCTGCTAGGTATGGAAACAATGCATTAATATATACTTTTTGAGTTGGTTTTAAGCAATATCAGAGACTATCGTACACGCGTAGTATACCATGGATATAATAAAGACAAGACCAGTGTCTTATTGAACCCACATTGCCATCATAAATTGGAGATGAGACTCATTTGGCGGCACAGGCTCAATGAGTTCCGGGAACCCGTACAGCCCACTTCCCGCGGACGGAAAGATGTATGACGAGACAATTTTTCATGAAATGTTCTCACGACGTCATCTTCCAGGACGTTATTTGGGTTTAATACATGGGAGAAAGTATCTTTAGCCAAGGAATTCATACTTAAAATGACACTTAAGTTTGATTCTCGAGGTATTATCGAAATAGATAGGTATAGTATGTATTTAGATGTAAGGAAAAGAACAGAAAATCTCAAATCTCTTATTAGGTTGACGTTTTATAGTAAGTATATGCAAATTTCTAGGCAGTAAATGAGTTTAAAAGAATAATTTCGATGTGAGTAATCGAAATTAATTGTATCCAACGAAAACTGTATCAAATCATAAACGTATAATATTTATAGCATTCGCAAATGTATCGAAAGTAATTATCTCCGCGCGCACGAGTGTCAACGACGTCTGCCGTGTGCCCTCACGTGCCTGCCCGTTCGGGTAAGCGCATTCGGAAACCTGCACCCCGCGCGCCCCGCATCCGCTACCGATCAAGCCACGCCGCGCGCGAATTATAATTATTTACTTAGGCACCTATTACAGATTTATTATTAGAAAATAATGGTTCAGGGTTTATGTTCATGAAATTAAATGTTTTTTATTTATTTATTATATTTATATTTAAGTTGAGTGTATGAAAGGTGAATTAAGGTTTACGATTTATGACTTAGAAAAAAAAACTACTTACTAGATCTCGTTCAAACCAATTTTCGGTGGAAGTATACACTGTAATGTACATATTTATAATGTACTCTTATTTTAGACGTTACAGGGGGAGGGGACACACATTTTACCACTTTAGAAGTGTCTCTCGCGCAAACTACCCAGTTTAGAAAAAATTATATTAGAAACCTAAACATCATTTTTTAAGAACTATACCCAGATACACCACACGTATGGGTTTGATAAAAATAATAATTTGAGTTTCAGTTCTAAGTATCGGGGATCCCCTAAAATTTATTGTTTTTTTTTTTCTATTTTTGTGTAAAATTTTAATGCGGTTCACAGAATACACTTACCAAGTTTCAACAGTTCTTAGTTCTTCAGTAGTTCTTAGAATTTCGTAAAAAAGTGACGGTGACATACGTCCGTATGACAGACATACTTAAACATAAACATAAAGATCTTTTTATGGTCTTTATAGTTCTTAAAATTTCGGAAAAAAGTGGCTGTGACATACGGACGGACAGACAGACAGACATGACGAATCTATAAGGGTTCCGTTTTTTGCCATTTGGCTACGGAACCCTAAAAAAAAGAGCTATCCATTTCTGCTACTGTTAGATTTTTGTAGACCCCCGATTTAAATATGTGATTATAAAGAAAACGGGAGAACATGCGTTCCGGGTATATCAGGGACGGCCATGTTTGTCAAGTCTGTACTCAGTTTGACATTGACTTTGACAAACTAGTGACAACTGACGTTTCATTCTTTGTTTGATTGTGGATTGTTTTCTTTGTTTATTTGTAGAAATTATATCACGAATTATCTTTAATTTAATAACATTTCAAAACTACATATTTTACAGACTATTTCAATAGACTGATAATAGCAACTCTAAGTTTCATGAACCATACTCCAAGTGACAAACCTGTCATTGTCATTGACAGGTCTTGATCTAATTTTGTCATATTATGTTTATTAACGAAAACGTTTAATTATTTTTTATAAAATCAGGGGTCAAAGAAATAATAACAGTTACACAAACATAATAAGAATAATTTAATCTCTAATTCCATGTATCAAATGTATTGGTAAGAGTTAAAGGTCAGTACCAGCATGTCTGCGAAACCATATGTCTCCTTTGCATCAAAATTATGTCAACAACTGTATTATATGGAATTGTGTAACTAATGACGAGCATAGTCATAATGGGTGCTGAATAGACTCTTTTTAAACATCAGCTAAATAATCAATAATCTTTTGTTATTCTAAAGAACAGTTGAGGTCGCAAGTTTAGAGTTTATGTTTTCCTTGATACTATTATGCAATAATTGGCTCTAGGATTTGTCATAGTAGTATGCTGTAGTTGCTGTACAGACAATAATGGTCTGCATGTGATCCATAAACAACAAAGATTAACAGAAACACACACCAACCTGCTGCAGAAGTCCAATAAAGAAGGCTTTAACCACATGCTGGAGATTGTTGGAGCCCTCCACCTTAGCTCGCAGGTCCTTAATGCCGATGGCTTGACAGATCTCCTTGATGGCTCGGTGGCATTTTAGACCGTAACCCTCATTCTTCTTCTGCACAAATATCTTTGTACTACCAAATGCAGTGTAGAAGTCATGAAAAACTGGAAGAGATTTAGTTTTTTTTATATACTTTCAGAAGGAGAGAACAAATTATTATGAGCTTACTTTGTTATCTGCATAGTATTGCTACATTATCAGCACAGAATGAATGTAGGCGAAAGTTCAGGAAAAAAGCAACTGACTTATGACAGTTCAATTTACTTTTTTTTTACAGACAAATTGACAGAGGACCTGTTCGGTACTGGCCAAATACAATACAATGCATGTAGTAATTGGTTCAGGTCGGCAACAAATAAGAAAGAAATGATTGTGCCCACCTAAAAAAGTGGGTAGAGACCCTTAGTAGATTTCTACAGAGGATATTAAAATGAAACAGATATGCCATGTTATTAAATAAGCTATACAAAATTTTAAAGAAACTCAGAAATTAACAGAATCAAATACTTACTTGTGTGGCCATTATAGATCTCAAAGTTCATGAGTTTCTGGCCAGCTCTGTTCTTTGCCTTCCTGAGAGCTGCAGGTGCTTCCTTGGACCTTCCAAAGCCAAATCCCACAAGCCCTTGTTTGTTGCCTGTGACCACCTAAATAATGAAAAGGCTCTGTTATAATTTCAACATAAAATAAAAAAGAAATATGTGTACATTTAGATTTATGAATATTAGCAATATATAGCACATTAATAGTGCAAGGAAAAATAAACTACGGATGCTTAGTAAAATTATGATACAAATAATTAACAGTTATTTTTCTAACTAAAAGTTGTTTACCATAGCTTGGTAATTCCTGGTTCTTCCGAGACTGCCCTTCATGATGAGCAGTGATCTCAACTGTAATACTTTTGTGTCAAAGCCTACAAAATCATCTGTAATGAAACCAAAATTAATATGTTTATTAGGTTAGAGCAGTGGTTCTCAAACTTTTTAAATGACGGAACCCTTTTGGGAAGCAAAATACTTGATGGAACCCTACAATAAAACAATTTATTTTTATGTCGGCGGCCGCCGAGTCCGCGCAGCCGCGAAGCAACCAGAGAGAGGTGTTTTGATTTTTTTTTCTAAATTCTTGCAGAACCCCGACAGAGGTATCACGGAACCCTAGGGTTCCGCGGAACACACTTAAGAGTATAGCTGGGTTAAAGTAATAATAGTAATTTCAACCACAGGTGTGACACCAGTAACTCCTACAGGTTTGCATAATTTAATTACATTCAATTACAAAAAGCTGTCATATTAAATACCTACTGTCTAACTCGTGAATTCACATCATAAACATGTTCATGTGTTCATCACACAAATGAATGCCCAGCCAAGGACTCGAACCCCTTCGGTGTATGAGGCTGGCCTACTACACTACCCACTATGCCATTAGGCTGTTGCATATATTTTCTAAATTTGTAAAAAGCCAATATTAGGTTGGAGTGTTGGAGAGTCACAAACTGGGCACTGGGAGAAAAAGACTTAAAAAATGTTGATTGAATTTTTTCCCCTAGCTAACCCCTTCTTTTTTGCATTGCATTGGATAGAAGAGCTTTAAAGACACATTTTATGTCTGACAAACTCCGCCAAACAATTATAATGTGTGGGGTTTCGATGATGTAATATTACGATTATGTAATGGAACATACTTTCTGCCATTTCTTTTACATCAAACCTATCAAAATGACACGACGTGAGTGACGTATGCCGATTTTACGGCAACTTTTTAAAAACTATGCATCTCCTCAGGAGGGTAGGGGTGGCAAGGGGGGACCATAGCCTAAATTATTAGATTAGGTTAGTATTGTTAACAGTATGTTTTAAACAAGCCAAAAGTATATAAAAAACAGTCTCATTTATTTGGGTTAGGTTAGGTTGTGTATGATAAAAATATGCGCGAGCCGAGCAAGCGAGCATAGTACGGCAGCACCCGGCGAAGCACCAGTATGGAATTTAGTTTCATTTCAACCCTTTCGCATGTATAGTGTGAAGGGTTATAGGCGAGATTTTTAAAAATTCATTAAAAAAACTACTCATTTCCTCACTCAGGGAGTGGTGGGGGTGGGCTTCTTACTACCCCTCCTCCCATCGCTTAAGTCGGATGCATATTTCAAAACCAACCCCATTATAATATTTAATTTTATTTACCCTCTCCTATTGGATCGGGTGGGCCAATACTTCTGCCTGGCATCTTAGCACCAGACCAGCCTCTTTCTATAGGGCTAAGTTTAATTCTTCTGAACTTTGTCATTGAATCTCTTATTTTTATCAGCTTTTCCATCCTGTAATAGATATGAAAAAATTTTAAATAAAAATTGTTTATTATTTACAATTTTAGGCACTATTTACACACAATTCTGCATTTTGACTCCTAGTAATAGTTATTACCTCTCTGGGTCATCAGGTAAGCGTTGTTGTTTCAGTAATTCTCTTCCTCTTATAACTGGTGCAGATAAGCCAGGCCACAACATATTAACTTTTCCACTACCAATAACCTGACCTCTATTCAAGTCCCTAATTCTAATCCGTCCGGCACCCTTACCACGACCTTTTTTAGCTCCAGCATTACTGACTGATGTCACAGACTTCCACAACTTCTCTGCCGGTACTGAAACATTGGAGAGCCTAAATGTCACTCAATTCTGCTACAAAATTTTTCAGGTAATTTTTTTAATTGATAGATGTTTTATAAATTCCTTACATTTGTTAAAGAAACTAACACAAACCACTTGAGAAGTGCTAAAATTTTTGAGGTTAGAAAGAGTGCTCGTAACATTAGAAGCGGGTTTTAGTAAATAATTTATAGGTGCAATAACATTTTTTATTGCTATTAATTTGAAAGCCATGATGGCACTACAAAATAAGTATTTTCAATTCAATTTTCACAATTTAGGCACTCATATTTATTTACTAACGAACGAACGAACGAACGAACAAGCAATTTTCCTGAACCACAGGCTAATGGCCGGTTTACACGAGTTAAGTGGTTAAGTTGGTTACTAAATTTTAACTAAATTTTAAGTTAAAAGTTGCGTGTAAACAGTCAGTTAAGTGACAAGTGGTAACTTAAAATTTAGTACGCAAGTGATTAAGTAGATTAGGATTCGTTCTATTTTTGGTATAAGTGGGTGGGCGGGGCTTCTCACTAAACACGTTTGGACGTGATTTTTTAGTTAAGTGCATAAGTTGACAAAGCGGGTGGCGGCAAGAGCTCGTATTTATTTCGCATATACTCTTTTTTTTTTTAATGTCGGAGTGGGGTTTAGTTTCAACTTTAAAATTCGTTGAAGAATATTTAAAATAGATATGCTTGTAGAATAAAAATTTAGAAAAAAAGATATTCTTGTAAAGATTTTTATAACCGAATAAAATTCTTCTCTGAATTTGTCCAAAATCACATTTACGATATATCTAAGTGCAGAATTGACGAATTCCTTGAGATTAATCACTGCTCATCTTCATTGAACTTATGAACTTAACTACTTAATGCGTTTGGACACACAAGTGACATGCAGTAACTTAAAATTTAGTTAAAAATTAGTTACCAACTTAACTACTTAATACATGTAAACCGCGCATTAAGCTAATGCTGCGTTCCGTTTGCCGATTACAGCGCTCACAGCGCTCATATACCCGTTCCGATTGCTTGTGAGCGCGCTCACAGCCATATCGATAGTGCACCAATGATAACTATAGGCTATTCGACTTATTTTGCATTTCAAGCTATTCGGTTTTACACAATAAGCACATTACATTTAAATTTGATAAAAATTAAGGTTTTTATCTACAAAACCCAGCGAGGTGATAAATACATGGAGTAGCCGTAATGTCCTATATAAATAAGTAGTTATGTATATCGACGAGGAAGAAGAGGAAGAACTTGGTTGTCTCCCTTTACATATACAAAAATGCTAATAAAAGAAAGAGATAGTACTATTTTTGAATGTTGTCACTAAAATATCAATCATGTAGTGACGTCATAGCAGGTGGCTAGCGTGCCACAAATCGCCATTTATTGTTACATTTCTGTCAAAAATAGCTGTCAATAGTGATGTTCCGGAGCTTTGATTATTTAACCAGATATCGATGATCATTATTAATATGCTTTTATTTTTCATACTTTCGATGCAAATGATAACAGGGGCTTACGCAGTAAATCATATCGAAACGGTATTTGCTTAGCTTGCCGTTGTGCGAGTATTTTTGAAACAAAAAGGCGTGAAGAAAGAGGGAATTAAGTTTGCTTAGAGTTGTTAATTTTGTTATTGAATATTAGTATATTATTGGTAATTGTTTTGTCTATTTATGAATCGTAATTATTGAAGACAAGCCAGACTTTAATTGATTGAACCGAAAACTTTGATGCTTGACCTTGAATAACTTTTTAAGCAAACATGGGATCTTTCGGTGTTTTATTTATAATAGTGTACCCCAAGTCTGTACCAAAATTCAGCATGTTGGGAATTAATGCAAACTGACCGCTATTTTTCTGGCTAATTTGACGGGACTATATCAGGAATAAGAAAATAAAATGTATAGTTCTTTATTTTTCATATTAAAAGAATTATAATGAAAGTAAATAAACCATAAACTATGATTATTTCATTTACGTCAATCTCTCGTAAAAGTTCTATATTTAGTTTTAAAATATCGATAGTAAATTCAATAGTCGTTGTGCAACACTAGAAATGGACGCCATTTTATGTTATGTTTCAAGTTTAGGTATGCACGTTTTTTTCGTACTTAGGGCTTGTCCATTAGTAGAGGTCAATGACAAAACCTGAATCCAACCCCAAAACCAAAATGTGACGTCAGACGCAAGTAAGCATTGTACCAACCCTATGAAAACAGTGAAGCTAAACTAAATTTAATAAATTTTCTTGGTGAATAAAATAGTGCTTACTGCCATAATATACTACCATGACAAAAAAAATGTCATGAAGAAAAATGTCTTAGAAATTATATTTCTCAGTATTATCAACATGACCGGAAATAAGATTTTACAAAGTTTGAATAATCATCGCACAGAAAGGTTTGTAAATAAATAAGTCCTAAGTGGTAGTTACATTGCTGTCTTTACATTCAATTTTCGCAGCTTCATCAGCAGCGTTGTTCTCAAAGAAATGTGCATCCATAAATGCGTGTTTTTTACGGAGATTGGTATTATCAGCTCGCGCAAAATTTTTCTCTTTTTGAGATTCGAAACTAATAAGGTGTAAGTAGTGATAAAATTTATCAAAAATATATCCTTAAACTGCTCTAAAAATAGTTTAAAGAATGGATAAGACCCCCAAAAAACAAAAAGCAAATTTTTCTAGGTGATATTTTCAAAAAATACACTTAATTCATAACGTGTAGTTTAGTATGTTTTTTTACTCTATTGTCTTATAGGATGAGTCCGACTTCGTTGCGTTACCAATTACTTATTCAGTGACTAAATTCTGGAAACTATAATAAGATTAACGTTTAATTAGAGTAAGACGTTAATTAATTTTATAAAAGTAAGACGTTAAAAATTAGAGTAACGTTTAATTAGAATTAGAATAAGATAACTGTTTTAGTTCTTTTTTTAATTCTTTTCCCTTAGGGGAAGGCAAAGGGATCCAGTAATTTTTATTTTTGGCGTTTAGTACGATTTGAATAGATATTCTTCCATAAAATTATTTACTATAAAGGACATGCGTGTGTAGCGATTCCTGAAATCACAGCTTTTTATATCTTTTAAATTTTTACCACGTTTCATTTATCTGTTGATTGCTATTGTGATAACAAACAAAAGGGTTTTTGCATAGTAAATGTACAACGCAAATAATTAAATTATATGAAAAAAATAACAACACGAATGAACTATTTTACGTGGCTGACATCCCTCTGGAATGTCAAAGTTTTATATGTGAATGTCAAATGATGCCGACTGCACCTATTATTTACTGTTTTCTCAATTTTCTGACCAGTTATCCATAGAACTTGTAATAATTGCTGCATAGCTGATGTTGCGAAATTAAACATACATAAAGTTACTTTGTAATAAAGAGATGGGTCTATGTAAGTGCCCTAAGCGCAGAGTTACAAATCAATTTTGTTTCGAACACAGAGTAAATGTTTGTGAATATTGTATGGTGACGAATCATCCGAAGGTACGCATGCAACCAAAGATCTGTTTTTATATGTACAATTTATTATATGGCCACGTTGCTAATTCTTATAACATTGACACAATTAAACTCTTGTTACAGTGTATAATTCAGTCATATTTACAATGGTTACAAGATAGTGATTATAATCCCATATGTGAAATTTGCACTAGAAATTTGAGTGAGGAAGAGTGTATACGGCTTACTTGTTACCGTAAGTACAATAATATTATAGTGTATCCTGTTATACCAAATGAAGGTACAAAATTAGGGTACAATTTGCTAAAATTTACATATTTGCTAAAACAACATATCTATTTGTATTTCTTTCACAGATGTTTTTCACTGGGCATGTGCTGAGTCAAAATACAGATCACTTCCCCGCACAACGGCTCCAGCAGGGTATCAGTGCCCTTCATGTGCCACTCCTGTTTTCCCTCCACCAAACCTAGTATCCCCGGTGGCTGATGTTCTTAGAGAGAAACTAGCTGGAGTCAACTGGGCTCGAGCTGGTTTAGGATTGCCTTTGGTAATTATATCTTTAAATAAAGTATACGCAAATGGCTTGGACATAAGAAGGAACTTTAGCCTACATATTAAATATCCTAAATTTTATTTCAGTTGTCTGATGAACAAGATATGAAGGGTGCAATAAGCCGCAGAAGTCAGTCACCCATGGAAAACCAATTCTATGGTAATGGAGTAGAGAGCCAAAGAGGAACTCCTGCTGGTGCTAGTGATGATGAATCTCTGGCCAGGTCGATGACCAGCTCGCCACATTCCATTGTACAAATACCTGATGAGTATGATAGTACAGTGAAGAGGGATAATTTACAAAGTAAGCAACTTTAGTTTTATACTGAAAATAGCCGATAAATTACCTTTTTTATACTATTATTACTGTTTATTATACTATTTCCATTTCTTCGTTTTCTCGATGATAGCTCCTGTGTAACCTTGTGCGAGCATTTTTTTACATATGTATGCATTATTTTATAAAAATATGATGTTTACACACATACAAGGTTATATTATACCAGAGTCGGAGAAACTGATAGGGATGGAGCTAGAGAGCATTATATCAAATTAGAACTGTCATCGAGAAAATAAAGAAATGGAAATAGTATAGATGCCTTTACATTCATATAGTAAATATAAATAAATCTTAAAAATAATAGACATTGTTATCTGTTCCTTTAGGCGGTCAAGCGCAAAGAAAGAGCTTCAACAGACCTGATTTTACTAAGTCTCCAGCTAATTTTGACCATGATGAGAATAAATACAAGCAGAAGTCTACTTTTGCATGGATCAGCCGATGGTGGAAGTAAGTAGTTTTATTTTAAGACTGATATGCATGTAGACTACAAGCTAACTTGAAACGAATGCAGGTCATATGTTTCAGGTTAGATACCTATCTATGACATGTTTTAAATAAATCAAATCTATATGCACAATCTCTCCTGGCTTGTTTTATTTTTAAAATATTTTTATTTATAAGTACCACTGATTTTATACACCTACACTATTCCTGAAAATAGATGCTATCTAGCTTTGTGACTCCCTATGTAATAATTATTTACTAATGTGTAAATACATAATAGGTAAAATTCTCATTTTATTCCATGTTTCATCAATATGCCCAACAAAATACTATAATAAATCTGTTGAGAAGCAAATAATAGAAAATACTATAATAGACATGTTATTTCTCTTTATAATGATAGAAAATTATGTCATAGGAACACCCTGCCAACATCACATCGTCGCACAGGAGGAATCTATCGTCGCTACTGGTTTCTGCTGTTTATTATCATAGCTGTACTAGTGGTTCTGTTGCTCCTCAGTGGGCGGAGTGTTGAAGAGGAAAACCCCTTTGGAGAGATGTTTGATGATGACCGAAGAATACTTAAAAAGAATTAAACTTTTTCATATTTATTTAAAGTTTATTTATAAAATCAAATAAAATATTAGTTTTCAATACTGGCTTAGAAAACCATAATATTTCTTTATACAATATATGTATATTCTGTTTGCATTAAATTTGATTGCTGTATTGTGGTATTCTGGGCAGGCGCCTCTGTAATATAGTATTGTATAAAAATAAAGGAAATAACAATATATAAAACAATTTTTTACTTTACTTATATATAATTTGTGACTGCATTCATCTGAAAAGTTTAGTCTGTTTTTATTGTTATGACTGGTTACAAAGAAATCAAAAATACTTATGTACATACATACTACCTATAAGTTGTAACTCATTCTCATAAAACTTTAGTACAAGAACTAACTTTTTTGTCAAGGAACAAAAGTGAAAATATATCATTGTAAAAATCTGGATAATATTCACAAGCTCTCTTGCAATCTGGCATCCAGTTGACTTCCAACAGTTTTGGCTGCATGAAGGTTTTATCCTTATTCCAACTAAGCATTATGTCTGCTGCATACAAGGCACGAGATTGGGGGCTTTTAGCAATGCCAAGAGGAGCTTCCTTAGATGTGGCGGAAGTGAACAACTCTGCCAACATCTCTATTATAGATTTCTCTACATTGTCCCAGTTGAAGTTCCCATACTGCTTGGACCAATTGTCTTTGAACTCATTGCAGAGCATTCTGTGCAATGTCACACCTTCATTGTAATTCATCACTGTGAAGTGCTGCTCATAGTCATCTAAGTTGTTCAATGCAAATGGTTTATTTGAAAATCTCAAAAAAAAGTTTTTATAAATGTATACTTCTGTGGGGTTAACAGATTTCAAAAGTATAACATATCTTATGTCAAACTTCACTTTACCTACTTCTGGTCTATCAAAGAGTACTGGATACTCAATATATTTTTGAGCAATTTTAGGTCCACTTAGTGGTAGTCTACATAAGAAATCTAAGTTGTCAGTAATGTAGGTGTCTAGACCTCTTGCTAAATTGTATGGCTTGACTATCCAGTGGTTATCTAGTCCTGATTTTCTCCTCTGCATGTAATAAGCCACCAGTTTCGAAAGTTCAGTCTTCATGTTGAATGTTGTAGGAAGCCAGGGTGGCCAGGTGTCAAGCTTGGAGCTGCTGGTGTTGGTTGTGGTACCCCGTCTTGCAATTATTGGAAGTAAATCTTTGATTGTAATGACATATTCAAAGGGAAACTGATTCACAAACTTATTTGGTGAAGCATAACTAAGCTCTTCATAAGTTTTAAAATGTTTGACATACCACAATATATCTGCATCATCTTCGTTTAATACTATCTCAAACTCTGGAGAGTTCAAATATTCATTGATAAACTGATATTCTGAATATACTTTAAGTTTTTGTGATACCAGTTGCCTGTTTTCTAATAGATCAAGGTGTGGTAGTGATTCAACAATATGTCCTTCTAGAAAATAATTTACATCAGGTTCTTGCTGAGTGAAATCATCATAAAAATTGTCATAATGTTTCCAAGGTATCAACATAGCTTCCCTTTGAAGTTTGTCTGAATATTGCCCTTCCACATAGTTTCTTGTTATTACGTCACCTTGCTCAACATCTTCAATTGGAAATATTAATGTGTATGTCACTTGTTCTGGCACATAAATAAACGGCACAGCCCGGAAGTTCGGATTATCACTGTGTGTAATGCCAGATCCCAGCTCATCTAGTACATACCAAACAGGAACCCGGTCCTCTACAGAAAATTGGTCACCTCCTATAGCATAGGTGTTAGCATATTTCCAAATGCTTTGATAGACTTTTTCTATTCTTTCATCTGTCGTCCCATCGGATATTTGTAAGAGATAACACATCCTGTCCAAAAGGCCGGGTAGGTTGGTGAGGTTGCTTTTAACACTGTTAGGTTTGAAAGTCCACGCATGGTCAACGAGGTAAATATTGGAGGGGTCAGTCTTGTTGATGTCTTTTGCTGCTATAACACTCCGCAATGGATCATACGGACATTTTTCTGAGTCATCATAGTCGATTTGCACAAGCTGAAAGGTCAAACCGGAATCAAAAATTTGATCTGTAAGTTTCTTACAAACAACAGGCCAAAAGTGTTCTGGGACTCCCGACAACACTAACTGAGGCTTATGCAACGCTATGAAATTGTTATATGTCGATATACCATCCATATTTACACATTAATCCACCTTTTTACTAATCAATATTTTATAGAGGTTACCTATAATTTCACCTTATGACAGTGACAGTAGTGACCAAGGAACATATACTACGGCGAGGTAGTGACACTGAAGGAGCGTTCCGAATACCACTCACATGGCTGGTTTACACGCGTTAACTGGTTAAGTTAAAAACTAAAAAGTAAAAAAAAAATGTAAACTGTCGGTCAAGTGAAAAGTGGTAAGTATTGTGGGAGAAAGAAAGAATAATATGGTTCACTTGTTGTAATAAAGAGATATCTATGTACTTCGTGACTTTGCTTCGCACTAATTGGTCGCGAGCGTACGTGACGTAGTACGTAAATTGTCGAAACTCTATAGCGTTGTCTCTTTTACTCCCACATACAAAATCAGATTACATCGCGCTCTACGAGTTTGTTGAAACGAATAGCCATGTCAATTTTAGAACGTCATTTTAAATAGCAAAATAAAATAATAAATAAGAGTTATAATAAATAGTACTTACGCATTCAAACAAACGTTTATTCTATCTTTAACAGTAACAGTAATTAGTACACTGTCTAAACACTCAAGAAGGCATTGTAAGGTATTACAAACACAGAATAGGGAAAAATTTTTCTTTGATGTTTAGCCGTGACACTGGATTGCAAAAGACTTAGTCAAATAGCCGGCAACTGCCTTGCATTTGCGATGCCATTTTTGAGAGCGGATAAAATGCCTATATCTAATACGACATTGGTTTGGACTGTGCCTACCACAACTATCTCAAAAACTAACGATTCTAAAATCAATCATAGGTCTTGGTGATAGTCACAGATGGCTCTAGTCGTGTGTGTTTGACACACGCGCCATTTTATTTTTCCTGTTATTCAAAGTGGTGAGGATTTAGATTTAGGATTTAGGAGAGATGACTATGCGGTAATCATTGTGATAAATCTCAACAATTTGAGTTTTTATCGACATACTAGTGAAGTAAGTGCACAATTTTAATATTTTGCTTTATGATTCTGGTTTTATATCAATCCTATCTAGTAAAATGTATATATTTTTTGCAAGTTAAATATTCTAACCTCAAATTTGTATAGTCGGGGAAATGCGCCATACTGACTTCTAACATGGCGCACTTCGCCGTAATTCAGAGGTTACGAACCTTTTTAAACGTGTCTTTTTATAAGCTTTTATTGAACTTGCAATGTTTATTTGCTTATTTGTATGGTTAAGTCAAATTTTGCGTTGATTTTCTTTTTGTTCACCTAGTTTTGTTAAGAATTTGTAATACATATAACACTTAATAACTTATTTTCAATAACTAACTTTTTATTTAAGTCCCTTTTTAATCATCATGTTATCAGCCATTAAGTGGGTCCATACCATAGTATTTCATCGTAAACATAAGAAAAAATATACTTGATACTCAATTATGAATATTGAGGAAAAAAGATTTAAAGCCCCTGATTTAAGATTTTATGGCGCACTTAGCTGAAATTTGATTTGAAATACATAGATTCTTCTAGAATGTGGCTATGAAAAACAATGAAATGTTTTGCGTTTCGTTGCTTGTTGTTTTGTAATATTATGTAGCTGTTTTTATTTTAATTCTCTATAATTCCGTTTTATTAATAGCAGGCGCACTTCCCCAATTCAGCGGCAAAGTGCGCCTGGTGTCACGTTTTCTAATTTTGTGCTAAAAGATGGCTAAAAGTCATTATTTTAAATGTCACATTCTAATGACATGACATTGGTTGTAGTTGCAAAACATCACAGATCCTTATAGCTCCACGGTAAGTGGCATTCGTGAACTTAAACACAAGTTACATTCCACCAAAGTCAACTATGCAAAAAGTATGGCGCACTTTGCCCCTTTCACCCTATCTGTGTAGGCTCTAGCTGGTCGTAAATCTGTAATTATTATATGTATATTATTATTATTTGTATTATATGTATTTAACAGTTACATATCAACTTTTAGTAGTTTTATTTATTATAATAATAATAATAAATAGTTTATTTGCCAGAATAAAAATGTTACAAGTCTAGATACATTTACAGATAAATATTGGTCCAAACTCAAAAACAAGTTCTGAAACCTTCTGCACTAGTTTGCACTGCGTCGCAGTAGGAGTCTTCTCTTAAATTTGACTGGACATGTTATTTTAGTTGCTGGTGGATTTTACATATAATTTGATAAACTGACATATTCGTTTTATACAATACTAAAAAGGAGAGGAAACAAAATATTATTGATTAAATATCGAAACAGTTAAGAGAAAAATATTTGTAACTGTAACAGTGTGTACTGTACTGTGTACAAAAATGTATTTAGAGTTATAAAATGTATTTTATATATAAGTTTGTATCTATACCTTGTATAAGTTTGTATGAGATGAGTGTAGCTAATGTGATGAGATTTTGTTTGTTGAGAGGGTGTTTGAGTGAATGTTGTGTGAGCGCGTGTGGTGTTTACGGTGTGTGTTTGTTAAATTTCTGTTGTATATGAGTGTATGATTCAATCAGCTAACTTACAATTTCGAGAAAGGATTCTGTAGTTTCATAATTTAAAGCAAGTAGATATTTTGTCACGGAAACTTTGCAGTCATACTTTGAGAGGCATCTTAGATTTAATAAGGGATTAATTTTGTTATATATGAAGGGAGCAAGAGCTGTTATAGATTTTTGTGCAAAAACAGTGCGACATTTTGGGGTTGCATAGACTTTTTTATTTCCTCTTCTCGACCTGGATGAAAAATCAGGGATCTTTTCGTGTTGGTACATCGCAGCATTTAGAATGTAAAGCTGTCGTATAGACAACACTTTCGCGAGATTATATAAGGCAGTAGTCGAGAATCGAAACTTTTTGAAAAACATTATTTTTAAAATTGCACGTTGGGCGCGTTCTAGTGGCAAAAGTATTGTCTTGGCACATCCACCCCAAGCCAATATACCGTTAGTGCACATGGATTGGCACAGGGCGAAGTAAATAGATTTGAGTAATATATTATCACAGACATAGCGCAAGTTTCTGAATATATAAAAAAGTTTTCTGACTCGACCTGAGAGCATGTTAATTTGTTCAGTCCATGTTATATGTTGATCAATGAGGACACCAAGATATCTTATAGAGGAAACCATTTCAATCTGATGGCATACACAGTTTTTGATGTCAGCACAAGTATGTGCTTTTACATAGAGCATACCAACCCCTGGAAGTGTATTTGATCTGATACTAAAAGGCAACATTTTGGTTTTTTCCTTTTTCAAACTTAGTAAATTATTATCTAGCCACACAGTTACTATTCTGAAACCATCGTCAGCAAGCTCATTTACACCTTGCCAAGTTTTGTCAGAAAAGGTGATAACTGTGTCGTCAGCATAGGTGATAATTTCTGCATTAGGTATTTTTAGGTTACTTATGTCATCTATATAAACAAGAAACAAAGTGGGTCCTAGAATGCTGCCTTGAGGCACGCCGAAGCCTATATTTTCTTCGTCAGAGATGAAATTATCTATTTTTACACTTTGTTTTCTGCTTACTAGATAGCTTTCGAAGAGCCTCAGTGGCATATCTCGGATTCCTTTTAGCTCCAGCTTTCGTAGAAGGATTGGTAAAGATACTGTGTCAAAAGCTTTACTTAAATCCAAAAAGATTCCCATACTTTTATTTTTATTATCAAGATTTTTTGTGGCATTTGAAATAAGTTTGATAACTGCATCGTTCGTAGATTTTTTTTCCTAAATCCGAATTGGTTCTGGGACAAAAGATTGTTTTTCTCAAGGTAGTACATAAGGCGTTCGTTAATAAGTTTTTCAAGAATTTTTGACAGAGTGGGTAGTAGAGATATAGGCCTATAGTTTGTGATACTGCCCTTTTCCCCAGATTTATGAATTGGTGTTATTAAGGACTTTTTAAAAGCTTCCGGGAAGATGCCACCCACAAAGCAAGCATTACATATTATTGTTAAAGGTATAGCTAAAACATGGGCAAATCGCATGATGAATGTTGAAGTGATACCATCCCATCCACTTGAATTTGTGTTTTAAGAGATTTTATTGTACGTAATATTTCATCTTCATCTGTGGGTAAGATCACGAAGGAATATGATGGTGAGTTACTAGTTTTTATACTTCTAGCCAATTCAATTTCAGTCGTTTGCATCTTCGTTAAAGTTTCCTGAGCCATGGTTCTACCAATGTTTACAAAATATTTATTTATTTCATTAAGTGACTCCATCGGATTAGATTTTAAAGAAAGTAGTTCAGTCGGTATACTATTTTGAATTTTTATATTATTGAAGTCTTTAATTAAACTCCATTGCTTTTTTTAGATCATTTTTATGTTTTGCAATTTCTGCTCTATAGTACGACCTTTTAAGTTTTTTTAATAAGTTGTTGCATGTATTTCTATACCGTTTGTAAGGTATTTGGAGTAAGTGATTATCTTTGTCTTTTTTTAGATTTCGGTTTAGTTTATCCCTATTTTACATACAACGTATTAGACCAGGAGTTATCCAGGGTTTGAGGGTTGGCTTTCGTCGCGAGGTGGGTACCTGAGTTGTGTGTTTGTTTATCGCGTTGTGTATGGACTGTATAAGCAGATTAGTCCCTTCGTTTGGGTCTTTACTTGTTAGTTGCTCAGTCCAATTTATTTGGGTTAGGTCTTCAAGCACAGCGTCATAGTTAGTTTTGGCATAACTTTTAGGCTTTATTTTAGTATTGTTATATGATTTTTGTTTATTTATGTCTACGATAACAGGTAAATGATCCGTAACAGTGGTTTTGCATATGACTGTTTTTGTACATAGCCTAGTTTTTGCGAAGCTATGGTCCAGACACGCATTGTCGTGTGTAATAAATTCATGTGTAGGAATAAGCCCGTGAATGGCCAAAAGATCGATATAGCTATCTGCATCATATTTTTTATGTATGTTACTCGTTAAAATGTTAATATTAATATCTCCGATCAGAAGAATGTTTTTAAAATGCCGTACTTTTGTTAAAATTTCATCCAGTAATGCGAAAAAGTCATCTGTATGAGAAGCATACTGATAAACTCTGTAAATACATATCAAAGCACATTGATCATCTATAGTAGCTACTAGACAGTTTGTTTGACAATTACTTAGGTCGTTAACTTTCAGATTAAGATAATTTTTTCCTAAAATCAATAAGCCATCATTTTGATTTATAATATTTTGAGTAGCATGAGCACTGTATTGTGAAAGCTGAGGTACATTTGTTACTTTAGACATCCAACATTCGCTCAAAACAATGATGTCAAAATTCCGATTAAACCGTTGTAGAAGCACTACAAAATCATCGAAATTGTGGTTTAAACTCCTTATATTTTGATGTATTATAGTTAGCTGATTTATTGTGTCGTTTAAATGAAGGTTTAGGTCTTCCGGCTTATCGATGAGTGCTGCGTAGTACACTATGACATTCGAGTCAATGTCGTCTCCAATAGCTCTGTCGATCATTGTAATTATTTAAAAATAAAATAAAGAATGTTTGTACAACGAAACAGTCATCAAAGCCGAAAGGTGTATATTTAGTGATTATGTATGTGAGATGTAAATATGTGTGAAATTTGTGATTGTGAGAATGTGTGGGTGTTTGTTTGTAGAAAACATTGTAAAAGGTATTTAGTAATATAAAAAAGAATAAACTGAAACTTAAATCTACGGGGGCAACCAAGATACGGTATACTAGTCAATCTAACTTGACCAAATCATGTAAATTCTGGGTCGTTTTAATAAGAACTGGTTTTGCTCCATCTTCCTTTCGAAGGTAAATATTCCCATTTTTCACCCAGCAGAACTTGTAATCGTTTTTCTTAGAAAACTCACGAGCGGCGTGGAATAGCTTACTGCATGATCCAAGTATTTGTTCAGAAACATATACGGCCTGTGATTTTCCCAGGATACCCAACTGTTTAGTATTCAGTTTGTTTTCCTTCATATTGACGTTCTTATTAAAGTTTCTCGTTGCGTGGAGTAAATCATTTTTCGTAATGACCGAAGAGAATTCGACTATTATCGGGCGAGAAGCGCGGAATTGTCCGGGAAGACGGTAGACGTCACGAAAACGTGTATCCGGTATGGTATACCCAACCACGTTCCCAATTTTACTGATTAGGTTCATAAGTGTGTCTTTGCTTTCGCCGGAGTCCATCGGAATGTTTCTTACTTCAATAGCGGCAGATCGTGATTTGTAGCTAAGATCTTGAATGTTGTTTTCCAGGTGTTGTATATACTCTGTTTGCCATTGATTTTCCTTTCTCAGCGTGTTAACTTCTTCTTTCAGCGTATCATAATTTGTTAGCAAAATTTTTAGTGCTAAGTCTATCCCTTCATTTGTTTTTTGTATAACAGTATTTTGTGCTTTTATTTCCGCTACGTCAGTGACAAGTTGCGATATCTTCGTAGTTTGCTGCGCCAAGATTTTGGCAATACTCGATTCTTCACTTTTCTGTTCCATTTCAGGGGACATATATCTCGGGCGCTTATATCGGCTAGTAGAGTTTACAAAATCAGTGCGTGACACTGCGCTGATAATGTCGGTTTCCGATTTGCTAATTTGTTCTGTCTTTTGTTTTGGTGTTGTAGATGTCGGAGGAGACCGTTGAACAGACATTTACAGCTCTTAGACGATATATGTTAAAATAACCTTGCCTTATAGCTTGGTAGAATCGTATCGTGGCCGACTTGCGGCAGTATGCGTAGCACGACTACGGCTAAGTGTACCAATGACGTCTACGTAGTCCGTAGAATAGTCTACTATTTCGTCGTAGGCGAATGGCACAAGCGTCGCTCCCTGATCCAACGGGTGTGGGTTCGAGCCCCTCAAAAACAAATGGATTTTTAGAATTTGAAATTTATTTGTGTATTTGTCTTAACTTACTTAGCGATTTGTAGACAAAGGAGTGTCTGAAGGAGAAGCTCGATCGAAATAATCAATATGGCCGCCAGCGCAAATGGAGTTCTCCACAGGTTAGAGCAGGAGCCGCCGATGTTGCAAAAAACAAAGCAGACCCACTAGAGTGAGCCGACCGATGTTCCAGCAAAATGGCCGCCGGGTCTTATGGGCAGCACCAGAAGAGTGACAAAGAGGTTTCGATATTTCTTCACAAAACGAACAAAACGAAATAAATTCAATGACTGCAATTGTAGACACAAAAGCGCAACCAAAATACACGTCCGTACGCGAGTGACGATGACGACGATTCCCATATTATACTTTTAGAGTGCACTATACAACGTTGATAAAAGCGAGAGGCATTTAATGAAACCACATATATAATAAGTGCCTACTGTTAATCCGAAACTATTAAAAAAAAGTTTACGACAAGTATACGAAAAAACGTTTATACCATACCTACTCTAAAAAGCTTATTTTATTCACGCAAAACAGTGAATAAAAAGGCCTTTTATTCACTGTTTTGGCGTTTGAATTTGGAACACAAAATATATCCGATCTCCATTTCAATGCTTACACAAACTCCTTGCTAAGATTCGAAATTCAAACTCTTTGGTGCAAATAAATTCTCGAGATTTGATTGGTCGATATTTGCGACAAGGAGTTTGGCATTAGATTAAAAACTGTTTTGTGTTCTTTGCTGCCATTATAGAAAAAATAAATATTGTTTCACAAGTTGACCACCCTAATGATAATAATAAGAAAATTACGCTTAATTTCAGTCATTGCTCTAATTTTAATGTCCATTTCAATTAATGTAACATTAATTATTTCTTGATTAAATTTCTATTTTCGCTTAAATTATGTCTTTTTCTCGTAGTCATGGTATAAAGTATAGTATGCAACTCCTGAATAAAGTACGAATTTATATCGAGGGCCATGAATCACTCGCGTCGCTCAGGATTCTAACAATTCAATCATCTTAAATCACTCGCTACGCTCGTGATTCAATCGTTAGGATCCTTCACTTGCTCGTGACTCATCTACGGCCCTCGCTTTAAATCCGCCCTTTATTCACTAGTTGCATAATATACTATTTTCAAAGAACTTAAATAGCTTAATAATTAAGTTAAAATGTAAACATCCTTTGTTGAGTAGCCTGCCGCCACCTGCGTAACAAATTGGCAACGTAGCATTTGAGTAGCATAGCGCGTGCGGCGGCAGGCTCTCCGGCTCGCACACCTACCTACACAGCGGAGCGCCCGGGTTTTATGTGGATGATAATGTAAACATGTGTTGTAGGTAACGTTGGAAGGTATGATCAATGAAAATAATAAACAAAAATAATTAATTTTAACACTTACACATTAAATCTTCAATTGTTCAAAATGTCCGCCGTTTGCAATGGTACACAAATTATAACGACGTATAATATTGTTATTTAATCGTGCAATAAGGTCACTGTTTGTTGTTAAACTTTTTAATTTAATAAACGCTAAAACAATCCGGTTTTTAAGTTCCTCTACAGTATTCACGTCTGTCGCGTACACTTTACTTTTCACAAACCCCCAGATAAAAAAATCCATTGGAGTGAGATCCGCGGACCGTGGTGGCCATCGTACTGGTCCAAATCGACCAATCCACTGCTGTCCAAACATTTCGGTGAGTAGCTCTCTGGAAGACATCACTGAATGTGGAGGAGCTCCATCCAATTGGTACCATAAATGCCGATAATCGACTAAGGGTAGTTCTTCGGTATATTCAGCAACGGGACCGGATAATATCTCCAAAAATTTTGCCGCGTGTCAGTGTATTCTAACGCCGTGTATGTAGCACGAGGCATTGTGGATGTCTTACGTACTTACAAAATAATTAAAAACTACTCACAAAACTAAACCTAAAATACTCAGTTATGTGTCCTATCACAATAAAAATTTAACATTAGTAAATGGGACGCGTGAGCGACAATAATCTGTGCTGAATTGCGCAACGTGCACCCCGGATGCAACGCGTCTTCGCACTAAACAAAGTAAAAATTGTGCCCTTGACCTAATTAGCCGAGCCGCCGCCGGCGCAATAGCAACATATTGATCTATTTCTATTTCTGTTACGCTTTTTACATTAGAGTGAGATAACCGTGATCTGTACTTCAGCGAGGTGATAAATACATGGAGTAGCCGTAATGTCCTATATAAATAAGTAGTTATGAATATCGACGAGGAAGAAGAGGAAGAACTTGGTTGTCTCCCTTTACATATACAAAAATGCTAATAAAAGAAAGAGATAGTACTATTTTTGAATGTTGTCACTAAAATATCAATCATGTAGTGACGTCATAGCAGGTGGCTAGCGTGCCACAAATCGCCATTTATTGTTACATTTCTGTCAAAAGTGATGTTCCGGAGCTTTGATTATTTAACCAGATATCGATGATCATTATTAATATGCTTTTATTTTTCATACTTTCGATGTAAATGGTAACAGGGGCTTACGCAGTAAATCATATCGAAACAGTATTTGCTTTGCTTGCCGTTGTGCGAGTATTATTGAAACAAAAAGGCGTAAAGAAAGAGGGTTTTAAGTTTGCTTAGAATTGTTAATTTAGTTATTGAATATTAGTATATTATTGGTAGTTGTTTTGTCTATTTATGAATCGTAATTATTGAAGGCAAGCCAGACTTTAATTGATTGAAAACTTTGATGCTTGACCTTGAATAACTTATTAAGCAAACATGGGATCTTTCGGTGTTTTATTTATAATATTGTACCCCAGATCTGTACCAAAATTCAGCATGTTGGGAATTAATGCAAACTGACCACTATTTTTCTGGCTAATTTGACGGGACTATATCAGGAATAAGAAAATAAACTGTATAGTTCTGTAGTTCTTTATTTTTTATATTAAAAGAATTATAATGAAAGTAAATAAACCATAAACTATGATTATTTCATTTACGTCAATCTCTCACAAAAGTTCATTAAATTACAATATTATATTGCAAGTTCTATATTTAGTTCTAAAATATCTATAGTAGATTCGATAGCCGTTGTGCAACACTAGAAATGGACGCCATTTTATGTTATGTTTCAAGTTTGGGTATGCACGTTTTTTTCGTACTTAGGGCTTGTCCATTAGTAGAGGTCAATGCTGTACTTTCTTTTCAGGAAAGATTTAGTAACAGTGTACTTCCTTGTTTGTACTGCAAACTTACGATGCGAACTGGCAACGTCGCATCGCTCGCGTGAATTTTGCCGTTTAGATAACTACGTATGCCTATAGCACAAACTTACGATCAGGTGATCGGGAAGATAATCTAAAATTGGGGTGGGGATAGTTGGATGTCGGCGGAGCACAAATACAAATGAGGGTAGGTAATAAAAGATTATCGAAACAATGCTGTAAACCGCACTAATACATTGTAATCACTTCGAAGAAAATTCAGGTATTAGTCCAATAAAGTATGTTTTTTGGAGGTGCTGTTGTTTTAAATGTAACACTATTGTACCTTTTTGGAATCTGCGTGAGTTGAGGATGTTTTTAAAATAAAGTTCCACAACCTTGTCATACATATTTTTAACACCAGCTCAGTTCAAATAAGACATTGCTTATTTTGTAACCAAAAAATAACTGAGCTTTTAGCTAATAATTATTAAGTGACCAATAATTTCTTAGGAAAAAAATAGTTTTTATGAAGACAAATATCTACTAAATAATTTTGAACAATAAAATGTACAAATAATAATAACAATAATAAAATAACAATACCTTTGTGCTCTTGGTAACAAAAATTCAAAATAACATTTAAAAATCTTATCTCTTACAACTATTTGGCCAAGAGCAATAAAATTCATTGTTTCGGATAGATAACAACCCCCTCTATCACCAACATTCCGTTGGTCCATTCCTTACGGGACACCCTGTATATTGGTTTATTTGTGTTACGTTTATTTACTGTCTAGTAGCTGCGTTAGCGCGAAAACACACTGGATAGGGCACATCGGAACATCAGCGCTGTCGCTATGGCTGCAGCATCATGCTGAGATGTGCCCTATTCGGCAAGCATGCTGCGGCGCAAAGTTTTCATGTATGTAGTTGTCTGTTTTTTGTCGTTTTGATAATCTTACTTTATTTTGTTGAATTATTTGTTTTGTTTTGTGTTGCAATGCACTTGTTTGTTTAATGCTTTGGTCTTATTTTTGTCTATTACTTGTTGTATTTGTGTTTTGTTAACTGTTGTGTTGTACTGTACTGTAGCTGTTTGGCGATAAACGTTTTGAGTTTGAGTTTATCATAACCTTACACGCCAAACTCCAGTGGGCACTTCATGTTGATGGTTTAGCGAAAAGGCTTGGCTCTGCTGCATGCTGTTAAAAAATGAGACAAAAGATATGTCCCAAAATGCAAGGAGTCTGGGCCAGGTCTTTGTACACTTTATCAAAAAATAGTTTAAGATACTTAGAACACTTTTTGATTGTTAAATTGTTGTTAAAACACTTTGTTTACTGGTAGGAAATGAAATTGTTCATTTTTAGTGTGCAACACAAACAAAAAACATCATGGCGGAAAAAATTTCATTTTGGCAGCTAAGGTTTATTTACATTTTTTTGTTTTGTGTATCGAGTAGTATCGATTATGGCATTAAGTCCAAAGAATTTAATTGCATTGTTTTGTGTATTTTTAGCTTATTTAATAGTTGTAAAGTTATAAAGAAACCGAAAAACAAACAAGCGCAACGAACAATCAAACACACAGACAACTATCAATGTGATGTGAATGAAGTGTGCTGTGAGTGAGGTGGCTGTCCCCTCTGCTTAGTGGACTAACTTTACTTTACAACTTCCGTCATAGAAAAGACTCATTGTCAATGTTGCCCGCTAAAACGAACACAAATAATGTTGAGTTTTTTATTTTCTTACCATCTAACTACTAATTAAATCAAATTATTTGTATTTTTCCTATAATTACCATTTATTTCTCAATTTGTTTAGATGGTGTACAAAGACCTAGCCTAGGTTGTGACATTTCCTTTCAAATGAAACAACTGCTCGATTAGACTATTTCGGTAAATTTATTTTGAAAAAAATAACACTCGTGAAGTTTCTTGCCACTTCTTCCTCACGAAGGTTTTTGCGAACTGGTGGTAGAGTCACGTTTTATTTGACGTCAATTAGAACAAGTAATTGTTAAGAAATAAATAATTGTATTTGACCTCAATTAAGATTATTTAAGTCCTTCGAAAAATTGTCGTAACTTGGGCTTTGACTCCCATGTCTGATGTTCAGATTTGGGTCCAGTGTCCGTACCCAAGCCTTCTTTATATTTTTTTTAGACTTTTGAGGCAATAGTAATTTTTCTTAACATCCGTAATATTTGCCATCTAGCTGGACCACTGACTAAAGCAGGGCGTGCCGCAGGTTGGGTAAATTAGTCTGTTCACTTATGGTTATTGTAATCAAAAACGAATAAGTACAAATACACACAAATTAGTTAGCAACGCAAATGTTAGTTAAAAATACGTTGTGTGATTTAAAATAAATTTAAATATGAGTGTGGAAAATGCCTTTAATAATGTCGATTTCGATATCTTATTACAACTCATGAGCTCTCTTAACATATCTCCACCTGTTATCGACTGGTATCATTCTTACCTGTGTGGACGTCGACAACGGGTATACACTGAAGACGCATGTTCGCCTTGGCTAACTGTTGATACTGGCGTACCACAGGGTGGCGTGTTATCCCCTTTACTTTTTTCAATTTTCATAAATTCAATATCCCAAAACTTAACTTCCCTCTACCGCATGTACGCAGACGATTTACAAATTTACACCCACGGAACACTTGAGGATTTGCCTAAGGCCATCGAGCAAATAAACTGTCAACAATCCTCGACTGGAGTGACGCTCACGGTTTAACTGTCAATCCCACCAAAACCCACGCGATAGTTATTGCAAGCTCTGTCGTAAAAAACCGCATAAATTGGCAACAAGTACCACGTGTAGTTTTCAATGGCGTGCATGTCACATTCAGCGAAACCGTGAAGAATTTAGGCCTTTGCTTTGACAAAACACTGTCATGGAGTTCTCAAATTGAAGCAGTGAGCAGGAAGATGTTTGCCACGACTAAATCACTTAAACGTTTGCGCAATCTTTTGCCAATGCGTACTAAAGTTTCTATAGCACAATCTCTGTTTCTTCCAATTCTCGACTATGCTGATGTATGTTACCTCGATCTCACGGAGCTACAGTTGGACAAACTTGAGCGCCTACAGAATATTTGTATCCGTTTTGTATACGGTTTATGAAAATACGATCACATATCCGAATTTCGCGCTCAGCTCAAGTGGCTTCCGATCCGCCTACGCAGGGATACACACATTCTCTGTCTTCTGTACCGAATGCTGTTTGATTCTGCTGCACCGAAATATTTGCACGACAAATTTAGGTTTAGATGTGATGATCACGAAAGGGAATTGAGATCCTCTGAAAATCTAATACTCCGCACACCAAGGCACACAACGCATTGGTACAATCACTCCTTTTCAGTGCGAGCAGTGTCACTATGGAATGAACTACCACTCGAAATAAAACGCTGTCGATCCTTAAATACTTTTAAATTCAACTTGAAGAAACGCTTTTTATCAAAAGTTTATAACTAAGTGAATAATATATATGTATGTATTTATATAGTATTATATGTACATTTATTTTATTATTATGTAAGTGTTTAACTATATGTATGTAATGTATATAATGTGTGTATGTAGTTTTTAAGTGAATTGAAATGCTATAAATCTTGATTATATTCTAATTTTATACACATCAACATTAATATTATACACATCAACGTTTCTGGTTGTCTGGTAGAGATCGCTGTGTAGCGATAAGATCGCCAAATATAGCCTTATCATATAATCAAATTTCATTTTTTTTTCTTTTTAATGGTATTTCTTTTTCTAAAGGTGTATTGAAGTGTAAATAATAAATATTCTCCGTCAGCCAAAGTGTCGGGAGTCAATGTTTAAAATGCCAAACTCACTTGCAAGAGTACATCGCACGCGGCAAACTTTGACAAGATGGGGCACGTGCCAAGGCGCCACAAAAAGGCGACCGTCTTAGGGTGTTACCACATCAATCGATCGACGTCGATCGATGGTAGCATGGGACCGGCAACATCGGTTAGTGTGGTAACACCCTTAAGCGAAGAGATTTTATAGCGCTCACAGGTTCAGCTACCCAAATTAAACCGAATCAAAGTACATATCATTTTATTTTAATATATTTACCAGTAGGTTAATAACCTCATCAGGGAACATTGATCATCTTAAAAGCTAAGTAATTATCTTAGTATAATGCTATAATAAATCACATCTTTATAATTTATAACCTCAAAACATAATATAGGTACTTATAATACAAGAAAATATGAACACCATGAATTTTATAAGTAGTTTAAATATAGTTATTGAATAGTAAGCCCATTTGGGATTTGCGCATGTATTTTGTTTTTACTCTTAGGCTGGGGTATAGATGTGAAAGCGCCATGCAATTATAGACTTAAACTGAACTCTACTAGGTTTACAATACGGTGATAATGTCACCGTCAATAAACTGCAGACCTTACGTCTCTACAATCAATTTATTCCAATAATTCACGGTATCAATTAGACTATGACAGTCTTGTGATCACAGTTGCGGAGATATTTTAAGACAATAAGTTTTCACAACACCATAAATGCGTCTTGAAATGTATGTAAACAAAGATGAACGCACGGACAGGACATTTCCATTCAACTGTAACAGACCCGATAAAAGCGGAGAAGAACCTTTGAATTGTATCTTTTCAACAATCAGATGACTAGCGTCGTGGCGTTCTCGTAGCGCCCTGCTCAACAGTCACTACACATTGCAACATATAAGACTAAGGATGTAGAACACTAAACCGACAAACTGACGGCCGAATGACATAGTGAGAAGTAGCCGTGCCTCATACGCCGGAGGTCCCAGGTTCGAATCAGGGTCGGGACATTCATTTGTGTGATGTTTATATTAATATAATATGTGTATGTTTATTCCCCCCAGTTCGCTGTATGGTCTTCCATAACACTAGCTCTGCTTACTTTGAGGTTATACAGTCGGTGTGTTTGTCTGTGGAGTTATTTATTCATTTAATATAGCTGAGATCGTCCTAAGCACGCTTTCTAGGTTTCAGCCTTAGTTAAATTCAGATTGATTATGTCCCGTTTTAGCAATAACAAAATTAAAACTGTTTGAAACGTAAGGGGGCCTTTGCTATCTCTTTCCATCCTATAAGTGACATCTCGTTCTTTCTAGTTACTAATGTGGCAGTAAATCTTAATGTAAAAGAGCTATTTGCGTAATAAGAGCCATTTTTGTCACATTCATTTGTTTACCCCGTTTATTGTTGGTGGCAATTTAATTTACTGCACTGGCTAGAATTTTGAATCTTTGGATTTCTCAACGATGTTCCTTCATTTTAGCAGTAGAACAGATTATTAAATCGCCACCCTGTATGTAAATACATACTTATTTTTTTTTGTTAAAATTATGCAATTGGCTGAAATACATAACTACTTCAATCCATCTATTTTTCGTACTATCCTCATAAAACTTGTTGATGGCAAATACCCAGATAGGTAGCGTAATATTTTTATCTGCCATGTTCGAAAAAAATATGAATGTGGTTGCTCCACATTTTGATCTAGCATCAGTAACTAGTTAATCTATCGACGCATTTACATATTTTATTACGTATTATGTCGGTTATAACCAAACCAATATCAGACCCAATCATAACAATCGCCACTTAGATATAAAATTAAAAATAATAATTTATAATATAAGAACTATTTTACACATAAAATAAGAATATAACGCCTATGATCACGACTGTTCAGTTCAGTTGGAATCGGAGTCCAGATGCGTCCGGTAGTTCCTTCGAGCCTTCTTCACTCTCTGTCTGAACTTGACCGCTTTGTAATCTGGATCTTCCGAAGTCTCTTCAGCAGGCTGGTTGTTCCTGGTGCTGCTGCCGACCACAGTCCCTACTCCGCTGTCGGGAGTGCCCATGGTTCCAAGAGCGGACCAGAAGCTGCTCTCGGTGCTGCAGCTGCTCTCGACCTCACTCTCATTGGTCTCGTTCATCAGTCGCGTCACAGTTCTATTGTGGTCGTGGAGATGGTCCTCAACTGAGGTTGATGGTTTAGGTGGGGGGGACTCGCTCGAGTCCGAGCGGTGTGCTCTTCCATTTCTGCGGAACCTTCGGAGGATGGTTCGTAGTGTATGTGGGGGGGATGCGTGGTCGGAGTGCAGGGTGTCGGCCAGGGAGTCTCGGCTGCCATTGACGGGGGTGGGCACGACGCTGACCAGGTCCGAGGGCACGGTCGGCGGCGGCGGGGACGAGGGCCGCGACCCCGCCGACTGCTCGTCGTCCGAGTCCACTTCTGCTATCCTGAAGAGTGCTGATGTGTTTTGTCCTCGGTAGCCTGCGGGGGATTTATTGATTTCAAAGGTTTGATTTGTTCGGGTACTTAGAGGTAGATTTAACCGCTGTATTCGATGATTTTGAAAAATAGTTCATAATAATTACGAGTATTAACTATTGCCCCTGGCTTATCTAAATCGCATTTCGCAATCTTAATCATATGAATGCAGCGGCAGATCTACCTTTCTATGCAACCAGCATAAATAAAAGTCACTGTTAGTGTATACGTGCCCTGTGCTTGGCTAAACGGCTGGCCGAATATAGCTGTTTATTTTTTTTATTTTACTGTCGAAATTTATTGTTTTTTGAGACCTGGGTTCGAATCTAGGCCGAAACACTTGTTTATAGAAGAAAAAAAATAAATAATAAGCTAGCATACAGATGTGGAATGCGGTAAATATACCTAATTATTTTTACATGCTAGAGTTTTTTTTTACAGGTATTAAAAGGGTTTTTTCCGTTTATTATTTGCTAGTCACGGAATTACAATTATATCACAAAACATTAAGGGTTATTTTGTCGACCGATACCTGCCGGGTCAGCTAGTTACAAAAATAAATTTTAATTACAAGTGTTTTGTAAACACAAATTAAAAATCCTTTAAACAGTGAAATAGATTTTCATTAAACGTGGCAAAAACACTACATTTATTTAGTCTACAATCCGCAAATAAAACCAAGCAAAATTATATACGATGCCTCAGCACATGTCAAACTTATAACACTCATTTTTTTGTGTCGGGGTTAAAAAATAGTATCCAAACTATTCAGAAGTGGACATGGACTCAGCCCCACGACCGCTAAGTTAATTGACCGCCTGACCCAGCTTAGGTCTGATCTACCGTGAGTGGAAGCAATGTTGCAGTGGAGTGGGGTGCATCAGGTAGCATGGTAGGGTATACAAGTAAATATGCTGTCAGGGTTACGCAACCCACTTATTCGGGCCGTCATTCAGTACGGCAGTGTATGACGGCCTGTTTGGTGTGGAGGTAAGCAGCCTTGCCTTCCATGCCAGAGGTCCCGGTTTCGCATCCTGGTAGAGGCAGATATTTTATTATAATTGCTTTCTAGTCATGGATGTGTATGTTTATTTATTTAAGTGTATTTCTAATATTTATGTATTACAAAAATATCTATGTATGTTTATATATTTCTTAACTTTAATTATCCGTTATCTAGTATCCATAACACAAGTTCTTAATGATACTTAACTTGGGCTAGATAATGTGTTCAGGTTGTTAGATATATTTATTTATATTAGAATTCTGTTTGATTATTTTTTTACTCGAAAATCGTCGGTTTATCGGTACGGGCATATGCCAAGTAGCCAATGACGAAGTATAAGTGTGTATTATGATTATTACTTATTGAACGACAAGGCTGGAGCAATTACACCATAAATATTCGGCTAGTATCGATCGGGTAAGCCAAAACCCGAACGATTTAGCCACCTGGCAATGCCGATCAATGCCAGCGCAGTGATGTGGGTAGCGCGCCTAATGAGGTGGTAGAGTCACGACACGTACCGGTGCTGGTGCTGGGCAGGGCGGGGTTGTCGTCCAACGAGCCGCCGGCCGCATTGTTGTCGCTGCTGTCCTGCGTGGTCGTGCCTGCCGACCAACACATACACGCTGAGAATGGATACCAAGTATAGATAGTTGCAGATAGCTACAGACCGTCTACACAAAAGCGCGGCCAATTTCAAACGTAGGTCGGGATATTTATTGACAGTTTGTTTCCTTTATTTAAACATGTTTTGTAATCGTCATTCTTGTTTATGTGCTTTAACTGAGTGCAAACTTATGAATTAAGGTGCAAGCAAGTATTGAGTATTTCTATTATAAAGAAAAACTAGAAGCTGGTTCGATCAGTCACAGACGAGTGACAAGATCACGGCGACACTCAATATATTTAAAAACAATAATTGCGCTTACCGACCGGTACATCGCGTCCTCATTTATCGGCTATGACTATAAATAAGGTTAAATACTAAGCCACTTAGAAAGTTTTGCAAAAAAGATGTTTTCATGTAAGGAATGTTGGCGAGTTTTCATTTATGTTGAAAATTTGATCATTAACCCGGCGGTAGGCGCTACCGGGTAAAAAGTACCACACAGGTATAAAATCCTGTCGTATTTTTTGTTTTTCATACTTTTGAACGTCGACCCTCTAAGTAGCTTCTAGTATGATATTAAGGAACGTGCTCTCCGCGCCCCGCTCAATTAGCGCCTGTCGCTTGGACCCCATAGCGACTGTTAACGTTTACTATTTAATATTATGATTTTTGATCATTATGTTTTATATTTTCAGTTACTTTATAATTTTTGCGACACTATGGTGTAAGTTTTTTGTTATGTTATGTTTTTTTTATCGTCATAATACTATTTTTCTTTTTTACGGGTGTAAAAATATCTTCTTATTATATTAGAATGGAATGAAAAATGGATCGATGGTAAAAAGACCGTAAAACTAAAACTAATTGCAAATTATACTTGATAGGATATGCAGTTAACATACTGTACCAATTTGTGATGATACTTGTTATGAAAATAACAAATAGATTAAAGAAATGTTTAGTATGTAACGTAAATTAAATGCCAAATTAGGTGCCATATTACAAAAGTGATCTGAATAAAAAAAACTTTGAGGAGGCTATATTTTTTGTTATAATTTACAAGAATGTTTAATATTCCTATGACACTGATCTCAGGTTAACTTTTTATAAGATTAAATCTTTAATTTTTGTAAGAAATTCCCTTTGAACTAAAAAAACATGTTCTTTTTTAAGTATGTAAGAACTAGTATCATTTTTTTTTAAACGCACATTCTTTTATGTTTTTTCTGTAGACAACGTTGATAAAAGCGAGAGGCATTAAATGAAACCACATATTCTGTGTATCATTATCAGGCTACACAACAAAAATCAGATCAATGTAAGCCATAGTTTAGTCACAGGATGCTTTTTAGTTTTTACTTAGCTTCATTTAAACACTCTGTATCTTCCTGATCACCTGATCGTAAGTTTGTACTATAGGCATAAGTAGTTATCTAAACGACAAAATTCACGAGAGCGATGCGACGTTGCCAGTTCGCATCGTAAGTTTGCAGTACAAATAAGGAAGTACTTGTACTAAACTTTCCTTAAAAGAAAGTACAGATCACGGATATCTCACGCTTATATAATAAGCATAACAGAAATAGAAATAGATCAGTATGTTGCTATGGCGCCGGCGGCGGCTCGGCTAATTAGGTCAAGGGCACAATTTTTACTTTGTTTAGTGCGAAGACGCGTTGCATCCGGGGTGCACGTTGCGCAATTCAGCACGGATTATTGTCGCTCACGCGTCCCATTTACTAATGTTAAGTTTTTATTGTGATAGGACACGTAACTGAGTATTTTCGGTTTAGTTTTGTGAGTAGTATTTAATTATTTTGTAAGTACGTAAGACAATGCCTCGTGCTACATACACGGCGTCAGAATACACTGACATGATTTTAATCTACGGGGAATCCCACGGAACCGCAGCTCTAGCTCTGCGAACTTACCGAGATAGGTATGGAGACAGCCGCGCATGTCAATGGATTTTTTTATCTGGGGGTTTGTGAAAAGTGAAGTGTACGCGACAGACGTGAATACCGTAGAGGAACTTAAAAACCGGACTTTTTTAGCGTTTAATAAATTAAAAAGTTTAACAACAAACAGTGACCTTATTGCACGGTTAAATAATAATATTATACGTCTTTATAATTTGTGTACCATTGCAAACGGCGGACATTTTGAACAATTGAAGATTTAATGTGTAAGTGTTTATTATTTGTTTATTATTTTCATTGATCATACCTTCCAACGTTACCTACAACACATGTTTACATTATCATCCACATCAAACCCGGGCGCTCCGCTGTGTAGGTAGGTGTGCGAACCGGTGAACCTGCCGCCGCACGCGCTATGCTACTCAAATGCTACGTTGCCAATTTGTTACGCAGGTGGCGGCAGGCTACTCAACAAAGGATGTTTACATTTTAACTTAATTATTAAGCTATTAAAGTTCTTTGTAAAAAGTTTTTTCGTATACTTCTCGTAAACTTTTTTTAAATAGTTTCGGATTAACAGTAGGCTCTTATAGTATATGTGGTTTCATTAAATGCCTCTCGCTTTTATCAACGATGTATATTACTAAGATAGTGTAAAATTTACATCAATAACAACATTATTCAAAGTTCATCAGAAATATCTGTGTTATTTGTACTTTTTCACTGCGGTATTTTGGTAGCGATTATATATATTATTACAATAAAATACAAAAATACAAAATATATATTATTATTAAAAGAAACAAGAAATAAACATCAATTTGGTGATCAGATTTAAAAAAATATAACAATAATTTAGCAACAATTAAATAATTTACATAACATGTCAAAAATAAAATAAACACATAATAATCAAAAATGAAAAGAATACTGCCATTATTTACATATTATTACTGCTATTATTTATATTTCATGTCTTGAAAAAAATAATTTTCAAACATTGACCTAAGGCACCGCTTTTGGGCTTTAAGAACGCTCTCTCTTTCTGTTGTGTTATTAAAAATCGATATCGATTAAAATTTTTTTTTTTATTACTTGATTTTGATATCTACTATAATTACTTTTTTACGGTAAAGATTTTGAAATAAAATAGGTGATAATTCAATTTAAGTTTAATAAAAAAATATATGAAAGAAAGAAAAAAAAAGAGAAACTTTATGTGCTTACAATCATTTTTATCTTGGTGTTAGATCTGTGTATTGTTCATAGGTCTTATAATTTTGAACTAAACTCTGAAAGTTAAAGTAAAAGCACAATGTTATCATCCCTCATTGATGTTTGATCACTATTTGTATTAGAGGATATTTATAAAATTAACAAAAATTACATTGCTTGTAAAAGGTTACTCTTCTTAATAGCAGGCACTAGACAAGGCGAGGTGTAAGTGTGATTACATAAATTAATTTTAAACATTGCATGGAACCAAATATTTCTAACAATGTCTCGCAATTTGGACGCCTGCATATCCAACTGACACTTGACGCCAACTCAAGTCATGGGAACGCTACAAAAGTTAAAAAACAACACTTCATAGTCTATCACAACTTATGTTATGTGAAAGACAAGCAAAAGGTACACCATCACTCATATTTTCTGTTATATCCTTTTTAAATACTTTTCCTGCACGATTGCAAGCAAACCCAAGAGCATAAACATGTTTTAAATGAAGCAATAACACTATAACAAACATAAGAAATAAAATATAAATAATCTTTATTTAAAAAAAATAACAGCGAACAACACTATCAAGATAAACGGAGACAACTGCCGATGTGCAAATCAGTGTATCAGAAAGAGAAAACAAAAAAGACATCAACGTAAGCATTTCAGAAATTAATATATTTTATTTTTTTGTCAGATTGCATAAATGAAGTTGAAAACCATTTTCCTGTGTAATGTTATCCCGTCTTTTGTGTAAATTGAAGTAGTAGTACACTTTCCACACCATTTAATTGCACGGCTAGGCATTATTTCTCGTTTAATTTGGTTTAAAAACGGGAGCGCGTGACGTCTGTACCTAAGCCTGCAGTAAGTGCGACTGACAAAAATTTGGCCGCATACACTTGATATTTTTGGTGACCGCGGTAACCACCGCACGCGCTCTCCATTATTGTTACTGCATGCTTGATATTGATGCAACGAATCCATGATACGCTGTTAAAAGTGTATTTCTATTTGCAACATCTCGCAATTTTTAGAGTGCGTATGAAAATCTGTTGAGTTTTTCAATTAATTGGTCTTTTGGTATGAGCTTTCCATGTCAATTTGTTATCTAAAGTCAAATCTAAAAATTTGGTAGAATTTACTTCCGTTAGGTACTGGATTGTCATTTCTTCAATTTTAAGGCATTGTCATTTCTTAGTCTGAACTTTATAAAACTTGGTTAAATTCAATATTAAATTATTAAATGTCAGCCAGTTACAACAGTAATACAGTACTGTCATCAGCAAATACAGTCATATGATGATAAGTCACATTAGGGAGATCGTGAATGTAAATAATAAAGTACCCTGTGGGATGCCTGTCTGTACCGACCTTTCTTTAGATGCATAAGTAATGTTAATTCCAGTATTGGGATCCATTCTGTTTATGTGCGTGATCTGTCTTCGATTACCAAGATATGATTCCATGAGTTTAATGGCGTTGCCTCTCACCCCGTAAGATTCGAGTTTTTTAATCAATGTGTCATGATTTACATTGTCAAATGCCTTAGACATGTCCATAACAATCCATAAAAATTCCAAAAAGCTATTGTTGGAATTTTCTTTTCTACATTAGTAATAACTTTCTCCAAAAATTCATATACTGCCATGTTTATTGACGTTTTGTTAAGAAATCCGTACTGTTTTTTACTGAGTAGCTCATTTGTTTCAGAAAAGTGGTTCAATTTGTTATAATAATAATAATAATAATAATAATCCCCAGACAAACACACCAACTGTATGGCCCCAAAGTAAGCAGAGCTTGTGTTATGGACGACCATACAGCGAACTAGGGGGGATCCCAGAATAAACATACATATATAAATACAAACAACCATGACCCGAGAACAAACATCTGTGTTCATCACACAAATGCATGCCCCGGCCAGGACTCGAACCTGGGACCTTCGGCGTATGAGGCAAAGCTACTTACCACTACACCACTCGGTCGTCAAATAATTATAAATGACATATTCAAACATTTTCGAAAACACAGATGAGTGCGATCGGGCGAAAGTTTTCTAAAAGCTTTTTATCACCTTTTTTAAAAACAGGGATTAATTTTGACAGTTGTGTAATTGTGAATTACAGTTGTTAATTTTAATCTTATTGGGAAAATACCTCGCTCGAAACATAAATTAATAATGTGGCTTATTACAGGTGCTATAATATTTGCTACAGATTTGACAATTTTCGTAGAAATATCGTCATACCCTACGCTGTTAACATTTTTAAGAGAATTAATTATTTTTATAATGACAAAAGTTGTAGGGCGCGATAAAAATATTGAATTAGAGTGATTATTTATTATGTGATTATTTGATTTGAGTTTAATTTCTTTATTCTTAACTGAGTCAATAAAAAATCATTAAAAGCATTAAAATTTGCAATATCTGTCGGATCTATATATTTTTTATGTCATTTTGTAAGATGCAAGAAACGTTTTCTTTCGGTATGTTGTTATTCTTGTTAATAACTCTCCATGTTGCTTTAGATTTGTTCTGAGCGCTATTAACAAAGTAGTCATTCTGTGCCTTTTGAGTCAAATTTATAATTTTTTTATATCTTTTAGTATACGTCTTAAATACGTTTTTATTGGTTTCCGTCGGAAATAAACGATACCTCCACAGAAGTTGTCGCCTTTTTTCTGCATGTTTTAATTTCTTTTGAGACCCATTTTGGCTTCTTATTTGAGTATATTTTGACTCGGATTTTTGGGAAGCAAAGATTATAAAATAGTATAAAGTGGTCATGAAAAATATTGAAGGCTGTATTCGGATCGTCGATGGTGTAAATGGTTAAGTCCATTTCAGGCCGTCAGTAAGCTTTTTGTTTCAGCACTTAATGGACGCATGGAATGCACGATAATTCGTATCATTTATGTAAATGATTATTTAAAAAAGTATCAGAACTAAAATATTTCCCAATAAAATTATGTCAATTAATAAGAAACTAAACGTGAGGAGTCTCCATACAATAGCTGTGCAAGGTTGGGGTTACCGATTCAATGCAAAAGAAGTTTTGCTGGTGGCTTATCCTAAAGATAAAGGTATAAAGCTTTTCATAAACAGTTAAACATATAAAGTATACATTTAAAACTAAATAAATAAAATCAAAAACATATTACTAACTTAATTATGTTAATTGTATAATATTGCAAAGCATTATTTCGATTGCAACTGTAACTTTTTCTAAGTTTTGTTTTTTTTTTAGTTCGGGATCCCTATCACCAAACTTTAAAATTCAAATACGTCAATCCAATATTCGCCCTGTTATTTTGCTACAAGTGGATGTGCTCTTTCGGTTTTCCTTGTTTTTGACTTTTTTTCTTCCCATGTTATTTCCTTTTTGATTTTCCTTTATATTAGAACGTATTTTATCATAAAATAAACTAAATTATCCAAAAAAGCTCTCCTGTGTTAGACAATAAGAACTCAAGCTAAAAACAAGCTTCATAGGCGTATAATATAAGTGCATAATTAGCCGAGAAGGTGTGTTAACGCGAAAAACACTCGCTTCGGGTCGAGAGATAATGTGGATCAGTAGCGTCAGTTTCTCGCATTTGAGACCTCCTCGACTTGTCGCGGACACGTGACTCGAGTGTTGTACGTAAGATTTCCTTTGACTTCATTATTTAATTTAAATACCAAAAACAAAAAAGTTAGTTCAATAACCTTTTAAATATGGTTTATGACTATATAGTCAATCTATTAAAAATAATCTTGACGGTATTATACGCTGAAACATCATCGGCCGACGGCTCAAACACTATGGACTTTTAAGCCTTTCATTAAAACTTAGGCCGCTTTTACATTCTATGAATTTCATTACATTATCATGAGAAAAGTCGCGTTTATCTATATACCAGTATTTTAATTTACATTTTTTTTAACAGGTATCCTGAGAGTTTGAGCCGAATGATCTGATAGAGCTAACTCAATTATCTCGCCTTTTGCGCCTTTTACGTTATGTATTATGTAATCCAAACATGTTTTACTCCGTAATTTTGTAGGTTCTTTAACTTCAAATTTGAAGTTTTATTTAGATATAGTTTGCATGAAATTCTTAGTTAATTATCTTTTAAAATGTCAATCTTAAAGTCACCACAAATAATAATTTCATAGATATAGTTATAGATAATTCAATATTTGGTCAGGTTTACTTAAATAAATTCACTAATTCTATTCTTGATTTTGGAGGCCTATAAATACACATAATGATAATTTTAGGCTTAATTAATTTTATTGCTCAACACTTCATTATGTTACAAATTGATAGTTTAGCTACATGAGAAAGGTTTTCATATTCATAGTCGTTTCGAATGAGAATGCAGGAGCTTCTTTCTACAGTAACAAGAGCGCTATTTTATAATTTGTTGAAGTTAGACGATATACATCTTCTTCTAACATATTGTGTTCTGTTGCGCATATAATGTCTATTGATTTTTTTATATCTTGAAGAGTTTCTAAGCTAACCGTAAGGGAGTCAAATTTTTTTATTAATCCATCTATATTTTGATTTGATTACGAAATAAATTATCCGAAGTTGCATATTTAGAGCTGTTTTCATTTATTTCGTTACAGTCAGATGTTATGTTTATGTAGGGAATTTTTTTGGTCCACACTTATAATTTCTATTATATTTTGGTAAATGTTTATAAATCCAAGCTTGTTTATTCTGCCCGTGAAATAAGAGAACATTGCGTAAGTTAATCTGTCAGTTAGCTCACTCACCGTTGTTCCTGGAGTTGGCGAGTTTCTTGTAGCGTATAGATTTACTTTTCCTCTTGGAACTCCTGGAGAGGTTGCTGTGGCGCCGGGAAGGTCGTAGGCTCTGAAAACATCCATAAACTTGATGACTTTTTATGCCTTCCAGAAAAAAGACAAATGTGTTCACACCACAACTTTGAACAACTTTCTACAAGACACCATGTTATAGTGAAAGTTGCTGAAAACCGTGGTCTGAGCCCGGTATATACAAATCAATATAACGTATCAAAATACCCTATTTAGGCTCAAACAAGGCTGAAACTCTGGATTCTTTTCTCCAATATGTATCAGAGCCACGGTCAATTAGTTTATACACCAACGGATTCAGAGAATGCACTCTTTAAATTAAAATACATTCCGGAGTCTACAGTCGGCTACGAATAATTCATCAATTATAACTAATACAAACATCATTCACCGCACCAATGCAACTTACCTTAAGGGTGATTACAATAAAATTATGCAAATACTTAAGTTTGCCGAACATTTTTATTCAGACAAGTCTTTATAAGTTTGTACGAACGAAAAAAAAATTTTTTCATCAATTCCGGTGGCTTTTTTACTTCGAAGTTGAATAATACAATTATTTTTTGCAGAATAAGAAACAAAACGAAAAAATTCAAACATAGTGTGCACTCGACACGACAAAAAAACCATGAGACGTGGCGGGGGTTTCCCCGCCTAAAGGAACTTGAAACCATCTAGACTACGTTGCTTAGTATGTGTCCTTTATGTTAGTTCTGTGGTGGTGACTCACCCTGGACGGCTGCGGGACGCGGTCATCGTCGGCGGCGGGCTCGCCGAGGGCGCGGGCGCCGCGAGACAGCCTCGCCGCCGCGCGCCTCCCGCGACGCCCGTGCGACTTGCTCACGCCCGCGCGGGTCTGCTTACTGTGTCTACGTGAGACAAATCACGTTAAAGCATAATTATTAATAAATAATGATTAATCGGGAATAAAATTACGGTAATAAAATGTATCGTTTGATAACCACGGCGACCTGCAAGATGCCCTTCGAAAACAACAAATGCGGGCCGCAAGAGAACCAACGTCTGTTTCACAACACATGTTTCGCTAGTAAGAAGGTGAGTCTCCTCGCTTACCTCTGCAGCCCCCGCTTGGGCGAGCGCAGGTTCTTGGAGTAGCGCGACGCCACGAGCCGCGCCAGCCGGTTCGGACACCGCTGGCTGCGCGCGCCGTTCGTAGACGCTGTCAGGAAACACATACATGTGCAGGTTAATTATATAGTTCCTCGTGTTTACAGCGACGTAGAAGAACTGAGGTTATTCATACAAAGCTGAGAAAATCCTCGAAAGTTTGATAAAATTTTTAATGAAATGAATTCTGAAATCGAAAAAAAAAACGTAGTTTATCTAAAAATGTTGCTAAGAATAATTTCAATCAAGGCAATTTACAAGTCAAGAAACTAAATCAATACTTTTGAGTTTCTTTTGTTGAGATATAATCTGGGGCGGCGCTACAGTCCTTTCTATTTTGACAGGCAAAATAACCAACATAGTTGTGTTCCGGTTAAAGGAACGAAACAGCCAGTGCAATAGCTGGAATGAAGGCAACTCCAACTGCAACCGGCGGTCGGCGACGGCTATAAAGATGTACTAAGCCCCAGACAAACATACAATAATATCAACATCCATGACTCGAGAACACACGTTTCTGTATGTAGCGGCTATATATTGTTAGCAGTCAGCAAACCCGCAAACTGGACTGCCGCGTGTTATAGGCAGCCAGTCGTCTGCGGAACACCGCCTCGCTGGGTTCAATTTGTATAACCTATGATAAGGACTAATTTATACTAACTTATGTAATTACATTTATAGTTTGAAACATAATAGACTCAGTGAATACAAAAAGGCTTTTTATTAATCTCGTCACCACCTTTAAATTTGTGACCCCGACGTGATCAAGAAGGCGACTCACCGTGACGTGACCCAACGACTGGCTGCCTATAACACGCGGCAGTCCAGTTTGGGGTTTCACTGACTTTGCTAGCAATGTATAGCCGCTACATCAAGTTCAACACACAAATGAATGCCCCGGGCAGGACTCGACCTTCGGCGTATGAGGCAGGACTACTAACCACTACTACGATACTCGGTCGTCAAATATAATAATCAATTCATATAATAATCACTTTCAATAGATAACTGATACGTCCATGACTTATGCTGTCCATGGATGCGTATTCCACTTAACATCACGCGTCAACTTTGTGGAACCCTCAATAGCAAATTTACAAGAACAATATTGAAAGTATTCCAAATATATTTATTAAATATGTTAGCTTCAGATGGCCGCACTATATTTTAGAAAATATGTATTCCCTCCAATATCGCCGCGATGTAAAAGACTAAATATTTCTGTACAAAATAATTAATAGCCATGTTGAATCGTCATGTTTGTTGAGTAAAATAATTATTTATTGTCCTCGTTTGAGCTCTCGTACACAAAATATTTTATAAAACAAATTTTGCCATGAACTCGTTTATTCCCAGGTCTAGTAATAGCTATATGTAAATAAATAATAAACATCAGGTGAAGCGTGAGGTATGAATCGTTTGCCGGCTGGTATGTGGTAGAATGTGGTAAAAAAACCTCTCCATTCAGGAACAAGGTATTCTTTCACAAAAGGGACAACTTTTTTTACCATTTAATGCTCCTTTTATTTTGCATATCACACGTCATCGAAATAAATGAGATTCGTAACATCATGAAATTTCTTTTACAATCAAACATTGACCACAAAAAGTGCTTTAAACGGTTTTGAACCGGTAGCAAATCGTTAATCACATCTACTTTAACTAATCGTTACTAAAAGTACAACTCACTCCTCTTCGGCGGCAGCGGCAGGAAGTCGACCACGATCTGATCACTATCGCTGTCGTCGGTCTGGTCCCTGGCCGGCGAGCTGGAGCCGTCGTTCAGCGAGTCCGTCTCCTCCGCCAGGCACTCCAGCTCGCGCTGCACCAGCGAGTCGAAGAACGCCATCATGCGCGGGTCCTCGCGCGTCGACTGCTCGGCGTAGTTGTGCGATATGTACTGCCGAGGTAGGGGAGTAGATGGTCAGAGAGGTTATCTTTCTAACTTTGGATTTCCATTTAAAGTAATGATTTAAATGTACTTATACAATCGTCACTGAGATACAGTCAATCTGAGTAACTTTGTCTTTACGTCTAACATAGACCCGTGGTCTAATTTTATCGGATGGTTTTTTTAGCATACACTTAAATAATTTTTGTCTTACTACAAAATAGTTTTAGTTTGAATAAAACTTGACTGTTGGGTAAAAAACCGCTATTTCTAATATAACTGATAACTTCATAGAAATTCATTATAGAAGGTAAAAAAGTGTTTATGGTGTAATGTTTCAATCTGTTTTAAAATACAAAATTATTCACATCTGCATTTGTTAGCTCGACAAGCCTCCCTCCCCTCCAAATATCCAAACGACGAACACCCTCAAACGGCACCCGTTCACGAGTTAACGCGGGATCCAGCCATCGCCTTCCTCAACCTTACTAGGATAGATTAAACAAAAAACTAAAACATTCTTGGTTATTCAAGTCATTTTAAAAACATGCTTGGCTATTGTCCTTTTATTTAACCTATCATTTACGACAGTAGCTATCGTTTCTATCCTGTTACCAAACACCCTGTATAAAAAAACCACCAAAACCTTGCAAAACATTACTACATCTACTTAATAGATCAACAAATGTGTCTAAAATCTCCCCCCTAATACGCATGTGCCGTTATCGTAACAAATATGTTCGCAAAATTTTTTATTTTAGCCTCGCCACATATAAATCATTTTTGTACATTAATCTTTGATAAATAATGGAAGCAAGTAAGAATCTATAATATTGTTCCAAAATATCAGTCACAATTTCAGTACAAATTAAATTATTAAATTGACCCTAAATAAGTTTTATGTAAAAAATTATGAAGTTTTCAAGTTAAATAGAATAATTTCATGTTGTGTTTACAAATTACAAATTGTTGTGCATAACTTTAATTGGTTTGCAATCTTACAAATGTTGTGCATGTAAATGTAGTTTTTAAGGTATTCGCTTTCTTTATTTTTTTTTTTTTATTGAGAAAGGATTAGATATTTGTCTTCTATCTCACCCGATGGAAAGTGACGATGAAGACGAAGGTGTTACACGTCTATCCACGAGATACCTATTCACTCGACGCTTGAAAGAACTAGGACTATAGTTTTCTGGAAAAACAGACGCAGGCACGTCATTCCACACCTTGGCGACCCGCACCAAAAAGAACTATTGAAGCGTTTGGTTCGACTTCTTGGGGTGTCTACCATGAAGGGATGGAAGGTCTGTCTGCGTCTAGTAGTCCGATGCAAGAACGGTGTGGGTTCAACCTGATCAAAAAGAGCATTCGCGCACTCTCCAAAATGTAATCTGTAGAAGACTGCTAAACTGGCAACTTTCCGACGATGGTCGAGGCTTTGCAGTTTTTTGGTGGTGAGGTCAAAGTTGTTAATGATTTTTCGGGCTTTTCGGGCTTTTCGGGCTCTTCGGTCAACTGCGTCCATCGCTTCTAGTTGGTACTTTGCAGAACCATCCCAAAGGTGGCTACAGTACTCCATACAAGATCGAACTTGAGCTGTATACAAATTAAGTAGCTGTTCAGGGCTGAAGTACCGTCGGACCTTCGAGATGATTCCCAACTTCTTTGAAGCAGTTTGAGCCATGGACACAATTTGTTGCCCGAAGTTTAGTTGGGACAATATAATTACGCCCAGAAGCCCTAGGTGGTTGGTTAAGGGTACAGAAACATTTTGGAAAGTGGGCGTTAGGTCGAAACTGCTCTTTTTTGCAGAGAATAAACACGCCTGTGTTTTCGACGGGTAAAATTTGACCAAGTTGGACTCAATCATGGACTCTCTCAAAGCCTGGATTTCTTGAGGACATGCTCGCGCATTGGACATGTATCTCTCTATAACGGTGCTGTCATCAGCGTAACCAATAATGCCTGGGGTTAGCAGGTCGTTAATGTGCAGCAAGAATAACGTTGAAGAGAGAACAGATCCCTGAGGTACCCCGGCATTAATTGCCATTAGGTCAGAAGAGCAGCCGTCTAGGACTACTCGAATTGACCGTTCCCTCAGAAAATCAGATATCCAGTCGTAGAGCCCTTTAGGTATTCCGTATGCTGGAAGCTTACTCAAGAGATCATCATGCCAGACCCTATCAAAAGCCTTCGAAATGTCTAAGGATACAGCTATAGCTTCACCGTGACCTTCCAAGGCTTCCATAAGTGAGTGGCATACACAAGAAGATCTCCAGTCGAGCGTCCACTGCGAAAACCATATTGGTTATCACTAAGGAGCTGGTTGGACTCAAGGTATGCCAGGAGACGATTGTTTAATACACGCTCCATAACTTTGCAAAGTATGGAGGTGATTGCAATAGGTCGATAGTTGATGGGATCTGCACGGCTTCCCTTCTTTGGTACTGGTTGCACGTTAGCCAACTTCCACGATATAGGGACCTTTCCAGATTCCAAAGAGAGTCGATACAGGCGATGTAGTATGGTACTACAGCGATAGTATGGGAGACAACTCGGCTGCGCAGTGTTTTAACACAACTACAGGTATGCCATCGGGGCCGCTGGCCTTGTTCACGTCTAAATTCTGCAAGCATTTAAGAACCTCCTTTTGGCGAATATGAACGGTACCCATTTTGGGTCCGAACTGAGGTAACTGGGGTGGGAATTTGCCTTGACTATTTAGACGTGAATTAAAAGACGTGAACAAAAAGATTAGCAAAGAAGTCTGCTTTCTCTTTTGCAGTGTGAGCCAGTGAACCGTCAGGCTTCCTCGGAGGTGGCAGCGATGGGCGACAGAAGTTCGACTCAACCGACTTGGCCAAAGACCAGAAAGCTTTGCTTCCTGAAGGATATGACGCTATCTTGTCTCCGTTGTGGCCAATGTGGTCAAAGCGAGCTTTCCTCATCACCTTTTTGCAAGACTTGGCGGCAGCATTGTATTTTTTCTTCAGTTCATGCGAGTCCACGGCTTCGCTTCGGTGAGCGACAGCCCAGGCTTTGTACGCTGCTTGCTTAAGCTTTTCAGCTGTGAGGCAAGCAGCATTAAACCATGGGCAACCTTTGGTTTCAAGGGATAGGTCAGAGTAAGGGATGAAATACTCCATTGCTTGGCCTATCACACTTGATACAGCATCAGCGCAGCACGATGGATCGGTTGATGTAAAACAAGTCTGCCGCCAAGGATAAGACGCCAAAAAGTGCCGCATCTCATCCCAATCTGCTGACTTGTATCGCCATACTCGCCTAGCACCTTTTCTTTCTGCTTTTCGGGCTGGTGTCAAGCGGCGAGTACTGCGACACAGATTTCACCACGCAGTGGTCGGATGTCCCTAAAGGTACAGTTACGGACACCGAGCACCTGTCAGGATCAGTTGTCAGCAGAAGGTCTAAGCAATATGCAGTGTGGTCGGCAACGTCGGGGATGCGCGTGGGCTCGTGCACAAGCTGTGAGAGGCCTTGAGTCACGGAAAACTTAAAAGCCTCTCTTCCAGCGTGGTTAGTGTCCTGATACGGGTATAGCCATTGCCCGTGATGAGCGTTAAAATCCCCCAGGAACACCAACTGCGCTGAGGGAAAACGTTGCCGAACCTTATCTGCTGCATCGCTGAGATACTCCATGAGCCTCGTTGTCTCCCGATCTCCGCTATGTGACCGGTATATACTGGCGTAGACCAATTGGTCAAGGCCGGTATCAATGTGAACCCACATAACGGAAATGTCCAGATCTTCCAAGTAACGGAGACGCTGACAACAGATCTCGTCACTGGCATACATACACACCTCGGCGTTCGGGCGGAAATTGGACTCCAGGATGTACCCTGGGTAACAAAGGTATGCCGAGTCTGACGGATTACAGATCTGGTCTCCGTTAAGAAGAGTAGGTGAGGCGTCTCTGTCTCAAGATGGTGGTGGATATCGTTGAAATTTGAGTGCATTCCTCTGATGTTGCAGAAGTGCACTTTAAGAGAGAGGAAGTGCAACCGCTGTAGAACCTTACTCTTCTTGTGACTTTTCATTTTAGTTGTGTGACTGATTAGGGAGGAGGACAGAAGTTGAGTGAAGCGCTGCAAATGGAACCAAGCAGCCCGCAATAAACAACGCACCGATGGGGAACTGGCTTAGAGACTGCGGGGACGCCCGAACCCCCCCAGGGATTGTCATCGGGTCCTCTCTAACCAGTCGCCAGCTGGCACGATGAAGCCTCCCGGGATTTTTCGCGAGGTGGCGCGGCAGCCTTTCGCATGTGGCTAGCACACTATTTGGGCCCCCTACTACCTGCGGTCGGCCAGCGGTGCACCGTTTCTTCGGATCCCGCTACCCTCCAAAACCAGTTACCCGGCGAGTCAATAAATTACGAGCTGAAGACAGTTCTCTGATGCAGCGCGATTACTCAGACCTACCCTCCTCGATGGCTACACTAAACGTAATGCCAGAACGCGACCATGTCACTTGGCGGCATGGCTTTGTTTAGTGGGTGGTGACAAGCCACGACCGAAGCTACCACCAGAAGATACTGCTCGTTTAGTACCAACCAGGGACCACGTACAAGGCATCGAGGGCTAAACCTTGCGGACGTTGTTGTTGTTGTTCCTAAATAAATAAAATAAAATAAACAAAACAAATATTTACAAAACTGTCTAATAACGGGCCAAAGTTGCCCAAGTTGACCGTAGTATTTTTGTATAATCCAAGTCAGCCATAGGTAGTCTGCCTAAGATAGCGCGAGGGAGCAAACATACCTAAAGAGTGATGTGGGATGACTAGATGACTTTAGAGAAAATAGGGGTATGTTTTTGAACAATGGCGCTCAGACCAAAACTATGTTTATCACACATAAATTATCGAGGAATCCCCTCTACAGACGAACTAAATATGTGGAGCTTGAATTCAATATTAACGAACGCAAAAAAAAAATACAAGAGAAATAACAAAAATAACCACGCGTACGTTGAAAGTTTTCAAATAAAGGTAACAAAATTAGCCCCCCTAGACAAGTGGCTTTCCTCAAAAGAATAGAAAAGTGAATAGAATGACGAGACTATTATTATTAACTTAATCTCACGGTCATAAATTAATGCTCCATCACAATGTTAGGTAATTTCTCAACGAAAGCTTAATCATTAATTCATGCCCGTTCTTCCCACGATTAAGCAAAATTTAGTTTATAAACCTTTTTTGTCAAATGAAATTTTCATCACTATACGGTTGATAAGTAAATCGGTTTTTTATTTGACTATTTAGCTTAGATAAATCTGAGGCAAGCCTAGGTTTATAATATTGTTATGTAAATGTAACAACATCGTGATAAGCTTCAAAAAATTCATAATAAAAAATGTGCACCATATTAAAAAATACAAAACAATTACTCTACGGTTCGAAATACGAGCCCCAATGCAAAAGAGTTTGTCCAGTCATATATTGATAAGGTTGCCTATTTTCAGCTTAACTACATTTTTAAATAACAGGCCTCTGAAAAATAAAATAGTACTGGGTAAAATTCTCCATCTTATTGTTATTAATCAGGCACTTTTAAAGAAAAACTTATGTTTTTTAAATATGCATATGTTTCTCGGGTCATGGTTGTTTGTATTTATATATGTATGTTTATCCTGGGTTTCTCCCAGTTCACCGTATGGTCATCTATAACACAAGCTCTGCTTACTTTAGCCATACAGTTGGTGTGTTTGTCTGGGGATTTAATTTATGTATTTGTGGGCACTTTCATTTGCTACGACTAACTCAAAATAGTTCGTCTAGTTCTTAATCAATGCAAAAGATTTCGTCCATGTCTCAATTCTACCTGTTTTAATTGAAAAACGAGTAACGTTATATTTGAAAATAGAAATAATCTGTCACATGATGCATCACTGTCACTTCCATACATATAAAACCATATTTTCATGCAATTTTACCATTATATTCAAACAAAATGGCTCGCGGGAAACCTATCGCCGACGAAGTACGAAAAATAATTGTTCGTAGCCACAATAATCTGCTTACCAAATAGCGAAGGACTTATCCCTACCAACATCACAGGAACATCTCAGGAAAAATGGCACGGTTTAATGTTTGAAGAAACCTGCTGGTCTACCATCAACTTTTAGTTAGCCATTCAATTTCGATGCAATCCAGTTTAGGTACCTAAACTGAATCGCTAAGATTCGTACCACGAAGTGACCTTAGCTAACTGGCGTTTGAATCGCTCACGGAGGAACGAACAATCCAATGTCTGTGGTCCGCGTGTGAGAAAGACATGACGCTGTACAATCGTTGCATATGTCTGTCTCTTTTACTCGAACCAAATGTGTTACGTTTCGAAATGTAGTACATATGATTTTAGCGGTTTTTTTGGTGTAAAAATAACAGCAAATATTTTTTTTTTATTGCGCTTTTTAGTGTCAAATTATATACCATAAGCCCGTTTTAGTACTCATTAAATAACAGAAGTTTATATAATTCTTTAAATTACAAATAATTAATGGTTTGCTTAGTGTTGTCGTAAAAATAAATTGATATGACGAGTTTAGAACGCATCCAATTTGACTTCTACCTTTGTTGGATTTTTCAACAATGGCCTTGTTTTTTGGATCGCTTACTTTGACATTTAAATCATCCAATATAGGTTGAAGTATCACCTCATGGGACGAAAAATGAACGAACTAAAACAGTTTGCGATCCCACTCCGACTAGATTTGGCGTCAACCTAAACTGGATCACTTTAATGACGTCGTGGTCTGAAATAGCGAAGCAGTTTATTTTAGGTCGTCGCAATAATAGTTCATAGTAGGCCTTCTGGTGGGCCGCGAATCACAAGCGACGCTAAAAATCAAGTTTTGAGGCAAATCATTAAAAAAAATCGTCGTGCCCGCGCAGGAGAACTTACCTTGAAGTGGAGAGAGATGATTCACAAAGATGTATCTGTCGATACCTGCGAGGGAGTCGTAAAAGGAGTGGGCTATGAATTTTATACTGCTAAAGAGAAACTCTAAAGATCGTGAAAATTGGACTGCAGACCAGTGGCGTGAAATAATATGGAGTGATGAATCTAAATTTGAGGTAACAATCGTTGATGTACGGAAAAAAGGTGAAGCATTCCATACCGATTGTATCAAAAAGTGAAGTTTCCTGAACCAGTAATGATATATCAGGACAACGTCTGGGTCTTTTTGTAGTAGGAACTGTTAATGCAGTAGAGCATCAAAACATTCTAGAAACAAGTCTCGTGACCTCGATTCCAACGTTGAAGCATCGTAATATCTACACCTTCAACAAGATGGTGCTGCCTGTCACACTGCGAGGACAACCAAGGCTTGGTTTAACCGGAATCAGATCCCTACAATGGAGTGACCATCAAGTAGTCCAGATTTGTCACCGATTGAGACCCTATGGTGGTAAACGAAGAAAATGCTGCGCAAGTATCTAGCAAGGTCTAAAAGCAATCTAAAGGAAAATTAAATCTGTCTGAGACTCATTAACTACACAACAATGTGAAGAATTGGTAGCCGAGTCACGGCCTTTAGTGATCGATGCTAAAGGTGACGTCACTGAGGGGTAGACGAACTTTGTTGCGCCGTAGAATGCGATGGACGAAGTTTATTGCGCGGATGGTTCCCAAGAATTTATTATATTTTATTTGAATATGGAAATACTTTGTTACTTTTTTAACTCTTCACTGAAAATAAACTTTACTAAGTGTTCAAAACCACTGTGTATTTATTGAACTAATAAAGTTGAATATATTTATCTAAATTTTACTTCGAATATTAGACACTTGTAATATTTGGCACTAGACGGAGTCTTTTGCATTGGGGCTCGTAAATATGCGCCCACGAGTTCTGGTTCATTGCACATGTTGCATGTTCCCCGGGCTCAAGCGCGCATATTGACTAATGACCTCAATAAAATGGACACTGACCTGTCCACTGTGGTGCACCAGCGACACGTAGTCCTCGTGCGAGTAGATCTCGCGGGGGTTGTCGGAGCCTTGCGCCTCCTGCAGCAGGGTGCCGCGCATACCGGGGAACTCCATCGCCGACCAGATCTGTACAATGCACAAACACGTCACATGTGAGCATTTACATCAATGTTTCATTAACGGAGTTTTGTTAAGTAGAAAAAAGTTCAGTTTACAAATTAAAGCCGGAAATCTGTTAGCTAGAGAAGCTTAAAGGAGTTAGAAGCTAGACACCATCGTCCTCGGGATATTGTATCCCTGAACGTCTTCTCAAGCTCTACAAGAGTAACTTATCATAGCATAGTTTATCAAAACTTCAAAAGCTATGTGTTAAAATTACTAAGCTAATCATTACAAGAACATATTCACTAGTTATATGTGTGTCACTGACAATTTTAGCCTTAGACCTTTGTTACGCAACCAAATGTGATAAAGTAGACACAAAATAATCCAATTAGTATATCCGGATAGTTAAGATGATACGCACTGACCTTGATGATCTTCTCCACGCCGGAGGAGGCCAGCAGGCAGTACTGCGGGTTGTAGCGCACCTGGTTCACGATGGAGCGGTGCCCGTACAGCACCATATGTGGGGACTCCAGCACGTGCTCTGGAAATCATAAACAGTTAAAGGTTCAGATAAGAACATTGAAAAAAGAAAAAAAATGTGTGACCTTTTACATCTTTAATAGTTCATTACTCGAAAACGTCACGCTTATCGAGATTTTGTTCTTATATACTTTATGTTTGTAATGATGTAAACAATCGATTTATGAATGTTTTATGCATGAACGGAACCTGGCACAAAAGATACAAACCCCTTTTAAATTTTTCTTTTTTGCATTCACTCGGTGGTAGAGGAATCACCGAATTCACACACATTCGTGAGTTATGCGAAATCATCTTTAAAAAATTAGTATTATTTATTTATTTAATTAATTTAATCGTTAGGGAAAACCAAAATCAAAAATTGTAAAACAACCGTAGTAACAACAGTGTCTACACTACGCGTGAATGACCGAAACCCATAGGACCTTAACAGTAGCCGGATCACATCAGATGCGAACTGGTTGGATGGCGGGGGCAGCCCCATCGAAGGAGAGTGCGCCTGCCCCGCTCCTCTCCGGCGAATGAATCACGCGTAGCGAAGACAAACAGGAAGCCAGTTCAGATCCTCACAAATGTATGACATTGTAGTTTCACCAAAGGAACATTAAAATCTAAATGCTGTTCTTAAATTTAAAAATTCAAGTGCTTTTGAGAGATGGACTGTTTATTCATGACCCTATGCGCTGACGGTACTCAGCTGGAACTTAAACTACTCCTACATACGTTATTAGTGTAAGTGTAAGTTAGAATACAACATATTCCTTTAAACAACAATTACTGTTATTTAAAAAGCTGTATTTAACCAATGTACGGACAAAACGACATAACAATAAAAAATCAACGCAAAGCTTAAAAAATCAACCCTTAGGTCAATAGATTACAACACGACATCGTATGTCAAAGTTGCGACGTACTTCTGTGTGGCAGTATAGTGATGATGGACCTTAGCACCACCAATATCGTTTCTTAATACTATTTAGCAGAAATATCATAAAGAATTCAATACGCGCAACGTCAGAACGGTAAAACACAATTGCGCACTATAATTTAGCACACACTAAATTTGCTATAATTCACACTCTCCAGTCTCAGGTCTGTCGGAAGAGATTTCTTTAGAAATATGCAGTACCTTTGTACATTATTTAGTAACTACTTTTTATACTTTAATTAAATGTGTGTACATTAAATATTAAATTGAAAAGGCTCGGGCACTCTGAATGTGAACGCCGTCCGCGCGGTGCCTCGACGTGATAGTGCATTAAACTCGTCATTTAATAAAAGAAACAGTAACTTTAGACAATCTTTCATGCGGCTCCACCGTCCTAGCTGGTGATCGACTCACCCTCGTCGCCGCCGCCGTCCAGCACGGCGTCGGGCACGCGCCACATGTACAGGTTGAAGTCGTCGCTGCCCGAGAGCACCAGCTCGTCGCGCTCGCCCGCGAAGCAGCAGCTCTTCATGGTACACGAGTTGTAGTAGTCCTGCCGGGAATTTGTGCTACACGTTAATTCAGTACTAAATATCATGTCTATTTGTATAGTTTTATAATGACGCATGAAATTCGCTCAAAGAACAATATGTACATTGATATGCACATGATACATTTGCAAATGCCCGGAAAACGATTTATACAAAATGGTACTGCATTGTGACGTCACTACTATGTAACCCAGTGGTAGTTTCAATATACGACGTCTTAAGCCGAGGTCCGTACCCTCTCGGGTGCCCTTAGGCATATCCTATGTAGGAGTAGTTTAAGTTCTGGATGGCCGGTGAAACTGAAAAGGCCCGTAGGGCCATAAATAAACTGTCCATATCGGAAAAAAAACTACTAGTTAACATAGATTCTGCATAATATGCATATTATTATTTTAAATAAAACACTTTTTACCGGATATTATCGCGTATATTTTAGTTACGTACGTGACCACGGCAACTGCAAAGATGCCGAAACGTCGAAATAATTTTAAAATTAACTAAAATATACGCGATAATATCCGGTAAAAAGTGTTTTATTTAAAGTATGAATCGTGAAAATTTAAGAAAATATATATTATTATTTTTTAATGCGATTACCATATAATATATTGTCATAGAAATTGTGGTTATTTTTAATGCCCGTGTTGCTTTGATTAAAGTGAAAAGGCGAGAGATAACAAGCTTTCAAAACCGGACCTCAAAGTAATTGTTACCACCCGATTCTACTTGTCAAATAGTTTGGTCACTACGCAAACCGAACACAACAAAATCATAAGCAATCGAAATTCGGTTTTGCTCGGAAGCCTATCTTTTGCATCGTTCTATCTCTAAGCCTATCGGGAATGGGCCCCCACAATAGAGATTAGTAAGAAAACTTATATTGAAAAAAATGGTGTTTTTAACCATTAACACTTCAAAGTAAAAACTTACACAAACATGTCCACAAATTATTAATGATTGTTTCTTAACGTATTAATTCTAATAATTTGAGTTTGTTCCGCATTACTTTATTTATTTTTTTATTTTATTCGGAAATTAATTTGGGGCCTCCTCTCCTTTATTGCCCCAGGGCCTCCCAATAAATCCGGCCCTGGATCTATCTATGTTGAGCAGCATCCACGCGCCTGGACGTCGATAGTCTTAGGTGTTTCTTAGTTATATTATTATCACTGGCTGTTCATTTCATTCCTTTCAACCGAAACACAACCACGAAAATGTGACATAGAAATGACAGTTTCAAACGTTTGTTTGTTCCTACTTTATTTACATAATGGAATGTCGCATACACACACATCAAAGAAAAGATCATGAAGTAATATTAATCCATAAAGTACAATACCTGAGGGGTCACTCAGTTCCAGCCCGTGAACGGGTGCTGTTCGCGGAGGTTAGACTTGTCGAGCTAACAAACGCAGATAAGAGTTATTGTGTACAGACATAAATACCATAGTAAATTTATTTTGAAACATTGACACTCCTTGCTAGTTCTTCTTCACAAAGATCTTTCCGAACTGCTGGTAAAGTCATGTTTTATACAACGTCAGCAAGAATAATGTTCAATGTTGAGAAATAAATATTTGATTTGGAATTTCCTGCCGTTGTAGCAGATCACTAGGCTTAGCGACACCCACAACATTTACATATAACATCGAGCAGGGACAGTACCTGGTGGTAGAATTGCGCGACGGGGCTGGGCGAGTGGATGGCGTAGAGCACGGGCGGCAGGCGGCGGCGCAGCGCCAGCACGTGCGTGCCCGCCGCGTTCACTCGCACCGACATGCTGTTCTGGCTCGCGCCTCCCGCGCCGTTGTAGCGGATCACCGGGCTGACCATCAACATTCACTTACTTTGTGTTTCATATCATTTATATTCATAGGAATGATTAGTTTGTTTATATGTGAAATTGATGAATTATAATAATAATAATAATAAATCCCCAAACAATCACACTAACACGAAGCGGAGCTTGTTATGGATGACCATACAGCGAACTGGGGAGAACCCAGAATAAACATACCTATATAAATATAAACAACCATGACCCGAGAACAGACATCTGTGTTCATCACACAAATGTATGCCCCGACCAGGACTCGAACTTGAGGCCTCTGGCGTATTAGGCATGGCTACTAAACATTACGCATTCGGCCCTCTTCTTTACTTTAAAACCTTTCACCACTAAAGTCTATGTCATGCTGAAGTAATATCCAAATATAAATTTACTAACTGACATAGCATATGTCAGTAATATGATTGTTATGTAAAAATATAATAATAGTGTTAATAATAGTGTTTTGAATATCCTATTTTAATTTATTTATTTTATCGTTTTTGTAACTACAATATAAAATACATAATAAATCTTATAGATAATGTACAAAGGTACAGCTTAATTCTAACAGAAATCTCTTCCAGCAGACCTGAGACTGGAGAGTGTGTAAAATGAGCAAATTTAGTGTGTACTAAATAAATAGACACATGTAAAACAAAAATAATAAATACATACACATAAGAAATAAATCCATACAATAAACATACATACATACATACACACATACATAAATATATACATACCTACATATAAATGAATAACTTGTAAAAAACTAGTAAAATAATGACAGAGACTTAAATATTCGACGAGTAATGTTCTCTTACTCGTCTCTTGAATGAGGACAGTTTCAGATTCCCGAATTGCGTAGGGTAATGAATTCCACAACCTTACCTCATGCATTGTGAAGGAGTAGGAGAAGAAGTCTGTTTTATGTAGTTATTACTTATTCTTATGTGAAATAAACTATTTGATTGAATGATCTACAGTACCATATATAGAGGGTAAATTTGATTATTTGTTTACGTGTAATCGATAAAGTCGAACACTACCAAATTGAGAAGTAACATAGGCTTTTACCCAGATATATACCTAAAAACCTTTGATTTTTAATGTGACTTTAAAAATTCATATGAACACGAAACTTTGGGTCAAATGAAGTTTTGTGAAAAAAAGATTAAACTCATGGATAATAAAAAATGTTGAGTGAGCACTTCCCATTACGAGAGCATCTTATGCTATCAAGTTGCACCTTCCATTTTCTAAATCACTAAATAAACGACTCACTGTTTGGGCGAGCGCAGGTCCCACAGCGCGACTCCGTCTTTCGCGTTGGCGGACACGAGCGCGCCCACCTGCTGCGGATGGAACATCACGCCGTGGAACGCCTTGCGGCTGCGCGAGATCACCAGAGACTCTGCAAAGAACAGCCCCGAAAGTTGTACAGTGCTCAGGCCTAATAAAAAATTAAAATTGTGTGGAAACGTCTGACAAGGACGCCGGACAGATCTAAATATCTTAAAACTCGGGTACTTTTTTAATGGTTTGGGTTTGTCGTAAGGACTGGACTTCAAGATTAGAGTAATAGGTACATCTTGGACAGGCTTGTACCATCCACATATTCATCATCACTATCCATGAGGCGATATAAACACGAAAGGCCTGCCAATTCATCATTTAAAAATAATCTATATAGTTGTAGTCTCATTTAGCCTTGTAACCTCGTCAAAAGTGAAAAAGAAGCTTTTCTTTTATGATTCCTACACATAAAATTCTATTTAAATCAGTCATAAAAAAGTTTCGAATATAGATAACGCACAAACCTCTCAAACGTTACACAAATAAATTACATTTTGTACAGTAAAATAATTGAAGCTGAAATTGTTTTATCTTCAGTGACCCGTTTTTTTAACGTTTAGTAATATTTTTGCATTTTAACTCGACGTGGTCACGAGTGACAGAGATGACAGAAGAGTTACTCCAACATTCAATGCGCGCGTAGCGTTAAGGATTAACACAGAAAGAGTTAAGTTGCTGACAGTGTCTTCAGCCTGAGGTGTTGCCGATGTTGGATGTGGGATTTTGTGTGTTTTAGTGTAGGATCCCGTGTCAGAGAGAGCTTCCAACCATCTTCTCTATTGAACATGGGTTGTTTCTTAATTCCAATGGCTTCTGCGATCATTCTAGGCATGAAGTGTTTTTCCTTTGATTTATTTATTATAAATCTTCCTCCAGTTACATGTGCGTATCCAAGACCTTTTCAGTCCTCTTATAAAACGAAGCGACGCTAAAAAGTTAACCTATATGTCGACTTTTCGCACGCTACCGTGCTTCAGCTGCAGTAATGGCGCAGCCTGACTGCCTATGAAAACAATTGACACTCACCATGAACAGACTGCCTCGTGTCGAAGATGAGCAGCCTGCCGTCGTTGCCGGCGGTGGCGACCACGCGATCATTGAACGGGTCGATGCTGAGGCTGCACACGGCGCGTTGGTGCTGCAGCACCTCCAGCGGACATTTGCTCTCCAGGTCGTGCACTATCACCTGGAATTGCCGGGCAAAATGTATGATTAATTTTTTGTCAAAGTTTAGGGGTTTTCAACTTTCATGGTTTCTTATGAGTTATGCCAACATGCAAACCTACTTCTAGTTGTCAACTTAAAACCTTTTCCTTCTAAATTCGCTGTCCTGGTTGATTGTGTCACACTTAACTTTGACTTTTAAAGATGTATGTAAGGTCAAATCCACAGTACATCTATTTATTTTTAAGGTTCATTTTCATGTGGAAATGTCAATGCCCAATCATTTCTGTTCGCATTTTATAATTTGTCATGAAAAAATTATGTCATCTTGATTACTAATTTACGATTTTTAATAAAATTAATACGCAATTTGATATTTGTTTAAAATTTTTATTTTATTGAATTATGCATAAATACTTCAATGAAAACGTGACTGCATCTATCATCAACGATAACGCATATTACGTCGTTATATACCTATATATATATTGTCAAGTGCTGCGTTGCCGCATTAACGTTTCCAATATGGTGGACGTACTGAGTGGAACAGCTACGTAAACGTCAAAAATTAACCACGAATATCTCTTTTCTTTTTTTTTTTTCGTGAAAAAATGAAAAAATGTATGAAGTTTCTGAAAATCATTTTTTTGGCCGTGCATTGACTACGATACATGTACTTTTTTAACATTTTAGTTCGATTTCGTCAACTTCCTGTACGAATAACAGGGAGTTAAATGAGGCTTCTCAAATATTTATTTCTAATCATCGGCTAAGTCCCTTTTTCTTTTTTCCAATCGATGCAGCGTAAGCAACTCTATTATATATTCCAAATTTATCGAAAGTTAGACAAGTAGATATATTTTACATACATCCTTAAAATGACGGGGAATTTTTCATACCTCAGTGCCTTTTTTTATTTTTGTTACTACCTTCACCTTCATTGCAACATATTTTTTTGGTTGCTACCACTAAATTCATTGCCAATTTCTAAAAAAAAAATTACTAATTTAACGATGTCAAATGCCGTATTGAACAGTTATTAAAAGTGTAAAATAGCCGATTATTCGGTAAGTGCGAAAATTACCTCGTAATCGTAGCCCCGTGCGCATTTTTCTACCCCTCAAGTCTCGAGAATACTCCGAGAGGTGATGAACTATATTGAGTATGTGAATTCTTCTCATGAGGTGCCATGAAATATTGTGAGATTGAAATTATTTATTTACTCCAAAAGTACATGCGCCTTGTGAATCATGTGGTCTCGCAAGAGCTAGTCGTGATATAAAATAAATTATATTTAGGGAGTAGCCGATATATAAAATATATTGCCATGTCGTAGATAGCTATGTCGTGGAATAACCTACACCATGAAATGCTCCACCATTTCATGAAATGATTGACTTGCGTTTGGCCACATCATGACGTTGCTTGGCTAGATCAGTGATAAGGTATTGTTTGTCGTATAGCCAATTAAAAGCCCAGCTACTTCATGGAATGGACAAGTTTGTTCGGTCATATAATAAAATGGTTCCATTAATTACCGATAGAGGCGCTGGAAACGCTTTGTTTATCTGTCAATGTCGTACGTTGATGACATATTAACTGCTTTAACAAATTACTACACATCAGTCATGGGCAAAATGTTTCACTGAAAAGAAAAGATTGATATGTATCTTTCGATCACTGTGATATGTATCACTCTTTTATATCTTTATCACAAATGCATCAGGTGCTCATGCCCGTGCGTCACTCTCGCCACTCAGTAGGTTTGCTCAGCTCAACTCGATCAAATATATCAATGAGAGGTATAAAGGATATGATGAAATGAAAGATTGATTTAGTTTAATCGGCAGCTGTTTCTTAGTGATGGCGCCAGTTTACGATGTCGAAACGAACGAAACTATGTATTTTGAAAACGATTTGTTACGAGTTGCGAAACTTCTTTTACTAGCATTGTGCGAGCGAGATAATCATACGATACGTGCGTGAGCGAGTGAGTTGTAAAGATACAGGGATACATTTGGATATGAACAGATATAAGGAGTGATTCATTCAAACAGAGTGATACATATCTTTTTTATCTATCACTCCTGAGTTACCCATCGCTACTACACAAGCAAGATACATCGGCAAGTGCAGATTGGTTAGTCCAGTCAGGCTTTATACAGGTCGGCTCGTCTCGTCAAAACGCGAACGGGTTTGGCCGGGCGGCATTTGCCCGATCTTTCATATACACGTATTTGACTGGGGATGGGGCCACCCATTCAGAAAACTCCGTAATACCTGTACTTAAAAACTAAAGTGCTAAACGGCTTAGGAACACGACATTTGCATGAAACTTTATACAAGCCTGTAAGACTTCATTGTGTAAATTTATAAGGCTGTATGATTTAAAATAAAAAATGGTTGTATAAGACCTTTGTTGTATGAAATTATATTAAGGTCACTGTTTAACCATTTCGCTGCGGTTGGCGAGTTAGCTCGTTCTGTAAAATGTGTTCTTAGACACGGTGGGCAAGAAAACTCGTTTACGGACATCTGTCACCATATACGGCGGTTCGAAATCGGTAAAAGCTTCTACAGACGGACTCATCGTAGCATATACCGACAGCCCAAGCCATACCTACCAAATATATTTATGTTGGTTGGTATTGCTAGCATGAAAAATAAAAAAAATTTCGTTTGCGTTTCATGCGCAAGGCGAGTAATTATGTCTTGATAGATCAGGACTATAAACGGTAGGCGAATTAATTCGTTCTAAATAAATCATTTCAAAATATTGCTCTTTTATTTGCAACATCAGAACAGTAGTCTACGAGTACTTTGAAGAAATGGATGTCTCTAAAGGTAAGCAGTAAATATACCTATTCGTAATGTATTATTTGATTACCTTTGTATAAAAATGAGAATATGTATTTTTGATTTAGATTATCTAAGATTTATATGTCCAGTTTACGACTCAAACGGAACTTAGACAAACGTTACTTCTTCACCTACTGACAATTTAGCAAATGTGATACACCTACAATTAGATGATGTAGGTCACTAGGTATAAACACTTAGATAGTCACTTATAAACACTTGAAATGATTTTTATGAATATAATGAACCGCTTACGTACGCTGTTGGGTTGCGACTATAATTAAAACGAGCGGAAATCGACGAAAAAGCGATAAGTTACACCACATGGCGGGTGGCGCACGAGAGGAGCCACGAAACATTTCTTCGCCACCAGGCGCTAAAGTTAAAAAAAAACTACCACCGCATTGAATCAGTTAACGCGTGTAAACCAGCCATAAGGCTCAATTTATTCCAGCGCATGCGCGCGGATCCTCCTTGTTTCGCCCTCGGAATGCCGTGCGCGTGCAACCGTTGCGATCCACTTCCGCGCCAGTATACCTTAATTGAGCCACACATAGGCTAAACGTATAAAGATATTGTGTATTCACACCAGCTATTTCACCATAAATATGAAATCTACGCGTACTAATTTCCACGCGTACGAAGTCGCGGGCATCAGCTACTCGTTTATAAACTACGGAACCGCGTAGCAAATTCTTACTCACGCTTGACAGCTTGTAAATGGTAACACTACCCTCATTTTGATGATATTCACAATACATTTATGGGACGAGTTATCTCGCCAACCGCACGTTACGACAGATTTTTTCAAACGGCTTAATTCGTCATCCGTATGTCAAAGCGATTTAATTAAAACGAGTTATCTCGCCACCCGTACTGGGGAGCAAAAATTTTTTTTGTGAGCCCGTCTACAGTGCAGGTTTAGTGCACAGTGAGTCCGCAGCGAAAGTGTTAATATTACTTCCTAAGAATCCAAGTATGTGTAACCATTGTTTATGAATTAGTAAGTATGATAACTTTGCTATTTTCACTGTTACAAAATATTTACTGTATTGAAAGTGATAAATTTTGTTTAAAAAAAAAGGGGTGGCTGTCACACCATTACTTAATATTTAATTAGTTTACTATTTAATAATATTTAAATTACTATTTAATAATATTTAATTACATTACTTAATATTTAATTAAATAATATTTAAGTAATAACTTAAATATTATTTCAGTACTTACATTTTTTATTCCAAGTACCAATAAATTGAGAGAGTAATCTAATTTTATTTGTATCAATTTAATTGATAAACTCTCAAAACCAATTAACAAATTTTAATCATTTCTTTGGCATTGCAAAGGAAATTGGAAAAGCATTATGTAAATAGGAAATTGCAAAGGGATCAAGAGTTATGTGGGTGAAACTGCATAGGGACTCCTAGTAAATGATAATCCTGTGAGTTATGTGTGACAGTAAACACAAATTACTTTATAAAGTTAAATTGATAATGGTAAAAATGTTGCTTAAAAACAATACATATTAATAAAAATTCTAAAATACATTCTCAATACCTGTACATAAAATAAAATGTCGACTATAATTTTTTTTTTTAATTTCAATAAGTTCTGCAGATCATACTCAGTACTTCTAGACTCAAACTTAATGTGCCTACATGATTGTACAACAAATCTAGCACAATTTTTTTGAATTTTAGTTCCACAAGTATTTAAAGTACACAAGTATATTTATAGTTTGATATTTCTTTTATATATTTTAAACATTTGATCATTTTGGTTATCTAAATATATACCTACTTAAAAAATATATAAAAATAAATTAAACCTAAGGCTTAGTTAAAAAAAACCTCAATCAACTGTTTAAAAATACTCAAGATTTAAAATAAAACTGTACACTTACTAGGTCATCATTGCCCCCAGAATAAACTTTTTGGTTGTCATTAGTGATACCAAGGCAGAAGATGTTGGATTGATGAACTGCCTTCAGGGCCACTGGCTTGCTATGCTCAAATACTGCTTTTCCAAACTGCCATACCATCACCCTCCTGTCATCTCCTCCTGAAATCATTTAGATAAACTTATAAAAAAACAACTAGCGACCAATGCATAAATAATTTACCAGCCCCTTTATTTTCTGATACTTATTTTTTATACTCTCTGATTCGTATAAAATTAGAGATATACCGAAAAATTTTACATATTATAATGTTACAGTTTATAAAAAACCAAATCAGAACATACGTACCAGATACGAGTAATTCGCCATTACTTGAAAATTCAATTGCATTCACACACCCAAAATGACACACGAGCTCTCGACGATATAAATTTTTTGCTACTTCCAATCGTTTTCTAAACAGATGAGATTTAAGATTTGGCAACAGTCCTGATTCTCTTTTAATTAAATGAGGTAGAGGATTCGAAACGTTCGCCATATTTAAATTAAAACCACCATTTTATCTTCCATCCATCGAATATGAACGAAACAAACAACACACAACGCAAGCAATCAGCTGTATTTTTATTTTTAAAAACATTGACCTAGCAGAATTTCGCGCAAGAAGCAAATATCTCCTTAGGAAACTTATTTGCGTCTTGAATATCTTCTTTTTGCAGCCCAGTAACTAACTTCAGATAGAATTTGATGAACGGTCCGTAATTGTTTTAATGTTTTTGTGCTTGGACATTATTCTACAAATAGTTCGGTTGAATTTTTTATATATTATGTAGTATCTGATCACCAATTTTCCGAAATTCATTTAATAAATAAAAACAAATTACTTTAAATGTTTTCTAAAAAAAAATAAACGATTTGGAAAAACGAATAAGCATTTATGAATACAGACAGAACAGAAACTTACTGTCATTTACAAATATAAACATGTCAATGTCATTTAAACCATTTATACCACATGCGTTGTGTATGTAAGCAAGCAGTGTGTAAATAAATTGATTAATAAGTCTAATATAATGGCAGTAGCTGAAACAATGAATAAATCATCCGTTAAAGTATCTGGTAAGATTTCTTTCATAAAACCAAGGATTCGATAACACGAACAACCTTTGAATACACCATTCCAATGTACCCTTTCATTTTTATTAACTCTTTATTACTTTTCAGTGTCCGACTCTGAATCAGAAATAGACCAGAGTGACAATGACTCCGAATCGGAGCATTCGGCTGAAGTTGAAATGGAAAATGATAACTCGGCTAACTCCGCCAGTGGTACCGATGATGACGCGCTTGTTAGAAATGAGGGCTGGGCTGACTCCATCTCTAAAATATTGACTACAAACAAACCTAAGAACAAAAAAACATTAGTTTTATCTAGAGCAAAAAAACATTCTGAGGTTGTAAAAAAAGAAATAGAAGAAAAACCAGCATTTGAAGTAATAGGTGCTGGAGTGACTAAACCAGATGTGAAGCCTGTGAAGGATGAGTCTGAAGAACCTGCTGCAAAGAAAGTTGTGAGTATATATATTACATTTTCATACAAATGAAACATCCCACCACTTTGCTAGGTTCCTTAACAACTGTCAAATTTTTTACTTGAAATATGACACAGTACTGAAATTGACCTCAAGTCTTTTTGTTGACTAGAAACAATGTTATATTTTCTAAAAGCAATGTTCACTTTTGGAAAACTTTCAGTAAATTTTTCAACATCTTAAATTGCACCTTTTTTGTAGAAACATGAAAAATCCTCTATTAGATTTAAGCCAAACATTCTGGAAAAAGACAGAGAGAGGTTACTAAATAAAATAGCAACGAAAGGAGTTGTACAATTATTCAATGCAGTCCGGAATCAACAAAAATCATTAGAAAAAGATTTAGACAGCAAACATTTATCTGAATCTAAAAAAGAAAAAATTATCAAGAAGTTTGACAAGAGGGCATTTCTAGACACCCTCATGGGCTCTACTAAATCTGTTGTTGTTGATGAAGCAACAAATCCATTGAAAAATGAATTAAAAGAAGAAAATAAACCAAAATGGAATGCTCTAAGGTAATTGCGTTTTCATTAATATTACATATGAATAATTTTTACTTTTCTTGCATTTACACATACAACAAACTTACAAACCTGTTTCTTTTCAGGGATGATTTTATGACTGGAGCCAAAATGAAAGACTGGGACAAAGAGTCTGTTGATGAATAAATAATACTTCCAAACTATATTTCTATTTTATTCCATTATTTTTTTCCACAATTGGCTAAATGAATACTTTTTCACTTAATATTTATATATTGTAAGTTATTAAATGATGACAATCAACATGAATAAGGGCCATTTATGCAATGTTAAGATAACTTTTATCCATAGAATAATTTTGAGAATTTAACATATTTTCTATAGAAAGTCAAGTATCAAAATTATTCAACTGATAAAATTATAATTTTTAATAATAATAAAACATAATTGGTCTGAAGTCCTTCCCTATAAAATGAGAAAAACCTGCATAGTTTAATTTATTTGTTTTTTACATTACACTCAACTAGATTCAGTCTACATATATAGGTCCAAGGCAAACATCTTGTCCATCTGAAGATGGGAGAAGCTCACTCAGGTTCAACAATATAAGGAATGGGAATTTTTCCACAAAAGGATTTTATTGACTTTTAATAATTTAGATCTGAGAGCATCAAAAACGTGTAATAACAACAATAATGAATCCCCAGACAAACACACCAACTGTATGGCCCCAAAGTAAGCAGAGCTTGTATTATGGAGGACCATGCAGCAAACTGGGAACTGGGAACCCAGAATCAACATACATATATTATATACAAAATATGTTGCAAATATGAAAATATCAAATTGCTGAGTATGTGTAGCAAAACTGTACAGTAGTACAGAGTAGACCGAAATGTTTGTTGGTACCCATACAAGTATATTACAAGAACTTTTAAATTCCATGGAATGTCACAGTCGCAAAACATGCAATCATTTTATTAACAATGTATATGAGTCATTTCCAACAGAATGTTGGGATATTTGCTTCGGCAATGTTGAGTATATCTTGACAGGAAGGTTCCACACCATAGTCTCAATAGGAACATTCAGGGGGGCATTCCAATCATTCTCTTCGTTGCTTGGTAATAATTTTTCATGTGTTGTCACAAATTCAAAGTGTAACCTCCATTTAAGGCTCACTGAAACAAAATAACCAATATTATTACTTACCTAGAAACATAGGCATGTTTTAAATGAGCTATAACTACCCAAATAAGTAGCTGCATTTTTTATATTATTTTTAGTACATTATTTATTTCAATAATACTTAAACTACCCAGCAATCATCATAAACTTTTGCATACACATTGTCAGGGACTTAAAAAAGGATGATAAAAAAGTACATACAAAATGTTTATACAATTTGATATGATCAACAAACAAACAAGCATACATCCAAAAAAATCTGTCATATGAATAACATTTGAAATCACCTTCATCGGCATCAAAGGCGGGGGTGATGTGCAGCGGTATGGGCAGGATGAGCTGCGCATGCGACAGGCCCAGCGTCACCTCATGATACCTCGCCACCGTCTGCGTTCGACTGGCGGAATCTGTCTTACCCGGCTTAATGGGGGACTTCGCTTGGATCACCTCTTCTGGTTGTAGGGACACTGATACCTGCAGGTTTGAAGTTAAGGTTTTCGGTATTATTGAGATTTTATACTAATTATATAATAATTATTATTAAGTTATATATTTAGTAATAATTTAATAATAATAATTTAGCTCAATGAACAGGTTTCCCGGCCGTTTGAGGATTGTTTTTTTTTTGTTACAAAATGGTATTTATGGCCTTTTAAATTTCACCGGACTTTGTAGCTTAGCGCTGACTGTGCGTGGCCGGAGCTTCCTGAAGATTGTCAAAGTGAAACGTCATAGCAAAACGTGAATGAGTGACGCAAGTGGTTTTAAATTTTTAATCCACTCTTAACACTTGAGGTTACCACTTTATCACATGACGAAGTTGTAGAAAATTGGATACCTATTCAAGTTTTTGTACATAACCACTGCCCAAAGAAATTCATCTTAGTATACACACAGATAAGCTATAAGTATGTGAGGTTTACACCGATTAAGTAGTACCTAGTTTTAAGTTACTTACTACATTTCACATGTGTGTCCAAACCCATTAAGTAGTTGAGCTTATAACTTTAATGAAGATGAACGGGCAATAACTTAAGGACTTCTTCAATTTTTTACTTAGATTTGTGATCAGAGCGACTGTAGGTGAGGTTCTGAGAATGTGTAATGGAAATCAAAATCTCTAGAAGATTATGTCTCTGTCTGAAGTTTTTACTTCGAAGCTTCCACAAGCTTTCATATTTTAGATATTCTTCAGCAAATAGTGAAATAGAGTCAAAACTCCACTCATTTTGAAAAAAAAAAATGAAAATGCGATATAAGTGCGAATACTTGCCGCCAACCGCTTTCTGAACTTATGCACTTACCTAAAAAATCATGTCCAAACGTGTATTACTTAAATGTTACTTACTCCTTACTCTTTAATGCTTGTAACCAGCAGTAGATATGAAAGTTTCTGTTATAAATAATTATTTAAAATTTATATCCTTTTACTTTATTAAATCGTAAAGATTTATATATTTATGCAATGATCCTCAATCGGTTGCGATTTAGAATCGTAAAATATTAAATACCGAAATATGAAATACCCAAGTTCAAAATCCCTAAAATTAGGTTACCTGATGTTTTGAAAAACCTACAATGGAAATATCAAAATATGAAACACCTAGGTTATAAATATCGTATGATAGAGTAAAATGCTATTAGGCTTTTTGAGCATTAACATCCATAATACACAAAATTTGAAACCCCTACGTTTAAAAATACTCTAGTGTCAAAATACCTAAAATGATAATAAAAATTGTACAGTGATTAGTGAAGTGTTTTCAGTTGAATACCAGCTTTACTAATTTATTGAGACCTACGGTTTCTTTGTACGGAAAATTATGCATTAAAGTTAAACTGTAATACAGACAGGTCAATAATCTGCGATTTGCGCGAGCCGAGCGTACGGATGGAGCGTGGTGCGGAGCAATCGGGGAAGCGCCAATGTAAAACATAGGAAATACAAATTTGCAAAAAAGAGACCACAGAGAATTTACAACTACTAGGTTTTATCAATTTTAAAAAGTATTTTGAATGTATGTTATACAACCATTTCAATATTAGGTATTTTTAACGTAAGTAGTTTAAGATTTAATACTATGAATTTTGGTGTCCATTCTATATTTTGATCTTTCAGTATTTGAATTTAAATGATCATTGGTGATTCTGAACCTAGGAATATGAAACATAGTTACTTTAGTTTTCAAGATTCTAATATGTAACAAAATCAGGCCTAATTGGAAGTAGTGCATTTGTCATTCGAATAATTTTAGTATTTTATTTCTGGAAATAAATCAAATCTCATTTTAAGTAACATTCTATAATGAAGTAGTCAGAAAACTATTTACCTGCATACAATTCACAGTTCCAACAGCAAAATCAAAGGTGCCCACAATATCCTCTCCGAGCTTGTAAGCAGACTTGAATAGACAGAAGCGACCAACCTTGCCTCTTGTGTTTGTGATCATGTATGAGTTTGGAGTCCTTCTTGCTGTGAGATTCTACAACAAATTTTATTGGGAATTTACTATATTTTTCTACCAATTTTTATTAAACTCGATTGTAGATTTTATATCCTCTAGCATAATATTTAAATACAAAAAATATAAATAAACTATGAAAAACTGAGGATGTACCTAGCCACATACTAAACAAATTTGGAAAAAACATATATCTATATAGCCAAAAAGTTGGAAACCCAACTACATTACCTGTAAAACTTGTAGTGCCATTGTCAGTGGAGTTTCCACTCTTCTTTCTTCTGAGAATGGATTAGCTGGCTGTAGCTCTTCCGTGGTCTCATTGCACAGAGCCGCCAGATCCTGGACATTCATTATTGGGCTGACTGGCAACACTCGGAAAGGGATTCTAACCATTTTAATATGAGAACCTACTTTTTGTGTTGCTATAGTAATTTTGTAGGAAAATTTCACTGAGGTGCCTCTATATGATGGCGGAGCTTCTATTGGTAAGGATTCTCGGTACCAAACTGAAAATTTTATTGTGAGTTTGACTAGTGTCATCAATAAAACATAATGTAAGGTATTTTATTTTATTTTACAGTATTTGAAAAATTTCAGGTTTTATAATTACACAGATTATACAGGTATACTTAATAAAAATTACATTCTTCTAATAGGAACTAACACAAAAAAAATGCAGCTCCTGTGAACGAGAACTAATACAAATCACAAATGCAAACTTCTATTAGATACTTTTATGAGCATATCAAGTAATATGGCAGCTTAGTAAACACTGCTTATGAACAATTTATGAAATACACAGATCATACATACATGTTTTTGTTTCCCCAAGAGATATTGTTAGATCGCAAAATAATATTTTAGGTTTCGTATGAAACACTACATCACCCATTTCACTAGAAGTTACTTCTAGAGATGTAGTTTTTGATCCCACTGAATCTGATAAATTCGTCGATTTTGAAGAAAAGCAATGTATCTGTGCTGAAGCCCATGCTAAATTCTCCAAAATATCGCTGTAAACATTAATCATTAATACAAAATACCACCAAACTTAGGTAAAATCAAACAATATCGTGAAATACCTGTGACTTTGTGAATTTCTATGTTCGGGTTGAGTAGAGTGGCTAAATGTTATACAACACTCTAAAGCTTCGCCGGCTAAATAAACAGTACCAGTCGTTAGTTTAGATGTAAGCTCTATCATGTTGAGTTTTTGAATTATCCTTTTTTTTACAATAATATTTATTATTTACATTCGTATTAATTCATAGCTATTTGTATGTATTGTCATTGTCAATGTCAGGCATATTTACGTCAACAATATGCTCCTACGATCATCCGTTATGTTGGCTAAAAAAGGTGCCACCTCACCTCACATAAATAAATGCACATAAAAACATATTTTACAATTTTACCTCAATGTCTATACACTTCGGTGCTGATAACACCAATTTGGTGTTGATGTGGGGCAAAGGGGAACGAAGGTAACTCCCCTTTAACTCCTCCTAGCGCGTTAAGCGAAATAAGTATATCCCACAGTTTTAAAAGGAAATGTCACAACCTAGGCTAGGTCTTTGTACACCATCTGAAAAAATTTACAAATAAATGGTAATTATAGGAAAAATACAAATAATTTGATTTAATTAGTAGTTAGATGGTCAAAAAATAAAAAAGTCAACATTATTTGTGTTCGTTTTATGGGGGAAATATTGACAATGAGTCTTTTCAATGACGGAAGTTGTAAAGTAAAGTTAGTCCACTAAGCAGAGGGGACAGCCACCTCACTCAAAGCACACTTCATTCACACATTCACATCACATTGATAGTTGTCTGTCTGTGTGTTTGATTGTTCGTTGCGCTTGAGTTGGTTTTTCGGTTTCTTTATAACTTTACAACTATTAAATAAGCTAAAAATACAGAAAACAATGCAATTCAATTCTTTGGACTTAATGCCATAATCGATACTACTCGATACACAAAACAAAAAGATGTAAGTAAACCTTGGCTGTCAAAATGACATTTTTGCCGCCATGATGTTTTTTGTTTGTGTTGCACACTAAAAGTGAACAATTTCATTTCTTACCAGTAAACAAAGAGTTTTAATAACAATTCAACAATCAAAAAGTGTTCTAAGCATCTAAAACTATTTTTTGATAAAGTGTACAAAGACCTGGCCCAGACTCCTTGCATTTTGGGACATATCTTTTGAAGTTATATTTACCTAAACAAATCTGTTGATACTTATTTGCTTTTTCGTAAAAATTAAGTTTGCCAATTTTTTTTATTTCTGTTACTTTTCCGGATGCTGCCACACCACGCTCGATTAACTACATACAAACCTTACTTTGCCTATCAATATGATGATATTTATTTTAGTCAACTTTATCTCAAAAACGTATCAACATAAAGTGTTAATCTTGCTCTAATATTTAAGCGAAAATAAGCATAAAAGTGTAAGTTATGATAGATCGAATGTTTGCCTTAGTAATCTATACTTAAAGACGATTTTCTCTCAAACTATGACGCTTAGAGAAATAAGCTATTCTTATATACTCGATATTCTTTGTTTGATTAAGCAAAACAATTTATAGAGGAGGAGGAAGATAGAGATTAAGAAGCAAAAATAGAAATCCGAAAAAACCTTCTACTCTTTTTTTTAGAAATAGTTGAAACTGATTTGGTCACAATTTTGCGAAAATTCATAAAAAAAATCGTAACCCGAAAACTATGAATAATCGTATAACATACATAGGGGTGATTCATATATCTCTCAACACGAGGCACCTAAATAAAAATTTTTGGATGTCACCTTTCTGCCCACCCTGTACATAAATTTTAAACTTTCTATAACATAATAATCTTTAATCGTCTCCGCATGGAGAAGATATCGTTTGAAATGGGAGACTAACCCGAACTCAAACAATCCTTGTCAGGCTAAAATTCGAGATTCGTATTTTTAATGTTAGACAGATAAAATATGCAGGGTGTCCCGCGGTACCTTGAATTGTGCAAGTAACTTGAATTTTGGTACTTGCATAGCCGTGGAAATAAACGGATTACAGTAATTTTATGTCCTTACGGCAATGTCAGCTTTTCATTTTACCGAACAAAATTTCACATCAAATGTTAAAATACGTGGTCTCCCTATTATTTCTGACACTATTTTATTAAGCAAAAAATAATCCTTATGATAAAGCCTTTTGATGGGTATGATAAAACTACAGGGTAATTTTTATTCTAGTGTAGCGGGTTCGATTCCCGGTTCAACCATGTAATTATTTAAAACTCTATGAATGCAGTTTAAATTCCTTTTTTTTCATTAAAATAATGTCTTCTTTCAGTAAAATGTTCCATCTACAATATTCAAGGTATTTGCCCTCCATGTGGCATAACCATGGGTCACCCTTTATAATAGGATTTTATATGTAAAACAAATATAAACAAATTCACTATATAAAGATATAAAAGACAATAAAATTTTGTCAGTATAATAAATGAAATACCACAACCACACTTAGCTTTATCTGGGAGCTTTATGTATTAAAAAAATATATTATACATATCTCTTAAAGTTATTTTACAAAAACAATTTACACTTCAGACCTTTATCCTTTCTTTTGGCTGTAAATAAAAAAGTTCTTTTTTATTATATTTCATCGTTTCATTCTTCAGATAGTATTTAATTAACAAGGTAATCCTTTTAAGGTACTAAGTAACTTCGCATAGTTTTAGAGTATGTCATTTGACTTATTCAAAAAACTTCCGTCTGTTTACTTGATCAACCCCGGTCCCGACAAGTCTTTCTTTTTTCGTGCGTGGTAACAAGCACAAGTCTTATACCAACCAGTAACATTATAGTTTTATATTAAATATGTTGTAAACGTTGTAAACTTTAACTAACATTGGAATGACTTTGGAGGAGTTTAATGTTCGATTACGACAATTATATTTCGTCGTTTCATTCTTTTAATAGAATATTATTAAACAGGTAGTCCTTTTAAGGTACTAGGTAACTTCGCACAGTTTTAAAGTATGTCATTTGACTTATTCAAAAAACTTTCCACTCAGCGGTGGCACCATCTGTTTACTTGATCCACCCCGGTTCCGGCAAGTCTTCATTATTTTTTCGTGCGTGGTAACAATCACACGTCTTATACCAAAGAGTAACAGTTTAATATTAGATATGCGGAAAAGATCAACAGAAAACAAATTTGAACGTTATAATATGAAAGTTTGAAAATTAGAACAAAAAATAAAGAAATGTAGCCATTGCTTGTTTTTTCGTAAGTGATCGCGGGTATCTATAAACGATAATTTCGCTTTGTTAAAAGATGCAGAAAACACGTGTTATCTATAATAGATATATCACGTTGTCCGCTTGCCTTCCTGGTAGTCTTCTACCTAATGTTTATTATTATAAACTATAATTTCGCTTTCTCGAAAAGATGCAGAAAATACGTGTAATCTATAATAGATATATCACGTTATCCGCATAAATTACTGGTAGTCTTCTACCTGATGTTTCCTATTCCGATTAATGCTGTATAGTACTCGTATTGTTATTTTTGACTTTTTTTTCAATAATGTTGAAAATTTTTAACACGATATCTGTATTACGTAATATTCTATTATTTAAATTTTTTTTTCAAATCTGAAAGTCGTCGTTAAAATCATTTAAATATAATGATGAACCCAGTGGACGAATCTCTGGCTAGCCATTTCCGTTACCGCAATACCTGAGTCCTCTATGTAGACGCTCCCTAATCTGGAAACGTCGACCTCCGAGAATGAACCGGGCCAGTCGGGAGAATTATTTCCGACATGGACCCAGAGATTATTTCTAACCTCGGGGCTTAAGGGGCTCCAGTTATTGAATAACCGGGGGTTGAAAAATAAAAAAAAAGTAATAATAATTATTATAATAAAAAAGTACACCGAAGCTATCTATGTACTCCCCAAACATCGACAGGCAACCGGTCAACCCAGTCGGGAAACTGGATGGGACCTCCTCGTTACCCGTCAAACAGTGGGGGGGGACGTCAATGGAAAGTGCCAGTGCCTCCACTTCAGCGTCCACATTTGAATTAGGCGTTCAACGCAAAATTCAACCAGTCCGGGACTCGTGCACAGAATCAACCATAATGCAGGTACACGCAGGTCGAATCCATTAGGTTGAGGAGGGCGATGGCTGGATCCCGCGTTAACTCGTGAACGGGTGCCATTTGAGGGTGTTCGTCGTTTGGATACTTGGGGGGAGGGAGACTTGCCGAGCTGCCTTGCCGATGCAGAAAAGAATAATTTTGTATAGACATAAAGAGACTCTGTAAATTTATTTTGAAAAAAAAAATATACCCGTGAAGATTCTTGCCAGTTCTTCTTCACGAAGGTTTTTTTTCGAACTGGTGGTAGAATCATGTTTTATTTGACGTCAATAAGAACAAGTAATTGTCAATGTTGAGAAATAAATATTTGAATTTGAATTTGAATTACTTTTACGATTATTGGCCTAAAATAACAAATAATGAAACGATTTTATAATGAATAAATAATAATGATGATAATTTTAATTCCATTTCATAATAAAATTACACCAGTATTTACTCCCAAACATATTTTGTCGCATAGTGAAAAGCGAAATATGATAATAGCAATAAATAAATTGTTACACTTAGAGGCTATAAAACCTCGTTATACCTCAAGTGACCAGTTTATATCAAACAAATATAATAAATAAATATTTTTAGCGCCGAAAGTCAACGGCGAAAAACGGTTCGTACAATAAATAGATAATACAATTTTGTAGAAAAAGTACACTTTCAAATGGAATTTTATAAAAAGGCTTAAGTCCATAGTGTTTGAGCCGTCGGCCGATGATGTTTCAGCATATAATACCGTCATGATTATTTTTAATAGATTGACTATACAGTCATAAACCATATTTAAAAGGTTATTGAACTAACTTTTTTGTTTTTGGTATTTAAATTAAATAATGAAGTCAAAGGAAATCTTACGTACAACACTAGAGTCACGTGACCAAAATCATAATTAGAATATAGAAAGAAAACACATTTATACATTAGATTAACCTAAAGGCTTTTAAAGGAAGAGGTCTGTACCCGTGACAAGTCGAGGAGGTCTCAAAATGCGAGAAACTGACGCTACTGAGCCACATTATCTATCGACCCTAAGCGACTGTTTGTCGCGTTTAGACACCTTCTCGGCTAATTATATGCTAGCCCCGTGCAATTTTAATAGACGAAAAAAGTTTAACCTTCCGCGCTTATGAAGCTTGTTTTCAGCTTGAGTTCTTATTGTCTGACACAGGAGAGTTTTTTTAGGATAATTTAGTTTATTTTATGATAAAATACGTTCTAATATAAAGGAAACTCAAAAAGGAAATAACACGGGAAGAAAAAAAGTCAAAAAAAAGGAAAACTGAAAGAGCACATCCACTTGTTGCAAAATAACAGAGCGAATATTGGATTGACGTATTTGAATTTTGAAGTTTGGGATCCCGAACTAAAAAAATCAAAACTCACAAAAAGTTATAGTTGCAATCGAAATAATGCTTTGCAAGATTATACAATTAACATAATTAAGTTTGTAATATGTTTTTGATTTTATTTATTTAGTTTTAAATGTATACTTTATATGTTTACTTTACTGTTTATGAAAAGCTTTATGCCTTTATCTTTAGAATAAGCCACCAGCAAAACTTCTTTTGCATTGAATCAGTAACTTCAACGTTGCGCAGCTATTGTATGGAGACTCCTCACGTTTAGTTTCTTATTAATTGAGATAATTTTATTGGGAAATATTTTAGTTCTGATACTTTTTTAAATAATCATTTACATAAATGATACGAATTATCGTGCATTCCATTCGTCCATTAAGTGCTGAAACAAAAAGCTTACTGACGGCCTAAAATGGACTTAACCCTTTCTAAATTAATTCCCCATAATGGTTTCTTAGCTAACATAGATAAGAAAAATCATACCTACTCGTACCCACAGGTTTAAATCAATAGATGTGCCCCTTCGGTACAAAGAACGTACGAAATTAGGTTTCTACTCAAAGTTGTGCATGGAGTGTTGTCTCAGTATCCAACGAGCGCTTGTCGTGAGTGGTACAGTGCAACAACTTAATGTACACAGTGTTTTTCCTTAAAATGTATAGTTTAAGATTGAATTATGCCGTCGTGTTCATTTCGGGGGTGTAAAAATACAAGCCGAAACACAAACAAGGATAAAGGTGTTACTTTTCATGCATAAGTAACTAATAAAAAAAATATTTTATGATTTATTGGCGTTACTCGTCTGTGTCGCACGGCAGCATGGCCGCGAGACGCGGAGGGGGCGGAGAAGCGTCCGGCTGCCAAAGAATAAGTAATTAGATACAAATAGAAAGGCCAACTCATTAGGTACTTTTACCTATTCCTATATAAGTAACAAAATAGAATGATTGTTGAACTGAAGATTTTTTGTGAACCTTGGGCTTTTTAGTTGTTTTTTGGCAAGGCAGTTTTGCTTTTTATTTTGTTTATTTGACTTCTAGTAAAAAATATACTGATATATTATCTAAATCAATTGTTTAATACTATCATGGTTGTTTCACAGTTTTAAAATTTATAAGATCCTACATAAAAGAAAAATCAACTCACTACTACAATAGCGAAAACGAACTAAGTACAATAAAATTACGTACATTAGAGTCTTTTTTGCACAGAGATATATTCCAAATATTAAATGAACTTTCTAAAAAACCGCCACCACTTTTAACCAGAGTTTTAATTATAAAGGTGATAATAGATAACTACAATAATGTAAGACTACGCTACTTACTAAAAAAAACGCAAAATAAAAACGCCAAAAATTTAATAAGTTGGTGCTTTTTGCAGGCAATTGACGTATAAGTTATAAAGCTATTCTCTTTATGTTGAAATAAATGATTTTTAAACGTTTACTTGTATTTATTTCTGTGTGTATAAACCTTTAAAACTTTTTAGGTATATTTTACAGCGTAAGATCTTTGTCACATCTGATCTATACTCTTTGACGATTGATGACGTGAACTTGCTGTGTTTGTGTAAATGAGCATGACAACTCCATGACACGTGTGGGCAAATCTATTGATTTAAATCTATGCTCGTACCTATATTTGTTAAATACAAAAAATACCTACGTTTTGCATTTATGTACGTACGAGTTTACGGCCATACCATATGGATTATCCGTTGCTCCGCGGGTATTTACAAAAATTATACGCGAAGTTATGAGTCACTTGTTGTGAATTTGAACAAAATCGACTAGTACCGACAAAGTCGGTAACATTTTTGGGCTTTATGTTTAACATCGAACAGTACCTGACGATATAAGCGTTATAATAATAAATAAATTTATGAAACTTCAAATATGTTCGATGTGAGATTTTGCCAAACATATAGATGTACTGGTCGCAGCCTGTCTAGCTACAAAATAAGTACAACTATGAGGCAAAAATTAAACTCCCTAAATTACTGTTAGGAGATTTAATCTGGTAGAAAAGTATAAGTAAATATACCATTTCCTGTTCAGTTACTTCACAAATTTATAAGATATATACAGATGCATTCGGAACAGGCTGGGGCGCAGTATTCCAAAACAATAAATTTTATAATTTTTGGAAACATAGTGAAAAAGAATACCGTATCAATTACCTATAATTACTAGCCGTTTCCTTAGGCTTCAAAAGTTCAGCCGGGGAAGAAAGAAATTGTGCAATATTATTGTGAATTGATAGTACCAACGCTATTAGTTACGTCAAAAGGATGGGTAGTATTCAATTCTACATTTAAATACTCTAACTAGACACATTTGGCGAGGAACGTAATTTATGGATTTTTGCTGTAATGTTTGTTTGCAAATGTGACGCATTTGTGACTAGGTATCCTAAACCGGATGCAGTCGCAGTCGATGCGTTTACGAATAATTGGGCCTCTACGTATTTTAAACATTTCCTCAATTCTCCCTTGTCTTAAAATGTGTAAGAAAAATAATTGATTTGAATTAAAACAAAAGATTTAATTAACTCCCATAACACCACCAAAAAAAAAGCAGTGCAGCCTTACCCTGGGTACCACGAGACGCTACGGGCGGCGTCCGCCAGAGACCCTGCCGTTGATGCTCGCTTCTCTGGCACACCTGAATATTTGTCAATAAAACATCACGTTGAGGTCATGGTGGAAGTTTTGTACGTTACGTAATACTGATATGTTCAAAAACCTGTTTTATTAGTTCTTTGTTTTTTAAATGAGCAATTTAATAAGGGTTGTTCATTCGGTTCATTAAATTCAGACCGTTCAGCCTTGTCTCTATTGTTAGCCGAAGATATGGGCAATGATGAGGCAAATTTTACAAGAAGCCTATAAAATTAAAGCAACTAAATCGAAGTACTTACACATTTTTCTTGGGATCCATATTTAGTTCTTAATCAGCTTTCTCTACGGTATTATTATATTAGTTTAATTTAGAAAAAAATACCAAAAAGTTACCGTTACATCGTTAGCTGTATGCACCGAACATAGGGCCCAGACATTAAATTAGAAAATATAGTTTTTGCATCCGTATACATAATCATAATAAACATCATTAAAACCACAGCCCCAAATCGTTATCCTTGCCAATCTTTAAAAATAACATAATGATATGTCCTTTATCGACTCTAAAAGATTATATTTTTTGTGACGAAAAATATTAAAGCTTTGAACTCGGGGTTCTTGTTTGTAACATGAAAGGCCCCTCACAGAGCCGCGTCAAGTCAGACACTAAGTCGGTGGATAAAGCAGTCGCAATCAGCACGCGGCACGTGCTCAGTGTAGGTTATCCGAGAAACTGCTGGGTGGACCTAAAACTCTCAGGCCTTGCCAAAATGCAAGGAGTCTGGGCCAGGTCTTTGTACACTTCATCAAAAAATAGTTTAAGATGCTAAGAACACTTTTTGATTGTTAAATTGTTATTAAAACACTTTGTTTATTGGTAGGAAATGAAATTGAGCATTATTATATAGTGTGCAACACATACAAAAAACATCATGGCGGAAAAAATGTCATTTTGACAGCTCAGGTTTACTTACATCTTTTAGTTTTGTGTATCCAGTAGTATCAATGGCTGGTTGGTTGAATTGAATTGTTATGTGTATTTTTAGCTTATTTAACAGTTGTAAACCGAAAGAAAGAATTCAAGCGCAACGAACAATCATGTGTGTTTGATTGTTCGTTGACAACTATCAATGTGATGTGAGTGAATTGTGCTGTGAGTGAGGTGGCTGTCTCCTCCCTCTGCTTAGTGAAGTAACTTCACTTGACTACTTCCGCCATAGAAAATACTCATTGTCAATGTTGCCTACTAAAACGAACACAAATAATGTTGACTTTTTTATTTTCTTACCATCTAACTACTAATTAAATCAAATTATTTGTATTTTTCCTATAATTTCCATTTATTTGTCAATTTTTTAAAATGGTGTACAGAGACCTAGCCCAGGTTGGGACATTTCTTTTACCATAAACCTATATTAGACCCACTAAACGACTTTGTCGTACTCTATAAAGATACAAACCACCCAATATCTTCCGATAAAGAGAAAATTAAAATCAAATTGTTCTGTTTATTGATTTAATTAATTTGGTAATCACAATAAATGCCTAAAAATTACTGGATTCTTAAATTATGTACTAAAGTAAGGAATTTAATGAATAAACGTATTTAAATAAAATATAATTTGTAAAGACAAAAGAAAACAAAACTTAATCTCTAAATATCTACCTTGTTAATTAAATTATTAATATTATTATTAAACGCTAAAATAGTCCTGTTTTTAAGTTCCTCTACGGTATTCACGTCTGTCGCGTACACTTCACTTTTCACAAACCCCCAGATAAAAAAATCCATTGGAGTAAGATCCGGGGACCGTGGTTGCCATCGTACTGGTCCAAATCGACCAATCTACTGCTGTCCAAACATTTCGGTGAGTAGCTCTCTGGAAGACATCACTGAATGTGGAGGAGCTCCGTCCAATTGGTACCATAAATGCCGATAATCGGCTAAGGGTAGTTCTTCGGTATATTCAGCAACGGGACCGGATAATATCTCCAAAAATTTTGCCGCGTTAAGGGTGCAATCAATAAAAACAGGGCCAATAATCTGGTCCCTGTGTATACCAGCCCACACATTAACAGAGAAGCGGTACTGATGCTCTGACTCCCGAATCATGCGTGGATTTTCTAAAATACTCCAGTATCTGAAATTTTGTTGGTTCCATATGCCATTGCGTGTAAATGTGCTCTCGTCGGTCCACATGACATTTAATAAAAAATTCGGGTCGTCAGTAACTTTTCAAGTATCCACTGTCAGTGAGTACGCCTGACTGGCAAATCCCTTCTTAAAAGTGCTTGAACTTTTTTAAATTTGTACGGTTTGCGTTTATTCCTTTTTAAAATGTTATGCACGGTTCTATGGCAAACTCTAAACTGGCGTGCGGCTCTATGCAGACTCGATGTGGGGTTGCGATCAAAATAGTCAAGAATCTGTTGCTCGCGCGCAGTAGGTATCTGCTGCGGTGGGACTCCCTCCTGATGCGCTGCTAATGGTCTGTTTTCCCGTGCCCGTTGTACTGCCAATACTATGGTGCGAGCGTTCCTAGGGCACGTGCGGCTGTCTCCATACCTTTCTCGGTAAGTTCGCAGAGCTATGGCTGCGTTTCCGTGGGATTCCCCGTAGATTAAAATCATGTCAGTGTATTCTGACGCCGTGTATGTTGTACGAGGCATTGTGGATATCTCACGTACTTACAAAATAATTAAAAACTACTCACAAAACTAAACGTAAAATACTCAGTTACGTGTCCTATCACAATAAAAACTTAACATTAGTAAATGGGACGCGTGAGCGACAATAATCTGTGCTGAATTGCGCAACGTGCACCCCGGATGCAACGCGTCTTCGCACTAAACAAAGTAAAAATTGTAACCTTGACCAAATTAGCCGAGCCGCCGCCGGCGCAATAGCAACATATTGATCTATACTTTTTTTTTAAGGAAAGATTTAGTATCAGTATGTAGATTCAGTAACTTCCTTGTTTGTATTGCAAACTTACGATGTGAACTGGCAACGTCGCGTCGCTCGCGTGAATTTTGTCGTTTAGATAACTATGTATGCCTATAGTACAAACTTACGATCAGGTGATCGGGAAGATACAGAGTGTTTAAATGAAACTAAGTAAAAACTAAAAAGCATTCCTGCGACAAAACTATTGCTTACATTGTTCTGATTTTTGTTGTGTAGCCTGATAATGATAAACAAAATATGTGGTTTCATTTAATGCCTCTCGCTTTTATCAACATTGTATAAATAGTTCCAAAAATATTATCAATTTGTGTGCCTCCTCGCGTAGTTGGACAAGGTGGTAATAACGTCCTGTATCCAGCATTCTGCATTAATGACAAATTCAAAGTCATTGAAAAGATTTTCATTAGGTCCCCTTCCGATAACTTCTTCTTCACTTTCTTCAATAAGCTCTGTATTTCTTATAGCTAACAATAAAGTTTTAATTTCGATTAATTTAATTTAGATTAGTTAACGCTTCTTCTTCGTTTCGCCATGGAATATACAGCATAAACTACTCTCTATAAAAAAATATCTGGATCGTCTAAAAAACTGAAATGTCTGAAACGAATTATCCTTGGTCTTGCTTTTCGTCGTATAAATCCTAGATTGTCTTGTAATGGACACCAGTTACCAATCATTTCATCTGTTTGGTTTTGAGAACTAATTTATTATTATTTACTTAGGCACCTATTACAGGTTTATTACTAGAAAATAATGGTTCAGGGTTTATGTATAAGGTTTATGTTTATGAAATTAAATGTTTTTATTTCTTTATTGTTTTATATTTGAGTTGATTGTATGAAAGGTAAATTGCGGTTTACGATTTATGACGTATAAAAAAAACTGCTTTCTAGATCTCGTTCAAACCAATTTTCGGTGGAAGTTTACATGGTATTGTACATCATGTATTTTTTTTAGTTTTATCATTCTCTTATTTTAGAATTTACAGGAGGGGAAACACACATTTTACTACTTTGGAAGTGTCTATCGCGCAAACTATTCAGTTTAGAAAAAAATGACATTAGAAACCTAAATATCATTTTTGAAGACCTATCCATAAATACCCCACACGTATGGGTATGATGAAAAAATTTTTTTTTGAATTTCAGTTCTAAGTATGGGGAACCCCCAAAAATTGTTTTTTTTTTGTGTAAAATCTTAATGCGGTTCACAGAATACATCTACTTACCAAGTTTCAACAGTATAGTTCTTAAATTTCGGAAAAAATTGGCTGTGACATACGGACGGACAGACAGACAGACATGACGATTCTGTAAGGGTTCCGTTTTTTGCTATTTGGCTACGTAACCCTAAAAATATTATTTTTATGGATTTAGTTAAATTCAAAATGTTTGTATTAATTGACATTTTAAGAAACACAGCGTTATATCTTGTCGTTTTAAGAGATTGTGGTAAAAGCAAAGTCCTATAAGCACTCATTAATTCCCAATATTGTTTTGTAAAAAGGAACGGAGCTTCAACGAACAATTTTCAAAACTTCACTGGTTGACAGTTAGTTGCTGTAAATAAACTGGTTGCATCTATTTTGTAAAATAAATGTGTAATTAGAAAAATGATTATATCAGATGGAATTAATCATGGTAAACTGCAGTCAATTATTGTGGGAGAGTTAAAAAAGGCTGGACTAAAACATAGACTTAAGAAAATTATATTCAAAAGCGTAAAAGTAAGTTCGCGCGTTTAGAGTTTGTTTCCTATTTGAAACACCTAAGGATTTTTATTATATTTCAAATATTATTTGCAGGATCATAAGGCTGTGTTTGGGGCTCCGTTATTTAAAGTGCCTTCTACTAGTGTAATATGTTGCGGAAGTACTTTGAGTGTCCCTCTAGTAGTAAGTGAAATGTCCGCAGTTCTGAGAGCCAACGTTCACGTTGAGGGGCTGTTCCGGAAGGCGGGCTCTCAGAGTCGTCAAAAAGATATAAGGGTAATAGATAAGAGACTTTTTAATGTTTACAACTTTCATTTACTTGACAGTCTTCAGAGATCTTATAACATTGTGTATTAAGGTGTGTTGTGTGAATTAAAATAATAATAATTTAACTATTATTTTAATTCACCTAATATACCTGTGTAATTAATATGAAACTTACAGAGACTCCTGGATGCCGGGGGCTGTGTCTCTGAAGGCCACCATCCCATAGATGTTGCCAGTGTTTTTAAACTATACTTGAGATGCTTACCAGAACCCTTAATTAGTGCAGAAGTACAGGATCTGCTGTTGCGATGTAGGATAACGGCAGGTGATGATGCCATCAAGCCTATCCTACATACTCTGTTACTACTGCCTGTACTGCATATACATCTATTGCACTATATTATGGAGGTGAGTATTTTTTATTTTCTGATTCAATCACAGTACTCTCCTTGGCTCCAAATTGGCGTAATGCGAAAAAACATTGCCAGTGAATATAACAGAGAAAATGCTTGCGAGTCTCCTTGGATTCTTTGTGCCCTTTTTTATGCAAACAAGGAATTGATTTGGAGTAAGTAATGTTTGAGCAAAAATAACCCCAAGAATCAAAACTTGTACAAATGATGCAAGCTAATAAATCTCCTTTATTGTGTATTTGACATGTTTTTAAACTTATTTAAATTGTTTATTAGCAGTAAAGAAATATTTAAGAAGTAACAGTGTGCTTACAATCAATAGTTTTGTAGAAACAGGACTGTTTGAGGAGCTGCTGCCAGTTGACGAAAAGTACTCCATACAAACGGTACCAAGTTGTGATGTCACAATGTGTAAATCATACAAAAACTGCATTTGGCATTTGGATAAAATATATAATAGCTATGTAGACAAGGCATTTACATACATACTGTCATAATAAAAATTGTTATATTTTATCAAAGTGTAACATATTTCAGAATAAGTTTTCTAAACTATACATTTTCAATATAAAATTCAAAACTTTATTGTCAAAAGTTTTGGGTTAAAATAATTTATATTTTCTAAATCAATCATAATAAGTATTTACAAACTGGTGGTAGAGTCATGCTTTATTTGATGTCAATAAGAACAATTAATTGTCAATGTTGAGAAACAATTGTGACTAATTGTCAAAGTAAATCATGTGTCGCCCCATTGTGACCAATTACTGGACTTCGATGAGACCACAAGTTAAGGTCTAGACACTGGCTATTGCTAGATGGTGCTATTTAATTGAATCACAAACGATGATGTGTAAAGGATTGTGTTAACAATTTTAACCAAGTTATTAGAGCAAAAAAAACACCATGTTTTCTTCTATGTCAGACACCCTTGATAGAGTTATCATGGTTTGTATTTACAAAAAAGTTGATGGGCATGTTAATGCTATCCTATTGCAAGAGGAAAGCTTGGTTCATTCAAGGAAAATTGTTTTTTATAGTTATGAAATGAAATAAAATTTTTATTTTCTCAACATTGACAATTACTTGTTCTTATTGATGTCAAATAAAACATGACTACCACCAGTTTGGAAAAATACCTTCATGAAGAAGAACTGGCACTGTACATGTCTAAACAATGACCAAATCAAGCATGGACAGATAACCGGAGTCATTCAAGAGGTTGAAAATAAGCATGCTAGTAGAACTTGACAATTACTTGTTCTTATTGATGTCAAATAAAACATGACTACCACCAGTTTGGAAAAATACCTTCATGAAGAAGAACTGGCACTGTACATGTCTAAACAATGACCAAATCAAGCATGGACAGATAACCGGAGTCATTCAAGAGGTTGAAAATAAGCATGCTAGTAGAACTTATACATATTTTTGAAATCTTGTCTGTTAAAGATCAGACATAATTCCTAAAGTTTCATGTGATAGTTTAGTTAGCAACCTTGGGACACTTTATTAAGTACCTAATGCAACTTTAACACAATTTGGTTGAGGTAGTATTTGTAGCATTAACATACTAGATGCAATAAAAAAAACTACGGGTTTAAATGGTATAAGTCATGGTCTATAAGATTTTTATAAATACCAATAATAACTGAAGAATCATAATAAATAACTAAATTATTGAAATTTGTGGTTTAAATTTTAGGAATATTTAGGTCTTGATAACAGCAGAAAGGTTACTGGGTCAGCCATGGGTCAATCTGACACAGACACCGGACTAAATATACTTACAATTACTTACGCAATTGCTGAATATGTGGGTTATAAGCTTGTTTATAACGAGAGCTAAAATATGTATATATTATTGAAAGTTAGCATTCATGAAAAACAATAAAAAATGTTTAAGAAGTACAAGTAAAGTTTTTAGATCCAAAGAGCTGGTTCTCTTATGGTCTTGTATAAGCCAGTAGCATTAAATTTGAACTTGGTGTGGAGTACAATGCACACAAAAAAAAACCGGTTTTTATTGTTTCAATATCTTTAGTTAGTAAAGTTACCTTTTGAACAAAATAAACATGGTAATTGGTTTATCCCATTAAGCATTGATAGCACATATTTTTTTATTAGGTGTTAAAGCAACTAATAGTATAAATATTAATTATAGTAGGGATAATAAGAAATAGCTGGCTAAGTAATTTTGAAGTAATGTTTCTTATGTTCTTCTTGAGCTTTATATATAAATCCCTTGAACTAGATCATTGCGAGTTCAATAGTTTTCATACCCATTCGTCGTAGCTGTAAACGATAAGTTGCTGACTGTAGGCAATTAAATATTAGTTTTATCATTAGTAAAGAAATATAGGAGAAGTAACAGCATGTTAACAATCAATAGTTTTCTAGATAAAGCGATATGTTTGAGGAGCTACTGCGAGTCGCCGAAAAGCGCTCCATACAAAACGGTACCGAGTTATGACGTCACAACGTGAAAATGATCCTAACATTGTATGGGCGTTTGGATCACATATATAATAGCTACGTAGATAATGCGTCACATGCACACTCATAATAAAAATTCTTATATTTGATGGTAGTAAGCTAATTATATTAAAAAATTACCATTAACCTATTTAATAGAAGCGTTTTACCTACCAATAAAACGCATATTAATTTACTTACCTTATTCGAAGCTTATTTAATTGAGATAGGCATTTCCGTTTCCGCCTTAACATTTTTCGTGTTTTTTTCTTCTTAAAATACTCGTCACTTCTAACTGGCAGTGGTGGGGAGCCGCGTGAGCCTCACCTGATTTATCTTTTTTGAATTCATTGAGTCTCAATTACCAGGCAGAGCTTGTTTATAAGCTTCGAATAAGGTAAGTAAATTAATATGCGTTTTATTGGTAGGTAAAACGCTTCTATTAATTTGACTTGACCGTTATTCGAAGCTTATTTAATTGAGATGTGTTATCGCCTGGTAGAAGTGATAGACGCCAATGTGAAGATGTAAACCTAAATTACTAGTATGTAGTAAAAGGGTTAATGATGTAAGGTTAAAGGGCATTTTATGCCCTAAACATAAATAAAATAAAACATTTAGAAGAAATGTTGTATTTAAGAAAAATACTTGAAAATATAGCAGGCAAAATTGCATCATATAATCTATAAATCATCTTAATCATATCTAACCAACAGGATTAAACAAAGTAGTTATTGAGGATCGATTAACAGTTGTTATTACTTCACGTTTATAAAATTTGCAAAACGTATTTTGTGATTGCCAGTTGCCTCTAGCAAGAATTTCTTCAAGAGGTAAATTGTCGATCCAATTTTTTGAGGCCACGGCTGATCTTATACTACCTGGTGATGCCTTGATACCAGCTTCTACTAATAAGGATTTGATCCAACCTGCAATTAACGTTTTCGAAGCTGGTCTTGGTTCTCCTCTTATATTTATGAACAAATTATTAGAATTTGTTGAAGATCTACGATTTTCAAGGAGCGATATTGTATGCTTAACCCAATAAACTGGGTCTAAATTTTGATTCACTTCATTAGAGATTAACCTCCAACCGGATTGCCTATAACTTGCAGAATCAGTTTTTGATCCAAAAGCTGGCCAAAAAACTATTTCACTATTTTGATCAGAATAACCTGCAGGGTCAACCGTGAGCAAGGTCAAATCATGGATTCTTCTCCCAGAGCATAGTAGAAGAAGAGCAGCTGTATGTCTCTGAACTTGAAATATATTGTTTTTGTTGATATGTTTGCTTTCCAGAAATTTTGCGAGGTCGTCAATATTCCAAACAAGAGATTTATTGTGGGTGACTGGTTTATGTAAAGCTATGGACTTTAAAACATGTTTCACTAAGACATTTGAACTTAACTGACCGGAAATCTCTGGATTACACAGGGTTGATACTACTGACTTATGCAACAAAATAGAATTATATGATAAATTATTTTTTAGGTGGAAGTCAGATAAAAATCTTACCAAGTCACTACCAGCTGGAATTGAAGGGTTAATTTGATGAGATTCGCACCATGCAACCCATCTCTTCCAAGCAGCGTCATAAACTTTGCGGGTTGAAGGACGCCATGATTTTCCAAGAAGCTCTAATTGACTTTTATTCCAGGTTTTTAGCATCCCCGACCACCCCCACATTTCCACACTTCCAGAGTCATATCGTGAACATACGGGGGAGGTAGTCCCGTTGTCGTGTCTATCAGGACTTTGTCTAAGTGATACAGCGTGAATGGTGGGGCTAGAGCTCGCGCTTTGATGTCGGGGCGCCAAAAGACTCGCTCCCATCGTGGCACTACTACCAGATAAGTTCCCCACGCCTGATTCAAGCAGCTCAGAACTTTTGGGATTAGAAATGGAGGGGGGAACACCCACGCCAGGTTGTAGTTCCATGTCTGAGAAAAAGCGTCGTACAAAAGGGCTTGGTTGTCGTTTTGGTCCAAGGATATGTAATTTGTCACGACGTGTGCTCGGTTGGATGCAAATAGGTCGATTAATGGAACTCCCCATTTCGAAAAAATCTTGTCTGTGCAGTTTGAAGACAGGTGCCACTCTGGAGCCATACGAACTCTCGACAGATGATCGGCGTGGCTTTTGTTGAATATTCCAGGTATGTAAAAAATGTTCATATGAATTTGCCAGTCGTGTGTTATTTGGAAAATTTTGTACGTCAAATTGAGGAGAGGTACTGACTTGGTGCCTCCCTCGTGACGAAGATATGAGACCACTGACCTGTTGTCGCTCTGGATCAAAATGGTTTTGTGTTTCAGGAGCTGACATTGATCTTGTAAAACTTTTAGGATTGCCAACATTTCCTTCTGATTGCAATGCAGACCCTTTTCTGCTTCGGACCACAGACCCGAGAGTGACAGATTGTCTAGTCGAGCTCCCCAAGCGATGTCTGACGCGTCTGTCGTGAGGAAATGAGAAGGAGGCGGCACATGTATAGCCGATGGATGTTGACAATTCTGGCGCCACCATATTAGATTGTTCATTGCAACACGAGGCAGGTTGTACTGTTTCTGGAGATCTGACTGCAAAATTTTGTTCTGAAAGTTTAACAATGCTCAAAAATTCAGTCTTGGATTTGGAACTGCAAAGCTGGCAAAATTGAGCAGACCGACAATGCTTTGAAGTCCGTTGAGAGTAGTACGTTGCCTCCGTTTCACTTGATCTATTTTGTTCAAAAGTGCAGGAATCTTGTCGTCTGGAAGGCGCTTGAGATTCGACCATGGATCCCAATGAATTCCTAGGAATACTAGATTTTTTGACGGTGTTGTTATTGATTTTTGATAGTTGATCATCCAACCTAAAGTTTCTAGAGTGTTGAGCACAACCCCTACCTGAGCACGAAGGGTCTTCTCGATTTGATGAGCTATTAAAAAATCGTCGAGGAACACTATAATCCTTATACCTTGCTGTCGAAGTCTTTGTGCTATCCAATTTGTGAGTGCAGCAAAAGTTTTGGGCGCCGTACTTAGACCAAAAGGTAAGCAAGTCATGTCTAGCAATTCGTTGCGATACAGCAGGCGAAGAAACCTTCTGTGGCTGCGCACTATAGGCAGGTGGAAATACGCCTGCGACAGGTCGACCTTGCACAGCCAATCTTGTGGTTGAAGGAAGTCTGGGATTCGATTCACATTTATTAGTTTGAATCGTTCTGTCTTTATGTAATAATTTAATGCTCTTAAATTGAATATTGGTCGAGACGTCCCGTCTCCCTTGGGAACCAGAAACATTGATGACAGGAAGCTTTTTGAAACTATCGCTCGCTCTAGAACTCCTTGTTCCATCATTTTGTTTATGACTGAAGTCATTTCGGCTGACTCCGGAACATTTACACTTGTTCCGATGATGTATGGATGTGCAAGCGGAGGTTTCTGGCAAAAGGGTATGCGATACCCGGATATAACCTTTAGAATGTAGTCTGGTGCACCCATTTGTTCCCATCGGTCTCGATAGTGAAGGAGACGGCCCGCTCTGAACGAGTCAATACTTACGCCGTTTGTTGTCGTGTTGGCGGGGAGGTGACGATGCACGCTTTCGCCCACCCCTCTGTTGATTGTATCGCTTATAGTTAGATTGGCCTCGAAAGTTATGGCGATTATTCGGTGCGACCGAAATATGAGCAGCACGGCTATGAGCATTATATCCACCTTGCGGAGGTGGGTTACCGCTGCTGCCACTACCTTGCGGAGGTAGGTTAGTGCTAGCACAATGTGAATGCACAGTATTGTGTTGGCAGACTTGAGCGTCATTAACGAAACCCTGCGAGGGTTTATTAGATGAACCACGAGGCTTATTCACATCTACCTGCGAGACAGAACCTATTTAAATCTTTTCTTAAGTTTTCACGATACATACTTTAAATAAAACACTTTTTACCGGATATTATCGCGTATATTTTAGTTAATTTTAAAATTATTATTTCGACGTTTCGGCATCTTTGCAGTTGCCGTGGTCACGATAGACTAAGGTGTTGTTCATCTATTGCCAGTAATAAAAACTACATGATTGTCAATACATATTAACGCCATCTGTTTCTCAGTCTTCTCGCATAACGTCCCGGATTGACAAAAAAGGCACTGACTGTGTCTTGAGTTTGCAGTCTAACAGTTTGCTGGTTTTTCATTTTGATGTTTTTAAGTATTGGATCCCATGTTGATGAAAGTTTCCAACCATCTTCTCTATTTCTCCACGCCACTCACAGTTGAACGAAGACCAGCATTCCTGCCTTATATAAAGGGTGTTACTGACAAGATAGGAGGCATTATTCGGCGAGCTTCGATCGGCACGATGGCCACAAACCATCTGTAAAAGATCTGAGGAACACGTGCTAAAGTTTCCTGTAGAAAAAAGCTCATTAATTTTTTGAACCAATGTGACATAACTAAGTGAGTCACTATTCCTTGCCCATAACAATAAATCTTGAATAGTATGTTGTAAAGCTTCCTTTTGTTTTGGACACACAAAGTTAAAGCTGCAAAGGCCCTATCGGCATGAATGAGTTGACGCGACGAGTCGTATTCTTTGACTTCCTCATTCATTTCAATTTCCGTATAGCCAGGTGAATGATTATAAAGTTTTTGTGTCTCCGAATATCGAATTTCATTCCAGTCACTTTTGTCTAGATGTTGCAACTCAAAGAGCATCTTCAAAAAATTATCAGAAGTCTTAGGCATTGCAGGTTCCTTTAACTTAGTTTCAAAGTTGAAAGTAAATTCTTTTTCTCCACATGCATTAATATTTTCAGAATTGAAATCGAGTGCTTGCTCGTAATTGTTTTCAGTAATACCCGACAGAAGTGAAACAACATCATCATCAAAATTGGTCCCTGCTTGGCAACTATTATCATTGTACATCATTTGCTTACGGAGACAACGTACCTCTTTAGCTAGTTTTCGAACCTTACGATTTGAATGATGCTTGCGTTTGCCGGCCTTCTTCCTTTTGCGGCGATTTCTTCTCGGTTTACCTCCACTTTCAGAGTAGCTACTTTTAGAACTCGAGCTGCTCGAGCTTGAACTACTAGAGCTGCTCGACGACCGAGTTTGCCGATTTTGTTGCATGCCGGAGGGTCCTGGAAGCACTTCACTAACTGCCACATTGGCATTTTCACACGATTCTTCCATAATCACTAGCACCACTACTGATTTTCAATCTAATTACGAACAAGAAAAACCTTTAGGTTTTAAAAGTACTTTTTAAATTACTTTTATGTAGATAGGTCTTGTAGCCAAGAGTAGGCACGACCGATCGCGGCGGAAAACAAGACGCCAATGAATTCAAAAAAGATAAATTAGGTGAGGCTCACGCGGCTCCCCACCACTGCCAGTTAGAAGTGATGAGTATTTTAAGAGGAAAAAAACACGAAAAATGTTAAGGCGGAAACGGAAATGCCTATCTCAATTAAATAAGCTTCGAATAACGGTCAAGTCAAATTAATAATAATATTTTGGTACTTTTTTAAACTTTCATTTAAGCTCATTTTTTGTCAAGGGAATTATATTAATTTTATTATTCCTTTACAAATTATTGTATTATATTTTTATAATATGTATCTTATAGATATAAATGTGTGAATATATATGTATTTTTTTTGAGCAAATTTATGTTATTATATATATATATTAATTTATGGTATTTTTTTTCTTTTCACCACACTACTGACCTCTCCAATTGATCGATGGTTGACAGGTAGAGAATGTGCCACAAGGTGGCATTAAGTCCCCCTAGTGTGTACATTTCTTTTTTTTGTGCAATAAAGTTGTAACTTGATTTTACAAATAGTGTCAAATACCCATATATTCAAAATAGGAAGGACCAAGAGCACCCCAGACGAAATCTTAACTAAAGAAACTCTACTTGCACTTTTGAACATATTTATACAAAAGTTAATTTTTATGAGGTTTTTCACATCACAATCTCACAGTCTCTCACATAGGATACAGCAACAGGGTACATTACAACTTGAGTAATTAAAGTGTCGATCATTGCTCTTCATTTAGGCCTTTCGTCCTTCGCATCAAGATGCGGCTTCAGGTTATTAATTATAATAATAATAATAAATCCCCAGACAATACACTAAAGTAAGCAAGGGTTGTGCTATGGAAGACCATACAGCGAACTGGGGTGAAACCCAGTATAAACATACATATATAAATATCAACAACCATGGCCCGAGAACAAACATAATCAAGTTATTCCTCGGCAGCTGCTGAGCTACATCGCGGCGCACGCGCCGCAGAACCGTATGGACGCGTCGAACCTGGCCATCGTCCTCACGCCGAGTGTCATGCCGCTGCCCGCCGCCGCGACGGCGCAGCGCCTAGACCACCACGTCGCGCTCGTCAAGGTACACGCACTAACATTAAATTAATGCGGTTTTTTTACTAAAATTTAAGCTCACAGAGACCATGGCGCTAGCAAAATTGTCGAGAACTTGTTGTTAAATATTAAAATCGTGGGAAGAACCCCTTGAATTCGTTACATTCTCTCACTTGAACAGAGACCTTGGAATGAAGGGCGTCCTCCAAGGATTCCCACAATGTTGGGTATTAATGTACCGAGTTATACAAATATATACACAATCATGTTTAGTTACTGAACCTTGTTACTCCCTAGACGTCCAACTAATTCGAAAGGAGAGTTTTATTTTTTGAGTATTTAATTTGATTTCAATTGATAATTTAAAGCAACATTTTCGCTATTTTCTTGAGCCTTTTACAGACACACATATGCGTAAATCAGTTTATTGTTATGAACATCGCCCTATTACTACTGATAGATAATTATCAACTACCATCTTCTATTATCACGTAGTATATGTAACAGTTTCATCTTTATAAAAACGATGAAAATGTTTATATATTGCACGAATGCTGTCACATTTCGACTCGACCCGCTACCTATTTAGGGAACTTGCTACTTTTGTAACAAGAACTTACCCTGCTCAACGTTATGTCATCGCCACATGAAATTCAAATTGAATACTCCTCTAGGACACATATCCATAGAAGAATCAACCACGCGGACTTATTGTCCATGTATATAATGGCATGAACTCCTCAGCTGATGATTGAGAACGCGCCTCGCATCGGGCTGCTGACGGCGGAGCTGATGTCGCAGCTGGACGAGGACTCGGACGCCGGCGTCTCGCGCAGGAAGAAGCGCCGCAGCGGCTCGCTCAACCGTGAGTGTCTCTGAGCCGCAACGTGTATACGACTGTGTGGGCTCGGTTTTAATTTTTGTGATTATCAAAGCGATGTTAAATCCCTTTACGAATGTGTATAGTATTGATGTTCGATTCATGTCGCTCTGACTCTTCCATCCGCTTGCGACATGTGTACTATTATTTTTATGACGGCCGAGTAGCGAAGTTAGTAGTAGGCCTCATACGCCGGAGGTCCCAGGTTCGAATCCTCGTCGGGGCATTGATTTGTGTGATGAACACGTGGTTTGTTCTCGAGTCATGGTTGTTTATATCTATATATGTACACCCCAGTTCGCTGTATACTATGTGGCCATACAGTTGGTCCGTTTGTCTGGGGATTTATTATTATTATGAAAAAAGTTATTTTGGCTGGTTTATTTTGATGTAATCTGAGTATGATTGAAGCATCTTCCCTACAAGTATTAATAAACTGTTCTAGAAGTATTTAAAATCTGTAATATCAGGTGTAACTGGTTGCAGGCATGCTAAGCGGGCTCCGCAAGATGGTGTCGGGCTCGGTGCAGACGCCGGCAGCGGTGCGCGAGCTCGCCACGCCCGTGCTCAGCAAGTCCACCAGCAAGCGCAAGTACGACGCCAACGACGGACTCTCCGCGAAGACCAAGTATGTTTGATCCGCTATGACTTATAGTTCATGGATTTTTGTTTCGTAGTAAGGTCACAGAAAAACTTTTAAACGTCAAATTCAAATTTTTTTTCTCAACTTTGACAGTTACGTGGTCATAATAACGCATATAACGCATTACTCTACCTTCTGTTCGAAAAAACTGGCAAGAAACTTCACGGGTATAATTTTTTCAAAATAAATGTACAATGTCTTTTTATGTCTACACAAAATTATTCTTATCTGCATCTGTTAGCTCGGCAAGTCTGACTCCCTCCAAGTATCCAAACGACGAACACCCTCAAACGGCACCCGTTCATGAGTCAACGCGGGATCCAGCCATCGCCCTCCTCAACAGTCTTAGTTGGGAAAAATGTTCACAGGTGTTTCAGCGTTTTTGGTGTTGCCATCTATATCAGTCTCATTTTATTATGCAATTGTCAAGTTATACTAAAGATTACTAAACAAGTTACCGAGTAACAGACAAACCACTCCGTAACAAAAGGCGGGACCTTTTTAGCTGAGCATACTCTTTCTGCGCCGCTATACTCTGCGGGAATCTACTTCGCTCAACTAATATAGATATAGCGCCGGCGACCCAGTGTCTCGATTAACACCATACTTGTTCTGTTTTCAGAAAAACTGTTAAAGAGCATCTGCCCCAGAAGGAATTGTCTTTCACACCGATGAAAATGTGAGTGTTGTATACGGCAATTTTAATTTTAATCTAGTCTCAATTCGGCCGTATTTCTGTAACATAAGGTTTTTTTGGGAAATTAGTTATACATGAGTTTAACGACATTGAATTTGTAGCCTTTATAATGAAAAGGTTTTTCCTTATTATATTAATTGGAATGGTGCTCTAATGCCACAAATGCATAAAATGAGCTCAGTCTGCTGAACTTTTTATCAGATAACCATATTTTAAACTATTTCATAATTCCAGGGGCATGACAGAACGGAAACGTCTAAGATTGAGTATGATGGAAGCCCGCAGCACGCCGGTCATCAACTCCGACCAACTTCCATCAATAACCCATCAGCCCTCGGAGACCAGCCTCAGCAGCGAGGACCTGCTCACCTCCTCCGAACGGCTGTTCCATCCTCATGACACTATAGACCTGTCCCCAGAGAACAAGAGAGATAAAGACTACGTCAGGATATCCAAGCAGGAGTACGAAGAAATCAAGAGCCGCGTCTCCGCCATCGAAAACAGACTTTCAAGAGAGTTCACCGATGTCATCCCAAGAGTTCAACCGTTACAACAAGTGCAGAACGTGTACGAACAAACGTTAGAGGAAGTTGCTATGTTACACTGCCCCACCTCCGACCACCTTGCGCGGAGACTCAGCAAAGAACTTAAAATAAGACCAAACGAACAAGCGAAAGTCATTCGTTCGCCGAGTGCAAGGAAAATAGGCACCATCCGAAGACGCTCCAAAGAAAACTTAACCAAAATTGTGAGGCACAAGTCGTGGAATGCTTCCTCGCATTCACAAGCTAGTCAGCAGTCGGACAGGTTCTACCCGTTCGTAGGACTGTCGCGAAGGAGCAGCACCAAGCCAGACGCCGGCAAAGAACACGCCAAGCCCAGTGACTGGAACTCATCTTCAGATAACTCATTCAACAATTCATACAACAATCAAAAGTACCAGCTACGAAAACGAACGAGTTTATCTTCCGACTGCAATCTCGATAAAACCATCGCCAGACCGACGAGACGGCCTGTAACCACCGTAAACAACAACAGTTGGGACGCGACGACATCCGAAAACTCATTCAATAACACGTTAAATTCAAGTGAAAAGTCAAATTGCTCCGATAAAGCGTACTACGTGAACGTTCGGCAAAAATCAACAGCTGTAAGTAAAGGGCACACGCCGCACTCCCAGCAGAAATGGCGAAGTGCGGCTGCGTTCTTCATGGAGAAAACCGGAGAAGTGGACAACACGAACCAGACCGGCAGACCTTCCGTCAACAAACTTAGAAAACAAAACGCCGGCGCGGTTTTAGCCAAAGCGAAACTCTTCGAATCCAGCTCTGATAAATCCTCAGAAATCCACGACAAAAACCACGTAGCGTTCGCCAGGAAACCTAAAATAAACTCCATCAATCAAAAGAAACAACTAGCTCAAGTAAAACCAAAGATACAAGTGACTACACATAAAGATACGAATTCCCCCCGATCGAATATTCCAGATGTAGTTCCTACAAGGAATTATAGGATTTATTTGGGCGGGGATAAGGTTGAAAGTGATTCGTGGCGAAACAGAAAGAATTCGCCTATTAAGAAAGTGGTGTCACCGCAGTCGAAAACGCCTGCTTTGAAGAAGTCTTTATGTACGCCGCGTACTGTTAGAGCCCCAGGCACTGCGATGGGCGACGTTCGTAAGACCAACACGCCATTGAAAGCAGTCCATACGTCCCCGCGACGCCGCTCGCCACGCCAGAAACCGCAACGTGCCTATAATTAGTTTAAATTTGTTAGTTATAATGTTAAATCAATAATCAAAGTTATTTTAAATGAATGTGATTACTCTAAGTGGCCATGTGTATATAACATTAATTATTTTAGTAAATGTTTGATTTTTATAAATGTTGTTTCTTTTTTTGATCGGTTGCTGAATATTTCTTTGAAGTTTAGTGAATTGTTTATCTTTAACCATGCTAGTGTTAGTCTCTTAATTTATTGGAAAATTTGTTGATTTGGTAAGTTACTTGAAAACTTACGGTTTTACTACAAAAACAAAAACTTGTCTATAGATACTGTCTAAATGTATATACCAGCTTAATCAACCTTTGTTTTCTTTAAGACAGCGTTCAAAAACAAACAACTGTTAAAATATTTTTAATACAATAGACGAGCGAAAACAGCTTTACATGTCCTAGACATATTATTATTATTTGTGTTTTATGGCAATTAGACATAATAACGAAGACGTAGCTAATTTGACAGCAGAATGAAGACTTCCTGACATGAGACGCCTAGACATAAGTCCTATCTATATCCCAGTTAATTTTGGCGGGACAAAAGAATAAGGCTTTATGTCAATTTTGCTAACCCTAATAAAAGAAAAGAATTTGGATTTCAGTTCTTCAAAGACTAGGTTGAGTGAGACATAGCCAAGACAACAATATGATAGGCTTAGTTTGCATGATTTCTTTTGTTTCTTCAGTATTAATTGAGTCAATTGAAAGTTTTTATTATTATTCTTACAGTCTGTGGAATTTAAATTAACCTATAACATATTTGATTCACTTACAAACAAGTGGAATGCGGGTCTGCGTTTAAAAGCGCCAAAAGGAATGAAAATACAAAAATGTATGAATATCATACCAGTCTTGATTTGATCGGCCGCCCGACATCGCGTCTAAAATTACTTGGTGCAAACTGTAAATAGGTTTTTGAACGCTCGAAGTAGTATAAGCTGCATAATGTCATTTTATTGTCAAATTCCTAGTTGCAGCTTCATACGGTGAAAAATTGTGACAAACAATAATCAGCAACGATTTAAGTTTCAAGTGATCAAATTTTTTGATATCTCTGTAAACGTGTGGGTTGATTCGGGACACTTTTTACGTCTGCATACGTCATGCATTTAATCAGCTGTAACTAGTGAATCTCATCTTTTTTTCAATTTAAATATTTACTAAAGACCAAAGAAAAATATGTAAAAATCAATAAAACAGTAGAAACGTCGCGAAGAATTACCATATTAGACCTGCGGATTAAAATGTGCGTCAGAAACTCAAATGTATTGGTGATTTAACCACAGACGTAAATCTAAATAGACGACGCAAGTGTATGTACTTCGCGTGTCAACGCTGTTTAATTTCTGTTATTGAAGGTTTTTAGAAGATCGTATTCTAATTTTGCGACCCTATTCATCTGTGAATCGATATAAAATTATAAGGATCATTACGTTCAAAAATTGTAAATTACCATTACTAAATAAGGCAGTTGTCGTCACATAAGGAATGAAAAAACGTAACAATTGCATCATCTACTTCAATATAAGTGTGGAAGTGATTGATCTAATTCAGCTTCAAAAGGTCGTGTTCTAACACAAGACATCTTTAAAGTCTGTACGAAAATACAGCTATATCTTTTTACTATAATAACTGACGATAGATAGTCTCAACTCCTGTGCACCGAAGTCACTTAGGCGCCGCACCATTGTGTACGCTTCTCGTTGCTGACGCAGCACACCATCTCAGGAACTGTAATTGATGTGTCCAGTAGCTGCTACCATACAAAGTCGCCGGTTGGCCGACACGGCTCACCACAAGATACCGTAATGCAATTCAATTCAACTTTGCGTTTTATGGCAATCTGCTGTTGTTACTGCCTGTAGTTTACGCAGTAAAATTTTATTAAAAGTTGATGTTGCATGTATCGTCAACTGACAACTTTTAGTTTCCAGTGGCATAGACCGAACACTCCCAAGTACCTAACAAAAGCGGACAAAAAGGCATGGCGCAAACATGGACACTTTTCTGTCATGTGTCAGATACAAGCTACCGTTGAATATTTGATTTCTGGACTGTCAATTTTTCGTTTGCGGTGTACACACGGTTTTCGTTATTTGTCGGTTTTTTTGGTGATTTTGTCATCAACATTGAGTTATTTTAAGTGTTTCTGCTTTTCTATTCCTCGCCTGGTAAGTGGTTGTATGAATTATCTAGCTCTTAATGAGCATGGATTGTGTTCCAATTCCTCCTAAGCCCCCAGACCCAATGCCGTTTCCTGATGTCAACAACTCCCCTGACCCTTTCTCGCAACATGTTCAAACAAGAAAACGTCCGAGTATAAATCGGGATTCGTCCCCTACTCCTAAAAAATCTGTTTCGAATGCTCTTCCATCTCATCCCAATAACCTTATTTACACTCACCCAAGTCTTTTAGAAGAAAAAATTCTACCATCGTTCTGACAAAGGTCTTTTCATTGTTAATGTGTCCAGGTCAGAAAATCACCCCAAGTCAGGCAGTACATTTAATCATCTAAATTTTGGAAAATTTTTATTTACGTCAAACATTAAAAATATTAAAAATGATGGTATAAAGAGTGTTGGCAGAAATCGGGTCTCTGTGGAATTCTCATCTGCATGTGCAGCAAACGAGTTTCTCAGAAACCCGAGTCTTAAATCTCATAACTATATAGCTTTAATTCCTACATATAATATAACAAGAATGGGGCTGATTCGCGGGATCCCAACTTCTTGGTCAATGGAGGAAGTTGTATCAGCAATCTCCACAAGCCAAGGTGATATAACAATTTTGAAGGCGCGTCGCTTAAACAGAGAAGTGTCCATGGAGTCTGGTTCCACTTGGACCCTCACGGGTTCTGTAGTGATCACTTTCTCTGGACAATGCTTACCTGATAAAGTGTTTATATTTAACTCATCAATAACCGTTGATCCATACATTTTGCCTTCCATTCAATGCTTAAACTGTTGTAGATTTGGCCATGTGAAAGCCCAATGCCGATCCAGTGCTCGTTGCTTCAGATGTGCACAGTCTCACTCAGGTGACTGTTGCCCTGCATCCTCTGAAGTTTCCTGCCTGCAATGCGCAGGCCCTCATTTAGCAACTGACAAATCTTGCCCGGAACATTCCCGGCAAAAGAATATTAAAATCACCATGTCCCAAAAGAACATATCATTCAAGGAAGCATCATCCCTCTTCCCTTCAGTAAAAAAATCGTACGCAGATGCTTCTAAAAGTTCTCCTTCACTAAATCTTTCTTACAAAAAAACAATATATAAACCATCAAAACCCAGTCCGTCTTTATCTCCAGGCTATGACAAAATTGCCCATAATGCTATTATTGCTAATCCTCCGTCTTCTAAATCGGGTAACGCAGTCCTCCCTACTTCTTCCTGCTACCCTAATGACAATTTTTTAGAACTCTTGATTTCCCTAGTTTTGAACATTCTTTCAAAATTTGAAGACATCCCACTACCGTCCTCCGTTGCTAAAAAGTTATCCCCTATTGCTAATCTTCTTCTAAACAATGGCCAGACTGGTGCAATGGAATAGTAGAAGCATCCGCAATAAACAGCATGAAATTTCTCATTTGGCTCATCAGCATGACCCTTTGGCTATTGCTGTCTCTGAGACTTGGCTATCCCCAGGCAGTCGATTCAAATTGCCTGGGTTTGTCTGTCTTAGAGATGACAGAGCAGATGGTCATGGTGGTGCAGCTCTCTTCGTGAAGGTTTCTCTTCCATACACAACTATCCAACTCCCCCTCCTCATTAGAAATTAGTATACTTGCTGTCAAAATTCTTCAATTTGTTCTTGTTTCGGTCTATATATCCGACCCCACTATTTCACTTATAGATGAATTCCAATCACTAATTTCCCGTTTGCCCAGTAACCCTATTATTCTAGGTGACTTCAACTGTCACCATGTCCTATGGGGTAGCCAATGTTCAATGTTTAGCCGGTCCTGGTCAGCGTTTGGCATACATAATTGATAAGCAAAATTTATATGTCCTGAATGATGGTTGTCCTACTCGTTTTTCTGGCCCTCATCAGAACCCTAGTGCTGTGGACATTTCCATGTGCTCGGCTGCTGATGGTGCGTCGATTAGTTGGAGAAGGCTTAATTCCCTATATGGCAGTGACCACTACCCTATAATTATAACCATACCTTCTTCTTGTCATATTCCTCCTAAGTTACCTCCCCTACTGCAGCATAAAATTGATAAGGCCGACTGGTACAACTACACTAAGGCTACTAATGACTTGTCCCCCCACATTCTCTCCCCGTCCTTGTATAATATCCAAGAGTGCTATGAGAGCCTAATCTCTTGCATTCAATCCGCAGCAGACTTACATATTCCAAAGAAGAACCCAGATAAAAGACTTCGATCATCTCCCCCGTGGTGGGACTCAAACTGCTCTGACATGATCAGAATGCGTAGGTCTGCTATCCGCAAATATGCGGCCACTATGTCAATGTTTAATTGCATTCAAGTTAAAAAAGTGTCAGCCCAGACCAGGAGACTATTTAAAAAAAAGAAGAAAGAGGCGTGGCGTAAGTTCTGCGAGAATTTGGCTCCTCGTTCCCCCTCTTCCCATGTCTGGAGCGCTATTCGACGCTTCCGCGGCTCCATGTCATACATTCCACCGGGGCTCTCTTACAACCCATCCCTTTGGCTTGATAAATTTCTAGATAAAATTGCTCCCCCTTATGTCCCGATTTCTGTTTTACAACCTTCCAATTATTCTACTCTCACCTCATCTAGTCCCCTCGATGCTCCCTTCACCATGGACGAATTAAATCTTGTCCTCAATAACCTTTATGACTCAACCCCGGGTCATGATAGTATTCCTTATTCTTTCTTATCCAGGGCTGGTATCCTCCTTAAGGAATCCTTACTTAAAATTATCAACATCATTTTCATATCTGGTGAGATACCAGCTCCCTGGAAACTCTATTTAGTAATTCCCATCCTAAAACCAGGCAAAGACCCAGATGTTCATAATTCCTATCGGCCAGTTGCGCTAGCTCCAACTCCATTAAAAGTCACTGAACACCTTATTAAGAATCGCCTTGAATGGTATGTGGAGAGTCATAATCTGCTAAGTTCAACACAATTTGGTTTTCGGAAAGGCATGAGCACCATGGACAGCCTGAGCATCTTCACCACTGATTTAAAGTTAGCTTTGTCTAATAAAGAATCAGTGGTGGCGGTGTTCTTGGATGTCTGTTCTGCTTATGACAATGTTCAACTTCCCATACTTAAACAGAAAATGCTGCGATTAGGTTTACCGGTGAGGTTGACCTACTTCAATTACAATCTTCTTGTGTCTAGATTTGTCCAAATCAGACATCAGCACTCTAATCTATCTCCACGTTTAGTTTGGCAGGGTCTTCCTCAAGGTTCTGTCTTAAGCCCACTGCTATATAACATCTATACTTCTGATTTGGACACATCTGTGTCTTCCTTTTGTAATATCCTGCAATATGCAGATGATATCACTCTCTACTCGAAGGTAGCCACACACAGCAGAGATTACTTCAGGTCGCCTCAACACTGCTCTTTACTACCTAGGCAACTGGCTGGAATCCCATGGCCTCTCTCTCTTTCCCTCTAAGAGTAAGGCTCTTATCTTTACGAGGAAGAGACAATTTCCCCCAATAGCTATCTCTTTTCAAGGTGTTCCCATTCCAATGTGCAATGAGGTGAAAATTTTAGGTATTATACTAAATTCTAGTCTGTCTTTCTCATCCCACATAAATTATATAGTTCAAAAGTGTGAATAAATATCAGTTTGTTGCGCTCACTCCCTGGGGTTTGGTGGGGATCTCACCCTTACACTCAGAGACTATTATATAATGCATTAATCAGGAGCATTATGGATTATGGCTCTTTTTGCCTTATCCCATGTAACAAATCAGTGTTACATTTACTGGATAAGTTACAAAGTAAGGCCCTTCGGATCATCTTAGGTGCCATGAAATCCTCGCCCATTAATGCTATGCAGGTGGAATGTGCAGAACCCCCTTTACATGTTCGAAGACAATTTCTGGCAGATAGATTCCTTGCCAACATCCAACAGGTTCATTCTCATCCTCTTCACACTAAACTTAACTATCTAAAATTTTTAACTTCTTCCTCTACATTCTGGTCCAATAAGGATATTCCTTGTTTGGTTAACAGTCTCTCTAATTTAGACTCTTCCCCTATTCCTACGTTCAGGATGGATCGTCAAATTCTCTATACTATTCCTTATAAAGCTCTTGTATATTCCCCCAATGTTATATTGAGCCTAGGTTTAGCTAAAAACATGCCAAATGCTAATACTGAATTTCTAAGGATTATCAATGAAAAATGGAGGGATTGAACCTTAATCTTCACTGATGCCTCAAAAATTTCTCCCTCGGGGTGTATCGGGGTGGCAGTATGGATCACTAAGTACTCCATCTTGCTATCCTACAAATGTCCACCGCAAAAAACGGTATTTACTGGTGAAGCCATAGCCATCCTTGAGGCCATAAAAGACGTTTCGGATAATAATTTGTCTAATTCCCTTATTTTGACAGATTGCCTTAGCTCCTTACAGGCCTTAAAGGGTAACCCTTTCAAATTAGGCTCTAAATTCCAGTTATCTTACAAATTAGAAATAGTCTGTTCTCGTGCTATCTTAAATCCCTAAACATTACACTAGCTTGGATACCGGGGCATTCTGGTATTGCAGATAATTGTACAGTGGATAGTTTTGCTAAAGCATCTATCAATATGGGTACGCTAGAACACTATGTGTTTTGGCCAAGATTTGAAGCTTCTGGCGCTGACACGCCTAAGTATGGCATGGGCCTCTATATGGTGCAATTCAAGGCTAACAACAGGAAAGTACTATGGAGACATCCAACCATCCATCCCATCTAAACCTTGGTTCTGTAAATTTAAATATATGGATAAGAAAACAACATCTCTCATCTGCAGGCTCAGATTGGGTCATTGTTGTACTCCAGTATTTCTTCATAAACTTGGCATAAGAAGGACTTCAGTCTGTGATTGTGGTTTGGGGGATGGAACCACTGACCATCTCCTCTTTAATTGCCCTCTCTCACCAGCTTCCTTATATGACCATCTTCCACTTCAGTTCCCTAAACCTACAAGTATCAAAACTCTGCTCTCCTCTCAAAATCCTCTTATCTTTAAGGTTCTTGGAAGATTTATCCATTTGTTTAGTATCAAACTATAAATATGTAATTATACTCTTCTAAAGATCTGTAAAAACTTATATCATCCCCCTGTTTTTGTATTGTTCAAGGTAACTCAATGTTCGAGATACTGCAAGTTCTACTCAGCTGTTCGCTACAAAATTATTAACCTCGTGTAGTACGTGTATATACTAATACTTGAAATTGGCAGAAATAGTTATTGTGTAGTAACAACAGCTGATTGCCATTATACACAAAATAATAATAATATTTGATTTCTATAGAACCAGTATGAAATCATCCACTCCCTGCGCAAACGTAAACATTTTTTGTGTCCAGTTGCTTCTACTTAACACATACTAATTGACGATCAAAAAGTGTTAAGTGTCGGTAACTGAAAACTAAAAGTCATCAGTTGAAGACACAAGCAACATTAACCAATTTCCTTACAATAGTACTGAACTCCGCAAACGGACGAGTTGCATCCGGTGTCCGTCTCCTGTGTGCGACACAAGCCACGCAAGCCGTTGGCATTGACGTGGTTGATTTCGTAGACGACGTCTACGTCGACGTATAATCAACACAACCAGCGGTTCCCTGTGATGGTGTGCCGTATCGGCAACAAAAAGTGTCTCCATTGCGCAACGCCAAATAGTGTCTACGTCTGCATGTGGACTCTTATTTCATATTATGTACGAACATTTTATATTCGCTAGTGTGTTCACGTTTGCACTGCGCCTTAGTGTTAACTGAAAAATGACCATACAAATAGGTATTGAATTAGTTCCACAAATACAAAGGGCATTACACCACCCGTTACAACATGTTGGCAGAAACTTACTGGAGATGTCTGTTTACTGCAACAACCTACATTTGAAGCTGTTGGCAATCAACCGAATAATCGAGAATATTTGGATGTATTTTTCAGTAGTTTTTAGTTTATCGTAAATTCGTTATATTTCACAACATTAAGCTCATAAAAATAAAGGCAAGGCAGTGAATCAAGATACATCCGGAGCTCAAAAGAGAGATCCGATTCACAAGGTCGCTAAGGTCGTTAACTTGCCAGAACGAGCAGTGGCTGGAACCATTCCGGCCCAGAAACTTAAAAAAATAGGGTGATAGTTAATTCTAACCATTTACCATCGGAAGAAGTTAAACGTCAGCGGTCATAGTTGAAAAAGTAAGTACATTAAGTACGCCTAAGGTCGAAATCTATGAAGAGTGCTAAGGCTCATCTCAGCTAAGAGGTCAAACAAAAAGCGGCTTCATTTTATACTGTAAGATTGGCGTCACACGTTTGAAAAATGTGTACACTATACTCTGTAAAATAAGGTCGCTTTATATTGACAAGTTGGCTGAGATAAGTCTAAGCAAGCTTATTGACGCTCATTGCCGTCCCTTAATTAATGGTAACAAAATAAAACCACATGTGATTTGAGTTAAAATTATTTATTGACTATTATTCGTTACTGTTATGACTAGAGTAGTGCATTGTAAAAAGTTAAAATATTTATTTTTCTGTTTACAGTAGGTACATAGGGCCTTAGCTAAAACATTCGTGACATATGTTTACCTCGTGAAGTCAGTTGCAATACTACCGTAGTTATAATATAGAAATACCGATTTTAGATAGAGTTGACGCATGCTTGAAGAGTGCCAAGACACGGTATGCGTCTGCTTATATCTGTGCTTACTGTGGGACAAATAGACTTCGAAAAGCAGTACAAAATTTGTAGTGATTGTTATCACATTTAATTAAAAACTTCTTACGCGAGTTATTTTTTTCTAAACTTATACGGTCGAAGAGCGTAATCATGGCTGGCCGAGCTGGAGTATCAAATATAAAAAAATAAATCCCCAAACAAACTTTATGGCCCCAAAGTAGAGCTTGTGTTACGGATGACCGTACAACGAACTGGGGTAACCCAGAATAAACATACATAGGTATATAAATGTAAACAACCATGATCATAGAACAAACATCCGTGTCTGTCACACGCATTATACAACGTTGATAAAAGCGAGAGGCATTAAATGAAACCACATATTCTGTGTATCATTATCAGGCTACACAACAAAAATCAGATCAATGTAAGCAATAGTTTAGTCATAGTATCTTCCCGATCACCTGATCGCAAGTTTGTACTATAGGGATACGTTAGTTATCTAAACGACAAAATTCACGCGAGCGACGCGACGTTGCCAGTTCGCATCGTAAGTTTGCAATACAAACAAGGAAGTACACTGTTACTAAATCTTTCCTTAAAAGAAAGTACAGATCACGGTTATCTCACTCTAATGTAATAAGCGTAACAGAAATAGAAATAGATCATAATTAGGTCAAGGCCACAATTGTTACTTTGTTTAGTGCGAAGACGCGTTGCATCCGGGGTGCACGTTGCACAATTCAGCACAGATATTTGTCGCTCACGCGTCCCATTTACTAATGTTAAGTTTTTAACAGTTAGTGATAGGACACGTAACTGAGTATTTTAGGTTTAGTTTTGTGAGTAGTTTTTAATTATTTTGTAAGTACGTAAGACATCCACAATGCCCCGTGCTACATACACGGCGTCAGAATACACTGACATGATTTTAATCTACGGGGAATCCCACGGAAACGCAGCTCTAGCTCTGCGAACTTACCGACAAAGGTATGGAGACATCCACGCGTGCCCTAGGAACGCTCGCACCATAGTATTGTCAGTACAACGGGCACGGGAAAACAAACCATTAGCAGCGCATCAGGAGGGAGTCCCACCGCAGCAGATACCTACTGCGCGCGAGTACCGCAACTCCACTTTGAGACTGCATAGAGCCGCACGCCAGTTTAGAGTTTGCCATAGAACCGTGCATAACATTTTAAAAAGGAATAAACGCAAACCGTACAAATTTAAAAAAGTTCAAGCCCTTTTAAGACGGGATTTGCCAGTCAGGCGTACTCACTGCCAGTGGATACTTGACAAAGTTACTGACGACCCGAATTTTTTATTAAATGTCATGTGGACCGACGAGAGCACATTTACACGCAATGGCATATGGAACCAACAAAATCTCAGATACTGGCATATTGAAAATCCACGCATGATTCGGGAGTCAGAGCATCAGTACCGCTTCTCTGTTAATGTGTGGGCTGGTATACACAGGGACTAGATTATTGGCGCTGTTTTTATTGACGGCACCCTTAACGCGGCAAAATTTTTGGAGATATTATCCGGTCCCGTTGCTGAATATACCGAAGAACTACCCTTAGCCGATTATCGGCATTTATGGTACCAATTGGACGGAGCTCCTCCACATTCAGTGATGTCTTCTAGAGAGCTACTCACCGAAATGTTTGGACAGCAGTGGATTGGTCGATTTGGACCAGTACGATGGCCACCACGGTCCCCGGATCTCACTCCAATGGATTTTTTTATCTGAGGTTTGTGAAAAGTGAAGTGTACGCGACAGACGTGAATACCGTAGAGGAACTTAAAAACCGGATTATTTTAGCGTTTAATAAATTAAAAAGTTTAACAACAAACAGTGACCTTATTGCACGGTTAAATAACAATATTATACGTCGTTATAATTTGTGTACCATTGCAAACGGCGGACATTTCGAACAATTGAAGATTTAATGTGTAAGTGTTACAATTAATTATTTTTGTTTATTATTTTCATTGATCATACCTTCCAACGTTACCTACAACACATGTTTACATTATCATCCACATCAAACCCGGGCGCTCCGCTGTGTAGGTAGTGCGAGCCGGTGAGCCTGCCGCCGCACGCGCTATGCTACTCAAATGCTACGTTGCCAATTTGTTACGCAGGTGGCGGCAGGCTACTCAACAAAGGATGTTTACATTTTAACTTAATTATTAAGCTATTTAAGTTCTTTGAAAAACGTTTTTTCGTATACTTCTCGTAAACTTTTTTTTAATAGTTTCGGATTAACAGTAGGCACTTATAGTATATGTGGTTTCATTAAATGTCTCTCGCTTTTATCAACATTGTATATTAATAATACCTTTTAAAATCCGAACTTGAAAGTATATTTCTGCAATTACGAGGCAGATGAAGAAAAATAAGACATTCATGACGTGTCATTTTTCACGTTTTTACTGACCAGGGCTCGAACTCCGGTGTATGTGGCAAGGCTACTACAAATGACCGAACTCGGTCGACGCATATTGATAAATAAGTTGTTATTTCGCAAACGCTGCTGGAAGATGTCAAATACTATTATAAAATTGCTTTTCGGACACAGCGCCAGCACTCCGACAAGCGATATGAAAAGCGATCGATTTAAAAAGCTTTCCTCGTGAAGTTGTAGACAAGTGAGTAGACTATTTCGCAATATTTGATTTAATATCTAATTTTGTATAGTTATTTTATACCGTAAGTTTCTCAGATAATCTTGGCTGCCTCTGTGGTGATATGTCATAAGTCATATGTCACGATGTAAATGAAAACAGGAGTATGAAGTTGCATAAACATTATACCGGGTGAAACATAATAAGTCGTTAACTTTACCGAGTCTCATGCTCACCCTAATTGCTACATTGAACTGTCATAGACCAATAGCATATTACTGTATTCAAATAGGGTGACCATAAGGTTGGTGTTTTTGCTATTTAAAATTTATCATCAATAAGTTTAATTGTTTGCTTCTTGAGTTAATGCAATGAATTAGCCTTAAAATACTGCTACAGAAACAAAAATTTCTGTTTACGACTTATGTTTCACCCTGTATAAAGTCCATAAGCTTGTTTACAATCGGTATTGTTTTTGTATGACTTAAAACAGTTACAAGTATCTTACATACAAATAAAACAATCGATAAAAATACAACTACAGCAAATCTTTGAAAATACTATTTAGATCGAAATTAGTATCTGCTACTTTTATTTATTTATTTACAATCGATACCAACACATTATAGCCAATTAAAAATAATTTTAAACGATAACCTGATCTGGAATGCGACTCACATGTACTAGTGCAAACAGAAATACAAGGTATAATATAATGATCATGTGCATATAATGAATAAAGAATAAGTTCAAATCAATTTTCAAATTGGATACCAGTTTGCAATTTAAAACATGTAGGTTAGTTAAAAGAAACGTTTTTGTTCATCACAAATAATGATTACAACGTGTCACATTAAAATGAAAAAAGTTTATACAATAGTAAAAACACGTTAAAATTTTAAATAATATTGCCGTTCTAATAAAGTCATGCGTCATTTCAAGCAGAAATACACATTTTATTTTCTACACTGAAGCCGTAGGTACACCTGTCTTGCTCATTGCCAGTCACACGATGGCATACGCACCTGTGATGATGTAAATTACCTACCTGCTACCTATCTGCTGCACTTAATGACGTTTAATATCCTCAGACCATGGCGCAAATACATAGAGGAGATGCCGTATGTGTCATTCTTTAGGGAAACGCGTGAAGCCTTCGTGAAGTGGTAGCGGAAGGGTATTTTGCGATGCCACCTTTACAAACCCTTACGAGTGAAAACACACATTCTCTATGTTTAATTTAATTTTGATAGTCTGTTTAACTTTGAAAGTGATTTCAACAAACAGTTTTCCGAGTGCACGCCTCCAAACCACGAACGGCAGGGACGCCAGCGCCCCTAGCGAGGAGACACTTAAACTATAGAACGTGTCACGTAAGTCTACATTTAGAAAGACTGCCACATTGTTTAGAACGTCTCTTTTTTTGTATTTTTCTATGCTTAAGACGCCTCTAAAGTACATATAATGCTAATTTATACTTTGTCTATACCGTAAGTACTAAGTACACATTCGGTGAGCAAAATCTATACTTAGGAGTGCCGTAAATAACCATTAAGCCTCTGAGTGCGGCCGTAACACGCACAAGCGTTATAATAATACAAAACCCGGACGAACACATCAAGTGAATGGCCCCAAAGTAAGCAGAGCTTTTGTTATGGATGACCGTACAGCGAACTGGGGGGGAAACCTGAATAAACATATATTTATTTAGATAAAAAAAACTATGACTCGATAACAAACATCCGTGTTCGGCACACAAAAGAATGGTTTAAAAACTGGGACCTCCGGCATCTGAGGCAGGGCTACTACCCCGGAGGCCACTTGACCTAAACCTTGACCATCACCGTCATTATGTCTGCCGCCTTATGACCGAGTTCTTTCCCGCTTAATTCTTAATTGCATTGAACAAAATCTATAAATGATATTGAGATCACAAGTCATGAATAATATATGAGACGATTGTAATAGTTAATACTGTTTTGGAATTGATTTTCCCAATCAATTGCCAATGAATATATGTGTACGTAAACAATGGAGCTATTGGTGTTTGCAAACGTAGTTGGCAGTGACCAAACACGCTACAAATGTGTGCGTGACCGGGCTGATCGAACCAATACCTCGTTTGTACACGTGGTTATTGGTCATACAAATAAAGCGATAGTCGCTTTATGAGATAAAAGTACTATATTAGATGTAGGCGCCGAGTAAAGATGCTATTTAATGAACCCGTGCTTTACCCTATGGAGTCACTTTCTTACTTATCTAAACTTAAACGTTAGTAATTAGTATATGTCTGGAGGGCAGAGTTTCACTTTAAAGCGCGAAAGTCTGTAGTGTCAACCACCGTCGTAAATGTTATCTTATTGTACAGAAGTATTGAAATCACAACTTGAGAGAACTAACTACTGAGCAGTATTTCGAAGAACATGAACTTCTGTCAAACTTATATTACCATTTAAAAAACTAGGTAGGTACACTTAACTGCAAAAGTGTTTAGACACTCCCAGCCTCAACGGGAATGTGTATCAATAAAGATTAAAAAAATATATTTTTAATACTTTTCTATAGAATTAAACTTATCAGACTAACAAAAATATGTACCGATAACTGCTTTGCATTCTCACTAAATGAAGTTATAAATATTATTTGTCGATAATTTTGACAACCTAATTTTTCCCCCTAGATATGTGTCGCTTCGTATGTATTTCACAATACAAGCGCAAAAAAGACTTGTATGAGGGCTAGAACGAGTCCATTACTTGGTTTAACTCTGTCACGAGTTAACCTAGGTCCTAGACCTAACCAGATTGTGAGTACGTCTTGAATTCAACCTACTTCTAAATTTACTACACCTATTCTAACGCGTACAAGCTACGTACAGACATTAACTTAATATATTACTCCGTATAGACTACCTAAAAGCGTAGCGACGCGTGATCCGGTGATTTGTATCGTGTGAGTTATTTAGCAAAACCCTTTATCAATTTACAAACTTATCTGTTAAGTGACTAAATGAGAACTAAAAGATTCCTATTACAACTTTATTGTAAAAAGAAATGTTAACATAGAAGACTTGTGACGACTCGCCACTCAAAACTGCTTACAACGGCGATAGATTTGCTTTCTCTTTCAGTTTTGGTAATTCCCATTGGAGATTTTTCTCCCACGCACACTTTGGGTCGTCTAAACGGACGAATACTAAGTCTATGGTACAGTCACAATCTTACAGAATATACATATAAGCAAATAACTAGATTTTAAACTTAAAAATCTAGACTGGTCAGAATAACTGTAACAAAAAAGAAACTGACTGGCAAAAATAAACTAATAATAGTCTTTCAATAGCATCAAATAATATTGTAAACAAATACGGCTGTGTGACATAGCAGCGATTAAAAATAGTTTGTGAAGTTATTATGCATACTTTGCTTTTGTTACCTTTAAAAAAAAGTGTGTTTGGCTATAAAATAATAATTAAATAAATAATATTACAGTAAATCTATTTCACGAAGAAGGTTTGACCTTGGTTGTAGCAGTGAGGTGTACAGGCAGGCATGTCTGCGTGTGCAGGTAAGTCCACACTTGACACCGCGAGTAGAGCGGTTTGGCTTGCTTTCAGCTCGTGCTCGGTTCGCCTAGCATAGACCCACCTCGTTTTTATGTTCCTCACGAACTCAAACACATTTTATTACTGTAAAGCGTTGGATGTGCCGGCGTTGACGTGCACGCTTAATTTGGGCGGTTAGTAACGCCATCTAGCCTTAATATTGGGAAACAGCATGCCATAACGTTTGATGTGCCTTATGAGCTGCAAATGTTAGTTCATACTAAATGGCCGAAGAATACGGTGCGTGTTATGGATAAAAACGATACGAAAAGTTTGTAGGAACAAAGGTTTAACTAAAGTATGTTAACAGGAAAAATCAAGAAACCAGTCGATATAGCGAGCTAAGTGAGGTATGTATGACAAAAATTTTAACCGTTTTATAATTTAAATTTGATTTTAAACGTTGATGAATACCGGAAACAAGAAAACCGTATACGCCTGAGAAGCTACGAACTTTCGAACATTGTTCAAAAAATGTAAATTCTTTCGAATTTATACGGACAGACGTGAGTATTTACATCTATATCTTTACATTGTAATCTACAATATAAACCGAATGTCATATTTGATTGTGCAATTACGAAAAGTGTTTTTTTCTTCTTAACATGTCAATATATGAAATATATGCACAACAAAATAAACGGTTACGGAGAGGTTACGATGTATCGCTTATCATGCGTTTGTTTGGTTCTGCGTGAGTTAATTATTTAATAATTTAGGCGACTGGAATATGATCGAATGCCAATATTTCAAAGGTAAATTAACGTTTTTGAATGCACGCACATAACTGGACAGGTACCAATACATAGCTCGCAGCTTCTCCATTCTTTTCAGTTTCCATAAGCACTGCTCGTAACTCGTTTTTGTGTATCTGCTAATGTTTTCTGTTTTCATTTGCTCGACTATCAACTCCACGACTATTTACCTACTGGTTAAGGGCTTTTTCAAGCGCATGTTTTCTTAAACATTTCTTTTACAGTCGAATCATGAGAGATCGTCTCAAAGCTCCTCGAATTTTTGCTAGTGACTCTCAGAAGAAGAAATTGCAAGCAGAACGGGTCAAGAAATCAGAAGAAACTTTAGCTAAAACACCCAAATTTACCAGTTTTTTTACGTCGTCAAATAAAGAAGAAACCCTCAATTTCTTAACAAAACAACAAGGGATAGAGATGTGGTCGATAGTATCCAAAGTCATCCTGAGGCTGAGGTTTCATCAGGCGACACCACACAATTTTCTATAATTGAATATCCGACCCAAGAGTCTTTGGCCTGTTAATATAAAAAAGGAAATGATCGAGTATTGAGCGAAAAAAGGTTCCACATAACTTCAAAATTGCGATCAAGTATCTATGCAGAATTCAGTACTTCAAGATTAGCCGCATGATAATTCCATCTTTGTTCGGAAATGTTTAAAGAATATGTTTATATGCCACAATAAAAATCAGGACCCGTAAATCGATGCTGGCTTTGCTTTTCTCCAACTACTGGGAAAATATATTGTTATGCGTGCAAATTAATGTCCACTCAAAACACCAAACTCAGTGGAGAAGACTTCTGTGACTGGAAACATGCATCCGGTCGTCTATATGAACATGAGACTTCGAAGACTCATTTAGAATCAATAATGAGTTTAGTGCAACGGGGAAAAGTCACAGGACGTATCTATCAAGAGCTAGCGATGCAAGAGGCCCAACAAATCGAAGCATTGGCGAAAAATCCTCAGAATTATCATTAGTACCATCAAAATCATTGCTGGACGCGGATCAGCCCTTCGAGGTGACAATGAAATTGTCGGCTCACCGAGAAATGGAAATTGCCTGGGAATTTCGGAATTGCTAGCCGAGTATGAACCAATCCTGGCAGCCCATCTGAAAGAGCATGCAAACCAAGGGAGTGGTCATGTGGTACCTTTCGTCCATGATTTGCGAAGAACTGATCAACTTTATGGGTGATAAAGCACTAACGGAAATAGTATCCAAGATAAAAAAAAATCCAAATATTATTCTGTATAAGGGACTTTACTCCCGACTACATCGATCGACTAACTATAGTTGTTCGATATATCGAAGGATCAGCGCCGAAAGAAAGATTTCTCACCTTTTTACCGAACTGCGGTCATACTGGCAAAGCCACATCAAACGCTCCACTCAAATTTTAAAGGTCAAATAGACAGTATTGATTGGCACGGCCAATCATATGGCAATGCTGCAAACATGAGTGGCAAATACAAAGGGAAGCAGGCTCTTATTTTGGAGAAAAATCATTTATCGGCGTTTGTACCATGTTCTGGTCATTCTCTCAATTTAGTTGGAAAGGCAGCTGCTAACTCTTGTCCATCTGCTGTTCAATTCTTGGATTTCATTCGGAATTGATATACATTTTCGACGACATCTTGGAGTGATTCAACGCTACAAACAAGATGCTGCAAGACTCGAAAATGATTCTTGAATCGGCAATGAATGCATAAGAATCATTGTAATCATTCCTGGAATCCAAAAGAAACTATTTTGATAAATACGAGGAAGCAGCCAAAAAAAATATCTCAGACTGAGCAATACGTACAATCGCGCACACGAACGAGAACGAAAAATGTGAGGTTGAATTCGCACGATTACGGGAAAGCAGAAGACAGAAAGCAAATCTGTCACCGAAGGAGAAGTTCAAAGTATCCGCCTTTATCCCAGTGGTCGACCAGCTATGTGTGTGAAACATACTGAATTGCATGCCTATGAAGGTGTACGTTCGAGATTTGGACTTCTTAATCACATCGAGAATCTGAATGCTGATAATTTGGACGCTGCAGCAGAGGCATTGGTGAAAGTTTATAAGGATGATTTAGAACCTAGTCTCGGTAATAAGTTGGTTCAATTTGTGTCTTTGATCGACTCAAACAGAAAGGATTTCGGAAAAGACCAATCTCCGGAACTATTTTACTACCAAATTCTCGAAGATTTTTTGAGCTACATTTCCAAGCCATGAAATTGCATTGAGGAAGTATTTGGCTTCGAACGACGATGGGACAAAACCGTCTATTAAAGCTTTCTCTCCTGAGCGAGCATTGAAAGTGACTTACTTCGAGAACTGGATTTCGGCGAAATCATCAACGATTTTTCGGCGAAAAAAGCTCGGAAGATTCCATTTTTAACGCTAAAAATTAAATTCAGGTTATTGTTGTACCCGATTATATTTATATATATTAGTAAATACTAAAAGAATTTACTTGGTGACACAATAAATTATTTATTGAAAAACTGGACTAAAAAAAATGTTAATTTATTTGCAAAAGAATTTGGGGCCAGGGGGCTTCCGCTCCTTTATTCCCCTGAGTTTTGTGAAACTTTCGGTATCAGTCAACGCCGTGTGCAGATGTTGTCAGAAAAAAATTTTAGCAACGACGAATGCGTAAAAGATAGACGAGTTTGAAAAAGACAAAGACGCGATTTTCAGTGGAGAGAAAAGATTATCGCGTACATAAACTCAATACCAGCTCATTGATATATAAAAACCCAAGATGCACACTCAACGTCTAAAAAACGTCCGCAAAAAATGAGCGCAACATTCTAAATTGTGCGCTCATTTCAAGAAGGTTAAAAAAGGATGGGATATCGTATTTTCGGTAAGTAAAAAACTTATTGACTAGTTTTTGTTGTTTTTATGACTGATTATAACAAGCAATGTGTGTTTTGATTTATTTTTTCTAAAACTTCATTGCACGCTCAAAGTACAATACGGCTAACTTCAATGGCTGCTTGTTCAGTGTTAGAACAACGCATTGCAGTCTCCTTTTTATTTTAGTCGCATTATAAAAATGACCCTGTTCTAATAAGTGGAGTCGATTTTTTTATTTGTCTTTTTTTATTAATAAATTTATGTACTTTTAAACTTTTTTGTATGTAGTTTTTGACAAATATACATATTTTACATACGTTACATAACGTATAGGTTAGGAGGTAGCAAATTTAGCATTTTTTAATGTTCGAAAATATTATGATGTGTAACGATTAATTTATGGGCTAACTTATGAATTCGCGACATGCGGCATGCTAAGGATAGATTGAAGTGTCGCGTAGTCTGTAGTCTGTAAGTGTCACATTATAAACTTCATGGAAACTTCTAATTTTTATATTTTAGTATTCCTCGTGACCCAATGCGATGTGGAGAATGGACATCAATCGTTAGCCAACAAAGGCGAGAAGATTTTTTTAAACCGAATAATTCAAGCATCGTTTGTTTCGAGCATTTTTTGGAGGAAGATATGTATGTCACTTCAAAAGGCATAAAAGGTCTTCGTAAAACGGCTGTTCCTAATGTAGTGGTAAGTAACTCGTAAGCAAGCTAAATGAATTTTTCAAATAACGTTCGTTCAATTTATTATTTTTTTGTAATTGTATTTATTTTTTACAGGGTTGGTACAATAGCGTCGAAGCAAAACCAGGCTTCACACAAGAAGCCCTTGATAGACTTTCAAAAAAGGTTAAAACCTCACAAAAAATTTACTATGTTCTTTAGTGGTTGATGAAATGTCAATTCGACAGCAAAAAATTTGGACTGGGAAGCAGTATGAGGGCTTAGTTGATATAGGTATAGAAAGTAACGACTTAAATCAAATAGCTACTCAGATATAAGTGTTTTTATTAGTGTCAGTTAATGAATCTTGGAAAATTTCCATAGCTTACTTTTTTAGCAATAGTTTTACAGCCGAAAATACAACAAATAAAAAAAAAATTGCACTCTCAAAATGCAACATCGTAGGAATAAAAGTAATATCATTAACATTTGATGGATGTAAAACGGACTTATCTGCTATGAACCTGTTAGGGTGCAATATGGATGACGCTCATAATTTAAAGCCTTTTTTTAAACACCCCACAGCATGCCGTATAATTAAATTAATGAGGAATTTATTTGAATAAAAAAAATAATTTACAATAAAGATAATAACCAAATAAAATGGAGACTAGTTGAAGACCTGCATAGAGTTCAAGAAAAACATAAATTACACTTGGCCAATAAATTAACACAGAAACACATTTGGTTAAAGAATACCATTATGAAAGTTAAACTAGCGACTCAACCTTTAAGTCGCAGCCTGGCAAATGCAATTACTTTCTGTGATACCGATTTAAACATTCCTAATTTCATTGATTCGGGACCAACTACTAAGTTCATACTTGCATTAAATAATTTATTTGATGTTTTAAATTCAAGGAATTTCTACTGTGGTGGTTTCAAAAGACCCTTAAGTAATATGACTTCAAAAGACGTTTTTAGGTTTTTCCAAACAGCGAAATCTTATTTACTATCACTATTCATTAAAGTTCAAAGAAAACGCACCATCAAAAAGAAGGGAGAAAAAAGAATAATATTTTCTGAAGAAAAAGTATATGTATACAATTTCCAAGCAAATACAGGAGTAATCGGGTTACTTGTTTGCATTGAAAGTGTCCAACGGTTAGACACTAGTTATGTGGAAACCGGTTATTTAAAATATATCTAAATTATAAAATATAATCTAAATATATAAGTTTACCCGGGATCACGTGGAGCTCTTTTTCGGCAATATTAGGGAGTCAAGGAGGGTTCAATAATAATCCTAATTCCCGTCAATTTAAATCATCGTATAAAAAACATTTACTGTATCTGGAACGCGGTTCCAAGTTTACAGGCAATTCCATTCCTTTAGAAAATGTGCCTATTCTAAATTGCGGCACAACAGTATCAAATATTAACAATAGTAGTATTGGATATCGTTTTGATATTGAAAATGAATATTTGCCAGGTGAGGATAGTAGCTATGAGACTTATCAAAATAATTGTGATATTCTATCAAATTATTTAAATAATTCGAACTCACAATATGTCTGCCAAATTGTTGGCTACATTGCAGGATTTGTGTTTAGACATATATTGAAAAAGATAAAATGCGACACCTGCAATGATTCTGTACTCGCATGTAATAAATTATGGTTCCATAAATTGATAGACCTTAAGGATTTTGGTGGTCTATGCTATGCGAGTGAAGAAGTATACACTGTTTGCAAAAAAACTGAGGAGATTATAAGACGGGAACGCGCATAATAGCCAGCCGTTTATTTAACCCTCTATTACTCACTTTTAAGACCGCAAGTGGAGTACGCAACCCAAATTTGGAACCCGTACTATAAAAAATATAGTACTATGTTGGAAAGAGTGCAAGTAAAATTTTTCAGAACCATGAATTATCGATGTAACAGAACTAAACTCCCTTATTCTTTGTTGTTGTCTAAATATAATTCTCTTACATTGAAAAATAGACGAAAACTATTAGGAGCAATCATGTTGTATAATCTCTGTCGAGCTAAAATCAACTGTCGTGCATTAGTTAATAAGATTTGTTTTGTTGTACCTCGCACTAGCCATCGACGCAGGGCGCGCGCGTGGCGCTTCTTCGCGACGGCGCCGTGCCGAACCAATGCCGGCGCGCGCGCGCCGCTGCATCGCCTGCTTACTATGTATAATGAACACTTCGAAAATGTAGACATATTTCACTTATCGCCAATATATTTCAAAAAACAAATAATATCTTGCTTGTCCTAAATTGAAGATAATTATATTACAATGGTTTCTTTAACTTAATTTTATTATTGTTGACTAATATGTAAACTCTCTCCGTTGTCTTACATTTGTAATTATAGCTGAGTAACCTGTGGATGATGTTGTTGATCTGCACTAAGTGTCATTTTATTAATGTATGATTGTATTATATAAGTGTAAGATTGTTAGTTGTCCCAAATAAATAAATAAAAATAAATAAATTGTTACAAAAACCCTACCAAGGCCTATTTATGTTCTTTAGTTTTAAAACATATCTCCCATTTAAATATATTTTCCAGTATTGACATACATTCCCGTCTACAACCTGCTCTTTTCAATCACAAAATTAGTCTGATAAAAGCTATTACAGAAAAGTTTATAGACGTTCGTTTAACCCGCCAGTAGTCGCGCATGGGTCGAAAAGACCCAGAGGTGCAAAATTTGATCCGTAATTCTTTTAATTTCATTAGTGTTAGGTTGCCACGCTAGGTACCTTCAAGTGACTTTATAATGTACTCGCACCCCCCACCTCAGCCATTTTGCCTGCGACGTTTGAACAGGACGGACGTGTCAAGTAAGTATGGGTCTTTTAGACCCTTGCGCGACGTTTTATGTGAGTATTTTTTGTAATTGTTCAAAATATATATTATTATTATTATTGTTTACAGAATGTCTCGAATGCGAATAGATACATCTTCTATTGAAAAAATATTACAAGAAGATGAAATCGAAGGGGAAGATTGTTCGGAAATCGAAGATAATTTGGAAATTAACGACCATGATTCCAATTCTTGTCAAAGTTCGGAGGAGGAATCTGCTGAGTTTATAGCTTCAGATCCAGTAACTACACCTGGTGATTTATTCCAAAGAAGAACTGATCTAAATAGTGTACCATTGATCTATATACGTCAAGGATATTACCTCTCTAAAAATGGTGCAGTGAAATGGAATATTGAAGAACCTCCCAGATCAGTACGAACGCGAAGCCACAACATTATCAGGGAGCCTTTTGGACCGATCAACGAGGCTAAAGATGCGCAGACGCCTTTAGACTGCTGGACTCTGATGTACCCTGATAATGTAATAGAGCAGATCGTGGTTTACACTAATAGGTACATTGCTGCAATCCAGAATAAATTTCAAAGAGAAAGAGACTGTTTACCAACTGACTTGATAGAATTGAAGGCTCTATTGGGTTTACTTTATTATTTTGGGAAGTTACGTGGTGCGCACTTGAACACAAAAGATTTTTGGGCCACAGACGGTACTGGATCGGACATTTGTATAGCTACTATGTCACGCCAACGATTTCACTTCTTGCTTCGATGTCTAAGATTTGATGACATAAATACCCGTGAACAAAGACGGCAGAGTGATAAATTAGCTGCAATTAGGGAATTTTTTGTAACTTTTGTTGATACAATAAAGAAACATTATTCTTTGAGTGATACAGTTACAGTTGATGAAAAACTTGAACCTTTTCGTGGTCGATGTCCATTCAGACAATACATGCCAAATAAACCAGCCAGGTATGGGATTAAAATTTTTGTGATGGCTGACTCGAGGACTTATTATACAGCTGGAATGGAAATCTATGCTGGAAAACAAAATGATGGCCCATTTGATGTCAGTAATTCGCCTTTAGATCTTGTTAAACGAATGGTGGAGCAAATCAGAGGTTCTCACCGCAATGTTGTAATGGACAATTGGTTCACCAGTTTCCCTTTGATAACAGACCTGTTTGAAAATTATGGCCTTACTGTTTTAGGCACTCTTCGAAAAAATAAACCCGAAATACCATCTGCTTTTACTACCACAAAAGGACGTGAAGAGAAATCAACATACTTTGGTTTTCAACCTAATTGCACTTTATTGTCTTATGCACCAAAAAAAGGAAAAGTCGTGCTTCTTGTTTCAACGATGCATCATGATGCAATGATAGATCCAGAAACAGGTGATAAATTAAAACCAAAAATGATTACAGATTACAACATGTATAAATGTGGTGTAGATGTTGTAGACGAGATGTGTGGTACATATTCTGTATCAAGAGTAAGCAAAAGATGGCCTCTCACCATATTTTTTGGACTGATGAATGTAGGAGCAATCAACGCGTATGTCATTTATAATGAAAACATGAAACGCTTGCAAAAAGTAACTGTTGAGCGAAGACACTTCCTAAAAGATATAGCTTTGGGTCTGGTGATGCCACAAATTCAAAAAAGGTCTTCAATCACTACTTTACCTAGGCTAACCCGTAGTAAGATGTTTCAAATACTTGGGAAAGAAGAAATTACAAATAGATCTCAACCATCAGTGGTGTCTAGTAATGTTCGTGGTCGGTGTTCGCTCTGTCCCCCCAAAAAGGATAGAAAGACCAAAACTCAGTGCCAGTACTGTCAGATATTCATTTGCCGAGATCATACAACATTTGTATGTAAAAATTGTGAACAAAAAGATTAATGAAAGACTACAAAGATACCAAAAATTTGTCTAATTCTAAGATAACATAATTTTTGCAGAGCATTTTTCGTGATAAGTTTTGAGGCTGATTGTTATAGAACTAAGATTTTCTAATAACTTATAAGATTTTTTTAATGCAAAGATACTCATTTGTTGTTATAAAAAACATAGTTATAATTGTTTATTATAAATAAAGATATATATTACCTAAGTTTCCTACATTGAAGTATTAAAAATCAAGACATTCTAGACTATTTTTCAAATTAAAATTAAAGTTGATTGTTTCAGTAAAATAAATAAACATGTTAAATAATATTACGTGTTTTATTGTTAAATAAATGATAAAGTCGCAATTTTATTAAAAAGATTTGATTTTTAATTCAAATTATCTATATACTGTCTGGGTCCTATCGACCCGCGTGCGACTGTTGGTGTCACAAAATTAAGCGCGAGTACTGGCGGGTTAAGAGTTAAAATCTAATTCAAAAAGGCAACTTTACAATAAACTAAATTTATTTCAAGGAAATTAATGTTTGTTTGAAGTAGTGTTTGATTTTTGAGTTTAAACTTTAAATACATATCCGTTTTAATTATTTAACTAAAATTTTTTCTTATCTTATCTCGTATGATTCGACCTATATCATATCTGGACTTTAAAATAGACTGTGATCTCTGAGTTTGTTTCGGCTGCTTATTTATTTTTTTTATTTTTTTAATTGTCTGTAACAATTCAAAAGTGTAACTGGCCCACTTGTAATAAATGCCTTGATTGATTTGATTTTTGCAAAATAAATACCATTCATCATTATGTTTTTGAACCATATATTTGAATAAACAATTTCAACTCTTATTATTTGTTTTTTTAATATACCCATAGGCTACCGAAAAACATATTTATGCACAAATAAAAGTATATTAACACAATTTAACAAACTTTTAAAATACATACTAATAATGTATGATGAAAAAAAAGTGATGTTCGACTCCACTCAATACCTTGTCCTACCGACCACGGTCGGTCGTAAAATTTTATTGCTTTAAGTACCTGCGTTGTAATAACAACTTTAAACAATTGTCGTAAGGTTGAACTTGCAATAATATATGCTTGTAGCATATAGAAAGAGACAGAAATAGAGTTTCGGGACACTTTCGAGCGTTACATTTATTCGAGCATGTGCATCTTGGGTTTTTATATATCAATGTACCAGCTCAAGAAAGCCATTATAGTCGAAATTACGCCCCTCACAGGAAATATCTCAGAACTCAGCGTGGTCGAATATAAAGGATTTTTAGAAAAACACCGTGATGGATCCACTGTGCCACCGGTCTCTCGACACTGGTTTAATGAAATATTTTGACCGAGTGTAATCTTTTACTTAAGCCTCCGTGAGTTGACACAAGCCCGAAGTGTAATTCTTCTAAATTCGAAATAGATACTGCTCCAACTAAAGAAGTAAAAAACCTCGCTAAGCAAGATAACAAATTAATAAGGATGGAGCAGACTTCAGATGGCCCAATTCAGATGGCCGAGTGGTTAAGTTTGACCTACAGCAACTGATGTATCTCCCAACATTTACCCATACACAGATGTATAACAGTCAGCTAGAAATGTCAAAGTGGGAATTCATTTGGAGGACGAAGGAAAAGGCATCATGTTTTTCTGGAATGAAGGGGATGGAACGAGATCGCTTCTTGTCTTTACAAGTTTTTTACTTTTAATGAAATTAGGACACACTACAGATAAAAAGAAATGAATTTTGTGGTTAGATAACTGTGGTGGGCAAAACCAGAACCAGGCTGCACTAGTAATGTTCCTCGCTTTAATTGCAAAAGGTTTTTTTCAGAAATTACTTATAAATTTCCTGCGATCGTGACTTTACGCTCATTGCAAAAGCAAATAAAGTGCAAAGTCACTTGTTCCAAAATTTCCTTATTGAGCTTATTGTAAATGCTAGCAAAAAACCGTTCTTCGTAGTAGCTAATAATAAGTATTGGATTAATCTGGCTAAAATTATGATAAATACCAAAAAGCGCTGCAGATATCTTCGGCTACGATGATTTGCCTAAAATCTGAAGATTTTGGTGTTATTCACACAAAAAAGTTACGGTGAATTTGCTCCGCGGATATCAACTTCAGTGCTTAAACCCAGAATAACTAAGTCGAGTTTTGAGGACCTAGAAATTAGGATGATAGAAACACCTGTACCTTTATCTGCCGGGCAAAAGAAAGACATTAAAGTCATGTTGCGTATTTGGCCGGAGAAAGCAAATTATTTTATGAAAACCTTCTTAAATAAGACATTGAAAATGTTAGTTATGACTTGCATAAATAATGGCACATGAAACGTTTTGTTCTTTATATTTTTTTATAATATAAATATATGATTATTTCCATATTTTGAGAAGGTACAAAATACGTGTTAAATTACGTGTGGCGGACGATAATTTCATTATATATTTTTCATTAATTTCTTTGCTTTTTATTTTTTCATTAAAACTGTTTTTTATGTCTCCTGAACATTTTATTTTCTGGCACTGGTAACGTTATGGTTTGGAGGGGGGCCTCAATCCATCGTCTTTATCAAAGCGAATCGGTATCTTTGTAAAATAGTGCACTTATTATTTTTATTCGAACAAGCTGTAGACTTATTTTCAAAGTTCTGATATCTTCAAAACAATATCGATGCAGTTCGAAAATAAGAATATTACCTGTTGGTCTTATCCTTAAAACGATTACAATACAAAATCAGGCGACAATAGTAAAATACGCATATATAGTTGGTAAAACATAGATTTAGTTCCACACTCAACCTCTAGAGGCAGCACTGCCATACGAGGAAGTAAGTGCTGAGGTGTTACTGTTTTTCTTTAAAATATTATCTGTCTCTTTGACTGTGAGCGCTCCCGAGGTTCCGCATTGAGGTGGGCAATATAGAGTTTTTGGAATGTTCGGCGACTTAACTATAGTGGTTATGATTTGACGTACGCGCAAACGAAGCAATCGAAACTAAATAATTTAGATATCAATATCATTCAATTCGGCTAGCCGCCTTGGAACATCCAAGAAATTGACGCTTAAGTACGATGAACACCAATGATTAAAAGATAATAATATAAATCACAGGACATATAGAATGTTAAGTCCCATCAAAGCAAGAGAGCATACGATATGCGATGTAATGCTCTTGCGTTCGTGCGTACGTAACATAGTCGAATTCGACCAACGACTGACCGAATCGCTGCATCGAATTGACTTGTATCGCCCACCTCTAGTTACGCACGCCAACGCAGTGCGCATCTGCACAACTAGCTATAACCAAACACGATCCTTCTTCGTGAAATAGAATACCTAAAATAGACATTGATATAATTATTATATGACAATATGATTACTTAAATATTTTTTTAAGGGACTCAAGTCATGATTTAAATAACATGAATACATCGAGAAAGTCGCATGATCACAATAAATTAAACAAACTTTGTTTACAACACCGTTGGATTCTATAAGACATAAAAAAGCACCATCTACAACAAAAACTTAACAAATACTGTTTGTGGATACAAAACTAAACACAACACTATCTCAAACATAATTCAAAAATTCAAAAACTAAGAAACCCTCAACAATCCGACGTTGAACGTTCATAAAGCAATAACATTGTAAGATAAAATGAACGTTCAATTCGACAAAGCTTTTATCAAGTAGCTATGTACAACCGGTTGTCGTATATATCGGGGCTGGTAAGAGGGTGGAGGAGGAAGCACCACAGCACCAGGCCTAGGATGAAGTTGCAGATGATGACCACCCTCTGCAGCGGGGGGTAGTGAGTCACCTCCCCGAAGTTCGGGAACCCCATGTGATTGCAGAACATGTGAGCGACTAGCGGGGCTATGAAGTGGCCTGGAATTCAGATAATAAAGTAGAGTTTTATTTAATGATTTGCTTGAACAAGGTAAACACCGCCGGTTGTTATTTATTGTTCGCAAACATTTGGGTAAGTATAACTTTTTGTTCACGACTTTTTGTTATTATGAAGAGACAAATAGAACAGTTTTGAGAGATTGACATAATTTCTATGCGTATTGTCAAGTGTCAAAATTATTCTCTGAGCCTTGACCAATCAGCAATTAGCTTAGCAAACAATTTGTTTTCATAAAGTAGGTAGTATAAAAATTACCTACTAATAGTCAATATATCAAATTAAAGGGCAATAAATATAGGTTATCCTACATTCGTTAGTTTGAAAATATAGTCCTTCCTACCATTTTTAAACATATCTTTCTCCCGATTTTTTTATGATTTACTTTAGGTAATTCATGGGGAAAAAACACTGACAGATTGTTGATTGACTGTCAGAACTAATCCGTCAATAACGTCAATGACTTGTGGGTTCATTCATCGTTTTTTCGATGTATATTTTTTATATAGTTTTGTTACGTTTTTTGACATTGACATTAATACATTGAAAAGAAAACAAAGTGGTAACTTATGATTGATTTTTCGCAAATAATTTGTTACTTTTTTACAAGATTTTTAGATTTGAAATAAGGGAAGTTTAAGGGCGAAAAGGTTACTCATAAGTTAATCTTTCATGTGTACTACTGACCATTAGCAGGTCAAAATCCCATATTGATTTTGACCATCACTTTTAATGGGCTGATAAAACAACAACAACTAAATAAGTATAAGATATATTTACCCGTCCTTATAAATAAGTACGCAGAGTAAGCACCGAAGAGACTAGTGTACGTAAACTGGAACGCTGAAAATTAAGTAAACCCATTAAGTTTTACAAAGTTATTGTCCAAATACGTCTAGTTATCTTAAAACGTATACTTAGTCCTGGTATTTTCAAAACTAGAGCGAGTAGTCACCGCTTGGATCACCACACAAGTATTAAATATGATCCTACTACAACTAAGTATATTCCCGTTGTGATTAGAATCTGTGTCTCAACTCGGTATGTAAAGAAAAATTTCAGATTCTAATTCGAAAACCATTTGGAGATATCACTTTTCTATAACTAATTTTGTCAGTAACAGCTCGCAGACTAATGCAAATAAAGCTTATTTTAAATGCGATAGTTGAATTGACTGTTATTCAACATCTATATGACGTCATTGAGTAACAAGTGCTGCGAAATATCAACATACTCAATGTTTTGGTGATTCTATCAGGTTAATTAGTACTATAGTCCGTTTTTTTTAACAAACGAGTGCGAAAATGTTGACTGCGATGTGTTTAAACAAACGCTGTAGTTCTATTGGTCCTAAAGGGATAGGCCCCACCCCTTAATAATGACCCATCTCACTCTGTCAATATTGGAAATGTGCGAGACGTACTCAGTAGTCGTTTCTTACAAAAAAAATAATCTAAAGCTTAAAATACCGGAATAAATAGTAATGTCCTCGACTGAAATACGTGACGGCATGTACGACACTTGTCAAGATGGCTTTGTAAATACATAACAAGTGGCGCATGATTGTAGAAAGTCGTCTTCCTTTGACTTGCAAATTGGCTCTATGGGCTTCATGTTAGACTTGCAGCTCTTGCTCTCGAGTTACGCTCGAGTATCCCTAGGGAACGGTACTTTCTTCTGGATCGTAGGTTGCTTAAGGCTATGTATAGATATTTCAACTCATAATTTCTTAAGTGTTCACGATTCATTATCACTATATGGTATAAAACAAAGTCGCGTCCCGCTGCTAGTCTGTCCCTATGTATGCTTAGATCTTCAAAACTACGCAACGGATTTTGATGCGGTTTTTTTTATATATAAAGTAATTCAAGAGGAATTTTTATACGTATAATACATGCATAATATAGTAGAGCACACTGATAATTTTTTAATAGAGGTTTCTAATATGACGTCTTAAACAATATCTTTTTGGCGCTTACATTCCACACGATCCCTACGAGATAGATCAAAATAAGAAGATTAAAAAGGTCTACAAAAAAGTCCGCGATGGTATATGTCTATCTCTTAGGGATAACCCACAATAACCATTTTTTATCCTTTACTTTTTACGAGAAATAATGGCTTATTAACGAAGCGATTTCAAGCAATACAGCATTAATCCTTATCCAATAAGTAGCTTAAATACATTGTGCATGTAATATAGATAAATATGGCCCTTTACAGCGTGTAATCTAAATGAATATTTTCGAAGATATTACAGATTTAAAATGCACGGACATAGACCCGTGCGAAGCCGGGGCTGGTCGCTAGTATTAAATAAAACGCTTTTTATGCGGATTTTAGCGCAATTAATTATATTTCTATATTTTAACTCAACGTTTCGTTGCCTTTACCTTTCGAGTCAAGAGGCCTGTCATCTCAGTCATTGTATTAAAAGCGATTTTATTTCATATTTCAAGTCATCTGTGCGCGCGATCCTTTGTGTGTGTTAAGCTGTGTGTATAGATCTACAGTGATTGTGTGAATACGAGTTGACAGGATGGCGCCGCGCAAAATTAAGTTGCATATTTACAAGCGCATGCACACACAGGGCTGCGCAACAAGTTGAGTTGAAGCAACTATACTTTTCTATAGACCTGACAACGCATAGCGGTGTTGGTAATTATGCTAAATTTCATGACATTGTGTCTCGTAGTTGAGTAATGAAAGCATAAAAACAAAACTCGTTTTCGCATTTATAGTATTCAAATTATTTATAGTGAATTAATATTTTCCTAAAGTTATCGTTATTTAATTTGTCTAACTTGATTTAGAATAGATACTTGGAGTAGTTAATGTATACTAATACTCACACGAGATCATCAGGGCTGATTTGAAATCATATCCAAATTTTATTTGTTCCAGCATGTGGTGAAAGTGGGCTGAAATTAAATATTGCTTTTAGGATTTGTCAAAAAATAGTCTCTCAAAAACTTAGGCCCTGTGTCTTCTAATACTGATATTTAAGGACAGATAGTGCAGTAGTTTTCTTTACTTTATACTTATATAAATATTTTTTCCACAAAGGGTAGTTTTTTTATTGGTTCCTCAGACTAACTGGCTCTTTTATGATATGTGCAAATTATCAGTGAAAAACATGTAATCATTATAAAATTAAGTGCCATTAACTAAAGTATTGTATAAAATATTATTCACGATAAAAATTGTTCCTTCGGTTTTTTTTGCCAATATAATTTAAACAAATATAAATATTTGTTTAATTTGTCAGAACAAATATTTATTGGTATAAATAGTTATTCACATGTTAGTAGCTGTTTTTATATTAAATGACAAGCCAAGGCCTGGTTATGCTAGATTTATAATTTTTTTGTGGGATAATCTTTGCGCAAACTTTGATCAGTTGTAAAAATAATCGGGAAATAATTTAATTTTTCGGCGGCTGGTCAGTTGATGGAACAGCATTAATAAATTAAGCATCAAGAAAAAGAAAATTGGTCGGTTCTTTTATCAGCCCTAAAAATACTTAAGCGGTGCATTCAATAAACGGGCAGTTCAAATGATGGAATGGGCAGTTATATAATCAGTTCGGTAGTTCAGGTGAACTGTAAAATGCAAATTGCTATTCGCATTAAAAAAATCCCGAACGTCATTTTGTTTGCAAAGAGCAGCAGACCTCCGTTAGGGTGTTACCACACCAATCGATCGACGCCATCGATTACAGTGGGCTGTAAAGTGGCAGTATTACGTGTAAAAGCGTATGTTGCCTGTCCATCCATACGCTCGAAGTACGCCGTTCCTCCTGTTAAAATCTTCCTCTCTTTTTCAAAAAAGAGGAAGAAAGGCAGACTGTCGAAAGCCTAACCTGCTCTTTTTATACTATAATTTAAACACAATTATGATTCATAAAATGTGAATTTCCTGACAAATAAGAACAATAAAAATTGTTGTACGATTAAGACTAATTATTTTAATTAACATCATCAATAACGAGTCCATTGCCTTTTCGAAACTTATATTTCAATAAAAATATACAGTTATTAAATAATACAATCTATTCGTACATATATTTAACATAATGGTGTTGACTATACATACAAAAATATAGAAGAGATTCATTTGCACCACATTGTTTTAAGAACTGCTTAGAATTACAGACTCTTCGATTTGCTACCTGCCTATTCAAACGTTTTACTGTCCAACTAGGCCCATGTACGTGCCCCAATGCAAAAGAGTTCGTCTAGTGCCAAATATTACAAGTGTCTAATATTCGAAGTAAAATTTAGATAAATAAATTTAAATTTATTAGTTCAATAAATTCACAGTGGTTTTGAACACTTATTACAGTTTATTTTCAATTTAAGAAAGAAAAAAAATTTTCCGTATTTAAATTAAATATAATAAATTCTAGGGGAACAATCCGCGCAATAAACTTCATCCATCGCATTCTACGGCGCAAAATAGTTCGTCTACCCCTTAGTGGCGTCACCTTTAGCATCGATCACGGCCTTTACTCGGCTACCAATTCTTCACATTGTTGTGTAGTTAATGAGTCCCAGACAGATTTCCACCATAGGGTTTCAGTAACAAATCTGGACTACTTGATGGTCCCTCCATTGTAGGGATCTGATTCCGGTTAAACCAAGCCTTGGTTGTCCTCGCAGTGTGACAGGCAGCACCATCTTGTGGAAAGGCGTAAAGGTGTGTTCCATTTCAACGTTGGAATCGAGGTCATGAGACTTGTTTTCAGAATGTTTTGGTGCTCTACTGCATTAACAGTTCCTTCTACACGAAACTCAACCATTAACAGGATACAGAACACTTATAATAAAATATTCTCACAAGTCACTGATAAATTTCATGAAAGCAAGTCAAAATTTAGGCATAACATTATAAAGTTAAAAATTTGATAGATAAACTCACACAATCACATACACACACTAAAATAATGGAATTTACTATTTTCACCATGACCTTACCTTATAAGTTGACATATTTATCGATGATTCATTAAAATGTATTCGTAGGAGACTGCTACATGTATTAAAATAAAAATTGTAGATCCATAACTGGCTGTCAGTATTTTATAGATTATTAATATCTGTAATTAAATTAAGAGCTGTGGGTTTTGTAATAAATAAATTCTACAAAATCTAGACGACCCAGACCTTGTGCTGACATGCAGCCCCATATCATTACCGATCCAGGAAACTTCACTGTTCTTTTGATACATTTGCCATTTGCCATACAATTGGTATGGAATGCTTCATCTTTATTTCTGATAACTTTTTTCCATACATTACCGATCGTCACCTCAAATTTAGATTCAATCACTCCATATTATTTCACGCCACTGGTCTGCAGTACAATTTTCATGATCTTTAGCGAAATTCAGTCTTTTCCTATTTTTGGAGAAGCGTGAGTAAAGGTTCTTTTAGCAGTATAAAATCCACAGCCCGATCTTTTGTCGACCCTCTTGCAGGTATCGACAGATACATCTCTGTTTATCATCTCTCTCCACTTCGAGGTACGTTCTCCTGCGCGATTTTCCTTAAAACTCGATTTTCAGCTTCGCTTGTGATTCGCGGCAAACCAGGTTTCTTCAAACTTTCAGCCTTTCCGTTTTTCCTGTGATGTTCGATAATGGTCTAATCTAAACTGTCGATCTTGGTAGGGATTAGGCTATTTGGTAAGCAGGTTTGCCATTATTGTGGCTACGAACAATTATTTTTCGTACTCCGTCGGCGAAAGGTTGCCCACGAGCCATTTTGTTTGAAAATAATGATAAAATTGCATGAAATTATGGTTTTTATATGTATGGAAATGACAGTGATGCCTCTTGTGACAGATTATTATATTATTTCTATTTTCAAATCGAATTTTACTCAAATATTTTTTCAAAGGTAAAATTGAGACATGGACAAACTCTTTTGCACCGGTTAAGAACTAGACGAACTATTTTGAGTTAGTTGTAGCAAATTAAAGTGCCCACAAATACATATTTTATTTAGTAAAAGAAGTTTATTTTTTAAGTATAACAACAAATTTGTTATACTTTAAAAAAAAAGAACGGAGAATTTTACCTAATACTATTTTTTTTCCAAGGCCTGTTTTATGAAAATGTAGTTAAGTTGAAAACAGGCAACTTTTGCATGCAGGCAACTTATGACTGGATGAACTCTTTTGCATTGGGGCTTGTACTCTCTACTTACTGCTCATTTAAATATTTTTAATGATTCATTTTTATTTTGTATACTGCTCATTTTTTTCACTAGAACCATATCCGAACTTACCTCTTTATACAATCTTTCAGTTTAATTCAGGACACAATACTTATATCATAATAAAAATTGTACTAGATACTCAAGCATGCTTTTTGAAACTGGATTCTGCCATTACTTTTGTAAATTTATTTATATTGTTTTTGTCAATCGAAATAGTATGTGTGAGACGACATGAGTATAATGATGCGGCCTTGTGGGGAGGGGGGGTGCTCATCAAAGAGTGACATTGTCCTATCATACAAGATATTGCATGACCGAGCAGTAGTATAACTTACCCAGGCCAAAGAACAGCGGCGCCACGAACACAGCCGTAAAGGGCTGAAGGCACTGCAGCAGCAGCGGCAGCATGCAGGCGCGGAACACCCACTCCTCGCTCAGTGGCGCCATGACATGGTTGCGCACCCAAATCAGATCCTGCCAGCTCGAAATCCAGTATGCTGGCTCTGCAAGTTAAAATGTTTGTTGTAAAGATCAAGTCTTGTTAATTTTGGAGTGCACTGAATATACATGGAATCCCAAGAAAAAGACAGTCAATCGGGGATAGAGATAGAGTACCCTTTGAGGAAACTCAATCAGCCCCATACAAGTTTACCCCCCCTATATATTGAAATTATGTTTATTTCCACAATAAATTACAGATCAGGATGCTCTGGCCCCTTCTTTTGTTAATAAACACATAAAGAACTTAGGGGTGATGAAGAAACATACATGTACTATTAGAAAACAATGACTTCTGTATGAACAATAAATTTGTGTTTATCATGCTAATGTTTGTTGCTATCTGAGAAACCAGGGTAAAAGCTTCTCTTACACCCAGGTTTGTCAGCTGGCTGTGAATTTTTTTGTTCTTGTTATCATTTTAAAAAATAACCTTTATCTGTTTATCAAGACATAACCTATAGATCTTGCTGGTGTAGGCTGAAATGAAATGAAATATGAAATGAAATATTTATTTCTGAACATTGACAATTACTTGTTCTTATTGACGTCAAATTATCAAATAATTGGATAGTTTATAATATGCTTTTGCACACAACTTCTGCTTTATAGTTTCTTTGAATTTGTCAATAGGCTGGTGACCTATAACCAACCACACAATTACAATAGGATTAGTTACAAACTATTTTACAGATTAACTTGTCAAAGAGTACTACTAGCGCTGGGAGGATCACCCAAAAATTCCGAATTATGTAATTCCGAATTTGACTATACCAATTTTTAAAATTCCGAATTTCACAATCCCGAAGAGTCTTAATTCCGACTATTCAAAAACACGATTCTTATCTTACCGAAATTATTAAATTCGAAATTTTTATTATCCGACTTTCCTCAGTACGAAGAATTAAAAACCCGCTGTGTTAGTAGTCCGGTATGGTATTCCGAATTTAAATTTTCCGAAAATTCAATGCTAACATTCAGATTTTGTATCTGAAACGGGTATATATTAAAAATTATAATCTAAATCTCCTGTGACACAAATTAAAATGAATAAGGCACATTTTGAAATTATACAAATTATGCGCGATGACGAGCGAAGCGAGGAGGAGCAGTTAGTCTGTATGTAGATAATGCATCTGGTAGCGGCCGGCGAAGCGCCAAAAAGGGATTTACATATCAGTACATAACCTATATACTCAAGAAATAATGTCAAGTATAATTTTTATTTTATGTACGAATCTTTTTCTAATTTATTTTTTTATATATTTTTCACAGGCTGCAAAGCCTTAAATAATTAAGATTTCAGTTTTTGGTTAGTTAGGAAAAAGATAAAGTTTTATTTCAGTAAGCCCTGACAAAGTAAGGAAGAAGTCAGTACGGCCTTTAGGGTTCAGTGGCAGCTTGATCATATCTGACAAAAAATTTTTCAATGAAATTAATATCTTTTAAAATTTGGTACAATATAGTTGCTTACCTCTATATTAATTGAGTTCAAGATTCAGTGAGCTTGATCAATTGCGAGTAAATGTTATTTTTCCAATTTAGAATAAAAGAAATAATATATTATTGAACATACCTGTATATAATTTCCAAATTCCAGACACATATTGCATAGTTAATGGCCCTAAAAATAGCACTGCTGTCAAAATTAGAGGTAATAACACTGCCTGGATGATCCCAGACCCTCGCAAACCCATGAGACTGTAAACATCTGCAGATTTCTTTGATTCATCATTCAAGAAGTACTGAACCAAGTGAGGACCAAGTAACATAATGCAAGTAACACTGAAGAATCTTTTCTTAATTGTTGAGGGATGGTCTCTGGAATAGATATTGAATATCAATTTAAAGTAAGTTAAAACAAGTCATATCGTTTATTCAATATACAAACCTGGTCAAATGCGTCCTCCATACATACAAACTGCCTACATAGAGGAAAGTAAGAATTACACAAGGGAAAACCGAAAATAAGCAATGGTTTTCATTCTGTAGTATCATTTTAGAATTTTTAATTGGGTCGTTACTATGTCAAATTTTCAAGGCTAATTAAAGGTTCATTTAGAAACTTTGATTGTAGTAACAACTGATTTGAAAAACATTACAGATATATATAATTCATAGCAATTACAAACGCATATCGAAATACAATTTTTTTATTTTATTTTAAAAATAAATTGTAAATCTTTCATTGAAAGTTTGTGACAACACTCAACAGCTGAGACAGACATCAATTAAATGATTGACATTCAACCCGTCTGAGTACGTTCAACAAAATGATAGTTCTATGATCCTGTTGTTGTCACAAGAGGAGTATAACTTTATAGGCTCCTACTTCTGATCCTACATATATATTATAACTTCGATTACATATATATTTATACATATAACTTAATCATAGCTCTGTATTACATTATCATAGTTCTATAAAAATACTTTACACATGTGGTTGAATAATACGAGTCGGTAGTGTATTGCTTGTATTGCTTCAGTAGTTAGGTAATGTGTTATTATTAAAAAAGAGAAATAATTAGAAAATATTCGACTTTATTTAATTTTAGGATCTGCTCGGCAGCCACAGCGGACTCCTTTTTTTAATACAGTAGAATTGCCAACAATAATTTTAGAATAACATTGAGTATCGAATTGAACGAATTGTGATTCTACGAAAATAATTCGTTTTACTTAGTTTTAATCCGTCAATAAAACCGGAAAAATAATTGACTGTCGTACAATTTACAATATTATTTTATTATCAGGATAATATGAAAATAAATGTGAAAATTCAATCTATAATATGTATATTCATTATGGCAAGACCTGTTTCTATGATCCTTTTTGACATTAACCTGTGGTATGCTTAAATGACAAAAATCTTTTTGTTTACGATAGGATATGGAAATCAAATGCTAATATAAAATAGGTTCACTTTATTCGGCGTAACCATAAGGCGGTCAGCGAGCGACTGGCCGCTGTCCGCCGCATTACAATACAATTGTCAACCTACGAAACCCCCACATACACCCCCTTCTAAAAAAAAAAATCACAAACATATTTTAAAAACAACATAAACTGCAAACATTTTACAAATTGTCATTCAAAATGCCTCAAGAACTTACAAAGAGTAATTCTAAACTATATCTCTCAGGTTATAATATAAATGCAAACTTTTGTTTAGAAACTATCAAACTGTATATAAATATAAATGTTGTAATAATTCACACGTTGTAAAAAAATGATAAGTAAATAACAAACATATTTCACAATTAAGCGCATAAAAATTTCACTTTAAGGGTTTCACTACTTAATATACGGCCTTGGCAGGTTGAGGGCGTTCAACCCTGACAGTCGGGACGGGGCCCATCTGTAGGTCCACCACTTAACTCTTAACCTTCCATTTACACCTCCTGCTAATGCCACACAATACTATTCCCGCTAATAGTGTGGAAATAATAATCAGCGTTATTCCGAACATGTTAAGTTTCGATTCAACTTTCTCTTGATTTGCAAGTGATTGGTTAATCACCACATTTTCTTTGCTTTGTCCCCAACCCATTATGATACAATTTACTTTATTAGAAAAACTTTTTACAAATTCAAAGTAGCTAGTACCCTAAGAGGTAGCTCAAATACAAGTAAATCAATAATTAAACTTACTTACAAAGTCTTATGATGTTAAATGTCTAATTTGCAAAAGCAATACGGTGAATAAACTCTAAAATGTAAACTAAATTAATCGCTTACTTATTACTTATTGATACTTAGAAATTAACCTACTTAATTACGACAACCTTTGTAACCTCGTGGTTCAGGTCGGTGAACTATGCGACCCGGGAGTTCGCGGGTTCGATTCCAGCACGGATCCAAAATACAAATAAAAAAAATTACATAAAAAAATATATATGCATACTTTTACTTCGGTTTTATTACTCTGCAAATCTAACTGGTCTTTTAATAACCCTACCCCTATGCGTAACTTTTAAAGCATTCTCTTCTTGATGCTTTTCTACGTGAATCGATTCTGAATTACAGTTGTTATCTAATATGCATGCGGGCTTTAATCTATCAATTGATATATTACAAGGTTTTCCATTTATACAAATTTTAAACACTTTTGCACCCCTTTCTAACACCTTATAGGGTCCACTGTAAGGTGGTGTTAAAGGTTTCCGCACCGCATCTATTCTGAGGAATACATAGGAGCAAGAATTTAAATCTGGATGCACCAATGACTATCACCTAAATTTCTATTTTTAGGTCTTATTTTACTTAAAGTATCCCTTAATTTTAATATGTACGTTTGTGGATTATCTATCTTAGTTACATTATTACAAAACAACTCGCCCGGTAGTCGTAAACAGTAACCTAAAGTAAATTCTGCTGCGCTTATAAAATCGTTATCAGCTTGGCAAGCTGCTCTTAAACCTAACATAACGGTAGGTAATTCTGAGTAAGGTGATTTGGGGTGTAAGGGGGAGTCGCCTACCATCAAGACTCTCCAAATGCCAACCTCACCTGCCCGTGGTGCACCCTGCCGGACAGCGGACGAGGCTCTGGCGACCGATGAATGGCGGGATAACCATTTTGCAGGTGGTAGGTTTCGACCGTGGCTTGCAACCACCCTCAAGACAAAGCCATGCCGCCAAGTGACCTAGTCACGTTCCGGCATGATGTCTTGAGTAGCCATTGGAGGAGAATAGGTCCGAGTAATTGCGCAGCGTATGAGAGCCGTTTGAACTCGATGGGTTATGATGCACCGGGTGGCTCATTCTGGAGGGCAGCGGGATCCAAAGAAACGGTGCACCGCTGGCCGACCGCAGGTTGTAGGGGGCCCAACTAGCGTTCTAGCCATTCGCGAAAGGCTGCCCCACCGCCTGTGTAAAATCCCGGGATTGCTCCATCGTGCCGGTTGGCGACCGGATGGAGAGGGCCCGATGGCGATCCCCGGGGGGTTTTGGGCGTCCCCGCGGTCTCCATGTGAGTCCCCCACCAGTGGGTCTAACCACTCGAGTTGCTTGGTTCCAAACGTTGCGCTTCACTCAACTTCTATTCCTCTCCCCTATTCACCCTAACAACAACATAATGGAAAAGTCCAAAAAGAAAAATAAGTGCCGACAGCGGATGCACTCCCTCTCCCTAAAAGTACACTTCTCTAACATCCGAGGAGTGCACTCAAATCTCCACGATGTCCACCACCACCTTGAGACAGAGAGACCGCACTTATTCTTTCTGACAGAGACGCAGATCTGTGATCGTTCGGATCTGGCATACCTGCATTACCCAGGCTATATCCTGGAGACCAAATTTCACCCCAATGCGGGCGTGTGCGTGTATGTCAGAGACGAGATCTGTTGTCGGCGTCTCCGATACTTGGAAGTTCCGGATTTTTCTGTCTTATGGGTCTATGTAGATACTGGCCTGGACCGAATTGTATACGCCAGTATTTACCGATCACACACGGGAGCTCAGGAGACAACTCGACTCATTGAATATCTCAGTGATACTGCAGATAAGGTCCAACGACGCTATCCCTCTGCGCAGTTGGTGTTCCTTGGGGACTTTAATGCCCACCATGGAGAGTGGCTGTACCCGTTCAAGGACACCGACCACGCTGGCAGAGAAACCTATCGGTTCGCAGTAACTCATGGTCTCTCCCAGCTCATCCACGAACCTACGCGCATTCCTGACGTTGTTGACCATACTGCGTATTGCTTGGACCTTCTGCTGACAACCGATCCAGACAGATACTCGGTGTCCGTATCTCCACCATTAGGGACATCCGACCACTGTCTGGTGAAATCTGTGTCGCAATACTCGCCAACCGATACCAGCCCAAAAGGCAAAAGGCGAGTATGGCGGTACAAGTCAGCAGATTGGGATGAGATGCGTCACTTTTTCGCCTCTTATCCTTGGCGGCAAGCTTGCTTTACTTCTGATGATCCATCATGCTGTGCTGATGCTGTCTCCAGTATGATATGTCAAGGTATGGAATACTTTATACCGTTCTCTGATGTATCCCTGGAGTCCAAAGCCCGCCCATGGTTTAATGCTGATTGCCTCCTAGCTGAAAAGCGAAAGCATGTAGCATACCAAGCCTGGGCTAGCGCTCGCAGAAGCAAAGCTATGGATCTCCCAGCTAAGAAGCAGGCGTACAATGCTGCTGCCAAGTCCTGCAAAAAGGTGATCAGAAGCGCTCGTTTCGACCACATTGGCCGTATCGGGGACAAGTTAGCATCCTATCCCACGGGGAGTAAAGCTTTCTGGTCCCTTGCCAAGTCGGTTGAGATGAACTTCTGTCGCCCATCACTGCCACCACTGCAAAGGCCTGACGGGTCTTTGGCCCACAGCGCAAAAGAGAAGGCAGACTTGTTCGCAAATCTCTTCGCGGAATGTTCACGTCTAGATTCCAAAGGTAAAAGCCCACCCACGTTACCTCCATTCGGCCCCAAGATGGAGGCCGTCCAAATTCACCAGAAACAGGTACTCAAATGCTTACAAAATCTAGACGTGAATAAGGCCAGTGGTCCGGATGGCATTCCCGCAGTGGTATTAAAGCACTGTGCCGCCGAGTTGTCTCCTGTTTTGACACGCCTATATCGACTCTCTCTAAGGACTGGAAAAGTTCCAAAATCATGGAAGTTTGCAAACGTACAGCCCGTACCAAAAAAGGGCAGTCGAGCCGACCCAGTCAACTATAGACCTATTGCAATCACTTCCATAATTTGCAAAATTATGGAACGTGTATTGAACCATCGTCTCCTGACGTACCTAGAGACCAATGAGCTCCTCAGTGACAACCAATATGGTTTCCGCGGAGGACGCTCAACAGGAGACCTTCTAGTGTACGTCACGCATCTATGGAGCATGGCCTTGGAAGGGCATGGAGAGGCAATAGCCGTATCCTTGGATATCTCCAAGGCCTTTGACCGGGTATGGCACGAAGCCCTTTTGAGCAAGCTTCCTGCGTATGGCATACCATCTGGACTCTGCGACTGGATGTCTGATTTCCTGAGGGAACGGTCAATTCGAGTTGTCGTCGATGGCTTCTCATCGGACCTAATGGCGATCAACGCCGGCGTACCTCAGGGATCTGTTCTCTCTGCAACATTATTCCTGCTGCACATTAATGACCTTCTTTTATCGGATGGCATTATTGGTTACGCCGATGACAGCACTGTTGTAGAGAGATATGTCTCCAATGCGCGAGCGAGTCCAAACCAGATCCAATTTCAGAGAGAGTCGATGATCGAACGGGTTGATTTGACACTTTGTAGGGTTTCCGATTGGGGTGAAGCCAATCTTGTCAAATTCAACCCTTCCAAAACCCAGGCGTGTCTCTTCTCCTCTAAAAAGAGCACATTCAACTTGACGCCCACTTTCCAAAGTGTATCTGTACCGATCACAAACCAACTAGGGCTTCTAGGCATGACCATCACGTCGAAACTTAATTTCGGTCAACAGATTGAAACCATGGCACAGTCAGCTTCCAAAAAATTGGGAGTCATCGCAAAGGTCCGGCGGTACTTCAACTCCGAACAGCTGCTCAACCTGTACACAGCCCAGGTTCGATCTTGTATGGAGTACTGCAGCCATCTTTGGCATGATTCCGCAAAATACCATCTTGAAGCGTTGGATTCTGTCGACCGAAGGGCCCGTAGACTCATAAGTGACGACAAACTTACTTCTTCGAGACTGCAAAGTCTCGAGCATCGTCGAAAAGTTGCTAGTCTATCGGTTTTTTACAGATTGCACTTTGGAGAGTGTGCGAATGCTCTTTTTCAGTTGATCGAACCTTCCCCCTTTCTCCACCGGTCAACCAGGCGCAGACAGAAGTTTCACCCGTTTGTGGTTAGCGTGCCGATGAGCCGAACTAAACGGTTCGATAGCTCATTTTTGGTTCGTGTTGCCAAAGAGTGGAACGATTTGCCTGCGTCTGTTTTTCCAGACAAATATAACCCTGGAGCTTTCAAGTGTAGAGTGAATAGGTACCTCTTAGACAGGCGTGTACGATCCTCGTCTTCATCGTCACTTTCCATCAGGTGAGATGGAAGACAAACGCCTGCTAATTATTAATAAAAAAAATAAAAAAAAAAAAAAAAAAAAAACCATAATGTATTATCTTTTAACCTAGCTATTAATGCCGTTTTTAACGATCTATGCCATCTCTCTATTTTCCCGTTACACTGGGGATGGTAAGGAGTGGTTCTTGTTTTTTTAATACCTAATAATTTCATTAAATCCGTGAATAACTCGCTTTCAACTTCGAACTTAATTTACTAAATGCGTAGGTGAGCGGCTTATGGTCCGTATATACTGTAAAATTCCGACCTTCTAATAATTCTCTAAAATAAACTATACCTGAATAAATTGCCAAAAGTTCCTTATCGTAAGTACAGTACTTCCTTTGGGATTCCGTGAGTCTTTTAGAAAAATATCCGAGTGGTTTCCATGTATTATTTTCCTTCTGATGTAATACTGCGCCTATACTAAAATCGGATGTGTCTGTCATTAATCCTAATTCCGCGTCCGGGATGGGGTGGGATAACGTCGCAGCATTTTTCAAATTAATTTTACACTGTTCAAATGCTCTGTTAGCCTCATCTGTCCACTCTATTTTACTTTGATCGCGGTTCTTAGCCCCGTGTAAATACTTATCTAAAATTCCCTGCACTTTTGCGGCGTTATGTATATGATTTCGATAAAAATTCAACGTTCCTAAAAACCTACGAAGTTGTTCTACTGTTTGTGGTTTTGGATATTTTTCAATGGTTTTAACCTTGTCGGGCAAAGGACTAATACCATTTTCTGAAACCTCGTATCGTAAAAATTCTATTTTCTCTTTACCAAACACGCATTTCGACAAATTAATTGACATTTTATTCTTATCGAGACGTTCAAATAATAACTTTAGATGTGCTTTGTGGATAGCCTGATTATCTGACCCTATAATGACGTCATCTAAATACCCGTACAGGAATGACTGCCCTGACAATAATCCGTTATTGTTTTTATTACTGTTATCGTAAGAAATCTGTTCTATACCTGATAAAACGGTGTTATTAATAAATCTCTGGAAAGTTTGCGCTGCATTTCGCAAGCCAAACGTCATCCTCGGGAATTCATACAAACCAAATGGTGTAATAATGGCTGTTTTCTCAATATCTTTAGGTCTAATTTTTATAACATGATAGGCTCGGCAAATATAAATTTTCGAAAATACCTTTTTATTGTGCAATCCATAAGTAAAATCCTGTATCCATGGTATTGGGTATCGATCCGGTTTCGTTATTGCGTTTAACATTCTAAAATCCCCACAAGGTCTAATTTCACCCCCTTTTTAGGTACAAGGTGCAGTGGGCTCGCCCAAGGGCTACTCGAAGGCCTACAGATGCCTAACTCCTGCTTAAGTTTGAATTCTTTTTTAACTTGTTCATATCTGTGAGGTGGTAACCTCCGTGCTCGAGTGTGCACCAGGGGCCCCTTGGTCTCAATATAATGATACACCGAGTGTTGAGTGTTCTGGAATGTCCTTGAAATTAGGCGGTCGCGTGATGTCCTGAAACGATTCCAGTAAGTCCGCGTACGGTTGCCCGCCACTAATACTTTTTATTGTCCCATCGAAATTATTGCTTTTTGATCCACAAACGTACAAATTAGTTATTAAATCTACTAATCTATTATTATATAAATCTACCGTTAATCTAAACTTACGTAAAAAATCTGCCCCTATTATTAGCTGCTTTACGTCGCACACAATAAAAGGCCAATTAAAACCTCGTCTAAGACCGAAAGTTAATTCTAAGTTACAAATACCATATGTTTTTATCTCGCTGTCATTAGCGGCGAAAAGTTTAAATTCACATTCTTCAGTACAACGGCCCTTTACACATCTTTTTGGAATCACTGAAATGTTTGCACCGGTATCTATTAAAAAAGTTAACTTAGAATGTTTGTCCTTAACTAATAAACGGTGATTTTTCTAAAAGCTGATCCTGCGTACATCCGTCCACCGCGTTCGAACATACCTCTTTCAGTTTCCCGACTCACTTGCTCGCCATGCACATGGCTGCTCGCAGCGTGTAGCGTTCCTCCGGTACCTGTAGTGGAAACGGCACAGCCAACCCGGATCACCGGGAGTCGATCGCCTCCGGGAACTCGATCTGCCTCGATAACCGCGCCGGTCCTCACTCCTTGGCCGTCCGCGGTGTTGAGCCTCGTTGCGCAGAGCTGCTACTTCCACGGTCAGCTTGCCCAGTTGGCCTGCCAGCTCCATCAGTGCCGCCTGTGGCACCTGCATCGGGACGTCCGTCGAAACTGCTGCGACATCGCACGACCTTGTATTCTCCACGATCTTGTCCACCATAATAGCCAAATTATCTAGCGATTGGTCTGAGCACACTGTCAAAACTGCTTTGACTGAAGAAGGCATCCTGGACAACCAAAGGCTTTTCAAAGTCTGCTCGGTCACTTGCGTAGTTCGTCCCAAGTCCTTCATCCTCCGTAGTAGCTGTGTGGGTTTCTGAGAACCCAGCTCCAGTTCAGAAACCAGTTTCTGAAATTGGCGGACTGCACTTTCCTCATACACCCGCAGTAATCTCTCTTTCAGCATGTCATATTTGTTGTCTGCCGGTGGAGACGTCAGCAAATCACTGACCTGCTGCAGTGAATCTCTCCCAAGCTTTGATATGACCAAGTTGAATTTGGTCTCTTCACCCAGTTTTTGTGGTGCCGTGACTGCCTCGAATTGGCCAAACCACAATCGTGGCATATCGACCCAAAACTCTGGCAATTTTGATGAGACACTAATGGCTGCCAAACTCGTTTCTTGTGCAGTGTCTCCTTGCCTCTTTAACTTGGGCGGCTCTGGTTGAGTGCTCGCTGGCCCCGTTTGTACGTGTTGCGCTGGATACATATTTGCCGTATTAACATAAAAAACAGCACCAACTAATAAAAAGTCTAGTATATGTTGTATATAAATTTTCACTGTTCTTTGATTGCTTATTTCTTGAAATTAAATTGCACTGTTTCAGATTAATTGTCGAGGGTCACCACTTTAGCAATAGTTTACGATAGGATATGGAAATCAAATGCTAATATAAAATAGGTTCACTTTATTCGGCGTAACCGTAAGGCGGTCAGCGAGCGACTGGCCGCTGTCCGCCGCATTACAAATCTTTGAACAAACAGATCTATGAAAGTGTTATACCCTCCTATGTATTATTTTTATATTTTCCTAGTATATGGCATACTAGGGTCTAATCATCGATCACATACAGGGTGTCCCATAACTTGCACAACAAACTGAAATGAAAGAAAAATTGAAGCGTGCCCTACCAGATAAAAAAAAATTACTAAAAGTGTTACAGTTTTCGAGATATTCCCGACTTTTGATTTTGTTCAAAAAACGCCACTTTTAGTCAGTTTAGTCAGTTAGTCAGTTGTGTACAAACAAGCAGATACTTTTGTATTTTATTTGTAAATATTCTAGAATAGTAGATCTACCACATGCAAATATCATTTTGTTAAATATCATTAGGGATCATTGAGAAAACACATATTATTATCATTATTTTTTTCTACAAAAATTATTTACCTCAGGTTTGGCATTCAGTGATGAAAATAAAATGTACTGGACTGTCCCTGCATATTTTAAAAATTTTACGTACCTATTTAATAAAGATTTCAGAAATGTATAATACGTAAATGTATAATAGGTAGTCTTCATACAAAAAAAACTAGGATTATGTCTTTGGTTAGAACTTTTTGATAATGACAGCTTTGCTACTTTTCGGGCGTACAGTTTTCATATATCATTTCAATGTGAATGATGAATGATAACACTATGTTCAGGCAATAATGTACGGTTTTAGGTTATCTTTCAATGTTTTGATTATGAACTACTTATATTATATTAATACCTGAAATTGGCAGAAATAGTTATTCTGTAGTAACTACAGCTAATTTTTGATCGTTGATCAATTTCCGTAATATAACCTCTCAATTCCTAAATATAGTAATTGATTTGTGTTTATGGTGCTTCACAATGTACTTGTTGTACAGTGCTGGTATTGGAGAAAGTAAGAGTGGAAAAAAGTTCGTTCCTAGTGTTGTAGTTAGGAAGACGTTCGTCTGATGCGTAGCATCACTAGTTAGTTTGTGGTATAATACTGGGCACAAAATTGTAAAATTACACGTCTAGCTCTCGAAAAAAGAATTAACGGCCAAAAATTTTGGGATGTATATTTGTAATTATTATCAATTAATTAAATTAGTATTAAATTCCTTATAAACTCATCAAGAAATCAGTAAGAGTACAAAAACATGTTCATGTATAAAAGTTAGCCAAGCTTATTCACAGATATGAATTAGCAGCTTTAGTTATAATGCCCGTATCTTAGCAGTTTCGCCCTCAGTTCCCGCATATTGTGAGAATATCTTGGACCGTGTAACTGAAGATTTGGCCGACCTAGGCTGATGCCTCAGTCCAATTCTCCTGTTTTTACTCGATTATGTTATTTTATGTTAGTTGTATTCACAAACTAACTAATGATGCTACGCATCAGACAAACGTCTTCCTAACTGCAACACTAGGAACTAGGAACTTGAGGAACTTTTCAACTATTTTTTTTTTAAATTAGATTGTCCTTTGTTTCTTACTTTTAAAATGAGGGCATTGGATTTTGGCGTAATGCCATTGTGGCAGGCGAAAGCTACTCCTTTTCTACAAGATATTTTAACAATCTAAAAGATAAAGAAGGTAAAATAAATAAAAGACTTGTATATTCATGATTTTTTTTAAATTTCTAAATTTTGTTTTATTTTTTATATGCTTTGTTTGTATTGCACGGGAAGCAAATTTTTATTTTCTAGAAGCGAGACATCAGTACCTTTTATTCATATTCTGTTAATTATGTTACACCAATTAAACACCGTTATTCATATTGAGTATCCCAGAAAACATTTCTTGTGTGGCTCACAAATAATATACAAAGGTTTACCACACTTAAACCTTGTAAGCACAAAGCACTATTAGCACAAAGACACGGTAACCATTGTTAAGAGTTATCTCAGTTCTTGGAAAGTGAAGGAAAATAACGTCCTTTCGGCTACTTTCTCATTCACTACACAGCACTTGTTGTACATTGTGAAGCACCGAATAAACGCATATTAATTACAATATTTGGTAAATGAGAGGTTATGTTTCGGAAATTGATCAATGCAAACTCTTCACTCGTCAAACATTAAAATCGTAATGGCAGATCGAGCTGATTGATTGAAAATTAAATTAAATTTCGCGTTTTATGGCAATCAGCTGTATGGTATCAGCTTACTACACAATAACTATTTCTGCCAATTCCAAGTATTAATATAATAAAAGTAGTTTTAACATAATTAAAACATTGAAACATAACCTAAAACCGTACATCATTGATTGAACATAGTGTTATTATTCATCATTCACATTGAAGTGACGTATGACAATTGTTCGCTCGAAAAGTAGCAAGAGATGTCAGCATCAAAAAGTTCTAACCATAGACATAATTCCTAGGTTTTTTTGTATGAATATTACCTGCATGGTTGTATTCGATTTGTTACTTGAGTAATTTGAAAAGACTACCTCGGTAGATGTCGCTAAAGATTTACAACTCGACGCCATATTGAATTTGGTCCGCCATATTTTTTGGTTGGGCGATGCTGGCTGCTGGTGTAAATTCTGAAAAATTTTCAAAACTTATGTTTTTTATGAGTTAACAGTTATTAAAGTAGTGTTAATGTTATGTGTATTAATTTCTAGACTTAATTGAATCTGTATTAGTTCGCATATGTGTCTAATTCGTTATTTCCCGTTGCATTTCTACAATCTAATCTAAACAGAAAATGGCTGACGGTGTTGATGCGGGTGTCTCCTTTGTTTAGGACTGAATTCTAGTGAAAATAAGTGCTCCAAGAAATAATGCCTAGTGCCTCATTTTCTTCTTCGCGTTCTTACGTCCGTAGATCGCGAAGAAAAGGCGGACATCGTATACCTCTACCTTCTAGAACTCAATCGAGTAAGTAATCCGGGTCGGCCCAGTCTCACAGTTGGCTCGATATCGACATTTTCTTGCGTGAATCAGAAATTATATTACTTTTTCTGTATGGGTAGACGTTGGCTTATGCTTCAATGGAACTATTTGAAATTATCAGGATGTTGTCGAAATAATGACATACAAATGGGGAACTAACAATTTCTAATGCTATAAATGTGTGCCCCTTATTTTGTTGATTGTTTTTAAAAAAAGGATAATATTTTATTTCACGACTATTCATATTACATAGTAACGCTTTAGATTAGAATATGCGCATTGTAAGTATTGATTTGTGTGATGGATATCTATCTTACAAAGCATGACGAAACAGCTGTTCATTACATGCCGAAATATGTCTTCCTGGCATACCGTTACGACACTTAAAATTTTCTGAATAAACAAAAACCATAGTGACTAACTGCTGTTAAGTTTTCTAGTTTAGATTATTTGGATTATTCAGAATTTCTTGTGGATTTGATATCTTGCCATATCAAATATACAACAGGTATACAGAAAATGTATGATAAATATTAAGCATTGGTTCATTAAAATATAAGGTAAAGTGTTTTAATAACCTCTGATCTTGATATCTGACCTGTATACTATTAGTTCTGTTAAATACAATCACCTCTGATAGAATATTTAAGATATTCCCTGAGACTCAAGTTTTGCCTAAAAAATGGGACATACATATAAATAAAAAAATGATTTTCACAAAATGATTGTAATGATCATTTATATTTTAAAGGATATGGAGCATGCTTGTAAAATAATGATCATTGGCCTATTTCAGATGACTAGGGTTTTTTCCTGCTAATGCAATTTTGCATTTTGGAAGCTCTTTACTGTGTGACTATGATAATTTAAGAAAATCAAAATAAGTTGCCATGAATGTAAAAAAAAACATAAGCCTAAATCACTACTACATTAGAACTTCTGGGTTCAAATCCTGGGAGGAAGCAGGCATTCTCAACATACACACATGAAAAAAAGCCAGTGTTCACTTGGAAAGGTTGAGATATTTTTCTCATGTATATAATTAATGAATGCAATATTTATTGCTGTATCATTTATAAAAATACATCATTTTAATATAAAAAACTTCAATATTGATTAATTTTTCTAAAAAAAAAAATAGCTTTTTCAATCTTTGTGAAAATGCTATTTAAAGAAATGTGATGTTTAATTTTAGTAAATAACTCGAATAGTTTTTGCATGCTTTCATTTTCTTTTTACTATATAATAACTCCTTCCCTGCGTGCGGAAATCTTGGGATGCTGCAGATCAAATTATCCAATAGTAGTAGGTAAACTGTCCCAATCTTGAATGGCAGCTTCCTCGATCTCTGATAGAGTTCTTAAAGGTGGCTGACAACTAACAAGCAGCTCTCTTGAGATTGTCCCAGGCATGCTTTATTGGGTGCAAGTCCAAAGAGCCGGCAGGCTACTCTAACTGTGTAATGTCTCCCGAAGGCCAGTTTTCACTTTTTGAACTTGATAATTGTCGACCAACATTAATTGGTTACCATATATATCCTGAATGGTCTGATGATTCCATGGATAATAGCTGTCTTGTCGTACAAGATCACAGGCATTTTAGCTCCACCCATGATCTGCCTCCACCCCCCACATATTATTCTCCAGACACGGACATCAGGGTGTGTTCTAATCCATGGTTATGTATGTTGTTTTGAAGCTGCCTGACCCACTGCAGTCTGTGTCACTGTAGTTCCCATGTATTCAAAAGTGCTTGCCAGGATCTCCATGCTCGTAATTGAAAGTGTTGTAAATAATTACAAGTGTCCATTGTTAGCTTGCAGCTCTAATCTCAGTTAAGTGGTATTTTTGGATCAAGAAAATCACCAAGGACACCCGGGTGGCCACTGTGAGGTCGGTCAGCCAGGTTGCTCCTTCTACCTGTACCTCTACAGGGTACTAACAATGCAGGTTTGAGAAATGGTGACTCTGGCTGCGATTTGCCTTGTAGAATATCTTTCTTTACAAAATAACACTATTCTTACTTGCAAGACTTCAGACAGTCCATCTGTCATTTTTCAAATTAACAATTTTTAAGAAATTGAATAAAATAGCTTTCAGGCAGAAACAAGAACGAGGGTCATCTATCATTGTCTTAATGTTTATATGAAAAAGAACAAAAGATTTTATTTCTACAGTTAAATGATGTATTCATAAAGACCAGATGCACAATAATACATTTAAATATTTTAAGCAAATAAAAAATTTGACTTTTTTTCTGTGAATGCAGACTTTTTTAATGTGTGTATGTGTTTAATAGAGATTACTAATTAGCTTAATATTTATAGGTTCACATTAGTTCTTTATGTAATCACCCACAAGCTTACTTGTGTACTGCTGGTGTGTTTCTGGATATTTTATCCTTTTTAAGTATTATGTTTTAATATTTTAATTACAAGCTAACTTCGGAACAAAATTATTGTTCCAAAGTTAGCTTATAATTATTAGTGGTTGAGTGCATATCATTATTTTCATAGCCATTAGGTAAAATCTGAAGTAATCATATTTCATTTGCATGTAGTTTGTTTTAATGTTTAGTAATGATATTTGCTGTACCTCCAGTCAGCAGTAGAGTTTTTTCATTTTTAGGTTAAGCTTACAGATTTGTTCACACATTATTAAATGGGTCACACAATTTGGCATGATATCAAAATTGAGCTGCTGGAATCTAGACTGTTCTGCATTTTTTATATTCTTACTACACCCAAAGATACAAGAATAATGAAATGAAGTATTATCATTTATAACTTCCTTTGAATATAAAACTGTAAGATAAATACTAGTGCCAGCTTTTGCTTTTGAAAATAATAACTGTACATCCATTTTGTTCATGAATTTTATATTGTAATGTTTTTTATTTGTCATCCATAATACCATTTCCCAGTCCAATGGTGGTATGTCTGGGAGGTATTAAAACCTCTGTTTGATTTTTCTTTCAATTTTGTGTATCATTATTTTGTGTATAAGAAAAACCTTTTCGTTAAGTAAAACAATAATCAATGTCAGGTAGCAAACAAAATTACAGGGGTGGGAACCTTTGTACCAGTTTAAGTAAACCGGTACCTTTGTATAAGCATTTTTTCAATTTTATAATGCTTGTTATGTGTGCAAAATAAATGTGTTCAAATTTTTGTTGAACTGTTTCCACCTTCAACCCCCATCTCATCTTGCTTCCAGCCGAGCCATGTGAGTCAGTTCCCTGCCCTAACAACGTGGGAGGCGGCAGCGCGATGGCGGCGACGGCGTGCGCCGGCCCCAGTGGCAGTGGCGGTGGCGGATCACCCCCGGTGCCGGCGGCGGCGCAGGCCTCCACGCCTGGCCACCATAGCCCCTATGACCTGCGCCGGAAGTCACCGCCGGCGTATCACGAGCCCGGCCCGTCCGGTGCCTGCTCCTTGCCGGCCAGGAAGAGGCCTAGGACGTGAGTTCAGTTGCATTTGTTCTTTATGATGGAATAACAAATCATATCAACATTATTGTGTTTGTGGAACATGATGGGAATGAAGTTTCTTGCGTAAACTAATATAATTAACATATTATGGTATACAAAATGAATGAATTAGCTGGTTTTTCAATGTGCAAGAGATTTATTTTGTACAGTATCCACATAAAACAAACATCTTGTATCAATCTATACAATCTATACAACTGTTCATCATCCAACATGTTTGCATAATAATTGATATTTATTAATTAGTTATAGATATTGAATAATCTTTACTGATGATGTTGAGTTTTGACTTTAAGTATTATTCACAACAGCTATTTGACTATAATTGTATTTTATATTTAATTAATGGTCTCTTATAAGTACATTCAAAACCACTTCAATATTACACAACAGTTTTCTAGCATGTTGAATTCTTACAACACACATAGTATTTGACACATGGAATCTCAAGTGGAAGTCAGGTGGAACTATCTGGATATGGTCTCCAACTACACAGTATAAATATAACATTATGAGTTATCTAGTTTGGACTATCCCTTGACTTTGTTGAGCAGCCTAAATACCTTCTACCAAGATACAAACAGCACTATTGGATGTGGAAATCACTGAATCGCCTCTTGAACACATGTTAGCTGCTGTAGTGACAATTTTAAAAAGTGGAGCTCCTCGGATTCAGGCCAGTGTGACTGTGGCACTTCCATCCAGAACATGACAGACTTACCTAACTGCACTCTATGCCCTGACAGTTGTACAACAGATGACCTAAACCTGGCCACTGGCAGTGCTCTTAGGGTGTTACCACACCAATCGATGGACCGTGGACCGGTCGACGTCGATTAACGTCGATTGACGTTGCCTATTCCATGCTACCATCGATCGATTGGTGTGGTAACACTCTTAGAGTTACCAGGTTTTGGTCCAATGAGATATAAAGTAGGAATCATTGACTTGAAAAGAAGAAGTTATCCAAAACCTTTTAAAAGCCTATAAGCTGTGTCGTGAATGTTGTCTGTGGTACAACATTAGATATATAACAGTAAATATATAGCAGTAGCTATAAACAAACGCCCGAATCTAGTGACGCAGTCTAACGATCGCCTTTTGCCCCGCCCGCTAAGATACTTCATGGTATACTCATAGCCCTCAGAAAGTGGTGACTTTTTCAATAAAACTTTCTAACCAGAGATTTTTTTACACAACTTTTCCAGTAAGGAATGCAGTGCACCAGAGCTACGCAATTTTTTCGTTAATTTTCTTTATACTTAACACTCCTATTTTGCTCCCAGCTCACTGTCACAAGGCGTGGACGTGTGCAACGTGTCGCAGTACCTGCAGTACGAGCTGCCGGACGAGGTGCTGCTGTGTATCCTGTCGCACCTGGGGGAACGCGACCTGTGTCGCGTGGCGCAAGTCTGCAAGCGCTTCAACACCATCGCCAATGACACCGAACTATGGTATGTGCACTAGTGTTGAGTGCTGCGTCACTGGGGTGTGTTACAGGATAGTTCATGGTTTTCATTTCACAAAATCATTCGAATTTGAGGTTCAATTGAAGCTATTCAAGGATGTTCAGTATCCAGTCAGCGACCTTAACTAGATCGGCGGCTTTGTATGGGCCTTCCTGTACTGGCTGTAACAGATGAATCAATGCTGAAATTGGTTTGATGAGTATGGTAAAAGTATGGGATAGTGGGGAAGGTGTGCGTTTAGCAGTGGGTAAGCAGAAACAGTGTTCTGATATGATGACAATTGAAAAAAAATAAAAAAAAATAGTATGTATTTTATTTGAGTTTCGAAGATATCTCACAAACTTACAGGATCCGATATTTTATTGTGTCTTATATTGACATTATCATATGTAATCTTGATTTTAAAGTACAAAATATTTTCACCTGAAGTGACGAAACAATGGGCTCACAAAATAAGACATCCGTTCGCCTAACATAAAATAAAAAACTTTTTGACAGTCATTAAGAATATTGTCAGAATAAATAAAAAAAACCCGCTTTGGTCATTTTTTCACATGATTACTTCGTAAATATATATTTTTTATAAATAATTACAGTTGAGTTTTTTCAATGATTGTTTTTAAATTTTTTAAATTAAAGTATTTCATAATAAATCCTTAAATGGCAACTGATTTCACTTGCATGAGACAAGAAGCAAGGGCAAATAAACTATAGGAGCTGCGGCGTGTGACGTCATCCGCATATTTTTGATTTTTTACAGTTTTCTACGAAATTTAGCAACAGATAAGTCCCGAAGTACTGTTTTCGAGTTCTGTAACGATACATTTCAAAATGGTTTTCGAATTTCAACTACTTAAAATCTTTAAATGTTGTCAGTTATATGATATTGGTTTGTCTCTCATCTCTACACTACCAATCACAATAGTAAAGTACTTATTACTTTAAACTTATGAAACATATTTGCTTTTTAATAGTAATTTACAACTAAAATCAAGTTTTTTAAGTTACACACTGGTTTAGGGGTGTAATATTATATGGTGGCTGAAATAATATATAAGTAGTAAATATTTTGCCTAATCTTATCATAATAATATTACCTTCTTATGAGGTGTATTGAATGTTGTTTATTGAAACAACCAATGTCCACAATTGTTCCTCATCTCAACCCACATTATTCCAGGAAAAGTCTATATCAGTCAGTGTTCGAGTACGACACGCCACTGTTGCACCCCGCGCCGTGCCAGTTCGAGTTCCTGGCGCCCGAGGACTGCGACGCCGACAATCCCTGGAAGGAGTCCTTCCGCCAGCTCTACTACGGCATCCACGTGAGGCCCAACCATCGCCCCAATAAGGACTCTAGGATCAAGCATTTTAATACTATCCGGGTGAGGGCTTTATCTATTCTTCTTTTCTAAGGTTTTTCTATAGACGATTTTAATTCGGAATTTATGCAGAAGTTTTAGAGTGTTAAGTTTTACTTTGCTTGGTAATAAGAGTAAGTTTGAATAAAATATAAATTTAAAATTGAGTATCATAGGCTTCTAATTGAAAATACTGTATTTTAAATACACATATGTTTAAAGCTCAGTAGCTAAAGTACATTGATTTTTCCTCAGTACCTACCGCACAAAGTAACCACATAATTCTCTATCATTGATTTAGTTTTCTCGTAGACGCTTCTGAAAACACTCTTTGGTTAGTAAATTAGTGTATATTCTATTTCGTTTATTTACTTGCCACTGCCAAGTAGCCTAAGGACATTCATTCAATTGGAGGGTGGATTCTAACAACTGGCATCCACAGGCCGCTCTCGAGTACATCGAAGAGCGGGCCGGCAGCACCGCGAGCGTGGCGCCGGCGGCCGGCTGCTCCGGCGGCTGCGGCGGCGGCTGCTCGGCCGGCGCCGGCTGCCGGCGTGCCCAGCCCGCGCCCGCGCTGCTCTTCATACACGCAGGTCTCTACCAGGAGGAGTGCCTCAACGTCGACACGGATATACAACTTATTGGTGAGACTTTGCCATGATATGATAAGGTCTTTGTGTTAACTATTTGGACTTAAATTGGAAAGGCAAAATTTTGGGCACCAAAATAATTAACATTAAGACTTTTCGTGTAAGTTTCTGTAAGTCTTTTTGTGTCTGATAACCAAATTAGATTTCTAGCATAGTTATTAATATATATTCATAACAAATTCTACACTAGCTATAAATGTATGAAGCACATTTCAGCTCCATTTCACAGTGTTCACAGGACCAGGTAAACAGTTATTAATAGAACTAATATTAATTTTCTAGAGGGAATTATTTTCGTTTTAATGTGTTATTTTTTAAAAAGGGTAATAATGTAATAAAGGTTGTGTGTGTGGTGTGTGTGTTTGTGTAATTAAACTTTATTATGTATTAAACTAATAATGTTATTATTTACATAAAGGAGGTTTTTCGAAAAGAAAATTTATTTATTTATTTATTAGGTCACCAACAAAATTAAAAAATTAATAAAATTTGAGATAAGCCTGTTATAATTGGGATATATAAAACTTAATTGGCTTGTGAACCACCTACTTGTAATATTTTTCTATGTGTGTTTACCTGAATAAATAAAAAAAATATATCTAAGAATAGAACACATGGTTTCAACGAAAAGTAAGAAAGCCAAATATCAATTAAATATTTTACAACCTCACCAACACAATAAACACACTGAACTACAGTTGTATTCACTGACATATCAATTGACTAGAATGCATTAACCACTCTTGGTTCTACTTTCTCATTTTCGTTATCATACCTTAGACACTGGTCGTTAACATTATTATTTACCTGGTGGAATGGCTGGGGGGCAAATCTTAGTTGAGTATGGCATAGGTTTCCTCTCTGTTCAACATTACTACGTACAGCCAATAGTTTACTTAAAAATTTAAATTTTCCTTTGAGCTGTATACAATTATAAGTGTAGTGTTTCAGTGCGTTTAATATAAACAAATGGCTATGTAAAATATAAACTAAAATAAGCTAGCTCTATAATCCAATCAACTAGTATTCATAAAACATGGCTGACATCCCAATAAAAATCTATTCTAAATTACTTAATTTAGCATCTTTTAAATACCTTTTATTCACCAAACCACACCCTCAATTCCAGGCTGCGGTCCAGGCAACGTTGCAGAGTCTGTGGTGCTGGAGCGAGAAGCAGAATCCACCCTGACGTTCGCCGAAGGTGCCACGCGCGCCTACGCCGGCCACATGACGCTGAAGTTCAGCCCCGACGCCACCAGCACCATGCAGCACCACAAGCACTACTGCCTGGAGGTGTCGGACAACTGCTCGCCTACAGTGGACCACTGCATCATCCGGAGCGCTAGTGTGGGTGAGTGCCTGGGGATATTGTTGGTGACCTCGTGAGGGTAAATACTACTTGTAACGTAGTACCAGTAAAACACCAAAACTCTCTTCTATGTTTATTTTTTCGGTAAAATTAAAAATATACAAAAATGCCTGTAAATACAAACAGAAAAATATAAACAAAATTGAAATAAAAAAATAGTCACACAAAATAGAACAGAAATATTAATACAATTAAATTTGATCTGAAAAGAAAAAATAACAATAAAATAAAATTTTAATGAATGAGAATCCTTACCAAAAATTTTGGCTACGCACACTCGTGAACGTAAAAATAAATTATAGGTTTCTTAAAAAAAAACTTTGATTGTAGATAATAAAATATCTTAACTATGTAATTTTGAATAATAAACTCGGAAACAATAATAAATAAATAGATTCAAGTTGCTTTGATGGATAATATTGCGTGACTGACTTGTCAAATCAAAACATTGCCGTTCTCCGACACTACGTAATTCCTAGTTTAAAATTACGTCGGGAACGACAAAAAAAATAAAATTTACTGACAAAAAGAGGTCGAAATAGACAACCGTCACATACTTATAGGAAAAATTTTGGGATGTAAGTTGATCTAACTTGAGATGAAAGAAAGACAAATGAAAATATAGACCTTTTTAAAAACGAACATAATTTCCATTGTATTTTGGCTGTTTAAAAGTTTTTACTTTATGTAGTGAAAGAAATATAGTCATCAAGATAATATAGTAAAAAAAATCTAAATATTTTGTTTCAACATAGGTAAAAAAATACACGTTCTTATTTTTCATCTTCATCGTGTCTGCGTGAATGCACCTTAACGGCGTTTAAAAGGTGTTATAGGTGTCTAAAAAGGAAAAAATGCCGCGGAAACTCACTAATCGACATTAAAGACCACGGGATCAAAACTTGCACTGCATGTATTTACTATTGAATTCCTGTTATGCTAATATATAATGTCTAGAACTTCATTGAGTGGTATAAATCGTAACTTCGGTGAAAATATTAATTAAAATAAATCTTAAAAGTGTCGTACTATAATGTAGTACGACAGGAGTGTAAGCATAACATAACAAATTAAATCAGTAGTATTATCAGGTGCAGCATATTCAACAATATTTGTTGAACCAGCCAGTAAGTTCAGTCCATCTTAAGTTAACGAAATGTAACTGTGGCCACTTGGTGCTTGCTGCAGTGGGCGCGGCGGTGTGCGTCAGCGGCGCGGGCGCCAACCCCGTCATCAAGCACTGCGACATCAGCGACTGCGAGAACGTGGGCCTCTACGTCACGGACTACGCGCAGGGTGAGCACAGGTTTCCAATACAGGTTTAGGTTTTATTTGGGAGTATTGGTCTAAAACCAAAGAAGGCATCATTGGTTGTTTGGTGTCACCTGCTGGATGTTAAAGTAATTTGTGTTCGCGTTAACAGCTGGTTTGATTCGCACCATTCGATTATTTCATTATAATGAGGTTGTGCGCTGTTTTGTACAAAAAATGAATGTATATAACCGTTTGAAATCATTATCAGTACTTTTACTGACGATGCTTGTGTGATATTGGTTTTTGTATCTCTGTATTAACAGCAGAATACTGGGAGATTTAATTTGTTAAGTTTTATATTCGATAAGGTAATTAAGAGAGTTCTTATTGTCCAGGAGTTTGTTTTCATGGTTTGACTATGAACTGTGTCAACCTTGTTTCCAGGAGCGTACCAGGACAATGAGATCTCGCGCAACGCGCTGGCCGGCATCTGGGTAAAGAACTTTGCGAACCCCATCATGCGGCGCAACCACATCCACCACGGCCGGGACGTCGGCATCTTCACCTTCGAGAATGGCCTGGTAACTACACCATCAGGGTCAAAATGAAAATAAACAAAATTATGAATCAATAATGGTTTAAAAAAAAAAAAAATTTGCTCAATTGTTTGTCATACCCACATCAAAAACATACTTAAATTCACTGTCTTTTCTAGGGCTACTTTGAAGCAAACGACATCCACAACAACAGGATCGCAGGCTTCGAGGTTAAAGCCGGAGCCAACCCCACCGTGGTCCACTGCGAGATCCACCATGGACAAACCGGGGGCATCTATGTCCACGAGTCTGGGCTGGGGCAGTTCATTGACAACAAGATCCACTCCAATAACTTTGCTGGGGTTTGGATCACTTCAAACAGCAACCCAACCATCAGGAGGAATGAAATCTACAACGGCCATCAAGGAGGGGTGTATATATTTGGAGAGGGCCGAGGACTGATTGAACATAATAATATTTACGGGAATGCTTTGGCTGGGATACAGGTTAGTTCTTAGTGTAAAATGTAAGTTTTCTGTGTTCATTTAACATTGGAAACAAAGTTGTGAAACACAAGCACATTAATTAAAAAAAGAAACCAATATAGTAATGCTGTATTGTGCATTTAAGCAATTTCACCATTTGAGTTGAATTTGTCCATAGTTTCAAGTGCCATATTGTTTTCTGAATAAAATTCTTTGGAAATAAAAATTTATACAAATATGTAGCAAGATTAGATTTTTCTTAAATGCTTATTAGATAGTCAATCTTGGTTAGTCATGATTGGATTTGAGACTGACCTTCTAGATCTTTTTATTTAGAACATTCACATTGTGATTCTTTGCAATGTTTATTTTCCTATTAGGATTATTTTGGCTATTGGTTATTACAGTAAGAAGGAGTCAAATTATTATTTGAACAAAAATGTGCTTAGGCAGTCTTATTTATCCACAATATAGTTAAATTCTTTCAGATTTCCGTTTTGTTGATGGTTGTTATAAGTTTGACCTATGTTACCTGTTCTGTAGCTTATGTGGCATTTGTTGTTTAAATTGGTTTTTGTGTATCATATAAATGTGGAATGCTCTGAAAGTTTTGGGAAAAACCTTGTCGTAAGCGTTGGTTCCTTTTGAAACAGCCAAACTGTTAACTGGCGCTTTGTTTCTGGACTGTAACACTTTCCGCTGAATCTCTTCGTACGGGATTCGCCGCTTTTTTCGCTTCAAATTTTTCACTTGTAGCACGTTTGTTTTTTTTATTTTTTAATAAATAAAAAATCATTGTATGAAAATTTCCCGCCGCAGATCCCTTTTTGTTGAGGGAAATTTAAATTTAGAACAATTATAATTTTTTTAAATAATCGTTCTTATAAATTAATTTATAAATAAATTATAACTCGACAGTGTCTCATACATAAAAATTTTTTTTCGCAAAACTCACTGAGTGACCTAAGAAAATAAACTTGAAGATGCATTAGCAGAAATGCTGGGCTGTACATTCAAAAGTATTTGTCTGACTGTATTTGTCCCTCTTCAGATCCGCACGAACAGCGACCCAATAGTGCGACACAACAAGATCCACCACGGCCAGCACGGCGGTATCTACGTGCACGAGAAGGGCCAGGGGCTCATCGAGGAGAACGAGGTGTACGCCAACACGCTGGCTGGCGTCTGGATCACCACCGGCTCCACGCCCGTGCTGCGCCGTAACCGCATCCACTCGGGCAAGCAGGTGCGTAACCTACACGCGGGTGGCAGTACGATCCCGGCCCCAAGGTAGCAAGTGTGTCGTCTGGGGTGGTTATGTAAATCGTTTCGATGGGAACCGTCTTCGCAATAACTAAAGTTATTTGGTTGTGTTCTGATAAACGAGAGGGAATGGCCAGTGAATACAAGAGGCAAGGTTATAATATATAAACTCCGCAGTAAGGTGATGTACTATATTAATTCATAGATGATGTCCATAGACATGGATACCGCTTATCACCAGGTGGAAGCAGGAAGATATTGGTGGTCTGTGCTTTATTTGTAAAAATAACCAGTAATCAAGGGTAAGGTTTTTCGGTTAAAGTTTTATAATATTTCAAAATCATAAATAGATCTTTTTGGTCTAGCTTTGTTGGTCTTCTTACTAAATTATTTCTCAAACTAGTGTTGAAAGATATTTCAGTTTAATTTGCTAGTTGCGTCCATCAGTACTTACAAAGCAAGAGTAAGTTGAACTGAGTCTTGTTTGTCGATTTGTTATGTGTGTTTTATTCTTCACATATCTTTCTTTGAAACCCTTATGTATTCTCTAAGTATTATTTCTATGGCCCTGAACAAACATATTTTTTTCCTGTAATAACATTCACCCATCAACTCTGCAGGTGGGAGTGTACTTCTACGACAACGGGCACGGGAAGCTCGAGGACAACGACATCTTCAACCACCTGTACTCCGGGGTGCAGATCAGAACCGGCAGCAACCCCGTCATCAGGGGCAACAAGATCTGGGGCGGCCAAAACGGGGGTGTACTTGTATATAACGGAGGCCTAGGGCTTCTTGAACAGAATGAAATCTTTGATAACGCTATGGCCGGAGTCTGGATCAAGACAGACTCCAATCCCACGCTGAAGAGGAATAAGATTTTTGATGGAAGAGATGGCGGGATTTGTATTTTTAACGGAGGAAAGGTTGGTATTATTGCTGCGTTTTGTTTGAGTTTGATGGGTAGTATATTATATTGATTAGCAAAGGTTTCGCGAATTGCCGAATACAGTATGGTTGCTTGTTATTATGTTCAGACGGTGTTTCGTGGCGTGTTCGATCCTGTTGCTGCAACTATACAACTTTGTGTCCTTGAAGTCACTTAATATTCGAATTTGTAAACCAAAAACAATTGTTGAACGTTCGAAATGAATATTCTTCTTCAATAGTGTTTTTATTTTGAGTAAATAATTTTTTTTATCAATAATTACATCTAAACATACATGTACAACTTAGAAAAAAACGTTATTTACATGCCATATATAGCAACATGAAAGTAAGTGGTGATGATACATTACTAATGCCCTAACAAGATTATGTAACAATCTGTTCTAAGGTCATAAAATAAAAGTAATATTCTCACTTTACACTAATAAATGTACTAACTTACTGATACCTAGTAGCACAGTGGTCCTACTACAAAAAAAAATATTCTGTGGTTGGTTGAAAGTGTCATGCGAATTTACTTTTTTTGGGCTTTTGCTATGTTGGTCAGGCGCGTTGGGATGCACTAAATGCCAACTGCAGGAGGATAAGAGGCCCCTAACCCGGAATTCAAACCGCGAATGAAATCGCACACACCAAACACATTCAAACAAACAACCAAAAAAATTACAGTCTTAAAATATCACTTTTAAAATATTTACTTTAGTGATATTTTACTATTGAAATATTTACTATTTCATCCAGGGTGTCCTTGAAGAGAATGACATCTTTCACAACGCACAAGCGGGCGTGTTGATCTCGACGCAGTCGCACCCCGTGCTGCGGCGCAACCGCATCTTCGACGGGCTGGCGGCCGGCGTCGAGATCACCAACAACGCCACGGCCACGCTCGAGCACAACCAGATCTTCAACAACCGCTTCGGAGGTCAGTCGTCTAAAACTTTGTCAAGCTAGTGTAATACAAATGAACGAATTGTTAATATGTTAAGGAAAACACGTGGACAATTTTAGTAACTGCCACTATAATATTTTATACTATAATTACTTATAACTACCCACCCAATTGACTTGAATAGAATTTTGTATCTTTTTCTATATTTTTTTGTAGGGTCCTTTCATTGTTATTTTGGTTTCACAATTTAAAGATATAATAAAAAGTAGCTTTATTGAAACTCTTGTTCTCTTGGTCTATGGTTTAGTTGAATATATTTTGTAAGATATTATTACCTTTGTATTAGTAGTGCTTCTTTGTGTTTCAAATAAATAAATAAACTATTTCAAACTAAACAAGTAAACTATCTTAAATTGGGAAGTTGTTCTTTGTTGGCGTTTAACAATGGGGTCCTCGGGTTTAATATAGATAAATGAGAAATCGAAATGTAATTTACTTATGTTTGCCGTGGCTTATTGGGAAAACATAATTCTTCTGAATGTTATATTGTATAAATTCAAATCATCTTTCACTATATATCTTACACAAATACATCTTACACAAATAATTAGGTAACTGTTGAAAGTATAAATGTTGATGCGTTGTTTGGCGCAGCGTGTATTATTTGTATGAAACTCAACAATGCTTTTAGTAAACTACTCGTAGTTAAAAATTTTGCTTTTTCAATGCAAATAAACCATATAACAAATTGTTTCCACTCCGTGTTTGTAGGTCTATGCCTGGCGTCGGGCGTGTCGCCGCTGGTGCGCGGCAACAAGATCTTCAGCAACCAAGACGCGGTGGAGAAAGCGGTGGCGGGCGGACAGTGCCTCTACAAGATCTCCTCCTACACCTCCTTCCCCATGCACGACTTCTACAGGTGAGTTTTGTGGTACTAGTTACCTCTGCTAGGATCGCTGCTGGGGCGGTACTACAGACGGGTACACTACATAAATACGAAAAACTTAATTCCGATATTCATAATCACGTATTTCAAAATTTCGAATTTTATAACACCAAATGGTTCAAAATTTCGATAGTGAAAATTCCGTGTTTTTAATTACGAACGTTTATAATTACGAAAATCAATATTGAATTTGAAGATACCGAACCATAAAAAATCCGAATTAATAATAATCCGCAATATCATAAATACGAATCCCAAATATCAAAATTCCGTATAATATAAGAGCGAATAACAAACGCCTTGTAAAACTGCATGAGCAGATCAAAGTTTATTTTGTTTTTTGTACCGAGTTATTTCTTGAGTATATAGGTTGATGTACTGAAATGCAAGTCCCTTTTTGGCGCTTCTCCGGCCGCTGCCGCGGCACGCTCCTTGCGCTCTCTTGGCTCGCGCTGCATTGTCTACATAGACTAACTGTTTTTATAATTTCAAAATGTGCCTTATTAATTTTAATTTGTGTCACAGGACATTTTTAAATATATACCCGTTTTAGATACAATATCTGAAAGGTAGCATTGAATTTTCGGAAAATTAAAATTCGGTATACCATATTTCAGACTAGCAGTACCATTGAAAGTCGGAAAATTAAAATTTCGTGTTTTTGAATTTCGATAAAATAAGAATCGTGTTTTTGAATAGTCGGAATTAAGAATCTTGGGGATTGTAAAATTCGGATTTTTAAAAATCGGAATATTCAAATTCGTAAATACATAATTCGGAATTTTTGGGTGTTCCCACTACAGACCTTGCTATTTTGAGTAGCAAAATGAACACGTTAACGTGGTTGTGTTCCGATGAAAGGGAAGCCAGTGTCACTACTGGAACACAGGCAACTCCGAGCGACTGCGGTCGGCGCAGCATCGACATAATAATCTCAACTCATGTTAATTTATAAAACACCCACGACTAATTATCCAGATCACTTACCATCTGACGGCTCCGTCTATGAAAGAAGTGAAAAAGCAGTCAGTTGAATTTGTGAATAAACATTTTACATGTCATTAATGCAAAAACCATATTTAGTAGCTTAGCGTAGCTTAAATTAAAAAGTTATATCATATTAAAAATAAACTTCTGTACACAAAGCCGCAAACACGCCGACAGGTCCCCAGCGTCGTTGCACGCAGCTGATTAGTGTTTCGATCAAGTGAAGCTTGTTATCGTCGTCAACATCTTGTCTATATATGTATTTGTAAATGTATAAAATGCAAAGTAAAAGTAAAAGTTATCGTGTAAAAATTGTTTTTTATGTTGCACAAGATATTAACGCTGAAACCAATGGTTTCAAGCGGTGCGACGAACTAATCCCAAAACAACTATATAAGCATTACTTTTGTTGTGAAGTTACTTTTGAGGTAAGTATTTTGTTGCAATGTAATATAAATTAAATAAGTAGAGTTTGGTAAGTAATTATTTCTGATTAAACTCCAAATCGTAAAAATATTGGTACTACATAATAATGAGGCAAGTTCGTAACTAGGGCTGAAGAGATTTTGTTGTAGATTTTCAGGTCCACTATATTTTATAACAGTGCCAATGCTTTTTTCCCAATAGCACGCAACTTCAACTCCACGGAGGATCCACATTTGTAAAGCTAACACTTGTTTTTTTTTCTTATTTGACTGTTTAGTTCGTTCTTTTTTATTTGACCCGAACGGCCTCATAATCCCATACCTGATTACGTTTGTCCTACATCCCAAAGACGTGTCGTTGTTGTAATCTGAATTATTTTATTACAAACAAATATATAAATCTGATATACAATTACAGAAAGTTTACTTTGAGGTAATAACCTAACAAATCTGGTGGGTGTTTTGAGTTCTTAAGATTGTTTTTATTTCACTTATTTTATATAAGCGTTAGTTATTTACAGATTAATACTGATCGGTGTCGCAACAGTCTAAAACAACCTTTATTATCCACGAATGTTGCACGCCGACTGTATTTTTCATTGATATTGTCTTAAGTTTCATTCGTACTGCCTGAGCTTCGTTTTTTAAAAATACCTAAAAAGGCGTGCAACATTCGTGGAAAAAAACAGTTGTTTTTAAACTGTTGCGATAAAAGTCTTGATGATAACAAGCTTCACTTGATTAAAAGTCAAAACACTACATCTGCTGTGTGTAACAATGAATAGATTTAAAAAAAATACTGCACCGTGACGTCACCATGCGAATTTCTTTAAAAATGTATTTAAAATTAAATGCTGCACAGCATCCAGAATTCAAATTGTTTTCCCAAAATACTTAATTCTTTCGGAAATTAAATAATTGTATACCTCAAAAATACTTACATACCGAATCTATTCAAATACGTTCAACTGTTTTAACGCCTTAACAAGTTGTGTTTTATAATCAAACGTAAACATCCAAAACGGATAATGATTCCAAAAAGGAAATGCCTCCTAATAACCATGTCGTAAAATTGCGGTTAATTTGAGGAAAGGGCCTGTGAATTTACGGGAATTAAAGGAATTCCAACTGAAGCCTATAGTTTCAACACGTCAATAATCTATATTTGAGTATTATTAAGTAACCAGTACTTATGAAATAAACACAAACAAAAGATGGTGTCCAGATACAGATAATATTTACCATTGCATGGACCGCGTTCTTGTTTACCTCCTGGCTTAAAAATAGTAACAAAGAACATCCATTTTAAACATACACTTGTCCAATGTAAATTATTTTCTGTATTAAGAGTCAGCTAATTGACTATTACTAGTTTAGGAAATCGGTCTGTTTATTTATTTATTACTTTATAGTTAACCTTAGAGTAAGATTACAAGTTTTAGTAAGTTAAGTCTGTTCAGGATTAACAAACAATTTCTACAATTTTAGATTTCATTAAAGACGTGTGCTTAAAGTTATATTGTATTGCCCTAACATAGTTACATTTTTTCGGAGACCAAAATTCCAAGGGAATGATCATGTGAATGCTACAAAATAAGTTCAGTCATCTCTGTGTGACATCACAAACACAAATAAAAATTTGGCATGAATTATTGCACTGATAATTGAATTGACGTGCATTACTAACTAATGAACAAATGTGTGTAGATGCCAGACGTGCAACACGACGGACCGCAACGCGATCTGCGTCAACTGCATCAAGACCTGCCACTCCGGACATGACGTCGAGTTCATCCGACACGACAGGTACTGCAGTCTTCCATTGCACCCTGTACAGCTCAGTGGCGTCGTATAGCAACTACAACATTGTATGACTGTTGCAGGTTCTTCTGCGACTGCGGCGCCGGCACGCTGAGCAACCAGTGCGGGCTGCAGGGCGAGCCCACGCAGGACACCGACACCCTGTACGACTCCGCCGCACCCATGGAGTCGCACACGCTCATGGTCAACTAGACCCCCCTGTGCCAGTGTCTGTGCAGTGCAGTGCAGTGTAGTGTCGCGACCCGCCATATCGCCCACCGCGCGCGTTCGAACAGTATTGTTATTTATTGTCTGCCGCTGCGGACTAAGCGCCTTTATAATTACATTTATCAGAGATAAATGTAAACCTATAGCGGAACCGGGACACATGTATGTCGGCTTCCCCCCCTTTTTATACTTTGCCCTGGAACGGTTGTGAGCATCTTTTTAGTAGACTGTCTAATAGACTTTGCACATACATGTGTCTCTGCAACCGAGGTGTCTCCGAACTTGGTTCCGCGTTTTGTAATCGTTTGCGTCTTGGAACGGACCCATTCGAAGACATTTCTCTTGCGTTCTGATAGCGATGATCACCAGGGATGAGAAGTAGATGTTTTCTTACACTCATATCGCTATGTTCTAGAAAGCAATTATTTTTATTACCTAAAACCTTTTGGATAAACTTTTCAGTCGCTATCCTCTCATGTTCAATTTCATTCAAAAATCACTCTTTGTGAAATCATGGAAATGTAATCATATAGTTATATATTTTCGATAAAAGATTTGCGAGGCATCACAAATTATGATATTTTGAACATATTCATTTTTAAAATTATGATATAATCTCAATGTTATATTTTATACAATAAATACATACTACTCATACTTTATGAAATCTATGTCTGTATTAAATAGGGAAAATTATTAACATTGGTACTTAATTATGTGTTTTATGTAGTATCATGCATTCCCAAAAAAAAAAGAAGCAATGTATCATAATCTCCAACAATTAGACATGTAATATTCATTTATACGATAAAATATTTTTAAGATCTACACTAGTAGCCGAAAATAATCTGTTTACGTTACAATCAATCTTTGTTTAGTTGTGTTTCTGTGAGCGACTGCGCGAGTCGGGAAGATTTCTTTGTAATATACAATAATGATAGTATTAAGTAATTTTAAATTTTTGACGTACGACTTCAATTTTAGTTTGCGAGCATTTATTGATTAGCTCCCCTGACGGTAGCATGTGTGTACCATGTATAGACGTTTTAGTTAATAAAAATAGTTGTACTAGTTGGTTTCTAGTTTTCGGAGGCGCGACCCCGGCCTCGGCGCTGCGAGCGCTTTGTAAATATTTATGTCACACAATAATCAAAAAATTGTAGCAATTAATGCATTTGTATCATTTTATTTTTATTATGGATCACACAAGAACATGTATGTCTGTGAATGTTGATGTGATGATGTCGATCAGATGGAGCCTGGGCGGCGCCCGCGGGTCCGTCGCCGTTTGTATATTATACTGCAAATTTAAAAAGAATGTGCGTATTTCATTGGAAAAGATCTTAGGTACAATTGATATTTTATTATATTGTTAATTTAATACTTGGTATTGATGCGGAGAGAAGCATTGTGAGCAGCAAGGTGGCCGCGCGGCGGCCGGAGTGGCCTAGTGTTAGGATAGCCGATAAGCTGTAATGAAATCTAAATTACTCAGTAATCACTATTCCAATTGTTAAATCGTCTTCATAGCACGGTCTGTTTGAATCTGCTTTAGTAACCTCCGTCTGTGATGAACTAAGGTATAAGTGAATATTTAGTTTAACTCCAAACGATAATAATTATATGAAATGACATCCAAATTGTAGCGACACTGCCGGTACATTAATCAATTGAAATTGTTATTTATTGAAAAGTCAGTATATGCTTAATTTATTGAATTAAAATCGGGATATTATTTTGTTTATACACGAAGATACCACTGTAAAATCCGTGATAATATACATCATATATTATAAATTACACAGTTTTATTTTTTCTCCTAATTTCCCGTGAAGTTCTCTCCTAGTCCTAATTCTAAATCTTAACCTGGTAGCTTGTGCAATTATTTGTCTTCCCAAAAATTGAGAACCAATTACTCGGGCGAGGATTCCCATTACCAGAACAATGTGAAAAACATGCTTCCGAGGTCCGACTGTAGTAGTCATAGACATCACTGCGTTGTTCTTGTGTCAATATTTTTATTTGTTGTACATATTGGCTAATATTTATTTAAAACGTATGTTATGTGCTAAAGGAGCCCTGAAATCTCCAGTTCGGGCAGTATCTACCAATCCATTTCATACAACCAGTAGTATTTGCCATTTTTAAGATATACCGTGGTAAGCGAGACCAATCTAGTACACACGTAATCCAATTTCACATGAAGGACACACGAGTGCCTAAGGCTGGCCCATTTTTAGAAGGATTAAGTAGGTTTATACTCCGTTAAATGTGACGGCTAATCACCTTTATCTCGGCAAGTAATGCAAACTCTTTCAGGATAATCGATCGCAACCGAGACCAGCCGGCTTGAATCGCCGCTTTTGGCTATGTGAACTTAGCACGCGACTTTTGCAAAATGGCTCTCCTGATGGTTAAAGATATTGGTTAGTAGTGAAGTTATTTTCGTTTGTAATAGAGCCAAAAAATTTTACCGAACATAAAAAAATTCAGCTATCGGAAACTAAAAAAAAATATTCTTTTTGTTGTGTCATGCAAAAAAAGAGTAGTTTTGGATTGCGCTACAATGTTTTTCGTTTGTAGTAAAATAATATTCACAGAAAGAATCCACTAGAAATGGCTGGAATGCCTGTGTAGAGGTAAGGAGTAGATTGTAGTGCCATGTTTTTCGTTTGTAGTAATCTGATTTTGAGAAGTTTCATTTAGTATTGGAAATTTTCAAGTGTAATAATATTTTTTTCTGTCATTATTCTACTACAAACGAAAATCATTGCACTATAATCCACTACTTAACTCTAAACAGCATTCCAGTCATTTCCAGCGTTTGTAGTAACCTGATTTTCTTTGAAATCGTACTATGTGGTAAATTTAGTATTGGAAAATTTGCGAGTGAAAAGTTAATTTTTCTGTGAAAATTATTTTACTACAAACGAAAAACATTGCAGTACAATCCAAAACTACCCTTTTCAAGCATGACACAACAAACAAAATTTTTTTTAGTTTCCTAGAGCTGAATTTTTTTTTATTCTGTAAAATTTGTTTTGGCTCTACTACAAACGAAAATAATTTCACTACAATCTACTACTAACCAATTTCTTTCAAAGAAACCATCAGGAGAGCCATTTTGCAAAAGTCGGGTACTAAGTTCACATAGCCGCCGCTTTTTCGTGGTCTCGAATCTCCGCAACGGAAGTATTCTTGACGTCTTGTATGTCAACATAATTTGTAAAAGTACGCCCAGCAGCGCCACGCTCTTGGATTTTGAAATGAATTTCTGCATCATATAGTCATCAAATTGTCAATCTGTGTAAAAATAGTGACAAATTGCCAAGTTGAAAAGTTCAAGAGCCAAATAAGACGTCACCTCGTTTTATATTGAACGTAATTTAATATACGAAAAAATAAATACACGTGATATATTACTACACCCCGCCCCCCTTGTGATATTTCGTGATTTTTTATGGACCCCCATTTCGAGCCTCACGTGATTAATGGACAGCCCCTAATAATCGGCACTTAACCAGAACCAGAATAAATTGAGGATGACAATTAAATTCGTAACCCCCGACTTACTTTTATATCCGGCAATATGACACTGTTCGTTGTGTTTGCTCAGCTTTATTCATCGGGCGTTGTGAATGGAATATTTTGTTATTCTATAAAACTAAAATATAATTATTTTATCGCATTGTATTATATTATTCTCTTTCCGCATTTATTTGTGACAAAACTAAAACATTCCGTACTTGAAATAATTTCCGAATGAATGGCAAATTAGAATCTACGTTCTAATGTACCAGCTCCACTTGAATCTCGAGTGTTGAAGCACATCATTCTACTTATTCACAACCAGGTTATAGTCGGAGTGCTCCAATTAGTGACAAATGAGTTCTTTTCAAATAATGTGATCTTTGCATACTTCTTTATGAATACACATGGCACTGCTGGGCTTACGTACACACATACGGTACGTTGTCACAAAAGATTGTCACGGACATCAAACAAGAATTTTTTCGGTACCGATAGCGGTTTAGCAACATAATACAAAAAACCGGGGCCAGCCAGCTTGAACTTATTACAAAACCTTGCGGCTGGCTCTTCTTAATACTGGTTAATTTTTAAAAAACACACTGACCTGCGTGTAGTGACGGAATTTGTAACTATCATAACCTTCAGTTTATGGCTGTACTTGTAAGTGTATGAGAAATCAACGATAGATTGGAACCAGCCAGCCTGAACACCAGGCTGGCTGACATCGCAGTGCTTTAAAACCACTGCAGAAATGAAAACGAGCTCTTCGAATCGCCTTTTATATGACTTGGCAACAGTATTGAACGCTTGTCTCTTTGCTGGGAGATCCATAGCTGTGCTTCTGCGAGCGTCAGCCCAGGCTAAATGTGCTTCATGCCTTCGCTTTTCAGCTAGGAGGCAATCTGCATTAAATCAAGAGCGAGCCCTGGTCTCACGGGATACATCAGAGAACGGCATATTGTATCACATTGGAAGCATCAGTGTCGCATGTCACTCCAACCTGCTGACCAGTACCGCCATAATAGCTTCGTGCCTTTTGGGCTGGTATCTGTCGGCAAATTTTGCGACACAGATGCCATATGGTTGGTTCATACAGCTCAATAGGCTTAGCAAGACAATCGTCTTCTAATGGATTCCCTCACATACCGACATATTGGGGAATAAACAAGCGGATAGATTAGCCAGGCAAGCGTCATATGAAGGAATCTACGTTGATGTTCCTAATTCCTACCATTATTTTTTACACATAGTTGAGAATATACGTTACTCTTTGTGGTCCGAACACTAATAAAATGTCAGCCGAAAAGGGATATGGTATATGGGTGTTACCACACCAATCGATCGACGTCAATCGATCGTCGAACGATGGTAGGATGGAACAGGCAACGTCGATCGGTCGGCCCTAAGAAAATACAGTGCAAGCCTATATAATTTCCATGGTTAGATTTTGATCTGATCAGCCGACAAGACCAAGTGCTTGCCTTTAGGCTTCGTTCCGGGCACATTCCTCCTAATAAGTTTGCTTATCCATTGAAAAAAGTTGATTCTTCAAACTGTTAGGAATGTGATTTATAGAAGATGTTTATCACAAAATCGTAGAATGTGTCCGGAATGAAGCACCTACAGTTGACATAAAAGGTAAAGGAATCAATGTAATAGAGCTTAATTCCATCTTGGCTGATCCACTGTCTAGAGAAGCTAAGTGTCTGTACTGATTGGCTAACGTAGCAATTAATCATAGACCTAAGTAATATGATTGTGCTGTAATATATTTTTTAAGTTATGCAAATTAATTGAGTAATGTAAAATGTTATATATTTGTATAATTCGTAATAGAGCCACGTGAATCAAATAGGATCAAGCTCCTTAAAATTAAATAAAGAAAAAAGAAAGGTTACTTGAAAAACCGTTACGTTGCGCAGTTATGCTTTATGACACCTAAATCCTACTCCGGCATCATTCGTATCCGACTAAAAAGTGCAGAATTGCACCAAAGTGCATGGAACCTTGAGCGAAATAAAATACATTCGAAATACCGGTTCGGTTATGCAGTCAGTGAAAGGATACACGAAAAGAACAGGTAAATAATTAATGCATCTTATTTACATACTTGCATTTTTAAGATTGTGATAAAAAATATTTTGTATCGCTTGAAACTAGTTTAGTTTGCCATGTCGTAAATTATTTTTTAGATTTACGAGGTAATTAAAATGAGTACAGATATTCTATTGTAACTCGGACTGGCCCTCCCCACCATAAATAATTACTCAGAAACGTGTGCAATTATCTTGTCCATTTTACTATTTTCTGAGGTTCAAGTTTTTGGGTGCAAAGTACCAAATATAAAATGCACTTTATTTTTGTACTTTGTACCCAAAAACTCGTCCAGCATCATTTTAATTTATAGAATTTCATTGCCAAACACCTCGAAATTTGATTTTCCAGTTTATGAGGTTTAATGTCAGCCTTACTATATTACTAACGATGCGTTGCCAATCGCCGGCTACAGATGCAATTGCCTTTGTTCCAGTAATAGCACTGGCTGCTCCCTCCCTTGGACCGGAACACAACGTGATTATTACGGCCGTCACAATAGAAAAGACTGTACCACCCCAGTCAAGAACTTAACAAAGAAACTCTACCCCCTCTAATCAAACACAATTCTAGAGATTTTAAATATTTTTTAAAACGCCAACGCATTTTGTTCTTGTGGACGGCATTGTACCTAGGGACGTTTAACATTAATTATACAATACGAAAAAGAAAACAAAAATAAACTTTTTAAATGGAACTAAAATGATTAATTAATGATATCAATATTAGGTGTATTTTTATATATTTTATATAGGTATAATTTTAATTTACTTGGTATTCTATGCTCACTTAACATATCTCCAGAAGTGATTGAGTGGTTTCGCAGCTATCTGCAGGGCCGCCGGCAGCGTATTTCAGTGGAGGACAACGTGTCTTCATGGTGCAATACTACTGCTGGTGTACCCCAAGGCGGTGTGCTTTCTCCTTTATTGTTTTCAGTTTTTATTAATACTATAATGTACTCTGTTTCTTCTTCCTACCACTTGTATGCAGATGATCTTCAAATTTATACCCAAGTCAGTTTCGATAACATCGATGTAGCAATTAACACAATCAATACGGACCTTGATTTATTGCTTAAATGGAGCAAAGATCATGGTTTAAATATAAATCCTTCAAAAACGCAAGTTACCTTTGTTGGCAGTTCAAAAATTATAAATAAAATCGATTACAACCAACTTGCTCCAATAGTTTTTGATAAATGTATTATTCCATATAGTACCGTGGTTAAAAACTTGGGAGTTCTCATGGACTCTACTCTATCATGGAAACCACAATTGCAGTCAGTCAGTAGAAAGGTATTTTCCTCTGCACATTCTCTCCGAAGGCTTCTAAATTTTCTACCAATACCTACCAGAATTGCCCTCGCACAATCACTTATACTTCCAATACTGGATTACGGCAATATCAGCTATCTCGATTTGACCGAGGAGCAACTAAACAAGCTTGAGCGTCTTCAAAATCTTTGTGTGAGATTCGTAATTGGCTTACACAAATATGACCACGTATCTGAATTCCGCGCTAAGCTCAAGTGGCTCCCGATTCGTCTCCGAAGGAATACTCATGCACTTCATCTTTTATATGGTATATTGTTCAACCCCTGCCTGCCAACTTATCTTAAGGAACGGTTTACTTTTCGCCACCAACACCATGAACGTAACTTGCGGTCAGCCAGCAACTTCTTGCTGGCAACTCCTCGTCACGGTACCCACTTTTATCAGCAGTCGTTCACGGTGCAAGCAATTTCTCTCTGGAACTCACTGCCCTCTCCTCTTCACCATGTTAAAAGAATAGATTCTTTTAAAAATCAGCTAAAAAACTTTTATCTTTCATGACTTTCCTATAAATTTATGCATATTATGCAATTTATGTATGTAAGTATTGTATTTTATGTACCTAAGTATATGATATGAATTTATGTGTATATATTATTTTATTATTTATGATGTGTTTTTTTTGGTTTATTTTATAACTGCACTGCCCATCAGTCTGTTATTGTTTAAGATATTTCTCTTCATTTAAGCATGGTTGCCTGGAAGAGATCGCTTTGTAGTGATAAGGTCGCCCAAATTGCATTTCTGTATTTTTTACATTTGTATATTTCATTTTTGTTGTTTTCTTTTTATTGGCAATAAAGTGTTTATTATTATTAGTTTAATTCAAATTGATGATATATACAGGTACAAACATCCATAGGAACAACATTTTCCTTAGAGAGGTGAAGGCTTTGTTTATGATCACTTTTTAGTAAATAGTAGGTTGACGGCATCGAGACTGCTGGCTGAACTCTCTCATTGCGAATGATTGTACTAAAATAGTGTAGAAGTGGCGGATGTTAAATATTGCACATTATTAGGAAACTGTTCAAAATTGTGCATATGCGTGTAGCTTTCGGAAGCAGCGTATTAGACCTTTGAATTAATTAACCCATCGGTATTTACTATAACAATTTATCTGCTTTTTTTACTCGCCAATTTCCCAATTTCCACCCTATATACATATAGAGTGAATAATTAAGTCGTTTCACCGTGCAGAACCGGCTCGACCTCAGCGGTACCCACACTCGTCACAGTGACACGAGACTCTCCTAAGTTACATACTACTTCGATACAGTGTAGGTACATTACCTTGTTCATTAGTTTTAAAAACAACTCAGGCAAATGACCTACTGTGACCGGTGCATTACTTATTCCGTTCTACGCATTCCATATGTTCAGGTTTGGAGATTATTTTTAAAGCGCCCGTGACATTTTGTAAAGTTTGAAGACCACCTTATTAGTAATCTTCTTTTGTGACAATATTTGTGATAAGTCTTTTGGTGGTTATCTTTATTTGTTAATTTGTGATACAGTGTAATAGAAAAGTTACTACTTACCTAAGTGTGAAGTGTAAACAAAGTGACACAGGTGTGAATAAACTCGTAGTTATGCTAAACATACGTGCTGTCGAGTTCCATTAACGGATTCATAAGCAGGTAAAAACTAGTTGACTCGGCCAAGTCCCGAGTTTTGTTCGCATTTGAATTATTTTTTATTGGACTTAATAATACCTTTGGAATAAAATTACTTAATAACTTTGGAATAAAATAAAATGGAAAGACAGACTGATTTAGAGGAAATTCGATACCTGGCTCTTATTCTACTCAGTGTATTAAGTACACATAATATTTACTCAAATCTCTGGATTAATCTGCACCCAGGACTGTTTCCAGACGAATAGAATGATCTTTCAAAATTATAAACATGAATTTTTTACCCAATAAACGCTCATTTTATTTTATTTATCCTAAAGTTAGTAACTCAATGAAGTATGGTAATGGAAGTATGTAGAGGGTGGATTGAAAAGTTTATTTAATTATTTGTTTATTAGGTATACCAACAGCATATATACATAATTACTTATAAGTACTTTAATGCAATTTTTAATATATTTTTCTACATACTCTCCTCCTAGCTCACAGCACTTAGTCCAGCGGTCCTCCAAAGCCTTGATCCCATTTAAATAGAAGGTCATGTCAAGGTCTTCAAAAAAGGCATCTACGGCCATTTTGACCTCCTCATTGGTAGAAAATCCACCACCTGAGTATTTTTTTAGTTTTGGAAATAGGTGGAAGTCAGAAGGTGCCAAGTCAGGTGAATAAGGGAGGTGAGGAAGCAATTCGAAACCACAATTCACTATTTGAGCCATCGATTCTGCAGATATGTAGGTACCAGCATAGTCCTGATGAAACAAAACATTCTTGGTCAACAATCCTGGTCTTTTAGACTTTATTTCTTCCCGTAAACGACTTAATAGTGTGCAGTAGTATGCACAATTTATAGTTTGACCTCTTTCTAAGTACTGAACCAAGATGACATCCTTAGAATCCCAGAAAACCTATGCCATTACCTTGTTTACTGAAAAACACACTCCGGTTCGTTTGTGTTCAACTGAAAGGACCCGCGGGACCCATCTTGCAGACACCTTGTGGAGCCCTAATTCGTTAACGATCATGTTTTGTGTACGTTTATATGAAATCCCTAGAGCTTCAGCTATCTCAGATACCTCAATCTTCTGTCTCCCATGATAAGATTACATAGTTTTTCAATGTTTTCCGAAGTCGTAGCTGTAGAAGGCCGTCCGGAGCGGGGGTCATCTTCGATGCTCTCTCGTCCACGTTTAAATTCAGCTGTCCACTTTTTTATCATTATATACGACGGAGCAGATGTTCCTAACCAAAACTAATCTCAAACTTCACAATTCATTAAAATAGCTTAATAAGAACCATACGGTTTTATTTGAGGCATATCGTTCATAATTCTATATATTTTGGTCTTATTTCAGCTTGATTTCGAACCTACGTAGTGACAGTTGCGTCAATACAGAATTCTGTATCTGCACCTTTCTGGAACCGCTATGCGCTGCGTATAACCCATATAACTACTTTACTATATATCGCAAGAGATATAACGACGACGTTGAAAGACTGATCAACTGCGGTCATTGGAAAGAGAAAAAAAGTGGATGGTTTCCGTTTAAGAAAGAATATGTAAGTCGATACATTATTTTTCGGTGGTCGGTGTTATACAAATGTTATAAGTTTATTACTTGGTTATTGGGCCGTGCCCTTTTAAATCAGTGGATGTATTTTCTTTATGTAGGTAAATATGCTTTGTAATTTATTTTTGCTTTCTCACTTTTTTTCATAGCCGCCATACTATTTTTCATAGCCGCCTATTTTTCATTGCCGTGCCGCGTGCTTGTTTGTGGCTATGAATACAGTAGGTACAATAAAATATTGCATAATATTTCAAATTACAATCTACTTGATATTTATTAGAATCGGCGGTTTTAAGCAGACTATGTTATTAAACTACATTTTTCAATCTTACATTTCAGATTTGGACATTAACAAACACGGTAAGCATGAGATATACCTACAAATGTATATATTAGGTCTTTACCTATGAAATTGCCGTTTTTCACGAAATAAATGAAGCGTAATTTTTTTATATTTTTTTATTTCTATTAATCAAAATAATCACCCATGCAATCAATGCATCTTTGCCAACGCATTGGTAGCTTATTGATGCCTTTCTTGAAGAAATCAGCTGGACGGGAGGCAACAAATTCTTCAAAGGCATTTTGTACTGCATCTCGGGTATTGAATTTTTTTCCCGCCAAGAAGTTATCCAAATTCTGGAAAAAGTAGAAGTCTGTAGGCGCAAGGTCTGGTGAGTACGGCGGATGACGGAGAACTTCCAACCCCAACTCTTGTAGCTTTGAGACCGTCTGCTGTGCAGTATGAGGTCGCGCGTTGTCGTGCAGGAGCAGTGGAGCCGAACGATTGACCAAAGCTGGTTGGAGACGTGCGAGCTTCTCCATCATTGTGTTCAGTTCTTCACAGTACACATCTGCAGTAATGCTTGTCCCGTTTGGCAAGAAGCTGTGATGAATTACACCCGCGTTAGACCACCAAATAGTGACCATCACTTTTCTAGGGGTAAGTTTTCGTTTAGGGCATTGTTTGGGTGCTGAACCAGGGTCCAACCAACTTGCTGAGCGCTTACGATTGTCAAACAGGATCCATTTCTCGTCACAACTAACAATGCGGTTCAGAATTCCTTCATTTGTATGCCTACTGAGCAGTGCAAGGCACGTCTCCACGCGTACTTCGCGCTGGCGGTCATTGAGTTCGTGGGGTACCCATTTGTCAAGCTTTTTTACCTTGCCAAATTGACGCAAATGGAACAATATTGTTTTGATGCTAACGTCGAAAGCTGCTGCTAATTCAGCCGTGGATTGAGTTTCATCAGCTTCCACAATTGCCTTTAATTCGTCATTGTCGACCAAAGTTTTCGGACGACCACGGGGTTCAGTTTTCAGGTCAAAATTTCCAGAACGGAAGCGGGTAAACCAGTAACGGGTGGTGCGTTCGTTTGTAGTGTTCGCTCCGTAAACGTCGTTGATGTTGCGTTCCGCTTGTGCCGCTTTGCTGCCACGACGGTACTCATACTCCATAATTACTCGAATTTTTAACTTATCCATGATGACGAAAAATGTTCGAATGCGTTGAAAACAAAACACTAACTATTAAACAAATGACGATTTTAGAAAAAGAATTCCATGTTTGTCTAATAAAATTAATTTGAAATTAGAATTATCAGTCAAAAAAAAAATATTTTCATTTGAAATGGCCAGTACGGCAAAACGGCAGTTTCATAGGTAAAGACCTATTATTTAACTAGGTTCATTTTTCTTATTGTTCACCTTTAAGATTAAGCAAATGTATTTACTTTAATACTGAACAGTTCGTTTTCCTTAACAACACAAACAAAGTGTGAATACATGTGAATAAATATACGAACTAATGCAAAAAGAAATAAAAAACTAATTTAATCATTAAGTTTACATATACCTGAGTATGCGACATTCATGTTCATATTCGTATTCTAAATACTTAAGCAAACAGGAGTTTCCTAGTCTCCACAACACTCAAAAAGAACTACCTATGAAATTTACACTCATATACCTATTTAAAAAACCTACAAAAAAAAAATAAGCAATATTTTCTGATCTAGTTAAATTTAAAACACTTCCAAACATATTTCATCAATTCACGTTTTTACTAAATTTTTTATATATATATATATATATATATATATATATATATATATATATATATATATATATATATATATATATATATATATATATATCAATATCATTGAATTTTCCGAACACAAGTTACAAGCTCGCCTTAGAAAACAATTTCTACATAATTGGTCCTTGACCAAGGAACATTAATAAAGCATTTTCTCTACATACTCTTTCGTGTCTACGTGGAACATAGTTCCAAAGAACGTAGAGCACTATAGTTCCGTTAGTTATTTTAAATAGGGTAAATTCGTCAGCATAAACAGGGTAACAATTTCGACGATTTTCAAGAGTCAGAAGATTATGCCTTCTTAAATAAACGTTATAGTCCCTATAAATCCGGTCCTGTAGTCAAAGACATACTTTTTTGTATTCTTTCTAGTCTGTCAAAATGGATCTTGTAATACACCAAACAGAACCAGCAAACACATTGTATAATATCTTGTACGTCGATGCGATTTTAAAAAGTTTCCTCATTCGTAAAATAAAACCTAATTGTAATATTTTTCCAAAACTTTCTCCATATGAGAGAAGCAAATATCAATTTATTATCCTTTGTGCCACCAAGATCATGAATCCCATAAACTCTACTGAGCATTGTAACACGGAGTTTGTAATAATATAATATTGTTGTGATAATAATAAGCCCATGAATCTGTATTTCAATCATATTTGACATTCAGATAGAATACGACATATACCTACTTAATGTCCCAATATTGTATCAAATCAAATCAAATCAATTTATTTGCACAAATATGGATTTTTACAAATGTTGGATTATAATAGGTAGTTCAAACCATATCTAACCTAGGAGGTATGTATAATACTTGTATAAAATGTTGCTACTAAATTTAAAATATTAATTGACCAAATAAACGTCATTTACATGTCATATCTAACATTTTACAATAACATTACCATCTTAAATTATAACAATTTTAATTACATGCGTACCAACTTGTCATTGAAGTATTCAAGAATAGTGTAAGCCTTACCTGCTAAAAACATTTTTAGTTTCTTTTTAAACTCAGTAACATTATTAATATTTTTAATACAATTCGGCAATTTATTGAAAATTTTGGATATGTAACTAGCGCGGGAATTTCCGATTTGACAGTTTTTATTTAAACAACAGTTTTCATGTACACAAACGACGCTCTCCACCCAACACTTACCTTAGCGCACATCGTTTGCTGTTCAGTCGGACTGTTCAGTCGGTAATGCTTATTATAAGAAAATGATAACAGAATAACACAAGCACGAGACAATTTAGGTTGCCTTATTACTAAACAGCAGTCTCTTCCAGGCAATGATATACAGGGTGTCCCATAACTTTTACGACAAACTGAAATGAAACAAAGATTGAGGCGTGCCCTACCTACGTAATTTATTTGTAGCATGTGCAGTTACAGTCCAGTCCAGTACATTTTAATGCGAATTTTGAATAAAGATTTGAATTTACACGATTACAAGGTTCAATTGACTCAAGAGCTGAAGCCTACTGACCATTTCAAGCGTCTTCAATACGCCGAATGTTTGGTTGAATAGACAGAAGTAAATGGTGACTTTACAAAGAAAATCATCTTCGGCGACGAGGCACACTTTCACCTCAGTGGATTCGTTAACAAGCAGAATTTCCGCATTTGTGCAAATGAGAATCCACGAGTGATTGTTGAAAAGCCGATGTATCCACAAAGAGTTAGTGTTTGGTGCGGTTTATGGGCTGGCGGGATCATCGGGCCGTACTTCTATATAGTGCGAGATAACGCACTTATTGTGGCCAGAAATTGAGGATATGGACCTGGACGATATGTTGTTCCAACAGGATGGTGCCACTTGCCACACAGCCAACGACACAATGGCACTTTTGTGCGAGAAATTCAACGGCCGTGTTATTTCACGTCGTGGCGATGTTAATGGCCGCCACGATCATGTGATTTGACAACGTCAGACTTCTTTCTTTGGGGATTTTTAAATAAAAAGTGTACGTCAATAAGCCAAGAAAAATTCAAGAGCTAAAGGATGAGGTAATTCGGCTCATTAACGACATTGTTTCTCAATTATGTCTCCGAGTCATTGAAAATATGGGCCATCGGATAGAGGTATGCCACCGAAGCCGTGGGCATTTGGCCGATATTTTTTTTTACACATATTAAGATAATTCACTGAAAACTTTTTGTTTTATTTACAATTAACATCGTGCGTTTTGGTTGGACCACCCTTTACTAGGTGAAGACATTTTTCAGCTAATTGTTTATTGTACTCATTAATCGGCACGTCCGTTGATAATGTTTTTTAATTGTAATTTATTTGCTAAATCCTTGAGCAAATTGCACTTTTAGTCGTAAGTCTTCGTTTTTGCTATTTTTAGTGAATCCAATAAGTAATCTTGGCTTTTTGTTAAAGCTAAATAGTCTATTTTTAATGTCATTTCTCCTGTTACTGTAAAATAAAATAAGTATATTTATTCAATATTTTTAATATTGTTAAACAAATAAATAAATTCAGTTCGATTGTTTTACAACATTTGTTTAGAAGGAGTAGGTGTGATGCCAGTTTGCGATAATATAAAGTTAGCGTCGCGTTCAGTATTTTTCTAGGAACTTCTCCCGTACGTTGCATTTTAGCGCTTGTTTTAGAATACTATCGATAGGTAAAGCCCTTGATCTAGGAAAAAAAAGATGAGCGCCACTACGGTGGCCTCGGCGCATGCGTACGTCACTGACGAGTTACCATTGTATAGGAACATAATAAATAATGAAAGATACAGTTTCTGTAGTCGTAAAAAATATTTCGTAAGCATTAAAACTGCACAAAAACATATTTTAAACTAAAAGTTACGGTTTTTAAACTGGTTTTTATGTTAGCAAAACCTGCAACTATGACGTAGGCTGTTATTCCTGGCAAATTTATTTCATTATACCATGGTGTAGTCGAGGTCCTTGATACACTTCATCTTAAAGTTGAGTCTTAAAGTTCTAGCCTTTTTTCGATGTAACTATTCGTCCCATTACGCCGAAGAGCTCTTGAATATAAAAAAAATATAGCAAGCGATATTCATTTAACGTTTACTTCCTAGGATGAAGTGGTGGATCCTGTTCTCGCTGTGGGCGGCGCGACTGGTTCCGCCGCGGGGGGCACCGCTGCGCACCGCGAGCGGCTGGCTGCAGGGCGTGGTCACACCCGACGGTGCTGTGGTGGCGTATTACGGTGTGCCCTACGCCATGGTGCACAGCAGGTTTCAGGTAACTTAGTTAGGTCTGCTATAGCTTTCTGAATTTCTTCTCCAAAAATTTTACATAAAAAAAAAGAGAATGCTTTAATCAAAGTAAATTGTGTTTTACAGCCCGCAAGACCAGATCTAGAATGGGAAGGGGTTCTGCAAGCTCAAGATGAGAACGTCCGCTGCACGCAATGGTTCTTCACCAGCAACAGCTTCGTGGTCGGTCGCGAGGACTGCCTCACGCTGAACGTGTACACGCCCGCGGCACCCGCGCCCCCGCGGCCCGTCATGGTGTTCATCCACGGCGGCGGTTTCAAGGACGGTTCCGGGTCGTCCTACATCTATGGCCCGGAGTATCTCCTCCAACATGACGTTATTCTTGTCACCATAAACTACAGACTGGACGTGTTAGGTTTCCTTTGCCTGGGCATCCCGGAAGCGCCGGGCAACGTCGGCCTCAAAGATCAAGTCTTAGCCCTGCGGTGGGTTCAAAAGAATATTAAAGTTTTCGGAGGAGACCCTGATAATATTACCATTTTCGGTGAAAGTGCGGGAGCAGCGTCAGTTTCATATCACCTGCTGTCCCCCATGTCTCGAGGACTCTTCAAACGAGCCATCTTACAAAGTGGTACCGCGTTAGCTCCCTGGGCGCTACAACAAGACCCTATAGGAATTGCTCACAGATTTGCTAAACAAATAGGTAAGGATTCTGCGGACTTGCACGAGTTGGTAAAAAATTTGAAAAACTTCACCGGTGAAGACTTACTTAGAAATGTACTCCAAAGGGCTGCAGGCGAAATTATGTTGCATGAATTCAATTTTACGCCCTGTGTTGAGGAGGAGATTCCTGGGATTGATAGATTTTTACCTGACTATCCATATAAATTACTTCTGCAAGGAAACTACAATAAGGTTCCTGTTATCATTGGCTATAACAACCAGGAAGGATTGTGGTTTGTGTACAAGGAGAACGATACTATGCTTGCCACTTTTGACTTCACAACTTCCATCCCAGGAAACTTGGAATTCTCATCAAATGATGAAAGGATTGAAGCTGGAAATAAATTCAAAAGTCTGTACTTGCCAAATAGCGAGATTTCAAAAGAAAGTAGAGAAGAGTTCTCAAGGTATGAGGGTGACTTAGCAGTGATCTTTCCTGTAAGTTTTACTATCGAACTTTTAGTTAAAACTTCGCAACAGCCTGTGTTTGCGTACGAGTTTACTCACGACGGATCGCTGAACGTCGTGAAGCGTCTGACCGGCTACCGGGCGCCGGGAGCAGCCCACGCTGATGATCTGTTCTACTTGTTTAAGACAAGACTGCCGCTGTCTGCGTCTAAAGAAGACAGAGATGTCATTAGTAAAATTACAACTATGTGGACGAATTTTGCTAAGTATAGGTAAATAAAGCTTTAAATCTTTTTAAGCAATCCTTGACCTGTATAAATAATTGCGCTTCACGTGGAAACAGCAGCACAGTAGAACTGTTCTGGTATAGAAAGTAATATCCGTTTCGCGCAACAATTTATTGAGTTTTATAAATACATGTCCTGGTTTATAACTGTCAAAGCTACAAGCATTCAATGGAACACACAAGATAGATAGTGACGATTTACAGTGTTGCTATCTTTGTTTAGGGAACAAAACTGCTGTACATATAAGCAGTGGTAGATAAGATGGCGCACGTGCGTGAGTGTATGTCGAATAGTTGAAAAATAAATTTATTTTTATTTCTCGAAATTTGGTGCTTAAAATTTTTTGTGTTGAATTAAATTCCGCACTAACGAAAAATCCTTTATACGAGTGATGCTTACGTCAATAAAGGTACACTGTAACTTCTTCTCCTTTCTGGAATGGATTGGCATAAAAGTCCATGCATTAGAGGAACTTGCTTGTCGAAAACGTAGCCCACAATGCAAAAATAACTGGATTAAAACCTTCTTTGAGTTTTTATCCATGAAATTAACGATATCGCTGATGTTTCCATGGATATTACATATCCACAGGAGTTGACTGTTCTATCCACCTGTGAAATTTCTGTGTGTCTATATTTGCTTGATGTAGACTTAGCAATCATAATACATCTAAAATTAAATTTCAATGAGCAATAACATAATAAAGTACTAATATCCACAGTGACCCAACGCCGAGAGCATCAACGTTGATGCCAGAGAAATGGAAGGTGGCCAGCGAGAGAGATCCGTTCCTCTTCATCATTGACAACCAGCTGTCACACACGGAGCTGTTCCGCGACGAGAGGCTGCGGTACTGGAGAACTCTTTACACGAAGCATTGGAGGAAAGCATAGAGAATGCACCTTAACTGTAGTTATATCTATTTAATACCTCGGTTAAGCATCGTTTTGTTATTTATATATTAAATATGTTTTTGTTTAATGAAGTATTTATCGATCTCGCCTAAAGGTCACAATCATCCGCGTTTTATTCCTTCAGCCGCTAATTGAAAATCAAAATCAAAGTTGTCTTTTTCATCGTCAGGAAAGTGAGGTATATAGACCAGTTAAAATAGACAAAAAAATAGAAGTAAGTTTGCATAAATTCGGTACAGACCTTAGGAACATTATTACAACAAAAATATAAAATGTGCTCATCTCCCCGACATGTGCCAATAAAGTTATTCAAGCACAAATATCAAAATTATCAAGGTTCCCGCTTGATGTGTGACGCAATTGTTGAGTCACACCAAAATATAGAGACTGCAAAGTCGAACATCGTCGAAAAGTTGCTAGTATATCGGTTTTTTACAGATTGCACTTTGGAGAGTGTGCGAATGCTCTTTTTCAGCTGATCGACCCTTCTTCCTTTCTCCACCGGTCAACCAGACGCAGACCGAAGTTTCACCCGTTTGTGGTTAGCGTGCCGAAGAGCCGAACTAAACGGTTTGATAGCTCATTTTTGGTTTGTTTTGCCAAAGAGTGGAACGATTTGCCTGCGTCTGTTTTTCCAGACAAATATAACCCTGGAGCTTTCAAGTGTAGAGTGAATAGGTACCTCTTCGTACGTAGAAGGATCGTGTATGATCCTCGTTTTCATCGTCACTTTCCATCAGGTGAGATGGAAGACTAACGCCTGCTAATTATTAATTAAAAAAAAGAGCTGAATTTCAGTGTTAGTGACTGTAGTACCTTCAGATACAATCTAGTACCCAGCAGAGCTGCGCACAGTTCCAGTCGAGGCATGGTGTAAGGATTTAATGGGGCTGCCTTACTTTTGGACTTGAGCAGATGTATATGAACCGAGCCTTCAGCATCAATGTCGCGTACATACACGCAAGCGCCATAGGCTCGCTCAGACGCATCTGTGAACACATGTAATTGTAAGTTCGTAGGCGATTCGCACGATATCCATATGTTCATCCCATAAACCTTTCCATAACATAACTACCCATAGCTGTTATAACATGATTAGTTTAGCTTCAACAATACACGGCTGTACAAGACCTCAAGGGTCTAGTATTTGTGCTATCGTAGACCAGATACATCGCTTTGTAATTATGTTAGATTTAATTAGGTTAATGAAAAATAAAAGTGTATCATTTATGCATTTCACAGTTTAAACCTAACGATTAGAAGTCGCTTGAGCAATAAGCTCTACACAAGTGTTATTGTCACATGTATTATTTTAAGCTAACAAAACTCCTAGGGAATTGGAGTGCCATTTCCGCAACTTGTATTTGGCTGATTGGAAAGTAGAAATGACTTGACGACACTGCGAAATCGTACTTTCGATAGTTGTAGAGCCTGATAAGTAATCATCGACGTAAAATTCACGTTTTATTGTGAAGGTTGCTATCTGGACAATCATCAGCTAATTGAATAAGGCACCTAGTTGCGAGGAAGGACGCAGATGCCGTGCCATACGTAGCTGTAATACTGTAATAAGCACATACGTTTTTATTGGCTCGTTAGGCCTGTGTCTCCAAATTACTTGCTCTAGAGTACGTTGTTCAGGGACAATGAGTGTTGCCTATAAAATTGTTGGATGTCCGCGTCCGGAGGCGCAAAAGAATTAATTCCAAATAATCTTGAAGAGAAGCTCCCATCATTTGAATGTCAATGCACGATTTACCCAAAGTATTCGCTGCAGAGGCATCAAAAACTATACGGAGCTTAGCAGTGTTACTTGTCTCCTTCATAACACAATGATGTGAAAGATAGTATGAAGATTCTAAAGAGTTAGAGCGACAGGTATTAGATAGTATTTTCAGTCATGTGACCTAGCCGTATATCCTCTTCCATAAAATCAACATACAACTCTTTGGTACGGTAACGGTTTGTAAATGTTGTTAAACAAAGCTTGGACATGATCATTAACAAGCAGCCTCTTATTGTCGTAACGCTCACAAAGCAACATCCAGGCAGCTTCGAAAATTCTCAGATTTGAATTCAAGGTTGTTGACTAGTAAAATAGTACTACCCCTTAGCGAAGCTCGAAGGTAATGTAATTTATTAATTCTGTTAATTGATTGGTTTTCATGAATAATGGAAACAAAGGTATCACGAAACTCTAACCAGTTATGATAACTGCTCGAAAGTTTTGGCAAATTAATCTTAGGTATACGAACATAACTGTGTTTTTGTAGGCCATGGCAAGAGCTCACCTCGGATGGAATATCTGCAGACAACTGCTTGTGTGAATTGTTGATTAGCTGCAGAGCGGAAGCCACCTAGCTGTAGTACACAGTGTCGAACATGAATCCTTTAAGGTGCCATATTCTTAATACAAGCTTTCAAAAGGTAAGCATATATTCAATTTACATAATAACTTGAACTTCACTCAACTTGTCACATGATTTCGACAACTGAATGTAATTAGAAAAAACTGTAAGCTTAGGTTTAATTGAAGCTCGTTTTTTTTACTAAAGCTTTAAATTGTGCGTCAGCTATCTTTTCGATTAGCAATAATTAAGTAGGTATTTGAGTGTACAAATACGAGTAAACAAGCTACAGCAGGCAAGTTTCATAGAAAATATAAGCAAATATTGTGAAATAAACTTCACTACCTAGAAATATAAGGCGCTACAAATGTAACAGTAAGTAACTGGTAGCGAAATGTAAAGTAAGTAATGCGAATCTTTTATTAAAAATTGAGAACAATATACGATGAGAAGGTTAATCAAAAAAATAACGGTTTTTTTACTAAATGAATCCGTAAGGTCGGTAGCAAAATAAAAATTAATTAAAGGCTTGTCCCAAAAGTAAACTATTTTATAATAAATAATGGATTGGTTTTAGGGACTTGAAGGAAAAGTAGTATTGGAATGATCCCACGGTTTTATGCCAACCACAAGGTAATGATCACGTCGAGATGCCAGTAATATTGATGCACGGCACCAATTCTGGAAATGTGTTTTCCCGATGCACGAAGCAGTTGGTACTGTCGATTGATGTATTATGTACTCGCAGCCGCAGTGACTCCTGGTGAACTCCTGGTGATCCTCCAAGTGATGCCCGACAGGGCGGATCAATGCAATAAAAAGGTCTGCTAAAATTATAAGTTTTTACAGCACACATTCCCTTTCCCTTGTGCACTTCTATAGCATAAGAGGATTGTTATTTCTTATGGAGACGCAGATCTGTGATCGTTCGGATCTGGCATGCCTGCATTACCTAGGGTATATCCCTTAAGATCAAAGCTCACTCTGAGTTTAATGCTGATTGCCTCCTAGGTGCAAGGCGTAAACATGAAGCGTACTTAGCCTAAAGCTCGCAAAAGCAAAGCCGTGGATCTTCAAGTTGATACTATCATACAATGCTGCTGCCAAGTCCTGCAAAAAGAAATCAGAAGAACTCGTTTTAACCACCACCAATTATAGATCTGTTTATACACTCTTCAACTCGTCCAAAACCCAGGCGTGCCCCTTTTCCACGAAAAAGAGTTCATTAGACTTAAGACCCACTTTTTAAAATGTACCCGTACCGATTTCAGATCATCTAGGGCATTTGGGCATGACCATCTCGTCCAAACTTAAGTTCGGCAAATAGATAGACTCCATGGCACAAACTGCAAACAAAAAGTGGGGAATCAACTCAAAGGTCAGATGGTACTTCAACTCAGAACGGCTGCTTAACCTGTATACAGCTCAGGTTCGAAGCAGCCAAGTATCTATTGAAAGCATTGGACTCTGTAGAACTTACTGATTTGAGATTGCACAGTATCGATCACCGTCGCAAATTCGCAAGTCTGTCGGTATTTTATAGGATACATTTTGGACAGTGTGCGTAGCCTAACCATTTCTCCACCGGTCAACCAGACGCAGACAGAAATTCCATCCCTATATAGTCGATATACCAAAAAGCCATACGAAGCGTTTCGACCGTTCATTTTTGGTTTGTGTTGGCAAAGTATGGCATGATCTGCCTGCGTTGGTTTTTCCGCCAAAATACAATCCCGGGATTTTCAAACGTAGACTGAACAGGTTTCTCGTGAATACGCGTGTAACATTCTTGTCTTCATCTTTACTTTCCACCAGGAGACAAACGCCTGCCAATTGTTAAAAAAAACAATTGCTAATTTCCATGTCCCAAAAAAGTTGTTGATCAAATATATAAAATCAATGAACTGTATCTTTAATTGGTTTCGAAAAAACAAAACCATGCTCAATACCGAAGTACCTACTCCACAGGAAAAACTTTTTTCGGTTGTGTTTTCTTTTTTATATAGATCTTTCCGAACTGGCGCCCGACAAGTAACTTTATGTAAACAAACCATGACTGAAGTTTAGAAACAAATGTGTGAATTTGAATATTCAACCTTGAAGTGTCCCAAATCTAAAATTTTAAAAGCGCTGAGATGGTTTTTTCTTCGCAATGCGAATCTTTTTTTAACTTTACAATCGCTATATGTCATACATGACGGTTCTTAAGTAGATTAGCATAAGCACATATTTCTAGACATTTTTATAGTATACGACATTGTTAAGCATATTTTTAAGATTAACCTTGCAGTACCTATACAAGTGTCGCATCGGTATTATTGTGAACCGTTAGTTCGGTGCGTGCGAGTTAATATCTATATTTGTTATTCTTGTTATCGCGCGGTGTTTTGTTTTCTGACCGGCTGACGTAAGTTGTAATGATATGATTACATTATGAGCGAAAATAATGATATCTGTTCTGTTCATACGGAATGAGAGTCAGAAGAACACCTAGCCCACTGCTTAAAAAGAGCGGGGTAGTAAAATACAATATAAAGAGATTTATGAAATGGAATGCGATTAAGCTGAGGGATCAATGGAATGGGGGTAGAGAATGGATTGGAGAAAGTGAGTATATATTTCAATATCAAGAAGGACAAGAAAAAACCTTAGAACTTCAGTTGATTTAAATATCGAATCAGTAAAACTTGAAGTTTATGCTACGCGTGCAGAAAGTTTACGCAAGCCATTCGGCCTGGCACGACTACTATAGAGCTTCGGTATTATAAACATAAGGAAGATAAAATAAGTATCATAGTACCTACAAAGTTGGTTTGAGCTCAAAATGAAGAGAGATTACAAAAATAAATGTCAAGATCTTATCAAGAAAGGATGAAAGTTTCAAGAAGCATTTGCAGGGAATTATTCGTATGGCTTAAAAAGGAATGTGGTCAAGGAACTAAAAGATGATGAAATTGTAAAACAAGTAAAAAGGGTTACCGTGAAATGAGTGGCGAGTGGGTTCTTTGTGAGACTGTAAAACTGTGGTTTAAAGGAAACTTTTTACCACAGTTTGTACATATTAATGGCCTGCGCATAAAAGTTAACCCTTATATATGCCCAAGATGTCCTTATAAAAAAGTAATTTGTTCGAAGTGCGGCGCAGAGCATGACAACTAGGAGGCTAGGCTATATAAATGCATAAATTGCAAAGGAATATGGCGCTTCGTTGACAATGTCCGGCCTATCCAAAAGCAAATAATTAAGGGAATAAGTGTCGGGGTTCAATGTAGCTATAGATGAGCCTACTCTTTGTATGTTTCAAATTCCTCAAGCCACGATATTCCGACTTCGAACTTTTAAACGAGATATCTGATTAAAAAACTGCCAGTCATTCGCAGTGTGAGGAACCAACACCAACTCCTAGCTAAAACGGTCTTAAAATTAAAGCCGATATTCATAATAATAACATGCAGAAAAGTAAGCTTCGTCGAAAACCAAATACTTCTACTGTGGACATAAAAATGGATTGCTAGGGTAAAGAGTAAATTTAGCGGTTAGAAAAAATATCGGAATCTAAAGAGAGACTAGTCAGTTTTTCAGAACTTCTGATGCGGTTAAAGAGGATTTTTCAGTGAAATAAAGTGTTGTGTTGAGTATAGTTCATTCTAGTGCTTACAGAAAACATTTCAGACAGTAATTTAATTGATAATTTTTCAAAAAATATGGATTTAAATATTTTAAATAACAGTAAAAAAAGGTTATAAGCAAATTGTACAAAGGTGCAGCTTATTTATTATAGAAAATTCATTCCAGCCGTGACTGGAGATTGTGATGTTGAGCAAATTAGTGCGTAATTAATAATACTTACAAAAATACAAAGCTACAGACTATAAAATGCATACACACATGCATACATACATTAATGTCAAGAAAAGATCCACAACGCGGCCGTGATAGAGACTCGGGTAGAACCTAAAAGTTTTTTTAAAATGATATAATAATAATAATAATATAATTATTACAATAAATAATAATAATAATAAATGAACGAAAGAAAACCTCTTTCTTTAAAAGTTGTGTTCATTCAGCATACCTACTGTTTACCTAAATTCCGAATTGCTTCCAAACCCATTCAGAAGTTAAATATTGCGCGCAAGAGATAAAATCACTTAACAAACATTCGTTCTACCTCACAAACTTTCACACGTAGGTATGTTGGTATAATATTAGGACAAATAATATTAGTCCCTAATATTGTGTTTGGATCCGTAAAATGACATTTTCTACTAAGTAGGCACCAACTTACCTCTGTTTCGAAGTTCGGAAGTTTGTAATATGCATGAACCCACATTAGTGCGTTTATTAACACGTTCACACACACAACTAATGCCCGTCTGCACTAAACTTTGACAGCTCCTAAGTTGATACTTAAGTCTCTACGACGTGCTTAGCAAAGAGAATTGTGTTGCACTAAACTTAAGTCAATGCCTAAATGCTTAAGACATTCCTAACTTTAGGACACCGATTTCCCATGTCATAAAATTAAGCAAAAACTTAAGCATAGGTACCACGTCGTTCAAAAAGTTATGCGAATACGCTACGTTTGTTATACTAATAATTTTCCAAGGAGTCACCTTTTAGAAACTCCAACGTGAAAATTTCTGTCTCCTTCATTGTTCGTTGGTATATTGAAGAAACCTGAGCTACACAAGTACCCACAATACTTTATACTATTCTCATTAGTTTTCGATCGACCAATATGTAAATATTGACATTTTCGTTCATTGATTTAAGATTTACGTAAATAACCTGGCATTATGCACTATAACTAGCAGCTGCATTATGTATTGATATAATAATATATATCGATTTCAAAATAGATTATATGTACATTTTTTTTGAACTTTTTATTGAAGGGATATTCAGTTAACCTTCCTACACCCACGTCAAATTGTGTAACACCATGATCTGCGCATGGTCTTACAGACCGAAAATTCAGGACACAATTTCATTGTTTTTGTTTTTCAAGAACACCTATAGTAATGTTATTATATTATTGATGTACAGGATATCATAAATGAAATAAGCACAGCTTATAAAAAATGTATGTTTTATTGAATAACTAACAGTATTTCAATACAGCCTCTGAATATAAAAACAATTTCATACGTGCTACGAAAATGTTGACAAAAATAATTTTTTCTTCTAATAAACAAAAATAAACTGTCAAATCTTATAGACTATTATGTTGGCAAATAATAAAATAATAAATAATCTTGGGCACAAGTCTCACTAAAACAAGCAGAACATACCATAATAGCATGTTCGATAAAAAAGTAGATTTTGCATTTAGCGCAGATGTACCGCGTCTTACGGTTCTTTTTTGATGGGCAGTATGCACAACGGCCAATTGTACTATTGGCAGATGTTACTGAGGATTTTGGACCATCTAATATACATATTTCAGAAGACGTCTTGGCAAATAGGAATTGACACCTCATCTACTTAAAATCCTCTACCTTGCTGTCGTTTTGATCTTTAAAGTCAGAATCCAAAATATCGTCATCGTTTATCGTTGTCGTAAACTAAGACCTAAAAACAATAAAAGATAATTAAATTATGCTAAAAAACACAATATGTTAAAATTGATAAAACAGAAATTATTACTAACACAAACAGTTTCAACTGTACCCGCGTCGGTCTCACAGACTAATTGGCGCCGTATACGATCGCGGCAACAAATCATGCAGCTAACAAAAAGATTATATATGAAAGAAGAAATAAATACGAAAATGTACTTCGTTGGTCCCACAGACCAACACGTGGGTATAGGAAGGTTAAATAAACCGTCAGGCAGGACAAGTGACAAGAAAATCAAATCATAAATCAAAATCAAAGACAAAATAGACTTTTTCGTTCTTTCGTTCGCTTTGTTAGACAACCACCATTCTAGGGGTCACTTAACGTAAACTGGTTAGTGCAGAGCAACGCAAAGTAAGTCGATGCTTATGTGTTACTTAATTTAGGCGTTACCTACTGAGTCTATGCTTTGTAGAGTTTAGTGCAGACTGGCATAAAACATGGGCACTGGATTACCACTGCACACAAAAACATCTAAATCAGAACAATTAATAAAGTACAACAAAACACTTGCACTCCGTCCGCACGTCTTTAAGATCAGCGGTAAACTAAAATAAAATAAATCTTTAAAAAAAATTAATTGACTAAATAAATTAACAAAAACATCGCCAGGGAATGCACTGAAAAAGCTGGGCATATGCCGAAACTCGAGAGCAATGCACAGAGCAGTGGATTGATTTTCGCACATAGCAAACTAAAAAGTAGCGAGGTTTTTAGATATTAACGGTCGTGAAGAGCGTAAGAAATTGCGAGAAGAAATGCTTTTAGCACGAAAGAAAGGAAAGCACGCCGTCATAAGAAATAATCAATTATTTATTGAAGGGAAACTAAGAAATATGAAGAATGAAACCTGACATAGTGTGCAACGAATATACACTAGTCATAAAGTAGAGAACAATCAGAGCAACAAATGCGGAGACCGAACAAAGAGGCAAACTTTCGAAAATGACATCAACACTAGTTCCCGGAATCATTCCTTTCAGCCGAACAACTCTACCTTTTAACATACTTTATCTTAATATTCAAAGTATTTATAACAAGCGGCACCTGATAGAGTCATTCCTCAGCCAAAACCAAGATCCAGCCTCATGTATCTCTGAATCCTGGTTGTCTGAGACAAAACTACAACTAACTAGTTCCAGCGGGTATAAAACTGCGGCCGCCTTCTGTCGGGAGACAAGACCGGGGGGTGGAGTCTGCATCTTTCCACAGGAACACATAGAGAGCAACGAAATCTGTGAGATAAGTGATATGTCAATTGAGTATGTTCTAGAGATTTGTGCAACTTTTCTTCCTAAAGAGAATACCTTAATGTGGACCATGTACTGGAATGCAAGAGAAGAAAGTACATTTTACGAACAACTTAACCTTATATTACAATTTATTAACCAACATTTTTCTAAATCCAAAATAATAATAGGAGGTGATTTCAATATTCTAGTAGTAAATTCAAAAACAATCAAGCTATTCTCAGAACATTGGCCTGAATATAATTTAAAACAACATATTAACCAACCTACTCATGTAACTAAAACGTCCTCTACGTGTCTAGATTTAATATTCACAAACTTTAGTGACAACTTGAAAGCGACCGTAGAAAACGTAGGATTTACAAACCACTTTGCAACGATATTACAAATATCAATGACATTTAGTCAATCAATAAAATGGAATATGGTTAAACGAAAATATAATACAAACAATATTGAACAATTTAAATTGGAGTTAAATAAAATTAAATGGTTTGAAATGTTAACAAATACTAATAAAATTAATGGAAATTACTTAATCTTCCATAATACTGTACATAACATTTGAAATAAATGTATGCCTTAACTTAAATTCAAACTTAATTTAAATTATAAAAAACACTGGTTAACAACCAGACTTAAAATATCATGTAAAAATAAAAGGTAATTAAAAAAGTTTCTATTAAAAACAAATATCAAAATTTTAAATGATTACTACATACAATATGAAAAATTACTAAAGAAAATTGTTTTAAAATCTAAAAGATTAAACTATTAAATTAAATTATTAAACTATAACATTAACAAACTTAGATGCTCAAAAAATATATTAATGTGGAATATAATAACGCCAGTACACAAGAAAGGTTTAAAAATAGACCATAGTAATTATCGTCCCATAGCTCGCTTACCAACAGCCTCTAAAACATTCGAACAAGCTATGTGTAATCGTGTGTATGCATATTGTGAAAAATGTAATATCTTCGATGATTCGAGGATTCCGTAAACAACGAACAACAACGTTGGCAGTTTTTAATTATATACACGAAGCGTTAAATATGATAAATAATAAAAAATATGCAATAGGAATCTTGCTTGACGTGAGCAAAGCATATGATAAAGTACGATTTCATATACTACTGGACAAGTTGTTTGGAATGGGTGTTCGCGGTGTTGCATATTCTTGGTTTAAATCCTACCTGACTAATAGGTATCGACATGTAGAGATAGAATATTTTAATTACTACACCAAGGAAATTCAAAGCGTGAGATCTGAAGCCGGGCCGTACACTCATCCATCCCTCAAGGTAGCGTAAGAGTTTGCTTACTGTTCCTCATATACATTAATGACTTCCCAAAAGCAATGGGTGAACAGTGTGTCCTATTCGCAGACGATATATCTTTTCTCGTAACTTGTCAAAATAAAGTAAACCTGAATGACAGATTAGCATCTATTCTCGACAAGTCCTCGGACTGGCTAAAAGATCATAACTTAGAAATAAACTTTAATAAAACCAAACTAATATCTTTCCATCCTCGTCAAAAAGCAGAATTAGACATAAATTTAAACTATCGCGGAATTAAAAACCGCCCTAATGACTTAATTATTACGCCTATGCTCATTCGGGGCTTAATTACGGCATTATTTTATGGGGAAACAGTGTAGATGCACCGGATGTCTTTATCGCACAAAAAAGACTTTTGCGAATACTGGTGAACATACCCCCCACCGATAGTTGGAGGGAACACTTTCGAAATCAAAACATCTCACATTGACGAGCTTATATATTTTTGAAATGAGTACTTTCTTAAGAAACCACCCTAACTACTACACTAAGCGTTCGCCTGAGTGCGAGGCGAGGCAGGCGAGGCGTAGTTTTAAAGTTTATCAAAATGACTCACTTAACATTTTTAAAATTAATTGTTGACCTATACGGCGAGGAGAGTGCAAGGCGAGGCACAGCCAATATGATAAACTTCACGGGTATATTTTTTTTAAACTAAATTTACAGAGTCTAAATTCGTCTAAATTCTGCAAGCATTTAAGAACCTCCTTTTGGCGAATATGAACGGTACCCATTTTTGGTCCGAACTGATGTAACGGGGGTGGGACTTTACCTTGACTATTTAGACGTGATCAATCTGCAAAAAGATTAGCAAAAAGGTCTGCTTTCTCTTTTGCGGTGTGGGCCAGTGAACCGTCAGGCTTCCTCAGAGGTGGCAGCGATGGGCGACAGAAGTTCAACTGAACCGACTTGGCCAGAGACCAGAAAGCTTGTCTCCGATGTGGCCAATGTGGTCAAAGCGAGCTTTCCTCATCACCTTTTTGCAAGACTTGGCGGCAGCATTGTATCTTTTCTTCAGTTCGTGCGAATCCACGGCTTTGCTTCTGCGACCGTCAGCCCAGGCTTTGTACTCTTCTTGCTTAAGCTTTTCAGCTGTGAGGCAAGCAGCATTAAACCATGGGCGACCTTTGGTTTCAAGCGATAGGTGAAATACTCCATTTCTTGGCCCATCACACTTGATACAGCATCAGCGCAGCACGATGGATAGGTTGATGTAAAACAAGTCTGCCGCCAAGGATAAGACGCGAAAAATTGCCACATCTCATCCCAATCTGCTGAATTGTAACGCCATACTCACCTAGCGCCTTTTGGGCGGGTGTCAAGTGGCGAGTTCTGTGACACAGATATCACCACGCAGTGGTCGGGTGTCCCTAAAGGTGCAGTTACGGATACCTGTCAGGATCAGTTGTCAGCAGAAGGTCTAAGCAATATGCAGTGTGGCCAGCAACGTCGGTTATGCGCGTGGGCTCGTGCACAAGCTGTGAGAGGCCTTGAGTCACGGAAAATGTCATGAGCGTTAAAATCCAGGAACAGCAACTGCGCTGAGAAAACTTTGCCGTATCTGCTGCATCGCTGAGATACTCCATGAGCCTCGTTGTCTCCCGATCTCCGCTATGTGACCGGTACACACTGGCATAGACCAATTGGTCAAGGCCGGTATCAATGTGAATCCACATGACGGAAAAGTCCACATCTTCCAAGTAACGGAGACGCTGACAACAAATCTCGTCACTGGCATACATGCACACCCCGGCGTTCGGTCGGAAATTGGACTCCAGTGTGTACCTGGGTAACAAAGGTCTGCCGAGTCTGACGAGGTACAGATCTGCGTCTCCGTTTGGAAGAGTAGGTAAGGCCTCTCTGTCTCAAGGTGGTTGTGGAAATCGTTGAGATTTGAGTGCATTCCTCTGATTTTGCAGAAGTGTTCTTTAAAAGAGAGGAAGTGCAACCGCTGTAAAACCTTACTCTTCTTTTGACGACTTTTCATATTGTGTGAGTGAGTAGGGAGTAGGACAGAAGTTAAGTGAAGCTCTGCAAATGGAACTTAGCAACTCGCAATAAACAACGCACCGATGGGGAACTCGCTTGGAGATTGCGGGGACGCCCGAAACCCAAACAAAGAAAAAAGCGAAAAAAAGTCGGTCCCTAAGTCTGACAAATCCTAGTTTTGCCCCACTGTACGCCACCTCGCGCGCCTCATGCATAGCTAGGTATGAAAACCACTTAGGGCTGTCAAAAATGTTGAAGTAAAAAAATTTTAATGTGTGAAAGTTTTAACCATCCCCAATAACTCCAATTCTTTTACAGTATATTCTAGCAATGGTATATTTACTGATCCTTAAGTATTATGCTTTCTTTATATTACTCCGTGTGATCGTTCGGATGCGTATGGCTATATTTATTAATAATTCCGTTACATTTACGGTAAGTAATTTTGTATTATCCAACCCAGGGATACAGTTTTTATCAATTGAAATCTCATTCTTCTTTCTGATGCTGAGAGAGTCATAGTTATTTACTGTCCTTCTTCTGTGTATGTCTCCTTTTCCGAGTGGCAAGCATTATTTTCTGTTTCAAATTTTAATTCTTTAATTTGGGTGACCTCCATGGTCCCAGTTATAGTTTATATGACAGCTTTCCTACAGGAATCAAATTGGTGAATGGACGCTGGCAGCGTTCTAGTCCAGATATAATATTTGATTCGCCGGATGTTGCTTTTAAATTTAATTTTAAGGTATTAACATATAGTAGCATCTATTGCGGTGTACGCTAAGCATGAACCTACATTGAAAAATTATTTCGATTGACTGATTGGCGTTTTTATTCTATTAATCTAGAAAATACAATCTACAGATACTTTTGGGGAGTTCATTGACATAGCCACCGAAATCTATATACCATATATAAAAGTAAATCAAAATCCTAACAGGGTATTTTTACTCCACGATCCCACTGGAGTCCTATCTTGTCTATAGCCATCGCAGAGGGTCGTTTGGCTCTTTCAATCAAATCAAATCAAAGAATTTATGTGCGACAAAATGTGTACAAATAGTTCTTAATTAAAATTGACAGTTGTACATTTTTTACTGTTAAACAGCGTGCAAATATTTATAAGAAATTAATTACAAAATGATTTACTATCTAAAAACCTATTAAATAATATCAAAATATTATTTACAAATATTACAAAACATTATGATTCCTAAACTTATACATATAGATTCATTTAATTACAATTCAGTGTCTTTAAAATATTCATCAATTGTGTAGTAGCATTTTTGTATCAATTTTTCGTTTATAGTAATTAAAATTTAAGTTTTTATAATTAAAGGGCAACTTATTATATATATTGATAGCCATACAATAAACATTTCTAATAAATAATGTTAATTTTCTAGGCGGCATATACAGCTTTTTACTCAAAATATCTTTATTTCAAGTTCTTAAAATCATGACATTACCTAGTTCCTTAAAATATTCCTTATGTTTTTTACATTTTACAACAAACAATAACATTTCGAAAATGTATACACTCGGCAAAGTGAGTAACTTTGAAACAGGAAAAAGAGGCCTGCACGGATCTCTGAAATCTGCTCCACAAAGTGTTCTAACACATTTCATTTCATTTCGCAAAAATACTTTCTGGATGTCTACAGAATTTCCCCATAAAATTAAACCATAGCGCAAGATAGATGAAACATAACCATGATAACCTAATTTCGCTGCTTGTTGACTTACAGTTCTTGATAATCTACCTATGACGAAAACAAAACTATTTAGTTTTTTACATAAATTACTTATATGTGGTTTCCAGTCGCAATACTTATCTAGAATTATTCCTAAAATTTGGTACTACCTACCTGCTATTTCCGTGCCTCGAGATGTTAACCGAATTACCTATAATTAGTAATAGAGGTGAGTGCTTTATTAGATTCATGTTCCAGAGATTTCGTATTTTCCGTTGTTATGTCGTCAGTGAAAACACACACATTCATGCTCGGTAACAGTGGGAAGATTATTATTGAATAAAATAAATAGAAACGGCCCTAACACACTCCCTTGGGGGATTTCGAACGGATTTTGTTTTTGAAACGACGAATTATACTCCTTTACCCTATTTCTACACATTTGTGACACTTCGAGGCATTGATCCCTACGCTGCAAGTAACTCGTTAGTAAATTTAATGTATTTCCCCTTATATACAGTGTGGATACCACTCATGGGCAAAAAATGAAACCACAAGTAATAATAGTCCACAGAAGTATAACTCAATCGAATATTACACGAAAAACCGCAAATTAAACAACTTTCATTTTCAAACAAAATAAATAGCAAAATAAATGCAGTATCAGTATAACACTCTGTTTGACGACGCACCTTAGCCTCAGCAGAAGAGTGGCAACGATGCACACGCATGGCGCGATAGGCAGCACGGCGCCGCCATCTTCGATTGTTGTTTTACGGTTTGCGACGTAATGAGAAAAAATCACTTACTTTCATTTTTTAACCGTGCTTTTTTATTTCGTCACGATTTAACTGAACTGAAAATAAACCCAATCATGGCGCACTATCCTATATTGTAGGACAGGTGCGAGTTGCGCCAAATCTCTCCCGATACATACGTAAAGTTAACACTGCATTCTGACGACATTCACCATACATTAAAATCATGTATGTATACTTTGCAGCACTGTAAAAATGCTGTTGTTGTCGCGGTATTTTGTTAAAAAAAAACACACACACACAAAAGTCAAGTACCTAGTGTCAATGTCACCATAACAAATAAATACTGAATAAATTAAACTACCTAACCTAACCACAGTTTACAATAATCACTGCACAATGCGCGAGCGCGAGTATCAAAAATCTCTGCAGTAGGCACATGCGCAGCGGCCCGGAAGTCTAGCGGTGAACTGACGAGTGACGAAACATAACTTCCCAGTTGGCAAAAAACATAAGTCATAAATAGTGCAAAAGGTGCAATGTCGGTATTGAATACTTATTTACAAGGCGCTCGACCTTGCGACAGGCAGTCGTTTCGTTTTTAACGCACGTATACGCGATTATTACGCGAATTGTGATTCTAAAATGTTCTGTTCGAAGTGCAATGAACCTGTAACAGATTCTGTGATCTGTCAAGGAGGTTTGTGTAATGGTTATTTCCACTACCATTGTGCCGGATTAGCAGAAACCACATACAGAAGAATGGGTCCCGAAAAAAGAGCCGCCTGGCGCTGTGTCACCTGCCGTGGCGCGCTCGTGCCCCAGACCCCCACTAGCACTGAATGTATAGCTGAATTACTTAAGGAATTCAAAGAATTTAGAGCTGATTTCGTTTCTACTAAGAAGGATATTGATATGATAAAGACTGATCTTCAATATACCACTAAGAGCATTAAGGAATTAAACTCGAAATGGTGTGATCTCGAAAATCGTTTTGTGGAAATGAAAGAACGTATAATTCCCATAGAAGATAAAATAACTATTTTACCTACAATTCAAAAACAACTAGTAGACGCTCAACAAACTATTAACGAATTAAAATACGAAAATAACATTCATGATCAATTCACCCGACTAAATAACATTGAAATTCAAGGTATTCCCCAAAAACCTGGCGAAAATCTTCCAATTATTTTACGTGACATCTGTTTAAAATTGGGTATAAACATGGACAATAGCGAAGTTGACACGATCCATCGCGTTCGACCGTTCAGTAAACATGACAAACAGGACGCAAGTACCCGCCACCCATCGATAATTGTTCGTTTTACCCGACGTCTGTACAAAGATCAGCTGATGGCAGCGGCGCGAGCGAGGCGCGGACTTACTACCGCTGAAATCGGAATATCAGGACCTGCATCCAACATATATTTGAACGAGCACCTCACCCCGGCCAATAAACTTCTGTTGAAAAGTGCCCGGGAAGTTAAAGATAAATTTCAATATAATTATTTGTGGGTTAGAGATTGCAAAATTCTTATGCGAAAGAACGATAAATCGAAAATAATAAGAATTAGTAATGAATCTGATATATTGAGATTAAAATGACTAATTGGTCTATATATGTTTGGTTTTCGTTTACAATTATATTTACTTTTATCATGTACTCTTGTTTACGTTGTCACTTTTACAATGAACAATTTTCATATTCAAAAAAAGATTTATTCTAAAGGTAATTCAATTTTAATACAACATAGACTTAACAAAACAATAAGTTTATGTTATTTAAAGCCCTTGCTTGTTTATTTTTACCTATTGAAGGATTATCTTACAAAATTTTTTAAGTATTTTAACTTTAATTTCATGTCAAAGCAATTGATTTCCAGCATAATTCATTTACTTTTAATCATTCGACCTATACTTTTTTTTATTAATTTCAAATGGCTAACTTAGATTCTTTACATATTTATTACCAGAACGTGAGGGGATTGCGTACCAAATCACATAATTTTCTATCCAATGTTTTGCAGAATAATTATGATTTAATATTTATAACAGAAACATGGTTAACTACTAGTTTTCAGGATGCGGAGTATTTTTATTGTAATTATAATGTTTATCGGCGCGACCGGCCGAGAGTGGGGTGCGCGGGCGGCGCCGACCGCGGTGGCGGGGTGCTCATAGCCGCGCGCTCGGACCTGCGTGTGCGTCGCCGCGACACCTGGTGTTCGTCGCCCACTGCCGAGGAGTTGTGGCTCACTGTGGAGCTGGACGGCGCGCCTGCGCAGCGCCCCGACCGCCGCGTGCGGCCCGCCCGACTACTCCATGTTATCTGTACATATTTTCCGCATGGAGCTAATCATTCTGAAGTATTAAATGCATTCTTTCATACAGTTTCTGAGCGCATGCAGCAGTGCCCTGATGACTATTATTTAATTTTAGGAGATTTTAATATATCGTACGCATCGTGGACTTTAACTTCAAATCACTATCTGACTTTAAACACAAACAATGACCCGAAAGCAGCCGCTCTGCTAGACTTCATGGCTTTCTCAAATTTAAAACAATATAACGGGTGTTTTAATATTAATGAGCGAATTCTGGACCTAGCTTTAAGTAATTGTGATTGTCGTGTTATTGCCTGCAAATTCCCATTAACTCCAGAAGATTTACATCATAAAGCTATTGAATTATTGTTCCCCCTGAATCAAACAGCGTATTTACAAGTGAATGATCAAATAAAATATATTTTTCATGCGGCGGATTATGGGAAAATAAGTAGGATATTGAGTGATACCGATTGGCGAGTTCTGGACAGCATGACAACTGAAAATGCGGTTTCGCATTTTTACTACATAATAAATAAACTAATCAAAGATTTTGTTCCGCAGAAAAAAGTTTATTCCTACAATAGGTATCCACCTTGGTTCTCTTTGGCTCTAACTAAGGTTATCCGTGAAAAATTAAAAGTACATGCTAAGTGGAAAATCTTCTGTAATCCACGGGACTATCAAGAGTTTAAGATGTTACGCGCTCGCGCAAAGAAGCTGGAACGCGATTGCTACTACAATTACATAAAATTTTCTGAGGATAAAATAAAAAGAGCCCCTAAATACTTTTGGACTTTTATAAAATCTAAATTTTCTTCTAATAATATACCCGCTTTTATGTCATATAACGATGCATCATCTACTGATGGGGAAACTGTTTGTAATTACTTTAGCGATTACTTTAATTCAGTTTTTGTCCCAGAAAACTACAACTCGCCTGCTCCATCTTCTTCTTCTGATTCATTAATTGCGGACTGCCCTGTTAATATATCCGATATTAAAATTACCCTTAACTTAGTAAAAAACCTTCTCCAAAAAGTCAACATTAGTAAGGGGGCTGGGGTTGATGGAATACACCCCGTTTTTATCTCTAAATTAGTAGAGGAATTATCTTTGCCAGTTTACTTAATTTTTAAAAAGTCTTTATCAGAGGGCTGCTTTCCTGGGATATGGAAAAAATCACTTATTACTCCTATTCCCAAAGGGGGTAATAGACATGACGTACGTCAATATAGACCCATTTCTAAATTATGTATATTAGGTAAATTATTTGAAAAAATTGTCACTGATGAATTATCATCATTATTATCTCAACACATATCACAACAGCAACATGGATTTTTTAAAGGTCGAAGTGTTGAAACAAATTTAGTGTTCTATACTGATTTTATTCTCAATTCTCTTGATTCAGGGTATCAGGTAGACGCCGTGTATACCGACTTCTCAAAATGTTTTGACAAAATTAATCATTTTACACTAATTAAGAAATTAACGAAGTTCGGTATACATGGTGATCTGTTGCGCTGGATAAGTTCTTATATTTCTAATCGAAGCCAGGCAGTGGCTCTGAAGGGTTACACTTCTAGATTCCAATTAATATCATCGGGAATTCCCCAGGGTTCACATTTAGGCCCCTTTCTTTTTACGATATACGTTAATGACATCGATACTTGTTTTCCAAACTCATCTCATCTGCTCTATGCAGACGACACAAAAATATTCAAAATTATCTCTACACGAAATGATTGCCTTCTTCTACAGTCAGACTTGGAAAGATTTGAACGTTTTTGCGCCCAGAATCAACTCTTCTTAAACACTGAAAAATGTCATTTAATAACATTCAGCCGCAAACGTAACCCTATTTGCTTCCATTACAATTTATCCGGCGAGAAAATTAAACGTGTTAACGAAATTAGAGATCTCGGTATCATTTTGGACTCACAATTAAATTTTAATGCTCATATTGATAAAACTATTTCGAATGCTTACAAAAGACTGGGAATGGTTCTTCGTCTTGCCCAACCATTTAGACGCCCTCTTACGTACAAAATTCTGTACTATTCTTTCGTTCGCAGTATATTGGAGTTTGGTAGTGTTATATGGAATCCTATTTACAATGTTAGTATAGACCGTATTGAAAAAATTCAAAACAAATTTTTAAAGGCACTAGAATATCGCACCGGTTATAATTTTGTCGATTACTATACTTCATCACAAAGACACAAGATAGATTCCTTAAAGAAAAGACGTATTTGTACAGACCAGATTTTTCTATATAAAATTATTAACAATAACATAGACTCTGCACCTTTGCTAGAACTGATTAATTTTAATATTCCTAGGATCTCCTCCCGTTCTAAATATACATTTTACGTATTACCCTCTCGTACTAATTATGCTGGAAATTCATTTATTAAGCGTTCTTGTAAATTTTACAATGACAGTTTGAAAGATATTGACATCTTTTTCATTTCTTTTCATATGTATAAAAAGATAATTAAAGATCACATATTTACTGACAATTGAATAAAACTGCCTCCTGCTTGTTAAGTGCAAGAAAATGTTTATTGTTAGAATTTAAGATGTGGAACTACTAGGTCTGTTTGTTTATATACACGCTACTTATATATATTTGAATGTGACTGTTATGTTCCTGAATAAATAAATAAAAAAAAAAATAAAAAAAAAAAAAAAAAAAGAAAAGGAACTATGATAATCATCAATGCACTAATATAAGCGTATTTTTGCATTATTAGAGTTTTTATTATTATTGTTATTAACAATTAACAAATTATTTCAAGGAATGGACTATGTACCTATTATAATAAATGTTTATTTTTTGTTTTTACGATTGAGTTTATGAATTTTAACAGGAGCGATTCGACTCGTCCCGTCTAGGCGTAACACGTAAAAACAATTCATAAGATTTCACTGTCTACTTCTTTATTTATTTTATCTCTAACTACACTTAATAATTTTTAATAAGAACGCTTTTAAGTACCGTTATGATAATTTTAAAACACTATGTACTAAGTGATTAAAGCAAAAACATTATAGGTAAACATAATCTCGGATCATTTTCTCTTTCAACTTATTTATTAACCGATTATTATTCCCTTTACAAAACAGTGGTAACTAACTGATTATTATTCCCTTTACAAAACAGTGGTAACTAACTGATTATAACATGCTATCTTACATACAACTTTAGAAAACAAGTTTGTCGGGTTATTGTCATTTTTCACAAAAATATGATTTTGTACTTAGCATCCTTTTACGGTAGGGCGGCAGGTGTGTCCACCCTGCACGCGCCCCGCTCAGGGGAATTCCCGCGCTCGGCAAATAACGCACTACGTGGCAACGTCGCATTTCTCCAACTAAGTACCTAAATAATGTTAATTCAAGTTCATTGACTCATTGACCTAGTGTAGCAAATCTACAGAGTGTGTCTCTACGAATTTGCTCAAAATTAAAACTCTGGTTTTTGACCTAATTACTGGACCGATTTCTTTCATTTTTTGTATACTGTTAGAAAAGGCGATAACAAGTATGAGGTTTCATTTATTGCCCATAAGTGGTATCCATACTGTATATGACTAGCTTTTTTAGTAGCGTCACATGACAGACCAATCAAGTGCCTTACTCATATCTAAAAATATAGAGACAATTTGTGACCTCAAGTTAAGTGATTCTGTCACACGTTTAATAAGAGAAAAACAGGCACGAGCAGTGTTTTTGTTTTTTCTAAATCCAAATTAGTTATTATCCAAAAGATTGAAATCAGAGAAATAGCTTTGTGACCTTTTTAATATAGCTTTTTTAAATATTTTTGATATAACTGACGTTTTAGCTATAGGCCGATAATTAATGATGTCAGTAGTAGAACCTTGTTTATGTAATTGCCTGACGATGGACTTCTTTAGACGATCCGGAAAAATGTCTTGTTTTAATCTTAAATTAATCAAATGTGCTAAAGGTTTTCATAATATCAGAGAGCAAATTTTAATAATTTTTGTGTTTGCCTTGTGTGCCTTGCAAAACTTTCTTATATTACCTTTGGGAAAATCTATACATTTTTCAAACCATGTATTTGGACGTTTCTTGTTGTTCTATATATGCAAATAATAATGAATCGGAAGGCGGGTATTTTAACTGCACATTATTCATAACGAAGTTCCACTTTGTGAATTTCGTCGAAATCCTACTCCCCGGAAGTCTGATAATTAAAAAAAAAATAATTTTTACAGCTCGTAACTTGGTACGCAAAGCCCAACGTAAGGATTTTAGTAAATTTTGCGATACATTAGATAAGTCGATTTCAGTCTCAGATATATGGTCTTCCATGAGATGGATGACAGGGTCCAGGCAACCCAAAGTAAAAGTAGATAATACAATGGCTGCAGAAGTTCTTTCCAGTTTGACACCGGATGCTGCTACTCCCAGCTGTACTAAACTGTCCTCGCATCATTATAAAATAGAGCCCCGGTTTCATTACTAGAATTAAATAGTTAATAGTAAAGCATTAAAAAATTCTTCTCTTGGAAGTGATGGAATAACCTACTTAATTATCTTCCAGCTAAAGCTAACGTTTTATGAAAATAGTTTTATACCATCGGAATGGAGGGAAATTATTATTATCCAAAACCGGGTAGCCAGTTAAATAGATTGAGACCAATCTCCATGAAGTCACGCTTATCTATGGTGTTTCATTTCATTTCAGGTTTTCCCAAACAGGTCTTTTCTACGCTTGCTTGTTCGGTTCATATAAATAACGCCCACAACAATATTGGTTGGTTATTAATGAAATATTATTGAAAACAGCTTCAGTATTTTGCGTATCGTAATTCAAAATGGGCCCTCGATCCTCACACTGCAAAAGTTTGTGTCAAAAATAAAACATAACTGTTTAATTCAAAACGGCTGTGCGCTTATTCAATGAGCCATTTATAAACCGTGAAAAATCAAGAACTCCGTTTTAACGCGGTCTAACAGATATAACCTTGCTAAAACATATGTTTTACCTTACCTTTACCTTGCCTTGTGCAGTACCTGTGCCACCCATGTACGCCAACGAGAATAACCATGCCCCGTGCACCTATCATAAACGGTGCTTTTAAGCTCTAAAGCTAGTTGGGTCAAATCCGTGGTCTAAATTTGTCGCCAGCTCTTCGACTATGGCGATTAGACAAAGTTTGTCGCTGGATAGTAATAAGACACCTGTGTGACCTTACTATAAGGAATTGGTACAATATTTAGATAGGTTGGATTTAAATAGTAGGCTGTAAACACCTGAGTAATGAAGTTGTTTATAGGAATGTTTAGTATAAAGGGAGCCTGCGCCCTACAAGTTCATCAGTTGATTACGAGCACCTTCGATTATATTATTAAATAATATATGTAAGTTGCTTTTTTAATTAATTATCTTTTGTTACATTAATTTCATAGCCAGCAAACGAGCCCGCGCCCACGTGATGGCAAGTGGCATCCGCACCCATGGACAGCGTTATTCGTCGGTGTCGTATTTATGAATAGTGAATGTGATTATTATATCGATTGATAGTGTGTTACCGACCGCCGGTTGCAGTTGGAACTACCTACCTTTGTTCCAGCTATTGCACTGGCTGCTCCTTCCCTTTGTCCGGAAAACAATCACGTAAACGTGATTAATATGGCGGTCAAAGTTGAAGGACTGTAGTATCGCCCCGGACATCTAAATTAGTATTCGATTTTTTTAAGTTAGGAATATTTATAGCTGATATCAATAATCTCACGTGTAAATCGGTTATTAAATTAAGATTAGATTAGGCTAGATTTTTTTTGTCAATTAAATGGTAGCTATTATTTTAATACGGTGAGCGTATACTACAGTTTTCTATACTAGTATTATAAAGAGGAAAGATTAGAGTTTCTGTATGTTTGTTTGTTAAGAGCGTTTAAACAAAATCGTGCAGTTTTAAGAGTTTTCAGTGTTCGTTTCCGATCAAAATATTACACGTATGCATCAAAATATGAGTTTAAATTATTTGAAATTGTATCGTCTAAAACATGCATTGAAAATATTTTCAAATCTTTAGATAGTTTTTTAGTAGGAATTCATTGTTCATACGCCTTTTCTTGTAATGCGACAAAAGTTTTTTTCTTGGAAAGCGGACCACATAAAATTTTTCAGTGTTTAAAGTCATACCATTCGAACGACACCGTGACCTAACCTTGCAGATCACCTTGCAGTAGCAAGGCATACTCAGGTGAGTTAACAGGACCAAAAAACTTGAGATCGTCGGAAAACGAGTAAAATTTAGAATTGACGAAGCATGACCCTATGTCATTTATAAATAAGTTAAACAATAGTGGGCCCAAATGGGAACTCTGAGGAACACCAGAATGAGTAACACAGGAGTGACCCAGATGAGTGACCACCAATCACAATTCTTGATATTCTATTGATAAATATTGAAAATTGCAGTGGTGGGTGGTAAGAGTCAATTGGAACTTACCGACAAGGACATATGCTAAACTGTAAAATATATATGGTACAGTCGGTGCCAGATACATCTATACCACCCAGTCATCGGCTGAATACCCCCACACGCACCGCGCGCTCACCCGCACTCACACTACTAAAGACTCGAACAATTAACACAACCGGTTTAGAGTGACTATGTTGTTTGCAAAATAAATTCTAACTATCGGCGATCGAATCTGTTCAGAAGAAAAAATAATGCGTATAAATATAAGTATACGGGAATATAGATCGTTAATTTCAACATAGCCTATGAAGACGAGCGTAGCTCAGCCGTATAATGTGCAGATTCTCTTGCACGCTACCCTTGTTTCAGGCGGCCTGAGTTCGAATCTCGGAAGGCGTGACCTTTCTTTATTTTTTCTATTTTTGAGTTTGAATCTCGGAAGTTGTGCCCGTTTTTTATTTTTTTTATTTTTATAGATAGTCGAAGAATATTTATTAATAAAGAATCAATAAATTTAATACGGGAAAATTAGATTAATTTAAAGATTAATCAGGTAGTTGATCTTCTATTTCTATAATATATTTTTTTTTATTATATTTTTTATAAAATTTGTTAGTAGTAATATTTATATACATATATAACTTTAATAATCTTTTTTTCTTTCAAAATTAATTAAAGATATATTCATTAATAAACCTAATAATGTTCATTAAATTAAAGAAATATTTTATAATTTTATTTTTATATTCCAATTAATCAATAATATAATTTAAGTATTATAAAATCATATAATAAGGTGTAGCTAAGAACTATAAGTAAAAACAACACAAACTTTTTCAGATAATTATTTGTTTCGTGCATATCACAACATGTTGCTTCTGACTAGAAAACAAATAAAAATATTTTACTTATTTTGACTAGGCAACTAGACGCTGAGAACATTTAAAAATAAATTATAGTTTAGTTATTTAGTTGTTAATTGAAAAATTTGAATGACAGTTTTCATTATAATTTGTCTGTCACTTGGCGTAAGACCTTATTATATCATTGAAGTAGTAAATCCATTGTAGACATTAATCAACATTTAATTAGCCAGAAACTACAAATATTATTTGTTTCTAAGCTAAATGACAATAACATCATTCACTCATGGATTACCTTCGTTTTAAAACAAAACTATTACGAAACTTTTTTTTATTATAAACTAATTTGTGCGCCTTCGGTATCTATGACATGCTGCAACCGAGATCTAATACTGTCAACTAGATTCCAGCACAAGTCAGATCGTCTCATCATCTCCCAAGTTGAAAAAACTAATTCCTCTAAATTCTCTGGCCACAATATCGCGGTGTCTCTCCGATGCATCAGTATAGGCTATAGGATTCCGTCCAGGCCTACAAGGTTCTATATCCCCAGATACCTCATAACGACGCACCCATAGTTGTACTGTCTTTCACTGTAAATAAAATTATCAACTTAGAAATAAAAATTTCGATCAATCCTAGTCACAGGATAAAACTTAGCGTAAATTTATTTACAGATATCATCAATCGACGTGCAATTTTCCTAATGGAAACATTTTGATTAAACAAAACAACGATTTCAGCTCTCTGCAGCGTTGTTAAATGATAATTCATTGTCGGCTTCACTTGAGCACAGAAATATGATAGGACTATAATAAGTGTAACGAACGAATACAAAACAGCAAACAATCCGGCAACACGGCTATACAATATGAGATGCGCACGTCGTCGTTGAGAGTAGCTAGAACCAGTTTAAGTGATAATAAGTGAGGGATTTACACCGTGTGCTTGTTGCGTAAGCAGATTGCCATAGTGCTCAGTGGTTTAGATATTTCGTGGTGTGAGTATCGCTGAACGCGCGTGTGCGTGCGACATTAGGAGATGGTCAACATGATTCTGTTGCCATGTGTACTTAGCTCAAGATCAAGCATTTTGTTATTTACGTTTAAGCTGGAATGAAACATCGATAGATTATTCAATGACATAAAATCGACTAGTAAATTGTGCAATAATCCGCAAGACTTTTCCCGTAAAAGTCAAGGATTTTGAGTTTCTTTCCACACTAAGCTATTAAGATTAAAATCATCGAGAAAGATGATCTCGCCACTAGTGCTCTACAAGACTCGATTCGAATTGTCTACAAAATACTTAAGAATGTGCTTCTGAACGGGAAAAGGAATGTAAACTCCACAAATAATTACGTTTTTTGCATTGTCATCTGAGTCTTTCAATTCCAATTTGATCCATAGGTCCTCACAATCCGATTCACAATCAAATAACCGAAATGAACTGAAGCGTCTAGAGATTGCTATAAGCACACCACCTTCCTCTTTTCTACAGTGGAACCCACTACTTTCGCGGTCGCGTCTATATAAATCAAAATATATGTTCCAATTTATTATTCAAATACTAATCGACACTAAAATTTTTCTATTTAAACCCCCAGGACCCCCACTCTCATGTTTTAGCTTAAGAATTTACCATATCAAGAGCGCTTTTACCGGGAATTTTGCAAGTAGTAATTTAGTAGTAATTGAAAAATCTTGGGACCGTAATATTTTGTTTCAATTTGTTCCTAGTAAAATATATAGGTATCAATAAATTTTAGCTGGTTATTATTGTTTTTTGCATACAAACCAAACATACAGTGTATCTTGATCTTGATTTAATTATAATTATCTCGACCTGGGCTCAGCTCCACATTTCAAGCTCGTTTACATAGCCTTGTCAACATTGAAGTTCCGTACATAAAAAACTTTTTTGGCTAAACTTTCTGAGCGGCCTGGTAACTGGTTTTCAAAAGAATCTTGCATAATATTACCGATATGGCCCGCTGAGTTAACAGTGACTTGACTTTTCACAATCAAAATTATGACTTGTAAATATTACTGCACTGTAAATAAAGTAAAACTCCATCTACACAAGACTACAAATTTTTTCATCAAGAAATGTACCAATCTCATTTATTCCAATTATGTCTCCAACACAAAACTCTGAAATGAGTTATAAGATGTATTATCCTATGTAGACGTGAACGGCCGGCGCGTGCGCCGCTTCGGTCAATGTGGGTGGTGTAATTTAGCAGTAGTGTTTCTTATGTTAAGGTCTCGTGTGGCACTACAGTGGTTCCTATTTTGACCACCGTGATTTTTTTCTATAAACCATTCTGATCTTTTTGACAGCATCCAATTAAACAATTTAAGGTTCAAGATATTAATGAAATTGGCCTATATTGAATCTCGTTGTTTTGATTATTATATTTTGGGATAGCTACAATTTCGATCTATCTCCATTAATCGTTCTCCATTCTCCGCTAATAAAGAATATAATATAATAATTTAAGAAGATATTTTTCGCATTGATAGGAAGGTTGTGTATCATTGAATACGTAATACCATTGTGACCCAGTAAAGCATCTTTTGTTTAAACAATTACATAGCTCGTGTAGTGTCAATGGCGACTCGAGACGCTCATTCTGCCAGAGGGCGGCGGGTGCGCTTCTCCGCTCCTATTCGTGAGGCGCCGTGGCGGTTGACCAATCGGTGTCAAGGATGATGAAGAGCAAGGAGGTCTATGCGAATTTTAAAATTGACATAGACAAGTAATGAATAGTCAATAGAAGGCGTCACCACTTTTAATAACATGTCTAAAAAACTGTAGAAATGCTAGATGATCTCAAAGTAAGTACTACAGAATGTAAACATTTTTGGTCTTTTTAAAGTGAAAAGTAATTAATATACCACAATATATAACAAATATTTATTTCTGGAAATTGACAATTACTTGTTCTTATTGACGTCAAATAAAAAATAACTCTACCACCAGTCCGGAAAAACCTTCGTGACGAAGAACTGGCAAGAAACTTCACGGATATATAATAGGTCTTTACCTATGAAACTGCCGTTTTGCCGTACTGGCCATTTAAAATGAAAAAAAATTTTTTTTGACTGATAATTCTAATTTCAAATTAATTTTATTTGACAAACATGGAATTCTTTTTCTAAAATCGTCATTTGTTTAATAGTTAGTGTACTTTTGCTTTTGCTTTATAGTTTCTTTGAATTTGGATCCCTCAGGAACCTTATTATAAAAGTGTATTAATGAGTTAGTGACTTTAATCGCTGGCTACTTCATCGATTACATCTTTCGATTGAACAGGTATGATCTAATTAATCTTAAGGTAGGTGCACAAGTCAAGGGACCCTAACTGTCCCTTGCTTTCTAACATAACAACACATAACATTATTTCATATAAAATGTTTATGTCAGCCAAATGTTATGAAAATAATATGCAACAAGCTTTAGGCGCACTAATTTATATTTTAGAAGACTTAGAAGTTAGAACTTACTGCAGCACCTACTAAGGCGCAATGCTGCAGCTCCGCCGCATGGCGCACAGTTGTAAGATGTTACAGATAAAAACATAAAAGAATGAAACCGAATTATTACAGAAATGTTGGTTTTATTCTTCCAGTTATTCTTCCAAGACATTTTTTCAGGACTATCTTAGGTTTATCATAACAAAGTTCTGTATAAGGGTCTAGCCTTCGCCTAAGCCCTCAGTTAAGTGGTTCCATACAGCTATTTTAAAGAAGCCAATGAATGAAGAGAACTCTGTCATTGTAACTATACGTAGCATAACACAGTTGGAAGTATCGCACAAGCATTATTGAAATGCTGCAAATATGTCCATGGATATATCATACAAGGTGCTTTCTTGTCTCTATTTTAGAATGAAATTGTTACTGGTGTCAACGTTGCTGGCGCAGTTCGGGCAGCTAACACCATTCGGCCCACCCCGCGTGGAACCCGTGCGCGTGTCTGGTGGCCTGGTGCAGGGCGTGCCCTCGCCGGACGGGTACGTCGCCTACAACGGCATCCCCTACGCCACCGTCACTAACAGATTTCAGGTAAACTACCACCAGATCTATTATTTCAGAACGTTTAAGTTTTCAGGAACCTCAGCCACACTCAACCAAGGGGTGGTGTCAGGTGCCTGCTGCAGGTCGGCAGACTTACACATACCTTCGAAATAAAAATCACAGATATGTGGGTTTCGTCACGGTGTTTTCCGTCCTCGTTAGTGCAGTCGGCTTTATCTACTTTAGCTGTTACTCATTGGTACATTTGGCTGTCACAGGGAATCGAACCAGGGACTTCAGATCGAATAGCCAGCGCCATAACCACCGCGCCGAAACGCCCTCCACATTATAAATTGTATTTTCATTTTAATTTTAGGATTTAATTATTTCTAGGACTTTGTTATTTCTATTAAAAAACTTTTATTTTCAGGACGCTTCACCGAACGTGACATGGGCTGGCATTCTTTACGCTTATAACACGGAGATAAAATGCAGCCAGTCTACATCGCTGAAACGAGACGTGGACAGCGAGCCCGGCCGCGAGGACTGCCTCACCATAAACGTGTACACGCCGGCGCAGCCATCTGGTATGAAAACGTCGACAAAAACCGTCATGGTTTTCATCCACGGCGGTGCCTTCAAGCGTGGGTCGGCCTCGCCCAGCATCTACGGTCCACAGTTCTTCCTTAAACAGGATATCGTGCTTGTCTCGTTCAATTACCGGCTGGGTGCCCTCGGATTCCTGTGTCTGGGCATCAAGGAGGCTCCTGGGAATGTCGGACTTAAGGATCAGGTGCTGGCTCTGCGCTGGGTTCAAAAAAACATTGAGGCTTTCGGCGGTGACCCTGACAAGGTGACTATCTTCGGTGAGAGCGCCGGGGCTGCCTCCACCGCTTACCATCTGCTGTCGCCCATGTCAAAGAACTTGTTCGCGCGCGCCATCATGCAGAGTGGCTCCGCCCTGGCGCCCTGGGCCCTGCAGTTCGAACCCATCGATACCGCCGCTAGTCTAGCTGCACAGCTTGGCAAAAATACTACAGGCGTGCAAGAGTTGTACAATTTCCTAAAAAACAGAAGCGCGGAGGAGCTAGTTGTCGATATCCCAAGAACATCCAGGGGAACGGTCTTGTCAGAAAACATATTCACTCCCTGCTTAGAAAAGAAATACCCCGGCGTCGAGAGGTTCTTGCCCGACGTTCCCTTAAACCTGCTCTCCGCGGGCAACTACAACAAGGTCCCAGTGATTGCGGGCTACAACAGCGAAGAAGGCTACTTGTTTGCTTCCTGGGAAAGGCAGCTCTCAACCATCGATATCGAGCACTCTTTACCACCGAATTTGCATTTTGATACACGAGCAGAAAAACTGGAAGCAGGCAAAATAATTAAGAGTCTCTACTTCCCACCCTTCGTTAGCCAAATTTCGAAGAAAACTATCGTAGAACTTTCGAAGTATGAAGGTGAGATGGGATTCATTTTCCCTTCAAGCTGGATGATAGAGCGGCTGTTAAAGAGCTCGGACCAGCCGGTGTTCGCATACAAGTTCATGCATGACGGGCTACTGAACTTCGCCAAACTATCTAGTGACTTTCGCTTCCGCCGCGGTGCCACGCATGGCGACGATATCTTTTACCTTTTCAAGAGCAAAGTCACAAATATCGTCACGCCCAAAGACAGGGACATGATCAACAAGATGACCACTATGTGGACCAATTTTGCAAAATTTAGGTAAGTTTTTGTCACAATTCCTTCATAAAAAGCACATCTCCTTGGTCTTTTTTTTAGAAGTTGTGTTTTGTTTGTTCTCTTTTGTTTTTCTTTGTTGAACTTTACTTAATAAGTAAATATAATAAATATAAACCTTATTAAATAGGCAAAGGAAAATACGTAATTAAAGTGCTGATTTATTGCGAACGAATGTTTAAAATATAATAAATAACAAATAAATCCCTAGACAAACACACGTGAAATAAGCAGAGCTCGTGTTATGGATGACCATTCAGCAAACTGTAGGAGAACCCAGAAATAAAACGTACATAGATAAATACAAACAACCATGACCTGAGAACAAACATCTGTGTTCATCACACAAATGAATGCCCCGGCCAGGACTCGAACCTGGGACCTTCGGCGTATGAGGCAAGCCACTCAGCCGTCAAAAAGGAAAAATATAACGGATGCTAATTAAACAGGCTTCTGTTAAATAGCATTACTCACCTCTAAAAAACTACATTGCCTTCTAAATTACTAAGTCAGCCACAATTTGCAAGCGTCTGATCGATACTATCTTCGCCACTAAAACTATGTTGTTACATGACTTGAGAACTATAAGAAGCTTGACCACGTGGCCAATAAAGAAATCTGTGGCTTGATTTATTTTTTCCCAAATAGTCATATTAAAATTAAATTATATTATTATTATATATTAATTAAAATTATATATTATATTATAAAATTATATATATTAATTAGGCTTAAAATTATACAAGGTGGAAATTTAAAAAATAAAATTAAAAAATTATTTAATTTAATTAAGGATACCGGAGTGAGGTTTCATAAATACTATGTATATTATTTAATGTCATTAAAAAATCTAAGTATAATAACAACTTCCTAGTTACTGCCGTCAAAGTTTAAGTAGGTACAATTTAATGTTTTTCATTTATACTTATACCCAGTTATGCACAGTCATTGATTGTTTGATTCATCCGAATTGTTCATGGAGCATTCGTTCCCTGTCGTACACTACATAAATGTGACCTGTTCTTGCATTGTTTCAGTGACCCAACGCCAATGGAGTCCTCTCTGCTGCCAGTGAAATGGCAGGCAGCCACGGAGGAAGACCCGAAAGTCCTCATCCTCGACAACGAGTTCTCCTATACGAAACTCTACGAGGACTCTGAAAGACTTAATTTCTGGAGGTCGCTCTACCAGAAGAACTGGAGGAGATCATGAGCTGATTTTTTAGCTTTTGATTGCCACCTCTCGTTTGTGTTATGTTTGTATTAATTAATTTATTTAACAATATTGGGGAAATTTACACCTGGTTTTTTTTATACTGAAAGATAGATACCTACAGAAGGCCAATTACAAATTTCCACAGACAGGTAAATAGTAAAAATCAAAACAAAAGTGATCACATTAACTGTTGCATACAGAATGTAGAAAATAGCCAATATACGTTTATTTAAAAAAATACTAATAGAAAAAAAAACACTACCACATACATAATATTTTTACATAAAGAAGCGATTAGTATATATCCGCTTGAATACAATACAATACAAAAACTCTTTATTGCACACCGTATATGAAAATACAAAAAAAATAAAATAAAATATAATAAAAAACAAGACAGAGTACAAAGGGCGGCCTTATCGCTAAAAGCGATCTCTTCCAGGCAACCGTAGAATGGACAAGATAACCAGATTGTAACAAGGCGGTACGGTGTACACAAATAAACACTTTCATCTTTACATAAACATACATATATACAATACAAAACAAGAATTACATACTACATATACATGTAAACTACAATCAAAATTTACAAATCAATGTAATCAAAATTTACATTCGTAAAATACTTAAATATTAAATTTAATAACAATAATTATTTATTACTTAATAAACTAATAAAAAATAAAATACTTAATCAGCAGCTTGTCATTGACAGGAAATAGTTAAAAACTTGTGATTTAAAGGCTGAAGGAGATTTAGCCAGTCGTATGGCAGTAGGCAGAGCATTCCACAGTTTGACGGCCTGTACTGTGAAGGAGTTATCGTAAAAGGAAGAGCTGTGCACAGGTGTCATCAGTACGTATTTGAAGATCGTAAATTAAAATTATTGGATTGGTGAAGGAACTGGAAACGGTCTTTTAGATATTGAGGGGTTGTTAGAATAAATAGGATAGAGTACAATAGGTATAGTATGTGGGAGTTTCGACGGTGTCAAATGGGGAGCCACTTGAGTTTTGTGCGAAATACGGATACATGGTCATACTTGCCCAAGCCAAATATGAACCTGATGCAGAAATTTTGGAGCCGCTCCAGCTTATTGAACTGAACTTCCGTCAAATCGAGATAGCACGAATCTGCGTAATCTAGTATTGGCAAAAGAAGTGACTGTGCAAGCGTTACCTTGGTGGCAGTAGGAAGAAAGTTCTGAAGTCTTCTGAGCGATGCAGAAGATGCATATATTTTGCGACTTACTTCGTTTAACCACGGATCCCAATTCAGTTTGCTGTCCATGACGACACCCAAGTTTTTAAGAGGTGATGGGAATGTGAATACCGTCAAAAGCAATATTGGGTAAATCCGTTAATTTAAGCTTGGAAATCAACCTTGAACTGCCAATAATTATGGTTTGTGTTTTATTAGGGTTGACTCCAAGACCGAAGGATATACTCCAATAACAAATTTTGCAAAAATCACCATTTATAGTTTCGATAGCTTGATCTATATTTTCTAATGAAGCCTGAGTATAAATGTGTAGGTCGTCTGCATACAGGTGGTAGGAAGAAGATAAATTAGCGGATATAGAATTGATAAAGATCGCGAAGAGCAATGGAGAGAGCACGCCGCGTTGAGGTACACCGGCAGATAGATCACACCATGAAGAGACAACTTTGTCGACGCAAATTCGTTGCCGGCGTCCGTACAGGTAATTGTGAAACCATTCAATAGCCCCAGGAGATATGTGAAGAGAGCGGAGAATGCCTATAAGTATGTCAAAATCAACATTGTTGAAAGCATTGCTAAAGTCTAGGAGAGCAAGCACAGTTAACTTTCCCTCCTCCATACCATGTCTTATGTCATCTGTTATATTTAAAAGAGCGGTTGCCGTGCTGTGACCCGGTCGGAAGCCAGATTGGTAAGGATTTAATAAGGAGTTTTGGACTAGGAATGTATTTAATTGATTATGAACAAGACGCTCCAGAACTTTAGAAAGGAATGGAAGGATTAAAATAGGTCGATATTCGGAAAAACATGATGGGTTTGATTTTTTAGGTAAGGGAATAATCTGAGCTTCTTTCCAGGCCGACGGAAACATACCTTTTTCAACAGATGCGATATTCTTAATATAACTAATGACCGGAAGAATTTGATCTATAATAGGCAATCATGTTTCGACTAATACAATTCGTACCAACTGCATTAGTTGTGATAGACATAACGCTTTTCTTAACGTCACTGTCGGAAAATTGATTAAAAACAAATGCAGGATGTTAGGAACTGCCCAACTGAAGTATTATACAAATCTATATCTTCTGTACAGTTTATTGAAACACTTGCTTGCTCTTAATAAGTAAGAATTTTGCCTGTAATTTGTCGAAGCAAAAGGTACGTGGAGGATATGTGTCAAAGGTTTTTTTTAAAATCTTTATTTAAAGAGCTTGATCCTATTTGAATACGTCGCTCTATTAATAATCATACAAATATATAACACGTTACATTACTCGAGGGATGTGCCCGGAACGAAGCCTATAGGCAAGCACTAGGTCTTGTCGGCAGATTAGATCAAAATCGAACCATGGCAATGACAAAGGTCTACACTGGATTGTCTTTTACCATATCCCTTTTTCGGCGGTCATTTTATTATAGTGTTCGGACCACAAAGGGTAACATTTATTCTTAACTATGTGTAAAAAGTCATAGTAAGAATTAGGAACATCAACGTAGATTCCTTCATATGTCGCTTGCCTGGCTGTTCTATCCGCTTGTTCATTCCCCAATATGTCGGTATGTGAGGGAATCCATTGGAAGACCATTGTCTTGTTAAGCCTACTGGTGTCAAGGGTTTTAAAAGCAAATAAAATATTTAACTCGTAACGTTTTTACTAATAAGTGAATGTGAAATTTGTAAAAATCCTAAATCCTATTAATATAATAAATGTGAAAGTTTGTAGGTTTTGGTGTTTGTTACTCAACCACGCAAAATCGTCTGAAAAGAATTGAACGAATTTTGGCATATCGATAGAATAAATAACTCCCCAGAAAGAATTGATTATTGATTTATATATTTTACTACTGATTGTGCATGCATTAGTCATCAACAACAAACTGTTGGTCATTACTTAATTATTGATTATTAATTTCTTGTTCATACAAGAATTAGGAACAAGATTAACAGAGGTTCAAAAATTGATTAAAACTCTACAGAAGCTTTTGTAAGCTTACTTACAACTACTTACAAATACTACTTTGTACAATATTCTTGATAAATGTGATTTTTGAATTCTTGTTATTTGTCTCCACTTTGGAAAGTAAACTTAAAGTTTATGATTAGGATGGTTAGTTTTTATGCAGATGTAATATTAAATAGTTGAATTTAACTATCGTCAAATGACCTTAATTAAATATTAGTTATTTTTTAGTTATTTTTATTATTATTAGGAAAGTCAAAACTGTGCAAAAACTGATATAATATAAAAGGAGCAAATAATGCATTTCCCGCTTCACCACATTAGAAGAACGATTTGGACATAAATAATTATCATTTATATACCTACGCTGCGGCAGGTTATGCAGAAGACGGAGGAGTAGCTATATAGCCAGCACCATTATTATTATTAATCATTTATTGTACACAACAAGTACAGTACATCAATTTGGGTTACTAAAACGTTTTTGACTGGATCCCACGTTTACTCGTGAACGGGTGCCGTTTGAGGGAGTTCGTCGTTTGGATACTTGGGGGGAGGGAGATTTGCCGAGCGAACAGATGCAGATAAGAATAATTTTGTATAGACGTAAAGAGACTGTAAATTTATTTTGAAAAAAAAATATACACCCGTTAAGTTTCTTGCCAGTTCTTCTTCACGAAGGTTTTTCTGAACTGGTGGTAGAGTCATGTTTTATTTGACGTCAATAAGAACAAGTAATTGTCAAAGTTGAAAAATAAATATGTCATTTCATTTCATATATAAAGGGTTAGTACACAACATATCACACATATATGTACATTTAAAAACAATATAACATTGAGACACATAACAATTTTTAAATTTCTAGGAATAAAAATAATTAAAATTGTATAAGTATTGAATATTGACATGATTGATTAATAAAATATGTCAATTTAAATGTTAACTAGCAGTACTATAATATATAAAATAATAATAATAAAGCTTTTGGACTGGAACGGACTTGGCATCAACATCAACTGTATTTCACTCACCTTCGACTCACTGACAATATCATAGTCATGTCTGAGAACCTGGAAGATCTGAGTAAAATTTTCGATGACCTACACAGCGCGTCCCAACGAGTAGGTCTTTTAAGATGAACATGGACAAGACGAAGGTTATGTCCAACGTCCATGTCGTACCCTAAGGGACTCGCTTGCGAATCCACGGACAAAATCTAGTACTATATAAATTAAAATTTAAAAAAAGGCGGAAAGGCACAGAACATGCGCAGAAACAAGTATTCATAATCATAATTAAATTGACGAAAGGGGAATCGTTTAATTAATGAATTGGCAAAAGATACCAAGGTAAGGTACCAACCTCTGTTTCCTGTTTCACTTTCCAACAATTTAATGAGTTTTTTGTAAAATGTCTCCTTTATCTTATTTTTTTTCTCCTAAAATTTCTTTAAATTGTCCTGCAGTGTCTTTGTAAACGCCACTGAGCAGCTGTTCTTATAGCTTTACCTGAAAAATAATAGTATATGTCATTCAGTAAAAGGTCCTCTTAAAAAACTGCATTTCTTATAATTTTTTTCCTCTACATTCCTCCAGCTTTTTGTGGTTTTTATCTTGATGGGGGGGGGGGGGGGGGGGAATCCTTGCAATGCTAAGAATTTCTTGCAGCGTGTACATCTACACCAAGTAAATAAATTGATATTAGCTCTTAACACAAACATAAAAAGCATTTACTATTCAATTTTAAATATCAATAAAGTTGCTTTTATCATCAAGATTGAATATTAGGTCCTTACATATGAAATTGGCCTTTTCGTCGTACTGGCCACTTTGATCTGTATTATCTCCTCTTTGGTAAAGAATTCAAATTTCAAATTTATACAGCTTTTTACTCGCGTATTTGTGTTTCGAAAACAGTAATTCGCTTGTTTTTTCCTCTTTTGGTTTTTTCTTTGCGTCACTTTGTTTACAAAATGGAAAACTTCAAATATGGTGATATTTACGAGTATGAGTACCACCGTGGCACCAGTGCTACAGAAACTGCTCATAGTATTGTTATTTACTTACAGCCACGCTAAATGGTGACTGCTTTTCTGCTTTCAAGTTCTAAAATACAACAATGCGCAAAATAAAGTATTCAAATGTTATTTTTGAAAATGTATCATAGGAATGACATTCTATGATACACTAAATAATTTCATATTATCAGTGAGGGAACGTCCCATGGCACGGAGTTTGTTCTGTTCTAAGTTGGGTCCTCTCAAAACGGGGCACTAACCTCGCACTACATACATCGCTTGTGTTTCAGCGAGGTAATTCTCCCCGCCTTGTTGCATATCTCCCCACGTAAGTGAATAGATCTAGATAGTTTAGAAGGTTGTAGTTCTTATCATTACTGACTGATCTGACTAAGAAACACCGTATCCAAAACTAACTATTTTAAGACATCGTGTACCACGACGTGTTGGGAGAACACAATTTAATATCGCCTACTCTTTAAATAAGTTTAGTGCCATATCTCGAAGTTGTACCGGTACACCCTTGGTAATTCATAGTATAGTGTCTATCTTAGTATTTGAATAACGGGCATTCGTTGACATAGCCTTCCATTCCAGTTATTTCAAGTACAAATCTTTTCCTTTGTCCCAAACAAACCAACGCTCATATTTATGACGGCCGAAACAAGAATTACAAGACCGTTGAAATGTCAAAAACTATGAGTATAGACCTGAACATCGCGAGCTGAGCACGTAAGATTCATATTATTTATTGTAGACTTGGAAACCAAGCATTTCCAACAATAAGTCATTATTCAATCGATGTGATAATTGTTAAAAGTAATTACTTACAAGTAATTAGAACTAATTACCTTCGAGTCGAGTACTTGAATGCGATGATTTTAATGTCTAGTTGTTGTGGTACGACTCACAAGTGTGCTGTAGTTTATTTAGTGCAAAAAGAGTAAAAACAAGTTTTGCTTTACATTGAAACCAATAATTAACCTAATTTTAAGTTGTTAACGTAAGTACAAGGATTTGTTACATACAGATTGATTTGTGCTATAATATTTTATTAGTATGAGACCCCAGTTAGCAATAGATTTATTTCTATTGTAAATGAAAGATTTGTGACATCAACGTTTGTGCCACTTACAGTGGTACTGGTAACAACCGGGAAATTATGAAATTAATAATGTAAGTTAATCCCCAGTCGAACACACCAACCGTATCTGTCGCTGTGACGCCCCTCAGTAGTAATCTTCTTTTTGTATTTCTGTGAACGATATTATCTGGGGGTTTATATCCAAGTTGATTTAGTTACCTACTGTATATTGTACAGGTTCCGATTTTGTCAAAGATCTCGGGTTAGGTACTAACTAGTTAGTACATATTGCTTTTTGGATTCCTTTTTTAATATGTCAGAAACTTTACTTATCTACCTATGTTTGTCGATGTGCCCATAAGTCTAATGTTTTGTAAATAAGTATAAGTTACGGATTATGTAGTTAAACACAACGAATAGACAGTGTGGTCTGAAAGTAAATTTTCATTTGACTGTCATGTCTCTCCACAAACCGCAATGATCCGCTTTTTGTATTAATACCATCAAAAAGATATCATAATTCTTACTATGTCTTTGATAATTGTTTATCAGTACATTAGCTAGTAGTAGCGCAGTTAGGTATGCTATTACAATAATTATAACATAACTAAAACAAGTACTGCTAAATATGATAAAAAATAATCGAAGGTCCAATTATGATCATTTTCCTGTTGTTGAAGGTGGAATGACAATTGAGCAATGACTTCAAACAAAACGACTACGAACTTTGGACTCGTAACCTGTTAACAAGGTGTTCAACACTCCCTTTAACAGAAAGCACTCAAGTCATGCGTTATCTTAACAAGTGAAACAGGTATTCGTTTCTGTACCGAAACAGTATCTCTCTCAAGGTAAAGCGTGCATTTGATTAAGATTTATTATGACAGGACTCAGTTAGGTTAATTTTTTTCTTTCATCTTTAGCGATATGCAGCCCATGTTGCGCCAATTAACTTAAATTCTGAAATCACGATAATTGTAGAATGGAACCTTATTCTTGAAAATAAAATAGGACTTGGTACGATTTATCTTTATGCTAGCGACAATTTATAGATTCATTTATAGGCATTAAAATATATACTGTAAAAGAATAACTTATATGCCTATACCGGGTCACTTTTCTTACCGTTCGGAAAAAGGACATGGGCTCACACACACCACAATTCTGAGTGAGTTCCAAAGAAAACATATTGCGTAACTGAAATATCGACAATATCGACTTTTTAGCCGGCTCTATACTCGCGGTGCGAACGGATGCGAAAGCCCGCGAAAACCGCGAAACACGAGTGTAGATGTTGTTCACGCTTCGCATTCGTGCTTTGCGGCGATCTCCGATCAGTGTCGGTTTTTTGTTCCGCGACAAAGGGTTTGCGACGCGTGGACGAGAACGCGACGTGAACGCATCTACACGCGCAGTTTTCCGCAGTAGCGTACAGATATCGCGAACAAGACTGTGAAGCTAGAGTGAAAGAATGCGAGTGTGGAGGGACACAATTCACGCGTGGATCGCGGCGTATATGTAGAGTACCCAGTTTATAAATACAATCAACAATTAATTTTGTATATGAAGAAAATGCTAGCACTCTTAGCGTACTTAGTTGGGACTAAAAGAACTCAGTAAAACCCTGTGTGTAACGAAAGGTAGGAACGCGTTTAGTTAGGATATGACTTTGCTAATATTTATTACTGTTTAGTAAATGGATGTCTACTTATAACTCAGGATGTATGCCATAAGTATCTATGCAGAATATCTAAACAGAACACAGATATCAGAAGCTGCAAACGACATCTGGACTGATATATTTACAAAAAAGAACATCAAATACAAATGAATGTCTCTTTGCAAATATTTATTTAAATGATTGAAGTATTAGCCTTTAACTCTGTCTGCTTCCAATTTAGGACGTAGATGAAGCTTCTTGCTTAAGAATATTAATGATATTCCTTAGTATCGGAGGATTAGTTAAAAAAATCTTTGCCGTAAAATACTTTCTTGAATAAGTAAGCGTGCGTGGTTACAGCTTTGCATACTGTAAAATATTTTTGAATAAATTCTAGTTACAAATAAAACTCACTGCATTTGAAATAAATCGAGTAGAGACGGCGCAGACAAACGTATTTTATCAATTAGTTTCCCTGTTTGTAAGTTATTTGATTTTAAAATTGATTTCAATTAATTATTAAATCAAAATAACTTATTGATTTTGACGACCGAGTGGTGTAGTGTTAAGTAGCCTTGCCTCATACGCTGAAGGTCCCAGGTTCGAGTCCTGGCCAAGGCATTTGTGTGATGAACACAGATGTTTGTTCTCGGTCATGGTTGTTTGTATATATATATATATGCTATACTGGGTTCCCCCCCCAGTTCGCTGTATGGCCATTCATAACACAAGCTCTGCTTACTTTAGGGCCATACAGTTGGTGTGTTTGTCTGGGGATTTATTATTATATTATTATTAATTATAAAAGTAAACTTTGACTTAAGTTGTTTTGTTTTCAGAATGCACGGGCTTGCACGATTGGTATTCTTAACGCAATTGGCGTTTAGTAAAACCGACCCTATCAGAGTGTCCGGGGGCTTGGTCGAAGGGACCATATCTCCGGACGGATCGCACATGCGGTACTATGGCATCCCTTATGCCACGGTACATACGAGGTTCCAGGTGAGTCAAGCGATTTCTCAAGGGCTTTGGTGATGTTGTGCAGCTGAGTAAAAATATTTTGCTCAACAAATTTGAATACTTTTGAATTAACATTTAACTGGTCCAGTATGTCAGCGTATATATCAGCGTTGACGACGTTGTGGGAAATACCGCAATGATAAATCCAAAATGCCAGAAGATATTGGTTTATAAAATAAGGGTTAACAAAAAATACTTGTAAACAACGATAATTTCTCTCTTTCCCAGTGGGCCCTTTGCGCAAGTGCCCAGGGCCCCGCAATCGATAGGGGCCCCCGTCAGATCAAATACAAAGTCCCTAGTTCCTGTCAGATCACCAAACGATAACCAATATTTATTACCAAAAAACATGGTTCGAAGAAATTGAATCTAAATTACATACTACAATACCAACTTTGTCGATGATGTCCATAGAATCCAATGTGCTAAAAAGCATAGATTTTGAAGAAGTTATTAACGATTTTGCCCATCTGAAATCTAGAAGGGTTCCTCTTCAAATAACATAGATTTTGCTAAAAGAGTAACTTATACTAATGTAGTCCATACTACATTTATCTATACGTTTCATGTGATTGTTAATAAAAATAAATATTTTACCTTGTATATCTACTTTCTTCGTCTATTCTAACAAAATAGTGTGCTGTCAAAGTCATATTATCCTAATATGCTCAGGGCCTGCAATAGGTTAAAGACGGCCCTGACGATAATACATGTAAAAAAATATAAACAATAAAAACGTATTAAACGAAAAATTAGATCTAGCCTTAAATATTACTAGTGATACGCATTTACTGAAACATATAACTTACCTAAGCGGTCTTAAGGTGCTACATGTGACTAACCCATAACGTCGACATCGGAAATCTACTGTCTGAAGATAACTTAATATTTGTAGTAATTTATAGAATAAATTCCATTTCTTAATATACATTTCACATTTATTCGTTGTGGTTCAAATAAAATAAATATAATTATAAATCATTGTTCACAGTAAAATATGAAATGATGTATAGTAACATCTGACCACGTCGTTTTTTGTAGGATTCTACGTCTCAGTTTAAAATCATAAAAAGCTGGCAATGAAGCGTATAAATTACAAAAAAGGTTTACGTCGTCGGGGGGCCACCGTACACTGTTACAAATTAAATGAATAATTTCGTTACGGCTTTGTTGAGATAGATAAACGTTGATTAGATGAAATCATGGTTTGATTTGTATATCAATCATCATTGTTCTTGGTGCGTTAGGGTAGAATCATATTCCACTAGTAGATATTTCTGAAGGTCTCTAGGAACAGTTTTATGCCATGAGATAGTATCTTTATTTATTCTGTATGAAAAAAACTTACGAATACAATAATTTAAAACTTTGTTTTCAGGAAGCTCTACCTGATCCACAATGGTCTGGGGTTATGCAGGCTACAAACAATAAAGTAGTGTGTTCGCAGCGGTTTGCACAGGAAACCGAATGGATAGTCGGTCAAGAGGACTGTTTGGTCCTGAACGTGTACGTGCCAACCAGCGACACCACCGCCGGCGCTCGCCCTGTCATGGTGTTCATCCACGGCGGCGGCTTCAAAGACGGTTCCGGACAGCCTTTCGTTTACGGACCAGACTACATCATCAAGCATGACGTCATTCTAGTGACCTTCAACTACCGACTGGAAATTCTCGGATTCCTGTGTTTGGGAAACAAGGAGGCGCCAGGGAATATCGGCCTTAAAGATCAAGTTGAGGCCCTGCGGTGGGTGCAGCGGAACATCCGAGCCTTCGGAGGAGACCCGGACAATGTGACTATTTTCGGTGAAAGCGCAGGATCAGTTTCAGTTTCCTACCACCTCCTGTCCCCCATGTCGAGAGGTCTGTTCAAAAGAGCGATCATGGAGAGTGGCACCGCCTTGTCACCCTGGGGCTTACAACTAGAACCGGTGGAGATCGCTCACACATTCACCCGGCAACTAGGTCAGGACAGTAACGACTTGCACGAAATAGTCAAAGTTTTAAAAGACAAGTCTGACAAAGATTTACTAATGACAAGGATACCGCGAGTCGCCGGTCAGACCAGTCTATTTGATTATAACTTCAGTCCCTGTGTGGAGAAGGAAATTCCCGGTGTGGAGAGGTTTTTACCTGATCATCCATACACTTTGCTGTCTACCGGAGACTTCACTAAAGTTCCTGTTATAATAGGATACAACAATGAAGAAGGATACTGGTTTGTTTCTAAGGAAAACTCTTCAATGCTTGAAACGTTTGACTTTACCGTTTCTCTGCCACCGAACCTGCAGTTCTCAGCGGAGGTTGAACGACAAGAAGCAGGGAAAGAACTGAAGCGTCTTTACTTGCCGAATAAGGCAGTGTCCGAGGAGACGAGGATAGAGTTCTCCGAGTTCGAGGGCGACGCAGCCGTGAAATTCCCTGCATGCTGGGCCCTAGAACAGATCGCCAAGTCCTCCCAGTTTCCTGTATTCGGCTACAAGTTCACGCATGACGGAAAACTTAACTTTTTAAAGAAGTTGATCGGCTATGGCAAGTACCCGGGCGCGGCACACGCGGACGATCTGCCTTACTTGTTCAAAACTAAATTCACGTTTGTGACGTCCAAGGAAGACAAAGATGTGATCAATAAAATGACCAAGATGTGGACTAATTTTGCAAAGTACAGGTGAGTACAAAGAAATATATATGCTAAGTATCTGATTGTGTTGCATTGCTGAAATTGCTCGAATTTATAAGTCCTATTTCAGTCACTTTTACATTGGACTTGTATAGGAAAAATCTAAATTATTAGGTAGGAGGTAGGATGTTAGGAATCGTGACAAAAACAATAAGTTTTTGTCAAGATTTTTACAAACATTAATTTACTAATGTGAAAACAATCAGGATTTAAATATCAGTTTCTCAGTTCTACACTTCTATTTGTTTTTCTTAAAGTTAAAATTTAGTAAAAATTTCTCAATTCTGTTTATCCATTGGTATACTAAATACAATAGAAAAAAAACTTTTTGTTGGCCTTCTTTTTAGGTGTTTTAAAAAACTGTTTTTTCACATAAATATATGACCATGCGTATGTCATGCTAAGCCTCAGCCAGAAAAAGTCTAATTCATGCGAAATTTGTTTTCTTCTCAGCGACCCAACACCAGAAATAACCTCTCTACTGCCGATGAAATGGAAGCCGATCGATAAAAACAACCCTCAGATCTTTGTCATCGACAACGAGTTATCGTACGCGCAACTCTACGAAAACGACCGACTCAAGTTCTGGAGGAAGCTCTACATGAGTAATTTACGGAAAGCCTAATAATAGGTTCAAGTTTGATTTAAAAGTGTACGAAAAACGAAAAGCAACTTTATTCAAACTAAGTACTGCAACTATGCAATACATTTATATTGATGCAAATAATTTGTAATGTAATTCTTTGAAGAGCAATAACAATCTCAAGAGACGTGACGGTGCTCTTAAGTATAGATTTTGCTACGCGAATTTTTATTTGTTTATTTAACAATTTATACACACATAAGTTCCAATAAAAGAAAAAAGAAGAAAAAAAGAATTATATGTACAAAGGTACTGCTTATTTCCTAGGAAATTTCGTATAAAGGAAATAAGTGTGCCATTATGTATTATAAATACAAAAAAATACATAAGTACAATTTATACATATTTACTTATATAAAAATACATATATTCATACACATAAAAAGTACATACGTGTAGTATACTTGTAGATTACAACGATGGACTCTTTAGCAAAGTGTTAAGCTTAAAAATAGTGTTTTAGCGTCGCGTATCTGGTGGTAAGGCAGCTTGTTCCACAGCCTGGCTGCATGGACGGTGAGCGAAAAAAAAGAAGTCAGTTTTGTGGCGAGGAGTCACTAGTACGTTTCTTTTAAGCGGTCTGCAGATCTCATCGCCTGTGTGGGTGTAGGTAAAACGGTTACGTAATTTTTTTACTTTATCTATGCCTAGTCTAGATCTAAGGGTGAGCAAAATCTATTATTATGAGCGAGTAACCATTTAACGTGACCTTAAAAAATTGTTCTCAGATTATCGTAATCAGGGGTATAGTCTAACACTTCTCAGAATACTAGCTTATTTGAAAAATGGCAATGGGGTATCCGTCGATCTACGCCATCGGAAGTCGAAAGTAATTCTCTACGAAAAAAACAGTGACAAATATTGTTGTCTATGTGTTTGCCGATTAGCTAAAGTATACTTATTAAAACTTTGCTTATTGTTAATTTATGTTTTTTTTATACTTCAGCATCCCATCTTCGTGTACACGGGCTACACACGAAGTATTCTTAACCCAAGACGCAAAAAGAGAGTTGTTATAAGTTTGACTTGTCTGTCTGTGGCACGATAGCTCCTAAACGGCTGAATCGAATGTGATGAAGTTTTTTTTCAATTCAAGTTGAATGAATCGAGAGTATTTTCAGCCATGTTTGAAGAGAATCAATTAACTTTTATGCTTACGAATGGCTTGTTAACCCCTCCGAAGCGAAGATTCGCGTTGTCGCGACCCCTAACAACGTACCTACTGTGTATTACGAAATTACTTAAACTGAGATCTATAAAGCCTACTAAGACTTATTCCAGCTTAGTGGTCAAACAAAAAGTGACTTTATGTCATATTACATAATATACATATTCTGAAAGCATGTGTCAATCTTATCAAAATGGGATAAGATTGACACATGCATATTGAACCCTATATTATATAGAACACAGTCGCTCTTTATTTGTACATTTGTCTGAGATAAGGCTAAGCAAGTTTTATGGATTTCAGTCTTGACATTTCCATGTGGTAAACATCTGAACTGCAAAAATTTAGAGATTTGGATTAGTTTCCGGAGAAGATTAAACGGTACTTCCTCACGACTGACGCGGCGACCCCCGATGCAAAGAGGTGTTGAGTTTAACTTGTGTCCGTCTGAGAAATTGTATCTTCCACACAAATGGAGCGACTTATACGAGTTTTTTTGTTTGAGAACATAATGAATCGAGAGTGTTTTTAGCTACATTTGAATCAAATCTATTCATCCGTCCAAAGTCCTCTTTGGTTTTTTTAATTTGTACTTACAAATAACTTGTAATTCTGTCACCGAGGCACCGCAACTTATTACTTTTTCGTTATTACTCATTTGAATGTATGAAAAAAGGTCTTACTTATAAATCGTTTCTTATTTATTTCTATGTCTTTTGAATCTTTGTGAAAGACCTCAGGGGTGACATAAATCAGTATCATTAGTCAGAAATAAAAGAGTATTAGTCCTATAGAACTCTGGTTCCAGGCATTATGAGTTACTTACCACGCTTTACTTGAGCGAATTTGGAACTCGCACGAGGCTTTGATTTGTCTTGCCCCGTTGTTATTTTATCATTTTGTGTAGCTAACTGCGAGCTGCTACAGCTGTATAAAGAAAACACTAGTTCTGATTAAACACCAGCACATTGGAGTGTCCTTAATATCTGCTGGTAGGTCCTGTGCGTCGCTTGACTACGCCAGGCGACTAGCGACGATGTGCATCTTTCAGTACCTACGTAATATCTCTTATCTAGCTTTCATATTACTTACGCTTACACTAAAAATTGTAGACAACTAGAAGAAGTTTTTGACAACTTTTGTGTATGGACAACAAAGGCGCGTACATCTTTTGATTCAATTATACATTAAAGATTAAACAATTATCTTGTAGTCTGTTTATGTTATACTTATGAATTGCTAATGATGCTGATAAAATTGATGAATTTTATACCTACATAAATGAAATATTAAGGAAGCGACTTACACGAATCGGAAGCACAGAATCCGACCTGCGTTCGCGATTTGTGAAGCCTTCATGATACAATAATCAAACCTTCGTTATTAAACAAAAACTATAAACACCGAGTGACGAGATAAAACCATGCATGCCTGTTGAACTATTAAACCGGGTTTCTTCAAGCAAGGCCAAGAACAATCGATTCAGCGTTCCAACGAAACGATCGAACATTTGGGAACTAAGTATTTCATCGATAAATTTCGAGTCCTATTCTTTAGCCCCATTTTAAGACTTGAAAGCTATTTGAGAAAAAGTTATTTATATCGGAGTAAACTAAAATACCGTACGTCAAGTCTTCACTTAGGACGCTCTTAAGTTTGCTTTATGAAGTTATACTTTAGATTTACTAAAAAAAGTTGATATTTAAGAGAGCTCCAAGTAAACGTCCGTCGCGTATGAGTGCCGGTGTTGTACTTATAATTGCAGACCATTACTTCAATATATTAAATAATTAAACTTATGTGATTTTTATGTCACTAAAATGGGTCCTTAAAGTGTTTAAACATGTGTTGTCAATAAAACAACCCAAAGTATATTTAAAAATAATTTATTTTGTACATAAAAACGTTGAAATAATAATATTTTAAATCCATTCATATTATGAACACTGATACAATTATCCTATACTTTGAACCGCGTAAATTATTGATTACATAACAATTATTAATATGTATAAAATAAATTACATCCATTTACATAGAATTATAGAGAGGTTATACAAATTAACTTTTTCATGATACTAAATCCAAAACCAAGGGCTTTATACAGGACAAGCAATAGAAATCTGTAACTTATTTACGAACGTAACATTGAAAACTGCATTAAACATGAACGTTAAACCAGTTTCACACAAACAATTAGTCAGTAAACTTTGTAAACGGACCTGTTTTAATGTCTGATTTACCAATTACTGTCCTTTACAAAACATATTTCACATACCTATATTTGAAGTACATAATGACATAATGTCAAAAGTACAGATTTAGCTCAATAGTAATATTAATTGATGTGATGATTCTCTAGTTTCTTCTAGGCAAAACCCCTTACTGTCGCTCCGCCTGCTTGACGCATATTAAAACAATTTTTAAAACGAGTTTTACTTAACCACTAAACGAAAACAAAGAACGATCACTTGAAGTTGAATTTCAAATACGTGTTTTTTACCGTATTTCCGTTACATATGAAATACCCTACACAACCACTTTTAATAATTTACTAAATTAATTAATTATATATTAATAAAATAGAACAAAAAGCTGTTTTTTTCCAACTTGACATTAAAAGAAACGAGGAAGATTCAGTTGGAAAAAAACGGAGTAAAATGTATTTTTCGAATTTTGCACGGAAATATTGAAAAAAAAACGGTTGATAAAACAGGTTTTATTGACAAGTTTTCATGTTTGGAAAAAAATATCATTCCTGCTGCTGCTCCATAAAGGACATGTCGATGACTAACTCTAGGTATCGTGTCAGTCGGACGGCTAGTCAGGCGAAATAGTTTAAGAATATCTGTCTACCCTATTTTTTAATTTATGTGACATTTTATTATAATACAGAAAAAATATATTATGATACTTCAATTTATCACACGTCCATTTCCAATTACAAAATTGGTAACATAGTATAAAAAAGTAAGCAAAATGCCAATAATTTGTTAAAATCAGAATTTATTTTTGTTTTATTCAGAAGCTTTCGTTTTTTCGGTTTTATTCCAAAAAAACATGAAAAAAAACAACAGATTTGAAAAAAAAAAGGCTTTTTTCCTGCTTATTTGACAAATAGTGACTGGGTAGTCGCTTATTGAAACGTCTGCGCTGGCGAGCAAGCTGTGTGCAGATAGTTACTCATTAGTCAAATTACTAGATTTCGGCTGGTGTTTGTGACAGTGACATTCAACTGTACACTGTATACTTCGGCGTGGACCTCCGTGGGCGCTCCGTACGACCTGCACGCTCTCGACGCTTTAAGCACAGAATATTACGCGACTATGAAGGTATTTTTTGATTTTTATATTAGAAGCGCGCTATGGCAACGCCTGACAAAATTAAGTATGTTAGCAGGAGGAAACTTATAAGAGGGACAGCTACAGGCGACATGCTACCTGCATGCCGAATTCTTAATGTACCAGCGCGTGGGTCTTGAGAAGCAGGAGGATCCGAGAACGAGAATGATTTGTCTGTCTGAATGTCTGATCCCAAGGCGTCTATCCCTTAACACTCCGTTCAGTACCTAGTTAAATACTAGTACGCGAGAGCCAAAATACTAAGATACACAAATACAATACGGATATGCCTGAATGCAATCAGGATCATTTACCAGCACTACAAATATTTCTTTAGCACATAAAGAGGTACATAAAATAGATTATACAATTTTAGAATTTTTTTTAAGTAAATAAATATCAGCCTTCATTGCGATTAACATCATCAATAGAGATTTTAATACATTTTGTTACATATATCTACAGTGGTTTAAAATAATCGATTTTATGAAATGTAAATACCATACATAGCTTTGTCTTATATACAATGAGTAGAACTCGCAAATAACGGAATGCTGAGTACCAATTTCATTTTTCAGACACAAAAATTCGAAATAAACGTTTCCCAGAAAAGAAAAATACAACTGTTCATTTCCATATAATGTTAATTGAAACTTGAATTTTATCAAAAATTTTGTTAAACTTGTCAACAATCAAAATTTTAACAAAAAAGTTCATTAGTAGATATCTTTGATTAAATAAATAATTTATTTAGGGTTTAAATATTAGCGACAGCCAGTTCATTTACAAAATACCCATTTGATTTATATATTGCTGTTTTTAACACACAAGTTCATCAAGTTAAACAAAGTCAAATAGTATATTATCTTCATTCGCGCATGTATAATTATAAAAGTTAGAAGAACGATTTGTCTAACAAGCGCCATCTATCTGTCACTTGAGTACCTAACAAACAACCACTCTCCATCAAGACCGTATACGAAAATCACGTGCGATATGTCCTTCTTGCATGTCAACCGCGCAGCCTAAAACTATAAACGTCAAAGTGCGTTTGTTTTTCTACTATCTCGCGTTAACTACTAAGAAAAAGTTCAATAAAAAGTACTTTTCTACGAGAAACTCAAGCGGAGCTGTTTATAAACGCAACTAACAAGACTAAGCATACAAGAAGGCCTTTTCCCAAGTGTATTCCCAATGTATTTACAATATAACACAACTGTTGGTTCTGTCTCACGGGTGCAGCGGCCTGTGCGGCGACGGCGGCAAGATGGCGGCGGGGGTGGATTCCAAGTCGCACGCCGCCAACAGGCGCACGAGCTCGTCCGGCGTCGGACCCCCGCACGATGCGGACGCGTCTTCAGAATCACCTGTGGGATGTAATGTAATGTGTTGTTTCAAGTGAGTTAGAAGCAAACTGTCTAGGATGTATCTAAGATGCTTAGACAGTTTGTTTTGCCCATCTTTTAATATTTCGGTCCGGATACATAATTTTTTTACCTCGTACATTTTTTTTATTCGTAACTCGAAATCATTTCTGGATTTCCACTATTCCATATTTTGACGCAAAACTAAATTTTTACAAAGCAATGTAAATATAAATTATATAAGACTCGCGTCTGAAAAAATAATATATATTGTTAGTTTATAGATTGAAATCCAAAACTCAAACAATTAAATGCGATGTGTAAAAATGTACCATTCTTGCAAATTGCAATTTCGGTTGCAAATCTTTCTGTTGAAACTTTAATAAGTTTCCCTAAAAAGGGTATTAGCACAGTATTCCTTCAAGTATTAAGCAAGTATTCCTTCTGTAAACCGAATACAAAAGAAAGAAAGATCTTTTGCCTCTGCTATCGTTACCAATAGTGAATACAGACTTTGAATAGTTATTCGTGTTGTATTTGTGTTCAAGTTTGAAATAAATCTCGACGTAAAGAAGAATCATTCAACACCCCATAAGTTTAACGTGTGTATCTTTGTGTTTGTGGCATCGGCCACTCCCCCCGCACATACCCGGCGGCGGCGCAGCGCGGGCGCTGGCGCGGTCCACGCTGGCGGTGAGGTCCCACAGCTGCACGGCGCCCGAGCGGTGGCCGCACAGCAGCAGGCGCCGCGGCCGCCGCGCGCCCTCGCACTCGCCCGCCGCGTAGCACGACACGCCCGACCCGTCCACGGACCGGATCGTGCACACTCTGTGAACATACGACAGTAATGGCGTGCTATTTAATAACTATAATAAAAGTATATATAAATTTTTTTCAACGGCTGTACAAACTTTAAAGAATGACAGATAGAATTAAACCAGGAATGAAAAGCCTTAATTTTATCCAAAGTTTTAATATTGGTAAAAAAACCTAGTCTTTCGCATACAAAGCATGAATGCTTTTCGACAGCGAATCGGTTCATTATCAAGGAAGGACACCACACCACAAAAATATATAAATAGAACAAAAAAATTTATATTTATATAGAAGAGAGTGATTCATATGAAACTCTTGCAAACTCTGGACAATACCTTCTCCCGTTGGATGCGAGCCGGACGTACAGCGTGTCTGTGTCGGGAACTACTTTCTGAATGAATATCTGCTCCTCGTCCTGCTCGCCGTACGGACCTGCGAGCATTCATTGCACTGCACTAACAAACTACAAGTGACACTTTGAAATAAACATACTCCTGATAGAATTAAGTCAGTATTCTATCAGTATAAAGTCAGATTAGAAAGTTAAAGTTTCCTGTAGCTATTAATTCTAGATATATCCTTGCTCATTGCAGGCCTCGAAAAACATTGAAAGTATAACAGAAAATAACCAAACGGGTTCAGAGTGTCACTGTTAAACTAAAGAGGGGTATAAAAAGAGAAAACAGCATAAAAACAATTCGCTGAATAGTTCTCGAAAAAAAAAAATCTGACCGCAGTTGAGGCCCCCAAAAAACTCGGCCAACGGTCAGGAGAAAGTCGCCAAACCAAGTGATTTAGAGAATCAAACATAAGAGCCACAGTGGGCAGGTCCTCACCAACGTCAGCGGGGGCGGCGGAGTCCAGCGCCAGCACGCAGAAGTTGGCGGCGGGCGTGGTGCCGGGCTGCGTGGAGATCATGCCGCGGAACCGCGTCACCAGCCACGACCGAACGTGGTTGTACTCCGAGCACACGGAGACCAAATAGTTCTCTGACAAGGACACCTGGAAGAGGGTATAAATAATTTGAAACAATAAAAAAAATTAAGTTATCATCTCGACAAAAGCGAATTTAAGAACATTTCTTTTAAATTATGCATTTATGCGATAATTAGGTCAATAGTCCATAGCTCCAAAATAAAAGAACGTTATTTTTAGTTTAAAAGTCAATAATCTATTAATTTAAACAAATGTAATAAAAAGGAATTGGGAAAAAACGTAACGCAGAGTTCTTATCGTAAAGACGCTTTTAAATAATAAAAATAAAACACAAAGATATAATTTATAAACTGATATCAAGAAAGAGAAAGAAGTTTCTGTGTTATCTTGTCATTTGTGTGTATACCTCACAGCTAAACTTCTTGTGGTGATTAGAACAGAATCATGTTAGTTTTTTATAATTATAAACGTTGTTTATTTTGTTGCTATTGCATTTTGAATGTATATTGTCTTATTTTTTTTTTGAATATAAAATTTACGATTGCGAGTTTAAGCGTTTAAGTTTAAGAAAAAACCTATGAAGTCTCGAAGCTCCCGAAATAGAGCCCTACGGTACTCCAGACACGAAGCAACAAGTGCCTGACCTTGGTGACAGGGCTCTGGTGCACGGTGAAGGTCTGGAACAGCTGGGGGCCGTGGCCCACGGTCTCGGGGTGCTGCACGATGACGCGCACCGAGCCGTAGTACGTGCCGTACGCGATCTCGATCCAGTTGCCGCACGAGTCTGCCGGTTGTCAGTAGCTTTAGATTGAGGCTTAGTAAATACTAGAGGTCTGACATCTATGAAGACTGGTCTCAGCTATATGGTCAAATAAAAAACGACTTTATTTTATACTGTATAGTGATGAAAATTGCATTAAACCTTGACTAGATTGGTGTCATTTGTTTCCAGAATTTGTATTCTATATAATATAAAATAAAGTCCTTTATTAATTGACCGTTTAATAATATGTTTTATAGAAACCTGTTACTGTGTTACTTATTGATAATGTACATTTGTTATGGTGAAATAATTTTAAGACGCACAAACAAACAAGTAAATCTTTCCCCTTCACAATTATAATGCAGATAAATAAATTGAAAATATAATACCAGAAATAAATAGATAAAAAAATCTCTGTTGTAAAATGTATGTACGTTCTTATTGTCACATTGTAGAAGCTATCCTGGGTCCCCTCACGTTGTTACGTCGCATTCTCGTTCGAAGCAATGAGTTCAAATAACTTAAGCACATAAAGCCGAGCAGTCGATAACGGCGAAGGAAACCCTCCCCTCATGCCCGCAGACATAAGCCGGCCAACCCGCAGCAGGCCAACGTGATGACCTATAAATTGCCTAAAACCACCCCTTAGTTTGGTGAGGTTGGTATCCCTGACGTGGAAATTATTAAGGCTGTCATAATTAGTGTAACACACTCAAACTATAAAAATATTTTTTGGGAATTGCCTTAACTTTACATTCTTATTAGTACACACATTCTCATTAGCACATACTACACATTCTAATTAACAAAATTGAAATTACATTTATTGACAACCACAACACATAACAATAGGTTTAAACATACAGGTTAGTAAAAGACAAAAATAATGAACACAAAGTGCAACACACGTTAAAAAATAATAATTGGACAAGGAGTAAAACAAAAAACAAAATAAAAACGAACAAAACACACAATAAATAACTTTGCACAGTATGTTAGGAAAAATAAAAAATAATGATAATAAGCGCATAGTATTATTGCCTGTGTTGAGCCTGTCAACAGGTCACGACGCAGCACAATGTTGCTATTGATGTCGCAACGGTGCGATTCTGTCGCAACCCCAGGATAGACGCCCGTTTTATAATTAAATTAGTACATACATTGTCATTGGCACATACTACACATTCTTATTCAACATTATGACGAGTCGTAGCCTTGTAGCTGGCTCAACACTGGCAACTTGCATGGTTTGCTAATTAATGAAAAATGTGTATTTTATGTCTTTTTTTGTGTAATTTTTAACCTGTGTTTTACTTTGTGTTTTTTGATTTGAAAATGAAATGAAATGAAAAATACATTTATTCGGTGTACCTACATACAAAGTGATGCCATCTATACGTTAACATGAAACAAAAATATTAATTAAGTAGCACCGAAAAGGCATTTACTCAGCTTGGAAGTCGTGGTGTGCGAACACGCCAGGACGCTGATCTTCCGTCAACGCCTAACACTGTAAACGAGTAACACCGCTGCGCACGTCCAATTACATACACACACACTACTATACGCATACATAGTAATACTACATTAAATAAATAATAAACAAAATAAAGACAAATATATTCCAACATGCGTCATATAACAAACTTTATATACGAAATGACATGATTTATATGTTACCATATGAAACTCAAACACACAATCAAATAATAGATAGTACTGTAATGGAACATCTTATTGTTATGTGTTGTGTCTGTCAATAAATGTATTCCTATTCTATTCTAATTATACGCTTACATCTTATACGAAATGTTGTTATTAAGTTCGATTCAGTCAAATCTAACATGGAACTCACTAGTCTTGGGCGTGAGGTAGACGGATATCGCCGTGATGGGCTCTTGGTTGGGGTCCTTGTACAGCTGGGTAACGAGGAGGTCGTTGTCCTTCATACGCAGCGGGAACTTCTGCATGTCTGCAACACAATATAAAGCATTTTATTCCAATTTCCGTGCACAAAAGGCGCCAACTGGATAATAATGACTCTATTTCTAAGTATTTTCTTCAGATCCCATTGGCTGTCTTCCTGTCAGTAGGTTGTATATCTTGAAACGAACTTCAGTCTCTGTTTTAAAGGGAATCAACTTAGGAAATACACCTTTTCAGATTAAAGAATTCTTTACCGATTAGTTACCGATGTCACACACCAGATAACTAGTTATGTTAATTATAGCTGAATACGTCATTGACAAAAGACACTCTGCACACGAACTCTAGTTATTATAACAAATGTATTTTACGCAGCGACTTACATTAGCGATTTTTTGCTACAATCCGTTGGCATAGAAACAAATAAACGGCGTGTACTGTAAAAAGTTCTTCAAGATCATTTAAGAAAATTTGATATTTGAATTTAAAACGTAATAGATTTTTATACTGCTTACCTTTGCTTGAACGGATATTTTCGAGCGCAAAAGCAAAATCTATATCATTTTTATTAACTATTTTAATTGCCTACAAATGAGCACATCGCCACTGGGTGATAAGTGGCAGCCGAGTCTTTGAACCTGGTTGTTATGGGGGTCAAAACAGGACCTTAACAAAACAAACTACTCTACTTTTTTTTGTTTGTGGCAATAAAGTGCCTATCTAACCATTTATGGTTTTCAAACCATTTTGACGGCCTGTTTGGTGTGGAGGTAAGTACTCTTGCCTTCCATGCCAGAGGTCCCAGGTTCGAATCCTGGTAAAGGCAGATATTTTATTATATTTGCTGTCTAGTCATGGATGTTAATGTATGTTTATTTAAGTCTATTTCTAATATTTATACATGAAAAAAAATATCTATGTGTACGTATATATTTCTTAAGTTTATTTATCCGTTATCTAGTAACCATAACACAAGTTCTTAATGATACTTAATTTGGGCTAGATAATGTCGTGTGATTGTCAGAAATATGTATTTATTTATTTATGTATCTACTACCACTTAAATAATTACACGTCAATGCAACGCTCTTGCCATTGTCAATCACATATTTATCTAACTCGTGGTGCTGTGTGATTGAAATAGGAGGCACTCACCGATGTAGTTGATGTGGCCGGAGGTTGTGCCCAGCAGCAGGAAGGAGCCGGCCGTGTCGTGCGTGGCCAGCTGCGCCACGTCCTGCGTCTGCCAGTGCTGCGTGGACGTGTGCCACACGCCCGCCTTGCTGCGCGCGCCGCCGCCGCTCAGGGCGACCAGCTGGCCCCCGACGAAGAGGAGGTGTTCCACGCGGACGCCAAGGTTGAAGGTACCTGTGTAAAAAGATACGGCTTTAAATTATAATTACGTAACAAAATACTTTATTACTAAACTAAATTATTTTACCGCTAGAATATGGTTTCATTTATAATTGAAACACAAAAAAATTTATTATATTCTACCACAATAATTTGTATAAATTAATTATTAATAATTACGTGAATTATAACAATTTATTTTATTAAAAGCATTTCTCAATCACAGACTTCCGTATAGATAGACCATTTAAATTTTTAAATCCGCTCAACGATCTAGGTGAAGATTATTTACATTATTCTTTCAGATATGAACAGCAGCTCTATAATAACGTATTTTATTATATAATACTAAAGGATGGAAAAGGCAAGCCACATCCCGCCCTTTTCGCTAAATTTTTAGCGTTCAAACCGAACTAAACTCACCAACCAAAGTCCTCCGAATAGGCTCAGTATGGGTCGAAAAAGCCCACAGTCTGACCAGGGGCCCGCTCGATATGCCCAACATCACATCAGCCCCCGAAGCGCTGCCCGTAGAGTTGGTCCCACCTGAGGTCTTAGCGTTCAGGGCTATGCGCTCTATAGGGGAATCCTGCACCGGGGACTGGAACACTACGTACCAACCACACGAGTCGGTTAGTCTGGAAATGTTGTAAAAGTGGATTTTTTGAGGAAATGTACATCGAAAAGTAATGTTATAAAAACACCTTCATTATATAAAACAGACATTTACGGACAACACACTTTGCGATGACAGCTGCCCGAGTAATTTCTGTGTAGCAGTGACTACGGTCATTCCCGGTTGTAAACTATCAATTTTGAACACAAAAAACGACAACGATTTATGTACTTGAGTTAAAAGACAAGACAAAAAATATGATAGACATATATACGATACTAGAAAGAATAGTTTTAATTATTCGATTACGTAAAAAACAAAAGGTTTGAGCAAGACAGGTGAAACTTTAACAACTGTTCATTTTTAAAATGTCGCTACAGCATTATCAGTTAATGCAAGCAATGCTTGGTCACCTGAGACGACGACACTACGCTGCCGCAACACAGTTTGTACTAGTGCGGGGGTAGTTGTCAATGTCGACTGTTGCCATCAATACTGTGCAACATTTTAGAATGTTAACTTTGAACAACGGATTACCCATACATGAGTAGGAAGGGTACATTTATGTTTATGTTTCCCATTAATTTGTTTTACGGGTTTTTAATATAATATGCGAGGTTAGTTTTGCTCAATTTTACGTATAAAGCCGTTGAATATGTATCGTTAGATATAAAGGTAGGAACTTATTGTAATCTATATGAAAACTAAGTCAAAAATGTAATTGTGTCTGCGAATTTGTTTTTATTTTTTTTGCATTTGGATTTGTTTTGGATCATTCATTCAATCATACCTACCTATGGGTTAAAATAGAATATAGAAAGTATTAGGGATTTATCAAGCATGAAGTGATGTTTACTGTTTTTTGTTGGGTTAGGTTAGGTATTTGTACATTTATTTAAAATAGGTAATTCATTGACCTATGTTTCGTTCACTGTGTTATTGGGTGGAATGGTTTTGTAAAATTTTATTCACTTGGAGAACTAGATAATTAGAGGAATTGTACCTTTTTAAATTATGTTAAGTAACCGTATGTTGTAATTAAGTTCTCTTTTGTTTGCATAGGAAATACAAAAATTTACATTTGAAAAAAAATATTAGATATAGCGACGACAATGCGAAAAGCTATAATTTAACTAAACCTGCAGCCAATTATTATTATCCGTATCTAACTAGTAATTTAGATGTAGATATATTCTATAGCGATGAAAACAAATTTTAAGTTAGTGCTGTGTTTCACTTTCTTTTTCGTAATTGCGTATCTATTTCACTATTAAAGAATGATACTAATGTTTTTTACGACAAAAAAAAAGTATCAATAACGTAGAATCAATGGTATGGAAATGTCCTTTCTTATATTAAAGAGCCACCATTTAAATTTAAATATTTATTTCTCAACTTGACAATTACACGTTTTTATTGACGTCAAATACGTTCGTGAAAAAGAACTGGCAATTAACTTCACGGGTATAATTTTTAACAATATAAATTTACAATGTCTTTTAATGTATATACAAAATTATTTCTTATCTGCATCTGTTAGCTCGGCAAGTCCCTCCTCCCATCTATCCAAACAACGAAAACTCTCGTATTTTGCATTCCCAGTCCAGGGGCGGGTTCGTCTTTTTTATTTTGTTTTCAATAAAGAAATGATGCGTAACCGCAATTAAATCAATTAATTTAGATTTGAACGCATACCTGTACCCGGTGACGAAGTGTGAGTACGCCACAGCTACCCAGTTGTGGTGCGCCTTTATCATCTGAACCTTCATGTTTTCCGACCGCGTGATCACTGGAATTAAAGAAACCAACACCAATTACTATTTATTATCATCCAATTTCGATTATGGCGCATCGACGGGCGCTCCCGCACCAAGCTCGCACCGCTCGCTCGGCTCGCGCATGCAATAAATGCAGCCTAAAATTAACCGAACCCAAATTTAACTACTACGCTTTCTATAGAATATTTAGTAGGCGTTGCAAAAAAAGACGAGTTAGTGTATTACAGGCTATTGCATTTTCCCGTGGCTAAGTTATAAAATTAGAAGTTTGATCACGTGGCTAATAAATAAATTTGTGGCTTGACTTATAATTTCCCTTTTTAAATAGGCTACGGCTCATTTCACAATATTATTATCAGTAAGTTCAAATACCAATTTTTAAACAATAGAAAATCAATTGTTATGTATAGAAATAATTCAAAATATCAAAGTTAAAATAAACTAACGAACGAACTACTCATATTCCAAAAAAATACAATAAAAATTATAATTTAATACGTACCCACGCAACTCACTCGTACTGCGCTATCAAGTATTTCGTAAGTCGTTAGCTATGTGTCTCTCTTGCTCTAGCGTGCGTTGCCACGTCTGTCTCGTTCCAACATACCCTAATTATTCTTTGACTCGTGTATATAATACAGTGATTCGCGAAACGTTTAGTGAGCCGTGAGTCGGTAGGGAATCAGATGAGTTACTCAGTGAAGCTACTCGCTCCCGTGAATCGATTCATTCGAATCATCAACTCATGAGTTACCCGAGACTAGATTGTAATGTTATGTAAGTGCAGCTCTAAGCAAACACTACTCATTCATGCTTTTACTTCAACATAGTATTAGTACAGTATACCGTACAGGATACCTTACCTTCTGGTGGTCTAAGCATTTTGTTACACTCAGCATTACCAAGTGAGGCAGCTCTGGAGTGACTGCGCCCACATCTACTGCAAAATTTAATTATTATCAATTATAAAAATTAAATATAAATACTATACTGTACGTTTGGAATTGAGAAATGTACCATTTAAGTAACACATTAACCTTGATATGTTGGCTTGCAAGTGCACCATGAATATTACAAAAGAAAACCCTACTGAGATGCATTATTATTTCTTAATAGATTGATTAATTTTAAAAGCCACCATAGCCTTGAAACAATGTAACATTACAGGTTTTCAAAACTGTAAATTTTTTAAAAAAGGTCATGAAATTATACTAATTTAAATTTAATGGATTATGGTTTACCAAATCAAGAGATGTTAAGTTGAATAAAAATACAATTGCATGCAGATAAAATTATAAACAATTATATTCCAAACTTAACCCCTTGAAGACCAAGAATATAATATAAAAATTAAAACACAGCTCACCCATGCATTTCGCTTTGACATTTAGATGTCGTAATTTAAAAAATAATTAAACCCCCAAAGAAGCTAATTTACCAAAATGGTTTATATAGGCAGAACCGTGTCCGTTGGCACAGTTACATTACCACATATTCTTTTAGTTGTAAATGAATGATTGTGGTAGTAATATAGAAGAGTATCAATAAATAGGAGCATACCTAATTTGGTCTTGAGAAGGTATCCTACCAACAGTTCTGAGATCTAGTGATGAGTTTCTTGAATGTGTCCTGTTACCGGCAGGCACCTCTGCAGTAGATGCTGTGGAGTTCTTACGAGAACAGGTGTTGCCAGATCTACTGCTACTACTGTTGCTTGGTAGGGATGTGTTTACTGAAAAAAATTAAAGATATAGGTTGACAAATTCATTTGCAAAGCATGACTTCCGGTCCGCTTCTCCAAAAAGTAAATAAAATTGTACCACATAGTTTTTTAAATATGTATACCTTGAATCTAATGAAATCGATTTATTAATAATAATTTCTTTAACTTAGTAAAGCCTAAAATGTTGAAAATTTTTCTTAGATTTTAAGTAATTTAATTTGCAAAAATATATGTATAATCCACAGAATAAAACCATTCAAAGTTGTGCATGTACAGAGTATCTTATACGCATAATCTAAGTTGCAAAATATTTATTTATTTTGTTTTAATTTTTGAATGTATCACTACCACACAGAAATAATATACAATGTCGATAAAAGCGAGAGACATTTAATGAAACCACATCTATAAGAGCCTACTGTTAATCCGGAACTATTAAAAAAAAGTTTACGAGAAGTATACGAAAAAACGTTTTTCAAGGAACTTAAATAGCTTAATAATTAAGTTAAAATGTAAACATCCTTTGTTGAGTAGCCTGCCGCCACCTGCGTAACAAATAGGCAACGTAGCATTTGAGTAGCATAGCGCGTGCGGCGGCAGGCTCACCGGCTCGCACACCTACCTACACAGCGGAGCGCCGGGGTTTCATGTGGATGATAATGTAAACCTGTGTTGTATGTAACGTTGGAAGGTATGATCAATGAAAATAATAAACAAAAATAATTAATTGTAACACTTACACATTCAATCTTAAATTGCTCGAAATGTCCGCCGTTTGCAATGGTACACAAATTATAACGACGTATAATATTGTGATTTAACCGTGCAATAAGGTCACTGTTTGTTGTTAAACTTTTTAATTTATTAAACGCTAAAATAATCCGGTTTTTAAGTTCCTCTACGGTATTCCCCTCTGTCGCGTACACTTCACTTTTCACAAACCCCCAGATAAAAAAAGTCCATTGGAGTGAGATCCGGGAACCGTGGTGGCCATCGTACTGGTCCAAATGGACCAGTCCACTGCTTTCGAAACATTTCGGTGAGTCGCTCTCTGGAAGAAATCACTGAATGTGAAGGAGCTCCGTCCAATTGGTACCATAAATGCCGATGATTGGCTTCGGTATAATCAGCAACGGGACCGGATAATATCTCCAAAACTTTTGCCACGTTAAGGGTGCCGTCAATAAAAACAGGGCCAATAATCTGGTCCCTGTGTACCAGCCCACACATTAACAGAGAAGCGGTACTGATGCTCTGACTCCCGAATCATGCGTGGATTTTCAACACTCCAGTATCTGAGATTTTGTTGGTTCCATATGCCATTGCGTGTAAATGTGCTCTCGTCGGTCCACATGACATTTAATAAAAAATTCGGGTCGTCAGTAACTTTGTCAAGTATCCACTGGCAGTGAGTACGCCTGACTGGCATATTCCTTCTTAAAAGGGCTTGAACTTTTTTAAATTTGTACGGTTTGCGTTTATTCCTTTTTAAAATGTTATGCACGGTTCTATGGCAAAATCTAAACTGGCGTGCGGCTCTATGCAGACTCGATGTGGGATTGTGGTCAAAATAGTCAAGAATCTGTTGCTCGCGCGCAGTAGGTATCTGCTGCGGTGGGACTCCCTCCTGATGCGCTGCTAATAGTTTGTTTTCCCGTGCCCGTTGTACTGCCAATACTATGGTGCGAGCGTTCCTAGGGCACGCGCGGCTGTCTCCATACCTTTCTCGGTAAGTTCGCAGAGCTAGAGCTGCGTTTCCGTGGGATTCCCCGTAGATTAAAATCATGTCAGTGTATTCTGACGCCGTGTATGTAGCACGAGGCATTGTGGATGTCTTACGTACTTACAAAATTAAAAACTACTCACAAAACTAAACCTAAAATACTCCGTTACGTGTCCTATCACAATAAAATCTTAACATTAGTAAATGGGACGCGTGAGCGACAATAATCTGTGCTGAATTGCGCAACGTGCACCCCGGATGCAACGCGTCTTCGCACTAAACAAAGTAAAAATTGTGCCCTTGACCAAATTAGCCGAGCCGCCGCCGGCGCAATAGCAACATATTGATCTATACTTTCTTTTAAGGAAAGATTTAGTATCAGTATGTAGATTCAGTAACTTCCTTGTTTGTATTGCAAACTTACGATGCAAACTGGCAACGTCGCGTCGCTCGCGTGAATTTTGTCGTTTAGATAACTACGTATGCATATAGTACAAACTGACGATCAGGTGGTCGGGAAGATACAATGTTTAAATGAAACTAAGTAAAAACTAAAAATCATTCCTGTGACTAAACTGTTGCTTACATTGATCAGATTTTTGTCGTGTAGCCTGATAATGATAAACAAAATATGTGGTTTCATTTAATGCCTCTCGCTTTTATCCACATTGTATAAGGTTGGACATTATTTGTCTATGTGAAGAATTATTATTGTGTAATGATTGTTTATGCCAAAATAAAGATTAAAAAAAATTATTGTTTTTCTTTCATGTGGGATGCACTTAGGTAATTCTGTTATCCTCTTGCATAGTTTGCCTAATGTAAATCTATACTTTTATTATGATGAAATATTTCTTTGATGTGATTATAAATGTGATTATGAATATAAAGCTAATGAAATAATTTTAAATCTTCTTTCATATTTAAACATGTAATTACACAGTCTAGAAGTAACATAATAAATGCCCAATGGATCATACATGAGTTTAGCAGGTGAACCCATGTAGGGACTTCTAGATTTTAATGATTTATATAATTCTACCTAAACTATGCAATCTGTATTTGCTTTCAGTTTTCCTAATTTTTATTTTCCTTTTCTTCTATTGTCTTTTTGAGATATGAAAATGTAGACAACCATACAGTAATAAAATTCAGGTCAACATATAAAAAATAACTATAGGTAGGATTATTTCATTTAAAGCATATCTATGTATAAGTCATCTGTATTGTCAAAAATATATGTTAAACAGGTTCATCAGCAGCTAATAAAACATATTAAATCAAGTTAGCTATAACTTCATAATATTTAACAATGTACAAGTTTCAGATTGGTCTTAAAAATATTTATCTAGGAATAAAAAATCATCAAAAAGTCCCCTGGATCTGCCCAGGAATATTGTATAATGTTATGAGATAGATCTACCAACTTACCAACTCACCTATAAATTTACAATTGAAATTTCAAAAGTGGCATAAGATTTAAACATTTAAACTAGTTTAACTTACATGGTGGTGGAAGGTATCCATAGAATAAAACATCCCCACAAGAGGAGTGATTCATTTCATCACACAAAGCCAGCCGTCTGCTAAGTGGAGTTATTCCAAAATAATCACATTCATGTTTTAAAGCTCGTATATTAACATTGTTAAGGTCTATGTCTTTTGTTCTTAAATAATTTAAAATGAGACCGAATAACTTAGGATCTCTGTCTATGAAAATAGCTCCTGTATCATCCCTTACTGTAGGTATTCTACCACTTAAAAGAGCCGTGAAAAATGTGTCAGGCACCCAAGTTAAAGTGTGCCACGATGTAGCAAATCTGAAAAGTAGGAGAGAGGTGAAATTATAACTATATTTTAACCGGAGAAAGCTAGTTTCGAGTGTACCCAAATGGACGACCTCACTAGCATTAAATACTTGGAAATTAAAATATTTAGAGTAAGAGAAATGAGTGAAATATGAGTACTGAGATATTTATGTTCTTCGTCGATACAACTTACCTTTTACCACCAATATTTAAGTTAACAATTTCTTGATAGTTAGCCATAATTATTAAGTAACCGTACCGATATAAATTTTAAGCTATGAACACCTTAATTTTCTTATTTCACTTACTTAGATATTTTTATTTATTTATTTACTTTGCTGGCAGGCATTTTGACGGCAACTGTCATTTTGCAAAGCGATTGAAAAATAGATGTTTGACAATCTGTAAGCCTCAGTCGACTTCAAATTAGTTTAGAAAAATATGCTTCATTAAAAAAATTTACATTCCAGCGATAACATGAATTGGTGTTTTCAAAAAGAAAGGCTGTAAAACATTTGAATAAGTATCATACAAATATTATACTGCAGCTACCCAAAAAAAAAATTATTCTGGGTTTATAACTTTATCGGTTTTAGTTTGGGTTGCATGGATGAATGCACACCTATCTTTAGACGAAAAAAAAAACTAAAGAATAGAGAGACGTGTCCGTCAGTCAATCAGCTTTAGTGAAATTAGTTAGCTGGAAAAAGAGACTGATGTATGAAAAGTTTGTAATTGTGTGGTTTTAGAATACTATTTGAAAGTAAAATGCCGGCCGCAATAGCAGCAAAGGCTAACCATGCACGTCAAAAAGGAATATTCTATAATACGACTGGTTGGAGCAAGCTTATCACCTTTACGGTGTTGTCACTAGCTTGGCTGACCGGGTTTGCTTCCCGGCTTTTCGCAGTAATTAGATTTGAAAGTATTATTCATGAGTTCGATCCATGGTGAGTCCTAAATCCTATACTGATTCTCTTAATTTTGTAACAATTGGAAGTCTGTGGTATTTTATGTTCTCAATTTTTAGGTTCAATTACCGCGCTACTGCATATATGGTGCAGCATGGGTTCTATAACTTTTTAAATTGGTTCGATGAGCGAGCTTGGTACCCTCTGGGGCGTATTGTCGGCGGGACTGTGTACCCTGGGCTGATGATCACATCAGGGACAATCCATTGGGTGCTACACTCACTGAATATTCCAATTCATATCAGGGATATTTGTGTGTTCCTGGCCCCTGTTTTCAGGTATGCTGTTTGCAATCTCTGATACTTTTTATATTTTCTTTGACTATAGAGTATGATTTCATCAACTGCTTGTTTTCATTTTCTTAGATGTATTTTCTAAATATTTGAATATTTCAGTGGGCTCACAGCGATAGCTACCTATCTGCTGACATCAGAGCTCTGGTCCCGTGGAGCAGGATTATTTGCAGCATGTTTCATTGCCATAGTCCCGGGATACAGCAGTAGATCTGTAGCTGGCAGTTATGATAATGAAGGAATTGCCATATTTGCTCTGCAGTTCACATACTACCTATGGATTAAGAGTTTGAAGACTGGATCAGTTTTCTGGTCAATTTGTACAGCTCTTTCATACTTTTACATGGTAAGATCAATGTTTACATAATTATAACATAATGTAAATTTTATCTGTGAGTAAAAGAAATGGTAATTTTAATAAGCATTTTAAACTTGTAGGTATCAGCATGGGGTGGTTATGTGTTCATCATCAACTTGATCCCTCTACATGTGTTTGTGTTGCTGCTCATGGGAAGGTTCTCCCAACGGCTCTTTGTAAGCTACTCAGTGTTCTACATTGTGGGTCTTCTGATGTCTATGCAGATCCCATTTGTAGGATTCCAACCTATTCGTACAAGTGAACATATGGCTGCATCTGGTAAGTTTTTATATCTTTTATATCTATACTATCTGTTACTTAGGTATAGCAAGTTGGTCACTAAGGGTGTCATGCCATCTTGGGTTTGGAACAAAACAATAATATTGTATTTGTACTAAAATATGATACATCAGTAGACAAATATTTTTTTATATATCTAGGAAAGTAAAATTTGATGAAGAAATTAACATGTTGAGTGATCATACAATAATTGCAAAATATTTGCAATTTACTTCTGCTAAGTAAAATTATGTGCATATAATAATAATTATGTGTATAAATTTATAAATGCACTTATTTGAATCCCCATAACTTTATCCATACAACCTAAATGGGGACTGAAGCAATGAAATCTATTTGAGTGGATATTTTACAACGGATCCATGATTGGCCAATTAATTAATCTGCATAGCTCAGACTATCTCTTCACCACATTATAAAATTTGTCTAAAACTGTGGCCCTTGATATAAACATAATATAATTACTTATTATTTTCTCTACTATTAGAGATCATAGTGTTCACTCAACAACCACAAGTTTTACTATCATTTAACAACTTAGCTATAAAAAGTATGTACCTGTACAGAAAACAGTCTTATCAAGTGGTATTTACACTTTATATTTCTGTTTGTGTATGTATAGTTTTTTATGGGCTTTGAAATAGTAATTGATTGGTGGAAAATACTTTTAATTGTGAATAATTATACAGGATTCTAAATTGCTTGTTTTAAATTTAGCATTATTATATGTTAGTTATTGATTAGAATGTGCATTGAATTGCACCTTTTTGTGTAAGTAATACTTTTTGCACCTGGGTAGAATTCTGTCAGGGACAGACTTTTCTAACATGCTGTTTGTCCATAAATATGTATACCTCAACATTGACAATTTCTTGTTCTTTTTGATGTTAGATAAATCAAGACTTTACCACCAGTTCAGAAAAACCATCATGATGAAGAACCAACAAGAAACTCCACTTTACAATGTCTCTTTATGTTTATTACAAAATTATTCTTATCTGCATCTTTATATTTTTATATAAAAATGGATAGGTTCGAATTTCCTAACTGTATGTCACATGAAATTCATATTAATCAAGGTAATCAAAGATAAAAATTATTGCATTAGACCAAAGAATATTAAAAACAAAACAATACTTTTGTTTTTAAACAAGATAAACAGGAGGTTTCGAAAATACGACATATTTGTTACTGAAAAACTCTGAAGTTACTAATCTGATTTTGAACATTTTTCCGCTATTAGAAAGCCACATTATTCAGATGTTACATGAGCCTTATTATATTTCGTCTATAAGTTACGCAAAAAAAACTGCAATCTAGAGGTGCTTTAGAAAATTCTCTTTATAATAATATATCTTGGGGTTTATACTTGGGTTCTGTAACATTCATAGCAGTGTTACCAATTCTGTATGCCTTGAATGTTAAAGTTTTATGTTTCATTATGCGACATTGTTTGATAAGCTAATTTCGGTTTTAATGTTCAGACAGGTTTCGAATTTGCGTGTCGCCGTAACTATTTGCTTCCCTTTTTGTTACCTGTCTCAGTTCTACAACGGTTCGATGAATTCTGCCTGCAACATAAATCTTATTGAATTATTTAGCTATGGCTTGAAGTAGCAGTGACTAAGCATAAGAGACTAAGATAGTAAGTCCGCAGATGTTGTCCATGCACGAGAAACCCTTCTATACACTTCTACCGTTAAAATAAGCACTGATAATATCACTTATGTGGCAAGGAGTCAGAAGACATAGAATAAGACAAATACCTATTGTAGTGACTTTAGCCTTTTTTTTAAATAGTACCACATTTTATTAAACAAGTAATTGCGTAACAGATATGTCACTCTGTACAAAAAATGGCGCTCCCGACATTTTAACTAAACCTCTCTCCGCGCGCTCACGACTGCATATGTGAACTTTGCGAACGCAATAGCGGTAGTCTACCTACAAAGCCGCTGGCGATCCAGCTGTAGGTATTTAGAGCGCGAGTTAAATTTTAAATTACGAACGACGAAATTAGTAAAAAAAACTATTTTAAGATTACAACCAGACAGGTTTACAATATGATTAATATTCTATATTATAAAATCTAGGGTTTTTATATAAAACTAAACTGTTTAGGTTAACGGAAGGCTTTTGGTATTGAGGTTACTTAAGGAAGGTTACAGGGGGGGAGGGAATCATCTAAAGGTGACAATGTTGGCTTGAGAATTTTTTGTTACAAATAGAGAATTTCTAAATTTATACAATAATGCAATTATGATTAAAACAATCATAGGCTATACACTGATTTTGTTTGTTATGTGGCTGTCTATAACACTATCACTATATTTAAGGTTTTTCCAAAATTCCTTTCACATCACTGAGGCCTACATCTCACAAGTCAATCTGCTTGTCCTCCTGGTTTGTGATAGTCTGGTATGCTTCTGGTAGGTGTACCGTTGGGAGTGACCAGTACCAGGAGTATTATTGCGAACCTGTGGAGGTCGTTTTATATTTTTAATAGGAACTCTAGTGTTACGTTTATTTAATTGGACAGGTATTATGTTCCTATCCATATCACCTATGACTTTTGCTTTCTCATAACGAGGAAGGTTCTCAACTTTTATAGTTCGCGTGTTTTTCATGAATATCTCATCGCTTACTTGTATTTTAGGAATTACTTCTTCTCCCCCTTTTTCTAGAACTTATTTGATAATAATACGTTTATTTACACACACATGGAAGAGAAAGCAATAAAAATTACAATACATGTAAAAAAATAAAATAAAATATATATGTAAAAAAATTGCAATATATTTTATTTTCATACAGGACTTTAAGACGTTTGCTATGGTCCTGGAGTAGCTTTTGCATTAGATTACTTTCCCTATCAACCTCGAAAACATTACCTAGATCAGTTTGACCGAAGACTATTTCAAATGGTGGGTAGTCTGTAGCAGAATGAATGGTGTTATTGTGTGCCATTTTGGCATAAGTCATTCCAGATGCTGTGTCTTGGTCGTTTTTCTCGTATTTTGCGAGCCTATAGATTTCTCTTATGGTTGAGTGGAAGCGTTCCACTATGGCCATTGAGTTAGGATTATATATCGTTCCTATGTGAAGTTCAATTGTATATAGACTATGTAGCTCTTTTATCAGTTCATTATTGAATCCTGAACCTGAATCGAAGTTAATTTTCTTAGGTAATCCGTACACACTAAAGAATTCAATGGGTGCTCTGACTACTTCTGGAGTACTTCTATTAGGGATATTGATTGCTTGCCTTAACTTGCTAAAAGCGTTTCGTCTGCTAAGGTAAGATAATAGTTATTTTCTACGTATAAAACATCTATGGATATTTCTTGAAAGGGTGAATTTTGGTTTTGTGCATGTTGTAAAAATGGTTTTATTGGCTTGCGATAATATTTCATATTTTTATACAAATTGTTAATTATAGCATAAACTGTTTTTTTCATATCTTTTAAGTCTAATTAAAGTTTACCTAATACCTCTGTGGCGTGCTATTCCTTCATGCTATTTTATTACGACATCCCTTTGGTCTTGCTCATGGCTCGTTAAGTGTAAAGATCACTCAGTGCATTCTACTAGATTGATATTGTTTTTCTTATAGAGTTTGTAACATCATTCGCGGAAGTTTTTCTAAATGACGGGTGTTCGAAATAGATAAACTATTTATGCTTAAAGTCTACGTACTTTTTCATAAAGTTTTTTACTAGCTCCTCCTTTTCAATAGACATAATATGTACCTTCAAAATTCTTTGTTTCTTATTTGAAAGATTTTTAGGCTTGTTTTATCTTCTATTGGTGATTGATTGGTGTAGAATTAGAATTTGTTTCAAAAGTAAGCAGGCAGTTCTGGTATTTGTCGTGGTATCTTATTTATTACTGGAAGGACGGAGCAGTTTCACCTACGTAGCTTCCGGTCTCTTGGGTATTTCCGGTATCAGATATGTATATCGAACATACATCTGTGTTACTTTTGCTAAAAACTGCTTCCTGACTGTAAAGGATTTTAAAAATTTGTTTGATAGTTTTATAGGTTTTTTTGATTATACATAAAATATGTAACTGATATACTGTTAACTGGTATACCTACAGTACGAGGGTTATAGTAGTATACCCAAAACATACTACGTTTGCAGTGTCATCCGTGGATCCGATTTAGGAAGTAGGAACAGTGAACTGTCCTCTAAGTGCGGCAACGTATTAACAGCCTTGGAAATATGTAAATCTGCCATTAATGTCCGTCTGCAGTAAACTGTACAAAGCATAGTCTTAGTGAAGTCATGCCTAAATTAAGTCACACATAAGCATGGACTTACTCTGCGTTGCTCTGCACTAACCAGTTTACGTTAAGTGACTCCCAGAACGATAGTTGCCTAACAAAGCGAACGAAAGAACGATAAAGTCTATTTTGTCTTTGATATTGATCTATGATTTGATTTTTCTTGTCACCTGTGCTGGTTGACCTTTACCTAAACATGAGTGTGAATAATGATTTCGACGATATTGTAATTTTTTTGGGATTTCTCAAAAATTTAGAAAACGTTGATAATCCACAACACAGGCCACGAATTGTAAAGCCAAGAGAAAATCCTCTCGAATATGATTGTGATTTTTTTAAAAGGAATCGTGTATCCAAGGATGTGTTCCTTCTCTTGACTGGCGTCATCAACAGTGCACGCGATTACAGTAAAAAATGGATGAAAATTTTATTGAATGTGTTAAGAAATTTCCATGTTTGTGGGATACAAAATTATTACAAATGCCACCAGGCGATGCGAATAGGCAAAGCAGCTCCGCTCTACCTCCGCTCCACCCCGCTCCGCTCCACCCCGCTCCGCTCCACCCCGCTCCGCTCCACCCTGCCCCGCTCCGCTTCAGTGGAAACACCCAGCTCTTATCACAGCTCAGCCCCTCACCACACCGCTCCACTCCGCTACAGTGAAACCGCAGTCTAAGGCCGCGTTTCCACTGAAGTGGAGCGGAGCGGAGAAGAACGGTGAAAAGTGGCAAGTTTCCATTGAAACGGAGCAGAGTGGAGTGGAGTATAGTGGAGCGGAGGTCAGCGGTGCGGTGTCTAGTCTTAAAACGGAGCAATTTGAAGCGCCGATCAGTTTATATATGCTTTTAGTTAGTAATAAGGCTCATAGTATAACTAAACTCGATAAAGTAATATACAAATTACAACCAACGGTGTTAAAAAAATACTAACTAAGTTTTCGTCACCGCACCGCCCCGCCCCTCTGTCGTCCGCACCGCACGTATTTTATATGAATGTCCGTTCAGCTATGCTACCTCCGCTCGTACTGTTTCTAAATCTATTGCCGGGGGGGAGGGGGGGGGTTACAAAACATGTGTAATGTGTCTGTTTGTTCGTTGAGTTCTTCGTCCCGATGAATATCTAAAGCGTCATTGTCACTAAAGTACGTCTTCTTACGGTAGCGTCGGGTGACGGGTCGCTCACTTCCCTCTAATATTGTTGAGGAGGGCGATGGCTGGATCCCGCGTTAATTCGTGAACGGGTGCCGTTTGAGGGTGTTCGCCGTTTAGATACTTGGGGGGAGGGAGACTTGCCGAGCTAACAGATGCAGATATGATGAGAATTATGTTGTATAGACATAAGAGACACTGTAAACAAAATATCTGCTCTAGTTACCCGTGAAGTTTCTCGCCAGTTCTTCTTCACGAAGATTTTTCCGAACTGGTGGTAGAGTCATGTTTTATTTGACATCAATAAGAACAAGTGATTGTCAATGTAGAGAAAAAAATATTTGAATTTTTAAAAGTATTAAATGGTATTATTATAAAAATAATCGAAAACATAATATTAAAGAAAAGTTTTTCTTTTCTTATTCATGTACCATTGATCATATTATTCGAATGAGTACCAGCACTAACTCTTACTAATGTCTCGCAGGTGTGTTCTGCCTGGTGATGGCGATAGGAGCACTCAAGTACGTGCATAGCCTGAACCCCAAGCGGCAATGGAAGCAGCTGCTCATCGCAGGTGGGCTGGCCTCGGCGGTGCTCGTGTTCCTGGCGGTTGTGCTGCTGACGTACATGGGGGTCATTGCGCCGTGGAGCGGACGGTAAGAAGTACAAGGTTGAACGTCCATCAAAGCTGATGCGCGGATAACTTACTATCCGCGCCAAACAGATTGTCAATGAAGTACGCGTTGAATTTTGTTTTTGTTGACGGGCAGTAACATAAGAAATATTTATTTTGATGCTTCACACGTATTAATTATTATTGTATAAAATATCAATTCAAATTAAATATTAATGATGTATCAATTTTACATTAGAATGGTCAATTAGTGTGCGTCTAGTTTAAAATAGAAATACAATTACTATCGATATTTATTTTCTCCAATTTGATCATTTTTAAGTTACACTGTTTCATTTTTTGGATAAAAGCCGAGGTCAGCTTACTTTATAGTTAAATTAGCGGGTCTGAAGTTTAAGTTTTTTCGAATCAGTTTCGCACGTGATTGTATCTTCTCGAACATGAACTACAGCTTAGTTTAGAGCCGCCGAGCTTTGTGATACGAACATAATTGGAGGGCCGTCGAAAACCCCAGCACTTTGAAAAGCACAACACATCTAACAATTAGGATTCGCAGCCTATTAGCTAGATATTCTCGTAAAATACTTGTAAAATCGATTGCTGTAACTGGCCGTTGATGCAAAGCAAAGGTTGGTACGAGGGGTGGTCGAAAAGTGCGTGGATGGGAAGGAGGAGTGGGAAGCCGGCTGAAGTAAATGTAGTTTCTCTATATTTTCCGTTTTAAATGTACGAGGAGAGATCAAAAAGTTCGCGGAGTGAGAGGGATAATGCAGGGTTAAATAAAACAAAAAAATATTTTTATTTTTCAATATATTCTCCCTTTACCCTAGTACCCTTTTCAGATCTTTCAAATACTTAAACAATGGATTAAATTATAATATTATTTTATCCATCGAAAAAAAAAAAATGATTCGTCCGTGTCGTCGAAATAGGCCGAAATTGCTCACTTTACTTCTTCATCGTCGTAAATTTTTTTTTCAACTAGTTCTTTCTTCATTTTGGGAATCACTGGGGGGCAGGTCTGGACTGTAGGGGCAGTGTTGCAGCAGTCAGAAGCCGCACCGGTGAATGACAGCCGTTGCAACATGACTCGTGTGTACGGGTGCGTTGTCGTGCAAAAGGAGCACACCCTTTATAAGTTTTCCTCTTCTTTTTCCTTGATGGCCTCCTTTAATCACTCCAATATAAAAGTGTAATGCTGTCCCGTAATAGAACCGCCACTTTCCTTGTAATAAATTTAACAAAATGCCTTCTGTGTCCCAAAAGACATTCGCCATGGTTTTTCCGGTCGATTGCGATGCTTTGTACTTTTTTGGAGGAGGTGTTCGTTTCTTATGGCACTGCACAGATTCTTGTTTTGACTCAGGTTCATAGTGATGAACCCAAGTTTCGTCTCCGGTAACAATTCGGGCCATAACTTCTTCTTTCTTCTCTCCACAGAGCTCCAAAAACTTTGAAACGGCGTAAGCATTCTCGGAACCATCTTGCACTGACTTTGGTCATTTTAAGATGGTATATAGGATGTTTAAAACTGTGGTTTCTGATACACCAACTATTGCTGCTAACTGCCTGTTCTTCAGTCTGGCATCTTCAAATACCAATTTTTATACCTTTTCGATGTTGTCTGGGGTAGTGGCCTCAATTGGCCGTCCGGCGCGATGGTCGTCTCCAATGGACTCCCTGCCTTGCTTGAAAAGGCCATGCCACTTGTAAACCATGGTCTTACCAGGGGTCTCAATAAACCGCTAACATCTTTTGAAAAATTCGGTGTCTGCGGTGTTTTTCCTTGGTTGGTGAGGAACATATTCAAGGTGTTCAGTTTTCTCCATACTGGCTATTTTGTTCCCGATTTACTTGTTTAAACGTCGATAACTCAAAAGATAATGATCCAATTAAGTCATAATTTGGTGTATATGCATATAATGAGTTGCTCAACTAGTGCCTACCTGGCCGAGTATCTACCCCCACCACGTCCGTTCCGCGCACTTTTTGACCACCCCTCGTACTATTCCTTAACCCGAATACATTTCTCCGAGCCTTCATAGACTCTAAAGAAATGTTTTGTACTGCCCTTCGAGAAACGTCTTTGTTGACCTCATAAATTTTTTGTTGGTTCAGTTCTTTTTTCATTATTGGAAACAAATAATAGTCCGACGGGGCAGGGTGTGGGCAGTAGGGTTAGTGTTTCATTATTTGGAACCCACATTCCCGAATGGTGGCAGCCTGCGCAACACATCTTATTTGGACAACTATTTCCTTCTTTTTCTTTTAGTTTTTTTTTATGTTAGCGTTGTATCCTTTGCATATTTTCACGTTTTTGTTTTTGTCATCCATCAACAGAATTACTTATGAGAGTAGCAATTGGTATATTTAGTAATTATAAGTCGCATAATTATTGGCATGTTTTTTAATGAGCATCCCAAACCCCTCCAATGCGTTCCGTAAACTTTTAGACCTGAGCGTTTGAGATGCGATTTAGAACATAGATTTATTTTGTAATGTACGCTTGTAGCAATGCTTTAAAAAGACTGTTACACCGTCCGTTTTATTCAAAACAATGCCTTCTTAACTTGATATTTTTATTTAACTTTTAATCTTATCGCGTACACATGTTTATACGCAGCTTTATAAATTTAACGTGTTCTTGCATACAATATATTTTATTACTATTACCACCGTAATACATCACCTAATGATTGCGACACGGCTCTGTATTGATTATCAAAGTGTAGTGGAATATTACGTATCCGTTTAGTATATTGTTCCGCTTAGTATCCATGTTGACTGCGCCAATCCATGAATAATAATAATAATAATTAATTTCAACCAGATACTTCTACCCAGTTTTTTGCACTACGTCACATATTTAAAAGGTCGACAGTTGAGATGTGTTTATTAATTAGCATCTGCTGCCTGTATTTCAGCATACAGCGTCTCAAACCACCTGTATTTAATATGTTACATTGTTATTATTAAAGGAAAAAACTAGAATACTACGGTTTGTGAATATTGTGTTCTCTCTGTGTACAGAACGAATACTGTAAGTGTGTGTATGTGAGAGAGGGTGTGTAAGATGGAGTAATTGATCAAAAGTAATTGATTTATTGATGTATTAGTTGAAGTTATCGCGATTTGTTTACCTTTTGCATTTAAAGACTATTTTTGATATTTTTTGACTAACTGCCACTAAAATGCCGAAAAATGGGTGATAAGGTCTAACTTTGTAGCAATATGATTGTGAATTTGACACCCGGCTTGCTCGTGCTTAGTTCCATTAAAGTAAAGTGCCAAAAATACCACAGTTAAAAAAACATCCTTTATTTCGTGGCTTCCTGGTCCGTCTCACTGCCGTACACATGGCGTACGAATACGTGCGCGGACGTTTTTGTTTATGCAGTTAAGGTGAATAATAATATATATGATGTGATGGTGTGGCAACCTCTGGTGTATAAAGTAGATCAAGCCGCCTCTGGAAAACCCGTGGCTTCATTAGTTATCTTACCGAGAACACCCGGGACAGACGGCTTAACGTGTCCTCCGATACACGCAAACGCTCAAGTATTTTACCCGTCCTAGGTCTGCCGCACCAATCGTCGAAGCGAATCTTGAAAATCATCAAGCTTTAGCATAAGTTGTTCAGCGATGAGCGCTTCTATTTGACAGGGTAAATTTTCCATTACAAAAAACGTTGATTTATACCGCAACATCCACTGCTGGTAACGCAGACAAATCTAAGCTGTTGTTTTGCATAACAACTAAAAACTTGCATTTATACGTTTTAGTAGCAAGTTATTACGTTAGCGTAGGTAATCGACACCTCTTCGAAATCAAAACACACGTATTGCATTTCAATGTTTTCTGCTCGACAACGGTGATATTGTGCGGAACTGCATGTCTATTGACGAGTGAAATGCTGTGAGGAATCGATATCTATCGATTAGTCCAGTCGGGTTAACATTTAACCTTGCAATAATTTTAGGGCAAAATTGTGTTATATGGGGGGAGGGGGATCACTGAGAGTGTAAACTTAAAATCGCAACCAAATTCGAACCAAATGGGAACTGTTTTCCTCAATATCTCGGGCGTTTTCAACTTTTCGCGAAAAATTTAAAAAAGTCCTTCATTATTTAATTGTCTACATTTTATTGAATGTAATATGTTTAATTCGATCGATATTTACGAGCTAGGGAAGAAAAAAGGGGGAGAAATGCAATTACTAAAATATTTCTAATTACTGACTTAGGGCCTAAATGAGCAGGAACAAAATTATGTGGATTTAAAATTGTTAGTCTTGAACAATACCTCTTTTATGTAGACCCAATATGTAGGGTCCTAGGCTTGTGGCAAAAGTTGTTTGGAACTAAAATTGCTTCAACCTTGAACATTACCTCTTTTATGTAGACCCAATATGTAGGGTCCTAGGCTTGTGTAAAAGTTGTGTGGAACTAAAATTGCTTCAACCTCTTTTATGTGTACCCAATATGTAGGGTCCTACGCTTGTGGCAAAAGTTGTTTGGAACTAAAATTGCTTCAACCTTGAACATTACCTCTTTTATGTGTACCCAATATGTAGGGTCCTAGGCTTGTGACAAAAGTTGTTTGGAACTAAAATTGCTTCAACCTCTTTTATGTGTACCCAATATGTAGGGTCCTACGCTTGTGACAAAAGTTGTTTGGAACTAAAATTGCTTCAACCTTGAACATTACCTCTTTTATGTGTACCCAATATGTAGGGTCCTAGGCTTGTGACAAAAGTTGTTTGGAACTAAAATTGCTTCAACCTTAAACATTACCTCTTGTATGTGTACTCAATATGTAGGGTCCTACGCTTGTGACAAAAGTTGTTTGGAACTAAAATTGCTTCAACCTTGAACATTACCTCTTTTATGTAGACCCAATATGTAGGGTCCTAGGCTTGCGGCAAAAGTTGTGTGGAACTAAAATTGCTTCAACCTCTTTTATGTGTACCCAATATGTAGGGTCCTACGCTTGTGACAAAAGTTGTTTGGAACTAAAATTGCTTCAACCTTGAACATTACCTCTTTTATGTAGACCCAATATGTAGGGTCCTAGGCTTGTGGCAAAAGTTGTGTGGAACTAAAATTGCTTCAACCTTGAACATTACCTCTTTTATGTAGACCCAATATTTAGGGTCCTACGCTTGTGGCAAATCTAGCGCAACTAACGTCCAGACAGTGCAATGTAACATCGACGCGTAACAGGTCAAAGTGAAAGGCAATATGTAAATTCGAACTCTGCTTTTTTTTTTTCGAAATGAACAGTTTATTTATGGCCCTATTAGCCTTTGGAATTTCAGTTAGCCGGCGCGTGGTATGGAAATATACACATCTAGAGAATCTTTTTATATTTTATCAAATAATTAAAATACTATGAAGAGTTAGCTGATATTGTAAATGGAAGAATTATAGATTATTTTAAGGTCTTTGATAATAAATAAAAACATGTCGTGATTTTTGTTGTGCTTTAAGTAATACATTTTTTTTTACTGGAGCCTTTGGACGTTGAATAGTTAAGATCATGGGTTTCTCTGTATTTATTGACTCGATCTTGTAACGTTGATTTTGGTACCTGGTTTCAAATAACCCATAGGTCCATCATATACCACTTGAATAGCTTTTTTCCAGTCTTGTCGTAGTGGTTCTTTGATAAGAGAGCGCAATTTTTGAAGCAGCTGTAATGAAAAAAATGACAATAATAAGACTTATCTATCCGGGTCAAAATCGTATACGGTTTTATACCCCATACGGTTGTGCCCCAACATAAGTGTAGAACAAAAACATCATTCATTCACACATAGTCAATACAAACTTGCCGGTACAAACGTTGCATTTAGGAGCAAATACATCATCTACAACATAGTTGATTAGTGACTTAGCTGTAGCGTATGTACACTTCACAATCACTGCTTGTATATTCACGAAAATATAATCAGGACTACCGAAAAAGAATAAAATTAAATAATTTAAAATTGCGCGAGCCTGCAGCGACCAGTTTCTTTACAAACAGTTCTGATTGGTAGGCGCAATGAAATGGCTTGTGCTTGCGAAATTTGAATTGTTGGCGAAAACAGCTACGCTATACGGTTTTACCCAGGTATATGGTTTTGTACAGGTCTCCCCTACTTAAAATTATATAGTCAATGTCTTCCTGCGGTATGATGTCCCATGTTCTGTGCAAGTGTTCGTAATGTTGTTGTTCCGTCTTCAAATTTGGTGGGAAATCTCTCGAAGCTGGTCGTTGTAACATGTCCCAGGTATGCTCGATAGGATTTAAGTCGGGCGACTGTGCAGGCCAATCCAAAACTTGAATATCGTGGTCTCGGAGACCCGCCGACACCAGCCCCACCGTATGGGAAGGATCAATATCGTGCATGAGAATAAATTCCTGGCCCATTTGGATTCTGTGTGGGACAATAACACACTCTACGACCTCCTCGAGGTATTTTTATGCAGCCATGTTTTGGATTCAAATGAGCTGGGTTCGTCCGCCAAATAAAATTGTTTCATTCCAGCCCACACCATGATTATGGTCCACTCATACCACCGCCTTGGTATGAGTGGACCTCCTGAGGGTGCCGTAGACGCCTTGAGTTCTCCAACCGCGTGTTCTTCGTGAATCCGGATAAAACCCAAACCGAGACTCATAGGTGAACAGCACCAAATACCATTGTTGGTCACTCCATGGTAAATGCTCCCGAGCCCACGAAAGCCGCCGACCGCGATTGCCACGTCGCAATGCTGGAACACGTAACGGTCTTCGAGCATGCATGAGCTTACCAGCAGCTGCTGGTGGTCCTCCTAGAGCCTTTGTACTAGTTGCATCGCTGTGCAATTGGAGTAGTCGACAGGATTACATTTTAATTTTCCGTAACGAAACGAATTACTAACAATTTTATCGCCGTTTTTTGTTTTTTTAAATTAGATTTTTAATTATGAAAGTATAATAAAAGAAGTTTAAATCTGTATATAAACATTAAGTCGTAAATGATTTAGGATAATCATATCCCTAGATTCTGTTGATGTGTGTATGTCTCATACTTATTCAACATTTGTTAAACATATTTGATTACGTTTAAGGTAGTATATCAAATCGATTAGATCGCAGTTGATAAGCACACTAACCAGCATGAAACTCATTGGAACATTAGGTTACAACTATTGTACACGAATTGAACATTCAAAGTAAAATCTGGACAGTTTCGACATAGTGGGAGCTGTGGAATGTAAAGTGCTACAGATTTCTAAGTTGATATATATATAACGTTTGTAATGAGCGCTACAATAATTACTTATGGCTCAGTTCTATGGTTTTTCAATTAAACATAAATATGATGATTTCGTAAGCTGATGAAGTATCAGGTCCCTGAAAACAAAACTGCGTATTTGAACGCAAAACGAGTATTGCATGTGATTTAAACATCGCCCTCATTCATAATAAGAATAATAATAAGAATTTTATTTTGTAAGAATGTCGTATAGTATAAGTTCTTAATATAAATAAAGCCCAAGACACACTCACCCACCTTGGGAATGCAAATGTATATCGCCATTGATTACATTTGATAACATTTGTTTCATAATAATTTAATTTTTGTCATAATACTACATTCTTAATACTACAATGAAACACAATGTAATTTTTTTCTATAAAGAGATACAATTAATACATCTATACTCAATAATTTAACAATTAAATTTACTATGTATAGGTGACACAAAACTTATTATATCAAATGAGGTAGTCGCAAACGACTATGCCATTTTTTATTTTCAACCGAAATAAATAATATATTGCATTAATAAACTTAAACTGTTTACTGATAACACAATTAAATATACACGTAAATTTTATTAAAATGACCAAAGGCGGTAGTAACAAATTTTGTCAACTTAGGTTAGCAAAATGTTCATTCAAATTATAAAAACAGTTTGAATGAGCCATGTCCTAAGTTTATATTTAAATTTTTAATTCATGAAATTTTATGTCATCTGGTATTTTATTCAAACAGCCATTGATCAACAGTTTCTGCATGGCAGTACGCATTAGTCTATTTGGAGGCCTGCAACTGCGGGAACGAGGAACGTCGTACAAGTTGCTAAATAGTTCTGAGTCGCTCTTTGGAACAGAAAATTTTTATACACGAAACTACAATAATCTACATCTTATAGGGCATGAATAAACGCTTTTTGGGCAATAAAACCTTTATTTACTTAACATGAGTATCCCCATAGCACAATTCCATACCTGAGAATCGAACATAAATACATTATTATAAGCATGTACAGCTGTTTCTCTACTAGCTGATTTCCGTAAGGCACGAGTTTATTCTACGCCGTAATTTCAAAATGTCGTAAGTTAAAAGAGGCTGTTTCAGGAAACACAAAAGCTGTTTTTTTCCTGTTGATTTTGAAACTAATTAAGTTAAAACGGTGTATACCTCAGTGACTAAATTAGTTTCTTTTGATATGAGGACTAAATGCCTGACATTCATGAGAAAGAGAATCGTAATAAAATGCTAATTTTCGTGAAGTAACTTCTTGAGGTCTTGTAAATCTTGAAACTTCCGTAAATTAATATTTATCTCTGAACTGGAAAGTGCTGGTAGTTCAATATTCGTATTTGGCAGTCTCGTTCTTCGAGGTAACAGAGTCCAATCATCATCATGCAAATGAGTAAACTCAATGGTGCCGTTAGGATTATACTCTGACCAGCGAATATCGTTAAGAACGTTATCACCGGCTCTGTTACCTGATCGTATACTAGAGTAATATTGTACATTGGAATGATCCTTGAAAAAATGGTATTTGAGACTATGAACTTCGTATGGGCTTGGAATTTTTCTAGCCGTTTTAATAATGGTTATGTATTCAGCAGGAATGCAACTCTCAATCACGCTGTGCTCAGAGTCCACCTCCATAAAAGTATGCCCATGTTCCAAGTATTTTCGCTCAATGACTATGCGAATATTGACAGTACAGTTTAAAATAGTATTTGCAACCACTTGGTTTCGGTTTTGATAACAACAACCGTCGGACTATAACAAAATTTTGAATTCTGTATTAATCAATTCAGCATGTAGACTTGCAAAAACTTTCGCTTCTAACCCTCCATTTACTTCATCCCACAAAAAACATCTACCTTTTCGCGTCACGAGATCATATGTAGTTTTAGTTTGATCTTATAATATGCTAACGACACATTTAGTTTCGGCGCCAAAACCGAAGCTTGAACATCCACACAAAATACTATCATATGGTCCATTTCCGGAAGTCTTTTTTCACTGGACTTTTATTTTTTCCCATGGTTTTTCTGAAAATGTGTCTATCATAAGTATTTTGATCCACTCTGGACTCAGTATATTCAAAGCAGGTGTCGCACTGATCTTTACGGTTTTGAAACAAAGTAATATTCTTTTTCAATTCCTGTATAAAGTGGGACCATGAACAAGGCTTTATATTGCCTTCAGCAGCTTTTTGTTGGTAGAAACTGTTAGGTTCTTTCAGTGATTCCCAATTAGGTTCCATATAAATCTTTGTAGAGTTGGAACGACAATAATGGGATTCCATTTTTGGCAAAACTTCTTGGAACGATTTAAGGTGATTATCGCTTTCAGATTGCGTTTGTGATGGACGTGGTAATAAAGAATCACTCTTTATCCCACTCTGATTTTTCATAGACCAAATTGTCGCACTTTTTTCAACCAAATCAAAAGTATGGAGAAACATTTTTTACAAACACGAATTCTCGTGTCATTCTAAGTATTGTTTCAATACGAGAAACTTCAATATTTTTCCTTCTAGAAATTGGTAATACCTTGGTAACCAAACTCGCAATATAAACTTTTCGTTGCTCCCGATTCAAATTTTGCCAAAAGTTACTGTGCATTTCCCTTCTTTCATCTTCCGTTATCTTTTCACAGTCAGATTTAGAAGCTCTGCAGTAACATGCTTCCTTCATTTCTCTTGCAGGTCTTACGTTATTTTGACACTGACCTTCATGCTTTTTCAATTCCTTATAATGTTAACCTTGCACTCGTCGTAGTGTTGATTTCTGTCCCATTGTGGTTGTCTTTTGATACCACGCCTCTTCTTACCTAAAGGTACATTTTCAGATCTGGAACCATTATCCGTGGTCTTTTCCTGATCTGGTTCGTAGTCAACATCTCGATCATCACCACTACAATCAAATTGGGTAGATGACACCGTTTAAAAATGCAAGTTTTTATAATTTATTTATAAAATATTAGTTATTTTGACAAGTACAATGTTTTGAAAAATATAGTTTTGAATTTAATATCGAAATTATATTGATTTGAAAACTTAAAAACTTATTATAGTATATGTTAAATTTTTAAATATCATTAGCTTACTGACATTAAATATAATAATTTTTACTATGACAGTATGCATGTAAACGCGTTATCTACGTAGCTATTATATATTTTATCCAAACGCCCATACAATTTTAGTATGATTCACAAGTCGTGACGTCACAGCTTAGTACCGTTTTGTATGGAGCGTTTTTCGGCGACTCGCAGCGGCTCCTCGAACACATCGCTGTATCTAGAAAACTATTGATTGTAAACATACTGTTACTTTTGCAATATTTATTTACTGTTGATAAACTATTTAAATATGAAATAAAAAAAAATTTGTCATATACCCAATTCTAAACCCTGTAGCAATGTTTCTGCTGTCGTGGTGTATGCATTAGTTATGTCATCAAGACATCTGATTTGACCTGTCCTTTCGTCTAGGTAAATATTATTAGAAATTAATGGAGATCAATCCGAACAAGGTGCGTTTTCATCATCATCATCACTGCAATTGAAATCTAAGCCTTGTTGCATTATTTCTGCAGTCCTGGTGTGTGAATTAGTAATGTCATCATGGAATCGGATTTCACCTGTCCTTTCGTCCAGGTATATTATTAGAAATTGATGGAGATTGCTTGTGTGTTACGGAGGGGGATAAGGCTATATAATTAGCTTTTCTTATAATTTGCGACCGTGTGTTCTTTCTTACGTTAACAACTTACATTTAGATTTAAGTTTCTTAAGACTCTTCTATAGTTAGTTCTAAAGTTTCTTTTTTACTGAGAAAACCCTCAACGTTTTGGTGAAAAGTAGTGAGGCTGCTACTATTTCGGGCAAAAAATGGTCTTTCACTGAGATCACTATTGTTCGAATATTTATTCAACATTTGAAAGTCAATCATTAACCCTCGATCACTCGCACGGTTTTTAACCTCGTGAGCGCTCGCGGGGTGTTGTGGCCACCCCACATATTCAAAGTACATTTTTATACATATAGTATCAGTTAATGGTATTATACCAGAATTTTATTATTGTGTGTTGTATGACGTATGTAAATAAAAAACGTAAACTTTATATTCAACTTTATTACCGTTTTACAAAATATTATAATAATCAGCCTTTTTAGTCATAATATTGAGATCTTTCCTCAAAGAACAACAAACAAAAATACTTTTTAGTTTTTAAAATTAACTTTCTCATTGAAAAACATAATTATAAGGTATAATTAACGAAATCAAACAATTTTTTTTCAGTTTTTGTTACAAGAATTGCAAATTAACTTCATGTGTTTTTGACACATGGTTTGTTTGCAAAAATTGCAGTGACTCAATGTTTTAATGTCTTTAGAACGTGGACAAACTATACAGCGCTGCTTTTTTGTTGGTGACATTCCTTCAGTGCTTGATCCAGGAGCATTCAACATCCTCTTGAGTGCTTTGGGTAACCCTGGTTGTGAAGATCTTTTTTCAAGGTGATCTTGAAGCATGCTCAAACCTACTGATTCCAGAAACTCAGGCCTTTTCATGCTAGGTTGCGATTGCGCCATATTCCAGTTGTAGATTACATTAGCATTGATACCAGAAGTATCTAGCATATGAAAGAAAAATCTCAATGGCCAACGTGAACATATCCTTGAAATACTGTACATTTGGTCGGCCGTGTCCACGCCGCCTTTTGTTTCATTGTAGAATAAAACAATTTCTGGCTTTTGTTCATTTGTAGCTGTTATGATAATGCTGTCATTATTGTCATGTAATGTAGATATGAGTAATACATTCTTTTTCTGTTTAGGACAATAGGACACCAAAGTCAATGGCAATTTGTGATGAAAGCCAAAAATTGAAGTTCCAACAACTCGTTGATCAATAAAAGCAGCGGGTATCTCTTTTTTATTTTTTCGCAATGTCCCTACAATGGTGATTTTATTTTTCAACAATTCTTCTGCTAATGGAATACTGGTATACCAATTATCACATGTCAAATTCCTTCCAGAACCTAAACTTGACGAACATAATCGGACAACTATGTCGCCTGGCTTATAGCTGACTTTGTAAGGTCCATCTGGTTGCTGACCGAGATATGGTTCAATTTGGTACGTATGAAAGTCTTTGCATCGCATAAAGCAAAACTTTTCAAACCATACCGCCCTGGCTTACTTGGAATATATTGTCGGAAAATACAACGTCCTCTAAATTTTAGTAATTGTTCATCTATAGTAAAGTTCTCATTGAGACTATAGTTGTCCCTGCAATGATTGTCAAATTGCATGAAAACGTTTCTGATTGGAGCAAATCTGTCTGTTGATTTTCTTGACTCACGTGTATTTACATCATCGAAGCGTAGACATCTTAGTAGGAGAGAAAATCGGTTATAGCTCATTGTTTTGTGGAAAATTGCGATACCCAATCTAGACTCATCCCATAAATCCTTCAGCTTTCTATGGCTAGATTTGCACAATCCAGACAAAATCAGTAAGCCAATGAGAGCTTTTATTTCAGTTACATCGGTTTTATTGCAATCTCTCTGACGCGCATATTTATGGCTTATTTTTTCTATGTAAATATTTGTACAACTAGTTATTTCTTTCATTTCAGCCCCTTCTACTTCAGACTCTTCTACCGATGAAGCATCCTGTTCTGACAAAGAATCATGATCAGATTCTTGAATAAAATCTTCATCTATGCTGGCATCACTTTCCACTGCAACATTGTCTTCGTTATCCGATATTAGTTCTTCTAACAAGGCTGCCAATCTTGCTTGCTGTTGTTCCCAACTCATCTGAAAATAAAAAAAATTGAGAGGAATGTTACATACGAACAAAGCAAGATAAATGGAAGTTAAAAAGAAAAAATCATTAAATATATAACTACAATAGTAAATAACAGCATAATAGGATCATTTACTTTGACAAAACAATTAAAAACACGTACCTTGCTGAGTAACCTCCGCAAAAGTATATCACGAGCGCTCGCGGGGTGTCGTGTGCACCCCACGCAAACTTTGAAACGTCCGCACGTCGTAAGCACTCTCGCCACACTGCCCACAGAATATATTTATCCTAACGGAAAGAATGTCAACTCCATACAAAAAAATGATAGACAAAATCGATTGTAGTGCCATCTAGGTCGGGCCCAAAACAACATGCTTGGCGGGAAATTTAAACATTTCCCATACTGTTTTACGGGAGCAGAAAGAAACAAATCTGCTTTTCTAAGGCCCGTATTATGAAAGCTTACAAAGTCAGAGATTTTCTTGAGTAGTACTTTCGTAAAGATTTGCTGTCAATTTTTGACAGGTTTCTATAGAAAATTGACAACCAGTCTTTACTCAAGTACTTTTACAATTACTCAAGTAATCTTTGACTGAGTAAGCTTTCATAATACGGGCCTAAGGCCCGTATTCCAGAAGGCGTCTTAACTAAAAAAATTCGCTCAAGTATAGATTTTTTGACAGTTTTCTATAGAAATTGATAGCAAATCTATGCTTGAATCGTGATTTTCATGCGAGACGCGTTCTGGAATACTGGCTTTAATTTCCAATATAAAATATTGAAAACTTAGAAAAAGCAGATTTGTTTCCAGTCTCCAGTCTGGTAAGGGACAAACAATGGAGATTAGAAACAAACGTTGAAGTTTATTTAATTATGTTTTATTATATTCATTTTTCTTTTCAGTGCTGCACTATGTGCAGCTTCAGCATATTCACGATTTTTTAAAATACAAAATCGTTTTACACAAATATGAAAAACACTACTAATTATAAAGGAAACATTTTCTTCAAAATGAATATGACATTTTTTTAAAAAAGAAAAATCTACTTGATTTTTACATTTTTGCACAACCATTTTCTTTAGGTTCAAAGAATATGATGACAATATGAAGAAATTGTTGCAAACGGTCGCACATTTATCCACACATTTTATTAATTCTGCTGATGCATAATTCAATTTCTTTTGAATGTCATCATACTCTTTGAAATGCATGAACATAAACAATTGTAAATCTTCATTATTTGAAGAATGCAACATTCTGCTACATAAATTACATTTTTTAATATTTTTTAATAAAAAGCCACAGACATATGCACAAGCTTGGATTTCACCTGTATTGGACAAACTTGCCTCAAAGTCGGTTTCACAAATGGAATTAAGCATTTGTAAAACCAGAGGATTTTCAGCTTCGGGATTTTGTGAAACAAGGGGACTTTCAGCTTTGGGATTATGAGATGTGCATGTGTCTGTGGCAACAGTCTTAGACAAAATGTCTTTATAAGTTTGCATTATCCTATGATAATTGTCTTGTTCACAATTCCCATAAGTTATGTGGGCGAGGTTCGATAGAATTGCTGTTTTAATGGCAGCAACAAATTGCCCTACATTTGGATTGCAATTAGCTCCGCAATTTGCTCTGACACAGCCAAATAAATTTTCAAGGGGGTCTTGTTGGAGGCGTCGGGTTGCTAATGATTTAATCTTATGCTTCATTTTTAAATTTTGATACAGTTTTATAATGGCATTTATTGACCATGTCCAACCTAGTATAGATGGTGGCAAACGCTGACATCCTATAAATTCTATGTTTTCAAAAAATAGTAATATTTCTTTAAAATAATTTAAATGCCGAGAATTGTCGTGCATGTTTGTAGCATGGGGCTTCCCTCCTCTTAAATCACTTGAATCACTATTCATACAGTCAAATAATTTGTCAATTTTAGATACCACTTCCGCTGTGATAACGGCTTCCGGAATTAATTCTCCTGAAAATAACATATATGAATAAAAATCTACTAGTAGAAAGCATGAATATATACACACAAACATGTAAGTAGGTATCTATTTTCAATATAAAAGTCGAAACAAAGTGTTAAAGTACAAAACTAGTAGTAAAGAGACAAGTTTATTTGCAGAAAAGTAAAAAAATATATATTTGACATTAGATTATGAATCATTAGAAGCAAGGGCACAAGCAAAAAAACATCTTGTGCGGGTGTGCTCTTTTTCCTTACAGAAATCTTTGATCAACACAATTGAAGTAAGACAGTACCTTGAGAAACTTTCGCGAAAATGCCTGCTGCTACGGAATGGCTCATAACTTGAGCAGCAAGCTTTACCTTCATCTTCTGTTTATTATTGGGATTAAGGTGTTCTTTTTTTAATTTGGGCGCAAAAACAAAATTCGTGTTCATACTGTCTACTTTATAAAACTCTCGAATGTGATCCCATTTCGCAATACCTGTTAAAAAAATTGTAGTTTAATATAAAAAAAAAAACACATTGTATAGCAGGAGCAGTACACAGAACAGACATAATTTATTGTAGATAATAACAACCATTCGCTCAGCCTGCATATAAAAAATCTATACTAATATTGAAAAGTTGGAGATTTTTTGGTTTTTGTTTGAACATTCTATCTCGGGAACTACATGGTGAAAGTGCATAATGCAGTTGGTTACATATGAATCCATACTTAATATTTTCATTTGTATACAAACAAAATCACAAACTTCTCCTTTATTAGTTACAGTCTGTTCACATATATGTGTGTCATTAAAGATTAATTATTAAAAATCATATTTGTATCTTACTCTTTTTATTAATTACATATTAATAACTTTTCGAGACTTGTGAACATTTGAATGACTATGGGCTATATAATTTTATGGACCACTTAAAAAATTAAAATGATTCACACTAAATCACATGTAAAAAAAAAATAACAGCCCTAAAATTTACATTATTAACTATAAATAATATTGTATCAGATATGTCATATTGTATCAGATGGGTAATTAATTTACCTTGTGTTTTATTTGATGTGCATTTTAGGTTATATTTTATCAAAAGGTTTCTAAAACACTTGAGCAAGTGTGGCGGGTCAAATAAGGTGACAACCTCATTATTTTCAAAATTAAAATACGGCTTTTCCTTATTCGCACCCAAAATTCTAAGAGCTTTTTGATTTACTCCATCCATGTCACACACCATAGCTGATATGTTTATTTTGACTTCAAAGCATTTATGTAGAACCTGTAAACAGAAATATTTTTTTAACTAGAAATAATGCTGTGAACTAATAAAGCAAACTATTAATGTAAATTAGTATTATTGCTAGTCAAAACCAGATGATATTGATATTTTAGCTATTTTAGCCAGATGATATTTTAGCTCCTACAACACAGGTTGTTCGGTATAATGCTACCTAACACTTTTTACCTTAGTACGTATTTATCGCGATGTCAAACCGATCGTGCGCTACTCAATTAACATTTAACGTAAATCTGAACTTTTTTAATAATAAAACGTTCTATTCAAACATAACATATTTTAACTATAACACCAAATCAGTGCATCCCCATACCTCACCCCAAACATTGGTCCTTCGAACCGTTTGTGGGCCTTACGCATGTCGTTCTTTCAAGTCGGGGCGGATGAGGTTTCAAACTAGTGCCTAACAAGTGAAGTGAGAGGATCGCAGTGTTAACAGGATTGCAGTGTTAATAGAATAACAGAGTACCATCGCGGGTTACTTAAATCCGCAGAAAAACAATTTGCTGATCAAGTAAGATCTATCCATTTTATACCTTTGAAAATACATATTTTAATGAATTCCAATTCAATCATGATCGAATTAGTACAGAGTTAAGTCAAAGTGATTCGTATTTTGTGGATAGGCACTATGATAGAGTAAGAGAAAACTACCAAACGTTTAAAAAACTTATCAACGAGGTGTATGATAAGTTTCTACTTCGGCTTCAGAGTATGAAAAGAGCGAAGACATTATTGAGATAACATCGTGAGAGCAAATTATCCGAGAATCTACTAGGGGGAACTTTAGTAAACTTGACGAGACTATTCGAAAACAGGAAGCAAACTTTCGAGCATTTACAAGAACGGTATCCAATATCGACGTCGAGTCCTTGATAGATGCATAGGAGTATCAAGATGCATTAATAACTATTGAAAATCGCTGGGCAGAAATTGATAACATCCACTGGGAAACGATTAACGATGTCCATGGGTGCGGATGCCACTTACAATCAGGTGGATTAGGTGCTCGTTTGCCGGCTATGAAAAAAATAAGGGAAAGTGCGGCTTAAACGTTAGGTTTAAAGAGACAAAAATGCCAAGAAACTATTTATGGAGTAGGAAAGCAAGAAAATAACTGCAAGGGAAAGTTACACATACATTGTGCTTCTCTTCATGGCGACTACACATTTAACACCGAAGTAATATTAATGAACAATCTTGTAAAAAATTTCCCTAACAAATTTTTTCCGAAGCCTTCGTGGTCAATTTTACGAAACATTAACTTAGCAGATACTAAATTTTATCTGAGCAGATCCATAGATATACTGTTGGGAGCGGATATCTATTCGAATATTTTATTAAACGGAATTATCAATAAAACACTTTTTTTACGGTAAAAAGTGTTTTATTTAAAGTATGTATCGTGAAAACTTAAGATTACACGGAATTATCAAATCGGATGACGTAAAAATACCTAGAGTACAACAAACTAAATTTGGATGGTTACTGTGCGGTACAACAAGGCCAATGCAAAGTGATCATCAATAACCTGGAAGACCTACAGCATTTCTGGGAAGTGGAAAGCATTACGGAAGTGGAAAATTTAACATCGGAGGAGACTAACTGTGTTAACTACTTTCAAAAAACAACAATACGTCACGAGGATGGACGATATGAAGTGAAACTTCCAATGAAAACTGATTTTCAAAACAAGTTAGTTCTATCTAAAACAAAAATCAATTCAAACATCAAAGCTCAATTCAAATATCAGGAACAGAGATATATTTTCTTAAATTTTCACGATTCATACTTTAAATAAAACACTTTTTACCGGATATTATCGCGTATATTTTAGTTAATTTTAAAATTATTTCGACGTTTCGGCATCTTTGCAGTTGCCGTGGTCACGATAGACTGTATCCACTGTATCCACTGTGACCACGGCAACTGCAAAGATGCCGAAACGTCGAAATAATTTTAAAATTAACTAAAATATACGCGATAATATCCGGTAAAAAGTGTTTTATTTAAGGAACAGAGATTAAAAACAAAATTTGAATTAGCTGAAGCCTACAAAAAATTATGAAATAATATGAGCACGTACCTAAACCATATGGTCCTAGTGAGTGGAAACACGACACCCCAGTGCTATCGGCTTCATCACGGAATAGAACCCGCCGAGTCTACTACAACGAAATACAGGGTTGTTTTCATCAAAATCAATAAAAATCAAAACATCGTCCGGATTCTCTTTAAACGATTTAATGATTACCAGCCCTAACCTTCAGCAAGACTTGCAATTATTATTGTTAAAATAGACAGTATCCGTATGCCATAATAGCGGATATTGAAAAAATGTACAGAAATATACTTATGAATAAAGGGGACTCACCCTTACAAAAAATAGTGTGGAGATATTCCCCTGAACAGTCAATACAGTCATTCGAACTAACTACGGTTACATATTATGGAACGAAGGCTGCTGGAATCCTGAATCTGTAGTCTTTTAAATATACATTTACAAAACATTCAAAAATAACAAAATGCATTTTTCTCTCAGAAATATCTAAATGTTCGATCCCCTGGGCTGGCTGGCACCTTAAGTAACTAAAATTTTATATCAGAAAGTATGGTAATTAAATGTGAAATGGGACGAACCCGTACCTAATGAAATATATACATAATGGAATCAATTACAAAATGATCTACAACTAATTAATAAGTTTGCAATACCAAGATGGTTATTTATTTATTTAATAATTCATGTACACACAGGAATCAAACAGACAGAAAAGTTACTTATGAACTAGTAATGTACAAAGGTTTGTATGAAATTGAATATACAGATAGACTATGACCTGGATTAGGACATAGGCTATGCGACTTTTTCCTCATCATCACAGGGACCGGGATAATTTGAAGTAAATTTAATTCATAATAAATTAAATAAATGTTCCTAGTTTTATGTTGCTACTGCATCTCATAGCTGCGTATCCGCGATAGTATAGCTTGCAATGTCACCAGACCTGGGACCTTGCCATGGTACCATGATAAGGAAACCAGGATCTGATGATGGCATATCAGAAAAATCAAGGGGAACCTTCGAAAATTGTAGTGGTGACTAGTGCGTTTGTAAATTTTTTCATTAAGTATTTTAAAACACTAGGTACATTTAATGAAGTTATGTAGTCGATCTGATGATGGAGCCGAAAGGCAGTCGAGGGAACTCCTCAACGATTTACAGAAATTATCTGGTGTTTGGGCTTGATTAATTTGTATTGATGAGACTTTTACACCTAGATGGTTTATCACTGTCATTAGGGGTCTGATGATGAAGACGAAGGACATTCAAGGGAACTCCTCAACGATTTACAGCAATTACCTGGTGTTTGGACTTGATTAATTTGTATCGATGAGAACTTTACACCTAGATTGGTTGTGACTGTCATTAGAGGTCTGATGATGAAGACGAAGGACAGTCAAGGGAACTCGTCAATGTTTTACAGTAGCTACCTTGTGTTTAGACTCCATTCATTTCTATTGATGAGAACTTTGCACCCATATGGGTTATAAGTGCCATTACAGGTCTGATGATGACCATAGACAGTCGAGGGAATCCCTCAACGATTTACAGCAGTTACCTTTTGTTGGGCTTACTTCATATGGTTCAATATGCCAAAATGTTCAGTTCGTACAAAAATTATACCTAATTAAGATTGAAGTTTAACATAGGAATACCACTACCTACAAGGCATGCTGATGCGTTAGCCGTCATTTTCTCATCTGAGAAGCACCCTTGTTAGGTCTACCTATCACTAAAAATCGTAAAATAAAATAATTTTTAACAAAAAAGAACCGACTTCAAACGGGAAATAAAAAAAAAGTAAAAAATAAATTTACTTAACACAAAGTAAATCGTATTTTGATTTAGTTAATCAGAAATTATTAAATAAGTTTTATAATTTTGAAGTTGGTGCCAAGTAAAACCATAACTAGGTATAGGTATTATCAACCTTTCTCAAATTTGTTATGTAAATAAAGTATAGTTACTATATGTCTGAGTCCGGTGCACTAGTCGTCACTGCGGCCGAGCCAGCGCGCGCTGCATACGCCACCAGGGAGCCGGTGGCAGCGGCGCGCTCGCCATTTCACAACAGTGTTAAGTTTCAGTAACGGACACAGGGATAGTGTTTGTGAACAATCAAAATGATAGTGCAGTGCGGTATAAGGATAGAGGAACAACCCCCGTAGTGTTAAGAACGTTCGCCGTCAGCGATAGTGAATAATTTATTTTTTTATAGTTGTCATTTTTGCCCTGCGTAAGATGTTCAGTCCAATGCTACTTAACAGTTTTTACCTCAGTACTTATTTATCGCGTTGTCGAACCGACCGTGCGCTACTAAATTAACATTTGAACTTTTTGAAACATTTAATAATAAAACATTATATTCAAACATAATATATTTTAACTATAACACCATATCAGTGCATTCCCATACCTCACCTCAAACACAGGTAATAAGATCAGCACAAATTCAAAGTGTTGTTAATTGAGTAAGATTATAAGATTTACTTATTCCACCCTATGTACCTACCCAATAACACCAACTAGCCATAATTAAAATCAAAATGTATAACATTCAAGGTAAAATAAACAGTACTATTATTACTATATACCTTAAAAAAAATACTTAAAAAAACATAGTCATCATGGAGTTCTAGGGAATCTTGATAATTTATATTTTATTATTAAGTTATATTATGTATATAAAACTTCACTTCACATGCATTATTTATATACTTTATGTTTAAACTTACTTCTTTTATAAGTACAGCTAATCTATCTCCAGTTACATAAGAGCTTGATAAGTAATAAGCCACCGGTTGCTTAATTTTTTTTCTTATACCAGAAACCATAAATACAAGGGCATAGGTAGCCTCTTGTTGTGTTCGGTCATGAATAGAACCATGATCTTGGTAGCCTTCAATTTTGTCTTCTCTCTTATTGTACCATAGATGTTTCCTGATGGACATCTCATCAAAAATCAAAACATATTCATTATCTGATGGCTGTTGTTTTTCAACGTGCTTCTTTAAAGATTCAAAAACCTTATTATTAATTCCAACATGCAAATTAAATTGCGCCAGTAAATTTTTCAAAGTGCTTGGTGCTGGAAGACACCAAAGTCTTCGAAGTAGTCGATAGCAAGTAGCTGATCTTTTATACAGTCTTAAGGCTATTATTTTATCTTCCATGGTCCATCTCCTACCTGTATATTTTTTTTTGAAATTCCGAAGCTGGGCTTGCAGTAACAATGACATTGAGGGTGTCAGCTTCTGAGAGAGTTTATTTACTGTCTCATTATCATTTAAAATATTTAATGTATCTCTGTTTTTCAAACGTTTAATTTTTTTGCGCAGCTGCCATATGGTTTTTACATATTTTCTGCATTTATTATATTGTACACTGTCTTTTCTGACAGTTTCTTTTTTCGACAAAATGTAACTTGATGAAATGGTGGCAGCAACTGTTGCAGAATTATCCTACAAAAATAAACAGTAATTTTTACTCTATTTATAATAATGTTACAATGCAAAAACTATTTAAAAGTCATGATTTACTCATTTATAATATTTAATTCTAAAATAAATTAAAATTATTTAAATATTTTAAATTAGTTAAATATTATGAAAAAAAAAACCAGCCAAGTGCGAATCACACTCGCACACGAAGGGTTCCGTACCATTATCTATAAAAACGAGCAAAAAATCACGTTAGTTGTATGGGAGCCTCCTTAAATAATTTATTTTATATTAATTTAACTATTCTTTTTTAAAATGAATATATAAATTATAATTTCAAGTGTCCACCTGTTGCCGTTATCAATATCGAGCAAAAACAAGCAAAAAAATCATGTTTGTTGTGTGCGAGCTTACAACTTTTATTTTATTGTTTTTTAGTATTTGTTGTTGAAGCGGCAACAGAAATACATCATCTGTGAAAATTTCAACTGTTTAACTATCTCGGTTTATGAGATACAGCCTGGTGACAGACGGACAGACAGACAGTTGAACAGCGGAGTCTTAGTAATAGGGTCCCGTTTTTACCCTTTGGGTACGGAACCCTAAAAAAACTATTAAATATAGTATGTTACAGTAAAAAAATGATAAGCTGTTCATAAAAAGTTTTATCATGTGACTTGAACATCTGAATCTATCAAAATTTATATTTACTAAAATGTTATACACTTAGTTTTTTATTAAATCCTTATATTACATTTATTGAAGTGGAGGAGCAATGTAAAACAATACCTATGGCGTCTTAACAGACCTATGCTTAGGTACTTAAAAAGCATAAAAACAATTGATCCTTAATAATTGATTGAATAATTGATGATTAATAATTTCCACTTGTTTGTTGGGTATTTTGAAATTGTATATGTTTCTTTAGTCTACAGTTCGCCTAATAGTTGGTAAGATAGGTTACTACAAAAGGTGGAGTTACCTTTTGATGGTGTTCATTGGTATCATCATGTATCATACGCGAAGGTCCTGGAACTGGATCTGTGATAGTGCTTGATGGTCTACTTTTACTTGGATAGCACACAGCTTTAATCTAAATGTTAAAATTTAAGGGTTTAAATTAGCTAACTATAAAAAAGAAATAAAGCTAATTATACAAAAAATAACTTGATCATTATTTGTTACCTTTTGAGGGTGTTGTATGTTAGTTATGTCTTGTAACGCCTGTGGTGAGTCTAAGACAGATTTTGTTGTAGAGGTTGATTCAGCATTATTCCCAAAACTGGAACTGAGGTTGGAGATTGACAGATTCTATAATAAATAAAAATAAAAAAATATTTACATACAAAAAAAGAATCTCTAAACTGCGTAATATAATATACACAGATATGTTTTGTACCATATTCTAAGCATTAAGTGAGGCATTACAACAGGTTTCAAGTAATGTTGTTATGTCATCACCGCTCTATAGTTATATACAATATTTTTTATATCACATATAATTTGACAGAACATTACTTTTGGCATAAACTTGTGAGATGTGAAAAAACTTAAATATGTTTTAACAGGGCAGACTCTACTCTAGAATACAATTACATATTTTTTTAACTATACACACAAAAGTCATTTCTATTTTCTACGTATATTACAAATCTTTCAATTATTAATCTTCCCATTAGTAAAAATATTGTTCAAATTACCTTATCAATGCATGGAACAGCATCTTTGGCAATCTTCTTCTTATTGATGTTTAAAAATTGTGATTCATCAAAATGTTTATTGCACAACATTTTGTGTTCGGAATACAATTTTTGTTGGAAGTCCACAGAAGACCATGAAGATTCAGGCAGACAAAATTTTGCCCACATTTCACAACTAAAAAGACGAAAATAAGAACTTAAATTATGTCATGGCAATGTAAGCTTTATCCTAGTTATCGGGGTAAACAATGGGTAAACTTACCGCTTCATGTTCGTTGATCCAGGCCTTGGAAAACGATACAATTTTATGTCTGGATCATCACGAGGCGAAAGTCCACACTTAAAACACTTTCGCTTTAAGTTATCTCCCATATTTACGCAAATGTAACAAAAAAAAAAACAGAAAAAAAATCCACAATTTATAAAAGGAGTCTATTTCTCACAAATTAGTCATAAAATCACTATTAAGCTAAAATAGAAAATTTAAGAGTCTAAACTCGAAGAAAGATTTTCTATTACACCAATTTTATAAAAAAATCACTGATAAGAGTCAAATATCTCAAAAGAAGGTCTTGAAGTTTTAATTCACACACAAGTTAGTCCAAACCACTATAAATAAATTCGCGTCACTCAGTCAGCAAGGCACAACTCTTCGCACTTATCAGAAAATTTGCAATTACTTCTTGTCGAAATTAACAAGAAAGATACACAAAACCGATAAACAACTCAAAAGAAGCCATTTGCAATTTTGCAGTGCAAAATAGACTTGGGCAAAAAATATCGATTAATCGAAATATCGATATTTTCTTATAAAGTTATCGACATATATGTCGTCGATATTTTATATCACGATATATCAATATTCGATATTTATTTTAGAGTATCGAATTCATATCAATTTCGATATATTAACGCAAACTGACTCTTCGTTTCGTATTTAATGTAACTAAATACTCCTTGAATACTCTTTGGGACTACTTTATTTTTAAAAAATCTCGACATAATCTGCATCAAATCGAGTATAATGAATACTAATATGTGATCTTACTGTATACGAACATTAATTGTTTAGGCGATGGCAACTCACCACAACCAACATATTGTTTTTATGTCTGTGGCAACCACAGCGTGGTAGGCTAGTATCTAATAGTAGTCTGTGCGACAAGCTCGTTAGCTCAAAAACATTGTTTTGTTTTTTGCACATTTTTAACAAAAAAGCATCAATCATGTCTTTTGTGTGGAAATTCTTCAAAACAAAGACAATGAGTCAACTTCTAGCATTGTGCAGCAAGTCGTACAAAACTTGCGGCAATTTAACCATATTGACCACTCATCTAAAAATTAAGCCCATTTTGCTTGTTTGCAAATGACAAAAATGTAGAATTCATCGGGAACAACAAAATCTGGTGAAGAAACACTGCACCCGAGGTCCCGAGCTCTGGCTCTGTGCCGAATGAGCTAAGAAAAATAATGGAGCTAATTCTAACAACCACTTGACTAAACTAAACTATGACGAAAGTTTTTTCATTATAGCTTTAAAATTTTGAAACTACAATGAAAAAACTTTAGAGATAGTTTAGTTAAGTCAAGTGGATGTCAGAATTGATCTCAATATCTCAGTCAACCTATCCTCGAGAAAAAAGCTGATCCGATAAATTGATAAATTGCCAACATTTCACGCCAGTTGTTTCAGTAGTCGGCCTTAAATATTTAATTTGCAAGGCTTCTTCGGTGTCTTCTGAAAAAGTTGCTACAGCAGTGAATCTGGCAGTTATATATCAATATAAATACAACTGTATTCATATTCTGTCATTTTAAAGAGTTCTGTTTTCTGTCTCCGAAACTCATCATGAGACCATTTCGGAGTAAACCCCTTTTCAAACAAAAAAAGATTTTTTTAAATCCGTCTATACAGGGTGGTTTTTTGAGAATTCCTTTCATTTTTTGTGTAACATTTATTTGCAAAGATTGATCCCTATCAGCAACAGAATGAATTGGTTCAATAATACAGGATGTAATATTTTTTTAAAAATAATTTGGGTCCATTTCCGTCAAGAGTAAAAGATTTTTGAAAAAAATAAATATGCAGTTATTGTTTTCTTCTAAATCGAGCGCATTACTCCTTTCACGACTTTTCCCTAACTCTCGTGGTCTCGGACTTGGCCATCACCGCCCTTCTCAAAAACCTCCCTGTATATGGCGGAGTTATAAAAAATATAAACATCCGAATTGATAACCTCTTTTTGAAGTTGATTGATTAATTTTTGAAGTTGGTTAAAAAGTTGTCGGTAAAAAATACTTTGTCGATAGTTATCAAATAATCACATGTTACGCTAATAGCTAATTAGCTAGATGTCTTATGTACCACATTATTACGATTCATGTGAAGCATTGCTGTACTAAACAATAAAGCGACAATGTAGTGAAGTCCATCACTCTTAAAGCTTCAGACATATTTTGAAGATTCGCGAGCGGGTTAATACATGTGTTCGTTTTCTAGATTTCTTAAACATTTTAATATTATTTCTAAAACAAGAAATTACACAAATCTTTAATCGAATTCCCAAGATTAATAATAACAGAACTTCAATCATATCATTTAATTAAAACCTCCAACTTCGTAATCAACAAAAGTTTCAGTTTAAGCCTGGTCTTTGCGCTGCGTTCTTTTAGCTCGCATGCGATAGTTCCCAACATTTCAAACAATTGCATAAGTTTTAATCAAATAAGTTTGGTTTTAACCGAGCCACCTTACACGGGAGTTGAGTCCACGACTGCACTCCAGCGCGCCTTAACGATACAACAAACGCTCCTTCAGCATGGGAGAGTACTTCAGAAAACTGGCTCGCTCTGCGGGTTGACCACAAAGGCCAAACAATTATAATATATCAACACAACTGTATTGATGTATAATAATTGTTTGTACTTCAAATCATAAATAAAAGAAAATACTATTTTCTTCACGATTATATTTATTTACGAAATGGAAATGTTTTGGGAATATTTAAGTATGAATGCTTGAAAAAAAATATTTCAAAATCGATATTACGATATTTTTCACTCGATAACTATCGATACGATAAATATCGATATATTATTTCACTTGCCCATCAAATTGATTCAAATATTGATATTGATATAAATATTGATGTAAAGATTGCCAATATAGCTGATTGACAAGATATATTAAATATTTTTGTTGCTGGCATATAATTTTTGATTATGAGATCATATCCCACTAAGAAATGTCCCAAATCGCAGTAAGAGACTTGGCCGGGCCTGAACACTGCCCCTCCCGCCCCGTGTTGACGCGTTTATAGGTCACTTGAAGGTACTGAGACGCGCGGAATTGTAACTTGAGAAATTATTTTTAATTTTTACGTTCAAAAATGAGTGGGGTGCTGACATCACCCCGCGCCATTGATGGCGGGTTAATGGATTTTTGAATTTGACTATGTCTCATGTGCTCACGAGTATAATTAAGAAGGTTAGCATTTTTCTTAGTAAGCAAAAAGTTATTTTTAATAATCAATAGTATCTATTATAGTGTTTATTTTCAAACAAAGTATTTCTGTTCGCAATGTTTGTTTGTCCAGCTTAAAAAATTCATCGAAGTTAGCAAAGTTTGGGGATGTTAATATTGTCTCATTAAGAATTAAATTTGAAAAATTGTCAGTTTATGAATACACTAATTTATTTGTCTGTTCTGTTAAGAATTTTAGTATTATCTTGATAATGGTCAGTCCAGGAATTTCCGGACATCCGCTCATTAGCGTGTTTTTTTTTTGTAATTTTTACATATTTATAATAATATAATATAAAAATCCTAAGACAAAGACACCAACTGAATGACTTCAAAGAAAGCAGAGTTGTGTTATGGATGACCATACAGATAACTAAACTTATAAATATTAACAACTATGACCCGAGAACAAACATCTGTGTTCATCACACAAATGAATTCCCAGATCAAGACTCGAACTGCAGGGTATTAAGGCAAGCCTACTTACCACTGCACCACTCGCCCGTCGTATTATTGACCGCCATATATTTGTATTTATTTACGATGCCACATTTAGACGCCTTTCGTCCCTTAATCTATCACGTAATTTATGGAAAGCCCGTATATTAATTGACTTTTTTTAGGGTAAAAGCTTTTAGTATCTCATTAAATAAACCTGTCATCCAAACATTCCAGTTTCTACTCGCTCTGGGACACGGGCTACGCCAAGATCCACATCCCCATCATAGCGTCGGTCTCGGAGCATCAGCCCACCACGTGGTTCTCCTTCTTCTTCGACCTGCACATCCTTGTGTGCACCTTCCCTGTGGGCCTGTGGTACTGCATCAAGAACATCAATGATGAGAGAGTTTTTGGTATGAAAGATGTGTTTAATAATTTTTTTTCCTAAATGTGTTCCACTGTGTTATTTAAGAAAAGCCACCCGCGATCATTGCTGAAAGTCAACAAAACTTAATGTTACATGCAAATTCTTTGCTATCGCCATGCCCTGTCAAAATTAAACAATTAATTTGACTATTTTAGTAAAGTAAGAAAAAATCACCCAAGGACCCCTAGACCGCTCGATATTGTGCAACCTGCACCCATTGTTTTTCTCCAACTTTCATCAGATTGGAAACTTAATTTTTTAAATTTTTAAAAACAACTAAACCGGTTTCCGTCCCATCTTCCAGTGGCTCTGTACGCCCTCTCCGCCGTATACTTCGCGGGCGTAATGGTGCGGCTCATGCTGACCCTCACGCCTGTGGTTTGCATACTGTCCGGCATCGCCTTCTCCATCCTGCTGGACCTGGTGCTGATGGAAGACGAGCTGGGGCAGATGGAGGCTGAGGAGAAGGTATGTTTCAGGCTCGGGTACACTTTAGCAAATTTTTCGAAGCTTATTAGGTCGTTTTGAATCAAAACAGATACTGATTTGCATATTAATTTGGCGATAAACAGACAAGTAGAGTGATAATATATTCATATAATAATAATAACAATAATAAAAATGTTTATTTCGTTATTTTTCAAAATACAGCTTTTTTAACCTTACTTCTAGCAAACTGCAAGACAGTTTGTTAGTCGAGTTTGTTAGTGGGTAGTATACCCCTGCCTTATACGCCGGAGGTCCTAGGTTCGAATCTTGGTCGGGGCATTCATTTGAATACTAATGTTTATCCTCGGGTCATATGTTGTATATATGTTTATTCTGGGTTCCCCCAGTTCGCTGTAACTCATGCTCTCCACACTTTGGGGCCACAGAGTTGGTGTGTTAGGGGAGTTGGTATGGTGATAATTGTCTCCATAGTTGCCTGTTTATTACCACCGTTTTGACAATATAATGTGTATGAAATCGAGAATGAGTTGAAAATGTTTGTCATTATTAATATTTTTTCTTTAGATATTGATGATAATAATTAAGTTTGTAATAAAATTGGATATCATGATTTAATGAATAATATTTACCTGTATTTAATCTTATTATCTGAGCACTTTTGATAGTTACTGTAATTAATGAAATGTAATTTGAATTTAAACCGTGTTAGCAAACCTATGTTTAAGCTTTCAAATGTAAAATTGCTGTTTGTACCCAATTTCTGAGTACCAATTTAGCTTCAAACTAAATATTATACCTTATTTTTATAAGTATGTTATTGTTAACTGTGTGTTTGCCTCATAAAATAAATAAATAGGTAAAACATGGAGATTTTGAACATATTTTAGTTTTTATAAGGTAAAAAGGGTTACACAATAAATGCAAATTAAAAAAACAAATTCATTACTAACCTTGTGTAGTTCTAGCTGTCACACAACAAGGTTCTCAGATATAAATTCTGTTAATGAACAACTTTGCGATGAATCATCCTTGAGAAATATTATATAGGAAAGATTACCAACTCATTTACTATCTAACCGTCCATACCCCTTCCTTTCCTTACTTGGGGCTATACCGTTTGTTTAATATATAAACTTTTGGACGATAAAACATGTGTTTTTAATTAACAGACACTGTCGACAAAACAGTGCAGAGAGTTATTTTCCACCAGCTTTCTTTCCTTTAGAAAACCGAAGTTTAACGTTGCATATCCAAATATTCAATAACAGAAAACTAAATTAATTTAAAAATGCGCACCCCCTTCCCTAACTGGGTGTCGCTCCTATGAAGGCTGCATTGCATTTCCATGCCACAGCCATAAAGGTGGTTTTTAGTGGGTAGGTGCCACTCTGGTGAGTCCTACATCACCCCGCAGATCGGCTGCGGAGGTATGCATGACGCATCTTCCACCTGCCTCCCTGCGGGGGGTGCTGCCTAAATGTCAAAAAAAAAAAACAAATAATATACTTTAATTTTGTTTTCATTCTTTTGTAAAATTTTTAACATAACTTTTAGAGTACAAAAGTGAAGAAACGCGAGCAGCCGCCGCCAGTGGACAACCAGCTGGGCACCAACGTGCGGTCCGGCATCCTCATCTCCTGCATGATATTACTGATGCTGTTCTGCGTGCATTGCACGTGGGCCACTTCGAATGCGTACTCCAGCCCCAGTATAGTGCTGGCTAGCTATGGGAATGATGGGTGAGAATTGTAATCACCGTAGGCTTCACTTGGAACGGCTCTTGTTCCTGTGATTTCACCGTATGTTCCTTCCTATACCGAAACACAACCAATCTATAGTCATTGCCAATCGGAAGACACGCCCCGCTTCTTTTTTGTCGAGGTTGCACGCTACAAATTCAAATATTTATTTCTCAACATTGACAATTACTTGTTCTTATTGACGTCAAATAAAACATGATTCTACCACCAGTTCGAAAAAAACCTTCGTGAAGAAGAACTGGCAAGAAACTTCACGGGTATATTTTTTTTCAAAATAAATTTACAGAGTCTCTTTATGTCTATACAAAAATTATTCTTTTCTGCATCTGTTAGCTCGGCAAGTCTCCCTCCCCCAAGTATCCAAACGACGAACACCCTCAAACGGCACCCGTTCACGAGTTATCATTGTTGATCAAAGTTATAAAAAAAAGTTGCCATATATACAGGGTGTAAAAAAAGAATGTTTATCCTGAAACAGGTGAAGGAGTTGCTTAACCTGAACAACTTTGCCAAATAATATGTCATATTGTGCGAAATATACCGGGTGACTCTTTTTTATTGTTCAGACAATTGGCACGTGGGCACAGGCCACAGCTCTTAGCGTATTTTTCGAACTGAAAAACATCAACATTTGAAATTTTTTTTTTATGACGGCGTAGTGTTTATTTGAGTAGACGATTTTTTTTTAAAATTTTTGGAAAGTTACACAGAATTGCAGTCTGAACTCATCTGCCATTCTGATCTGTCGGTAAACAGTTCCCCGGTGTAATATAATAATTACAGTAAAAAAACTTAATGCTGATAATTAATTGCAATGCATTTTCGAAACGCTCAACGAGAATGCCCTCCTCCGGCCCTTTGCGCGGACCGCGCGGGCATTTACGGTTCTGCTTATATCAGTCAGTACATAGCGCTGCAGTATAACAAGATTTACGTAAAAAAATGTTCTTCCTTTCTTTAGTTTAGGACAGTAAACAATGCAGAGATGCAGTTGAAAACTTTTTTAAAATCGAATTTGGCCTATGTTTCTTAGGAAAAGTTGTTTAATGTTTGACGACCGAATGGTGTAGTGGTAAGTAGCCTTGCCTCATACGCCAAAAGTCCCAGGTTCGAGGCCTGGCTGGGGCAATTATTTGTGTGATGAACACAGATGTTTGTTCTCGGGTCATGGTTGTTTGTATTTATATATGTATGTTTATTCAGGGTTCCCCCCCAGTTCGCTGTATGGTCATCCATAACACAAGCTCTGCTTACTTTGGGGCCATGCAGTTGGCGTTTTTGTCCGGGGATTTATTATTATTAAGCAACGCTTTCACCTGTTTCAGGGTTGATGGTACTTTCTTACACCCTGTATACTATATAGAAACGACTATAATACTGAATATTAATAAATTTTTCACAGATCACGTAAGATCCTGGACGATTTCCGTGAAGCGTACGGCTGGCTGTCGCAGAACACGGCCGAAGACGCTTCCGTCATGTCGTGGTGGGACTACGGGTACCAGGTCAGTGGCTGTCCTATGTACATGTGCAAACAACCATGTTTAATAGGACTGTTATTTGAACTCATCTTTAGTCCTAAGAAAAGTGTTTGACTTATTGCGTAATTCATACGTGACCAGACTTCAGATACAAATTTTTTGATAATTTAGAAGCACGACATAGTATGGTCTATTATGTATGATATATTATGGATAATAGATGGATGTATTACGCTAACACTCAAAGATAAAGTGAACTTGATGGTGCAAACGATCTTAATACTTAACATCACGGTAACATGTCTCACCAATAAATTTTGTGTCTTAGAGACTTATTAATAAGATTCACTTCAGAGTACGCGTCATCTTTAGAGTGGGGAAGATCGTCATACGACCGAGTAGCGTAGTGGTTAGAAGCCCTGCCTCATACGCCGGAGGTCCCAGGGTTTGTTTTCGGGTCATGGTTGTTTGTATTTATGTATGTATGTTTATTCTGGGTTCCCCCCAGTTCGCTGTAAGGTCATCCATAACACGAGCTCTGCTTACTTTGGGGCCACAGAGTTGACGTGTTTGTCTGGTGATTTATTATTATTATTATGAGAGATGACACATGATTCAAGTAAAGCTAAGGCGGTTAACTATTAAGTTTGCAAATGCTTGGCTAATATGGTCTCAGTTTTAATAGTTACCTGCATACAGACCAAGTTCATAATATAAAGCCTCGAATGTTCACAGATAGCAGGCATGGGCAACCGAACAACCCTGGTCGACAACAACACGTGGAACAATTCGCACATAGCGCTGGTCGGCAAAGCAATGGCCAGCAACGAGACTGCTGCGTACGAGATCATGAGCAAGTTGAACGTGGACTACGTCCTGGTGATCTTCGGGGGAGCCATCGGCTACTCGGGCGATGACCTGAACAAGTTCATATGGATGGTTCGAATTGCTGAGGGAGAGCATCCGAAGGAGATTCATGTGAGTCTTATTTCGGTTTTAGAAGTTAAGGTGACTTTTATTTTGGAATCTCTTGGCTCCGGATTCCTTTTCGTCCTGGATTCTGGAGGGTCGTCTGGAAAATTTTACAAGACACATACGTCAGCATCTCATAACTATGAGATGCTAATGGCTCTTTTGGTAGAGATAAAACAATTATAAACTCTAATTTAATCACGGAAAGGACGTGTATCGACTGTCGCTTTGCGGCCGTGTCGACCCAACCATATTCATATTAGCTAAACGTTCTGGTGAGTGAGCGAAAGAATCAATCAAACAAATTGAATAGCTAACTATTTAAGAAACCGCGTTGCCGATAAGCATTTTTAGGTATAAATAAGTATTTTGTACCTTTGAATCAGAATCTCCGGATTTACCGTCCGCTAAATGTTTATTATACTATTTCCATTTCTTTATTTTCTCGATGAAAGTTCTAATTTGATATAATGTAGTGTTGTGACCAAATAAGTAATGATATCGATCGCATATATTTATTATATTTTGAACAAAGACAAATACGACAAAAACATTCAAATATATATTTTTTAATCGAAAGCCTCCTAAAAGATATGAAATTGACGAAATAGCTGCCGAATGTGGTCATTGGGTTCTTCGATTTCCGCCGTATCATTGCCAGTACAATGCTATAGAACTAATATGGGCACAAATCAAATGACACGCCGCTCGAAACAATACCCATCCTCCTTTTATGGCAAACAAGATGTTAGATTTATTAAAAAATGCATGTGCGGAAGTAACTGTCGAAAACTGAGAAAAATTGTGCGAAGAAGCCATAAACATATAAACAAGTCGGATCGGGAAATTCATGTGGCATGCGATTATATACAAGTACAGGAACTTATAATAAATGTTGGGGAGAGCTCATCGAGTGACAGTGACGATTCATCAGATTTTGATTAAAATAAATAAATAAAGATTACGTGTCGTTATAATTATTTCGCTTCATTGTCGAGTACCTACCTATACCTACTTATTTTACAACTTAAATTTAATAAATTTGTACAAAAATATCCGGCAGTAGTTTATTTTCTTACATTTTGTAAAAAAATATCGGGTCTGTTATCGTGTTACGTTTATCGATATAGCTCCATCACTATCAGTCTCTCTGACTCTGGTATTATATAACCTTGTACGTGTGTAAACGTCATATTTTTATAAAATAATGCATACGTAATGTAAAAAAAATGCTCGCACAAGTTTTCACAGGAGCTGTCATCGAGAAAATAAATGGAAATAGTGTAGGTGACTTTTTTCATAGAACTCTCCATCAGCATTTATATAGCATCTGAACCAATGTTCAAAACGCTTTTCAGTCCGCTGCAGGCACCTCTTGTACAGTCTTCTCGAACGCTGAAAGCGCATCTTTTGGTGACGAAAACTGGTATACCTTCAAGATTGTCCCAGTGTATCGCGATGTTTTAAATTGTTGTAATGATTGTTTATAGGCCTTTTTGTCTATGATTTAATAAACAAGATCTACTGGCATTTTTGTGTGTTATTATTATTACTGCAACTCAACCTACGTCGCAAGCTTGCCCTTTAAGGCTTTAAGCTTGTATTCGGTCGTTTATTGCTCACAAACCTTACAATGATGACAGGTCAATATTAATTTTGTTATAAAATTAATTCAAGAAACATTTCCACTCGCTTATACATTATTTGCCGCAAAATATCGAAGTTTTTTTTATTATTTCTCAGGCTATAATTCGAGGACACGCGAGTCCAATATCGTAAGAGTTAAAGACGTTTTTGTCATTAAGTTGATTATAGGACCAAAAATAGTATAAAAAGCCTCCAGAGTAGTACGAGTGTTCGTCAATTTGCGGTTGTAAAGAATACGTGTAGCCTGCGAATTTTATTATTGTAGTTATTATAATGCATTTAGTTGTTGGTTTCCAGGAGCCAGACTACTTCACGGAGAGGGGCGAGTATCGAGTGGACTCGGAGGGCTCCAAGACGTTATTGAATTGTTTAATGTACAAATTATCATATTATAGGTAAGATATTTACAATTTATTTTCGTATTTTTACAGTATGAATTAATTGATAAGTTCGCGATTTCATTATAGTATTTATGGATTAGTTCTAATTCAAATAAATAGTTTTGTGTGTATGCTTCTCGAAATAGGAAACATTTCCTCGTTAAATACTGATACTACTGAAACTATTTTTATAATTCTTACATTATCCAGACATAGGCTACACTTATCTCGATACTCCCATGGGATCAGAAGGCGCGCGGGTGAAACCGCGTCGGAACCTCTAGTGCAATATATCCTGACGTCACAGTTGGTGTTTATTTTTATAACAAACTTATGACGCAAACAGATCTTCTTAACTGCATGTGGCTAAACCGATTCAGTTTTCGTTCAGGTTACATGAATGAAGGTGATATTTATAAAGAGAGACTTATCTCGGCTAAATGTGCAAGTAATAAGCGACTTTGTCTTACACTACATAGTGATGAAAATCTTAGTAAAAAGATTGGTTTCATAATATTCATATATATTTTTATTTGACACGTTAAAGCAGAGTTGTCCAACTCAATTTTGCAGAGGGCCATATATAAAATGTGAAATTTTTTATTTTTTATTAATAATAATTAGTTATTATAACATTTTATTTATGAAATTATATAGTATGTACCATACGGTTGTTAAAAATAATATCGATCGCGGGCCTTATTGATACGGCCCAGGGGCCGAATGCGGCCCGCACGCCGTGTCTTTGACATGACTGCCGTTCAACATTTCATCCTAATAGTGTTCTCAGCTTTTTGCTTCTAATATTGTTCAATTTTATACATTGTTTTAATTACAAAACAATGATGGAATTGCAGGTATGACAGCGGCGGCAGTCCGCCGGGCTACGACCGCACGCGCGGCGCTCTGCCCGGCAACCTCGGCTTCAAGCTCACCTACCTCGAGGAGGCCTACACCACCGAGCACTGGCTGGTCCGCATATACAGGTGATACCCTGCCGTGACCTGGCTTCCACCTGCACCACCCGAGAGTACACTCAGTGATCGCACGGCTCATGTTAAGCTATAAGTGTACAGCACAGCTAAATCAGATTGGAAACGTTTGTCCCTTCGTAGCAGTATACCGTGCGGTGGATACAGTATACCGTGCGGTGGATACTGTGATTCTAGGAATGTAAACATATTTTGTCAAGAACAGAGCCTGAGTGGATTTGGGAAAAGAAAGTTATATTTATTGTGTGTAGTGAATAGTTTAAAATATCTTATAAACAGCGACGCTGATGATGCTGTAAAATAACTTGTAACATGTACTGTCATACCAACAGGGAGCTATCAAGCTTGCCGAAAAGCTTCTACCTAATTCAGAAGATTTGTAAACACTGATCTTGTCCGCGTTCCATTTTACTTTTCCATGCGACATAACGTTGAATTTTTCCTTTTTTTTGGATCCTTGTAACTTCTTTTAGATCTTCCCCTTCCTATTTTTCCTTCTACTTATCTTATATAAATTTCTTAAAATGTTCGCCCACCTTACACGTTCCAGTCTCGTCTAGCAACACACTTGAAATGCTTCTAGACTGTTTTTTGTTCAGTTCCACATTATCTTACAAATTACAAAATAGCTTTCCTTAACAACTGAAACTCTGCGACTCTAACATGGTACATTTTTAGCAAGTATCAGTATATTCTATAAATTCATAAGTTACTTGTATTGCAGGGTTAAAAAACCGGATGAATTCAATCGTCCCCGCTTGCCGCTGTCAAAGAGAAAGATCCAAACCAAGAACTCCATCTCTAAGAAGGTGAGCCCTTGAACGAGTAGAGTAGAACGAGAGTGTAGTTACTGTGCTTCTCATAATTCTGCTATTTTACTAACAGTAGGGAAAACTAGTTGCGCTAAAAGCGATATTTTTCATCTTTAACTTTTTAGTTAGTAGGTAATTTTTAACAAAGGGTAAGATTGTAAAATATTTGTATTTATTTAAGTATACGAGTTATGATTTATTTAATGATTATCGGTGAAAAGACAAAACAATAGCTTCGATAGAAATAACCTAGTAACATGATTAACTTGAGTGTTATTAAATATAAAAAGCCAGAAAGCCGTTGTGAAAATTTCACAGATGAGAAGGAACACTTATGTGCTTTCAATGACTAATGACAGTAAACGACACATTAATTTCCAATTCTCCATCTCAAACTGACAGTGAGTAATTCAAGTTTAACCAAAGTCAGAGCGAAATATAGATTTGACATCGGAAACGGATCGGAACGACTTGTTTTTGAGAACGCATGGCACAGTTCCTTAGGAAATGTCTTCTTTTTCATGTTATGAGTGTGAGCTGTGAGTAATCTAGTGTTTTCCTCAAAGTGAGCTAAGTGCGGTGTACAGATATTAAATTTCACATGTTTTTTTAACCCCCTTCCTTGTAGGTTTTCACCATACATGTTGCGCGATGACTTTGATTAACCTTCCCTCCCCTTATGTGTTCCATCTGTAATTTACGGTGGACACTAATTGGCTAATTAATTGGATAAAAAGAACGCTCAAAATTTATCTTCGAGGGATGTAGGGTGGGATCCCGCTCCGCCTGCTTGGAGACCCTCTGAAATCACCGGTTTCTTTAGCATCTAGACCTAGACTACGGCCAACGAGGCAAGATAAAGCACGTAAACAAACTGACCGTTATTGGCTACATTGCGTTAGCGGTTATTATATCTGTCCTTGTCTGGTACACAATAATGTCAGTTGGTCGACGTCGGTTGGCGTTGCGTGAGTCATGGCACAGGAAAGCTGTAGGAAGATGTAGGAAGAAGAAGTTATCAACCTGTTGATAACCTGTTCGTTATGTTTTGAACCCACAAAGCATTGTTTACATTCTTTCTTATCTCGTTGGCTTTTTTCTGTTATCATTCAAGTACCTAAATTACTGACTAATTTATTACTACACCAGATAGATAGATTTTTTTTATTGAAAAAGGGTTAGACGTTTGTCTTCTATCTCACCTGATGGAGAGTGACGATGAAGACGAAGGTGTTACACGTCTATCCACGAGATACCTATTCACTCGAAGCTTGGAAGAACTAGGACTATAGTTTTCTGGAATACAGACGAAGGCAGTTCATTCCACACCTTGGCGACCCGCACTAATAAGGAACTATCGAGCGTTTGGTTCGACTTCTTGGGATGTCTACTATAAAGGGATGGAAGGCTTGTCTGCGTCTAGTAGTCCGATGCAAGAAGGGTGTGGGTTCAACCTGATCAACTAGAGCATTCGCGCACTCTCCAAAATGTAATCTATAGAAGACTGCTAAACTGGCAACTTTCCAATTTTACATCTCGCCTAACAATAGATCTTTCAAGTTATTTTAATCCTCGAACAATACGATATATGATAAGGAAACCGGGATTTTGTACATATTTAAATATGACTAACTTACAAAACTTTACAAATAATTTATTAACTTTTCAGAAATATCAAGATTACTAGTGCACATTACGGCTTTAGTTATAAAATTAATTAAATACTAACCTACAAATGTACTATGTAAGTTCCCTTCGGCGTACCGAGTCTCATTGTGTGTTCTTTGTTCGTAGCTGTCTGTGGAAAGCGATTCAATGGTATAGTAATTGTGTAAGCTCCTTTTGAATATAAGTATGTATGTATTGTATTGTGCATCCTTCAGGCTTTACTGTGAATTAATGACCCCGTTCTGAGAATGTAGACGTTGTATTGTTGTTTTTTTTTAAATAAATCCCGGAGATTTGTGCCTGTGAATATGACTGCATGATTATGACTTAAGTGAATATGACTTAATATTCTTACACGTGTGACTTATGCAACTTATATGTAAGTCTTGTAAAAAAGTTCATAAAATAAAATTGCTAAAATCCATGCTTAACGCATGCCATCTTGATGTCGGTTTACACCCTTTGAGTAATCTTTCCTATCAAGATTAAGATGTTTTTCATAGAGAAAATACAAAGAAGAGATGCCCTGAGCAAACTTAGCAATATTTGTCATTGTAGGCTGATGTGACACATTAGTTAGTTCCTCTCTTCGCTAGGGGCGCTGGCGTCCGTGCTTTTGATTTGGTGGCAGGCACTCGAAACTTGATCGTTGATTTTTTTCAATATGTTTCTCAAAACACAAAAATGAAATTAAACGACGATAATTTTTCACTCGTAAGACTTAAAAAAGCCGTCTTTATAAATAAGTCAATTGTTCGAGCAAGGGACGCCGTAAGCCACTTCATTAAATAATGACAGACACAGCATTTTCTCTTCGTATTTGCTCCATGATTTTTTTGGACTAATACAATAAATCACTTACTATATAATATGTAATTTTTTCTTGACAAAGAAATATGAGATATAGTTGCAAATATAATTATTTTCAGTAAAGCCTGCTGTTTTGTATGTACTATGTGTTTTTGTTGACTTTGGGTTCGTGCAGTTGTAGAATGATGTTTTTGTAATGATATCGTTTTATGTAATGAAACTGATTAGAAATATAATAATTGAAATAGGTTTGTAAGTTTGTGTCTTTTTAAATAACATGGTATAAGCATATCTAGTCTGCTGGTTATCATAATTGTTTTGATGTTTTGTTTGGTTTTGTTTGCATGTTGGTTGTTATGTTTATATGTTAGTTTTGTTTATGAGTATACAAATGAGTTATTTAAATATCGTTTTTTTTTCTAACCGAGAATGATAATACTTTTTTGTTGTTAATGGTGTAAATGCAAACCGACTGGATTAAATCTTTTCTGAATAGTAGACAGTTATTTTCTGTTTCCATACATATGTGGAAGAGAATAAGAAGATATAGTTAATATAACATAAAATAAGTAATAAATAATATAAAATTGTATTCGCAAATATTTTTCACCCACTTGTTTGACGTCCGATCTACCTAATATTTAGGCAATTAATATTCATGTTTTCTGTAAATTGCCCTTAACTCCGCTCCCTCTTGAATAAGTAACCCGTTATTGTCGGCCATAGTCTTTGTTTCAATAGGTTGCATCACACTCCAGTTGCAACCATCTCGGTCTGACGGTCATACAAATTAATATTAATATATTCGTTTCCATTCCCACAGACGTCCAAAAGAAGAAAAGGCGTTATAAAGAATAAACCAAATGTTATTAAAGGCAAGAAACTACCCAAATTAGAGTAAATGGAACTCTAAACCAATGGTGTAAGCTAGATAATAGATTATCAAAGCCAGTGGTAATCTTGCAGTAATGTAACTTATTTCCTTTTTTATTATATGATAACAAATTTTTATTATTAGATTTTCATTTCTTGCACTTTATTGTAGTATTTATATAATTCAGACACTTGAAAGGAGGACTTGAATAACTGATTCGACTGCGCTATTCAAACGTTTTATCGGTTTTACATGATTAATAACCTAATTCAATTTACCCAGCAAACTAGATAAATTATGTGTTCCTTAGGCGCGCCCCACATGGTCTGGCCGGCACATTCGACAGTATTTGTTGGTCAGAACAGCCGGCTAAAAGTGCCGATTGGCCAGCCCAATTGGGTTTCATATAGGTGAGCTCTTCAAATGAAACTTCAAATAAAGATTTGTTTCATCACTGAACAAGGATTTTGCGTACTTACATTTTAAGTCCAAAATCGCTTTTGAAAATCATTTCGATAGCTTTAAATAAAACACTTTTTACCGGATATTATCGCGTATATTTTAGTTAATTTTAAAATTATTTCGACGTTTCGGCATCTTTCGGCAAACGTCGAAATAATTTTAAAATTAACTAAAATATACGCGATAATATCCGGTAAAAAGTGTTTTATTTAAAGTATGAATCGTGAAAATTTAAGAAAATATATATTTCGATAGCTTTTAAATTTGGTCCCTTTCTGTTTCTTTCGAACTCCGTGTTGTTTGCATAATATTTAGTTTTTTTAGACGATAAGGTAAGACCTGAAAAGTTAAATTTGAGTAATGGGCTGACATTTCAATGCTCAGATATTTTTTTTCTATAGCATAACTTTGAAACTTGACAATTCTTTTCATAGAAATTACGACCAATAAAAGTTATCTTATCATGCAACAATCACCAAGAAACTTACTCGTACCCTGTAACTTGCCCGGGGTATTAACGACAGTCATGACTTCCTAGTCTCACTTGACCTCCTTTGAAAATATTATTTTCTGTCAATTACGAAATTCATTATGTCATTATGTATTTCATAAATGAAACACTGGGCTAATTTTTCAATTCTCAGATAAACTTTATCATTTTGATAGGTCTATAGAAATTATGTCAAATTTTAAAAAAATGTATTCCACCGATAACCGAGCGTTGAAGTATAAGCGCTTATTCTACTATATTCTTTATCGTTGGTTAGTTAGATGGGCACAAAACACGGCGCCAGAAATGATTCAAAGTAGTAACATAAGCGAAAATAATATGCCTTATTGTGAACTTTGCGATATCTTTGCTATTTATAGAACTAAATTTATTATCTGACATTTTTGTGGCTTGTAACGGGCACACTGACAAGCAGACTGCATAAGTAACTATGTACGTTTCTTCTGAATGCGGATTTACCACTGGCCTGGGACTGACACCAATATTTGTGAGACCTGTTACTTTATTAGACGATATAACTTCGTATTATACCCTTTAGTTGAGAAAGTTTGTATGTTAAATTTGCCGCGTGTGTCTATTAGGGCTGCTTTTTGAAACTAGTCCGTATAAACCAGTGAATGGGGTATATATTACCAGTCATGTCTTTAAGTATGTAAAGGTTATGTAAATGTAATTTGTAGCTGTGCACTTAAGCTTCATTTGCTATAAATATTAATGTTTGCATATTTAAATTTTAATTTAGTATATAAAAGGTAATATCTTACCTTTCAAAGCCCAAATAGAGACACGATGACATACTTGACTTAAAAACAAAATAATTAAACATTGATTGTTCAGTGTTCGACCAGTGACAGCTCAGCGTTGGTCATAGAAATATCAAAAAGAAAAAAAAGAAGTTACAAATAAATCTCAAAAAAGGGGGCTATTCTGAACCTGTATTAATCTCATAAGTCAATTTCTTCATTCATTATTCATTCATTCTTTATTTGCTTGTTTAAAGCATTTTGGTTTAGTTTCATGGCCTACATAAGCTCTACAATTCATATTTGGTTTCAGACAGAGCCATCTATTGTGATAGTTGGTATTATTTTTGACATACTGAAAACCAAACACTCCGAAAATCTGGGAATGTCTAAAATATTCAATGTTTAATTGTTTATTTTGTTGGTCAATCACCATTAGGGTTGTATAATAACAACGTCCATTTGTATAAAAAGAGGGGTGAATTATGACGCCTTATCCTTACGTGTTTACTTGTACTAAGTATATGAATAAGCACGAAATATAGGGTTCTAAAAGATTAATGATTGTAAGCACCATTTTAATTAGCAGAAATTAGTGTAAACATGAATTTTGGTGATGTGGACGGCCTATTATGTATTATGAATACATGTACTAATATCTATACATGTACTTCATTAGCTGCTCATAGTTTCACTTGACTTTGTTCTAACACTTTTTTAGAATTTTTCAAAAATATAAATAGGGTCTAAGAAATGTTATATTGTGCAAATAGTATTCTTTGTAACATGCTAAGAAATTTTTTTATTAATGAAATAATAAAGTATTGTTTATATTTGTATAATAAAATTGCAAGTATATTGTAATGTCTCAAAAAGTCAGTAAAGTGTATAGTAGGCATCTACGTAATTCTTGTTTACGCTTCGGTTCTACTCTACCGTACTTAGTAACATTTATTCTATCTTTTTTATGGGTGGGTGACTTTCATTATATTGTTAAGGAGATTTAAGATTTTAAAATGTCTTGTTCTTGTGTTATTTGTCACCAGTGTGTCTGGACTAGTTAAAATGTGACATATCTATTGTGTCTTTCTCTGTAACACTTCAACTGAGCTATTCAAAATGCTTGTATTTAAACAAATGTTATGATTTTATTTTTATTTTATTGTTGCACAGTGCTTACTTGTTTTTGGTGTTTAAAACAGTTTTCAATGTCATCTGATTCGTGATCAATGTCAATGTGGTGTGTACAATGTTGAAATAAAACAGATGAAGTCGATTTTTGTGTTTTTTATTTATGAATTGTTTACTATTTCCACAGCCGGCTAAGGCGGTCCATCTAGTTGACATCCGTGTCTATGTTAATTATTTAAATTGGAATGTGTATTGATGATGCGTTGCCGACTAGTTGCTCCCGTTAGTTCACTGGCAGTTTTTTCCCTTTAACATGTATGGAAAGTGAAATGAAGCTTTTGCTTACTCTTTACGTATGCTATCAAACAGAGTCAGTAAACCAGCAGTAAGTATTATCAGCTTACTACGCATACGTGGAATTAATCGTACGGTATAGCGTTATATTCTGGGTAAACTACAGATTAGATAAACAAAAAGGGGTACTCAGCACCTACAGAACAGAAACTTGTGTAAGCCCTTTCTCTAAATGTTTAAAATTCTGAATTTTCTTCGTTGTTTTTCTTTTTGTTTGTTAAAAATAACGGTTTTAAGGGTTAAAAAGCCAAAACCTTTAAGTTCAAAAGCAACATTCGATCTCAATCTCGCAAAACTGCACAATATTTAGAGAGTTTATTTGGTATGGCCCCCAACAGGAGTATTGGTAAGAGCGTCCCCAAAAACAAAGCCTAGTGTAGCATAGTGAGTGTAACGCTCTGATAATCTGAAGACTGAACTTTGAAATTTTATTGGAGAAAACAGAACGTTCCTTAATACCTTAATCCTCAAAAATGTTAAGTAATAAGACATAAGAAAGGAGATTTAAGATCATTTCTGGTGCGGAGTAATGCATCACAGGAAGGTTCACCATAACTGTTCTATTTGTTTCGGAGAAAAAAAAACTTATTTTCTGAATAAAGTTGTATGGCGAGATGTTACAAAAATTGTTCTATAAAATGTAGTTGTTCTGAAGATAGATTTCCTAAATGCTATTTTGTAGCTATTTGCGACCTACAACACTATTAGCCCGCAACAACCCAGCAGCAATACTACTGCATTAGATGCAGCCAGTTCGACAAAATACCTCGATGACACTTTTCAATTGGCCTTACAAACTTATTGTTATTCATAACAAATTGCCAAATTATATTTAAAAGCATTGGAGAGTTTACAAACAAATTAAATATTTTTTTAATAGGTAACTCTAATTTTAATGTACAAGATGATTTAACTGACAAATAACAAACAATATTTAAATAAATATGAAACGATTATATCGTGTTGTAGTTATCGTCACAAATTAAAATTGTAAATCTGCAAGATCGCCAGCTTATGTTTGCAAATAGTTTTACTAAACTGGGCTCTGCATGGGCTGGCATTACTCAACCGGCACAATAATGAAAGGATTTTAAATCGAATCATTACCTTTGATGAAAAGTGGATCCTATACGACAATCGGAAATGATCATCACAATGGTTGAACCCTGGCGAACCAGCCAAATCCTGCCCCAAGCGAAAATTGACTCAAAAAAAGTTACTTGTGGGCGTTTAATAGACTAGTGCCGGTGTCGTTCACTACAGCTTTCTTATATCTGGCCAGACGATTATGGCAGATGTCTATTGTCAGCAACTGCAGGAAAAGCTAGCTGCTAAACAACCGAGGCTGGTCAATCAGTCTAGGCCACTGCTGCTTCAGGAAAACGCTACACCACACACTGCACAACAGATTGCTACCAAATTAGAGGAGCTTCAATTGGAACGTTTAAAATATCCACCGCACTCCCCGGACCTGGCTCCCTTTTAGGTCAGCCCCTTTCAATCTGCATTGTGACGAAATTCACTACCATTCTGTATTGAGTTTCGGTACAAACAAGTAATAACTATGCTTTAATTTTAATTGTAATAATAAAATAAAAGTCGAAATTAGTACAATATCAGAGGTTGAGGACTAAGAAAAAATGGCTAACCAAGGGGTTGAAAAGGAGTTGTTTGAATAAAAGACGACTTTATCTTAAATATTCCTTAAGCGAGGACAACAAAAAACAAAATAAAGCAACATATGACAAATATAACAAAATCTTGAAAAAGTGTATGACCGCATCATTAAAATCATGTAATGTTAAATATATTCAAAACGCAAAAAATGCATGCAAGGCTTCTTGGAATATAATTGAAAAAATCGCGACATCAAACTCTACCCGAAATCAAAATATTGTAAAACTTAAATTAAATAACATTATACACACTGACCCGAAAAGTATCTGTGAAACTTTTAATAAGTTCTTTATAAACATGACTAATCAATATAATTCTGACATTTTAAATTATACCTTCTGACTCAATCTCAAATAAATAATCATTCGATATTTATTACACCAACTGACGAAAATAAAATAAGTAAAATTATAAACACTTTAAAAAGCTCTGGATGTACAGGATTCGACCACTTGACTACATCAATTATAAAACGATGTGCATGCGTTTTGAAGACGCCCCTGGCTCACGTAATTAATTTATCACTCACGCAAGGAAAATTTCCTGAAAGATTAAAACAGTCCATAGTCAAACCCATACACAAAAAAGGTGACGTAACTGAAATAGTAAAGACTCTAGATTAATGTGGCATAAGAGGTAAAGCAAACGAATGGATCCGAAGCTACCTGGAAAATAGATCCCAATGTGTGGAACTAAGCTATCTTAACGGTAAATATAGAGACACAGTATGCTCACCTTATCGTGAAAACAAATACGGAGTACCCCAAGGTAGCATACTGGGTCCACTTTTATTTTTAGTATATATAAACAACATTCCATGCATAGTTAAAAAATAAAAATCTGTATTATTTGCAGACGATACTACACTTGTAATAAAATCGAAAAATAAAAACGAATAAAAAAATGAAATAATTAAATCAATGACAGATGTGATCATACTTAACTGATTGACTTACTTAAATGATTTAAATCTCAAAATCAGTATCAATAAAATCAATATCATACAATTCTTGACATATAATTCTAAAAATGATCCAATTGACATAACTTTTGACAAGCATAAATTAAACAATGTTGACGCGGCAGTATTCTTAGGCATTACTATAGACAAAAATCTAAACTGGAAAGCACACATAGACAGCTTATGTAAAAAAGTAGACCGATTCATATATGCACTTAGGAGAGTAAAAGATATAGCAGGACAAAAAACTTCCCTGCTCTCATACCACGGATACATAGCATCTATCTTACGTTATGGAATTGTATTATGGGGAAACTCAGTCGACATTGAGTTCGTATTTAGAATACAAAAAAAATGCGTACGGGCGTTAGTAAGTGCCGATCATACAGATAGTTGCAGACCGATTTTTAAAAGCTTAAAAATTCTGCCATTGCCTTGCCTTTATATTTACGAGGTATGCTTGTTTGTTAAAAAGCATCCAAATTTGTTCCCCAAAAATCGGGACATGATTTCTGGACATAGTAGACATGCAGAAATGCTTTATAGTCCAGCCCAGAGGCTATGCATTTTTCACAAAAATATTTAATAAAATTCCACTAAATATTAAAAACTTACCAATGACTTTATTTAAGAAAAGACTTTTTGACTTACTTCTTTATAAACTCTATTACAAAGTAACAGAATTTTTAAATTACAAGTCCTTATAGACATTCACATTATATTATTTAATCTAATTGTAACCTTTTCTTTTTGACATCAGGTCGAACTTAATATTAGGAAATTTTAAAATAATATTCATTTTCACCAATTTTTGCACACAGACACTCGTTGGTAGGATTTTGTGAAATTTTCTTTATTTTTTAAGACCTAAAATTTACCAACTTCCAAGCAAATAAAGACATTTCATTTCATTTCATTTCATAAATAAAGAAGTAATCGTAGGCCGGCTAGCGCTTCTTAATTTCTATGTAATTGTGAAAATAAGTAAAAATAAATAAATAAGTCCCCAGACGAACACACCAATCCTTCAATGTATGGTCATCATCTCATCAATCAATGATGTATGGCTAAATCTTATTTATTTTTTGTAACTAAAGTACTTAGTAATTTATTTTAGCAAGTAATTTCCTTTCAAAACGTAACCATACATATGGATTACTACCACAAAATTTGGCTGCAAATATGGTGGACTTTTGGAGATATATACACATGCAATCAAAATACAATTTCGAGTTGTTTTCAAATATTGCACAATCATATTGATTGAAAATACTTTTGCAAGAGTTCAAATAAGTATCAGTAGGTCTGTTTTCCAGCAGCAGGTAGTGTGTAAGTCGGAGTTAGTTAGAAGTCTAACTAGGGCTTTCAGGGCCACTGCTAGTTTAGATTGTAAATCTTCTTGTGCTATTATTTGTTCAGTCATGATTTTTACATATACCTAGATACTTTTTTATGGATGTGTTCGCAAAAAAAAACTAACACACATATAAAATGCCCTGCAAGCAACACAAAGAATATTTCCTGTAAATTTTTCAATTTCATTCCAGAAACTTGCGGCGTCTTAACGAAGTGGCATTCCAACCTCTCATAGAACGCCAGGAACTCCTTAAACTTGTCCACAATACCAGCACTGAGCAGGAGGCTTATGTTTTTGTTAAAGGTTTTTGTAAATTGTGATCCTTTGCGTAAGTGTATGGGGTGCATCCACAGACCGACCGAGTCCTTGCCTTTGAATATCCCGATGTTGCCGTGGGCGTCTGCGAATTTATACTTGCGGTGATTGTACATTAAATCCGAGATTATTGTAAAGTACTGGCGACCACGCGTGGCTGCGTGGCCGCTCCACTCGACCATGCGCATGCAGTACGTCTTGTTTGGACACTCCACAGAGTCCGACCGTCTCCACGGAAACTTCGGCGTGTGCACTTCAATCAGCATTTTGAAGGCTTCTTCTGAATCCTGTATTTGACGATCCCGGACAGGATGCGACGCGAAACTCAACAAACTGGCTTGTAACACCGAATATATTACCGTCGTCAACATTAACATGACAATTACCATCGTCCGATGTGGAAAGCGATCGACTATCTTGTTATTGGATATGTTTGATAAGAAATATCCAATGACGATCAAAATTGTGCGTGATTTATCATTTGGATTCTTGAAAAAAGACAAAGTGACTGCTAAGATACAGAATATGATGAAAAAGATTAAGACACACACTATAGCTGAGAGTCCTATTAGTTTCCAGACCGCACCGAACTCGTGCAGGACAGGCGCGCGCGGCACCACCACGCGCAGCACATCCAACAAGTACGGCGTTGTGTAGTCGAACGCTACCGACACGCTGGCCACATACGCATACCCGCCAATAACACCCTCCGCTTCTCCTGTTTCGAGTTTTTGGTAAATTCCGGGAAAGGAGTAGTTCTTGTCGGGGAATACAAAAGAATCTGTCGGATCTCTTATCAATTCAGCTGTAGTTCCTTGCATCCAGTCAAGCACTTCTAAAATCCGTTGTTCTAGACCTTCTTCCGTACGTGAGCTGTTGAATGAAATATACGGCCAGTTTTCATGAGTGATCAATCTATAATGACAGCCGCGTAGTGACTCCTCATCAAATACGGGAAACACAGAATCCGTTCTCATCAAGTCGCTGCATTTGCATCGGAATTCCATCGCTTGCTTCAACGGTCTGTTGCAAGCATCTACGGCTGAATCAAAAGTATAGATAATGTATTCTGCCACAATAGAGCTTCGCGCAATCACAATCACATTAAAAATATTAAAATTATACAAAACAGACCCAAATTCTTTTGAAATTGGGCTCTCAATTATAATTATAAATTTGGCGTTTGGTGCCCAAAATTTATCTATTTTAAGCTGGTTTAGGGACTGTCGAAGTTCCTCGTCACTTTCAATTCTGATCACATACATAGCATTAAACATCGTGTTCGTTCGCCAAAGGAAATTTCTTGTTACAAAAGTCTTTGGTAATTCGGACTGCAGCGCTTTTATTAAGAAATCATTCAAGTTAACTAAAGTGATATCGAAAGATTGAAAACCTGGTTTTTGAGTGGAATTCAGATTTGGTTCTTCTATGTTCCGTAGTATACTGGCCAGGCAATCATTTAGTTCTCGAGCGCTATGTATTTCCAGGGTGACATCTTCAAAATTGACCACTGCGGAGCAATCTTGCATTACAAGCACCAACATAATCAAAATCTGAGGCGACATTCTTGTCACGGTGGCAGTTAAGAACGAACTGTAGTGAAAAATTGGGTAAGTTGAGGTAATCGATTGTTGATAATAAAGTACGTGTCCGCTGTAACAAATAGTCACTGCCAACCCCAGGTTAATCTGGCCAATCAATCACAGAACAATAAAATTTTATTACTTGATAGCTGTAATGGACTAATTTAACTTTGACAAAATGGATTAAAGTGATTTTGTTGTAAAGACAATGTAATTACTTCCTTATTTCTTTTCACAAAACTTTCATTGTACTTCATTAAAGGGATATGTTGTTAAATGAGGGTGCTTTTTTAGTCCTGTTTGTAAATTACGGACCTTTAGAGCAAGCTCTACCCCCTGAAAATATGAACCCTACGCGCATTAGTGGCGATTGTCAAACATACCAACTTTTTTTTTTCTTTATTTCAATTTAAAACCGACTGTTCCGACGTGAAGAGAGTAGTAGGTGTTGGCGGGTTCTGGCTCACTTATTAGGTATACTTTATACTTTTATTTATGAACAAAACAATTTTTAACAATGTTGTGGTTGTTGTTAAGCACGCAGACCTGTATTAAGGGTGTCCACTCTTCCAATCGTTATACAATTCAAGTAGTTATACATTGAAAAATCGATTGTTAGACGTCTTTGTCGTAAAAAATAGTAAGTATACACATTCATTTTATCTGTTATTTTTTATAGGGTAGATATAGTACGAAATGACAAATATTAAATACCGCGACTAGTGACAAATTGTGGGTAACAATATCAAAAAAAGACAGGATCCAAAGTATTATTTGACTTTGATTCTTATTACAATACATTTCAGGTTAGTTTGGCGTCACGCAGTATGATACACTCCGAACTATTGTTAAGGAATGTACACGTTATAAGCTTATGGCGTTTTGTATTAAAATTATAATAATTATTTATACAAGTAAGAATGTTAATTGAAACGAAAATGGTGAGTTCAATGTGGAATGACGTTTCAAGTATAGAATTAAATTGGTACATAGTTTCCTCTTTATATAATTAGAATAATATTTATATATTAGTATTTTACATTGTAGATTACTTAACATTTTACTCTTATTTAAAATAAATAAATTGCACACATTTACATACACACACTCAATTTCTTATATTATATAACTCTTTTCTAACTATGTCTATATTAGTACATTACATTATATTTAACTATATATGTATATTGTTTAAATATTAAATAATTAAATATATGACTATTAAGTAACGGTTTTTAGCAAATCTTCTGTTTGTTCATAATTTAGTGTTTTTAACCAATTAGTTACGACGATTTTACATTTTTTAATAGTCATTTCATAAATTTGTAGATTTCTATTGATTTTATTATACAATTTAGCGGATTGTACACAGAATTGCTTTGAGGCAAACTCTGTTTTTACTTTTTTTATTTTTATAACAGTATTAGTGTTTCTTTTACGCAATAATGCTGGGTCATTTAATTTTTGTTTATGCACTTTTAATACATAATGCAATATGTATAGCTGTAATTACACCGGTTCTGAACAATTAATACAAATTCTCACTTAAATTCACCTCTTGTCCAATTAGACAAAGCTCTAAACAAAGCTCTTTTTTATATTGAAATGAAATGAAATGAAATGGACATTTTATTTCTCAAAATTTACAATTACTTGTTCTTATTGATGTCAAATAAAACATGACTCTACCACCTTCGAAAAAACCTTCGTGAAGAAGAACTGGCAAGAAACTTCACGGGTATATTTTTTTCAAAATAAATTTACAGAGTTTTTTTATGTCTATACAGAGTTATTCTTATCTGCATTTGATAGCTCGGCAAGTCTCCATACCCCAAAGTATCCAAACGACGAACACCCTCAAACGGAACCTTAACGCGGGATCCAGCAAGCGGCCTCCTCAACCATATCAGAGGAAAGTGAGCGACCCATCACCCGACGCTACCATAAGAAGACGTATTTTAGTGACAATGACGCTTTAGACATTTATCGATCCTGTTAATGAGTGGATTATACCCAAGGGCTTTTATCATCCAAATAATCGGATAGCTTATAATGTGCTTTAGTACACAACTTCTGCTTTATAGTTTCTTTGAATTTGTCATTAGGAAGACCTTGGATATCCTCAGGAACCTTATTATAAAAGCGTATACATTGACCCATGAATGAGTTAGTGACTTTATGAAGCCTACTATTATGACCTGCCAGCATATTTTTTCCTTTTGTGTTTTTTTCTGCTGAACAAGGTTATGTTCTGTTTCACATACATTAAATTCTCTAAAATATATTGGGAATGGAAAGATAGAATATTTATTTCCTTAAATTTACTTGTAAGTGACACCCTTGGGCCGAGCTGATAGATTGCGCGAAAGCCCTTTTCTGCAGAACAAATATAGGTTCGATGTCGGCAGCACTCCCCCACAACAGAATGCCATATGTCATGAGGCTGTGGAAGTAACCGAAATAGACTAAACGAGCAGTTGTTTCATTTGAAATTTGTCTAATTTTTTTAACAGTATATGCGGCAGAGCCAAGTTTTTTTGCTAAACAATCAACATGCGGTCCCCACTGGAGTTTGGCGTCTAAGGTTATGCCCAGAAATACAGTTGAGCATACAGGAGTCAGTTCCTGGCTCTTAACTACAATGTTTGTGTTTACCTGTTTGACATTTGGCAATGTAAACTTAACACATTTCATTTTTTTTCATTGAGGAGCAAATTATTAGCTGAGAACCACTTCTCTGTGTTGAAGATGCATTTGTTTACTGCTCGATAGTCAGTTTCTTGTCTTTTGATTTTGAATAAGAAGGAAGTATCGTCAGCAAACAATATGACCTCACATTGTTTCTTAACGACCGATGGCAGATCAGTGATATATACTAAAAATAGGAAAGGACCAAGAACTGAGCCCTGGGGCACACCCATTGTCACTGCCGACCCTGATGATTTTTCTCCCTTTATTGCAACTTTCTGTTTTCTTTTAAAAATATATGATTTAATCAAAGCAAACGCTCGGTTTTTTTTAATGCCGTAATGGTGCAGTTTCATGAGTAGAGTAGTGTGATCCACACAGTCGAACGCCTTGGAGAAGTCAGAAAAGACACTAATAGCATCACACGACTCCACGACTCCACACGACCTCCCAAGCGCTGAATACGTCTTTTATGAGCTCAACACCGGCATCGGTTGTTGAAACCAAATTGCTTAAAATTCATTAAACCATTACCGTAAAAATGAGAAAGTAATTGATTTAAAATTAATTAAAAAAAAATCTTATTGAGCATTGGTAGTATAGATATAGGTCTAAAATAACTACCTGTTTTGAATATTGGAATGACCTTATTCAATTTCATTAATTCAGGAAATACACCATTATCAGCACAGTCTTTAAATATACTGGCTAATTGCGAGGCTATACCATCAATGCCAGATTGAACAATTTTAACAGAAATTCCATCTAAATCGGCAGTATTTTTTTCTTTAATGCTTTTAAACGCATTTAAAACTTGTGGAACAGTAACATGTTTAAAGTTGAAATCAATATCGCATATATGTATATGGCAGTAAAAAAATTTCCAAATGCTTCAGCAACTTCTCTGTCAGTTGACAACAATTTATCATTAATTTTTAAATTATATTTGGTGTCTTTTGCTATCCCAGTTTCCTGATTAATTATATTCCATGCAGTTTTTGAAATGTTAGTACTATATATAATTTTATTATTAATGTAATTAGATTTAGCTACGCTGCATACTCTTTTAAATAATGTTGAATATTTTTTAACATATTCATAAAATGTTTTATTATGATTATAAGTTCTTTCACTGTACAATTCATATGATCTTTTTCTACCTCTGCATATTCCCACTGTTGCACAGTCACTAAACCTAAATAAATTATTATTTACACATATTTTCTTTTTTTGTAAAAACAGCGTCATATTCATTTTTAATTATATTATGAATCGAGTTATATTGAGTAATAGGATCGCCACAGTAATCTGTTTTTTTAAATACATTATTTCTAAATGTTTCAAGCCGTCTCTCATTCATGGGTATAAAGGTAATTTATGTTTTAGGGTGTTTTTTGCCCAATATCAAAAGTGGCCAACTGCCCAGTATGATCTGATTGTAGTTTATTAATTACTGACTTTGTGTATAGCATTAAATTTGTAAAAATAATATCAAGGCATGCGGCTGAAGTCGCTGTGATTCGCGTAGGCTCTAAAAAGAGATTTTTTAGGTTGTAACAATTAAAATGATTCAAGAATCGTTTACTTTGTGATGTCTCTTCTAATAAATCAATATTAAAATCGCCACAAATCATTATTTCTGTGTTTTTTTATTTACTCTATGTATTACCTCATCCATATTGCTCTCAAACACTTCAGACGGTGAGGATGGGGGTCTGTACACACTTATTATAACAGTATTCCCTATCTCAACACAGGCTATTTCAACTGATCGCTCAACAGACAGACTTACAATATCAGAGCGTTCTTTAAATGTAAGGCTCTTATGAGTGATGATCACTGAGCCACCACAGGTTGTTTGTTCTCTGCTTAATGAACTAGCAATTACATGATTTTTATATGAAGACATAATTTGACACTGTCTGAGCCAGTGTTCTGTAATTCATAGTACATGAATATTTTCACAGTTTATAAATAGCTCAATCTGTAATTCCTTACCATCAATGCCCTGCATATTTTGATGGACTATGTTCATAATATTATCTTTTACATTTTTATTACTTAAGTTACTACTTAAATTACAACTTGGAATACTGGTGCTAGATGTATTATCTGTTGTCACTAACTTATATTTAAATTATTCCTAATACTATGTTTTGGAATATTACATTCCAGTGGGTCAAAAGTATAAAGTGAGTGCTCAATAGAAGCAGCGGTTGTAGTCAACGAATTGACTGTTATGTATAAAATATATGATAGCGAGTATGCTATCTGTCGCAGGTTATAATTGTACAAACTGTACTTATCATTGGTCATATAAGGCTTAGTTATAAATTTATTTGAATCAATCAATTGAAATTTTTCACTATGACGACATGTCATATTTTGTACATCTATATTTAGTCGATGCTTCATATTATTTTCTGACGGGTTCTGGGTAAATGGAAATGCAAACAAAATAATTTTACTAAGATTCTGCTTACAAATCAATCTAGCAAAACAAGCCGTCATGGTTTTCTTACTTAGTTGCTTACATCTACCTACTAATATAATTAATGTTGTATTAGGGTTAAATGTACGGGATGTAATTTTATCAACTATGTCATAATATGTAGCACCGGGTAACAATAATTAGTTATTGGCCCCCCAACACACCGAGTAAGTTGCAATCCCATGTTCTTACCAAGTTCATCACTATCCATAATTATATTTAATTCACTTTTATTTGACTTATTAATTAAGCAACTACCTGATTTTGATAATATTTAATTATATTAAAACCTTGGACGGTTTGTAGATCAAAGTAGGTATTTGAATCATTTGATACCAACTACCACAGTTAGAGTACCATCAATGTTATTTGGTTTTTCATAGTTTGAGCAACTACTGTTATTTTTAAACAATGCTATTTTTTATATTAGAACCTTGGACGGTTTATAGATCAAAGTAAGTATTCAAGTTATTTGATTCATACTATCACAGTAAGAGTACCTTTAATGTAATATTAACAATAACCTTTTTTGCATTGAAATTGTGGAAGATTTTTCGAACATTTGATTGGTATAAATTGTATATAAATGGCCTTTATATTAAGGATGCTAATTAAACAGACTTCTTTTTAAAAGCATTATTCGCCTTTCAGGATTCGCACTTAGGAGTTTTGCTTGACGCCAAACTGCAATTAAACAAGCACATCGAAGAATTCTCAACAAAATCTTTGAAAATGCTCGGGTTCATAAATCGCAATACGAAAGACTTTTGAAATCCAGCGAAATCCTTCGTAGTAGGCTGGAGTACTGTAGTCCAGTATGGAACCCGTTTTACGCTGTGTGCATCAAAAGGATCGAAAGAGTCCAGAAATAATTTTTGTGGCATCTATATTTTAAAATGAAATTAGAAAAACAGTTAACGTCGTATGAAGATCGCTTGTCTTTTATTAAATACAACGCTTATCAGCTCGGTGAAAATTACACTATCGCTTATTCTTGTACAAGCTAATTAACAGTTTCATAGACTGCCCCAGTTTATTGCAAAAAATTGCTCTAGATGTCCCTCCAAAGGTCCCCAGACTCACAAAACGCAGAAACTTTTTTTTTACTTTGAGACGCAGGACTAACCTGGGACATTTTGCTCCACTTGCTAGAATGTGTCGAACATACAACGTGCTCAGTCATCAAAACCAAAACGCTACTTGTATATTTAGCGATAAAGTAACTCAATTCAAGTCTACATTACGTCAGATACTGTTTTGCTAATACACCGTTATGATTGTTTAAGACCTAATGCTTTCTGTTCATTATTATTTGTTCAAATTAAACGATGTAATCTAATTCTACATATAATTTTTTATTTTCTTTAATTATGATTATTTTACTCAATTGACATGTTTTATTGACAATACATTTTTTTAAACCTTAATTGTAACTATATTGTTCATTACATTTAATGTTATTTGACACTTTTTACTTTTTGTTTGTTGATTTTTATTTAAATTTGTTTATTTGTATCTTATTGACACCTATTTTCTAATTTAGTTCTATAATTTTTGTAATTTTTATTTATATAATTTTAGGTAACCGGTATTGTAAACCAATATAACAATGTGCATGCTGTGTTTGCCTGTAAAAGAGGCTTTATTTAAATTGATGAATCGTCCTTATAATGTAATGATGTAAGCCTTGTTGGCAGACCTTTTAACAAATAAATAAATAATCTTCTTAAAACATGTCAAATTTTATGTTAACCTTTAAATTTTTTTAAATTTTATGCTAATTTCACGGTTGTACTATCAGAAAAGTTCCTGGTCGGCCAACTTAAGGCTAGAATCGCTCGCGTTTAATTTCACGCGTCAAATCACCAACCACTAATACTTTTGAATACACCCACCGCTTTCAAACAGGATTTTTTTATGTTCGATAATACTGTATTGGTTTTGGGTAATGCGTAGTTAAACTTTTTGACTGCGCGATTGGATGAGTGATTTAGATATTTTATATACTTTTCTTTTCTTATATACTTTTCTTATCAATAACCACTAACCTAAGTGTTGTTTGTGTTGTGTTTGCATGTTTAAATAATGTAGTCTAAAGAAAGATACATTATCAGCAGTGAGTAACATAAACTACCTTGTCACGTTTGTCTATAATGTATTTCGGCGACAAACGACATCCTCGCTTGTGCAGTCGCAGGAAACAGCTAGTTAATTCACTAATTACTTTATTAGAAAGAAACTCTATCTGGCTGAACTAACAAAGGCAACACTTCGTTGATTTAAGTAGACGTAGGTAATTTGATAAGAAGATAGTTTCAGATTTCATATTAATAAAACCTTTACGTAAAGTCTAGTTAGATAGTCAAAAGGATACTCAAAAACTTCGTGACGTTATATCAATACGTTGATCGGGTAAAACATTGCGGCTGTGCAAAACCAAAACCTAGCAAGAGCCATTTTGTAAATTTTACAGGAGAAGCAAAACAAACATTTGTGGGTGCCTTTATGAAGATATTTACTTTTACGAAATGTTTCGTTAGCGTAATTTTTTCATCAACTTTTATCTTTCTACACAAACACTCAAATTTTCGAAATATTTACAAATTTATGAGACTTACTACAAAAATGCCAACTAAAAATGGTTAAAAAACAAAATCAAAAACATTGTAAGGTTTGATTTTGTTTTTTTAACCGTCTTGCTCCGTTTTTAATTTGGAATAATAGATTTTTTTATCTATTTTGAAACCCCGGTAAGAAGCATTTTGAGTGTGAAGCACGATGACGGATGACCCTGTCCTCATAACTTATTTTATTATGCCGAAAACTTAAAAGTAAGGTAATAATTTAGATAATTAACATTAAAAACTAGAGAGACATTTAAGTAACGTGTCTTTACCTAAGTCTTAAAGTCTTAAAGTGTCTTTTTCTGCTGTATTAATGCCTCGAGGAATTGTGACTGAAGCAGGTAATTCTGTGGCTTTATATTTTTTTTTAAGGAAAAACAAAAGTTCTCATTTGAAGGAAAACCGGTAAATGAACTCGAAAAGAATGTAACAGAAAATCCTTTAACATTCAGCAACAAAAATTTAAATTGTACTAGGTACCTTGCTTTAAAAAAAAAGGTTTTTTAACCCGACTGAAATTTAGCTTGAAATAAAATTTTCAATTTTTCAATAAATTTTCACTTATCAAAACTATCCAAATCAGACAATACACCGGTGTCATCGATGAATCTTTATCCTACCGATGTACATGAGATTAGGAAAATAATACTTAGTTGGAAATTACATAGTGCCCCTGGTTATGACCAAATTTTAACGACTGTTATTAAGAAAAACTTTATTCATCTTGCCAAACCCATTGCACATGTTTGTAATCTAAGCTTAAAGTCAGGTTGTTTCCCTACAATTCTCAAGCAAGCAATGGTTGTTCCTGTTTTCAAGGCGGGTGATAAAAATACTCCTACTAACTATAGACCTATCTCTTTGTTGAGTGTCATATCCAAAATTCTTGAAAAGCTTGTGAATAATCGTTTGACAAATTATCTTGAAAAATATAGTTTGCTGGGTGATAATCAATATGGCTTTAGGATGGGACGTAACACAGAAGATGCTGTTCATAGAGTAACTACTGACATTATTTCCCGCCTTGACAGGGGGGATAAGTGTGTCGGAGTCTTTTTGGATCTCCAGAAGGCCTTCGACACTGTATCTATACCAATTCTATTAACTAGGCTCGAGAATGTTGGGGTCAGGGGCATGCCCCTAATGTGGTTTAAGGACTATTTAAATAATAGGGTTCAAAGGGTAAAGATAGGAAACAATATTAGTGATCCCAGTCATTGTAACTACGGTATACCACAAGGTAGTGCCCTAGGACCTACTCTGTTTTTGGTTTATATAAATGAGTTAAGTAAACTAAAAATAGACAACTCACAAATAACTTTGTTTGCGGATGATACCGTTGTATTGTTCTACGGAAAATCGTGGAACAATGTAAGAGACAGCGTAGAAAATGGTATGAGACTGGTCAATAATTGGCTGGAGAGGAGTTTACTAAGCCTCAACATTACCAAAACAAAATTTTTATGTTTCAACAAAAGTTCAGTCTCCAAACCTCCTAGCAACTACGAAATAAAAATTCATGCTTTCAACTGTAGCTCTAATACCATACTTTGTGACTGCCAACAAATGGTAAAAGTGGAGGAAATTAAATACCTGGGAATAGTAATTGATGCAAAAATGACATGGGCTCCACATATTTTAAGTTTAGGCCCCCGTCTTAGAAAACTTATATACGTTTTTAAGAATTTGAGAACTGTTGCTAGCCACAAATTAATAATAACAGTTTATAAAGCTTTAGCAGAATGTATATTATCGTATTGCATAGAGATCTGGGGCAGCGCTCCGAAATCAAGCCTTTTGAATCTAGAAAGGGCACAGCGTGCTCTTCTCAAAGTATGTATGTCCCTACCAATTCGATATCCTACTCAGCTGCTTTATCAAAAGACATCAGTTCTAAGTGTAAGAAAACTTTATGTATACCAAATCTTAAGAAAATATCATAGACAAGAAGTACCTAAATTGATCAAAAGTGGAAAACGAGTAGTATTATTCTCAACTGCAATAGTCTCTAGTACGTTCGCACGTAGGCAGTATAATTTTAATGCCCCATTTATTTACAAAAGGATACATAGAGAAGTAAACGTAATTTCTTGTTCTAATTATGAAATAAAATCTAAAATAAAAAAATGGCTATTCGACAAAAATTATGACGATGTTGAGGAATTGTTATCACTGAATGGTTAAAACGATTATAAAATATCAAACAAAACTACTGTTTAAATTACTATGCGAAAATAAAATATATTAGGTAATTTTTCAAAAAGTATGTGTATGTAAAGCAGTTTTAAATGTACATTGTTGAACATCATAATAATTAATAGAAAAATATAAACCACAAGGGAAAACAAATACTTAGCGACTTTTATTTTTATTTATTTTTTTTTTATGAACTTTTATGAATTTTGTGAAAAGAAGAAATGTAGGAAATCTTTCAAATCTGGTAGACTATATAAGGTGTTCTTTGTATATCTAAATTAAGCAGTTTTTAAATAGTTTTCTTTGTCATAGTAACATTTAACATAATAATATAACAATATTTACTTTTACTTGTACCACACGACAACTTTACACTATCGCATGTTATCTTTACTAAAAGTGGGTAGTTCTAAGTCTTAGTGAGTTTAGTTGTTGAACCAGTGGTTATTTATATTTTAAGAAATGAACTACCCACCGAATTTGTTTGTGTTTGTATAAGAATGTAAAGTAAAAGAAGATTCTTAACATGTTATAACACAATGTATTTGTATAAGTATAAGTAGTATAAGTATATCTGTTAGCACGAAGTATTAAATGAGAATTACGTAACGAGGAAGGAACTGACTTCTGAAAAACAGGTCTGCGTACCAATGTTGGAAGTCAGAGCTTGTATTCAATTGTATTTAAAATTTTGGAAAATAAAGATATATTATTATTATTATTATTATTATTATTTTTAGCCACTCATTTTTTCTTAGGCCAAGCCATATTTTCTGTTATTTCTGGTAATCTTTTTTCTTCAACTTTGAACAACATTCTTAAAATATTCAAAATCGTATATGTTCCCTTGTTTTTTAATTTTTAGTTCAATATGTCCGTATTAAAATATATACCTATGTATAAAACACAAAACGTTACGTAGGTGTCACCGTTTCAAACTCGTGAACATTTTATAATATGTCGAAAGATACTTTCAAATTCAAATATTTATTTCTAAACATTGACTATTACTTGTTTTTATTGACATTAAATACAGCATAACTCTACCATCAGTTCGGAAAAACCTTCGTGAAAAGAACTGGCAAGAAACTTCACTGGTATAATTTTTTGAAAATAAATTTACAATGTCTTTTTGTGTCTATACTAAATTATGCTTATCTGCATCGGCAAGTCTCCCTCCCAACTATCCAAACGACGAACATCCGTAAACGGCACCCGTTCTTAGTTGTTGGTAATTGGGAAAGGTGGTTTTAGTATAATAATAATAGGTCTTTACCTATGAAACTGCCGTTTTGCCGTACTGGCCATTTCAAATGAAAATATTTTTTTTTTGTCTGATAATTTTAATTTCAAATTAATTTTATTTGACAAACATGGAATTCTTTTTCTAAAATCGTCATTTGTTTAATAGTTAGTGTTTTGTTTTCAACGCATTCGAACATTTTTCGTCATCATGGATAAGTTAAAAATTCGATGATTATGGAGTATGAGTACCGTCGTGGCAGCAAAGCGGCACAAGCGGCACGCAACATCAACGACGTTTACGGAGCGAACACTACAAACGAACGCACCACCCGTTAGTGGTTTACCCGCTTCCGTTCTGGAAATTTTGACCTGAAAAATGAACCCCGTGGTCGTCCGAAAACTTTGGTCGACAATGACGAATTAAAGGCAATTGTGGAAGCTGATGAAACTCAATCCACGGCTGAATTAGCAGCAGCTTTCGACGTTAGCATCAAAACAATATTATTCCATTTGCGTCAAATTGGCAAGGTAAAAAAGCTTGACAAATGGGTACCCCACGAAATCAATGACCGCCAGCGCGAAGTACGCGTGGAGACGTGCCTTGCACTGCTCAGCAGGCACACAAATGAAGGAATTCTGAACCGCATTGTTACTTGTGACGAGAAATGGATCCTGTTTGACAATCGTAAGCGCTCAGCAAGTTGGTTGGACCCTGGTTCAGCACCCAAACAATGCCCTAAACGAAAACTTACCCCTAGAAAAGTGATGTTCACTGTTTGGTGGTCTAACGCGGGTGTAATTCATCACAGCTTCTTGCCAAACGGGACAAGCATTACTGCAGATGTGTACTGTGAAGAACTGAACACAATGATGGAGAAGCTCGCACGTCTCCAACCAGCTTTGGTCAATCGTTCGGCTCCACTGCTCCTGCACGACAACGCGCGACCTCATACTGCACAGCAGAGGGTCTCAAAGCTACAAGAGTTGGGGTTGGAAGTTCTCCGTCATCCGCCGTACTCACCAGACCTTGCGCCTACAGACTTCTACTTTTTCCAGAATTTGGATAACTTCTTGGCGGGAAAAAAATTCAATACCCGAGAGGCAGTACAAAATGCCTTTGAAGAATTTGTTGCCTCCCGTCCAGCTGATTTCTTCAAGAAAGGCATAAGCTACCAATGCGTTGGCAAAGATGCATTGATTGCATGGGTGATTATTTTGATTAATAGAAATAAAAAACATATAAAAAAATTACGCTTCATTTATTTCGTGAAAAACGGCAATTTCATAGGTAAAGACCTAATATATCCCTTACAAAAAGGCTTTGCAAAAAAAATAATAGACTTCTTAAAACCTTAATCAGACCAGGACCCCGAATAACTAATTACAAGTGTTACTTATATAAAACTACACATAATTAACACTGCAAAGCACACCTTATATATTAAAATATAATAAATGAGCTCCATACTCCCACATTACTACAAAAATAAATAATGAAATAATACAACAATCACACCAGGAAAAATACTTAGGTCTTTTGATTGATGATAAATTAACTTGGAAGCCACACATTGAACACGTCAAATCAAAATTACTTTCGTTACTGGGTGCGCTCAGGAAAATATCTCACTGTATTCCTAAAAAAGTCAAATTACTTATATATAACTCTTTAGTAAAATCACACTTAGAATACATGTTAGAAATCTGGGGATCAGCTGCAATAACTCATATTAATCCGCTTAAAAGAATACAAAACAAAATTATCAAAGTATTGTTTAATTATCCATTCTTAATGTCAACAAAGGAATTATATAGTAAAACTAACTTATTTAACCTAACGCAACTGTACCAATTTTCTGTATGCATGTTAATAAAGAAAATCTCCTTAAAATTAATACAGTCTAATATAAAAATTGAAAAAAAATTAAGTACGCAACGACTGAGAAATAAACACAACTTTGAATTGATAATACCAAGAACAAACTATGGGAAAAAAACAATATTATTTGAGGGAGCACAGTTGTACAACAAACTGCCAAATAATATAAAATTTATTGAAAATATAAATACTTTTAGAAATAAACTTAAACTACACATCTTGCAGAGCACAAAAAGTTAAATTAACAGTGTAATACTATAATTGTTTTCATATCTCATTATAAGTGAAATTGTAAATTCTTATGAGAATAAAGTTCTTTAAACCTAAGAAGCTGTGATGAATTACACCCGCGTTAGACCACCAAACACTGACCATCACTTTTCTAGGGGTAAGTTTTCGTTTAGGGATTGTTTGGGTGCTGAACCAGGGTCCAACCAACTTGCTGAGCGCTTACGATTGTCAAACAGGATCCATTTCTCGTCACAAGTAACAATGCGGTTCAGAATTCCTTCATTTGTATGCTTGCTGAGCAGTGCAAGGCACGTCTCCACGCATACTTCGCGCTGGCGGTCATTGAGTTCGTGGGGTACCCATTTGTCAAGCTTTTTTACCTTGCCAATTTGACGCAAATGGTCCAATATTGTTTTGATGCTAACGTCGAAAGCTGCTGCAAATTCAGCCGTGGATTGAGTTTCATCAGCTTCCACAATTGCCTTTAATTCGTCATTGTCGACCAAAGTTTTCGGACGACCACGGGGTTCATTTTTCAGGTCAAAATTTCCAGAACGGAAGCGGGTAAACCAATAACGGGTGGTGCGTTCGTTTGTAGTGTTCGCTCCGTAAACGTCGTTGATGTCGCGTGCCGCTTGTGCAGCTTTGCTGCCACGACGGTACTCATACTCCATATAAACTCGAATTTTTAACTTATCCATGATGACGAAAAATGTTCGAATGCGTTGAAAACAAAACACTAACTATTAAACAAATGACGATTTTAGAAAAAGAATTCCATGTTTGTCAAATAAAATTAATTTGAAATTAGAATTATCAGTAAAAAAAAAAAATATTTTCATTTGAAATGGCCAGTACGGCAAAAAGGCAGTTTCATAGGTAAAGACCTATTATAAACATTATTTTTTAAACGTCCAATTATATATCCATGGTTCAAGAAAACGTTTGAGTGACTACTAGTTTTGTGGGTTTGATTATTCACATTCTGTATTTTCTACGTTTATTCATTTCGAGTGTTAGGACAGTATAAGATATGGTTCGATGTTGAGCCATATTACGCGTTTTAAGAATAATTTAGATACTGAGAGTACTCAAACCAATTTCTTCAAATCTTGTTTTATAGGGTTTTTAAACGGCCTTTCTAATACTACCCTGGAGTACCCCAAATTTCACTTGGGTGCTCCCGCTGGCAAAATTTATGATATCGACACATTGTTTCCCATCCTTAAGGTAACTTTTTAGAAGATCTTAGGCTTCACCTTGTACTCTTATACTATCTAGTTGTATAAAAATAGCTCAAGTTCGTTTTGACACTTATTTTATCTACGGTGAATGGAAACACACACACACACATATATATATATACATATATATTTGTATATATATATATACGTATATATATATATGTATATATATATATTCCATTCATATATACTGTATTCTGGATTCCACCACTTTGGGATGAAGAATTACTATACTATTAAAATAAAATAAAGACCATCATTTACGGCAAACACCTTACAACTTGGGTCATGCAGTTGGTATGTTAGGTGTCAGGGGATTATTATTATTATCTTCATTTCTCCTTTGACACATATTTGTAATCAAAGTTTAAGGCCTGGCGACTTTGCCAGTGAATCCAAACGTCAACAAACAAGTCCAAACAAGTTACAAAGTGACATTTGGAATAGGATTAGGAAAGACAATTAAAAAGATAAACATTTACTGGTAGAATACAACGCTGAAACTACTCTGTACATAGCGCAAACCTACGCTTCTCACAGTACTAAAATTATACCCGTGCCATTTGCCACCGTCACGCAATACTCCCAATGGTTCGAGTACCGAGAGAGAATCAGGAGAGCAGGAATTTCGTTTAAACTGGCTTTGCGAGATAATCTTCCGCCACTGTGAGAGCACGACAGACCATGATGCCCAAGTTTATCAACCAGTACGGTTCAATTGCGTCAAAAAGCAAAAACGTTATTTGTCAAAATAATTGCAACCTTGGAAGACATACATAACATTTCAGTGATGTTCTTTTAATAATACAACCATCGATTGGACAGCACCCTGTATTTAAGTGTGTATTTATTGGAACTTCAGTTAACAATGACAGACTCGTTGTTATCTATCTTGTAAAATGCAAAAGAATATAAAAAAATAATATACACAAGAAAATAAAATATACAAGAACGTCTAATTAATAACCGACTCACGAATTAATCACTCACTATTTAAAAAGTATTTTCCTCAAATCAGCACAGTTTTCCGTCAGGGCTTTCTACAGAGGTAAGAGATAACAATGTATGGCTGTTTTAATTTCACTTTCATTTGCTTCCAGTAGGACACCAGGAGGACACCTAAGTTGGAGTATCCTGTTGAAGTGATTTCTCGCTCTTCGGGTATCATTATAAGATGTATGAGTTATCTTAAAAGCACATTTTTCCCAAAGTTTTGGAGATTTGATTTGATATACATTGAAAAATTGTAATAATTAATCAATTCACGAAAGTACGGCACAATTTTAAAGAGCACGTCTGGTTTAGTAATTTTCTTTTAATTACAATCTAAGTTTATGTCATAAATAAATTGAACACGGCCTAATGAAGACAATAACGATTCAGATAAGACATTAAAAATTACAACGGTTAATAATAGTATTGGTATTTCATTATTTTTCAATGTATAATTTTTACAACCTTACATCTGCCAAACTGCATGACAGTTTGTTGGCAGATGCGGCGGCTCCTTTTTATAAATCTAAAATTACAATATTTACATTGTAGTATTCGGTTTCATTCAACTATTTAGTAATTATTTTACATGACATTTTTATTGTTATATATTGATTTCTTATTTTTGCTATCTTAGGATTTCGTGAATTTGGTTGGCATCTACACATAGGATATGTTTATATAAATCAACTTTTATAATAAATTAAAAAATACGTATGAGGGAATTTTGTTTTACCCTCTTACTGTTTTTTTGTTCAAATGAGCTTGATAGAATAAAACTATTGTGTTGTTCTTAGAATAACAAAGATATGCTTTCCAAGATTGCTTCAGATGAAGTCAATAAATTGCATGAATTAACAAGCTATTATTTGTGTGATAAACACATATGTTTGTTCTCGGGCCATGGTTGTTTGTACTTATATATGTATTCTGGATTCCCCCAGTTCGCTGTATGTCATCCATAACACAAGCTCTGCTTACTTTGAGGTCATATGGTTGGTGTGTTTGTTTGTATGGGGATTGCTAGTGTGGCGCATTACTACACTACATACAAAAATAACGACCATCGTTCACGGAAATACCCGTCCCTATAGGTACCTACTTACACAAACAAACGTATTTATGAAATTTCTGCATCAACATCCAATTTAGTTCTTACAGTACCTATTTAAGAAATCTGCATTCAGCGATTTTGACAGAACAAACTCGAATAGAGTAAAATATTCTACATAAATCATTTATGTATTGGTAAGTTCTAAAGACCGATAAGATCTGGTCTGACCTGCGCGGCAAGTTGTCATTTCTTGGTGTGTTTGTCTGGTTAATTATTATTATTATCTTTATTTCTCCTTTAACACACATTTGTAAGTTTATTGTGTATTTGTAAATTTATTATGTTATTTTGTTCCAGACCATAAGTTATTTCTACTTAAATTAAAACTCGTATAATGACTTATAATTGGTGGTGTTGATTTCAAATTAATTCAGCAATTTATTTTCAATAAAATTATTTGCAAAAAGAGGACAATTCTTTCTTTTTCAGATCTCTTCCTGGAACCGTCAACATTTTTATTGGCAACAACGACCGCTCAAACAAAGGACGCATGATTCTAAAAGTTTTAAAAAGTTAGACAAATTAACCTGATTCATAAGGTACCACTAAAAAAAACCCCCCCATCTTCCTCCTCGCCGCCTTGTGACGGGGCCACGGGAACGCTCTCGCACACATCCGCGACCCCGCCGGCGGCAGCCGCCCACAAGCGCCTCCATCGCCACAGCCCGAAGGCCCTCCACGATGGGCGCACCAGATGGTAAGGTGCGCCTCCCCCCTCGGCCTCCACCAGTACTGTAGCAGACTCCCCCTAAGTCTGCTACTAGGAGGCCATGGGCACCAGATAACTGGTACCCGGTGGCAGATCGGGTCTGTGGTTCTGCCACCGACCACACCTCGGCCGCAGAGGATAGGGAAAGCAGCGCACCGCAATACCGACATGCCTCTTCCTCTGCGGCCCCACCAGTGCCGCTTCCACGGAACGGCCCCGCCGGCTCGCAGGGGGTAGGGAGAGTGGCGCACCGTAATACCAACACGCCTCTCCGCCTGCGATCCCTCCACGGCCGCAGAAGATAGGGAGAACGGCGCACCGTGATACCGGCACTCCTCTTCTTCTGCGGTCCCACCTCCAAGCGCGTCCTCAGCGGACTTCCTCAGCCCACTGGGAGCGCCCTCCTCGGGCCAGCCGGCGACCCCAACAGGCCGGCCCTGGTTGCCTCTTAGTTCACCGTGGGTGACCAGTCCACGGTTACTAAGCCCCCCCGCCACGACAAGGCGGGCAACCATCGGGGGGGATTCATAAGGTACCAATATGATCAAGTTCTAAGTAAATATCGGGTTGGCTAATAAATAATGAGCGACATACATGACTTTATGTTTGCATTGATTTATTTAATAATTTACTATTAATCGTTTACAATATAATCACCGTCATTATCTGCTACCGCCAACGATTCGGCAGAGTGGATGGCATCCCTGTAAAACTTCGCCGGTTTTGCTTTGGAGAATTCATCTATTTATTGTTGCACCTGATGTTCATCATCGAAGCTTTTTCCTTGTAAATTATTACTGAGAGACCGGAATAAACTGAAATTCGTTGGGGCTAAGTTCGGCGAATATGGAGGGTGTAGCACTATTTCCCAGCTTAAGTCTAGCTTTAGTCGTGTACTCTTAGCGATTTGCGGCCGGGCATTGTCGTGAAGGAAAAATATTTTGTCATGTTGTGGACGTTTACGACGGAGTTCAAGCTTTAGATTTTCAAGTTGATTACAGTATACTATTGCCATCATCGTGGTAATAGTAGGAAGAATTTCCCAATATATTACTCCATGTATGTCCCACCAGACCGAGAGCATCACTTTCCGAGTATGAGGATCTTTTTTGGCGTAGGTTTACCTGGTTCGTTGTGGCCCAGATGGTCTAGCCAGCTAAATGTGCGACGGAACGATAAAAGGCACAGGATATCTGCACGGTAAGTCAGTTGATCTTTGTTCAACTGGTGGGGTACCCAAACACCATATTTGTACGTCTTCCCCAAACCGCGCAGATACTTTTCCACCGTGCCATGAGAGCATCTGATCTTAAGAGCCAAATTGTGCGTAGTACTTCGAGGATCTTCTTCAATTAATACCTTCAGTTTATTATATCTATTTCTGCCGAACGCCCAGACCTTGGGTGATCGATCAAGGAATAGTTACCCTTGCGGAATTTTTGGAACCACCGCTTTGCTGTAGCCTCGGAGACTGCATCATCAGCTATCCTCTAGCATATATTACGTGCAGCTTGGACCTTACCCGAAATCTCCAGAAAATTAAAACTGAAACGCTCATTACTTATTAGCCAATCAGATAAATATGTGTGACGTAGAAAAAATAAATTTTTTACTAACAAAAATATATTGCTTCACTTGTAACTTCACTGGTACCACGTTTTCTTCCGTAACAGCAGTCAAAAGACGACCACTTCTTTCTTCATCCTTCAAGTTTAAGCGAGCGCGCTTAAATTTGCTATACCAGCTTTACAATGTTGCTTTAGAAGGCACCTTGTTCTTAAGAGCTAATTGAAGTCGATTAAACGAATCATCAGGTTTCAAGTTGGACTTGAATTCTTTAAAAACCTCTGCACGAAAATGTGCCAACGCCATCCATTTTTTTGTGACACACAATAGTTTTGTTATGCTTGTTAACAATTTAGAGACAAATTTAAATATGAAACATATGTATTTTTACTTTAAAAAATCGAATTTACAAAATAAATTATAACACGACAGCGTACTAAACAGCGTGTAAAACCTTTATGTCGCAAAACTTTCTGAGTAGACTGGTAAAGTTTTCCGCTATTTTATTTTGTGTCAAAATATAAGTTTGTTAAAATACCAAACAAATTAAAGATTGGCAATTTTTTTTTGCTACATATTGGAGTAAATATGTTATTATTTCCTTTCCTTTTTCCTTTAATAAGTACATAAAATAATATAGTTACTGTAACTTCTATTTAATCTGTTTTTGCGCACAAAAATAATTGAAAACAGTGGCTAGCTAGTCTAGCTTAAGCTTTGATTTCAAAGAATTGTGATTCTTGATCTGCTTTGGTCAAAACGACGTTAAGATTGGCCTGCGTGCATGAAGGATCTTAAATTAATACTTTGAAGTCCAAAGTACTAGAAGATGGCAAGACATAGCCCTACTTTCTTCACTTTGCAAACTACTTCCGTACGAATGGCAAGAGATGCGTCACATACCTGTTTGTAGCAGTGTCGTACTGCTGGACGATTTAGTTTTATTTTTTATTTTCTGTAATTTCAGTCATGCTGGAACGTGTGATGTTCTCTGGATTCAATCGTATTTGTGATGGTAAAAGGTCCAAAGTAAAATAAACTGCTGTATCCGCGGGCCTTTCCTTGTGAGAGCTTAAAATCTGGCACTGCCCAGCTTTTAGAATATGAAAATAAAGATACCTAAGAAAAGGCGTCGTGTTAGTCAAGGTGAAAGGTTTGAAAACATTGTTCAATACTATCCAGAAACACAAATTTCAATTTCCTTAATATGCGGCTTCGGTTTTAAAACATCTCCATCAAACATGCGTGAATTATAAATTCTCACAAATACATTCAAGATACACTTAGGATTTTGCAGCATTTTTGCCTGACGACAGTATCAAAACGGTACGTACCGATTATAATAGACTAACTCTCTTCATGCTTAGTGATTAAAAACAAAAATTTTGAAAATTAAACTCAACAATTTCAACAAGTTATTTGGCAACTGTTTGGAAGATCTAGTTTCGATTATAAAATTGTCAATAGTGCGAGTAATGATTCAAAGCAAAACTTTTTAAAAGGACTTGAAATACACCCAGTATAAAAATGTTTATATATTATTTTATATATTTGATTTTTTCAGTAATTTTTTTTTAGACTTCTGATCTATCTGTTTTTAAATGGAGTTTTTACTGGCAGTAATTTTATATTTCTCAAGATTTTATGTACTGATGAAAATTAAATGAAATATATTCATGAAGAAAACAAACAAAATTTTAGTTAAAACTACACGATTAAGTACACGATTATCTGTGATGTGTTACCGATCATTTACCAGAATTTACGGATTATAACAATGTAATGAAACATTTAGATCTGGAAGGGTAGGAGCTTAAGGGCGGCAGGCGATCCTTTACTTGAAATAAGTTACATCTTATGTCGTATACTTATTCTCGGCAACATAGTTTGCAAGTTTTAAATATATTTCATAAAATAGTTTAAAGTTAAAATGTCACGCATATCCATATCACAAACGAAACGTATTCCGCCGGCCAGCTAAAGCTTATTGATTTTGCAGTAATAAATTGTCAACTTTTCATTTTAAATAAATGAGTTGCGCAAAATGTAACACGTCATATTTGCAAAACAGAAATTACCTTTTTACAGTTATAAACCATAGGATTGTTGTTGACGATTTTTTGACTAAATTAATTAGTATTATAATAACTACAAATATATTGCTCGAATATATGATAATTAATTCTTTTTTAAATACTACGTTAAATTTTTATATTTTTTTATTTATTCTCTGTCGAAGTGACCAAATGCTACTAAACTGAAAGAGAACCCAGATATTCATTTGGACACCCTGGTGATGACTTGTGATGACTGGTGATGGTTGCCAATCTAGTGTTTATATGTGATCGATGACATGAGAGGTACCTACAACCAGTCGTTAAACGGTGTCTAGTTAGCGAATGGTCGTCGACTAAAGAGACACCTTGCGCCCTCTTAGTCACATTAATTAGAACAAGGAAGACATTTTTCTTTTGTTTCGACATTTAATTAAAAGCTATTCAGACGAGCAATTGTTTATACTTTGAATTTTATTCAGTTTTTCGAATCTCGGGTTGACAATAAATGAAAAGTTTTAGAATTAATTTCAGCGTCTTTTTGGTTTAAAGAACTTCCGTAGGGAACGCGGGCGATTTTCCTTTAATTTATTTTACCAGCATTATGAAACTATTGTGTGACATAGCAAAATGGATCTGCGTCGAGAACATTTTCATGCAATGGTTTTTTACGACTTCAAGTCCAACTTGAAACCTGATGAATCGTTTAATGTGCTCTCACTTGTGCCTGCTTCCTCGTGCCTGCCGTGCCCGTGATGCGTCCTGCTGAATACAGGACCAGGCTCTGGATGCGTCGACGGCGGTATAACCATCCATAAAAATCATGGTTCTTAAAGCTTGACATAATAGGTCTCTTATTTTACTAGGCTTATATATCTTTATGCTTCGTTTAAACAACAAAAAACAATTCATAGAGCAGGTTTACGCTAATTCGCGTTTAAATAAATTAATATTTAGGTAAATTGCAAATAACAAAATATAAAGCTTCTGTTTCATACACTTCGGTAACATCTTACTTGATCTTACCTTTTTCCTGAATTTTACGAAAGCTCAGCTTTACTCCACCCAACGTATGTAATATAATATAAAACCCCGATCAAAAGAAACGGCTCACGGATCGATCAATTTAGCTACGAACTCTACCAATCGAATAAATTTATAAAGATTAGAATTAGTTCATCCCTTTAGGAGCTTCAAGACAGACACACAGTCATCTCAAACTCATAACACCACGCTTTTTATGTCGAGCAGTAATTAATGAATAGTCTATGAACGCCTAACAATGTCACGACTGTAATCATTTTTATTTATTAAATAAACCCCTTGGCCTTGACCTCAAAACGGCTCATGGCGGTCGCAAGACAACGCGTGCGATTTTCTCAAGGTCAACTAATCCCAAGGAAAATTATCTCATTTCTTTTCCATCAAAAGGCTCAGCGACGGTTGCTATGTTGAGGTATTGAGCTTTGTATAATCCGCGTTTGCTTGTGTCCATCTGTCCATTGATTCCCGATATAATGATGCATACACGGTTACAAGGGAGGGCGGTATCTACGCGTGGGGGCTCGGGAGGCTGTATCGAGCGCTGCGCACGCAGCTGAGTGCGTTCAACCATCTCTTTCTGTCTCCCACAGTCTCCTATAACGCCATCGCCCTCTAAGCCAAAACTTGCGTGCTATTTGATTATGCCACGCGCCCCCTTGTTTATATTGGGCCACGAGTCTACTATAAATTGATTAATTCTTGCGATGACACCTCTCGCGGTGACGTGCGATCTGTCAGCGGATGGAGGCTGGTATTTGTGTTCGATTACATCGAACTTCTCAGAGGTTGATTTGTTTGTTATAGTTAAGTTCCGAGGTTTGGGAGGGATTGAAATTAGTTTTAAATTTCTGCATTCTATAAAATACTTTCATTAGAAGCTTTAGTTTTTAACCTTTATCATTAAAGTTTTATTTTTTATTTTTTTGCACTAATACAGAAAAAGTTACAAAAACATTAGGTACGCATAAAATACAGTAAAACTTCTAAAACAGCGCCACTTCGCACTCAATACAAAAGGAAGTTGTGAGCTCAACATAAAATACGACAACGGCATGTAATATTCAATGAAATCTATTAAGGACGGAGTTGATAATAACAAAGTCGGCGAGCTTGTGTAAGCTCCCTCGCGGAGTTTCCACAACGCACCAACACTTGGAAAGCCCGTAGCCACGCGGCTTGCACGCATACACGTGCGTGCAGCAAAATAAGCTTTGAAACTCGCGGTGGAGCCGACAGAAATAGCCTCTTCTCGCTCCAGCGCAGCATCTCGTCCCATTTCAACAGGTTTCACCTTTCAGCAGTTTCAGAATCGTCCGTAGTAACGCTTCGCAAACAGGCCGGAGAGCACACGTCGGGTTCGCCAACTGAAAACACAGTTTCGCGCCTTTCTTATTCGGCGGCTCGCTCGCTTCGCGCGCTCCAATCGAACTACTTATAAATGAAACATCTTCACCGACGTGTGTTCCTGGTGCATCCAGGAGCCCCCTACACAGTGTCACGGGTCAGTGTATAACTAAATCAAACATCGCACATGACAACAACTATTCACCGGAGCGCCACCAACTACCTGACACGGAGTGAGCGACCGCCTGCCGCGATGTAAGCGCCAATAACCAAATGTGTACCTCTACAAGTGTTGTGAAACTTAGAAAATTACATAGTAATAAGCACCATGTAGACCGTTTACTTTGACTCTCAAGGATGTGCCAGAAGGTTGTGATACTAGAAAAGATCGGAGCGAAATCATTCTGTCCCTAGATAAAGCATAGAATAAGGAACTGGTTGTAGCTCTCTCCGAGTTGTGATTAGACTTAAACCGAGTTTTTAAATAAAATATTTTCTAGTCAGTAAGTAGATGTATCGTGTTAAGTTGTGTCTTGTTAGCGTAACAAACGTTCTTATTGTGCCAAAGTTGGGGACTCTCGACTTGTAATTTCCCAGGAGGTTGTGAATTTACAATAAAACTCTTTGGATTGCGACTGTGAGTTGTGTTCCGAGTGACACTTGTGCGCGTGGCGACACTGCCTCTTTGCTGCTACGAGGTAAGAGTTTTATAACCAATTTATTCACAAGTAAACCTAATTCTTAGATAATAAAGGATCAATTATGAATCGATTTCAATAACACTTCGTCCGTGTCGACAAATTGAAACTATGAATTGATTAAAACACTAAGGATATCGAACTATGCAAACTTTTAGTAGAAACTTTAAGTACAGTTGAAAATTAATTAGAAATGCCACGAGAAAACTGCTTAAATTAATGAAAGCTCTGCATGACCATTAATTACCAGCATTAATAAGTTCTAGTTAACACAAGCTACTCAAACGAAACTGTTTTTAATAAGGCTTTTTTTAACTTATGCACTCTACGTAGGGTTTCAGTTGTTTGATACCACTTTAAATACCTATTGAGTTCTTTCCTTATTTACTGTTAACGTTATAGGTAACTTAATCAAATATCTTCTTTTTCTCTTTTTATAGACGTCTCTTTCTCAGAAAAGCCTTTGACTCTGTTTCGTTTCTTCGGTTGGGAAACAATGAACTTGAATAGTAGTAGTAGAGAATGTTAGGATCTCGTCTGGGGGGGGGTATTCAGTCCTTCCTTTTTTGACCGCCATAATAACCACGTCAACGAGGTTGTGTTCCAGATAAAGGAAAGAAACAGCTAGTGGCTATTCCAAGAAAGGTCGGCAACGCATCGTACTCAATGTTCAATGAGGAATAATAAGGAATTGTTTTTATTCGACAGTTGCCCGGATTGTTATTGTGCACTGTTAGCGTTTTTCCTGGTTGAAAAAAATATATAATTCTGCTTGTAATGTATTTCACAATTTTAACAAGTTTGATTCTTACATAGTGATATATAATTTTGGTACTCGTTATATAATAATTTGCCGTTTACCGGCTATGCCAAAGTAAAACAAAATGACAAATTATCGGAACAAATAATATTTTTGTTTGTTTTGATTGAATTGTTATAATGTAATGTTTATTTTTATGTATTAATAATGATTTAACTTTGTATTGCTAAAATTTGTTTTGCTGTAACTACCTTAATTGAGTTAGTTATTGGTGGAAACTTTATTGATTTGATATATTATTTATATTAATTTATATAACTGCATTAAAATATTGTATGTTTCCCAAATAAATAAATAAAATAAATACCTTAAGAACTCTACATCATAACTGACAATACTATAGTATGATCAAAAACTTAATGTAGAGGCTGATTAAAGCGATACATTTGTCAGACTTTGCGGTATTCATTAATTTACTTTAACAATGGAAACTAGTTTTTATTCTTATATATCAAAATAACAAAACGTCAAATTAAACAATTTTATTCTTCGATTCTAAAACGCTAAGTTTTCGAAATTTTCAAAAGAAGAGATCGGGTATAATTAAAAATCACACTTCTTTGTCATACACACTTTCAATCATATTTTTTAATACATATCTAATTAAAATAACGTTATTTATATAAATTATAAAATACATGAAAATGAACGCAGTTGTATCTCAAAAATGAGTAAAATAGAAGTGACTGTCGAGGGTGTACCGCCTCTTTCTAAATATAATATCTGCGAACTGCAAGTTCTTTGATGCTGAATCATCTAGTGTTTTTCACAATTTGTAGGCTATACAAAAAAATGGATGGGTATACAATAAACCATATACCATGGGACCCATAAAGTAACTTTTAAAATGTAATGTTTAATTATGAGGTTAGATAAGACCTGTAGCTATGTCTGTATAGCAAAATGATCTGCTGGGGTAGAAAAGTCGCTTTGCAGCTATTAGCTATAGATCATGCATATTATCTTACCTGAAATTTAACATTATCCGTTGATACATCTAAATACCTAAATATAATGTGAGCGAATCCGTCGGAAAAGGTAGTTCTTTTATAATTTGCACTAAGGTAAGTGCGTATACTTTTTTATTTATTTATTTATTTATTATAAGGATCGCCAACAGGTAAAACACACTAAACACATACAATTGAAATCACAAATAACAAGGTTTGTGCTCACCCACTTATAGGCAACCACAGCTAACACTGGTTGTAACGTACTTTTTGATATTTGAAAAAACAGAGTAACTACAATTTTACAAAAATTAAATTAAATACAAAATTTAAAATTAAAAAAAAAATTGAATAATACATTGATAAAAATTAACTTAAATTAACATTTTATTTAACATATTGAATTATAACGGACTATGTTCCTTATTCAGGTAATTGGTAATTTTCTTTTTGAACTCAATTAAATGATCATTAAAAATATCTATATTTTCGGTTACAGGTATATAATTGTAAAGTTTTGCCATTCTACTCAAAGGAGCATTCATGCCTAAGTTAGTTTTACTACCAGGAACTTTGAACAGTTTGTAAGCACTTTTGCGTGGCAACCTAGAAGGTGCACTTATATTAATTTGGGACAATCTATCAGTTCGGGACAATCTATCAAACCATTGCGTAGCTGGTATAAGAACCTAAGATCATGAAGTTTCCGCCTGTTAGTCAGTGAGGATATGCCAAAATATTTAAGACGTTCAGTATATGATCTTAGACTACGATGGCATTTCAATTTAAAAGCAAGCAAGCTGAGAAATCTTTTCTGCACTCTCTCAATTCTGCTCTTGTGTATCTCATAAAAAGGAGCGTAGACTTGTGAGCAGTACTCAAGGACACTGCGCACCAGACCTCCGTAAAGGAGCAACATTGTTCTGGCGTGTTTAAAGTGTTTTGTGTTACGAGATATAAAACCACACATTTTGGATGCTTTTGCGACTATATTATTTACATGTAAGATTAACGATAGTTTACTATCCAATAGTATGCCTAAATCGTACACAGTGTTCACTTGCTTCAGTAAGCTGTTATTGATTGCATAGCTAGTGGGTACCGGCATATTTTTACGAGTAAACGATATGTGCCTACATTTATCTGTATTTAACATCATATTATTCTGCTTACACCAGAAACCAAGTCTATTCAAATCATCCTGTACCAGCCGACTGTCTTTTAGCGACCTTATTGGTCGTATTATTTTAAGGTCGTCGGCAAATAGATATATATCTGTGTTCTGAAAGCATTCAGTAACTGAATTTATTGATATTAAAAAAAGGAGAGGACCCAGGTTCGAACCCTGTGGAACACCAGAGGTTGCTACAAAATAATCCGACTCAGCACCATTAACAACAACATATGACTTTCGCTTAGTCAAGTACGACCTGAACCAATCCAGAGCAGAGCCATCGACACCATAATTATAGAGTCGCGTCAATAATATTTCATGATCAACTTTGTCAAATGCCTTACTAAAATCCGTATATACGGCATCCACTTGTGTGCCTTTATCAATGTGATAGGCGATGGTGTTCGTAAAAGCAATTAGATTGGTGGCGGTAGATCTGCGCCGGATGAATCCATGTTGTCGATCAGATAATTGAATTACTTTACTGAAGTACTTTAGAAATACTAGGAGTACTTAAGCACTAGTGATTCCCAAAGCGGTCCAGGTGTCCACAGGAGACTCGACGGGGGTCTTATTTAGATACAACCTTCACATTTTTCGTCGAGTTTTGGGAATATGCTAGAAATGAAGCTGCAGGGAGTTCACTGAAACCAGCAAAATTTTAGAAAGTGTATTCTAAAAAAAAAATTCAAAATAAAGTTTGGGTACCCCTGACTTACATGTATACCTTAGTATATAAATCATTCAAGATTCCAGAATACAAAGTCACTGTATCTGCATGCACAAATAAATTATCTGCACGTAACATTAAGTAAATCTCGGATTTTTCTACTAAAGAATAAAATTCTTCGCTTTGTGTTTGAAAATATAGGTACTTATATAATATTTTGGAAAGACTGTGGGGAAGGTTTCTCCTAAGTACCTACACAGTTTAGGTATGTTGTGACGTGAGGGCGGGAAACTAAACGCATAAATGTTTTGTATCGTGGTTTACATACCTATTGAGTTTCTTGCTGTTTCTTTGATAGTAGATGACCCTTCCGAACCATTAGTAGTTTCAATATACGACGTCCTAAGCCGAGGTCCGTGCCCTCTCGGGTGCACTAAGGAGAATCGTATGTTGGAGTAGTTTAAGTTCCGGCTGAGTGCCCTCAGCGCTCAGCAACGAAGTCCAGTGAAATTTAAAAGGCCGATAGGGTTCACTTCGAAAAAAGATTGGTTACACTATTCTGTTTCATTTATACTATTTTATCAATAGTAAACTCTACCAAATCGTTATTTTCCATGGCTGTGAAAGCATTTAAATAAAAATGGTTCAAATCTAGGTCAACTTTACAATCTTCGAAACGCAGATCAAACAAAACTGTTTGTAATCTAGCGGAAGATATGATGCTCGTTTGTTTCTTCGGCGCCCCGCCCAGAAGTGTAACATGCGAGTGACGTGGCGTGACGTATTACTGCACGCAGTTGTTTTGTTGGCATTGTCGTAATAAACGATCAAGTTAAAAAAAACGGAGACCAGCAGTTAAGCTTCTTACCCCAAGCTCCTTCTAACATTGACAGGATTAACGATAGACAACGATATATCAGATAACTAAAAAAACTTATAAATATCCACGAAAACTCAACTAAATCTAAAAAAATATCTCTATTACCCCAATTAATTTCGGATTACGATTACTGGTCCAGCCAATCGATAGTAACACTAATAACAAGGGATTAAAGTATATTTTGCCGAAGTCGACGGCTATTTTAATAGCAGTTGTATGTTGCACGTTTCCATTTCACGATGATCTTGTTACGACATACGCTGAACAATAAAATCATCCGCGGGGAAATAATACGTTTTTTATAGATTGTTTTATAACGCTTATGAATGGCAGTAACATGAAAATGTTTTTTGTTTTTCGTAGAAGAGTTAAAACATTTAAGTAATGTAAAAATATTTATATTTTAAAGATATCATATGATATAGTCATTTTACAATAAATACAACAATCGAACGCGGGGTCATTTTATTACCATCTTAATTATGTTTATTTTATCTTTTAGGTAGGTAATAGCTGACTGTTGATGCGCTTTTTTTGTGTATATTTTTGTAATTATGTATGTTTTTAACATCAAAAAAACTATTTGATAACTACATGTTTTTAACATGCAAGATTTGCGAATAGATCTGTACTATGTGATTTTACTTATGTACGATTCTACAGTGATACGACAGGTACGATGAAAATTTTTAATTACATTGTTTTATAATATTTTTGTTTAAATGTAATTTCATGAATAAATAAATAAATAAGTAATTAACGTAAGAAGGTCTACTGCCAGTAATTAAAATTATCTAAATATGTATTCATTTTAAAATTACTATCAATGCAACTCCAACCTACTATGATATGCAATGAAAACGACACAAATCTAAAATACAAAACAATTTACAAAAAAAACGTGTTGACTTCCTCAAAAAATAATGACACATCCACTAAACTGCTCAACCTAAGTTCCCCGAGAATAAATCTTAAGAAATATAGTGTTGTGGAGCCGCGTTCTTACCGTTGTCGATGAGCCAAATCTCTTTGAGTAATGCACTCAGCCGTGCCAAGTGAGATCGCTACGACGCGGCACCGACCTTCTATTGTCTAATAGCGCAGACTATCCTGTAAGCCGTGGCTGAAATATATACAGTTGCACTTGCGTATTGATTGATTATCTTATTTGCTAGTTTGGTTTCGGTCTATCGATATCCATAGTTGGTCCGTTGGTGAGCTATTTCTGTTTATATTGTTTTGTTTCTAGAATTTAATATAAATTTAGTCAATAAAAAGTAGAGACAAATGTGGCACAAAGCTATATTCTACTTTCTTAAGTTTTCACGAAGAACCAAAACGTTGAGCAAAAATGTCCGAGGATTAAAAGTAAAATTAAACGCGGTTAAATAGTATTTTATTTAAGATATATATTGGTACCTATATAATAAAATATAAGTAAACATATATGTATCTATTACACGCTAACCTTGCTGGCAAATCTGTCCGAAACTCAGGCAGTTCAACTTGTTTTATTAATAGTTACAGAATTCGTTATATTTCATAAACTGGTGTTCATTAACAAACCGTGGTTGTTTTTATTGAGGATTTTCACCAAATCTTAGTCATTTGTAAAAAATTATTTGATTACCTTTTTATCGATTTGGTCGTCTGGGGATTGTTATATTCATTTAACTTAACAAATATTTATTTGCACACAAGAATATTTACAAATTAACAGCGGGAACAAGAATAACGAATTAAAGAGATTATAGTACCTACCCAGTACATAGGGGAAAGTGGCCTTAAAGCTAGCAGAATTCCCACGATGAATAGCTAACGATCCAGCCTTAGGGCCACGTGTTTTTGTCACCAATTGTTGCACCCCGGTTCCAGGACCCAAAGTCTCAACTCAAAAAAACTCAAGGGTATCTACGCAGGTTGCACCCCACACCAGCGGCCTACCCATTTTTCACGGTACTATAGGTACCATTCTTACATACTGGGTCATTTACTACGTCATAATATATACCAACTGCTGAGAGCCATCATGATGGGTAAAATAGAAGGAAAGAGAAGGGCTGGTAGAAGGAAGATGTAATGGCTAAGACACATCAGAGAATGGACCGGTATCAAAACCTTGGAACAACTTTTTACTCTAGCCAGGGACAGAGACAGGTTCAGAAGCTTGACTGCCAACCTTCAGTAATGGAGAGGCACTTAAAGAAGAAGAAGAGGTACCATCAGGCCTCTCACAAGAGGGAGAATTGGAGGCAGATGGTGTTTAACCTGACATGGCGAGATAAACAGTACAAAATGAACCTTCTTATCAAAAGTGTATATGTCTGTGTGTACTTTGTAAAAAGAATATACACAAAGTATAAAATAACATCGATATTCCTAATTACCCCCCGAAGTAAAATGAAGGTTATAAGTTTATCTTATGTATGTATCTGTCTATGCTATTGTAGCTGTCAAAAGAAATTAATGATTTTGTTGCGGATTTTTCGGTTGAAAGCTGAATCGAAAACCGTCTTAAAAAGTTTAGTAAAATTCGTATGAGCCGTCCAAAATAAAATTGTTTTCTTGACATACACCTTTTTACATTCCTGTTTAGACCCCATTGCAGGTAAGGTAATTTATTCTTAGGCTAAATTTTGCATTAACTTCTACTTGATTTTTCAAAGGATGAAATGCTATTTCGCTTTTTTTATAGTAGGTACTAAGTGTTTCTTGTCTACTAAATCATTATTTAGTCGAAACCAACATGTCGCAGTTATGAGGATGACAGTATTTTTAGAGCATAAGTTTATATATCTCGTTGTAAGCGGAAGCCAATCGTTACGTTTCATTTAAATGGTGGAGCGTGAGTGGGTCTTCTGACAGTTTTCTAAAATGAGTTATCTAATATGTTTAGACATGTATTTTGCAATAAAAACTAAAGTGAGAAAAGTGCCAAAATTTAAACGTTGCAGCGGGTAATATGTTTAGTGAGTAAAGTGGTTAAACAAGTGTATAAATAGGTTGTTTATATACAGGGTGGCCAGCAAAGTGGCGCCAAAAATTTTTTTTAGGTGACTCGTGTTGAGAGGTGTCTGATCACCCCTATGTATGTTTTTTTAATGTAAGGAATGAGGCTGTTTATTTTATGCATAAACATAGAAATTTAGTAGCATATCATAGAAATTTAGTAGCAAAAATATAAATCCGAAGAAACCTTCTACTTTTTTTTTATTTTATAGACTGATACGGTCGCAATTTTGCGAAATTCATAAAACAAAATCATAACTCGAAATCTATGAAAAATCGTATAACATCTCTAAACACGAGGCACCTAAAAATTTTTTGGACGTCACTTTTCTGGCTACCCTGTATATTTGAATGGGCCTTTGTTATTTGTTTATTATAAATAATTGATGATTGAGATCTCGTCTGAGGCAGTACTACAGTCCTTCCTATTTCATCCGCCCGTAACATCCTTGTTTACGTGGTTGTGTCCCGGATAAAGTGAAGGCACAGCCAGTCCAATGTCCGGAACAAAGACGATTCAAATTTGAACCTACGGCTGGCAACACATCATCACTACACAGTATAAAACAAAGTCGCTCCCCCTGTATGTCTGTCCCTATGTATGCTTAGATCTTCAAAACTACGCAACGGATTTTGATGCGGTTTTCTTTAATAGATAGAGTGATTCAAGAGGAAGTATAATACATGAAATATAGTACATACATTTATATGTATAATACATGCATAATATAGTAGAGAAACACTGAATATTTTAGAGGTTTCTAATGTGATGTTGTAAATAAACACTTTTTTTGCGCATACATTGCAAACGCTGGCTGAATCCTACGAGATAGATCAAAATAATGTACTACAGTATTGTACACCTTTAAAAGGTCAACAAAAAAAGTCCGCGATGGTATATGTCTATCTCTTACAGATAACCCACAATAACCATTTTTTATCTTTACGAAGCGACTTTAAGCAACACAGCATTAATCGTTATCCAATTTAGTACCTTAAATACATTGTGCATGTAATATAGATAAATATGACCCTTTACAGCGTGTAATTTAAATGAATATTTTCGAAGATATTACAGATTTAAAATGCAGGGACATAGACCCGTGCGAAGCCGGGCCGGGTCGCTAGTTAATCTATAATCTTTTAATAACATCTACCATTAATGGTGTCTGTGGGCACAGATACCACTTACCTTTACATGGATGGCGTGTTCGTTTCGTCGGACCTGACAAGGAAGGCATGTGCCAGATGGTACTGAGCGTATTTAAAAACGACAAAATGTGTTTTCTATATAAACAATCTTTATTGAAAAATACGACGGCCTGTTTGATGTGGAGGTAAATAGCATTGCCTTCCATGCCAGAGGTCCCGGGTTCGAATACTGGTAGGGGCAGGTATTTTATTATATTTGCTTTCTAGTCATGAATGTTAATTTACGTTTATTTATAATATTTATATCTTTAAAAAAATATCTATGTGTTTATATATTTCTTAAGTTTATTTATCCGTTACTTAGTATCCATAACACAAAATCTTAATGATAGTTAATTTGGGCTAGATAATGTGGTGTGATTTTCAGAAATATTTATTTATTATATATCATATTGAATAAAAGGCATATTATTCGTTAATTGTAATTTGTATCACTAAATAACCGTTAATAACGAAAAGTTCTTATTCTAGTTTTACATTCTAAACTATTTTTACATGCTGTGTATGCCCGTATTGGGGTCTGAAACTAGTAATTAACTGTAGGCATATTTTCATGTAATGATTATTGCACTCACCACAATTACAAAGTAATAAAATAAATCCTTATGCTTATTTTTAGTCGGATCCGTCTAGATTTTCTTATAGGTATATTTAGATATGCAGAATTGTCGCACACCGCACCCGTCGCTAATTGAAATAGGTCATGACTGTACGTGATGAGGCAGGGCAAAAAAAAAAATCTTCGCCAAAATACATAGAATAGAAAAAACAACTGAGCGACCAAGGCCGAAACAAAAAATGTATTACAAAAATAGTAGCAAGTCATGATCGTCCGGTCGCTGTTGTCACTGCTACGTAATGTGTGTGGGATTCCAACTTCAAAATACATTATTATTAGTGACCGACGCAAGATTCGGTTGCGGGTAGTTTCTGTTACAGTTTACACTGGCCGAAACTGAAAGCTGGGCCGAAAACTTTTTTACTCGCGTATCCCTGCTCTCAAACATCATCAATAAGTTGTTACTGATTTTACTTGTGTTTATGAATAAATGAAAATTCAACGAATTTTTTAAATGTGTTTTAAAAATAAGTAACACTGGTCTAAATGAGCAATAAACCTTTTTCCAAAAATTATTTTAAGATTCGGCTAAAACAGAAAGGCTGAAAATTCGGTCTGACTCTATTTATTACCCTAGTTTGTGTAGTCAGTGCGCGGGAGTCGCCTTTTTCGAAAGGGAAATACGAGAAGAACGACGATTATATTTTTACTTTCATTAATGTCTTGTTGCTTTTAAGAAACAACGGTGAGAGTTACCGTTGAAATTATAGGTTATGAAACCAGGAAACCATTTTGTTTCTATAGCTCGATAAATAACTGATTTGGTTATTTTAATGTATTTTTTTATTTATTTAAAATAGATAAACGTTTTCACAACAATCCTATACTAATAATATTTAAAGAACACAGCATAATTTTGAATTAAAGATGAATTGAAAACTTCCTCATTTTTTGAAGTCGTTTAAAAAATACCAACGCCGTTGGTTATTTCATCGGCAAAGAAAAACAAACGGAGAACGAGATTTTGCTGTAATTTTGCATATTTTTTCGAGAACAAAAGCAATGTGGGGTGAATAAAATATAGAATAACTCATTTTACACGTCCATCACGAACGCGGGCGTTTGTTTTACCTAACTAGATTCCAAGACCGTAAAACTGTTTTTATTGCACGATGCGATTGCCACCTCCGAGCTCCTGCATTTATACACATGTGTTCAGGTTTAATGCCAATATTCGTCTTTATGCGTTCGTTCCATTGCTTTGACAAATTTTATGCGTTTCTGTAACGTTGGTTTCGGTTGAGATCAATGCGTTCATAAATTTTTGTTTTAAACGTTGGTATTAATTAATGCTCAGTATTAAGCCAGTAAGCGATTTGCCTCGGAACGTCATATATTTACATGTATTAAATAATCATAATGTATTAAAATTGTTTGATCATTAAACAACATTTTATAATGAATTCAATATGCTCATAATACCTGGCATTGCAAGGTATCTATCATTCATTAGGTTTTAAAGATTTATTCGAAAAGTCATTTCCAAAAGTCATGTAATCCCACAGTTACATTTAGGTTTCTGTGCACCTTTTTGCATACTTTGAGTTTACCATGAAGTACTTCTTGCTTGTTTCATAAGTTTGAAAAAGGGCAGGTTCTACGTAGTTTTTAAATAACTGACCTACCAACCCTACCAACTACCAACATATGTAAACTTCCTATGTGTACATTTTCTGAAAACAACTGTTATTTTCTGCGTGCCACCCAAACCGCTGTGACATAACAAAATGGCGTCAGTTTCCCGGCGCTTTGATCGCACAGAACTTAGGAAAAACCCTATTGAGCGAAGTTTTTGAAGTTTTCTGCAAACGTAAAATAGTCAAGGTTGGTGTAATTTACAACCGCGGAGCTCGTTTCAGTTGGATGTAGCTGATTTATGGCGTTCTGCTAGACAGAGAGACGACTCCTTTCGTTTTTGCTTTCCTGGCGGCACGTTGCGAGTTTTATGGTAATCGAAGAATGAATAGTGAGTTGAGAAAATAAATTTTGTTCTTTCGTAGAGGTTTTTTTATGTTTATTAAATTCTAGGTTTCTTCCGGATACTGAGCGGACATCGGGTTAATTTTGAATTTATTTCAATAGCATTAATGCAATTAATCATGTAAAATGTTGGAATTATTAATTTATACATTACCTGGAAAAAATACCAAGATAATTAGAAAAATAATGTGTGCTTAAAATTATGTAATATCTAAACCAAAATGTATTTCAATTGAAGCTATTGAAATAAGTATAAAAATAATTATGAAACCGCCGCTTATTTTTCTACTTTTTAATAAAAAAAAAAAGACTGGACCTTATAACCTTCCTCAATAGTTGTTGTGACTGAAACAATATTTTTTAAATGCGTTTGGCAGGTGCCCAGGTTCAGATAAACACATTTTGGCAGTAGTTAAATACTTACATTAAATCAAATTTATATCAAACCTTTTTTTAGAGTCCGTCAAGAGTTCAAATAAATGTTGTATTAGAGTACGAGTTTGTCAAACGGTTGTCTCGAGTCCAATAGAAAAATAAAATACTTTAGGTAACAATTTTTAATCCAAAGTCAATTTCTGTGTAACTTAATTTCATGAATTTTACGTAAAATGTGACCTAAGTTTATAAATATTAAAAGCTAATTCAAATTATAATAAAACATACGCCAAATTCTCCTCCATAATTAATTTATCACCTCTAATTGAATTCCAGTAATTCCGTAAAAGTAATCAACGCTTTGAGCACACAGAAATTCGAAATTGAATAATACAAATCACGCCGACGTCTGATTCCGAAAAGAAACTGAAGATTTTATAAAACGTAGCTGAAATGCAAAGAACACGGCCTCAACAATGGACAGGGGAGCCATGGCGGCTGGCCCACTTTCCCGCACTTTTCTGTATACATCATGGAGCGTGGAGTATAGAGCAGATAGAGATTAATCAACATGCGGCAATGGGTCACTTTTTTACATATTCTCAATTGTGGCAAACAAACAACCATTAGATGCATTTTGCGTTGCGGCTTAAAAATACAATGTATGATAAAATTGCAAGCAACAAAATTTTTAATATTCGTTCTTTCAATATGAAACTGGAAATCGCTGGTTTCATAAAAGCTATCATTTTATTAAAAAGAATATGCAAACTCTGATTTGAATAACACAAGATTATGAAAAAATGTTATCAGATAATAATTTTTTTTAATTTGTTTTGAGTTTGAAAGTACGTTATAAATACAACTCTAAAGTGTTTACGCTCAAGGTCCTTTAATGACGGCAGCGAAAAAGGGAAAGACGGCGTAAGAAGGGAATATTAAAATGAGCAAGCACTTGTTTCCCTCATAAAACGCTATCGCTCAGGACGCTCACGGTTGCCGCCTTTTTCGCGATTACAAGACGCACATCTGTCAATTTAATCAGAGATGGAATTATGCTAGTCAGATATCAGATTGCTTTTTTTTGCCTGGCAATTATTTGATTTGTTTTTTTTTTTGGAAGAAAATCTTTGTTTTAACGTTGTTTTGAGATGGAGTAAAGTAATTTTTGCTAATGTTACCTTATTGCTTTACGAGTTCGATAAAAAACATACGTAATTCTATTCTGCACTGTTACTTTTTGCTTTTCCAGTAGACTAGGTGTTGACCTTCTTTTTAAAGTCCTTATATACTGATTAAAACTTTATTTTGAAAATTAGTCAAATTTTTACTTACATGCCATTTTCCAAACTATAAAACTTACTTACCTGGCCTTGTGTGAATCCACAATATCGTAATGCATTTCGGCTTGGGGTGGAGCTACGAAGACCAGTCTGCTTTCTGTCGAGACATCGCAAAGAGCCGTCCTTAAGGTTAGCAGTTTTCGCCCGTTTTTGTATCCGACAACACTTTTATACAATGAATGGAAAGTGCTTAGTGTGCGGAAATTATTTGTTTTGAGTATTGTTCTGAAACAGCATCACAATTCTCCGTTTAATCCTAACATCTTAGGACGTAGGAAATATCAAATTAGAAAGTGCACAAAGGTTTGCAGAACTTCTTTTTCACAGCGATTATTTAAATTTCTTGGTCCATTCCTATATAATAAAATAAATTATATTACTCCTGTTCATCCCGTATCGAGATTCGAATGTAAGAAAATCGTTACAAACTGGTTACTAAACTTAAACTATGATGAGACTGAAAATCTCATTTCAGTTGCTAAGTAATAAGACTACGTTTTCCATAATTTACTCTAACGTGCGACTAAAATTCCTATGCAACATCTTTTTTTTTTTTTTTTTTTTTTTGGTTCCCCTCCACGGGAAGGGCAGGAGGACATAAAAAATGCTCTGACGCATACTCCGCGCGCGCGATCGGAGTTATGTGGGACTCGTCCCGACGCCTACCAGAACCATACCCACTAAAAAACCCCCTGTCGGCTCGTGCATTTTTGCCACTCAGCCTTCATCTGAACGACGGCCAATTGGAGAAAGAGGCCGCGCCAGCGGGGCCCTTAAGGGGTCACCCGCTGAGATTCACATAGCACTGAAGGTGCTCAAAAAAGAAAAGTAAAAATAAAAACATTAAAAATGAAAAATAAAAATAGCATTAATTCGGATTTACGTTAGAATTAGAATTTACGTTAGAATTAGGATTTGCGGCCTGAAGGGCCTCGAGAGCTAAAGTTAACTGCGAAGGTTCGCCCGTGTGCGCGTTTCTCGGCCTAGCGACTTTGAATTTCGAATCTAACACAGGAGCAGTATATGAGACTGAATCTCGAACAAGATGATTGGGATGGGATTCGGCGCGTTTGAAGAACGATTCTGAGAGTGTTTTGAAGTGCTGTTGCACTGTAGGTAGTTCAAGATCTCTGTGCAGGTCCGCGTTGCGCACATACCAAGGTGCGTCTGTGGCCCTGCGGCAGAAGAGATTTTGAACTACCTGCAGCTTATACAGGACGGAGGGATTGGCGTGGGCAAAGACTGGCGAAGCATATGACATGACGGGTCTAACGCAGACCTTGTAAAGCGTACGTTTATTTCTAAAAGACATTTTACTTTTTCTACCTATCATACTATTTAAGTGGCTTAAGTAGAAACGCGCGAGTTTCGTTACTCTATCGACGTGTGGCTTAAAAGAAAGCGTCTGATCTAAGGTGACGCCTAAGTATTTGATACTGCGCTTCCAGGGGATAGGAATACCTAACATTCGAATGTGGGGATCGTTGCGGCGATTACGACGTTTGTGGTCGAATAGAATGGCAGAACTCTTTTCTGGGTTGACATCGATACGCCATTTTTGAAACCAAACACCGAGGGCGTTTACGGCCTTTTGGAGTCTGGTGATGTTATACGGGATCCTTTTACCTTTAGTGTAAAGGGCGGTATCGTCTGCAAAGAGGGCGAGTTCGACGCCTTTCGGCGGGATGGGCATGTCATTAGTGTACACGGTGTACAGCAGAGGGGCGAGGACTGAGCCTTGCGGGACTCCAGCCTTTATGGGACGAGGCGCGGAGAGCGTGCCTTCATGTTTGAATCGAAACGTACGGTCTTTAAGAAACGACGCGATTAATCTGACTAGGCGAACCGGTAAGCCTATTTTATAGAGTTTAAAAACGAGACCGCTGTGCCAGACTTTGTCGAAAGCCTTGGCTACGTCAAAGAGAACCGCGATTGATTTTTTACGATGCGGATAGAATCCTTCGAGACTGTACTCGACGATTCGATGGACTTGCTGAGGGCAGGAGTGCTTAGCGCGAAAGCCGAACTGGTGGGGAATAATGAGAGGGTCGCCATCCGTTGGAAACAGATGGTTCCGCATTCGAGAGAGTATGACTCTTTCGAGAAGTTTAGACATTGCCTTGAGGAGGCTGATGGGTCTGTGATTAGCCGGGATGTTCAGAGGTTTACCCGGCTTGGGAATGCCTATGACTGTCGCTTCTTTCCAGGCTTTTGGAAAGTAGCTATGGTCGAAGCAGGCATTGAAGATGATAGCTAACAAGGTAAGCACCTGCTGTGGCAGGTGCTTAAGTGCGTGGTTGGAAATTCCATCCGCACCCGGAGCCTTTTTGGACTTTTGCTTTCTAATGAGAAGCAAGATTTCATCATTAGAGACTGTGACGGGGTCGTCGGTGATAGGGAGAGATTCTCTGCGGAGAACTTCGTCCTCCACCGCCTGAATGTGGGAGGGATCCGCGGGTTGCGTGCTGGGCGAACATTGTGCCGCTATGCTGTCGGCGAAGCATTCGGCTTTCTCTTCGACTTCGAAGGCAATGGTGCCGTCGGGACGAGTGAGAGGAGGAACGTGAGAGGCGGTGTCTACGCGTAAAGCTCGGGCCATTCGATAATACGCTTGGTGGGACGGGGAGATATTCTCCATGAGATCGTTAAACTGAGTGTCACGGAGTTCCGCGAGGCGAGACCTAACTTTGCGTTGAAGCTGATTCGCAGCTGTTCTATATGCGGGCGTGGGATATTTCTTGGCTCTCCGGAGAGCCGCGTTCTTAGCTTTAATGAGATTGCTAACGGCTAAGGGAAGCGCGGGTTTGCCTTGCTTAGCAATGATTACGTTGTCGCTGATGGCTGAGTTGATAGCATCAGTGAGAGTATCGACTACTGAATCTATTTTAATCGGGCTGTCTAATTGTTCGGGCGAAATCGCGAGCGGAGAGTTCGGTGCCTCTAAAGCTGAAACTAACGTATTTTTAAAGCCTTTCCAGTTGGTAAAGGTCTTTGGCGGTGTGACGTTAACGTTAGGCGCGCCTAGCACGAGGGAGACGGGGCGATGGTCGGAGCCTAGGTCATCGAGCGGTTCGATGGACCTGAGATCAAGATTGATTCGCTTGATAATTGCAAAGTCGAGGATGTCAGGAGAATAGGTCGGGTTGTTGGGATAGTGAGTGGGAGTGATGGGGGATATGACGTCTAAGTCAAGGGAGTTAGTGATGTCGAGGAGAGCGATACCGCTGGTGTTGGTCGATAGGCACGTCCAGTCAGTATGTTTGGAGTTAAAGTCTCCGAACATAATGACTGAATGGCCGAGGGCGAGAATGGCCTCAAAGTCGCTGCGGATTGGTCTGGTACCACTAGGTATGTAGACTGAAGCTATGATGATGGTCGGATGACCAGTCATAGCCAATCTACACACAGTGGCCTCCATGTTGAGGAGAGTAGGAGTAGGGAGAGGACAGCAATGGAAGCCTCTTTTGTAATATATAGCGGTGCCGCCATAACCGTCGGAGTTGGGCCTATCGTTGCGATTAAACGCGTACTTAGGTATAGCGAATCCCCTGGAGCGGTTTGGAGTAAGCCATGTCTCCTGGAGAAGGAATAAGTCAGGTTCTTTGTTCTGAAGGAACAGTTTAATCTCGGGAAGGTTGGTATTAAGGCTACGAGCGTTAAAAGATACTAGGGATAAGCCCTTAGGTTTAATACGACTGGACGCGGGATTCGCGGGTCTAGACATTAAAATTTATTTATTTAAAATTTACAAAAATAAAAGAATTTACAACGAACTTAGGAGCGAGTGATGCTCGGCTAACGCGAATAAACGCTCTTGAGGAGAGCGGGCGGCTCGCAGTTTGCGTGCGAGTACGGAGATTTCGTTAATGTCGACGTTTTGGATGACGTCGAACACGGTCTTCATGTCCTCAGCCAACGACGACTGAGGGGAAGATGACAACGCGGGACGCGGCCCTACGGGAGCTACGGGAGCTGGGATGGGTCGGGAAGGTGCAGGCGGGACGGCCGGACGCTGCCTCCAAGACAGAGCCGGAGTAGGCTTCGGCTGAACGGGCTTTGCTTCCGGGGGACCCCGGTTGCGCAGCGGCGGGAAGTTGGCAGGAGTGAGTGGCGGCGCCGGTTTAGGCGCGACCCTCTTGGTGGTGGAGCGCGGAGCGCGCGGGCAACCCCTGTAGTTTGCTGTGTGGCCGGACTGGCCGCACAGCACACAGGCAGGGGGGGACGTGGATTCGGGAGTGCGAGTGCACTCCTTAGTGAAGTGAGGATCCAGGCACTTTACGCACCTGGGGGGAGCTGAACAGTTAGCCGCTGCGTGGCCATATAGTTGGCAGCGGTGGCACTGCCCAGGGTGACCGCGGGGGTTGGGACGCTCGACGGAGATGTTCGAGAGTCCGCAGATTGTGCGAGCCTCTTTGAAAATCTCCTTCGAGTCGGGAGTGTTGGACAGGATTACTAGCGCTAACGGAAATCGCCTACCGCGGTTGGAGTGCATCTTGTGCACTGCTGTGACCGGGAAACCCTGAGACTTAAGGTCATCGAGAATATCTTCGTTGCTGAGTTCGAACGGGACGCCCCGTAGTACTGCGCGGATCTTACGCTCCTCCGGGAGGGCGTAGGTGTGATACGCGATTTGGTTTAATCCTAGTAACCTGGTAAACGCGCGGAAGTCGTCGACGGTCGCTAGTTGAATCTTGATTGTATCGCCAGCGTTGGCGGCTTTTAAGTAGTTAATTTTGTGCACTTTGCACAAGTTTGAAACCGCGGTCCAGCGCGCTTTTTCACGCAGGAAGACGGGCGGAGGGAGCTGAGGCTTCAGCGGGACGGGAGCGCAGCGCGTCGCTGGCTTCGATGTGACCGACGGAGACGCGGTTACTACGAGCGATTTTAACGGCGCGGGGGCTGGTGTTGAAGACACCGGGGAGGGCTCGGGTATTGAAGATACCGAAGCTTTCTTAGAGCGCTTCTTGGAGCGCTTGGCGACGAGTTGAAACGCGGGCTCAGGAGAGCCGGTTAAGGTGACGGCATCTGACGACGTATCAGACGCGGGTTCGGAGTCGCTCCCGGGAGCGGTACGCTTACGACGCGACGCGCGAGAGGATGCGACCGATTCGCAGTCCATCTCGGACGAGGCGGGAGACGAGGAAGAGCTGTAGACCTGAGGGGTCTCGACGTTGGAGGCCTGAGGGGCCGGGTTTGAGGCCTGAGGGGCCGGGGTTGAGGCCTGAGGGGCCGGGTTTGAGGCCTGAGGGGCCGGGGTTGAGGCCTGAGGGGCCGGGGACGCGATTGATGCCTGTAAGGCCTGCGTTATGATGTCATTCGGGATGTAGACGCCTACCGCAACAAGTGCCTGGGTGAACGCGTTAATAACACTTAGCGGATCCATAAGGGAGAGTTGGGACAGTAATATTAATAAATATAAGTATAATAAAAGATGCCTAGTTCCTAAAACCTAGCAAAATCCTAGCGGCTAACCTCCCTACCAGCGGTAGGGGGGCTGGGGAGGAAAACTTAAAATTAACAGTGGTACGCCGAAGGCCGCTACCTAGAAACCTAAAAAAGGGTACGCAGGTAAAGAGTTGACCACGTTAGGGTCAACCTTTACCGACAGAAAGGACAAATACACACGAAAACACACAGATATGATAAAAATAAGTATGAAAAATAGAAGAAAAATAAATAAAATAGAGAAGAGAAATAAAATAAAAATAAAAAGGACTGGTTCAGTACAAATTCGTTGTCACCGTTAAGTATCCTTTGCACTGAAACCAGACTACTTACGCTGGGCACAACACTGCACTCAGCACAAGCACAACACTACTTAGCACAGCACTTTGAAGACTAAGGGGCTTAGTCGCAAAGAAAAAATACGCACTTCGATAGCACTCAGACGGAGTAGAAAACCTTGAAAACCGTGGCACGGAACCAGCACGCTAGACTGTGACGTCAGTAGACTGAGCGCCACGGAATAGCGGGAAAGGACCGATCGACGGAGAACGGGGCTTGCACGTCCGAACTGGGCGGCGATCGGAGCGAGAATGGATGCAACATCTCCACTGCACTTGCTTATATACTAGTAGTCCAAATCAAATCCCTTACCTAGTTTAAATTACACATACTGACAGTTAACACGCACATACACACACAAACACTCACTCAAACACAAACACACACACTGACACTTACAGTTGAGCTTATATAAAATTTATTTGTGTTTATTATTAAAGTTTATATAAAATGGCACATAGGCTAAATGTTAAATTAATGTAATAGGAAGAGCACTGCATGCTGAAATACAAGTCCTAGGACTTAGTTCGGCGGCAACAGCTTTTGCTTGTATGGTAATATTGTGTAGCCTAAATAATTTTACAAAAAATTGTACAATCTATTTACAATAAAGATTATTATTATTATTATGATGCCTATTCCAGTTTTAAAAAAATTTGCTCTACAGTTGTTGTTTTATTATTCAATTCGGTATGAAAACAAATTATGCGAGATTCCCTTTGAAGGGATCATTTTCTCGATAGTCATTAACGTCAAACGTTTGTCAATCAACGTCTGTAAAATTGAAATGATAATAAAAGGAGCCCGAGTGGCTTGGATATCCGCGTATCCTGTTAGTAATTGTTTCATTTATCCGTTTTTTGACATTTGAGAGCTAATATCCTGTGGAGTCTGAAGGAAGAAGGCTTTCCGTACGCAGATACTATTTAAAGATGCTGAATGTTAAATTTAAATTAATTTGCTAAGCTAAATAAAGATTTTGCTAAATATTGATAAGCTTAATGTATATTATAGATTAAGAAGCCCCTTAAGTGACCATCAAACGTTTCTTAGTGCCACCTATAGTTGTTTTGTATTAACGCGTATACAGGAAAAAAGAACAATTTAAACGTTTAAAGAAAAGAAGAGCGACTAGAATTTAATAGCTTTGATTGAATTCTATATTCTGCGTACTAAAGTAGATATATGTCAAACATTTGTAGGTCGCCGATCGTCCTTTGCTACAGAAAGTGCGTGAAAGTCAAATGTCTAGTAGTCTAAATGAAATGTTCTCGCAGACTCAGACCTTCAGTCACATTCCATCTGCTACTAACTTCTAGACAATGATTTATTCGGCTACCAAAGCTCGATAGAGTTATTCTCAAATATTTGAAGTGGAAACTTTGTGTTAAGTCATCGGCTTTGATTTAATAGTAATTGACGTCGCTGCTCGGGATCCCTCTCTGCTTGCTCAGTCGGCAACACTGAATATTTGCGAATTAGGAATGTTCCTAATTTGATTGACGTCTCGATATTGGAACTCATTGAAAATTTTGAAATTGATAAGTATTGTTTATATTCGTTGATTCTGGAGGTAATTTATTTTGAATTTGGAAGTTTTGTTTGTTTCAGTATTCCGATTATTTGGTATTACAACGTCTGCCTAAATCCTTTGTTGTTATTTGTAAGAGCTCCAAATAATACAAGGGTTAGGGATCTGCCTATTTTACACGTTGAAAACGTTTTTGTTAAAAACTACCAGTATATGAATCGTATTTTTTAAACAAAGACCTTCTGTTTACTATTTAAAATATATATTTCTAACACTCCAATATTCTTTTTAAATTTGTTAATAATCAAGTAATCTACCCCCTCAACTAGAAAGCAAACGAATTTCGTTTGATGTCAAATATACTTAAACGAAATTCGTCTTTATTAATTTCTCGATGTATTCATATTTTTCTTGTTTATCGTAATGGTTGCAGGTGTAAACTGACTGAAACAAAACATAGACAAGTATAATATTATACGACAAATTTCGGTTATAATTCATTCCGAAATATACGGCCTGGTTGGCTCGCTTACGAGTTTAGTTGTAATACGAAAATTTTGTGTCTTTTATGTTTTAAGCAGTAAAAACAATAAATACCATAGAGACTACGTAATAAACAGATTTTATGATAAATGTTTCCAATTAGCAATAATTTTAATTAAAATATTTCAAAATAATAATAATAAATAAATCCCCAGACAAACACACCAACTGTATGGCCCCAAAGTAAGCAGAGCTTGTGTTATGAATAGCCATACAGCGAACTGGTGGGGAACCCAGATTAAACATACACATATAAATACATACAACCATGACCCGAGAACAAACATCTGTGTTCATCACACAAATGAATGCCGTACCCAGGACTCGAACCTGGAACCTTCGGCGTATGAGGCAAGGCTACTTACCACTACACCACTCGGTCGTCGAATATATACTCCACGCTCCGTCTAACCACTCGAACAATTACTCTTCTCAGCACTGTGCTTTGAGGGAAAATGACACTACGTACTACTACAGTAATTGCTGTTATAACTTGCTTGATTAGCTATTTCATTAATTAAACTTTTGAATTGGAGAAAGGCCGTAAAAAAACCAAGTGATAAATGCAAATCATATTACCAGGCATGAGTGATGCAAGGGCTATTTCGCTGAGCATGGCAAATATTATGGATTAGACGGTTTTTCATTCATCAGGAGTATTATAACAACATAAAAATATTTAATATTACAGCTTTTTTGGTGGATTTTGTTAATAGATAATTTTTATCGGCCTTGATAAACTGTGATTAATTTATTTAATGCAAAAAATGAAGATTTATCAGTTTTGGTTCAAGTTAATGCATGCAACATGTTTTATATAAAATTTACTGCGCTGCTTTAGCGTGTATAAGTATGCATCATACAAACACAAAAGCTCTTTCAATATTATCATGTTTAAAAGTGTAATATAAAAAAAGAGTTAATATTTGATTTGAATCATCGTACCCATAGTAAGATAGCCTAACTCGCTATACCCGAACTGGCAAAGCGAACGAGTTACCTTTGCTCGCGCGACGAATAATGTCCATCTTTGTTACAATGTTTTCAAATATTTTTCTACGATAATGTCTTACTTTTTTCTGTATTCTATCAGGAAATGTATCCTTTTCTTAGAAATAAAAATAATACAATTGTTAAATGTCTTTTAATTGCTTCTATATCACTTATTTTACAGAAGCCTATTTTGGCGCTTCTTAAACAGCACATAAGTTTGTTTATCTTAAACCTTAAATTAAACACTTATATTTTGTTGAATCTTTGCGAATGGTAAGTCAATAAATCAACCTTGAAAACAAATTAACAATTTTATTGCTTGCACATCTAGTTGACGACGTATGAGCCAAAGCAATATACCTACCTATTTTTGCTTTGTACTTGAGGCGCCAGATTCTGGTTCGATTTTCTAAGGCTTTTCCTTTATAAACTCTTACATCTTTGTTTTCTTCATCATCAAGTATTTGCAAGTGTTACATAAAATTAATTTCCTAAAAATATTGTTTAGTTTTTTCATTCTGTCTGTTTTAATACAAAAAACCGGAAAAAATCATGGAATCTATTTTATGCTTGAGATAAGATTAATTTCTTTGCAATTTTATTGATTATCTTGTAGGTCAGATTATTTCAAGACGAACTCAAAAATATAATTATAAAACAAGCATAGTCCTAGTTTCCAAGAAATAAGCGATTTTGTAACCTAATTCGATGTAATAGTGACCGCCCAAATACTTTGTCAGTTATGTCATTTTCGTTTTCGGGATTTCAGCATTTAACCATAGGTGAGTATGATGTTTTTTTTTAAAACTAAGAGCAATTCGCAAGTATTACTTAAGTCGAGTGTCTTTTGTTAAGATCTCTTCTGGAGAGGTACTACATTCCCATTTCTGTCGCCATAATAACCACGTTAAGCGGTTGTGTTCCAATGAAAGGGAAGGCACAGCCAGTGCTGTTACTGGAACAAAGGCAATTTCAACATCTACGATTAATGACTATAGAGATATTTACCATCAGGTGGATCACCTGCCAGTTTACCAGCTATGATAATGTTGAAAAAACTATTCTTTTCGCCCTTAAAAATGATTGATAACTTGTAAAAAATTTAAAAAAATTCTCGCTATGCTTTTCTCGAGGAACGTTTACCTACTCAACCCTCTACAAAATTATCTATACAACTAAACTAACTAAACTATACATCCTTGCCAAAAACTGTTAATATTTGTACAAGGGCCGAATTACAGGTAAAATGATTTAATATAACTAGATAAGTGGTCGATGGATTTCGGTGGAGGGCCATTAAAGGGCCTGCGTTGGGCGTCCGTAGGAACTAAGCGACCCTTGTCAAACTGCGGGAACGAAGGGTTACACTTAAGGGCTGAGCGGAATTCCTAAATATATATATATATATATATATGTAGATTAACTTATCCTTTTAGTCTTGAATAACACTGCCTTGTATTTTTTTTCATTTAATTTTACTTTCGGTTGGTGGAGTGAGATTTCAGTAACTTGAGGGATTCACAGCATAAATGGAGCTCTGTCTTCTAAACTAGATCTCTTGGATTGGAATCCCAGTATGAACAGACATTTTGTTTTTTTCAACAGAAATATTTCTTTATAAGTCAATATGTTAAATCGAGATACAACTGACAAGCAAAGGTACTATTTCATTCAGCCCATTATGGAGGTTGTATTTTTAAAAACCTTGTGCCAACATCGTTTCTTCCTTCGTCATTAATTCGTATTCTTTGTTTTTAATCTGACAGTTACTTATTTTAAAACAACAGAATTGGAATCTATCCATTGACTGGTCACGAACGCGCCCGGACTTGCTGAGTCATTATTTTTGACAATTCAAATTAGGTCACGTCGCGTTCCAATTCGATTGATGGCGAATTTAATCGAATGTATTTTCCAAATCATTCTGATTTATCATATTATATGATAATTAGGATTGGCTTATGGACTTGTCGATAATGTTTGGAGTTTGTACAATATGTTTTTTATACTTACGTGTATTTTAGTTCTGATAGGTATATATTTGGAATATGATTTAAAAAAAAAATTGTTGACAGACTTATTTATTTTACTCGTTAGATATATGGCAATATTTAATTATATTTGTTTACAATTTGGCTTTGAAGTTTTGTATAGAGTTATTTGTTTTGGAAAATTACCTGCCAAACCTTCCTACCATAAATAAGAGGAAGTTTCTGATATTGTGTTTAGCGTTAAAAATTAATACTTATATAATAAAATTCTTGAATATTATACACCCAGATAATTATTCAATGTACTGTCCATTTTGCCCGATTTTCACGTATTAAATAGTTATGCAGATAACAAAATATCAAGTTATAACATTTAAGTGTGTGTCCAAACGCATGTCCAACTTAAGCTTATTGGATGGACAGTCACATTATAAGAAAGTTGTCAGTTATGTACTTAAAAATATCACATCTTTATGAAAGACTGCAGCCCGTACCTAAACAGTATCTGACTAACTGGTGAGGCGAGACACCCTGCAAAGGGGATAGCCAGTGAACTGTGATGATCTATCGCTTCCATTGTTTCACCATTATTGACAAGAGTTCTGCTTGTAGAGCATGCTAGGGCGCCTTCATTCTTCTTAAAGTCTCTCTAATGTCGTCGGCAAAATCGTAATGTGAGCCTTTAAATGTATATAGGAACTTAGTAAATATGAAAGCAACGATAGGTGGTTGTTGATACCTGCTGTAGAAGTATCTGACGTTTTAACCAGTGGTTCTACCTGTGGGATCCACAAATTGACAAACGGGCCAATATGTGTATAGATCTACTAATAATATAGATGTTATTGCGAAGCGTAATGTTTTACTTTTCAGTTTTAAGATTACTTCACTGAGTCATTAAACATTAAAATGTTTGTTTTTGGTGATTAGGTATTGGAATTATACATAATAAATATTTTCTAAATGAGCGTACGTACAGCTTTATATTGAGAAAACCTCCCAAGTAAGAAAATAACCGGTTAAAATTTCACATATTATATAACTATATTTAAAAATAATTTAAGTACAAGGCCGTTCATAAGAAACCCTCCCTATATATAAGTTTCTCGAAATGTCTCCGCTCGGGCGAGATGAATCACCGGGTGGGGGAAGCGCGGGAAAACGCTAATGATTTATGTTTCGACTTCGACTCGGTTGTAATGATAAATGTATGTTACGCAAATGACGTCGTTGCTTCTTTCGCCTTACGGTGTGTTTGTTTGTTTTAGGTTATGTAACTTTGAATGCCAATGAAGGAAGACATGCGTCTTTATTATTTTGTTTCATTGAATGTTTTGTTAAGAAAGATATTTAAATAAATGAATAAATGGTTTACTGTAACTGTTATATAACTATTTAGTATCACGGATCTCCGTTTAAACTTACCCAAGTTTATGTGGTATCTTTCCGAGCAAAATATTTAATTACATAAGTATTTTTGTTGTTGTTATCACCACCATAAATAACAGTTATCTATAGGTATTATAAGGGTTTGTTGGTTACTCTTACTAATTTTTATTCTAATTGAACGCAGTTGAACCCTGCCTGTCTGATTTATTATATGTTTATTCAAGCCTAAGCGATTTAACAAATCAACCTTTTTATTCGTGTATTCATAGTTTCCCCACGAAAATAAACGGTACACGTTGAAAACTACATTAGCATTAGCCATACTGCAGTTTCCAAATTTACTGTACTTCAAAATGGCGTTTCGAATTACACACTAGTGCATGTAATGACGTTAAATAGGCGAACCTAAAGCTCGCTATCGGCTGCCATAATTTACAAACGAGAATAACGTGCGTTGTTTACCTCTAGTTACGTTAAATAATTTTGGGTTAAGTGAGACTTTTGTTTATTAACCCCCGACGATAAAAGTGGAGTCTTATAAGCTTGAAGTGTGTGTTTGTGTGTCTGTATGTGGCACCATAGCTTGCAAACGGATGAATCGATTTTGATGAAGTTTTTTCATTTACAAGTTGAATGAACCTGAACGTAATTGAAGAAATCTGTTCGGCCATTCAAAGTTATTCGTGATTTTTTCCTTCGGTCGAGGTTTTTTTATTTGTGCTTACAAATAACTTGTTTGTACTCTGTATACTGTGTATTGGATTTGATCTGATTTTAATTAAGTTTTCCCTGTTATTGGGCGTATCATAAAAATTAGAAACTAGACAGACAGACAGTGGCTCAGGCAGTGTCAAATTATGTCTTCATATAAAAATCATGTAATTGCTAGTTCATTCAGCAGAGAAGAAACAACTTGTGATGGCTCAATGATCATCACTCATAAGAGCCTTACATTTAAAGATCGCTCTGATATTGTAAGTCTGTCTGTTGAGCGATCAGTTGAAATAGCCTGTATTGAGATAGGGAATATTGTTATAATAAGTGTGTACAGACCCCCATCCTCAGCGTTTGAAGTGTTTGAGAGCACTATGGATGAGGTATTACATAGAGTAAATAACAAAAACAAAGAAATAATGATTTGTGGCGATTTTAATATTGATTTATTAGTAGAGACATCAAAAAGTAAACGATTCTTGAATCTTTTTAAATGTTACAATCTAAAAAATCTCTTTTTAGAGCCTACGCGAATCACAGCGACTTCAGCCACATGCCTTGATATTATTTTTACAAATTTAATGCCATATACAAAGTCAGTAATCAATAAACTACCATCAGATCATAGTGGGCAGTTGGCCAGTTGGGACTTTTGATATTGGGATCACTTCCCTCTAATATGGTTGAGGAGGGCGATGGCTGGATCCCGCGTTAACTCGTGAACGGGTGCCGTTTGAGGGTGTTCGTCGTTTGGATACTTGGGGGGAGGGAGACTTGCCGAGCTAACAGATGCAGAAAAGAATAATTTTGTATAGACATAAAGAGACTCTGTAAATTTATTTTGAAAAAAAATATACCCGTGAAGTTTCTTGCCAGTTCTTCTTCACGAAGGTTTTTTTCGAACTGGTGGTAGAATCATGTTTTATTTGACGTCAATAAGAACAAGTAATTTTTTAAATATTTGAATTTGAATTTGAATTTGAATTTGAATTTGAATTTGGGCTAAAAAACGCTCGAAAAAGAGAAATTACCTTTATACCCATGAATGAGAGACGGCTTGAAACATTTAGAAATAATGTATTTGAATTAGAAACATATAAATTAGATTACTGTGGAGTTCCTATTACTCAATATAACTCGATTAATATAATTAAAAATGAATATGACGCTGTTTTTACAAAAAATAAAATATGTGTAAATAATAATTTATTTAGGTTTAGTGAATGGGCAACATTGGGAATATGCAGAAGTAGAAATAGATCATATGAATTGTACAGTAAAAGCAAAAGACCCCCACACCAAATATAATTTAAAAATTAATGATAAATTGTTGTCAACTGACAAACAATTTTTTTACTGTCATCCCTGTGTCAACTACTTTGAGCATTAATTCACTGCTAATGGAAAATGTAAATACATGCGATATTGATTTCAACTTTAAACATGTTACTGTTCCACAAGTTTTAAATGCATTTAAAAGCATTAAAGTAAAAAATACTGCCGATTTAGATGGAATTTCTGGTAAAATTATTCAATCTGTCATTGATGGTATAGCCCCGCACTTAGCCAGTATATTTAATAACTGTGTTGATAATGGTGTATTTCCTGATTTAATGAAATTGAGTAAGGTCATCCGAATATTCAAAGCAGGTAGTATGTCTGACCCTAATAATTTTAGACCTATATCTATACTACCAATGCTCAACAAGATTTTTGAAAAATTAATTTTAAATCAATTACTTTCTCATTTTTATGGTAATAGTTTAATGAATTTTAAGCAATTTGGTTTCAACAACCGATGCCGTTGGTGAGCTCATAAAACACGTATTCAGTGCCTGGAAGGAGTTGTGTGATACTATTGGTGTCTTTTGCGACTTGTCCAAGGCGTTCAACTGTGTGGATCATATTACTCAACTAATGAAACTGCAGCATTACGGCATGAAAAACCGAGCGTTTGCCTTGCTTAAATCATATATTTCTAACAGAAAACAGAAAACTGCAATAAATGGAAAAAAATTATCAGGATCGGCTGTGATAATGGGTGTGCCCCAGGGCTCAGTTCTTGGTCCTTTCCTATTTTTAGTGTATGTCAATGATCTGCCATCGGTCGTTAAGACTCAATGCGAGGTCATATTGTTTGCTGACGATACTTCTTTCTTATTTAAAATCAAAAGACAAGAAACTGACTGTTGAGCAGTAAACAAATGCATCTCCAACATAGAGAAATGGTTCTCAGCTAATAATTTGCTCCTCAATGAAACAAAACTAAATTTGTTAAGTTTACGTTGTCAAATGTCTACAATGTTAATGTTTATGTTTACCTGTTTGACATTTGAGGAATTTGACAGGAACTGACTCCTGTAAAATCAACCGTAATGGGCATAACCTTAGACGCTAACCTCCAGTGGGGACCGCATGTTGATGGCTTAGGGAAAAGGATTGGCTCTGCCACATATGCTTTAAAATTTATACAAATTTAAAATGAAACAACTGCTCGTTTAGTCTATTTCGGCTACTTCCACAGCCTCATGACATATGGCATTCTGTTGTGGGAGAGTGCTGCCGACATCGATACTATATTTTTTCTGCAGAAAAAAAGGTCCAAGGGTGTCACTTTGAAGTAAATTTAAGGAAATAAATATTCTTACTTTCCATTTACAATATATTTTAGAAAATTTAATATATGTAGAAAAGAACATAACCTTGTTCAAAAAAAAGGGTGGCATAACGTTAACACAAGAGGAAAAAGTAAGCTGGCAGCTCATAATAGTAGGTTTCATAAAGTCACTAACTCATTCATGTATACGTTTTTATAAAAATGTTCCTGAGGATATCCTATTGACAAATTCAAAGAAACTATAAAGCAGAAGTTGTGCTAAAGCATAATATAAACTATCCGATTATTTGGATGATAAAAGCCTTTGGGTATAATCCCGTCATTAACAGGATTTTACTAGTTTATATAACAAAACATTTGTGTCTGTTTACTCGTTGAGTTCTTCGTCCCGATGAATATCTAAAGCGTCATTGCCACTAAAGTACGTCTTCTTATGGTAGCGTCGGGCGATTGAGGGTGTTCGTCGTTTGGATACTTGGGGGGAGGGAGACTTGCCGAACTAACGAATGCAGATAACAATAACTTTACATACTAACTTTATGAAAAAAATATACCCGTGAAGTTTTTTGTCAGTTCTTCTTCACGAAAGTTTTTTTCCGAACTGATGGTAGAGTCATGTTTTATTTGACATCAATAAGAACAAGTGATTGTCAATGTTGAGAAATAAGTATTTCATTTCATTTCATTTCATTAGATTTTTCATCTTTTCAAAAATTGAATGTTCAAAAATTAGCTCACAGAAATATAACTGATTTCAGAACTTTACTAAAAATACATTGATTTAAAAATAAATAAATGCCATATTTTCACGATCAGCGGCAACTTTCACTTTCAAATAAAAATGTGTAATTTGTATTTTTTCGTAAAATCAATCTCTCCACGAAATTGAATTCGTTGCGGGCTGACAGAAACAATTTCACGTCAAATAGCTGGAACAGGAGCGGCCAAAGGTCTTTCGTTAATTATATTTTTGTGAATATAAAAAATATATTTAGGTGAACGTATTATGAGCACCGTTTTTGTGTAAGTACATTTATTGTTATGATAATATTTGAAATCATATTAACGTTCGAAATGTAGAAAGTACAGAAAAAAATCTCTTTCTTAAAATGCAACAAACAAAAATTCGTAAGATAATTAATTTTAAAAACATAACTTCTTAGATGTCGCATATTATTTTAATCATACGATAGAAGGCTGTATAGGTAACATATCATATGTATCTACTTTATGAAGTGCCCTGATCACTCGTGCATATTATCCCGGCCTCCCCCGTCAATAATTCAAGACGTTAGCCTTTATTACGTTACGCGTGATAAATCTAATAATCCATATTCCACGAATGCTTCGGTTCGTTTCCAAGTAGATTTATCGGATATATTCGATTTTTACCTGATAAAGAGGAATGACTTACGTTTTCAGATGGTTTATGACGATTGACTTTGTATAAGCTAGACTGCCTTGTATAACTTGATAACCTCCATTGTAAGCCAAAAGCAAGTGCAAATACGCCAACAAGCAAGGAGCTGTAGTATTCGCCAAGTCGAAAGTATCACATCATTATCTCTCAGCTATCAGCCTTATATAGTCCTTCATCTATCCGTGCCAGTCAGGGAGATTGGGATAAAGTTTTTAGTTTAAGCAATAAAAGAACATTGATAGCAGGAGACTTCAATGGCCATCACTCAAACTGGTGTATAAGAAATGATCAAAGAGGTATAAAGTTCATCTTTGGAGCAAAGTTTCCTATCAATGAACAATGAAGATGCTACTAGAATAAAATTGGTTAATGGTTTGTTGCAGAAGTCTTCACCTGACATGACATTTGTCTCTGCAGACATTGCAGTGCATTGTAAATGGCAAGTTATGCAGGAAAACCTAGGCAGTGATCATTGTCTATAAATTAAAAGTCTGAAAATGTCTATAAATTACCCTTCTAGGTCTGAAAGAAAGGTCTAAAGAGCGATAACCACCAGCAGGTTCCCGAAATAAGACATAAAACTATGGGTCTTGCTCAAGGAGACCCATCATCACCACTACTGTCCAATATTACCACCTTAAACATTTGTCATCAAATAACTAATGTAATGGTGGCTCAATATGCAGATGATTACGTTTTGTATATAACTCATAAAGATTTAAATAAATGTACAGTAGAAATACAACAGGCAATTAGTATATTAATAAGATTGCTTTAATAATATTTTAATACGATTTGGCTGCATTTGTGTAACAATAAATCAAAACTATGCTTATGTAGTAGAGTTTATAGAAGACAGCAGTTGAACATTAAAATTAATGTATGTGGCTAGATAGGTCGTTGAGATGGAGCAAACATGTGAATTAAACAATAGAAAATGGCTCAAAATGTTTAAATATTCTTCAAGTTTTATCTGGTACCGGTTGGGGGCTTCATCCTTAACATATACGCGCTCTTTACATTTCTTTGATAAGAAGTAGATTTGATTTTTGTTGTTTTTTCTATGACAATTGTGCTAAAACTCATTTGGTATAACTTGATAGGGTTCAAAATATGGCGCTTAGAATAATAGGAGGATTTGTAAAAAGCACTCCAATCCACGTAATGGAAAGTGAACTGTGCATTCCACTACTTAAAATGTTTAAGTTAGATATTTGGGTAAGCTTTATCGAAGTTGACAATATTACCAATTTCGAATTAGATTGTGTACGAAGTACATTTATACATGTTAACATAAATAGAAGTAAAAACATGTTAGGTTTTAGTGTTAAGTTTGATATAATTAATGAACTAAATAGTAAATACAATGGTTGGTTTAAAGTGTTTACTGATGGTTCAAAAATCAACACAGGACTTGGAGCTGCTTTTTACGATCCCGTTAGACAGATATCTTGTATGTACAAAATTAATACCGATGTAACTATAATGACAGTGGAGCTCATTGCAATTTTATCAGCACTTAAACTTGTTGAGAGGCAAAAAGCTGGCAAGTTTATCTTTTTAACAGATAGCAAAAGCGCTTTGCAGCATTTGGCTCGATGTGCCTCTGGACATAGCAGAGGCCTACCGATAGCCGACGAAGTGCATAAACTTGCTACGCTGTATGAATAACCCCCCTGGTCTATATATAAGGTTCCATAACATGTTGGATTAAGCGGGAATGAGGAGGCTGACAGACTTGCAAAATTGGCTTGTAATAATGGGATTGATTTTTGTATACTGCCGCATTACACAGAGGTTCTTTCAAAATTTAAAATTGATTGTAACATTAAGTTTAAAGAGTATTTTGATGAAAGGAGTAAGCAAAAGGGCATTTGGTATAAAATAATTCAATGTCAGCCTTCTCGTTTACCTTGGTATCATAAGTTTAAGTTAAATAGGAATTCCATGGTTATGCTCCACAGATCTCGCTCAGGTCATTATCCCTCTAACAGTTTTGCATTCGTACTCGAAATAAAAGTTTCTCCAAATTGTGATTTATGTGGCGTTTGTGATGATGTTCATCACATTATCACTGAATGTGTTAGGTTTAAGGACGGGCGGGAGGCATTGACGCGAAAGCACGGCATTAATAAAAAAGCCATGGGTGCATATATTAGTATTCTTTCAGAGCCAACCTCCGCTATAGCCAGAGATCTAGTGGAAGTCCTTTCGAGTCGTGACTCCGCTCCACGTTAATGAATTGAAAGTTTATTTTTGTATCTGTATTGTTTATTATATAAATTTTTGTAGTTTAAAGTTCATTTTTGAATTGTTAATTTAGATTAGGGTATGATGAGGCTGACATGTCGCAAGATAAAAGCCTCTAAATAAAACAGATTAAAAAAAAGGATTCTTGATCAGGTCATCGACTGGTACTGATCTTACTCCCCTCTGTTTGAGATATTTAACCTGTCTGATAAGATTTCTGTTACAGTCTCCCTGGATCCTTTAAACTGCACTGATGGTACTCGTTTGCCTGTGAATACTAATATTGAATTTAATACTAATGCCTTCGATTATTTGTTCACAATATCTCTTACGAGAACATAGATTTTTTTCTTATTTTAACTTCAAGGGTTTTTAAGAAGATTATGTTACAAGTAGTGACAATATTCGCTATGAAAGACCACTCTGATTTTCTTGAATACTACTTTAATTATCCTGTATTTTCCTTAGAGAGAAATAATACGTCTTAAATCAACTTCTGCGAAATACATCCATAATTGGCAATTGTCAACATATGAGGTAAAATAAGAATATATGCCTCTTCTATTTCTGTAACTCAAGGAACATTATATTAATTTAACAATTTAGAACTCGTCAATAAGTGATTTTACTAACAACTGATCCATAAATATTTATTTCCCAGTGATCATCCAAAGTCAGTCTTTAAAAATATTCGCGTAAACGTATTTTATGTTGATACCACTTAATACTACATGATCTGAATAGCTTTGAGTTGTGCGGTAGTGGACGCCTCTTAAACCTCTTAAGAAATGTGGGTTCAAATCCTGATGGCGACAAAACATTTGTCTGTTTAGTTATGAAGTATCTGCCTTATGGTCTTCTTATTGTGCAAGAGCGTGTCAACCTCTCTCAGGTTTAATTAAGCCTCCTCTGGAAACTCCATACATCTCTGACGTGCCTTTACAACTGTTAACTTGCGACAACAACCGTAGCACAGATACGCTCAAGTACTAAAGCCACTGAGGGTCACTCATCCTGGGTCTGCCCCACTCAAGTGAACTAAAACAATCGTCAAGCGACAATGAAAAAACCGTTTGACAATGATGCAGTAGTAAAGATTCTTTATTAAGATCTCGTCTGAAGCTACATCTCTACAGTCATGTAGGGGGTACTACAGTCATGTGGGGGTACTACAGTCTTTCCTGTTGTAACCGCCACAAGAGTCATGTTCAGGTGGTTGTGATATGGTTTTTATACAACAGTTGCCAATTTTTTTGTTACTTTTTGTTAGCTTTTTCCCTATTTATAAAAATGTATATAATAAAAATAATAATGATAAAATTATTTATTTGCCAGTATATGCGATACAATAGTGATCTTAAAGTATAATATCAGTCCGTTCATATACAACTGATACATCAGCGCGCAAACATGTCTTTAGTAGGCGTATAAATGATAATATCTTAAAATTAAAAAAAAAAAATATTCAAAAGGGATGATAATTATGTAACTTACAAATGTCATATTAAAATTTGTTACTTTTAAATTAAATTACAAATAAACTATACTTGAATTAACTTAACTAAAAATTTTGAATGTCAAATAAGTTATCATTCAAATATGCATTCATAGTATAGTAAAATTTGTTCATTATTAAGTTATGAAGTGTTGTTTTAAATTTATTGTCAGGCAGTTTTTTATAAATCAATCGTAATTTATTATAAATTCGTATTGACATACAATAAGCAATTCTGCTGCATAAACCAAGATTTTGGTGGGGAACATAAATTTTTTTCTTATCCCTTTAACGTCGTCCAATTACATCGTCTATTCTTTGATATAATATTCAATAATGTTCTCGTGTTAAATACTGAGCTTACTTATTCAAAAACCCAAAAAAAAAAAACTGTTGTGTTTTATAACTTTAACAATAAATACTGCATATTGCTTGTCATCCACGCCAACTTTATCAACCTCTTCATTGTAAATGCGCAATGGAGCTTAAAGTTTGTAAATAAACAAGTATAACGGCCCAATTGCTGTGTATTCCATTGATTGCAGTCTTACTTTATTAACTCTATTTATATTATAATAGCTTCATCGAATCTGCGGCAAATATTATCTTGACTATTTGTGTGTCAGATGTATGTTAAGTATAAAGTTCCTCAGGGCGTACCTAATAAATCTAATACCTAATAATAATTTGATATATTTTAGGAGTCTTTTTAAGTATATTTTTAGATAAATTGCATTTACTTAAGGCGCTACCCACTTATGGGGATCACATAACTCGGCTCAGCCAGGCGGCAAAATCTGAAGTGGGCAGAATTAATAATTAAAAATAAAACTACTAGGTAAGTTTAGGTCAGATAAAATTTACAAACAAATTAATTTTAGAAACTTTATTCTTAAACAAATTGCATGTAGTTTATTCATTTGTCGAAATTTATTACGCATCAAATGAATTAACAATTTTAAAAACTCTACCTAAGATGTAAGTAGTTTTAATACTATACTCTCATAAAGGTATTGCTTTCTTAGCAAAGTATTAGTTATAAACGTCGATATTTTGGTTTATTTACCGATATTTCATGGAAAATTTCATTCTAGGTTTATTTCGAATAAACAAAGATACGTTCAACAGTAAACTATCGCTTAAAATCTTTTGATCTCAAAAAATCGTAAAATTTATGTCAAAAATATTTTATTTCTGTAAACGCTCTCAAAAGTTTTACTGAATTGCCTTCTTCTTAATATGATTGGAAGGTGCCTCTAGACTAGACGGAACCCAAAGAATGAATCTAAAATCTATGAACAACCGTGGCATCAGCAGAATGATTGCACGTCCCTTCCAAATAGGTCAATTATTTCCCTCCAGAGCGAGATGCCACAATAACTCCGCACAGTAGACAAGGATGGCAGATCTTATTCGAACATGACAGCCAGAAAAGTTTTAACGTCGAGAATGTCTTCTTGGGATCTAATGTTTCGATACAAGGTGTAGAAAAAGTAAGGTTTTTGGATGTGGCACCGTTTTGTCATGTGTGCTTATATATGATAAGGGTAATTATTTCGATTTGTATACTTATATATTTGGATAATTTTGTGTCGCTATCTGAAGCTTAAAATTAATAATTATAGTTTTGAAACTATATTAATAACTAAACGGAAATATCTTGGGTTTCAATATTTCGAGAGTTAATTACCTCAACGAGGGGTGGCAAGAGTCTATTTGTATTTTCCGAAACAACAAGAAATGATAATGTTGTTACGCAATAAAAACATTATTTAAAAGATCAATTAAAAAACCCCCGATTAAAATTGATTAAAAGACGAATATCTTTTGAACGGCTCAACCAATTTTCTTCAAGTATGTACTGAACACTTAATGTATTCAGCTTTTAAACAAATAAAAACCGCATCAAAATCGGTCCATTCCTGCAGATGGAATGCCACATATAGGCACACAAGTAGATACTTAAGTTTAACTTATAACTTTCTGTGACTTAAAAAAATACTAATAAATAAATAAATAAATAAATAAATCCCCAGACAAACACACCAACTGTATGGCCCCAAAGTAAGCAGAGCTTGTGTTATGGATGACCATACAGCGAACTAGGGGGGAACCCAGAATAAACATACATATATAAATACAAACAACCATGACCCGAGAACAAACAGATGTGTTCATCACACAAATGCATGCCCCGGCCAGGACAGCTATGTAAAACGTCATTTAAAATTTTTAATAAACTTAGCAACTTGTTTGTGAACTGACAAGAGTCACTATACTAGTGAGACTAGTATAGTGACATTATACACGTTTCAAAGTTGCCGTTTCATTATAGGATATGCTAATTTTGCAAAAATCATATCTTGTAATTATAAAAAATAGTGCTGAAAAATACTGCCATCACTCAGATAGCTTGGAAGGTCTATACATATTAGTTCTTAGCGATAAATTCGGTGACTATCAACTAGTTTATGGTAACAAGAAAATATTACAGATTAGGAGTTTAGTTTCAACTTTAAATTTGTTAAAGAATATTTAAAATAGGAATGCTTCTGGATTAAACGAGGTAAATAGTTTTGGAAAAACGTAGTCTTCTAGAGATTTTAATGTACGAAACAAATTCTTCTCTGGTTTTGTCCAAAATCTCGTTTACCATATATCTGAGTACAGAATTGACGAATTCCTTGACATTCATCACTGCTCATCTTCATTGAACTTATGAACTTAATCCGTTTGGACACACAAGTGACATGTAATAACTTAACATTTAGTTAAATATTAGTAACCAAAACTTAACTACTTAATACGTGTAAACCACGCATAACTGACTATTCTGAATCAATAAATTTAATTTACATGTGTATATACATCTAATCATTCTACCACCTACAGTTTAAGGCAAAAGAACTCCATGTATACGCGCCGAGCGAGGTGGTGAATGCGTCATGCCCCCGCAGCCGGTCTGCAGGATGTTGTGGGACTCCACCCACTTAGGACCACCTTGATGGCTGATGACTTTCCATCGGAAGCGACACGTGCAAGTAAAACAATACAAAACTTCGCTGCGCGATTTAAAATATACCATACGCCATCTATTGGAGAATGGCTGAACTACACACTTAGAACTTGGCTAGTCAGGGCCTTAACAGACATTGTTTAAAGATAAACAGTTGTGTTTGTGGTAGGGCCAAAAGTGTCTCGTCAATGAAATACTCGCAGGATTAGAAAGCCCCAACCTTTGAATTAACGTACAACCCATTGCGATATTTGCTTTCGGGATCCCGCCTTCGTACATATAATTTGTTTACTGTGGATATCGTAATTTCCATTTTCTCATTTCTCAGAAAACGCCAAAAACAGTTTTCTGTATGAGTTCCCGACAAGGGTGAGAATACGACTACACAACCTGTAGACGCTTAATGTTAACGCAGTTTCAGTACGACATTTATTTACGACATGTTTACATTGCTTGCATATATTAGGTAATAATGTAAATTGCTTACTTTTGAATTTTAAACTGTTAAATAGCTTATTTAAATTTTGTGATTAATTTTATAAGCAACAATTTTGATAAGAGAACATTGATTTTTTGTTTTGTGATTGAGAACATGTATTTAAATTTTAACTAACACATTCTATAAATAAAATATTTTTTTAGTAACTTTTTTTAGTATTTTTTTAGTTAGGTGTTATTTCAACAATACTTACCTATAAAACTTTCAAGTAATGTTTAGAGGACATAGGACTAAAGATTATTCTCTATCTTAGAAGGCCGTATCAATTATCTTTCTTTCTAAATTTAATTGAGAAATTGAAAAGTTTAATTTAATTTAAATTTAATTGAAAAGTTTGTAATTCTAATGCATTAACTAAAGTTCTCTGAGTGTGAGGTGTCTACAAGTCGCAGATCGCCGGGGTGAGGCGTCGCTGGGATACGCGTCAGCAGCCCAAGTAACGAGAATGAGATGAAACAAACCTCCCTTTGATCTGAAGATTTCTTTTATTTATTTGTTTGTACTAATCAGATGACGTAAATGGCTTGTTCGTCTTTAATCCTATTATAGGTTAGGGTTTTATTTCGCGTGAGTGGGAATAGGGCTTGGATCTTTCGCTAAAGTCCTGGATTCGATTACTTAGAGCAATAGACATTTATTGCAGTGGGGACAGATTAGCGAAACATGACTGTCAAAACTGTGAAGCTTTTTTTATTCCGTTGATAATCAAAAAGCTATTGTGAACTTAAACAGATCTGTACAAGATACTTTTTGCAAGCTGTCTTTTTAAATATATTTCTAAGAACAACAATCCTAAGCTTGAAAAGACATAATTTTTTTTTTGATATAATGTCTTAAAGGAAACGAAAATATTATGCTACTGTTATTTTAACAATATGAACTTTTAACTGAACTTACACTATAATTCTTGTTAGTTCATAATGAGAGTGTAGTTAGCAGTAAGTTATGTTGCTATAGAAATTATAATTTGTTGATTTACCTATTGTTTACCCATATCCTGCTTCTGAAGCCCTTATTAAGCACACTTGAGCATAAAAATATATGCGAATCTTAAATAAATGAATGAAAGCGTGAGTTGAACTCATTACCAAAAGTTTCTTAATTAAATCCAACTTATATTACATCTCAAACCACGCATCACGTCCTGATAAGCATCAACCACTTTCCAATAAAATAACGCTGAAATCGCTTTACCAAGCCAAACCAGTGAACTTCTCAATCCGAACAAAAACAATCCTAACTCGTTCGTCTTCGAGCAAAACGGAAAAATGGCAAATGACATTCCTTGGTTTCATCAAAACACAAATCCGAAGGACTTCTCCGAAGAATATATTAAAAGTTTGTTAAAGCACGAAGTTCTGTCAGCGCCATCTATCCGCCACGCCGTGAACTACGGAGCAGAATGGGGTGAACTGGGAACGCGCCTCGGGAACATCGTTAAAGTGATTTAACTAACGACGGCATTACAAGGGGTGTTCGTGAAATGAGACGCCAAATTATTCGGATTCCGTTTTCGGATGTTTTCGGACTGTTTGGATGTTTTCGTTCAATGATTACTACGACTAGTTGTTTATGTATTGTTGAACGTACAGTCATAGCAAGAAGCGCTTATTATTGTTATTCGTCTTTGTCAGCAACTTTTTGGTTTATGCAACCAATTTTAAAAATATATTGCTAATACAGTTATGACAAATAAAAATACTGAATTACTTTCTTTTTTTGTACTACAAAGATATGTCGGTTCGCGTTGTGATTTATATGATACAAATCATATTCTAATTACATGTATTTTACGTAAACGTGTACGTACTAATTAAGTTAAAAATAGAAACACATAGCACAATAAAGAAAAGCTCTTTGATAACATATAAAACCGCAAAATTTTCACGATTCCCATATTAAATAGAATATTGGCTATATTCCGCTAACAAGGTACCGAAGTTAGGCCGCTATGCGACGGATCATGTACAACCATTGTGTTGAGTGAGTAATCCCTGGTAATTGCCTGTATGTCAATATGAAGGTTCTAAAGTACAGCGGTATGGGTGTAAAGTGACGAAAGGAGATGGTCGACAATAACCCGATTGTTTTAATAAAATTTTTTAAATGCGCGGTCGACGTTATAGATTTTTAGTTCCTCCTCAGGACCTTATATACCGTTTATTTCTTCCACCATTACAGATTTATGTTCACAAGCCTTAGTTGTTTTATGTAAGTTAATATCTGACTTTCTGTTTCTATGATTATTGCAATAAGAAATTTTTTTTCAACGACTTATTTTTTTAATTTATAAAAGATGTTTTGATATAAAAAGCCCTTCATTCTAAGCAATATCTGACAACGAAGCACGTTAACTTACCCATATCCTAGAATCCTTTATAACAATCCAGAAAGAATAATAATCATCTCAACAAAAAAAATAAGATACGATTCAAAAAATTAGGTCACCCATTAGAGCGAGCCACCCCTCGCATGGTCGTCATAAATCGCACCACAGCCATCACCAGGCAGACTTCGTCACCCCCAATCACACAGTCGAGCGACCCTCAAAGGCCACGGAGCCACGCACCCCTGTAATTACACCCCCTGAACACAATCAGGATTTTACGAATGTGCAATAATTTGTTCATTTCTTTGAGGTTCACTCTTGAATATTGTGATAATTCTGGTAAGTCGTTAGTTTCAGAATTTCAGGGCATTAAAACCATTCAAGGGTTACTTTAAAGCTTATTTTAGTTAACAAAAGAAAGATACTTCTATCCAATTGGTGACCAACCGAGTGGTGTAGTGGTAAGTAGCTCTGCCTCATACGCCGAAGGTCCTAGGTTCGAGTCCTGGCCGGGGCATTCATTTGTGTAATGAACGTTAATGTTTGTTCTCGGTTCATGGTTGTTTATATCTATATATGTATGTTTATTCTGGGTTCCACCCCCCAGTCCGCTGTGTGCGGGCATCCATAACACAGGCTCTGCTTGATTTGGGGCCGTTGGTGTGTTTGTCTGCATGGGGATTTATTAATTATTAAATTAATAATATTACAATCAGTAATAGACATAGTACATTGCACCTATAACCACCATTTTAGTTTGGCGAGGCTAAAATCCCACTAGTAGGATTATCAAGGTTACCGTGTGTATATGACCTAACATAAAATCTTTTGAAAACCAGCCAATGTAAATAGGATTTGTTTTATACTTTACCGTACAACGAAGTAGTTTTGCTTATATATTATATATGCTTAAATATTAGATAAAACTGAACACGTCTCAGGTGCTTGTCCCATCCTGGGTTGTACCATAATTTGATATAATGGATGGATGAGATATAAGATAGTACAAAAAATGACCTACTAATAGTCAGTATATCAAATTAAAGGCCAATAAATATAGATTATCATACATTCATTAGTTTGAATATATAGACCTTCCTACCATTGTAAGATATTTTTCTAAAATATATCTTTTCCCAGATTTTTTTAGGATTCACTCTAGTTAATTCATTCAAAAAGAACTGACAGATTGTTGATTGACTGTCAAACTAATCCGCCAATAACGTCCATTAGTTGTGGGTTAATTCAACATCGTTTTTTTTACTTTTTTGACATTGAAATTGCTACATTCAAAAGATGGTAACTTATGATTGTTTTTTCGCAAATTATTTATTATTTTTTTACAAGATTTTTAGATTTAAAATTAGGGAAGTTTAAGGGGGAAAAGGTTACTCATGAGTTAATCTTTCATGCGTACTACTGACCATTAGCAGGTCAAAATCCCATATTGAGTTTGACCATCATCTTCACCATGACGGAGTAGTTTTGTTTTCTATTATGATAGTAGATCTCTTTTATTATTTTGGTTCTTAAATATATAATATAATAATAATAATATTTCTAACAATCACACCACATTATCTAGCCCAAATTAAGTATCATTAAGAACTTGTGTTATGGATACTGGATAACTGATAAATAAACTCAAGAAATATATAAACACACATAGATATTTTGTTTTCATTTATTAATATTAGAAATAAACTTAAATAAACATACATACACATCCATGACTAGAAAGCAAATATCATAAAATATCTGCCCCTACCAGGATTCGAACCCGGGACCTCTTGCACGGAAGGCAAGGGTACTTACCTCCTAGATGTTAACAGATTATACTCTTAATACCTCTTCAAAACACATTTTAGAAGATGCCATAGCGGACATTTCGTTGACACTCTCATATCTCCCGATGGCAGAACAACAAACTTCATTTTAACTAAGACCTGGCATTCGGCGGAACATAATAAAATCGGCAATACTCGTGTTGAGTGTTTTATTTAATAGTTAATTTGGAATGTTTCCAAGTATTAAACGATTACAGCGTGTAAGTGGGAATAGCATACAGACAGTAATTGTCTGTACCTAGGTATTTCTAGTAGAGGTCTTGTAAATAAGTGAATAAATATATACAAAATACACACTTATTATTTATCAATGTTCTGCATGCAAATGGCAACAGACCTACAGACCTTGTCATCTTGTGGTAGGAGATAACACGAGGCGCAGTTCCGAACCTCTCTTGGCATTTTAAGAGTTTCAAATATGTGTAACTTATTCTTATAGCTAATGTGTGACAAACATAAACTTATTTTCACTAAATAATTTTTATTTGATTCATAACAAACTAATTCAATAATTTAGTTTAAGAAATTAACTGAATTAGTTGCCAACACGAAAATCCAGCGAGAGGTAATTAACCAAAATAAAGCTCTGTCTGCAATGATACTTCAAAAGAAATTCGTACCAAATCAAAAAGACATCGAGAAAGATTTAATCGTCTGTTAACAATCCAAAAGTGCTCATATTCCATTAAATGAGACAATAATACTGGTTAGATCGCAAAATACCGTCTCCAGAATGTCTACGCAGACCCCATAAACTAGGCATGTTCCCATTTGACAATTCTCGAATTCTTGCTTCTAAACCAGGACGACTGTTAGATATATTTGTCTTCATCACTCGTAGACAACAGGCATATATCTTTCTCTTTCTTTGTTCGTACGCGATGGCCCAATGATATTTCTGTTTGATTAAAATTAAACAGGTCGTCCTCTTTCTGTGAAATGTCAAAGATGTAATTAAAGAAACTGGTTTAACAATAGATCAATCTGTTTAGTACGGTGTATTTTTGCTTTGAATTGTCATGGCGACCTTTTAAGTGCGAGCATGGCGTAATTGCGGTGACGTGGTAATACATGTGTTTTCCGATCTATTTTTGATGCTTAAAACGCTGATGTTGGAAAAATTGTTGCATCTTATGGGAGTGTTCGAACGGAGATAATTTTTCATGAGATATCGTTTTCTCCTCACCTTATGAATTACTTATTAATACTTGTACCTCATATAAATATTTAGTCTGTTTGCTGTCTTTTTTTACGACATTCGTACAGTTTTTCTCCTATTAGACATTGTTTTGTAAATTGTTTTCGAAAGATTTCTTTGTATTTTTATGAATTGACTAAACATATGTTACCCATAGCTGCGCTTGGTTCATTGCAACTGGTGTGTAACTAAATATTTAATATTTAATTCAAAACTTATAATACGTTGACTGTAATCGCTTCCTTAGTTTTGTTTCGTTACATGAATTGCAAGAGTAGAAGCAACTGTGGTTATAAAACATATAACATTTTAATATTAAAACTTGAAAGAGATTCATTTTAATAGCCATCTTGATACTGTTAATTACGTTATTTAGTCATATATTCCTTCTATGTATTATTCTTATATAAAAACATATTATATCTAATACTAACCTGCATTACAAAACACGTTTACATTATGTTTACAAATTCGCACACATGTACATATCAGCCATTACAAAAACAACTATTGAAAGACAAAATGGCGCCCAAAACTTATCCAACGTTCCCGCTCACAATGAAACAACCAGCTCCATGATCGGTACAAACAACGGGACGGGACGCCGTAAAAACAACGTTATTTATCAAAAGGGTACCGGCTTAATCGGCAACACTTTTTCTTGCAGAAAACTAATGCAATAAAACCGCGGGCTTTTAGGGAACAGGAGTGTTATGGCGAAGACGAGTTAGATAAACTATTGGACGGTTCATGTAATTTGATTTGTGTTCTAGTTTGTTTTTAACTAGTGTTGGTAAGGGAGGGCTATAATTTATGTCTCTTATTACACACAATTTAAACTATAACTGAAATTTATTTCATTTTGTATCAATCTACTAAAGGCAGAGACCGCTAGATGGCGTTTATATAGGTATCTTGTCAAGAAGTACCTACCACGATCCACATTTCACCGCTACACATGTTTGGCCAATTCCTTTGTTCCAAAAACATTAATTATTATGGGCTTATTTCGTAGCTAGTTAGCTTTGTAAACCTGTAGTTTATTTTTTTAATATTTGGAATTTTATTAATATACGACTACCGGAGGTATGATTATGTTTGAATTGTATAGAAGAATAAGAGAGTAAAATTGTTAGTTCGCACGAAAAACACACCTGTGGTTCACAAAATACTGCATTATTTATTGATCCGAGTTTTTAATGTACTCTTGGTTTATCTACTCAAAATTTTTAATATTTAATTTCTTTCCAAGTTCCTTACAATACCATCAAGTTTAAAGCCGTACTTCAACGCATAAATAACGTATTTATATGAACTCACTGAAAATTTGTTACGCCATACCCCGAGAAGAAACTTGTCTCAAAGTTGGAAACAAACTAAATTATGAAACATATAAACTCAAACAAGTAAGATTTAATAAAACTGCGAGACAAAGTAACAGTTTAAATTGTATCATCGCGAGGTACAGTCAACCACAGAAGTGCCTCAAGAGTTTTTTTTTAGTAACATGTAGGTATATTTCAAACCTAAATGAAAATAAAAAACAATTTGTTTTTGATATAGGACATTGATGGTTATGGCGTACCTTATAATCTTGATTTATTCATGGTCAGGAATTTTTCAGTCTACAAGAAAGTCTAAAGGGGCGATAACAATTGTCATAATGCGTTGCCAAAATAACATTCGTTTTGGGTCTACATAGTTAGTGTGTCGGTAAAATAAATTAAATCCCCAGACAAACAGACCAGCTGCACAGCGAATTTAACAGATATGTGAATATTAACAACAATGACCCAAAAATAAAACACCTGTGCTAATAACACAAATTAATGCCCCGACCAGGACTCGAACCACTGACGCCAATTCGCCGTGTGTGAAAATAAACAATTTATACTTTTAATAATAAAGCTAATAAGTAAGCACCTCGTGACTGGATCCTTTTCGAATTCATACTTCACCGGCTCCAAATTAATCTCACTAAATTAATAATTAGGTACCCAATTAGATTATTCTGGTGTTATGTTTCAAAGAAGCCTTTCAGTTTAATTTGGAAACGTCAGAACGTTGTTCTATACTCATCGTATTGGTTTAAAATATGTTTCGCTTAAAACCTACAAAAACACTGAGGAAGTATTACTTTACCGGATTTGGTGAAACCCTGATTCAAATCTAATAAGGCTGGCGCAAGATATGGACCCCTTCTAACAGAAACTGGTTTTGAGTTTTTTTAATATAATAACGAAAAGGGATTTGTCTTCCATCAGGATTAAACACACCTATTTAAGAAATCATTCCATATTAATATGGAATTTAAAGTGGCCGGCTACGAGCAGAAATAAACAGTTATTTAAAAATAAGGGGGGAACATTTGCTTTCGTCTCGATATTTGTCCACTCTGCGAATTCCAGTAATAACTAGTTAGCCAATCATTTTATTCTCAACGAAACAAAAGCGAAGCTAGACGTTGTACATACCAACCAAATACCCTCTTAGGAGTATACGTTTCGTCACGATATTTTCCTTCACAATCAGAGCAGTTGGCCAAATGTCTAAGCTCACTTGTACATTTAGTAGTCATTGGCGTCAAACTCGGGACTTCAGATCAAACTCCCTGAAATATATTCAGACAAGTAACAATAAACAAGAAGTTCACGTTCACAACAAAGTTGAACTTGACTGTACGCCGTGAGGCACCATATCGCGATCTCATGAGTCGTACGTAAAGTGAGTATATGATAGCAATTTGCTAGTAAATTGCATTTTTACTCAAACATGGCGACGGCATCGCTTGTGCCTTGTGCAGACTGTTTGTGAAAAGAGTTGCCAATTTGTAGGTACTTACTGCATTATTATGCCATCTTCTAATCATTAAGTACCCAAATAAGCGTGTACACAAAACTGGGAACGGCTTAAGAGAATTTTCAAAGAAAAGGAATGAATTTTCACAAAACGTTTTCTAAATACCACAAATTTTGTTGTTTTAACATTTTATGAAAATGATACCAACAGTTACAGTCCGACTTTCAGGAGAAAGGTTGTTTTTGAGTGAATGTTTGATTTGGCACGCTGGACAGGCGAAGCCGTTTGACAGATGTCAATATATGAGGTGTCATCAGGTACGTCTTACTCGTGGCAGTAATATTTTTTTTATTTAAAAAGATGAGACGTTTGTCTTCAATCTCACCTGATAGAAAGTGACGATGAAAACGAAGGTTCTATCTACGGCACTTCTATCTACGAGATACCTATTCACCTGACGCTTAAAAGAACTGGGACTACAGTTTTCTTGAAAAACAGACGCATGCAGTTCATTCCACACCTTGGCGACCCGCACCAAAAAGGAACCATCAAAGCGTTTGGTTCGACTTCTTTGGATGTCTACTATAAAGGGATGGAAGGCCTGTCTGCGTCTAGTAGCCCGATGAAAAAGGATGTGGGTTTTCAAAAAGAGCATTCTCGCACTGTCAAAAATATAATCTGTAACCCTGTAAAACCCGATTTATTTATATATGTTAGGCATATTATTTCCCGGGAGTCCCATGAACACAGATATTACATGGAAAAATAACTTTAGCAGACGGAACTGAAACTTGTTTGATTATTTATGTTATTAAAAGCTTAGAACAGAGTCTAAAAAAGACATTATATAATATCGTTTTTTACTTTTTTTACACTAAGTTGCAATCCACTTAGCGGGCTGCTCCAAGTGTTCCAGGGCCGGGTTTAAGGCAATTTCCCTAAAGGGAACAACACAACAGCCAAGTTTCTACTACGTTAAATATTCAAGCCGGTTTTCTGATAAATGTTTTCCTCGAGCTAAAAATTAACAAAAAAAGCTTTTGGCTTAAAATAGAAATCCATTTTATAGGATTTTAACCGATGATTATTTTATAAAAAGGCGTAGTCGGCAGTCCAAAGGGAATTGACTTTAAGTATTGCTGATGGAAATTCTAGCGTAAAAATGTCTGAATTGAAATTAAATTGCTTTTAAGAGTATTGGGGTTAAAGTATAATATGACCTAAATAAAATAGATTTACATCACACACACAATCGTACAATTAACATAAGAGCAACCCTAAATAACCTATGTTTTAAGATATTCAATTCATTCTGAAAATTAAATTGGCGGGTAAAAAATACTGTTAATACACAAAGTATTATGGACGTTGCTATACTGCCCATTATATTACGGCCATCTAAAGTTCACTAGAGCCGTTTTATATCGACATATATACATTGACGATTTTGATGGAAGACAACGCAAATCAAATTAACAATTATAAAATAATTAAAATAAATAGCTAAGGCCCTATTTGTACTTTTGGAACTTTAAATTCTAAATAGCTCTGGATCGCGTTATTTTACAATTTTATGAAATTGGATATTACACGATCCCAATCAGGCTTCACGCGGGAAATTTTGGGTAATTGACACTAAGCCTGATGCCGTCTATGTTTCCTTCTTTTATAAAAACAAAAACATTTGGAAGTCAGTAATAGAAATGACGAAAAAGGAAGAAGGAAAAATTACTTGCAATTTAGGTAAATTATGATTTGAAAAGAAAAATGTTATTCGGTATTTCAAAAGAATGTCTTGGGACTCTCAGTTTTTGAAATTTGTTATTAATTACAAATACAGCTCCAAAATACCTTAAAATATACTTTTAAACCTGAAAAGACAACTCCTACTTTCTAAGTAAATTTAGAGATCAAGAGGTCACGAATTTTAGCGTGGTTAAAATTTTGACAACTTATAAGATTAAGAAAAAACTTCCTCACACTCAAATACAATATGGCGGACATGACGCAACGCTGCAAACGTCACAAACCAAAATCTAGTTCATTTTAAGAAGCACCACTCCAAAAGTTATTTTGCTTTCTGGTTGCAGATAACATCAAATAATGTAATATTTCGCGTTGCATTTTCACTTGCTGCATACAAGAACATGCATTTTACGGCCCAACTGTGCTTGTGGTATAATTCACGAAAACTGTCATTTTTAATATTAAAGTTTCGTATAATTTGGGAAATTTTGAGGCTGGAGTAAGACGGTTGCAAATAGCTACTCGTTAAACAAGATTAATAGAGTTCTAAATGTAAACGTTTGGATATAACAGTTATGTTATAATGGTTATTTATTTGTGACAGATATTTGATAGTTGGCATGTTGCAACAATAATTCATCTGTGGCTCGCTACTTCGGGAAATAATATCTAACGGATATCGTGTTGACACGTAATATGGGACATATTTAAAATTCGGAAGGTTATTTAACCGAGCAATGAGGTGAGGTTACTATCTATTTGACACAGGCAAAGAAACATATCGTTAAATTAGAAGTTTTTTAAATCATTCCGAAAACTTTTTCGTCACTCTTCTTGCACACATTGTTTCTTAAATTTTGAATAACGAATTGTCACAGATTAATATCCTCATTTAGTTTTATGTCAAATATAGATCATAGAGTATGAAGGCTATGAAGAATATGAATTTTAGTTTGATCAAAATTGCCAACAGTGTTATATCTTCCCATTACTCTGTAGTTCTCCAGGAGCTCACCACTTTAATGGGCTATCCAAATAATTTCCATTTCGATTAAAAGTTAGATCTTTAAACCTGTCGGGCGTAATTTGGGGCGTCGTAGGAATTATGTTTCTCTGTTCTGGAAGTTTTAATCCAGGGCTTAGTACTTTATAGATAAATTATATCTACCCTGTAACAGCTTGGGCACTGTTATTTGTGTTTAGATTAATACGTGTTTGAAATAATTTTGTAAAAAGGGCTGTAAAACTCGGTCTGTGCTGCGCCAAAGACGTTTTTCAGACATTCTTCGAGCTGAGAATTGTCATCGTCAAAAAGAGAATTAGATCTCATAATGCTATTTTTTGACATCATTGTTAAATGTTTATATTAAGGATATCATCTATATATTTATCGTCATCTACTGCTAACGAACCTGCAAGAAACTCAGAAGGAATGCGTGCGCCGGGTTAGCCTGGCCCACTGGTGGGTTAGGCGATTCGAATGCCGTGTTGCCCTATTTCTGACTGAACGCCGGCGTTCCTTGCTGTAATAGCGTCGTCGGGATCTGTTAAGACGTTACGCGGACGCCTGTAACGGACCGGCGCGTCTGGGTTGGCTGTGTAGTCAGCTGACTTATTGACCAGCGGGTTGGGATGGTTGGGAGCGTTGTCGAAGTAGCGTCTAGACACCAACTTCATCAACGTGACTATAGTGGGCAGCTTGAGATCTTTATGCAGATCTAAATTGCGGACATAGGGCGGGGCCCCGACGCATTTGCGTAAGAACCTATTTTGAATAACCTGCAAGTGATTGATATTCGACTTGCTGGCGTGGGCGAAAACCACACTGGCATATGTCATGATGGGGGGGATGCAAGTTTTGTAAAGTGTAAGCTTATTTCTAAGCGACATTTTACTTTTCTTGCAGATTAGGGGGTGCATCTTACCCATGACGAAGGCGGCTCGGTCCCGGACTCGTTTTATGTGATCCGCGAATGTAAGTCCACTATCTAAAGTGACTCCTAAATATTTGACTGTTTTAACCCAGGGGATCGGAGTACCAAACAATCTCTGATCTGACCTAATCTTTTGGTAGGTTTCCTAGAGGTTGTCCTAGAGCAGGTTGAAAGAGAGAAGTACACTGCTGCATTTTTTTCTGGGTTGACTTCTATTCTCCGTTGCTTAAACCAAGCGCCTAATGCGTTGGCTGCGGATTGGAGTATTCTAGTTAACCTACGTAGATTCCTATCAGATGTGTATAACGCAGTGTCGTCTGCGAAGAGCGCGAGTCTTACTTTCTTATGTCACTATCCAAGTATGTCATCTAACGGTAGCGTCAAGTAATGGGTCGCTCACTATGGTCACCCTCTAGTATAGTTGTGGAGGGCGACGACGATTGGCTCTCACGTTTTGCCCGGAAGACTTGCCATACCAAGCTAAGAGATGCGGATAAGAATCATTTTGAAGTTTCTTGCCAGTTTAACTTCCATAGTTATTTTCGAACTGGTGGTAGAGCCATGCCTTATAAAGTCTACAAGAACAAGCAATTGTCAATGTTGAGAAACATATATTTGAACATAAATTTGCTAGTTAGTTTTGTCTTGGTTAAAATGTTTGCACTTTGAATTGTACGTACTTATTTGTTGGTTGTTGCGCCCATACTCGACGGCGGGGTCGACTTTGTTACAACCTACTTGCACGAACTTGAGTTAGAAACATAACCCAGAATTCACCGTCTTCTTAGTTAGAGCTACTCACCATCACTGTAAATTTCGATTAGATTCAAATAAACACGAACAATACTAACAAGCTTCCTTCAAGTGATCGAAGATCAGGATTTAGTTAAACCATAAACCCTGCTTACACAGTCGTGGAGTGTTATTGCACAATATCGTGTTCCTCGAATTGATTGTCCAATGCAAGTTATTAACTGTTAGTGTGGGTATCGGCAGACAACAGAAGTTGTGTTGGCTGTATGCCAGCGACCGCTTCGGTTAGCACAGAGACCACGTAACATGATTTTTTACGTATAATTTCGATTACGTTTTCAATTTAATATATTTGTATTTTCGCATTAGCAAGCACGGAAGTGCTTTGGACGGACCTCCAATTGTGTGTTTTTTTGCAAAAATATATTTTCTTGACTAAAAATGTAGTTTACTTGCAGTGGAAGGATTGTAGGATGAGATTGTTAAATAATTTAATTCAACTTTTTACTCAATAATTTGGGCTTTCTGTACTATTGTCATATATGGCCTTCCAGCATGCGGCCCACGTGATGGTAAGTGGCATCCGCGCTTATGGAACAGCATTAGTTGTAGGTGTTTTTATTTTTGTTGTTTGATTGACGTCGAGCGCCGGGTGACGGGTCGCTCACTTCCCTCTAATATGGTTGAGGAGGGCGATGACTGGATCTTGCGTTAACTCGTGAACGAGTGCCGTTTGAGGGTGTTCGTCGTTTGGATACTTGGGGGGCGGGAGATTTGCCGATGCAGATAAGAATAATTTTGTATAGACAGAGAGAGATTCTGTAAATTGATTTTGAACAAAAAAATACCCGTGAATTTTCTTCCCGGTTCTTCTTCACGAAGGTTTTTTCGAACTGGTGGTAGAGTCATGTTTTATTTGACGTCAATAAGAACAAGGTAATTGTCAATGTTGGGAAATAAATATTTCATTTCATTTCATTTCATTTCATTGTTATAACGACTAATGATACGTTGTAGACCGTAGGCTTCAGTTGGATCTGCCTTTGTTGCAGTAATTACACTTTGAAGGAAGAAAAAATATTACGTGTCCGTATAGGTCCGTGTCATATATTGTCGGATCGACAAGTAAAATCTGACCACTTGGCGAGTAAAATCAGGAGACGGGGCATGATTTTTGAGGTTCTTGGCTCAGCAGCTTGTCACCTATCTTCCACGCAATCAGCAGGAACACAATCACGTATACGTTATTACGGCGTTAAAAATTGAAAAGGGCTGAAGTACCCCCCCCCCCCAACAGACGAGATCTTAACAAAAAAGACTGTACAGTCATTAAAATTATATGTAAACGCGGCGCTTTGTGTGTGCGTGTGCTTGTAAATATGCAACTTAACTCTGTTTGACAGCCGCCATCTTGTCCACACGTGCTCTCGTCGCTTAGGTATGCGTGTTCGATATGCTGTATAATATATCTGATATTATATACAAGTTTAACGCACACTTAGCACCGCGCGCACAGATGACTGGAGCTATCTGTACTAACGTGTTTACCTAAAAACACAATTAGTTTTGAGACTCGATAGTTACAAACAAAACTAAAACTAATCGATGATTTATATTAAATAAACCTATTCTATTTTATAGTTATATTTTATTTTACCACAAACAAATATGGTTGCAAGAGTTCGAAGCTAGGGCTATCTTGTTTAAGATAGAAAAATGTCTGAAGAGGAATAGTAAAAAACGGCATTAATAGAGTCTTCTTAGAAAAATGCAAATCTGCCCAAAGCCAAATCATAAATAATACATAACATACCATGTCTATAATTACGCCATGTTCTGAAACACGTGCGTACTCACAGACAATAATACCATCAGTGTGCGATGCAGTTAGTTATGTTGCATCTTTCGAAATAGATATGTGTGTCACCGGCTTTATTCTCAGTGCGGTGTTACTAACTCTTTGGTGCGGAAACTTTTTAGGTTTTTGTGCTTGGTCGGAGTTTAGTCTTGAAAATTTCGAATGTGGAAAATCTGTTCATGATTTCTTGTTTTTTTTTTCAAGTGTTTCATTATTGAAAAGAGTTAAGATTGTACCTACTTACAATTTTTAAATGTGTTGTGTTTAGACATTGTAATAAAACTTATATAAAATATTTTTGGTTGGATTTTATTGGCTTAAAGTAGGCGCTACATCATTATATTCGACCATCTAACTGTTGGATTCCTAAAGTAAAAATATTATACTACTATGCCGAGCTCATTTATATCAAAGTATCTCAGTTTTTGATCAAATATTTTATTTTATTTAAATTATAAAACTGCATACATTTAAGTTATAACTTACATATAATCTAAGGTTTCTAATAGCAGAAGACCCTTTTGTAGAATAAAACGGGCTAAACAAAAGAAAGCGAACGCATCTAGAGCGCGTACCTATAATCTTAAAAAGCTTTGCATCAATACGAACTCCAATTTATTATCGCACTAAAATACGTAGTTTATAATAATTATAAACAAATTTACTGTTATGTGGAAGTAAAATGCATGACATTTATTACTATTTTCATTGCATGTTTGTTTCAAATATTACGAGGCGTGTCTTTATACCAAGGTTTGCTTGGAGAAGCGATGTTGCTTAATACGTTCGAGTTTATTTGCTATAATACTAAAGAATCAATGGATATCAAACTCATACTCAGGCAAAAAAACAAATGCTTAGTGAATTTGTGGGGTAAGTGGGGTCAGTCAATCAAGGGTTGAGTAAAAACGGTTTTCTCACGTATCTAGGCATATATAGGTCTATTTTAACTGTCTTAAGCTACTGCAGATATCTAACGTAATATATAAGAACAGATTGCAAACTATTGTTAAATAATAAATTGAATTTAGATAATTGCAAAATAGTAACACGTTTGTCAGATAATAATCAACAAACCACATAATAAGAGCAAGAAATTGCTTTTGGATAAACAATGAATGAAAAATGAAAATGAAACAATGAACAAATCCGTTTAACCAAATGGATGTTTGGTTAAAAAGCTAATTCAAACCTCCGCCTGAAACATATATATTTGATCTCGGAAATTAGAAACAATGAAGTGCAAATGATTATCTAGTTAAAAAGTTGCGAAGCAGCAATTTCTAATATAAACAGATCACTTTACGCGGGGAAATGAAATGAAATGAAATGAAATGAAATGAAATGAAATGAAATGAAATGAAATGAAATGAAATGAAATGAAATGAAATGAAATGAAATGAAATGAAATATTTATTTCTCAACATTGACAATTACTTGTTCTTATTGACGTCAAATAAAACATGATTCTACCACCAGTTCGAAAAAAACCTTCGTGAAGAAGAACTGGCAAGAAACTTCACGGGTATATTTTTTTTCAAAATAAATTTACAGAGTCTCTTTATGTCTATACAAAATTATTCTTTTCTGCATCTGTTAGCCCGGCAAGTCTCCCTCCCCCCAAGTATCCAAACGACGAACACCCTCAAACGGCACCCGTTCACGAGTTAACGCGGGATCCAGCCAGGGGCTATTCGAAACTCAGGAAACCAAGGCCCTACTGCTGAATTTTGAATACGGCTGGGATTAGCAGGACCTTAGTGCTGACATTAGGTATAACGGGAACTTGCGTGAAATAAGCAACGGAATAAAGTAATACTACAAAGTAAGTACACACAGATCACAGTATCTTACCAAAATTAGTACTTAGTACACTTGAATTGAATCCTTTGTGTCGTATAGAAAGTATTCAAAGACGATTTGGTTAAACAGATTCCACACTATACTGACAGACTCAAACATTATGGGATGCAGTCACTACCAGACTGCAGACAGTCTTTAGAGCTAATTTTCCTTCACAAACTTCTAACTGGCGCTATTGATAGTAACGATCTATTAAACAAGGTTTCATTTAATGTTTCACATAAACTACGCAGAACACAAAACCGAAAACTCTTTTACGTAAAACTTGCCAAGACAAATTTAGTATATTATTCGCCAATTAGAAGAATGTACACTGCCTTTAACAGGATACGTAACGCGAATAAACTTTGCATTGTGTCCGATAAAATCAGTGCTTAAAATTAAATAAAAAAAACATTTGACCACTGTAACCATTTAGTACCGTTAATTTTATTTTTTATTTTTGTATAAATTTTCAAACTTTACGTTCTTATTTTTGTGATAAAGTGTATTTTGTTAAAGGCATGCTGTATTCGCCTATAATGATGTTCACAGAGGTATATTGATTGACAGTAAAGTTCTAATGACAAGATCTCGTCTAGGGCGTACATTCCTATTTTGAACGCCAGAATAATCATATTTACGCGGTTGTGTTCCGGTTACGAGGAAGTTTATTAACAGCGATCCCAACTGAGGCCGACGGTCGGTAACGCATCATTAGTCGGTGTAATGATCAAATCCAATATTGATAAATCTACAACCTACGACTAAAAATAGAGATTCATATAAAAGTGAGCGCACTTTTTCAATAACCCCAAGTTGAACGATAATAATCTATATAAATTACGAAAAATCACTTTTTTCAACCGCCCTTTAAGCTTATCACTCGTAAAAGGGACTGGAGCATAAATTAATTAATTTTCCCGGCTTCGGCTTTTACAGGCGACAGAGGCGTTTTGTTTTGGATAAGACCATGCTGTATCAGCTGAAATGCACCCAGGTCACCAGGTGTACGTTGTCGTTGTGATTTCAAATCCGAAGCTATTATATACTATTTTCACAGCCAGTAACGATTCCTGTTCTTTCCTGTTATTTCACTGACTGTGGCTTCCACTTAACCAGTCCAAAGACGAGATCTTAACGACCTGTTTGGTATGGAGGTAAGTAGCCTTGCCTTTCATGCCAGAGGTCCCGGGTTCGAATCCTGGTAGACGCAGATATTTTATCATATTTGCTTTCTAGTCATGGATGTGTATGTATGTTTATTTAAGTATATTTATAATATTTATATATAAAAAAAGAACTATGTATGTTTTATATTTCTTAAGTTTTTTTATCCGTTATCTAGTATCCATAACACAAGTTATGGATAACTATTAAAATTGATCGCGGTTATTTTCACTATAATTTAATGAATTTACGGGATTCTTGCCACGATTTTATTTCGCACGCCCGATATTTCGATGCTGTTGCAAGCAAATGAAGCAATGAAAAAAGTCCGCGATCATGGAGCTTGCAACAGCATCGAAATATCGGACGCGCGAAATAAAAGTCGCAAATCGTGGTAAGAACCCCGTAAAGTCATTAAGTTATAGTTAAGAAAAGAAATTCTACAAACACAGAAATAGTGGTACTCTTAAGTAGTGGTATTAAGTTTTAACATCGTAAGTAACTTTTGGAATCCTTCTTTTAATTACTTTTCATAAGCGACAACCGAGCAGGTTGTAAGTAGTATCAGGACTTATGGACAATATTAGTTGACTTGCAGTTCCACGGTTAAGAGTACATAATCCTACACATCCTATGTGTCCGAAATGAGTCTGAAAGGAACCATTTGTTCCACAGCCTTAAAATAAGCAAAAGTAATGTAGGTGCATTACAATGTATTTTGTCACAGCCTTCATCGCGGGAAGCTAAGATGCTTATAGCTCTATGTTTTAAATATTAATTAATTTAAGTACTTATAATATAACCGAGTGTAATAGATTTAGTTTTGTCTCATGGGGCTGGCATGTTTAACAAAAGCCCCTGAATAAATGTTGAATAAAAAAAATCCTACACTTAAAACCTACACTTTTTTAGTGTATTCCTTCGTGTTGCCGTAGTATGTATATTAGTATCACTTCCTAACACATACACCAACTGTAGGTCTTGTGACCTACAGTAAATATTGTATTACTAATAACCCACTAGTGACACGGGATATGCATACAAAAATTGCAACGTCGCAGTAACCAACCGCCTTAATATGCCCACCGTATCCCACCTTAATATTCCGCCTTGCCATCTAAGCAACTATAAATTGGACTTTGAGGCAATTTGAAATACACCACGCTTCCCTTGGGAAAATATTTCTTAGTTATTTCCGGTTCCTCACGAAGTTCTCGCTAACCTTCAGAATAGACACCTTAATGTAACATAAGTTGCGAAAACTCGTTGGTACATTTTGACAGTAACCGGGATCTACCCCTGGAACTGCCAGCGCCCAAATCGCGGTTTATATAATTGTAAAATAAAATATCTTTGTACCAACAAAAACGTAGCAAAGCAGCAAAATTTTTATAGTTCGATACATAGTAATTGAAAAACTTTTAGTTTATAAAGTTATTAAAGAAGACTAACCGGTTTTTAATCGAGCAAATTTTGTTCGCTCTTGCCATTATACTATTAAGGTTTCTTTTCCTACCCTATTTTGAAACGTCTGTATTTGACAGTACAAAGGAAAAATGGAACAATAGTATTTAATAATGATTTTCTTTTGTTCAGTTTGTATCGGTTAGAAGGGAGTAAATTGATTTCATTGTAAGACTTAGTTATTATAAAAAGTCTTTTAATTGTGTTTTAATTTTTTTCCTGTTATGAACCTTTTTGTAGAGACTCTAAAATCACTGTTGTTTTTTATCTTGATCCGAAGAATTTTGGTGTAAGTACCTTCTAACTGAAAGTCCCAGAGTCGAATCCTTTAAGCGAGAGACACTTGACCAAACTTGGACGACGAAAAGGCGTGGGATTGATGTCTAAACATACTATTTATGTATCTGTTTCTGAAAAATAAAGTTTAAATACTGAGTAAACAGATTGGATGTGACAGAAGTCTCGCATAAGTAGTTGTCTTGTGTTTGTTTCTTTCATTTTAAAATCAAATTGAATACCTTTTATTCCATGTACTGAACATTTTTGATAAAGAGTTCCGAGGGTCTCATAAAGCCTTTCAAAAGTCGAAGTTTGTGCTCGCTTGACGTTCATTATCGTTAATCACTTTTGTTTCGAAATGGATAGTTTATTTATGGCCCTATTCGCCTTTAAAACTACACCGGACTTTGTGGCCTAGCGCTGAGGGCGCTTAGCCAGAACTTTAACTACATACGATACGCCTAAGGGCACCCGAGAGGGCACGGATCTCGGCTTAGGACGTCGTATATTGAACTACCACTGGCTCGGACGGGTCAATATTGTTGACCAAGAAGGAATAACATATATTTTTTTTTTTCGAGTCTTTTGTGTAATCTATTTACATTATGTATGCTTGTTTGTTCTCGGTTTCATGACATAAGGTTGCGTACCACCAAAGCTGGTTGAAGAAGCGATACGGTAAGGAAAATAGGATGGAAGAGAGTATAGCGGAGCGAGGTTTTTGTACAAACGTTTACGTGTTAGGGAGGCGTGGGACTTAGGCTGAAACTATATAACTTTCTTACACATATCGTGTTGAAAATCTCCAATACAAATAATGCCTGGCATTTTGACAAGACTTTTGTTTGACCATTTAGACTTCAGCCTTAGAACTTGACAAGACATAAGTCACAGTGTCCGCAACATGCTCTTAAATAGCTTACCTACTGAGAACATTTCTTTTGTTTTGTTACCTGTTTGTCTATGGATTTGTTCTAAATATTTAACTAGTGAGCGCGGAAAATGTTGTTGCAACGCCACCTACATAGTCCAAATGTGCATGTAAACCACCTCAAACACAAAAACTTGAACAAAACGCTCGTAACAAAGACACGTATAAACTCTTTTTTATTTTTTTATATTTATTTGAATTTAACTCGTATACGTCATCATCGACACAAATAACGGATTAAACCAACAACTTCAAAGTAACAAATCTTAAATAAAAGTAAGCGAAATACAACTCCATCCTGTACACAAAGTCTTAAAACCACTCGCCAAAAGTAGCTGCAACTTCCCGTGGCGATGTAAAGGAGGCTTTTCCGGACGAGTGGAAGGAAAAAGCTCGAAAACAAATAAAAAAATATTTCGAACGTTGTGAAGTTCTCGACCGACTTGGTAATTTTAAGCAGAGTTTGCTGGAGGGGTTTTGTGAGTTTCGTGAATAAGGGCAAACGCAGGGAAGTCCGACTAATGATTTTCAGTGACCAACTGCGCTAAGTGAGGCGTCGACGACGACTGTGCCAGTGGGTCTTGGTCAGCATATTTACTGAAAACATCACAATTAAAAGTATCAGACACGACTTAAACTTTAACTTGATCCATTGATTGAGTATATTTAATTTGACTAATTGGACTCCATTGGACGACTATAGTATCCATGAAAATTATCCACATTTTTGTCCAAAATCACATAAATGTAGCAATAACGCTCTTACGTCATAAACTTCCATATCACGAAGACAGCTGTAAAAAAATATAAAGTTAAAGTGTTTTTATCTATACAGGGTACCATCCCGCTTATTAGACTGTGTATTTCTTTTATTTATTGATAACGCCCCAAGCTACGTGGATTATTATAAAATAAATGAATTCAACAGGAACAAACGAAATTTCGTATCTATAACATTCCACGCCACTAGGATCCTTACAGCGAAATACATTTGCTATGCTTAATCTTACCAGTCCTAAGTTTAAAACTTAACATCTCAAAAGTTACTGTGCGCACAGACTGCATGGGCTAGATCCCTTTGCCTTCCCCTAAGGGTCAAGAATTAAATAAATAATAAATAATAAATAAGTTACTGTGCGTGGGTTGGAGCTTTAAAATGGATACGTCCAATTTGATTAATTGTCTTTCTAATAATGACGGGCTGTAATTGATAATTTTCTTTTGACTGCTGTAACACAATAAAATATGAGATACAAATAAGTTTTTATTACAACCATGACCATATTTGAAGCAATAAAGATGATTTTGATTTCGTTTCACTAGTTTGTTTACGTGTAGGTACTACATACCTACACTGGATTTTTATCTTATTTTATAACTAATGTGAATAAATGCTTTTAAACGGGGAAAAAATTATTAAAAGCGGTTGAAAATTATTAAGTTTATCGATTTATCGGAACGGACTCGTCGGAAAATATTCTGTTAAACAGGTGCATCTTTTATTTTCTTACGCACAAGTACAAATTGCTTCTAATTATCTGATAACCTCGTTTCAAAGAATTTTCCTTCATAACGTCCCCTGGCTTTTCACGAAATTCATGAAAAATTCACCGGAAATTAGTCCCTAATTGACATCAATCTTCCGGTGTACGTTTTGACGGGAAGTTTATTTTTAAGATTTACTTTTTGCTTGTTATTGAAGGTCTCTACGTCTATATTGTTATATTTTTTAAGTTCTCGTCCGCAACTTGGCTTGCGTTTTTGGTGACGATAATTAATTTTAACTCGTGAATATTTTATGGAAAGTATAGTTTTTTAATGAAGCGTATCAGTAAAAAAATATTTTTATCAAGCAAGAATATAAGTTAAAGATAGAAAAACATGGAAAGAACGATAGTTTAATAAAATAATCTCAAACTAGCAATCCGGGAAAGAACTACACGTTGGATCAGAACATTTTGATAACTGTCAGTTTAAAATACGTGGTTGTTTTAAAAAATTTTACAAACAAATATCTTACATGAACTCGAAAAAGAAACCAGAAAAGATTTCAAGGTAACTGAAAAAAAAAAAACGAACAATGGCCGCGCATCTGTCAGAAAGAACGCTCAGTTTCCGTTGAATGTCACTTCTCCTCAAATATCTCTGATTCCGCGGCGCTATAAATACGATACATTAAAAATTTATATTTTTAGTTTTCCGCGTCGAAACTGTTTTTGTGACACAAAAAATTAAACAACCATCTTGATGTTTTGCGGTGTGAGCGTGCTGTAAATTGAAAACCTCTGAAAATTATCTAGGAAAGGTTATTTCTTTGAAACATAAGACTTTAATACTCGTAAAATAAATCTACTGACAAGGTCTACTTAAGCTTGCGCCGCCGCGTCCTTGGTACAATTACTATGTTCTAGAGATCGCAATAAGATACCTCGTATGTACCGTGTTTCATGTAGATTTGATTTCATGTAGCCCTGCCACATACGCTGGAGGTCCCAAGTTCGAGTCCTGCCCGGGGCATTCATTTGAAGGATGAACATAGAAGTTTGTTCTCGAGTCATGGTTGTGGATATTTATATATGTATGTTTACTCTGGGTTCCCTCCCAGATCGCTGTATGGCCATCCATAACACAAGCCTTGGTTACGTTGGGGCCATACAGTTGGTGTGATTGTCTGGGGATTTATTACTATTAATTCCAACCGGGTCGCTCACTTCCCTTTAATATGGTTGAGGAGGGCGATGGCTGGTACCCGCGTTAACTCGTGAACGGGTGTCGTTTGAGGGCGTTCGTCGTTTGGATACTTGGGGGGAGCGAGACTTGCCGAGCTAACAGATGCAGATAAGAATAATTTTGTATAGACATAAAGAGACACGGTAAATTTATTTTGAAAAAAATATACCTGTGAAGTGTCTTGCTAGTTCTTCTTCACGAAGGTTTTTCCAAAGTGTTGGTAGAGTCCTGCTTTATTTGACGTTAATGAAAACAAGTAGTCGTCAGAGATGAGAAATAAATATTTGAATTTGAATTACAATCAGGTTACCACGTGTCTTATTGTCGTTTTCCTATTTCGTGTAATTGTGTCTTTGACTTGAGTTGCTGAAAAAACAGCGGAATAATACCTGCTCACACTCCTCACCTTGTATATAAACATGAAAGTCATTACAAATTGACAAATTATAATTTATCCTAACTTGTGTCATAAAAGCGAAAGAGAGTTTGACTGTTTATCACGCTTCAAGTCTCAAATACGTGCACAGCCAACTATAATTTATTGATAATATGATTAATATCATAAAATGTTTCATATACACTGTCAGAGGAACATTTTATTTTCTGAAACTTATTTTTGGCCCTCTTTGTCCTATTTACATTATACACAATTAAACCATTTCAGCCGGAGGACATCTACAACAAGAACAAGGCTTTCCAGAAAAATCTCGCACACCACTTACTCGTGTGCTGGCGACATTAATTTTAACACATAAAAATACTACGCACAATTATTAACTGAAAAATTTCTTAAGCAAGAAATACAAAGTAAACATGTAATAAAATAAATAAGCCAATACCCATCAAAACATAACGATCTAGCCGGAGGGCCGCAAAGCTTTATTCTTAGATCACCCTGCACACACAATGTCTAGTTGCAACATTTGAGTGCGCGCGCACACACACTCACACCCAATAGACTGTAACGTTTATTGTGTATTTATGAGTTAACTTGGAACCGCTTCGTAACGTTAGTTATACGATGCGAAATGGTTAGGAAATAATTTGCTGGAAATTCTTTTTAGGAATGAATATGCCTAAAGAAACTGTGGAGTTTGGACATATTAGGGATGTTTGTTCACGTAAAATAAGAATTTAATAGAAATTGGAGAAATTTAAGAAAGTATATGAAGATAAATATTGATCACTATTAAGCAAAGAGATAATCAATAATTATTTGAGGTTAGCTATTCGTTCAAAAAGGAAAATTCAAAATGTTTTAATTAAGTCTTAGGTCAAAAATCTTTTACACATTAAAGTTAGCTTTAACTACATTTCATACATTTTTATTTCGGTTTTTAAAAGATACTTTAGGTATTTGTCATATTAGGTATAAGTTTATTGGTTTCAAAGTCGCCACAAATTTTTTTTATGTGATTGCATTATTAGTTAAGGTCCTAAAGTAACCCCTCTGACCAATAAAATGACAGAACTGAGACTTATAATCTGTTGGATCAGATGTTGGGCTCTCGTAATCCTAAAGACTTAAGTTAAAGGTGTAAGTTATCGAGCTTGGGTACGCAGTAAAATAATAATAATAATCCCCAGACAATCACACCGACTGCGTGGTCCCAAAGTAAGTAAAGTATACAGCGAACTGGGGGGGACTAAGAATAAACATACATATAATATAAATAACATATATATAAACATATATATAAATATCAACAACCATGATCCGAGAACAAACATTTATGTTCATCACACAAATGAATGCCTCGGCTAGGACTCGAACCTGGGACCTCCGGCGTATAAGGCAGGGCGACCACTACGCTACTCGGTCGTCAAGAGGCGGTTAATTATGAAGTCTCATTTGCACGTGACCTTGAAAGTTACCTTGTGGAAAAGTGCACGTTTGTTGTCATTTGTAATTTATTGCTGATCTTAAAATTAGTTGGTGTAATAATGTCCATTCCTTGAGTAAACCGATTGTATTAAAGATTAAAGAAATATTTTTGCGCTCGATTACGCCTGCCCGCTCTTTTACGCCCGCCAGCTATTTTACACCTGCCCGCTCTTTTACACCTGCCCGCTCTTTTACGCCTGCCCGCTCTTTTACACCTGCCCGCTCTTTTACGCCTGCCCGCTCTTTTACACCTGCCCGCTCTTTTACGCCTGCCCGCTCTTTTACGCCTGCCCGCTCTTTTACTCCTGCCCGCTCTTTTACGCCTGCCCGCTCTTTTACACCTGCCCGCTCTTTTACGCCTGCCCGCTCTTTTACACCTGCCCGCTCTTTTACACCTGCCCGCTCTTTTACACCTGCCCGCTCTTTTACACGTTAAACGGTTACTTGGGACGTACTTAATTAATAGATAATGCTTAGCAAAAATACTTAGTAAAAGTATATATAAAGTTACCTTCTGTAGATTCTAGTGTAAGTCTAGTTTTTTATTTGTAGCAAATTTTTATCCTATCTTATTAATTTAAATTAAATTTTATTCAAATTATTAATTAAAATAAAAAAATTTGAAATTTATTTTGTTATTTATTGTTATTTTGTTTCGTAGAAGTTTTGAGAATTTTTACTCTAACCTCTGCAACTAATAAAAATATTTATTATACTTTTTATAAAGTATTAGTTCGCAAAACAATATCTATACCTACTTGGGAGTGCGTCCGCTACAAACGTAATTGAGCGTTTTTAACTTTGGATATAAAAAAAATTTATTTAACACAACACTGTGCTGTCCGCCATATAATTTCAACATAAACATGGCCTATATCTCCATAATCGCGAAAATTGTATTTTAATCGATTTCATTAATTTAGCGCGAAGCTAACTGGCGGCCTACTCCCATAGAAAATAGCGAAAGCGACTTAATCCGCCCGTTGAATGAAATATCACCTAACAGATGCTCTATCTAGCATTCCAGTTGAGCGGCATTCGAAAATAAACTCTACGACACACATGAGAATGTCTTCGGACCAGACAGTGACTTATATCTCTATTTATAACATTAATTTCAACAATAGGTTTAGTTTTTTTTTTTTTTTTTTTTTAATCTTTATTTATTAACGGGATTTTTGTACACTAAGTGACGATGACAATCCCATCGTGACTTCAAAAAACATTTGAAACTAATAATGACTTACTTAACAAAAGCTAAATTATTTTAGAAAACAAACTTATAATAGTATTATTGTTACTTAAAAATATAAGCGTATATCATCCTGGCAGCACCCGAAGTGGGTTCTGCCAAGATGGCGTGGAATGCACCGACATCAAACAAATTTAATTTTAAAGTTTGTACAATATTAGCTCTTTGGGACGCGTTCCGTTCACATTCCATCAACAAATGATGTAAGTCCTCTTCTCTGCCACAAACTTCACAGTTAGGTGAACTACATTTTTTCATTATAAATGCGAATTTGTTTGATGGAATGTGACCAGATCGAATCCTATGAGCCATAACAATATCCTGTCTTTTCATTTCACTTTTGGAAAACCATGGGATGTGAGGAGGCTGACTTTGTAAAGTTTTATACCATATTCCTTTGCTTTTAGAGCGCTCATCGAAGTATTCTCGCCATTTCATATAAGTTTTAATTCTAAATTTACCCAAAACCTCTGAGTAGTGAGGAAGAGCTGTAATTACAACACCATCTAGTACAGCCGTCTTAGCTAACCTGTCTGCCTCCTCATTTCCCACTAACCCAATATGAGCTGGAACCCATTGCAGTGTCAAACTAATATCACATGTTTTAAAAAATAATATTTGATTTAGAATATTGTAGGCTATTTTCACTCCAACTGTGCCCGATGTACATCGCGACAAGTGTTGTAAAGCACTTTTGCTATCGGTAAATACAACAATTTTTTGGGCTCCTACGCTTATACAATAGGATAGAGCCTCTGACAATGCAATGAGTTCCACTGACATAATCGAAACTTCTCCATCGATCTTAAACATTCCAAACGTATTATTATTGGGGTCATAAAAGGCTGCTCCTTGTCCTTTGGCTGTTTTGGAACCATCAGTGTACAGTTTATACCACCCCTTATATTTAGATTGTAGTTCTTGGACCACATCACATCTCAAACTATTTAATTCGTACGATGTTTTTGAGTTAGAAATGCTATTTAAATCAATCTTGATAGTGCTTTTGGTGTCAATGTTAGAAACCCATGTATCCAGAGTGAACATATATAATGGGTTCGTGGTAGATAATCGCTCTTTCTTAGTTTCATCAAGCGAGGTGCACATCATAGGTTTCTTTTTGTTTCTCCAGTAATTACTTTGTGTTGAGCCTAAATTTAATAGAGTCTGAGATGTAATGCCACCGGACCATGAACCACATTTTAAGCAGAACTTGTATGCAAGATATTGCCTTCTGAAACCCAATGGTTGCAAGCACAGCTCGCTTTCCATGACATGAATTGGAGTTGTCTTTATAAAGCCACCGATGAATCTTAGCGCCCGATTTTGTAATTTATCCAAATTTGATTTGTGAAATTTGGCAGCACCATCGTAAAACAAACAGCCGTAGTCCAATCTGCTCCTTATAAGTGATATATATAGTCTACGAAGATGTAATGGGTGTACCCCCCAACCCGGACCTGCTAGTACACTCAGTAATGCTATAAACTTCTGCACTTTTTTAGAAACTTCGTTTATATGTTTACCCCAGCGCAATGACCGATCCAGCCACATTCCTAAATATTTACAGGAATTCACAATATCAAGAGCAGTGCCATTCACCTGTATGTTGACCGTTAATTGCCTGTGTCCTCTACTAAAAATACATAATTTAGATTTTTGTTTTGATACTTCTAATCCCAAATCCTGTAAAATTATAACTAAAGTATCTAATGAACGTTGCATTAAACATGTGCTGTCCTGTAGTCGTTTCATATTTGAATAGATTACGAAATCATCCGCGTATTGTTCAATAAATATTTCTTTAATACCACGGCACACCCCTATAGTGACTATATTAAACAATAAAGGTGATATAGGATCCCCTTGAGGAATTCCTTGACTTGTCCACCTAGAGTAAGTTACATTTTGTTGTTCATCGCTTTTAATGTGCAGGTGTCTTTCTCTAAGAAACTCCCAGAGATATGTACAGATCTTTGTTCCCACATTTAATTGGTCTAATGTCGTAACCACTTTATCGGTTCTAACATTATTGTAAGCGCTATCAATATCCAGGAAACAAGCCAATGTTGGCGAATTATTAACAAAACCTAGCTGTATATTAGTTATCAGTCGAGCCAAAGCATCCAAGCAAGAATGTCCTCTTCTAAACCCAGTTGTGTTCGGAGATAATATTTTATTATGTTCCACAAACCATTCAATACGTTTGGTAAGCATGAGGTGAAAGGTTTTACACAAACAAGATATCATGGCAATAGGCCTCAATTTAACAGTTAAGTTGTTACTATTCATATTTTTTGGAATCGGAAGTATTTGTATATCTCGCCACGGATTGGGCACTTTCCCAGTGTTTAAAGGTTTAGTTTAGTGACGTTTGTTACAGAATTTTGGCAAGTTCTTTTTTTAAATAGTACCGCTCAAGCCATCATGGCTGAAAGGTTTTCGCTGTGGCTTGGTGATATCAAAGTAAAGCAACTTTCGGCGCGCACCGACTTAGGATGGGTGACCGCCGTTGAGTTTGTGCTTCGCGGGGTACCTCAAGCCGTCGGTCCCATTGGTAGCCACCTCGGAGCAAGACACGAGCTGTCGCAATGCCACATCAGAGGTTTCCAATCAACATTAACTTCATCAAATTCTGCGCAAGAGTCGCAAACCAGGTGTCATGAAAACCGTGGAGTAAGATCGGTAAAATTATATTAAACCAATCACATATTTCAATACAAAACAATTTTCAGTAACACAGAAAAAACAATTATAATAATGAACTATCGTTTTTAATTTATGCTCGGTATTAGTTGTGATTAATTAATCTAGTTTGCCCGGTTTTCTTTTTAACCGAATATTTTAAACAAAAGTGTTGAAATCTGAAAATACTATCAAATTACGAGTTATTTGTAAACACAAATTGTTAATCCCTGACTGATGGAAACAAACACAAACCTGGCTGAGACTGGCATTTTTGATAATATAATAATAATAATAATATTTCTAACAATCACACCACATTATCTAGCCCAAATTAAGTATCATTAAGAACTTATGTTATGGATACTGGATAACGGATAAATAAACTTAAGAAATATATAAACACACATAAATATGCTTTTTATAATATAAATATTATTTCTAATATTGAAATAAACATACATACACATCCATGACTAGAAAGCAAATAGACTCAACATTGACAATTACTTGTTCTTATTGATGACAAATAAAACATGATTCTACCACCAGTTCGAAAAAACCTTCGTGAAGAAGAACTGGCAAGAAACTTCACGGGGATTTTTTCAAAATCAATTTACAGTAGCTCTTTATGACTAAAACAAAATTATTCTTATCTGCATCTGTTAGCTCAGCAAGTCTCCCCCCCCCCCTCCCTTCCCTCAAGTATCCAAAAGACGAATACCCTCAAACGGCACCCGTTCACGAGTTAACACGGGATCCAGCCATCGCGCATCGAACCCGGGACCTCTGGCATGGAAGGCAAGGCTACTTACCTCAACACCAAACAGGCCGTCGATTAATTGCATCTTTTAATAACACCGGATCAAAATGAGTCCATTGTTATAAAAGATGCCACATGCAGATAAACAGTTACACACATTACACAAATAACACCCCATTTCTCGTGGGGGGTTTAAAATTTACAAATATCGTGGTTATACACTGTGAATCGATCAGACACATGAAATAATTTGTCAGGTTTATTACCGAACTATTGTAGAATGCGTCCGCTCGCTTACACCACTTACACCTAGACGAGAGACAGACCGTTTTTTTTAGTGGAATATGATATGTACTTATATTTATTTAAATACAGAGGCAGGGTTAACAATTTAGAAAAATGTGATAGTTAATATGATCTCCTCACATAAATAACGTCCCTTGATAACCTATCGAATGTTTTACAGAGACTTTTTAGAGATACCAAACATTTTTTCAGAAACAAATTAATTAATTTAATAAGGTTCCTCAACAAATTATAAAGCTTAATTCATCAAGCACTTTTATTACATATGTATTTCATCCTTATACTGTAACAATATAATTGCGAATCGATCATCTAAAGCGCCCTCTCTTGGTGAAAAGATTAACTATTATGGCCTAGAATGAATCCCTAATCTCTACGTATACATTTTAAAATGATATTTGTGCGTATAAACTCTATATGTGAGTATAGAGTATAGAGTTTATACGCACAAATGTTTTGTGACAGCCCTACTTATTAAATATTTTATATTACACCGTGAATTTAAACATGTGAAAATTATATTTTATTTGCTATCATTGCCAGGTACTTGTTCAGTAAAAATAGTAATTTATGTTAAGTCTAAATCGATGGTAAGGTAAAACAATTGTCGGCCATGTTGTAGTTCAATTTGGCTTTTGGCCAACATGGCGGCAAAAGTGACGGAACAAAAAATAGCATACTAAATGGCGAATGTATATTGGATCATTACGTTTTTTATTACATCACATTAGTATTATATTTATTGTTCTTTTTTACGAACTGAATAAATATCTTTTGTGGTAGGCACTTGTTAGCTACAACTCTTGCAAAAAGTTTTTTATGCAGTGCACAGACTTACTAAACAAGGACCCAAACTTCTCGGCTCCCCATATCTTCCAATAGCTTTTGCCCACATCTCCAAAAGCGTACCCCATAGGTACACGTACGTATGGGGTGAAGCAGATTAGAGTTCACTGGTAGGTACTGGTTGGGATATTTTTTCTGCATTTGTAACTCTGGTTAACTCCCTAATCCCCACCAGCTTTGCTCACTTTAAGGCCGTATTGGTATGCTTATCCGGACCGTTATTCTAATAAAAATTACTTTGAAAAACTCCGTTATTATCACACGCCATTACCCTTATCCGAAAACGATCTCCCAGCAACGAAAACAACAATATTCTCCGCTACAAAGTTTTAGCATTCTCAATTCAAACCGTAATAAGAAAACGATTTCTCCCGCTCCAATTCGATTATACTAAAACCACCCCGTAGTTTTAACAAAGAAGTTTTAAGCTTGGGAAAAATATTGAAAAGAAACTTGCATTCCAGCTGGAACCGTGCCCAAGAGCTCGCTCGCTCAGGTGTTGAGGCTTGCAGTTCAGAGCCTTTTATTAGCTTTCTATAAAAGTTTTGATTCGAAAGGAAGATTGTAACTTTATTGTTGAATTGTTGTATTTGTACTGTAGTTTAGTTATATACTGTAATAGTACTAAAATTTCTACAAAAGCTCGAACGAATTTCCCAATGAACATATAAGCTTTTCATAGACACATAAAGCTTAGTATCTACTAAAAATATTGGGTATTATAATTGTTCAGCAAAATAACGCTTGCAAAACATCGAGTCCCTTTCCGGATCTAGGCCTATGTTGGAATAATACACTTCCCTCTGGACGGCTCTTGGAGTGTATAATGTATATATAATAAAATAATGAATTAGAACATCGGTGTTTACAATTTCAGTAGCAAAAGAGAGAGAGATTATCATCCTTACCTACCTCATCTATCACCAGGTGCGATTAAAGACCAGCGGCTGTATTAACAGTAGTTAACTAATAAAAAACAACTTTACTGTATTGGCATAGAACACAAACCCCGAAATGAGCCTAAGGTGTTGAGGTGGTGTGAACCCGCTCCTACATGTATGTGCAAGGAGAGCAGACAGTGCAATGTCTAATAGCCGATGAACGAGTTGCTGTGCTTGCCCTCCATTGCCCTCAACGTATATCCAATGCGGTCGAAGCCGTTTTATGAAGAAGTCCTAATTACTTCTCTCAAAATTCTACATTTTGAGAGTACGAGTATAAGAGAATATGATAAACTTAAATATTATATTTTTTTTTGCTAAGATTTAATTACATAATCAAGATTTTTTAACATCTTTTAGATATTTGTTGAAAGACCTGCGCTATACTGACGGCCGAGTAGCGTAGTGGTTAGCAGCCCTGCCTCATATGCTGGAGTTCCCAGGTTCGAGTCCTGGCCGGGCCATTCATTTGTGTGATGAACACAGATGTTTGTTCTCGGGTGATGGTTGTTGATATTTGTATATCAAGTAATATTTAAAATCAAACATTAAAAAAAAAATGTATATTTATTCTGAATTCCCGCCCAGTTCGCTGTATAGTCATCCACAACACAAGCTCTGCTTACTTTGGGGCCACATAGTTGGTGTGTTTGTCTGGGGAGATAAACAAATATATATATATATATATATATATACTTTCAATCACGAGACAACTTTATTTATTCGTATAACTTAATATTATTATAACTAATTAAAACTATAATTTTATGTTGCCAACCAACAATAGACTAATAGACAAGTATTGCCTTTATTAACTTTTACCGTATCATTAAAATTTGTTAAAAACTAGCAAATTTTCTTTATCCATATGTCGGCGTGATCCCTACTTTAGATATCTTAATAAATAAATAGATGTGTGGGATCATGTTTAATGAACAAGGGTGTCAAGTGCTTATGGTTTATACTAACTTCTCAACCCAGTAATAACTATGTCCACAGACGCAAAAGCCACTTAACATCAGAAAACTCAGGGCAGGTTTCACGAAATGGTCTTGTAAATGAGATATTTAAAAAAAACAACAGAAATAGAATAGAAATAAATAAGTAATTTATATTTATAACCATTTCTTTGATATACGAACGAGCCGAAAGTTTTTTAAGCTGGGCTATTTGAATGATATATTATTTTTATAAATAGGCGTGACTACAAGAGACTGTGGACACCTCGCTTATGACGGTTGTGATTGAAAGTGACTTCAAATAAATTTGTTTACCACGAGTTTTCGATTACTAAAATTAATTGTGTTCAATATTTACACAAGAGTTGTAGGTAACTGTAATTATTTTTAATACGAAGGAAGATATAAAAAAGATGAAAAATTTGTAATTTGTTTAAGCTTTACTCTGGAACCAGTTGAATTCGGTAAATTAATTAATGACTCCAATGACGTTTTCTAAACATCTCATCTAAGGCTGGAACTTATTTGGACGATTGTTCGGACGTTATTTAAACGATTGTCGATTGTGATCGAGTGCTTTTATTCTACCATCATTTTGAGCGCTTGTCCTAGTACTTATTTCACAATCCTTGTTTTTCTATTGGTAATTTATAAAAATGTAGTTACTGTCTTGTTTTTAAATTAGTCGTAGCCGGCAAACAAACACGGTATCCATCTGATGGTAAGTGGCATCCGTTCCCATATATATCATTAATCGTAGATGTTATTAGTTTTCGTAATATTATTTATTGATTATCGATTAATGATGCGTTGCCCACAGCAGGCTTGTTTTGAAATCGCCTTGGTTCCAGGAATGACACAGTCTTTTCCTTTATCCGCAATACAACTACATAAACGTGGTTAATATGGCAATCAAAATAGGATGAACTGTAGTACCGCCCGGACGAGTCCTTAACAAAAGAAATTCTATAATCACTCTGTTCCTTCATTTCATCTAAAATATATACAGAAAATATACAATGTGTTTGGTCAGCTGCGTCGGCCCCTTTAATGGGTAGCCTTTTATATGATCGATGTTGCAAATCACTCATTTAACTGTTTCAAACCTTCAAGAAATGTCAGAATTAAATTTTTATACACAACGAAATAACTACCTACTTCCAAAAATTTATACTTAATCCAACTACGTAAAAGCTTAGGGTAAGATCTAATAAAAGCATATTATAATTTTATATTCATGAAAAATATGGCTAAAAATCTAAAAATAATATATAAAAGACTCTACTCTAACCTCCCGACCTCCAGACGTAGAGAATTGAAGAGTACTCAGCGGAACAGCTCCCTCTTGGATCACTAAATATTACTTAATTCACTTTGGGTGAACTTTCGTCTATCTAGATGATGGTTTTATTATTTTATGTAAAGATATTTTGTTTGTGTCGGAGTGGTGGCGTTCTAAGCTGTTTTTAAAGGTATCGTAAATCAAATATGTTTTATTTTGTTTTAATATAGTGAGAAAAGTAATATTATAAAATACAAGCGCTTGCTTCGGACAAGTTATTTTCTATCCCAAGGGAACAGTCCTTTTTTCTGTATCAAAGAACCTTATGACCCTTTTGGTACCACTGACAAATAAAATTTGTGCAAAATTGAGAATATATTGAAAAGAAAATATTGATACCGAAAGTACTATTATATACAACGTTGACAAAAGCGAGAGGCATTTAATGAATCCACATATACTATAACTGCCTACTTTTAATCCGAAACTATTGAAAAAAAGTTTACGAGAAGTATATGAAAAAACGTTTTTCAAAGAACTTAAATAGCTTAATAATTAAGTTAAAATGTAAACATCCTTTGTTGAGTAGCCTGCCGCCACCTGCTAACAAATTGGCAACGTAGCATTTGAATAGCTTAGTGCGTGCGGCGGCGGGCTCACGAGTTTGATGTGGATGATAATGTAAACATGTGTTGTAGGTAACCTTGGAAGGTATGATCAATGAAAATAATAAACAAAAATAATTAATTGTAACACTTACATATTAAATCTTCAGTTGTTCAAAATGTCCGCCGTTTGCAATGGTACACAAATTATAATGATGTATAATATTTTTATTTATTCGTGCAATAAGGTCACTGTTTGGTGTTAAACTTTTTAATTTATTAAACGCTAAAATAGTCCGGTTTTTAAGTTCCTTTACGGTATTCACGTCTGTCGCGTACACTTCACTTTTCACAAACCCCCAGATAAAAAAATCCATTGGAGTGGGATCCGGGGACCGTGGTGGCCATCGTACTGGTCCAAATCGACCAATCCACTGCTGTCCAAACATTTCGGTGAGAGCTCTCTGAAAGATATCACTGAATGTGGAGGAGCTCCGTCCAATTGGTACCATAAATGCCGATAATTGGCTAAGGGTAGTTCTTTGGTATGTTCAGCAACGGGACCGGATATTATCTCCAAAAATTTTGCCGCGTTAAGGGTGCCGTCAATAAAAACAGGGTCAATAATCTGGTCTCTGTGTATACCAGCCCACACATTAACAGAGAAGCGGTACTAATGCTGTGACTCCCGAATCATGCGTGGATTTACAATACTCCAGTATCTGAGATTTGGTTGGTTCCATATGCCATTGCGTGTAAATGTGCTCTCGTCGGTCCACATGACATTTAATAAAAAATTCAGGTCGTCAGTAACTTTGTCAAGTATCCACTGGCAGTGAGGACGCCTGACTGGCAAATCCCTTCTTAAAAGGGCTTGAACTTTATTTAAATTTGTACGGTGTGCGTTTATTCCTTTTTAAAATGTTATGCACGGTTCTATGGCAAAATCTAAACTGGCGTGCGGCTCTATGAAGACTCGATGTGGGGTTGCGGTCAAAATAGTCAAGAATCTGTTGCTCGCGCGCAGTAGGTATCTGCTGCGGTGGGACTCCCTCCTGATGCACTGGTCATGGTTTGTTTTCTCGTGCCCATTGTACTGCCAATACTATGGTGCGAGCGTTCCTAGGGCACGCGCGGCTGTCTCCATACCTTTCTCGGTAAGTTCGCAGAGCTAGAGCTGCGTTTCCGTGGGATTCTCATGGGAAAATCATGTCAGTGTATTCTGACGCCGTGTATGTAGCACGAGGCATTGTGGATGTCTTACGTACTTACAAAATAATTAAAAACTACTCACAAAACTAAACCTAAAATACTCATTTACGTGTCCTATTACAATAAAAACTTAACATTAGTAAATGGGACGCGTGAGTGACAATAATCCGTGCTGAATTGCGCAACGTGCACCCCGGATGCAACGCGTCTTCGCACTAAACAATTGAAAAAACACTAAACTAAAAATTGTGCCCTTGACCTAATTAGCCGAGCCGCCGCCGGCGCCATAGCAACATCCTGATCTATTTCTATTTCTGTTACGCTTATCACATTAGAGTGAGATAACCGTGATCTGTACTTTCTTTTAAGGAAAGATTTAGTACAAGTACTTCCTTGTTTGTACTGCAAACTTACAATGCGAACTGGCAACGTCGCATCGCTCGCGTGAATTTTGTCGTTTAGATAACTACGTATGCCTATAGTACAAACTTACGATCAGGTGATCGGGAAGATACGGAGTGTTTAAATGAAACTAAGTAAAAACTAAAAAGCATTCCTGTGACTAAACTGTTGCTTACATTGATCTAATTTTTGTTGTGTAGCCTGATAATGATACACAGAATATGTGGTTTTATTTAATGCCTCTCGCTTTTATCAACGTTGTATATCTATATTCACTTGCGAATTTTTGTTCTACTGTTATTATGTAAAGTAAAGCCAATGAGACGATACAAAATACGTAAACAAACTGACCATTACTCGTTACATTGCGATTGCGAACGTCCTTATTCGCACGAACGAAGTCCTTATCTCTCGTACCCAATAATGTTGTCGACTGACTCGGTTGTCGTTTCGCGATACGACGTTTCGTACGTAGTACAGGAAAGCTGTTAAAGGATGTTGTCATAAGATTCATGAGTTTTGAACCTCTAACATATTGTTTACATTCTTTACCTCGTCTCGTTGGCCTTACTTTATAAATATACTTTATAATTAAAACATTATTTTATTTGTCGATGCAGTTAATTAATCGACAACTCTGATGTGGTGACGAGTTAAATTAGTATTTATGAACGAAACAACCAACACAATAACTCTATTGAGGTATTTGCCAATATTTGTATACTCTCGACGGTGTAATATGGTGACATTAATAAAATAACAAATAAATATGCGGAAATTACACAACTAGTCACCTACAAATAGGTGTAAACAATTACGTAGCCAAAGCGCAAATAAGCTCTGGCACAAAAACCAATTAATGCAAAGGTTAACTGAAACAAGGTTTGTTTGAGGCTAAGTATTATGTACCAATATTATATTATAAGAGATAGATGACTTAAAACTTACTACTTGACGGATATATTTTATCGTGATATACTTCATATTGTAATGACCAATGTACTGACAACGTACTGATTTTTTAAAACGTATACTGCAACAGAAATTTTAGTCAGTCGGTAGATTACACGTAGACATGTGTACTTTACACAACCCTTGCTCTCTCAAAGGGTTTTATTGACTAAAATGAATATGAACGTTTCCTTTATGGGGCTTAATATCGAAGTTTATTTTACATTTCGTATGTTCATATTGTGTTACTTAAGCGGTCCTATTCTTTTGATGTTATTTGTGTACGGAATTATCGTTTTACCTTTACCTTGTAAAATAAAATATTTTTTTACTGTTGATGAAACTTAATAAGCATTATTTCGTGAATTAACAGTGGGATGCTGTAGAGGGGACAGGATGCTGGAGAATACAGACGTGGATAAGAATCATTTTGTACGGACCTAAATGGACATTGTAAACTTATTTTGAAAAAAATATGCCCGTGAAGTTTCTAGCTTGTTCTTCTTTACGAAGGTTTTTCCTAAGTGCTGGTAGAGTCATGCCTTAATTAACATCAATAAGAACAATTGTCAATAATCAGAAACAAATATTTTAATTTGAATTTAGAATACCACAAATAATTTCTGTCGGTTTTCATGCAAATATGTTCAACCGCATCGTAAAGAAGCAACGTATTTTTATCTCATTCATATCAATGTGTACTAAAGTACAGGGAAAAATTTATTTGTTATTTGAACTGAAAACCTACAAAAAGCTCCATTTATTTATACTCGGCAAACTGTAGTCGTCATAACTGACGGACACGGAATTCCAAATTTAAATTATCTTTGACGTAACGTTTTACGTAGGATTGACGTTAGATTGTTTGTTAAAAGGCAGGGAGATTTCATCAATGGAACTTATTATACAACACGTTTATTATATTACACATTTTAATATTCTTTGTTATTGCACTGTTGTAATTAAGTAGGGATTAAATAATTTGAATTTTTTAAATTCAATATGAATACAACGATTTTTCGAAAATTTTGCCCTAGATTTCATTTGCCTAGATTTTGTTTCCCGTAACATATGTGTAGAGGAACAATTTATGGGTAAAGGTTTTACCGAACTGGTGATAGAGTCATGCTTTATTTAACGTCAATTAGAACAAATAATTGTCAATGTAGAGAAATAAATATTTAAATATGAATTTTGTGATATTTTTCTAATTAACGCGACGTCACTAAATAGTATTAAAGTATAACTTGTCTGCATAAGTGGTGAAACTGCAGGTCAGAGCTTGCTATCATTTGATTAAAAGCAAAACCTAGCCTCACCTGAAACGGTTATAAATTTATTTTTCTAGCTAACCCCTTACGGCTACGTAGAAAAAAAGTAACATTTTCATTACAACAACAATTTTCACACACAAAAGCGTATACAAAAAGATTTCTTATCGTAAATAAAAATATGTCAGAATCGAACAATTCCAATGCACAAAAAAGATACCCATATCAAAAAGGCGGAATACAATCGCGGTATGTTGGTACACTCTTTTTTATCAAATAAAACTGAAAGGTACAATGGACAACAACCGTCCTGCCACAGCAGCCAGTTTTTGGAACAGATTTTTTTGATTTCTGGAAAACAGTTGATTGAATTAATCTTTTGCTGTATATTGATTACATTTATTTTATGATTTTTGGTGATATGAAGAATTAATTGTAGTATTAAAATAAATATATTTATTAAGTAGGTATGTATTTCCAAAATAATATTCTAAATAGTAACTTCATATTTTTTTACATTGTTTATAATAAATAAAACTAAATTACGTGTGAAATGAACGTAAAATAGGCTTACCTTGTCGAAAAATTATTTATAAGTAATTTAAGTAATTTGTACTCAGAAAATTTAATATTCTTTCATACAACGTAACATTTTAAAAACGTTCCGTTTTTAAAATTACAGTAATTCCTCACCCAGAATATTGTAGCCATGTTGCTATATTAAAGTGCTTTTTCTTAATATTACAGGAGTAGCTACTTTATAAGGCAGATGCTTAGTCTTTATTTTTTATATGCGGAGCTTGTAGCATTATGAAGCATAAAAATAATGTTAATGTTTTTTTTAGATTTTTGTTTGCCGATTAATGTTTATTTATTTAATCTACCAAGGTTCCACGACAGGTAGATTAACCTCACAGGCGGGCTTTGAAACATTTCTTAGGTATGTAAATTTTCTCATAATGTTAGTAGATTTAACAGCAAATGGGATTGAACCTTGATCGAACTAGGATCGAGAAAGCGTACGTGAACCCTTAACCTTTTGGTTTTTTATGTTTGTCTTCTATCTCACATGATGGAAAGTGACGATGAAGACGAAGGTGTTACACGTCTATCCACGAGATACCTATTCACTCGACGCTTGAAAGAACTAGGACTATAATATACTATAACTTTCCGACGATGGTCGAGGCTTTGCAGTTTATTGGTGGTGAGGTCAAGTGAGTTAAGTGAGTTTCTAATTCAAAAGGTTGGTTATTTATTCAAAAAATAGTTTAGAGAGTATAAAACAATCATTACTAACAAAGACCATTTTCCTATTTAATTCCTTATTCGAGTTTCACGTGAGTTATGTCTACAGACACGCATTGTCTTAGCGAATTATAATATTAGTGTAGATGTTTCAAGCGCTTTGTGTGCGCCGCCATAAGTGTGCGTTGCTTGTAAATATGCAACTTTTTGTGGTAACAGACCATTGCCCAACCGTGATCCGGTCGCTTTGGGATGCGTATACAATCAGTACATATTTGACATCACGCCAATTGCTGCATATATACAAACTTATGCCCACATAGGTCTTGAGCCATCCATATTAACTTTCGAGCACCTACATATGTTCTGTAGAGCTAAAATTACAATAGGTAATACTCGAATTGAAAAGAAAAAAGATAAAATATATTTGTATTTATTCAAAATTATAACAAAAATAAAACTGACATGACTTAACATATTTACATAGAACAGATTTCAATGTGAGTTTATCCAAATAGCAGACATAAAATATTTACAAAAATAAATATCTATAACTAAAAGAGAACCATAAACCTTGGTAAGTAATATTTTAATCAAAACATCCTGTTAGAGGAAGGGTCTTTTTCTGTTTGAAGTTGTGGAAATAAAATTCAATGGTTGTTTGGAACTATTCGCATGCAAAAGTTTACATTTAAAGAGGAATTCAGACGAGAAAGGCCAATGTATAAATCCGTGTCCCTTGATTCCCGGACGAGTATCTATTTGTGTATATTCGAGTATCTATTCGATGGAAGTATTGACAATTTTTATTAGATTTATAATATCAACAATTATATACAGGAAACAACTGTTTGATTACTTTGAATGGATTAAAACAGATATCTAGGAGTCTCTTCATAAAAAAAATCTTTGTATAATTTAGTATTAGTAGATGTACGGTTTGCACAAACCGCACAGTTTGGCACGTTCTGCGAGTCAGCATTAGTCCAAATAATTTATTTTAATTATAAAAATCAATCAGATGTGCATTAGCCTCCACGGCATCAACACCACTTCAACTGAGCGATGTAACTGCGTTCTCAATAAAGAAAATCATCATCTACTGGTTTTTCTCTCCAACACAACATCTACAAAAACTTAACTTTGAAGATTGTGTGGCCTACAGACCATACAGTAGAGTTTATTTTGCAAAGATTGCGTCTGAGGAAGTACTTCCGTTCCTTCCTACTCACGTTTACGTAGTAATATCCCGATGAAAGAGAAGGATCAGCCAGTGATATTGCTGGAACAAAGATATTCCAAATGAAGGTTACGTTGGCAAAGCATTTTTAATAAAAAATCTCCAACACAATAATCACCTGAACACATAAGATTATTGACGTACATAGTGGATTGCTAGCGCGTTCATTGGCTATGACAAAACGCAGTAAAAAGAGTCAACGGGATTGGTTCTTTATTTCGTAGACGCTATGAAACGGTTTGGCATTTTGGCCGAACAACTATCAAAGTATTACTCGTTTTGCCAGCCAGTGCTAACTTAGAAAAGTACCACGCTTAACAACAATGTTTTGACCGTCTACGAGTCTATAATATATCGTATATATATATGTCGTCTAAAACTATATATGTCGTATTGTGTAGAAACGGTTGGTGATTCAATTTTAATAATGGATTTGGAAGTTTGCCCCTGTGATTGTCCATCGCTAGACATTTCTTATTGCAAACTCAGTTGACAGATTCTGGTACTTATTACTGTGAGGGTAAAAGCTAGTTTTGGTTGTAGACGATACGTATTTAGGTAACGTTCTAGTTGAACGCTCCGCAGTGCATTGAGCCACCGAGAGACCTCCAACTTGTATTGAAGCAATTATGACATTGACTTCTAAGTTTAGACTAATTTCTCGTCCCAGTCATTATTGCAATTAATAAGAGTCATTACTTTGGTCGGGAAAGAGAGATTCATTTTTAAGTTGGTTTGCTGAGTTCGTAAAATTGGTTGGGTTTTGGGTTATACTAGCAGTGGACGAGCAAAAGAGCATGCGTTTCAACTGATCGTAAGTGGCATAAGCGCCCATAAGCAACTATTAGTTTTGATTACTTATGTTGTTAAATTCAAACTCAAATATTTATTCCTCAATATTGAAAATTACTCGTTCTTACTGACGTCAAATAAAACATGACTCTACCACCAGTTTGGAAAAACCTTCGTGAAGAAGAACTGGCAAGAAATTTCACGGAGATTTTTTCAAAATCAATTTACAATATCTCTTTTTGACTAAAACAAAATTATTCTTATCTGCATCTGTTAGCTCAGCAAGTCTCCCCCCCTCCCTTCCCTCAAGTATCCAAAAGACGAACACCCTCAAACGGCACCCGTTCACGAGTTAACACGGGATCCAGCCATCGCGCATCGCCCGCCTCAACCGTATTAGAGGGAAGTGAATTGAATGAAATTTATTGAATCATCTGTTAATGATAAGTGGCCGACCGCAGGCATAACTTGGACTTGTCTTTAATCCAGTTATCACACTGGCTATTCTTTCCATTATCCTGAACGCAGCCACGTTAGTGTGGTTGTCAAGCCGGTTGTAATGGGATGCACTGTAGTAACGCCCCAGATGAGACCTTAACATGTGATCTACTGCCAATAAAAGAGATAAAATTATGCAAAACGTGGGTTAACAAGCAAGGCAAAATCTTTTGTGTATAATTCCGTTTGCATTAGTTTCGTATCATGCGATGTCGATCGACAAGTAAAATCAGGCCATTTGACGATAAAATCAGGCAACGGGGACAATATTTTTGAGGTTATTTGCCCTCCAGTTTGTGACGAGCTCCAGCTTGTATAGACGAGTACATGGTCTTGCTTAGGTTTTAATGTAAAGTTTCAAAATTACTTAAATCATGTCTGCAAGGAAATCAATTACAGAAGAAAATATATATAGGGTTTTAACGCAGATTCTGCCTGCGTAGAATCAGTTTTTTTTTACTTTCTGCTCTTGATAAAGGCTTCCTTTACGCTACTATTATTATATTTAAAAACTAACAAATTAAATGTTGATATTGCTTGTCTAATGTTCTATTTATTTTTGTTTTAGATGTGTTGATGAAAGATAAATAGCAGCGGCGACGCCTCCGGTGTGATGGCTGCTGTCAACTCGGTGAGTTCGCTGGATTTACACTAATCTGAGTTTTGAAAGTAAATGCTACAAAGGATTTCCACTTTATTAAGCTACTACAAAGTCAATATCTACTTAAGTAAGCTACAAAAAAAACGTGATTAAAGAACGAATTATATCCATACCTTAAAATTACCTTAAGTACCTTTAAATTTCACAGAGAAAATGACAAACGCTAATGAAGGGTCAAATTTTTTATATTAAAATGATACAAAACTTTAACTAGATACTCAATACTTGATACATGTATCATAGACAAAAACAGAACTAGCTCTGCTTCTTAAATTGTTCGCGTTTTGGATGCCATAAACATGTCACTAAAAAAGAATAGAATTTTTAACAAAACAAGTTACTATAATTATTTGTAAATGCAACGTTGCACCATCCCTATATTTACCAACTTATTAACCATTGTATGCGTTTCCATAATGAGTGAACAAAATGGCGTTTATTCAAAGTTGTGATGGCAGCGATCGCTAATGAGTCCCTCACTGCGCGATAAAGCCGCGGCGCGGTTAGCCCGGATTTGGTGAAAACAAGCTAATTTGGCGGTGGTTCCGCGTGTAAAAGGTGAAGTTTCGAAATTATTTTAATTTAACTATACTTAATATATAATGTAAGCATATAGTTAAATAAAAATCAATCAATCAAACAAATTGATCGAATACTGTCGTATTCGAAATTGATTTGAACTACTAGGTAATATCATTTCAATGTTGTAGTCGCGATTGCATATCATAAATGTTTAAAGCATGTGTGTTTGGATATGCAAATGATTTACTTATAACGGTAAAAGTAATATTCAAGTATTATCATCATATTATCATTATACTACTCATTCCTATATTTCTCTCAATTATATATTTATTATATGAAAATCAACGTACAGTATATACCGTTCTTAAGACAGGCTTGTCCCCAACTTGTCTTCAAGCATTTTTTCCTTAAACATCAAGGTAAAACTGTTATTTTTAGTAGGTTTTTATCTAATAACCTTATTTCGGTCCCAGAAGGGGCTATTAACCGTGGAACTGCCTACAGTTTTGTGAAGGGCCCCGGGAATGGCCCATATCCGACTTTTCCAAATATTTTTAGTGTACTCAACAGGAAGGCTGTATTTTATTTTAGTGTATTACAAATTATGGGGAATGAAATAAAGATAATATGCCTCAGTTCCTCCGTTAAACCTTATTCTCAAGTGAAAAAATGTCAAAGACCTTGACTTATCCTTAAGCTGAGTACTTTTATACTATCGACAATGACATATAAGATAATATTAATTCAATTTGTAATATATTATTATTATTTTATATTTTATATTCAGTGATTCGTTTCAGTCATTAATTGACATCGTGTTGGCGTATTCATTGATGCGTTGCAGTCATTAATTGACATCGTGTTGGCGTATCCAGTGATCCGTTTCAGTCATTAATTGACATCGTGTTGGCGTATTCATTGATCCGTTTCGGTCATTAATTAACTTCGTATGGCGTATTCGGCGATCCGTTTCAGTTTTTAATTGACATCGTGTTGGCGTATTCAGTGATCCGTTTCAGTCATTAATTGACATCGTGTTGGTGAATTCAGTGATCCGTTTCAGTCATTACTTGACATAGTGTTGGTGTATTCAGTGATTCGTTTCAGTCATTAATTGACATCGTGTTGGCGTATTCAGTGATTCGTTTCAGTCATTAATTGACATCGTGTTGGCGTATTCAGTGATTCGTTTCAGTCATTAATTGACATCGTGTTGGCGTATTCAGTGATTCGTTTCAGTCATTAATTGACATCGTGTTGGCGTATTCATTGATCCGTTTCAGTCATTAATTGACATCGTGTTGGCGTATTAAGTGAATCGTTTCAGTCATTCATTGACATCGTGTTGGCATATTCATTGATCCGTTTCAGTCATTAATTGACATCGTTTTGGCGTGTCCATCGATTCGTTGCAATCAGAAACAGAACTGCAACGTGAAAAGGTACCTCGTAACAGGCGTATAACATCCACCTCGTCACCATCACTGTTAGTACGAGATGAAACTAACTCAGGCTTAGTCACGAAAAGTGAACTGGTCTGGTTCAGATACTACTACTAATCGTGAGAGAGAAGTGGCATCCTCCATTGTCGGAGTTGCAAGCCGCCTCTGAAAACCATGCAGGCCTCTTACGTGCCTTCAGGACGTAGTTATAATTACGAATTTACATTTTCGATGTTTATATTCATCAAATATTTTGTTTTTGATTTAATTTTGAACTCGTTCTATTCATTACAAACTACGTCATACTTTCTGGATTTTGGAATATAAAATAAAACACTTTTTAATCGGATTTTATCACGTTTGATTAGAATACTGTGGTCATAAATGTATTCGTAAACTATCTAAAGGAACCAAAAAGTCGATAGAATCCGGTTAAAAGTGTTTAATTTAATATAATGAATCAGGAAAATTCATGAAAGTATGACAAACTTTGTAATGAATAGAAATATTTCCAGTGGAGGATTTACACATTTGTCGCCAGTAGGCCATTCAAATTTTGCCGCTCCTGCTGATTTTTTGTTCCCCTACTGGCTACTTTCAGTATTTTTTCATAAACGGACGTTGGAGTAATCAATTTACTGTACAGTACTAAAATATTGTAATTTTTGTTAAATTCTCGACTCATTTCCTCCGTTTATATAATAATGTAAATAATTTGGGTAAAATTTGCCGCCCCCTAAATTCTGCCGCCCTAGGCTCCAGCCTAATCAGCCTGCTGGTAAATCCGCCACTGAATATTTCAAAATTAAAACAAAATAAAAATACTTATGTCATTATTGAAAAAGATGAATCACTTGATGAATATAAAAGTTTAAAAATGCATTTTTCCATGCAATCCGCCTTCAAATTCAAATTCAAATATTTATTTCTCAACATTGACAATTACTTGTTCTTATTGACGTCAAATAAAACATGATTCTACCACCATTTCGAAAAAAACCTTCGTGAAGAAGAACTGGCAAGAAACTTCACGGGTATATTTTTTTTCAAAATAAATTTACAGAGTCTCTTTATGTCTATACAAAAATTATTCTTTTCTGCATCTGTTAGCTCGGCAAGTCTCCCTCCCCCCAAGTATCCAAACGACGAACAACCTCAAACGGCACCCGTTCACGAGTTAACGCGGGATCCAGCCATCGCCCTCCTCAACCATATTAGAGGGAAGTGAGCGACCCGTCACCCGACGCTAACATAAGAAGACGTACTTTAGTGACAATGACGCTTTAGATATTCATCGGGACGAAGAACTCATCGCACATACAGACACATTACACATGCTTTGTTACAAATACTAGTACAATCCTGTTAATGAGGGGATTATACCCAAGGGCTTTTATCATCCAAATAATCGGATAGTTTATAATATGCTCTAGCACACAACTTCTCCTTTATAGTTTCTTTGAATTTGTCAATAGGAAGACCTTGGATATCCTCAGGAACCTTATTATAAAAGCGTATACATTGACCCATGAATGAGTTAGTGACTTTATGAAGCCTGCTATTATGACCTGCCAGCATATTTCTTCCTCTTGTTTTAACATTGTGCAGATCTTTTTTTCTTTTGAACAAGGTTATGTTCTTTTTAACATACATAAAATTTTCTAAAATATATTGTGAATGGAAGGTAAGAATATTTATTTCCTTAAATTTACTTCTAAGTGACACCCTTAGACCGAGCTGATAGATTGCGCGAACAGCACTTTTCTGCAGAATAAATATAGCATCGATGTCGGCAGCACTCCCCCACAACAGAATACCATATGTCATGAGGCTGTGGAAGTAACCAAAATAGACTAATCGAGCAGTTGATTCATTTGAAATTTGTCTAATTTTTTAACAGCATATGTGGCAGAACCAAGCCTTTTCGCTAAGCCATCAACATGCGGTCCCCACTGGAGTTTGGCGTCTAAGGTTATGCTCAGAAATACAGTTGAGTTTACAGGAATCAGTTCCTGGCTCTTAACTACAATGTTTGTGTTTACCTGTTTGACATTTGGCAATGTAAATTTAACACATTTCGTTTTTTTTAATTGAGGAGCAAATTATTAGCTGAGAACCACTGCTCTGTGTTGGAGATGCATTTGTTCACCGCTCGATAGTCAATTTCTTGTCTTTTGATTTTAAACAAGAAGGAAGTATCGTCAGCAAACAATATGACCTCGCATTGATTCTTAACGACCGATGGCAGATCATTAATATAAACTAAAAATAGGAAAGGACTGAGAACTGAGCCCTGGGGCACACCCATTGTCACTGCCGATCCTGATGATTTTTCTCCATTTATTGCAACTTTCTGTTTTCTATTAGAAATATATGATTTAATCAAGGCAAGCGCTCGGTTTTTAATGCCGTAATGGTGCAGTTTCATGAGTAGAGTAGTATGATCCACACAGTCGAACGCCTTGGACAAGTCACAAAAGACACCAATAGCATCACAGGACTCCTCCCAGGCGGTGAATACGTGTTTTACGAGCTCAACACCGGCATCGGTTGTTGAGCGACCCCGCGTGAAACCAAACTGCTTAAAATTCATTAAACTATTACCGTAAAAATGAGAGAGTAATTGATTTAAAATTAATTTTTCAAAAATCTTACTGAGCGTTGGTAGTATAGATATAGGTCTAAAATTATTAGGGTCAGACATACTACCTGCTTTGAATATTGGAATGACCTTACTCAATTTCATTAAATCAGGAAAAACACCATTATCAACACAGTCATTAAATATACTGGCTAAGTACGGGGCTATACCATCAATGACAGATTCAATAATTTTAACAGAAATCCCATCTAAATCGGCAGTATTTTTTACTTTAATGCTTTTAAATGCATTTAAAACTTGTGGAACAGTAACATGTTTAAAAACAAAATCAATATCGCATGAATTTACATTTTCCGTTAGCGGTGACTGTGCAAGAGTGGAACATGAATTAATACTCGAAGTAGTTGACACAGGCTATTTCAACTGATCGCTCAACAGACAGACTTACAATATCAGTGCGTTCTTTAAATGTTAGGCTCTTATGAGTGATGATCATTGAGCCGCCGCAAATTGTTTGTTCTCTGTTGAATGAACTAGCAATTACATGATTCTTGTAAGAAGACATAATTTGACACTGTGTGAGCCAGTGCTCTGTGATACATAGTATATGAATATTTTCACAGTTTATGAACAGTTCAATCTGTAATTCCTTACCATCAATGCCCTGCATATTTTGATGGACTATGTTAAAAAAATTATTTGTTACATTTTTATTGCTTAAATTACTACTTAGAATACTGGTGCTAGATGTATTATAATACTATATATAATAATACCTTTGAAAGATTTTGTAGATAAACCGAGAGAAAAAAACTCAGTGTAAAAAATTGGTTCGCTAATGCAATATCTTGGCACTTTTAGTTCGTTGTTCCACTATATACTATATATTCAATTTAAATACTCTTTTAATACACACCAAATATAAATAATTTGTAATTCTCTCTGGAAAGCTAAAAAACGAGTTGCATGGAAGTATTACAGTGACATTAAAATTGGATTTAAATTATTTTGAAATAGAATATGTACGTTATTAAATATTTAATGAGTAACAAAGTGAATTCGCAGAAGTGAATAATCCAATTACATGTCGATTTTCGCCGAAATGGTTATAAATTCGGTAAATAAATATGTACACGAAATTTCTCGATGTTTCAGTAAATTTATTGTAGTGAAGTTCGTTGATTGGATGGGGAAATGCATGTTTTATTTCAGTTAATATTTGATGCTTCATAAAAAAAGTGAATATTTTCAGTTGTTTTATTACGAATGTATTAAAGATTTGAATGTAAATCTCGTTCAATTCGACGGAAACAGGAAAAGGGGTTATATGTTGGTTCGGAATGTTTGCCTCTCTAATTGTCCGCATTATAGGAACTTCTAAGGGGGTAGTCGGTTTTTTGCTTGAATTAACTTAGTTTGTATGAGAAATCTTTATAAAATATGTATGTATCTCACAGATTACATAAATCATTTGGAAAAATAACTCCAGCAGGCTGGTGGCATGTTATATTTTTCGAATCTCGTGTGATATTCGTCGCAACAGTTACTAAGTTATTAAAGTTTTCCATTTGTATAAGTCTGTCACAGATCTGTACAGTATCTGTAATATGTTTTTATTTCGACTATTCTTTATTTCCCCGTATAACAGTTTAGTCTTCTAAGTAAGTAGACGTTTTCCTCAAATACCATTCGAGCTCTGTTAAAGATATTGACAGAAATATAAGGCATCAAGGAGTATTATTACAGTAGGCCATTTTATCCGAAAAATATACTAGGCTTGGTTTGGGAAAGTACATAGTTATTACTTCGATTTTCTTTTGCCGACACTGAACAGAAAGATACGGTTGTGTTTAGCTTAAGGCAGACTCAAAATCATTATTGTAGGGAAAAAATCTCCTGTAACAATTTTAGTTAGGTTCGGTGCAATCGAGGCTCGTTTGCTATGCAGGTTAAAGAAGACACCATGTCTCTGCACGTTCCATGATGCATTCAAAGAGACGTTAAGAAAATTTAAAGATACAAATTTTTTATACCCTAGCCTAAACCTGTCGAACCCATCAAGTTGAATATATAACACGGTATCTAATAAGGGGTTTTCTTCCAACAAAATTTAAAATTTTAGATAGATATCTCATAAATTAAGTTACTTTTTCTTTAAAATGTGGCGAGGTAAACCCTCAGCGTTTCTAATACAAAACAGAATCAACGCGATTTAATCTTTGTGCCATCTATTAGTCATTTTAGTAACTAAATTATAAATGTATTTTATATGTAAAATTCACTGGGTGACTTAGTTCTGTTGTTATACAAATAATTCTAGGGCACAGTCTCGTTCTAATGTAGTTGCTCTTGATTTTATGAAGATGTTACTCGTACTGGGTTCCGTTGCTGAATAAATATACAAAATCAGTACTGTAGCGGCTATTTACTAAGTATTTAGGTTCTGCCAACTGTAAACTCTAAAGGGCCTGTCAGAAATTTAATCCCAAATAACTTTGTTTAAGACATCCCGTCCTCAAGTAATTTCGACATTTTGTGAAGAAATAATTTAATTTTAATTAAAAGCAAAGAAACGACGTCATTACGCCTCCCGAGTGATTAATATTTGTTTGTGAGGAAATCTAATTGAAAACTCAAAGTGTCCGTTATTAATATTTTGCAAAATTGCCATTTGTCAAAATATAGTTTGTAACATTGAAGCGGCTAAATATAAACTTGAAAATCATTACTGGACAATACATACCCTTGTTAAACGAATTTTGGGGTTTATATGATTGAAATCGTTTATAAATTACTATTTAGTAAACGATTCTTAAGTCTTTTCAAATAATTGATTATTAAAAAAAATTATTTAATTTACAAATACCAAAAAAGCAAGATGGAGTGTCAGTTGAGAGAATTCTATAATGTTATGCTTGACTCTCTTTATCCAGCAAAGCCGTGAACCATTGCCTCTATGTGAACAAAGAGACAGCTTTTGGCCGATTAATTTAAAACCACTTGAATGATATCTATGAATCTTATCAGTAAACGCCAATTTTAAATAAGGTAACTCGAGAACTCTATGGCGTCTGCAACAAGCTACTTTTGTAGCAGAACATGTCGCTGTAGCATCAGCGTTTTAAAGACGCAAGGCCACGTTTACCTATCAAAATAATTTTGATACAGTTCAACTACACGTGAATACTGCTTTTCACAAAAGTATTGTGAGTGATGGCAGAGTATCGCTAGAGTATGGCAGAGATTATGATGAGCTCTTGTCTGGGAAGGACGAGAGTCCTATATATTCGCTATAATAACCACGCTGGCATGTTTGTGTTCCGGATAAAAAAAAGGAATTTTCAGTGTAATTATTGAAACAAAGCCAATTTAAGCCTAAATTAACATTCAAATTCAAATATTTATTTCTCAACATTGAAAACTACTTGTTCTTATTGACGTCAAATAAAACATGACTCTACCACCAGTTCGGAATAACCTTCGTGAAGAAGAACTGGCATAACTTCAAGAGTATATTTTTTTTTCAAAATAAATTTCCAGGGTCTCTTTATGCCTGTACAAAATTATTCGTATCTGCATCTGTTAGCTCGGAAGTCTCCCTCCACCCAAGTATCCAAACGACGAACACCCTCAAACGGCACCCGTTCACGTGTTAACGCGGGGTCCAGCCATCGCCCTCCTCAACCATATAAGAGGGAAGTGAGCGACCCGTAACGCGACGCTACCATAAGAAGTTGGTCGGCAACGCATCTTCAATCGCTAATCAATCAAATTACACCATAATTAATCAATAAAAACTACGAAAAATGATGTCGATGAGCGCAAATGCCTTCGAAAAAGTTCAAAAAATGTTTGACAGGCATAATAATAATATACTTAATATTCATTTTCCAAAAAGTTCAGTCTGACTTTTGACATTGGTACGCAGACCTGTTTTTTAGAAGTCAGTTCCTTCCTCATTACGTAATTCTTATTTAATTCTTCGTCTTAACAGACATACTTATACTACATATAAGTTATGTTATAACATGATAAAATCTTCCTGTGCTTTACATTCATATACAAACACAAACAAATTGGCATTGGAATATGATGAAAACTCTGAAATAATTATTGATGTCACAACATATTGTAATTTTTGACCTGTACGTAGATATCACCACAGAGTTTGCATATCAACCAGTATTATCAAAACAGTTTATTTTATTCAAATTACAAAAAAAAAATAGTAGTATTCTATAAAAATATTTCTTAAGCTTAAGCTTTAATTTTTAAACGGATTTTAAATTATATATTTACATTTTAAGTCGACGCGACTTTTCGGTATCTTTACAGACACCGTAGAACCGATTGACTAAGATAGCAGGCATCTTGACAGTTATGAAAGCATTCAATCATGTCCATCATGGACTTATACAGAAAACGTTGACAGTGTGTTAGGCTTGCGGTCATGCAGTTTGTTGGACGTTTGATTTTATATTTTTTAGTACAGGATTTCATGTCAGAGAAACCTTCCAATCATCTTCCCTATTGAAATTGTGGTGTTTCTAAAAAAATATAATTAAAAGTCTTTTATTAACAAAAATTCAGGTACGGAAAGTACGAACTAAAAATAATTACTACTCCGACCATAAGAAAACTTAAATGTTGTTTTACTAAAACCGTACGGTTCCAGAACAAGTATTCAAAACTTTTTTAATAAAGAAAATATAGAACATATAGAACCACTGTACGATTAATCTCAATATCCCAAAAATACATAAGGGTTCGAGTACGCCCGCGTATTTATCATTCTTTGTGGCAAAGTTTTCAATCAGCGGGATCGGTCAATAGCGTCGATGCTCGAGTGTGTGCCGCACCAAGTTATCCCATAAAGCTTCGTATTTCTTCGATATTTCCATCGATAACAAGACAACTTTCCTCCTTGAACGTTGGGTCCAAGAAAAACTTATTTTTGAGGCGTTCTTTGTAATTTTTGTAAGGATAAATAAGTACTTATTGGTACGTACATGCGTTTTTTAAAAGTAATTTGAGGGATGCGTTAAATGGCAGTAGGTTTTGTGAGCTTTAAAGTAAATGTCAAATCCTCACTTTGAGAAAAACACAGCTTGTGACATTTCAAATTTATTTTTCTCTCAATTTTTTCAGTCAAATAATTCCAGTTCCCTATATCAAACAAAATTAGACATGTTCTATTCTGTTGCAGTTCCCGGGCTATAAATATGGTGTTAGCCTGGATTCCTGGTCACTCTGTTATCACAGGTAACGTTACAGTGGATGGCTTTGCGAAATATTCCATCCCAATCGGTTCCTCGGTCTCCTAGCTAAATCCCACCTACAGGCCGTGTGTAGTTCCGAATTAGAGGCGTCGCGGAAAGTAAGCACTAAGATGACCTTTCATTCCCCATAGACCTTGGTTTTTTAATTTAGAAAGGCAGACAAAAGGACAACTTCAGTTATCTTTAGACTTCGTTTAGGCCATTGCTGTTCCCCAATTTTCCGTAACAGTATTGGAGTTCGCTCTTCCCCGTTCTGCGACTGTGGTCCGGATTTAGGAACAGTGGGCTATATATTTTTAATGGCCCGCTCGTTCCGGTATCATTTATTTCTATTCGATTTCCTTCCTCCTAAGATTCAACGCCCAACTAATATCAAGACTCTCCTCTCTACTTACAGCCCGAAGATTTTAATTATATTATGTAACTTCAGTGATCGATTTTATATTAGCCTTTGATTGTTAGCAAGTATTTTGTATTAAGTATTAAATTTATTATTTCCTTTTGGGTAAGTTTAGTTTGTTTAGTTTGATACCTACCGAAACAATTACCTATAAAATTTTTAATACCAAGTCTTTCTCCAGTATTCTATAAATTATGTACAACCTCGTTTTTGTTATTTTTTGATTAAGCATTGTTATTAAGTAAAAGAAAATAAAAGCATATTTTGATACTAAACCCTCAGGATGACTTGCGAGTTAAAAATGTAAGTTGACTCGGGTTAACATAGGTATGATGTATATCTTTGTCATTCCAACAGAAATTTACGGTGTTAGAGTCCCCTCCATTTATGCTGACTTACCGGCTGATTCCGATTCAATGGTTTATTCAGGTCGACGCAAGCCAGTCCTAGCGAACACCGCTCACCAAATTAAATCTATGTGGATGTAACAACTAGACCTGTGTTTATTTCCATGAAAGTATTCTGACGAAACAAAATAAATATAAAAAAAATTTAAGATCAATCGTTCCCCTGAACTTTTCTTTTGCAAAGAGGAATTTTCGAAATGGCATTTTGTTTTATACACCACTGTTGACATACCCGTAGCATTGCGTGCCAGAACAAGAAGTTACGTTTCGGATTATATCACAATTTGACCAACATAATCGCATTCACTTAATATCACGCCAAGACCAACTCAGCCATAGTAAGAAATTTAGTCGCCATTTCGACCCGTTTTAAGGGGTACCCGTAAAGAAGATCTAGAGAAAGGTGGGAAGTTTTTGTTGTTTCTTAGAACCGGCTCAAATATATTTTTGAGTGGGAGTAAATAATATTTTGATTTCATTCTGTCAATAGTTTGATTGAAGTACGGCGCCTCAGTTCTTTTCGCATAGTGACAGTCAGAATTGCGACTCATTTTAAATCAGGTGACTTTACAAAACTAGATTTATGAGGGCCGTGCAGCTTGTCACCTACCTAGCGCTATTTTACTTTGATCAAAGTATTGAAATGTCGATTGCTATTGTGCACAGACTTGTATATTAGTAGCGTATAGACACATTTAAATTCAAACATTTATTTCTCAACATTGACAATTTCTTGTTCTTATTGACGTCAAATAAAACATCTACCACCAGTTCGGAATAACCTTCGTGAAGAAGAACTGGCAAGAAAGTTCACGGGTATATTTTTTTCAAAATAAATTTACAAGGTTTCTTTATGTCTATACAAAATTATTCTTTTCTGCATCTGTTAGCTCGGCAAGTCTCCCTCCCCCCAAGTATCCAAACGACGAGCGCCCTCAAACGTCACCCGTTCACGAGTTAATGCGGGATCCAGCCATCGCCCTCCTCAACCATATTAGAAGGAAGTGTTCGACCCGTCACCCGACGCTATCGGATTTATACGGTACTATACACCGGGTGATTTTATTTACCGATCCGAAAAAGAAAAAATGGTTCAGACCACTATCGTGAGCACTTTTTACAGAGTTACCATGTAGCGAAAATAAAAAGATTGGAAAAGTTCAGCTCTGAGCCGATTTTTCCGAACGGCACAAAATTACATCCTGGGGAGTACTCAAATGTGCTTTAAAGTAAGCACTAAACTTTTAGGCGTAGGCAAAGGTCGCCACCAATGTTGGAATATCAAAAAGCGACACTACACATTAGTGTGGCCATAACAGGTAGTCTTCATACAAAAAAAAAAACTAGGAATTATGTCTGTGGTTAGAACTTTTTGATTATGATAGTTCCGATGCTACTTTTCGAGCAAACAATTGTCATATGTCACTTCAATGTGAATGATGAATGATAACACTATGTTCAATCAATGATGTACGGTTTTAGGTTATGTTTCAATGTTTTAATTATGTTAAAACTACTTTTATTATATTAATGCTTGAAATTGGCAGAAATAATTATTGTGTAGTAACTACAGCTAATTGCCATAAAACGCAAAATTTAATTAATTTTCAAGCAATCAGCTCGATCTGTTATTACGGTTTCAATGTTTGTCGAGTGAAGAGTTTGCTTTGACGATTTCCGAAACTTACCTCTCAATTCCCAAATATAGTAATTCATTTGCGTTTATAGTGCTTCACAATGTACAACAAGTGCTGGTAGTGAATGAGAAAGTAGGCGAAAGGACGTCATTTTCCAAGAACTGAGATAGGACGTTACAATGGTTACCATGTCTTTGTGTTAATAGTGTTAACTTACAAGGTTTAAATATAGTAGAACTTCGTAAATTGTTTGTAAGTCACAAACATTTTGAGAAGTAATGTTTTCCGGGTTAGTTAATAAGAATAACGGTATTTAATTGGAGTAACATAATCAACAGAATATTAAAAGGTACTGATGTCTCGCGTCTAAAAAATAAAAATTTGCCTCCCATGCAATACAAACAAATCATATAAAAATATAAAACAAAGTTAAGAAATAAAAAAATCTCATAAATATACGAGTCTTTTATTTATTTTACCTTCTTTATCTTTTAGATTATTGAAAAATCTTGTAGAATTGAAGAGGGGCTTTCGCGCTGCCACAATGGCATTACGCTAAAATCCAATGCCGTCATTTTAAATTAAAGAAACGAAGGACAATCGAATTAAAAAAAAATACCTAGTTGTCAAATTTAAAAAGTGGGTTCCTAGTGTTGTAGTTAGGAAGACGTTCGTCTGATGCGTAGCATCACTAGTTAGTTTGTGGTGATGGCAATGATTTTAATTTAGAAATAATATAATGCGATCAAGGTTACGATAAAAAGTTATTGCTATTGTTATTTTCATGTAGCCTACCTGCAAAGAAGGGGTGTATTGAAGAAATATACTTTTGCTCATTTTAAATTTTGACAATTATAGCCGAAAGGCTTGCAAAACCTCCATTTTAGCGATAGCAAAGCATTGTCAACTGCGATCACTAAAATTGTTACGATAATCTTATCGCAGTGCCACGTGGTCAATTACAATAGCAGCTGCCAATGATTGGTTTTGAAATTACTAGACACTATATTATAAATAATTGATATAATAATATGGGTTTCTTGCAATGTAACATTTCTCTCACTCTCACACTCACACACACTCATACAAACTCACACACACACAAACACATGCACTTTATCCACACACTAGATTGCGTACTATTTTCATCTTATATATAACTTTAGAATGGGTTTCATTTCCTCATAAATATTGTTAAATTTATAGTAACTTTGATAACTTTGTATAATTATTCTGCTCGTTACTGTTAAGTTGAAAAATTGTGAACCTATTATTGACAGTGTGTATATATAATTTATTATCATTGTAATATTTTGTTCAAGTGCTTTTTGTTCTGTGAAAAAAATAAATAAATTATGAGGCATTAGCTATTGTTCCATCAGTACTACGCATGGCTTTTCAAACTTTCTAGAACATGAAATGAGGAGCTTGCATCTGTTATACCCATTTATTAAGTAAATTCTTCCCGGAATTATTTAAATTCTGTTTTATTTATACCATCTCTGCAGTTATTGTCACTCATGGTCAGGTAGATAGAATGCAAATAAGTTGTTCAGAACGATCGAATAGCGTGGTTAGTATACCTGCTTCATGCACTGGAGGTCCCAGGTTCGAGTCCCGAGTGAACCCGTGAAGTTTCTTGCCAGTTCTTCTTCACGAAGGTTTTTCCGAACTGGTGGTACAGTCATGCTTTATTTGACGTCAATAAGAACAAGTAATTGTCAATGTTGAGAAATGAATATTTGAATTGCAATTAACATGCACAAGGTGAAGAAAGACAGGTGGCAGAAATTGTTGGATGCCTTTAGCTCAAGATAGTTAGTTGGCTCGGGGGCTCACCTCCAGCAGAGGACGGCCGTAGACTGCATCAATCTGCATGATTGTGTGATGGGGATTAATATACCGTACCGTACCGATTATTATACTAATAATAATTTTGTATAATAATCGGGTAATAAAGCAACTACACATTTTTGTACATAATCTTTTTCTAAATTATAAATAATTTACTATTAACTAAACTACATTTGCTGTAAATTTATTTTTGAGAATGAAATAAATATTACACGTAACCCAATAAACCATCACCCAATTTAAAGATACGAAAACGAGACACCCACCATACAACATGACGTCAATAATTTTCTGACAATTAATTTTGAATTTTACACCCCCGTAATAAAACCCACTGTAGCTTTGATTCCTTGCCCCCACCTGTCCTCTATTTAATTATGTTCGAGTTAGCGTGACGAGGAGGTATCTCATTACTTTGCTTCAAGCCTTAGTAACACTAATTAAATACTTCATTTTCTGTATATAAAGCCACTCGAGGCTCATCAATGCTTGTTTTGATATCGTTTATTAATTTTGTTTGTTTGCGCGTTTAATTACAGGTTGGACTGTTGGAACTCGTCTCGTACAAACCAAGGGCACGAACCAAACTTAGATTAAAGTAATTTGAGTTGTTTGATTTTAGAATTATGTATTTTTGTATACTAATAGAAATATACGATTGGGAATATATTTTACCTCGAAGTTTTGACTCCATGCCCACTATTCAAATTCAAATTCAAATATTTATTTCTCAACATTGACAAATACTTATTCTTATTGACGTCAAATAAACCCGTTCGGAAAACCTTCGTGAAGATGAACTGGCAATAAACTTCACGGGTACATTTTTTTCAAAATTAATTTACAGTACCTCTTTATGTCTATACAAAATAATTCTTATCTGCATCTGTTAGCTCGGCAATTTCCCCCCAAGTGTCCAAACGACGAACTGCCTCAAACAGCACCCGTTCACGAGTTAACGCGGGATCTAGCCATCGCCTTCCTCAACCGTATTAGAGGTAAGTGAGCTATCCGTCACCCGACGCTACCATAAGACGTACTTTAGTGACACTAATATCGTACAGGCGAATTTTGTAATTCTCCACACAGATGGAGGCATATTATTCAGGCCGGCATGAATCGACACTGCCGAATGGAACAATCGAATAAGAGGGTAGCGCCTAAAGAGCATGGGAAAAGGTTAGAATGACCTTGTAGGCTTGGCAGCGTCGGCACATCTAAGAGCAGACGTTCCTAGATCTAAGAAAACGCGAGTTTCCGCAATTACAGATCTCCCACGTTGTCGGTGCTAAGAAACGCGATGCTTTAAATGCTAAGAAGAGCCTTCTTGTACAATTATTATTTGTAGAAAAGTGTCCAGTGTCCAGTGTTGCCAAATAAAAATTTGGTTTAATCCATAAATAGTAAAATTTCTCAAAGGTTAGAGTTTGTGTATGTTTATTAAGAGTATAACTTTAACAGATTTCAGTTGAAATCGGCAAAACTGTAGCAAAGCGATAAGTACAAACAGTTTTTCAAAAAAATACACTAATACTTTTATCACTTTAATACTTCATGTAAAGCGGGTAATTTAAAGCATATCACGTTCTTCAACCGTTGTAGCTTGTGGTCAGTGATTGTCGTGCCGCAAGAAAGTCGTAGTATCGATAAATTTTAATGAAATCGTATTGTAGGTAAGAAAATACTGAATTAAAGATGAAAGACTTGTAATTTTATCGAATAAGAAGTAAAATGTAAGTGAATAAAAGTCCATCGAATATTAATTGCTAAGAGAAGTTGCTGATTCAATCTTATATGGGTTCATTATTATGTTTCAATACTTTTATTTATCGTTTTTTATTACGTGCATGTATAGTGAATGTTTAAATCACATTTTAATGTTAAAATGAAAAATTCATGAGAAATTATATAAACCTCTTTATTATTTTTGTCGATATTGATAAAATGTTTGTTCAATCACTAGTGTAAATAAGAAAAGCGATGTTTATATGTAGGTGTGAGCGCATGATTCGTCTGAATTATATCGCGTGATATCGACGAGCTATGATTGGTTCTTTTTGTGTGTGTGAAAGCTTGTATGCATAATATGCAATGCCCGTACTTCACATGGCTTTTCGTGTTCGCGTGTTCGTATATTATTCGCTTGTTCCTACGAACAAGACGAATTTACGAATACGCGGTTTTTTCTAAAAACTGACATCAAAGGATTGTGAATATGTTCGTGTAGTAAGAAGTGTGTGGTTATGTTCATGTTTATTTGTACAGATAACTTAACCAATGTGGTATATGGCTTAGTCAATATTTCAAAAAAATTAATATATTGAAGAAGATACACGCATAAAACATTATAATATTAGTAAAAAGTAACATGAAGTTTAATCAAAGTAAATAATATTTAAGAAAGTATTTTCAGTAAGCAGTTTAAATATCGAGCCGCATGGTGCCCGTTCTAGGAAAACTTAGTTACCTTATTTATTTATTTATTTTTTGTTCCCCTCCAAGGGGAGGGCAGGTGGATCTAAAAATGCTCTTACGCATATCCCGCACGCGCGAGCGAGGTTATGTGGGAATCGCTTCGAGCCTACCAGAGCCACTACCCAGTAAAAAACCCCCTGAATGACTCTGGAAATCTTTTGCCTCACAGCCTTCATCTGAAGCGAGGGCCAATTGGAGAAAAAGGCCGCGCAAGCGGGGCCCTGAAGGGGTCACCCGCTGGGATTTGCATAGCACTGAAGGTGAATTCAAAGCACTGAAGGTGAGTTCATAGCACTGAAGATTCTCAAAGCACTCAAGGTGAATTCATAGCACTGAAGGTGCTCAAAGCACTGAAGGTGAATTCAAAGCACTGAAGGTGAATTCATAGCACTGAAGATTCTCAAAGCACTCAAGGTGAATTCATAGCACTGAAGATTCTCAAAGCACTGAAGGTGAATTCAAAGCACTGAAGGTGAATTCATAGCACTGAAGATTCTCAAAGCACTCAAGGTGAATTCATAGCACTGAAGGTGCTCAAAGCACTGAAGGTGAATTCAAAGCACTGAAGGTGCTCAAAGCACTGAAGGTGAATTCATAGCACTGAAGATTCTCAAAGCACTCAAGGTGAATTCATAGCACTGAAGGTGCTCAAAGCACTGAAGGTGAATTCAAAGCACTGAAGGTGCTCAAAGCACTGAAGGTGCTCAAAGCACTGAAGGTGAATTCATAGCACTGAAGGTGCTCAAAGCACTCAATTAAAATTCGAATTAGTGCGTTTCAGTGTTAGACGTGTTTAGTTTTTTGTTGTTTTCTACAAAATGGACAACTGTCTTTGTGATGCGATTTATTTTATTGAATCTCAACAAATACATCCCTGCATATTAGACCCGATATATGGCTATCGTAAAAACCGTTGAAAAGTATTAAGATATAAAGATAGTATAAAGATAATAATAAAATAAAGACGCGAATGAAAGAGCTTAAAAACATGTCCTTCGTGGCGTTTGCGGCGACTATATAACAATTGGGAATAATAAAAACAACTAAAATAAGAATTAAATACAGAACGCAACGCCTACATTACGTTGTACTTGCAAAAGTAACATTAGAAAAATTTCAGTAAGGTATTTAAAATTAAACTTTCACGTAATGTTAATTACTCAATTACTAAAAACTAATTTCACAAATTAAATCCCGTCGTATACGTCACATTAAAATAAGACTGGAAGCTAATCTCCAGCATTTGAAAGTAAAATGGCAGTCCTTTTCACACGGCAATATCTGAAGCAAATCATTTAATAATATATGGAAAAAAAATGCATATTTACTATGGTTTTATTTTATTTACAAAATTAAAATTCAGGGTTATAAAAAAGGCGGTTATGAAAGAGTCTTTTAAGGCCCATTCATCCGGCTCTTTCATTACATATTCTTGAAAAAAATATAACCCTTAAAATACCAACAATATCAAAACTTTTGCGGCTCACTTTTTACGCAACTGCAAGGCCAAATATATGCAAAAACTCAATCTACAATCCATTTAGCTATACTTCTTTTCAATAAAATACTAAAAAACAAGTTAACTGAAGCAAAATACTTACTTTTTAGTACCAACAACTTTGACTCGATGTGCCGGCGTCCGTTGGATGACGGCAAGGCACTGTTGCTCACTTAAAAAAAAAATTACCAACCAGATCCGTTTATAAACTATCAAAATAATGTAAGTGGCTCTTTCAAAACCTGGCTCCTTCATGCCACTTCTCCCGTACTCACACATGCTCAGTTAAATGCTCCCTCACATGAAAGAGATAGAATGATGGGTTTGTGAGCAAGCCAAACAATCAGAGATTTTAAACAACTAAATTCTTGTTTCATAGCATTTTTCCAACAAAGTGTAAATAAATAAATGGGTTGTTTGAAAGTTATTGTTGTTTTTGTTTAAAATACTACGTGTGTGTTACCGGCAATATGTATAATACGGTATTCTATACAATAGGCATTAAAAAGCACTTAGGTTAGGTTCGTGTGTAGTTAACACACGCGCGAGCCGAGCGAACGAAGTGAGCGTGGTGTAGGAGCACCCGGCGAAGCGCCAGGACCAAATTAGGTACCATTTCCAGCTTTTGACGAAAAGCGACTGTACATATTATAGGTAACATATATAATTTTGAACTTACAAAATACAATCTAGGAGAAAGTTTCCTGTTTTATTTCCAATGCAAGTAACTAAGCTTACAAAGCTGTCCGTATATGCATTAGTAAAAACGACCATTAACAAACTTTTTAAATGCCACCTACTGGTACTAAACGCGTCCAACCGTACAAAGTCCGCGAAATGTTTTACAACAATAAGACACTTTATCAAGAGTTGTACAGATGAGCACAAAGAGAGAGCTTACTGTCTGTACAGAAATAAACTATTTCATGTCTTGAGTCTAAATGAATTCAGGAATGTGTTATGTGTGATGGCGGATGTGTCAGGCAGACACGGAATGAAACTGTGGTGTAAAAGGAATGTTACAAGTATTTTAATAGCTCTTTTCAATATGTGTGACATAATCCTTACGGAGTTCGTGGTAAGTGACATTTTGCTTTTCTAGCATTATCGCAATACCGTTAAATAATTATCGCGTTTGCCAATATTGTAGAGTTAAATAATCAAATTATAAACAAAACAAAACAAAAACGAAAGCGAAATAAATAATATTTTCACAGATTTATGATAACAGTCAACGACGACAAATTATAATATGTAAGAAACGCTGAAGGTGCATACTGCACTATCAGGCAAAATAATTAAGTACCTGTATAGTTCACATCGTAGCTACCGAAGTACCTAAACGTCAAGAATCTAAAAGTTCCTTCAAAGCTTTAACAAATTACTTTGTACAAAAATATAGACATCTGAGCACAACTGTACTTTACTTTGAAAACTTGACAAAGTTAGCATGATGCTTTAGTAACAAGTTATATTCTTGTTTATTGTACACCGACCGTTTTGTCTCGAATTTCATAGTTCCCTCTACCTGATACTTAAAGTTTTGACGTCTGTCTTGAGGATGGTACAGTATTTGTTTATTCATGCTGGATAAATATTCTTACATTCCATTCACAATTTATTTTAGAAAATTTAATGTATGCAAAAGAAAAAAAAAATATTACAAACACTTTATTGCTCACAAAAACAGAGTACAAACAATAGAAAAATTTAAACTAAAGTGGGCAACGATCTCTTCCAGATAACCTTTGTGTGGACGGAAAACTACAAAAAGAAAGAGAGGTAGTGCATTATACGGAAAAAAAAATACAGTGCCATAAATAAATAAATATATAAGGAATAAATGCTAAATACACAAATATGGTAACATAACACTAATATATAATTAATAGTAAACTTATAATAAATAATTGTAATTGTAGATAAGTAATTGTAGATCACAACTTTCCCAAAAGATGTTTATGGAGTTTGGATTTAAAAGTGGTTATGGACTTCGAGTGCCGTACAACAGCCGGCAGCTTGTTCCACAGATGAGCGGACCTGACTGTGAAGGAATGCGTGAAAATATCCCGATCGAGTAAGTGGTGCCTCAATGAGGTTATCAGCATCAGATCGTAGGTCGCGGTTGTGTCGTACGCCAAGAAACCTGAAGCGCTCTTTAAGGTAACAGGGCGTCATAAAATACTTTGTATAACAACGTTAGAACATGCTCCTCCTGCTGCAGCCTGACTGGCAACCATCCAAGCTTGCATTCGTGTTCTGAGACATGATCGAACTTGCGCAATCCATAAATATATCTGATGCACAGATTCTGCAGACGCTGAAGTCTGTCAAGTAAGTCCTCGCTGAGATCGATGAGGCAGACATTAGCATAGTACAAAATCGGCAGAAGCAACGATTGCGCAAGCTCAATCTTTGTCTTGATGGGCAAAAGATTCCTCCATCTTCTCAGCGAACTATACGCAGCATATACTTTCCTGCTCACCTTGGTTATGTGAGGCGTCCAGGAGAGAGTAGAATCAAGAATAACGCCCAAGTTTCTTACTGCACTGCTAACATTTAAAGAAACATCACCTAAGTAAATACGTGGCATAGTACGTAACTTAAACTTAGCAATTTGTTTAGTACCGCCAATGATGATGGCTTGCGATTACTAAGGGTTTATTGCTAAGCCATGTGATTGACTCCATTCAGTTATTGTGGCGAGGTCATCATTAATTTTGTCAGTCATGCTATCGATTTCCTCGAGAGTACCCTGGGTGTAAATTTGCAGGTCGTCAGCATATAAGTGGTAATTTATAAACAAAAAATTTATCACAAAATTTATAAAGATTGAGAAAAGGAGAGGTGAGAGGACACCCCCTTGAGGTACACAAGAGGAAGAAATATGCTGGCAGCTCATATAAGTAGGTTTCATAAAGTCACTAACTCATTCATGGATCAAATAATACGCTTTTATAATAAGGTTCCTGAGGATATCCAAGGTCTTCCTATTGCCAAATTCAAAGATATATAAAGCAAACGTTGTGTGCTTAAGCTTATTATAAACTATCCGATTATTTAGATGATATTAATTGGGTATAAATCCCAAGTTATTACTAGCATTTGTAATAAAACATGTGTAATGTGTCTGTTTGTTCGGCAAGTCCTTGATTGATTCTTGATTGAATGGCTTGTAACGGTAAGTCCTTCGTCCCGATGAATATGTAAAGCGTCAATGTCACTAAAGTACGTCTTTTTATAGTAGCGTGACGGGTCGCTCACTTCCCTCTAATATGGTTGAGGAGGGCGATGACTGGATCCCGCGTTAACTCGTGAAAGGGTGCCGTTTGAGGGTGTTCTTAACTTGGATACTTGGGAGACTTGCCGAACTAACAGATGCAGATAAGAATAATTTTGTATAGACACTGTAAATTGATTATGAAAAATATACCCGTGAAGTTTCTTGCCAAAACTCTTCAGAGTGGCATTAAAGTGTGTGCGACATCCAGCCATGACAAATATAATTAAATTGTTTATCATTTCCGCTGATGTGATTACAATCCAGAATTTAAGCACTTAACAAAGCCATCCATAAAAAAACATTCTGTTATTTGGCAAATTGCGGTTATTTTATAAAATGTATGTTTATTTAACAACTTGTGTACCCAACAATAATTACTATCAGAAAATAGAGGTACAAGGGCACTGCTCATTCATTTTTAAATTTCACCCCGCAGACATGCCACTGGAGAATTTAACATAAAACTAGTATACCTCCTATGAATTGCAACAATTGTTATTTATTTGTATTGTCCAAAAGTGACCATCAAATAGACCAAGCAAAAATATACTAACAGTCCTTTTTATGAAGGTATTAACTAAATCAAAACTCAACGAAGAAAACTAATAAAAGACTATAAACGCCACAACATAATCAAAATTCAAGTCTAAAAATTACAACACTATTTAAAAAACTACAAAATTACATCAGACTTTCCGCTTTCAAATTTTAAAGCGAACTTAAAGCCATATCCACATGAACGCGTGTCGGTGAGCATGAGCCGCATAGCTATCGGCCATGGACATATCATTGGCTAGGGTCCAAAGCGTCCAAAACCGGTAGTTACACGACACGACTCTACTAGGCTCGGATATCGAGGCCGTGTACGACGTTTAAAATTTCAAAAGGCTCGCTATGTCACACGTGCTGTTGGGTTTAACGGTTAATTGAATTGTTATGTTTGGTGCTATTTAATGGATGTTTTTTAATATATTTGGAGTATTTAGTGGCTCACAGTTTAAAATACTGGACATTGTTGTTGGCACAAATCTACTCTGTTATAAATTTGTAAATAAAAAAGGAATTTTCAAAGTTTCAGTTTTTAACCCTTAACCTGGAACACGAACAACCTCTACTTTAAAATAACGGTGACGCAGAAAATACAAGCAATTTTATAAAATGGATACTAAAAAATTATCAAGAATTTTTGTTGACAGGAAAATATGCAGTAGATACTTTATCTTTTCATACTCTTTCAAAGGTTTAAAATGTTTAAGTTGATTTACTGCTAATTACTACTTACTAAAAATAATTAGTATTTATTACTGTTTTAAGACTTTTAGTATTTATTATTCTGATTTTTTTTTCTTTTGCTTACATAGTTGAGACACATTTATGAATAAATTATCGTGATAAAGTTACTGTTAAAATAGTACGTCCTTCAAAGCATATAATAATAACAAATCTAATACATAAGTGAACTACATACATACATAACTAAACCAAAAGTCACAATTACGCGGTAAACCCGGTGCCATTTTGTTCTACTTTGAAACCTCGCGATTATGCAAATAAAATTGCATAAGTCTACAAAAAACATTTCACGAATAATGAGTTCTCTGAACTGGCGTCTAATGAAATATGTCTGACTTGTCTGTGGGAGGCGAGACAGGTGAATGGAGTTTATCTCATATGTAGTCGAGTAAATTAAATAATTAATTCTGCGTGTTTATTTAACATTATGTGTATATTGAGTTTGACACCGTAACATGACTTTGGTTTAAATAGTTTAAACTTTGCATTACGATTATATTTGATTTTAAAGATCCAACATAAGGTAAAATATTTGTTTTAATAAATTTTTTTTATTAAGTATAATAAGGTAACTAATATAATTATTCCACTGTAATTATTTTACCTAGACCTCGTAACAATTAGATGAAAAAATAATTACGTTTTAATTATGTACCAGGCTTTTGGAAGTGAAATTCGCTAGAAGCATCTCTCTCATATTGCTTAATTCAAAAAAAGTATTAAAAATGCCACCACAGTTAGGAATCTAAATAACCTAACTTTCAAACGCGAACACACAAAATACCTTTTAAACACGAAACTCTTCACTAACGGAAATTCGCTTTCATCACATAAAGTGTACCAACCGTTACAAGCCAGTACCAACCGTTGAAAACAAATACCAACGTTCTGAAATGTTTCGGATAGAGATTACTTATCTCAATTAAAGTTAAGTAAACAGTCTGGACGCGAGCCAAATAGATACGTAGTCGGGCTTCCGTACCCACGAGTTAAAACATCCAGGATTGGGTACTCAAAGCCCCAAAACGAAGGGTTAATAGAGCGTCAGTTTTACCCATTTTGAATTCGTTCCTGAATTGTGAGGCAAAAGTTTTAACTATATAGTTGTTGAAAGCGGTCGGCGCACATTGATTTGGGTCACTGGATTTTCAATGTAGAAGCTTTTTTGTTATTTAAGTAAATTAGTACGATTTTTTAATGTCAAAAATCACAAATTTGCAACAGCAAAAGGAAATAAAGGAAAGAAAAATAATTGGCATAGTAGCCAAGGCTGTCAAGAATTACCGCATTGCATTCCAGCCTATGGTTCACGATTTTCACTCTCCAATCGTTTTGAAATTTCACTGAAAGGCCTGAAACTTAACCCAGGACTCCATAGTCAAAAAAAATATAGTAATTGCCTAAATGTAGTTATTTCCATTACTGCACACTTCCCGTTTAAGAATTCCTCGTGAGTTGAGCTCATGATTCAGGTTCGCTAAAGGCGTTTTGTGTATAGACGTAGCGTTAGAAGTTCATTTCATCGCTTCTCTATACTTAGTTTTTTCAAGTGGGTAGTGTTACCAAGTTTTTAAATTGCGCCGATGTACTTGTCAACAGCTCCTCAACCTACTACAAAATATAGAAATTCCTCAATTGTTCTCTATAGCGACGATTTCAAAATTTTTTTATTTTATTTTATTTTATTAGGGACGGAAAACAACTTTACAAGATCAGCTTAGGAACTGACTTAAAATCAAAATAATTATACAGGTACAGTCCACACCACTATGCACAAATATGTTACTAAGTACTTCAAAGCAAATTAAATATTATATAAACGCAATAATGGATATAATTCAAACTTGAGGCAGTAACAGAATTTACGACAATTCTTTTAAAACTTCTTTAGCTAAAATTTTAAACTTACGGTGAGATAGTGCATGTATATCTAATTTAAAGAATGTAGAATTATAAGTACAAACAAGACGTCTAAGCGGGGACCTCAACCCAGCGTTAGTTTTACAAAACTTTGTGAAGAATAATTTATGAGGATTACGTTGATTTTTACTTGGAACACAATATGTTAATTTATTAACAATAAGTTTTAAAAGGTCAATAAGCGTTCTTCTATTATTTAAAGTTAGTAGATGGTACTTATCTAGTAAGTTTTATATGATATTTTTTTACGAAAACATCGGTACTGCGTTGAACGAAGGTATTTTCTTTGGACAAGTTCAATTTGATCAGAATATTTAATATAAAAAGGGTTCCATATTGGAGCAGCATACTCAAGATGGGGACGTATAAGTGTATTATATATATGTAAATATGTGGCAGGACGTTTAAAATCACGACAAGTTCTCATAACAAAGCCAAACATTCGATATGCATGATTGATAATTGAGTTAATATGACTATCCAAATGCATACGCTCATCTAGCATTACATCAAGATCCCGTATCTTTTTATCTTTGACCGTAGTTAAAGACCACTTCCCTCTAATATGGTTGAGGAGGGCGATGGCTGGATCCCGCGTTAACTCGTGAACGGGTGCCGTTTGAGGGTGTTCGTCGTTTGGATACTTGGGGGGAGGGAGACTTGCCGAGCTAACAGATGCAGAAAAGAATAATTTTGTATAGACATAAAGAGACTGTAAATTTATTTTGAAAAAAAAAAATATACCCGTGAAGTTTCTTGCCAGTTCTTCTTCACGAAGGTTTTTTTTCGAACTGGTGGTAGAATCATGTTTTATTTGACGTCAATAAGAACAAGTAATTGTCAATGTTGAGAAATAAATATTTGAATTTGAATTTGAATTTGAAAGTAGTACCACATAGTACATAGGAAAACATTATTTTGTTAGATTTTTTGGTAAAAGTTATTTGGTTACATTTTTTCAAATTTAGAAATAGCCTGTTCTTAGAACGATATGAGGATAACCCGTTGAGATCTTGTTGTAACTTATGACAATCTGATAATGACAGTATGGGTAAATACACTGTATGATTATCAGCATAAAGCTAAAAATTGCTATGAACAAAACACTAGTTACTGTCATTAATAAAAAGGACAAATAGTAAGGGTCCGAGAATCGAGCTTTGTGGCACACCCGAAGTGGCAATGAAGCTGCTGGAAATAAAACTGTTTATAGCAACTCTCGGAGTTCTTGCCGTGATGTATGATGAGAACCAGTGCAGAAGGTTTAATTCCATTATATGCAATTTTATTCATAAGAAGTTCATGATCCACTTTTTCGACGGCTTTTTTGTAATCTGTGTATGCAAAGTCCACTTGGGGTCCGTATTGGGATGCATAAATTTAATTGGCATATTATAAGGCCGCATAACGTGTTTTGGCATACTATTTTTTTGGCATAACTTTTATACAGAATAAATCATAAGGCATACTTTATTTCCCCATATCTTCATTTATTATAATAATATATTAACATAAAATGTTCATGCATAAATGGTTTTACAATAACGATTACTAATCATAACATTTATTGGCATATCACACTATGGCATAAAGTTTACCAGTCATACATTTAGAATACCATAATTTGCCAAAAATAAATGGAGTATAAAATTAAAAAACCGTTTAGAAAATTACTGATAGACATGTGACGTCTCCGGCGCTATGGGATGTGCAGACCCTTCGCCCTTACGTAACAAAGCGCAGGCACTCGTGCTCGCCTTCGCAGCTTCGGCTTGCTGGTCACCTTTGGCGACCAACCTTAGTCGCTACGGCTCACACGGCGTCTACGCTACGCTCCTTCCGCGCCTCTGGGTTTATAAAAACTCTCTAGGGCTAGATAGAAAAGTACCGCATGATTTCGGGGTTGGCCAATTCGGTTCTGCATTATTTTGTTATATATTTTGATTATAATGAGATGATTATTTACAATTCATCATCATCATTTCTTAAATAATCGTGGTCAAATATTATTATTTATTATTCACGTGCAAGTGGCTTTTTGGCATGACCTACATACTGACTAACCTGCCTCTCATCTCATAATGCCAACTTTTGCAAAAATCCAACCGCTCGCAAAATGACAACTTCTCAGAATGTCAACTTCGCATAATGGCAACTTCTCACAATGACAACTTCTATTATCATGAAACTTCTGTTTGTTTGAACCAAATTAGACCAAGGTCGCTTTTCACCAAAGACGCGTTTCGTGAAAAGCCTAAAATGGTACTTAATTTGGTCCTGGCGCTTCGCCGGGTGCTGCCGCACCACGCTCGCATTGGCATCGTGAGAACTTGGCTTTCTGAGAAGTTGGCATTTCGAGAAGTTTGCATTCTGAGATGTTGTCATTTTGCGAGCGGTTGGCATTTTGCGAAGTTGGCATTATGAGATGAGACACTAACCTGCTCCTGCTCGCTGTGCTCGACGTCGCACCTAATATGATTGATTGTTACTTTCAAGACTCAACATAAAGTAGGTACATATAATCTGTACTTGATAAATTAGTCTCCAAAAGTTTTTTATTACTTTACATATATGAGTTTAGAGGTTATGGATACTTCCATTATGCGTTTTGTATTTTTTGATAATTTATCTTTAGACGTATAACAGTTATGTCCTTTATATTATGATAAACTTTTGATATGATGAAAAATTATGATAACGAAAATTAGAGTTAGTGAAACGTATGGCAATGAAACCATTCTGCGTGTATAATATTCTGCTTATCTCAATTTATGCGAAAAAACTTTATGCTGAAACTGTTATGCCAAACTACATTATGATTTAAAAAATTATGCGACCGAAAGTGCTGCCACTTGGATACGGTTGTCCATATGTTCAAATAGCGCAGTTGCATAGAGTGGTTGTAGATCTGCAATTAACAAACCCATGTTGTTCTGGTATAATGAGTTTATGGAGAAGGGGATGAACTACTTTGTGTACTAACTTTGCAAAGGTCTTTGATAAAGTGGACAATATAGAAATGGGCCTATAGTTTTCATCTTTTGAATTATCTATCGCCGCTTTTGTAGATAGGAGTTATGTTTGCCAATTTGCAAACATTACATTTTGTAAAACAGTTTGTGTACAAGTACACATGAGAAAATTTGACATTTTGTGGTAGATTAATGAGCCAATGACTGTACCTGCGCAGAAGTAATAATTTTTAATAGCTTGAAAATATTCGACTATCGTTGGTCCGGTTTGTTTGCTATCAGGTGTAGAAGTTTTATGAGCGAGATAGCATGACTCTCTGTTGTTCTTGTATTTAAGATCCTTACACAACGCAGTAAGGTCACAGACCTCATCTGCGTCCGGACCCGTTCGGACGTGTTGACGGTCGCTCCCGGCTGCCGAGTCACGATTGTTGTCTCACGACTCCACTCGTATCAATACTCAAACGCCACTCTCAGATCCGTTCTGCGTCCGGCCCCGCTCGGACGTGTTCGCGGTCGCTCCAGCAGTTGAGTCACGATTGTCGTCTCACGACGTCAACTCGTAGCAATACTCATACGCTGTTAGCCTCTTTAGGGCTTACTCTGCGGTCGGTTTCGATCGGCTGCAAGTAAGTCGGTCTCTTGCACAGCAACAACAGAGCTGAGCTTACCGCGGTCGATTAAATTCGATAGTGGTTCGCGAAGCTCGGGCTGTTTTTCTGGCTGCGTACCTGACGCTTGGCGCTTGCTACGTAGTCAGAGACTCGCTCTGCGGCCGGCCCCAGGCCGGTCGTAACGTAGTCAATCCCGCACTCTGTGCACCCCTCGAAGTAAAAACCTCACCTCGGTGAGTGCAGCAACAACAGGGTTGAGCTTACCGCGGTCGATTAAATTCGATAGTGGTTCGCGAGACTCGGGCTGTCCTTCTGGCTGCGTACTTGACGCTTGGCGCCTGTACGTAGTCAGAGACTCGCTCTGCGGCCGGCTCCGGCCGGTCGTAACGTAGTCAATCCCGCACTTTAGTGCAACCCAACTCCGTCAGGTCTACGGCCGGTTTTTGTTGTCAATTTATTGACGACACACTCCGTAGTAGACTCGCAATTGATCAGGTGGATACTTAACGGTGACAACTAAGCCTGATAGCGTTGCCCCGGTGCGCTTTCAAGGCCCTTCAGGCCAAGGAGAAACCGGCAGACCCGATCCCATTGCACTTGGGCCTTTCCCAGGGTGACGGTACAGTGCTGTCCGAGCTAGGGGCACCACTTCACGTCCCCAGCCCCCCTACCGCGGGTAGGGAGGTTTAGGTACTAGGTTTGCTAGGGAACCTAGGCATTCTTATATATTTATATATTTTATATATCGTAGGACCAAGCCCTCCCAATGGACCAGCAAAGCTTGGTAAACTTTGCTAGGTCGTTCGCCCAGGCGCTCGTTGCGTCCGGCGTCAGCATATCGGATGACATTCTAACGCAGGCCTTACAGGCAACTATCGCGTCCCCGGCCCCTCAGGCCTCAACCCCGGCCCCTCAGGCCTCCAACGTCGAGACCCCTCAGGTCTTAAGCTCTCCCGCGTCTCCCGCCTCGTCCGAGATGGACTGCGAATCGGTCGCATCCTCTCACGCGTCGCGTCGTAAGCGTACCGCTCCCGGGAGTGACTCCGAACCCGCGTCTGATACTTCGTCAGATGCCGTCACCTTAACCGGCTCTCCTGAGCCCGCGTTCCAACTTGTCGCCAAGCGCTCCAAAAAGCGCTCGAAGAAAGCTTCGGTATCTTCAATACCCGAGCCCTCCCCGGTGTCTTCAACACCAGCCCCCGCGCCGTTAAAATCGCTCGTAGTAACCGCGTCTCCGTCGGTCACATCGAAGCCAGCGACGCGCTGCGCTCCCGTCCCGCCGAAGCCTCAGCTCCCTCCGCCCGTATTCCTGCGTGAAAAAACGCGCTGGACCGCGGTTTCTAACTTGTGCAAAGAGCACAAAATTAATTACTTAAAAGCCGCCAACGCTGGCGATACAATCAAAATACAAGTAGCGACCGTCGACGACTTCCGCGCGTTTACCAGGTTGCTCGGGTTAAATCAAATCGCGTACCACACCTACGCCCTCCCGGAGGAGCGTAAGATCCGCGCAGTACTACGGGGCGTCCCGTTCGAGCTCAGTAACGAAGACATTCTCGATGACCTTAAGTCTCAGGGTTTCCCGGTCACAGCAGTGCACAAGATGCACTCCAACCGCGGTAGGCGTTTTCCTTTAGCATTAGTAATCCTGTCAAATACTCCCAACTCGAAGGAGATTTTCAGAGAGGCTCGCACAATCTGCGGACTCTCGAACATCTCCGTCGAGCGTCCCAACCCCCGTGGTCACCCTGGGCAGTGCCACCGCTGCCAGCTATATGGCCACGCAGCGGCTAACTGTTCAGCTCCCCCCAGGTGCGTTAAGTGCCTGGATCCCCACTTCACTAAGGAGTGCACTCGCACTCCCGAATCCACTTCCCCCCCTGCCTGTGTGCTGTGCGGCCAGTCCGGCCACACAGCAAACTACAGGGGCTGCCCGCGCGCTCCGCGCTCCACCGTCAAGAGGGTCGCGCCTAAACCGGCGCCGCCGCTCACCTCCGCTAACTTCCCGCCGCTGCGCAACCGGGGTCCCCCGGAAGCAAAGCCCGTTCAGCCAACGCCTACTCCGGCTCTGTCTTGGAGGCAGCGTCCGGCCGTCCCGCCTGCACCTTCCCTACCCATCCCAGCTCCCGTAGCTTCCGTAGGGCCGCGTCCCGCTCCGTTATCCGTACCTCAGTCGTCGTTGGCTGAGGATATGAAGACCGTATTCGACGTCATCCAAAACGTCGATATTAACGAAATTTCCGTACTCGCACGCAAACTGCGAGCCGCCCGCTCTCCTCAAGAGCGTTTATTCGCGTTAGCCGAGCATCACTCGCTCCTAAGTTCGTTGTAAATTTATTTTTTATTCTTTTTATTTTTGTATAAAATCGTAAATAAGTAAATTATAATGTCTTGACCCGCGAATCCCGCGTCCAGTCGTATTAAACCCAAGGGCTTATCCCTAGTATCTTTTAACGCTCGTAGTCTTAGCACTAACCTTCCCGAGATTAAACTGTTCCTTCAGAACAAAGAACCTGACCTATTCCTTCTCCAGGAGACATGGCTTACTCCAAACCGCTCCAGGGGATACGCTATTCCTAAATACGCATTTACTCGCAACGATAGGCCCAACTCCGACGGTTACGGCGGCACCGCTATATATTACAAAAGAGGCTTCCATTGCTGTCCTCTCCCTACCCCTCCTCTCCTCAACATGGAGGCCACTGTGTGTAGATTGGCTATGACTGGTCATCCGACCATCATCATAGCTTCAATCTACATACCTAGTGGTACCAGACCAATCCGCAGCGACTTTGAGGCCATTCTCGCCCTCGGCCATTCAGTCATTATGTTCGGAGACTTTAACTCCAAACATACTGACTGGACGTGCCTATCGACCAACACCAGCGGTATCGCTCTCCTCGACATCACTAACTCCCTTGACTTAGACGTCATATCCCCCATCACTCCCACTCACTATCCCAACAACCCGACCTATTCTCCTGACATCCTCGACTTTGCAATTATCAAGCGAATCAATCTTGATCTCAGGTCCATCGAACCGCTCGATGACCTAGGCTCCGACCATCGCCCCGTTTCCCTCGTGCTAGGCGCGCCTAACAATAACGTCACATCTCCTAAGACCTTTACCAACTGGAAAGGCTTTAAAAATACGTTAGTTTCAGCTTTAGAGGCACCGAACTCTCCGCTCGCGATTTCGCCCGAACAATTAGACAGCCCGATTAAAATAGATTCAGTAGTCGATACTCTCACTGATGCTATCAACTCAGCCATCAGCGACAACGTAATCATTGCTAAGCAAGGCAAACCCGCGCTTCCCTTAGCCGTTAGCAATCTCATTAAAGCTAAGAACAAGGCTCTCCGGAGAGCCAAGAAATATCCCACGCCCGCATATAGAACAGCTGCGAATCAGCTTCAACGCAAAGTTAGGTCTCGCCTCGCGGAACTCCGTGACACTCAGTTTAACGATCTCATGGAGAATATCTCCCCGTCCCACCAAGCGTATTATCGAATGGCCCGAGCTTTACGCGTAGACACCGCCTCTCACGTTCCTCCTCTCACTCGTCCCGACGGCACCATTGCCTTCGAAGTCGAAGAGAAAGCCGAATGCTTCGCCGACAGCATAGCGGCACAATGTTCGCCCAGCACGCAACCCGTGGATCCCTCCCACATCCAGGCGGTGGAGGACGAAGTTCTCCGCAGAGAATCTCTCCCTATCACCGACGACCCCGTCACAGTCTCTAATGATGAAATCTTGCTTCTCATTAGAAAGCAAAAGTCCAAAAAGGCTCCGGGTGCGGATGGAATTTCCAACCACGCACTTAAGCACCTGCCACAGCAGGTGCTTACCTTGTTAGCTATCATCTTCAATGCCTGCTTCGACCATAGCTACTTTCCAAAAGCCTGGAAAGAAGCGACAGTCATAGGCATTCCCAAGCCGGGTAAACCTCTGAACATCCCGGCTAATCACAGACCCATCAGCCTCCTCAAGGCAATGTCTAAACTTCTCGAAAGAGTCATACTCTCTCAAATGCGGAACCATCTGTTTCCAACGGATGGCGACCCTCTCATTATTCCCCACCAGTTCGGCTTTCGCGCTAAGCACTCCTGCCCTCAGCAAGTCCATCGAATCGTCGAGTACATTCTCGAAGGATTCTATCCGCATCGTAAAAAATCAATCGCGGTTCTCTTTGACGTAGCCAAGGCATTCGACAAAGTCTGGCACAGCGGTCTCGTTTTTAAACTCTATAAAATAGGCTTACCGGTTCGCCTAGTCAGATTAATCGCGTCGTTTCTTAAAGACCGTACGTTTCGATTCAAACATGAAGGTACGCTCTCCGCGCCTCGTCCCATAAAGGCTGGAGTCCCGCAAGGCTCAGTCCTCGCCCCTCTGCTGTACACCGTGTACACTAATGACATGCCCATCCCGTCGAAAGGCGTCGAACTCGCCCTCTTTGCAGACGATACCGCCCTTTACACTAAAGGTAAAAGGATCCCGTATAACATCACCAGACTCCAAAAGGCCGTAAACGCCCTCGGTGTTTGGTTTCAAAAATGGCGTATCGATGTCAACCCAGAAAAGAGTTCTGCCATTCTATTCGACCACAAACGTCGTAATCGCCGCAACGATCCCCACATTCGAATGTTAGGTATTCCCATCCCCTGGAAGCGCAGTATCAAATACTTAGGCGTCACCTTAGATCAGACGCTTTCTTTTAAGCCACACGTCGATAGAGTAACGAAACTCGCGCGTTTCTATTTAAGCCGCTTAAATAGTATGATAGGTAGAAAAAGTAAAATGTCTTTTAGAAATAAACGTACGCTTTACAAGGTCTGCGTTAGACCCGTGATGTCATATGCTTCGCCAGTCTTTGCCCACGCCAATCCCTCCGTCCTGTATAAGTTGCAGATAGTTCAAAATCTCTTCTGCCGCAGGGCCACAGACGCACCTTGGTATGTGCGCAACGCGGACCTGCACAGAGATCTTGAACTGCCTACAGTGCAACAGCACTTCAAAACACTCTCAGAATCGTTCTTCAAACGCGCCGAATCCCATCCCAATCATCTTGTTCGAGATTCAGTCTCATATATTGCTCCTGTGTTAGATTCGAAATTCAAAGTCGCTAGGCCGAGAAACGCGCACACGGGCGAACCTACGCAGTTAACTTTAGCTCTCGAGGCCCTTCAGGCCGCAAATCCTAATTCTAACGTAAATTCTAATTCTAACGTAAATCCGAATTAATGCAATTTTTATTTTTCATTTTTAATGTTTTTATTTTTACTTTTCATTTTTGAGCACCTTCAGTGCTATGTGAATCTCAGCGGGTGACCCCTTAAGGGCCCCGCTGGCGCGGCCTCTTTCTCCAATTGGCCGTCGCTCAGATGAAGGCTGAGTGGCAAAAATGCACGAGCCGACAGGGGGTTTTTTAGTGGGTATGGTTCTGGTAGGCGTCGGGACGAGTCCCACATAACTCCGATCGCGCGCGCGGAGTATGCGTCAGAGCATTTTTTATGTCCTACTGCCCTTCCCGTGGAGGGGAACCAAAAAAAAAAAAAAGCAGTAAGGTCTGAACAACACTGATGTTCACATTTGATTTGACGTCGCTAAAGCCTTGCTTGTGACAGACAGTACAGGATTATAAATAGTACATATGCATGATTAACACCAATATATTTGTGAGCCATGGACGTATTATAAATGCAAACTAATAATAATAAATAATATAATAATAATAATAAATTGTTTATTTCAGTAAGTAATAAAACAAGATATATACAGTACAAATATTCAAAAACATAAATATTTTATAACACTTATTGTTTAAATTTTTGTACAGCATGTACTGAGTTCGATACTCCCTATTAAAGGGCCGAGCCCTGTGAGCATAGGATGAGTAGTATGCTCAACCCAAAAACAACAATTGGACAAAAACAATTTAATACGATACGAAAAGAAAAAAAGAAAGAAACCATCGAAAACATCGAGAGCAAAAGGTGAAATGTTTGTGGGTGCGTGTGTATGTATGTGCGCGCGCGCGCGTGTGCGTGTGTATTTGTGTGTATATGTTTGTGGTGTGTATTTGTGTGTGTATGTTGGTAGTGTGTTAAATGATAAAGATAAAATGTGTGTGTTTATTAATTATTCTTTTAGCGTAAGAAGGAATTCTGTTTGTTCATAACTAAGGGATGAAAGCCAAGATAATACCTTACGTTTGCATTCAAAATTGTTTAAAGTATGTAGATTCAAAGTTTTATTAACTAGATTATATATATGAACTAATATATTAATATATATATATGAAATAATATGTCCGTGGATAGTCAAATTAGTTTAGTTTTATCAACAAACAGCCATGATTCTCTATTTGTTTCCAACTGAGGTTTTCAAACACATTTAGTATTTTATTCCATTTATTTCCTTTCAAATACAGACAAAGGTATTGGATTATTCAGTAACATATCAATTATGTAAAACTGGTTATTCTAACGGTTCGATTTTGATTTAAACCTGAAATATAACTGCCAAGTTTTTCCTATGAATAACGGTTGAAAGACAGCGACACGTCCGCCTTGCATTAATTTGGGAATTTGATTCGACCTCCATTTTAAGCACAAATGGTTTTTAGTCTAACTTACCTGCCGAAACGAAGGTAATAATTATTAAAGGTCCCTGCTCTAGAATTACAAATTATTTAAGTGGTTTGCTACGATATAAAAAAATAATTTCAAAATATTTATTTGAGCAGATGAATATACTTAGCATCTATTCCTACTAAGTATTACTGGCTTATGCTTCCATTTGCCAAAATCTTATTATGTCAGTTAAGGACAGCTGTTGACCTTTGAAACAAGGTAAGTACAAGTGGTGTATCGTTTTGTTGCTATTTCCGATTAATGGGCAGATATGATAGTAAAATTAAATAATAAGGTCGATTTTGCCGTGTAATAATATTTATTTAGTCAGTAATTGACCTCAATCTACAGCTATTTCGGCTACACAGGAGGTTTTGTCAAACTTTCTTTGAAGACCGTACTTACCTTATCCAGTGCAAAACTTAATAAGTCAAAGAAAGAACTTTTATTTCAGAACTAAGTTTATTACTATTCGTACAAATAGACATAATATACATAATGCATATCCACTAATATATAAAATATAGATATCTATATGCACGTAATCATATTTAACGTTCCTTTTCGCTATTTCCTCATGAACAAATAAAATCAAGAAAAATGAACGTTTGAACAAACTCTCTTTATAATGAAATACTGCCATTGAAAACTTTATGTCTGCCATTTTAAATTAAATACGCTCAAAGACCGGACCCGCTTAAATACTCCATGCATGCAGGTCTGGTGAAAGGAGTTTTTAAATTATTTGAATAAGTTGTGATTAAATTAAATTGAGCGATTTTTTAAATAATATTATAGTAAAGCTACGTTAAAAGATGCTTCTTCCTTTGGGTAATATTCTAGGAAATTAAACTTTCTTGATTAGATAACCTGGAGTTGTGCTCCTGTTTTACTCTTTTGATTTGTATCCTCGTTTACATGTAATCGAACTTTGAAACAACACAATATATTTGAATCAGGCTTACATTCTCCAAAAGCAATGTAAGCTATATTTTAACAACAACTTACTTCGGTTGAAGCTGCGCGAATCTGGTAGGAAGTAAAAAGGTATATTTCATGGCATACGAACTAGCGCCGCCGCACGGACCCCCGGGGTTCTAATAAAACGGCACACGCTACATTAAGTCTGCCTCTACAGTTTCTAATGTTGTGTGCTGGAGTAATTCTAGCAACAAGGCTGTTTATTCTGCCAGGACCTAGACATTGAACAGTCTACTTATTGTACAAATTATACAAATATGTACTTATTATGTCAACGAATTTATACACTTGGGAATAAAATGAAGTCCGTTCGTTTGAGAGATATGATGCCACAGACAAACATACAGTTACAAATTATAGGCAAGTCAAACAGATAGTATCTCTCTTTTTGGGTTGGGGGTAGAAAAACTTCAACGAAGTACGGCATGTGTGAAATCATTTCCTTCCCTTCGATATTCTCATAAAGTATATGGTTAACGACTTTGTGATGGAGTCATAATTTAACTGTTTTTAAACAGAATTGTCACTTATTCATCATTATTTTAACTGCTTTACTCCAGGTTTATTCACGTTGGAATAAAAGTTAGGCTTTTGCTATTCCAGATCAAATTTCTAGGTTCTGTCCAAATCCAACCGTTTTGGATTTGCAAACTTTCACATTATTCTAAAGTTAAAGTAAAATTCTTTAACGTCTCCAGGCAAACACACCAACTGTATAGCTCCAAAGTAAGCAGCGCTTGTGTTATGGATGACCATACAGCGAGCTGGGAGGTAACCTAGAATAACCATACATATAAAAAAATCAACAAGCATAACCCGAGTACAAAAATCTGTTTTCATCACACAAATTAATGCTACGATCTTCGGCGTATGAGGTAGGGCTAACGACTGCGCCAATCGGCCGTGATTACGTTTATTAAAACCGGATATCGTGAAAAATAAAGTCTTCGATTATTAAAAAAAAGCCAAATCATATCGATCAAAAGTGCTTCGGATGGAATATCGTGATAGTGATTACGTGGTAGCACTCCGATTTCGCCAAGCTTTATAAACAGAACGCACCCGCCTAATTAATAGATATTGAGTATCGCTGATTCTATATACAATACGAAACCTTTGAAAGGTATCCTCAATATTACTCTAAGCTGCATTACTGGAGGTAGGATAGCGATTTTAACTATTATCGTTACAGATAATAACCATAATACACTTTATAGCCAAACTTGATGTGTTTGTCTGGGGATTTATTTATTATTATATTATTTAATCTAATCATATTTCAAATTGCATAATTCAAATCTAATACAAATTTATAATTTTATATTAATTGTGACAGAAAAATAGTATTTTGTGTTATTAATTTTCTTAACATACATCCTTTTTTCTTTCTCTGATGGATTCGATCCTCAGAACTATGTATTCTTTTGACAGAACTAGACCAGTGAGTAGCGTGAAGCCCTAGACAAACATAGCGAAGACAGGGCTCTATTATGACGTGTAACGTGACATGTGTTGACCAAGTCAACTGACAACTGTCTAAATTACCTAAGTATCATATACGTGGGTACGTTTATTCGTGTTTAACAGAATAATATCTCTCTTGTAGAATATACAAAGCAAAGAATTATTTATTTGTATGTTTTTGGAAGATTTACAGCGAAAATCACTAAATGTTACCTATTTGGTGTAAACCAATGCCATTTACAAATCTTCACCAATAAAGATCTAGAACATCGATAGTCTTGATCATAAATGTGCACAAAAAAAAACTAAAATTATTAAAAAAAACATCCAATACATAAGTTTCCAAATTTAAAGACTTAAAACAATCAACAATATTTCAATACAAATATTTACAACCATTAATAATAAGGATAAAATATCTGACAAAGTTTCATATGAAAATTCTTGCCAGTTCTTAAATGGAATTCACATTTCCGCTATATTTATATATTCCGTATTTTTCTATTTTAATGCATTGAATTGCTAAACGGCTTGAAATATTGGCACTGGATATCCAAACGCAGCATTTCCGTGAAGGTGCGACGCGATAGCTTGACGGTAACAAATGGTGTTGAAATGCGTTTATTTAAAGGTAACATTTTTAACAATACAAATGCTTAGTCCCGTTTGTACCACTGAAGTTAAATTTTTAGATTTCTTTGAATGCCAGTACAGTTTCCTTTTAGAATTTTATTATGAATTTTCCTTAGAATAAGACTTCATATATATGACATAATTTGATATACATTAAACATCAAACGTATACTTAAATTACTTTTTTTATAGAAAATGTGTTCATTATAAAAAGACTATGCACAATTATTTACATGGGCAAAAAAAAACTGTAAAAATAATCGTGAATTAATAATGAAACAAAAAAAAACTACATAAAGAGAATACCTGGCGCAGATCATTGCTCCTCGGCATTAAACCAATAATGTTAACAGAGATGCCTCGTTGTATGGCTAGGGTAATGCAAAGTAACTACGGTCACTCAAGACCTGGACGAATCTGGAGGAAGTTGACTGATGAATCTGTTTTGTGCGCGAGGTAACTGCTAGCCCTACGGTCGCCCAAGACCTGGACGAATCTGGAGGAAGTTAACTGATGAATCTGTTTTGTGCGCGAGGTAACTGCTAGCCCTACGGTCGCCCAAGACCTGGATGAATCTGGAGGAAGTTGACTGATGATATAGCTGTCTGTTGTCTGTAGTTTAGCCAGCGTTGGAGTTTAACCAAGTAGATTGTGTCATTTTGTTTTTGTAAGTTTTCTTCGAGATTTCTTCGATTAGGGGTACAAAAAGGGTGCCAGTTCCTGAGACTCCTCTGTGCGCTAGTCTGTCGATCAGTCAGAGTCAGTCGGAGTCAGCTGCACCGAGAGTTCATATAAAAAAAATAACAAACTTGTAATAAAATAAATTTGTAACAGTTTCTTAAACGCAAACTAGAAGAGCAGGTGGAATGCAGTTTCCTCTTTCAATTCTGAACTAATCATAATTATAATCACAGCGAAAGAATTTAATAATTTGGTAATTTAGTCAAGTAAATAAATACAAGCATGAAATATCGGAATAAATAATAATTATATATAACGGCTTATATCCGTTTCTAGAATTTATGACGTCACATTTGACAGTCGTTTAGGTGCCTTGGTCGGTTTAAGTTTAAGCCATAAGTCGGTTTTTAATGTGGATTGATGAGAGTATTAATTGACTTTTATTTCTTTTCAGGTAAGTGCAACTTAGGGAAGTACTTACAAATAAGGTTGAGTAAGTATGTACCTGGCAGCATCCGACGAATTGTAACTACCGGTCATTTAAGAAAGGATTATTTTTCTGGAATTATTTTATAACTTGGTTTCAGCTTAAAATATTAATTTGTGTGTCTAATATAATTATGGTATTTGATAATATCATAAAAAATAAAAAAACATCTATCATAAAAAAAACATATAGGTATACATTATTAACTTTTTGAATCCAAACTATTAATTATATTTCTGACGAAAATTTATGCATCTTGTTACTTGTCACAAAAAAGATACAAAACCAACTTTACACTGAGTACGGAACGAAGCTTCCTGGAAACCAGCTAAGTTGATATAAAATTACTTATTTTATAACTAAAGGAAGCAATTCAGAAAGATGTTCTTGCAGCAGAAACTTCAAACGGATTATTAATCAGAGCACTTCTTTTGAACACCGTACGGAGGCATAACAATAGATACAAAGTACGGGGAAAATCAGGTACTTAGAACAACAGTTATTGCTCTAAAGCTGCTTTAATACACAAAGCAAGCAGAGCAGCATCCTTGTTGTACACCGTGTCTATTAAATATCCCAGCAAGCTTATGTCTAGCGCAGTCTATTCAATTTCATAATAAAAATGTTAAAGAAATATATTTTTGAACATAATTATAGTATAATATTTTGCTCCGAATTTATTTTTGATTGATTCATATTTCTTGCTGTGATAACAAAAGCTTTATTTTCGTTTTAAATGCTATTAGATTTCTTTCAGTTAACTTATTTTTAGTTAGCTGATTTTTTTTCGACTGGAATTATGGAGTGACTTTGTAATACGGTTTTTTGTTACATACTGTTTACGCACAAGAATGGAGTTTCTTCAGTAAAACCCAAAATTCAGACATTAATTTCGTTTAATCTTCGCAAAGGAACAGCAGCCACGTCTTATCGTTACAATGATATTTTTTACATTGTTTTTTATCTACCCTACTAACTTCAAAGCACTAATAAAAACCCATTAAAAAAGATACTTTAGACAATATTGTCGATCTTCGCAATTGCTTCATTCATTTCATCAGGCGCGCCAACATAACCTCCCCCTCTTGAAAGGCTCAGGCTTTCAACACTGTAGCTCCTCGGCGGTGGGAAGTGGGCACAAACGAACCAGCGAGCGACGCACGCAGCCTTTAGAGGTGTTTACGTCTACAACTCTAGTAACTCCATCCGCTCCAGGAAATAACCGTGCTACGCGTCCTAACCGCCAGCATAGCGGGGGTAAGTTGTCTTCTTTTAGAATCACCATATCGCCTACGTTCAGTTGCGTTGAATGAGTCTTCCATTTTGTGCGCTGTTGCAACTCTGACACGTACTCGTGCTGCCAGCGTCTCCAAAAGTGCTGCCGCACCTTTTCCAATCGAGCGTATCTTTGCATACAATTCTCATTGCATCCCTCCAGGTTGGGTGCCGGTATTGCATTCAGTGATCTTCCGACCAAGAAGTGTCCCGGGGTTAAGGAAAGGAAGTCGTTAGGGGATGGTGACATTGGACACAAGGGGCGACTGTTTAGAATTGCCTCCACTTGTGCGAACAAAGTACTTATTTCTTCGAAAGTGGGATGTGTGTTCCCTAAAACGCGCTTTATGTGGTATTTAGCCGACTTAATTCCGGCTTCCCATATTCCACCTTGATGAGGCGTATAGGCCGGTATAAAATTAAATTTTATTCCCTCTCCCGTGGCAAACTCAGATAAGATATCAGAATTATTTTTGAAAAATATGCCAATTTCTTTAGCTGCTCCCACCAGATTACGTCCGTTATCGCAAGCAATTTCCGCTGGCCGGGATCGACGACTAACAAATCTGCGTAAAGTCATTATGAATGCGTCGGAAGTCAGGTCGCTGACAGCTTCTAAATGAACGCATTTAAAACGCATGCATATAAACAAACACAAGTAACATTTTATTAATTTTGCACCTCTACCTTTTCGGTTTAGAATAAAAAATGGTCCAGCCAGATCAACTCCTACACTTTTGAACGGGAAATCGACAGAAATACGACATGCAGGTAAGTTTCCCATTTTAGGAAATAAAGTTTGACCTCGAACACGCGTACAAGTAACACATTGTTTGACAACCCGCCGCGCTAGCTTTCGTCCATTTATCGGCCACACAGATTGCCTTATAGTTGATAGTAGTAGCTGCGGCCCGGCATGCATGTTTACCAAGTGCTCGCGCTGAAAATAAATCTTAGCTATATGATGCGATGAGTCTATGAGTATGGGGTGGCGCTTTTCAAAAGGATAGTCAGACGCATCGAGCCTTCCCCCCACTCTTATTAAACCTGTTTTGAATCCAGAAATGGAGATAAACTTAATATCTTTGATTTAGGCTCTAGATTTTTGTTATCTAATAACTTTTTATAGTCAGTCATAAAAGATTGTTTTTGTGTCACGCAAAAAATAAAGTTAAAAGATTCATTTAGCTCATCTACGGATAAAATACCTGAGCGTCTTTTGTTTTGCTCCTTTGACTTAGAGTTATGTAAAAAACGTAAAACATATGCAAATATTCTTTGTAACCTCGTAAAATTAGAAAATCTTGTGAAATCGAATTTAGGTTCAGATATAGATGCTGCGTTAACTTTTACTTCTGGTAAGTTAACATGTATCTTATTAAATTTTGGCCATTGCGATTCATCACTATAAAGAAACTCGGGACCCGTCCACCACAAAGAATTATCTATAATTTGATTTGCATTCAGACCTCTTGAGATCAAGTCGGCTGGATTACAGTCAGTAGGAACATAGCGCCATGAATTAACATCAGTGGTTTCTAGGATTTCTCCTACTCTATTGGCAACAAATGTTTTAAGTTTAGATGGATCACTGTTAATCCAACATATTACAATTTTACTATCACACCAATGAATGATACGTGAGGGGCAATTTCGTAGAGACTCTATAACGCTCTTGCATAATTTCGCTGCTAAGTGAGCGGCACAAAGCTCAAGACGAGGAATGGTCGTAGGTTTAAGGGGCGCTACCTTTGATTTAGAGCACAGCAGTCTCACTGAGACGTTATTATCATTGTCTAAAGAACGCATAAATACGCAAGCACCGAATGCGCGTACAGACGAATCGCTGAACGAGTGAATCTCTATCGACTTTGGCGAATCACATAGAACTCTACGATCAATTTTGAGATCTGAAAGTAAAGGTAAGTTACTAGAAATTTCGTGCCAAATAAGTTTGATTTCTTCAGAGACGGGTTCGTCCCAGTCTACGCCTTCCTTCCACAATCTTTGTAATAACATTTTAGCCTTTATTACACAGGGGCTCAAAAGTCCTAGTGGATCGAAAATGCGAAAAGAGTTTGACATTATTATTCTTTTGGTTACATGATTATATTCAGGTAACATTTTGACAGGAAAGTGAAATTTATCCATAGATGGATCCCAACCTAAACCGAGTGTACTCGAGGACTCGCTGATGGTAAGTTTTTCTTTAGTATTTATATCACTATTTTCGAACAGTGTTATTAGATTAGTTTTGTACTTTCTTAGAAGAAAACAAGCAGACTTCAGGTAATTAGAAATAGAAGTTTGTATGTACTTTAGCTGAACTTCATCATCACAACCAGTGATGAGATCATCTACGAAGAAATCTCTTTGAATAATATTTTTTATGAGTTCGTCATTGCATTCCTCACCTACCTGCCAGAGACACCTCGTGCTAAGGTAACTCGCACTTGCGGTTCCGTAAGTGAGAGTACCTAACTGCAACGTTTTAATAGGCTCTGACTCATCTCTTCTCCATAATATTAATTGCAAATTTCGATCACTTTCATGAACGTTCACCATTCTGTACATTTTAGCTATATCTCCGGTCAATAGAAATTTGTACTGTCGCGCTCTAATTAAGATGGAAAAGAGAGAGTCTTGGATGTTTGGGCCTACCCTTAAGATGTTATTGACAGAGTACCCGGATGTTGTGGGAGCTGATCCATCGAACACAACTCGTAATTTGGTGGATTCACTGTCTTCCTTGAAGACAGCATGATGACATAAAAAGTAATGTGAGTCATTAGGTAGAGACACAGGTAACTCAGCAAGATGACCTAAGTCTGAGTATTCGTCGATGAACTCTACATATTTAGCCTTAAGATCTGGATTTTTTTTAAACCGTTTTTCAATATTTAAAAATCGTCTTTTTGCTTGATTGTAAGAGTCTCCTAAGCAGTCTGGAGAATCCTTTAGTGGTAGTTTTACACAAAACCTGCCATTATTTAGCCGCGTAGTAGTACTATTGAAGTGTTTTTCACACTCTATATCATTTTGACTTAAGACCTTATTTTGCGGAAGCTCTTCAATTTCCCAGAACCTTGGAAGCATCTGGTCAATGTCAGTATTTTCGATAAAGGCATGATTACACCGAATATTATTGTCGAGGCCATGTGAAAATATAGGGCCGGCGATTATCCAGCCAAGCTTAGAATTTCGCAGTTTAGGATGATTGGGACCCAGAGAGCGTTGTTCGCTTCCCAGGATATCCCAGAATAAATCAGCACCTATGAGCACGTCGATTGGTCCGGGTTCATAGAATTTAGGATCTGCTAATTTAATTCCCTCAGGTACCTGTATGCCTCTTATATCGAGTGAAGTCTTTGGAAGGTCTCCCGTGAGGTCCTTAAGAACTAAACAACATAACTCTACTTGGTAAGTATTATTAATAGATTTTAGTTTTGGAACACAACTCTCTACTATTTGGTTAGAGCAGTCGTTTCCGATGCCAATGACATTAATTGCATCTAATGTATTGCATTTAATATTTAGCCTTTCTTGCAGGTCTTTAGTAATAAAGGAGGATTGGCTGCCGGAGTCTAGCAGAGCCCGAACCCGTTCAGCTTGGTAAGTTTTTGGATTACATACATCTATCATAGCCGTAGACAAAATAACATGATTAGCCTTTTGTTGTGAAAAAGCCACTAATGACTCATTCTGGATTTCGTTGCTATTGCAGTTTACAGAAATATTAGGATTGTGTAGTAGAGTATTGTGCCTTGCATTACATTGACGGCAGGAACCCATGCGACATTCACTTAAAGGATGACCCTGCCTAAGGCAATTTTGACAAAGTTTGTATTGATTTACATATGACAATCTTTCATGAACATTTTTTGATTTGAAAGTAGGACAATCATAAATTTTATGATTGCCATTGCAAATTATACATTGCAAAATATTTGACTGCCTTTGATTTAAATTTACATTTTGATTTGAGCTTGCATTTTGACTCGTACTTGCAAATGTTTTTGTCCGAGTACGGTCACCTTTGTTAAAATATTTAGTTTGATTTGATTGAAACTGATTATTTGACTGAGACTGATTATTTAACTGAAAGGGTCGTGGAGCAAAATTAAGCCTTTGTGGGGTCGTGACATTATCGTTACCGACCTTGTTGCGATTTAATGATTCTAAGATATCGGCGCGATCAATTAAAAATTTATTAAACTGTTCTAGGTTCGGAACGTCCTCTAGTGTGTTGCGGTACTCCTCCCACTTTACGATAGTACGATTATCTAATTTGGAGGATAACATGTAAATTACTAACAAGTCCCATTGGGCTGTTGGCTGACCCAAACTATTAAGCGCACGTAAATTTTTAGTAACGTGATCTACTAAGAAACGCAGAGATCTGTCTGACTCACGTGTAAGAGATTGGATATTAAAAAGTGAGTCTAGGTGGTGGTTAATAAGAATTCTCTTATTGTCAAATCTTGCGCAAAGTAGTTTCCAAGCTTCCTTATAATTGGCAGATGATACCTCAAGATTGGATATGATACGCGCCGCGTCACCTTCGAGGTACGAAATCAAATAGTGAAACTTATGAATGTCCGCAATGCGTTCATTTTTGTGAACTAAGCTAAGAAACGTATCGCGAAACTCCAGCCAGCGGAAATGTGAACCGTTGAACTTTGAAATTTGGATTTGGGGCAGTTTGAAGCTTACATCTTGGTGATCAGAAGTCACATTGCAAACAGACTGTCGTCGTTTTTCATCAGCACTATCGAACTGAATATTGTATTCTTGAATCACAGTCTTAGCTAAAGCAATACTTTGGATTATTTCGTTTTCTATACGTTCGCGTTCATCGAGTTCAGTCTGTATGCCTTGTGCATTCAATAACTCAATCTCAGTCTGCACTTCATCGAACTTTGCTGACAAACTCTCAAACTTCCCAAGTTTCAAAGTTAATTCGGCAATTTCTAAGTTACTTGCTTGAGCATCTTTAGCTATTTTATCTAAATAGTTTTTAAACCGGGTGATTTGGCCCTTGATAGAACTACGTCTTAGTAGTAGCTCCTTTAAACACTTTAATGAAGAAGTAGACCTTTCACCTTCGCTACCGGTCATTTTTAACCAAATAAAAAAAAAATATATATTTAGGTGCACTTTATAATGTAAGTAAATGATAAGTAATTAGTTTAGTACTTGTCAGCAATGTTCGGTGATAAACAAAATTGGGAATAAAAAAAAATTCTCACGTCCCTTGGCCTTGATAAGATGTGCAATGGGAAGCCGGTCAGTGCCCGCGGTCGCCGCCGTTGATCACTTTAGCAGTTGTGGGCGCCCTCAAGCGACCTTAACAGCTTCACTGCAGTCGGTATGCTGTGGAATGTTCGGCAATACGGTTCAATATTTTGTAAACGATATTAACGATTAAACAGGGTAAGTTTAATTAGAATTTGATAAGAAGATAGGCAAGTATATGCAGTTATTTATGAAATTTAAAATAAGAAAGGTACGTAGGTAAATCGTAAATAAGTAATCGCTATGGGAAATAGAAAGTACGTGTAAAAGGGTACCTATGTAAAGGTTTGAATTATTTCGATTATACAACCAACTACAACACACTATTACTGTAAGTATTTGATTACTCAAATGGACAAATAAATAGGTAATCGTTATAAATAGGTAGAAGGTTATAAACCTAGTACAACATGGACAATGAATTACTAACCAGCAAGGACCTTATGTACTTAGTTTTCGCATGAAAATTAATATTAACACTAAGAAATAGGTAACTATCGTTTTGACAAAGATTTAGGTTAGTTTTAACTATGGAATTTAGCACAAGTGGAAGGTAATCAGTTAAAATTAGTAGGTTCTAGATGAGTTTAGAAAACAATTTAGTATATTTAGAGAAATGTATTGGATTTTGAATGGTTTTGTTGGACAAGAACGTGGGCGTTTAGGTAGGTATGGGACAAAGGAAGACACTTATCTTGACAAATGATGACACTGCACTGATTTTTTGGCACGAACTTTAGCTATTTCGATGTCCGGGTATGCCTTATCATCCTTTTGCAGAAGTATTTACTGTACTTTGGTTCCAATCCATATATTTCCTTTGCGATTTGGTTATGTAACAATCTTCGAACTCCAACACAATGATATTTTCTTGACTTAGTAAATTTTGCTTCGGTATTTTGTCGAATCGTCCTGTCACGGTCGCCAAATTTCTTGTTTACGCACAAGAATGGAGTTTCTTCAGTAAAACCCAAAATTCAGACATTAATTTCGTTTAATCTTCGCAAAGGAACAGCAGCCACGTCTTATCGTTACAATGATATTTTTTACATTGTTTTTTATCTACCCTACTAACTTCAAAGCACTAATAAAAACCCATTAAAAAAGATACTTTAGACAATATTGTCGATCTTCGCAATTGCTTCATTCATTTCATCAGGCGCGCCAACACATACTAATTTTCTCCATTCGTAAAACTAGCATGTGCTCGCTCAGGCTAGATCATAGGCTCAAATCTATAAAACGTACTTTGACTTATGTCAGATAAATGATCAAATAAAAAACGACTTTGTTTCATACCTAGTAGTAGTACCATAGTATTCAATCAATATTTATCTAACATGTGACACCAACCTTGTCAAAAGCTTTTAATGTCATTTCATTGACGTAAAACAAATGAACAGTGGGTCTTATACAAAATTGACGTAAAAAGCTTCCCGAGTTAACCCAAACATTTATAGAATTATGAATAAATTAAATCGCTTAAAATTTAAATCCTGTATCTTTATATTACAACTGATTATTGCTCGACACTTTATTCGGCGTCGACTACTTAGTGTGTTGAAATTTGGACAGTTTTGAATGAGTAATATTTTATTTTGGACGTGTTGTCGGGTGGCCGATCAAATCAAGACTGCTATCATATTCACACTATTCTTGCATTTTCAGTGACATTTGCTTAGCTATAAAATATAAAACAAAGTCGCTTTTTCTCATAGATATAACATAAAGTATGGATAAGTTACCGGTCTTGCTTTTACATACTTAGCCTAATTTTACTTTATTCCGAATATTTTTTGGAAAAATCAACCTTAAGAAATAATCTAAAAAGTTAGAATATTTGAAGCTGGATCGATCCCGAAGGAAGTTTTCCTGAGTAGCTCCCCACATTCGACAGACGGAAACCTGTCGAGTGCGAGATAATTTTGATTCGTAAGCCTTCGGGTTCATTATTGATTCGCTACGCAAGTGAATTACGCTGAATGATAAAGGCAAGACGTAGAGTTATTATTTTATTTTAGCTTTACAAGTATTAAACTGATAAAAAAGGATGTTAGTTTCCGAGCATATCTATGTATCTTTATTTTGGGTGTCCCTAAGTTTGAGAAGTGGTCGTCCATAACATAAATTGTTTAAGTATTTTGCTATAAGTGTTTATGTGGAAATTATTGTGATTACGAATTATTAATATTTACGGACTTACCTTCCTATATAGGTACGTACGATTTTAACCATTAGACAAATAAAAACCAACCTCCGATTTAGAAAGCAATTTGCTTTGTGAAATTTCAGCTTAAAGAAAATCATGTTTAAATCTGAAATAACATGTATATAGAGTTTTATTAAAATATCTTTATGGAAAAATAATTATTGTCGGGGCAAAAAACTTCAAGAAACCACGCGCAAATTAAAATACTTGCACTATAAATCTACTTCTTTTACTATTTACCGCATCTAAAGAAACACCTCGATAAAAACGTAACGATAGCGGAAATCGCAGATACAAGTTTCTAATTTCCCCTTGGAACAAGAATATAACATAAAAAATTAATCAAAAGAAGGTCAGACGAAACGCCCTTAAATTTAACCTCTAGGCTGCACGCTGTGCTTAGTTACAGGAGCAGTCAAATAAAAAGTTACGAGGAAATTAGGCTAACAGGGGTCGGAAAGACCTCCGTTTATAATCAAAGGTTAATAATAAGTTCTTTCTTAAAGACTCCAACTTTATTATTGAAGCTTTTAGTGAATTCAGAATCTTAAGTCAATCTTAGTTTTAGCTAAATTTAATATGTATATAAGCTTTTTGTGTATTTTACTTTGTATAAAAATGTATTTGGGAAATTTTGTCTGGTAAAAGTAATAAGTTTCTTACACCGAAAGGAAAAATGGAAAGGAAGGAAAAAAAAGAAACCTATACATAGTGTCACGTAACAGTTTATTAACATTAGAACGCTCAGGCACCAGCTGGGGTTCTGGCGCAGGCAGCTTTTGGAGCAAGCAGCATCTGTAGCAGGCAGCGTGTGTAGCAGGCAGCATCTGTAGCAGGCAGCATCTGTAGCAGGCAGCGTCTGTAGCAAGCAGCATCTGTAGCAGGCAGCATCTGTAGCAGGCGGCATTTGTAGCAGGCAGCATCTGTAGCAGGCAGCATCTGTAGCAGGCAGCGTCTGTAGCAGGCAGCATCTGTAGCAGGCAGCATCTCTAGCAGGCAGCATATGTAGTAGGTGGCATCTGTAGCAGGCGGCATCTGTAGCAGACAGCGTGTGTAGCAGGCAGCGTCTGTAGCAGGCAGCATCTGTAGCAGGCAGCATCTGTAGCAGGTAGCGTCTGTAGCAGGTGGCAGCATCAGCATGAAGACTTCTTGCAGTAGACTGGCTTGTAGTAGACTGGTGTTGTTACTTGACTCTTGTAGTGGACTTTCTTTCTTGATTAGATGTTTTCAGTAGACTTGCTTACAATAGACTGCCGTTCTAAGGCCAGCCCTCAGCTTATATGGCCGGGCTCGCATTCTATTCGAACCACAATTTGAAATTTCAAAATTAGTCTTGCCAGCCAGGAAGTATATTTTCATAAAATATAGTTGAGGGAATCGTGAGTAGCAGGCTTAGTCTGTTAGGCAGCTTCTATGGCTGTCATTAAAAAATGCGTTGACGTGATTGTCAATGAAGGTAAACAATAAAATATGAATATTTAGCAAAATTAAGAAATAAAATATAAATACAATTAAAAAGGAATGATCATACGTATAGTGTAAATATTACAACAGGCCAAACCGGTCATTAGGCTGGTAGGTTGGTTGCCAAAACGTTGATCCAAATAAGTTCCAGTGTATGTAAAAAAAAAAAATGCTTTCAAATAAATCAAGTTTATTTAGTTTTTATTTATGACATATTTTTGATTTTGAACATTTATAAATGTATTGATGATATCACGTTTTTAATAAATAGCATTAAATAAATAAATTAGTCAAAGACGGTGATTCTAAATCCCAAGTTACTCTAAGGAATGGGTAGCTAAAGCACAAAAGAGATCAGAACAATCAACAAAAGCTTTCGACATTTGTTTGATTTATAACTTCTGTTTCAAAATCTGATATTAAGAACCACTGCACGGCAATCTTCAAAGCATTTTTTTATCCTGAACAACTAGTTATATACGAACGTAACTGCTATATCGCTGCGTGATACGTGTGTTGGGAAACCACTTAGTGGCAGTGTAGTTTTGGCTGTTATGTAATAAATGTATTCATTTTATCATGATACGAATCATCCAATAATACAATTTTACTGTGAGTTCAAAATAGGACTACTGTACAGGATGGGATTCGTAATGCCACCCGGAGTAAATGTACTTTAAATATTTGAAACAGCAAGTTTTGCTCTAGGGGAAAATTCCATAATTTTAAAAATAACTAAAACTGCAATTAGAGAAGTTTGAAGATACGCTAGCCACGCCTTCGAATTGTACCGGTAAGAATCCAAAATTGTACAACATACATTACCCTGTATATTTTGGCATCAATTACTAAGGTCAATCATTCCCTGCATATTTACACCTGTATATCCTTTTGCACCATGTTTTGTAAGCACAGATTATTTATTTGTCCCTACTTGCTACATTACACGTTTGCTATGTACTTAATTGATTATGTTTGTTGTTACAAAAAATATAACCTCTTTTACTTAAAAAAAATGTTTGAACGTTATGTTGTTACATAGTAATGACTTTCGCTGTTACACTTTTGGCGGAATCCTCGAAATTATTCATATTCAAGAAAAATTGTTTAAATGAATAAGTTAACTTCAGAATCACGTTTCGCCTGCCTCAACATTCTCACAAAATTAAACGCTACAGCAAGTTAACACCGTCTTAACATGACTGCGGTGTAAAGTTAGTATTTGCATTGCTCGGTGCAGAGCAAACGCGAGCGGAGTCTGGAGGCGTGTTTACATGCTCCCCTCGCTGGGTGTGCAGACGATTACCTCATTCTAGCCTGTGAGATTGTGTTCTGTGTAATAGTTTATTTGAACATGTTCTTAACTAGATTTTACTACATAATTTTCAGCTCGTAGCTCCCTTGAAGGTTTCGGGGTACTGTGTAGCCTAGATAAGTAGTTACTCCTGTATAGCCAATTAGCTTGTTTTCTTATGGTGAAAGATTTACAAACTCCCATTCTTTTTTTTTTGCTGGTAACATATAAAAAAACAACCTAATATTTTTTCTTTATATTAATTCGTAATAACAAGTTCAATTTATTCTCTTGAAATATAAAGTGTGCCACTCTAGTATAGATATTGAAAGTCATTTTGCGCAGAATCTGTGTGCGTGACAAAAATGTACTGATTATACACGATGAGAACACGGTTCAAAGAAATTCAAAGAAACTATAAAGGAGAAGTTGTGTGCTAGAGCATATTATAAACTATCCGATTATTTGGATGATAAAAGCCCTTGAATATAATCCCCTCATTAACAGGATTGTACTAGTATTTGTGACAAAGCATGTGTAATGTGTCTGTATGTTCGATGAGTTCTTCGTCCCGATGAATATCTAAAGCCTCATTGTCACTAAAGTACGTCTTCTTATGGTAGCGTCGGGTGATGGGTCGCTCACTTCCCTCTAATATGATTGAGGAGGGCGATGGCTGGATCCCGCGTTAACTCGTGAACGGGTGCCGTTTGACTTGCCGAGCTAACAGATGCAGAAAAGAATAATTTTGTATGGACATAAAGAGACTCTGTAAATTTATTTTGAAAAAAAAATATACCCGTGAAGTTTCTTGCCAGTTCTTCTTCACGAAGGTTTTTTCGAACTGCTGGTAGAATCATATTTTATTTGACGTCAATAAGAACAAGTAATTGTCAATGTTGAGAAATAAATATTTCATTTCATTTCATTTCATTTCGACAAGATGGCGGCTGTCACACAAAGGTAAGTTGCATATTTACAAGCTCGCGCACACATAGGACCGCGTGAGTGACAGAAATGAGTTAGATCATATAGGTATATCGTACTTTTTGGAACTTTCATTTAGTGTCAATTTGAAACTCAACCTCATAAATTTTTTTTTAATGATTACAATAATTATCTATACTTACACTATAGAGATGAAAAATTGGTCTGTTTATATGAAACAGCGGGAAATTAAGAATTCTTTCTAGTATACAAATTAGTTCAGATGTAACGAAGGTTAAATTTTTACCCGAAACTCCACGGAGTCTGGAGTAAAACGGATGAAACGTTCGTTTGTTGAGTATTTCATATTTTTTATACATAAATCGTCCTGTCAACAAACTGTAACATTTTACAAAGCTCAACTATAACGTGACAACAACTTTCAGACATTTTAAACCTCGAACATCGTAAACTATTCGATCGAAGCGAGTGGCCAACCTTTTCTATGACGGGTCGCGCGGGTGACCAATTGAACCAACGAGTTGCACTAGATTTGATGCCGGAAACTCAAAAATATCGACAAAAGGGATCTTTGAAAGTGCTAAAGTTTGTGAACTGACGACTATACTTGAATGCGGGTTTCTATAGCGTTGGCGTCAATAAGAGCTTTCTATGATCAGGAGATCTGTTTGGGGGAAACAAATTGCAGGATTTTTATATTAGCATAACTTTAGATTTAGTTGCCTTCCAATTGTTTTATATAAAAACGTAAATAGTCCGATTTGTATCATTCCCAACAGATATGAAAGGCACAAACCTACCCAATACCTATAAAGTAAAGAAATGCTTGAAATTATTTCAGGAATCTTGCAACAACAATGGAGATATTCTCTAATTTACTTTGACAGGTTCAATCCTATAGTCACTGGTTTCAGTCCGCACAGAACAAAACGTAATTTTATTAGTAACATTTCTGCGTTTCTAAAAATATTTTATGTTTCAGTATTCGTTGAAACATTACAAAGAGCCGATAGCAAATATTGACAAGACGGATGTGTGCGCGCGACGCGCTGAATTTTTTTGACGGATTTCGAATTCGCCTTTTTTGCTTTCGGTTCTACTGCGTTATAAAGGCCTTTGAATTTTTTTTTAATGGACCGTTCAATATTTATAACTGTATCTCAGGGGCGGCAAAATCGAATATTTGTGTGTTCGTAATCGGGTTATGCCGTTCGGGTTTTGGCGACACGAACCTAATGTCCAACCAATATAAACTAGGACATAGTTTGCCCGAGCGACGCAAGCCGAATATGTGTAGTAATTGCTCCAGCATTGCAGCCGGCATAGTCGTTCAACAAATACAATGTCGCCCTATACATGAGGGTAGCATCCTAATATCCAAATTATGTTAATACAAGGTATTCAACCCTTGATCACCGGTCTGGTAGTTTGCCCACAAAAACACGACGCATGAATGGCGGCCGTGAACAAGCACAGATTTTGGAAAAACATTTCTAAATACGTCAGATTTTGGTAATTTAAACAATTTAGAAGGATCCCAAACTTAAATTACGCTTAATTTATATGAGCACGATAAAAATATTTATTAATAATTAATTCCTGCACGTTTTTTGTAAAGAGGTTTACCAGACATTTATTTATTGAAAATATAATTTTAAAAAATGGGACAAGAAAGGACACGTGCCTTGAGTAACTACGGCACGTGTCATCGCCTTTCAAAATAATATTAAAGATCGACCGAAAACATTACATTTTATAGTAAATTGGACTTTAAAACTCAAATGAGAAGCTAAGCAATGATGAAGTATGATCAACATGGCATTAACTTTTGCTTCACATATTTAAGCGGAACTCACATTACAAATATTTCATGGCCTTGTACGTAGCGAACATACAAAACTGTACTTTTAATATGTATATATAATCATACATGGAAATTTGAGTTAGAACATTGTCTCTGCCGTCATTGTTTCTGGCAGTCTACTATTTGATGAGAATATTTTGCTCGCCATCGTACATTCTATCATGGATTGCAATTTGGTAATGTTCAATAAAACTACAAATATTTTCAGTGTAGTGGAGTTTAATTTATTTATTTAATTCACATATTTAAGCGGAACAAATATGGCATGGCTTTGTATGTAGCGACTGAAACTCATACTCAAACTGTACTATTTAATATATATGTATAATCATTCACGGAAATTTGAGTTAAACATTGTTTCTGCCGTCATTGTTTCTGGCAGTCTACTATTTGATGAGAATATTTTGCTCGCCATAGTACATTCTTACTAATAAACTAATGAAGTACAAAGGTACAGCTTATTTCTAATAGAAATTTCTACCAGAGGACCTATTACTGGAGAAAGCTGTATAGAACATATTTAGTGTGTACTTTAGATCTGGTTTTAGGCAGTACAACAGGCCTTCCTATTTTAAACAATATAGTAACCACGTTTATGTAGTTGTGTTCCGGAAATTTCTAGAACAAAAGCAATTTAAACTGAAGCCTGCAGTCGGTAACGCATCATTAAAAGATAAAATAACTCTTTTCAGTTTTGATTAGTTAAACTTTCTGAGCCTGGTATAGCGAATAACAAAGACTGTGTTAATGTTGGTTTATATCATCGATGCAATAATTTTATAAAAGGTTGTTATTTCTACCTTCGATAAACGTTTCTCGTGACTAGAAAGGCAAATATCATGAAATATCTGCCCCTGCCAGGATTCGAACCCGGTTCTTCTGGCATGGAAGGCAAGGGTACTAACCTCCACACCAAACAGGCCGTCTTATTTACAGGATATTTTACTACTCATATGAATAAATTACAGTATATACTTCCTTGAAGATTACGATTAGATTTTATTTGGCAAAATCTAACAAAATGCACAGCGCAATGGTAAGAAATTTAAAATTGTGTGTGTTTGATGGATATTCCTTTTAATTTAATAAAAAATTAAAAATGTTGACGTATCAACAATACAAAATATTTGATTTGGTTTTCTTCTATTGTATATTTTTATTTCATCGATAGTGTGCAGAATTTGTCTATCAATTTAGTTAAATAAAAATGTATGTTTTTTTAGTTTCAGTAGAGAATGAATTTTAATAGGGTATTATTATATGGTTTTCACGATCCAATTATTATTTAGGATAATTGAAATAGTGAACGATGCCTTGTAAACTGGAAGTCTTTTAAGAAGTGCCCCGCTTTGTTTATAATTCTGGAAATTCGTGTTCTTGAAGCCAAGAACAAAATTTATCTTCGGGTGTAGTTTTATCAACAATTAGTTTTCAAGTCCTTTTATATTTAATGCCACAAAGAAATTTAATATAAATTTCATTTCGATATTTGGAATGAGCTACCTGCGTCTTTTTTTCCAGAAAATTTTCCCAGTTCTTCCAAGCGTCGCGCGAATAGGTATCTCGTGGATAAACGTGTAAAACCTTCGTCTTCATGATCACTTTCCATCAGGTGAGATAGAAGACAAAAGTCTCATCATTTTTCGATAAAAATAAAATGCCAACCAGCGAATTTTTGTAAAAAAAAGCAAGTTCTTAACATTTGGCTTTATTTTAACATAGGTGTGGTAGGGAGAAATGACAACTCACTTAACATAAATTCTCAACTTTAGGTAATTTTTGTAGTAACTTTCATTAAAGTTATGAATCTGTTTATTTTATGCATAAACACATAGTTCCTAGAGATTTAGTAGCAAAAATAGAAATCCAAAGAATCCTTCTTTCTTCTTTTTTAGAAATTTTTGAAACTGACTAGGTCGCAATTTTGCGAACATTCATAGAAAAAAATCGTATGACATACATAGGGGTCATTCAGACACCTCTCAACATAAGGAACCTAAAAAAAATTTTGGTCGTCACTTTTCTGGCCACCCTGTGTAGGTTTCTATTAAATGTTTATACTAAAAATATGACATAAAGCGTTATGCTAGAATAACTTACATCGGTGAAAACTTAAAACAAAAGCGAAGGGTTCAAATAAGCAAACGCTGAATAGAACGCACATTACCACCGTTCGTTGAACAAACATAGAAAAATATAAATTATTTATTACCAACGAAACTCCTTCAGGATTATATTTGCCTGAAATTAAATTAAATATTTACTTATTTTAAAATGTTCGAAGCAGGTATGTATCTGAATATTTTTTATCAACACGAGTAACATATCACATAGTACAGGTACATTCTGAAAATTAAATAAAATATATATCACTGAATAGAGCATCTCTCACATTGTTTGCTTACATTCGCAGAAGCTGTACATATTCTCGTTTTAACTCAAACACCCCGCGTTTGATAAGACCGAGAGTCTGAGCGAAGCATTCATATTTTCCACGAAATTGAATATATATATTTTGTTATCTTTTTTATTTATTTACATGGATGTTTCTTTCATGAGAGAGAAATACATTTTTAATTGAACTTTGGGATTGTATTGTTTGACGTGTTGAGTTTTGAACTAAGTACTAGACTAGACTCGTCGAATATTTGTTCCGGGCCTCTTAAATTTATACCACATGATTAGATAAACGGAACAGAGACAAAGCTTCTTAACAACCTGAAAAATTGTTACCTATTTTGGTAGGGTTAAAAAAAATTTGTTTAATATATAGTTAAATTATTCGTTATGACAGAAAACTTTACAAATTACTTACTCTAATAATTTTCTTTTATAATTTTTGTTTTTTAATAATTTATTGATTCTTTTGATGGTGTGGTAAATTCTGAATCTAACATATAGTTTTTTCAAGTAATCTAAAGGGAAACACTCACATGGCATATCAAATTTACAATCTTTAATATGTTTGAGTATTTCATTGTAAATACTGACAATATTTATTTCAAGATCGAAAAATTCGCTAAACTTTTGCTCGAGCAATTCAACTTAATTTTTTCTTGTGTTACTAGAAATTTAACTAATTTTTACTAACAAAACAAACAACGTGTGTCGCAATAACCCTGAGATTGTCAACTGGCTGTGCCTTTTGACAAGTCTCGCCGCGTACGTGACAAGCGGCCAGTGGTCACGCACACATGCCCCGCGTGCTTGTAGTAGTGCAACCGATTCGTGCGGTGGTATGAAGCTTTGTCTCTGTTCCGTTTATCTACTCATGTGTCTATAATGTGCTTGGACTTATTTCAGCTAAATGTTCAAATAAAAAGCGACTTTGTTGTATAATATACAGTTATGTAAATCGCATTTGACAAAATTTGTTTGGTGTCATATGTTTTCAGAATATGTATTCTATCCGACATAAAACCAAAAGTCGTTTTTTATTCGATTTGAAGTAAGTATAAGTACCCTCTTCAGATTTCTGCCTTATTATCATTCGTTTTATTCGTTTAACATGAAATTAGGTTAGTTTACTCATGAACTTGTCCGAATTTCAAACATGGTGTCAAAAATGGCGGGAAGACCTTTATCTTTATGAACTAGAATGTTTAAGTTTGCGATGTTATTTACACTTGTTTCATACCACAGACATTTAAAAAATCCTTTTGTACCGGAGTTTTGGCACAAAACAAACATTTGTGTGCTTCAATTAGTTTTGTGTACGAAAGACATGAAATTTATAACTTCAATAGATACGGAGCGTGTCTTTTCTTTTTCTCCATGATATTAAAGGTACGCAATGACAGGCTCTACTACAAATTTGAAGACCTTTATAAAGATGTACTTTCAAATATCTTCTCAGTAGTAATTTTTATTTTTATTTTACCATGTTGGTACTAACAGACCAAACCACAAAGTAGATGACTGTCGCTTCGATAGTTCCTTTTTGGTGCGGGTCGCCAAGGTGTGGAATGAACTGCCTGCGTCTGTTTTTACAGAAAACTATAGTTCTAGCTCTTCCAAGCGTCGAGTGAATAGGTACCTCGTGGAAACACCTTCGTCTTTATCGTCACTTTCCATCAGGTGAGATAGAAGACAAACGTCTCATCCTTTTTCAATTAAAAAAAACGTGATTACTGCCAATATTTATAAACCTGATTAAATAAGCAAAGTAATGAGCAGCTTTCTTGAGCTTCGCTTTGTTTATTAGCGGTAAAGGATTTTAAGGGGACAGGGGTTGGTCAAGAAGTTTCCTACGCCAACTCGGTAAACTGTAAACTGGAACTTCATATTGTGTGGCCGAATGGAATAGCGGTTACTAGCCCTGCCTTATAAGCCGGAGGTCACGGGTTTGAGTCCTGGTCGGGGCATTCGTTTGTGTTATGAACACAGATGTTTGTTCTCGGGTGATGGTTGTTTATATTTATATATTCATGTTTATTCTGAGATCCGCTTCAGGGCTTACTTTAGAGCCATATAGTTCGTGTATTTGTCTGGGCATTTTATTATTATTACGTAACTCAAACAAGCTGTTTTGTTTCTAGATTTCGTTTATTATTTTTACCAAAGAATACATAAAGAGCTCACAAAACCTCTTACGAGAATGTTTAATATCTCCCAAATCGAATACTATTATTCCTGCCCTATCAGTGACTGTTATTCGAAAATAAACGAGTTTTTGTTATAATCCCAGTTTCTGGCAGGGACGCTCCTTGGGGACTCCTCTTCGCAGCTTTCCTCTATGCGATGTTTCATGATTCATTTATGACGTATCGAGCAGGTTTTAGAATGTAATCGTTTATTTTATTTTATAGATAATAATGACATTTATTTATTTACAAACAAACATATTTAAAAATTAACAATAGAAAAAATAAAAAAAAGGATACAAAAATATTTAAAAATCAAACACAATGCCTACATTACTTTGTACATTGGGCAAATTGGTGAAGAGGCTGGCGGCATTGTCGCGTTGGATGCCTAAGGCTAAACTTTCTCAAAATAAACAACTAGTTTTATATTATAGTCGTTGCCGGCAAATTAGCTTGTGATCCATCCAAAGACCTAAGTGGCATCAGTTAAATATAAATGATGAGTTAAAGGCATTAAACTTGCCTTTGTTCATTGTAATTTTGCTGTTCATTCTCTTTAACAGGAAAGGTTTAGTCACGAAGGTCTAAGGTAGATAGATACCAGCACGGACGAGTTTTCTTAAGGAAATTCATATATTTTTATCGTTTCGTGAATATAGTAAATATAAAAAAGACAACTTTCGGTAATAATCTTTTGTTTCAACGAGTGATTGCTACGCCGTAGTCTACTACGATGTTAACTTTGAGGCTGCCAAAGGTCCAATTCTAGACGAATATGCTCAGGGGCAATTTTAGCCTATTTCGCTTAAAGTATATACATTAATAATAAAATAAATCATGCTTTTTGTTTATATTGATTAATATTTATGAGTTTTATACTTAGAACCTCAAGGGGAAGATATTACAAATCAAGGTCACCAAAAACCTCGAATACTAAACAAATATTTATATTTGAAGTCATTTATTTATTACATTATCACAGACTTTACAGCTCTTAAATACGAATACATAAATCGGTTTTATTTACAATTAACAGCCAATTATCGACTAACAATTAAATCAATTCAACAGACTTATTAAAGATTTCTTATAAAACGAGAAAAACATATGGTAGAGAGAGAGAGAGAGGAAAATTATAATTAAAGGAGAAAAAATATATTTGTGATAAATTTCGTGAGATAAATGTCGTGAGAAAATTGCGTAAAAGAGGAGTGAAGAGAAAGTGTGAGGGAGTTTGTGCTTGTGTGTAAATGTAGCGACACACAACTATATGTATCGTTTGATCCCAAGAATACCAAAGCAGCAGTGGATCAGCTTAACGATGATTTGTCTAGGATTGCTGCTTGGTCAGAAGCAAACACTATACTTCTAAACCCAAAAAAGACGAAGCTCATGGTATTTGGACCTCCAAAACAAATTGCATCGATTTCTTCCTTCAATCCAGTGGTGTCTATAAGAGGTGAGCAGGTAGAACGCGTTATGTTGGCTCGAAATCTGGGCATACTGATGGACGATCAGCTTCGTTTTGAGGGTCACGTATTAGAGGTGGTGCAAAATTGTTTTTATAGGCTTCACCTTTTGTACCGAATTCGCGAGTTTCTTAGCGTGGACCTGCGTGTGCGGCTATGTGATGCATTAGTTTTGTCTAAATTAAGTTATGGCAGCCTGGTGTATGACCCACGTCTGCTTACACGCACGGACCGAATTATTCAGCGTGTACAAAACGCATGTGCACGCTATTGCTTCGGTGCGCCTCCACGTTCACGCAACACACCATTCCTCAATTCGGCCGGCATACTTAAAATGACGCTTCGCCGAGAACTGCACCTTGCTACTTTGTTGTTTGGCCTGGAAAAAATTGGGCGTCCGAGATACCTCCTCGACAAACTGGAATGGCTGGCCAAGAACAGAGGGTGCCGTATATTAAGTCGACCATTAAATATGCCCTGGCATCGTACATCTGATTTTCGTGGAAGCTTTAGATACTCGGCCACTAAATGTTGGAACAATATACCACCCCCCCTTTCGCAAACTAGGAACTATATCATCCTTTAAAACGAAACTTAAAAAATATTTACTTGAATATCAAACAATGATACCTAGTGGGGTGCGCGTTGTTCCAACATACCAGTGACGGGTATCAAGTAGGTGCAAGCTTTATTATTATTATTTATTTATTTAATTATTAAATGTATTATAGTGCAGAGAATATATATTAGTTAAAATAAATTTACACTATTTTATTTAATATTTGTATTAAGCGTTTATATTTGTAATTTATGATAATTTCAATTTGTTTATAGTGAGAATATGTTATAGTCTGCTACAGCTACGCAAGTGCGCATACGTACCGGTCCACAAGGGCACATCTGAAAATCAGCGCTGTGGCATGCCCGCAGCACATGCTGAGATGTGTCCTGTTTGACAAATATACTACAGTGCAACATATTGTTCTATGTATTTTTAACAATTATTGTTTTATTTACGATCAGTTGTCATAATTGCTTTTTAATTCTGGTGTATTAATCTTATTATTTTCTATCTCTTTTCTGTGTGTTTATATTTTAGATTGCATTGTTCCTTTTTTTTTTCTTTTTGTATATCTGGTCTCGGTCATTGTTTTATGTTAAAAATCTGTACTTTACTGTGTGTGTCTAAGTGCTTTTATTGTTATATTTTGTTGCTGTAGTAATTTGTGAAATAAATGAGTTTGAGTTTGAGTTTAGCTTGTTGGGGATTTAATGTTATATTGTCGTAAGTATTTTTATAAGTACACCTTTTGTAATAAGCATACGTTTAGTTAGACATCCTAGTCTGCATTGTCACTTTCCATGAATTAAGTTGGAGGGCAAAGGCGTAGCAAATATACAATCAAAAAAATTTAAAGAAATCCACCCAGTATTTTTAACTACAGTAACTAAATACAAAAAAGAGATCAGCCAATCCTCTTAAAAACAAAGTCTAAAACGACCATCAAACACTTTAATGACCAATAAATTACACTAAATCCTAATCCTTTAAAAATTCATTAGCAAAGCCGCCCAAAGTCTACTTTGCTGCAGCTCAGCACTGCTTACTTTAGAGCAGTTTAAATCAGCGATTTGTTGAGATAAGTGGCAGAACGGGCAAAGTACATGTAATATTTATGAGGATATTTCCAAAGGGTTCGCTTCTCTGGGCAATATCGTACAGAACCCTAGCGGATATGTAAGTTATGGGCTGGCGGGAAATTTGATGGCGTTACTTGCACTTTATGACAGTTTGTAATTTTTTTTTTCGGAACCATTTTGAATATTTATTCTGAGTTTGTAAATGAGTTTGGTCTTTTGGGTGGGATTGAATGGTCTATAAAATTATTCAAGTCTATAAAATGATTGAAGACTTAAAACTTATTTTTGGTTAGGTTATTTCCCAATATAAATAAATATATCAAATGTTTTAAGATAATAAAAATAATAAAGTTTATTGAGTACTACAATTACACATAAAAGATTAATGTGTTAAATAAATGATATTTGTTTAAGATACTTTTTAGATAAAGACAGAACCATTGAAATTTTAGATAATGTGCAAGTGGAATAGTGTGATTTACAACGTTGTTTAACAAATTGACAACTGGTAAATATAAAATGTGAAAATTGATGGTTCAAGTTATATGTACGCACGGCCCTAAATGCGCATTAAGCTTGTATGTTGTATACAGCACTACGTGTGCGTGACAATATGTAATGATTGTGCACGCACACCAAAGCGACGAGAACACGGTGCGACAAGACGGCGGTTCCACACAAAGTTAAGTTGCGTATTTACAAGCACACGCACACATAGGTCCACGCGAACAAATGATTAATCCATCTATACATAAACAATTTTTACTGGATGCTTACATAAGCTTCTAAATTTGAAATTGACAACCTAAAATACGAAAAACAGTTTCAGACTAGTTATAAATAGATTAGTATATAGACAAGAAATATCTTACAATTTCTCCTTTGATTAAGTTTTCCTTTGCATCAAACAGATTATTTTAAATTTATTTCTTTTCAATTTTATATTTTATAATCTTATTACTCTATAAAAAGGTTTTTGAGACAAGACCATATCGTTAATTTAATTTTTAAATTTAATTTATACATTATTTCAGCCTCCAGACTTTTATCTGTAAAAACCCTAAAGCACAAGAGAGGGATAAAAGCACACAACACACATTACGTCACATTAAATGAAGCATGACGCGACGCAACCCGACCCGGCGCGGCACATCATCTCGCGATACCAGAGCGTTGTTTATTCTGCCAGACCCCGTGTCATACGGACCCGGCCAGTTCCTGGTTTGTTAATGTGACAATAATGTTTCCGGCAGCTTCGCTCATGTGACAATTTTAATAGAGTAAAACCTCAACCTTCGTCGAATTTTTGTAAGTTAGATTCGGTTAAGTTAAATCTTGTAAACATTATTGCAGGTTGAATTAGGAATTGATAAATGATTATTTTCACATGAACAATGACAATCCATTTTATAATTTCTGCTCAATAGTGCAAATTTTTCCTGCTCTTCCTTTTTGCTCTATAATTTCCTGTGCCGCAGACTGGACAGGAAGACACGCCGCCGTGCCCCGGCGTACCCGCCGTCTCTTTTCTTCGCACCACGTGACTTGAATTAACAATTCCGGGTTTCTTGTGTTTTTCACATGAAATGTTTTGGATATTAATCTGTATGGACGTGTTATTGTTTGAGTGTTTCTACTTTATGTGTTATGTTGGTTTTGTTGTTCGATGTGGCAGAGGGTTTAGGTGGTGTTATGTCGTGAGATGTTTTTAAAGAATAGATAAATTATATCGACATATCAAGATTGTTAGTTTTAAAGTGTTTTGTTCCAGAAGTAAATGAGAAAGAGTGATAAATAAGGATGTTTTGTCTGATTTGAGTATTCGCGGGTAACATCGTACATACACAACATACAAAAAGGTTGCTTTTATTAAATTATTTCAGCGGTGTCTATTTAGGTTTATCTTAGCTCTTGTTTAGGATCATTTAATCATTTTTCCTCTTCGTACAATTTTTTTTAGATAAGCTGTTATGGTTGAAACAATTAATTACGAATGAATAACGGAATTAATTTAATTGTGGATTTTTTGTGGCATCAGAGGAAAAGTTATTCGTAGAGATTTTAAATGTTTGCATGGGTCTTATTTTTTTAACAAAAATTTAAAAAAATCCATCTTTTTCACGTGAAAGTCTAACAGTAACAAAAATGAGTTTCATTGCAAACTGCTGGTCAAGGCCAACTTGCCACGCTTTGTTTTATTGATTCATAACCAATAGTCTCTGAATCGGCTAGATTTAATTTGATTGTTTATTAATTTATTTTAATTTTATAAACGGCGTGGAATCTTTAAAATTAAAAAAATATATTGCATACAATAAACAAGCCCAGTAATTCTATAGTTCCTTACATATTTACTAAAAAAATATACTTTTATTATTTGAAATAATCGGTATCCTTTTTTTTTACTAAACAATTCATAAGTGTCCATGTTCCACATTTTGATGACAACTTTTCACTTGCAATAAACACACATTGGTTCATTCCACCAGTGTAGTCATCTGGGACGCGTATAAGCGACACTCGCGACCCGTTCGCACAGCCCATTCATAAACAACGCAGATTATTTTACCTTTGTCATAGCCAGTAAATGAGAACGCAACCCGCCTTGTGGGAACTGGCATCATAATTAATTGAAGGTGTTTAATTAGTGTTTATTTTAAAACTAAACATATTTAAACGCACTTTCCTTCGGTTTCTCCTGTGAAGTTCTTAATATCGTAGGAATTTTATACCAACACGTAGCTAATGTAAGTTGTATATGACGGATCTTTTTTATTAAGGCATAATTCAAATGGGTTCAGTAGCTTTCAACCTTATTGTTTAATTTTAACATGGTCATAAACAATCAAAACCTTTCCTTTATATACTTGTATCTACTCTATATAAAGCATGAATGGTTGATAGCTGCGTAGATCGATGGCATAATTGGATAATGCATACCCCAGATAGGAGATAACCATTTTGTATAATGCGTTTTAAAGTGATACGTTGAACGTTTGATTAAACTAAACCAGACGAGGCCTCACTCAAATGTTTCCGATCCAAGAGAAATTCGGTATATTTATTGTTTTTTTTTGTAAATGGTAGTCTGGGTGGTATTTTAAATCATTGAAACGTTCATGTGATTGTGTTCAGGTGAGGATTGCGTCACGGTGAAGGTCGAAGCGGGAAATTAAAGAAGCATAAGTAGCATAATTAATCAATGAGTAATGTCATTAACACGGATGCCTCTTATACGTAAATCTGGTAGTATATTTCTATTCCAGACCATTCCCCATTAATATGTAACATAATCTAAAGACGCAGAAAGATTCTCTATGAAGGAAGAAAAATAATAATATGCTCAATGGAAATTCAGTCTGAACGCACCGCGGACACGCGACAAGGGTCATGGCACACTTCGTAGTTTAGACAAAGTTGGCAAATAGAACACGGATGCGCCAGATGTGACTCCTGCCTTCATCTTTGTTTCAAATTTTACAACGACTGTGTGATTTCAATTTGAATATTTCGGATGTCGTGTTAACCAAAGTCTATTGGCGAATAGCTTGAGTTTAGGTTGAAAAAAATTGTTTGAGCTCTGTATCTCAGCGTGACTGAAACAGATCTATCTTGATTGATACGGCCGCATATTTTCTCTATATTATACGTTTATGTTTTGTAATAAGTTGTAAATTATTGGCAATTAAACCTGTTGTATGCATCCCATCGAATTTTAAGGATATGCGGATTAAGGATATAACGACACGGGATTGATTTTTAAACTGAATTAATGGTATCTTATAAAAAAATAATCTATAAACTAGGCACAATGCAATATTAAATCACTAGAACAATAATTATTTTTTATTATTGATCTCACTAGGTATTTTGAAATCTATTGAAGCATCATTTTTTTCACTAATTTCAATTCTAAGACTAAATTAACATACTATGATCATACTTTTAACACTTAATGTTTTTACAACTTAATATTTTCCAACAAGGAAAACACCTTCTTGTGGATGAAGTCAAACAATAAAATACACTTACTAAATGAATCAAAAATACTCAAAACTCTCAAGTAATTGTTATTCTTTTCACAACTCCGGCTCGAGTGACTCGTCTACTTCGTGAAATATTAAGTAAATTTCTAAAGTCCACATTGCAAGGGCGAGGTTGTACTCACTTGTACCCATTTTACCCGGTTTACCCATTTACCCTGTTGTCTATAACGTTATCCGAATGGATTACCATGTTGCCGTTAAAGACTGCGCTGAAAGACAGAGGAATGCCACAATCTATTTGTGTCTCATATTGTTTTTCTGAATAAAATGTTGTACCGAAAATTTTCCAGGAAATTGCGTCTTATTTAAATCTGTGAATGTTGAAGAAAACAAGAGATACATTGTTTTTTTAAAGTAAATAACATGTTTGTTACTTTTAGCAAACTTGTATAGATAGTTCAACTCATTTAAGAGCGTGGTACTATGTGTGGTGTACATGTAAATATGCAACCTAACTTTGTATGCCATCTTGTCAAAAGTTGGCTTTCCGCCGCTTTGGTGTGCGTGTATAATCAGTACATTTTTGTCACGCACACACAGTTGTTGTCATATTATGTGCGTGTATATTTTTTTATCTGTAGTATTATTTGCTGCAATAATATTATAAATACACGGTGTATCTACGCCAAACTAACTCTCCTTCTATTTATATTTATTTCTACCGAGTTTATTTTATATATTAAAATGTCATATTAAAAGGTTGATAAGAAATACAATTCAAAAATCAGACCGAACTTAATGTAAAGAGAAATTGCATTTATTACTCGACTACAAAAACTAATTTTTAGAAAAGCTCAAAAGTTCCTAACACAACTCACCTTATCAATTTTGAGGAATAAAATCAATCAAATAGTTAATGTAACCTATAGCTAAAAACATGAAAATATTACATAAAACACTTTTCAACCCGATTTTGTATTATATTTTAAAATTTTATCTCGATGTTTCGGATATACCTTTGCAGATACCCTGGTCACGAGTGAGCAAAGATGACAGGCATTCATAACTGTCAAGACGAATTAATCGCGACAAATCCGATTATAAACTGTTTTATTTAATTTAACAAATCTTGAAACTTAAAGAAATATAACATGAAAAATAAAATGTAGGATTAACTCAATTAAATCCATTATACTATTACCATATCTTTATTTTCTCGATGACAGTTCTAATTTGATATAATGTAGTGTTGTGACCAAATATGTAATGATATCGATCGCATATATTTATTATATTTTGAACAAAGACAAATACAACAAAAACATTAAAACAAGTATATATTAAAATAAATAAATAAAGATTACCTGTCGTTTTAATTATTTCGTTTCATTGTCGAGTACCTACCTATACCTACTTATTTTTTCTACTTCGAAAACATTTTTAAAGAAGTTTGCATTATCAATCAAGAATTAATACGTGTAACATCTTGTAATGAAATATAATATTATTAGTTAATAAATTTGTACAAAAGTATCCGGCAGTAGTTTAGTTTCTTACATTTTGTAAAAAAATATCGGGTCTGTTATCGTGTTACGTTTATCGATATAGCTCCATCCCTATCAGTTTTTCCGACTCCGGTATTAAATAACCTTGTACGTGTGTAAACGTCATATTTTTATAAAATAATGCATACATAATGTAAAAAAACGCTCGCACAAGTTTTCACAGGAGCTGTCATCGAGAAAATAAAGAAATGGAAATAGTATAACAAATAGTTCTTTAGATTTTTAAAGAAAAGTTTCTTCACAAAACTCTTTAATTTAGATTTAGGTAATATTTCTGTATGTTTGTAAATTGGTAACTTATCACTCTGTTGGGAACTGATTGACAAATCGGCTGTCCGCGTAATTGAGATAGAGCCGCGTCTGGAGCTACGCGGGAACGCGCACAAGATGCTGGCCGGAGATAGACCAAATTACTTCATGTATTTTTGGCGGGTTATTTGTTATTTTTATTGATGAAATCAATAAGAAATATGCTATTTGTAGGTATGCTGGAGTATTAAAATCAGGGTCTTAATATTTTAATAGATAACTAATGCCGTTATTCTAATGACTGAAGTACTTGTAAGTAAAAACTACCGACATCCACGGCGGGTTGAACCCATTTATTTTTAGGGAGTTCTACACCTAATGTTCAATGGATAAAACATGGCGATATAAAGACAAATGTACGATCTTTTACTTTTCCAAACATATTGCTATAAATATTGTGTTTATGTCATTTTTGTATCAAAGATTTGAGTAATAAATTAATGTTCTTTTCATTTCAGGTAAGTGAGCTAGGAAAAGGGAACCAGTCTTCACATCAAATATAGTAAATTATTAATAGGAGAAAAGTTTGTATATTAATATATTTATATCAATAACAGATATAAATATACTGTTATAACAATATATTTATATCAACATAAATAGATAGTTATATCAATAACTATCGATTTATGTTGTAGAAAATAATTAAATAAATATAATCATTAATACACATAAAATATCTCAAATTCAAATTCAAATATTTATTTTTCAACATTGAAAATTTCTGGTTTTTGTTGACGTTATATAAAATATGCCTCAACAACCAGTTCAGAGAGACAGGCAATAATCTTTGCGGATGTAAATTTTTAAAAATAAATTTGCAATGGCTCATCCGTTTAATATTATCGTTTAAAATTAATAGCACTTCCCTTACTGAATTTGTCACATAAGCTGATCTATGGACAGGTGAAGCGAAATAGCGAAATATTAACGTCGCACTAATTTACTGTCACCTGTTGTCAAGCTATTAATCTGTCTAATCTATGGAAGCAGTGTTCGCTCAGATAGCTTTGATGTTAGAATATTTTAGGTAAAATAAAAAAGATTACTGTTACGAATACTAAAAGATACATAATGTTTCAAAAATTAAATATTACTTATTTTCTCAAAATTAGTTTTTAACCATCTCGTTATTGACGTCTCCATGTTAAAGTTCAATGAACTACCTACGTAATAAAGAATGTCTCATCTTTAAAAAAAACATGACGAATACTTCTTAGTCGTCAAATTTCATTTTAAAATTGACCGTGCTTACCGAAAAAATGAACTCAATGCTTAGCAGCAATTTAATCACACCCTCATAAAATAAAGAAAATTGATCTAACAGCAAATTACATTTACAAAATTATAAACCAAATATGTATAACGGATTAAAAATTAAATGATTATGTGCATTGGAAACGGCAAAGACTCAACGATATTTATACTTAAAAACCTATTCGGTTATTTTTATATTTTATTTTATTTAGAAGAAAGACATGTCCCTATCGAGCTTGTGAACTACCGAACCAGCTAGAACCAGGTATTGTGCGTACCTGTACTGAGTATATTATAGATACGATGTGAAAAATACGGCATGCTACGGTGGTAATTTATGAATAGCTTCCAAAATATCGCATCTTATATACTTTTCAAAAAAACAAACTACCGTGCTTTATCTAACGTATATACTACATACCCTTGCAAACTACAAAAGCGATACAGTTTCTATAGGCCATAAAACTCTTAAATGGCTCGGAAGCACTTTCTTGCGCCGATCATGACCCGCTTAGCGTTTGGACCAAGATGGCGGACTGTCAAATGCGGAGTCGCTCGTTTCCCGCGCTTATGGCTTCTGAAATACCCTCAGGTCACTTTGACGAATTCTGCCAAGTTTATTGGCGTTTTATTGACGGTAAACGGCGCCGGCGGCGGTGTGATCGCTGTAATGTGAGCTTAAATTTAAAAGTCGGTCATTTATTTATAAGATCTTTAATACGGTCAAGCGATTATGTTAACTTATATAGCTAAATGACATAACGGACTTTTGAATGTTTCACCTCTTGTGAATAACTGAACAAGGCACTTTGTGATAATAAATAAAAAGTATGATACGAATAAAGTCGTTTTCAATCGTTTTGTTTTCAAATGTTTTAAAGCTTTTATACCATACCTACTCTAAAAAGCTTATTTTATTTACGCAAAACAGTGAATAAAAAGGCCTTTTATTCACTGTTTTGTTTTTATTCACTGTTTTGGTGTTTGAATTTGGAACACAAAATATATCCGATCTCCATTTCAATGCTTACACAAACTCCTTGCGCTAAGATTCGAAATTCAATCTCTTTGGTGCAAATAAATTCTCGAGATTTGATTGGTCGATATTTGCGACAAGGAGTTTGGCATTAGATTAAAAACTGTTTTGTGTTCTTTGCTGCCATTATAGAAAAAAAATAAATATTGTTTCACAAGTTGACCACCCTAATGATAATAATAAGAAAATTACGCTTAATTTCAGTCATTGCTCTAATTTTAATGTCCATTTCAATTAATGTAACATTTATTATTTCTTGATTAAATTTCTATTTGCGCTTAAATTATGTCTTTTTCTCGTAGTCATGGTATAAAGTATAGTATGCAACTCCTGAATAAAGTACGAATTTATATCGAGGGCCATGAATCACTCGCGTCGCTGAGGATTCTACAGTTGAATCACTCGCTGCGCTCGTGATTCAATAATCTTAAATCACTCGCTACGCTCGTGATTCAATCGTTAGGATCCTTCATTTGCTCGTGACTCATCTACGGCCCTCGCTTTAAATCCGCCCTTTATTCACTAGTTGCATAATATACTATTTTATTATCATTTAATTTAATAGTTTACGTTTCAGCCGGTAACTAACGTGTAGCTCAAAGTATTTTTTTATTGGCTACTGTTCAAACTTATACAGAAATATAGATATACAGTTAAATTAAAAATCTTTTCTTCTTTTACAATTTGCAAAAGGATGTCTATTAGTGTTTGTTATTTTTGGTTCAATAAAACCATAAACTCTGTGTCAAATTCTCAAAATTAGTCAACTGATTGTTAGTTGACTAATTGAAAAATTTGCCCTTAAAATAAGTTATTATACTTACCATATATTCAAGATCTTACTTATTCTCAGAAAGACGTTACGTAAAATACCGTGTTAGTCTTAAAGAGCATTCATTGACAGCTTAATTTTAAGTTCAAAAGCGCTTTAAGAGAACTATGATTCGCCACATAAACTGTTAAGTCAGTTCTATTCAATACCTGCGAATAGTAGCCAGCCTTTGCCGCAAGTTTCGAGAACTACCGACAATGTTGTTATTTGGTTTATAAGCGATGTTCCAACTTAGGAAGGTGGTTTCATCAAGACTTTGAACTTTTGAATTTGCGTGCGTAAATAAGTAATGGGGGTGAGTTGGGTAACTATTATATTGACAATGTGAATGAAACCTTGATTCTTCTTGTCTGTTTAAAATCTATGATTAAGAGGAAATTTCACAAATAGTCGTCGATTATCAATAATTTGAAAACATCATAAACTGAGCCTGAGTATTTTTTAGCTTTGTCACTGCCGGCAATCTAACACGCAATCCATGTGATGGTGAGTGGCCACAGACATCATTAATCGGAGATGTTATTGAATTATATTGTTTATCGACTTATTATGCTTTGCCAACTGCAGACTCCAAGTTGGGACTGCCTTTGTTCCAGTAACTGCACTATATGTTCCTTCCCTTTAACCGGAACACAACCAAGCAAACGTGGTCCTTATGGCAGTCCAAATAAGAAGCACTTTACTAACGCAGCAGACGAGCTCTTAACTCAAGAAACTTTACAACCAATTAAAAAATAAGGAAAGAAATCTATTATAACGGTCACACTATGATTATTCATTATTAGAGTATCATCCATGTAAACTTTAAAATATTCAATGAAGCGATAGATTAAAAAGATTTAGTTAAATAGCCTCGCCACATTTTCTAAATCCCCATAAATATTGGTGCGCTGTCGTTCAGATATAGAAAATAATAAAAATGTGTACAACGTTGACACGGCCCCGTTATGAAGTTGCGAAATTAATTTAGGCCGGTTTAGAAAACTCAATTTTCAGTTTATTTTATCCTCCAATATTTGTTGAATATCCATTATGTATCAAGTCGGTCCTGAAGCGAGTCACGCCGCCTGATGGAAATCCTTGGGAAATCGGGTTTCGAATGGCCGACTTAGTTTATTTTTTATTAAGTTTAAATTGAGTTGTTTGGTTGGTTCATTTTATTTTAAATATTTTTAAAAATTTAAAGCTTATATTAAGATTTATTATGTTGGATATTAATTTGTTAGCTTTAAATCTGCTTGTATGTAATATGTCATGCTGTTGTACAGTTGTTGTGTGATGGACTTTTATACTGTGAATCTTGATAACTTCTTTTGTTACCACCTATAATGCAATAAATTTGATTTGGTTCGGTTTGATTTGATTTGATTTGAAAGTATGAAAAGCTAGATTCAGGAATTAATTTTTATCCTGTTATGCATACATTCTAGAATAATTAAACACTGAAACATTTTAATGCGATTGACAGTGATAACACATACAAATAAGACGAGACATTACCATAAGAAACTCTATTACCATTATCTCGCATCTCAAACACATTCTTCCATCAAACTAATTAGTTTACCTTCAACAGAACTAAGTAATATACAGGTTATCAACTTAATACACGTGTGTAGTTCAATAGCCCTGTCATCCTATGTTGGAACCTTTCTTGGAACCCCCCAAACGATTGTATACGATCCCAGCTGAATTCCAAAGCCTGTAACCTCAGACCTGCCTCTCGGGAACTAGGCTAGTCTAAGTTCCCTTGTACGTCCTCAACTTACTCTCGAGAGATAGTGAGAAACTTCGGGGGTTTAATCTACGAGTAGATTGTTAGAATTTCAGTTTTGAACTCGCATGTTCAGATATCGCGATAGAGCTGGTTATTTTCATTAAGGTGCGTTGCATAAGTGTTATGTCTTTAGACTGTTTCATTGTTTTCAGAATAATAGTTATTTAAATTGCAGAACTTTATTTATATCATGAATTTTCAAAGTCACAAATTATTTTTGAAACCACCTTCATATTAAATTTGACATGCTTCTGTAATTTCACACTTAACGCAAAAAAACACATACAGTAAGCGATTAGAATAACTACGAGGGATCTTTTTAATGAATCTATATTAAGAAATATAGTATCTAGGGTCAGAAGAGATATATATTCTCTATAAAAGTCGTAATTACCAACCTCAACCTTCCAATTCAAAAACATTTATAAAGCCCAAGCATCGACCCACCATCGAGCCGCCTACCTGCGATACCTCGAAAAGCCCCCATAAGCTCGTCACTCGAAAGCTCCTCAAAACACAAAAGCCGTTTTCATTTTCGTGACATCGTGTTTTTTTTTATTTAGCAACCCTAAAACCTTATTTTCAATGGATTTTCCCCGGTTTGCGGCGATATTTTCATCTGATTTTTTTAGGCTTATTGTATGGGCGATGCGGCGTAGGTGTGTTGCCGATGGAATAGTAAAAAATATTGTGTCTCTAATTTTTTATGGGATTGGAAATCAATATTTTTGGGTTTATTTTAGTAGCTGTATGCATCTTTTTTGTTGAATGTTTAATGTGTATATTTTTATTATGGTATGTCATTGTATTGTGTAGCGTGTAATGATCTGTTATATGCCTGTGTTTATGTATGAGTGTTAGTGGAGAAGACGCCGTCTGGGGGTTACTACAGTTTAATTGTTAAATTTTATGTTAATCATAGAACAGTATAACAAATAGCGTATTGTACTCATGAATGGCCTCTAAACACAAATATTAAACTGTCTACCCGTTTAAATATCATTAGGACAAACCGAAAGAAACTGCAGACACCAGTGAAGCTTGTTCTAAATAAACGAAATCCATGATTTTCGGCAATTAATTAAATTCCATGTAGTCAGGATCTGTTGTTTCACTTATAGTAAAATAAAAATCTTACACAAACGCTTAATATAATTGTTTTTTTTTTGTGTTTTACTGCAATCACTATACATCTTAATTCTTTGTATTGTTTAAATCAAAATAACTATAATATTTAACAAACCTTTATCTATACCTCTTGTTACATTTTAAACAACATATTTGACTAAAACTGTTACAAAATAACTATAATATTTAACAAACCTTTATCTAAACCTCTTGTTACATTTTAAACAACATATTTGACTAAAACTGTTACAAAATAACTCAATAGGATCTATGTGTCACCGGCGGACGGTGGAACCAGAGATTCGAGTAAACAACGTTCTGTAAGTATTACATTTTCATAATGGCAGACTACTAACAAGTTAGTATGAAAATAATTAACAAATCGCATATTCCCAGCTTTATAATTAGAATTCTACGTTACGGCTAGCCAGTAAGCTGAACAAATTCATTCAACCAAACGTCTAGCTTTTTTGTCAAATGTGCAATTCAACCCTCCTACGACATATATACCAACATAAACTATTAAACAGCTAGCAGCGCAAACAAACGAACAGATACAAAACTTCATAACCTGATTAGACCACATTTCAGCCGTCGTATAAAAACTATGCTCAGGCACACGTAGGCAGGGAATGACAAACTTTTTTCGATGTATACTTAATTATTCATAATGTTTTTTCCTCTCCCGAGGATGGAAGTTTCTCGAAGACTCTGTCACGGCATTTAGTGACAAATTGTAGAAGAAAATCGATCAAATTTTTTATGTTAGGTTTTTTGAGAAAAGGTCTGTTTGTTTTATGTGGATATGGTTTTGAATCTTATATTTAAGACAAGTTTAGTTAGAGGTATTGCCTGTTTTCATTTAAATATCTAATAGGAGCTGACGATCAGTTAGGCTGACGTATTAATATGTGGAAAACTTGCCACAGGCCGACAGTTACTGTCGCGAAGATATTATTATGGAAAAAGTCACTAGTAAAATTGTTGACATGACCACTTCAAACTCGACCCGTCATTGGTGGAATAAGTTGCGCGGCGCTATATACCTATACCTATTATTATGAAGTGACAATCACTAGCAAAATAAAGGTCCAAGAAAGCGGTAATATCAATAAATTTCCATGCGAACAGTCGTAAATAATGTAACACAAACGAATCAACATCAACCTCCAGAGTTGACTAATCAGGAAATTGAGAAAACCTAAGAAAGCCAATCGTTTAGCTGTATATGTCTTAAATAAAATTATAAAAAAGCTTTAGTGTTATGCCTGTAGATATCTCTTATGGCGGAGGTCCAACCTTCTAGAGCCCTGCTGCTGGAAAACTGCCAGCCACTGGAAAGTTGCAGTGAAACATGACAGTTCTCTTTTAAACTGAAATTGTAGTTTTACTGCCCCGCTGCTAGCGGAAGGGCATTATGATACGACGTATTCCATATTAGATCTTGGGTGATGGAGTAAAGTTTTGTAAGATAAATGTTAAATTTTTCCCTACAGTGAACGTTATGTGGTCGTCACAAAATTATTTTTATTTTAGGACGTCAGGTTGACTTTTGAGAGGTAACAGTGATCATTCAGGCCAATATCAATCTAAATTGAAACTTCCAGCGAATATTAAACCTCATAGAAAGGTTAAACGCTTTTTAAGTGGTTTAATTTTGTAATTATGGGGTAATTTAAAATGGTGAAAAGAGTTTATAAACAAAACTAACATTAAATCGGCTTACATAATAAACTGCTTAACTGATACAAATTCATGTTGAATCTCCCAAGAATTCAATGCTATTTTAATGGTAATATTTGTACACCATCTGCCCCGTTATGCCCCATTTTGTGTCATGCAAACTCAATCTAAAGCAAGGCGTTCGGACATCTCCGGTGCAGGATATTGTAGTACATAAAATTAACCAAGAGTAAATAGTAAGGTTTAAATTTGGAACGTCAACTAAAAATTTTACAAAAAAAGTCATTTCACAGATACTAGTCCAAAATTAATATATTCAAAATGTTAACCCATCACGTACATAAAATATTTTATTTAAAAAAACAAATCTGTATGGCTCTATTCCTTGGCTCAATGGCAAAAATGGCCCAATTTAAAGATAATTGCTGCAAGTTCAGCAATAAAAACCTGCAATCTCAAGAAAAATGTCTAGTGCCGGACATGTGCATCGTTCGTAATATGCTACCTTTAAAGTCAAAGTATAAATATACCTACTTATAAACCTATGAAGATTTCAAAATATTATTTTAACTTTTTAACTTAATTGAAACTAGTTAGTGGGCATGTTGTCGTGGTTGAGCAAAAACCCTCAGAATCCCGTGTTCGGTCGCTTCTTGCTGGCATCAGCAAAAACCTCAGGTAAGCATTTGGTAGTGTACCTCTCCACCAATAAATGCTTACGACTAGCATTGATTCTTCTTTGGGTTCTTAAGGTAAATGGTACTAGATACCCCGTTAAGGAGAAAAGACTGGCGATAAAAAAATTCCAGCGCTCCTCGATCGATTCACTTTCGTAGGCGTCAGTTCGTTTTGATACAGCCATACTGTTGACAGGCACTTTGTTTCTGAATCATATTTATAAATCCAAGATTCGTCACCTGTTATGATATCGTAAACACGGCGGGATGATTTGAATTCATCAATCATATCATGGCACCATTCTACACGCGCCTGCTTTGAGCGTCGGTGAGGTTGTGGGGAGTGCAAAACAATCCTCCTTACGCATAGATGGTTGTGTACAATATCACGAACACTTCCCGGTTGTGAGAAATCCCTCGCTGGTTTTGTTGGATCGAATTTTTCACTTGTAACACATTTTCTTTCGTAACAGCAGTCAAAAGCCGACTACTTCTTTCTTCGTCCTTCAAATATAAGCGACCGCCTTAAACTCGTTATACCAGCGGTATACAGTTTCTTTTAAAACGCCTTAATCATCAAAGCTAATTGAAGTCGATTAAACAATTCATCAGGTTTAAAGTACAACTTGCAGACGTAAAAAATAATTGCACGAAAATATTCCACGTGCAGATCCATTTTTATATAACACAGAATAATTTCATAAAGCTGATTAAAACATTTTGAGGGGAATTTAACGTCGGACAAAATATATTTTTACTTTAAATAATCGAATTTTCAAATTAAATTATAACTTGCCAACGTTACAAACGTTCCAAATTTAAATTAAGTTATTTAGGAGTCAAAACACCATAAACAATAACAGTTCACCATAACTATTTCTAGACAGTAGATCAGTAGGTATTATAGAAAACTAATGGAAAAAAAGTAAAACATCTGCAACCTACCACGGCGAGGTAAATGGATATCCGGGATATTCGTCGGATATTGGCTCTCGCTTGTTGGAGCACAGAGCTCACCGAGAACGGATATTGTCTTGGTATCTATTTGATCGAAACTGTCAAATTTTCAGATATCTTAGGGTTGGCACACACGGGTTTTTTGAAGCTCAGTCCGCCATATAGTTTTTTTATTGAAGTAATTTTCTCAAAAGTGGGAATCTACGTATATATTTTTTTGCATTGGCTGTAACATGTTAATCTAGTCAAGTTTGTTATTAGTTCTTTTGTGAACTTTAACAACTTTTTTTGATTCCTACGTGCTTCAAATAAAGCACTTTTAGCTACTTTTCAAGATTTATGAACGATAGCATACGGACGCTTTACAAAGTTTTAGGTAAACATTTTTTTTGTATTATTTTATTTTTCGGTCTTTCATATGTTCGAATAATTGGAGGTTGACAAGAAGATTATCTTTCTAGTTATGTTTGTATTCGTTGAAAAAGTTAAGCAGAACATTTAAAAATAATAGCCTTTATTTTCTGTTTCTCATTAATTGTGAGATTGTTTTATTAGGAAATGAGCTGCAAATATGTAATCTATTATCAAAACTGGGTTATAAAATTAAAAAATATAAGCTTTCTTCGTTACGAGGAGCAGAGCTTCGAAGGAGCAGCCAGTGCAGTTCATGGAACAAAGGCAATTTCGACTGAATCGTGCAACACGGCAACAATAAATATTAATGAATAAAACACATACGATGTCCATGGGCGCGGATGCCACTTACCATCAGTTGAGTTACGTGAGTCACGTGCTTTGCAAATAGGAATTTTTTTTTTTTAAACAAGCATATAGTAACTCTTCAGTAGTACCAGCCCTATGCAATGTCTTATCCCTCGTTTTATGCATGTTGTGAGCTGTCAGACGCACGAAGACGTCCTGCCTGATCACCACTGAACTACCTACCTGGTAATTAGTGATCTATTTGTACCTTTATTTATATAAACATACCTAAGTTACCTTGTGGCGTTTGTAGTTTTGTCGTTGGAAGTTTAAATCACGCTATTATAGTTTTAAATACGAAATACATAATTTTAAAATGAATCAAATGCTTTTTTAATTTTCTTGTCAAGTTCAGCTGCTTGTTATTAAAACTCTTTGTAATTAATTAGTTCATCAATTCACTACCAAGACCTGAAAAGTTATCCTTACAAAATCCGAAGCACCCAAAACAACTCACGAATAACAAATAACCTTCAAATTTAAATATTCATAATATTTTGAGAAAATACGAAAGATTCTATTCGTATTTCGATATGAAAAGTAAATATTTGTGATAAACGCTCCACAGATATGCTTTCTGCTTCGAGCCCTTCACGTTCTCTCTAACCTGCTTTTGTAAAGATCTTATTCAAGGTGGATTACAGGGAACCAATTTAATACAAAAAAATATTGGAAAGTAAAACGAAGGGTGACGGGTTTCCACGCTCTTGTAACTTGTTTAGAATCGCATGTTTTTCTGAGAATGCATCGATACACGTACATCATAAAATTATTTACTTTGTGGTAACTTTGCCAATCTCTAGTTTAGAATATAAAAATAAAACTACTATAAGATTTTACACATTTCGATGAATCAATTTGTATTTTTTTTAATTGAAAAAGGATAAGACGTTTGTCTTCTATCTCACCCGATGGAAAGTGACGATGAAGACGAAGGTGTTTCACGTCTATTCACGAGATACCTATTCACTCGACCCTTGAAAGAACTAGGACTATAGTTTTCTGGAAAAACAGACGCAGGCAGTTCATTCCACACCTCGGCGACCCGCACCAAAAAGGAACTATCGAAGCGTTTGGTTCGATTTCTTGGGATATCTACCATGAAGGGATGGAAGGTCTGTCTGCGTCTAGTAGTCCGATGCAAGAAGGGTGTGGGTTCAACCTGATCAAAAAGAGCATTCGCGCACTCTCCAAAATGTAATCTGTAGAAGACTGCTAAACTGGCAACTTTCCGACGATGGTCGAGGTTTTGCAGTTTTTTTTACAACTTTTAATTACGTTCTCTTAATGTCACGGTGTTATATTACTTTTTTTTGTTGAAATAGGCTTCATTTAACAAAACACGACGTTTCAAGTTACGAAACTACCTACTTTAAGTATTTTTAAATTTCTAAATAAAAACAATATTGAATTTTGTGAAAATTTTACCTTTGATATTATTGATTTGATATATTTGATATTATGTAAATGAGATTGCTTTTCACTATTTACGTCTTTATAATGGAATTTGTAGTAGCCCCGGTTTCTAAACGAGAACTTCCTATGTATAGTGGTAGACATTACAGGCTTTCAGTCGTTATGTAAATAGTTATGCGGCTTAAAATACATATCAGCGGTGGGCTTACCAAATGCCTGGCTCCGAAACAAACATTAGGCAGTAAAGCTCAACGGTATATTAGGTACAAAAAGTTTCCAATTCAATTCGGGAAATAAAAACAAAGTTTACAGCATGAAGTTGCTCGATTCACCCGGCTATGAGCGAAGATTTCCCGGGTAATTACAAAAATGAAGTATTTTCCCGCAATCACAATAAATTTGAATTATTTCTCTCGGTCGCGTTTTGTAATAATGCGCCACAGTTTTAGGTTAAGCGACGTCGTTTTCCGAGGTATTAAGTGAAAGCTCTCGAATTCGTGGTTGGTCATTTGTCTTCTTGCTATTTTTCGGTGAGTTCATAAGAACTGGACCTTTTCCCGCGCTTTTGCGTTGACTTTAGAGTTTGATGTTCAATCTATCTCTACTTTTATTATATTAAGGGAAGACTTATTTGTTTGTTGGTATGTTTGTATGTAATTTAAAAATTAATGGTACATAATTAACAAGTGGAAATTCTTATGTTAAGATCTCGCCTGGAGCGGTATTAGGGATCCTTCTATTTTATCCGCCATAATAACGTTTACGTGGCTGTGTTCCGGATAAAGGCAAGGAGCAGCCATTGCAATTATTGGAACAAAGGCAACTAAGCCCTTCCAACTTATACCTTTGACTGCAATTATTGGAACAAAGGCAACTAAGCCCTTCCAACTTATACCTTTGACTGCAATTATTGGAACAAAGGCAACTAAGCCCTTCCAACTTATACCTTTGACTGCAATTATTGGAACAAAGACAACTAAGCCCTTCCAACTTATACCTTTGACTGCAATTATTGGAACAAAGGCAACTAAGCCCTTCCAACTTATACCTTTGACTGCAATTATTGGAACAAAGGCAACTAAGCCCTGCCAACTTATACCTTTGACTGCAATTATTGGAACAAAGGCAACTAAGCCCTTCCAACTTATACCTTTGACTGCAATTATTGGAACAAAGGCAACTAAGCCCTTCCAACTTATACCTTTGACTGCAATTATTGGAACAAAGGCAACTAAGCCCTTCCAACTTATACCTTTGACTGCAATTATTGTAACAAAGGCAACTAAGCCCTTCCAACTTATACCTTTGACTGCAATTATTGGAACAAAGGCAACTAAGCCCTTCCAACTTATACCTTTGACTTAAACCTAAGGTTACCAACGCACCATTAATCGATGATCAATAAATAACCATATAATTAATCAGTCAATTAATTAGTCTCAAAACACAAAATGGATTTAAAAATTATTTGACCATTCGAAAAATACTTTTAGAAAAGTAGCATAGGTTATATTTTATACACAATTGCCTATAGCATTAGAAGCACGTGGCGGAAAACCTTTAGTTCCAGACGAAATAATTTGACCTTTTCTTCCTTGGAGTGTTAAATTTCCACAAGTTCCTACTTTGCGTCGTATGCCCAAAAAACTTAATATATTAGCATTTTGTATACTACACCTGCTTGGAAACTTAACGAGTTATTTTTTAAACAGGAAAGAATGTACGGTATTACTATCGAAGAAATATGCAGGGTGAAAAAAGTTAAGAAAATTCATTTCTGTCCTGTTTTAGCAGTAGGAATAAGTAAGTAGCAAAAACAAGTGAAAGACGCGTAGTTCCGTGCGAATTATTTTTTTGTGCCTGATTTTTGGTAACTGTTTAAATCTAAATGTCTAGTACCGAGAGTGAAGGTATTGAGGCCGACGCCGCCTGAATTAAAAGAAACTGCCCACGCGTTTATAGAAAACCTCTTCTGTGAGAAATTTAAGGAAAAATACAGCAAGGTACATTTAAAACAGAATGTTTTTTTACCTCGTAGGTGTAGTATAAAGAACTATATAAGTACCACTCGTTAGAATCGGTCACTTTCTTCCCTCGATTTACAATGTATTTTGCTTACAATATTCTTAAGTAGATTCTAATGCATAATAAGGTTATAAATCTTAAATATTAAGTAATTTACAGAACTAGTAACATTACCATTGTCACGTATTATAAAAACTATGTCCTTACCTAAATCCGCTTGCGCCGATGCTTTGTTGACAGAGCAACTTCTAAAATACGTAAATTTATCTCCATCAACGGATTATTAAAGAAGCAGGCATTTGCTCACTTATTATTCTTAGAACTTATTCATTCCCTCCTTCGGAACAGCCTTTTATATCTGCTTTAAATAGTGAATATACAAATTATGTGAAAATTTCAGCTATGTACTTATCACGTTTTGAATGTAAAATACAGCTTGCTGGGAAACAAACGAACGCACGGACAACGGACGCCCAGTTAATGGGAATTATTTTGGCTATTTTAATAGCCGGCGAACGACCACGTGACTCGTCTATGGTATGTTATCAAAATCATTCGTAGGTGTTCTATTGTTCAGTATATAATATGATTAATATATCGACTAAAGATGCGTTCACGACCTTAGACATCAGTTGGTCCTTTGATCCAGTAACTGAACTGGCTGCTCCTTCCGGAACCGGAACACAATCACGAAACCCCCCAGATGAAATCTTAACAAAAGAAACTCACCTAAAAAAATACCTTTGGGTACCACCTAAAAATTATGTAAAAAAGAAGCAACTTAAATCCACAATAATAATTGCCATGAAACATGTGCGCCATTTTTAATTACAACAAAACTTCCCGAACCAGTTCCGACTGGTTTATGGGCTCAAGTCGAGCAAATGGCACTGAATTCGCCGCTACACGGAATAAATTCGCGCTTTCCTATTGGGAAAGAATAGTGCGCCTAAATTTACGATCCAGGGTAGGGCGGTAAAGTCTCGTTATGTTGAAGTATGGCTGGCAGAGCACCCTGTATAAATGCAAATAAACTCGACCGCCGTGTGAACGAAGTTTAGACTTTGCTTTCAGTTTAAAATTTGTATTCAATGTTGTACAGTTGAATAGGAAAGTGTTTTCTGTTGTTTTGTTTCTGAATTTTTGTGTGTTTTCGCGGAGTTCCTTGTTTCTTTTGTTTTGTGAGTTTCATAAGCCAATAAGCGAATGATATTTTCCTGCTTTTTTCCCAATTTATTAGTCATACTGAACTTTGTATGACTTAGTAAAGTTAGTAATTTGTTAAGGGATCATAGAATAAGCACATTTCTATTTCTTCATTCTTTCGTAATTTACTAGTAACAGAAGATTGTGGGATTTAATTTATGCTAGTACAATGTGAAAAATGGATAAAACATTTTGTACAAAATTTTAGTTCATAAATTTACATATTCATCTGTGAAATATGGTCATCAAATTAACCAAGGCGCACAATGTATTGGTACAATCACTCTTTTTCAGTACGAGCAGTGTCGCTCTGGAATGAACTACCACTCGAAATAAAACGCTGTCGATCCTTAAATCCATTTAAAATCAACTTGAAGAAACACTTTTTGTCAAAAATTTATAACCAAGTGAATATTTATGAATGTATATATGTATATAGTATTTATTTATTTTTTATTCCGTAAGTGTTTAAGTATATGTATGTAACATTTATGTATGTATGTAGTTTTTAGGGGAGTTAAAATGTTACGCTTTCATATATGCTGCACCTGATATAATTGTAACTTCAACGTTTCTGGTTGTCTGGTCGAGATCGCTTTATAGCGATAAGACCGCCAAACATAACATTATTGTTTAATAAAATTCTTTTATGGTATTTCTTGTTATAAAGGTGTATTGAAATGTAAATGATTATTTGTTTTTTTATCTTTATTGAGCGATACATATATTTGATTAAGTCGGCTGTAAAGAAAACAGAAATATATGAACAAAACATAACTGTACATAATATAATTAAAACTATAAGGTTTACGTTTACACCAGATCCAAATACATAATGCAATAAAAACAAAAGGTCACTTTTGCGACAGCTGGTATCGTGTAAAAGTTCTGTCAGTTTTATTTTGAACACATTCCATGAGTCGGTGATCCAGGTCCTCTTTAGGTTAAAGAAGTTGAACTTGAAATGCAAAAATATTGTATACTAATTTGAAGAAAGTCTGCGCTGGTCTCACTCAAATACCAATTAAAGCATCGGTTCGATATAATAATGCTAGCACTCTATAAGTAGCAAAAGCCATTCATTTAAAGAATACCCTACAGCGGTCCGGACGCCATAATAGGCCATAATGGGCCAGCGAAGGATAGCGTAGTACAATTTAAATGGCAAACGCTTAACTTAGCTGTTATGGTTGACTTTAAGCTGTAGGAAAAATATGAATGACTAAGCTTTTGTAAAGAAATAATGTTGAATGCGGATTTTTCTTTTCAACTTCTTTTCGGAAGCATCTACCATTGACGAGTAGATCTTATTCGTTCCGGATCTTTGGAGGTAATTATTTTTGATTTCGTTTGTTAAGATCTCGTCTAGAATAAAAAATATACCCGTGAAGTTTCTTGCCAGTTCTTCTTCACGAAGGTTTCTTTTTCGAACTGGTGGTAGAATCATGTTTTATTTGACGTCAATAAGAACAAGTAATTGTCAATGTTGAGAAATAAATATTTGAATTTGAATTTGAATTTGAATTTGAGCGGTACTACATATTTTGACAGCCGTCATAATCACGTTTTCGTTGTTGTGTTTAATAATAATAATAATAATAAATCCCCAGACAAACACACCAACTGTATAGGGGAAACGGGGGTAATCAACAACTCTGCCCTTCTTATTGCAAACGCAGTACTTGCAAAATGGTGGTTTCGAGATAAACGCGGTAAACATATTTTTTGATATCTAAGCAGGAAGTCGTTGTTGTATAACTTTTGAAATATGCCTCAAAATTAAGAAATAAAATAAGCTTTCCATTACAATATTTTTTAGGTCTATTCAACTGTCTCATTTCGATAAAATGCGCAGTACTGCATTTTCATTTACCATCTGGATTCAGTATCACTAAGGCATAATGCAGTATTTGTGTTTATTACTGCAAAATCGGCTAGCACGTGTTCAATACTGCGTTCGTAGTTAGCAATTATGTCCTATTTTTAGGCTTGCTACCTAGTTAAATGTTGGTAAGTTTTACTTTACAAAATAAAACACTAAAGTACTTAAAAAAGTTATTTTATATTTCTTTAATTATCACAATTAATATGGCATTATTATAATCAATCAGTCTTCATAAATCTCCTTCAGGAACATTGTTTTAACATTAATCTAAATACTTTTATTCATCACTCTTTTTAATTGTAAAAACATAAAAAAATATAGACGGAATTCATCGTCAAAATTTAGCAATTTGTTCCAAAATATTAAATGAAAAATGCAAGAACAGCAAAGGTGTTGTTTTTTAAAATTTTTAATTTATGACAAAAAGATGTAATAAAAATAATAATAAATCTCAAACCAGGGTCATACTTTTATAATTGCTGACAGTTTTCACTATCAAGTCGAGAATCAGCTTCAAAAAGCTTTAAAACTAAAAAGCACTCAAAACATTCTCATCCAAAATAGCTTGACTCAAATGTAGCGAACTCCAAAACATGGTCAGTCCATAATAACTCTTAATTAATAACACTGACACAAAAACTAAAAGTCCTTTTCAAACCAAATAAAATTGTCTAAAACAAAATAACAATTCCTCTTAAGCAAAAAAAAATCTTCGAAAATAAAATAACAATTCTTCCAACAAATAAAATAAAATAACACTAATTTATTCTTCAATATAACTCTTCCGACAACTCTCTATGCTCTACAAGATCCACCGACTCTTGATTTACGGGAAGATTTTCCCAAAATAACTGCCTCAACAGGTGCTTACCATGCTATCATTTTCAATGCCTGCTTCGACCTTAGCTACTTTCCAAAAGCTTGGAAAGAAGCGACAGTCGTAGGCATTCCCAAGCCGGGTAAATCTCTGAATATCCCGGCTAAACACAGACCCATCAACCTCCTCAAGGCTATGGCTAAACTTCTCGAAAGAGTCGTACGCTCTCGAATGTGGAACCATCTGTCTCCAACGGATGGCGATCCCCTCATCATTCCCATCAGTCCGGCTTTCGCGCTAAGCACTCTTGCCCTCAGCAAGTACATCGTATCCACGGCTTCTATCCGCGGCGTAATAAAAAGGTTGCGGTTTTCTTTGACGTAGCCAAGGCTTTCGATAAAGTCTGGCACAGCGGCCTCGTTTATAAACTCTATAAGATAGGCTTACCGGATCGCCTAGTCAGGATAATGGCGTCGTTTCTCAAAGATCGTACGTTTAGTTTTAGAAATGAAGGCACGCTTTTCGCGCCTCGTCCCATAAAAACTGGAGTCCCTGAGGGCTCAGTCCTCGCCCCTCTGTTGTACACCGTGTACACAAACGACATTCCCACCCCGCCGAAAGGCGTCGAACTCACCCTCTTTGCCGATGACACCGCCCTTTATACCAAAGGCAAATGTGTCCCGCACCTCATCACAAGACTCCAAAAGGCCGCTAACGCCCTCGATGTATGGTTTCAAAAACGGCGTATCGATGTGAACCCATACAAGAGTTCTGCGGTTTACTTCGACTTCAAACACCGTCGCATCGCCGACAATCTCCACGTTCGAATGTTAGGTATTCCCATCCCCTGGAAGCACAGTGTTAAAAACTTAGGCGTCACCCTAGACCAGACGCTTTCTTTCAAGCCACACGTCGATAGAGTAATGAAACTCGCCCGTCTGTACTTAGACCGCCTATATAGTATGTTTGGTAGACAAAGTAAAATGTCATTTAGAAATAAACGTACGCTTAATAAGACCTGCGTTAGACCCGTCATGACTTATGCGTCGCCAATCTTTGCCCACGCCCAACCCTCCCTCCTGGAAAAACTGCAGGTGGTCCAAAATCTCTTCTGCCGCAGGGCCACAAACGCACCTTGATACGTGCGTAACGCGGACCCGCACAAAGATCTTGGACTACCTAAAGTGCAACAGCACCTCAAAACACCCTGATCCTTAAGTTCGAGAGTCCCTCTCGTATACTACCCCTGTCATAGATTCGAAGTTCAAAATCGCTAGACTGAGAAACGCGTACAAGAACGTAGCCACGCAACTGTCACTAGATTTCGACGCCCTTCACCGCAAATTCTAATTCTCATTTTTATGACGAAGACCGCCTACTTCCCAGTATACTCCCCTCTAACAAAAAAATATTGATTTATATCTGTTCACAAGTGAATATACAATTAGGTATATACAGGTACTTCAATTCATCTTTGCGCGCGGTGCAATGTGTGCGTGTGTGTGTGTAATAATGCAAATGTATTTTGTGTGGCATACGCCATCTTGTCAAATACTGTTCTCTTCGCTTTGGTGTGTGTGGGAAATTGATTGTCACGCTCATACAGTCACTGTATATATAACGAGCCCAAAATATGAGTCGAAGTATCCATACATTAATTAATGGGTGCTAATTAAACAGACTTCTTTTTAATAACATTATTCGCCTCTAAAAATCTACATTACCTTCTAAATTACTAAGTCAGCCACAATTTACGAGCCTCTAAACGATACTATCTTCGCCACTAAAAATATGTTGTTACATGATGTAACAACATATTTTTAGTTTTTATAATTTAATTATCATCCAATTTCGATTATGGCGCTTCACCGGGTCCTAATGCACCACGCTCGCTTCGCTCGCTTGGTTCGCGCACGCAATAAATGCAGCCTAACAATAACCTAACCCAAATTTAACTACTACGCTTTCTATAGAATATTTAGTAGGCGGTGCATAAAAATACGAATTAGTGCATTAGAAGCTATCTCATTTTCCCGTGGCTTAGTTATTAAATTAGAAGTTTGATCACTTGGGCAATAAAGAAACTTGTGGCTTGACTTACGAGTTATTGAAGTAAAATATGTATTTTAAAACTTTACGACAATGAGACAACAGTCGCGCAATTACGAAAACTTAAATAACCTGTCCCCACTTAGAGCAAAACTTTTCGATGTTAGTTATGTACCCGGTTCTTCCAGAAGGACAATTAGATGTAAATGGCCAAAGGAAACTCGTTATTATTTCTTTCTCTACCCTTTTTTGGTACTTTGAAAAGCATATTAAGTGATGCTACAGGATATTTTATCCAGTTTGCCTTTTGTTTTCGACCCAAAAAAATATTTGACATTTTGGTAATTGAATTATTTGCTAAGATCTCGAAACTAGTGAGGCGAGTAATAAATGCTAATAGCAATCAATTGTTCTAATTTCATGTTAAATTATTTATTGTTGTTGTTACTTGTTATTTCAGTCTAACTCCTAATACTGCTAATTTTCCAAAGTATTCTTACTATCAAACTCCATATTTGAAGGACGACTCATTATAACAGTAGAGAAATCCCTGCTTAGTTTATATTGTGTCGTTTTAAAATATCTTGCAATTGAGTTTTGTCTGCAATTCTCTCTTAAATTGTTTCATGGACTTCCATTATCTTTGGAAACATCAAATGCAGGTGTTATCAGTATGTCCTAGAACTTCTGTACAATATGCGTCAGCCCTTTGGAAATGAAACGGACATAGTGGACATAAATCGTGAATTATAGCTCTCGTGTCAGATAGAGTGCAAGATTCAATTCTCGGAAACGATTTATTGCTCCAGGATATATCTCGGTTAGAAACACATTTAACTATATTGATGTAGACACATTTAATGTAGGGAACATGTGATTGGAAGTCGCTGAAAGTAGATTTTAATTAACAGTGTCATTGAGCTACTAACGTTTGAAATCTGCGTAAAAATTTAAAATACGAATAAAAATAAAATGAAACGTCTTTTGCACAACCTTATTTAACAGCTATCAACGTGATAATGCTATCAGTCTTTTGGCCACTTTGTCCTAGCTACAAATTAATTTAGGCGTTGTATTAGGTATTATCTATTGTACTAATATTTTTAATTCTTAATTGCACCATTATGGCATAAAGAACCAATCGCTTGAATTGATTTAATCATATATTTCTAAAAGAAAACAGAAAGTTGCAATAAATGGAGAAAAATTATCAGGATGAGCAGTTACAGTGGGTTCATTCATTTACAAATAAAATTCATGGGTCATACGCTTTTGTAATAAGGTTCCTGAGGGTATCCAAGATCTTCCTATTGACCAATTCAAAGAAACTATAAAGCAAAAGTTGTAAGCTAAAGCATATTATAAACTATACGATTATTTGGATGATAAAAGCCCTTGGGTATAATCATAGCAGATAGTCTTCATACAAAAAGAACTAGGAATTATGTCTATGGTTAGAACTTTTTGATAATGACAGCTCCGTAGCTACTTTTCGAGCGAACAATTGTCATATGTCACTTAAATGTGATTGAGGAATGATAACACTATGTGCAATCAATGATGTACGGTTTTAGGTTTTGTTTCTATATTTTAACTATGTTAAAACTACTTTTATTATATTAATACTTGAAATTGGCAGAAATAGTTAATGTGTAGAAACTACAGCTGATTGCCATAAAACGCAAAATTTAATTTAATTTTCAATCAATCAGCTCGATCCTCCATTATGGTTTCAATGTTTGACGAGTGAGGAGTTTGCATTGATCAATTTCCGTAACACAACCCCTCAATTCCCAAATATAGTAATTAATTTGCGTGCATGGTGCTTTCACAATGTAGAACAAGTGCTGGTTGTAAATGAGAAAGTAGGCGAAAGGACTTAATTTTCCATAATTTTCCAAGAACTGAGATAGGACGTTACATTGGTTACCATGTCTTTGTGCTAATAGTGTTAACTTACAAATTTTCAGTGAGGTAGAATTTCGTAAATTGTTTGTAAGCCACAAACATTTTGAAAAGAAAGGTTTTCTGGGTTACTCAATAAGAATAATGGTGTTTAATTGGTGCAACATAATCAACAGAATATTAAAAGGTACTGATGTCTCGCGTCTAGAAAATAAAAATTTGCCTCCCATGCAATGTAAACAAAGCATATAAAAAAGCAAATAAAACAAGTTAAGAGATAAAAAAAATTCATTAATATACGAGTCTTTTATTTATTTTACCTTCTTTATCTTTTGGATTGTTGATGAATCTTGTAGAATTGAAGAGGGGCTTTCGCGCTGCCACAATGGCATTACGCCAAAATCGAACGCCGTCATTTTAAAATTAAGAAACGAAGGACAATCGAATTAAAAAAAAAACCTAGTTGTCAAATTGAAAAAGTGGGTTCCTAGTGTTGTAGTTAGGAAGACGTTCGTCTGATGCGTAGCATCACTAGTTAGTTTGTGAGTATAATAAATAAAACATGTGTAATGTGCCTGTTTGTTCGTTGAGTTCTTCGTCCCGATGAATATCTAAAGCGTCATCTTATGGTAGCGTCGGGTGACGGGTTGCTCACTTCCCTCTAACATGGTTGAGGAGGGCGATGGCTGGATTCCGTGTTAACTCGTGAATGGGTGCTGTTTGAGGGTGTTCGTCGTTTGGATATTTGGGGGGAGCCTTGCCGAGCTAACAGATGCAAATAAGAATAATTTTGTAAAGACATAAAGAGATACTGTAAATTGATTTTGAAAAAAATATACCCGTGAAGTTTCTTGCCAGTTCTTCTTCACGAAGGTTTTTTCGAACTGGTGGTAGAGCCATGTTTTATTTGACGTCAATAACACCAATGTCATGTGTCAATGACACAAGTAATTGGCAATGTTGAGAAATAAATATTTGAATTTGAATAAGAAATAAAAAAGATAAATTTCATTTTCAAAAGATATTTTATATAGATCACTGAACCCACAAAAATACGTAATACACCCAAGTTTCGCAATCCCTATCGTCTGTACCCCAAACAATTAGTCTTACACAACAATATTCGGTGGAATACAAGGAAAAACTGTACAGAAATCTGTTGGTACAGGAATCTGGTGAATCCGTGGTTCCGTACAATAACTCAGGCGCGGTCTCAGACGAGGAACCGATGATTCACACAATATAATGACGTGTTTTCCCCCTGGACGTGTGTCACACCGTATAGCGTGAACTAAATATGTGAAAAAATTAACTGACTGACAGAATGATTTATAAACGAGCAGCCTCAACCCCTTCCTTTAAAAAGCTGTAATTTGGATCGAATATCAGAGGGTCTAGATGTGAATGCATTTATAAAAAAATAAAGTCTGATTTTACTTAACAGCTTTAAATCTAAGACTTTATTTTTTATTTATTTTGGAAGTCAGTTTTAGTTGGATATGTAACACACCACATTAGCTGAAATATTAAAAGAGCTAGCAATACTGTAAATGTAAATTAAATTAAATGGTTTCTTACTACGATGGAGCAACAGGAGACAACATTTAAGTAATAACATTAAAATTACTATTTTACATACCTATGACAAATTTGAAAACTTTACAGTATTTTTAAATCTTTTATTTGACATAAAAAAATCAAAAGGAATTTTAATTTTTAATTAATTTCTAAAGGTCCCTGAAAAACAACACTTACTGAAGACTTAATACCAGTGATGTTGCGGATGCCGATTTTCTCACATCCGCGGATGTAAATGCGGATGCGGAGTTTTGAAGGTTGACATCCGCGAATGTGGATGCGGATGCGGATATTTAGGATCTTATATAAATAAAGAATTCAAACACATATAAGGTAATAATTAACATTTTTATTAATGAAAATTATTGTAGAGTATGATGCTCATATTTTTTTATATGAAATTAATATGAAAATTAGTAACTGAAGCTAAAAACAGGAGCATTATACTTAATAAAAAGCAATAGTGCCGCTTTTTCTGCTTTAAAGCCATTACGTAGAGGTTCGTAAATCAAACCCGCTACTAAATAATTGTTCGCTAGGAACACTGCTTAGTGAAGAGGATTAAAATCTTCGTGTTATGGGTGATAATATCTTAAATTCCTCTCCATGAACACCCCACCATTTAACTGACTCTCTTTTTAGTGCGCTAAGAAAGTAATTTGTCATTCGTCGTATAACATTCGCATCCGCATGAACATCCGCTTTGATTTATTGCGGATGCGGATGCAGATGCAGATGTCCGAATCCTTGCGGAAGCTCCGCATTTGCGGATGCGGATGCGAATATTCGCAACATCCCTGCTCCATACTGAAAGTCAAAACATTAATTGGGTTAGTTAATATTACTAACGGAAATATTTACAAATATTAATTTTTATAACAACAGGAAAAAAAAGACATTTTTTTGTACATAAGGCAAATTGACCAAAAGACTGGAAGATTATATTGTTTATAATAATATAAAAACATGTGGGCGTATTTCCCGTTCGGTGTGACAGACAGCCAGCGTAGAAATCTTACAAATATATTTCGTGCCACCATTTGTAACATAATAAATGAAGCGAAAGCTATTTTCGAGTGAGATACCAATAGAAACTGATCCCAGGATATTTTATGATCGCCTCAGTATATCTTTGTTACACACAAACTAGTTGCGCACGTGGCTCTGCTTACGTTATTATTAATTAAATGAATTTCATGTTTTTTTAATGAACATGTAACAACTATCTTCGCCTTCATCTTAACTATATGAAACAGAAGCAAACCCTTGTCAGTTTTTAATTTAAAAATTATTTGATATCATTTTTAGAAAGAAATTCCCCTGGTGCTTTCTTTAAAACTGTCTGTCTGGTCTATTGCATGACAAACATCAAAAGTGTTCCGGTGTTTATTCAACATATATATTTTCGTGTAAGTCTTAACACTAAGGGAATTCCGGGATAACTTCTGGTTACTGTAGCTAATAATATTTTGATTTTTATTATAACAATATAATAACCCTTACCTTCTTATAACCCTTTCCCTTACCGATTACCCTTCTAATAATTAAACCTGATGAGTTAAGAGGTAAGAATTACCAGACAAGATAACTTAAAATGAACACTCGTATTCACAAACAAGTCATTACATAGACCAGTAATTACTTGGGACTGAAATCCTTAAATTGCAAAATTTTATTTCGTAGTCGTCTAACACGCATATTCAAAAAAGGGACGCTTCTTAATTCTCAAGTAAAAAAACGATGAAAATGGAAACTGGGAAATTTTAACTTTTGACATTTCTTGCTTCAACGAATTTCTCAGCTGTGAAATGGAAATCATTACTTATCATAAAGAAAATCAAAAAATCTAAATATTTTATTTCATCATAGGTAAAAAAAATGTACACCTGTTGTTCCCATTTTTTTCTTAATCGAGATTGCGTAAATACAACTTTATTTGGCTTTTAAAAGATATTATGGGTAGACTGAGAGGGATAAAAGAAGTGGAAAAACCTTCTCGGCACTCTTTTGAAAAAAAATCTTTTTTATTATAAGGAACAATTTGACGACGACATGAAATAATTCGTTACTTTTGCTCAAGTTATTACTTTTGCTTCACTTTTCCACTTAAAACTAATGAAAATCGCATAACCTCTTGATAAGACCTAAAAGAGAATAATGTCGTACATGACCCAATGCATCAACTACCCAAGTGACATTGCAGTAAGTCGTACTAAGTTGTATACTCTGTGCTGTGTACCTCTTAGTGTCGATTATTAGAGCCCCGTCCATAGATTTTGTATTATATAATCGGTCTTTACCTATGAAATTGCCGTTTTTCACGAAATAAATGAAGCGTAATGTTTTTATATATTTTTTATTTCTATTAATCAAAATAATCACCCATGCAATCAATGCATCTTTGCCAACGCATTGGTAGCTTATTGATGCCTTTCTTGAAGAAATCAGCTGGACGGGAGGCAACAAATTCTTCAAAGGCATCTTGTACTGCCTATCGGGTATTAAATTTTTTCCCGCCAAGAAGTTATCCAAATTCTGGAAAAAGTAGAAGTCTGTAGGCGCAAGGTCTGGTGAGTACGGCGGATGACGGAGAACTTCCAACCCCAACTCTTGTAGCTTGGAGACCGTCTGCTGTGCAGTATGAGGTCGCGCGTTGTCGCGCAGGAGCAGTGGAGCCGAACGATTGACCAAAGCTGCTTGGAGACGTGCGAGCTTCTCCATCATTGTGTTCAGTTCTTCACAGTACACATCTGCAGTAATGCTTGTTCCGTTTGGCAAGAAGCTGTGATGAATTACACCCGCGTTAGACCACCAAACAGTGACCCTCACTTTTCTAGGGGTAAGTTTTCGTTTAGGGCATTGTTTGGGTGCTGAACCAGGGTCCAACCAACTTGCTGAGCGCTTACGATTGTCAAACAGGATCCATTTCTCGTCACAAGTAACAGTGCGGTTCAGAATTCCTTCATTTGTATGCCTGCTGAGCAGTGCAAGGCACGTCTTCACGCGTACTTCGCGCTGGCGGTCATTGACTTCGTGGGGTACCCATTTGTCAAGCTTTTTTACCTTGCCAATTTGACGCAAATGGACCAATATTGTTTTGATGCTAACGTCGAAAGCTGCTGCTAATTCAGCCGTGGATTGAGTTTCATCAGCTTCCACAATTCCCTTTAATTCGTCATTGTCGACCAAAGTTTTCGGACGACCACGGGGTTCATTTTTCAGGTCAAAATTTCCAGAACGGAAGCGGGTAAACCAACAACGGGCGGTGCATTCGTTTGTAGTGTTCGCTCCGTAAACGTCGTTGATGTTGCGTGCCGCTTGTGCTGCTTTGCTGTCACGACGGTACTCATACTCCATAATTACTCGAATTTTTAACTTATCCATGATGACGAAAAATGTTCGAATGCGTTGAAAACAAAACACTAACTATTAAACAAATGACGATTTTAGAAAAAGAATTCCATGTTTGTCAAATAAAATTAATTTGAAATTAGAATTATCAGTCAAAAAAAAATATATTTTCATTTGAAATGGCCAGTACGGCAAAACGGCAGTTTCAAATTCAAATTCAAATTCAAATATTTATTTCTCAACATTGACAATTACTTGTTCTTATTGACGTCAAATAAAACATGATTCTACCACCAGTTCGAAAAAAAACCTTCGTGAAGAAGAACTGGCAAGAAACTTCACGGGTATATTTTTTTTTTTTCAAAATAAATTTACAGAGTCTCTTAATGTCTATACAAAATTGTTCTTTTCTGCATCTGTTAGCTCGGCAAGTCTCCCTCCCCCCAAGTATCCAAACGACGAACACCCTCAAACGGCACCCGTTCACGAGTTAACGCGGGATCCAGCCATCGCCCTCCTCAACCATATTAGAGGGAAGTGAAGTGATTCATAGGTAAAGACCTATTATAAGCCGATAGAAGTTCCCGTTACTAGACTCTGTGTTTTGCTGGTTATTTATTCAAACGTACCTACACATGCATAAGCTGGGCTTATTCAGTAAGTACTCTTGGGTCTAGAAGCCTTATATGAAATATAAGAATTAATGTAGCGCAAAAGCTGGTGCATCTTTTATAGTGCTCTATTTGTGATCTTATACAAAGTGGAAATGATAAGTGATCTCAATCCATTATTTGAAAAGTATACAATATATCGCAAAATTACTGATTAAAAGTGCTTACCAGCTCTCCCAAATAGTATTAATAATGGTTTATAAAATAAACGACATTTATACAAAGTTCGATGTTTCGAGCTTTCAAACGTATAGTGTGGCGACGTGAGACTCAGCGCATAATACCATAATTTGATATCAGTTATCAGTAATCCGTTTTAAGATATCTACTATAGTTTTGAAACAATGGAGTGAGATCACTTATTCGCGCCATTTTGATCGCATGGGAATTTGATATAATTGATATAAAGGCCTAATCTCATTTATGTTTTTGTTGGTTATGTTGCGAAGTAATAATAACAATGTTGCTGCGGCTGTAAAGGATTTGTACCCGACTGTCAGAAGGAGCCTTATTTTTTCCGAGTGTATGTATGTTTCTTTAGCACGATCTGCAGCCTAAACGGTTTGACGGATTCCAACAGCTGAGGTGTCATTCGATTTGTCTTAGTTGTGAGAGTGATATTGAATATATTTTTTCCCATGGAAATAGGAATAACGTCGGAAAATAACTTTAACAGTCGGGTGTTTTTAAATTTGTTGAATTCAACAGCTTGTTTAAATATAAATTGAAAGTTTAAGAAAATATCTAAAGCGTCATTGTCACTAAAGTACGTCTTCTTACGGTAGCGTCGGGTGACGGGTCGCTCACTTCTCTGTAATATGGTTGAGGAGGGCGATGGCTGGAACCCGCTTTAACTCGTGAACGGGTGCCGTTTGAGGGTGTTCGTCGTTTGAATACTTGGGGGAGCGAAGCTTGCCGAGCTAACAGATGTAGATAAGAATAATTTTGTATAGACATAAAGAGATACTGTAAATTGATTTTGAAAAAAATATAGTCGTGAAGTTTCTTGCCAGTTCTTCTTCACGAAGGTTTTACGAACTGGTTTTTTTTTTTTTTTTTTTTTTTGCTGCCGAGGCACCCTCGCGGGAGGGAGGTGGAAGATGCGTCATGCATACCCGCCCGCAGGTAAATTCCTCTGCGGGGGGGTTATGTGGGACTCACCAGAATGGCACCTACCCACTAAAAACCACCTGTTGGCTGTGGTAAGCGTATACCTTTAGCCTTCATCGGAAGCGACACCCGTCGGGAAGTTGGGCGCGCTGGCGGAGACCCGCTAGCGGGTCTTCCGCCTGTAGTGAAAGTTGCACTGAAGGTGCTCAAAGGGACATGAGTTGGTGGCCGTTCTGGGCAGCCTCCGGTGAAGCCGGGGCTGGGCAGAGGTCGGCCGAAGCATGATTTAGGGATCAATTCATTTAAATGAACCTACAATGAATTGAGAAGGGAACTATGCTCCGCCAGAGCTAGCAAACGCTCTGTCGGAGTACGTGAAGCCCTAAGTTTACGGGCTAAGACTGCGATTTCACTAACATCGACATTTTTAATAGCGTCGCAGACGATACGCATATCGTCTGCTACGGAGGATTGAGGAGTGGGTTTGTATGGGCGAGGAGCCGGGATGGGATTCGATGCGGGACGCTGCCTCCAGTTTTCTGGAGCAGGCTTGGGCTGAGTAGGCTTTGCAGCCGGAGGAACCCGGCTACGCAGCGGCGGAAAGTTTTCTTGAGAAAGGCGCGGGGCCTGTTTGGGAGCCGCCCTTTTGAAATTGGAGCGCATACAGCGGGGTGCACGAGGGCAGCCCCTGTAGTTTGCGGTGTGGCCGGACTGGCCACAAAGCACGCAATCGGGAGGAGAGGGAGTTTCAGGAGTGCGATTGCACTCCTTAGTGAAGTGCGGGACCAGGCACTTGACGCACCTAGGCGGTGCGCGACAGTTGGCTGCCGCGTGCCCGTACAACTGGCACCGATGGCACTGGCCGGGATGACCGCGGCGATGAGGCGCCTCGATTGAGATCCCAGAGAGGCCGCAAATAGAGCTAACCCCTTTCAGGATCTCTCTGGACTTGGGGACGTTGGCGAGAATCACCAAAGCGAGAGGGTGTTGCCTCCCGTACTTGCTGTGCATTTTATGCACCGCGAGTGCCGGGAAGCCTTGGGACTGCAGATCCTCCAGGATGGCCTCGTTCGATAATTCGAACGGGATTCCCCTGAGTACCGCTCTGATCTTACGCTCTTCTGACAGAGCATAAGTGTGATAAGCATATTGCTTATCGGTGAGGAGCTTAGTCAAAGCTCGGAAATCGTCTATCGACGAGACAGTGATTTTAATAGATTCACCCGAGTTTACCGCTCGGGTGTAAAGGATCTTGTGCTCATTGCACAGTGTCGAGACCTCAGTCCATTTACCCTTTTCCCGAAGGAAAACGGGTGGTGGGACCTTGGCCTTGACAGAAGTTGGGGCCGGAGCGGGTGTTGAAGACACCGGGGCAGCTGGCGTTGAGGACGCCGCAGGGGGTGTAGAGACGGGCGTGGAGGGCGCCGGGTCTTGTTTCGAGCGCTTCTTAGAGCGCTTCTTAACAAGGGTGAAAGAGGGAGGCTCAGGGCCAGTTGGGGTGGCGTCCGAGGAAGACTCAGTCGCGGGTGCGCGCTTGCGGCGCAGAGGGGCGTCTACTTCGCACTCCATGTCACTGGAGGAAGGGGACGCGGGAGGGCCTAAGACCTGAGGGGTCTGGGGAACTGGGGTGGCCTGAGGGGCCGGTGTGATTAGTGGCATGATTAGAGGGAGAAATGATTGCAGTGTGCGAATCATATGAGGGGCGCAGTAAGTGCCTTGGGCGTCGTAATCAGCGATCAGCTTATTCAGGAGCTCCTCAGGGCTTAGGGAAGCCATTGCGGAGGGGTTGGGGAGGGACGACAATATATAAATATATATAATATGAACCTATCGACGATGACTAACTTCCTAAAACCACCCTACACGCAGTAGGGCGGTTGAGAACGACGCGGATAACTTACTCGAACACGGCACTTGAAGTCCTGGAACAACGAATTCCCGTCGACGAAGCTCACGTTCCACGAAGTACGGTTAACAAGCCACTATTCGCCGTGAAAACGGCGTTAGAAACTTATTAGAACTACGGTTAACGAGCCACTGTCCGCCGTGAAAACGGCGTTAGAAACTTAATACGGTACACAACTATGAAATTTGGGTGCTCAATTTGCGCGGGGGCTAAAAGAGCGGGAAGGCGTCTGCGATCGACGTGCGCTCGAGAACGCACGCAGACCGAGACTCTACGAACTGGTGGTAGAGTCATGTTTTATTTGACGTCAATAAGAACAAGTAATTGTCAATGTTGAGATATAAATATTTGAATTTGAAGTTCTAAAATACAGACAGCTATAAAATTAAATTAAATAATTTCAACTTTAGCTGTCTCCGTGTTTACAGACAGCTACATATATATTTTTCGTCTGTGGTATAATCCCTTCCCATATTCGAACAACCAGAAAAATATATGAACGCGGTCCGCGTGGGAATTCATTAATAATTGTTTACTTTTCATTCGACTTGTAAAAATTAAGGTTCAACGGGCTGTAATGTACTTAAAGGCAAACAAAATAAAATACAAATTGACTTGTTATTGGGCCATATTTTTAATTTTTATTTGTTCGCATTTTTTACATTTTTGGGTTCTTTATCATGGTATTCAGGAGATTATTCAATCTATTTACGTCGATTTACTGAAAGTAAAATTATACTACCAGTGTTATTAATGTGGTTTGTAGACGTCACTTAAAAACAGTTCCAAGTTTTAGGGTTCCATTTCGTTTACTTTCTAAAGTACGACCTAACATTCCAAAATTTACCGGGAATTAAGAATAAATAAAACGTAGCTGGCTAGCCGAGTCTTGGGAAGCTCGCATCATTCCCCGTAAGGCACACTTGTGTCCTCCAAAGCTGTCCTAGTACAGGCCTACTACGCTCGTCTGCCGTAGTCTTTACAATCCGTAAAAAACAAGAATGTTTACAAGTTAACGATCAAAATACAAGAAAAGAAAAATAATTACAGATGAAACAAAACGTTGAAAATTCATTGTACATTGGGCAAAGTGGCCAAAGGGCTGGCAGAATTACCACACAGGGTCACAAAGGTTGTACGAAACATGATCAAGGTTACTTAACCTTAATATTTTATGTTCAATTTACTATTGTAACTGTATAAAATATATTTCGCAGTTTTCCAAGAAATCTTTTCCATGGCATGTATATTTCGTGGCCGTATTCTCCTTATTTATTGTTGTTAATTATTATTTCCTGTCAAAAACTGAATAAAATCACAACGCACATGACCAGACAACTGCCAATATACGAAATTAAAAAAAAGTAATACTGAAAAATAGTGACCAAAATTGTGATTAAAACTTAATCATAAAGGCAAAATTTAATTGCAATTCAATAAAAAACCTCATTAACTTTCTCATTTACATGAGTCATAATGAAGATTTCCTTCCATACATGAGGTCTGTGCCTGTGTTGTTTCGGCAGGATAAAGAAAATTCAATCATGGAGTAAATTGGAATATCCCAGCGACACGGGGGTTCTGCGGAACTCGCAGACAGCTTTATGTGGGTAAATTATTGCTACATCAAAAAATAAATAATGACAAGGATTTTTGCGATAGTCTGTCCGGTATTTGATGGTGACAGTTTGCTGTGACACCTTTTTAAGTTACTAAGCTAAGAAGTACGTTTTTGAATCGGAACTTATCGCGTTTATTTTCACATTCCGAGACATCTGAGAAATGACTGAAGGTTTTCGTAACTGTCAAGACACCTGTCATCTTAGTCACTCGTGACCACGGTGTCTGTAAAGGTAAAAACATGTTTTATTTAATATAATGAATCGTGGAAAGTTAAGAGAAAATAACAGTCTGTCATTCGCTTAGGGTCATCAAAGTTGTAGTTTGCGTCTCTAAGACAATAGTTGACCAACGCATTATCATTTATTCAACTAATATGTATTTTAATAAAACCTCATATTCAAATTCAAATATTTATTTTTCAACATTGACCATTAGGTACTTGTTCTTATTGACGTCAAATAAAACATGAACCACCAGTTCGGCAAAAAATTCGTATCTAAGAACTTCCAAGAAACTTCACGGGTATATTTTTTTCAAAATAATTTTACAGTGTCTCTTTATGTCTATACAAAATTATTCTTATCTGCATCGGTTAGATCGGCAAGTCTCCCTCCCGCCAAGTATCCAAACGACGAACACCCTCAAACGGCACCCGTTCACGAGTTAACGCGGAATCCAGCCATCGCCCTCCTCAACCATCTTAGAGGCTACCATAAGAAGACGTACTTTAGTGACCTTGTGGAATATCCTATCTCCTGGCTGTAATAAACTGTTTAGGGAATTACTATATTTGAATCAAAATAGGGAATGTTTTAAGCAGCCAGAAAACGAGATCGCAGGTAAGTGGCATCCGAGCCCACAGACATAATCAATCGTATATATTACTGATATAATATTATAGTTTTATTTATCGTGTTAAGTTGTGTTGCCGATCTAAGGCTTAAGTTACAACTTATTCCCGTATTACACTGGCTATTCCTTCCCGTTATCCGGTACGCAATCACGTAGACGTGGTTATTCTGGCGATTAAAATCGAAAGGACTGTAGTATGACCTTAGACGCAATTTTAAAATAAGAGCACCACATTAAGAAAACCTAGCTTGTAACATAGATTGAATGAAAAGGTTCTACACCCGTAATAAATTATTTAAAAAAATAAAATACGGGCAATATCCCAATATTAATAATAACTGAATGTGTACCCATTCGGAGCGACGCTTTGTCACGCACCGCGTAAAAAAATACAATTCCGAATTCGAATTTTACGACCCATAAAATATCTGCGTATATTTTACTCTGTGCCTGGAATCTCAAGTGCGTTCCGACCCATTTAATAAGCCCGGTCAGGAAAGCAATTAAGATTTTATGAAAAATACACGATAAAACCCTTGTTAGTTGTGTTAGATAATCAGGCTGTGTAAAGACCTCCTTCGATCAACTTGTTATAGATAATACAAGGTAATATAACTTGCAAAACTTGTACGTATTACTAAAATACATAAAAACGAAAAAGATAACTTATGCAGCAACTAAAGAAATACCTTGATAGCACTTGTCCCACCGCCAGCGAAAAAACGAGTAGCTATCTGTCATTCTCTCGTTCAAGAAAAGTACAACACAAATAGATCCTACGCAAATAAAATGTAAAGATATATAAACAGTTACTTACTGCATTTTCATACTGTCAGCGAGAACTCGCCTCCCGCAATTGTGTCGCAGCGACAAGCGCTAATAAAGATGCAAGGCCTAATAATGATTGCTTAGTGGTCAGCTCTCACACTCGCCGAGAACCACCAGCACATCAACCACCAGTAATTCTACCTTACGACACGTGAATGCAGATATCGCGTTTGATGGTTATTACTCTTGAACACAGTATAACTTAATAAAATACTGAATTAATGGAATAAAAATTCTTTAAAGAAATCTATTAACAAAAGATTTTTTGTATATTACGAGACATGAATGATATTTTTTATAAATTCTCCTATTATAAAATGGTCATGCAGCGTCATCAACAATTTGAAAAAAAAGCTGTAACTACACACTTTTACATCGATTAGTTAAAAATGTAAGCTAACTCGGATTAAAATGGTGCTATAAATCTGTGTCAGTCCAATAGAAATTGTCAGTGATGACGGACATATTTAACTGACTAACTGGCTTACTTCTTGGTAACTCAGATCTGCGCAAGTATATAAATGAAGTTAAATGCTTGGTCGAATACGAAACCTCGTTATTTTAGGTCACAGTCATACAAAAATAATAATTTTACTGAAGATGTTAAAAGCCATAACTCGAAACAATATATTTGTTAATTTACTTTAAAGTCAAAAAACTACAAAAATAAACGAGATCAAGAGATTAAGTCGCTAAAAGTACGCCAACGGTAGCACTGCCTCTTACGCCGGAGGTCCCAGGTTCGAGTCCTGGTCGGCGCATTTATTTGTATAATGCCCAGAGATGTTTGGTCTCGGGTCATATGTATGTTTTTCTGGGATCGCCCCCAGTGGATGCCCAGGCAGCGAATCTTGCTGACTTTGGGGCCATACGGTTGGTGCTCTCAAGCTGAAACGTAATCTATAAATGTTAACTTCAAAAAATGACTTGATTTCTCAATATGGTAAAAAAACTCATGCAATTAAAAACAAAAATAATAGTTAATTAGCCTGAATCTGGATGTTTTTAGTATTTGAGACTACACGACTATACGACTGAAACTATACGACAATAAATAATTTGATTATCAACTAAACTGTACAACAAACAGACTTTATTCAACATCTATAAGAAAAAACGACTCAAACAACCTAATAAATCATGGAGCCAATCTTCACTACCATCCAGTAATCTGAACCTCACGTTCCGCGTCCAACATGGAGCTTAAACAAAAACTGTTAATTAGGCCATCTATAGATCGTTAGCAGCAAAAAGGTCGGATATGAAAAAGAGGTTTAATAAAGAAGTGGTGGCGCGGGGCGAGGGGGAAGTTCCTCACGCACCTCGTAAGGTTACGGGGAGCCATTTTGGCACAATACACCAGCTTAATCAGTCACGCGATGCCACCTTAACACTTGTGCAGGGCTGCCACTTAGGTTGACTCAAAGTTTTTTAGTACTGGTATTATTGAGCACAAGTTTAATATTATTATGTTTTATAAGAACCTACTTCGTAAACAATGCACTGAACAAATAAAGAAAGAAAATAAGTCTGATTAACAAAGTTTTTCATTAGTAGCTAAAAGTAATTTTTATGTTCAATGCGATCGTATTTACATTTTAATCCCTTCACTGCTCGATATTTAATCAAATGTTTTAATTCTTCTGAATAAAAATTCCATAACAATATGTGAACGATAAAAAAGTTAGTTTCCTGCTTATAATCCTTAATTTAAGACTATATTAAATATAATTTTCGTGATTAACAAAGAATTAACTTTCATATTTTTATTCACAAAAGTTCTTAGACAAGACTAAGCCAGGCAATATGGATGAAATTGCAAATACGTTATTGAAAGTTAATTGTCGAGAATCGAATATCGACCCTCGCCATCGCGCGCCTTCTACACTGAACAATACCTACCTACGTCGCGCGCGCAGGCGAGCGCGGGCGAGGAGCGAAACGGACGAGGCGCGAGGAGGCGCAAGTTGCGGGTCGCGGGCGCCGCGGATCCTCGCTCGACACGACCGGCACTTCTGCTACAGACCTTCTACGAGATCACCGCGCGTGTACTTATGTTGTAATTACCTATTTAAGCTTTATACCTATTCCGTTTATTTTACATATGAAGAAATGGCTACCTGTCTTGCTCAAATTGAGTCTATTTTAAATTCAAGACCTATGACCCTTTTAATTAGGCGACCACATACATCTATTCCATACCCGATAGTATTAGAAAAGAACCTGACCAGTCTTGATCGCTACTAGCATTCGTCAACACTTCTGGGGTCGATTCAGAAACGAGTACATCTGTATTTTACAGCAAAAAACAAAATGATTGATATGGTTCTAATAAAAGATAAATCCCTTCCATCATTAATGTGGTCACTAAGAAGGATAGTTCAGGTGTTTCCTGGAACTGATGGAGGCATTCGTATCGCAGACATCGAAACACGCAGAGGAACTATTCGAAGAGCCTTCAATAACTTTTATCCCATTCCATCTCAAGAAATCTAATATCATCCTGGGCAGGAGCATGTCGAGAATCGAATATCGACCCTCGCCATCGCGCGCCTTCTACACTGAACAATGATTACGCGCGCGCAGGCGAGCGCGGGCGAGGGGAGAAACGGACGAGGCGCGAGGACTTTCGACACGACCGGCACTTCGAGACCGGCACTACGAGATCACCGCGCGTGCACTTATGTTGTAATTACCTATTTAAGCTTCATTAAACCAATGCTATAGAAACTACAGTCCACTTTAATTAATCTCCCGACATCTGAGACCCCAACATAATCCTGTTTCATAAATTTCTAAACAGATAAGAGAGAGAGAGAGAGAGAGAGAGAAAGAATGCACTATTCTTTAAATAAAACATTAATTCTTTCTGTACGTACAGACCATTCTATAACGTCATTTTACAAACTGTAACTTCAAATCTGAGTAAATAAAAAACCTATTTATCATACTTCTCTTTTGAAAGTAACCAAAAAAGAAAAGAAAGAAAATATTTATCTATTATGTACATTTTGGCAACCCTATCAAATATCGTGCGCGCAGCGAGCACCGCACCGTCACGCGAGTTGTTTGGGAAATTCGCGATTTTCACCAAGAAATATATTTCGCTCACAACTTTGTATTCCAAGCTTAGAATGTGGCCACATTAACATTATTCGCAGGTTAAGGTCTCGGTGTAACGGTTAATTAAATGAGATTGCGATTTATTTTTCATATGAAGATATATTACCAATGTAATAAATACTTATAATTTGTTATGTAAGTTATTTTTATTTTAACAGTTTTGGTAAATTTGCTTTTTTTCTACTTTTCTTAAGTCGAGCACATTATTATACAAGCTTAGCTAAAGAACAAAAGAGACAATGGTATGGATATTTACATAAATTAAAATTCAGGTAACCCAAGTAACATTAGAATTATTTCACGCTCTGTTTTAGGCCACTCCGGTGTCCATTTGAGATAATCAATCGGTAATCAATCAACGGATTTATCGAGCTTAAAGTTTTTGTTACATTTTTTAAATATACATATAAGGACAAGGTGACACCGGTCGCTGAATTAGTTTGGTCACAATTTGATTGATTGACTTGCTCGTAGTTAATTTAAAAAAGGAGGATGCATACATTCTGCTCTGCATACAGAATTTATTATGATATTATTATTATAACGAACAGTATTAGTTAATGTACTTATGTTATTTAGTCTTCTAAATTCTTCTTCTTGATTCGCACAAACTCTTTGGTGGACCTTAATTTTACAGTCGAATGATGAATGATGATGAGAGAGATGGATTGTGGAGTTTGACAAGAGTGACCGAGACAGTTACAGTACTTTTTATCAAAGTCAACAAGAGTAAAATTGATAAAATAGCAAAAAGTCCTGCGAGCTGCGTGAAATAACTTTTGAAGCTGCTGAGGAGATTTCTCTCGAGGACATGGTCGTCGAATCGCCAGATCTTTTTTAAGAAGATGCAGGGCGTGTATTGATGTTGATGGAAAACATTTCGAACATTTGTTATAATAAAAATTTTGGATTTACTATCAGATTATAATTTCAATGAACCTAAACGAAAATTAAGTCACTGAGCTAGGTAGGTCAGGATTTTTTGTAATTTTTATCAATTTTACCTACTTTAGTATACTTTCATAAAAGTAGCGTCACTATCTGTCTCGCTCTTTCTCTAAAATCGGATTACTTCAAGTTTTTATTTTTTACCTATATTTTTTTAGTATTAACTCACCAGGTGTTGTACCATTTTGGAATCCTGATTAAAGGCGCCAACTTTTGATGTCACTTTCCAAGGCACTCCAGTAAATTTTTTTTCAGGAGGCTCTGTCAAAGTCGAGATATTTTGAAAATTTTATTTAATTAGTTCGGGAAAAAGTATTATTCCAAAAAAAATTTGGAGCTATTGTGTATTATTTTTTATTTTTGATTAAATATGTGTTATTTAGGGTAATGGCTGCACGTTTTAAATTGACAAAAATAACCAACATTAACCACAACAACCAAATAATGGGTAAAAATCGGCATTTTATGTTTAATGCCCATAATTTCTAAAGAACATAAAATGGATTTTTTTTCTGATTTTTCTGATGATGGTTACCATCTATCCTATCGTCCCGTTTTGGCTAGACGTTGAATTTTGGGACACCCTGTTTACCATCCTGGTTACCTTTATTTATTTTTTTTAGTCTTCAAATAGGTACATTTGTTACTTATGAAACATACGACATGTATTTTTTTATTATACATTTTTAATGCGTAAGAAATTATTCATATTCGGAAGTTATAAATAGAATTAATACTATTTTACTAATAGTGATAGGCATTTTTTATTTGTTACAATAATTACTGTAATATTTTAAATGATTTAATAAGTATGTGATAGAGTACAAAATTTGGTGCAAAGCTTTCACATTTATAATACTCGCTTAAGGTTCAGAAGTGCCATTTCATGCATAAGTTTGGTGAGATAGTCAAAATTGTTCACAGACAAATATTTCTTTCTTTTTATTTTTCCCGCGGGCAACATTTACGTAGAAATTTTCTACTTCTTTATGGTACTTGACATAAGAATTTCGTAATTTTTTTCTTCCACTAAATAATCGTTTCGTATTCGATTGTCAGCCTAGAAATGCATAGTGCCAATACTTAAAAACAAAATTTTAAACCTCTTTTTACAAGGCTAATTTTCCCAAAATATAATTACCATTTTCATAGCCAACCAACGAGCACCTGATCCATCAAATTTTTGATAGCTTCTGTGCCCCGTGAACCCCTTTAATCAAAGATGTTTTATTTATTTGTATTATTTGTAATAAATACATTTGAATATCGATTAATGACGCGGTCCCGGCCGTAGGCTTCATTTTTTAAATAATAATAATAAAAATCTTTATTTGCCAAGAACTTAAAAGTATGAGTTACAAAATTCGTTTTTACACTAAAAAGACTAAATGCCTTAAGACTAAATGCCTACCCATTACTATGTAACAAGTTTTTAGTAAAACAAATATAAAAGTTACAATTGTTACATCAAAATTGTATAAACTCGACACTTTGACGGTAGAATTAAGTTAATTTGAAATAGCCTTTATTGCTATAGTTTCACTGGCTATTCATTTCCGTTAACCGCAAACGTGGCTTTTATGACAGTCAAAATCGGAAGGACCGTAGGAGGTACCGCCTCAGACGAGCTTTTAACAAAAGAAACTCCTCTTTCACTAAATGTTTAACTCGGATATAGCAAAACGCAATTAAAACCCCATTTATACACATCAAATCTGTGAGAAAATGTCGAAACACAGTTCACTAACTTCGTAGCGAAACTATCACTCAACAAATTGCTTCCCATACTTACACATAAACTTGCGCAGGCCTTTTGTTGATGCAAAATTCTATCAACCGCCGCTTGGTGGCGCTTAATCTCATTTTAATCACCGACAACAGTTGACAAACTATTTATGTACTCTATGGTTCAGGGCTGGCAGATTTGGTACTTCTTTGTAACTTTTGCTACGTTTTGTAAATTTTTTTCATTATCTTTTCGTTCACGCATAATAGTAGGTAATAGATTCACATTCCTTTTCTGCTTGAAGATATTGAAGGAAAGTAGAGTAACAACAGCTGTTAACATAAATAATTATATTTTGGCCTCCGTTTTGAGTTTGAAGGCTAATTTAAATTCTTTTGTGCGCACAACTGTAGGCTTATACCTTTTATCAGAAGGGACAATAGGAAATAGTAATTAATAGACTTGTGTTCAATTCAATTAAGGATTTATGGTTGAAATCTCTTTGTCACCTACTTATCTGACGTACGATACCATCAGTACCCGTGTAGGTATATACCTGCGTACATACTACACATGCTCACTGCAACAACCATTCAATCATTAAAAAAAAACCACTTCAAGTTATTTGTTTTTCATTTTACAGCAACCTGCATAAAACTATTTGACATTACTTATAAATTACAAACGTTACTAATTTTTACAGCTATTGAGTCTCTGTTTGAAAAATATTAGAAAACATTTATAGTATTTTCAGACCACTCTTTTTATGGAGAAATACTTTTATAAAAATCGAAATATTCACATACGTCGATCTAGCAGCCCTATCGTCGTGCGTGTAACAGTCTACATTAATCGGTCCCTATTATTACGAATATTGGTTGCTGAAGAAGATTGATGCAGTGTCTCGTTTGATAGCTATGTTCATATGTTGATGAATTTATTTTATTTCTGTGCTGGAAGAATGTTTGCCAAACAAGAATAAACTCAAAATACTTGTGACGAATGACTACTTAGATCTTCAAAGTAGATATGAAATATTTAGTTCTCAGGATAAAAGATTGGTTTAGACTCTTTAGAGGTTCCAATGCCATCTGCTAAGATTTATGTTTATCAGGCGTTTTGTGGTTCATGTCATGCACTCTCTTTTCAGTTTTTCTAATTTATCTCTCAGATCATAAATTATATGCGATAGAATCAATTCTTAAACATTATTTGCTATATATTTGTGAATGTATTGAATTGACAAAAATGTACAATCAATGTTTACAACTATTAGATACGTACCACATAATTGAACGAATACTCTTATATATTGCTACCTATTTTCTACAAATTTCTTACTTTCAAACAATAACAACATTTTTTCACAAACAGACTAAAGGTCAAATTCAAATTCAAATATTTATTTCTCAGCATTGATAATTACTTGTTCTTATTGACGTCAAATAAAACATGACTCTACCACCAGTTCGTAAAACCTTCGTGAAGAAGAACTGGCAAGAAACTTTACGAGTATACTTTTTTCAAAATCAATTTACAGTGTATCTTTATGTCCATACTAAATTATTCTTATCTGCATTTGTTCGCTCGGCAATTCTCCCCGCAAGTATCCACATCGACAAACACCCTCAAATGGCTGTAGTATAAACCTAAATTTTATGAAAAATACCACACAATATTCAGAAATTTTCAAGTGAACAGAATCAGCTGCCTTTTTTGATAGGTGTTTACCATCCTCGTATTCATCAACACATTCCACTACGTGGAAGAAAAATTCTTACAAATTTTATTGATTCACTCATTAACCCGTTGTCGCCCCTCGTTGTCTCCAGGTAGCCACCTCGCGGCTGCCGCTGCCGCGCTTCTCGCCCCGCACCGTGCTGATGTACAGCGCCGCGGTGGCGGGCGAGGGAGTGGCGCTGCAGCTGCGCGAGGCCACGGCTGCTGAGATCGGGGACCAGCTCGCCCTCTGCCACGAGCCCGAGATCCTTGCGGATCTGCTGCAGGCGGCGGATATTGGTGAGTAGTGTAGTACATTGACTAGTTGGAGAGAAGAGGAGACATTCACTAGTTGGAGAAGCACCGTAAGAAAAGGAAGGTAGCGGAATGAAAGGCTGAAAGAAGAAGCAATTTATTTATCATTTGAAAGGTACCTCTGGTTAGAATCTTCAATACCACAGCAGGTCTGCTAAACGTTTGTTACTACTATATATTTTATTAATATTCTGTTCATGATTTCGTGAAGGTGATGACATCTTGTCTGTCTATCTTGACTGTGACTATCGATGAAGATACATTTCGACCTGCAATAAATTACAAGGAATTGTTTTATCTAACTGTACGTTTAGTACCGTCGACTAATATGACTTTACAAATGAGCCTTTAGTGGTAAAACGGGCGACCATACAACTTAATGTCTTGCTGTGACTTAGACTGTTTCGGCGTGATATGAAAATGAACGAATAAATACGATTACATGGATTATATCGGCCACATTGTGATATAATCCGTGACATAAGTCTCGATATTCTACATCGTGCCAAATCCAGCTGCTGGGAGCCAGACATGCCAAACTTAAATACCTACTAGATTTAGCCTGGGATTCGCTCGCGTTTCCCTCGTCAACAGTAATTTTCAACACCCAATGCAAAAAGAGGGGTTTATTAGTTTAACGTTTGCTGCCAGAGGCCTCGCGTCTCTCACACGAATGGGCCGATTTTGATACTGCTCTTTCTCTTTTACAAAACCTGAATAAACGCCATATTTGATGAAAATCGATCAAAAGTTGTACATGTTTTTTTGTCATCAGTCCCCCGACTTTTTTTTTCGGTTAACATATAACTTATTCCTGGTTGAAAGGTAAAAAGATATGGACAATGACAAAGATTACATATAAATAAACGAACTTTTATATCTCAAATTAAAGTTACTCGCAGAATATAAGTATGTTTAAATGGATTTGCATTTAAATTCAAATTTCCCAATCGAAGCTGTTACTAAATAAAGTAAAAAAGGGATTGTACAATTACTACAAATGTAGATGAAGACATCATAGTCAAACATCAAACAAATCCTCTAACATAGGCAACGCACTTACATCATACAGCCAAAATGGCGGTTCATATGTACCTATATGCAGGCAATCCAATTCACATACTAATATCAAATTCTGTATTCAATTCGTATTGATCATCTTTTGAATCAAGCTCCGATAACATTCAGCAATTAATTTACTTTCGTAAACATATAAAGGTGCATTATGTACGAAATTAATTATTTCTGAATAATAATCAAATGATACGCTTCAATACCTTGATTTGATTTGAGCCTGTCGTACTGAAAGGTTAATAATCAGGTGCGTTTGAGATTTTACGAAATGTGTATTCGTTAGAGCTTAGTAAGAATAAAAGATTTCTTACGTAGTTTGAATGTAGGTCGTTCAGCTGCAGAATTTTAACAATTAAAAAAACCTCCTACTTATGTCATTTTTCTGTAGAAATTTATTTTCAATTTTGAAAATTACTTAATCTTGTTGGAATTATGTATAAACCATGACTCTACCAACAGTTCCAAAAAACCTTCATGAAGAATAACTGGCAAGAAACTCCTAGGGTATCATATTTCAAAATAAATTTACAGTGGCTGTAAACTGTCCAAACCGCGAACTTCCACAGACAGCACTCGTTTACGGGGTTAACCTTGGTACCAGCCATGGCCCTCCTCAGCCATGTTAGAGAGAAGTGAGCGACCCGTCACCCGACGCTACCGCAAGAAGACGTAATAACAACACCTCGTATGTTGAAATTCGTCTATTAGGGCTGTAGAGTGTGCAAAAAAATATCCAAACACTAGAATTACATAAACCTCTTTTAACCTCGAATAACATTTATTTGTTTCTTCTAAAAATATAGATCTAGTTTTAATAATCTTTCATTACTATAAAGCAACATTATCCTTAAGTAATATAGGTTACATTTGATCCTGAACTCCTTAGGGGATCTAGGGGCTCCGGGAGACTCCTATAATCCGATAGTGACGTACGAACCCTTTTATCTCATATTTAATGTCTTTTGCAACTTTATTAGGAACTATAATTAAATTCTACGACGTAATTACGCAAATTATTTTTGATTATGTGACTCAAATTATGTTTAAAGTTTCCATGTTGGTAGAAATGGTAACGATCAAATTCGTGCATGTTTCTGTACGTATATTTACGCGTGTAAGCATGTCTATAGCAGACTACTACGCAAAAAGACATACTTTTCTTTTGCTGTCATATAAGCAGATATTTTCGACGCAACAACACCTGTCTGTACCAGAATTCAAACCGGGGGTAACCAGATATCGTCAGTAAAAAGTTTCTTTTTCAGTTGATCGAACCTTCCCCCTTTCTCCACCGGTCAACCAGACGCAGACAGAAGTTTCACCCGTTTGTGGTTAGCGTGCCGATAAGCCGAACTAAACGGTTCGATAGCTCATTTTTGGTTCGTGTTGCCAAAGAGTGGAACGATTTGCCTGCGTCTGTTTTTCCAGACAAATATAACCCTGGAGCTTTCAAGTGTAGAGTGAATAGGTACCTCTTAGACAGGCGTGTACGATCCTCGTCTTCATCGTCACTTTCCATCAGGTGAGATGGAAGACAAACGCCTGCTAATTATTAATTTAAAAAAAAATTACTCCTTTTTATTTTATTTTGTCGCAGCTGTCACATACCTGTACACCTGACATCCCTATCCACCATTAATCGTAGAATTAAGTTATTATTATATTCGTATCTATGGTTATCGATTAATGATGCGTTGCCTAACTCAGGCTTAAGTTAGAATTGCCTATGTTCTGGAAATTACACTGGCTGTGCCTTCCCTTTATCTGGAACACAACCACGTGAACCGGATTATTACGGTGGTCAAAATAGGAAGGACTTTAGTACGAGATCTTCACATAACAACTGTATTACCACTCAGACTACGTATTATTCAGCTTGTGCCGTGTACGTTCGGGATAGAGATCGCCGAAATCCAAAAGGGTAAAGCCGGGCGGGTTTTTTCTCGATAATTCATCTAGCAATATTCGATTTGAATGTGATCTTTCGATCCGAAAAGTAGGTAGCGCCACTACCTAATACATCAAATACAAAACAGGCTTCCAAGACTGACTTTGTCCACAAATTAAAACAAACAAATTCATAAAAATAATTTACATATAAAGGTGACACAAATATTGAAGTCTGTTCGGTCGTTATAGAATTTATTAATTTTCTTTTCATCGTAATACTGTTTTATTTTATTTAATTTATTTTATTTTATTTTCATTGGATAACAAACAGTGTACATAATTATACAGTTTTACTACTAAAGACATAGTTAACTTAACACCATTTACATGCTATCACATATAAGTAATAAAGCGCTTGTTTTATATCACAAACAATAACGGAGAATCCCAAATCAAAAACAAAACACATACATTTATAAATATACAAGAAAAAAGCAAGAACATTGAATATGACAATGCACAAATCCACATTATAACTAGCCAGGTGCATCACTTTCGTAGTCAGTTCTTCAAACGAGAGCTCAATATCGAAAACAGAACGATAAAGAGGCTCACAATATTAATTAAGCCAGTAGAATACAAACACAGCATGGTATAGCCCCGTACTTAGCCAGTATATTTAATGACTGTGTTGATAATGGTGTTTTTCCTGATTTAATGAAATTGAGTAAGGTCATTCCAATATTCAAAGCAGGTAGTATGTCTGACCCTAATAATTTTAGACCTATATCTATACTACCAACGCTCAGTAAGATTTTTGAAAAATTAATTTTAAATCAATTACTTTCTCATTTTTACGGTAATAGTCTAATGAATTTTAAGCAGTTTGGTTTCACGCGGGGTCGCTCAACAACCGATGCCGGTGTTGAGCTCATAAAACACGTATTCAGCGCCTGGGAGGAGTCGTGTGATGCTATTGGTGTCTTTTGTGACTTGTCCAAAGCGTTCGACTGTGTGGATCATACTACTCTACTCATGAAACTGCACCATTATGGCATTAAAAACCGAGCGCTTGCCTTGATTAAATCATATATTTCTAATAGAAAACAGAAAGTTGCAATAAATGGAGAAAAATCATCAGGATCGGCAGTGACAATGGGTGTGCCCCAGGGCTCAGTTCTCGGTCCTTTCCTATTTTTAGTTTATATTAATGATCTGCCATCGGTCGTTAAGAATCAATGCGAGGTCATATTGTTTGCTGACGATACTTCCTTCTTGTTTAAAATCAAAAGACAAGAAATTGACTATCGAGCGGTGAACAAATGCATCTCCAACACAGAGCAGTGGTTCTCAGCTAATAATTTGCTCCTCAATGAAAAAAAAACGAAATGTGTTAAATTTACATTGCCAAATGTCAAACAGGTAAACACAAACATTGTAGTTAAGAGCCAGGAACTGACTCCTGTAAACTCAACTGTATTTCTGGGCATAACCTTAGACGCCAAACTGCAGTGGGGACCGCATGTTGATGGTTTAGCGAAAAGGCTTGGCTCTGCCGCATATGCTGTTAAAAAAATTAGACAAATTTCAAATGAAACAACTGCTCGATTAGTCTATTTTGGTTACTTCCACAGCCTCATGACATATGGTATTCTGCTGTGGGGGAGTGCTGCCGACATCGATGCTATATTTATTCTGCAGAAAAAGGGCTGTTCGCGCAATCTATCAGCTCGGTCCAAGGGTGTCACTTAGAAGTAAATTTAAGGAAATAAATATTCTTACCTTCCATTCACAATATATTTTAGAAAATTTAATGTATGTTAAAAAGAACATAACCTTGTTCAAAAGAAAAAAAGATCTGCACAATGTTAACACAAGAGGAAGAAATATGCTGGCAGGTCATAATAGCAGGCTTCATAAAGTCACTAACTCATTCATGGGTCAATGGGCAAATGCTTTTATAATAAGGTTCCTGAGGATATCCAAGGTCTTCCTACTGACAAATTCAAAGAAACTATAAAGGAGAAGTTGTGTGCTAGAGCATATTATAAACTATCCGATTATTTGGATGATAAAAGCCCTTGGGTATAATCCCCTCATTAACAGGATTGTACTAGTATTTGTAACAAATACTAGTACAATCCTGAAGAGTCCCGATGAATATCTAAAGCGTCATTGTCACTAAAGTACGTCTTCTTATGGTAGCGTCGGGTGACGGGTCGTTCACTTCCCTCTAATATGGTTGAGGAGGGCGATGGCTGGATCCCGCGTTAACTCGTGAACGGGTGCCGTTTGAGGGTGTTCGTCGTTTGGATACTTGGGGGGAGGGAGACTTGCCGAGCTAACAGATGCAGAAAAGAATAATTTTGTATAGACATAAAGACACTCTGTAAATTTATTTTGAAAAAAAAAATATACCCGTGAAGTTTCTTGCCAGTTCTTCTTCACGAAGGTTTTTTTTTCGAACTGGTGGTAGAATCATGTTTTATTTGACGTCAATAAGAACAAGTAATTGTCAATGTTGAGAAATAAATATTTGAATTTGAATTTGAATTTGAACAGTAAATGTTATTTCAGGAATCGCCCAAAAACGCTTAGAGAAAACAGAAAATAATGTATAATTATTTGGTATCAAACCATTTGGAGGATATTACCCTTTTAAATGTTAATGGACTGGAATTAAATAAATCCAAATCCACAGAACCCGCGAGTGCATTTAGGTAATTACTCGCTCTGACAAAAAAAGAAAATTTCCTATAATTGGTATTGCTGTACTGTACGTGCAAAAATACTGGAAGTCTAACGGATTTTGCGGGTACACGAAGATTGATGTTAGAAAGAAGATATGGCGAATCTACTTTTGACTGCGCTATTTTAACTAAGAGCGAAACATCTGCTATCTTACGTCTTTCTGCAAGAGGCAAAATATGATGTCTCTTACATCTCGACTCATACAGTTTATCATAGGTTTTGCTCTTAAACTGTAAGTACCTTAAGAACTTTCGCTGGATTGTTTCGAGTCTGGTGACGTATACGTCATATTGTGGATTCCAGATCTGAGAACAATACTCGAGAGTGCTACGCACTAAACTACAAAATAGTATTTTAACAATTTTGACACTTTTGAACTGCGAACACGTTCTTATTACGAATCTCATAGATTTATTGGCTTTCCTGGCAACATGGTCTATATGTTTTTCAAATGTTAATTTAGAGTCAAGAATTACGCCGAGATCCATTATATCATTGACTCGTTGAAGATTCTGTTCTTTGATATTGTATCAAAATAAAATAGACTGTAATTTGCGAGAAAAAGATATCAAGTGACATTTCGAAACATTTAAATCCAAATTATTCTGGAAACAGTATTTCTGAAAACTTGTTAAATCTTCTTGAAGGCGCATGCAATCGTCCACTGATCTTATTTTTCGATAAATTTTCATGTCGTCAGCATATAGAAAAAATTTTGAATTACGGAAACAAGAAATGACATCATTAATGAAGATATTAAATAATAACGGGCCGAGTAATGATCCCTGTGGGACTCCAGAGGGGATCGAGCACCACGAAAATTGATACCCATTTAGTGCAACAGATTGGGATCGATTGTCTATATACGACGCAAACCATCTAAAAAGATTACCATGGATACCGGCGAATAATAGTTTTTCAAGCAAGATTTTATGATCTATACGGTCAAATGCCTTACTAAAATCGGTATAAATACAATCGACCTGTGCACCAGAGTCCATAGAAGATGTAACATCATTGACAAAGGACAGGACATTTGTAGCAGTAGATCTATTTTTTAGAAATCCATGTTGTTCAGCGATAAATGAACATGACAAGGAGCTATAGACTTGATTAAAAATAATTCTCTCAAATATTTTTGCGAAAAGGGATAGTTTTGAGATTGGCCTATAATTTTTGACCTCGTCTTTGTTACCGTTATAGATATAGGTAGGTACTAGTGATACCTGTTGTAAAAATAACTAATAATAATAAAACTAAATTATTGACAAAAGAAGAAGAATTAAATACATATTAAGGCAAAGACACCAACTATGGCCCCAAAGTAAGCAGAGCTAATGTTTTGGATAACCATACAGCGAACTGGGGGGAACCCAGAATAAACATACATATAAAAATATAAACAGCCATGACCCGAGAACAAACATCTGTGTTCATCACACAATGAGTGCCTCGACCAGGACATGAACCTGAGACCTTCGGCGTATGAGGCAGGGCTACTACCCGCTACACTACTCGGCCATTTAAGAGCGTTCACAGTTGAAAAATAAAACTTTTTAGTCATGTAATTAATAAAATTATATTTTCTTAAGCCAACAAAGTTCTTTAATATTATTTTCATGCATATACAAATATAAGTTAAATGACGTCTAACTCCCCTAAACTGGCAACCCCATCCAATGTCATCCAAACTTCTACTAATTGTGTTGCCAACTTAATAATTGAAATGTGGAGTATCTTTTCAGTTTCGTCCGATAGCCGGGAATTTCTCATCTCTCACTAAGGAGGTTTAATTCAATTAGGGACGACGGAGGTCGTTTGCATGAGTTTGCATTTTTAAGCGCCATGGACGCCGGATTTTGACAAATTGCTGTCGTGCAGCGCTGAGGGCCTGCGGGGGTAATGAACAAACTGCTTTTGTTGCAAAGAATTCAAGCAATTCGGGAAGTTAGGGGCGGCTGGGGTATTTTAACAAAGAACTTTGTTTTTTTTGTTTTTGGATTGTGCTTTTTAGGCATATGTGAACGACAGTGTTGAAGTGTAAATGTTATTATTAGTTATATTTGGCGTCAATTCAAATATTGTTATTAAAATAATTGGATTCAGATCGATAGTGACCGTGTCTGTACAGCAATTCTAAGCTTGTAAAAAGATAAATTGCAGTATAGCAATTATCTAAAAAAACCTGATTTTCATCTTATTAAAAACAGCTATTTTAAATTTGTCTCATATTAAGTATAATTGAAAATATCTTTCTGTACTTCTCTGATTTAACTATATTAGATAGAAACAAGTGCTTAAGTGAGAAGGTCGACTCATTTAAGCTCAAGTATGAAATTCAATAATTGCTTTGGATACATTTTAATGATAAGTAAAATAAAAGATTTTTCTGACACCTAACACAGAGGGATCACTTTTGAAGTTCACAAAAAAATTGTCTAATAGTTAATTGGTTTGATACATTCATTTATTTATTCATCTTATTGTTGATGCTACTGTAAAAATCAATAAGTAAATAATTACAAAACAATTGAATATTTATCACAAATGTACAAGTCTATCTTTACAATAGTCAGCCTAAGGCCACACCACACTCCAGGAGGCATCAGTTCAATATGTACCTCTAAAAGATAGTCCCACGAAAATATTGTAAATAAATAAATAAAAATTCGTTTATTTCAGTAATCTTGGTCAGTTTCCAGTGTGTAATCAAAAGATACTCGTACTGGAAATTACCCGCTACTTCTCTTAAAGATAAAATTAAGAATAGAATAAAATACCTTTAAAGAGACTTCTAGAAGAATTGAAAGATATAAGGAATACATTTCCAATTGTGTCAAACAAAACCTGTATAAATAAATAAATATAAAACATATTTCATAGAACACTCGCTGATATAAATAGCAGGCCATCCAGCGTTTCCCGCTAGTTTCGAATGCAAAATTCCATATTTGAATTTTAAAATAATCGAACATGGCGCCCGCACCGGAACCAAGTCGTTGAATTCTTCTTTTGGTATGATTCTTTGGATATTTTAATAAAATTAAGCGCGCTCGCGGTTGCTGAATGTCAACTTTGTTCTTATTTTATATCTATAGATTATGTTCAGTCCATGCAGCTTATGTGGTTTATACCTCCATTTTATTTACAAGCATTGTATGTGCTTTTTTATTTGTATTGAATGTAACAATAAATCCCTGGACAAAAACACCAACTGTCTGGCTCCAAAGTAAGCAGAGCTTTTATTATGGAACTTATGGATGGCTAATCAGCAAACTGGGGAGGGACCCAGAATAAACATACATACACAAATGTCAACAGCCATGACCCGAGAACAAACCTGTGATCATCACACAAGTGAACGCCAACCTGGACTTGAACCTAGAACCTCAGGACTACTCTACCCACTACGCCACTCGGCCGGTATATAGGTTTTTTTTGTTGTAACAAATTCTATTAATTAATTAATTCTAGCTTTAACGCAGTCGTGACATATTACTTACACATATTATTTACACAGAAATTGTAGGACCAACCGTTGGAAAACCATGGGAAAAAAGACGACGTAACATTTTAACAAAACACAATATTTCCCCCATCGCTAAAAACAGACTCCCAAGAAACCCCAAGTTCACAAAAAAGATCCACAAACTCAGCCAAACAAGGCTATTTCTCTATTTGTGGTTCGGCAACACATCTTATTTAGCCCATGCACGTTCACCGGCAAATAAATGGTCACAACCCCATCATGCAGTCCTTTGGGCTTATTTAATTAGCAGACCGGTAAACAACCCGGCTACTTTACGCCGTATTAATACTCACATTGAATTAATCTAGCCTCATATTGAGTTTGCCGAAATGTATCTATTTACTTGATGAAAAAGTTATGTAAAATATACTTTATCAATTTCGACGTAAGGTTGGATTTTGGATGACTGCGCACAGAATATAAGTTTTGCTTCAATGTTTGATGTATTTGGTTATGGAATATCAATACATGTTTCCAAGCTGGTACGTCGTGTAAACGCATGGCTCATTGACTGTTTTGAACGGAATCCGTCTCGATGATGTTACGTATTAAATCTCGGTTTACTCGGTTTTTTCTATACTTAGGAAGGAATTGTCTTAATTCAATTTAATAGAACAATTTCTGCACTTTTCAGTAGTCATTAAATCATTATATACCTTACACAATAAAGTCACACTTGTAGAACAAATAAAAGTTACCTGCCCATTCAAATATCAGCCATCTCAGAACTAAACCATAAAATACAAGTGAAACTACCAAATTAAAAACTTCTTGTATGAATGGTTGGTAACCTTAAATGAATAGGTAACCTCATTGTCATGTTTTGATACCACCTGAATTTCTATTCGATCAACAACGTAGAAAGCATCCCATATTATATTTTCGGAACTATCCAATAAAAACAAAACAAAGCAAAAATTCAATATAATATTAGGTTCAAAGTAACATTGAGTATCAAAATTACATTTTTATTCATAAAAATAACGGAAACAATACGGCCCTTACGCAAACAGAGAGCAATATGAATAAGTGGGGGTTGCATATTTCATTTGGCGCGCGGCGCTCCCACGGATATGAATTGTCAGTTGTCACTTTTGTGATTGCTTGAGTTGCGTGGCTGAGCTTGAATTGTAATTAATTTTACGTAGAACGAAAAATTTTAAATCCGTCGAGTATAATTACCAAAAAAGAAACATGATATTCTCAGATAAAAAATTTAAAACAGTATGGTCCCTTTATAGATCAACCAATGCCGGATTATTAATACGCCTTTTTTCCATCAAAACCAGATAAATTAAGATGGGCAATGAAATTAACAAATACATAACTACAGGCCTAGGGCAGCAAGTAAATGTAATAAACATAATTTTGTCCTTTGTATCGTACTGCGGACTCCAGGCTCTAATATAACTTTGTTAATAACGGTCACAACGGTAAATTACCAGCAGATGGCTTCGCAGAACCCCTCGGAACCGAACTTGTAAGAGACTGACAAGAACTCGATAGTTATGTGCTAAACCATTTAGTTTATAATGAGTACTATATTATCAGGGTGGACCTGTATTAAGTTTTGGGGCATACTTCACCTAATACTCACTGATTTTTAGTATAGAAAAAATCCTAGAGCTTTATGCTTTTAATTTCTTACCTATTTTATTTCCCTTCTAGACATAATAATTTGAAATCATAACTTTGGTTTACGCGCTTGGTTATATTATAATAACACATGTTCAAAGACATGACCTGATTCAATATGAAAACATTTCATTATATAAATCAACACCAAAGAAATCTACTCAAGAAATAGTACACAAAATATTATAAATCCCAGAAAAAAATTCTCTAATATTTCAGTCCGAAACGATACTCACGTGACATTTCGCAGTGAACTTCCCCTTCGTTCCTGAGACAGGTAACATCGCCTCTAGGCTGAGGCCTGTCGGGTGTTCTGACAGCTGACATTGACAGTGACAGCTCAAGTCAGCCGCCAGCGTAGAATGAATCATTTGCTATATTGATACGTGCTCCCAGGATTTAAGTTACAACGTAAGCTGTATGTTTACGTTGTTAATATATTAGTTTCAATAGCTTTCAACAGAGTTGTTAGGACTAGTTTCTTGTAAGGGATTCCTACATTAAGGAATCAATGAAATAATTACATTTGTGTGCGCACGTACTACATATTTATTTGTATGATTCTCAGCTTTATCACTTATATTAATAACGTATACATAATAACGTATAGAAGCTATATCAAAAAGCTTTAAAAAAATGAATTCGCCTTACATAGAACACTAAATTTAAATTTTAAACAACTTAAGAAACACTTATAATGCTTTTATGGTTCATATTTTTATCTTTTAAAACTATTTAGTACGCCTGGAATTAATATTAATAATCTATACGAACCAGTAGTAATAGGGCCTCTTATGATAAAATCTCGACTCGGGCGATACCACATACAGTCCTATTTTAACCGCCATAATGACTGCACGTTTACATGGCTGCGTTCCGAATAAAGCGAACAGTCAGTGTAATTAGTGTAACAAAGGCATTTGCAACTTGAGATTACTCTCGGAAACAGAAGACGACTCCAATATAAATTTGTTACATGATATTGTTATTGCAATCTGTAATGAGTATCGAAGTAAAAAAAAATAGTAATGTCATTTACCAATATTCATTACCAGTATAATATAGTAATAATAATACAAAATCCCCAGTCAAACACACCAACTGTATAGCCCCAAAGTAAGCAGAGCTTGTGTAATGGAAGACCACCTGACCACTACGACCACCACACTACGGACACCACTGTGACCTGGGGAGAACCCGGAATAAACGTAGATATATAAGTATCAACAACCATGACCCGAGAACAAACATCTGTGCTCATCGTCCAGGACTCGCACCAGGAACCTCTGGCTTATGAGGCAGGGCTATTACCCACTACGCCATTCACAGTATGTATCATGGCTTATTCCAATACTATTTTTTTATGTCAAAAAGACCCGCATTAGCTCTGCACTAACTCTTTCCAAGATCTTTTCCAACTCAAAACTTCCTCAAAAGACCATAAAAAAATGTTGGTCAAGTAATTAGCCATCCCCAGTTTTTAAAAACTGAAAAATTGGCACCAGTTTCCAAAAGTTTTGAAAAAGTGTGGTTTTGAACTTTAAGTAGTAAGTCCTATACAGGTTATATGAGCATGTTCTTGCTTGTTTTTTCTTAAAATATTTGACAAAGCTGCATAACAGTTAAAATGCTTAAAATATTTCCTATTTGCATGTATAGCGATCTATAGGTCTTCGATACATGTATTCGCAAGATGTATAAAAGGGATATTATTACATTTTAGTAGCATTCTTTAGATTTTGTAATAATACAAGGTTGCTTATAATCTCAAAACAAGAATGACCGTCCTTCTAGTGTGTTCACAAAGCACTTATTAATAGATATCAATCATTTATCTCTAAGTGTTTACCACACAACAAAGAAAATGTTTCAACTTTTCCTTTCGACTTCATACACAAGTACAAGTACAAGTACATACACAAGTCAAACGCATTTTATTAGGATCCTCCCCTTGGCCGCTGTTTTATTGTACTGTTTCCTGTTCATCCTGTTATTGTTTGAAAAAAGTACTGTAATACTGTTCCTTTATTGTCCCAATGAATTAAAAAAAACGAATTTGTCTTTTGTTTCTGAAATATTATACATGACTTGAAACTAATAAAAAAGGAGTCTGTAATAATTAACAATTTCTAAAATCTACGTATTTCAAAATTGTTTTAAACTTGGGACTTATTAGCTGTTAATAGAATTACACTTATAAAAAATTTAATTTTTTTTTCAGCATGACCTCAACAAAATTTCCCTAAATTAAATTAAGCCAATGCTTTTAAACTTATAAATGAAAAACATCTGTAAACATCATGGTTTCTTATACCACAAATTCTAACCTACAAAGTTTAGTAATACCAACAAAGATTTACAGATTACCAGGCACGATTCCAGTTCACCTTCACACGAATCATAACTCATTTCCCGCTCTTTTTCTCTTAAAAAGTTCCGATTAAACACCCAACTGGTGGAGCAAAAATATTTCTTTTTTGTTTGAAAGTACGCTGGCAACTCCGAGAGAAAGTTCATAAAAGGAACCAGTACTGACATTTTAAATAAAGATGAAAGTTTTTGCGAAGTTCGCGGCGTGTGGTAAAACGGAACGCGCCTTGAACCTGGTCGTGTTTGTCCAATACTAGATCCGACTATTGGATCGGTTTTAAAAGTAAAATTCTGTCGAAAAATAACCTAGTTAATTTGCTTTTTGTCACATACATATGAAATGAAATGAAATGAAATATTTATTTCTCAACATTGACAATTACTTGTTCTTATTGACGTCAAATAAAACATGACTCTACCACCAGTTCGGAAAAACCTTCGTTAAGAAGAACTGGCAAGAAACTTCACAAGTATTTATTTTTTTAAATAAATTTACAGTGTCTCTTATGTCTATACAAAATTATTCTTATCTGCATCTGTTGGCTCGGCAAGTCTCCCTTCCCCAAGTATCCAAACAACGAATACCCTCAAACGGTACCCGTTCACGAGTTAACGTGGGATCCAGCCATCTCATCATCACAGGTAATCTAACTGGACCAGCATTTCAAATTTAGGTCGGGGTTTTTGTCTAATTATGTAGTTCACATTTCGATATCATTAGCGTTTGTATTCACATCCATTATGATATTATATTTTTAATTTACGCCGTGACAAAACAATAACCTATTTTTTTTAGGAAATATGAAAGATACAGTTTTACATGATCATTAGCTTTACAACCAGCTCATACACCAATACCTAAATAAATGTGCTACAATTTATCGGCCGAAAATCGGACAGCGTAACCTTCCAATTGCGCCCACGCTCCATGGCACGTTGTTCGGAACACGGCCTGAGGTTCGCAGCGAGTGAGATGTTAAATCCCCTGCCACTCCAGTTCATTGTATGATTGAGTGAATCAGTTTGTTGATATTTTATCTACATTACTTTCTATGAGGATATTTCAGACTTATGTCGTCTTTGAAAAATATATATATATATATATATTATAATGGTACTGAATGTTTTATAGCTAAAAATAAGTAAAAGTCGAACATGGAAGTGCCATCTCTTATTGATTTCATTTCTAGGTTAATAAATAAGGTTGTTGGTCATAAATCGATTTAGCAATAATAGAATAAAGAAGAAAAATTTACCTTAAATTTTAGCTAAGCTTACACAAATAATGTGGAAACGTATCTTTATGATAATAATACTTAATAATAAATCCCCAGACAAACTCACTAAGTGGATGGCCCCAAATAAGCAGTGCTTGTGTTATAGATGGCCATACAGCGAACTGGGAGAAACCCAGGATAAACATACATATATACCAACAACCATAACCCGAGAACACACTATGTCATATGTTTATCTATGTTCATCACACAGATGAATGCCCCGGCCAGAACTCGAACGTAGAACCTCTAGCGTATGAGACAGGGTCACTAACCACAACGCTACTCAAAGTACTAGTTTTATTTGTTTAAATAAGATGTTAAATAAAAGTAAATAAAAAAATCACGAAAAGAACACCAGGCGGGTTTATAACTTGATATTAGGTCTTTACCTATGAAATTGCCGTTTTTTACGGAATAAATGAAGCGTAATTTTTTTATATATTTTTTATTTCTACTAATCAAAATAATCACCCATGCAGTCAATGCATCTTTGCCAACGCATTGGTAGCTTATTGATGCCTTTCTTGAAGAAATCAGCTGGACGGGAGGCAACAAATTCTTCAAAGGCATTTTGTACTGCCTCTCGGGTATTGAATTTTTTTCCCGCCAAGAAGTTGTCCAAATTCTGGAAAAAGTAGAAGTCTGTAGGCGCAAGGTCTAGTGAGTACGGCGGATGACGGAGAACTTTCAACCCCAACTCTTGTAGCTTGGAGACCGTCTGCTGTGCAGTATGAGGTCGCGCGTTGTCGTGCAGGAGCAGTGGAGCCGAACGATTGACCAAAGCTGGTTGGAGACGTGCGAGTTTCTCCATCATTGTGTTCAGTTCTTCACAGTACACATCTGCAGTAATGCTTGTCCCGTTTGGCAAGAAGCTGTGATGAATTACACCCGCGTTAGACCACCAAACAGTGACCATCACTTTTCTAGGGGTAAGTTTTCGTTTAGGGCATTGTTTGGGTGCTGAACCAGGGTCCAACCAACTTGCTGAGCGCTTACAATTGTCAAACAGGATCCATTTCTCGTCACAAGTAACAATGCGGTTCAGAATTCCTTCATTTGTATGCCTGCTGAGCAGTGCAAGGCACGTCTCCACGCGTACTTCGCGCTGGCGGTCATTGAGTTCGTGGGGTACCCATTTGTCAAGCTTTTTTACCTTGCCAATTTGACGCAAATGGACCAATATTGTTTTGATGCTAACGTCGAAAGCTGCTGCTAATTCAGCCGTGGATTGAGTTTCATCAGCTTCCACAATTGCCTTTAATTCGTCATTGTTGACCAAAGTTTTCGGACGACCACGGGGTTAATTTTTCAGGTCAAAATTTCCAGAACGGAAGCGGGTAAACCAATAACGCGTGGTGCGTTCGTTTGTAGTGTTCGCTGCGTAAACGTCGTTGATGTTGCGTGCCGCTTGTGCCGCTTTGCTGCCACGACGGTACTCATACTCCATAATAACTCGAATTTTTAACTTATCCATGATGACGAAAAATGTTCGAATGCGTTGAAAACAAAACACTAACTCTTTAACAAATGACGATTTTAGAAAAAGAATTCCATGTTTGTCATATAAAATTATTTTGAAATTAGAATTATCAGTCAAAAAAAAAAAATATTTTCATTTGAAATGGCCAGTACGGCAAAACGGCAGTTTCATAGGTAAAGACCTATTATATGATTTACCTCGATATTCATTTGAAATGCTGAAAAGATCAAAATGCAAAATAATTGTGTATGAAACCTGTGCGATGCATTACTGTATTATAATAAATTTGTTTTATCTTTATTTACATCTATGATTCTATGTAAACTCTAAATCATTCAAAGTGGCTCATTTCTAACAAACAAACCGTATTTTTAATCGATTTTATTTCTTAGCTACTAAAAATTCAATTTAGAATGAAAAATGAGACTTAAATCAAAACACAAAAAATATGTATGTAAGATCAAGTCTTTTGGTGCGAACGTCATATCTCTATAGTTTTTTATTAAAATGTCGGTGTTAACTATTGTTATAACAATTACATCGCTTGTTTCCAAACATTTCTCTTTCTTCAAAAAACAGTCTAATATCGATATGTCTAGGACTGCGCGACCTTCACACTTCGTTTTCATGAACTTTTAAAAACCCTGTATTGGTTTATGTTTCCATCGTGCAACATGGAAACTACAAACTGAAATATAATTTTCTCACGGGTATATAACACAACATCTTACTTATTAATTCTATACCTAACAAAGTGATTTTGAAAGCAAAAATGTATGAGGCTATTTTTAGCTAGTCTAAAACTTATTCAATAGCGTAGCTCCTTGTTCACATACTCAAGGGAAACAAAAAAATACAATTGCACGAATATGAACATAAAACTGAAATATCTCACTAGATACCCAAAACATAGGTATAACAAAAATGTTACCAAATAAATCTAAGAAAACTACTTCCCTTATCTCCACAAACCAAGCTGCTAGCTAGAGCTACACTACTACCAACCTAAATCTTGTATTCGGTGTTTACTTTGTGTCATTTCATTTAACAGATATCGGACCTCACAAAGGCTTCGCCGCTTCGTAATTAATATTGACCGCTTGGAGATTCAATCCATTCAGTGATTATTAATGTATATTGAACTGTCAGGGGACCAAAGGCACTGTAGTCGTTTGTATATCGAATACTATATAGATAGTATTCGATATACAAACGACTATATATTTCGTAAAGGTAGACGGCAATAGGCGGGGTTGTGTGTGGTGTGTTGTGTGCGGGGTTGATGTCATTATAGAAAATGGTATATTTATAATAGAAGGCTCCTTATATTTTTTATATGAGAAGTAATTTAATGCTTTGCCAGATAGGAGCTATTTTATAATAAGTATCTAAAAATGTGGATCAACGTCGTATATACATATAAATAAATATTTCTAACAATTTCTAACAATCACACCACATTATCTAGCCCAAGTTAAGTATCATTAACAACTTCTGTTATGGATGCTAGATAACGGATAAATAAACTTAAGAAATATTAACACTTAATTAACACAAATATTAAATAAACTTAAATAAACGTAAATACCGATCCATGACTAGAAAGCAAATATAATAATATATCTGCCCCCACCAGGATTCGAACCCGGGACCTTTGGCACGGAAGGCAAGGCTACTTACCTCCACACCAAACAGGCCGTCAAATATAACCATATATAACTATATTTTTTAGCCAAAGACAAAACCATAACTGTAGTAAGTTGGTTTTCATTACAAAATACTAAATAATATTGGCTAAACTCTGCAGTTAAAAGCATCACTTACCGCCAGTTAAATACAACGGATGACGTACCAGAGAGACGGAACTCTTGGGACAGGTGAAGAAACGGCATAGTTCAATAAATAACTACGGTATCCACGAGTGCGTTTTACAATTAGTAAATTAGAATCTCCCCTCAAAGTTTGATAGAGTGTTTCCGAGTATTTAAACTCCATAAATTATGTATGGGGTTGCCGAGTTTTGGAATTCTCAAAAACATTTTACGAAGTTGAATTTAGAAAGTTAGGGAAGAGAAATTTCGTGATTAGTTTATGCAATCAATATGAAAAAATACTGCAATTAATTTGATTCAATTGTATTTGATTTTTATTATTACACAAATTTTGATTCAAAATTTGAATAGTGTTACTAATAAATTAAATAAAACACTTTTTACCGGATATTATCGCGTATATTTTAGTTAATTTTAAAATTATTTCGACGTTTCGGCATCTTTGCAGTTGCCGTGGTCACGATAGACTATATATATAAAAAGTGTTTTATTTAAAGTATGAATCGTGAAAATTTAAGAAAATATATAGTGTTACTAATAGATTATACTGTAACTGAATGATGAATCCCTATTATGGACTTTAGAAAAAAAGGGTTTGTCTTGGTGTGAGATACAGTGTTAACAGTGAAGTTTCATAATTTAGTATTATGAATATTAAGGTTTTATATTGACATTTGATTATATAGTGCTATAAATAAACCTTGGTGCAAATATTTGCACACAGTTGAACTTGATTTTATAAGCGGTTACTAAAATTCTAAGACCACAACTGCATCGACCTTTTGCTTTATGCAAATGAAAAAATTATATAATTTTAACTTCACTTGATTATAATTTTATGTGTAAGATGAATTCAAAGGAAATAAATATTTCTGTTTTTGAAAAGTACCAAGAAAACATAAGTTCATGTACATATTTTTTTAGCTACAGTCTAAATAGTGGAGTTCATTCCAGGCCCTCAATAAGCTTTTGATTTCAGTACATTACACAAAAAATTACTATACCTTAATTTTTATAACATTTTATAATAATTACTAAAATGAAAGTCAGAACCAAATTATGTATATAAATATATAAAAGACATAAAAGCAAATCAAGGAATACGTAACTGCGTGCATCTTCAGACATCAGACAAGGTTCTCGAACCATAGTTTAATCATTATGCAAAAAGAAATACTTGAGGTAATCTTGATGATTTAAAATAGATGACATAGATATTCAGTTGAATAAATTACTTGAAAATGTGTCGAAATCATAACATATTAAATAATATCACTAAAATATATTTACGTCAGCTGTATAGTCAGTATTTTATTTTTGTGCTTTTTATTTGCTTGGGTTTATGTGCGAAAATATTTTCTTTGATCGGCAACCCTCAATAAAAAAAAAATTCGCTCTGTTTTTGTGCAACAAGGAAATGCATCCTGCTTACTAATGAGATAGCAAACTAACACAATAAATATAATTAATTAGTAGTTAATTGTCTACTTTTCCTATTTTTCCCTATTAAATGAAGTAACAAATATTTTTAGGTTAAAGAATTTGTGGTGCAATTGATTATAGTTATTATAAGTTTACTCTAATGATGGCTATTTTAACACTAAAAAATAAAAAAAACTAATCAGTATTTAGCTCAAGTGATTATAAAATATGGTATTGTTATAATAAAAATGATTATAACTGTATATTTTACTGAAACTTAAGTGGCCGACGACACGAACATTTTGATCTCAACCCTTTTACAAACGTTTCTAATTAATTAAATCCGGTACCATTTTTTTTATACATCTCACGGCTGTTCTCTTTCAATCAGATATTACATTTTTTCCTCCTTTGAACCGACGCAAATATTAACCAGTTCCATATTTCCTTGTAGACGGCGAACACGAGGGCCTGTCAGCTCTACTCGGTTGCTCCTCACCCGACCTGCGTCTGACGTCTGACACTTCTGACAGCCTGTCACTGTCAGATCAAGATACCGGTAAGTTACCGGTGCTTATTAGAAACCGGAGTTTTGGCAGAAAAAGTTTTGTAGTGGAGTTTTTTTAAATTTATTAGTTTTTGACCCGCACTACAAGTAAGTACGTAATGTAATACTAGGAAATTAAAAAGGCTAAATTGTTTTCTTAGATTGTTTTTTTGTAAAGGAATTATAGTTTAGTGCATCCTGAATAACTCTACAAAGCCAGTGAAATTTAAAGGTCTAATGATAAAAATGTCACTGGAGCGCACATTTTTTTTTATCTCCATTGAGATTTCCATAGGATCAAAATGTTTTATGTTATATATTCTATTTAGTACAATCGTGGATTATCAAACGAATACATATAGTAATATTTCAAAATAGAATACAACACCTTAATTGAGGAGTGACTTTACAAAAGGTGATATCTACATCATATCATTGCAAAAGGGGATATTTAATGTTTTGTTTATTTTGTACCACTAAATTAGAAAGCCAAATATTTTGTTTATATGCCCTTTTATTAATCTTATTACATAGTACCTATATATCTATGCAGACTTTGTGTAGATCTGTGTGTCTTGTCGGTTTTCTTAATTTTCTGAAAAAAAATCATAAGATGTAGATATTTTGTAAAGTTCTCCTCAATTTACTTTGTACGTATGTATTTTTAAATAGGTATTTTTTAACTCATTAAAATTTTAAATAATTGACCAGAAAGAATAATGCTTTTTGCATTAATATTATTAGTCCGAAAGTTTGTGTTCACGTTAGTTACGCTTAGAAGCCAAAACTGGAGCATTGATTGGCATCAAGGGCCATTTTTATCCACATTACCTGGCAAACTGGCATCCAGGCAAAGTCGCCAAAAGAAGCTTTATGTCATTACCACAAATATACATAATCGCCAACTTGCAAAGATCGGTAAACTACCCAGACACATTCAAATTACAACCATATCTCAACTACACAGAACTCAAATCTGCTTTAACAGCAAATGATATCTATTTCCCGTATTACATAGAGAGGAAATGAAACCTAATATTATATATGTATAATACGGTTTCTGTTTTAGTACAAGATAATTGTGAGTTTCATGTATTGCCAAAAGCAAAGGACGTCAAAGGAGCTCTGTACGACTGTGTGTAGTTCCGAATACGTACAGACAGCAAAATATCTTTGTCCTTGCTGTAGGTATTAATTACGTTCAGTGTGCTTAGAGTAATAGGACATGAGTTTTCTGTAATGATATTACTGCAATTTTGCGTCGTGTTATGTTATAGCAAAGGAATTTGTTTTATGTTGTAAATTAACCTTTAATTATTAAAAAAACCTTGAACTGAACTATTAAATCTTTTACTTATAATGTAATCAACATCAAACAAATTTATTAACTAAGCCCTTTTTTATATATTTCATCGCATGTCTGGCGTCGAATTATATATAATAATAATAATAAATATAATAATAATTCGAGTTTAAGAAAATTCATAAAAAAATCGTAACTCGAAAACTATGAAAAATCGTTTAACATACATAGGGGTGATTCAAATATTTCTCAATACGAGGCACCAAAAGTTTTTGGAGTTACTTTTCTGGCCACCCTGTATTTATTTCCTAGCAATTAAGCATACATTATCACTATACACGATTCATTGGTCCGCAAACTAGGTCAGCCTGTATTCTAGGGATCACCTTGCTAAACCTTTAACTTTTTTACATAACTATATATAAAATTCCAACAGTTCCATGGAACTGCTTACTACTTAACACATAACACTTATCTAATTACGTAATAATTTCATTCATATTAATCAGAATAGCTAACCTTTAAAACATCAAACATAAAATAATCTTTAACACAATTTAATCACACGAATGGCGAAACGTTATCTCGGCACAGCACACGTGCACGAACAAAGTCCCAAGTGTTTAAAAGGCGCCGGGGGCGTGGCGAGAACAAAGTTTTTTGAGTCTACCCGCAGATAGCTTGCACCCGTGCCCTGACTCACAATCACCTGCGTTTGAAGGCTGTTGTAAGTTTTGTATTACTTTATCGCCGTGAATTTTTACGGTTTATCAAAGACTCTGAGCTTTGTGATGATCTAAACTTCTGTACCTCTAGGATCATCTTAAATTCTACCATAACCATATACACGTTGAATGGATAAAATAAATGCAGCTCCTGTAGTTTGTACATGAAACAGAAAGCTAAAATATTAATTTAATATTTGATACATTATTACATGAGAGATATATAACATTATATAACATACTTTGATTTGAGCACATTGTTAGTGTATTTTATATACAGTTTACGTTAAACACTCAAAACTGACATTAGTAAGATAAAAACTCGATTAAATCCTTAATACTTGATTAACTAAATTGAATACCCGCTTCAAAACGACTTCTTGAACTGTGCACAGATAACAAGCAAAGATTGCTTAACCTCGGTGGATGGAACCAAACATCAAGTATTTATCTGGCTGAGACTTACCTCACGTGGTGCTGTAGAGGCAACTTTGTGTTCGCGTACTTAGTTAATTAAACCATGTCTCACAATGAACACACGTTCTTCCTCTGTTTCGGATTAATTTGTATTTGTAACTGTATCGTCGAGTGTGTCTATTAGATGGATTGTAAATTACGGAATGTGAAACGTTTAAGTTCTAGCAACTTTTCCACCTATTTCAGAATAAACAGTACTTTTGTACATCCTGTATATAAAAGTAAATTCCCAGACCTTTCAAGTTCCTTTATTGATCCGCTGACTCTAGCGAGAGATCAAAACATAACCCCCTAAACCACAAATATTTATAATAGGTATTTGTTTAGAATTATAAATATTTAACTCGATGTTAAATATTACACAGTAAAATTGGTTATGATTAACTATTTAATGTAGGGAAATTATAAGTCAAGCCACATATTTTTATATTGGCCACGTGAATAAGCTTCTAATTTCATAACTTAGCCACGGGAAAATTAGATAGCCTCTAATAAACTAATTCGTCTTTTTTGCAACGCCTACTAAATACTATATTTGGGTTAGGTTAATGTTAGGCTGTATTTATCGCAAGCGCGAGCCGAGCGAGCGAAGCGAGTGAGGTGCGGCAGCACCCAGCGAAGCGCCATAATCGAAATTTGATGAAAATTCAAAATTTAATAGCAAAAACATCATGTAACAACATATTTTTTGTGGAGAAGATAATATTATTTAGAAGCTCGTCGGTTGTGGCTGAGTTATTAATTTAGATAGCAATATAGATTTTTTGTGGCGTATAATGCTATTATAAAAAAGTCCGTTTAATTAGCACCCTTTAATGTACCTACATTTTATTTAAGCCTAATGTTTATTCAAGTTTATTCCAGACACCAATACACCTTTCAGCTTCAAAAATATTTCATTATCGTAACAAACTTCAACGAATGGAGACAAATTCAATACTCCAGTCATAATGATACCTCCGCCGCAAACTTCAGAGCTTCGTTACGTTACAGTTGTGTGACATCTGAGACGTTACAAACTTTTCACACTTTGTTGAAGAATGTTTTTAACTATCTCGGTTCACTGTGACATAATATTGACGTCAAAAGATTATATTTGTGGGTAGGAATACGACGCTGTGCCGTGCGCAGGTCTACGATATTGTTGCGTTGTGTGTGTGAGTGAAAGGTGATGCTAGAACTAAAATGCAGGAATAGTTTACACTATAGAACTTATAAGAGAGAGAGAGAAATAGAAATGCTTTTGTTTGAATTTGTGACGGTTGTCTATTTCGACCTCTTTTTGTCAGTAAATTTTATTTTTTTTGTCGTTCCCGACGTAATTTTAAACTAGGAATTACGTAGTGTCGGAGAACGGCAATGTTTTGATTTGACAAGTCAGTCACGAAATATTATCCATCAAAGCAACTTGAATCTATTTATTTATTATTGTTTCCGAGTTTATTATTCAAAATTACATAGTTAAGATATTTTATTATCTACAATCAAAGTTTTTTTAAAGAAACCTATAATTTATTTTTACGTTCACGAGTGTGCGTAGCCAAAATTTTTGGTAAGGATTCTCATTCATTAAAATTTTATTTTATTGTTATTTTTTCTTTTCAGATCAAATTTAATTATATTAATATTTCTGTTCTATTTTGTGTGACTATTTTTTATTTCAATTTTGTTTATATTTTTCTGTTTGTATTTACAGGCATTTTTGTATATTTTAAATTTTACCGAAAAAATAAACATAGAAGAGAGTTTTGGTGTTTTACTGGTACTACGTTACATACTGGCGCCCGAATATTCAAACGTAGTTTATGGAGAAGAGAGGAGGAACTATATCAACAGAAGAATTGCAACATTAAAAATAATTTTTTTATAATTATTATTGAGGTCAGGCATAAAACTTTATTTGTTACCATTTTCAATCATTAACATTCACTATAATATATTTATATATATATCTACTATAATATATCTACTATAATATATCTACTATAATATATCAAAATACTGCTAAATTATTCAGACATTTAAGTTTCTTCAGTTTCTTTCGTTATAATATCCTTGAAGAAATTTTCTGAAGACACAACATTCTATAACCCAGTAATTTCACTATTTAAATAACATTTTCTATTCATTTTCATCACTTGAAAATACGTATATTTTTAAGGCTCTATTCTGCATAACGACTATTAACAAATTTGTTTCACTTTAAAATTTTTTTTTTTTTTGATTTTGCAATGAATTTTTCACAATTAAATAAACCTGAAATAATTTATGAATTAAAAATCAGAAATATAAATTTTTCTTCGACGCAATCTGTAGACGAACTACGATCATTATTATTAAATATTAATGTAGATTCTGAAACAGAAATTTTACAAAATAGCCCTGAAGAATTTTCAGAAGATATTAATACCATTAAAAAAAATTTAAAACTGGTTGAAGCTTGTATAAACTCTTATCCTATTAGGAAACAAAAAATTTCACCTTATTTAACTCATATAAGAACAAGATTAGGCCTCATTGACATTACATCAGATTTATCTTCAGAGCAGTTAGATTTAATAAATTCATGTTGGAATGATTTAACTCAATTAGACTCACGTTTTAAAAATTTGGAAAAATCACCAACACATTCCACATATCATTCCGCAGAATCTATACAAAATATTAATCTACAACCCCTTTCTTTTTTCGAAGCATTAACTGATAAGGTCAGTAAAATTACAGAAAATCGAACTAACAATGATTTAAAAAGATTTATTTATAAAGGTGAAGGTTGTCCAAAGGATTTTATTCAAAAACTTGAAGAATTTTCACAAATAAAAAATATTTCTGAAAAATCTTTATTCTCACATATTTATGATATTTTATCTGGATCTGCTCTTGATTGGTTTAGAGCTAGAAAGTCGACTATTAATGACTGGTCATCTTTCCGATCGGCATTGTTGAATGATTTTGCAATTACCGATTACGATTATAAACTAAAAAAAGTAATCGATGCTCGTAAACAAAAACATAATGAGAGAATTATCATCTACTTTGCTACAATGGAATCTCTTTTTTCAAAGCTCTTGGAACCAATGTCCGAAAAAGAAAAAATTAATACTCTTGTTAGAAATCTTAAACCTGAATTCACATTACGTCTTTCACCTACTGATTTACATACTGTAAATTCCCTCTTGGAATCATGCAAATTTACAGAAAGCATTCTCCAAGTTTCTAATAATACATCTTACTACTCTTCATCATCACCACCAGATCATTATCATTCTTTTCCTATTCCTTCTACATCAAATTCTAATAACAAATCGTATAATAATACTCTACTTTCACATAATCAACCATATATTCCTGAATTTCCTTTTAAAGCTTGTACATATAATTCCATAGCAGCTGTAGCTAATCCATTACCTAATACTGTAGCTGCAATTAATAAAAATCAGAATTTTTATAAATTCACTTGCCCACGTTGTAGATCTAATACACATTTATTAAAAGACTGTACTAACACTAATATAGTGTGTTTTCGTTGTGGAAAAAAAGACTTTATTACTAGTAAATGTCCTAATTGTAATAAGTCGATTTCAAAAAACTAAATTACGAGGAGTGCATAAACAAAAATAATGGTATTAAATCATCAAATTTTGACAAAAAAGATTGGGATACATGGTTAAAAACTTTAACAATTTTTTTTAAATCTTATAACACTTGTGCTCTCCTCTTTAATAAAACATCAGATTTTGAACGTCCTTATTTACATATAAAAGTAAACGATTTAATTTTAAATGGTCTTTTAGATAGTGGTAGTGCTATCACTATATTGGGTAATAATTCTCATAAAATTTTATCACAACATAGTCTTTTTATGCAAAAAAACTGTTTAATAAAAGGTAATGTTGCAAACGGACAAACTATTTCTTCTATCGGCATTATTACTCTTCCTACTTTTTATAACAATAAATTTGCGTTAATTACAGCTCATGTGATCCCAGAAATCACTGAATCACTCATTTTGGGTATTGATTTTTGGAAAACTTTTAATCTTGCTCCGGATATTCTTAGTAATATCACATTACAACCTTCAAATTTAAACTCATCTTTTCTCATTAATACAGATTCTAGCTTTCATTTACATGAATACCATTCTTTAACAGACACACAAAAAATTATTGCAGATGCAATTATGGAAAAGTTTAGGTTGATTTCAACTGAATGTAAACCTTTAGGTCGTACTCATTTAGTCGAACATTTCATCGACACTGGAGACCATCCACCTATTCGTCAACGCTGTTACAGACTTTCTCCTGAGAAACAAAAAGCTCTTTGTAAAGAAGTTGATGATATGTTACAATTAGATGTCATTGAACCCAGTGACAGCCCATGGCTGAACCCAATTATTATTACACCTAAAAAAGATGGTACTTGGCGATTTTGTATTGATAGTCGTAAATTAAACGATATCACAAAAAAAGATGCTTACAAACTTCCTTTCATTTCTGATATATTAGATAACCTTAAAGATGCTAAATTTATATCATCTATTGACATTGCTAAAGCGTTTTGGAATATTCCCTTAAAAAAAGAGGATAAACTCAAAACTGCATTCCATGTTCCAGGCCGAGGAATGTTTCAATTTAAAGTTATGCCATTTGGTTTAACTAATGCACCTGCTACTCAACAAAGATTCATTGAAAATCTACTAAATGATCTTACAAATGATAATAATGTTTTCTATTTTATCGACGATATAGTCTGTATTTCTCAAACCTTTGAACAACATGTCGATATACTTACTAAAATTCTTAAAAAACTTTCAAATGCCAATCTCACAGTCAATTTTCCAAAATGTTCATTTTTCCGGAAAGAATTAAAGTACTTAGGCTATGTAGTTAATGAAAATGGTTTAAAAACGGATCCTAAAAAAGTTCAAGCTATTCTTGATATACAAACTCCAAAATCTGCTAAGGAGGTCAAACGTTTTTTGGGTACTGCCAGCTGGTACAGACGTTTTGTACCTAATTTAAGCACCCTTGCAGCACCGTTAACTAAATTAACTTCTACAAGCAAAAAATCACCTCCATTTAAGTGGTCTGATGAAGCTGAAATTGCTTTCAAGGCTATTAAGCAAGCTTTAATTAGTACACCAGTTCTGGCATGTCCAGATTTCTCTAAACCATTTGCTGTTCATTGTGATGCCTCTTCCTATGGCATTGGCGCAATGTTAACTCAGGAAGTCGATAATATTGATAAACCTATTGCTTATATGAGTAAATCACTTACAGGCGCTCAAAAGAATTATTCAGTCACTGAACGTGAACTTTTAAGTGTTATTACGGCACTAGAGCATTGGCGTTGTTATTTAGATAATGGATTACAATTTACAATTTATACTGATCACGCAGCCCTTCAGTGGTTTATGCATTTAAATAATCCTACTGGCAGATTAGCTCGATGGAGTATTCGTTTATCTATGTTTAATTTCGTAATTAAACACAAAAAAGGCTCAGATCATGTCGTACCAGATACTTTATCACGTATAAAACCAATTGATTTAATTAATTTTTCTACTTCTCAAACTAAAGACACTTGGTATTTAGCAATTTATAATAAATGTTTATCATTTCCTTCTAGTACTCCGGATTACATGATTCATAATAATAAATTGTTTAGATTTTGTAGATCTAACACATTATTTAACTCTGAATTTAATTGGAAACAAGTAATACCATTAGAATTTAGGGAATCTGTGATTACACAAAATCATTCTACTCCCCAAACGGCACATTTTGGTACTTTTAAAACATACCATAGAATTAAAAATCTCTATTTTTGGCCTGGCATGTATAAAGACGTAGCCATGTTTATTGCTAAGTGCGAGACTTGTTTAGCTACCAAGCACCAAAATCAAAACTTAATTGGTTTAATGGGCAAACCCAAACATTGTTCACGCCCTTTCCAATGTTTATCCATAGATTTGATAGGTCCACTTCCTACTTCACGTAAGCAGAATAGATTTCTATTTGTAGTTACTTGTTGTTTTTCCAAATATTGTTTGTTATTTCCAATAAAACATGCAACCGCTTCTATTATTCGCCATATATTGGACAATTTAGTTTTTATGGTTTATGGAGTTCCAGAAACTATTATATTAGATAATGGTCCTCAAATGATAAGTACAGAATTATCTGAATTATTTAAATTTTACAACATACCAAAAATACATTACACCCCACGTTACTGTCCACAGGTTAACACCGTTGAGCGTTACAATAAAACTATTGTAACGGCGATTGCAGCTTTTATAGATAAAGATCACAGAACTTGGGATACCTATATAAACAAAATACAGTTTGCTATTAATACTGCGGTTAATGAAACCACAAAATTCACTCCATCATTTTTAGTATTTGGTAGAGAAGCTGTTACATGTGGATCTATCTACAAAAATAAAGATTCCAGAGATGAACTAATTTTCAGTCCTAGGGATGTATATGCTGAAAACATAGGACAATTAATACCTATCTTTTCCGAAGTACAGAAGCGGTTATTTAATGCACATCAATATAATGCAACTTATTATAACAAACATCATCAGAATTCAGAATTTAATAACGGTGATATTGTTTGGAGGCGAAACCATGTAATAAGTTCCTCTAAAAAACATTTTTGTGCTAAGTTTGCACCCAAATTTATTAAATGTAAAGTTTCAAATAAAGTTTCACCATTAATTTACGATTTAGTGGATATGAATAATAACCCATTAGGTCGTTGGCATATCAGAGACATTAAACCTCTACCGCGTTTAACTTCTTCTTTGAGTGACTAGATTGGTTGTTACCAATTACTTTATATGAATTCATATATAATTATTGCTAATTATCTCACGGCGAGCATAAGCCGATTCTTTTTGTCTTATTTTTTTTTTCTATGCACCTCATTATCGTTTGGCTATACCATTAACATTGACGTTGGTCAAAACTTATAATTAATTATCATCATCGTAGTATTAGGTTAACTTATTGTGTAATTTATTTAATATTTGCAATTCTAATTTTTTCTTCTCAATTTTTTTTTTTCAAGCGGTTTGCAACTTGTAAAATTAAGCCTTCTGCACGAGCGTTTATTAAGGTAACTCGTTAAACTAAACCATACCTATGTGTATTATTTATACGCTTGAATCACTTTCCTGTGAGAATTATTTTCATATGTTTATTACATAAATATTTTAATTACTTCACAAAAGACCCTTGGATTTTATTTAAAAGTCAATATTTCACGACTGGCTATGATTTTCTTTTCTTTCCGGCATATTTATTTCAGTCTTTAACTGAAACTTGTTTATAGTAATCACCGTGCGGGAGTTAGCGACACGTTAAAGAAGCCATAAGCTATTAATATTTTCAGCGGATGGCAACTATTTAAGCCTTTTGCCGTTGCGTTCAACTCTGTTGAGTTGACTTATTTAGGATACGTTTCCTCATAAGCAACTCTAACTGCATGATGTTTTATTTCCAGTAGTTGGAATAAGACTAGTATGAAAGAGAATGTATGTTGTAATTATAATGTACGTTGATGGAGTTGAACGATGTATATTAACATTGTATATTCCAGGAACATGTTTAAAATTTTATCATTCATGTACCATGTAATTTAAGATAATTATTTAGGATTTTTTTTTTCTCTCTCTCGTCTGTTTTGTTTTCTTTTTCTATTAAATAACTTGTTGATATGCAATATATCAGTATTATTTTTTTTTTTTTTCATATATACAGGATGTTTTTTCAGAAAAATTCTTCTATAGGATGTTAATATTAATTTTCATTTTGCTTTTAATTATTATTTTTTTTTTTTTTTGATTGTTCTTTCATTTAGCAGATTAAATATTAAAATTCGATATGTATATGCGGTTTATTTTGATTTGGTTTGAATTTGAAATTTTACTAAAAAAAATCTTTCAGATTTTTTTTTTCCCGGCCCCCGGGGTATTGTGACGGTTGTCTATTTCGACCTCTTTTTGTCAGTAAATTTTATTTTTTTTGTCGTTCCCGACGTAATTTTAAACTAGGAATTACGTAGTGTCGGAGAACGGCAATGTTTTGATTTGACAAGTCAGTCACGAAATATTATCCATCAAAGCAACTTGAATCTATTTATTTATTATTGTTTCCGAGTTTATTATTCAAAATTACATAGTTAAGATATTTTATTATCTACAATCAAAGTTTTTTTTAAGAAACCTATAATTTATTTTTACGTTCACGAGTGTGCGTAGCCAAAATTTTTGGTAAGGATTCTCATTCATTAAAATTTTATTTTATTGTTATTTTTTCTTTTCAGATCAAATTAAATTGTATTAATATTTCTGTTCTATTTTGTGTGACTATTTTTTATTTCAATTTTGTTTATATTTTTCTGTTTGTATTTACAGGCATTTTTGTATATTTTAAATTTTACCGAAAAAATAAACATAGAAGAGAGTTTTGGTGTTTTACTGGTACTACGTTACAAATTTAACACCATAAATGCAAAAAAAAAATCTACTCAATACCTCAGTCTTTAGAGCGATTAGAGCTATTAATGACATGAAAGAAAAACGACGTTGTTATGTGTCTAGGACCCTAGTAACTATTAATTACATTTAATTAGTTCTTTTGATCCACAAAATTCATTAGAATCAGAATGTATCATAAATTAGTTTTCGCATTAAACGTGTTTTCACACTTTCTTGAGCTTATATTTATATACTAAAGAGTTCAGGGAAAGATGAATATGTACATAAATAACATATATAAGTTACAGTTTACGTTATCAAAAGATGGTATAGACGCTACCCGACTAAATTCTAACATAATAATTAATAGCATAAAAGCAACAAGCAAATTACATACATAGCCTGTATACACCCAATACAGAAACTATTACATGTGCAAACAGTGCATCTATTACATAGCTTTTATAGTCTCAAGTTCAGCATCGTAGATACAGCGCTAGATCAGCGCTTAGCGAGTAATTGCAGCGCTACTGAAACCCACCCGGCGAGTAAATGCCTAGGTATTGTTGCTAATTGGGGAACTTTTAGGGGTTGTTAGAGGGTGGAATAGAGATCAATGAAATATACCGCAGTGGCATGTGACTGCTGAGACTCATGCACTGTAAGATACTCATGCTATATGTCGTTGTAATATTCTATATTCAATGTGATGTTGGTTGCTGGTTTAATTTTAAACGTTAGAAAAAAATGACAACATTTTAGTAAAGGTTTAAAAAAAATAATTATCAATACTTATCCGTTATGCAAACGTAAGGTGTTAGTAATAAAAAAGTACAACAAATATTTTAACCAAAAACACTGAGTGAGTGATTACAATTTACATAGCAATTCCCAACTTTTCTTACTTTCCTATAAAACTGACTTTTCCTAGAAACTTAATGGAGGATTGAAAAGTCGCTTCCTCTGGTTAAGGTACATCTGTTTTAATCGTGAGGGTGAAGAAAATTAAACAATGACGATCATTGGTGCCTTGCCGCGAATTAGTTCCACCACAATATGGAGTATTGGATGTCCCTATTCATAAATTTACTTATTTGCCCGTGAGGTTCCTATCTCCACCTAACAGGTTTTTCACGTATTTCGGTTATTCACGTCTTACTTCAAGTGGCTTCATTTGTTTGACCTGATATCTAGTATCTCAGTATCCATCTTGGGTCCCGTGTGCCACGGTCAAATGAAACCATCATAACAACATTAACATTTTCAAAGCGTTACATTTGTCAGGCATCGTCAAACCACGCGGACCCAAAATATACAAAAGTTTCACAAGAAATTGTGAAAGCAAAGAAACGTAAACGCCCAAACTACCAAAACCACACGTATAACAGAACTACACAAGGTTCATAACAAGAAAATGAAATCAGAATTCATTATATTTGATCACTGAAGAGTACAATACAGCAATCAGTACAATGGGTGTCCCATCAAGCGTGATATCTCGAAATAAATCTCGACTAAACCGGCTGACAATAAGGTGTTGGACACGCTCGATTTCACCCCCAACCCATGCCGCGTAGGATCCATTTGTGAGATATTAAATTTATGAGATATGGTAAACTTGTGGAAGCTCAATTTCATATGATACTAGGTTTACTAGCTTCTTTTGCTTATCCTTGGGAACCACAAAACTTCTAATATAGAGATGTATAAATAGATGTAGAATGTGCCAAGTATATGGATTTAAAGTCATTCAATCATTATATTCGATTTGGTCATACATTTTGATTTTCCTTGCTTGTTGCAAAGAGTGGTGTGGCATCATCAATTCAAACAAAGGCGTGTCTATTTCTATATATGTATTAGAAGTTCTGTGTTCTGAGCACTAGGTTTACCTGAGAGTCTATTGTCTATTCCGTACCCCTGATGACATGTACAAAATTACAACATAGCTGATTGTGTAGCTCAGTCTCAACAAATAAACTGAATAATGCAACTCAATTACAATAAATAATAATAAATAAATATTTCTAACTAACACACCACATTACCTAGCCAAAATTAAGTATCATTAAGAACTTGTATTATGGATACTAGAAAACGGAGAAATAAACTTAAGAAATATATAAACACACATAGATGTATTATAATATAATAAATATTACAAACAAACTTAAATGAACATACATACACATCCATGACTACCAAAGCAAATTTTAAGGTCTCATGTGGCTCTCCTATCTTCATCAGCAGGCTTAATGAACACAAACTGTTCAGAAATGTCGAAAACTCCAATAACCAGGCTAGAAACCGAATCCTTATATCGATAACCTTAACCATCTTGGCACCAACGAACGCTCTAAGGGGCGCTCTAGGCGTACCGGATGTCCGGAAACAATTCCATCCGGCCAATGCTGTTTGAGTTTTGGCGACACGAGAATCACGTGACATGTACCAGTATATTATACTATATTATATTATAGTATGTTATATAGGGTAGTTATATGGGCTTTTAAAGGCCTTTGTTTCAATTCGACTTTGAATCAACTACTAGACATGTTTAGTAGTTGATTCGGGCCAGCATTGCCGATACAATGCCGAACGGACATGTGGATAGCGTTCCTACAGTACCGTATTCTTGACATATTTAAGAGTTATGTTATTGAAGTACATCCTACTCATTTTAATTGAAAACTTTTAATCAAAACCCAAGTAATTAGTGATTGGCAAGCTTTGTGGAATATTTTCTGTGAAAATTAAATATTATAATTTTACAAAAGATAAATATACCCTCTTTATCTTTTGTAAAGTCTTCATTGTCCAACGTGGATATCGAAATTCAAATTTATAAGCCATTATTCGAACACGTCTCTGGAATAACATTTAGAAATGTAATTTTTAATCAAACAAGTATTTATTAAAATTACGTAGAAATATATTTTTGAATTATCAAGTAATTATGTCTTGTTAAAACAAACTTGTCGATTACAAATGAATGATTAAACAAATCCTGTATATTAATTAATATAAGGTAAAAGGTATATTTTGCCAACAAGTTTTTGCCGGAACATTAAACGCCATAAGTATAAATAAAATGAGCTTCTATTCGAGAAATATTTGGTTTATTAGTTTCTCTACCAGAAAAACTAAGTAACTTACTTCTTTTTAAAAAAATTAAATATTTTTCTGCTGGGATATTCATTTTAAGTACAATTGCTTCTAAAATTAATTTGCCTCATAAAAGTCAAACATTTTTTAGTTCTATTTTTTAGCTCACTAATTTCCAATACAATAAGTCGGGTCAACTTTTTTCGCACCAAGTTGAGGCAACGAAAATGTGCAAATAATCTAGACAGATTGCAGGAAAACATTAATTTAGATAGCACAGGCCAGCTTTTTATAAAATAATGTCCTGAATCCAACTAAGCAAGTATCAAATAATTAGGATGAAAAGTTAAAGCTGCAGGTTTAAGTGATTTTAACTTATGCCATGAAAGTGGAAATTGGACCTCCACGTTGGTAATAATATTAAGTTGTGGTAGCTTCCAGGAACTCTGGCGAATTAGTCACATCCCTACTCCTCAGGGAGAACATGTGGAATTGTCACGGTCATCCTACTCTGTATGTTGTAGTAGATATTAGGTCTTTACCTATGAAATTGCCGTTTTTCACGAAATAAATGAAGCGTAATTTTTTTATATATTTTTTATTTCTATTAATCAAAATAATCACCCATGCAATCAATGCATCTTTGCCAACGCATTGGTAGCTTATTGATGCCTTTCTTGAAGATATCAGCTGGACGGGAGGCAACAAATTCTTCAAAGGCATTTTGTACTGCCTCTCGGGTATTGAATTTTTTTCCCGCCAAGAAGTTATCCAAACTCTGGAAAAAGTAGAAGTCTGTAGGCGCAAGGTCTGGTGAGTACGGCGGATGACGGAGAACTTCCAACCCCAACTCTTGTAGCTTGGAGACCGTCTGCTGTGCAGTATGAGGTCGCGCGTTGTCGTGCAGGAGCAGTGGAGCCGAACGATTGACAAAAGCTGGTTGGAGACGTGCGAGCTTCTCCATCATTGTGTTCAGTTCTTCACAGTACACATCTGCAGTAATGCTTGTCCCGTTTGGCAAGAAGCTGTGATGAATTACACCCGCGTTAGACCACCAAACAGTGACCATCACTTTTCTAGGGGTAAGTTTTCGTTTAGGGCATTGTTTGGGTGCTGAACCAGGGTCCAACCAACTTGCTGAGCGCTTACGATTGTCAAACAGGATCCATTTCTCGTCACAAGTAACAATGCGGTTCAGAATTTCTTCATTTGTATGCCTGCTGAGCAGTGCAAGGCACGTCTCCACGCGTTCTACACGCTGGCGGTCATTGAGTTCGTGGGGTACCCATTTGTCAAGCTTTTTTACCTTGCCAATTTGACGCAAATGGACCAATATTGTTTTGATGCTAACGTCGAAAGCTGCTGCTAATTCAGCCGTGGATTGAGTTTCATCAGCTTCCACAATTGCCTTTAATTCGTCATTGTCGACCAAAGTTTTCGGACGACCACGGAGTTAATTTTTCAGGTCAAAATTTCCAGAACGGAAGCGGGTAAACCAATAACGGGTGGTGCGTTCGTTTGTAGTGTTCGCTCCGTAAACGTCGTTGATGTTGCGTGCCGCTTGTGCCGCTTTACTGCCACGACGGTACTCATACTCCATAATTACTCGAATTTTTAACCTATCCATGATGACAAAAAATGTTCGAATGCGTTGAAAACAAAACACTAACTATTAAACAAATGACGATTTTAGAAAAAGAATTCCATGTTTGTCAAATAAAATTAATTTGAAATTAGAATTATCAGTAAAAAAAAAATATTTTCATTTGAAATGGCCAGTACGGCAAAACGGCAGTTTCATAGGTAAAGACCTATTATTTAAATTAAATACGGAGGGGCAGGTGAAGTGGTTAATAAAAGTTATGACTTTCAAAAATAATTTCGGAAAGAATGTAATATGACAACTTATGTATGTAAATAGAAAAGCTCAGATATAAGTCCCAAATGGATTCGTATCTATAACATCAGGTGCACTTTTACTATAGGTATAGATGGTTCAAGTCATTTGTGTGCGTATACACAGCACCTGTGTGTGTGTTTGACAAAAATTTACTGTACACGCACACCAAAGCGACCACTACACGGTTGTACAAGATGGCGGCTGCCACACAAATTGCATGTTTTACATACAAACGCACCCGTAGGGTCGTGTGCACAAATAAGTTAAATCATGTATACTTAACTGGTAGTCATGGGTCAAGACGACAGTTCTTTTATTTTTTGTTCCCCGTTTGGGCAGGAGGCAAAAAATGCATTTCCGCATGCCTCTCGCGCGCGTTACAAGGCATCCGGGACTAGCTCCTAATGAGCACTACCCGCTAAAAAACCCCCTGTCGGCTCGTGCAATTTTTTGCCACTCAGCCTTCATCTAAGCGAAGGCCAATTGGAGAAAGAGGCCGCGCTAGCGGGGCCCAGAAGCGGTCACCCGCTGGGATTACATAGCACTGAAGGTGCTCAAAGCACTGAAGGTGAATACATAGCACTGAAGGTGCTCAAAATGAAAAGTAAATAATTTAAAAACAAAATCAAAAATTGCAAAATAAAATTGAATTAATTCGCATTTACGTTAGAATTAGGATTTACGTTAGAATTAGAATTTACGTTAGGATTAGAATTTGCGGCCAGAAGGGCTTCGAGACCCGCTGACAGTCTGGTGGAAAAGTACGCTTGCGCATACCTAGGCCTAGCGACTTTGAACTTCGAATCTAAGACAGGAGTAGTATATGAGACGGAATCACGAACTAGAGGATTGGGATGGGTTTCGGAGCGTTTGAAGAACGCTTCAGAGAGTGTTTTGAGGTGTTGTTGTACTGTAGGCAGTTCAAGATCTCTATGCAAGTCCGCGTTACGCACGTACCACGGTGCGTTTGTGGCCCTGCGGCAAAGAGGTTTTGAACTACCTGCAGTTTGTGCAGGAGGGAGGGTTTGGCGTGGGCAAAGATTGGCGAGGCATATGTCATGACGGGTCTAACGCAGACCTTGTAAAGTGTACGTTTGTTTCTGAAAGACATTTTACTTTTTCTACCTAACATGCTATTTAGGCGGCCTATTTAGTAGTGACGGGCGAGTTTCGAAACTCTTTCGACGTGTGGCTTGAAAGAAAGCATCGGATCTAATGTGACGCCTAAGTAGTTTAGTACTGCGCTTCCAGGGGATGGGAATGCCTAACATTCGAACGTGGGGATCGCCAGCGAGACGACGACGTTTGTGGTCGAAGCGCATCGCAGAACTCTTTTCAGGGTTCACATCGATGCGCCATTTTTGAAACCATACACCAAGGGCGTTTACGTCCTTTTGGAGTCTGGTTACAAGGTGCCGAACACTGTGGCCTTTGGTATAGAGTGTGGTGTCGTCGGCAAAGAGGGCGAGTTCGACGCCTTTCGGCGGGATGGGAATGTCGTTGGTGTACACGGTGTACAGCAGAGGGGCGAGGACTGAACCTTGAGGGACTCCAGCCTTTATGGGACGAGGCGCAGAAAGCGTGCCTTCGTGTTTAAATCGAAACGTACGGTCTTTGAGTAACGATGCTATTAACCTGACTAGGCGATCCGGTAAGCCTATCTTGTAGAGTTTATAAACGAGACCGCTGTGCCAGACTTTATCGAAAGCCTTGGCTACGTCAAAGAAAACCGCGACTGTTTTATAACGACGCGGATAGAAACCGTCAAGTATGTACTCAACGATTCGATGGACTTGCTGAGGGCAGGAGTGTTTAGCGCGAAAGCCGAACTGATGGGGAATAATGAGAGGATCGCCATCCGTTGGAAACAGATGGTTCCGCATTCGAGAGAGTATGACTCGGAGGAGGCTGATGGGTCTGTGAAAAGCCGGGACGTTCAGAGGTTTGCCCGGCTTGGGAATGCCTATGACTGTCGCTTCTTTCCAAGCTTTTGGAAAGTAGCTATGGTCCAAGCAGGCATTGAAAATGATAGCTAACAAGGTAAGCACCTGTTGAGGCAGGTGCTTAAGTGCGTGGTTGGAAATTCCATCCGCACCCGGAGCCTTTTTGGACTTTTGATTTCTAATGAGAAGCAAGATTTCGTCATAAGAGACTGTGACAGGGTCGGCGGAGATGGGGAGACAGTCTCTGCGAAGGACTTCGTCCTCCACCGCCTGGATGTGTGAGGGATCAGCAGGTTGCGTGCTGGGCGAGCATTGTGCGGCAATGCTGTCAGCGAAGCATTCGGCTTTCTCTTCGACTTCAAAGGCAGTAGTGCCATCGGGACGAGTGAGAGGAGGAACGTGAGAGGCGGTGTCTACGCGTAAGGCTCAGGCCATGCTATAGTACGCTTGGTGGGACGGAGAGATATTCGGACAGACCTTACTTTACGTTGAAGCTGATTCGCAGCTGTTCTATAGGCGGGGGATATTTCTTGGCTCTCCGGAGAGCCGCGTTCTTAGCTTTAATAAGATTGCTAACGGCTAAGGGAAGCGTGGGTTTGCCTTGCTTAGCAACCTTTTCGTTGTCACTGATGGCTGAGTTGATAGCATCAGTGAGAGAATTTACTAATGAATCAATTTTATCCGGGCTATCTAGTTGTTCGGGAGAGATCGCGAGTGGAAAGTTCGGGGCCTCTAAGGCTGAAACTAACGTATTTTGAAAGCCTTTCCAGTCGGTAAAGGTCTTAGGAGAGGTGACGTTATCGTTAGGCGGTCCTATCACGAGGGAGACGGGGCGGTGGTCAGAACCTAGGTCATCGAGAGGTTCGATAGACCTGAGGTCGAGGTTAATTCGCTTGACTATTGCAAAATCAAGGATATCAGGAGAGTGGTTCGGGTTGTCGGGATAGTGAGTGGGAGTGATGGGAGAGATGACATTTAAGTCAAGTGAATTTGTGATGTCGAGGAGAGCGATACTGGTGGTGTTGGTTGAAAGGCACGTCCAGTCAGTATGTTTGGAGTTAAAGTCTCCGAACATAATGACTGAATGGCCGAGGGCGAGAATGGCCTCAAAGTCGCTGCGGATTGGTCTGGTACCACTAGGTATGTAGACTAAAGCTATGATGATGGTCGGATGGCCAGTCATAGCCAATCTACACACAGTGGCTTCCATGTTGAGGAGAGGAGAGGTAGGGAGAGAACAGCAATGGAATCCTCTTTTGTAATAAATAGCAGTGCCGCCGAAACCGTCGGAGTTGGGCCTGTCGTTACGAATAAACGAGTACTTGGGTATACCGAATCCCCTGGAGCGGTTTGGAGTTAGCCACGTCTCTTGAAGAAGCAATAAGTCTGGCTCGTTGTTCTGAAGGAACAGTTTGAGCTCAGGAAGGTTAGTATTAAGGCTACGAACGTTAAAAGAAACTAGGGATAAGCCCTTGGGTTTGAGCCGACCGGACGCGGGATTTGCGGGTCTAGACATTATAATTTACTTATTTACGAATTTATACAAAAAATAAAATTTATAACGAACTTAGAAGCGAGTGATGCTCGGCTAACGCAAATAAACGCTCTTGAGGAGAGCGCGCGGCTCGCAGTTTGCGTGCGAGAACAGAAATTTCCGTAATGTCGACGTTTTGAATGACTTCGAACACGGTCTTCATGTCCTCAGCCAACGATGACTGAGGTGAAGATGACGGAACAGGACGCGGCCCTACGGGAGCTTCAGGAACTGGGATAGGACGAGAAGGTGCAGGCGGAACGGCCGGACGCTGCCTCCAAGACAGAGCCGGAGTAGGCGTCGGCTGAACGGGCTTTGCTTCCGGGGGACCCCGGTTGCGCAGCGGCGGGAAGTTAGCGGGAGTGAGCGGTGGCGCCCGTTTAGGCGCGGCCCTCTTGGCTGAGGAGCGCGGAGCGCGCGGGCTACCCCTGTAGTTAGCTGTGTGGCCAGACTGGCCGCACAGCACACAGGCAGGGGGGAAGTGGATTCGGGAGTGCGAGTGCACTCCTTTGTTATGTGAGGGTCCAGGCACTTGACGCACCTGGGAGGAGCTGAGCAGTTAGCCGCTGCATGGCCGTAGAGCTGGCAGTGGTGGCACTGCCCAGGGTGACCACGGGGGTTGGGACGCTCGACGGAGATATTCGAGAGTCCGCAGATTGTGCGAGCCTCTCTGGAGATTTCCCTCGAATTGGGAGTATTAGACAAGATAACTAAAGCTAACGGAAAACGCCTACCGCGGCTCGAGTGCATCTTGTGCACTGCTTCAGCCGGGAAGCCCTGAGACTTAAGGTCCTCGAGGATATCTTCGTTCGCGAGCTCGAACGGGACGCCCCGTAATACTGCGCGGATCTTACGCTCCTCCGGGAGGGCGTAAGTGTGGTACGCGATTTGTTTAAGCGAGAGGAAACAAGTGATCGCGCGGATGTCGTCGATAGTCGCGACTTGGATTTTTATAGTATCGCCTGCATTATTTACTTTGAGATAATTGATTTTGTGCTCTTTGCACAAGTTAGAAACCGCAGTCCAGCGCGCTTTTTCGCGGAGGAAGACGGGCGGAGGGAGCTGAGGCTTCGGTGGGACGGGAGCGCAGTGCGTCGCTGGCTTTGACGGAGACGCGGTCACTTCGCGTGACATAAGCGGCGCGAGGACGGGTGCTGAAGGCACCGGGGTGGTATCGGATGTTGAAGACACCGCGATTTTCTTTGAGCTCTTCTTGGAGCGTTTAGAGACTAATGTGAATGGAGGCTCAGGAGAGCCGGTTAAAGTAGCGGCGCCCGACGACGGTTCGGACGCGGAATCGGAATCGCAGTCGCTCCCGGGATCGGTACGCTTAAGCCGCGACGCGCGAGATGACGTGACCCACGCGCAGTCCATATTGACGGAACGGGAGATGCGGGAGAGCTGGTAAACACCTGATGGGTCTGAGAGTTGTTGGCCTGAGGGGCCGGGGTCACGTTAATTGCTAACAAGGCCTGCGTGAAGATCTCGTCTGGAATGGGGATGCCGGACGCAGCGAGCGCCTGCGCGAACGCTTTCGCGAAGTTAATAATGTTTTGCGAATCCATTAGGGAGGGAATTATATGAATAAATTAGTATATAAAATATGCCTAGAGTTCCCTAAAATAAACCTAGCGAACCCTAGCGGCTAACCTCCCTACCAGCGGTAGGGGGGCTGGGGAAAATAACTTAAAACTAACCGTTGTTCGCCGAAGGTCGCTACCTAGAAACCTAAAAAAGGGTGCGCAGGTAAAGAGTTGACCGCGTTAGGGTCAACCTTTACCGAAAAAAAGGACAAATGTACACGAAGAGACACAAATATGATAAAAATAAATATGAAAATAGAAGAGAAAATATAAAAAAGTAGAAGGAATTAATAAATAATATAAAAAGGACTGGATCAGTACAAATTCGTTGTCACCGTTAAGTATCCTTTGTGCTGAAACCAGACTACTTACGCTGGGCACAACACTGCACTCAGCACAAGCACAACACAACTTAGCACAGCACTTTGAAGACTAAGGGGCTTAGTCGCAAAGAAAAATCGCACTTCGATAGCACTCAGAGGGAGTAGAAAAACCTTGAAAACCGTAGCACGGAACCAACACGCTAACCAACTGTGTCGTCAGTGGACTGAGCGCCACGGAATATCGGGAAGGGACCGATCAACGGAGAACGGGGTCTTGCACGTCCGAACTGGGCGGCGATCGGAGCGAGAAAAGACGACAGCAGAAGGGACTATATATAAATATAAGATAGAAAGTGGGGTGGGTTATAAAGACCGAAGCATTCATAAGCGTAAAGTGGTATATGTTTGCGTCAGTCTCTTGCTAACAAGATTTCTGTATAGATTGTGTTGGCCTCGCATTTCAGATTTGTCTGTTGCCGTCATCCACAATATTTCTCTGACAGAGCGCCGTACATCTGTAAGCTTGTTAACATTTGGGACGGTAGTACAGTCGCTCGTATTTTGACCGCCATTATAATTAAGTTAACGTGGTCGTGTTCTGGTAAAAGGGAAGGAGCAGCCTGTGAAATTTCTGGATCCAACTGAAACCTGCGGGCAGAAATGCATCATTAGTCAACATAATTATCAACTACGGGTAGCGAAGTCCTAGCGTGCCCCTTTACCGGCTATGAAAATAGTAAAAGAAGCTGTAATAAAAACAGATATTCTTTATATAAATCTATGGAAAATTTGAAATTAGCATCAGCCATCGTGGTTGGAAAAATATTAACCTTTATAAAAATTTAATTTAATAATAAGTTGTTTCTCAATTAAATATCAAACTAAACTAAAACTATGTAAAGAAACGCAGCATTCCAAATAACAAGAACTTTAAACTACCCTCATAGTGTACAAACAATACACTATTATACATAAAACTAACTTCCACCAATAATGTTACTTATTTCCTTTAAAAAATCGGAATAGGTTAATGAATACCCCCGGGTCACCGACTGCGGCCGAGTACCCTCGGTTCAAGGGTATTCTCATCCTCAATTAGAGATGCAGCTCAGATAAAGTTAAGTGTTTGCTTTTTAATAAGACTGTAGGGCTTAGTACTCTGACTGCGAAAAGGAAAAAACGGTTTGTTTATCTTTAGTATTTTGCTTTTTGTGAGATTAGTAGAATAACGTAATTATGTCTGAATTTTGTCATCATACGCAACAACTTTCTCTACTAAAATATACAGAGCTTCAAGAATAGACTCGTACGTTAGTAAGTTATTTTATTAGTTTCATAAATATGTTAGCATCTTGAAAAATACAAATAATTTATTTCGGTATAATCCGTTAACATGGCCATTATACTCATATTCGACTGTATAAAAACTAATTCAAAAACTCGTTTTAAATCTTGCTATTTCACTAATATTATGATATACATAATAACATTAGTAAAACAATCAGCCCAATCAAATCAGTATCACAATTTTCACAAGTATTTTAGTAATACTTCAAAAATTTTCCTTATTTATATGCTCGTACTGATTACTAATTTATTGCTGAATCAAAACAACAGGAAAACAAACTCTCGCTGTTCGTACCTTCTACGAGTATGTGAGAGTTACTTGTAGGCAATACTTCAAAAAGTGCAAAGACATTTTTAAACCGCGTTTTAAACAATGGAAAACTTATGATAATGGCGGCCTTATGGAGAAGGTTGGATTTTGGCCCCACGTGTCATATGTTTTTTATCGATCAAAATAGGTAGGTTATTATACCATAAAGTTTGGACAGTCGTCGCCCGGTCACATTGTATTGCAAAGCAGCATTTAGATCAACATTAAAGTTATTTCTTCGAGTATAGACAGCGACAGTTCTCTAGATCTAACTCAAGGTTGTGGACATCACCTATTCATCATGACGTGGGGTGTAAAGCAACCACTTTGTAACTGTGGGCCATTGCAGACGAGCTGCTGGTTTTTTGTACGCTGTTTTTGTTTTCTTACGTTTCAATAGCACCGTGGTGTATGGTAGTGGGCCTGCTTTCCACATCAAGAGGTTCTGGACTTTGAAACTTGTGATGTTTGTATGTGATAAATGTATATTTGTGTTTATGGGCAACGAAAAGTTTTTAAAGTTTATACATGTATTTTTACTTTATAAATCAAATTGTGCTTATTTTGGAATAATGCTGTTATTATTTTTAAATTATAGTAAATGAAGTTATATCTTTATTAATAATAAATAGTAAAAAAAACTGCCTTCAAACATTACGAGTATGTTATGTGCGAGAGCTTAGTGTAGGATCCAGAATAGAATATATTTTCGTTTGGTAAAAGCAAGATTCCTCAGAAACAAAACTGTGTATGACCTACGTATGAACTATAATAAACTTTATTGCGTGCACAATTTTTACATTTAGCTAAGAGCTGTGGACTATGTAATAATGAAATAAATAAAATAAAATAAAATAAAACTTTTAGTGACATATATTAGCTTAAAGGAAGCCTTATACATATTTTATTTTAAATCTGCCCGTCTGCACGATTTCGCTACCTACATTAGCGTCAACTCCGTACGAACGGAGATAAGTCTTCATTTCTCTTGCTGGCCATTAGAAGAGTTCGCCCGATGGAGACGAAGGGCCGCTCGGACTTGTAAACATGCTGTATTGGATGCTATTTGTGGCGCAAAATAATAAATGATAAGAGGAAAACATATTTATTGACATATCTGATGGCCTTTCATTGGGAATGTCTGAACAGAAAGATTTGTCTCACGGTGAGTCGATTTTGTGATTTAGAAACTGTCTCGCGTCCTTTTGATCATAGTTCTTTTATAAGTATCCATTACAATTTATTCAGTGTAATACGTGTTGTTAATCAATAGTGCCATAAATATAAGAAAACTGTAAATCAATCCTGAAGTGCAGTATTATTTTGAAACCGGCTTATCCCCACATACGCCCACAAAAGGAAGCAGCCATTAAAAATGCAGTCTGATGTCGCGGAAACCAACCCCATTCCGACATATATATACAAAATTAGCTTAATTAAACATATAATTTTTGTTGTATCTTTAAGTTTATTAAAACCTAGTATGTTTGGAGCTAGCCATCGTGAAATCTGCTTGTTTGTATAAATAAATAAATCCCCAGACAAACACACCAACTGTATGGCGCCAAAGTAAGCAGAGCTTGTATTATGGATCACCATACAGCGAACTGGGGGGGGGGGGGGACCCAGAGTAATCATACATAAATAACGGGTGATTCATATAGAGGTACTTTTTGGTCTATGGATTTTTTGACAGATGAAGCGTGAGGCGTGGTAACATTTTATGTTTTTTTTTTCTGTATAGTTTGACATTTCATCCTGGAGAGACTTAGCCCTGCACAGCGCCTACAAATTATTCAGCTGTATTAAGCAAATCAGCGTTTTGCGAGGAAAGTGTTTCACTGCACTTACAGAAAAGCATTTTACATTATTAGATAATGAACGACTAAATAGACCACATCCAGCACGTCGTGAAGAAAATATTGCGGCGGTACCGGTAGCCAGAACGTAACTGTCAATGGTGACCGTTATCGTGCCATGATAAGAGATTATTTGATTCTTGGAATTGAAGCCCGTGAACTCCAGGACATTTGGCACCAACAAAACGGCGCCACTTGCCACACAGCTCGTGAAACAATTTGGTGAAGAGTTAATTTCGCATTTTTGTCCGGTGAGTTGGCCGCCTGGATCCTGTGATATCACACCCCTAGATTTTTTCCTTTGAGGCTATGTAAAGTCCAAAGTCTTTATGGATAAGCCGGGCTATTTGCCAAATACCAATAGAAATGCGCGGACGCGTTATCGGAAATTGGAATGATAGAATAAACAATGTTAATTGGAGTTACGGCCAACATTCGAAATAAATTATCTTTAAAAAAATAAATGCAAAGAATAGTTATTTTGTATAATATAAAAATTACTTGATATTTTTTTACCTTTGAAAAAAATACGTCCAAATGAATCACCCGCTATAAACAACCATGCTCAAACAAGCGAACAAACAAGCTCATGAACCTGGTTACCATCAGCTTAAGAGCTTCATAAACCTGGTTTCCATCAGCTTAAGAGCTTCATGAACCTGGTTACCATCAGTTTAAGAGCTTCATAAACCTGGTTTCCATCAGCTTAAGAGCTTCATGAGCCTGGTTACCATCAGTTTAAGAGCTTCATAAACCTGGTTTCCATCAGTTTAAGAGCTTCATAAACCTGGTTACCATCAGTTTAAGAGCTTCATGAACCTGGTTACCATCAGTTTAAGAGCTTCATAAACCTGGTTACCATCAGTTTAAGAGCTTCATGAACCTGGTTACCATCAGTTTAAGAGCTTCATGAACCTGGTTACCATCAGTTTATGAGCTTCATGAACCTGGTTACCATCAGTTTATGAGCTTCATGAACCTGGTTACCATCAGTTTAAGAGCTTCATGAACCTGGTTACCATCAGTTTATGAGCTTCATGAACCTGGTTACCATCAGTTTAAGAGCTTCATGAACCTGGTTACCATCAGTTTATGAGCTTCATGAACCTGGTTACCATCAGTTTATGAGCTTCATGAACCTGGTTACCATCAGTTTAAGAGCTTCATGAACCTGGTTACCATCAGTTTATGAGCTTCATGAACCTGGTTACCATCAGTTTATGAGCTTCATGAACCTGGTTACCATCAGTTTATGAGCTTCATGAACCTGGTTACCATCAGTTTATGAGCTTCATGAACCTGGTTACCATCAGTTTAAGAGCTTCATGAACCTGGCTACCATCAGTTTATTCAGGTTTATTATTAATTTTTTAGTAATTATTTAAAAGTATTCAGGGCATTATCGATTCTTTCTTTAATGACAAGTGATAATCAAGTTATCTTAATTATAACAAATCTATAACTGATTACTACCATGTAAATGGTCACTCGACAATTAAATGCAGTTTAATTATACATCAACCTGTTACCAGGTTTATTGTATATAACTTTAATGTCTTGACTAACTGCTTATGAGATGTAACTGCGGCACGTAGACACTTACTTAGTAATAGTTAGAACGTATTACTATAAATACTTAATGTGTTATGAACTGTGTTAGGCAGTATCTAAGTTAACAGTATTAACCTAAAACGGTATTTGTGGATAATAAATAAATAAATAATAAATAAATTTTTCTAACAATCACTATACTAGATAACGGATAAATAAACTTAAGGAATATATAAACACACATAGATATTTTTTTAAATATATAAATATTACAAATAGACTGAAATAAACATGCATACACATCCATGACTAGAAAGCAAATATAAAATTAAATATCTGCCCCTACCAGGATTCGAACCCGGGACTTCTGGCATGGAAGGCAAGGCTACGTACCTCCACACCAAACAGGCCGTCAAGATTGGTTATTTGAATGTAAATATTGGCCCTTTGAACTTCACCGAGCTTTGTAGTTCTGCGTATAGCTTGTACTTTCATCATGCCACTATACTGAACTATCCTAATGACTAAACGGTGAGAATGTAAGTACTCTCGCGGAAGCTCAGCTTTGCAACCGAATCTTCGGCATTTGCGTCCTTTAGTTTGCGAAGCGCCTACAGAAAGCTACTAGACGATCAACGCGCAAGCGGTTCCAGCATATGCTGAGCCACCGCCGAGGTCCCTGATAGTACTGCTCCAGAAAAGCTCATCCTTGATAATGAGTAATAAAGTATGGTGTTTTCATTGAAAATTTTCTTCTTCCCAGATATAAAACCAACAATAGTGGGGGGCGTGGCGCGGGTGTCGGTGTCGGTGGCGGGACTCGACACCCGCTCGCCACTCGTCAGCAAGAAGGTGCGGCCAAAACCCGCCTCGCCCAACCGCCAGGGTCCGCAGCAATGCCAAGTAAGTTTTTTGTAAGAAATAGAGGAAAAGCGGTCATAAAGGTACACTATTACTAAAAATGGTATAAGAGATGGTCCCACAGGGGTATTTAAAGGTGTTCGGTAAAATCCATAAACGACAGCTTTAGTAAACCCTGGCGAAACATGGTTTTTATATTGTGAGGGCAGGCATAAGAATACCATTATTGTGTGTAGCGCCATATATTCTTAAGGTATTAATAATAAAGAATTTTCAAGTATCCACTAAGTGGATAGGATCTAGGAATAAAAACATTATAAAGGAACAAGAAACTCTCCACAACCTCTTCAAAATGTGATCAATAACCATAACACTGTATTAACGTAAGACTCCTCTAAATAAAGAATTTAAAATAAAACAATGACACTAACTAGTTTATTAAATGAATTGAGGCTTTACGTCAATGTACACAGAGCCACAGATTTTAATATAAAAAGTGACTATATAAGAAGATGCCATGGTGCCTACCAAAGAGCTTAAGCAACTTAAGTACATCAAGCCAACTGCTCTAAATGGTGAAGGACAGCATCTTGTGGAAAACTTATGTGGAAATTATTTCGACAAGCATGATTCACTATGCGTGGCATGATGCCACCTCTTGGTTAGATGAGGCCCATGTCCTTGCAGTGAGATAATTAAGCCTGTCATGAACTGGTATTATAAAAAAATTTACATAGTGATCAGACTCATCAATAACCTAATATTAAACAAACCCAAATATACAACAAACAAGCCCAAACGATATAACGTGTTAACTGAACAAAAACGAATGGCCTTTTTTTCATCTGAGTTAAAACTCCTTAACAGGCAACCCTAAGCCTGTATAACGAGAACCCATTGCCTAAACTAATCGGGAAACAACACTTAACTAAATTTATTTGCCAGCTGTATCAATTAGACGGAATTAGGCTACGTACACACTCTACTTGCTACTTCAAACTCTAGGTTTATTGGACTTTGATTGGCCAGGAGTTACTGTGGCAAATGTATGTGAAACACAAATATCCTTTCGTCTTATTTTGGACCAAGTAAAGTGAGGGTATATATATTTTTAATAACCCATATATAGGACAACTGTATAATTTTTGACGGCCGAGTGGCATAGTTCATTCGGGTGATGAATAAAGATGTTTGTTGTCGGGTCATGGTTATGTTGATTTTTATTATGTATGTTTATATATTCTGGGGTCCCCCCAGTTCGCTGTATGGTCAACCATAACACAAGTTCTGCTTACTTTGAGGCCATACAGTTGGTGTGTTTTTGTGGGGATTCAGCTTTTTGACCTATTAAGGCGACCACATAATAGTACAATTAGAGAATTAAATGCATTTGCAACTTCAAATAATTCGTGGCAACTAAAAGTTATAATCTTTACCTAGTAGGTAATTTTACCTAATCCATTGAATCGCGTGTTGAAACCTTTTGGCTGTAAAAAGATATGTAGAAAACAATATTAAGCCAGCAAATCAAAATAAATTATTGAAATATTTAAGACTGTTAAAGTACTCAGATTAATTATCTTGTGATGATAGACGATAATCTGTAATGAACGTTTAAAATGTATATTTTCTGGGTTTCGTCCCAATTCCGCGTGTAGTTACAGTAAAGCTCAATACAAGCGCTGCTAACTTTGACAATTTACTGCAACATTTTCCTTACTGTAATCTAAAACCAATTCGTCATAAGTACAATTCACTATACTCTTCGTAAAAGATCTCATAAGTACCTACTTTTATGTCCTATTTCATTTAATTTCAACCCAAAACGTACCCTTTCATTGTATCCGAAGTATTATGGATGGGCTTTTAGTTCAGCTACCTACACATTCCCTTTACTCCCTCCGGTGTAATATCGCGGCGAAAAGTGTTTTACGATCCAAGATATTGCGATTTCCCAACCTGAAAAACATTCTCTTGAGATTACACGAAAATGCACTTTATATAATTTTTACCTGCAACTCATATTTATTACGATGCTCAAGATGTTTGGTGTTTTGTTTGTAGCTCTGTAACTCAGTTCTATGTGCTGCGAATTTAGGCAGACGTGTGAAAAATTAAGTTCTGTATGCGTTAAGCTTGAATACGTACAGAAAGTGCGTGCCCGTGAAAAAATGTACTGATTGTGCACGCACACCAAAGCGACGAGAACACGGTTTGACAAGATGGCGGCTGCCAACACGTAAAGGTAAGTTGCATGTTTACAAGCTCACGCACACATAGGTCCGCGTGTAAAAATTAATTGAACATACAATCATAGCCTTCGTAACACAAATAACGTGGATGTTGTCTATTGTTAATCAACGATTGTTATTATTGAAACTTCATATAGGGAGCTGTAAATATCTACATGTGTCTAATTAATTTTACATCCAATCCTTTTATTGTGACTGTTACAATATTATTAGATTAAAATGCATATTTAATAAGCAAAGCACATTCAATGCATTGAGCGGGTCGATTTGTAGGCAATGTCGCAAATGGATAGCTGATTTACCCATTCATCTAAACTAGAAAAATTTATTATAAAGCAAGGTTTATGCGATTTGTCAATTATTGTCTTAAATAATTGTTGATATCATGCAATCATGAAAATTGAAAATAGTAAAAGCATAAAACGTCCAACCAAACGCCTAGCTGCTGTAGTTAAACAGCTGGTACACCTATCCACTTTTTACCGTTCGAGAAAATAGCTCATACAAATCCCACAGGTCAGCGTCCAATTTGGTAGCAAGGGCAAATTTCTTTTTTCATATTCACTATGTGGGTAGTTACTCATAATTGCTGAATTATGAGTAACTACTGTGAGTCTATAGACACGTATTTAGTTCCCATACTGTCCAAATAAAGTTAAAAGACCTTATGCTAACTCAAATCAACACTAACAAAAAATACGTTTCAATAATCATATTTTAATTCCTTACATTCCCTCACTGTCTTACAAAAATACGTCAAAAAACAGTGAAAACCTTTGCCAAAACTCACGAACAAAGACCAAGTAAATGTCCTGTTTGGCATGCACCCCCGGGGGTGCCATCCTCCCGGCCCCCCGTGTCTCAGCCCCTGCGCTCCGCTGACCTACAAACACACAGAGGCTTGGGACCCTATAGTTTCTGATAATACTTTACGATATAGTTCAATGATGGGACTATTTTATCTTTATGTTTGGTTATGAGAATCATTTTTTGGGTCCTTTGTGTGATACGGTATGTCTATAATTTGATAGATTTTCTTTGATAAAAAGAACTCTTAAAGTCCCTGTTATAAACAACCGACTGAAGAGGGCGCATATTGTATTAATTTATGAGATATGACTGGGAGGACAACGTTCCATTTGTCCGGAATCGTCATCCTGATCTTCTTTCATAGTTTTAAAAGATAATTAGATCGAGGTATCTGTAGACTATTTACTAAAAGTTGGAACCTTCACTGAATCAAGTATTATGTTGAAGTTGTTATCGCTCCTTAGTAAAGATCTTGCTAAGCGTATTTATACCTTATCTATCTCTAGATTTGCTAAGAAAATTATCGAAAGAAACCGAATTTATTATGATGTCATTCGTAAATTTCTCACAAAAAGCTTACTCAAACACCTTTTAAGTTTCATCATTTAATCTATAAATCCAATCCACTTCCTTCATAGTAATCACCAACAATAAAACCATAATCTTTCCAGAAAAATAAGAGACGAAATTCTCTACTGAATACGCGAGTAACCCACATCACAAATTACCGAGTCATCCTCCTCCCTCCCCGACAAAGGGTATGCACCCTCAAGGCTCTCTCAAGGCCAAAAACAACGTCTACATGCCCCTCCATTGTTATACTGTTGCTTTTTAATTCCAACTGAATTACTGAAAAGGCTGTATAGCTTGTTCTGTCTTTGAATATTTGCGTTGTCATGTGCTGTAACAACACATCTCATTTTTGTCACGCAATGGTAAACACTAGTATTTTAGATTGCGCATTAACTTTTGTTGAATGAATTTTCTAAGCTCATTTTGGTAATGGTTGGGAAGTATCATTATGCCAACGATTTATGCGTATAGGTACGAGAGTGAAAATTCCAATTATGATATGTGCGATATAAAAGTATTAAATAAGACACTTTTTAACCGATCACACGTGTCTAGTACCGAAACATCCAGTTAATTCTAAAATATAATTAAACGTGATAAAAATCTAGTGGAAAAGTGTTTTAAATGTAATATAGTGAACCGTGAAAACTTATGAAAATATAATATAAAAGTAGTTTAAATAAAGTATAAAGTTTGGTCGTGTATACAGTAGTTAAAATGAAAATTAGGTTTGCAGAAAACACTAACCCGATTAGGTTTTCCTTGGATCCAGATCCACCATCTCCTGCAAAACAAATAACGTCTAGACTAGAAGTGCTACTTTGTAATCTACTGGTGGTTTCACCCGAGTCCGACCATTCCGGAATTCGCGATCAAATATACACTAATTCAAGATAATCTACTTCCCTATTGGGAAAAGAATTTTTGAAATTGGTTATGTTTCTTTACAATTTATCTTTCTTATACAAAAAAATATGTAAGGTAGGGATTGTTTTACATTTCGTACAACTTCATCTACTGTCCATTTATTTATTTCTTTAAATTTCGGTCATATTTTTATGCACAGAAAGCCTAATGTCATAAGGTGTCTCTGCCAGCAACCTCTAGGCAGTAGATGAACATTGGGTAAAGAATTATCAAATTATATATTGTAACGTAGGCTCTATCGGGGACCCGGTGGAGCCTCAGTTTCGCACCCGGATCCCCTGCAGGGTTGTCACCCCTTAGTATTCGGATCGCCTATAAAAGACCAAACAACGCGCAAGCGTTTCTCGCGGCTTTTCCCGATTGTACCAAAAAGACTAAAGATAATAAACGTGCACGGTGATGTTCATATATAAAATATTGTGATAGATATTAAATTATAATATTCTTAATTATTTTAAGGAAAAGTTTTTTTAAAGAATCGTTTATTTGGTGCTTGTATAAAGTATAACACAATAACATCTAATTCCCAGCTAATCAAGAAACACTTAAGCACGATGCGTAGCTAATTTACAAGTTTAAATATCAACGACGAGGGATGTAATTGTTTCATTAATTATTAACTACTAAGTGCGAAGCAAACGAAGACCGGATCGATTTCAAGCCTCGATGGTACTTAGCGTCGCTTAAGGGGTGATTATTTATCGTGATAGCTGTTAGCAAGGGCTATAGTAAAGCGTAACATGTCTCTATTTAATGGGTATGTATTTTGAGTTGCGGTACGTAAACTGTAAATTTTACCAGATTTTGTGATGAAGCTCAAGTAAATTATGTACCTCATCTTAAGGAGGCTGCTTGCATTACATTGCACCCTCAACCCTTACCCTTCCATAAATATGGTTCTAAATAATTAAGATTATAAGTGGAACGTCAATTTGGGTAACTTTGAACATTTTTTACAGTATTTGAGATATACAATCTGATTTGTATTTATTACACCTTTCTTTTATTGAATGAACAATGTCCTTTTGAATAGGTCTATTTTTATAACATGATGAATTTACGGAAAAAACAATAGAATTGACCACAATTTTCCCCAGAAGTCAAATTCAAAGTTACCAAGAGTTTTGGGTAACTTTGAATATATTTTTATAAGGTGTAAAAACCTTTAATATTGGAATATTCTAAGGTTTGGGTATAATTTGATGCCTTTTTGTTAAGGAAAACCTAATCTATGAAAATTACATCTACACTGATGTATAAATGTGATAGATCGCTTTGTCTTGCCATATAAATCAAAGTAGACCAATTTAGTGGGAAACATATCGTCATGAGAACTGAGCAACATTATGCACGTATTTACAGTTACGCAACATAGTATTTTTCGGATACAGGTAACTTTGAACCATTCAATATTATCCAAATAACTTCGATTTTGAACGTACTCAAAACTTTATTACAAGAGTAAGAAAACGGATAACGATTTCACAATGCTAATATATAAACTACATTTTACAGAAAACCATGAAACATACCTGTTTACAGTAAGTTTTATATTTTTAATCACGATTTCAAGCACTAAACACCTTCAGCAACCACTACGGAAAGGCGGGTATTTTACAAAATTATGACATTGAGACTTTATTCTTTTACTTCGCATTTGCTACAAAACATTTTGGGCATTCGATTTACGCAGTCCCGATATTGAAACATCAAATGGTTTCCATGTAAAAAGATTATAAATCTTTTTCACAACTTTGTTCAAAGTTAGACCTCAATTCAAAGTTACCCAACATATACATATAATCAGTAGTCTGCCTAATCTGCTGACATCATACTGAGGAGTTGCCTTTTTGCATTCAACTGTGTTTATGTCACTGGTGAAATCCTAGTAATTATATGTTCTTTCACTTTTTTTTAATCTCGTTTTTTGTTTATTTTTTAGTAAAATATAGGTATTCTATTCTATTCTATTCTATTCTATTCTATTCTATTCTATTCTATTCTATTCTATTCTATTCTATTCTATTCTATTCTATTCTATTCTATTCTATTCTATTCTATTCTATTCTATTCTATTCTATTCTATTATATTCTATTCTATTCTATTCTATTCTATTCTATTCTATTCTATTCTATTCTATTCTATTCTATTCTATTCTATTCTATTCTATTCTATTCTATTCTATTCTATTCTATTCTATTCTATTCTATATACGTAGTAGATTTAATTTTGTTAATATCTTGTCTGAGTACTTCAGCCCTAAGTATTTGACCGTTACAAGAGCCACGCTTATGTGGTCGTGTTCCGGTCAAAGGAAGGGATCAGCCAGTGCCATTGTTGGAACGAAGGTAGTTCCAACTGAGCCTTCGGTCGGCAACGCATCATCAATTCATTAATTAGCATTATTAATAATGAAGCCCCCTTCGATTAATATTATCCATGGGCGATCAGTGCATTGCGAGCTTGTTGACCAGATATGATAATGATAAAAAAATATTTTACGATATATTTAGTAAAATACTATAATAATTTTATTTTCGGTCGTCCATTTCATTGCATGATCATTCTTGAATAAACAATAAGTTGGTTTACGTTGTATTTATACAGTTCCTTGAGCCTATAACTTTTTTATTACTTATTTGATTCACTAAACGATTGCGCGAAGGCATCGTTTTACGAAACACCAAATTATTTCTAAGTTGCCTGAAGAAGTCCGTCTGAACGGAGCCTTCAGGCTTACGCCAAATTGGGGTAAATACAAATTTAAAAAGTTATTCGGTAATATTTACGAAAAAAGAATGCTAAATCATCACAATATTAAGTTTATAGAATCTTATGTTTTGTTAGCTACTACAAAACGACAAATAATGATAAACAGACGTAATTCGCGTATAAGATTCTCTAAAAAAATATACACATCTTAATTCTCTCTGTTCTTCTCTTCTCCATCGGATTTCTCGGCTGTCAAATCATCTGTAATGGAAAAGTTTATATACTTTAAGAGGATGGAGAACACTGGGCCTGGTTAGATTGTGAGTTTTGGATGCGAAACGAAATCCCTGCATTTCCACTGAAAAATACTAAAAATAAAACACTTTTTACCGGATATTATCGCGTATATTTTAGTTAATTTTAAAATTATTTCGACGTTTCGGCATCTTTGCAGTTGCCGTGGTCACGATAGACTAAGGTGTTGTTCATCTATTGCCAGTAATAAAAACTACATGATTGTCAATACATATTAACGCCATCTGTTTCTCAGTCTTCTCGCATAACGTCCCGGATTGACACAAAAGGCACTGACTGTGTCCTGAGTTTGCAGTCTAACAGTTTGCTGGTTTTTCATTTTGATGTTTTTAAGTATTGGATCCCATGTTGATGAAAGTTTCCAACCATCTTCTCTATTGAAATTTGGATGTTTTTTAATTTCAATAGTTTCTCTGACCATCCTAGGTATAAAAAGTTTCTCTTTTGCTAGGATCTTCACGGTATCAAATCTTAAATAATGGTTGGGCTTGTCTATGGAATGTTCACAAACTGCAGATTTTGAGGTTCGTTTATTTTTAACATCAGAGATGTGTTCTTTAATGCGAGTTGACACATTTCGTTTGGTTTGACCGATATAAGAGAGCCCGCAGTCACAGTCGATTTTATAAACGCCTGGATCTTGTAAAGGGATGCTTGATTTTATTGGACGAAGATGCTGGCTTATCTTTGAGTGCGGCTTGTAGATAGTTTTGATTGAAGCTCGCCGAAGAATGCCTCCTATCTTGTCAGTAACACCCTTTATATAAGGCAGGAATGCTGGTCTTCGTTCAACTGTGAGTGGCTTTACGCGGTTTCTGCGACGGCGACGCGGTGTTTTTAAATCGTTATCCCGCAGCACTTTAACCAGGTGGTTGAGTTCCTCATTAATGTGTTGGGGATCGCAGATTCCATGTGCTCTCTGAAACAAAGAGTTGCCTACGGCAGATAATTGGCTCGGGTGGTGATGGGATTTCCCATTTAGATATCGGTCAGTGTGGGTGGGTTTCCTATAAACAGTATGGCTAAGTGTACCATCAGGATTTCTTTGTATTAGGACATCTAAGAAAGCTAATTTGTTCTCCTGCTCCAATTCCATAGTGAATTTAATTTTAGAATTAAGGGAATTGAGGTGGTTTAGGAATGCAGTCACTTCATGCTTAGGTAATATAGTGTAGGTGTCGTCAACGTACCTCTTGTATATCTTCGGCACAACAGGTGCCATTCGGAGCGCTTGCTCCTCGAAGTTCTCCATGTAAATGTCAGCTACAACAGGTGACACCGGAGACCCCATGGCAACACCATCAATTTGAATGTAGTAATTGTTATTCCACATGAAGTAGCCAGATGTTAAACATAGCTCTAATAGTTCTGCATATTTCTCGGGCAAGTTTGACTCACTTAGCTTCCTTTTTACTATATCAATGCAGTCTCTAACAGGTAGTGAGGTGAATAGAGACGACACATCAAAGCTAACCATAGTTTCATTGTTAGTTAACTTGAGATTTTTAACGTCACTAACAAAATGGTAAGAATCCTTTACATATGCACTTGTCTTTCCTCGCAGTTGTGAGAGCACAATTGCTAAGTGCTGGGCCAGCTTGTAAGTTGGTGTGTCTAGCTGGCTCACAATAGGTCTCAAAGGTACTTTAGCTTTGTGTATTTTTGGTAACCCATACAATTTTGGTGGTTTTGCACTTGCTGGTGTTAACTTTTTCACATCTAAATGTAACAAATCTTTGTATTTTTGTATTAAAGTGGATGTTTTCTTCATAATCCTGTTGGTGGGGTCGTGATTCACCATTTTGTATGTGTTTTCATCCGCTAACAACTCCAAGATTTTTTCGTTATATTCAGATGTATCCATCACTACGGTAGCATTTCCTTTATCTGCACGGAGAACTGTTAACTCGTCATTATTGCGTAAGGTCTTCAATGCAAGGCGTTCTTCTCTGGAAAGATTCGATTTCGGTAGACTATTGCGTCTTAATACGCCGGAGATATCTTGCCGTATACTTTCAGAATCTTCCTTTGAAAGTTTGTTTGTGAAAAGACAGTCTTCTACGCGACAGATTATGTCTTCTACCGGTATTCTAGACTAGATGAACAACACCTTAGTCTATCGTGACCACGGCAACTGCAAAGATGCCGAAACGTCGAAATAATTTTAAAATTAACTAAAATATACGCGATAATATCCGGTAAAAAGTGTTTTATTTAAAGTATGCATCGCGAAAATTTAAGAATAGATTTAAATACTAAAAAGTTCGGTTAATATTTCATAAAATGAATGAAAATATACGATTTCTATTAAAATTTTGACTTTAATAGTACCAGTAGCAAACATACATAGCTAGATAAGAACGTACTTCCGAAGTAAGTCTCTATAACAGTTGCTTTGAGTCTTTGAGGAGCAACTTTGGAAAGCTTTCCTCAGTGAAATTCCTCAGAATTGACTCCAGTAGCGGTCCTCTGTGCGTGCAGTTTTTGAGATTGTACAGTATTTGTTCTGATATAATGTTTTTTGTAACCTTTCTTAATTTTTATGTGTCTGTTCTTTTAAAATTTAGTACAAAATTATAATTTAAAAAATAACTAAAGCTACATGTTGGATATAAGAAAACTGTCTGTTTTGATGGATAGGTGAGTTATAATCTTTTAGTATTCGTGTCGTTATTTTTGGTTCTTAGCCAATTGATAAGTAAAATCAGGCGACCGGGAACAAGATTTTCGAGGTCCATGCCACTGCGAGTTATTAAACATTTCACCACTGCGGGTCGCCATCGGAATCTTTATTTAAAAGTAAATAAATGTTTTTAATTATATAATTGTTTACATGTCGAATTAAATGTTATTTAACTCTCGTAAAACACTGTTCATTTTCACTCCTTGCAAAGACCGTCGCCAGAACTACAATGGTCCAACGATTACAAGCAACATTACCTTTGAAAATAGGGTACGTACACCCGTTTTTGGTATCAATAGTTATTGGCTACCAAAGAACGTATGTTTGCCTCGAAACACTTGCTTGGCTCGGAGCCAAACCACACAGGTAAACGCTAACTCCAGCCTTTACCCGGTTACCCGGAATTAATGTTCAAATATAACCTTTATATTATTTAGGATAAAGTGCATCTTATTTATACTTATTGCGTCTATGTACGCTAAGTTTAGGCTGTTATGCTTCTGGTTATGTGTAAACTTGTTTCTTATAATTACTTAAAGGGGTTAGTTATATACAATAATGTAAAAAACTAAAACCTTAATGGAGTAGCGGTGTGAAGGGTCAAGGATAAAGAAGTTTTGTTTTCGACGGGATCTCTTCCCGGGTGAATCTTGAAAGAGCGGATATTTTTATGAAAAGAAAATTTACGTGTTCCGGATATAAATTTTGGAAAAAAAAATTATTTCTCTATGTTTTACTTTTCCCCTTATTTACCGTTTGGTTTACTAGCACTAGCTTATAATTGAAATGGGCTATATATTTTTTTACTTCATAAAAAAACGAAAAGTATTTTTGTCAGTAATTATTATTTACAAGATTATGTATCTTAGTGATCTGTACTTATAGTGTGGATGCGGTAAAACTTCGACTCGATAAAGTGAAAGTAAAAGAGACCTCACTATATCTTTAGCAAAAATGCTTAATTCGGTGTATTAATAGCATAAATTTGAGGAGTATTTTTTTTTTATTTTCCATACACTGAGTCCTTGGGTATGTTGTTAAGAATTGTGGTTAGAGTCCAAGTAACCATTTTCCGAACTGTAAAAGTCACCCAGTAAATTTCCTTTAAATTGACACATACCCATTTATAATTTAAAACCTATTTTACATCAATCTTATAAAAAACAAACCACATACTGAACCCAAAAAAAAGTTTGTTAAAAAATGATTGAGCGACCAAAATCCACAAGATGGATCACGTGCCCTAAACACACTTCGGACGCCGTATTAATATTGTCTGTTTTCAAGAGACATGGACAAAATCACCTGTAAACCTGGCGTCCCGCGCCGCTTGTGATTGATGGTTTACCCCAAAAAAGCGGGAAAATCCCTTTAAAAAGGAGGCTGTCTCTGATAAGCCCGCCGTTTTATTGTATGGTTTAACATTGATCGCTTTATGCCGCGAACATTCACACGCACACGTAGAAAGGATTGTGAAGCCCGGTTTGGTGATCCTTTGGACTCTCTTGGGGATATTGTTTCAGGAAAACTGTTTCGTTTGTCTTCTGAAAGTTAAGTATAGTAGAGGTTTGGATTTCCTGAACAAATTCGTACATGTTTTTATATTTTGATCTACAGAAATTGTGTAGTTTGTAACTACCAAAACGTGTGGCATCCGTTTGTGAGATCATCGGTTTTATATAAAGGCTTATTTCCCTTCAACTTTATTCTATTTTCTTCGAGTATCAAAAATATAAAACTTTTACGTTTTTTACCTTTAGAAAAACACGCACTTGGTAAATCTTTGAAATCAAGTTAATATTTCTAATCTACTTAAATAATTTTTTACTTTCATTGGATGTTTGACATTCCTAATAAACTCTAATATCCTCTTATTGAAAATCGCCCTTATTAGATTCCTCTTAGCAATAAATATAAGATAACGTAAAGATACAAATATGTTGTTATAATATTACCTTAGTTTAAAAGGTCTAATGATTTTCTCCATTTTTAGATCGATAAAGCTATACATCAAAATAATCTTAACTTACTCGTTATTGCATGATCTCAAATATATGCCTATCTTTGTTGGTATTTTTTTATTGAATCCAGACTTGTTTTTGTTGAGCCCTAAAATAATAGATTGTAATAACCGAGGTGGGCCTAAAAACACAGATTCGCAGAACGCTCGAGATCCACAGTTCTTGAATCGAGGTTGACGGATAGGAGACGTTTGCTCGTGAATCATAAAGGATGTTGGGATTTAGTGTTTAGGTCGGTTCTCGGAGATAAAAAAATCATACCTTTTTTGATTTTCGTAAGGTAAGAAAACATGGACATCATTAAGTTCTTATTGATCTTCAATGATGCGTTGCCGACCGGGGTCTTCGGTTGGGATAGACAATGTTACTGTCATTTAGTGTCCTCATTTATATTGTTGTATCTGGAATATTGTTCCGTGTGTACCTACTTACGTTTATGCTACTCGTCTAGAATATTCTGACAGGCAATTATACTATTTCCATTTCTTTATTTTCTCAATGACAGTTCTAATTTGATATAATGTAGTGTTGTGACCAAATAAGTAATGATATCGATCGCATATATTTATTATATTTTAAACAAAGACAAATACAACAAAAACATTCAAATATATTTTTTTCAAGGTGGGAACACTCAATGGCCCACCGCCATTTTGTGTTTGTTGTAATCTGACACTCGCAACAAGACGGTTGTGCTAGTCACTACATTTCTGTTCGCTGAGTTTTTTCACATTATCCATACGTTACGTTGTGTATTTTGTGTTCCTCCGTGTTGATTGCTGCCCAGCTGTCAAATATCAAAATGCCGAAAGGATCTGTTCTGAAAAGGCAGGCGAGAGAACTGGTGATCAAGGTTCGTAATTACTTTGAAATATACTATAGTTCGTTATAAGAATATAGTGACGTATCGTCTCAGCATTAGTTTAGCGTCACCGACAAAAAGAAAACTTTTTCTAATACGGCAATTTCATTGGCTAGTATTTGTAGTTGCATCGATGATTCACTGTATTCTTAACGCGAACTAACTATAGGCTTGCAATCCTGTACCTCAGTAAGCACCACCCCTGGTCTCATATTTTAACATTATTTTAATTATAAGCTATATAACACTTACAGCATTACATCACAACATAATATAATACTTGAGAAAAATAATGTATACACTATTACCTCAACTTTTCGACTGCATACTATACTTTTATAATAATAATAATAATAAATCTTTATTTGCTAGGAAATTAGTACATTGAAGGTCTTATTATAATTATAGTTTCACAATATCCTACCGACAAGTTTCGGTATGCAAAATTTTAAATTTTATTACAATCAATTATTTTTAAATTAAGATATGTCAAAAAAAATTATTACAGTCAATTATTATAAAAGTAAAATTACATACATTTTTAATACTTATCAATAAATTTGTCATTAAAAATTTTATTATTAGAATAATAATTATTTTCATTATTTACATAGCAAAAATTCAAATAGACTATTTTTAAATTTATTCACTGGTAATTTTTTTTATTTTATTCGGTAATTTATTAAATATCTTCACAGCCATACATACAATATTTTTTTGGAATAAACTTAGATAATCTTAGATAAACTTAGATCATGCTATATCGAGCATTGAGCGAAATTATTATATTGAATTACGATACAGGTTTATTATATTGGAATTACGCGTTTAATTAAATTAAAGTGGCTTTTCCAGCAATTGTTTGAAGTTTAAGGAAGAAGATAAACTTGAAATAACTCAAAATTAATGACAAAGTTATCTATATCCAATTAGCAATGTACACATCTACGCTTTTAATAATGTGTGGTTGCTGTAAATGAACACAACGAACCAGTTTTGTTAGTAGGTACCTATGTATACGGCAGTTTTCTGTTTTTTTTTATCTAGGTAGGTAAGTAAAGGTAGCCAGGCCTGGAAAACTACTCAGTCTGTCGTTCTAACGTTTACATTTTGAAATACTTCTCCTTAGCTCTCCCGAGCGAGTTAGAACAACGCAAGCGCAATGGTCGAAACGTGTCAAGGAATGATCGCCCTTGCGATGCATACATACATACATACACCTACAATCGTCATTGTTAAATAAAAACAAAGTTCCGAGACAAATAAATGTACCAAGATTATTGTAAAGTTATCGAGGGTATAGCCAAGTTGCAATCTACAATCGCTAACGCTCTCGAAAACGCGTATGAAGCGTATGAAGCATTTCCATAATATTTTCTATAGCGTTAGTGATCGCAGATTGCAACTTGCTTAGACCCCGCTGAGCAGCAAGGGCGGAAAGGTTCTCTTTCTATAGCGTTAGTGATCGCAGATTGCAACTTGCTTAGACCCCGCTGAGCAGCAAGGGCGGAAAGGTTCTCTTTCTATAGCGTTAGTGATCGCAGATTGCAACTTGCTTAGACCCCGCTGAGCAGCAAGGGCGGAAAGGTTCTCTTTCTATAGCGTTAGTGATCGCAGATTGCAACTTGCTTAGACCCCGCTGAGCAGCAAGGGCGGAAAGGTTCTCTTTCTATAGCGTTAGTGATCGCAGATTGCAACTTGCTTAGACCCCGCTGAGCAGCAAGGGCGGAAAGGTTCTCTTTCTATAGCGTTAGTGATCGCAGATTGCAACTTGCTTAGACCCCGCTGAGCAGCAAGGGCGGAAAGGTTCTCTTTCTATAGCGTTAGTGATCGCAGATTGCAACTTGCTTAGACCCCGCTGAGCAGCAAGGGCGGAAAGGTTCTCTTTCTATAGCGTTAGTGATCGCAGATTGCAACTTGCTTAGACCCCGCTGAGCAGCAAGGGCGGAAAGGTTCTCTTTCTATAGCGTTAGTGATCGCAGATTGCAACTTGCTTAGACCCCGCTGAGCAGCAAGGGCGGAAAGGTTCTCTTTCTATAGCGTTAGTGATCGCAGATTGCAACTTGCTTAGACCCCGCTGAGCAGCAAGGGCGGAAAGGTTCTCTTTCTATAGCGTTAGTGGTCGCAGATTGCAATCGCTTAGACCCCGCTGCAGTAGCAAGGACGGAAAGGTTTTTATCGGAGCTTGACGATTGTCGAAGTTAAGCAATGTTCGGTGATGACCTAGGATAGGTGATCGCTAGTGGCTTAAGTGCTTGAGCGTTTCCGTGCTTCGAAGAACACGTCGGCCCGTCGCAAGATAACGTCAGCGATCTTTGGGGTTTCCAGAAGCGGTTTGTTGATCTCTGACACTAAGAGTAGTAGCCTCACACGCGTGCTCAAGAAGACTATGCATTAAATTTATCAATATTTTATTTTTAGCTAATTTTCAATGCATATTCACTCACCTCTTTTTCAATCCCCACTCTATCTCAAAGTAACAAATTAAAACATCCCCAAACGAACACGAATACGAACGCTGGTTGGTCATAAATAATGAACTCTTTCTGTTTCATTTAAGATAAATATCTCAGCCTGAGAGACAATAGCCGCGGCTGCAATGACAAATGTTCGGCGGCGGATTTGTAAAGAAAGCCCTCCGAACATTGCGAACAAAGGCCGACGCAGGCGGCGGGGCTTTCTGCGGGAACATGAAAAATTACGGCCACGTTCAGGGTAGCTGTGCGTATATTTTGACATTTGCGTTTTTAAATATGATGCGTTCACGCAAAAGACGGGATAAAGCGGTAGTGGGTCAGACACAAAGTGATGGAAAAGCTGGCTCCGTACGAACTTTTAATACATTCGCAATGTCCGTTAGCTTTTTTGGTCTTCTTAATCTTGCTAAAATAGAACACATTTATTATTTATTTATTTTATTCTACACAGATGAAATTCTTAACGTTTAGTTCAAGCCCAATATAAAATCCGGTAATGTTTATTGTATTTATATGGACCAAAAGTTATGTGTCCAGTTAAAAGTATTATATTTTAAAAGTTATAAAAACCAGCGCGTCTGCGTGTGTAAATATGCATCTTAACTTTGTGTGGCGGCCGCCATCTTGTCATACCGTATTCTCGTCGCTTTGGTGTGCGTGTATAATCAGTACACTATTGTCACGCACACACAGTTGCTGTTTATATACAAAATTAACGGCACCTCGCGCCCAAACTACTTGAACTATCTGTATCATATTACTGGTTGATCTTCTGATTTTTTTTATATAACCTATGTTACTTTTGCTTCATTTAGTGAATAGTAAAAACTTCGATTCAGTTTTAGAGTTTATCGGTTTCCAATCAACCAACAATTCTTTGCATTTCAAACGAATCGTTTGATTATGTAAATCATGTACAGCGTAAGCTACTGAGAGATTCAACTGGAATAATGTTAAACAATTTAGGAATATATTCACATCACTGGTTAGTAAATATCTACAAAAGAAGCCGTGGTTTCAATATTATCAACACAGAATAGAAATAACAAAATTTTGAATAAGTCCTATTCAATTAAGGTCTTAGTATTGAATAGCCCTTTTTTACCTGCCACCCTTTTAATCGCTTATTACCTTCTGGGAACAACACAAAAACCTTTGACCGTTTGTCTTTGAAGTATAATTTATTAGCCCATCGCGCCCGCATGCACTCCCCCTCTTTTTTACCAAAACAGCTCATACAGAAAATATTATTAGGTACCCCTTTATTGTACATGAAAAGTCTTCAAAAGAAAGGAGACCAGGAAAATATATCTAAGACGGCTGGCTTTTGTTTTTATTCAACCCACGTTTGACGTACCATTAAAACTAGTAAGGTAGTGCCGTTACAGCACCTAGTAATAATAAACAAGTATTTTAAATTTATAAGAGTGTAAATGTTTCTGTCTTGTCTGTAAATAAAATAAATAAATAAATCCCAAGACAAACACACCAACTGTAGGGCCACAAAGTAACCAGAGCTCGTGTTATGGGTGACCATGCAGCGAACTGGAGGGAGCCCAGAATAAACATGCATACACAACAACCATGACCCGTAAACAAACATTATGTGTTCATGACACAAATGAATGCCCCGGCCAGGCTCGAACTAGGGACCTCCAGCGTACGAAGCAGGGCTACCACCACCGATGCTAATGACGATTATAAAGTTGACGTAAAAGATAACATTCGTCAACTGCGAAAGTTTTTAACCTATGATGAAATAAAATATTTTGAATTATTTGAACACAATTTAATTTACATTTAAGTACGATGTTTTTAATTATATTGCGGGTAATCAAATAACCAACATATTGAATTTGAATTTGAATTTGAACAATAAAAAACAGAAACACATTGACAACAAGATTTTTAAGCAATTATTAGTCATCATCACACCCGTAGCGTGGTTATAAAAATAATTATATTTTTTATTATTTTACAAACTAGCTTTTAAATCTGCCTTTTTAAATACATTTAATGAACTTACAAACATGTCAATATTTTTAAACTTATCATCGTCAATGCTACAGGCGTGTTTTATAAAACTGTTACTACCAAAACGAGTTTTACTACGAGCAATAGAAAACCTTTTTTTTGTCATGAACATTCTTTTCAAGTCTGCGAGGTACTCGTAAATTAATATTTAAGGAAATTAATAAATATCTCATAGATATAAGGATCATTATAATTATGAGCTTTGTTTTACATTTGGTACCATGGACATTTTCCTTTGTACAGTCTTTTTAATAATAGCTTATTTTAAACTTCTTGTTTGAGAAATCCAGAGCTTTGTACCCTGGCATCACGATTGTGGTAGTAGAGTATCTTTGTGCAGGCCTCGTCTGGCGCGGTACTACAGTCCTTCCTATGTCTACGGCCTAATCACGTTTACGCGGTGTTCCGGTCATCGGGAAGGAACAACGAGTGGAATTTGACCTTAACGACAATTTCACCGGTAGCTTACGGTCGGCAACTCGATAAAAAAATAGAACACCTGCGATTTGTGATGTTGATGAATGCGGATGCTACGTATCGTCAGGCGAGCCGCGTGCTTGCTTGGCGGCATTGAATATAGTAAAAAAATCAATGTACCTTTTACACTAAGATTTTTATAGCGCAGTTAATCTCCGTGTAGGGGTACCGAATACGTGAATCCTGTTAAATTATTGACCAGAGCTGCGCATTAGTATTCGAAACACGCTCGAGAAGAATCCAGTCCGACGCGACGTGATTCTGATGGTGAGGAAAAACGACGGATTTTTGTCTAAAATATTTGTCGACGTTTGTTTGCTTTAGCAACTAGGACATTTTGCTTAGGATTAAGTTTTTTCATAATTACTAGAACTATTTAAATACGGGTCGACGATTGAGTTACATAGTACTTTGGAAATATTTCTGGAAAAATAAACGGAGGAGCTGTCCGTTTTTGGGTTTTTAATCCATGTTATATAGGCGTGAAATAGGTTATTCCGTCATTTACTAGAAAAGTATAATTACGAGCTTTTCAAGTATGTGGTGAAAAAGTACATCTTGGATAGAAATCTGAAATTCTCGTCTCCTTCTTTGTTGAGGACGTGAGACCGTAACCAATCTAGTACAAATAGTATATGTTTGGGACTCTAGTAGAAATAATATTCATTTATTCTTAAATTATAAATAATAAAATAATGCGCAATGAGAATGTCCTTATGCTCAAAATTTTACATACATTTCGATCTAGATCTGATTAGCTAATGGTCTAAAGTTGTTATACGTACGGAAACATCTACATTCTAAAATAAATCCAAAAGATACTCATCACTTTTCCAAACAAACGCAATTCCACCCTTTCCAGCCAACACTAATTAGCGTAACGTATCTTATCCCTGATTCACGAAAACAAAGTCCGCATCAAAATCAATACGATATCAATGCCGTTAATTGGCGGAGACGCGAATGGCTCCGCACGCGGTTTGGACTCGATCCAATTAGGCGCCGAGAATGGGGGGCCATGGAATCGCGTGCGAAGATGGCATCGCTTGAGCCATGTACAGAACAACTTTTCTTTGCCGTGGCGGAAGTCGGAACTAGTTATTTTGTATGGACTTCTTGTTGAAAATGGTACGTAAAGGTAGAAAGTAGAGCCACCGTTAGGGGTAAAAGTAAGTTGGCCAGACTGTGATTTTTTTGTTACTTCTTGCAATTACAAGTTATTGTCGTGTGTCGGATGTTTCTGTTTTTTATTTAGGATGGGAAACTTGACTATAGTTTTTATGTATGAAATAAAATGAGAAGCTACTGTAAGTGTAGGTAAAAAGGATTTCAATAGATTTATTTGATGCTAACATTCATACAGTAGAGGTACTATTAATTGGTATTTTCGTTTACGCTACAATTAAAGTAATAATTGCTATTAAAAGCAGATAAAGATAATAAAGCTTTTCTTAATTACGTTTTCTATTCTAAAAATTACCAGAATTTCACTCATTCTTTTATAATTTAAATTTCGTCTCATTCGATGAAAATTTAAATTTGCATCATCGTACCATAATAATATTATATTATACAAATAAATAAATAATAAATACCCCGCGCGCGCGATCGAGGTTATGTGGGACTCGCTCCGAGCCTACCAGAGCCTCTACCCACTAAATAACCCCCTGAATGACTCGTGCAATTTTTTGCCTCAGAGCCTTCATCTGAAGCGACGGCCAATTGGAGAAAAAGCCGAGAAAAACCCAGAAAAACAGTATCACGGAACACGCTATACTGTGACGTCAGTAAACTGAACGCCACTGAATATCGTGTAGGGACCGATCAATCGGAGTGGTCTTGGAACGTCCGTACCGGGCGGCGGTCGCAGCGAGAATGGGAGATAGATGGATTAACACATTCTTTTTTTTTTTGCCGCTGAAGCAACACTCTCACGGGAGGGAGGTGGAAGATGCGCCATGCATAATGCCGCAGGAACAAACCGACCTTAGCGGGGGTGATGTGGGACTCACCAGAATGGCACCTACCCACTAAAACCACCTTGTTGGCTGTAGCAAAAAAATTTTTACCGCTAGCCTTCATCGGAAGTGACACCCGTTGGGAGGTGGGTGCGCTAGCGGGTCTCCGCCGGATGTGAAAGTATTACTGAAGGTGCTCAAAGGGACATGAGTTGGGGCCGTTGACTTGACTAAGAGATCAATTAATTTAAATTAACCTATAATTAATTGAGAAGGGAACTATGCTCCGCCAAAGCTAGCAGTCACTCTGTAGGAGAACGTGAGGCCTTAAGTTTACGGACTAAAACTGAAATTTCCCTAACATCGACATGTTTAATTGCTTCGCAAATGGTACGCCTATCGTCTGCTAGCGAGGATTGGGATGTAGGAATGAGTGGTCGAGGAGCCGGGGTAGGATTCGGGCGTGCAGTGGGGCGCAGTCTCCAGTTCACTGGAGCAGGCTTGGGCTGCGTAGGCTTTGCAGCTGGAGGTACCCGACTACGAAAGTTAGCCCGAGTAAGGGGCGGGGCCTGTTTGGGTGCCACTCTCTTAGAGATGGATCGTATGGAACGGGGTGCACGAGGGCAGCCCCTGTAATTTGCGGTGTGCCGGACTGGCCACAAAACACACAATCAGGTGGAGAGGGAGTTTCAGGAGTGCTATTGCACTCCTTGGTAAAGTGAGGCACCAGGCACTTTACGCACCTGGGTGGGGCGGCGCAGTTGGCCGCCGCATGCCCGTACAACTGGCATCGGTGGCACTGGCCGGGGTAACCGTGGCGATGAGTTGCCTCGATCGAGATTCCAGAGAGGCTGCATATGGTGCTGACCTCTCTGAAAATCTCCCTGGACTTGGGGACGTTGGCGAGAACTACCAAACGAGAGGGTGACGCCTTCCGTACTTGCTGTGCATTTATGCACCGCGAGTGCTGGGAAGCCTTGGGACTGCAGGTCCTCTAGGATAGCCTCGATAATTCGAACGGGACTCCCCTGAGTACCGCTCTGAACTTACGCTCTTCTGGCAGAGCATAAGTGTGGTAAGCATATTGCTTAACGGTGAGGAGCTTTGTTAAAGCGCGGAAATCGTTTAATGATGGGACTGTGATTTTAATGGATTCACCCGAGTTGGTCGCTCGGGTGTAGTGGATCTTGTGCTCTCTGTTGCAGGCGCCAGGATAGCTGGCGTTGAAGACGCCACGGAGGGTGTTGAAGACACCAGGGCGGGCGTTGTGGACGCCGGGGCTTGTCTCGAGCGCTTCTTAACAAGGGTGAAATTGGGAGACTCAGAGCCAGTTGGGGTGGCGTCCGAGGAAGTCTCGGTCGTGGGTACGCTCTTGGTAGCGGTGCGCTTGCGGCGCGAAAGGGCGTCTACTTCACACTCCATGTCACTGAAGGAGGGGGATGCGGGAGGGCCTAAGACCAGAGGGGTCTTAGGGGCATGTTGGGGTGCCTGAGTGGCGGGGAGTAAAGGGAGTAAAAGGGAAAAGGGAGTAAATCCTGTGATGATAGTGTCGATAAGGGCTTGGGGGAATTGAATCCCGTCACTGATCTTCGTCGTCGTCGCCGCTTCGGCAAGCTCTGCGTTCCAGGACTACGTTCCAGGACTACGAGTAATAGTAGATACCTCACGGTGCTAATGCAATCTCCGGTGCGTTTTATTGGCCCTTCGGGCCGTAAGAAACTGGAAGTCCCAATCCCACTCCAGTGGGCCTGTGACGGACGCCAGCACTGACGGCAGCACTATTCCGGTGACGGAATAGTGCTGCCGCATCGTCCCCAACCTTCCTACCGCGGGAAGGGAAGTTTAGGAAGTTAGTCTTCGTTGGTAGGTTCATAGTATATATGTATACATATATATATATATATATATATATATATATATATATATATATGTATTTATATAGTATTGTCCCTCCCCAACCCGCCGCTGTGGCCTCGACTTCTTTGTTGGACGCCTTTCAGTAGCTCCTTAAAGTCGCTTCATCTTACAGGATTAACACATTCATGTGAATATGCAACTTAAGTCTGTGTGGCAGCCGCCATCTTGTCGAACCGTGTTTTCGTCAGTTTGGTGTGCGTGCACAATCAGTACATTTTATCACACGCACTCAGTTTTATCTACATAGAGCCGTGCGCAGAAATAGCTTGCACCATCTATACCAATACGGATAGTATGATGTTAAATGAGAATCGAACTCATAAAGAACTGGAAATAGGGACGGAAATTGTTTTTTATAAGCAAATCCATATCACAAAATTTTATATAATTATTGGTTGGATCCCGCGTTAACTCGGGTACGGGTGCCATTTGAGGGTGATGGTCGTTTGGATACTTGGGGGGAGGGAGACTTGCCGAGCTAATAGATGCAGATAAGAATAATTTTGTATAGACAAAAAAAGACATTTTAAATTTATTTTGCAAAAATTAACCCGTGCAAACTGCAGTTTTGTCCAGTTTTTCTTCAAGAAGGTTTTTCCAAACTGGTGGTAGAGTCATGCTTTATTTGACATCAATAAGAACAGTAATTTTCTATGTTGAGAAATAATTATTTGAATTTGAATACAGGTGGTAGTAGAGAATCTTCGTTATCGTCCCATTCTGACGCCGTAACAATCACGTTGACGTGTGCGCCCGCGCCATTACTGGAGCACAGGCAACTCGAACTAAAGACTTCGGTCGGCAACGCATTATCAGCCGACATAACAATCACAATTACCGTAAATAAATTTGTTTTAAAATTTATGTCCCAGGGTGCCAATTTATACCGCTTACCAATAGGCTGGTTTGCCGGCTATGAAATCAGTAAAAAACGTATACACTTATAGTCTATCCGCGACAAGAAAACAGTGAATCATCGATGCGACTAAAAATATCAGCCAATGAGGGCACCGTATTAGATAGATAGATAGATAAAATCTTTATCGGTACTATGAACTCACATACATATTGCATTACATTATTATTTAAACACCTTATTATTATAAAAAATAAAAATACAAACAACAACAATGGCATATTACACGTTGTGTGTTAAGTACGTGCGCTGTAGCAGCGCACAAGGAGGCAGCTCAGCGTTCACATTTGTTCGCAGGAGCAAAGCGCTGATTTCCAGCCGCATCCTGAACGAAGCAGCATATGAGATATTTAATTATGTTTACCTGGACGTTTATAATAAGAATAATTATTTAAAGATGTAAAAAAATTTATTGATAAGTTAATTAATTTCATATACATAGTAATAATAATCAATCGTGGTCAAAAAATTTGTAAAATAAATTATATTATATAACATAAAATTAATAAATGGTTTTATGTCAACATTGTATATTAAATATGCATTGATTAAAAATCGTTCATAATCATGCAATTAGAAAAATAAATTATATTATAAAACAGCAATTAAATAAGTGTAATATCACATGTCAACATTATATATCAAATATGACTTTTATTCCTTCAAGTTATCCGCTATATTACATAATATATTAGTTTCTGTATTTTCAAATAATGAGCTTATATTTTTTTTAAATATATTTTTGGGATTGCACGTTCTTATAGGTGGAAGAATATCATTCCAACACTATTAGCAAAAGATTTCTTATTGTCGGTGACGCTATTGGCTAAAACCTAATTCCGAGACGATACGTCACTGTATTTTTAACGCGATCGAACCGTAGTTGTTACTTACAACGAAGCGATTGCGTTTATAAAATAGTAGAGTAGACTATTCAATTTTCACTGGCATTCCGGTACTTAACTTCAGTACAGAGTATAAATTATATATACTTTTAGACAAGTAGATTCTGTTTACAGTTATTGGAAATTATCATGCAGCACTTGGATTTCTTTTCTATTGTTTTTTTTTCTGTTTTCTAAGCTTTGGTTTTTTCATTACTGCTTTGCCCTTGTTTGATATAACTTCATTTATATTATTAGTTTATTTTATTTTCCTGCGGACCGTACTTGCTTATCCTTAAAATTTATATACACAAACATAATCACTGAATTTTCCCACGGTTTACAGGTGATATATTTAATTTGTGGCATATCGGGTGCTCTACTGACAACTGCCCGTTGAATCAAATCCAATCAGACCGTATCATACTTGACGAAACAAAATTAAACACAATATTGTAATTATTTTCAACATGCGATTAAACACGAGTGGTAGTTTAATGTACCTTTGTAATACTGTTGAAAAGTTTAAATATTATTGAATTGTAGATGATTTAAGTTAAATATGCGTGGGCTTGTAAATATGTAATTTAATTTTGTGTGGCAGCCGCCATCTTGTTAAACCGTGGTCTCGTTGTTTTGGTGTGCGTGAACAATCAGTAAGTACATATATGCACTGCGTTGTGGATTAGCCGCGCTTTTATCGCCGGAAGTTATTAATTTTTTCCTTCCCATGTAGATGTTTTACTTACTTTACATAATATTTTTATCACAATATTTAGTACAGACTTGGAAGGACACGTAGCCCCTCCTTCAGTAAGTGTCCGAGAAAACTTTCTCAATAAGATAATTGTATAAGGGAAAAACGAAGAAAGAAATTGAATCACAGATTTAATACAGCACCTAAATTACTCCGGACACAGGATAAAGTGACCGAAAAGCTGGCAGAATTGCCATATTGCATCAAGGTGTCCCGTTTCTTCTGTAGTTTTGTCGTTGCAATGGCTCTTTTAACATATATCTCCAGAAATTCAAAAGACTATATCAACCCGTTACAAGTTTTATTTATTTAGCTCCAGGTTATTTTAAATCCTAGGGATCACGTTCTAGGACTCGAACCCAGGCCCCTTGAGGGTTTAGCCGAGTTTAGTGTTTCTCTTGGATCCCTTTAGTGCCGGAAGCATGGCTTTGCGAGACATTTTAAAATTGCTTCTCGTAAAATATGGAATACACCTTGTGTATCCGTCTTTATTTACATGCTTTATTATATTGTTTATGTATGCGGATCACAAAAAACCATGATTCCACCTTTATAAATTAACAAGACTATACAAACGAACTTTATAGAATCTATGACAACAAGTTGTGTTAACCACGAGAAAATCTGTGCCTGAATTTGACACATCCACCTTGCCTCATACGCCAGAGGTCCCAGGTTCGAGGCCTGGTCGGGGCATTGTGTGATGAACACAGATGTTTGTTCGTGGGTCATGTTTGTTTATTTATATATGTACTTTTATTTTGGGTTCCCTTTGGTGCATGGTCATCCATAACACAAGCTCTGTTTACTTTGGAGCCATACAGTTGGTGTGTTTGCCTGGGGATTTATTTATTACTATTTTTACCTCCATACATCCATACATAACGTCCGTCCTTATTCGAAATTTAAATCCTAACCGAAAGTCCTGACTAAAAACAACAAATTCAAGAATTGCTTAATCTACTTTTCGTTAAGTAAAGAACTGGGACGAATGTTTGGCTTCAAAGTTACAAGGTGCCCACAGTATGGACGCCTGGGTTGTAATTAAACTCGACTTACAAAGTGGGTCACGAGTCAAAAGGCAACTTGAACTTTTAAAACGGCTTTCTATTTTTAAATGAAACGCATTAAATGATGTTCCTTTTTGGAGCGAAAATGTCGGACAAATTATGCAGAGTAATGCGAATGCAAGCTAACAGTAGATACATGCTACATTTTCCTTCATAGTTTTCATCTTATTAATGGTAGAAATTCTCAACGTTCGTGTCATTATATTACGAGTATCATTATTATCCAAAAGTATGTCAAAAAGCATCTTCTTCCTCTAAGTTTCGGAATAATTCAATAACAAATAAACTAAGAAATAAAATTTTCCCATTTTACACAATTTGTTAAGTAAATATCTAAAATCCGAGTGATCCCGACTATACTCGAGTCTCTAAAAGTGACTGAACTGATAAATCACGACGACTTCTTATTAAACATGCCTATTAAACAAAATTATAATCTGCGTTACCCATTTATTTATTTATTTACTCAGGTAATCAACTCTCTCTCTTAAAAATAATTATAAAATATGTTAGTAAATTACAATAAGGCCAATTATAGACTACCACGTAATAGAAATACATTGTCGTAGTGCTGTTCCTATAGATCTGTAGCAGTTTTTTTAATTTTTAATTCAAACGACGAGTGGTAGAACATATTCAACGATAAAGAAGTGAACAAAATTCTGAAACACTGAAAACAAAACAAAGATTACAAAGTATTATAGGTTTAGATATAAAAAAAAATGTTCTAGAATTTTATATATAGTACTAAAGTAAGTTGTGGGGGTTGTCGGTGGATGTGTGTGGGGGTTGTCGGTGGATGTGTGTGTGAGTGTCTGTGTGTGTGTTTGTATATGAGAGACTTTGTTTTAATCATTAACGAACGTTATCAAAGTGTTTTTTAGCTATGCAGTTCCTACAACTTTTAAGATTTTATTTTATTATATTTTATTTTATTTTTTATTTGTAGTATAATTTTAACGTATAATTATTTATTTAATTTAATTTTTAAATTTGTCAATATCGTAAATAAACTTTTAAGATCAAATAAAACTAGGTCGGAACGGCACATTCCAGTCCGCAGTATTTGTTGACCGGCAACACCGGCCCGATCACGGTAAGTGCCGATCGGGTAACGTCCCTTTAGGCTTTATACAGATCGGCACATTCGTTTCGTCCCACCAAAAACTGAACAGCTAGGTCGGCGGCATTTTTCCCAAAGGTTCATCTACGCATATTGCCGCCCGGCGATACCGATTAATACCGCCCTAAATATATGGATGCCACCCCTTACAAGATCTTTATCATCCAGAACACCATGAATCTTCCTTAGCCGTAAAAGTCAAAACAGCAATCAGCGTCTAACAGCCATTTCCGTATCATATTAGAGTTGACATCGATTGCTCGCGATCGACGACATAACTGTTTATTTCCCCATAAAGTCGTTTAGTGAGCCATAAATGAGATCCCAGGGGAACCCCGGGGTCCGCCCGTTACGGGCCGCGAGCACTGCTTAAACTGTAAATTTTATTTTATTAGTTTCCGATGTAGAGTCACCGTTGCTTTCATATAAAGGTGTTTTGATTTTTGTTTTAAATTGGCTTACACCCTGTTTGCAGGTTTGACTTAACTTTAAATACAAAAATAGTGTTAAAGGTAGTTTTCTTTATTTATAAGCTTAAATTAAAACTTACACACTTTAGCCTAGTATATTCCAGATTTAAAATTTATTGAAATTGTAATTAATTAAAAAACGCCATAACTTAAAACACATTGTTTACTTTTAAAAAGTGTAAGTTACTTTCAACAAAAAATTTAATTTTTCGACAAAAAAGATATCTCCCACATCTTATTTGGGAAATCCATTTAAATAAGCACCAATTCAACTCCAGTGTCATCAAAAATTACTTTAAAAATCATAAATAATCATAGTACATAATTTTAAAACTGCATACTTCTAACATAAGCATCCATATCATTTCCATGCAAACAAAACACTTTTTAACACAACAAGAAAACCTACACAGAAAATCTTCAACTTCATTTTTTCACATTACCAAAAAGAGCCCTATAGAAAAACTCTCTTAGCCTTTTGTATCCGACGATGTAAAAAATTCAAATGTTAGGCAAGTATCGCAGATGTAGGTAGACAATGGGCTGACCCCCATTTTACGAACTACCCACTATTTGCATAATCGCGCCGTGGCGACCCCGCGGGCCGCTCCAATTTGTAAAATATATTTTCAACGTCTCCCCTATACTAGGTTTCTTTTACTTTTTCTTGAAATTATTATTGGCATATCTAAAAGGGTTACAAAAGGGTGTTTGTGTTTGAATGTATTTTCACAAGTAATACCGTTGGTATTTTAGTTTTTTGGATTTGAATTTGATTATGAAGTTCGTAGCAGAGCTTTAATAGACGTTTTTAACTTTTTAAATGCAAGAACTTATCTTAATTACTATCAAAAAACCAGTAAATTGCTAGATCCGGGGCTGAGCTCACGAAAGGAAAGAGTGACTATTTTTTTTTACTTCTTGTGTCTGGAATGACAAAAACCTTAAACATATGTATAAAAAAAATAATAAATGAATGCACCGTAATAAATACAACGTGAATTTGAAAATGTTTCTAAGTCAGGGAAAACACAAAACATTAATTGAATTTATTACGAGTATACCTACGGGATGATCAATAAACAACATGGAAATCAGCCCAATGTGGCATGAAATTTAGGCATTAATATTATCAACAGCGTACAACATTTAGCATAACTACTGAACCTTACGAACAAAACTTCACAGATCATTAACACATAATCTTCGAAAGTAGATTCCCAACAAACGACAAAATAAATGACTAAATAATGAACAATATGCCATAAATACGCCCTAGGGGATTCCCCGGGTGGTACCAACATAAAAACAAAATAAGAAAACGCCCTAATTAGTCGGGAAACAAATGGCATATTAGCCAACATGGGGCCGAAAACCCGACCTTTATCTTTTTACTAAGTACCAAGTTGAGTTGTGTTTAATTATATATTTATTCGAAAGGTAATATTTTATTTATGTATGGAACCTTACATGAGGTACGTATAGGGCCGTGGAAAACTAAACAAATTATTGTATGCGGTATGCCGATGAGTTAGTAGGAGCTACTTTCGGTAGGCCTGTGTCACTCGATGTTTTGGCGCGGACTAAACACCTACCGTTGGCCATTGCCTGTCATTTTTTTTTTGTTCCCCTCCGCGGGAAGGGCAGGAGGATAAAAATGCCCTGACGCATACTCTGGCGCGATTCCATGTTATGTGGGACTCGTCCCGACGCCTACCAGGACCATACCCACTAAAAACCCCCTGTCGGCTCGTGCATTTTTGCCACTCAGCCTCATCTGAGCGACGGCCAATTGGAGAAAGAGGCCGCGCTAGCGGGGCCCAGAAGGGGACACCCGCTGGGATTAAATAGCACTGAAGGTGCTCAAAGCACTGAAGGTTAATACATAGCACTGAAGGTGCTCAAAATGAAAATCTTAGCTGAGTTGATAGCATCAGTGAGAGAATTTACTAATGAATCAATTTTATCTAATTGTTCGGGAGAGATCGCGAGTGGAGAGTTCGGAGCCTCTAAGGCTGAAACTAACGTATTTTTAAAGCCTTTCCAGTTCGTAAAGGTCTTAGGAGATGAGACGTTATCGTTCGGCGGTCCTAGCACGAGGGAGACGGGGCGATGGTCGGAGCCTAGGTCATCGAGCGGTTCGATAGACCTTAGATCAAGATTGATTCGCTTGCCTGTCATCAGCGCGCGGTTGGTTTTGTCAGCAAAGGGTTGGTTTTGTTAAAAAGTGGGGATGCCATTATTTCTACGGAGCGATATATTAGTTGCGAAGAACTTAAGTAATCATACATCTACCTATTTTTAAAATTAAGGCGTTTACGTACAGACTTTAATTCGCGGGATTAAACATACGAAAATGGTTTTTCTTGAATGCTTCATGGATTCAAATCTAACTTAAACTATAAGAGCAAATAATAACAGAATTGCATAAAACGGACCTGAATATATAAGGTACTATTGATTTTGGTTTAATATTCAGTTATTTTCAAAAAAAAAATGGACTTAAAACTATATGACACCATTTGTAAAGTCAAAAGATGGTTTATACCTACGTCATCATATACAGCTTCTTATTCTAGAGTATTAACTAACGGTTTGCACAATTATTCAATTGTTGAAAGATCACGTACTAATTGTCAAAAAGTGAGGTTTTCTCTAATCCTATCTAATTATAGATTAATAGATAGTAGATATTGCTGGCCCTCGGGCGGTCATTATTGACAGCTCAATTTACTCGGCGGATATTGTCGTGATCAAACGGAACAGCCTAATTGCCTCAGTGAGCCTCGTCTTACGAACACAGAGAATATCTTAGACAAGCTGAGTGAGGCGGTATAATTGCTATTTTGATATGAACTTACTTGGACCCAGTTGACAGAAGAGGTTGTTGTAACACTCGATAGCTTGAGCGTAAATGTCGAGAATTGCAGGCAAAGTAGCAAGCAATAACTAGTAATATATTTTTACATGTACTAATTAAGCCAACCTTTGGTATAAAACGGCATGATTCTAAACTTACATTTGTTGCAAGGCATTAGGTCCTCCGTCTGGCTGCGTTTGCCGTTGTTGGGGTTCCCAGTTTCGGAGTTTTAAGTATTTCATTTTAATACAGTTCCTGTGCTATTTTTGAAACGTTTTATGAAATGCCACCGAACTCAACATGAAGACCAAGATTCCACTCATTTATAGTTAATACAAAAAATTGCCCTTGGTTTAGCAAGACAAATAGCCAATTTAAAGATCTTCCAGGGTATTTAATGAGCGTGCAGCAATTTTTTTTAAACTTATGAAACTAAAATAAAATAAATAAATCCCTAGACAAATACACCAACTGTATGGCCCCAAAGTAAGCAAAGCTTGTGTTATGGATGACCATACAGCGACCTGGGGGGGAACCTAGAATAAACATACATATAAATAAATCAACAAGTATAACCCGAGAATAAACATCTGTGTTCATCACACAAATGAATGCCCCGGCCAGGACTCGAACCTGACCACTACGCTATTCGGACGTCTAACAGCGTAGTGGTCTGACATCTTCATGTGTATTAAATACCGCGAAGTTCTTATGAATTGTTGTTCTTATGAAAGTAAATAACCTAAATTGGTTTCAGGTATGCAACAAGATCTTCGGGAACGCATCGGCCCTCGCCAAGCACAAGCTGACACACAGCGACGAAAGAAAATACGTTTGCAACACGTGCGCTAAGGCATTCAAAAGACAAGACCATCTGTAAGTTACCTCCATCAGCTTATTGCCGTCCATTGCTGGACGTCATCCTTGTGGCCAAGCAATTTTTTCCTAATCCTGAGTTAAATAGCATCAGTCCTCAGCCAGTAATTTGATTTTATAAAAGCAACAGAACTTTCCAGAACTCTCTTCTCCAACTTACTACTACTAAATGTGATTTTTGTTTTGGGTGTACTGCGAAATTTTCTTCAGGTCGTAGGAAAAGCTGCGTTATGAGTTTGGTATCAAATATGGTCGAAATTGATAGTCGAAACATTATGAATTAGTCGTATTTGGTTTGGAATTCCATTTGTCAGATTCTATTATAATTTTTTGTCTGAGTAAATTTACAAAGCACTTATTCAAAATAAATAAATAAATTCTCAGACACACACATCAACTGTGTCAGCTGCTTTGTAAGCTACACTGGGGGCGCGCAGTGTCCCCCGCCACGGGAGTACCAGGTTAAAAAAAGCAAAACTCACATCACACAAACGCTTGATTTTTTCTCTCTATGCTAAAATTTCACACTACAAATGTTCAACATTGATTTATACTAACGCACACAAATGTCAATTCATAAAGCTGATAAACAAGAACTTTATTTACTGTTCATGTAAAAAAATATACGTTAGATTTAAGTGGTCCTTGTGACATGTAAAGATGCAGAGATTTAAATAAATTAATAAAAGTTTAAAGTTTCCACAATTTATAATATTATAAGATAATCAAAACCGTTGAATAATACATGTAAAGTAGACATGACCTTGGGTTCGTACTCTCTTGCAAGTAAAAGTGCCTTGAGCCTTTTATGTCACATTTTTTGTATAATTAATGAAACTAAAACTGCTTGCTTTCAGGCAAACACACAAACTATATGATATTAAAGTAGTATATGGTATCAGCAGACCCCAATTATTTTTGACTATCGCGTTTTTTTATTCTATAATTTTCGTGTGTGCAAACGAAGAATGCCTTAAATTATAGGCAGAACTAGTATACACACACAAACAATAAACTGATATCTTAATAAATGCTGATACCCTATTAGCAAGATAACTTGTCTGTCTTAGACTTATCTCAGCTAAATAAAAAGCTATTGTATTGTTTAACGCATAGTGATGACAATCGCTTTTAACAAGATTGGTGTAACATGTTTCCAGAATATATATTCTATATATTTTAAAACAAAGTCGCCATTCATTTGAAGGTTCAGTTGAGATATGTTTGAGATAATTTAAGTACGCCTTATACATTTAGGCCTTAAATCTTATGTCAATAATTGATCTTTCACTGCAGATTTTATTCGATTCGTGAAAACTTCCTGAGAAGTAAAAATTTATTTTTATTTTTCTTTATTAAGTTCTATTGAACAGTGGACAAATTTTTCGAAAATGAAAGTTGGTCCCGTAGAAAAAATTGTTCGTATTTACGGGTAGATTCATCCGTAAAAGTTTGTCACTTAGCTTTAAAATTGCCCTGTATAAACAAACCTTTTAAATCGGAATTGAACTTACTTGCTATTTCATTCGAAATAACATTAAAGATTTATACAGAGTATTTCAGTCGAAAATCATTCGATATTGCAAATATTGCAATAAGCTCTAAAAAGCGATAATCTCTCGCAAAGCTTTTAAGCTTCTCCAATTAGCAAGTTTAGGCCGTCGGGAGCTTACGGAAAGCTCGTGCGGTATGAGACTTCTTCAATTTAAGCAGAGCTACTATTGTTATATAGGAACTAAGTAATGCCACAGTGTATAAGATTCCATGTTAGTACAACATTCGTTTATAAGTACGTTTCTTATTTTTTAATTTAATTATATTTTTGTAATTGAAATATAAAGATATTTTTCAAGTAAGTAAATAAGTATTTACATCGCCGACGGATAAGAGTGGTAAATTTTATATGTCACGTAATCCGTATTGCAATGCACGAGCCGACAGGGGGTTTTTAGTGGGTATGGTTCTGGTAGGCGTCGGGACGAGTCCCACATAACTTTGGAATCGCGCCAGAGTATGCGTCAGGGCATTTTTATCCTCCTGCCCTTCCCGCGGAGGGGAACAAAAAAAAAAAAAAAAAACGTATTGCAATTTGCTTACAATATAAGTAAACTAAAATGATGTGTTGTTGAAACCCTTAAAAAGCACGATATATATAAATAAAAGTGATAAAATCCCTCTCAAACATTATTATAACCGAAACATCTTTAAAAAATTTCCACAAGGCGTTATTCCACAAACAATCAAAGACGCACAAAAGGTTGTGAGTAGTTTAAAGTGTATAATAATTTAGGTATAGGTAGAAATAAAAACAATACATCCCCAGACGATCGACAAATTAGTGATTTGCTTTGATTCCTAAAGAGGCTTTGTGTTTTGAAGTTTCAAGCTCAGCCTGAGTCATCTTTTTTTTGGTAATCTCAAGAGCAGCTCTCGAGCAGTCGTGCATCAATCCTGGCCTTCATTTTTAAACTTTCAATTCCTCATATGGCAAGCGATTGCTTTACTAAATGAAAAGCAAGTGGTGTACTGGGGGGGGGGGGCTACTACAGTCCTTCCTATTTAGACCGCCGTAATAACTACGTTAACGAGGTTGTGTTCCGGTCCAAGGAAAGGAACCGCCCATGCAATTACTGGAACAAGGGCAGTTTCAACAGAAGGTTGGCAACGCATCATTCGTTCATATAATAATCACAATCACTTCTAATAAATAAAACACCTACGAAGAATGATGCCCATGAGTGGTGGCTCGCGAGCTAGTTTGCCGGCTATGAGTTATGAACACAAATGTTTGTTGTCGGGTCATGGTTGTTTAACTTTATTAATGTACTAGCAACCCGCCCGCCCCGGCTTTGCACGGGTCTATGTCATTGCATTTTAAATCTGTAATATCTTCGAAAATATTCATTTTAATTACACGCTATAAAGGGCCATATAGATCTATATTACATGCCCAATGTATTTGGATATATTGGATAAGGATTAATGCTATATTGCTTAAAATCGATTCGTAAATAAGCCATTATTTCGCATAAAAAGTAAAGGATAAAAAATGCTTATTTTGGGTTACCCCTAAGAGATAGACGTATACTTTTTTGTAGACCTTTTCAAGGTGTACAATATTGTTGCACATTATTTTGATCTACCTAGTATGGTTCAGCCAGCGTTTGCAATGAAAGCGCAAAAAAATGTGTTTATTTACGACATCAGAAACCTCTAAGATTATCAGTGTTTCTCTACGATATTATGCATGTATTATACATATAAACCTTCCTCTTGAATCACTCTATCTATTAAAAACAACGGCATTAAAATCCGTTGTGTAGTTTTAAAGATCTAAGCATACATAGGGACAGACAGACAGCGGGAAGCGACTATGTTTTATACCATGTGTAGTGATGCTTATTCTGGCTTCACCCACAATTCGCAGTATGGTCATCCATAGTGGTGACACATCCGCTAGCTCTGTTTGCTTTAGGGCCATACCGTTAATGTGCTTTTCTGGGTATTAATTATTATTTTAACTTTCATATAAAAAACCAAACACGTGCAACTTTGATTCTTGTATCACTGCTATAAGGTACAAATAAAAAGTTGGAAACCGCCTCTATCAGCGTCCATTGGTTGCAGCAACGGACACATGCTGACGCACCGCAACAAGAAGCCGTTCGAGTGCAAAGCCGAGGGCTGCGGCAAGTCGTACTGCGACGCGCGCTCGCTGCGCCGGCACACCGAGAACCACCACCAGCCTCCGCAGGAGAAATCTAAGACAGGTGAGCGTACGCTGCTGCAAATGTACAGGTGTGTATTTGTAACGCTGCCTGTAAACTATTTCATGTACCGACTAGTACAAGATGTCACACAAACAATTATTTTATTCGGCGAGCTTGTAGATCGTATAACAATAAGTTTATAGAAATAAATATCTTTTTTTTTTTTTTAAATAAGTAGCTTTATGTTTTAGATTTTTAGCTTTAATTTTACTATTAATTGTAATCTTTTTTTTGTTTGCTTTTTTCAAATAGTGTTGTATAAAAATTATAGGTCTACATTAATCACATATAATTGTTAATTTTGTGTAAATGACGTTTTGTTTCTTTTTAAAATTAAATTAAAATTAAATTAAGCCTGGACCCCTGGAACCTGGAACGTCGATTTATTTTGGATATTCTTTTGATATCATTTTCGGCTGTATTTGTTTTCGTTTTTTGTCGAGACGTCAACGATTATTTTGTAAGCTGAATTGTTATTTACATTACGAAAGTATTGGAATCTTGGGGTATTATTGTGATGTAGGAGTACGATAAAACTGTATTTGTGAACTAAAGTTTACCGTTTAATATAGAAGGTTTCGATCAAAAGTGATTTTCTTTTTTAATATAATACCGCGAACCTGATATCTTTATTTCATGTAGTTTTACGACAAGAGCCGTTTGCGCACACTTACTTCGTTGAAACATTCCTGTATGTATCTTCAGTCCCACTGAAATTGTCAGTGATGGGACATTTTGACTGACTGACCGGCTAACTCCCGGTTAGGGTGGTAACTCAGATCTAAGCAAGTGGGGCTCAAAAGAGATTGCAGTAAAGTCACCTAAATAGACATATGCTTGTCTTATTTGATACTAACATTTTAGATATAGTTGGTACTAAAATATATGTTCTGTATTGATACAGTTTTTTCTAAAAACTTCCGCGTCATCATTCTAAATAGAATGAATGATCAAATACTTTCAATTCCTCGACATTTGCTTGTACTGTGTACCTAATCCATTAAGACATTACTGTCTACGTTTTCCTGCTACCATAATGGCAATTTAAATTTTTTGAGGTAATATCGAATTAAGAGATTTTTCGATTGGTATTTAAAATTTGACATTCCGGGGATATCAAACTCAAACACGACCGACATAAACTCATACACCGGAGGTCCCAGGTTCGAGTCCTGGCTGGGGCATTCATATGTGTTATGAACGCAGATGTTTGTTCTCGGGTCATGGTTGTTTGTATTTATGTATGTATGTATTCTGTTCTTTTACCAAATTTACTGGTCGAAATGCGCTGCATTGTACGCGGTGAGATGTAAAATTCTGTAGACTTACATGTCGAATTCCATGTTTAATATCACTGAATAATTGCACTACAGGGCTCTAAGGTTAGATTCAAACCTTAGAGCCCAATGCAATGGTTAGACTTTTATTTTTTACATTATATATGACAATCACAAATATGTATTTATAGGTCATATAAACACAATAAGGGTCTGTCTACGAAGTTCTACCCCTCCATAGTTATTATAGAACAATGAATCTAGGCAACATGCATCAGTCAAACACAATCACACGTCGTGACGCGGAGCTCACCGTCTTGTAATTAGAACACAAATTACTGCGACATTTCAAGAGACAAGCGTGTAATAGACGGTGATTGCATAGCTTGTATTACGTAGCTTAGATTAGACGTACAGATGCGCCCATATAGGTACCTATTTAGGAAGTAACTAGAGTAAAAATTTATTAACTTAATAAAGCAGTTCTGCGCAGTTTTTACCGCGTAGGTAAATGGGAATCCTTAGTAGCCTATGTCATTTCTAAAGTATTAAGTAGAAAATAAAATATAAATTACGTACTATAATATAATGAAGAGGTCAGTTTAATGTTTTTTTTTTAAATGGACAGTTCATTTATGGTCCTATGGGTCTTTTATATTTCACCGAACTTTGTGGCTTAGCGCTGACGGCGCTTAGCTGGAAATTAAACTACTCCTACACACGATACGCCTAAGGGCACCTGAGAGGGCACGGACCTCGGCTTAGGACGTCGTACATTGAAACTACCACTGGTTCGGAAGAGTCATCTACTGCCAAAGAACCAGCAAGAAACTCAATAGGAATGCGTACGACGCGTTAGCCTGGCCCACCGGTGGGTTAGGTTATCGGTGTAATGTAAAGGTATAAATGATTCAAGTCATTTCTGCGCGCGATCCTATGATATTACAAGAGGAGGTACAAAAACAGAATTTTAATAAAATAAAGATGTTTCGTAGACAGCTCCCTACGGAGAGTAGTAGAAGTAACGGTAATGTTTTCAATAAGAGCATTCACCTACTGATAAAATCAGACAGTCGGTAAACAACCGACAAACTAGCAACTTTCCTTATCGATAATTTTACCAAAATAGTATCACAATACATATAATATAATAAATTTAGTAATACACAGACAACATACTCGACACAAGTTAGACCTGGTAACATAATCCTATTGTTACCAAACTCCTTTGTGTTCGAACCCTAAGGCTATGGAGAAACGTTTTGATCTATTAGTTTTAAGCAATTATATCTGAAATAGCTAAATTAAATGATTTAAACAATTCCGTATTTAGAAAGTACGAAACTATCGATAATTATCAAGCAAACGAGCGTTCGATTCCTCTTTACAATATTAAGTAAGGTTTTCAGTCCGTCGATATGTGTCGATCAATGGTCGCTGAGCTCGGCCTTCATTCCTGATCAAGGCGGCATGAACACGTCGTTATACAACATTTCATCCATATTTGAAAAGCAAAATCTCGCTTTGATAAAAACAAAACGACTTTATACACAAATAAAACGAGTACCTGATATTTAAACGATCTATATTAAATCATATATTTATAGGGTGTCCCAAGAGTATGTCAAGTTTATAATAGCAGTTTTATGGTTTAATGTACTTTTATAACTACTCACACAACATACTGAATAATTCCACCGCAAAGGCTTTACCCAATTAAGGGAGTTTTTAGTTTCAGGCAATTTATAGACAGCTAAGCTTGATTAGGCTGTTTGACTAGTTTTCGAAAACCATCTCACATTATTTTGTGGTGTATAAAGGAACCTAGAAATAATATGATATTTTTGTTTTATTTTAAATATTTCATTTTTAAAAGTACATACATTGATTGGTTAAGCTGTCAAAACGCTTGCTCCAATAATATGGCGTCGAGTGGGGTCACGGCGACACGGTGGCGTCAAAACACGGCCTGCAGAGATACGATTTTTACTTGTCTGTGACGTCATTAAAAACTTATCCAATCAAAACCGTTTAATGTCTTGGTGGTCCAACTCAAAATAGATGAGTTTATTTGTGTTGTTTTTGAAGAAATATTAATTATTGTTTATGTCTTGTAATGCGAATTGCTTTTAAAATACATTTTCTTTGCGGATTACAGTAAAAATTTCATTAATTATACCACTTTAACGGTCACAAACTTTGCACTTAGCTTCAAAGTAACATTTCTGTTCAACATTAGAATATTTGTGCACAATTTTTAATAACTCACTTGAATATCTCTCTTGAATAACTCTTATAGTAGTTACCAGAATTAAGAATGTGCTACTGATACTATTTGGTGCCATTTTATACTGAATATTTTAATATCTAAACTTCCTTTCAGAGGTGCTCAGTATGTCAAAACCTTAAATACATTTTTTTTATGATTTTACAACTTTTTGAAACTCACATAGTCTTTTTCAGTATACCTTTTCTAAGTGTTTTCTATCATGGTGTTTCTGCTTATTGACATTGTATGTCCACCCTGCAACGTTCGTTCAGCTGGAAAATGTCCACTGTAGGCCAAAAGCCATCCCAAGCGATTTCCACAACACCCTTTATAACGTATAAAAATTATACGGATAGAAATTCACTCAACCCCGATTTAAGACCCTCGAGCGTTAAAAACATTCAGGAATGTGTTCAAGTTAAAATATGCACGAAATATTCGAAAGTAATTTTAAATTTACATTACACGAATAAATCCAAGGGATTTGAGTAGATTCCGAGAAAAATATTTGGTTCAAGGGTTATTAAAATAACGTCACGGTGTACTGTCAGATTTGAATTTTTTGTTGTGTTTTTAATGTGGAGTCTTAATATACAAATTAAATGTATATAAAAGTGCACACTGTTAAAATTACTTCTGAAAATATTAGATATATTAACTTAATTAACTGTCTTAAATATGTGACTGCATATATAAAATAACATTTATATATAATTGTATTACCAGAGTACGAACTGAATCCGTTCAGTACACAAAATCAGAACTAAGTGATAATAATGGCTACTGTAGTATACATAAATGTTAACATAGAAGGCAGCGCTTCCCTTGACGGCACCCAGAACTTAGTCGGTGTGCAATTTCAACATTTTTAGGCATTCAAAGAATTGCATAAGAGTAGACTGACTGTGATGCCAACATTCGAATCCTCCCGATAAATATCTAAACAAAACGTTTGACATCTGTTATTCGACATCCGTACTATTATTTGTTTGTATTTTGCTCATGTGCAAAAAACTCAGAAACTGTTGAACAGATTTTGAAACATACGTTCTCCAAAAATAACATGAGCTATATTTCATCCAGAAAGTTAAACAGTATTGGGATTTAGGCGAGTGCGAGTGTGTGAAACCTCAACTATATCGTAAACTATACAATATCCAATTACCATCTCCATATATGCATTAAATACCCTCAACATTACTATCCACAGATGCAACCGCCCCCAGCAGCAGCCACAGCGCAGCCAGCAGCGAGCGAGAAACGCACGCGCACCGCCCCAGCACCGCGCCCACGCCGAAGACCACAGCCTCTCATTCCGAAGTAACAAATATTGTATATTTACATATTTTTTATTTTAGGCATATTTATTATATTATGATCGCCATATTAACTATGTTACAAACGTAGTAAAGTTAGTTTGTAATAATATAAAAAATTACCCTTTGTACGAATCGGCTGAAATTGCAAGCTGAGCCCATGTGAGTTCCAAATGGTGAAAAATGCCATCCCGGTATGTAATTATCATAACGTGTACCTAAAAAGTAGGTAAACAATCGCCATTTGCAGTTACATTTACAAAAGAGTTTAAAAGGTTGACCTAGCTTAAAATAAACTCGTTAAAAGTATAATTATTATAGATTTCACAGTTAGTTAAACTTTATTAATTATCATTCCACTCTAAACAAATTTATTTTCACCACACACAAATATTTCAATAAAATATTGTATCCAAAAGTAACTTAATTAAATAACATCCCCTACCAAACAAGGGCTTTACCCACAAAATAAATCCAACCTAGTAAATATGCCGAATGGAAATGACGACTCATCCAGCGAGAAAATATCACAGTGTATAATAATGTGGCAGTTATGCAAAATTTATCACAACCGTGGCGCAGCTATTCATCACATTTTTCCAGTGAAGTATTCCTGACATTCGCCCAGGCCTTATTAATTAACCAATTAGGCTGATTCCACATTGTGTTCTCTTTTAATTTCGCTCGTTAATGGGCCAGCAAAGTTTCGCTCCGTCTGAAAAAAGGCCCTTCTCCGGCCTCTGCGAGCCTACACCGCAAGCGTTTTAGCGAACAATGTTAAATGTTGGTTTGATGCCTCCTTTGATAAATATATCACTTTTAAAATACTGGTGTTTCTGGTAACACGAGCTTGTTGAACATTTTAACCCTTTTTTGTATTAATTTCGTTTTGGGTTTATTCTAAAATTAACTTCGGTTTCGGCGTTTATTGAAGAATTTGTATATGTAAATCGTTTGATTAAATTTAAATTATTTATATGAATTTTATGAAAATTTGTATGATTGTTACATACTTATGACCTGAAGTTTATAGTCAGTTCAGTGTATAGTCTGCGGGAAATATGACAACTTTTCGTGTTTCACAGTTTTCGAAGCCTCATTATTGAAACAAGTTCACTTGGACGCTTGCTTTTTTTGTTTTACTCAAAAACAGCAACGCATTTTTTCTTTTTTTAATTAATCCTATGATCTGCCCTCTTAAAAACTTCTTAGAAAACCAATGAACTTTATCAGTTATACTCAAAATTATTGAAAAACAAACGTGTAGAAAAGATTATACCCATTTGATTCAAAGATACTGTCTATCTTTTATGATCTTTTATGAGGTTAAAATAACCAAGCTCCAAAATATAATACGTACTTAAGTTTTACTACATAAAGAAGAATTTAATAATCCATCCATCAACTCCCACACTTAAGAACTTAAGCAACTTACATGCAGTGTATGGCTAGGTAAAGCCTATTAGTCTATTAAAACGCGTACGTTCTAGGTTTACCCACGTTCTCTACTGAGCTGTTCTAAAGGCTGGCTAAGACACAGTCTAGGTAATACAGTGGGAGTACTGTGTAATTTATAAGAATTTTTTTAAATTTTGGTATCTTAAAAATTAATGTATAAATGTATGTGCAAATTTTGAAGATGATTTTTTAGTATAATTAAGATTTGATTATTCATAGATAAGCGTTTATATTTACATAGATATCTACAACGGTTTTCATAATTCTCCTGCACGAACAAGATCCTCACTATAGTAGGCAGATTTTACACATCCTTTCGAAATTACTTCTTTCTAGATATGTCGGATTCCTGACGATGTTTTTATAGATTAGTTAAATTATATTAATTTTAAAACCTCATAGCTACAGTTGGCAATACCTTTATCATTACACCACTGATGCTTCCAAATGTATCCGAAAATAATAAAATTGTATTGAAAATACACAACAAAATTACACCTTATCATTATTTTTTAAATATACTTCAGTTTAACTTCACTCATATTTCTCATAAAACAACATTTTTACAGAGTAAACCAAGCTCCCAGTCTAACAGAGTCACGGACAAGACGAGCGACAGTCCGCCGGCCACGCCCCCCACCGCCGCTGCTGCGCCCGCCACACCGCCTCGCTGCAAGCCCAAGCCGAAGCCCAAGACCAGTGTTATTGTAAGTAAACGTTATTACGTGGCTTAGATTTAAAACACGCAATGTGTAGAGTGCAGAGGTGTTTGCGTTGGAAAGTTCTCGGCTACTATGTCGTGTACTTTTAGACGGCGACTGCAAACTTCAGACTACTGTTATAAATGGGCTGTTTTGAAGTCGATCATCCAAAGTATGGGAATATTCACAGAAAACAACGAATAATTTTATCAATCAACAAATAAATATTTATCATATTAATTTTATCAAACAACAAATCATTATTTAGCGCACGATTTTTAAAACAATTCATATAGATAAATATTTTTTGTATATAAAATATTTCTGTGAAAAGACCCTGTGTTAGAAGCAACTAAAGCGATCGTGCATTATTTTATTCAAGCATATATTTATTATTTTCTTTATACTAGAAAAGATGCTGTTAAAATATTATGCAAACATATAAAATATGATAAAATTTAATAACCCACTGTACTACTCTATGGCCAAAGTTCCAATCCTTTGTTTAACAGTCTACTACGAGACAGACACGTGCTACGCCTCGTAGCTAGTTTAAACTGTGTGTGTACTACGTTCGTAGGCATCGTTATGTTATATTTGATATATTAAATTTTTTTTAACAGTAGAAGTTTAAACGGGCTTCGCGCACGTATCTCTTAATAACGTGGACATTTTCTGAATAGTAAAACTAAATAATGTTGAAAGGATTTACAAATCGGTTAAAAATTTCAGAATTTATCAATGGCATATTAACGAACACCAAAAAAGGATTTCCTTTTCAGGATTGTAGTGTTGACTAGATAATAGGTCTTTACCTATGAAACTGCCGTTTTGCCGTACTGGCCATTTCAAATGAAAATATTTTTTTTTTTTTGACTGATAATTCTAATTTCAAATTAATTTCATTTGACAAACATGGAATTCTTTTTCTAAAATCGTCATTTGTTTAATAGTTAGTGTTTTGTTTTCAACGCATTCGAACATTTGTCGTCATCATGGATAAGTTAAAAATTCGAGTAGTTATGGAGTATGAGTACCGTCGTGGCAGCAAAGCGGCACAAGCGGCACGCAACATCAACGACGTTTACGGAGCGAACACTACAAACGAACGCACCACCCGTTATTGGTTTACCCGCTTCCGTTCTGGAAATTTTGACCTGAAAAATGAACCCCGTTGTCGTTCGAAAACTTTGGTCGACAATGACGAATTAAAGGCAATTGTGGAAGCTGATGAAACTCAATCCACGGCTAAATTAGCAGCAGCTTTCGACGTTAGCATCAAAACAATATTGGTCCATTTGCGTCAAATTGGCAAGGTAAAAAAGCTTGACAAATGGGTACCCCACGAACTCAATGACCGCCAGCGCGAAGTACGCGTGGAGACGTGCCTTGCACTGCTCAGCAGGCATACAAATGTAGGAATTCTGAACCGCATTGTTACTTGTGACGAGAAATGGATCCTGTTTGACAATCGTAAGCGCTCAGCAAGTTGGTTGGACCCTGGTTCAGCACCCAAACAATGCCCTAAACGAAAGCTTACCCCTAGAAAAGTGATGGTCACTGTTTGGTGGTCTAACGCGGGTGTAATTCATCACAGCTTCTTGCCAAACGGGACAAGCATTACTGCAGATGTGTACTGTGAAGAACTGAACACAATGATGGAGAAGCTCGCACGTCTCCAACCAGCTTTGGTCAATCGTTCGGCTCAACTGCTCCTGCACGACAATGCGCGACCTCATACTGCACAGCAGACGGTATCCAAGCTACAAGAGTTGGGGTTGGAAGTTCTCCGTCATCCGCCGTACTCACCAGACCTTGCGCCTACAGACTTCTTCTTTTTCCAGAATTTGGATAACTTCTTGGCGGGAAAAAAATTCAATACCCGAGAGGCAGTACAAAATGCCTTTGAAGAATTTGTTGCCTCCCGTCCAGCTGATTTCTTCAAGAAAGGCATCAATAAGCTACCAATGCGTTGGCAAAGATGCATAGATTGCATGGGTGATTATTTTGATTAATAGAAAAAAAAATATATAAAAAAATTACGCTTCATTTATTTCGTGAAAAACGGCAATTTCATAGGTAAAGACCTAATATTTCAACCAGTATCACGAGAAAATTTTCTGTACCTGTAGGATTTTTGGGATTTAGAAAGATAATTAATGGTGGATGAATCAAACAAATGAACAAATATTGTTACGTATTGTATTTACGTAACGTATTGTTGATTAGAAATACATATACATATATATTTTAAATCGATGATACATTTATAATCAATGGCTTCCGCCCGGCTAGCCAGACTAGGCTCGGCCACCGATTTCGGTAAGGAAGACGAGATAGTTCAAGTAGTTTGTGCCCGGGGTCTTATGTGTGCGTTAAGCTTGTATGTGTACAGCAAGTGTGTGTGCGTGAAAATAATGTACTGATTGACACGCACACAAAGAAACGAGAACACAGTTTGACAAGATGGCGGCTCCACATAAGGTTATATTGTATAGTTACAAGCACACGCACAGGTGAGTCTGCGCATACAAATGACTTAAACCATCTTTAACAACTTTGAACTTTATTGCATATTTTTTTGCAGAAATATCTTGTCTCTATTATCACTGTACTCTTTAATATCTAAGATATATAAAAATTACAATGTTATGTTCTAATTATCCGTTTATTATTAGTTTTGTAATATAATAGCTTGCTATCAATTACGAACTACTAGTTTAAATGCGGATGATCAATAACGTATTCCGACACCGCTTTACTACCCTGAGCCCATAAAATGCTTTATAGTCAATTGACTAGTTACCAAAGCATGATTTTGCCTCGAGATCCAAGACCTTGTCCTACGTTTTTGGTAGTTCTCATAACTAATCTTTTTGCTCAATTTATATAATTATTAATAAATTGAGCAAAAGGACATGACGCGTACTCCACAAAAAACCTCTAACAAACCACAAACCAGCAACAGGTGTAACACAAAATTGGCAGCCACCAAGAAGAGGTCAATTCACACAATTAGCATATCGCACAAAAGATCGAATCTGTAGTTACGTAGGTCATACAGTTCGCTCAGCGAAACTCGCGAATCAAGTACAGCGTGAGAAACACCGTGTGTACTGCTATGGTAATGAGGGTCGCAGATTCAAGTCCCGCGCAAAAGATGCGTTCAATGGGGTTAAGGTGTAGGGCCGTGGGATGATCACTTTGCTATTGAATAATAGATTAGTTTCTAAGGATTGACTTAAACAGTTTCAAATTCGAATTCAAATATTTATTTCTCAACATTGACAATTACTTGTTCTTATTGACGTCAAATATAACATGACTCTACCACCAGTTTGGAAAAACCTTCGTGAAGAAGAACTGGCAAGAAACTTCAAAGGGTATATTTTTTTCAAAATAAATTTACAGAGTCTCTTTATGTCTATGCAAAATTATTCTTATCTGCATCCGTTAGCTCGGCAAGTCTCCCTCTCCCAAGTATCCCAACGACGAACACCCTCAAACAGCACCCGTTCACGGGTTAACGCGGGATCCAGCCGTCTAGGTGTTTGTGGATAAAATGTCAAAAATAGATTTTTTGGTGTGATTGTGTTTGGGTGTGTGTTGAAGTTGATAAAAAAATTGAATTAAGAGTTGATTTAGGTATCTTCTAGGAGCGACGGTTATCTAGTTCTTAAGGCGCTGGCTTGCAAATGTTTTTGTACAACTTAAGAAATGCAACTGCTCTAATGGTGAAGGACAACATCCTAAGGGAACCCAGATACCTAAGACATGATTTCGAGGTTATATGTCAAGTCTGCCAACCTGCAGTAGGCTAGCGCAGTGGACTATCAATTACCTGACCCAACCACCTTATTTGGGTGAGGCTCAGGGCTGGATTTAGAGGACTAGAGGCCCTGGGGCAATAAAGGAGTGGAGACCCCAAATTAATTTCTGAATAAAATAAAAAATAAATCAAGTAATGCGAATCAAACTCAAATTATTAGAATTAACACGTTAATAAACAATTAATAATAGTTTGTGGACATATTTGTGTAAGTTTTTACTTTGTAGAAGTGTCAATGGTTAAAAACTACAATTGAAAAAAACCGAAAAGATTTTCAAAAATTAAATTTCTTAATAATCTCTATTGTGAGAGCAGTCTTGTGGAGGCATGGGGCTGCAGCTCCGGTTGCACCCCTAAATCCGGCACTGATGAGGCTGATACCCTGCACTGGGATTACTAAGGTTGTTTTGGTGGTTGTAAATAAAGGTCCCGGCTGTAGTGAGTATCACCCCCGAAGTTTTCGATTTATGCATCGTAGTGTGCGATCGAGGAACTAAAAAGTATTGTGGCGAGACTTCGCGGGTGACACTCACCTGGCGCAGTTTCACCAGTATAATCTCTGACCCTATACCCTATTGTAACGGTGTGGTGCTCAGAAGACCAATCACATTGCGTGTTCTACATCGCAATATCAAGATATCAATCAATAGCCATATATAAAACTAATCGCTTAACTAAATCGTGGAAGTTGGCTAACGTGCAACCAGTACCAAAGAAGGGAAGCCGTGCAGATCCCATCAACTATCGACCTATTGCAATCACCTCCATACTTTGTAAAGTTATGGAGCGTGTATTGAACAATCGTCTCCTGGCATACCTTGAGTCCAACGAGCTCCTTAGTGATAACTAATATGGTTTTCGCAGTGGACGCTCGACTGCAGATCTTCTTGTGAATGCCACTCAGTTGTGGAGTGAAGCCTTGGAAGGTCACGGTGAAAATATAGCTGTATCCTTAGACATTTCGAAGGCTTTTGATAGGGTCTGGCATGATGGTCTCTTGAGTAAGCTTCCAGCATACGGAATACCTAAAGGGCTCTGCGACTGGATATCTGATTTTCTGAGGGAACGGTCAATTCGAGTAGTCTTAGACGGCTGCTCTTCTGACCTAATGGCAATTAATGCCGGGGTACCGCAGGGATCTGTTCTCTCTGCAACGTTATTCTTGCTGCACATTAATGACCTGCTAACCCCAGGCATTATTGGTTACGCTGATGACAGCACCGTTGTAGATAGATACATGTCCAATACGCGAGCGAGTCCCCAAGAAATCCGGGCTTTGAGAGAGTCCATGATTGAGCGGGTGGATTTGGCTTTAAAGAAAGTGTCCGATTGGGGCGAGTCCAACTTGGTCAAATTTAACCCGTTGAAAACACAGGCGTGTTTATTCTCCACAAAAAAGAGCAGTTTCGACCTAACGCCCACTTTCCAAAATATTTCTGTTCCCTTAACCAACCACCTAGGGCTTCTGGGCGTAAAAATATCGTCCCAATTAACTTCGGGCAACAAATTGTGTCCATGGCTCAAACTGCTTCAAAGAAGTTGGGAATCATCTCGAAGGTATGACGGTACTTCAGCCCTAAACAGCTACTTAATTTGTATACAGCTCAAGTTCGATCTTGTATGGAGTTATACATTTATAACCTTTGGGATGGTTCTGCAAAGTACCAACTAGAAGCGATGGACGCAGTTGACCGAAGAGCCCGAAAAGTTATTAACAACTTTGACCTCACCACCAAAAAACTGCAAAGCCTCGACCTTCGTCGGAAAGTTGCCAGGCTAGCAGTCTTTTACAGATTACATTTTGGAGAGTGCGCGAATTGTCTTTTTGATCAGGTTGAACCCACACCCTTCTTGCATCGGACTATCGGACATCGGACAGAATCTAAAGCGATTGCAATGTTCACTGCTTTAAGCAAGTACAGATTCGAATCTATTTGGATTTGATGAAGACAGTATACTCGGAATTGACAGACCTTCCATCCCTTCATGGTAGACATCCCAAGAAGTCGAACCAAACGCTTCGATAGTTCCTTTTTGGTGCGGGTCGCCAAGGTGTGAATTGAACTGCATGCGTCTGTTTTTCCAGAAAACTATAGTCCTAGTTCTTTCAAGCGTCGAGTGAATAGGTATCTCGTGGAAAGACGTGTAACACCTTTGCTTCATCGTCACTTTCCATCAGGTGAGATAGAAGACAAACGTCTAATCCTTTTTCAATAAAAAAAAACTGGGGACTTCTTTAACTAAGCGGTTCAGTTCTCCGAACTATGACAGTTGTGGATAATCCTTTAAGTAATTTCACAGCAACCGATCACATACAAATAAATAAATCAACAATAGCATAGAAAATAGAAACTACTCTTACTTAAGACGCCAGAAACCTAAAACGACATGGCCTTATAAATTATGTTAAGCAAAAAAGCCCAACTCGTTGTAAGCAAAATTATATTTTAACACAAAGTAGGTATTCATTTTAATTATATGTAACTTTTCCCCACGACTGTCTACATGGATTTACACAAAAATTGTTTAACAAAAATATCCAGCAATTATTTTCACAATCATGCATTTTTAGCGCTTATCCTTTTGCTCTAATTAATATCAAAAAATCGGACCCTATTTGTAAAATATCAACGCAATATCGCTTATTGAAATATATTTTACTTTAAAAGGTAGTGTAAATTCAACCTGTTATTTTGAATAACATTAGAACGTAACGTGTCAAACAATGACCCCTTCTACAAACAAGTAGGGTCACCTGCTCACACGACTCCAGTTACTTACAATTCCCTTAATTTGTAAGGTCAGCATAAGGGTCAAACCTGTTTTCAAATCATCGACAGAAAATGGGCTAAATTGGGGTGTAATATGAAGAGTACATAACAATCTGATAGTAATAAATGTGTTAACTTTAATGAATGAAAAAAGTAAAGTCAACAGCTTAACAAACTAACACAAAATGTCAAATTTCCTCAATTGATTTTGAACTTCTAGGTTTTTTCGTCTAGTTTGGTATATAAACTTAGACATTACTAAAAAGTCAATGTTATAACTTCCGAACAGGAATCCATAATTATTCGGACTACCAAATGTTTATTAAAAAAATGATGTCGAACGAAGTGTAGAGACGTGTCAGATGGTTGAGGACTCAGTAACATTTACCCGCATAAAATCAACCTTCATTGCTTCCCGATAAAATATTTCGTGTGCGCTTATTTTCATTAGTATTCGTGTCCTTTCGTGAATAATCGGTGTGGTTCGCGTAGTGACTAAAATATTTGACATGTAAGATCACGCTACAGGGAACAAAAATTTTGAGGTCCATGTCTTCAAGAGCTTGTATCTTCCCCTGTTTTGCATATATTAAAGACATATCTAAAGTTTACAAAGAAAACAATGAACAAATGTTTATATTGATTACTTACCTGAATATGCGTTCCTCCCCAGCCATATTACAAACTTCGCTTTTTTTTCTATATCGATAAACGATTACGCATTAAAGCCTGAGGTATAGAGTCGAATTTTCTTTGCTTTTGTGTTCTAAGTTACATGAACCAGTTGAAACCAACACAGCTGCTTAATTAGACGGGGTTGATATCGACACCACAAGACCGTCTTTTAAATTCATAAATAATATACTCTATCTTTGATCTATTTTGCAAATAAATATTTTGGTGAAATTCACAATTAAATATTAATCTATTAAGGACAAAGCAGCCCTATCGAACCAGTTCTCTTTGATTCACCCTGTATACTCCACTCGCCTATTAAATTCTGTTAATGAATACTTGTGCTTTGGTTTGCAAGTAGATAATATCGTAGATCTTAAGGTTCTTTGTGCAGTTTGATGAAGACAAATCTTCTTGATGTAGCTTTCCAATTATCAATAAAATTTGACTTAATACAGCATTGAATATTGGAGTATAACGCAGTGTTATGCTATGGGTGGTATGCCAGTAGGCATATTCTTAGGCTTTAAAGCCAGTAGGCTTTGTCATCGTCAACAGATGGCGCTGCGTAAATTTCAATATAATATTTTTTCATGCGGTCTTGGAAATTCGAGATAATAAAGCCATATTAAATTTTTTTAAAGTTTATAAGGAAAGATTATTAAATGTAAATTAAATGCTCCGTATTTGTACCTGTAATTTATCATATATAAAACAAGCACACAAATTCCCAAAAACAACGATACTTTGAATGTCACACCAGACTAATGTTATCAAAACTGTCGCCAGCGCAGTTGCTTAAATGACTACCGCAAACCGCTCATTTTGAATGGTAGATATTATTATTTGTTTTAATAATTTGGAACGGCACAGTAATATTAACCATACATCCATATAGAATATAGCCAATAACGTGCTGAAAGTTTATTTAACAATTGCTTTTTATTTGGCAGTGGAAAGACATTGCATAAGTAACGAACGTCGCATAAAACCTTACTAAAATATCGAACTCCATTGTTGAAATCTGAATAAACTCCAAATTGATTTGCGTATTTCGACATTTAATAAAGCTGATACTCAACAATAACCGTGTGATCGTATCACTAATAACACAATAACCGTCAAATACGAGCGCGTTGTTCAAACCCGCTAAGAACACCCGAGATCAGCGAGCGTTTCACATTAAATTAACCAAGTCTAAGCTTTACAGTACAATATTAGCTGGTAACACAGAAACCAGCCAATCTAAATTGGTCTTTGACGTTTAATAAATTGTTTTGTGACTGACCGAATGCGGAGTGTCAATCTGCGGTGGTTTTAGGCATGTGTATGAAAACACACAGGCTTTGATCCAATTGATGACATTGGGGCCACTAGTAATTACTCCAGTTTCGGTGGAAAGTGCGCCTTTGAACGCGGCTACAAAGTGATGTTGGTCACTTTAATACGAATCGCTACATTTGGTGTTCTTAGTTTTTGAAATACCTTTAATTTGATTAACTGAAAAAAAAGCTTGATATTTTATCAAAAATCATATCAAAGCTTAAATACAGCAATTTTAGCAGTGTAAATTTAACGTGATTAGCAGTGAAAGCGCTGACTTTAAGAGTATTTTCTTGTATTCTTTAAGTGTTAATAAATCATCATTACCATTATTATAAAAGTACTCGTTATATTACAACTCACACAAGCTTCGCTTATAACGCGCAAGGAGTTTTACTTGACAGTAAAATGTCCTGTTTATTTACTTAGTTGTATGGTCGGCTCTGATGCCTTAAGTTTCGATGGTTGGAGTGACAAAAGTATCGGTCACGCTTTAATTGCAGGCCCCAAACATATTATCGCAATACTATTACAGGCTTAAGACGACGCAGTGCATGAGCAATTCAAACTCTACTAGTGCCTATATGATAATTCAAGATAAATAGTTAAGGAGATGCGGAGCGTCATTTGCTGATACCTAGTGTTCAACAACTGCATCATCAGTGGTAGTCCAAACAGTATATGTATACAACGTGACATGTGACAAGGATATGGATCAGTGTTGATAGACTGACGTTTTTGGTCATTATATTGCCGGCAAACCTTACAGCTCTCTTGAATCGGGAACTAAAGAAACCTTTATACCTGTAATTAATTCACAAAACGCTCAGACATTTTCACTAGGCGTGCGGTATCTTTCATAAAATGACATAATCGTTCTTTTTTCTTTTTTACAAACAAAAAATTATTACATAGCAACACATACGGATAATAATGCGCCATTTCCGCGCCCATCTTTGTTTTTCCGTCATGTTTACAAAATGGCTGCCATTAAAAAAAATAAATGCATACAATTCGTTTGTTATTTTTATTATTAACGTACATTGTGCAGATTAAATTGCACTGTGACAACCATGTGGTTTTAATATTAGATTTCCTTTTCGCAGATAGACTCTATATTAATTGGGTTTAATTCTTATTTATAAACAGAGGAAAGCAATGTTTGTTCGCTACTAAATTAATACAAAAGAGAAATAACATAGCTTGTTGGCAAAATAATGAGTTGAAACGTTGTAGGAAGTGTGTTTTGGGCCGCGTTTGTATAATTGCATTTTGATGTTTGTAATTGTAAAATCATTTTATATTTCTTGTTCCTAATGTGTGTTGGATTAAATTTGAATTATCTTGGAATAATTTTATTTGGGTATTTTAGCTCTGATTTAGAAGATTAAGGTTTTAAATAAGGGATTAATGGGTATTGATAAATCATTATGTTATTTGGAAAAGGCCAAATAAATTTTAATAATTTTTACCTTCTAATAATACTTTTGGCAAAGGCGTTTTATTGTGAGGGTAGGAAACTCATCACAGATATAAATAATTATTTAGAATGAAGTATTTTGGAACAAACAAACATAGAATCCATGAATTTAAAACTCAAGATATTTGTTGATTACACAAGCATGCGTATCTTTGAGAAAGAAACCGGGGACCTCCATGCTGGACCTACATTTTCTTAAGCAAATTGTCTTTATAATAATAAAAAAGCTTCTTTAATTTATTGATTTTAAAACGATCTACATGTATGTTCTCAACTAGGGAAATAAAGCAGAATACCACAATGAACGAATAAGAAATTATCAACTATTGATAGATACGCAAAAAATTTGTATATTTTTGAAATGCTAAAATACTTGTGCGTATATTATACGAATGCTTGCCAAAATAAATATTTATTTTGGCAAGCAAGAATAATTCCAAGGTATGGAATTATTTGATGCCACTTTCCTGTAAAACAAAAATAACAGAATACCCATGTTCGAATACCAATTTAGATTTTTACCTTTTTAAAGATCAAACTGTAATTCCCTGCTTAGTTAATTCCTCAGTAATAATACAAAATAGTCCACATATTTCGAAGAATCACACACACACACCTTTCTTTACAATGAAACTCACTCCTGAGGTGATTTAAAAAAAAAACTACAAAAAGTTAGATAGGAGGTAAATACCTAACTTAGCTCAAGTTGTGTTTGTGTTCTCTAACCCGTACCACCATATCCCTGTTATGCATTATTAATAATCGATTAATAATTTTTGTAACATAAATGAGTGTTTTTTTTTTGTCTCCTGTAAAATTACATGCATTTAGATAGAAGGTATTGGTACTTCATCGTCGATATATAAAAACATACCATCATGACCCGAGAACAAACATTTGTTATCATCACACAAATGAATGCCTCGGCCAAGACTCGAACCTGGGCCTCCGGCGTATGAGGGCTACTACCCACTAAGCCACTCTGTCGTCATACATATAAATAGCATACATAAGAAAAAATATGTTTATTTAAGGCCATAAAACTTACTCCTGTATTTATGTATAGATTAAATGTATTAATTCTTACTCAAAATTAATTGCATCGCAACTTGCGTCTGGTGTCCAGTTTCTTGGTGTCAATCATTAGTTTTAAAATTACGTATCTCTCTTTGTGTCTCTTTATGTGAAGATACTCTGCCAGCGTTATTCGTTCAATGATGAATGAAGTGTATACACCCTATTGTAATATTAGGTCTTTACCTATGAAATTGCCGTTTTTCACGAAATAAATGAAGCGTAATTTTTTAAATATATTTTTTATTTCTATTAATCAAAATAATCACCCATGCAATCAATGCATCTTTGCCAACGCATTGGTAGCTTATTGATGCCTTTCTTGAAGAAATCAGCTGGACGAGCGGCAACAAATTCTTCAAAGGCATTTTGTACTGCCTCTCGAGTATTGAATTTTTTTCCCGCCAAGAAGTTATCCAAATTCTGGAAAAAGTAGAAGTCTGTAGGCGCAAGGTCTGGTGAGTACGGCGGATGACGGAGAACTTCCAACCCCAACTCTTGTAGTTTGGAGACCGTCTGCTGTGCAGTATGAGGTCGCGCGTTGTCGTGCAGGAGCAGTGGAGCCGAACGATTGACCAAAGCTGGTTGGAGACGTGCGAGCTTCTCCATCATTGTGTTCAGTTCTTCACAGTACACATCTGAAGTAATGCTTGTCCCGTTTGGCAAGAAGCTGTGATGAATTACACCCGCGTTAGACCACCAAACAGTGACCATCACTTTTCTAGGGGTAAGTTTTCGTTTAGGGCATTGTTTGGGTGCTGAACCAGGGTCCAACCAACTTGCTGAGCGCTTACGATTGTCAAACAGGATCCATTTCTCGTCACAAGTAACAATGCGGTTCAGAATTCCTTCATTTGTATGCCTGCTGAGCAGTGCAAGGCACGTCTCCACGCGTACTTCGCGCTGGCGGTCATTGAGTTCGTGGGGTACCCATTTGTCAAGCTTTTTTACCTTGCCAATTTGACGCAAATGGACCAATATTGTTTTGATGCTAACGTCGAAAGCTGCTGCTAATTCAGCCGTGGATTGAGTTTCATCAGCTTCCACAATTGCCTTTAATTCGTCATTGTCGACCAAAGTTTTCGGACGACCACGGGGTTAATTTTTCAGGACAAAATTTCCAGAACGGAAGCGGGTAAACCAATAACGGGTGGTGCGTTCGTTTGTAGTGTTCGCTCCGTAAACGTCGTTGATGTTGCGTGCCGCTTGTGCCGCTTTGCTGCCACGACGGTACTCATACTCCATAATTACTCGAATTTTTAACTTATCCATGATGACGAAAAATGTTCGAATGCGTTGAAAACAAAACACTAACTATTAAACAAATGACGATTTTAGAAAAAGAATTCCATGTTTGTCAAATAAAATTAATTTGAAATTAGAATTCTCAGTCAAAAAAAAAATATTTTCATTTGAAATGGCCTGTACGGCAAAACGGCAGTTTCATAGGTAAAGACCTATTATATATAACCCAATATTATTCTTAAATACAGTCAGTATTTATTCAACAATTAATAGTATCATTTCGGTCCCAATACGCCACCTGTTTATGACGACCCTGCCAGGAAGGTCAGGATTAGTTTTTATGATGTTAATTTTTTTGCGTCTGTTGTTCACTTATAAAAAACAGAATTTTATTGATACAATCTTGTAACTTACATAGCAATACATGCAAACATATTTAGCAGTATAGATGATTAAAATGTATGAAATGAAATGAAATGAAATGAAATGAAATGAAATGAAATGAAATGAAATGAAATGAAATGAAATGAAATGAAATGAAAAAAGTTTCGAAAAGCACACCCCGTGCCCTACCAGATGCAAATGGGCCATTTGATTAACATTTTTTAAATAATAAAATTGTTTTGTATTTTTTCATTATCCATGTAACTGTTTGCATATAGTTTAAAAATAAGTTACTTTAATTTTGGTTTCATTTATGTGTTTACTATTTGACTCGAAAAAAAACCCTATTGTGTTCACCAAGACTACTGTCAGTGCACTGTTAGAACTTGCGTATACCTACCCCTAGCTCGAATTTTTGTATCTTTCCAAATATCAAAAGCTCTTATTTACTAGAAAAAACTGTAACATATTTTGGATCTCCACTCGCTTGTCTACTTGTCCGTATAGTTTCATCAAATTTTCTATGATAGTACGTAAACGAGACAAAAAGACCCGGTTTTCGGTTCTAGTGTACACTTCAGCCTTTATCAAGCAGGAGGACGATTGCCCATTGTGCTGAAGTGAAGGATCGCTTTTTGTGCAAAACTGAATTCCCGACTTGATTATTAAGCTTTGTGCCGCTTTTCATATTAAAACTCGGGCTCTGTATTCAGCTTGTCGAGTAATAGTTGGTTTTCTGTAGAAATAAACGTTATTTTTCTGATTTGTTGTTTCTTTGTTTTAAAACTTTGAATATTCAAAAGATTTAAAAATATTTTAACAATAAAATAGTTCACAATATCACTATAACAGCGATGCTAGAGTTTATAACGGATAAAGCTTCTAAGAATCTGAAAAAGTTTGTCCTTAAATGTGTTGGACTATATATTAGTGTCAAAAATAAATTACGCATTTTATATAAACAAAACACTTAGTTTTGTAGGTACTTCAAGAGATATACACAAAGTTGTTGTGCTTTAATCTACTTATCAAGGAGCTGTGCGTTTACGAAGAGTCCTCTAAAAAACTAATATATATCTATTTCACTTCACATTGTTTGAATAAAATATATTTACAAAAAAATTATTATTTCTTTTTTAATCTAAATGGTTCTTATTGAAAAGAAAATGTAATCTGTAATCATAATAAATAAAACATGTAACATTTCAATCCTCAATCAAGATTTTATCAAGGGTATAAAAAAGGAAATTCCTTTCATCCAGAAAAAAATAATGTTCCCAAAGTGTCCAGTCGCTTGCAATAGCTAGTTACTCATAAAATCTCATCATCTTTCTCTTTTAATACGCACACAATCCGCTCATTACCCTAATTAAATTTGAACGAGATTTGGCAGCACTTTGAAAGAACCTTTTCAAAATAGACTCCCTGCAAACACCACTTCCCATGTTTTCCTAAAAAAAATACGTAAAGTCACCATTGGAAATAGCCATTGGAAAAATACGGGCGTTTTTCTCAAAAGTACCGGTTTTGTATTCGGAAACCTCGAGATATTTTACATGAATTCGATTCTTTGCATGCTAATTATTTTGGTTTGAATTTTTAATATTACATTTTTCCTTTGCGTTGCGTCCGTGCAAAAAGGACACGAAACGATCAACTCCAGTTTATTTTGAAATGGCTCGTCTTCGGCAAAGGCAATGGAAAGTCTACTCTCTACAGCCCTTCATATGGCAGAAATTTATTTTAGTTGCAAAGTTAATTATTTTTACCTCTCATAAAAGTCAGTTCCTTTCACGTTTGTTCTTGATAAGAATTCTTTCATAAATGTTTATGAAAAGTTAATTTCGGTTGTACTCGTAGTAAATGGAGTGGAGAGAACTTGTCTCGCTTGAATTTAATTAGAAATTTTAGTATGACAAGTCAAGTTTCAAAGTCTATTGTGGAAACAAAGTTTTAATTCTACTTGGTACAATACTAAAGAAAGAAGCTTTTACTTTACATTATTGGAACGAAAAACATTTTGAAGACAATAACAGTGACCGACATAGATTTACATAATAATTCAATTCGTTATGATGAAAAATAACTTATTATATATATATGTATATGCTACATCAATAATAATAATACGTAATAATAGCCCAAGTTAGTATCTTAAAGAACTTGTGTTATTATGGATACTAGATAACGGATAAATAAACTTAAGAAATATATAAATACACATAGATTTTTTTATATTTATAAATATTAGAGATAAACTTAAATAAACATACATACACATCCATGACTAGAAAGCAATATGATAAAATATCTACCCCTACCAGGATTCGAACCCGGGACCTCTGGCATGGAAGGCAAGGCTGTTACCTCCACACCAAACAGGCCGTCATCAATGAAGACCTGTTTGACTTTTGTTTAGTATGCAGGTTAATGTAAATTGATCTACTTTTATTAGCCCGTGGTAAGATCAGGTGAGAAGTTTAGCGCGGTGCGCCATGGCCACTTGCCAGCAGTACATATTCTTAACAAATTCGATCTCTATTGACTAGGACATAACATTTAAATTCTTCGCTACTGCTCTTGCGTTCTTAAATTTAGCTTTAAATGTGGTTGCTAAAGAGCTTATTTTACTGTAATGGTTGATTCGTCAAAATACGCGGTTGCCGCGCGGCAGGGGCGAGACCCCCACTCGGCCACCGTGTGAAATAAATTATCTCAAATAAAGATCAAAAGGATAAAAAAATTCTTTAAAAAGGTCCATTTTACCGAATAGTGTATAGAAAATATAAAAAGTATATTTGTTTTATTTAGAAGGCTATAAAAGCTTGTGCTTATGCCAACCTCGATTTGAAAATACGGCTTCAATTTATTCATCTAAATGTTACAGCTAACGTTAAGAAACTTTAATTGGGAGTAAGACAGTTGTAAAACGTTCAGAAAGACATCTTAGTGCACGTGGGGACTCGTTAAGCCGGGTTGGCGGCGAGCGGGGCGAGCGGGGCGAGCGGACGGGATCACTCATTGTTTCAGCGAATATATAGAGATCGGAAATGTCTCTGGGATGTGATCTGTGTGCCAAGTTGGGGTTTGAGCGGTGAAAGCTGCCCGTGGCCCAAGTGAAGTGTTGATTAGCTACATACATACTAACATAGATTTAAGTTGTATATACTTACAATAATTAGTTTTGTAATATTCGTATGTTAGGCTGCAAGGTTTTATTAATATTATTATTCTAACTTTTATTTTATATAGTTGTTAAGTAATTTTTTACTTATGGCAGATTTATCTATACTCAGATAACTTTTTTAGGTAGCGAATAATTTCTATGAAAAGTCTTGTCAAGTGTCAAAGTTAATCTACTAATACAAGTTATCTGAGCATGGAATTCTCAGCCGAGATAAGTTTTTTGGACACATGTCTTGAAATTTATTTATACTTTTATTTTGCTAGTACTTAAAATTGGCAGAAATAGTTGTAGGGGCTGAGCCTCCTACATAATATTTTGTATTGACTCGACATTTTTGTGGAATAATAACAGCTGATTGCCATAAAACACAAAATAATAATAACATTGAGCCTTTGGTTTAAAATAGGTTTTTAACGCGTTCATTTTGTATCTATCGTTCCCAGAGTAAGCAGAGCTTTTGTAATGAATGACCATACAGCGAATTGGGGGACCCACAGGATAAACATACATATATAAATAAATTTGATATTTCATAATACATTGATTGATTGCATATGTTTATTATAAGATGCCTCGCCCCAATACCACTCTCAATTCGTCCTCAATTTGCTTGCTCATATTGTGTGACGGTAGCGACAGTGGTTAAGGCGCTTCTACTTCTTAAGGCACCGGATTCGAACCCGGTGACAGCCAAATATACCAATAAGTTTTCAACACAAGTACATTAAGACGACTGCTCTGACTTGAGGTAACTAAATAAATACTTAAGAAATAATTTCAAAAGCATACGTCATGTCATTCAACCCACTGCACGCTAGCGTGTTGAACTACAGATTGCCTAAAACCACCCCCTAGTTGGGGCTGAAATCACTGTAGTCGGATGATTAAGCCTGTTGTGGATATTTACTTAAACCTGTTACAATACTTCGAACGGTTTTTTTTATTGAAAAATGATGAAACTTTTGTCTTCTATGTCACGTGATGGACAGTGACGATGAAGACGAAGGTGTTACGCGTCTATCCACGAGATACCTATTCACTCGACGCTTAAAATAACTGGGACCATAGTTTTCTGGAAAAACAGACGCAGGCAGTTCATTCCACACCTTGGCAACCCGCACAAAAAAGGAACTATCGAAGCGTTCGGTTCGACTTCTTGGGATATCTACTATGAAGGGATGGAAGGTCTGTCTGCGTCAAGTAGTCCGATGTAAGAATGGTGTGGGTTCAACCTGATCAAAAAGAGCATTCGCGCACTTTGTTACTACATAACTCCCAAGAAAGTTACGCTAACTAGCTTGCTTTTTATAACTTAGAGCGGATGTATGTATATTTATTGCATCTGTACCAAGACACATACCAACCTATAATAATACAAACCTATACACATGGACGAGAATAACATAAAGGAAAATATACATGTTATCTCTAGTTCTCTATCGAGAAGGAAAACAATTATGTCTTATAACATTACACTCCTTCTCTTTTGTTTTTAAAAAGTGTAATTTTCGTTCCATTTTTTGTTTTCCATGTAGTGAAGTTGTCTAGCAAAACATTTTATCTCAAAGTTTTTGAAATCGAATATTCGTGCTGAAATGTGGGTTTCGATTGCCAGAATATATTTAATCTTGCGTCTGGTTTCTTTCGTAACTTCATTATTTTTCGTTCTTTCAGACAGAAAGGCAGACAAAGGTTGAAAATATACATTTAGCACATAGTTTGTAAATGTTTCATTTCACAGCATTTTTAAGCAGGCATAATTAATTACCAGTAATTTAACAAATCGAAAAAAGCGAAGGACTGTCTATTGATCACAAAGTTACCTAATTTGATGTGTTTAGGATAGGATTTCATAAAGACTTTTATGAAATTTATCCATGAGCGAAAAACGCGTTACCATAATTCTATTTCAAAATGCATATTACTGACAACTTTAGTGCCTAATATTTCAAGCCCTTATTACAAAATACGTACTAAGACACTTACTTTATCCGAAAAATCCTTTTTTCCAACACTTACACGAAACATTTAACTAAAAATTAAACCCGCCCTTTCCTTAACACCCTAATCAAAAACTAGTCACGCTGACGCTTTTACTTTCCGCCGAGACATCACGTAATCGCCGGGGGTGAGCCGGGGGTGAGACCATTAATAATTGAGGATGACACCATCGCAGGTGCGTCCCGGCAGATAAACGGCCCATGCATAATGTAGGTCTCGAGTGTACCCACGCTCGTATGTGTGGCGTCTACGGAGTGTTTGGTCGTTGGCCGTGAAATGTGTATTGGAGATAGAGTAGTGATTTTAACACTAAAAAGCTGCTCTTTTTCAGCTTTTTGTTTGTTTTTTTTCCAGCCAGTAAAAGGGCACGCGGCCCACCTTAGTAGATCCTTAGTAAATGACCCTTCAGAACCAATAGCAGTGGTAACTACTACTGGTTCGGAACAATATTTGACGTCCTAAGCGGAGGTCCGTGCCCTCTCGGATGCCATTAGGCGTATCGTATGTAGGAGTAGTTTAAGTTTCGGCTAAGCCCCGTCACGCTAAGCTACAAAGTCCGGTGAAATTTAAAAGGCACATAGGAAAATAAATAAACTGTCCATTTCGAAAAAAAAAACTCACCTTATGGTAAATGAAATGAAATATTAATTTCTCTACATTGACAATTACTTGTTCTTATTGACGTCAAATAAAACATGACTCCACCACCAGTTCGAAAAAACCTTCGTGAAGAAGAACTGGCAAGAAACTTCACAGGTATACTTTTTTTCAAAATAAATTTACACAGTCTCTTTATGTCTATACAAAATTATTCTTATCTGCATCTGTTGTTTTCCTGATCAAATGGTTTCCACTCCCACGCACATAATTCAATATTTAATGTGATGATTATTTTATCCACTAATGATACGTTGCCGGCCGTAGACTTATAATGTTCCAGTGAACGCGCTGGCTGTCCCTTCCCTATATCCGGAACACCAGCGCGTAAACCTGATCATTGTGGCGGTCAAAATAGGAAGAACTGTAGTACCGCCTCGAGCGAGATCCTAACAAACAAACTAGTTGTACCACTAAACCATAAATAAAATGTCGGATTCGTGTTGTGGTTCGTAGGAGTCATGTCTACTATAACAGGGACAACTGCTAGGCTGCATTTCCATCACAGCTGTGCGAGAAAGCTTGGCTGCGTGCTTAGAAAATGTCCACAAAAATGACAAAATTTCGAGAAAACGCCGAGTCCTACAATGCAGCCGCAGCCCAGAATCACGGTAGGGATTGGAATGTGTATGGTGAACATGTAATATAATGTTAATTTGTTGAAAAATAAGATAAAAGGGTTTGAAGATATTTCTATGGAAGTTGGCAATGGCGCCTTGCATTAAAACTAGATTCAAGTATGGTAAAAGTTAAAAATTATTTAAACTTTGATTCATATTACTGAACTAATAGTTTAATGTCTGATTAAGTCAAGGATTGTTATTTGATACTACTACAGTGCATTGAAAGGCTTTGAATTATTTTTATAGGTTACATTTACTATCTCTTTCGGCGCTTAAATCTGAAATGTTACAGTTTAGAGCACAGTGGATATACTATATTTTTGTATTCCTTAGAGTGTCCCCAATCGATTTTTACATAAGTCATAAATAATACTGCAAGTTTGACAAAAATAAAACAAAATATGATCGGAGAGAAGGCCAAAATCTACAAACCCCTTTATACAATTTTCAACGTGACGTGTTAGCCTGGTTACATATTAAAATACAAAAAATTATTTTGCTTTTATTTAAAATGACCGAGACCACGATATCCGAATTCAATATAACTTGCAATATCCTAACCCAATACACCTTACTGTACAATTCCAGAATTTGTAATACCAAATAATTATTATGTTGTAATTTTAAATGGCGTAATACCACAATTCCGGAATATAAAATACATTAAATGGGTTGATATTATCGTTCTTTAGGGTTCTCAATGGCATATTTCTTATTTGCCGTTATTATTTCATAGCAAAAGTGTATACAAACTAAGGAAAATTAACAATATTTCGCAAAACTCACCCGAACATATTGACGGCCGAGTGGTGAGTAGCCCTGCCTCATACGCCGGAGGTCCCAGGCTCGCATCCCAGACGGGGCATTAAATTGTGTGATGAACACCGATGTATGTTCTCGGATCATGGTTGTTTATATGTATATATGTATGTTTATTCTGGGTTGCCCCAGTCCGCTGTGTAGTCATCCATAGCACAAGCACATGCTACTTAGGGGCCATGCAGTTGGTGTGTTTGTCTGGGGAATTATTTAGAATGTTTGAATGCCACATCAACTAATTTGTCCTTCCTATTATTTTGACTAAGTTTCAGTTATCAAAGATTTTGTAGTTTTTATTGACTTAATTAGAAACAAGTTCAACCCCAAATTTTTTTGTTCTTTCTCCGTTAATTTTTGTCCAGTAATATACGAAAAATCTTTGATTAACATTCAATGTTCTTTTTTATTTTTCGTTTAAGATTCGGCACAATTGTTTCGGCCAAGTTCTGCCTCACCTCGCTTGCTTCGCTCGCTCAGCTCGCGCATGCAATATCTACATACTACCATAGCCACATTATGTGAACGTTTTGGATCGATGTTTTCGGCAGAATTCGTCTAAGTACCAAGAAAGAAAATTGACCCAAATCTTAAGTTAGATAACCCCTTTCGCTGTTACGCTTCTAAGTAATTTATGTCCAGTTCAGTAATAGTATATACTAATCTGACAATTATGGTTACAGACATTTTTAAAAATTCCGTATTTTAGTGTTTAGTATTTTAACTTAAGTATTTTAGGGTTTAGTATTTTATTACGTAAGTATTTTAGGGTTAAGTATTAAATTCAAATTCAAATTCAAATTCTTTATTGCAAAAAATACGGTACAGGTCAAGTTCTTAATATCAAATAGGATCTCATATTTTACTGTCGTGCAGCATGCAATCTTAATAGTTTATATATTTTTATACTTTACAGAGTTCCAATTAGTATTCAAATATTCATCAGTACTATAAAAACATTTATCGATTAGAAAGTGGCTCAAGGCGGATTTAAATTTATTAATCGTCAAACATTTAAAATTATTTGGTAAATTATTATAAATTTTTACAGCCATAGATATAATACTGCGTTTACATATGTCTGTTTTTATGTTTGGAAGGCATAGTCTATCAGGGAACCTTGTATTAAAATTGACATAATTTTTTTTTTCTTTGAAAACAATTAGGATTTGTTTTTACGAATAAACAAGTTTCATATAAATACAGACTAGATAGTGTCAATAGTCTCATAGATTTGAATAAAGGCCTACATAAGTAATCAAATGTATCGGATCGGGCATTTTGACCGTTCAAAATTTTGAAATCTTCGGTATTTTAAATACTTTAAATAAAATATGAGATATCTTAATTCAGGTGTTTTGACTCAGCATTTAAAAAAATTGTCTTATGATTTCTGGTACTCTAATAGGCAACCGTTTATCTAATATTGATTGTCCTTTTATTGTACGTTGTGAATTGAAAATGTTCAATACTCATAATTAGCGGGCCCACTTGTAAATAAATAACTTTTTTTTAGTTACTAATGAAACAAAGTAAAACTTGCAATATTTTTCGAAACCTACAGATTTTGTATTGATATCTTGAATAGTTCGAATTTATATTAATCGTAACTTCTCATTTATATGAAGTTGCTTCATTTCAAAACGATGAGGTACGTTGTAAAACGCAATTAGATTGTATTTTAATTAAGGCACTCGCGTAGTTTAATCCACATACTACTCCATCTATCGACAAATCAAATAACTAACTAACTAATGCCTGAGCCCGCGTGGAAACCTCTTTTATGAAAATAAAAGGCTTCATCATTATCCAAAATTTCAAAAAAGCTTACACATAGCTGTCGCATACGTGTATCTTCAAAGCCTGAATATATGTCACACGTTTCACAGATTAGTCCCCTATGTTTTTTGGCGGGAAGTTGTTATGATTTATTTTGAATATACAATGTTTTATGGTTCGATAAAGTAAGCCCTTGAGGGCAGGGGCTGGGTTAAGTGGGTGCTTCAAATCAGTTGCGTGCCAAAATATTTTGATTCTACGAACTTTGTAGGGAAATGATTTAATTTTGTTTTTTTTTCTGCAGAAGATAAAAGTTATGTTTAAGAAGTTACATTTTTATAATCAATATCCTCATGCAAGCATTCAATGATTTATCTGACTCTAAATGTACAGGCAGTGTTTGTTTCCATGGGTAATAAATAATCGTCTTTGCAATAGATTAATGATGTTTTGTCGGCCGAATCCATATGATGGCCTTTGTAGATGTAAAATTGCCATAACTGATTCCTTACTAAAACTATTTTATCTTTGAACGTTGTTATTTTTAAGTGCCACCTCGTGGCTGGTATCTAACAATCTATCACATATACAGTAAAAAAAATTTTAACGTTTCAGCCCATATTTCTGTTTTTTTTTCTTCCAAAAACACCTTAATACTACAAAGCAAATTAAACGATTCAAGGTAAGAATCTTAACAAAAGAAAAGATTATTCTCCAAGGTCCTCTTAACCCACCTTACGTTTCTTGACCCACAATGGCAGCTTATAAAATAAAAATAACCCTTTTCACCCTAAATATCTTAATCGGAGCAAAGATCACGAATTCCTTTTTTAAATCTTGACCTTTTGGGTTATCCCATGACCCGCCACGTGGCGTAATATTAATTAATTCAAAAATACTGACCCTTCCATAGTTACTGAATTTGCATACTTTTTGTAATTCACACGGTTTACTTGAAACTGACAAGGGTTTTATCATTTAGTGATAAAACACAACAAAAATCTAAATTGACTTTACACCTTACTCGTATGTAATAGTCTCGTAATTTAATTACATAAACAAATCCAAAATATGACAGTGACACCGACAATTGTTTGACCTTAAGTTTTTCGTTCGTTTGTTATTGTTTTCAAGTGACCTTTTAGTGAAGTGTTGAGGATCCAAAATAAAGAAAAGCCATATAAAACTTTGGAACATCCAATATATATAATCCAATATATAATTTTTTATATATTTTTTATATACACTGGTTTTCAGTGTAGCCTAAATTCCACTTTGGAACGTAAACAGTGTGTGTATAGTGTGTTTGTTTGTATATAAATAAATATACAAAACCCCGTAAATATACTAAAATATTATATTTCAGGTTCGTGTTTATATATATATATATATATATATATATGTATATAATATAATTTTATTTTATTATTAATTATATTAATTTAATTATTAATAATTATTTATACATATATTTATATAGAAAACCAGTGTCTGGATGTCTGGTTCATCAGGACCTTTTCTGAGCTGTGCCCTTTTGTTCGCTGCAGTGCATGCAAGATTGATTTGGAAGTATTCTTAGAAATATTATTAATTTATGTTCGTAATGTGCTTTTTTTGTTTGTTCTTCCAAATTTCTGTTTTTGTTTTTTACGTTTTTTTGTGTTTTTGCACTGTATGTAAATAATAGTTTTTGATAATAAGCGACCGAAGAGCAAACATTGCGGGATTTAAGCAATCGCTTTGCTATCGCAAGTTACGAGATAAGCCTGCGGGACTTGTGGTGTATTAGACTTTTCTACCTAGACTTATTACGCAAGAATAATTTAAAATATTACTTTCAGATGGCCTTGTATTATTATTTTAAAATGTTAACAAGGAGAATAGTGAGTTTCATTAATATCAATTGAACGGTCTACTTAAAAGGAGTCTTTTAAGCCCATATTTAGTTGCCAATAAAACCATCGTGAAAGGATGTTCCTATTGAAATATAAATTAATGAACACTTTGAAATGCCATGGTAATTTTGGCGATTTTGACGTGAATTTTGAAGGTCTTTAGTATTTTAGTATTTATTGACAGTAGTACTTGTGGTAGTACCTAATCAATTACTGTGTAAATAGTTCGTGTTTTCAGACAAATATATACATTAATAAAAATCGCAGTATCGAGCATTGTCGTGCGGAGTAATCGAATATATTAAAAATAATCTAATATATTACGAATGGACTATGCCACCAACACTAGCCATATTTTTTTTTTGCCGCCTAACAACATCCTCCGCGGGGAGGGGGGTGGAAGATGCGTAATGCATACCTTCGCAGCCGTCTGCGGGGTGATGTGGGACTCACCAGAGTGGCACCTAACCACTAAAAACCACCTTCACGGCTGTGGCATGGGAATGCTATGCAGCCTTCGTCGGAGCGACACCCGATTGGGGAAGGGGGTGCGCCACTAGCGTTATGTGTGTAGTAATTGCTTCGGCCAGTCTTGTAGTATAACTAATAGTGCCGAGCTGAACGTGCCAGGCCGAATATGTGGGTAGCGCCCCTGACTGAAATTAGTTGTACTTTCTTCTTCTTTAAGTGCCTCTCCATCATTGAAGGTTGGCAGTCAAGCTTCTGAACCCGTCTCTGTCCCTGGCTAGTGTAAAAAGTTGTTCCAAGGTTTTGATACCGGTCCATTCTCTGATGTGTCTTAGCCATGACATCTTCCTCCTACCAGCCCTTCTCTTTCCATATCATGATGATTCTCAGCAGTTGGTATCTATCATGACGAAGTAAATGACCCAGGGATGTATAACCCTTCCTTTGTTTGATGGTCTTAACGAGCTCCACATTTTTGTTCGTAGGGTTCAGAACCTCCACATTCGTTTCTTACAGTTGTACTTTATCTTATTGAATTTACATAATAAGTGTTTGTAGTACCGACTTTGTAAATACGATATAACAAGGTAGAATTAACAACTCACTAAATGAAGAATGAATGTAGAATTACCACTGTCGAGTCGTTCTTAGTGATGTTAGTGTATTATAATAAAAAACAAAATATTTTTGTTGACAAGAAATTGGTTACAAATTGTTTGTAAAGCTTCCCAAACTTACACAAAACCTAAGATCCTATCTTAAGTGTGATGAAATAAAACAGTAAATTTTTTTAAATAATATCATCATCCCTTAAAGAGAAAAATATATCATCATAGCAGGAACTCCAAGGTAAAGGAATAGAGCTTACATTTTTCAGAAAAAAGTCGACGCACCAAAGATTGTTTTGTTTTCGTTTTCCAAAAATATATTTTTTGTATTATAATATATTTGAACTCATTGATTGATTATAATTGCACTTGTTTTATATTTATTCTGAGTATTTAATGCATATTGTTCTTTTTTACTCACTTGCGTTACATGTTAGTAGAACTATATTTTCTTATTATATATTTAATGGCTATCAAACTTTTTCGTAGTTTTGTTTATGCTTTGGTCTGTAATCAAATTTCAATCAAATTAATAATCAAAGCAAACATCTGTTGTCGAGAATAAATTATTCAAATTAGAAAAACATTAATATAAAGACTCATTCTTAAAAAAAAAATCTAAGTTTTAGTATCACACACACTTATAAAATTCCCGCCTTAATATTCAAATAGTATTTAACATAAAACGCGAACTTTTTGTTTGATGTCTAATTTACATATCCATTGACTTGATTTTGCATTCAATAACTATGAGAATCTAGGGTGGGCCACCTTGCGTCTGCATGCAAATCAGTTCTCATCGCTGGACCATTGTGCCCAATCTCCTTTATTTCATAATTCGCGAGGTCAGTTCTATAATTGAGGGGTCATCGGATATCTTTCCCATACACCGTATCATTACGTTTCAGTTAATCGTACGGTAAACATGTTTAAATGTTTAAGAGCAGTGCTAAGTGCTAAGTGGCAAGTATGGATTGGATATCCCAAATGTTTCAAAGTAAAAATTTGAACAAAGTTAAGGTGAGGTTTTGATTTTTTTTTCTTGTTGAAATATGAACGTAGATGCGGTGGTTGAGTGTGAACTTTGATTCATTATCGATCCTTGATGCGACTACTTGAGTGTTAGTTATAACTTTATTTTAATTTTACTGAACATAAATTTTAATTGAGAGTTTCTGAGTGCTCAAAATGTGGTCTGTTTTCTTTTAGTCCATTCTAATCAGGGTTTAATACACGTTCTTTATTCATTTGTTTCGGTAATTTTATTACAAATTATATAATTTTAATATTATGTTAATATTGTGAACAAAAAATACTTAAAAGGAAGCAGAACGAAGTAAAAAACTTTCAAACGCTTCTACACCAGTTGAACGAGCAACTTTTCATGGCAGATTACTCTCTGCAAACATGTCGGACCGCTCGCCAAAAACTCTCATACGGCGGACAAACCACTAGCAAAATGATATATAGCAAAAACTGCTCTGAAACGGTACAGCTGGTTCACACTGCGCATTAAGCTAACGAGCGTAATGGCCGCCAGGGTTGTCGCGGAAAAACGCGCATCAGATTAAGGTTTGAATGTTGTTGAAAAAAATGAACAGCGGGTTTAGTGATAAGCGCGGACGTGTGGGCTTACCTGTGCGTGGTTCGCATTTTATTGTCAATGGCGCTGGTATGCAAGTACATTTGTTCTTTAATTACATATAAATCTGAATTATTTATATCTGATGTACCTTTATCTTGTTCAAAATCCTGCAAAATTTCATTTAAAGTCAAAAAACCGTCAATTTTACATTGTTTTGTATTAAGATTTTATTTGTATTTATTTTTAAAGTTCTAAAAATATTCAGAGTTCTAGATTGTACGTATAAGTGTATTAAAGTAATAATTATAAGAAAAAAATACGTTACGAATAAAAAGCAACGTAGCCAAAAGGCTGGCCGAATTATCTCGATGGATTGCAGATGAAATTCGTTATTAATTAGTATTAATAATAATAATAATAAACAGTAGCATAGAAATCGCACCATTTTCCATTCGAATCTATTGATCTCAATTGTCAATAATATTTACGTTGCTGCAATCGCTAGCACATTCTGTCAAAAAGTCATTAACCCAGTGGACACAGTGGACACAGTATAGTCATATCAAACTTTCATTGAGTTACTCCGTTTGTAAGAAATGTAAAGAAGCATCTGTTTTTATAGATTTGCATTTTCAACTACCGCAGGAAACTAGCTATGATATTTGGTGAATATTGCAGACTCCGCCTTGAGTAAAATTTGCCAAACGTATAAATAATTAAACAATTTCAACTTAAAATGACATAGTTTCAATTCATTCAATTTCCTTCTGTCTTTATTACAATTCCAAAATTTATTTTCTTACCGTGAAATTCTAAAATAGCTGAACCTAATTAAGTATGCAAAAATGGCACCCAACTGGTACGGCCGACTCACTGTACTTCAGCCATCAATCACCAGTGAGTCATGTTTACCTTTTGATATTTAAATTCACCTACGCAAAATGCATTAAATTGTTTTAATTTCATTTTATTCGCTACCTTTCGTATGTAAAATATGAAAAAGCATTACAGAAGCTAATAAAATATTAATGAGCAACACAGTTTAAATGGTCGTCATAAAGTTTATTATTATGACGTCACAGAAACCCGGGCGCTAATTTATGTACAAGACTACATTCGATTCAACAACGGCTGTTAGCAAGCCTGGTTGCGTTAATATGAATATAAATAATATTTGTAAAACTCTACATTAGAAAACAACAATAGACATGTATTAAACAGTTACGGTCTTACTATAAAATAGTATATTATGCAGCTAAATAAAAAACAACCGAATTAAATTTAAATAGTCATCATGGTCGGACATTTTAGTTTGGCTGGGTTAGTCAAGTTGTGGCGTCAATCAAATGGCGAAAAAGGACAGAAATTAAGATATTAAATTAAATTTATAGTCTGTGTTTCCACCATTAACACGACTACGCAATCGCGCCGATTTGGCATGCTTAATATCAGTTCAGTGAAATCACTTTGAGGACTGCCCGCCCAATACGCAGAACTTTAATAGCAGCTTTGGCAAGAGTGCGTATTACGAATTCTGACAAAATCTTAAACATTAATGACGTCCAGAGGCTCTCCAAACTCGAATGCATCTTGTATCTGGCCCCATTCCGGAGCGAGATTTACTGGAAAAGCATACACAACGCCAGTATTCTTCCTACCAATCACTGTGTGCACGTGCTATAGGTAGGACTCTTGGCGCAGACCCACTTCACGTAAAAATTCTGATGGTTTGATCACCAATTAACAAGCCTGAAGAGCTGTGGAGCCTTGGAACCAACCAACATCATGGCGGTCATGGTACGATTCCGTCGAGCAGTATTTTGGATTTACCGGTCCTGTCTGCCAGTGGTTTTGCGAGATCGTCCTCCATGTCACTCGGCCAGGCTGCCCGTGACGCGAATGTTTGTCCAGAGGCGGCTTACAACGCTCTGTGTAAATGTAGTGCCAAGCGCAATAGCCACAGTACGTTTACTGTACTGGTAGGCCAGCTTCCTATATTCCGAAGGCTCTCATCATCTCTTCTCGGGTTCAATGACGTCGTCGCTTCATATCAGTGTAGTTTTTTACAGTTCCGATGTAAAAATGTTGCTTTAAATGCTAATTGACGGTTGATTTTCTCTTTATAATAGAAATTTAAGCCATCATTCTTTAAGTTCACCAAAAATTTGTGGAATTTACTAAACAGAATCAATAGCGACCAAAAAAAGTCAGTATAATAAACCTCATTTGCAGAACTACTCTAAAACATACTTGATCCCTATACACTTTTGATGTGTGTACATAGAGTATAGTAAACAGAGAACATCGAACACTTTTTAGCATTTCAAAATAAATCTCTCATCGCATCTCTGTATGAATTTGAAGAAGAATTTTTATACGAACTCCGCCTGCATTCGTCAAAAACTAACCTTAAGCTTCTCTTGTTTCAGACTCACCACAGTACACAAAAACCAGGGTGTGGTCCCAGCACGAGCGTGGCGGCCACAAGCGGAGCACTAGCGGGGATCTCGCGACCAAATGACCTCAAGCCCGTCGAATGCAATCTCTGTCATCGAAAGTTCAAAAACATACCTGCACTCAATGGTCATATGAGGTTACACGGTGGTTATTTTAAGAAGGTGAGCTATTAACAAAATAAAGTGACAAAATTAATGTTATTCATTAACCTAGATAAGCTGTTTCTATTCACCTAACAAGGCAAAGCCACATTTAAAACGAGCACTCAGTAACTCATAACTTGACTAAATTCTTGGAATTCTATATTATTCGTAATTTTTCAGTAATTTATTCTTGTCAAATAAAATTTTCAGCAGCAAAGATAACAAATTACATTTTCATATCTTGTTTTAATTATGATACATACATATACGTATGATGTATTAAATATTGTTTCTGAAACAAAAACAAAGTAAATAAATTTTCAAATCACAAGGCTATAAATTAAATTAATTAATTGCAGGAGTCTGACAGCAAAAAGCTTGACAAGAAAGAGTCAACGGGCCCGCCATTACAAACAGCTTCAGTATCAGTTCGAGCCCTCATAGAAGAAAAGATCATTAGTCGTCGCGGAGCTTGTAGCAATAATACTATATCAGGTAAAATAGATAATTCAATTTTTAAAAATGTACGCATAGACAAAGTACCAGAACTGAATTGCCTGGCATTCATGTTGTATTTATTTAATTCTGTCATTTCAACTAGTGGTTTAATCTAAACTCTCTTCTACTCTCAATTCTTTAATCTAAACTCTATCTAAGATTATAAGAGTTGGCTAAGTTTAAAGCTAAAACCTAACCTAAACTACACGAAGTATTAAAGTAGTGTAGTACTCACTTCCCTCTTATATGGTGGGTGGAGGCTGGCTCCCGCGTTAACTCGTGAACGCCGTTTGAAAGTGTTCGTCGTTTGGTAACTTGAGGGGAGGGAGACTTGCCCAGCTAACAGATGAAGATAAAAATAACTTTGTAGACATAAGGAGATTTTAAAATTGATTTTAAAGAAAAAAATTACCCATGAAGTATCTTGCCAGTTCTTTTTCGCAAAGGTTTTTCCGAAGTAGTGGTAGACTCATATTTTATTTGACGTCAATAAAAACAAGTAATTGTCAATGTTGAGTAATAAATATTAGAATTTCAGTGGTTATAAACAAAGTAATTAGAAAGACCTCATATAATGTTTTCGTCTTAATTTTAAGATGTAAGTACTGTAAGAATTAGTTTATCACTAACGACATAACCCTCATTTGCTCACAGGCACATCATCAGACACACCAACTTCTCGATCGAACTTTATCACGCCAGCCCCTCCACCGCTATCCTCCCTCAGAACTGCTGCAGCACCGACATCGCCTGCATCATCGTCCAATAAATTTGTGACACCGAGAGCCCCTGTAGCGAATGCGTCCATTGACCCGGGGTTCAGAGACTCAACGCTTGTTGAACTACTAAAAAAAGGAAACTCAAAAGTAAGTATCATGTCAATAAAATGAACAGTTGTTTTGTTACTTACAACATTTTAAATGTTAACTTTTTTTTCACACAGGTCGTCAAAAGGTCGGCCTCAGATCCTGGTCACTCATCACCACAACAAGACTTCACGTTTCGACCAGAACTATTCGGAGTGTCCTTCAACTCTGACGACGGATACTTCTCACCAGCCCTCGCGGAAGATGCCTTTCAGTTCACGACAACTCCCGAACAATTAGAGGAACTAGCATCTCTTGAAGACTACGCATCAGTTGCAGCGTCAATACGGGACCGGTCACCGGTCACTTTCCCATCCAGTCGGCGGCTCGCTGCTGTTTTAAATTCACCTCTGCCTGAATCTCTCGCTGATTTTGGAGCCTGTCATGGAGGTTCACCGGTTCCTTCGCCAGGAATGGGGTACTGTTCGAATTCTCCTGGTCTTTCGTACTCAACGGGAGATTCCCCTGGTTTGGCATTCACTGCTGCGTCGCCTGCTGGGAGTTATTCGAACCAGACAGAAGCGTCACCAGGGTTCACGTACCCGACGCCGCCTGCGTCTTTGGATGCTCGCTCGCCGGCGCACAACCTACCGCGAGCGTCGTCACCGTTGTCTGCTGCCTTTTTTACAGCGACAATGTCTAGTCAGGAAGAGGTAATTATGCGTTCCATCAAATATGATATTGTTTTTCCAGTTAACTTTAGTGAAAAATTAATGGATTCCGTTAATTTGTTTTAAAAAACGCGATTTGTTTTAATTGGTATATAATTTTTATCAATAGTTGTTATCTGAGTAAAAGTATATAACACCACTTTGAAGGTCGAAGAAGCTCTTGAAGAAGTGCTCCCCGAAGAGTGCCGGTCGCTGGACGCGTTTTCGCTGGAGCCAACGCCGCGACGCATCATGTTGAACTCGGAGGACCCACTGCTGTCCAGCAATCCACGTGACTTCTGCCATCAGCGCCACCCACTGCGGCGGCAGCAGCGCGTTCCGTCTGCGGGGGCCATGAACTGGCAACAGGACACTTCTTTACAGGTAAAAAATATTACAGTTGTATAAGTTTCGAAAGGAAGCGCATTGTAAGTACACTGACTAATACAACGTTATGGCGCATATAGGTACTTATTAGTTACACTTTTAAGAAAATAATTGATTTAATGAAGGCGCCTCTATACAAGGTTATACAATCAGAAAGGCAAGTTTTTATAGAACGAATCTACTTCTAAGATCTATAGTAACATAGGAGTCTATCTACAATGAAGTCAACATAATCAGTATAGTGCATGTTAATGAAGTGGCATGAATGACACGACATGTATTCCTTGAAATTTACGGAATCTTACAAAAAAAGCGTATTCAATTTCTGGCAATTTAATAGACTCAATGTTGTTTAATAAGAAAACGAAATAATTTTGGTGCTTTTGCGTCTTAACAGTCTCTCAATTAATACTTACAGGTTTGCGTTGAAGGTCGTCACACAGTACCAGCCGTGTTCTTAAGCCCTAGCAGCATCCCGCCGTCACCACAACGCCGCAAACGAAGAGCCTCCCCCGCCGGACCTTACCGCTCTCGCATGCGACGCGATGCCGACCACTACAGGCCACAACCGATCTTATCTCCGGATAGAGAAGGGCCAGGATTGTTTGCAGAGTTTGCTGAGCAGGAGTCAACGCAGAACGAGGACAGGACGCCGCAGATCAACATTGGCAGGGATCATCAAGCCGATATACCGGAGTTGTGCAACGACAGGAGTGATCTCCATCGAGTGCCTGAACAGTTGTTATGGGATCCGGGGATAAATGACGCTCTTGATGATAATGAAGGTAGACCATTTTTTTTATTTTATTTTAATAAAAACAACAAGTTTATAAGTAATTCTTAGGTTGTCGGTAATTTGAAGGAGAAGAATATTCAAATACGAGTTTAATGACGTATCTGCATTACAAACAGTTTTACATCAACACTAAATAGTTACCTACACAAGTTTGTATTGTGCTATAAAATATTTTAGCTTATTTACTCAAGACATATCACAGATTCTTGTAAAAATATATTCGGTTTACTAAGGACATCGTTCGTGGTAATTAATTTGTAATGTATTTGATATTGTATCTACGTTAATTCAATCAATAGACTAACCTAAAACATGAGATTTTCGCTTTATAAATTAACTGATATAGTTGCAAATGTCATTTGTTTACATTCCATTTCATTGAACTAAGAGAAAATCTAAACAAATAAAACAAAATTACCTAATTTAGCCATTGCCTCAAGATTTGTCATTTAGGTAGATACTAATTCATTTAAAACATCGCTTCCTTTCCAGTGCGCATGTTTATGGAGCTCGCGATCTGCGCAGCCATGCCAGTCGGCGGGCACACGCGGGAGTTTGCGCTGCAGACGCTAGGGGAGTGCGGAGGGGACGTGCGCGCCGCTACGCTGCGACTCATGGCACGACCCGCGGCGCCTGCGCAGCTCGAGCAGCGGTGGACCCCGGATGAAGTGGAGGCCTTCTTGGCAGGGTTGAGACATTATGATAAAGATTTTTGGAGGATTGCTCAGTTGGTGGGTGTTTATTCTTTTGTATATAATAAAAAAGCAGAATAGCACCAAATTTTTAGTTAATATTATGTAGTAAATACGAAAATTAATTTTACTTATACAACGTGAACCATGCCTCGGTTCGATCAATTAAATATAATTTTATTACATAAGAAACATTAAATGAAATATTAATTTATTATTAATATTTACGTCTCAACAAAAGTCTTCCTACTTTCAGATACGAACCAAAGACTCAAAGCAATGTATCCAATTCTATTATTTCTGGAAGAAAGTGACCAAAGACTACAAGACTCTGTACCTCCGCAGTTGGAACGTCGACGCGCAGCTCTCGTCGCAAGTAAGCAACGCATCACATGCCGAACTACAGCACTTTGTATTTAAGCTTTCCGATGACTGAAATTGTACTTCTTGTAAAAATATCAACGCCTTGGATATATCAATTTAAAAAAAAACCTACATTGTTGTTATAATACAAAATTATTGTAATCTTAGTTTTTCTGGCTTCTCTATGTCGACTTTGCGTTGATCGATCAGTCATCCAGGTCTTTTTACTAGTATTTATTTATCTTGTCTATGTCCAGGGTTCAGTAGGGCAAGCAAATCCAGCGCTGAGTTCAAGCGCTTCCTCCCCAAGCTCACACGACGGCGAGTTCCCTTGCAAAATATGCGGGAAGTAAGTGCGATGCTACTTTACGCATTGCTTCATACAGCCTAAACATACAACGCACTAAGCATCTAAGCTTCATGCATGTATAAAATAATGAGTATATTTATATTACAATGCTTTAGAGCAGCTAAGTCAAACGAAAATCTATAAGTTAACGCTGCAATATAAAATATATTATGTGTTTCTTCTTTAACCACATTTTGTCAATGTTTAGTATTACGATATTATATTTCTGAGCTAGTCAACAAATGTTCAATGTTATTGATGTTAATTGCATGTCAAGTAAATGTTTAAATGATAATTATTGAATTAAGCATTGTTATTTGAAATAAAACTTTAATTCAGCATTGCATTGTGTTCGGTTGTTTAATGTTCGAGCTTTTGGAAAAGAGAAAAGCAATTAGGGTAACAATAAGCCTCAACGTAGAAGCAGGTACATAAAATAAGTAAATCTATTTTTGAGTGAGATAGGAACTAACTATTAAATGCGATGCTGAAAAATTGTATTTTATTGACATCGATCTGTGTAAATATTAAAAATATTTTAATAATAAAAAAATAGATACTTTAAAATTAATGTCCATTGTATAGGAATAGACATATTGCTATATTTTTACTTACTACATTGTAAGCTAAGAATTTTATTAAATCAGAAGTTTTTATATTTATTATTGTCATATTTTATAGGGTGTTCTTACTAACGCTTTAAAGCTTGCTTTTCTTTTAAAAAAACCCCCGCTTTTTTTACTTCTTTTCTTTTTTAGTTGCCTTAATTATTTCCTGTTATGTTTCAGAGTATTTAACAAAGTAAAAAGTCGTAGTGCACACATGAAATCGCATCGGCCAAGCGACGCCGACCAAAAGCGACCTAAACTCGAAAAGCCTTATGAAAAGGTCGCGAGAGCAGACGAAAGCAAACTGTCAGCCCAGTAACAGATAGGGCCGGTGAATCCGCTTGACTAATAACCAAGTGAAACCGCCCCTCTCCCGCTCCCCTCCGCGTCCGCCTTACACCGCGACCAATCGCACCACACCTCATTCTAAAATAAACCGAACTAAGTTCCAAAAGCGCTACAAAAGGTAAATAAATGGTTACATTTAAAAATATATCTAAACAACCAAGTGAAGTGACACTAGTGGCTAGAAATATTCGAATCGGTTTCGTCGATATACTTAGTTAATAAACTATAAATTCTCCCGTTGCCAAGCTTGAAGAAATCACAGATATTTTTTATAAAGGATTGATGGGTAGGTTTCTTGGTAAAGTTTTATATTGCGGACATTGAGTTATATGTACCGCGTGCTAGAGCAACAACGTCAAACCCAATTTGTGCTATGCCAATTGCCACTTGTCCTTCGAACTGTTTCACAATCTTTTTTTTCCTGAATATATCTTAGAGAAAATATTTATTTTGACCAAATGCGTCAATGAACTCATGTTTGATAAGACGATACACTTGAACAACAAAACCTTTCTATTGCCCATCTGCAGTTGTTCATATAACTCAACGGTGATAAACACTTTCGAAGTGACTTTGCAAGAGTGATGTTGTAAATACGAAGAACATTGTAGGTCCTGGGTTGGACCAGCCGCGTCCTGGTCAAGATTCTATTTACTGAAGAGTTACTTAGTGTGATACAGAGAAATTACGTGTAGATACTGCACTACCTCGTCTACGAATTGGTTTACCGAGCTGAGCTCATTATCTTCTGCTAATCTATTCTGTTATTGTTGAAGTTTTCAGTTACTAGTCCCAAGCTTTTTTTTTTTTGAATGTTATTAGTTATTTTAGGATAATTTTGTTGATGTAGTGTGCCATCACTAGTGTGTGGAACAATATTTGAAACCTCACAAAGCCGACAGTTAAGGTGACATTTGTGAGATTTTCCGTTCGTAATACTTTATCAAACCTATTCTTTTCAATTTTAGAAAACGATATCTGGTTATGCGGCCGAATGAAAATGTCATGCAAAGTAGAGTTATTTCAAGCAAATTGGAACATGCTACAACTTTGTAGTTGAAATCTTTGACAAATTAAAGATGCCCAGAACTAAAATGAGAATGTGCGACCATGATGCTAGTTTGATTCGGCGTCTTTAACCAATGTCGTTCTCTAGAATAGTAAGCATAATAAGCATTATCCTCTTTAAAATAACAGACTTCTTTAATAATACAAAAAAATTAAAAACTGGCGATATGTAAAATTGTAATTCAAATATAGTAGGTTTATCTTACCTGACATGTCAAGTAAAATAATAATATTTACTGATCAATTACGTTGTGTCAAGTGAAACGAATACAAAAATCATAAATGTCTCCTAGTACTTATTGAAACGAATCGAAAGCATATTTTTTGAGAAATTAATTATTATTAAAATGCTCAAAATGTTGTATAATTTTTAACTATTTATCTAATAAAATTATTATTCTTATTACAAAATGTAGTTCCTTGTTGTTTATTTAATGTAAATCTGTTGACGCTTGGTTCTATATTTGTATTATGTTTTAATATTATAAAAATTTTTATAAGTTATTATTGTCTAAATGTACCTACGTGTTGTGATATATGTATATATGTACTTTAACAAATGGCCCATTACATGAAAGAAGACCTCTCGAATACCTTTGAACGTTACTAACCTTCACTTTTTATGAGAAATATTTTAGATCAACGAAATTCGACTGGGATTCTTTTTTGAACTGGGTTCTTTTTATAGTTCGGGATCTGTGTATAATTTGGTCGTGTACAAAGGGGGCAATAACCTGTATTTGCTCAAATGAACATGTAGTGACTGCCTAAGGATGTACTTAGTAGGTAAAGTGTCTCGTAGTTGTATATTGAAAAGTCTTTTGAATGTTTTCGATGATTGGTAACCACTATTCAAGTTCTTTTCAAGTTAAATAACTTTTTACAGCCATCCTTGTATTTCTCAATCTGTTGTAATATATATTATACTTTGTGGTGTATGTATTTTATAAAAATTTATTAGGACTAAAAATCAGACATTAATTATTGTGCAAAATTTTATTTTATGCTTTCCATTTTGGTTACCAACGAAATTGTGGCTAGTTATAAAATAAAAAATAAAAGTTTATCCATGTCGGCCTATATTGTAAGTATATAAATCTCCTGGATAACATTTTCTTTAAAAATAATGAAAAACTGAAAACAAACCAAATAATTGACCACAATTTCAGAAACAGAAAGACAATGTTATGTTAAGAACACGGGACATTACTAGACTCAATAATTACTTTATAACTGTTCCAAACAAAAATTTTAAAAATACTAAAATTTTAATTGACATTTTTGTACTTGTTTCCTGTTTAATTTTGGAGCGGTGCTTAAGGGAAACTAGTAAAAGACATTGCTTATTCCTAACCTTAGGAACATTGATCATTGTAAACTTAGCTAAATAATACTTTTGTTATTAAGGATACGCATACAAAGAACGAAACACCGATCTTTCAAAAGAAGCAATTTATTTATTTGGTAAAGATCGTTAAAGCTCTTATTCATGTTATATATTTCCATTCCCACTGCTCTACTCAAGGCCCCTTCACACATGAGTTTCGTTTTCTGACGTCTGTTTTATCAGATTGTACCGAATCGCTACAGGAATTGATATTGATTCGTAAATAAAACTGAGTGTGAACTTGTTTGTACAATAATTTATACGACATCAACCAAAATCCGTATCCGATAAAACGAACCTGTAAAACGGACCACCGTGTGAACGGGCCTAGTGCTCTGAGAAACTCTATCCATAATTCTACGGAACCAATCGGATATTAGGATTATACTCTCAAACAAGCAGTCTATTTAGTCATTTAATCAATGAAAGAAGCATATTTGCAAAATACATCTGCTCGTGAGCTATTATAAAACTAAGGTAATTTTTTAAATTTGGTTGAATTATTTGGTGTCGTTTCTTAGTGTATCAAATCTCGAGAGTGGGAGAAACATAGTGACTTTTAAGCCCACGAGTAGGGAAACCAAATTATTGAGTCTGTAAAAACATAACCTTTTCTCCTTCTTTTTTGTTTTTTCTTTAGAAAACAACCTTTATCGTTCTTTGTATCTGTCGTTGATAATAATCGTCTACACTAAACAACGTAAAAAAGAATTAGTAAAATATTTTTTCGATAACTATTTACTTAAAATCGATTAATTTTCCTTCCAAGAGTACCTGAACGAAATTCAGCCAAAAAGTAAGGAAATTAGCCTCAGTTTTAATTCTACGAAACTTAGATTTAGGCCTCTATTTATACAAGTAAAATTAATTATATACAAACTGTTTGTACGTCACTAACTCGTGTGATTATTTGGTTGTGTTCTACTTTAACAATACATGAAATCTAACTGAGAACTGTAGCAAAGTTTTTTGTTCTCGAACAAAATGCCAAAGATATTGCCAAGCTAACTTTACTTTAGGGAAAATGTTTCTTGCAGAGCAAAGCCAAAGATTTTACAATTAAATATTATATTAAATTAAATACGTTTAGTATGTACAGCGCGAAAGCGAGTTATAATTAAAGATAATCAGTCACTAGCAAAGTGGATTTACGAAAACATCTTGATTTCGTCATTTTAGAATATTGTAAAATCTCAATTAGGTATTTATTGATGATTCTCAGCACTATACCACGAAAGACAATCTGAAACTGGCCTATAAATTAGTATTGTGGAATTGTTACTGTACAGCCATTATTAAATATAAAAATTGGTTTTTGTAGTAAGCCAGTTTACAGTTTGTGAAATCGATGACAAAATTGATAATATGCCTATGAATAAGGTAGAGGCAGATATTTTATCAGGTTTCTAGTCATGGATGTGTATGTATGTTTATTTAAGTTTATTTCTAATATTTATATATGAAAAAAAATATGTGTGTTTATATATTTCTTAAGTTTATTTATCCGTTATCTAGTATCCATAACACAAGTTCTTGATGATACATAATTTGGGCTAGATAATGTGGTGTGATTGTTAGAAATATTTATTTATTTATTACTATTATTTATTTATGTGTTGCCAAAAATATAACCCCGTAATACATTTCAAAAAATGCCAGGATTGTCTGCCAGTATCGAATATTTCTTGTCTAGTCTTACTTTACTCAAAGATAATAATTTTATTGAATACTAAAATAACTGAACAAGATAGAATACGTCAAATCATTACATCTCAGCCAAAGCTTTGCACGGCGATAACGCGTTATAATATATACTACCCACACTAATACAAAATTAGTTTATTTATACATTTCTCTGTATATCAATGTCATCATTGCATGACTTCAATCTATAAAAAATACAGAAACATTACGATTTACAGAAGAATCCCTCCAAAGTCTAATCTTAACAATAAAGTATTTTTAGTATTAAGACTGAGATTTTAACTTCATTTTTAAAATACTTACCTGAAATTAAAAAATAATAAAATATGCCAAATCTGAGTGCCAATTATGACTAGTCTAGTCAGGTTTGCGTTTGAACTGTTGTAAATAAACTTGCATTGAGCCACGTGTATCTAAACATGTCAAAATAAAAACTGCGCAGATTGTCATTTGTTATCTTTAAGTTAGTTTCAACCTCTTTTCGTCTAATGAAAAACATCGTAGCTATTTTACTTTTCTGCGTGCAGTTGCAGCAACATATAAAAAGTATTTATCAAAGTTTTTTTTTTTTTTTTAATAACAACTTCTGTCGACCGATAAAGTTTGTAATAGTTATCCGTACAGCAGCAAAGAAGCGAACACTTGTTCTCAATGGCTACAAGTATGTGTCACTCAATCTATTTAAATTAAATAGTCTTTGAAATTATCAGGTTTACTACTAGGAGACCACTTTTGTTAAACTAATTTTAGAACCGCCTTCAAGTTTCGGTTAAAAAAAGAATTAAGAAACTTTTCTTGAAAACTTTAGGCCTAAATCGCGCTGGAGGGTAAAATTTTAAATAATCTTAAAGGACATTGTTGAAAATGGTACATACTTAATTTAAGAGTTTAAAGTAAATATCAAATATAGCTATTTCATATATTGGTTAACAATAATTTTTGAGTTTAAATATGAAAGAAAGTTTTAAAATATTTTGACGTATAATATAATTTTCAAGTTGAGAAAAACTGTTTATTACATAACAATCAACGCTTGCGCTACGTACCTAACGTATACTGAACTTGCTACAAAAAATAAAATTTGAATTATTTAATTGTACCTTGTAACTATTCGATCGGTGAGTTGCAAGTAACTCAATCAAATTTCATCAACTTCATATTTTCAAACAGAGTGAATGAATATAATGTTTTCAATTTAAAATATAGAAGTGCCTTACAATCTTATTTTTATATTATACTATTTTATTATTTAAATATTTATTGAATTTTTTTCAGTGACTAAGACAAAATTGCATTTATTATGCAACGTAACTCTGATTTTGCTTCGAGCAAAACCAGCCTTTACGTTGTCTGTAATTTTAAATTTCTATTATATACTAATTACTTATCATTTAAAAGAATATGCGGAAAAATATTGTCTAGCTGTGGACTAAGATTGCACTTATAGATATACTTTTAATTATAAGCAATTTTATACTATCATATTAATTAAAAACCGTTATTTTGGTATACGTTTGAAATACAATGCAAGGAAAAATTATTTCTGGGAGAAAATTAATATGAACAATATAAATTAATTGTTTTCTTCTGTTTTAACCTCTCACGTCCATTTAACATATATAAAATATCACAAACACAAAATTCAAGCAGAGCCTACACAAAAAATTAAATATATATTTATAAATAAATATTCCTTAATATTCACAAATAAAGTTCCAATATACGTACGAAGCATAAAAATCTGTCAATTCTTAAATAATATTTATAATTGTTAAAAAAATAACTTTAGATACGAAAATGTTTTAGACAATCCTAATTATTTTAAGCCTCCTTTCCTTATTATTAAAACGTTGTTCTTTACAGATTCTTTCACTTCTACACTTAACTCTATGTAGTTAAAATAGAGTTAGCACATAAATGTATGTAATTGTATGATATTTGTGTCGACACTTAAACAGTTGTGAAATGTTTCTATTGTAAGTAAATGAAGTCTTAAAGAAATTACATGATATTATTATATTCTTCTAATTTTGTATCCCGAGGAGCGGTCACGAACCGTCCTCCATTGATGTAGTATATATATATGAATGTGACACACACTGTATAAAGGAAAGTGCCAATCGCACAATAATCGATTTACACTCCGTGTTGTGATTTTGAAAGCTCTGTATTATACCAAACTCTTTGAAATTTGAAGTTGTAGCCATTTTTAGATTAGCACAAATTCTTCAAGTAGACACTCTAGTTCGGTAATGTTTTCAGCTATTAGGTTAATCACTGAAATAGGGAAATATAAGTGTACTGTATTAGATTTCTTGTTATTATATTCAATTGATGTGATTATAGAACACAAAAACAACGACGAGCCACCCCGGGGCTGCTTCACAACTTCGCATATCTTTCATACAATAAGTAGTCGAATAACACTATATTAATTTAATAATTATATGTATATTGATAAATATATTAGGATAACTAATTTTTTAAGACAATGACTATTACGTGACCTTTTAGATTGTCTTTATTAATAAATATATGGTGAAGGTTTTGTCAATGTGTTTTTTTTATTAATAACCTTTTCATAAATTATGGGAACCAGAGCGAAAAACTCGTACACGGTGTTCTGCCCTATTTTAGTACTTCAGTAATCGATCCACAAATCTAAGGCCCGCTGTTATATATCATACACGCGCCATCTTGAGACTGAGGAAGAGCAACTGTTGTGTAGTTTTGATATAAAAAATAATATCTTACTTCCGTAATGACACTTGATTTGAGTGATGTTTATAAATGCGCGCATTTAAGAGTACGAAGCTGAAAATGGTCTGAGTATTTTTGTATGCTGAATGTCCTAGGCACATTGAAAATACACGTGAGTAGAAAAGCTGGTAAAAACGAATATTTAATTAATTTAACTAAGGAAGTATCGCTTGTTAAGACGTATAGAAAAAAAATCAAACACAAAAAATGTGTACTAGAACAAAAATGTAAAATGAAAATGTATAATTTATGCATTTCCAATTTAAACCTTACGATTTAGACATCGCTTGAGTATTAAGCTCTACACAAGTGTTGTTGTCACATGTATTATTTTAAGCTAACAAAACTCCTAGGGAATTGGAGTTCCATTTCCGCAACTTGTATTTAGCTGATTGAAGAGTAGCAATGACCTGACGACATTGTGAAATCGCACTTTCGGTAGTTGTAGAGCCTGATAAGTAATCATCGACGTAAAAGTCATGTTTAATTGTGAATTGAATTGGACAATCATCGGCTAGTTGAATAAGGCACCTAGTTGCGAGGAAGGGCGCAGATGCCGTGCCGTAAGTAACTATATTAAGAACATAAGTTTTTATTGGCTTGTTAGGCCTCTCTCCAAATTACTTGCTGTAAAGTACGTCGTTTAGGGACACTAAGGTGTTGCCTATAAAATTGTTTGATATCCGCCGACACAGCAACTTTGTGCTGGCGGAAGCGCAAAAGAATTGATTCCAAAGCATCTTGAAGAGAAGCTCCCACCGGGTGTGATTTACCCAAAATAGTTGCTGCAGAGGCGTCAAAAACTACACGGAGTTTAGTAGCGGTACTTGACTCCTTCATAACATAGAAGATAGTATGATGTGACCTAGCCGTATATACTCTTCCATGAAATTAACCTACAACTTTTTAAGACCTGGATTTTGTTGTAAACGACCTTCTAGTGAAAGAAAACGATTTCTAGCCATTTTATATGAGTTGCCTAATGTATCTGGCGACTCTTTGAGGGGAACAGTAACCACAAACCGACCGTCAGGGTTGCGATCAGTGGTGTCGACGAAGATTTTTTCACACCGTCTCTCTTCAGGAGTAAACTTGTGTTTTGAAGAGGTTGTAACAAGTTCCCAGAAACGAGATAAATCTGTAAGCGTGGGATCTGTAAACATGCAGACAGGTAAATTAGGATTGCCAGGTTTTATGAAATTGACTAAAATCAACCAGCCTAGCCTTGATCCGAACAAGTTATCTTAGTTAATCTTTCCTAAACTGATACGATTCGCGCCAAGAACTTCCCAAAATACTTGTAAGTACACCGACTAAGATATCGATACCTGAAGGATGTAGGATTGAAGGATTGTAAGTGGGATCAGTAAGACGAATGCCAGTAGGTATTTGTATGTACCGATTGTCAACGTAAGTTGATGGTAGATTAGATGTAATCTTAGGAAAGACGAAACATTGTATATCTTTCTCATAAGACCTATCTATAGATTGTAGTTTGAAACTACATGACTTCGAAGAATTAGTAGCCTGACTATTTATACCCCTAACTTGAGAGATTGTATTGTAGGTATAAAGGTTCAGCTTACTGCAGAAACCTTCGCAAGAGAAATTTGCCGTGCTTCCGTTATCCAGCAAGACTCGCGCTCGGTGGAGCTTTCCGTTAGCGTCCGCCACATTTACAAGCGCTGTGGACAGTAACACAATGTTTGTTTCAGAAGTGTCATTTAATGTAAGTGCTACATTTTGAGAGGTAAACTCTTGTGGTGCACTCTCAACGTGTAACAATGTACTGTGATGAAGACAACAGTATTTACAAGGTCCTAATTTACATTTAGAAACGTTATGCCCTGGACGAAGACAATTGATGCACACTTTGATTTCATGAGCCTTTTTATTCTTGTATTTATTGGTATTTATTTATTGGTATTGTATTTATTGATTCTCTAAAATTAGGACACGAAAATAGTGAATGTGATTAATTTCATAATTCACAAGGCAAGGATTTATTAGATTTGTAAGTGTTGTTAGTATTAATTAAAAAGCTTTTAGGTTTATTATTAGAAGTTTGTACATTGTGCACTCTAGCAACCTTGGATTCTTCTAATGTTTCAAGCAAATCAGCCCGACTGGAAAGAAAAGAAATGAATAGTGGTAGAGAAGGTGGTTCCGACATAGAGTTACGGTGCTGCTCCAATTCTCTATTTGCAAGTTGGTCGAGCTTTCCCGTCATTATATAAACGAATAAGTATCCCAATATTGGACAAGTTGATCTAATGTTGCCAAATTTTTGTTAGTTACATCATCTAAGTCTACTTACCTAACTAGTACCGACTTACTTGATTCCTTTACAAATGCATCAATGTTAAACAAAGCTTGGACATGATTATTAATAAGCAGCCTCTTAACGCAAAGCAACTTCCAGGCACCTTCGAAATTCTCAGATTTGAGTTCAAGGTTGTTGACTATCAAAAGAGCACTACCCCTTAGCGAAGCTCGTAGGTGATGTAATTTATTAATTCTGTCAATAGATTGGTTTTCGTGAATAATGGAAACAAAGGTATCACGAAACTTTAACCAGTCATGATAACTGTCCAAAAATTTTGGGAAATCAATCTTAGGTAAACGAACTGTACTGTGTTTGTGTATGCCATGGCAAGAGCTCACCTCAGATGGAATATCTGCGGCCAACTGCTTGGTCAATTGTTGATAAGCTGCCGAGTGGAGGCCACCAAGCTGCAGTACAGAGTGTCGAACTCTTCGCGCTCCGCATATTGCTCTTCGGGGTTGTCCGGCTCGAAGGACCAAATGTTTGAGCCATCAATAAAACCATCCATAGTGGACTGTATGATATATAATAAACGTAAAGACAAATTAATCACAAGATCCTATTTCAAACGACATAAGATTAGATGCGCGAGCGCGGATTGTGCGTATGATAGTACGGCACTGAGCCGTCAGTAGCTCGCTATGGTCCACCCGCGCCCCGCTGTCTCGGTCATCGGCCGCTCCAGTATCTCAAAAATTTTTTCATTACGATTTATATAAGTGTCGTAAGAAGGGTTCCACACCGACGATGCATATTCGAGGTTGCCTCGAAAAAAAGAGTAGTACAGTATCTTGAAGGTTTTAATATAGCATTATTCTGAACATAATCTTAATATGAAGCCTAAGGCCCTATCGGCCTGGTTTAGAAAATGGTTGGTCGGCGATGGTTTAGAAAAATGAATTCATAGATCTTATAAATGTTTTCAGCTTAAGGGTGATTATATTGAATAGGAAAAATAGATTTATTGTTTCATTTTATTTAAAACCCTTTCATTCCAAGAACTTTCGGACCTTCCCTCGTATAAAAAAGTAAGAAAACATCCTCACCTATACTTTTATAAAAACAAAACGAAAACTTACACTAAATGAACATTGTGAATAAGTTAACTCAAAACACTAAATAAATTTATCACATTAACGGCTCCAACAATTTTTATGGTTCGTCATAATCCATTGTTATTAACTATTTAGTTATTATTCTCTTGCATTCCTTGTAGGTCTTGCTACGAAACGTAATTTTTTGTTTAGTGAGTTGTAGAATAGAAGGTTGAAGCTTTTACATTCTAGTGTACCGTGGATCATAGCGTACAGTTTTGTGCTTCTTTAATACAAAGGAGATGATATACAACTTTCTTACATTAGCTAGCTGAGGTGATACAATAGGCTTTGCGTGCGGAAGGTTCTTTCTTTAATTATTTAGTTACGTTGCAGACATTCACGTTCTAGGAATTGTGTTTTGGCAGCACCACCCCAAACGGGAATTCAGTACGTAAGTATGGATTGCACTAGGGTAACGTATAATCCTTTGAGTATGTCTCTAGTCGAATGTGGCCCAGCAAATGCTCGAGGTACAACATGCCGTAATGTTTTTAATATCCACGTTAGTTTTCTGGTGCATGATGTTACATGGTCAAGGTGTGAATACCAAGAGAGGCGCTTGTATTCAAATTCAAATATTTATTTCTCAACATTTACAATTACTTGTTCGTATTGACGTTAAATAAAACATGACTCTACCACCAGTTTGGAAAAACCTTCGTGAAGAAGAACTGGCAAGAAACTTCACGGGTATATTTTATATTCACACCTTGTTTACAGTATTTCCTGCATTGTCGCAAGCGTGGATTTGAAGATTACATTTATTACAATGCTGGTTGTTTTTGTACATCAAAAGAAACTTTCATAATACATGAGTGAACTGAGAACATTTTTTTCAATTGCGTTCTCTACATTCATTCAAAGATTTGTAAAAAATGTAACATAGCTGTAAGTTTTCCCAAGATTGAAAAATACAATAAAAATTATGAAATATATTATTATAGTTCTAACCGAAATGATATATATCAGAAAGTCGCTTTATTTACCAGAAAAGCCAAAAAAAGAAAAGCAAAGCAAAGCAAATAGGCTCAAAATTCTTAAATAATAATCATCAATACTAACTTCGAACCCTTTGTAGTATATTTTCTTGTTAAAAGCTCGCAAGTAAAATCAATTAAGCTTATTTAAACGAAAATGTATGAAATAATTTGACTTATAGTCGACCTCTAAACCATACTACACTCGGCCTCACAAATATCGCACCTTTCGAAAAAGCAACTTTAAAATACTTTTACTCAAACTTTGTCCATAGTAAGGGTATGATTGTAGGATATCATTGGAAAGGTTATTTAATTGCCTATTAGAAATTACAAACATGTGTATATGTTTTAAAGCTTTTAACAAAAAAATCTTAAAAAGGATAAAAGTTACAAAAACTAAATTTAAAAAAACATAAAAAAATCTCAAATCAGTCCTTAAATTCTAGTGTTTCCTCCCCTTGCTTTGATGACAGCTTCCATCCGATCCTTCATGGACCTCACGAGGGTCACCACTCTCTCTTGGGGTATGTTCTCCCATTCTTCCTTCACGGCATCCTGAAGCTCTTGGAGAGTGGTGGGAGCAGGATCACCTGCTCGTACGTGTCTCTTTACATCGTCCCAGAGATGCTCGATCGGGTTTAGGTCTGGGCTTCGTGCTGGCCACTGCATAACAGGAATCTCAACCTCTTCCAAGTAGTCCCGCACAGAAAAAGCAGTGTGGCAACGGGCTTTATCGTGCATTAACATGAAACCATCGCCAAAAAAACCGGCATACGGGACCACATGGTCTTGTGAGATTTCTGTTATGTACCGCCCAGCATTCAGCGACCCTTGTCCGCGACCACCGCCAGTCCGAGAGACGCACACAAGTTCCGTTTTCCCTTCAACGGATATACAGGACTTCCCAGAACATACAGGAACCACCTCCGTATGCGAAGGATTCCTCTATACACGCTTGGGTAAAACGTTCCCCTCTTCTTCGGTATACCATTCTTCGTCTATCGTTGCAGAAAAGACATACTCGTGTCTCATCGGTAAAGAGAACGGCCCTCCACTGGTCAAGCGTCCAGCTGACATGCTCCTGAGCAAATTGTAACCGCTCTCTCCGATGTCGCACGGTCAATTTTGGGCCTCTAGCAGGTCTGTGAGCTCTTAATTCCTTTTCTTTCAATCTTCTTCTAATCGTAGAGACACTCACACGTTCTACGAGCTGACCGGAGCTCTTGTTGCACCTCAACAGCATTGCTGAAGCGGTGGCGCAACGACGTAGACACAATGAAATGGTCGTCTCTTTCTGATGTACAACGTTTTCTTCCGGATCCACGTCTTCGGGTATAGCCACTAGTCTCACGGAACCGTTGGTATACTCGTCGTACTGCGAATCGGCTAAGGTTCAACTGTCGAGCAACGTCAACCTGTCGCAGTCATGTTCTGTCAATAGAGTTCAGTCAATAGAGCAACGATTTGAGCGGCTTCTTCAGGGGTTGTATCCATCTTCAGGTACAGTTCTTTTGCGTATGTTGTTCCAGTGTGTTCACTCTAAAGTCTGAGTAGCGACTGACCCATTTCTTACCTGGACATAACATTTTATACCCTTTTAAGGTAGCCCAACTAGCGCTCCTTAAGTGAGCATTTTTTCCAATATCTTATTGATTGGTCCCTGGTTAGAAATGGTAATTTATTTTTTAATGATACAGGTAATGAATGTAAAGTGCACTTTACAATGATATTTCTTTTTCACGTGTGGTATTTATGGGCCAGATTCTAGGAGCAATTTACTGAAAAAAACATAAAGGTGCGATTTTTGTGACACCGAGGTATTTAAAAAGTTTTTCGAAAAAAAGTTTTGATGTGTGAACGCTGGCAAGTTATAATTTATTTAAAACCTTATCGAGAAACGTTCATGATATTCTACGCAACCTTTGTGTAAGGAGGATTGTTTGGCGGTGGGTACCCCACAACCTCACCGATGCTCAGAAGCATCCATAACAGGTGATAAATCTTCGATTTATCAATATGATCCAGAAACAAAATGCCAGTCAACAGTATGGCTGTTTCAAAACGAACCATTGCATTGAGAAGCACTGGAAAAATGTTGGTTGCCAGTTTTGTCTTCTTAACGGGTTTTCAATCACTTAAGAAACCAAAATACTTAGCATCAGTGCAGAGTGGTAACACTACCAAATGCTCGCCAGAAGTTTTTGCTGCTGCGAGCAAGCGGGACTTCGAGGCCTTTTGCTCCACCACGAGAACGCGCCTGCGCACTCTACGATCAAGACGAGGGACTTTCTAATTACCACCAAATTAAAAACCAGCTCAAGAGGATACAGTTTTATTCGCTAGAAAATGTGCTCACTGCCTTGGAGTAGACCGTTGAGGGAGTACCTGTTGCAGGCTGGAAAATGTGCTCACTGCCTTCGAGTAGACCGTTGAGGGAGTACCTGTTGCAGACTGGAAAATGTGCTCACTGCCTTCGAGTAGACCGTTGAGGGAGTACCGGTTGCAGACTGGAAAATGTGCTCACTGCCTTGGAGTAGACCGTTGAGGGAGTACCTGTTGCAGACTGGAAAATGTGCTCACTGCCTTCGAGTAGACCGTTGAGGGAGTACCTGTTGCAGACTGGAAAATGTGCTCACTGCCTTGGAGTAGACCGTTGAGGGAGTACCTGTTGCAGACTGGAAAATGTGCTCACTGCCTTGGAGTAGACCGTTGAGGGAGTACCTGTTGCAGACTGGAAAATGTGCTCACTGCCTTGGAGTAGACCGTTGAGGGAGTACCTGTTGCAGACTGGAAAATGTGCTTTGAAAATTGTTTCAGACGCGTGATACTACATAGACGCTAGTGGAGAACTATTTAATAAGATGTTATAAAAATATAACCTATAGAACATTTTTATTTTATTTTTCTCAAATATTTCTAAGTGTATGACGTCTTAAAGCAACATAATTTTCTAACTAATTTTTGGTTAAACTGTCATATCAATGTTGTCAATCTGTCATCAAGAATTCATTGAAATTGTCGAGTTGGTCATTCCAGGTAATATAAGAAACTTTGCAATACGATTTTTTTTAATACTTCGGCGTGACGTCTCCACACGAAATTCTTTAAAAATTGATTTAAAATTTAATACTGCACAGAAATCAGAAGTATTCAAATTATTTTCCCAAAATAACCAATCTTTCAGAAAAAAAAATTTTTACCTCAAAATTTCTAACGATATTTTCCTACGCCGCGCCGTTAGAGCAGTCGGTGCATTGTTTGTAAACTTATTTGTACTTAGTAAAAACTTTTTTGAACGTCTGGCAATTTCTGGAATCGAACCTGGGACAGACACACCAGCCAGCGCGCAGCACCCTAACCAGCGCCTTAGACGCACTAGACAGGTCACGGTCTTGGGTTGAGTTGGGTTGGTTGGGCTATTACTTGTTAGTAAGAGTATCGATAAAGAGATGCTTATTATCTATTTATTATTAGATTGACGGCCGAGTGGGTTCGACTCCTGGTTGGAGCATTCACTGTATAAGACAGATGTATGTTTTCGGGTCATGGTTGCTGATATTTATATTTATGTATGTTTTTTCTGGATTCCCCTAGTTCACTGTATGGTGAACTAGGGGGGAATCCTGGGGAGATCAATAACACAACCCTGCTTACTTAGGGGCCCCACAGTTCATGTGTTTGTCTGGGGATTTATTTATTAAAATTAAATGACTTGTTAGAACGATAGCACACTGACCATTGTAAAACTCAGAATATAATCAGGTTCTTGATACAATTTATTTAGTTTAACTAGGGTGAGTCTTAATCATTCGAAAATCACAACTATAATATAGGTGTACTACATGCCGATCACTTTGTAATCCAAAATTCCTGTAAACGCGTAATTTAGATACTATGCTCTAGTATTGGTTATAAGTAGATTAGCTATGTATGACACACATGGAATTATTTTAAAAATTGGGTTGGTTTTATAATAACAAGGTTTTGCATAATTTATAATTCAGTGTAGAATGATATCGAAAAAGGTATATTTCATGACGGATGATAATACAAATCCAGCCTTGACCCTCTCTCTATATTTCTACATGTAAAGAGCATTTGCTAATACGAGTAGCTGGTAGTAACGCGCATGATTGCGCATGGTTAAAAGCTACCACGTATCTTTGAGTAAATCTATGAGTAATCTTAACTTAAAATGAAATGATCATTAGTAAATTAATATTTTTAATAACACTAAAAACTTAGAATGTCATCCAAAAGATATAACTACCTATATATCTCTTAACTCTTGAAACCTATCCAATATTTAATTTTCATTTTCATAAAATCTCGCACAGCAATCAATTCTTCTTCATCATTGTTGTTGGAGGGAAACAAATCTCGACATTGAGAAGTCTTCTGGATCACCTTTGAAAGTGCAGTCGAACTGAGATTAGATCTTACAGCTAAACGACTCCAAGGGTCCAGTCCTCCATTTACAAAAACCACGTTCGTTACTTTAGGTTTCAACCCACCATATAATTTATTAGTATTATTAATAGCTTTGTCCAGTTTTTCTTCGGAAAAGAGCTCTCGAAACAACTTTTGGCATACCTCGATGTAGATTGTTGTATCTAAACCATGACCAAATGGTTGTTTTTTAGAGGTCAAAGTTTCAAAGAATCCAAACTCCGTGCATTGTTGGTACAGCCAAGCTTTGTGGTCTGAATCGATGTGCTCGTACAAATCGGAAACCTCACAGCTCCAACAATTACGTTTTTTAGAAACAGCTTTAAACACCGGGAATTTCATATATTCCTCTTGTAAATCCGCAGATTCATTTGACTTCGTTATCCATTCACAATGCTGCTTTATGTCTGACGGCTCCCCAAACTGTGATGTAAATTGGTAAGTTATAATTTTACTCATAAAGAAAAATTGCTGACTAAGTGGTTTTCTCATATCAGTTGAGTCGCATATATGCTGCTCTTTTTTTAATTTCGCAATGCCCTTGCTACTTTTCAATAGTTTGGTATAGGTATCAAAAGTTTTTTTGATTTTGTCAATGCATTCATCAGATCCAAATTTCTTATAGTTATCGGCAACAGCTTCCATATATTCGTAGAAATCTTTTTTGGCAAGGAGTGGGGCGCTACTGGCGATGGCAGCATCCACCAGGCGCGGATACTTGAGGCGCATCCACGTGGCCAGGCTGCCGGCGTACGAGCCACCGACGACAACGACTTTGGAATGCTTACTTGTTTTTTTCTTTACAGCCTTCAATATCTTTGACATATCTGCTAAAGCTTGCCTAGAACTCAGGTATTTTAGCGATTGATTATTTGAATTAGGTAACGGTAAGCTGTCCTCATAAAATCGATGCCCGACCGTGAACAAAGCTCCATGTGTCTCTTTTGCTAAATCGTGTATCGGACCGGTGCGAATATACAAGTCACTTTTGAATTGTCCCCCAATACAAAAGTAAGTAGGTCCGCCCTCCTTCCAGAAGTCCATCTTTTCAAAGTAGCTCATATTCCACTTCCTGTTCTCTTTTTTGTCAAAATGATCCAGCGGCAGTTCAATCCAGTTTTGTTTTGTTAAACCAGTATCAACTGTTTTTAACAATTGGTTTTTAAATTCATTCTGTAAGTGCTTCATATTGGTAAACACGAACAAATTCAGTAACAGCTGGCTGTTTGCTTGGTAGAAAGTCATGCTTGCAAACGTAATTAATAGTTTGAATAAAAACATTGTTAACATTACAAAACACAATATAAAAACCTATTAAACAATTTTACAGCTCCATGGTAAATCATATCAAGGGTTTCAAGCCTCGTCAATCAAAACAACAAATATGAATGACGCTTAACATCAAAAGAACATGTTCTTCTGTCATATAAGAGTTATTCTGCCTACCGATATAATACTTTTCCATTGAGTCGAGTATTTCCCGGCCGAAATAATAAATAAAACTATTAAGGGTCCGTGGAATTAACAAAGCTGGAAGGACTGCTCAGAACGCCAGCTGACAGAGTGGTTGTTTTTCTTTGTCTAGGTTCTGTCTTCATATCAACATACTGTAGGTTCTCCAAATAATAAATAAATAAATAATCCTATTGCTTTATTGGCAAAAACTATAAACTTGAACTAAGTAGGAAGATCTAATCATCATCAACAAGATAAGTCCAAATTCACATACAACGAATCAATTTTAAATATTTTAGAGCTTAACTTTACAAAGTGGAATTTTGCAATTTCACCTGGATGGAAAGTACTCTAAGACTACTAAAGATGCAAAGAATTACACTGCGGAAAAATTCCTTGATTGAAAAAATTTGAAACCACTTTCAAGGCTACCTGGGACACTCGGAAAGTTTTGAGAAAAAAATAAAAATGTCCTATAGCTTATATTTTTTATTTATAATCTTATAGAAGAACTCTGCACCAGCATCTATACAATTTCAAGCGTCTGAACCAATTTTCAAATCATACTTTTCAGTCCGCAACAGGTACTTGGCTGGATCCCGCGTTAACTCGTGAATGGGTGCCGTTTGAGGGTATTCGTCGTTTGGATACTTGGAGGGAGGGAAGACTTGCCGAGCTAACAGATGCAGAAAAGAATAATTTTGTATAGACATAAAGAGACTCTGTAAATTTATTTTGAAAAAAAAATATACCCGTGAAGTTTCTTGCCAGTTCTTCTTCACGAAGGTTTTTTTCGAACTGGTGGTAGAATCATGTTTTATTTGACGTCAATAAGAACAAGTAATTGTCAATGTTGAGAAATAAATATTTGAATTTGAATTTACTTCCTAAATGGTCTACTTGAAAGCTGTGAGCGCATCTTCTGGTGATGAAAACGGTATTAGTTCTTCAGCTGTTTTCTTTTTAATTTTAGGGAACAAGAAGAAGTTACACCGTACCGAATCAACGCCCGGGTGGAGCAAAAGGCCTTGGAGTCCCGTGTTCGGTCGCTTGTTGCTCTGGCCGCGGGCTTAACGTCAACAAAAGGCCCGATGGGATAAACCCAGTATTCATGAGGAATTGTCACTCCGCTCTTGCCATGCCTCTGACGCTATTGTATAATAAATCTCAAAAGGATGGCTGGTTGTAATAAAAAAATTCGACTATCAATTTGTTTTTTCTCAAAATTTAAAGCGAATGCATGTTTTCGAATTTTAATGCGATTTCTTTGTGTGGCGTGAGTGTGAGTTTATTATTATTAACCTTTTTTGATTAATTGAGAAACATTTTAATTGTAAGACATTGTTTACGACATGTAGCGACGTTATTTGACCTCACACGAAATGCTAAGAGCCGTAGGGATGTTGGAAGCGGGAAGCAATCAATCTGAGGTATCACGATATTTTGGTCTCAAGAGAAGCGTTATTTGCCGTCTTTATCAGCGTTACACTAACACGGGAGATCCTACCGAGCAGCACCCAGGCCGCGGAAGGAGTACAACCACTCGGCAAGACTGATACATTCAGACGTCAGCAGATGTAAACCGCCCGAGAGATAGGTTTAAGTAATTGTTAGCACCCAAAGCGTGCGAAATTGACTGCATGAGTACGGCGTACATGCACGACGACCAATTAGGTGCCCACCTATACGTCACGGGAATCGCGCTCGTCGAAATGAATGGTGTAGAGAACACATGGACCCAGGAGCAATGGGATAAAATTTTATTTTACAATGAGTCTCGATTTGGTTTAGGCCTGATACTAGAAGAGTAAGAGTGTACCGTCGTCCTGGAAAAACTGAGAGGCTGAGGTGCGTTCAAGAAGTTCATCCATACAACGGTGCAATGGTTATGTTATGGGCGGGTATTATGAAGAACAGACGAACTGAGCTCGTTTTTGTAAATGGAAACATGAACGCTGCAAATTACGTTGAGGATTTTCAAAGGCCTTATGTCCATTTGCACAAATCCTTGGCTTCGATTTTACGTTGATGCATGATAATGCGCGTTCGCATACAGCTTTGCACACCAGGGAGTACTTGTCAAGGGACAGCATCTGGGTATATGTGGCCATAATAGAACCCATTGTCATGTATGCAGCCAGCGCATGGGCGCAAGCAACAAGCAAAATTAGTGTAAGGAAAGATCTAGACGCGATACAAAGGGGATTTGCCCAAAAAATTTGCAAAGCATACCGAACTGTATCGCTAAATGCCGCCCTTGCGCTGTCTGGACTATTGCCTCATGACATGAGAGTTAAGGAAGTGGCCATATTATATGACGCAAAGAGAGCCAAACGCTAAATGATAGAAACAACTGTAGAAAGAAAAGTCGCCGTTGCTAAATGCCACACCTTGCTCGAATACCAGATCTTTCCTACGGCGTGGTTGTATCGGTGGCAGAGGATCAGAAGCAGGAACATGAAGAAGGGTTGCTGAGCATATTTACAGATGGAAGCAAAATTGATGATAAAGTGGGTGCCACCTTGACTGCGTGGCAAAAGGGAACTGAAAGATCGAGCGGAAAATTTAGGCTGGAGCCATTCTGCACGGTCTTCCAGACCGAATTGTATTCACTCTACCAGCTACCAGGCAACCAAAACCACAAGAAAATCCAATTGCTCCAGAGTGAATATTCTTAGCGACTCAAGATCTTCTCTTGATCTGATCTGAAGTGGAAGGTTGGACCATCCATTGGTCTTCGCTGTTGCTCAGAATCTGATGGGGATAATAAACAAGGGGAGCCTTATTCACCTGTTCTGGATAAAAGCTCACGTGGGAATACCAGGTAATGAGCGAGTAGATGAATTAGCCAAAAGCGCCTCAGTGCTTAAAACAAAGGCAGCCTACGACCAATGCCCGATCTCCCATCTGAAGCTAGAACCAATAGGCGTAGAACCATAACAGAATGGAACCAAAGATACAAGTCGCAAAGCACAGCCGCCACAACAAAACTTTTCTTCCCCGAGATAATCCAGGCCTTTAACTATGTTAAGAGGAATGAAGTGGACAGCGTACTCACCCAGGTGCTTACGGGCCAAGGCGGGATTTCTGAGTACTTAAGTAGGTTTAAGTGTAAAGATAACTCGTCGTGCGCTTGCGACCCAGAAATTGTAGAAACCATTCAAAACCTGCTGAATGAGTGTCCCATTCACTCTGTCGAAAGATTTGACACTGAACACCACCTAAATATAAAAATAAAAAGCCCTCATCAGTAACAAAAAAAACTGTAGAAAAATTCAAAGAATATTGCAAGAAAGTAGCGATGAATGTAATCAAGCGTAACAAATAAAGCAACAAAAAAATTAAGAAATAGATACTACACGTATATTGTAAAATATACGTATAGTATCGAACTAGTAATATTAATAGCAAAATAAATAAATTAAAAATCAAATAATATAAATTTTCAAAGATAGAATTGAAACAAAGTTGGAATTTTACAAGCTCATGAATTAAAATATAAAAATATGATAAATTTAATGAATTTACGAGATTCTTACCACGATTTTCGATCAGTCCGTGCTCATGGTGCTTGCAACAGCATCGAAATATCGGACGCGCGAAATAAAAATCGGAAATCGTGGTAAGAATCCCGTAAATTCATTAAATTATAGTGAAAATAACCGCGATAGTTTAAAACAGTTAATATAATAAATGCCTAATCCCCGAATAAATTACTTATAATAAATGATTAAAGAATGATCAGCCCAAGGGCAAATTAACATAATTTAAAACAATAACTATAAATAAAACGATAAATAAGAGGTTCCGCCGAACTGTCGGAGGAAAACGGCAAAAAAAACCATCCGGGTATTGCCTTGGCCTGCACAATCGCCAGACCTCAACCCCATCGAGCACGCATGGAACATGCCCCAGAGACGTGTTTTAGAGACGACTTAGACGGAGTGACAACATCCCGACAACTGATGGACTTACTAAAATTTCATTGGGAGCAAGTGCCATAAACAGTCTCGTCGATTCTATGAATAATCGGTGTCAGCAAGTTCTTAACAACAGAGGCCGCCACTCTTTGTATTAAGTTATCCAATTTCTTTTACAATAAATTAATTTTGTTTAACAATTTCATTAAGTTTTAAAAAGTTTTGTTGCTTTGGCATTTTTACTTTGAAAAGACACTAAAGAATAATATTAATAATAAAGTACTATCGATTTAATGTGAAAATACATTGTAAAATTCAAATTTGGTTATGTTGCTTAGACTTTTTTTGATGTTTGTATAATATCTGGTCTAATGAGCCAGATTCCACTCCAAAGTCACGGGGGCCACAAATCATAAGGAAGGTCCTAACACCTATCTTGTGTAGGAACACTGTGTTGCAGCAATGTCCCAAACGCGTATAGTGGATATCACCTTGTAGTCCAGATTATTATACCTAAAAATACCAAAGTATTCTGACAACTGTAGGTTGGATTTCACCATAATTTATAACCTAGTAGGTTATACATAATGGGTCTGATTCCACTCACCATTCCAAGCTTCCTGTAGGAGCACTTTGCTGGAGCAAAGCACTTATAGTGATCTAATTAACCAATTTGTATGAAATTTTTAGCCAAGTTATTACAACAGAATTACATGCTCTGCTTACTTTGGGGCCATACAGTTGGGGTGTTTGTCTGGGGATTTATTGTTATTATACAGTTTGTCTGGGGATTTGTTATCATACTATGTTAACAGCTTGGCTAATGTCACAGCCAGCTGTTTAGCACGCACAATTAGCTGGCATGTGTGTGTTTCTTTCATGTCGTCGTCAAATTGTATACCTTCGACCCCAATCCTTTTCAAAATAATTTTTGTAACAGTGCCGAGAGGTTTTTTTCTCCGCCGCACATTAGTCCCATTCGAAGAAAAGTGGTTATTGGACCTAAGTCAGAATTAAGATGCAATTTTATATATTGGTTAGCTGTTGAGTACACTTGTGATACTTATACAAAAAATCTCTAGGTATGAAAAATTTTGACACAATAATAATTGTTATTTTTTTTTTGTACAAAACGAACCTTTTTTTTTGCTTTGGGCCTATTTGGCGCGGGTTTGGGGTTCGTATGCCCCATCAGGTAACCCGAGTAATTATGTACAAAAAAACATTTTTATCTTATGCCTTGACTAGCCACCGCGCCAGTAACGAGGCGGAATTATTTATAAATTTGTTGATCTTCTTATTTATGAAACTACTTTATGTGTAAAATAATTCAAATTGGAACTTTACTTTTTCTCATTATGATAGCCCATTAGCCGCACTTATGTAGCGGAAAATGTATTGTAAGATCTAAATTGGCAAAAAAAAACCCTATAACCTTTAAAAGATAGTGTAGTATGTTACCACACCAATCGATCGATCGATGGTAGAATGAAACAGTCGACGTCGATCGCTATTTTCTACTAGACCAAGAGGTACCGATCGATGCCGATTGATGGTATCGATCAATTAGTGCACCCGTCCATCAATACTTAATACTCAATCATTTATTGCTTCCATAATGTTACAAAGTTTTAAATCTATTTTTACAGTGGAGGAGCGTACATATAAACACATAAAATATGTAACACTATAGGCCTAACGTAGGCACTGCAACATACATAAGGGGGCTTATAAAAAGAAGGAATACATAAAATCAAAGAACACATAACCAAGATGCTATTATTATTACACGAATATCAACTTAATTAAACTACAAATTTGTCGTTCAATAGGAATTCTTTTAGTTTTTTCTAAACAAATTTGTTTTTTTAATGTTTTTTTATGTAATTAGGAAGGTGATTATAAATTTTTATGGACATTACAAGAAGACTACATGAATACATATTTAGATTTGATATGTGTTGCACAATTTGGTTCTTTCTAGATGGTCTAAGAGAATACTTCGATACTATGTCCGAACGCTTAGTGTAGTAATTAGGGTGGTTTCTTAAGAAAGTACTCATTTCAAAAATATATAAGCTCGTCATTGTGAGAATTTTTTGATTTCGAAAGTGTTCCCTACAGCTATCGGTGGGGGGTATGTTCACCAGTATTCGCAAGAGTCTTTTTTGTGCGATAAAGACATCCGGTGCTGTTTCCCCACAAAATAATGCCGTAAGTAAGCCACGAATGAGCATAGGCGTAATAAGTCATTAGGGCGGTTTTTAAGTCCATTGTTTTTCTAACTTCGCGTAAAGCATAAGAAAACCTAGCCAGCTTTAATCTAATTACCTTTACATGATTTTCCAGTTAATATGTGTGTGTCAGTGTTAATGCCTAACAACTTAAATTCTTTCACTGCTCCAATTTTAATTCCGCGATAATTTAAATTTATGTCTAATTCTGCTTTTTGAGTTTGGTTTTATTAAAGTTTATTTCTAAGTTATGATCTTTTAGCCAGTCTGTGGACTTGTCGAGAATAGATGCTAATCTGTCATTCAGGTTTACTTCATTTTGACAAGTTACGAGAAAAGATATATCGTCTGCGAATAGGACACACTGTTCATCCATTGCTTTCGGGAAATCATTAATGTATATGAGGAACAGTAAGCAACCTCTTACGCTACCTTGAGGGATGGATGAGTGTACGGCCCGGCTTTCAGATCTCACGCTTTGAATTTCCTTGGTGTAGTAATCAGAATATTCTATCTCTACATGTTGATACCTACTAGTCAAGTAGGATTTAAACCAAAAATATGCAACACCGCGAACACCCATTCCAAACAACTTGTCCAGTAGTATATGAAATCGTACTGTATCATATGCTTTGCTCACGTCAAGCAAGATTCCTATTGCATATTTTTTATTATTTATCATATTTAACGCTTCCTGTATATAATTAAAAACTGCCAACGTTGTTGTTCGTTGTTTACGGAATCCTCGAATCATCGAAGATATTACATTTTTCACAATATGCATACACACGATTACACATAGCTTGTTCGAATGTTTTAGAGGCAGTTGGTAAGCGAGTTACGGGACGATAATTCTAGGGTCTGTTTTTAAACCTTTCTTGTGTAAGTACTGGCGTTATTAATGATATTTTTAACATGTCCGGAAAAGTACCTTCATAAAAAGATTGATTAATTAATTGATGATTAATTAATCTATGAGAGTAGGTGGTAAAACTTTCTCGTATTGTACGGGACTGAGAAAAAATGAATTGTTAGAGGGATGAAGTACTGGTCGGCCTTTAGGAGTGGAACTCTGTTTGCCGGTTTCAGGCTCTCCAATGGAAACAAAGAAGTCATTGAAGGTGTTCGCGACGTCTACTGGTTTATGAATTTCTATATTATTAGTGTTCAATTTAATGTTACTTTTATCTTTTTTTTATTAGTCCGTTCGTTTATTATATTCCACATAGTTTTTACAATATTTTTTGGAGCTTCCAAGTTTGTTAATATAGTTTAATCTTTTAGAAGTTAAAACAATTTTCTTTAGTAATTTTTCATATTGTATGTAGTAATCATTTAAAATTTTGTTATTTGTCTTTAATAGAAACTTTTTTAATAATCTTTTATTTTTACATGATGTTTTAATTCCGGTGGTTAGCCAGTGTTTTTTTATAATTTAAATTAAGTTTGAATTTAAGTTTAGGTTTATTTAAAATATTATGTATAGTATTATGGAAGATTAAGTAATTTTCATTGATTTTATTAGTATTTGTTAACATTTCAGACCATTTAATGTTATTTAACTCCAATTTAAATTGTTCAATATTGTTTGTATTATATTTTCGTTAAACCATATTCCATTTTATTGATTGACTAAATGTCATTGATATTTGTCATATCGTTGCAAAGTGGTTTGTAAATCCTAACTTTTCTACGGTCGCTTTCAAGTTGTCACTAAAGTTTGTGAATATTAAATCTAGACACGTAGAGGACGTTTTAGTTACATGATCCAATAAACTGCGTTTTGAAAGCTTTAAGGCATCTGTGTAGATCAGAGTCCAATCTCGCCATTTATTCTTTTCAATTCTTTGGAATCTGACATAAGCTTGGGGATTGTTTTTTGACACGCCAAAACCAAGCAATATGTTAGGGATGTAAATAAGATATTCATAAGGAGAGTAAAAAAAAGTGGCAGTCACTTTGAAAAACGGGGGTTGGTGATGTATCTAGTCTTAAGTGACTTCTAAGTGAATTAGGAGGAGTGGAATTTTTGAAAACAGTAGGAGGAGAAAAGTGTAGTAGCCTTGAGTGAAGAAAGTTTTTGAATAGATAGAACGAGATAAAGTTGGGCTTTTATTGGCGGTAACTTTATTGAGCCCAAGACATGGCCGTAGCTAGGTAGGGGCATTGTGGGGCAATGCCCTACCTTGAATTTACAAATGCCCTACCTTAAAAATGCCAAAAACTAAGATAAATTATTATAATTAAATTGTTTGTTCATAGTTTGATAAAAAAAATTGTAGCGAATCCTAATTTTTTCCGAACATACCACAGTTTGCGACATTCATTTCATATTACCTATAATATATAATTCTTTGTCCTGTTTATAGATGGCAGTATGTGCAGCGGGAGCACAGACGTATTATTAAAACAAGACCCAACATTACTAAGAAAATTATGATGTTCCACGGTGACCGGGTTCAATTCGCGCGTGGTCTTTAACGCGTATAAATCAATAGATCATGTGTTTAATTAGATATCTCTATTTTTTATTTTAACTTTTAGAGACCGCGCGAAAATTAAGTCCGTTAATTTTTTACGAGCGATGTGTCTATTTCATTATAATCATAGCAGTTAGTCTTAATACAAAAAAAACTAGGAATTATATCTATGGTTAGAACTTTTTGATGCTGACAGCTCCGTTGCTACTTTTCGAGCGAACAATTGTCATGTGTCATTTCAATGTGAATGATGAATGATAACAGTATGTTCAATCAATGATGTACGGTTTTAGGTTATCTTTCAATGTTTTAGTTATGTTAAAACTACTTTTATTATATTAATACTTGAAATTGGCAGAAATACCTAGTTATTGTGTAGTAACTAATGCTGATTGCCATAAAACGCAATATTTAATTTAATTTTCAATCAACCAGCTCGATCTGCCACTACGGTTTCAATGCTTGACGAGTGAAGAGTTTGCGTTGATCAATTTCCGTAACATAACCTCTCAATTCCCAAATATAGTAATTAATTTGCGTTTATGGTGAATAGAAAGTAGGCGAAAGAACGTAATTATCCAAGAACTGAGATCGGCCTTAATATTGGTTACCGTGTCTTTATGCTAATAGTGTTAACTTACAAGGTTTAAGTGTGGTAGAACTTCGTAAATTGTTTGTAAGCCGCAAACATTTTGAAAAGAAATGTTTTCTGGGTTACTTAATAAGAATAACGGTGTTTAATTGGTGTAACATAATGAACAGAACATTAAAAGGTTCTAATGTCTCGCGTCTAGAAAATAAAAATTTGCCTCCCATGCAATGCAAACAAAGAATACCTATAAAAATATAAAACAATGTTTAGAAATAAAAAAATTCATAAATATACAAGTCTTTTATTTATTTTACCTTCTTTATCTTTTAGATTGATAAAATATGTTGTAGAATAGAAGAAGGTCTTTTGCGCTGCCACAATGGCATTACGCCAAAATCCAATGCAGCCATTTTAAAATTAATAAACGAAGGACAATCTAATTTTTAAAAAAGTTGTAGTTGTAGTTAGTTAGACATTCGTGTGATGCGTAGCATCACTAGTTGGTTTGTGATTATAATATCTGTGGTGCAAAGGGGATTCCCCGTACCATAGATTGCAATATGGGCGTGTACGGGGAATCCCCCTTTACTACAGATTGATTATTATTCTTTGTAGTTTTGATTAGTAAAGTGGACGGTAAAGAGTGTTTTAGTCAAAAATCGATACAATTGTTATTTTTATTGCTGTAAACTGAAGATTAATTGATTATGCGATGGATATACGGGCTTTCTGGAAAAAAACGAAGAGTTGAACAGCAAATTGACCACGAAGAACCTCACTGCTCAAAACAGGTGGAAGCACAAGATACAATAGCTACTCCTAGTTCCATGGCAACAGGTTGGTCCACATGTTGGTAATGTTAGCTATGGTATTCCTTCTGATATTGCACAAATTGGAGAACCAATCAAACAAGTTGTTTTAGGCACATATGCAAAACAACATAACAGGGCCTTTGTTTCCGATTGGTTCAAGCGTTGTAAATGATTCTGATTCTATTATTCTAAAACTGGTTTTCCAAAACATGAAAAAACAATTTCTCATATTCAAGCTATGTCAATGTGGCAGGAGAAATTACAAAGAATATCTACATCTAGCAGTGTTGAAACGTTAATTAATCAAAAAGTATTATTATATTTTGGAAGAAGAAAAACAACAAGGATTATTTCATAATTTATTTGAATACACATGTGTGAAAGATCCAAATTTGAACGAGGTTCTCACTCATATACCACAAAACGCAACATATCGTTCACCTGAAATTCAAAATCAAATAATTCAAGCAATGGTTCAAGCAGTACGAAGTTCCATTGTCAATGATAAAAATTAATCTGATGTGAAATTGTTTACTCTAATGGAAGATGGGACGAGAGATAAAAATAACTGCGAAAATATTGCATTAGCAATACGTTACGTCAAGGATGGTGTCGTCAATGAGTCGTTGCTGATGGTTAAGACTAGTGAAAACCTTGATGCATCCACTTTTACGGAATTAACGTTAAATATCCTTACGGAAAATAACATTGACCCCTCTTGTATGCTTAGCCAATGCTATGATGGCTCAAGTGTAATGAGTGGTAAAGTTTCAGGAGTTGCGACTTGAATAGAAAATAAATTGGGCTGAAAAATTCCTTACGTCCATTGCTATAACCATCGCTTGCACTTAATAATCATCAGGACTATCTTAGAAATGACTTTCATTCGTTTATTTTTTGACCAGTGCATCATGTTACATGAATTCTTTCATCATGGCAAAATAGCTGCCTTGTATGGTGAAGCTCCGCTCCTCGAACAACGCTGGTCTGGACATTTGGCAGTTACAAAAGTTGTATATGATAACTATTTAACAATTTTGCAGACTTTGAATGAAATTAAAAATGGCAGATTCAACGGTGATGACGTTGCCAAGAGTATCGGTATTAAAAAAGTCAAGCTTGATCTGGAATTCCGAATGGCCATGGTTGTGGCCAAAAAAATCTTATCCACGCTACAACCTGCAGACGCAGCTTTGCAAGCCCGAAACGCGCAGGATTGAAATACGCCATAACAATTGTTGCAGGTCCTATCTTTAAGGACAACAGTCCCCAGGATATCGACGCCCGTGGTGGCATATCTCACACTTCAGAGGCTTTGACGTTCGATCCGCCGCCAGCACTGCCGCCGGTCGCAACGCCAGCGTCATCCACTACAGCACCAACACAGGTGACTCAACTTTTATCCTTGCAGCGAACAAACTTCCGAGCTTTGTCGAGATTGATAAGGAGCGTTGACGTAGACAACATTTGTGATAAGTGGGAGCTGGAAGACGAGTTACGAAATCTCCAGCTACGCTAGAATGACATAGACTTGTTACATCTAAAAATCGACAACCTACTGCAGGGGTCTGACCCACAATATGAAGGTGAGTTTAGTTTTCATGAAAACAGCTACAAGACTACTAAACGAGCTCTTAACCAAAAGTTGGCAGCAACAGCTCATCTCCAGCAGTCGACTCCCAGAGTTGAGATACCAACATTCACTGGCAGGTATACTCAGTGGCCTACGTTTTATGATCTCTACACGGAAAGTATACACAAGAACAACCTACTAACAAAGTGTCAGAAGATGCAACATCTCAAAGGCAAGCTGAAAGGAGAAGCAGAACGTCTCATATAGCACCTCCACATCGCTGCAGACAATTATGACACTGCCTGGGAGCTTCTGACCCACAGGTACAATAATCCACAGCTGCTTTTCACCAAAACGATAGAAACGTTTCTAAACCAACATTCTATTAATAATCAATCTGCCAGTGAAATAAAACGCATCTATGATACCAGTATGGAGTCGATACATGCTGTACAAAATTTAGGGATCGACACGTCGACGTGGGATCCCATACTGGTTCACCTTATCACTAAAAAACTAGATCCTGAAACTTATACGGATTACAAGGAAGCCCGCAAGTCACCACGTGACTTACCCTCCCTCAATGAGCTCATGTCCTTCCTTGAGGGTAAGTTTACAGCTTTAGAACCTATCCATGGGAGAGAAAGAGGTGTGCAGCCGTTATACAGCCCGATAAAGCAGCCCACGCAGTCGAAGGTCATCACTCCCAAATATAATTATAACTTCCATGTACATAATCACGGAAAATTTTCGTTAAAGAAAGAGTACCAAACCACGGCCACATGCACATGGCAATGCCCTCTGTGTCGTCAAAAACATGTCCTACTTAAGTGCAATAAATTCTTAAAGTTAACGCTAAACGAAAAAATGAATAAAATTATTAATTTAAATATATGCCAAAACTGCCTCTATAAGCATAACCATTCTACCAAACGCTGCAAATATTGCCAAGGTGCACACCATACTATTTTGCATGATGCAAGTATTAGCGTACAACCGACGTCATCATCATATGTACAGTCAGACCAACAGCCGAGCACTTCACAATCTATTTCAAAGCAACATAATATAAATTAAAGAAAGAAACAAAGTGAAAATGAGGAAATCCTATTAACAACAATATCTCTCAAAGTCAAAGCCGCCAACGGATCCCTTTTGAATCTAAAAGCTCTTCTTGACCAAGGATCTCAGATTTCCTAAATTTCTGAAAACGCTGCACAAATGTTAGGTTTAACAAGACAACATCACAACGCGTCTATATCTGGGATTGGCTCTAGTACAAAGCGAAGTAAAGGAATAGTTACTCTCAACTGTGGCTCAATTTACGGTGACTACACTTTTGAAACTCAAGCATTAGTAATAGCTCGCATTGTAAACAACCTACCAAATGAAACATTCGGAAAACAGCCGTAGCCACATCTTCAGAATATTAAACTGGCGGACCCTGACTACAACGTATCTCAGCCAATAGACATTCTCCTGGACGCCAGTGTGTATTCAAATATAATAATGGACGGATTGCTTAAAGGCCCAAACAGGGCACCTATTGCACAACAAACTAGACTAGGTTGGATTCTGTCAGGGTACGTTAAACATGTATACAGCTGTAACGTAGTTTTAAACAATTTGTCCGACATTACTAGGTACTGGGAATCTGAAGAAATAAATGACGTCACGTCTGAACTCACGCCTGATGAACAGTATTGCGAGCAACTGTATCAAAGTACCACCAGACGACTTGTGAGCGGTAGATATGAAGTAGCAATACCTATGAAACCGAACTTTGAACGGAACTTAGGGTCATCAAAACACAAAGCGATAGCACAATTTCACCAGTTAGAACGCAAAATGTATAACAATCACGAGTTTTCTAAGAGCTATATTCATTTTATGAATGAATATGAAAGTTTAGGTCACATGAAACCTGTCATAGGATATCACGAACCATCATGCTATCTTCCGCATCACGGCGTCTTGAAAGCTGAATCCAGTACTACAAAACTTAGGACCGTTTTCAATGCTTCGTCAAAGACGTCTTCCGGTTACAGCCTTAACGACCTCATGGAGCGCGGCCCTAACCTACAAAGGGACTTACATAGTCTTATATTAATCTGGCGGCAACATAGGTATGTAATAACTGCTAATATTGAGAATTTGTTCAGAAATTTTTTTGTAAGAGAATCTGATCAACACCTTTCAACAAATCATATGGCGAGCCTCAAACCTAGAAAATTTAAGGGCGTACAAACTCACAACTATTACCTACGGAACCAAAGCGGCCCCTTACCTAGCAATGCGTACTCTGAAACAGTTAGCCATCGACGACGGGCATAAATATCCTCTAGCAGCCGAAGCATTAAAGAAATCTTTCTTTATGGATGACGTCCTGGAAGGTAGCAGCTCCCTGGAACAAACGCAAGAGCAACAGCAACAGCTGATTAATATTTTAAAGGGAGCAGGTATGAACATCCGAAAGTGGTCCAGTAACAACAAGGAACTCGTAAGCAACTTGTCGGCAGATCAGGTAGACACAGCTCTAGATTTCAAATGTTCTGAAACTAGGAAAACGCTGGGATTACGCTGGAACCCTGAGTCAGATACATTTACATTCCAAAACAAGTTTGACAATGATCCTGAAAAGCAACTCACGAAGCGGCAACTACTGTCAAATATTTCAAAGATTTTTGATCCTCTTGGCTGGATATCTCCGATTACCATCAAAGCTAAACTCCTTTTTCAAAAAACATGGACTGACACGAAACTCACATGGGATCAAGAAGTATCAGTAGAAATAAAGCAAAACTGGATAGATTTAAAACAGGATTTTCAGCATTTAAATACCTTTGTAATTTAGGTATTTAGGAGATAAAACAACATACGAAATTCACGGATTCTGCGATGCTTCTGAAAAGGCTTACGCTTGCTGTATATATATAAAGGCAATCGATCATAAAGGAGCTTACACATGTAACTTATTAACAGCAAAAACTAAATTAGCACCCATTAAAAATAAACTGACTTTGCCTAGGTTAGAACTGTGTAGTGCACTATTGTTATCGAGACTGATGGAGAAGGCTAAAGCCTCCCTTGCAGAAGTCGAGGTAAACATCTATGCTTGGACTGACTCGATGATAGTACTCGGTTGGCTTCACGGAGACAGTAATCGATGGAAACAGTATGTAGCAACAAAGGTACGCAAAAAAACCGAGATTATTCCAGCTACTTTTTGGCAGCATGTCCGATCGGAACACAACCCAGCAGATTGCGCAACGCGTGGAGTTACAGCATCACAACTACTAGACCATCCTTTATGGTGGAAAGGCCCACAATGGCTTCTTAACTCGAATCCATACAATAGCCAAAACATTTATCCTTCTCCTACCTTAGAATTAAAAAAGGCAAGTGTAAATGCTACTTTATGTTATAGCAAACATAAAGAGTTTGTTATAAAACTATTAAATTATTATAGCTCATTACGACGAGTAGCGGTAACAATAGCATGGCTCTCACGTTACATTGATTGGCTCAAACATAAACAAACTGTGTCGTCGGTCAAACACCTTACTGGGCCAGAAATGCAACGTTCGTACAATTTAATTATCAAATGACCGAATTTAAAGACGATTATGAAGACCTAAAACGGAAAAAATCAGTACGTAAAAATGGTAAACTGGCATCTTTGAACCCATTTATTGATGAGAGTGGTATAATGAGAGTAGGTGGACGGCTTAATCAATCATGTTTAAGCCCATCTGCAAAAAATCCCATTATTTTACCGAATCACAGTCGGTCAACGGAACTAATAATACACGATGCTCACAAACTCACTCTACATGGCGGACCACGACTTACCCTCTCCTACATTCGAGACAGGTACTGGATTATTAGCGGGTTACGCACGGTTAAAACACAGCTAAGGAAATGTGTAAAATGCAGACGATTCAGTGAGGAAAAGAAACATCAAATAATGGCCGATCTACCCCAACCTAGAGTCACCCCTTCTATTCCATACAGGTGTAGACTTTACCGGTCATTTTGACATAAAAATGAATAAGGGACGCGGAGTGCGGACTTCTAAGGGGTATGTAGCTGTATTTGTTTGCCTAGCCACAAAGGCCGTCCATCTAGAGCTCGTCTCCGACTTGAGTACGCAAGGGTTCTTAGCAGCTTTTAGAAGGTTCTGTTCCCGCCGAGGGACACCAAGCTGTATGCACAGCGATAATGGCACAAACTTTGTAGGAGCCAACAGACTTCTCAAAAGGGAGTATCAACAGATTCTATGTACTATCGACCGAGATTTAATCACAAAAACGCCTGATTTTAACATACAGTGGAAGTTTAATGCACCCTCCTTCCCTTCAGCTGGAGGTTTATGGGAAGCAGCCGTTAAGCGGTTTAAGTACCATTTGAAAAGAGTAGTTGGAGAACAAAAACTGACATTCGAGGAATTTTATACTCTACTACACCAAATAGAGGCGTGTCTGAACTCTCGGCTACTAATTGCGCTTTCTGAGAGTATAGACGACGAATATCTTAGCCCAGGACACTTCCTCGTTGGCGGTTCTCTCTTGTCTAGACCACAAAGCGAGCCGGAATATATACAACTAACTACCAGGTGGCATATGGTTCAGTCAATGAACAAACATATCTGGAGAAAATGGTCTTCAGACTACTTACAAGAGCTACAGACACGTTCAAAATGGAGGAACCCGACCAAAAACTTACAAGTTGGCGACATTGTTGTAATAAAGGAAGACAACATTCCGCCCGGGAAATGGGCCCTGGGTAAGATCACAGAAGTACACCCTGGAAAGGACGGTTTCGTACGAGTAGTGTCTGTAAAAACAAAAACCGGTATAATCAAACGACCGATTATAAAACTGGCATATCTTCCCACTAAGGATGAACCGAGCTCGGATAAAACTTCTGCACCCAACTATAACAACGGAACTCCTATAACTGTAAATAATACCACACAACAAAATATTCAAAAGGATCGCAGACAGCGTAAACCTAGAAGCTTCCTGAATTTTATGATAACAATCATTTTATTTATGTTTTGCATACCATCATCACATTGCAAATACAATATTTCAACATTTAACAACCAAAGCTTATATTTCGATAAACTATATAACATGGATCTTATTCGTGATGAATGGAAGTTGGTGGTATATTACAACATGACTACTTATTGGACAGGACTACGTCACATACAAAAATACGTCACCCACTTACAAGATAACATGCATACGTCAGAGCTGTCGTTACAATACAAAAGTATTAAATTCCAATAAGATCATGAATTATATGAGATCGAGCATTACAACAACATACTTATGATTCATAATGGCAAATCAAGACAAAAAAGAGATCTAGTTAACGGCGTTGGTTACTTGGCTAATACATTGTTTGGTGTGCTTGATGATAGATTTCTACAACAATACGAAAAGGACATTGAAAAAATATCTTTCAACGAAAACCACATACAGCGATTACTAAAAAGGCAGACTAGCGTTATCGAGGCTCAGAATAATATATTGCACAGGAATGAAGACATTATGAACAAACAGTTCTCCTTAATTCGTGACCATGTTCAAAACATGTCCCGGACTATAAACCAGGTCCAAACGGCAACTAACGAAGGTCTGTATTTCCTATCATCGTCGGTTAGCGCCTATATTGTTATTTCTAACTTAAAAAGCATACAAAAGGACCTAATTGATACAATAACAGACATATGGCAAGGACACATGGATTCACACTGATTACCACCGGAGCAATTAGAGGAACAGGTAAATATGATATCCGGACATTTACCGAACGATCTCTTATTATCTGCTCATAAAAATGACATTAAAGAATTATATAAACTCATGAAAGTCAATGCAAAGATAAGCAATAAATTTCTTATTATTGAGGTGAGATTGCCTTTAGTTTACAAAGAATCTTTCGAAGTAGACAAAATTATTAGCTTACCACGTAATGGCTACATCGCAGAGTTTATAACTCCATATCTGGCATTTAATCTACGGAAGGATTTGTTTCTACTTTTAGAAGAAGATGACTTGCGCTCCTGTTTACATCTGTCGTCTGAAAAAATTATATGTTCGTACGACAAGCCCATCCGCGAGGCACAAATAACTTCCAATTTATGCGGCATTAGTATTGTAAACAATAAAAGTGTTTGTAATTATAAACCATACCAGTGCGAAGAGCGATGGATCGAGTTATATAACGATAACATATGGTTATTCTCTTGCTGCGATAAATGCCCACTACGCATATTTTGCCCAGATGGATTAGAAATGACTACAGTAACCGGAAACGGACTTATTACTATAGGTCAAGGATGCGTCGTTAGGGGCAAGACATTTTCATTTTTTGGGCATAATGACTTTGTCAGTTATGTAAATATTAACAGCGATATTCCAAAAGCAGCGGAATCCTCTATACTTAACAGCATAGTTAACTTGACCTCACCTAAGGCTTTCACCCCAGAAGATCACGACCACATGTGGAATGATACGGAGAGGAGTATCCATGATCTCAAACTAGAGACAGTCGCGCCGCTCAGTGTACATGATATTCACCAGTACTCTGTGCTTTACGGTATTTTGATCATACTGATTATTTTGACATGTGTATACCTCGTCCTACGGATTCGAAAGAGAAGATTGAATTGGCGTGTAGCAGCAGCAGCAGCAGGGAGCGTCGTATACACGGCGTCGGCGCCAGTGCCGGTGCTGCGGGTGGGCCAGGAGGCTGCACCTACACCCACGCCCCACGTACCCAGTGTCAGTGATGTGAAAGATGAGTGTGTGAAAAGTGCAAACAGAAAATTGGTTATACCGCGAACAACCACCCCGAGGTCGGTTAAACTTAATATTCCTACCTTGAGTGACAGTGAATAAACTGTAGGCATAAGCATTAACACTGAACTTTTATATTTAAAGTATTATATATTTTATTTAGAATTTTTCCTTTGATTTACATTGTTGTCTAACTTTACAAAATTTTTACATTAATATTACTTTTTAATTTTTTTTTTTTACGATTTGATATTTTTTATAATATCTTGTTTTTATTCCTGCAAAAAAATTTTTTTTTCACTTTTAACATTAATTTTATCGTGCAATCTTTGTTATTTTTTTGAGTGGGCAGGATGTACGGAGCAATGACCGCACATGCAATACCTACATCATATAACCTACATTTTTGTACACCAATATTGTCAATTTCACAGAATTAAATCAGTGACTAAACAGCACTCTTTGGTTTCGGTTATTTTATTAACATATAATTACCTACCGTGCCCAACATTTAAAACTGTTAGAATACACTACAACAATCATAAAGTGTGTCGAAGATGAAATTATTAAATTAAGATCAAATCAAATGTATTGTCAACTTCTGCAAGAAGCTAAGTCTTTAACAAGCAACGGCTGCGGCGACTATGAAGATAGGACACAGACCGCCAAGAGGCAAGTAAAAAAACCAAATCAGATGGATGACGTATGGCCCCTCCTGTTCCTCCGCCAGACAAAATATAGAAGAGAACGACGTCAAGTCGTCTGTCTGTCGTAAGTCTGAGTATTTCGAAACGTTGGACATACTAATTGCTGAACAACAAAGAAGGTTTTCGGACAACGATGATCTAATCAATTCGATTGCGAGTCTCGATGTAGATAAAATGGTTCCACTGAAAAATTTTGGTATGTTTGAAAAAAAATTATAATTAAAATATTTGTCATGTTCAATTTACAATTTTAACTAATTTTTCAGGTCTGAAAATTCCATCAAGAGAAGAGGCTAGTGTGGTTAAAGCTTACTTGAGTCGTAAGGAAGATAACATGGAACATTGCAAGTTTTGTACAGGCAACGAGAGGCGTTCAAAGATACATATGAAATTTTTGCATCTGTGGCGACCATACGATGTAGCACTGCAGTGTGAGACTTTACGTTTTCAACTTTAACTGCAATCAATAGGCCTCAAAGGCTGTCAATGGGTCACGAGAGAATGGCTGGTATGGTGTTCCTGGCCTTTGAAAAAAAGAGAACAAAAACAGTTGATCTGAACGAAGTTCTTCGCATTTTTAATAACACCGCGAATCGTAGAATACAGCTGTTTTAAATATTTTTTATTATTATGTTAATTATTGTAATAAGATTGCAGAAAAAATATAATCTAAATGGTATTTTTGGTTGCATCTATTTACTCGTATCACCCCACCCTACAATAAATTTTTACCTCACTCTAACTCAGACGTGGATGCTCTCTCACAGAAATTATTTGTCTACAATAAGCTGTTGATTATTCGTATACAACTATACATACATGGTGATGGATTTAGTAGGAGCCCGTGCTTCGAGGGCAGATCAATTATGATTATTTTTTTATTTCCGCCCTACCTGTAATGAATGCTGCCCTACCTCAAATTCGACTCTAGCTACAGCCCTGGCCCAAAATAACTCGCAAGCTTCGACTCTGGATTTTTTCAATAGCAGACAACCCTGTTTTGTTGCATCAAGCTAAAATACTACATAGTAATTAACATTCCTTATGCATTGTAAAGAGTCTCTCTCATGGAGGGTGAGAGCTCCACCATGCACTGGGAAGTTCACGAATCGCGTTGGTGCCTTGTCCACATTTCTTTGACATACAATTAAGATGACCTGTCCCTGATATCTGAAAGTAAAAATTACGCCAGGGAATTTCACTTCCTTAGCAGTGAGAAAAGAGAAACGTAGCATGTTCATTGTGGATCTGTGTCAATCTCACCGGAACATACAGCTGTAGCATCTTTTGCCTGAGTTTAAGAAGCTGGACGTTGACATAAGCTGAGGCCGCATCCAATCACACCCCCACCAGTGCCTCTTTGCTAGCCAGGGATAGCCTCAAATCAGCGGAAAGACGGTCCGATGTGCTTACTTTTCCTTAAACCAAACTGAGTAGTACAGAGGAGTGAGTGACTTTCAACAAACCAGTCTAGAGTTTTGACAAAGTACTCTGGAATTTTCAAAGAAGTATAGGATATAGCAAATGGGTGGTAAGAATTACTATCCGAGGGGTCTTTGCCATTCTTTAAGAGAGGGATCACTAAATATAGTTTCCAGGAATTAAGTATGCTACCGGTTATAAATATTGTATTAATGTTAGGCGAACATTTTAAAAGTGTGAGCCAGTCCTAACAATAAATTTGTTGGGATTACCATCACGCCTAGGGGAAGAGTCTTTTCAGTTGGTGAGATTATAATCAAGTTCCCACACAGAGAATGGAGCATTAACGGGGTTAGTGGTTAGTTCCAGGATATGGAATTAGCCAGGTAGGGGGTACAAAGACAAAATTAAACGTCCTCAGTAAGGTGGCTGAAAGGATAGCATATAATCACATGTATGCGACTGTAGGTGCTCATTTATTCGAAAACCTCCCGATCAGCTCTCGGCGAAACTGGACCAGCTTAAGGCTGCCCAGGCCGAATAACCATCATCCCAAATGTCATTTGCACCTTAAGTGATTGCTATTCTCAGCGGGTGACCCTCTAGCGGGTCCCTGCTTGCGCACCCACCTCCCAACCCGGGTGTCGCTCCGATGAAGGCTGCTTCGCATTCCCATGCCACAGCCAGTAAAGGTGGTTTTTATTTATTTTTTTTTTATTTATTTATTTATTATGGCATCAAACAGTCATACAATGAAAAAAAATTTTTTTTACAAAAAGTATTTCAATATAAGAAGACAACGAGTGCCGAAAAGTACTTTATATAAAGTTATGTTGTTTGTTACGCTTATTATGCATAATATTTTGTTTTTACTTCTTGTACTTAATGCTAGCGTACTTATAACAAATTATGTAGTTTAGTCAAATAGTGTATGTTTTAAATGTTTTTATCAAACAATTTATCAAAAAGTTTTTTCTTAAATTCATCAAGAGAATTACAAAAAATGTCAATATCAGAGAATTCCTTATTATAGTTAGTGACACAACGATAAAAAAAGTTATTACGAGTGTAATTTTTACGAAGCTTTGGGGGTACTAATATGTCAAGGCAACGTGAGGAGCGAACTGGAATGCGAGCTTTAGATATGAAATTTATTTTTGCCAGTATTGGTGGGGAGTCTATGTGGTTATTTAGAATTTTAAACAGAAAAGAAATATCAAATTGAGTTCGACGATCTTGCAACGAAAGGAGTTTGTATTTGTTAAGTGAGCCTAGGTACGATATATTTGTTTTATGATTACGGAAGTTAAATATTTTTATGAATTTTCGTTGGACCTTTTCAATCCTATTTATATGATGCTTATAACAGGGATTCCAAATTATGCTACCGAAATCGAGAATAGATCTCACGAAGCTAAAGTACAACATTTTTAGAGTAATCGCTTTTTTAAATGGATTGGTGACTCTTACGATAAATCCAAGATTCCTAAAGGATCTCTGAATAATTTCTTCAACATGATAGTTGAAGGAAACTTGACTATCCATGATGATACCTAAATCGCGAGTATATTCCACTCTTTGTAAAATATTTTTTTTAAGACAATAATCATATAAAACAGGATTTTTTTTGCGTGTAAATGTTATTATGTGACATTTTTCATTATTAAGATAAAGTTGGTTAATAGAACAGTAATCAACAAGAGCATCCAGGTCTTGTTGTAATTTAATACAATCAGCGGTACCAGTAACCACTCTGAATATTTTGGTATCATCAGCGTATAATAGATAATCTGAATTTCTAAGAAAATCACCTATGTCGTTAATGTACAGTGTAAATAGAACGGGGCCCAGATGCGACCCCTGTGGGACTCCGGACGGTACAGGGAGGTATGAAGAACAGTAACCCTTGACACAGACAGCCTGAGAGCGATTCCGTATATATGATTCAATCCACCGCAGGAGACTGCCATGCACACCAATTCTCCGAAGCTTAATCAGAAGCGAGTCGTGGCTAATCTTATCAAAAGCCTTGGAAAAATCGGTGTACACGACATCCACCTGTGTGTTTTTATCCATAGCGTTAAAAAGGTAATCAACAAAAGTCACCAAATTTGTTTCCACACTTCGTGATTTGACAAACCCATGCTGATTAATATTTATTTGATTTTTTATAGCAAAAGAAACTTGAGATGTGACTATTTTTTCCAATATTTTACCAATGATACTCAATTTAGAAATGGGTCTATACTCTTGTATCACATCACGTTTATTGTTTTTAGGTATTGGGGTTATAAGTGCTCTTTTCCAAATACTAGGAAAAATCCCCGTAGTAAGTGACTGCTTAAAAATAAGAAAAATTGGTTTAGCTAATTCTTTAGCACATTGTGATATGAAGATCGGAGGAATATTATCTGATCCTGCTCCTTTATTAAAATTTACCTTACTAAGCTCATGGAACACAGTTGTGATATCTAAATTAATAGTCGATAAATCAATAGCGTGGTTGCTAAAATCATTTACAACATCACCTGGACTGGTGGTTGTGGACTGTGGTGGAACAAATACAGACGAGAAATGACAGTTGAATGCTTCACATATTTCTGTTCCTGACGTTAAAGAAGTTCCGTTGTAAGACATACTTCGAGGAATATCGCCTAGCTGCTTTTTAGATTTTACAAAGGACCAAAATAAGTGAGGATTGTTTTTTATACTATCTTCTGAGTGGTCGATGTATTTAGCGAATTGTTGAGCTTCAAGTTTACGAAGTCGTTTCCTGAGCATAGAATAGGTTCGATAGTCTTCCGCGTTCCCGTAAGTCTTCCATTTCTTATGAAAATTACGTTTTTCGTTACTCAGTTTAATTAAGGATAGAGAATACCAGGGAGGATGTTTATTCTTTAAAGTGAAATAACTTGAAGGCACATATTTGTTAATCAAATCTGTCAGAATGGCATAAAAGCAATTTACTACTAAGTCAACATCACCGAGTAAATAAAATTCTTTGTCCCAATCTATAGAATTTACTTTTTCTTTTATTGAGTTGAAATCAGCTTTATTAAAGTTATATTTTTTATTCTTATTCGGTTCAATTTTTTTGGGGATATCTACAAAAAGTTCAATTTCAAGAGATTTATGATGTAAATCTTCGGGGACAAGTGGCATATTGCATGATTTCACAGAACATAATTCAGTACAAAAAATAAGGTCCAAAAGTCTACCATTTATATTTAATTCTTTGTTAAATTGACGTAGCAGAGATAAGTTCATAAAATCAGCTGTAATTGATGTTAATAAATCGTTACATATCCGCAATACCATACTGTCATTGTGGTGATTAAAGAACCATGATGCTTTAGTGACATTAAAATCTCCAAGAACTAAAAATAAGTCATTAGGTCTAGAGTGCACCAGTTCACTAACTTGGTCATAAAAAGAAGTTAATTTTTGCCGATGTTCCAATCCGTGTGGTATGTAAGTGCAGACGATTTGCAAGAACGAATGGGAGCACCTGTTAGCAGAAATAGGTGCACCGTACGGGGGGGTGACGGCTGCGGGGGCGCACAACGGCACACTAAGCCACAGCTCGTCGGCCGCTAGCACGCGCCGGCCAGACTGCACCGCCGCGCTCAGCTCGCGCCGCACCGCCACCGCCACGCCCCCGCCGCGAGCGCGCCCGGTTGCTTCGACACTACGATCGCACCTAAACACCTCATAAAGAAAATCAAATAGCTCTGAACTATAAAAATTTTCGTTAAACCAAGTCTCTGTCAAACATATTATATCGTAGTCATTTATTAACACTTTACTTAAAAATATATGAGTTTTTGTACGTAAGCCCCTCACGTTTTGGTAATAAATACTCAATGAATGTTTATTATTCATGGCAATAATAATGTATTAAAGTTGTTTTAAAGGACATATTAAGTACCCACACAAGCGATAACATTATAATTATAATAATAAAAAACAATATTTATATCGTTTGCAATTCTCCAAATATTTATACACCGAGAAAGAAATAACTTGACAAGTAAAAAAGATAGGCAGAAAAAATAATACAAATTTTTTCTCTTTGACAAACAAAGTTTTGTTATAGTAAATTTTTAAATTTATAAATATACAGTACACTATTTTTTTCCCAAAACTAAAACAGAAGTATAGTATATTAGATGTTATGTGAATTGATAGAAAGATGTAAACAATACAAAAGAATAAAATCTTTATTATACGAGTATGCACTTTTATAATAAATAAATTTAGTCATTTAATTTTATCCAAGTCATTCTCGTTAGATATTAGTATAATTTTAGATAATTCACTTTTACGCAAGAAAATTTTACAGTTTTTTATCCAGATATATTTATAAAAACACTGTTTCCCTAATTTACGTGCCTTACTATAAAGTAATTTATTTTGAGGGGCGAGATGTTCGTTCACAAAAATTGGTTTCGCCGCTCCGTCGAAGTCTAAGTCCGCTGTGGTGAGGCCGCGCCGGGCGCGGACCGCAGACAATACATCATTCTTTTTCTGGCGCTGAATGAACTTCACAATGATATTAGGGATTTGAGTGTTGTAATCTTCAGTCGATTTTTTGGTTTGAAAACGACGAACTCGGTGAACGTGTACGACATCGGATGGTGCAATCGAAGTCCCTAGTTTGATAGATAACTTGTGCAATATGTTGAATAGATTCTCGGACTTTGTTTGTGGAACACCTGAGATTTCTAAGTTATTAATTCGTCCCTGTTGCTCTTTATCTAAAAGTTGAGTTGAAAGATCGGATACTGTATTTTTCATAATTTTCAAGTCATTTTCTAGGGTAACTAGTTTTGAATTAAGAACAGATTTATCCTTCCTTAGCTCATCTATTTCAGAACTTAGTTTAACTTGCTTTTGCAATAAATTTTGATTAGAAAGCTGTAATTCATTCATTTCAGATTTAAAGTCTACTAACTTTTCGGATAAATCCTTAATAAGAGTATTCTGTGTACTGAGCAACTCTTTAAACATCGAAGTTATATTCAGCCGAAATTCATCAAGTGATTCATTTATATCCATACGAAGTGAAGATAATCCATCATTTAGCTCCTGCCTGAACTCGCGAGGGTCAAAGAGTTCGGTGTCAGGATTTTTTCTTTTTCTAAAGGTCTTAAGATTTTTAGTGGGTAGGTGCCACTCTGGTGAGTCCCACATCACCCCGCAGACGGTTGCGGTGGTATTCATGACGAATCTTTCACCTCCCTCCCGGACGGTGCTTCGGCAGAAAAAAAAAAAACATGCACTAATTTTACAAGTCAGGTTCTTTTCGACATGGAAGGTCAGGGTCCGCAGGGATCTATTTTGGGTCCTCTGTCTATCTTTATGATATTGGACACTCCATCCATCGTGCTAAATTTATAATGTACGCGGACGATACTAAGATTTTTATGGAAGAAAATGCCCTTATAGACACTAAAATTCTTCAGGAGGATTTGAATCGCTTATCAGACTACTGTACACAGAACCGTATAAGTATAAATATTGACAAGTGCCTGAATATTAGTTTTTCCCGTAAATGCAATCGCTTACCGTTTAGTTATTTATTCAATAATACGGAAATTAACAAAAAAAACCCCGCTCGCGATTTGGGGGTTTTTATCGATACAAAGCTTATTTATTTATTTTGCTTTAACTTACACATACACACCATTTACACACACACACCATTTACATAAGTTAAAGGAATTGTCATTTAAATACAAAATAATCAAGTAACTATTTGAATAATAATAACAAAATAAATTTCTAGATAATATTGATCTAGTCGTACTTTACTCGATATGCTTTTCTTATTCAATATCTGTAACGGTAATATATATTACAATGGCCTCATTATACTCACGCTCAATCTGCGCACTCCTTCCACAAGAACAAGACATACTTCCCTATTTTATCCGCAGCAAACAAATTACACTCAGAGCTCACTTATCAATAGGATCCAAAACCCATATAATAAAAAATGCGCACAAGTGAGTGACATCTTTTATGACAACACATGAGTAGATAAACGGAACAGAGACACAGCTTGTTAAGAACGTGAATAAAAATTGTTATCTATTTTGATAGGGTTGTCACAATAGGTTAAGACAAAGTAAACAAAACATTTGTTAAATAGTTTAATTATTCAGTATGACAGAATACTTTACAAATTACTTACTCTAATAATTTTCTTTTATAATTTTTGTTTTTTAATAATTTATTGTTTCTTTTGATGGTGTGGTAAATTCTGAATTTAACATATAGTTTTTTCAAGTAATGTAACGGGAAACACTCACATGGCATATCAAAACAACCTTTAATACGGTTAAGTATTTCATTGCCAATATAGACAATATTTATTTCAAGATCGAAATATTCGCGAAACTTTGACTGGAGCAATTCAATTTTATTTCTTCTAGAATTATTTATACACACAGTACAATAAACAACCATTATTAATAAAAAAATACCACGTTTTTAGATTAAAATAAACTTGCAATCAACAAAACAAACAACGTGTGTCGCAATGACCCTGAGATTATCAACTGGCTGTGCCTTTTGACAATGTCTTTTGACCTGTCTTGCCGCGTACGTGACAAGCAGCCAGTGGTCACGCACACATGCCCCGCGTGCTTGTGTAGTGCAACCGATTCGTGCGGTTGTATGGAGCTTTGTCTCTGTTCTGTTTATCTACTCATGTGATGACAACAAGGCTCAGTATATTAAAGTTACTGAATAGAGGTTGATAACAACATGGCTATACATTATTACGTTCAAATATACACACGTACACAAACACATCCTCATATATACACACACAAACACATTCATGCACTGCTGTAGACCTATAATTTTTTTTATTTTGTAAGAACTATTTGAAAAAAAAAATTCATCAATTATTCCTAACATTTGTTTTACTTGCTGTCATGTAAAAATCGTAAATCCATAACTGGCTGTCAGTTTTATGTACATATTATTTAATTACTTAATGTATTATTTTAAAAGCTGTGGATTTTGTCATAATTAAATAAATAAAAAGAGAAATGTCCATCGCGCTGGTACTTTTTTGGGGTTCTGTTATGCGTGTAGGGCTACCATCGTTAAGGACACACAGGTGGCAGATATGGTCATCAATCATATGTGCCATAACCTGCCCGGTGGTATCAGGTTGAGAACTTTTCTACCCCAAAGATGGTTATGACAGTTAACTTCACCAATGATTATAATAGGATGTTGTAAATAGCAATAAGGAAGTGAAACTCATTGATCAAAGAATGCAATGGCTAGAGGGTTATGTTGGCGAGATAAATGTGAAAGCTCGTGGATCATATGACGTAAGCTCCTGCTTTTTCGTAGGATCAGCTTGGCCATTATTTGTCCGGTAAGGGAATGTTCCCTTTCTTAAGAATGTTTACTAAGAGGAATACCATTAAGTCACGGAAATTATTAATTTATTTTATTTTTATTTAAATATTTATTCACAGAATCTCTGCACATAAAAAAACTACAAATAATTTTGAAGCTAAAAATTTTAAATTAAACTATGTACAAGGTAAAAACAAAATAATAGAGTACATGAGCACACAGAATGTGAAAGGGCACTATCGTCAGCGCACCAGACGCCTGGTGCAAGAACAGGGGAACTGAAGATTTGGGCGGGACAGATTCATTATCCATTTTTGATTGTCATATACTACTACTAATAATTAATAATACTACTAGTTACCAAAACCAGGACAACACAAAATCACACACAGCTATAAAGACATGACGACAAAAATATGGAAAAACACAAAAATTGTGAATAAACAATCGAAACCGTGTCTAGGACGCAAACCCTAACTTTAACAATCCGATTATTGTTTTCTTGATTTACGAATTGGTAACGAATTTGTCACTCGTTAAATGACATTGTCAATGTTACTTCATTTTTTTGAATGTCAAACATGCAAAATAATCATTTTTTAAGCACGATTTTGTAACGAGTTACCGAGAAGATTTTTTTATTATAGACTTATTAACTATCGGAATAATAATCGTGATTTTTTTATTTGAAGTGCATCCTACATGAAATGTGCTTATATAGATAAACTTTTTTACAACAGCTGTTTTAAATCAAACTATCTAGACATCTAGACCGAACTTGTATTTATAACTAAGATGATCTCATAGCTATTATTAATTAAATATTGAGGTGGACTTTAAAAAAGCGAAGTTTCTAGTCGTTTATATTCAGACAATGCAGCAGTCACCTTTTGAAAATATTTTCAACATCATAGGCGGTATAACTGAAGGAAATGAAAAACCTATGAAACATGGTTTCTACAATGCTTTTGCAATTTTTATTTTAGCAATATGTTGTGCTGCTATTTACGTCTTATTTTTGATCTTGGAACCGTTCTTTAAGCCTTTGTTGTGGGCTTTACTCATTGGTTCATTGCTCCATCCATTCAAATACAAACTTTCCAAGAAAATAAAGTCTTGGTTTGAAAATCTAGAAAAATCTCAAAAGTCAGTTATCCATGGACTGACTGTCATTCCAGTGGATGTTGTAAATTTTGCATCTGACACTGTAGGTTATCAATTTCGAGAACATTATAAAGTAAGTATAGGTTTTTTCAGTTTATACAATTTATTTTAGACAAAATTTAATTAAATAGTATTAAAGGCAAGCTAAAACCTTTTTATTAAATGTATGAATATGAAAAGCATGTTCCTATATGATGATAAGTTGTCCCTTATCCTAAGTACCTAAAAGAGAGGTGTACTTTTCAAATAAAGCTTTAACTGTGTAAAGTAATCTACATAAACCTACCCCATGTAATGTTTTGGTTACAGCCCAGCTCCTAGCTGGTTGTTACTTCTGAAAATCCTGATAAGGCTATTATTATTTTTTTCTGTGGCTATGAATAAATATTGTTCTTTCTTTCTTTCATACAGAGGAGCCCTAGGGGTTCATTACTTAAATTTCCTCTATCAAAACATCTTTGTTTGGCCACCAGCTTAGAAGTTTCAAATTGTGTTTATCTGGTCTTGTTGACCCCTCGATTTACTCTACCCTCCAAAACTAATCATAAGACAGTAAAGTTGTGCAATGTTTTGGTGAACTTTAAGTTTTAATTTGTACAATTTTAACTTTCCTACTATTAACTTTATAATTTTAAGTTTTCAATTAACTTTAACATTACTATGAATTTTTATGTTTTCTCTATATTTCAGACTGTTATATCACTGCTGTCCATAGTATTTGTGATACCATGGCTCTACAAGTATTTCCCAAGAAGCTTCTCATGCTTGTTCTGGCAAACAACAAGGTTTATCAATGTGTCAACCACTTTGCTGATAGAATTCTGTAGTTCATATATTGTAAGCATAAGTTATTATATACTAGTTATATTGGTATCCATAAAATAATTATGTATATCATTGAGAGCATCTCAAAATAGGTTCACATCTGTTTTGAGATGCCTTGCCATGTTCATAATCACTTGTTATTACAATTTAAATGTGAAGTAGTGAAGTTGAATAGTTTGCTTTATGTTTATTATCATTAATAACTAATAAGTAATTGTGCCATTATCATTTATATCATTATCATGACATTGGTTTAAAACAATCCTTGATGATAGCATACCATTTTTTATGGAAATATATAAACAAACTCAAATAAAATGTGAATATAATGAGTCTACTTTCCCTATTTTAATAACAATTGATAAAGTTGCCTAGTTACTTGATCATTTGAATTGTTATGATTTTCTAATAAAACATATAGGCATTTTCTCATTCTTTTTATAAATTATTAGTAATTGATTAGTAAACATAAACTTCTGTTTTTTTTGCAATGGCTAAGTGAGTGAAAAATTACTTGACTATAAATTCTGTGCAAGCTAGAATAAATGCTTACACTTAAAATTTTTAGGCTCTTTATCCGTAGTTATGAAACAGACTTCTCATTCTTTGAATTTCCTTACTAATCTATACCTTTGTCCGTACAAGTTGTATAATTTTGTTATTACTGCAGTAGAAAAAATGTATACATAAGTACACCAAACAGTTAGAAATTCTAACCAATTAATCACACTCTCTCTTGGTGATCAGTGATTCATGCTTTGATGCATCCATAAAGGTTTATTCTTTCAAGCTCGTCTTTCTTAAGTTTAGTTAGCTCTTTGTTCTTTTTAAGTGAGCAATATTGATAGTGATTTTTTTAATAACAACTTATTATTAAATTTTATACAATATTTCAGACACTAACAGTAGCAATAGCATACTTCATCAGTGTGTGCCTGCTATGGTCACCAGAAAGGGCGGGAATGTTCAAGAGTCTCTCGCTGTTCCTCTGGCTTGTGATAACTAGCTTCATTGCGAGTCTGACAGGAGGGTTCCAGGTCTATATGTTTGTGTTTCTGCAAATAATATGCTTAACTGGATTCATTCTAGAAGTAACTGATGTTCATAAGAAGCTGCTTGAATCGGGTATGTTTTTTTATTACTTGCTATAGAAAAGATCAAATGATTTTCGATATTTTAAAGCATCATAGCAAACACAGTGAGTTTTTGACTCATAAAATGTTAATTCACTGCATTCATCAAGCTTATACCATACCATACATTTGTATAAATGTTAAGATGATTGTCAGGTAAATCAAATATAAATTAATATTTTTTACAAACTTTTTACAGATCCAAAAGCATCAGTATTCGCAGCACTTCACAAAGTGATCTCAAATGATGACCAAATAAAACACAAACAATTAAAAGAACAAAAAGACGAATCTGCTACAAATAAAAACGAAAATGTGGACGGATCTGGAGACAAACCGGTTGAAACCGCTTCAGATCAAGAAAGCACACCGGACAAAGATACTCCTTCACCAGAAACACCAGACACTTTAACCAAAAGTGGAAGTTGGACCACTGATGAACCAATCAAGAGCTCACCAAGACATGCCAAAATGCTTTTCAAAACTCGAACAATGTCTGCTTTACCACTTCCAAACCAAAAGACCAAGCCAACTGCCTATGAGAACTTCGTCTTAGCCTCTCTTAAACAAAGGTCCTTAGATGAAAAGTACATTAAGAACTCTTTCAACAGTGATGAAGAAACTGCCTTTTACTTCAAGTGTTTGTTCTTCGGGTGTTTCTGTATGTTGGTGTGGAAGCATATTTGGTTGTTACCGGTATTACTGTTCTTTCTGGCGATACATTTCTTGAAGATCTTATTGGATTTCTTTGGAGTGTGGGTGTTCTTTCAGAATCAATATGAAAGTGTGATGGGGAAGGTGAAGTTGTGGTGGGGAGGAAGGTAAGACATCTTTATTACGAGATTAACGTCATTAATGCTATAAAACTTACAAAAAATAATAACTTAACATTGTAAAGTACATAATTGTGTACAAACAAATGTATTTGCATAAAGCAATATTATGAACCAATTTTCTTTATATTTAACATTGTTGAAACGCGAGGCAAAGGCTTCGTCCCTCAGTCTTCTCAAAAGTAAAAGTTCGATGTAGGATGCACTATTCTCTTCAGGCCATTGCACACCAGTTGCAAGCTCAAAGGCGTTAATGGCATCTTGTGCTGTCACTTGCGCGGAATAGTTGCGATAACGTCGTCTTCATCTTCCTGATTTATTGTTGTAGAACTAGAAATCTGTTTTATAATTTCTTCATCAGACATTTCATGAAAAATATTTTCCTCTTTATCCATTCCACGGCAACAGATTTCCAAATCTTCCGGACTTATCTGTGTATCAGCAGCTACTTGCTCTATTACTTCCTAGGTTACACGGATTTGAAGGTCGTCTTCATCTTCCTAATTTATTGTTGTAGAACTAGAAATCTGTTTTATAATCTTCGTCAGACATTTCATGAAAAATATTTTCCTCTTTATCCATTCCACGGCAACAGATTTCCAAATCTTCCGGACTTATCTGTGTATCAGCAGCAACTTGCTCTATTACTTCCTAGGTTACACGGATTTGTGAATCGTTGCTATAGTCTGTTTTTTTTTAACAAACGTGTATGAGTGAGTATGTATGTCTGACACACAGTGAGATGGGTTAAGGGGCGGGGCCTGCGCCTATAGGACCAATTGAACTACAGCGTTTGTTAATTACGTGGACCAATAGCAACGCAGTAAAAATTTTCGGGACTCGCTTGTTAAAAAAAACTAGACTACGAAAGTGGTGACATATCTGGCCATAACTTTTTCCAAGACGATGTAATACGTGACGCATTCCACGATTGTTGTTTCTATTGGCGGGTCTTTTGTTACGGCTCATAGAAGTAGGTTTTTCTTATAATCTTGCTTGACAAACTGAACGATATGCTGACCCATTGGTTGAATCAGTGCAGTGCAATTTGGCGGAAGAAACGACACTTTTTGAAAAGGTCTTCTGTCATCCACGGACGTTTTTGTCCATAATAGTGTACAATTAAATCAGTGTTTTTGAATACACTTGGTGTATTGGATTTTCCAACGATTACCGTCTATAGCGCGCGTGTACCCGCAGCGTCAGCACATGGTAATTTGATTCTTTACTTTTTGTCCAGGTACAGATTTTTCGTTATAGGAAACGAACATTTGGTTAGGTATCACACGTCAAAAAATCCCTGATTCGTCTGCATGGGTTGTGCGTAACCTATGACGGGTTAAGATTTAAATCTTTCACATTTTGCAAAAACTTTAACTTAAATGGCTCTATGCAGGTTGCAGGTTTCTATCCTGTAATAGTAATTTTTTTTCCAAGATGGACTATTTATTTATATGTATTCTTTTAAATTTCACCGGACTTTGTAGCTTAGCGCTGACGGGGCTTAGCTGGATCTTAAACTACTCCTACATACGATACACCTAAGGGCACCCCAGAGGGCACGGACCTCGGCTTAGGACGTCGTATATTGAAACTACCACTGGTTCGGACGGGTCATCTACTACCAAAGAACCAGCAAGAAACTCAGTAGGAATGCGTACGCTGTGTTAGCCTGGCCCACCGGTGGGTTAGGCGATTCGAATGCCGTGTTGCCCTATTTCTGACTGGAACGCCGGCGTTCCTTGTTGTAATAGCGTCGTCGGGTTCTGCTAAGACGTTACGCGGACGCCTATATCGAACCGCCCCGTCTGGGCTGGCTGTGTAGTCGGCTGACTTATTGACCAGCGGATTGGGATGGTGGGGAATATTGTCGAAATAGCGTCTAGACGCCAACTTCATGAATGCGGCAATGGTAGGCAGCTCGAGATCCTTATGCAGATCTAAGTTGCTTACCTGTAATAGTCACTAAACGCATGCCCTGACGACTTTTGAAACGTTCTAGCCATCCCTTGCTGGACATAAAATCATCTTTTTTTACTGTTACCTTATCAAAAAAACTTAGCTTTCATGGCCAACAAGGGTCCCGAAATATTCGCATTCCTGAAGAAACCACATGAACGTAGCTTCTCCCACTTCTGGATGTTCAGCTTTCTGGATTGTCTGTCTCTTGCCTGTAGTTGACACGAAGTTTTTAATATTCTCGTGGTTTTTTTTAATGTCATAAATTGTAGATGTTGCTAAACTACTGAGAGATTCATTACGATTTAAGCGGTCAAAAATATCACATTTTTCTTCAATTGTCAGTGTTTTGTGCTTTCGCTTCAGGGCTTGTGACGACATGACTAGGTGCGTATACGTAATACACAACGAATAAACAGCGAGCAATAAATGAATAGTCAAATTCAAACTTTGCAATCAGAATCAAAACAATACCTACTCGTCGATCACAATAGTGGTGGCGCGTACAACTTGTAATCTGTTCAATCATCTTCTTCATCTCACTTCCCTCTTATATGGTTGAGGAGAGCGATGGCTGGATCCCGCGGTAACTCGAGTACGGGTGCCGTTTGAGGGTGTTCGTCGTTTGGATACTTGGGGGGAGGGGGGAGACTTGCCGAGCTAACAGATGCACATAAGAATAATTTTCTATAGACATAAAGATACTCTGTAAATTTATTTTGAAATAAATATACCCGTGAAGTTTCTTGATAATTCTTCTTCACGGAGGTTTTTCTGAACTGGTGGTAGAGTCTTGCTTTATTTGACGTCAATAAGAACAAGTAATTGTCAATGTTGAGAAATAAATATTTCATTTCATTTCATGCATTATCTAACATTTATTTTTTTTCCACTGTATTATTATTATTTATCGCCAACCTTAAACTTCTTTTAAATTAAATGAAATGAACTTATATTTTATTATTTTTTATATAATTCAGGAAATCAGCAATCCTGCCTGCTCACATTCGAGGCGTTGGCAAAATATTGAAGATTTGTGATAGTAGCGTGCGCGACTTAGGCTACAGCTCTGTGGACACGGTGTCTACGTGCTTCGTGATCGTGGGGCTGATACTGTTCCTGGTTACCACTGTAGTGTTCATATTTATACAGGTACGAATCGGTAATGTACTTAATAAATTGATGGCCTGTTTGGTGTGGAGGTAAGAAGCCTCGCCTGACATGCCAGAGGTCCTGGGTTCAAATCCTGGTAGGGCAGATATTTTATCATATTTGCTTTCTAGTCATGGATGTGTATGTATGTTTATTTAAGTTTATTTCTAATATTTATATTAAAAAAATATATATCCATGTGTGTTTATATATTTCTTAAGTTTATTTATCCATTACCTATCCATAACACAATTTCTTAATGATACTTAATTTAGGCTAGATACCATGTCGTGTCAATTAGACATATTTATTTAAAAATTTAAATGTTGTTTTTAGTTAGCCTCATGGCATTATTAATTTTACTATTTATTTATATTTACTGGTTGTTGATATATATATATATATATATATATAGGGTGTATCAGGACCGCTTCCATTAACTTTGGGGTATGATTATACTGCATATTCTCATTACGAAAAAGTACTTTTTATTTTTTTTTTAACGCCAAATTACGGTTGCAGTTGCCTAGCAACGCGAGCCCGCGCAAATGCTCTGGTGCTCGCTTGTTGCTACGTGCGCTCAGCTGACTCGATCTTCCCTTCACTATCTCCCATTGTCAAAACCTTAGTAGGTAGGTAGGTAAGTGCCCACCTAGATCTTTGTCAAAGCACTTATTCTCACTTATTCTACATACAACTTTATTAGTTTATAAGAACACCTACAACCGGACGAGTTTTGTTACGTAGCAGTTTAATGACAATACATTAACCTACTACTCATTTATTACTCATTGATCTGTTATCAATCAGCTGATTAAAATAAACAACGGCGAAAATAATTCCTGCAAATCACCTTTACGTGGGTATTACATTTTACGTACCAAATAACTAGCTTTCCGAATTACTGTGTAACAGAGTTGGATTCGAAAATAGACTTCTTTCTTTAGAAAAATAATTGTAATAATACTTGTAAATCATTAACCTCATTACGAAATGCCGCAGTCGGACTAACTTTATAACCTACAAGTCTCTCCGTTAAGAATATTCAAATTGCACCTCGTTTGTCACAATCAATCGAACTATTTGGTCTAACAAGAACAATAAATACCTCCCTTTTAGGCAATCGGGAAAAAAGTGTGTAAGTTCATCAAACATTTAAAAAAATATCTTTAAATAGTAATTTTTAATCTTTACATTTAGTTGGATTTTAAATTAACTTATAAGCAAAACATGTAAGCTGAAATTGTGTCAAAAACAATAAAATGACACAATTATTATACAGTTAATGCCTATTTAAAAAAAATAAGCTCAAGCCTATTTATTGCCTTATTGCGCTCCATCGCAAAATACACTCACTAACCTGACTAAATCCTTCTCATCCTTAAAGCTTCAGCAGCATTCCCTGAAGCTTCTCCTAAGTACATTAGTATCATGCCATATTCTCAAGAGCTGTATACATAAGGAACAGGCATTTTTGTTCCCAAAAATAAGCACTAAATAAAACGATCACAATTTGTAAACACGACAACACACACGGAAACAAAGATGCTAAAACGTCACTTGCAAGCGCGGCCAACAAGGAACTGACTGACCGTGTAACGGCTTTTTTCGTCGGCACGAGCCACGCAAATATCCTAGAAATAGTGTAAGGTAAAGTTATCGAAACTTTTTGATATCGATAAGTCGTGATTATGCTTTTACGTTTGTTTTGTGATATGAAATTCGGCTGAACCCTATAATCTTACTGGCTGATCCTTTCCTTTCTCCGAAACTAGGGCATGGTTTTCGAATATTCGCCTTTTTTACTATTCGAATAAAACTTTGAGTTTGTGCATTTTTGTTTTATACGAACTTCTAAAGGGAGGTAAGACGTACTTACTTAGTAGAGAAGTAGGTTTTATTTTAAGGATCCAAATACAATAATTAGATTCTTCTAATATTATACCTACATGTGAAACTTTGTAGTACTTTGAAGCTAGTACAATGCCTGTGTTATTAAATATTCAATGTTATTGAGTTATTACGCATTCCATTTTTACCTATTCAATGATTTATTATTGATGCAGCGCTACAAAAACTTTAAGTTGTCTAGTCAAACGATTTAAACATGCAGCGCTTCGATCTGAAATTGCAAAAAAGTTACTAGACGTCTACTTATAGAAAAAAGTTGGACATCACCTAGGTTTCTTTGTTTGTATTTGTTGACAGTGCGTGAAGGCACACTAGTATAAACTAATAAAGGTAAATGAAAGAATGACCTTGTGTTAAGGTTCATCTGCTGTCTTTTAAACAAAACTGTTTACTGAGAGTAGAGTTTCTTATGTTAAGATCTCGTCTGGGATGGTAGAACTATCAGAAAGACAATATCAACGCATCATTAATGGATAATCAGTAACATCCACGATTAAATGTGCCATACCATCTTAGCCTTACCATCAGAGATCGGGTGCTCGTTTACCATTCGATCCGTGGTCGCCGAGCGATCGCCCGGTGCGGGGCCGCAGTGGGGTTGGCAAAATTTTAGCTTGCGGAGCGATGTCACAAATTAAGGCTGTAATTCAACGAAGTTAGAGTTGATTTTTATTAAGTTCGTTAAAATAAAACCGTCGAGGCAAACAAATTTAGGCTGTAATTCAACGAAGGTAGAGTTGATTTTTGTTAAATTCGTTGAAATAAAACCGTCGAGGCAAACAAATTTGGGCTGCAATTCAAGCTGTATAGAGTTGATTTTGGTAAGAGTTGAGTGACAATCGACTAGTTCAACGGTGGACGGGAAATAAGTTCATGTTTGTGTTATTTACTTACATTTCTGTCTTTTGAATTTAGATTCTAATTAGTGTATGTTTGAGTAACGACTTGTGTGCGTAATTCATAATATGAAAGTGTTGTTTAAAGAATAGATAATTTACTTTTTGTTTTATTAATTAATAGCTTTAGTGGTTAATTGTAAATATTTCAATAGATACTAAATTGATAAGAAGCTTTTTCAAGAGAAAAATAACTTTTCATTACTATTCACCCAGTCCTAAACCTGGAAAAGTACGAAGGGAAGTTCGATTTGATCATAAATAAACTACTATTCACATGTAAAAGCTAAAAAATATAATGGAATGTTAATTTATAGGTAAATTTAAAATAAATATGTATGTACACAAGATTTATTGTTAAACTTATAAAATATAAAATACATATATTCTACTAATAAATACTTGTTTATTAAACTACTCAGGACGAAGTCTGTTGCCGCCTGATACCTACTGATAGTCATTTGCAATGAAATATCAAATGATTTTGTATATAGCGCCATCTTAAGTTTGTTACGTGTTATTTGATTAAATTTAAATAAATTATAAATTAATACAACTAACGCCATCTCTCTATCTTAAAAACAACTATTTTTCAAATTACAAAATTTTGTTTGACATGGTTAGTCTATAGTTATTTACTAGTCTCTGCTAGTACTTAGTTCAATGTTCAATATTCACACATAGTAACAGTGAGGCCACGGACGGGAGCGTATAAAATTTACAACTTTTATTCTTACGGAACTTAATATCTACTATCTATGTAGACAAGGCAGGTACTGTAAGTTTTTTTTAATATCTTATTTAAGTATTTAGGGTGTTTTTATTAAAGGAATCTACTGTAAGTTAATAGCTATTATGTTACTAAGCAAGATAATCTTCGTTAATGACCGCGAGGTTTTGTTATTGAAACTGGTGGGTTGATAATCTTTATGTTCAAACTATTTTTTCACAAGAAAGAGAATTCAACTTTGTTATTGCAGTAATTCGTATGATGATTTGCAGGAATTATTTTTGTACCGTTATTTATTTCGATCAGCTGCTGTTTATTTATTTTGATCAGCTGCTGTTTATTTATTTTGTTCAGTAACAATTAAATGAGTTGGCACGAGGCAGGTAAATGACTTTTATTAAACTATTAAGTAACAAATACCTATCGTCAGATTGCTCGTTTTCATAAGCGAATAAAGTTGTTTTAGGTAGGACAAATAAGTGCTTGCACAGATTTCTAGGTACCCCTGCTTGGACCCCTGCTTGGGTGGGAAGATAGGTACCAAAACAGCCTAAAAGAATTATTTCGAAACATAGGTAGGTAACTTAGGGACGCTGGCTTGTTTCGTCATTTATTGGTCAATGCAGTGCAATAGGTAGGTACACAGGTTTATCATGAAGTGAGTATAACTAATGGTATAATTTGCTTTGCCTAAAGTAAGAAAAGTTCATTAAAGAAGGTCTAGCCTAGGCTTACGAATGAAATATTTTGATCAAACGAATTTATCGAACTAATGATTGACAGGAATAATTTTCAGCCATTATTTATTTACATCCTACTTCGATCAACTGCTTTTAATAGTACTTACTTATTTCATCGCCAGCACACCTAAACAAATTCATGAAACATTTCTATTACATAACATAAGAAGTCATTCGAACATAGGAAACAACTACATAAAGTTCGCTTATGGTATTCATGCGATGTGCGATGCGCACGCTGCGAGTCCAGTGCACTCGCACCGCGGCGCGTCGTTTAGCAACGGATGGACGCGCGGCCTGCCCCGCTGCGGAGTGATTGTAAATATTGTAAAGCAACATATCGCGTTATTTTTTTTTGTAAAAAAAACTGTGTATTTAATTAAAATTTGGTTTGTTCTTACATATGTAAAGCTAAAAAAATAGAATTAATTTTTTTGAAAAAGTCCAAATTTTTGGCATTAAAAAAAATTAAAAAGTACTTTTTCGTAATGAGAATATGCAGTATAATCATACCCCAAAGTTAATGGAAGCGGTCCTGATACACCCTGTATATACATATGTTTATTTTGGGTACCCTCCAGTTTGCTGTATGGTCATCCATAAACATATCAAAGACCATACAGTTGGTGTGTTTGTCTGGGGGTTATTATTATTATTACTACTCAGCCAGCAAACGAGCATGTGACCTTTTCTGACATTATATCAGACTAAAAAAACTGACTTAACAAATCACTCATTAATTATATAATAATAATCATTTATTTGCAAAAATGTATGTACAATAAGATGTTGTTGATAATAGAATTGCAAGTTCACAACCTGCCAGATATAGGCGTGCAAATATTATTGGTTTATATTTAGGTACATACTCTCACAATAATTTAATTTAAAGTTTACATGTCAATCGAAATATAAAATAAAAAATATATTCATAATCTCCGGAATAAAAAATTTTGAATAGGAGTTCTGGTGTCCTGAAATACCAACCCTAGGTCTAGTTTAGGGACCAGACTCGCAACACATTGCGTTGTATTTGATAATTAACATTAAAAAAACAAAAATCACAAATCAGAGCTTGTGTTATGGAATAAACATACATATATAAATATAGACAACCGTGACCCTAGAACAAACATCGGTGTTCAACACACAAACAATACCCCGACCAGGACTCGAGACTGAGACCTTCGACGTATGAGCAGCCTGATGAAACTCAGACGACAAATGTAATTAAGAAATTTTCTCATTTTTATTGAAAACATGTTTTTGGCCGAAATACCAAAATATTCTTAGCTTTTTATGTATTATTTTAAAAGTGTTTATAAATATATTTTGTTCCAGATATACTCGGAAGCGATAGTCGTGGTGCAGCTGAGCGGTAGCCTGTTGAACAGCACCTTCGTCCAGCACAGCGTGCTGCACGCCTACCTCCCGGACGGCTGGGAGGAGAAACTCGATTCGTTGATCGATAACGCATACACTTATGGAAGGGAGGGGATCTCGACTGGGGTTAGTGATCTGAAGTTATAAGTTCAATTAAGTGTTATTAATATCGAAATAAAAGATTTTTACTGAAACAAATGAATGGTGCTCACACCAAACCTTTAACCTGCCGGTTACGATACAATCTATGTACTTGGTTGGGGACACTCTTAGGAGCGTGCTCTTAAAACATAAGGCACTATTCTCTAAAATGTCAACTTCTTGTTGTGCTCAGAAAAAGATTTAAAGATTCAAAAAGAGAAATAACTGTTTTAAACTATCGCGGTTATTTTCACTATAGTTTAATGAATTTACGGGGTTCTTACCACGATTTTCGATTTTTATTTCGCGCGTCAGATATTTCGATGCTGTTGCAAGCACCATGATCGCGGACTCAGCACAAAATCGAAAATCGTGGTAAGAATCACGTAAATTCATTAAATTATAGCAAAAAGAGAAAGACTGAAAAAAGAGATGTTGCCAAGCCCCCTACAAAAATCGACAAATTAATTCCCTTTATAATTAATTGATGCTCAAATAAATGCATGTCATCGATTATTTTCAAGGTGTTGTTTTTTCCGAGCAAAATCCTGGGAATTTCAAAAATACTTATGTATATGCATAGTGTAATTGTCTTATGATAAAATAATGTTTATAATACGTTCATTAGCTCCAAATGCCTCCTCTTTACAATAACATAGGATAAATAAATTAATATACAAATATTCTCTTTTTGCGGACTTTGGAAACAGATCACAAGACTTGTGAGTTTTATTCATGCATTTTTAATTAGCACCATTTTTATAGTTCAAATCATTGAACCTCCACATGAACAATCCTCACTGCAATTAAATGAAATCAATTAAGACTTTATTTATAATGCTTATTTTATTAATCCCAAGTTATCTGGTAAAGGGATTTTGAACAAGATAAGTCGAAGGCTTTGTGTAAATTTTACGAATAGATTGACATTCTTTTCATTTGCTGCCGTAACTCGCAAGCCACTGGCCTAACTACAATAGCTTTTAGGGAACTAAACCACACGTTCCCTCAGATGTAATTGTAGAGACCAGGCCGCGGCCCACGGCCCGACAGTCATTGTCGGAAAGTATATATTGTAATCGCTTAAGTAAAGTTGATATTGCGATGTAGAACACGCGTTGTGATTGGTCGGTTGAGTAGCGCGTCACCGCTACAAGCTTTAAAGCGCTTAATCAAACAACGAATTCTTCCTTGTAAATCATTATTTGCACTTTAAGAATTAAAACAAAAGACCGCCTTCTCGCATTAAAAAATCACGGATTTGCACATTTTGTATTACTACGTATTCTTGTGCGCTAGCAATAAATATGTTTAATACCACTTTTGCTAAATCTTATGCCCTCTATATTGTTACATTTGAATCACATTTTCTGTTTCACCACATGTTTAGTTCCACCAGAGTATGGGGCGGTAAGTAATGCTCACCTAGCCTACGTAAATAGTATAAATGTTATTAAATTAACTTTTTTTATTGTTTTTGCACTAAAGGTTACGACTAAATTGAAACATTTGATTACTAGGATTTTTTCAATAAAGAAATAATAATACAATTTAAATACTATCCTTTTCTAAAGCTCAATGTGAATTCTATACTGCCGAATACTGTACCACACCTCCATATAGCTTAAACAGAACATGGGTACTATTCTTGAAAACAGTCGCGATGGATCGGCAAACCAATTTTGATATTTCGTACTCTTGGATGCGATACTAGTGCAAATTTTTTCATTATTGTACGAGCATTTTATGGAACTAACTGAGATCGAAATTGGCATTGGCACGTCCTAAGATATCAAATCGCCAATGTTGATAATATTGTTTTCAAAATAAAAGTCGCGTGACTTAAATTTGCTTTGGACTATAAAAATAATGAAATCTATTGCGAGGATAACCCTGGTGGCAATGTGACGTCCTCAATTTTAACTTTCACAAACAAAGACTCTCTCTTTTTACCAGGTAAAAAGCATCCTCAAAGAAGGCGATCCGGAAAAGATCGCACGCGTTGAACAGCAAATCTTGGATATCTGGGACCGGGTGTACCAGAGCTGGGTGTCCACGCACTTTGCGACGCAGGGCACGGGCCCGCAAGTGGATAACTCCGCGGTACAAGACTCCTGGGACAATTTCATGCATGATATGTCGAATACGCCAGGTTGGTTATGATTACTTAACGCCTGACGTATAAATACTGGTGTTATAAGTTTTACGTGTGTACTGTCTGCATCTGCCATACGACGCGGGTTTTTTTTTTTTGACAGCTGAATGCATCGACAATGTTCTTAGCCATGTTGAACGTGTGGAGAAAACGAGTTGAACCGTTCAAAAGGCATGCGTGCTGTCAGTCGGGGGCTTGTTAATTTGTGTTTACAAGTACTTCATTATTCATTTTAATATAAATTGAATCTTCTTATTTAATTTTTAGATGCAATTTCATTGTAGATGTGTGTGTATTTCATTTTTAGGCTTTTATATAAAATTGTGTGTTTAAATAAGAATTGGCCGTTAAATACTAAATAAATACCTATGATTTCTGTATAATAGCGATAGATATCTGGCAAGCGCCTGACGCGCGGAACTCGTCAATCTCGTCCTCTTCGCTTGATCTAACTTAGCCGCAACCTGACTGTCTCTGCAAGAAAGGATCGAGATTTCAATCTCCAATAGACCTTTAACCGCATGTTTTCCATACATAAGTTCATAGCCTTAAAATTCCGCAGGTATCTTCGACTACTCAGGCCTAGTGACCTGGGTGCAAGCAAACCTCGGGACCCTCAGTGCCATCGCCACGAGCGTGTGGGCCCCTCTGGCCAGCAACGTGTCTCTGCTGGCGGGGTCGCTCGGTGCCTTCACCACCCTGCTCCTGTCCGGGGGAGGCGCTATTGTCAACTGGTGCATTAACTTGGTCAGTTGTTTTGTGTTTTATTTATATTTATTTAAAATTTGCACACATTATATTGTACAGGGTGGCTTAATGCCACAAGGCATTCTCTACCAGCCAACCTTTAGGTAGGAGAACCGGTGTAAACAAAGTTTCAAGAATGTGGGTCATGACAAAGAACATGGGTAAGGTAGGCTAATTATTATTTAATAAAAGTATGAGATAAAAAATAATGAACCAAAACGAACAGAGAAAACACATAAAAGTATATCTACACAGATGTAACCATTAATAATTATTATTACATACATATACATACATCAATGTAAATGAAATAATACACATATATATATATAACATAATGAGATGAAATAATATAACATAATAACTTCTCAATGTTAATCCTAGAAGCAAATCATATCTTCTGCACCTCTCGTAGGAAAAGCTCTTTTAATCGAATTTTAAATTGATATTTGTTAGGAGCTTTCTTTATTTGAATTGGCAGTGCGTCCCATAAATGCACTGCTCTTACAGCGAAGGAAAACGAGTAAGATGCAGTGTTATGAACTGGTGTTGTTAGAAGCAGACTCTGGAGTGATCTTAGTTGTCTTTGATGTGTGGTATGAAGGAAGGAGAATTTATCTTTGAGGTACTGCGGGCAACAAGAATCAAAGAGCACAGAATATAGCACACACAAAAGACGAGTGTCGCGACGTCTACGTATTGGAAGCCATCGCAATTGTTCTCGGTAGGAAGATATGTGGTCAAATTTACGTAAGTTGAATATAAATCTGATACAATTATTAAGAAGCCGTTCTAGCCTGTTTAGTTGATTCTCACAGATATCCAAGTAGCATGTGTCAGCGTAGTCAATAATGGGTATGATCAGGGATTGCACCAGCATAATTTTAACTTTAGTTGGAAGGAAGTTTTTAAAGCGATATAGTGAGTGAAGTGCGTTATTGACTTTCTGACACACGCTTGTTACTTGTGGGTTCCACGATAATTTAGAATCAATTAAAAGCCCCAGATTTTTAACCACTGAACAAAAACTGATTGGCAACCCATCATAGGTTAATCTAGGAATATCAATCGCAGAGACACGGCCAACCATTTGCGGGCTTCCCACTACGACGGCCTGACACTTTAGAGGATTAACCCTTACGCCGAAATCACAGGACCAGTCGTGTATGGCTTTAAGATTGCGGTTGAGGGTCTCAATCGCATCTGACACTTTGTCCCAGCTACAATGGCAGTACAACTGTAGGTCATCAGCGTAGAGATGATATGAGCAAGATAAGGACGGTGTAACGTAATTAATAAATATTGAAAAGAGCAATGGGGATAGGATTCCACCTTGTGGTACACCAGCGCGCAGATAAGACCAGTTAGAAATACAGTCGTTAATACGTACAGCTTGCTGGCGCCCACGAAGGTAAGAGGAAAACCAGTTAAGAGAAATGGGACAAAAATTTAACGCGGAGAGGCAAGTGAGTAAAATGTCTGCATCCACACAGTTAAATGCGTTCGTAAAGTCTACCAGGACAATAAAAGTTAACTTCCGGTCGTCAATAGCTTTGCGCACATCATCCGTGACCTTAAGTAGTGCAGTTGTCGTGCTGTGACCCAAACGAAATCCAGACTGATAAGGATTTAGTAATCTATTTTCAGTGAGATATTTAAGAACTTGTCTATGAACTGCTCCCTCTATGATCTTAGACATGAATGGCAGGACAGATATTGGACGGATATCGTTAAGAGTGGTGGGATTCGGCTTTGTTGGGATTGGGCGGACAATTGCTTTTCGCCAGCATGCCGGGAACTGGCCAGAGTCAAGAGAATAATTAATAAGATAGGTAAGAACTGGTAGAATAGATTTCAAAATTAACACAATCATTCTTCGACTAAGACCGTCCCAACCTACAGCATTGGAGTGTAAGGAACGAACAAGTTTAGCTATATCGTCCTGGGTGACAGGTTCGAAATTAAAAATTGCAGTAGGTCGAGCTAACTCACTAAGTTTGGAGACTGTAATCTGTCTTGTTAGTCTGTCCAAGTCTGGAACAGAGGTAAAGTGGTTATTTAAAGTATTGGGATTAAATAACTTCTCGTCAAGATTAGGACGTAGTTTTCCCACACCGATAGAGTTTATAAATTTCCACTTCTGAGCTGGAGTTACATTGTTGAGGTTTTCAAAGAAATATCGACGCTTTGATGACCGACAAGCTTGATTGCAACTGTTTCTAGCAGTTTTGAATTCTAACCAACTCTCATCAGTGCGTAGCCTACGATATCTTTTATAGGCTTTATCTCTCTTTGTCATTGCCTGTCGCACATTCTCATTTAGCCATGGAGCTGGTGGACTTTTAACTTTAACTTGTTTAATGGGAGCATGTTTATCAAAAAGGGAAAGTATATTGTAATTTAGGATGTCCAGCTTGTCATCAATACAAGGTTTCGTATAAATAGAAGACCAGTCAATAGCCAATGCATCGTCTAATAAGTTGTCGATATTGATTTTAGCAAAGTTTCGCATCGGAATTATTGATGGTTTCATACGTAGAGGCTTGAGTTTGTACGCGAGGTAGACAAGGTCGTGCTTGGAAAACCCCGGAGCTAATAGCTGGCCAAATCGTAGTACCTTGGCTTTAGAGGACACTACCATTAAATCAAGCAACGTGGAGGAGTCGTTAGTGTGATGTGTCGGTAAGGTTGGTAAAATCTCTAAATTATTGGATTTAATAATGTCTGATAGTTTCTGTGCACGTTGAGTGTTTTCTAATAAACAAGTGTTAAAATCGCCCATTATAATTTTGTGAGGATTTCCCTGGCCGACGTTTTCTATCACCGTTTCAAAAGCATCGAAATAATTTATTTTTGGAGGACAATAAGTAACACCCAAGATGACTTTCACATTACTAACAATAACCTCAATAAATAAATACTCTGGGGCAGCCGCATAGTTAGATGGTGATTGAAATAATATATTAAATGATAAATTTTTGTGAAGGTAAATAGCCACTCCCCCGCCTCCTCTATTTATGCGGTCATTTCGGATCAGGATGTATCCAGGAATAGAAACTGAGGTAGAAGGAAGACTTGGTTTAAGCCAGGATTCTGATACCAATATTGCTTGAATATTGCTATCAGTAAAAGTTTCCAACAGCTCATTGTGGTGCGATGGTATACTCTGTGCGTTGATATGGCAAACGTTGAAGCTATTTTTGTTACTTTGCAACTCGTTCCTCAGATTCGTACCGAGTGTACAACAATCATCAAAGCTATTATTAAGAGAGGAACAAGCGGAAAAAAATGATTCGCCACCTGAGTGACTACAACTAGAGCTAGAATCTGACATAAATAGAAATGCTTAGATACAAAAAGAAAATTTAGCAGTATTAAAAAAGAAAAAAAAAATATTTATATATAATACAGAAAATAAATAAGTATATGATTTACATAAATAAAAAGATGTATATAAATAATGGCAACACCTAACGTTAAAATTGCGTCTATCTTAACGTGTGTGACTCAAATCAAATAAGCTAACTTAACCCGTGAAACTAAAAAAGAAAAAATCACAAACGGAATGGCTTGTCGCAAATAAACCCACGAAACTTATTCTATCTACCTGCCGGCTAGTGGTGTACACAAGAGTAAAAAAAAAAATATATAATATTAATACAACAATAGAAAATAGTGCAGTACAGAATTAATGTTGCAAGATATTGCTATAAAAATAATAATTAGCAAACTTATTCTTAACCTGGTAGCATTCACAATACAATAATAAAAAAAAAATAACAAAAAACTTCAAGTAGAAACACCGAGGAGCCATATGTAATTATACATTTCAATCACTCGTTGTCGACTTAATGTCAACGTCATACAAATGTCAACCAATCGACATAAATTAACTGCGCGTGAGTGAGATGGAAAATAACAGGAAAGAGAGAGAGAGAGATACCAATAACAAACAAAACATTGATTATAAATATTGCGATTGTAAATTATTATAATCTTCTTATGTGTTTAAATGAAAGTTACGCTAAATATGAGACTTACTTTCTAGTAGCCGTACGTTTGTTCTTAACCACGGGTTTAACCGCTGGTTTCGACGCTGGCGCAGCTGTTGTCGGGCTAGAAGGTGAGACATCTACGATGGCATCTACATCAGCAGGAGTTGCAACTCGGTGTCGGGCACCGTCACTTGTTAAGACGAAGATGTCTCCATCCCGAGTCCAGCACTTTGAGATGCCAAATTTTTCACGTGCTGACAAGAACGTTGTATGTCGGAGCTTCGTGAGAAACTCCGAGATGGTGATACCGGAGCCTTTCAAAGTAGTTTTGGAAAACCACACTTTATTGCGAACTTCATGATCCATAAAGCTGACCAATAAAGGCCTCGCACTACCGTTAGAACTAATGCCCAATCTTTGACCTCGGGAGATGCAATTTGAAGGTAAATTTGTGAGCTTCATCTTTTCTTTCACTATTTGTGTGGCAACTGTGATAACATTCTCATTCTTGCTTTCAGGGACTCCATGTATCAAAAGAATTTTCCGACGTCCTTGCATTTCCAGCCGATCAGTTTCTTTGGCAAGAAAATCTATTTGCCGCTGCAAATTAGCCAAATGTGAGATGATGAATGTTTTGAAGCTGGTGAATTCAGGTGGCAGAGATGGTTGTACCTGTTCAAAGTGGGTCATTCTGTTGTTAAACAGTTCAGCCATATCCTTGATGGACTTCTTTAAGTCTTCCACAGTGTTTTCCATAGTGCAAGTGAAGTGAGGTTATAATGTAAAATTTGTTTTGAAAATGGACAGGAAAGTGAAGCTTTCAGGTGCACAATAGCTTAGCACTGCATAATATTTACTTATAATATGATTAAGCGATATATAGTAATTTATTTAAATAAAAAACCTAATGAGCTGGCAAAGTAAGTGTTTTCGTTTTTATTGCCTACCCCCAAAAAAAATGTGTTGGGGCAGTGGTGTGAGTGAACAATGTCTCAAACTTGAGGCTCTAGGTTTGTGTGTACAGTGTAAGAGTACAGTGAACGATCTAACGGTTGGAACAGGGGAAGTAAAGCTCGCATAAAGTGCAAAGCGAGCATGTTATCCCTGGCGACATGGCCCTTCCACCATCCTTCACATAACAATAACTGCTAGGGCGCCTAGACTGAACAAGCGTGCCACGAACCGAAAAAGTTTGAGAATGAAAGTATTGGCCTTGTAAATTGTTCTAGATTCCAACTGCATGACAACAGAGAAGTTCTGACTTCTTCATGACTTCTGTTGTGGATGGATCTGATGAACAGGTGGAATCCAGAATATCCATACATATAAACAAAAAATATACACGACTAATAACTTGACATTTAACACCTGTATCGATATAGTACATCTTACCCCTGGATATTATGAAATATAGGTTGGGCAACGTACGTTTCTGAACATGAAAGTGTACTAACGCTGTGCAGCATACCATGCAAGGAATTAGCTGACATCTTTGAAGCACCACGATAGCTGGGTCACATAAGTAAAAACACAAAATTTAGTATTTTTACCTGTAAAAAAATTGGCGTTCCTTCGGTCGAAATCAAATATTTTCAACTCAACGTTGACAATTACTTGTTCTTATTGGCGTCAAATAAAGCATGACCAGTTCGGAAAAACCTTCGTGAAGAAGAAGAAGTCAGCAAGCAGCAACGTGCAACTGACACTCATCCAACTTTCGACATTTTAACAACTAAAATATGCATTTTATCAACAAACTATTCTTTTATATTGAAACTATCATAATTTCTATCGACATAACCTCACCCGTGGTCCATGGACCACTGTGGGGGCTGTGCACTACAGAGCAGCCAACTACATATTAGTCCTTCGAGGCGGATTTGAAATAGCTTCCGTAAAAGAGTTTATAGATTACATGTTACCGAACTAATGTTTTCTTTTTAAAATATAATTATATAACTACATTTTGTTTTCAATGATTGCTTTATCTTCCTACTCTAGGTGGTATTCTTCACAACGTTATTCTACCTGCTAGCATCCAGCAACGCTCTGTACAAGCCGGTGGAAGTCATCACTCAAGTGCAGCCTAACTTCGGACCGAGGCTTGGCATAGCGCTCTCTGTAGCTATTAATCAGGTATATATTTATTGGAATGTTCTACGTTAGATTGTTAGATGTTTTATTTTAGCAAAGGGTGCTATGAAGTGCGTTTTAAAAGGCATTAAATCTGCAAAACTCAACATCAGCACATCTTGAAATCTTTATAATATTCGCTGTATATAACTCCTCCCGTCTCCTTTTGACAGTTTTCAAAAACAAAGGTGGATTTCTTTGTTCTACACTTAACATTGAAGCTAAAAAAACGCGTATGTAACACGTTTCTTGTTCCATCAACAAAAGCGCAGTCCCTTTAAGAAACTCGACGACCAAATACTCCAACCATAGTTACTAATTATGGATAATTGCGACTTATGCGCAATGATGTCTGTGATTAATTAGTTCCATGGTCCCGGAAACCATACTATCAGGAATCGCATGCTCATTTTCCGGATATAAATATAGTTAAAAAATACAATAATTTCACGCATTTATTATTCAAAATACTACCAGGTGTTCCGGGCGTCGTTTAAAATGGCGCTTTTTTACGGCCTGTGGACGTGGCTAGTTCACAATTTATTTGGAGCCAAAGTCGTGTATCTTCCTTCTGGTGAGTCCCCTAACTAAACATATTGAATCTCTGGACATACAGAATAACTTTAATGATTTCATTGTAAGCAAATAATCCAGCATAATCATGTAATCGTTACTAGATCCAGCATAAAATAAACAATATTGTGTGTAATGGATACTTATGGGACCTGTACTGATCCACAATAAACATGTGTTGATCTAAATGGCATGTATTTAAATGATCGTTATAATTTTGCAAAAAAGGCAAAGATAAAAATCTAAATGGTCATATATTTTAATAATTGATCTCATTTCGTGTCGGGATGTTTGTTTGTCAAATTAAACCAAGTCGCTTTTCGTGAAAAGCTGGAAATGGTACTTGATTTGGTCCCTGTGCTACGCCGGATGCTGCCGCACCCGCGGCTCGCACGTGTATTAATTACATTGAAACCTAACCTAAGGGCTCATGTACAATAGCTCAATCAGTTTTTTTAGAGGATTAAATAATATTATCCCGATCTAAATATACCTATCTATCTCCGTTTCCTTTATATAATATTTCTATAAATAAATAATAAATAAATAAATATTTCTAACAATCACACAACATTATCTAGCCCAAATTAAGTATCATTAAGAACTTGTGTTATGGATACTAGATAACGGATAAATAAACTTAAGAAATATATAAACACAAATAGATTTTTTTTTTCATATAGAAATATTAGAAATAAACTTAAATAAACATACATACACATCCATGACTAGAAAGCAAATATTATATCTGCCTCTACCAGGATTCGAACCCGGGACCTCTGGCATGGAAGGCAAGGGTACTTACCTCCACACCAAACAGGCCGTCAGAATAAACATGTCACAATAAACTCGCAATGGCAATTCTAGTAACTTTTTTTAAACTAACCTTCACGTACATTTTAAATTTAAATCTGTAACCAGCTGAATAGCTACGTATTACATGTTGGAGAACAGGGGAGGGGCGTACAGTTATACGAAGTTTTAATCTCAGGCTTATCAAATTCAAATATTCATTTCTGAACATTGACTGGTTCCTATGGACGTCAGATAAAGCATGAGTCCACCTCCGTGAAGAAGAACTGGCAAGGAACTTCACGGGTATAATTTTATCAAAATAAATGTACAATGTTCATACAATATCTATGTATGTACAAAATTATTCTCATCTGCATGTTACCACGGCAAGTCTTCCTCCCGCCAAGTATACAAACGACGACGGCACCCGCCGTTCACGAGTTAACGCGGGGTCCACTCGCTCTCCTCAACCATATTAGAGGTTGTTGTGAGCGACCCGTCACCCGATATCGAGCTCATTGATATCCTTTCTAACCTCGTCCGTCCAGCCCGAGTGTTAATGCAACGCTGCCTAATTTTCGGCACATACCCTAGGAATGATTCCATGTACAGTACTTGTCAACTTAATCGTTACGACAACAACGTGCGCGTTGATAAGGTAAGGTATGAAATCAGCACGATTCTAGAAATAAAAGGACATAGAAATTAGAAATGTGGAGTTTCCTACGGGAACCTGATAAAATAACGGGCGACAAGGAAAACGTATGACTGTTATAATTCAGACTAAATCACTGACACATTTGAAGAGTAAGGGAAAAGAAAAATCATTGTCCCTCTGGCGTTGACGGCCTGTTTGGTGTGGAGGTAAGTAGCCTTGCCTTCCATGCCAGAGGTCCCGGGTTCGAATCCTGGTAGGGGCAGATATATTATTATATTTGCTTTCTAGTCATGGATGTGTATTTACGTTTATTTAAGTTTATTTCTAATATTTATACATTTAAAAAAAATATCTATGCGTGTTTATTTATTTCTTAAGTTTATTTATCCGTTATCTAGTATCCATAACACAAGTTCTTAATGATACTTAATTTGGGCTAGCTAATGTTGTGTGATTGTTAGAAATATTTATAAAAAAATTGTTTTGAGATAAAAATAAAAAACTGTTTTTCTTTGTTTGTTCTAATTATAAACTTACACAATTAGTGTGTGATTATAATGCGTTAAAAATGATTTATTTAGATTTCAACATTCAGTAATAAAGAATTATATCTTAGCTGTAATGCCACAAAAACAAAGTATTAACAAAATTAAACTTAAATAGGAATCAATGTCCATGGACAATGATATTTGATCACAAGTTCCATTTATGTAAAAAAAATGTGTTTTTATAGAAATAAAAATAGTAATAAAAAATATTATTATTCTCTTATTTTTTATTTTTAACTTAATAATCCTTATGTTGAAAAAATAAAAACCTAGAAACATTCTATGACAGATGTCAAAAAAAAGAAAAAAAAATCTTCTTAACTGGTGTGCCGTTTTTTTCTATGCAATTTTTTGGAGACAATGCTATTTATTTTAAGCTTCTGTTTTCACTAAGCCATAGATGGCGTTACTAACTTAATTTTCGAAAAAGTGTGACAATGATCTTTCTTTCCCTTTACCCTTCATTTGCTACTACCCCCAAGCTGCTAATAAAATATATAAAATAATAACCTACTTACCTAAGCTCATACATACATTACACTTTACCTTTTTAAATTGAAATCGTCCATTTAGTCCCAATTCATACAAACTCCTTTAGCGTTTTTATTCGCCTACAATAACAGTGTTAGTCACGCTACTAGCAAAATTATACATTACACTGCCTGCATTCGGTTTGAAATTTTCAAAAAGATAAATTAAAATGCAATATAATCAGTTAAGCTCATAAGCTTTTGAGATTATCGATAACATATAAACAAAAAAATAAACAAAAAAAATCTTTTCATGACATTAAAATAGTATAGATAATAAATAAGTAATAAAACCAAAGAAAAAATCACCAACTGTAACACCAACCCTTAAGTAAGCAGAACTTGTGTGATGTATGACCTTACAGCAAACTAAGGGGGAAACCAGAATAAACATACATGCGTAGCGGTGACGCGCTACTCAACCGACCAATCACAACGCGTGTTCTACATCGCAATATCAACTTTACTTAAGCGATTAAGAATATATATGACTTTCCGACAATGATTGTCGGGCCGTGGGCTGCGGCCTGCATACCCTTTTCCATCGGTGGGAACGAGTGGTGAAGTTCCCTAAACATGTATAAACTAACAACTGTTCGCAACAAACTAATGAATGCCCCAGCCAGGACTCCAACGCGGGACCTCCGCCGTACGAAGCACTCATCAGAGTGCTGGAGTATGTTTAAATAAGTGAACCTATTTTAGGTGCTTTTGTTTCAGTGTTATCTACGTGCTTGGTTTACCTATGTATTAGTTGTGTGAACTTGTGTGAGTGAGTGCGTGCATATTTTGTTATGAACGAACTTGTAAAGGGAGGTGAGACGTACTTACTTAGTAGAAAAAATAGTTTTATTTTAAGGATCCAACTATAATAAATAGATTCTTCGAATAATATACCTACATGTGAAACTTTGTGAGGTTGAACGAATGTTCGTATAATATCGTAAATAATTTATATTATACATCTTATATTATTTTGTAGTCTTCATCCGATTTTTCCATTTTTTAAACTTAATATTAACTATAATAATATGAGTTCTACTACTACTACGGCTTTCTACGACTAATGATATAGCATATTTTAGATTTATTTATAGATAATTTTATTATAACTCATCCTTTACTCAACCTCAGTGAAGATAAATCAAATCCAAATTTCATTGCGAACCGTGAATCATTCTTATTAAAAGCGATTACTACAACATTGTCAAATTAAAAATAATAACAAAATTCTCAAAGTTTCAGCTTAAATTTCGCCCCTCATTGCTATTGTCATAAAGTTGATTTCGCTTGTACGGCTTTTACCAAATTTGCATAATAAGATAAAACGACCGATAAAACCGTTGCGCGTTCAAAATAATACGAAATACTTTATCTTCCACCAACATGACCTTTATAGGATAAAATTATAACGCTGCTTGGTCGCAAAATGTGTCCGTACGTTCCGAATGAATGGTCGTAACTGTGGAAAACAGAAAATACGGTTCGCCGAACTTTAAAATTGGAACACTTCAAATATTTTTCCAGTTGTTTACGGCCAGCTATCTAAAAATATAAAAAGTTTGTAAGCGATATTCATTATTAACAAGAATTTGTACGAGTATTGTTAAAACATGATTAGTGTTTGTTAGAATGCGTAAGAGTGTCTTGTCTTTCATTGTGCTGTTCCACCTGACGTCTGGCATCAGGATTAACTTCACGACCTGCCAGGATCCAGAGTGGGAATGCGTTAATCATTTGTCATCGGATATCGTTTATACGTGTTCGGTGGTGAAGAGCGATGTGAGTATTTAAATCTAATCTTGTTCCTTTTCAAGGTATTTGTTTTTTCTTATAATTCCGTATATATTAGTTTTGTTTTTTTTTTGTTTATAATTCCGTGTAATCATTGAAGTGAGGTGTTTGCTCAAATGTATACCTGTCTCGTTTAATTCCGTATGCATTAACAAGTAATTACTTGAGCAAAAGTAACGACATAAGCAGTGATTTTAATTTCAATTTCGTTGAAGTCAGACATGTCAAAGTTAGAGTTCTTAGCGAAGAAATAGCCGTCACATTCTTTACTCAAAAAATGTTGCGATGTAAGAATTTAAAGAAGTTATGTACTTGTTTATGAATACGACTGTTATTCTCTTTGGCTTATTTGTTATTTTGAATCCAGGTCGATGGTATAATTATGCGTTTAACTAAAGACCCGGTTGTTTTGATGAAATTCTTTTATGTTGTAAAATTTTCAAGACGCACATTCTTTTCGCTCGGCTCCTGCAAATGGCAAGTTTGTGAGAAACGAATAAACAAAACGCGATTTCCTGCTTTAGTATTAACTATTATACAAAGCGACTAGCTGTTTATTTAAGCGGATAATTATAATATTAGTCTGCCAAATATACATTCAACAATATCCTTGTTTTCGCCGAGACATTTTTCATACTGAAATTTTGCTTATCGATTTGACATAGCTAAAATATTATATGTTCAACTATGATTAACAGAGTATTTCTCCGATTGTTCTAGGATTTTATCATCCACATCAAAGATTACTACACGGATTTGTTTCGAAGTGTGACCGTCCGGAACTGCAGCGACCTGAAAGTGGTCCTCGACTGCCCGCCGCTGCAAACCCACTCCAAACTCCAGCTGCTGAAAATTCAACATTGCGCCAAATTGGAGTTCATCACTTTAAGCAGCGCTTCCTTAATCCAAACCCCACCGGAAGTTATAATCGAAGATGTCAAAGAAGTGAAATCTCTTCCCACGAAGATAGTAAAATCACCGAGCAACAACCATGAACAGAAGTGCGTTGGGCGGAACACTATTAAAAAACTACGCGTCGCTCGAAGTCAAATCAACACGGTCGCAACTAAATCTATATGTAACGTAACGGGTATCAAAAGCATTGAATTTGAAAATGTTACCTTTTTAAATATAGAAAGCAATGCCATCAATGTTGTAACCGACAACATCGATACAGTTTTCTCGATTGTACACAGCGATATCAAAAAAATATCATCGAAGTCTATAACCGTCAACGTTAATACTTTCTCTGTAGTTGGCAACACATTCAATGACCTGCCGTTTAATGCGTTCAATGTCACTTCGGAGTATTTGAAATTCAATGATAACATCTTCAACATCATATATGGAAGGAGTATAACAGCTGAGTCCGCAAACGTTGATATCACAAATAATGAGATAAAAACGCTAAAGAAGAACGCATTCGCCGATTTAAAGATTAAAAAATACTACCACGTATCCAACCAATTTAGTTTCTCTAAAAACAGAATTCAAACTTTGGAACCGCATTCCTTGTATTTCGATTACGAAAACTTTAAAGACGCCGGTACAAAAATCAGTTTTACCAACAATCACATGGACTGCCTTTGTCGGAACATAGATTTTTTGTACTCGAAAACATTTAACAGGAATTTGAGTGGCTTGATATTAAATTTGGAGGCGAACAACACTTGTATATCAGCACCTTGCTACTTGCCTGTGGAAGTCGTCAAATTGCTGATGGAGAGTCACATGTGTCAAATAAACCTGGACACAACAGTGATGTGTTTGCTGTACAACGACAGACACACGAGTACAAATGACATGCCACTGGATGAAGTCACAGAACCAGCCCCTACTTTCTATTTGATTCGGCAAGCGAAGAATCCAAACGGGGACTCGAACGCCGCCGCGTTGACAGCCATCAACACCGTTGATTTACTTAGAGATAGCAATTTGAATTTTAAAAACAAAACGACTGTGAATGTCGTTTTTGATGCCACGAAGGATTTCGTAGAGACTTTGAGAAGTACGTCGCATAGTAAGCCGGCAGTGGGTGTTAAAGTGGAAAAGGTTAATAAATGCACGGCGAATGAGTGTCGAGATAATGTGGCTCACAACCGACAGAAGGCGTTGGATTTTTACAAATACGTTTACGCTCAGCTTCGACCGCCTAAACGCGATTAATGTAGCTTTACTTCATATTTATAATAATATTAAAAGTTATGAATAAATAATTTAATGTTCTTTTCCTTTTTGATACACAGCACAAAACATGTTGAGATATCAAAGAAAAGTAGTCATTACTTTTGGCTTAAATTATGGGATGGAGCGAGGGGCGTGGGATTATATAATAATAACAAGGACATTTTTTTGCTCTCTCTCATATTACTAATAACAAAAATTCAGAGTAAATATCTAAATAATATTGGCAAATTGGGTCGTAACACTAGCGGCGTTTTCTTCCAGACGAACTTTGTGGCTTATCTTGAATTTAATTAAAAACTCCTTAGTAGGTAAAGGCACAAACTAAATGAATGCGAGCGTAAGAATGCAGATAATAACTGTTTTGTACAGACATAAAAGCTATTGTAAATTTATTTTGAAAATTTAACACTCGTAACGTTTCTTGCCAGTTCTTCTTCACGAAGGTTTCTCTTAACTGGGGGTAGAGTCATGCTTTATTCGACGTCAATAAGAACAAGTAATTGTCAACGTTTAGAAATTAATATTTGATTTTGAATGAGGTTTTAGAAAGATTTTAATAAATCTTACATGAATTTATATTTTATTTATAGGGTATCTTTTACAATAATTTTTTTTATTGTAACTCTGCTACTGAACCGGTTATGGAGATTACGGTATTTTGCTAGATAAAAGGGACGTTTTACCGACGTAATATATCTTACGTTTAACCCGATATTTGCACAGGAGGAGTGAAACGCGTCATGTACTCTATACATTGACATATTACTCGCAAACTAAAAACGTACAAAAACCAGTAGTTTATAAACGGGCAGTAACACGTGGATCTACAATAGAAATAGATTATATATATATATATATATATATGCATTTATTTGTGTTCCATATAATCTGTCTGGTATTTTATCGCGAGCCAAAGGTTGATTGTGTTTGATGTTAGACCAAATGTAAATACCCAATGGGCTTAGCTGCTGATTACATACTTTGTGTTTGTTTCGATAAGTTTATTTTTGGTCTGTGTTAGCTTTTGCTCGCGACTTTATTCGTTCTTAACAGAATTTGGGGGTCTTTTATCCCCATCCTTAGAAGCCGTGTTTTAAAAATCTACTTACATAAAGATCAAATCTGTGCGCACCCTATAAGTACGTTAAGCTTGTATGTGTACAGCAAGTATGTGTGCGTGACAAAAATGTACTGATTGTACACGCACAAAAAGCGACGAAAACAATGATTTCACAAAATGCTGCCACACAAAATTTGTTTGCATATTTACAAGCATACGCACACATATGAGTTGATCCATCTATACCAAATTTTCGCGCACAGATTTGGCGGATACCGACCCCTGACTTCCCAAGTTATCACCGTTCCTTTCGGCTACTTCCAGTCCTGGCCGCAGTGCTCGGAGCAGCTCCATTCCTAGGGCCTTACCTGGCCGGGCTGCCGGCGGCGTTGGACGTATGGCTTCAAGGCAGACCCGTAGCCGCCATCTTGCTGCCTGTCACGCAAGCTGCACCCATCGCGTTCTTGGATGCCGCGGTCTATGCCGAGATTAAAGAGTGAGTTGTTTATTCCTATTTGTTTAGTGTTCGTTGCGTTCTTTAGTTTAACACGCCTGGGGTGGTTTTTCAAACGGGTATATATGTCTCTGTCTAATCATGGGGTATCAGAACCGGTGAAAAACGGTCGAAAGTGCCTATGGCCCAGCGTATGAATTTCGTTTTTCTTGCAGCATGTAGTCGGCAAACAAATACTTAAGTGTTTGTTATGTGGATTGGACATTATTAATCGTAGGCTTTTGGAATGATTAATAAGGTTGAAGGTTGCTTGCCAGATTCGGGGCAAAAGCTGAAATAGCCTTCCTGCAATTTTAAAGTTTTCAATACACTTGGAAGGAGAAAGACAAAGAAACATAATATATCTCTCAAAAGTAAAAGTTCCACCAATAAACGCTGTTTCTTTGTTTTTTTTTAAACAGGAATTTCATTCGCAGATATTGCTCGTTTGTCCATATGAACGTGTAATCCATGTTCCCATTTAATCAACAAATGACCTTTATCAATCTCCGAATTCCAGTGGCGGGCATCCGTACGTAACGGGCCTGGCGATAGCCGGGGGCATCTTCTACCTTGGTCCCGAGGGCGCCATCTTGGGTCCCCTGCTTCTTTGCTGCATCATGGTTGTGCTCAATCTCTCGTCGACTTTCTTGAGGGACACCCCCGCCGAGGAGAGGGCTGCCCTGCATTCGCGTGTCAGGTAAACGTCCGGCCTTCGGCACTCATAAGTTGTACATTTTTAGTTGGGTAGACAACAGCTTTCGAATATTTAAAGACATACATATTCATTTTTGTAAATATACGCCTTATTATCATTCAATACAGCTCAAAATTCAAAAAGTACTAATTTTATAAAAATATAATTATAAAACTATTGGCTTTGAAAAACAGGAATATAACAAAACAATAATTTGTAAAATTCATTAATGCTGATCAGGAACAATAAAATAACAGTATTTACTATGTAGATTTTTACGGTAAACGCTTAATCTTTTTGGTTTTTAATAATACTGTGCGTAATACTATACATTCAAAGCCCAGGTTTATACGTCATTTGTGACGTCACATTGCAAAACCATAAATCGTTATCTAGGCCTTTGCAAAATCTTACTCTACATATCAATGTATTCTGTAAACTATAGAATGTTCCTTGTTGAATCCTTGGGAAAATTTTATGTATTATTATTACTATACCATACAAATATAAAAAAATTGGGGCATTTTTCACGAACTTGTCAAAATGCTTGTTTTGTATTTTGATTTTAGGCTGGGTATGTTTTACTAAGGGCCGACTGTTGCTCAGATAACTTTTATCTTAAGAATAACTTTGACACTGGTCAAGACTTTGCATAGAAATTATATTGAGTACTCAAAATTATTCTACGGATAAAAGTTATGTGAGCTTCAATACAATCAGCTCTCAAACAAAATGATCGAATATGTGTTTTGAGAAAATTGATTTCCGTGAAGTTTGTTGAAAATTATTCTACGTCGACAGGTGTTGCCAAATGAGTGGTTTGTGGTGTATTGTGATGGTCAAAGAACCCGTTGCTCACTAACGTACTTACAAACGTACGACTAGATTCAGTTATTTATATTAAATATATCTATAATTATAAATTTATAATTAAAGAGTCTTTGTAAGTAATCTGTTTTCGATTATTAAATTCTAGAAACTTATTTATAACAGCTTTTTTTACTCTTAAGGTCTTTCTTGGGATTTAATTAGAATAGAAGCCGTGTGTACCTGTAAGTTTGCGTTTTGGCTCATCATGTTTGATAATCTCGCTATAGCACCGTTGATGTATAAAAGCTACGTACAGGGTGGCTGGCAAAATGCTGGTTAAGTTAAATAAACCAGTCGTCCATCGCATATAAACTCTAGATACACAATCAGGGTCAACAAAACGTCATAGACAAAAGAGTGCCCAAATGAGTACTTGGGTTCGACAGTTATTATGTCAAATAGTATTTAATTTTATTCATTTAAGTCTCTAAAAAAATAATGAGTGATCATATATTATTATCAATGTACAAGAAGTAATAATAAAATTTCGTGTTTGAAGTTTGATTCCAGGCAAAAATCAACAGCCAAGTTTTATAAAAAATTTCAAGTTTTATAAATTATATTTAAAATCTTGCTCGTAGGTTTGTATTTGCAATAAAGTATGTTGCTATGTACAAATTGTCATTTCTTGACAAACGTGCTGACGTTAGCAGTGTATAGTGTCATATTTCTAAAAAACTGTGTTTCTAGTTTTTATTTGTGATGGAAGAAACAAAATCGATGCATGTAGTGTATTTTAAGTAACCCATCTTGACTGCAGCCTGTTTTTGCTTCTAGATTTATATAGTAAATACGCACATATACCAATAATGCAATTTTTTATTTATTGATGCATACTATCAAATCTTGAGACAAAAGTAGTCTCAAAAATAACTTTGTACGAAACATCCCACATTTTTGTATCGGCATTGTTAAAATCTTCAGCATTTTCACGTTGAAAAAACGCTAACTTCAGATACGGAAATTAATTTCACACTCCACGGATCGAAAACTTATGTTTTAACAAAAAGCGCATCCTAATATATTCACCCGCGTTTCAAAAAACCAAAATGTTTTTCGTCAGGGTTGAACCTTAGATGCCACCACGCCGGCCCTCATCAGCTTACATGCTATGGATTAACAGCGCCAAAGAACAAATCAAAGCCGACAACCCTGGCCTGAAGGTCACAGAAATTGCCAAAAAAGGCGGCGACCTCTGGCGGGCTATGAATCCTGTGGACCGTAGACCATGGGACGAGAAAGCTGCAAAAGCTAATGAAGAATACTTAAAGGCTTTAGAAAACAACTAAACTAATCCTTTCCATGAAATCCAGCAATCACGTAAACAAAAATGGCCGCCTAATGAAACAGTATTGTGGATAAAATCGTAGAATTCACTTTTCGTAAACAAAAAAAGCTTGTCTTGAGGTTCTCAATAGATACCTCTTAAACAGGCATGTACGGTGTCCTCATATTCATATCCCCTCCACCAAGTGAGATGGAAGATTGCTATTTACAATAATACTAACAATTACCAATAAAACACAGTGGAGTACTTGCGGCATTTCGACTGACATCTTCAGGTACAGGCAAATACGGCATAACATATGGAATTTTACTTTACTTTTGTATTCATTAAACTCACACTGTAGATATATTTGTCGTCTGCAATTCAAATACAGCTGCGTGCAATTTTTTGAAGACATTTTCAATTGGAACTGATTAGTTGTTAAAATTGTTGTTAATAAATGCATCGAAATAAATAATAATTTCCTTTATAGGCGTTATAAAAACATTCAATTGATTAAAATCTAACCGTACGTATTTAATTTTCAAACTTCTTCTCCTCTTGTATATTATATGTGACAGGACCCGATATCGAATTTTCGCAATTAAAATGATTTATTAAATGGTTTATCAGCTTGAAAATTTAAATAATGCTCGCAGTTGATATTGAAATATGACACACAGTATGTCAGTGTGGTTAATTGGTTTGTTTACATGATTGTTTGATTTTATTGAAAGACGCAATGTAATTCATGTTTATGTATCCTGTAGATCGCATTTATTTTTATTAGAACAGAACTTAAGATTCTAGTTCAAAACCCGTTTTATTACGTTGTTTGAGGCGGGCGTTTTTATTAAGTTTTATACAAAATCCGTTTAATGGTGGTTTAGATATTTTAATCGCTTTTTAAAGACAATATTTAAATGTGAACAAACTTTTTGGAGCAACCTTAAAGGTTTAAATATAGGAACAGTTAAGTTGTCATTCGTTTATTTTAAGTGAATCTCATTTCAAAACACATTTATTAGCTAAACATTTTTGTTAAATTGATGACACAAAAAATTGTTTCATAAAAAATATTCCAAACTAGAATGTCGTTATCAATTGACTTTTATTCAGTGCTATATTTTTTTTTAACTCTTATGTTTTCGTAATGATGTTATCATGCTGAAACATTTATAACATTAAAATTAAAACGTTAAACATATCCTAACAAAGATATAGTTAATACGCGTATTTTGTTAATATTGTATTTACTAACACTAGTCTAAAACCTTGTATTTACTAACACTATTCTAAAGCCTTGTGGAGCGGCCGATAACCGAGACAGCGGGGCGCGGGCGGATCATAACGGTGCGTCGCCCCGCTCCGCGCCGCCGACCGAGCTATTGACGGCTCAGTGCCGTACCAACTATCATACGCACAATCCGCGCTCGCGCATTTTATTTTTGTAGTTCGAAATACGAGCTTATAATTCATTTGTCTTAACGTTTAATACATATCATACAGTCCACTACACATAGTTTTATTGAAGGCCCCAACCATTGTAAATGCGCGAGCGCGGATTGTGCGTATGATAGTTGGTACGGCACTGAGCCGTCAGTAGCTCGGTCGGCGGCGCGGAGCGGGGCGACGCACCGTTATGATCCGCCCGCGCCCCGCTGTCTTGGTCATCGGCCGATCCACCTTGTATTTACTAACACTAGTCTAAAGCCTTGTATTTACTAACACTAGTCCAAAGCCTTGTATTTACTAACACTAGTCTATAACCTTGTATTTGCTAACCCATTTGTGTGCCATGAAATAAAGAACATATATATTTTTATTATTAGTACACAGCGTTTTAATTAGAACGACAGGAAATTTGTAGTAGAATTACCATGGCTGAGTGCGGTCCTACAGTCCTAAGATAGGTTGCGTGCTACGTTACAGATACAAATGAAAAAATCCCGACAGCAAAGAGCACGTATATCTCTTTAACTGCTTAACCGTATTTCAATAAACGCGGATAAGAAAGAAACTTTAGTTTTCACGATTCATTATAGTAAATAAAACACAGAATTTTATTGCGTTTAACCGATTCCTGGCCCATGACGCACCTAGCGCGTCATGCATGAAGAAACCTTCAAGGAGGCCCATGACGCGACAAGTGCGTCATTAGGAAATTGTGGTAATTCAAATTTTTATTCAATTCAAACAAAAAATCCCTTTAGTTTATATAAAAATTAACACATTAGAGACACTAACATCTATGGCCAAGTCGTCAACCACATTCCATACTTAATTGTTTTCATACAATAAAATATGAAAAAATGTCTAATAAAAGTGCCATCTACCCAACTCTTTTATGGTACATATTTATTTTGGTTCAAAATGCATAAGGAATTCGTGATAATAATAAGAACATTCATATTATTTCTATAAAATACCTCAGAATGGAGATTCGTATTGGCAGAAAACTTAAAGTAACCTATCAACTAAAATTATATAAATGGCCAAACCATTCTTAAATAATAACACATATCTGACCGGCACGTTACGGCAAAATAAAAAAGGGATCCCAAAGAGGTGGTTAATACTAAACAACAAATAAACGAAGCTTGTATTACGCATAACAATAAAAATGTAACGGTTACAAAATGACAAGATAAGAGGGAGGTCTGTTTCGTCAGTTCTGAACAAAAAAGCGCATATGTACATACAAAAAATAAATACGGAAACGATTCCTTCAAACCTAAAATGCAGGTTTAATACAACAAATATCTGAGATCAGTCGACAAGCACGACCAAATGTTAAGTTATTATTGTGCCGAACATAAAACGTTAAGATGGTATAAAAAAGTAATTATCCACATCATGCAGGTTCAGTTAGTATATTCGTTTTCCTTATATAATTTAAACAGAAATGAAGACAAGTTTGTATGATTTTCGATTACAAGTCATTGAACACCTATTACCTAATAAATTAGAGGCCGTCACATCCTGGTAGAATTCATTTGCCGGCACATTTACTCAAGAGAAATAGCAAAATAATGAAAAAACGATGCAGGCTCTGCTTTAATGTACATAAAAAAAAGAGTCGAACTATTATTTGGCTGTCCGAACAGGTTTTCCTGGATTATGCGTGGAATGTTTTAAAGCATTTCACAAATACTAATCGTTGTTATTGATTTTAAGAACATAACGCTCTAGTCACTGCACCATTTAAGTAGAAAAAATTTATATATTTTTATCATTTATTAACAGTACAATCTTTCAGTTACAAGTTATGATTACAATGATTAATCAGTTTTAACATGTTAAACAACAGCTCCATAATTGAAGTAAGTAGATTTTTCCTAAGAAACAAATATCCTTAAATATCTTATAACAGTCTTTAAATACAAAAATTTAAAAAAAGAATGGGATCAACACCTCGATTAATGTTTTCCGGGATCATTCTATCTTTTCTTACATATATACCCAATATGTGTCAATTTTATTATTTTTCAACTATTTCTATAATATTTTGCACAATAGCATATCTTTCATAGTGTTAAATCGAAGTAATTCATTGGACACAAATTGCCCGAAATATTTGCAGCTGTGTATATCCACGACTGTCAAAGAAGGAAAATCTTCTGCTGGAAAATCTGCTTATTCCCAGTGCACGTTGCACTATCCTTCGGACTGACAGTTCTGCTTGAATACCTGGTCATCGTCTCACTGTTTCTATTTCCGATTCGGGAATAAATCTGCGTTTTCTAATTAATTCTGGAACAAAATTTTAAAATATATATACTTAACTAATTAATCCAGATTGATGCAATATGATTCCTAAAGGGTAATATCTACAGCTATTATACCATCCTATATCAACAATAAGTTCAACAAAAAAGTAGAAAAGGTTTACAACTCCTGGTGGAAATCTGTAACTTACCTTCCATTTCCTATAAAACACGTAGATAGTCACTTTAAAACACACTAAACCAATAAATAAAACATAATACACAGTAAAAGGTTTCACGTTGTATTATTATAGTTAAAACTGCTTAGAGTAAAAACATTACCGGGGGCCAATGACGCTCTAGGTCCGTCATCATTCAGGGAGGCCCATGACGCGACTCGCGTGTCATTAAATTTTGTATGGGGCCGGGGCGGAAAAGCTCGAAAAATGAAGGTGGCAAGGAATCGGTTTATATTTATTAATTTTTACAGACAGCTCACTTCTCTCTAATGTGGTTGAGGAGAGCGATGGCTGGATCCCACGTTAACTCGTGAACGGGTGCCGTTTGAGGGTGGACATAAGGAAACTCTGTAAATTTATTTTGAAAAAAATATTGCCGTGAAGTTTTTTGCCAGTTCTTCTTCACGAAGGTTTTTCCGAACTGGTGGTAGAGTCATGTTTTATTTGATGTCAATAAGAACAAGTAATTGTCAAATTTGAGAAATAAATATTTGATTTGATTCTTAACGACCGATGGCAGATCATTAATATAAACTAAAAATAGGAAAGGACCAAGAACTGAGCCCTGGGGCACACCCATTGTCACTGCCGATCCTGATGATTTTTCTCCATTTATTGCAACTTTCTGTTTTCTATTAGAAATATATGATTTAATCAAGGCAAGCGCTCGGGTTTTAATGCCGTAATGGTGCAGTTTCATGAGTAGAGTAGTATGATCCACACAGTCGAACGCCTTGGACAAGTCACAAAAGACACCAATAGCATCACACGACTCCTCCCAGGCGCTGAATACGTGTTTTATGAGCTCAACACCGGCATCGGTTGTTGAGCGACCCCGCGTGAAACCAAACTGCTTAAAATTCATTAAACTATTACCGTAAAAATGAGAAAGTAATTGATTTAAAATTAATTTTTCAAAAATCTTACTGAGCGTTGGTAGTATAGATATAGGTTTAAAATTATTAGGGTCAGACATACTACCTGCTTTGAATATTGGAATGACCTTACTCAATTTCATTAAATCAGGAAAAACACCATTATCAACACAGTCATTAAATATACTGGCTAAGTACGGGGCTATACCATCAATGACAGATTCAATAATTTTAACAGAAATCCCATCTAAATCGGCAGTATTTTTTACTTTAATGCTTTTAAATGCATTTAAAACTTGTGGAACAGTAACATGTTTAAAAATAAAATCAATATTGCATGAATTTACATTTTCTGTTAGCAGTGACTGTGCAAGAGTGGAACATGAATTAATACTCGAAGTAGTTGACACAGGGATGGCAGTAAAAAAATTTTCAAATGCTTCAGCAACTTCTTTGTCAGTTGACAACACTTTATCATTAATTTTTAAATTATATTTGGTGTGTGGTTCTTTTGCTTTCCCAGTTTCCTGATTAATTATATTCCATGCAGTTTTTGAAATGTTAGTACTATATTTAATTTTATTATTAATGTAATTAGATTTAGCTACACTGCAAACTCGTTTAAATAATTTTGAATACTTTTTAACATATTCATAAAATGTCTTATTATGATTATAAGTTCTTTCACTGTACAATTCATATAATCTATTTCTACTTCTGCATATTCCCACTGTTGCCCAGTCACTAAACCTAAATAAATTATTATTTATACATATTTTCTTTTTTTTAAAAACAGAGTCATATTCATTTCTAATTATATTATGAATAGAGTTATATTGAGTAATAGGATCTGCACAGTAATCTAATTTAAATGTTTTTTCAAATACATTTTTCCTAAATGTTTCAAGCCGTCTCTCATTCATGGGTATAAAGGTAATTTCTCTTTTTAAAGTCTTTTTTAGCCCAATATCAAAAGTGGCCAACTGCCCACTATGATCTGATTGTAGTTTATTAATTACTGACTTTGTACATGGCATTAAATTTGTAAAAATGTTATCAAGACATGTGGCTGAGGTCGCTGTGATTCGCGTAGGCTCTAAGAAGAGATTTTTTAGGTTGTAACAATTAAAAAGATTCAAGAATCGTTTACTTTGTGATGTCTCTACTAATAAATCAATATTAAAATCGCCACAAATAATTATTTCTTTGTTTTTGTTATTTACTCTATGTAATACCTCATCCATAGTGCTTTCAAATACTTCAAATGGTGAGGACAATATTCCCTATCTCAATACAGGCTATTTCAACTGATCGCCGGCTGTATCCTGTTTTTAATTATTTTATTTTAATTACCTCATGACGTATTTGGTAGTAGCTCACGACTCCTCCACCGAAAACCCTTAACTCTAGTTGTCTATTTACACACGGTTTACAATTCTGAATCATGTCACAAGCCTTGCTTACTATTGTGTGGTATTGGCAGTGCGATGAGCTCCACTCTATTCTAAGCATTGGGTCTTTTCTTTTGTTTAATTAAAGAATTCCTCTGGTTCTGCTTTGCTTCTTTTCTCCTTGCATCTACTCTACACATTACATATGGCATTACTTCTTCCATTTACAATAATGGCTTTCAATTTGATATTAGCAAGAAAAGTTCATAATTCTTGGTGCAAAATAAACGGCGGTCCCATGGCTTGATGTTGCAATGACGTACAAAAAGCTTTTAATTGATACGTTAATTGCATTGTAAATGCGCTTTTCCGAACAACAGGCGACTTAAGCGTCCTTTTGTACGTATAAGACCGCACCATTTTTTAAATGTAATTTTGTAAACACTCCAAAATTAGCATGTTCAATGAATGAATTAATTCCCTTAAATTAACGAAACAATTCTGGCGCAATATATCTGTATAACCTGCGTCACCATCAAAGCTGTAGGGAGCTCGACGAGATAGAAAAAAACGACCATCCACCATCCACGCTTCGCTTTGCTCATCACATGTCATCTTTGGGAAAAGGTTTAGTGGAATGAGGTTTTTGTCATTGAGGTTTTTGGTTTTTACATAATGACGTCAGCGTTAGCGGTGTTCACGAACATTCATGAACATTCGGGAAGAGTGCCGACCGGCGAAATCCGTTTTGGTTTTGTTGGACAAGCCGAAGGTGTCGATCTACGGCAAACTCGAACGGACAAGCCAGGAATGTGAAGTAACTGCCGAGAGCCGGCCTTCGTGTTCAACAGATACTAACGAACCGAGCCGAATGCCTGCCCGAGTATGTAGTACCCCTGAGGCTTGCGAGAGACGTGTGTTAGCCCATGTACTTTTTGACTTACTTATAAGCAAGTTGTATTACACATTAAATGACTATCTAAATGACAAATCTATTGAGACCGACACTTGTTGGTAGGATGTTGTGGAACTTAGTAGTATTTAACGACCTTCGATGTGCCGACTTCTTCGCATCGCTAAACTAACATCTCTGATAAAAAAAATCACATCGTTTCACAGCTTTGATTCCTAGCACGGCACAACTTCTGAGCACATCACTGCTGAATACGCAGCCAATTATGATAAAACTAAACGAACACTAAACCGGATGATATTGTTTACCGATCGGAAAAGGGCCACGTGGGCTCAACCTCATTCTAAGTAACCTTCCCAAAGACAGCAAAGCTGGCAACTGACATTTAAGATTTTTATGAAGGACCAAAACTTTTTCATTTTCGCTGTATGTTTTCTTTGGAAAGTTGCTCCGAATTGTGATCTGAGCACAGAGAGTAAGAAGCCACCCAATATAATTATTCGATTATCGCACCGAACCATAAGAATTGTAGAATGTTACACGCGCTTGTCATATGTCACGATGTCGTTTCACAACTTACTCATGTGAAAGCCGCTTAGTAGTATACATTTATACGTCTATATTCTATAATAACAGCATCTCTCTTATTTATTTCCAGGCTCGGGGCATTCTATTGATGTTCTTGCATGGATAACATGTTTGTGACGTCAGCAAATCTTCACGAAAAAAATAAACTAAAAGACTCTAATTTTACTGAATGTCTAACTTTAACACCCGTATCCATAAACAAGTAATTACTTTGAGAAGTCATTGTTTGGAGCTAGAGTTCTTAAATCATAAAATTTTATTTCATAGTCGAGTAACGCACTACACTGCGCAAGGGCAAGAAGTGACGTTTCTCAATTCTTAAGTAAAGAAAATGATAAGTTCTTGGCTGAGAATTTTAACTTTCATCCAAATTCTCAACTATGAAATAAAGGTCATTGCTTAAATAGTTACTTCTGCTCAAGTAATTACTCGTTTATGAATACGAGTGTAAATGTTTTTGTCTAGTTTAGATAGTCAAATTTACTTTATACTAGAAATATTTATATGTAGTAACTTATGCAAATGCGTTATGATTTTATATTATGTTTACAGATATTTTTGTTTATTGGACCTTTTATAACTAAGTAATTAAATGTTATTTGATTACACAATAACAAATTAATAAAGCTAGATTTGAGCTTGTTTTGTATAATCTCTTAGAAGATGCATATTGAATGAAACATATAACTCCTAACCTATAACTCAACACGAAAGTGAAAAAAATAACGTGCTTATTCTTTCTAGTCAGCAATATCTCAAAAAAAAATAGACTGACATATCGTTTCAAAGTTTAAAATGACTTCTGTAAGTAATAGTGCCCCCGATAGTTAAAAAGACGTATCTAACAAAAACTAAAAACTGAGAAATAAACGTTTAAATGAAGTAAACGGGAAATCGTTTGCTGTCTTCGAGTAAATTAAAATATTTACGTACCAAAAGTCGAAAATAATGACCACTATAATAGGCTTTAACTTGGTTTAATAAATAATATGAGTTTATTAAATTATTACAATAAAAATAATGAAATAACAATTTCACCTTAGCATAAAAAATGAAGAAAAATATAACGTACTTGATTACATGGCTAGATGCGTCCTTTCAATTTCATACGCTTTTGACTGTATGTTTCTTCTAAGTATTTAGTTTATCTATCTAGTATATAATTTTAACAGAAACGGGCGCACACAGGTATTTCCGCCTTTTTTCTTAAGAATTAAAAGTATGTAGATAACCCTTGGCTTAGATAGAATGTTAATAATTTTTTTTAATAATCCTTTTATCTAAGGTGGTATATCTGAAATAGTACAGTAGGTTCGTAGTTATCATATAAACCATAGCCTAATTAATTTTTTGTAAATAAAACACAATTTATATAGTCAAGTATTTATTTTAAAATCTTTTGACCCAAAACTACAAAAATGCTATCCATGGCACAGTAAATTATAATGAAAATCAATACTATGTATTAAACTTGAGCAAAGTTTAGCTTAATCAGTCTTAAATAGATACAGATATAATATAATTATCTCTTTTATCTTTATAGAACAAACACGTCTTAATTCGCTAATAATCCCATTACTATAATTAGTTTTCAAGAGTAGTTTACAAACAATATTATGATAATTATGGGACTAAAATATCAAAGTAAAAAGCTATAACATTAATATCAAAAAAAAAAAAAGCATCAGTCTTAACTGCCTCTAGATTCTCCTAAAATCTAACTTTAACGTAAGATCACAGACAACTATCAATCCTTGGACAAATCTTAAAACCAAGTACAAAAATTGCTTTTTTTTAATAAATATTACCTTACCTAAAAAATCTAAATAGATAGTATTAACCAGCGAAGTAAATGTAGTTTCACTGCTACCAAAAAAAGAGCTGCTGTTCCTTTGTGTACCTATTTGTCAACATCTTCCTCATATTCGTTAATCAAATCGGCAGAGTTATCATTAACTGGCAAATTTCGCCAAAAACGCCCTTCGGTTCTCTGGCATAAGTGAAAGTAACTCATTGATTATATCAGATTTTAGCTTTTTATTAACTCCGCTGAATTGAGTTTTTATCACCCGGTCTTGGAATGCATATTTAATATATTTCAATCTCAGGACGTCCAGTTCTTTTTCTATGCCATCAAAATCAGTTCTGGAAGCTATTGTATTAATTCCCCTCCGAAAAGTTACTTCGCACATGTTATTCAGATATACTCTTGGTATCATATATTGAAGTTTGTAGGAAGAAGAGCAAACTTCAAATGTACAAAAGTCGCTGACGACCATTTTCTTTACAGTGATTTTACGATGAGTATCAGAAAGCGCGTGATGGGAGTCTTCGAAGTCATATATTCTTTTCTTCTTTTTGAGTGACGACTCGACCTGGTGATGAAATTCATCCGCTGACATGTAAGTGTGTCCTACTTCCAAATATTTCAGAGTGATAATTTCCAAATTTACATCGCTCGAGTTTATCAAATACAATAAATAGGAAAAAAGACTCCAGGTCTTGTTTTGAGCGGCACAGTTATCAAGCCACACACACGATAATGCAAAAAAAGGGCTCGGAAACAGCTTATGATGTCGTCTTTTTTCCTACCTGCAATGGCTTTGTGCCAGATACAAACAAATGTGTCCTTTGCGCCTCGAAATTTCTTGTCTCCAAGAGGTACGAAACTCTCGTTAAATAATATCAGTCTTGGGCAAAATATAGCAATTCATCTAGACGAGGGCACATTATAATCTTTTCTAGGTCTACTGAGTAATATATAGCGTCACTGGTTTGGTCTTGCATACTCATTTGACGAGATTTATCTTCACCGTATTTTTCTCGTGCTAAAATGTATCTTCTGTGATGTAATTCGTATTCCTTACATTCGGTGCAATTTCGATGACGGATCTCCATAATATCAGGGTTGTGTAATTTATATTTTTCACAGATTTCGAACTCCTCATTGCCTAGTTTTGCGAATGAGGTATTAAGTTCTTTAATAACTCGTTGGTAGTGATTGTAAGATAAACAATCTTCGGAAGCGGACTGCTCAGTTATACCAGAGACTATTAAATAACTATAGACTGACCATCTCCATACAAAAATTCGTGACTCGGAAAAAGGTCAAAATCCAAGCTATTACTAGATGTCGCTCTCAAATAGCTTGGACCAACCTTGTCGTCTTTAATTTTTATATGAATTATTGACAAGAAACGTAATGCAAAATATTTGTATTAATATGGACTAAAACTGCTAGATGGCGTTGTCAAATAACCTGAAACCTTAGCAAGTAGGATTTATTCCTTTCCTGAAATTGGAAAATGTCATAAATTTTTATACCATTGATTTTGATAATTTTACTCAATAAGAATAGGTAGATAGTAATTTATTCTTACTTTATAGATGATTAAATAACAACTACAAAAGACCTTAAAAATACTGGTATAAGTTTATTTTGTTCAGAGACGCCTGGGCACTACCATCCTCCTTATTTTAATTGCCATAATAACCTATTTTTTAAAGGTTTTATTATCACAGTTGTGATAAACGCACATGTAATACGAAATATGTAGCAGCCAAAACGTAAACTTAATCAAGGTCCATAAAATTTGCACGAGTCACAGTAGGCGAGCAGAAATATTGTGAATTCAAAGAAATGCAGGGAAAAGTTCCAAAACAAACACACACCCATAGCAACAACAATAAACGACAAAGAATTCAAATTGTCAAACAAATAAAATGTTGTCATAATAATAACAAAAAAAGTTGATGGATAAAGAACATTTTTTTAAATAATAATCCAGCAAGAAAATATTTTTTTAACTACTGCAAAATAGTTATGAGTTATATGCGTTATAAATAAAAATTATGCACTTATTAAGACATAATTTTTATCGATATCAAAAAATAAAGTAAAATATTATATACCTATTAAATAAATGCACTGAAATTCGTTTTATTATGTTAAGGCAGATAAGAACAAACTGTGTAGATGAATGCTATATTTATGTGGGAAAAATTATATACTGGCAATACAGTAACCCAGTAACACTACGAATAATATCCGGTGTGGTGTAAAGTTTTCTGTTACTGAATTATAAGAGAGGCAACATAGCATCAAATAATATAATGCACTAGCTGGCAACATCTGCTGTCGCCTGATACCTACGGATAGTACTTGCAATGAAATATCAAAAGATTTTGCAAACAGCGCCATCTTAAGCTTTTTACGTATTATTTTGACTAAATTTAAATAACTTGTCAATCTAATACAACTAACGCCATCTCTCTATCTTAAAAACAACTATTTTTCAAGTCACAAAATTTTGTTTGACATGGTTAGTCTATAGTTATTTACTAGTATCTGGTTATACCCATTTTTTCACAAAAGTCTTTGTACGTATCACTAATATTTTTCGGTTCTGATGGTAAATATTTTCGATTGGGTGCATGTACCATTTTGTAGTGTGATAAAGCAGGATGAAAAAAATCAATGTCTCATCTGTCATCTCTCTGTCAATCAAAGAAACAAGCCAATCAAATGATGGGCTTGTTATCGATCTTTTTAGGGTTGAGATTACAGCCTCGCATATCCGTTATTTCTTGTACTTGCACTTGTTTTAAAGCGTTTCGCAGATCCTTATCGTTTTTTTCTCACATCCCAGGGTTGTAAAAAAAAAATCTTGCACACCGTTACATTCAAATTATTTCCATTCACCATAAAATATGTAATAGTTGTTCCTCGGTTCATTACTTTTGAGTTAGGATCTTTTGTGTTCTCCTGGCTGGTATAGTTTGAGATGTGTTGTTAATTATGTACATGTACTGTTTTTTCCAGGTGAAATTACGAAACTGCTTATTTATGCCTCGATGGTTTTCAGATATATTTGAAGCACACTTTTTGTACATTCTTCGTCACAACCTGGTTTTACGCAATACTTGGTATTAGTCTTTCACTCTTTCTTAGCTTTAGTACGTCTCGCAATGAAGTATCGTAATGTTTGTTTTTTTACGTACACTTCATTTCTTGGTAAGTTGGATTACGATTTCAGAAGCCTGGTCAGTCTGATTTTTGGGCTCAAGATCTTCTGGTACAGGTGACTCTGATATACGAATGTTGTTTTGTTGTGAGTTCCCTATGACATCAATATCTGAATCAGAGTCGATAACACTGCTTTTGTTGTTTGTTTTTTTTTGTGGTGGAATGTAATCTTCATCAATAACTGAATCATCAGAGTCAAACTCACTCACTGCTGTTGAACTGCTGCTGTTGCCGATAGTAGCTGCAGTGGTGGTATTATCGCAGACTTTAGCCGGAAAAACACTGTCAGTTGCAGAGACGTGGTTGATTTCTTCACCATGGCTTATTTGGTAAGGTGTTTTGGTCGTTAACTAAGGGATACAGCGAAAATTGCTTTGTATTTTCTACTGCAGTACTATTTGTACTTTCCGTATTTGTGGAAGCTGAAGCTTTAGTAAGTAACTCAAAGCGTCGAGCTTTTTTCATGTTAGTTTTAGTGAAAGTAAAGTGAAAGCAGATTTTTATAAGCGCGTTAGACGCAAATGCTTATATGCGTCTTATTAACTTCCTCTTAGAAATAGGGACAAATATGCGCCTTTTATATTACTGAACTAAAAAACTATAAAGTATGAGTACATTAACTACTTAAATGCGACTTTTTAATTCAGTTTCACATAAATTCGTCTTTTCATCTTCAATCGGGTGTAAAAAAATGAACAGAAGCTAATAGGGCTATTTTGTTGTGCTAAAACCATTAATAGTGTTAAAAATATTAACGATACAGGCAGATGCGCCTTTTTATCTGATTAAAACAATATATATATATATATATATATATATATATATATATATATATAAATTTGAACAAAATGTTAGATGCGTCTTTTTTCCTATCGGGGGCAGAAAAATGCTGACTGAAAACCGAAGCTAATAGTTTGTATTACGAACTGTCTTTAAACGGGTATGTTTTATATGGTGTATACGTCATGTTTTTTGTATTTTAATATAGTGATGGAAATTACAATGCATGTAATGATAAGTAACGGTGTCAATCGAAGCAAAAACATAACTTTAAAGAGCTGGTGCTTTACATGGTTTTTCACGACTTTTATCAACTCTGAATAGTGATTTAAACTCGGAACTAAAAATGAGTGTCGCGGTAAGCTTTGAATTCCTTAAATTATAGTCCACTCAACTAATTTATGTGGATTATAACTTTTGTTATACAATGTTGATAAAAGCGAGAGGCATTTAATGAACCCACATATACTATAAGTGCCTACTGTTAATCCGAAACTATTTATAAAAAGTTTACGAGAAGTATACGAAAAAACGTTTTTCAAAGAACTTAAATAGCTTAATATTTAAGTTAGAATGTAAACATCCTTTGTTGAGTAGCCTGCCGCCACCTGCGTAACAAATTGGCAACGTAGCATTTGAGTAGCATAGCGCGTGCGGCGGCAGGCTCACCGGCTCGCACACCTACCTACACAGCGGAGCGCCCGGGTTTGATGTGGATGATAATGTAAACATGTGTTGATGGTAACGTTGGAAGGTATGATCAATGAAAATAATAAACAAAAATAATTAATTGTAACACTTACACATTAAATCTTCAATTGTTCGAAATGTCCGCCGTTTGCAATGGTACACAAATTATAACGACGTATAATATTGTTATTTATTGTGCAATAAGGTCACTGTTTGTTGTTAAACTTTTTAATTTATTAAACGCTAAAATAGTCCGGTTTTTAAGTTCCTCTACGGTATTCCCCTCTGTCGCGTACACTTCACTTTTCACAAACCCCCAGATAAAAAAATCCATTGGAGTGAGATCCGGGGACCGTGGTGGCCATCGTACTGGTCCAAATCGACCAATCCACTGCTGTCCAAACATTTCGGTGAGTAGCTCTCTGGAAGACATCACTGAATGTGGAGGAGCTCCGTCCAATTGGTACCATAAATGCCGATAATCGGCTAAGGGTAGTTCTTCGGTATATTCAGCAACGGGACCGGATAATATCTCCAAAAATTTTGCCGCGTTAAGGGTGCCGTCAATAAAAACAGGGCCAATAATCTGGTCCCTGTGTATACCAGCCCACACATTAACAGAGAAGCGGTACTGATGCTCTGACTCCCGAATCATGCGTGGATTTTAAATACTCCAGTATCTGAGATTTTGTTGGTTCTATATGCCATTGCGTGTAAATGTGCTCTCGTCGGTCCACATGACATTTAATAAAAAATTCGGGTCGTCAGTAACTTTGTCAAGTATCCACTGGCAGTGAGTACGCCTGACTGGCAAATCCCTTCTTAAAAGGGCTTGAACTTTTTTAAATTCGTACGGTTTGCGTTTATTCCTTTTTAAAATGTTATGCACGGTTCTATGGCAAACTCTAAACTGGCGTGCGGCTCTATGCAGACTCGATGTGGGGTTGCGGTCAAAATAGTCAAGAATCTGTTGCTCGCGCGCAGTAGGTATCTGCTGCGGCGCGACTCCCTCCTGATGCGCTGCCAATGGTTTGTTTTCCCGTGCCCGTTATACTGCCAATACTATGGTGCGAGCGTTCCTAGGGCACGCGCGGCTGTCTCCATACCTTTCTCGGTAAGTTCGCAGAGCTAGAGCTGCGTTTCCGTGGGATTCCCCGTAGATTAAAATCATGTCAGTGTATTCTGACGCCGTGTATGTAGCACGAGGCATTGTGGATGTCCTACGTACTTACAAAATAATTAAAAACTACTCACAAAACTAAACCTAAAATACTCAGTTACGTGTCCTATCACAATAAAAGCTTAAAGTTAGTAAATGGGACGCGTGAGCGACAATAATCTGTGCTGAATTGCGCAACGTGCACCCCGGATGCAACGCGTCTTCGCACTAAACAAAATAAAAATTATGTCCTTGACCTAATTAGCCGAGCCGCCGCCGGCGCAATAGCAACATATTGATCTATTTCTATTTCTGTTACGCTTATTACATTAGAGTGAGATAACCGTGATCTGTACTTTCTTTTAAGGAAAGATTTAGTAACAGTGTACTTCCTTGTTTGTATTGCAAACTTGCGATGCGAACTGGCAACGTCGCGTCGCTCGCGTGAATTTTGTCGTTTCGCGGTGACCCTTAGATAACTATGTATGCCTATAGTACAAACTTACGATCAGGTGATCGGGAAGATACAGAGTGTTTAAATGAAACTAAGTAAAAACTAAAAATCATTCCTGTGACTAAACTATTGCTTACATTGATCTGATTTTTGTTGTGTAGCCTGATAATGATAAACAAAATATGTGGTTTCATTTAATGCCTTTCGCTTTTATCAACATTGTATAATGTTAATCGCCTATCTTTCTTGAGAATTAGAGTCACTTTTATATTGACAAAATGCTAAACACTGTAATGCAGCTCATAGAAATGCTATCTAGCATCGTTATAACAATATATATATATATATATAGTTGCAAAATATTTCATACTGTTCTGGTGCTATGCAAAGTTTTAAAACGTTTTGTAACAGATACGCAGGAGCACCTCAATGTTAGCAGCATCCACGTGGGCGAACACGACGCTAAAGCGATAAGATGTGGTACAATGTGATCCGACGAGTATTTAACAATGGAAACCTGCCTTATTTGGCGTTTTCTCCATTCATGTGGTTAAGTTTTCAAAACCTTTTTGGTCGCCTACATAGAAAGCCTTACAAAAATATATTGTATATTAAAATTCTAGGTTATATTCATAAAGCTTGTTGGCATTATAATGTATTAATTTTAAAATATAATCGCTACGTATATGTTGGGTAACTTTGAATTTAGGTCTAACTTTGAACAAAGTTGTGAAAAAGATTTATAATTTTTTTACATGGAAACCATTTGATGTTTCAATATCGGGACTGCGTAAATCGAATGTCCAAAATGTTTTGTAGCAAATGCGAAGTAAAAGAATAAAGTCTCAATGTCATAATTTTGTAAACTACCCGCCTTTCCGTAGTGGTTGCTGAAGGTGTTTAGTGCTTGAAATCGTGATTGAAAATATAAAACTTACTGTAAACAAGTATGTGTTTGTGTTTTTCTGTAAAATGTAGTTAATATATTGTCATTGTAAAATCGTTATCCGTTTTTGTACTTTGTAATAAAATGTAATAAAGTTTTGAGTACGTTCAAAATCGAAGTTATTCGAATGAATATTGAATGGTTCAAAGTTACCTGTATCCTAAAAATACTATGTTGCGTAACTTTAAATATGTGCATAATGTTGCTCAGTTCTCATGACGATATGTTTCCCACTAAATTGGTCTACCTTGATTTATATGGGAAGACAAAGCGATCTATCACATTTATACGTCAGTGTAGATGTAATTTTCATAGATTAGGTTTTCCTTAATAAAAAGGCATCATTTAATTATACCCAAACCTTACAATATTCCAATATTAAATGTTTTTACACCTTATAAAAATATATTCTAAGTTACCCAAAACTCATGGTAACTTTGAATTTGACTTTTCGGGAAATTCTTGTTTTCATCATGTTATAAAAATAAACCAATTCAAAAGGACATTGTTCATTCAATAAAAGAAAGGTGTAATAAATATAAATCAGATGCAATATCTCAAATACTGTACAAAAAAATTCATAGTTACCCGAAGTGACTGTAAATGTTTCGTTAATAAATTAATAAAATTACTATTTGTGACTTATTGAGGCTATTTATGTGATATTCTGTATGCATGTTATTATTAAAATGTATTTTTAATAACACTTCTCTTGACGTCGTGACTGACACGAATCAAGACGCCTGTCATGTCAGTCGCTCGCGACCACGGTGTCTACAGGCACCGTGCCTCCGAGTTACAATGTCTAATGCGATAAAATCGAGTTAAAAATGTTCTATTTAATGTAATGAATCGTGAACACTTAAGAAAAATACGTACAAGTTTATTTTAGATTTTACTTTGCAACACTTATTTGATAAGTTACTTTTGAACTATAAGCCAAAATTTCACAATACCTGACCTCTCAATTACTGCCTGCAAATCAAGACAAGGTGATATTAATATCTTTTTAGGTAATAATAAGAAATTTTAAAATGTGCAGTGTGAACACAAATCTTGTAAAAATCGTAACCGATGTCAAAAAGGGAAAGTATTATTTATTATGTATTTATCAATGTGTGTACACACAGAATACAAATGAGATGCGTTCAAGTGTCTTAGCGATAAGATAGTGGCAGAACTAATAGCATCCCGGGCTGCGGAACAAAACTAAAGGTAATAAATAAGCTTATTTCGTGGCTTTCCTTCGAATCCTTTGGAGATATTGTTTTTTTCTGAGTTAAGTCTTATGTCATTTTGTACCCAGGACATCGTGTATACGCAATTTCATGAAGATCAGTTTTGTATTTAGAGGGTTAAAACAAACAAACAAACACTTTTGCATTCATAATATTAGTATGATAGATCTCTAGACAACATGTTAAATATAATTATACAGGAAAGCTCATCTTAGGTTATGCACGCAGCGATATATAAAGAAAACTGAATCTGTTATACACAAATATCTGTCAGATGAAGAGGTTAGGTTTTTCGAATGTATGTATATTTAAACCGTTTGACGGATTTCAACATGTCATTAGATTCGTCTCATTTGTGAGATTACCAAAGGGGTTATTGTTTCCCGGAATTCCACCATTGGAATGACGGAATAACGACCATGAACAGGAATGACGCTCTAAAATAACTTTAGGTGCGTATAGGAATTTTTAATTTAACAAATTCGGTGGTTTGTTAAGTTCATTAAAGATGTAATATTCTTGTAACTTCATTTTGGGAAGCTAATCCGAGACATTTGTCCTGAAATGGGGTTTTCGTAAGTTTAAAGTATTGTCTTTCTTATCATGCCTAGCACAAGAGAAGAAAAAGTCATGTCGAATATAAAATGCGAAACTTATACTGCATTTGACAACGCAACAAAGTAGAGATATCAAATAAACTTGTCAGACAAGTCCACTGTAAAAAATACCAAGAATTTTTTTCCAATAGCTACTGCAAGTAGCATTGTTTTTCAAAGTTGAAACAATCAATAGAAAACAGCAGGTATTCTGTATCGTCATCTGTTTCCAATTTATTAGCGCCAGGGAATGCCCGGCTGATCCTGACAATAAGTTAGTATGTACAGGTTCTGCTAGTGTACCATGAGTTTAAAATAGCCTACGCACGAAATTCAACTGTAGCATTACAACTTATGGTTTAAAATACTTATGTTAGTTCTACTAGTCTGACCCGTGCAGGCAATTCTTTAAATCTATTATTCTTTAAATTCGTAGAGCGGTTTATACGCAATTTCTTTCAGAATTAGAACGCTAGAAAACCAGAATTTTCTTTTACCTAGTAATTCCCGCGAGTCCGCGCGGAACTGCGCAGGATTCGTAGTAATGTAAATATACTGTATATAAATCTTCTATATTCTAAGATCTGAATCATTGAATAGACCCATTACACCTACTGGCTATATCGGGTGATCGCTTGACTTATCGTTGAGAAAAAGGGCTCATGGGCTGGACCACAGTTATGAGCAACTTTTTTAGGTATCATATAGTGAATATGAAAAAATAATTCGACACTTCCAGCACAATTAACAGTTGACCTGCAGTAGGCATGGAAATGATTGCTATTTACAAATAACAATCATATGATAAAATGATTTTTTTTATCACAGTGAAATCACCTGCTACTTTTCACACCTGCTATTTTTCACTCCTGCTGTTTTTAATTGGGTATGATTTATCATGACATATCATGTGGGAGCGATTTTTCATTAGCCGTGATTTCTCACCGTAATTAATTTGAATGCTTTTTATAGCAATTATTGTTGCTTTTACGTGCTTTTATTTAACTTGCAATGTATGTATTTAGCTACATAGTTCACTTTGTTCGGGTGTAATCTTGAATGAAACTAAATTTATAAAGCTTATTTTTTATAGAAATAACATGATAAAAAAATCTGAGACCTGTATTATTTGGTATTAAGCTTTATTTAGAGGTGATCGTTATAATAGATAGCTAAATAAATATTTTAAAAATAAAAGAAACAGCAGTTATTTTTAAAATAAGGTATCTATTATTTTTATTAAATAATGAAAAGTAAAATAATTTGCAGTAATTGATATCAACTCGCTCGCTAATTAGGTAATAAATCGCCATCTAGTTTACTTTACAAAAACTTTCTAGTGAAACTAATGCATCTTTAGCACCATAGCAGATCTTTAGAGTAAGCCTTTTTCTTATAGCCTTAAAGTTTAATTTAGAATGTAAACATTGACTGAAACGGCGAGGCATAGTGCGATCGAATGCGCTACTCGCACTCATAGCGCTGTAAGTAAGTGCGTCTCGCTCGATCCTGCCGCTCGCATTATCGCCGTGCTAATTCTCTCACCAAAATCACACCACCAACAGAAATCATTATCACTGTGATTCTAAAGCTGGATAGCAGATATGATATATGAAAAAAAAATCATATGATTTTCACTGTTACTAATGATTTGTTCCATGTCTAACCTGCAGGGTTTTTTTGAGAAAGTGACTCGATAGTGATCTGAACCCACGCACCCAAGTTCCGAACGGTAGACGTCACACGGTATGCTACCGCGCGATGGCCCGGCGAGCTAATTTTACGCTAGTATTTTGTAAACGCTGTTGTGTATTGTTTGTAATGCCCCTTTGATACTTACAAATTGTATTTAAACACAAGAAAGCGCCTACTCGTGAAGGAATTTCGTCCAAATATATTATTTAATACATATGTCCTGATTATGTTTGAATAATTTAATTACTTTAATATTGTTTGCTTATTTTAAACTATTTAAAAGAAATATATGGTTTGCTTATATTTTCGTGTTTTATTGGCATTTTAGCGATCTCCACACTTATTTCTACGCTTATACAGGGTGGCCAGAAATTTTTTTAAGTGCCTCGTCTAGAGACCGAATCACTCTTAGTATGTTATGCGATTTTTCATTTCATATTGATGTTTCAGCATTGAATACCGTCATGATTATTTTTAATAGATTGACTATACAGTCATAAACCATATTTAATAGGTTATTGAACTACCTTTTTTGTTTTTGGTATTTAAATTAAATAATGAAGTCAAAGGAAATCTTACGTACAGCACTAGAGTCACGTGACCAAAATCTTAATTAGAATATAGAAAGAAAACACATTTTTATACATTAGACTAACGTAAAGGCTTTTAAAGGAAAGGGTTTGTACCCGCGACAAGTCGAGGAGGTCTCAAAATGCAAGAAAGTGACGCTACTGAGCCACATTATCTCTCGACCCGAAGCGAGTGTTTGTCGCACACCTTCAGTTTTCAGACACCTTCTCGGCTAATTATATGCTAGCCCCGTGCATCTTTAATAAACGCAAACAAGTTTAACCTTCCGCGCTTATGAAGCTTATTTTCAACTTCAGTTCTTATTGTCTAACACAGGAGAGTTTTTTTGGATAATTTATTTTATTTTATGATAAAATACGTTCTAATATAATGGAAAATCAAAAAGAAAATAACATTGGAAGAAAAAAGTAAAAAAAGAGGAAAACCGACAGAGCACATCCACTTGTCGCAAAATAACAGAGCGAATATTGGATTGACGTATTTGAATTTTGAAGTTTGGTGATAGGGATCCCGAACTAAAAAAACAAAACTAACAAAAAGTTATAGTTGCAATCGAAATAATGCTTTGCGAAGTTTGTAATATGTTTTTGATTTTATTTATTTAGTTTTAAATGTATACTTTATATGTTTACTTTACTGTTTATGAAAAGCTTTATGCATTTATCTTTAGAATAAGCCACCAGCAAAACTTCTTTTGCATTGAATCGATAACCCCAACGTTGCGCAGCTATTGTATGGAGACTCCTCATGTTTAGTTTCTTATTAATTGAGATAATTTTATTGGGAAATATTTTAGTTCTGATACTTTTTTTAATAATCATTTACATAAATGATATGAATTATCGTTCGTTCCATTCGTCCATTAAGTGCTGAAACAAAAAGCTTACTGAAGGCCTAAAATAGACTTTTAGCCCTTTTAAAACTGATTTAGTCGCAATTTTGTAAAAATCCATAAAAAAAAACCGTAACTCGAACACTATGAAAAATCGTATGACATACATAGCGATGATTCAGATAATTCCTAAACACGAGGCTCCTAAAAAAAATTTTGGACGTCACTATTCTGGCCACCCTGTATATAATGTGATAACTAAGGAGTGCTACCCTCATGTTTTTACACCGGCCCAAAACAATTGCTACACATATAGGTGTTGTGACGATAGGGCTTTCCGTTCGGCTTATACAGGGTGTCCCAGAAATTACACGTAAGGGTGACACTGAAGGTAGATGGACTTTAGGCCTATCAGATAACACCAACATGCCTCTGGTAAAAGTTTTCTGGTTTTCCAGATATTGCCACTTTTAAATTGTTTTATTTTATTTCATTGCGAAAAACCTGAGTAAAGTTTTACTGATTGCTGTAAAAAAAAATAGTGAGGCGATGATACTGCACACCATCTTAAAAAATTGCTTGTTTAATGACCTTTTCAGTATAGTATCACAATAGCTATTTCTTAAAACCTAATCTTAGATAGCTTTTGCATGAAAGGCGTGCTACTTGGAAAATGTCCAGGTGTCTTTTGTGGCAAAATTAAATGAAATTGCAGAAGCGCATAACTATCTATATTTTTCTCTCTTTTACTATTTTTGAAGTGAAGTAGGTGTTTTAGTAGATACAAGAATAACAAAACAAAAGGTGGGATCGATCTTCTCTTATTTCATGTGGAGTTTCTAGTTGCCAACTGTTTCGATTACGATGGTTAAGATAGCCATCTCTTTTGCAAGCCGACTCATCACTCCACAAAATGCGGTTGAAATAATTTGGGTCGTCTTGATGCTTTTCTAGCATTATTCGGCACAATTTAATACGCTCAGCGTAATCACTACTCAGCGGTGTTTGAACCCTTTGAACGTGGTAAGGGTAATATTTATATTGTTTTAAAATTCGATGTGCTGACGATTTAGAAATGCCAGTTCGTCGTTTGATCAAACTTACCGAAGTTGATGGGTCCTCCATTACTTGCTCCAATACAACCTCATCATCTTGATTGTGGGGTCTTCCTCGTATGAAACGCTGACCAGGGGTTCTACCCTCGCGGTAGAAATTTACACCCCGAAGAATAATTTCGTAGCTTTTTCGTCTGCGGTTAGGATATCTTTCCGAGTACAATCTTGCCAATAAATTTGCATTATACGAAACGCTTCCTCTTGCAGATATGCTCCTTGTTTCCCCATAAATTAGTAGCATGTCTGTGTACTCACTAGGGGTGAAACTCACAGACTGTTGGTTTGTCATTATAATATGGCAAAGTCGAGAGTCCAATAAGAGCGCAGGGTCGTCGTTATAGTCAAAGAAACGGTGCGAAATCCAATAACAAGCAAAACGGAGTCTAAATTAACGCGAAGTTATCAGATAAATGCGAATCGATGTAAAAAAAGCGAAAGAGCAGAAATAACACGTGTGTAGTACTAAACGCAAGATCAAACACTAATTATTTTTACACATTTTTTTTAAATACTTCAATTTTCAAACACGAGAAGAAAAGTACCACGTCATTAGGAAGCCGATGACTACGGGTCCTCTTTACAGAACCTACCTTAAAAAAACAATAAGAGAGAAAAAGATAGAGATAGAAAGAGATAGTTATGTGCTTCCGCAATTTCATTTATTAGTAATTTTGCGACAAAAGACACCTGGACCTGTTATTAAGCATTATCATGCAGTTGTACTATTTCCCAAGTAGCACGCCTTTCATGAAAAAAATAATTTTTCTAACATTTTGTTTTAAAACATGGCTATTGTGATATTATTTTGAAAAGAGCATTAAACAAGCATTTTTTTAAGACGATGTTACGATGAACTTTAGGCAGGTTTTTCGCAATGAAAACAAATAAAACAATTTAACTCTTTTTCTTAGCATAGTGTGCTAGTTTCCGTCAAAATTATTACTAGGTTGTCTCAACTAACTAATAACGATAGTCTTGGTAAAAAAAAACCGTGAGTTAAAAGATATTTATTGCAGCTGTAGGCAAAAAAGGACCAAGAAGTGGAAATTTCATAAAAAATCACAAAAGTGGCAATATCTAGAAAACCAGAAAACTATTACTGGAGGCATGTTGGTGTTATCTGATAGGCCTAAAGGCCATCTACCTCCAGTGTCACCCTTACGTGTCATTTCTGGGACACCCTGTATATGGGTCGGCACACACGGTTTGTATCTGTCGAACACGAACGGCATAAGCCGGGGTGGCGTTTTCCCCCAACGTTCATCCAAAAATGGCGGCCCTAATATGTGGGTATTATGATCCTGGGATAGAGTAAGACAGTTTTTTCTCAGTATAGAATATAATAACCGTCATGCTTCTCGAGATGCCGCGTGAGTGAGTTTAACCAACCGGACTGATGTTCAAGGCTGAAATCTATAGAGCGAACTTAGACTGATGACAGAATTAGCTTACATATTCTGAAAACGTGTGATGTCAATCTTGTATATTTCTTTTTATTGAGATTTTCATCACTTCACGGTATGAAATAAAGTCGCTTTTTATTTAATAATTTAGCTAGTACCGTACACGTTAAGCAGGCTCTGAAAATTTCAGTCTAGTCACTGTACCCATCGGTAGGCGAACGTTGTCACCGAGAGATATCGATACAACTAAGACAATTGCTGAGTAGAACTTTCCAAACCGAGTTTTTAAATTATTAAAATTCAAAATATTTTATTTCATCATAGGTAAGTAAATTACACGTGCAGTGTAAGATGGAGGATAAACGTGTGTCTAAATATACATAAAAAATAGTAGGTACTTGGGTATCGCGTAGCAAAAGTTAGATACCGGTATTAACGTTAATTTCATTATTGCTTTACACTTCTTGCAAGTAGACCTACCAACTTATCTATAAAAACTAGTGAACTATACTAGACCATAGCTAGTAAATTATATAAATGACAAGCTTTGAAAACGACAGGCGAGTTTCAAAATAAATACGTTTAACAGAGCTTGGTCGGACTGTAGAAGTTAAACTATATCAAAAATTAAAAAAAAATTATATAGGTATATTTTGAATTGCAATAAAGCCAGACAAATAAAAAAACCTTTTAGATATCTACTTCTAAACTCTTTGCTATAACGAAAGCTAGGTAGTGGCGAATTAGGTAGATTCTAAGAAATAAAAAGAAAACAACGTTATTATGAAGTATAATATTGGTATCGGATATTTTGCTCTAACTCTAAAGCATCTAAATTGATATGGCTTCTAAAAACAGTTATAGTGTAGGGGTTGGTGACGACGAAGCCGTTGTCTTCAAAATGTCCGGGCACTGTGTCGGCTTCCAGCCACAGGAACAACACGACCGTATTGCATTGTACCGACACGTCGTATAAGTACTTATGTGTTTTATCACACTTTTTATTTTTCAACACCCTTATCTGAAATCAAAATGGGTACATATTTTTTAAATACAACGCAAACAATGATGATTTCTTGGATAACTAAACGGATTGTATGAATCCACAGTGATGACAAAACACTTGTGATCAATCAGGATTTGAACATGCTACCTTTGATGTACGAGAGATGACTATACAAAACTTGAAATGCTTAAGGAAGTTACTTCAAACTGAACGATTCTACTGAAAATTCAAATAATCTAGTTTGTCGTAGTTTGTAACTAAACTTACTTTGATCACTGGTTTCTGCAGCCCCTTTATATCTAACAAAGCTTTAGGAAATACGTAGTTGTAAGGAGAAGACCTGAATCCTTCGGCCTGCAGAGAAAACCTTAGAAACTGATGTTTCTCCTTCATTTCCCAAGTTTTGAATATAAAGTCCTGTTTTTTAGCAGTCAATGGACCAACACTGGCAGGGTATGCCGTGGTATTCACGGGGATGAGGCTGCTCCAGTTGAACACGTCCACTGTGATCTGAGCGTCTACTATTGGGACGAACCTGTCGTTAATTAAGTACACGTCTACCATCCCAGCTGTGGACAACCTTGGTGAGACCAATACCGGCGCTAAGAATGATTTGGCATAATAGTGTAGCATCTTCCATTTACCTCCGTACTCTGAAATTATAATAACATTATTTTAAACTCTTGATAAAAGTAATCTGATGAAAAATTGTTTAAGCATAGCTTAATAAGGTAGATACCTTCCAACTTCTATCAAATAAGTAAACGATAGGAAATCGACATAATCCAGTCGAGTTAGCATGGAAATAATTCGGTATGTAAAGAAATTTTGAAGTAACTTTAAAGCATTAGGTATTTTAAGAAAACAATTCGAATATTTCTGATTTTAAATATATTCTTAAAGAATTTCGTACGATGTACGGAGAAGTTCTCTTTTTAAAATCGCATTTCCAAGTTTGTTATTAGGTAGGTATACCTAGAATGAAACACTCTTTTATATGGTTTCTCGTGACGGATATTCATTGTAAAAATTTACATCTGGTTAAACACCAGAGTGTTTAGAGTCGAACTATTGCACCATCCTTTGGGGGGCCACTGGGAGTGTAAATTCAAAATGCGAACAAATTTGGCGGTTGCCTTAACCGCCATCTTGATTTGAGCCTGAGGCTAGTGAAATCAGATTTTGACCTAGAATTATTGCGAAGTTAGGCCCTTTTCTTCGCGAGCCCGACTTCAACAAAGCTCAAATAATAAATAAATAAATAAAGAGATAACCCAGTCGTAAAATAAGCAAGTACCAATGCCAGACCACGAGGGCGCTTGCCACACGTCGTTCAGCTGCCAGTACAGTGCCCCCATCGTGTACCAACTCTCCTGATTCTGCCGATACACTTCTGTTTGTGTCTTCATAGCCATTGCTTGTGTTATCTAGGAAAAAAAATATTTGACGTTAATTTCTCAAAAGAACTTTGAACCCACTGTTTGAATGGTATTTAATTTTACAATGCAAAAAAAAATTTCATTTATTAATTCAATTATTGATATTTTAAATGCTTAACTATGACGATAAGCGAAAAATGTTGAAAGAAGTAACGAGCCTGATTTCGATAAAAGCCAAAACTGCATCATTGGATTTTTGAAAAATAATTATACCAAGCCAGGAATACAACCCTGAAATTTCGAAAAAAACTACATGCTGTATTGTTCCACCATAGTATTGCTAATAAGTCTGGGAAAAAACGACATAGGTGCAGCAAATGTATAGAAAATGATGAATTTTAACAAAACCTTTTTTGTAACTTTCGGGTTCGATTCCTGGCTCCGTATTTAAGTTTGTATCAAAATCGGGCTCGTAACTCCTCAGCCTTTATCGCTATTCCTCATAGTTAAGGACTTGTCCAACTATTCCTATTTGAAAAAACTACACGGCATACCTAAGTTAAACTACAAACCTGACTATAAAACACGAACTTCTTGAAAAATTCCGGGTCCTCCTCCACCAAGTTCATATGCTTTAGAATTTGATTCATGATGTTGGCATTTCCATTCGGGCTGTGCTGTCTATGTTGGATAAACGCACTGTGAAATGACAAGTCATCGTCTCTTGGCGTGGCGGTCTTCAAAGTAGCCAGCGATGGGAAAGACTGAAAACCGTATTCTGAAGCAAATCTAGTGTTAGGAATATTGTCAGCCTTCCAGGCATTGCTGATATAATTATAGTAATGCGTATCCCCATAATGAGCATCATAAGGATTGTCAGAAATATACCCATCTTGTTCAGATTTCTTTCCATTAGTTGGGCTTGAGACTAAATAATGTCTTCCGGGATCCAGCTGCTTAACAATCGGCTTTATTGTGTCCACGTAGAGTTTAATATATTCAGCTTTGTACTTTTTAAATTGGGGTGCAGTGGAGTACCAGTTTCCCGATAAAGCGACTTCGTTCTCGTTGTTGCCTGCCCACAGAGCGATCGAGGGGTGATGCTGCAGTCGCATCACGTTTTGCGAAATTTCTGTCTTTACGTTGCTGAAATGTTGAAATGATACCTAAAAATTAATGAATTATGGTACCTTCATACGTTGCCTTCGACATCAATAGCCTTTTATTATTCAATTTTACTTTAAATATATTTTAGTGTACTCCTAAAGAACGTTGAACCATGCAAGCTGATTCAAATTCCTTCTAAGTTTGCTTGAGAGAATAAAGTCCTCTACGAAGCGTATTCAATGGTTCTCAAATATTTCAATGTAATTTCTGCTTCTTATTTATAAAAATACAAATCATCATATCTCTCACTCCAAGAATTCTTCAGTAGCTGGATACATGGAGCAGGCAAACAGAAAATCCTGCCAAATTAAGATGCCTAATTCGTCACAGCGCCTGTAGAAGTAATCGTCCTCATATACACCGCCTCCCCAAACTCGCAGCATATTCATGTGCGCTTGCTGAGCGGCCAGCAGTAAGTCGTTCACTACGATGAGAAAACTCAGTTAGTGCCAAATTACAAATTTAATATGTTTATTAACTTTTTTAATAACAATTTCATTAAACGGTTATTCTAAATTTCGTGGGAATATCGGGATCAAAAGTATCCTATGTGTTATTCCAGACTATAAACTATCACTGTGCCAAATTTCGTATTGATCCATTCAGCAGTTTTTCCGTGAAAGAGCTCTTTGTTCAGTGATTGCACAGGCTGTACCTTCCCTTTGGTCGGAACTACGGCCGTCAAAATAGAACGGAATGTAGTACCGCCCGAGACGAGATCTTAACAACAAACGTACTTCCTCTCAAATAACTTTTTCCCGTTGCTTATGATGTATGTGCAGTACCTACATTCATATTACATTATGAAATGAACTTTATGAAATGGAAGTAAATTATTTTAGAATAGGTAGGTACCTAGAATAGGTAGGTTACTATCATGCTGACTCTATCGCCATTTCATTCAATATAATTATAATGTGCTAAACGCTTTAATTAAAGAAACTAGCGGGAAATATTTTTTTGGAGAGACACGTTCTTACATTACGTACCTGAAAAACAGCTCTGGTACTAACATAGATAGGTTCTTTTTGTTCACACAAACTCTCCCCGATACAAAGGAGACAGAACGATGCAATACAGTGACTTGCAAGTAAGACAAAATATATCGTGTCTGTACAATGTTTGCGTTCGTGTCATGTCGTATGTAGTTAGTTCGGTTCGCACAGAAACAAATATTTGGCAGTAAAATCAGGCAAAGTGATTAAACAAGATATTCTAAAGTCCGGGCCTTAGGTGCTGTTCACCAGTCTTCTTTCATTATCAGCTAATTTACTTTAATCAAGGCTACAAGGATTAATTTTTACGACCTTTATTAATTATGAAATTATGTTTCAAACATCAATCAGTGTTGTTATCTCTGGTGTAAATAAGATTCGATTCACAGGCTTAGTTCTACCCCAAGAGGACGTTGCAGTTAATTTAATTATCTTTCGACTTACCGACAGTGGTGTTGGCCCCCTCTTCTGGTAGAATGTGGGCTGGAATCCAGTTGGATCCTTTCATGAACAAGGGGCTGCCGTTCACTTTGAAATAAAACGTCAGCCCTTTACCTGCGGATGAGTTTCCTGGGAAAAAAGTTATATTTATCTAGCTATAGAAGGGCACTACATAAATGAATGGATAAAACCTGCAATGATTAAAGGTCTGAATGGTGGTAAAACAAACTGTGGTAGTAAATCGGGTATGTATCGGAGTTAAAAATGTAAAATGAATAATAGGTCTTTACCTATGAAACTGCCGTTTTGCCGTACTGGCCATTTCAAATGAAAATATTTTTTTTTGACTGATAATTCTAATTTCAAATTAATTTTATTTGACAAACATGGAATTATTTTTCTAAAATTGTCATTTGTTTAATAGTTAGTGTTTTGTTTTCAACGCATTCGAAAATTTTCGTCATCATGGATAAGTAAAAAATTCGAGTAATTATGGAGTATGAGTACCGTCGTGGCAGCAATGCGGCACAAGCGGCACGCAACATCAACGACGTTTACGGAGCGAACACTACAAACGAACGCACCACCCGTTATTGGTTTACCCGCTTCCGTTCTGAAAATTTTGACCTGAAAAATGAACCCCGTGGTCGTCCGAAAACTTTGGTCGACAATGACGAAATAAAGGCAATTGTGGAAGCTGATGAAACTCAATCCACGGCTGAATTAGCAGCAGCTTTCGACGTTAGCATCAAAACAATATTGGTCCATTTGCGTCAAATTGGCAAGGTAAAAAAGCTTGACAAATGGGTACCCCACGAACTCAAAGACCGCCAGCGCGAAGTACGCGTGGAGACGTGCCTTGTACTGCTCAGCAGGCATACAAATGAAGGAATTCTGAACCGCATTGTTCCTTGTGACGAGAAATGGATCCTGTTTGACAATCGTAAGCGCTCAGCAAGTTGGTTGGACCCTGGTTCAGCACCCAAACAATGCCCTAAACGAAAACTTACCCCTAGAAAAGTGATGGTCACTGTTTGGTGGTCTAACGCGGGTGTAATTCATCACAGCTTCTTGCCAAACGGGACAAGCATTACTGCAGATGTGTACTGTGAAGAACTGAACACAATGATGGAGAAGCTCGCACGTCTCTAACCAGCTTTGGTCAATCGTTCGGCTCCGCTGCTCCTGCACGACAACGCGCGACCTCATACTGCACAGCAGACGGTCTCCAAGCTACAAAGTTGGGGTTGGAAGTTCTCCGTCATCCGCCGTACTCACCAGACCTTGCGCCTACAGACTTCTACTTTTTCCAGAATTTGGATAACTTCTTGGCGGGAAAAAAATTCAATACCCGAGAGGCAGTACAAAATGCCTTTGAAGAATTTGTTGCCTCCCGTCCAGCTGATTTCTTCAAGAAAGGCATCAATAAGCTACCAATGCGTTGGCCAAGATGCATTGATTGCATGGGTGATTATTTTGATTAGGTGATTATTTGATAGTAAATGTGGCATCTATTTATTTATGTTAGATTTTTTATTTATTACCTAACACTTTGTAGGTAAGTCTTCGATTCATTTTAGTCAAGGCGCTCTAAAGTTCTTATACTTATACAATTAGGTATGGCTCTAACTACAACTTTAAACAAAACAATTTCAGTATTTTTAACAAGTTTCTCTTTGCAAGGAAGAGTCATATCATGGAACTTTAATTTTTAATTGTAAACTGGAGACAGGTATACAACAACTTTTTCCTTTCAAGACATCGATCGCATATAAAATAGACACACACAATCAGTGGCCAAAATGTCCTCACTAAACACTTTGGTACCTAATTAGCTTCCTAAATACAATTTGAAGTCATGCATGGGTTCGATTTGCGAGAACATAGGTTGTTATGTACCACTTGTCATTTCTTGACAAACTTCAATATAAAAAAAATTAAAATTAGATTTCTAAATCTAAGAAGATACAAAGGTTACATTTTGTTCTTCGTTTATATTTTTTCCAGTAAGAGCTTTTCATGAAACCATCTAAGTGGACTTTTTTCTTTTTCTCAAAACTGTTCTTCACTTTAGAACTTTTCTAGAAATTGTGTTATTGCAGACAGATAACTACCTCGCTCGCTTGGCCCATAACAGATTTGAATCATTTGTTTAATTAGTTTTTTTTTAAATTACTTTGTTACGAAGTTGCTTAGTATAAAAAGTAAATAGATCTAAAAGGTGAATTACAAGTTTTCACAGGAAACTTTCGAGGTAAAATATTAGAGAAGCAAATCACGTACACAAATCAAGGTCCCACCTCAAGTCAACCACACAAGGTCAACACAATGGGAGTGATCCTCGATATCGCACCCCCCTACGTTTTTGTTAAGATCGCACACTTCGATGCGGGGTGCAATGTTGTGGAAGATGCTCACTATACCCTTAAACCAAAACGCTCGAGAGGTTTCAGCGCACCCACTTCCCACGGGTGTTGCTTCCGATTGTGACGGTTGTCTATTTCGACCTCTTTTTGTCAGTAAATTTTATTTTTTTGTCGTTCCTGACGTAATTTTAAACTACGAATTACGTAGTGTCGGAGAACGGCAATGTTTTGATTTGACAAGCCAGTCACGAAAAATTATCCATCATAACAACTAGAATCTATTTATTTATTATTGTTTCCGAGTTTATTATTCAAAATTACATGTTTATCAATTTTTTATTATCTACAATCAAAGTTTTCATGAAATCAATAATTTATTTTTACGTACACGAGTGTGCGTAGCCAAAATTTTTGGTAAGGATTCTCATTCATTAAAATTTTATTTTGTTGTTACTTTTTCTTTTCAGATCAAATTTAATTGTATTAATGTTTCTGTTTTATTTTGTGTGACTATTTTTTATTTCAATTTTGTTTATATTTTTTGTTTGTATTTACAGGCATTTTTGTATATTTTTAATTTTACTGCAAAATAAACATAGAAGAGAGCTTTGGTATTTCCTTTCTGGACCCTCAATTACCACTCCGCAAACAACGCGTTACATACTGGCGCCGACCATTCAAACGCAGTTTATGGAGAAGAGAGGAGGAACAATATCAACAGAGGAATAGCAACATTAAAAATAATTTTTTTATAATTATTACTGAGGTCAGGCATAAAACTTTATTTGTTACCATTTTCAACCATTAACATTCACTAGTTAGGTTATATATCTACTATAATATATCAAATTACTGCTAAATTATTCAGACATTTAAGTTTCTTTAGTTTCTTTCGTTATAATATCTTTGAAGAAATTTTCTGAAGGCACAACATTTATTCTATAACCCAGTAATTTCACTATTTAAATAACATTTTCTATTCATTTTCATCACTTGAAAATACGTATATAAAATATACAGTTTGCTATTAATACTGCGGTTAATGAAACCACAAAATTCACTCCATCATTTTTAGTATTTGGTAGAGAAGCTGTTACATGTGGATCTATTTACAAAAATAAAGATTCCAGAGATGAACTAATTTTCAGTCCTAGGGATGTATATGCTGAAAACATAGGACAATTAATACCTATCTTTTCCGAAGTACAGAAACGGTTATTTAATGCACATCAATATAATGCAACTTATTATAACAAACATCATCAGAATTTAGAATTTAATAACGGTGATGTTGTTTGGAGGCGAAACCATGTAATAAGTTCCTCTAAAAAACATTTTTGTGCTAAGTTTGCACCCAAATTTATTAAATGTAAAGTTTCAAATAAAGTTTCACCATTAATTTACGATTTAGTGGATATGAATAATAACCCATTAGGTCGTTGGCATATCAGAGACATTAAACCTCTACCGCGTTTAACTTCTTCTTTGAGTGACTAGATTGGTTGTTACCAATTACTTTATATGAATTCATATATAATTATTGCTAATTATCTCACGGCGAGCATAAGCCGATTCTTTTTGTCTTATTTTTTTTCTATGCACCTCATTATCGTTTGGCTATACCATTAACATTGACGTTGGTCAAAACTTATAATTAATTATCATCATCGTAGTATTAGGTTAACTTATTGTGTAATTTATTTAATATTTGCAATTCTAGGAGTGTAAACTCTTATTTTCAATATCTGTATTATACTTTATAGTATAATTTGTTAAATGTTATCAATTTTTTTTTCTCAATTTTTTTTTTCAAGCGGTTTGCAACTTGTAAAATTAAGCCTTCTGCACGAGCGTTTATTAAGGTAACTCGTTAAACTAAACCATACCTATGTGTATTATTTATACGCTTGAATCACTTTCCCGTGAGAATTATTTTCATATGTTTATTACATAAGTATTTTAATTACTTCACAAAAGACCCTTGGATTTTATTTAAAAGTCAATGTTTCACGACTGGCTATGATTTTCTTTTCTTTCCGGCATATTTATTTCAGTCTTTAACTGAAACTTGTTTATAGTAATCACCGTGCGGGAGTTAGCGACACGTTAAAGAAGCCATAAGCTATTAATATTTTCAGCGGATGGCAACTATTAAAGCCTTTTGCCGTTGCGTTCAACTCTGTTGAGTTGACTTATTTAGGATACGATTCCTCATAAGCAACTCTAACTGCATGATGTTTTATTTCCAGTAGTTGGAATAAGACTAGTATGAAAGAGAATGTATGTTGTAATTATAATGTACGTTGATGGAGTTGAACGATGTATATTAACATTGTATATTCCAGGAACATGTTTAAAATTTTATCATTCATGAACCATGTAATTTAAGATAATTATTTAGGATTTTTTTTTCTCTCTCTCGTCTGTTTTGTTTTCTTTTTCTATTAAATAACTTGTTGATATGCAATATATCAGTATTATTTTTGTTTTTTTCATATATACAGGATGTTTTTTCAGAAAAATTCTTCTATAGGATGTTAATATTAATTTTCATTTTGCTTTAATTATTATTTTTTTTTTGATCGTTCTTTCATTTAGCAGATTAAATATTAAAATTCGATATGTATATGCGGTTTATTTTGATTTGGTTTGAATATTTTTTTTTTTAAAAACTATACTGAAAAAATCTTTCAGATTTTTTTTCCCGGCCCCCGGGGTATTGTGACGGTTGTCTATTTCGACCTCTTTTTGTCAGTAAATTTTATTTTTTTGTCGTTCCTGACGTAATTTTAAACTACGAATTACGTAGTGTCGGAGAACGGCAATGTTTTGATTTGACAAGCCAGTCACGAAAAATTATCCATCATAACAACTAGAATCTATTTATTTATTATTGTTTCCGAGTTTATTATTCAAAATTACATGTTTATCAATTTTTTATTATCTACAATCAAAGTTTTCATGAAATCAATAATTTATTTTTACGTACACGAGTGTGCGTAGCCAAAATTTTTGGTAAGGATTCTCATTCATTAAAATTTTATTTTGTTGTTACTTTTTCTTTTCAGATCAAATTTAATTGTATTAATGTTTCTGTTTTATTTTGTGTGACTATTTTTTATTTCAATTTTGTTTATATTTTTTGTTTGTATTTACAGGCATTTTTGTATATTTTTAATTTTACTGCAAAATAAACATAGAAGAGAGCTTTGGTATTTCCTTTCTGGACCCTCAATTACCACTCCGCAAACAACGCGTTACACGATGAAGGCTAACGGTAAAATCTTGCCACAGCCAGCAAGGTGGTTTTTAGTGGGTAGGTGCCATTCTGGTGAGTCCCACATAACCCCCGCAGAGGTCGGTTTTTTTCTGCGGCGGTATGCATGACGCATCTTCCACCTCCCACCCGTGAGGGTGTTGCTTCGGCGGCAAAAAAAAAGGATGAGGCCATGCGCTCAGGACATACATTCATTAGCTAGGCTAAATCACAATACGCCTGTTTTTTTGGAATTTTTGGCACCGCTTAGTATAATTTGAAATGTATCTATTGACTATGTCATTGGACTTGAAACTATAGGTGACGAAAAAATCATTTTAGATTTTTTTCAATCCTACGGATAGACGTGGTAGTTAGGCTTCCAAACCTAATTGATAAGATAGAAAAATGGTATGCTGGTATCAGTTAATTCGTATTGATACTCAACGTAATCAAGCTATGCAAAATATTTTTTTAATAACGACCCGTTTATTTATCATTTAATATAAGAATACAACATATTTTTAGTATAATATTTCTTTACCTTCTTACCTAATTTTAAAGACGCTTTTTCTTCTACAAGCTCGATTGTACGGAACCCAATCTTTATACTCTTACGTGACATCTCCCGTCCGTGTCTTCTAGTAGTCAAATACACGTCCAGGTCGTATAAATTCTGGTCTCCGAAGCCATTGGGCCACCAGGGACTCACCATGTTCTGACAAAAATATTTAGAGTTTAAAACGTATGCGTTAACCAGATTATACTTGAAAGGGTAAATATATGCGATGAAGTTTATAATAGAACTGACTTAGATCTTAACTGCAAAATTAGAAGAGACGTTTTTCCGTGAAAACTGCTTTCCATTTTAACTTCAGCTGGACCTGCAATCGATTCATAATAAATAATGAAGTCTACAGATGGTGACGGCATCATCAGTCAGTATAGCATGCACATTCGATACTGATACATAAAGTACCTACGACAATAATGTCCATTGAACCAGATTCCACTGACCATAAGGTGAGTCGGGTACTCATTTTCCGGCTTTGAATATAGTAAAAAAACAATAATGAATAATTCGGAATCGTGCAGAGCTTGAATAATGGAATGCTGCAAGAGTTAACAAACCTATCTTTAAATAAACATCTGCTATAGCATGTAAAACCTACGCCACTGGTCATCACAAAGTGTGTACTGGAAATGGAACTCGGTTTGGGAACGAATGCAGAAATCTATATCCCTTCACTAAACGATGCCTGAAGCCAATAATTAAGACTTGGTGGCTTTAGAATTCCTTTGTTATGATCTCGTCTGCAGCAGTACTACAGCCCGGCCTGTGTGACCGTTATAATAACCACATTCACGTGGATGTGTTCTGGTCAAAGGGAAGCGACAGCCTCTGCAATTACTGGAACAAAGGCAATTTTATCTGAAGCCAGCGGTCGAAAACGCATTTTGTATAGACATAAGTTGTTAACTGATTTAAAAAAATATATACCCGAAGTTTCTAGCCAGTTCTTCTTCACGAAGGTTTTTCCGAGCTGGCGGTATAGTCATGCTTTATTTGACGTCAATAAGGACAAGTAATTGTCAATGTTGAGAAATAAATATTTGAATTTGAATTCGTTAGTCGATAATCACAATCGCTATTAATTAATTATAAATACATACACCATGGACCAGGGCTACGATTCACGGTATTCGTGGGTGCAGATTGCACTTACCACCAGGTGGGCAGCATGATCGTTTGCCGATTTTGATGGCGGCTCTGAAGTTAGCTGCAGTTCATGTCTGAAGTCTGCTGCCCGCGCCGCGCAACCCGCACGCACCCACGTTCGCGTTCTGTGCAGCGTCTCGCAGATACTTCAGAGCCGCCAAGTTGCGTGACGTGTATAGTCACTCGTATGAGAACAGTCACACTGGAGGCAAGTCAAGAACCCTAAGCACAGAGATATCACACGTGTGCTACACATACTCATACACATACCACACTCGGAAATGTCTAATGGTAACTTAGTGCGCTCCACAGTATAGATTCTGCTTTGCGTTGCACTTAGTACAGTGTATAATAAAAATCGCCCTAAATATCCGACATTTATAAGTGCGGCCGCTAATCTGGAAGTAACATAATAGATTTGCGTCTTACGATAAATGCTGGTTAAACTTAAGTTAACTTGGTTTAAATTGAAGTTGTTCCTTTTTCTTCCTATATTAACTGTTTGATCTAAAGCTTCATTCAAAATACTACTTTTTATCAGGCACATAATTCGGTGGTTAAACCAAAAATAGATAATACGTTTGAAATACCTTATTCCAAAAGGTATCTGAACAGCAAATGAAGATAAGTCAACAAATTTTTGGTTACTTTTTTTTCTGTGTCAAATAAATACTAGGTACTAAATAGTCTTTTGATAGTACGTTTTTGAGTATATCACAAAGTGACTTTCATTTTGTTTGTAGTAAACATTTACCACGGAACAGGTACCTACAAACAAGGTATGTATGCATTAGTGCAAGATTTGTTTGGCCCGCCCGGTCACGCACACATGCGTAGCGTGTTCGGACACTAACAACTACAAGTAAATCAAACGTCGCTTCGTGAGGTAACAGTACTATAAAACCAAAGCCCAACGATCTTATAAACTTTAATAGTTAATTTGATTTACCTACAACCAAATTAGGTTTGCACGCAGCACCTGGAACTCTAGACACAATTAAAATTTCAGGGGAGAAATTCGTCATGTGAGTTCATTCAATTGCCCCAATCAAATCATTGCATTGGCCGACTTATCAAGCTCGATCAGCAAAAATCCAACATACGCGTTAGTGCAAATTATATCAATAACTCCACCACATACATCACTCAGAGTCACGTTCAGCTCGTACTCCGCAGTACCCTCCATGACAGGCGCAATGAAGTGCCTCCCAAGCTTGATGGTCTGATGGGCATTCAGCTCCAAGGACGCACTGAGGTAGCCCTCCAGACTGCCTGATCGCTGAGCTGTCTCGAAGTAAGTCTTGATCCACAGTATCCAGCCTTGGTCCACCTTGTCGGCGTGAGTCAACACGGATCTGATAATGGCTCCGTCGTAGAGTTCGAGGGTTACTGGTCTCCTGTAATTGCGGTGGGAGTTAGTTTATCTACTTCTAGTAAATTAGTTCAGATTCGGAGTTATTTTAAAAGTCACAAATAAAAAGCTTGTTTGATGATATATTGTATCAGAGACTAGTAAATAACTATAGACTAACCATGTCTATCAAAATTTTGTGATTTGAAAAATAGTTGTGTTTAAGATAGAGAGATGGCGTTAGTTGTATTAGACTTACAATTTATTTAAATTTAGGTAAAATAATGCGTTAAAAAAACTTAAGATGGCGCTATTCATAAAATCATTTGATATTTAATTGCAAGTGACTATCAGTAGATCAGTAGGTATCAGGCGACAACAGACGTTGTCAGCTAGTGCATTATATTATTTGATGCTATGTTGCCGCTCTTATAATTTAGTAACACAAAACTTTACACCACCCCGGATATTTTTTATAGTGTTACGGGGTTACTGTATTGCCAGTATATAATTTTTCCCACAAAAATATAGCATTCATCTACACAGTTTGTTCTTATCTTCCTTAACATAATAAAACGATTTTCAGTGCATTTAATTAATAGGTCTTTTATATTTTACTTTATTTCTTGATATCGATAAAAATTATGTCATAATAAGTGCATAATTTTTATTTATAATGCATATAACTCATAACTATTTTGCAGTGGTTATAAAAATATTTTCTTGCTGGATGTATAAAAATTTTGAAATATTTTGTAAATATTGTCTTTAGACATTTATTAAAAAAACTGTTCTTTATCCATCAACTTTTTTTGTTCTTTTTTGTCATAACATTTTATTTGTTTGACAATTTGAATTCTTTGTCATTTGTTGATGTTGCTATGGGTGTGTGTTTGTTTTGGTACTTTTCCCTGCATTTCTTTGAATTCACAATATTTCTGCTCGCCTACTGTGACTCTTGCAAATTTTATGGACCTTGATTAAGCTTACGTTTTGGCTGCTACATATATCGTATAACATGTGCGTTTATCACAACTGTCATAATTAAAGCTTTTAAAAATAGGTTATTATGGCAATTAAAATAAGGAGGATGGTAGTGTCCAGGCGTCTCTGAACAAAATAAACCTATGCCAGTATGTTTATAGTCCTTTGTAGTTGTTATTTTATCATCTATAAAGTAAGAATAAATTACTACCTACTACCTATTTATATGGAGTAAAATTATCAAAATCAATGTTATAAAATGGGGACATTTTCCAATTTTAGGAAAGGAATAAATCCTACTTGCTAAGGTTTCAGGTTACTTGACAACGCCATCTAGCAGTTTTAGTCCGTAATAATACAAATATTGTGCATTACGTTTTTCGTCAATTATTCATATAAAAATTAAAGACGACAAGGTTGGTCCAAGCTATGTGAGAGTGGCATCTAGTAATAGCTTGGATGAATTGGTGAATGAAAATATGGACATAGAGCATAGAGAGATTCAATAGGGTAATTCTGACAGCCTCATGGCCACCGTGCTCTATATACAAAGTACCTAGTTGAGGCGTTTTGTTCTCTTGACTATTGTAAATTTATAGATTTTTTTTTATAGACATTTTAGGACCACCAGTAGACATTACATTATTTCATAAACTGAACATAACCTGCTTACAACTATATAACATAAATGCAATTCTTATTAAGGTAGCCACATCATTCAAACAAAAATTTAAGTATCAATTAGGTAAAACAAAAGCGAAATAATAACAATTAGAATACGTCTAGCTAGCACAATAAAATCAAATTAAATTAAATACTAAATTGTTCCAAAGATAAGTTTGAAATATATGAAAGCATTAAATACTTTGAGATGCATCACTGAAAAACTCTACTAATTTCTTTCTGAACTCATTGAGGGAATCATGAAAAATATATTTATTATTAGAAACTCTATTGAAGACATCAGGCAGGCGGTAAGAAGCAGCATGCATGCGGGCATTAGTTGGAGCTCGCGGCTTGTGGAGCAAAGGCGATAACTTGCGCGGTGGTTTGCGAGGGACTCTTATATTGAACGTGCTTAATATTTGAGGGCAATCTATTTCGTTTCTGAAAACTTTGAAAATAAAAAGCATATCCAGCATGAATCTTCTCATAACAAGGCTGTTCATTTTATAGTGACGCAATCGATCATCATACGGAATTTTTGTTTCTATGCCGCTACAAAATGAAAGATGACGTTTAAAGCGTTTTTGAATTCTTTCAATGCGAAGTTGGTGTGCCTTGTATTGAGGAGACCACACTACACAGCCGTATTCATGTATACTGCGCACGAAGCTGTTGTAAATAATTAACTTAGTCCTTGGATCTTTAAAAACTTTACTGTTCCTTATGACGAAACCAAGTGCCTTGGAGGCTCTAGTGATTATTTCATCCATATGCGGAATAAAAGTTAATTTTGAGTCAATGATAAGTCCCAAATCTTTAATTGTTTCAGCTTCCTGCAAGACAGTGTCATAGAGGCTATAACGTGTTTTAATTTTATGAGCATTACGAGTAATTTTAATATGATAACATTTGTCAATGTTGATTGTCATTTTGATAGTTTTTACAAGCTTAAGATCATCTGCGTACAGAAAAATACTACTGTGCTTAACTCTGTGGATTATGTCATTAATAAAGATATTAAAAAGTAAAGGCCCTAATTGGGAACCTTGGGGAAACCCTGAAGAAACGTTATATGATTCAGATCTATAGCCTTTGACTACTACACATTGAACACGATTGGTTATGTAGGATTGAAACCAGGATAACAAAGGTCCACCAAATCCATACTTTGATATTTTGATAGTTAACGTGTGAAGGCAAACTCTATCAAATGCTTTGGAGAGATCTGTGTAAAAAGCATCAGTTTGCAATTTAGAATCCATGGCTTCGACGATGATATTAGTGAATGCTATGAGGTCTGTGTTTGTGGACCTAGCTCTTATAAATCCATGCTGACTTTCAATGAAGTGATGTTTCATATGATTATGAATATATGGATAGATGAGAGCTTCGAAGACTTTTGGGAACGCTGAGAGGATGGAGATTGGTCTGTAATTGGTCACCATTTTTATAAATAGGAACAACCTTTGCTGATTTAGAGATATTTAGGAAGATGCCAGAGTTAAGGGACCTGTTATAGATTAAGCTTAATGGAAGAGCGAGAGAGTTAGCACTGTAAAATAAGGAGGAAGTTCATCTGGGCCTGCTCCTTTTGTATGGTCAAGTTTTTTTAATTTGGTCAATACAGATTCGACAGAGAGGTGAATATGGAGATTATGTCGTTTTTGTTGACCGGAGGAGGTAGATACACCGCGCAGATGGTGTAACATCTAAAATCTATTTCTAATTTAATCCATAGCTCTTCTATTTAAGTATTACATAATTTTACAATACAGCTGTTGTTTTTTGGACACCGCTATAAGTACTCCACCACCAATTATGTTTTTCTTTTACTATTTACAATATCTTTATCCCGCCTGTATTCAATATAGCGGTTATCGAACAGTTCTGAATCGTAAATGCTATCATTCAACCAGGTCTCAGTCAATATAATTATATCATAGTTAGAGCAAGTAACATTACAATAAAATTCTTGAGTTTTTAAACGTAAACCTCTTACGGTCTGATAGTAAATGAGTAAATTATTGAAATTTGGAATTGTATATACCAAAACATGGAAAAATGTGATATAATAAAAAAATTTAATGAAAACAAATAGTAGGTTAGTTGCAACATTAAACTATTAACTTATGGTAGTTTATTTAAACTGTCTTCACTTCTTATAAGAACAAATTCAGAATGCTCAGTTTTTCTCATAAATATTTTTCCTCGTTTGACCCATACAAACTTATACTTATCCCTTTCTGGCGGGCTATAGCGTGCAGGATTCGGTTTGCAGGGGAGAGGTGCTCTGCAAGGAAAATTGGCGTCTTGTTTCCCCCCATACCAATGTGTCTCGTGTTTAGCTTGTCGTGCGCATGATTCTTGTTGTAAGTTACTGTACTTGCTAGAAATTTGTCTCTTAGTCGGGGTGTAGCCAGTTTGAGTATTATGGATCTCGGTCTTGAATCGCTTTTATTGCTCTTGGCAATGCGAGTGTACTGGTGTATATAAAGTTCGTTAAGGTCGCAAGATATAGTTTTTGATAGTTGCTTTATTATGGATGGCAAGTTTTCATTCCTGTGTTCTGGAACACATTGTATTTCTAAATTACAGGCTCTATTATGTTGTTCCATCCTCTCAAGTCCTGTATTTAAGTTCCTAATGGTTTCAGTTAGTGTGATATTTTCTTTGAGAAGCTGTTGTATTGATTGTGTTTTAGAACTTAGGTCTTGTTTTATAGTATCATATTCTGCAGTAATAAATGTTAAGGAGTTCTCTACGCAAGTAATATGCTCAGTTAATTGTTTATTTCGACACTAACCATACGGCGTAAACTGTCCTCTAATTCGGTAATTATGGACTTTTTGAGGATATGCATTTCTTCTTGGGTCACCTCTCTCAAATCTTCCTTGGTGAATGTTGCATTTGACGGAGAACACTTTGATAGATGGTTTTTGTTGCGAATAGTGACATTATCAGTAGCCTTCACCGGCGTGTGAGAGTTATCTCCTCCTTTTTTAGCAGCTGAGCGGCAATCAGGGCACTACCAACTTTTTATTTGAGAATTTGTTAAATGTTCTGAATTAGTACACAATAAGTGAAAAGTCTTCTTACAAGTTTTCATTGAGCATACTATAGAGTCATTTTTCGAAGCAGCACTCAGACATCCAGCACACATTTTGTTTTATTTAAAAAACAAAAGGCATATAAATAAGAATAAAAAGAAACATATAATTTTATATAGCTTTCTTTGGGGATGGAACCCGGGTCACTCAGTTAAGTATGACTATATTCTGCCAAGCGCCTTAACACTCATGACAAAGTACTGTTCATTTGCGTAATTAATTGACCGTTGCACTTTTTCTGTTTGGTTCTGTTGTATTTATTTGCACTACTTTGTGACGCCTTAATGTTTTCCTTTCGTTGTTGTTGGAAGTTTCACGTAGTATATTTGATGACGATCGAGTTTATCGACTTTTTAACAATCGCGATGACAACTTGTATTGTTTACATCAAGCTCTTGTTCACAAATATTTAAGTTCGTTTTTAACCGCCTTGTATTAATCTTTTAATTCCACAAACATTGCCTCAGATAATTAAGGATATACTAAACGTAATTTGATTGCTATCCCACTATTTATAGCACTTTTCTTTTTTTAAATCTATTTTCGAACGGGAGCTGACGCGACGCGTCGCCGCCTCCAATGTTACTTAATTTTCTTTTGTAATATTGTTAAAAAAACGGCTTCTGTTTCATTAGGGGCCAAAGATCTTCATGCAATTATAACTTTAGATTTAAGCAACGAACAATCAGAATGCTATCACGATATTTACCGTTCCGATTGCAATAGATATTATTGTCCTAACGATTATTACCTAAAAATGAGGAATCAAAACAATTTTTAAGGTTGCGTTCAATCTATGCTTACTTAATTGTTCTTTACGATTTGTCTGTTGGTGATTTCAAAATATTATAAAGTATTGAAAAATATTAATTTTGATATAAAACAAATTATACGGAGCTATTGAAATGTTGTAACGTTGTTATTATTAAATACAAGCGAATCTTAAATGCAAAACATTACAAATATTGAAACTACAACTGTGCAAAATATACGTACCTTATAACTATTTTCTTGGCTTGGGCGAGCTTACAAGAAAATAAACATGAAATGTTCAAACTTAGATACAAACAAAGGTCTTTTGTTACACATTTCGACTACTTTACTACTTATAGTCCCAACACGACCTCTCTTTCTCCAACCAAACGGTCTCTCACCACAACCCCACCGAGGGGAAGGCCGGTCCCCAGTCCCACGAGAAGGACGCCTGCATCTTCCGCAGCTGGTTGACGTGGCACTCGCCGTTGTACACGGCGGGCACGCATTCGGGGGCTATGAAGTTCTGCTCCGACGCCTTGTTCGCCACGTCGACGGGCGAAGCGAACGATACTTTGAGGAAGTTTTGTCCAGCCTGAAAGGTGAGAGTGAATGTTTTTTATAAATTGTATATCAGCCTTATATTTTAGCCTTATATTTAACACGTATATTTTAGCCTTGTAGCGGCTATTTATTGTTAGCAAAGTCAGCAAAACCCCAAACTGGATTGCCGCGTGTTATAGGCAGCCAGTCGTCTGCGGAACACCGCCTCGCTGGGTTCAATTTGTATTACGTAAGATAAGGACTAATTTATACTAACTTATGTACTTACATTTATAGTTTCAAACATAATAGACTCAGTGAAATCAAACAAGATTTTTTATTAAATCTCGTCACCACCTCTAAAGCCTCTAAAGGTAATTCGTCCGATATCCTGAAAACTCAACATTGACTACTAAGTATAGATATACCTATCAACAAATAAAATATTTTAACACAGTAATTTTTAGTAAACAAGGAGAACATTATGAATATAACGAATATACACCAAAAATAGTGCCAAGGTATCTTTGTAATAAATGTTATTCTACGATCTACATTTTATTTCTGATATACAAGGTAACTCTCGAGTTCGTTGTCGATTTTTGTTTACACGATCTATATCTGAAACTGAACAACAATCCCGGAGGAACGAGGGTTGGACATCGATGGAACCAATGTGAATTGTACGGGAAGACCAAAATGTTTTTTTTTTTTGTATTTCGCTCTTTTTTATATATTCTTTATTCATCTTTCAGCTGTTATTAATGTAACAAAGGTTGCAGAACATTCTTAATTGACAAAACAATTTTGAAGCCTCGCAACTTGGGCATTTGACTGCTAATTTTCTGTACTTTCCCTTCCATTTTCCAAATTATAACGGCTTCCAAAAACTTTCAATCACATAAAATATCAAGAATCTATCAAAACAATCGCATGATCATCATCAGTAAAGGGAATTAGAAACATTCTGACGAACCAAAGGACCGGTTTTATAACTGCATTCTAACCAAAAAAAAACTAACCAATTGGTTAGAATGCAGTTACAAAACCGCAATGATAAAAAATTATCACGTAGAGGTAATAATTTACCACTTCACAAAAATATTGTTTTGTGTTTTTGGATGCGTATTCATAAATATTCGTACCTTTTATGTACCTAGCAACTATCACCCTAGATTACGCTGAAGCATTCGACATCCATCACCACAAAATATGCGTGTCAAATACAAAAATTAAAAGATAAAAATGTTAAATATGTAAGTATCCATTTAAAGTTCCAAGAAATGTCATAAATGGATCATATATTAAGAGTCTCCATCGCAGCTTTAATATTCCCAACGCAAGGTCAACAACCTCACTCAGCTACTGGAGAGGTTTGAGACAGTTCGTATTCCATCACCCCGTCTGCAGGGAAGTAGACCTTAACGATCTTGGAAATACATCCATGGGTATGTGGGTTCCCACGCGACGTTTTCCTTCACCATTACAGCAGTTAGCTCATTCACATACCTCTATTTATGTTAATACATTTACTAACATAAATAAAAACTAATTTTAAAATTTGATTTATAAATTAACGAATCAGCCTGGAGTATAAAATAGGGACTCCTAAAAATAGTAGTTGTCAGTTGGTTATTGCGAGTGATGGTCGATTTCAATGCTTCATCTCTTGGTTTTATGTATCTATTTTTTTATCACAATTGCGAACTTAAGACCACATAAATAATAGGTCTTTACCTATGAAACTGCCGTTTTGCCGTACTGGCCATTTCAAATGAAAATATTTTTTTTTTGACTGATAATTCTAATTTCAAATTAATTTTATTTGACAAACATGGAATTCTTTTTCTAAAATCGTCATTTGTTTAATAGTTAGTGTTTTGTTTTCAACGCATTCAAACATTTTTCGTCATCATGGATAAGTTAAAAATTCGAGTAATTATGGAGTATGAGTACCGTCGTGGCAGCAAAGCGGCACAAGCGGCACGCAACATCAACGACGTTTACGGAGCGAACACTACAAACGAACGCACCACCCGTTATTGGTTTACCCGCTTCCGTTCTGGAAATTTTGACCTGAAAAATGAACCCCGTGGTCGTCCGAAAACTTTGGTCGACAATGACGAATTAAAGGCAATTGTGGAAGCTGATGAAACTCAATCCACGGCTGAATTAGCAGCAGCTTTCGACGTTAGCATCAAAACAATATTGGTCCATTTGCGTCAAATTGGCAAGGTTAAAAAGCTTGACAAATGGGTACCCCACGAACTCAATGACCGCCAGCGCGAAGTACGCGTGGAGACGTGACTTGCACTGCTCAGTAGGCATACAAATGAAGGAATTCTGAACCGCATTATTACTTGTGACGAGAAATGGATCCTGTTTGACAATCGTAAGCGCTCAGCAAGTTGGTTGGACCCTGGTTCAGCACCCAAACAATGCCCTAAACGAAAACTTACCCCTAGAAAAGTGATGGTCACTGTTTGGTGGTCTAACGCGGGTGTAATTCATCACAGCTTCTTGCCAAACGGGACAAGCATTACTGCAGATGTGTACTGTGAAGAACTGAACACAATGATGGAGAAGCTCGCACGTCTCCAACCAGCTTTGGTCAATCGTTCGACTCCACTGCTCCTGCACGACAACGTGCGACCTCATACTGCACAGCAGACGGTCTCCAAGCTACAAGAGTTGGGGTTGGAAGTTCTCCGTCATCCGCCGTACTCACCAGACCTTGCGCCTACAAACTTCTACTTTTTCCAGAATTTGGATAACTTCTTGGCGGGAAAAAAATTCAATACCCGAGAGGCAGTACAAAATGCCTTTGAAGAATTTGTTGCCTCCCGTCCAGCTGATTTCTTCAAGAAAGGCATCAATAAGCTACGAATGCGTTGGCAAAGATGCATTGATTGCATGGGTGATTATTTTGATTAATAGAAATAAAAAATATATAAAAAAATTACGCTTCATTTATTACGTGAAAAACGGCAATTTCATAGGTAAAGACCTAATATATGAACAAGAATACCAGACGATTATCAAGTTGATTAGGTAGTGTTGGGTTACGAACTGCATGGAACGGCAGCACTATTATTGTTTATGTGGATATATCAAGCCAGTATTAATTTGTTTGACTAAAAGAAATGTCCCAAAATGCAAGGAGCCTCGGCCAGGTCTTTGTACACTTTATCAAAAAATTGTTTAAGATGCTTAAAACACTTTTCGATTGTTAAATTGTTATTAAAACACTTTATTTATCGGTAGGAAATTAAATTGTGCGTGCAACACAAACAAAAAACATCATGGTGGAAAAAATGTCATTTTGACAGTTAAGGTTTACTTACGTCTTTTTTTTGTGTTTCGAGTAGTATTGACGGCTGGTTGCCATTAAATCCACAGAATTTAATTGTTTTGTGTATTTTTAGCTTATTTAACAGTTGTAAAATTAAACTATCAATGTGATGTGAGTGAAGTGTGCCGTGAGTGAGGTGGCTGTACCCTCTGCTTAGTGAACTAACTTCACTTTACAACTTCCACCATAGAAAAGACTCATTGTCAATGTTGCCTGCTAAAACGAACACAAATAAATTTGACTTTATTTTCTTACCATCTTACTACTGATTAAATCAAATTATTTCTATTTTTCCTATAATTACCATTAATTTGTCTATTTTTTTAGATGGTGTACAAAGACCTAGCCCAGGTTGTGACATTTCTTTTACAAAGTATTGAGGGGCAATTCCGTCGTAGCGCTCGATTTGTAAAGGAAACTACTAATAATAGTAGAAAAGGATTCACAGGTGAGGCCACAGGCCGCTCGTTCATCTATAAGTCGCTTGGTCATTTAGCTGAAGTATGGCTGAGAGTTACCGTTATTGGGGACCTCGTGATGTGGTTAGCGCTGTCGTGGGCGTTGGGGCAGGCTTTCATTCGCATTCAAATCTCATGTGTTTGTTCCGGTATCCAATCATTTGACAAAAAACAAATAACTAATTTTCATTTGAAAAACAACGTTTGACAAAATTTTACTTGATAAATTTATAATTTTACAAACTATTGTTTAATAAACTACTCATTGGACAAAATATTTACTAGAAATAATTCGTTCGTATGTAGTTAATACACGCGCAATCCGAGCGAGCGATGCGAGCGTGGTTCGGCAGCACCCGGCAAATCGCCAGGACCAAATTAAGTACGATACCCAGCTTTCACGAAAAGTGACTTTGGTTCAACATGAGGTGTTTTATAATTAATATTTTAACAATTGAATTGTTTTCTAAGTAAAACATTTGCGAAACCTGTATTTTGTCAAATGATTCTTTTTAAAGTAATATGCGAAATGAAAGTTTGTCAAATGATTCGATTTTCAAACGTTGTTTGTAAAATGATCTTTTGTCATATGTTTTTTGTCAAAAAATAGTACACCGTTTGTTTGATGTTATGTTGTCGCCCCCTAGTATGCAGGGTGCCTACACAAGGCCGAACAACGCACAAGCGAGTCTCGCCGTAGCGTGATGCTGACTTCTCCGACTGTACATATTACAGTAGCAAATGTATTGAATTTAAATAAAGACATTGCGGGAATTTAAATTTGTCAAGATCTGTATTGTTTCTTTAAAAAATACTCACTTGTAGGGCGTGTTTGACGTCAAAGGCATAGCGGGTGAACATATTAGAAGTACTACCGACGGGGACATCGTTCAGCTCTATGTAAGACACGGTGTCGACACCATGCAGCACCAGCCGGATTGCCTCAACTTCTAAACAGCTTGGTTCAACTGAAATGCAAAACAGTCTTCAATTATTTTTAGATATAATTTGGAAATTGCATTGTTACCAACAAAAAATGTCATTTTGATTCCCTAATGATAGTGTTATATATAAATATAATAAATTTTAAAAACATTTCAATGATTTGAGCGATACGACAAAATTTGGTATCTAAAGAAAACTAATCTGATTTTTATAAAAAAGGCCATTTCGAGATATCCCTTTTCATGAAATAATTTTTTAGTTAAAGCTCGCAGGTAAAACCGACTAGGCTTATTGTGAAGAAAATGCTTAAAATAATAATAATAAAATAAGCCATTATTTACCAAATTAGCCATTACATATTTCGTCTTAACTTAATACGTGGAGATGCAAAAACCACTAAGACTATTAACAATCCTAAGGGATGGCTAGTTAGAATTATCTGAGCTATTCAGATTAGCATGCTTTATATTTCTTATATTAAAAATAAATGTGAGTGCGTGTGAGTTCTTGCGCGGGTGTGTGCGTCTTAGTTTGTCGATTTGAGTACTGTCACCAACCTTTTTTTTGTGTATTAACAGTCAACCCTTTGGATGCGGCAGTTTCGGTTAGGTAACCCTGGTCGTAACCCTGGCTTTGCAACCACTTAGTTAAAGTGTTTCTGCAACTTTGGTTGTTTAAAACGTTAATTAAAAGATTTCTCACTTTATGACGTAGTATAAAGTAGAATAACTTTTTAAATTCTTTTTGGTTAAACTGTTATGACATTGTTTGTAATAAATATCTGACATCAAGATCCATAGAAAATTATAGAGTTGTTTCTTCTAGGTAACACAACCAACTTTGCAATGCGATTTTAAAAAATCACCGTGACCTCGCCGTACTAATTTCTTTACAAATAACTACTGCACAGAAATAAATAATCAAACAGTTTTCCCAAAATACCTAAATCTTTCAATAAAAAAATATATACCTCAAAATTATTCATATACCGAATTAATTCTAACAGCAAAAGAAAATACATGTATTGGCCATAGCTGCACTGTCTCTTTCCATGCATTCAATCAAAAAGTGACAATAAATAAGTTTTAAAACTACAGCTTTTACTCACGCGTTATTGTCGGAAAGCTCCGACTAGTTTCGGACTCGTGTGGAGTCCATCATCAGGGCCGAGTACAGTCGCGGCTGTGCCTCGCCTCGCACTGCGGGCCGCTGCTCTGCGCAAGGGCTGCGCATGCGCGGCGGGTGGAATAGGCACTAACGGTGGTGCGGACGATGCGTAGTGTAGCGGCATGCTGAGCTCACGGTGTCATTGGAGAGCGATGTCCGGTTCTTTACGTGTCCGTGTTTGTGAAGTATAGGCTTCCACGCAGCGGGTACAGTCCTGTATCGCGATTGAAATTACGCCGTCTATTTATTTCAATTGCTTCATCGACTTTGCGAGACACGAAGTTTTTCTCCTGAACTAACACTGTGGCTTTATCAAAGCGGATGAAATGCGACGGACCAGTGTCTAACACATGGTCGACAACTGCAGAGGTCTTTTCATCTTCTTCACACTTCGTATGTGTTCAGTGAGTCTCTTATTGATGTTTCTGCCCGTCTCTCCTATGTAGAACAGTCACAGGGAATCTCGTATACGCCTGGTCTACCTAGAGGGTCTTTGTCCTTTGGGGATCGCAAAAGTTGTCGTGTTTTAGTAAAAGGGCAGTAAATCCTCCTTATACTAAACATGCGCCCGATACCGTGATACCGTGAGCTCAGCATGCCGCTACACTACGGCATCGCCCGCACCACCGTCAGTGCCTATTCCACCCGCCGCGCAGGCGCAGCCCCTGCAACCCCCGCCCGCCCCCGTGCCCTCCAAGCGCGCGCGCAGAGCAGCGGCCCGCAGTGCGAGGCGAGGCACAGCCGCAACTGTACTCAGCCCTGATGATGGACTCCATACGAGTCCGAAACTAGTCGGACCTTTCCGACAATAACGCGTGAGTAAAAGCTGTACTTTTAAAATTTATCAAAATGACTCACTTAACATTTTTTTAAATTAAATAAATAAGTTTATCATAAACCTTTATCAAGGTGAAACTAATAACTCGAGGACTAATAAACAAAAACTCTTTACTTTCTGACAGGTGACATTAGCGGATAAATCCTGCCGAATTAGTCTAACTTAGTGTGTTATATTTTGTTTTGGCTATCCCTATGTAGTCTGTGGTTTTAGCCTATAATATATCTCAATGCCCAACGGAATGTATTTTTTGGCAATTTTTATTTTATTTTTTGTACCGTGTTCCACAAATACGCGAATATAATAGCCCGCCACACCAATAACGGCAGATTGCCATTTATCAATTAAATAACTACAATATATGAGGAAAGGCTCGTAACTCGACCACTCTTAAAAATTGGTAAGCTCCGACTTTATAAAGTACCTACTGTTAGAAAAAATAGTGAACGTCAAACAAATAGAAGTTTCCAGCTATCAAGTCGACTGAACGCCTTCATGGGGTAAATTTCCAGAAAATCATTTCTCGGTACTCCTGTTTACAACATAATTACTGTACAAACTTTAATATTTCTGGGTCAACTGGTTTAGCCAGCCGATCCAGCAGCCAAACCTTCTACAGTTAACCTATAGATGTTTAATATGAGCTCGCAACAGTGTATAGAATTACCCTTGAACGATATAATTGTACATAGAAATCACTGTTCGCCGTCCATCGGTAGAAAGAACAAATCTTCAGCCGATACTTTGTTATGTCGACAGCTCGGTTCGCCGAAAGAACGTTTCATACATAAATGTTTCGCCGATATCACGATTTGCAGATAAGGCGATTCGCCGGAAGCTCGATTAAGCGAATTAGCCTTTTATCGTTCTTTCGGCGAACCGAGCTGTCGACATAACAAAGTATCGGCTGAAGATTTTTTCTTTCTATCGATGGACGGCGAACAGTGATTTCTATGTACAATTATATGGTTCAAGGGTAATTCTATGTACTTTTGCGAGCTCTTTTAATATTTACATAAAGTAAATAATTTCTTACCGTTAAATTGAGCGGTATATGTCCATGCGTCCCGCGCCACCCACCGCGACATGACGTCATTGTTCCCTTTAAATATGTCACTGATGACGTCATTTCTCATTAGATCTGAGTACACTCCACCGGGCACCTCTGCCCTCCCGTTTATTGCTGAAATAAACGATTAGGAGAATGTAAAATAATAATAAATATCCAGACAGACACACGAAATGTATGGTCCTAAAGTAAGCAGAGCTTGTGTTATGGATGACAATACAGCGAAGGGGGGACCCAGAATAAACATACATGTATAAATATAAACAACCATGACCCGAGAACCAACATCTATGTTCATCGCACAAATGAATGCCCCGGCCAGGACTCGAACCTGGGACATCCGGACCAACCACTTACTACTAACCACTACTAACCGACAATCATTAGATTTTGGGATCCCCTATGCGTAAAAGGGCGAACACTATATTGTGTGTTCCATAAACCATTGTTTTATATGTTTATATTAATTTAACCCTTTAATTTCGCAACGTTATAAATACTCAACATTATGGAAAAACAAATGCGGATTCTCGCTCCGATCGCCGCCCAGTGCGGACGTGCAAGACCCCGTTCTCCGTTGTTTGGTCCCTTCCCGATATTCCGTGGCGCTCAGTCTACTGACGTCACGGTTTAGCGTGTTGGTTCCGTGCTGCGGTTTTCAAGGTTTTTCTACTCCGTCTGAGTGCTATCGAAGTGCGTTTTTTCTTTGCGACTAAGCCCCTTAGTCTTCAAAGTGCTGTGCTAAGTTGTGTTGTGCTTGTGCTGAGTGCAGTGTTGTGCCCAGCGTAAGTAGTCTGGTTTCAGTACAAAGGATACTTAACGGTGACAACGAATTTGTACTGAACCAGTCCTTTTATTTTTATTTTATTTCTCTTCTCTATTTTATTTATTTTTCTCCTATTTTCATATTTATTTTTATCATATCTGTGTGTTCTTCGTGTGTATTTGTCCTTTCTGTCGGTAAAGGTTGACCCTAACGCGGTCAACTCTTTACCTGCGTACCCTTTTTTTAGGTTTCTAGGTAGCGGCCTTCGGCGTACTACGGTTAGTTTTAAGTTATTCTCCCCAGCCCCCCTACCGCTGGTAGGGAGGTTTGCCGCTAGGGTTCGCTAGGTTTTTATTTAGGAATCCTAGGCATTTGTTATATATTATAGGCATACATTATATATTTATATATTACATATTGTAATTCCAAGCCCTCCAATGGACCTTGTTAATATTCTTAAGTCGTTCGCCCAGGCGCTCGCTGCGTCCGGCGTAAGCATACCCGCTGATGTACTAACGCAGGCCTTACAGGCATCTATTGCGTCCCCGGCCCCTCAGGCCTCAACCCCGGCCCCTCAGGCCTCTAATGTCCAGACCCCTCAGGTGTATAGCTCTCCCGCGTCTCCCGTTCCATCCGATATGGACTGCGCGTCGGTCTCATCCTCGCGCTCATCTCGCAGGAAGCGTACCGCTCCCGGGAGCGATTCAGACTCCGCCGCGTCCGAAGCTTCGTCGGTCGCCGCCACCCTAACCGGTTCTCCTGAGCCCGCGTTCCAGTTAGTTGCCAAACGCTCTAAGAAGCGTTCGAAAAAAGCCGCGGTGTCTTCAACACCCGAGCCAACCCCGGTGTCTTCTACACCCGCCCCCGCGCCGCTCATGTCACTCGAAGTGACCGCGTCTCCGTCGGTCCCGTCTAAGCCAGCATCGCGCTGCGCTCCCGTCCCATCGAAGCCTCAGCTCCCTCCGCCCGTCTTCCTCCGCGATAAAGCGCGCTGGACCGCGGTTTCTAACTTGTGCAAAGAGCACAAAATCAATTACCTCAAGGCAAATAACGCAGGCGACACTATAAAAATCCAAGTCGCGACTATCGACGACTTCCGCGCGATCACTCGTTTACTTTCGCTTAAACAAATCGCGTACCACACTTACGCCCTCCCGGAGGAGCGTAAGATCCGCGCAGTACTACGGGGCGTCCCGTTTGAACTCAGTAATGAAGACATTCTCGAGGACCTTAAGTCCCAGGGCTTCCCGGCTGTAGCAGTGCACAAGATGCACTCTAACCGCGGTAGGCGCTTTCCGTTAGCTTTAGTTATCTTGTCTAATTCTCCCAACTCGAGGGAGATCTTCAGAGAGGCTCGCACAATCTGCGGACTCTCGAATATCTCCGTCGAGTGTCCCAACCCCCGTGGTCACCCTGGGCAGTGCCACCGCTGCGAGCTCTACGGCCACGCAGCGGCTAACTGCTCAGCTCCCCCCAGGTGCGTTAAGTGCCTGGATCCTCATATAACGAAGGAGTGCACTCGCACTCCCGAATCCACTTCCCTCCCTGCCTGTGTGCTTTGCGGCCAGTCCGGCCACACAGCTAACTACAGGGGTTGCCCGCGCGCTCCGCGCTCCACCGCCAAGAGGGTCCCGCCTAAACCGGCGCCGCCGCTCACTCCCGCTAACTTCCCGCCGCTGCGCAACCGGGGTCCCCCGGAAGCAAAGCCCTTTCAGCCGACGCCTACTCAGGCTCTGTCTTGGAGGCAGCGTCCGGCCGTTCCGCCTGCACCTTCCCGACCCATCCCAGCTCCCGTAGCTTCCGTAGGGCCGCGTCCTTCTCCGTCATCCGCACCTCAGTCGTCGTTGGCTGAGGACATGAAGACCGTGTTCGACGTTATTCAAAACGTCGATATTAACGAAATTTCCGTGCTCGCACGCAAACTGCGAGCCGCCCGCTCTCCTCAAGAGCGTTTATTCGCGTTAGCCGAGCATCACTCGCTCCTAAGTTCGTTGTAAATTCTTTTATATTTGTATAAATTCGTAAATAATAAATTATAATGTCTAGACCCGCGAATCCCGCGTCCAGTCGTATTAAACCCAAGGGCTTATCCCTAGTATCTTTTAACGCTCGTAGCCTTAACACCAACCTTCCCGAGATTAAACTGTTCCTTCAGAACAAAGAACCTGACTTATTCCTTCTTCAGGAGACATGGCTTACCCCAAACCGCTCCAGGGGATTCGCTATACCTAAGTACGCGTTTATTCGTAACGATAGGCCCAACTCCGACGGTTTCGGCGGCACCGCTATATATTACAAAAGAGGCTTCCACTGCTGTCCTCTCCCTACTTCTCCTCTCCTCAACATGGAAGCCACTGTGTGTAGATTGGCTATGACTGGTCATCCGACCATCATCATAGCTTCAATCTACATACCTAGTGGTACCAGACCAATCCGCAGCGACTTTGAGGCCATTCTCGCCCTCGGCCATTCAGTCATTATGTTCGGAGACTTTAACTCCAAACATACTGACTGGACGTGCCTATCGACTAACACCAGCGGTATCGCTCTCCTCGACATCACTAACTCCCTTGACCTAGACGTCATATCCCCCATCACTCCCACTCACTATCCCCACAACCCGTCCTACTCTCCTGACATCCTCGACTTTGCAATTATCAAGCGAATCAATCTTGATCTAAGGTCTATCGAACCGCTCGATGACCTAGGCTCCGACCTTCGCCCCGTTTCCCTCGTGCTAGGACCGCCGAACGATAACGTCTCATCTCCTAAGACCTTTACCAACTGGAAAGGTTTTAAAAATACGTTAATTTCAGCCTTAGAGGCTCCGAACTCTCCACTCGCGATCTCTCCCGAACAATTAGATAGCCCGGTTAAAATCGATTCATTAGTAAATTCTCTCACTGATGCTATCAACTCAGCCATCAGTGACAACGAAAAGGTTGCTAAGCAAGGCAAACCCACGCTTCCCTTAGCCGTTTGCAATCTTATTAAAGCTAAGAACGCGGCTCTCCGGAGAGCCAAGAAATATCCCACGCCCGCATATAGAACAGCTGCGAATCAGCTTCAACGTAAAGTAAGGTCTTGCCTCGCGGAACTCCGAGACGCTCAGATGAACGATCTCATGGCGAATATCTCTCCGTCCCACCAAGCGTACTATAGCATGGCCCGAGCCTTACGCGTAGACACCGCCTCTCACGTTCCTCCTCTCACTCGTCCCGATGGCACTACTGCCTTTGAAGTCGAAGAGAAAGCCGAATGCTTCGCTGACAGCATTGCCGCACAATGCTCGCCCAGCACGCAACCTGCCGATCCCTCACACATCCAGGCGGTGGAGGACAAAGTCCTTCAAGTTCCAGAGACTCTCTCCCCATCACCGCCGACCCGGTCACAGTATCTAATGACGAAATCTTGCTTCTCATTAGGAATCAAAAGTCCAAAAAGGCTCTGGGTGCGGATGGAATTTCCAACCACGCACTTAAGCACCTACCTCAACAGATGCTTACCTTGTAAGCTATCATTTTCAATGCCTGCTTCGACCATAGCTACTTTCCAAAAGCTTGGAAAGAAGCGACAGTCATAGGCATTCCCAAGCCGGGCAAACCTCTGAACGTCCCGGCTAATCACAGACCCATCAGCCTCCTCAAGGCAATGTCTAAACTTCTCGAGAGAGTCATACTCTCTCGAATGCGGAACCATCTGTTTCCAACGGATGGCGATCCTCTCATTATTCCCCATCAGTTCGGCTTTCGCGCTAAACACTCCTGCCCTCAGCAAGTCCACCGAATCGTCGAGTATATACTTGACGGTTTCTATCCGCGTCGTTATAAAACAGTCGCGGTTTTCTTTGACGTAGCCAAGGCTTTCGATAAAGTCTGGCACAGCGGTCTCGTTTATAAACTCTACAAGATAGGCTTACCGGATCGCCTAGTCAGGTTAATAGCGTCGTTTCTCAAAGACCGTACGTTTCGATTTAAACACGAAGGCACGCTTTCTGCGCCTCGTCCCATAAAGGCTGGAGTCCCTCAAGCTCTGCTGTACACCGTGTACACCAACGACATTCCCATCCCGCCGAAAGGCGTCGAACTCGCCCTCTTTGCTGACGACACCGCACTCTATACCAAAGGCCACAGTGTTCGGCACCTTGTAACCAGACTCCAAAAGGCCGTAAACGCCCTTGGTGTATGGTTTCAAAAATGGCGCATCGATGTGAACCCTGAAAAGAGTTCTGCGATGCGCTTCGACCACAAACGCCGTCGTCCCGCTGGCGATCCCCACGTTCGAATGTTAGGCATTCCCATCCCCTGGAAGCGCAGTACTAAATACTTAGGCGTCACATTAGATCCGCCGCTTTCTTTCAAGCCACACGTCGAAATAGTTTCGAAACTCGCTCGTCACTACTTAGGCCGCCTAAATAGCATGTTAGGTAGAAAAAGTAAAATGTCTTTCAGAAACAAACGTACACTTTACAAGGTCTGCGTTAGACCGGTCATGACGTATGCCTCGCCAATCTTTGCCCACGCCAAACCCTCCCTCCTGCACAAACTGCAGGTAGTTCAAAACCTCTTTTGCCGCCGGGCCACAAACGCACCGTGGTACGTGCGTAACGCGGACTTGCATAGAGATCTTGAACTGCCTACAGTACAACAACATCTCAAAACACTCTCTGAAGCGTTCTTCAAACGCTCCGAAACCCATCCCAATCCTCTAGTTCGTGATTCAGTCTCATATACTACTCCTGTGTTAGATTCGAAGTTCAAAGTCGCTAGGCCTAGGAATGCGCAAGCGTACTCATCCACCAGACTGTCACGCGATCTCGAAGCCCTTCTGGCCGCAAATTCTAATTCTAACGTAAATTCTAATTCTAACGTAAATCCTAATTCTAACGTAAATGCGAATTAATTCAATTTTATTTTGCAATTTTTTTAATTTTTGTTTTAATTATTGATTTTCATTTTGAGCACCTTCAGTGCTATGTATTCACCTTCAGTGCTTTGAGCACCTTCAGTGCTATGTAATCCCAGCGGGTGACCCCTTCCGGGCCCCGCTAGCGCGGCCTCTTTCTCCAATTGGCCGTCGCTCAGATGAAGGCTGAGTGGCAAAAATGCACGAGCCGACAGGGGGTTTTTAGTGGGTATGGTCCTGGTAGGCGTCGGGACGAGTCCCACATAACTTTGGAATCGCGCCAGAGTATGCGTCAGGGCATTTTTATCCCCCTGCCCTTCCCGCGGAGGGGAACAAAAAAAAAAAAAAAAGAAAAACAAATTCAGTTTTAAACCACCATGCATCCGGTTCTGTATGAGGCATCTATATGAATACTACTCGTAGTTATTTAAATATATATATATATATATATATATATATATATATATATATATATATATATATTTTAATACTTGTTTAATATTTTGAACACAGTTTAATGGTCCAACATGTGCTATGTTTGAATTTAACATGTTTTGAGTTTCCAATGAATTAGGTAATTGATCAAGATAAGATACTCTAATTTTGAGGCCAACAATTCTTTTTGAAAAGGAGGGGTGTTGTAAGTTAAACGTGTGCATTTGTTTATCTGTCTGTGGCATCGTATCTTCCAAAAAGTTGACTGATTTTGATGTGGTTCTTTTTGTCTACAAGCTGAATGAATCGATAGTATTTTAGCAATTTTTGGAGAAAATAAGGTCTTAGCCGTTCAAACGCTATGCGTGTCGTTTTTTTATTTGTGCTTACAAATTACTTGATAAAGTTTCTGACACACGATGGTGACGAATCTCCATCAATATGAATGTCTTAATATCATCTCGAATTGATTTCCTCTCCGTATATATATAATAATTTTTCTAAAAATATATGGAATTCTATATAATTGAACGCAAGATCCGAGATTTAATATTACTATTAAAGTATTAAAACTTTGTTTCTTTTTAGATGATGAAATCAGTAATGAAGAATCATAAATGATGACGAAGAAAGTAATGATGATATATCAGATGATGATGAAGATTAATTTAAAAGTCATATGTACATTATGTTACAACTAATAAAATTCATTTTAGCCATAATTTCTATTTTTACCTAATGTAATTTGCATCAACGATATGAGTTTTTACGCTACGCCTCTTACTCGCACTCGCATCTTTCCCCTCGCGTGTCAAGGCCTTCTGCTAGCCAGAGCCGCCTGTCATTGTACCAACTCACTTTAAAACGCTTAAAGAAACACGTCTATAAATTTCAACTGTACAGAAAAAGTTTATTTTAATTTATACATAATACACCTTTAGATTCAACTATCAGGTACTTGTGCTTATCGAAAACGCCTGTCAATTTTTTTTTTCAAACTTTATAACGACTAAACAAAATGGTATACAAATTTCAAGCTTACAAGAACAAGTTCCTTTTTCAAATGTTTCCTACACTTTAAAAAATATAGGGGTTGATGACGTGCAGGGCTGAGGCGTGCCAGGTGATGGTTATTGTACTCATCACCACGAGAATTTCTAGCCTTACAGACAGAACGAACCCGGCGCGTGGTCCTCGTAGGTCACTGGACCGCCTCAGTGATTTATTTAATCTACGGGAAGAGCTTGTTAAGTTTGCCTAGCTATCTTCGCCACCGAACCATCAAGTTCGCCGAAATTATATAAGCCCTCAAAACTATATTCAAAAAGCCCTCATAATTTCTTTCCCTTCCAAATGTGTGGTAGCTAAAAAACGACAAGTAAATTTAGGCAAGTATACTTCAAGTAACCAGAACTCATAATTTAGATAACTAATCCTTAACAACTACTTCTAACTAGTAAAATAAACTATTTACGATACTATTGAATTACTTTCTTATCAGCCACAACGGTATTTGACAATATGAAATAGTCTATTTAAGAAAAACAAAGATAAAAGCAGTCTCAACAAACAGACAACGACAAAACCGTATTTATTTTGATCATTTAATGCAATTTATGATTTCCTACATTCTTACGGTGTCCGTGACCGCAATGCCGTGATCCATCAGACAGAGGGCTGACGTCCTCGTCTGTTGGCTACGAAACAGTAAAAAAAGACGACGATCGATCTAAACTGCTATATAAATGCAAACATTCTTAAAAACATTTTCAAAATACAGACATTCCTACAGCTAATAAACGTTATTTTTAAGTTAATTTAAGAAAATATACTTAAGCTTCATCTGAACCTCATCTGTAGTAAGTGTTATTCTATGTCTATTGAAATTAAGTAATATGTATTTGCTACTTACATCCATTTTTATTCTGCAATTTCCATATGACATTATCCTTTGAATTTAATGAAAGCTCGATGAAGACTCCTGCGCAGCCACAAAACACACTGATTCCCACTAAAAGGGGAAACGCACAACCTCTCATTGTAACTGTATCTTGTTCAAAACATCGATATATCAGATTATTGCAAGGTCCACTCCTGGTATGAACCTCTTACCAACTGTTTGTCCGATAAAAATTAAGCGTTGAGCACCAATAACGGAATAGGGATGCACTTCGTTATCGATAAATAACAAAAAATGACACCCAAATGAAAAGTAGAATCTTTTTTTGTCTGTCATTTGGTCTGCACCTTTTTAGACCAAATTACTTCATTTAATAATCATAGACTGAGATTGTCTCCCATCATTAAATAAACACTGTTCCAGAGAAAAAGACAGGACAATGTTAGATTGAGTGCCGATAAAGTCATGTTGTATTCTATGATGACTTGATTTCCAAACCTTGCATTTTTAATGTCGTTACGATTCAAATATGCACAGCTAAACATGCCCAACTATCGCATCTTGTTCCAAGAATGAGTTAGGTTCGAATAACATAAATGCTTTGTAGGAAATTTATGACTTTTTTAGTGCATTGCCTATATTTTACTACTGTTATTGCTTTACAAATATTGGAAATTTTATTTGCATGTTTATTCAGGAATTTTGTATTATAAACTGGTGAAGGATCGGTGATTTTGGCTGTCACGTATTTTAATGCTATCTGAACGTAAGCTACGATTGACATTGTGTACCACGACCATTTTACTTACCTCCAATTGTATCTGGGTTCGACATGATACACTACGATACAATAAGCTGATATTTAGAAGCATTTTAAGAACATTACAGTCTTCTTTAAATCGTTTTTTTTTAATCTTTCATAGCCGGCAAACGAGACAGTCTTCCACCGGATCGTATATGGCATTTGTGCTCGTAGACATCATTAATCTTAGATGTAAATTATTAATTATATTGTTATTTGTGGATTATTGTATACCGTTTTTCACTGAGTGAACTAGAATTTCATATAGCAGCTAATTCTTTCGCTGTATTATTTATAATTGAAATTTACAATCTATGAAGTTATATGTGAAAGTAGTATGCGTTTAACGGTGTTCTTTTATTTGTTATCTATTTTATTTTTTCACATTTATATTGACCTTCAACAAAGAAAGTACTTAATTACCAGTAAATTATTTTTACAAATAAATTATGCCCAAATTTGTTTTATTCGAATCTAATTTTAAAGAGTGTTGTAAATTAATCCATTTTACAATTTAGTAATTGAAACAAAATAGCGGCACAGAATTTCTTATGCCAGTTTTCAAGATATACTTAAATAAAATTGCACAGTGACTTAGAATCCTTTATATGTATAAAGGTTGTTTCTATTTATACAAACAAGCACTTTTACGACGCATTACGTGTTTATTAGGCAAAGCAAGACATCCAAATTCTAAGGTATTGGCTCTTCTGTTAAAATCAAATCATACTAAATAATGACGTTAGAAGTAAATAATTTCAGAAATCTATTAAGGTCTCTGTCTCTCAATATATCACATGATGATCAACGAGAAATATTTGCCTCACAGCAACGATGTATTCTTCAAGGAAGGTGGATTTTGAACGCCCTTCACGTGGTATGTCCATGCTTAAATTCTAAAATCACCGTTTTACAGTTCATGGAATATTATTGCACGGACATTTTTCTTAGTATGACTGATTTTCGTACTTCAAAATGGCTGGTAGATTTGTAGAATTTAAAAGGCATGCATTGTATATTACTTTCACCTATAATACATGAAGATCCGTGCAGCCGTGCTCAAATGTTAGATTCCTTTCAAACGACTTTTGTTACCGTCGTCGTGTTAATTATAAACGTCGTATAAATACAAATACACAAATAAATAGAGTTTTTTACAACTTTTTTGAGCATGAATCTTTGGAATTATTTGAACTATTTTAATAATTGAGTAGCATAACTAATAGCCTCTCCAAACTATCTTAATCATCTTATTTCATATAAACAAAAACAAAAAAAATATCTCCAAATACATCGATAATTTTGTGTAGTTGCTACACAACACTAACGCACTTCAATGAGCATTTACCGAGATATTGGATATCATCTTGTTACACTCTACTTTGTTATTGTTGTTTATCGCGTGTCTACACCACTGTTTGATAAGCACCCATATTATTTGATTTATTATTGTGACGTACCATTAGTATCTACAGACAAAGTATGTAAAATAATTCTAAAAAACATTGTCAGCGCTCAAAACTGTTGCAGACGGTTTATCTAAAAATATCGTTGGTGTTCAAATTAAACCTTGAACTTAGAGGTCGCTCGACCCTAGGGTAAAAAAGATATGATACTAAGAATATATTATAGCGCCTTCTCTTTTTTCGTGAGCAAATATTATAACAAGTAATTTTTGAATTGAATGAAAAGTTTTTTCAAATATTCAATAGGAAAGCATTCGCAAGGTGTGTTGTTTAATTTGATTTGACAAAATCTCACTGAGACCCACATGAAGTGGTAATTTATCTGTTCCTGTAAATATTTTCGTAATAATTTTGTCCAATTGCTCTACATAATCTAAAAATGATTTTGGGCATTAAAAAGTGAGCCAAACGGTTGGGCAGTATAAATGCTCTCATATTTATCAAAGTATTCGTTACGTTTACCTCACACAGCACATCGACTGCGCGCCGCATCCTTGGCAGTCGGTAACTAGTGATGCTACGCATCAGACGAACGACTTCCTAACTACAACACTAGGAACCCACTTTTTCAATTTGACAACTATTTTTTTTAAATTAGATTGTCCTTCGTCTCTTTTTAAAATGACGGATTGGAGTTTGGCGTATGCCATTGTAGCAGCGCGAAAGCCCCTCTTCTATTCTACAAGACATTTTAACAATCTAAAAGATATAGAAGGTAAAATAAATAAAAGACTTGTATATATATGAATTTTTTTTAATTTTTAAAAATGAAATAAAAATTCTTAACTATAAACTTAGTTTTATATTTTTATACCTATGCTTTGTTTGTATTGCATGGGAGGCAAATTTTTATTTTCTAGACCCGAGACATCAATATCTTTTGATATTCTGTTATTAAACACCGTTATTCTTATTGAGTAACCCAAAAAACATTTCTTCTCAAAATGTTTGTGGCTTACAAACAATTTACGAAGTTCTACCACACTTAATAAACATTGTCAGTTAACACTATTAGCACAAAGACACGGTATCATAAAAGTAAAATGAAGAAAAATTACGTCCTTTCTCCTACTTTCTCATTCACTACCAGCACTGGTAGTGAATAGTACTATAGATAAACGCAAATTAATTACTATATTTGAGATTTGAGAGGTTATGTTACGGAAATTGATTAATGCAAACTCTTCACTCGTCAAACATTGAAACCTTAATGGCCGATCGAGCTGATTGATTGAAATTTAAATTAAATTTTGCGTTTTATGGCAATTAGCTGTAGTTACTACACAATAACTATTTCTGCCAATTTCAAGTATAAATAAAATAAAAGTAGTTTTAACATAATTAAAACATTGAAACATAATAAAACGTGCACTGGAAGAAAATCTACAACATGGAATAAATCTAGTGAACCGCAGTTATCGAGTAGCTCACCGTTCAAGTAAACTTATCAGACTATTTTGAACCAGGCTACCTTTACACCAAATACTAACAAATTATATACGTAATATTCTATATTATGGCTACTTTTTTTTCCGGGGGAGAAAATGCTTTACGCATACCGCCCGGGCGCAGGGTGCCCCCGAGTGGTTATGTGTGGGACCCCGAGTGGGACTCCCGTATAGGCTAATGAGACCCACGGTATACCCACTAAAAACTTGTGACGGGGTCACGGGAACGCTTTCGCACACATCCGCGAACCCGCCGGCGGCAGCCACTCACAAGCGGCTCCATCGCGAAAGGCAGCCACTCACAAGCGGCTCCATCGCAACAGCCCGAAGGCCCTCCACGATGGGCGCACCAGATGGTAAGTTGCGCCTCCATCCTCGGCCTCCAGCAGTACTGTAGCAGACTCCCCCCGAGTCTGTCATGGACTAGTCGTGTTCTAGCGTTAAATGAAATATCAGAAAAAAAGTGGTGCCTAACTACCACTAGATAGCATTAATAGTTTAATTCTTTAAAAATACTGACATTCCTTGTTCTTGCCGCGTGGTCTTCAAATGGTATTCTTTATAAAAAAGCAATACTTTCCCTACCGCTTGGAAAAGAGCTCACGTTATACCGCTTCCTAAAGTGTCTAACCCTAGCTCCATTACCCATTTTCGTCCCATTTCCATCCTATGTTTCTTGTCCATTCCATATTCCATCTTGTCCATATTGTTGGCATTCATTACTATCAACAATTTGCTAAGCCGTTTCCAATCTGGATTCCGACCGGGCCACAGCACAGTATCAGCACTTATCAATGTGACAGATGATATACGCTGGGCTATGGACAATGGATCTCTCACACTAATGATTCTGCTAGATTTCAGTAGTGCTTTTAACTCAGTGGATTTTGACATCCTTCTCGGTATGTTGCAATCGCTTAACGTTTCTCCTTCTGCAGTGGCTTGGTTCAGTTCCTATCTCCGAGGCAGGTCTCAGCGTGTCCGCCTCGATGAGTCTTACTCTGACTGGTGTGATCTCGTTGCGGGCGTGCCTCAGGGTGGCGTTCTCTCTCCATTACTCTTCTCTGTTTTAATTAACTTTCTTATTGGGGTCCTTTCATGTAACTTTCATCTTTACGCTGACGACTTGCAGATTTATCGTCATTTTCCTGCTTGCAATGTTGGCTCAGCCATTTCCGCTATTAATGACGATCTCAGCCGCGTAAGTGACTGGGCTAAGTCTTTTGGATTACCTACGTGTAAATCCTAGCAAGTCTCAAGCCATGATCCTAGGAAGTCGATACATGCGCGGTTGCATTACTTTATCCGATCTTCCTCCTGTTGTGTTTGATGGCATTCGAATTGATTTCACTAACACAGCCAAAAAGTAGTAGATTTCATCATTCAATACATACCTTAAAAATCCTTCAAACTTTCCTTCCCTTATTGACTAAATCTTTTTAATGTTCTCTATAATCCTAACTCCCCGCAATATCTTCGCGAACGATTTTCCTTTACCCATTCGAAAGTGGCGCCATGCAGAGCACATAAGCGTACACTCCTTCACAAAACAGACTTTTTCTCCTATTCATTTACTGTTCATGCAGTCAGATTGTGGAATTCACTTCTTTATAAAATCCGCGAGTCAGAAACACTACTTATCTTTAAAAAAACAGTTAAAGATCACTACCTTTCCTCATTAAGTAACTTATTCATTGTTTTGGCATTTATAAGTTTTCCTTTTAAACTACTTTCATTGTATGTATTTTATTTATGTATGTATATGAGTATATGTAAGTCTATTTACTGTGTGAAGTATATAATTTGTGTATGTTTAAAGTAGGTACACACCACTTTGTTATAAACTAAGTTCTCCTCTCACAGGTCGGCTGGAAGAGATTTCTTTTAGAAATAAGCCGTACCTTTGTAGGTACATATTTAGTCTTTAATGTATTTTATATTGTTTTCATATGTGCGTACAAAAACTGTTACTTAAATAAAAAAAATAATTACAATTCAAACTTAAAATATATAATATAAAAAGAGGAATATCTAAGACAAGTGGATTAATTAAACTCTTTTAAGGTCTCCTTTATTTTTCTTAAACATAGGGGAAGAGTTAATGCAAAAATACCATTATTTTCTCAAAGTCGGTTATAGCCATTACACTGCCTGGGAATAAACGAGTTCATGGCATAATTTGTTTTATAAGGAGGGCACACGAAAATATTTTGTTTACGAGAGCTAAGGCGAGGACAATGGACACTTATTTTACACAACAAATATGATGATTCAACATAGCTATTATTTTGTAAAGAAACATTTGGTCTTTTCCATCGTGGCGAAATTGGAGGGAATTCATATTTTGTAAATTATAGTGCGGCCATCTGAAGCTGAATATATTTAATAAATTCATTTTGAATACTTTCAATATTGTTCTAGTAAATTTGGTATTGAGGGTTCCACAAAGTTGACGCATATTCTAATATGGGACGGACGAAACTATTGTACAGAAGTGAGATGGTTTGATATTTTCATAAAATTACTTTCCATGCGTCGTATAAAACCCAACATACGAAAGGCTTTATTCACTATGTAGTCTATATGCAGAGTAAAGTTTAGTTGATGGTCAAGTATAACGCCGAGATCTTTCACTTGATTTTTCCGTGGGATCTTATTGTTGTTAAGCACGTAATTGAAGTTTATTGCCGTCTTTTTCCGCGAGAACGTAATAATGTTACATTTGTCAGTGTTAATGTACAGGCCCTTCCTTTTACAATATGTCACGTAATAAAAAAATTTATTTCAAAAACTGTCACGGACATGAATTAGTCGGAGGGGTCAACGCGAAGGCTTCCACGGTGAAGGCGCTTAGGCGCGTGCAGATTCAGTGGCAGACGCTCAGGCGCCGACTGGAACAGGAACAGGAGGAGCAGGTTGGATCAGCAGGCAGGATGAGGCGGTAGACAGGATCATCAGGGTCAGTAAGGAGCAGGATCAGGCGTCAATATCGGGGTTTTCAACATGAGGCAGCTTCAGAGTCCGGTAGCTTCAGCATGAGGCAGCTTCAGAGTCCGGTAGCTTCAGCATGAGCACGAGTTCGAGGACTTGCAGAGTTAATTGCAGTATACTGGAGATGTTATCGGAAGGATGGCTTGAAATAGACTGCCGTTCTAAGGCCAGCAATCGGCTTATAGCCGGCTTATAGCCGTTTCAAAGGAATGCGCCCAGCCAGGGAACCGCAATTTGAAATTTTTAAAAAACCATATTAGCCAGGAATCAAATATATTTTCTTACAATAGTTTTGTAAGAATCCGAGTGTAAGAGGCTTAGTTTGTATGGCAGCCTCCATTGCTGTCATAAAAAATTGAGTTGACATGATTTGTCAAAAAGTAAACAACAAAAATAGAAATAATAACAATGAGGGAGAATAATTAATAAGAAAATTAATTAAAGAGAAAAAAAAAGGATTACAAAAACGTAGGTAAGTTTTACTTAACAAGTACTCTTGCAGAGCCACGAGATCGTCCTGAAGAAGTAGACAATCAGAGGCACACTTGATTTCCCGAAAGATTTTATTATCATCGGCGTATAGTACAAAATTTGAATTTTTCAAAACAGTTACTATATGATTTATAAAAATATTAAAGAATAGCGGTCCCAGATGAGAACCTTGAGGTACCCCAGAGGTGACAGGGATGAAGGTAGAACAGTATCCTCTAATAGAGACCACCTGGTTCCGATCCCACAAGTAAGACTCAAGCCAGCGCAAAAGATCGCCGTGTATACCGACTGCCTCCAATTTTCGTATCAATAAGCAATATGGAACTTTGTCAAAACATTTGGAATCATCAGTGTACACGTCGTCTACTTGAAGACCCTGATCCAGAGCTCGCACGACTCTATCTGTGAACTCACATAGATTAGTTTCAGTTGACTTTTTAGACACAAAACCATGCTGCAAGACAAATGGCCGGTAAGCCATCTGGACCCGCTCCCTTAGTTACATCTTAACATTTTAAGTAGTTCTTAACTTTTTCAAGGTGTATTCTACTGAACTAAGGCTTAGAACAGGTACCGAGCTAGAATCGAGAAAAATATAATTATTATCGGGAGATTCAAAAACTGACTGAAAAAATTTATTAAACAAATTACTAATTCCCTTGCCGTTGGAAGCATTTTCAGTATTTAAGAACATAGTGTTAGGAAGATCACATGTAGTTCGCTTTTTTGACTTAATAAAAGACCAAAAATGTTTACTGTTAGTAGATATCCTTTTTTCAGCGTTATGCACAAATGATTCATAGCACTGTAAAGAAATGACTTTTTCTCGTTTCCTCAACATAACAAAACTATATAGTCATTACTATTTTTATAAATCTTCCAATTGTTGTAGTATTTTATTTTTTCTTTATTTATTTTAATTAATTCTGGAGAGTACCATATGGGATATCTTGGATTAGAACGCATAAATTTATGTGGTACAAATTCGTTCATTAGAGATTCAATTTTTAAATAAAAATACGTATTTATGTCTAATTGATCCAAATATGAATACCAATCAACGTTCCGAAGAGCCATTTTAACATCTTCATGTTTAGCAGCGCGATAAAAATATACTATACGAGGGGCCTGAAGGAGGTCCCGCGGGATGTCAGCTTGTATGTTAATGTAAATGTAATGATACAGTCTCTTAAATCAATTTAACTATTTTATACTACTATAAATGGTGAACGGGTGGTAGAGTCATGCTTTATTTAAGATCAATAAGAACAAGTAATAGTCAATGCTACGAAATAAATATTTGAATTTGAATAAATTTAAGATATTTTCAATATTTACTTTATAAAAGGTTATTAACAATTCTAAATAAGTAATATATTTTTGTAGTTTTAGTATAAAATGTACTTGTATAATATGTCATTTAGGTTCGTTGTGATTCTGTCACACGCCTAACGGAAACTCATTGCAAACCATTAAGAGCAAACTTACAATATCTTTTGCCATATAATTCATTTCAATCTATACTCCGTTTTTTGTACACAAAGGAGATGCCGATATAAAAAAATACGAATGGCATGGGAGTTTTCCTTATTTCATTCAAATTTGCTATTAATACGGCTATTATTTAATATATAAATAGTAAAAATAATTGTTACCTATTTTTTATTTTAATAATTTAATTACAAAGAATTATTTTTCACTTCAAACATTTTTTTCGCAGAATAGATTTTTTGAAATCAGTAACCCTGCAGATGTAGGGAACATTTTAGTCCTTTTACGAAAAAAAATGATTTATTTTTTCATTCGTTTCTTTGTCTCGAGTCAGTACGAATACCCTCCTGCGTTTTAATTGCAATCTACGATCTTGTTCGTTGTTACTCTGGTTACTTGTTATAGTTTTGTTTGTTACGCTTGTTGTTGCTTCTTGTGCTTGTTATTCGTTTTGTTGTATTTGTTATCGAAATAAGTCAGTATCGAATCTCTCGGCGTCTCCACAGCCGGGTCTCTCGACTACTCCAACTTTGTCACCAGTGAAGAAACGCCCACGAAAAAGCCTTACTTAAACCTTATTATAAGTTAAGATTTCGAACTCATGCTAGTTTTCCGTAGATTTATTTGCAACGCGCGTAATGTGTGGCTCCGCCTTTCGCAAACCTGTGTTTCATGGCTAGTCGGAAAGAGTGGATTACGTGATTGATTGTTCGGCCGTAATATATAAAATATTAATTATTAATCGAGAAATAAACTGTTTCTTTCTCCTGATATGTCATTTTGACATTGACATTTCTTTGTTTACAAAAAATCTCTTTATATAGAAAACGGAGTATATATTGATGGTAAAAAGGGATTAAAAACACATCCTGGACATAAACCATTTTTAGGCTAAAAGATATTTAAGAGAATTTTAAGAGAATCGAATTGAAAATTTCTGATTAAGTTAGTGCCAGTGTGCCGAGTGCAAGTTTTGACCGCCATTATATGCCGAGAGCGCGTTTTATTTTTAAGTTAAATTTGAACAGCGACATCTAGAAATATATGAGTAAACCAAGTTTGTTCCACTGCGTTACTCGGTATTCAGTACTTAGTCAATTTGATAGGTGGTTAATTTTGGTTTCAGTAACTACACTTGCGAGCTTTAAACCAAATCGGTATTCAGTACTAAATTTCACGTCACTGAAAATACTGAAGCTCTAAGAAAATGGAAAACCACACCTGCAGAAGCCGCTCAAATCGTTGTCCTTATCCGGCAAGGCTTGTCTCAGCGTGCCATCGCTCGACAACTTCATTTGAGCCAGTCTTGTGTCTCCAAGGTGTGCAAGAGGTTAAGAAAGACTGGTAACTTAGTCAGAAGACCAGGATCAGGACGACAACGATGCACTCCGGTGCGAGATGACCGATTTATTGTCACCACTTCTCGCGCAATGACACCTGACCGGTGTGGACGTCCAGAAACAGCTTAGAGAAGTTCGAGGAAGGGCTGTAAGCATTGGACAGTGATACGAAGACTTAAAGAAGCAAGCTGTCAGAACAAACAACAAATGTCAGTTTATTACTTTTACAAGAAAAAACAAATTAGTTTAGTTTATGTACAAATTTGGTGATATTGCAATTAATAAGGTGGACGTGGTTCGAGACCTCGGCATAACTCTCGATTCGAAATTACCTATGACAAACATATCGATATTATAAGTAATCGAGCATATCAACTCCTAGGTTTTATAAAGAGAGTTTCCAATAAGTTTGATCGAGTCGCCTGTATCAGAATCGGTATGTAACTTATGTAAGAAGTGTACTGGAGTTCGGGAGTAGCATCTGGAATGCTCAGTATACTATCTACATTCATAGGATAGAGCAGATACAGAGGAAGTTTTTTAAGTACGTGAGATTTAAAGAGTATCGCCAAGACTACACTTATAGAGGATCTATCACTACCGACTGGCTGGAGTCGCGCCGTCGGCAGGCAGACGACATGGTGATGCTGCACGACGTGCTGAGTGGTGCCCGCGACTGTCCACAACTGCTGCACGCCATACAGCTGCGTGTGCCCAGCTGCCGCACGCGCCACACCGTCCTACTATACTTTCCTCAATGTAACACCAATTTCTATAAAAACTCTGTGATCTGTTGAATACTGCGTCTCTACAATAAATTCTATTCTTCCGCTGATCTTTTCTATCTGTCACGGCAATCTTTTAGGAATGAGGTGATTAAAATGAATCGTGTATAAAACACTTACTCACCCCAAATGGACACACGCTTACATACACACACACACACACACACACAAATACTCACTCACTCACACACACACTCACAATTTCAAATACTAAGCAATTTAATTCGAGTTTACTATTTTTATTATTACATTGATTTATTTAAATTCATTATTTCGTTACTTATACACATATTACTATTTTAAATTTAATTTTTTTTTTTAGTTTTTTGATATGATTTTATATTTGTAATCTGCATCGTCTATTGTAGTAAAATTTTCTTTTCTTAATTAATATGGATTGTATTTAGGTATTTTACTTTTAAGTTAGTGTGTTGCTATAATTTGGCTTCTTGTTTTTGTTCGAATGTAATGTGTCGTATTATTTAATTAGCTGTTGAAATACCTACAAATAAATAAATAAACTTGACCCCAAATTGTCCCCAGCTCACCAAACAAGCCTGGTTACAGTGTGCTCGCGACCACTTAAATTGGGATATGGAGCAATGGAGCCAAATCTTGTTCCAGGACGAAACCGACAAACGCGCGTATTACATACCGCACTCTGAAGTTATAAAATATAATATTCGTCGTCGAGCCCACCGATGCTTTCTTCAACTTGTGAGTCCTGGATCCGGGGAAGACAGGAATTACGCGGTATCACAGCAAGCGCAGGTGCTTGGAGGGAATTGGCACTTTTTCGTTCCCGCTTCGAACCTTAAGACGTTTCTTAATTTTAATAAATATTTGTAATAATAACAACATGTAATACTTGAATTTTTATGCTTTTTAAATTTAACTCGTTTTTTTGCATCCACCGGCTGTGGACTTCGTAATTCGCGTTTGCGTATATGTCAGAAATCACTGCTGACATAAATTTGAGGCATCGCCATTGGCTGTCAACTTATATCAAGCATCTACAATGTAGTGTTCGATTCAGGTCATACTACTAGCTGCATCAGTGCAATAGCGTGGTGCGTATGACACTAGGCGACATGTTGATTTTTAGCCATGATAGTTGTCGCGATACAATCAAGACCGTATATCAGCTTGATTCTAATCAGTATGATCGTAAAATACGGAAATATTAACTGTACTAAATTAAATTAATCTAGCCTGCAAAGAGTCAGGATCAAACTTGTCAAATCCGCCCAGTAAGGGTGCTACTACACCAATCGATCGATCGATGGTAGAATGGAACAGTCGAAGTCGATCGATGGTAGAATGGACCGCCGACCTATTGTCACAGTATAAATATATCAACAGTACCTATTTGGTTTGATGTATGATTTCAGAATTTGACAAGGACCGTCGAGGGAGCGTTGTGTTGTAAACACGTGTTTTGCTTATTTTCGTTGTTTTCATATTTTTCCATTGAGTTATTTCGTGTTTTTGTGTATGTTTTGTGTTGTTCTGGTTTGGTAAGCTGTATATTATAGTTTAGTTGTAGTTTTAATTATATATATAGTAATGTAGTTTTAATTATAAGTATAGTATAGATAAAGCCTAAGTCTAAGCCCCCAGACTCTATTCCCGCATGCAATGAAGCATCGGTAGTTCCTTCAACCTCTGTTTCCCATTCCAGAAAATGCCCCTTGGACGTTCCTGAAACCTTTGTTATCAAAAAAAACTACTATTGATCCATTCTCTTCCATCCAATCACTTTACGTTCACCCTAGCCTGTTTGCCAAAAAAAAAATACTCTGTTGTAGATAATGGCCCCTTCCTTGTTCATGTGTCCAGGGACGAATCGCTCCCGGCTTCTGGCATGACCTTTAGGGTCGCAAAATTTCGGTAGGTTTCTTTTCACTAGCAATTTTAAAAATATAAAAAGTGACGGTGTTAAGAGCATTGGTCGCAACCGCGTTTCGGTGGAATTTACGAGCGCTAATGCGGCCAATGATTTTTTTAATAGTCAGCACCTCTCCTAAATATGTGCCCACAATCTCCTCTTACAATGGGCTTAGTATGCGATGTCCCTACTACATGGTCAATGGAAGAATTGGTAGAAGCAATATTCTCATCACAGTCTAATCTTAATAGCCCGCCCACTTAATAGAAAACTTGTCTCAACTCACCTTCTCTAGTCAAGTCTTTCCCCAAAGAGTCCTTGTATTTAAAACTTCCCTTCCCGTCGATACATACATCCTCCCCTCTATACAATGCCTGAATTGCCGCCGGTTCGGGCATGTTAAAGCCCAGTGCCGTTCAACCCCAAGGTGTTTCCGTTGTGCCTGGGTTAAGACAATTACTTTGAATTATTTTCCATTATAGAATTTGTACCACCTGGATTTGGTGAAATGGGCCATTTTAAATCACATTGCAAACGCGGAAATGCATGGCAGTGTTACAGCGATAGAGTGTTAAATAATAGAGTTACAAAAAGCAATAAGAAAATAATTGCACATTGCATAATATATGACAGGCGTGTACGATCCTCGTCTTCATCGTCACTTTCCATCAGGTGAGATGGAAAACAAACGCCTGCTAATTTTTAATAAAAAAAAAATATATTTAAAAAAGGAGTACTTATATGTTGGGTAACTTTGAACAAAGCTGTGAAAAAGATTTATAATTTTTTTACATGGTAACGTTTTGATGTTTCTTTATCGGGACTGCGTAAAACGAATCGCCAAAATGTTTTGTAGCAAATGCGAAGTAAAAAAATAAACTCTTAAATTCATAATTTTGTAAAATACCCACCTTTCCGTAGTGAAGAAGTTGTTGGAGGTGTTCAGTGCTTGAAATCGTGATTGAAAATATAAAACTTACTGTAAACAGGTATGTTTTTGTGCTTTTCTGTAAAATGTAGTTTATCTTTTATCTTTGTGAAATCGTTATCCGTTTTTGATGTTATATATTCTGTGAAACTGATAAAGTTTTGAGTACGTTCAAAATCGAAGTTATTTGGATAATATTCAATGGTTCAAAGTTGCCTTAATCATAAAAATATTATGTTGCGTAACTTTAAATACGTGCATAATGTTGCTTAGTTCTCATAATGATATTTTTTCCGCCAAATTGGGCTACCATGATTTACATGGCAAGACAAAGCTGTCTATCGAGTTTATACGACATTGTAGATATCATTTTCACAGATTAGGTAATAAAAAGACATTATTTTATTATACCCAAACCTTAAAATATTCCAATATTAAAGGTTTTTACATCCTATAAAAATATATTCAAAGTTACCCAAAACTCATGGTAACTTTGAATTTGACTTTTGGGGAAAATTGTGGTCAATTCTATTGTTTTTTCCGTAAATTCATCATGTTATAAAAATAGACCTATTCAAAAGGACGTTGTTCATTCAATAAAATAAAGGTGTTGAAAATACAAATCAGATGTAATATCTCAAATACTGTAAAAAAATTTCGAAGTTACCCAATTTGACACATAAATTATTTTATTAATTGTTTTTAAACAAATTGTATCAATATTTGTTTTATTTATTTCATTAATCACTTTAAATAAGTTTAGGACTCTAACAAGTAGCATACATACATTCATACAAATAATTACGCCTGTATCCCCGAAGGGTAAGGTAGTCAGAGGTCACACACCCACATTTCGTCAAATTCTTGCGCTCGGGCACATTTCTACATTCCGAAACACTGCTGAGAAATTATTTATTAGGAAAACTCAAATTTTTTGTGGTGTCCGACCTGGGTACCGTCCCGGGACCTCTTGAATCGAACGTGGAGCATTCACCACTCGACCAACGAGGCAGTCTAACAAGTAACGCCTGCATATAAATCACATATTATGTGTTTGATATCGAATTTGCTCATCGGATTTTTCAGGAGTATAGATTTTAATTTAAATCAGATGATTATACTCGTAACTTTTTATCCTTAAAAGCTATAAGGTTGAAAACGATACATATGAAGGTAGCAGTTTCGTAGCAACTATTGCTTAAAATAACTCAATTTATTTTGCGCAGTTTGTGATCACAGTCACCTTAAATAGTAGTTTATTTTTTTTATTCCTGGGTAGCAACTATTTAATGATTAGTAGCAACTAGAAGCATCTAGGAAGCAACTTCCTATAATTATTCCAATGTAAAATATCAGTAGTGACTGTCCATTCTGATGCACACGAGACATGTCCTTCATTTCGATCATAGCCGAAACGAAATTTCGCCGTGAGAAACGGTGGAGACTTTAAAGTCTTAAATAACGTGTATCCCTTTTGTTTAAATATTATTAAGTGCACATAAATTATCATTATGCATAATGATAAAAATTAAAATAAGGAGTCGCGACTCATAAAATATTGACTTACCTACTTATTAATACAAAAAAGAAAGTAAGGGACCGGCCGGCCCAAAAAGCAATTGCAAATACACAAAAGTGTGAAATAAAGAGTACCAAAAAAAAGGCCCCGAATTGGACATAATGGGGATGATGGGGATGATGGGGATGATGGCTACGTTAATAAGTATGTTGAGCTTTGAAACATGGCAAGATAGAGGAAGTATAGAAGTAAAGATATGTGTTGTACTATATATACTATACATAAAAAATATAATAAAAAACATCCCCTCTTATCAGTGGCGGATTTACCAGCAGGCAGAGTAGGCTGAAGCCTAGGGCGGAAGATTTTAGGGGGCGAAAAATTTAACCAAAAAAAATTTTTTGTCTTATAGAAATGAAAAAAAAGCATTATTATATACACGGAGGAAATTAGTCGAGAATTTAACAAAAATTACAATATTTTAGTACTGTACAGTAAATTGATTACTCCAACGTCCGGTTATGAAAAAATACTGAAAGTAGCCAGTAGGGGAACAAAAAATCAGCAGAAGCGGCAAAATGTGAATGGCCTACTGGCGACAAATGTGTAAATCCGCCACTGCCTCTTATTATGTGTTATTTTCAGAGTTAATAAAGCAATATCATTATTATATTGTTCGTTAATTATGCATTGATAGTAATAATTATGTCTTAATTTCTTGCCTCATTAGTACTGGGTCAAAAGCTGGGTAGGCCTAACCATGAGTTTACACGTTAGTATAAATATTATAATAAATTAGTCTAGATATACATTTCGACCAGTACTTGTAAGAATATAGGTGTACCTCATGTTTATCTTTATATTTAATATCTATATGAAGTAAATGTATCTTTATATGTTTTGAATATCCTGAATAAATATATACAGTAGGCAACCTATAAATTATCGACAAGATTATACGGCCACTTATTTAAAGTAAATATTGATACTGATGTTGTTCGGCTCGATGGTTTTGTGAAATAAAGTTAATAATTAAGTCTTGTTTTTAAATAATTAGGTAATATATTTTTAACATAAGGTATATGTATTTTTAACATAAGTTATTGCCAGTTTTGTGCCAAAGGGGCCGATTCATATTAAATCCGACTTTTAAATTTAAATTTAACATATAAATTTAATTTATAAATAACTTTTTTTTTCTAGATTAACATTAGTATTATACATTTCTGAAATTTATATTAAATACGTAACTTATTTGTAAAATGTGCAGTTACAGTCCAGTACATTTTTTTTTCACCACTGCATGCCAAAGCTGAGGTAAATAATTTTTGTAGAAAAAAATAACGAGAATAACATGTGTTTTCTCAATGATACCTAATGACATTTAACATAATGATATTTGCTTATGGCAGATCTACTATTCTAGAATATTTACAAAAAAAAAAACCAAAATCATCTGCTTTTTTGTACACACAGCAACAAAAAAACTTACCAAAAGCACCACTTTTCGAAAAAGTTCAAAAGTCGGGAATATCTAGAAAACGGTGACACTTTTACTGAGGATATTTTTTTTTATCTGGTAGGGCACGCCTCAATCTTTCTTTCATTTCAGTTTGTCGAACAAGTTACGGGACACCCTGTATATTATGTTACAGTTAAAACCCATTTTCAGTAATAACGCGTAGTTAAAACCAGTTTTTACTAAACTCCTTTGTTAAAACTAGAATTTCCTAGTTATATCTACATTTTAATAATTTATATATGGGTGCTAATTAAACAGATTCTTTTTTAATAGCATACGGAACTTCTTCGCCTCTAAAAATTTCTAAGTCGGCCACAATTTACGAGCGTGTTAACGATACTATCTTGCTGTATTTATCGCATGCGATGAATATATATATATATGGTTATGTATACATATATTGTTTTTATGTATATAGTATTTAGTTTTAAAATAAATGTCTGAAGTCTTTTCAAATCTAATTAAAAGCTTTTTGTACTACCTGGAAAGCAGAACTCTTCACTTTTCTGTGGATTGTTGATGACAGATATTTATTTAAAACACTGACATGCCAGGATAACCACAAAGAAGTAAAACATTAATACTACTTTATGACGTCATATAGACTGTATAGATTGTCCGTAAGTAAAATTTTACGCATTTTCGTTTAAATAAGATATCGTGAAAAAGTGATATCTTTAAATTGCTTTAAAATTAGTATCAGATTTATTTTTCTTTACATACCGGTAAGTGCATAAGTTTGATTTGGGAATTTTAACACTTTTAATCGAGTAAGGTGTCAAGGTTTAAAAGTATACTAACCATATCAATGTTTGGCATTATGTAATTGTTTTATAAATAGGTATTTCACCCAGAATAATAAACGATCATTATTATTATTATTATCATATTTGTAACATTAGTAATATAGCATTCCTAAGTAAAAGAACAAAATCATTTAACAAGATATGTGGATAGACGTGTAACACCTTCGTCTTCATCGTCACTTTCCATCAGGTGACATCGAAGACAAACGTCTAATCCTTTTTCAATTAAAAAAATGTAAAATGAGCATTTTTAACCAAGAATTAAAATCTGTGCAACGATTTATATATTTTCTGGTTTTTTTTCATACATTCCGAAACATATCGTAAATAGGTTTCTGTTCGTTTAATGTAAAGACACCAATCAAATGAATAGTTCGGTAATAAAGCGATAATGAATTGTAAAACATATGAATGACCTCACTCTGGTTTGGAATAAAATTGAGATTAATGCAGACCATTTTACTGATATTTGTAATTTTATAAATATATCAATGTAATATAAGTTTTCGAATGACTAAACATATACTTTAATTTAAAAGTGTTTATGTATATTATTATTTAAATAGTTCTTTTTTTCAGAAATGTTCATGATATTTTTTATTAATGTTTCAATTTGTTTAGAAACCAAGTTGTATTGTAACTAAAACACGGTATTCATGTTACCTTTTAGAATGTTTCGTTCTACACGTGTGTCCTATTTTGCTGAAGGCACAAATCTTATTAATTGTAAACACCTTTTTGTAACACAAGACATTGTTTGACAAGCAATACTTACGCTTGAAATGTATGCCTATCCGACTTAGGTGATGGATGACATTTCATTGAGAGTTCGAGCATTCATGCATTGTTACTTTACAAATTAATGTTATGGTGATAAAGTTTTAATTGAAATGGTTGCAAAACAACACAATTTTAAATTTAAAAAAATAAGGGGGATGGTGTAGTCTGTACCTACATCACCTAGATATGTATCAATATAATGTACTAATTATCTCCTACAGTCAGTCAATAAACGATCGTTGCGCATAAAAAACGCTCGCTTTTGTTATAAGTAAAAGCCCCCATCGAGCATCATTGCAGCAGTGTCCCTCTCGGATTCTTCAAATGAATTCAAATCTACGTTAGTGGATGTACCAGTAGTGGCAACAGAATTAAGTACTTAAAGGTTGGGTAGCAAAGTTTAATATGTTCACAATTTGTTGGACAGATGTCGCTGTTCGTCAATTTATGTGCAAGCTCGAAGCTCTTTTGTTTATCGTTCTCATAAAATTTTACGATGTGCTCGTTACACGACCCTGGAAATGGAAATCTTAGGAAATCAAATTGTTTTGAACCAGTTTTACGAAATGGGATGCATCAAAAATATAATAGGTATATATTTTTGTCATTAACAAAGAAATAAGGGCGTTCTATGGTAACAGATGTATTTTTAGCAGCGTTTGATAAAATATGTGGCCCTACCAGCTGACCTATTTTGTAACTTTGACAGTTAGAGTGGATAACTGCCATTAGTTATCCACCGAGCTCAGTTACCAACCGAACATTTCCGGACAATGGTATTCCGTAAGACAATTCGATCACGTGACCCCTCGGTGCTTATCGGAGACTTTACAGTGGAAATCGATATGATACCGTTACAACACTACGTATTATGCAACTAATTTCAGAAAGCACGATCGAGCGTGCTCTTGGTATTGGAATAAATGACTATGATAATTTGTAACTTTACATGGATAGCCACTTAAGATGTCAATGTCGAAACTGGCGCATTTTTTGAGTTCTTGTTCATTATTTACGAGATTTTTTTATCAAACTACCACTTGAATAGTTTGTTTCCACTTAAAATAATGTACCTACAAACGACTTCTAAGAGCTCTCAGCTCACAAAACAGTATAAGACGTTGATACTTGTGGTCTATTTCTACTTCAGATAAGTAATAACTTGTGAAAGGTAAATTCTTTTTACTTAGCTAATTTCTTATGTTTTGTTTGCTTACATATAAGTTGAAATCATATTAAACAAATATGTATTTTAATGGTTTTAGGATGCCGGCAAATAGAAGAGTTTCATCGAGGCAATTAGAAATGCTTATTGCATTTTGTGAAAAAAATTTAGATTTAGCCTTAGGACGGTGCGCCCGAGGGGCTCAAGCTCATCAAACAGCTACACGGGCCTGGAATACCCTTGCTGCAAGGTTAAATGCTGTAGCAGATGGTATGACTAAAAATGGAGACCAATGGCGCAGGGTAAATTGAATTGCTTTTCCTAGGTAAAGTAAAAATTGATTACTAATTTAGTTGGTTAAATGATTACTTGTACATTTTTACAGTATTGGATTGAGTTAAAAGCTAAAACTAAGGCAAAGGGTGCAGACATTCGTCGGAATGCTACAAAGACTGGTGGTGGACCAAACAAGTTAGTCCCTTTAACATCAATCGAAGAACGGGTTCTTCAGATAGTAGGACGGGTTGCAGTAGAAGGGTTGCCAGGAGTGCAGATACCTTTTCATGTAAGATTTTCATTGATTCTTTATTATGGGATTTAAATAAAACTGACATGTGTTCTCATTAAATATATACTACTGTTCAGTTTAAAAGCATGAAATTTTACGTGTAATTTTTTTATAATGTAATTAGGAGCATATTCTATTTTATCTTTTGACATAAATCTCTAAATAGCAAAAATTTAAGGTTTTATAATTGTGATTTTTTTCCGCACCAATATAAATATCCATTTCATATAATATGATCTGTTCATAATCAAAATATTTCCTTACTTTCAGGTTTCTAATTCACCATCACATCCTAGTCCCATTACTCCTCAGCCAGGCCCATCCTCACAAACACACTCCCAACCATCCCCATCTGTTGCCAAAGATACTGTCAGTTTATCCACAGTGCCAGAGCCTTACATGGAGGTGGAATGGCTTGATGACCAAGTCCTTTCCGATCCCCCAAAACCAACTCAAGCACTCCTTGCCTCAGAGACATTGCCACCGCCAGCAGAACCTCCTGCAGTTTTGCCTTTGTCTCAATCCATAGCAACTATGTCACCAGATATACAACAGCCAGAGCCACCGAGATGCAGAAGACATCGTAGTTCAAGTATGTATAAAACTGAATTAATAAATCTATCACTATCGTCCACTTGCAACTTCATATAACTTGTCTAACCTACTCCTAAGCTCCTAAAATATAAACTTACAAAACATGCATAAAACATTTCAATTACTAAACCAACAAGATAACTACTTTTGCCTCACTACAGTACCCATTATCCTGTTTTCTTATTTAAACAACTCAAGTAATATGGGTTTTGCATGTTTCATATTTCAGCTTTAAGAGATCTACCAAGGTGGGCTCGAGAAACTGAAGAAAGGCGGCTTGCCTTTGAAGAGCAAATGGTGGGTCTTGTGGGTAGAATGGTAGACATTATGGAGCATATTGAACAAAGGCTTGCCAATATCAATCAGAATTTGTCTGACTTAAGTACCAACCTTCGACAGTAAGTACAATTCTTTTAATGATTTTGTTTTTTTTTTCTTAAGGTACTCAAAAGTTTTGTCCTTTATTGTTTCAGGTGATTAAAGAAAGAAGAAAAATTATGCTTCATATTTATTTTGTAAAACATACACAGCATAATTTGGATAGTTTGTAAAGACTTGCCGAGCTAACAGGTGCAGATAAGAATTATTTTGTATAGACTTAACAGCTATTGTAAATTTATTGTGAAAAAGTTCTTCTTTACACACATTTTTTTTACTGGTTGTAGAGTCATGCTATATATATTGTCAAGAAGAACAAGTTATTGTCAATGTTGAGTATTTGAATATAACCATTTTTTAAATAAACAAATATTTTCAATCCACAACAAGACTTAAAATTAGAGTATGAATTATTACAAGTCTGTAAGTTATGTAAATTTAAAAAGCCAGAAGGGTTGAACTGTATAGATTAGATTTAGTTAAATATACTACTTACAATTCATTTCAATTAGATTTAGAAGAATTATGAAACACATTTTATGTAATTTTTATACTTTGCACATTTAATTGTTACTGTACCTACTAGTTTTAGAATTAATGTTTATTTAGCATGCTTCACTTTATTTAATAATTTGTACCTAAAAAACAGGTAATTCATACATAGCTTTTCATTACCTAGTTAAGGTATTTGCCCATTTATTGTTACCCTAGATCCATGATAAACTGATAATGACTTATCATAATTATAGTATTTATTGTAAATTTTTAGACACCTAATATAATTGATCATTATGCAATTTATCATAGTAATAAATTTGTAATTTCGTATTTTATATTCAGAAATAAATTTTATTATTATTATTCCTGAATTCCTTTATTTCTAAAGTACGGTGTCACATATCTACATCTCATATGCACTACATAACATTACTAGGTTATTATAAAATTATAGGTATGTAACTATAGGATACAGCTTGAAATAAAATGGACAACCATAAAAAGGGGTACATTTCAAAGAACTCTCATGTAATTAATGATAAACCTTTGATGTAAGTTTACAATAAATCCACAGGGAAAATCAGGATTTAGAAAGGAATTTAATTAAAGTAGTGTAATCATAAGTGATTCTAACACAATTTTAGTTATGTGTTTGTTAATTTTAAAATCTTTAATGAATTTATTAAAACAACAAGCTTAAAATAATGCAACATAAACTTAGTTTAACTTAGTCTAAATTTTACCATACACCAAATAAAAGCAGGTATTTACAAAGCATTTTGTACAAGCAAAAAAAACAATCTAATGTTAAAATGTTTAGAGTTATGAAATACTTTATATGTATGGAGTCCAAATATTTTCACAAATGTATGTAATATTGGTATCCCAAGGGCATGTGTATAAGAGATGTTAAAAATTTGTAGAATAAATAAATTAAGTAACAAAAGTAAGAAAAAGTCTTATTTCAAACTTTCTAATAATTTACAAAGACTGCATTATAAATCTTGTAGTGAAAAATATACGACTTCACAGTTTTATTATTTATTTTAAAGTAAATTTGACAAGACATATTTTAATTTGAGATACAGATTAGAAAACAAAATATAAGAACTAAATGAAAGGAGTAAGTATTACAACACCCCCACTTAATCTATAATCTTTAATGACATTAACAATTTAATCACATAACAGCATAAAAATATAAATAATACAACAGACTAAAGAACACAAAAGACTTAGTATAAGTACTTATCTAAATTAAATTATTATATTAATTAAGTTCCAACTGCTTAACACATTTTAATTATTTATTTTGAAATAAATTTGATATGACATTATATTTTAATTTGAGATACAGATTAGAAAACAATATATAAAAACTAAATGAAAGGAGTAAGTATTACAACAAATCTTTTGTAATATTTACTTTGTAATCTGTTACTGGTAGTCATTCCCAATTCCAAAATGATTCCATGGACAACTTAAAAGAGATGGGTTATTTTGGGTCATATTCATTTATATACAAACTATCCAAAATGGAACAAACTTACAGGCAAACTTTCTGAGTTTTTAATGAGATTATCTTGATCGCCAAAGCCTATTCACTAGATCATTTCTAACATTATCTAGATCCTCTTCATCACTAACATCACCATGAGCAATCTCAGGATCATCTTCCACTTGTTGCTCTAGTTCACTTAATACATAAGTATCAGGAAGTTCTGGGGATGGAGTACTACAAGCATTGGCAAGGTTATGTAGCACTACACAAGCATTTACTATCTTACCACATGTTATTGGGTCATAGTGAAGGACCCTGTGTGCTAATAAACATCGCCAACGTGCTTTTAGTACTCCAATGCACCTTTCCACTGTGTTCCTGACGTGGCAATGTAGATTTGTGTAATGTTCTTCCGGTGATCCAGAAGCACTCCCAATTATTGGGGTCATCAGCCATGGTCGCTGAGCATATCCAGAATCACCTAAAAATCAATATGTGATAAGAAAAGTCTTAAAATTACTGAATGGCCTATTTCTAAACAGTTGAGTATAGACAATAAAGCATTTTAACTTTTTAAATACACAATTAGTCTCACAATCTCTGTTTTTATGTGAAGCGGTTTAAATATTAAAAACAACTTACCTAAAAGCCAACAGTGTTCGCCAGCAGCAGCAAGCCTTTCCATGTAAGTTTTAGTTGGAGACTGGTTCCAGACGAAAGAATCATGTGCTGCACCGCCAAATGCTGCATTTACATATAAAATGTTTAGGTCTGCATCACAAATCTAAAAAAAAGGTATAAGGTTAGTTAATGATTTGATAAATAAATTACTTACATACACATATAAACTGCAATTGTAAACTTACAATTAAAACATTCAAGGAATGATAATTTTTTCTATTGAGATATGTTTCCTCATGTTCTTTAGGGCGTATTAATGCTACATGGGTCCCATCAATACATCCCACAATACCAGGAAATCCAAATTTTTCCATGAACCTGTAAATATATGTTCAAAATAATATCACTTTTTGTATGATTGACTGAAACGAACAAAACAACATACATTCACATTTAAATTAGTTGATAAGGAACTCACTTTTCCATTATCCCCTGTCTTTCATCAACAGTCATAGGAAACTTTATGTGGCCACTTAAGACATTTGGATTGTTAAGTGCCTGTGTGACCTCATGCAAACACTTACTTAGTGTTGGCTGGGACATATTTAGTAAATATGACGAAGCAATGTTCTTTTGGTAGGAACCTTGCGCATAAAAGTATAATGCAGCCAACACCTGTAACAATCAACAAATTGTGAAACAGAAAAATGAATATTATACTTATTGCAAATTGACGATAAAGATCTTAAGTTCATACCTTAAGCTTAAGAGGAACAGCCGTATTCCGACGCTGTCGAAGCATGTAGGGCCTAAGTTTTTCAACCAATTGCTTGAAAGTGTCTTTTTTCAAACGAAAATGTGCCACAAACTCTTGCTCCGGTAGCCTCATTGGCGCACTTAACATTCGTCTCCATCGACGCTCAAGCCGTAATGCTTTCATTTTCCTCTGTTCATCAATATAAGCCATTAAAATAGCGCGAGACATGTTGAGTTCACTTTAAAATACGAAAACACTACAATTAAAGTTTCAAACAACAAAGTGAAGATCACTGTACTCGCGTAAAACACTGCTCTTTAGTAGTGGCAATCGACGACTTCGGTGCCTATCACAAAAATCCACGGTGGACATCAAATTGATATACACCAACGTTACGGAATACGAAAGACGGAAACCTTCATACAAAAAAACATTGGGGGAAGGATATCGATACCACTCTGTACGACACTAGTGATGATCACTGAGAGTTACCCTTGATTGAAATTTCGTAGTTGCGCACTGAACATACGCAATACAAAAATGTGATTTTGACAGCTTCTAGTTGGTAACTTTAGTGAATGATCATCACTGTAACTTGTCAAATGAGTTAGCGAATAACCCTGCAGGTTCGAATCTGGCCATGGATGTGTACGTATGTTTATTTAAGTTTATTTCTAATATTTATATATATATAAAAATATCTATGTGTGTTTATATATTTCTTAAGTTTATTTATTTATTTATATCTAATAATTTTCCCAAAGGTTTGTGAATCCATTTGGCTCTTTCCTCATAATTTCTACATTCGGAGAGTAAAGCAAATCCCACGGGTTGCTTCCAGTTGGTAAATATCCCACGAACCATCACAACCAAAGCATTTTTTGCAGGTTCTGGTGTCTGTACTCCATCGACCCCATGAAAACCAATTATTTTATCTAGTTTTAAGTTATAAAATAAATTAACCTTTAAACTCATGGGATCAATGACAACTGAACAGTTCTTTTTTTTGCATGGAAATTTTCATGCATGGAATCAATTTTAGTTTTGGGTATTGACAAAAGTCTGTCATACATTTTTGATGTACTGGTATTCCATGTTTTTTTTAATATTCTTGGACTTGGGAGTTATATAGCACTTTGTAGTAACCGGTAAGCTTGTGGACTGTTATAATATAAATTCAAGCAAAACATTTTGTAATTTTGGTCATATCTATTTACGGTATAATAAAATTTTAAGTGAGTTTGTGCTAGCACAGCTAACTCTTTCGTCAGGAATTTGTCACACAGTTCATGGAATTTATCTCTTTAATATTTTTCCGTTTTGATATCAATTTTGTATAATTTTTTTTTCTACATTCCAAAGGATCGGATTTTAGTTTTCTTTTCCGTGGCGCGACCACTGAAAGAGATCTGGAAGTTTGAGTAGTCACTCGCGGAAACTATTACCTACATTTTCTTCTGTCTGTGTACTGTGTGTGATTTCAACTAAGTTCAGAGCTTCGGTTAAAGTTTGTAAATCTCTTTTTGGTAAACAGCGTAGATGAAGAGATGGTAATGAATTGGCTTTAAGCTTCCTACGATGTGTCTTTCCATGGTATTAAAATGTTCTTTACAAACGGTATAGTTTGTAACGGTCTGTTCATCAAATCTTCTCGAGATATCAAGTGAAGCCATTGGGAACGTCTGAAAAAGATAACAAAGTATCATCTTTATTATTTTCACCAAAAATATATAAAAAAATGTTCTGCCTATTTTATTTACATTTTGACATCACTATCGACTTCAGCAGCCACGGAAACCATGAAAACGACACCCACGACAAAAAAATATGATAATGATTGCAGCCGCCATCTTGGATTTACACTTCGACATCACTATCGGCTTCAACTCACTCGAAAACCATGAAAACGACACCCATGACAAAAAAATATGATAATTATTGCAGCCGCCATCTTGGATTTACACTTCGACATCACTATCGGCTTCAACTCACTCGAAAACCATGAAAACGACACCCATGACAAAAAAATATGATAATGATTGCAGCCGCCATCTTGGATTTACACTTCGACATCACTATCGGCTTCAACTCACTCGAAAACCATGAAAACGACACCCATGACAAAAAAATATGATAATGATTGCAGCCGCCATCTTGGATTTACACTTCGACATCACTATCGGCTTCAACTCACTCGAAAACCATGAAAACGACACCCATGACAAAAAAATATGATAATGATTGCAGCCGCCATCTTGGATTTACACTTCGACATCACTATCGGCTTCAACTCACTCGAAAACCATGAAAACGACACCCATGACAAAAAAATATGATAATTATTGCAGCCGCCATCTTGGATTTACACTTCGACATCACTATCGGCTTCAACTCACTCGAAAACCATGAAAACGACACCCATGACAAAAAAATATGATAATTATTGCAGCCGCCATCTTGGATTTACATTTTGACAGCACTATCGGCGTCAACACTGCGGACAACCACGAAAACGACACCAATAACGAAACAGGTTGATATACATTTGCAGCCGCCATCTTAGATTTACATCAGCTACCTTTAGTATGATCGAGCACACGGACTTAATAATTCGATAACGATTATAACAATACGTAATAATCATTCTTACCTTTCAAAGTCATCAGGAAGTCATCTTCAAAACGATAGCTCCGCTTTTGACGAAGTCGAGTTCAAACAGCCGCCGTATACTACACAATACGCTCGAAGCATTTTTAAAACGATTCCGAATATAAACTTGTACTATGCATTTCATTCAAGTAAGCATAGGACCGACTTAGCGCCATATTGTGACGTCATAGCCGTCAATTCGAACCGGTAACCGGTAGCGTGAGCAAAAAATATATTTTTTAATAGAATTTATTTAGGCAAGCAATTGCTTCTAACGTCAAACTCTCAATTTGGCTTTCTAACTTTTGACGTTTTTGTCTGCCACCCTACGCTTAATTAAAGGCCAAATATCGAATATATTATTGGATTTAAATCAAAATTTTAAGGTGGCAACCTCAATATTTCAAAACTGTGAGATTTGAAAATGACATTTTTGTGCCTTTTATTAACTTATGTATATAGTTCTTTTTTGGATACAATATTATTTTGAAAAAAATTCTGTTCGATATAATACTCTGATAAATAAACTAAAATAAATCTTATTTTTATGCAAAAATGTTTTTTTACGGACCATAGTTTTCAAGTGAAATTTGACAGAGGTAATTGACGTTCCTGCATTTGAATCGCATAGTATGCGACCACCCGTCTTGATACGGCAACCACAACTGATGGCTGGTTTACACGCGTTATGCGCGGTTTACACGTATTAAGTAGATTAGGATTCGTTCTATTTTTCGTATAAGTAGGTGGGCGGGGCTTCTCACTTAATACGTTTGGGACACGACTTTTTAGTTAAGTACATAAGTTGATAAAGCGGTTTGCGGCAAGAGCTCGTACTTATTTCACATTAATTTTTTCAAAACGTCGTAGTGGCGTCTAGTTTCAACTTTAAAATTTGTGGAAGAATATTTCAAATAGGAATGCTTGTGGAATATGCGAGGTAAAAAATTAAAAAAAACATATTCTTCTAGAGATTTTAATTCCCGAAACAAATTCTTCTCTGAATTTGTCCAAAATCCCGTTTACCTTTATTACTTAATTGACAAATTCTTTGACATTCATCACAATTCATCTTCTTTTAACTTATGAGCTTAACTACTTAATCCGTTTGACACACAAGGGACCTGTAGTAACTTAAAATGTAGTTAAAATTTAGTTACCATCTTAACCACTTAATACGTGTAAACGACCATTAGGGGTCTCGTAGATATTTGTGTGAGTGTGCCGTTTCGAATGTTTGTTGGTAGTTTCCGTACTGTTTATATTTTTTTACAGTGCTATTGTCACCCGCCGCACCGCCCCTGCAACCCAACCCGCCCCGCGCCGCGCATCCTATTCAGTCGAGTGTGAACTTCGTTAGTGGAAGTACGGATTTTTTTTATCGTGAGCCGTGACTACTCGTGACTAGCAAAATGGCGACGTCAGCGTGGACCAACGCAAGAAATTTAGAATTAATAGAAAAATATAAAAACAAACCTATACTATGGGACATTTTTCACGCGGATTACCGAAATAAAATAAAGCGTCATGATGCACTCCTCGAAATAGCCAACTCGTTTGAAATAAGTAAGGAAGAAGTAGAAAAAAAGATTAAAAACTTACAATCCACATTTTCAAAAGAAAGGAAAAAAGTGAAAGATAGCATGAGAAGCGGTGCCGGAACAGACGGAACATACATTTCTAAATGGTATGGTTATAAGTACATGATGTTTTTACCAGAAAAAAATCGTCCAGGATCTTTAGTGTCTACAGATGATCGCCCACATTCGAGCATGTCGACAGATGTAAGTACCTAACAACCTAAAATTGTATAAGTAACTAGTATGAGAAATACATTTACTCCTTTTTTGAAGCAATGTAAATTTTAAGAAACTAGGTATGTAAATTTTTAAATGCGTCTACATTTCGGTACGGAAAATGTAAAGAAAACTCTGTGCCTAAAAACATGCGTTTATTTCGAGCATTAATATTGACAAAGTTTTATTTGACCTTTGGATATCGATATAAACAGTGGGTCCCGGTGGGTCTATCTATATAATGCCAGTAAGACAAGGTTCTAAGATACATAAATAAGTAAGTATTCATATTATTTAAAATTAAAATATGTCTATCAGTTTCGTAGTATATTAGGCTTCAATCAAACCTATCACAATATGATTGAAACAACGCTGCGCGCAGGCTCAACCAGCCGCGCCGCGCTTCATTCATTCAATCTTACTTTATCGCGTGGTGCAGAGAGACCCCTCTCATATGAAGCCGGCTCTACACTCGCGTGTAAAGTCGCGTCGTGAATTCACGCCGTGAACATACGCCGCGATCCACGCGTGAATTGTGTCCCTCCACATTCGCATTCTTTCCCTATAGCTTCACAGTCTTGTTCGCGATATCTGTACGCTACTGCGGAAAACTGCGAGTATAGATGCGTTCACGTCGCGTTCTCGTCCACGCGTCGCAACAATTTGTCGCGGAACAAAAAACCGACACTGATCGGAGATCGCCGCAAAGCACGAATGCGAAGCGTGAACAACATCTACACTCGTGTTTCACGGTTTTCGCGGGCTTTCGCAGCCGTTCGCACCGCGAGTGTAGACCCGGCTTGAGACCAAGGTCATAATTTTTCTTCCTATGCTCAAACAAAGGGTCGCTATGTACGAGTTTCGCCACTCATGCCCAACCTAAGGGCCGCATTGATTTCATTTTTTATTTAATATTTTTATAGGTACACATACAATATGCCAGAATGAAAATAATGGAGTACAATAGTTAAAAATATCGTATAAAATACACAGTATCAATTATGGAATGCTTAGAAATTCTATTTGTGCCATTTAACACATAATTATAGTAAAAATTATTAAAATTAAAGTACTTTTAAGTAATATTAAATTTTTTTAACATAAAACACGTTAAATATGTACTTATAAAAATTATATTAATGGTTCCACACCTTCAATATTTAAATACCTAACTCCCACCTTCACCACCAGAATCGGATATCGAGGAGTCTGAAATGGATTGATTGACAAAAATACTCCCAAGGTGCCGAAAGCAATTTAATTAACAATACTTGAATTCAATGGTATCATACCTTGTTTAGAACAAAAATATTCGGCAAATTCTTCTCTAACTAAATCACTTGGAGTCGGTGAACTGAACAATTGTATAAAGGACTCTGGTAATGGTATCTGGTAGTTGTACTATTACAGAACCTTCACTCGGATTTATGTTATTTGAATAGCGTAATTCTATAGACTCACAATACCTTTTTAAATAATTATGAAGATAAGTCGCGGCTAACACTATATTTTCCACATTTTTCGGCTGCAGATGAAAAGGTTTTCGAAGACAGCGAAAAACTGCACTCAAAATGCCAAACGTACTTTCCACGATTCGGCGTGCCCTGCTCAATCTATAGTTAAAAAGTCGCACCTTTGATCCTTTTCGCCCTAATTTAGGATACGGCTTCATTAAATTTTCGGAAATAGGGAAGGCATTGTCAGCTATGAAAACATATGGTGTAACACAACTTCTGCCAGGTAAAGCGCTTTCCTTTGGGATTCCTTGTAAATTAATGGAATTCAAAACAGTGTTTCCAAATACACCACCATCAGAAATACGGCCTTGGAATCCAATATATAAAATTGTAACTCGCATCCACTATAGCCATTAGGACAATACTGTGAAAACTCTTATAGTTAAACTATGTGCCGCCGCTGTTATTTGGAGCTGGGATATGTATAGATATGTTTCCCATCTATCGTACCGAGACAGTTTGGGAAATTATACAGCAGATCAAAATCTTTTGCAATGTTCAACCACCCTTGTTCCGTGCGTGCGCCTGATAAATATAAAATGGGTATAAAACGAAATGAAAATATAAAATGCAGTAGATATATTTAAAATACTTTTATATTTATTGTTACAGATAAATTCACAAACGTCTGAGTCGGGAATAGACAGTTCAGTCAATGAAGGTACTCGCAAAAAGAGGCGCCTTAAATCAAATCAAACGGATAAAGCAATAGAAAAATCATTGGAGGTGATTAATTCTTTGATACGCAATAGAAAAGATAGCGATGAGTATACATTGTTTGGAGAACAAATAGCATTCAAATTGAGGAATCTGAAAACCCAATACTCGCGGATTACCGTACAGCATTATATAAATAACCTACTTTATGAAGCCCAACTTGGAAAATATGACTATCCCGAAATTCATAATCAAGGCTATTGCACCAATTCTGCAAACTCAAAATCTTCAAATGAATCGAACCTACCATCCACGTCTCAGTGCGCAAGAGATACAATTGAAAATAGCTTCATATCTGAGGTATCACACGATCCTACGACAGCAGCTTCTTTTGATGATCCTGAAAATGTCTTAGGGTGCTACCACACCAATCGATCGATCGTCGATCGACGTCGATCGATGTAGACGGATCTAGTAAAACTGTCGATCGACGTCGTCTGTTCCATACCACCATTGATCGATGGCGTCGATCGACGATCGATCTATTGGTGTGGTAGCGTTGGTTGATCGACGGATACTTGTCGATGAAATAAATATAGTGGCCGGCTATTCCTTGTGTTCCTCACTGGATAATATGATTTATTTATGTCTGTATCAATAAAGAAATTAATACAAATACTTATTCAATAAAACTTAAGACATTTCAAGACAACTAGACTTGTTTCTCGGATTTAAAACTTAATTTTACACCCAATTAACCCCGAGATATATTCGCGAAATAAAAACGCAACTAGCCGATGTCACATCTATCAAACTTCTGTCTGACATCTTTCAAAAACTCACGTATTATTATTTTGAAAACGTAAACTGTTTATTTTGAAAACACAAATATGGATAAAGTTCTGCTTTACGAAGAGTTACGACTTATAGAGCGCAACGAATTACACCTTAATTCCACCTGGAAAGGTTATATCTGTCATTGTTTTCATGAAACTTAAGTATAACCCCCTTTTTGATCAGATAATAATAATATAATAAATCCCAGACAAACACACCAACTGTTTGACCCCAAAGTAAGCAGAGCTTGTGTTGTGGATGACCATACAGCGAACTGGGGGGGAACCCAGAATAAACATAGGTACATATATAAATACAAACAACCATGACCTGAGAACAAACATCTGTGTTCACCACACAAATGTATGCCCCGGCCATACTCGAACCTGGCAAGGCTATTGACGTTTGCGCGGCGGTGTTCCAGTTAACAGGTAGGTGCAGTTACTGCAACAAAAGCAATTTTAATTCAACGAAGGCCTACGGTCGGCCACGCATCGTTAGTCCATATAATAGTCACAACTAATATGTCCTCGATAAATGATGTCCATTACTCGTACAGTAACCACTTACTCACTTGCGTATTATGAAAGTAGAAAAAAAGCGTGAATCAAATGTAGAGCATGTAGAACTTTTTCCCCAAGCTTAAAAATTTAAATATCTCAGGAACTAGCCATTACCGGTTCGGGTGTTACTTGACAACATCTATCGCATAAGGTTACTTTAACCTCCCGAAAGGACCTACGAAATGACTAACCTTTTTTTTGAGGGGAAAAGGTGCATCACCCACTACGACACCCATGGGAGAGTGCCCATTTAACTCGACAGGACTACCCTAACGTAACCTAACCTACCTACAACTTTACCAAGATAACTGCTCTGTGAGCACCTAATAATGAAAATGCTTATAAAAATAACGCAACACCCAGGAGCGCATCTCCTGCTCTTCTTCATGGCGTTCGTGTTCGGCTCGTTCTGCACCTTCAACTTTCACATGCTGATGTACCTGTTCGATAAGAAGTGCGTGCTGTTCCCCAAACTCATCACACTCTCGTCATTGCCTCACGACATCATCTACGAGTTCATTCCCGTTGAGAAGGAGGTTATTAAGAGTGAGTGTTTTTGAATTTTGTTGTTTTTTTGTAATACCTATGAGACTAGGTTGTCTTATTTATAAAAAGATACCCGTTACATGATGGAATGAAGCCAGATGATGAACCCAACTGAAGCCTATTTGATCGGCAACGTATGCCAATCAACTTAGTTATTTATATTATCTGTGTATATATTAAAGGCCAACAGTAATGTCCGTATTCATAAAAATAAGATAGATCACTTGTGAGAAATAAAGAAAAAACATTTTTAATCTCTAGTGTATATTTGTCTCATACAAGCTTTATAACCTCGAGGTTTTTATTTGGTGTGTTTAGTCTTTTTTCATCGTAATCTCCTAAAGTTATGATATTGTAGTTCTTATTCCTCCAGTGAGTCTTAATTTTACACCAACTATTTCAAAAACTCAAATACACTGTAATAAACAGACTATCACCAAATCCTCCCCGAGTTCCAAAGAATACATGGCAATAGCATTTGCTGAAATGGAAAATTCCCAATCAGAAAATTTCCATATGGTCTTACTTCCGGAAAATTTCCAGATGTCAAAAATATGCTATAAAAACTAAGATACAAGCTATTTAACTAGAATCTCGTAAGCCGTGAATATTCAATTTTAGAGTACTAGTTCACTTACTGCCTTGTTATACCCTGCTTTACAAGGATGTTAACCTAAAAAAACCTTTATGAAGTAACCTGGACACCCAAATCACCGTACAAAAACATCAGTACTGACGCCGTAAAATTATCAGCAGGCTTAAGCATCTTTTTCCCAAGTCCTCGCAACTAGCCGCTGACATGAGGTAATTTCCCAAGTGCTCCCGGTGGACTTCGTCAGCACCCAGTGGATGGAGAAAAGCGTCTGCTACCTGCCCACCTACGTGCCGCTCATGTCCTGTATCTTTGGCATCATCTGGACCACGATATTCTTGGTCTGCTACACTGGCAGTCGGGCTTTGGCTGGGTAATACCTACTTATAATATCTAAATTGTTTGAGAAGGGTTGTATATTTTTTGAAGACATTAAAATAATTTCACTATTTGACGGCTAAATAGCGTAGTAGGCATACTCGGGAGATTCCAGGTTCGAGTCCTGGTTGGGCATTAATTTGTGTGATGAACACGAGTGATTGTGTTGGGTCATGGTTGTTTATATTCATGTGCTCCTCCGGTTCGCTGTTTAGCATAATGTCATCCATAAACAAACTTTTCTTACTTCGGGCCATACAGTTGGAGTGAACGTCTGAGGATTTATTACTATTTATGTATGCATAGCGAGAAAATTATGTTATTACGTAGTCTTCTTTAATAATTATACAGAATAATTTAAGCTATGGCAGTCAAAACCTAGGTTTATTTATTTATTTTACTTTATTCAGGAAACAACCAGTCGTTATATAAACTTTAAATCAAAACATATGAGTTGTACAGAGAGCAGCGAAATTTCCACGTAAAACTCATGCACTTAAACAATAACAGGTTACACACAAAAATAAATCATATGCTACCGACCTATTTCGAAAAAACCTAGGTCTCGCTAATAAAGAAAATTGTAGATGCTTAACCGACTGCGCCCTCCAGTAATTCACAGCCAACACATTACGTTCTCACTAACTCCTTGTGGCTGAACGCCTAACTGCTCAAAGCCTTTGCTAAATCTCGCCAGATCGTGTATCCTATAAGAAAAATGATGAAGCACGTATGCCAATGGCTAAGTAAGACAATAAAATTAATACAATTATGTTAAAAATATAGAGACTTAAAAGGGAGTTTATAAGAAGGTTAAGCTAATGTATTGTTTGTAGATCTAACCGTCCGTGGCGAGTGCTGCCCCCCATCTTCGTCTTCTCCGTTGCCATGAGCGGCATCTGCATCTACTCTTCGACCATCACGTACCGCGGCCTGGACGAGCTGTGCATAAAGCTCGGAAAGATCACCGGCAGCGCCACGTAGGTACCGGTGCTGTGTCGTATATTGCTCCAGCGTAAACTGTACTCGGGCTGGACGAGCAGGACATCAAATGGGGTGAGATCATTGGCAACGCGACGTGAGTAATAAGGGTCGCATAAGAGGGGTCTCGCGTTGCATTTGATTCGAATCCAGGAAAAAAGGGATGTAGAAAACTTGAACCATTTTTGTTTTTTCCTCTGATCCAAAACCTTATCCACAAACAGAACCACCACAGCAGAGAATGCATTTTATATTCTGGCCAGAGTAAAAAACAACGCATAAGTTATAATTTTCGCCAAAATGGGCACTTAAAAAGATCATCATCAAAGGATCATGTAAAACAATTTGTGATGGCATAAACTGGGGGTACACATATGAATATAAACAACCATGACGCAACACAAACATCTGTGTTCATCATATGAATTGTAAGTTGCTGGCTGAATATTTATTTCTTTTATTTAATTGTAAATTTGATTTATTTGATTTATTTAATTGTAAGATTGTTTACTTTTGACATTTTTATATTTTTGATATGCGTTGACATCTTTTAACTTTAATTTGGACATTTAAGAATATTTACTGTTGTTTGTTATTTGTATTCGTTGTACCTTGCGACATAACTTATTTAATTTGATTTTATTTTAATTGTGAATGTAATTTATGTAATATTCATTAATTCGATTGCTTTAATGATTTAAATATATATTTCCGATTGTATAATTTTGCACGCTGAATAATCAGCAGTATATGATGGAACTAATTTATAGTTAAGATCTAACTGTACCATATATCGGCAAATAAAGATTTATCTTATCTTATCTTACAACTAAATACCCCGACCAGGCCTCACCTGGGATCTCCGGCGGATAAGGCAGGGTTGCTACCCACTACGCCACTCGGCCGACAAGATGTGGTTGAATAAGAAGATTCCACCTGGAATAATCATGTCTAGGACATGATTATTCCAGGTTTAAAGATTTCCTCACGAAGTTTCTTCAGCGTCCAAGCAGTTGGCTAAATCTACCTAAGTTAGACGAACTCATTGGTACATAAGACAATCAGCGGCATCGAACACGGAACATGACGGTAAAGGGTGCGGAGTTTAACAGCAGCGCCTCCGGCACTCCTATAGTGTTTTATTTATTAAAGTTATTGTTTAAAATTTGTTGATAATATTGATGTGCTCTCTTGAGTTATGATTTTGTATTTTTGTGTGCTAAATTTGCTTTACCTATGCTGCCGCTACCGGAGATTATGCAGCACCTATAAATAATAAAATGAAGCTTTATCTTCCAGTTTGAGACATTGAGAGTTCCATGGTAATATATATTTTTTATAATTATGGAATTAGGGATCCTTAATGGAGCGAATGATTCCAGCCTGCCCAAGACGAAGACATTATCCTCGAGGAGTTTACTCTATTTTTCACAACCACTGAAATAATTAAAATCAGTGATAGGTACTGGAACCAGAAATCTTTTATAATTTGAAAATTGATTGTACCTTTTTTTCCATTTGTGGTAATCTTCTTGGGTTTTTAAGTACAAATTCATTTATTTTTCAGGTAGAATATATGGGCGGCGAACCGATGTCTTTAAAACATTAATTAATAATTTAAGTTTTATTGTCAATGTTAGTAAATATTTTAAGCAACATTTATTACTCACTTATTTTCCATTATGTATGTTGAGAACCATTTTAATTATATATTGATCTAAAATTAAATTAATTACTTTTATATGACTGGGTAAGTACCTACCGAAGAATTTTTTTTTTAAATCTGTTAATATAGTTTTTGCTGTAAATGCTTGGTTCTATAATTGATGACATGGTTCCATAGAACAAATATCTCTATACAAAATCATCTCGATTTATCACCCTGTATATTTATATCTTATAGTTGGGTATCTAATTTGTATAGGTTGACAACAATGGTGCTATTTTCAAGAACAAAATGAACGGATACAAACCTCTTTGATAAGCTTGCAACAACTTAAATAATATAAAATTAAAATAAGCACCGTCACTGCATAGTGCATACGTCACAAATTGTCAAAATCGTAATATTAAAATCTAACTAGGTTATTTTAGGTTACATTGTAATAAAACGACCGTTAGATAATAACTTTCCGATTTATATTATGAAGTTACGGTTTGTAAAATTTCACGGCTACACTATACATTGCAAGGGTCCTTTTTAATTAATTTAAGGCAATGTCGTATGGACCCTGCAGTACGTGCAATAGTTTCACTTCTCTTACATTTTAGTTATACAAATATAAGTTTATTTAAATATTTCATATAAGTAAGGGTTTTTCTTAACAATAATTGTCATCGCGCCGATTTAACTTAGACACATACAGTATTTTCCTGCTTGGGATATCACTTTCCAATTATTTTGCTAATTTATTTTCAATGTTAGTTCTTTTTGTTCTTTCTTGTGAATTATTCATATTTTTTGTTTCTATATGTTTTTCTTTCTTTATTATCTAGTCCGAAATATGATAATTGCTTCTTGAATCGTGTGTAATAAACATGTAACAGTTGTTCAATTTTGTTGTTGAAAACAAATTTTTACGTAATTCTTTCAATAGCAATAATATTTCTGTAAACTTATGAATAACGCCACGACGACGTTTTCCCATGACTCTAATGTCATTGTAAACCCTAATTAGACCAAGGACAACGATAACGCTTACTATACATCTATCTATATTCTTAATCTCAAGCGTGTGTGCAAATCTAGATTAAACCAGTTTGACCATTTCACAATTTTCAAATAACAGTGAAGGTTGTAATTCGCAATGTGCGTAGTTCACTGGAATGCGAATATTATTAGGTGAAATAATTACTATGACGTGTTTTATAAATATATTGTGGCATTATACATTTAGGTAATTTATTCATGTGTGTAAAAGAGCAAAGTATGAAAATGCATTTGTGCGGGCTTAGCTGGATTGCGTGAGAATTTTTCTACAAAATAAGTTTTGTAGTAAATAAATCAAAGAAATCGGTGCAGAGCTTAAGTATAGACGTTAAAAATGTCCCGAGTTTACCCACACATGAACAGAATTGAGAATAAATTAAACCACTTGAAATTTAAATCATATATCGTTGCGATACAGTTGATTATTGCTAGCCACAAAGTTTCACCTTTTGTAGCTGCAACTAGGAAGTTGACAAGTAGATGACTCTTCCGAACCAGTGGTAGTTCAATATACGACGTCCTAAGCCGAGATCCGTGCCCTCTCGGGTGCCCTTAGGCGTATCGTATGTAGGAGTAGTTTAAAAGATCTGGCTAAGCGCCGTCAGCGCTAAGCTACAAAGAGGCTCAAAGGGCCGTATATAAACAGTCCATATCGAAAAAAAAAAATGGAATTCGACAGTAAAATCACCTTATAACATTACCATTGACATCTGTGTGCACATTTTGTCCGGTTCGTAGGAGGCTGGTCTGAGCTGCGACTACTTTGTAGTCGCATGTTCAATAAAATGTTATCCACAATTTTGATAATAACTGTCAGGTGGTAACAGAAGTTAACTGAGTGTAACTAGTATCTGTGGCGACTGGACTTAAATTATTTTTTTTATGTATAAGGCTTTTTGAATTTCACCGGGTTTTCAATTTCACTGGGGAGGCTGGGGCGGCTTTTATTTGCCTATGTGAATTTCAAGGCCTGACTAGATGCCCATTTCAGTGATCAGTGAACCTTGAAGTTACACTTGTTCATACTTAAATAACTGGGCCAGTTTACTCAATCATTCACTTATTTTCGTAAAGTCAGTTCAATTGATATAACCTCATACTTTTGGTTTGGTAAATGCAAACATATATCATTAACAAACAGTAATGCAATCTATGTATTAAAATGGACTTAGAATGAGCAAATAACTACGTCTGATGTGGCCGTGCTGCCCTGAATAACCATCTTTTATTGCATATATGTACAGTCTGCAGCACATCAGACCCTACAAAATGTCAATTTTTCTCAGTACATTCTCAACCTATAATTCACTAACAAAGACTTCAAAATTAACTGAGGTTTGACATTTTGTGGTAGTCTCATGAGCTGTTGACCGTACACTGTCTTGGCTTCAGTAACGAACTATTTATAATGGAGATAACGGCTTTATATTATATCAAAAGAAATGACTATCGGTAACCCAGAAGCACAAGATAGTGAAAGATCCAATGTTCATATTTCTTTTTCAAATTAAGCATACCATCTTTTACAATACAATATCATAAAATGTAATGCAAAAAAGAAAATTTGTGTTGAACGCAAGCCAAGCCGCGGACAAAACCTTTTGATTTATAATTTTTTTTAATATTTGGATATCCGGTGAAATCATTTATTCAAAGGCCCTTCTCCAAGGCCTTCTAAACCTTAGGGCTGAGCATGTCGAAGCTTCATATGAAATGTATGTCAAGGTGCCATCCTGTTTATTTATAAACACTATTTATAACTAAGCTTTTATTATTATTTGAGAAGAAAACATTGACATTGAAATGGTAAAGTTTTAAAGGTGAAGCCATAATTAATTATTCTGCCGCTTAACTTTCGTGGTCAGATCATCAAATAAAATAAATAAAGTAGAAACAGTTATATTCATGCTTACAAGAAAATATATACATGTACCTACATATTTAGGTATGATTATAAATATAATGTTTGCCTGCGGACGTATAGATTGTTAGTAGTGTGAAACCTTTAGACTTCGAACTATTATCAAAGAATGCTAGCGTTCCAAATAGAATTACGGCAACAGGGTATTCGAATCGCCTAACCCACCGGTGGGCCAGGCTAACGCGGCGTACGCATTCCTACTGAGTTTCTTGCTGGTTCTTTGGCAGTAGATGACCCTTCCGAACCAGTGGTAGTTTCAATATACGACGTCCTAAGCCGAGGTCCGTGCCCTCTCGGGTGCCCTTAGGCGAATCATATCGAGGAGAAGTATAAGTTTCGGCTACCGCAAAGTTTGGTAAAAAGGCTAATAGGGGTATTCAGAAGCAGTCCATTTCGAAGAAAGACTTTATAACTACAAACAATTATCCAATTGCATTTAGACAAGGATTACTTGCTTAAATATCTGCCGATAACATGAAATCAACGAAAATCTATGCTCAGTTCTATTGTTTTCTTAGGGAACCTTTAGGGACGGGGTCTAACCCTATCAAACCGCTAAGTTACAAAATTGGGATCATCTAATCCAGGGGTTCTTAAACTTATGGCTCCACGTACCCTTGTACAGTTTTCATATGACAGCGAACCCATAACCTTAAAGAAAATAATAAACCTGGCTATTGAACAAAATAAACTTTTTTATTTCAATATAAGATAACAAATGCAGTACCAAATAGAAATAGGTTTTTGAATCAAGGTGATGGGTGGGCTAGTTTCTTTGCGCAAATGGAGTCGATTTTAGGAGTAATTTTAACATTAAGACGTCTACCCAGCATTATGTAAATCACCCCCTACCGTCGAATGGTGAACTCGTAGGGGTTCGCGTATCCCAGTTTGAGAAACCCTGATCTAGTTTAATTTTAATAATTTATTACAAAACTAACGATTACATTTGAAGAAATAAATAAATAAAAATAATAACCCCTTTAATATCCCACTGCAAAGACATCTGCCCCGTCTAACTAAGGGGTGGTATTAGTCAATTTATAGTTCACCAAACTCGCCTTCTGCGTGTTGGCAAACTTGTTCATAGACCTTCGAAATAATTCATTAGGTATGTGGGTTTCTTTCGGATATTTCCTTCACCATTAGAGCGACGGCTTCATGCACTTTAGTTGTAAAAACTCATTGGAATACTATAGCGCACCCACCTCCCTACGGGTGTCGCTTCCGATGAAGGCTAACGGCAAAATCTTACTACAGCCAACGAGGTGGTTTTTAGTGGGTAGGTGCCACTCTAGTGAGTCCCACATCACCCCGCAGAAGCGGCTCCTGCGGAGGTATGCATGACGCATCTTCCACCTCCCTCCCCGTGGAGAGTGCTGCCTAGGCGGCAAAAATAAAATTGATCATTTGGCAGTCACGAGCATCAAACCCGTGACCTCAAGATAGCGCTTTCACCATTGCGTGATCCATGATTTCTGAACAAACATCTTCAGTCATCACATAAATGCTGCTCTCCGATGTATACGACCACTGCACCACGAGCCCTTATTTGCGAATTTCAAAAACGTCGTGCCGTCCACCAGACGCTCGTCTTTAAAACTCGCATGAGATTTTTTTCTTAATAAAAAAAACTTGTTACAAATTGAAAAGAAGAACAGTCTCTTGAACTTCAAATTTCTTTACTTTATCCATAACCAGCAAACGACCCACGACCTACCAGTACCAAGTTATTGATTGTAGCTGATTGCAGATTTCAAACACAGGAGAGACAATGTTTTTTTCAGACTGTTAAGTTACTATGTTTACTTTCCTTCCAACTCCACCATTCACTCCCCAGGTGCTCCTACACCGTGAACGTCGCGACCCTGGCGTACGAGCGCAGCATCCGCGGAGTGTACCAGGCGATCCAGCTGACAAACTTCTCCGCCTGGCTGCACACCTCCTGCTGGATCCTGTCGGCGGTGCTGGTGCTGGTGCGCGTCCTGCTGGCCGTGGACTTCCAGCTGGTCAGAGTGAAGGCGGAACTGCAGGGCGATATTGATATGATGCTGGTTTGGTGATGCTGTTCATTATGATGTGTAGCGAATTCTATTGTTGTAGAGGGGGAAGATTTATATTTTCTGTTCCTCTCTTTTTCCTCTGTTTTCGTAAACAGAGGAAACGAGGGAGCAACCCACCTGATGGTAAATGGCTTCCGGACCTATTAGACATCAAAAGTGTTTTATTTATCATCGGCTTCATTTGGACTTGTCTTTGTTGCAGAATTGTACTGGCTGTTCCTTCTCGTCAACCGGAATACAGTCACGTACACCTGGTTATTATGGGGGTCAAAATAGGAAAGACTGTAGTACAAAGACGAGATCTTAACAAAAAGAACTAAACATCCAGTAACATTTAGTACAGGTTCCCCTACAAGTCGTTACCGTTTTATTGGCTACCCTAAGTTTGGGATTTTAAGTAGCTTTTAATTTTTAGGGATTTCGTGGGATACGTTGTATAGATTTTCCTAGATGTGAAGTATTTGCTAACAAGCCCCGAATTGTATCTAGCTCACAAGTAATAAGTGAGTTCCAAGTCATTGCAATGGGTCTCATCGAAAGTGGTGCCACATACCGGCGTTATGGCACTGCCGGGTGGCAAAGTAGAATGCGTGAATATTCCAGCCGACCAATGCAGTTTGAGTTCTAGTGAAGCGAGCTGAATGAGCCGAACTGTATAAAGCCTGAATATACTACCCGAACGGTATTAGTCGACTACGTGCTGGCGATATCAACAACATATGGATAGCGCACCAAAAGGGCTATTATTTACCAATAAAATTACCAACGAGCTTTCTTTCCAAATGCTCTCTTACGAATGTTAACATCATCTATTCTACAAGGGTGGGCATATAATTTAAATTATAAATCTCTTTCTTATACTTTACGTACTACTAAACCAACTATTTACTTAGATACAATGAGCACCCTGTACGTGCAATCGATACGGATTCCCTATGCGACTTCTCTGCATAAATAATTTACTCACACTTCATAATGCACATAAAACATTATATCCACAAACAATAAAGACCAGCAAACCATCATAAAGACTTATTATGGACGTATATCTACCAGCACATATGTTTATTTTCACATAACTTTGCCAAACAGAACCTTGTAACACATTCGTACAGCAAATATTTCGAATATCTATAGATGCTTGCCATTTTAACTTGTGTTCAAACTGGTATTGGTATTATTCATTTGCCATGAGAGTAACTTGATATATTTGTTAGTATACTATACTATTTCCATTTCTTTATTTTCTCGATGACAGTTCTATTTTGATATAATGTTCTCTAGTTCCATCCAATAGCTCCAACCCTATCAGTTACTCCGACTCTGGTATTATATAACGTGTGTAAAAGTCATATTTTTTAAAATAATGCGTACATAATGTAGAAAAAACGCTCGCACAAGGTTACACAGGAGCTGTCATCGAGAAAATAAAGAAATGGAAATAGTATAGTTATCTGTGCTAGTATATTCATTAATCTATTGAATTTATACCATTGTTAGACATTTATTTTTTATGAAACGAAATGAAATTGAAAATGTAAGTAGGTACAGTTTGTTGCCAAACCACTTACAAAAATTTAAATACACAAAAAATGGAAATTAACCTTTAAAAAGAGAATGACAATATATGTGTATTTTTTATATTGATTATTTTGAATTGAAACTGACCTAAAATAAAACAGATGAAAACGGGCGTTTTATCAGTTACACTCAATTAAATTCGTGATAGGTATGTATGTAATTGCAATAAATACATTTTTTTAATACATCCTAAATCAACCGCCATAAAATACATGTTCTTTTCCTCCATGTGCTGAGGGCGAGTTTTCACCCTCACTTTGTGTCGTGAGTGTGTTTGATTTTCGTATAATCAATAAATTTGGGTAACTTAATGTATCTTTAGATGTCGTTCAAATTGCACATAAATATAAACGCGATCACTGGGTAAAGTGAAGGTGGAAACTCACTCAGCGCACCGGTTAAAGGGTTAAGGAGCAACTAAAACAGATTAGATTTTGTAAAGTAGTGCTATAACAAACATATTTATATTATCTTCTTTATATTATCTTAGCCATAAAAACTGAATACTTATAATTTCATAATTCCCAGGAGCAATATGAAGAGCACATGCGCACCGTTTCTCCGATCACCTGGCCCACCGATGACGAGGACCGCAAGTCCCAGTCCCCATTGCACCAGTCCCACCCAGAGCACCAGTCCCAGAGCACCCTGTATGACTTCGGGAATAACTTCGATGAACCTTCGAAAGACGACTACAGACGGACTCAGAACACTGAGCAACGCACTAATGTTGCTGACGAGACAACCCACGAGACTGACGAACATTTCAGTGATAATGACAAGCGTACCCTGAATCCCGGCAAACGTGCCGATAACACAGAAAAAGGTAAAAAAAGTGTCAACCCTACAAAAGATATCAGGTACCTAAAATATGTTAAAGATGCTATTCAATATATCGAAGAAAACGCTGAGTTTATGCCATCTTCATCACAAGGGAAAAATAAAGATCTAAAGGATGATAACCTTTCCAAAGATTCTGAGAAGCAAGTCGAGGGAATTCTGCACGACGCCGTGGACAACGTGATCCACACATCAGCACTCTCTAGATACAGCATCGCTTTCACCACTGACTCCGACGATTCTGAGATCCTGGATCGATCCTTCAAAATGACGCCTCACACTGAACCACAGACCATAAGTCAAAGCAACAGCGACCCAGAGTTCTACTACTACGCCACCCCCACCGACTTCATCGATAATGACTGGGTCATCAGCGGACCTGAAATCTCGTCCTCTAAAAGCAAGGAACAAGCAGAAGCCTCCACCTCAAAAGGCAAGAACAAATCGAACCTTAAACCGAAAATAGAAAGTCAAAAACCAGATAAGGTGGCGAAAGTACAAATACTGGCGTTATCTAGCAATGAAAGTATACCTCCAAGTGATCAGGAAGAAACAACGTTTTTGAAGGAAAAGACTGATTAACGTTAACTATATTAATGTTTAGATAGGTTTTTTTACGTCACAGGAATGGGATTCGCATCACGTGTTTGTGAATCTTTGTACATAATCCTAATTCAGCTTGCATTCATTCGATTTCTAAATCAGAGGTTCAAACTAAATCATTACTCAAAAGTTAGTGTAGCTTCGGATATAATTTTGTAATTGAAGATCTACCGATATTTTTCACACATTTTTTACTTTCCTATTCTGTTTTTAAGTAAATTAATGATTTCTGCTTCGGTTAAAGGGAAGGCACAACTCCAACTCAAATATCAGCGGTCGGTCATAATCTGCAATAACATTCAATGTCAATTCACAAATTCAATTCAAACATCCACAATTACTTATGTCCTTATAAATTTATCCTCGGGTGGATTGTTCCCGTTAACCTACTATGAAAAAAGTAAAAAACATGCTTTTCTAATTCGACCTTGACCGTGATCGCGATTAGGCTGGAGTAGGCGAGCCACGTCTACATCTGTAGGTAGATTCGCAAATTATTTCTAGATCCAAATAATAACAGAAGGGGTGCTACCCTCATATTCGAGCTGGCATCAATAGGCGAGTCCATGCGGCAAAATCTGTGTCGATGAATGTTCAGAATATAGGCCACCCGGCCAATGCCGACTGCTTTTCTCAAGACGAGGCGAATGAGTCGATCTGCAGAAAGCCTGGATGGACTACCCAATCGGCACTTGGTAAACAAAAATTGGCGACGGTAATGGGCCGGCCAAGATTGGCCGTAATTAATTTGTAGAATGCCACGAGTTCTCCGCTGGTTATATCATTAATAAGTGTTGCTTAACGCTCAGCTTTCAATGTCAATATTGAGCCGGCTCGGTCAAGGCGCCCGCGCCGCAGCGGCCGCTACGAATCTTTTCAACGTTTCGAAACATCGAAATATGCTAATGTTAAACTTTGTAATATTATCTAATTTATACTTTGATGAAATGTATTCAAACTTGACCCGTTCAAGGTTCGTAATTAAAAGAGTTAAGTAATTTCATTTTAAACTTTTATTAATGTTTTCTAAACAACATTTTTAGTAACTTAAATCAACTTAAGCCCAGCAATTCTTTGAGACATTCCTTATTATTTGTACCCTCCAGCAGAAAACAAATATTTTAAAAGTTTAGTTTTATTACTTCTCACTTTGAAGTTGAAAACTATACAAAGTCGACCACAACAATCCAGGACGTATAACAATTTAATTTAGAGAAAATAAGGATAGCCATTTTGTTTGCGCCGGGCTTGTTGTAATTTTCAATGGACCGTGACCCTTCTCCTTTCATTAAGAAGCAAAACTGGAATTACTGGTGTACTTAATTACAACTTACAATGGGCCATCCAAAGAGCATAAATCTAGCTTATATAAATCTAAATCGAATATTTACATTTGTAACTCAATAAATATCATATAGTTTACATATGGTATTGTCTACATTTGTAATACAAGCATTTTCGTCACGCAGTTAGTTTCTTCAGTTTGATCCAGATCCCGCCATCAGCTACAAGGGATAGACTTCCCGACTTTATTTTCAAAGGAATTTGAGTCCTTTCGTCTGGAATAAGTTCATGTTTTTCTAAAATCTTCACCAACGCCATCTTGGCTTGAATGTACCCTTGGCGGAGACCTACGACAAACATTTATCATTAAACATTGTTCATAAATGATATGGGCAGTAAAAATATCATACTTCAATTAATTTCATAAATAAAGGCTGTATAAATAAACATAGAACACAAGAAATATCGTTCAACTAATTTTAATATGCTTTTCCATATAGTCAGTGAATAATTAAACTATTTCATTTAGATTAAAACTCATTGCGAGTTTGAATATTTTCTTTCTACATTCTTTTGTGTATCTTTTTGGTTGAATGTAATTCAAAAGCGTGTTTGGATATCAATATTTCGAAAACAGTTTAATCAGGAAATTACCTACATTTTTATCATCGTATTTGCTCTAATTTGTCTTTACAGACTGATTTACGACTTTTTGAAGAAAATGTTGCAAAACTAATTAAACACCTTGATTCTAAAAAAATGTTATAAACCAGAATTTGTTTATCTGTATATAATTTTGACATTTAAGAGACAAGTAGAAAATCGACAAACCTCGGAATGACAATGCCGGCGAGGGTTACAGATTTTTCCACTTAAAATTGGCTAAAAATGTAGCGGAAATAACCTTGATCTTAAAGTACAAGTTATTTGTAAGCACAATTTAAAAGTGCCCGTTCAACGGGATGATGCATCCGTAACTTTTGACCGGTTCAAGTGATTTTCTTGAATCGTGGCTAAAAACACTCTCGACAAGAACCTAAAAATTGTTTTTGGCCCCCGAAACAAAAATAGGGGTTTTATAAGTTTTACATAAATATTAATATAAATAAATATTTTCTAACAATCACACCACATTATCTAGCTCAAATTAAGCATCATTAAGAACTTAAGAAATATATAAACACACATAGATATTTTCATTATATACAAATATTAGAAATATACTTAAATAAACATACATACACATCTATGACTAGAAAGCAAATATGATAAAAAATCTGCCCCTGCCAGGATTTGAACCCGGGACCTCTGGCATGGAAGGTAAGACTACTTACCTCCACACCAAACAGGCCGTCGTGTGTATCTGTATCTGGAATCGTATCTTCATGTTTTATTTTTTGTTTTAAAGCTTAATTATATCTAAAGTGTTCTTAGCTTTGATCGATGGAAATCGATTCGGCCATTCAAAATTTCAGAGGTTTTGAATTTGTATTCACATACGACTTATGTATTGTGAACTCACCCAAACACTTTCTCGGGCCCTCTCCAAACGGCATCCAGTGACACGGGTGCAGCTTGGCCTTGTTCTCTGGAGAGAACCTCTCCGGGTCGAATTTCTCAGGGTCCGGGAATATCTTGGGGTCCTTGTGGATGGCATGGATGGGGATGAACACCCGGGTTCCCTCTTCTATGAGGATGTCAGTGTTGGGCAACGTGTAGTCTTTTGTGCATTTGCGGAATATACATCTCATGGATGGGTAGAGGCGCATTATTTCTGGAAATATTATGAATGTGAGGGATTTGATAGTTTCATATTCAAGTTGTTTCTGGTTGGTACTTCAAATTCAAATATTTATTTCTCAACATTGACAATTACTTGTTTCTCTGTTTGACTCTACCACCAGTTCGGAAAAACCTGCGTGAACAAGAACTGGCAAAAACTTCACATGTATAATTTTTGAAAATAAATTTACAATGATTCTCTATGTCTATACAAAATTATTCTTATCCGCATCTGTTAGCTCGGCAAGTCTCCCTACCGCCAAGTATCCAAACGATACTTGTTTGTGTTCACCCTCAAACGGCACCCGTTGTCGAGTAAACGCGAATATAAGACAGGTTCCTAGGTCAACTGCGTCATAATAAGCCTGTACCGAGGTATTATTCATTTGAGCAATTTGGTATTTAACTAATTGTTTTTATTACTTGTGTAAAAAGTCTATCAGCTTTAAAAAAATGCAGAAGTAACAGTATGTTTACACTCATCAGTTTGCTAGATACAGCGATATGTTCGAGGAGCGGCTGCGGGTCGCCGAAAAACGCTCCATACGAAACGGTACCGAGTTTTGACGTCACAACCTGTAAATCATACTAAAAATTGTATGGGCGTTTGTATAAAGTATATAATAGCTACGTAGATGATGCGTTTACATGCATACTACTATAATAAAAATTGTTATATTTAATGTCATTAAGCATACAATATTTAAAAAATTTACATATTTTATAATAAGTTCTTTACTGCTTTTTTAAGTTTTCCAAGCTATATAATTTTTAATATGAAATATCGACAGTGGCAATAACCGTGACTCATGCGCTGGAGATCTCACACAAGGGGCACAAAAACTGCTAGTTTAAAAGATGCGTGTAATACTTAATATACAACATATTATGATATTTACTCAGACGAAGAACTTGTCAAATTCTATAACCTTTCTGTCTACTCACCATCAAAAACCATATTCATATAGACCATTTCATTCTGAGCTTCATATGTAAACTCTCCGTTATACTTCGCGATGCAGTCCAGAACCTCCAGCCTGGCCTTCTTTTGTATCTCAGGATACATGGCCAGGTGTATCGCCGCGAACTGGCCGACTGCCGCCGAGGTGTCGAACCCTGCCACCATGTACAGGACTGTGTTCGCGACTATGTTGTTGAGGGTGAACTTGTAGTCCGTTCCGTCTTCTAGTTTCACTACAAAGATAGGTTCTGTTTAGCTGTGTTGTTAAGGTAGCAGATTTAGGTCGGATAGGTTTGGCAATTTCTTGCCAATCAAGTTATATTTCTTATTTACTTTGCAACCAAAATAACCACAAATAGATATCTTAACTTTCAGATAACAATTTTGTAGACCATAAAATTTGAGCGCGCTTTCTTTGACAATTGCGGGCTTTATTTTGATGGAAATACAACTTTGAAATAATTCTCAGTCACGACGAATAGGTAGTAAAATAGCGAGGGAATTGTTTCTTAGGTACAGTCGCGGCACTCTGCGGACGCTCAGGCCAAGGTGAAAATCGCCTGCGCGTACTTTAGTCTTTTGTATGCGCTCCGCTAATCAATAGGCGACAACACTACATGGGATTTGGGTACCTATTTAAAATACTTTTTACTATCCATCTTCAAACTACATTCAATGACACATATAGCAAAAACTCAAAATGATAGAGTTAGACTTGCCTCAGACATTACTGAGCTAAATGGTTAAATAAAATACGACTTTGTTTTATACAACATAGTGTTGAAATTTCTGTCCAAAATAATGGCTGCCATTTTGACAAGATCGGTGTCAAATGTTTTAAGAACATGCATACTATCTAGTATAAAATAAAGTTGCTTTTTATTTGACCATCTGGCTGAGATAAGTCTGAGACTTATCATTAATCGTATGTGTTTTGTTTATTAGTAGGATGGTGATTATAACAATAATAATAATAACTTTATTGCATAAACATCGATTAACAATACAATTATGGTATCTGTCTTCCAAACTAGGAAAACCTGTTTTTTGGAAGACAGCTCCTTCCCAAATTATTTAGTACATATTCTATGTTACCATTTGAACAATAAAGATGATTTAAAAATAAAATCTCTAATTAAACTTTAAGAGTTAAATTACAATTGAAATGTATAAAATTAAATGTAAAAATTACAAATACATGCAATACATCGAAACCGTGACAAAATGATATGAATATGAATAATAAGTATTTTAGAAGTACCCTCAAACAAGAGACTAATAAAAATATCATCACACTGAACGCGATACCAAAACTTCTTCGAATACCAGGATAGCATAGTGAGTCGGTAGGTAAGTTTGAGTGAAAGAGATCGACGACGTCGCCGGTCGTCGTCGCCGGTCGTCGTCGCCGGTCGGGTACCTATGACGTTTCAGTGACCGCCATGTTTATTATCGACTAATGATGCGTTGCCGACCGCAGGCTTCAGATGAAAATGAATTTGCTCCAATAATTACACTGGCTGTTCCTTCAACTTTGAACGGAACACAACCAAGCAAACGTGGTCCTTATGGCAGTCAAAATAAGAAGCACTTTACTAACGCACCAGAATAGCTCTTAACGAAGTAATTCTTCTACCCCTAAGTTTGCTTTTTAGATTTCTGTCTTAGTTAATACTACTGCAAAAGTTAATATTTCTGGAGTAAGCCGACTAGACGAATGACGTTTATTTCGGAAATGTTTATTAGCACCTTTATTATTAATTTTGGTATTGAATGCAAGTAATAATCTAACTAAATAAGCAAAGTTTTCAAACTTATGAGCTAACTAAATCTAAACTAAATCTAACTAAATGAGCGTTTCTTCTTTCGTAACGGTTGTTTTGTTTATTAGTACCTACTAAAGCATCGAGGAGGGAAGCCCCTGGACAAGTGATATTCGACGATTATAATAAATCCCCAGAAACACACCAAGTGTATGTTCCAAAAGTAAGCAGAGCTTGTGTTATGAATGACAAAACAGCAAACTGGGGGATCACAGAATAAAAATTACTTTTATAATTATAAACATCAGCAACAACAGAAAAAATTGAACACAAAAGCGCAGATATATGAAATTGACAAAGGCGTACAAAACGTTTATTCAAAGACATACGTCGACTTCATACATTGACCATTCTATTTACTTTTATATTCCATCCTCAAATGCGACTTGTCTAGGCCCTCGGGTTTTCTTTTTCTATCAACTTACCTTTACTCTCACTGGCCTCTCTCTTCAAATCAATCATAGCCTGAAGGAAATCGTTCCTGACGTAAGAGTTCTTCTCCCTGTACTCGACCGTCTCTCCTACGAGGTTCCTGAAGAATTCCACCATGTTCTTGGAGTAGGGGGAGATGCCCAAGATGGACATGAGGTTTGGTACCACGATCGCTACAAATCTCAGAGCTGATCTGCAAGTAAATTTTTTATGGAATTAGTATAGCATTGAGAGATGTACACTAGTTTTTTGATATTTTTAGGTGGTACTTATTACATTGCATGAAAAGAATTCAACAATTATTTAAACAAATGTTGTGGTAATTTGAAAGTAGTGAGTACCCATTGTCACGAATACAACTTAGATAGATGACTTTGATGTGATAGATGCAGTCAGGTAAGGCGAGAATCGCTTGCGCGTTGTTTGGTTGTTTTGACGGCCTGTTTGGTGTGGAGGTAAGTGGCCTTGGCTTCCATGCCAGAGGTCCCGGGTTCGAATCTTGGTAGAGGCAGATATTTTGTTATATTTGCTTTCTGGTCATGGATGTGTATGTACGTTTATTTAAGTTTATTTCTAATATTTATATATTAAAAAAATTTATCTATGTGTGTATATTTATATATTTCTTAAGTTTATTTATCCATTATCTAGTAGCCATAACACAAGTTCTTAATGATACTTAATTTGGGCTAGATAATGTGATGTAATTGTTAGAAATATTTATTATTATTATTTAGTACTATTATTGGTCTTTTGTAGGCGCTCCGCATACACAGGGGCGACAACACTGCAACATTCGGGTGCGAATCTGAGCCTGCACGAAGTTCCCCCACTGTACCTACGAGTATACCACTCGATGTTGTAGTTATATTAACGATGATCAAATGATGAGTTATGAATGGTGAAAAAGATTAAGATCTGAGATGCTTTTGTTGAATGAAATATTTCAAGTTCTTTTCAAAATTTACAAATTAAAATTAGCGAGAGCCGGTCTTTCCGCCGACACCTACGATGAAAAACGAAATTAATTATTTTGATTTTGATCGATTTTGACTGAGTGACGCAACGGATAACGAAAACAGCCGTACGGAACGAATGCCGTAGCGGAAGTGTCATCACCACGAAAATATAAAATTAAATATTTAAAATTTATTAGCAGTAAGTTATATTTTATGCCAATAAGTTTGGCGCTTTTACGCATAACAGTCTGTTCCGGTATTCTTCATATACAGGGTGGAGTTGTGTAACACCACCCTGAAAGGCAAATACTCTAAATACCGGAAGTAGTAAGTTTTACTCTAAGGCAAAATTCCTTTATTTAAAAAAGAAGCAAAAATGCATCCTAAGATATTTGGATATACGCTTGCTTAATCCCTTAAACTACGCGGTTAAAACTAAAATTAGAAGTGTAAATACCTGAAAAATTAACACACGGAGTATAATTATTTTTAAGTATTACCGAGTTGATCATAATTCAAAATTCAAATTCAAATATTTATTTCTCAACATTGACAATTACTTGATCTTATTAATGTCAAATAAAGCATGATTCTTCCATCAGCTCAGAAAAACCTTCGTGAAGAAGAATTTCACGATTATATTTTTTCAAAATAAATTTACAATGTCTTTTCGTGTCTATAAAAAATTATTCATATCTGCATCTGTTAGCTCGGCAAGTCAAACGACGAACACCCTCAAACGGCACCCGTTCACGAGTTAACGCGGGATCCAGCCATCGCCCTCCTCAACCATATTAGGGGCGTTACACATACTTAGTTTACATCGGGCTGTAAGGGGGGTATTACACTATCATATATGCAATATATACAATGAAGCACGAATTGGATATGTATGTTATTATTGAAAAAAAAGAATAATAAGATGACAAAAAGAAAAAGTCAAAATGGCTAAGACAGTATGAGCCGAGATACATCTCGGCTCATACTAGCTCATACTTTCTGGCATACATGCCGAGAAAGCGGCAGAAGATTTTTTTTTTTTTACGGCAGTGTTGCCAGTTTAGAATAACGCTAAGCTTATTGTGAACTTACGCCAAAAATTTTGTTGTACTTACTTTTTATCCGCCAATAAAACCGTTACAATTAATACCTCCCTTACAACTTAGAATATGACCGATTTTATAATCAGGTAATGATACAAAATGTGAAAATTCAACATATACAGGGTGGCCGGTAATGAATGGATAACCTTGAAACGTCTTATAGTACAACTTATGGCCGTTCTGAAAAAAGTACGAAAAATAATTTATCATAAGTAGTACCTCTGATATTTCTTTTTTAAAGAAAAGTCTTTTTTTTTCAATATTATTTTACTGTCTTAAAAACTATGACCAGAAATGAATGATTTCTATTAGTTTTTTGTTGTTTTAATATTATAGACTAACTGTGCTGATAGATTAAAAGTAAATAATATGAAAAGCTTACGCAGTTTTTTTTTTTTAGCAATGCGCAAAATAATTTATTTTTGAAAAATATGCAAAAAATATTTTTTAAGCAAAGTTCAAACCTCTTGGGTATGAAAAACATTTATGAATACATGGGTGGCCAATAATTTTAAAATAATGTCTGTTTCATATAGATTTTATAATGGTACAATTCATAAATTTATCTTTCATAAATAGTGACTTATTGCCATTCATGTAGAAAAGGAGAAAATTTGACTAAATAACCAAATTTGTAATATGGGAGTTTTTTTTAAATTGAATTGTGTCTGATCATTGGGGATTAATAAAAAACGCATCAGGAATTGATCAAACATGAAAACAGCTATTTTAAAACAAATTGAAACCAAATTGTTAGAAATTAACTAATTTGAATGAAATGAAATGAAATGAAATATTTATTTCTCAACATTGACAATTACTTGTTCTTATTGACGTCAAATAAAACATGATTCTACCACCAGTTCGAAAAAAACCTTCGTGAAGAAGAACTGGCAAGAAACTTCACGGGTATATTTTTTTCAAAATAAATTTACAGAGTCTCTTTATGTCTATACAAAATTATTCTTTTCTGCATCTGTTAGCCCGGCAAGTCTCCCTCCCCCCAAGTATCCAAACGACGAACACCCTCAAACGGCACCCGTTCACGAGTTAACGCGGGATCCAGCCATCGCCCTCCTCAACCATATTAGAGGGAAGTGAGCGACCCGTCACCCGACGCTACCATAAGAAGACGTACTTTAGTGACAATGACGCTTTAGATATTCATCGGGACGAAGAACTCATCGCACAAACAGACACATTACACATGCTTTGTTACAAATACTAGTACAATCCTGTTAATGAGGGAATTATACCCAAGGGCTTTTATCATCCAAATAATCGGATAGTTTATAATATGCTCTAGCACACAACTTCTCCTTTATAGTTTCTTTGAATTTGTCAACAGGAAGACCTTGGATATCCTCAGGAACCTTATTATAAAAGCGTATACATTGACCCATGAATGAGTTAGTGACTTTATGAAGCCTGCTATTATGAGCTGCCAGCATATTTCTTCCTCTTGTGTTAACATTGTGCAGATCTTTTTTTCTTTTGAACAAGGTTATGTTCTTTTTAACATACATTAAATTTTCTAAAATATATTGTGAATGGAAGGTAAGAATATTTATTTCCTTAAATTTACTTCTAAGTGACACCCTTGGACCGAGCTGATAGATTGCGCGAACAGCCCTTTTCTGCAGAATAAATATAGCATCGATGTCGGCAGCACTCCCCCACAGCAGAATACCATATGTCATGAGGCTGTGGAAGTAACCAAAATAGACTAATCGAGCAGTTGTTTCATTTGAAATTTGTCTAATTTTTTTAACAGCATATGCGGCAGAGCCAAGCCTTTTCGCTAAACCATCAACATGCGGTCCCCACTGCAGTTTGGCGTCTAAGGTTATGCCCAGAAATACAGTTGAGTTTACAGGAGTCAGTTCCTGGCTCTTAACTACAATGTTTGTGTTTACCTGTTTGACATTTGGCAATGTAAATTTAACACATTTCGTTTTTTTTTCATTGAGGAGCAAATTATTAGCTGAGAACCACTGCTCTGTGTTGGAGATGCATTTGTTCACCGCTCGATAGTCAATTTCATGTCTTTTGATTTTAAACAAGAAGGAAGTATCGTCAGCAAACAATATGACCTCGCATTGATTCTTAACGACCGATGGCAGATCATTAATATAAACTAAAAATAGGAAAGGACCAAGAACTGAGCCCTGGGGCACACCCATTGTCACTGCCGATCCTGATGATTTTTCTCCATTTATTGCAACTTTCTGTTTTCTATTAGAAATATATGATTTAATCAAGGCAAGCGCTCGGTTTTTAATGCCGTAATGGTGTAGTTTCATGAGTAGAGTAGTATGATCCACACAGTCGAACGCCTTGGACAAGTCACAAAAGACACCAATAGCATCACACGACTCCTCCCAGGCGCTGAATACGTGTTTTATGAGCTCAACACCGGCATCGGTTGTTGAGCGACCCCGCGTGAAACCAAACTGCTTAAAATTCATTAAACTATTACCGTAAAAATGAGAAAGTAATTGATTTAAAATTAATTTTTCAAAAATCTTACTGAGCGTTGGTAGTATAGATATAGGTCTAAAATTATTAGGGTCAGACATACTACCTGCTTTGAATATTGGAATGACCTTACTCAATTTCATTAAATCAGGAAAAACACCATTATCAACACAGTCATTAAATATACTGGCTAAGTACGGGGCTATACCATCAATGACAGATTCAATAATTTTAACAGAAATCCCATCTAAATCGGCAGTATTTTTTACTTTAATGCTTTTAAATGCATTTAAAACTTGTGGAACAGTAACATGTTTAAAAATACAATCAATATTGCATGAATTTACATTTTCCGTTAGCAGTGACTGTGTGTAATAATATAACCAATATAAATGTTTAAAATGGTTACTTTACAAGCGTGAAATGGGCCGTGCGACCTTCATATTGGCTACCTGCGCGCATGCCATACCGACCGTCTTTTGTGTTATGTTAGACAAATAGGGGTCTGAATTGGGTAAGTGCGAAAGAGAAGAGCTAAATGCAAAAATAAAGGGAACTTAGTGCGTCACTCGACTTGCTCGACTTCGCATGTATTTATTTCGTCTCCGTTTGCAATTATTTGAATCAGTGTTAAAACGACCACTTGGCTATTTTACTGGACTTCGTTTTGCTTACTGATTTGGACTTGTTTTGTTTGGTGATATTTGCGACAATTTGGCTTGTTTCTGGACTGAACTGTACTTTTGTGTATCAAAATGCACGTCATCAGTACATGGCTCAAGAATATGCAAACATGCAGTTTATTTATAGAGAATGCAGAGGCAACGCAAATGCAGCCGCAGCTCTTTATAGGGAGAGATACCCTAATTTGCGCCATCCAGACTACCGCGTATTTATAAGAGTCCACGGTTGTTACTCAGAAGTAAGAATACCGGGTAGTGGTGTAGGTGATAATAGCACTTGAAGAATCGCTCGTCCTGATGTAGAAGACGTGGTGCTTGAGGAGATTGAAAATGATCCTTCAACCTCTACGCGAGCAATAGCTCGACGCACAGGCATCGGAAAATCGAACGTGCAAGATATTTTAAAGAAAAACGGATTCCACCCTTACCCGTCACGCGCGTGCAAACTCTCCAACCGAGAGATTTTCAAGCAAGAGTGCGTTTTTGCCGGCAAATGCTGGCTATGATGGAGGAAGACCCTCAATTTTTTAATAATATTTTGTGGAGCGATGAGTCGACGCTGAAAAGAGACGGTTATGTAAATTTACATAATTTACATAGTTGGGAACTAGAAAATCCCCATCTTATGCGTGAAGACAGGTCACAATACCAATTTAAAATAAATATTTGGACTGGAATTTTAAATGGTATGGTAATTGGCCCATTTGAATTACCGGGGAATTTGATGGGGCAAAGTTATTTGGAGTTTCTACAAAACGATCTCCCCAATTACAAGAGGTTCCCGAGGAGCTGAGGGAGTCGTATTGGCTGCAAAATGACGGTTGTCCTGCGCATTATGCTATTCCGGTTCGTGCATATTTAAACAGCAGATACCCAAATAGGTGGACCGGACGTCTAGGGCCAATTTTGTTGCCTGCACATTCACTGGATCTTTCACTTGGAATCCATTGGATTTTTTTTTACTGGGGCGGCCTCAAAGAGGATGTATACCGTAAGTCTATACGGTCTTTGGACGATCTTCGCAGTCGCGTCAGAGCAGCCGCATCTAAAATAAGCGAGCGACGGTTCACTAGACAGCTCAGAATAGCATTTATCCGAAGATGTATGGCATGCATAAGAGTGGGAGGCAAACAATTTGAATATTTACTGTAAATTAATGTAAAATAAATTATTTTAAATATTAAATGTTGTTTTTTATTAATCACCAATGACCAGACATATTTCGATTAAAAAAAAATTCCCATATTACAAATTTGGTTATTTAGTAAAATGTTCTCCTTTTCTACATTAATGGCAATAAGTCACTATTTATGAAAGATACATTTATGAATTGTGCCATTATAAAATCTACTTGAAACAAAAGTTATTTTTAAATTATTGGCCACCCATGTATTCTTAAATTTTTTTTATACCTAAGAGGTTTGAACTTTGCTTAAAAAATATTTTTTGCATATTTTTCAAAAATAAATTATTTTGCGTATTTATAAAAAATACTGCGTAAGCTTTTTATACTATTTACTTTTAATCTATCAGCACAGTTAGTCTATAATATTAAAACAACAAAAAACTAATAGAAATCATTCACTTCTGGTCATAGTTTTTAAGACAGTAAAACAATATTGAAAAAAAAAAGACTTTTCTTTAAAAAAGAAATATCAGAGGTGCTACTTATGATAAATTATTTTTCGTACTTTTTTCAGAACGGCCATAAGTTGTACTATTAGACGTTTCAAGGTTATCCATTCATTACCGGACACCCTGTATAGTATTGAATACGGCAAAACCTGTTTCTATGAACCTTTCTAACAGCAACTGTCAAAAATCTTTGATCAAAGTATCGTATGTATGTATGTATGTATCGTATGTGTATATTACATCGACAATCTTAACAAATTACTTCCAAATAGCACTCGTTTTGGTTTCATAATTATTGTACTTAATTGCACTCGAAATCACTAATTATTTTAAATAATACAATAAATGAAAATCATAATATGTGCTTGTAAAATTACGTTACGGCGTATAATGGAGCAATATGTAAATGAACGAACGTACTCCGACAAGCGCCGAGCTCGCTACTCCCGCGCAGTTCACGACTCTTGTTATAAAAGTCGTGGAAACAAAAGCACGTAGCGTATGTCAAAACGTATGTCAAAAAGTGCGGAGAGCGGTACTTGTGCGGCGGCGAGAGCAGAAGAAGAGGTCTGTTGCATCACTACAGTAACCCTTACACCATACTGAATACTGAAATACATACAAATTCTAGGACTTAGTTCGGCAGCAACAGCTTTTGTTTGAATAGTAATATTTTATACTCGAAATAATTTTGCAAAAAATTGCACAATCTATTACAATAAAGATTATTATTATAATTATACTCTACTGTCGTGTATGTACCTAAAGTTAGCGTGATATATATATATATATATAGTAGTATAAGTTATTGTGCTTTTAAAAATTGTATTTGTATGAAGATAATTTTTTTTTATTTGATTAAAGCAAAATGGCGCAATATAGATGACAAGCCTGAGGCACAGACTGCAAAGATCTTGTTCTCGGTGGCGTGATTTTACTTGTCCGAACCGAACCGACAATATACGACATGACACGAATACAAATTATGTAGAGATGAAATCGTTTGTCTCGCTCGCAAGCCGAGAAGTCGGAAGCGATTTAATTGAATTTGAATTGATCAATTTATGTGATCGAATGTATCCCAGCCATTTTTCAAGTGCGTAACGTAAAAACGGTACATTTCTTCTTCTTATTTAATTTAAAGTCCAGAAGTAACAAAGTTTATATTTTATCACGAAATTGCCGCAGGATTGTCAAATATTCAATATCTGTCAATTCACGCTTGACAGAAATTTTCCACAGATTCTATGTCAAGTTCTCAAAATTATTCTACTTATATTTTACATCCCTCGCAGATTGAGGCGTATTTGTTATTTGACTTACATGATCATTTAATTTACGTAGTTAATAATAAGTAACTTTTTGTATGCGACTCACTATAACGAAGAGTTTAATTTAATTTTGACTGTAACAGTAGCGCGACAATCGCTTCTGAACCTAATTAGTTTTTTAACTAATTAGGTTTAGTTTTACTACTCTAGGCATTACTTCGTGGCGTGTATTTTATTTAACTAGTATTTAACTAGTCATGGTTTCCCCCGCGTTTCCAATAGCGATGAATCAATTTCCGATGATATACAGCCCTAATAAAATAGCAAAAATGTGTTGTTGTTTGTATTTGTAATAAATGTGAACCAGACTTATTTGATAGTAATTATTTCCTAATGGCTAATGGCTGAGAAACATGTATTAAGTAGTTAAGTTTGTTACTAAATTTTTAGTAAAAATTACGTGTAAACTGTCAATCAAGTGAGCAGTGGTAAGTTAAAACTTAGCACCTACGCAAGTGATTAAGTAGATTGGGATTCGTTAGGATTTTTCTGGTGAGTAGGACGGGGCTTCTCACTGGGAGACGTTTTTGGACACGATTTTTTAGTAGAGTGCATAAGTTGACAAAGCGGTTGTTTCGCATTTTCTCCTTTTTTTTCCAAAATGTTGGAGTGGAGCGTACACTTTACTTTAAAATGCGTTGAAAAATATTTCAATTAAGAATGCTTGTGGAATAAACGAAGTAAAAACTTCATCTTTATTGAATTTAATTTGAATGAATTTATGCTTAACTACTTAATGCATTTGGACACACAAGTGCAATGTAGTAACTTAAAATTACCTCTACTTAATTCGTGTAAACCGCGCATAAGACTTGCATAAATAATAACCATACCGTGATTAGTCATAACAAATGTGAAAGTTTTGAGGTTGATTAGATTTTCGTTGCTCAATCAAAAAAACATAAACCAATTTACAGATTTAATGAAACTTGGCAATGACTTAAACACAAGGGCTTATTTCACCATTCTCTGATCATTTCCTAATAGCAAAATTCGACCATTTATATAAATAACAAGCAATAAGATCGAATATAGGAAACCCTGTAGCATTAATACATAGGAGTGTTTCTATTTGTATGGATGTGTGAACGATACAGTTCAAGACAAAAAATTTCTAAAAGCATTTGGACGGGCAAGCTTATGCCAGGCATCCGGGTACTCTCGCGTTGACTGAACACGTGCCGATCGCCGGGCCCTAGCTCTAGTACCCTAGTACCCTAAAATAACATGACAATCTTTTACATCCGAAATAATTTAATTTAACAAAATATTTGCAGATTTTTTAATTGAACTAAAATATTTATAATGATAGAAATTATTATCTTCATTCCTTAAACATTCATTCAATATTTACTAATATTATAAACAGAAAAGATTCGTTCGTTTGTATAAATATAATCGTTGATATCTAAATAAAAAAATAAATAAAAATTACTGAGCCGATTTTATAAAGTCACTATTAAAACTAATATTGATATATTTTATCTAAAAACTCGCACGGGGTCCGTGTTTACGCGCGTAAACTAGTTCTAGATTCTTAATGAATAACTCTTGAACGTACCTGTACCATTTCGTAGGCGCCAAAAATTCAATTCCTTGGCGGTAAAACTCAGAATCCGGATTCCGAAACCCGTCGCATTTCACTCCGAACCCGACGCTCCCGATGATCTCCATCGTGTACTTAGAGTACAGGTCCGAGAAGTTCACCGCCTCGTCGTTGGAGCTCAGAGTCTCCGCGTAAGTCAGGGCTTCACTGGCGATGCTCTCGATCAGGCTGTAAGTCGCTTTCAACTGCCGCGGAGAAAATGTAGGCGACATCCGCATCCGAAGGTTCTTCCACACAGCCCCATGCACGTTAAATATATGATCCGTCATAGGATTCCCGTCACCCCCAGAAAAAAACGCATGCGCTTGAAAGTGGTCGAAATCTTTCGTCAGAATTATCTTCGCCAACTCCGGATCGTTTATGCAAAGCGCTGGATCGTGAAAGAAATATAGGCCTAAAATAGGCTCGTTCCGATATTTCCAGTACGCGTTTACAGCCGGATCGAAAAACTGCTCCTTTCTTTTGACAACATCCCCGAAGTTCCCGCATGGAAAAGATGGCCGCGGCCCTTTTACACCCTTTTTCTTCCAATATGTGAACCTATACTGAAACCAGCAGTACAGTAAGAATATAGATGAAGCCGCGAATATTAAAATTGACGTTAAAAGTTCGAACACGATTCCCATTTTGAATTTTTCACTTTATTTATTTTATGTTTTTTTTATAACTGGCCATGCACAATGTTGCGCTGGCAGGAGACCTCGCGCACTAGACCACAGAGTTCGTTTAAGAAATAATGTTAATGAATAGACGAAAGGTTCTGCACGGAAAGGTCGACGACTTACATAATTTTGTTGATATCTTAGTAGCTTTGAGGTGAACTTGTAAAATTTACGGAATCGTAGTAAACACGTGTTTTTAATTTAAATTCCTGATAACCATACGTGTACATGTCGTGTACATGTTTTGTTATCTGCCGTGACGCGCATACCACAGGTCTTTCTGGGGATTTCACCAGTCATTGATGCTATTTTAATATTAGATATTTTTTATGTGTACAGTTTTTTTCGGAAAACTACAATGACGGAAATTAATGGGCTTTTAATGCCACAAATAGCAACATTTCTACAAATACCATGACACAAACTATGAGCTATATCTATAGCATAATGCTTAAAGTACCTAAATGCAATCTTTATTTCGCTAGGACGACGCTTTGATCTATTTGTTGTTTTTATTAGTATCAAAAAACTCTGAAACTAACAAACTGGCTCAACGCTCTTTCACTATTAGGAAACTACAGAATGTATTCGTTGAATGCTGCAAAATAAGAAGTTACGCGTAACAAGCAGCGTGAAATAATTACATATAAGTTAATATTCGGATTATGAAAATAAGATACCTAAATAATTCTTTAGCTTCATGAGAGCAAACATACCAATTGTAACCAGTACTATTGTGTTTTGGATGACCATACAGCGAACTGGGGGGGAACCCAGAAAAAATATACAAATATAACTGACCCATATTGAAACAACCATGACCCGAGAACAAATATTTGTGTCGATCAAACAAATTAACGCCCCGAACAGGACTGACTCGAACCTGGGACCTCCAGCGTATGAGGCAGGGCTACTACCCACTACACCTTCAAGCTGACAATTTATTTATTTACTTTCCACAGAACCAACAGCACCAAGGCTTTATAACAAATTAATTACTGCCAATTACAAGCTCACAATTTTAAAGTTATGGCAATGGATATGGATGTGGATGTCTATATGGATATGTATATATGTCGATATGGATGTCTGTTATACGTATATAGAAAACAATGATGATCTTAGTTTTTTGTGCTTTACTGAAACTTTCGTACAATGTGGTTGTGACTCTAATATGAAAATACGGAACTACAACTTAGCAGCTTCTTGTTGTAGGAAAAATCAAAAACGAGGCGGCACATGTACCTATGTTCGTTCATAAAGATATCGAATTCACGTCTGTTGACTTTTCTAAATTCATAAAACCTTTGGAACTTCATTTTGAATACTGTGCAGTTAAAATACCCGCCTTCCAATTAATTATTATTTGCATTTATAGAACACCAACTTCAGATTTAAAGGTTTTCTTTAATAGTTTGGAGATCTTACTGTCAAAACTATACTTACGCCATACTTTTTGCATAGTTGACTTTGGTGGAATGTAACTTGTGTTTAAGTTCACGAATGCCACTTACCGTGGACCCATAAGGATCTGTGATGTTTTGCAACTACAACCAATGTCATGTCATTAGAATGTGACACTTAAAATAATGACTTTTAGCACAAAATTAGAAAACATGACACTAGGCGCTCTTTGCCGCTGAATTGGGAAAGTGCGCCTGCTATTAATAAAACGGAATTATAGAGCATTAGAATAAAAACAGCTACATAATATTACAAAACAACAAGCAACGAAACGCAAAACATTTCATTGTTTTTCATAGCCACATTCTAGAAGAATCTATGTATTTCAAATCCAATTTCAGCTAAGTGCGCCATACAATCTTAAATCAGGGGCTTTAAATCTTTTTTTTTTTTCAATATTCATAATTGAGTATCAAGTATATTTTTTCTTTTGTTTACGATGAAATATTATGGTATGGACCCACTTAATGGCTGATAACATGATGATTAAAAAGGGACTTAAATAAAAAGTTAGTTATTGAAAATTAGTTATTAAGTGCAATATTTATTACAAATTCTTAACAAAACTAGGTGAACAAAAAGAAAATCAACGAAAAACATCTTCTAAATATATCAAGGCTTAGCAACAGTGAAAGAGAACGAGTGGATTAAGCATTAACTCGTAGACAAAAAATAAATAGATACTTAGTTTAGATGTATTTCACTAATAAACATGTTTGTAAATTACAACTCAATCGGTTGAAGATAACTCCTTTAAAATTCAGTTGCAAAATTTGACCTAACCATACAAATAAGCAAACAAACATTGCACGTTCAATAAAAGCTTATAAAAAGACACGTTTAAAAAGGTTCGTAACCTCTGAATTACGGCGAAGTGCGCCATGTTAGAAGTCAGTATGGCGCGCTTCCCCGACTATACAAATTTGAGGTTAGAATATTTAACTTGCAAAAAATATATACATTTTACTAGATAGGATTGATATAAAACCAGAATCATAAATAAAAATATATAAATTGTGCACTTACTTCACTTGTATGTCGATAAAAACTCAAATTGTTGAGATTTATCACAATGATTACCGCATAGTCATCTCTCCTCACCACTTTGAATAATAGGAAAATTAAATTGGGGCGTGTGTCAAACACACACGACTAGAGCCATCTGTGACTATCACCAAGAACTATGATTGAATTTTTAGGATCGATGTGAGATGTCAGTACTTGTATCCCATCGGTAGTTTTTGAGATAGTTGTGGTAGGCGCACTTGCTCGCTAGGCGCGCTTTGCCACCTTCACCTATATCAAATGTTTCAAGTAAAGTAAATTAAAATAAAAGCTTAATTATTACTAAAATATTTAGTAATTTCTCTATTAATACTAGTTGCAAAACTAACAGTTGTAATATTACTTGTCAAACCCTCCTACTTGTTAGTCAAAGCATATTCTTATCGCCAGTTGTACCTGAAGAACTACATAGGATAACCAAAAATTTTAAAAATAGGTACTAAAACGACAGGATATCATAACATAAATACAAAAATTATTAAAATTTGCTCTCTGATATTATTAAAACCTTTGAGACATTTGATTAATTTAACATTAAAGGAAGGCATTTTTCCGGATCATCTAAAGAAGTCCATCGTCAGGACATTACATAAAAAAGGTTCTACTACTGATATCAATAATTATCGGCCTAAAGCTAAAACGTCAGTTGTATCAAAAATATTTGAAAAAGTGATATTAGAAAGGTTACAAAGCTATTTCTCTGATTTCAATCTTTTGGATAATAACTGATTCGGATTTAGAAAAAACAAAAACACTGCTCTTGCTTGTTTTTCTCTTATGAAACATGTGACAGAATCACTTAACTCGGGGTCACAAATCGTTTTTATATTTTTAGATATGAGTAAGGCATTTGATTTGGTATGTCATGCGACTCTACTAAAAAAAGCTAGAGTCATATGGTATACGGGTAATTGGATTAAATTTACTAACGACTTACTTGCAGCATAGGGATCAATGCGTCGCAGTGTCACAAACGTGTGGAAATAGGGTAAAAAAGTCGTCGTTTCAAAAACAAAATCCATTCGGAATCCCCCAAGGTAGTGTGTTAGGGCCGGTTTTATTTATTTTATTCATTAATGATCTTCCTACTGTTACTGAGCATGAATGTGTACTTTTCACTGACGACATAACAATAAACATAACAGCGAAAAATACGAAATCTCTGGAACATGAATCTAATAAAGCATTCACCTCTATTACTAATTATTTGAATCAAAATAATTTAGTCATTAATATGAATAAAACAAATTTTACGCAATACCAGACATGCAGAAGTAGAGCTGATGTAATTCGGTTAACATCTCGAGGCACAGAAATAGAGCAGGTAGATAGAACCAAGTTTTTAGGAATAACTCTAGATAAGGTATAGTGACTGGAAACCACATATAAATAATTTATGTAAAAAACTAAATAGTTTTGTTTGCGTCATAGGTAGATTATCAAGAACTGTAAGTCAACAAGCAGCGAAATTAGCTTATCATGGTTATGTTTCATCTATCTTGAGCTATGAAAGTATTTTTGTGTCAGAAGAAATGTGTTAGAGCACTGTGTAGAGCAGATTTCAGAGATCCGTGCAGGCCTCTTTTTGCTGTTTCAAAGTTACTCACTTTGCCGAGTTTGTACATATTCGAAAGAATATTTTAAGGAACTAGGTAGGTAATATCATGATTTTAAGAACAAGAAAAAAAGATCTTTTGAGTAAAAAAACTGTATATGCCGCCTAGAAAATTAACATTATTTAGTAGAAATGTTTACTGTGTGGCTATTTTTATATTGTATGAACATTTATAATAAGTTTCCCTTTAATTATAAAAACTTAAATTTTAATGACTATAAACGAAAAATATATGACTTATTGATACAAAAATGTTACTACACAATTAATGAATCTTTTAAAGACATTGAATTATAATTAAATGAATCTATATGTATAAGTTTAGGAATCATAATGTTTTATAATGTTTTTATAACATTTAAATATTAATATTTGTAAATACTATTTTGATATTAGGTATTTAAGAATAGGTTTTTAGATTGTAAATCATTTTGCAATTAGCTTCTTATAAATATTAGGTCTTTACCTATGAAATTGGCGTTTTTCACGAAATAAATGAAGCGTAATTTTTTTATATATTTTTTATTTCTATCTAATCTAATCAAAATAATCACCCATGCAATCAATGCATCTTTGCCAACGCATTGGTAGCTTATTGATGCCTTTCTTGAAGAAATCAGCTGGACGGGAGGCAACAAATTCTTCAAAGGCATTTTGTACTGCCTCTCGGGTATTGAATTTTTTTCCCGCCAAGAAGTTATCCAAATTCTGGAAAAAGTTGAAGTCTGTAGGCGCAAGGTCTGGTGAGTACGGCGGATGACGGACAACTTCCAACCCCAACTCTTGTAGCTTGGAGGCCGTCTGCTGTGCAGTATGAGGTCGCGCGTTGTCGTGCAGGAGCAGTGGAGCCGAACGATTGACCAAAGCTGGTTGGAGACGTACGAGCTTCTACATCATTGTGTTCAGTTCTTCACAGTACACATCTGCAGTAATGCTTGTCCCGTTTGGCAAGAAGCTGTGATGAATTACACCCGCGTTAGACCACCAAACAGTGACCATCACTTTTCTAGGGGTAAGTTTTCGTTTAGGGCATTGTTTGGGTGCTGAACCAGGGTCCAACCAACTTGCTGAGAACTTACGATTGTCAAACAGGATCCATTTCTCGTCACAAGTAACAATGCGGTTCAGAATTCCTTCATTTGTATGCCTGCTGAGCAGTGCAAGGCACGTCTCCACGCGTACTTCGCGCTGGCGGTCATTGAGTTCGTGGGGTACCCATTTGTCAAGCTTTTTTACCTTGCCAATTTGACGCAAATGGACCAATATTGTTTTGATGCTAACGTCGAAAGCTGCTGCTAATTCAGGCGTGGATTGAGTTTCATCAGCTTCCACAATTGCCTTTAATTCGTCATTGTCGACCAAAGTTTTCGGACGACCACGGGGTTCATTTTTCAGGTCAAAATTTCCAGTATGCTTAGTGCGAGTTTTTTTTACTGATCGACCGCGTTAACCTTTACACAAATTAGTATGGCGCTGGGTAAGCGCCACCTAGCGTCATTTGTGAGAACTAAACTTTGTGAGTGTGAGTTTTAAAATTTACGTCGTTGATAGTGACAATCGAGTGCCGCTCGAAAGTGAGGATCATTTCGATCACTTCGATTACGTTTGCATGTATAATGCGAGTGTAAGTTACAATTTTGACAGTTTAGACAGCTCGAATAAGAAACGCCGTCACTTGCGAGCGCGTAAAGTTGTCACTTAAGATTTTGTGGTGAGAGCGTCGTGAGAGTGGTGAAATAACAAAATAATTTCATTTTGTGAATAAAAATTACAATGGCATCTCGTATGTATTTCGCTTGGAGGATGTTTGAGACCGCGAGAGCACAAGATGAGCGTAATTTAACGTACATTGGCCGTGCAAGAGCACATAACTCGAGCAATCCGCTAAGAGACCTTCCAGAGGCTGAGTTTAAGAGAAGATATAGGCTTCCTAAGGAAGCCGTCAGGTTTTTGTGCCGAGAGCTGAGGCAGCTGGCTGGTTTAAAGTCATCGCAACGGGTATCCTTGGAACATAAGGCAATGTATCAGTACTTTTTTAAACACTTTTTTCAACCTGCCTCCTGGCAAAACATTCTTATTTTTCTATGTTTATTGTTTTAGGTTCTTACAGCCCTGTTTTTTTATGCAACTGGATCGTACCAGCGCCCAGTGGGAGTTGCTTAAAACGTCTCACAAAAAATGTGCAGTGTCTACATTGAAGAGGTTACCAAGGCTCTGACACATAAGGCCATACTAAGAAAATATATTCGGTTTCCTAATTCTTCAATTACCAGGCAAACAATCAGTCAAAGGTATGGTCTACAAGATAATGCTGTAAATAATTATACAACATCAATATCATTGTAATATGAAATGTATAGGTATTTATGTAAATTGTTTGTTTCAGGTTTTGTGACAAATATGGAATACCCGGAGTAATTGGGTGTATTGATTGTAGCCATTTTAGAATATTTGGCCCACCAAAAGGTGCCGTTTTATTATTATGGATGTATGTTTTACATTAAATATGTATCTATAACTTATAACTTTTGTATTGTTTTGTTTTAAATAACTACCTACACCAGGATAACTTATTATTAAAAAACGATACTACTTGATTTTATTAACGGCAATTTACGGTGGAGGCACATCGCTATTCAAGAATTGCAAAAAGCTGGCAGCCCATGTAATGTTAGTTTAGTCTCACAGATTAAAAAACTTTGTTGTATAATCACCATTATTTCAATAGGCAGTCGCCTCTATTATGAACACAAAATACGAATGTCAATTTCTTTTGGCCGGTTAACACCGTTCGTTCGGTTGTTCATTTCGTTCGTTCACCATTCGTCACTTCTCACGGTTGCCGCGTTCCGTTTGCCGATTACAGCGCTCACAGCGCTAAAAGTGCTCAAAACCGTTCCGAATCGTTTGAGCGCGCTAAAAGTGATATTTTTGATATTGCAATCGGAACGGTAAATAGCGCGCTAAAGTTACAACCATAGAATAATATTACTCCTAACGGAGAAGAACGACAACTTCATACAAATCAATCGTACATCATTCAGCTCCTAAACTAGCGCCATCTAGAGTCTACCCAGGCATACTAGCAGGGCGGGAAATTACGAACGACCAGGGATTTATTTAAGACCATCATCCGACAACGGATTGTCCTGGGACATTACTTCATCTAGAAGGTTGTTATTATTCTTAATTTCAAACAACCTTTTAAACGATGTAATTCCCTCGCACAATCCGTTGACAGAAGACGGTTTTAGAAGGTAGGAAGGACAAATCAGCATTATATGTTGATTGGAAACTTAGAAAACATTTTGGAATAAAACAATTAATATGTTAATCAGACATTTACTTTAAATATACGAAATCATAAACCGAAAAAAAAAGGAAATACAGTACATCTTAAAATTTTACAATACAAGCTTGGATGATACAGTCCAAAATAACTATTTGGGCTTTAGTTGTCAGTCAACATAGAAATTTTTTGTGCAGCAAACATTGACTACTTAATGTAAAAAATTGAAAGTTGGTCATTGCAACTTATAAATATCTCTAGGTGGGTGAATATCACAGAATCAAAAATAAATAGTCACACACAAGTCGAATAATTAAAGAGCAGTTGTCCTGTGTTGAGCAGTATTAACAAAGTACGGTTATACATTGATTTTGTTTTGAATCTGATTGTTGATTAGAGAATATTCAGTACAGAGCTGGTTTATCACATAATACGAAAAAACATGCTATCTTGTGAAAATGAGCCATGCAAATTATATGAACGAAAAACCGTTCTCACATGAGCAGATTTATAATTAACAGTGTTTTTATGCTCTTGGCATTCAAACAGTACAAAAATCAAATAAAAATTAGCGAAATTATGGTTCAAGAGTCACAAATAACAAATTTTCAGTAACAAATGTTTCTTAAAAGCTCGTAAATTAAGTATGAATATTTGGAAATTCTTTATAATAAATACCCAAATATTGTTTTTCTTTCTCGAAATAGATAGTAGTTGTTAGTTACATAGTTATATTAAATATTTATTATAGCATAGATATATTCATTAATAAGTAACAATGACATGTTGCAATGGGCGACCGATGTGTCTGACGAGCCGTGTCGGCGGAAAGTATCGAAGTTTTCACCCACGGGCATGGCTTAAAACCGAACGTTCGCACTCTATACAGGAATAAATCTAAACCGGTTTATTGGGATCTTTAAATGATACCCTTACTCCCCTAAAAAATTAATTCGCCATTATAGTAGCACCCTGTATAAGTAATTGAACTCAATAATGGCTGTAATAAACATTAATAAAAATTATGTAACATAACTCTAACATAATATGCAATCATTTATGATTTAAAAAAAAGTTTTTCAGTGTAACAAGATAAAGTGCAATACTGAAAGGGCTGGACAATAGACTCGACCTTTAAATGAAATACTAAAGAATAATGATAAAAAGTCATCGGCTTGATTTTTGAAGATTCACAAATCATTAAACTTTTTATTTATCTACAAAAAGTAAAAACCTAGAAATTATATCTTTTTTATCAAGCTATTTGATTATTTTAAAGAAACTTTGCCAGTCCTTAGAATGTACCTAATTAATGTTTTTTTTTAAATAGTGTAGAAATGGAATTAGAAAAATGAGAATAATAGAAAAAATGAGAATAAAAGAGTAGCAGTCGCCTTTCGGGATGGCACATTATTTGTGAAGTATAATTTTCATTTTTCTTTTGAGTGCAGACGCGGAAGCTTCGTCTGCAAATAAGCGGTTTTTTACTGTACAAAATCGCCTAATGCAAATAAAAAACAAACTGTTGGCAATAAAACTTATGTTACTATCCCTATGTTGACTGCAACTATTGAGAAAATCAAAGTTTATATTACATTTAATTGTTTCAATAACACTTCTTTTTAAATTTTTTATATGACCTTTCTCTTTTAAAAAAGTGTTTATTAAAGAAGCACAAGCCTCTACACAAGTAACAAAACTTTTGCTGGCATAGTTGAGTGATTTTTTTTCATCACAGTATTCCCTGCATTGAGTTAAATTGTGAAAAGCTTCCATTTGCGGGGATACACATAAATTAGTACAAGTGCCACAACTTGTAGTTGGCATTTTTTTTAATAAAAAGCCACATACATATGCACATGCTTGCATTTCTGCGCTGCCTTCATTTATTTCATTAGTAGACCCAAACACTCTAAGATCATTAGGTATATCCCCTTCAAATGGGTTTTTCTCCTCATCTGTATTGACAACTGATAATTGTGGAATTGACAATAATGTACTGAAATTATTCAGGGTAACATTATTGTCATTTTCACAATTACCGGTTGTCCCAATATGCGCCATGTTACTTAGAATGGATGTTTTAAGGCCAGCCACAAATTGCTCTGTTGTTGGATTGGTATTTGAGCCACAATTACCTCTAATACATCCAAACAAATTTTCTAGTGGATCCTGCTGCAAACGTCTTGTTGCTAGACTCTTGATTTTATGTGTGGTTTGTAAGTTTTTGAATAATAACTCAATACCATTTAATGTCCAAATCCATCCCTCTTGAGAAGGAGGTGTTCGACTAGATCCCACAAATTGCATGCTCTTAAAAAATAATTTCATTTCTGAAATGAATTGCCAATGTGGACTCTTTGTTGTTAGGTTTGTAGAGTATATTTTTCCCCGACGTAAATTTGAAGTGTCACCGTTAAGGGTATCAAATAATTTATCGATATTTTCTATGAGGTTAGCTGTAACAGCAGCGGTCGAAGGGAGCGTTCCTGCAACACAAAAAATGGTGGTGGTAAGTTTTATAGTAATGAACTTTGTTAGGTTAGTTTTTAACTATCCTGACTTCGCAAGGATAATTCTGGCCCCGAAATCACGAAGCTAATTACGTTTCGTTGACCATTTCGGTCAATGGGAAGGAACAGCCAGTGCAGTTACTAGTACAAAGGCAATTCCCACTGAAGCCTACGGTCGGCAACGCATCGTCGATATAATTATCACAATTACTATTAATTATTAAATAACCTATGACTAATGATGCGCATACCATTTACTATCAGGTGGGTAGCGTGCCCATTGGCCGGCTATGAAAATAGTAGCTACTAAATAGATTGATGTGAATTTTGTAGATACCTCAAGTAACGACCTGGGCCCTGTTACATAAACACTACAATTCTACAAGTTTCTAATTAAAATTAAAATTTAATTACATTAAATTATATGTGTACAGTGAAAGAACAAATTGCATACCATCCGATATTTTAGCGTAGAATCCTCCTGCTACAGAATGGCTAAAAACTTGTGCAGCAAGTTTGACCCGCATTTTTTGTCTGCTGTTAGGCTCTAAATGGTCCTTTGTCAAGGCAGGAGCATAAACAAAATTATGGTTTTTATTGTCCAATTCATAAAATTGTTTAATATGAGCCCATTTGGCAACACCTGGAATGGTGGGTTATGAATAGCTTATTAGTAACACATCTCAAAATTATCAATTTTTGGCTAACTTTTATACTATATTTCCTTCTGCCTCCAATAAAGTTAAGTATATTATGTTCAGGTAAACATATAGTAGACTATTTTGAGTTTAATGTTTAGTTTAGAGGTAAAATGTTTGCTCTTTGATATTAGGCTAATTATGGTATCATAATCTATTCTTGTTAGAAGATATCATTTCTTAATTTACCTACTTGAGGTAATTTTTGGTTGGGCACTCTTACAAGGTGCAGTTTGGTACCCAGGATAGCTTGATCACAGAGATAATGTGGCAATAATCTCTGTGATCAAGCTATCTACAAAGCTACAAAGAAAAGTAGATAAAATAATGAAATTAAATAATTACCTTTTCCCATCTTTCCTACAGAAGAAATATTTGTAAAACATTCAATGTCATATTTTATAAATAAATTTCTAAAACATTTCAATAAATGTGGTGCATCATATAGAGTTACAACTGTCTTCTCTCCAACAGCAATAGTGGGGTTTTCTAAAGTTGCTCCCAAGATAGACAGAGCTTTCCTATTGACTCCATCCATATCACAAACTGTGGCTGATATATTAATGCCAGCTGCGAAACATTGTTGTATAATCTGAAAAATACAAAAATTTATTCACAGCGTCTGTATAAGTGGATCAATTTTGTATAAAACATCCAGGGGTAGTATACAAACTTTTCTATCATATCTCATAACATTGATGATCTAAAATGTAACTTTATTAAAATGAAATTAAAATAAATAAATTACCTACCTCTTGTATAAGTATAGCAAGTCTATCTGATGTTGAAAAGCTACTTGAAAAAAAATGAGCAATAGGCTGTTTCACTTTTTTTCTTATTCCACCAATCATAAACACCAAGGCATATGGTGCTACAATTGGTGATCTTCCATGTGAGCCATGATCCTGGAAGCCTTCAATATAATCTTTTTTTTTGTTATAAGTAAAATTTTTTTTAATTGACATTTCATCAAACATTAAAATAAATTCATTATCTGATGGCTTGAGTCTTTTGACATAGTCCTTTAAGACACTCAAAACTTGTTGGGTAACACCAACATCAAATGGTACTTGATTAAGCAGTGCCTTTAAGGTACCTGGAGAAGGCAACATAAAAAGCCTCCTTAGTAGCCTATAACATGTAGGTGACCTTTTATAAAGCCTGAGAGCAATAATTTTATCATTTCTTGTCCACCTACGACCAGTTGATTTTCTTTTAAAATTTTTTATTTGTGACTGCAATATTAGTGCAAATGTTGGTGTAATTTTTTTTGCAAGGTTTTTTACACAATTATCCTCTGTAATCTCATTTAATAATAGTTTATTTTTCAAATTTTTTATTCTTCGCTTCATTTGAATAATGTGTTTCATGTACTTGGTACATTTTTGAAGGAGCTTATTGTTATTTTCTGACATAATTTTTTGAGCTGTTCCACTACACCCTGAACTATCTTTTTTGTTAGTAATGTCCATAAGAGGACCTTTTATAACAGATAAAGCTGTTGCAGTCTGCAGATTTCTGTTTTGAATTCCTGATGGACCAGGTTGTGATAAATACTCAGGAAGCATCACAGGCACATTTTCCTTCTGTAAAAAAATAATACAAAATTGAAGTAAGCATTTTATTTTGTAGTAAGCATTCAGTTAGTTTGTTCTTGCACAAAATTATTACAACTTAAGATTACATGATTTGAATATAAACTAAATAAACAATTTTCATTCCACACTACTTTTACACACACATTAGTATAAGTATAAATATGAGTGTAAGTTAGGTGTTAACTGATTTGTAAGTGTGTATCTAATATTTTTGTACTTTGTTATTATTTGCTTTAATTATTGATGTATCTTAGCAATGGAAGATTGGTGCCTCTTAGCACAGGTTACTCGCTTACATAAAGGGAGGCTCCAGCCAAATGTGAGCTATGCTTTCACTGGAAATAAAGATCTATTTTTGTTTATTTATCAGATACACATGGTGTGTTTGGATGGTTGGAAATAGAAATGATGTTGCATTGCAATTTTGGATTTTTGTTTGATGGCTATAGATTGTTAGAACTTTGCAAAGCCAATTGTATAACCATCAGTACCTATGTTATAGATTGAAGTTTAAAATTATGCTTAAGATGCAATTTTGTTTGGTGCTGTACCATAGCTGATATTACCAAAGGTATAATAGGTATAGACTTTTTTAATACATTACAACTTAATTGTAGATTGCACAAATAAGCAACTAATATAATACAACTAAATAATATGGACATCTGCTTGTATAGCTATATCATCAAACAAGAGGTACCATTAAATTTTAGAGAGCTTTCCAGAGATTACTAACGGTTGTTTACCTCTACAAAGCATTAACCATCCTCCGCATCCACACCACATCCAGCACACCCATATTTAGTAAATTTTTGAAAGTGGGAACTTTGAAATTATGAACAATTTCATTATTACTTACATCATGTGGGACTGCAGTGTACAGTAATCTCTGCTTCAAGGCGTCTGTGAAATCTTCCACGGCAAAATGATCCTCACACAGCATTCTGTGTTCACTAAAGAGCTTTTTCTGAAATTGTACAGATGTATAGAGCTCTTCTTCCACAGGAAACATGTACTTAGCCCATAATGTGCAGCTACAACAAATATACATAAAAGCATTAAATTTAATGTAAGTTGAAGTAATTTTAAGTCTTTAAAGGTTTTTAACTTTAAAAATTATTTTAGTCTGGTTATATAAAACTGATTTAATTTATTGAAAACGAGCTGAAAAATGTACATGAGGTTACTTATATACATACAACTATTGGCCAAAAGTACTTACCGGAATAGGTTTCTTACAGCAGGTTTTGGAAATCTAAACAATTTGATGTTATCTAGTGCTGGAGATTTACCACACTTGAAACATTTTCGCCGACCTACAGACATTTTTATGTCGCCGCCGGTAAAAGACCACTATGTTTACAAACAACAAAACACTTGAGTCACTATCTCTTTTAGCAAAACTAAAGAGTCACTATCTCGACATATGCATAACACTGAAGCGGAGGAGCCAGAACTCTACTCGACGCAGTATTACCTCAAAATTTTTCTTAATTATCGTGGAGCAAACGACAAAAATAGCAAAAACAACCACACCCCAATATGAACGAACGCCATATGAGTATGAGTGAGTGAGCTTAGTGTGTCATCTATCAGTGAATGAGTGAACGAATACTCGCTGTTTTCAAGATTATAAAAGTTTGCCCTTCTAGGTAGTTTTCAATCAGGCAATAAAGCTGACCCCCCCTGGTTACAACAGTTCGGCGACATAACCTATGAACTTTTTCACTTATAGTAAATATTTGTATTAATCGAGATATTTTAATTAATTTGGAATATTAGTCTTTACTTAAACTTTGAAAATACTAAATATAAAAAAATGGCAAAGACTTCTAGTCTGCTAGGTACCCCATATTAGAAGAATAATTATATTTAAATTTTTACATTAATCTTTATGAGTTTGTGTTTAGTAGTATAGTATTTGAGCCAGTGTGGTTTGAGGTACGCAACTAGTTCAATTCCTGTTTATTGTTAATTCAAGTTTAACCGTTGGTGTTTCTAAAACAAGTATTTATTAACAGAATGGAGCAGCAACTTCTGCTGGCAGTTATATCTGTTATTGAAGACTCGGACTCAGACGATGGGTTCATGGTTTTGGAAGAGGAGAGCACCAGCAGTAGTGAAGATGAGCTGGAAGCGACTGTTTACATTATGAAAAAGTCAAGAAGTGACTTAAGAAAAATACCTCGAATCGAGGGTTATATTGAAAATACTGTTTCCCAATATAATAGAATTGAATTTAAGCAACATTTTAGGTAAATCAATTACAATATTTTTTGTAGCAAAAAGTTTTAACATTTGGCTACTTAGGTAGTAACCCTTGTTTTTATTTCTTTTAGAGTTTTTCCAGAGACCTTTGATTTCATTCTGGGCCTCATAGGACCTAAAATATCTTTCCCCGAAATGGCAGGTGGACATCAAACCATTGATGCTAAGAAACAGCTACTAATGATTCTGTGGATGATGACAACTCCAGACAGTTACAGGTAATTATCCAAAAATTTGTAGGTATGTACTTAAAAAATGTGTTTGAATTGAATTTAATATATTACAATAATAACAAATTTTGTCCACAGGTCTGTTTGCGAAAAATTTAATGTTGGTAGAGCAACCCTTCATAGAACAATGAAGAGAGGCACACATGCTCTCTATAGTCTGGCCCCACAATTTATATTGTGGCCAACAGGACAGAGGGCCATAGATGTAAGAAGAAAATTTGAAAGGTTTTCAGCATTCCAAAATACAATTGGTGCAATTGATGGGACTCATATACAAATATATGCCCCAAAAAATGATGGGGTTTCATATATCAACCGAAAAGGAACTCACTCCATTCAGATGCAAGTGAGTGTAATAATGTTCATGATACATGAGATTTTGCCTGTCAGTCTGGGCAGTCTGGGAAACATTAAAAAAGTAGCAAATTGGCTATTAATTTTGTTTAAATTTTTCTGATCTTGCAGCATTCATGTAAATATTTTTTTATTTCAGGCAGTTTGCACGCAAGACCTCATATTTACAAGTGTTTTTGCCGGGTACGCTGGTCGCGTGCAGGATGTCGCCTGTTCAAAATTATATTGATAATCTCGATGTTTATTTTGAAGGTGGGACCCATTTGATTGCGGATGCTGCATACGGCATTGACCCCAGTCTGATGGTGCCATTTAAAGACAATGGACATTTAACAAGAAGACAAAAAAACTTCAACTTTTGCCTTTCATCAGCAAGAGTTTCAATTGAAAGAGCCTTTGGCCAACTAAAGACACTTTGGAGAAGCATTAAAGATTGCCTCCCGATGACATCCATTGTAAATGTGCCAGAGTACTTAGTTGCTTTGACAGTTCTGCATAATATTTGCTTAATTAGGAGGGATTTAATTACAGAGGAAACTAATTTTCGAGTAAGACAAAGGGGGATTCTAATTGAAAACCCAATCAGAAGACAAATGGGCCAACGAAAACGATTGGCGATTATGAATAATTTATTAATAAGAAATAATTAATTCAAAGTTAAAAATTAAATATTTAATAGTTAAAACTAATTGTATCACTACATTTCAAGCAAATTTCTTCATGGTAATGTGATACCTAGATAGTTTCAGACAATTTAAAGAATGTATTCTAAAATCAAACAGAAAACTTTCACAGGTGCTCTTTGCCTGCAAAAACCTCCTATCCAAATGATAGGAGTACTAACAGCTTACTGCTCACTTAACAAATTCAAGCACGACATGGAAATAATTTTGGCTCATGTGTTATTAATCTTCAAGAGTTTAGGAAAAGTAGAATCCCTTCCAGAAATTGCTTGCCAAATATTATCTCATAAAAGTTTTTGTGAAGAATTTGGGACTGCTGGTACTTCATTTCATAGAAAATGTATTTTCTGAAAAGTTGCTGCTCCATTTTATACGATAAGCAATTTTTATTTTTCATAATTAACATGTATAAATAATAATTATAACACGGTGAGCTGAGGGTGAACTTGTCAGTTCATCAAAAGATGTCTCTTTTCAATAAATCACATCAACCTATCATGTTACTTTTATTTATTTTTACTTACATTTAATATACTAAAGTTTGACTGGTAGGGAATACCTATTGCCACATTATTAATTATGTAATAAATATCACACTAAATGTTTAAGGTGCTAAGAAAACATCTACCATGTCAGATTTTTCACTTAAGAGTAGAAGTATAATAAAACCACCATATCAAAATAACTGTTATTTACTTTTTATTGTACAAATCAAAGACAATAAATTTAATATTCAACATTTAAAATAAAATTTTCATTCATGTAAGGCATGACAGGCACAAGCATGCTAATGTTTAATTCACTTACATCATAATAGGCCCATGTAATAGGATCATTTCCCGATTTATTATTATGATCTTTTATTTTTTTATAATGTTTTTTTAAACTATTAATTTTGGATTGGCACTGCCCTCCTGTTACTTCAAATACTGAATTTATTTCCTTTATTCTTCGTGCTATGGTGTTATAGACCATTTTATGTCGCTTTCGAGAAAAGTCTTCTTTATTTTCTTCATACAAACTTAACAGCAGTAATATCCCAGCTTCATCCCATAAAAACAAATTTGGATGGTCTGTAAGCATAATTTTTTTAGTTTTAGTTAAGTAGAAAAAGCAAAACAGACAAGATGATACCCAACAATTCAGTTTAAAAAAAACAGGCTGTTTTTTTTAAACTATCTGAATGTGAGGTTGATATAAATATATCTCTGGTGTATTTACCTTGTTCATTTTGATTTGAAGAAGATGCTATCGTTTGATGTTCTTGATCAAGGTCTGTAAAATTGTAATAAAAGTGGAATATTATAATTTCGATATAATGTATTACGGTTAGGGAAATTTCAGCCTGTTTCATATGACATAAACTACTTGGCTAAGTTTGACTTTTAGTAGATACAGGCAGCAAATAGTAACCTTGTGAATTTCCACTTTGGTGATTATAATAGTTGTCCACCAACTGGCGAAGGTAATCAGTATCTGTAAATTGGAAAGGAAATAAAAATTAAAGGCAGCTGTATTTATAATAAGAATAGGAGGTTGATAAGACATGTATTAGTTCAGTTATAAAAAATATGCTTATTTACCGTGTTGTATCCTTTCGAATTGTTCCTGGCTTAAATCTAAAGTTATATCTTCATTATGGTCTTCGACCTTTATTGTAACAGGAGCCATGTTTTTTTGATGTTATTACAAATAAATAACAAATAAACTTCTTTAACCACTAGATAAAAATATCAACAAACAAACGTCAAGTGTCTCAAGTTTGACAGATCGCTCACAGTGACCATGCTCCGTAGCTTGGGCACTGTGAGCGGGAAGATGGCGGCGTTTATGACGTCATTGATGACGTGTCGATATCCCTGTGAGCAGCATCAACAAAGTAACGTCATGTGTCAGTTTTGACAGGCTGCTCAGAGCGACCATGCTCCGTAGCTTGGGCACTGTGAGCGGGAAGATGGCGGCGTTTATGACGTCATTGATGACGTATCGATATCCCTGTGAGCGCGCTCACAGGCAACCGGAACGGTGATGTGAGCGCTGTGAGCGATATTATCGGCAAACGGAACGCAGCAGGTGAGTTAACGCGAAACGAATGGTTGTATGTATTAGTAACTCACACTCGCATGAGTACGATAGTCGAAGCGTTTGACGTAAACACGATTTACGCGTTCGTGCCGATAATAGAATTTTAGTATGACACTCGCACTAAGCACGCAGAACGGAAGCGGGTAAACCAATAACGGGTGGTGCGTTCGTTTGTAGTGTTCGCCCCGTAAACGTCGTTGATGTTGCGTGCCGCTTGTGCCGCTTTGCTGCCACGACGGTACTCATACTCCATAATTACTCGAATTTTTAACTTATCCATGATGACGAAAAATGTTCGAATGCGTTGAAAACAAAACACTAACTATTAAACAAATGACGATTTTAGAAAAAGAATTCCATGTTTGCCAAATAAAATTAATTTGAAATTAGAATTATCAGTCAAAAAAAAAATATTTTCATTTGAAATGGCCAGTACGGCAAAACGGCAGTTTCATAGGTAAAGACCTATTATTTGCACGCTGTTTAACAGTAACAAATGTAGAACTGTCAATTTAAATCAAGAACTATTTGTACACATTTTTTCCTTGTCTGGTGCTTGAGTTATTTATTATCAAAAATACGGTCGATACATAAATACAACGGCCTTAACTTATATTTGAAATAACTGCACTTATAAAAAATACAATTATAAATTACATGTGCAGGATTTTTTATCTAGGTAAAAAATACATAACTAAACAGCTGTATTTTGAATTTTCGAAATGTCTGGAATTTACGTATTTATGTAGTATTTGAGTAATTTTTTTAATGGTTCCCAGGATCGTGAAAGTTTTTTCGATTCGATATTCGAATTTAACCTTAACTTGAATCGTTATCCTTAACAAGAAGTTATTCCGTCAGCCTAGCTACTTGCCAACCTCAGAGCAGGACCCGTCACCGCTACTTATTGTCAGCCTTCGATTTAGCCAAAAAAACAACTGCATTTTTCTTCATTATTTGTATCGATACAATGACGTGATAACCGGTGAGTTTACTTATCTTATTTACTTTATCTTTTAAGTGCTGTTGGTTCTGTGAAAATAAATAAATAAATAAATAAATCTTCCGCCGAGTACGGGAACTTACATCCGAGGTTGTTTTAATTGTATCAACTACATTACTTCCATGTACGAGTAGATATACTCTCGTAATATACCCGTATAAAACCAGATTTACTGCTTATTGTGACGACACTTATTCTTTAAAGGCAAGCAAATGGTTATCTCACATTGTTTGCGGTTGTTTCAATAATAATTCCGAGATAATGTGGATACTTGAGATCCTTCATGTTTTAACCGCGAAATATAATTTCATACAGCGTGTACTTGTGGTCCGGTCAAAGGAAGGTACCGTCACGGCTAAGCCTTAGGAAGCACGTCAGAAGGCCGCGATGTTTCAGTAAAGAGGTCAATATGAATTAAGAAGAAAAAATATTTAAATATACGTTTGACACAAAAGAAATAAAAGTAGCAATACATTCTGACTTGCTCCGTCATCGGGGTAAGATGTACTAGATTAAAGATTATAAAAAAATAAAATAAAAGTTATACCAAGAACAACATTTCATTAAAACGCGTACGAACAGTCTCGAACTCGGCGGAGGCCCAGGTAAGGGCGAGAATCGCTTCCGAGTTATTCGGACTTCAGTAAGCGCCCTGCATATTAAGGGACAATTAAATCAGAATGGATTTTAATGCGGACTTTAAACTGAAAGTCGTAGGCATATCTCTGGAACCTTTCATCGCCTACTTCTGAGATTTGGCATGTCGTTGTCACTATTTCATGACTATTTTTTGGAACCTAAACCAAGTCGATAGACCTTACCGTTTGCTTGCACGAGAGATGAGGATTACAGCTTGACGTTCAAGCCATAACCCTCACCAACCTGTAGCTATAACGCCGAAACTATAATACGACTATTTTTTTTACATGTATGACTATTTATCACTGTTTCATGACTATTTTTTAGCATTGTCAAAATTTGTTTTCATTGAGATTTCAAATATGAGGATTACAGCCATGAAGAACACTGTGAATGAAGCAAGACGGCTTGTTGCGTCTTTGCTATCGCGAAACCAGTAAAAAAACAAAAAACAAACACGTATTGACGTATACAGGGTGGAAAAAAAATATTGTTAATCCTGAAACTAATGTTAGAGTCAAAGAGACTTTAACCAAGTGCAAAATTAAATTACCTAATTTTGAATTGTAGAGTAGCTTATTTATTTATTATTTATTGTTATTCCTGATACAATATCTTGAATAGCTTTAAGTACCTACAGTACCATGCATGTGTATTTAGTATTAAGAAAAAAAATTATGTGTATCTTGTAACTTTTTTATTTTTGGTTTTTTAGACTATTACTTGCACTTTTGTCACCTACTTTTGTCATTGTGTAATTATCTTCAATTACCTGGGTTGGCTGAAAGAGATCTCTTTTTGTAACCTTTGCTAAATAACTTATTATTGTACCTAATTCTTAAGACGGGATTACGTGCAATAAAGAATATATATTATCTTCAATTTTATGTTCTCCAAGTTATAATATACCTACAACATCCTTCGCCCAGTAAAAAAAAAACACAAATCTTTTATGGAAACTTTTATTCAATAACAAATATTAATATAGATCCTACATGATTTACACATTTACACTTCTTATACACAGATAGGTAAAATTGATTGCTTTAAACATGTCCGCTTTCCTTCAGTTTGGCGACCAGGGTATCCACATCAGGCACTATGGAGCCAGCCTGTCTCACTGGAGGGTCTTCAACGGAGACCACCTTTATTCTCGGAGCCAGGTCCACTCCTAGATCCTTAGCGGTTAACTTCTTTAGAGGCTTCTTCTTGGCTTTCTGTAGAATATAGGTAGATTATTTAGTAACATAGCTTACGTATATTCTACTTTGAATACAGTAAAATAGCGGAAGATACTTGTGAGGGACGGAACTCAAAAATCTTGTTCTCTGGTCGCGTGACCGAGAATATACGACAAGACACGAACACAAACAGAACTACATGAACACGAAATATTCTGTCTTGCTCGCACGCGCATGATTTACATCATTCTATCTCTTTATTGTCTAGTACCATATATGTTAGTGTAAGTTAATGTATGTATAGTAATACGAGAGCCAGTTTTCAGGTGCGTAAGGTAAGAACCATAGGTGAGACCGTCACCTAAGACCAGGAGACCGCTATTGACTCTTAAAATAATATAGATAACTTGATAAAAACGTTAGTTGTAATTTAACGCAATAATTCTTTTAATGCAATAATTCAAAAAACAAACACCGGCTGGAGCGGCGTCAGTAGCAGAGAGGCTAAAGCGCTGGCGACTTATCTTGCGGTGCCAGTTTGAACCCGATGACAACCAAATGGCTTCGAAAGAAAACAAGGTTTAAACAGCCAGTAACCGCTTTAGTTGCATGACCCTGCTGTTAGATTAAAAAGGCTATTTGAAAACTTTAGCACCCTGTAGGTACTTACAAGTGGTAAATATTGGAAATTATTAATAAATACAAAACACACCCAAATAGCATCTAAATGCCTGAATTTCAATTAAAACCGCATATAACTGTATAATCACAAACCTATCCCTAAAATGCATCCCTGCTCCTTTTAAATCCCGCCAAAAGTTTCGCATTTTGCTTCTAAAAATATAAGCGCGCCACCTACCGGCGCAAACAATACAAAGAAGTCGTAAGTCGGTGGATGACGTAATGCATTGCATCGGCCAGCCAAACTGTGATATAATCCACGACACAAGTCTTGTCTGAGCACGCCATGCTACGGCTACTGGCCATCGACCCTTCCTTTTTTAAGTTATTGAAATGCACGCTCTCATCCTTGGACCACTGGGTCTTAAATTAAGATAAAAGCATTAATGCAAAGCCATATACTATAATTATAAACAATTTTTTTTCTTCTTTTGTTTGTATGCAACAACACGAAAATATTATTTAAACCAATTACAAAAAATCTTTCAACATTAGCAAGCTACTTTTTATCTTAGATACAGTCGGTCCCGAATATGCCAAGGGATTTGACGGGATCGTAGGCTATATTCAATTTCAAATATTTATTTCTCAACATTGACAATTACTACACCACCAGTTCAGAGAAACCTTCGTGAAACGACGTCCAAACGACGACGTCATCACTTTGACGTCAATTTACAAGATACCAGCTCAACTAGAGTTATTTCGGTAACAACCAAATATAAGTGCGCTTTATCAAATAATATATAGTAACAATATCAGCTTGGAATGTTTCGTATGTATTTAGATATCGAGAAAAATCAAAAATCAAAGTTCGAATGTCTACAAAAAAGCGACCGTTTCATACATATCGATGACCTTCTTAACTTGACTACCTTACCAGTATAAACGTGTTGTGTCTGAGTACACTGAAATAGAAAAGGCAGTCAAAATAAAAAATTGTCATTGGATTACACTCTGCTTGTTTTTTTAATCAATGTTGCAGTCCTAGATATAACTTGCTTTTTATATTTGTAATTTCGTTCAAATAAATTCAGTATTTTATGTGAAATCGAACGACATACATCCAGTTTACATTAGTAATATTTGTAGAAAAGGTATGGGTAAACGGATAAAGCGAAATCAGAGTTTCCCCCATCTAGCTTGCATGAAACGGTCAAGCGTGCCTGGTAAAATAAAAAATCATTACTTATATATAGCACAACAGTAAAAAAGACACAAAGTACCTATATACAAAATAGTAGTAAAGTACCTATATTCTGTAATAAATATTATGTGAAACAAGAGGATGTATTCTACAAAATAATGTCTTCGATAACGTTTACTTCGCTCGATAGAAAAAAAATTCAAATTTTGAAAAAATTCGTAATACTCCTTAGATACTTCATAAAATATCTTAAACGTTTGAACGCGACTGTACTGCTAACAGCTTAGGTTTAATACGTTCTGTAAAGAAGGTCGTCGATATGTATGAAACGGTCGCCTTTTTGTAGACATACGAATTTGGTCGGATAATCAGCCATTCTTTATTGCTTTGATTTTTCTCGATATCTAAATACATACGAAACATTCCAAGCTGATATTGTTACTATACAACGTTGATAAAAGCGAGAGGCATTAAATGAAACCACATATACTATAAGTGTCTACTGATAATCCGAAACTATTTAAAAAAAGTTTACGAGAAGTATACGAAAAAACTTTTTTCAAAGAACTTAAATAGCTTAATTTAAGTTAAAATTTAAACATCCTTTGTTGACTGACCTGCCGCCACCTGCGTAACAAATTGGCAACGTCGCACTTGAATCACATAGCGCGTGCGCACAGCGGAGCGCCCGGGTTTGATGTGGATGATAATGTAATTATGTGGTGTAGGTAACGTTGGAAGGTATGATCAATGAACATAATAAACAATAATAACTCACTGTAACACTTACACATTAAATCTTCAATTATTTAAGCGTGCAATAAGGTCACTGTTTGTTGTTAAACTTTTTAATTTATTAAACGCTAAAATAATCCGGTTCTTAAGTTCCTCTACGGTATTCACGTCTGTCGCGTACACTTCACCGTACACCTTTCACAAACCCCCAGATAAAAAAAGTCCATTGGAGTGAGATCCGGGAACCGTGGTGGCCATCGTACTCTTTCAGTCCACTGCTTTCGAAACATTTCGGTGAGTCGCTCTCTGGAAGAAATCACTGAATGTGAAGGAGCTCCGTCCAATTGGTACCATAAATGCCGATGATTGGCTTCGGTATAATCAGCAACGGACCGGATAATATCTCCAAAACTTTTGCCACGTTAAGGGTGCCGCCAATAAAAACAGGGCCAATAATCTGGTCCCTGTGTACCAGCCCACACATTAACAGAGAAGCGGTACTGATGCTCTGACTCCCGAATCATGCGTGGATTTTCAACACTCCAGTATCTGAGATTTTGTTGGTTCCATATGCCATTGCGTGTAAATGTGCTCTCGTCGGTCCACATGACATTTAATAAAAAATTCGGGTCGTCAGTAACTTTGTCAAGTATCCACTGGCAGTGAGTACGCCTGACTGCCAAATCCCTTCTTAAAAGGGCTTGAACTTTTTTAAATTGGTACGGTTTGCGTTTATTCCTTTTTAAAATGTTATGCACGGTTCTATGGCAAACTCTAAACTGGCGTGCGGCTCTATGCAGACTCGATGTGGGGTTGCGGTCAAAATAGTCAAGAATCTGTTGCTCGCGCGCAGTAGGTATCTGCTGCGGCGCGACTCCCTCCTGATGCGCTGCCAATGGTTTGTTTTCCCGTGTCCGTTGCACTGCCAATACTATAGTGCGAGCGTTCCTAGGGCACGTGCGGCTGTCTCCATAGGTATGGAGTAGAGCAAGTCGGTAAGTTCGCAGAGCTAGAGCTGCGGTATTCCCCGTAGATTAAAATCATGTCAGTGTATTCTGACGCCGTGTATGTAGTACGAGGCATTGGCACGTACTACTCACAAAACTAAACCTAAAATACTCAGTTACGTGTCCTGTCACAAAAGTAAAACTAACAGTAAATAAATTCCGTGTCCTATCTTTCTCGTAATTCTCGTATACAATAAAAATTAACAACATTAGTAAATGGGACGCGTGAGCGACAATAATTTGTGCTAAATTGCGCAACGTGCACCCCGGATGCAACGCGTCTTCGCACTAAACAAAGTAAAAATTGTGGCCTTGACTATTTCTATTTCTGTTACGCTTATTACATTAGAGTGAGATAACCGTGATCTGTACTTTCTTTTAAGGAAAGACTTAGTAACAGTGTACTTCCTTGTTTGTATTGCAAACTTACGATACAAAGCGGCAACGTCGCGTCGCTCGCGTGAATTTTGTCGTTTCGCGGTGACCCTTAGATAACTATGTACGCCTATAGTACAAACTTACGATCAGGTGGTCGGGGAGATACAGAGTGTTTAAATGAAACTAAGAAAAAACTAAAAATCATTCCTGTGACTAAACTGTTGCTTACATTGATCTGATATTTATTGTGTAGCCTGATAATGATACACAAAATATGTGGTTTCATTTAATGCCTCTCGCTTTTATCAACATTTGATAAAGCGCACTAATATTTGGTTGTTACCGAAATAACTCTAGTTGAGCTGGTATCTTGTAAATTGACGTCAAAGTTAAGTCGTTTGGACTGTTAGGATTATTATTCAATAACGCATGGGTGTACACTTTTGAAACTTTTATAGTTATTAAAGGTATCAAGTAGGACTGAAAACAGTTTTCAGCAAGCTTATATGTTGTCTCGTGTAGGCACTGTGATTATTTTTAGCTTTTTGAAAAAGGTCCGAATACTTGAAAGCCGTAAACATTTTCTTAAATCTAATTCCGACACAAATTCGCACAAATCAAGAGCTAGTCGTGTATGTTTATTTTACAGCCCCACATTCAATGGTTTCCGAGATGCACGATTCTGCAAAACATTACCGCAACAGGAAATGGAATATCTCGAAAACCTGAAGACCCACAAATTATTTTTTCAGCGCACAAATTCCCACAAGTATAATTCGCTGCACGTGAACAATATATATCTGCGATCATGCGTTTAGAATTTTCTTGCTGGAACAGCATTACCCTAGCAGAAATCGTTATTTACATATTTTTTCAAAACGACAATATGCACAAATTTTTAATTTGGCACACATGTACAGCAGGTGACGATCTAATTGTGCGTCCCACGCATAACACTCTAAAAGCAACTTTCCAGCTGGGGTAACGCACACAGTCAACGCGGGATCCAGCATCGCCCTCCTCGACCATACACACGGAACTCACCATGATATTGGGCAGGGTGGCGTATCTCGGCTCGTTAAGGCGCAGGTCAGCGCTGAGCACAGCGGGCAACTTCGTCTTGATGACTTCTAGACCGCCATCGATCTCTCGCGTCACCGTCAGACCGGAGTCCGTCTTCTCTACCTGAAAGTGTTACAAATTTTGTTATTTTTGTTGTGGTCGGCATGTGTTCATGGTCCACCTGGTGGTAAGACGTTTCTGAGCCCAAACAGACTTCTTTTCAATAGCATTATTCGCCTCTAAAAGTCTACATTGGCTTCTGAATTACTCAGTCAGCCACAATTTCCGAGCCTCTGAACGTTACTATCTTCGCCATAGAAAATATGTTGTTACCTGATGTTTTTGCTATAAAATTATGAATTATCATCCAATTTCGATTATGGGTATGGCCTAACATTAAACTAACCCAAATTTAACAACTACGCTTTCTATAGAATATTTAGTAGGCGTTGCAAGAAATACGAATTAGTGTATTACAGGCAATCTCATTTTCCCGTGACTTAGTTATAAAATTAGAGGTTTGATCACGTGACCAATAAAGAAATTTCTGGCTTGACTTATAATTTCCCTTTAATTACATAATAGCTTTACTCTTGACAAATGTCAAAATACGGAATACATCTAACGTCGGCTTTTGTAAGGTATAATAAGTATTAAAAAAAACTCCGGTTGATTATATAAATTAATGTACCGTTGCCACAGTAATTTCCTGGCCATCCCTTAACATCAGAACGTTGCCTTAAATCAGAACACATCCATGTAAACGCGATTATTTCGACAGTTATAATAAAGTGTATAGACGAGATCCAACCAAAGGTAACTCTTTGACCACCACCACTGAATGATATCGTTTTGGTGCTGGTTAATTATTAATTAGTGCTGGGACACCTGTATTATACAGTACTGCTAATTTACCTTTGACGCAAATGTGCCTTGTGGCCAGTCAAGTATAGCAGCAGTCATCTGTGCGGTTTGATTGGAGTCGTCATCAATGGCCTGTAAACAAATACAACAGCAATGAGAAATACAAAAGAAGAATGACATTGATTACCCCAACACATACACACATAATCTTGGGTAGTTAAACAATAATAAGCCAGGCCCACGACAAGAATAATAATAATAAGAGTCTGTCCGGATTATTTCTATAACTATTTTTGGTGTTATACTGAAAAATCTCCATACCTCAGTGAAAATGTTGAACACACCATTACAAAAATTCACAGTTACAGACACCTGCTCCGTAATTCGCCGCAAACCAGAGTTGAGACTATATCAATATTTACATAATAATAATAATATCCTTTATTGCTAAACCAGTTACAAAATTCTAAATATATTTAGATTAAAACTACAAAAATAAGACAATTATAATGTGGGCCTTATCACTAAAAGAGTGATCTCTGCCAAGCACCTTTTTTGTGAGGTGAGATTTCAAGACATAGCTAGCCTTTTTTACAATTTTTATAACCCTCAAACGAGCATTTGACCCTCCGGATAATAAGTGGCATCCCACCCTTGACTTCATTATTTATGGGTGTTTTATTTATTCCTAGTAATTGTGATTATAATACTGCTTTTCCCACCATAGGCTTTATTTGGTATTGCCCGTGTTCCAGTAACTGCACTGGCTGTTCTTTCCCCTTTGACCGGAACAGAACCGTGTAAACATGTTTATTAAGGCTCGTCAAATTAGGAGGGACTGCAGTACTGTAAAGAGACTACCATATTGATTTGAACAACAATAGTGTTAGACCCAAAGTCAAGTTCTGGTTGAAACTGAAATTGATCAATTGGCTGTTGTTCAAGATTAGCTAAAACAAAACAATGAAAGATTTTTTTTTAAATGTATTTTGATTTTGGATAACAATTGCTTTGTGTATTGGACATAGCAATGATTTTGTAAATTATATCAAGCTTTGTAAAATTTGCTTGTTACACTTTTTTTAAAGTTCATCATTAAACCCATCATCTATTTGTTTTGTAGGCCAATGAATAGATTACATTGAGTGCAGTTTACTAAATAATATTTGTAGAAATCTCAAAAGTTTCTATACTTTAGTTACTGCTATAGAAAAGTCACACAAAAGTCATATTTCTGAAACGAAAAGTTACCATTGTTACAGTTCAAAATATTTAATTTAAATCCCTATCTAGTTTTAATGTAGATATGTTAATACATACTCAAACAATACTAATAAAAGCATTTGTTCATACTTCATCCAATTATATTTAAAAGTCTTTGTATTTTCATCATATTTATTACACCTTAACTAACGGTTAAAAAGGGTATTATAGGTAGGCTGAAAGGAAAAATATGTATTTACAGTACCTGCTTGCCAACAATAACAATGTCAGCCTTCTCATCTTGTGAAAGTTTAGCGAGGATCTTGGAGACATGCAGGGGTTGCAGCGTCTCGTACTCTGCAGGCGGAATCTCTACATGGATGGCTCTGTCTGCTCCCATGGCCAACGCTGTTCTTAGAGTTTCCTGAAAATTTTTATACATTAATATATGTTTTAAAAAAATGCTCAATTGAAATCTTAAATAGTTTTACAACTCTTTTATCCTGTAACCACAGAGACCCTGATCAGTGAATGCAAGTATATCTGTTATTGTATGGAAATGGATCATGGTATGGTACTTGATCATAAATTTTTCACTGTTTATAATTTTGAAGTAAAATAATTGTATACTTTTTTTGTAACTATAAATTAAACAAGCTTGAATCCAGGGTCTACTTGTGAAAACTATAATTGGTGTTACTATATATACTATAATATACAAGTAAAAGACTATGAATTGTACACCATTTTCCAAACTATAAAACATTTAAAAAAATGCTTTGGTAATTTAGTCAGGTAAATAAATGGTGGCATAAAATACTGAAATAAATAATACCAGTGCTACTGTCTATATTTGAAATACATGATGTCACTTTTGGCAGTCATATAGTTGTTATTATTATTTTGTATTTTGTGGCAATCAGCTGTTATTACTACACGATAACTATTTCTGCCAATTTCAAGTATAAGTATAATAAAAGTATTGATAAAATTAAAACATTGCTTTCAAGACATGTGTCCAAAAAGATAATAGTTAAGTCATACTTAACTTAGACCAAGTTAAGTATGACATGAAATAGACCATTCATGTCATGTGACACATGATTTGTTAATTAAAATGAAAGAATATAAAATATTTAAGATGCACCACACATCAAAATCAATGCAAATCAAATACTGCTTACACAAAAAAAATTATGGCAACTTATTCTGAAATAAGACTCAGAGTGGTTTATTGTATAATAGTAAAGTTTCATATAAATAGAATAATATTCGTTTTTACTTGCGCCTGTGCTGGCCCACATGATACGGCAATAACTTCACTTGCCAACTTCTTCTCCTTCATCCTCACAGCCTCTTCCACAGCGATCTCATCAAATGGGTTCATTGAGTGTTTCACCCCATCTGTGACTACTCCTGATTTGTCAGGCTTTACCCGGATCTGTAATTAGTAGCCATGTCGTAAGTTTAATTAATATTGCTACGATTTGTTAACAACAATCTTTTAGAAACTATTTGATAGGGGTCAATGGCAAGATAAGATTTGGCATTAGTTATCTACAATGGCCTCGAACATAGCAACTAATTAAGAATACTATCCAGAATAATTCACTTAGTTTAAATATATATATTTTAAAATAGTTTTTCTAAATGAATAAGTTAGACAAATAAATAATCAATACATGGTAAACACGTAACCTTTGTACTGAACTTGTTATATACTCACTTTTACTGCATAATCAATTACTCTCTTCACTCCAACTAGAACACGAGCCATTTTAAATGATAAATAAATTAAGTAGCACCAAAAAGCGCTGAATTTAATAAAAACAAAATAAAAATGATCACCACTTGGACTTTGAATTTCGAAGTCGAAAAAAAAAATTACTTGTAAGTATTGCCAAATCAACGACACAAAAATCACTAGTTAAACGTCGCATGAAATCTTATTTTAAGTTAAGTATACGTACTAGGTGCTTATATTTTTACTTGTTTTAAATGTTTGAGGAATAGTAATAATAATCGTTCAGAGGTCTTCATATCTCTCGATGTTAAATTAATTTGAATCAGCTTGTACACCCAAATTCATGATGCGAGCTTTACACGTGTTAAGTAGTTCAGTTGGTAACTAAATTTTAACTAAATTTTGAGTTACTACTTGTCACTCGTGCGTCGAAACAGATAAAATAGTTAAGCTCATAATTTCAGTGAAGATGAACAGTGATGAATGTCAAGGAATTCGTCAATTCTGTACTTAGATATGTGGAAAACGAGATTTTGGACAAATTCAAAGAAGAATTTGTTTCGCAAATAAAAATCTCTAGAAGTTATGTATTTTTCAAAAGTTTTTGCCTCGTTTATTCCACAAGCATTCCTATTTTAAATATATTTGAAGTTAAACTCCACTCCGATACTTTAAAAAAAAGAGAAAATGCGAAGTAAATACGAGCCACCCGCTTGGTCAACTTATACACTCAACTAATAATGACGTCCAAACGTGTTAAGTGAGAAGCTCCGCCCACATACTTAAACGAAAAAAAGGAACGAATCCAAATTTATTTAATCACTTGCGTACTAAATTTTAACTTACCACTTGTCACTTAATTGACTGTTAACTCTTAATTATTAACTTTTTAGTTACCAACTTAACTACGCGCAGTTTACACGTAATACGCATCAGGGTTACCGGTAAATTGATGATAAAGTTTTTGAAATATTGAAAATCTCTATCTAATATCTAATTTAGCTTTTGTGTTTTTAAATTAACCCTAATGTGAATTTGTGGATAAAAAAATATTCCAAAAAGCTAAAAATAGAAAAACAAGGTTTTCTTTTCGAAAAGTCTGATCTGAGGAGTCATCGTTTTACTTTTTATTACGTTTAACATTACTTGCGTAAAACGATCTTGTGGTCAATGTAAACGAATGTGACGTCTACAAATCGTGGAACCAAACATTTGCACTAAAATTTGAGACATATTTTAGTTTATAAAATTGAGACATATTTTTATTTATAAGTGTTATACTGTGAGTGATAAAAAATTTTTAAGTTAGGATGGTTATATAGACTAGATAGATATAGATCAATTGTTGAGTCGAAAATTCTTATGTTGTAAATTAAATTGAACGTTTATGTATTTTTTATTAACCGAATAAAATGATAAACAGTAATAAATTAGTTTACCCGTTGTTTTGCTCAAAGACAGTTGTACATCGTTACCCTGTTCTCTTACTAGGCAATTTTAGGGCAGTAGTCACATGGCCGTAGCTAGGGGGGGCATTGTGGGGCAATGCCCTACCTTGAAATCACAAATGCCCTACCTAAAAATGCTAAAAAAATAGATAAATTATTATAATTAAATTGTTTGTTCATAGTTTGAGATAAAAAAAATTGTAGTGAATCCTAATTTTTTTCGAACATACCACAGTTTGTGATCAATAGATCATGTGTTTAATTAGATATCTCTATTTTTAATTTTAACTTTTAGAGACCACGCGAGAATTAAGTCCGTTATTTTGTTACGAGCGTTGGGTCTATTTCATTAATCATTAATCAGTCTTAATACAAAAAAAAACTAGGAATTATATCTATGGTTAGAACTTTTTGATGCTGACAGCTCCGTTGCTACTTTTCGAGCGAACAATTGTCATGTGTCATTTCAATGTGAATGATGAATGATAACACTATGTTCAATCAATGATATACGGTTTTAGGTTATCTTTCAATGTTTTAATTATGTTAAAACAGCTTTTATTATATTAATACTTGAAATTGGCAGAAATAGTTATTGTGTAGTAACTAGAGCTGATTGCCATTAAACGCAAAATTTAATTTAATTTTCAATCAATCAGCTCGATCTGCCATTACGGTTTCAATGCTTGACGAGTGAAGAGTTTGCGTTGATCAATTTCCGTAACATAACCTCTCAATTCCCAAATATAGTAATTAATTTGCGTTTATGGTGAATAGAAAGTAGGCGAAAGAACGTAATTATCCAATAACTGAGATCGGCCTTAACATTGGTTACCGTGTCTTTGTGCTGTTAACTTACAAGGTTTAAGTGTGGTAGAACTTCGTAAATTGTTTGTAAGCCACAAACATTTTGAAAAGAAATGTTTTCTGGGTTACTCAATAAGAATAACGGTGTTTAATTGGTGTAACATACTGAACAGAATATTAAAAGGTTCTAATGTCTCGCGTCTAGAAATAAAAATTTGCCTCCCATGCAATGCAAACAAAGAATACCTATAAAAATATAAAACAAAGTTTAGAAATAAAAAAATTCATAAATATACAAGTCGTTTATTTATTTTACCTTCTTTATCTTTTAGATTGTAAAAATATGTTGTAGAATAGAAGAAGGTCTTTTGCGCTGCCCCAATGGCATCACGCCAAAATCCATGCAGCCATTTTAAAATTAAGAAACGAAGGACAATCTAATTTTAAAAAAGTTGTAGTTGTAGTTAGACGTTCGTCTGATGCGTAGCATCACTAGTTGGTTTGTGATTATATCTGTGGTGCAGAGGGGATTCCCCGTACCATAGATTGCAATAAGGGCGTGTACGGGGAATCCCCCTTTACTACAGATTGATTATTATTATTCTTTGTAGTTTGGTTTAGTGAAGTGGACGGTAAAGAGTGTTTTAGTCAAAAATCGATACAATTGTTATTTTTTTGCTCTAAATTGAAGATTAATTGATTACGCGATGGATATACGGGCTTTCTTTGGAAAAAAACGAAGAGTTGAACAGCAAATTGACCACGAAGAACCTCAGTGCTCAAAACAGGTGGAAGCACAAGATACAATCGCTACTCCTAGTTTCATGGCAACAGGTTGGTCAACACATGTTGGTAATGTTAGCTATGGTATTCCTTCTGATATTGCACAAATTGGAGAACCAATAAAAAAAGTTGTTTTAGGCACATATCCAAAACAACATAACAGGGCCTTTGTTTCCGATTGGTTCAAGCGTTATAAATGGTTGCAGTATTCTGTCGAGAGAGATGCTGCTTTTTGCTATCCTTGCCAGCAATACTTACCTCATGGAAGCAAACAGGCTTCGTACACTTCTACAGGATTTAGAAACTGGAAAAATGCCACTGATTCTAAAACTGGTTTTCCAAAACATGAAAAAACAATTTCTCATATTCAAGCTATGTCAATGTGGCAGGAGAAATTACAAAGAATATCTACATCTAGCAGTGTTGAAACGTTAATTAATCAAAAAGTATTAGAAACATATAGGTATTACGTGAAGTCTATCATTGAAGTAATACAATTTCTAATTGTCAACGAATTAGCTTTGCGTGGAAATTATATTTTGGAAGAAGAAAAAGAACAAGGATTATTTCATAATTTATTTGAATACACATGTTTGAAAGATCCAAATTTGAACGAGGTTCTCACTCATATACCACAAAACGCAACATATCGTTCACCTGAAATTCAAAATCAAATCATTCAAGCAATGGTTCAAGCAGTATGAAGTTCCATTGTCAAAGATATTAATGAATCTGAAATGGGTTACTCTAATGGAAGATGGGACGAGAGATAAAAATAATCGTGAAAATATTGCATTAGCAATACGTTACGTCAAGGATGGTTTCGTCAATGAGTCGTTGCTGATGGTTAAGACTAGTGAAAACCTTGATGCAGCCACTTTCACGGCGTTAACGTTAAATAGCCTTACGGAAAATAACATTGACCCCTCTTGTATGCTTAGCCAATGCTATGATGGCGCAAGTGTAATGAGTGGAAAAGTTTCAGGAGTTGCGAGTATAATAGAAAATAAATTAGGCCGAAAAATCCCTTACGTCCATTGCTATAACCATCGCTTGCACTTAATAATCATCAGGACTATTTCAGAAATGACTTTCATTCGTTTATTTTTGGACCAATGCATCATGTTACATGAATTCTTTCATCATGGCAAAATAGCTGCCTTATATGGTGGAAAAAGGATTGGCCGACTCCTGGAACAACGCTGGTCTGGACATTTGGCAGTTACAAAAGTTGTATATGATAATTATTTAACAATTTTGCAGACTTTGAATGAAATTAAAAATGGCAGATTCAACAGTGATGACGTTGCCAAGAGTATCGGTATTAAAAAAGTGATCTGGAATTCCGAATGGCCATGGTTGTGGCCAAAAAAATCTTATCCACGATACAACCTGCAGGCGCAGCTTTGCAAGCCCGAAGCGCAGGATTGAAAGACGCCATAACAATCATAAAGTGTGTCGAAGATGAAATTATTAAATAAAGATCAAATCAAATGTATTGTCAACTTCTGCAAGAAGCTAAGTCTTTAACAAGCAACGGCTGCGGCGAATATGAAGATAGGACACAGACCTCGAAGAGGCAAGTAAAAAAACCAAATAGGATGGATGACTATTTGACGTATGGTCCTGTTCCTCCGCCAGACAAAATATAGAAGAGAACGACGAGCCATTAAAGTCTGAGTATTTCGAAACGTTGGACATACTAATTGCTGAATTACAAAGAAGGTTTTCGGACAACGATGATCTAATCAATTCGATTGCGAGTCTCGAGATGGATGTAGATAAAATGGTTCCACTGAAAAATTTAGGTAAGTTTGGAAAAAAAATATAATTAAAATATTTGTCATGTTCAATTTACAATTTTAACTAATTTTTCAGGTCTGAAAATTCCATCAAGAGAAGAGGCTAGTGTGGTTAATGCTTACTTGAGTCGTAACGAAGATAACCTGGAAAATACATTGTACAGGCAACGAGAGGCGTTCAAAGATACTGTAGAAATTATTTAGTATGTATAGTGTACTTGTAACTTTAGTAATACATTTTGTTACTGATAGCGCCACAAATAGAATAAAGCGTGCATGTAACTTTTTAAATGTTTTTATTCCGCAACCTTGGTTGATTTCTATTGTCAATAAACTTTCACCATATGTTTTTGTGACTTTCGTTATACCTGCCTCTGGTATCTGAGCTGTCTTTGTTCATGGTCCTTCGAGCCGGATATTTCTGGCAGGACTTCGTGGTGTTAAGTTTGTTCATTTTTGGAAGATCCTTTTTGGAGTAGGGAAATCCTGAAAGGCACAATACGGACAGTGGATTGCTGTCGTAAACGTTTTTGAAGTAGCGGTCTGCTGAAAGGCGGGCGGCAGGAACGAGCAGTTTGCTGAACAGCGGGCGGCAGGAACGTGCAGTTTGCTGAAGGGCAGGCGGCAGGAAACGGATAGCTGCACTGGAGGATTCTGGATTGGAGAAATCGAGGAGCTATCTGTGATGACACGAAGTGTCAGGTGTGAGTGACAAATAAATATTGTGAGTACTTTTGTTGTTTTTACACGAATTTGGGCCTTATTGGCAGTTAATTGATTTGCAAATCTAAGTGAAGATTTATTGAAGTTTGAACCTTATTATAAAGACTTTCTTAACTTTTAAAGATTAAGATATTCGTTTAATTTAGAACAGTAAATGTATGGTATTTAGGACTTAGAATAATTTAAGAAATTTGGTTGTGACGGGGAACCTATGCCCAATTTTGTATAGAATTTAGAGTTCCCAAACACTTAGAATTTTTTAGTATAAAAGTTTATTACTTATAGGTTTCGTTGTATTAAACTTTTTGGTGCGTTCTTAAGTTAAATTTTAAAATGGAATCTGTTATAAATTTTCAAATGGAAATTTATTCTAGAATTAATAAGGCTAAGATTAACTTTAAAAAGTCTCCAAAGGAACGTATTACCAAGGAGTATGTAGAAGGGCGAATAGAAAGCTTAGAGCAATTATGGTTTGAGTTCTTAGCGGGACATAAGGAATTAATGAAAAAGTTTCCGTCCCCTGATGTTTCGGCTTCGACTTATTGTAAAACAGATGTTTATGATAAGGCTGAGGAATTATATAGTGATTATAAATGTGATTTAAAACTAATTTTATCTAAGTTCATGGAAAAATAAATCTAAAGAAACTTCTAAAGAAACTTGTACTAGTGACATGACTGGTAAAAAGGGTTTATCCGCAGTCAGATTACCAAAAATGAATATTCCTAATTTTTCCGGAAAATATAGTGAGTGGGTTACGTTTAGAGATTTATTTAAGGCATTAGTTGATAGCAATGAAGACCTAGAGGACATACAGAAACTTCACTATTTAAAGGGATATTTAACAGGGGAGGCCGAGCAACTACTTCGGCATATTCCAGTCATTGCAACTAATTATATCCGCTGCTGGGATATGCTTGAGCAGCGATATAATAATAAAAAGTACATGTCTCACGATATACTTACGCGGTTTTTAAGTCAAAAAAATATTGTTCATGAATCTGCAACTAGTTTGAAAGAGCTTATTGATTGTTCAAATGATTGTTTGTCAGGTCTCGGTAACTTAGGTATAGATGTGAATAATTGGGATATTATTGTGATTCATATCCTCACATTAAAATTAGATCCAGAGAGTAGACGACAATGGGAGTTTAATTTTACGAGTTCAAACTCTTCGGACGAGTTGCCGACTTATGAACAATTCAAAGAGTTTCTTACTAATAGATATCGTGTAATTGAGTTTTTAGGCACCAATATAAAACCCAAAATGTTAAACAAAGATAAAATAAAATCTTTTCATGCTAAGACGATAACAAGCTGTCACTATTGTACTGAAAAGCATGAAATACTGCAATGTAAAGCGTTTTTAAATTTGTCTGTTGATAAACGTCGAGCTTTTGTATTAGAAAGCAAATTGTGCTTTATTTGTTTAGGTGGCAAACATTCGGCGAAGTCTTGTTTTTCTAAGAAAAGGTGTCATGTGTGCAATCGTAAGCACAACACATTGGTGCACCCCCGAGGGGAGGTTGTTGCTGAGGCTCACGGTTCTACGAGTGAAGACAATCCTGTGGTTTCTTGTTTGTCTTCAGATAGGTGTGGTAAAGTAGAGCGTGTTCTGTTGGCAACAGCATTGGTAAAAGCGACTTCGATGACGGGCGCAGATTCGGTATTAAGAGCTTTGTTAGACCAAGGCTCGCAGTCGTCATTTGTCACGGAAAATGTGGTTCAAATTTTGGGTTTAAAAAGAACACGAATTCATGGTGAAATTTCAGGTGTTGGAGGTAAAACAAATATTTCATGCAGGGCGATGGCGACTATCAAAATAACTTCAATGGTTGATCCGAAGGTACATTTTATAGTTAAAGCACTAATTTTAAAATCAATAACGTCGTTAATTCCCTCAAGACGAGCTAGTTATTTAGGTTGGGAGGAATTGAATGATTTAAAATTAGCGGATCCACATTTTAACGTTCCTAATAAAATTGATTTATTATTAGGAGCCGAGGTTTACGCAAAAATATTACAAGACGGCCTTAAAAGAAGTCCGTCAGGTTTGTCAATCGCGCAACTAACAAGTTTAGGTTGGATTATATCTGGAGCTATAGAGACAAACAATCATGGCCAGATATGTACAAAGGTTTTTCATTGACTGGAAAATGAAAATTAAATTTTAAGAAAGTTTTGGGAGTTAGAATCTGATTCTAATATGGTTAAAAATAAAATGCTGACGGAAGATGAGACTTATTGTGAAAACTTTTTCCTGAAAACAACGGCTAGAAAGGCTGATGGTAGTTATGTTGTACGTCTTCCTTTTAATGTAGAATCGCCGGAAGTAACAAATTCAAAGGAAATTGCTGAAAAAAGATTTAACTTGTTAGAAAAGAAATTTAGAAAGAACCCTCAGTTTAAAATAAAATATTTGGTTTATTTACGTATAATTGGTGCCAATAGTGAAGTCAGGGTAGCTTTGGTTTCTGTAAAAACAAAGGTAGCTCCAGTCAAACAAGTTTCTATACCCAGGCTGGAACTTTGCGGAGCAGTTTTATTAACAAAGCAAATGGTAGAGGTTGCAAGTATATTAAAAATTGACAAAAGAAACATGCATGCATATACCGACTCTACAGTGGTACTTTCCTGGCTTAATGATCATCCAAGCCGATGGAAGGTTTTTGTTGCGAACAGAGTCTCTGAGATTTTAACGAATTTGGAGTCTTCATGTTGGTCACATGTTTCTTCACAGCAAAACCCTGCTGATATAGCTTCTCGGGGAGCGCGGCCGTCTGAACTAGTAAATAGTTCTTTGTTCTATGATGGACCCGAGTTTCTGTTGCAAGAAGATATAGATTATAAAAGGCCTAAAAATGTTCTAGTCGACTTGGAAAGGGTTAATTTGAATTGTAACCTTATAAACGAAAAGGTTGATTGTATTTTTGAAAAGTATTCATCATTGTCATCGCTGGTTAGAATGGTAGCATATTGTTTACGTTTCATTAACAATTCAAATAGATTTTCTACGGTAAAGCACAGAGAAATGTATCTTACAGCAAATGAGTTACAAGGGCGTTAAATGTTATAATAAAACAGTATCAAAATAAAACATTTTCAGCCGATATTGCATTAATAAAACAAAATAAAAACTTACCTAATTGTAGTCGGTTGCAGATTATACAGAAGACTGAAGAGTATAATCAGCCCCTGTGTCTAGCATTTGTGGACTATGAGAAGGCCTTTGACTCGATTGAGATTTGGTCCGTTCTGGAGTCCCTGCAGCGATGCCAAGTAGATTGGCGATACATCCAAGTGATGAGATGCATTTACGAGGCCGCCACCATGTCCGTCCACATACAGAATCAGCAGACGAATTCCATACCATTGCATCGAGGAGTGAGACAAGGAGACGTAATATCTCCCAAATTGTTCACAAATACAATGGAGGATATGTTTAAGACGCTGAACTGGAAAGGACGTGGCATAAATATCAATGGCGAGCATATCTCTCACTTGCGATTTGCTGATGACATCGTCATCATAGCAGAAACGCTGCAGGACCTACAACAGATGCTGAATGACCTGGCTGACTCTTCTATACGCATCGGCCTACGGATGAACTTGGATAAAACCAAGGTCATGTTCAACGAACATGTACTACCGGAACCGATCGCAGTGCACGGAGCCGTTCTCGAAGTTGTTCAAAAATATGTTTACCTCGGGCAGACATTGCAGTTAGGTAGAAACAACTTTGAGAACGAGGTGAATAGAAGAATTCAGCTAGGTTGGGCAGCGTTTGGGAAACTACGTCAAGTCTTCACATCCACGATTCCACAGTGCCTAAACACGAAAGTCTTCAATCAGTGCGTCCTACCCGTCATGACATACGGAGCCGAAACTTGGACACTAACGGCACGGCTGGTCCACAAGCTGAAGGTCGCTCAGCGTGCTATGGAAAGAGCTATGCTCGGTGTTTCTCTGCGGGACAAAATCAGAAATGAAGTGATCCGGCAGAGAACCAGGGTCATCGACATAGCGCACCGGATTAGCAAACTGAAGTGGCAGTGGGCTGGCCATATTAGCCGAAGAACCGATAACCGTTGGGGTAAACGAGTTCTTGAGTGGAGACCGCGTCTCGGCAAACGTAGTGTAGGACGTCCTCAGACACGGTGGAGTGATGATTTGCGCGGGATGGCTGGCAGGAGCTGGATGCGAGTAGCCGAGAATAGACCTCGATGGCGTGAAATTGGGGAGGCCTATGTCCAGCAGTGGACGAATATGGGCTGATGATGATGATGATGATGATGCGCACGTTGAATCCTTTTTTTGACGATGAAGATGTTTTGAGAGTTGGTGGCAGGTTAGAGCGCTCGGTATTTAGCTCAAGTAGGAAACATCCCGTAATGATTCCTAAATCACACCTTGCCGAACTTCTTGTACTAAATGCACATAAAATAACACTACACGGTGGACCCCAACTTATGATGAATTATGTACAGTCAAGGTACTGGATTATAGGCGTGAAACCGTTGGTGAAAGCCGTGTATAAGAAGTGCGTTACTTGTGCTAAACACGCAGCCGTCACCCAAAACCAACTGATGGGTCAGCTTCCTGCTGCCCGAGTTACTCCCACGAGAGCGTTTAAACGCGCTGGAGTCGACTACGCTGGACCAATCCAAGTTAGAACGAGCAAGGGTCGTGGTTACAAGTCCTATAAGGGGTACATATGTTTATTTATTTGTATGGCAACGCGCGCGATACATTTAGAAGTGGTCACAGATCTGTCGACTATTTTGCCAGATTTGCCAGCATGGATGACAAATATAATGAGATACTCTCATCTGCAATTATAGCTTATGTTAGACTGAAAAGTTATAATCCTAAAATGTACATTACAATTTTATTTAAAAATAATGTTTACATACTAGTGTATGTACTTACTTCCAGAGGCGCAATTCTTTCCACAATAATACTTCTGATATTCACATGATGTTGAGTATTAGTTCTCAGTGAAATTAGTTGATGAGACCGTGTATGTGTTTCCAATGTTCTGGAACAGAGCACACAGTTTCTGCAAACATGGCCTGAAATACGTGTGGTCTCTTCAGCCAGAGTCCAACATGTTGTACAGATAAGATCATGAGCTTCAACCTGTAAAAAAGTTAACCCAGTACAATCCTTTGTTGTAATTAAACGAAACAAATCCAGAACATTAATTTTCTAATAATATCAAAAATCCAAGTATGTTTACCGAACGAGGAGCAATCCTGTATACAGCGAAGAACCTGCTGATTTTCCAATACCATGGAACCACCAGCAGAGCCACAATTGACACAGAATACACTTTCCATTTTGTAGGTACCAAATAAATCCGTTATCGCAGAGCAGTACTAGTCCAGTTTTAAACGCCAAGGTTAGTCGATATTGCTAGAGATCACTGTCCGTTAGAATTGCCAAGTTGTAATAAATAAAAGAATACCGAAGATAAACGCAGATGAAATCACAGTTGATGAGCACGAAAAACTCGGTCAAACAAACCACTAACTAAGCAAAGTGCAAGCAAACACAGAGTTCGAATTTCAGTTAGATTGAGCAATTATTGATAAGTGATGGGCACTAGTCTTCTGATTGAATGACTGATTAAGGCAGTACAGATAAAACATTCGATAAAAAATCAATAAATACCTATAAATATACTATAACTTATATAAATCTAATACCTATACTTTGTTATGTATTTTGGAATATAAAAGGATAGCTTATGGAAGATCACAGATTTTTTCTCAGCCTGAATTATGGACTTACGACGAATCTTGCTTATTCGTAAAAAAAGTAGTCTAAAAAACTAGACACAATAGTGTCTAAAAGATATCAAATAACAAACAATCAAACAATCGATCCGCAATACGTTTGATTGACAGGTCAACAAAATTGATGAATAAATATTCGATAAAAGATTCAAAAACATCAATTTGGTCAATTATGACTAGGGAAAACAACAATATTTTACTTTGTTTTTTATTTTTCCACACTAAATTTAAAGCAATAGCTGAAGGAAGCTCTTTGAAAAGCAGCATAATGAAATATATCTTCGCAAAACCATATTCTGGTGTTTCAAAAACCATTAAAATAAAATAAAGAGTTGGATTTAACGTTTACAAAAAATTGGGATATTTTTATACCCACTGTGTTTTTCTTCGAAATTGTTATTCATTATTAATAGTTAAAGTATATTATTATGAATATATTAAACTTCTTCTCTGAAGATATAAAACTGTGGTGCGATATTGTACAATCGATTCAATCAGATGCGATCAACAATAATAGTGCAACCCTAATGATAGTTCTTTTTATTAACTAACAAGTGATTTTTGAACAAAATGTCGGTGCGGTTTCAAAAAGGATCAATAAAATACTTTTAAAAATGAAGTTTTGATACCTAAATGTCCGTTCAATATAGAAATATGTAACTAGCTTAATAAAATATGCAAAAAATTATAGTTAACTATTTCGATTTCCTGGAGCCAGGGCGTCGTTGAGGGATGTCTTTTGTCTGTGGTCCGCGTGTGAGAAAGAGATGACGCTATACACTCGTTGCATAAGTCTGTCTCTTTTACTCGAACCATATGCATTGCGTTTCGAAATCTAGTTGATATGATTTTAGCGGTGTTTTTTGTGTAAAAATAACAACAAATATATTTTAATATTGCGCTTTTTAGTGTCAAATTATATACCATAAGCCCGTTTTAGTACTCATTAAATAATAGAGATTTATATAATTCTTTAAATTACAAATAATTAAAGGTTTCCTTAGTGTTGTCGTAAAAATAAATTGATTATGACGAGTTTAGAACGCACCCAATTTGACTTCTACCTTTGTCTCTACTGATAAATCAGTTGATTTGGTTGGATTTTTCAACAATGGGCTCAGCTCATCACACATTTCTAATACCAATCGTTTAGACAACCGATATCCTTTTTGTATATTCTTCATTTTCCAAATAATAACATAAACAAATAAAAGGGGTCCGATTGTTTCCGTGTTGTGTTTATTTCATTATCATTTTCCAAGAAAATAAAAAAGACTAATTCGTCAGACATCTACAATAAAAAATAGCTCTAGAAATCACTTTTTCACATTAACACATAAGAAACACTAAATATCCAACTGAAATACCTTAAATTACCTATATTTTCAACCATTTTTTTAAAGATAAACCGAAACGATTCATTTCACGCCAAGAAAGTAGCAACTTTTTTTGAATCGCTTACTTTGACATTTAAGTCATCCAATATAGGTTGAAATATCACCTCATGGTACGAAAAATGAGCGAACTAAAACAGTTTGCGATCCAATTGCCGACTTCATTTGGCGTCAACCTAAACTGGATCGCTTTAATGACGTCGTGGTATGAAATAGCAAAGCAGTTTATTTTAGGTCGTCAATTGAATCGCAATAATAGTTCATAGTAGGCCTTCAGTAGTACTTACTTACTACCGAGCGCTGTGGTGATTTCACCACATGATGTTTTATTTTTTGTTTCAAAGTAGAACATAATGCAAAATGAATATTTTTCAAAATTGTTAATGTGTTAAGCACATTTCAAACTGCCGTACATCACGCTAACCGAAAATTTCAATATTTAAGTGGCGCTTGGTTAGGTTAGGTAATAAAATAAATGCAACGAGTATTATTAAATGCCAGTATGTCATAATTTCCTTTCGTTTTTTTTTGTCGTAGGAAAACTTTTTCGTATGTAATGAAAACATGGCCTTATCTGTCATGTCGGTTTTTTATTTTTATTTCAAGTTTTTAGGTTTATTCTGCTGTTACTTTTATTTCCCGTTTTACGAGCTTCTTTGAAGTTTTTCGTTTGATTTAATTATTTACCGTTAATATAACATCTTCATTTACAATCGAGTAATTGATAATGTGTTAAAGGATATTTTGATTATATCGTAACTACACTAACTATAGTATATATATATCGATTGTTGAATCCGTACAGTCAGCTCAAGTTCGACAAGAATACCTAAATAAACCGCAGACTAGAAAGACAACCAGATGCCACAAACTTAATGATTTAAACAAATCCATATTATGTTAGCAAGTACAGAATCATACTGCCTATGTTAGTAAAACAAAAAAAATCAATAATAAAAAAGTAACAAAACAAAAGCTTAATTTAGGAATCTACCCAGAATGCTGAGTGTGCCGGGTAAGTGTACATGAACTTAGAACTAATTTAAGCCGTTATGCAGTTTGCCGAGTATTTCAGCGGTTCCAGGAGACTGAGGGCTACCTCAGGAGACGTGGAGCTGGGTCGGCGACGCTGCACATCCGAAAAAAAGGATTACTTCATTGTGACGTCTACTCTACGCAATGGTTTCTTCAATGCTGTTCAGGTACAACAACGCCTCTGTCTTTATTGCAACGACGGATGTACTAGAGTGTACAAAAGACCAGGAGAACGATTTTCTCAAGCCTGTATCAAAGAAACAGTTGGCTATGGAGGCGGCTCGTGTATGATCTGTGGCGGTATTAGCATGGACGGCAAAACCGACCTTGTCTGCGTTTTTAGGACTGGCGGTACTCGCGGCAAAGGGTCCCTGACTGCTCGACCATACATCGCCGAGATCCTGGAAGAACATGTGGTACCATATGCGGGATACGTTGGCCCTGGATTCATGTTAACGCTCGCTCCCACACTGCATTGATTGTTCGAGATTATCTGGAGGAAGTTAAGATCCCTGTTTAGAAGTAGGGGAAGGTGGGGGGAAATCGGATAGGGGGTAAAAGCAGATGGGTGCTTTTTGATTAGTTCGCATATTGCTGTCTAGGTCTGGGTGATCGGAAGATACTCGCGAATACACGCGCAGTGCTGTTGCAAATGGCGGAAACGATAACATCTCAGCGCGTGCGTCTATACGAGAAAAAAGAAAACAGAGGTAAGTTATCTAATGTTTTGTAATTTTTGACAAGTTCTCATTTGTTTTGGGCATGGACTATTATAGTGTTGTTTTATTTTTATAAATTAGTAGATACTAAAAGTAATAAAGCTGTATTTAATGTTGCTGTGAGCCCAAACATAAAGTGTTAATAAATAATATTAGGTCTTTACCTATGAAATTGCCGTTTTTCACGAAATAAATGAAGCAAATTTTTTTTATATATTTTTTATTTCTATTAATCAAAATAATCACCCATGCAATCAATGCGTCTTTGCCAACGCATTGGTAGCTTATTGATGCCTTTCTTGAAGAAATCAGCTGGACGGGAGGCAACAAATTCTTCAAAGGCATTTTGTACTGCCTCTCGGGTATTGAATTTTTTTCCCGCCAAGAAGTTATCCAAATTCTGGAAAAAGTAGAAGTCTGTAGGCGCAAGGTCTGGTGAGTACGGCGGATGACGGAGAACTTCCAACCCCAACTCTTGTAGCTTGGAGACCGTCTGCTGTGCTGTATGAGGTCGCGCGTTGTCGTGCAGGAGCAGTGGAGCCGAACGATTGACCAAAGCTGGTTGGAGACGTGCGAGCTTCTCCATCATTGTGTTCAGTTCTTCACAGTACACATCTGCAGTAATGCTTGTCCCGTTTGGCAAGAAGCTGTGATGAATTACTCCCGCTTTAGACCACCAAACAGTGACCATCACTTTTCTAGGGGTAAGTTTTCGTTTAGGGCATTGTTTGGGTGCTGAACCAGGGTCCAACCAACTAACTGAGCGCTTACGATTGTCAAACAGGATCCATTTCTCGTCACAAGTAACAATGCGGTTCAGAATTCCTTCATTTGTATGCCTGCTGAGCAGTGCAAGGCACGTCTCCACGCGTACTTCGCGCTGGCGGTCATTGAGTTCGTGGGGTACCCATTTGTCAAGCTTTTTTACCTTGCCAATTTGACGCAAATGGACCAATATTGTTTTGATGCTAACGTCGAAAGCTGCTGCTAATTCAGCCGTGGATTGAGTTTCATCAGCTTCCACAATTGCCTTTAATTCGTCATTGTCGACCAAAGTTTTCGGACGACCACGGGGTTCATTTTTCAGGTCAAAATTTCCAGAACGGAAGCGGGTAAACCAATAACGGGTGGTGCGTTCGTTTGTAGTGTTCGCTCCGTAAACGTCGTTGATGTTGCGTTGTGCCGCTTTGCTGCCACGACGGTACTCATACTCCATAATTACTCGAATTTTTAACTTATCCATGATGACGAAAAATGTTCGAATGCGTTGAAAACAAAACACTAACTGTTAAACAAATGACGATTTTAGAAAAAGAATTCCATGTTTGTCAAATAAAATTAATTTGAAATTAGAATTATCAATCAAAAAAAAAATTCATTTGAAATGGCCAGTACGGCAAAAAGGCAGTTTCATAGGTAAAGACCTATTATTTCATTAATGGTACTTGTGGGGTACGATCAGATGGGGTGATCCCGGGTATCCGGATTTCCCCCAATCGATTTCTATGTATTGTCAGAGTTTATTATGTTAGTTTCGTTTATTTTTTAATAAACCAATATGTACTTTTTTTATTACAGGGCGCGCATATATTCTTTCTTTTCTTTTAGCAGCTCAAACATATAATGTACCCTTAAGTCCGTTGGAAGACCGTATAAACAAAATCTGAAAAGGAAAATCAAGGAACGATGTATTCAGAAAGTGCCCTGCTACTGAAAAATGTGTATTCTCTGATAAACTGGAAGGTTTGTCAGTAAAACACATTCAAACAATGGAATCCCGTCTATTCGGATTGAACAAAACAGATCTCCGACGTCTAGCATTCCAATTAGCTGAAAGAAATAATTTAAAACATCCTTTTAACAAAGAAACGGGACTTGCTGGCTTAGACTGGGCTGGTGGATTTTTGAAGAGGCATACTGAGCTGTCATTAAGATCACCAGAGGCAAAATCAGCAGCAAGAGCAATGGGCTTTAATAGAGCTATGGATTCGGTTTTTTATGATCTGTTATTATGACTATGCGAAGCATGAATTCAGTCCTACTCAAGTGTATAACATGGACGAAACCAGATTGATATCTATACCAAAAAAAATTCGGTCAGAGGTAAGAAGCAAGATGGTGCCCTCGCTTCAGCTGAACTAGGGCAGCTGGTAACGGCAGTGCTTTGCTTGTCTGCAGCCGGAAATTGTGTTCTACTAATGATTTTGCCTCGAGTTAGGATGAAGAGTGAGCTTCTAGATGGTGCCCCAGCAGGTATCTACACTGGCTGTTTGTCATCCCAGTGGTTGGATGCAACAACTTATTTTTACAGAATGGATGCGTCACTTTATTAGCTGTGTGTCTTACAAGTAAAGAAAATCCAGTGCTTTTAATTTTGGATGGTAATGCCACTCACACCAAGAACTTGAAAGCCATAGAAACCCTCAATGTGGGTTTTATGGGTCCCCTATAACCACGTTTTACTCCCAAGAAGTACAATCATGGCTTCGAACCCATCCTGGCCGTGTTGCCACCCAATCACAGATGGTAGATTTCGCTCCATCACAGACAACAGAAATAGGATTTACACCAAGATATATTGCCTAGAGAAAGAACTCCATCTCGTCAAGCAAGAAGATCTACTGGAGGACAAACATTTTCAAATTCACCTATGAATCCTGTGTCTCCGAAAGATATAATTCCAAATCCTCACATTAAAAAAAGCATAAGGCCATCGACACGCTGACTCATGAACGTTGTATTGGATGCTCTGGTCCAGAATTATTATTTTTTGTGTGCAAAGACAGTGAGTGATTAGAATATTTTGTTATTTTAATAACATCCGTATTCACTCCGTAAGTATAAACTCCCTATCCGGTTGTACCCATATGTATGGGGTGAATTCGGATTTACGATATTTTTTTAAATAAACTTTAATTTCTACAATTATTATTGATCTCAAATAGGTTTTTGACAAAGTAATGTCAAATTCATGATCATTGATAACTGATGTTCATTTTTTCAAAATATAAAGATATGTCTTATTTATGGTATGTTTTTCTTAACTATCCGGTGTTGCCCCACACTCCCGTACTTTTTGTAAATTTTTATTATCCATTTGTTGTTTCGGTGTTAAGTTTCAATAAACATTTTTCAACTTACCATCTTGTTTGTGCTTTAATTTTTTGACCGAATAAAAGTCAATTTTTTTTCCAAAAAAGTAGGCTTTATTACCTTTCAATTTATACCCTTGCCTTTGGTCAAATAGCATTTAAAGTCGGTTGAAACTATTTTTCGTGGAGGGGCGATATTTTTGATGCCGAGTGTATAACGCAGAATCTAATTTTTCACTAAATCCTCTCTTGATTTTAAAATTCAAAACGATCACGTTAATTTTCAGAATTGATCTCTGCGTCCACACGCAAACATTAATTTGACCCTACAATATGTTATACAAAAGTGAACCTTTTTCGGGATAAACAACTTTATGTTTATATTTTGACTTGAACATGATTATGTCCAAACAATTATGCAAGCAAAGTTACTATTCAAGTCAGTTCCTTTTTATAATGAACTTATTAAACTATACAAAAATAAATGTACACAAACAAAATGTTGGTCTATTTGTTTATAATGTCTTTACGCTTGCGCTTAACGTATTAAAATAGCGGATCTCGGGTATAGTAAGCGATGTGATAGTTCTCGTCTCAACTTAAAATCTACTAATGAGTAGAGTGTCGTTTTAAAGGCCAGTTTCCAGTGATCCAGTGTCACTGGATTCCCTCGCTGGACTGGCTTGGGCAGAGGAGCGTTGGGGGTTGATCACTGGCTTAAAAAATGAAATCTACTAATGAGTAGAGTGTCGTTTTAAAGACCAGTTTCCAGTGATCCAGTGTCACTGGATTCCCTCGCTGGACTGGCTTGGGCAGAGGAGCGTTGGGGGTTGATCACTGGCTTAAAAAATAAAATCTACTAATGAGTAGAGTGTCGTTTTAAAGACCAGTTTCCAGTGATCCAGTGTCACTGGATTCCCTCGCTGGACTGGCTTGGGCAGAGGAGCGTTGGGGGTTGATCACTGGCTTAAAAAATAGACGGCCGATCTATTTCGATCCAGCGCTGGATCGTTAACGCAGTACTTGCTTCAAACTGTTTACATTAACCTTTACAGAAGCAAGTGACACTGGCATCAGCTACTGGATCATTATAAATCGGTCTTAAAGGCCACCGAAGATGAATTATGGCAACTGTGAGTAACGGGTCAGTGAATGTCACTGTTAGAGATAGTTTTATGTTTCGTAAACTTATTACGTCCGAAAAACGGGACTGCGCGACATGGTAGATATCTTTACGGTATGGTTTTAAGATACTAAGTATTAATTAAATGTTTTGTTTTGACGCCCATTGTAACACATTTTCACAGCTATACCTACGTCCTTACTCGAAAGTGCCAACTGGTGAGCAAAAAAACAGTTAGTAGGTAATCAACGGGAGCAATTTTTGATTTGAAAGTATACTGCTGCACCAGTTACCTCAAACAAGAAATGTAAAAATATAGTTAGTAAAATACATTGGTAGTTCAGTGTGTGATAATTTAGGTGCTTAGAATAAAATAAATAAGAACTGTTAATCATATTTTAAATAAAAAACATAATATTTTGTTATTTTTAAAATTACCGACCATCGTTCTACATAATTTTAAGTTACCTACGTATTAGAGAATCTATATACCTTCCTAGTGCATGAAGTAAGTGCATGCATATTCGCGCGATCGTAAGCACTCGGCTGCTGCCGTCAACTATCGACAAACTTCGCCTAATGGCTGGTTTACACGCGTTAAGTGGTTAAGTTGGTAACTAAATTTTAAGTTAAAAGTTGTGTGTAAACAGTCAATTAAGTGACAAGTGGTAACTTAAAATTTAGTACGCAAGTGATTAAGTAGATTAGGATTCGTTCTATTTTTCGTATAAGTGGGTGGGCGGGGCTTCTCAATTAACACGTTTGGACGTGATTTTTTAGTTCAGTGCATAAGTTGACAAAGCTGGTGGCGGCAAGAGCTCGTATTTATGTTGCATTTAATCGTTTTTTTTATAATGGAGTAGAGTTGGGTTTCTACTTTAAAATTTGTGGAAGAATATTTAAGGGTGTTCACCAATCGATCGACCGTCGACCGGTCGACGACACCACCCCTTGTGTTGGTAAGTCTGCCAACCCACAGTTGGCATTATGGCCACAATTATCTGACACCACCCCTGAGTTGGTAAGTCTGCCAACCCGCAGTTGGCGTGATGGCCTACAATTATCTGACACCAACCCTGAGTTGGTAAGTCTGCCAACCCGCAGTTGGCGTGATGGCCTACAATTATCTGACACCAACCCTGAGTTGGTAAGTCTGCCAACCCGCAGTTGGCGTGATGGCCTACAATTATCTGACACCAACCCTGAGTTGGTAAGTCTGCCAACCCGCAGTTGGCGTGATGGCCTACAATTGTCTGACACCAACCCTGAGTTGGTGAGTCTGCCAACCCGCAGTTGGCGTGATGGCCTACAATTGTCTGACACCAACCCTGAGTTGGTAAGTCTGCCAACCCGCAGTTGGCGTGATGGCCTACAATTGTCTGACACCAACCCTAAGTTGGTAAGTCTGCCAACCCGCAGTTGGCGTGATGGCCTACAATTGTCTGACACCAACCCTGAGTTGGTAAGTTTGCCAACCCGCAGTTGGCGTGATGGTCTACAATAGTCTGACGCCACCCTTGAGTTGGGAGAGGCTGATATCCCTCTAGAGATTATTAAGGGTACCTAATTAGTAAAGGTACGTACGACCCGTCGACGTAAGAAATTTAGAAAAATACATAATCTTGCAAAGATTTTAATTTCCGAATCAAATTCTTCTCTAAATTTGTTCAAAATCACGTTTAAAACATTATATCTAAGTACAGAATTGACGAATTCCTTGACATTCATCACTTTTCATCTTCATTGAACTTATGAACTTAACTACTTAATCCGTTTGGACACACAAGTGACATGCAGTAACTTAAAATTTAGTTAAAATTTAGTTACCAACTTAACTACTTAATACATGTAAACGTTTACACGCGTTAAGTGGTTAAGTTGGTAACTAAATTTTAACTAAATTTTAAGTTAAAAGTTGCGTGTAAACAGTCAGTTAAGTGACAAGTGGTAACTTAAAATTTAGTACGCAAGTGATTAAGTAGATTAGGATTTGTTCTATTTTTCGTATAAGTGGGTGGGCGGGGCTTCTCAGTTAACACGTTTGGACGTGATTTTTTAGTTAAGTGCATAAGTTGACAAAGCTGGTGGCGGCAAGAGCTCCTATTTACTTCGCATTTACTCTTTTTTTTTTAAATGTCGGAGTGGAGTTTAGTTTCGACTTTAAAATTTGTTGAAGAATATATAAAATAGATATGCTTGTAGAATAAACATTTAGAAAAAAACATATTCTTGTAAAGATTTTAATTTCCGAATAAAATTCTTCTCTGAATTTGTCCAAAATCACATTTACCATATATCTAAGTACAGAATTGACGAATTCCTTGAGATTCATCACTGCTCATCTTCATTGAACTTATGAACTTAACTACTTAATCCGTTTGGACACACAAGTGACATGCAGTAACTTAAAATTTAGTTAAAATTTAGTTACCAACTTAACTACTTAATACATGTAAACCGCGCATAACGCGCTTGAACCGTTAGTGTCATTCGTTTAGTCACGAGGGACGATTGTGTGTTTTTTGTTTTTGCTCCACGCTTACAAAAAATTGACAATAGCCAAGAATCAAGGTAAGCATGAAATTATATTCTTATTTTATTGTATTTATGCTCATTATATCCCTAGATTCATTTACTAACAAGTCCAATTAGTTGAATTGTGATTGAAAGTAGAATTACATATTTATGTTGTTACTTTTCAAAATTGTGGTTAGCGGCTAATGGTAGCTGAGAAATATGGAGCTTCCTACGGGAACCTGGTAATATAAACGGGAGACAAGAGAAAAACGTATGACGACCGCTATATTCCAAAGTGACTCACATTGACAGATTCATTCATACCCCGAACATGCTAATAATATACTTATATAAAATAATACCCTACCAACCTAAGCTCATACATTACACCTCCCCACTTAAATTACAAATAAATTCTTTTCACTTAGGATCCAAAATTCACAATTGTAAGAGATACATTTAATACATATAAACTATTGTTATGGACAATCAACTATTCCATACTTTAACACGGGTTTTCTTTGGCACTTGGGACGGCTCAGGGGTGACGGTGGCAAATCAAGTGCCGTAGAGTCAGGATGACTAACCGGGGGGTCTTCACAAGTAACCGACCTACTCTCATCCTCCCCATCTATTAACGGTTGCTCTTTGTTATTATTAAGACTATCCCTATCGTTGGGGTGTGTGACGGCATCCCCGTCGCCATCTGGGCACACGGCGGAGCATCGGGATTTGCGTTTCAATTGGTCAATGTGTCTTTGCATAGATTGACCGTTACCACTATCTATAATGTACCTCCTAGAACCTTCTTTGCCTACGACCGTACCTTCCAACCATTTATCGTTACCGCCGTACCCTCTAGCCCTAACTTGATCTCCGACGAGCAGCTCTCGCAGCGGTCCGCCCGACGCGTGCCGCAGCTGCCGCGCCTGCGCATCCCGCACGCAGTCCTCGCGCGCGCGCTCTCCGCGCAGCAGGTCGAGCCGACATCGCAGCGCGCGCCGCTGTAGCAACATGGCGGGGCTGTCCCCGGTGCTCGAATGCACGCTATTCCGATACGTTAATAAGGAAGTTTGCAGGGCAGCGTCCACCTCAATTGACTCTGTAGGGGTTGAGACGAACGGAACCCGTACAATATTTGATTGATAGAAGGTGGATAGTTCAAATGATAGTCCGAAATAACGGTTATAAAACTGATTATAATAAGTAATCCAAGAGTAACACAATTAGACTTAAAACGATAGAAATAATTTGATAGATTTGATAGCTTAAAATAAATGATAGTTGAATGATAGGTATGACCGCCTCGGACACAACTTGTGCACTGAAACTAAATTCGCGCGATTGGCGTAAACTGCAAACGCAGAAATTGTACGTGCTGGCCCGTACATGCTCCCGGGCCAAAGGATGAGAAAGCGGGTGAATTGATAAATAAAAATATACAAAGTGATAGACATCTTAGCTAATTAAGAAAACCACCAAAAAAGTCAAACAATAAAATCGCAAAAAAGTAAAATAAAAAAAATATAAAATTAAATAGCCGTATCTGAAATTGTATACACGGATTGAAGCACCGGCGAGGTGCCTCTATTTTGTCTTGCGCTACGCGCACTATTCACATGATCGCACACTTCACTTGATAGCACACCACTATTGCACGGCACTACACTTAATTGCAAGTCAGTAGCGCGGAGCTGCTGCGCTCGCCGCTGCCGCCGCCGCTGCGCACGCCGCCACGCGCACGCCGCATAATCATGAACGTCGTGATATGAGATGCCTCCTGATAATGGCTCGCTTTGTTTCATCGTATCGATTTGATCTCTTATGGCAAGCAGCTGTTTCTCATTGAATGATTCCGAACTAGTACTGGCAGGTAATTCAGGCAACGAGATGTTGATCAAATGATTTATCGGAGCGATTCCCGGGATCCCAAATTCAGGCTTCATAGTATACTCAGTCACATCTTGTCTGTGACTATAAAAATGATAATCATTTGATTTTATAAGACAGTCTTGACCCAGTGTAAGCAGGCCGGTATTATTCAACTTCACAATTGAAACTTGATCTTCACAAATTAGCGTATAATGACAATAGTCGCAACAGTAATAAAAGTATGTATTTAACTTGTGAGTTATTTCCAGTATATCTGCGCATTTTTTGATGATTGTTTTACATGTTCCTAGATCTTCATCACTTTTCCGACATAAATTTTGATCATCTTTCATATGATAGATAGGCTTTTTTGATCTACACAACACCGTAGTGATATCGTATTCCTCACACTTATTTAAGTCGCTCTCTGATAACGTTATAAATGAATCTTTGTTGATATTTAATGCTAAGTATTCGCTGATAGGTATAAGGCTGATCATATTACTTTGTGTTGGTTTCGGAATAGATATTACTTTATGTAATTCATAGGAGTCTCGTGCTACTAATGGGAATCGTATTTCAAAAATAAGGTATTTCTTTGCTAAGCGGGTTTTTATCTTTAACAGTTTGTAAAGTTTAAACAGATTCTCGTAATTGGGAGGTAAAGTTAGTTCTTTAGGTAATTGAGCTGATATGATATTTAACTCTTGTTGTAATTGCTCGGGGGTTAAGAGGTGAATGTTAAACTTGCCATGAAATATATCAGTGATAGTATCTAAAAGGTAATCTTGAATTATTTTTAACTTGCTCATAACATTGTTTGTAATCATTGCTGACATGGTAAACTCATTAATGAAAGTATAGTTTTGCATTTCAGATCTAATTGAGTTAACCGAGTTTTCCAAGGCATTCATCTTTTTCGTCGCCGACTTATGATGTTTTTCCATGATAGTTTCCACCCTTTTGATAAGATTTAATTCGGCTTCCACAACAGAGGTTTGATTTTTCCACAAATTTGCCAGGTTTATTTGATTACTTTTAATTAATAAAATATCTTTTTCGTATTTCTTCGCAAAACTGTCATCTAATAGGCCAAACAACGAATTAGCAATATTACCTACTCCATTGATAAGCCCGCGCTTTCGGCGCGTGCTCGAAACGATCTGCTGATGAAGTAATAGTTTGTTGTAGTGTTGTAGCTCAGAGTACTCGTGGTTAAATTGATACATGGCACCGTCGCATTGTGATAGGTCTTTTATCTTAGAGCATACTGTTTCTAAGTAACTTATATATTTGCTAGACGCCGCCATTCCTTCCCAGTATGGACTCATTTCATAGTAGACGACAAGACGCCAGTCGTCTCTTATCAGGTGCATGTTAGCGATTTTATCGAAAAATAAAGCATTGTTGGGTTGTAAAGGAGTTATTGAGTATAGGCCATAAGAATTCGTTACTAAGGTCATAAAAAACAATAAAACCGATGTAGCAACTGTAGCCAAATTAAAGTTCCGGTTGTTACGTCGTGACCTTGGTGGAGTAATTGCCTGCAAAGGGTTCTCATCTTGCGGGACTTCTTTGTTTTGGTTGATAGGTAGCAAAGATAGTTTAAGTAAAGGTCTTTTCATATAGCCATTCTTAGTTTTTAACGTCACAACTCTCACATACCCGTCATTACCGGGGTGCAACTCTACTACACGTCCCAGTGCCCATTTTCCTGCAGGAAGGTTGCCATCATTGATAATAACAATATCGTTTAAATTGATATTGGGTTGTGACTGTCGCCACTTGCCTCTTGCAGTAAGGTTTGACAAGTATTCATGTTGCCATCTTTTCCAAATGTCTTGGAATATTTTTTGTGTTAGGTGCCATCGCGTTCTGAGATCTCTTTCAGTTTCATAAATTGATAGGATCGGACCACTTGATAGAAAATGTGAGGGGGTTAAATAATTAAGATCCTCGGGGTCTTCGGTCAACGGACACAACGGTCTTGAGTTTAGGCAAGCTTCTAACTGAGCTAAGACTGTGCTATACTCCTCGAAGGTAAGTTTCTGCTCACCAACCACTCTCCTGAGATGATATTTGAGGCTCTTCACAGCTGCCTCGCACAGACCATTTGCTGACGGCCAGGATGGAGCGTTAAAATGCCAACTGATGCCCATCTCAGCCACGTCGGAGTGAAACTCCTCATCAAAGGTCCTAAGGAGTTCTTCGTATTCTTGCTGTAGAACCTTGTTGGCAACTACGAAGTTTGTGCCGTTGTCACTATAGATATGCCCTGGCTTCCCTCGACGAGCCGACATTCGTCGTAAGGCAGATAAAAATGCTGTACTTGTCAGTTCGGAGACCAGCTCCAAGTGAATAGCCTTTGTTGCTAGGCAAGTAAAAACTGCAACGCAACCTTTTGTAGTTTTGATGCCTCGGCCTGCGTTGGCCTTGATGAACACGTGACCCGTATAATCCACAGCTACGTGATAGAAGGGCCTCGATGGATTGGCTCTTGCTGCTGGAAGGTCACCCATAAGCTGATAGTGATTGCTTGGATTCATTCTTCTGCATTTAACACATTGACGCAGCCGTTGTTTCGTAGCTCTGTTGCCACCAATCACCCAGTACTTTTGCCTTAAAAAAGCTGAGGTTAGTCTGGGTCCGCCGTGATAAGTCAGCTCATGAGCTTGGTCTATTAATAATTCCGCAAGACGACTGCTGTTAGGTATGATGATAGGGTTTTTCATCTCAGGGTCCAGGTTTGCGTGTCGCAGCCTCCCGCCAACTCTTAAAATATTGTTTTCATCCATGAAAGGATTCAACTCACATAGTTTGCTCTTATTGTTAATTTTATTATTATTGTGTAAGTCAAAAATCTCTTGATAATAGGCTGATTGTTGTGTTTGTTTTATAATATGTAACGTTGCTTGTTTGAGTTCGTTAACTGATAGGTATGTTGTTGGATTATGATTCTTTTTTGTAATGTTATTTATAAATCTTCTAATCCACGCTACAAGCCTCACTACTTTGTTAAACGAGCTATAATTTGAAAGAATAGATTGTATGACAGATTCGTCTGATTGCTGAGTGACTAAGTAAACGGCTTTTGATAATTTAAGGTCTTCATTTGTTGAAAAGTCTATGTGTTCGTCGTTGTTATCGTTGTAGCTAGTTAGCCATCTCGGACCTTGCCACCACAGACTAAAATCTTTTAATTGGGTTGCTGTTAAACCGCGACTTGCACAATCAGCAGGATTTTCTTCAGATTTAACATACCGCCAACAGCTTGGCGGCATGATTGGAGTGATTTTTCGTACTCGGTTTGCCACAAATGTTTTCCATCTAGCTGGGTCACCGTTTAGCCAGCCTAGTACTACTGTTGAGTCTACCCAGCCATATGTTTTGATAGTGTGGCCTTGAATACAATGCTTCACCTTATTCATTAATGTTGATAGAAGTAGGGCTCCACATAATTCTAACCGGGGTAGAGTGACGGATTTGCTGGTCGGTACGAGCCTAGTTTTTCCGACTACTAATACTACAGAAGAGTGTGTCCCTTTATTGATGCGGCAGTAAATTACACAGGCATAGGCTTTAACTGAGGCGTCGCTAAAACCATGTAACTCTATGGTTTCATCCTCCTGAGTCAGCAACCATCGTGGTAGTCTTATGTCTTGGATGTCATTGATGTCTTCTCTAATCTTTACCCATTCTGAGTAGATGCTGTTAGGTACGGGCTCATCCCATTTGATATCCGCTGCCCACACTTGCTGGAAGATTAATTTTAATTTAGTTGATAGCGGTGACAGCCAACCTAGTGGGTCAAATAATTTTGATATATCTGATAGAAGCCTTCTTTTTGTGATTTTGTTTGTTAGACCCGCCGGTTCCAACTTTGATAGAAATAGAAAGTTATCCTCCTGTGGGTCCCAGCCTAGGCCCAAGGTCTTTGTTTGTTCTGATAACTTGAAGTTAAAGTTTTCATCAGCTGAGATGATTTCCGTATCTGGTATTAATTCCTTGTTGTTGGACTTCCACTTTCGCAGGTGGAAGCCCCCAGATCGTAATAAATTGATAAGATCCACCTGTAACTTCTTTGCAGCTTCAATGTTGTGACATCCATGGATCAGGTCATCCATATAGAAGGAGTACTCGAGCACGGCGGGAGCTTCGCTATTTTGATAGTGAACTCTCTCATCCTGGGCAAGTTGTTTAAGAGTAATCATAGCCAGGAATGGAGCAGCTTTTGTACCGTACGTTACAGTCGTAAGTTGATATTGCTTGATAGGTTCCGAGGTAGAGTCGCGCCATATGATTTTCTGCAATTTCTGGTCTTCTGGGCAAATCCAAATCTGCCTAAAGAATTGTTTGATGTCGGCAGTAAAAAAAAAATTGATACTGTCTCCACTTGATAATGAGAGACTGCAGATCCTGTTGCAGATTTGGGCCACTACCCATGACGTAATTCAAGCTGTAACCTGACGACGTTTTACCCGAAGCGTTAAAAACCACTCTAAATTTAGAATTGATAGTGTCATCAGATTGCACACAATGATGGGTATTAAAGTATTCCGGTTTCATGTTACTTGTGGACGGAATCATATGACCCAGCGAGCGATAGTCATTGATAAATAATTTATATTGTTTATTAATGTGTTCACTTCTGTTAAATTTATTTTCTAATGACCTGAATTGCGCAACTGCTTTTGATCTCGACTCGCCTAATTTTTCAGAAAAATCTGCAGTCAGTGGCAAGCGAACTTCATATCGACCGTCTTGACGCCTTGTTGTTGTAGATTGATAGTATTCTATGTACTTTTGATTTTCCAATGATGTAGTCGGTTCCTCCCCAATATCCTCAATTTCCCAAAATTTTTGTATTTCTGATAAATTATTGATAATAACGTTGCACTGTAATGATTTTGCGGTTCCAGTTAAAATCCATCCTAAGCGTGTATTCTGCGCAATAGGTACATTATCGCCAATTCGGCATATTCCTTCAAGTAAAATTAAGGAATAAATATCAGCCCCCAAAAGTATATCGACTGGACGACTAATATTGAAATCAGGATCAGCAAGTGAAATGTTTTCTAAATACGTCCAAGATGGCCTTGAGAAAGTGTAGTTAGGCAAGTTTTTAATGAGTTGTTTCATAATATAGACCTCGGTTTCAAACTCAAAATTGCTATTATTGGCCTTGCATTTGATAGAGATGGCACCCTTGCAATTGCTTTCTTTGACACCTACCCCTGATATAACACCTCGACATCTAAGGCGAGCGTGGCCTAATAGTTGAGCGGCGTTTTCCGTTATAATTGATGTTTGAGACCCCTGACCCCATCTTTTGTGCATTTGATAGTGATGGATTCCCGTGAATTGTCTCTGTGAAAAGGTCTTTAAAAGAGCTCCACTGGTGATAACTACCATTGAATGAAGGTATTTCTATTTGAGGTGTAGACTGCTCCCTATGTGACGCGGACCACATTTTTCTATTAATTGCCCTTGTCGCGGCCGCTAGGGGTGAGGGTTGCGGGGGCATCAAGTCCTCGGAACTGGTTTCGCGAGCGCCGACGAAGCTGCGCTCTGACGAGCCGCCCCGCCAGAGCATCTCCTAGCTATCCATCGAATAACACCTCGCGACGTGTTCGCTTAAATATCTTTTTTGTTTAACTTACTATGCAGAAATTATAATACACATGGTGGTACTTATTTTTATTTAATAGTTTTATTTCAAATGCAAAAGTAGGGACCCCGAGCCCGAACATGGTGACCCCGACGTGATCGCGCAACTGATCGCACACGTGGCGCACAAAAGCGAAGCTTCCAGAAGATCCAGGCAGGGAGGTTTCTTACGGGAAGGCGTCTGCATTCAATCATCCAGACCAGCCACTCCACTCCACTGCATCCAGATTCCATGAAGATTATTCAGGAAGGCGTCTAGGACGACTATCCAGGCATCCAGACCAGCCACCCGGTCCACGTGTATCTACGGAAGTTTCCAGCTTGCTCTCGTTTCAAGCCAGCCGGTCCGCCAACTGCGCCGCAGCTATAGCTTAACCAGAGAAGTGCACCTGCATATCCTTTTCCATTATTTTTAAATCCCCATTTCTATTTGACTAATTAGCCTTGCTTGTTCCTCATTAGTCATTTGCTATGTTTCTTAAAAGAACTGGATACCTATCTATTTTCTATCTCATAAACTATTTTATTATTTTTCTGCCGCGACTTGCAAAGTAAGCACTTAAATAAACTTATTACGCACTTACGCAATACCTAGGCTGGACGATACCTAGGCACCTATCTATATTTATTTGCGTAAAGTTCATTGATATCTTTTTATCTATGCATTATTGCATATTACGTTATTAATAACTCGCATTCTTTGTTCCCCTAGTGGTACCTAACCTATCGTCGCGTGCGCAGTGTGCCGGTGTGGCGGCGGCGCGGCGCGGCCTGGCGCCATCTTGTCTGCATCAGCGCGTCTCGCGATTGTGTGGAGCACGAGCCGGACCAATTTACGTACTCCCTTTTTATTTGTTTCTATTTGAATTTAATAGTTCATTCGTTTGTTTTCTTTGTGATATACATATCTAAGGTTTTATAAAATGACTGAAAAGACCTCTGTTTACGTTACGCGAAGCTCGATTAAGGGCCGAATAACTAAATTTAAAAATTATATTGATAAAATTGGTAATTACGAACGCTTTAGCTCAGAGCAAAGGAATGAACTGACATTGAGATTGGATCGATTTCGCAATTTATTAACACAATTTGATGAGGTACAGTCTCAAATTGAAAGTTTGAATCCAGCCTCTTTGGAAGCCGAAATTGATGCAAGGGATGAGATAGAACAGGAATTTCTTTCGTTGATAAGTATAGCTCAAGGTTTATTTGACAAATTTGTCGAGAAAAATGATTTTGCCAGTGTTAATTCAGAAGCTTCCCATTGTAGTCATGTCAATGAAATGAATTTTAAGCTTCCTATAATAAAAATCTCCAATTTCGATGGCTCTTATTTCAGATGGCTCGAGTTTAGAGACACTTTTAACTCTCTTATTCATTTTAACGATAGGATTAAACCAATACATAAATTTCATTATCTTAACTCGTATTTAGAGGGCGAAGCATCGCAAGTTATTAGTAATCTAGAAGTTACCGACGCAAATTACACAGATGCTTGGCGCCTCCTCTGCGAGAGATACGACAATAAAAAGCAATTGATAAGTAATCACTTAAATTCTTTATTTAATATTCAGCCAGTTGGGCGCGAGTCGGCTAAGGCTTTACGATATTTAGTGGATCATGTCTCAAAGAACTTACGAGCTCTAAACACACTGGGTCAGCCGACTCACCAGTGGGACACATTAATTATTTATTTGATTTCGGCAAAGCTCGACAACAATACCAACTTTAAATGGGAGGAGTATAGAAACACCTCTTTTGAAGACATGCCTTCCCTCAACGATTTTAATAAATTTTTGAAGGGTCGCGCTGATGTATTGGAATCTGTCCAGCAAAAGAAATCTGAGAAGGCCGTTAATATCTCTAAACACGATTTTCTAAACTCCCATACACGAAAACTTTTCAAATTTCAGCTGCTTCTGGTGCTTCCTATTCGACTCCGGCGTCGTGTGTCGTCTGCAACGGCGAGCATCGTATATACGATTGCACGTCGTTCCGCTCCAAGTCTATTGAAGATAGGATCTCTGAGGCGGTAAAATTGAAAATCTGTCTTAATTGTTTGAGAATCGGCCACCCGTCGTATCGCTGTAGATTATCTTCTTGTCGTATATGTAAAAGGCGACACCATACGTTGTTACATAGGGAAGTTCCTAAGACCGTTGTAGAATCTTCGCCGCAGTCGAGTAGCGATGCTACGATCGGAGTAATGACCTCACATAATAGTAGCCATGTTTTGCTATCCACCGCTCTAGTAGATGTTTTTAATCCCAACACTAATCTTTGCCTAACTGTCCGTGCTTTGTTAGACAGCGGGAGTCAAACTTCAATTATTACCGACAGTCTGAAACAACAATTACATTTGACTCCTCAGCCAAATACAACTAACATATTAGGTATAGGTAACGTTCCTCTATCGGGCACCCCTGCTCGTTGTTTAATTAGACTAAAATCTAAATATAACGATCAAATCAATTATAATTTATCTTGTTTGGTACTTAAAACTATTTCAGGCAACATGCCACAAAAATATATTGATTTGAAACGATTTAAATTACCTCGAAATATCAAACTCGCCGATCCTTACTTTAACAAGCCTGCGCCCGTGGATATTCTTCTCGGTGCAGATATTTTTTGGCATTTAATCGGTTCTGAGCAAATAAAATTAGGTGATAGTTTACCAATCTCCTAAGGCTATTGTGGTGAAGTTGAGAAGTACGCGTTGTCGCGACGAGCTCTCCTCTGCGGTTGCGAAGTATAATAAAACTCATCCGAGCAACAAGCTGTGCACTTCGCTGCTGGGCATTGGCGGCGACAACAAGCCGGTGTACGTGTCGGAGCACCTGTCTCCGCAGAACAAAGCGCTGCACGCCGCCGCGCGCGCCAAAGCCAAGCAGCTCTCCTACAAGTTCGTGTGGGTCCGCGGCGGTCGAGTCTTCCTACGCAAGGATGAGACCTCGCGCTTCGTGCAAGTAAATAACATGCAAGTGTTGGACTCTTTAAAATAGTATAAAAACCATAGTCTACTTAGCATTATTTTATTATAATTTTAAATCAGTAATGGATAGTTTCTTCAGGTATAGCCAGGAAAATATATGTTTAACTTGCAAAATATTTCAATGTAACGTAAAAGTAGGCAGGAACTTATGCTTGATTTGTTTTATGAAATGCAAAAAACATTTAATTTATATTTTTATAATTCATACATTATTAATCATACTTCAATATATATTAACTATTATTTATAGAGTATCATACTTATTTACTTATTATATATATTTTATTCACATGACAATTATATATAATAGACTTTTGATAAACTTTAAAAATGGCGAATAAAACTAAACATTTAGTTATCTATAACGCTGGTTCTTTGAACACTGGGCACGACGATTTTATCGTTGCAATGGACCGTTTTAAAGCCGATATAGTCGCCATAAATGAGACTTGGCTCAGCGCGGGGCAGGAGGTGTGTGCGCCCGCGCCGCCCGGCTACCGGCTGCGATGTGCGCCGCGCCCGCGGGAGATGCGCGGCGGCCGCGGCGGTGGCCTCGGGTTTTATATAAAAGACGGTATTCGTGTTCGGTATCTCAACAATACAGATAAAACTATTGAGCAAATGTCGCTTACAACAAAATCTAATGGCTTCACACTGGCAATAGGCACAGCTTACAGGCCGCAGTGGATGAACACCGACACTTTTATAGACATTCTGACGGATTCTGTTTCTAAGTTCTCACCTTTCGATTATTTAATCTTGATGGGTGATTTTAATATTAACTGTCTTGCAGAAAAAGATTGTAAGACTACGAAACTAAATCAGTTCCTTCGCAGTATGGATTTACAACAGGTAGTTTCTGCACCAACCCACTTCACTGCAGAGTCTGAAACACTTATTGATGTTGTGTGCACTAACTGTCAGGTGCGTGAGGTTACAGTCCATGACATCACGGGATCGTTTGGACACGCAATGGTTAATGTTACCCTTTCAATTAAAAAACCCAAAATCCCTCCTAAAATTGTATCTTATAGACCGCTTAAGCATATTAACATTAATGATTTTAATGAAGATCTAAACTCTATTAACTGGGAGTGTATTGAAAAAGAACCGAGTGTTGACTTAATGGTAGCTAAGCTAAACGCATTACTTCTACAGCTTTTTGATAGGCATGCTCCTTTAAAAACATCGCATATCAGAAGTGACCAGTCGCCCCCATGGATCACTGATACAGTAAAATTGATGATGAAGATGCGTAATAAAGCGCGCACAGTAAAAACCGCAGACAATAATAACTATTATAAAGATTTGAAAAAGTTGGTAAAAAGCAGTATTTATAATGAGAAGCGAGCTTACTTTGATTTTTTTATTAATTCAAATATAAACAACAGTTCTACCTTTTGGAAAACCCTTAAAAACAAAATATTAAGAGATCCCAGTAAGAGTGATTGTCTCCCTGAGTGTTTTAATGATGCTAACAGGATAAATGATTACTTTTTGAATATACCTACATGTGATTATTTGGCATCTTTATCGGAAATCAATAAATTTTTGAATATTAATGTTAATTCATCCTTCGCCTTTAAGCCGGTTGAAGAGGCTGCTGTACTGAAATTAATTATTTCTATAAAGTCTAACCTCATGGGCAATGACAATGTCAGTAGAGATATGATCATTCTGACATTGCCTAGAACATTACCTATTTTAACATTAATAATAAATCAATCTTTGCTGACTGGCGTCGTCCCACAAATATGGAAGGATGCTTTGGTTAGTCCTATACCTAAAACTACTCACCCTCTGGAATTGAGAGATATCAGGCCCATCAGTATACTTCCTTTTCTTTCTAAAGTATTAGAAAAGGCAGTATATTTTCAAATTTTAGCATATATAGAGCAAAATAACATCTTGCCCTCGCTCCAGTCAGGCTTTCGTAAAGGCCATGGCACAGTCACCGCGTTACTAGATGTGACTGATAACATTCTTGCGGAACAAGATGTAGGACGTGGTACGGTCTTAACACTCTTAGACTTTTCCCGCGCTTTTGAAAGTATTGACATTTCTTTATTACTTGCGAAATTGTATTCCCATGGTTTGGATCCTCTTGCGGTACGATGGTTTGCTAATTACCTCTCCGGGCGTTGCCAATCGGTGAAGCTCCGAAGATCTGATGGCACTTTCTTGATTTCTAATCCGAAGCCTGTAAGCCGTGGTGTTCCCCAGGGCTCTATTCTTGGGCCCCTGTTATTCATTTTATACAGTGCAGATCTTTGTAACGAGATTAGAAATTGCAAGTACCATCTCTATGCCGACGATGTTCAACTGTACATCTCTGAAGTACCCGATAAAATGTCACAAGCGGTGTTAAAACTAAACGAAGATCTAGACAGAATAGCAGAGTGGTCGGTTAGAAACTCCCTAGTTTTAAATCCGGATAAATCCAAGTTTCTCATCCTAGGCTCAAAATCACAGATTAACAAAATAAGTATTCATAACCCTGTAGTCAGCATTAAGGGACAAAGTATCTGTCGTGTTGATGAGTCAAAAAATCTAGGAGTTCTTTTCGATAATCAGTTGCGCTTCGAAAATCACGTCGAAGGCCTGGTGAGGTCTTGCTTTTATAGATTAAAAGTGTTATATAAAATAAGACATTTATTATCCGAAAGGTCTAGAATTTTGGTTTGTGAATCGCTCGTACTGTCTCGGCTTAATTATGCGGACCTTGTTTATGGCCCTAGACTTTTATATAAAACTACTCGTCTAATTCAACGTGTACAGAACGCCTGTTGTAGGTTCTGTTTTAATGTACCTCCAAGGAGTCATATAACTCCATTTTTAAACAATGTGGCAATTTTGAATATGGCGTATCGCAGAAAGTTGCACCTTGCTTCTTTATTATTCGACATAGTCTATTTTAAAAGCCCAGAATACTTATTTTCCAAATTAAAATTTTCTACTTGCAAATATAATAATAATCTCAGATCACAACGTCCCCCACTAAGTACACAGCAACACCGTACAGCGGCTTTCACAGGCAGTTTTCGTTACCATGCTACAAAATGTTGGAACGATATACCACCACCAATAAGGAATCTGAAATCTAAAGCAACATTTAAATTAAAAACAAAAAAGCTTTACTTAGACCAACAGATGCTTTTGATTTTCAAAAAATAGATTGGTATCGAAAACTGAAAACTAATTCACTTCTTATCTATGTAACTACTATCATATTTAGATTAACATGTCATGTTATTATTTTTGAATATGTAAAAGTTATGAATTAGATATATTTGAACCTAAACTAACCACATAAGTTTATTATTGATATTATTTTATATTAACTCTATTAATTTTAATTATATGTATAAGTACCTATACTATAATCATCGTTATCTTATTTACTGCACTTACTTATATTGCGTTTAATTGAGGTTTTTGTTTATTTAGAATTTATTGTATTCCTTTATACCTTTCCTATTTAGTAATTATTTGGCAGTAGCTGAAAATCAGCGTTTCGCTACAAGCGAATTAGAGCTGAGCTATAGCCTTTTTGCCTTTTGGTAGCATAGCACTTCCGAATTTCACTGTAATTTGAATTGTAGGATTTCGGTTCTTTTAATGTAAACCATTCTATTGTCTCATTTTTACCATTAATTCTATTTTTGTTTTAATGTGTTAAAATGTTTATATTATGAAATGTATATATATATTTTTAATGTGTCACTTTTGACTATATACAACATTTAAATTGTGTCCTTAGTCCATATATTTTCTGTAAAAGTGAATTGAAAAAAATAATGTGTTACCATTTTTGGCAAATAAAGTTTTTATCTATCTATCTATCGTCCGCGATTAATCGTACGCGATTCCCAGTTCGGGTTGGATACTGGCGGGTCCTATTAATTATTCTTATCGACTACCTTCACATTCTATTCATAGTAATCATATTTCTATAGACGATAATTTAAATGAGGAGTTAACGAAGTTTTGGAAACTCGAACAATTTCCTTCTCCGACAAAGCAATATACAGACATTGACGCTGAATGCGAACATCATTTTTGTACACACACATATCGCGACACGAACGGTCGTTTTTGCGTTCGTTTACCATTAATTACTGAGCCGACTTGTTTAGGTAGTTCCTTCCATACAGCTAAGAAACGTTTTTTAAGTTTAGAGAAACGATTTAAATATAATCCTATACTTAAAAATCTTTATAATCAATTTATTGCAGAATATTCCGATTTGGGTCATCTTTCTAAATACAATGTTAATTTTAAAGACCCGCATTATTTTATTCCTCATCATGCCATTTTAAAGCCTAATAGTGAGTCCACGAAACTTCGCGTTGTATTTAATGGTAGTGCACCTACCACATCTGGTTACTCGGTTAATGACATACAGATGGTAGGACCGACAATACAAGGATCGTTTTTTAACATTTTACTAAGATTTCGTACTTATACATATGTGCTATCTGGCGACATTGAAAAAATGTATCGTCAAATATTAGTTCAAGAATGTGATCGTAACTTGCAATTAATTCTGTGGCGAAACAATGAAAATGAGCCTTTACAAACACTTAGATTAAATACAGTTACATACGGTTATTCTAGTGCTAGTTTTTTGAGTACGCGGTGTTTATGGCAGCTAGGACAGGATTGCAATGATCCTAAAATTAAATCAATTATTCAAAACGATTTTCTAGTCGATGATTTGCTCACGGGTTCTGATTCCAAAGACGAGCTACTTTATATTAAAAATTCAATCGAACGGATTTTATCTACTGCTTGTTTCCCGCTACGTAAATATCGATCAAATTCATCTTCAATTCTAAACGATGATCAAGGACCTAATCCTGAAGGAAGTTTGATTATTAGTTCTTCTTCACATATTCTAGGCGTAGGTTGGGATTCCTCAGCCGATATTATTCATTTTCCTATACAATATACAGCTCGGTGCGACACACCTACTAAAAGGTCGATATTATCGGATTCTTGTAAGATTTTCGATCCCTTAGGTCAACTTTGCTTATTAACAATAATTCCTAAAATTTTAATACAAAGATAATGGCTAGCTAAATTAGATTGGGACGAACCCGTACCTTACCCCATAAGGGAAGCATGGCAACGGTTTGCCGATGGGTTGTCCGCTCTCAGTTCTACATTGTTTTTTGTGATAGCAGCGCCAGCGCCTACGCAAGTTGTATTTATCTAAAATCTATTAGCGATACAGGCAAGGTAGTGGTGCGGTTACTGTGCGCGAAGGCGCGCGTTAGCCCCGCTACACTAACTACGATCCCTCGTCTCGAGATATGCGCTGCAGTGCTCGGTGCTCAGCTCACCGCTGCGGTCGTTGCCGCCCTGCGCTGCCAGATACGCAATGCTTACTATTGGACAGACTCGACTATTGTTTTAGCTTGGTTGCAAACTAGTCATACTAAATTAAACACCTTTGTATCTAACAGAACGTCTAAAATTTTAGAGTTGACCGAAGGCTCAGAATGGCGTCACGTCCCTACAGATTTAAACCCCGCGGATTTCGCTTCGCGCGGAGTGGATGCTGGCAAATTATATAGTTTAGAGATGTGGTGGAACGGTCCTGCATTTTTATACAAATCTAAAGCTAACTGGCCTGCACTAAATACACGACCCTGCGATGAAATTCCTGAATTAAAAATTAATTTGACGCAAACCAGTATGATTAAGCTTAGCCCATACAAATTAATTGATTTTGAGAGATATTCTAAACTTAAATATATACAGCGGTTATTTGCTTATGCACTTCGATTTATTTTTAATTGTCGCAATTCTATTAATAAGAAAGGGGGTATTCTGCAGCCATGTGAGCTCGATTCTTCATTTAAGTATTTAGTTAAGTTTTCACAGCTAGCATCTTTCGAAACCGAATTGAAACTTTTAAAAACTAACCAGCCTCTTAATTCTAAATGCAACATTATTTCTCTTAACCCGTTCCTTGATGGTGAAGGCATACTACGCGTAGGTGGCCGCCTTGATTCATCCTTTTACTCTTTTGAAACCCGTCATCCCATGCTTTTACACAGCAAGCACAGGCTCACCAAGTTGTTATTTCAGCAGGAACACTTGCGACTTCTTCACGCTGGTCCGCAGCTTCTTCTATGTTCGATGCGGGGGTTGGTGTGGGCGGTGCGCGGCCGCGACTTGGCGCGAACCGTGCATGTGTCGCCAGTGCGTGGTGTGCCGACGTCGAGCCGCCACCTCCGCCGCTCCTGTCATGGGCGCGTTGCCCCCAGAGCACATTACACCTGATTACCCATTTATTAGTGTTGGAGTCGACTTTGCTGGGCCGTGATAGTCGATAGACAGGGGAGGGGTTGTAAAATAACAAAGTGTTATATGGCTATATTTATTTGCACTAGATATAAATGCGTACATTTAGAAGCCGTAAGTCAACTATCTAAGGACTCTTTTATTTTATCGCTGCGTCGTTTTATCGCTCGCAGAGGAAAACCACGCGAAATTTTATGCGACAGTGGTCGCAATTTTGTTGCTGCTGCCAAAGAAATCGGCGATTTTATTGATTCTAATTCTTGCTCTATCACTGATTTTGCATCTAATGAGGGCATTAAATTCAAATTTTCACCGGCTTATGCTCCGCACTTTGGGGGTTTATGGGAAGCAGGTGTGAAGTCCGCCAAGTTCCATATAAAAAGAATTTTAGGCAATGGTCATTTGACTTTTGAGGAATTATCTACAATGTTTAGTCAAATAGAATCTATCCTGAACAGCCGCCCGTTGTGTCCTTTATCTTCCTCGCCTAACGATTTCCATCCTCTCACTCCAGGTCACTTCATCATCGGCCGCGCACTCACTTCGCTGCCGTCGTCCTGCCTGAAAGGCATTAACGAAAACCGCTTAGACAGATTTCAGAGGCTAGAGTCCATGAGGCAGCATTTCTGGCGGCGCTGGCAGATGGAGTATGTGACAGAGCTCCAGCAGAGGAACAAATGGCAGGTTCCTGGCAGGCAATTTCAAGTAGGAGACCTGGTACTGATGAAGGAAGACAATACACCCCCTCTCCAATGGCGCCTTGGACGGATATCCCATTCATATCCCGGAGCGGACGGGATATGTCGCGTAGCGGATGTAGCTACTATCACTGGCACCTACAGACGAGGTGTACGCTATCTCTGTCCCCTATTGGATGAATTAGACGACACTTTGAAGACTAGTGCCTTCAAGGCCCCCCAGGATGTCGCGGCCGCTAGGGGTGAGGGTTGCGGGGGCATCAAGTCCTCGGAACTGGTTTCGCGAGCGCCGACGAAGCTGCGCTCTGACGAGCCGCCCCGCCAGAGCATCTCCTAGCTATCCATCGAATAACACCTGGCGACGTGTTCGCTTAAATATCTTTTTTGTTTAACTTACTATGCAGAAATTATAATACACATGGTTGTACTTATTTTTATTTAATAGTTTTATTTCAAATGCAAAAGTAGGGACCCCGAGCCCGAACAGCCCTTATTATTTCATGGTATTTCGTTTCGTACTTAAAGAACGTAGCCTCATAATCTGAATTCCTACCCCCGAGCTCACTGTCTAGCTCCCAATGTAAAGTATCAATAATAGACCAACGAGATTGGATAGACCGCAGTATATGATCGAATTCCCATTTTTCCGATATAGACTCTATTATTATGTTAGAAACGGTGTGTTCAAATGCCTTAAAATTACTGTTTTGCTTTCGTAATAACTCATCGGTTTTGCTACTCGTCCCCTGTGACTGCAGCAGAGGAACCTGGGGTGACGGTTGACGAGATTTTCCAGGCATACCCAACGGAGTAGCCGGTTTAATTACTGGCGTAGTAGGCCTGTCGTCCCTGCTTTGATAATTGATGATTGCCGCTTTTCTTTTCTCATATTTTTCATGAACTATCTCAAATTGATTGCTTGTAAAGTATGAATGAGTCTTGGCGTATTCAATGCTGCATAAATTGTTATGATTAACTTGAAATTCCTGCCAGTACTTATCGAGAGTGTCCAATCTCCGTCGGATATAATCCGGGGTTTTCCGGTCGGCACCGTCTTTCTGAAAATTAGTATATATTTGCTCGATGGCAGAATGAGTTTGTTGTTGATTCGCCAAGATGTCTTCCATACTGAACATGATGAATGCAGTGATAGTGAAAAGGAAAGATCTTACTTGAATTTCTGCTTAGCTGCTTGCCTGTCGGTATGTGAGCGTCTGTACCCACAATATCCAATATTTGATAGCTAGCGTCTCTCGCTAGTTCAGTCCTCACTAGTTATACACAGTCCAATATATCTGAGTACACACGCGAGGCCCTTTCGAAAGACCACAAATATGTAGGGGTTGAGACGAACGGAACCCGTACAATATTTGATTGATAGAAGGTGGATAGTTCAAATGATAGTCCGAAATAACGGTTATAAAACTGATTATAATAAGTAATCCAAGAGTAACACAATTAGACTTAAAACGATAGAAATAATTTGATAGATTTGATAGCTTAAAATAAATGATAGTTGAATGATAGGTATGACCGCCTCGGACACAACTTGTGCACTGAAACTAAATTCGCGCGATTGGCGTAAACTGCAAACGCAGAAATTGTACGTGCTGGCCCGTACAGACTCTCTAATTGCCTTCTTGATTGCTCGCTTGCAAAGTTTCACCGCATTTTCTGCAGCTCCGTTTGATGCTCCACGGACGCAGATCACAGGGCCACGCGCCTGCGCCTCGGCCGCACACGTGGCGCACTGCGCACACACGGCCTCTACATCGGCATCGATGCCTGCCCACCATACATAGCTCCGGGCTAGCGATTTCGTTTTAACAATACCCATATGACTCGCATGTAGCTGCTTTAACACTATACTACGTAATGCGGTCGGAACAATAACCATATAGCCCCACATTAGACATCCTCGATCAATATAAATCTCATTACGTTTGTTGTAATACGGCTTGTATTCGTCTTCCGTGCACGTTAACGGCCACCCGGATTGAACATACAACGTAAGCTTGCTTAGAAGCGTGTCCTTACTAGTCGCTACTCGCACGTAATTGAGAGTTACCGGCAAGAACGTCTCTACAAAATTTAAATACGTACTCTCTTTGACGGCTCGCGCATCCGTGGCACTGGTTCGTGGCAGCCGTGATAGCGCATCTGCACAATTTTTTTGCGACGAGACGTACTCAATTTCGTAACTGCACCCCGATAACAGTACCGCCCACCTTTGTAACCGCGACGCTGCCATTACGGGGATTCCGGCTTTACTACCGAAAATATACGTCAACGGCTTATGGTCTGTTCGCAAGGTAAACCGCCGAAATTTCCTAATTCCATACACTATACCTAAGGCCTCTCTATCTATCTGCGAGTACGCCCGCTCGGCCGGCGTAAGCGACCGCGAGGCATACGCGATGGGGCGCTCGCCGTCGCCGGTGACGTGCGAGATGACGGCGCCGATGCCGACGCTGCTCGCGTCCGCCGTCAGGATCAGCGGCAGCTCGCTCGAGTAGTGCACCAGCACTTCACTTGATATTAACTTGTCTTTAATTATAGCGAATGCCGTCTCACATTCCGTGCTCCATACATATTTGACATTAGCTCTAAGTAAATTATATAAAGGTGCTAAGACAGAACTCACGTTTCTTATAAATTTACCGTAATACATTACCATGCCTATGAACGACCTAAGCTCGGATACCGTCGTCGGCGCTGACGTGTTCACGATGGCCACGACTTTGTCAGGACAAGTTTGTATTCCCCTCTTGCTAATTACATGGCCCAGATAATTGACAGAATCCTTGAAAAACTCACATTTATCGGTTTTTACCTTGAGACCGCTAGTCTTTAAACGATCAAAAACTTTATGTAAATTATTTATATGTTCTAGTGTATTCCTTCCCGTAATAATAATATCATCCAAAAATACCCCTACATAAGTCAAATCGGCAAACAATTGCTCCAAATGTTTTTGGAAGTTACCTGGACTAGATAACCCGAATACTAAACGATTAAACATAAAAAGTCCCTTATGCGTGTTTATCACCGTGTATTTCTTAGTGTCGTCTAATTCGAATTGCGCGTAAGCTTGTGAAAGATCAATTTTACTGAACGTTTCGCCCCAAAAACAAATCTTCGGTACGAGGTAGCGGGTAACGGTCAATTTCGATTACCTTATTGAGTGTTAATTTGTAATCGGCGCAAATCCTAACACTCCCGTCCTTCTACATTACCGGTACAATCGGCGTGACCCAGTCCGAACGCTCGACCGGCGTGAGGATGCCGTCACTCACCACCTGTGCCAGCGCGCGCTCCACGGGTGCCCGCAGCGCGTACGCCACCGGCCGCGCGCTCAGGAAAACCGGTTGCGAGCTCTCGCGGATGTGTATGCTAACCTTACCGCCGGTGAACCGTCCGAGGCCCTCCGAAAACACCTCACAGTATTTGGAACTGAAATCATTAAAGTTGAAATTACTATTTGATACAATATGGTTCACTGCGTCAATTTTAAGTTCAGGTAAATGGATTTTTAGTTCGAGTAACCACTGTCTTCCTAGTAGCGCCGTCTTAGCGTCGCGCACTACGTACAAGTCCAAATATTTTTCATGCCCGCGGTATTTCACAAGGGGTCTGATTACCCCCACGGGGCGCACTGACTCCCCAGTATAATATTTTAAAATTAATCTACAATCCTTTAATTTTAACTGATCAAAATATTTTTTGTAATATCCGTAACTTATACAAGGCACTGCACTACCCGTGTAACATTCCATAGCGATGACTTTATTTTGCACATTTAATGTTATCATAAATGGTTTGCACAGTTCTAGAGCTAATTGACTAATTTCAACTGCGATTACCTCATCACTGCCTTCACTATCTATGGCAATCGCCGGCACCTCCACGTCGACATTGTGATGTCTCAACACATTGGGACAAACACGTCGCAGATGACCCTGCTACTTGCACGCTCTGCACACGTAGCGCGCAAATCTGCATCGCGCCCACTCGTGCGCGCCGCCACAGGCGCGGCACCGCGGGTCTGCGGCCGCCTGCCGCCGCTGTGGCCGATCCGCCAGCGCCGCCTGCCCGCCACGCACCGACGCGTCCGCCGCGGCCGCTCGCCTGGGGCGCTCCGAGCCGCGGGCCCACGCGCCGCTCGCCGCCGCCGCCGGTCTCCACGCCGCCACCATTACCATTACCTTAATAAGTGCATAATTTTTATTTATAATGCATATAACTCATAACTATTTTGCAGTAGTTAAAAAAATATTTTCTTGCTGGATGGATTTTGAAATATTTTGTAAATATTGTATTTAGACACTTATCAAATCAAATCAAATCAAATCAAATCATTTATTGCACGAACATAGGTAAAAAAAGATGTCATACAAGTAACAGCACAGCCATATTCTGCCATTGCGGCGTGTACAAGGTTTACGTTTAAAATTACAATTTACTCAATTTATACATTTGTCATTTAAGTATCCATATGTCCTATAATGCATTTATTTAATAGAAATGATTTTAAATTATATTTGAATTCATTTTTATTTTGGCGGAGAGGTCATTGATAAAAATTAAAAACAAAATCGGGCCAAGATGAGATCCCTGGGGTACTCCTGATGCTGCCTCGTATGGAATCGAGTCGTATCCAGCAACAGACACAATCTGGAGTCTTTTTGATAAATAAGACTCAAACCAATGCAGCAATGAACCTTGTATACCATAGTGAAGGAGCTTCTTTAAGAGAATCTGATGACATACACTACTGACAGACTACTACAGACAGGCACTACTGAGGTCAGTATATACTACGTCAATTTCACCCTTTTTATCGATTGAAGAAGAGAGGTCAGTAAGGAAGTGCACTAAATTTGATTGCGTACTACGGCCCTTACGAAACCCGTGTTGATATGGAGTTAGCGTTGGTTCAATATGTCGGGTTAATATAGGACACACTAATGACTCAAAAAGCTTAGAAAGACATGACAGTATGGCCACAGGCCTATAGTTCCTTGTCAAAGTTCTATCACCATTCTTATGCAAAGGTATAATTCTGGCTTTTTTTCCATTCGTCTGGAAATTTACCGGTTTTAATAGACTCATTAAAAATTATAGTGAGTGGATAACTCAACCCACGTCCACATCTTTTGACAAAAATGGCAGGAATGCCATCAAGTCCGGGTCCCTTGCAAATGTCTAAAGTTTTAATTTTGTCAGAAATATGCTTTTCTGTAAAGAATATTTTATGGATAACATTGTCACAAGTAGGAAAATGACGTCATAACCAGTACTGTTTGAATTTTTGAGGTGCTTAATTATGGTCAAAATTTCATTGGATGTAGTGGGCTTCATAAATAATGATTTTAAATTACTGGAAATATTATTATTTTTAAATTTGCAACTATCATTATCTTGTTCTTGATCAATAAAAAAATTATTGAATGAGTCTGCAATATCTAAAGGATCTGTCAATTTAACGCCGTTGTTTATTATTTGGTCAATATAATGTTTTGGTCGATTATTTTTATAGTCATTAATTAGTTCCCAAGTTGCTTTCATTTTATTATTAGATGTTTTGATAAAATAATTATTTTGAGCTCTTTGAGTTAGTTTAATTACATTTTTTAGGCGTCTGGAGTACATTTTCAACTTACTTTTATTCTCTAGAGTTGGTGTTTTTCTAAATTTCCATAATAAATCTCTTTTATTTTTAGAGCATTGCATGATACCTTTTGATATCCATTTTGGTCGTTGGTTATTGTTAATTTTTACCCGAACTAATGGAAAACACAACTCATAAAAAAGTTTAAATAAATCAAAGAAATGGTTGAATGGTTCATTAGGATTGACAGAGGAATAGGTTTCTGTGAATTGAAGAACTTTAATACAATCTTTAAATTTCCTGATATTATCTTTACTAAAGTCGCGCTTTATAATAAACGAGTGAGAAGCAATTACAACACCTCTATTAGGACCTCTATTTATCTCTACTAAGCTTTCGACGTTAGCATCAAAACAATATTGGTCCATTTGCGTCAAATTGGCAAGGTAAAAAAGCTTGACAAATGGGTACCCCACGAACTCAATGACCGCCAGCGCGAAGTACGCGTGGAGACGTGCCTTGCACTGCTCAGCAGGCATACAAATGAAGGAATTCTGAACCGCATTGTTACTTGTGACGAGAAATGGATCCTGTTTGACAAACGTAAGCGCTCAGCAAGTTGGTTGGACCCTGGTTCAGCACCCAAACAATGCCCTAAACGAAAACTTACCCCTAGAAAAGTGATGGTCACTGTTTGGTGGTCTAACGTGGGTGTAATTCATCACAGCTTCTTGAAAAACGGGACAAGCATTACTGCAGATGTGTACTGTGAAGAACTGAACACAATGATGGAGAAGCTCGCACGTCTCCAACCAGCTTTGGTCAATCGTTCGGCTCCACTGCTCCTGCACGACAACGCGCGACCTCATACTGCACAGCAGACGGTCTCCAAGCTACAAGAGTTGGGGTTGGAAGTTCTCCGTCATCCGCCGTACTCACCAGACCTTGCGCCTACAGACTTCTACTTTTTCCAGAATTTGGATAACTTCTTGGCGGGAAAAAAATTCAATACCCGAGAGGCAGTACAAAATGCCTTTGAAGAATTTGTTGCCTCCCGTCCAGCTGATTTCTTCAAGAAAGGCATCAATAAGCTACCAATGCGTTGACAAAGATGCATTGATTGCATGGGTAATTATTTTGATTAATAGAAATAAAAAATATATATAAAAAAATTACGCTTCATTTATTCCGTGAAAAACGGCAATTTCATAGGTAAAGACCTAATATACATATTAAAATAATTTTGTGATTAACAAGTTCCACGGCTGAACATTCAATGACGTTTGAAATACTGAGATCTTCAATTTCTTGTAAAGTCTTATATTTAATATGGTTTCGAACTAAAATACAAGAGCCTCCATGCCTATTATTTCGGGAAAATTTAGAAGCTAAATTATAATTTAGTATCTTTAAGAGACTTGTATCAGATTTTAACATATTATGCTCTGTAATACATACAACATCAACCCTTTTATTTTTATTTTCTAATTCATTTAGCGAGACAGTTAACAAATTTGACTTCTCCAATAGGCCATTTATATTCTGATGCATAATATTATAATACTTATAACTTAAATCAACTTTTTTTGTTCTTTTTATGACAACATTTTATTTGTTTGACAATTTGAATTCTTTGTCGTTTATTGTTGTTGCTATGGGTGTGTGTTTGTTTTGGAACTTTTCCCTGCATTTCTTTGAATTCACAATTTTTCTGCTCGCCTACTGTGACTCGTGCCGATCAAAGAAAATAATTTCGCACATAAATCCAAACAAATAAAAAGCACAAAATAAAATATTTGACTATAATGCTGACATAAATATATTTTTTGTGATATTATTTAATATGTTATGATTTTGACACTTTTTAAAGTAATTAATACAACTGAATATCTATGTCATCTATTTAAAATCATAAAGATTCCCTCAAGTATTTCTTTTTCACCTATAGTTCGAGAACCTTGTCTCTATCGGTAAAGATGCACGCAGTTACATATTCTTTGATTTGCTTTTATGTCTTTTATACAGGGTGTTTGGTGCAGGGTTATCCAAACCCTATGGGTGTGTAGGTGGTACTAATTGTAAAATACAAATTGAAGTAAAAGACCCTAACTGTTATAATTTTTTTTCAATGATTTTTTTTTGTATTTTTTTAAGTTTTTCCGAAATCTTACCTTTCCAACCGTACAACTTTTTTTGGAACATGTTTTTGCTACGAATTTTTATGTAAATTTGGTCTCAGATGTACCCTTCGTCTGTCAAAGACGTTATTGGTTCAAAATAAAGAGCAAAAAAAATTTTACAGGCCCTAAAGTTAAAAAAATAAAAAACATTAGTTAAAAAAGGCAACTTTATATCTTTTAAAAAAAACCATTAACGATCGAGGAGTTCAAGTACTTGTAAAAAAATCTCTAGTAATCCCTCTTTACATCGGTATACTACATGTAGCAAAAAAATTTATGAATTTGTCAAAAATACAACTTTAAGGGAAAACGGAGTAAAAACACAAAAGTAAATGTTTACATTTTTATTCTTTAAAACTACAAATTTTGTTCAAATACGCCTCCCCTACTTCTAATGCACGCTCGATATCTTCGCCTAATTTCAACAGTCGTAGTACGGAGCGTCATCTCGACTTTCATTTTTGCAAATGCTGCGTCAATTCTTTCAATTAATTGTTGTTTTGTTTGTATTTCAACTTCATATACAAGCTCTTTTGCACGTCCCCATATACAGTAGTCAAGAGGGGTCAAATCTGGGGATCGTGGAGGCCATGAGATGGGGCCAAGTCGTCCAATCCACGCATTGGGGAACGAGTTATCTAGGAACTCTCGAACTGTTAGCCGATAGTGTGCCGGACAACCATCATTTTGAAATACTATCGGTCGATCTTCTCGATATATCGGCACATCAGTTCAGGGAGATCATTTTCTAAAAATTCGAAATAATTGTCCCCGTCAAGAGTGTCTGGTAAGTAGTGAGGTCCAATCAGATGTTTGCCAATTATACCTGCCCAGACATTGACAGAAAATCGTGTTTGATGCGATGCCTGCCTTGTAACACGGGGATTTTGTCCTTTTTTTGTCCAGTGGTGTAAATTGTGTTGATTGAAAATCCCTTCACGTGTGAATTTCGACTCATCCGTCCATAGAATGCTTTTTAAAAAGTTTCCGTCCTCTATGTCCGTATTAAGTATAAAACGACAGAATTGCATTCGTCGCGCGTTATCACCTTGCACTAAACCTAAAACAAGAAAGAAAAAACCGTTAAAAAAATCTTAACGATTATGGAACAGTGCAGTTTCGACTGTAATGAGGCACCCATGAGATAAAACAAAAAAATACAAGTGCAATACCAATAATCTTTCTAAGTTTATCAGTTCAATTCCAGTCCAAGGATACTCCACCTTGAGCCACAGACTCGCTTGAGCGTGTAAATTCACATCAGACGATCACGGTCGACAGTGGTCAAATGCCTGACTGTCAACCATTAAAAAAAATTATTCACCTCAAACGTCTTGTCTAATTAAACTAAAACAAAGATAAGCTACATTAAATTAGGCACTTCAAAGTAATTTACCTTGCACCGGAGTGTAGTGGAAAGGATGCCTTCCATCTGCATTGACGACAGACCATACTTTCCATATGGAAACACCCAGATCTCTGGCGACTTTTCGAGTACTGGTAGTGGGGTCATTATTGAACGCTTGGAGTATGGCTTCGTCTATAGCACCTGGATGCTGTGTTGCGCTGACTCGTGGTTCTCGAAAGGTTAAGTTTCCTGTTTCACGAAGTCGTCGAAATGTACTTGAAAAAGTGTTATGATGTGGTACACGTCTGTTGGGATGCAACTCTCTGTACAGTCTTTGAGCTGCGCGTGTATTGCCATCGCATCGACCATACGCATAAATAATATCAGCGTATTCTTCATTGGAGAATTCCGCCATTTTGTGACAAAAACAACGATAGCAAAAACTTTACAACTAACAGCAAAACAACAAAACGTAACAAATAACAAAAATATTAACGAAAGCTTAGATACGTCTCACAGTAATCATAGTTAAACCACGACTAAAGACAAAAATACTGTAGCTTAAAGCGATTCCACTTCACAGGTAAGGATTGAAGGTCTGGTATTCGATGATAGAAAGAGATAGAAATATGCAACACAATGAACATAGCGAAACAAAAGCTTTTTACCTGCTTTTGACATGTATGCCTCGCACTAATTACAATAACTATTGAATTGCTCTTTTCTTGCAATGCAGTGTTTACTAGTTTAACGTTTCTACGAATATTCCTATTAAATAATTAACTAATTTGGAGGTAAATGATTCTAAATTATTTGTTATTTGAACGAAATTTGTAAAGTAATAAATTAAAAATGTAAACATTTACTTTTGTGTTTTTACTCCGTTTTCCCTTAAAGTGGTATTTTTGACAAATTCATAAATTTTTTTGCTACATGTAGTATACCGATGTAAAGAGGGATGACTAAAGATTTTTTTACAAGTACTTGAACTCCTCGATCGTTAATGGTTTTTTTTTTAAAGATATAAAGTTGACTTTTGTAACGAATGTTTTTTGTTTTTTTAACTTTAAGAGCCTGTAAAAAAATTTTTGCTCGTTATTTTGAACAAATAACGTCTTTGACAGACGAAGGGTACATCTGAGACCAAATTTACATAAAAAATTGTATTAAAAACATGTTCCAAAAAAAGTTGTACGGTTGGAAAGGTAAGATTTCGGAAAAACTTAAAAAAAATACAAAAAAAATCATTGAAAAAAAATTATAACAGTTAGGGTCTTTTACTTCAATTTGTATTTTACAATTAGTACCACCTACACACCCATAGGGTTTGGCTAACCCTGCACCAAACACCCTGTATATTTATATACATAATTTGGTTCTGACTTTCTTTTTAGTAATTACTATAAAATGTTATAAAAATTAAGGTATAGTCATTTTTTGCGTAAAGTACTGAAATCAAAAGCTTATTGAGGGCCTGGAATGAACTCAACTATTTACTTGCTAAGGTTTCAGGTTATTTGACAACGCCATCTAGCAGTTTTAGTCCGTATTAATTGGTCCAAGCTATTTAAGAGCGACATCTAGTAATAGCTTGGATTTTGAGCTTTTTCCGAGTCACGAATTTTTGTATGGAGATGGTCAGTCTATAGTTATTTACTAGTCTCTGATACCAAGAAAGAAACCAAAGAGATTAAAAGTAAGAAGACTACAACCAGAAACAAAACGATCAGAAAGTCAACAAAATATTTATTTAAAAGTGATGATGAAGATTCATCTGCTGATCAAGTAGACGAAAAGGCTATCTGCGATGATGAGTCAGAATATTCTGAAGAGGATGATTTATGTGCAACTTGTTTAGACACTGGAAAAAGTGGAAAGGTGTGGTACAGATGCAGAAGTTGCGGAAACTGGGCCCATAAAGAGTGCTCTGGCAGTGATAGTTCAGATTCCTATATTTGTGCATTTTGGTTGGATCCCTGAAGTCTGGATATTTTGTTTTTCATTAATAATTTCATATCTACTTCTCCGTTTTGTTTGAAAAAAATATTTTTAAATTGGTGTTACAAATACTTTTATTGTATTGATTATGATAATAACTAAGATCTCATTTAAAGTACGTCTTGTTAATTTATTGGTATAAGAGTAATTATAATGGCTCCCATTTCCCGTGTGAGCGTTAAATGGGCCCACATTTGTCGGGTAATAGGAGCCACTGACTTTTTTGTAAAACTATGATTGTAGATACCTTAATACAATAGTCTGTAGTTGATTATAACTGTGATTAAAGTATTCTTTAATAATAAAGGTAAGAGTTGATAATTAAAAATTACAAGAATTTTGACAAACATGGTTTTTAACAAAACTTTCCCTTAGTAGGCTCCCGTTGCCCTGTTCTCCCCTAAGCCCTAAACATCCAAACATACTTTACGCAGTATACCTACTTACGCACTGAATGCCGAACACGTTACCATACCATCATCCACCACGTAAAAACCAAATCTGGTAGTAATTCACAGATTTTGTCAAATGGGCAATAGTCTTGAAAAGGCTAGCCATCGCCGGTGAACGCCGCGACCTCGTGGCGTGGAGCAAGAGAGCGACGTCTGCACTCTGCGACGGACGAGACGACAGCCAACCAGACAATTCAGCCAAAAGGATTGGGGAAATTATTTGTACTCGCGCTGCACCTCGCGCATATTTATTTAGTCCAAATATGTCAAGCTGGAGAGCTAGTCTAAGCAAATAAATTGATATTTTTCGAACGCATGGCTGAATCATTTTATATAATAAAAAGCCGTTAAAATCTTCGCTTTTTAATGCAAATAAAACCACGTAAAAGAGTGCGCGTTAATTTTAATAGTACCGAAATCATTAAATATATTAAAAAATATCCTTACTTAAATATAACTTGATTACCAATTCTTAATTTTAATTGTTCAGACCACACACTGTATCTGTACTGGACCATCCATGTATTTTACAAACTATATTTTAAATTCTCGTGAGGCTTAACTGGCGCAGTTTACATAACAGTACCTACGCACAATTCTTGTATATTTTGTGCTCACAGATTTTGAAGTACCTACCTAGCATTACAAAGTATAGAGACACGACACAATTAGTAAGAGAGTAACCTGTACTTATGCAAATAAATCATAAGAAAATAAAGAGATTTTATTTTATCACCTTTACCCGTAGAGGGAGTATTAAATAGAGAAGACATAAAAATGACAGCTTGAGCGAAAAAGAGACGCGTTTATATCAAAGAAAACAAGAGTGAGCGAGAAGATGATTCTATCTTTTGTCCTTATTTGCGTATACGTTTTTTTTGTTTGCCAATCGTGCACGATTGGCAAACAAAGCTCAAGCTGTCTTGTGCGCTCCGGTAAATTTTGAATTTTTGTGTAAATAGTGAACTGTGCGAATTAAAACATTTGTTAGTAGTGTGGTGGATACTTCACAGAATTAGCCAAAATGGTGAGCTGCTGTGTTTTAGGGTGTAAAAATAGAAGCGAGCACAAAAATGAAAACATAACTTTTCACAGGTAAGTGGTCTAATTATCACTGAATCGTTCACGTTTTTGTTTTCCTATGAATAGAGAAAGTAGTTTTAGCATGATTTTAACGTAAACTATCAATAAATTCATTGAATGCATTGTATTTCTTCGAAAATATTAATCGGCTTTTTTGCTTCCAAAATAATATAATGCGTCAAAATAGTAAACATTTTCAAACGTCAAGTGAGTGAGATGTGTGTATACAAGTCGCGTGTGAGAGAAAGAGATATCGAATAAACGATGCGCTTCTGCATTTAGTAGGTTAACTTACTAGTTAGGGTTGCTAGATTATTAAAAAAAAAATCCCCGATATTAAATAAAAAATGTTGAATGAATACCTACATAATTTTAATTAGTTAGTCGTTATGGAGTTTGTGAACGTGATTAGACTATTACACTAATAAAATAAAGGCTAAAGTTTGTATGTATGTTCGTTATTCTTTCACGTTAAAGCGGTTGAACTGATTTTGATAAAAGTTGCCATGAACATAATTTACACACTAGATAACCATGCGCTACTTTTTGTACTGGGAATGTAGGAATGTATATATAGCTTAAGTTAAAAATCTTTTAAATTATCGAGTAACACTGTGGGGCACTGCTAGTATAAAATTAAAGCTAACTTGTTTCACATTTCTGGTTTAAGCTTCCCTAAAGATCCTATTATGAGAAGTATATGGATTAATGTTACTGGTCGTCAAAATTGGACCGCTACGAAGTACACTAAGATGTGCTGTATACATTTCGATGCTAATTGTTTCCGAAGAACTGGAAAATTTAAAATTATTCAACCTGGTTCAACTCCAAAATATTTTGTTCATGTGAGTGTTTCGATATTTTATACCTACTCAGTGTAATTTCGAAAAGTGTAACAACCAATGCCTTTTTTAAATTACCCACATGTAAAATGAAAGTTATAATATTAAGTAGCATTTCAGTAAACAGGAACTTATTATATTATTGCAGGAACCATCGATTGACTTGGGAAGAACTAGCAATATTGGCACATCTAATAACATTTCCCGACGAGAAGACATTTTAATGGTAAAAATCATTTTAATTATAATTTTAATTATTGTGTTAAAATATTATTTAAGTAAAAAGTATTTTAAATGTTTTATTGTTACAGGAATCCATAAATAATAATAGAGAAACTAATATACCATGTAACATTTCCCAAGCGGAAGTAAATACTATTAAGGTAAAATTCTGATCATTCTTTATTTTGATTCTAGGGTTTTAACTATAAGTGCAAACTTGAATGGTTATTATAATTTCAGGAGACATTAAATGACATGGAGGAAGCAAGCACCTCAAGTAGAATCCTAAAATCGCAAGTTGTTTTTGAGGTAAATGCTTGTTATTTCTAATATTTAGGTATAATCACATGAAAAGGGGTTTTTAAAAAAATAACTACAAGTTGTTAATAGAGCTAAATGGCTCTTAAGAGTTCATATTGTGATTTAGACAGCATTTTTTTAAAGTTTTTACATCTTGGTTATATTCTTATTTTTAGATTATCAAATCATTTACGCGTGAGTATACATATGTATATCTGAATATATCGGTTTTCTTTGCAGTCTCCCAGAAAAAGGAAGCTCGCATTACAACTGCGTCAAAAATCCACACTTGCCGAAAAAAGAAAAAAGCAGATCGCTACGCTTAGATCGAGGAATTGGCGGCTTGCTAAGAAAAATGTTGAACTTTCACACGTTTTAGAAGTACTGAAGTCCAAATCTCTTATAAATCAAGAAAATGCAGATGCTTTGACGTCAATAGATCCTATGAAAAAAGATTTATTCAAACGTATAGTTGGAGCTTCTTCGGAAAAAAAATATTCACCAGAATTGCGTAAATTTGCACTGACGTTACATTTTATTAGTCCTCGTGCTTATAATTTTGTACGTAAAAGTTTTGATACCTGTTTACCTCACCCAAGCAGTTTAACTCGCTGGTACCAAAGTGTTAATGGTGAGCCAGGTTTTACTAAGGAATCACTTGAAGCCATTAAAATGCTTTCGAAAAATTCTGAAAAACCACTTATAGGTGCATTATGTTTTGACGAAATGGCTATTCGGAAATGCGTTGAATTTGATAGGAGTAATTATGTGGGATTTGTTAATTGCGGCAATGACCTTGATAACGCCGAACAAGCAATAGCAAAGGAGGCGTTAGTGTTTATGCTCACTTGCGTAAACGGATCATGGAAAATTCCAATAGGCTATTTCTTAATTGATGGGATCACGGCTGATCAAAAAGCCACATTAGTAAAGCAGGCCCTAGAATTAATTGAGACCTCTGGTGTGAGAGTTATCTCATTGACATTTGATGGATGTCCTGCAAATTTCTCCATGTGTAAGCTGTTAGGGTGTTCATTCGAAATAGAGCATTTTAAAACTACATTTATATACAATAATCATCAAATAGCTGTTTTCCCTGATCCATCACATATGCTCAAATTAATTAGAAACACATTAGGTGAAAAACTAAACCTAAGAGACCACGATAACAATATTATATCTTGGACTTTCATACAAAAATTAATAGAGCTGCAGGAGTTGGAAGGGTTTCATTTAGGTAATCGTGCAAGAAAAGCTCATTTATATTTTAAAAAACAAATAATGAAGGTGAAGCTTGCAGCACAAACATTCAGCACATCGGTAGCAGATGCAATCGAACACTGCAATCAGAATCTTGATTTACAAGATTTTAAACAATCTGAAGCTACGGTAAAATTCATTCGCCTAATTAATGATTTATTTGATATTATGAACTCCAAAAACTTGAATTCATACGGTTATAAACAGCCTCTTTCAAAAAATAATTTTGAGAATCATCAAATATTTCTAGAAGGTATTTTCAAATATATAAAATCTTTAAAAATTGAAAATATTCCTATCATAAATTCCAATAGGAAGACAGGATTTTTAGGTTTCATGATATGCATCAAAAGTTTAATACATTTGTACAATGAAAATATTAAAAATAATGAACATATGAACTTCTTATGTTCATACAAATTGAGCCAAGACCACATCGAATACTTTTTTAGCTCGATAAGGGCTAAAGGTGGATTTAATAATAATCCTTCAGCGAGACAGTTTAAATCCGCTTATAAAAGATTGATTGTTCATGGTGAACTTAAACACCTTACCTCAGGGAACACAGTTCCACTCACAGATATTAATATACTTACATACACAAAGCCAGAAATATCTATAAACAATTCGTTAGATCGAAATAGGTTGATCAACAATAAAGAACCTGTTGAACATAGATCCGTGGTCATCGACAATGACCACGATTATTTATCCGACCCCTGTAGACTCACCGAGTTTAGTAAAAGTGTGATAACATATATAGCTGGTTTCGTGTGCAGAGGGGTGAAAAATGAAATCATATGCCCACATTGTGTATCTGTCTTGTGTCGTGATCGTTTTGAAAGTCTACAGTTAAAGAAAGATAGAGGCGGTCTATTATATCCATCAGCAGACATAATTAAACTTTGTGAACTTGCTGAAAAAGTTTTTAGAAGAAATAAAATTTTCAATGAAAAATATCCACTGCATCGCCTTTTAGACCAATGTCTGAAGGAATGCATAAATATAAAATTATTTTCTCAAATATCAGCTCATTTTTATGAACAAGGTTTTATAGACAATCATTATAGTTTGCTCATAAAATCTGTTTGTAATAAATATCTCAAAACCAGAATTCATTATACGACCAAAAATATGATTGATCAAAAAGAAAAGGTTCGAAATATGTACACTAAATTGATACTTTTTAAAGGACAATAAATATTGATTAACCCAGTAATTTGGTTTGGAATATTTCTATTCTAATGAATCTCGACCTCCGCTGAGTCGCGTTGGAATAGATCTATTCAAGGTAGTAACCGACTCAAAAATATGGTTACAACTGTTTTGTGTCTCTATGAATGAATTCGTTGCCTGTGATTGATAGAAATTGTATAAATTGTCTGTATGTTGGTACCATTCAATCAAAGTTTCACTTGCGTAGTTTGTAAGTTCGCGCACGTGACGTCATAATAGTTGTATTTTTTTGGATTTTAGGCATAAATAAGGCCCGTTTTCTACGATGTTTCTTTCAAATCTATTTCTATTTATTATCCATCTGTTTTTACTGATAATAATAACATTTTTAGGTATTTTTTTACGTGTTTCATTTACTTTGTACGTGGCGGACATGTTATAACTGATATAAATCTTGGTCTCATGAAATTTGAACAATTTTGTTATTTTCGCATATTTTATGTCATAAAACAATGTAAAACAATGTTACAATAAATATTTACAACCATTTTCTATGTTTTTAATTTAAAATAAACTAATAGAAGCCAAAAATATGGTTACAAAATTCAGACTTGGAAAACTCTGAAAAACTTGGAAAGTCCGTCCAGTTTATTTCGTGATTACTTGGAAACTGTATGGGCTGTAAAAAATAAAACAAATGAATTATAAAAACCATTAATAGAGACATATTTTTACTTATGTTTGTAGAAATAAGTCAACTTTTCATAATTTATATACATTTTAATAAAAACAAGAGAGTTTTTTGCGTGCTGTGATTTTAAGTGAGTTTTTTTTGTAATAAATGTATAATTACAACTACAAATAATAATAATAGATACCTAATATATTCAATAACATCCTCACAAAATTTCATCAAATTTCACAAAGGTTTACAAAAAAAGTAATGCGAAAGTATTTTACAAAATTGCAAATTTTCGCGAATTTTCCGCCAAGTTAAAGGTAGGTTAGAAGTTACGTCAGCGCTGGACCCAGAAGGAGGACTATCTATGTTCTTTCATTTAATAAAATTAAGTATAGGTATGTAAAATAAAAATCATCTCATCATCGTAGGTCTGTAAAAGGAAGCCAAAAAAGTACCAAAATTTGGGAAATTATGCACAAGATGGTAACCCTGGAATTTTACGTACTTTATATCTGTCTCCTTTTAGTATACGGGAACAGGTTGTCTATTCTATTCTCTGTCTACGCCTTTACCTATATTTTTTATAGACTATTCAAAGTGAAAGCGATCCCCTACGGTAGATGTATAATCCCATCTCGCACTTTTTATGTCCTTTTCACTTATTTTCAAAATCCCAATTTTTCCGATAAAATTCTAGTAACGCGGTTCGCAATGCAGTCGAGGCAGGCACTCTAGGATTCATCGAAGCTTCACCACTGTGTGAACAAACTGAATTATTAAATTAACTGCCTAAAAACAGTTGTTCTCTATACACCAGTAAGTTTTACAATTTTTCGCTGTTGTATGAATTTTAATTCCGTCAATTTGTTTTAGGTATATATACCATTGGTAGAGCTTGATGTTCTAGGCACGGGCTTTTTCAGCTTGAAAACAAGTAACCTTTGGCAACACGATAAAAGATATACATATAACTGTGAAGGGTAGTTATAAATAATAGGTTTCTTGAAATTCAGGTAGTAGAACCACCAGCCAGGGCTTTGGTCTAAGAGTTGATCTAACTGCGTTTTTCAACATTTAAGTTGAGCTCGGTTATAGCCAATGGACTTTCGACTGCCGCTGAAGAAAGCAATGTCAACCGGAGCCAAAAACACTGAGTTGTAAAAGTATGATCCAATTTTTTTTAATTTTCTACCCTAAATCAAGCTGCTGACGTCATATTATGAATGAAAACTGACACGCTCGGTTTTCATTCATTTTGAAGATGTTTCGTCTTCTACTTCAATATATAGGTATTAGGATGTAACGAATGTTGGAATTTTCACATTGGCGAATGCGAATATTTATCTTCAATATTCGCGAATGCGAATGTTAAATTTCAACATAAATAAGTGCAAACCTTACATAGTTGTAACAAGGCTGATTAATTATACTTAGATTTGATTAGATCTCTGAAGTTCTTTTTTCACAAGATACTTTAATTTAGAATTAGATTTTTTCAAAATGTATGTAAGGCATGGACATTAATATTTTTTTTCTGTGGTGGAGTTTAATTGTGATTTTGGTAATATTTTAATTAGACTAGCAATAACAAAAGAGAAAGTATTTCGAATTTAGTTACTTACCAAGACTGTTCCATTATACTTTTTTAAATTCAAGTATGATTAAATAAAAATATATAAATATCTGTTGTATTATCATTTCATATGCATCCATAATCCATATAATAATTTCCTTTTTGTTTGTTAAATACATTCGCTAAATATTCGCATCGTTTTTTGCGAATACGAATATTCGTTACATCACTAATAGGTATAGGTCAGTGAACACCACAAATAAAAACACCATCTTTGAAAAATTATATTTATTCGAGTACATAACTACATCTTATTATTAAATGGATAATTAAATTTTCGCACGATAAATATGTTTCACATTCGAAAATGATATCACATATTTCGAAGTATAAGTTCATATATTTATAAAAATATTTCCATTTGTATATAACACAGTTATATAGCATTTTAGCGAGAATGGCCTGCATTTACTTAGCACTCACATAACATTCGTGTTGTGTACATTCAAAAACAAAAGTAGTCAATTTATACAAATGGCACTATTAGTGTACTTGGCTTTTTCTTAGCATGTAAGATTATAATTAGCATTGCCTGGTTAGCAACATGTATTTGGATACTAACTTTGAACAAATATAAAAGCAGTAGATAGGTTACTCATTAAAAAAAACACTGGTAAGCAATATTGGCTTCAATACTTCGGCTGCATGGACCGTTTTCTTTGCTTTTCCGTTACAACAAATAGAAGAGTTATGTCAGTCTACTATTACAAAACCAACTGGTTTATTTACAAAGCTTGCTTTCCCGCTAATATGAAGCAAGCGTCTATGAGAGATGGTAAGTAAACCCTATCCACTTCTTCATATACTTGAAATACAATACTTATAACAAAGATATCAATATAAGTCTTCACAGAATGACTTGTTCGCAGGACACCAGATTCACAGATCTTATACATACAAAAATGGAAGATTCATTTGGCTTTGCTATGGGTTTACATTTAGCATACCTTAAACCCAAACAATATAGGTACCTATAATAACCGTTACAATTCAAAATTATATACCTAGTTGTTACATACAAAACCCATTCATACTAATATTATGTAGTAATTGTACAAATAAAGTCAAGAGCGCGCTTTTCACTATGTAAGATATAATATATGAGGTGGTGAAAAGCGCGTTCTCGATAAACAAATTAAATAAATAACACGAATGCAGATCACTCCCGCCACATTTTGTTCCCCATACTGTACTCAGAATAAAATTGAGCAGGATCTATTAAGACTACACATTATACTAACTCCTCTGCCGGTAGAAAATACGAACATTATTGTTACATAGGCCTTTACGAATGACTATAAATAGTTACAATTAGTATCAGTCCCTTACCATTGCATAATTTGATCTCACACCCAAATTTCGTATCAGCTTGATAATTCAAGTCATACTTTAATATCCCATACTTTCCTATAAGCTATGTCCTCTGCCGGATATCGGAGTACAGGCAGTGATGCGGATCATAGTAATAAAAATACTCATCACGAAAATACTGTACAATATTTTAAATGTTAAAAATAAACTCTAGCAGTGGCGTCGACATGCGACATTGCAATCGTCGGGCGGCAGGCGCCTCGTTTCAATAACACTTCGTACTTCATAAATATTTACAATGCTCCACTTAGATTATTATACATTTTACAAAAACACACATATCCAATTTGTTCCCAGAAACTAAGAAAGTCTTTTCCTCATATCTTTTTTCTAAATTAATTAATGAGATCGAACATAAACATAATGGAATTTTATCAAAAAGGGAACTCTGAAAAACATTTCATTATGTACAATTACAGACTTGTGTATTTAATTTCTTTTTATTTTGCAAGTTTGGACAAATATTTAAAGGCACTGCTCAACAATTGATAAAAATGTAGATAAAGTGTGTTATCTTATATTTCACATTGCTAGCCAATCACTTGAGGATAGATTTCATATGAAAATAGATGGCTCAATATCTCTTTTAACATATAGACAGTAAAGTCATTGTATAACACCAAATTTATATAAAAATAGATTTGTTTCTCTTATTGTTTAAGAAAGTTGTACTGATCTAATTTTCAACAATCAGTGTTTAGGTGGGATACAGATAAATCAAATTCATAAACATTATTTTTTTTACAAACACTTATGGCTAAATTCCAATTAAAACCCAAATCAAAGGAAAATTTTCATCTTAAAACCGGAGGAGAACTTCACTGTACCTTGGGATGATTTCAAAAATCAAGCCAAATATAGCTCATATATAGCCAATAAGGATTCTACACAAGTAGGTATTTTAATAGCACATTGCTAAAGGATTGGTATGTTGTCCATGTTTAATGTTCGAGGTACTATGCAAATTTGCATAATGTATAAAAAATATAATAATTACTTTAATTAAAGTCTTTGTATGATATAATACAATGTATAGTATATGATAGTATACAGCTAGCCGAGTAGGCTGCCCCCTCGGTGGCTGATCGACTAAGGCGATTGAAGCAGCTTCTGTTGAGTGATCAGTCTGTGGTGATGGCGCACCATCTGCCTCAAGCTCCTCAGTGCTTCGAGAGGTTCAGTGGTATATCTGAAAAAGGAAAATAAAATTCTTTGTAATCAACAATACTTTAATAAGGTAATTTTATTTTAGTGAGATTTTACCTAAAATTTAAATGTACTCTATATTAAATTAAAACAAACACATTCACATGAAAAGAATGAAATGTGTGAAAATGAAATGAATGAAAATTCAAAACAGATACCTGAGGGCGGGTCGTCTCTTGGCGCAAGCAGCGGTAGGTGCGGCGGCCAGGGGGGCGTAGCGTAAGGCAGCCACAGCGGCGGCGGCGGCGGCAGCAGTGGGGTCCAGCGCGAGCACGCGCCGCGCGCCGCCTCGCCGCCGCCTAGCAGCGAGTGGATGCTGTAGCTGCTGTGCAGAGGAGCGGCGGGCGGCGGCGGCGCAGGTACTGTCGGCCGCGCGCGCCGCTTCCCCGCCCCCTCCTCCAGGCTCACGCGCTCCATCTCCCGCAGGATGCGCTTCCGTGGCGAAACCATTGCGTGCTCCTGCCGGCAGCTAGCCAGCTTGGCGTGCACCGGTGGAGTGGGCGCGGGCGCCGCAGGCAGCCGCGCTTTTAAGCGCGCGATGACCGCGGCGAGGCAACGCGGGCGTAACGCTGAGCCCGTCTTGGTGTAGGCGCGCAGCTTGGCATACTGCGGCTTTTTGAGCTTCATGCGCAAGTAGCGCTCCCGGTCGGGGGGGTCGAGCGGCTCCAGCGGCGCGGGCGGCGCGCCGAGCGGCCGGCGGCGCAGCGCGCGAGCTGCGGCAGCGATGTGCGCGGCCGACAACGTGGCGGGGCGGCAATAGTATAGGGCGAGGTGGCGCGCGCGGTTGCGCCGCGGCACGGGCTGCTTCCAGCAGTGGTCGCGCTGCCATGGCGACGACTGCAGCGAGCTAGTGTCATCGGAGGCGCACAAAGAGGCGGCGCGCGGGGCACCGACGGTCGCGGTGCCACGTGCCACCGACACCCAACCAGCGCGCTCGCCCTCGCGCCCAGCTCCCCGCACCAGCTCCAGGATGAACTTTCCATCTATAAACACATTATTTTGAAATAAAATTGTATGTATGAGTTATTCAACTACTCAATTATTTCAACCGGTCACGAGGTTTTAAATTAAGTAATCTCTCTCAACATTTTAAAAACAAGTGGGTGTTAAGTTCAATTTGAACATATTGATCACCAGATTAGAAACTCTAAGCAAGATCAAATTATACAGTTTCAAGACACAAACTATCTGAATCAATTAAACCCAATTAAAATAAATTATTGGTCTTAACATTTGATATAACACACCTGGGTTTCCATATTGATTATATTAGGTATTTCAAATCTGGCATGTTAAGTATTTTACAACCCATACCTATAAAATTTTCCTAACGTACCCAACAAGTAAGCTAATTTCTAACTGATTGATTAGGCATGAAAAGAAGAATATTTTCTGCTTAAAAACAAGAAAGAAAATATTGCAAATTTCTGAATAGTGCTGATTAGAATTTAGAAAATTATCATTATTTCAACAGCAATATTTTGTGAACTGACACTCTAGACAAGTGGCATTTTATGATGAAATAAAAAAGTTAATTGAATGCTTATTATACAATTGACATAAGGGTATGAAACAATTCAATTAATGACATAAACCAATTTCATAGATTTGGCATTATCTACTATACACTTTTCTATCACATTGTCCATCCGCCATCAATGTTTTCTTTTATTTTCCTAATTGATTTTTTTCTCTTCCTTCAAAATCTAATTGAATCTTTTTTAAATGGTTTTATCCTATTGTTATTTTTGGGTTGAGCATACTACTCATCTGTCATATAGGCACAGGGCTCGGCTCTTTATTAGGGAGTAGTGAACTCAATATATTCTGACCAAAAATTTAACTATAATTCAACTGTTTCTCAGTACCATATATATTTGTGTTCTTACTTACTGATATAAACAATTATTATTGTCAAATGCTACTTGTATAGGCCCTTCGATTGCTTTTTGGTAGTAGATAAATAGAATAAACCAAAAAACTAATTTATTTGGATACATATTCGGACAAAAGAAATCAATGTGTATATTACTTTTTCTTTTGTGCTTTATCATGTAGTCTTTACATATTTTTGGAATTGTAGTCAACCAATATTTCCACATAAATATAAACTCTATGTCTAATAACTACTGTAATTCTGTTTATGCAGCAAATAAAAATAAATAAAATGCACATATATAATTATAACAAATGTACAGAGCTCCCATTTATGTTATTCCTGTTTTGTAGCTAAAATATAATTTTTTCCACAGTTGAACTTTAAGATTTAGCTAATTGTCCTTGCATTAATGAAAGATGAATACTTACATCCCTTTAACATTTATCTATTTCCTAATAGTTTCTATGATTCTATGATCATTAAACTATCATCCAAAACAAACTTAAATAAAAGATAAGGAGTAAATAATTATTAAACCTGCCATTGCACCAGTTAATGTGCATAGATAAATTATCCATGAATAAATATTGATATGTAATATCAGTTCCTTAAAGTTTGTGTTTATCCTAATAAGGAGTTGGATAACTCTTTGAGTAAGTATAAATATAATTTTCTACAGTAAAACTAGTATATTTTTGTTTCAGAAATAACAAATCTAAAAAAACAAGAGCTTAATAAATTCAATGCCTAAAGTAATTGCTTTGAAAGCAACAAGTCTCATAGATCACAGTGAAGATTACACGGTACAGTGAGCAAGCTCCTTGCAACACACACAATAGCACTGAGCATAACAGTTACCAACCTCTTGGTTAACTGAACCCATGTATGATTATTGGAGCATGAATACTTTCTAGTTCTTCATACCTACAGATGATTTAATAAATTGAATACTAATTAGATAGTATACTGACCTTTAAAAAACTTAAGTCTTCCACCAGTAAGGGCAGAGTTATGCACTGGAGCCTCCTCACCTGGACTTCTACTGTTGCTGTTACCATTCACACCATGTCTTCTGTCCAGTTCCTCTGTCATTTTGGTACATGTTGTCAGAGTTGTATTTGTTCCCTCCTGTATATGCATTTCATTTCTGACCGATTAAGCTATTCACGAATATCACTTTAGTCAACATTTTCACTGACAGACTTGCCAGGGGGTTATTGATAGAAATGCGGCGTTGTTTTTAGTGTTTGCATCTTAATACAGCCACCTGTGCAGGGAACGATTAGTCGCCCAATACATTCGTATACAAATTAACGACATGGTGACTTTCGATCGGATCCTAAATGGGCTACTGAAGACTCTTCCTTCCACTAGCGGGCACTTGCACGATTGGCACTTACGTTACAACATAAAATACAAAACGTTGACATTAGATTGTTGATTTTATCATTTCGTTATTTTAGCAATAGTGTAGTTTTTAAAAGATAGTTCATTCACACTATTTCCTTTATGATTCACACCATTCACACCCAGCTAGCCAGCAATAATCCAGCATCCATTTTGATTCGTTCAAAATCAAATCAAATGATCGTTCGGAACGTGGTTTAACTCGCGTTCAGAAATACATAAACCAAATCCCAAGCACCAATTTCAGTCAGATTTTCTCTCTTTCTCTCGCAAACAAAGAACAGCTATACTTTTACCTGCTGTCAAAAATTAAATCTATGAACGCGACCACAGGCAGTGCCTTTATTAATTATATATTTCATTTGCTTCTAGTTAGCTTCAAATATACTGATAAAAAAACATTAAAATTTAATGATAAGTCTGTTAGTAAAGTGGAAACTGCAGTGAAATAGGGAAATAAACTGTATTGTTTCTTATGGTAACACTACTAACCTGCTGGAGGAACGAAATCTACGAAACTTGTGGAGACTGTGGGGCACTGGGGGGTGGGTGAGTGAGCTGCAAGGAACATATACTACGGCGAGTGAGCTGAGTGAGTGAACAAAACGAACCAGAAGATAGAGAAAGAAAGATAAAAAGTAGTAATGCGCGATGTCGAGATGTTGGAGCAATCGAAACAATCGCAGTCGTCATCAATTCTCATCGAGTCTACGATTATCTCGGTCTGTCATCGAACAATCGAGATGTTTTTCGATTGTTTCGAGTCAACATCATTGGCTCGTACCCGATTCAAACGATGGCGTTGATTCGGCCGTTTTATATTTTTGATTCAAACGATTGACTTATTACTTATTATATACATTTTAGCAATGTAGGCAAACTAATAAATCAACTAATCTTAAAAAAATCGATGTTGGACGCTTCAGTATTTATTTACCATATGTGAAATATTTTTGATATAGGTAAATAATCTGCAAAAAAATGTAAATAGAGCCACCTAGTATTTTTTTCTTAAACTATTTATCCAAGGAGAGAAAATCAAAGTTTATTTTATTCTCTCACATTTTATTGCTGTACATTAAGAGAGATGGCGTGATTAGTCACTGAACGATCAATTCTTTTTTATAACAAATAAAAGTATTATAATTATGTATTTGTGATAAAATAAAAACTACGGTTTTAAAATGGATTATACTTTGAATATCAATATAGTATATTTTAATTATTTCATAAACAAATTAGTTATCAATAAAAAAACTGGACGAACTTTTATTTCTTAGTGAAAATATACAGTTAGTTTAAAGTTTTTTTAACAACTAATACATGTATACCTTACTTCGTTGAATTTTGAATTCTTATTGAAATTTAGTTAATTAAAATTTTTTTGTTACCAATAGGTAATATATAGTTCATTATTTGTATTTTTTTAAAATGGTAAATTACTTGATAATGCAGCGACTACCTACCACAAATTCTTACTTGATATACTTACCTAAGTACTTGTTTAATTTTCGATTCGATTCTATCACTTATTAATTATATTATTGAGTACCTACCTATGTATAACTACATGTTTAGGTATTAATTTTTTTTTAATTTGAATTTAAATAACTGAAGCGGTTCAACAAACCAATCTGTTTTATATGTATTAAGTATTGAAAATAAACAGTTAAAGAATAAGACTGATTAACTAAATGTGTCATTAATTAAACTCCCAACGACCTACAACACCTCGATTCAACTCGATTTATATTTTAGACAAGAGTCGTGTCAACGAGTCAAACGAACGAACAGAGTGAACGTACGCACCATACGATTCCAGTTGAATCAATCGACGCGATTGCGAATTACGATTGCAGGCAAACATCGCATCGCATCGTCGACGATGGCAAATCGCTTAGTCGTACCGAGCGTTGACTCGAAACCATCGACTGTACGATGAAAACAATCACGAGTCATCGAGATGTTTGAACAATCGAAACAATCGACTTCAACATCTCGTCATCGCGCATCGTTAATAAAAAGGAAAGCGAAAAAATATTTTGTTATCAGAAAACTGTGCAATTTGTTAATTGTTTTGTTCAGGTTTTTATTGATAAAAATCTTATGTAAATCTTTTCACTTTTTGTATTCGCGTGTTGTGCGCGCAAATCTTATATTAAAATCAATTTGCTCTTTGAATGGGGCTCTTAAAACATTTTCATCTTTGGTAAATTGTATCCTATATTGCATAGCCTGCAACACAGATAATTTAAACATTGCGTCACAGATTTGCAAATGATTTACGTGTTCAATATAATTTGAATATTCCCGTTAATCTAACTATGGCAGATATGGCAGAAAAATACAATAAAAAATGCCCTGGCGTGAAAAGACTCATGAGGGAGGCGTTAGAACTAGCAGAAGCTACAGAAGATTACCACGCTCGCCCATTGGAAGATAACTTGTTTGAATGGCACTTTACCGTACGAGGACCAAAAGGTACCGATTTCGAAGGTGGCATTTATCATGGCAGAATTTTACTACCAAAGGAATACCCTATGCACCCACCACATATTATACTTTTGACACCAAATGGCAGATTCGAAATAAACAAAAAGATTTGCTTGTCTATATCTGGGTATCATCCTGAGACATGGCAGCCTTCTTGGTCTATTAGGACAGCTTTGCTGGCTTTGATTGCCTTCATGCCGACTCCAGCTGAAGGCACAATAGGATCACTGGAATACCCGCCTGCAGAACGACGAGCTCTAGCAAAGAAATCAGTTACCTGGAGTTGTACGCAGTGTGGAGAAATAAGTCAGTTGCTCTCATCAACTGTGGCAAAACCAATAACAGAAGAGGAACAGTCCGTGCTGAGCCAAATAGCGTTTAAGGCGGAGGAAGAGCAGGCTGCGAAACCCCCTGTAGAAGTAAATCCAGAAGTGGAACCACCATCCATGGAGTCATCTGAACAAAGCACTGGTTCCCTAGATCAATTGACTGAGATTCTTGTAGCTCTTCTAGTTGGAGCAATTGGTATCTTTATTTACCGTCGCTGGAATGCATATTATTCAGCTTCCGACACTGATGTATAATTTTGTATGAGTACCTTTGTTTTAGAAGTTAAGGATATTAAATTATTATTATTTTTTAGTATTTTATGTAATATTAACACTACAAGTTATTTGTAATATTCATGTGATATGATAGCATTGTATTGAAAAAGTATTTAGGAATGATACATACTACATTAAATTATTTCTTTGTTATTAAAAACTATTGTATATGTATTAAATATTTTGATTTCTAACTATTATTTTATTTATACTTAAATTAATTAAGATATGAATTTACTCTCTTCAAATTAAGCTTTAAATGTTACAAATATGAAGCGTAAAATACCATCTGATTGGGATTTTGGTGGGTAAATAAGTCTGCAGCCCTAGGAAACCAGATAACCAATGGTATTTACAACTTATGCAGATCACTCCAAATTGTTTAAATATCAGGATAAAAATACAACAAATTAGTGATGATTCCACATACTCTATATGCTTTTTTCCATGTGTGTACATCAAATACAAATCTTTCCAACAACTAACTACTATGAGCTCCAATGCAAGAGTTCGCCCAGTCATATAATGCAAAGGTTGCCTGTTTTCAACTTAACTGCATTTTCATAAGACAGCCCTTTGAGAAAAAAATAGAAAAGGATAAAATTCTCCATCATATTGTTGTTAATCAGGCACTTTTAAAGAAAGACTTTTTTACTAAAATATGTATTTATGGGCACTTTCATTTGCTACAACTAACTCAAAATAGTTTGTCTAGTCCATAATCGATGCAAAAGAATTCGTCCATGAATTCTACCTGTTTAAAAATCGTCACTGTCATTTACAAACGGAAAATCCATAATTTCATGCAATCAATATTTTCAATCAAAATGGGTCGCGGGCAACCTATCGCCGACGAAGTACGAAAAATAATTATTCGTGCCACAATAATTTCAAGTCTGCTTACCAAATAGCAAAGGACTTATCCCTTCCAAAATCGGCAGTTCAGAACATCATAGAACATCACAGGACAAATCGCACCGTTGAATGTTTGAAGAAACCATGTCAGCGAAGCTGAAAATCGAGTTTTAAGGAAAATCGTTAAAAATAATAGTCGTGCCCGCAGGAGAACTTACCTTGAAGTGGAGGGAGACGATTCACAAAGATGCCTCTGTTGATACCTGCAAGAGGGTCGTAAAGAGATTGGGCTATGGATTTTATACTGCTAAAGAGAAACCTCCACGGCTCTCCAAAAAAAGAAGAGGCTGACATTCGCTAAAGACCATGAAAATTGTACTGTAGACCAGTGGTGTGAAATAATATGGAGTGACAAATCTAAATTTCAGGTGATCAAAAGAAAAATAAAATCTCTTGGATCGGTAACCATAAAGGGTTGCATGTCAGCACAAGGTCTGGGTCGTCTACATTTTACAGAAGGAACTGTGGAGAACCAAAACATTCTGGAAACAGGTCTCATACCCTCGATTCCAACGTTGAAACCTACTGTAATGCCTACACCTTTCAACAAGATAGTGCTTCTTGTCACACTGCCAAGACAAGGCTTGGTTTAACCGGAATCACATCCCTACAATGGAGTAGTCAAGATTGGTCACCGATTGAGACCTTATGGTGGAAAATGAAGAGAATGCTGCGCTAGTATCCAGCAAGGTCTAAAAGAAAAAATTTAAGTCTCTCTGGGACTCAATAACTACACAACAATGTGAAGAATTGGTAGCAACGATGCCACGAATAACAAAGGCCGTGATTGATGCTAAAGGTGACGCCACTGAGTGGTAGGGTAGACGAACAATTTTTTCCCCTTTGTATACGATGCACGAAGTTTATTGCGTGGATGGTTCCCCAAAGAATTTAGTATAAGTAGTTTATTTAAATAGGGAAATACTTTGTTACTTTTTTAAATTGAAAATAAACCTCATTAACAAAGAGTCTTTGGCGCTGTGGTTAAGGTGCTGGTTCGTCAATCGTAAGGCCTCGGGTGAGTGCCATATCTACCAATGAGTTTTTACAACTAAGTACCTTAAGACTACTCTAACGGCGAAGGAAAACATCGAGAGAAAACCCACATACCTAAGATATTTTGGAAATATGTGTTCAGTGTGCCGACCCGCTGTGAGGCTACCCCTGCAGTGGGATTGTAAGGGTGTTACCACACCAATCGTTCGACGTTGCCTGTTCGATTCTACCATCGATTGGCGTAACACCCTAAGGTTGTCATGATGAACGCGCCTAACCAAATCCAGTCGCGGTTACTAAAATTTCAGTAACAAAATAAGATAAACAAAAACTCTAGTCACAATGTGGTAACTTTTACTACTTGTGTCTACATTAGGTTTGTCCAGAAAAGGTTGTTACAGAGTAAACGCTTTGCGCCTAAGATGTGTCTGCAAAGCTTTTTCTAACAATGTTTTGTAAATATAACCACACAGTTACTACCTTATGTCAACAAGATCAAAACTATTCTATGTACACATCGTGTCCACACTGCGTCTACGCTGTGTCTCCATTTTGGTCTTTAGAATATTAATACTCTTCGTGTATAAATTGTTACTCAACATGTAGACGAATTTGGATTTGTTTAGAAACAGTCGCAACCAAGTACAAAGTTTAAGAAAATAGGATAATGGAGGTTGAAACATATGCTGTTAAAATAAAAATCACAATTAAGTCATCTTCACTTTAATTAAAGACGGTACAATAAGTATTATTTAGAAATTAACATGTATTTCACCGTAAAGTAAACCTTAAATCAGATCCGCTACATTCATAGGCATTTCATCGATTTGTGTCGAATAGTACTGTTCAATATCCCTGAGGATCCTGATGTCATCAGACTTTACAAAATTGATGGCCACACCCTTGCGACCGAACCTTCCAGAACGGCCGATCCTGTGGATGTACAACTCACGGTTGTTGGGCAAATCATAGTTTATTACAAGGGAAACTTGCTGCACATCAATACCCCTGGCCCATACATCTGTTGAAATCAACACACGGCTGAAAAACAAAAAATATTAGGTTAATTTTGTTTTAAACCGAAACATCAATAGTAATTCGTAGGGGGTTGGTTTTTAAATACGCATCCCGAATTAAGCGATGGGGGGGAGGGGGTAGTAAGAAGTCCACACCCACCACTCCCCGAGTGAGGAAATGAGTAGTTTTTTTTTTAAATTAATTTTTTGAAATCTAGCCTAAAACCCTTAACACGGGACTAAAGAGTTAGGTTAATAATAACTATACATGTGAAAGGGTTGAAATGAAACTGAATTCAATACTGGCGCTTCGCCGGGTGCTGCCGCACCACGCTCGCTTTGCTCGCTCGGCTCGCGCATATTTTTATCACACACAACCTAACCTAACCCAACCAATGAGACTTCTTTTTGATATACTTTTGGCTTGTTTAAAAAATACTAATCTAATAATTTAGGCTATGGTCCCCCCTTTCAAATGCCACCCCTCCGCTCCTGAGGTGATATAGTTTTTTTTTATACATGCTTAAAGTTTCGCATAACGGAACGACATTTTACATACGAATTAACCACATTTTTTTTTTATATTACGATGATGTAACGGAACTTTGTTTCTGCCATTTCTTTTATGTCAAACCTGTCAAAATCAGCATACGTCACTCACATCATGTCATTTTGACAGGTTTGACCTAAAAGAAATGGCCGAAAGTACGTTCCGTTACACCATCGTAATATAAAAAAAATAATTATGTGGTTAATTCGTATGTAAAATGTCGTTCCGTTATACGAAAATTTTAACACGTATTTAAAAAAAAACTGCGCATCTCCTCAGGTGGGGAGGGGTGGCATTTGAAAGAGAGGGCCATCCCCTATAAAAATCAACCCTTACCAATCCAAAATTCAGGATGCGTATTTCTAAACCCAAACCAATCGTAGTTTTTAAATTTTTGATAATTAACTAATTATAATAATTATGATTTGTATCAGACTCGAATTACATGTATATTGAAAAAGTTCATAAGTGCACTGATATAGCTTATATCTTATAGTTTCACTTGCAATTATTCTTATACTTATAATTATAAACAAGTATAAAAGTATAGCAAGAACTCATTTCATCACATCAAATAATAGGTCTTTACCTATGAAACTGCCGTTTTGCCGTACTGGCCATTTCAAATGAAAATATTTTTTTTTGACTGATAATTCTAATTTCAAATTAATTTTATTTGACAAACATGGAATTCTTTTTCTAAAATCGTCATTTGTTTAATAGTTAGTGTTTTGTTTTCAACGCATTCGAACATTTTTCGTCATCATTGGATAAGTTAAAAATTCGAGTAATTATGGAGTATGAGTACCGTCGTAGCAGCAAAGCGGCACAAGCGGCACGCAACATCAACGACGTTTACGGAGCGAACACTACAAACGAACGCACCACCCGTTATTGGTTTACCCGCTTCCGTTCTGGAAATTTTGACCTGAAAAATGAACCCCGTGTTCGTCCGAAAACTTTGGTCGACAATGACGAATTAAAGGCAATTGTGGAAGCTGATGAAACTCAATCCACGGCTGAATTAGCAGCAGCTTTCGACGTTAGCATCAAAACAATATTGGTCCATTTGCGTCAAATTGGCAAGGTAAAAAAGCTTGACAAATGGGTACCCCACGAACTCAATGACCGCCAGCGCGAAGTACGCGTGGAGACGTGCCTTGCACTGCTCAGCAGGCATACAAATGAAGGAATTCTGAACCGCATTGTTACTTGTGACGAGAAATGGATCCTGTTTGACAATCGTAAGCGCTCAGCAAGTTGGTTGGACCCTGGTTCAGCACCCAAACAATGCTCTAAACGAAAACTTACCCCTAGAAAAGTGATGGTCACTGTTTGGTGGTCTAACGCGGGTGTAATTCATCACAGCTTCTTGCCAAACGGGACAAGCATTACTGCAGATGTGTACTGTGAAGAACTGAACACAATGATGGAGAAGCTCGCACGTCTCCAACCAGCTTTGGTCAATCGTTCGGCTCCACTGCTCCTGCACGACAACGCGCGACCTCATACTGCACAGCAGACGGTCTCCAAGCTACAAGAGTTGGGGTTGGAAGTTCTCCGTCATCCGCCGTACTCACCAGACCTTGCGCTTACAGACTTCTACTTTTTCCAGAATTTGGATAACTTCTTGGCGGGAAAAAAATTCAATACCCGAGAGGCAGTACAAAATGCCTTTGAAGAATTTGTGGCCTCCCGTCCAGCTGATTTCTTCAAGAAAGGCATCAAACAGCTACCAATGCGTTGGCAAAGATGCATTGATTGCATGGGTGATTATTTTGATTAATAGAAATAAAAAATTAAACAAAAAAATTATGCTTTATTTATTTCGTGAAAAACGGCAATTTCATAGGTAAAGACCTAATATTTGACTAATTACAGGTACAACATCATGTAACAAGTAGATAAATCATTGTTGGATCAATCATTTTATATTTGACAGTCAAGCAGCATTACTCTAGGCGTTTAAAAACCCCGGCGTAAAAAGAGTGGTGTTATAAGTTGAACGTGTTTATCTGTAAGTGGGTTTGTAACATCATATCATCCATACAAACATTTTGATGGGGTTTTTTTTACTTGACTTGTTCATAACAAACTAGGTATTCCCCGGGAATTATATAATGAATTAAACAAGAAAATCTAAGAATGTTTTATTTCAGGTCTGATGTGACATTTTAGAGTAACATTGAAACATACAAACTGTCCCATTCACAAAACCAGGCCAATCAGAAAGTTTTGCAAAAAAAGTTTGTATGTATGGAAAGCTGGCAAGTTATAATTTATTTTGAAATTTTGAATTATTTAAAAGTAAAAATATATTTGGTCCAAATATAAATGAAACTGGAAACAGCAAAACTTTTGGATCATCTGCCTGACAGCCCTGATTTGGTATCATGTGAATTGTTCTTGTTCCCAATTATTATAAACCAGCTCAAGTGAATACAGTTTTCATCGCCTAAAGATGCGCTCGCTGCGTTAGAAAAGGCAGTTGAGGAAGTACCTATTGCAGACTTTGAGACATGAAACTTTGTATAGACACTGTTGGAGAGTCTTTTGAAAAGGTGTAATATAAAAAAACTATAGAAAATTTTTATTTTTTTCTCGAAACTTTCTAAGAGTATCATGTATTAGGATTGTTCATAATTTAAAGCCAACTCACCTTTGTCCAGAACGGAACTCCTTCATAATATTATCTCTCTCCTTCTGCGGCATATCTCCATGCATGGAGCTGACGGTAAAGTTGGCTTCTAGCATCTTCTGTGTCAGCCAGTCCACCTTCCTCTTGGTGTTGCAGAAGATCACCGCCTGTGTGATGGTGAGTGTGTCATAGAGATCGCAGAGAGTGTCAAACTTCCATTCTTCACGTTCGACTGCGACAAAAAACTGCTTGATGCCTTCGAGTGTCAATTCGTCACTGGAGAATAAAGGTTAAGATGATGTAGGATACTATTTTTCAGATACTATCAGCCACTACTATAAATAGGCCAAAATAAGAGTGTGGTCATGCTGCATGGGTGACACTCACTATATCTATATAATAAAAAAAGGGAATTACGATATATTGTGTAGCAATCACAAATTATTACCCCTAAAAGACAGACGAATATTGTTGCAAATGTTTTTCCTGCATGACATCTGCAGCAACCGTATTGATAGTCCCGAGTTAACCTCTCTAGTCATGCAACTATGAACACCAATTAGGTGTACGCGACACTGCTCTTTATTTGATGTTCCATTTAGTCACTGTAACTATGCTAAAAACTCTGTAATTTGTCGAATACTGTGTTGTTATAATAAACAATTTCAGTCTCTCGATTTGTTTCAATTATCAAAACAGTCATTAAAAAAGCAAATCACAATTACACTGTCACCTGATAACAAATAAATATGGTATGTTTGGGTTGGTATGCTTGCAATGTAAGATTTGCACCACTCTTCTGATTTCTCTCACTCTCACACACACTCATACAAACTCACACATACACAAACACATGCACTTTATCCACACACTATATTGCGTACTATAGTTTCAATATATATATAACTATATATTTTTCTTAAATTTTCACGATTCATACTTTAAATAAAACACTTTTTACCGGATATTATCGCGTATATTTTAGTTAATTTTAAAATTATTTCGACGTTTCGGCATCTTTGCAGTTGCCGTGGTCACGATAGACTAAGGTGTTGTTCATCTATTGCCAGTAATAAAAACTACATGATTGTCAATACATATTAACGCCATCTGTTTCTCAGTCTTCTCGCATAACGTCCCGGATTGACACAAAAGGCACTGACTGTGTCCTGAGTTTGCAGTCTAACAGTTTGCTGGTTTTTCATTTTGATGTTTTTAAGTATTGGATCCCATGTTGATGAAAGTTTCCAACCATCTTCTCTATTGAAATTTGGATGTTTTTTAATTTCAATAGTTTCTCTGACCATCCTAGGTATAAAATGTTTCTCTTTTGCTAGGATCTTCACGGTATCAAATCTTAAATAATGGTTGGGCCCAACCATAAGAGAAACATTTTATACCTAGGATGGTCAGAGAAACTATTGAAATTAAAAAACATCCAAATTTCAATAGAGAAGATGGTTGGAAACTTTCATCAACATGGGATCCAATACTTAAAAACATCAAAATGAAAAACCAGCAAACTGTTAGACTGCAAACTCAGGACACAGTCAGTGCCTTTTGTGTCAATCCGGGACGTTATGCGAGAAGACTGAGAAACAGATGGCGTTAATATGTATTGACAATCATGTAGTTTTTATTACTGGCAATAGATGAACAACACCTTAGTCTATCGTGACCACGGCAACTGCAAAGATGCCGAAACGTCGAAATAATTTTAAAATTAACTAAAATATACGCGATAATATCCGGTAAAAAGTGTTTTATTTAAATATATATAACTTCAAAACATTTTTCATTTCCTCATAAATACCGTTAATTTTATAAAACCTTTAATAATTTTGTATAATTATTCTGCTTGTTACTGTTTAATTAAAAAATTGTGAACCTATTATTGGCAGTATGTATATTTAAATTTATTATCAGTGTAATATGTTTTAAGTGCTGTTGGTTCTGTGAAAATAAATAAATAAATAAAAATAAATATCTCATTATAGTTGGATAATCAATTATTCATGGTTGTGAACGGACATGCTCTGCTACGAATGTGAGAAAATTCTTAGAACAAAATATCTACCGGACATAACGAAAGTTCTACTTTTCTGTCAGTCTGAAACATACTCTCAAAAACCTTCTGTTTTACATAGAACAAGTAAAAATTATGGAATACACAAAGTAGCAATAGTAATTTAATTTAGGTTCCTATGTAAATTTTTATAACTAAATCAACCTAAGAGTGTTTTTTTAATGTTAGTCTGAAAACTTTTAAATGTTATGTTTTCCTGTGCTAGATAGTATTGCAGCTCGGAGCTCCTTCATCAAACATTGTATTTCTAGCTTTCAGGGGAATAAAACATTTTTATTTTTTATCACTGGCCACATTTTAATATACAAGCCACAGTTAAGTGATAAAGCAATGTGTTTTATCCATCATACATTATTATTTGTTATCAAATCACAGTAGAAATATTTAGTGTGGAAATGAAGTTTCACATACAGGCTTTTGACACCTTCATTCAAGGATCACATATAAAAACTAGATACACAATCAGGATCAGGAATATGTCATCACCAAAATAGTGCCCTAATTAGTATTTATGTCTTTCATTAGCATTCATTCGCAGTTAATTGAAATCATAATGTGAAAGTCAAATGTGCTTTAAAACTGTGTTCTGTGCAGTGCTTCACATGTTATTACTAGTTATGCCTGAAAGACAGAAGAGACATTCAACATTCATAACAAACCAAGAGTACGCTGATATTATTTATTATTATGGGGCTGCCAGAAGGAGTGCCGATGAGGCCCATAGTTTGTATGTGGAAAACTTCCCAAATCGCCGAATTCGCTGATTTAATCTGAGTATTGCCTCGGCATCTTTAAGCATCCATAGGTATGCCTAGGGCTGCCGAAGTAACCCAAAGACTGTCGAGGGATCTTTAGCTATGCCTACCGATGCTGAGCCATGTCTAAGGCCGTTGAAACAGCCTGAGGGCTACCTTGCCAAGCCATGCCCTGCCGATAGTGGGCGCGGAACCTAAGTGTCTATTATTTCAATAAATAAGAACAAATTAGTTAGTGTAAAGTTAGTCAATAAATTTCAACAAAACTTAATAACATTCAAATGTTCTTTTAAACAACCCCTAAATTTTATAAATATTATGTTTCAAATTGATATCTAAACTTTTGATTCACAAGACGGGACAAAGGCAATTCAACACACAACTTTTTGCTCAATTTCTAGTTTTTACTTAAATTTAATAATTCAAACATAATATGATTGTTTAGAATCCCAATGCTTACCTAACAAACTAATGTTTACCCAACAAAAAAACTTTAGTTATAAATTAAATGTTTTTTTGAAAATGGACAGTGTCAAATTGATATTTACAAACCTATGTAAAAATGCCCTTATTTTTGACAATTTCTCTCAACACAATTTTCACATCAATGGCAATAAGCAAGAATTAAGTTGGCCAAAGATCCTGATCCATTTGTAAGTGGTGTTCTGTGTCTCTCATTTAGATTGAATTAATTGGTGTGATAATTTATCAATTGCTCATCTTACAGGTGCGTTTCTTACCTTAGGCCTAATTTTGATAGTCTTTAGTGTCTGTAACTTCACCTACTCAACCGCTGTAAATTTTGTGTAAAACCAACATGTGGAAATGGAAAGTACCATGGTGGAATGAAAAGCTGACTAACCTTAGAAAGGTGGCAAGGAAGCTATTTAACAACGCCAAAAACGTAAAACAGAATACTCATGGGACAAATACAGGAGCGCCTTCACAGAATATAATAAAGAAATAAGAAAGGCCAAACGTAACTTGTGGCGTAGTTTCTGTGACGAATTGGATTTGACACCCCAAGTTGCCAGGGTTCAAAAGCTACTAGCAAAAACCACTCCCAAAAAACTAGACCCAACAAAAAGATCAAGAGAGCAACTTTACCACATATGAAGAAGAAACCCTAGAACTCCTAGCACGCACACACTTCCCAGGCTCAGTGCTCTTACCAGAGAATGCGGCAAATCACTAAATCACTAATAAATCACATGTTTGTTAAAACAGGGAGAAATTCACAACCTCTCCTAACAGCTGCTAACTAACCTTGTTTTAATTTGTTGGATTTGAGAAAGACCAATTTATAATTCTTACCGTTTGACCAGTATTCTTATTGGATCAGTCATAAACTTTGATGTCATTTCAAGAATCTCATGTGGCAAAGTAGCAGAGATGAGCACCACCTGTGTTGCTGGGGGGAGATAGCGGTAAACATCATATATTTGCTCTTTGAATCCTTTGTTTAACATTTCATCTGCTTCGTCTAGTACCAGCATCTTAATTGATCGTGTTCTTAGCACCCGTCTCCGGATCATATCTACATATTTAAAAAACATTTTTTATTGAACTACTGACAATTTAAGACAATAATTTATAGTTATATCAAATAACACTTACCAAATACTCTACCAGGAGTACCAGATACAACATGTTGTCCATAGTCTAGTTTCCGGATATCTTCCCCAAGGTTGGTTCCACCAATACATGCATGACACTGCACATTCATGAAGTCTCCCAAAGCAAGTATAACTTTCTGGATTTGCGTGGCCAGCTCACGGGTCGGAGAGAGCACTAGGACTTGAGTTTCACGCAATGTTGTGTCAAGAGACTGTAGTATAGAGATTGAAAATGTTGCTGTTTTACCAGTACCTGACTGTGCCTGAGCTATAACATCTCTTCCCTTTACGATAGGCAAGATGCTTCTTTGTTGAATTGCAGATGGCTTTTCAAAACCTAAAAATGTGAAAGTAAGAATGTAATGTACTCTCAAAGAAATAATGTTAAGATTATATAAAGTGAAAATTACCGTATGTGTAAATTCCTCGCAACAGCTCATCTCGCAGGCCCATAGTATCAAATGTTGGTATTACTTCTACATCTTCACTGGTATCGAATTCAACATTCGACAAATCTTCAGATATTATTTTTCGATTACTGTACGAAACCTCTGACGTCGCCATTTTGAAATTATTTGTTATTCAAACGTTATGTTGGAATAACAACAAAGTGCATAGAAGCGAATCGACAATAATTACTAATTAAGCTCTAATTATTCACAAAAAGAGAAAATTAGAACGCACAAACAAAATGAAACACGCTAGCATCGTTCCTTCATTCATTAATCAATCAAATCAAGCAAGCAAGCATCTAGTTTGACAGTCAGTCGAAGGCATGGTATTAGACTTATGAATGTTTTACCATTGCCAACTTGCAAAGTGAAGTTCGATCGATATTATATGAGTACGCTTCATTCAAAGATATAATATTAAAACAACATGTAGTCCTTCTTCCGGTTAGCAGCTACGCATGTTTTGGAGAGCAGGTAAAAATCCGAACTGGCTCGACCCCTCCATGGACGGGCCTTAGTTCTGTTACATTATTCATTTTTTTTTAGAGAAGGTTTAAGTTATAGCACAAAATTTTCCTTTAAAACCTGGGCCTGGGTGGGAGGGTTTATATATCTTTGAATCAAGCGTACTCATATAATATCGATCGAACTTCACTTTGCAAGTTCGTTTGATATTATACTATATTTCTTACGCTTCTTTCTTCGATATAATATTAAAACAACATGTAGATGTTTAGAGTGGAAATTTTGTGTGTTAAATTTTAAGTAGGTATTCAAATTACCCTTTAATAAACAAAACATTTTTATTCTTGGCACAATTCTTTATAATCAAAATTACATGAAATTAGACATCTTAATTGATCTCAACCTATTAAACTATATTGGTTACAGTATTACGTGTTATTAGGTAAAAGGACAGCTCGAGCTAAGTTATCCTCATTTGAAATTATTTGGCGATGATAGAATTTAACAAATGAATGAGATCTTTCCGTCCAACCAGCGGACTTTCTGATGGTTTCTAGCGACAGGCCGGAACAGTGTGCTTTGGACGTGGAAGCATGTCTTGTGCTATAAGCACTAAATATGTGAACCCACACCGCTGGTGCTAAGTACCTGTTTGATCCATCTGCTGATGGATTGAGATGTGGCTGGCTTATATGGTCGTTTGTATGTCAGTAAAAGTGTGTCTGTCATAGTAGGTCGAATGTCTTTAGTCTTTGTGATATAATCTTTTAATGTGTTAGCTGGGCATATAGCTTTATTTTCGTTAAAGAATGGTAATGATAGAACTGACGTTTTAATGATGTCCGAAATGCCGATTTGAATTGAAGTGGAACTAACCCGGACATTTGATAGTTTTATTAGAGACAACGTTTGCACACGATGTGCTGTGGTTAGGGCTAAAAGTATAACTAGTTTTTCGTGATATTTTCTAAAGAAAGATTTACATTAGGGCACCATTTCACAATTAAATCTAGTACAGTTTGAAGATCCCACGTAAAGGTATACTTTGGTGCATTTGGTCTTAGTTTATAGGCACCCTTGAGTAATCGTTTTATATCGCTACCTATCAGTAAAGATAATGCTGAACTATGACTGTTCAGTGTACCGAAAGAAATACCGTTATTAAATTGTTCGGTTAGAAATATCATAGTAAATGAGAGTGAAAATTCGGTCGGATTTATACTATTAATTTTAAAGAATTGCCACCACAATTTATAATTACTATTATATTGTGAGAGTGTATTTTTTGAAACACATTTGGCATTGGTGCGAGAATCGAAGAGGTCTATACTTGGTTTACCAAATGTTTCTACTATTTTTTTAAACTTAACATTAGACAATTGCCATTCAATTTCTGGATTTACTTTACGAGATTCAAAGTCAGCTTCTACATTGTCTTTACGATATATGATGCGAATATGAATATATTTCGCTTCTCACACCATTGCCAAATTGCTCTAGCGACTTCATTTAAATGGAGATATTGGATTCCACCCATTCGATTGACATAGCTGATGGCTGTTGTATTATCGACACGAAGGAGTAAATAACAATTTGATTTATCGCGGGCAAAGCATTTGAGACCAAAGAAAACCGCGAGAATGATTTATATGATAACTACGCTCAGCATTAGTCCATCCACCGTTTGCTCTTTCGTTATTACAATAGGCACCCCAGCCTGTCTTAGAGGCATCTGTAAATATTTCTAATTCAAAGGTAGGCATTGCAAGAAGTTTAGATGCGGAGTTAATGTTCTGGACCCACCATTTTAGATCGTTTAAAATATCGGTTGACGGAGTGAATTTTTTATCATAGTTTTGACATGATTTAAGGCTAAAAACTTTTGTCTCTCGAGATGTTTTGTATATATCCAACCATACTTCACAGCTGGACATGCAGCTGTGAGTACACCTATTAAATGAGCAAATTCCCGAATAGTGCACCCAGGTAGATGTAAAACAATTTTGAATTAAACTTAAAATCTTTTCCCGTTTATCTGAGGGTAATGATATTGTCATATTCACCGAATCAAAAAGGAATCCTAGAAAGTTACAAGTTTGCTGTGGAGTTAATTTACTTTTTTCAAAATTAACCACAAAACCTAAACATTTGAGTAGCCTAATTGTTTCATTAACATTATTAACGCATTCCTCATAGGAACCGCCTATACACAAAATATCATCTAAAAATTTTACTGATTTGAACCCCGATGTCTTAAATAACTAATCAATTCGTTCATAATCTTAGTAAAAGTTCGTGGAGCAGAAGATAAACCGTACGGTAAAGCGATAAATTCATAAGTCAAGACATTTTGCGAAAAAATACCCTCAAATTCAAACCGTAAATATTTTTGATGCTTAGGGGCTATACGAACCAGTAAATAAGCTTCCTTAAAATCGATTGTAGCCATAAAACTCCTTTTAGATATCATCTTTGACGCAGTTCTGTAATCTTCCATTTTAAAATGTTCGTTTAATATAAATTTATTTAATTCTTTAAGATTAAGGATAAATCTCTGACCACCGTTCGATTTTGGCGATAAAAATATGCTCGAAATAAATTGATCAATTTCCGGTTTGCACAGTCTAACGGCTCCTTATTGTAATAATTTATCGATAGCTAACGTCATTTCCCGTTTTTGTTTTAAGTTTAATAGATTATTAAGGACATGGTTTTGCACTACATTGGATGAAAAAGTAATGCAATACCCTTTATGAATCCAACAAAGTACAGTTTGATTTTGTGTAATATTTGACCAACAGTTTTAAAAGTAATGTAACCTGCCAGCATGTACCTATGTTACTGCCACGTTGGGGCACGTTTGTTGCCGATCGTCGAACTCACTTGACGCGTCGATGATTGTTGCGTTATCAATGGGGTGCGGCGATACTGGCCTCTGAATGTGGCGAGGTCGAGAAGTTGATGGGGTGATGATAGTAGGGTTTGGTTTCCGAGTAATAATTTCCGGTTTTTTTATTTGGAGACCTTGTCTTTCGATCACTTTGGATGCTTTAATATGTTCAGGTAATGATATCCCAAAGAGAGTTTCGTCTCGGTCTTGGTCCTGAATAACAATTAGAAAAGGTTTGTCAAGTCCACGACTGACGAGCTTCGTTCGTACTTGTGTTTGGGCGTAATGGAGGTCACTCAGTATGCGACAACCATCTGACAATAACTTGACCGCGGATACTTTGTCATTATTGGTAAGAAGCGATGTTAACGCTCGATTTATGGCTGTTATGCCTAAGCCCAGTTGGTCTTGTTCAGTTTGTATTTTCTTGTCTCGCAACTTTACAACTTCGGAAACAGCGACGAGATTTCAGGATTTAGATTTGGGGCTTTCAAAAGTTTACAGTTAGATGGGATACTATATTCCTTCAAAAGCTGTTCTTTCGTATCTGGAGGTAATCCTTTTTTGAGAATAGGATTCCAACGCTCAGCTAGCGTGTTATGAATTTCAGGGCCATACGCTGGCTTCTCTTCTGAAGCATTTCCTAAAGCCGATAGTAATTGGGGGTCAATATCAGGTGATGGTTCGGAGGTTACGTCCACTGATGATAAAATTACTTCGTCTATTGGTTCCGGCGACGGCACTGGTGTTGACGAACGTGGCGTTAATTGAGCCGTCTGGTTGTCGACCTCGCGACTTTTTGAACCGATATCTGTATCAGATAGGAAAAATTAATTAAAATTGAATAATGTAACAGAACTAAGGCCCGTCGATGGAGACGTCGAGCCGGTTCGGATTTTTACCTGCTCTTAAAAAGGTGCGTAGTTGCTAGCCGGAAGAAGGACTACATGTTGTTTTAATATTAGTACAGAATTGACGAATTCCTCGTCATTGTTCATCTTGATTGAACTTGTGAGCTTAACTACTTAATCCGTTTGGACACACAAGTGACATGTAGTAACTTAAAATTGAGTTAAAATTTAGTTACCATCTTAATTACTTAGTATGTGTAAACCGCGCATAAGGCCGAGTCAAAATACACCTTGGCCAGGCTGACATTTTTAAATTCCAAATGCAAGTTAGGCACGACGACGAGACGATTTCAGTTTGTTATTTAGTTTTCAATCATTTTAGCACCGCTCAGCAGTGTGTATTGTGGTATTATTGAGAAAGAAGAGTAATTTTATAAAGCATATTGTGAGTTTACGCAAAAATATTGTAAGTATTTTAATCCATTATGACAGTAAATTCCCCTTACAATTTAGAATATGACGGGTTTTGTATCAGGTAATAATGAAAATTAATGTAAATATTCAATATAAATAATATTCAATATACCAAGACCTGTTTTAGTTAGTTTCTATGATCCTAACAGCAAAGGACAAAAATCTTTGATCAAAAACGATATGACGTATTAATACTTTTTTTTTTTGCTGCCGAAGCACCCTCTCTCGGGAGGGAGGTGGAAGATTCGTCATGAATACCTCCGCAGCCGTCTGCGGGGTTATGTGGGACTCACCAAAGTGGCACCTACCCACTAAAAACCACCCAAATGGCTGTAGCATGGGAATGCTGTCAGCCTTCGTCGGAGCGACACCCGGGTTGGGAGGTGGGCGCGCAAGCAGGGACCCGCTAGCGGGTCACCCGCTGGGAATACTTAATCACTTAAGGTGCAAATGACATTTATATATTGTTGATTAAACGGCCTGGGCAGCCTTAAGCTGGTCCAGATTAGCCGAAAGTTGATCGGGGGGTATTAATACTTACATTGTCATATAAGTATGTCTCATAGATCTATGAACCTAGATATATGATAGTGTAATTTCCTCTTATTACAAGCATAAAGTACAGGTTTTTACTTCATTTGCTACAATACAACATTTTCTAGTGAATGTTGTGTTTCGTACTGAAGGACAACAATTTTGTTAACATATCGTAGGCGTTCTGCGTTCAGTAGAAAAATTTAAATAAGTATTTATTGAATTCTCAACATATAACAATTTCTAAACTACAAAATATGTAGAAGTCCAAGGTTTGGGTACCAAAATATTGAATAAGCCATAGTTGTTTTCAGAAAAAATTTAATTACACTTAGTTCCTCAGAAAGTAAGATTCATGAAAGCAATATTTCAAAAGTCTGGTTATAGTCTGTAGATTTTAATATGTAGCTTATTCTACCCTGAAGCATTTCCTCATCAATTTGTAAGAGCATATTAATTAAAAGAAGTAAAAGCAAGGAAATAACTACCTAGGTTTCCGGAATAGGGTCAGTCTTCCGGCTGACGCTCTTGCTTTTATTTTAGTGCCGGTTGCACTTTGATTGAAGGGATAATAGACTGACTATTGATGTGATTTGATTGACAATACTTCAGTGCGCGTCTGTTCCTTGTGTGTGTGTTGTTTTTGCTTGAGAAAGCAGAAATAATTGGTTAGTTTTACTTAATTCTGAGAAGTTATATAAATTGAAAGTATGGATGGCCCTCCTGGGGTACCTGGTAATAACAGTGGACCTCTAGGAGGTATGAATATGGGTCCTCCTGGTATGGCACCACCTCCCGGAATGGTGCCTCCTGGTATGCCGCCGATGGGAATGGCACCTCCACCTGGGATGGCGCCCCCTCCTGGAATGCCGCCACCACCTGGTATGGCTCCGCCGCCTGGAATGCCACCTCCGCCGGGTATGGGTCCACCTGGCATGGGTATGGGTCCACCAATGGGTCCTCCAGGCATGAACATGCCTCCTCCGATAGGACCTCCAGGCATGGGGCCACCACCACCAATGCCACCGAATATGATGCGTGGTCCGAATATGAAGGGCAATTTTGGCAATCAAAACATGGACATGGGTCCTCCTGGGATGGGGCCACCTCCAATGGGACCTCCAGGAATGGGTCACTGGGATAATCAGTCTAATTGGGGACGTCAAGAGCCTGGAGATGGTCCCCCAGGCTGGGACGAGCATGGAGATGAGGAAGGCGAAAATGAGGACCATGAACAAATGCCTCAAGGACCTCCTGCTGCTTTGCCTTCATTGCTTACAATGAAAATTGAAACTCCTGAGGAGTTCCGCAACAAGCCTGTGGCAGGAGTGGGAGGGGTGGTGCTGCCAAAGGCTCTGGAAGAAGCTCTGGCCTACAAGGATCAAAGACAAGCTGCACTAGAAGATGAGGAACAGGACAAGGGTAACTTGCATATTTTTAATATAATTTTCATTGAATGTGTTCATTAAGCATCAACTTAAGTATATATAAGGATAAGTTTGCTTCTCACCCAATAAAAAGAAATAAAAAATAAACATATTAGGTAACTTCTATAATTTAATTATTCTTAAAGAATTTAGCAGTATATATAAAAATTAAAATTGATGTAATACATCTAAAACTATGGTTTTACCATGTCTGCATTGCCAGAACAGGTTTAGTTGCAGCTCTACGCAACCAGTTTCTACCATATGGCAGGAAAAGTGACATCTCCTTTGTCTCCTTTTTGCTGAGTGTACATTTTTCAGTAGTGTTGTCAGTTTCATGACTAAAGACCGGATTATATGCAACTTAAAAAGCTTGTTATATGCATGCAAATATGCATGAAAAATGCTTGAAGTATGCACGAAAATTGGCAAAATATGCGAAATTCAATGAAAAATTTTAGGAAACCCCAAAAAAGATTTAAGTAAATTTTCATTTTTTTATTTCAAAATCAGCATACAATGAGTAAATTATTTTTTGATTAGCGATAATAAATACAGTAATATTACATGACATTAAAAGTATTAAAAAAATTTGAGAACGTAAACAATCAAGTATTTCTCCAAATTTTCAGTGGTAAGATTGTGCCTTCGATCATTTAGAATATTTTTGTAAGTGGAACATGTTCGCTCCACAGGTAACTGGGAAAAATTTAAACTTGGGTGCTATGTTAGCACTTATAGTTTCTGGCAAAATTTCTGCCGTCCCATTAATGAAACTATCAATTTGACACAAACTTTCAAAACCTGTTTTTAGTTGATGAAATCAGTTCATTTACTTTTTTTTTTTTTTTTTTTTTTATTTATTTATTTGGATATCCAACAGCAAAACAATTAAAAATAATTAAGCTAACAAACATGAATAATCTATATAAGCTAATAACAGGATATCACATCATGGTAAAATTTATAACAAACAAAATCGTGAAGTGGTCAGTGTTAATGCCGGACTGTGTTTGTGCAGTTGCTGCATGAGGTGTATAGTCGGATACATACAATTGAAAGGAATTATACGAAGATTATGACATCTTCGTATAATTTTAGTAGTGTGATAATAGAGCTGAATAATAAAAAATGGATTACTTAGTTTACAAATTTTATCTGTTTATTATGTAATTATATAAATATTGTATCTTGTCTATGTGTTAATAATCTTCCGTATAATATTTTGTTTAAATTTATCTTTAGTTAGGGATAATATGTCTATATTTTTAAATAAAGTATTGTAATTGTTTTGGGCTCTAGCGAAATATTCATTTCGACCGTAGTTAGTTTTACTTGATGGAATATAAAATAGTTTATTTTTTGATGGACGGGGATGTCGGGGTACATATATGTTAAACAAAGGAATCAAATTGGGACAGTCTAATCTTGAATGAACTATATCGTGTAGGAACATCACGTCTAATAAATTTCTTCTATCTTCCAGTTTAACGAGACCGTAATCTTTGCATGACTCATTGTAATGTTTAGTCTGCTTTTTAAATTTAAAATTTAAATGTTTTATAAAAAGTTTCTGAATACTTTCTATGCGATCAATATATTTTTGGTATTGTGGATTCCAAATAACGCTCGCAAATTCTAAGTTGCTTCTTACGTAGGCGTAAAACACCATTCTGAGGCACTTAATATCCTGAAAAGGCTTGCACACCCGCATTAAAAATCCAAGATTCTTATAAGCTTTATCAACGGCAGCGTTAATGTGCGCAGCAAGTGATAGTTTGTTGTCTAACGTAACACCCAAATCGCGGACTTCTTGGACGCGCTGAATAATCTGTCCATTAATGCTATATTTATAAATTATTGGTTTAGGTTTCCTAGTAAATGTTATTTGGACACATTTTTTCGTATTAACGGTAATTTTATTTTTATCATAATATTCGGTTAGGTTATTTAAATCTGCTTGTAAATTTTTGCAGTCTTCCAATGAGTTAATGTTTAAGAAAATTTTTTTGTCATCAGCATACAGGAGGTATTTTGAGTTCTTAAAGCAAGCACCAACGTCATAAAGAAAGGCATTATAAAGTAACGGTCCAAGATGTGATCCCTGAGGAACACCTGAGGGAATTTGGATATAACTAGATCTGTGACCTCCAATGGTTACAGCTTGCCGCCTGTTAGTGACATAGGAGCTTATCCATCTGAACAAATCTCCACGTATACCCAGCGTGTGCAACTTACTTAACAGGATGACATGATCTACACGATCGAAGGCCTTTTCGAAATCTGTGTAGATCACGTCAACCTGAGAGCGCTGATCCATATGACGCAAAGTATAGTTCAAAAACTCAACTAAGTTCGTATTTACCGATCGTTTTTTTAAGAAGCCATGCTGGTTGTTAGGGATATTGTTTGAAATCGTTATATATATTGCATCGTAAACAAGTTTTTCAAATAATTTGGAAATTATATTAAGTTTTGATATTGGCCTATAATTAGAGATAATTGTTTTTGAGCCTTTTTTGTGGATTGGAACTATGTGGGCTTCTTTCCAAATATTTGGAAAAGTTCCTTCTTTTAGAGATCTTTGGAATAGGATGGATATTGGTAAAGAAATTGTATTAACGCATTTAGTAAGGAAGATGGTTGGTAAATTATCACTTCCTGTCCCCTTATTGATATTTAATTTTTTAATATACGACTTTACACATTCCTCACTGAGCACAACTGTATGCACATACCCGTTATCTCCAGTACGCGGGGGATCGTGAGTGAATTGGGTGTAAGTATCATTTGCAGGCTGAAACATATCACTAAAAAAACGATTAAAGCCTTCACAAACACCTGCACCACTGGTAAAAGACTCAGTTTCATTGGTCATAGTGCTAGGGTACCCAGTATTACCACGTGTACCACGCAAAGTTCTTACGAAGTTCCATAGCGTTTTTGGATCCCTCGTGATAGTGTCCTGTGTTGACTTTAGATATTCATTATAACATTGTGCTTCTAAAGCTTTTGTTCTAGATCTTAAGAGTGAAAAGACATCATAATCTCTAGGATTCTCAAATCGCTTCCATTTAAAGTGTGCCTTTGACTTTTCTTTAATGGTTTTTATTAAAGCTGGTGTGTACCATACCGGATAGGCCGATGTTGCTTTACAGTTTTTAATAAGAGGAACAAATTTAATAATTATGTTATATATATTACTATAAAAGCACTCAGTTGCACTATCTACACTACCTTTACTAAGCTGTTGGAGCCAATCAACCTCTGAAATTGCTTTATTAATAACTATATAATTTCCTTTGTAAAAATTATATTTAGAAGAGCTGTGGGAAATCAAAGGTGGGCTTAGAATATCTCGCGTTTCTAATTCTAAGGCTGGATGAAATGTGTCCTCTTTAACGAGCGGATCGCAAGATGTCTTGATATGCACATGAAAATTGGAATAAACAAGATCTAAGATGTTACCCTGCATGTTTGGGAAAGTATTGTATTGTTGTAGGCCTAATACGTTAAATTCATCTATCATATGTCGGGATACGTCTTGAGTACGTGTATATCCTTCGTGTTTCACGGACGGGGGGTATATACCTGTCCAGTCTATACAAGGCAAATTAAAGTCCCCCATCACTATGACCAAATCATCTGGATTTTCATTCATTACTTTACTAACGGAGTTGATAAGGTTAGTAATGTTTATATGCTGGTCAGACCTACCGCCTGGAATATAAGTAACACAGATATGGACATTATGGTTTGTTGCACTTAAGCGGGGTATCGTGATCCACAAGAGCTCTGTGGAGCCGGTAGACCAGGTGGAGCGGTGAGAGGCGTTGAACTTTTTTTTTATGCATATCATTACTCCACCACCTGTCGTGTTAGTGGGTCTATCACTTCTAAAGATGAGAAAACTATTATCACATAACTCTGAATCCAAAATACCGCCGTGTAGCCATGTTTCAGTAATTATAATTATTTCATAATTAGATTTTATTACGTTACGATAAAATTGTAATGTTTTAGTACGTAGTCCCCGAGTGTTTTGATAGAAAAAGGTTATACCGTAGCTATCCATTGTTTAATAGGTTTCTTTTTCAAAATAAAATAACATGAGTAAAATGTTAGCCACTATGCTGGACACCTGCATGTAAATAAATGAAACAGATAGTAATACATATATATCAGCGTTAATAAATAATGAATAAATATAAAATAAATTTAAACACCTTTCAAGTGTGCTTAAGAGCGCAAATAAATAAAAAATAAATATATTCACAAAATATAATGAACACAAATAATGAGATAGGGACATATATTTATCATCCTTGGTATTAATGTAAAAGGTAGCAAACACATACAATTGTGTAATATGTATAAGTGAATACGTGAGTTTCTGTTCTAGTGTAAATATATGTCTTAAGTTAGATATCCTGCATATTACAAAATACAAAACAAACAAAAATTTTGCAGATAGTATACAATCAAGCTTAAATATTGCTAAAATATTTGTTTTAACATGTAATTTGTGATTATGTACCATATAGCAAAACAATTGTATTAAATAACAGTATAAAAATATCAATATCATCCTTACATGAGCTATAAGACGAAAATTGCATAAGTCTATAAATTCATATTAAGAAGTATATTTACAGTATAGTATATCCATTGACATTTGTGGAAGTATTCCTTGTATTATAAACAAATATTCAATCCAGTGCAGGCTATAAGTTACAAAATACTGAATATAAGACTCATCTATCAATAGTGTAACACTTGTATTGACAAGTCCAAAGATAGATAATATTATATCTGTTTTCAAACACATACAGTAAGCAAATACACACCAAAGCAATGTTAATGACTGGCTTAATATTAATAAGTAATTCCATATTAACCACTCAAGAATATATAAAAACATGAAGCATAAACATTTTTTTTTGACAAATAACTCTGAAAATGTCATATTTAACAAGAGTATAACAACAGATTAAAGTTTTTGAGTTATTAATGAATAAGTCTATAAAACTAATTATAAGTATCCGAACTAAATGAAATCTAGATTTAGTTAAGTTATGAACGTTTTTATTTATCATATTGCTACTAAGAAGCTTTGATGTAATGAAGTCTAGTTGCATTTTATGAATAAAAGGCACTTTTGAATCCATATTACAAAAAATATACATGTAACATTGAAAACAACACAGATATTTTAACTTCGAACTTAATTTGGAACTTATTGTACTCCCAGCTCCCAACAACATAAAAGTAATAAGTATGGAAATATTGCCTATAAAAATTAATATTATATTTAGTGTAACACTTGTATTGACAAGTCCAAAGATAGATAATATTATATCTGTTTTCAAACACATACAGTAAGCAAATACACACCAAAGCAATGTTAATGACTGGCTCAATATTAATAAGTAATTCCATATTAACCACTCAAGAATATATAAAAACATGAAGCATAAACATTTTTTTTGACAAAAAACTCTGAAAATGTCATATGTAACAAGAGTATAACAACAGATTAAAGTTTTTGAGTTATTAATGAATAAGTCTATAAAACTAATTATAAGTATCCGAACTAAATGAAATCTAGATTTAGTTAAGTTATGAACGTTTTTATTTATCATATTGCTACTGAGAAGCTTTGATGTAATGAAGTCTAGTTGCATTTTATGAATAAAAGGCACCTTTGAATCCATATTACAAAAAATATACATGTAACATTGAAAACAACAGAGAAATTTTAATTTCAAACTTATTTTGGAACTTATTGTACTCCCAGCACCCAACAACATAAAAGTAATAAGTATGGAAATATTTCCTATAAAAATTAATATTATATTTAGAGTGAGACAACAAACAGCCACATTCTTACTTTTTACTAAGGCTTTAAAGTCTTTGTTTTTAACACGAATACCCTGGGAAGAATCATCCTTACGTAGATATATTTGGCCGTATTTAACCCACACATATTTGTATTCTTTATCTTTAGCGAACTGGCGAGCCGCCGCGTGTATCTGCTTAGTTTCAGGATTCAGATGTTCAACCAGATAAATACGCCGACTAGTGCCCGCTACTCCGGCATGTTGAGAGTTCAGCTTGTCGGTGGAATTTGCTTTATTGTAGCGCGACGTTGCAGAGAGCACAGTGTCCCTTAGGCGCGGTGATGATAGGGTTACCACAATGTTACGGGGTCTATTGGACTTTGAGTCAACCTTAGCCACTCGGCGGCACGCATGGATATCCGACTCCGCTATGGGGCAATTAATTTTATTGCAGACAGATCTGAATAATGAAAGAACGTTTTCACTCCGAGTCTCCGGGACTGCTTGTATCTCAATATTTCGGTCCCGTGATATTTTTTCTACCGTAGAAATACTGTTATAGAGTAGAGATATTTCTTTTTTCAGTTTAGTTTGTTCAGATTCTAGAGATGCAATCCTTGACTCCTTATCAGAAACTTTTGACTTCAAGTCCTTGATCTCATCCATTAAATAATCTGTGGTTTTAGTAAACTCTTCTTTCAGAGCATTGACGACAGTGTTAAGTTCAGTCATAATCATACTTTTAACATCCTTTGCAAGGGCAGTTCGTAAATCAGACATGGTTTTAGATGATGGAGAGAGCTTTTGATCTAAAAGTGCGCTTATTTGATCTATAGTGACCGAAGTCGGACTAAGTGTAGGCTTAGTAAGAGTGGAAGTCGTCAGTCGGGCCGGCGAGCTCTCGTCACGTTTTCTACGAGCGCTGTTGACATTCAAACACGATGGACATTTCAGTGTTGACAGTTGCTCTTGATTTATGGCGGAAGAATTATCTGCTTTAATATTTAGGCATTTCAAGCAGTATCGAGAGTTGCAAGCTTGACATTTCAGATGATTATATTCATCTAATTTAGTAGTACACCCAATGCAACTCATTGTGTATAAAATAATATCTATTAATTAAAGTAGCGACCTCTATAATTTCAAATAGCAGCAATTAACAATGCTTCCCGTTTGCGCTACTAGATGGCGATTTATAAAATACTGCAATACAATTAGGATTCGTAATTTCGTCGCAGGGCAGCTACGCTCCTGTGGTCGCGCGGCTTGAGCGCTGCGATTCACACCGCCACGATCCAGACGGTCCGGGTTCGAGCCTCACAAGCGCCTCCAACAAAACTTGTATGAACAGTCAACAAAACATAAACTCACAGCAGAGCGAGAAGTCCGACGAACTTCAAGATGGCCGCGGCTATTAATGGAGAATTCCCCAAGAGGAAGCAGGAGGCACCGATGTTTGGAAATTATTGTAGAACTCACACCAACCAACAGTATATTAAATTCGAGAAATAAACCGCCAGCAACTTGCGACACGTCCGCTCCAAACGATGACCGACGAAGAAATACTTTGCCAAATGTGGATCGTACTTCTTCAACAAGTCGATGTACTCCGTGAGCAAAGCACGTAACATGAATCAAATTGGGATAAAATACTTAAAGGGCCTTGGCTGCCTTGATCATATAGGGAGCAGCATCATACGACTTTGTAGTAGGCGAGCGCGACGCTCTTCTGTTCCTTGCATTTTATTATCGTAACTGTCAAAAGAAAAGACGCGCGCGGCTATTGATTCTGCGTTCCGGGTGGAATTCGCGATATATAAGCGCTTTTATCGCATTTTGGAACAAATGGTGAGTGCAATGCACTCGGAAAACTATTGTAAATGTACCGACAATATGCATCTTAGTTAGATCTTCGGTACAATATGCTATTACCGCTGAGAATGGCTTAAATAAGCAAAGGCGTATGCAAATGCATATGATCCAGTCTCTATTCATGACCCTAGGAAGGGGATCTTTGCCAGGAGCCTTTGTGTAATTAAAATTCAAATATTTATTTCTCAATATTGACAATTACTTGTTCTTATTGATGTAAAACAAAACATGACTGTATATGAAATAATACTCCAAACTGAAAAACTTTAATTTATCAAATAAGTACCATGTAGTTAGTAGAATTATTAGGTAAATTGCTATGTACAGGGTGACTATTCATTGTTATAATAAACCAATTATAGGTAGGTAGGGTGAAACATCCAGATATTCAAACATAACAATCAAGAGTATAATATGTTTTTGGCTTTAGTTAAAATTTATGGATAACCTAACCCAACCCTGGTACAACAGCTGATTTGACAATTTATTAATCTTAACTTGTAAGTCACAAAGCTAGGTGAGTAGGTCAATTCACCCCCAAAAGCGCATTGACTAATAACATAAGAGTGATAATAAGTTAGACCAATCACATAATTCACGGGTTAATGATGGGTCTGTGCAAACTATCTGGGTACTGCATTATCTGCCTCTTCTTGGTTCCAATTTTGGCAACTTTGTTTTTTTGCTAATGTAGAACACAGACAAAAGAATTTTAATTAAAATAGTAAGAAGCATATTTTAGAATTACAATTTCGTACATTTTAATTTGTAACTCATGTTAAGATTTGACCTGGGGCAGAGCTGCACACCTATTTGAACCGCCATAATAACAATGTCTACGTAGTTGTGGTTCAGATAAAGGGAAAGCCCAGTGTAATTACAATTATAATATTGTATGATAAATAAAAAAAACTCCATTGTCTAGGGGAACCCACTCATAAACTTAAAGCATAGATAAGCTAAGTGTACTGCAATAGAAAATTTTTATGATAACTTATTTTTATGACCATCAAGAACTATCTGCCTAACATATGTATCAGGCTTTTAGTTACATACAATTTTGTGTTGTAAGTCAGACCTAGCAAAGTTTTAGTTGAAAAACTAGGTCTGATTTTACAATTTTATTTTTCTGCATAAATCCACCAAACATCACTGATAAAGATTAAAATGGCTTCTTCGTTCTGTACAATAATTATTAGTATTTTTTTGTGTTATTTTGTTTGTAACAATGTTATTTTTTTTATATATTTTTATTTACTAATAAAGTATAATGTTTTGGTGTATAAGGACCCTAGAAATTATATTGATTTTTATTTATTTTATGTATTTCATTCACTAAATTATTTAATCTGTTTAATCGCAAAAAAAATCTTAAATTTAATCACAGCAATATGGCGTCGAGACTTGCCTGTGACAATCAAATCAAATTAATTTATTTGCGAAAAAATGTGTACAAATAGTTCTTAATTAAAATTTACAGCTCAACATTTTTTACTGTTCAACAGTGTGCAAATATTTATAAGAAGTTAATTACAAAATGATTTACTATCTAAAAACCTATTAAATAATATCAAAATAGTATTTACAAATATTGATATTTAAATGTTATAAAAATATTACAAAACATTATGATTCCTAAACTTATACATATAGATTCATTTAATTACAATCCAGAGTCTTTAAAATATTTTTGTGTACTAACATTTTTGTATCAATAAGTAATATATTTTTCGTTTATAGTCATTAAAATTTAAGTTTCTATAATTAAAGGGCAACTTATTATATATAGCGATAGCCATACAATAAACATTTCTACTAAATAATGTTATTTTCTAGGCGGCATATTCCGTTTTTTACTCAAAATATCTCTACTTGTAGTTCTATTACAGGTTCGTGTCACATCACACGGTGGTCTCAAGGAACGGTATAAATTAACAGAAACAAGATTTTTACTTGCCTTTGATGGCAAGACCTGACCAAGCAGTGACAGTAGATGCAGATGACAATAATTTTGTATGGACGTAACAGACACTGTAAAGTTTCTTGCCAGTTCTTCTTCACGAAGGTTTTTCCGAACTGGTGGTAGAGTCATGTTTTATTGACGTCAATAAAAACAAGTAATTGTCAATGTTGAGAGATTAATATTTGAATTTGAATTTGACTAGAACTCAATAAGAGATTTAGGCGAACCCAAAAAAATAAGCCCCGTTGTGCGGTAAATTGTGACTTTTGAAACGACAGTACCAGGAGAAAAGAATTCTACAAGGATTGATTGTGTACACTTAGAGCTAGGGTTGTCAGTAAAAGAAAAATCATAATAGTTTTGTACTTTTTATGGGAAAAAATGTGACAATCAATTCCTTTAATTTCATCACCATAGTGTTTACATAACCTTATATCTATTTCAGGGCTATTTATAACAATTACCAGTCACCCTGTATAGGGTATTGCTCTAATGCAATAAATAATCTTTTCCATATAAATTAGTACTTACAATTGTTACCTCTTTCAGAGGTGGAAAAAGAGCCTGAAGCTCCACCAGCACCTGTGATAAGCACAGAGTACGGCCCTGAGGAAGATGAAGGACACTCTGATGAAGAAAACATCCCTGATGCACCTCAGCCTCCAGTCATTTCCCGCCAAGAGGTACTTAGTGCTATTTACGCCTACTCTATACTTGTCAATGAAGGTGATTCTGCAGTTACAATATAATTGCAAAGATGAATATTTTAAAAGACTTTGTAATCAAAATTTTAATAATAATTTGTTCAATAATACTTATTTCCATTAATTAAATATAGTGATTTTCAAGGATTGCTTATTTAAACATTAAAAGATAATCTGTTTTCTCAAGTCCATGTGATTTAAATTTCATGGAAATCATTAACATGCAAAGCAGGCATCTTTTATTTAGTTGCATACCTAATATGTATCCAAATAAAAAAAAAACATTCCTATTCTAAACACATTACTGTCTGCACACAGGGACAAACGGCAGCCAACAAGAACAAGCGCAAGAAGAAGAAGAAGAAGGCGGCGAAACAACGGCGCCGCGCGCAGCACAGCCAGCAGGCCTCTGCGCAGGACCCCAAGACTACCAGCGATAAGGAAAACGAGAAGGAGGCTGAGATTGAGTGAGTCTTTAGGCTGAAATCTTTTAAACATACTTTCACTTACCACAGACTTATCCCAGCTAAATTGTCAAATAATAAGCGACTTTGTTTTAAATCTCATAGCGTACATTTTCCGAAAACACACCAAACCTGTCAAAATGGGAGGCATTATTTTTTTACTAGATTTTCATCTTTATATGGTATGATGTAATGTAACCTTTTGATTGACCATTTAACTGAGATAAGTCCAAGCACGCTTAGAGTTCTGCTATAGGACTTATCATTTCCCACTGCACAACAGCCACACAAACCTAACGGAGGCATCAGGCAGGTTGGCAGACCACACATACCCTCGAATACATTATGTATTGTGTTGTGTGTGTCCTTACGATGCTTTCCTTATGCTGTGGACATCGATTTGCTGATGCAATGACATTTTTTTTATGTTTATAATTGTAATAAAAATGTAAGCTCACCTTTTTACGCCTGTATTTTGTTGATAAAATTGCAATCACTTTTTGGTACTGTACAGGCGGCTAAAATTGTGGTCTACCCTACGAACCAAGTTCATTAGCATAAACAACAAGGTTGATTTTCCTTTGTAGTAATATTCTGATTGCTACGGACGTAACCTTACAGCTATTTTGGTTATATTTTATGGTAGACCACAGTTTTGGGAGACTACACATTACACATTAGTTGATTACTACCTAAAAGAATTTTAGACATAATTGTGTCCCTCTAAATTCGAGATACGTACAAGAGAGTATCCAGTTCCACGAGCTGGAGCCGATGTACCGGCAGTTCCACCGCATCCTGGAGTCGTTCAAGATCTCGGAGCAGCCGGAGGAGGTGAAACAGGAGGCCCAGGAGGCTCTGAAGACCAGCAAGCCGCTGGAGAAGGTGCAGGACCAGTTCGCTGCTGATGAGGAGGCTGCGGAGGTAAGACTACATTGAATGTTATGAGAAACTAAATTAATTAGTTAATAATAATAGTAATAATTCATTTATTTGAGTCGTTTAGTCGTTGTCGTTGTAATTCCATCATAACGCTTATGAATGGCTTTTACGTTATGAAATATAGTGTTTCTTCTATAGAGTTTAGTTATCAAATGGTAAAACAAATATTAAACCAGCTCAGTGTTTTCAAAGTTTATTTATTGCAGATTAACTTTTTAGTCTCTATAATATTAGTCATAGAATGTAAGTTCACAAATATTTTACATATTCGACACGTTCCAAAATGTTGGGGCTATACTATTAGGCAGAGAATCTAATGCAGATAAACCCAGGATACTTGTAAAAGGATTTTTATTAAATTTATTTTCCTATGAAAAGCTCACGATCGACTGACAATAATGTTTATAAACACACAAGACATAGAACCGTTGCAATATAAAAGTAAATTTGACATGGTTCTATTTATGTCCAGTCTCGCTTGGCTAACAAGTATATTGAGAAATAGGTCTCAATATCACTTTAATTATGTATATTCAATACCACATGCACAAATAGTGGTTTTATGATTTCTTTTGTTAAGATCCGTCTGGGCGGGGGGGGGGGCGGTGTTGTAGTGCCCCCTTACGATTTTTTCCGCCGTAATAACCACGTTGACGTGGTAGTGTTACCGGTTAGAGGACCAGCCAGTGCAATCACTGGAACAAAGGCAACTTCAACTGAATCCTGCGGCCGAATTTATTATTAGTAGTTATAATAAATCAAAATTCACTATTCATAAATAAAACACCTAATGCTGCTTATGTCAAGGCGGTGGCTAACTCGATTGTGGGGTTGAATTAAGTAAAACAAAAGTATTTTCTCTCCCTCTTGTCTGGGGAAGTAATAATCCTCCCCCCTACCCCTTCCCACCGATGGAAAAAGGTATGCAGGCCGCGGCCCACGGCCCGACAATCGTTGTCGGAAATTCATATATATTGTAATCGCTTAAGTAAAGTTGATATTGCGATGTAGATCACGCGTTGTGATTGGTCGGTTGAGTAGCGCGTCATCGCTACAGACCGCCATATTAATCACGTGAACGTGCTGACACTAAGGCAAATCTAACTACAGTCTGCGGTCAGCAACACATGCTTAGGCGATATAATAATCACATTTGTTGGATATGAGGCGCAGTATATAAAGAAAACAACTACACTGCTTGAATATCTGATTTATAATGAATTCATAATTTAGCAAAATGCCTTATGGCCGGTTTACACGAGTTAAGTGGTAAGTTGGTAACTAAATTTTAAGTTAAAAGTTGCGGTTAAAAGTAAGTTAAGTGACAAGTGGTAACTTAAAATTTAGTACGCAAGTGATTAAGTAGATTAGGATTCGTTCTATTTTTCGTATAAGTGGGTGGGCGGGGCTTCTCACTTAACACGTTTGGACGTGATTTTTTTAGTTAAGTGCATAAGTCGACAAACCTGGTGGCGGCAAGAGCTCGTATTTATTTCGCATTTACTCTTTCTATTTTAAATGTCGGAGAGGAGCTTATTTTCAACTTTAAAATTTGTTGAAGAATATTTAAAATAGATACGCTTGTAGAATAAAAATTTAGAAAAAAGCATATTCTTGTAAAGATTTTAATTTCCGAATAAAATTCTTCTCTGAATTTGTCCAAAATCACATTTACCATATATCTAAGTACAGAATTGACGAATTCCTTGAGATTCATCACTGCTCATCTTCATTGAACTTATGAACTTAACTACTTAATCCGTTTGGACACACAAGTGACATGCAGTAACTTAAAATTTAGTTAAATTTTAGTTACCAACTTAACTACTTAATACATGTAAACCGCGCATGAGGGAATGAATGAATGATTGAGTGTATGGAGGAATGAACTAAAAGAGACTTGTGTTTTAAGCTACATTCCAACAACATTCAATATTGATCAATCAAATACTTACGAGGGACGTAGATTACCAATAAGGATCCAACCCACAAAAAAGTAAAAAAAAAAACCGGTCGACGTCGATCGACGGTGTGGTAACCCCTTAGCGCCTTTTTGACTTTATTGTGGGTTGGAACCTTATTGCTAAACTACGTTCTAATGATGTCGTCAATGATAATGAAAAATTGTAAAACAGATCTTAATCATACAATAAATGTTTGTTAAATGATTGAACACTGATCTTGTTTATGACCAGACCTGTTTCTATATTTAAGATCATAATTTGTAACGCGCATACTTGCGAACAAAGAACGTTATTATTACTTTCGATTTGCTGGATTTGAAATTCAATAAATTTCATCTCACGTACTCCGTCACGTCACGAATATTTGCGTTTTCGTTCACGAGTTTCCAAAAACCGAAAAGAAGGTGTTTTGATCCGGCCCTTCACAGAATCACCAGCTGAACATTTCCTCAAAATTTCTCTAACTCTTGCTATTTTGATCCAGTCCGTAAGAATACATATACACTTAAACTTTTATATATACATATTGTGTAAAAACTTTTGACAACTACGGAGTTCGAGTCGTGTGAGGTAAATGATTATAAATACAGCAAACCTGTATTATAAAAGTAATGGATACATAAATACATACTATGTTTTCATTTCCACGCAATTACCATTAAAACCATTCGAAATAACTTAACGGAGCTTACTGTTCTTTACACTCTTTCAGCACATTAAAATCCGTTTCTTTACAGAAAAACGAAGCCGACGAAAAAGAGCGCCTGTCTAAACGCAAGCTGAAGAAGCTGTCTCGGCTGTCCGTAGCGGAACTCAAGCAGCTTGTCTCCAGACCTGATGTGGTGGAAATGTACGACGTGACAGCTCGTGACCCGCCCCTTCTGGTCCAGCTGAAGGCTCATCGTAATACGGTGCAAGTGCCGAGGCATTGGTGTTATAAGAGGAAGGTAGGTGTCTAGGGCTTCCGAAATGACCTCTTGATTATTGAAAAGAAACACTTGATTCTAAACTAAGGCCGACGAGACGAGATGTAGAATGTAAAAAAATGTCAGGGGTTCAAAACATTGTGAACCTTATCAACAGGTTGATAACTTCTGTATTGATATCTATCCTGTACTGGGAATCACGCAACTACACTCGTCTGCCACACTAGGAACATTATTTCGTACGAGAGATATGGACAGATATAATAATCAAAAATTAACAAACTATCCCCATTTATAGTAATTGTTTATTTTAACAATGTTTCAAAATGATAAAATCCTCAAAATTGTCTTTGTGTCCTCTTTTATTCTTAGGAATGTCCATGTCGTCGGTTTTCATAAAAATCTCGTACACCACCAGGGAATCTCTAGTGTCATTGTCTTCTTATGGTAGCGTCGGGTGACGGGTTGCTCAATTCCCTCTTATATGGTTGAGGAGGGCGGTGGCTGGATCCCGCGTTAACTCGTGAACGGGTGCCGTTTGAGGGTGTTCGTCGTTTGGATACTTGGGGGAGGGAGACTTGCCGAGCTAACAGATGCAGATAAGAATAATTTTTGTATAGACATAAAGAAACTCTGTAAATTTATTTTGAAAAATATATTATATACACCCGTGAAGTTTCTTGCCAGTTTTTCACGAAGGTTTTTCCGAACTGGTGGTACAGTCATGTTTTATTTGACGTCAATAAGAACAAGTAATTGTCAATGTTGAGAAATAAATAATTAATTTCATTTCAATCAAACTTTTTTTATTACGAAAAATAAACGTGCATATGGGAAGATGTAGATCGAGAGTCAAGCACCGCGCTACGGACGCACATCAATTCATTTATTAGTATATTAGGAAATAAGTATGTTCAAGTGGTGAATCTGTGTTAAAATGTTCTTTATGCTGCTGCCATTCGAAGTCACCTAGTTCCTACTGTGGGGCTGGCTGGACAAAAATATTAAAATGAAGCATTATATTGTGATAGAGACACGGGGTTCCCTAGAACATTTATTTTATGTTATGGATAAAATATTTTTTACTCGATTTTTTTTGGAGTATTTCTTTCTTTCTTTCTTGATTGCTGTTTGTTTACAAATGCTATTTTCTTAACAATAAAATAAATGACATGGTTCCTTAGAACAAATAATTCTATCTCTTATAGTTTCGGACTTTCCCACACAGACCATCCTGTATATATGATTAGCCGATTCGGCTTGCACAAACAAACGTGCACACATACAAACATTTATATTTGTAATATTTGAAGAACAATAGAATTAATTTTTACCTTTACTACTATCACAGTACCTCCAAGGCAAGCGTGGTATAGAGAAGCCGCCGTTTGACCTCCCGGATTTCATCAAGAAGACCGGCATCATGGAGATGAGGGCATCCCTGCAGGACAAGGAAGAGACCAAAACCCTGAAGGCGAAGATGCGAGAGCGGACGCGTCCGAAGCTCGGCAAGATTGACATTGATTACCAGAAACTGCACGACGCTTTCTTTAAGTGAGTGTATTTAACTGCCCTTTTTCATTGTTTATGACGGTCATTGATGCCTAAAGAAATAGCAAAAATAAAATCAAATGGGTATAAAAACACAAGAACAAAAGAAAACGAATCTGTCGTTAGGTGAATTAAACGAGCGCCTGCTATGTTCAAACAGCGTAAGGGGGAAAACGGTTTAACCAAGAGCAGCAGTATTTTAAATGACAAATGACTCAAATTCATGTTTCTTCGCCCATGACGGTGTTATAATGTTCCGTGTAGCATGAACGGTAAATATATGTTTTCGTGACACAGGTTCTGAGTAAAAAAATAGCGCAAGGTAATGAACCGACAATTATTTTACATTTACCAAGTTCATGGATCCCGTATTAAAACTAGATAGGGACAAGAGTGCCCACATGAGACTTGGGGTTCTCTTTCAATGCAGTTCAGCCTTCAGCCGCTTCAACAACAAACATGTCAAAATATTTAAAAATTACAGTCTTGGCTCTCTAGAAAATAATGAATTATCACATTTTCGGGAGGGCTATTTTTAATTAGTATTAGGGTATTAAAATTACTTATGAATTAAGTCAAGAAATCATGTTTTTTAAAGTTTAATTCCAATACCCATTTATAAATATTTTCGTTAATAAAATTTGGTTTCAAATCTTTGTCATCTTTCAGGCTTTTCAAATGATATTGTATATCATGCACATAGGTTTATACCAATTGTCGTTTCTTCACAAACCTCGAAATCGTTATAGACATTTTAAAGTATTATATTTACTATGAAACTGTGTTAGTTTTTATTTGAAATCAAAGACTAAGGTTCAAAGACGTGCAGACGTAAGTGTAAATGTTTATTTTCGTTATTTCTCGTGATACAGCTCTAGATGTTTTTAAATTAATGATATTCAACTAATTTTCGTACGGCCTAATTGCTTGTAAACATGCAGCTCAATTTAGTGTGTCAGTCGCCATCTTGTGGAACCGTGCTCTCGTCGCTTTTGTGTGCGTGCACAATCACTACTGACACGCACACGCAGGTGCTGTTTATGTGTACTAGGGCTGTGCGCACAAATCACTTAAATCATCTGTACCATATTGTCAATTTACATTATAAACGCGTATTATTAATGATACCACCCCAAAGGAGTTAAAATTCAGTTCATAAGGAGTACAAACTATTGGTATTTCCCGTACAAAATTATATTAATTAATTAATTTATTTAATGGCACAATAACAAATTGTAAACCTTACAATATATACATACATTCATTATCTTATAACAATTTAGGTTTAGACAATTCAATAAAAATTATGCACTACAGTTAAAAACTAAAAAAGACTCTTAAAAAAGAAACAAATTAAGCTATGTAAAAAGAAAAATTCAGCACGAAAAAAAAATATATATATATAACTAATCAGCTAACGTTATCGAGATTTTACTTATAAAGGAGAAGGAAAGGAAAAAGGAGGTAAAATTCGGTTCATAAGGAGTACAAACTATTGGTATTTCCCGTACAAAATTATATTAATTTTTAGATATTAATATTGTTCATCTGATTGACTTATTGCTTCATAAAATGAGACACTGAGGTATCGTAAGACGTTTGCACTGCGCACTGCGTCTGCATCAACGCTAGTACTTTTGTGGTAGAAGCAGTATAAAAAGACACAAGTCATTAATTATTATTTCATTAGCAAAAGGCCTACCTGTGAATGGAAATATCTTAAAGTATAATTATGTACCTATGCTCCAGCTGTATTTGTTGCATTTCTATAATTCTTTTAGAGAATTAGGCTGTCGCGTCATGTGTTGAAAGTAGCCCCGCTTCAAATTAATATTGAAGGCATCAATTCAATGTATGAGGAGAAACAAGCAAGTTAGATCAACTTGGGGCGTCTACTTCAATGTCTCTATGCTTACACTACACACTACACTCATTTGATAGTTTTACCTGGAAAGTATTTCGGGACTTTAAAAAATGTTTGTAAGTGTTTGTAGAGAAGATATTTTTGCCGCTTGCGCCAAAACGATTGATTTATGAAAAAAAAGATTATGACATAAATCGTAGGGAATGTTGTCTAGTTTCATTTTGTATAACTGTACTTTACCGTGATTGTTTTTATTCGTAATTTTTTCAATAAGACCTGAGGCCGCTTGGGGATTTGGCGGTATATATAAAATTCAAAAAGAGCACATCGATCATGCGCATCAATTTTCAAAACTCCCGGTAAACCTTCCAGGTAACCTCTTTTTTTTAAAACCAAATGACTACTGTTATAGCATATTTGATATCTGTCAATCGTCGATAATCCGCACTTTGTCCCGTAGATGGCAGAGCAAGCCGCGCATGACAATCCACGGCGACCTGTACTACGAGGGCAAGGAGTTCGAGACCCGGCTGCGGGAGAAGAAGCCCGGGGACCTGTCCGAGGAGCTCCGCACCGCGCTCGGCATGCCCGTCGGCCCTGGCAGCCACAAGGTGGGTGTTTTTCGTCAGAGGAGACTTCAGGGTATGAAATAAGGATTAAGGGAACAAAAAAGTTTCCTCATCGAACTGTTTGGTATGGAGGTAATTTTGCTTTGCCTTTGATGCCAGAGGTCCCGGGTTCGAATCCTGGTAGGGGCAGATATTTTGTTATATTTGCTTTCTAGTCATGGATGTGTATGTATTTTTATTAAAGTTTATTTCTAATATTATTATATTTAAAAAAATATATCTATTTTTTATATAAATATTTATCCGTTATCTAGTATCCATAACACAAGTTCTTAATGAAACTTAATTTGGGCTAGATAATGTGGTGTGTTAATTAGAAATATTTATTATTATTATAACTCTGGCATTCAGAGCCTACCGTAAAGAACTGTGTTGATCACCTCCGCGGTGCACTTACCAACCAAAACACAAAAGATGTCGGTAAAATTTGACGACGGAGTGACGTAGTGGATACAAGCCTTGCCTCATACGCCAGAGTTGCCAGGTCCTACTCCTGCTCGGGCATACATTTGTGTGATGGACACAGATGTTTGTTCTCGGATCATGGTTGTTTATACTTATATATGTATCCTGGGTCCCCCCAGTTCGCTGTATGTCATTCATAACATAAGCTCTGCTTACTTTGGAGTCAAGCAGTTGGTGTGATTGTCTTGAGATTAAAACTTATGTATATCAACTTTTACGACAGTTTGAGTTTTGATTAGTTTTCGATTCAAATTACATTTAAGATATGAATTTTAGACAAAGTTCTGGGCACATATGGGATGAGATCAGCATAGATGATTGGCTTGTGGAATAGGATTTTATAGAATGGGTAATGAACTTGTATACTGACGGAAATAGATTTGCATCTGTCTTCAATAATGGTGGTGTCCGTGTGCGTGTCCAGCGCGGTGACTACGGGTCAAAGCTTCTACATGGTATCAGCGGCAAGATAAAATGAAACCATGTGTAAATCAGGCCATACCAATCAAATTAGTAAGTAAAAGGGATTATACATGAAGGAACATATGTTCTTATTTTTAATCAAAATTAAATTAAAATATAAATTTGAATTAATATATTACATTTGGTACAGTAAGTTGTTCGTTTTTGAACTTAGTTTTAAACTCTTGTTCAATTTATTTTTTTACTGCATTGTATTTCATATTGTGATAATCTGTAACTGATCTCACGCTCGCCAGTCACACTCTATTACGTATTATTTTACAAGTGTGGCATATCGTTGATTTTCCGTAAATAAATAATTTCTAAAACACTTCCGATTTCACTTGTACAAATATGCTTGTTATACTTGTTACTTCGACAAGTAAGTATACACTTTCTAAGAATAATCTGAATTCGGTACGCGAAGGAAAAATTTGATCTAATTTAAAAAATATTTCGAAATATCACTTTTTTTTTAATATATTTTAAAAGCGATTACTATATACACATATATGCATTTTAAAAGCGTAAAATACGTCGACGTCATAAAAAAGCAACATTTTCTAACTGCTTTTTAGTTGAACTGTCATATCAGTGTCTCCTATAAACATCTGCCGTCAGGAATCCATAGAAAATTGTACAGCTGTTTATTCCAGGTGATATAACAGAAAACTATTGCGATTTTGAACAGATAACTTTACTACTTCGTAACATCTCCATATAAATTTTTTTATAAATTGATTTAAAATGAAACAGAAAAAAAGTATAAATAAATATATATGTACCTCAAAAATACTTTACATGCCGAATTCTGAATCCGTCTTGCATTATAGGTTTTTTATTTTTATAAAATGTTAATTTAAAATGAAAATTAATTCATGCAAGTCTTAGTATGTATGGAAGGAAATTGAAGTTCGCTCCAAAAGAACTCTCCGGCGGGGAATCGAACCCCGGTCTCCCGCGTGACAGGCGGGGATACTTACCACTATACTACCGAAGACTACAAATGAAGCGGCGAAATTAGGATATTAATGTCGTACCGTTTTTATCTCAATGTAAAAAGAACACAGAAAACAAATACATTTTCATTATGGCTTAAGATTTGAAGCTTTCTCCGCCTGATACCGTATAGAAATTAGTTCTTATCAATTATCGTATGCAAGAAAGGGTTTCGTGAATGGATTGACAAAAAAATGTAGTCAGGGTGTTTAAAATTATTTTGCTCTGTTGTTTACCAAAAATATCAAATACCGAATGAAAGTATGAATATTGAAAGCATACTTTTTTTTTATCACAGCTAATACTTAGTGAGTCTACCACTAGAAATTTCTACACATCTGCATGTCGAATGAATTATATCAAAATAAATTTACTGCAAATTCGGTTGAGAAAACCGGCGTCGCCAACTGGCTACATGCACCAGTCTCCAGCTCACGGTGCTTGCTGCGGGGCGGAAATATTGGAAACTCGATAATAAAAATCAAAAAGAATCCCTTAAATTCCATGAATATTAGTTTAAATAACAGCAATAGTGTAAAACAAGTAGGAAGGGAGTTTGTTAATGTCGCTCGTGTCTAGAACCGACGACGTTTTATTCCCAGTTAGTATCGCGTCGTTAACCAAACGCGTTTTGATTCGCGATCGATGTGTCTCAAGTGGAAGCAAATAGACACAACAACAAGTAGACATTTCTGTGCAATAAGTGGCTGATTTTGTATTGATTGTATCAAAGTAAAATATCCTCTGGTGTCTGTATACGTTTAGGCCAGCGTACCACAGGGTAGTTATATGTATTACTAGAGCTAAGGACGCAAGCTCTAAAGAACAACTCTGCATAATAAGATGGTGTAAAGATAAAAAATATGGTTTGATTCAAACCATACTACCTATATATCACTAAAGCAAATAATTTTTCGCAGTATTTACAACAATAAATTTAAATCCCTGTGCAGACTGTGGTAATTTCATAGATAATTAAATAACCAACAGGATTCAAATTATTGTTGGAGTTTGTTATAATACTTGTGAAAGGAGGTGAGGTCTGTGACGTAGCAAATCTTAATATGTCTGATGAAGATAACTTTAAATTAAAAAAGTTTCGGTGCAGTATTGAAAGACATTTTTTACGATATTATTCGAATCTTAATTGTGTTGCCCGTGGTATCTGCGTCGTGACCGTAACGTAAAATTATGTATTTCATTCGAGTTAAAGAATTACAAAATGTTTGTTTGAGTGGTTATAATTATTACTTCTAAACTGAAACTGTCTTCTCTCTCATTCCCAGGTGCCTCCGCCCTGGCTGATCGCCCAGCAACGCTACGGACCACCCCCGTCCTACCCGAACCTGAAGATCCCTGGCCTAAACGCGGCCATACCCGAGGGCTGCGCGTTCGGCTACCACGCGGGCGGCTGGGGCAAGCCGCCCGTGGACGAGTCGGGCGCGCCGCTTTACGGCGACGTGTTCGGCCACCATGCCGCCGGCGGCGATGTGAGTATGTCCACGCCGACGTGGGCCCAGGTCCACTCCACGCAAGGCTGTGCTGGCACATCACTGGCAGTCGATTTCTACAGCAATGGTTTTAATTGCAATGAGCAATTTATTAAATTGTTTATTTATTTATTAGGTCACCAACAGAGTGTACATCAAAATAAGCATAGTATAACATAAAACAAAATTACATTCTAAATGCCACTCTAATTACAGGTGACGTCGACATCCTTACAGTATACAACCGTAACACAATCTATCAGTAGTTGTTAAATAATTTTTAAAGACTTAAGTCCATAGTGTTTGAGCCGTCGGCCGATGATGTTTCGGCATATAATACCGTCATGATTATTTTTAATAGATTCACTATATAGTCATGAACTATATTTAAAAGGTTATTGAACTAACTTTTTTATTTTTGGTAGTTTAATTAAATAATGGAGTCAAAGGAAATCTTACGTACTAGTCACATGTCCAAAATCTTAATTAGAATATAGAAAGAAAACACATTTATACATGAGACTAACCTAAAGGCTTTTGACGGAAGAGGTGTCTACCCGTGACAAGTCGAGGAGGTCTCAATATGCGAGAAACTGACTCTACTGAGCCGTTTTATCTCTCGACCCGAAGCGAGTGTTTGTCGCGTTTAGACACCTTCTCGGCTAATTATGCTACCCCGTGCAACTTTAATAGACGCAAACAAGTTTAACTGTATGGTCAAGATACATACTAAGATAGGTATTCTTGGTAATGTCGGCAACCTTCCGCGCTTATGAAGCTTGTTTTCAGCTTGAGTTCTTATTGTCTAACACAGGAGAGTGTTTTTGGATAATTTAGTTTATTTTATGATAAAATACGTTCTAATATAAAGGAAAACCAAATAACATCGGAAGAAAAAAAGTCAATAAAAAGGAAAACCGACAGAGCACATTCACTTGTTGCAAAATAACAGAGCGAATATTGGATTGACGTATTTGAATTTTGAAGTTTGGTGATAGGGATCCCGAAGTAAAAAAAACAAAACTTACAAAAAGTTATAGTTGCAATCGAAATAATGCTTTGCAAGATCATACAATTAACATAATTAAGTTCGTTATATGTTTTTGATTTTATTTATTTAGTTTTAAATGTATACTTCATATGTTTACTTTACTGTTTATGAAAAGCTTTATTTTTATTTTTAGAATAAGCCACCAGCAAAACTTCTTTTGCATTGAATCGGTAACCCCAACGTTGCGCAGCTATTGTATGGAGAATCCTCACGTTTAGTTTCTTAATAATTGAGATAATTTTATTGGGAAATATTTTAGTTCTAATACTTTTTTTAATAATCATTTACATAAATGATACAAATTATCGTGCATTCCATTTGTCCATTCGTCCATTAAGTGCTGAAACAAAAAGCTTACTGGCGGCCTCAAATGGATTTAAAACTTTAACTGATTTATTTATTTATAAAAAAAATTCAAATACAAAAATATACAAATAATAAATATGTTGTTATGTTATTCTTGCTGTTTGTATTTAAAATGAATGTAGGTTATAATGCGGGTGACAGTTTCAGCAACGTTTTTCACTCTTGATAGTCGCCGCGATTTACAAATAATGACTTAGTATTTCAGCTGTACCACATTCGTCATATATTAAACTATTAATAACTGTAGTAAATTAAATTAAACCCAACCAGAATGTTGTAGTCTACAAATAAAATCTAATTGAAAGATAAATTAAGCAAAGTTTTATGCGTATAACCTAACGCTACGACGTATCATGTGGTACTGACAGATGTCAACGTCAAACAGGCAACTGTCACCCGCACCATGCTACAGCGCAAATAGTATAGTGTTGGTATCACAGAAGTTATAAAAAATATTAAATTACTTTTCTTTACCTTTTATTTTATTCTGTACTGTTACCATAAATATTGTATTATTATTATTATTTATACAGTTGATTTGATTCCAGGACAATGAAGACGTGGACATTGACAGGACGTTGTGGGGGGAATTGGAGTCGGAGTCGGAGGAGGAATCCGAAGAAGGTAACATATTAAATTGCTGCATCAGAATATCGTGTTCTGGTGTACACAGATATCTACTAGGAAGGCCAATGAATTCACGATGAAATGTAAACAAGAGTGGCATAAGGTCAACCGGGGCTAATGCAACTAAACATTTATAAGCTTCAGCTTTGATGGCATTTAATTATTTTATGTTATACAAAGACAAATATTAGATTTATTAGACTATTTACTTATTCATTAAATATTATTTTAAGCTGAATAAGTAACCGAGTATTTCTATAGATAACTGGCAGTAACAAGTTTTTTTTAAACTTGGCAGGAAAAGTTACATTAACCCCAGGTTATTGGGGGTTATTGTAACTAAACGTCACCATTGCCTAAAATATGACCTCCCGATCAAAACGTATTAATCACAGTGGCGCCGACTAAGATTCGAAATAAGTAATTAAATAAATAAATATATATTATATATATAATATATATATTTAATAATATTTCTAAAAAACACAACATTATCTAGCACAAATTAAGTATCATTAAGAACTTGTCTTATGGATACTAGATAACGGATAAATAAACTTAAGAAATATATTAACACACATAGATATTTTTTTTTTCATGTATAAATATTAGAAATAATCTTAAATAAACATACATACACATCCATGACTAGAAAGCAAATATAATAAAACATCTGCGCCTACCAGGATTCGAACGCGGGACCTCTGGCATGGAAGGCAAGGGTACTCCACGCCAAACAGGCCGTCATTCAATTGTTTAGCTATTATCTCATAGATGGCTAGTTCTTTACGAAAAAGCCCTTACTGTAGAAGTTATAATAGCGCGTTGCAATAACCCCGTGGTTGCATCGGCCCCGGCGACCTTACGTATTTAATTATTGTAAAATTACATTTCTTCTTTAACTCTTTAATTTTATGATTATTTGTTAACGACTGTGAAATTATTTGCCGATTGCAAATAAATCGCGTAGTTGTACCTATTGTAAAAATGTCTTCCATAAATTTTTTTTTTCGTGAATAATTGATAACTTTAGTTTATTTAATTTAATGTTAAACTATATTTACTTTTTCTTTTCTTTTGTAGCAATATAAAGGGTGTCGCTCTTTGGCACCCAGAATAATTACACAATGTTTCAATGATGAAAGTAAACATTTATTTTATTCATTGTGACAATTTGAATTAGCACCCATTTTTGCACACAAAGGAACTGAGAACCTAACATTTTGATCGTTTATTTTTGGTTCGAAATGAACGGAAGCGACATATTTGTTATTTAAAAATGGATAACTTAATGTCAATTGTTTGGCAAGTGGCATGACACTTCACAGGATTCATTTGTCAACACTAATTAATGACGTATTTAATATCTGTAAAGAAATTAACGGAATAGATTGTTACCTGTGCTCCGTTCCCATACTCTGGCGAAACAACGGAGCTCCGCGAATGGCTCACGACCGTAACGCGTAGAGGGAAGCGAGCGACCCGTCACCCGACGCTACCGCAGACTTTTATTTTAAATAACAAACCGAAACACACATAAATAAACCTTACACAACATTAATACGATTCATATCCAATTTTCTCGCCATTACAGAGGAATCCGAGAGCGAGGAACCGCCAACGGAGGCACTAGCGGCGGGAGTGGCCACGCCCGGGTCGGGCCTGCACACGCCGCTGGGCACCAGCTCCGTGCCGCCGGGGCTTGAGACGCCCGACTCCATCGAGCTCAGGAAGAGGACGCAGCCGGCAGGGTGAGTGGGGGGCGGGGTAGTTACTAGAACAAAGGTCAAAATCCTGTTTTTGATCAGGTTGAACCCACACCCTTCTTGCATCGGACTACTAGACGCAGACAGGCCTTCCATCCCTTCATGGTAGATATCCCAAGAAGTCGAACCAAACGCTTCGATAGTTCCTTTTTGGTGCGGGTCGCCAAGGTGTGGAATGAACTGCCTGCGTCTGTTTTTCCAGAAAACCATAGTCCTAGTTCTTTCAAGCGTCGAGTGAATAGGTATCTCGTGGATAGACGTGTAACACCTTCGTCTTCTTCGTCACTATCCATCAGGTGAGATAGAAGACAAACTTTTAATCCTTTTTCAATAAAAAAGAAACACGAATATATTAAGAATAAAAAAGGTGGTTGTTATATTTTAGTACAATATATTGACTTAAATCTCAATATTTCACTACTGATGGATGACCCTAAAACTTGTTAGTTCAAATTAACCGTAATTTAAACATTGCCCTGAATTGCACGAGGCTGAAACTATTCAGGCCAGCGTGGTGAGTATGCAACTACATTTGCAAAAGAAAATAGATCAACCCGTTGAATTAAAGAAATAAGAAAATTAAAATAAATTTAATAATCTTTATCATAATAGGTTGCACAATTTTAATTTACAAGATCTAGGCTATAAAATATTCCCTTGCAAACAAAAGTCGTTGCTGACGAACAAAATTTCAGGTCTTGTATTTCAGCGAACTGCGCTACCACTATACTGAAAATAGAATTGGGAAGATATATATATATATATATATATATATATATATATATACATTTCAAGAGATCGTTCATTTCTTTTCAAGTCATATATCTGTTTAAGTAATTATTTGGGACGGCATTAAGCCCAATATGTCTGGATAAAAGCTCGGGATAAATGCCGTGCGACCAAAGCCGTTCGGGTTTTGACCCGACGCGACGAGATGAATGAACCGACCTGTGTAGTACTGGGTTCGGGCCGGCATTGCCCTTCAGCAGATATAGGGATTGCAATCCGGCGTCATTTTCAATCAGATTGATACACCCAGGATAACTTGCTTTCATTCCAACATGCACCGGTACTGAGGTGTGAAATAATCTGTTTTATTCTCATCGTCAAAACTAAACCTAGAAACTAAAACTTAGGGTCTCAAAAAATAAAAATGTCATTATTTTAATAACCTACGTAACGTAGGTAGTTTTGTCTTCTTAATTAAGTTTTATAAATTACTCAAAAATTTATTTATTTATTTACTTATTTGAAAAAGACATTACAACAACATATATACAAAAAAAAGCATAATAAAATTTTTTTTAAAACTTATTTCTAGTATATGATGTCAATTATAGGCACATACAGCGTTCTTTAGGCAAGCGCTCACACTCCAAATCAATATTAATAATCAACAACATTAAACTAAACATAACATAAATATTAATCTTAATTGAGATCAATAAATCACCATTATGTCATTAATGTAGTTAAAAAAATGTATTTAAAAAATAAGTTTATTTTCAAAATATAAAAACACCGGACCCGGTGTACTGGTACCGGATCCGATGGTCGTATACTGATGCCAGATTACCGGATTCGGTTTTCTGGATTGCAATCCCTAAACAGACACTGCCGACCTGAACGTGTGCGTAGCACACCTTATAGTATTTGAATTTATTTTAAGGAGATATATAAACTTACGCTCACATTTCCCGCCAATCGTCTTACTCCTCAAAATCGAATATTTAATATCTAAATAATTGAACACGGACCGAGGCACGGATGCCTTCAGCTGTGACAAAGCAAAACAACACGCTGCAACGTTGAGAGAACCCGGCCGACTACCAGCTTACACGTGGTATTTAAATAATTAATGTATGTGTTTATTTCAGCGGCGACACCCCGGCCCTGTACCAGGTGCTCCCCGAGCGCCGCGTGGGCATCTCCGCGGGCATGATGGCCTCCACCCACGTGTACGACGTGAACGCGGCCAACCCAAGTGAGTGCGAGCTGCAGAACGTCTCATTGTTGGCGTAAATCCCCCGGAGGCCAATATTTCTAACAATCACACCACATTATCTAGCCCAAATTAAGTATCATGAAGAACTTGTGTTATGGATACTAGATAACGCATAAATAAACTTAAGAAATATATACGCACACATAGATATTATTTTTTCATATATAAATATTAGAAATAAACATACATTCACATCCATGACTAGAAAGCAAATATAATAAAATGTCTGCACCTACCAGGATTCGAATCCGGGACCTCTGGCATGGAACGCAAGGGTACTTACCTCCACACCAAACAGGCCGTTAAGTCACTTTACGAAATAAATCCATAATAATTTATAAATACTAAAATAGCTATTCGTTACGTCACGTTTAACACAGGGAAAAGTATTAAGCCATAGAAAATTAAATATTTTAGGCACACAGTAATAGATAACTTAAATAAACATTCAGATTCATATATTTATTTCTCAACATTACTTGTTCTAAGTGACGTCATATAAAACTTGACTCTACGAACCTACAACTGAGGATGTGCACGAGATGCCACCACTTACCATCACACGCCGATGGCCGGCTGTGCATGTACAGAGTAAACTAAAACCGCAAAATCGTCGTCAAGCTACTGTGCTGCAGTTTATCAACCTCACAAATTTTTACAGAGGTCCGAGGGCAGGCGGCTGGGACTGCGGGCGCGGGCGGCGTGGAAGTGGCGCTGGACCCGTCGGAGCTGGAGCTGTCGCCGGCGCTGGTGGCGGCCCGCTACGAGCAGCAGCTGCGCCAGGAGCCGCCCGAGCAGCAGCACAAGGTGAGATACCCTACAGGAGCCACCGAGCACCAGAGCAATGTTGGTCTTTAAACTACTATGCCGTATGCGTGATATATATTAGGCTCACTTGCGCGGGCTTGTGTTAAGACTGTACCCCTGAGTCAGCTAGCCGGGGTTAGAACATTGCCGTATGTTCCTCCGTTCCATACAGATTAACAGCGATGAGGAATAGTTCAACTAACCGACTAGCTCCGGGTAAAATTGTTTGCCAAGTCTGCATAAGTAGGCCCGAGAAATGTTTTCATGAAGATCAGTTTATACAGGGTGGATGTTTGAGGGCAGGTACCTTAACCGTTATATTTACATCTAAAAGTTTCTAGGAGACTATCCATACCTGTGTGAGCTATTCTGAGCTGCAATCACAGATTTTGGAAAAATCAACAAGAAAAAAGCTAAAATGCGAAACAAACACTTCTACTCCCAAAAGCAGCATACAAGACCATTTAACTTATGAGTACTAGAAATGTCAGAAATCGCCAAAAACTATTCCTGTTTGTACGGAAAAACGATTAATCAACTCGGAATATACTTACTGTGATCCAAAGTCTCATTGAGGCCAACTGCAGTTTGAGTACAGGAAACATGGTAGCCACAAGACCGGCTGGCTCCTTGTGCAGCGGCCTCGTGGTGTACTGTACCCAACTAGAGAATCTTGGTTGCATCGATAGTCTTGTACAACATTAGAACTAAAAAAAAAAATTTAAATCAATAAAACATTTACTTTTACATACAAACATAACATTATGTGATATACGGAAAAAATTGCTGAAATGGCCGCCGTTTTCACAAGTTCACGCATTTTTGTACTGAGCAATTAGCCGATATATATCTTGGATGGACATCATTTAAAGTCCTCGCCACCAACAAGACACCTTTCAGCTCGTGGACGCTGTTCTGTAGGCTTCGTTTTTTAGGTAGTCGCACAAAAAATAAATTGACAGACGTATGGTCGTGGCTGCGAGCTGGCCACGTTTTTGGACCATGTGTACTTATCCACTGTGTCCAGGATTGTCTATTCAAATTAGAACGCGTAAGGCGGATGTTGTGTGGCGGAACGCCATTTTGCTAAAAATAAACTATTCGTAATTCCGACAGAAGCGTTCATCCATTTATTCAAGCGTTCATTCATTCACCCATTTTTGGAGATTCTCCAAAATGACGTCTTTATTCACGGCAGAATTAAGAGTAGCTTCATAAATTTCCACCATTTCGACTCGGTTCGACATTACACCACATCAACAGCTGTTAAAAGAGAAACGTACTTGATTATGGCTTTCCCGAAATCTGAGAGGATTTTCTTTACAGTACAGTGTACAGCGGTGATTTCATTGGTTGTACATACCGCAAACATTTTCATCAGACCAACAATTCATGATCTGTACTTATTTTTCCACTTAGCCATCTGCAAAAGGTAAATTCTAGGAACATTGTTACCGGGGTGTAATGCTTGAACTATGCGCCCCTGTCGATAGCATGTATAAGCGTATTTTTTCTACGTATTTAATAAAAATGAGTGGAAAACACCCAATTCAAGAGCGTCTTATCTGTACGATGTCTCTGGGTGTCGGGATGTCGATAGGTTAAAATAGCAATCTGTCCAGTACACGAGACAGCCACATATAAATAAATTTCAACGAGATTCGAATAATTTAAAAGGTTTCTATAATTTACAAAGTACGCAATTTGAAGACAATTTAAAGTTGATAAATTTCAACTAGCAAACTAGAATTTTGTCAGCGCAAACATAAAAATGACCTAAAGATATTCGATTCAAATTCGTAGTATTTGAGAAGTGGCATGAAAGAGCCAGTTTACTAAACGGAGCAAAAAAACATTCTTTTAATGAAAAAAAATGATGATTTTTTTCTTCTTCAATTATTATTTATTTACTAAAGTAGGTTAAACGAAAAACCTTAAACGCTATGGACACATCAACATAATATTCATTTAAAAAAAAAATGTTTTTTGGCTCTTTCATAACATTTCGGTATTGAAAGAGCTACTAAAATTTATGTAAGAGCCAGTCTGTATTATAAAGTGTAATTGTGAGAATTATGCATATTTACTATGGTTTTATTTTATTTACAAAATTAATATTCAGTGTTCTGAAAAACCCGGTTATGAAAGAGCCAGATCTTTTAAGGTCCATTCATCCGGCTCTTTTATTACTTATTCTTTTAAAAAATATAACCCTTAAAATAACAATATCAAAACTTTTGTAGCTCACTTTTTACGCAACTGCAAGGCCAAATATATGCAATCTATAATCCATCTACCTATACTTTTTCAATAAAATACCAAAAAAGAAGTTAAATGAAGCGAAATAATTACTTTCTACCAAAAACTTTGACTCGATGCGCCGGCGTCCTTTGGTTTTGGCCGACTGTCAAATGTTTGTGGATGACGGGAAATCACTGTTGCTCACTTAAAAATAAAATTACAAACCAAATCAGTTAGTAAATTACCGAAATAATGTAAGTCTTTCAAAACCTGGCTCCTTCATGCCACTTCTCCCCTAATAACTTTAAAGTTTTTTACTACTTTCAGTCAGTTTTCTATACAGTGGACCCAAAACGTTTGGCCAATGTAGAAGTTTGACTCTCTTACCGAAATGTATTGGAAGAGTTTTTGGCGATTCCTGTCATTTCTAGTAATCGTACCTTGAATGGCGCATAGAGTCTGTTGATTCCTACGTGACGTAGGATCGATTGACATTATATTTTTTATTTTAGAATTTTTTTTTTCTGTAAATTTTTACCATAATCTGATTGCAGTTCAGAATATCTCAAAAAGTTATGGATGGTTTCCTAGGAACGTTTTCCGTTTTATTTTTAACGACTGCCTCGACTCAAAATTCCACCCTGTATTATAAAACTTATGTTAACAAATCTTATTTAATATCTAGCTTTTACCCGCAGCTTTGTGTACCGTCCTGTAATTAGGCCTAACATATCTATTTTCCATAATTATGTATAAGTTAGCTGTAAGTGTTCCAAAAAGTGTAAAATAAAATGAATTTGGCTGTAGACGGTGTCTAAGAAATATAAACACTCGAAAAATATAACCCTCCTTCTGGCAAAGCCGGCTAAAAATCAGATTGCCTTTCAAGTTTACATGAAGATTCATTAACATATTTCTTCCTTCTCTATCCCCACTCTTAGTCGTTTACTAAACCAAGATTCACATTGATTTCGTGTTTCCAGAACAAGCGGAAGAGGCCGCAGCCGCAGGACTCCAAGCAAGCCAAGAAATACAAAGAATTCAAGTTCTAAGTCGCGCTGTAGTGTTCTAGTTTTAAATAAGTTTAACTTTATAAATAAGCTCGTAAACAACATTCTCTTTGCAAATAAATTACATATAATTATAGTGTATGTTCTTTTATTGACATCTTGACCCATCTAATATTGTAAGTCCAAACTCTATAACGTCTTTAAAAAAAGGTGGTATAAGAATGTAATTGTCGTTCCGTGTTTCTAGCAACTAGCGTCTTGTAAGTATAAAGCAGTCACGGAGTAAGAGTTTGAATCTTTACCACTTTTTTAACAAGAAAACTACATCATCGTTTTATCGCCGAATGCTTTGAAAAAAAATTTTGTCACGGAAAGATTAGGTATTTGTCATAATACCCTCAAATAATTAGTTTTCTATCTTGTCTGTGTCAGTTGTATTAATTGTTTGTAACCTCTCGATAACTCTCGCTAAAAATTGATTAAATTGAAATACGTGCGGTGACATTGCGGTGTGCTGACGTTTGCTTGAAAAATTTTAAAGATTTACGTGAGATGTTGGAGGAGTCTGCTCCTTCATATTCCACAGTGGTTCGGTGGTGGGCAGAGTTTAAACGAGGTAGAACATCGGTTGGAGATGACCCGCGCTCGGGCCGCCCTTCGACGTCAGTCACTCAGGAAATGGTCGAAACAGATGAAAAAATTGTTCTAGATGATCACCGTGTAAACAGTCCTTTTTATAGCTGAAGAGTTAAAGATTTCAAATGGTAATAAAAAAGGTATCCGCGCGTTGGGTCCCGAGAATGCTAACGGACGCACAAAAGCAAACGCGACTCATATTTCAAAGAGCCCATTGGAACCGTTTCAACGAGATCCTGATATTTTTTTGGCTCGATTTGTAACAATCGATGAAACATGGCTCCATCATTATGATCCAGAAACGAAACAACAATCAATGTCCTGGAAAACTCCGTCATCACCCACACCAAAGAAGTTCAAGACTCAACCATCTGCCGGCACTCATGAGCTCAGGTTTTCGGGACAGCCAGGGGTGGGTAATGATTGAATGCCTTGAGCATGGTGCCACTATCACAGGAAATGTCTACGCAGAACAAATAAGAAAATTACGCCAGGAAATCCTTGAAAAGCGACGAGGGCAATTCGCGAAAAAAGTTTTGTTCCACCAGGACAACGCGCCGGCGCACAAGTCTGCAGTTGCCATGGCAGCAATCCAAGATGCTGTCTTCGAGACCCTCGATCATCCGCCATATTCACCGGACTTGGCCTCTAGTGCCTTCTACCTATTCCCGCATTTGAAAGAACACTTGAGAGGCCGCCGTAAACGATTTTTTAATTACTCAAGATAAGGATTTTTTTTAAAAGGGAATTTTGGCTCTAGTAAAGAGATTTGCTAAATGTATTGACCTAAAGGGTGGTAATATTAAATAAATTCATTTTCTAACATAGCTATTCTTATTACTTTTTGGACGCCCCTCGTAAGTACTTGCTTTAAACTAATTATTGTAAAAGGTACGGTTCGTATTCACGCCAGTATTGATTTAACGAGGTTTGAGGATATTCTGATTATTCCTTATCAAATATTTTGTGCAGTATTTTTCAAAGTAACTTCGAAAAATACTGTAAGGCGTGAGGAAACCCACATATTAACTTAAGAAATTATTTCGAACGTGTGTATCGAGTCTGCCAGAACTCGGTAGACAAGTGCGGTTGACCCTACATTTTCTGACACTACCCTTTGTGTGGGTGAGGGTGGTATCCCTGCATTGGGATTACTGAGGCCACGGCACGCATTAAAAAAATAGGCATATTAGCAAACATTCTGCGTTGTCATTTTCGCGAGATTCGGAGAGCTTTCAGATTCAGAAATCAGTAACTAAGATACGACTATAAATTGAAAAAGATTAGTTTTTGTAACTCGTAAATAATATTTGGTTTGAGCTACGATGGTGACAGACCTTTATATTTTTACCGATTTTGGCCGGTTTGATTTGACCCCGATTATGATGGTGGTTTTCCATTCATTTCCATTTAGTGGTGGTGCGTCTCTTTTGTTAAGACCTCGCCTGGGGTGGTTATACAGTGCTTCCTATTGTGACTGCCATCATAATAACGTTAGCTCTGATAACGAATAGAAAGAAAAAAAGGTACACTTTCCTCAAATGGTAAAGCATCAGTAATCAACAGGCGATCGTTTGCCACATACTTCGTAAAAAAAAACAACAAAATACTCATTACACTTAGTAATAATTACTGATAATAAAACTTAGTAATTAATAGCCGCGTGTTAATATTTCACATGAAGAGTCTTATGAACCAATTCTGTTCATATTGCATTACGTCAACTAAGTGAAAGAAAATGACATTGCTACGAACTTTTAGCGATGCGTTTGTATAAAAACTTGTATTTATTATGTAAGTTCTTAGTGCACATATTGTAAATATGTAGGATAATGTGTCGCCCTACATAGATATGTGTACTATCATTACAAAGAACGGATAAAAAAAATATTACAAGTAGTTATTATCCAATAAAAAACATATGTCTTCAGTGGCGGATTTACCAGCGGCAAATTTAACCCAAAAATATGTTTTGTCTTATAGAAATGAAAAACATCATTATTATATACACGGAGGAAATGAGTCGCGAATTTAACAAAAATTACAATATTTTAGTACTGTACAGTAAATTGATTACTCCAACGTCCGTTTATGAAAAAATACTGAAAGTATTATAATATAGTAAAATTTGAATGGCCTACTGGCGACAAATGTGTAAATCCGCCACAGTTTGTCATTCATTTCATCCAAAAATGACTACGGGAGCTTAGCTTCGCGAGTAAAGCCACGTGTGGGAGAGAAAAGAGCAAGGTGCAGGAACCAGCCGGCGGTCCGCAACGCATCATTACTCGAAAAGCAATCAACAACAATATAATCACCCACGATTCTTAGTATCCATAGACAACTTTGTTATTCAAAAAAGTTGTCTATAACCGTAAAACTGATTGAGAAGGACCAGCCAGAAGAGATTGTACTAAGTTCAAGCGATTGTTTCCGCTGTCCACCGCGGGTGGACAGTGACATAAATGTTTAAAAAAAATCTCGCTGTCCACCTCTGGGGACAACGAGAATTAATGTTTACTTATTCCCGTTGCCCACCCCGGGTGGTTAAAAACACGAGTTTCATTTTACTACTGTCGATGTCCACCTCCGCCTACACATAATTAAATACAAAAACACTACAATTTTAATAAAATTAATTGATATTGAACCAAATTACCCTAAACTTTCTATTTAATTAATTTTATGATAATTATTTACACCTAAATCCAGCAGGGGTGGACATCGAGAATGTCTTTTTAAGTAGAGGCTTTGTCAACAGTATCACAATCAACAGTAGCACAATGAAACTCGTGTCTTTGTCCACCTCTGAAGGACAACGAGAATTTTTTTCAATACTTGTGTCACTGTCCAACCGCGGGGGACAAGCGGGGGGTGGACAGCGGGAATAATCGAGTTCAAGCTGGCCCCGGTTTTTTGTTAGTTAGGCTAAACCGCTTTTGGCATCGCAAACATTCTTGTTTGATGCCACAATCTTATGTGACGACGTTTGACATACAAGAAGACCACTGCGGAGATTGAGAGACCAAGAAAAAGTGGCGATTCAAGTTGGTCTCGGTTCCAATCAAGAGTTCGCGTTTACTTCGATGAGCCGTCACACATTTAACGGAATATAAGCCTAGTTAATTCTGCCTCATTACGAAAAATGGGCCAGACAACCTGGGGTACCTAAAGTTTCTACTGAAGAGTGCGTATTCTGGAACAATTGCGAACAGTCTATTGATTGCGAAATACAGCACACACAAAAAAAGATTTCGCTATCATTCTAAAGCTCTTTTTAGGTATTTTTGTGAAATAGTTATAATAAGTTTGACATTAAATATGCACACTGATTAGTTGGTTAAACACAACTATTTCTGTGTTGCGATTGGTTAAACTTGTACATAAAGTGCGTATTTGATTTGTTGAGCTCAAAAAAAAATAGAAAGAATATATTTAATGAGTATTTAAGAGCTATTTATTATATATGATTCATAGAGTAATAAATTTCACTGTTTTTAATCATGATATGTTCTTTCAAGTAAGCAATATTTCTTTGGTAAGTGATATCTTGATTGGATCTCTATTTTATCTCTATTACAAAAAAAATTATTGTTTTAAAAAACCATAGATTGGGCTCTAGTTGCATATGACAATTTGTGAAATCAAGTATCTATCTCCATACAGTTTACGAGTTTTCGACAGCGTTAGCGATTTAAGATTACGTGTCTTTCAAGCTGTAATCCTCATATTTGAAATCTCAATGAAAACGAATATTGAAAATGCTAAAAAATAGTCATGAAACAGTGATAAATAGTCATACATGTAAAAAAATAGTCGTATTATAGTTTCGGCGTTATAGCTACAGGTTGGTGAGGGTTATGGCTTGAACGTCAAGCTGTAATCCTCATCTCTCGTGCAAGCAAACGGTAAGGTCTATCGACTTGGTTTAGGTTCCAAAAAATAGTCATGAAATAGTGACGACATGCCAAATCTCAGAAGTAGGCGATGAAAGGTTCCAGAGATATAAAGGTACACTGGTGAGGATTATGGCTTGAACATTTGAAAACTTCAAATTTCTCCGGAATGCCTACAACTTTCAGTTTAAAGTTTGTACCAAAAAATAGTAATGAAATAGTCGTATGAAACAAAAATAATTTTGAGCTGATTTAATTTGAAAATAAAAACTTTTTATTTTCCCTACATTTCATGGATGTACAGTCGCGTAGTCATTATTTCTCTTTGCTTAGTAAAAAAATTCCACTCTTTTGGCCCTGAACAATTTATGTAGTAGTCTCTCCTGAGGCTCTCCGGTTAATTAACCGGTGAATTAGGATTATAGGTTAGGGTTATTAAAAACCAGTTTCAGAGCCCTGAAGAATTTACAGTAATGGAAATGAGTAACAAACCAAAAGAGTGCACTATTTCATGACAATTTTTTAGCATTGTCAAAATTCGATTTCATTGAGATTTCAAATATGAGGATTACAGCTTGAAGGATACATTACATCTCTGCTAGACCCCCAGGTGTTACAACGCAATCCCGATGAAGATGAAGTGAGAGAAGACTTCAGTGTGAACGGTTTTACCTATCATGTAATACATATATTGAATTTTTTTCCCTGTAACATTTTTGTAACATATTTTTGAACATGAACCGCTTAAGCTTTATGGTATATGTTATATGTTGGTAATTTATGGTATTGAATAAATAATTGTGTCACACATAATTTAAAAGCATGACAAAATAATTAATTCATAAAGAAAAATATGTTCATTAGTAAAGAATAAAATGAAACAAGAAATATTCGATTTGTGCTTTATTTATGAAAAAAATTGTAAATTATCCTACAATGAATCTCCGAATGAAATAGACTTACATATCGTTTTATGTATGTGTTACATTAGTTTGCTCGTCGCCGGTGAGACCACATAAACAATTATACTTAGATTCCAGACATTATCTACAGTGTGTCGCTTGCGGCGGTTCCACGTAAAATGCTTCGGCATAAAAGACTGCAAGATTAACAGAAGTCGACGCGTCGCTTCCTTACCGGTTACAGTTCATCAGTAGATATACATACATCGCATCCTTTTTAAAATTTACAGCGCCAAAAACATGTAATAAAACTTACATCACTAACTTTCAATGTAAAGTAATTTCAACACACAAATAGAAGATTGTTCTCTTCACAGTTCCCTCAGCTCTTCCTTTGATTTAAATACATTCATTCCATGAAACGCGCCCGGAAATTTTACAATCTGAATTACACGCCATAGACTCTACGTGAGTAACGTCTGTAGAATGATTACTAGCGCCACCTGTGGGACTTATTTCGTGAAATGAATTGTACACTTGTTATGAGTACTATGTGATTCAACTAAGAATAGTTTGTATCAATATGTCAACTGTGCCATCAAAATTGATTTAAAATTAAAATTCGTAAAAATTTCTTTCATAATTGATTATTTTATAAATATTAAAAACGAAATGGATTCTTAGATATAATCTCCGGGTGTATTAGGCAGGAAAATGACAGAGACTTGGCCCTATTCTTATTTAAGACGCATAGTAGACGGTCCGACAAATAATATGTACAATGTGTAACAACATATTAACATCTAGTTCCTCGAGTTTTTCACAGAGTCCTTCTGGAGTTTGGATCATTTCACAAAAGAAGTCGTCTTGCTGGTGGCGCTAGTAGTCCATGAATACCGCCACACTACTGCGGCGGCCTGCAGCGTGTAATACAGTTATGCTTCATTGAGGGGACTTCTTTCGTGAAATGAGCTTCCTCAACTTTATTGATATTGTTCTGTAGGAGCTTATACATATTGCATGCACAATGCTCACTGTAATAATGCACTTCAAGTCTAGACAATTTCATTTCAAAGCTTTCTTCAAATACTAGCGCGATAGACACGAGATGGATACAATCAGTATGTACATTAACTACTGGAATAGTAATTCATAAATTCTCTTCAATTGAAAGAAACCAGGTTTACATCTTTAAAAATTTGATTGATTACTCTGTAGCACTAGATTTTGCCATGTTGATTCCGCTGACATCTGTCACTGATCCTCTGGAACAATTGAAAAGCTTGAATCTCCCGTGTTGGTAGTGCACGATTGTCACAGGCTGATAAATCGCGGCACGTTTACAATGATCACTGTCGCACACAGTATACAGTTCACTATGGGTTGAGTTTCACAGAGTTGCGTAGTTCTTGTGGGGCGGTCACTGCAGCAGCGCGTGGATGGAGTAGGGGGGCGGCGGGCGTCAGTCGAGCACCACGAGCGGCGGCTTGGCGCGCAGCGCGGGGCGCCACGGCGCGCGCGCCAGCCGCCGCACCTCGCCGCTGCTCAGCGCGCGACGACCGGATCTGGGGAGAGATAAAGATTACTAACTATTCAAATACATGGTTGGAATAATATGTATACTGTATTACAAAGCAGTAACAAATTAACACTCTACTGTTTGATAGGTAAGAATTGATTATTTCTATATCTTTGTTGCTTTAATAAACACTAAATGATTGTATTTGTAACGAAATAATTTCGTGATTCTCATAACAGAGCTGTAACAATAAAATAGCTTATTTTTAAATAATGCTTTAAATACTAACTTGGCAGCGTCATTGGCCTTGAAGTAGAGGTCGTCGGGCGCGTCCATCCACGAAATGACATGTCGCCGGCCGCCGCGAACCATGCCACTGGGCTTACCATTCACCTGCAATGTGCAAATGATATAGGTTCATAAAATTGTAAAGTATTTTCCTAGCTGTTTCACTATAAAATAATGACCTATACATACATACATATATAATCTATGATTTAAATGTTTCTATCATAAATAAAAGTCTTGAAAATATTAAACAACCAATACAACAGACTACAAAGTTAGCGACACATACTGTAAAAGATAAAACTGAACATAAATCGAAGTATGCACTGTAAACTGGTAAACCTGAACGGATCGCGCCTCAACTCACAAATACCGAACGTGGGATTAGTATTTAGTTCGCTTGCATTGACAATTGGAAAGGTCATTGAAAGCATGTATCACAAAACACACGCCATGCCAGGAAGCAATCGGGTGCATTTGAAAATCTTTGTCAACAATCACATTTATTATTATCCTACTAATAATAGGAATGTAAATGTTCACATTTTTGGATGTTTGCTACTTTATCACGTAAAAAGGGCTGGAAGGATATGGGTGAAATTTTGTTTACAGATAAAATTTGACCTGGAATAACAAACTTTTATCTATAATTTTAGTAAATATAAGAAAATCACTATTTCTAATGGATGCGGGAGCGAAGCCAAGTATCAGCTGATTCGCGTCTGGGGTCAATGAACTCTACATGCTTTTACACAAATTAAGGCCTCGTAAATTCCCCTGCACTTATCAATTCGGTAATACGTGTGTACAAACCATAGAATCCCAATGACAGCGCCGCAAGGCCATACAAGTCGACTTCACTATACGCCCCTATATGTGATCGTCTACTCCTACCATGTACATACATACCGTGGTGAAGACGTGGTGCTGGCCGGTGGCCTGCGCGCGCGCACACATGGCGGCGAGCTGCTCGCGCGACGGCCGCTGCATGGGCGCCGGGTGCTTGTTGGGCCGCTTGGCCGGCGGCGCGGCGCCGCTAGACTCCAGTTCTGAAACAAGAGTTGCTCATTGGAACAAGTATCAACACGCACTAACAACACGACATCCTTGTGTCTTGATCATCATCAGCCTTAATAGAATCAACCTCTTAAGAGAGGCAACTCATGGTCCCCACTTGCGGGTTGGCAGAGTACGAGAGCTACGCGGGCTGGTGACATTTGAAACGGCACTCACTGTCCTCGCCGTTGACGTCGTAGCGGCGCTTGTTGCTGGGGGGCAGCTTGGCGGACACCTCCTTGCGGCTCGGCAGGCGCTCGTACAGCAGGCTGCCGTCCGCGGCCGACGGCGGCTTCGGGAACGCCGGCCTGGAAACAAACAATCCTCAGGTATCCGTGCGAGAAAATATAATATACCCTTAAGGCTCAAATTCGAATACCTTGGTGCAGAAAACAGTGTTTCTACCACGACACTCGCGATCCACCTAATGGCTATAACGAATTTTATAATCTCATTTCAAAGATGTAAACAATGGTGTTCTCACAGTAAAAATATATAAGTAGATGCGATTTCAATTAAAATTAATACGAAACCGACTCTTTATTTTAAGTTCATATTAAAATAAAACTATTACTATAAGTATTGTTGTTACAGCCTGGGAACCTCGGCCGCGGGGAAACAGAGCTACTCGGGCAATCAAATCTTGCAAAAAAAAACTAACCTGAAAAAGATCTCTCTTCGAGCTATTCATATAAACTCGAAGTCAATATCTCCTTTTTGTTACAAGGCTTTCCTGGGTTTTCGTTGTTAACTTTATATCTATTTTATTTGTATTGTAATATTCTAATCTGTCGAAATGGAGTTGAAGCTTCCGACCCACCGAGAGACCAAAGAATCTCCTAAAGTTTTCTTCTTCCCCACGCATTGTTTTTGTTTATATTTTTGATACGAGGTTATGAAATGCACTATAGCTCCCCACTCACCTAGCAGGCTGCGGCAGCTGATCCTTCGGCGTCAGCAGCAGCCAGGCGGCGGCGGGCGGCGGCGGGTGCCCGCGCGCAGTGGCCAGCCGCGCCGCCACCGCCGCCACGCGCCCCCGCCGCGCTGCCGCGCGCGCCGCGTTGGCGCCCGACGGGCCCGTGCTGCGCAGCTCGGCGGGCGACAGCGACGCCATGGCTAGGGTGCCTAGGAAGAACAGAAAATCATATTAAACATTACCTAAAGAGAATTGAGGAAAATTGGGTTATTTTCTTTATGTTAAGTCAAAAGTCATCCCCGATTTTCTTAATAAGTGTTGATGGCAAAAAATGTACAAAGTTGTCAAATTTTTATTATAAAAATAAGTTTTAAAAAAAAGCTTCACAATAAACCTTTATACTCCAGTTACAATCCCATATTGACTTAAAATAGAATAGTCATGAAATAAAGTTAAAAACAAACTGTACGATGCAAATCGGACATTTAAAATACACACGCAGTTTATTAATTTAAACTAAATTTCAGTGCGTTAAGACTTATCAAGGCGGTCGTGCGTGCTCACACTCAAGGGCGTACCCAGGTAGGGGCAGGGGGGGGGCAGCTGCCCCCCCTAGAAGATAAAATAAACATAAATTTTCCTGGCAAGTCGAAATTAAAAACGTGTTATCTACTTTGCGCAAAATGAAGTGTTGGAAACAAAATATTTTTCAGTCAGATGTTTTGATTTAATATTTTTTATCTATAATTAAATATTCTACAACATTCGATATAGTATACTGTTAGCGACGCAATACTCCCGCGAAACCGTCGCACCTCGTAGTTTCCGCTCCCGACGAGACAATCAGAGCCATCTAGGATTAAAGCCTAGAGTCGAGTATTTTCTAAGTATTTCGGGAGCTCTTCTAATATTTGAATATATAAGCGGGATCGTGAGGCAGAGCAAGGCAATTTAGTTCCAATACAATTCAGTTCAGTTCGGAGTTTAATACGAGCGAATATTTCATGCGCCATAATGTCTTGTAGTTTAGTTGCGGCGACACGAGATTTACGTTTACTGCGCAACTGGAACAATTACTCCGTCAAATGGATATCAGGAAATTCTTTGAAAGAGGTGAGTCAAAACAAAACATATATGTACCTAATATGATTATTTGATTTGTTTAAGGGGGGCTCTTTTGTACACACTCATCATCAATATCATCGTCATTGATCAATCAAGAGATCAATAAATCCGTTTGTTTAAGTCATTTCATTCGGGTTTACTTTCATTTGTTTATCAAGTAACAAAGTGTGCAGAGACGCTACACAAACTTTATTAGTTATATGTTTTTAAATTAATTTTTTATATTAATACTGGAATAATTAATTTTATTTTCGAGTTTGTTTCTTTACCACTGGGTATTAATTACTTTAGTAATAAGTTCCAAAACACAGAACTATGGCAGTAGGACAGGTCATAAACTCTGAAAAGCTGATTGCTTCGCATGAAGCTGGGATCGCAGCTGGCATCCGAGGCCAACAACCATTACAGCAATTCAAATAAATCATCAAATTTTAGTTTTATCAGATTTATAGATTTTAAATCATTTGTTGTTATACAAAAACATATTGAAAAGTCTTAAGATTCAGCATTTACTAAATCGCAATCACGGACGTAAAAAATAGGCGGACGGAACATCGCTAAGCATAAACTGAAGCATAGCAATGGCGGCGGCGTGAGTTTGTGTGAGTGAATGGAGTGTGGCCATAAAAGAAAAATTACCCCAAATTACGGTAAAAATTTCGCTACCTGTTCCATCTAATCCTAATATTTAAAAATACCTAATCCAGATATCTAATCCTAATATTTATGAACCTGCGCCTAATAAGTATGCAACGCTACCAATATTTATGTATTATTTTTATTTCTATGTATTAGGTAGAAAACAATCTTCCATTCCGTTCTCGACGTTAGGAGATAGATTGCTTTACTAGATAGATTGCTTTTAAAATCGATATCTGTGAGTACGTCAAACATGAATCTGATAACATAATTGAAAGCAATCGGTAAAGTAACTAAAAAGTTCAAAATGGCACCTACTTTTTCTAATTCTGTTGTCAGATTCGTGTTCAGAAACTTAATGGACCAGGTATAGAGTTTTAAAGTAATCTGTCTAGGAACTAAAAAGTTCAAAAAGTGCGGCCAATTTTTTCAATTCTGTTGTCATATTCGTGTTTGACGTACTCACGGACCCCTAGATACCGATTTTGAAAGCAATCGGTTCATTATAACACCTAATCTAATATTGATGCGTTATCTTGATATACTGCCTTGGATTAGGTTAGGAGTCGTTCACGTTTCACCAGGTGGTTAAGTTCCTCGTTAATGTGTTGAGGGTTGCAAATTCCACGTGCTCTGTAAACAAAAAAGAGCCTACGGCAGATAATTGGCTCAAGTGGTGATGAGATTTCCCATTTAGATATCGATCAGTGTGTTTTCTATATACAGTATGGCTAAGTATAACATCAGGTTTTCTTTGAATTTAAACATCTAAGAAGGCTAATTTGTTATCTTGCTCTAATTCTATAGTACATTTAATTTTAGAGGTAAGTAACTTAATATACGCGATAATATCTGGTTAAAAGTGTTTTATTTCATAACTACACTTATTAATAAAATTGTACCTTTATGTGATTCGTTATATTGGAAGATTTAAATACAAAATTATAATCTTAATATATAAAAATTTCGTGTCACGTTGTTTGTCCGCGATGGAATCCTCAACTACTGGACCGATTTTGTTCAAAATTTATAAATATCTGTAATTTGGTCCAACTTAAAAGACCCGATAGGTGGTAGTTATAGTTAAATGTTTGACGCCCAGCAAAGTGGGCGCGGGTCAGTAAGTAATATTATAAAAACTTTTTAACAAAAAATAAACCGCCGAAAAAACTGAGAAGCAAAAAATAATAAACCTTTTTTATATAACCTTAATAACTAAGTTCTTAAACTAATGTTATTATACCTAAGTAATTTTGAGTCGGCGCCAACAGTCAATGAACAAAGATCACTAAGTAACCTTAAATTTTAAGAAATAACTGAATCAAATTAACATTGCAACGTGAAATCTCCTGAAATACTTTAAAAAAACAGTCTTTATATATCTGCTAAAGGTCATTTATGGTGAGGTCTTTTTTGTAATATACAACTCACCATTAAAATCTGTAAGCGAACAATAAATCACCCCTATTTTTCCACCCTTACGGTAATATTTTTTTTCCAAATTTATATGGAGCCAACTTTGAAGTGTACCCTATCCAATAAAAAAAGAATGATCAAAATCGGACTACTCTATAAAAAGTTATGCGTGGTCATACATTACAATCAGTTAGTGAATAATCAATAATCCCCTGTTTTCCTACCCTTAGGGTTAGAATTTTTTTTCCAAATTTATATGGGAGCAACTTCGAGGTATACCCTTTCCAATAAAAAAAAATTATCAAAATCGTACTACGCTGTAAAAAGTAATGCTTGATCATACATAAAAAAAAAAACAAATATACGCGTCGACTTGATAACCTCCTCCGGTTTTTTCGTCGGTTAAAAACACGTTTATACTTGTGCTTAAAATCCCTGAAGTTGAGTTAATTTTTTATATAATTGCCTTTTACTTTTAAAGGTTCTTGATATTCCCTCTAATTTTGAAGCATGGTGAAATCGAATGGTCAAATATTTATCTGCTACATATTTTATAAGATTTATCTTGTGTTCTGTTCCTGCGAAAGCGTGTTCTAATTCCAAATTTAAAAACATCCTGTCATTACCAACGAACTTTTCAAGTATTTTTGCAAGTATATATTTATGTTGCCTTTCATTATATAATTGTATATTTTAATGTATGTAATTGTATATTTATTTGTATAACATATCGTTGATTTTTTTAATAAATTTTTCAGTTGCCTCAGAGTCTTGAAATGATTCAAGTTTCAATTCTTCTCTGCAAGTTTTTATAGCAGTTGCAACACTCGTACTAAAAACCTGTGTGGCCAGCTTCACTTTCATTATATTATTTTTAAAATTGACATGTTTTTTTGTTAATTTGTTCGCTAAGTGCAAACCCTCCTCTTCCTGTATTTTGTTTAATTCTTCTAAGAATTTCCATTCAATTATATTTTCCTCATCATATATAAATTTTCTTTTAGATTCCAGTTGATTCCTTAATAGTTTTATTATGTGACTTGGGTCGAGAAAACAAGCTACCTCTGAATCATTAGAGGGATGTGCAAATGTAGTTTTTAGTGATTCAGGATTAAAATTGCATCCAAGTAACTCCAAAGTACTAAAATTAGTTGCATGTCCATCACATGTCAAAGAAATGACATCAATGTTCGACTCGAAACACTTAATAAGACAAATTTTAATCAAATTTGCCTTCTGCTCCCCTGTCAGAGTATTACATAAGAAATATCCCAGTGGAATTTTAAAGCAGTGGTTGATTCCAACAAGAAGGAATACCAATGCTTGCGTCGCCACGGGAGCTCCTTCTTCAGCTCCTGTTCCCATATCTACGAGTCCAACATATTTTTTCCCGTCCCAAATTTTTTGCGGTCTAATTGCAACTTCGTCAAATACAAGAGAACACAATGGGCGATGTTGGCTCACTTGTGACTTAGATTTTAGAGATTGAAACGATTCTTCAGTGAATCCTGGCTCACCTTTAATACTCCCATACCATCTTCCCAGAGTTTTTTTATGAGGAAGACAAGTATCAAAAGTCTGTCTGACGTAGTCATATGCCTTTGGAGAATAAAAGTTTAACGTCAGACAAAACCTTTTGATTGCTGGTGAGTATTTTAGTTTTCTTGTCTGTTTCTTTTTATTGTAATTGTTGAACAAATCCGCTGCACTTATGTTATCATTTAATCTATTAAATAAGTCTGTGTCTACATAATTCTTAGTTTTAAGGGTTTTTAAAATATCTTTTAAAGATTTATTGCGATCATGAAGACGCCTAAGTTTTTGATTCAATGTTTTTATTTTTTTTTTCAGATTTATGTTCAATATTCGTGTGTGTGTTAGATCTATCTTCAAACGTCGTTTTCTAGGTGTATCAAATGATTGCAGTTGTTCCAAAGTAGCTAATGTTGTTGGTGTGTTTTGCGGTAAAAACTCAAGAGGTTAGAGAAACAGGTGGATTGAATGACGATTCTTTAAAATCGGTAGCTGGTTCTTCAAGTCTAGGTGTATCTAATGATGGCAGGTGTTCCAAAGTAGCTGATGTTCTTAGTGTACCAGAAAAAAAAGAGTTTTGCGGTAAAAGCTCTGAGCTTGGAGAAACAGATGGATTGAATGACGATTCCTTAAAAACGGTAGATTCTAGTGGTCTTGATAGTGAATGCGAGGATGTGATTGCAGAAACAGACGGATAAAATGACGATGACTGTTTTTGAACTTGTTCAATAGCCGCTGCTAGTGGTCTTGACGATAAAGGCAAAGGTGTAATTGGAGAAAAATATGAATTGAATGTCGGCAACTGTTCAACATTAGTAGCTGCTACTTCAATGAATAGTGAATCAGACTGTTCGTAATATGATGGCTGTTGGAAATCAGTTGTTACTGGTACAATGACTGATGAGCTGCCTTGTAAAGAACTAGATGTATATTGTTCACCTGATTGCTCTTTTTGCATATTTGACGTTTTAAACAGTAGCTGAAAGAAAAAATACGGCCGAGTCAATATTTTTAGTGAAATAAACAGATCTTTTATCTAGCTTTTATAACCCGCGCCCATAGTTTAGATTAAGAAAAAGTTACTTAAGTCACAATACCTTTTAACAAATAAACATTTTTATACCTTTTTTGGGACTGCGTACTTAACTATACGACGAAGCCCCATTTTCGTCGTGTAAAAATCGTCATCATCAAAATGTGCACTGCATATGATACTAGTACTGGAAGGGATCCAGTCCCTTTCACCTCGACTTTTTCTTATAATTTCGACCCACTGACGTTTCCATAGTTCATTATCTTTTGGAAACCTAGTTACAAATTAAATTAAAGTTTAAATAACAACAATACACTTTATTGTAGGCCATATATCACAAAAAAACATCGAGATAATAGAACACAGAACAAAATAAATAAATAAAAGGATTTATTTTCACTAAAAAATCGATTTTTGGTATTTTGATATTTGGCGGTAGTGCTATATGAACATGAAACTTATACTCGACCCCTGGGATTATGTACGTACTAGTTTTAAAAAAATATTATAATACCTATTCCTAATACCTAGTCCAATATTTATACCTCACCTGTACAGATTTTATTCCTAGCAACACAGGTGAATGAGCTAAGGCATTTAGGTATTTTATTCCAATTGATGTAATTTAATCAAAATGTGAAAAACAACGTGATAAATTATAAACTTACTTATGAAACGTGATTCCCTGACATTTTTTATTGTAAGTGGAATTATTTCTACAAAATTTAACTGCACAAGACGGCATTGTTTTTTAATTTTCGTCGCAACAACGACACAACTACCACCAATGAGTTTCGGCTGCGTTGTGCCGGCTGATCGGCATCCTATTGATGTAAATGTGTGCGTGTGGCTTGTGTGTACAAGCGGATCGGCATCCTTTGGTGCTTCACTTCTAAGTTCGGCAATGCTCCGTCCGCCTATTTTTTACGTCCGTGATCGCAATACCATCTGCATTGAGAAATATTTGATACAAGGCAACAGTTGAGCTAAAACGAAATGAATGAACTAAAATTGAATGTACAGGTGGACGTTTTCCAAAATGATGACTGAGTATTCTGATGCAGACAAAGATATACATAAAATAAAGATATAATTAACTTTTAGGGAGTGAAGGTGCTTTCTGTTTTACTTTTTTCTTAACTGGCAGATGAGTATACGATGGTAAGTGGCGTCCATGTCTTTAAACTTCATCAATTGTTGGGGTTGTCATAGAGTATTACTCAATGAGGGTGTAGAGCCTCTGCTGGTTGAATCACACTACAATCACCGCGGTACTCACACTGGTGGCGGTAGAGCAGCGGGTCGACGGGCAGGAAGGGCGCGCGCGCGTGGCGGCGCGGGCTGCGCAGGCGGCGGCGCGCGGCGCGCGTGAGCGGCGACACGCGCAGGCAGAACGCGGCGCGCGTCTTCATGACGGGACGCGCGCCGCTGCCGTGCGCAACGGCCACGTGCCGGGCCAGGTGGGCGCGCAGTTTGAACTCCTGGGGGAGAAAGCAACTTTTTAATTGCAATCCTCATACCGCGAATACAGTTTTATTTCATTATAAAATAGCAACAATCTGCTAATGACTCAACTATTGCACTGTAATAATAATAATATTAAATTACTTTATGTAATAAAATATATTTTTTTTCTTATATTTTATGATATTATATTATATGATATTGCAAAAATCAAATATATATATGCAAATATGCAACAAAAATTTCAATTATGTTAAGAAACTAATTGAATATTATTAACATAATTTATTTTTTATTAAGTATACAAAAAAAATCTTATACCTAAATTATAATATATCACACTACATCGTTTGTAAAGCCCGCTAACATTTGCAATACGCAATGCATGGGTGATAAAGTTGTATACTGTTACACTAAGACCTCTGTAAAACACTTAATATCCAAATAAATACATAAAATAAATAATTTTTATTAATTTGGTAATTAACAATGAACTTTAATGAACAAAGGTAAAGAACTAGAAAATTAGCAAGCAAAACCATAAATTCATTTATTTACAAAATTCACAATGTAAGCCTTCTTAGTAATGAATACGCTTCATTGTCATTTATTGTATTCTTTTAAGCTTGGGTGTGGAACATCTGAGTCAAATAACTATATGGAGATGTGGCCGAACATAAATTCATATTTTTGCTGTGAATAATGTTTTAATGTCTTATCGGAAAAGCAAGAATAATATTGAGTGTAAATCTTTAAACAATAAATGTCCAAACTCAACATTGAAATAATTCAGTGATATGTAACACCATAATTGGGTTGGTCATGGGTTTGTCATGAGAATGGAAAATCAATTTAAGGCATCTGAGACCCTATTTGAGACTTTAATAAGAAGTCAACTATAGTTGAAGTCAAATATAGTTCAGTTATATGGAATCCGTTATACGCTACATACATTGACAGTCTTGAATCTGTGCAAACAAAATTCCTTCATTCTGTCTGTTATGGATACTTACTAAATTTTCCTATGAACTAGCATTAAAAAAGTTTTCACTAATTTCCTTAAAGTGTAGAAGAAGATCAAGATCAATTGATTTGTAGAATGTTTGCCACAATCAACTGACTGTACTTCAGTGTACGCTATAGAATATCAAGTAAATCACAACGTATTCGGAAACCCTACCAACACTCAATATTTATGGCAAAGTTTAGGCGTTGTGGGAACGCGACCCCCATTAACAGAAAAATGAAAAATCACAACGAAATTCTTTGTAAAATTGATATATTTCATCTCAAAAAACTACAATATAAAAAATGTATAACAACTATTTTGTCCACAACAAGTAACCTCAGATGTGATAGGATGGATTGTATTATTAATTTTGTTTTGTCAACTATGTAACGGATCATTTCATAGTTGATCAGTAGAAACCTTTAGATGATCAAATAAATTACCTTGGCGCAGTCGAGCACGGTGCAGCGATGCGGCCGGTGCGACACGGACAGCGTGCTCTCCTCGTCGGGCCGCGGCGTCTTGCTCGCCTCCAGCTCCGTCTCGCCGAAGATGCCAGGGGTCTGCAACACAAACGTCATTTCATTTCTCCCATACTTGGTTTTGTAAACTATAGAAGTCTTAAAAGTTTTTATTGTACAGTTTTAGGATCTTTATGCGATATAATTTATATCAGAAATACGAGAAAGAATGCATTTTCCACATATTTAGGTATGTAAACTGCGGCTGTTCACCTTGAGGCCGCCATACTTCTTCCAGTACTGCCAGCACGTGGCGCACAGCCGGTGCTGCAGGTGCTGCGGGCCCCAGCTGTACCACTGACTCGAGTTTGTACCTGGAAACAAACACAATCATATTGAGGAAGACTCACAATTTTTGAAGATGGATTTTGAATTTTATCAAACCGAAATCATAAGAACTTGATAGAGTTCTCAACATTACATTCAGTAACGGTTTGTTTTTCTGACTTAATATTTGTTAAGAAACTTTTGTATATAGCATCTACAAAGTCACCTACTTCTTTTTATGCATTGTATTGTGCCAGTATAGACTAAAGTGGTGGGGCGCGTCATCGTGAATGGCTCTCGCTACATTACATTTTCAATGTTTAGAATACAATCTTAAGCTAATGTGATAAGAATAGTGCAAGTTTGGATGTAACAGAATTTTACCAATAAACAAATTAAGTCAATCAAATACCTTGACAAGAAGCACACAGATGGGAAGTGACATTGGCAGCTCCATTAGTCCCTCCGTTCACTACCGTGGCTGGTTTGCTTGTGGAGTTCGCTATCAGAGCTGGACTTGGTTTGTTACTGGAAAATGTTTATGGTCATTTAATTTGGGTTCAATATATATATACGTAGAATACAATAGTAGGTTGGTAGTTGTTTGGTTTTTTGAGTCGCAAGATTGATAAATTACTATCAAACTAACCTTAGCCTAATTGATGGTATGTATTGAAATGAAATGAAATTTTTATTTAAGTACAAATAGACAAGAGCTTAATTTAGTCACTGTTACAATTTTTTATACATGGTTATTTTAAAATGTCTTTACAGTGTCACTGGACTTCTTCACACTAGGATTCCCTGTGTCGTGAAGACCAGTCTTCATTTATTATTTATTATTATTATTGGTTTCACTGGACTATGTGGACACATGAACTGCGCCCTGTCACACTGCGACCTAGCAGATCTATTGTGTGGGTCCACCTTTCTAGAGCTCGCCGCTTACTCCAATCGAGTCCAGGAAGCGAATCGCCTTCCTGACGGCAACGAATCCAATCTCCCTTGTGTCCAGTTCATGTTTGTCCAAGTGTATTGATCGCTTCTGTACTAGTGTGGCACACTGACACATTAAATTAAAGGGCGTTTCTTCTTCCGTGTTACAGAATCTGCAGCACGTAGAGACCGCTGCGCCAAGATTGTGCATGTGCTTATTCAGCTTGCAGTGACCTGTCAGTGCGCGCACTACTGTTCTAAGTTGGGTCCTATTGAGAGATAATAGTTCCCTTGTGTAGGGTTTTGAGTATCCCTCTATTAGCGCCTTGGAGTGCTTCATGCCTTCTGCTTCGGTCCAAAGGCGTTTGCTTTCTTTTAGGCACAGGCTTGTTAGTATTTGTCGTGTTAGGCTCCTTGGGATACCGCAGAAGGGTTCTGGACCTATCAGTTCCTGCTTTGCGCCTTTTCTCGCCAGTTCATCAGCCTTGTCATTTCCTTCGATGTTTGAGTGTCCTGGGACCCATTTTAGGTGTACTGTGTTTTGTTCCCCAAGTTTATTTAGAGTCTTTTGGCAATGCATTACTAATTTGGAATCAACTCTGGATGAGTTTAGTGCCATTAGTGCTGTTTTGCTGTCTGAGAATATGTGAATAGTCTGGCCTTTGTAGGATTTGCTGATGTTGATTTCCGCACATCTCAGGATTGCATAAATCTCAGCTTGGAATGTTGAGGCATAGGCTCCTAGGCTTGAGCATTCGCTAAACCTGGGTTTTTCGCCGTGTACCCCATATCCTACCTTATTGTCCATTTTAGAGCCGTCAGTGAACCAGATAAGGCTATGTCCTTTCCAGTGAATGTTGCCCTTAGTCCATTCTTCTCTGTTTTTTGAATTGTAACTCTGGTGTCATGTAATCCGTGGGCATGTTTATAATTGGGTATTTGTGGATGAATTTCTCCAGGTAGCCCGTATTTTTTGAAAGCCATGCATGTATTATTTACATAGAATAAAGAAAATAAATAACAATACTTTCTCTGGAAATCTGAGATATATTCATTTGTAAAGTTGCAATATGTACAGATTCTCTAGAATCGACAAATAATTTGTATCAAGAACAACATATACACATCTACAACGACCCGTACAATAAAAATACAGAATAAGAAGGTCCCTACGAATACAAACACTCACTAGTTGGGAATGTAGACTTGCTTCAGCTTGGACTCCGCTTCGACTGCCTTGACACGCTTCTGCTGCACGTACCGGTCTGTGGTCTTCCACATGTAATAGTACTCTACGAGGTTCTTTAGTGTTTTCCAGGGGAGCTGAAAAGCGTTTGTATAAAAATAAAAAAATTGCGTTTATTATAGTAACTTTGGTTACAACATATGTCTAGCACTTCCCAGCAAGTTCCAGAGGATACTCATAGTGGGAATGACCCGCTACTTCTCTTGAGCATAATTGTAAAATTGCAAAATAAATAAAATTAAAAACTTGTATGATTAAGGAGTTAAGTTTGTTTCCTAGGTTTCCAATTACGAATTTAAATTTATACCCCATACAAAATAATTTTATTTATGCTTATTATTGTCTTTAAGGTAAAATCTGTCACTTTATAAGTTACGACATAACTTATTGTGTAATATTGTAGGGTAGTATTGCAGTAACTGCACCATGTTCGGTTATTCACTTTGTGACATATGGAACTAGTGATTGTATCAACCCCACATTTCAACTGTTGATTTGAGTATTGACATAAATTGGTATGTATAATTACAGCCATTGTACTGTCAAGTAAAAAATTTAAGTAAAATGTAAAATGCAAGTAAAAGTCTAAGCTTTTGTTTATTATTATTATTATTACAATACAATTCAAAATTGCCACTTTGTAAAATTTAAATTCAATTCTCAGGTTTTTGCAGCCAGAGATATATATTAAAACATTCTGTTATTTTTGCAAACGTTTTATTAAAGCTTATCATCATCATAACTAGACTGCTCGAATATTAATAGATTCTTGTAATCAAGTGACGCTAGAAAATTGGTCATATTATTATGTAGTGGAAGGGAATATTCATTCAATATTTTTGGATGTGGAAAGACATGTAGCTTTCGACAACATAAGAGGGCATGATTCATTTACAATCATTAAATTAAAAACATAATTGAAGTTTAAGATTTGGTCTTAATAAATTTTGATGAAGAATCTGAAGATGTGTGAATAATATAGAAATATTTATTGAAGTAAAATAAATTTGTAGTATGTAGCTAAATATAGGGTTATTTAATTTTCGATGTACATAACACAATGTCAAACCATGCGCTTTTTTTAAAAATACTTATCTAGACTAATTTTATATATTTTATTGGTATTTTACTGAAGCAAGGTATTTACTATTTGCAAAAAAATTTTATTTTCGATTTATTCATTTGCAGCCAATACATTTGATCCCATCACTAAGCACTGTAGAACGAAAGTTCATTAGCTATGTGTGACTATTTCATTTTCTTAATAGAAACTGACACACTTGCCATGTAACATCTGTAGTCACAAGTCACAAGTCAGATACCTAAATAAAATGAGGCTATTTACGTGGCTTTTAGCTCTTTTATTGTGCTTTCTAAAGTTATATATGTTATCAGGAACAGTCAGAATCTATAGGTATTAAAGTGATGGACCTCTATTGGACAGAGTATAGAGTTTGCACTTTTGGGTTTGGATAAGGCTTTAAGTAAGCAAGTTTTTAAACAATTTATGTTTTACATTTGTTGTAAGGACAACATTAAACAAAAATGTGTCTATTTTTAAACTTATAAAATAAAATTATGACAGATAACTATACATTGTATTTAACACATGATTAAACAACTTGGTACTCAAATTATTTTGTTTAAATCAAATAGCCGAAAACAACAATCATGAGATGACTTCGCGTGGGCATTATTCATCATAAAAATATGTTTATTAGGTAAAATTAGAATAAGGAACTGGGAGACTGTTAGTTTAATATTTATTATTTAAATATGTACAGTTAATAATGCATTACTAATAGATATTTCATACGTAATTGTGTTTGTTCTCATAATTACACTAGCTATTTGTTTTCTTTAAGGTCAGAAGGTTTTCTTATACTAGGTTTTACAACATAAATTCTAATATCAGTTAACTTTGTCTTACAATACAAATAAGAACAAACAGACAATACTTACAAAATCCTGCCGTATATCAGCAAAGTCCTTGCCATATTTGTCGAGGGCCTCTTCAAACAGGTTGGCTTCAGAAGCTGACCACTCTTCCATCTCATCCCGGCAGAGCACTGGCCCTGTGCCAGGCACAAGAGAAGACAGGGCTGACTCTATGCTGTAGCCTGATTTGTGCAGGGTGTCCATTGCATGGAACTAGAAGGAGAAAAAGTTGGGATTGAAAAGCCAATGTATCATGAGTATACATGATACATTGGCTTTTTTTTATAATGTCATTCAGCAAACGGATAACTTTATGGTAGAGAACATCTCTGGACAAGAATATCATGAGAGTTAAAATGAATGATTTGATTGCATGCATAGGTTTTTATTGAAATGCATTTTGTTTCTGTAATTTCTATGACCTTTTTTTTCACTGACATATTACATATAGACAAGTCATATCCGAACATTACCACACAAAAAAACGGCGTCAACTTAACTATAGACACCTCCCGATACATAGAGTAATAATTTGTCGCAAGCGTACGTGAGCGTACGTAAATTGTCGCAACTCTATAGCGTTGTCTCTTTTACTCCCATATGAAAAATCATATTACATCTCGCTCTTCGAGTTTGTTGAAATGTATAGCCATGTCAATTTTAAAACGTCATTTTAAATAGCAAAATAAAATAATAAATAAGATACCTAGTTACAAAAAATAGTAGTTACGCATGAAAAGAAACGTTTATTCTTTCTTTAACTGTAACAGTATAATTAGTACACGTCCTAAACACACAAGAAGGCATTGTGTGGTATAAAAAAACACAGAATAGGGAATAAGTTTTATTTTACGTTTAGCCGTGACACTGGGTTGCACAAGTTTATTAGCGGGCAAATGACTTGCATTTGCATTGCCATTATTGAGAGTGTCTGTATGTTATATGTCATTGTTTTTTTTATTGAACCAGATTACCACCATATAAAGATGGTGACAAAAGTGTTTATAAGATATGGCAATAGAAAGGATTTCAGCACTACACCACAAAAATTCTTTACAACATTAAAATTTATGAATGGTGTAAAGGAATTCTTGTTATCTGTTCTCTTAATGAACCTTATTGATAGGGATTGGCTAAAATTTGATGTTTTATTGTGCCAAACTAACAAGGTCACAGTTTTCAAAACTATTTGTTGTGTGGATACTAAGATTCAAACATTAAGAGTGCCTACCAAGGTAATATCCCGACTGGCAGCCGCAGCAGACATATGCAGTGAGGGCTGCTTCACACTGCTGGAGCAGTCCAAGGCCCGCGCGAAGGTGCCCACCGACCGGGACACCACCAGGAACTGGTCGATCTGTCTGTCTGTCAGCCCATGCTCCGGAGTCCAGACCAGGGTCTCAAGTTCCTCTGTGTCACGGGGGTCACTTTCACCTTGAATTAGTGCAAAGGATGGAGTAAGAGTTTGCTTGCATTTTGTTTTACATTGATCTATTATTACTTGTTTATTAATCTATAAAATAAGTTACCAGATAGTTATAACTGAATCCAAAACAATACATAAGAAATAAAAAAATTATTGCAAATCTTTTACACTAGCCTGTTCTAGTAGTTACAGTGTGAAAAGAGTATTACTTGAGCAAACAGCTCTGAATTTCCATGTCATTGAAATCATTATGTTGTATAGCTGAATCAAAATAATATTTCAAAACATATTTGTGTAACAGATTATTCCTAAGCTAACCCAACTAAATGACACATCTATCAGCAATGATTCGTTCTTTAATGTATGTGAACAAAGAAACCCAGCAGAAGTTTGCTAATGCTATAGCAATCCGAAAAACTTCCATTAATTGTAAATTCTTACTATTAAATCTATAACTTATTATGCCAAGAAAGGCATACTATTTAATTGCCAATACAAATTTAAAACGATTATTTAACACAACGGTACACATACCTTCTTTTAATAAATTAGTAACTTCAGTCTGATATCTACTTCCCACTCTGATTTCTCCCTTATCTGCTAATAAAGTCTTTTGTGAAGGATCAAATACTAAACAATAAAAAAATGCGTCCTGAAACAAAGAGAAAACATAGTGTTAGTATTTTTAGAGAAATGTTGAAGTAAACGAGCAGAACCCGTGACTTGAAACTATTGTATTATTACAATTATAACACTATTTATCAAATACATTATTTGAAAATAATAGGTCTTTACCTATGAAACTGCCGTTTTGCCGTACTGGCCATTTCAAATGAAAATATTTTTTTTTTGACTGATAATTCTAATTTCAAATTAATTCTATTTGACAAACATGGAATTCTTTTTCTAAAATCGTCATTTGTTTAATAGTTAGTGTTTTGTTTTCAACGCATTCGAACATTTTTCGTCATCATGGGTAAGTTAAAAATTCGAGTAATTATGGAGTATGAGTACCGTCGTGGCAGCAAAGCGGCACAAGCGGCACGCAACATCAACGACGTTTACGGAGCGAACACTACAAACGAACGCACCACCCGTTATTAGTTTACCCGCTTCCGTTCTGGAAATTTTGACCTGAAAAATGAACCCCGTGGTCGTCCGAAAACTTTGGTCGACAATGACGAATTAAAGGCAATTGTGGAAGCTGATGAAACTCAATCCACGGCTGAATTAGCAGCAGCTTTCGACGTTAGCATCAAAACAATATTGGTCCATTTGCGTCAAATTGGCAAGGTAAAAAAGCTTGACAAATAGGTACCCCACGAACTCAATGACCGCCAGCGCGAAGTACGCGTGGAGACGTGCCTTGCACTGCTCAGCAGGCATACAAATGAAGGAATTCTGAACCGCATTGTTACTTGTGACGAGAAATGGATCCTGTTTGACAATCGTAAGCGCTCAGCAAGTTGGTTGGACCCTGGTTCAGCACCCAAACAATGCCCTAAACGAAAGCTTACCCCTAGAAAAGTGATGGTCACTGTTTGGTGGTCTAACGCGGGTGTAATTCATCACAGCTTCTTGCCAAACGGGACAAGCATTACTGCAGATGTGTACTGTGAAGAACTGAACACAATGATGGAGAAGCTCAAACGTCTCCAACCAGCTTTGGTCAATCGTTCGGCTCCACTGCTCCTGCACGACAATGCGCGACCTCATACTGCACAGCAGACGGTCTCCAAGCTACAAGAGTTGGGGTTGGAAGTTCTCCGTCATCCGCCGTACTCACCAGACCTTGCGCCTACAGACTTCTACTTTTTCCAGAATTTGGATAATGGCGGGAAAAAAATTCAATACCCGAGAGGCAGTACAAAATGCCTTTGAAGAATTTGTTGCCTCCCGTCCAGTTGATTTCTTCAAGAAAGGCATCAATAAGCTACCAATGCGTTAGCAAAGATGCATTGATTGCATGGGTGATTATTTTGATTAATAGAAATAAAAAAATTACGCTTCATTTATTTCGTGAAAAACGGCAATTTCATAGGTAAAGACCTAATATTACCAGTTAAACCACACATAGGGTGTCAGTTTGTTGGGTACCGATCTAGTTCTTTTTAATATCCATATTAATACATATACTTATTTCTTTCTGTGCCTGAATAATAATAAATAAATAAATAATACAGAAAAAAAAGTAATAAAAATCTTCATAATTTCTAAACTTAAAAAATGGATAACATTTATGGGGATTTCTTGCGGATTTCCCAAAAGGGCTGCCGATTAACTGTCTTTTCTGGAGTATTCTGTATTTTAATAATGATTTATGAAATTAAATTAAAACATCAATGAATTTATTAAAATAGTCATGTTGTCTTACTGAAATAGACTGACTAACTATGAGACATTGCAAGTGTCTCACAGTCTGTAATCACAAAAATATAATTAAACGACAAGAAAATAATGAAGACATTAATTTTAATAAAACTAATCCTTTTGTTACTTTGATATTGTTTATCGGTCGCGCGTTAATTTACACATACAGCTGTGGCGAACTTCGTAAATACCTAACGTACAAAAGAGCAATACCTAATAATTTTATTTATTTCATCAATGACATCAACGAGAAGCCATACCAATTTAGAATGTTTTCGATCATCTAAATTGAGTGAACATCTCCGTTCTCTCTGACTGGGTTGAGTACGCGTTAGATACCGCTTCTCGCCGGGCTGACATCGCGGCGTCCCTTGGGCGGTACATACTCACATCCTTATTGAGATAGCTGAGCAGCGACTCGGTCTCGTTGAGCAGCGTGACGGAGCACTTGCCGCGGATGTGCGTGGCCGGCAGCGTCTCCACGTGCCGCGACAGGAACAGCTCGCGGTGCTTGGCTTGGTGCCGCTGCTTGGGCGGCAGCCCGTCTGTGCCCGGCAGCTCCGAGGACTCCTCCTCCATTGTCGCTGGAAGGGACAGGGTGGGCTTGTTATTTTGGGTGTCTAATGAATATGGTGAGAAAGAACCTTAAGTGCTAATATATAACTTTGTAAAAATTCTAATACATATTGTGATTTTATTTTGCTAGCGGCGCAACCTAAAATAAGTTATACAAAACTTATGCATGTTTCGCCCCGCCAGTCGGCGGTCGTTTTTTATTTGTGTTAACATAACCTGTAATACATCATTTCATTTATTTAGGTTCATACACTTCCTAACAAGTGTAACTTCCAAGTGACTTCAGCAGACTTCATTTTTGTTACGCATGACAGAAAAAAACCCCGCGCAGCAGGCTCGTTATCGGCCTTAACTCGTGTTTATCGGCGTGTTTACAAATACCGACATTACCGTTCGCAAAGTCGACGGAGCTCGCGAGCCTATATTTAGACGTATTTGGAAACTGTGGGCTCCATTAGGACATTATGGATACTAGAAAAGATGAACCCCGCAGCGATTGATTTATGTGGATTGAGCAGATGTGCCGGGCGTGTCGGCGAATCATCTAAGCAGGAATTGTATATTTTCTATGTGTCGGACTTTAAGCGAATGTGTATATGGTGCAGATAAAAGAATTTGAATTAAAACGACTTGATAAGTTATTCAGTTTGAAGAGTTGTGTAACTTTTTATAGCGACAAAAAAGATATAGAGGAATGTATACTATCACATCAAACATAAAAGCTACTAAGCAGTACTGAAACTAGGCCATTTTTAATAAGAACAAACGCTATGTTCTACTGATAAGGTTGTCCCTTGAATTTTTGTAAAATGATTTCATCTTTTTGTATGGTTTGATCTCTTTTTGTCAGTTAGTAACGCAAAAGGGTTACTTTTAATCTCAATTATGTAAAATTGTTAACTTTTGTTGTTTGGTAAAAAAAAAAATTTATAAATAGAATAATATCGACAACTTTAAAAATAATTTGGGGTGATTAAAAAAGCATCATAGTTCTAAGATGTCTTTATCCTACGTTTTGGAGGTGGGTGTTATACCCCCAATCAAAAGTCTCCTTCGAAGGTTGCAAAATGTATTATTAAGAAATTTTAGCCTATTTTACCAACAATCTTATTTACAAATGTTGCAATTAAAGTAATAAAATATTATGTTAATTTATTAAATTATAAGCGCGATATGCTATTAATTTAAAAAATATAATACATAACAAGTCCTATATGTCTTGTAATAATAAATACATGTAATTTTAAAAAGAGAAGATTTAGGTTTTTAGGGAAAATACAAGCGTGAGAGTAAAATACTTATTTTTAAACAGTACGTTCAGCAACATGGAAAATCAATCTAAAAAATACTTAAATAATTACAAAAAAAGTATTTGTCTACAATTCGATGTCCTATCGTTGTCGTGGACGTGAGCTCCACCCTCGTCGCATGAGCTAAAACAAAATATACATTGCTCATGCACTCCAAGTTTACTCTGTTCTTAGGGCATCATCCTGTGACAGCTGAATCTCAGGAAGGCCACTTACTACCGACTGATGCGATGTCTGCGATGTGTTCATAGAAGTATGTCGTTTTTTTAATTATTAATTATACGTCGCTGTGCATTGCAATATTACTTATATTAGTTAATAATGCTAAAAATAAATCGAAAAATACATTTAGATTTCGTTATTGTACGATTTGGGGAACCAATCGAAGGTTTCCGTAATTTATTGAAATATTTTGTTCAGAAAATTTTAAAATAATCGTTGTATAGAAATACTTAAATATTCAGTGTCATTTTCAACCCTAGCGCAACGGACAGGACTGCAAGGTCTGCTTAGGGCTCTTACTAAGGTGTCTGAGTGACGTAATTACGTCAAATCGAGCATTTGTACGAAGTTTCACTACTGCTTCTGTGTATTTGCTGTGATACTACTCTAGCCAAGCCTGGGATCATACATGTACCTGCTAATACTAAAAATATGACCTATTGGTTCTCAAACATCGTCAAAGGCTATATTTCTGTCGTTGCCTTAACTAAACATGAGTTGTTCAAGGCGTTAATAATCCGAAGTCATCATGCTATACTAACTACCAAACCCCAAAAGTCCCCATTCAGCTTACATCGGCAGGTGCGGTAAGGACGCGGCGCGCGCGCACGCCGCTCCGGCCGCCATTACGCCGTGACGCATACGTCATAGCACACAATATGTCTGCCGCGTACGAACCAGGCGAGCTGCGTCATTGAAGCGTGTGTCGTAAAAGTACGAGGTAGGTGTGTGTGTGTGTTTGAGTGAGTATGTACGCAGATCGTAATGGTAATAATGGCTTGTTGGTTGAAGCTCTCGGGTTGTGTATGCTTTCTAATTTGAAGTTAAAAAATTTCGAGTTTTATTTTTATTTTACTTTATTAAGAAAACCAACAGCGTTACAATAAAATACTTCTATGCACAATACAAAGTTAAAAGTAAGGCCAATAACGGGTTTCCCTTAAACTTATCTGGGCGCCTATTAACTACTTTTCAACAGAGTTTGCACATTTATCTATATTTATTTGTTTGTTTATACGACCTCGACAAAAATCTGAAAACCCCCAGACCGATTTAGGAGTGGAAATGGAAATTAATTCCAGGCTATATTTTATCCCGATTGTCTATCACGGGACGCAACCTTGCCGGAGCCTCTACTTTTTCAAAAGGTTTGATCATTCAAATGAGACTATGACATGAACCCTTTTCTCTCATTAGAGAATGCAGCGCACTAACCGGTCAAGAGGTAAAGTTTGAATCTGGACCACCAGACACGGTGTAACTTTTACCAAAAATATGAAGCCTTAGAACTTATAGCTTTAAATTGATAGAAAAACATATCGCAAGCCAGTAATTTGGTAAGGTATGCAGGATCTTTTTTTGGAACTGGTTCGAATTGGCACAGTTTGGATATGCCGCGTGTGGCTTTCTTGGGCGCTTCGAGGACAACGCAGTGACACAGACTGTTGGAAACGGTTGGTTCTCTTACTTTGTCTTGCAGGCTAACAAAAAAAAAATCAAATATTTATACTATTCATTAAATAAAAAAATAATGTGTAGGTTTTTAATAAAGGCATAATTAGCGACTTCCGATGCAGTTTACAAAAAATAAATTCTTTTATTTTAATTCTACTGTTTCGTTTTCCGAAAGATTGATTTAAAATTTAAACTTGGCTTGACTTTTTTCAACATTTTGGATGTAAGTGGCTTATTCTCGAAAGGGCGACACAGAGTACCAAAACTTCATAAGCGGACATGATACCATATCCTACAAAACAAACGTGCGTACATTTTACGCTGATCCTTCGAATTCACTTACAAAATAGTTCAATTTACACAGTCGCGGTAAAAATTACTAGGGGCTAGATCACTTCCATTCCTAAAAGAAGTGTAACCTACGAAAAATACCACCAAAGTAATAAAAATACATTATCAAAATAAGTAATTCACTAATTCTTTGTTTCCATAGAAATGTGGCGTCGAAAACATCTAACCCATTACCGATATTAAAGCACAAGTGAGAGAAGGCGGCAAACAAGAGATGCCGCGGTAGGGACGTTTCACTACTTATCGGTGATGAGTATTTTTTTCGATATTACATCAAGGGCTGATTTTTCAATGCTCGGATAATTTTTATCTGGAAAAAATTTTTGACACTTGGCAAGACCATAGAAAATATGACAATTTCTCATTATTATTCTAAAACAAAATTTCAAAAACTAAATAAAATGATAAATTGATCAGTAGAAATGTCACTGAGGCATTCAGTTAAACGACTAGGCGTTAGGTTGAACGTATTATTTATAGTATTTAAAGTTTCATAATGCCGCTTCGCCGGTTGCTACAGCACTACGCTCCCTTCGTTCGCTCGGCTCGCGCAAGCCGCAAGAATATCAACCAGTTTCTAAGAAAATAATAAACAAATCACAAATTCCTTATTCCAGAACTATTCTACATTACGGCTAGCCAGTTAGCTGAACATATACAACCTTTCGCCTGGGGAAGATACAACAACAGAACGTTACATTTGAATGATTTTCGTTAATTTACTATAATCATCATTACAATTAATTTCTATAATGTTTTTATTTTTTTTTATTGCGTAATTACCTTTTTATTTAACATGAATTGTAAACTTGTCAAGCTTTTTAGTGTACGCTACCTAGTTTTTCTAAGATATTTTTAAACGCGAAAACGTTTAATTGGCTCTCCGTGGTTAATCGACTGTATATTCTTGCGTGACAATGCTGTTGGTTCTCTAAATAATAAATAAATAAATTAGTGCCCAAAATTTCTTTTCAGCGGCATGTCACTTGCGACTCATTCAAATTCAAATATTTATTTCTCAACATTGACAATTACTTGTTTTTATTGACGTCAAATAAAACATGATTCTACCACCAGATCAGAAACCTTCGTGAAGAAGAACTGGCAAGAAACTTCACGGGTATATTTTTTTCAATCTCAATTATAAAATTATTTTAATATTATTATTTATAAATTAATGAATTATTGAACCATGTCAAACTAAATAATCCCACGGCAGGGACTTCAACCTAATCCAACTAAGAGGATTGCCTTCCGAAGTGTACACCACACCAGCCTTATCCAAGTTGGCAGACTTGCGGAGTAACTTCTTAGGTACCTATGTGCGTTACTTCACGACGTTGTCCATCACCGCCGTTAGTAACTAAATAAGAAAACTTTTTCGTATAACCGTCTTGGCACCTTGCATCAACACGTCCTCGGATACAATCAGACGATTAGTGTACGACATAGCCATTAGATTTGCTCTGTTTAGTCTAAAATACAAGTTCGACTGGCGATTTATCTCCTTAATTCTAATATTGACGGTAGCTTCAATCTCAACATTCACGTAACAAAAAATTTAGAAAACAAAAAAAAACCTTGACATCTTAAATCTAAATTCTCATTATCGACAAGTGCTCTCAGCATTGTTTCTTCGCCGGGGCTGAAGGGCGGCCGGCAAAGGGTGCCGGGCTCGTGCCGGCGGCCGGCCGAATTGCCGGAGCTCCACTTCACTTTATGATTATTCCGATTGCCGATGGGAATGAGGACTGCGCGTTTTGGCCGGGGACCATTGGGAATCAAGTGCGCTTTTAAAAACGAAATAGCGCTTTTTTGACATATTTCGGGTTCCTAGATTAGCAAGGAGATCTTTTTAAATTAAATTATCTATATAATTTCTTTTAAATTAACATAGGTCTCTCTCAGTAGCTTTAAAAAACTACAAAAGTTTTTAAATATGCTGTTTAGTAGCATAGTATAGTTAAAATTGGTGCAGTGGTGGAAAAGGATTTAAACAATAGTAATAGATGTTGAAGACAGCTGAAAACAGTATGAGATTCAGCTCTATCTTATTTATATCGAAGATGCTATGTCCACCACATGTTGTGTTCAATATAAAAATTGGTTAGAATATACTATTTCAATAAGTATTACGTAGATATTTATTTTCTTCGATTGAAGACAATTTCGCTTGTCGCCGTCGCAATGTTTTTATAAAAAGGCGAAGGATGAGACAATTCTAATGAAAATTATGTGCGGTTTACATGTATTAAGTAGTTAAGTTGGTAACTAAATTTTAAGTTATTACATGTCACTTGTGTGTCCAAACGGATTAAGTAGTTAAGTTCATAAGTTCAATGAAGATGATCAGTGATGAATGTCAAGGAATTCGTCAATTCTGTACTTAGATATGTGGTAAACGAGATTTTGGACAACTTCAGAGAAGAATTTGATTCGGAAATTAAAATCTTTACAAGAATATGTTTTCTTCTAAATTGTTTGCCTCGTTTATTCTACAAGCATACCTATTTTAAATATTCTTCAACAAATTTTAAAGTTGAAACTAAACTCCACTCCGACATTTTGAAAAAAAAAGAGATAATGCGAAATAAATACGAGCTCCTGCCGCCAACCGCTTTGTCAACTAAAAAATCACGTCCAAACGTATTAAGTGAGAAGCCCCGCCCAACCTACTTATACGAAAAATAGAACGAATCCTAATTTACTTAATCACTTGCGTACTAAATTTTAACTTACCACTTGTCACTTAACTGACACGTAATTTTTAACTTATAATTTAGTAAAAATTTAGTTACCAACTTAACCACCTAACGCGTGTAAACCGACCATTAGTTTTAGAACCTCTAGAGAAAAGAAGAGACGAAGTAAACCAGTTAAATTAGATTTTAGAATAAGGTACGCGATATGACCAACTTATACGAAAGATTAGGGAAAAAGGGTTTCGAATTTAGGATTTTCAATTTCTCGTTGTATGGTTGCGGGTTGTTGTTTTGATTATACATAATTAAAGAGTCTTGCAATTATAAAAATAAGTGTTTGATAAAACTATCGTCGCGTGCGAGAACGTCAAATGGGCGCGGTGTAGCACATAACAAGCGAGGCATGTCGATCAAAACTTCGATGAATATATCAATCATCATTGCGTAGAACGAGGGACAACAGCACTGTTCATGCCGGTGAACAAAGACCCATTAGATAATTTGTTTTTACAGCCACACGTCTGATACGGTGGAATATTATATTTTGAGATGATATTTTATCTTATCATATATATTTAGCGATAAAGATGTTGACGAATTATTAAGCGGCATGGCCTAAGCTGTAATAATATATGGAAATTAAACGCTTTGATTGTACCGGATGAAGTCTGGACCTCGCAGTCGGATTTGAACATTTGTTTGCAGGCTATGGAACTGTACACATCAACTAAACGAAGCAACATATAATCTGTTTTGAAAACGCTTGGTTACATAAATAGATAACTAAAACTGACGACGCTAAGAATGGGGCAAGTGTCCGACAATAATTGCGAGAGCTAACATTCAAACACATAACATGCAGTACCTTTAATCTAACGGTAAATAGGTAGTTATTGAAGTCAAAGTACACGATACTGTATGTCTCGACATAAAACTCGCAGACGAGACGATTTCGGGATTTCGGGTGCTATTTGCTTCATAACCTTGGATTATAATCCATACGCGTCACTAAGCAACTAATTAAACCGTAGGCAAAGAGAAAATGGCAATTCGCGGAGTCCTTCCCCACTAGTGGGGGTGGCGGTTACGTGTGCCCCCCGGGGTGGCCGGGTGTATGGTTTTTCTGCTCGGGCATCCTTTGCTTACTTATTGATCCAGTCAAATGTGTGGAGGTGGCGCGGTGGGTGGCGCCCCCCGCCCTCCTCAAGGGGGTACGTCCAAATAAATCTGCCCGCGAAACACCGCAGTGACAACACCGCCGGGTGATAAGACGCGCGACCACCTGAACTGTAGACGAGGTTACTGCCATGTGCCTCAGCTTGGTACATCATCGGCGTCGTAGCTGCGGCAGTCATCGCCATCGCCCAAATCCATTTTAATTTGGATAATTGAATCGGCGAGGCAGACCCAGGCATGCGCGCCGCTGTCTCACCGACCTAGCAACAAAACTGCGACGCGTCTTACTCTTCAACAGGGTCGTTGACTTCACCTCCAATCAGCGGCCACCTCACATGCAATTGTTTCGAGCAAACATTAAGACTTGAGTTTTCATGAGCGATGTTTAGAAACGGGTAAAAGTATATTGTTTTGTTTGACCTTTGCAGGCGGCGATGTTTATAAGCAACGCAAGTCGCAACACTATATAACAATGTGAACTACAGCTGCGGCTGCATATTTTATTTGAATCCAAGGCTATTATCGAGCACATCTTTATATTGACACCCGGATGGTTCATTCTATCTTAAAAAAAATCTGACAAAGTAGTGGTCTCGTTGGATCAAATAAAAACAAGTTAATATTTCATGAAATTTAAAACCTAAAAAAAACAAGCATGGGTTTGCTACAATACTGTCAACAACAATCATAGTCGATACTTAAAAATCAGATTTACTAAAGTAGGTATTCGTTTTGTTGTTGCTGCGTTGCGGTAGGTTTTAAAACACGACTCAATCTTCACCATAATCCGTTTACAATATTATCATACGTAAACAACAAATCTTGCTTACTGAGCGAACACTCCATAGCCCTCCTCAACTACGCTCACTCATTACTTAATAATAACAAATTAGACTACTCAGCATGAGACGTAGATTGCGTGCGAGCATTTTTCGCAAAGTCAACCAGATCGGCAAGCACGAAACGCTGCTGAACCATAAAAAAAAATCAAAGACAATCCATTGTATTTTTGGGATATATTTGATTTTATTATTGTTAGATTCTATTGAAATAATAACTGGTAATTGAACATGTCATTTCAAATTAATGACAATTAACGAAGATCCCAATTTACAGTCGAATCTTAGATGGAAAAAACACTTGGCCGAGAACTCTTAATCATGCGGCAACGGACAAAGTTACGCGTTTTTATTACGTAACCTCAAAAATTTGCTATATTTAATCTTAAATCGCTGCTATCAAAAACCGTATGGAGTACCAGCGACAGCAGCGCGATAGCCAACAAATTGTGAGCACTAAGAAGGTTTTTTGACGTTCAGCGATGATCGTTTGTCTTACGTAATACCGCAGCCGGGTACAGTTACCAATGTGATATCAACGCATTAGGCATAACAAATTTCATAAAAAAATTTACTGTCACCCTAACTGTTCGTTTGCACCGTGAAACCAAACCTAACTGACAAATTTACATGCATCATAAACGAATCTTTCCTTGAAAATAAAAACAATTTTGACACAAACTTTACTCCCAATCACAATACTACGACTGTGCGGAGAAGCTGGGCGGCTTGCGAGGGAAAGATTCGACCTAGGATTGAGGCCTCACTGTATCTATTTGCAACCGACCCTTGTATCGGTATCGGAGACAAAGGTCAAAGCACTGGACGCGGTTTCGGATCCTGTCTAGAAATTGCACAAAGTATGTGATATAAAAATATTAGTTTATTTCCTAAAATGCTTGCCATTTACAATAAAAAACAGAGTAGCATTGTCCATCCGGCCGACGGGGACACGTTGGTCGTAATGGTTGCAGGAGCATTAAGTTCCAAACCAACTCTTGAAATTCTTACACCTAATAACAAATTTATTCGTTTTCAAATTTAACCTAGCTTTGCTGAGCATTGGTCGAAAATAATTCTAATTAATATTAAAACAGTTTCGGTTCATCTACTCGCCAGATGTCGTACGTATTTTTTTATGATGAGGTGGTATCGATCTGTGTAATGGTTAGTCTTATGCCCATGGACACCATGAAGCATCAGCGTTTATTTAGTAATGAGTTTGACATTGGAACAAAGATGATGCATTGCCTTTACAAGTTTTGCTAAATAATATCAAACAAATGCGCAGTACTAAACGGATGTCTTGGTTACGGATGTCAAAAACACGTGCATTTCTCTAATTATTAATTGAAATGTATTACAGATATGACCGCACAAAAATACTCGAATCCTACTATATTTTCTTTGCTCTAAAAAATGTCAACCGGTAAAGTTTCATTAGAATCAGGCATGCAGCCACGAGCGAGGTTCGGTGGCGCAGTCGTCGGGGGCTGAGTTCGATCCCAGTGACTGCCAAGCCGACTACCCTAACGGTAAAGGAAAACATCTTAAGGAAACCCATATAATATCTAAGTAATTATGTCGAAAATAATTAAGGCTGTCGTGGCAGGCGACCACGAGCTTCCAGTAGGTCCAAGGGTGTTACCACACCAATCGATCGATTATCGATCGATGACATCAATCGATGGTAGAATGAAATAGTCGACGTCGATCGATAGTTTTTACTAGACCAATCGATGATCGATTGATTGGTGTGGTAACACCCTTAGATAGTGCACCAGGCTTTATTCCAGTAGGACCCAGTATCATCAAAATCATACATCAATCTTTCCAAATTTCTTTTCAGGCCAAACGCCTCACTGACACTCGATCTTGTGTACCTACCCTTTAGCGACCTTGACCAAGGAATTGGATCATTATATATGAAACTTGTCCACGGTTTATCTTCAGAGGTGCGGTCGCCACTACATTTACTCCAACGACCATCAGGTATTCCATTCTGCGACTTATTTATCCCCGTAGCTACACCTGATATGATATCCTCAACTAATAAGTTCTTACATATCAATGGACGGAATCGAACATGAACTCGTACAAATAAATAAATAACCGTGATCCATTAATTAGCCGCGCCGTGAACATTACCAGTACTTTTCCTACTTTCTATTTGTGTCGTCACGGATGGCAGAGAGATCACATGATACATTCATCCCATTACTTGTACCTTGGTATAAAACGCAACAGATGCGTTCGGTTTCATCGCTTTGCACGTAAATCTTTAACAATAAGACTAAATAAGCTATGGCAACTCATTTAACTCTCATCATTAAGCTTAACTTCGTTACTTTTGTTTGAGCCTGTATTATATTCTTTACTAATCAGTTGTCGTGGCTGTGTGCGTGACAAAAATGCACTGACTACACGCACACTAAAGCTACGAGAACACGGTTTGACAAGATGGCGCCTGTCACACATACTTAAGTTGCACGTTTACAAGCACAAGCACCCGTAGCAAATGACTTTTACTATATATACCAACATTATAAAAAAATTCTAACATAATGTTATCGATAACAACATTTCGGGACTGTCAATTTTTCGTTTGCGGTGTACACACGGTTTTCGTTATTTGTCGGTTATTTTGGTGATTTTGTTATCATCATTGAGTTATTTTAAGTGTTTCTGTTTTTCTCTTCCTCGCCTGGTAAGTGGTTGTACGAATTATCTAGCTCTTAATGAGCATGGATTGTGTTCCAATCCCTCCTAAGCCCCCAGACCCAATCCCGTTTTCTGATGTCAACAACTCCCCTGACCCTTTCTCTCAACATGTGCAAACAAGAAAACGTCCAAGTATAAATCGGGATTCGTCCCCTACTCCTAAAAAATCTCTTTCGAATGCTCTTCCATCTCAAACCAATAACCTTAATTACACTCATCCAAGTCTTTTAGAAGAAAAATCTTACCATCCTTCTGACAAAGGTCCTTTCATTGTTCATGTGTCCAGGTCAGAAACTCACCCTAGGTCAGGCAGTACATTTAATCATTTAAATTTTGGAAAATTTTTATTTACATCAAACATTAAAAATATTAAAAATGATGGTATAAAGAGTGTTGGCAGAAATCGGGTCTCTGTGGAATTCTCATCTGCATGTGCAGCAAACGAGTTTCTCAGAAACCCGAGTCTTAAATCTCATAACTATATAGCTTTAATTCCTACATATAATATAACAAGAATGGGGCTAATCCGCGGGATCCCAACTTCATGGTCTATGGAGGAAGTTGTATCAACAATCTCCACAAGCCAAGGTGATATATTTTGAAGGCGCGTCGCTTAAACAGAAAAGTGTCCATGGAGTCTGGTTCCACTTGGACCCCCACAGGTTCTGTAGTGATCACTTTCTCTGGACAATGCTTACCTGATAAAGTGTTTATTTTTAACTCATCATTAACCGTTGATCCATACATTTTGCCTTCCATACAATGCTTAAACTGTTGTAGATTTGGCCATGTGAAAGCCCAATGCCGATCCAGTGCTCGTTGCTTCAGATGTGCACAAACTCACTCAGGTGACTCTTGCCCTGCATCCTCTGAAGTTTCCTGCCTGCAATGCTCAGGCCCTCATTTAGCAACTGACAAATCTTGCCCGGAACATTCCCGGCAAAAGAATATTAAAATCACCATGTCCCAAAAGAACATATCATTCAAGGAAGCATCATCCCTCTTCCCTTCAGTTAAAAAATCGTACGCAGATGCTTCTAAAAGTTCTCCTTCACTGAATCTTTCTTACAAAAAAACAATATACAAACCATCAAAACCCAGTCCGTCTTTATCTTTTTTTTTTTTTTTTTTATTAATAATTAGCAGGCGTTTGTCTTCCATCTCACCTGATGGAAAGTGACGATGAAGACGAGGATCGTACACGCCTGTCTAAGAGGTACCTATTCACTCTACACTTGAAAGCTCCAGGGTTATATTTGTCTGGAAAAACAGGCTATGACAAAATTGCCCATAATGCTATTATTGCTAACCCTCCATCTGCTAAATCTGATAATGCCTTCCCCCCTACTTCTTCCTGCTCCCCTAATGACAATTTTTTAGAACTCCTGATTTCCCTAGTTTTGAACATTCTTTCAAAATTTGAAGACATCCCACTACCGTCCTCCGTTGCTAAAAAGTTATCCCCTATTGCTAATCTTCTTCTTAACAATGGCCAGACGCCTTTATAAATTATACTCTTCTATGTTAAAAATATCTGTAAAAACTTATTTCATCCCCCTGTTTTTGTATTGTTTAAGGTAACTCAATGCTCGAGATACTGCAAGTTCTACTGAACTGATCGCTACAAAATTATTAACCTCGTGTAGTACGTGTGTATACTAATACTTGAAATTGGCAGAAATAGTTATTGTGTCGTAACAACAAAATAATAATAATAATAACAACATTTCAAATTTCAGTCAGATCTATCTTGTGGTCCCAGCTCGGCTTGGATCAATCAGTTTTTCTATTTCAATCTTCCAAGTAACTTTAATGTATAAAACCGTACAAATCAGTTACGCGAGGAATTACTTGAGATTTTTGGATAACAAATAGTTTGCTACCGGCATTTATCGAAATGGAACCCAGACACTTCAGAGGTGCTAAACGAACTCAACATTCTTCTCTTTATAATATTAACCCCATACATAGTGCAAACAGCACTATTCAAACATCGTAGGTTACGTAATGATATTTTTTATATGCAAAAAGGATTTTAAAACCTTTTTTTTTACCTACAATATAGTTCTTTTAAACGTTACAAACGGCTTCCTGCTCTAGATAGACACAAAGCCGACCTCTATAGTACACACGGTTACAATTAAAAACGAAATTGTGGCTTCGCAAGGTCAACAGAACTGGAATTCGCAACGCCTGCCTGTACGAGTTTCGGCGACTTTGTAATACTTCTTGAAGTTTCTTTGACTGTTGTGACGGCGAGGCATAATTATTTACAATAATTAGTTATAAAAAGCTAAAAACCTCGTGTTTTCTTTTGAACGAGCTCGAAATCCACTTTACAAATCGTAGGTGAAAGACACTAGTCTAGAACATCTTCTAGATGTAAGCTAAATAACCGTTTAGTCGTCGTACTTCAGTCGGCTTAGATCACTGTGTATTTCCGTATTAAATTATGTTTAGGTAGGTATTAATTAATTAATTAATTTAGATATTAATGGTTCAAGTCACTTGTGCACGTGGGTGCGCTATGTGTGGGTTAAGCTTGTATACATACAGCAGCTGTGACAAGATGGCGGCCGCTACACAAAGTAATGTTGCGTATTTACAAGCACACGCACACATAAGACGGGACGCAGAAATGACTTGATTAAAAAAACTCCAGACAATATTTCCTTGACGTAAGCAAATCTATTACCATAATAATAAATCCCCAGACAAACACACCAACTGTATGTCCGCAAAGTAAGCAGAGCTTGTGTTATGGATGACCATACAGCGAACTTGGGGGGGGAACACAGAATCAACATATATATATATATATAAATATAAACAACCAAGACCCGAAAACAAACATCTCAGCTTCATAGCACAAACGAATGCCCAGGACCCGAACCTGGGACCTCCGGCGTACGAGGCGGGGCTACCCACTACGCCATACGGCCGTCAAATCGGTCATAAATAAACTATGCTTCACCGAGTTGTGCAGGACAAAATGCTGGATCAGAAGAGAAGCATCTTAAACTTTTCTTTATAAAGAAAGCCTCGTTTCTGAAGTTGTATCTTCTTTGTAAGTAGGATAGGTAATTTTCCCACATCAGCTGAAGAAAGCTGACGACGAGCTTTACGAGGAGGTTGCACGGCTGCTCCGCTTTAAGCTTGTCATAAAAGTTATTCTAGTAAAGTCTATGTACTGTGTAGGTGTTGCGTTAGATTGAAATCTACAAACCGAGCTAAACTTATCACACATAATGTGTGATAAGTTCAAACAAATAGAGGCTTTGTTCTATAGGCACTGTGCAGAGATGAAAACTCAGTAGAAAAGAAAGGCTCCCACTTTGACAAGATTGGTGTCAAATGATTTTAGAATATGTACACTATATGGTATAAAACAAAGTCACTTTTTATTTGATTATTTAGCTGAGATAAGTCAGATCAGTGTTAGAGCCTTACGCACATCTCGTCTGATGGAATTGATGAGGATTCTACGATGTCGACAGGATTCACTCGTCCTTTGAACACTATCTTAAATCACATAATCACGAAATTGATTTTCATAAATAAAGTGATATTAAAAATTTTTGTGATAGAAAATAACATCAATTTGTTTTGTAAAGATCTTATAAATTACTCGAATATTATATATAATTTGTAGGACACAGATAAAGTCAGAAAATGTTTAAAAAAATGTGTATCAAGCTTAACATAAACCAGCATAAATGGAGCTCTGGTTTGTATTACTGTGCATATACCCCCGTGACTCGACTATGGCTGGTTAATGTCACATCAACCTCAAATCCTCGATGTTCGCCATTTACCAGCCATGGCGAGTGGCACGGTTATTTTACGTTTTCCCTGTAGATTGATTTAAGCGTTAAAATTGTTTTTTAAACATAAATACAGTCACTATTACATATTTGTCCGAACCAGAATCTAACCGTAGTTGTGTGTTGCGACTCAGTTCACTCCCAATACCGGTACATTCGTACCGCTACAGCTATGAGTGTTGTATTCTATTGTGCTTGGCTACAAGGAGATTTTTGGTATGATACAGCCTATGTTACTTCTCGATCAAGTGCTTTTTTTCATTAGTTGAAGAGTTAAAAATTATAGAATATTAAAACAAAACTAAAATAATTTTATACCTACTTGTACACGTGACAAAAAGCCGGGTCACCAAAAAGACCTACCGCCTACATTATACACAATCGAAGGGACTGTTCCATCCGCGGTAATGCGGTAAGAGTTTAATGAGAGGGTCCGGGACGCGGCCGGCGCGGGGCGGCCGGAGTGGGGGGGAGGCAGGAAGGAATGCGTCGTATTCGCATCGGGAGAAACGAATGCGTTTAAGCGTCGCGGATACAATGGCGGCGTGACGAGAGCCGGTTCGGCGCGGGGAGGGGCCTAATCGATAGCCCGCCGCGGCCGGCCCGGCACGGCGACCGGCCGCGGAGGTGACAACGGACTAATCGAATTACTGTTGAGCAGGCTGCTCCGTGCTGACCCAACTTGCAAGCGAGCCAGCCAACAGTACGATGCTGTCAATGATGCCTCGGACTACTTCCATTAGTCACAATTACACTGACCACTACAACATTAACACTACAATTAACTACTCAACTCTATAATAATCAAAGCCTTTGTTATGAATAATCAAACATTGAACCAGAGGGACTTGAAACATCTAAACATTACCTGAACAACAAATAATAGTAGTTTCCTATCATTGCGTAGAAAAAAATGACGACGCATAAACATAAGCTGGCGTTCACACAAATCTCTGATTTTATTAAGATTCAAACTACCTCTGCCATTATAACGCTTTCAATCATTACTTTCATAACTTCTTAATTGTTCGTTACCCAGATAACGTGCATTAATCGGACTTGCAGGTGTGTGTACACACACACGTACAGGCTCACCAACACCACATTGAAGAACAGTCGTCACTTATCACGCCACAGGTACCGACACCCTCCACCCCTGCCCCCTCTTAGTGCGGCTGCAATTTGTTCGCTCATATTTAGGCGAGATACAACCAATCACGTAGGATTCCTGCTAGACTCCGCGCTACAATCACATTGATTTTATGCAAGCACCAATGTACGATGACCCCCGTGTTTCGGGTAGACTTTACTTTTCACGAAAGCTCGCCTTAGCAACGGTCATAATGCAGGCGGGTTTTAATGAAACTACGATTTTATTACGGTTGTTAAGTAAATAATGACATCAATTATTTTCAGAGAGCGTTGTCGTTATTCACGTTGGACGCCTTTTTCTCAAGAAGGACTAACAAGATGGTTTTAGGAATGAATCCGAGTTGAGCATGGAACTCTACGGACCTAAGCATGCGGCTTCTCGATTGGGAATTGGTGGAGCAGCATCTAATTATAGGTTATTCCTCCCGTAAAGCCAAGTGACGTTCCGTTCCACTGCGGAGACTGATCACTATGCTAGTAGCGTAATGCTAAACGTCTCGTAAGCCAACCTTTACGGCAGGGTGGTCTAGACGCCGGCTAGAGGCCGACCACTAAGATAAACAAAATCGGGCGGCAAATCTATATATATATATATATATATATATTTTTTTTTTTTTATTAAAAATTAGCAGGCGTTTGTCTTCCATCTCACCTGAACAGGCACTCGGCTAATGCCAGTCGGTTCTTGAAGGCCGACTGGCCTGCCCAATCGGTTTCAAATAAAATGCAATATACATAAGTTTCACCAAATATTACCCAGAATGCGCCAGCGCCCCAGAATACCTACATGGGGGGGGGGGAGCGCCCCTCAATTTGTAAACATAAGATTTCACAATCTCAACAAAATGGAGACATGCTTTAATTCATCTCAGGGTTATTATTAATAATGCGTCTGCTCGCCTTAATTAATATCAAGCCTGGGAGTAAACTTTTATTGGGTGCATCAAATTATATCCTTCACTCCTTACAGTCGGTATTCAAACGCAACGAAAACTTTCATTGTAAAGTCATCAAGTTGGTTGAGAACTGAGGTTCTATTAGTATGGCTCCAAAGCAAGCGATAATGGCGAACAAATGAACTTACATATTATATGTAAACTTTTCTTAAAACCATGAATGATTTAAGAAAATCAATTATTTGGAACTCACGACCTCTAGTGCAAAATGAAGAGTCCTACCAGTCACCCGTCATAACATGTAGTTATGACCATGTGTTGGAATAAACGCGGGGTCTAACAAGAGCAGTCACAAGCAACGCAACGGTCTCTCTGTTCCTGACCTCGAGTTATTTAAAAACAACAGTTCTAGATAAAGTCATATGAATGTAAGCGTTTAAATAAATAGATAAAACACCAATAGATAGTAAGTAAGAGTGTCGTCAACGTCAGCTTTACGTACATATACTGACGATATGAAAGCGAAGGCGTTTCTGGTTAACTTTTTTTGGGCAGAGATAGTTGAGGGTGCAATGATGGTCGATCGGAATCCAGATTGGAATAATAAAAACATTTTGCACAGTTTACTGATTGTGCAGTGGGTGTAATGCTTTAGTATAATTACAAACCCAAGTGATGTAGGTACCCAGACCCATACTACACGGTGTGTCCGGGATTGACATTTATTTTATGAAAACATTTCAATCTAAGCTTACGTAATTTACGCAGGCGAAATCTTGGAAAAGTCCCAATACTTTGAATACGCTATCACTATAAGAAAGGAACTTGGTGAAACAGCTACATAGAAGCTACAAGGGATAGATACAATTGCAGATATAAACTATGATATCCAATAACATACTTATACGTCAGATTTTTTTAGCAATGGAAAATAGGAAACGGACTATGTTGCGGGCCAGAACCTGTATTTATACGATTGTCAAACGAGAAAACATGAAAAATCCGACGATTAAATAATTCAAATTAAAATATTTATTTCATGGACAACATGGACGTTAAATAAAGCGTGACTCTACCGACAGTTCGGATAAAGCTTTGTGAAGAGGACCAGCAAGAAACTTCACAGGTATAATTTTTTCAAAATAAATTTACTGTTCCCTCATGTCTATACAAAATTATTTTGTATAGACTGTTAGTTCGGCAAGTCTCCCTCCCCCAAATATCCAAACGACGAACACCGTCAAACGGCGCCCGTTCACGAGTTAACGCGGGATCCAGTCGTCGTCCTCCTCAACAAATTACTATACACATCGACTCGTGCCGATCGGGCAGTGCATTTGGGCAAGTGCAGTCTAACCATCTAGGTATATCTTTCCGCTCGGCGGCGTTGCCGATTAATAGAGTTAAGACCGGTACAATTAAACGTATGACGTCATACTCAGAACGCGTGGCGCATATTGGTCGGTAGGTAGGCAGGCACCTACCTAGCAAGGCGCATAAAAACATAATTCAATCAAACGGGACGGCGACATCCTCGCTGATTTACTAGTTAGATCTGGATTTCTGGTCTGTCCGATGTCTGTGTGAATATAAGTTAAGAAAACATTATTGGTTGGATTGTGGTTATTCTTGGCACATTTAATTTTATGTTTAAGCTAGCTTGAAACTGAAGCGTAATTGTTGGGTTTTAAGTTTTTGCATTTCTTGTCATGATTTTCGTTAAAACTAATATATTACACATGTATACCAGCGGGTCAGATGAACCGTTTATGAAGACAAACTGGTAAGAAACTTTACGGGAACATTTTTTATAAACATATGCAATTTTCAAATATTTATTATTAAAATAATAATAAAGTGGCTATGAGCAGTGTACCCAAAAATCGTTGGATGATCCCCTAACAAGCAGTCTAGTATAAACCAGGTGGGATAGTTTAAATTTAAATAAGCTTAATCCAGTGGGTAAAATTCGCTCATCATCAAATTTGAGCTCAACAGCCATATCACTTGTAGTTTAAAAGTTTTTTGCTAATAAATACTGTTAAGCCCATACTCATCATATAATAGTTTTTATCTCTTTCCTATGCCGCGTATCCTTGTCAAAGGAAACTGAGCAGTAAACTTACCAAGCGCAGGGTCCATAACTGCTTGCGCCGCCTGCTCCTCGCCGACAGGCGTCTTAAGGCATATTTTTTTGAGTTTCATTGCGACCGGCGAATCCTCCGCCGACTGGGCCACTGGAACACGATATTGTGTTAATGTTTTTATACTTAAATGATGTCTTAACATTTAGTTAAAGTTTAAGGTGGACTTGTAGAGTGATGGGATTTCAGGAGAAGGGTGTTCTCACTATGGAAACATCAGGACTTCAGCAAGCACACATTTTATTTTACATTGTACACATTTTACATACGTTATGTTAATTTATCGAGATCCTCCTCAATTTTGAAGGCTTGTAGCAAATGTCATGTATGAAAAGTAAACAGTAATTGAAGTGTCTATATTGATATTGTGTGGAACACTTTAGAGAGATGGATATTTACATTCAGTTATAATCTAACCAACTTTTCACCAAAATCAAAATTTGAATAGTCTTAATAGGTCTTAATAAAATTAGTAGGCAAATATAGTGAAAGCCTTTCACGATGACTCGCCCTACTCCTACATTTAATAAGTTCTTTTCACAAAATATTTGATCAAGTACATGATACCAGTCAATTGCTACACTCAGTTTGCTTATTTTACTTATAAATAATTAATTTTTGTTCGAGCCACATTTTGAATACTGGTAGATAAAGATGCTTCGAAACCACCATCACTAAATTGGTTGTAGCTTGGCAAACAAATGTCATAGGTCCAGGGTGTGGAGTGAAACAGCACGGATCAGAATAAAAAGTCAAGTCCAATTTCTAGGTATGAATGTCAAGTTTCATGGGCCGGCTCCGATCAGCAGTGGCGCGTCTTAGGGTGTTACCACACCAATCGATCGACGTCGATCGATGGTAGTATGGAACAGGCAACTTCGATCGACTGGTGTCGTAACACCCTTAGTTTGCATCACCGGTTCGCAGTTCGGTGTCTTGTTCGATTACGTTTTTAAATTTAAAAAAAGCCGTGCGGTAAGCAAAATTTCCTCTAATAACGGCGACGACACTTCATCATTTAAAATAATTTATAAAGCAAATTTAGTTTTATAACCTGATTCGTCATGTTGTAGGTTGTACCTACCTATATTCACAATTTCATTCAAACCTTCACCAGAAGATCTTAAACACATATCTTATTATTATGTGATAAATGACGGTAACTCGGACGACTTTTTATTTATATATACTAGGCGATGCTTCCGGTTTCGTTCGCTCTTTGCTCATAAACTGAACTTGTGATGAGGTTGAGAAGATTAGCCATGAAAGCGTGACAAACAAGTGAAGACACAATAGAACTGAGTATCTGCATATAAGGCAATGTGTTGTATGCTCATACGAGAAGCAGAAGGATTGGCAGCAGAATGACACCAACCTGCAAGGAAATAAAAAAAGCCGGCAGCTAACTTATCATTTGAAAAAAAAAATGTTTGAATTTGATATCGAAATTACACAGATTACAAAACTTAAAATAAAAGCAAAAAACTTATTATAAAATGATAATTTTTAAAATATTATTAGCTTACTGACATTAATTTAATACAACTATTTTTATTATGACAGTAAGGTGTAAGGAGCGTTTTTCGGCGACTCGCAACAGCTCCTCAAAACATACCGTTGTATCTAGTTTACAAATACTGTTACTTTTGCAATATTTCTTTACTGTTGATCAACTATTAATAGTATTGATATGTACCTAATAAAAGTTAATTAGGTACCCAATTGTTAAACTGTACGAAAACCAAACAACAAGAGTCTTAGTAGTGGTTCTGGCTCAATCTCCGCCATATGTCCGTCGAATTTTTTGTGACCGTAGAGTTTCTTACGCTAAGATCTCGGCTGGGTCGTACTACGAGGTTCAAACTGAAAGTTCTTATAAAATCAAAAACTGATTAAACTAGCTAGTTATTAGTTTTCTTATATCTTTTCAAAATAGTGTCCATTCACGTCAATACATCGCTGCATCCGATGGAACCACTGCGAAAAGCACTTTGCCTACTCATCCTTAGGGGTACAGCTTCCGCGGCGTCTATACAACGCTTTCCTCGAAGTTTTTCTTTTATTTTCGGGAATAAATAAAAATCCCAATGTCGGGGCTATACGGCGCGTGACCTAGTAATTCCACGTTGGACGTCACCAAATAGTCGATCGTTTGCCTGGCAGTGTGCGACGAGGCGTTGTCGTGGTGAATGAGGATCCTCTTGCGAGGTTGTTTCTACCGAACTTTTTCCAAGACAAGTGGCAAACAATTGCTAGTGTACCACTCCGCAGAAACTGTTTTATGATCCTCTAAAACAATTGTCGCGAAATGACCAGCCCTTCCGAAGAACGAGGCCACCATCTTTTCCCCACGCTTCGACCTCTCTTCACTTTAGTTGGTGATTCCTCGGAAGGAAACACCCACTGAGCAGACTGTCTTTTGGTTTCGGGATAATAACAGTAAATCCAGCGTTCGTCACCCGTAAGTATGTCGAACACAGCATTTGAGTCACCTCCGTTAAATCTTTCAACCATTTCACGGCACCAATCAATACGACGGAGTTTTTGGCCCTCGGTCACTAAGCTTCCTGACCGCTAAATATTCATGGAGGATTTTGTGCACTTGACTCATACCGATGCCTAAGCTTTTCCGAATCTGCTTTCACTCTGTTATCACATGCCGCACAACACAGACATTATCTTCAGTCGTCGCCGGAGAAGGCTGTCCCTCCCGCAGATCATCGGTGAGATTAGTGTGACCTCGTTTAAACTCATTAAACTAGTTGTGAACAGTGGCACGAGATGGGCCTTTATCGTCACATGCCAATCGTAGTCTATCATAACTTTCTTGTTGACTTAAATGACATCAAAAGTCATAAAAAATCATTGCACTAAAATTTTCTCGGGTTAAATTCATGCTGACGTGACAGACAATTTTCAATTCGCCACCAAATTCGTTAAACAAATGACAAATGAATGAAAAACATACTCAATATTATTAGCAGAGTAGCATTTTCAAAATATTAAATATTTTTTTTACTATATTGTTTACACGTGACCAGTTCCTTCTTATTTTGACCGCCGTTTATAATACCCACGTTGACAGCCGCTGCAAATATTGAAACACTGGCAATCCCAACTAAAGCCTAAGGTCGATGTATAATCAGTAACATCCACTACTATGTCCATGGGCACGGATGCCACTGACCATCCGGTGCAGCGCGTGCTCGTATTCCGGCTGTGACAAACTTATGTTGACTAGGAGAAGCATGGATATGAACGCTAATATTGTTCCAATAATTATGCCAGCACGCACGACCGAGTGCTTGTATGGATGGGGACAATAAAAAGTGCTTTATTGTCCCCATATAAGGACTTTTATATTTATTCAGTCTGAAAGCGAAATGGGATAGAAATAACGAAATAAATTGCGGGACTGCAATTTAGGTATAAGATTTTTTTTAAACTTAATAATAATAATAAATATGTCAAAGTTGTGGTTATTTCGTGCATATTTACTAAAGGATATTCACCTTAGGATGAGGCGAGATAAGGTGAGATCTTCAGCCATAGGTACATGGTAAAAAATATTTCATTTTTATTTGTGTTACAATCCAACCTGATAAACCTGATGGTAATATCCGCGCTCATGGATATCATTAACCATCGCAGATTAATTTTCGATTCGGTGAGTGGGTGTTAATCGGAACCCGACCGCGTATTGGTGGTTAAACAGGAAGGACTGTAGCACCGCCCCAGATGAAATCTTAACAAAAGAAACTACAGTCACTAAACTATTTACTAATCGTTAAACAGAGAAAGCGGACGCGGGCGTGTCGCTCGCTCTCTTTCTCCGAATCCTTTTATTCCACGGCAACGAAACGCAAAAGAAATTCGTGGGTAGTATGCAATAACTTGCGAAGCAGATATTGCAGTCGTCGCTCTAATATAACACCAGTGTTATCATGTTTTGGAATCTGTATTGTTTTGTAAGATACAACTTGAATTTGCGTTTAAAGCGAAGTAGTTAATAACCTTGTTCATTGGCCAGACATGTTCCATCTCACCAGATGGAAAGTGAGATGTGATGAAAGTGATTCGTCATGAAGACGAAGACGATATAGGCAAATTTATTGGACGCCAGAGTGGCCTGTGAGAAACCAGTATGAACGTTTATACGAACTGGCCACAACTGAATAAATTGCAAATACCTGGACATCCATAATGCCTTGGTTACCTTCGCAAGCGTTATTTATTTATAACCTTTTTCTAACTCAATCCAATCTTTTTCAACTTTGACGAGAGATAGATAAGAAAGGCCTGCCAATTTACAGTATTAATTGCAAAAATACACAGTTTAATGGTACAGGGTATAACATAAAGGAAGCATAATACTCGAGGGTCAGTAAACATACCGTTGTTAGAATTTACTGTAAAAGAATTGGAGTTATCAGGGCTGGTTAAGACTTCCATAATTTTTATTTTCATTTTTTACTTCAACATCTTTGACAGCTATATAGTGCTGTAAATATTAATTTTTGTAACATATCCACGGCCAACTAAGCTGTAACCATAAGATACTGTAAAATATTAGAAAAGCGCTCCAACAAATTGTAGGTACGAGCGTCTAACGAAAAAGCTTCATCTCATTCTGGAATCTTTTTGTAAAATATTTCAAGTAAGTATTACAAATAAATAATGTAAAATAAAATGTCTATTGTTTCAGTAGTATCGAGCTACAACCCTGCTGTCTCTGACTAGCGTACCAAGGGGGCTAACCGAGAAGCCCTATACTCCCTAAGGCACCAAGTTCCACTTCTCCAGACGTCACGCGCCACGTCACGTCACGTCACGTCACGTCACTCGCATCCGCGAGCAGGTGCACGGTGCATGCACGCGGGAAGCTGTGCCCCCACCCCGCCCCGCAACCGCGACGCCATCTTACTTAACAAATCGATAGCATATCACTGTTCTACGCTTTGCTTGCACTCGGGAACTAACTCCCGAAAAAGGTATGCTGTTTATGAGAATAAATGAAAAATGAAAACGAAAATTATTTATTGCGCCACACAGATTTGTATACATTACATTAGTGGCCAGGGCCTCCTATTAAATGTTCAAATGTACATCTGTGACAGGAGTGTCAATTGTTGTCTTTGATTGTAATCTCAATGTGTCCCTTTTGAGCTTCGTCATAAATAAGAACAACATTAAAGCAATTAAAAGTTAGTTTCTCGTAGCCGAGTCAAATTCTAATGAATACTTGGCCAAGCTGACTAGACGAGCGGGGCCTGACCTGTCCACCTTTACAGCTATTAAGTAAAACAAGCACAGCAATGGAAGCGCCATAAGTAATTTAGTTAGGATACAAATACTGGTTAATAAAAATAACAGATTTTGCTATCTGTATCCGAAACTGATGACGTCACTTTTGACGATCTTCTAGTTGGCTAGCCTAAGAACTTATTCGAAAATTAAACTTTAGTAATATTCTTTCGAAAACTTATTAGGAAAACTGCTTCTTTGTACAATAGTTTGAATCCCTCTAGTGCCAGAGCTTCACAATTCGAATCTCGGTTAGAGCAAATATGTGTGTCATATTTTATCTCGACCAATAAGACATGGATGCTTTTTATGTGTATGTACATAATTGTAAGTTTATTCACCTTTCTTCATTTATTTAGCATACATAAAACAAATTCTACACGATAGTTTAATTATTTGCCACAATACATGCACTAAAAAGAAAAAAGTTTTACAAATCAAAGATATTATAACTTATATGCTACGTCTACTAATAACCTAAAAAAACCACAAAGGAACAACCACTCAGATGTCGAAGCCAGGCACCCACCTATACTAAGAAAACTCTTTAAAATCGCCAAACAGAATTAATTCAATGAGAAGGCAATCCCTGCAACCACGGGTTAGGGCACAGGGTCCACAACTCGGCAGCCGAGTCGGTTACCCAGCGAGTTTCGTTTAAATATTTACTCCCTTTAATGACACCCTGTGGCCGGGGCATAATAACGCCCTATGCGCCAGCGAGACATATGCAACTCTGCGTCAGAGAATTAAAGATGCATTTGAAAGGTGAGATCCTAGCGATACGGGCAGATTGCTTTTAGGGGAAGTTTGTTGTAATAGGCAAGCTTTTAGTTTTTGTGTATTGATATTTTTGTCGACTAATGAGTTTACGTTTTGGTGTAGTATTCTGGAAATCAAATAAATGCGTAAAAGTTACTGTTACACAGTAAAAATTTATGAATGGTTCAACTCATCTTTAGGCGCGGACTCACTAGTTCGTGTGCGTGTAAACATGCAACTTAACTTTGTGTAGCAGCCGCCATCTTGTCAAACCGTGTTGTCGTCGCTTTGGTGTGCGTGTTCAATCAGTACATATTGTCACGCACACACAGGTGCTGTTTATATACAAACTTAACGCACACATAGGGCCGCACGTACAGATGACACGAACCATGTGTACTTTCGAAACTCCAAAATGGTAGAGACTAAAACGGAATACCTTTTCCGAAATTCCGATTGTTACCGAAATAAACGCAAGAACTTTAAACAAAGACTATTAGGAGCAATCTTCATTCAGTCCATCTCGAATTAGAGATGCAAGACCATAGAAATGTTCATCGATAAAATTGCTAAAATGTCGATGTTGAAATTTGTTTGATATCCCCAGGATAGCAAATCGAAAAACCTACAGGTTTGAGATTTTCTTGACTTTGACCTTGCCATCTATGTAAAGAGCTAGTAATTAAGTAATTAAACTTATCCAAAGATGGTAAATAAAAGCCTATCATTAACAGTATTTAACATCGCAACACTTAAATAATAGTTCCGAGTTTTAATCATTTCAAAGTCAACCAACACATAGCGATACATAATTTCCTCTTACCTAAAAAATCGAACCCATACTATGGCCTCAATTATCTTAACCTCTTCGTACGCTACCTACTCTTCGGATTCTATGAACACAGCAGAATTTTATATCTTTTTAACTAGCTTTTACATGCGACTCCGGCCGCTTTGAGGTTGTTACGTTTTTACGCTTATCAAAGATCTTACAAAGAACGACTATTACTTTAAATCTACATTTTCAGATACTTAACTAAAATCTAGCATCGGTACTAAAAATCTGATCCGAATCTTCGAGAATCAGCCGCACTCGCCGACTTCAAATTGTAGGTTAAGGCGCTGCTAATAAAAGATTTCTTTCGCAAACTTTTGTTAAAAACAATAGTTGAAGTACAGATTCACAAAGCTAAATCTACATTAGGAGCGCCATAGGCCGTCTCCGCCTACGGCAGTAAGCCCATTTAAATAGATTCGCAACTATGTCAGCTATAAATCACAAACAAAGCACGATGTTAAATTGTCATCTTTCTCTTTAAAATTAAATTTTCTGTTTCAAAAAAAAGCATTGACAGGTGAACGTTCCAATCCCCACCGTTCAATTTACTTAACAGTAAGTTATCGCGGAACACAAAAGGATCACAAAAATAAAGCGCGTGGACGCAAGATTTATGCACATTTAAAATAATATAAAACTTGACAAAAACGTGCCCCGGTGTGTAACAATCTGACTCCGTGAATGCCCATTGAAATGTGTAAGCCACAGTGTGTGTAGCGACAGTGGGGTAACGTACACACTTTTTTAATGTGGAACGCTACGTACAATATGAGAAACTAACGTTTTAATCTACAAGTTGTATAACAATGGGTATGTTGATAGTGTTTTTTTAATCATATTTATTGACATCCGTTTTCCGAATGTAATGAAATATTTTTTCTAAGATTGATTTACATATCCAATTATCTTGCATATTTCTATAATTAATGCCGAATTGCATTATAAGAGAACCACGATAAACGTAAACGCGATAAAAGCTATTAAATTCGAAACTAAGTAGCGCTAAAGAAATCACTTAATCAAAAGTGTATTTGTCTGTCAACCCTACTCACAATCACGAAGTTGTAAGCAAGTATTTATGTACTTTTATAACACAAAAACAATGAATAAGAATAAAAAACATAAGTAAAAAAGTCTTAACACTTTCTGAGAACCCTGTTACAACTAGACTGTGACCCGGGCGCTCGACCCGACCGCTTTAGAGTTTAGCTCCTTTCCGCGCATACATACATACGTACATGGCTGATGACCTTGGTTTCAAATTCGTGTAGCCAGTTCGGATTTAGCCGATATGGGACAGCCATAAAAAAAAACTAAGCAAAGACTAAAAATATCAAACGTTACACTATTCGAACGGGCTATAATTCTCGAAGCGTCGTTGTCATTACATAGATTTGATTAGGTTGCAGTTTTTATACATCGAATTACAGATAAATTCGAAGTTGCGCGTACTTCTTCCCGAGTTCGTTCGCTTTCTTCATGTTCGGGCACGGCCGGAATTTTTGAAAGACTAAGGCCGGCTCGAAACAATTGCTGCACATATTCGGCTAGTCCATTCGGGCTATATGCAGCTCGGCACATTCGACTCGTCTTGGCCAAAACCCGAATGGCTTTGATCGAGAGACTACTTTTTACGAGTCTACTATGCGTTTCAAGTAACAGTCAAATCAAATCAAATGAGTTTATTTGAGAAAAAATGTGTACAAATAGTTCTTAATTAAAATTGATAGTTCTACATTTTTTACTACTAATAGGACCGACTTAGCGCCATATTGTGACGTCATAGCCGTCAATTCGAACAGGTTAGGTAGGGTGAGCAAAATTTATCTAAGCAAGCAATAGCTTTAAACTTCAAACTCTCAATTTGGCTTTCTGAATGTTTGAGGTTTTTATCTGCCACCCTACGCTTAATTAAGGATGTTAGCACACCAATCGATCGACGTCGATCGATTGGTCTGGTAACACTCCAAGTGCCAAGTATATTTCCATTGGATTTAAATCACAAGGCGGCAGCATCAACATTTCAAAACCGAGATAGTTGAAAATGTTATCTATGACTATAGTTTATTGGTGGTTTGTGCCTTTTTATTAACTCGTACAGTTCTTCTTTGAATACAGTTATATTTAGAAAAATTTCATTTCGATATAATACTCTAATAAATAATGTAAAATAAATCGTTATTTTTACGCAAAAAAGTTTTCAAGAGGTCATTGACGTTCCTATTGTCATTTGAATCGCATAGTATATCTGCACTCACGTTCGACTTCGACGCCCGTCAGTGCCGATAAATGCCTTCAAGTATTTGTTAGACGTCAGCAGTCAGATTAATTTTATGATGATTGTTCTGCAGTGATGGTTTTCAAAGTAATATCCTTAATGTTTACGTTGTTAATAATAATTTTTTCATTGATGTTGTCACATTACTTCAACGAACACTTTTAATTATGGTAATGCGGTCCCATAGGACAATGTGTCACATAGTTGATAAGCAGATTTTCTACTTTAAGTTGTGTAAGTATATGAGCGGATAGCGTCATGAAGTATTTAGACAGTGTTCAGATGACCGGGTGGGCCTGTAGTTGTGTTATCTATATTATTTTGAGAATAAAAAAAATTCGTAGCATTACGTAATAAAAAGTTAACATAAGGTCTTCTTACAAATAAGCGTGTGTCTATTTACATGAAACATATATTTATTTACCAGAGTTGTGTTGTGGATGACCGATACAGCGAACTGGGGGGATACCAGAATAAATATACCTATATAAATATTAGGTCTTTACCTATGAAATTGCCGTTTTTCACGAAATAAATGAAGCGTAATTTTTTTATATATTTTTTATTTCGATTAATTAAAATAATCACCCATGCAATCAATGCATCTTTGCCAACGCATTGGTAGCTTATTGATGCCTTTCTTGAAGAAATCAGCTGGACGGGAGGCAAAAAATTCTTCAAAGGCATTTTGTACTGCCTCTCGGGTATTGAATTTTTTTCCCGCCAGGAAGTTATCCAAATTCTGGAAAAAGTAGAAGTCTGTAGGCGCAAGTTCTGGTGAGTACGGCGGATGACGGAGAACTTCCAACCCCAACTCTTGTAGCTTGGAGACCGTTCTGCTGTGCAGTATGAGGTCGCGCGTTGTCGTGCAGGAGCAGTGGAGCTGAACGATTGACCAAAGCTGGTTGGAGACGTGCGAGCTTCTCCATCATTGTGTTCAGTTCTTCACAGTACACATCTGCAGTAATGCTTGTCCCGTTTGGCAAGAAGCTGTGATGAATTACACCCGCGTTAGACCACCAAACAGTGACCATCACTTTTCTAGGGGTAAGTTTTCGTTTAGGGCATTGTTTGGGTGCTGAACCAGGGTCCAACCAACTTGCTGAGCGCTTACGATTGTCAAACAGGATCCATTTCTCGTCACAAGTAACAATGCAGTTCAGAATTCCTTCATTTGTATGCCTGCTGAGCAGTGCAAGGCACGTCTCCACGCGTACTTCGCGCTGGGTACCCATTTGTCAAGCTTTTTTACCTTGCCAATTTGACGCAAATGGACCAATATTGTTTTGATGCTAACGTCGAAAGCTGCTCCTAATTCAGCAGTGGATTGAGTTTCATCAGCTTCCACAATTGCCTTTAAATCGTCATTGTCGACCAAAATTTACGGACGACCACGGGGTTCATTTTTCAGGTCAAAATTTCCAGAACGGAAGCGGGTACGAAGCGGGACCAATAACGGGTGGTGCGTTCGTTTGTAGTGTTCGCTCCGTAAACGTCGTTGATGTTGCGTGCCGCTTGTGCCGCTTTGCTGCCACGACGGTGCTCATACTCCATAATTACTCGAATTTTTAACTTATCCGTGATGACGAAAAATGTTCGATTGCGTTGAAAACAAAACACTAACTATTAAACAAATGACGATTTTAGAAAAAGAATTCCATGTTTGTCAAATAAAATTAATTTGAAATTAGAATTATCAGTCAAAAAAAAAATATATTTTCATTTGAAATGGCCAGTACGGCAAAACGGCAGTTTCATAGGTAAAGACCTATTATATATAAACATTATATATATAAACAACCATGACCCGAGAACAAACATCTGTGTTCATCACACAAATGAATGCCTCGACCAGGACTCGAACCTGTGATCTCCGGCGTAGGAGGCGGGGCTACTATCACAAAGCCACTCGGCCGTGAGTTGATTACGTGTACCTCGCTAATGCTAATTAAAAGAACGAATTTACAGTTCTAAATAAGAAATTGATAGTTTTAATAGTAGGGCAGGACCCTCGAATCTTCTCAATGGCAAAAATAACCATTCTAATTATCAGTAATAACGCTCTAAGACGACAAAACAATAAATTCATCAATAAAGAAGTCAACAAGCAAATTCTATAAAACAACAGAGCCCCGAGACAATACAATGTATGGCGGAAACGCGCTTCACCTGTCCCGCTTCCGCCCTAGCCGCGCCCGCTCCGGCAATTACAAGAAACGCCTGGCTGAGACAAACACTCTTTATAGTTATTAATACAGTAACGCTGTTCCGTGGCTGACGTCACGGGATTTCCAGGATTCTAGGCAACGGGAAGTTCAGGAGTTATGAAGGAGGTCCTGGGAGGTCAGGCGGGCTACTTACTTATTAGTGCCGCAGAGAAAATCTATGGAAATAAGAGAGAAAAAAAGGAAATCAATTTGTTTTCATCACGGTGAAAATATGTTACAATCAATATATTTGTACAAAAGTGGCCTTTTGTATAAGCTGTCTTATGAATTAACTTCATGGGATATAAATTCTAATTGCGAAGTGATTTTAAATTGGGTAAAAAGGATTTACGTTGGTTGGAAAGATCCAACCAGCGTAAATCCTTTTTACCCTATCCTAAATTTCGAGTTTTATTCTAAGCTAATTCATATCTTAGGTTGATGGAGTTAAAAACGCACTGCCTTGCCCATTTATTCTGTAAGCATAAACAACTACTAATAAATAATCTATACCCACTTATTCATTAACTTTTTAAAAGATTTAAAAAATGGCATATATTTCTTTTAGTACCTTTGACCCTTGAATTTATTCACAAGAAGTCACAACAAAAACTAGTTGCCCTACAATCGATTAACTTCCAGCACTTCACCAGTCAGGCAGCGACCACGTCGACACACAAGTGCATACCCTGGTTGCGCGGGGTCATCGACCCCTGCCGCATCTCGGACTCACTTTCGCTGCGCCCGCGCCGCGGCCTCACACCACGTGCCGGCGAGTCGGTGACGTCAGCGCCAACGGCTTTACGGTTTGCCGCGTATGGTTTGTAAAGGTTAGCTTTATGATTTGGCATAGTGGCTGGGCACTAACTGATTGTTCTATGGTCGCACACTTTATGGTCTATTCCTCGTAGTGTCGACCATATAGGCATAGACCAGAAAAGTATTGGGGAGCATCGTCGTGGACGTCACTCGCTATGCTAGAGGTCGCGACGCGTTATTACCCGTGTAACTGCTGACCACGTGGAATCATCGAGATACAAAATAGCTTTCTGTTACTTAAGAATATTGTGCAGTCGACCAAGACACCACACCAAGTTCTACCACTTGTGAGCCAACTTCCTGTGTAACCAATATAGTTAAGTGTATAACTATCAGAACGTTCGCAAGGGAAAATCAACCTTGTTGTTTGATGACGTGTAATGAACTCCACCCGTAAGGCGATAGACTACATGTTTGGCCGACTCTAACTTTTCAATGGCCAGAGAATATTTAAATAGGATCAGTACTTCATACATTTAATATTTTGCTTCATAAAATAGTACAGAGGCAGTATAGATTGAATAGTAATTTAAATCTATTTTTTTAATTTTATTTAGAAAACCAAAAGTACTGGATCTAGATAAGGTTCCCTCTGTACGTCACTTATGCAACCACAGATACCATCAGACAAACAAATGTTTGATTTGAATGACTTGATTACTAATCAGTACAGATTTATGTAATTGTTTATGAAGCTTTGATTAAATTAAAACCCGGTGACGTTCTTATATATAAGAGATATATATATATATATATGGAAATGCGCCAGAATGTTGCAACGACGAGGCGCGCCCCAGTCGCAATCTACAACCGCTAACGCTATTGAAAGTGCGTAATCTGAATGGAGCATACTCCACGTGACTATCGTCATACAGATCACATGATGCTACATACAAGTTACGTTTACAGCTTCAGCGTTTTGTCGTCAGCGATCACAGATCGCAACCTGGCTAGACCCCCAGATGTGTCGTCTCGCCTCGTTTTCGCGTAGCGGCTGTCGAATCGAGCCTCAGTTAGATCAGGCGAAGGGGACATGATTCTATATCTTCCGCTATTTTACTTTATTGATTTCTTGATGATTTCGTACACATTTTATACTGTGTCCTTAAACCGCAATAGCTTGCCTCCAGTTGTTTATTGCAATGGGTAACCTCTGAACTACTGAACCAATGGTAATTCTTAAACCATTTCTAAGGTTCTTTAGTAACAAATAGCACATTCTAAATTTTATACTAAACGTATGACTATACGATATCTGTCATGGCTTATAACACTACGGATAAACTGTGGTTGAATCTCGAAAGAAGTTTCAGTAATGCATAAAACCCTAGTCCCCTAATTTTTAGGAAGCGGACTACCCTGCTCTTTATTTGGACCAGGAATCTCATAACAGATAATTAGACCTTCTTTACTATGTTCACAACTGAGTAAGTCACACAGCCATATGAAAGACGAGATGGAAAGTGACACAATTCACGATGAACAACGACAGAGCTGCTACAAAACATATGATGATATACCGAGTGACTGTTCGTACCGTCCGGAAAATTGCGTACATGGCTCAGACAGCAGACCGCAAAGATAGAAAATACATTTTAATTTCATTATAAAAAGAAGAAATACAAAAATGTTTAAAATAAGAACTTATTCCAATGCACGCTGAAATCGGTTATCAACTCAGCTCACACACTGCTTGTGCGATGCTGATTTTCAGTTGATACCGGTGCCTTCGAAGATGCAAGGGGCAAAGAAATACAAAGATAAATGTTAAATTTAAAACACCATAAATAAGAACAAAAAATTATGACGGGAATAGATATATTAAAGTATGTTCTTAGGTGATACATAATGCAACACTTACCAGGGCAAGATTTTTGTTGAAACAATATTTTCTTTTAAATACTTGTTTCGAGACAGACCGCTCAGATAGGTGGTGGTATACCTATTGTTCCAACATTTACTCGCCTCGGAGCGGAAACTGCCAATAAACGCCATCGTTTTGTGATGTTCAGTTAAGACTTTGAATCTGGCTGCTCTCGTGTCATAAACGCTTTGCGATGAGTACCATGAAAGTTAATCAAATAAATATTTTGGCTTTTCATCGTGAATAACATGACACAATAAACAAGCAAGGTGTCAATATTTTCGAGCCATTTAAAAAGGGTGTGACTCGTTTTCTAGACGTTTCTAACGAATCCCCAGACCTATTTCTTAAGATCAAAATTATTGTAGACTCGGTCTTTGCCAAGGATGCAGATTTCTTAATTCTAGCGAGCAAACTGTAAAAAAGTGCTATCACTACTACTAATTGCAGTCGGGCGTGTGAATCCTGCGATAACTCACGCTGAAGTTAAATAGATCCCCTGAACCGTCAAGCAGGATTCCCTAGTTTCATGGGGATGTAATGTCCCTGTGCTGAAGCAAGAAGATCAACTGTCTCGTTCATTATAGGAGGTTGCTTTTAAACAGCCGATAACTCCATTAAATAGGTAAAATGTATATGTATTTTACTATTTTTCCTATCCTGTTGGCATGCAAAGATCTTCTCTTACTTGCTCTGCCCGATTAATGATTCAAGGAAAATTAAAATAATAATGTACATTTATTATAACGATTGTTGCTTGAATTTTGTTTTTGGTTAAGTTTTGAATTGTTTACATATTTTATTATTGTTGTATACACCTGTAAAGACGTATCTGTTATCCTAAAATATTGTATATCATTGTGCAATTGTATATTGATATTGTCGTTGGTGTAGCTATTAAAATAAATAAAAACTTTGTTAAATGTTTGATAAAGTGCACTTAGAGACGTCTAACGATTATTAAGGACGTTCTTAATCTTAGTTTTAGTATGTATATTTTAGCAATGTTTAGCAAAAGCTAAACTTTGGAGCAAAAAAAAACCATTTCACATCTATCGAGCGCGTAAAGGATAGATCAGATATGTGAGATCGACAATAGAGTTAGACTAAATTCTAACTCAATAAAATAAGCAGACGACCGAGTGGTGTAGTGGTAAGTAGTATTGCCTCATACGCCGAAGGTCCCAGGTTCGAACCCGGCCGGGGCATTCATTTGTGTGACGAACACAGATGTTTGTTTTCGGATCATGGCTGTTTGTATTTATATATGTATGTTTACTCTGGGTTCCCCCCAGTTCGCTGTGTGGTCATCCATAACACAAGCTCCGCTTACTTTGGGGCCATACAATTGGTGTTTTTATATTTTTAAACATAATGATCAAAAGACACACTATCCCTGACCGGCTTTGAACGCGCGCCCTCCCGTGCAGGATTCGGAGCAAAATTTACCACTCACCTAACAGACCCGTTCATTTTATAAATTAACTTAAAATATTTTAAATTATGTTTTGGTCAATACCACGAATTAAATTAATTTAATATTTATCACAAATTAAGTTTTAATGAAATGTGATATTTTAGTCGATTTGTTAATTTCGTAGTTTCTCTATTGCAGGTAAACAATGTGGAGGTGAAGTTGTTTTTCTGACCCTGTTTGTATATCTAGTTTTTATATGTAATCGATGATAACTTTCATAAAAAAAGACATATATCACTAATATCTATATCTTCACAAACTCGCGTATATTTCAATTACCTCTTAGGTTAAAGTTTTTATAAAAAGATATGTTCTGGTTATGTCCAGTTTAGTTTTTTAGAAGGCTTACTATACTTGGTTCTATCCAGTTTCTATTAAAAAAGTTTGAATAAGTGAATTAAAAAAAAATGTATGCAAAGAACTGCGCGGCTTGCAATGTTTATCGGCGGCTGCGGGACGCAAAAATCGGCGTTTTTGGGACTTGATGAAACAAACTTTCTCGAAACTAGCGTGTAGATGAAATTAAGACCTTAAAAATTTTGAGCACTACTATCGATAGCTCCAATTTTGCCACGCGGACTATTTGCGAAAAATACTTAAATACATGCCTATATACCGCTGGAAAGTCAACACTGCTTCGACGCAAATATATAACTGTAATTTAAAGAAAGGGATCACAAATGACTGCCGTGTATATTCGCACGCGGCTGTAAGGGCAGCATCAACAAAAAAATCATATAATTCATGGTTTTCATCCAAGGTTTTAAAACTTGAATGTTTGTAATAGATCTGAGTACATTAGTCACGCGTTGTAACATGTCAATACATCATAAACTTTACCTTAAATATCCAAAACAGAGTTCACTTGCCGGCCATTCAGCTGTCACCGTCTATCCCCCCCAATCCCTTTCTTTAAATGACAGAGCAATACAACATCATCACCACCGCTAGCAGCATGCGCCATCACCCAGCAGGTCTTGCATAATGTATCTCAAAGTGTCTGCACGTTGTTTAATTCAAAAACGTACTGTCGCCGGGTCGAGTAACGGTTCGGCCGCTGGTCGTGGGGGCCGATTATTAAACCTGGGACAGTTCGTCACGGAGACATGCTGGTGGGATTTGGGATGTTAATTATAATAATTCCGCATTGTATGCAACTTAAATAACCTTACAAACATAAACATAATATTATTTTATATATTAGAATTAACTTACTAACACCAAATCATTGTTTAAAACAGTTCACTAAACTGAGAAAATACATTATGATACAGACGAACAAAAATGCAACAAATAATTTGTTATGTTCACGTCTTATCGGAACACTCGTTTATAACTCCTCACACAATATCTATTAACAGATTGGACGCACACAATCCGCACTATCCCGCATGGTTAATACATTTATTTAATAATTTATGTACACACAGAAAAACACAATAATAAAAATGACTTATAAATAATAATAATTATAATAACGATATGTTTTTATTTCGGACTTGAATAATCTTACAAAGATTTATGTGAAGTTGTTTTATTTATAATTTGTCTTTTGTTTTAATAAAAAAAAAAATTAAGATCTATGGCGATGCTTACGAAGCATGGAGTCCATGGTTCTCTTTTGAAATGGTTTGCTTATTATCGTAAAAATAGAACTCAAACGGAAGCGGTAAAAGGACATTAGTCTAAAAGTTGTTTTTCCAATTCCGGCGTACCACAGGGTTCTCATCTTGGACCTATATTATTTTGATTGTTTATTGATGACATTACTAGACATTCATCAAACTGTAAACTTTCCATGCGTGCTGATGACCTTAAGATACACAGAACCGTACATTTTCTGGATGGTCATGAAGTATGAGTGTCTCCATATCATACTTGTGCAGAGCGATTTGAACAGAATTAAAGCGTGGTGTGATAATAATCTAATGAACCTAAATGTCAAGAAATGTAACTATATAAAAATAACCAGAAAAGCAACCCTTTCCATCATCGTACGTCCACAGGTTGATGACGTCCGCGACTTGGGTGTTACCGTTGATAAAAAAAATAAGACTTCATCTCTCATATAGATACCATTGTAAAAAAATCTTCACGTTACTAGGTTTCATAAAAAGTAACACTAAAGAATTTAACCAGCGCACTTAGATGCTACTCTTTAAAACACTGGTGCGTAGTCATTTGGAGTATGCCAGTACATTGTGGAACCCGTGGTATGATGTTCATTCTCAGCGTGTGGAGAGGTTGCACACATCTCGCTTTTGTATCTCAGGATATTTCACATCGGAGACCCTACGATGAGCGTCTTTTGTTCTTTGAATTATCTTCTTTGCGAGATCGTAGAAAGCTGCTTGACGTGGTGTTCCTTTATAAAATTGTCAGGGGCTATAATCATAGTCCGGAAATTTTTGAACTTAGATTTACCGTCCCCAGAACACTGCCACGTCATCCAGTTACTAAAGTGTTCAGTCCTCCTTTAGTGCGTACTAATGTAGGGAAAAACTCACCCATTGTTAGAATGGTAAATCAATTTAATGCTTTCAGTAACACGTTACCAGATATTGATGTTCATTTTGACTCATTTCACAAATTCCGTTCCAAAATTAAATACTGTCTCTAGATCCTGGCTCTTCTGTTTCCTTTTAAATTTAATTATATTTTCACCAAAGTATTGTACTTCATCACACATAATTTGAAGAAATAATTTGATTTATTGTTTTTATTTTGTTATTTTTGTGGTGCAATTTGTACATGCCCATAATTGGTGTGCACATAGGTTGTTATACCTTAATTATTATCCATTATAGTGAAATACATATGTGTACACTGTTGGTGTGTCTTTATAAATAAATAAAGATGTATCACTTAATTTAATCTCATTAGGTATTATCAAGGCTTGGATTACGAGGTAAGACAGCCTGTATTTAGATGACCTTTGAATGCATAAATAAATAAATAAATAAATCCCCAGACAAACACACCAACTGTATGGCCCCAAAGTAAGCAGAGCTTGTGTTATGGATGACCTTACAGCGAACTGGGGGGGGGGGGGAACCAGAATAAACATACATATATGATGACCTGAGAACAAACATTTATATTCATCACACTATTAAATGCCCCGGCCAGGACTCGAACCTGGGACCTCCGGCGTGTGAGGCAGGGCTACTAACCGCTATGCTTCTCGGTCGTCGGTATATTTTGTGACTTTAATGTATTTTTCTTGTATTAAAACTTGTATGTAGCTTAGTTAGTGTATTTTTAAACATCATTTATCTATCTAGCGGTATGGTTTAATTTTCCAGAAAGTATTTTTGTGTCAGAAGAAATGTGTTAGAGCACTTTGTATAGCAGATTTCAGAGATCCGTGCAGGCCCCTTTTTGCTGTTTCAAAGTTATTCATTTTGCCGAGTTTGTACATATTCGAAATGTTATTGTTTGTAAAAAAACATAAGGGATATTTTAAGGAAATAGGTAATGTCATGATTTTATGAACTAGAAATAAAGATATTTTGAGTAAAAAACTGTATATGCCGCCTAGAAAATTAACATTAGTTAGTAAAAATGTTTATTGTATGGCTATCGATGTATATTATAAGTTGCCCTTTAATTATAAAAACATAAATTTTAATGACTACAAACGAAAAATATATGGCTTATTGATACAAAAATGTTACTTCACAATTGATGAATATTTTAAAGACACTCATACAATCATAATGTAATATTTTTATAACATTTAGATATTAATATTTGTAAATACTATTTTGATATTATTTAATAGGTTTTTAGATAGTAAATAATTTTGTAATTAATTTCTTATAAATATTTGCACGCTGTTTAAAAAATGTAGAACTGTCAATTTTAATTAAGAACTATTTGTACACATTTTTTCACAAATAAATTCATTTGATTTGATTTTGAAACAAAAAAATTAAATGTCTGAAACTATAGGTAATTGTCACCAAAAATTATATAAACGCGAAAGTTTTATTTTTCGTGTTTGTTCCCTTCAACACAATGGTTAACAGCTAAACAAACAAAAAACAAGAGACTGCTATTTAAAAAATAACTGTACTCGGCAAAAGCACAACATCCCACTCGAAGCTCCCAAATTCCACGCTCACAATTACGCACAAACCTTACCCTTCAATCATTTAGGTACCTGAATTCAAAAATAGAAACATTCTCCACGATCTGAGGTCGCACGTCACAAGACACCCCCGCCCCCGGGGTAGGTCACCCTGGCTCATTCGCAACTACCCCCGGCTGGAGCGAGCGCGGTGTTTACCTACCCCTGGCAGGGGGTGTCCGAATTAGCAACGTGAGCTTCTCTAAAACTAAACACGGTCACGCATCCGATGATCATCGATCGGACAATGCCATTCATTACTGTAGATACCGATCTAACGTGGGAAAAGCTTTTAGGTGTATTAGATTTGTATTGTGCATGGGGAATCGAATTTTCATTTTAATATCAATTTTTGTTGTTATAGTTAGTGACAATTTATTTTTATCGTATGATAATTGAATGTAATAAAAACTACTAATTTCAGTTTTCCATAGTTTTTTTTATCAACTTAGGCCTATGACAACGTAATCACAACTGAAGCAAATAATATAATGAGCTCGCAATCTAAGATTTGTAGGGTAGTTCAATAAAATTATTACGTCATCTATATACGATAACATTTTCTTTTAGGATTTCAGGAGGCCCTCTCATAAAAACGCTTTATGGCCAGATCAGCAAGTTTTCAAACTAATTAAAGTTTTCTCAAACCTTTATTATATACAATATAAATGTAATTACTAACAGTAATGCTTCATACTCAAATAGGGCGACAATAATTCATATCTCTAAACATTTTATGAACTCACGTAACGGTCGATTCTTCCATTCTTCAAATAAGTTCAATTCATGGAATAAGCAAATATATAAAATGTCTAACAAATAAATAAATGTCGCAAACTTTGACATTAGCAGTTCGAAAACCGAATCAGTGCTTGCGACTCGAGCTTCGGTCAACTTCCGCTGTACAAAAGACGGTCTTTCGGTGTCGAAAGAAAGTTGTTCGTAGAAGCCCTGCCTGCTTAACAAAGCGGCGGGCTTCCCGGTAGGGACAGGTTTTTATGTGACGTACTGACGTAAACTTTTATTATTTCAGGTATTTTTGGGGATTCAACTTTTAAAAATTGGTGTAATTTTTTTGTTACTATATGCTTTTGTTTTTTTTTATCTGAGCGCGCCAGTGTTCACCTTCACTTAACTCCGTGAGCACGAATTGGCACTGGGCACACGGTTAATCAAACATGCTTTTCCGGTTTGATTAATATATAAAAATTCAAATATTTATTTCTCATCATTGACAATTACTTGTTCTTATTGACGTCAAATAGAACATGACTCTACCATCACTTCGGAAAAACCTTCGTGAAGAAGAACTCGCAAGAAACTTCACGGGTATATTTTTCAAAATAAATTTACAGTTTCTTTATGTCTATACAAAATTATTCTTATCTGCCTCTGTTAGCTCGGCAAGTCTCCCTCCCCCCAAGTATCCAAACGACTGAACACCTTTAATCGGCACCGTTCACGAGTTAACGCGGGATCCAGCCGTCGCCCTCCTCAACCATATTAGAGGGAAGTGAGCGACCCGTCACCCGACGCTACCATAAGAAGACGTATACAAAATAAAATCTATATAATATAATATAATACATACTATAACAATAAATATAAAATCTTTCGCAAAATACACCATCGTCAACCATACGAGCAACCAAGGGTTGTTTGCGGAGAGTATTGCTCTAAACTACTAAACTAGCCGAGTGACGTCAGTGGCATTGGCCCTGCCTTATACGCCAGACGTCGCAGGTTCGAGTCCTGGTCGGGGCATTCATCTGTGTGATGAACACAGTTGTTTGTTCTGGGTCCCCACCAGTTTGCTGTAGTCATCTATAACACATGCTCTGCTTTCTTTGAGGCCATACATATGGCTATAGGATTTCATGATTAAATATATTTTTAAGTTTTTTACAAAATACTTGATACGAAGAAGCTTTGTTACTACTCAGTTCAACGAAATCCGCCCTCAAAATATCAAACATGAAATATTCAATAAAACATATATTCATACAAACGCGGCAATAAAAATCACGTGTAAAGAGCAGACCGCGGCATCGCTCTACCCCTAACCGCAACCCTGCATGCGGTAGTTGCACTGTACCACGCGGCTGTGCAAGGGGTTGAAGGGTAAATATCCCAGTAAATATACTGGGAGTGATACGGTTTTAATAGAAAAGAACTGGCTTCCAACCACCTGTGGTCTTTTACTTTTCACTTACAATGTTTGAACTGAGAATTTCCGAATGCAAATGTTAGACTTGTTCAAGGGATTTAAATTGTATATACGACTATTTAGGAAACCCTCGAAATATTGTGACCACACATTAAACTGTGGAGAACTCCAGAATAAGACACAACTCCGTTCGTTATGGAGCGATGCATGAAGCACCAAAAGCCATCTCAGCTTCTACCAACTATTAAAAATGCTTTAAAGTTGGCACTTACATTTGAATAGATTGAATTTCGATTTTATCCCGTTATTATAAGATTCAAATTCTGTTATTCAGCTCAAACAATTTCATAGGTACACATATTACCCATTAAGGTTGATGAAAAGGTTTCATGCAGCTACTCAACCGAGTAGTTGTAAAAACTGCAACAACTCGATGTCCGTATTGTTTTTACATCTCCAGTTTGTTGCTATACTATTTCCATTTCTTTATTTTCTCGATGACAGCTCCTGTGTAACCTTGTGCGAGCGTTTTTTTTACATTATGTATGCATTATTTTATAAAAAAATATGACGTTTACACACGTACAAGGTTATACAATACCAGAGTCGGAGTAACTGATAGGGATGGAGCTATTGGATGGAGCTAGGGAGCATTATTTCAAATTAGAACTGTCATCGAGAAAATAAAGAAATGGAAACAGTATAATAGAACTACCAAAGTCTGACAAAACTGAGTAGCAATGAGGAAATCTAACTCTTTCTAGGATTTAACTTAGCTCGACATAACTTAATAATAGGTCTTTACCTATGAAACTGCCGTTTTGCCGTACTGGCCATTTCAAATGAAAATATTTTTTTTTTGACTGATAATTCTAATTTCAAATTAATTCTATTTGACAAACATGGAATTCTTTTTCTAAAATCGTCATTTGTTTAATAGTTAGTGTTTTGTTTTCAACGCATTCGAACATTTTTCGTCATCATGGGTAAGTTAAAAATTCGAGTAATTATGGAGTATGATTACCGTCGTGGCAGCAATGCGGCACAAGCGGCACGCAACATCAACGACGTTTACGGAGCGAACACTACAAACGAACGCACCACCCGTTATTGGTTTACCCGCTTCCGTTCTGGAAATTTTGACCTGAAAAATTAACCCCGTGGTCGTCCGAAAACTTTGGTCGACAATGACGAATTAAAGGCAATTGTGGAAGCTGATGAAACTCAATCCACGGCTGAATTAGCAGCAGCTTTCGACGTTAGCATCAAAACAATATTGGTCCATTTGCGTCAAATTGGCAAGGTAAAAAAGCTTGACAAATGGGTACCCCACGAAAATGACCGCCAGCGCGAAGTACGCGTGGAGACGTGCCTTGCACTGCTCAGCAGGCTCTAACGCGGGTGTAATTCATCACAGCTTCTTGCAAAACGGGACAAGCATTACTGCAGATGTGTACTGTGAAGAACTGAACACAACACTGGAGAAGCTCGCACGTCTCCAACCAGCTTTGGTCAATCGTTCGGCTCCACTGCTCCTGCACGACAACGCGCGACCTCATACTGCACAGCAGACGGTCTCCAAGCTACAAGAGTTGGGGTTGGAAGTTCTCCGTCATCCGCCGTACTCACCAGACCTTGCGCCTACAGACTTCTACTTTTTCCAGAATTTGGATAACTTCTTGGCGGGAAAAAAATTCAATACCCGAGAGGCAGTACAAAATGCCTTTGAAGAATTTGTTGCCTCCCGTCCAGCTGATTTCTTCAAGAAAGGCATCAATAAGCTACCAATGCGTTGGCAAAGATGCATTGATTGCATGGGTGATTATTTTTATTTTATTTTGATTAATAGAAATAAAAAATATATATAAAAAAATTACGCTTCATTTATTTCGTGAAAAACGGCAATTTCATAGGTAAAGACCTAATACTACTCAACTAAATAGGCGCTGGCGGTTCAAGTGGCCAGTCTACCGTCAGAAGGCTTTTCGACAAAAATACATAAAGGGTTGAAGCGCAGAGACAATGATTTTATTGATTTCACTTCATTATTAGCTTTATATGATTCGTTTCAACGAGAAAAGACAACCATGACACTCAAGAGTTCACATTAACATGCAACTTGGTATTCATAACATAATTAATGAATCTGTAGGCACTTTGGCAACAGTGTATTTTTGGAATAAAGGTTAAATTTTACGTGAAATGCGAGTTTATTTTCGGTTTTTAGTTAGCTCGAAAAAAATATACATATCAGTTCTACCCTATCGCATACTATTATTCCTTGTAACACTCCAGGTCATTACCGCCTCTCGTTAGCGAGTCAGGACTCCACCGTCCCGAGACGCCCTGACCGTCCCAATTCCCAAGTCCCTCGTCTGACCTTGCTACACTTAGTGAATATTTACTAAGACACAGATATAGTTTTATTTTATTATTGTTTTTGCATGTATTATAAAATAATGTATGAAAATATAATATGTTAATAATCCACTTCCATATTCACACTAGAAACTCAACTCATCCATATTTATATATTTATGTATTATATATTATTTTACATGATTCGTACCTTTGTAAGTCAATAAAATTGACCACCGAGTAGGGTAGTGGTCAGAAGCCCTGCCTAAAACGCCGGAGGTCCCAGGTTCCGAGTCCTGTCCATTTGTGTGGTTAACATAAATGTTAGTTGTCGGGTCGTGGTTATTTATATATGCAGGTTTATACTAGGTCCCCCCCCCCGTTCGCTGTCCACAGGATTTGAGGATTTAATAAAACCTTTTCCTGTGAAGTAGAAAAACGTCTTCAAACGTTTCACTAACGGAAATAAAACGAACATAATTTGGAACTGATTTGTTACAATACATTTTATGTAACACACCGAGGCTAGAGGCGCTGTGTGCTGCAATACAGGTTACACCTAATACCTAGTTCAGCAGAAGATACATAAATTGTAATTGTTACTTTAAGCATAAAAATTGTAACTACGCAAACGTAACATCATACAATAACGTGTTTTCAACAGTGGAAACCCCCTTCCTCTCCTTCATTTCAAATATCATAAAGAATAATCAAAAACAAATGTATTCATGTATTAATAAACTATTTAATAGGCAACTAGGTATATTGTAACCGCAGCTAACGCAACGATCCGAACCTAAACAGGCGAAAAATCATCCCCGAGTATATTGGGCGAAGGTAATGCAACACACCCCAAACAAATCGTGCGCCTGTGTGCTAGGCAGCAAATCCGCAATGAGCGTACACAGACATGTACAAATGCCGGCGATAATGCCAGATACAAATATCAGCTTATAAAAGTTTTATTTTATTTTGACGGCCTGTTTGATATTTAGGTAAGTAGCCTTGCCTTTCATGCCAGAGGTCGCGGGTTCGAATCATGGTAGGGGCAGATATTTTATCATATTTGCTTTCTAGTCATGGATGTGTATGTATGTTTATTTAATTTTATTTCTTATATATTTATATATAAAAAAAATCTATGTGTGTTTATTTTATAAATATATTTCTTAAGTTTATTTATCCGTTATCTAGTATCCATAACACAAGTTCTTAATGATACTTAACTTTGGCTAGATAATGTGGTGTGTTTGTTAGAAATATTTATTTATTTTGATTATGTATAACACCAACTTTTTTAAATATCATAACGAAACGAATACGGAGACGCCCTAGACGCAATGTTTTTCTGAAATACAAATTTTAAGAAGAAAAAGTGGATGGAAATTTGTCTTTTTTTATTTGAACGGCTGTTTACGGGTGTTTTTATTTATAAAAATATTTAATTGTAACTTCATACAATATTTGATTCAAGATTTTATAATTTTATTAAAAAGCCCTACAAACCTACTTATGCACAATGACGATATACATAGGTGTCTACGAGTAGAAGGCGTTTATTAAAGTCCACGAAACCCCCTCTCCTTTTTATTTTCTTGGGCACGTCTTCGCGGATGGTGCTAGCTCTACAGCTTTCGACACTACACAATCATAGTTCTATTCGAAGGAGTTCGACCGGATTGAAAAATGACTTATTCAAGATGTCGTCATTTTTCACTAGGTCAGATGGACTACAAGCACCTTTCCAAAATGCTACAAAGTTATTTATTTTTTATTATATAAACAAACCCAGTTCTTCTAGTCTAGGAGTCATGTTTTATTTGACGAAAATAAGAACAAGTAATTGTTAATGTTGAGAAATAAATATTTGAATTTGAATAAGCAGAGCCACCCCAAGCCAACACTTCAGACGGAAGAAACCCACTACCACCAATGTCTCTCCACATCACACACATAAAGACCGGCCATCTTTCTACCTATACATACAACGTCTGCAAAGTTACCTACAGGAAGGTATTCGCGCGGGTTCGGGATCGGCAGACGAAACCCGACGACGAGACAAACGAGGGGATCTAATAAAGCTTGATTAAAATAGATACTGTCCGGTTTCGGGGATTTTAATTAATTTTATTTTAAATTATAATTGGCCGTTTTTATACGGACTCATACAGATGCACTTATTAAATATTAGGGTAAGATTTGTTTGCCTATAAGTATGTAATCAATATAAATAAATAAATAAATATTTTAATACTTTTTTAAGTTTTACAAAAAATCCCGTCGGATCATAAGATTTAGCAAACATGTTATGAACTCTAAAACGGCACATTCGGGTCGGCCATATTGTTTAAACGAAGTAATTACGAAGTAAATACGTCATCGGTTCGTGTCGATCGTGCCGTCCATTTGGGCAATACTATGCGTTTCAAGTAACAATAGGACCGACTTAGCGCCATATTGTGACGTCATAGCCGTCAATTCGAACAGGTTATAATTTTTTTAAATATAATTTATATAAGCAAGCAATTTTTTGCTTCTGGCGTCAAACTATCAATTTGGCTGTCTAACTGTTTGAAGTTTTGTCTGCCACCCTACGCTTGATTAAGTGCCAAATATATTCGATTGGATTTAAACCAGAATTGTAAGGTGGCAACCTCAAAATTACAAAAACCGTGAGAGTTGAAAATGCCATTTTTGTGCCAATTAATTAACTCATATAGATATTTTTGAATACAGCAAAATATATCGTTATTTTTCTGCAAAAAAGCATTCTTTGAAAACCATAATTTCCAAGTGAAATTCTACAAATGGCGATCATTGACGTTCCTATTCTCATTTGAATAGTATAATATATAAGTCAACACATTACCGCCGGTCCCAATATGAGTAGCTACAGTTAGTTTCAACTTCAAGAAGCGCGTTTGTTTTCTTGTCCTCTTCTCGCTAGTTGTTTACAATTGCACTTTTCCTAGCATATAATATAATCGTAAAAGAGCACATTGGAATACAATAAGCCCCGGCTGAACTGTCGAACTTAAGACTGCGTTTTGCACAAAAGCTTGAAAATAAATTTCAATTTGATGCAAATTAACCTCAACCTAAATTGTTACTGGAACCGGCTCTTAAACATTTATTTTTATGAATAAATAAAAAAATAGCAATCGAATCCATCATCTAAAATCACATTAATCAAAAGTGTGACATAATACAAGGTCATAAAGTCGAATTTGCTGTAAACCAGATGTTTTTATGCGACACTAAATTAGCGCCGAATAAAGCGCTGCAAACTATTGGATAAAGGAAATGCAAATGATATTACATTATTGCGAATCAATGGCCCGTTCTATGGAAATCAGTGAGAGCGAGTACTTAATAAAATATTGATTTTAAATTTATAATAGATATTAAATTAGGTATATTTAGAAAGTCGCCGGCTGTAACGTGTTCAATTCCTGCAACTTTAGTTAGGGTGCTACCACCAGGGTTGAAAATTACATGTAAAATACAATTATTCAATAAAATACAGAAACTTTCTTACAAAGTATTTTAAGAAAACAATATCACTATTACGCCCAGTTAACAGAATAGAGACGTTCATCAATTCGTTAGGTTACTTAGGCGCTGCGCATATCTAAACACATTTTATTGCTGAGATAGTACACCATCACAGGAAGCGTAGTTGCCGTGTCCAGTGACGGCAACTGGACACAGTCCTGGAATAAGTCTATAACGTACTAAAATACACAAATAAGTTTACGTACTATTCACATATATATTAGTCTAACTTTCATCAAGAACTTATGGATACTTTTTGACGATGAACTTTAATTATGTATGACAGAATTATAATAATCTGAACTTTTCGATAAATTATGATAGTGTTTAATACGAGTATATACCTAGTCCTAGTTTGTAATGTCTGAACACATTTATCTGAGTAAAGTCCAGTCGACTTGTAGAGTCGTAGGGACCCAGCTCCGAGTATCAGATAAGTATTAAAATGTGGGTGTACCGACAAAATCTCAAAAATGCTAGATTTTCAACAATATATTTTTTGAAATAACATTTTATTTATATTACAGTCACTACTGCAAAACAACAAAAACAGGAAAAGGATTTCAATGTAATATTCTGACATATGTACGGAAATCACTGAGTATTCGCGCCAAATTGCTAGCTCTCCGCACACAAGATCCGCACCAACACCTTATTGAAGACTTTTTTCTACGTTTTCTTTGTATGTTTGATTGTATTTATAGTTTTCTATTTTCGCGAACCACTAAAGATGTGGTATAAAGGAAAAATGATTTAAATAAGATACCTACTTACAATTTGGCATAATGCCGTGTACAGTTATTCGCTGTTGAATATATATTCTATTTGGGTGTTGCCATCTTTACATAAAAGTATCAAGTTGACACGTTGATAATGTCGTATTTATGACTTGTTTAATAAAAGATAATCAATCCTCGGCGCCTTAAATTATAATTTAACAATTTCAATAATAGCGAAAACTTCAGGTAAACTCATATTTTTAAAACAAAACATAACGTTTTAACGGGATAACCACCGCCCTTCATTTAAATACTGAGTGCAGTTGAAAGAGAAAGGGAAGGTTGGTTGAATCAGCGCGGTAAGCCAAGCACAGGCACATGAGGTGAACTATACTGCACAATACGACTTAACATTAATATTTTTTAACATAGCCGGCAAACAAACACTCTATCAATCTGATGGCGCCACCCGCACCCATGGCATCGTAAAACTCGGGTGTTCATTGATTTATAAGTTAACAATCCGTTGCCGGCCGTAGGCTTGCGTTGTAATTGCCGTTGTTCCAGTTATTTACCTGGCTGGTCCTTCCATCTGACACAACCAGCAACACAAGCGCGTGGACGTTATTTTTATGGCTGTCAAAATAGAAAGGACTGTAGGACCGTCCTAGACGAGGTCTTAAACTAAAGGATCTCCATTATCTCAAGACATTGAAGCATTATATTATAACTAGCTGTTACACGCGGTTTCACCCGAGTTATTCTAAATTTCGTGGGAATATTGGGATAAAAAGTATCCTATGTGTTATTCCAGACTATAAACTATCACTGTGCCAAATTTCATATTGATCCATTCAGTTGTTTTTACGTGAAAGAGTAACAAACATCCATCCATACAAACTTTCGCGTTTATAATATTAGTAGGACGCACGATATAAACAAACTCCAAAGTAACTGCACGTCTAGGGCAGACCTTAGCACACCCAACGATCTACCATACATTGGACGCCCCAACAATACATAACTCTTAACCTTTACAATACTCACACTGATGCTTATCTGCTAACTGCACGAGGGGGTTCGGCAGGTCCCTTCGCCGGTAGAAGCACATGACTTTGGCCTCCACGTTGCCGGAGGGCGTCTTATTTAGTTCCTCTATCCGTCGTATTTGGTACGGAGAGGTCGACGACGTCTCAAAGTAGACGCAGTCTGTGGGCAATGGAAAATTGTGGTCAGTGAAATGTAGTGGTAAATACACTAATTGATTGACCCTATATTTAATAGACATATAATTCTGTTTATATTCATAGTAATGCAGAACACCTTTACTAGAATCTCATTAGACTTAAGCTAAACAAACATCTACAGTTTTCGAAAATTACCTCAACTACAGCCATTGCCAGCTAATTTTTGAATCTATTTATCATAAACCAACATATTTATTTATATAGGTAATCTAAAACCTCATAGATGCAAAGACATAACTTTATTGGTGGTCAAGCAAAAGTGCCATCAATGTAAGTTTTATCAATGTTTGTATAATTATCATTTTATAAGATTGTTCAAATAAAGCGTTACACTCCAAACTTGTAGTTAGTTTTGGGACAAAACTATATTTTAAAAAAAAAAGCAATCTGTCTTCAATGGGCCTGAAATTGTCTTAAGGCTACTACCTAAGGCTGTTGAAACTTGACAGTAAAGAATATCAAGTTGAATGTGCCACATGTTGTTGAATAAAAATGTGGATTAAAAAAACATTTTTCCTTTTTAATAAAGATAAATTAATTAAAATAACAAACTTGACTGTTTCTGCATTCTATCCATGTCATACTATATGAATTTAACCACTATTAGACTTTTAGACTTATGTAGCATTATCTTATTTAATGAAACTAACACATCAAGCGAATACTTAGTCTGATAAGGCCAAAGATTCACACTACCAAAGTACTTAACATAGTTAATGGCGCAAAACAATAACATTTTGCAATGCATAGTGATTCAGGACCTGGTCAATTAAACAAAATGCTTGGCTAAAACGAATAACTAAATAATGTTTGCCTAGGATCTAATTCTTATTTCAATATTTATTTCTCTGTCAATTACTTGTTCCTGTTGAAGTTGAATAAAGCATGACTCTACCACCAGTTAGCAAAAACCTCCGTGAATAATACTGGCAATAAATTTCACGGGTATCATTTATTTGTTTAAATTTACAAATAAATATATAAATATTTATAAATATCTTATTGCTACACAAAATAGATCTTATCCCACACCGGTTAGCTTGGCAAGCCTCCTCCCCAAAAACTATCCAAATGACCAACTCCTTCAGACAGCAACTGTTCACGGGGTTCTAGTAACTGTTAAAAAGGGATTTAGATTTTCCCCTCTACCTAAAGATCAGTTTCCGAAAAACACTATGCAACTTAAAATTAAAATTGATTCAATTTCACAATAGGTACTCAAGAAACATACATATTCATGATACACCACTTCTTTGGTCATTTATATTTGTTCCCAAAATTTTGCGTTTTTTTGTAACAAATTATACTTCTCAGCCTTATCAACTAATTGCTGAAGTATTGAAACTACAAAAGTATGTCCACTAAACAACAGATTATTTTGTGTTGTTATATGTTAATAAAGAAAGTATTGTTTCAACTCATTAACATAAGATCCAATTGTCTATCAAAATTATAACTTTAAAATACAATTGCCAAATTTAAAATTATAATTCAATGTGAATAAAAGAAAAATGCAGCAATTTAAAAAAAAATTAAAATTAAAATTAAAATTCCCCAGACAAACACACCAACTGTATGGCCCCAAAGTAAGCAGGGCTTGTGTTATGGATGACCAGCGAACTGGGGGGGGAACCAAGAATAAACATACATATTTAAGTATAAACAACTATGACTCGAGAACAAACATTTGTGTTATCACACAAATGCATGCCCCGGCCAGGACTCGAACCTGGGACCTTCGGCGTATGAGGCAGAGCTTCTTACCACTACACCACTCGGTCGTCAAAGCAATTATTAATAAACCTTCCCACATATACTTTATGTGGACTCAAATTATGTAAAGGTTGCATAATGTATGACCACACGGTCACTGGAAATCACATAGAAAATTATATCTAAGTTTCACACAAGACTGTAGATAAATGTCATCAATACAGATTATTTATTACATAAGGTTAATATCAATATTAATTTTTTAGTTATAATTTTTGCTATAACTAATAATAAAACCAGAATTCCAACCTGGGAACTCCACAATATACAATTACCAATAATTTGTTAACAAACACAAATGCTTCATTTCATTCCTGGCTTTCGGCTCCCCAGGTTAGGAATAAAATAATGTTATTGTTAAAATTTATAGTATTAATTTCTTAATTTAAAGATTAGGTAACCATAGTGCAACAAATTAATTAAATACAGATACTATAATAAGCAATCTTATTGTAACTGCAAGGTAGGCCATAGGACAGTAGGTTGCTGCGCACATATTGCCACAATCATTTGGTGCCTTGGCTGGGCAAGATATGAAAATAATGTTGTAACACCTGTGCTGTCATTATTAGAATAAATTATCCATGAATTAGAATAAATACATAGAAAACAATCCCATTCATTTATTATTTTATATATTTTAATATTGTTCAATTCCAAATGTACTTTGAGCTTACAAAATCAAACTTTTGATTATTCCACTAAATCATTCTTAATATCATAATTCCAGTACCTTGGTTTACCTAGACAATATAAAATTTAATGTGTAAGATGTTGGGTGCACTTAAGCCAGACCATGTATGGAAAGTGAAATACTTTTATATTTCATCTAAATACCTATTTCAAATAAATTGGAGATTTGGAGGATGAAGTTTATGTATGTTTAAAGACATTTAATCTTTTTGATTTAAAGTAACAAACACATAGTCAAAATTATATGAAAAGTTAAAACAATATCAAAAGGAAATCAGACATGTGATAAGAAATAATAGGTTATGTACTTACCTATTATAGACAATCATTGCTCATAGCACATTTACTCTCTCTTTTTTCACACCTTAAAAATTATCACAAATATTATGAACTTAAATATAAATATTTAAATTTCACAAATATGGAACAATAAGCCCACAGTGAGAAACACAATAGATAAAGGCCAAACATCCTTGCATTATAGAATTTTGGAATTAATGGTATTATATTAATTATAGGTTGTTATAGTATATGTTACTGTTGGATAACAATTCAGTATTTTACTTTCAAACTACTTTAAGTAACTAATGCTTTTCTCGGTTGCTTATTAAAAAAACAAAAATCAATTTAATAACACAACTAGTTAAGTAAACCAAACATTAAAAACAACATATTTTTTTTACGCATCCATCGCGATAATGTTCGATCTATACAGACCTAACAAGGAAGGCACTAGGGTGGAAAGTTGAAAGCCGAATCCAGCAATCGCCAAGGCCATGTACAGTCGGTCAAAAATGTGGTCTATCACCCTACGGGTAACGATTTGCACGTCATAAAACTACAAGGTTGATTTTCCCTTGTAATCATATGCTCACAGTTACAACCTTACAGCTGTGTTGGTTACACAGGGAGTTTCGTCAAAAGTGTTAGACCACTTTCTTGGGCGACTGTACAACTTGATAAGGTACAGATTAAAAAATTTACGTTCACTACAGTTCATCACGCCTTTTACAAGACTTAGGCAAGAGTCGCTGGCAGCAGATAGCATTGAGACAAACGACACGAATACTAGTCAAAAATATATAACTTGACGACCGAGTGGTGTAGTGGTAAGTAGCTTTGCCTCATACGCCGAAGGTCCCAGGTTCGAGTCCTGGCCGGGGCATGCATTTGTGTGTTGAACACAGATGTTTGTTCTCGGGTCATGGTTGTTTGTATTTATATATATGTATGTTTATTCTGGGTTCCCCCCCAGTTCATTAATGGTCCTCCACAACAAAAGCTCTGCTTACTTTGGGGCCATAGAGTTGGTGTGTTTTATCGGGGATTTAAAAAAAACTCGGGTTCGTGCGACCTTTTACCACAGAATACTACAGTTGGCATTTGCATTGGGTGGCCTTTTCCCCGAACATTCATCTACTTATATTCGACTTTGCCGCCCGGCAGTATCTACCGATTAATGCCGGCCAAAACATGCGGGTAGCACCCCTAACTAGTGTCACGATTTGCGACAAAAAAGTAAAATTGTGCTTCGATCTATATAAATTAATAAAAAAACTATATATAAACCAAAAATAAAACAATTTACTAACATAACATTATATAAAGGCTGATAGTTTTAAGGATTAGGAGTATAGGATAGCTGCGTGCTGTGTGCTTAGTAGACTGGAACGACACATTGTGTCCGTGTCTATCAGTTGGGTAGTCACCTACACCATCTAAACCTACGTACGTTGCGTTGTACTGTGTGTCCTTGCATTAAAGAGTTTCAAAACTTATATAAATAACTTTAAATGTATAACTCATTCGGACAAACTATTTAGAACCAAGTTCTTTTATACAAGGTGATTCTTAAGATCTACTACCCAGACGGACCCAGTGTTAAACTTTCGGGTAATAAATACAGATTGTTCACGAGTCCTATATATTTTCTTTTCATACATCTGTGTTGATTATTTTGCTCTTAATATGGCTTTATTATTGAGTTTTTTTGTTTTTTTTAAAAGGGTAACTGCCAATATTGCATGCGAGGCTTAATTCTCGCACAATTTAGTTGATACGCTTGTCTTTCAATGTATATGTATGTATAAAAAAAAGGTAACAAAGACAGTTATTATTATTATATTAAAAAATATCTATCTAAGTCCTCACGAAACCAGAATCAAATGGGAAGCAATGAATACATTCCGCGTACACGACGCATAAAATATGTACGAACAAAGACCGAACCATCGAAACGTTGGTCTACTGAGTGGCTTACTTATCCTATTGAAATATGGCTATATGACGGGGGATACGCAGAATGCATATTTAACACGTAACTATACTACATGTATAATTATAAACAACCATGATCCCAGAACAAACACGTTCTCGGATCATCACACAAACGAATGAGCCGACCTCGACTCGAACCTGGAATCTCCATGAGGCAGTTAACTACGACTTACGCTTATATATGAAAAAGTAACTCGCAGGATTATTATATATTATATTCATCTCAAAGTAATAAAAATTCGTACATTACTAAGATTCAAACCCGCAACGTCTAGGGCACCATCCAGGCGTACCACCACTACAGCCCGAGGCTAAGCCACGTTGTCACGATACCGTTACGAAACGCACAAAATAACGCTGTAAAACAAAAGATGGCGGCGGTCATCGCGTCGGAGTGGAGCGGTTGCGGCCCGTCCCAGACACGGCCATTTGGATAATTTATGTGATCATGGCGCATTGTTTTATAAACTCCAGTCCTAGCGGTTTGGCGGTCGTAAACGATGCGTTTTAGTATTTTAAATTAAAAATAAATAATTTAATTTACCTTATAACTCACATAAAACATGGATTGTTTTTTTTTTTCAACTTTATCTTACCAATTCCTGAACTGAACTACTTATTGTCTTTTACAATTACTTTATTATAAGGTTAACTGAAAGAGTAAACAAAAAATCACTAATATTTTTGAGAATCTTTTAAAGTTTTATAGTCTCATTTATAAAGAATTTGTTTTTGTAAAATGGTCTTTAACGGTTATCCTATAAAATAAGAAAAATGTCCTTAAAGGTGTCCCTTGTGCCACATAGGTAGGTCCATATAACATTTTGAATGAAATGAGTGAAGGAAGATTGACAATTTGGCTTTTTTTAAATGTAATTTATTGGTACTCGGGACGCCTCACGAATTAAAATACTAATAATTTGTTCACAAAGTCTTAAGAAAGGATTTGAACCCAGGAAGGAATGAACCCGCGTGTTTGTGGCTGCTGTAACGTGTGAATGCAGGATTCGAAGTGTAAAATTTTCCGTAATGTCATAATGTCTTGCCCGATGCTATGTCACTTTAATAATTTCTATCATAACAACTGTTTAGTTCGATTCAAAGATAATTCATGGTTTTCAAAAATCAATAAAATCAAAACGACGTGAATGTACCGAGAACTTTCCATTCCAGTACGAGCACATCACAAGGTGATCTAAAATTAGCGAGACGCGATTTACGTAATGTGATGCCCAAGTGCTGCCTGTTACTCCACCGCGGCCATCCTGACAACTTTTGTTTTGTTAGAATTTCGGATTAAAAGTTCAGAGAAATCGATTTATTTTGATACAAAGCGATTATAGCTTATGATAGCCATCAGTAAAATAAACCAACAGAATAGTTGCCAAAGTTATCAAAGCTTGGGTTTACGTTTGTTTGTTTGTTAACATCAATGACTGGTTAAAAACGCTTGTGTTAATCATACAAATAGGTTCCATTAAGGATACGCCACACACCACGAGCCTGTCAAATTCAAAGGATCATAAGGTTCACAGCAGACCTGGATTGAAACTAGATTGATCAGCAGGACAGACACTTTAGGATTCCTCTTAAACCATGACTACAATAATGTAAATAAAAATAATATCCTGTTCTAATATAAGGTTCGGCTTACAAGATTAATCAGGCTCTAATTTTGGATAAACAGTTATAACGAAGTGCGTTACGAAAAGTATTTAAGAAAACCAAATGAATCGACGGAAAATGATCTTTAGATACGCATTTGATCCTGGGGGCCAAAGCATGTTTACAATACAAAATGCAGAAGCTCCCTTTCAGACTCGAAGACACATTTAAAAACTCTCAATTAAAAGCATAGACATTTCCTTGTGCAACGTACACCGCTTTATGAACTAACAATAAAAAGCAAATTGGCTTTACTCCAAATCAGAAGATATTTATCATAAAATTAAATACAAGAATGCTTACGATTTTAGTGCAAAACTTATAAATATTTCCTCAGTACCATGTAGTTTACTTTTGTCCTATCTAAAATGCTTTTTATAATGGATAATAATAATCTTGACTGTACTAGTACAATTTTTATAGAATTATTTAGACTATAAAATATTATACAAACAAAAGCCGTTGCTGCCGAACTGAGTCCTAAGACTTGTATTTCAGCATACTCTTTCTATTTTCATGAGAATTAACTTAATTAATTCTTATGAAATTCTAATTGCCTCAGAATTTTCATGCATGAAAACTTATAAAAAACAACTCTTGATAAATCAGCCGTATTCATCTCCAAAATATCCACTTCTTCTAATATCCGAAGTTCTTGAAAAAAGGGCCATGCCGTCTGTCACTCAATGTACGCGTAATATATACCTACCGGGCGCTGGTTCGCCGGCGGCTCTGAGCACAGTAGGTCGCCGTATCGCGTTCGCGTTAAGTTCATATTTGCAATTGCAACGCAGTCATCAGCGCGCACAGAGTAGGTTTAGTCATAAAGGTGGTGGGAACGCCATTTTGATACGAAGAAACTTTAGTAATCTGTGCTACTACTACTACGCCGCCATATGCTAAAAGGACGCCGTTACATTCGGATTATACCTTCTTATACAGTCTAATATCTTCTTTAGTTTAATCGCAGTACATTTGCTATAATTCCAACTCGCTAACCAACAGATTCTTTTTTACAGTTATATTCACGATACACTCACGATAAAAGCTGAAAGTCATGTTTAAAACGAAATATATAATAGTGAACCTATTTAGGAGCTACAACACCACAAACAATATAATCTTCTAACAACCTTTTCATTTTCGTTCGAAGATCAAACTAAAATTGTTAGTCTGTCAGAAAAATGCGTGCGTAAGTACGCATGTATGGATATGAGCAATCGATGTGAATGCCCAATCAGTATTGCCAAGACTCGGCGCTTATTTCCGGAGCATGTCAACTAAGTGCCAGTAAATTTAGCATGGACACGTCACCCTGATCGTAGAATAAGATCGCTTTTACCACCACAACGAGGAAATTATGGCTTCACAAGTACCGGCACTGCAGTCCCGATGGGATCAAATATGCGCCCGCGGCGTCTGAGACACGATGAGCGCGTTTTATGTGGTGCATAATTGGAGGTGATCTTGGTATGAAAAAATTAAGATAAATTACAAATGTTTCGTACATATAAATAGTGGCCAAGTCCTACGCACGGCTTCACGTGTGAAGCTCGTTAACGTGTAAAAAGTAGAATTTAAGGTCGTTTGCAGACAGTTTAGTATAGTTTATGGATACATTTTATGTTCAATTTAACTAAAATGATTTTAAAAATACTGTTATAGGAGATATGAACTAGAAGTGTACATGAAAGTGTAGAAGTCGGATTTGATGAAAACAATAGCGAGGTTGAACAGGGACGTTATTTATATATTTGAGACGGCATTGATCGGCGTGCCGGGCGGCAAAGTCAAAAATGAGATAAATGTACGACAAAAAAGCTATCGGGCTTATGTTAGAGGGTCCGAATATAGCCCGAATGAGCTCATTCAACTGCGGGCACTGCCGAGCCGAATGTGCCGGCCCCTCATAAGCTATGTTACAAACGTAAATAATTCCTGACAAGAAGTGTGAAGCTCTAGTGATAAGACAAAACACATATTTAGTGTTCTAAGGTCCACTTGTGCAGCTTTGAGTGAGCACTAGGCTAAATATTGCTTGTCTCTATCAGTTCAATAGAAAGAGAAAAGGACGGAGGGACATTTCAACTAACTAACCAGCTAGGGGTACTTAATATATTGAAATTTGGCTCCCGTTTGTAACAAGAACGCCCATCGTTATTACAATAGCAACATAAATAACACAGCTAGTTAAAATATAAGATAACCTCGGTTAGGTGACAGAGTTAATTAGTTTTATCAAACGACCGATCAGTATAAATGCCTTTTATTTTTCACTGTACTATAAATCTGGTGTAAAATTAAATTAAACCTCTAACAATATTATAATCCAGAACGGATGCTTCCCCTTTTTGTTAAGTTAAAATTCTAATCACGCTATCGTGATGGAGTTAAACATGACTTTCGTGGGGTGTAAAAGGTCTTTTTACCTATGATAATAAAACATTTTGACTATTGGATTATTTAAGATGTCTATTGTTGGTTGATTTAAATTGGTTTAAATTTTATCTCTGAATGATTCTCAAGTTAAGGATTCTCTTCATAAGACTCCACTGCCCCTGTGGTTTTACCCGCGTAACTAACAAAGACGTGGGATTTCCGGGCTGATAAATAGCCTGTGACTCCTGGATTTTGCATCTTTCTTATGTATGGATTCTTAAAAGTAATTTCAGAGTTGTCTTTTAATTTCTTTAATACATTTTATCCAGCCTATAAATTATTTAACGAACTTTATCATCATTTGACCGTTAAAGTCATTATACACAAAAATTTCAGATCCATGGATATTAAAGATCACACCCTTTATTAGAGTTTGGTGACAATAAAAAAATAAAAAAGATATGGTCTATATGAAACCCATATTATATGAAATGTATACGCAACCGAACCTGCGATCGGAAAGCTGGTCTGTATCTATACTAATATTAAGGAAAAAGATCTGTTTGTTTATATGTAAGGGGCACGTGTTCAGGGCGGCAATCCAGGTGCTGAACGGCTCAACCGGCCCGAACCAACCACTACGTCGGTATGGGCATCCATATGGGCTATATTCTGTTCGGCTCATTCAACCCGACTGGCATAAGCCGGACCGTATTTACCTACGTACCGGTAGCGGCCCTCACCGCGCTAACCTATAGCTTCTCCATTAAATAATTCAATTACTTTAATACAATATTAAAGTTATTTTTATCAAAAGAGATATAAGTGGAGATGGCTGGATCCCGCGTTAACTCGTGAACGGGTGCCGTTTGAGGGTGTTCGTCGTTTGGATACTTGGGGGGAGGGAGACTTGCCGAGCTAACGGATGCAGATAAGAATAACTGTATAGACATAAAGAAACTCACTAAATTAATTTTGAAAAAAATATACTTGTGAAGTTTCTTGCCAGTTCTTCTTCACGAAGGTTTTTTTCCGAACTCGTGGTAGTCATGTTTTATTTGACGTCAATAAGAACAAGTAATTGTCAATTTTGAGAAATAAATATTTCATTTCATTTCATAACAGTTAAGTTCATGTCCCAGCAAAAAGCATCGCGTGTTTGATAACAAGCGGTGTATGTAGGTCCGTGCATAAATGTCGCGCTTAAATCATGCTGCTTTTTGTATTATGTATTTGTTATTTCTTCAGTTTAATATATTCTTACAATTAAGTACATTTACTAATTTAACTGCAGGTTAAATCTTAATAAAAGTAAAAAAAATTATACTTGTAATTTTAATTCGGGATAATAATTTCAAATATAGAACGTACCTACAGTTGCCCAAAAGAGTAGTTTACCACTTTTGAAAAAACTTCCTGTGTAGCTATAAAACATGTAGTCCTGTCCAAAATAGTTGTCCAGTAAAATAATAATAAAACAAATGCCCATATAACACAAAAACTGCATGGCCCCAAAGCAAGCTGAGCTTGTGTTAATAATGACCACACAGCGAACTGGGAGGAACCCAGAATAAACGTATATACCTATATATAAATATAAAAACAACCATAACCCGCGAACAAAAATCAATGTTCATCACACAAATGAATGCCCCGACCAGGGCTCGCGCGTGGGAGCTTTGGGCATATGGGGCAGTATCTGGATCGGCAGTGACAATGGGTGTGCCCCAGGGCTCAGTTCTTGGTCCTTTCCTATTTTTAGTTTATATTAATGATCTGCCATCGGTCGTTAAGAATCAATGCGAGGTCATATTGTTTGCTGACGATACTTCCTTCTCGTTTAAAATCAAAAGACAAGAAATTGACTATCGAGCGGTGAACAAATGCATCTCCAACACAGAGCAGTGGTTCTCAGCTAATAATTTGCTCCTCAATGAAAAAAAAACTAAATGTGTTAAGTTTACATTGCCAAATGTCAAACAGGTAAACACAAACATTGTAGTTAAGAGCCAGGAACTGACTCCTGTAAACTCATTTCTGGGCATAACCTTAGACGCCAAACTGCAGTGGGGACCGCATGTTGATGGTTTAGCGAAAAGGCTTGGCTCTGCCGCATATGCTGTTAAAAAAATTAGACAAATTTCAAATGAAACAACTGCTCGATTAGTCTATTTTGGTTACTTCCACAGCCTCATGACATATGGTATTCTGCTGTGGGGGAGTGCTGCCGACATCGATGCTATATTTATTCTGCAGAAAAGGGCTGTTCGCGCAATCTATCAGCTCGGTCCAAGGGTGTCACTTAGAAGTAAATTTAAGGAAATAAATATTCTTACCTTCCATTCACAATATATTTTAGAAAATTTAATGTATGTTAAAAAGAACATAACCTTGTTCAAAAGAAAAAAAAATCTGCACAATGTTAACACAAGAGGAAGAAATATGCTGGCAGCTCATAATAGCAGGCTTCATAAAGTCACTAACTCATTCATGGGTCAATGTATACGCTTTTATAATAAGGTTCCTGAGGATATCCAAGGTCTTCCTATTGACAAATTCAAAGAAACTATAAAGGAGAAGTTGTGTGCTAGAGCATATTATAAACTATCCGATTATTTGGATGATAAAAGCCCTTGGGTATAATCCCCTCATTAACAGGATTGTACTAGTATTTGTAACAAAGCATGTGTAATGTGTCTGTTTGTGCGATGAGTTCTTCGTCCCGATGAATATCTAAAGCGTCATTGTCACTAAAGTACGTCTTCTTATGGTAGCGTCGGGTGACGGGTCGCTCACTTCCCTCTAATATGGTTGAGGAGGGCGATGGCTGGATCCCGCGTTAACTCGTGAACGGGTGCCGTTTGAGGGTGTTCGTCGTTTGGATACTTGGGGGGAGGGACTTGCCGAGCTAACAGATGCAGAAAAGAATAATTTTGTATAGACATAAAGAGACTCTGTAAATTTATTTTGAAAAAAAAAAATATACCCGTGAAGTTTCTTGCCAGTTCTTCTTCACGAAGGTTTTTTTTCGAACTGGTGGTAGAATCATGTTTTATTTGACGTCAATAAGAACAAGTAATTGTCAATGTTGAGAAATAAATATTTGAATTTGAATTTTGAATTTGAATAGAATATCACAAGGTAAAATCCACCTGTTGTTGTATGACGTGCAAATGAATCTTACTCATAAGGTGATAGACGTCGTTTTTCCCTGTCGGAAGTTCAGTATAACTGTTATAAGTTCGAGTTAAATACGTGCATAATAGCACTTTCTGTGTACAGTTGGTTCGTGTCATTTGGGCGCGCGGGCCTATGTGTGCGTTAATCTTGTTGCTGTGTGTGTTGGACAAAAATGTACTGATTGACACGCACACTAAAGTGACGAGATGACGGACACACAAAGTTCAGTTGTATATAAATTTACAAGCACACGCACACACCGGGCCGCGTACACAAATTATTCAAAACCATCTCTAATATTAGTGTTTAAATAAACTCGGGCTCGCGCGAAAGAGTGCATAATAATCTGCACATCATATACATCACGACAGACTTTGAAGTTTAAAATATTATATTAAACTGACCCATAATAGGTTGCATTTTTGTAACACATATAGGGTGTTAATCGAATAACGTGCCATAGCTATGGGACGAAATTGTTTACTGATCGTTTCATTGACACGGAACTCGTCTCATCCTGTATAATTTATGTAAATTCATGTCAAAGAAAGCAAAAACCTTTTATTTCTTCTTTAAACACATCAACCATCTAATAACCCCCCCGATAGTTTAATTCCCGCGCGTAGTACTGTCTCAATAACTCACATCCGCGTAGTCCGGGCGATCGCTACCTGACAGCCAGGACCAGTTTCGATCGCTAGGTATGTGGCTTTCACAACCAACCACATACTACTGCAGTTTACTGTCAGCGCAGTCAACGTTACGCAATGCGCGGGATTATTAGAGAGAGAGAGAGAGGTCCTTTTTTTGAGATAGATTGATATTAGGACTAAGTTGAGAAGCTGTGACATAGACTTGGAGTTGTTAATTGGCGCCATATGTTAATGTTTAAGCACGGTTAAAGTTTTGTGGTTAAATTTATTCTATACTACCTCTGGCCCGCGGCTTCGCTTGAGTGTAATACAGAACTAATCCATTATACCTAATGCATTTATTTTTTTTACCCCATGAAAAAAATTTGAATCTTCATTTCTGTTTATTTAAGTGAAAAAAGCCAAACCAAGTCAAAGGTGCAATCCAATTCTATGCCAAAAATGGTTTAACGATTTGGGTAACAGGTGAAAAACAGAATTACTTTTGCATGTATTGGAAATATTATTAGCTTGGATTTATGTATACAAATAAAACAAAAAAGCTCATTTGAAATTTCTATGCAAATTTTTAAATAAATTACACTTTTTAGAATCTATTCCTGCTATTATTTTTTTCTTCATGTGTTAATTTTTTTCGACTCTTGATGTGTAAGGGTCATTGACATTATACTGTTGGTTGAAGCACATGTATGTTGGTACATAATAATGAACTAATGCTCGTATTTTAGAACGCGTCTTATCACAATGTTTAAGTTTATTTATTAAAATCTTACTAAAACACAAAATTAATGTGTACAATGGGTGGAGTTAATAGCGCTCAAATTTTGTTGGAGTGCATCCTGAATCAGAAGCTTACGAGTTATTTAATAACATTTTGTTTACAACATCATTGTTTACAAAATGGAGATCAATTATATTCTACTAGATTTCGGTAAAAGCTTGAATGATTTTCAGTGATGAAAATAGCTTTTATCTTATTAACATTAGTACAACCTTTCTTTGATAGCCAACAATTGTTAAAGTCTCTCTCTAACCATGATTTCTCTGGCATAATTAAAGGTACTATATTTTTGTATAATTATTACTAGATTTATAAAATTATATATATTGTAATAAACCTCCTTAAAATAAATAAATATAAACAGTGATGGTGCCAGCTTTCTGTTTAAACAGAATTCTTCAGAACCTAAATTTCATCTAAAAAAATATATTAATGTATACCTTTATACTTATTATGATCTATATTTCTAATTATAAATACATACTTTAAATAAAACACTTCTTTGGAGTTGACCACGGCAACTGCAAAGATGCCGAAACGTCGAAATAATTTTAAAATTAACTAAAATATACGCGATAATATCCGGTAAAAAGTGTTTTATCTAATTATAAATGTTTTAAGATCATATAGAAATATCATCACTTTGTAAACAAGGCCAAAAAATTAACAGCAAGGATAAGATATCAATATCATGGCATTGTCTGATATTATGAGGTTGATTTAGTCCATTTATGAGCACAATATTAATATTAACTGGCTAGTTTGTATTTTATTTCATCTAATATATGTTCATGTTACATGTTCATTCATAAGTGAACCTTTCTTACATTCACATGTACATACAAAGTAATTGGTTGGCAGTAGCCCTGTATACTGGAACTAGAGTTATTTTGGAGTTTGAATCCTTGAGGGAACAATAAGTGATTCTGTGAATCTTCTGTGATATTATTTGTCACCAATTAAAAAGCAAAAACTCAATGATAATACACATACATGTGTCATGTAAACTTTTTGAACAAATATGTTTGTTTGTTCAAGGTGAATGTTTTAAATGCACACATATCACTTATTTCCAACTTGGTTTTCCGGTCTGGATTCTCATCAAACTTTCAACTCTTAAGATGTGAATAGAATGACATGGCCATGAACTTGCTGGCTTGTATGTTATAACAAAACTTTAAGTTCAGTTGCAAAACTAAATTTTGCATTTCTGTATTTTTTCAATTAGTTGGTTAATTTCTGATAGTGCAATAGTTAAGACCAATAACTAAATCTAGAATGACAATATGAACAACAGCAGTCTAATAAATGAATAACCACTCTAAATTCAAGTAGGAATGTTAGTAGTTTCACATTATGAACTCACTAGAACATATGTGAATGTGAACTTCATCCTCATACACCACAGTTTTAAAATTAGTTTGTTTTATTTTAAAATCTTTAGTGATAATAAACATAAATATAGGTAGACTATGAATGATATAAACAACTTTTTAAAGTGGCTTATTTAGGGTTCATTTAAATCTAGAGGAATGGCCCTTATGAAGGATATGTACCTATAATAGAATACAGCCAAATCTATGTTAATTTAGAAGTTTTATATTTGTCTGGACATATACTTATCTGAAATCCAAAATGTGCAAAGGCATCATATTTTCAATGAATGAGGAGTTTTAGTAGTTTTTAAAAGTCATTATTACAATGCCACAATGTAGTTTACTTTGAATTAAAAAAGTAATAGATAAATAAAAGAGTTAACAAAGTGGGTAAAGTTGAGATAAGAGCTACTCATTACAATAATAATCATAGGACTTATATAATTTCTGTGACATCATCAACAACCATTTTAAAGTAAGAGTAATAAAACTAGGTAGGTTAGGAATCTTACTATTGTATTATCAAATTGATGGAACAATTTATCAATACATTATAATGCAATGATGTAGGCTTCAATTACCTATCATATTATTTTAAAATAATTATGTGCATTTGTAGAACATTCTAACTTAAAGATCTATTCATATTTTATTCTTAGTTTCTATTAAGTTATCTGATAAGTCTAAGGATGGGAATATAAGGATTTGTTTGGCAATAATTGTTGGTAAACAAAATAACAGTAATATAAGTGTGATAAACTGCAAAAAGCTAAATTATAATTTGCTGTATTAGCTGAACACTTTTTATATGCAATAAATTCTAAATGTACAACTTATCTAAGTCATAACTGAATTAATATTATTAAAAATAAGAATGTAAATTCCTAATTTCAATTGGGTCAGCAATAAGTTGTTTTAAAATAAAAAAAAAAACCAAGTAGACAGAGGTAAGTTTGATGGGAAGTGACTGGTAAGACCTAATTAGCATTTGTCGCGAACGCGGCCCGCGTGAGACGCCCTGCCTGCCCGTGCCCATCTCATTACCACACAACACTTATCTTTACCTAACACAAAACTCGTTGCTCTTAAAAGCTACAAAACATGACAAAAACTAAATAATATTTCAAACGAAAACCATAATAAATAAATAATAACATTCGTATAACCTAAAACTGCACGTCGACGGCATCAAAACAACGTTTCAGATCTACAGAAATAACCAAAAATGAAGTACGAAACCATCTCACAACTCGAACACACGGTCGCACTCAGATACGCTTTCCGATACAATGATACCTAGACGCAAATGCTAATGTCCTATTTGACAAAATTTGGTAAAAATTTACGATTCTCATACTTGTATGTTTTGATACTATTTTCAAGTAGACAGAAATGATTGAAAATAAGAAATATCTAGTTATTGGTATATTGCTGAACTAATTAAAGAAGTGAAACTGATTAATTAAAGGTATGACAATCAAAGCAAGCACCGCTAGTCGGCTGGCGGTGAACCGGCGAAGCTACAACAAAAATAACCAATTATCGTTACTTACCGCCGACTCTGTACATGTTCGCAGCCATTTTTATACACAATCACTATTCATTAACACTTAATTAATCTACATCTGACACAATTAATAACTATTACACTATGTAATTGAGCTTTTAGCAATGTTTTTCATCACGTTAACTCCGGACGCCTTTCGCTGATCGCCATTTTCTTTCACACTAATAATTCAGCCAGTGCGCAATCGCACTTTTTGGCGTTAACTTCCTGCACTTGAAACAAAGCAATGACATATCATACACAATATAACACAATAACTATTAAATTATTTGAAGGATTTTTGTAAATTTTTATTACTTTATCATTTCATGTCCGTAATTGAAATTTATTGAATGTCCTGAAATAAAAAAAATACTTAACTAAATACGTTTCTTTTTACAACGCTTTGCAATCAAACCTTTAAATGTCAATATCCTTTTGACATTTTTCAAACAAAAAAAAGCTCTCAAATTAATTGGTGTTACAAAAATCTTAAGAGAAAAAAAGCCGTTTTTGATTGGTTTGTTTAATATAATAAATAAATGAAAATTTATATTTTTAAATCACGTTTTCTAATAAAACCAAAAAAATGGCATCATGAAACGGAACGTTACAAACCATGGACACTTTTGTTATTTTCCATAAAGAAGTGTCGTTCAAAAATACTTTTAGCGTCTTGAACCAAAATATCATTTTTTTTAATAACTACAAATTATTTTTTTATCTATATTTTTTACTTTTCATACTACTGATAAATTGTACCTATTTAGTTTCATATACCTACTATGTACATAGTTTCATTTAATTTAATTCTAAAAAGAACTGGAAGCTTACAAATAAATAAATAACGAAATCACTTATGAAAATATATAGATACTATAAGATTAACCAACTGCGCTTCAAATATTGCAAAACTTTTCAAGATATTTTCTTGTTAAAATAATGTAAGCAAGAAGACAGCGTATTGGAAATGACGTGGCCGATTGACATTTCAATGATAAATAGTTGACGTTTGCCAAATCAGCCAGCCAGCCAACCAACCATTGGGTTGGTTCTCAGAGGTTCATTAATTTAATTTAATCGTTGTTTTCAATTGAATTGCATGAGTATTTATTATAAAAGTGTAGACGTTGCAAAGCTTGGTCCTGTGCATGCGTATGTCGGTAGGTTTTGTCAATTATCTGGACATATATAAACCTACATTTGTTTTCAAAAACTGATCACTTTTAGGCCTGAAAATTCAACGATATGGCGACTTATGAGGAGTTTATACAGCAGAACGAAGACCGCGATGGTATTCGCTTTACTTGGAATGTCTGGCCTTCAAGTAGGATTGAAGCTACAAGGCTGGTGGTACCACTTGCCTGCCTGTACCAACCGCTAAAAGAACGTCCGGATCTACCTCCGATTCAATATGAACCTGTTTTGTGTACCCGTAATACATGTCGTGCAATCCTGAACCCTATGTGTCAAGTAGACTACAGAGCAAAGCTATGGGTCTGCAACTTCTGCTTTCAAAGAAATCCAGTGAGTATTTATATTCTGATGAATAGAACTAAAATATTTAACACAATATAAAAAAAAATCTTGTCGTTTTGTTCTTTAGTTCCCTCCGCAATATGCTGCCATATCAGAGCAGCATCAACCAGCTGAGTTGATTCCTAACTTCTCCACCATTGAGTACACAATAACTAGGGCACAAACAATGCCTCCAATATTCCTGCTGGTTGTGGATACATGCATGGATGAAGAGGAACTTGGAGCTTTGAAAGACTCCCTGCAAACATCTTTAAGTTTGATGCCACAGAATGCGTTAGTTGGATTGATAACCTTTGGACGCATGGTGCAAATTCATGAATTAGGTGAGTCGTTTTATTCGTAGAAATATTGAGAAAAACTCTTGTTAACTTTTAAACTGGTACAATATTCAAAATTTCTAAATTCATACCATGATTTTATTACCCATATATCTTCTGGGCTGAGAATTCTAACTTTTGGCATTTCTTACTTTTTAATTATGAATTGGGCATGTAAAGAAAAAATTCTGATTCAATTCCAAGACCATTTAGAAATATCACTTTTTTGTTAAAATTACTACACATACCAAATAACAATCATGCTTTGGTCTTTACTTTTGCTTAAGTAATTACTGTTACTTTACTTTGAATACAAGTATGTATGTTTTTGGATTACCCTTTCAAATTACAACTTGAAGGCAAGCTATTCATTTTATGAAAATTTTGTTTACTTGCAGGTACTGAGGGCATTTCCAAGTGCTATGTGTTTAAGGGTACTAAAGATTTAACTGCCAAGCAGATACAAGAGCAGTTAGCTATTGGTCGGGTCAATGCCCCTGTGAATCAACAAATGCGAGCTGGAGCTCCGCCACCACAACCACCAGCTCATAGGTTCTTGCAGCCAGTAAAGCAATGTGACATGGCTCTTACAGACCTGCTTGGAGAACTTGGCAGAGATCCTTGGCCCTTAGGTGTTGGTAAACGCCCATTGAGAAGCAGTGGTGTAGCACTTTCATTAGCTGTTGGTCTTTTGGAGGTCACTTATCCTAACACAGGTGCAAGGATTATGATGTTTGTTGGTGGACCATGTTCACAGGGGCCAGGTCAAGTGGTCAACGATGAGCTGAAGCAGCCAATTCGCTCTCATCATGACATCCACAAGGATAACGCCAAGTACATGAAAAAGGCTATCAAGCACTATGAAGCACTTGCTCTGAGGTCGGCCACCAATGGCCACGCAGTAGACATCTATTCTTGTGCATTGGACCAGACAGGTCTCATGGAAATGAAGCAATGTTGTAATTCAACTGGGTAAGTGATAATACTTTGTTTTAATAGTACTAATTTGTTTCTAAAATAAATAAACCCACACCTTCTTAATTATGTTCGCTTAAAAAATTATGTATCCCAATTAAATAATATTTATTTGTGACATAAAAGCACTACATGAACATTTACTGAGTGCTTTGCTGTCTTATGCATTTGTCTCTTACTTTAATTATAATTATTTAAGGTCAATAAAGCAAAAATCCTCATTCTTTTTTTGATGATTAAAACTTAAGATTTGATTCTTCTTTAGGCTGAATTAAGCTTATAAGTGTGCAAAAACGGATTCCTTCTAATCTTACTTACAAATATCGTTCTATCCTACTTATAATAATAATAGTGAAAGTTTGAAAGTTTATTGCTGAGTCTGCCAAAAACTGCTAAATGGATTTGGATAAAATTTGGCATATGGAAAGAATACAACCTGGAACTATTATGCATGATGATTTGTATTATTATCAAATAAAACAAAGAACAATGGGCATATGTACAAAAAATTGATTTGGACATATAGTAGATATATTATTCTTTGTATCATAATATAATAATATGATAATATTTTTTTAAATATCATTCTTTAGAATTACAAATATGGTATTGGACTTTTTAACCGTGCACAAAAGTATCTTACATGATCTTTTAATAAATAATGTACTATGAGATTATGCAAAAAACATATGAACATTTATGACATAAAAAACAAATAAATTTTTTTTTTGAGATAATTCTTTCATGTTTTGAATAATATTGACTTGGATTTATTCTGCTTTGAAATATAAAGAGGTGTAAACATCTGTATGAGACTACTCATTTTAATAGATATTTTATAATAAACATTATCTATTAAAATGAGTAGTTTCAAGTTAAAATAGACAAAACAACACACATATATTATGTTGTAAAATCAGTACAAAAACATCTCATACTCATATAGAAAAACAAGCATGTCATCAAAATATTACAAAATGCTGTTCCTGTAATAATATTCACTTATACCTTAAAGGGCATAATTTTAGGGGATTTAGTTTATTAATTATTGTTATTAATTTCTTATATTTATTTATTTCTAGGGGCCACATGGTGATGGGTGATTCATTCAACTCTTCACTTTTCAAGCAAACATTCCAAAGAGTATTCGCCAAGGACCAGAAGGGAGATTACAAAATGGCTTTCAATGGAACTCTTGAAGTCAAATGTAGCCGGGAACTGAAAAGTAAGTTTCATTGTTCAATAAAATGTTATAGATTCTATAAAACGATCTTTGTCATGCAATAAATATCTGTGGGCAACTAGAGACGCGAGGAGATATCTGATTTAGAACGCAGCATTGAAATATGTTTAGGGTAGCCCTAGGGTATGATAAAATAATTACGCGAGGTATTAGGCCTCTACGAAACGCCTGTCACGTGGGTGACTCACGATTTTTTTTTTGGGTTAATTGTAAACATTAACTTAAAACAATGGGACTTCGGGTCTGCATTCAATATCCGAGCCGAGCAAAAATGGAATGAAAATGTGAATAAATATCATACCAATCTTGATTCGCTCGTCGCCCGGCTACCGTCCAAAATGACATTGCGTCGTAAAAAATTTTCAAAATTAGAACGCTCAAAGAAGTCGAAGATGCATAACGTGATGCTATAATGAACTTCCTAGTTGCAGCTGCATAAACTGAAAAATTGTGGCAAGCTATAATCAGCTGTAATGCAATGATACACGATTTAAGTTTAAGTGTTTTTAATTTACCTGAGACACTATTTACGCCAATGTTAGTACATTACAAATATTACGATGAATTTTTATCATAGTTGTTCAGTAAAGCGTATTTGATACGAATTCATTTTTTCTGAATGAAATTCAGAGTTCTGGACTTACTACTAACTTTACAACTAATTTGTATTTATTTTTGAACTTCTATAATACAAATGCTGCTCCGATCGACGAGGCCCTGTGAAATCCGAGCAAATCTCTAACCCTCTCCTGTTTCCAGTTTCTGGAGCCATCGGGTCCTGCGTGTCCCTGAACGTGAAGGGGCCCTGCGTGTCGGACCAGGAGGTGGGCATGGGCAACACTTGCCAGTGGAAGATGTGTACCTTCACACCCAGCACTACGATGGGCATCTTTTTTGAGGTAAATTCACATATATATATGTATGTAAAGTTAAAAAGTTTGTTTATTTAAACTCAATACAATAGAGTTTTTTTTAATTCAATTCAATAGAGTAAATTTTTTTGTGAAAGCTTAATTATAATTAAATGAAGGTTGAAATAATAATAAAATTGGTTGTATCGGATTCAATCCTCTTTTGAGTTTTTGTGTATTCTAGCTTTCTTTACAACAACCATGACTCACTTACTTTTAAGTCAATTAGTTATAATAAAATTATAATTTTTGCAGTAAAATATTTTTAAAATTATATGGTTTTTATGTTGTGAAATGGTAGAAAATGGACAAACATATCAGAACTGCATGTACTCACAGATTTTTTGTGACTAACTATCGTTCTAAACCAACATTTTCTTTCGTAATTTCCTACGACAGACCTAAATCTATTTACAAGAACAGTAGCCTACCCACAACATATGCTCCTATTACACCCCAGCCTTGATCTCAGGTGGTGAACCAGCACGCCAGCCCGGTGCCAGCCGGCGGTAGGGGCTGCGTCCAGTTTATCACGCAGTACCAGCACTCCACCGGCCAGAGGAGAGTCAGGGTCACCACGCTCGCTCGCAAGTATGTAGGATTTATCTGAAGGAGAAGTAAACATGAAGCATTGTAAGAGCAGACTCCTCTTAAACAACTCTTAAAAAAAATTTTAATTTCCCAGAATTTAACGTGATTTATTTTTCTGTTAGTATTTGTTGTAATAATGTAATAATAGAGGTGCTGCACACATGTTCGGGACATATTCGACATGACATATTCGGGTTGGCAAAACTTGTTGAAACTGCCAAATGCGCGGTTTACACGTAAGTAGTTAAGTTGGTAACTAAATTTTAAGTTACTACATGTGACTTGTGCGTCCAAACGGATTAAGCAGTTAAGCTCATAAGTTCAGTGAAGATGAACAGTAATGAATGTCAAGGAATTCGTCAATTCTGTACCTAGATATGTGGTAAACGAGATATTGGACAAATTCAGAAAATAACATGTTTCGGATATTGAAATCTCTATAAGTGGTGTGAATATTCCTATCCACACTGCGGGGTAGTGGACTGTATTTAATAGATAGCTGGTAAATCTTAATTCATTCCCTTATTGAAAAACACTCTCGGCACGACTAAGCACTGACCTCATATGCTCTTCTTGCGGCGAATCCAGGCAGAGGGTCCCTTCATCCGATCACCAGCACTGACACCTCACAAGATCTTTGATTCACGATTGTTCCGGGTTATTTCTTTGTAACAAATTATATTTTAGTGGAGCGGCCGGCGCGCGCGCGGTAAGTTATCCGAAGCAAATTATGAATGTTCACTAGGCGGCGCTGATGCTCGTGACAATGACATTTGTCACAAGCGCGGTAAGTTCATGCTGGTCGGTTTGTAGGTACCAATCCACCATCATTCAACCAGCAAGGAAACAAAATGTGGTTCAGCGTGCCCAGTAGTGCGATGAGAGTGTAATCAAATTACGATTTAAAAGCAATGCAAAATTTAAAAAACGGCCAAACCATATGCCCCCGGCCTTGAAAGATCCTCTTTCAAAATTAGCGCGGAAATTAAAAAGAAAACCATATTGGTGTAAATGCGGGTCATTGAACCATATTGCAGTGCGTAAAAATATTCGAATCAAACAATGCGTAACCAAATAACACAAGTTAAAGCGAACGGTTGAGTTTAAATTGACGGGGTTCAACTAATTGCTATGCGGTAATATGAAATAAAATACTATATTGTAACGTAAAGAAATGCGGTTCGTCATAATGCGATATACCCTAAGCCCTAACTGTATATATAAATGCGAGGATATGTGATATTACGTAAATATATGTGCGTATATATAAATACCTTAGAAGATATGCGATTAATATACAAAAAAAAAATGCGTAATACATATATAGATTATTATAAAATATCAAATTATATTAAAATGCGTTTTACTATTGTGTAGGAAGCGGACACAGTTTAACAACTGGGCGTTGGTAGGTACCATACTTGGTCCTGACCTCCGCAATGCGGATAATTCCATCCTTGCCTCGTATGACTTTGGTAATAATACCCAGAGGCCAAGTTAGTGGTGCAGCATTGTCCTGCATAACAACAACGACCATTCCTTCCACGATGGGAAGACATGGCGTGTTCCACTTCTGCCTAGCTTGTAATGTATGAAGATACTCCGAATGCCATCTTTTCCAGAACGATTGTACAAATTTGTCTAAAAGTTCATACCGTTTAAGTAAATGCGTTGAAGTTGTCTCGACTGGAAAAGCGGGGAGGATCTTCAGCAGTGCGGTATGCAGGAAGTGAGCAGGGGTAAGGGCCTCAGGTTCCGAGGGATCGGAACTGAGAACAGTAAGTGGACGAGAATCGAGCAGAGATTCTACTTGCACGAGTACTGTCGAAAGCTCTTCGAAGGTGAGAATTTGTGTTACGGTAGAATCCGAAAATGCGAATATAAAATCAATGCGATAGCGAGCGTTATATGTGTTGAGAACCATCTTGACGAGTTTGGACTGGAGGAGCGCTGCGTATACCTCCAGTCGTGCGAGAGAAATTACCTTAATAGGTGCGAATTTAGATATCACTAAGGTGACCGTGCGTGAACTTGGAGAGGAGACATGGAAGTACACCACTACACCATATGCCTTTTCACTGCCATCTGCAAATCCAACTATGACTGCCGAGCATTGGTAAACGACACCAATGTGGCGCGAAATTCTCAAATGAGACAATAGTGGTAATTCGACGATACATTTATCCCATAATTTAGTAATGTGCGGTGGTAAAATAAATAATTCTTCAATTAAAAGTTTAGCGAATAAAACAACAGGAGCTACAAGTCCCAACACAACATACAAAAGAGCGACAGAAGATAACATATTCGTTTTAGAATAAGGGCGGTCGTCAGTATTGACAAAGAAAGCAAAAGCGTCTTCAGAAGGAAGCCAACGAAGTCCTAAAATGTTTATAGTGTCATATTTGTACAAATCAACACTCTGCGTGAATAGGAGAGCCTCAGGAATATGCTCCAGAACTTCCGAGGAATTTCTGAACCACCTGCCAAAATGAAAGCCCTCGGCCTTGAACAGCTTTATCAATTGACGGGCGACCGCGCGTAGTGCAAGAAACGGTAAAGATTTTAAAACAAAAATAACGCGATCACGTTGATATGTTTGTAGTCAAATCTATGTAAAATGCGTTGAAAAGGACGATCCTGTTCGCGGGTTTCAATTTGCAGATACATTTGTTGAATATCTCCACAAATAGCGATTTTAAATAAGCGTAAATTCAATAAAATGTCAAAAATGTCCTTCTGCAGATTAGGGCCACAATGTAAATGGTCATTTAGTGAAGTTCCGTTGTCAGACTTAGCACTAGCGTCAAGCACAGGTCTAACTTTCGTAACGACCTTGTCCTCTCGTAAAACAGGATGTTGCGGTACCTATGTAATAAGCGAAATTATGGGAGTCATCTATCACAAGCGTTAAATATGATATGTCAAGGTAATCTTTTATGACATCATCATATAGCGTTTTGAGAAGCGGTTGCGTCGCAAAACGACGTTCTAGGTACAGAAACCGGCGTCGTGCGATATCAAACGTATCCCCGAGACAGCTCGGATCACGTTGAAAAGGAAGTGCGACTTTATACCTCCCGAATGCGTCTCTTGTCGTAGTTGCGGCGTAAAAGTCCTCACAATAATTGTCATCAATACTAATTGGCGGTTTCGCATCAACCTTTTCTATATCCCAGAACTTGTGAAATAAAGATTCCACCTCACAAGTAGCGATGGAACAGAACGAAAGTGACGAATGCGGTGACGAAATAGAAGTAGGTGCGTCACCGAGGACGACATAACCTAGGACGGTTTCTAAAGCGGTTGGATATCCAGGCTTGTTTACGAGTTTGCCAGGTAGAAGAAGTTGCGCAAAGAGGTTGACACCCAGCAGAATGTCAACATCTCCGGGTGTGTTCCATAGATCGTCAGCGAGCGGAATATGGCCAAAGGCTGCAAGAGAAGATCGATCGACTGGACATACGGGCAGTTGTCCGGTAATTTGATTGAGCACCAAAGCGTCAATAGCAAATGAAGCAAGAGAGTTGAACTTCGACCTGAGGGATAACTGGACTGAACCTCGAACTACCTGTGCGGTACCTCCTATACCTTGTACAGTGACAGAAGGCGCATTGCGATTAGGACGTAAGCCTAATTTTCTATAGCATTTCGCAGTAACGTAATGTTTTTGCGAACCTGGATCTAATAAACAGCGAATTATATGTTCACGGCCATCATGAGCAACGGCGTAAACTTGAACAGTGGCTAAGACCTCAGTCTTAGCGAGCGAAAGATGAGAAGACGTTGACGACAATGTGCACAAAGCGACTTCGTCCGATTGCGGTTGATGTTGTGAGGATTGCGGTTTATCCGCGGGAGGATTTGAGCGAACGCGGTTATAAGCGGTATGGTCCTGAGAAGGAACCGAATGGTGCGGTTGCGCATCTCCAAAGTGCAGCAAGGTATGATGTCTAGCATTACACTTGCGGCAAGAAGAAGCAGATTTACAAGTACCAACTGAATGGTGCGGACTCAAACAATTGTTACACAATTTGTTGAGTTTTGCGAATTTATATCGATCATGCGGTGCGAGTTGACGAAATTGCTGACAACTATAAATATGATGCGGTTCGCCGTGGCAGCATAAGCATTTGCCACGGGGCGGTTGCGTAGAAACAAAAGCAGAATGCGTACGAGCGGAAGCAGGCGGTGAGGAGCACGCGCCGGGGTTGCCAACACCACCGCCACCGCGTGTTGTAGCCGTGCGCTGCAGGATCTTCACCTGCTCGTTCACAAACGTAACGAAGCTATCGTAAGATGGCATTGCGTCTTTCGATCCCCGAAGTGAGGACTCATAAGCCCTAGCGGTTTCTGTGTCTAATAATTTTAATCCCATATAAACGAACAAAAAGTCCAGTAGGTCATCGACCTTTAGTTGTTTGAGCGCGGAGATCAACGTGGTATATTTATCTATAAATTTTTCCAAGTTAATAGCGGACGAACTAATCAACGGTTTTAATGAAAATAATGAATTTAGGTAAGAAGTAGCCAAGACGCGGTTGTCCTGGTACTTGTCTATCAAAGCGTTCCAAATAATTTGGTAATTGTCCGCGGAGGGAATAAGACCGGCACAAATATTTGAAGCCTTCCCAGTGAGATGACTAACTAAGTAATGAATGCGTTCCGAGTCCGATAAACTGTTGTTGTCATGGATGACGCGCTTAAATGTTTCATGAAAATATGGAAAGTTCTGAATTTCACCGTCGAACACGGGAAGCGTAATCCGCGGGATTTTCACTAAATTCGGAACGGATTGATTACTGTCGGAATGAAGCAGAGCGGAAGCAGAAGCGGGAGTGCACGCTGCGGCACTCTTTCGATCTACGCGTTCAAGCGTCGACTTAATGAAATAAAACATTTCATCAAACGTAGTGAGCGATTGGTAGTTAACTTCGTAAGACGAATCCTGTTCTAAGCGATACAAGTTAAGTTGATCAACTATCTGTATGTATTCACTTCTAAGTTGATCTATCAAGCGAGCTTGAGCGACAAATGTACTGCGTGACTTTTCACTGCGTAAATCCGAAATAAGATCGAATGTGCGTTGTAAAGAATTAAAGTATTGAGCGCGCTTAGCCTCATACAATTTAATTTTGTTCGATATTTCTGCCATCTTAACGATAAATATTTTTTAGAAATAAAATATAAATTAAAAGTTCAAAATAAAGTAGACAATGTTTTATTAACAGTAAATGCAATAAAATATAATGTAAAACACATTGAAGTAAACAGTACTAACTATACAACCGTGCGTTTAAAGTTACGTTAAATCAAAACACAAAAATTGTGCATAAGTAAAAAGTGCATAAACTAAATTAAATGCGTAAATCCGCGAGTAAAACCGTGAGCGAGTAGCAAGCGAGCGACGGAATATTGTATAAGTCAGTACGACATTTATTCAAAACAAAAATACCTAAACAGGTGCGTTGCGAAATTTATTAAAGAAACAAATAAATTCGAAAATCAAACAAGCGAAACCGTGAGCGAATATAGTATAAAGCGAACGAGCAAAGGAGTGTACCTACAACGCGAGGCCAAACACAAAAAAATACCTAAAAAGGTGCGTTATAAAGTTTATAAAATAAACAAACAAATTTGTAAATCAGCGGGTGAAACCGTGAGCGAATATTGTATAGCGAGTATATAGCGAACGAGCACAAGAATGTACCTACAACGCGAAATTGTGTGCAAGAAATACCTAAATAGGTGCGTTATAAAGTTTATAAAACAAACAAACAAATTAGTAAATCAGCGGGCGAAACCGTGAGCGTATATTGTATTAGCTAGTATATAGCGAGCGATGGAATGTTCCTACAGTGCGAGGTTTAGAACAAAAAGAATTACATAAATAGGTGCGTAGCGATATATAACTAAATAATAGTATTTAGTGCGGATAATAAAGTATTAAAACTGTGGTCCACTCCATAAACGAACATATATATTTTTATATAAAAAATATGTAATATATCCTATTAAAACAAGAAATTCCCAGTAAATATATAACTTGGATTAAATGTAGTATTAATACGAAGTTTATATATGTATTACAATAGTAGAATGTATGTATTGAGGTTCGGCGGGTCAGCGCTGTGCGTTAAGAATTAATATTTTATTGTAAGATTTCGAATCACCGTCACTTGTACGGGGCGTTGTTCACTTAGGAACAAAATCGAATAAAACAATATAAATGCGATATATTTCTACGAAATATGAATAGATTAAGCGTTACTGAGTAATAATAAAGCAGCAGTTTTAGATATTGTAATGAAATAACTATATTTTAAAAGATTTCCTTTTACGTTGCGTGAATACGATTGAAGCAATAAACACTTTTATAGTCTAAGCAATAAGGTTCAATGTCCCATGCGCGAAATTGTAATGAATTATATTTTAATAGTCGAAGAGACTGAAAAGATTTAAATATCCAGGGTCGTAAGGACCAAAAATTATGGTGTGAATATTCCTATCCACACTGCGGGGTAGTGGACTGTATTTAATAGATAGCTGGTAAATCTTAATTCATTCCCTTATTGAAAAACACTCTCGGCACGACTAAGCACTGACCTCATATGCTCTTCTTGCGGCGAATCCAGGCAGAGGGTCCCTTCATCCGATCACCAGCACTGACACCTCACAAGATCTTTGATTCACGATTGTTCCGGGTTATTTCTTTGTAACAAATTATATTTTAGTGGAGCGGCCGGCGCGCGCGCGGTAAGGGATGCGAAGCAATTATAAAATGTTCACTAGGCGGCGCTGATGCTCGTGACAATGACATTTGTCACAAGCGCGGTAAGTTCATGCTGGTCGGTTTGTAGGTACCAATCCACCATCATTCAACCAGCAAGGAAACAAAATGTGGTTCAGCGTGCCCAGTAGTGCGATGAGAGTGTAATCAAATTACGATTTAAAAGCAATGCAAAATTTAAAAAACGGCCAAACCAATAAGAATATATTTTTTTCTACATTTTTTTAACTCGTTTAATCCACTAGCATTCCTATTTTAAATATTCCTCAACAAATTTTAAAGTTGAAACTAAACTCAACTCCGAGGTTTTGAAAATAAAATTGAAAATGCGAAATAAATACGAGCTCTTGCCGCCACCCGCTTTGTCAACTTATGCACTTAACTAAAAAATCAAGTCCAAACGTGTTGAGTGAGAAGCCCCGCCCACCTACTTATACGACAAATATAACGAATCCTAATCTACTTAATCACTTGCGTACTAAATTTTAACTGACCACTTGTCACTTGACTGACTGTTAACACGTTATTTTTAACTTAAAATTTTGTTACCAACTTAACTACTTAACCCGTGTAAACCGGCCATAATGACAGTGCCGATAGGTCACTTACTACTCTATCCCACGAAAGTGACGTCATTTGTTTCGAACGCGAAAAGTAAAACTGTTATTATTTATTCCGGTACTACATGCTAGCTTTTTTATCCTTACTTAAATTATGGAGCGGGTCTTCTTTCGAATTGCCTGTTTTAGTCATTAGTTGTGAAAGATTAAAAATTCTATTCTGAGAAAATAGCGTTCGGTTTTTTTTAATTTTTTTTTATATAACGATAATAAGATAAAATCTTGACATTTTTAATTTACACTGCTCAATATTGCTTTACTGATCCATTTCTAACGTAACCCTCGTTCTCCCAGCTGGGGCGACGCAGCCGTGAACCTGCACCACATCTCCGCAGGCTTCGACCAGGAGGCGGCGGCCGTGGTGATGGCGCGCCTGGTGGTGTACCGCGCCGAGCTCGAGGACGGGCCCGACGTGCTGCGCTGGCTGGACCGCATGCTCATCCGCCTGGTGAGTGTGCTTGTATTGGTGGGCACAACTTTGTCGCGATCTTCGCGATGGCTGGATCCCGCGTGAACGGGTGCCGTTTGAGAGTGTTCGTCGTTTGGATACTTGGGGAGAGAGAGAATTGCCGAGCTACAAAGGATGATAAGAATAATTTTGTATAGACATAAAGAGACATTGTGATTTTATTTTGTGAAATTATACCCGTGCAGTTTCTTACCAGTTCTTCTTCACGAAGGTTGTTCGGAACTGGTGGTAGAGTCATGCTTTATTTGACGTCAATAAGAACAAGTATTTGTCAATGTTGAGAAATAAATATTTGTCGTATTGTCGTATTGGTGTATTAAATATTTGAGAAATAAAATAGGAGTCGTGATGGTCCAATATACGTGGGTCAAGTCGGTGTTCTGTAACTCTTACTAGGGCTGAAATCTATACAGCCAACTAAGACTTATCTCAGCTAAATGGTAAAATGAAAATCGACTTTCTTTTAAACTATATGGTGTCCATATTCTGAAAACATTTGACGCCAATCTTGTCGAAATGGAACCATGAGATTTTCATCTCTGTACAGCTTGAAGCAAAGTCGCTTTCTATTTTACCATTTAACTGAGATAAGTCTAATCTTTATAGATCAGCGTAAGATAAAATATTCGTGCTGTAAAATCTAAGTATTGTTAGGTTATGCTACAAACTATCTGCAATTTAACGATTGTTATCATATTTCATAATCGTAGTATTAAAATTAATTTTAACTTTTTTACACTTTGAAATGGATTCCAAAGTTTAACTCGTGCACGTTCCAACTATGCGATAACATGTGTACCCGATTCAAAAGGTTAATTAATTAGTTTCTTGTATTTTCATTCACAATTTTGGTATAGACAAACGCTGTTATTTTCTCAATGTCACTTATATTTGACGTGCACGCAGCGTATGGTGTGCATTGAGCTTGTCTATAGATTGCAACTGTATGTGCGTGACAATAATGTACTAATTCTACACGCACACAAAAGCGACGACAACACAGTGTGACAAGATGGCGGCGGCCACACAAACTTAAGTTGCACATTTACAAGCACTCGAAAACAGGGCCGCGCGCACAAATGAGTTCAATGGAAAAATACCATCCCGTAGATTTTTAAAATAAGAATGAACATGCTTCTCTTTCTGTCAGGTGAGACGGGCTGTCAATTGGAGTTTTAATGTTATTTATCACACCGCATTAACCTCGTTCCTTCCCCTCCAGTGCCAGAAGTTCGGCGAGTACGCGAAAGACGACCCGAACAGCTTCCGCCTGTCGGAGAACTTCAGCCTGTACCCGCAGTTCATGTACCACCTGCGACGCTCGCAGTTCCTGCAGGTGTTCAACAACTCGCCCGACGAAACTACTTTCTACAGGTCAGTTGTAGGAACTAAGGTCGACTGGGGCACTTGCGGCGAGAAAATAACACAGAGACGTGAGGTTTTCTCCATGGAATGTCTGCTAACGTTTTACAGTATTTTCTGGTTTACTATCATATTTTTTTTATGAGCGATTTGGACGGCCGTGGCATATGTAGTGGTACGTGGTAAGTAGTGACTCTGGTTCGAGTCCTGGTCGGGGCATTCATTTGTTCTCGGGTGATGGTTGTTTATATATGTATGTTTATTCTGGGTTCCCCCCCCCCCCCTCAGTTCGCTGTATGGTCATCATCTGGAAATAAGTAATGGACGGTGGACAATAGATAACTCCAAGACAATATTTAAGGTCGTTCATTTCATATACAGCTCGATGAAAATATATTCTGCGGAACCGGAGTAGACACCCGGTGAAATAGATATAACTTTGTACTTGTAAGCTGAATTTAGATATATCGCTACCCCACCACCGCGCAGTCCCATGCTGTCATTCCTTATCTGGACGACTATGAAGTTGGTGTAATATTGGGTACTGAGAAAAGCAGTTTTTTTTACTGAACTAATTTTTAATTATTTTATATATATGTGTACTTTTGTTTTGTAGATTGTGTCAATCTTGTTTTATAAAAAGTCTTAAGAACAACAAAGGGGTGTTTTGAAAATTAATCTCTGAAAAACTTATCATTTTATTGCATATATGCGTAAGATTCAAAGAAAGACAATATTTTCAACTCTAAAGCGCAACTTTTGTTTTTGTTTGGTTACCCTACACTTTAAAACAACGGCTCCAACAATTCCAGACACATGCTAATGCGGGAAGACCTGACGCAGTCCCTCATCATGATCCAGCCGATCCTGTACTCGTACAGCTTCGGAGGGCCGCCGGAGCCCGTGCTGCTGGACACCTCCTCCATCCAGCCCGACAGGATCCTGCTGATGGACACCTTCTTCCAGATCCTTATCTATCATGGCGAGGTAGGTTGGAAAGGGTTTCGTAGTTTTAAGGTATAATGAAGGATTTGCTGACGGCTCTTCCTTGCTCCATTGACAGAAATCGGCCTTCCTTTGTGGAAATCAATGACATGACTTGGCTAGTTCCGCGGCGGTTCAGTGACAGCACCGCAATCCCCAACTAACTTGCAAGCAGTGGCATTTGCAGACCAGGTCGTTGTGCGCTGATGCCCTGGCTGGGGCGAAGCACGTGTCGCTGGCGGAAGCATTGTGTGTTTACAGCTTTCTACAGTACCTAATACAATAACCTACCACGCACCCACCCTTAGCTTAAGTAACATGTTCTTACAAAAAGTTGTAAACCTGTGTGACCTGTATGTTAAACATTCGGACCAGAGGTAATTGGAATAATAATAAATTAGATGTTTTGCCTGCGTGGTCAAAGAAGAATTTCATGGTTTGCCGTGGAATTGAGGTAAAGTAGCCTTTGTCACTCTCTAGGTCTCCAACTGTCTACACACAAAAACCACAGTCTATCGTCGCGCTGTTTCCATGTGAGAGGAACAAACGAACACGCTTACACATTTATAATAGAATAGATTAGTTCCCTTCACTGTATTTACCACTTAATTTAAATGAATCGCCCTAAATATTCCCATCTTTCATGATAATTTAACCTTGGGTTAATCATAAACATTTTGGAATGTTTTGCTATTCGTGATTTTGTGCAATTTAATTTTAGGTTCTCTAATACGTAAATAATCGAAGAAGTTAGAAAAAGTTAAATTTTACTGGTTATTATATTCGTAATGATTACAAAGACGCTCTGTAACTCTTAACTATTCAAGAATATCTGAAAAATCTATAGTAGACTTATTGTAACCAACTCATCTCCACGACACAGACGATAGCCCAGTGGCGCGCACTCCGCTACCAGGACATGGCGGAGTACGAGAGCTTCGCGCAGCTGCTGCGGGCTCCTGTCGATGACGCGCAGGAGATCCTGCAGACCAGGTTCCCGGTGCCGAGGTACATCGACACGGAGCATGGAGGCTCACAGGTGAGTTGATTTTCGGTTTGATTTACAGTTAGATATATTGCTATTTTTAGACGTATTTTTTTTTTATTGCTCTGAAACTGATGGAAACATTTAATAGGTCTCTTTATTATTTATTACATAGTACTATAAGCTAAATCTGTTTCATAATAAAATAGTATAGATGTTTTATTTCACGAGTGATCTTTAGGAACGTGTCAATTAGTACGACATTTGAATATAAGAATTGTCAACTTGAAAAGTTCTACGTGAATGCGCTGAAAGCTAACTTCAAAACATCTTTCGTGAATTAAATACATAAAGTTATGGTCTAGAAAAAGCAGGAAATCACTTCTCTATAAACACGGCTGCATGTACAGGATTTCCCAAAGAAGTGAACATTTTAAGATTATACAATCGGCTGGTGTTATTGCAATCCGAATAAAAAAAAAAAGCAAATTAATATGGCCTAAAAGAAAACAAAATTACATCTTAATAACTAGAGTGAGTTTCATCCACGGAGCCACGCCCCACTCCGAGGTCGCTCAACAAGAACTACACTGAACATACATTAAATCAAATCAATTATCTGTTTATTAATATATCAATTCAACATATTCATTTACACTTTGATTAATCTAAATCAGCAAGATTTTAATATTAACCAACGCTGTGATACTCCGCAAATCATCTATACTGCGAGTTTACATACCTACTCTTGCACGCCATCGTTCAAACAACAGTATTATAATTACTCCTTAGACCAGCTCAAACCAATTATAGAGCATGGGAACATCCAATGACAAATTTTTGGAACCGGGGCACAAATTCGATGTGGGCCTCTCCAATGTGTCCAAGTGAGATAAATTGCTCAAATATAGGTATGATATACAGGAAGATTCATCGAGATGGGTTAGGATGGGAAAGTCCGAAACTATGAAAGATGTAGATATTTCTTCTAAGGAACCGTGTTGTCGATTTTACAGTTTAAAAATAGTGCATTCAAAAATTTTCGTACACTGTAGTGCACCGAGCAAAATCGTATGTTACTTTATTACAAAAACTTGTTTTATAAATTCTGAAATGTGATGCTCTAGATGACAGTGATCGCATAAATTTATCTTTGTCTTAATTGATATATGTTTTATCTTTCGCCGGCATTTTGATTTTTCTGTGGTACTGCGGAGGATACCATGCTCCAAAAAAAAAAAATTTTAGGCCTTTGAATTATTGGTTAATCTTCATTTGTCATCTTCATTTGTATGTAATCCTTGCAATATGTAACCAAGAAACAGCACAGATGACCAAGGCTCAACCAAATAGGTATCAACACAATTTCTCTCTAGATATTGATCCTAGCTCCATCATATCATTAAAATAGTCATACTAATTCGGTATATATATAAAAAAATTTGTTAATAAAAGCTCGCAGGCCAAAGGGATGAAACTTATTTTGACGAAAATTGCAAAAATAATTTGATTTTCAGTCAACGTCTATATGACGTCATATAGACGTATTTTCTATGCTTTTTGGTTTCACTGTCGTGTCAATGTTTTCAACAAACGTCTGTCACCAACAATTCATAGAAAATTGTAGAGTTGTTCATTCCAGGCAATACAAAAAACTTTAAAGTGCGATTTAAATAATATAACTATTCAGTTTCGGCCAGTTTCTTTCTTCTTCATAATCATTATGTGCAAACTCAACAAACTCGAGTGAATAGGTATCTCGTGGATAGAGGTGTAACACCTTCGTCTTTATCCTCACTTTCCCTCAGGTGAGATAGAAGACAAACATCTAATCCTTTTTCAATAAATAAAAAAAAACTTAGTTGTGTTCCGTATTATGGGAAGGATCATGGTCATGGCCGACACTTACCATTTGTCAAATGAGACATTCGTTAGCCTGCTGATAAATAAAAAAATTACTACTCTGTGGGCCACAAAAAAAAACAATTGACAGCTTAACAACTTCTTTAATATCTTAAAAACATGCATTTAACTTATACAATAAGTTAATACAAATAACTGTAATTACCTGTTATAATTCACAGTCACTGATAACTCGTCACATTCCTCTTTTGTAGATTCAACTAGCTTAGTTTACTAACGACAAACATATTGTTTGTGTTATTCAGGAATTCTTAACGGAGAATTGGGGCCGACTGTTTTTTTTTAGTTTCTACCAAGACACTTTCTACAAGTCGGCCCTCAGTTATTCAGGAACTGAGTGCTAGCATTATCGAGCATCTTATTCAAGCTCAGAACATGTTCAAGGATGTCACTAATTCGTTGTTGGCTCTGCATGAGCTTCTCGATGTGTGTGTCGGCGAAGATGTGGTTGTGCGAGTAGGGCCTCTGCTGGCGGGAGGCGACGCGCGTGTGCTCCGCCGGCTGCGGCTCGTGCTCGCGCTCCAGCTGCGCGTGGTACCGCGCCGCATTGCCGTAGTGCTCCTTGTTGTAGCGCCAGATGTCGTCCAGCCGCGGCGTTAAAGACTCCTGGTATGGCTCTAATTGCTCAATGTTCATCTGCATCTGATTCTTGATCCTGCTCCACTGCTCCGTGCTATCGATCGGCACCTTCGAGTCGGCTTGCAGCGGCGGCCGGACTATCTTTTTCGGTTTCTCTTGCGTAAATTTCTTCGGAACAATTATGTTCTGATAGACTGGATGCGCCGGTGATATGATGCGGAGAGGCGGTATTTCCGCGATGTTCGTTTGTATTTTCGTGACGACTGGTTGTTTTATCTCGTGTACCTTGTCGTAGGATACGACGGGAGGCAGCCAGAACCGTTTATCTGGTCGCGGTGGGCCGTGGCCGAGATGAGTCGCTGTTGAGTACTGGACGTGGTGTTGGGGGTTAGAATACTCGTAAGTTTGCGGCACATTCAGCAACTCTTGCGCAGGAGCATCGTATAGTTGCGGCTGTTGAAACTGAGGCTTCACAAAATCGTATGTCGGCTGATTGATAGGAAGCATGTACGACTGAGGTTGCGGGGGCGCGCTGTACACAATGTGTGGTTTCAAAGTGACAAAATTTCGCGGTTGGTACTGCATTCGTTTGACATGTAATTGTTGGCTTTGTTGAGCTAATGGCTGCTGTAATTCATGTACTTTTTCTTGTGTATTTTGTGGCGCAAGATGAACACGTTCACGTGGCTTCTCTTCTAAAACGTACAAGGGGGATGCTTGAGGATGTTCTTTATTATTTTGATATTGCGGATCGATTGGGTATGGTACGTGAACTGTGTCAGTTAGAAAATTTGTGTCTGAAACTGGTGAAAGTACGATGTTTGGAAGATTTTGCCATTGATCTGTTGCTGCCTGAGCTTCGTGAGTAGGCAGTTGCACCTGTGTCTGTTGCGGATATTGGTAGTTACTTGCGTATGACAGCTGCGGGACGTGCGCGGGCACTTTTGAAATGGTATACACTGGCTTGATTCCATTGAATACTGGATTAATCGCATAGGCTGGTGGGTGCTCGAAGTGATGATCCTGTTTATTTTGGTATGGATTATACTCGTTCTTGTAATGGTAGTGTGCTGGCGCGTGGTGCGGTAGGGGCTGAATGACTGTCGCCGTTTTATTTGAAATGTTTTCAATCAGCTGCAGTAGCTTTTCAATGTTCTCCACGTGTTTTGTTACATCAATCGTTGGTTTTTCAACTTCTGAAAAAATGGTATTACGATTAAAATAAAAGTGTTAAAAGTTGATAAAAGTCTCATATCTTTTATTTGAATCTCAACCTATAAGTGTTGTTGTTTCTATTTCGGGAATATTTGTACTTGTCTCACTTATTCTTCTTGATGGGTCTGAAACAAAGTATTTTCTAATTTAATGGCTGTTTGATTATGTTTATATAACTTATAAATAAAATCAATACCATACAATAAAAATCCTTAGTCATCACCTGGTTTCATTGATGATTGAAGTTCTTGTCGTATGTGACTTAAAACCAGATCTTTTATACTTTCAGTGAGCTTCGTAATTGAATTCGCGTCAATAACAACTGGCCGTTTACTTGTATTTTCCTCAGCATTTACTTCCTTAATCGTCGAAAATTTCAATTCTGCTACGAGGCGGGGTGCCCCAGTTGTGCTCACTTTTATATTAGTGTCACCTTTAGTTACTCCAGTTTCGGATAAATATTTAGCGACTACATCTTTGATGTAACCGTCCAAATCAGCAATGGGTGGATCTTCTGCTGCGGCTTGCTGGTCTTCGCTGATGTCATCATAATTCTTGAGAGACTCTAGAATGTTCATTTCTTCATAGCTTTCGTTAGCCGCAGATAAATTGTTTTCTACTTTTACAGTAGTTACTATTGGTTTGGTGACTGTAGTGGTTTCGTATATTTTAATAGAAGTTTTAGAGGCGTGTCGTTTAAAAAAATTTGTGAAATTACTATTTTGTAATTTAAATCCGAGTCTTGTAGGTCTGTCAGAGCGTACTGTAACGTTTTTTCTTTTTGTCAATCTGTTTGTTCGTCTATTTTTTTCTGTTATGTTGGCTTTTGGTTTTTGACTACTATCAAGATTTGTTATGTTGCTGGTTACAAATATTTTATAAAGTACGTCTTTACTCTTTGGATTTTTCTCAGGAGACGCAGTAGTATTGTTTAAAGAGGCTGGAAAATGACATAAAAATGCTTTTAAAAAATTCTGTTGTTTATAATATCGAACAAATACTGAAAAAGAGTAGGAAATGATTGAAAATTATATAAATATCGTTTTCAGTCAGGTACTTATTGACTTTTGATGAGTTTGAATGTAGAGAAAATATAATAATAATTCTAATTTAAGATATTTGCATTATTTACCTTGTTGCGTAGTACTACTGGCAATAATAGAGTGGTTCATGTATACCCGGTGTGATATGTTCACCGCTTTTTGCAGATGGTGCAGGTAGCAGTCTTGCTTGACTTGCCTTTAAACAAATGGGTTCGTAATCAGTCGCATTGTGGTTCAATCATTGTTCGATCTAAACATGAGGCTTGTTTCAATCATATCAAATTATTTTAAAATTGATGTTAAATTCAGTTAAAATTGAGAATGAATTATTTTATCCGTATCAAATTATTTTAAAATAGGCAGTTTTTTTGTAGGTATTTTAATTTTCGTTTTTTCATAATCAAGAGATGCGTTCGCGCATTAGTTAGATTTTACCGTAGATACCATAGATTTATATTTATAATCTACAGGATCTATGTATTTTACTTTTCAATTGTTTGCAGTAATATTCACTTTAATTTATTAAAATAGTAAAAAAACAAAAGAACGCTATAAAGACCTATTTGAAAACTGCCTTTTAAGATCAAATTGGTTATATCCATGAGACCAGATTATTTCCAATTTAAAATAAAAGGTACAAATGATTTCGTACTACGAACTGCTAAGATAAACTGGACCCATAAAATTGTTTGTAAATATTACGTTACCTACTTTTGTTTGTGGATATTGCGTAACCTACGTATGTTGAAATTATAAAACACGGCGTGCTCTAAATAGAAACATTGTTTAGTACGCGAGCGATAGAGAATGCAAAGCATTGTATGACAGGGGGGGGGGGGCTAAATAAGCTTTCGACTATAAAATAGAAAAGTTAATAGCATGCCAAATATGTGAAATTGATGTAAGCTTACGGCTGAACGTTTCAAAAGCTTACGCTAATGTTGTTTTATTCACTTTTCTATGCTGTCGTCCAAAGCCACTTGTCTAAGGGAGCTGGTTTCTACAGTTCGACATTGTCGCATCGTACCGCGTTGGATCCAGCGTAATATTTGATTCCACTTACTCATCATTAAATACGCTGCTGACATTGACATTGTGCTCGTTCAGTTTCGAAATCGTCTGACTATCCAGATCGTCCTTCTGCACTCCACTCAACACAAGCACACAAATGATATCTGAAAATTTTACATAGATCTTTGGTCGTCGGTCAGTTTCAACGAATGCAACAAAGAAACGTGTATGGAACCTTTTAATCTTATTTGTGACGTTGCGTCTGTATAAGCGACGCGGAGACACGTACATGCCACTACGCAAACAGCCAGTAGGAGCCTATGCATTGCGCTCTCTTATCGACGTGCTCCTTCATTGTTTCGCGACAATGCAATGTATTATTTCCTTTTCTTTTTAACTTTTACGAGTTTTCATTTTTTATTATGCTTGATTGCCGATCAATCGATTATTATGTTGGTCTGATTAGGCAATAGGTTGTAGGTAGGTAGATAGGATGTCTTGTTGTTCTGCATTTAAATTTATGATAGTGACATTTTAAATGAACACTGCACGTTTGTTTATTGATTTTTGTTTGTTTCCAGGCACGTTTCCTGTTGTCTAAAGTGAACCCATCGCAGACTCACAACAACATGTACGCGTATGGTGGGGTAAGTCGAACTGTTTGTGAATGCTTAACAAAGAGCTCGTGTTTAGCTTAAGTTTAAAAAAAAATACCATTAGAAGTTTCCTTTTTTCTGGCAATGTAACACTTCATTTGTTATACGTAGCTGAACATATGGTCATGGAAGAAGAAATAAAGCCAGTTCAGCTACCCAGTGGTAGTCTTTGGTAATTATGGGATAGCATTTCAATGGCACCAGATAGTTTGAACATGTACATGGCAATATAGATGATGCGACTAATGGCGGTTGTCCCCGTGCAGACTGTAAAAGACCGTCACTTCTCGCCTCCTCTCACTCCTGTCACATTTCACAGATTTCTATACGTTTCAGTGTAGCCTAGTGTTATATAATTATCGTTAAAAAATTTTTTTAGAAATATGAAATGGTTATTATCCCTTATTCAAGGCTAAATTATTAATATTTTCTAGAAAAACATGACAGCCTAATATAATTGGAACTAATTTAATATTCTAAATAAACATACATAATAATTATCATTTCTATGTTGTTACTTTTAGATGAAAACCATGAAAAGCAAACCTTATATATTTGAGTTACTTAGTTACACATTATTATAACACTAACTACTAATTTCAGAATTTTAAAATTAAAACAAAGTAATCATTTGTATAAAAAAAATGCACGGTGTGTTTATCTCCTCGAATTTTCAGATTTAATTTTATAAACAATCTTTTCTTATTTTTCAATATAATTGTCCTGTTGGTGAAGTATATTATAGTTTGTTTATCCTTATTTGTGACACCAACTAGTGTGTTTGTTTCGGTTATTTAATATATATATATAAAAAAAGGTTGTTTACATAACTACCTACCATCTTAAGCATGGTTTGAAAGTTTTATTTTTTTCTTTGTTTCATTGTTGTTTTGGCGATATCCAGGCGATGCCGATACCAACTGCGGTAGTGACTTTTAATTTTTTTTTTGTCGTGGGAATGGCGTTGGCACTGTTGCTTATTTTGCTTTGATGCAGCTGTTTATCTACTAATATAACTTGCGTGCACGTCGCTTTTTCAAAATAATAATGGCGGAAACTCTTTAACAACTCGCTTGTTTTGTTAGATCTTTTTAAACTTTAGATATTGTTTAAAGGGGAATTATATAATAATCTGTAAGTGTAGGTAAGTACGGGATTTAGATTAGGAAATATCTAACAAACGTTGTTGGATGAAGGGTGAAGTATAAACAATTTTTGGTCGAATTTTGAATCTGTTAATAATAAATAAATACTTAAGTATCAAGTTAAATTGTTAAAAATCTGTACTTTGGAAATACTAACATACTAAGTTGGTTGCGCTATAGGGTCTCATATAAGAGATCGTACATACAGTTAAAAAGTTTCCATTATAATTCTAGGTGGGTAGGTGAGTTCTTATTAAGATGTAAAATTTCAATGGTGGAATACAGCACAGGCAATGGAATACAAATATTTTGTTTCACTAAACCGTGTGGTAGATGCGGACCAATTTGGTTCAGTTACTTCAGTAGAACAAAACTTTCAAATAATGACTATTTTGAAACGTTGGTGTTGGTGTCTCACAATTTAATTTTAATTAAATATATTGGTTGCTAATATAATGTTCTATGGGCGGTTCCCAGGCATAACATAGAGATAGAATTGTGCAGTAAATAGCAAAAACTAATTTTTAAGTAAAAATAATGTCATTATTGTATACAGGCTGGCCGTATATTTATAATACGTAAATTGAGTCGGTGCCGTCTCGAGGCATAACTTGTTTTCCCACAGTTTATAGTCTGGTAGCGCTAGATTTTTCGGTTTATTGTATGCAGTTTCCAGACCTAACTACTACAGAATTTTGTGTCATCACGGGTACTTGCTTAGGTAGAAAATAAGGTATTTGTATTTTTGAACTATATAGGGTGAGAAGAAAGTTAGCACTAGTTAGCATGAGAAGAAAGTTATATTATTTTATATTTTATATATACATTATTGTATATGTATACAATAGCACATTATTTTAAACTCTACAAGTTAATTTTCGCAGTTTTGGTTTCACCTAAAGAATTGGAATACAAATCATTGGTTTGTATTCAAAACGCAAGCGAAGGCATATCTGTACCCACTGGCCGAAAATAAGAGTGGAATTTTTGTAAGTTACGGCCCTTATATAGTCTAGCGCTCCCAGGGTATTAAGGCTGCGTAAGCTGTGTGAGGACGATCGGTGGCGTAGTAGAAGTACCTAATCCAGCAGTAATATTTTTACTATAAAAAACGTCAAAAATCGAGGAAGCAATTCTACTGGTAATCTTTTACTTGCATACCGCTGTGATTGCCACACGTAGCCCAATCGGAAGTCGCAGGTAAAATGTTATAAATTTGGTTTGGCTAAACGACTGCCTTGATCACGAATAAATATTTCACACTATCCATTATCATTTAAAAATTGAGTAATAAATTAATAAATATTCATTATTTTTATAGAATTTTTTTTAAAAAGAAATAAGAAAAAAAAGTTTTTAACATGTTTCTTTTTGTGTAGGTACTGGAATGATAAATGTAATTTGTCATTATCGTAAATTAAAAAGTATAGACTTCTCGAAACATTTTCTAATGACTCGATTAGTAAAGTGTTCCATTTTGATTCTTTTTTGAAGGTTAGAAAGAAATTATCACTAGGTCAATGTTATTAATTATATTATTAGGTTAAGCGGTTTAAGGTTTGAATAAAAAAAGAAAAAGGTTGTAATAATTGTACAGTCTTGGGTTTTATTAAATCGATGTCTTGTTAAAATAAAATAATTCTCAGTGATGCTTTTATTATAATTCATATTATAAAAAATTGAAAATCAGTGAAGTTAAATGCTTGTCGGTGTGTATGTTCCTTAGTCACCCTATGTTATGTTAATGATTACTACCCGTTATCGTAAAAGTAAGAATTTCGTCTAGGGTTTTTTTTCTTAGAATTTCGTATTTTATAGATATTATTCCAAGGTACATTTTATAAGATGGACTCGTACTGCCTGCTCTTAAAGTAGCAGAGCTAACTATACCATGATACCTTTCCTTCAAAATTAATTAATCGAAAAAAAAGTATCGAGTAACCACTCACTCGTAACAATTCTATGGGAACATCCCCATGTATCGTTTGATTTGACTGACATACATCAATCGGTCGTACCATCGATCGATTGATCGCTTTGTCTTCACTCGTACGGTTTTGTTTTGGTATTCTTTCGGCGTTTATTTGAGTTTTTAATTCGACTCTTGCTTTACTAACGGACTTGTGTGTGCCCGGACGTTGAAATAATAATTAATTTAGATGGACAAAGACCTGAACTTTTGCGAGGACGTATTGAATTCAGTTTATATTTTATACGAAACAGACAGTACGAATAATCCTTAAGACGATATATTGTCATATTACTGCAGCTGTATTGTTGGTAATAGGACTCTTGGCCGCTGTTGTCATGTAATGGCGGTCATATGGTATTTGGGGTGGGCAAGGCACCAAAAGTACTATGCCTGTTCCACCGGCTTAATTTTTTGATAATATTTTAATTAGACTTTATGAATAAATAAATACCTAAAAGTCTCATTATTGCTTTTTCAATATTTTATGGATCCTTAATCTGTGAGCAAATGTTACAAAAGTCTGCCTCCGTGGTCTGGGCGCCTATAATGTCTGCTTTTCAACCCGGTCATGTCCTAGTCTTGTTTGTACTTACATATGTTTAACACCAAACAACTTCATTCTTAATAAAATTGGCCACCATGGTTGCTGGTAGCCAATGATATTACGATTCCGATGACAAAGTGGGTTGCGATTCTGATGATAAATGTGGAAAAGTCATGCCGAGTGGGAAGCCGCAAACTTAGCCTTCCCTTTGTTCTTGAAAAATCCATAGATTTAGAAAAATGTCTTATAAAATATTCATAGCAAAACTAAACTAGTTGGTATTATTTCATAGATATGAAAGGATCGTTCATTTCTTTTTTTCACTTTTTTAACAATTGGAAAAGTTCCTAGGTTTTATTTTAAATGCAGTTACACTACGTAGCAGTTTAACATTCTATTCCACTAGTCGCCATGATTATACATTGCCAAGGCAGGCGTCCATAGTATTTTTAGCCAAACCCTTCATCTTTGTTTAGTTAGTACACAAATGCTGCGTTCCGTTTGCTGATTATAGCGCTCACAGCGCTCATATACCCGTTCCGAATGCCTGTGAGCGCTCTCACAGCGATATCGATACGTCATCAATGACGTCATAAACGCCGCCATCTTCCCGCTCACAGTGCGCCCAAGCTACGGAGCATGGTCGCTGTAAGCGGCCTGTCAAAACTGACACATGACGTTACTTTCGTTGATGTTTGTATTAGTCGATTAAAGATTTTAAAAGCTTGCTTATTCATTTTCTTTTGTAATAATGTTAAAAAATGGCTCCTGCTTCATTCAGGGTCAAAGATCTTAATGAAATTGTAACTTTAGACTTAAGCGACGAACAGTCAGAATGTAAGCGCGATATTTACCGTTCCGATTGCAATAGCACTAATAACACTTTTAGCGCGCTCAAACGAATCGGAACGGTTTTGAGCGCTTTAAGCGCTGTGAGCGGCAAACGGAACGCACTAAAGTTCTTTACAAAACGAATATTATGTCTATAAACCCCGGAGCCGAATGAAGACGTAGCTCGTTACAGATTTCTACAAATGAACTCGAGTTTGTTATCTTTTACCAGTCCCCTTTTTTATTATATTAATTTATTTTTATGCCTCTATGTATGCCTGGGGTGGGTCCCTTTAAAATTTTACATGTTACCACCTACTTACAATGTGCTATAATTAAATAGTTTATTTTCAATGTTACCAGGACGGTGGTGCCCCCGTATTGACCGATGACGTATCACTGCAAGTCTTCATGGAGCATCTGAAGAAGCTAGCTGTCTCTTCCACAGCTTAATACTTTTTTCAAATTACTGCTGCGGAAACTGCGGACAGCCGCCGAGATAATGATCATGTGCTGTATGGGATCGGAGTCTTAATTTAATAAGTTCAAAATGTTAGTGGGAGGGATTGACGGGTGAGGAATATTCAGACTAAGTCAGCTGAAACAGATAGAAATTATGGTTGCATGCTGTCAAATGAAAACAGTCATCCTGTAATTGGTAAGGTTGTATAACTGAACAATTGCAGAATATGACGTGTTCTCCGTTGGCTTTGTGACTATGGTTACATTTTATTTTTGTTGTCTTATATGATACCCTACCGGAAAATGGCCTCATAGATACATCCAACAACGATGATTACTGATCGGGCACCAAATTATTTAAATTTGTCTCGTTTGTGCACTTATTTTGACATGCAAGGCATCATGCACTAATGTGTATACATTACATACATTGTAGTGTGGTTCAACACATTCTCTCATAACATGATCTAGTTTGCACAACAAAAATTGTTTCTATATATTCCTACTCGTTGTTAAAGTAAATTATGATATGGATTTTTATTATTTAAATTAACAGAGCACCTCTATGATTTCTAAGTGTGGAGGATAATTGAGTTATGTAATAAAAATTTTCATTTTATGTAAAATAATTTGTATTTCTCTAATTATAAAAACATTTATACATAAAAATAATAGCATTGAATTATACATGATTATTGTTTTATTTTTATCTTTGCATTTCAGAGAGCCATCAAATTCAAACATATTTGGAATGATTGACATAGTTCATATTATAATACAACTGACTTATATTAGGACTCATTCTGCATATTATGTCAATAACTAACAGCACTACATGAACCCTAGTAGTTAAAATAATTACACAATTTAATTATACCCAGTACCCTAAATAACACATTTTATTTAAATATAATGCTAAATATCACAATAAATCCATTTTGATTAACCATTTGCTATCATCCACTATTACCCTATTCAATTATATCTACTGCTAAAATGAATTCACAAAACAAACTAATTCTATTAAATAGTTTCACCAATTTAGAAACGAAATTGAAACAGCTAACACCATTATGTAAAAAGAAAATCACAATTTTGAAATTGTCGAAACCTTAGTTTGAGTTAAAAAGCTTGTATAAGATGAACACTAAAACAACAGTCAAGATGTACTTGACGTATCCGGTTCATGAATGTGGTGGTCAGTTGAGGAACCGGATGGACATCTTCTGCTCGACATCAGTCCTCTCCAAGGCTCTGCAGAACTCATCAAAGGAGATGACTTGGTCATTATTGGTGTCTGCTTCTAAAATTGTGCGTTCTGCTATGCTGGACAGCTGCTCTTCACTGTAATAAAATAAATAATAAATAAATCCCCAGACAAACACTCAAGTTTTCTGAACTGGTCGTAATTGAAATGAAAGTAATTGTCAATGTTGAGTAATAAATATTTGAATTTGAATGTATGGCCCTAAAAGTAAGCAGAGCTTGTATTATGGATGCAGTGAACTGGGGAAACCCAGAACAAAATATTGTATTCTGTGATGACACATATGACATCATCATCAAATAGACTGAGGCATAAACAAGCATAACACAAGTACAAAGATCTGTGTAAATTATACAAGTGAATGGCCCGGAACACGAGACTTCTGGCTTATGATGCAGGCCTCCTACCCACTATGCCAATGGTTAAATTATATAGAATTTAAACTGTTATTTTATATTTAATTCTTCAACATTTTCAATTAATTATAACTGTCTGGTGGACAGAGATTTACACTGTAGATGAATATGATTTATATATTTTCAGTTTGTTAAATGCATCAAGTATAATAGTCACAGTGGGTATTTCACATATATAGAAGTGCTATATTTGTCAATTCTACTTGAATAAATAGAAGCTTCCATTTTCAAGTTTTAAATCAATTTACTTTAAATACTCCCTTTATTTAGCAAATTTACCTTATACAGTAATGCCCCATTTTACACAAGAGATGCGTTCCAGAGAAAATCGAGTAAAGTGAATTTCGCGTAAATATCAAGTTCAGAATCAAACCACTTTTATTAGGAAATTTTTACATTTTACTTAGGAAAGTACATCAAAGCCGCTTTTAAAAAGAAATGTCAACATTTCTCATAAAAAAAAATAGGTAAAGTTCTATTTTTGGTTAAAATAAGTCGTTTGCTTCCCCTTCATCAACATTGCTTCCTAACATGCAACACTGTTTCTTATTGTTTGACTTATGGATGAAACGCAATCCGCATTATGGTCCATACTTTCTGACACATTCAAACCAGAATATATTTTCGACAATGCTTCCTGAACATAACTTGATGACAGAACTATAACATTTCCCACTTGATTGTTTTGCAGCTATAATAATCTTAGTTGCTGAGGGGTTCACACTGTCACTCACTACAAATTCTTTCAATCCAAAGGGCACTCACATATACATAGACAGTTATAATCAACAGGGGCAATTTTGCACGAAAATTAAAAAACCCCATTATAGTGAATCCGCGTTTTACAGGTTTGCGTAAACCGGGGTATTACTGTATTGGCTACAACCATCATGTGCAGAATGGCCAAATAGAAGCTTCCATTTTCAAGTTCTCATCAGTTTACTTTAAATACTTCCTTTATATAGCAAATTTACCTTATATTGGCTCCAACCATCATGTGCAGAATGGCCAGTAACTCATCCCTGGATATCTTGCCATCACCATCCAGGTCATACATGGAGAATGCAACTGTAAATTAAATTCTATATTTATTTATATTATCATATCATGCAAAGGAGTTGTCACCTATGGACATTATTAATCATACCTAGGTGTTTAAATTAATATTGATATACTATAATCTGAATTATTTATACTTAGATTAGAGATCTGCTTGTTTGTTTATATATGTAGGTAATCAGTAATCAATAAATTCAAACTATTAAAACAATTTAAAAAAATGCTTTCCATATTGGAAATGTTACAGAAGAAACCTAAGCTATATTTATCCAGAAATTCCCATGGGATCGGGAGCTATGCAGAAGAAATGGTGTGGGTATTATTGGCAAGGAATCATCAATCTTAAGCCTCATTTGTAAGAATGAGTATATAATTAAACAATGCAATTAATTTAGAAAGCACTAAACAATTTTCTAGAAAAATCTTATCAACTATTTTGAAAATTAAAGTCATCTTTCATCAATATGGATTTAAATTTTAAGGTGATTATATTTACATTTGGTGAGATGATTATACAGATTTTATTATGGTGACATAAAACACACATAGTGAATATGGTTGCAATAACAACTGATACTAGAAACAATAAATATTTTAGATAATTCAGTGACTAATTTGTGAGATAAAAAAATGTTAAGTCCAGTAAAGGATTTACTTACATCTTAGCTTTTCCTCCCTGCTGTTTAATTTATTTTCCCTATTCTTCCTGATGGGTCTGAAGTGGGCTAAAACTCTCATAAATTGCAAGAAATTTACTCTGTCATCATGACTCTCTGTGAAAAATGACAGCACAATTCTTTCACTGAGAGGATTTATAGCTAGTTCTGGGATACGGAGGAAATCTTCGCGGGATAGTGTACCGCAATCATTTTTGTCTAATGCAGTAAAGCGAGAGTAAAGACGCTCTATTTGATTTGGAGTGACTGGAAAAATTGTCTCAATTAGAAAAAACAAAACCTGGTAATCAACTCTCAAAATAATTTTTTGAACCTTTTACTCACAGCCAGTTTCTTCTTGAATTTGAGCAATTTCTTCTTCTCGGAGTAACAATGATGATTTGTTCCCCATGTCTTGAGAATCCTAAGTTCACTTTGTTCTTTTTCACACTCAACCAACTATTTCCGCAAACAAGAATTCAGTGACAAGAATAGGTTTTGTATAGGTTTTGTAGTCAATAGGCAATAGTATAGAAACAAGACTCCCTACTGTAAAGAAAAACGTACTGTTTATCCAGCCAAAGGCAACATTACGAAAGTGTTCAAAGCCCAAAGGTGAAGAAAGTGACGATTTCTTGGTCACAGTGTTGCGAGATGGTCTCGGCGAAATTCCCCTAGACTAATTTGATTTCTCCCCTAGAAATCACCTAGACTAATTTGATTTCTCCCCTAGAAATCCCCTAGAATACCCTCACCAAGTGGATCATGGCATGCAGCGATTTTTTAAAGAGGCGGTACATGCTCATATGCGGGTCATATATTATTAAACTTTATTATTGCCGCATTTTATTACTTATAGCTAAATTTATTCGTTTTCTTCAACACCCGGATCTAGTTGTGGCGCTCAGGTAATATAAAGATGGTAAAAAAACATTAATAACAAAACGTCAGGAACGTGATATTTGGTAAAAACTGTATTTGATGATTTTTAAATTGCCCCTAAAAAATCCCCTAAAAATTTTTTCCACCTATTTTGCCCTAACTCGGTCGAAAAGCCCCTAAATCTAGGGAGAAATTCCACGATCTGGCAACACTGCTTGGTCATCAATCAAATCCATATCAAATCAGTATACCCATGTGTCGAGGGAGGGACTGTAAATTTTTCGTTTGCGGTGTACACACGGTTTTCGTTATTTGTCGGTTATTTTGGTGATTTTGTTATCATCATTGAGTTATTTTAAGTGTTTCTGTTTTTCTCTTCCTCGCCTGGTAAGTGGTTGTACGAATTATCTAGCTCTTAATGAACATGGATTGTGTTCTAATCCCTCCTAAGCCCCCAGACCCAATCCCGTTTTCTGATGTCAACAACTCCCCTGACCCTTTCTCTCAACATGTGCAAACAAGAAAACGTCCGAGTATAAATCGGGATTCGTCCCCTACTCCTAAAAAATCTGTTTCGAATGCTCTTCCATCTCAAACCAATAACCTTATTTACACTCATCCAAGTCTTTTAGAAGAAAAATCTTACCATCCTTCTGACAAAGGTCCTTTCATTGTTCATGTGTCCAGGTCAGAAACTCACCCTAAGTCAGGCAGTACATTTAATCATTTAAATTTTGGAAAATTTTTATTTACATCAAACATTAAAAATATTAAAAATGATGGTATAAAGAGTGTTGGCAGAAATCGGGTCTCTGTGGAATTCTCATCTGCATGTGCAGCAAACGAGTTTCTCAGAAACCCGAGTCTTAAATCTCATAACTATATAGCTTTAATTCCTACATATAATATAACAAGAATGGGGCTGATCCGCGGGATCCCAACTTCATGGTCTATGGAGGAAGTTGTATCAACAATCTCCACAAGCCAAGGTGATATAACAATTTTGAAGGCGCGTCGCTTAAACAGAAAAGTGTCCATGGAGTCTGGTTCCACTTGGACCCCCACAGGATCTGTAGTGATCACTTTCTCTGGACAATGCTTACCTGATAAGGTGTTTATTTTTAACTCATCATAAACCGTTGATCATATCATTCAAGGAAGCATCATCCCTCTTCCCTTCAGTTAAAAAATCGTACGCAGATGCTTCTAAAAGTTCTCCTTCACTGAATCTTTCTTACAAAAAAACAATATGCAAACCATCAAAACCCAGTCCGTCTTTATCTCCAGGCTATGACAAAATTGCCCATAATGCTATTATTGCTAAACCTCCATCTACTAAATCTGATAATGCCTTCCCCCCTACTTCTTCCTGCTCCCCTAATGACAATTTTTTAGAACTCCTGATTTCCCTAGTTTTGAACATTCTTTCAAAATTTGAAGACATCCCACTACCGTCCTCCGTTGCTAAAAAGTTATCCCCTATTGCTAATCTTCTTCTTAACAATGGCCAGACGCCTTTATAAATTATACTCTTCTATGTTAAAAATATCTGTAAAAACTTATTTCATCCCCCTGTTTTTGTATAGTTCAAGGTAACTCAATGCTCGAGATACTGCAAGTTCTACTGAACTGATCGCTACAAAACTATTAACCTCGTGTAGTACGTGTGTATACTAATACTTGAAATTGGCAGAAATACTTATTGTGTCGTAACAACAGCTGATTGCCATAAAACAAAATAATAATAATAATAATACCCATGTGTCATACAATTACTGACAAACCCAATCTTACGAACGATTGCTAAATCCATGGAACTAATAAGAAACTGGAAGGTTCACTACAGCTCCGAACGCCAGGTTCTTAAGCTCTGTGTTTCGTTGTATAGTTTTACTACGTTCATATCCAGCAGAGAAAATACTCTAAATAAGGGTTTTACAAGTTCTATCCTTTATATTTGAAAAGAAGAAAAACTAAATTCATTTATAGATATTTGAAAATAAGCAATGTACGCCCAGGAATCTGAAAATATGGCTACAATCCGAAAATACAACACCTCTATAGAATTTATTATAAGGTCAAATGTCTCTAAAATAGTAATGTCAGAAAAACTATGAAATCTGAAGTTATACGTTTAATAACAAGAACAAGATAAAATATCTTTTCGAAAGGGTGCAACGGATAACTTATTTTAATATTTGAAGTAAATTATTTGAAAATATAGGCTCCGGCTCGTAACAGCAGACGTTCCACAAACCTATTTCACTAACAATTACAATATTTGGATCGGTACCGCAGCGGTCCGAGACTATTGGGGCTACTTTTATAAATAGGAGTTTCTTTAACTATGGAAAGATAACGCTTTAACTATTGTATGTATCTTTTTTTTCACTTTACTTATAATCAATTCAATTTTTTTATTTATGGGTGGCTACCCACAATAGAATGCTAGAACATTCTTTTAGTTTTATCTTCGAGTCAAGTTACGCCAAAATTCTAAGTTGCCAGCAAGTTTGTTTGTGTGACAATGTCTTCTATTTATATAAAGCGTACTCAAACGTTGCAGTACCAATGGCTATCGGATGGCCTTTGATATCCATCTCATTGTGCCATTGGCACCGATGTGATGGCTTGATCCCGCGTTAACCTCGTAAACGGGCACCATTTGAGGATGTTCGTCGTATGGACATTTGGGGGAAGAAAACTCTGCCAGAATAATTATATAGGTCTTATATAATAATATAGAACGATGAAGAATATTAGGTCTTTACCTATGAAATTGCCGTTTTTCACGAAATAAATGAAGCGTAATTTTTTTATATATTTTTTATTTCTATTAATCAAAATAATAACCTATGCAATCAATGCATCTTTGCCAACGCATTGGTAGCTTATTGATGCCTTTCTTGAAGAAATCATCTGGACGGGAGGCAACAAATTCTTCAAAGGCATTTTGTACTGCCTCTCGGGTATTGAATTTTTTTTCCGCCAAGAAGTTATCCAAATTCTGGAAAAAGTAGAAGTCTGTAGGCGCAAGGTCTAGTGAGTACGGCGGATGACGGAGAACTTCCAACCCCAACTCTTGTAGCTTGGAGACCGTCTGCTGTGCAGTATGAGGTCGCGCGTTGTCGTGCAGGAGCAGTGGAGCCGAACGATTGACCAAAGCTGGTTGGAGACGTGCGAGCTTCTCCATCATTGAGTTCAGTTCTTCACAGGACACATCTGCAGTAATGCTTGTCCCGTTTGGCAAGAAGCTGTGATGAATTACACCCGCGTTAGACCACCAAACAGTGACCATCACTTTTCTAGGGGTAAGTTTTCGTTTAGGGCATTGTTTGGGTGCTGAACCAGGGTCCAACCAACTTGCTGAGCGCTTACGATTGTCAAACAGGATCCATTTCTCGTCACAAGTAACAATGCGGTTCAGAATTCCTTTATTTGCAGTGCAAGGCACGTCTCCACGCGTACTTCGCGCTGGCGGTCATTGAGTTCGTGGGGTACCCATTTGTCAAGCTTTTTTACCTTGCCAATTTGACGCAAATGGACCAATATTGTTTTGATGCTAACGTCGAAAGCTGCTGCTAATTCAGCCGTGGATTGAGTTTCATCAGCTTCCACAATTGCCTTTAATTCGTCATTGTCGACCAAAGTTTTCGGACGACCACGGGGTTCATTTTTCAGGTCAAAATTTCCAGAACGGAAGCGGGTAAACCAATAACGGGTGGTGCGTTCGTTTGTAGTGTTCGCTCCGTAAACGTCGTTGATGTTGCGTGCCGCTTGTGCCGCTTTGCTGCCACGACGGTACTCATACTCCATAATTACTCGAATTTTTAACTTATCCATGATGACGAAAAATGTTCGAATGCGTTGAAAACAAAACACTAACTATTAAACAAATGACGATTTTAGAAAAAGAATTCCATGTTTGTCCAATAAAGTTAATTTGAAATTAGAATTATCAGTCAAAAAAAAATATTTTCATTTGAAATGGCCAGTACGGCAAAACGGCAGTTTCATAGGTAAAGACCTATTATAAGAATAATTCTAGCCAGTTCTTCTTCACGAAGATTTTTCTGAACTGGAGGTAGAGTCATGCTTAACTTTACGTCAATAAGAATAAGTAATTGTCAATGTTGAGAAATAAATACTTGAAAGTTTCTCAAATTTTTGGCTCCACGAACCCCTGTTCAAGTTTCCAGATGACAGCGAACCCCATAACTAACTAATTAAATCCCCCTCCCAAAGAAAATAATAAAATGACTATTGAAAAAATAAGGTTTTTATTTCAATAGAATATAGATGGGTGGGCTTGTTTCCTGTCGCAAATTGAGTCTATTTTAGGATCCAGTCGATTTGTATATTGGTTTGTTGTTGTATATTGTATATGGTGATGTTGTTTTTATCATGGCCAGGTGTCCTCATCTCTCACTCTCACATAAGTATGTAGTAGCAAAGGGTAAAAGGAAATTCACCGTTTTGCGTGAGAGTCCTGGATACTCTTCCTGTCTAGCAGCCCAAAAATCTATCAAATACATCATCAAGCCACCGTTACGTAAATCTTGTCGCGAACCCCCTACCTTCGAATGGCGAACCCCCTTATTTTACCCCACTTTGAGGAACACTGCCGCAAGCATTTTGATTATTTTTTTGTAATGAGGACATAATGTTTGTCTTAAATCATGCTTACGAAAATTCTATGCAAAATAAAACATAAAAAATTACATTATTTCATCACAGGTTAGAACTTTTACCTTGCGAAAGTGCTTGGTCACTTAATATTCGTCACCTAAACGTAAATGCTAAGAAGTCAAACCAAACGCTTCGACAGTTCCTTTTTGGTGCGGGTCGCCAAGGTGTGGAATGAACTGCCTGCGCCTGTTTATCCAAAAAACTAAAGTCCCAGTTCTTTCAAGCGTCGAGTGAATAGGTATTTCGAGGATAGATATTTAGATTTATATAAAGATTTTAAAAAAGATTATAGAATAATTATTTAACTATACTTTTCAAAGCGATGTAGACTGAGAGAATAACTCCGCCGGAAAATCACCTCCTGGCACTATTTTGTCAACGTAGTTAAATACATGAAATATTAAGTATGCAATTTAACTACGACATGAAAAGAAACAATGTAGGTAATTGTTAATGAGTTAAAAACGAAGGTTCATAGAACAGTTCAAATATTCACCCAATAAATTCTTGTACATGCAATACAACAGAGCTCATTTCGAGCAACCACTAAGTAGGTATATTGTTTATTTATTTTAGTTATTTTTTTGCTATGAATTCAAATAATGATAAGTTTTATACTTTTTCTCCAACATGTTTGTTAGAAACATATAGTACTTATGATTGACTGTAAAATCAAATCAACCAAGTGAATTTATTTGCGAAAAAATGTGTACAAATAGTTCTTAATTAAAATTGACAGGTCTACATTTTTTACTGTTGTGTAGTAACATTTTTGTATCAATAAGTCATATATTTTTCGTTTATAGTCATAAAAATTTAAGTTTTTATAATTCCTTTAATTATTAAACAAATTATTATACAAATATATCGATAGCCATACAATAAACATTTCTACTAAATAATGTTAATTTTCTAGGTGGCATATACAGTTTTTTACTCAAAATATCTTTATTTCTAGTTCTTAAAATCATGACATTACCTAGTTCCTTAAAATATTCCTTATGTTTTTTTACAAACAGTAACAGTAATACAACAGTAACAGTAATTTCAAATATGTACAAAGTGAGTAACTTTGAAACAGCAAAAAGAAGCCTGCACGGATCTCTGAAATCTGCTCTACAAAGTGCTCTAACACATTTCTTCTGACACAAAAATACTTTCTGGATGTCTACAGAATTTACCCATAAAATTAAACCATAGCGCAAGATAGATGAAACATAACCCTAACACACTCCCTTGGGGGATTCCGAATGGATTTTGTTTTTGAAACGACTCCTTTCCCTTTTTCCACACATTTGTGACACTTTGACGCATTGATCCCTATGCTGCAACTAACTCGTTAGTAAATTTGATGCATTTCCCCGTATACCATATGACTCTAGCTTTTTTAGTAGAGTCGCATGACAGACCAAATCAAATGCCTTTCTCATATCTAAAAATATAGAGATGTTTTGTGACCCCGATTTAAGCGATTCTGTCACATGTTTCATAAGAGAAAAAAATCCGAATTGGTTATTACCCAAAAGAATGAAATCAGAGAAATAACTTTGTAACCTTTCTAATATCACTTTTTCAAATATTTTGGTATATATATTGATATATAGATATAAATTGAAATGCCTTCCTTTAATGTTAAATTAATCAAATGTGTTAAAGGTTTTAATAAAATCAGAGAGCAAATTTTAATAATTTTTTTGTTTATTTTTTCATATCCTGTCGCCTCTGCATTTTTTAAATTTTTGATTATCAATTTTTATTAATATATATATAATAATAATAATATATATATATATTATTATTATATTATTATATATATTATTATATAATAATAATATATATATAATAATAATTAAATATTTTTGTAATTTCTGATGCATTTTCATAAAAATGCTTTTCATAACAAATTGAATTTATAAATTGGCTACATGTCTGTTTTCCTAAGTTAGCATTTATTAAAGTCCACGCAGCTTTACACGTATTTGACGCATTTCTAATATAGTTTTTATTCGCTGATGTTTGAGATTGTGCGATACATTTTTGATTGATTTATTGATTGATGCCATAAAAATACAAGGTGATATTTTCCGGAGTTCAGCTGGGCGTGGCAAGCTTATTTTATACCTTTGAATGCAGTATTTCTTCTCTTTAACCCTTCAACAAACAATGGTCAATTAATTGCTACCTCCGTATATAAAACTTTTTGGTGTAATAATAAACTCATTTTGTAACGCAGCTTTTTTTAAATTTTTATTTTGACATATTAAAGATTCAACTTCACAATGTTGGTATAGCTTAAAAAAAATAATGACATTTAGTTGTCAGTGAGCTTTTTTCTTCGAGTGGCGCCAAATTATAAATGACTAGTGAGTGGCCCGTCCCGGCTTCGCACGGGTGGACATGATTGGTTTTATTATTTTACCTTTTACTTATATTTTTGTTGTTTCCTTTCTATATTTGTTAAACGCAGTATCACATTATCTATGTATACTTAAAATCCGAATTTGTTCATCGTTTTTTTTTTTATATTTGTACAACATTTTTACATTTTTATCTGAATTCTTGTAAGTAGTGCACTGTATCTTCGATGTTGCACACGTTGTCAATATATTTGTATCATTTAAAATCACCCGGTACTTTTTCCATAATCTCTCTCTTTCCATAATTTATCTCATTTACTGAGTCGTTTCTCGGTGATACTATCGCCCTCGAACAGAGCCAGTTGAAATTTCTTCTGTGAGATTTTTGATGTCCGGATAGATTGTGCCTAAGATAATTGCTAGACTGTTAACAGTTTGAGCTAATTCATTGCCAACAATACCTGGGGGCTATTTTCAACTGTCGATAGTTATTTTCCATCTCCAAGCTGAAGTATATTTTTTGAGAAATTTCCATTGTGGTTATTACTTAAATGTGCTCTCATATTTGTGTGCAATTTAAGAGTTTCAATTGTTTGCCATAAATGTGATGATTTGACGCACGCTTTAATAACGTCGGCACGTGTACCTTTTGTTATAGCCGGTAGTGTTTGGCGAAAGTCTCCAACACACAACTCACAGGTTACGTCCCCCATCAAATTGCCTGTTTCTGATGTCTTTTAATGTGCAGTCCACAGCTTCTACGTGAGCTCTATGGCTCATGGTGCACTCATCCCAAATAATCAGTGACGTGTCCTGTAAGAGCATCCCCAGTGGACCATTTTTGCGGATTAAGCATACAGATTGTGATTCTAAAGACAAAGTCAACGGTAATTTAGAGGTTCAGTGAGCAATTTTTCCACCATTTAATAGAGTTGCAGCGATTCCGGAAGACAAAACTGCCAGTGCTTTTCTTCCAGATTGTTGTACTTTGGCTAATATTAAATTGGCAAGAAAGATTTATCCTCTTCTGCCAGGCGCGTCCAAAAAAATAGGCCACCCTTGTTATTTTCCACACTTTTTATTATAGCATCGAACGCTATTTTTTGATCTGCCACCAACTTGGGTACATTTGTGTTGAAAAATACTGATTTATTTATTTATTATTACAAACAACGGAATACAGCTGTAATAAAATTAATTAAGACAAAACCTTAAACATACTTGAGTCTAGGTTGCATTCCGAAATAATGTGTACATAAAAAAATCAAGTAACACTGATATAGACAAAATCGTATACTAATTTGAAAAGTACCTTAGCCTTAATTATAATTTTGACCATACACAACACGCTTACAAAATAAAAAATGTTAATGATGTTAACGATGTTAATGATAACTCGTCAACATCGAATGTACAGCTCAGTATGGCAATAACTACATTTTGTAGTGAGCGATTCGGAAAAGGTAACCCAAAGTCTCTAAAATGTTTGTCGTTCAATTCTAAAAGTTTGTTTTCGATTTGTATCAAGTCTTTATTATAAACATCAAAATATTGACCTCGTTGCAGGGCTATGTGTCACGATAGGATTTGAAAAATTCAAATAGTAATCTACAGGTAATGAAACAATTTTGAATTCAAATAATTTATTTGGATAAGGATTCATTAAAAGGTATGAATAACATGCACGACGCGACAGCTTTTGTATTTTCTATTTCTACGACCTATTAAATTTGTTATATCTATTGCATGGAATAACCGGATGGAACCGGATGGACTATTAGATAAGGATTTAAACAGAAGTATGAATAACTTTCCAAATTTGGTCGGTATTTCTATAAACTTGTAAAATATAAAAAGTGATTATTGTGACATAACGATAATAATTAGATGTATAGTATCGCAAAGTTTTTTGTAGTTATTGATATGTTCTTTAATATTGTATAACATTCTTTTGTTCTATCACCAACAGTTTCCGCAGCGCATCCGACGAAAGATGTTTTAGGGCATTTTTTTTACACCTTGAGTTACGTTACTAAAGTTTTAGTGAGGATCCCTAATCTTTTCTAGTAATAAATATAACCTGTGTTACTCAGGGTGATTGTAGCCCTCTAATGGTGAAAGAATTTTTGAAATCGGCACAGTAGTTTTTGAGTTTATTCATTACAAACATACACACAAAAATACTAATCTTTCTTCTTTATAATATTTATTTATTTTTTATTTATTTATTTGTTTTCGGAAACAAACAGTTACTATAAAACACAATACTATATCTCTTTATACTTTAATACTTTAATCTTATTTCAACATTAACCAGCAAAGTTTCCATAGCTAAAGTATTACATTTACAGTTTACAGTCGGTGAAAAGAACAAAAAAAAACAAGAACACAATTCAAACGCTTAAACTATTTAATTACAGATACTTACATGTATAACAAAATTACATACCTACAATATATATCACAATCAATGGTGTAATTAATTTTGATACACTTATATATTCCCACTATCTATAATAACAAATGAAAAAGCAGTATTTTACCTATACTATTTTTAAATTTACTGGAAGAGAGGTGAAAAATATCAATATCGTTTAATAGTTTATTATTAATATAAAATGAAATGAAATGAAATGAAATGAAATGAAATGAAATATTTATTTCTCAACATTGACAATTACTTGTAACTTATTGACGTCAAACAAAACATGATTCTACCACCAGTTCGAAAAAACCGTCGTGAAGAAGAACTGGCAAGAATCTTCACGGGTATATTTTTTTCAAAATAAATTTACAGAGTCTCTTTATGTCTATATTATGTTATTCTTTTCTGCATCTGTAAGCTCGGCAAGTCTCCCTCCCCCCAAGTATCCAAACGACGAACACCCTCAAACGGCACCCGTTCACGAGTTAACGCGGGATCCAGCCATCGCCCTCCTCAACCATATTAGAGGGAAGTGAGCGACCCGTCACCCGACGCTACCATAAGAAGACGTACTTTAGTGACAATGACGCTTTAGATATTCATCGGGACGAAGAACTCAACGAGCAAACAGACACATTACATACGTTTTGTTACAAATACTAGTAAAATCCTGTTATTGAGGGTTTTATCATCCAAATGATCGGATAGTTATAATATGCTTTAGCACACAACTTCTGCTTTATAGTTTCTTTGAATTTGTCAATAGAAAAACCTTGGATATCCTCAGGAACCTTATTATAAAAGCGTATACATTGACCCATGAATGAGTTAGTGACTTTATGAAGCCTATTATTATGAGCTGCCAGCATATTTCTTCCTCTTGTGTTAACATTGTGCAGATCTTTTTTTCTTTTGAACAAGGTTATGTTCTTTTTTACATACATTAAATTTTCTAAAATATATTGTGAATGGTAAGTTAAAAATATTTATTTCATTAAATTTACTTCTAAGTAAATTTAGGACCTTGGACCGAGCTGATAGATTGCGCGAGCAGCCCTTTTCTGCAGAATAAATATAGTATCGATGTCGGCAGCACTCCCCCACAACAGAATGCCATATGTCATGAGGCTGTGGAAGTAACCGAAATAGACTAATCGAGCAGTTGTTTCATTTGAAATTTGTTTAATTTTTTTAACAGCATATGCGGCAGAGCCAAACCTTTTCGCTAAACCATCAACATGCGGTCCCCACTGGAGTTTGGCGTCTAAGGTTATGCCCAGAAATACAGTTGAGTCTACAGGAGTCAATTCCTGGCTCTTAACTACAATGCTTGTGTTTACCTGTTTGACATTTGGCAATGTAAACTTAACACATTTAGTTTTTTTTTCATTGAGGAGCAAATTATTAGCTGAGAACCACTGCTCTGTGTTGGAGATGCATTTGTTTACTGCTCGATAGTCAGTTTCTTGTCTTTTGATTTTAAATAAGAAGGAAGTATCGTCAGCAAGCAATATGACCTCGCATTGATTCTTAGCGACCGATGGAAGATCACTGATATATACTAAAAATAGGAAAGGACCAAAAACCAAGCCCTGGGGCACACCCATTGTCACTGCCGATCCTGATGATTTTTCTCCATTTATTGCAACTTTCTGTTTTCTGTTAGAAATAAATGATTTAATCAAGGCAAGCGCTTGGTTTTTTATGCCGTAATGGTGCAGTTTCTTGAGTAGAGTAGTATGATCTACACAGTCGAACGCCTTGGACAAGTCACAAAAGACAACAATAGCATCACTCGACTCCTCCCAGACGCTGAATACGTGTTTTATGAGCTCACCGCCGGCATCGGTTGTTGAGCGACCCCGCGTGAAACCAAATTGCTTAAAATTCATTAAACTATTACCGTAAAAATGAGAAAGTAATTTATTTAAAATTAATTTTTCAAAAATCTTACTGAGCGTCGGTAGTATTGATATAGGTCTAAAATTATTAGGGTCAGACATACTACCTGCTTTGAATATTGGAATGACCATATTCAATTTCATTAAATCAGGAAAAACACCATTATCAACATAGTCATTAAATATACTGGCTAAGTACGGGGCTATACCATCAATGACAGATTCAATAATGTTAACAGAAATTCCATCTAAATCGGCAGTATTTTTTACTTTTATGCTTTTAAATGCATTTAAAACTTGTGGAACAGTAACCTGTTCAAAAATAAAATCAATATTGCATGAATTTACATTTTCCATTAGCAGTGACTGTGCAAGAGTGGTACATGAATTAATACTCGAAGTAGTTGACACAGGGATGGCAGTAAAAACATTTTCAAATGCTTCAGCAACTTCTCTGTCAGTTGACAACACTTTATCATTAATTTTTAAATTATATTTGGTGAGCGGTTCTTTTGCTTTCCCAGTTTCCTGATTAATTATATTCCATGCAGTTTTTGAAATGTTAGTACTATATTTAATTTTATTATTAATGTAATTAGATTTAGCTACACTCCATACTCGTTAAAATAATTTTGAATACTTTTTAACATATTCATAAAATGTCTTATTATGATTATAAGTTCTTTCACTGTACTATTCATATAATCTATTTCTACTTCTGCATATTCCCACTGTTGCACAGTCACTAAACCTAAATAAATTATTATTTACACATATTTTCTTTTTTTTTAAACAGTCATATTCATTTCTAATTATATTATGAATAGAGTTATATTGAGTAATAGGATCTCCACAGTAATCTAATTTAATAATAATAATAATATCTCTTTCTTGTTCACACAAAATAAAAATTACAATAAAAATATTTGCAGTAAATTACTTAAATCTAATGTGGGCAAAGGCGGTTTTATCGCTGTCAGCGATTTCTTCCAGACAACCTTTGTGTAACTGGAAATCTCGTAAGTGCGCGGAAGATACTTTACTATATAAAAAAATAAATAAAAAAGCTCTATAAGCATATAACCATACAAACTTTAATATTCATAAATATACATATACATATATACTAATTAATAATATACATATGCAACATTAAATTACAAAGATACATATACAGTTGCAATCTATAATTTCTCTAAAAAGAGATTGTGTAATCTTGATTTAAAGATAGCAATAGACTTAGCATGTCGAATGGCAGACGGCAGTGAATTCTAGAGATGTGCAGCTTTCACAGTAAAAGACTCATAAAAGTAACCCGATCGAGTAAGCAAAGTTTCCAGCCTATTGTCACCGTCCGACCGAAGGCAGCGACCATAGTCAGCACCGAGGAACCTAAACCGCTCCTTGAGATAAGCAGAAGTACGAGGGTCGTACAGTATTTTGTACATGAGAGTTAAAACGTGCTCCTTGCGACGCAGCCTGATAGGTAACCACTTAAGTTTCCGTCGGAATTCCGAAACATGATCGAACTTGCGCAATCCGTAAATAAATCTCACACATAGGTTTTGGAGGCGTTGGAGTTTGCTGAGCAAGTCTTCATTCAGATCAATGAGGCAGACATAGTCCAAGATCGGCAAGAGAAGTGATTGCGCAAGTTCAATCTTAGTCCGAAGCGGCAACAAGTTCCTAAATCTTCTCAGTGACCCAGACGCTGCGTAAATCTTCCTACTGACCTCAAATATGTGTGGTGCCCAAGAGAGCGTAGAGTCAAAGAGGACGCCCAGGTTCCGAACGACACCACTAACGCTCAAGGTAACACCATTCAAAGTAATTTGCGGAATGGTAATTTGATTTAGCCTCGCAATCTGCTTAGCACCGCCAATGATGATAGCTTGCGACTTGTTCGGGTTGATAGTAGGGCCATAAGATTCGCTCCAATTAGAAATAACTGCAAGATTATCGTTTATTTTATGAATAAGGGCACCGATATCATTAATAGCGGCTTGGGAATAGATTTGTAGGTCATCCGCATACAAATGGTACTGGCATGAAAGTAAAGGGGTCACAAAGGTAATAAATATGGAAAACAGGAGAGGAGAAAGGAGGCACACCAGCAATCACGTCACAAAAGCTAGAGACCCTACCATCAGCGCGAACACACTGCTGTCGCCCGACAAGGTAGCTACGGAACCATGTGAGTTCCCTATCAGACCCGAATGCATTCTGAAGCATAGCCAATATGATATCACTATCAACTGCGTTAAAAGCATTGCTGAAATCTAGTAGCACCATAGTAGTCACATTCTGGCTAGACATCCCTAAACGAATGTCATCAGTAACATTTATCAATGCTGTCGCAGTACTATGTCCTGCACAAAACCCAGATTGATATGTACTTAAAAAACCTAAGGGATTTATGAATGAACTTAGTTGGTTGAAGACAAGTCGTTCGAGCACCTTAGGAAGAATGGAAATGGGTCTAAACTGGGAAGGTAATGTAGGACTGGTGGTTTTAGGAACAGGAATTACAACTGCCTTGCGAAACAGCTCGGGAAAGTTCCAGTACTGAGCGAGAAGTTGAAAATATGGCAAAGTATAGGAATGAGGACCTCCAAGCCGAGTTCAATCATCCGGCGGCTTATGCCATCGATGCCCTCTGCGTTAGATTTGATGGCTGAAATGTTTTTTTCAACTTCACGCTCTGATACAGACCTAAAGAAGAAAATTGGTTTTTGGGAATCGTTCTTGCTACACAAAGAGTGCAGTGTTGCTTGTTTTAAGGTATTACATATAGGGGGAGCAGTAGTAAAGTGATGGTTTAATGAATCAAGATCAAGCCTTAGCGGAAGAGCAGACCTGGATTTACCGATTCCCAGGGTTTTTAAGAATGACCACACTTTACTAAGGACCACGTTTGCCACAGAACGGTGTATATGGAGGCGTTAGGCATCTCTGCACATCCTACTACAACGATTACGTAAGTCCTTATAACGACGGCAGTTCTCTTCGCAAGGATTATGTTTATATTTTACCTTTGCGGAATTACGTTTAGCCATCATGATTTTAATATCGCTTGTGAGCAAAGGGGCGGGAATGTGTTTAAGCCGGACTGGCTGAAGCGGTGCATGAACGTCAAACAGCTGCAATAAAATGTTATCAAAAATCTTCAACTTCGAGTCTATGGTAGGAGCACTAAACACCGAGTCCCAGTCAGAATTTCTAAGATGTCATAAAATTTTGTTTGTCAATGCCGTTAAAATTGCGTTTTAAAATAACACGAATAACTTTATAGGAGAGGAAAACAAGGTCGTGGTAGGAAAAGGCTTCAGCAGAAAGTTGTCCATGGGTGCCAACATGATCAAGAGAAGAAACGATAGCTAGATCTAACAGGGACGGCTGACAATTCGGAAAGTGATGAGTTGCAGCTAAAGGCAGTATATTGAGATTAGTGCTCTCAATGATTGATCGTAGTCTGTTGGAACGAGAGTCCGCTTTAAGGAGGCAGGTGTTAAAGTCACCCATGACTATGGTATGATCAAACCCAGGCACCAGCGACTCCAGCATCGACTCAAATGACTTGAAATAATCAATATGCAGGTTAGGGCAGTAAAAAACTCCACACAAAACCTTTGTTTGACCAAAGAGAACTTCAATAAAAAGATGCTCAGAAGACTCAGAGTACTGAGATGAGGATGCACTGACGATTCTGTAGGGAAGATGACTTCTGAGGTATATAGCTACTCCATCTCCACCCTTGCCAGTTCTGTCATTACGAATTAGGTGGTACCCCGGTAGGGAGTAGGAATAGGAAGAAAGAGAAGGCTTAAAAAACGATTCTGACACAAGGATAGCGTATATACTAGGTATATCGGAAAATGTGCTCAACAAATCTGAATAGCGTGCTGGAATGCTTTGCGCATTAATATGCACTACGTTGAAGTTTTTCGGAAAAACCGAAAAGGTTGACTTCAGCTGCGAGTCTAACGATTGGGTCAGACTATGGGTACTGCCGTCTGACGCCGACGAAGCAGAACAATGTTCCAAACTATCATCTGACGAGTTATTACCATCATATATGGATTGCAACATTTGAATAAAGTGCTTGCTTCTAAAAATAATAATAAAAAAAAAATAAAAATGTTAAAACAATAAAACTGAAAATATACTTAAAAATAAATATATATAATAACAAAAAGAATAGGTATATAGATTATGAACAAGTCCACACGCTAGCAGTGAAGAAGAAATTCGCTCTAAACTAATATATATGACACAGTGTACACAGTGCACAAATCATAATAAACATTAAAACACCCAAAAATCAAAGTTAATTTTGAAATTCCTGTTCAGTGTAGAATATATTAAGAAGCACAAATAACTCTTAAGTACCTAAGTACTAAAAAAAAAAAGAAAAAAAGAAAAACTACAAAACAATACATAAAATAGCTGTGAAATAAACAGGTGTATAACTCAAACTTACAACAATATTGTGACTACCCAAGTGGATAATGGATACATTAATTAATCATGAGGACAAGAGAAAAGAGCAATAATATATTGAAATGAAATGAAATGAAATGAAATGAAATGAAATATTTATTTCTCAACATTGACAATTACTTGTTCTTATTGACGTCAAATAAAACATGATTCTACCACCAGTTCGAAAAAAACCTTCGTGAAGAAGAACTGGCAAGAAACTTCACGGGTATATTTTTTTCAAAATAAATTTACAGAGTCTCTTTATGTCTATACAAAATTATTCTTTTCTGCATCTGTTAGCCCGGCAAGTCTCCCTCCCCCCAAGTATCCAAACGACGAACACCCTCAAACGGCACCCGTTCACGAGTTAACGCGGGATCCAGCCATCGCCCTCCTCAACCATATTAGAGGGAAGTGAGCGACCCACTTTACACATTATGTCCAGTAAAGTTAATTATTGTAAAGTATAAGTATTGTGCATATTAAAACACAAGTTGTACACCTACACGACATGGACTAATATAAATCATACTGCAGTTAGACAAAAAAAAACTATCAATGTTATCAATGTTTCCAATGCATTATTGTTTTGAAAAGAAATACATAACAACAAAACCCAACTTAACACATACAAACAAGTGTAAACTATATATAAAACAAACAGAAGCACATAACATGAAAACGAAAAATACGTTTCATCTCATATCTTATCCAATTTGAGAAATATGCAAAAAATCAAACTGCGAGATTCATGGGTTATCAAGTAAACAAAAACAAAGAACTGGGTTACTATGCGAGCCGCCGTCCATAATGCATGAATTGACTAGTTAGAACAATCCGTATTTCGGACGCGTGATGAGTGTCGCGGGTTACAATGCTTTATAAAGAGATTTTGTAATTGTAATCAAAATTAGTTTTCATGTGCTGTGTAAATTGATAACCATGTAGTTAGTGTCTAAAACAGTTTATAAACTAAGACAGAATAAACTAAAAATATTGTGAAATATTCAGTCACTTTCCAACCACTTTAAAAAAATAAATGAATATACTAAGTAGAAAAACCATGACAGCTTGTTTTGCTGGATTGAATTGCAAGCAGAATCTTAGTAAAATTATTATGTTTGCATTTCCATTTACCCAGAACCCGTCAAAAAATAATATGAAGCATAGACTAAATATAGATATACAAAATGTGACATGTCGTCATAGCAAAAAATTTCAATTTATTGATCCAAATAAATTTATAACTAAGCCTTACATGACCAATGATAGGTACAATTTGTACAATTATGACCTGCGACAGATAGCATACTCGCTATCATATATTTTATACATAACAGTCAATTCATTGACTACAACCGCTGCTTCTATTGAGCAGTCACTTTATAATTTTGACCCATTATTGGAATGTAATAAACATAGTATTACGAATAATTTAAACATAAGTTAGTGACAACAGATAATACATCTAGCACCAGTATTCTAAGTAGTAATTTAAGCAATAAAAATGTAAAAAATTAATTTTCTGAACATAGTCCATCAAAATATGCAGTGCATTGATGGTAAGGAATTACAGATTGAGCTTTTTATAAACTGTGAAAATATTCATGTACTATATATTACACAACACTGGCTCAGACAGATCCAAATTATGTCTTCATATAAAAATCACGTAATTGCTAGTTCATTCAGCAGAGAACAAACAACTTGTGGTGGCTCAATGATCATCACTCATAAGAGATATAATATAATCAGATATAATCCAACCTAAACTTGTTAGTTGCGCGATTGACAAACCTGACGGACTTCTTTTAAGGCCGTCTTGTAATATTTTTGCGTAAACCTCGGCTCCTAATAATAAATCAATTTTATTAGGAACGTTAAAATGTGGATCCGCTAATTTTAAATCATTCAATTCCTCCCAACCTAAATAACTAGCTCGTCTTGAGGGAATTAACGACGTTATTGATTTTAAAATTAGTGCTTTAACTATAAAATGTACCTTCGGATCAACCATTGAAGTTATTTTGATAGTCGCCATCGCCCTGCATGAAATATTTGTGTTACCTCCAACACCTGAAATTTCACCATGAATTCGTGTTCTTTTTAAACCCAAATTTTGAACCACATTTTCCGTGACAAATGACGATTGCGAGCCTTGGTCTAACAAAGCTCTTAATATCGAATCTGCGCCCGTCATCGAAGTCGCTTTTACCAATGCTGTTGCCAACAGAACACGCTCTACTTTACCACACCTATCTGAAGACAAACAAGAAACCACAGGATTGTCTTCACTCGTAGAACCGTGAGCCTCAGCAACAACCTCCTCCCCTCGAGGGTGCACCAATGTGTTGTGCTTACGATTGCACACATGACACCTTTTCTTAGAAAAACAAGACTTCGCCGAATGTTTGCCACCTAAACAAATAAAGCACAATTTGCTTTCTAATACAAAAGCTCGACGTTTATCAACAGACAAATTTAAAAACGCTTTACATTGCAGTATTTCACGCTTTTCAGTACAATAGTGACAGCTTGTTATCGTCTTAGCATGAAAAGATTTTATTTTATCTTTGTTTAACATTTTAGGTTTTATATTGGTGCCTAAAAACTCAATTGCACGATATCTATTAGTAAGAAACTCTTTGAATTGTTCATAAGTCGGCAACTCGTCCGAAGAGTTTGAACTCGTAAAATTAAACTCCCATTGTCGTCTACTCTCTGGATCTAATTTTAATGTGAGGATATGAATCACAATAATATCCCAATTATTCACATCTATACCTAAGTTACCGAGACCTGACAAACAATCATTTGAATAATCAATAAGCTCTTTCAAACTAGTTGCAGATTCATGAACAATATTTTTTTGACTTAAAAACCGCGTAAGTATATGGTGAGATATGTACTTTTTATTATTATATCGCTGCTCAAGCATATCCCAGCAGCGGATATAATTAGTTGCAATGACTGGAATATGCCGAAGTAGTTGCTCGGCCTCCCCTGTTAAATATCCCTTTAAATAGTGAAGTTTCTGTATGTCATCTAGGTCTTCATTGCTATCAACTAATGCCTTAAATAAATCTCTAAACGTAACCCACCCACTATATTTTCCGGAAAAATTAGGAATATTAATTTTTGGTAATCTGACTGCGGATAAACCCTTTTTACCAGTCATGTCACTAGTACAAGTTTCTTTAGAAGTTTCTTTAGATTTATTTTCCATGAACTTAGATAAAATTAGTTTTAAATCACATTTATAATCACTATATAATTCCTCAGCCTTATCATAAACATCTGTTTTACAATAAGTCGAAGCCGAAACATCAGAGGACGGAAACTTTTTCATTAATTCCTTATGTCCCGCTAAGAACTCAAACCATAATTGCTCTAAGCTTTCTATTCGCCCTTCTACATACTCCTTGGTAATACGTTCCTTTGGAGACTTTTTAAAGTTAATCTTAGCCTTATTAATTCTAGAATAAATTTCCATTTGAAAATTTATAACAGATTCCATTTTAAAATTTAACTTAAGAACGCACCAAAAAGTTTAATACAACGAAACCTATAAGTAATAAACTTTTATACTAAAAAATTCTAAGTGTTTGGGAACTCTAAATTCTATACAAAATTGGGCATAGGTTCCCCGTCACAACCAAATTTCTTAAATTATTTTAAGTCCTAAATACCATACATTTACTGTTCTAAATTAAACGAATATCTTAATCTTTAAAAGTTAAGAAAGTCTTTATAATAAGGTTCAAACTTCAATAAATCTTCACTTAGATTTGCAAATCAATTAACTGCCAATAAGCCCCAAATTCGTGTAAAAACAACAAAAGTACTCACAATATTTATTTGTCACTCACACCTGACACTTCGTGTCATCACAGATAGCTCCTCGATTTCTCCAATCCAGAATCCTCCAGTGCAGCTATCCGTTTCCTGCCACCTGCCCTTCAGCAAACTGCACGTTCCTGCCGCCCGCTGTTCAGCAAACTGCTCGTTCCTGTCGCCCGCCTTTCAGCAGACCGCTACTTCAAAAACGTTTACGACAGCAATCCACTGTCCGTATTGTGCCTTTCAGGATTTCCCTACTCCAAAAAGGATCTTCCAAAAATGAACAAACTTAACACCACGAAGTCCTGCCAGAAATATCCGGCTCGAAGGACCATGAACAAAGACAGCTCAGATACCAGAGGCAGGTATAATGAAAGTCACAAAAACATATGGTGAAAGTTTATCGATAATAGAAATCAACCAAGGTTGCGGAATAAAAACATTTAAAAAGTCTGATTTCCTGAGGGAACGGTCAATTCGAGTTGTCGTCGATGGCTTCTCATCGGACCTAATGGCGATCAACGCCGGCGTACCTCAGGGATCTGTTCTCTCTGCAACATTATTCCTGCTGCACATTAATGACCTTCTTCTATCGGATGGCATTATTGGTTACGCCGATGACAGCACTGTTGTAGAGAGATATGTCTCCAATGCGCGAGCGAGTCCAAACCAGATCCAATTTCAGAGAGAGTCGATGATCGAACGGGTTGATTTGACACTTTGTAGGGTTTCCGATTGGGGTGAAGCCAATCTTGTCAAATTCAACCCTTCCAAAACCCAGGCGTGTCTCTTCTCCGCTAAAAAGAGCACATTCAACTTGACGCCCACTTTCCAAAGTGTATCTGTACCGATCACAAACCAACTAGGGCTTCTAGGCATGACCATCACGTCGAAACTTAATTTCGGTCAACAGATTGAAACCATGGCACAGTCAGCTTCCAAAAAATTGGGAGTCATCGCAAAGGTCCGGCGGTACTTCAACTCCGAACAGCTGCTCAACCTGTACACAGCCCAGGTTCGATCTTGTATGGAGTACTGCAGCCATCTTTGGCATGATTCCGCAAAATACCATCTTGAAGCGTTGGATTCTGTCGACCGAAGGGCCCGTAGACTCATAAGTGACGACAAACTTACTTCTTCGAGACTGCAAAGTCTCGAGCATCGTCGAAAAGTTGCTAGTCTATCGGTTTTTTACAGATTGCACTTTGGAGAGTGTGCGAATGCTCTTTTTCAGTTGATCGAACCTTCCCCCTTTCTCCACCGGTCAACCAGGCGCAGACAGAAGTTTCACCCGTTTGTGGTTAGCGTGCCGATGAGCCGAACTAAACGGTTCGATAGCTCATTTTTGGTTCGTGTTGCCAAAGAGTGGAACGATTTGCCTGCGTCTGTTTTTCCAGACAAATATAACCCTGGAGCTTTCAAGTGTAGAGTGAATAGGTACCTCTTAGACAGGCGTGTACGATCCTCGTCTTCATCGTCACTTTCCATCAGGTGAGATGGAAGACAAACGCCTGCTAATTATTAATAAAAAAAAAAAAAAAAAAAAAAAGTTACATGCACGCTTTAATCTATTTGTGGCGCCATCAGTAACAAAATGTATTACTAAAGTTACAAGTACACTATACCAGAGACTAGTAAATAACAATAGACTGACCATCTCCATACAAAAATTCGTGACTCGGAAAAAGCTCAAAATCCAAGCTATTACTAGATGTCGCTCTCAAATAGCTTGGACCAACCTTGTCGTCTTTAATTTTTATATGAATTATTGACGAGAAACGTAATGCAAAATATTTGTTTGTATATTAATACGGACGATAACTGCTAGATGGCGTTGTCAAATAACCTGAAACCTTAGCAAGTAAATAGTTGAGTTCATTTCAGTACCTACTTTACGCAAAAAATTACTTTACCTTAATTTTTATAACATTTTATAATAATTACTAAAAAGAAAGTCAGAACCAAATTATGTATATAAATATATAAAAGACATAAAAGCAAATCAAAGAATATGTAACTGCGTGCATCTTTACCGATAGAGACAAGGTTCTCGAACTATAGGTGAATCATTATGGAAAAAGAAATACTTGAGGGAATCTTTATGATTTAAAATAGATGACATAGATATTCAGTTGTATTAATTACTTTAAAAAGTGTCAAAATCATAACATATTAAATAATATCACAAAAAATATATTTATGTCAGCTTTATAGTCAAATATTTTATTTTGTGCTTTTTATTTGTTTGGATTTATGTGCGAAATTATTTTCTTTGATCGGTACGAGTCACAGTAAGCGAGCAGAAAAATTGTGAATTCAAAGAAATGCAGGGAAAAGTTCCAAAACAAACACACACCCATAGCAACAACAATAAACGACAAAGAATTCAAATTGTCAAACAAATAAAATGTTGTCATAAAAAGAACAAAAAAAGTTGATTTAACTTATAAGTGTCTGAATACAATATTTACAAAATATTTCAAAATCCATCCAGCAAGAAAATATTTTTTTAACTACTGCAAAATAGTTATGAGTTATATGCATTATAAATAAAAATTATGCACTTATTAAGACATAATTTTTATCGATATCAAGAAATAAATTAAAATATAAAAAACCCATTAATTAAATGCACTGAAATTCGTTTTATTATGTTAAGGCAGATAAGAACAAACTGTGGAGATGAATGCTATATTTTTGTGGGAAAAATTATATATTGGCAATACAGTAATCCAGTAACACTACAAATAATATCCGGGGTGGTGTAAAGATTTCTGTTGATGAATTATAAGAGCGGCAACATAGCATCAAATAATATAATGCACTAGCTGGCAACGTCTGTTGTCGCCTGATACCTACGGATAGTACTCGCAATGAAATATCAAATCATTTTGTAAACAGCTCCATCTTAAGTTTTTTTACGCATTATTTTTACTAAATTTAAATAACTTGTAAATCTAATACAACTAACGCCATCTCTCTATCTTAAAAACAACTATTTTTCAAGTCACAAAATTTTGTTAGGCATGGTTAGTCTATAGTTATTTACTAGTCTCTGACTATACATACTAAATAATTTCTACAAGCCTTGCATTTAAAGAACGCTCTGATATTGTAAGTCTGTCTGTTGAGCGATCTGTTGAAATAGCCTGTATCGAGATAGGGAATATTGTTATAATAAGTGTATACAGACCCCCATCCTCAGCGTTTGAAGATTTTGAGAGCACTATGGATGAGTATTACATAGAGTAAATAACAAAAACAAAGAAATAATTATTTGTGGCGATTTTAATATTGATTTATTAGTAGAGACGTCACAAAGTAAACGATTCTTGAATCTTTTTAATTGTTACAACCTAAAAAATCTCTTCTTAGGGCCTACGCGAATCACAGCGACCTCAGCCACATGCCTTGATAACATTTTTACAAATTTAGTGCCCTATCAGTCCTAGTTAGTACTTAATAAACTACAATCAGATCATAGCGGGCAGTTGGCCACTTTTAATATTGGGCAAAATAACACTCTAAAAAGAGAAATTACCTTATACCCATGAATGAGAGATGGCTTGAAACATTTAGAAATAATGTATTTCAAAAAACATTTAAATTAGATTACTGTGGTGGTCCTATTACTCAATATAACTCTATACACAATATAATTAAAAATGAATATGACTCTGTTTGTACAAAAAATAAAATATGTGTAAATAATATTTTATTTAGGTTTAGTGACTGGGCAACAGTGGGAATATGCAGAAGTAGAAATAGATTATATGAATTGTACAGTGAAAGAAATTATAATCATAAAAAAACATTTTATGAACATGTTAAAAAGTATTCTAAATTAATTAAAAGAGTATGCAGTGTAGCTAAAAGACAAAAGACTATCGAGCAGTAAACAAATGCATCTCCAACACAGAGCAGTGGATCCCAGCTAATAATTTGCTCCTCAATGAAAAAAAAACTAAATGTTTACATTGCCAAATGTCAAACAGGTAAACACAAACATTGTAGTTAAGAGCCAGGAACTGACTCCTGTAAACTCAACTTTATTTCTGGGCATAACCTTAGACGACAAACTCCAGTGGGGACCGCATGTTGATGGTTTAGCGAAAAGGCTTGGCTCTGCCACATATGCTGTTAAAAAAATCAGACATATTTCAAATGAAACAACTGCTCGTTTAGTCTATTTCGGTTACTTCCACAGCCTCATGACATATGGCATTCTGTTGTGGGGGAGTGCTGCCGACATCGATACTATATTTATTCTGCAGAAAAGGGCTGCTCGCGCAATCTATCAGCTCGGTCCAAGGTCCTAAATTTACTTAGAAGTAAATTTAATGAAATAAATATTTTTAAAAAGATCTGCACAATGTTAACACAAGAGGAAGAAATATGCTGGCAGCTCATAATAATAGGCTTCATAAAGTCACTAACTCATTCATGGGTCAATGTATACGCTTTTATAATAAGGTTCCTGAGGATATCCAAGGTTTTTCTATTGACAAATTCAAAGAAACTATAAAGCAGAAGTTGTGTGCTAAAGCATATTATAACTATCCGATCATTTGGATGATAAAACCCTCAATAACAGGATTTTACTAGTATTTGTAACAAAACGTATGTAATGTGTCTGTTTGCTCGTTGAGTTCTTCGTCCCGATAAATATCTAAAGCGTCATTGTCACTAAAGTACGTCTTCTTATGGTAGCGTCGGGTGACGGGTCGCTCACTTCCCTCTAATATGGTTGAGGAGGGCGATGGCTGGATCCCGCGTTAACTCGTGAACGGCTGCCGTTTGAGGGTGTTCGTAGTTTGGACACTTGGGGGGAGACTTGCCGAGCTAACGGATGCAGATAAGAATAACTTTGTATAGACATAAAGAGATTCTGTAAATTTATTTTGAAAAAATATACCCGTGAGGTTTCTTGCCAGTTCTTCTTCACGAAGGTTTTTTCGAACTGGTGGTAGAGTCATGTTTCATTTGACATCAATAAGAACAAGTAATTGTCAATGTTTAATTAACAAAGTAATTGTCAATATTTTATTTCATTTCATTTCATTTCACACTACTGAGTTACAAAGATCCGTCGCACCATTCTGCAAAATTTTAGATCACACTTAAAATATCGGCAATATATTTACAATTTACTTTTTGCTGGGGATAGAAATAGACCATGATCTTCTAACCATACAGATAGAAAATTAAAGTAGTGTTATTTTCATGTTCCCGATTTCTGCACAAAGTGAAAGTTCAAGTGGCTACCAATTCGATTTCAAAGGAATTGAAAGGAATTTAATCTGTTATATGGAATACTGTTCAACCCTATCCGGCCCTACGAATTAAAATAACGATTAAGTTTTCGGCATTGACACCATGAAGTAACTTGCGATCAGCCAGTAGCTTTCTGCTGGCTACTCCTAGTCTCACGTCCCGGTTTTACCAGCAGTCGTTCACAGTGTAAGCCACTTCTCTATGGAATTCGCTTCCTGCCTCGTTACATTCTGTAAAAACGTTTGATGCAATTAAAACTAATTGAAAGAATTTTTATTGTTATAAAAAAGTTGGTTTACTTTTGTAAAATAATTTACTTTTATTAATACCTTTATTTATTATTTATTTATTAACAAAACTATTTTTAACAATGTCGTGGGACACCCTTGTTAAGCACGCAGACCTGTATTGAGGGTGTCCACTCTTCCAATCGTTATATAATTTAAACAGTAACTACACTGAAAAAACGATTATCAGACTTCTTTGTCTTAAAAAATAGTAAATATACCCACAATTAACTCAACGAGACTACGACAACTTACATGGGCCTTTAAGAAATTACGTAATACTGCAGATTTCGAAACCTTACGTTTGATATATCTTTCTGTTATTATTATTATCTGTGCTTAAAACCATAAGTTTCAAACCATACATTTTTCCAACAAAACAACTATACGAGCAGTGTCGAGTCGTAACATTAAGACAAGTTTACGTTTTTAAAATTATTACTAAAACCCATCTTTGCACTCCGTTTGATCCAAGCATAAATTACAGGAAACGTACCATTCAAAATATAACCATCCCTCCGAAGTTTCGGTTAGCACTGGCACAACGTCAAAACGCATTTATGTCACCGTATTTGTACAATAAAATTAATAAAATATTACATTTCTATCCACGTAACTTAACAACATGTAAAAATATGGTATTGTATTGTCTGGTATTATCTTTGGATTATGCAAGTACTGAAAATGTCATAACAGTAGGCTTCTAACGTCAGAAGTTTTGGCTAAAGAAAAAATGTCAGTATAAATAGTTGTAAAAAAAAATGTGTCTGTACGTATTTGTAGGTGTATTTATGTGTATTAGTGGCTATGTGGTATATACATATAATATCTGTATTATATATGTGTGTATATGTTTATAAATGCATATATATTTATTATTTCTTTTGTTTGTAAAAGATATAAATTAGTAACACTACTTATTATTAAATAAGTGAAATAAGAAATTGTGGCAGCTCTGTTGTATGAATGTTTCAAATAATCGCCAAACCATATTTTTCAATTATTTTCTACAAAACTTGCAATTAATGATAATTAAAAAAATAGTCTATCATTCAATAGATATATCTTTAATCAATCATCTTTGATCAATTTATTTACAAAAAACAAATCCTAATTTTTATGCTTAAAACAGTTATAATTATGACTAGTTATAAAGGAAAATATTTTATTTTGTCCACCGAGTTATAATTGCGTATGTTCTGTATAGCAAAACTAAATGTAAAAAAAAAAGAAATAATTAGAAAAATAAAATACCGAAAGTCCCAAAATTATGTACGTAATCAGGGAACATTGCAAAAACGCGCATACCACACTACTTTCTGCAACATAGCGGTAACTGAAACGTCATACCCGACGAACTGACCCGACCGGCGGCGGTCGGCGACGTCGTCGATCCCTTGCACTCAAACTTACCTACCGACTCACTATGCTATCCTGGATATACTCGAAGAAGTTTTTGGTATAGTGTGATGATATTTTTATTAGACTCAGAGGGTACTACTTCTAAAATACTCATTATTCGTATAGAATACATTTTGTTTGTTTTCGATTTTGTTGCATGTACATTGCATTTGTAATTTATCCTCTTTTTTATTTTTATTTTATACATTTCAATTGTAATTTTATCCTTAAAGTTTAATTAGATATTTTATTTTTGAATCAACTTTATTGTTCAAATGGTATCATAGAATATGTACTAAATAATTTGGGAAGGAGCCGTCTTCCAAGAAACAGGTTTTCCTAGTTTGGAAGACAGAGACCATAATTGTATTGTTTATCGATTTTTATGCAATAAAGTTATTATTATTATTATTATAATTTAATACAAAGATTTAAATTTTTTATATGTATTTATTTATATGTGTTTGTATTTGTACATATTTTTATATGTGTATATGTATATATTTTTTTCTTAAGAGTACAAACAGTTTGCAGTCATATTACAGCTAATTTATTCTAATGACAATTGTTTTTAACCTAGAATGCGAACCTTAGTAGTGCACATAGCATGCATAAAGATGCTAAGCACAAACATCCCAAAAATGTGAGGTTTTAATTACAATTATTTATGTTTTTTACATAAAATAGAAGTTTGTAAATAAAAATATTGAGAACGATTAAAGTTAATGCATGTAGTCTATATCTATAGCAAATTCCTACGAAAGGTTTTGAAACTGAAGTCTATCTGAAGTAAATCTAGATCGATAGTTGTATCCCTGCCACTATTAGCCGGAGCAACTAATTCATTGTAATCACGGCACATGCGGGTAATAGGGTTGTAGATAGTAGTGTTATTTGCGTATATATACATTTAATACAAAGGGTTTTGGACGTCTTGGAATGGGTTTGCTGTTAAAGTTAAGGCAGCACAATAAGGGAGAAGAAGAAATTCTATTATGTATTAATTTGTATAAATATAATAGATCCTGTTCATGTCGACGCTAACTCAATATGGAAACTTTGAAGTAGGATAGTCTCTCATCATAGGCAGTAAGCTTGCGGCTGAGGTGCTTTCTGAATGCAATCATTTTTAAGGCTTTATTTTGCACTTGCTCAAGTCTTTCAATATGTATTTTGTACCAAGGTGACCAAATGGTACAAGCATACTCCAGAAAAATTCTTCAGGTAAATAAAGCTAGACGTATTTTTAAAGTCTTTGGTGCTCCTGTATATGAATCCTAGAAGCTTGTGTGCTTTACTAATTATTGTGTCGTAATGGAATGGTCTCGAAAGGTAAGTCAAGTGTCGAAATAAACACCTAAGTCTTTCACCGCTGAGTTACGTTTCAAGATTGTGTCCTCCAATCCGTTGTCAAACATTTTTATGTTTCTTTTGTTAGTAAAAAATGACAAGACATTTATGGATATTGAGATGCATATGGTTGGATTTGTACCATTGGGCTGTAGTGAACGCTTCTTTTTGAAGAGATTCACAATCGCTTTCATTGGTCACCGAGGTGTATACCTTAAGATCATAAAGAAGGCAAGGACAATGTAACTTGTCTACGGGGTCATTTATGAAGATGTTGAAAAGCACCCTAGGTGTGACCCTTGAGGCACGCCGGATTTAACGGGCCTCGGTGACGGTTTTAAACCCTTCTTTGCCCCAATTTGACTACGATTAGAGAGGTAGACTGCATCCACCACATCAAGTCGCCATGTATAACATACCAGGAAAGCTTTTGACAAAGTAGGAGTTGATTGACTTTGTGAAAAGTCTTCCGGAAATCGGTATATATGGAGTATACCTGACCTACCCTTGCAAAAGCTGAGCATAAATATTGTTTATACTCAAGCAAGTTTGTGAGTGTAGACTTTTGTCACTTTTGTTTTTTCCAGACAAATATAACCCTGGAGCTTTCAAGTGTAGAGTGAATAGGTACCTCTTAGACAGGCGTGTACGATCCTCGTCTTCATCGTCACTTTCCATCAGGTGAGATGGAAGACAAACGCCTGCATTAATAAAAAAAAAAAACAAAGCCATGCTATATAGGCACACAGTTATAAAAGGGCTTACGTGACTGTAAATGCAGTCGTACACAAAAGATTCAAATGTTTTAGCAATGCCGGAAAGCATCTTATAATAATAAATAAGTAAATCCCCAGACAAACATACCAACTGTATGGCCCCAAAGTAGGCACAGCTTGTGTTATGGATGACCATACAGCGAACTGCGTGTATTTTTCTCATAAGCCGTAATCACCACTCTTGAATATAGGTTCAATGTTTGCAGTCTTCCACAACGCTGGAAATATACCCAATTTAAGAGAAATGTTAGAAATAATGCTCATAGGAACACAAAGTTGATCAGCACATTCTTTTAAGAATATAGAAGGTAACCCATCAGGACCCACTCCTTTTGTGTAGTCTAGAGCTTTGATTTTACGGCAGACACCTGATTCAGATATTACAAACTGAGATAAAGTTGCTACTAAAACGTAGTTCTTGATGTATTTCGTTTGGTGCAGGCGAGTCATCAAACACAGACACAAAATATCCAGAAAAGACCTCGCAAATGCCCTGGCTGTCTGAAGCAGACTTATTACCAAGAGTTGTTACTCTCTGAACACCTGCTTGAGCTCTGCGGTTATTAATAAAGTTCCAGAAAACTTTAGGAGCATTATTAAGTGAATTTTCAGTATACGTTGTGTATGCATCACGACATGCTTTAAGGAGAGACTACGATCTATCGCGCAGCATGCTAAAAGTGTCGCAATCCCTCGGATTACCAAATTTGGTTAATCGTTTGTGATACAGGTAATAGAACGCTATAATTGAGCCGGTGGTAACTGATCATAGCGTAGTATTACTTAATCTAGAGAAGTTTTCCGCTTCTTTCCACAAAAAGACTATCGCTAAAATTGACCATGAGAAATTAGCAACACAACTAGAAAATATCGATTTCAATCCTATTTATAACTCTCTTGATCCTAATTAGGCGTTCGAAGTGTTTTTCAAAAGCATTAGTAATGTAATGTCTGACTGCAGTACTACTAAACAATTACCGCATAAATTAAAAATTTTCAAACCCTGGATCACCCCTGGGTTACTTAGATGTATTTCAGTTTATTGATTTAAATACATTTATTAAAAAGCCATATATGACCAATGATAGGTACAATTTGTACAGTAATGACCTACGACATATAGCATACTCGCTATCATATATTTTATTCATAACCGTCAATTCGTTGACTACAACCGCTGCTTCTATTGAGCAGTCACTTTATACTTTTGACCCGTTGGAATGTATTCCAAAACATAGTATTAGAAATAATTTAAACATAAGTTAGTGACAATAGATAATACATCTAGCACCAGTTTTCTAAGTAGTAATTTAAGCAATAAAAATGTAAAAAATTAATTTTCTGAACATAGTCCATCAAAATATGCAGGGCATTGATGGTAAGGAATTACAGATCGAACTATTCATAAACTGTGAAAATATTCATATACTATGTATCACAGAGCACTGGCTCACACAGTGTCAAATTATGTCTTCTTATAAGAATCATGTAATTGCTAGTTCATTCAACAGAGAACAAACAACTTGCGGCGGCTCAATGATCATCACTCATAAGAGCCTAACATTTAAAGAACGCACTGATATTGTAAGTCTGTCTGTTGAGCGATCAGTTGAAATAGCCTGTATTGAGATAGGGAATATTGTTATAATAAGTGTATACAGACCCCCATCCTCACCATTTGAAGTATTTGAGAGCACTATGGATGAGGTATTACATAGAGTAAATAACAAAAACAAAGAAATAATTATTTGTGGCGATTTTAATATTGATTTATTCAAATTCAAATTCAAATTCAAATATTTATTTCTCAAAATTGACAATTACTTGTTCTTATTGACGTCAAATAAAACATGATTCTACCACCAGTTCGAAAAAAACCTTCGTGAAGAAGAACTGGCAAGAAACTTCACGGGTATATTTTTTTTCAAAATAAATTTACAGAGTCTCTTTATGTCTATACAAAATTATTCTTTTCTGCATCTGTTAGCTCGGCAAGTCTCCCTCCCCCCAAGTATCCAAACGACGAACACCCTCAAACGGCACCCGTTCACGAGTTAACGCGGGATCCAGCCATCGCCCTCCTCAACCATATTAGAGGGAAGTGAGCGACCCGTCACCCGACGCTACCATAAGAAGACGTACTTTATTGACAATGACGCTTTAGATATTCATCGGGACGAAGAACTCATCGCACAAACAGACACATTACACATGCTTTGTTACAAATACTAGTACAATCCTGTTAATGAGGGAATTATACCCAAGGGCTTTTATCATCCAAATAATCGGATAGTTTATAATATGCTCTAGCACACAACTTCTCCTTTATAGTTTCTTTGAATTTGTCAACAGGAAGACCTTGGATATCCTCAGGAACCTTATTATAAAAGCGTATACATTGACCCATGAATGAGTTAGTGACTTTATGAAGCCTGCTATTATGAGCTGCCAGCATATTTCTTCCTCTTGTGTTAACATTGTGCAGATCTTTTTTTCTTTTGAACAAGGTTATGTTCTTTTTAACATAAATTAAATTTTCTAAAATATATTGTGAATGGAAGGTAAGAATATTTATTTCCTTAAATTTACTTCTAAGTGACACCCTTGGACCGAGCTGATAGATTGCGCGAACAGCCCTTTTCTGCAGAATAAATATAGCATCGATGTCGGCAGCACTCCCCCACAGCAGAATACCATATGTCATGAGGCTGTGGAAGTAACCAAAATAGACTAATCGAGCAGTTGTTTCATTTGAAATTTGTCTAATTTTTTTAACAGCATATGCGGCAGAGCCAAGCCTTTTCGCTAAACCATCAACATGCGGTCCCCACTGCAGTTTGGCGTCTAAGGTTATGCCCAGAAATACAGTTGAGTTTACAGGAGTCAGTTCCTGGCTCTTAACTACAATGTTTGTGTTTACCTGTTTGACATTTGGCAATGTAAATTTAACACATTTCTTTTTTTTTTCATTTAGGAGCAAATTATTAGCTGAGAACCACTGCTCTGTGTTGGAGATGCATTTGTTCACCGCTCGATAGTCAATTTCATGTCTTTTGATTTTAAACAAGAAGGAAGTATCGTCAGCAAACAATATGACCTCGCATTGATTCTTAACGACCGATGGCAGATCATTAATATAAACTAAAAATAGGAAAGGACCAAGAACTGAGCCCTGGGGCACACCCATTGTCACTGCCGATCCTGATGATTTTTCTCCATTTATTGCAACTTTCTGTTTTCTATTAGAAATATATGATTTAATCAAGGCAAGCGCTCGGTTTTTATTAGTAGAGACATCACAAAGTAAACGATTCTTGAATCTTTTTAATTGTTACAACCTAAAAAATCTCTTCTTAGAGCCTACGCGAATCACAGCGACCTCAGCCACATGTCTTAATAACATTTTTACAAATTTAATGCCATGTACAAAGTCAGTAATTAATAAACTACAATCAGATCATAGTGGGCAGTTGGCCACTTTTGATATTGGGCTAAAAAAGACTTTAAAAAGAGAAATTACCTTTATACCCATGAATGAGAGACGGCCTGAAACATTTAGGAAAAATGTATTTGAAAAAACATTTAAATTAGATTACTGTGCAGATCCTATTACTCAATATAACTCTATTCATAATATAATTAGAAATGAATATGACTCTGTTTTTAAAAAAAAAGAAAATATGTATAAATAATAATTTATTTAGGTTTAGTGACTGGGCAACAGTGGGAATATGCAGAAGTAGAAATAGATTATATGAATTGTACAGTGAAAGAACTTATAATCATAATAAGACATTTTATGAATATGTTAAAAAGTATTCAAAATTATTTAAACGAGTTAGCAGTGTAGCTAAATCTAATTACATTAATAATAAAATTAAATATAGTACTAACATTTCAAAAACTGCATAGAATATAATTAATCAGGAAACTGGGAAAGCAAAAGAACCACACACCAAATATAATTTAAAAATTAATGATATAGTGTTGTCAACTGACAAAGAAGTTGCTGAAGCATTTGAAAATTTTTTTACTGCCATCCCTGTGTCAACTACTTCGAGTATTAATTCATGTTCCACTCTTGCACAGTCACTGCTAACGGAAAATGTAAATTCATGCAATATTGATTTTATTTTTAAACATGTTACTGTTCCACAAGTTTTAAATGCATTTAAAAGCTTTAAAGTAAAAAATACTGCCGATTTAGATGGGATTTCTGTTAAAATTATTGAATCTGTCATTGATGGTATAGCCCCGTACTTAGCCAGTATATTTAATGACTGTGTTGATAATGGTGTTTTTCCTGATTTAATGAAATTGAGTAAGGTCATTCCAATATTCAAAGCAGGTAGTATGTCTGACCCTAATAATTTTAGACCTATATCTATACTACCAACGCTCAGTAAGATTTTTGAAAAATTAATTTTAAATCAATTACTTTCTCATTTTTACGGTAATAGTTTAATGAATTTTAAGCAGTTTGGTTTCACGCGGGGTCGCTCAACAACCGATGCCGGTGTTGAGCTCATAAAACACGTATTCAGCGCCTGGGAGGAGTCGTGTGATGCTATTGGTGTCTTTTGTGACTTGTCCAAGGCGTTCGACTGTGTGGATCATACTACTCTACTCATGAAACTGCACCATTACGGCATTAAAAACCGAGCGCTTGCCTTGATTAAATCATATATTTCTAATAGAAAACAGAAAGTTGCAATAAATGGAAAAAAATCATCAGGATCGGCCGTGACAATTTGTGTGCCCCAGGGCTCAGTTCTTGGTCCTTTCCTATTTTTAGTTTATATTAATGATCTGCCATCGGTCGTTAAGAATCAATGCGAGGTCATATTGTTTGCTGACGATACTTCCTTCTTGTTTAAAATCAAAAGACATGAAATTGACTATCGAGCGGTGAACAAATGCATCTCCAACACAGAGCAGTGGTTCTCAGCTAATAATTTGCTCCTCAATGAAAAAAAAACGAAATGTGTTAAATTTACATTGCCAAATGTCAAACAGGTAAACACAAACATTGTAGTTAAGAGCCAGGAACTGACTCCTGTAAACTCAACTGTATTTCTGGGCATAACCTTAGACGCCAAACTGCAGTGGGGACCGCATGTTGATGGTTTAGCGAAAAGGCTTGGCTCTGCCGCATATGCTGTTAAAAAAATTAGACAAATTTCAAATGAAACAACTGCTCGATTAGTCTATTTTGGTTACTTCCACAGCCTCATGACATATGGTATTCTGCTGTGGGGGAGTGCTGCCGACATCGATGCTATATTTATTCTGCAGAAAAGGGCTGTTCGCGCAATCTATCAGCTCGGTCCAAGGGTGTCACTTAGAAGTAAATTTAAGGAAATAAATATTCTTACCTTCCATTCACAATATATTTTAGAAAATTTAATTTATGTTAAAAAGAACATAACCTTGTTCAAAAGAAAAAAAGATCTGCACAATGTTAACACAAGAGGAAGAAATATGCTGGCAGCTCATAATAGCAGGCTTCATAAAGTCACTAACTCATTCATGGGTCAATGTATACGCTTTTATAATAAGGTTCCTGAGGATATCCAAGGTCTTCCTGTTGACAAATTCAAAGAAACTATAAAGCAGAAGTTGTGTGCTAAAGCATATTATAACTATCCGATCATTTGGATGATAAAACCCTCAATAACAGGATTTTACTAGTATTTGTAACAAAACGTATGTAATGTGTCTGTTTGCTCGTTGAGTTCTTCGTCCCGATGAATATCTAAAGCGTCATTGTCACTAAAGTACGTCTTCTTATGGTAGCGTCGGGTGACGGGTCGCTCACTTCCCTCTAATATGGTTGAGGAGGGCGATGGCTGGATCCCGCGTTAACTCGTGAACGGGTGCCGTTTGAGGGTGTTCGTCGTTTGGATACTTGGGGGGAGGGAGACTTGCCGAGCTAACAGATGCAGAAAAGAATAATTTTGTATAGACATAAAGAGACTCTGTAAATTTATTTTGAAAAAAAAAAATATACCCGTGAAGTTTCTTGCCAGTTCTTCTTCACGAAGGTTTTTTTCGAACTGGTGGTAGAATCATGTTTTATTTGACGTCAATAAGAACAAGTAATTGTCAATGTTGAGAAATAAATATTTGAATTTGAATTTGAATTATCCGAAATAGAGATAGAATGTACAAAAAAAACTAAAAATAATCCAGAAAATGAAATATTTAAAGCAACATTTGTTAGATATCATAGTTTTTGCAACAACCTTTTAAAAAAGATTAAAAGGCAACACGAGCGTGACAGAATTAGAAAGGCTGGTAAAGATACGAAAAAGTTTTGGGAGGTTATCAGGGATGTAACACATATGAGTACTAATAAAAAAACAGCTCTGGAATTACTTACCACCGCAGAATCTCCTAAAGACTCCTTAAATAAAATCAATCAGTATTTTGTAAGCATTGGGAAAGATCTTGCAAGTCAAACTCATTTTCATACAGAAAATGATCCTAACGTTAAAGATACTGGGGCTCAACATCCTCAGTCACTAGTACTTCTCGATACAGACGAAGCAGAGGTTCTGCATATCATCAATTCCCTTCGAATGAACTGCGCTGTTGGAGTTGATGGTATTTCTACATCTTTTATTAAGACCTACAAGAATATTCTGGTACCTCCCCTAACATATATGTTTAACTTGTGTCTGTCAACAGGTATTTTTCCTGATCAATTAAAAAAGCTATTGTACACCCCATTTGTAAGACAAGCGATAGATTACAGATCAGTAACTATCGCCCAATTTCTGTCCTACCTGTTGTTTCTGAGCGATTAATGAACAGTCGACTCAAAAAATATCTGGAACTAAATGACCTTATATCCGATAGACAATATGGATTTCGTACGGGAAGATCGACCTCTGACGCTGTGCATGACTTGACAAATAAGATAGTTAGTGCTTTAGATTCAGGAAACAAATGTATGGCTACATACCTTGATTTGCAAAAAGCCTTAGACACAGTCTTAATTCCGATACTTGTCAATAGGTTGGAAAAACTAGGTGTCAGAGGCAATCAATTACAATTATTCAAATCTTATCTGTCAGGTCGTGTACAATGCGTAAAAATTAATAACAAGGTTAGCAGTGAGCTAAATATTGAAAACGGTGTCCCACAAGGAAGTGTCCTTGGACCTACACTGTTTCTAGCCTACGTTAATGAAATGTGCAAATTAAAAATGGGATCCGGAGAACTTTTTGCTTTTGCGGACGACACGACATTAGTCTTTACAGCAAAAACTTGGGAGGAAACATGTAAAGCTGCTCAAGCCGGGTTCGATGTAGTCGTAAATTGGTTAAAACAGAGTAAGCTCACATTAAATGTTGATAAAACGAAGTTTATGGCATACTCTGTTAGAAATAATGCATTACTAAACATATCACTAAACATAAAAGCCCACACAATAACCTTGAGAGACCACACAAATTGTTCGTGCCCAGAGCTTGAAAGAGTTGATAAAATAAAGTATTTAGGTGTTATTATAGATACCAAACTAAATTTTGAATCACATGTTTTGATACTGACTGGATGTATTCGTTAACTTATTTTTATTTTCAAACACCTGCGCCATGTAGCTGAATGGGAAGTAATAAGGATGGTTTACCTTGCTTTAGGTCAGTCTTTGTTATCCTATTGTATTGGGGCCTGGGGTGGCTCGTCTAAAACTAATATGCTACAACTTGAGCGGGCACAACGAGCAGTTTTAAAAGTTGCAACCTTTAAAGGCTTCAGGTTTCCTACTGAGATCCTTAACAGAGATCTACAGTTGTTAACAGTTGGACAGCTATTTATCTTGCAGAGTGTTTTAAAACAACACTCCCACACCAAAGACATGCCTTCGTTGCTATTTCACACATCGCGTAGCTCACCTTTAGGAAAATATCTACACAAAATTAAGACATCGTTTGCCCAGAAATTTTTCCTTGGCCCTTTCTTTCATAAAATAATTAGCAAAATCCATAAACTACATATTAAAACTTATTACGAATGTAAACATTGTGTTCTCAGGTGGTTACTTTCATTAAACTATCATGAAACAGAAAATATCCTCCATCCCTTACAGTAACTCTGTCAAACGTTTTGTTGTACAACTCTTAATGTATAAATTGTTTTTGTATTTTTATTTATGTTTTTGTAATGAGCCCATAACAAACTTTAAAATGTAAAGAACGACTATCAATAAAATTGTATTTCTAAATTAAATTCCTATAGTATTAAGTTGTGAAATTGTATTGTAGACTTCAAGTCAAGAGGAAGTAAGCTAATGCTTAGGCACAGGTTTCGACCTGTATAAGCATTCGCTGATAACTAAGTAAAATCATCTTTGTGCAATACTTACTGGTAAAAGATGTTTATTGTATTTTATTGAATAAAGCTTTTTATTATTATTATTATACTTTTTCTTTTCTGCCATGCACTTTTTAGTGCAGAGGAGAACCATGCTGGATAAGTTTCTTTATTTATTAATTTTAGGAGTACATGCTTGATTATAATTTCATTGATTATAGGGTAAAAACTATCAACAGCAATATTTACGTCGTTTGCGTCCAAAATATCAAGCCAGTTCACTTTACTTAAGTCTTACACATGTTTGGAAATTAAGGCACCTCTGACGATTAGGTCTTAAGTGTTTCGTTTCAGTAGAAGTCTTTCATTACATGAATTTATATTTGGTAAATATATTTAGTCCTGCCCTACGATTCCGAGTCACTGTTTTCAAATTATGAATTTCAAGGTTGCCTGAAAAAGATCACTCTTTTAGTGATGGGGCCGCTTATATTGTCGTTCTCTTTTTATATGTTAATTCCTTTTTTTTTTGCGTACATATGTTAATTTTTGTAACTGGTTTGGCAATAAAGCGTTTTTTCATTTTCATTTTCATTAACTTTATTGCTTTCGTCATCGTCTTAAGGGAGGTGATGCGGGCGAGAACATTTTTACTTTGTAAATATGAATGACCACACTCAAGATTGAACAAACAGCCAGCGAGTGGATGCACCGCGATTATTGATACAGAATTCCTTTAAAAACACATACGCAGAACGGCCAGATGCTGTTGGCGCGAATGTCGCGGTCAACGGTAAGTTGCCGATCCACGCGTTAGGCGAACAGTGTTGGCCCAGCGTTGAGGCCGACCTGTGGTATCGGTCTTACCATTGATTATCGATTAAAGTGGGTAGATACACTTGCAATATACTCGTTAGTAGATACATATTGTTTTCTTTACATAACTAAAGTATTTATAGTATTCTAATCACTTTGCACACTTTGATAAGTAATAAAGTCGTATTTGCATACAGTGTTTACTTACTGTTTTTTTAATAAGTTAAATTTATTCGTGGATTAAAAAGAAATAGGTAAGAAAATGTTGTAATTGTAATAAATGCCATCATGACTTAATATAAGAAAGAGAATTTATTTTAAGACCTTGGGTTTTTGGATTGGGTCATACGAAGTGGATCAATAGTAGAAGCTCTGCGTCGTATGCTGGAGGTCCCTGGTTTGAGTCCTGTTCGGGGTATTCATTTGTGTAATGAGCACAGGTATTTGTTCTCGGGTCATGGTTGTTTATCTTTACTAACGTATGTTTGGGTTCCCCCTAGTGCGCTGTATGGTCATCACTATTAGAAGCTCTGCTTGCGATGCCATTATGGTCCAAATTCTTATTCAACCGTCCCTATTTACGCAAATCGATTTAAAGCGCCAAAACTCCTGAAGCTGAAGCGACATAAACAGTTGCTAAGCAACGCCTGAAACTGCTGAAGTTACACGGCACGTCAAAACAAACAGCAGCTTTCTAGCGAGATATTTTAACAGTTTATTTTATACGAAACCTTTGTAGAATCAGTTATTATAATATTATATAAATCCTATTCACCGAGGCCTTATAATGGAGAACGAGAAACAGGCGCCGGGTGACGAAATCTGTGCTGCCATCACTGAGGATGCCTTGAACAAGAGAAAGGAAGTTGGAGACTCTCTAGATCCAGTCATAGAAGTGAATGATGAAAGTGATCCTCCAGAACAGAGCATCTGTCAGATCGCCGACGAGCCGCCTCCCGAGATGGAATTTGTCGAAAACTCTCCTAGAATCTTTGGAAAAAAAGATAACAAAGAAAAGATGGATATAGAAGCATTAAATAATGTTATTTATGAGCTTGGAATTGTGAATTTGGCCTGGCCGAAGATCGAGGAACCCGTGTTTGAGACAAGGACAAGTTTCCCGGTCAGCTATTACCAGAATACGCCGAAAGAGCGGCTGCTGTTGACTTACGCGGAGAATTTTAGGCGCCAATTCTCAATCCACTTTAAAATGAGAAAGCCCTTGTTATTGCAAGCGCCTAATGAGTGTGGTCTTCAGGTAATATTAGATGCTTGTATGCGCCTATTTTGTTTAAAGTTTATAACTGGTATTTCTAGGAGGAAAAGTATTGCTCCAACAAGATAATGAGTTTTTAGCAAGGCTGGATCCAGGCAGCTTATTGCATCATATTAAACATTTATGGATTGAAAATATGTCTTAGCCTCATACTCATTTGTCCACCTCTTTTGGGGATGTAATTTTGAAGGTATGCTAGTTCTTCTAAGGATTCTGAGACTTCATTTCATATATGAAGCGCTAAAGTGGCTTTACTTTATGTAACTTTTTATTTGCTATATATACATATTAAATGAACACAATATATAGGTACCTTAGAAAGTAAAACAGTCGATACCAAATATATATGTAGGTAAACTGACCTTATTGTGCATTGTTCTTTTATTGCAAATTTAAATTGCAATACAACGTCTGCGCTAGCTACGTCTGCTCAGCAGATAAAAGTATTTTGCTTTCAGAAAATGGTATGCACGTCGATCCGGCCCACAAAGCTGTGTTATGCGAAAACCAACACGTGGCAAGGCATCGCCTCCTTGGTATCGGACTTCTTTGACTACGAGCCGCTGCAGAAGCCAATGCTGCACGTGAGTTAGAGAATACTTTGGTGTAGTAGTTCAATATTTGAAGAACTGTAATTGAAATAGATTTAGAAAACTTTGCATCATTAAGTACAATGCGTGTGTACCGTCGAATGAATGAGGGAATACCAATGCAGGAGTGAGATAAAACGCTATTACTTTGTTTTACGAAACGGCTGCACCGGTTTATGAACATTCCGAAACTTTCCTTCGTTTAAATTTGAATATCCAGTTCAGCTTTTTAGTACATATTTAAATAGTTTATCAACAGTAAAGAAATATTGTCGAAGTAACAGTATGTTTACTGTCAGTAGTTCGCTAGATACAGCGATGTGTTTGAGGAGCCGCTGCGAGTCCCCGAAAAGCGCTCCATACAAAACGTTATACAAATATTATATAATAGATACGTAGATAGTGCATATGTCTTGTCAGCGCTAAGCTACAAAGTCCGGTGAAATAAACTGTCCATTTAAAAAAAAGTGCATATGTCTTCATAAAAAATATATTTAATGGCAGAAAGTCAATAATATTAAAAAAATGAACATATCTTAAAATCAATTTTTTGTTTCCTTTTTGAAGTTTTCTAACCAATATAAGTACATAGTTGAGATATTAAATTCAAAACTTTTTTTTGATTCGAACTAACTTATATTTTCTAAATGAATGATTATTGATTCAGTATTTTCAAATTGTGTCAAAAAAGTACTTAATTGAAGGGCGAAAATGTACCTATCCTGTCCAACCAATTTTAACGGTCTAAAGATTTTCATAAAAATTTTAATTAGTGTCGCCATCTATTATTGGAACCGAGTTATATGATTATCCGTAAGGCCTCTACATGATAAAGAAGAATTTGTCTACTAACATAGCGTGCACGTATTAAAAAGTTGTAGTGCTATATTTATAGATGTCGCTATTAAAGACAAAATAACTATTTTGCAAAATTTACCTATTATATTTTCGTTACCGTTACTTATTTACACAATATTTAAAGATATTTTTTGTATTAATTATCTTTTGTTGTGTAGTTGACATAGGTTTATAATTTTAAATTTATAAAATATACTTAGGTACAATGCACAAAGATCCCATAACGATGACTTTAATTCTATGGTATTTTAAGATTAAAGATTAAACTAACCGAGAATTAGCACATTTAACTTAACAAAAACATTTTACACGTCGGCTTAATTTTCGACACCCGATGAAACTAGTAGTTTGTTTTTGTTAAGATCTCATCTTGAGAGTCCGTGTTATTTTGAGCGTTTTAATGACTGGTTTTTCGTAGTTGGGTTACGGTCTAAGTGAAGGAACGGTAAATCATACGGAAGCTGATGGCTGCAAGCTCATCGATTATCCCACCTACGATTTAATGAAGTCCATGGGCACACAAGCTATTTACCACAAGGCGCTTTCGGTCATTTGTCTGCTGTGAGAGTATATTTATATGAGTGTTGTTTTTAACCTTGAAACAAACTTATGTTTGCTTTGTGACGAATTTTACTACCTCAGTATCGCGAGTTACCTTTAAAACCTACATACACACCGTAGCGGAGCGATCAGAAAGTGATTAACCATTAAATCAATATTTTGTTATTTCTGATCCTAAGTGTCAGGTTTTCAAAATATTCCTTAAAGTATAGTGAGCGCAATCCACAAGACGCGCCCCACTGCCAGTATGTTCTATGGTCACACGTTTCAATGTATAGAACAGAGAAGTAGAGGGGCGCGTCTTTGTGGATTGCACTCACTGTAGTCAAACTATGAGTGACTGATTTAATAATAGTACTTTTTGTAAACCTATGAAATTAACACCACCATTCTCGAACAAATACAATCGCTTTTAGGTTTAGCGTCTAATAATGGTGAATAGGTTAGTTCTGGGTAGGTAGTAAAAAGGCTTTTGGAAATTTCATGGGACATCAAGCAATCATTTTTACAAAAGCCTTTCAATATTGAGGTAAAAATACAAAAATACAAATAATGTTTTATTCAATTTAATTCAACATTTTTGAGATCACAAACTTTGTGAAAGAGATTTATATAGTCTAAATTTTTCAATTTGATTTTGTACAAAATATCTTCTCTCCGATAATCATCCACGCAGCTTTTATTTATAACATGAAATGCAAATTAAACTCTATGAGGAGTCAAAAGAGAATGCTAAACATTTGCTACGAGATAGAATCTGTTGCGCTTTTTGTCACTGCGGTAGCAACCGTTTGGACAACTCTTATTAAATAACATTATGATATTACACTAGACTTTAGGAATGTACTTACAGTAATAATAATCTCTCAATAATTTATAATTTTGATCACAGTATTCTTAACTGTTAACTTTAACGTATAATACACCTACAATGTCCTGTTATAAAATAATGAGCAATAGAAACAATTACACAACATAGCCTATATCTAACGCCATATAGTCATTTATATATTCTTACTTAATAATATTACCTTGTTCTTAAGATTGGCACAACGAACATAAACGCATCCTTTCAGTATTTGGTATGTTTGTGCCATCACGCGACTGTGACAGCTCGAGGCCCAGCGCCTTCCCGCTGCGGTCGCAATCCGTTCCTCGGAGCGGATTGCTCCGACGTCTAGTCTGTGCCTTGTCAATACACGACGCGGTAGAAAGGATGCCGTGACTTAGCATTAGGTTTAACTTGAGGTAGAACATAGGGGATCTAACTAGGCATCACTAGGAACGTCACGACAACGACGGAGTGGCAACGCACAGCAATACTTACAACACATCAATTTGTCTAAATTCAACAGGGCGTCGTAGGTTTACAACGAACCTTATTTATTAACATCATTTACGTTGACCAACAATTTAACCTATTAGTGCATTTACAAGGGTGAAGTCAGAAACAAACTATTGCAGTGTTCTCTATTGCGAGACGGATGGCGTCTCGAAGCGAAGCCGACGAAGCGTTCAGAGCTTTCTAGCATTTGTAATAACTTAAACAATCTAATGCATAGCTTTTCTTTTAGAACAAAGAAATTACGCAAATTTGGCTACACATATCACAAGTGAACGCTCAATGGCGACAAAATAACTAACTATATACAGTCGTAATTGATAAGTTCCCTGTAGCGAGCGTGGTAGCGCGACACGCGGGGTCGGCCTACTTGCGGCGCGCGCGCAAGTTGTGCAGCAGCGCGCGCAGCTGGTGCACGTGCATGCGCGTGACGCTAGGGTCGCCACAGCCCTCCAGCCACGCCAGGAACTTGTCACCGTGCTCCAGCGCTGCCGACGCGCCGCGTTCCCACTCGCCGTTCTCCTCTCCGGCGCCACCCGCGCCAGCGACCGCCGGCACCGCTCCCGCCGCTGCCGGCTGAAACAGTAGATTGTCCAGCACAGTGCGCGCCTTGCTCTGCGGCCGGCTATCGGGCGCACGCTCCGCCGTCGGCGGCTCTTTGTTCTCCGCCACTACAGCCACCGCCGGTTCCAGACTGGGTGCCGGTTCGCTGTCGCGCCGCTCTTCCCTTAGTCTATTCTCATTCGTTACTGGGGTCACCGGAGACTTGGTCCGCTTCGGGCTGACGGTTGGCGCACGAAGATCTTCTATTTTATCTTTGGTCAGGTGGGAGTATAGGATGTTTTCCGCAGTCTTTTCTTTGGGCACTTGTGCCGCCGACTTAAGTTTGTCCTCTGGGAGCGGCATGGCTCCACCGAACTGTTTGTAATACTGCCAAAGCCACGAATTTCTATTGTAGTCGAGGTGGGCACTCACCGGCGGCGCGGGAGCGACCGGCTTTGGCGGCACGGCGGGCTCCGGTGTCTTGCCGATCTGTAGTGCGTGCGTCGGTGTGGTCTGCGCCGTTAAGTCCAGCATAGCCTGCTGCGTCTTGAGCCAGTACCACAGTGTGTCATCCACCGGCTGGCTCGCAGTCGCGGGCAAGTGGCCGGCTTTGGAGCCGCCGACACGGTACGGGTCTGAGTGGTGCTTGCTGCGGTGTTTGGTTTCACCTAGGCCAAGACCGGAGTTGTGCGCCGGCTTGGGCGAGCGCACGGAGCGCAGGCCGCGCGCGGTTGGTTGCGACAGCGAAGACAGCCCCGGGTTGAGCTGCGCTAGCAATGTTAAGTTGGTGGCGATCTCGTTGAAGCTGAGTCCGAGGTGCGAGTGCGCTAGCGATGGCAGATGCGCCAGGCCCGACAACGGACTGATGGCGCTCATAGAAACGGAGGCTCCGGGGTCGGCGCGGCGTGGTGCGGGCGCGGGCGGCGGCTCAGCACGCCGCGTAGTGAGTTCCACGGGTGCATCGGGCGTGGTAGACAGATCGAGGCCGGGCGAGGCGGGCGCGGGCGAGGCGGTACGCGCGCGCTTGTCGGGCGGCTCCCCGTCCGTGCTGCGGTCGGTGTCAGGCGACGACAACCGCGACGTCATGTAGCGCAGCTTGTCCTCGTTCTTGCACCAGCCACGAAGCGTGGACTCGGGCACGCCGATGTCGCGCGCCACCGACGCCTTCGACTCGCCGTCGTTGACGCGCTGGATGGCCTCGATCTTGTCGCCGGGTGTCAGCGCGCGCATCGGCCGCTTGCCTTTCGTGGCCATCATGGGGTGGCCCCTGTAACAAACAAGAGTTGAAGTTGTAAAAACTTATGATTCGTATCAAAGTAAAAAAAATCAATAGCATATAACATTTCCTCTTCTTTATGACAAGCTCTCTCTCGTTTTGGTATGAATTGGTTTTCCGGTTCAACAGATAATATAGAACTACAAAATGAATATGAAAAATTAATTTTATCATCACAATAAAATCGACTACGATCTTCTGCAACAGTAGTAGCCTTTCAATCTCATCTAAACTTCTTAACAACAGCACTACACTACTTCAGACTCACTCACAAACAAAACTCAACAATCTTGTTATCATGCTAAACTTTACTCAACTAATAATTCAATTGGACACCAATTCACACGGCAATAAAAAGTTTACGCGGAGCGCCGGCTATAAACTTGCGAAAAGATAAACAAAAAGAAGACATAAAATTATGACCTACGACAACAGTAGGCAGCAAAAGTTGTCGGTCGGCGACCCGGTGACCTTGCGCGCAGTTCGCCGGAGCTTCGCGCCCCGCGCGATAGATGGCGCTACGTTGACTCACGCCCGAAGTTTACTAATTTAAGGTCTCTTCGTTTTTCTAATGTTAACTGCTAGGCGTTTTTTCGGCATCGTTAGGTTTTTTTATTTCAAATATAAATAAGTATGTTAGGTTATACATATACATATATATGTAATACATAAGGTTTCTTAAATTATCATTATCGTAACAATCTCATGTAATTTCTGAATAAACGCATAATCTGTGAAGATTTGACTTTACCCACCCATGTTATTATAGCTTTATAGTATTGATTAGTACCTATTTTAGAGACCTGATTTTTTAGGTATTTATTTGGTTCATTTTGGGTTTTGAAATTGAAAAAGCTACTTTAAGGATTATTATAAATATATACATAGAAGAAACAGATTAAGAAAGAGTAATTAGTTCTGTTGAATGTTCGCGCCCACATCTTTGGACTGTGGCACGGAGCATTTTAAACTGCCTACCGATGTAATGAGATAATGTTTTTTAATAAGTTAGATCAAGCTCCGACATTTCTGATATTTTTTGAGTGAAATTAACACAGAATATAATTTTTTTATTTAGATTAACATTCAAAAATGACGTATTAGTCCTTAGCATAACTCGAAACCTCGTTATTTCAATTTCTCCAATTGTAAGTCACTTATAATTGGACCTGTATTGATATTTAAATTAATTTCGTATCGCATAAGTATACCTACGCAAAAAATATTTATATCATTGTTATTATGAATAATAACTTATTAATATGTATACTACCATAAATTATTAAATAAATATTATTATTGTTCTTAAATAACTTATTAATTGGTCATTATTACTTCGAACGGAATATGAATAGGTTTTCATTTCAACAGGCACAGTTTAAAACAATACAGTTTTTTCGGTCAGAAAGCTTCTAAACACCAATGCACTGAATAAAGTAGTCAATAAGATATCGAACTTTAAGTCCGCTTGGTTTGCGAACTTGACACACACATATATATATTTATTTTTGTTGTTTTTCGATCACAGTTATACCTAACTTTTGCATTTGCAATATTTGTATTCAGAGTCTACCTGTTGAGTCAGTCGAACTGACTGCAGGAACGACGAAAGTAAATTAGTTATTTCAAAAACATTATATTTATTGCATTTGGTTATTAGTCATTTTATATAATATCAAAGTTATTTAGCATTTGCAAGCCTGTTGATTGCAATTTAAAAAAGTTATGTTAGCTATACAAAGGTTTAGGTCAACAACAACAAAGCGAAACCAAATATTTACTTAAGTAGGTAAATTGTTTTTTGGACTCGTATCAGATGATGTTTATTTTGTAAACTATTCGTTAATAAACACTAGTGATATTTGTTGTAGCGCCGAAATATTTGCATCGATTAAGTTTATATCAAATAGTAACTACCAAATTCGTTTTAAAAATCAAGTTTTAATTTCATCTTTTTATCTTATATGTAGTTTTAATTATAGTCATAAACTTTAAATGGATTTTTACATCAATCATACGTAGGACATGTAATTCCGTCGAAAAAAAACAAGCACCTATCGGAAACTCGAACAAAAAATGGCGAGCCCGAAACTTTTCTTTAATAGGTTGAATAAACACTGTAAACTGAGACTAAAATATACATATTGGTCTTTTGCAATCACGTAACTTGCTTATTTCAACAAACTCCGCAGGTAGGTGACGATCGTAACTCACTATTTCATCGCGAAACCGTAAACAAGTACATACCTATGAGCCGGCGGCGCTGCGGTCACGTGGGCCGTGGTTACAGAACACAACTCCAGTTTAGCACAAATCACTGTTCAATATACAGATCAACAAATCTTGTGGTAGCACACAACACGCGCGGAGTCACGAGGCAGTGCGACGCGAGCGTGCGTCCGGGTCGGCGCGCGAAGGCCGAGTGATAACGCGGCGGGCGCTAGCTCCTTTGTCCGGCCGCGGTCCGCGCTCCGCGCCCCGCACCCCACCGCCCCCGCTCTCACCCACGCACGCATTATCAAAAATTAATTACCCAATCGCAACAACAGAAGAAAGTTGCGGCGTGTTGTTGCGAAAGCTCTGAAAAACTTGCAAGCTGCCCCCCTGGGTCTAGCTTTGAACACTTGGACTTTCTGTGGAAGTTTTGGTGGCGTGAGTTCCTAGTTAAATGTTGCATGATTCGTGTTCGAGGTGCGTGCCTGTTTAGTTGCTGGTCATTGTGGGTTGTTAATTTATTTGTTTGAAAGAAACCTGAAAAGTCTTTGTTTTCCACTTTCGCCTTCAGAAGAATTCGTTGTATATAAAAATAGGTTAAAAAACATAGGTCGTAGCAGCGAGGGCTACGTCTGCTACGGTAATCTAATATCGTAGCCGTTAGTTTTGACCGTAGTCATATGGCAAGCCTTCAACTTTAAATTTAATATTTTTCAATTTCCCAACCGTGCAAAATAAGTTTTAATCATCAACAGAGTACACCGATAGAAATGTTTATATCGGCGCGCGAGAGGAATTTCGAAACTATGGAAATAATATAGAAATCTTATAAGACTTGACATGGCGACGTTATCAAGGCGCAGTAAAGTAGCTTAAAAAAATTATAAGAAGTGAAGGGACTTTTCCACGAAAATAATATCAGTTTAAAAGTTTAACGTCAACCTGACCTGAAACTATTGATCATAAAAGATACTCTATTTGACCAAGTAGGTATCTTAGTTTTTATGCCTCCTTAGTAGTGCCTGTGTAGGAATAGTCGATTAGTGCTAAATATTCTCTTTTCTACATGATAAAATATCATATATTATTCTTATTAACCATTGGTTACGTAACTCTTTGCCATATTGTTACAATTGTAAAAAAATTTTAGCAAAATTTGCGAACCGGAATTCCATTGATATCTTTTGTCAAAAATAAAACGTTACAAAGTTGATCGACCAAATGAAGCGGTCGTGCTGCGCGCGCGCAGCCCGCCGCGCCGGGTATCTGTTGTTGTATTTGTAGATTTTATTTGATGGCTGCGTTTGTTGATTTTTAATTTAAATGTATTCTTAGGTCTTACCTTGATTTGATAATTATGATCAATAAGAAACACTTCTATTTCAACGTTATTTTACTAGAAACCGTATTTAGTGACATACTGAGTTTTGTAAAAACAGTATTTTTTAATGCTACTAAGTATTATGATCATGCAAGTTCAGTTGCACTATGTAACTCTGAACCAATGTAATTTTTTCCTTATAAGATAACTTTTGTATGACGCTTACTTTTAGATCAATCTTTCCTCGACCGACTTTATTATAATAAGACTTATAGTTCGACCATGTAGCCTTAACTTGACAACCTTTTTGAGTGTCCCTAAAATGTCACTTACCTTCTTGTATATACATATATATATATCTGCCCTATATTAATGTAAGAGTGAATTTTTTTTGGAAACTGTACTTTTATAGCTATGTCTAAACAACACTACACATACATGCATAGGCAGGGCAATCCCGGTCCAGCGAAATTACGCACGTATCTTGTTGACGCGTGTGTGTGTGTGCGTTTGTGTGTATTGCACCACTGCACGCACACTGAGCCAATAAGTCGCTAAGTCCATTTGTTGTGTGAAGAACCAGTATTGTCAGCATGTGACCTATACGAGATTTTTGATAGCTGGTAGGATAAAAAGGAAACTGGTTGTATTGTGAAAAGTCATGTTAGTAATTCTAACAAGGGGTTTGTTTTCAAGGTACAGGCGAAAGTTACAGTGAAAGTTCAGCCCCTTAGACACGTGGCATTCGAAGATGGGATAGAAAAACGAATAGATTGCTAAATTTATGAAATTGACATACGAAACGTTCAGTTGAACACATAATATGTCAATTTCGCACATTTCCCATTTTCCTAACTTTCCAATTCCATCGTAGAATGCCACTTGTCTAGGCCCTCAATGACGACCCTCAGAGGTCGCCGCGCGGCGTCACGCACTATACTCCCGATCCCGGGGGAATCCCATGATAAAACATAGCCTGCATTATTACAGGATAACGGGGCTTTCCGACTTTGAAATAATTTTTGAAATCGGTCCAGTAGTGTAAAAGTTGTACAAAAATATAAACTAGATATTCAAATATTTCTTTTCATTACTAGTGAGGAGATTCCGCCAAAATATAGTTTATCACCGTACGGGTCGCGTTAATTTGCTCGTCATAAAACTACAAGGTTGAATATCCCTTGTAGTAATATTCTGACAATTATATATTCAACCTTACGGCTATTTTGGTTACACAGATATGTCAAAAGAGGCAGACAGACCATATTACTGGCGACTGTATAGAGTGAGTGTCATCTATCACTCCTTTTTTCCGGTAGTCGCAATTACGACGTATAGTCAAAAATAGAATATTTACGCTTATTGGTGAATGAGAAGTTATTCCACTTCAACTGGACTTTATTTATTTATTTTATTTATTTGGTATCAATCCTGTTGTATATATAATGTTTTTGAGATTTATCGCGTTCTCATATCGAATTCAGTTTATTAATAACCCGATCTTTTCTGATTTTCTTATAAACCTTTACTCCCGTTTGTCCCTTGGGATAGTTTATTTTCCAAATACAATTTAGTTATATTATAGCTCGCTAAAACACCCTTTATACTCAGTAGGTATTATTACCTTTAGATTTAGGTTGGAGCGTATAGCAATCTTTTATCCCGAGTTCCGTAACATTTCGCTCGCGTCGAACCCAGGGCCGCGGCTCGGCGGGAGTCCCTGCAACAAGCACGCAGCCCTTCGTCGGGATTTACGACGCACCCGCCTGTATTTCGGGCATTGGCGATGGCAAGGATGATAGGGAAAATTGAGGATGTGGTGGATGATATAATATAATGTGGTGACGAATAAACATAGGGAGGTGTTGATTGAGATTAAAAATTCTTCAAACTAGTGTGGTAATAAATATTATTGTGGTTGACAATTTGTACAGAAAACTAAGCGCTTTTTTTAAATGTTTTCCAGTGTTGTTTATACAGAGGTTTTTTAATGCGTTAGGGTGCTGTTCAAGCGGTTCGTTAGTATACCAGGGTTCAAACCAGGGACCTCTAGCGTGGAACAATTGGTTATTTACATTGCCTTGTGAAATTAGGTATTTTAGTTAAGTATTAAGATATGAGACATGACGCAATATTGAATCTGAAACAGGCGACTGGCTTCGAAACCTACGTCATCAATAAACTGCCACATCCCCCATTTTCCTCATCGTCACGTACGCCCTCGTCCTCTAGTGATTTTGTTATCGGCGCCGCGGCCCGGCGACATCCGCCGCCATTACCCCCGCCCCCGCACGCCACCCCGCGCGCCTCCCCCGGCGGGGGGGGGCTCATTAGCCCGATGGCGCGAGACGCCGCATGCACCGACGCCACTCGCCGACTTGAATTTTTAGACAAGTACCTACCTACGACTTGCCAACGCACACGTGGTTCGCGAAAATTATAAATTCAAACGAAAATCAACTTTATCTCGTTCAGATAAGGGTAATGAAGCCGCAGTAGCGAGCGTGGAGGTGGCCGATAATGCATTGAATCAGCAACGCGCCGCGCTCGGCTCCTCGCGGCACGTTCTGTCCGCGATTATATTTCACTTTGTTTACTGGCTAATGTTTTATCTATTCACTTTTAAAACTTAAATCTATAACGTAAGCGGAACTTTAAGCACTAAATACGTGCGACATGAATACCAAATTGAAAATCTACTAAGCTATTGAATTGAGAATAGGAAGAAAAGAAATGTCCCAACCTGGGCTAGGTCTTTGTACACCATTTAAAAAAATTGACAAATAAATGGTAATTATAGGAAAAATACAAATAATTTGATTTAATTAGTAGTTAGATGGTAAGAAAATAAAAAAGTCAACATTATTTGTGTTCGTTTTAGTGGGCAACATTGACAATGAGTCTTTTCTATGACGGAAGTTGTCAAGTGAAGTTACTTCACTAAGCAGAGGGGACAGCCACCTCACTCACAGCACAATTCACTCACATCACATTGATAGTTGTCAACGAACAATCAAACACACATGATTGTTCGTTGCGCTTGAATTTTTTCTTTCGGTTTACAACTGTTAAATAAGCTAAAAATACACATTACAATTCAATTCAACCAACCAGCCATCGATACTACTGGATACACAAAACTAAAAGATGTAAGTAAACCTTAGCTGTCAAAATGACATTTTTTCCGCCATGATGTTTTTTGTTTGTGTTGCACACTAATAATGCTCAATTTCATTTCCTACCAATAAACAAAGTGTTTTAATAACAATTTAACAATCAAAAAGTGTTCTTAGCATCTTAAACTATTTTTTGATGAAGTGTACAAAGACCTGGCCCAGACTCCTTGCATTTTGGGACATTTCTTTTAAGAAATTTATTTGCAAGAAAATATGAGTTTGAATACGTTCATAATTATAAAGTCCCAAAAAACACATCTACACTATTAACAAATTTTGTATTTTGAATGGCCATTCATTAAATTGAGACACTCCTCAATAATTTTACCCTATTACAAATGTTTGCCAGTCCTTGCTTGGATCCATGGCCGCCCATGACAATATGCTAAAAGGCAATACTTCGACCATCGAAGCAACGAGGCTGTATATCACAATATCTTATTTATCAGTTACCCTAGAGTTATTCATAAATGCAAGTTAAAAAAACCTTGATAGGAAATGCATGTCAAACGTAGGTAAGTACAACTTAAATTTTTAACAGAGAAAACATCTACGCCTTTGTTCAACTCTTATGAGAAGTACGTCACAGAAACACTGAATTTTGTGAAACAAATGTCAACGACTTTTTCCTATTGGTTAGTAGCCCTGCCTCATACGCCGGAGATCCCAGGTTCGGGTCCTGGCCGGGGCATTCATTTGTGTGATGAACATAAAAGTTTGTTCTCAGGTCATGGTTGTTGATATTTATATATGTATGTTTATTCTGGGTTCCACCCCAGTTCGCTGTATGTCATCCATAACACTAGCTCTGCTTACTTTGGGGCCATACAGTTGGTGTGATTGTCTGGGATTTATTATTATTATTATTTCTTTTTTATTGAACAAACACACTATTAGAGATTCGATAGTCGGTGGTGCAGTGGTTGCGGAGCTAGCTTCTCGACCTGAAGGTATCGGGTTCGACCCGGAGACAGCCAAATATGGTTGAGTTTTAAGAACTTAGTATATCAAGCCGACAATAGTAACGGTAAAGGATGATATTGTGAGCTAACCCCTTAACCTTAGAAATTATATCGATGGCATATGTACAGTTTGCCTACCCGCGGTAGGTATGCGTGGCAGATTGCCCGACACCACCCCCGTTGAAGACTGTAATCCCTACAGTGGGAATATTACGGCTGTCGTGAAATATCGAATACTATAGTACGAGTAATAATTGTAAATACCTACCTACATATTTTTCAATGTATCAGATGACATCGTCGGCGAACGAGCCGTGATGCGTCCGCGCATAATGATCGCTGACAGGAATGTAACTTGATAAAAAACTCGTTAAACGATGTCCTTGACGGGCACCAGCGGTGGGCCGCCCTGCGCATGCAATCGGCTTCAGTGGCGAGGTAATTATGCGTAGTTAAGTTCCGCCTTGACGTGACTTAAATGGACATGAGATTGTCAATGCATGTGATTAAAACTTTCTACGGTTGATTACAGAAGTTAATGAGTTCAAACAAAAATTTAAATATTTATTAATAGAAAAATGTTATTATTCTGTACAAGATTATTTTAATGATAAATGAAAAAGAATAAGGATTGTTTTAAGAGTTTTATTTTACTGAAAAATATTAATATAAAATTGTAATGTACAGACCTTGATGGTGAACAGCTATGGCCGAACCATTTTGTTTTTATATCTGTAATGACCCTACACCTGTATATACCCGTATTTGTGCAATATAAAATGATTTGATTTGAGAATTTTCAATCGAAGACTTTGTGTAACTTTCCGTTTACTTAAGTGTGAAGTTTGACCACCTGAGTCGGATTGGCAATTCAAATTCAAATTCAAATTCAAATATTTATTTCTCAACATTGACAATTATTTGTTCTTATTGACGTCAAATAAAACATGACTCTACCACCAGTTCGAAAAAAACCTTCGTGAAGAAGAACTGGCAAGAAACTTCACGGGTATATTTTTTTTCAAAATAAATTTACAGAGTCTCTTTATGTCTATACAAAATTATTCTTTTCTGCATCTGTTAGCTCGGCAAGTCTTCCCTCCCCCCAAGTATCCAAACGACGAACACCCTCAAACGGCACCCGTTCACGAGTTAACGCGGGATCCAGCCATCGCCCTCCAATGTAAAAGGTAGCCATGACGTAATGTTAATAATAACCGGAGGTCTCATCGCGGTTTCCGCGTAGGTTTGATCTCTTGGGAGTTTCGGAAATAGAATAGCCGGCCTTATACTAGCTAAGTATAGGGGCGCATTCGAGTTGGCAATGTTTGTTGAACGAGGAAGCCGGCCTGAAGTTAATTCTACACATTCGTTAAGTTCCCATCGGGTCGTGCTTTCGGAACATTCGGCTCAGTTACCGAATGGCATTAGCGGATCGGCTTTCAGTGATAGCGCGATTGACTGATCTAGCATAGCTAAACCGCGGGCGCACATGGCACGACGAAGACTTCTAGCAAGGGTTCTTGTTAATTCGATTTCGAGCGACATTTGTACGTAAGACCTTCAGTTTGTACACGCGTTACAAAAACTGAACACGAGAAGGTGTCGCGCTCAAATAGTGTTTAGTTGTTGTAATAGATTTAAGATGAGGTTTAAAGAAAGAAAAAGATCATAAAAAACGTAATATCTTTACATTTCAATTTCAGTTCCAAGAAACTTATACCAAATGTATAGGCTTTTTAAAGACATATTATGGTCCAAAATCAAATAATTGAATCGAAATATAAATGTTCAGGAACCTCAACCAAATTTAAAAACATACAAGGAACACTTTTTATACGTACCTAAAAAGACGGATTGTTTTTAGCAAATATTTTATCTCTAGTATTGTTTGTTATCAGGAAGTAGGTCACCGAAAGCTCCACAGTCGACAGCACATTAGTCGTGGCACGTGCACGCCATTCTGTCCTTTACGACAATAGCAATAAAAGCTAACTACTAAGTTTGTTAATGCATTTAGACGGGACTCAGACGCGCGCTCACGTGGCGCGTGGCGATGACGCGCGTTTAGATTAGTACTAGGTGTAAAGAATGTACAGCCCCCCAAGCGATTGAGATGAACGGTCGGAATGCTTCACCTTCCTTTACCACTTACAAAGAAAATAAGATAGCTTCCATAAATGGTTATTTAGTCAGGTTAAAAAAATAGCAATAAATCATGTCCTATTCGTAGGTTAACCAAAACAATTGACGTCATTTTGGTAGCCATCCAGGTGGCGTAATCCAGTCGCAGACGAAAGAGGTAATTGAGGACAATGGATTGGTATTTGCTTGAGACTTCTCCGCTAAAAAGGCCGAGCGTTGTGAATCTAAGGGTTCAATGGTCGTTGGGGCAGTTAGGCTTTGGTCTTCTGGTCTGGGTGTACAATCGCTCAAGAAAGTGATCTACCAAAAAATGCCTGTGTAACCAAAAAAGCTGTAAGGTTGAGTCTATAACTGTCAGTATAGTAACACAAAGGAAAATCAACCTTGTTGTTTTATAACGTCAAAATGAACTTCGGCTGTAGAGTGGTAGACCACATTTTGCCAACTGTACCATCGTCCTTTATCTTTGGATAGCCGTTAGTGCAATAGACATTTGTATGTCAATCGGTTTATTAAAATTGATGCATTTCTTATACATTTTATACATTGAAGTGTTGTTCAGAAAACATTCCGGCGATCATATTGGTTTTATATCGAACGAAAACGATGTATTTAAAAACATGGTACTTATCTTATTTTAAAGATCCCTAAACAATATAAATGAATCATGTCAGTAAATCTATTTGTATCAATACATACCATAAATGGTTGTATGTATGTAAAGGGTGATTCATTTAGAGATACTTTTTTGTCCGTGGATTTTTTGACAGATGAAGCGTTAGCCGTGATAAAATTTTATGTTATTTTTATTCTGTACTTATAGTTTGACATTTCATCCTGGAAAGACTTAGCCCTGCACAGCGTCTACAAATTGTTCGGCTATATTAAGCAAATCAGCGTTCTGCCAAAAAGGTTTTCGTGCAGTTACAGAAACTTATGTCCCACATAATTGGCCTACCGAAAGCACGATTCGCTATACCATCGAAAAGTTTGAAAGCCATTTTACATTATTGGATAATAAACGACCAAATAGAGCACATCCAGCACGTAGTAAAGAAAATATTGCGGCGGTAGCGGTAGCCAGAACGTAACTGTCAATGGTGCCCGTTATCGTGCCATGATAAGAGATTATTTGATTCTTGGAATTGAAGCCCGTGATCTCCGGGACATTTGGCACCAGCAAGACAGCGCCACTTGCCACACAGCTCGTGAAACCATGGCTCTATTGCGTGAACAATTTGGTGAAGAGTTAATTTCGCAATTCGGTCCGGTGAGTTGGCCGTCTGGACACTGTGATATCACACCCCTAGATTTTTTCCTTTGAGGCTATGTAAAGTCCAAAGGCTATAAGGATAAGCCGGGTACGATTGAGCAACTGGAAGCCAACATTACTCGCGCTATTCGCCAAATACCAATAGAAATGCTCGGACGCGTCATCGAAAATTGGAATGGTAGAATAGACAATGTTAATCGGAGTTACGGCCAACATTTGATAGAAATTATCTTTAAAAAACAAATGTATAGAATAGTTCTTTTGTATATAATAAAAATTACCTGAATTTTGTTATTATAATTTTTTGCCTTTGAAAAAAGTACGTCCAAATGAATCACCCGCTGTATACACGAACCAGGCATTCTTCCTCATATCGGAGCGAGGTGAAGCAAGAAGGCCCGCTTATCGCCAGGGCCGCGCCGCCGACGCCGCCGCGCGCCGCGACGCACGCCATGACACGTGTCAGCGCCGCGCGTTACTGTCGGCCTCGGCGCAGGGCTTTTGTTTTAAATATACTTGATTTTGAGGTTATGTTATGTCTTTTTAAAGTTGCATATTGCTTAGATTAACTATATTATTGATTAGTATATTTATTAATATCTATTTTGCACGGTTTTAACCGTGTACCTAACTGCTGATCCCTTTGGATTGTAAAGGGAAATCCTTTTGTAATGGCGAAAGAAGTATAACAATAATTTCAGTAGTTCCAGAATGTATATGTCGCAGGCGTATTATTGAAAAGTTAATTATTGAACAAGGAATATGCGATTTGTAAGTTATTGTCTTACAAACTTGTTAACATCCTGCGATTTGCGCGAGCCGAGCGAACAAGGTTAGCGTGGGGAGCTGGCGCCCGGCGAAACTCCATTTTGAAAATTTTTGATAATAAATAAAAAAAAACGTTAAATCTAGCTGTAAAGTTGAATGTGTAATTCATCCATCGGCCTATCTCTCGGTGACATATCTATTACCAAGAAACAAGCAAAGATGAAAGACCATTCCTAACCAACATTTTGACAACTGGTATAGATAAGTAATATATTACGAAAAATTACTAATTTTAACTGAACCATAAAACCTAATTCATGTCAAAAACTACAATCCACAAAAAATGTATTGGGTTTTCTATTTATAGTCATTGATTGACATTTGGTTTGCCACGAACGCACCCAGTATATACCTAGGTCTATGACACGTTTCGTTCCAAATAAAGCTCGAACTTTACAATATTTCGAATTTGCTTATAAAGTAATAAAAATATATGACTTTTTAAATTAAATTAATATTCTATTTGTTAATTTATTTAAAGTAATGCTCATCAAAATGAAATAATCAATAATTTTTCTTAAATGTATATACAGCTTAACTTAACTGTCACATTGACAATGTCAAAAATTACAACGTCAGTTGAGATTTGAATTAAACGTTTGCGTTCCTTCGTTTGCTTTTGCGTTATTGTGTTCTGTGCGATACTCTGAATTTTTCTAACTTTTGATCACCTTGGCATTCCTCCTGGTTAACGTTTGTGGCTTTTGCTTCAACGATTACTTGTGTTTTAAACGGATCTCGGATTTTGCTGAACTATTGGATTTACATAGTGTGTTTCTGTTCTTTAAAATGTCGGCTGCATCTAAAAGACTATAGATGGCGCAACATATGCTGTGTATTAACTGTAACATATGTGTTAGTAGGTACTTGTAACACAGTTCGTCATCACCTAGTTATCGGTTTTGTATGTATATAAGGATCCTCGTAGTTCGCTACATGGTAACCCATAACACAAGCCTTTGCTTACTTTGGGACCATGTTGTCTGAGGACTTTTATTTTAAAATCCACACATACCTTCTTATCTGTGTAAAAATCTATAATCTAACTGGATAAAATGAACAGGTGTGTCACTATCTACACTACAATGCCGAGGCTTACTAAACATCAAGGCACTCATTTGAAATCGACATCTTTTATGTTATTTCATTACAGCGATAGATGTTGCTTACATTTTAACCAAATATGAGTTTTTATACATGAATTTTAACATAATTATTGAGAATAATTTGAGGTTTTGAAAGGCTTTTTACTCCTTTTGCTTAAAAAATATAACATATCCTTGAGAATCTGAAACCAAAATATGAAATGAGGTGCACTTTCGTTTTTACAAGTTGAAAATTGCCAAGATGTGCTATGAAAATTGATTAAATTTGACATATAACCACGAAAAATATTTTTCAATGTAACTTTTCTTCTAAATTGCTAAATTGCTTTAAGTTGTTACCTGTTGTTATATTTGTTGTTGTTTATTTTGTTATAATTAAGTTTAGGAATATAACATAATCTTTTCCGCATCGTTTTTATATTTATACATTAGACCAATAAAAAACAGGCTGACAGGTCATTGCATTTTATTATATGAAACATGGGCATTGTTCTTTGCTACAAACCAACTGCAACGTCCCAAAGTCAGCAAAGATTCTAAAAACACAGCCGTTCAATCTATATCAAACTTATTTGAATAAATTGCTATGAATTTTTTCCAAATATTTATTCTTCTATAATTTCATTTTACATAGAAACTCACTTATTATATCAATGGGGCCTAAAATATATGCAAAATTTGTAATAAGTTTCCGAAACGTAAAAGTAAGTCTGATTTTTTATTAAGTTTGCCCCAAAGTTGTAACAATTGAGTGGAAAATTCCTGGACGATACAAGACACCGCCACATAGATAGAGGTATATTCGTCTCTTATACAGGGTCAAACATTTGTCATCTGAACATAATGTTCGTAATCCATACGCGTTATTGTAAAACTAAATGTTTAACTGTTAATAGAGAAGTGATGAGCTCGGAACTATGTAGGAGATGAATAAAGAAATGCTTTTCTCAAGTTACCAGAGCTCAACTTTGGCCCCACAGTACAGTATGCATATCTACCTAAGCAATCGTGACAAACATTACAAAAATTTGTCTCTAAGACTGTATAAAGACTGCTAGGTTCACGGTGATCCTAAATGTACTTTGAAGTGGAATAGATAAAGTATAGATTCGCTAAGCAAATTATATAATATAATAAGGAGCACCAGGGGGAGCAGGAGTTACCATTTGACGTCACAGAATGCGAACGTTAGTCCTCGACTTAATTTACAATCGTATAGTTGAAAATGAGTCCTTATCGTGTCGACTACACCCTGTATACAAACTGCAGTGTGTGATATAGCGAGGTCACAAGACAGACGCACGCGAGTCTGCCGCCCCGCCCGCGGCGTGTCGCGCCCAAGTTACGTCTGATGCCGTGTCAGGTCGCGTCACGTCATGTCACGTCACGTCACGCCGCATGAGCTCCTAGGATTGTACAGGGTATGCAATTAAAAAGTGATAGACTTCTAAATCCCTGTGTTCGATACGCAGTTGTAACCTATGCCTTTTTTAGGATCATTACAGTTACGCAATGCAACTTGTACACTCTAATTCTAGATAATTTTTTCCAAGTTAAATAACATTCAATTTCATAATGATTAGATATTTCCGATGTAACTAAGCATCACAACAATTTCAAGATTTCTCTATATTATCGTTGAACAATTTCTCTTCTATCTCTCTCAACCAAACTTAGATGTATCGCAAGAATGATTCATTTACATTTTACCAATTGCTAAGGATAAATTACGCGTAAATAGCCGCAAAACTTCGCGAAGTATTTTACAGACTACTACGTATTGTCGACAGATTAAAAGCTAATCTCGTGACGGTTACAGACAATAGCAGGTAAAAAATAATAACAAAACTAGCGACCGCGTCACCCAAGACGGTTTAATTCCCCGTCGAGTAATTAAGTTACAACTCGAACATTCCGGCGACCGCGGTAAGACAAAAAACGCAAGCGCATGACCGCTCCGGCGACCCAAAAAGTTTCTCACAAGAACAATGCAACAGAAATATCATCTCAGATTTCCAACTTTTGTCATTGTGTCCGCCACAAGGAAGCGGATTGTAAAAACTTTTTGAATAATAACCTAAAAAAACGCAATCGCTGCGCGCGCGACGCCTGCTGAAAGGGTTCCCGCGCTCTCTTTTATTTAAGGACTTGTAAGGGTCCAGTAAACTCCTTGTGCATCTATTGCATTGTTTCGAAACGTATGAAAACGTCAAAAAAATGTGGCAGTTGAGATCTTGGAAAGATGAGAATGCAGCGTCGTTTTATTTCATACGTGCGTGTGAATGTCGTAATTCACAGACAATACGACAATGTAGAAATGGGTAAAGTAAAATAAAAAGCTTGATGTAATCAATATGAATTTTATTGACGTATCTAAGAGTGGCGTCGAAAGTAACCTAACTACCACTCTTGACAATTATGTCATCGCCACGCTTCGATTACGTCAATACATCATTATCAATTTCATTTTAGTTAACTTTTCAATAGATTAAATGTAGCCTAGCCAACGTGTAATTGAATATTTTCTCGAACTACAAAACTATTTAAAACATGTGAAGTGAAGCAATTGCGTGACCCATTTTGGGGTGGAACTTGGGTGTGACGTCGTAGGTTCGGCGGCCATTTTAGGTGATTAGCAACTTTGACGAGCGAGCATCGACACCCTCGCGCAGAACCAAGAATAGCTTGAGGACTTTGGTAAATGGTAAATTTAAAGACCACAAGCGAATACGTTCGTAAAATGTATTAGCTATATTTTGTCTATCAGAATAATCATTATGAATCAATGAATAAAGCTAAAAGTTGATTATTTCCTTCACATTTTAATTCTAATAAATTGTGATTGAAATACTAGTTGTAGCGCACTGCTAGCGTCATGCTAAATATTTGATTTGTTTAAAATATATTAACGGAAAACTTATCTGGGATGGAAGGGATTAATTAGGAATACTCAGGTCCTGTTGTTTTTACTTTTTTATTGTTTTGAAACTATAGTTCTATAGCCGTGTAGCACATCCACAACTTCCTAAGTAATGGTTTGTGCCACTGTTTTATCTAAGTATAATTAAGTCATGTTCACATGCAGGCATAACTAAAATGGTGCGAAAATCTACAAAAACTTGTAAAGTTTGAAAAGCTTGACACTAAACAAAGTTTTAAATGTACATACACAAACAAAGTTAGCTGTGATTTGTGCTGTACTCGACCTGTTGCGTCCCCCCTCCGCTACTGACGATTCAAACTACTGACATTATATTAATGGAGGACTTCATTTGCATATCGTTCGTTTTTGAAGGAGTTTTTATTTGGTCCGTTTCGTAGTTTATTAGGTTATTAATTTGACTACGCTTTAAACGTTTCATGTAATGAAAAAATTACTTTACATCCTATTTTCAAGCGAAGTATAGTATAGTAAAATGATTTTCTGAATCATCTTAAATATTCATCGTATTGTTAAATCACATTTTTGGAAATGTCATTCAACAATAAGCATTTATTTAAAAATAAAGAATGATGGAAAAAATTTACTTTCATTATACCCAAAACTATACTTAAATTTTATGTACTTTAAGGAAATAGGATTGGTTTCATTATCGTTTTCTCTCGAAAAAAACCAGCGATTTGCAATAATTTTTAACTTTCAAGGTTAATTGAAAGAAAAGCTCAAAGCTACACTTTTACAAAGCTTTTTTCGTGATGGACCGTACAATATCAAGTTGTATTGTAAGTAGGGTGGCGTGGACAGACAAACGCACAACTTTACGACTTCGGTTTCGCGTAACTACATTATTTTATGAGCTTTTGTAAAGCTCTTGTGAAAGCTACCTCGATGCGGTCACGCGACATGCAGTATATTTTATAGGCTAAACTTTTATGACTGGGGTAATGGTTTTAACTGTCTTTTTAATTATTGTTTTTAATTAGAAATGGAATAAAATAGAAATAGACTCTAGCACTTATTTGCGGCTAATGAGAAAAGACCCGATTTCTACAGGTGAATCTTTCTGCCCGCAATTTAAAGTTCCATCGATGGAACTATTCGGTAATAGGTTAATCCAAGTGACGTGTGCATGCGTGGCGGACGATAACTCAAGTAACGTGTCTAAATTTGTAGGCACATTTTTTTTTTGTAATTTTAAAAGATGTGAAATAGGATAGATCCTCATACTTCCGCCTTATATCTAAAACAACCTTATACGGTTACAGTTGAAACTTACTTTAACAAGTGTGTTATTGAAAAGGCGCAATAAATTATTATCTCCTGTAGTTCACCAGAAGGGACGCCCCAATACGAAAAATTCTCACCCTGCAAATAAAAAAGCAATATTCTGCATTGTTTAGTTACTCATTATTTCAAAAATAACCTATTACTCGTTATCGCGTTGCTAAGCGTTTGTGGGTAAGTAAATTAGTTTGGACGTTTGCGTCGCGCGGCTCACATGAGATAGCGTCGCCTATTTACATGATCGCATAAAACTTTACGACCCGCTCGTTCCGCGCCTTCTTCGTAATAAGCAAATAACAATGGCGGCGTGCGCGTCCCTTTCAATTAGTTTTTACGCGGGTAGATAATGATTTACGAACGCGGCGCGGCGCGACGCGGCTCGACGTGGCGGCCATCTTTTTCCGGGAATCGTTGACAAAGCGCGGGCTTAGGGCTCCTGCACACTGATTAGTTGGATGGGTGCGATGCTTTTGTTGTTGTGATTGCATTTAGACCGTGCGTAATGCAGTGACGGCGGCGAACGATGGTCATGTGTTGCCTACGTGACTGCAATGTCGCCGTGATTGACAATAAATGTATTATGTTGGTTGTGCCGCTCAATTCGTGGTGTGAAATTTACATTATACTTACAACTGTCCTTGAAAAGTATATTCCAATTATTTAAATTTAAACTTCAAAAAGTAGAACTACATAACAATTTCGTTACAAACAAGACTCAATGCGTATAACTGTTTCGTACGGAGTACGGAACAAAACAAGATTAATGTCGTGTATTATATCTATGTATTCTCATTTAGATATTCTTGACAACTGTTTGATTCTTTACACGTTAGCAATTTAAGTAAAAGTACAAATTAAGTACAAGTAAACTTTCCATTCTTTCAATGTGTCAGGGATCTAATCCGTGCACGTGGTTCCCGGGTTCGAGTCCAGTGAGGCGGCGTGCGGGCGGTGACTGCGCGGGCTCGGTTCAATACAGCGGATGTGTCGAGGAGACTAAAAAAGTGTTTTGACTGGAAGGGCCTACAGCGTTGCTGGGGTGACATGTAAAATATTTTTGTTGTAAATTCATTGACAATTTTCTCTTTTATATTTTAAAGTTTCTAATGTCACAACTTGTAGACAACTAAATGCTATAATAGGGTTTAAAGTTAAGTAGTTGTCCAATATAGTACAGCTCCCTTAGATACCGTGGTTCTTCACTATTTGACAGAGATGTTGTTGTGTAGGTTCTTTTGCACGTTGAGGCATTCTGACAAAAAACAACGATTAAAATGGGTTTAGTAGTATTCGAGCTTATCACTTTTCAAGAAAGTATTTCCTTGAAGTAACAGAAATGTACCTTATGTATTTGCCTTTAAAAATACTGGATAAAAACGGCTTTTTGCCAAAAGTCCTTGTGTTTGCTTCATTTGCCATTGCGCCGGTCTCTCTTCCTCGGCCGGCGAGCTGCCCGCGACCAGTCATCCACGCGGCACGGTCCAGCCGCGACGACGGTCGAGAGGCGGAGGAGTGAACGTGTAGACAGTGGAGTAGGACGGTGGAGTAACATTTATTATGGCTATGCCTAGATTAATATTTGGTTATTAATTGCAGCGAATAAACATTCATCATAATTAAAGTATTGATCATAATCAAAGTTTACAAACCTACCCTTTCTAATTATAAACAAATCGAGATGAAAATCGATATTGAATACGTTTTGTATTCAGAATAAAAAATCTGATTCCGTACATTAATATCAATTATTTTGTCCACACTTTTGGTAACTCGGGCTACCATGCTAGCAACAAATATCCCATTGGTCACAATAAATAATTTATTGCAATGCTACTCTACACGGGAAGACCTCAACGGCACAACTCAACGAGGCCTGCCGCGGTAATTGTTTCCGTGCTTACCTGCGCCTGCGCCACATACCTGCCGCGGCCCGCGGGTTCGCTCGCCAAGGCTGCCAGTCGCAACACCTAGTTGCACCTGTTACATGCCACAGTGATGTTTTTAATTAGTTTTTTCGCAAATCCTTTCGCCTGAAGTTTCTATTAAGTGTATGATTTTTGTATGATTCTTGCATAATTGTAATGACAAGGGGCACATCTAATTATTCTTCACTACATAGTTTATGAAACAAAGTCGCTTCCGGCTGTCTGTCTGTCCCTGCGTATGCTTAAATCACTGTATCGACGCATCAAAGGATTTTGATGCGTCGATACAGTGATTCAAGGGGAAGGTTTATATGTATAATACAGGCATAATATAGTAGAGAAACACTGATAATCTTAGAGATTTCTAATATGATGTCGTAAATAAACTCATGTTTTTGCGCTTACATTGCAAACGCTGGCTGAACCCTAAGAGATAGGTCAAAATAATGTACTACAGTATTGTACACCTTAAGAAGGTCTACAAAAAAGTCCGCGATGGTATATGTGTATCACTTGGGGGTAACCCACAATAACCATTTTTTATCCTTTACTTTTTACGACAAATAATGGCTTATTTACGAAGCGATTTAAAGCAATACAGCATTAACCCTTATACAATTAAGTACCTTAAATACATTGTGCATGTAATATAGATCAATATGGCCCTTTACAGCGTGTAATTTAAATGAATATTTTCGAAGATATTACAGGTTTAAAATGCAGGTTCATAAACCCGGGCGATGCCGGGGCTGGTCGCTGTTTTAACCATAAAGTCTTTTAAATTTAAATTCTATCGTAACTTCACCTTTCTCGATGTTGAAGAAACTTTTGTTCAAAACTTTACGGGTATGTATTTAGAGATATATACATCTCTGAATGCATTCAAAATAAAAACTCTGATAGTATTTGTTGGCAAACAAGATGCAACTATACGAAATACAATATTTTATTGGGTTCAAGTTGAAACTTAAGATGTAAATTACATTTGTGAATGCAAAGTTCTTTGACAATAGGTACAGTAAGAAAGTTGGGAATAACTTTTTTTATCAGTAACCTTTACCCTATAATTACTTCTATAATTGACATTTCTTTCAACCAAACACATTTTTATATTGAAATAAATAACATAAACTGAGATCAGCTATATTACTGAACACAACGTCATAAGTCAATAATTTATCACATATTCAATGAATATCAACAATTGTATGACAAGCGGATGTTTGAAACGAGGTCATACATACATACATACATTGTATGGACCTAAAGCTACTTACAACTACGGCCTAGAGTTTCAAAGGAATATATAAGTAAGTAGATAAGTGGCAGAAGGCCGCGGCTTATCGGGTGCGACAGGGCGGCGGAGGCGCGGCGGCACGCTTTAGTCACCGGCCATTGTTAGTTTAATATCTTAGTACAGTGCTATGACGTAGAGTTATTCAACAACAGACCCGATCTGCGTCCGGACCCTTTCGGACGTGTTGACGGTCGCTCCCGGCTGCCGAGTCACGATAGTTGTCTCACGACTTCTCTCGTAGCAATACTCTAACGCCATTCTCGCCGCACTCTCGAGTGTAGCCCCAGACCCGTCCTGCGTCCGACCCCACTCGGACGTGTTCGTGTTCGCACCAGCCGTTGAGTCACGATTGTCGTCTCACGACGACAACTCGTAGCAATACTCATACGCTGAGATCGAATCAATATCTCGCTTCGTCCCGGACGACTTGAGATAAGCCTCTTTAGGACTTACGCTGCGGCCGGTTTCAACCGGCTGTAACTAAGTCAGTCTCGCACTTCCGTGCACCCTTGAATAGTTCCCTCACTTCGGTTAGAAGCAGCAACAACAGGGTTGAGCTTACTTACGAAGACGTTCGTTCACAAAGCTCGGGCTGATTTTTTGGGTACGTACTTGACGCTTGGTACGCTTGGACGCTTTACGATACGTATAACGGTGCCAACAAAGCCTGATATATTATATATTTTAGTCCCAAGCCCTCCAAATGGACCAGCAAAGCTTGGTAAACTTTGCTAAGTCGTTCGCCCAGGCGCTCGTTGCTTCGGGCGTCCACATCTCAGACGACGTTCTAACAACAATCGCGTCCTCGGCCCTTTTAGGCTTTGATCCCGGCCCCTCAGGCCACTAACGCCCAGACTCCTCAGGTCTACAGAACTCCCACGTCTCCCGTGCCAACCGAGATGGACTGTGTATCGGACACGTCCTCTCGCACGTCGCACCGTAAGCGTACCGCTCCCGGGAGCGACTCGGATTCCGCGTCTGATGCGTCATCGGACGCCGCCACCTTAACCGGCTCTCCTGAGCCCGCGTTTACACTTGTCTCGTCCAAGTGCTCTAGGAAGCGCACAAAGCAAGCCGCTGTGTCTTCAACACTCGAGCCCAACCCGGTGTCTTCTACACCCGCCCCCGCGCTGTTAATGTCACTGCAAGTGACAGCGACCCCGTTGCTTCCGTCGAAGCCAGCAACGCGCTGCGCTTCCGTCCCGGCTAAGGTCCAACTCCCTCCTCCCGTTTTCCACCGCGAAAAAGCGCGATGAACCGTGGTTTCTAATCTTTGCAATCTTTGCTTTCGAACATCTCCGCCGAGCGTCACAACCCTCGCGGGCACCCTGGGCAATGCCACCGTTGCCAGTTTTACGGCCACGCAGCGGCTAATTGCTCAGCCCCTCCCAGGTGCGTAAAGTGCCTAGATCCGCACATAACATAGGAGTGCACTCGCACTTCCGACTCCATTCCCCCCCTGCATGTGTGCTGTGCGGCCAGTCCGGCCACACAGCTAACTACAGGGGTTGCTCCGCGCTTCGCTGCTAAGAGGGTCGCCGAGAGGCGCCGCCGCTCACTCCCGCCAACTTCCCGCCGCTGCGCAACCGGGCTCCCCCGGAAGCAAAGCCCATGCAGCCGACGCCGACTCCGGCTCTCTCCTGGAATCAGCATCCGGGCGCTCCACCTTCCCGTCCTATCCCAGCTCCCGTTGGCCCGCGTCCAGCTCCGTCGTCTTCACCTCAGTCGTCGTTGGCTGAGGACATGAAGACCGTGTTCGACGTTATTCAGAACGTCGACATTAGGGAAATCTCCTTACTCGCACGCAAACTGCGAGCCGCCCGCTCTCCTCAAGAGCGACTATTTGCGTCAGCCAAGCATCACTTGCTACTTAGTTCCTTGTAAATTATATATTTAGTATAAATTTTTAAATAATGAGTAAATATAATGTCTAGACCTGCAAATCCTGAGTCCGGTCGTATCAAACCCAAGGGCCCAATCCCTAGTTTCATTTAACATTCGTTGCCTTAGTACTAATCTTTCTGAGCTCAAACTGTTCCTTCAGAACTACAAGCCAGACCTACTGCTTCTCCAAGAAACGTGGCCCACTCCAAACCGCTCCACGGGATTCGCTATTCCCAAGTACGCGTTCACTCGTAACGATAGGCCTAACTCCGACGGTTTCGGCGGCACTGCTATTTACTACAAAAGAGGTTTTCACTGCATTCCTCTCGCTATCCCTCCTCTCCTCAACATGGAAGCCACTGTGTGTAGATTGGCTATGACTGGTCACCCGACCATCATCATAGCTTCAATCTACATACCTAGTGGCACCAGACCTATCCGCAGCGACTTTGAGACCATTCTCGCTCTCGGCCGTTCAGTTGTTATGTTCGGAGATTATAACTCCAAACATACCGACTGGACGTTCCTATCGACCAACCCCAGCGATATCGCTCTCCTTGACATCACTGAGCAACTCGACTGAGACGTCATTTCTCCCGTCACTCCCACTCATTATCCTGACAACCCGAACCACTCTCCCGACATCCTCGATTTTGCAATAGTAAAGCATATCAACCTTGATCTCAGGTCTATCGAACCGCTCCCTCCTGCTAGGAACACCTAACGATAACGTCACCTCTCCTAAGACCTTTACAAACTGGAAAGGCTTTAAAAATACGTTAGTTTCAGCCTTAGAGGCCCCGAACTCTCCGCTCGCGATCTCGCCCGACCAATTAGATAGCCCGGATAAAAAAGACTCGTTAGTCAATTCCCTCACTGATGCTATCAACTCAGCCATCAGTGATAATGAAAAAGTTGCTAAGCAAGGCAAACCCACGCTTCCCCTAGCCGTTAGCAATCTTATTAAAGCTAAGAACGCGGCTCTCCGGAGAGCCAAACTGTATCCTACGCCCGCCTATAGAACAGCTGCGAATCAGCTACAACGTAAAGTTAGGTCTTGTCTCGCGGAACTCAGAGACGCTCAGATGAACGATCTCATGGAGAATATCTCCCTGTCCCACCAAGCGCATTACAGTATGGCGCGAGCCTTACGCGTAGATGCCGCCTCTCACGTTCCTCCTCTCACTCGTCCCGATGGTACTACTGCCTTCGAAGTCGAAGAGAAAGCCGAATGCTTCGCTGACAGCATTGCCTCTCAATGCTCGCCCAGCACGCAACCCGCGGATCCCTCCCACATCCAGGCAGTGGAGGACGAAGCCTTCCGCAGGGACTCTCTTCCCATCACCGCCGACCCAGTCACAGTCTCTAATGATGAAATCATAATAATGAAGAAGATGATAGATAGATAGATAGAAGAAGATAAACATAATGATGAAGTCAAAAGTCCAAAAAGGCTCCGGGTGCGGATGGAATTTCCAACCACGCACTTAAGCACCTGCCTCAACAGGTGTTTACCTTATTAGCTATCATTTTCAATGCCTGATTCGACCTTAGCTACTTTCCAAAAGCTTAAACCTCTGAATATCCCGGCCAATCACAGACCCATCAGCCTTCTCAAGGCTATGTCTAAACTTCTCGAGAGAGTCATACTTTCTCGAATGCGGAACCATCTGTTTCCAGCGGATAGCGATTCCCTCATTATTCCCCTTCAGTTCGGTTTTCGCGCTAAGTACTCTGCCCTCAGCAAGTCCATCGAATCATCGAGTTCATACTCGACGGCTTCTATCCGCGGCGGAATAAAACAGTCGCGGTTTTCTTTGACGTAGCCAAGGCTTTCGATAAAGTCTGGCAGAGCGGTCTCGTTTATAAACTTTATAAAATAGACTTACCGGATCGCCTAGTTAGAATAATCACATCCTTTCTCAAAGATCGTACGTTCCATTTTAGATATGAAGGCACGCTTTCCGCGCCTCGTTCCCATAAAGGCTGGAGTCCGTCAAGGCTCAGTCCTCACCCCTCTACTGTACACGGTGTACACAAACGACATTCCCATTCCGTCGAAAGGCGTCGAACTCGCCCTCTTTGCCAACGACACCACCCTTTACACCAAAGGCCGCGAGGTCCCGAAGAACGTCACCAGACTCCAAAAGGCCGTAATTGCCCTCGGTGCATGGTCTCAAAAATGGCGTGTCGATGTGAACCTAGACAAGAGTTCTGCGGTTTACTTCGATTGCAAACACCGTCGTATCGCCGTCAATCTCCACGTTCGAATGTTAGGCATTCCCATCCCCTGGAAGCGCACTACCAAATACTTAGGCGTCACCTTAGACCAGACGCTTTCTTTCAAGCCACACGTCGATAGAGTAACGAAACTCGCCCGTTTTTTTCTTAGGCCGCCTATATAGTATGTTAGGTAGGAAAAGTAAAATGTCTTTCAGAAACAAACGTACGCTGTATAAGACCAGTGTTAGACCCGTCATGACGTATATCTCGCCAATCTTCGCCAACGCCCTACTCTCCGTCCTGCACAAACTGCAGGTAGTTCAAAATCTCTTCTGCCGCAGGATTACAAACGCACTTTGGTACGTGCGTAACGCGGACCTGCACAGAGATCTACCTACAGTACCTACAGTACAACAGCACCTCAAAACACTCTCTGAAGCGTTCTTCAAACGCTCCGAAACCCACCTAAATCCTTTAGTTTGAGATTCAGTCTCGTATATTATATCTCTTATAATCCTGTCATAGATTCGAAGTTAAAAGTCGCTAGACCGAGAAACGCGAACTAGATCCCTTCCCGAAGCCCTTCAGGCAGCAACTTCTAATTCTAATTAAAATTCGAATTAATTCAATTTTTACTTTTCATTTTGAGCACCTTCAGTGCTATGTATTCACCTTCAGTGCTTTGAGCACCTTCAGTGCTATGTATTCACCTTCAGTGCTTTGAGCACCTTCAGTGCTATGTATTCACCTTCAGTGCTTTGAACACCTTCAGTGCTATGTAATTCACAGTGGATTTTCGCGCAATTCCCCCTCTGGGCCCCGCTAGCGCGGCCTCTTTCTCCAATTGGTCGTCGCTCAGATGAAGTCTGTGTGGCAAGAAATTTCACCAGTCATTCAGGGGGCTTTTTAGTGAGTAGAGGCTCTGGTAGGTTCGGAGCGAGTCCCACATAACCTCGAGCGCGCGCGGCGGGGTATGCGTAAGAGAGAGGGGACCAAAAAAAAGTAGAGTTATTCGAAATCATAGCTTTGATTTAATAAGCTCTAAAATCCGAATTACTAAACAATAAATTAAGCAACGTACCACGATTAAACCTGTAAAGCAACGGGGCCCACCAGCGGACATTTGACAAAAGGTTAATCTCGCGCATCCGCGAAAAAAACTTTCCCGCGATAGGTAAGCTTAGTCACCTGCGTAGACGCATGTTTGCCGTCTGCATATTTACGTAAAGGTGGAATTAAAATTGTTGGTCATTTTATAATAAAAGCGAAGAGGGTTGCATTTATTATTTACTTGATAGCACAGTTTCACCCGCCTCACTCCTGATCTCAATAAAATAAAATATACAATAACATTGTAATATAAAATATAGACAATGTTACTTCGGGATAATGAAGCTTTCCGATGATGAGAGACAAAGTAAAACGCACTAAGTAGTTTCAAAACGTATTTATTACATATAACAGTCTTGGCTTTTATAATACTCGTAATAGTAACGATGGATGTCAAAAGCAAAGTGTTGTAACGACGCGGTATTGTAACCTTCTTGTTTAAAAATAAAATAAAAGTACACGATGAGCAAGTCATAAATGTGCCTGAATGTCTTGAAAACGAAAATTGTATATTTTTTTAATTGCCAATAGCATCGAGGTGGTGCTATTGAAAAAGATGTAAATTTTCTATCTACTTAAAGGAATGTCAAATTTGAAAACCTGTGTTCAGGTGTATTTGTAGGGCCTTTGTAATTACTTTTTGTGTTCATAATTTGTTATAAAATGCAAAATTTAATTCTGTAAATGGTTAGATTGTCCAGTTGGTACATCACAGCGCCATCGTATCAAGGGACAGTTGAAACTTTCTCGGAACGCGCCTTGACTCGTCCGCGCTGATTGCTTCCGTGCCTGCGCTGGCACCGCCGCCGACGCCGCCCTCCTGCGCACTGATTCACCAAGTGACTCATGTACTGATTAGTGATAGTACAGTTTGACTAGATTCTCAACTACGGTTGTTGTGAACCGGAGTAGATCAAGACAGAATTAAAGTTGGGTCCGGTCTCTAGTGAGACGGAGAGAGAATTGTTTATCAGCTTGTACTCTCTTATCTAATTATTGGGGTAAACAGTTGGCACGTTCGTATACTTACAAAAGAAAGTGATAGTCTGAGAAATCACTCCGAATTGGCTAAATTTGTGTAAAGTATCATCCAGAAATATTTAAGGAATGGGTCCAATAAACATACAAACTAACTTAACCCATAAATAATTTAAAAAATATAATATTTGAGAAGCAAGCAGCTATGAGCAGGGAACACACCTAACTAAAAGTAAATATGGCTGGCAGATGTATTTTTCGCATATTTTTCGATTCTAATAAGCAACTGATTGTTTCACCAATTTTTGAAAATCAGAGATATATGAAGTTTCTAACTGTGAAGTTTATCTGTAATATCCTTTAAACTTGATTTCTGTCCTTAAAATTAAACAATGCACGAATGCAATTAAACAGTACATTAGTATTCCTTAAAATATTAAAATAATATATTTCCTTTGAAAGAATGAAAGAATGAGTATCGTCTGCAAAGTGGCGATACATTTCAAATCTTATTCGAACCGCATCACGTGCTTTAAAAGCAATAATTGCATCAAAAGTGGCGCGCTATCAATCGGCGTCCGCGCAGCGCAAACAAGCCCAATGTCAGATGACAGAGCATCTGTGCGGCGCGAGTCATCGCTCGCGGTCGTGAACCGCGCTCAATGCTGACTGCTCAAGGTAAATGAGCGAAAATACTCACTGCCTTCTGCCCATGACTTTGAGTGAATTCCTGTACTATAGCCTTCTATCTCACTGCTGGGATATACAGAATCACCTAAATAAGGGGGTGGATTTACGATTTAGGCAATTTATAATCCACCATTTTAGCCTACTGTGTGTTAGCAGACTACTCATACCTTCGAAACCATTTCTTAGGTATATGGTGTTCATTACGACGACGTTTTCGTTAACGGTTAGAGCATCCGGATTTATGCACTTACGTAAGTTGTAAAAACTCATTCGTACACTTAGCGTCACCGGGATCGAGGTTCCGTCAAATTTATATAAAAACATAGTATATATAAGTGCGAGTTCTACTCATCCATTTCACCCCCTTACTGCTTGGAATTGCGAAATATCCTCGTACGCCCTATGAAGAAACTACACGTAGAACTATAGAGGTCTAGATGTAAGAGGCGTTAGCTACCCACATGTTTGGGCGGGCATCTTCTGGTCATTCGTTGTTGAATGAAAGAGCCGGCCCCTAAACAATCCGGGACATGTCAATTGGAAAGTCCATTTGAGCTTTAAGTATGCTCGTTTCGCCAAAACCCAAACGGCTTAGGCTGACTAACATTTTTTCCTATCATTTGACTTGACCGCCCGGCAGTACTGATTGACCCGAGCCCGCACATGTGGGTAACGCTCCTTAAGCCCAGCTGTAGTTGATTTCAAAGTTACGCGTCAAGTCTATCGCCCACAGCATTCGGTCGTGGTGACCCATACATTGCCTCAAGTGGAATGAGGCTCATGTCCTGGCAGTAGAATGATGTCGGCTGTTGAGTGATCAGTAAATCAAGCAGGGCTCTGATCGTTATATATGGATGCAGATTAATTGGCTTATACTTAAACGGTATGTGTGCGAGAATTCAGCAATGAGCCCGAAATTAGATCCATCGAGAATAGCAGGGCCACCTAGAATCGACGATTCGTAAATATTAACTAAACGTGCAAGAGCAGTACCTAAACTTGTTGGAACTTTGTTAGCATTTTGTCACCTTGCACTGTTTTGGTATTTAAATAGGTTGTTTTGTGCCATACCTACGGAAAACAGAACGTATTTATAATGCAGTAATATTTAATATTCGATTGGTTTATCATGTATTACACTAATCTTAGTTTCGCAAGCATGGGGGAAATGATCGCCTAAAACATGCCAACACAAAAAAGAAAACAGTTGTATAAGTACAGAAGTGATCCTTATTTTGTTCAACAATTTACTTGAGAAAGTTGTTAATCTATCAGGTTGACTTCTAACTATGCCTATCTTCTCATAAGAGAAGTACCACCAGACGCCAGACACCAGGTTGCCACTCCCTCATTATACTTCTCTTCCCGTGTCTTTCTCTTCGTGTATTTCTCTTATACATTGGTATAAGAGAAATACACAATTCATACATATGCACAATATAAAAAGAAGATCCAAAAAGTAAGTCAATATAATTTTTGTTCTGTTTGATAACTTTAAATCGAAAAGAATTGTTAAAAACATATCACGTGCGAATTTCAGTTATTGATCTCAAAACAACAGCCGTACCCGAATTCAGGCGCACCAATAACGCGACACCGATTTGCAAATCAATCGCGCGCGGGACCAAATAATAAGGTCGTGGCCGCGGAAATGTCCGCGACCTTCGCTAGCTGAGACTATGCATTTTTAATTACTTAAGCTCTTTTGACAATAGTTACATTTATTTAGTTCATTTACGTAAATGTTGGACTCTACAGAAAAATAAGTAAGCTTAAATCAAAAATCATAATCAAAATATTTTGTTTCATCATACGTAAAAGAGTATGATGTAAATAAAACGTGATGAACGCCTTCTGTTTCTTCATCTTCATCGTGATTGCTTAAATACACCTTGACTTCGGCTTTTAAAAGGTATTATGTGTAGACTGAGAGGAAAAGAAACCTCTCGGCAAATGAGCACGATTGTAATCGATTCACTCTCTTCTTCCCCATATTTGGCTCGTTCTGACAACGTGTTAAAAGAGATGTCTGTATATGTGTGTTCCATAAAATTGTATAGCAAGATAGGCAGGCATGTATCGTTATCCTCTCCATCGATACTTCAAGAGAGATATAATATACAGAATGTTATCAAAATTTCGAAAAAAATACTGAAGTCTGTTATTCATTATTTATCGAAACTCTTTATTCGTATTTTATCCCTTAAACGATTTATTAAATCGTAATGATATCCGCCGCAATCTTTATTGCTAATAAAAGTCAAGTATTATTGAACACTGCCATATACGTAGCTAATAAATCGTGTCCACGCGATCACTATTCAAAATCATTATCATTTCAGCGTCTAATAAAGACGTATCTTTATACTGGTTCTGGAAGGGAAAAAAAATTGTAATATTTATGACAGTTTTTATACGTCCACCAGAAGCTTGGTCATTCGATACGCAAAAACGATCGCTGAGCGAGATGAGTGGCAAAGCTACGATCATAAACTTGATAGAGCGTGTGTAAAGGGTTCTTTATATATTTAGCATTGGCAGGTGATTTTTTTTGTTTGTAAATTCTATGTAGCACTGAAGTTAAAATTTGACTAAGAATTTGAGCGTTAGGCAAAAGAATCGTAGAAATCGTACATTCAAAGGATTATAATTTTAACCATCTTGCCACCTCTAAGTGCCAGTGTAACGACTCCACCGACTCTCCACTCGTTGTTGCAAGTGTGTACAGGCTTGTACGTAGAGCGCTGCTCGGCCAGTGTCCTCTAATTCGAACAACGGCAACTGACAGCTGCTATCAGTAGCTACATCGACTAGATGACTAGATCGTTGATTTTCAGAGGGCTGAGTTGTGATTTGCTTGCCCGCTGATTCGCATAATGTTACCTACGACATAAAGTAGTTAATGTTTAGATTACTCGTTGGGTCATTGACCCCACCACCAAAGTGGAAGACAGGTCCTTGCGGTCGTCTTAGAGTAATCAGTACTTTTTAACATCTGACGTAAAAAGTAGTTGTGTTATAAATTTAGTATGTGACAGCCAAACATAGGCTATAGAAATATACTATGTATGTATATAAGCCAAATAAACCTCAATTTCACTGCGGCGGCTTTTACAAAGAAAATATACGAAACTCATCGATTCTTGTGACCGAATCACCACATCAATCGCAGACTTTAGTAATGAGAGGTATTTGATCCGTCCGGTCGGTCGCTGAAACAAAGTCAATTGGCCTCCCAGCACCTGAATCACGCGCACGTCGACATGCGGACCGCGGGGCGCGGCGTGCGGGCGGTTAGGGTGTGTGCGCCGCGGATGCCCACGCGCAGTTGGCCGTAGGGTCGCCATTAATGGCCGGCGATGCCGGAAATGTTCGGATGTTTTGCGATGACCACAGCGTTCTTTTTTGTTGGTGGGTTTGATGATATGGCGTTCTGTTTGTTTCTGAGTTCTGCATTTTTGTCCTGGTGCCACGCTTATCTTAGGATATCTAGATGCTGTAGGAACTCTTTTGGAACGTAACATCATAAAACTGTTGCCAACTTTATTTTTCACCTTTATCCCACTAAATTTATGAGTTTGGGCGTTTCAGTTAAAAAAAAACCAACATTTATCAACTGTTTTTTTATAATAACTAATGAGACCTCTACATAATGTAACGATATGAGATAATGGACACCTTTGAAAAAGTTTGTCAAAATCTCTTGAATTACTGTTCATAGGGTTATTTTGTTCTAAGTAGTAAGAGGAACGGTTTATTTCAAAACTGCGAAGAAAGTAATTTATTTAAAAAAATTGTATTTTCGCTCTGTCGTAAATTGCTTTAAAATATATAACCATTTTATTTTTAAAACCAAATTTCGTCTTTGCAACTGCTTTATTTACCTACAACAAGGTTTTGGTTGAACAGTCCCTGGACACAATCCTTGTTTTAGTTGTGCATCTTTTTCATTGAAATTTCATCCTCAATTCGTTGACCCTGTACTGCACTAGGTAATAATGGCTCGACTGCGCAAAAACGCGTACTTTCCAATCTCATGGCCACCCTACCGCCGAGTGTCGCGGAAAACAAGATGGCGGCGCAATAAAGGCGGCAAATTAACCCGCGCGGACCGGATGCCGCGTCGCCGCGTGGGATCACTCACTAATGTACCCGCGAGCGGTAAGGGCGCGACAGATGTGCGGCGGTGGGGAAATAGCCACTTCAATGCACTTAATAGCCGAAATAGCCACTTCGAGGCATTTTATGTTTGCGTAAATATTAAATATTAAATTTGTAATTTAATTGATTTATTTTGTCTCTTGGAGCAAATCTATGTCTAGCATAGTTCTGTAACTAGAAACAGCAAATTCGCTGAACGTTAAAAGGGTAAAAGGCCGAAAAGGCCTTAAATAAACAGTCTACTTCGAAAAAAAAGACCTTTCTGGCTACGGTATTAATATTACTAATGAAATTGCGTCTATGTTATGTCAATAATTATATGTTTGTTGAGTAGGACAGCGTATTGGCGCTAACAAGTACGTTGTTTAAAATGAAACAATTTGGATATTAAATAAAGCTTTTCAGTTGACTTATACAAATAGACATTAGTGTAATGAATATTGGTATATAAATAGCACTTAATGAAACCAGAAATAAAAGACCCACAACTTATTCTTACAATTTTATTCATCATGAATCAATATATTCCACCTTATCGCTATCCATCTGCCCCCGCCCGTACCCGGCATGCAAGCACGGTCGCCGCACCATTCGAATGGCATTGCGTTTGATCGCCATAAACCCCGCAGTATATTGCTCAGCATAACTCAGCGCCCCGCCCCGCTACGCTCCGCTTGTGACTGAACGCTCTGAGCTAATGTACACCATATTTGTGGCAGAGAGCTGATGTCAATTTTAGTGTTGTTATCCAAATACACTCACGATAGCTACTTACCTAGGCAGATATACCTAGTGCGATCCATGAAGACGCGAATCAAGATCATATTAGTAGTTCCGTGCGCTTCGTGGATGGCGCTTACTAGGCGTAATATTTGATTACATATTCCAATATAATATGTTAATATGTTTTATTTCAAATTTAGAATTTATAGATTTTCTTAATGTACACTTTTATTCCCCGTCCCTTACAGATAGATATTTTGAAAAAATTTTAGGTCTCGCTAACGTCATAATAAATATTAGTTGTACTTATGTCTAACCTTAGCAGCAATTTGAATTCTGTAGGTACGTTAATAGATCGGCCAGTTTCGTTTCGCATTACTCAAAGCCAGTATAAATACACGAAAGCAAAACGTTAAGCTATAGAACCCGCCGGCACTTGGACCGCGCCCCGGCGTCGTACTGTCGCCTTCCACTATAGGTGGACTATACTACCGCTATATAGCCACTATGCGACAGTGCTCGCTCTGCTACAGCCATAAACTCAGTTACGTACGGCGCTGCGCCTGCTTGCTAGTTCCTGGTGCGGTTAATTAATGTACCTACTGAAGATCTTGGGCTCCCGGTTCTCACCATTAAATGAGCTTCACCGTTGGAATTTTGAAAATAGTATTTTATAATTTACCTAAGTAGCGCTACCTACATATTCGGTCCGGCTTTAATCGGCACTGCCCCCGGGCTGGAAAGATAAGCGTTCTACACTCTACATTCGGCACAAGCCGAATGATACGTGTAGCTGGCTTGGACCCGGTCATGTCGCCGAATGGGCGCACCCTTAAGACATTGCAGTCGAAGGAAATTTGTTTAACTTTTAGGGTTTGTTTAGTCTAGGTGTAGTAAAAACTGCTTGCGTGAATTCCACACGAGTAGGAATAGTCCCGGAGATGTAGTGGCAGTGCAGAAAAGCGCCTTTTGCACTGGAATGTAATTTTAATCTCTTTTGCATCGTCTACATTAAGACATTAAAGATGGATTTTTAAAGAAACATTCTAGATGGATAACAAAAGTGTTGCGACTTATTTTTAATTAATACGTAGGGCTTTTAAAGTAACTTGCAATAGCGAAGTGATAGCAAAAACCGCGCCATATCGGTTCTTCAATTGCTAATTGGCAAAAAAACGCATTACCAGCGATAGCAAACCAATGGTAAGAACTTAATATGAAGATTTTTGGCGTTCAGCAATGATCATGCGACGGTCGCTTAATAATCGCTGATCACTTCTCCTCCGTAATACCGCAGCCGGCCTCATCAATCATTGACATATCTCCAAATATATATTTTCCACGTGATTCATAATTTTAGACACAAAAAGTCTTAAGAACAAAGTGGCGCTATTGCATAATCCTCTCTGTTGTCAAAGGTACCAAAATGGTTTAGGAATGTGTCCCTTAGAACTTGGGGGTCTTTCAATTGAGTTTGGAGGCGGGTGTCCAGAGAGTAGAATAACTTTAGAACGCACTTATCTTTAATGATATGATGGCTCCGTTCTGCCAAAGAGTTGCTCAATAAATGGAGGTGATGATAAATGCGTATCTTTTGTTTTGTTATGATCCATAATAAGTATTTTTTCGGTTCAATTCACGATCACTCTTTAGTTCCATTTCTAATCGGTTTAGCCGGGCGGGAAAATCGAATATGAAATACCTATATGTGAATGAATGTTCGAGGAAAATGTACCCCAGCGAGTTGGGTTCGGCGAGCATTATAAAATTGCCGGTCGGTACGAACTGAGTATGTTTAGTAGTTACTTCGGGCCCGCCTTCACGTTCAACCGAGAGTGCCATCACGTATATTATGGGGGTTGCGCCCCTAAGCGAACAAATTCTGGAGGAAAATAATTTTTAACAACAAAACGTTTATCTTGAATGAGACCTGAGAAGATCATCCGCAAAAGAGAAATGTTAAGCAGTTTAGCATATCTTGAGATCTCCCGTGTAATAGGTAATACGAGCTTGAACGTGCGCAGTCATTTTGTTTTTCAAATGTCAATCTTCTTATGTCAGCTGTAATTGTGATATCTCGTTCTTGAACAGTTTGAATATGCTCACTGATTTAAACTTATTTGTCAAATGTATTTGGTAAAGGATTTCCCACGCGATTTCGTTTTTATTCTACCGTGAGGATTTTTGGATGATTATAGCGTGTTACTCCTAGATAGAGTAGCTTTCCATTAGTAGTGAATGATTAAAATTGGTCTAGTCGTTTTGGAGTCTATTGATTAATGCACGAACAAATATTTTGGCTTCATGATATTAAAAAAATCCTCAAGAAGCATTCGGCACAAATTTTGTTAGTATTCTTCCTAGCTCATTAATAGGATGATGTCCAACACGATTTTAGTAACTGGTTCAACACATGAATGTGCGTGGCGTTATGTGTGTGCGTGTGCTTGTAAATATGTAAATTAACTTTGTTGGCAGCCGCCATCTTGTCACACCGTCTTCTCGTTGCTTTACTGTGCGTGTACACTTAGTACGTCTTGTCTCGCACACACATTCACTGTAAATATGTATATGTAGAAGCGCGTACACAAATTACTTGAGCCATCTTTACATGTTTGGTTTGATTACGGGATGGCCAGATTTGTAATGCATTATAGTTGATTTATACTCAGTTGGCCAATATGTCCGATGTGTAATGTCCAATGATTCTCCGTTGCATATTCTAAAAACAAAATTTCCTAACGTCTATTCACGGTTCCAAGTTGGCAAATTCAGGGTGACGCACCCACTGTAGCCACAGGGAGTCCCTGGATGGTCGCAGGCTCCCGGGTTCGATGACAAAAACCCGCGCAAGGGTGCGGGCTAATGAACGGTCATTTGCCGCGAGGGGGCGCGGGCGGCGGCGACTTAGCGCAGATAAATTACCGAACGAATCAATAATCTAAATGTGTGTGTAAAAGGAATACGTGCCAGCCTGTTCTAACAATACTTAGCTTAAACTGCTGCTGGACGAATTGGTATTGAATTTGGTAGTAATAAGGACGTAGGCCTAAGCTAAACGTTTTTTTTAAATTTAGTAATTACTAGCGACCCGTCCCGGCTTCGCACGGGTCTATGTCTCTGCATTGTAAATGTGTTATACCTTCGAAAAATATTCATTTAAATTACACGCTGTATAGGGCCATATTGATCTATATTACATACACAATCTATTTAAGGTACTGAGTTGGATAAGGATTAATGCTGTATTTCTTAAAATCGCTTCGTAAATAAGCCATTGTTTCTCGTAAAAAGTAAAAGATAAAAAATGGTTATTGTGGGTTATCCCTAAGAGATAGACATATAACACCGCGTACATTTTTGTAGACCTTTTTAAGGTGTACAATACTGTAGTACATTATTTTGATCTGTCTCTTAGGGTTCAGCCAGCGTTTGCAATGTAATCGCAAAAAAATGTGTTTATTTACATTACATTAGGAACCTCTAAAATTATCCGTGTTCCTCTACTATATTATGCATTTATTATACATATAAACCTTCCTCTTGAATTACTCTATCTAATAAAAAACTCCGCATCAAAATCCGTTGCGTAGTTTTAAAGATCTAAGCATACATAGGGGTAGACAAACAGCGACTTTGTTTTATACTATGTATTGATGAGAAGTAGGGTATAATGTAATCGGTGTCCCCGTCTGTAGTGTCTTAAGTCCTTAATTAATCAATCGATTTTGATTAAGTTTCTTTCAGCCTTTTTATTAAAACATTTTAAGTTTAAAATATCGTATATTAACGTTACCTACGATGTCTCAAGTGAAATAGTCTCAGATAAATGGGCATAGAATCGAAAATGGGACGATGACATTGGATACATGTTAACGCGTCTTAACATGTTTAAAACGATGTCTGTCGCGTTAACGATGTCTTATCGATTATACACACGATTTTAAAGTTGACCTTAATTAAATAGTTACTTTTAATGAGATTTTATACTCATGTCAAGGGCATAGTAAGATAATTTTTGCCCCTTGTGTCCAGCGACTCTATTAATATTGGTAATTAAATGGGAGGGCGTAAGTAGTTTTGAAAGTTCAGAGCTGTTATGTGATCTGACAATACCACGGGTATCGATAAATTATGGAGATAATATTAAGAGAAGGGGGGGCGGTAAATCTGCATTTCAGCCTCTGAATACAACATTTGAGCTAACTGCCTGACTTAGACCGAGGTTCTTTTCAATGATCTGAATTTATAATACATATGTTCCGCGAAATACCAGACAAAAATAGTAACAAAGGTTTTATGCTTTGTTTTCAATGTGATGTATCTAAACAAATACCAAATATCGTGGGGCTTTATAATAGGTCTTTACCTATGAAACTGCCGTTTTGCCGTACTGGCCATTTCAAATGAAAGTATTTTTTTTTTGACTGATAATTCTAATTTCAAATTAATTTTATTTGACAAACATGGAATTCTTTTTCTAAAATCGTCAGTTGTTTAAAAGTTTCCAGATATTGGGCTTTATTCTTCGAATAGGTAAAGAATTGAAACGTTACCTTACTGTCACTCTTGTTCAACAGTTTCGTTTGGTCGATTCTGGAATATGCATCAACTATCTGGAATCCTCACCATAATTCGCATATTGACAGTACAGAAAGAATTTATTCAAAATTGTTAAGTATCTTTCATTTATGTGGTAGCATTGCAAAAACAATTGAGATGTTAACAGTCAAAATTCCTTGTACAATCGTCACTGTGTAAGAGACCAGATCTTTTTGTACAAAATTTATTACAACATCATAGGATCCCGGTTTCTTATGAGTAACATTTTCTTTAGGTGTCCCGGATAAGTTCTAGATGTAAGAATTTGTTCTGTGTTCCTCCTGCTAAAACCAATTAAAGGTACGGCGAATATCTTTTTAAACAGAGCTTGTAATGATTATAACAAGAAATTTAATTCTGTAGATATGTTTGATTCCAGCGTGATTGTTTATAAAAGGAGAATTAGGGAGGAGCTCATTATCCATTAATCTCTATCTTCTATCTTTTTGTTTATTTTGATGAAATTGTAATAATGTAGTGTTATGATTATGTTTTAATAATGATTTAACTTTCAAAATTGTTATTGCTGTAACTACCTTAATTGAGTCAGATAATGGTGGAAACTTTATTGATTTGTTATATTATTCATATCAGTTTATATAACTGTATTAAAATATTGTATGTTTCCCAAATAAATAAATCAATATAACTTCTTCGTCGGCAAAGAGATCATCTCAGTTGCTTCTTGATATGTAAATCTTTAAGTCTCTCCAGTTTGAGTTGAAACATCTGTCAGTGCGGACGGGGAACAGGACGGGGTTCGAGTCCCACCGCCGCTACGTGCGACGGACGTGACAGACACACAACACATCTGCCATGAAGAAACGCGGCCGATACCTGCCTCGCGGGCTCAGCTGTGTTCACACCGAGTCCGCAAAACGTTGGCGAATATTAAAAATGTGTCATGCATGAATTTAAAAATTCAGAAGATTTAAAGGGGTATAATGAGAAAGCGTTTGGTTTCAGCTTCATTCAGTTAACTTGTATTATTTATTATTAAATGTAATTATAACACCCAATTTAAGTTTATTTAATATAATTTTGTCGTTAAAAAAGTTTAAAACTTTTGAGTTTTGGTTAAATACCGCATTTGAAAAACTGACCTAATCCAATTAGCACTTTTAAGGTTAAAAGAGCCTTAGAACTGTAATCAAGTAAGCAACAAAACTAAATACCTAATAACAAGAGTTTCTCTAATTACCTAGTTCGTGAGCAAACTTGGATAGACGCGGGCTCGGCTGCTGTCAATTAAAATAAATAACCCGCGCAAATTGCCGCGTGGACGCAGCCTTACCGGCAAAAAACAAAGGAAAAGCGCCGCGGCGGCGGCGGCCCTAGAGATTTATGTAACGCGGCGCCCGCCGTCCGCGGAGCTTCTCTCTCGCTCCGCCGCCCTGTGTTAGACGAGCGCAGAAGGACAATAAACCACCGTAAACACGTGTAATAAGGCGGACGAAAGCGCGGCTGTTACTTCCTGGAAGCGTGATGCGGGCGAGAGGCCGTACGTGGAATATTGATCACCCGCGGACTGCCCGCTGTTCGTTCAGAGGATGTGCTGCTGCTTCAGGGCACGCGGGGTCGCCCGATGGGGGTATAGTCGATGGGTGCAGGGTGTGACGTTGTTAGGTTTTTGATTAAGCAGTTTCGAATGGCTTATTAAGCTGCATTATAAATACCTACCTGCTTAGGTATACTTAATCTCACAATGAAGTTTCTATTTTGAAACTAAGTTTTAAACAACAACTGTGTTACAGATGCCATTCTATTACGGAAAAGTTTAAATGTAATTTATGTCAATTAAATTCGCGAGCAAAATTTAACTCCTTAACAAAGGAAATGTACTTAACGTTCCAAAAATGCTATCGGATGTCCATATCGGATAAAGACAGAATTACAACAATTTTTCACGGTTAAAGAGGTTCGAGTTTTTGTCCAACACCGGATCCTTTTTAAAAGAATTTTATTAATGGCAATACCGTGGAAATAAATTGTTGTGTTCTGAAGTCGCTTGTACCCGGTCGGAGTTTCCTGTGTCGTGTTGTGTGTCCGTTGCGCTAATTGCTTGGAGCGATGCCGAGCGGCGTCGTGTTGCGTTGCGCTTCGCCTTGGAGCTCGCGAGCTGCGACTTGATTTACATATAAATTAATCCGTTTATTTTACTTGATGATTTTTTTGTATGATTCTTGTGGAAATGTCGTCGAGCTGTGGTTACGAGAGTCCGTTGTTTGATGGTGTGTTTTCGGAGAGGGTGGTTGCCTTGATATCTACGTGGAACACTTATCCAATGTATATAAGAGAATACAAGTGAATACGATATTCTAAAGCCTACAAATTCAAAGATAATTTGGATGACAAAAGAGCGTGGGCTTGATGGCCCCACAGGATATTTCGGTTTCTGAATATTTAAAAATAAATACTATGAAAACAGATTGGCTGTGACATGACATGAGCTCGCATATGTCGTCATCTCTATTCCATGCACTGAACATTCTTGATAAAAGAGGTCCGAGAGGTTTTCTACCCGCCGTCTTGTTTCCCTGTAGGTCCACCAATAATGCCTTTCAAAAGTCGAAGTTTAAAGTTGTTTGTGTTCGTACGATTTTTATTTCTGTGGTAAACCAACAGTGAAATATCTTGAGTCTAATCTAAACTAATATTGTTTTTATTCCGTTGGAGGACAAGATTATGGAATGTTTTATGGAGATAGCTCCGCCTGACGCTTGGGATGTTTGGCAAGGGCAGCCATGTATGTTATGAAGATAGTTTAAAATAAGTTATTAAAAACAAACAAAAGTTTTGCTTACCTTGGAACATTGACAAATATTTTTAAATGAAAGCGTGATTTTTAAATTAATCAATCAGAAGAAAAGAAAGTTGGTATTTGCCTTTACAACTACTTAAGGTCACCGGCACATACAGCTGCATCCACAATTAGTATGCAAAAGAAAAGTGCTCCAAACGGCCTGGAGTCCCAGTGAAAGTCGCCACTAGCCGGCGGCGGCGGTAGAAAGGCGCTACACTCGCGGAATAGATCGCTCGTACGCTCGACCAACCCAACTAGACGACTATTAAATCATTTGTATCGGAATCGGAGAGCAGCAGTAACATAATATTTACATATTGTGTAGTTTATGCATGTATTCATTTACCAGCTGACTAAACAACCAAAGTGTTGAGTGGAGCTTCTTAGATAGCACTTGTTTTGTTTGCTAGTTGTAAAGTATTGAAAGGGGATGCCGCATTCCGGCGGTGCATCGCTTGGTCGGCTACAACGCAGGGCCACCGCGGCGCGGCGACGGCGCGGCGACGGCGCGCCTGAATGTGCGTGCGCGCATGGAGCCAGCTGACCGACAGTTGCTGACCTTAGGCTACGGTTAAATGATTACAGGCTTATGTTTTAAATAAGAAATGCTTACAATGCGATGGAGGTTAAAGTTATTTGACGATCTTATTTTAAGTGTCTTACTTAACACGTAGATTTAGTATTTAATATTTATTTATTTAATTATCTAAAATTTGCCAAACCAATTGCTCCGTGCAACTGGGTTTGTAGGTGCAGCTCGTTTTGATGCGTTTTGATTGTAAGTTCAGAACGAAAATATACAAAATTATAAAAATGTCGTAAAATGTTAGGTGGTAAATCGAACGCTGCAAACAGCTTAAATTAAATAATATATTTAGGTTTTTGAGAAGGGTGGTGATGGCCAAGTCCGAAACCACGAGAGTTAGGGAAAATCCGTGAAAGGAGTCATCCCTCGATTTATAAGAAAACAATAACTGCATATCTATTTATTATTTTCAAAAATCTTTTACATTTGACGGCAATAGACCCGAATGATTTTTAAAAAAAATTACATCCTGTATTATTGAACCAATAGATTCTGTTGCTGAATTGGATCAATCTTTGCAAATAAACGTTTAACTAAAAATGAAAGGACATAGAAAATTTTTACGAATGACTCCTTTCACGACTTTTCCCTAACTCTCGTGGTTTCATATATATAAGATATATACTTAATAAAGATTTAATGTTTTTATTATATTTGACGATTTACACTGTATGTCAGTAAGACAATACTTTCCACGTGCATCAGCAAAGTAGGTCTTTTCACACCAACGCCAGTTTAATACCTACACGTACCAAATTCCTTGGGCTAAGTACGTACAGTGCACTCCCGCGCAGTTGGTAGCGTCGCGGCGTCACGAGGCCGCCGCGTGCGCCGCCGCGCCGCTGTGACCTCGCGCGGTGCAGCGCACGGGTGACCATCATGAAGTGGCATGAGTGGAAGGCTTATTTGGTAATAATAGGGACAGAGCTTACTGAAGGTAGATCTATTTATTTTGGACATCTGCCTCATTCGACTAGGAGCGTGGACCTCTCATACTTTTCAATACTATTTATATACGATTAAATATTTGATTTAATTCTTAAGGCAATAAAAAAATTTGTAAAATTAACAATGCACTTGTTTAAGTTTTGTAAAGCTTACACGCGGTAACTTTGTTGCGATAGTTCTGCTTATAATAGAGTAATACAACTTTTGTAGCGATGTACGGGGTGCTTAAAGAAAGGTGCTTGAACGGGATCCGGGGTCCTTAGTCTTAATATTTTTCTGGGATTTGCTCGAAGGGCCAAATAATTTAGTGATAAGTTATGGCTACACTTATATATAATTGAGGGGGTGGTTAAGTAGTTAAAACAACCAGCATGAAATGAACTTTAAGTGGAACACAAGTCATCCAATTTATAAATATAGTTACAACTTTATTACGTTGGTAAATAAAACTGGAGATGTAAAATTTAACCGCGAAATTTATGGTGAAACTTAGAATTCACAAATTTCAAGGCAAATAAGTGTAAACGAATTGTACAGCATCAAACTCATGTAGACCCCAGCATCTCGACAAACACGGCTTGTCTGTCGTACAGCCCTGCTCCTGGCGGCGTTGTTTAGTTTACGGAGTTGTTGTTCTAACGAGATGACGCACAGCGTCGTTTTGTAGCAACATTGTCCATTTGGTCTATTATGCCTGAGGGCTGAATTGTTTTTTTTAGTTTATTTTGACATTGTTACATAAGTTTGTTACAACCTGCATCAACTACCCCTGTTTTTGAAGGCAAACATTTTATTGTTGTTGCATTTCTTGAGCTGAATAGTAAGCGCTAATAGAATAATAATGAGCAATTACACTGACTTAACCATGATCCTTGTAGCCGGTAGACTTGTAATATTCTTCATCGTCTCTTTCCGTCAGATGAGTTTAAAAATAAACGCCTAACCACGAAATGTAAAAAAAGTTGTGAATTAAAATACCAACTTAATGTTGCCAAAAAGCTTACTATAAGATCAAAGATTATTTGGATAACAAAAGGGCGTGGGATTGAACTCCCCGTTCAATCAACGGAATCTCGATGAAGATGAAGAAAAAGTAGACTACCAATGAGTGTACAATTTTTACCTATGATGAAATAAAATATTCCTTAGCTTGAGACAAAAGGGTGGGTATGCGGCGGGCTATTTTTCAAATTTTTCATCGTCCGATCGGGACGGTTGATGTCTCAATCGAATCGAACGGTCAAAATCAGGCTTTTGAAACTAAACAATTGGGATGGCTCAATCGGAATCTCGATGAAGATGAAGAAAAAGTAGACTATAAACGAGTGTACAATTTTTACCTAAGATGAAATAAAACATTTTGAGTTTGATTAATTAATTAATTTTATTACGCCTGCTAATTATTAATAAAAAAAAAATAAAATAACGAAATAGGCAATCCAAGGTTAGATAATCTCCACATAGTCCCATTTAATAAACTACCACTTGGTCACCCTACAGGCGCGAATGCGTCCGCGCAGCAATGCGCGTAGATCCGACACCGCCAGCGACAGGCCGCCGACGCCGCGGTTTTACCGATCACTGACTCAGCGGTCATTGCGCAGCCCGCGAGTCACCTTGTTGTTGCGGCTGCGCTCGCAGATAATGTGACCGTACAGACGTGCTTTGTACTGTTTAGATATATCTTGTTTGACGTATATGCGTTTATCTTTTCGATACTTGTAGGAATCCTCTCATACGTAAAATGCACTCATGATATGAGATTTTCATACCAAGGCCACATCGAGAAGCGCGTATCAAAAAAAAATATTAGGTCTTTACCTATGAAATTGCCGTTTTTCACGAAATAAATGAAGCGTAATTTTTTATATATTTTTTATTTCTATTAATCAAAATAATCACCCATGCAATCAATGCATCTTTGCCAACGCATTGGTAGCTTATTGATGCCTTTCTTGAAGAAATCAGCTGGACGGGAGGCAACAAATTCTTCAAAGGCATTTTGTACTGCCTCTCGGGTATTGAATTTTTTTCCCGCCAAGAAGTTATCCAAATTCTGGAAAAAGTAGAAGTCTGTAGGCGCAAGGTCTGGTGAGTACGGCGGATGACGGAGAACTTCCAACCCCAACTCTTGTAGCTTGGAACCGGTCTGCTGTGCAGTATGAGGTCGCGCGTTGTCGTGCAGGAGCAGTGGAGCCGAACAATTGACCAAAGCTGGTTGGAGACGTGCGAGCTTCTCCATCATTGTGTTCAGTTCTTCACAGTACACATCTGCAGTAATGCTTGTCCCGTTTGGCAAGAAGCTGTGATGAATTACACCCGCGTTAGACCACCAAACAGTGACCATCACTTTTCTAGGGGTAAGTTTTCGTTTAGGGCATTGTTTGGGTGCTGAACCAGGGTCCAACCAACTTGCTGAGCACTTATGATTGTCAAACAGGATCCATTTCTCGTCACAAGTAACAATGCGGTTCAGAATTCCTTCATTTGCATGCCTGCTGAGCAGTGCAAGGCACGTCTCCACGCGTACTTCGCGCTGGCGGTCATTGAGTTCGTGGGGTACCCATTTGTCAAGCTTTTTTACCTTGCCAATTTGACGCAAATGGACCAATATTGTTTTGATGCTAACGTCGAAAGCTGCTGCTAATTCAGCCGTGGATTGAGTTTCATCAGCTTCCACAATTGCCTTTAATTCGTCATTGTCGACCAAAGTTTTCGGACGACCACGGGGTTCATTTTTCAGGTCAAAATTTCCAGAACGGAAGCGGGTAAACCAATAACGGGTAGTGCGTTCGTTTGTAGTGTTCGCTCCGTAAACGTCGTTGATGTTGCGTGCCGTTTGTGCCGCTTTGCTGCCACGACGGTACTCATACTCCATAATTACTCGAATTTTTAACTTATCCATGATGACGAAAAATGTTTGGATTGCGTTGAAAACAAAACACTAACTATTAAACAAATGACGATTGTAGAAAAAGAATTCCATGTTGGTCAAATAAAATTAATTTGAAATTAGAATTATCAGTCAAAAAAAAAATATTTTCATTTGAAATGGCCAGTACGGCAAAACGGCCATTTTTATAGGTAAAGACCTATTATATAAAATTTAATACAGGATCCGACTAATCACTACACTAAACACGACACTCGTCGCTCTACACGTACTCTGTGTAGAGCGACGAGTGCGGCGGCGTTCCGTTCTGTCTTTTGCGGCACCAAACTGCTGTGTTGCGCCAGATGTTCATCAGATGTTCTTCCGCTGTAGGGTTCTGTCGCTGCAGTTGTGTGATGTGCAAAACCAGATTTAAAAGTACCAAGAAGTATTAGTAACAGAAAGAAGAGTTATCTTTTGAAGATACATGGGACGTCTATGTCTTCATTGCTTCTATTCATGAAGAGAGATAGACAACAAAAGCGTAACTATATTCATGTATCGTAATCAAACATCATTGTTCCGCAATTAACAACAAGATTCGAAACCCTTCAGATTTCAACATCTGTTGAAAGAGACTACCAGCATTGCGAGTCTTCTAACAAATACACGACAACTTTCCTAATACATTCAATTCTACTGTGCCCAGTCTACAGTAATGTATGCAATAGGACCGCGACGCGGATACCCTACACTGCACTGGCAGTAGAACGTGTCACCTTATCTGCATACGTGCGCGGGCGCAGCGAGCGACAGTGACGTCGTGCGGCGAAAATACCCGCGTCGCCGCGGTGTGGCGTGCGAGGAATTCAACCACTGACAGTTGATGGTTCGGAGTGGATAACATGTAGAGTAGGTATAATTGGGCGATTTATTTATTAAAACATGCCGATGGATGATGGATAGGGGATGCCAAAGGCATTTGGCACTCCACTCGAAAAGTTAATGACCCTTTTTTACTACACGTAAAAGGATGTGAGACGAGAACACAAATAGGTCTTATCTGATAAGATGGACTTATCAGTGGCGTAAGAGTCTCGTTAGTGTCGATTGTTGGGTAAACCTCAATGAAAACGTAATGAAAGTCTCGCCGAAAGAGTAATTTTCAAGTTTATTTTAATTTAGTTGTAAGCTCAGATAAACTATTGTAGGTAATCGAGTTTCGTAGCCTTCTTCTAAACATATCGCCTTTTTATTTATACATGTATGTCGTAGCCACATCATAAAATCGTCTACCTTAAGAAATGGTCACATTTCATGAAATGTTTGAGTGACTATTTGCCACATCAGGATGTGGCTTGGACAGATCAGTGATATGAAATCTTTGTCGAAATGAACTACTTCTGTGTTTGTATTTGAAAAGTAAAATACACATATTATGTAAGAAGCTCGCCTGCGGTGTTTCATTAGCACGCACAATTAGCTAGCATATTGTGTGTGTTTCTTGCTTGTTGTTGTCAAATTGTATACCTTCTAAGCCAAGTCTTTTATAAAAGAGTGCAGAGAGGTGTTTTCCCGCGAATTTTTTTCCTCCGTTTACCCATAATACCTTTTAAAAGCCGAATTTGAGTTTTATTTATGCAATCTCGATGAAGAAAAAGAAGACTTTTGATATGCATGTCGATGGTAGATGGAATAATCAGCTGTTTTCCTCTTCTACATGCCGTTTTGTAAATATTTTTTACCGTTCGGAAATATAATAAACCAAGATTATGAAAGCTTAATCGTAACCGCCAAATCTGGAAGTCTGCCACTCTTATTATTATCTTTAATTACCCTGCAATCCACTCGCTCATTGATATGTATTGATGCCTGCGTACAGAATACACCTTGTGAGACGGTATCGCGTAAGCGCGGCGCTGGGTAACACCGCATCTACGGGCGCCGGCCGAAACCCGCTAACTATACGTCTCACTAGTGTTATTTTACAATCGATTCCTCATTCAACTTGGTTTTGAAGATATTGGTTTGGACGGAAAAGTTCTTGTAGCAGTAATTAGTTAATTATTGTACGCCTATAAAACCGATCTGGGCGTTCTGTTTGGTCCTCCTTTTTTATAAAAAAATTACAATTGTGACCAAGGTCACAAGATACCAAGGGACGTGGTAATGTACGCGTAAAATTCATTCGTGACTCCTCTCATGATTATTGTATGTTTCATATGATTAAAGATTGATTTGTTGAAGTTTTCGAAATAACACCGATGGAACTATGCGTTTCGACATAGGTACCGGGATAATCCTTGCAAAATGTCCAACGCTAAGTTGACGTACTGGCGAGGTAAATGGCCACGCGTCTCGCGGACAAACAAACGCCTCGTCTAACTAGGTCGCTGTTGTGTCTGATCGTAATCCTACCAGGTGAATGATCTGTTGCGAAAAAAAAAAAATCAAATGCAGGCCATCCACTGAGGTTTATTTCGACCGGAGAGAAGTAAGTGGACGCGCTTATGTAATCAACAAACTTACTTCTATATTTTATATTATTATATTCATTCTATATTCATGCTGGCTTTTTTGTTATGATTTTTATTGTTAGCATTTTACAATTATTTCTATGTATTTCGAGATATATTTGTTTAGGACCATTATAAATGTATCATAATTCAACGACCGCTCATGCCTCGGTTTCGTCTGCTTGACAGTGTTATGCCGACTAGCGTCGCATCGCATCGTGTCGCGTTCGCGCAAGTTACAAGCCGTTCTCGTTATAATAGATAATGACATATACTATATATATAAATATACTATATACTATATGTACACATATGTACTGAATACGAACTAATAGGCAGTAACTTGTAATAATAACCTTAATTGTTATAAATAAAATTACATAACGAATCGGTATGAAATTTGACATGCTTAAGTAAGCATCAATTAAAAAAGAAAATCTTTGTGAGGATGAAATAGCAACATTTATATTAAATGTCATACATTTAGGATTGAAATGTGACCAACGAAATCACACGTAAACTGTGCTGCAGACCAAGCTTGTTATTAATGGCATTTATGATATTATTTGATTTTCTTTTGGATTCTTTTTTATAATGTTATTGAAATTGAAACTTACATCCAGGACATTCGTTTCTAGCTGGTCCCGAACCGGTGGTAGCTTCAATATACGACGTCCTAAGCTGAGGTCCGTGCCCTCTCGGATTAAGGCTAAGCGCCCTCAGCGCAAGGTTACATAGTGCAGTGAAAGCAGATAGTACAAAAGATGTCCTACTAATAGTCAGTATATCAAATTAAAGGCCAATAAATATAGATTATCATACAATAATTAGATTGAATATATAGTCCTTCCTACCATTGTAAGATATTTTTTTTAAATATATCTTTTCGCCGATTTTTTTAGGATTCACTCTAGGTAATTCATGTGAAAAAAGAACTGACAGATTGTTGATTGACTGTCAAAACTAATCCGCCAATAACGTCCTTTGCTTGTGGGTTCATTCGACATCGTTTTGTTATTTTTTTATTGACATTAAGATTGATACATTCAAAAGAAAGCAACATGGTAACTTATGATTGATTTTTCGCAAATTATTTATTATTTTTTACAAGATTTTTAGATTTAAAATAAGGCAAGTTTAAGGGGGAAAAGGTTACTCATAAGTTAATCTTTCATGCGTACTACTGACCATTAGCAGGTAAAAATCCCATATTGATTTTGACCATCATCTTTAAAAGACCCACAAGGGCATGAATTAGCAGTTCACTTTGAAAAAGATCCTAAAATTTGGGAAGTTAACATAGCTTCTTCCAACGTAGATTGTGTACGGAATCTTCGAAATTCATAAATTCTACTTTTGACTTTCATTAATATGACGAATGGTTTTTTGACCCTATTATCTTAAAGTACATGTCTGCGTAGCGGGATAGGGGTTGTTTATGCGGCTGCCATATTGTCAGGCACTACAAGCAACTGGATTAGATAAGGGAAGGATGTTCGTCTAGCGTCAGTAATACGGGCATAAGTATGCCGCGAGCGCGCCAAGCCTCGGTCGATGTGATCGTTCACACATGGATAATTCACACATGGTTAATGCCTTGAAATGTTAAAACATGATTCGTAATTTAAATATTTTTTTTATTGTTGAGACTATGAGCTAAATTATTTCAAATACTCCTTACCTCTTCGATGCCGTATTCTCAGCTGAACAAATGATAGGCTGTACCTATGCAAAAAGAAGAATGACAAATTCATGAATTATTTAAAATTTGATGAATATTGAAAATGTGGGTTCTTCTAAAATTACATGATTTCATTTGTTTATTTTAACTTTTAATGAAACAGGGCGCCCACTATTTAAGAATAATCTATTTTAGAATAGATGAATTACATGTGACTTATACGAATATGAAATATTATATCAATACATGTTTAATTAAGGTTTTTGAGAGGAAAAAAATCTTAGTTTTCGCTTTATGAAACGCCAAGTCTTTAGATGGGTCTGAAAATACATTGACATCTGCCATTCTTCTTTCGTCCAAAGTGAATGGTACGCTAACTCAAATTCTTTATGTAGTCAAAAGGTTATTCGTGTATGTAGAGTCTTGGGGAAACAGACAAAGAAGGCAGTTAGTTGCGCTGGAGACGGCCCTATGTAGTGCTGGGCATAGTAGGCCAGTCTCTCATGTTATATTGGAGTAGTCACGTTCGAACCTAGTATTTTATATTTAACTATGTCCGTTCAGTTTGCATTCCCATAACACTGTTACGTGATTACGTGAAGTGCTTGCCTGTTTATTATTAATATTACCCTACTCACTTCACCCATGTTTTTCCAGTGTGTCTATGTGAATGTGAAGGCGGGCGCGACGCGTCACGATTTAGACACCGCTAGCGGCGCGACTGTGACGCCAGTGGCCGCGGGGTGTCTCCGGTCTGAGCTGAGCTGCTTGCGCGGTGGTTAGGTATTACCGACATATAAATCCCCAGAGAAACACACCTAACTTGTTTTATGAATGACCATACAGGGAACTGGTAACTGGGACCCTAGACTAAAAAAACAAATAACCATCATAAATAAATGCTCCGACCAGGACTTGAACCCAGGGCTTCCGGCGTAAGAGGCAGGGTTACTGCGCATGACGCCATTCAACTGTTAAACACCCAGGGCTGCTCGCACTAATGACTTGGATCATGTATACCTACTATTGTGATGATCAAATGAGTGGCAAGATTGACCCTTGACAATACCCTAATCAACATTACTTTTTGAAACTCGTATGTACGCCAAATCTTTAGTAAAGCTAAATCAAGGAGGTTATAGTTCCGCGTCCTCTAACAAAAAAATATTCCTTCGTTTTGTTTACTAATACTAAGAATTAAGGACTCCGTAACTAGTACATTTCCGTACCAACCTCAAGCGCGAAGTTGCAAAAAACTCCCAAGTAGGTATCAGATCGATCGTCGTCCGCGGGCGGCGCGCCGTCGACGAGCCGGAGACGCCAGCCGGCAGGTTACGCAACGACCCCCAGCCGCTAATTATACACTTGCACTGCAACAAGCCACGGCTTTTTTAAACCGCGGCTTGTTGAAGTCCTTTTTATAGTCTTTTGAGTTTCAATCTATTGAGAGAAACAACTTACTAGTATTTAACAACTGCAAGCAAGAAAACTATTTCTAGAGTCCACGGACAGGGTTCCACAATGACGTGCGTTTGATTCGAATTGTTACAGCCCTGCCTGTTTGTGTCCACACAGTGGGCTTTACCTAACATTGTTTGAGTTAACGATCGCTTCACATCTTGTTGACCTTGTAATGATGAAATCAAATTTGGTTAAGTTTAGTGTATATTGTACAGTTATATAGTTGTATCGTTATATGGATGTACAAACAAAACGTCCTGAAAACGTCGTTGTATAACACCTTAGGGCAAATCAAGGGAATCGTTATTTTGGCTAGGTACAATCGGGGACCTTGCTGCCAGCTCAGTTTCGCACCCGAATCCCCTGCAGTGTTGTCGCTCCTTAGTATGCGGAGCGCCTACAAAAGGCCGAACAACGAGCAAGCGACTCTCCCGACGACCTTACCCTGGACCGCGCCGACTTCCCGACTGGACCTCAAACTATGGTAAACACAGAACAGACAATTTTTTCTAAAACGGGCAGCCCGAAGTTTTTGCCTTCAGTTATCATTATTTATTTATTATCATAATCGATTGTAGTTTTTGCTTGTATCTACGCTATCTTAATCGGTCTGTAGTAATCTCGTTACTTCCCTTTTCATTACAATAGGGGTATTTTGATGTAACAACCACTATCCTGCTGGACTCCGTTTAACAGACAGACGAGTAAACGAAATTTTATGACAAATACTGTACCTTAGGAAGTCATTTAATCGCCACGATACAAAAAGTCTTGGTTCTCTAGTATCACAAAGTCAAAAGAAAACTGTTCAAGTTAACTTTCTAATCTCACGCAGAAGTCACGAGGCGCCAAAGATCCTCTCTGTTCCCAGAATTTCGACTAAATAATATGCTGAACTTGTGTTCAGAGAAATCGATAAAATGGACTCATGGGTTTTGTTCTAACTGAATTTTAAACAAATAAACAAAAAAACATTGTTTATTTTATGACAATACGTAAGAAGTTAGGAACTTAGGTCTTCTTTTTTTCAAAACCTATCTATCTATATTATATATATATATATATCTACTGATCTTATTATTTTGTTTATTTACGATTTATTATGATGACTAGCTTTGATAATACATTCGTCAGTAAAATGAAAAATTTTATAGTTTTGATCAATTTCACTAATTTACTGTTATTCAGCTAAATTACGCGAAGGAGTTAGTGTCTTATCTGCTTTTTGGTGTTTCTGTAGGTTCTTTCTAGCAGTCAGCTGAATTCAATAATCACATAAGCTCTTATATTCCTTTATCCTTCTAAACACTTCGTAACAAATCCGGATCAAAAACGAATCGCTCTTGCTACCCGTTCGATAATTACCGACAAAGTCGACATATCTCACGTAGGTTGTAACAAGCAGTAATTCCGTCGACAAGAACCCTCGATGCCGCGGCCATCAAATTGTCAAATTAACTGCGGGCCATAACTGTGATTAGTCATGAGGGAGCAGGTAAAGTGGGTGAAGTGGGAAGTACGGTCCGATCGGCGGCCATTGCAGCGAAACGCGCCGGGCGTGCGTGCACGCAGCTTAGGGATGTGCGCGATGATGCGAGTAAATGCGATGTCGATATTTGTGTACTTATAACGTTTAACCTTGTTAGTTGCATTAAATAAAAAAATAACCTGAGTTCAATATAAGTATTGATGCTTTAATAAATTAAATAGAGGATAATTATAAGAATATCATAACTACCGAGTAGACTTTTGAGAAGAGGTAGGTATCTTAACTGTTATTGTTACAAGAAGCGTTCCTAGGAACGTTTTAACCTAGCTTCTGTTTACGCACGCTAAATAACCGTTCAGGTACCTGTCCTTACTTTCCCGCCTTAAAAATCCACCCTGTATTTACAAAACGGTGTCCCATACTCAATATTTACAAACTTCAATTATTATTATCATTCATTTGTAAACAAAAACATCGATACCCTCACATCGGTCCACCCCAACATTACCCGCGGGGCGTGGGATCACGCGTGAGTCAGCGCGCGGCGCCCGCGCAGTACAATTACTCTGAGCCCTGCGCGCCGCGCCCTCGCCGCCGACGCAGCTGCCCCTGGTTCGCGCCCCTGCGCTGTCACCGCCGCGGAGGTGCACGATGACGTCATGTGGGAAACAGCCGGTTGATTCTCGAAGATTATGGATGTCATCGGTTGGTACTTGTTACGCTGCGTATATTACTAACTCAGGCTTAGATTCAGTCGCTAAATAAATATCGCATGCTCAGTAATTTGTTCGGAAACGTCGATACTGGCAGTTGCCATGCAAGGCTCCTTCCGAAACCAAATGTTATACTGTAACGCCCCGTACGTTGGAGGTCCCAGGTTCGAGACTTGATCGGGGTATTCACGTGTGTGATGAAAACAGATGTTTGTTCTCGGTTCAAGGTTGTTTGTATTTACATATGTTCATTTATTCTGGGTTCCCCTCCAGTTCGCTGTCCGGTCGTCCATAACACCAGCTCTGCTTACTTTGGGGCCATACAGTTGGTGTTTTTGTCTGGGGATTTATTATTACCAGTGTGCAGGAGAACTAAAGAAATAAAGACCATAATTAACGGCAAATACTAGTACCTATAAGTAGGTACTTACACTCACAAACATATTTATGAAATACTAGTATCTACAGGTAGGTACTCAAGCGGTCCGGGACCCTTGATGAGATAATTCTACTCTAGGGAGGTCTTCCTAACTATCAAGGACAAAACACATATATCATTTAATACACTTTTTATTTAAAATGAATTCGTTATAGAGTAATATACATGAAACATTTATTAAACTATTTTTGGGGACGAGGAATCCCATCAAGCAATCCCCTCAAGGGACGCCATGGAACAACCTTCCATAATATATATATTTTACATTTCACAAATAAAATCAAATATTGACAGACTTATAAGTTGCCAGTCATAAATGTCGGCAAGTTTGTTTGTGCTATAACCTCTTTTAATAAATACGGCACAAGCAAACGTTGCAATCGCCCCTCTTGTTTAATTTATTTAATTAGTGAAGCTGATTAAATAAATTCCTATATACATTTCATTCTTAAATAACGACCCTACCTAAATCAGGATCATATACATTAATCGGGATTACTCTCAGATGAGTCCCCTACCGATAGGAATATATATACTTGATCATGTTTAAATTACAACATCTTATTACATCAAAATTGATCTTATAGTATTTATTCTCCATCAATAGAGCCTTAGCCACAAAACCTGATGAAAATCAGCCAAGATCCCGGCTGGTTAATTAATATCTAAATAAAACAGTGTAAATTATTTTAATTTCTCATACAATTCATGAATAATCAACAACCCCATATTAATTATTTACGTTACCCAATCATATGCAAATTCAAATAACCAATATTTATTATTAAATTAATCAACAATTGTTAAAATAACCCATTGAATACAACCAAATTATAATTATAATTAATTGATAAGTAATAAATATATTAATATCCCAATAAAAGTAAATTTAATTAATCCCATTTATATTAAAATTAATACTAAATTAATCAAATTATATTATCAAACATTATCATTCAGTTGGCAAAACAAACACGTTTGACATGAACTGTCATATTAACTTTAAACTTTTCTGAATGATTAAAAGTTTATTTGAAAGTTTGTAACTTTCGAAAATTTAAACATTACCTACCTAAATATTAAGATTTTACCTGCCTAACTATTACCGGACAAATCTTCCTATGAAAAGATCATAAAATCGGATCCAAAGTATTTTACTTAACCCAGAATGATACCTATAAATTATAAATTAATATTTCACAACGCAATGCAGAGAACTTTTTCAAAATGCACCGAAATACACCTGACAAAATTCTATACCAATCACGTTCACAAAAAATCATTACCTATTCCATCACAACCCTTTTATTATTTAACCCACTGAGGATCCTATTCTACATCCGCGTGTTGACCCACAGACATCAATATCACAATATTATATATACTCGTAAACTTTGGCCGCATAGCTAAATCGGCTATCACCTTCTCTCTTATGGAGATTATTAGGTGTGGCTCAAATTAAACGTGCACATTATCTATAGTGTTATTTTAGTCTTTGAAAATTGACTTCTTTAGAGCATTGGCACCACACGTATATTTATGATTCGTAAATAAAATGTAACGCGGTAAATACGTGCCGCGTGTACCTGCCGCCCCTTAGAGGTTTCTTTTCGGGTATTTAAAATTAATTTATTAAACCATTAAATAAAATACCCTCTTATTTCAATATATTTTATGAAAAAAAACCTTTTCCTTATTTTCTTTTATCTGCATCGTCCATCCATTGCATCTCCTTTTTGGTGATGCTGTTTGGATCGGCTTTGCAGGATATATCATCTCGGAGCATTGCGTTGTGAAGTGTACATAGAATTTGAGAAAAAAAAAAAAAAATATTAGTTTGTTATATTATTCTAAAACACCAACGAAATTCTAATCGTTGCATATCTACAAATGAACGATATACATATTTGTACACCTAAATGTGTACTATTACTCTATTAATTCTAAAAATAAAGAAATTATAATAATATAATAATATTTCAAGAAACAAACGCATCCACAAAAACCCCATTTTACATATATAAATACAGACACAATTTCATCATTAATTCCATTCTATCGAACATTAAATAGTTCCAATCTATTCACATGCACAATCCATCTTGGCCATTTTGTATTTTTTCACAAGACAATTGTCACATCCTATATATCGCAATACTCGAAATAAACCTTCATATGGTCGACCAAGTTTTCGACTTCCACAGTTTCGTGTCTATCCTTCTCCGCTATCGATAACTACCAATAGGCACAGTTTAAATCCAAATCAGCGCAGAATTTCGCCGCATTCAGCTGCACTATCATAGCTTCGATGATAAGCAAATTATATAAATCTTTATTTACCTTTTTTATTAGCTTCAATAAAACATTATCTTGATCAATCGGCATCTACAATGTTTCAAGCTGTCCCAACGACGCCGGTTGAAGTTTGGGAAATTCCTTCCTCGCCCGTTGGATGAATCACCTTCTAGAGTTTCTCCCTTACTCCTGGTATTTTAGATGGCTCCTGCCCTCCAAAATCTTCCTTCCGCTATACTTAGTTGGGAATATAGCTGAAATAAAATATACAACACAGCATTACACTTTATATCACTGCAATTGTATACCCGGCGCCTCCACCATCAAGCGGTCCGGGACCCTTGATGAGATAATTCTACTCTAGGGAGGTCTTCCTAACTATCAAGGACAAAACACATATATCATTTAATACACTTTTTATTTAAAATGAATTCGTTATAGAGTAATATACATGAAACATTTATTAAACTATTTTTGGGGACGAGGAATCCCATCAAGCAATCCCCTCAAGGGACGCCATGGAACAACCTTCCATAATATATATATTTTACATTTCACAAATAAAATCAAATATTGACAGACTTATAAGTTGCCAGTCATAAATGTCGGCAAGTTTGTTTGTGCTATAACCTCTTTTAATAAATACGGCACAAGCAAACGTTGCAGTACTTACACTCACAAACATATTTATGAAATATTAGTACCTACAGGTAGGTATTTACACTCACAAACATATTTATGAAATACTAGTATTTACAGGTAGGTACTTACATTCACAAACATATTTATGAAATATTAGTACCTACAGGTAGGTACTTACACTCACAAACATATTTATGAAATATTAGTACCTACAGGTAGGTATTTACACTCACAAACATATTTATGAAATACTAGTATCTAAAGGTAGGTACTTACACTCACAAACATATTTATGAAATCTCTTCGTAAACATGCAATTTGGTCTTTATAGAACCTATTTAAGAAATCTGCAATTCGGAGTTTTGCCAAAACATACTCGAATAGAGTAGAAAGTTGCGATGCCGGCCAAATGATCCATTTATCATTACAAATAATGAAGAGGTGAGTGGATGAAGGTGATAAGTCGCATTTTTGGATTTTGGTGTTTTTTTGCGTAGATGAAGGCTATACGTCGATATAAACTACCACAAACCTTTAAAGTCATGGTTTTAAGGTACATTCTGAGAATAAAATTTTTATAAAGGTGTTATGGACACAAAATTTTATAAATAATAGCGGATGAAAGTGATATGGAACCATAACTCTTTTTCGAACAGAACATAAAGTAAAACTTTTGCTTTTTTGTAGAGGAAGAAGGTGTTATGTTTGTACTTATCACCATACAATGTCACTCGAATGAAACTTTATAACTGTTCAGTGAATGAAGGTGTTATGTGGTACGAACATATCGCCTTCATTCACTCAATACATTCAATTGTTTTGATGTACGCTGCGTCCACTTCTCGCGCGCTTTCCAATTTATGCATACCTACGGTGGTTTGTTTATTTGAGAAAATCGATATTTTTATGAGTCGATTTTAAACTGGACTTGAATCGGTTCATAAAAATATCGATATTCTGGTCTTATTTATGCATACAATTAATTTAAAAATACAATTTGCAGTATTATTGGCACAAAAATTAAACAATGTTAACTTAACACCCAGTATATTTGTACCTCGAATTACAGAAAACTATAAAACTGTCAATGGAAGAAGGAGCTATGTGCAGTTTTTTTCAAATTAAAATATAAAATCAACCAAAAGTGTTTAATTTCTATCATATTCTTGTTACTACAGGTTATATCAATAAATTTAAAACATTAGTTTGTTGACATATTATTTCAAAAGCTACTAAATTTCAAACATTATAAGTAAAACTTTAACCTTGATTTACTCCAAATTACAGTTACGCGACTTATCAGCTTCATCCAGTTACATCTTTAATTATCTCTAAAATCATTTAATTATGCTATCATTGGTGATTGGTGTTATTAGTAGTGACAGTAACAAATAAAGCCTGTTTTATGGCATAGCAAAAGTTCCACAGTAAACTAAATATCTACTCTTAAACTCTATATTTCAATATAACTCTGCATGTATCGCCGAACTATGGTATCGACTACATATGCATGGTAAAGACTCTTTGCAGATCATCCAAAAAGTATGTTAAGATTGTCTTTTGTAAATTATTCGTTCTTAGCCGTTACGTAGCCCTTGTGAACAATTTAGTAAAAGTATACAAAACAACCCAAGCGAGAGAGATATGGGATCGCCGGTAATCCAAGTTTTCTGTTTCAATAGCTGAATAACTTCATACCAGCTGAACTTGTCTCAGCTGTCTACCATTTATAATTTACGTGAACATGTCTCGCTAACGAATCTATGTAGTAAAACATTTAAGTTCATTAAAGACTGAAACAAATTACGTTCTAAGACAGCTCCTGAAAGTTTCATTATCCCGAAACCTATTAAAAACAATAAAACAAATTTTCATTGTCAAGGACATTCATAACAATGGCCGCGATATCTCCGCTACAAGCTGACCCAACTTCCCGAAGCTATCCATATTCAGTGTAGGTCTTGCGAGAATGGTCGTTTTATGAAGTAGAGACAGAAAGTTTATACAGGAACGAGTGCTGCCACCTGTTGCTCGGTCGGGAAACTTTGTTAATGGCAGTTAGTATTTGTTTAACAATTCGTCGCGTCGTCGGTGCAACGCGGCCTCTTGCTTTAACGGACGGTTTGTGGAGGATTGGGGCTTCGTACGCCCGATTGTTTATTTGGAAGTGGTCGAGTTTTGCCTCTAGTTTGAATGCCGTTAGTGCGATTTTGAACTTATTGGTTTAGTTATCGATTGTTGTTGCTGTGTGCTGCTTTTGTACAATCATAAGACGGATTATTCCTTCCCTGTACCTTTTTGAGATCTTCGTACAATACACATCGCTGTATCATCATCATGGTTTCGGTTTATCAGAGGGTGGCCGCACCCTCCACCCTTGTTCATTACTCTGATTGAAGTACGAACATGACTGACCCGTGCAAAATAAACTAAAAATCACATTGTTAGAAATGGTTTCTTATTTTGAAAATCACGGAAATCATAGTTCTTCAGAATAGTAAATAAAAGTGATATTGCCAATCTTTGTCTCGTTGAGGCCAGCGAGCGCCGAGGGTGAAGGGTATTATTCGACCACGTCTCCGAATCTTAAGACCACGTAGGGATGGACAATTACTGGTAAGACATTTAATCATGATACTTATTTATTAATAAGTATTATAAATAAGTATTGCGAGTCTTGAGTCTGTTCTAGAAAGTAGTTGTACATACATTGAGCATGACTCGCTTCCTTCTAAAGTACATATTTACATTAAAAAAAATCGAGAATAATATATGAACATGCTAATAAAATACATGCTAATTAAACCTACATAGGTACCTAATGATTATTATTTTTTTACGTATATTTTTTTATACAAAAAAAATACGTTCCAATTCGATATCACAATTTTGTATGTTTGTGAAAATATTTGTACTATTTTATCGAAGAAAAGCAAATTAACCATTAAACAAATAAAAAAATAAACGACTTTAGTATCCGCGCACCAAAGACCGGATAACTTCTGACTACCCTCACATTCGTCGCACGAGCCCGAGCGTGGAACGTTGTCATCGGGCCGGCGCGGCGGGCGCAGGCAGACGTCCGCCTAATCACCCGCTGGGAATTAGGGCGCGCCTGTGAGCCGCGTGACGTAATGCAGAGGCAAGGGGACGCGCCAGCTTACGGGCGCTTTTGGTTGGGTCTAGGTCTCCCTGGAAAATAGATTAATGTGCAGTATTTAGATAGGGATTAACGTGAATAAGGTTTTCAAGAACAATATCGTACTAAATCCCATGAACAATTAGGTTCACAAACCTTTCAAGGCATTGGTTACGATTGTTATTGAAATGAAACATGGTCATGAATGAAAACTTATTGTAATTTTTTCTATTTTTAGGTTTTCTATATTATCTATTTATTATAAAACAATACGAACAGTATAATTTATAGTTAAAATTGATTTGGTTTCAATTATAATGAGTATTTATAAGTTCACAGAAAAGGAGCGTTTGGTTGTATGACTTTACATACTGTGCATGATGTTAAAAGTTTGACAAGGGAAATTAGGTATATCACTGAAAGCTTTCTGAAAACTTACAGTTCTATTCCTTAATTTTATTCAGTTAAATAATGACAAACAAAGTGAGAACCCCCTGTTGCCCGCGGGTCAGTCCCGCGTTTTTGTCGCGAGCACTTCCCCCCACGCCCCGCGGCGCGCCAACTCGCCCCCGCGCCTCCACCGTCGACTACGTGCCTCTGAATCAATCTATGACAGATGCGAGCTCAGCCAAATTGTGCCTCCGTCCATAGTGGCTGTTGTCCTTTTGTGTGTTGAAGTTCTTTTGTGATATTTTATAATAGCTGTAATTTAGGTTGTACATAAAATATTGGTGTCGAAGAAGATGTTGACAAATGTGAAATCTAAAATATTGTCTCTTTAACGTATTTGCATCGAAACGAATGGAAATAAGTTTACAGGCTGGTAAATGTGCACAAAATGATGTATTACCCTAATATTATATCCCCTTTTATTGATTGGGAATATTGTAGATTGATATTTTTAGTTCAGATAACTAAAGTCTGATCATGATAATCTATCAATCAATCAATCGCCCGTATTGTCGTATAAAGCCTACAACTTGTGGCGTTGACCTGATAGATACTTCACCAAACTACCGTAATGTAAATAAGATGTTTATCAACGTTTTTACAAATAAATCAACTTTTTAATGGCATTGAACCTGGGTTTGTGACACCGTGATTGATCAATCACTGAACGAAATAATACTTTATCAAGGTTGAAAATTGAACATTCCTTCTAAGTTTAAGAACCACTTTGTTTTCAAAAAGCTTCTTTGGGATGGCCCCTAGAGTATATAATAAATTACCTATAACTATTAAAAATGTAACCAATTATGACGAATTTAAATACAATTTAAAATAATTTCTATTCAATAAATGGTATATATATAATATGAATATTTCAATGACAAATGTATAAATTGAGTAAATTGTAATTATAAATTTAAACCTTGTACACGCCGCAATCGCAGAATATAACTGTGCTATTACTTGTATGACAACTTAAATTTTTCCTATATTCGTGCAATAAATGATTTCATTTGAAAAGTACTAAGAAAAGTAATCGATTCTGATGCGCCTTTATTAAACAAAAGTAAAGAAAAATATGTGCATGAAGTGTAGCTATTGGATCCAAATTTATATACAAATCAGTCAAAGCCGCTTTTTAATTCTAAAATACCTACTCGACTCTATAGTCGATAAACATAGCATAATCGTAAATTCCAAGCAGAAAACGGTTGAAACTCAATATTATTGAATGTTTCACAAATAAACCGTCCACTTAACGGCGTCGAACCCCGGACCGCGGCGAAGCAATCCATCCCGAGACGCACCGCGCTAGTCGCCACCACAGAGCGACGCACCATAGAGTTATAAAATAGTTTCAATTTGTTTTAAGTTCATTGCAATGGTTGTAGTGAAACCCTTCTTAGTTTTCAATAAGCCTACAAGTTCCGTTATATAATAAAGAATTATCTAAATGTAAATTAAATTTTCAATGAAGCCATAATTATATTGAGAATTTATGTTCATAATAATATAATAAGTAATCGCATGAAGTTTCTTTCGGACGGACTTCCTTTTTAACGGACTGAAAACTGGTGGGAGTCTTCAATATAAGGAATGTAAAATTATTTGGTGATTGTATGCGAAAGTACAATTCAAACAATAAAAAAGGAAGCTGAGTCAATGACAAATAAACCCAGTTTTCAAAATCCTAAACTTCCTCTACAGTTTAGTGGTCCAAGGGACAGCCCGAGGCGGGTGGTGCGGCGTCCCGTTGCCGTGGCAACGGGGGTGACTACCCCTACCTGCCCTCATTAATATGTACCAAGCTGGCTGGACACACGTCTTCGGTTCGCGCCCCGGGGCGGCTCTGCCTCTTGAATATTTGTTCGATCAGATTTCTCTTCGAATTTGTACTATTGTGTAGGAATACTGTAATTTTCGTTTAAGATCTTGTTGCCTTCCTGTATTTGAAAACTTGTGTAATAATAAGAAATCTTTCGTTTGGAAATATGTCATACTACATGTTTTGTTATTCAAACATTTCAGAGTTTCATTACAACTTTGTCTTTAATAAAACTAATTACCAAATTTATTAGAATTCGATAGGGTCGCTAGCAAAAGAGAACTTACCCTTATTTTTATAAAGTTAACAAATCCACGTAAAATATTTGCGCGGTACTGAAATGATTTAAATGAAGTTACACTGAAGGTACAAATAAAACTAGGATTTGGTCTTAACGCGCTGACAAGGTTTCAATATTCCTTCCTCTCCAAAACATTTCTTTCATATATCGACCAACATTTCCTCCCGACTTTACACAGCCAGTAAAATTGTTGCAGTAAAAATGCACAAGTAAAATTGTTTTAACAGGTTTAAGGTAGGAATTAAAATTAGCTTCTTACATATGAAATTGGCGTTTTGTCATACTGACCACTTTGAGCTGTATTATCTCCTCTTTGGTTAAGAATTCCAATTTCAAATTTATACAGCTATTTACTCACGCATTTGTGTTTCGAAATCCGTAATTCATTTCTTTTTTTCTTTTGGTTTTTTCTTTGCCTCACTTAGTTTGCAGAATGGAAAACTTGAAATATCGCATTATTTACGGGTACGAGTTCCACCATGGCACCAGTGCTGCAGAAACGGCTCGAAGTATTAATGCTGTGTATGACGGCGGTGTCGCAAAAGAAAACACAGTGCGTTTTTGGTCCCAACGTTTTCGTTCTGAAAATTTCAACCTGCAGAACAAGCCCCGTGGACGGCCGGAGACCAAAGTCGATAATGAAGAATTGAATACTATTGTGGAAGCGGATCCACCGTAAACCACATCCGAGTTAGCTGTAGGCTGCGGTGTTAGTGACAAAACTGTTTTAACCCCCTTGAAGGAAATTGGGAAGGTGAAAAAGCTTGAGAGGTGGGTACCTCATGAATTGCAGCAAACCGACAAACGCGCGTCGACTGCTGCCTTACATGACTCAACCGGCACACTAATGAAAGGATTTGAAATCGACTCATTACCTGTGATGGAAAGTGGATCGTGAACGACAATCGGAAACGCTCATCGCAATGGTTGAACCCTGGCGACCAGTCAAAAGTGTGTTCCAAGCGAAAATTTACTCAAAAAAAGTTACTTGTGAGCGTTTGGTTGCTTCAGGACAACGCTAGACCACACACTGCACAACAGACGGCTACCAAATTAGAGGAGCTTCATTTGGAATGTCTAAGAAATCCACCTTACTCCCCGGACCACGCTCCAACAGATTACCATTTTTTTCGAAATTTGCATAACTTCTTGCAAGGGAAAAAATTCAACTCCGATGGGGCAGTCCAATCGCGCCTTCAAAGATTTTATTGATTCCCGTCCGAATAGTTTTTTTTAGATCCATGAACTACCTATGAGATGACAAAAGTGCATAGATAGCAATGGTACATACTTTGAACAAAAAAAAAAAAATTATATTTAAAAAAATTGACTTTATATTCCTCCCTTACAAAACGCCAATTTCATATGTAAAGACATAACTAATTACACGCACTTGCCCTGGCCTGTTTTCTATGGATGGTTTTCCACGCCACTTGGTCACCTAGGCAACCGGGTTATGTCGGACTCTAACCGACTAAAACCCAACGGTGTCACCATCAGTGCTTCACTAGTGACCCCGGGACCTCTATTGATACACCGGGACCACTTTTTTTTTTTTTTTTTTTTGTTCCCCTCCGCGGGAAGGGCAGGAGGATAAAAATGCTCTGACGCATACTCCGGCGCGATTCCGAAGTTATGTGGGACTCGTCCCGACGCCTACCAGAACCATACCCACTAAAAACCCCCTGTCGGCTCGTGCATTTTTGCCACTCAGCCTTCATCGGAGCGACGGCCAATTGGAGAAAGAGGCCGCGCTAGCGGGGCCCTTAAGGGGTCACCCGCTGGGATTTGCATAGCACTGAAGGTGCTCAAAAATTAAAAGTAAAATAAAACATTAAAAATGAAAAGTAAATAATGAAAACATTAAAAATTGAAAAGTTAAATTTGCATTAATTGGAATTAGAATTTACGTCAGAATTAGAATTAGCGGCCTGAAGGGCCTCGAGATCTACGGTTATCTTCGAAGGTTCGCTTGTGTGCACGTTTCTCGGTCTAGCGATTTTGTATGCCGAATCTAGGACAGGAGCAGTATATGAGACTGATTTTCGAACAAGAGGATTGGGATGGGATTCGGCGCGTTTGAAGAACGATTCTGAGAGTGTTTTTAGATACTGTTGAACTGTAGGCAGTTCAAGATCTCTGTGCAGGTCCGCGTTGCGCACGTACCAAGGTGCGTTTGTGGCCCTGCGGCAGAAGAGGTTTTGAACTACCTGCAGTTTGTGCAGGACGGAGGGTTTGGCGTGAGCAAAGACTGGCGAAGCATATGACATGACTGGTCTAACGCAGACCTTATAAAGCGTACGTTTATTTCTGAAGGACATTTTACTTTTTCTACCTAACATACTGTAAAGCCGGCCTAGGTAAAAACGTGCGAGTTTCGCTACTCTATCGACGTGAGGATTGCGCCTAAATATTTTGTACTGCGCTTCCAGGGGATGGGAGTGCCTTGCATTCTCAATTGGAGATTGTCGGGGATACGACTGCGTCTGTAGTCGAAGTAGACCGCAGAGCTCTTCTCTGGGTTCACATCGATACGCCATTTTTTGAACCAAGCACCGAGGGTGTTAATAGCCTTTTGAAGTCTGGTGACGAGGCCCGAGGCTCTGCGGCCTTTGGTGTAAAGGGCAGTGTCGTCGGCAAAGAGAGCGAGTTCGACGACTTTAGCTGGGATGGGAATGTCGTTAGTGTATACGGTATACAAAAGAGGGGCGAGGACTGAGTCTTGAGGGACTCCAGCCTTTATGGGACGAGGCGCGGAGAGCGTGCCTTCATGTTTGAAACGAAACGTGCGGTCTTTGAGAAACGACGCGATTATCCTAACTAGGCGAGCTGGTAAGCCTATTTTATAGAGTTTATAAACGAGACCGCTGTGCCAGACTTTGTCGAAAGCCTTGGCTACGTCAAAGAAAACTGCGATCGTTTTCTTTCGTTTCGGATAGAAGCCGTCGAGTATGTACTCGACGATTCGATGGACTTGCTGAGGGCAGGAGTGCTTAGCGCGAAAGCCGAACTGGTGGGGAATTATGAGAGGATCGCCGTCCGTTGGAAACAGATGGTTCCGCATTCGAGAGAGTATGACTCTCTCGAGAAGTTTAGACATTGCCTTGAGGAGGCTGATGGGTCTGTGATTAGCCGGGACATTAAGAGGTTTACCCGGCTTGGGTATGCCTATGACTGTCGCTTCTTTCCAAGCTTTTGGAAAGTAGCTAAGGTCGAAGCAGGCATTGAAAATGATAGCTAACAAGGTAAGCACCTGTTGAGGCAGGTGCTTAAGTGCGTGGTTGGAAATACCATCCGCACCCGGAGCCTTTCTGGACTTTTGACTTTTGATGTGAAGCGAGATTTCATCATTAGAGACTGTGACAGGGTCGTCGGTGATGGGGAGAGAGTTTCTACGGAGGACTTCGGCCTCCACCGCTTTGATGTGATTGGGATTCGCGGGTTGCGTGCTGGGCGAGCATTGAGACGCAACGCTGTCAGCGAAGCATTCGGCTTTCTCTTCGTCTTCGAAGGCGATAGAGCCATCGGGACGAGTGAGAGGAGGGACGTGAGAGGCGGCGTCTACGCGTAGGGCTCGGGCCATTCGATAATACGCTTGGTGGGACGGGGAGATATTCGCCATGAGATCGTTCATCTGGGCGTCTCGGAGTTCCGCGAGGCGAGATCTAACTTTACGTTGCAGCTGATTCGCAGCTGTTCTATAGGTGGGCGTGGGATATTTCTTGGCTCTCCGGAGAGCCGCGTTCTTAGCTTTAATAAGATTGCTAATGGCTAAGGGAAGCGTGAGTTTGCCTTTCTTAGCAACCTTTTCGTTTACACTGATGGCTGAGTTGATAGCATCAGTGAGAGAATTTACTAACGAGTCTATTTTATCCGGGCTATCTAATTGATCGGGCGAGATCGCGAGCGGAGAGTTTGGGGCCTCTAAGGCAGAAACTATCGTGTTTTTAAAACCTTTCCAGTCGGTAAAGGTCTTAGGAGAAGTGACGTTAACGTTAGGCGGTCCTAGCACGAGGGAGACGGGGCGGTGGTCAGAACCTAGGTCATCGAGCGGTTCGATAGACCTGAGGTCGAGGTTGATATGCTTGACGATTGCAAAGTCGAGGATGTCCGGAGAGTGGTTCGGATTGTCGGGATAGTGAGTGGGAGTGATAGGGGAGACGACGTCTAAGTCGAGTAAGTTGGTGATGTCGAGGAGAGCTATACCGCTTTGGTTGGTTGATAGGCACGTCCAGTCAGTATGTTTGGAGTTAAAGTCTCCAAACATAATGACTGAACGGCCGAGGGCGAGAATGGTGTCAAAGTCGCTGCGGATAGGTTTGGTGCCACAAGGTATGTAGACTGAGGCTATGATGATGGTCGGATGACCAGTCATAGCCAATCTACACACGGTGGCTTCCATGTTAAGGAGAGGAGGAGTAGGGAGTGGACAGCAATGGAATCCTCTTTTGTAGTAGATAGCAGTGCCGCCGAAACCGTCGCAGTTAGGCCTATCGTTACGTGTAAACGCGTACTTGGGAATCGCGAATCCCCTGGAGCGATTAGGAGTGAGCCATGTCTCCTGGAGAAGAAAAAGATCTGGTTCGTTGTTCTGAAGGAACAGTTTAATCTCGGGAAGGTTAGAGCTAAGGCTGCGAGCGTTAAAAGATACTAGGGATAAGCCCTTAGGTTTAATACGACTGGACGCGAGATTCGCGGGTCTAGACATTAAAATTTATTTATTTAAAATTTACAAAAATAAAGAATTTACAATGAACTTAGGAGCGAGTGATGCTCGGCTAACGCGAATAAACGCTCTTGAGGAGAGCGGGCGGCTCGCAGTTTGCGTGCGAGTACGGAAATTTCGTTAATGTCGACGTTTTGGATGACGTCGAACACGGTCTTCATGTCCTCAGCCAACGACGACTGAGGGGAAGATGACAACGCGGGACGCGGCCCTACGGGAGCTACGGGAGCTGGGATGGGTCGGGAAGGTGCAGGCGGGACGGCCGGACGCTGCCTCCAAGACAGAGCCGGAGTAGGCGTCGGCTGAACGGGCTTTGCTTCCGGGGGCCTCGGTTGCGCAGCGGCGGGAAGTTGGCAGGAGTGAGTGGCGGCGCCGGTTTAGGCGCGACCCTCTTGGTGGTGGAGCGCGGAGCGCGCGGGCAACCCCTGTAGTTAGCTGTGTGGCCTGACTGGCCGCACAGCACACAGGCAGGGGGGGAAGTGGATTCGGGAGTGCGAGTGCACTCCTTGGTGAAGTGAGGATTCAGGCACTTTACGCACCTGGGGGGAGCTGAACAGTTAGCCGCTGCGTGGCCATATAGCTGGCAGCGGTGGCACTGCCCAGGGTGACCACGGGGGTTGGGACGCTCGACGGAGATGTTCGAGAGTCCGCAGATTGTGCGAGCCTCTTTGAAAATCTCCTTCGAGTCAGGGGTATTGGACAGGATTACTAGCGCTAACGGAAAACGCCTACCGCGGTTGGAGTGCATCTTGTGCACTGCTGTGACCGGGAAACCCTGAGACTTAAGGTCATCGAGAATGTCTTCGTTGCTGAGTTCGAACGGGACGCCCCGTAATACTGCGCGGATCTTACGCTCCTCCGGGAGGGCGTAGGTGTGATACGCGATTTGGTTTAATCCGAGTAACCTGGTAAACTCGCGGAAATTGTATTTTGATTGTATCGCCAGCGTTGGCGGCTTTCAAGTAATTAATTTTGTGCACTTTGCACAAGTTGGAAACCGCTGTCCAGCGCGCTTTTTCACGCAGGAATACGGGCGGAGGGAGCTGAGGCTTCGGCGGGACGGGAGCGCAGCGCGTCGCTGGCTTCGATGTGACCGACGGAGACGCGGTTACTACGAGCGATTTTAACGGCGCGGGGGCTGGTGTTGAAGACACCTGGGAGGGCTCGGGTATTGAAGATACCGAAGCTTTCTTAGAGCGCTTCTTGGAGCGCTTGGCGACGAGTTGAAACGCGGGCTCAGGAGAGCCGGTTAAGGTGACGGCATCTGACGACGTGTCAGACGCGGGTTCGGAGTCGCTCCCGGGAGCGGTACGCTTACGACGCGACGCGTGAGAGGATGCGACCGATTCGCAGTCCATCTCGGACGAGGCGGGAGACGCGGGAGAGCTTAAGACCTGAGGGGTCTCGACGTTAGAGGCCTGAGGGGCCGGGGTTGAGGCCTGAGGGGCCGGGGACGCGATAGTTGCCTGTAAGGCCTGCGTTAGTACGTCATCTGGGACGGGGATGCCGGAGGCAGCGAGTGCCTGGACGAGCGACCTAGCAAAGTTTACCAAGCTTTGCTGGTCCATTGGGAGGGCTTGGTCCTACGATATATAAATATATAAGAATGCCTAGGTTCCCTAGCAAACCTAGCACCTAAACCTCCCTACCCGCGGTAGGGGGGCTGGGGACGACGCGAAGTGGTGCCCCTAGCTCGGACAGCACTGTACCGTCACCCTGGGAAAGGCCCAAATGCAATGGGATCGGGTCTGCCGGTTTCTCCTTGGCCTGAAGGGCCTTGGAAGCGCACCGGGGCAACGCTATCAGGCTTAGTTGTCACCGTTAAGTATCCACCTGATCAAACGCGAGTCTACTACGGAGTGTGTCGTCAATAAATTGACAACAAAAACCGGCCGTAGACCTGACGGAGTTGGGTTGCACTAAAAGTGCGGGATTGACTACGTTACGACCGGCCGGAGCCGGCCGCAGAGCGAGTCTCTGACTACGTACAGGCGCCAAGCGTCGAGTACGCAGCCAGAAGGACAGCCCGAGTCTTGCAAACCACTATCGAATTTAATCGACCGCGGTAAGCTCGACCCTGTTGTTGCTGCACTCACCGAAGTGAGGTTTTTGCTTCGAGGGGTGCACAGAGTGCGGGATTGACTACGTTACGACCGGCCTGGGGCCGGCCGCAGAGCGAGTCTCTGACTACGTAGCAAGCGCCAAGCGTCAGGTACGCAGCCAGAAAAACAGCCCGAGCTTCGCGAACCACTATCGAATTTAATCGACCGCGGTAAGCTCAGCTCTGTTGTTGCTGTGCAAGAGACCGACTTACTTGCAGCCGATCGAAACCGACCGCAGAGTAAGCCCTACAGAGGCTAACAGCGTATGAGTGTTGCTACGAGTTGACGTCGTGAGACGACAATCGTGACTCAACGGCTGGGCGACCGCGAACACGTCCGAGCGGGGCCGGACGCAGAACGGATCTGAGAGTGGCGTTTGAGTATTGCTACGAGAGAAGTCGTGAGACAACAATCGTGACTCGGCAGCCGGGAGCGACCGTCAAACACGTCCGAACGGGTCCGGACGCAGATGAGGTCTCCTACCGGGACCACCCTGCACCTTGCCATTTAAAGCACGACACTGTAGTCCAAGACTGCTGTCCTTCTGATGGTCGCCCGTGGCTAGGAGTCATCGCCTAAAACCCTCAACGGACTCGGCGCGTTCTCCGAGTGGGATTGGCTCTCTCCCTCTCCCGCTCGGCCGCCTCTTTCCGCGACATTACGTCCTCACAGAACCTGGTCACGGCTTGCCTCGAGTCCTCCCCCTGCAGCATAGATCTAACTAATGCGCCAACAGCACTATTCTAACAGGGCTTCTCAGAATTACCCTCCACACTGAGCTTTGTTCCTCGAAGCTTTAGCTTGATGATCGATTGTACTAAAATATTGGAATATATGTGCTCTTAAAGCTGATTAGAGGAACATTATATTCCTCAAATTTGTATTTAGATTATTGTGTTGGTTAATGTAGTCCATCCCATAATGACTATCACAACAATCACGTGATCCATTCAAAGGGAAAGCACAGCCAATGAAAGAAAAAAAATAAAGGCACCATCATACGATCAATGATGACTATACGGGCTCGGAAGCCACTTGCCGTCAAATGGATAGCAAACTTGTTATGTTGTACTCGAAAATGTTTATATGTCGAATGTCATTTGTTACGCGATGTTTGAGGAGGACATATACATCACACACACATATATAACACATTTAGAGGCAGTAGAATTTCTTTCTCGTTCGGCAACGCATTATTAGTCGATAAAATGAGTTATAATCATATTCAATGTTGATAAATAAACGCACCGACGAATAATACCACTTACAAACGCGTCTTCATTTGACAGCTAATAAAAAAAAACATAGAGAGCAATATAAGTGTTTGCAGCAAAATTATAATAATAATATAGCAAATTTATGATAATAATATAGTATTTCTTTTTGTGATAATCGAGCTATACTGGTAGTAATTATTATTAATAAGAAATGTGTAATAGCACGCGGCAAAGCTACGGAGCTAAATCCATAGCTTTTTTGTATAATTCTGTACTTTCTTATTACTTTCTACAAAAGTTTCTTTCTTTTCCGATAAGTCACAAGTATAGTTGGTTGGCATGTCTTAGTGGCGGTAATTTCTCTGGTTGGGGTGAAGCGTGCCCGAGGGTGCGAAATAATTGTGAATTGCACTGTAATTACAAGGGTGGGGTGCGATAAATTACTGCAGCGTCCTGTAGACAGCGTCACGTGGACACGGGGTAGGTGGAAACTGGGATTATTGGTCTAAGTTACCGCTATTTACGTTAAATTACATATTTTAAAGCTTTCCGTTTTACTGGTGTATATGGAAAGCAATTTAATTAGGAATAGGATCTGATTGCATTAAATGAACCTTAAAATTTGAATACTGGGATATATTGTATAACGGTATCGTTCGTTGATCGCGTAGTAGTTTGAAAGAGCTTTCTCGAAGTTTCTTACCAGTTTTAACTCGACTATCAGGAGAAGAATCAGGTTTTACCATATATATCCGATATATATTACGATATACAAACATATATTTCTATGGCAGCCGAAATCGTTTGACGTATTTCTACATATGAGGTATCATGCGATTGGTTTCAAGAGACGTAGCCGTAACCACAGTCGCTGGAATTGGATCGTGAAAACCAAACTTAGAAGTGGGATTTTTTCTAATTAAGTGTATCAAATTCTGTAGCTTGTTCACATACTTATGCTATATTGCTTTTATGTTATCTCAGTCTTGAATAGGTCACCATGATGTATAATAAATATATATTTGCTATCATCTGTTTACTCGAGTAAATACATTGAAATTTACAATTCGGATTCGGAAAATCTTACATTTGAATACTAAACAATAATGAAATCACATGTAACTACGTAACACATATATTACCACATTACCACATAACCTAAAACGTTCCGTTCCAAATAATTTGTGATTCTGACAAAAATAGATACTTACAGCGATAAAAGATTTCACACTTCCGTATCCGGGAAGCCGTTGATGTCTTTTGTGTGAAAAAAATGTCCATATTTTATGACACCGCGCCCTGCGGCGGCCGCGATGTGGAGTGTTCGTCCAGTAGTTTGCTTAGAAATGTTACTTTATTACTTTAACAGTAAGTATAGGAAGTTCTATTACTTAACTTTAGTTCAGCACGCATTTCTAAGCTATGAATGTTTTTACACGATTGTACCTGTGTGAACAAAATAATAACGTGACAAATTTCATAAAATATAAATGTCACGATTCGATAAAAGAAAATGAGAAATTTGAATTTGAACCATGTGTCATTTGTTAACTGCATCTCTTGAGCCGACATACGCGATATCTTGCCGACTGTCCCAGACGGGGTGGTATGTTTTTCTCGTGTAGTTATGCATTTCTTTGGCACGATCTGCGGCCTGAACCATTTGACAGATTTCAACATATGAGATGTCAAGAAGTCTTAGTTGTGGGAGTGATTTAGAGTATATTTTCCGGAATTCCTATGCGAAGAGGAACTATAAGGGAAAATAACTTTAGCAGACGGGTTTTTTAATTTGTCAAATACTTGATTTATCAATTATTATATAAAAATAATAATAAAAAATCTTTATGTTGCCGAACAACACATTCTCAATATACATTATAACGACAATATACATTATAACTTATAACGACGCAGCCTAATTTTAGGACAATTAAAATACATTAAAAATATTCCTTTGACATTAATATCCGTACTTAGATTCCCATGTGTGACATTTGACATATACTCGAATATTGATTCTACTCGTAGATTGAATGTTTTATTTTTTTTTTGCCTCCGAAGCAACATCCTCACGGGAGGGAGGTGGAGGATGCGTCATGCATACCGCCGCAGGAAAATACCGACCTCTGCGGGTGTTATGTGGGACTCACCAGAATGGCACCTACCCACTAAAAACCACCTTGTTGGCTGTGGCAATATGAGATTGTATGTTATTTAATACTCCTATATACATTTTCTTTACCTCCACACGCCGCCATCTTGAAACGTCAGTCGGGCGAATTGGGCCGCTCGCAGGTGATGCGAGACCAAAGGCGAGCCATTTTCACTCAGAGTTCAAACACGCCACATGCACAAAGCGGTCCTGAGGCTTGTACTTACTTAACTGTACCTGTGTGTCGCTTAACCGTAGCTTAGTTGTCGTTTGCGTGTGGCGAAGTTTGTTTTAGATGACGTATGCTCAAGTTAGTCCTTTGTTATTGACTTTAAAGCATTGACGCAAAAACAAATGAATTGCGTATCCAATAGGAACATTTTTAAAAAGCGTTCCGGTTTAATGTAAAGAAGTAAACATTCGCGGTGTCAAAACATCGGTATAGTGACTAGGAACTGAAATATTTATTTATCTGGGTTATACACATTTTGACACTGTCTAAAGATAAACAAAAACTAGTAGCTTTTGCGTAAACAATGATTTTTCACCTTATTCCGGTTCGTTTCATACCCTTTTTGCATATTCACTTTTGAGTGCAAACTTATGCAACGTTCATTGCTATGGGTATAAGGTAAGTGAAAAAGTATGGTGGTGTATGGACGCTTCATCATTTTCAAATTTCGAAGTCTTACACTCGAATCTCATCTTCTTTCATGTGGACTTTACCCAGCCTTAGGTGTCCGAGGTAAGCACCATCACCGTACGTTGTTTAGGCTGAGGCGCTTGGGACAATGATGTCCATCAGGGGGTGCGGGCCGCGCGGGACGGGGTGAGGCCGGGGGGCAAGATGGCCACCGTAATTAATTGACGCGACGCGGGGGCGACCGCGGCGTCTAACGCGGAGCCCGCGGGCTACGGTACCCGTGATTTGGCTTTGTTTGGGATATTTGTTACGGAAAGAAGAGAATGTATTTCCTTGAGTGTTTTCGCTGAGTATGAGCTTTATTAGGCAGCTTTTTTATTGTAAAATCAAGAATGGAGATAGTCCCATTCTTTTTGAAGCTCTTTGTTGCAATAGATACAAATAAATTCTTCAAAATTTTTTATATCTCGATTCTTTCGAATGCTGAGTGTTAAGTTTTCAATACTAAATGATGCCTCGAAGGCAGGCTTTTTTATTATCGAATTTAGTCAAGCAGAAATTGCTCCCTTTAAAGACAATGAAATAAGTTACAATAACTAACAATCAAAATTATATGTATTTATTATTGTTTGCTAACGTACCTCTCTAAGTACCTACATCTGAGTAAAAACCTGAATCTTTATGTCTATCAGATTATTTTGTAGAAAATGGTTGCTTATATCAACCGACCATAGTAATCAGAAGATCTCCAAATAATATTATCTTGGCGCCTTCCATGATCCCACAATGACGGTCGCCCTACGTCGTCGGCGGCGATCCGACCGTAAACGTCTCCCATCGCAGCCCGCTGCCATTCTCCGCTCCACACGCCTCCTGAACCGGCCAGCCGGAGCCCTGGCAACCAAACCGCGACCCCCGCGTCCATACACTAACTACACGATCGGGGGGACGCCAGAGCTCAACGTATAATGGGCAACTATCCATACCGCACTATATTATAACCAATAAACTTAGATCTCTGACCGCGGGGCAATTTAGCCCCGCTGTCATCGTAGTTCGCCCGCAGCGGGGCGGCAGGGGGGGTCACGCGGCCTGGCCCACGTGTGGGTGGCATCGGACCCGACTCGGTTGAGCGTGAATTTCGTTGCGTAACTTCCAAAGACAGGCTAGAGTTTCGCGGAATTCTCAGATAATTTTGTCGAACCACGCTCCTGTTTGAGGCTCGGTTCTGGACTTGCTAGCAAATATTAATATAAGGCGTTCAATTAAAATGTAATTTCGATTTAATTACGGGCGTCTTATTAAGGATAGCTAATATTTCAGATCATTCAAATATCATGTAGGTACTTCATAACATAGTATCATACATCTAGAAAGATTTCTCAAACGCAAGAAAAGCTACTGAATTGTTATGACGACCGAGTGACGTCAGTGATAGAAGACCTGCCTCTTACGTCGGAGGTCCCAATTTCGAGTCCTGGTCGGGGTATTCATTTATGTGATGAATACAGATGTTTCTTCTCGGGTATGGTGGTTTATAATTTTATATGTATGTTTATTCTGGGTTCCCGCCAGTACCTATGGTCAGCCATATAACAAGCTCTGCTTATTTGGGGCTTACTTGTAGGATTTATAACACCACACCTAGCCGCGTAGTTTTCTCTCACTACAAAATATCATTAATACTTACTTAATTTTACTGAATCCCAATTTCGAAGTAAGGACATGTTTGCTTTAAAAGGTCAACTTTTGGTCAGTTACGAAAAAGCGTGCATAAATATATTTGCTGGCAGTTAGACCGTTAAATTTTCTGACTCCCACGGTAGTCGGCTTGTAAAAAAAACTCAAAACATTTTATTTCATCGTAGGTAACAAAAAGGTATTGATGATTGAAACATCTTGATTGCGTAAATACACCTTACTTCTGCGTTAAAAAGAGAGGAGAAAGCCGCCGGAGAAAAACCCCTCGGCACTCTTTTATTAACATTTGTTATGCAGCTTGACATAATTATATATACAGCTTGACATAATTATGTCTACAGCTTGAAATAATTATGTATACAGCTTGACATAATTATGTATACAGCTTACATAATAAGGTATACAGCTTACATAATAAGGTATACAGCTTGACATAATTTATATACAGCTTGACATAATTATGTCTACAGCTTGACATAATTATGTATACAGCTTACATAATAAGGTATACAGCTTGACATAATTTATATACAGCTTGACATAATTATGTCTACAGCTTGACATAATTATGTATACAGCTTACATAATAAGGTATACAGCTTGACATAATGTATATACAGCTTGACATAATTATGTCTACAGCTTGACATAATTATGTATACAGCTTACATTATAAGGTATACAGCTTGACATGAAGGAAACAAACACGTTACAAAACCTACTCTATTGATATTGTAAAGGTCTCTAGGTTATTGTTAGGCTTAGCGTTAGCTTTCATTGACTTTAGGAATTAACTTGATATACTGTGTCTGTAGCCCGGCGCGGCGTGTGGGCGACTTCGCGTGACGAACAATGTCCAAATGGAGAAACCTATTAAATAGCTTTACGACTGATTGTTGTTGGTTGGTTGGTCGCGATCGCCGCAATAGTTAGGTACAAGTCCGCGTCGAATATGGTAACATTTTCGAATTTTCAAAACTTAGTATGAGAATGCTATTTCTCGTTTTTTGCTAATAATACTGCGAGCTAGAGTTGTCTTTATATTAATTGTTTGTTTATTAAAACTCTTTCAAACCTAAATCGTTATACTATACGACTACTAGTTAAAGACCAGTTTCGGCCAAATTCTTGTTAGAATCACTTCAGTAATTCTTGTAGGGTATATAAAATAGATGAGGGATATCTTTCATCAAGTTTAAAATTAGGAAATGGTTAATAGTAAACAATAACAAAGTTTATAAATATAGACTTACGGGTAGATGGGGTGTTGTTTCGGTGCCATCATGGGAGCGGGATGACAACCGATACACACATTTCGTTTCTAGTCAGTGGAGTGTTCGTTCGTATAATATTAGAAGTACATCTCCCTGCGTGAAGGTGTGAGGTCTGCTGAGATAATGCTTGGTAAGCAAATAGCATTTCCTCTGCGACACAACTTGAGAAGTTGGTGGGAATCTGTGATGTCGTACAACATTTTTGTCAGCGAATCATTTGCCTTTTTCAACCTACTTGTCCTTGTGCTTATGCTGGACTGCTTTTTTATATTATATATTCTCGGTTATATATTACCTACTACGTATGGTATAAGATTTCTTATAATACTGGTAATAATAAGTTTATTTCTTTTCGCAAAAATTCTTACAGGTTCGGCAAATGTTTAGATTTGGATAGGTGAGGAGCTGGAGTTAAAACCTGTTTGAAACTTTATCCAGGTCTTGACCCCATATTTGATTGATCATAGGAAGTAATTAATTGTTTGTTAATATGTTTATATGCAGTTTTTGGAATTGTGTGCGTCCAATTGGTTTGCTAAATTAAAACTCGCTAAAATACGTTCAATCCGCTTCTGTGTGTGCCGATCCTTATCCGTACCTGAATATCTTGTCCGAATCATGGATATTCCCTGCTACGGACAGGGTAGAGACGAAGGTATGCGGGAGCATACTTCAGTAACACATGCCAACCAAACTTCAATAGATTTGAAGAACTTCTGATGGTGGGTCGTGAGATTTCAATCGGAACTTGCGAGCTAAAATTAGCGTGTAGGAGAGGTAACATTATTATCTACGTATTTAAATTAACTGAATTATAAATTAAATTCAAATATTTATTTCTCAACATTGACAATTACTTGTTCTTATTGACGTCAAATAAAACATGAGTCTACCACCAGTTCGGAAAAGCCTTTGTGAAGAAGAACTGGCAAGAAACTTCACGGTCAATTTTTTTCAAAATAAATTTACAGAGTCCATTTATGTTTATACAAAAGTATTCTTATCTGCAGTTGTTAGCTCGGCAAGTTTCCCTCCCCCAAAGTATCCAAACGACGAACACCCTCAAACAGCACCCATTCACGAGTTAACACGGGATCCAGCCATCGCCCTCCTCAACCATATTAGAGGGAAGTGAGCGACCCGTCACCCGACGCTACCATAAGAAGACGTACTTTAGTGACATTGACGCTTTAGACATTCATCGTTCTTTGTATCAGGTAACAAGAAAAATTATATCGATATAGATTGCATACTGTTGTACAGCACTAATATGTAGAACTTTTTTTATGTATAACACCATATTGTACACTGTATTATGTTGCAATAAATAATTTGATTTGATTTGATTTAAGGTACCATTAGTCGTCCCTGAATACGCCCTAACTTAGTCGAACTGATTCGCTTTTAAGGATTTTGGTTTTGCGTATTAAGGATCCACTTCCGCGACTCAACCTTCTACGCCGTTGTCTATATACGTAATATGTGCAGAAAACGTTTGTTTGTTTGCTATGGATCACCCCTAACACCACTACACAGTAATCTCGAATTTTATTTGCATGTCAAATACGTCAGTCGCGAGGCGAGATAATCGTTGACTCAGGATCTCCCACGGCAGTACGGCGGTATAAGCCGCCCATGTTTCCCGAACGTTAATCCACATTATAATCGGTTCAGCCGCGTAGGAGTGGGTAGGACCCCACTTGACATATGAAATTTTTGTGTGAGACATTTTAATGCGTAATTTGTAATAACACAAATCCGAATAATCAATGGTAGCTTCTAACTTATATTCACTTCTTCTCCAATTAGATTTTTAATTGTATTCTCCAACTAGCTTTTCCCGCGCCGTTGCTCGGCCGCGTTATTAATACTAACAATTATTAAAAATGCGTGGATTTCTCTTTTTTTAACCGACATGAATTTACAAATATTTACTAGTTAATGAATTGTCAAAAGGTAATTATTTATTAATAAATAATGGACGCTAATTAAACACTTCTTTTTGATAGCATTATTCGCCTCAAAATGTCTTCATTGCCATCTAAATTACTAATTCAGTCATAATTTACGAGCGTCTGAACAATACTGTCTTCGCCACTAAAAATATGTTGTTACATGATGGTTTTGCTATAAAATTTTGAATTATCATCCAATTTGCATTATGGCGCTTCGCTGGTTGCTCCTGCACCCCACTCGCTTCGCTAGATCATGCATGCATGGTGCATAGTTCGCGCACTCTCCCTACCCCCTGCGAGCCGGCGAGGCCGTTCCGTGGAAGCGGCACTGGTGGGGCCGCAGAGGAAGAGGCATGTCGGTATTGCGGTGCGCCGCTTGCCCTATGCTCTGCGGCCGAGGTGTGGTCGGTGGCAGAACCACAGACCCGATGTGCCACCGGGTACCAGTTATCTGGTACCCATGGCCTCCTAGTAGCAGAGTTAGGGGGAGTCTGTTACAGTACTGGTGGAGGCCGAGGGGGGAGGCGCACCTTACCATCTGGTGCACCCATCGTAGAGGGCCTTCGGGCTGTGGCGATGGAGCCGCTTGTGGGTGGCTGCCGCCGGCGGGGTCGCGGATGTGTGCGAGAGCGTTCCCGTGGCCCCGTCACAGGGCGGCGAGGAGGAAGATGGGGGGGTTTTTAGTGGGTATACCGTGGGTCTCATTAGCCTATACGGGAGTACCACATAACCACTCGGGTGCCCCCTGCTCCTGGGTGGTATGCGTAATGCATTTTCGCCCCGAAAAAAAAAATGGTTCGCGCATTAACCTTAACCTTAACATTAACCTTATCCAAATTTAACTACTACGCTTTCTATATAATATTTAGTAGGCGTTGCAAAAAAGACTAATTACTGTTTTAGAGGCAATCTCATTTTCCCGTGACTTAGTTATAAAATTAGAAGTTTGATCACGTGGCCAATAAAGAAATCTGTGGCTTGACTTATAATTTCACATAAATAATTATTGTCACAGGTTCTTATTGGCGCGCAAGTCGAAACATGTTAGTTAAAAAGTTTTTAGTTTAGTTTAGTTTTGATGTGGGTTACAAATAATTTTGGGTCCAGAAGAACTTAAGCTATTTCTGAGAAATCATATTATTTTTTAGAAATCATTTACTTTATTAGAAAAATTGTAACTACCCATTTAGTCATTAGCATCGGCGTATACACAAATGGACAGCGTATTTCATACAAATATTTTATTTAAAAAAGTGTTTCCTCTGCGTTATTACGTACGAAGAGCCTGAGTAGTAGGTATTGGCGGATTCTGGCTCACTTATTAGGTATGGTTATCAAACGCGAATTAATTTGATAAGGCCGCGGGGGGGTTTAATCAAACCGCGATGCTCGCTAAGTTAGCGGACGTTTCTGTCTCTAATCAAAGCAATGCGCAGTATTGAATCGCGTGATATGGTAATTACATGTTTAGGTATTGCTATCAAACGTGATTTAATTTGATAAGGCCGCGGGGGTCGAATCAAACCGCGATGCTTGTTAAGATAGCGGACGTTTCTGTCTCTAATCAAAGCAATGCGCAGTATTGAATCGCGTGATATGGTAATTACACCGAGTCTGAGTAATAAATGACAAATTCTCACTTAAATTCAGACAAATTCTCACTTAAATTCACCTCTTGTCCAATTAGATTTCCAACTGAATAAATTCTTATTTCTAACCAGACCCGCGGGGCTCGCGGAATCAATTTGATTAATCCGCGTATCAAAATAATTAGGTCACGGCCGCGATTAGTAGGCGGAACAGTCCAAATTTCCTCAAAAATCCAAAATATCCTGTTTCTGGGTAGTAGTAGTATTAAAACCTTGGACGATTTGCAGATCAAAGTAGATATTTGAATCATTTGATACCAACTACCATAGTTAGAGTACCATCAATGTCATTTGGTTTTCATAGTTTGAACAACTACTGTTATTTTTAAACAATGCTGTTTTTTATGTTAGAAACTTAGACGGTTTGTACATCAAAGTAAGTATTTATGTTATTTGATTCATACTATCACAGTAAGAGTATCTTTAATGTAATATCAAAGATAACCTTTTTTGCGTTGAAACTGTGGAAGATATTTCGAACATTTGATTGGTATAGTTATTATATAAATAAAAATAATAATAATCTTTATTTGTTCATCACATACAAGGCACATAATAAGGTGTTAAATGTATTTACTTTCACAATTTATTCATGTACTAGTGAAGATTGATACATGAGATTTGTCGAAGCATGTGTTTCAGGAGTTAGAATTTTAAAAAGAGAAAACGTATGTGTAACTAGAAGTGTAGACATTTCAAGATTATATAATAGGGAATATTACATCTAATCATCAGGTATGTATTTGTTTAATAGAGAGGGAGTGGGATTGTGTATACGGGTGCGTGAGTGTGTGTGTGTGTGTGTGTCTATGAGAGTATCTATTTCGTATATGTATGGTGAGTCTGTGTGAGACTGAGTGGTACAATTAGTGTAATAGTTTTAGCAGGGATTCGGTGTCGGACTACGACTTTTCTTTAAGCCATGTAACAACTTTGTTTTTGCAGTTAAATGTAATTTAGTGGTATATATATGGTTCAAGAAAGTAGAAAAATCTTTGGCTAAAAGAGGTTTTCGGAATGGAGTCTCAAAACAGAAGGGTGTAATTTTATGCTGAAGGAGTATAGTTTGTAAAATAAACAATGTCCTATATATTTAAGGGTGCTAATTAAAAATCTATATTGCTTTGTTAATTACTAAGCCAGCCACAATTTGCAGGCATCTGAACGATACTGTCTTAGCCACTAAAAATTTGCTGATGCGGGGTGTTTTTGTTAAAAAATTTTGAATTATCATCCAATTTCGATTATGGCACTACGCCGGGTGCTGCCACACCACGCTCACTGCGCTCGCTCGGCGCACGCATGCGATAATTACAGTCTAACATTAGCCTAACCCAATTTAACTACTACGCTTTCTATAGAGTATTTAGCAGGCTTTGCAAAAAAAAAGATTAATTAATGTATTAGAGGCTATCTCATTTTCCCGTGGTTTAGTTATAAAATTAAAAAATGCATGATAATGCTTAATAACAGGTCCAGGTGTCTTTTGTGGCAAAATCACTAATAAATGAAATTGCAGAAGCACATAACTATCTATCTTTTTCTCTCTTTTATTGTTTTTTTTTTGTTCGCTGTCGCAGTTCATCAGTGGACCAAAATTGGTCCTAGTCGGCTAATCCATCTGCTTGAAAATTCCTGATCAAGATGCCCCCGTACTGCACGAGCGTAATGTGCAGGAGACCCATCATTTTGAAGCCACATATTTCTTCTTAATTCTAGTGGCACATCTTCCATCATAATGGGTAGATGATTGTAAAAAACCTAAATATAGGTGTGCATTTAGGGTAAAGATTGTTTTGAGAGAGATTTTGTTTAAAAAAGTGGCTAGTGTGATATTATTTTGAAAAAAGCATTAAACAAGCAATTTTTTAAGACGATGTGCAGTATCATCGCCTTAAATTTTTTTCGCAGCATTCAGTTAAACTTTTGTTAAACTTTTTCACAATGAAATAAAATAAAACAAGTTAACTCTAAACTTTTTCTTAGCATAGTGTGCTAGTTTCCGTTAACATTATTACTAGGTTGTCTCAATCAACTAATAACGATAGTTTTGGTAAAAAAAAAACCGTGAGTTAAAAGATATTTATTGCAGCTGTAGGCAAAAAAGGACCAAAAAGTGGAAATTTCATAAAAAAAATCACAAAAGTGGCAATATCTCGAAAACGAGAAAACTTTTACTAGAGGCATGTTGGTGTTATCTGATAGGTCTATAGTCCATCTACCTCCAGTGTCACCCTTACGTGTGTGTCATTTCTGGGACACCCCGTATATCTTTGATTGAAAAGATATATATTACACTTTTCTTTCAGAGATATAATTTGCGCATGACTAATATAAAGGTTAACATAAAATTTGACATGCTTTAAGAAGATTAATTATTACAGCTCTCAATAGGTGGTAACACTAACAAAAAACCTTACTACTCATATATTTCTATAAATATTGCCTTATCTAAAGGGTTAAAACATGCTGCATAACGTTTAAATAATATGAACAATAAGACTCTACTTAACCACCCCTTCCGTAAAATATAAGCAATACCATGCAAGTGAAATGATTATAATCGCAATAGGTACACTAACATAAAATACTATTTAAGAAAACTGAATACTATGTCAATAACATTTGTCTGTGCAGTAGTTAAAAACCGTGTTCGTTGGAAGGTATTAACAGCTTTGATATACGGATGGCTGGATTCGCAATATTGTTTGAAATGTAAATTATGTGTAAAGTAGATATTCAATATAGGGTAATTATAAGCCAAGTCACAAATTTATTTATTGGTTACGTGATCAAACTTTTAATTTTATAACTAAACCACGGGAAAATGAGATAGCCTCTAATACATTAATTAATCTTTTTTTTGCAAAGCCTGCTAAATACTCTATAGAAAGCGTAGTAGTTAAATTGGGTTAGGCTAATGTTAGACTGTAATTATCGCATGCGTGCGCCGAGCGAGCGCAGTGAGCGTGGTGCGGCAGCACCCGGCGTAGTGCCATAATCGAAATTGGATGATAATTCAAAATTTTTTGACAAAAACACCCCGCATCAGCAAATTTTTAGTGGCTAAGACAGTATCGTTCAGATGCCTGCAAATTGTGGCTGGCTTAGTAATTAACAAAGCAATATAGATTTTTAATTAGCACCCTTAAATATATAGGACATTGTTTATTTTACAAACTATACTCCTTCAGCATAAAATTACACCCTTCTGTTTTGAGACTCCATTCCGAAAACCTCTTTTAGCCAAAGATTTTTCTACTTTCTTGAACCATATATATACCACTAAATTACATTTAACTGCAAAAACAAAGTTGTTACATGGCTTAAAGAAAAGTCGTAGTCCGACACCGAATCCCTGCTAAAACTATTACACTAATTGTACCACTCAGTCTCACACAGACTCACCATACATATACGAAATAGATACTCTCATAGACACACACACACACACACACTCACGCACCCGTATACACAATCCCACTCCCTCTCTATTAAACAAATACATACCTGATGATTAGATGTAATATTCCCTATTATATAATCTTGAAATGTCTACACTTCTAGTTACACATACGTTTTCTCTTTTTAAAATTCTAACTCCTGAAACACATGCTTCGACAAATCTCATGTATCAATCTTCACTAGTACATGAATAAATTGTGAAAGTAAATACATTTAACACCTTATTATGTGCCTTGTATGTGATGAACAAATAAAGATTATTATTATTTTTATTTATATAATAACTATACCAATCAAATGTTCGAAATATCTTCCACAGTTTCAACGCAAAAAAGGTTATCTTTGATATTACATTAAAGGTACTCTTACTGTGATAGTATGAATCAAATAACATAAATACTTACTTTGATGTACAAACCGTCTAAGTTTCTAACATAAAAAACAGCATTGTTTAAAAATAACAGTAGTTGTTCAAACTATGAAAACCAAATGACATTGATGGTACTCTAACTATGGTAGTTGGTATCAAATGATTCAAATATCTACTTTGATCTGCAAATCGTCCAAGGTTTTAATACTACTACTACCCAGAAACAGGATATTTTGGATTTTTGAGGAAATTTGGACTGTTCCGCCTACTAATCGCGGCCGTGACCTAATTATTTTGATACGCGGATTAATCAAATTGATTCCGCGAGCCCCGCGGGTCTGGTTAGAAATAAGAATTTATTCAGTTGGAAATCTAATTGGACAAGAGGTGAATTTAAGTGAGAATTTGTCATTTATTACTCAGACTCGGTGTAATTACCATATCAAGCGATTCAATACTGCGCATTGCTTTGATTAGAGACAGAAACGTCCGCTAACTTAACAAGCATCGCGCTTTGATCCGACCCCCGCGGCCTTATCAAATTAGATCGCGTTTGATAGCCATACCTAAACATGTAATTACCATATTCTTCACTGGTCATTGCTTGGACCTCTCCTATTTACAATATTTATAAACGACATAACATTTTGTTTCTCTTCATGTAAAATATTGTTATACGCTGATGACATAAAAATACTTTACCCAATAAATAATTTGAATGACTGTTTACAATTACAATTGAATTTGAATAACTTTTATAATTATTGTTTACTTAATAAGTTAGAATTAAATTTACAAAAGTGCTATGTCTGTTCTTTTACAAGAAAAACTAATATTCTGTTACATACCTATTCTCTTAACAATATAAGCCTATCACGCGTTAAAGCAATAAAAGACTTAGGCGTAACTTTTGACTCAAAGCTTCTATTCGATGAGCACATTAACAAAAAAGTCGGTAAGGCATCGAGAGCATTGGGCTTTGTAATAAGATTGGGATCTGAATTCAACAATATAAAAACCTTTAAGATCCTCTACTGTGCTTTCGTCCGAAGTCACTTGGAATATGCATCGTCAGTATGGAACCCCTCTTATGAGACGTACATATCCCGTATAGAACGTGTACAAAAACGCTTCCTAAGATTTTTACAGTTTAAATCGTCTAAATATGACAAGGACTATTTGGCTAGATGTCGGCGGCACCATATCCTACCCTTAAAGATACGCAGGCAAGTATCGGATACTATAAACCTAGTTAAAATAGTACAGGGCAAGCTTGATGTACCTGAACTTCTGGCCGAGATCGGTGTGAGTGCGCACACGAAACTTTTGAGAAACCCAACTCTATTACACACTCCCACTGCAAGCACTAATTACCGACAAAATTCATTTCTATATAGATCTAGTGTTCTGGTGAACAAATGGAATCGGGAGCTAGATGGTTTCGACTTGTTTTGCACCAGTGTCCCTAGTATCAGGGCATCTATAGCAAAAACTTTTTTTAGCGCTCCTTAACATGCCTCTTTGTATTTTTCTATAGACGTATTATTATTATATACCTACTTATCTTTGTATTAATGCTATAGTTTTATTTTTTATTTTTTCTTTTGTTTCTAAATTTCTCTATTATTATTCTATTTTTAATCAGTTAACTTTAACTTTCTTCCGACTTTTATTTTTGTATTCAGTTATCTATTTGTGAAAACTTCTAAATGGCCTTCTATAATATGTTTAAGTGATCTGTATAATTATAATAGCTGTAAGTTTTCCGAATACTGTAAAATAAAATAAATAAAATAAAATATCACGCGATTCAATACTGCGCATTGCTTTGATTAGAGACAGAAACGTCCGCTATCTTAACAAGCATCGTGGTTTGATTCGACCCCCGCGGCCTTATCAAATTAAATCGCGTTTGACAGCAATACCTAAACATGTAATTACCATATCACGCGATTCAATACTGCGCACTGCTTTGATTAGAGACAGAAACGTCCGCTAACTTAGCGAGCATCGCGGTTTGATTCAACCCCCCCGCGGCCTTATCAAATTAATTCGCGTTTGATAACCATACCTAATAAGTGAGCCAGAATCCGCTTACTACTAGCCTGCAATCTGCAAACAATCAACAATTAGCGCGCATTTACAGCAAAACGTGAAGAAACAAATTTTTATTATCTGCATACACTTTGTTTGCTGTGTCACATTGATACATCATACGATTTTTTTCATGTTAGCAAATTGAAGTGCAGATATTGCGCGATTTTTGGTATCGCGGTTACTTAATAAACCAACCAATATGATTTTAGAAAATTAGGGATAAGAATTTGACTTATTTGTGATTTATAATAAGTCTTTACCTATGAAACTGCCGTTTTGCCGTACTGGCCATTTCAAATGAAAATATTTTTTTTTTGACTGATAATTCTAATTTCAAATTAATTTTATTTGACAAACATGGAATTCTTTTTCTTAAATCGTCATTTGTTTAATAGTTAGTGTTTTGTTTTCAACGCATTCGAACATTTTTCGTCATCATGGATAAGTTAAATATTCGAGTAATTATGGAGTATGAGTACCGTCGTGGCAGCAAAGCGGCACAAGCGGCACGCAACATCAACGACGTTTACGGAGCGAACACTACAAACGAACGCACCACCCGTTATTGGTTTACCCGCTTCCGTTCTGGAAATTTTGACCTGAAAAATGAACCCCGTGGTCGTCCGAAAACTTTGGTCGACAATGACGAATTAAAGGCAATTGTGGAAGCTGATGAAACTCAATCCACGGCTGAATTAGCAGCAGCATTCGACGTTAGCATCAAAACAATATTGGTCCATTTGCGTCAAATTGGCAAGGTAAAAAAGCTTGACAAATGGGTACCCCACGAACTCAATGACCGCCAGCGCGAAGTACGCGTGGAGACGTGCCTTGCACTGCTCAGCAGGCATACAAATGAAGGAATTCTGAACCGCATTGTTACTTGTGACAAGAAATGGATCCTGTTTGACAATCGTAAGCGCTCAGCAAGTTGGTTGGACCCTGGTTCAGCACCCAAACAATGCCCTTAACGAAAACTTACCCCTAGAAAAGTGATGGTCACTGTTTGGTGGTCTAACAAGGGTGTTATTCATCACAGCTTCTTGCCAAACGGGACAAGCATTACTGCAGATGTGTACTGTGAAGAACTGAACACAATGATGGAGAAGCTCGCACGTCTCCAACCAGCTTTGGTCAATCGTTCGGCTCCACTGCTCCTGCACGACAACGCGCGACCTCATACTGCACAGCAGACGGTCTCCAAGCTACAAGAGTTGGGGTTGGAAGTTCTCCGTCATCCGCCGTAGTCACCAGACCTTGCGCTTACAGACTTCTACTTTTTCCAGAATTTGGATAACTTCTTGGCGGGAAAAAAATTCAATACCCGAGAGGCAGTACAAAATGCCTTTGAAGAATTTGTTGGCTCCCGTCCAGCTGATTTCTTCAAGAAAGGCATCAATAAGCTACCAATGCGTTGGCAAAGATGCATTGATTGCATGGGTGATTATTTTGAATAATAGAAATAAAAAATATATAAAAAAATTACGGTTCATTTATATCGTGAAAAACGGCAATTTCATAGGTAAAGACCTAATATACTGTTGATTTTCGCATAAAATAAATGTTTTCATATGCCGCTTCCACTAACAGGCGCATACCTGCATAAAAGTGGTGATTTTAATATGCGCCAGCCAGTCAAAGCTGCTTACAAGTTACAGAACGTTACGCGGCTTCATGCACCGTATCGTGGTATTAACGCTTTTGGCTGCGAAGTCCATATATTTATACGTCAATGGTCATTAGAATCCAAGCCATCAAATAAATAGCATTTTCCACCGTCCGAAGTTACGGCCGAACATGCGGAGTTCGCTCATTGCGCGGATTCCCTGCGACAGTAGAACGGGCGGGAACGGGGTGGGACAGTTTTATGTTGATGATGTTTTAAAAAGCGCTAGAAATTTGCAGTGGATGGCGCGGCATGCGGGCACTCTGCAGGTTGGATTTTGTGCAGCATTATTGCAACAGTTTGTAATTTGAGATTCATAATTTTGGCCTGATATTCTGCAGAAAAGTTTGGCGACCTACTTAGACTATTTTGTAGTTCTAGATTGTTCTTGATTTCAGCCGATAAAGGTTAAAATCTTCTTTCCTGCATACGTTTTACGCGAAGATTCATACCACGTACTCTGAAGCTCTAAAACAAACTTCCATCAGCGGTGTTTCCGCACAATTATGATAATAGGTCTTTACCTATGAAACTGCCGTTTTGCCGTACTGGCCATTTCAAATGAAAATATATTTTTTTTTGACTGATAATTCTAATTTCAAATTAATTTAATTTGACAAACATGGAATTCTTCTTCTAAAATCGTCATTTGTTTAATAGTTAGTGTTTTGTTTTCAACGCATTTGAACATTTTTCGTCATCATGGATAAGTTAAAAATTCGAGTAATTATGGAGTATGAGTACCGTCGTGGCAGCAAAGCGGCACAAGCGGCACGCAACATAAACGACGTTTACGGAGCGAACACTACAAACGAACGCACCACCCGTTATTGGTTTACCCGCGTCCGATCTGGAAATTTTGACCTGAAAAATGAACCCCGTGGTCGTCCGAAAACTTTGGTCGACAATGACGAATTAAAGGCAATTGTGGAAGCTGATGAAACTCAATCCACGGCTGAATTAGCAGAAGCTTTCGACGTTAGCATCAAAACAATATTGATCTATTTACGTCAAATTGGCAAGGTAAAAAAGCTTGACAAATGGGTACCCCACGAATTCAATGACCGCCAGCGCGAAGTACGCGTGGAGACGTGCCTTGCACTGCTCTGCAGGCCTACAAATGAAGGAATTCTGAACCGCATTGTTACTTGTGACGAGAAATGGATCCTGTTTGACAATCGTAAGTGCTCAGCAAGTTGGTTGGACCCTGGTTCAGCACCCAAACAATGCCCTAAACGAAAACTTACCCCTAGAAAAGTGATGGTCACTGTTTGGTGGTCTTACGCGGGTGTAATTCATCACAGCTTCTTGCCAAACGGGACAAGCATTACTGCAGATGTGTACTGTGAAGAACTGAACACAATGATGGAGAAGCTCGCACGTCTCCAACCAGCTTTGGTCAATCGTTCGGCTCCACTGCTCCTGCACGACAACGCGCGACCTCATACTGCACAGCAGACGGTCTCCAAGCTACAAGAGTTGGGGTTGGAAGTTCTCCGTCATCCGCCGTACTCACCAGACCTTGCGCCTACAGACTTCTACTTTTTCCAGAATTTGGATAACTTCTTGGCGGGAAAAAAATTCAATACCCGAGAGCCAGTACAAAATGCCTTTGAAGAATTTGTTGCCTCCCGTCCAGCTGATTTCTTCAAGAAAGGCATCAATAAGCTACCAATGCGTTGTCAAAGATGCATTGATTGCATGGGTGATTATTTTGATTAATAGAAATAAAAAATATATAAAAAAATTACGGTTCATTTATTTCGTGAAAAACGGCAATTTCATAGGTAAAGACCTAATATTAAGGCCTTCAAGAAAAAAAGCATATTCAAATTCAAATTTATTTCTCAACATTGACAATTACTTGTTCTTATTGACGTAAAATAAAACATGACTCTACCACAACCAGTTCGGAAAAACCTTCGTGAAGAAGAACTGGCAAGAAACTTCACGGGTATATTTTTTTCAAAATAAATTTACAGAGTTTCTTTATTTTTATACAAAACTATTGTCTGCATCTGTTAGCTCGGCAAGTCTCCCTCCCCCCAAGTATCTAAACGACGAACACCCTCAAACGGCTTCTCGAGTTAACGCGGGATCTAGCCATCGCCCTCCTCAACCATATTAGAGAGAAGTGAGTGATACGTCACCCCATTTCTTTTTCCAAATGCCGGCAACGCATCAGTAATCACCTCGGCGTTGCCGGGGTAATGCGGTGATGCGGTGATGATTACCAAATTCCAGGTGTAACTCGCCTGCTCGTTTGTACTTATGTCATAAAACGAAAAATAATAGATGGTGGACGAGGTTTTATACCTTCACTGTCGGAATACGCATGCGGGACATAATATACTCATAGCCCACGTTCATCGAATCATTACTAGACGATTACTAAAGCAGGTACTTTTACAATCTTAGTTGACAGACGGATACTGCGATCCCAACTATTTTAATTGTCATAAAAATTACGTGTAACCCGATTATCCTGTAAACAAACCGATTGTTTACAGCTGTAATGTTCAGTTTCCAATGAATCGGTTCTATGGTGTTAGGGTGGGAAAATTCGAGGTGTTTGTCAACAGTGACATGTTGTAAATACGCTCGGTTTCAGCAAAATGTAGATTTTATCCAGGTTTTTACGATTAATTTATATGAGGGTCAGCTTCTCAATACTTTTAGTTAGATTGGAAGCTAGATAACTCTTTTAAAATCCCCCAAACAATTACACCAGCTAAATGGCCCCAAAGTTAGCATATCAACAACCATGACCCGAGAACAAACATTTGTGTTCATCAAACAAACTTGGGACCTCCGGCGTATGAGGCAGGGCGACTGACCACTAAGCTACTCGGCCGTCATATAGGCATTGTTCCAAAAACAAGCTACGTTACATTTTTATAATTACATAGGCATTAAGTTAAACTAGTTTTTAAAGCAAACAAACAGGAAGTGACTAATTCAATTTTGAATATTGGAGAGCTACCCAACTTGGCAAATTAACAAACGTACATCCATGACTCAGCAAGAGCCTCAATCAATCAATCAAATGAGTTTATTTGAGAAAAAATGTGTACAAATAGTTCTTAATTAAAATTGACAGTTCTACATTTTTTACTGTTAAACAGCGTGCAAATATTTATAAGAAGTTAATTACAAAATGATTTACTATCTAAAAACCTATTAAATAATATCAAAATACATAGTATTTACAAATATTAATATTTAAATGTTATAAAAATATTACATTATGATTCCTAAACTTATACATGTAGCGTAGTTTCAATAAAACACAAAATTCTCTTCTGTGTTTATTTTTTCGGTAAAATTAAAAATATACAAAAATGCCAAAAATTTTGGCTACGCACACTCGTGAACGTAAAAAATAAATATAGATTTCTTAAAAAGAACTTTGATTATCGATAATAAAATATCTTAACTATGTAATTTGGAATAATAAACTCGGAAAATAATAAATAAATAGATTCAAGTTGCTTTGATAGATAATTTTTCGTGACTGACTTGTCAAAATCAAATCATTGCCGTTCTCCGACACTACGTAATTCCTAGTTTAAAATTACGTCGGGAACAACAAAAAAATAAAATTTACTGACAAAAAGAGGTCGAAATAGACAACCGTCACAATACCCCGGGGGCCGGGAAAAAAAAAAATCTGAAAGATTTTTTTTAGTAAAATTTCAAATTCAAACCAAATCAAAATAAACCGCATATACATATCGAATTTTAATATTTAATCTGCTAAGTGAAAGAACAATCAAAAAAAAAAATAATAATTAAAAGCAAAATGAAAATTAATATTAACATCCTATAGAAGAATTTTTCTGAAAAAACATCCTGTATATATGAAAAAAAAAAAAATAATACTGATATAATGCTTATCAACAAGTTATTTAATAGAAAAATAAAACAAAACAGACGAGAGAGAGAAAAAAAAAAAATCCTAAATAATTATCTTAAATTACATGGTTCATGAATGATAGAATTTTTAACATGTTCCTGGAATATACAATGTTAATATACATCGTTCAACTCCATCAACGTACATTATAATTACAACATACATTCTCTATCATACTAGTCTTATTCCAACTACTGGAAATAAAACGTCATGCAGTTAGAGTTGCTTATGAGGAATCGTATCCTAAATAAGTCAACTCAATAGAGTTGAACGCAACGGCAAAAGGCTTTAATAGTTGCCATCCGCTGAAAATATTAATAGCTTATGGCTTCTTTAACGTGTCGCTAACTCCCGCACGGTGATTACTATAAACAAGTTTCAGTTAAAGACTGAAATAAATATGCCGGAAAGAAAAGAAAATCATAGCCAGTCGTGAAACATTGACTTTTAAATAAAATCCAAGGGTCTTTTGTGAAGTAATTAAAATATTTATGTAATAAACATATGAAAATAATTCTCACAGGAAAGTGATTCAAGTGTATAAATAATACACATAGGTATGGTTTAGTTTAACGAGTTACCTTAATAAACGCTCGTGCAGAAGGCTTAATTTTACAAGTTGCAAACCGCTTGAGAAAAAAAAAAAAAATTGAGAAGAAAAAATTAGAATTGCAAATATTAAATAAATTACACAAAAAGTTAACCTAATACTACGATGATGATAATTAATTATAAGTTTTGACCAACGTCAATGTTAATGGTATAGCCAAACGATAATGAGGTGCATAGAGAAAAAAAATAAGACAAAAAGAATCGGCTTATGCTCGCCGTGAGAATTCTCTCTCTCTCTGAAAATTCTTCAGGGCTATTTTGTAAAATTTCTGTTTCAGAATCTACATTAATATTTAATAATAATGATCGCAGTTCGTCTACAGATTGCGTCGAAGAAAAATTTATATTTCTGATTTTTAATTCATAAATTATTTCAGGTTTATTTAATTGTGAAAAATTCATTGCAAAATCAAAAAAAAAAATGTTAAAGTGAAACAAATTTGTTAATAGTCGTTATGCAGAATAGAGCCTTAAAAATATACGTATTTTCAAGTGATGAAAATGAATAGAAAATGTTATTTAAATAGTAAAATTACTGGGTTATAGAATGTTGTGTCTTCAGAAAATTTCTTCAAGGATATTATAACGAAAGAAACTAAAGAAACTTAAATGTCTGAATAATTTAGCAGTATTTTGATATATTATAGTAGATATATTATAGTAGATACATATATAAATATATTATAGTGAATGTTAATGATTGAAAATGGTAACAAATAAAGTTTTATGCCTGACCTCAATAATAATTATAAAAAAATTATTTTTAATGTTGCAATTCTTCTGTTCCTTTTGTTCCTTCTGTTGCAATTTCTCCTCTCTTCTCCATAAACTACGTTTGAATATTCGGGCGCCAGTATGTAGCGTAGTTTCAATAAAACACAAAATTCTCTTCTGTGTTTATTTTTTCGGTAAAATTAAAAATATACAAAAATGCCAAAAATTTTGGCTACGCACACTCGTGAACGTAAAAAAATAAATATAGATTTCTTAAAAAGAACTTTGATTATCGATAATAAAATATCTTAACTATGTAATTTGGAATAATAAACTCGGAAAATAATAAATAAATAGATTCAAGTTGCTTTGATAGATAATTTTTCGTGACTGACTTGTCAAAATCAAAACATTGCCGTTCTCCGACACTACGTAATTCCTAGTTTAAAATTACGTCGGGAACAACAAAAAAATAAAATTTACTGACAAAAAGAGGTCGAAATAGACAACCGTCACATACATATAGATTCATTTAATTACAATAACAATTACATCATATATTTTTCGTTTATAGTCATTACAATTTATGTTTTTATAATTAAAGGGCAACTTATCATATACATCGATAGCCATACAATAAACATTTCTACTAAATAATGTTAATTTTCTAGGCGGCATATACAGTTTTTTACTAAAATATCTTTATTTCTAGTTCTTAAAATCATGACATTACCTAGTTCCTTAAAATATTCCTTATGTTTTTTTACAAACAATAACATTTCGATTATGTACAAACTCGGCAAAGTGAGTAACTTTGAAACAGCAAAAAGAGGCGTGCACTCCCTGCCTCTGTCTTCATCACATACAGTTTTTAAACAAATACACAAAGGGCTGCGCGCACTTTTGACTTGAGCCACCTATACCTGCCTACGACTGCCTGCCTTGTTTATATGTTAAAACTATCGATTTCATATTTTAAATAATTTTCTTAATGGAATTCCACTATGGAATTCTATATAAAGCATGGTATCTTAGCAGTACATGAACGGACATTATACTTAAATCTTCAGAACGCCAATACTTGAAAACGAGGAATTATTATTATTATTATTATTACAGAGCCTTGGCTGCCGCAAAGCACCAAATGTATTTAAATTCTGGTAATGCGAAAAATGTACAAAAAATGCAGAATTGTCCCGATTTTTTAACGTTTTCGCGTGCATGAACTCTGTGTTGTGTAAGAGCTCTTAAACTACATAGCTTTTGTGTCTATTTTTGGTCTTTGAGATTAAGTATTGATAAGAACTTGACCCCGCATGTCATCACGTCTTGTGTTTTCGCGTCTCTTGTCGTGTCGCGTCGCGGTGGAACGCGGACACCATTCGTCAGTCAACTGTCATGGCTGCCGTCAAACACGCGCGTGGGCACAACTCAGTGTAGGTATTTCGAACTAAAGGCTAAAAGAAATCGTATTTTTAAGTAAATAATTGATATTGTTTGTGAAAATGTTTTGGAGGGTAAAGAAGGATGTCATACCAATCATTACCTAAATAAAAATAAATGCGTAGAGGCAAAGTTTATTGATACCATTTCTACGTTTTAAAAGTACAAATAAAATTAAACGAAATTAATTTTGAAACCTTTGACCATCTTCTCCCTTAAAAAACATATTAGCTTATTCAAAACTGGGTTATTTTTTGTACAATAATAATAATAATAATGAAACAAAATACATAATTTAGTACTATGGTAAACATGAACGTTTTGCCGTTTTATTTTAACATAGGACGGAATTTCGCCAACCTCCTTTACATCGGGCGAAGAAAGATCTGGAATCAATCGACGCAAGACAAAGGTCTCTAGTTATTTATTTACTCATGAAATTTCACCACAAGCTGATTCGATCGGAGGTTTATTTAAATTTATGAATTTCTCAAGACGAGGAAGTCTATCGACTTTCCAAAAAAAAAAATATTACGCTGTACAAACAGACGCAGGCAAAACATTCCACCCATTGGCGAGGTGAACCAAAAATAATCCATAAGTTACAGAAAACTTTAGGTACAAAAACTTCTGTGGCACGTTCTTTAGCTATACAAAATCCTCGAAAATGTTTCGTAGTTGCAATATACCTAGCAAGTATAGTTGGCTGCAGACTGCAGTGTTGGCAGGTCGCCCCGCGCCGCGGCGCCAAGGTCGCGCCCTGCAGCTCGGCATCTGCGACTGCGATAAATTTGTCCGTGTGTATTTATTTGCAAATAGCTTTTGTTCGCGTTACTGCTTCAGGGTGTTACTACTGTTACCACACCAATCGATCGATCGATTGGTGTGGTAACTAACACCTTTACGTGTAGGTTGAGAGAGAGGCGAGGTTGTAAAACCTTATTAACCTCGCTCTTTCTTCTACTTAGGGCTTAAATGTTTGGTCACGCTATCTGAAGAAACTGTAAAAAATAAGATTATCTAGTACATATCTCATGTAATGCATTTAATGATGAACTTAAAAACTACCTTTTTATTCTATTTGTTTTATTACTAGAGTTCACCTGCTTGTATTGTTCATATGCTTTAAATTTATTCAGACTCTTACTGCTAAATTTAATATTTTTAGCCAAAGTCCAAACTCTTCATTAGCTTTGAAACCTGGTTGTCTTGAAGAACCAAAGATTTTTTTAAACATGTATCCCTAGATGTACAGGTGTTGTGGTAAACAATGAAGAATAAATAAATACTCTTTCTTGGTAAAATTTCCATCATGCTAGTTTCGCGATTGATTGTCCAGTCAGCATGGCAAAAACGAACTCACCTCCTTCTTCTTCTTATATTTCTTAGCTCGGAACTAACTTTAGTCTTAGCGTGACTGTAGTCGTGGACACTTTGTTTTAGTTCAACAATCAGCTCAGATAGTTGTCACGCCGCCGCGCCGCCGGGGCGAGGACAACCCGGCTCGTCTTTTGACGAGGCGAGGACAGCTCGACCCGCGCGTTAAATATCCTAGGAGTTATTATTCCTCAGTTGAAGAGTTGTCTAAATTAAAACATAAAATGTAGTTTCGACTTGTGATTATGTGGATTGGACAATTAAATTAAATTGATTGATACAGCCTGACCAGCTTATGTGTTCAGTAAAGGGTGGCGCTGCGCTCTGCGCCACCCTTGGTCTTGTAACTGATGCTTGAATCAGTTCTTGATACAGAACAGATGGTAACATCATCGTGTAGTCGCCCAAGAGTGAAAACTTCCTGTGTATTTTGGATACACAGGAAGTTTTTTCACTCTTGGTCGTAATAAAGCTGTAAGGTTGAGTCTCTAACTTTCAGAATATCACTACAAGGGAAAATCAACCTTGTTGATTTATGACGTGCAAATGATCTGCATCCGTGCATGGTGATATACGATATTTTTTGGCCGCCTGCGCTAGGAATCAAAAAGTTCGCAGATTTATTGTGGTGAGGAAAAGGGAGTACTATAGGTATGTATCTAACGAGACAATATTCCGTATAAATATGAACGTAATTATTTTCTCGAAAGCTGCTCTAACCATTAAGATAAAAGTTGCAAGGTGGTAGTTTTTTGGTCAAGGAATCGAATTAGGTTTTATTTTCAGAAACATTCAGTAATACATCACGGACTGATATCTTGCATTACAGTTTCCCACGTCATAAAATACGAGCGCTTTTTAAAACCAATTCTTTGCAAATAAATGATCAATCTTAGCGCATATGAATACAAATTCTTTATTCGAAATTCGTAACCTCTTGGGCACCCTTTAGTGGGGGTAGTTTGAGTTCCTATTAATGGCCCTCCACGTCCAGCAAACTCGCTGAGTCTCGGTCTGCGTGCGTTCTCGAGCGCACGTCGATCGCAGACGCCTTCCCGCTCTTTTAGCCCCCGCGCTAATTGAGCACCCAAATTTCATAGTTGTTTACCGTACTAAGTTTCTAACGCCGTTTTCACGGCGGACAGTGGCTCGTTAACCGTACTTCTAAGTTTCTAACGCCGTTTTCACGGCGAATAGTGGCTTGTTAACCGTACTCCGTGGAACGTGAGCTTCGTCGACGGGGTTTCGTTGTTCCAGGACTTCAAGTGCTGTGTTCGAGTAAGTTATCCGCGTCGTTCTCAACCGCCCTACTGCGTGTAGGGTGGTTTTAGGGAGTTAGTCATCGTTGTTAGGTTCATATATTGTCCCTCCCCAACCCCTCCGCAATGGCTTCCCTAAGCTCTGATGAGATTAGGAAGAAGTTAGCTGATAGTATCGGTGCTGAAGGCATACATATAAATGCTGATAAGTTCCGTTTCCTAGATTCTCTCATCCCTCATTTCATGACGATAATGTCCACAATGGCCCCTCAGGCCACCCCAGTTCCCCAGACCCCTCAGGTCTTAGGCCCTCCCGCGTCCCCTTCCTCCAGTGACATGGAGTACGAAGTAGACGCCCCTCCGCGACGCAAGCGCGCACCCGCGACCGAGTCATCCTCGGACGCCACCCCAACTGGCCCTGAGTCTCCCTCCTTTACGCTTGTTAAGAAGCGCTCTAAGAAGCGTTCAAAACAAGACCCGGCGCCCTCGACGCCCGTCCCTATACTTCCTGCGGCGTCTTCAACGCCAGCTGCCCCGGTGTCTTCAACACCCGCTCCGGCCCAAACTTCTGTCAAGGCCAAGGTCCCACCACCCGTTTTCCTTCGGGAAAAGGGTAAATGGACCGAGGTCTCGACATTGTGCAATGAGCACAAAATCCATTACATCCGAGCAGCCAACTCGGGTGAATCTATTAAAATCTTAGTCTCGTCGATAGACGACTTTCGAGCTTTAACAAAGCTCCTCACCGATAAGCAATATGCGTATCACACTTATGCTCTGTCAGAAGAGCGTAAGATCAGAGCGGTACTCAGGGGAATCCCGTTCGAATTATCGAACGAGGCCATCCTGGAGGATCTGCAGTCCCAAGGCTTCCCGGCACTCGCGGTGCATAAAATGCACAGCAAGTACGGGAGGCAACACCCTCTCGCTTTGGTGATTCTCGCCAACGTCCCCAAGTCCAGAGAGATCCTGAAAGGGGTTAGCTCTATTTGCGGCCTCTCTGGGATCTCAATCGAGGCGCCTCATCGCCGCGGTCATCCCGGCCAGTGCCATCGGTGCCAGTTGTACGGGCACGCGGCAGCCAACTGCCGCGCACCGCCCAGGTGCGTCAAGTGCCTGGTCCCGCACTTCACTAAGGAGTGCAATCGCACTCCTGAAACTCCCTCTCCTCCCGATTGCGTGCTTTGTGGCCAGTCCGGCCACACCGCAAACTACAGGGGCTGCCCTCGTGCACCCCGTTGTATGCGCTCCAATTTCAAAAGGGCGGCTCCCAAACAGGCCCCGCGCCTTTCTCAAGAAAACTTTCCGCCGCTGCGTAGCCGGGTTCCTCCGGCTGCAAAGCCTACTCAGCCCAAGCCTGCTCCAGAAAACTGGAGGCAGCGTCCCGCATCGAATCCCATCCCGGCTCCTCGCCCATACAAACCCACTCCTCAATCCTCCGTAGCAGACGATATGCGTATCGTCTGCGACGCTATTAAAAATGTCGATGTTAGTGAAATCGCAGTCTTAGCCCGTAAACTTAGGGCTTCACGTACTCCGACAGAGCGTTTGCTAGCTCTGGCGGAGCATAGTTCCCTTCTCAATTCATTGTAGGTTCATTTAAATGAATTGATCCCTAAATCATGCTTCGGCCGACCTCTGCCCAGCCCCGGCTTCACCGGAGGCTGCCCAGAACGGCCACCAACTCATGTCCCTTTGAGCACCTTCAGTGCAACTTTCACTACAGGCGGAAGACCCGCTAGCGGGTCTCCGCCAGCGCGCCCAACTTCCCGACGGGTGTCGCTTCCGATGAAGGCTAAAGGTATACGCTTACCACAGCCAACAGGTGGTTTTTAGTGGGTAGGTGCCATTCTGGTGAGTCCCACATAACCCCCCCGCAGAGGAATTTACCTGCGGGCGGGTATGCATGACGCATCTTCCACCTCCCTCCCGTGAGGGTGCCTCGGCAGCAAAAAAAAAAAAAAAAAAAAAAAAAAAGCAAACTCGCTGACATTAAATAGACCCTTGGACCCTTGGGCCGTAGATAAAACTCCTTATACAAGGAAAGCCACGTGTTTCGAAATATCCTTCTAAATGTACAAAAGTAATACGTGGCTGCTTGATTGATCAATGTGCACCTCAAGCTAGCTATTATTACGAAGGCATCTGTCAGGGCTTTTCAAAAATTCACCCCCTAAGGGAAAGAAACGCGCACGAACCTTTAAGTGGTAGTCCTTAAGTATAAGAATGTAATATTTAAATAACGGGCTGGGTTGGCTTCTGCGTATTTTTTTTTTGTAATGATTAACTTATAATAGTTCAGAAACGAAAAGATGAAAAAACATCTTTCAACGGCTACACACGTACGGTACGCAACCAGAGTTTCTTTGTACAGTATTCCAACTCTGCGACAGAGGACGATGGCTTTTTGGGGCAGTTTTCGTTGCCAGGTAAGTGAATCCTGGAATAATTTCCCGCCACCGATCAGGAATCTTACGAGTCGTACGTCATTCAAGAAAAAAATCTAAAGAGTATCTTCTCATTCAACTAAAACGTTGCCTTGGAAAGCGAAAACCCCCTTTTTTGTTTCTGTTACCATGTGTTTTTTCGTAAGTTTATCATGATTGAACTGTGTATATATTTTCGTAATATGTGTATTGTTTTTTTATTTAATGGAATGTCTATGTTATATATGTATGAATGTATTTATTATTTACGGCGTCACCAAACCCTCTATAAAACCATGAACCATCTGTGTGGTATCTAGGACCCGGCTGAAAATCAACGTTATACAAACGCAGGGCTGACTTGATGGACCATTTTTAGAAATAAGTATTTGTATTAGTGAAAAAACTTTGCAATTGTTCTTTTTGTTTCTGAAATAGATATATTTTCTTTCTTTCTTCTTTCTTTCTTATAAGGTTAACTTCAGAGCTACATTACTTTTGGTCCAGTCCGTAACGGCCGCACTTGCTGTGATAAGGGGCCGCGTGACAAACGGAGGCGCCGGCGACCGCGGCTTTATTTCAGCTTTATCGTGGCCGCGGCCTCGCACCCGGCGGCGGCCCCCGGGACTCGCAAGTATGTAAATTACGGTCCGCGGCCTCCCGGGCGCACTTATCTATTCAAATTCGGCTTCGGTGGCGTCGCCGGCCCGCGCTAATCAAAATCCGATCAGCCATTAGGTCCTCTCCTATCTGCGCTTAGTTTACGAGCGGCAGAGGGCGCGCTGATCGCTTATTTATGCGGCGGCGGGTGAAAAACTACCCTCCGCGTTGTGCTCATAAACCCGCGTCTCGCTCTGTAATCAGGCACCGGTTTTTATGTTCCTGCCGTTTGCAGCCGGATGAGATCTCCCTGTTTTTAAAATGGGATTAAGTGCCGGCGCGCCGCATCACCTTTAGCATTTCGCTGAACTGAAAGTGGTTATGGCGTCGCCTCGCGTAGGAGGCGTACTTTTCGATGTTCGCCGCTTATTTGGCGCGTGAACGTGGGACGCACACGCCAAACGAGACAGTTTCTTTGAACCGTACAAGAGGTATGGTCAGCCGAGAAAGTATGAACCTAGGTTTCTGTTGATCGGCAGTATTTTGAAATTCAGCTGTCATCTTGAAATTTGCTTGCCATTTTACAAGCGGTATTTTCGAAGTTTTTGGTCTAAATTATAATTTTCAAGCTGTACAGTTTTTACGAAATTAGTCGACATTTTAATAAAATTGTAACATTTAATCGAGACTAAGTTGCTAGTCTACCTAATTTCTCAGTTTTGTCAAATCTTGCGTTATTTTACACCACTAGCGCTTGTATACGAGTATAGTAAATGATCTGAGGAAAGCACTAAAAAACGTTTGATTCCCGATCTGTATTTATGATGATATACGAATGTATTTATCATTAAGTCATTGAAATTTAGGGAACCTAATAACCTCTAACTTTGAATTCTCTATCATATCACCGGGAAGAAATCGGTCCTCAGCTTACATAATACTTACAAGAAGTGTCATACGAGGATTTTTCATACTTTTTGATTAGAATCGGGGATAAAATCGTTTGACTCATAGTGTATTCCGTGTTAGGACTGAATGTTATTTTTTATTGTAATGCCTTGTACAGCGAACGAGCACTTTTCGTCCAACTGTACCTCGTGTAAGCCAGCAAGCGTGCGGAAAGTTCATTAAATGCCACCAAACGCCTACTACTTTACTGACTGCCTCCTCCGATAATAAACCCATGTGCAGAGAGAGAGATTTTTGACGTCAATAAGAACAAGTAATTGTCAATGTTGAGAAATAAATATTTGAATTTGAATTTGAGCCATGCGACATGCGTCCCACGGTGGGACTCCCACCTGCCTTCGCCCGAGTAGACGCGACCCGCGAGTCACATGCAAACATCTGCGTCACAATGTGACACAACACGGGGCGACGTAATATGCGATTGTTTTATCTGTCATAAGTTTAATGTAAACATTTATGAATTTCACGAGCATTTTTTGTAAACGACACATTCATGACACTGGGTCAGGCGACGGTGTTTAAAAATATATAATAATAATTTTGTCAAAATGGTGCTAATTATAAAATGACAATACTATAGATAGGTAATATGTAAAAAGTACGGACTATTGTGTTTTAAGTACTAGTTAAGGATTTCATTCGAATATATCCAAGAAAGTATAAATTATGCAAATTAATACTTTTTTCAATAAATTAAGTTACACCTAATTATAATAATGATAGTCTATTCAGAAAGTAGTTGATGCAATTAGTTAGCACCTAACACGAGTCAAGATTAAATAAGAATATAATTACTAACGCATATGGCTGTTATACATTAGATTATTATTATTATATGCGGTATTATCATAAGATATCTAATTGTTATTAATTGATACGCGGTGACTGCGAAGCTTCTACTGATAGTCATCTGTTTTCTACCAATGTTATTGAGAATTAATCTTAATATTGTTCATGAGCTGAATTAAACAACAACGCCCCAAAATTCACGAAAACACGAAGCCATCTTGAAGAGTCGTCGGTCTCGAGTTGTAACCCGTGTAACTAGCGGAGGTACGTAGGTAGGTAGGTGTTGTGCGAGTCGGATGACGCGAGTAACGGACAGGGACGCCGACGCGCCGCGGGTGCGCGTGTTGCGCCTCATTTGCTCGCTGACGACCGTGGGGTTAGGGCTGCCGCAAAAACAAAACATTCATGAAATTTTCAGAATATTCTGAAAAAGAGTTCGACAACTGCCGCTCAGTGCAAAATTTAGTTTATAGGCTAACCTTTATGCCTAAATTGTGACGGAAATGTATGCGAATCAAGAAAAAGCGAGTTATTTCATATTATGACATTTCTTAAAATGCTTCTTCTTCTTTTAATGTCGAAGGACATAATAATCTACATTTGAATCAAACAGAACTAATAGTATACATATAAGCGTATGTATGTAGCTATTGAAATACGGACTTTATCGAATAAGGTTGTACTAATTTGGTTTAAATCCAGTTTGGATGCGCAGGCAGTATAGGTGCTTCAGTTCTGCTTTATTCATTAAATGAATATATAAAGAATTTACTCCTATGAGCATCAAAATGGCGTCATTTCTATTCTAACTTTAACCGAGGCACACAACCCGCATGGCTCCACGTTGCGCAGCGGAGACATCTATCAGAGATGAGGATTGATGATAGCGCCCTCAACGGCACCCCGCGGTCCGCAAATTATAGGTTGGGTTACGTTCAGCATGCAATTTTCAGAATGAGCGTGGTCTTGGGATCGCGAATACAAACTTAAATTGCCTACAAAGGATTAGGTGTATATTCCAAAGCCTTGATTCATTGAAAATTGTATAATAGAGAAAGAAATTAAAAAAGTTAATTCAATTTTGTAGCGTTCAGTCACCGCGACAGTTCCTAATCATGTCAAAAACCATTTTGGACAGTTTAAAGTGTAACATTTGTATGAAACTGTGTATCTAGTTTTTATCTGTAATCGGATTGCTAAAGATTGTACATTGGGATTAAATTATGGCTGGCATTGATAAATAGACAAGGAAGTCATTTTTCCGCAACTAAAAGCTGGCAGCCCTAGCGCCCGCAGCTTCGCGTCCGCTCGCAATCGCGATCGGAATCGTTGACATCGCGCCAGCGGCGGCGGCGGGCGGGGGCGGCGCGGGAGCGGGGCAGATGCGGGGCGGGCGCGGTGGAATGACCGCGCGCTAATTGTCGCCTCACCTTCGCGCAAGGGCGATCGCCGGGACGCTCCCAACTGGGTTGGCGATTTATGGGTGTAATTAATGAGCACTTTCGTGTTGGGTTAGGGTGTTTTTGAAATCATAATCAATTAGTAGGTTCAAGAAATCTCTTTATCTTTAATATTTGTCGTAAACAATGATGAAACATTCAAGGATGATGGCACACTTCACATAATTTTTTTTTTGGCAGTAGATGACCCTTCCGTACCAGTGGTAGTTTCAATGTACGACTAAGCCGAGGTCTGTGCCCTCTCGGGTGCCCTTAGGCGTATCGTATGTAGGATAGTTTAAGTTCCGGCTAAGCGCCGTCAGCGCTAAGTTACAAAAAACGGTGAAATTTAAAAGGCCCATAGGGCCATAAATAAACAGTCATAGATTATTGAATATTTCGAATCTCTTGTATTTGTTACCCGCACTAAGAAGACGAAGTTGCATATTCCATTCGTTCGCACAAATTAGCGACAAAACAGTTAATTTGTTAGCACTTGTCGTTTATACAACTTGCTACGCGATGATACCGATGATTTGTTCTTAAATAGTATTGCATCTTTGAGACGTGCATTGGCTGTCGAATTATTCAATTTGTTTTAACTGTAACTTAAAACATTAGCTTCTCTATTTTTATGACATTTTAATTTACATTTAATCAACAAGATATTTAATTGTATGAAGTTCTTTATATATTTCACCATAGCGGTCTTTAAACTTGGTTATTAATTTAACTTAACATGTGTGAAAACTTATTAGTAGCTAATATGTAACCGTTGTTTAATTTAAATACACTGTTAAATTAAAAAAATAACATAAAAACAAAAGCTTTCCCAAACGGAACCCGCCGCAATGGGCGCGCTGGTCGCGTCGCGCGGCCGCGGCGGTGGTGTCGCGACTCGCGTGCGTCACGCTACCGCGACGGACGGTCACCCACCCAGCGCTTTTTGTGAACCTGCCACATAGCGAGATACCTACCTAGCGAACGTGCCTTTCTACCTACTGCCCAGATACTTTTGAAGACGTTGGTTGCTTACTTATTCCCATATCAGTCGAGCTCTTCGTGGTTAGTTATGTACAATTTTTTGATAATAATTATGGGTCTCATTTCTGCTATACATATTATGTTTAATATTCCTACACAAATACTGATTTTTGAAGCCTGCTTATGTTAAACATACAGTATACCAATGCTTTTAAGAGTGTGGCAAGTAAATGGGTAATGTAGGTAGTTTTTATAGGTCTTCTGCGTGTTCAGCAGTTGAGTACTTTTGTCTGTAAATTAAAAATAAACCATTTCTCATCGTAATTGGTCTTGTGGAAAAACTTTTGGTGAAACAGATAGTCGCCTTGTACGAAATCTTTGTCGCGACTCTTAGTAACACAAGGCAAGCGATATTAGCTAATTTGCTACACATTTTGAGGAAAATCTGGTCGACACAACGCATGATGTCCAAGGTACAAGTGACACAGTTAGGTTTGTGAAGGCCTGGCCTGGGATAGGTTAAGGTCACGAATAGTTTGCCCTAAATACCTCTCAGTCTACCCGTAATACCTTGTAAAAGCCGAAGTAAAGTGGTATTTGGGCATTTTTACGAAACATTGCCTCTGTGACGAAAGTGGAATTTTATGAATTTTAGAAAAAAAAAAGTAACAGCTTTGATACAATTTCATCAATGGATAGTTTGAGTATAAGAAAAAAATTTTAAAACCTGTGTTAAGCGGTAAAATTACGAAAAAATAAACATTTTTCGTGACAAAGTAAAGCAACCCATTCCACACCGTCACAGGATTCAATTGTAATTTTCAAATGAAACTGTGCAATATAAAGGAATAGTTTTATTTTACATTTAGAAAACCAGATCAGAATAAAAAAATAACCTTATTTATTATTTATCCTCAAAGATTAAAAACAATCATAACTTTTGTATCCAAATCGTCACAATGTCGACAATTTACTGTCGTTTTTTTTCGTTGGGTAGTCACTCTTTCAAATAAATAAATTTCTTATTTGGTATAAAAATACTTAAATCTGTGATTCTTAATATGAAACTGTCCTGTGATATTTTTAACTTCGACTCAGATATTTAGTTAACAATTATTATGGTAAAAAATCTAGGACAGTTTCTATATAGGAACACATCGTGACTTAGTGGAAATATTAAGCATATCTTACATGAGTTAGTTCTATTAAAAACAATAATCACAGATTTACAGTTTTAACTTTGATATTATTAAAAATTTAAATATCAACATTATATTCTGTTGTACTTTCCGGTTCTCTTCTTTTAAAATCTGCATGTCTCTTTCATATTTCATTTTTGACCCTTTCTTAGTTGACCCACTGAAGTTCTAAGTTTTGTTATCGTTTTTAGTGCACTGGAGTGATTATTTATAGTATTTTTAATCTTAATTTTTAACGAGTGTGCTACTTTATTTATCGGTTTAATGTTTGCTTTTTTTTTATCTCTCCATAATTTTCTTCTTTGCTTAGTTCTAATATTTTTTTAAATCTTTCCAGTTGTTTTCTTTTTCCCTGTTTTTAGCCCTTTCAGTCGCAGCAAGAGCCATACTAACGAAGTTCTGAAAATATGGTATATATATAGGTATGGTATATATTTGAACAACGTGATATCATTCAAGAAGATATATGAATAACCTGCTTGCCCCCTAGCAAAAAATAGGCAGTAATTTTACAGTTACATTCTGTACCTGAGAATAAAACCTGATATACTTTTTACACCTTGATGAAAAGCTGTTTCAAAAGAATTTAAAAGCAAGTGGAGTACATTTCGCAAGCATATAATGCACACATGACGGATTACAGTATAAGTGCCCGGTACAATCTCAAATGTTAGGTATAAGCCACGCAGAAGAACAGTTATTTTTTTTTACAAAATAAGTGCTTTTATTATTATTTTTTGCGTAATACTTTACCAACCCAGGAAAAAAAGGATAAGATATGTAAGATAATCTATCTTATATATTTTATCCTAACAAACAGACTTTTATCACAAATCTGCTGTGGAAATCATAAAAATACATACATCTATTTAATAAACATATTTCTTTGTTGCGTTAAGTACTATGTAAACAGTCCTTACGTTCCCCATCGTCACAATTTATTTTCCACCTATACATCACGTTACGATGTGGATGTGACGATTACTAACTTGAGCAACATATTCTTAAATTTATAACAGTTTTGATCAATTAATTGATAATTAACTAAGTATTCACATTGTAAATTAAAAAACCGTTTCAAATATTACCAAAATACAATGAAAAATACATACATTTTAGGCAAAAAGCCGTAACCATCGTGAAACAATATTTTTCACTCACACCGAATCACAAGCCAGTTGCGACCTATCGTCTCGCGTTTTAGCACCAAAATGAAAATTTAGACACATGGAGTTGATATTTCTGAACTAATAATGTTGTCAGGATTAAAATAAATATTCTATTTGGTAGTTTTAATCTAAAATATATATACAAACGTTTGTATTATTGTCGTGACGATCTAGGAATTTCCACCATATGCAAAATCAGTGGACAAGCTTTAAAACATGATTTTTAAATATTTTTCCCAGAAAATCTACTAAGCAATACCATAATGAGATAAAAAAGGAATGAAAATTTATAAAACCATGAATGTTCGTCTAATATTGAACATTTTGAATAGGTACAAGCATTCACAGTCGACTGAGACAGCAGAGGACATAGCAGATTTGCATGGTTTGTAATTGTAAAATGAAAGTTTTATTTACAATACTAAATTAAATATAGGTTTTTTTTACTTCATTTATATAACAAAACATATTAATTCTTCGAAGAAGATAACTAACTGCATCTAATACCTCTAAAAAGCTAGTACTGCATAATTGAATGCAGAGGACAACCACTTTTACCTGAGGGCAACCTTTCGCGAAAATGCCCATTTACGTAACCTCGATGAAAATGGAGAAAAATAATACTTTCACCAAGTGTGCAATATCTCACCTATGCCGAAATTTTGAAGTTTTGAAATTTGGAATTCGAATGCAAATCTGCACCTGCATCAAATCTCCCGGCGCTACCTACTGCTTAGTAAATAAGTCCACGTAACGTTCTAATTGATTTATCCTCTTTATAATAATGACAATAGATTGGCACGTCTGTTTTCCATCACCCCATGAAGACAAGGATAGAACATAACTATTCACGTGCTAGAGATGTTTCAAGTAATTTGTTCGTGTGGTTCTATGTGTGCGTGTGCTTGTAAATATGCAACTCAATTTTGTGTGACAGTCGCCATCTTGTCAAACCGTGCGCTCGTCGCTTCGGTGTGCGTGTACAATTAGTACCTATACCTATCTACACCTTCTTTTGTTTGCTTTTCTCTTTTACGTGCAAAAATCAAACAATTTTATAATCTTTATTCCAACAATAAGACGTATTACAAGCAACATTCTCCGCGTTCGTAAGCGCCGTTAAGTCATTACAATATGAATACAAGTTTCGTGTTCAAAGCTTACCATAATACATCGTGTAGGTACTGTAATATACACATGTCTCTTACACGTGTGGCACTCTCGATTATATACATATATGTAAGTGTTTGTATATACCTATTCGTGATACAGTGCAGCGCGTCGCGTAACCTTAATATCTTAGCGTGATCTTTGCTTGCGTGTTTTGAAGAATATGATATTAAAATAGTTGAAACATGCTTTCATCCCCGAACCCCGAACGCTGCAGACTCGAAATAACTAACATTTTAGAGTCAACAGACGACGCTACACGCGATTTTTTACCCGGCTTCATACCAAGAAAAGAAACTTACAAATTCTACTGCTGTTCTTGTAATAAACTAAGGGCAAATTCGGGCATTAACTGGCACTGGCGGGCCATAATGGACAATATGTACTTTATGTATCTTTGCGCGGTGGGTAGCCGTAAAGAAACAATTATATTCTTGACTCTTTGTTGTCAAACAAAGTACAATTTTGTTCCATTGACATGTCCTTTATACATGTTAAATCTATAAAATAAACACTATACACGATCGATGTTTTCCAAAGTTTACTTTATTATTTTGTGAACAAAGACTGCGGATCACATCCGATTCCTACAAATTTTTGTTGTGAATAATTTGCTACTGACCAAAATCTCGCCAGCTTTTTATTGCGGCATTTGAATTGCTAATTGTACTAGGTATTAACTAATTACGAAGATGACCGTTAAACCCATTGTATAGAGAAGCGTTTTGTTTACATATTTTTGTATTGTTATTACGTTGTTAATATGCTCTTGAAACTTAGCAGAGCTTTGTAATAAAACATCTGCGACATTACAATGCGCTTTTTAGGCTAAACCACACGTTACCGAAAGATGACCGTTCGGGGAAAAAGCCGAATCTGCCGACGTGGAAAAAAGCCCAAATGGACTATCTATGACCCGTTTATTAACACGCATCTCTCGAATCCCTACAGCGTACCACGCCAACCATTTACGCGATACACTTAGAAGGCTGACCTTCACCAAGGTTGCATTACTTCTACATAAGTTAAGGACTACTCCAATTCAATGTATCAATGTTTTAAAGCCCTATTGCCCAGCTCACCCAATTCCAGAAATTTCGCGTTCATTTTCATCGTTTGTTTTGATAGCGACAAAGTTTCGCAGGCCTTTCGCTTTCATTGAGCCGAACGCCCAACTAAACTAAAACAAACTTTATTTCAATTTATAAATGTGTGTATTATACTGTGCACGAACGAGTTCCCACTGCGCATGTGTGCGTGCTTGTGCGGCAAAGATCATGTGGCTTGTGTAGATGTGATTATTTGCAGAAGAATATTTACATTGAATTTGAAATGATATAATTTATTAATATTACTATATATTAGTTCAGCGTGTACTTATTTGCAGCGATTGCCAGTCATATATTTTTGGGGTATTTAGTTTTATTATTCACTAGTATTGCTGGGATACTCGTTTGGCCATGCGTTGGACTTGATATACTTTTTTCCCCGCCTACGACGACGTGTGCAAAACTGCATGATGATTGGTCAACGATTAAAGCCTAAATATAAAAAAAAAGAAAAATGTACCTTTTGTGTTTATGATAAATAATAGTAACAATGTACTTGGAAATACAGTCAATCGGTGGTCCACAGGTAGAGCATCCTTTGTGAAACCCGAATTACCCCATATTTGTTATTCGATTTTTTAGTTCCGAAGTAATGAAGCTTTATCTGACTTTTTAGTGATTTTCGACTTTTGTCTTTCTGTCTCAAATAAGCACTTTGTCTTCCTCACTGTAAATCAGTAAAATAGTAGCTTAATTTTTTTCTTTATAAACTAGCTTAAAGTTGGGGCATTACCAAAACAAACACTATTAAATCTAGAAAGCAAAATCACATATGTGATTGATTTTAAATTTACTAAAGAAAAAGTGGAAACAAACCTACAAAGGGGTATAGCAAAAACATTTCTTGTTTACTTAGTTATAGCCAAAATAAGCTCAAAATACAAAATCGCTAAAAAGTCGGGAAAAGCTTAATTACTTCAACACAAAAAAAATAGGTTGACATATTTGGGGGTGATTCTAGTTCCTCAAGGGGTGCCTCTGGACCATCTCTGGAGCACCGATAACTGCCTTTCCTGGGACACCCTGTATATGATTGATTATTTGCAATCAAATCTACATTACCCAAAACTGACAGGGGCTACATTTGTAACTGCATGAAACTGAACTTTTACTTCACTTTTACAACTGATCCGCTTTATTTGTCTTACTCTACTCTGTAAATGCCTACGTCAATCTTGACTGGCCTTGGTGGATTTGAACTATGCCATAATCATATCTATACCCAGACGGGTACGAACCTCATTCAGAGACATATTATTGTTACCCGATATGTCTACAGAAATGACAAAGCGAAAGCATCAGCAGTTATCGGTAAACATATTGCCTTTCGCGGGGTTCATTTCCATAAAAAGAAATGTCATTTCATGAAATACATATTTTAGTATATACATTCGATGATATCGATTATATTGGATTATTGAAGGGAGTAATTACGTATTAGATGTTAAATGCGCATTTTATTCATTAAGGGATATTACTAGGAAAATAAGTTAGGTACTTAGAGCAAATGTTAAGAATTACACTTTTAGAAGTTGACGCTTGTTTATACATATTTTATAGTTTTCATTTTATTATTATTTTGTATGAAATGAGTAATAATAAAATAATGTAGGTACCATAAAGTTCGAAGACTAAGATCTCCGCGAAAATGTATAAGAGTGGTTTACAACGGCCTTCGCGGATTTGAATAACAAACTGCTTTCGTTTGTCAAGAGGTACTCTCTATGAGGTTTGGCCGCTCGAAGTTTGTGATATCTGCATAAATTATACGCCACCGCAGTTGTTTTAACTTGTAATTATAAGTTCAAAAACCTAAAAAACTAAAAAATTTAATTGAATAAATAAAGATTTTTCTTGCTCTACCATATATCACGAGCACGACCCAAGAACCCGTGGCTGGGAGGGTGACGCCATAAACTTTTTGTGTGGTTTAGCTTATGGGGGTTCCTGCCGCTGATTTTTTTAGTTGGTTTGGTAGAACTAAGATTCTCAGTGTGAACGTCACCCTATCATGTATTTTCCACACATAGGTAGGGCTTCTGGAAAGAGGAATAGGCAGTGTAATGAATCATAATATTGTCACAATCTAACTATAATTTAAGTTAGTTTTTCCAAATTTCCTGAAAACTTTACCAGAAAAAACAAATTCAAACAAAAAAATTATTCGAGCATTAATAGCACTATATAAGCTTTTGTTATAAATGAAAATGCCATAGAATTCTGCAACTAAAAGAAATACCTACTTATGTGACAATTGGTGCATCCAACAGTAGGTAAACATCGATACCCAGGCACATTCTACCGATTCTGTACTCTTTGGCCCGGCATTCGCCAACACATAAATATGTAGGAGGTATTGCGGCAGATAAACTTGTAAAAAGTTATGAATGAAACCGAGAGTGGCCGTAGTAAAGTTGTAACCCCGCGGCCGGCGTGCCTCACCCCCGCGCGCTCCCACCTAGACGATTTCATTTTACGCATTAGTTTTATATTTTGTTTTGTTTTGTCTGAGCTTTTTTAGAATCGAATAAGTGGTTTTATGAACGGTTGATGTTTTGATAATTTGTTTTATTTGTTTTGTTTTAAGTATTTGTTCATTTTAATTTGATATCTTTGTTAAGTAAACGTACTTTTACTTGATGGTTTGGCTTTAAAAGGTTTTGTGTATTTCATATTTTTTTTACTATTAGTAGGTACTCAAGTCTGTTGAATGTCCGTTGACTGTTAAGATTAATTAAACTTGTAGAAATAATTAGTTTATATGAATGCTGTATTCGATTGAAACTAAATCGGTTTCGCTTATTCAATTAATTATTGCCATCTTCGTTGACACTTCAAAACTTATAGCAAGATCTGATTTGAAGATCTCAAACGTACCTGCTTCTAGTTTACTGTGTTTCTGGCGATAGTGGAAACCTGGCCATTTTTCAAACAGAAATGAGATTTTCTGACAGTTTGGTAAAAAAATTGTATAAATTAGTGGCGCGAGATTTGACAAGTTGGTCCCATGTTTTTAAGTTAACGTTTATCAAATGAAAAGTCAAAGAACTTCGCCATACAGCATGGACAGTCTTAATTAATATAATTTAGTATTATTTTTTCTATTTAATAGCACATTGAGGCTGCGTATAAAGCAAACATGCAGAACTGGTACTAGGTACATTATGAATTAACTATTAACTCTAACCAAAACTATAGAAGGACGATGTGTTTAGATGAAAAATCGCTATTCATTTCTGCTTTTGTTAGATTTGCGCAGACCCCCGATTCAAATATGAGAAAATTAAGAAAACGGAATAACATTTGTTACTTAATCAGGGACAGCCATTTTTTTCAAGTCTGTATACCAGGATGACATTGGCTTTGACCTTTGAAACTGACGTTTCTTTCTTTGTTTGATTGTGCATTGGTTTTCTTTGTTTATTTATAGAAATGATGTCCCTAAATAACTACATATTTTACCGACTGTGTCCATAGATGAATAATAGCAACCTAAGTTTTATGAAACGTACTCTATGACGTGTCAAACTGACAAGGTTCTTCCAATCACTTGTTTTGGTGTCCACATTCTTTTTATATTTTGTATTCGTAATGTCCAAAGAAAAACGCATACTACTACAGAACATGAGTGGCAAGAAACTTTACATCAAATAATTTCTCCACAAATACACTACTTTATTACACTTGTCACAATTATAAAATTTTTATATATTAGCATTATAAATAAATAGACGACATTTTTATTTTTCTAATAACCAGAAAGAAAAATTCATTCATTCATTCATAATTTGTATTATAAATAAGCTATTTTCTTATAATGTGACGCATTACTTGGCAAATACTCAAACCTACCTTAAAATTTCAAACTCCACCTGTTCTCGAGTACATAGTAATACCTGATACCGAGCACATAGATACCTACCAGATACCGTCCAGATACTCTCTAGACAGCGGTGCCTTTGTTTATGGCTGAACTTGCCCCGGCGATATTCGGCCGGAGACAAACTGTGGCCGAATATCGATTATGAACAGAATCTGGAGACAGTGTTATGAATTCGCAGAAGTAGTATTGGAGGAATTAGTAAATGATATAATCGACGTTTGCTGGAGTATATTTATTTTGATGAATATCTGAAGCTAAACGCAGCGTCTTTTGAAACACCGCCTTGTCAAAGACGCACATCACAATATTCCTACAGTAACGCCCTTATATGCGAGCAGCAAACATTCCCAACGAATCAAATAGTTGAGTTCATTCCAGGCCTTCAATAAGCTTTTGATTTCAGTACTTTACGCAAAAAATGACTATACCTTAATTTTTATAACATTTTATAATAATTACTAAAAAGAAAGTCAGAACCAAATTATGTATATAAATATATAAAAGACATAAAAGCGAATCAAAGAATATGTGACTGCGTGCATCTTTACCGATACAGCCAAGGTTCTCGAACCATAGGTTAATCAGTATGCAAAAAGAAATACTTAAAGTAATCTTTATGATTTTAAATAGATGACATAGATATTCAGTTGAATTAATTACTTTAAAAAATAGCGAAATCATAACATATTAAATAATATCACTAAAAATATATTTATGTCAGCTTTATAGTCAAATATTTTATTTTTGTGCTTTTTATTTGCTTGGGTTTATGTGCGAAACTATTTTCTTTGATCGGCAACCCTAAAAAAAAACGCATTCGCTCTGTTTTTGTGCAAAAAGTGAATGCAGACTGCTTACTAATGACATAGCAAACTGACACAATAAATAATTAATTGGTATTTAATTGTTTATTTTCCTTTTTTCCTTATTAAATAAAGTAACAAATAATTTTTAATTAAAGCATTTGTGGTGCAATACAATATAGTTATTATAAGTTTACTCTAATGATGGCTATTTTAACACTAAAAATAAAAAAAACTAATTAGTATTTAGCTCATGTAATTATAAAATATGGTATAAACGTTATTGATTACTATAGTAAAAATAATTATAATTGTATATTTTACTGAAACATAAGTGGCCGACGGCACGAACATTTTGAACTCAACCCTTTTATTAATTTAAAATCTCAAGTTATCGAATTCGTTTACTACCGTCTTCAGTTGAAGAAACTTAGTGTGAACATAATTCTACGTTTTGTTCCCTAAAACATGTGACAGCGCGTCTGTTTGCAGCTTCAACGAGAGATCGGCGTAATTCCGCGTACTCGGCAGCTTCCGCCTGGCCCCGCGGGTGCCGACCGGTCGGAACGATCCTCCGCCGCGCGCCGCCGGACACTTAGAAAATGAGCTGAGTCGTCAGGAGGCGCGCGAACTCAGCGATCTAGCGGCGCGCCACACACGGATGTGAAGGCCAAGTCTTGTTGTTTGTTTCAGGTTTTATTAAATGTTTTTGTGAGTCCAGAGCCTATGAAAAATAAAATTTCATTTGTAGGTACTCTTAGAAACGCCTGTAATATCTTTGTCTTTTTTATCATTTTCTATTAGGTGACAAAACGATAAGCAATAAAAATTTCTTCTAATAAAGTCCAAACCACCATCAAACAAGCAAAAAAATATAATAGCATGAAATTAAGTAGAGTATAAATTAAGTCCAAGTAATTGACGAATAGGAACAATAAGCGAGTTTCTTCTTAGTTCTGTACATTATTGCAAATGTTTCATTTATTTTACCTTATGAAACAGTTATGTTTATAAAGCGTAACCAAATGATAAATAATCTTACATTGCAATTTACATAATCTTTAACACTGTATTAAATTCAGTAGTAAAATTTACTATCTGTAATCTTGTACAGTATACTTTTATATGTTTAATTAAAAAATTGGAACCCTGCAATTGGCAGTATGTGTAAAACTGTTGTTTGTTTTTTTTTTGTTAAGTGCTGTTAGTTATGTGAGGATGTGCAGCGTGCCATCTTACAGAATTCCAACTTAGTATTCAAACATTCATCAGCACTATAAAAACATTTCTAGATTAGAAATTGGCTCAAGGCGGATTTAAATAGTTTAATAGTCATTTGAAATTAATTATTATAGTTCCGTATGTCTCGCCCGGAACACGATATTTCAATCCGCAGCCGCTGCCTGAGAGTTCGGATAAATCTGCCGCTCCACCCGAATTTACCATCACAGTGATTACGTTCTGTCTACGGAGGTTTTTTCGAGATTGCCCGCCGCTAATCTTAATAGGCCTAGCTGGCATGTGCTTGTATTAGCTACATGGAAACAATGGATTCATATTTCTATTTGGATATTTGTTTCATTTAAATATCAAATATTTTTTACGATTTGATCGCTTTTTGGGTGCTGTTACGAGATCAAGAGTAACAAGTTTATCTGACTATCAACTCACTGGAGTAAATTTTGAAACGATAATAAACTTGTAGCCGTAAGTAATTAATATATATTGGCTATTTTGTTTGAGTCTGTTCACTTATATTAAGATAAAATGTCAAAAATAACAATAAATATTGACATTTAATAAAACTCCTTCAAATCTTCCATCTCAACCATTCCATTGCTTAGCAGTATTTAGGAATGTAATATCTCACGTTCGAGTTATACGTAAACTGCATCCATATTGCAGTTATTGCTTCGTAGACCCCGGGCTGGGTATGTAGATGGTGTGAGGGTATGTACATGGCGCGGGTATATAGTGAATATGTATTTAATGGCTGTGTTACATAAGCTGGAGTGCGCCGGCCGAAATACGGGCACCTGACGTCCGCGCCCGGGAGGACGCGGCCGCTGTGCGGTTCACGGCGGAAGGTGTCTTATGTCTGTTTCATTTCGTGTTTTATTAGACTGAATCAAATAAATAAATCATAATGGTCGATAGAAATAACGCTGTCTTAGGCAGATACTTGTGTGGACAGCGCGGGTTAAAGAGATTTGTTTTAACCCAACTTTCATTAGGAGGGTTTTATTTTAGAGTTTATTTTCAACTTAAACCATTTGACGGATTTCAACGAGTGAGGGGTTATTAGAGGTGTTATTAGGCGTTTCAGCTGAGGGAATGGTAAAATCTATATTATCTCCCGGATTTATCACAGGAACAGCCGGGTTTTTTTTTATTTGTCTAACTTGCGGCTTGTTTACTTAAGTAAATGGCCGTATGTACAGAACTTACAGCTGTTTGTGCTAAACGAATGTAGTATGTATGAGCAGTATATTATATAATATGGCCCGCTCCGCTTGTGTCTCAGAGCAGGGCGTAATTTAGCCAAAGCCGCACAAAGCCACCCGCGGTCTCTTTCGTCTTACAGCCGAGCCCCGATTGTGCTCGCGTCGTGCTCGCCTCGTGTTCGCCTGCAGATGTCACAGAACTGAGCTCAACGGTTCACAAGAACGCTTTCTTACTAATTATTTAGTGATCGTACTTGGCACGGTGGCTGCGTTTGAGGAGTAATACGATTAGAAATATGCGCTTTTACAATAAGCAAGTCTAATTTAGATACCAGCCTCCCGTAGGTACCCAATATGTGTAATTGAGAAAACTAGTAACTGTAAACTGGAATACATCATTATCAACCAGCTATTGATTTTCGTGGGAAAAATAGCCAAATTTGAATGGATCAAACAAAAGCTTATGTCATAAAGTAAGATTGTTATGGACCAGAAATCTTGTTCCTTTACTAGATTTTTACTATAGCTGGGCGGCATTTTTCCCGTACGTTCATCCATATAAGCAGGGTGGCCAGAAAAGTAACGTCCAAAAATTTTTTTTAGGAGATGTATCTGAATCTCCCGTTTGTATGTTATACGATTTTTCATAGTTTTCGAGTTATGATAAAACATCATAACTCGAAAACTATGAAAAATCGTGGTGACATATATATATATATATAATATATATATATATATATATATATATATATATATATATATATATAATGTCACCGGCACTGCCGATTAATGCCGGCCGGAATATATTGGAAAACCCCTACCTGACATTTTGAACATTCTGAATGTCGTAAGTAAAAGTGTAGCGTTCAGTACAAGAGAAATGGGTTATTGACCTATTGGATTCTAGATTTGAACGCAATCCAAAAATCAAAATAATTTATTGCAATAAACACGGTACAGATTAAAGTTATTAGTATAAAATAGGATGTCATATTGTACCCTCGTGCAGCGTGCAATCTTGATAGTTTATATATTTTTACATTTTACAGAGTTCCAATTATTCATCAATACTATAAAAACATTTATCGATCAGAAAGTGGCTGAAGGCGGATTTAAATTGTTCTCTCAAGTGAAATCTTAATTACTTGTAATACAGATTCTTATTTACACGTTAGAAATTTTCAAAGCAGAGTAATAAGTAAGTAGATGTGTAAATAAACTTAAAAGAAACAAAACTATAAAACGAATAAATCTAGAATTTTGGCAAACCAAGCCCAAGAAAATAGATGTGGTAATCGAGGACAAGGTTAGATAACTGAAATACCGGGAAAATTCTAATGAAGTTACGATTTCCGGAAATCTCCGGTTGTTTCGCAGAAAGTGGAAGTTGCAAGAACTAAATCAAATCGGCTTCCCATGAAGTTGTGTTACTGGACAGTTTTATATTTTCATATTAACTAAAAAATATATTGGTACTTTTTTTCTTAAGATATAAAATACTGAAATTTTAAGCAATGATTGGCTCTTTCGTAATGTATTCGTAATGTGTGCGTAAGCTTGTATGTACAATATTAGTGGAACGAACAGTGGAACAACCGCGGTGACATCGGTTCCCGTACCATAAGTTATATTCTGGGGAAACTATATTTTCAAAGCACAGAAGAGGCGCATAAGGTCTCTCAGAAGAAGATATTCATGTAGGCCTTACTTTAAAAAGTTAAAAATTCTGACTTTTCCTTTGCGAATATATCTTAGAAACGGTTTTATTTGTAAAGAATAACTTAGACAAATTTGAGTGTTTGAAAAGCCAGAGACTCAAGCATAAAATTAAATCTCAACCTCGTAAAGCCACGCTATATTCTGAGAGTTTCTTTGGTATGGCTCCCAAAGTCTGTGACAAACTACCAAATTATATAAAGGAGATTAATGATATTAATGAGTTCAAACAAAACTTCAAATATTTATTAATAGAAAAATTTTATTATTTTGTACAAGATTATTTTAATGATAAATGACAAATAATAAGAATTGTTTAAAAGTTTTATTTTACTGAAAAATAATAATATAAAATTGTAATGTACATACCTTGATGGTGAAATATGGCTGAACTATTTAGTTTTTATGGCCCTACACCTGTTTATACCCATATTTGTGCAAATTAAATGATTTGATAACCTTCTACCTGTTTCCTTGTCCTGTGTGAGTGCCTAACATTGGAACAGAAGTTTAAAAAACTCACGCAAGCTCCTATCTAAAACCCTTGTCCATGCATTGTTAATATTTCATTGGATCAATATACATTTGCGAAGAAATTTCTGTATAAAATAAACCCTAATTATTAAACTGAGTACTTGAGCTTTATAAAATCAGTCCATATTACATACAAACAGACAAACAAACAAATTATCTCTACATACAGTAAGATGGTTGAAGGTTTTATTATGCCTTCTTCAAGTTTTATAATGGCGCTAAGCCAGGTGCTTCCGCGCCACGCTCACTTTGTTAGTTCGACTTAAATCGCAGGATATCAAAAAGTTTGTAGTAAAATAACCATCAAATCACACATTCCTTGCTTGACATTCAACAATTCAACATGACAGCTAGCCTACCAATTGACTAGCCGTTTAATTTAATATCTAATTCAAGCATCCGCCTGACATACACATAACGTCGAATCAAATACGCTAAAAGTTGGCTGCGTCTTTGAAAAACTACTTGGAACCAACTTACCAATGGGAGGTGCACCCTCATAAACAAAATGGTGGAACTATGTTTATGGCGGGAAATGTTAAAGCGTTTGGCGGATGTTTAGACTATTTGACAATATGACAAAGTAAACATGCGTTAGCGGTTTTTATTTTTCAAGACGCAAACTGAGTAAGGAATATTTTGATAAGTAATTGTAGTATGTCTAAAGTAAAGTGTATTTGCATCACGCAGACAGTAACCGTCTGAAATTGATATCTTAAACTATATTAATTTATGATGCGCCACGGCTGAGTGCTGTAGTGGTTAGCCTTGCCTCATACGCCGGAGGTCCCAGGTTCGAGTCCTGGTCGGCGCATTTATTTGTGTGATTGCCATGGCCATTGAGTTGGTGTGTTTGTCTGGTCATTTATTTATCTTTATTTATTTATTACTATTGAAATATTCATGAATCTTTGCCATAATTATATTGATCAAATCAAATCAAATCAAATCATTTTATTTTGCACAAATACGGGTATATACAGGTGTAGGGTCATTAAGGTATAAAAACACAATAGTTCAGCCATGTTTCACCATCAAGGTGAATGTACATTACAATTTTATATTAGTATTTTTCAGTAAAATAAAATGCTTAAAACAATTCTTAAGTCCAATATTATTTGTCATTTATCATTAAAATAATCTTGTACAGAATAATAACATTTTTCTATTAGTAAATATTTCAATTTTTGTTTGAACTCATTAATATTATTAATGTCCTTTATAGAATTTGGTAGTTTGTTACAGACTTTGGGAGCCATACCAAAGAAACTCTCAGAATATAGCGTGGTTTTACGGGGTTGAGATCTAATTTTATGCTTAAGTTTCTGGCTTTTTAAACACTCAAATTTGTCTAAGTTATTCTTAACAAATAAAACCGTTTCTAAGATATAAACGCAAGGGAAAGTCAGAATTGTTTACTTTTTAAAGAAAGGCCTACATGAATCAGTAGAGTTTCCCCAGAATATAACGCGGTAACGTAGAATTGAGCCCACGTATGCATAGTATGCTGATAATACTCCTGTCTCGCTCACTATTTTTGATAGCATGCGTAACGCGTATGCGAATTTATTTAATCTACTACATGTAGCCTCAATGTGCTCTTTCCATCTAAGTTTTTCGTCAATAATTATTCCTTAAAAACTTTGCCTAAAACTTTTTCTTTTGTACGGCAGCTGTCCCGAAAAGTTCATATCTACAAATCTTGCGTTATCATATTGGCTACATAAAAACATTCAGTTCATAATTAAGTTTTTTTTCATTCAAATAATTACTAAAAGGAACCTCAGAAATTAATACATTTGTGTTATTAAGTACATTTTTCTTTTCACTTTTTAAAACAGCTACACAATATCTTTCCTTTATCAACTAAAACTATTCCTGCACAATCCCTCATCCAACCTATTATCGAGAACGCAGACGTGTGCTATTTGGATGCCACAGAGGAGCTATATGATAAACCGGAGCGCTTACAAAATTTATCTATCTGTTTCTTATTCGGTCTTAAGAAGTTTGACCATGTCTCCCAATTTCGGAAGCAGCTTCAGTGGCTCCCAATTCGCCTTCGCAGGAACACTAGTTTCTTTTTTTTTTTTGTTCCCCTCCGCGGGAAGGGCAGGAGGATAAAGATGCCCTGACGCATACTCTGGCGCGATTCCAGAGTTTTGTGGGACTCGTCCCGACGCCTACCAGGACCATACCCACTAAAAACCCCCTGTCGGCTCGTGCATTTTTGCCACTCAGCCTTCATCTGAGCGACGGCCAATTGGAGAAAGAGGCCGCGCTAGCGGGGCCCAGAAGGGGTCACCTGCTGGGATTACATAGCACTGAAGGTGCTCAAAGCACTGAAGGTGAATACATAGCACTGAAGGTGCTCAAAAATGAAAATCAATAATTAAAACAAAAATTAAAAATTGCAAGATAAAATTGAATTAGTTCGCATTTACGTTAGAATTAGGAATTACGTTAGAATTAGAATTTACGTTAGAATTAGAATTTGCGGCCAGAAGGGCTTCGAGATCGGCTGACAGTCTGGTGGATGAGTACGCTTGCGCATTCCTAGGCCTAGCGACTTTGAACTTCGAATCTAAGACAGGAGTAGTATATGAGACTGAATCACGAACTAGAGGATTGGGATGGGTTTCGGAGCGTTTGAAGAACACTTCAGAGAGTGTTTTGAGGTGTTGTTGTTTTGTAGGCAGTTCAAGATCTCTATGCAAGTCTGCGTTACGCATGTACCACGGTGCGTTTGTGGCCCTGCGGCAAAAGAGGTTTTGAACTACCTGCAGTTTGTGCAGGAGGGAGGGTTTGGCGTAGGCAAAGATTGGCGAGGCATACGTCATGACGGGTCTAACGCAGACCTTGTAAAGTGTACGTTTGTTTCTGAAAGACATTTTACTTTTTCTACCTAACATGCTATTTAGGCGGCCTAAGTAGTGACGAGCGAGTTTCGAAACTCTTTCGACGTGTGGCTTGAAAGAAAGCGTCGGATCTAATGTGACGCCTAAGTATTTAGTACTGCGCTTCCAGGGGATGGGAATGCCTAGCATTCGAACGTGGGGATCGCCATCGGGACGACGGCGTTTGTGGTCGAAGCGCATCGCAGAACTCTTTTCAGGGTTCACATCGATGCGCCATTTTTGAAACCATACACCAAGGGCGTTTACGGCCTTTTGGAGTCTGGTTACAAGGTGCCGAACACTGTGGCCTTTGGTATAGAGTGCGGTGTCGTCAGCAAAGAGGGCGAGTTCGACGCCTTTCGGCGGGATGGGAATGTCGTTAGTGTACACGGTGTACAGCAGAGGGGCGAGGACTGAGCCTTGAGGGACTCCAGCCTTTATGGGACTAGGCGCAGAAAGCGTGCCTTCATGTTTAAATCGAAACGTACGGTCTTTGAGAAACGACGCTATTAACATGACTAGGCGATCCGGTAAGCCTATCTTGTAGAGTTTATAAACGAGACCGCTGTGCCAGACTTTATCGAAAGCCTTGGCTACGTCAAAGAAAACCACGACTGTTTTATAACGACGCGGATAGAAACCGTCAAGTATATACTCGACGATTCGATGGACTTGCTGAGGGCAGGAGTGTTTCGCGCGAAAGCCGAACTGATGGGGAATAATGAGAGGATCGCCATCCGTTGGAAACAGATGGTTCCGCATTCGAGAGAGTATGACTCTCTCGAGAAGTTTAGACATTGCCTTGAGGAGGCTGATGGGTCTGTGATTAGCCGGGACGTTCAGATGTTTGCCCGGCTTGGGAATGCCTATGACTGTCGCTTCTTTCCAAGCTTTTGGGAAGTAGCTATGGTCGAAGCAGGCATTGAAAATGATAGCTAACAAGGTAAGCATCTGTTGAGGTAGGTGCTTAAGTGCGTGGTTGGATATTCCATCCGCACCCGGAGCCTTTTTGGACTTTTGATTTCTAATGAGAAGCAAGATTTCGTCATTAGAGACTGTGACAGGGTCGGCGGTGATGGGGAGAGAGTCTCTGCGAAGGACTTTGTCCTCCACCGCCTGGATGTGTGAGGGATCAGCAGGTTGCGTGCTGGGCGAGCATTGTGTGGCAATGCTGTCGGTGAAGCATTCGGCTTTCTCTTCGACTTCAAAGGCAGTAGTGCCATCGGGACGAGTGAGAGGAGGAACGTGAGAGGCGGTGTCTACGCGTAAGGCTCGGGCCATGCTATAGTACGCTTGGTGGGACGGAGAGATATTCGCCATGAGATCGTTAATCTGAGCGTCTCGGAGTTCCGCGAGGCAAGACCTAACTTTACGTTGAAGCTGATTCGCAGCTGTTCTATAGGCGGGCGTGGGATATTTCTTGGCTCACCGGAGAGCCGCGTTCTTAGCTTTAATAAGATTGCTAACGGCTAAGGGAAGCGTGGGTTTGCCGTGCTTAGCAATCTTTTCGTTGTCACTGATGGCTGAGTTGATAGCATCAGTGAGAGAATTTACTAATGAATCAATTTTATCCGGGCTATTTAATTGTTCGGGAGAGATCGCGAGTGGAGAGTTCGGAGCCTCTAAGGCTGAAACTAACGTATTTTTAAAGCCTTTCCAGTTGGTAAAGGTCTTAGGAGATGAGACGTTATCATTCGGCGGTCCTAGCACGAGGGAGACGGGGCGATGGTCGGAGCCTAGGTCATCGAGCGGTTCGACAGACCTTAGATCAAGATTGATTCGCTTGATAATTGCAAAGTCGAGGATGTCAGGAGAGTAGGTCGGGTTGTTGGGATAGTGAGTGGGAGTGATGGGGGATATGACGTCTAAGTCAAGGGAGTTAGTGATGTCGAGGAGAGCGATACCGCTGGTGTTAGTCGATAGGCACGTCCAGTCAGTATGTTTGGAGTTAAAGTCTCCGAACATAATGACTGAATGGCCGAGGGCGAGAATGGCCTCAAAGTCGCTGCGGATTGGTTTGGTACTACTAGGTATGTAGATTGAAGCTATGATGATGGTCGGATGACCAGTCATAGCCAACCTACACACAGTGGCTTCCATGTTGAGGAGAGGAGGGGTAGGGAGAGGACAGCAATGGAAACCTCTTTTGTAATATATAGCGGTGCCGCCGAAACCGTCGGAGTTGGGCCTATCGTTACGAATAAACGCGTACTTAGGTATAGCGAATCCCCTGGAGCGGTTTGGAGTAAGCCATGTCTCCTGGAGAAGGAATAAGTCAGGTTCTTTGTTCTGAAGGAACAGTTTAATCTCGGGAAGGTTGGTGTTAAGGCTACGAGCGTTAAAAGATACTAGGGATAAGCCCTTGGGTTTAATACGACTGGACGCGGGATTCGCGGGTCTAGACATTACAATTTACTTATTTACGATTTTATACAAAAATAAAAAATAAAAAATTTACAACGAACTTACGAGCGAGTGATGCTCGTCTAACGCGAATAAACGCTCTTGAGGAGAGCGGGCGGCTCACAGTTTGCGTGCGAGAACAGAAATTTCCGTAATGTCGACGTTTTGAATGACGTCGAACACGGTCTGACAACTCCGGACTGGCCGCACAGCACACAGGCAGGGGGGAAGTGGATTCGGGAGTGCGAGTGCACTCCTTCGTAAAATGTGGATCCAGACACTTAACGCACCTGGGGGGCCATTGAGCTGGCAGCGGTGGCACTGCCCAGGGTGACCGCGGGGGTTGGGACGCTCGACGGAGATATTTGAGAGTCCGCAAATTGTGCGAGCCTCTCTAAAGATCTCCCTCGAGTTGGGAGTATTCGACAAGATAACTAAAGCTAACGGAAAGCGCCTACCGCGGTTAGAGTGCATCTTGTGCACTGCTTCGGCCGGGAAACCCTGGGACTTAAGGTCCTCGAGGATTTCTTCATTCGCGAGCTCGAACGGGACGTCCCGTAGTACTGCGCGGATCTTACGCTCCTCCGGGAGGGCGTAGGTGTGATACGCGATTTGTTTTAAGGAAAGTAACCTGGTGAACGCGCGGAAGTCATCGACGGTCGCGACTTGAATTTTAATTGTATCGCCAGCGTTGGCGGCTTTTAAGTAATTAATTTTGTGCTCTTTGCACAAGTTAGAAACCGCGGTCCAGCGCGCTTTTTCCCGCAGGAAGACGGGCGGAGGGAGCTGAGGTTTCGGCGGGAGAGCTATAGACCTGAGGGGTCTGGGCGTTGGAGGCCTGAGGGGCTGGGGTTGGGGCCTGAGGGGCCGGGGACGCGATTGATGCCTGCAAGGCCTGCGTTAGGATGTCTTTTGGGATGGAGACGCCTGCCGCAGCAAGCGCCTGGGTGAACGCGTTAATAACGATTAGCGGATCCATTAGGGAGGGTTGGGACAATAATATATATAAATATAAGTATAATAAAAGATGCCTAGTTCCTAAAAACCTAGCAAAATCCTAGCGGCTAACCTCCCTACCAGCGGTAGGGGGGCTGGGGAGAATAACTTAAAACTAACCGTAGTACGCCGAAGGCCGCTACCTAGAAACCTAAAAAAAAGGGTACGCAGGTAAAGAGTTGACCGCGTTAGGGTCAACCTTTACCGACAGAAAGGACAAATACACACGAAGAACACACAGATATGATAAAAATAAATATAAAAATAGGAGAAAAATAAATAAAATAGAGAAGAAAAAAAATATAAAAATAAAAGGACTGGTTCAGTACAAATTCGTTGTCACCGTTAAGTATCCTTTGTACTGAAACCAGACTACTTACGCTGGGCACAACACTGCACTCAGCACAAGCACAACACAACTTAGCACAGCACTTTGAAGACTAAGGGGCTTAGTCGCAAAGAAAAATCGCACTTCGATAGCACTCAGAGGGAGTAGAAAAACCTTGAAAACCGTAGCACGGAACCAACACGCTAAACTGTGACGTCAGTAGACTGGGCGCCACGGAATAACGGGAAAGGACCGATCAACGGAGAACGGGGTCTTGCACGTACGCACCGCGTGGCGATCGGAGCGAGAATGTGGAGAACACTAGGATACTCTGCCTCCTTTTTAATGTCTTGCATTCCTCGGCTTCTCCATCTTACCTACGTGAGCGCTTTACATTTGTTCGTTCTGTGAACGATTCAGTAAGGCCAAGTAAACGATTTCTTTTACGAATGCCTCCATACAAAACCGATCTCTACTCATACTCCTTCACAGTACATGCAGTTAGACTATGGAACTCCTTACCACATAGAATTCGAGAGTCGAAATCTATGCCAGTTTTTAAAAAGAGAGTGAAAGAGCATTATCTTTCTCAGACATGATTTTAGTTGTTATCCCGTAAGTATTATTTATGTAATTATATGATGTGTTCATGTATGTATTCAATGGATGCATTTGTATTTAAGTATGTATATAAAGTATTTATGTGTATGTATGTTATCTGTACGTATATTTATAAAGTTATGTATATATAACTTCTTCTTTTATTTAGAATTAGTATAAAAACCACACTAATTTTGTAGCTTTTGCCCCAACTCTCCAGTCCCAGGTCTACTGGTAGAAGTTTCATATGAAATAAATAGTACTATTGTACAAGCATTTTATCCCATTTATGACTAGTTATATTTTGTGTGAACATAAATTGTAAAATAATTAAATAAAGATAAAATATTTGTTTGTTTCGCCGAATGCTGTCGTCCACAGTTCTATAGCAAGCAAGTACTTTAATATAACATTGGTTGCTGACATTTTATAAGGTATTGACATTGTTTAATATTATGCACAACTACTTGATACATCGATCATCTTATTTTAGAAAGAATAGGTTATGTTTCAAGCAAGTCAATGGGTTTTCTCCGAGGAAATATAAAAATGTTACTATTTTCATAGGGACATCATTCGTCCGAGGTGTCTCATTTACCAATGTTAGAATACCGACTAATTTTGCCTGAGTTCCTGACGATTCCTTCCTTTTAACTAGATCACGACCACGTGTACGCGCTTATTATGGTGCTCAAGATAGAAACCAGAGATCCCTAGTGCTATCTGAAAACAGGTCTTTTCAGATTTTCTGATGCGAGTCGACTCCCCAAGCAGGGCCGGTCGAAAAATCCCGCGGCCGCGATCCAATTATTTTGATGCGTGGTCTAATCGAATTGATTCTGCGAGCTCGCGATTTTGTTCGAAATTACAATTTATTCAATTCCAAACGGATTCCATTAAGAAGCTGGCTCATTTCTATCAAGGTACAAACCTGCAATGCTAACGAAAAATATATGTTTTAATAGTTGTTAGTCAAACTTACTTCGGTATCACATATTGAAAAAGTCTCAACTATTCACTAGGAAAAGAAAAAAGGAAAAATGCTTGAGCAGTGTTAATGTTTTTAGAAATACTTTCAAGTGGCAAATCTGAGTTTTAAAATGACTAGTGTTAGATCCACAAGGGCTTATAACGCTGACTGACGGTGTCTAATAATAAAAGAAATAAATAATAATCGCCAAACACACCAACTGTATGGCCCCAAAGTAAGCAGAGCTTGTGTCATGGATGACCATACAGCGAACAGGGGGGGGGACCCAGAATAAACATACACATATGTATAACTATCCTCAACCCTGACCCGAGCAAACATCTGCGTTCATCACACAAGTGAATGCCCCGGCCAGGACTCGAACCTCCAGAGTATGAGACAGGGCTACCAGCCACTATGCTACTCGGCCGTCAAACTAGCTAACGACTACCTCACTACAGCGAATCTTATTTATTTATTTATTACAAAATCCACAGCTCTCAATTTAATTACAGTTATTAATTATCTATAATTTAATTATCTATAGCCTGTTATGGATCTACAATTTTTATTTTAATACATGTAGCAGTCTCCTATGAATACAATATATGACCTTATTAAGTAAGGTCATGGTCAAATGTAGTAGTAAATTAAATTATTTGAATGAGTGTATGTATCTTAGTTCCTTTACAATAAATGATAAAGTATTATTTAACAGCAAATAAACTTCGCTACAATTTTAGTACAATTGCAGCTCTATAACTATAGTTCTAATAAGTCTCAAAATACAACCCCCCCCCCCCCCCCGAGTTCACTGTACGGTCTAACACGAGGTATGCTTGCGTTATAACATAAAAGTTACATTAAGTACATAAAGTGTTTTATCGGGGGATTTATTATCACTTCAAACATTTTCTATTTGCTGCTAGAATGTATCCTGAGGAATCGACTAGCATATTGATGGCCTAAACATGTGTTTGTTGTCCAACAGTATTATGGGTTGAGTTGTTAGCTACCGTGGGCCGCCCTTGTCTTCATAGCAAATAGAGTTTCTATGAAGCATCAGCAGTGGTGGTACCACAATAGAATGCCGAAATATTTGACAAAGTAAACAAAAGCCTCGAGCTTAAAGTTTTCTCTATTCTAACTTCGTTATTTCCCTTCGACAATACCCTGGCTGTGCCTGCTAAAGCTCTATATATCTTATGCGCGTAATGGAGTATAAATGTTTTATATACAGGGTGTATACGAGCTGCGCGGGTAGCTCTATACACGGCGCTCGCTTCAGCAGCGCGCTTGAGATCTCGCGTTTACGAGCTCTCTCGGGCGTTTATTGTGCATTCTGCTGGTGGCCTATTACGTGTGGTCCTAGTTGTAGCTTCTGTATGGCTATCGTTTATTGATGACGATGGATTTGTTTATTTTATATATCGTAAGTTTTACCTGATATAGGATTAGAAGAGGTTTAAAAAAATATTTTTTATTATATAACTATACCCGCAGATTGAAGAGTACTCTGTCTTTTGTGCACCTCTGATAACGATTATGTAAAGTTTGTGATTTAGTTCGAGTAGTTAAGGCGTAAAACCGGAACAAACGAAGTAATTCACTTTGGCATTTATAACTTTTAAATAGTTTTTATGAGTGCTTGTCAACTATTATCAGCTAACAAATAGTCTGTCATCGTCTTGATTGTAAAAACTATGACAGTGTTCGTTTTAATCTGTTACTTAAGTTTATGATGGTAATTAATGCTAGGCATGTGATTTATATGAACAAATTGATCGAAAGTCAGTTGAATACTAAAACTATGAATAAAAGTTATGCCCAACCTTATATCCCTTCAAATTCATATATTGATTTCTCAACATTGATAATCACTTGTTCTTATTGACGTCAAGTAAAGCATGACTCTACCACCAGGTCGGAAACACCTTCGTGAAGAAGAACTGGCTAAAAACTTCACGGGATATTTTTTTTTCAAAATTTTACAGAGTCCTTTATGTCTATACAAAATTATTCTTATCTGCATCTGTTAGCTCGGCAAGTCTCACTCCCCCCAAGTACCCAAACGACGAACACCCTCAAACGGTACCCGTTCACGAGTTAACGCGGGATGCAGCCATCGCTTCCTCAACCATATTAGAGGGAAGTGAGCGACCCGGTAAACTTAGTTTGCGTGGCAGCACATGCTCAGTTATTATTTAAGTCAACATTTCCACTAACAAAAACAATAAAACTGACGTCAGAGTTAACCAGCAGTGTGTTATTATTCATTATTGTTAGCAAACATAACGTCTGTAAGTATTTCAACAGTTAACATGACCAAAACTACAGCACTAGCTAACCGCTCAAAATAGCTAGCATTACTCATCGTGCAACCCATGTTTGACTTAACCGGAGGTTTGACGGCCAGTTAGGCTTTTGTTGTAGTTATAGTTAAATGGTGCAACCTACCCTTATGGAACTCAGATTAAGGTTGACAACAAAATCATGATCGCAAGTGTGTAGCGTGTATGTACCTTTCTTCAGCATAACATTTTTCTATGAAGTTTAATATCAAAACAAAAGATGGTGAAACTTTTGTTTTTTTTCTTGGACACTATCGTACCGACTGCCTATGTATTTGACGTGACTCAATAAATTATGTTATGCTCTCATCGAACATCAGAAGCTTCAAAATACGAAGCTTTCATTTTAAATCGAACCTATTTATATTATATTTTAAATTGAACTTGCTAAATGAATTAGATACAGCGCGACACGTAATACCCCCCGCGGAGCAGGTGATTCCGGCGTCTGTTTACGAGCGGCGGCTAACGAGCGCTCGCGATTGTAAAACGAATGATTGGCTCGATGACTCGCGCCGGGCGGCCGGCGGCCGGCGACCGGGGACGGTTCCATGGCCGGCACGTGACAGTTCATGCTGATGGGCGTCATTAAGATGAGATTGGCTTCTAGTTTTAAAAGGTTGTCTCTTTGGAGACGAGAATCTTTTGAATCGTGGTTGTTCACACTTTAAAGAAAGAACAAAGCATTCACTTCAAACAAACAGCCATACGTCAAAAGCATTGGAAAAAACGTAGAAATAAACAAGGGAACAAAGCATCATAAACATACTAAGCTTTCACACCAAATATCTAAAAACAACATTTAAGTTCTGTGGTTTATAAATAAATAAATAAATATTTCTAACAATCACACCACATTATCTAGCCCAAATTAAGTATCATTAAAGAACTTGTGTTATGGATACAGCTTATATAATAATATAAATAAGCTTAATATAAACACACATAGATATTTATATATATATATATATATATAAATATTAGAAATACACTTAAATAAACGTAAATACACATCCATGACTAGGAAGCAAATATGATAAAATATCTGCCCCTACCAGGATTCGAACCCGGGACCTCTGGCATGGAAGGCAAGGCTACTTACCTCCACACCAAACAGGCCGAAAAATGTACACCTGATGAAAGTCTGCATTTTCTGCATCGACATCAAGATTGCGTAAATACAGCCTTACTTCGTAGACTGAAAAGAAAAGAAGCTGGTGGAAAAAAAGCACTACTAAGAAATATACATATAAGAATGCAAATAAATAAATATAAAAAGATAAATACAATGTAGTAACGCACATACAAAAATGTAATAATTACAACACTGAATAAGAATAATAAAATGATAGTAATAATAATAGTAAGGACAGTTTTTAGGTAGATGTTACTTCTGACAACACAATAAAGAGATACAGATTTCTTAAATACAGAATTTATGGCTGGTCGACGTTACGTTGCCGACATCAATACGTTTAGAGTCATCATGAGGACAAACAGCAAAAACCTGATATTGAGTTGAGAAACCTTACAATTTAAAGGATTTATTAAAAAACGACTATGGCAACTATTACAAACACAATTTAAATTTAAATAAACTACTTATATAGGAACTTAAATAAATTTAATTTTTCTAGTAAATAATATTGACTAAAACATGCAGCCGTCTCCAGTGGAACATTCGCAAACGGAGTTTTTCTACATTTTCGCTGCATGCGAATGGCTCAGGATGAGGCAACACGGACTTTCTAAAAAAGATCCTTTAGCGAGGTGGGTAGGGGAATGTGAGCTTGTAGCCAGTGCAGTAGCGAAATATTATAATCATGAGTCTCTACCTCTTAGAATCTCAATGAAGCACTTATTATTGTGTCCAAAATTCAAAATAAAAGGTCGCATTGAACTTTCGCCCGTAATGACTGAAGGCAAGACCACTTATCGGTTGTGATAACGACGTTGTTATCTATCAGATAATTTAAACCAAAATAAATTAGACTGCATACATTTATTTTGCCACCCCCCTTGTATCTTATTCGTTCGTTTTATCGAAAAATAATATGCTTTTTTTTTATACAATTTCTAATATATTAGGCGCACAAAAATACGTAATTCAAATGTTATGAAATCATTATATTGTTTGAATATAGGTGTAAAAGATTTTTTGATGCCTAGACCTGTGTAAATATTGCAAAGTAAAATAAATACTAATGAATTTATTTGCTATGAATAAGTGGACAGAGTTATTTCATCATTATATTATATTACACGATGAAGTCTGATCACGTTACCACGTCGCACTAAAGTTTATCTTATCTGCCTTTCTACTTTTTCTAAACTAATATGTTTACTCGTTCACACTGTATTCGCTATGAACTCCGGGACTGCAGGCTGGCGAGATGGCAATGCAGCCGAGCAGGGTGATGTCGGGTACACTCCTATATGTAGGTTTTCATTTGAAGAAAATAATTTGTTTCTTTATTATTTAGTCAACACGATTTTCAATGAATAAATGCTAAGCGAAGCGCATTGATGCGAAGAATAATGTGTTGTTATATGTATTATATATGTTATATTTAATGTAAATTAGGGAAATTCAAAAGCTTAAAAAATATAGGAGTCAAATAAAGCCACATAAGGCATGCAAAATAAAGGACGCCTAAGTGTCACTAACATTTCATCAAGTACGATTCAAAAAACATTTATGTTTAAAAAAAATCATTACAATATTAGCTATTTTTGCATTAAGTGAATTCAAACTGTTCAGTGGCTGCCAGTACGTTTCTAGTTCTTCCAACTGGAGAGTTTTCTTGCACAGATATTATTAGATCAAAAGTTTCATTTTCAATCACAACTAAATCATTATTTGATATGAACCTCGAATCGAAATTTAAATAGAATAGACTGGGAACCGCCCTCGCAGTCATCTTGTTTTTTTTACATTTCTTTCGGATGCAAATGCCCGATGCCCGCGCGGAAATAGGGGATCGGGTACATTCGGTAATGCATTCCGACATCCCCCTCATTAGGGGGGATTGTTAACGAAAACCTGGGAGCGTTTGATTTCTTCTCGTGGCTGTTTTGGGGCCGGCGGGGATTATTCCTGCTTACTTTTATTTCACATCTAAACTCCGTATGTGATCGCCGAAAATACCTGCCCTTAATCAAAGGAAAGTGCTGCTAAATGGGAAATTCCGTATAATAAAGTGTGCAACTTTTTATTAGCGTTTTTACACCTTCCTTTAGTATCCGTGGCACGATCCCCTTGATCTTGTTTTGAAAAACTTTATTTTGCCTCTCGATGGTTAATAACTAGCTATTGGTAAACGAGAGAAGTTCGTTGGAAAAATGAAAAATCTACATTCCGAAACAAAGAAGGCTTGCGAATGATCGCATGTGAAGTTTCAATTAAATTTTCTTTGTCCATACGAACAAGGAGAGGTGGAGGCGGGATCTTTGGCTCCGCGCCGCGGGGCTACACACGCGATGCCTCGTAAATCAATACCATCGGACCCTTATTAATTAGTGCGTTACGCGACCCCCACCCACCACCCGCGGCCCCGGCCCCACCGGGACTTCCACGCCGCGTACTGCGTATTTAATTACGACCACCGCGCCAGAGGATGCTCCCAGCCTTTAAGTATTGACACGTTATTCGCGCAACTTAATTAAGAATTAAGTACGTTTCACTTCGAGAGTTTCATTACCCTTCGGAGCAGACAGGATCCGTTTTCAAGAACCGTCGAGGATGCTGACCTAGTTCTAGAAGCAGAGGGAGTCATCAAGAACAGATTATCGGGCGATGTTGTAAATCGCAGGCAGCGGGCGGTGCGTCGGCCGGCGGCAGTTAGGGAGGCAGGGGGCACGAGACGGCCACGTACTGGAGCCTTCGCCGGATATTCGAGCCTATATACAACACTAGCCGCCTTGGGCTTCGTAATTAATAGCGAGGCGAGAGGCCGGCGGACGGTCGCAGCCCTAATCTCCAGCCCTAATCATTATTCAGCGAGTTTTCCTGCTGTTTATGCTGCTGCGAACGTGCCTCAAAGAGAGCGAGAGTGGCTCGCTACGCACTGCTTTATTTACGTCGATTTTTTCGCCATTCGGACTCGCAGAGCCGTGAATATAATTTGACGGACGCTTCTCTCATTAGGATTATTAAGTTAGCTTCATTATTCGGGACTCGTCTCACGCAAACATTGTTCTTATAGATTGATATTCGGTGTAGTGTTTTGTCGGGAATTAGGAGTCTCGAGGGAAGGAACAACAATGGGCGGTTTTAATAAATCTTTCGTGGGAAGTAAAAGATTGTTCGTTCCGGTTGTTTTCCGTTTACTTCATTTGCCATCTTCGTTTAAACTTTCAATGTTCTAATAGGCCTCACGTAAACATAGCCGAGTATTGTACAATAATTAATTGACTATGAAGTACTACCAAAATATATGTCTACCTTAAATAATTCGCAATATAGTTTCCAATGAAAATTGACTGTTATATATAATATATGTAATTTGAAATATTTGTCTTTTTTATGAAATACTAATTAAATCCCAAAATTTAAAACTGTTTTCCCTGACGTATAATAAACATTTAAGTTGTAATGACTCGTTGTTCCAGATGATTAAACTTTTGTCGTTTTTCTTTGAGTTATGTAAATATTCGTTCAATGCGCGTTGATGTTGCGCTCCGTTGGGAATGTTTGCACGATCAAAGTTAATCATTCCCAAAAATCTTCTCAGTTCCTGCACTGTTTCTGGTCGTGGATATTCGGTGATGGCCTGGAGCTTGTCTGGTATTTATTTGAAGACCTTTGTTTTTGTGTTTCTGTAGTCGTTTAAATACTTCTTCTAGTAGTCTCTTATGTGAGGTCTCGTCTTCTAAAGCGCAGAGCAGATCGTCGAGAAATGCGTATATAGGCAGTCCCCGCATGACGTCATCGATGTGCCGTTGAAATGTTTGGCCGCTATTTCGCAAACCGAAACACATTCTTGTGAATTCGTACAATCCAACCGGCGTAATGATGGCCGTGTTCTTAATATCCTCTTCCCGAATTTCAGTTAAAAGTAGGCCTTCTGAAGATCAATTTTCGAAAATATCTTCTTCCCCCTTAGGTTCAGGGTAACATAATAAAAATTTTGAGATTACATAATAACGTATTAGGTTTTCAAAGTAATATTAATCATTTACAAACAATATAAATAACAAAATAATATTTACCTTCGTCTTCAGCGTCACTTTCCATCAGGTGAGATAGAAGACAAACTTTTAATCCTTTTTCAATTAAAAAAAAAGTTAAACGAACGCAGCCATCGAGTCAATTCCCTCCATTTTAATTTTCATAACCTATCTTTTTCTGTAACATTGAAAAGCAAAAGTTGAGCAGTATAAAGTTTTGGCGGGATTTGGGTCAAAGTTGCTGGGAAATATGCAATGGGGTCTGACTGTGTCGTACCCCACGTTTATATAGCTATACATATGTTCGGGTGGCTGTCTGGCTGTCGCGGCGCCTGTCTGGAGAGGAATTAAGAAGTTGAGATTTGTTTTAAATATTGGAATGTTATCTCCGGGAATAACCGTAGGAGAGAGGGAAATTAGTTTTTTTGTCTCTTCTGGAAGAAAATTTTCTTGCAAGTATGATATTCGCGTCAATATACAGACTAGGAGTAACCTGTGTATTAGTTGTGTATAACTCGTTAATAAATTTTGGGCCGACTGCACCATGTACCTAACTATGACCCTAAAAAACGCCTCACTATGCGTCCAATTTAAGATTAATCTTTGCTAAATTAATTTAGATAATATCAACGACCTGTTATAATTAATTTTTAAGTTTTGTTTTTCATATATTTAATATACGTATTAATTAACTGTTACTGTGGATACTTTACTGATTTGTAAGATTAATTTTACTACCCTGCCCAATTGTGCTAATATATTGTATGTTTCCCAAATAATAAATAAACAAATAAACAATCTCCAGTTAAGTCAAAAATGGCTTGCAGCATTTTATCAATGGTTAAAATGACGTCATAACTAACGCTAACCAAAACTGCTCGATTTCGGTCAAGTTTACTGTCAAAGTGTAGACGTTAGAAATGTTATGAAATGAAACGAAATATTTGTTTCTCAACATTGACAATTACTTGTTCTTATTGACGTCTAATAAAACATGACTCTACCACAACCAGTTCGGAAAAGCCTTCGTGAAGAAGAACTGGCAAGAAACTTCACGGGTATATTTTTTTCAAAATAATTTTACAGTGTCTCTTTATGTCTATACAAAGTTATTCTTATCTGCATCTGTTAGCTCGGCAAGTCTCCCTCCCCCCAAGTATCCACACGACGAATACCCTGGTGCAACTCGCAACTGTTGAGCTCTGACGTCATAGTTATTGTTTTGGTTAAAGGTAATCCTGACGGGAACAGTACCTGAGCCTGTGCTACAACGCACCCTTGGGGTTTAATCGTTTGATTTGTGAACCAAACCTGGTAGTCCAATGAAAGGAAATATTTGCAAACGAGCGGTGTATGTTGTCTATTTGATAATTTCTCTAACCAGCTAATTAGTAGCTTTATTAACAGCTTAATAATCTATGGTGTATGGTTCGGTTACTTATTACGGAACAAATTTGCTTGTCTCCCATGTTTTCAAAATAATTGTAATTAAATCCTAAAAGAAATCTTTACGACTAAACGTACTTTATTACAAATGATTTTGTTCAATAAGTTTACCAGTCCTGTCTGGTAGTTAATTTTTGAAGAATTACTTAGGTAGAATTATGATTTTCAATTGAGGCCGTTTTGCCGTAAAAACGTTTATGTATTCTGTACAAAGCGTCGGTGAGGCTGTGGTTGAGGCGCTGGCTCCTCCATCTTAAGGTCCTGAGTTCAACCCCCAGTGACAACCAAATGTACCAAATGTATGTAATGATGGATTTTAACAACTTAAGTACATAAACTCGATGCTCTTGAGAAGGACAACATCTTGAGGGCACCTGCATGGCTAAGAAATGAATTCGAAAGTATGTGAAAGTCTTCCAAGCGTGGTGGACTATATATATAATAGCCTGGAACCACCCTCGTCCGGCTAAGACTGTAATCCCTGCAGTGAGTTGATTAAGGTTACAAAAACAGTCAGTGATTTGAAGCCGACTTACAATATATCCATACATAATCAGCATACTGTGTGATCAGACCAGTCTTGTAAACAGGTTTGTACCAAACAACCAAGCTGTAGGAACACGCGCCGCGTCCCCAGGCCGGCGAAGAGCGCTGGAATACAGATTAGCTCATCTAATCGCAGACTGACCCGGGGCGGCACAAACTGCCTCATTAATAGTATCGCATGTAGGTTACATTCCATATCTTATCTAAAGGTCGTTCAAGTAATTTGTGCGCGCGCCTCTATGTGTGCGTTTGATAACTTTTGCAACCAGCTGTCGATACAAAACAAAGACCCTTTTTTGCCATTTAGCTGAAGTAAACCTAATCAATCCCTTTATAGATTTCACTCGTAGACTTTAATCGCGTATAAATATTTAATTTAATAATAAATTAGTCAGACTAAGAGCTGATTGTTCAATGCTAACTTTTATCTTGAGCATAACTTAAACACATGACAAGATTTTTTATACAAATTATATCAGGTTCTCAAAATTATTCTACCGATAAAAATTATCTGAGCACTAAACGATTAGCCCAAAGAAGAATAAATTATTATGAAGCTGTTAAGACGTTAGGTAACAAAAACACGCATAATCAAAAACCAAAGTTTAAATGATATTCTGTTTACTTAATTTATGTGTAAGTATTATTGCTTAAAGTCAAAAACTTTGATGAATCAATTAAAAAGGATATCGTTGCTATGGACCTTCAAATGTGAGATATAAATTGTTGGCATTATTCTTTGATTCCATAGTATTAATTTTGAGACGGAATAAGATTATTTGTACCCGTAATTGGATTAGATATCTTATAAGCATGCGGGTCCAGAGTGTGTAAACACAACGAAGTCCGTGATTGTTTCCTCTTAATATATATTTACATGAAAGTGCAAAACAAAAACTCTAATGAGCAACATTGAGGTTTGCAAAACGCATTTAAAAGTACATCGCTGGTAAACTAGCAGACCGATCATAAAATGAATATAACTTGTATAGCCCCCAACTAAAGCTTGTCTTTTTGCCTTACAGAAATAACAGCGAGATTAAGCTGGTTCTATACATGATGTTACATTTTATAAAGAGGAAAGATTTGTGTGTTGTCATGTAAGGTTGCCTATTTTGTTTCATAAATAAAATTTTTATTCATAATTAATATGTCATAAAGTTTTTCGTCACACCTATCGAGAGTCCGAAATAAGACGACATAGTGGCATATTAACTGAAGTTGATCGATGATTAATAATAATAATAATATATAATAAATCCCCAGACAGACACACGAACTGTATGGCCCCAAAGTAAGCAGAGCTTGTGTTATGGATGACCATGCAGCAAATGGGGGGTTATAAGAATAAACACGCATACAAATAAATACAAACAACCATTACCCGAGAGCAAACATCTGTGTTCATCACACAAATGAATACCCCGGCCAGGACTCGAACCTGAGACCTCAGGCGTATGAGGCAGGGGTACAAACCAGAAATTCTTTCAAGATTAGCAGTACCTTTTTTAAAATATTGTATGAAGTCTAAAACAATAGAACTGATTTTAAAAATTCTTTCAAAATTAAAAAGGGTAGGTTTCATTATCCAGAAGAAACGTAGGCAAAACTTTATCCCGCGTTCCCGGATTACGAGTTTCGCGGTAGTCCCTCTAAGTATCCATAGATGCTGACATCTTCATTGATTATTTTCATCCCAATTTGTGTACATGTTACCATATACATAAACGTGTCTGCCCTTCGAGAAGCTATACGGCCTTTAAATTATACCAAACTTGATGCCACTGCCAAATTCGTTCATATTCCCCAAATTTTTTAGTTGGCACAAACGCTAAGGATTACCCTTATATCTAAGCAAAGTAATATCAAAACCATAAGATATATTTTGACTAAAATGAAAACATCGACAGCCTCATTCAAAAGCATAACATCCGTAGACATAAAGATATAGTCGGAGCTTTGGAATCATTCTAGAAAGAAGATTAATTTGTAGATGTTATGAGTTTCCAACACACAAAACACATGTCCAGGCCCGCCGTTCCCAAGGTAGTATGCTCGTAAAAGACATGACTACTGGGACCCCTGGAGGATGAACCTGCCCCAAGTTGGATAATTAACCGATTCGGCCAGCTTTGCCTCCGTCGTAAATGGGAATGTGTAGTTTTCTGTTAATTACAGGTTTAATTGCTCACGGCTAGTTACTACCCGCGGTCCGGCGATTTTATAGAGATCTATAAAATATTTTACTTACTTTTTATTGAATTTACGGGAAGATTAAAAGCAGTTTTATTATTTAAATTTTAGTCAGGAAGATCTGGTCTCCAAAACAAGTTATTATTTATGAATGTAATTTTGTTTTATTTTAGTAATAATCAACGCTTTGTTTTTTATGGTAAAATAAATCAAAACTCCAAAGGAAATAAAACTGACTTTCATTAAGTTTTATAATTTTTAACAAGCTTTACGTGGAATTCACGTTCTTCTATTAGCAATGCATCTTACCGGCAAATACATGTACTTAGCTAGATTATAGCTAAGATATACCTGGGCTCATAGACTGTATTATATTCAGACTAGTTTTAATCAGAATGTACATTTGCTGATACAAAGCCTTACTTGAAGCATACATCTTTTTCTTGCTAGGAGCCAAAATTATTGAAAACGTTATGTTATATGAGTCCCACCTCAACCTTAGAAAAGTGTCAAACTTTTTGAACTGACTTTGCTCTCAAGTAATCTGCAATTAAAATATGTCCAAGTGAGGCTACATGGACCCATCAAAACTTCAGTGACTGAGTTGTTGAAGATCAGACTACGGCTGACCTGCTCTCAGGTCCTGCCTGTCAAACAACCTGCACACAAGCCGATTTAAACATGGCTTCGGCAAACGATTTGAGCGTACCGCACTACTGGCAAATAATAGTGTTTTTACATACATTGATACGAGAGAAGAACCTCTCCAATTGAAAAACCACGAAATCTTAATAAGTTTCATCATTTCTCCAAATTTCGGTTGAGCGTGACCGCCATAAAGACCTTACATAAAGTATATTCCTAATATAAAAAGAAAAAGAAAAATATATATTCCACAAAAAAGTCATTCAATTTAAAAACATGTAACTAAAAAGAATCTTACATTATACCCAATAATTGATCACCAAACTTGCTTTGCCGCACACGCTCGCGTCCGCTCTTGAAGCGTTTATGACCAGGGGGTGAACTACCCCCAGGGGGGAGTGGGCTGACCAGTGCCCATCCTGTCTTAATCCCGGGGCCGCGATTACGCAGTCACGTACTTGGCGAGGGTCGAAGGGCTGTGCTGTAGTGGTGGATGTAAGATGTGTGGAGCGAGTAACAGGGTTGATGGTCTTCTGACGTGTCTATTTTCAGCTTTGAAAAGTAATAACGGAATTAAAAGAATTATAACCTGGTATCCTGGTAACCTGGTACAAGTCATTTGTGCGCGGGACTTATTTGTGTTAAACTTTACTACTGTGTGTGCGTAACAAAAATGTACACGCATACCATACGCGATGAGCACACGGTTTGACAAGATGGCGGGTGCAACACAAACTTACTTGCAAATTTACAAGCACACGAACAAGTGAGTCCGCGAGCTGACTTGAAAAATGACTTGAACCATTTGTAATGTACATACATAAATTATAGTTGTATTACTAATAATTTGCTGCTTTTTTAGGCAAAATATTACCAGATGATTTGTCAATAAAATGGAAGAAATGGAAAGGTCAGAAGACGTCCTGGATTTTTGAAATGTGTAAAAATATAGCCTTCCATAAAACAAGTTCTGTTTTCCTTCGGTCCATACTCTTGACGTGATTATTATGATAACTCGTATATTTGATACATTTTGCTTATTATATTATAGCAAGCGCTGGACACAGTCGCGGGTCCTGCCAGAATTACTTAGTTACACTGCGCTTACGTCCATTGTACACTACACGCCACTCCATCTACATGTACGTGCAAACGTGTTTATATACACAAATCTATTTTAGACCATTTACCTAGTTATTTACATATTCAAAACATGCATTTAAGTACATTTACCAATGCCTAACTTCTGAATCGTGAATAAATAAAAATGACTTTCAACTTAATACATCTAGAAGATGTTGCATTTCCAAATAACAGATGTCAAAAACTCTGCGAATTATCGGCTTGACAAATGGAGTTTAATATTTGCAATAGGTACTTTAGCGTGCGCTTAAACATTTGAGCATATTTGATATATTATAAACAACAATTTTAAAAGGCCCTTTTTCTCGCACTAGCTTAATTTTGCTAGATTTCATATCAACAAACTATTTATGGTATTAAAAATATATAAGTATAATTGTACTTATATATTTTACTTATGTACTTATGCAAGATAATAAACGCGTATAAATATAAAATGAACTAAGTTTGATGATTTAGTCGAGGCACATTTACATTTATATTTTTATCGATATCTATCTATAGAAGATCTACGAGTTCTACACAAACACGCGACATATAGTAAAGTTACAAAAATGAAAACTACAACTTTTAAGATAACTTAGCAGGTACCTACTCATTTCCTCTTTGTGTGTAATCGGAGAAGGCTCTTTTCCGAGATAAATGTTCCACCTAGTTTGGAAGATAAGGAATTATCGAAATCGTCTCGAAGCCATAAAGCCTTTAATAGAGCAAAACGGGCATAACCTATACAGCCCACTCGCAGGCTAAACACGGATTTCTGCAAAGTTCTATTTATACCCGAGTCCAGTGCACTATCCCGTTTCACGAGGCCTCAGTTAATTCGCATCCAGCCCAAAGAGCATGGGTCAACTAAGCAGAAACAACACGCGTCCGCAGAGTAACCTAAAAGGCAGGCCCTTATTTACCTACCTACATGCTTGCACAGAGTATGTAGCTAGCTCAACAGAGCAGTCAGTGGGAAGGTACAGTAGAGTAGAGTGTGGCAACGTCGATGAATATCGATACTTTTTAGCAGAATTTGTAAATCATGAGCGGCCTTGACGTTGCGTGTTTGCACGAAGATTTCTTTACGTTCAGTAAATTAAATAAGTTATTAGAATCTTTTGTACCTAACCATGTTATATATTGTTGACAAGTGGCGTAGTGAGTAATCGAGTCCTGATCGGGACAGTCGTTTGAAAAACACAAATGTTTGTTCTCGGGTTATGGTTGTTGTTATTTATACAGGGTGTCCTAGAATACTTTTATTTTTTAAATATTTTTTGATAGCTGGCATGACTTGGCCTGTCACCCGGTTTTGCCATGACGTTGATTTTTGTCATGATACCCGGTATATGTATGTTTATACTCGGTTCCCCCAGTTTGCTGTATAATTATCCATAACACAAGCTCTGCTTGCTTTGGGGCTAAACAGTACGTAAACTAGCCTGGGGATTTATTATAAAAAAATTGATACTTACCGCAGGAATATACTATTCCGTTATCCACTATGTAAAGTTTAATTGCAGAAGGAGTACTCCATAACAGAAATATAGAATACACAATTATTTTTTGACTAATGTAAAGATCAAGATTTTCATTACTTTATTTGTTCTTTGTTTACTTGCATACACCTCTGATGGATTTTCAGTTGTTGAATGAAATTAAGCCTTATTACAATGAAATAAGAGAGTTAAAAAAGAACAATAGATTCAACAATAAGCGCCTGCATGCAGTTACACTTATTTTATTGGTTTTAATATTAATATGCGCATGTACAGTATATCGACATCGATAATCAGTGGCATCATGCTAGTCGTTCACAGCGGCGAGTGTGCTCGTCGATAAATTCCAGGCGCGTTGTCAATCGCGCGAGGAGCGTCCCGGAATTAACGGTGCGGCGCGGCTGTCAAGGCGCGCGGCCCTGGCTAGGGCTGTCACTGTCAAACGATACATCTATATCTGTTCAAATACGCGGAACTTTGTGAGTAATAGGGATGAAATTCCATCCGGTTTTTCCTTATAAAATAATTGATTTTCAGAAATACGTAATTTCTTTAGTCTTGTAGATCTATAGAGTTCTGCTGTGCTATGATAGACAACAAACACCATATAGCTTGAATATGAAGAAAATTAAAACTTATGTGATATGAAAAACAGTGCACTCAAAAGAATACGAATTAACGGAAACGAAATGAAAATAACTAAGCAGAAACAAAAAAAGCTATTTATCGTATGATTTTGTATATGATCTTGCATTTTAAGGTTTTATTATCAAGGTATAATATAATGGTTCGTTTAAAACTAAAGATTTTCGAAGCAAGTACTAAAGAGGTTGTACATAATGATGCAGTTCAAATCTCCATAATATTTGTTGCTAGTTTAGAAAAAGTTTTTTTTCGGAGTCACTCCAAAACTCGGGCTCTAATTTCATTTTCTAAAACATTTTAATTACTCTTATTTCATAGTTATCACTGGACTCATTATATTTAATACCTATTTGAAAAATTCTGGGAAGAACTATTCGATACTTTGAAAAAGCAGTATAATGATGATACTGTATTAGTTTTGGCAGCCCTCGAAGCTTTGTGAATTAGGAAGGCCGCACACACGAGGCTACGTGAGTGAGTGAGCAGTCGCACAGTGCGTCCGCGCCCTTATCGTCCGCGATGACAAGTTACTGGCACATTCGCTGGGGTAATCCATAATGTGGACGTAGCTGTGAATCGCCGTCGGCAGATAACTTAGCAAAAGTTTTTGTTGACGGTGGTGTGTAAAATAATCGTTTCTATTGATTAATAAACTTAAGAAAAAGACGAGACAGAGAATTTAGATATTTAGATTCACCGCTAAATAATAAGGGATTTTCCACGATAAAATTAGGAAAAAAGGTTGCTTCAATTACTTACATCGATGATCGCACTAAGCAAAGCTGGTCCAGGTGTAAAGTATAATATAGCAGCTGGAAAGGTGACGAAGTTTCTAAACCACTGCCTATTCAGTACTCAAACAATTAAATAAAAGTAAAAATAATACTAAAATATTTATGACAGACTGTATGGCCTATAAGACCCTGACTAGCGCCATCTATTGTGTAATTCATTTACTATTTTTCCAAGCTGTTAAAAAATAATTGCAAGTGAATTCTTCATATGGGAATTACACAAGAAGGTAGAATATGCATCATTTTCAAAAATACTTTTCACGTCTACGTTACTATATTTAGGTATTTCGCCAAATGTCGTATTTTGATGCTTGCGCAGGATGACAAGGTTCGTCGTTGGGCTGCACTGAAGATGTCAGTATAACCTAGCCGCAGCCGATTGTCATCTTTCATAGAACTTTACTTAGAAGGCTCGTTGGAGTGTGAATTTGATTTCACAATTCATCATGCCGGTTCATTTTGTAGATTTGATATGCACAATCACAACGATTTCTGTCCGAGTGAAGTGGCGTACCGGCGCTTCCGGGGCAGCTGCCTGTGGACACAGAGTTTAATGCTAATTACAAAGATTTAAGTTTTATTTGCTAACAAACATTTCTTTTATAATATTTATATATTAGACTGTAAGGTAAGGAGGTTATCTATGGAGCTGGTGGCCTAAAATATGGTTTAAATTTGGTTTTTTTATTGGTTTTTTCTATGTTGTGGGTGCTCTCTTTGCTTCATTTAATTTAATGATTAACATCGATTTATCAATTTACGTACACACATATAAACACTTGGAAAAATAAATAATTAATTTCCGAATAAGTTAACAGAAGACGAAAAAATTAAACAGAAGCATAATCTTTAGGGAGAAGTGCAACTTCACCCCTACAACAACACCACAGATAATCAAAAATTTGCTTCCGGTATCAAAATAAATACAATAATTTATCTCGAATTAATTACTCATTTTCATTAACTAACATAGAAACAAACACCTAAAATAATCACAAGTATTCATTCATTTTATAAAAGAACAAAACAGCATTAATTCCTGAAACGTCCAACGCTCCCGAGAAAGATTTCGCGCGCGAACAAGCGTTGTAACTATTTTTCAACAAAAGGACCTCGTGGCTCCAGAAGGCAAGAATGTACGTCAGCGCTATGACAGTGACAGCCGTTCTCATTCCGAGTGTTCCCTCGCTTTCTGCCCGCCGTTTGCGATTTTGCCATTTTCTCGCCGCCGCGTGTCAACCTGATTTCATAAACACTCAGACAAGTAATTAATACGTAATGTAATAATTCGAGGATCTAATGAAATGGAACTCCATCACGTTGCCGAGAATATTAATTAATCAATATAACAAATAAATTACTTGTCACTTTCACGTGAATGACTACGGTATTTGTCGATTCATGTGTGTTTTTGTTTTTACTGCCTCTCATTTGGGGCTTTAATTTTACTGTGTACAAATAAACCTAATATATTAGGTCTTTACCTATGAAATTGCCGTTTTTCACGAAATAAATGAATCGTAATTTTTTTATATATTTTTTATTTCTATTAATCAAAATAATCACCCATGCAATCAAAGCATCTTTGCCAACGCATTGGTAGCTTATTGATGCCTTTCTTGAAGAAATCAGCTGGACGGGAGGCAACAAATTCTTCAAAGGCATTTTGTACTGCCTCTCGGGTATTGAATTTTTTTCCCGCCAAGAAGTTATCCAAATTCTGGAAAAAGTAGAAGTCTGTAGGCGCAAGGTCTGGTGAGTACGGCGGATGACGGAGAACTTCCAACCCCAACTCTTGTAGCTTGGAGACCGTCTGCTGTGCAGTATGAGGTCGCGCGTTGTCGTGCAGGAGCAGTGGAGCCGAACGATTGACCAAAGCTGGTTGGAGACGTGCGAGCTTCTCCATCATTGTGTTCAGTTCTTCACAGTACACATCTGCGTAATGCTTGTCCCGTTTGGCAAGAAGCTGTGATGAATTACACCCGCGTTAGACCACCAAACAGTGACCATCACTTTTCTAGGGGTAAGTTTACTTTTAGGGCATTGTTTGGGTGCTGAATCAGGGTCCAACCAACTTGCTGAGCGCTTACGATTGTCAAACAGGATCCATTTCTCGTCACAAGTAACAATGCGGTTCAGAATTCCTTCATTTGTATGCCTGCTGAGCAGTGCAAGGCACGTCTCCACGCGTACTTCGCGCTGGCGGTCATTGAGTTCGTGGGGTACCCATTTGTCAAGCTTTTTTACCTTGCCAATTTGACGCAAATGGAACAATATTGTTTTGATACTAACGTCAAAAGCTGCTGCTAATTCCGCCGTGGATTGAGTTTCATCAGCTTCCACAATTGCCTTTAATTCGTCATTGTCGACCAAAGTTTTCGGACGACCACGGGGTTCATTTTTCAGGTCAAAATTTCCAGAACGGAAGCGGGTAAACCAATAACGGGTGGTGCGTTCGTTTGTAGTGTTCGCTCCGCAAACGTCGTTGATGTTGCGTGCCGCTTGTGCCGCTTTGCTGCCACGACGGTACTCATACTCCATAATTACTCGAATTTTTAACTTATCCATGATGACGAAAAATGTTCGAATGCGTTGAAAACAAAACACTTACTATTAAACAAATGACGATTTTAGAAAAAGAATTCCATGTTTGTCAAATAAAATTAATTTGAAATTAGAATTATTAGTCAAAAAAAAAAATATTTTCATTTGAAATGGCCAGTACGGCAAAACGGCAGTTTCATAGGTAAAGACCTATTATTAGAACTAAATAACTTGTTGAAAAAGGTGGTAATTGGTTAAATTGCTACTGTGTTTCGTCTAATATCATGGTAAATAAAAGTTACCTACATAGTTACTAGATCATCTTTTGCTGTCAAAAATGTTTGATGTGAAACGAAAGCTCTACATTATGTTACACAAGCCTGTGGGTCCTTATTGATATTAAATAACTATCTCTACTTCAACCCTAATCTTCTAAACTAACCAACCGAAATTTTAATAAACAACCTTCTTGCTTTAAAAAAGTTTCACTCAATTTTCTAATCACGCATGCTTCGCTCCCGAGTCCGCTCCATGGAGGCGGGTGGCGTGTTCAAGCCATTAGCGCGGCGACATCGTTCGTCGGCGACCTTTCTTGCCAACGTAAACTTTGCGTCGAGTACCAGTCTTACACCTTTGCAATAAGAACTATTTTCACATGAGGAATGTCGTAATATATGTTGCTTGTAACATGCATAATTTAGGTGCGGATACTCGCTCGCGATTGTTATGGCGGACGCGAGGGTATTGGTTTTGGCGGGAAAGCAGCATGGCGCTGTTGTCGCGAGATAACCGCGGGTGGCGAAACCGATCGCAATATTGCTTGGAAAATATATTTACCTCACTGTGCTTTAATTTTATGGCTTTGGATGGCATTTTAGGCGAAGTGCGATTAAAAAGGTTTTAATAAAGTGTTATGCCAAATTACAACAAATTTTATTTTACCTAATAAACAAAGAAAAGTTTATTTGTTTTTAGACTAATGTAGACGCATAACTGTCATTATATGTTTTATAAAGTGATAATATTTTACTTCGTGTTAAAACCTACGATCGTGCTTCCGTTGCATAAACAAAACATGGTTAGATGTTTCTAAATCACGACTACTATGCTATTCTCTGAATGGCTAGAATTAAACCTCTTATTAATTCTAGCGCAAATACCTGAAGGTTTTCCTTTGCCATATTTGTAATCACACTAAAGTTTTTACCACAAAGCTCGGGTCTCTAGATTCTCCATTGGGTCGTTTAGCTGTCTGTTGGCTATATACCAGCGAGCGTTAGCACATTGTGCTTCTCGGGTATATAACGTTAAGTAAATGGCAGAGCCAGGTGGCGGCGGGTGCCGGCGACGACCGCCAGGGGGCGCCCCCCCGCCCGCCGAACCTTTGTAGCGACGTGCAGGGACTAGCAGACCCGCGACTCGCGAAATTCCATTTAAAGATGTCAGTGTAATTTAGCTGACGAGGCTGAGCGCAAATTGACGGTCCCTGGGGCCCGGATCGATCACGCTGGAGCGCTGGGGGCGAGCACGCGAGCCACGCAAGCATTGTTGGGTTAAAAAATGTTGCATGCGGCCATTTGGACGTTATAAGGCGGGATCGGTGTCCCCCGTCGGGCGCCATTAACTCGCCTGCTGATTGACGTTTTGGTTTGTAAAGAAAAGTTGGTTCAGAATATTAGACGGATGTTATAATACGATCAATTTGATCACTTTTTGTGATAATTTCAAATGTTTTTTGAAATAATAAAATAATAATAAACACAAATATATTGTAGATAAATATTTTCACGTACACACCGTAATTAAATAATCTTAAGAGAAATATTCGTCGGGCATCAATCAGCGTGTTTGTGATTCAAACTCTAGGGAATTAATAAGTACAAATGATTCAAAAGTCATCGGAAATATAAACTTATTGCCTGCGCTTATAAAACCGCGTTGAAATCTAAAAGAGCGGGCAGTGCGTTAACGACTTTTTACTCTTTTTATTAGGTACACTGTAATCACATATTTAATTTAAATATTAACGGTCAATTGGTATAATTACAAGTGTACAAAAGTCAGTAAGTCAGTAATTATACATATAAACATGGAGGAAAGAATTATTTTAAATAGATATCTACGCCTACAACATGTAATCGCGATAATTGCTCGTATATTGGTATATCTTGTAGCATTCGCTGGCAGTCCAGTCACTGGTTGTGTTCAAGACGGGCTTCTGCTGGGCGACTCGTTTGCTGTTTTGTACGTGGAGCAACTCTGCAGTGGAGTATGCGAATTCAGTCGATTAATATTTTTTAATTAAATTGAAACTTCGTGTAAATTATCATGTTACTTTTTTGTGTGTCATGGTTTCAATTAGGTAAAAAAGTTATAAGACTCTGTCTCTGCGTTTTAAAATAAACAAAATGTTATTCTTATTTTCGTAAATAATTATTTATTGTGTAGGTAAAAGCATTGTACATGTCGTAAAATATATGTAGGTTTTAATAATAAAGATGGTCGGTGATTACGCTTAAATCTCCCACGAGGAGTAAAATAATAAATTGTAAAAATTTTCAATGTATATTTATTAGCTTGGTGTTTGCGCAACGTTTCGACGAAGGCGAGGATTCAAATTAACATGTTTATTTCTCAACATTTACAATTACTTGGTCTTATTGACGTTACATAAAGGAAGACTCTACCACCAGTTGGGCAAAACGTTCGTGAACAAGAACTGGCAAGAAACTTCACAGGTATCATTTATTCAAAATAAATTTACAATGGCTCTTATATCTATACACATAATACAAATGAAGTCTTAATTGCTTTGTCCTTAAAAAATATTATTTTGTAGATTTTTGTCAGTACGACTATCACTCTACGCGCAAGTAGCTGTGGCCACGCAGCCCAGTTTTTACGAGGTCCTTGGCGCGCGCCGCTCTTTCTACATCCGCAGTTGACGTCCATACCATAGATTAGTCGCAAAGAATAATCTTCTAGATGCTCTGTGTAGTTTTGTCGAGATGTTTACACAGTCATTTTAGATTTTGAAGGTTTCCTGAGAGTTATTAATAAAATGTTCATAAATTGTGTCAAGGGTTAAATAAAAAAACTGTACAGCACTTTGTCACAAAAGTTTTCTGATAACAGAAGTATTTAAGTACTTTTAATAATCCCTCAGAAGCAACAAGGGCACTTCCAAAATACATCAATTATAAAGATTAGGTACATCATTAACCAAACTTCAATATCATTAAATAGATTACAAGCTGCCTCCTTCTCGATTGCTTCCTGCCCCCATAAGGTAACCAGCACACTGCTTTATCAAATTACGCTTGACGGCGCAGTATCGACGGGAACCTTCCAAATAATCTTTGTCCACCCGTCCAGGGCAGTGGGCGGGAAACCCCCTCCTCCCGCTTTAATTAGAACGCGGACGCGCCGCGACCGTACGTAGACGACCGCGTTTGTCCACGTCCCGAGATCTCCACCGATCAATCCAGTCTGTAAGCGATACATCCTTGAACGCGAACGCGACAGCGCTATCTTAAAGATGCTTCTGTCTCTCTCACACAGCTTAACCCCTGCAATGCAGAATACTAGGACTGACCAACACTACATATCTTCGCTACTGTATAGCTAAAGTCCTTTGTCTCAGCGGAGCCTATTTGCGGGACTTTGAATATAGGTCGGTAGGCTGTCAGGATGGACGCTGGAGGACATGATTAAAACAGGATTCTGTTCAGGTGGAAATTATGTGATAGGTATAATGAAATAAATATCTAGCGTGGGAAAAATACTTTCCAAAAAAAAAAATATCGAAGACGAAAATAGTATATTTTATTTTGTTCTAATTTTTGCGTCATAAAAGTAAATAATAGTTTTGCTGTTATATTTAATGTAACATTTTATTCTCTTTCTTATCGACATGAGCGGATAAACTTCAAAACATACTGAGAGATTTCCAATATTTTTTTCTGGAAAACTATGGCATTCCACTTATTTCTTAATCCGTGCGTTTCTTTAAAATTTATTTCGTTTCCAATTGTTAATTACATTAATTTATGCCAGATAACTGCTTCGATCCTTTCTCATTTCAAAAAGGTCAATAGTTTCGTTTCATACAAAGAAAACAAAAATATATGAAAATGTGTCTTAGCTTCAGTAAATCGTAGTAGCCTACTGATCGGTCACCCCGCAGAGAGGGATTAGAGGCTTAACCCCCTCAAGCCGGCGTTTTTGCCCACTTTTGTATTTTGGTACCTAAATGTTTCCGTATCCAAGGGGTTGATGAACTTATCAGAGTTTTTTTATATAGATATGCTTTATGGCAACAGAATTATGAATGTCGACAAGTGTGGTTTTATATTAAGAAAACTTTAGTAAAACACTAAGACTTGATTACACTTTAAAACATATTGAATAAATTACAATTTCCTTGTAAAGAATAAGAAAAAAGGAACCGTAACCTGTATCTTTCTGCAACCGACTCTAATTAATACTGAACTAATCTCATATTAGTTTTCCGAATAGTAAACATTTTGGAACAAACTGTTTATAAACCCCAAGCTGCCGACTACCAAAACAAATTCCATGAATTCGAAAATTAACGTTTAAGAATGCATCCGAGCGTTCGGAATTCAAATCCACGATGCGTGATGTCAGAGCATGCAAGGAGTGGTGTGGATGGTATCTATTTTTTTTTTTTTTTTTGTTCCCCTCCGCGGGAAGGGCAGGAGGATAAAAATGCCCTGACGCATACTCTGGCGCGATTCCAAAGTTATGTGGGACTCGTCCCGACGCCTACCAGAACCATACCCACTAAAAACCCCCTGTCGGCTCGTGCATTTTTGCCACTCAGCCTTCATCTGAGCGACGGCCAATTGGAGAAAGAGGCCGCGGATGGTATCTATGCTGCCGCTCGTTATATATACGTGAGATGCCGAACGGTTCCTTCAGTAGCGCAGTGCCTGAGGAATGGAGGGGGGCTGCCTTCTGCCTCCCTCGTCCACACAGCTGACAGGGCGTTCTCAACCGTGATATACGCGCCGTACATAAGATGTGTACCTATCCTAAAATAGTGCTCCGCTCCGAGCAGATACAAATCTGTCACTGCAGTCGTGTCTGCCTAATGGATGCGCGGCTGTTTACTGTACCTAGTCGATTAGTTATGTTGGTTTATTGAATGACTGGATTCATCGGCGAGTCATATACGGGGGTGCAATACTATAATTATATTTACAAGTTTGAAGTTTCTTATAGAGTCTTATCCAGAGAAAATAAAGATTTGTAGGGGTTAAGGTCGAAAAGGATTATCTGATACATTTACAAAAGAAAAATTAGTAGAGTTAATAACAAATAAAATCAAAACAAATACGTTAACAGTGTGGCCTAATCGTATTTTTTTACTAAATAATAAGTGAACATAACAGTCCTATTACCGGATAATACCAGATCCCAGAAATTCAATAAAAAGAATGGGTAAATAATGTAAAACAAAGAAACACGTTTCCCAAAATAATTTCAACTCGAATAATTACATCCCTCTAGATTTTTGATAAAAATGGAGCATTATTGTAAAATTAACCTGGACGTCTTTAAAAGAATTGACACAAACCATATAGAGAAGTGGTATAGAATATTTGTCGTAATCGCTATTGGTTAACCCGCTCGCTGTCTAGTGTAGTGCAGCGCTTACACGTCGCAGCGAGCCGCGCGGGCGACGCAGGGTTAAGCCGCTAATCACTCAGGCTGAAATGTATAAAACTTTTTTTTTTTTGTTCCCCTCCGCGGGAAGGGCAGGAGGATAAAAATGCCCTGACGCATACTCTGGCGCGATTCCAAAGTTATGTGGGACTCGTCCCGACGCCTACCAGAACCATACCCACTAAAAACCCCCTGTCGGCTCGTGCATTTTTGCCACTCAGCCTTCATCGGAGCGACGGCCAATTGGAGAAAGAGGCCGCGCTAGCGGGGCCCAGAAGGGGTCACCCGCTGGGATAACATAGCACTGAAGGTGCTCAAAGCACTGAAGGTGAATACATAGCACTGAAGGTGCTCAAAATAAAAAATCAAATAATTAAAAAAAAAATTAAAAATTGCAAAATAAAATTGAATTAATTCGCATTTACGTTAGAATTAGGATTTACGTTAGAATTAGAATTTACGTTAGAATTAGAATTTGCGGCCAGAAGGGCTTCGAGATCGGCTGACAGTCTGGTGGAAGAGTACTCTTGCGCATTCCTAGGCCTAGCGACTTTGAACTTCGAATCTAAGACAGGAGTAGTATATGAGACTGAATCACGAACTAGAGGATTGGGATGGGTTTCGGAGCGTTTGAAGAACGCTTCAGAGAGTGTTTTGAGGTGTTGTTGTACTGTAGGCAGTTCAAGATCTCTATGCAAGTCCGCGTTATGCACGTACCACGGTGCGTTTGTGGCCCTGTGGCAAAAGAGGTTTTGAACTACCTGCAGTTTGTGCAGGAGGGAGGGTTTGGCGTGGGCAAAGATTGGCGAGGCATACGTCATGACGGGTCTAACGCAGACCTTGTAAAGTGTACGTTTGTTTCTGAAAGACATTTTACTTTTTCTACCTAACATGCTATTTAGGCGGCCTAAGTAGTGACGAGCGAGTTTCGAAACTCTTTCGACGTGTGGCTTGAAAGAAAGCGTCGGATCTAATGTGACGCCTAAGTATTTAGTACTGCGCTTCCAGGGGATGGGAATGCCTAACATTCGAACGTGGGGATCGCCAGCGGGACGACGGCGTTTGTGGTCGAAGCGCATCGCAGAACTCTTTTCAGGGTTCACATCGATGCGCCATTTTTGAAACCATACACCAAGGGCGTTTACGGCCTTTTGGAGTCTGGTCACAAGGTGCGGAACACTGTGGCCTTTGGTATAGAGTGCGGTGTCGTCGGCAAAGAGGGCGAGTTCGACGCCTTTCGGCGGGATGGGAATGTCGTTGGTGTACACGGTGTACAGCAGAGGGGCGAGGACTGAGCCTTGAGGGACTCCAGCCTTTATGGGACGAGGCGCAGAAAGCGTGCCTTCGTGTTTAAATCGAAACGTACGGTCTTTGAGAAACGACGCTATTAACCTGACTAGGCGATCCGGTAAGCCTATTTTGTAGAGTTTATAAACGAGACCGCTGTGCCAGACTTTATCGAAAGCCTTGGCTACATCAAAGAAAACCGCGACTGTTTTATAACGACGCGGATAGAAACCGTCAAGTATATCTCAAGTACTCAACGATTCGATGGACTTGCTGAGGGCAGGAGTGTTTAGCGCGAAAGCCGAACTGATGGGGAATAATGAGAGGATCGCCATCCGTTGGAAACAGATGGTTCCGCATTCGAGAGAGTATGACTCTCTCGAGAAGTTTAGACATTGCCTTGAGGAGGCTGATGGGTCTGTGATTAGCCGGGACGTTCAGAGGTTTGCCCGGCTTGGGAATGCCTATGACTATCGCTTCTTTCCAAGCTTTTGGAAAGTAGCTATGGTCGAAGCAGGCATTGAAAATGATAGCTAACAAGGTAAGCATCTGTTGAGGTAGGTGCTTAAGTGCGTGGTTGGAAATTCCATCCGCACCCGGAGCCTTTTTGGACTTTTGATTTCTAATGAGAAGCAAGATTTCGTCATTAGAGACTGTGACAGGGTCGGCAATGATGGGGAGAGAGTCTCTGCGAAGGACTTCGTCCTCCACCGCCTGGATGTGTGAGGAATCAGCAGGTTGCGTGCTGGGCGAGCATTGTGCGGCAATGCTGTCAGCGAAGCATTCGGCTTTCTCTTCGACTTCAAAGGCAGTAGTGCCATCGGGACGAGTGAGAGGAAGAACGTGAGAGGCGGTGTCTACGCGTAAGGCTCGAGCCATGCTATAGTACGCTTGGTGGGACGGAGAGATATTCGCCATGAGATCGTTCATCTGAGCGTCTCGGAGTTCCGCGAGGCAAGACCTAACTTTACGTTGAAGCTGATTCGCAGCTGTTCTATAGGCGGGCGTGGGATATTTCTTGGCTCTCCGGAGAGCCGCGTTCTTAGCTTTAATAAGATTGCTAACGGCTAAGGGAAGCGTGGGTTTTCCTTGCTTAGCAACCTTTTCGTTGTCACTGATGGCTGAGTTGATAGCATCAGTGAGAGAATTTACTAATGAATCAATTTTATCCGGGCTATCTAATTGTTCGGGAGAGATCGCGAGTGGAGAGTTCGGAGCCTCTAAGGCTGAAACTAACGTATTTTTATAACCTTTCCAGTTGGTAAAGGTCTTAGGAGAGGTAACGTTATCGTTAGGCGGTCCTAGCACGAGGGAGACGGGGCGGTGGTCAGAACCTAGGTCATCGAGAGGTTCAATAGACCTGAGGTCGAGGTTGATTCGCTTGACTATTGCAAAATCGAGGATATCAGGAGAGTGGTTCGGGTTGTCGGGATAGTGGGTGGGAGTGATGGGGGAGATGACATCTAAGTCAAGTGAATTTGTGATGTCGAGGAGAGCGATACCGCTGGTGTTGATTGATAGGCACGTCCAGTCAGTATGTTTGGAGTTAAAGTCTCCGAACATAATGACTGAATGGCCGAGGGCGAGAATGGCCTCAAAGTCGCTGCGGATTGGTCTGGTACCACTAGGTATGTAGACTGAAGCTATTATGATGGTCGGATGACCAGTCATAGCCAATCTACACACAGTGGCTTCCATGTTGAGGAGAGGAGGGGTAGGGAGAGGACAGCAATGGAAGCCTCTTTTGTAATATATAGCGGTGCCGCCGAAACCGTCAGAGTTGGGCCTATCGTTGCGAGTAAACGCGTACTTAGGAATAGCGAATCCCCTGGAGCGGTTTGGAGTAAGCCATGTCTGCTGGAGAAGGAATAAGTCAGGTTCTTTGTTCTGAAGGAACAGTTTAATCTCGGGAAGGTTGGTGTTAAGGCTACAAGCGTTAAAAGATACTAGGGATAAGCCCTTGGGTTTAATACGACTGGACGCGGGATTCGCGGGTCTAGACATTATAATTTACTTATTTACGAATTTATACAAAAATAAAAATATAAAATTTATAACGAACTTAGAAGCGAGTGATGCTTGGCTAACGCAAATAAACGCTCTTGAGGAGAGCGGGCGGCTCGCAGTTTGCGTGCGAGAACAGAAATTTCCGTAATGTCGACGTTTTGAATGACGTCGAACACGGTCTTCATGTCCTCAGCCAACGACGACTGAGGTGAAGATGACAAAGCAGGACGCGGCCCTACGGAAGCTACGGGAGCTGGGATGGGTCGGGAAGGTGCAGGCGGGACAGCCATACGCTGCCTCCAAGACAGAGCTGGAGTAGGCGTCGGCATAACGGGCTTTGCTTCCGGGGGACACCGGTTGCGCAGCGGCGGGAAGTTAGCGGGAGTGAGCGGCGGCACTGGTTTAGACGTGACCGGACTGGCCGCACAGCACACAGGCAGGGGGGGAAGTGGATTCGGGAGTGCGAGTGCACTCCTTCGTTATGTGTGGGTATAAAACTCTGGCGACTCTGTTTTTATACTACACAGCGACCCATTTGACCATTTGACAAGATTGGTGTCAAATGTATTCAGAATATGTAGGTGTGTGACCAATTAGCTGGGACACTCGTGAATCTGAGGAAGTTCTCTATAGATCAGCCTCAGCCTTCGTAGGATGATTTTCAAGCTGATTTTAATCTAATTTTCAGTGGGAAGTAATTTATATGACATTACTTTGTTTGAGTTTCTGGACATTGATATTGTTAAAACATATCTTAAAAATGTTTTCACACCTTACTTGAAAAATATATTTGGGCTAGCTGATTTAAATAGTTTAATAAAAGATAAGATAAACACAAACTCTTTTTTCAGTTTAAGGGCAATAAAGTAATTTACAATTAACTGTTTATTTATTTATAAACTATTAAAAAAATAGAATATTTATCAAAGCAATATTTATATTGCGGTCCAGAGTTGTGACTCTGCCAGCGTTTTGGCCTCGTTGCCTTCGATAGATTCTGCTGTAGCTGTAGTATTTGTTGTTGTGTATTTTTGTCCTTCTTATTATTATTAATTTAATATAAATTCTGGATTTTTTTGTTAATTGTTTTCAAATTATAATTTTACTATACGAATTAATTGACATCGTACAAGCCCTCTTACGATGTAGAGTTCGTCTAGTGCCAAATATTACAAGTGTTCGAAGTAACTAATATTCGAAGAACAATTTAGATAAATAAATTTAACTTTATTAGTTCAATAAATACTCAGTGGTTTCGAACATTTCATAAAGTGTATTTTCTATAAAAAAAATATTTACCTATTTAAATAAAATATAATCAATTCTTGGGGAACCATCCACGCAAAAAGACTTCGTCCATCGCATTCAACGTCGCAAATTAGTTCGTCTACCCCTCAGTGGCGTCACCTTTAGCATCGATCACGGCCTTTATTCTTCGTGGCATCGTTGCTGCCAATTCTTCACATTGTTGTGTAGTTATTGAGTCCCAGAGAGATTTAATGTTTTCCTTTAGATTGCCTTTAGACCTTGCTAGATATTCATCAAATGCGCAGCATTTTCATCACTTGCCACCATAAGATCTCAATCGGTGACAAATCTCGAGTACTTGATGACCACTCCATTCTGGGGTCTGATTCCGGTTAAACCAAGCCTTGGTTATCCTCGCAGTGTGACAGGAAGCACCATTTGTTGAAAGGTGTAGGCATTACGATGATTCAACGTTGGAATCGAGGGCACGAGACTTGTTTCCAGAATGTTTTGGTACTCTTCTGCATTAACAGTTCCTTCTACAAAATGTAGACGACCCAGACTTTGTGTTGACACGCAGCCCCATATCATTACCAATCCAGAAAACTTCACTTTTCTCTTGATACAATAGGAATACTTCATCTTTATTTCTGAGAACTTTTTTCAGTACATCACCGATTGTCACCTCAAATTTAGATTCGATATTATTTCACGCCACTGGTCCTCAGTCCAATTTTCATGATGTTTAGCAAATTTCAGCCTTGTCTTTTTTTGGAGAGGCGTGAGTTTCTCTTTGGCAGTATAAAATCCATAGCCCAATAGTTTTACGGCCCTCTTGCAGGTATCGACAGATAAATCTTTGTGGATCATCTCTCTCCACTTTAAGGTAAGTTCTCCTGCGCGGGCACGACGATTTTTTAAAATAATTTTTGTTAAAACTTGATTTTTAGCTACGCTTGTGATTCGCGGCCAACCAGCTTTAATCAAACATCGAACAAACAAAACCGTGCCATTATTCCTGTGATGTTCGACGATGGTCTGAACTTTCGATCTTGGTAGCGATAAGTCTTTGGCTATTTGTTAAAAAGATTTGCCATTATAGTGGCTGCGAATAATTATTTTTGTACTTCGTCGGCGATAGGTCTCCCGCAGGCCATTTCGTTTTCAAAATTGCATGAAATTATGGTTTTTATATGTTTGGAAATGACAGTGACGCATCATGTGATAGTTTATTTCTATTTTAAAATCGAATTTTTCAACTAAAACAGGTAGCGTTGAGACATGGACGAACTCTTTTGCATCGATTAAGAACTAGACGAACTATTTTGAGTTAGTCGTAGCAAATTAAAGTGGCCATAAATACATATTTTAGTAAAAGAAGTTTTTCTTTAAAAGTGCCTGAATAACAACAATAAGATAGAAAATTTTATCACTCTTTTTTTTTCAAAGGCCTATATTATGAAAATGTAGTCAAGTTGAAAACAGGCAATATATGACTGGACGAACTCTTTTGCATTGGGGCTCGTATTGTCTAGATAAATTATTGGAAGGTCACGTATAAACATTACGAAAAAACGCATTTGAGAAATACTCTGAAAGTAATGCAGTACTAAATAGGTGACAATCTAAGAACGAATGGACCTTATCAATCTATTCTCCGACACCTGAGATCTAAAGAATGTTGGTACGAGAAAAATTTTCTTTTGGTTTTTTGAGGTTTCTATGTTATTTAGGTATTTTATAAGTAGGTATGAAAGGAAAGTCGGATGATATGGTTTATAAGTATTGCGGTCACATTTTGCAAATTCATATACTTACTGAATGAAAAAAGTAAAGTCAAGCACAAAGATATGATTTTGAAAACCTTCATTAAACCCAAGAAGATTTGAAGTACCTTTTTAGATTTTTTTACTGGTCCATAAACCAATTTTTACAAATACTTTTGAATAATAAATGTCTAAAACAATGCAATACTTCGGTATTTTACATAAACGAATTATAGCTCAACAGTAAAACAAACTGTTCGAACATACTTTGAAGCAACAAAACTACTGAAACCGCTCATCAACCCAAATAACCAAATTCAAACATCCCGATACTCATCAATATTGAGCTATTTAGAAACAATTATTTATAAGCTCCACCAAAGGGAAACTTAGTGGAGCAGCGAAACTCGAGGCGATCATAAGCTTGTAGTCGGCGAGTTGCGTCCCCCGGGATCCCTCGGACCCCGCGCTAATGAAGGTAAATATCTTCAAAGGGGTCCGGGAGACCCGCGGCCGACGCCCGCGGACTTCTTGAATCTTTAAACGGGTCGCGCCGGCCCCGGAGACCCGCTCGGACCCTATAACTTATCTATCTCTGGATTTACTTGCAAGGGACCACGACTGCCAAATTAGATCGACGTTTTTGTGCCTTGTTTAGGTTTCCATTTTCGATGCTGTATTATTCATCGGCTGTTTGACCACATCGTCTGGTCAATTTATTTGCGTAGGTACGTTAACGGCTGGAGGGTTAAAGTGGTCTGTGGAATTTGTGTTTTTTTAATGAAATTCTTATTGTAGATGAAATGGTTCTGAGTTTTTTTTCCTTTGGTTGGAGCGCCGCTTCAGCTGGTTTGGAATTTATTCATTTAAAACATTCGGGTCCATCCTAGAGCCTACGACTCTATTCGAGAGTAGTCTGTTTCGTATTATTTTATTTAATAAACTGACTAAAATAGTTTTTAGTTCAGTTGAATTATAAAAAAGTCACAGTATAAAGTCATGGAAAAGTTTCTTTATATTTTAAATAAAAAATAAAGAAAATAGTTTTTAACATACATATAAGAACCATGTTGCTCATTTACTTGTTGCTATCTTGCAGACAGTACACGATTCCCAAACTGTTAGAGTTTTGAGATTTCTGATTAAAAACTGCGAAAAGGAGGTTTGGCAGTCCTCTCTTGACATCAAGACTCCTTACTCCTAACCAAACCCTCTTAAATTGTTCGAAATAGTTACACAAGTGTGCAGAATGAACCTTCCTGTTGCTGGATTCCGGCATTATTTTCATAATTGCGTCATCAGCTGTTGGTAATAAAGCTGCGATTTGATGGTTTCACCCGGCGGCATAAGCTCGCAAATACAGAACTTCTAATATAGAGGAATAGAAATGGTTCGCGAGCCAGAAGCGCCAGCCAAGCATAGATCCTACAGGACTCATACCTACTCTATTCACGCAATGGTTAGTTGTCAAGCGTAAGTCGTGTTAAAATGGTGTGATTGGTTGAAATTATGTGCGCGAGTTAGCTATTGGCTAGAAGTAGGGAGCAATGTGGCGTCAGTGGCACTGCAAGTAAATTCAAACAAAGACAAACACAAAACGACTTAACCGAGTGTGCGCTTCTCTTACTGAAACATCACGTATGTTTTGTAAGGCACCGTCACGTCTTTTTCTTTTTTGAATTAAAATTTCAGAATGTATCGTATTCGGTATGATAAAAAAAACGAAAATTTTAAAGAAAACCAAATAATTTTGACTTACAGTCTATATGACGTCATAAAATATCATTTTCTAACTGCTTTTTAGTTGAACGCTGTCATGTCAATGTTTTCTATAAACATCTGCCATCAAAAATCCACACATAATTGTAGAGTGGTTCATTCCAGGTAATATAACAGACTTTGAAATGCAATTTTAAAGTCATATATACAAAAAAATATAATTATTTTCCCAAAATACCTTATAAAAAAAAACTATGTAGGTAACTCAAAGTTACTTAAAATTCTGAATTTCTTCTTTGGACTCGCTCATTCTATCGTACCGAAAAAAGTATATATATATACCGGGTGAAACATAAGTCGTAAACAGAAACATGGGTTTCTTACTGTTTAACTTTAGTTTAAATATGTGGACGTAACAACAGGCAAAAATATGCAAACGTTGTTTGATGATTCGTTAATTAAAAAAAGTGTATTAAATTAACTGAGTCTCATGGTCACCCTAATTGCTACGTTAAACTGTCATAGACCCATCCATAGCATGTTACTGCATTCAAATAGGGTGACCATAAGGTTGGTGTTTTTGCTATTTAAAATTATAATCAATAAAGTTTAATTGTTGGCTTCTAGAGATAATGCAATGAATTTGCCTTAAAATACTGCTATAGAAACCAAAATTTCTATTTACGACTTATGTTTCACCCTGTATAATAAATAGGTTAGGTTAGATTATAAGTTTTTAGTTACTCTTAATCTACAAATTCAAAGATAAATAATATTTTTGGTTGAACAATAATTGGATACTAAATTAAGAATTTGTAAAGTTATACAAAAATAAATATACTGGTATAGTTATAGCTTAAATGGTCATTTTTGAGATAAACTCCAAAAAACACATCTTAATATACTGTAATCAATTAACTTATAATGCAAAATCACAGTCACCAACAAAACAATTGCCCATTTTTTCCAATCAGAAACCCAGAATATTAAAATATTTTTCTAATCAACGCTTCATTTCCTAAACGATCCTGGCATCCCCAAGTATTCTACATTGAAAGAAGAGTCTTTCCTTTGTGATTCGTCTGACACGAAGTGGTCCAATGGATTCATAATGCAAAACTAATGTATTATCCAATCCCAATTTTAACATTTATCTACAGGTCTTGACATAATCCCGAGTTATTCCAGTCAAGTTGTATACTAACAAATAATATAGGAGCAGAAACCTAATTGGCACTGGAGTCTTCCTCACTAATTAACCCTTCGAACGTTGGAGCTGGGGGTTATGAGACCCCAGGTTCTAAGAAATGGAATAAATGATTACCTGCAATGTTATGTCACAATAACTGCATAATTTTTTACTGAACTTACATTTTTGTATTAAAACGAGAATTGAACATTTGAAGGGTTATCAAATGTATATAGAGTCCTTTATACTATCAAACAGACAAAATATAGTTATATTTTGTTTGTATAACAAACTTTACGACTTTAGAAATGTTGGATTAGCCCTTGCTTTTTGTTATTTATATGTTATGCATTTATATGTTATGTATTTCTAAGTTTCGTCTCAAGTCAGGAGGAACAAGAAGTTATTCTTCTCTTCTTTATTATTATCGTTATTCTCAATTCTTCACTTAAAATTAATAATGTGATATATGTTTGTTACTCTGAAATTCCAAACGGATTTTAAACAATTATTTAACATTAGAAGGATGAACTAACGAATGCTGTTTCATTCCAAAATGTACGTGGGATCGAGTGTCCGCGTGTGAAACTGCTAGTATGAATAGGATGCATACCTATTACGTAGCCTCACACGGCAGTTCCTTACACCACCAGAAGTAGTAAACAAGCTTGAGACAGTTTTCAACACCACTCAACCTCACCTAAACCGAATGATTAATAACCTGCACAGGCTGCGGGCTAGCTGCACATTACCCTACTTTGCTATTCGCCGCAAGTTGGTGGTGCGGTTTAATTTCTTCACACGTCCGGGAGGCGCAATCTGAGCACAGCGGCTGTGCACAATGCAATTTTCCGTCTTGTCGGTCGACGGACGCCGACAACGGCTGCCGGCTGCGTCACGTAGAGCAGCCCGTGCCTCCCAGAGCGCGAGTAGTGGTAGGGTGGGGCAAGTGTTTTGGATTATCGATATGTTTAGCTAGGGCCTCTTAAGATTTTCGTTAAGGTACAAAATCGTCTGGAAAAATCTAAAGATTTAGACATTAAAAGTTGTTTTTCTTTTATGTGGCGTTTGGCTTAGTAAAAGTACGTGTGTATCAATTATCTATCTTCAATTAAAAAATTCAAGGTCTATATACACTATAAAGGATAGAAAAAAAATTGCTTCTTATTTATTTCGCGTAATCTATGTGCTTTCAGTACTGACGGTCTTTTACCTTAAAATAAAGAGCCAAACTGGATGTTCTGAGGTGGAGAGGTTGTAGAGCCAGACATGAGTATCATAAACTACTAACAATTTGAGTGCATCTCTAGATTAGTACACAGTTTGTGAACGCAAGCTATACTTACCTTGAGGCCACACATTTGGCATACTGATTACTACTGATTTCTAATTACCAATTTATTTTTTAAATCGAAAATCATATTCTACCTTTTTGCATTACTTACAGCTGAAGGTTTCCCTAAGTTCATTCGTTTAACTAAACTGAGGAACAAATTGCCTGCGTCTACATTCGTGAAAAATAAAGTCACGAAGCATTTCAAGTATAGTGAATAGGTGCCGCTTAGATAGGCCTGTAACCTAAGACCCTGGTCTTCGTCATCACCATCGGCATACCTTGAATAGTAAAAACTTCTACAAAATAATACAAAACTTCAGCGACAAAATCTGTCCATGCTCGCACCTCACTACGTCGCGACCTGTTTTCATCTAACACTTGCGTGCGGTGTGTCCCCGCACTCCCCGGCGATTTGACACGCTAGACGTGCGTGACCACATCCTTTCTTCTAAACCCGCCCCCCCCGCACCCGATTTCCTTACCCCACCCCCGAGCAGAGATTTGCACGCGCGGATGGAAATGCGCGCACGCAAATACGTAATTGAGTAATGGTCCGTTCATATTAGGAAACGTAGAGAAAATCTCTGAAAATATTTAATGTTTAAGTTATCAACGCTTACGTCGTTTAGTGAAATTGAAATAACACTTCAAACAATTATTTTAGTATCGTTGTCGTACGAAAATAATTATATTCTATTTATATTCGAACAAGAAGTCTCGCGGGGTTTCGAAATGGTAACTAATTGTTGAATGCGATTCAGTACTTTCAGAGAAAATCGATAACAAAAAAATAATAATATTTTCTAAATTAGGGCATAAATGCCGCTGTTAAAGTTTTTTTCAAAACACGTTATATCTAAAGTAAATTCGCCCTACATCGTCTTTGTGGCGGGTTAAGTAAAAGGGTCCTAAGACGGCGGATGCCAGGCGCGTCAGAGACCGCAGGTTTGCTCGTTACATCACTGGAAAAGAGGCTTCGATCGCCGTGGGATTTTGTAGAACAGCATCCTGTTGAGACGGAAACGCGAAAGCTAAAAATGGCGTCTTTGTCTTTTTATACTTTGATAATTTTTTAAGAAAAAAATGGATGAATGAGTGGGTTGAATAATTATAACGAATTCTTTTTAAAATTAAAAACACACAACAGTCATCTGTAGCAAAGCGGAATTACATGTAAAATACGTATAAGAAAAATTGCATCGCAAGTTGACCTGGAGTGATATAAATGCTTCATTTGCAGGAAAATATCCTTGTGACGTGAAGTCCCACGAATGGTCGAATGAATATGAAATGTCATGATTGCACTCAATAATTGCAAGTCATTTATCAAGGATCCAGTAAAATACATTCATCAGATACATCAAAGAATTATTCTTCCTAAATTTATTTAAGAATATTGTCTGTTAATACTGAGGTTGAGGACTTTTGTAAATAGTTTTGTTTTTCAAAACAGGGATTGAATAGTTTTATATTTAAAAAATTTTGACACGATTTGGAAGAAATATTCAAAGCTTTTTCCTCATAAAATCTGTTGCAACTCCACGTTATAGAAAGTAATATTTTGGCTACTCAATTTAACGTTAAAAAACTGCTCTATTTTAGATCAACTTTCCTTCTCAATTTCAAAAACATCACTACAAAGCATTATAAACAAATTGTTAGACACTTCACATCATCACGACCAGCCCACCTATCAAAGTTCAAGGGGCCTATTCTGTTTTTACGGGGGTTATCACGCTCATGAAAATATCTCTCTTTATACATAGTTGATGTTCAGAAACAGGTAATTGAATACCCTTAGTGACACGATACTGGGTGTTGCGTGTTTTTTGATGTTCATTGGAGGAGGTGCACCTGCGACACGCGCCGTAAAATGACTAAATTACTCCCTTATTTCTGTTAGAAGGGTTTGACTATTTTTAATTTTGCTACTACTACTTTTGCTTTAAGCTGGAACTAAGCTGTTGAAAGTTTGGATCAGGAATATATTTATAGAGACGTGCCTTTTCATTAGACGTGGGTTACGTAGGGCAAAACTATAACTGATTCTGTGAATTATCAATTCAATCTTAACAAGAGCAATATAATAAGTTAGTGAATTTAAGATATTTATGTCAAAAGTTGATGTCAAATCGAAAACCTCCTTGTTTTAGAGTAACTTAGAAATATTAGTGTACATTTAAGTACTCAGGGTTGAGGTGAGTTATTGAATTTAAACAGTTAAATATAACTAAGGTGCTAGGATTTTAAAGCGGCACTTAGCACGGTGCACTTATAAAAAGTTTGTAAAGAAATAAATAGTTACAATATATTTTTGTTATGGCTGGCACTTACTTATTCTTATTAAGTTTTTCTAACAAGCACATTTCCGTAAAATAAAATTAAAAAGCCACCCAAAAGGCTTTTGACACGGTCCCTATCCCAATCCCTCTTCTCAAGCTTGAACACCTGGGAGTTAGAGATGTCCAGCTCAAACCTTTTTGGTAGAGCACAACATGTAATAAAATACAATATGCTTAGTGAAGGCATTCCTGTGGTCTTTGGCATACCACAAGGAAGTATTGTTGGTCCTACATAATGTATTTTTTTTTCATCAATGGATTATCACAAACTCAACTACACAGAAACTTAGGAAAACACTGAGCAACTTAATACACTTATAATATAACACCTAATGCAAATGCTTTTCTGGTTGTCTAACTATATTATAATATATTTGTGTATTATAAATTGTTATGTACACAGGTAATATGTATTTAATATAACAGAAATGTATGCATAATGCGTAATGATACCTCAGGAATGCAGTCCTTTACAAATAATTACCATGTTCTAATTGTAAACCTCATTCTGCACCTGTTGTAACAAAAGCAGGCCAGGGAGGGGGCACTAAGGCCCGTACAACAGATTAAGAAATAATCCAGTGAGGGCATTCGTTAAGTATCGTTCCGTTTTCTTGTTGCCTTTATCGTATGATAAGAGTTATTGTTATTTTTACGGCATGAATTAAGAAATTTACATTATTTTTATTGCGACGCATATTACAATAAATCAAACGCCTAACCTAACCCTATTTTTAACTATACTCTTAATCCTTCTTAACTTCTCTATTCATTTATACTACTTATAACTTAACAGACGAAATATTTAATATAAATGAGTGTTTTTTCTATCTTGCCAACTACCGACTACCAACGCAAATATTTAGTTATTATTTAATTATATCATGAAACTTAAGTGTAGCATTCAACTTAAACTCAACCTAAAGTAATTATGACCTCTTCCAGCTATGCGCAATTTATTTCTCATTGCGCCATAACCCACTGCCTGACTAATTTTCTTCAAAATCACATACTTATAATTTAATATCGCGGCTTCCACACCATAATTTCCTTGGGCTGAAATCCCTACAGTAATTTGCTAACGGGGCTCTGGCAGGATCTCACGTGCGAAGTAGTGCTGTCCGCGGGTCGATGCTATCGATAACGCATCGCGTGTTTATCGACTATTATCATCAATCGGTGACGCTCCCACGCCCTAACAGGTGAAGGGGACTAGCTCCGACTAACTCCGAAGCATTTATGATATATTCCTTTGTTCAAATAGATGAAAGTTTAATATGTTCCCGAAAACTTAATTATTATGCCTTGTTACATTCCTAAATTGCTCATACATTCTGAAAATTTTATATCGATATATAAGAACATTGCGTCCATATGGTTTTGTCCGCCAACGAAGAGTTGTGTACAATTCGGTTAGCCTTCAATTTTATATACAGTCTACACTGAGTTTCCCACGGAAGCACGATACCGAGGGCGAAATCTAAAATACTTTTAATACCTAGGTTTTAGCCTAGGTACCTAGGGTTTGTATTCCTTTAAACGTCCAGTTCAATTTAATTAGATTAAAGACAGTTGACTGCGTTCCGCATAACCCGTGTCAAATGATAAATACATTTCAGTACTCGTATTAAACGGTTTACGTCTAACAAATAACGCACTACATAATTTTCCATTTCTGAAGTATTTGTTATTCAAAGCTGTTTTAGCTCTAAATATTTACTACAATAATACAGCAAATAATTCCAACTGAGTCGAAGATGTTGATTATCCCTCGGCGCGGGGCCAGTGGGGTTGTTTGACTGATTCACGCCCCGGGCGACGGGTGAAGGGCGAAGGCGATCAGGGATAATTTGCTCACGTGCTTTGGGGAATGTGATCGTTATTTCTATTTGTTCCGATATTTCTAATGATCTTTAAGATTTGGTAGACAGCTGTTAGTTATTACGCAGATTGTTTACAAGCCCGTATGATTTCTATTTCGTTATTTTATTTTTAGAATTTGAATAAAGAAAAACTAAAAACTGGACTGTGCTTAGGAGACCGGATTTAATGATAGAAGGAGCTTCAATTTGTAAATTAGAAATTTAATGTGAAATGCTCAAGTATTTCCGAATTCCTTGTGGTATAAAAAACTAGTGTTGAATAACAGACTACAGTAAGAAACTTGCAAATTATCTATGGTTTATTACGTTAATTCCACCTACAGTCCGTGAATTCACCATTTACTGGTAGAAATCAAATTCAGATGCATTTCAAAGCGAGTAATAAAAAAAAAGGTTTTACACAAAACGAACATTTTTTCTTTATAATTTATCAAGTTGTATCGATATCGATAGCTTACAATGAACAAAGCCTGGAGGGTATTCGTGTCGCTTGAATAATTTACTGCGTTTTGATTGGTCATCGGCATCGCGAATGCGCTATTTACATAATTGGCCATTAGTAAGTTTTTGTTTACTGACTTGAATGCGAATGTTACGAAGAAAAACCTGGCTTTGTTCAACATTTTAATTAAGTAAAGTTTCAAAACATAAATAAATTTATCAATAATAAAAAATAATACTTAGCTCAGTTATTATATAAAACGATAAGGTTTCTTGGGAAAGTCTCTCACTATAGTTTTTATAAAACAGCGTTGCGGGTTTAATTAAAATTAATTAACAGCGTATCGTGGCCATATAGCAACAGGGAAACTCATCAATAAGGGTCCGAGTGAAATTCCTTCTCAAATATCTTCGGCCTCCGTCAGTACGTAAACACGCAAAATCCCTCTAAAGGTACGCCGCGGTCTCTAGACATGTGCGGGACATAAATTTGGCGAGCGTTACGTAGGTACAGGCCGGTCGGTATATAGTGGTGTACATAAGGCGAACTTATGTACACGAGCGTCACTTATCCGCGCGGAGGATGCGGCGGTCGACCGATCGCCCCCGCCACCCTGTGCCTCCCTCCCTCGCGATTCATTAAGTCGGGCGCGGCGGCGCGGCGGACGCGTCGCGGGGTCTCCGTGAATTCAAATTAGAGGCGGCTCGGACGTCGTATGGTAGGGATGTACCAACTGATGGTTATCGATGGATTATTTGATTTGAAATTATGATTTATGTTTAATAACTTAAATGAATTATCTGTTTAAGTAGGTATTTAATGATTGACTTAGTTTTAAATTTCATAATCTGTGGTAACCACGACTGTTCAATATATCTTGACTGTATGTTTGCTTTCATTAATTAAAAATATTGGCATTCCAGTGCTATATTAAAATTGTTTATGAACATAACGGAAGCCTCGCTTGGTCCACTAAAAAAACAAAAATCTTTTCTTCGTGTCAGAGAATGAATTCAACGTTTTGTATTGAATTTATTACAATATTGTATTTCATATAGTTCTTCTCATAGCTCTGTGCCTATTCATTTTTTTTTACATTTTGAATACGACACGAAAATATTTTTTCTTAAAATTATGATAAGCATAAGTTAATTTAATTTAAAACATGAATAAAAAATACAAAATATACACAATCTCATTTGCTATTATGTATTTGTGCATTATTTTTAAGATTTAAACAATGAGCGTTTTGACTGTCGTTTATTTTTCTTTTATAATTAAAAAAGTAATTCTATACAATCAAATCAATAAAATTTATAACAATAAATAAAGGTTATAATACCTCATTACATGCTGTTACAAGTAAAAAATCAAGATGACTATCTAAAAACAATCCAAAGTTACTTTCCTATCTAAACGAAACATCGATACAAATATCGACAACAAATTTTCGTCACCTCCCTATCGCCCCTTTGTCTCGACAAGACAGACGCGGCGAGTGGGCGGCGGGAGGCGCAGGGCGGCACGTGCCGGACGGAACTCGCGGCGACCGACCGCGCTAAATGATTCAACTCGCCCGGACCTGCAAGATTTATGCCTCTAACGGATCCTGGATTAAAGATGTCAAGCCTTTATTGAAACATCACTGAAATACCACCATCTACATTGATGGTATCTCCGAGTTGTGCCTGTGAATGGAATCAGCTGTTGTTTATTTATTTGTTTTTTTTTGTCTGATTAGCGCATCCTTGCATTTTAATACATAAATTGTTTTATTTGATGTGTTAAAACATATTTATACCTAAGTCGTAACCTACTTTTATTACATATATGTGTAAAAGCATTTCAAAATGAAATAAATCAATAAAAGAATGAAAACGGTACAATTTAAAATCGGAATGCGAGCTTGTGTCAAATGTTTACGCTGTTATTAGCATTGCTCCTGAGTGGCTTGATCTGAGGTAACGTAATTCTAAACCTATAAAACCATATCATTCATAATGCCAAAACTTGTGAACAAAAAGCCGTCCACAAAGTCCCGTTTCTTCACTCTCGAAAGTTGACTTGCGAAGTTTAAGTTATAGTCGAGAGGCGAGCGTCCGGCAATATGCAAATGTGAACTTTCCCTGTCGCGTGCGAGCACGGAGATGCGGGGGATGCGGTAGTGATGTGAACACTTTGCTAGGTTTTTGCATCTTATTTATCTTCGGAGATTCGTTTATAGTTTTAACTGTTTTTTTTAGACAAGTTCCTATAATGTATGCAGTTTACTACTAAACATTACTGTTGTACAGGGTGTGTATTGAAAAAAAAATGTCTCAACGATTTCGTCACCTGATTTCTAAGCGCGGAGAAATTCTGTTATTGTCGATTTAGCAAGCTCATCTTGATAGCTCGTTTTATTTATGTCAAAATTGAAGATTTATAAAAGAGAAGATATAATTGTCTTTATTATTAATCCTCTTTCTAATTAATATTCTAATTATATCCTCTAAGCTCCACGTAGTTATGTCTTTCCACGTGTAACCTGGTAGTTCAAAATTTGGAAATATAATTGGAAAAATATTGGATACGCGTGTGAAATCTACGTTTTTAGAAAAAACGCGTTAAAGTATATTTTAGTTTTTATTACTATGTTCTAGAGATCATTATTTGTAAGTTTTTTTTATCAAAGTTACATAACATTAAAATTAAAGTTTTCCAACGAACGAACAACGATGAAAGATCTAACAAATGCAAAATAATCTCTCTCACTAACAGGTTTTTTCTTTGCCTTAAGTGACTAGGTATTGAAGAATACTGTGCACTCTCCCCTTTTCCACTTGTCCAGTTTTAGGCTCTGGAGTACTCGCTTGTTGATCCACGACCGTCGATCCCCTGCGTGTGCGCGTGTTTGTATCCTGTTTTCTATATCCTGGACCTGTACTAACTGTTTAAGTCGTAGCTTTCTTGCTCACAGGTGTTAAATACTTTTCTGTAGTAGGTTATTATGAGTTTTAAACTTGATTTGGTCTATGAGGTTGCTTTTGGTAGGGTGATGAACACAATTATGGACAACACACGTTTAGAAACAAAAAACCTATACATTTTCCGCCTGGTTAAGTTATTAGTTTCTCAACGGCGAATCAATTTCTGATCAAGCAATCACAATCCAACTCCAAAATCGGCAAACATTGAAGCGTAACGAATGTATCTTGAATATGTCGGCATCTCTGAGTAATTAACGCGATCGCCATTCAACTATCCAGCTCGACTGAAACCGTGTCCCAAGTAGACTCGCCTTTATCCAAGATTCGGCATGCAAGGCAATAGCGCCGTGTTGGATATCAAAGCAATCCGATGTGAGCGTCCGAGACGCAATTCTGGCTCCTTGGGCATATTGCATGCACGTACCAATGAAGTTTGCTTTGTAGGCGGTAATCTGCGGGGGTGTATCGGGGTGTCCCGGGGGTGGCTATGTACACACGAGGTAGGCAAATGGCCGGCGAGGCCGCGTAGGCCGGCATCTCGATCGATCGGGCCGCCGCCGCGGTCCGTTGCCACGGCGCCGCGGCCGCGTGTGTGACGCTTTGTTACGACATGGGTTTAATGCACCCCCGAGGACAACTAATGTCGGGTTGTATCTTAATGAAACGTCTAATTAGCTAACATGTCTCTGTTGAAGGCAAGCCTTTGTCTCATTTATCAATTTTTGGTTGTTCTATAACAACTTTAAACCGCTTTGTTTTTCTTCAATGTTGATCGTAGCATCCGAAATGTAACCATAAAAAAAATCATGCAATTAATGATGAGTTACCTGAGAATACTAGTTTAGGTACATTGTTCTCAAGTAATCGCTCCCGCATGACACTTTAAGTATATTTTATTACTAGAATCAGGTATGCGTCCGTGGCTAAAGGTCTCAAGTAATCAAGTAGCTCCAATCTGACTCCCGGCGACAACATCGTTCTCTCTTCATCATCTGGCCAATCGGAAACTCTTACCTATTGAATTGCTTATCTTAGGCTAAGTCCAGGGGGCTTTAATAAATCTTATTTAACAATTTAACCCGGCTGCACAACAACATTCTTCCATCTTGGCAGACAAAAATTGTCATTTTCGAAACTATAGATAAGTATGCCAAAATTATCACAAAGGAATTATTATTTTTAGGTAATCCAAACTTCTGGACAATTTAAGTACAGTTTTACGTGTAGCTTACAATAATATCTATCCAGGTTTCTGGGCAAATCAAATTCTAACTTGATGTGAAAAAGTTCCGAAATAAGTAAAGAAATGGGTTAAGTTGACAACCTTAAGTTTATATTCAGTTTTGCCCATTAAAACAAACTGTTTGAATATACAAAAAGCTCTTTATACCAGTGTAAGTATACAGTTGCGCATAAAGCGCACAAGGGTGAATCATCGATATATCTAAACATAGCTGGCTCGCACACGGCGGGCCGCGTCCTCGGGCGCCGCGAGTCACTCGCGCGGACTGCCGCGCGGCTAGGGATGTGACGAACGACTTGCGAGGTTTGTTTCTGTCGATTGATTTTATTCTTAAACGTGTTTATTTCAGTGCAATTTAAAATCGAACAGCAATACGAATCAACCACCAATTAAGAGTTATACACGGGTTATATTCGTATAGTGCGGTCACTATGATTGATTTGGTACAGAATAAAATTTAAATGTGTATTTATATTTATTTTGTATTTTTTAAATAATAAATTATAATTGGTATTTACTAACAATAGTTATAAGTTTTAATGGTCTACTAAAAATTATGGATGCAAATCTGAATAAAATAAATGAATTGAATTGAACGTATAATTTAAATTAACCGAACTATTTTAGGTATGAATATTTTGGCCAAAAAAAAAGCTAAACAATCTGTTGCGTTTCATAAACTCTACTGAATTAAACTACAGTTTGATTTAGCTCCGTGCTGCGTGCGCATTCATTCTAGAATATGTAATGTATTTACTTTGTTGTGATAAGAATCAATTGATCCTTTATTGATGGGGAGAAATGAGCATAGGTGTATTACAAGTTTGATGTACAAACTATATTAAATAGTTTAAATACAGTATGAAAATAAGATTGTATGAGACCAATCAAAGGTTTAAAATATTTTTTCTTATATATTATTCAACACACAAAAATAACTTTTATGTTAAATAAAGATACGTATATCTGTAATAAGTATTAAATTTTAAAGTATTAGCGAGGTAAGACATAAAAGATAAGTGAAATAATTTAATAAAAGTGTAAATGAACTAAAAAAATTATTATTAGGTTTCAGAATGACACGATTCGCCTTACTCATTTACGAAACACAAATGCGAAACCACCAAGATATTTTAAAGAAAATAAATAAAAAATATACCCATCGATATCGATAAAATTTCCCCACAGCGCTTTCAATTAGAGGCGCAGCACTGTTTCGCATGAGTGGCGTCTGTGCCGTCGCCAGCATTACTCGCGGTCCCCACCCCCTGCTGACCCCCTTGCCCTCAATCGATACCTAGCTACGTATCGATAACGTGCATCCACGAGGCACGTCTCTATGCAATGGGCGTCTTGTTCGAGAGCCGAAATAACGCTTGGTCAAGCGCGACTGACTAGACCGTCCTAATTTGTGAAGCGATGGAGGTGGAAGCCTGGGGTGTTCTACTTTCCACCTTAGCAGTTTCTGTAGCTCGAGCAGGTGTATAGACTTAAGATACTGCTGACCAATATTTCATTTTTCATCTTTGTGATTTATTGGTAAGACGTTTTTCCTTTATCTTAATTAATGACAAGTTACTAGGTGTTAGGTATCTCTCTAAGTCTTAACGACAGTAGGTATTACTCACCTATCATTGATCGTAGTATAAATACTGAAAATACATGTAGACAATAAATACATGTGAAAATATGAATGTATTAATATACAACACACAAAAGTAAAATAGGAAATACTTTTTATCAAAATGCAAAATGGAATATGAAATACCTAAGCCTTATGTAGTACCTACCACCCCGAGGTTGGCGGGAAATTAAGGAATATGACGAACATTCACAAGGTAATATGATGAAACATAACTTATTATTATGACAATATCGTTATTACAAAGAAGAAATTTATGTATTCCACCACCTGCAATACATCACCTTGAATTTTCGCGTGTGTAGGTATTACTATAGAACCCATGGAACATTACTACGAGAAAAACCGCCAAATGTGCATACACAAATATGCTCTGTGCCCATTATCTTCGCAAACAAAGCCGCACGCAAAGGCTACAAGAAAAGCACATCAATAATTAACCTCTAGTAATGATATTTAAAAATGTACGCACTTTTCTGCCTCGATTAACTTTAGTTTCTAGCTTGGAAGGTTTAACCCAAGCGCGCCCAAATGTAATTTAAAAAGTTTTCGGGTTGAACCCCGGTTAGTAGGTTTCCTAACTTTTGTGTTTTTTCGCTGATTGTTCTTTTCCCTCCAAATTTTAGAATGATGTTTGTATTCTGTAACGGGATTGTTCGTGATATTAATTAAAAGTTACAGTCTTATTAAATTTAACAATAGGAGAGTTACAATAATGTGGGTGAAAACAAATTAAAATCAAAATAATTCCATGTCCGATTCTTTCTCACAGATTGTAGCGCTCGTGATGAACGCAGATGTTTGTTCTAGGGTCATGGATGTTGATATTTATATATGTATGTTTATTTTACCATTAACACCGGTAAATTAGTGAAAAATGTTCCTCTACCACTTTATTTTCTATTGAACTAACAGTGAACTACAGCAATATTTAGACGCGAGTTAGCTTACATTTTTAACTCAGGTCCGCGGAGGCCGTCTTTACCTCCTTGCTTATCTACCTATTGGATGCTAACCATTGGTTGAATTTACGTACTTTAAAATTAATTTTAAAAAGAGCATTCTCGATAGTATAGGAAAGATAAATCACATATGACAGTAAAAAGTTAATTCTGTTTTTATCAAGCGCAGTAGGAACAATTGGTTGACGCGGCAGATGACAGTGATTGACGGTTGAAAACGGAAAAAATATCGACCGTGTCTGAAACTAAATTTCAACCGAAATTTAACAATGGCCGCCAGATATTGCCAAACCCTGAAAGAAATCTCTGCTAGTGCACGTAGTCGTATTCGCTTTAAGCCTCGTTCAAAAAGGATTGTTGTAGGTTTTAAGTGTAGTACTAAATTACATACTACAAAAGTATTAATTATTATTTATTGAGAAATGTATTTTACTATTTTTAAGCTTATTAGTACTTTTTAATTTATACTCATTATTAAAAGGTTAGTTTATTTGGATATGAAATGAAACAGAATTGCCTCAGCCCTCAATAGACTACGTCTTGTCCAGTGTTCAGATAACTAATATTATTATATAAATCAAAACATTTCGGATTGTGTCAGTGTGTCGAGAGCTATATCTTTAGCAGATTGAGGTCTGATCCAAAATCTGAGAGTAATAGCACAGTAGATATATCTAAAGCACAGTAGATATATCTAAAGACTATCTACTGAAAAATGTACCTACGTGCGATCTTAAGATCTGTTTCCTTGAATTTTGGTACAAATATTTTTACTAGCCATATTGCAGTATAAAGGTTGTTAAATCGGCTTTTGTTGTTTAGTTCAGAACATTTTTGATATTAATGAATTGCAATTAGCTATTTTTCATTTAAACAGGGGTGATTTAAAACCACAGTCTCAAATTTTCTTATTCTTCATTAAAAATTCAAAACATAATGCTGAATATTATATATAAACAAATTGTCATGAGCAAATCTTTTACCGTTTTCTTTATTTTGGTAATCGATTTCCGGTGTAGTGACATTTTAAGAAGGTCTGCGCTTTCCAACTCTGCTAGGTCTTTTGTTAAAAATCTATCACCTAATTTGTGGAACATATCTATTCGATATTTTCCTTTTTGATGGTTATTTCCTCATCCTCAAATTCATTTTTTAGTCTACATTCTAAATTATCAGGATCTAGTTTCCTTTTACGTGATGTGTCCGATAATAGTAATTCAGAAGTTTGAGTATTAACATTAGCCGTAAATGTAAATGTTACGTTTCCTTCTGTTTGTGTGCCAGCTTCAGTCGACGGCCCCGCTTCGGTTGACGTTTGCGCATCCTTCTTTTGTAAATCTGGTAGATTAAGAGCTGGTAATGAATTGGTTTTAAGTTTCTTGCGATGCTTTCCCGGTAGAACATCCGAAGCGTTGAAATGTTCTTCACAAACAGTATAGCTTTGTGGTGGCTTGTTCATCAGGTCTTGTCGAGATATTAAGCTTAGCCATTTGGTACGTCTGCGAAATGCAATAAAATTATAATTAATTTCAGGAGACCAATGCACTCCCCTAAAGCAATCTGTCAATAAATTGAAAAGTTTAAAATGGCTGCAAGTCTTTGCTATTCTGGTAACCGATTTGAGCTTGGAGACTACCAAATATTGATCTTAAAAGCAATCTGAAAAAAAGCAGAAAGAAAACATTAAGCGGCGTTGGCAACTTTTTATTAAATCCTAAATTTACTCCTAAGTTAAATGTGGCTGCAAGTTTTTTTATAAATCCTTATGAATGTATTTCCTTACACATAGATATGTCGTAGTGAGGTGACGGATCTAATACCATCACATATACATTTGTGTTTATTACAAGTTGGCAGGCGTTTGCCAACTGGGACTCGCAACTACCAACTTTCCATTTGGTGGAAAGTGACGATGAAGAACGGGACAATACTTGGCTGTCCCAGAGAAAGAGCTTAAAAGCTCCAGGTTTATATTTGCCTGGAAAAAACACGATATTAACCACAAAAGAGCTATAAAAACGCTTGGTACGACTTTTCGGCACACCAATCTAAAATAGGACGACTTTTTTTTGCGTCTTGTAAACCGGTGGAGAATGGATAGGGTTTTATCAACTCGAAAGGTGCATTTGCGCACTCTCTAAAGTGTAATCTGTTAAAAACCGATAGACTGGTGAATTGCGATGAATTTGCGACGATGTTCGAGACTGTATTCTCGAAGACGCGAGTTTATTGTCGTATGTAAGTCTACTTGCTGTTCGGTCAACAGAGTCCAGCGCTTCTAATTGCTATTTCGCGGAATTATAGAGATGGCTGAGGAATTCCACACAAGATCGATGATTCCTAACTTTTTCAAACTGTCTGTGCCATGGGTTCTATCTGTCGACCAAAATTAAGTTTTGACGTGATGGTCATACCCATACTTTGGAAAGTTGGTGAACAGTTTAAACAGCTTTTTTTTACGCGCAAAAGTGACACACCTAGGTTTTGGAAAAGGCCTCGATGACTACCCGAATTAACCATTTCCTCAGAAAACTAGATATCCAGTCGCACAGTCATGATGGTAAACCAGTGGTTGGAAACTTGCTTAAGAGGGTTTTGTGCCACACCCTGTCAAAGTCCTCGGATACGGCTATTGCCTCCGTGGCTCTCCAAGGTCATGCCTCATGGATACAAGAGGTAGTACGTTTGGTAGCTATTTAATCGTCTACCGCGGAAACCATACTGAGTCTCCAGGTACCATTGTTCAACACGCGTTCCAACTGGTTGCAACAGGACAACTTTCATAACCCTATAAATAAATAAACAAAAGATTTTCGTAAGACTAATCTCAAACGGAGAGTTTGATATCAATGTTAACACCAAATAATGCTTACCTGTTAACGTCAGCAGGGAGCTTAAAAAACGAAAGCTTCTGTTTCGAAGAAGCTGCATTTAAGCAGCCATATGCAACACAATACACTCGTGGCATGTTTTGTAAAATACGACTACTCGACACGACGCCGCTTCCGCAACTGACAGAACTGCGACGTCCGCTTAAGCATACACATACATAAGCTAAAGCTGTGACGTCACTACGCACAGTCATGAGCAATGAAATGTATACGTGGATAAATATTCAAATAATTGTGTACACGAATTTCAAAAATAAGTAACCACTATAATCATGCATTCTATGTAGCCGTAGGAGTGCATCAATAATACACATATTTTGACTGTTTTATAGGATTAGTAGAGTTTTCGAATTTTCACGGACTACGCGCTAACAATATATATGTTTCTATTTAGTATACAGGGCGGTTTTTTGAGAAGGGCGGTAATGGCCAAGTCCGAAACCACGAGAGTTAGGGAAATGTCGTGAAAAGAGTCATGCCCTCGATTTAGAAGAAAACAATAACTGCATATTTTATCTTTTGAAAAATCTTTTACATTTAACGGAAATGGCCCCAATGATTTTTCAAAAATAATTACATCCTGCATTATGGAACCAATGGATTTTGTTGCTTATAAGAATCAATCTTTGCAAATAAACGTTTTCTAAAAATGAAAGGAAATAGCAAATTTTCACTATTTTATATTATACACGGCAGAAAACTCACCTCCTATTCAAACTTTTTGGTCTTAACTTAAACAAAAAATTTCGATGCCATTTCTACCCTAAGCCAGTGGCAAAACTCCAGGCGCCTTTAATTATCACCTGGATGAAAGTTTTGAACAAGTCGTCCATAACGATAGAACATGTATTTATGTTGTTGAAGAACTGCATAGATGCTGCTCCGGGACACTTGAAGGTTTGTTTCTGCTTCACGAGTTGAAGCACTCGGATATGTTTCGAAAAACGTCAATAATGCCAATTCGTGGATTTCGTGTCAATGGTTTTTTGTAACTTCCAGACGATTTTAAGTTACTCGCCATAGTTCTGAGCACTTTTTCCAACGGTAAAGTTCGCTGTGGTTTTGATACCAGCTAAGTGGGTTTGCTTCTACTATTTAAAAATAGACCTCCATCAAATCAAATCGTTCACTATTTGATAAATCCATTCTTAAAAAGATCTTTTTATTGTCATAAACCAACACAAACAAGTCAATTTGAAACAAAACAGTTATTCGAAAAAACATGAATGGAATTCTTTTTTTTTAACTTTTAGTATCACCACAGTATCGCGCTAACAAGACAAATGAGTTTCACACATAACGACCAAAAAGTTTGAATAGGAGGTGAGTTTTCTTCCGTGTAAAAATATAAAATAGTAAAAATTTGCTATTTCCTTTTATTTTTAGTAAAACGTTTATTTTCAAAGATTGTCATTTGTGTCATTTCATTGCTTGGCATACAAACCGTTCTGCTACCTAATTTATCTACAAGACAAGAAGTAGGAAAGAAAAACGCTCAAAAGTAGATACAGAATATAATTTAGTAAATAAGATGACAGACGAGTTTCAAAAAATCCATTTCACAGGTAGCTTGGCTACTATATACGATTGCGATTGATTAGACAAAACAGGACAAATTACTACAGGGCATACAGTACAATACATGTGAGCTATTGGAGTTAAAACATTTGATAGATGAGCACATACTGTTTTTGAAAAACAGTGTTTGCCAGTTTTTTTAATAACAAATGTTACAAATATTAGTAAAATGTAACGTATACATTTCAAAGCAGGCGACTGTACAAGGCTCGCATTGACTCATTCACACATACACACGCCTCGCGAAGATCCTAAGCGGACGTCGCTGTGCTGCCAGTGGCGATAGGGTTCAATATGACAGTTAACATTATTTTGCAATTATTGCTAAACTTTAAAAAAAATTCGATAAACGAATAAATACGAAAACTTCAGTTTGGTTTCTCGAATGTATTATTAACTAATTATATAGGTAAGTACATATAATTAACGTTCGTTTTAAACGAAGTATTTTTAGCAATATTCGCTGGTATTTAGGCTAATAGACAATACAAAAAAAGATTATTTTTGCCATCCACATAGATAGTATTTTAAAAGCAATTCGCATTACTAGACATACACGATAATTAATATTTCCTCCAAAAATACAAATAAACTTATCTCTTTTTAATCATTGTACATTACATCAAGGCATTCAAGGGTTTTGATTGTCTAAGTTTTATGTCACAAGCAAGTAAAAATCTTGTTTCTGTTAAAGCATGCAGTGCCTTGAGGCCACCGCGTGACGTTACAGGCCAGTCTCGACGCCATATTGCTAGAGCAAGCGGTTTGACAGCTACATAATCAGTGTACTTTGTAATGAGTTTTTAAAATCAAATATTTAAATAAATAAAATTCAATATTATTTTTAGATCGCTTATACACCACAAAACAATGTGAGATGGTTTTCGAAAGCTAGTCGTATAGCCTACGACTACGCTACTGCTCGGCGACGTACATTGAATATTTTTAGGTATAACTGCTTCGATTATTACAGTCTCGGTCTGCGTGCGTTCTCGAGCGCACTTCGATCGCAGACGCCTTCCCGCTCTATTAGCCCCCGCGCTAATTGAGCACCCAAATTTCACTGGTTGTTGTCGTAATATATAATTTCATAGTTGTATACCGTATTAAGTTTCTAACGCCGTTTTCACGGCGGACAGTGGCTCGTTAACCGTACTTCTAATAAGTTTCTAACGCCGTTTTCACGGCGGAAAGTGGGTTTTAACCGTACATCGTGGAACGTGAGCTTCGTCGACGGGGTTTCGTCGTTCCAGGACTTCAAGTTCCGTGTTCGAGTAAGTTATCCGCGTCGTCCGCAACCGCCCTACTGCGTGTAGGGTGGTTTTTAGGAAGTTAGTCATCGTTGATAGGTTCATAGTATATATATTTATATATTGTTGTCCCTCCCCAACCCCCTCCGCAATGGCTTCCCTAAGCCCTGAGGAGCTTCTGAATAAGCTGATCGCTGATTACGACGCCCAAGGCACTCACTGCCCCCCTCATATGATTCGCACACTGCAATCATTTCTCCCTCTAATCATGGCACTGTTCACTCCGGCCCCTCAGGCCACCTCCGTCCCTCAGATCGCTCTGGTCTTAGGCCCTCCCGCGTCCCCTTCCTCCAGTGACATGGGTGCGAAGTAGACGCCCCTCCGCGCCGCAAGCGCGCACCCGCGACCGAGTCATCCTCGGACGCCACCCCAACTGGCCCTGAGTCTCCCTCTTTTACGCTTGTTAAGAAGCGCTCTAAGAAGCGTTCGAAACAAGACCCGGCGCCCTCGACGCCCGTCCCTACACCCCCTGCGGCGTCTTCAACGCCAGCTGCCCCGGTGTCTTCAACACCCGCTCCGGCCCCAACTTCTGTCAAGGCCAAGGTCCCACCACCCGTTTTCCTTCGGGAAAAGGGTAAAAAGGACTGAGGTTTCGACATTGTGCAATGAGCACAAAATCCATTACATCCGAGCAGCCAACTCGGGTGAATCTATTAAAATCTTAGTCTCGTCGATAGACGACTTTCGTGCTTTAACAAAGCTCCTCACCGATAAGCAATATGCTTATCATACTTATGCTCTGTCAGAAGAGCGTAAGATCAGAGCGGTACTCAGGGGAGTCCCGTTCGAATTATCGAACGAGGCTATCCTGGAGGATCTGCAATCCCAAGGCTTCCCGGCACTCGCGGTGCATAAAATGCACAGCAAGTACGGGAGGCAACACCCTCTCGCTTTGGTGGTTCTCGCCAACGTCCCCAAGTCCAGGGAGATCCTCAAAGGGGTTAGCACTATATGCGGCATCTCTGGGATCTCGATCGAGGCGCCTCATCGCCGCGGTCATCCCGGCCAGTGCCATCGGTGCCAGTTGTACGGGCACGCGGCGGCCAACTGCCGCGCACCGCCCAGGTGCGTCAAGTGCCTGGTCCCTCAGTTCACTAAGGAGTGCAATCGCACTCCTGAAACTCCCTCTCCTCCCGATTGCTTGCTTTGTGGCCAGTCCGGCCACACCGCAAATTACAGGGGCTGCCCTCGTGCACCCCGTTGTATGCGCTCCAATTTCAAGAAGGCGGGACCCAAACAGGCCCCGCGCCTTTCTCAAGAAAACTTTCCGCCGCTGCGTAGCCGGGTTCCTCCGGCTGCAAAGCCTACACAGTCTAGGCCTGCCCCAGAAAACTGGAGGCTGCGCCCCGCATCGAATCCCATCCCGGCTCCTCGCCCATACAAACCCACTCCTCAATCCTCCGTAGCAGACGATATGCGTATCGTCTGCGACGCTTTAAAAAATGTCGATGTTAGTGAAATCGCAGTCTTAGCCCGTAAACTTAGGGCTTCACGTACTCCGACAGAGCGTTTGCTAGCTCTGGCGGAGCATAGTTCCCTTCTCAATTCATTATAGGTTCAGGCCCCGGCTTCACCGGAGGCTGTCCAGAACGGCCACCAACTCATGTCCCTTTGAGCACCTTCAGTGCAACTTTCACTACAGGCGGAAGACCCGCTAGCGGGTCTCCGCCAGCGCGCCCAACTTCCCGACGGGTGTCGCTTCCGATGAAGGCTAACGGTAATAACTACAGCCAACAGGTGGTTTTTGGTGGGTAGGTGCCATTCTTGTGAGTCCCACATAACCCCCCGCAGAGGAATTTACCTGCGGGCGGTATGCATGACGCATCTTCCACCTGCCTCCCGCGAGGGTGCCTCGGCAGAAAAAAAAAAAATTCGATTATTATACCATTTGGCCCAGTTGGTAGCGTGGGTGTGACCTTACTATTGCTGTGGAGGTCACGGGTTCGATGTTCGCTGGGACCAACATTTGTGTCCATGAGCAATGAGTAGGTTTGTTAGCTCCTATGAAGCGGGTGAAGCTTACATCAACGACAGCGATAGTGTCATCGAACGGTTTTTTGTTATTATTAAGTTTGTTCTCGGATTAATTCAACTATTTAATAAACTGTAAAGTTCAACTGATACGTAAGGTTTATTTTCTGTGTTACCAATTGTGAGAAATACATATATTGTTTACAAGCATAAACCTTTTTTATCTATTAATATTCTAAAAAAATAAATCTATTTCATTAAAATTAAAGAGACAGCCCTACTAAGCCTATTTTTTAAATAAGAACCTGGTGCTTCGTGCATTTTTTAGGGTTGGCCCTTTGAGAAAAAATAATAACTGTAGTGATAATTTATGGCTACACATATATTGGATTGATAATTGAGGTGGTGGTTAAGTAGTAAAAACGACCAGCCCAGTTGAGTTACTTTGTTGCAACTGAAGTCTATAAATAACAATTTATTAAATGAACTTTAAGCGGAACACAAGTCATCTAATTTATAAATATAGCTTGCGTACGGTAAACCGTACAATAACTAAGATAATAATAAAATTATTAATAAGATTAATAATAGAAATTTCAAATTCAAATTCAAATATTTATTTCTTAACATCTGACTGACGTTACAGCATAACTCTACCATCCAGAACTAGAAAATCGGATGCACATAAAAAAATTATGATAGCTATTTTTATAGCTTTGAGGTACTTTAAGATATCACCTTGTCAATTTTGTTCGTTAGTTCTTAATCTTTCCTATTGATTGGTTCATCAAACCATTCACTAACAGCAGTGTACCCAGTTCATTTTTACTTCTAGTCAAAAATTGTTTTACTTATAATTAGGTATATACATTTTTGTGAAATCGATTTTTGTACAGAATATTTTTTTGTAAAATGCATGTAACTTTTGTCATCAAAATCAAAACTAAACATACCGTAAAAATGTGTATTTTTCATAATTTCGCTGTATAGAAAATAAGACAAAGATACATTCAAGAACCCGACCGATGAGTTCCGTATTAAATTGAAATATTAAAAAGGAAAAATTTAATTTATCGTCATACAAAGTATAATAAAATTTTTACATATCATTGTCAACCCTACAGGACTGCGAGGTCTGTTTAGAGGTCCCATTGGGGCATGTCCCTGACGCACGCACGTCAAATCAAGGTTTTCTACGTAGTTACATTTCGCGCAAATCTAAGAATATCAACTGGGTTGTAAGAAACATTTCACGATATGACCAAATCGTGAGACATTTGCGATTCAAACGTCGTTGGTCGTTTTGCGTCAAATAGGCCCATGGTTCTCAAATGCATTTGATTTAATTAAACGATTTGAACGCATTACACTTTTTGTTGAGGGTCTGCCGAGGATCTAATATTGCTGCATATATTATTGCATATAATTGAATTCCCTATTTACATAAACGGTTCTCTGTCATACGAACTTTGAACGTTTACCGGCTGCATGATTGTGAAACCCTGCCTCATGCATTTCGGTGTTCTAAAAATGGTTCAGGATTATAGGTCTTGTTGCAGACATACTTTCATAAAATATGATACCTAGAGAACTATATAAATATATATATCTTGAAATGAAAGTGTTGCTCCTAGACTTAATAAATTGTTTATGAAGGAAATAAGGAACTGTGTAAGTTCGGTAACGTGTCTTGTAGTTATAAGTTGGGTATATTTCAAGACCCAAATTTTGATGAGCCCGAATAATTTAGGTACTTTCTTTTAGGACTAACAATCTGTTAGTTAATAATAATCGGAAGAGCTATAAAGCTTTCTTAATGGTTTCTTTCATAATATGATGCTAAGAATTTTTTATAAACCTACCTTAAAGTATATAGATAACAACCAAAATTTTACTGAGTTCTTCATGGTATGTTTTTCAGTGTGAATAGGAATCTAATATATTAAAATTAGCTTACATATGTAAAACTTAAGCCACCTTCATATTATAGCGCAATAAATAAGATAAGAATCAATACAATACCCAAAAAAAGGTAGCAGTAGAAGAATACAAAAACAAAAGTCTCATAAATTAGAAAACACGTTAAACTTATTCAAATTTTCAATGAAATAAAACTTTTCAAACGAGATACAACACAACTAGCGTCATCTATTGATTCTTACCTGAACTAAAAGGTACAAGCAGCGTAGTGTCGTTTACTGATGTACCTATTTCGTGCATATGTTATTATTTTAGTTTGATATTCGAATATATTTCAAGAGATGTCGTATGTGTCGATAAGGAAGAAGTCCTGACCAAACGTTGAACCAAATGTTAAACCGGGTTCTTTTAAATTACTTCACCTTTATGTATGCCATTCAAGATATTTTGTTTTCATAGTACAAATACAAATAATTTATATTCTTTGTTTCTTCTATTAAAAAATATGTTTATTTATAGCAGGTATTGATTTTAGGAATGGCTCCAATATAAAAGGTTAAAAATATAATGTTTCAAAAAGTGCTAGCCGCAAGGAACGTCTTGGGCATTATAGTCATCTTCTTCTTCTTCCAGTGCCTCTTCAATTGTGAAGGTTGGCCGTTTGCGTCCTGCACTCTTCCCTGTTCGTCGCGAGCCAGCACAGTCGTTATAATTATATGCTTTTTCAAACAAGGTTAAGCAAAGCTTTTTTACAAAAAAAGCTTTTTTTAAAGCTCTCTCCGTAACACATTATCTTAGTGAACAATTAGACAATTTTCGGTGTGAATTGGCATGTTCATTGGGTAAAAATACATCGCAACTGGGTCAATATGGACAAAAGGTAACTAAAATGGATGAACAAATATCTAGTAAGAATTACTACAGGGTGGCATAAAGGTACTTCATGAATTCATCAAAGTAATGTAAATTACTTTGTTTAAATACCTACATGTGTTATTTATTTATTTGACAACTCTGACCATTTTTCCCCAATTGTTTTATTCGTCATTCATAAACTTTTTTTAAAATAATTTACTTATGACCTTACAAGTCAAAAAGACATTACAAGTCCTATCCGTCTTTCAGTCTTAAATAGGGATGCCAAATATTTCGTCAAAACGAAAAGTTACTTTAGTTTGAAGGTCTCTACGTAGCTCGAAGTAGTATAAAGTTTAACAAGTGGAATATAGGATTTATTCATTTGATGAATATTGACTTCAAGTTCAGTTTTATCACTATTCACTCCATTTTATGCTATGTTTAATTGGTTTTAACCTATATATGCATTCGAATACTCACTTCTGACTCATTTTTGGCTATTATAGATTTTTAAGTAATTAGTAATAATTAAGAAATTAAACAGAAATAATCAGCTCGAATCGTGGCAGGCACAAGATATTTTTATAGATAGCCATATTTGCTAAAAAACGTTGAAGCCTTGGAAGTGTATATGTATATTTATAAGGAAGTCTATTAATTGCTAGGCGTTGGAGTTTCATCTCACCTGATTGTAAGTGATCATGAAGACTGGGTGGGGAAGTACCATACACGCCGGTCCAAGTGGTACCTACTCACTATACGCTTGAATGTTCCAAGATCTATGTAAGGAAAAACAGACGCAGCAGAAAATTCCACTCTTGTGCGACACGAGCCTAATACGATCTGTCAAAAATGCCTTTCTATATTCCATTTACTGTTCGCTAGATCTATTTAACAATCTTTGCATTGACGCCGTACTCTTTCTTTTATCAATCTGTCATACTGACTTATATAACACGGTATTAATGAGAAATCTCTCCACTCCTCAGCCAGACCGCATCATGTCTCCCTACACAGTGATCATCCGCCGCAGTGGCAACTCGTTCGAGCTGGCGCACGTGGCGGTGTCGTGGCTCATCGGGGCGCACTTCGATGCCTACGTGGTCGTCGGGTGCGCCGTGCGCGACATCTGCATGAACATACGCTATAGGACCGAGTGCCCGGAAGTGCCGGATGAGAATCCGGTTAGTGGGTTTAGGAGAGGCTTTAAGTATTAATTCAATTTCTGTTTTGGTTTGTTATAGCCGTAGTTATAGTTCGTTACGATAATGCATTGTTTTGTTAAGATAGAGCTTCAATTTCCAAAATTTATTTCAAAAACTAAAACCTAAAAATGGCTGCCGCATTGAGGGAGTTGGGTTTTGACCTCACATGTCGTAAATTTTTATGGAGTTAAGTAAGTGTAGGTACTATTAGCCCCTATAGTTTGAGCAGTCGTCCCCGGGCAGATTGTTTAGTTGACCCCTAACGAAGCTTCTGTGTTTTCTAGAAATAATGCTTAAGTCTTTGAAGCACATGACAAGCAAAGCAAAAGGCAATTTGGTGTACAAAATACGATGAAGAGTTTTGAATGTACATACATGTGACACACACAACTTGACATATGAGTTGTCGGCTCGGATCATGTGCCGGTATATTACAGGCAGATTTAATAAACCAAATAAGAAAAAACTTTTTAATATTCTGCAATTTAAAATCATGAAAGTGGTTTTAAAAAGGAATTTACAAATCAAGTTATCCTATATCCTTGTAGACTTCCACGACAAACTTAAGCTAGCTTTAGTAATGCAAATTGGTGTCTCTTGACCCGAAAAGTAAACAGCATTTTACTACAACAGCCTGCAGAAGACGAGGCAGAGGAAGAAGAGGAGCCGCGCTACAAACTAGCGCCCCTCCCGGACCTCACCTCCAAGTACTGCCGGGACCTGGACCAGAAGGACCTGGACAAATTCAGGGAGCAGCAGGACAAAATCTTCCAGGAGCGACGGAGAAAGATAGAGGTCAGAGGAAAATTGGTATTTGTTTATTTAGGACTAGAGGTCCAGGCACGGTTTCATCCGTATCTTGATTCCCTGTAAATAAGGAGACCAAATATATTTAGTTGTGTTCCTTCAGGCTAATGAATATAAAAATTTTTATTTATTTATTTTTGGTTTAGTAGTTTTGGAGTCTATCGATGACTTATAAACAAACAAATTTTAAAGAATCAGTGCTCGAGAAGTCATACTTCTTCAATATGTTCAAAAGTACGAGGGGGCGTTAAAAATTAAACAAGTTGTAAATTTTATTAAAAAATTATTACTTATTTTTCAACGTAGTTTCCTACTTAATTAATGCACTTCATTCAGAATTGTTCTAGCTTTTCGATCCCTTCCATAAAAAGCGACTTTGACAACCCTCAGAAATAGGCATTGGTTTCGCGCATAATCTCTTCACTGAAACTAGACATATTCCCAACGAGCCAGCTTTTTTCTTACATTCGGAAATAGAAAATAGTCGTAAGGGGCTAAATCTGGCAAATATCGTGAGTGAGAGAGCAAATTTGCCCAGAGCAATGGCGCTGGCAATCGAAGTCGAAGGAAGTCTTGGTGCAGTCGTTTTAAGGTAAAATGTTTTTACAAATTAATTGGCATAATAATCGACATTACTCCTTTTACCCTTCTCTAGGTAGGCAATATGGATCCCCCACGTGCATCCTAAAATACAGTAGCCGTCACTTTATTGGCCGATAAAACTGCTTTGGCCTTCTTCGGAGCAGGTCCGCCCATAGCAATCCATTGTTTCGATAGTAGCTTGGTTTTTGGCGTATGGTGATAGATCCATGTTAAATTTCCTGTTATTAAACGAAGCAAAAACTCAATTTAATCCTATGGAAACAAGGCCACACGTGCCTCTGAAGTAGTCGCATGCGTTTTGGTCACCGCGGCATCCATCACGCGGAGAGCTTCAAATCTAAATGTTTGGTGTAAGATATTGCGCACACGTTTGACTGATATGCCTCATATCTCGACTATCTTACTCACTTTTACTCCGTTCAGTTTTTTCGGCACACAAATCCACTTTTTTCCATCCATGCAAAATGCATTCTATTGTTTTTCTTTAATGGCTGTCAAGAAAAATCTAACTGGCGGTACTGGCAATTTTAATGTAGTCCTACAAATGAGTTTCTAACAATGAGGTTTCATGCGGTAATTTTGTTCCAGAATAGATTTTTATCAGACTTATCACCCGGCCCAAGGAATAACATAAAATCCGTTGAACTGTTGGACCTAAACCAACGCGCGACCCACCTGGTGGTAACTTGCATCCGTGCCCATGGGCATCGGATTATTCCATAGGTGTTTTATTTATCAGTATTAAATGTGGTAATTAAATTGATTAATAATGCCCTAATGGTGTAGTGGGTAGTAGCTGCCTCATACGCCAGAGGTCCCAGGTTTAGAGCCCTGGTCGGGGCATTCATTTGCGTGATGAACATGTTTGTTCTAGGGTCATGGTTGTTTATATTTATACATAATAAATAAATAAATATTTCTAACAATCACACCACATTATCTAGCCCAAGTTAAGTATCATTAAGAACTTGTGTTATGGATACTAGATAACGGATAAATAAACTTAAGAAAATATATAAACACACAGAGATATTTTCTTTAATATACAAATATTAGAAATAAACTTAAATAAACGTAAATACACATCCATGACTAGAAAGCAAATATAATAATATATCTGCCCCTACCAGGATTCGAACCTGGGACCTCTGGCATGGAAGGCAAGGCTACTTACCTTCACACTAAACAGGCCGTCAAAATATATGTATGTTTATTCTGGGTTCTTAACCCAGTTCGCTGTATGGTCATCCATAACACAAGCTTACACAGTCGGTGTGTTTGTCTGGGGATTTATTTTTAAAAAAAAAAAGGTTCGCTGACCGTAGATTTCTGTTGGCATTACCTTCGTTCCAGTGATTCCGGACTGCTCTCGCTGTTCCTAACATGAACACAACCATATAAACGTGAATGTTATGGTGGTCAAGATATGAAGGACTGTTATTCTGCCCGAGACGAGATCTTATCAAGAGAACCTCTTAGCTTATAACTATACAATATTAGTGGAATTTTAACTCATGCTGCCTTCCTTGGCACCTGCATATTTAGGAGGCTATGTAAATATATGTAATGTATATGTAATGTAAGTATGTAATGTAAGCTATGATGTTGAACATAGCTTATAAAAAGTTGACTTCATAAGACATGTTAATTCATTTTATCCAATCACATTTTGGCTCCCTACACAACACAGCCTTCGAGTTGTCCTAATTTTACCGATTTTTTTATATTCTAATAGGAACTAGAACGCCCTCCGCCAGACAAGCTAGACGGCTGGCGTACTCACGCGTGGGTGATCGTACTTCCAGGCCCTATGGGGATCGAGGAGCCTTTCTTCATTGAGCCCAGTCAGGGCAAAGCTTACCCCCTGGACTGTCGCAACTACCAGTATATTGAGAGTATTTATAATAATGAGAATTATTATGTGAGTGTGAGAAAAATTCTTTTCGTTGAAATGTTTTTTTTAAAGTTGGTTTTTAAAAGAGTAAGGTGGACGAAATTTCCCTCGTACAAGGATAATGTAATTCAGCCGGCGTTTTTGCTTCTACGGCATACGATAAAATCATTTAAGTTTGTATATATCTGTAGTTCACTACTCTCCGAGTTTCCGTGGTTTTTTTGTATTGAGTTTTGTGAACAAATTAGTATTTTCGCTTAACTTAATGACTGATTACAGAATCCTTATTGCAGATACATGAACAATAACTTGTTTTAAAATATGTAATTTCTAGACTTTATGCACATTATATGTGTATATTGTTATTATCTCAAAAAGTGTGTATCGTGGAAGCGCGGGAAATCGCCCGATAAATGTTTGTTATAACTATTATTTCGTCATCTAATAGGATATCTTACTCAAAGTTTAAACGTAGAATAGAAATACCTACCTACAGTGGAATGGACAGTTTTCATCCTGCTCCCCAACCCTCCGCCAGGTAAACCTACAAGACTGCACGCCCGGCCTAGAAACCCTCAGCTACGACCTGTGCGACCTGACGAAATGGGAGCACCTGCTAGCCGGTGAACCCACCAGCCGCCGGCAGCTTGTGGACGTGATAGACGTGGGGGAGCGCAGGTCCGCGGTGATGACGGAGAAGCATTTAGATATGCCGGCGAGTTGGGTCGAGAAGCTGGATATTACTCCTGATGGTGAGTGTAGTGTTTAATGGATTAATATGAAGAAGATATATGTAACATTTTTTTTTATAATTCTACAGTGCTGGAACTGCAGTCTTCCCTATTTGAAACTAAGTTGTAACATGCAAGGACGTAGGAAATTCTCTCCAAGGCCTATGGACGACAAATTATAATTAGTATAATTTCAAATAATCAGGATATAATTAAAGTATGACACCTCAGATTAATAACGTCTACAGACATGCACAGTTAATACACAACAGCTCATCGTCGTACCTCAAAAGGTTAAATTTCTCAATAGATTTTCGATCTAGAATTCACTGACAAATAGTTTCAAAATCAATTTTGGAAAGACATTTCGTGGTAGTTTATAGATCTGTTGACTGTACGTCTGATGAACGCATTCTCTTGCCAATTATGAAAAGCGTGAAAAACTGCTATCAGCTGAAATAAATTTTCTATCTGGTATATCTATATTTCAGTTGTTGTTTTGTTTGTCTGGTCTTGGCAGACCTGGTTTTTGTTATCATCATGATTATTCGCAGAGTTTGAGCAGCGCTACCCAGGCAGCCACAAAACAGTGCACTACAAGAGGGTGCTGCTTGAGAAGTTCGCGCCGTATTCGCAGCCCAGTGGCGTTGTCAAGAAGCTGCAGATCTTCGACGATTATGCCTTGAAGTTTCCGCTGCTCACGTGAGTTATGTGTCATCATTATGACATCCATGGCCTACCATCACCAATGGGTGTTAATTTGCATTTTGCACTATTATTGTGATGTATATGAACAGAATCTGATAGAAAGTTCGTGACTAATAAGAATGTTTTAAGAGTGTAAAAAAGAGATGTTAAATTATTTTTAAATATTGTTGGCAAGGAGTATTACCGAGTGTTAATTATCAAATGATTATAAAGCAACAGATTGATCAAGTTTAAAATATCTTCCAGCTATGAATGGTATTCGAACCGTCAGGATAAAATGCTTACTGTCAAAATAGACCACATTAGACGAGAAGCAAAGGAAACCTTCGATATTGGTCGCAGAGATCATATGTTAAGTAAGTTAATATTTGTCTTGTTGAAAAGTTCCTCTAGATAGTTCGAGATTTTAGATGCCACAACCACGACGTCCTCAGTTTAGGCAGTTACTATTTATATTTCAACATAGTATAGAACTTTTGTTTCACAAATCGGCGTTCGCTTTACTTGTATTTGTAAGTGTCTAAACACGCTACGATTGTGTGCGTAACCGAGCGGGATCAAACAATTTTCGCGGTCACGATATTTCTTGTTTTTTTTTTGTATACGTGCTCATTTGTATACCACAAGTAAAGCAAACATCGTCGCTTGGTGATGTAAAAGTATACTATACTATACCTACTACTGTAGAGTATTTGCTCTATGGTTCTAGAGAAATGCACGCCCAATAAGTTTAAATAAATTAACTTTTGTTATGACCAACATAGAGTATAGAGTCAATGGAGTAGGTTGTGTTTGTGTGTCTTTTAGTGGTTCTATTAAATAAAGCAAGATGTAATCAAAAAGGTGCTTATCAAAACTAAATAACAGATCTCAATCATTGTGATGTCCTTTTTCAGAACATGTATATTCTCTGGACGCTCCGCCGACTAATGTGGAAGGGAATCGGTCCTTGGAGTTTAACTATTACGCGCGTTTGGATCATTTAACTAGAGTGGAATGCACTCCTCTTAGTTTTGAAGAAATATACTCTGATCGGGCAGACAAGTGGGTTTATTTTACTCTACGTCATCCTCAACACGTTACATTCTTATTTCAGAAGGCTTCTCAAGAGATTCTCAAGAGGAGACATTTTTATTACCACATTATGAAACGGTTCATAGATTTTTTTCCTGAAAACTGTAGTTTAATAAATCATTCCTGGGTTATATTTACACAATGAGTAAAACAATATCAACAGAGAAAAAACATTTGAGTTAAATAACTATTGATAAAACTTACTATTCTAGCCATATTACGTAACATACCTCATCGAAATCGCGGAGCATGTCGTTCGTGAAAAATTTACTGAGAACTCCGATAGTAACTTATGATACCTATTTTTATAGGTATATAACCTATTTGCATAGGTACCATAACGAAAAAAAAACCCAAGCTATACAAATTTCAGGCTCGTATCTCGAAGAATAGTCTACAGTGAACCAGACAAAAACAACCCCAAGAGGTACGTCAAAGACATAACAGAAACCTTCGCTCGTAACGAAGAGATTCCCGCCAAAGATGACGTGTGGCAGAGGATATTCCACATCCAAGATAACACCATCGATCTGCTCTACCATTACGCGTATAACTTTGTCACGAATGACATGAGGAGTTTCATTAAACCAAACCTGGCGGAAACTGGAGGCAAGATTCTGTTCTACCCTGAGAAGACTACGGGATATATTGTAAGTAGTAGGTAATAGTTTTTGTTCAATACTGTTGAGCATAAACTCGGCAATATCCGTTTGGACGTTTGCTTTAATTTACACCCATGAATTATGTGTTTTATTCTCGTTATATATTCGCATAAGACGGCAATGGATAGAATAGAAAACTTGACGTCACTGTTGACAGGACACGCATAGTTTCCATAACTACCTTAATGAACGCTAACAGTAATCTAGTATAGATTATGGCTTTGCTTTTTAATATATTAAAATGTTTTACGGCATTTAAGTTTCGGTGGTACCTCAAATTAAATTTTTGTCAAATTATTTTTCGGCCTGTTTGGTGTGGAGATAAGTAGCCTTGCCTTCCATGCCAGAGGGCCCGGGTTCGAATCCTGTTAGGGGTAGATATTTTATTATATTTGCTTTCTAGTCATGGATGTGTATGTATGTTTATTTAAGTATATTTCTAACATTTATATATGAAAAAAAAAATCTATGTGTGCTAATATATTTCTTAAGTTTATTTATCCGTTATCTAGTAACCAGAACACAAGTTCGTAATGATACTTAATTTGGGCTAGATAATGTGGTGTGATTGTTAGAAATATTTATTTATTTATTTACCTATCAATATTTCTATTACATTAGTTTCTGACAATACTTTTTATAAGGTAAAAATAGTTTTTTGAAATATATGTACCAAAAGGAAGAGGATTCGACCCTTTTACAGGTCTGCGTACTTAACTGGGGCATCCTTGCAATATTGCAAAAACTTTTTACTATAACAAATAAATTTTGAATTTGAACCTATAAGTTCTATAAAATATATTATACATCAAAACTTATCAATCTCCTTCTATAAGAAAAATTGTAAACCAACAAATTGGCAAAAGAGAAACAATTGGAGTTCATAAAATATTATCCCCTTTTGCCAACTTGTTTACCTTGCTACTTTTCAGGCCGACGCCTGCAGAAAAGCGCCAAGACCGCTGGATATCTACTACAACCTGTGCGAGAACCTCTACTGGGAGAACCGCACGTTGAAACTTATCCGCGACCGAGAGACCGACCTCAACGGCTACCTCCGAGAGAGGTACAAGGAGTTGACGGATCCCAAGCTATTAGTGGCGCTGTTTGACACTGAGAGGAATGAGGAGGCCAAGAAGGGATGGCAAGAATTGGTGGGTATTGTCTTATAAATAAATTTTGAACGGGCATAGAAAACGTTAATGACTCTCCGCAAATTATTAAAAATAAAAATTTCTGCATTGAGGCACCTTGTTAATATTACAAAGTTTAAAAGCTATGTTAGCATTACAAGAATTTTCTGCAAACATTGAATCATCGAAATTCGCCTATATAACCTAACTTTCTAAACACTCTGTAGGTAGGTAACGAACAATAATTGTTGCCACACGAAAATAAAATTAACCGAAAACCCAATACTACTTTAAACAAAAATTGTCAATTAAATATTAAAGTACAGATAAAGATGGCGGTAACGGGCCTTTGTGTGAATTGACAAGAGATCATAGATAAAATTAATGTTTTATATTCAATTAGATTAGTCAAATTATCATTGCAATCTCGAGACTTCTGGGTGCTAAGGCTGTTCGGCTAGGAATTAAAAACACTTAGACAGCGCTTAGCATACTTGCAACCAACTTGACGGCTGAGTAGCGTAGTCGTTAGTGGCCCTGCCTCATACGCCGGAGGTCCCAGGTTCGAGTCCTGGCTGCATTCATTTGTGTGATGTTTGTTCTCCGGTCATGGTTGTTGATATTTATACATACATATATGTACGTTTATTCTCCGGTCGCTGCATAGTCATCTAAAACACAAGTACTGCTTACTGATTGGCCATACAGTTGGTGTGTTTGTCTGGGGATATTAAAAAAAACTGTTGATTAATTACGTTATGACTCAATTTATAATCCCCCACGTAGATGGACGGAAGAGTATACGCGTATCCATTGGCGTAGAAAGAAATTGACATGAGATGCGTTCAAAAATGTCCAGAAAAAATATTTGTGTCAGTTAAAAGCTGTAAAAGACGACATAATGTCCGTTTTCCAAAAAGTTGTATATGATTGGTTCGTATGCGTGCTGGACGTGCAGCTCGTAAAAGTCATAAGTTATGTTTTTAACAGACAACTAGTTTATTTTGCATATTTTAAAAACACGTTATAGGGACATTAATATTATTATATTGAGAATGTTTGAAGAAAATTTGTTCAGGATTCGTTTTTGTACTTTTCAAAACTTATACATTTCGTACTAAATGTTTATTCTCATCCAAAACCTCAGGAAAACCAAAAAGCGGAGGTGGAAGAGCGCGAGATTGAGGCTGAGATCGACCCTCTGGCGCCGTACCTCGCGCGCATGTTCGGCTGCGGCCGGGGCAAGGGCATTCTCACGCTGAAGGAGGCGTCCCTGGTGCGTGAACAGTGCATCAACGACTTCAAGGCCAAGCAGATGGCGAGGCAGCTGCTGGTTCAGCAGCGGTTTGACAAGGTGAGGTATTTGCTTCGACATATAATTACAGAAACGGACAATTCAGCTAAAGCCTATTATGATCGACGATATTTAATTATTCAACATTCCAATATATCTGACAATTTATCTATTAAAACACCAATATGATCATGTGCTCATATTGGTCTCTCCTAAGATCGCACGGCAGAGCTTTAGTTCAATTTAAGTGTTTAATAATATGTAGTCAACCTAAGGCCGTTTATATTTAAACAACGCTAAGGGCGCTTACAAGCTGGTAAGAATAATTATTCATCGCAGCAACTCAAAATCCTCATAGGACGCTACTTCTTATATGAGGAACTCAATAAACATATACCTGCAGTTCTGAGTTCAAAATCTGGTGTCTTATGCTTAGCATTTAATTGGATGGACATGTTCATGATTTGTTTCTGGTTCCGTGTTTCTCATGCTGGACTAGCTGACTTGTATGCCGTTCAATTAACAGTAAAAGCCCTTAGACGCGCTTGCGCATCTTTATCATTCTTCTCATATTTAATTATCTTTGCATTCCGCTGTTTGAACATGGTGAAATGGTAAAAAAAAATAAGTACATAAACCTTCTTTTGAAAGTTGCAACAAAGTATCGTCCAATATAGTTTAATGGATTGTACTTAAGACTCAGAATCTTAGGGAGGTACTCTTGAGGCACTAAGGTATTAATCGTCAAGATGAGCGTGTCATTTAGAGTGCCCTAGGCAACCCAATTTCTTCTTCGCTTTTTACAATTTACTCATAGCTCTACTACAAAGTCTCTCTTATTAAGTTTTATTTATATTTTTTGTGTAATTGCTCAGGGTACGATGTGGTTATAAACAAAAGTCTCCTTTGAATGAACGAAAAAAAAACTGTTCATTACGAACGATGAGCAAACATTTGTATCAACAGTCGTACAAATTAAACGTATTTTAGTTTAAACTTCTATTTTTCTTATTGCAGCTGAACAGCGAATACAAAGCTAAGCGCTTGTGGTATTTGGCGAATCAATTTATCCTGACTGCTGAAAAAGAAAGCGCTTACTTCACAGCCAGGTGAGAAGAATAGCTAGTTCGTAACGTTTTAACTCATTGTTACATTTGGCAGTCACGGGGATCGAATCCGCGACCTTAAGACCGAGACCTTAAGATCGGAAAACCAGCACCTCAACCACTGCACTACGAAGTTTTGCATTTTTATTTTTTATGAATTTACAAAATCTGTCATAAATTTCTTTCATCTGAAACCTTCAATGCAGAACAACGGCTTTCCTCGAGGAGCAGCATAACAGTTTGATCTCTATTTAATAAAAGCATTTTTTGTTTTTTTCAGTGCGGAGCTAGCCTTCCAAGTGCACGCTTTAGAAGTCCGCCTAACGAGACACAAGGACCTCTCAGGGCCAAGATACAGGGCACTAGAAGAGATGCTCAATAAACATCCTTTGCTGGTTGAATACACTAAGACGAAGAACTATTATAGAAAAAGTACGATCTAGAAGTTGACTGGAGCATGGAGAAGTTGGGTTTTTATGTTTAGTAAATGTTTGTTGACGTTCATAGGTTGTTTTATTTTTGTGAGTCTGCGAAACGGCTAAAAAGTGCGTGCATTTTGAACACATGTCTCAGATTGTATGCGCAGAAGGTAACCCTATTCCGGTATACATGGTGGGCCAGAAGAACTTGACGCAGTTACTCTGTACATTACTTTGTATATGGTGCAAAACGAAGCCCCGTTTTATTTGACCATTTAGCTAAGATAATTCTAAGCTCGGTTTGTAGATTTCAGCCCAACGCTTTATATGACGAGTGGCCCAACTTGACAAAATTACAAGACAAGAAACTAAATAACCTAAAGAAACCACATTTAGTATACGTTATTATGTATATTAATTAGTACATAAGTGGAAGATATGCCTCAGTTTTACTCATACATTAACTGCTAATGATTTTTTAATTCAACGAAATGGGTTCCGTTGGTGCTCTTTTTTGGCTTGTTCAAAACTTTGTTATTTTTTAAAATCGGCTTGCCAGTGTTTCCATTTATATTACATCAAAACAACAAAATTTCTAAAGCAAAACGACTTTCTTCGAAGAATTGAAAAAAATCAGACAATTTAAATCTTCTTCCATAGTTATTAGATCTTCCCATCTTCTCGGCAACATATGAGTGGGTTTGTAACTATTAATACCTTTTCGTTAAAAGTGTCGATTGAGCCCTTTATCGTATAACCGCTTCAATTGGTCAAACTGCATACTACAGCTATATGTATATGTATAGATTACAGCGCTCACAGCGCTTAAAGTGCTCAAAACCGTTCCGATTCGTTTGAGCGCGCTAAAAGTAATATTAGTGCTATTGCAATCGGAACGGTAAATATCGCGCTAACATTCTGATTGTTCGTCGCTTAAGTCTAAAGTTACAATTTCATTAAATCTTTGACCCTGAATGAAGCAGGAGCCATTTTTTTATATTATTGCAAAAGAAAATGAATAAGCAAGCTTTTAAAATCTTTAATCGACTAATAAAAACATCAACAAAGTAACGTCATGTGTCAGTTTTGATAGGTCATGGTCATAGGACCATGCTGCGTAGCTTGGGCACTGTGAGCGGGAAGATGGCGGCGTTAATGACGTCATTGATGACGTATCGATATCGCTGTGAGTGTGCTCACGGGCAATCGGAACGGGGATATGAGCGCTGTAATCGGCAAACGGAACGCAGCATATCTTGGCACTGTGAGCTATATCTACACTAATGTCATAAAAAACAATTGGTTCACAACAAAAACACAAATTATTTAAACAAGATTTTATTAAAAAACATACAACAATAAGTTATATTGTTGAACACCTTGATTCATTAAACAAGAAGTATTTTCGATTTAGCTCGACATCCACATGTCCATTGTCAGAAGAAGCACTCTCCTTAATAAATAAAGTGAAATTTGACTTATACTGTTGTTTCAAAATATTTTCGTGAAACAAGACAGCGTTACTTTTCGATGATGATAGAGTCCCACTCTCTTAGGGCTGACACCAAAGACCTGCGAGAACTATTTTGTCTATTGTACCCGAGCGGTAATGGTGTAGTCCGGTGTAGTTCTGCCTCGCTATAGACCTCCTTATACTGATCTCTCGCTGTTAATTCCTTCTGTACCAGAGATGCGCTAACTGAAAATAAAGCCATCTTATTGGTGTAATCATTATCATTTGTATTAATCAATTGTAGATTGATAGCCGGGACAGCTTATTGGTCAGGTGTAGTACAGACTGCGTTGAGGATGAGTTAGTTGACCCCTTCCTGTGCTTGACCAGGAAACTGCGTGGAAGGATATCCTGGATCTAGTAGAAGTTCCATTAACTATTAACATATGTATGCTTAGGCAAATGCCAGCAGGTGGGGCCGGGGCTCCAGCGAGGCGCGCCCAGCAGGTGGCCGCGGCCGTCGTGCGTGGCCAGCGACAGCCGGGACAGCTTGTTGGCGAGGCGCCGCTGCGGGGACTCCGCCCGCGGCAGGGGCGGTAACGAGATGCTGCCCGAATCTAAAGAGGAGATGCCCGCATTTAAAAGGACTTTAATTAATGCGCGTGCCATCCTAAGTGTGGAAAATAGATGATGGTGCATGCTTTCATTGAGATTTCTTAATATTAACCATATTAGAGTGAGGATGTACCAGTTCTGGCCCTATAATTAGATCAGAACAAGATCGATATATACGAGACAGAATATGATACGAGACTTTTCCAATTTTGATACTGTTTAAAGTTTATTAAAACAATATATGTATAATGTTATACAAATCCCCAGACAAACACACCAACTGTTTGACCTCAAAGTAAGCAGAGCTTGTGTTGTGGATGACATACAGCTTACTTTGCAAAGCATATCAAAGTTATTTTAATAAAAAATTTTATATTTTTATCTCGTTGTATATTAACTTGATGTAATTTTTAAATAAATAAACCTGATTACTCGTACCCTACCATTGTATCCACATTCTCCGTAAATTAGTAGGTATAATATCTACGATTTCTTCTGCAGCATAACAGATTATATTTACAGTGACATTAACATGACAATATAAATTATTATCAAAACTGTTTTTAACAGAATGATGTAGACATGCTCACAAGCTACAAAAGATGTGGTTGTTTCAAAACACAAACAAATTTAAAGGAAAAAAATGTATGAAAAAGTAATATAAATTGCATTATGAGATTCATTCCAGCCTATACAAAACTGGTTAAAAGATTTTCTAAGTGTATTTGTTTAACTGATGATCTTGCGAGCCCCAATGCAAAAGAGTTCGTCCAGTCAGACAGTTTGTTTTCATCACGCAAATGAATGCCCCGGCCAGGACTCGAACCTGGCGTGTGAGGCAGGGCTACTTACCACTACACCACTCAGTCGTCAATTATGTGCAGCAATTTACCACTCCCTTCACTTCACGCGAGTGAAGCCACGGGCAAAGGCCAGTTAGTTATAATTATAACAACAGAAAGCTCGCTAAACTACTCTACTAACTACTAGAGGTTTCGCGCGGCACCACCCGAGTTACGCCTGCCTCATCCCGTGGGAACATTGGGATAACATGTAGCAATGTTTCTTAATACTTATGGAATAAGAATTCAAATCCGTTGGGCTTTTTAGAGTATGAGATTCTTTTTTAACTCGGGACAAACACACCAAGAGCTGGTGTTATAAATGACCATAGAGCGAACTCAGAATAAACATACATATATAAATACAATCAATATGATCCGAGAACAAACATCTGTGTCCATCACACAAATGGGGACCTCCGGCGTATGAGGCAGTGCTCCAACCTACTACACCATAAAGAAACAAACTGACTGAGAGTGAAACTATGACACTGAATCTCGTACTAGAGGATTGGGATGGGTTTCGGAGCGTTTGAAGAACGCTTCAGAGAATGTTTGAGGTGCTGTTGTACTGTAGGCAGTTCAAGATCTCTGTGCAGGTCCGCGTTACGCACGTACCACGGTGTGTTTGTGGCCCTGCGGCAGAAGTTTTGAACTACCTGCAGTTTGTGCAGGACGGAGGGTTTGGCGTGGGCAAAGACTGGCGAGGCATATGTCATGACTGGTCTAACGCAGACCTTATAAATCGTACGTTTGTTTCTGAGGGACATTTTACTTTTTCTACCTAACATACTAAGTAAACACGGGCGAGTTTCGTTAATCTATCGACGTGTGACTTGAAAGAAAGCGTCTGGTCTAAGGTGACGCTTAAGTATTTGGTAGTGCGCTTCCAGGGGATGGGAGTACCTAACATTCGAACGTGCAGATTATCAGCGACACGACGTTGTTTGCAGTCGAAGTAAACCGCAGAACTCTTGTCTGGGTTCACATCGATTCGCCATTTTTGAAACCATGTACCGAGGGCGTTTACGGCCTTTTGGAGCCTGGTGGTGAGACCCGGGACACTGACGCCTTTAGTGTAAAGGGCGGTGTCGTCGGCAAAGAGAGCGAGTTCGACGCCTTTCGGCGGGACGGGAATATCGTTAGTGTACACGGTGTACAACTCTCAGAATAAACATACATATATAAATACAATCAATATGATCCGAGAACAAACATCTGTGTCCATCACACAAATGGGGACCTCCGGCGTATGAGGCAGGGCTCCAACCTACTACACCATAAAGAAACAAACAAATACATTTTCTTTAAAATAAATAACTGATTAGTACAGAATATAAACAATATAGAAACAGTTGCAATAAAGTTACCGGAATGGTAGTCATAGTTGGCGTGTTCGCTGGGCGTGTCCTGGCCGAGCTTCTTCCGGTACTCCCCCGCGAAGAACTCTATCAGCGCGTCCATCATCACGGCCTGGTTCGAAAACACCTGGACATGTGTTGTGGCATTCGTGAACTGATCTCAATGATTTACAGATTTTTGTGTAGGATTTGCTTTGTGTGGCTTGACTACAAAATTAATAAAACTTTATCGTAACGTAAATATAGTACATATATTATTTGTGTATAATTATTCAATTTACTAGTTTTTAACAAATTTAGTTCAATACGTACGGTCAAACAGCGCTTATGTAAACATTTAATCAAAAAAATTTAAAGGAAATTATTGCAAATTAAGAGTTACTGTCTGAATGGAGACATTTTTTTCAAAGCCGCATTTTTTCATATTCGTAACGGCGGCGGCGAGTCAAAATGGAACCTCATTCAAAATATATATTTTTTTATTATTAGTTAATATATTTAAGTACAACAGACACAAGTTAACTCAGTGCAACAAATTGTTTTATCAATATTAAACAATGTTAGTCGATGACCCAATAATCATGTACACAGCATATTGTAAAGGCTAAATTGAGAATTGAAATTTATTGTTATTGTAATATTAGGTCTTTACCTATGAAATTGCCGTTTTTCACGAAATAAATGAAGCGTAATTTTTTTATATATTTTTTATTTCTATTAATCAAAATAATCACCCTAGCAATCAATGCATCTTTGCCAACGCATTGGTAGCTTATTGATGCCTTTCTTGAAGAAATCAGCTGGACGGGAGGGAACAAATTCTTCAAAGGCATTTTGTACTGCCTCTCGGGTATTGAATTTTTCTCCCGCCAAGAAGTTATCCAAATTCTGGAAAAAGTAGAAGTCTGTAGGCGCAAGGTCTGGTGAGTACGGCGAATGACGGAGAACTTCCAACCCCAACTCTTGTAGCTTGGAGACCGTCTGCTGTGCAGTATGAGGTCACGCGTTGTCGTGCAGGAGCAGTGGAGCCGAACGATTGACCAAAGCTGGTTGGAGACGTGCGAGCTTCTCCATCATTGTGTTCAGTTCTTCACAGTACACATCTGCAGTAATGCTTGTCCCGTTTGGCAAGAAGCTGTGATGAATTACACCCGCGTTAGACCACCAAACAGTGACCATCACTTTTCTAGGGGTAAGTTTTCGTTTAGGGAATTGTTTGGGTGCTGAACCAGGGTCCAACCAACTTGCTGAGCGCTTACGATTGTCAAACAGGATCCATTTCTCGTCACAAGTAACAATGCGGTTCAGAATTCCTTCATTTGTATGCCTGCTGAGCAGTGCAAGGCACGTCTCCACGCGTACTTCGCGCTGGCGGTCATTGAGTTCGTGGGGTACCCATTTGTCAAGCTTTTTTACCTTGCCAATTTGACGCAAATGGACCAATATTGTTTTGATGCTAACGTCGAAAGCTGCTGCTAATTCAGCCGTGGATTGAGTTTCATCAGCTTCCACAATTGCCTTTAATTTGTCATTGTCGACCAAAGTTTTCGGACGACCACGGGGTTCATTTTTCAGGTCAAAATTTCCAGAACGGAAGCGGGTAAACCAATAACGGGTGGTGCGTTCGTTTGTAGTGTTCGCTCCGTAAACGTCGTTGATGTTGCGTGCCGCTTGTGCCACTTTGCTGCCACGACGGTACTCATACTCCATAATTACTCGAATTTTGAACTTATCCATGATGACGAAAAATGTTCGAATGCGTTGAAAACAAAACACTAACTATTAAACAAATGACAATTTAAAAAAAAGAATTCCATGTTTGTCAAATAAAATTAATTTGAAATTAGAATTATCAGTCAAAAAAATATATTTTCATTTGAAATGGCCAGTACGGCAAAACGGCAGTTTCATAGGTAAAGACCTATTATAATAATATACCAATTATTATCCTATTCAGACTTCCAACAAATTTGCACCGTAAGAAGAAGAAAATAAAGCATTGACTTAAGCTAACCCTTCAAAACGCTGGTTTTCATAAATTCGAAATTATTTGTTCCAACTAATTCTGAAATATCGTATAACAATGAACCAGAAGCGGAAGCAACACGTACCTGCAGTATCTTGGACACGCGCAGGCCGTTCTCCACCACCATGCACTGCAGGAACACGCACGGCAGGCAGTCCTCGTCGTGCTCCGCCGGCAGCCCCAGGTCCCAGGACAGCTCCTCGTACAACAGACCTAGGAGCATTGTCTGAAAGTGGAAAACGTTTCGTTACAGAATTTATGTATTTAGAGAATTTGACTCTTGAAACAGTAAGAAAATTTCTGTATTTAGAGAAGCAAATTTAAATTTTCTTTTTAATACAATAACAGAATTTCTGTATTTACCAGATTTGCTAAATTGGAATGTATAATCATTTGTAATCACCAATCGATAACAAGCGTCAGCACTATTCTACATAAAGCCACATCAAACGTTATGTTAACATTTTTCCACCATTGACAAACGAGTTTTTTTATCTCCCAAAATGGTGACAGCCTTCGTCATCATTAGCTGCTACCAGGAAGCACCTAGACGGTCAATCTATACGATATAGTGAAAGAATTCCAAGAACAATTACACGAATATAACACTGATTCCAGCTATTATCACGTCTGGCTACCAAAACTGGAAACGGAATTGAACAAGCTGAATAACTTCTTGAAAATCCGAAATCTCCACGACGCTATTACAACAAGGAATAGGGCAACACGGCATTCGAATCGCCGAACCCACCGGTGAACCAGGCTAACGCGGCGTACGCATTCCTACTGAGTTTCTTGCTGGTTCTTTGGCAGTAGATGACCGAACCAGTGGTAGTTTCAATATACGACGTCCTAAGCCGAGGTCCGTGTCCTCTCTGGTGCCCTTAGGCGAATCATATGTAGGAGTAGTTTAAGTTCCGGCTAAGCGCTCTAGCCATACGGCTAGGGCCATACATAAACCGCCCATTTAAAAAAAAACAGTTTTTATGTTCTTCATTAGTAGGTCACGAAACACTTCCAGATTAAGATTCCATAATTAGACCAAGCTGTAGACAAGACACGTTCGCTTCGATGAAGGCCGCCTAACAACCCCTTGTCACAGCCGACAAGGTGCTTTTTAGTGGGTAGATGCTACTCGAGTGAGTCCCACATCACCCTGCAGACTGGCTGCGGGGTATGCATGACGCATTTACCTATATAGGGTGCCTGGAAGGCTCAAAACAATAAAAAAACAAGACACGCACACTCTCGGTATCATCGATGACGTACACGCCTCCGCTGTTGATGGCCACCAACACGGGGATGTCTTCGTGCGTCAGCAGGCTGGTGAGCGAGCGCACCGGCTGCTCGATCTGCCCTTGGAAGAAAGCCGCTCTGGAAGACACGTCTTGAGGTTAGTGCGAGAAACCATACAAGAAAGCAGATATAACAAATTGTTGAATAAAGCTACAGTATGAAAAATAGAGTATACAAAAATCAAGTGAAGAATTGTAAGTAAAGCATCGGTGATGACGTCATGTGGCGACCGAGAGGCGTAGTGGTTAGTAGCCCTGCCTCAGACGCCAGAGGTCCCAGGTTCGAGCCTTTGTGCGATTAATATAAATGTTTGTTCTCGTGTCATAATTGTTTGTATTTATATTTGCATGTTTATTCTGGTTCCGCCCCAGTTCGCTGTGTAGTTAACACAAGCTCCTCTTACTTTGGGGCGTACAGTGGGTATGTTTGTCTGGGGATTGATTACTATTATCACCTCGGTTCCCCACCGAGCGTGACATTATCTATAGAAGTATGAGGCAGAAGTTTAGCTTGCAAGCAGAATTGTAATAACAATGCGCTTGATCAGTGTCCAGGACAACGAGGCCAGAAATTTAGTACGTAGTTACATTACATAGAAACCTGTAGGTAAGAACTAAGGAAACTAGACGTGTAACTTAGCCATTACAATTTAATTTTATTAAGACATTTCATTTGAGAGCATCATTTTTATTTTAGTTAGTTAAGGTTCAATATGAAGTGACATAGGCGACCTATTTTTATGATACACCAATTGTTATGAAAGACTTGGCTAGCTGCGCGACGGTTGTGTGTCGCAATCCCTCTCACAACATTTTCATGTACTGTTGTTTGCAGACAGCTGTAAACACACAATGCTTCCGCCAGCGACACGTGCTTCGCCCCAGCCAGGGCATCAGCAGGGCACAACGACCTGGTCTGCAAATGCCGCTGCGTGCAAGTTAGTTGGGGATTGCGGTGCTGTCACTGAACCGCCGCGGAACTAGCCAAGTCATTTCATTGATTTCCACAAAGGAACGCCGATTTCTGTCAATTAGATAAACAAAGATCAAAGATCTTAAACTCATAGAACTTGCGGTGAACAATATTCTCCAATCCTCATACCCATAAGTAGGCAAGGTCCGCACGTGCGTCAGGTATTTCTGCCGCAGCTTCCTGGGCGGCGCGGCGGGCGGCCTCTGCGCCTGTTCCAGGAGTTTCGCTTCAGGGCTGCCTTTGCGGCCGGCGGGGAGCAGGCTCGCCCAGCGCCCGGAGCGCGCGTGGCGAGGGAGGAACTTGTCCTGATGTTCTCTGTGGGGAGGAGGTTACTGTCGTCTGGGTTGCTTCTATAGAAGCGGCAAGTGGAGTTGTAACGCTGTGCGTTGCTGTCTAGATATTTTAAAAAACATTTGACAATGAAATTATTTTTTCAAGGTCAGATCTCCTTTATATTGAGCTTTGGTATTTTTTAATGTGGGTATTGTAATAAAATCTTGTAATAGATCAATCTTAATCTTATGAAACGAGTATCAAACACCCATGAATAGTTTAATGCCACAAAAAATATCTATACTATGATGTACATGTATCTAAAATTTCATTTCACTCAGTACAGTTAGGGTGTTACAACGCCAATCGATCGACGTCGATCGAAGGTAGAATGGAACAGGCAACGTCGATCGACGTCGATTGATTGGTGTGGCAACACCCTTAGAACGTGGATGTGCAATGCGTTAGTGTCGTATTTTTTATCGTCGTCCTGCCGTCATTTGATGCCACCTTGTTTAGTAATCCAGCCATGAAACTCTTGCCTAGAGAACTAGTTCAAATTCAAATATTATTGACGTCAAATAAAGCATGACTCTACCACCAGTTGGGAGAAACCTTCGTGAAGAAGAACTGGCAAGAAACTTCACGGGTATATTTTTTTTAAATCAATTTACAGTGTCTCTTTATGTCAATACAAAATTATCCTTATCTGCATCTGTTAGCTCGGCAAGTCTCCCTCCGCCCAAGTATCCAAACGACGAACACCCTCAAACGGCACCCGTTCACGAGTTAACGCGGGATCCAGCCATCGCCCTCTTCAACCATATTAGAGGGAAGTGAGTGACCTGTCACCCGACGCTACTGCAAGCAGACGTACTAACTCCACCTGCAGCCTCACCTGAAAAACTTGGCAGTGTGGGTGTGCGGGTCGGGCGGGCCTAGTTGCACGCGCGCCTGCAGTCCACCCAGCATAACCGCCTGCGCCGGCTCCAGCGGGTACCGCCCCGACACCACGTTGTGACGGGCTTCCTCGTATAGCAGCTCTTGGATGCGGGAGTCTCTGGAGGTGTATGAAATCGAAGTTTTCGTAAAAAGCTAGTTGTAATAATAAAACTAAGCCCCCAAACAAACAACTGTATGGTCCAATTGTATGGTTACCAAGTAAGCGGAACTTGTGTCATGGATGATCATTATTGATCGGAACAGGCTGCAGAGAACAGAGACAGAAAGTGGAGACTTCCATACGACGGCATTTAGACATAAAATACCACTAGAACTGATAGAACTTTTGCCTACACTTGAAACGGTGAAGGTTTTACCAAGCCGCTATGGAGTGTCACAGTATGTCAGTATCTCACTTGATGTTCTCCTCCAGCTGCTTGGACAGGAACACGTTCCGCTGCAGGCGCAGCACGGGCTGGTCGCGCGCCAACTTGCCGTCGGAGCCGTGGCCGTAGCGCAGCACCAGCTTGTGCCAGCTGGCCCACACGCGCCACGGGCAGTGGTGCGGCTTGAGTTGGATTTCTGTCACAGAGAATAGAGACTGGTTACAGTTTTTGATAAATTTATTTATTATAAAAATAAAGAAAATCACAATAATAAAAATGACTTATAAACTAATAAAGTACAAAGGTACAGCTTATTTCTAATAGTTTCTAACAGCAGACCTATTACTGAAGAAAATATAGTAAATAGATAATTTAGTGCACAACTACGTACATTGAAATCGTATTAAATTATATAATATAATAAATAATTATAAAATAAATTTTAATATAATAACTGTAGGTTTTGAAGTACTTAAGTAAAGATTGTGTTATGAATAACTATAGAGTGAATACAAGGAGGCTATTTGACTAGTTGTCGAAAACCATCTCTCTTTATTATATGATGTAAGTATAGTTAAATAGAGTTTTATCATTTAAAGAATTTCATTTTTTTAAAGCGCACTGATTATTTAAGCTGTCAAAACGCTTGCTCCATCAATATGGCGTTGAGACTGGCCTGTGACGTCACACGATGGCAACAAGATACTGCATGCATTAACGGAAACAAGATGTTTAGTTGCCTGTGACGTCATTGAAAAACTTAGCCAATCAAAACCACTTAGTGTCCGTTTAATGTTCCAACTCAAAATAGATAAGTTTATTTCGGTGTTTTTTTTTGTGGAAATTTTAATTTTAGGTTATGTCTAGTAATACCAATTACTTTTAAAATACATTATCTATGCAGATGGCAAGAAATTCTTTATTTTTTTTTATTGCCAAATAGCCTAACATAATTTACCTAGTGAATGGTTTTATATACTATGTATGTGTATAGGGTTCTGTTTGTTTTCCAAATAAAGATAAATAGGTAGAACTAGAATGAATAAAAGGTAAACTTATGATTCCAGGGTAGCTAGGTGTTCCACTTCTGAAGCAGTAATATTTTTCATTGTCCTAAATCAACTTAATCAAAATTGAAATAATTTTCAATCGTTGAAATTGGGCAAAAGCGGCCAATTTCAATGCGCATAATTACATTTTTTTAAAACAAACTTTGTTTCGACAGATATCTAAAAGCAAGCAAGAGTTGGATTGGCAATCAAACCTTATATACATATAAAAGGGAAAACGTGTCAATCTGAATGTAACGTAATCACGGTTAAAACTGTTGAAAATAAATTATTACTTTAATGCAAAAATTCTACGAAATAAAGGCTAACAGATGCTCACCCAACAGTGGACTGCACATCCACAACGCGAACACATTACTAGCCAAGCTGCGTATACTCGTCTGCGCCAGGCCCAACTCCTCAGCCGCCAGCACCGCATTGAGCAATCTGGCCGCTGTCACGTTCATGGGGGACTCTTCCGAACTCATCTCCACCACGACGGCGGTGCGCGAGTGCAAGTACACGCAGACCACGGGGTTGGTGGTCGCCGATGAAGAAGAGGTGCTGCTGGAGCCTGGAGTGAAGAGGTTGGAGAAAAAACAAGACAGTCACGATACGCGTGTAATGGAAAACCGTTTTATAAACTGGAAAACAAATAAAAACAAATGGCGTAGGCCAATGGTTATAATGGCCGCTTAGGCTCACTTGCGTAGATCTGTACTATCCGGTTAGTTAGTTGAAATGTCATTCCGTCACTTTCTATTTCTATTGAAGTGATAGAGGCATAAAGCAATATTTAGCCTAGTGCTAGCTAATTCAGAGCGCAAGTTTGCCTTAGTTAACGACCAAGACTATTTAATTAAACACCGGCATCCACATGGAAGTCTAGCGTTGAAATATAAAATAGTTCATGTTTTTATATCACAAACGGAAGTCGTCGCCCAAACACATTGTATTAGTTACAAAAGCAATCATAATTTTCCGGAACCTTATCGAAAACGAAATCTACGAAAGTGAATTTTAACAAAAGCAAAGTAAGATTATTTTTCTTTCAAACAACTTTGTGGAAATTCACAAACATTTTACAACCTAGCGAGACAATATGCATACTAATTAACAATCCACAAGTCACCACTCCCATGCAATAACACACAAGTTTAACAAACCTGGCAATGGTGGGGAAATAGCACTGGTGGAACTCCCACCGCTGGTGATAGGCTCCGTGGTGCTGAAGGAGCCCGCTGCTATGCTGCTGGACGTCTGGTTCGAACAGCTGCTGAGATTCGAACCTATCGAGAATAAGTACGAGAGTTTAATAATAATTATTTTTTTTACCAATATCAGTACCTAAAGTTTTCACAAAGTAATTGACTATAATTATAAAATGCCTAATCTATATATACTAATGAAAGGGAACAATTAACGATTATTATTTTTTTTCTCTTAATCCAAACTATAATTATAAAATCTCTAACGTATTTATATCTTTCTTATTCTTATTATCCATAGAATCAATATTAACCTCTTAAAAAGCAAATGGAACTGTACAATAAAATGAATTATTTTATTTAAATAAACATAATATAGAATGTGTTGTGAGAGTTTATGTTTGTGAATGGTAACATGTGTATGTAGTGTGATGTTACCAATAATTTTTGAGCAAGCTTCTGTAGCGTAATAATAGGAATGGATATTCTATCGTATATGGATATCTATATCTTATTAGAATGGATATCGTATATTTCGAATGAATTTTTTGACTTCTTTGTTCGAGAAACCAGTGATGTTACGGCATTTGTTTATTATGCGAGGAAAACCAGTAACGAGAAAAACGTTGAGCAAAGGTAGTTTTAGCCTTTTTTTCTATGCATAGACGCGCCGGTTCGTTACAGGCGTCCGCGTGACGTCTTAACAGATCCAGGCGAAGCTATTACAACAAGGGACGCCGGCGTTCCAGTTAGAAATAGGGCAACACGGCATTCGAATCGCCGAACCCATCGGTGGGCCAGGCTAACGCAGCGTACGCATTCCTACTGAGTTTCTTGCTGTTTCTTTGGCAGTAGATGACCCTTCCGAACCAGTGGTAGTTTCAATACACGACGTCCTAAGCCGAGGACTGTGCCCTCTCGGGTGCTCTTAGGCGTATCGTATGTAGGAGTACTTTAAGTTCCGGCTAAGCGCCGTCGGCGCTAAGCCACAAAGTCCGGTGAAATTTAAAAGCCTAATATGGCAATAAATAAACTGTCCAATTCAAAAAAAAAAATCTATGCATAGACGTCTTCGTTGTTCAAAAGATAAGTAGGTATCGAGGTATTTGGACCAAAAGGTTCTATGAAATTGAAAATAGAAGGAGTTTAGTTTTATACTTGAAATTATGTTAAAAAATGGATATTAAAATAAAATAATCAAATGCTATACACACCTGCTCTGGCACTCCCAAAAAACGAATATATTATGGCTGTGCGGTGGGTGACATGGGGTGGCTTAGAATATATGTTATCCAGGCTACACGGTTATGGGACACTCTGCCGGTGGAGTTAAGGTATGCTCCCAATAAACTCTCTTTTAAGCAGCGAATTACAGCTCATTTTTTAAAGTTCCTCAAGGAAGTTAATCATCGTATATAATATGATTGAAAGTGAATTTATGAATAATTTAATATACAGGGTTACAGGTTTTGTCGACCTATTTCCGTAAAGGGCGTGATATTTTACATCGTTGCTAACTGATTTGAATATGAAACACCCCATCCTAAATCAAGCCGTTTTCAAGATATTTTAATTTCATTGTTTTTTATAAAAAGTTTCCGATTTTCGGCTATCAGCTTAGATATTTTGAAATGTGTAAGTCTTATTTATTACTATTTTACATATAAAATAAAATGCTTTATGACCTCAATAACCAATATTTTACGTAAAATGAATAAATAGGTCGTGGTAGACGATTAAGACTTAAAAAAACTAATAAAAATTTAGAAATTTTTTTTTTTTTAATTTATTTTTTTTAAGTTGAATTTAGTATATGTTTCATAGTAAAATCAAGCAGAAACGATTTAAACTACAAACCCTTAACGGGAATAGGTCGACTTTAACCTGTAACCCTGTATATCATTATTACATTATAAGTAACGTCAACCTTATACCGTAGTGTTTATAAATATGTACCTATATATATTTTTATAGGCACCCTTTAATCCTTTGAAAACCTCTCCTTTGCTGTGGTAATCGTGATACTTGCTTTTTTTTTTATTAATAACTAGCAGGCGTTTGTCTTCCATCTCACCTGATGGAAAGTGACGATGAAGACGAGGATCATACACGCCTGTCCGAGATCGACCATACATACACTTGTAAACTTAGAAAATTAACTCTTACCCATAACACTTTTTTCCAACGAATCCGAACTATTGCTTTCTTTCGAATCGGGTTGCAGTGTCTTGTGCGGGTCATGTTTCTCCCACTCGGCATGTCTTCCTAAAGGACTGTAGGGCAAGTGCGGCAACCTTTGCGAAACTGAGTACAAATGGGCATTCACCTCGGCTTGCAGTTTTTGACTTTGTACACTGTAATATTCCTCTCTTGACCTAAATTCACTGAAATTTTTTTATCAACATTGTTTATTAAATATCTTAATAGAACTAAAAACTATGCAATATGTTCAAGAAAACATACTTATATTGATATTCCGCTTGAATGGGGTATCCCCGTCGAGTATAATCAACTGGAATAATGGTAATATAGTTTCCACTGTTTTGAACATTGGAGTTTTCGGCGTATCCACTCATTGGCGTTCCGTCAACTAAAACTTGTATCATACAGAAATTTCCCTTTTAATCGCTTTTTTTCCAGGAAAGTTAAAATATTTGTTGTCTCTTCTACCATCCATCCAGCATAATACAAATTATCGATCGCCTTCGCGCCATAATTTTGATTGCCATATAAAATTATCAAAAAAATTCTACTAGAACAAATCGGAACTTCCCTAAAAAGTTGGTGTGTTATCCTACTCATATTTGTATAAAAATACTTTCTGTATATCATATTTATTCTAACTGCTTAAAATATTTAAAGTTCAAGAAAAATACACAGTTCGTTCTTTTTGATGATGGCAGCAATATTAAAAAAAAAGAAAATATGACTGACAGTTGTTTGGGCAAAGGTATGCTGCGTTCCGTTTGCCGATTATAGCGCTCACAGCGCTCATATACCCGTTCCGTTTGCCCGTGAGCGCGCTCACAGCGATATCGATACGTCATCAATGACGTCATAAACGCCGCCATCTTACCGCTCACAGTGCCAACGCTACGGAGCATGGTCGCTGTGAATGGCCTGTCAAAACTGACACATGACGTTACTTTGTTGATGTTTTATTAGTCGATTAAAGATTTTAAAAGCGTGCTTATTAATTTTCTTTCGTAATAATGTAAAAAAATGACTCCTGCTTCATTCAGGGTCAAAGATCTTAATGAAATTATAACTTTAGACTTAATCGACAAACAATCAGAATGTTAGCGCGCTATTTACAGTTCCGATTGCAATATCACTAATAACACTTTTAGCGTGCTCAAACGAATCGGAACGGTTTTGAGCACTTTAAGCGCTGTGAGCGCTGTAATCGGCAAACGGAACGCAGCATAAGTTTACTGACATTTGACGTTGTCTGACATAATAATAACAAACCATGGCCACGAAACATTAAAACAAAAAGTTAAGAAAATAATAAAAAAAAGGAAATTTTAAGCATTACTTAGTGAAAAATAACATACGAGCCACAGTTTAATAGCCCTGCCGAATATGACATGTACTAAAAACACCAGTTTCAAATCGTAAACGTCTTTTTTTTAAATTTTTATTTTGGAAATGGAAGCCAAGCTGCGAGAATACCGTGCCCTTCGCCATCGTAAAGAACTTATTGAAAACGCAAAATCTAAATTGCAAAACTCTAAAGAGAAAGTCCTTAATTTTTTGACACCAAAATTTCTAAGTAACATGGATGAAACGAAAGAGGAAGAACATGTACTGGTTAGTCTCTGGATCTGATACGATTCACTCTTTGGTCATTTAAATTATTTCTTTTTAATTTCCCTGTTCCTATCTAATTTTAAATCCTTTTACCTTTTCAAACTCTAGCAGTTTGATAAGAATAATAACACTAACTTGTAGTTTAATTTCAATACAAAATCGTCATTTTCTATTTTTAACAGATGGATTATGAAAACAGAGACTACATAACAGATGGATCAGAATTCCTTCCAGAACCACAGTTAGATTCTGGGGAAACAGAACAAGAGATTGAGGAGTCCATTGAAGAAGATGATTATGCATGGAAGAGATTCTTAATAAGATGGTCAATGTATTTATCCATATGGTTCATATTCTACTGTGTATTTTTATACATTCAGTTTGGCGCTGTATACTTTGTAGTTACAGGGCTTTTAGGTATATATTTCAATACAAGAACAAGACCTAGAAAAAAGGGAGAGGTGTCTGCCTATAGTGTTTTTAATAGAAACTGTGCAAGCATTGATGGAACTTTAACAGCTGAGAAACTTCAAAGAGAAATGATGTTTGGAGCCGGAGGTATTTTCTAACTTATTGTATGCAAGGAAATATTGTGACTGATTACTGTGAATAAACTACAAACTGCAGAAAAATATTTTATTTCTTATACAATATAGATTCAACATAATTCAAATTATATAACACAGCTCTGATATAACATTAAATATTTAAAAAACAAAAGTAATAAAATAAGCTGTTTATTATGGAACATACAAGAAATAACTTCAATAAAAAAAAAATTAAAATGTACTTTAATTTCTAAGTTTACAAACATTGTACAAATTCAACTTTAAAAAAAAGCTTCACTTAAAGTTAGTGCCATCCTGGTGATAATTTTCTAAAAAAAAATATATAGAAAAAGAAAAACTTCAAAATCAGAAAATCACAGTTCTTTAAAATATATACAGGAATAGGTAAAAATATGATATACTTCAACAATTAATACAGAAAAAGGTCAATGAATCAATAAAAATGGTAATATCATTGTATGTATTACCAAGCAGCCCTGCTGATCTCGGTATACCTGCATGTTTCTTATGTACAGAGGTGTTAGGTAAGCAACACTGACACTTTTATATTTAAAGACCAGGATGGAGGTCAATTCTCAATTTTCAGAGATAGCATTGAAGTTGGAGAAGAGTCTTGAATCTAAAGATAATTAGATTGTATTGTATTGTATAACGATAGACATGCAGCAAGTCCTTGTTAGCCGTAGAATTGAGAATATCTACAGACTTACTATCTCAAATTCTAGATATGAAGTCACTGAATGAGAATTGCCCTCCAGGCCTACTTAGTGTAGCCCTTAAGTTTGCTCATAAAGTTGCTAAAATTCTACTTAACACTAATAGTCCCTTGAATTGCCATTGTACATCATATGTAGTAAAAACAATTAACATAGAATCAACTTAATGCTGTACTTTTTTAACAAAGTCCCAATGCATAAATTTTGTTTGAAACAGCAAACATGTGAAATAATGAATCAGACAGATATAACAATTGATGTCAGATTTCAATACAAAAAAAAAAGATCATTACAAGCAAAAGATGAATTGCTAAATTTGGAAATATTTAAACATTTAGAGTAAAATAGACATTTCAGGCACCCAGATTTACTACAATTTAATTAGTATTGCTGGTCTTTTTTTTGCAATTTATTTATTTTTTGACCATTTATATACAATTTAAAATTTGTTTGGATAATAATGTGAAATATATTACAGTATTATATTTACATACACAATTCTAAAACATTCTTTGAAATAGAAAGCTAGAAATAACAATTTGTGGCATGAGCTTTTTTTTAATATATAGTTACTAATTAGTTATTTGTACAATACCACATGCAAGTTAACTTGATCTGTGTAATATGAAACTTAAAAAAAAGACTTTAAACAATAAGCGACTAACTTTACACTGGTCAAGATATTTACATACTGTTTATATGTATATATCTACATTCTATGGAATGGAATAATTTTTAGTAAGACACAGTCTTTTCATGAATTCACTAATAAAATCGATTACCTATCATTTTAATGCTTCCTTAGAAAAATCGTTTTCATCTTGGTGACTAGTAAAATGGTTATATGTACTTGTAATTATCATTTATGTACTTACAATCTATATTTTTTTTAGTTATAATTTGCACCTCTGTAATTGTTCATTAGGCTCACACAAAAAGCCACTTATAAATAAATGCATTAGATGGCTACATTTTAGTCTTTGGTTTATATTTTGTACAGGGTGTAAGACGGGCAGATTTTACACTTCGAATTGGCTTTCAAGTACAGTTTGATACGACTGTGTCACAGGTCTGTTACAATTCAATTATAAATTTAGAGTTGAGAAATGATACTCAAATGCTTTTATTTTTAGAAGTCTGAGACTGAGATATCATTGACTAAAAGTATGTAATTCAGTTTTATTTCATATTTGTACTTAACATTTTTGTCAGAGTGTAAAATCTGTTAACAAGCACCCTGTATTATCACTTAGTTATTCATATTAGAACTATTCGTATTGGAACTATTCGTATCAGAACTATTCGTGTTGGAACTATTCGTATTGGAACTATTCATATTAACACTATTTGTGTTATTCGTATTAGAACTATTCGTATCAGAACTATTCGTATAAGAACTATTTGTCATCGCATTAGCTTTGACTGAATTTGAAACTAAATGATTAGTAGTGGGTTGTTGTACTTGTGGTAAAGTTGGACGTCGGTTTATACTAGGAAATCGTATTTTGAAATAATCACTGCTAGGTTTAAATGGGTTAATATTTGTTCTTTTTGAATCTGGCAGGAGGAACAACACACTTAAGGCGATTATCATGTGCCAAAATGAATGAACTATTTTATAATTCTGTTCGGTCTGTAAAAACGCGTAGCAAATCAAACCCACGGAAACTAGAACAAGTCCGATAGGCATATATATTCTGTAGTATGATTTTGGGTATAAAAATGTATGATTTCTTCTGTAATCTATGTACCATGACGTGAATAACACTACAACCCCCACGAGTACAGGCGAGAGGAAACTTACAATCGAATGCATATTCCACGTTGTCAACAACGCTATGCACATTGCACCGAACAGTTGCAGCGAAGATCTCAATCTGTCACTTACAATGGACATAGCTACTAAAGTGACCCAAAACGACATGATACCGCTATAGAAATCCCCAAATTGGAGAATGCTTCCTCGTAGAATGCAGTAAGCTACCGCGGGCGGGGCGTCACACGCATGGTAGAACGTAGAGAACACCATCGTGAAGGTATACATCATAGCTTCGGTGTAGTAATAGCGTATTAAAGCTACATATATAGAGAGGAAGAAGAGAAGATTGCTCAAGGTCAGCAGAAGAACAGCCAGCAGCATCTCCCTACGACTGTCCATTCTTGAATCGTCCGAGCAGTCCCAGGCTGAAACAAAGCAAGTATTGTTAATTAGATTAACGATGTGGTTACTTTAGTTACGCAACTCTGTTTAAGGCAACATTCTTCTGATCATAACCTATTAGTAACCTATAAGATTAAAAAGAGCAAAAGTCAGGTCGTCTATTCGGATAATTGGGTACATGACAAATTTTTTTTTATTTCATATTTAAATAGTTTATCAACAGCAAATAAATATTGCAAAAGTAACAGTATGTTTACAATCAATAGTTTTCTAGATACAGCGATGTGTTCGAGGAGCCGCTGCGAGTCGCCGAAAAACGCTCCATACAAAACGGTACTGAGCTGTGACGTCACGATTTAAATTGTATGGGCGTTTGGATAAAATATATAATAGCTACGTAGATAATGCGTTTACATGCATACCGTCATAGTAAAAATTGTTATATTTAATGTCAGTAAGCTAATGATATTTAAAAATTTAACATATACTATAATAAGTTTTTGCTTCTTTTTTTAAGTTTTCAAATCTATATAATTTCAATATTAACTTCAAAACTATATTTTTCAAAACATTGTACCTGTCAAAATAACTAATATTTTATAAATAAATTATAAAAACTTGCATTTTTATATTGTGTCATCTACCCAATTGACATAAAAAAATGGGAAATCATAAGTCGAGTTACAGATTTTTTTTATTGGCCACGTGATCAAGCTTCTCATTTCGTAACTTATGGCTGGTTTACACGCGTTAATTGGTTAGGTTGGTAACTAAATTTTAAGTTAAAAGTTGCGTGTAAACAGTCAGATAAGTGACAAGTGGTAACTTAAAATTTAGTACGCAAGTGATTATGTAGATTATGATTCATTCTATTTTTCGTGTAAGTAGGTGGGCGGGGCTTCTCACTTAACACGTTTGGACGTGATTTTTCAGTTAAGTGCATAAGTTGACAAAGCTGGTGGCGGCAAGAGCTCGTATTTATTTCGCATTTTCTCTTTTTTTTAATTACCTAATGTCGGAGTGGAGTTTAGTTTCAACTTTAAAATTTGTTGACGAATATTTCAAATAGGTATGCTTGTAGAATAAACGGGGTAAAAAATTTAGAAAAAAACATATTCTCGTAAAGATTTTAATTTCCGAATAAAATGCTTCTTTGAATTTGTCCAAAATTACGTTTACCACATATCTAAGTACAGAATTGACAAATTCCTTGACATTCATCACTGCTCATCTTCATTGAACTTATGAACTTAACTACTTAATCCGTTTGGACACACAAGTGACATGTAGTAACTTAAAATTTAGTTACCAACTTAATGTAGCCATGGGAAAATGAGATAGCCTCTAATAAAGTAATTCGTCTTTTTTGCAACGCCTACTAAATATTATATTTGGGTTAGGTTAATGTTAGGATGTACTTATCGCATGCGCGAGCCGAGCGAGCGAAGCGAGCGTGGTGCGACAACGAAGCGCCATAATCGAAATTGGATGATAATTCAAAATTTTATAGCAGAAACATCGTGTAACAACATATTTTTGGTGGCGAAGATAGTTAACTAGTGGTTAAGATAGTATTATTTAGGCGGTCGTCGGTTGTGGCTGAGTAATTAATTTAGATGGCAATATAGATTTTTGTGGCTATTAAAAAGAAGTCCATTTAATTAGCACCCTAAAAAAATGTTATTTTCAGACTAAACGTAAAATGTGAGATTTTAATATTTGTTTATTGAAATACCAATTGTTTAACGGGTTTTGTCAGCCAATCTCGACGCCGACAAAACTGTGAAGCTGTGCAGAAACAAACGCAATTTAACTGAAGCCTGCTGTCGGCGACGTGTCTAGCAACATATTAATTAATAAGAAATATCCAAAACAAAGTAATCACCCACAACTAAATACGTCCATGATCATAGATGTCACTTTCCATAAGGTGAATAGCGTACTTTACGCCTGCAAATACGCCTTTTAGCGTATAACAATGCTAAAAAAAGACCAGAAGGCCTTCTATGAACTATTATTGCGATTCAATTGACGACCTAAAATAAACTGCTTCGCTATTTCATACCACGACGTCCTTAAAGCGATCCAGTTTAGGTTGACGTCAAATCGAGTCGGCAACTGGATCGTAAACTGTTTTAGTTCGTTCATTTTTCTTACCGTGAGGTGATATTTCAACCTGTATTGGATGACTTAAATGTCAAAGTAAGCGATTCAAAAAAAGTTGCTACTTTCTTGGCGTGAAGTGAATCGTTTCGGTTTATCTTTAAAACGTTTTTGAAAATAGACGTAATTTAAGGTATTTCAGTTGGATATTTAGTGTTAGTTAGTTAGTTGTTATGTATTCATGTGAAAAAGTGATTTCTAGAGCTATTTTTTATTGTAGATGTCTGACGAATTAGTCCTTTTTGTTTTCTTGAAAAAAGATAGTGAAATAAACACAACACGGAAACAATCGGACCCCTATTATTTGGAAGATGAAGAATACATAAAAGGATATCGGTTGTCTAAACGATTGGTTTTAGAAGTGTGTGATGAGCTGAGGCCATTGTTGAAAAATCCAACAAAATCAACTGATTTATCTGTAGTGACAAAGGTAGAAGTCAAATTGGGTGCGTTCTAAATTCGTCATAATCAATTTATTTATACGACAACACTAAGAAAACCTTTAATTATTTGTAATTAAAAGAATTATATAAATTTCTATTATTTAATGAGTACTAAAACGGGCTTATGGTATATAATTTGACACTCAAAAGCGCGGTTTTAAAATATATTTGTTGTTATTTTTACACAAAAAAAAAACCTAAAATCTATACCAATTAGATTTCGAAACGCAACGCATATGGTTCGAGTAAAAGAGACAGACTTATGCAACGATTGTACAGCGTCATGTCTTTCTCACACGCGGACCACAGACTTTGGATTGTTCATTCCTCCGTGAGCGATTCAAACGCCAGTTAGCTAAGGTCACTTCATGGTACGAATCATAGCGATTCAGTTTAGGTACCTAAACTGGATTGCATCGGAATTGAATGGCTAACTAAAAGTTGATGGTAGGCCTTCTGGGCTTTGTGATTGGCATTGAGGATCCAACGAGCAGCGTGCCTTCATCGTGGCGTATAGCATGAACGCAAGACGCGTTCATGCTATACGCCGGTATAAAACTCCTTAGTATCTAGCGAAAAATATTTGCCGATTTAAATTATAAACCATTCGATTTATATTTAAAAATCCTTTGATGTCCGTCCCAGCACGCAAGAGTCACCAAAATGAATGATGTTGAGGATTCAGGGTTAGGTAACAAGCTTACTCTAATAATAAAAAGGGATCGCAATATTTTTTGTAAATTAAAAGATTATATATTATTGGATTTCCCGGATGTTAAATATAGCGTTGAAAAAATATAAAAAAGTACATGAAAGAGTAATTATTCGTACTGGATGGAGTCATAGTTAATGACAACTTGGTATAGAAACCACCAGCACTTAGGCTGCTAAGGTCGCAAGGGGGTAATGAGCTGTCAGATGGGGCGAGGTAAGTAGTATTTTGGGAGAAGATGGCTGCTGATTACGAACAGTAAGATAAAGCAAAAGCCGATTATATCCGTGGGAAAATGTAACAAAACTTGGGATTAAGTCCCTTGTTTGAATTTCAAAATAAAATATTATAATTTTGGATTTATTATTTAAATTATGTACATACGTTTAATAAAATTTATCTTCTTTACGTTGTACCTATTACCTAAGGTACAATATAAATATTTCCCGTAGACGATCAAAGTAACAAAATCGAGGCATCGAGTCATCACCTAACTCCGTAAACCAATGGCAAATGCGAGCGCGTGGTAACAGACAGTCGGTAGCAAAATGTTTTTGCTTTGCAGAAATCTCCTCCTGGCGGTTTCAGTTCATCCGTCAAACTACCAATCCCAAATAAATGAATGATACCGCCATCAAATGAAAATCATGACATAATAATATATGTAAAAGCCGTTTATAAAGCTACAAGTATAAACGATTATCAACGTATTAGAGCTAGTGTTATTGGGCATGCGGATGCCACACCATATTATTAAGAAAGTAAATATTTTAACGAATTAAGTCTTTTAACAAATATTGTGTGTCGAGCACCGGTTGGATAACTGGAAGAGGCGGGCAGCATCCGCACGTTCGGGTTACCGCAGAAATCCCACGATGACAAATCTGCAATTAGATGTACTTAATATAATAAGGCTGACCCGCAACGCACACAACACCGCAGCGCCATTTCGGATACTCGCCTGTTCGCCGGGCAGTAGAAACAAACAAATTTAATGCTGTCTCGATTTTGTTTTTTACATATACAAGAAATAGTGTGAGTTAGTTTATAAGAAAATAAGGTTTAAAAAGAGAAAAATCAATAAGCACTACTATTAACATTAAGATATTATAAATGTTGTGTAGTTATAGCGAGATATGGCAATTATCGGCTCGCATTTGGTGCTTAATTCCAGCTACAAAAAATAATATTTAGTAATGATACTGTTTTCGAACAGAAGTTGTTTTTATACTCCTATAATGGACTTGGTTAGACTATATTGGATTTTAGTGCATTTTGTTTAGAAGACGTAACTGCGAGACGCATAACTTATAGACTATGTTGGTCGTCCACTTATAAGTAGACAGTTATATATGCAACTAGTGTCTCTACAAGACTTTTTAAATAATTGTTGATAGCTGGAACACGGGGTCCAGTAAGTACTGACGGTAAGTAGCTTGGACCCGTCTATATTTGTTCAAGGATATTATCACTTGTAGATAGCACACGGAAAGGGGAAATTACAACCTTGTTTTATGATGCTGCCGACCGAATTCAGTTGGCATTGCTTTCGTTACTGTGACTTGACTGGTAATTCTAACTGGTATTCTACCATGCATGATTATTATTCAATGTACTTCTGTTAAATATGAAATTTGTTTCAATTGGATCGTCGACGTCCTAAGCCGAGGTCTGTGCCCTCTCGGGTGCCCTTAGGCATTGTACGGTTTGCACAAACCGTGATCCGGCTCGAAGGACCACGATAAGATCATATCTGTAGACCACACAATCTTCAAAGTTAAGTTTTTGTAGTTGTAGTGTTGGAGAGAAAAACCAGTAGATGATGATTTTCTTTATTGAGAACGCAGTTACATCGCTAATTTGAAGTGGTGTTGATGCCGTGGAGGCTAATGCAGATCTGATTGATTTTTATAATTAAAATAAATTATTTAGACTAATGCTGACTCGCAGAACGTGCCAAATTGTGCGGTTTGTGCAAACCGTACAGTTATTATGATGATTAAAACAGGAAGAGTACCCATTATCTTAACGCAAGACACTGCATTGCCACAACTTGATTAACAGTTCAGTTCTGTTGAAAACAAAGTTTAATTTTCAATACTCACCGCCGTAACCGTTGGGGCAGTGGCAGAATGACATAAGAAATCCACCAAAAGTATTGAGCAAGCAGCTTCCATGGTTACTGCAATGCCCAGAGATACACGACGACGATGAAATAGACAGCACCACGGTTCCATTGCAGGAAGTGACTCCAGGGTGGGTGGTGTTAGTGATCTCACCTGACAAGTCTTCTCCTGCGTCATCTGTCATATTTGTCTGTACGTAATATTTAGTTCCGTTGTGCGACATCGGGCAAGGGCACACCGTGTTATCACAGAATAGTCTTAACGTTACATACCAAGTACCGGCTTCGGGATATGGTATTATTATTTTATCATATATCGATTCTGAATCAGTATTATTTAACACAAACTTCGCCGGGGTAACTTGGTCATTGTATTTACAAAATCCAGTCGACAGAGGAACGCTAGCGTGATCTACAGTTACACATATCACAATCTTCAGAAATGGGCTCTCTTTGTTAAACGCTAGCAAAGCCCCCTTTTTCAATTGTCTTCTATAGCCCATGTAATACTTTATACTCATTAAGAGACTGCTCTCAATAGTTAAAGTACCACCGATATCTAGGAACTGATTCACCTCAAAACGTACGGTTTTTATTTCACTGGACGTTAAATTTATTAAACTTGTGACATCTTGGATGTCTGATGTGGGCAAGCCGTAATCATAAGCGAAAAACTTGTCTTTATCATCCCGCATAAGGTCTAAAATAGTGTGATTCTTATTTTCTTCTTCGTTCGTTCGGAGTGTATATGACTCACAATTAGCATAGGAAGATACATTAAAGTCAATGTAATCAATCGTAACGTACTGCCAAGTGTTCGGATTCGTTTCAAAATTTATATTCTGCACCCGGGAGGCCTTGGGGTCAAAGATGCAAGATACAAGACTGTTATCGTCCGTGGGCAGCGACAATGCGTTCACTTTGAACAGTAATTTCGAGCTTGATTCCGGAGTGTTTTTCACTGTTAGCACGAAGGTCATTGGTTCAAGGATGTCTTTGGACATGCATTTCAATTTCATTGGCAAAGTTGCATAGTCTACTGTGACGCTGGAATAACAGTCTATTAATAATAAATCTTCTTCCTTTTTTACTTGTAAATCTGTGTACAAAAATGTTTGACAAGCAGCTACCAAACCTGAAAATTAAAAACGAATCAAGGTTAGTAAATGATCTGATAACAACATAGGTAGGTGGTGATAACGCTTATCTGTTCGAAAGCGCTGAACGATTTGTTATTGGGTTTGTACTGAGGTCATAATAATAATCACCAGACAAATACACCAACTGCATGGCCCCAAAGTAAGCAGAGCTTGTGTCATGGATGACCATACAGCGAACTGGGGGGGAACCCAGAATAAACATACATATATAAATATCAACGACCATGTCCCGAGAACAAACATCTGTGTTCATCACACTAATTAATGCCCCGGTCAGGACTCCAACCTGGGACCGCCGGCGTACGAGGCAGGGCTTCTATACTACGCTACTCGACTGACAGGCAGTTTTGTCAATGGATATTTAAATACGCATTAATTATGTTGCGTCTATTTTTATAGACAAACCTCGCATCAGTATTTCTTCTGGGATGTAACTTCTGTTCCTTCGTTTTACGAAAATATATGTTAACAATTTAAACAAGAATTTAGTATGGACAGGTCTCTGTCACTGTATGCATTTTTTGCGCTTGTTTGTATTTAGAATGTTTATTTTTCTTTAGATATCAGAAAAAAATATTATGGCTCCTGTTATGCAGATGGGCCTAAAAATATCTACGTTTCATCAGCTATACAACGAGGTATAAAAAAAACTTAGTTTCATAGGCTACAGGGAAGGCAAAAAAAACCAAAATAAAAAAATATTTAGTAGGTAGGTAGGTAAGCCAATAGTTAACAGACATTTCCAGGTCCTGTCGCCACTCAGGCTTTTTATCTACAGGAAATCGATCGAGAAACAATATTATAAATTAACTACAAAATACCTACTTTATACTTGAAAATGTATACATAATATACGAATATATAACATATCTCGGCCTACATGTTTGACAAATCGCAACATATTTTATGAAGGGTTTGCCCGCAGTGCGCGCGCCTGTCTCAAACGGACTATCTTGTTCTGGATAAATGGTCCCATGTCTTTGGTGTGCGCCTGTCAAGTTGTACCTACACAAATTTACAATGAGCGGTTGCGTAGTTAAGCGTTAAAGCGTAACAAACGAACCAACTCACTTTCGCTTTAATAATATTAAATAGGTAGCCAAAATGTATATTAGTAAAACTACACCTATAAATTTTTTACGGCCAAGTGGCTTAGTGGATATCCTGCTTCTTATGCCGAATGACCCAGGTTCGACCCCTGTAGGGGCATACATTTGTGTCATAAATATAGATGTCATTTCATGGTTGTTTAATTATATTTAGATATGTGTGTTCACTCTGGGTTTCACCCCAATTCGCTGTAAGCCTCCGTAACATACAGTTGGTATGTTTGTCTGTGGCTTTGTTACAATAATTATTATAATCCTTCAAATTTTAAATGAGTAAAAGAAAGTAAAAAGTATGTGTGTTTTTTATTACTTCCATAGCCAGCAAGTGCACGGCACCTGATGGTAATTGGCAAATGCACCCATAGACATCATTCGTGTTTTATTGAATAATAGTAGTATCTTATTTATTACATCGAAGGTTGAAATTGCCTTTGTTCCAACAACTGCACTGGCTGTGCCTTCCCTTTCACCGGAACATAAGAAACTTTAACATAAACATAACATACATAAACATAACATCACATAAGAAACTCTACCATCATTCAAGTGTAAGTAAGTAAGTTATCAAGATATTATTAGATAAGTATTATTTCGATTTTTCATTGCATGACGATCGTCCATCTTACTTATGGCAACCTCACAACGGCCCATGCGCAGCCAGAACCGGCTTCTCTACCGTGCACGTTGGAAAAGATAATTCTGAATTTTAAAAGTAGTTTATGCGGAAGGCACAAATCAAATCAAAATCAAATCATTTATGCAGTAACTGTATAGTATACAAGAAAGCCTTAGCTAGTGCTCGGAGTCTCCTGTAAAGTATGGGTAATACTTGTGCCTAGAGACTAGCCTAGTGTGTGTGTGTGTGTGTTTGTGTGTGTATGTGTGAGTGTGTGGGTGGAAATGTAGGTGTGTGTTTGTGGGAGTGTATGTGTGTCACAAAGCTTGTAGTTTCTTTCTTCGTTATAACATTTCGGTTCAGAGTACCTCATTACAACTTATTTCTCCTACGTTAAAGTCTATCAAAAATTTAATATGTTAATTTCTCCGGAACCAATTTAACAGAACACAAAGGTCATTTGTATTGATGTCGGTATTGAGTAACAATATAGCAGCAAACGGGCATCTTATTAGCATGAAATTTATAAAAAAAACTTATTCAGTTAAGTAAGTTGTTCCTAAAACTTAATAAGTTATCTATGTATATAAATACACAAGAACCGGTATGTATTCTATGTATTCCTGAATAATTAGTAATTGTGATGAATCTTTGGTGAGCCTTCCTGCCCAATAATGATTACATTACGCGAGTCTAACCAATAAAAAAGTAGTCTTAATGAATTGACATGGCGTTATAGTTTTGACCCCGGGCGCATGTTTTTTCAAGCAGATATAATTAATAAATTATATCTATAAATTATATTAATATAATAGAAATAATTCAATCTAATAAAGTTCCGATAACTTGTTTCATAATTTTTTTACTAACAATATATGATGGCCGAGTGGCGTAGTGGTTATTAGCTCTGCTCATACGCCAGAGGTCCCAGGTTCAAGGCCTAACCAGGGCATTAATTTGTGTGATGAACACAGAAGTATGTTCTCAGGTCATGGTTGTTGGTATTTATATATGTATGTTTATTCTGGGTTCCCCCCAGTTACAACATGACTCGACTCCTGGCCAGGACTCGAACCTGGGATCGTCGACCTATGAGGCAGGGCTACTTACCACTACACCACTCGGTCGTTAAATATTATTAATCTCAGAAAATCCTAAGAAGGTAAATTAATATACACATGGCACTGAACTGTAGCGTTGACTCCAAATTAGCAAATCAATCCCGGGAGACTCTAAACAAACTTGTGAAACAAAACACGGCACACCTGAAATGGGTCCCAACTCCCAGGTCCTTCAAACACCGCAGAAAATAACAAAGCTGACGAACTGGAGAGAGAAGGCGCAATTGATGGACTGATAGATCTGAATCCGTTCTGCTATGTAGTGCACCGGACTAGTTCAGAAAGGCCCGCCCACATTGACAACTATGAACTGGACGCCAGTAGTTTGTAAAGCTTTGTTTTTAAATTAGGAGTTGATGTTATATAATTTTTCATCAATCAAATTTTTTATCTTTAACAAATTATGATGATTTTGTTTACTGTATATTTTATTCTAATTCACTTCATTATTAACTTGACCATAATATTTGCACGCTGCCTTAGAGCAGTAAATGTATCGCTACAAAAATAATATTTTCCACCTATTGTATTTACGCATGTATTGGCCAACAAAGATTATTATTATAAATAAACTATTAAAAGTGTAAAATGAAAACTAAAAATATAAAACTTCGTAACAGAGTGACAATATGTATTTTTCATACATTTATTTGTACGGATTTTTTTTACATTAATAAGTTTCATTTTTATTTACTTTTGGCTGAAACTAACCCATAAAAACAGGAAATCCTGCTTTGGTCAGAATAATAATTTTGCCTTTCCTATAGTTATTCCTTATATATAGTTTCTAGCTATATACAAAAAGAAAATAAATATATATTATTGATACATATATAGCTAGAAACTGTCCTTAGTTATAGCTTTTAATTTCAGATAAATTAAAAGATTAGACCTATATGAATACAAAACACAGTATACATTTTCCATACATTTTTATCTGATCAGTTCACATCAACCATCTGATGAAAAGATTAAGCTCTCTATACGAGGTAATGGCTGGGAGGCCATTACTCAATTGAATAGTGCAGCGTGACAGGAAACTAGTTAAATGGCAATAAACTCTGTGTAGGAGTGTCGTGCTCTGGTTTCAAACTAGACTGTAAATGTAGATAGACAAAATGTTACATTGTTGTTATTCAGTTTGAAAATTGTCGAATTTATTGTTATAATAAAGAATCCTAGGATACTATCTATTTGCAGTCCGCAGAACCCTAGGTTATCAAGAACAATTTCAAGGACTTTTCATAAAAAAATCGGCAATAAATTTAGCGCCATTTGTTTTCGAGATTATGAAGAGATTATGAAGAATAAATTTAGCCATAAGTAATAAATTGCAGCAATAATAAAGTTCATTAATATATTTCCGTTGAATATTAAAAGAAAAATTAATCGCAGCGTCCTTAACCGTTATATCAAGCCCCTCCAATGAGCATGTACCATTTTTCACATATGATATCGTAATATCGCTGGTAGTGTAACTGTGAGCTGTGAGCCTGTGATGTAGAATTTATGTCGAAACTAATCTAAAACCAAAGTCTTCTGTAACCAAAAAGCTAATTAAACTTATACCTGTCAATCAATTATATTATAAATACTTTTTGTAATATGCCCATCATTTCTCAACATGACCGCTTCTTTAAAAAACCGCGGCATGCCGCCATCTACTTGGTTAGGGGAATTCTAGAGATTTCTAGGGAAAAATCAAATTATTCTAGGGGTACGTCGCTAAGACAATCCAGCAACCCTGCTTTAGCTTATTATATTTTTTTTATTTATATAGATTATTTATTTTACTTCGTTCGCTCGGCTCGCGCAAATAATACGATATCAACCAAGACATATTACATATAGGCTAGTTGTCCGCTTTCAATAATGGCAACGCAAATGCAAGGCAATTACCCGCCATTTCACTTAGTCTTGTGCAACCTAGCGTGTCTCGGCTAAACTTCATACAAAATCTATACCCTATTCTATGTTTTTAATACCTACCGTACAATATCTTCTTGTGTGTTAAGACACTACTAATTCCACTGTTACTGTTAAAGATAGAATAAACGTTTCTTTTCATGCGTAAGTGCTATTTTTTTATAACTATCTTATTTATTATTTTTTTTTAATTTAAAATGACGTTTTAAAATTGACATGGCTATTCGTTTTAACAAACTCGAAGAGCGAGATGTAATATGATTATGTATGTGGGAGTAAAAGAGACAACGCTATATACTGCGACAATTTACGTAATACGTCACTTACGCTCGCGACCAATTAGTGCGAAGCAACGTCATGCAGTACATAGATATCTCTTCCCTACATCAAGTAAACCATATTATTCTTTCCTTCTCCCACAAATTATATTACTGTTTATATATAACTATAGGTATCTATAGTTAAGTTGACGCCGTTTTTTATGCGCTAATGTTTGGGTATGACTTATCTATATGTAATATTTCATTGATATCAACTAGGTTCTGAGAAAAAAAATTCACGATATCACCAATAATTGTTGATGACCAAATAGTGAAATTCAAATATTTATTTCTCAACATTGACAATTACTTTTTCTTTTTGACGTCAAATAGGACATGACTTTACCACGAGTTCGGAAAAACTTTCATGAAGAAGAACTGGCAAAAAACTGTATAAAGATAACTATAGAAAGAAAAAAATAAATTTAAGTACAGTGTCTCTTTATGTCTATACAAAATTATTCTTAACAGCATCTGTTAGCTCCCTCCCCGAAGTATTCAAATGACGAATACCCTCAAACGGCACCCGTTCACAAGTTAAAGTGGGATACAGTCATCACCCTCCTCAACCATATTTGAGGAAAATTAGTCACGCTACCATAAGAAGACATACTTTGGTGACAATGACGCTTTAGATATTAGATAGTGAAATGAAATGAGCAATTCTATGATTTGGCCACAACATACAAGACCAGAGTCCCTTTTTACAGAGGTATGTGGTTAAGAAAGGCAGTATATGTCTCAGTGCTTCATCTGATATTTCCTATTAATCTATTTTTATATTCACACTAAAACTTGAAAAAGAGGGCTTTTTTAATTATTTGCCAAACATCTACCTGTGACATGACTATGTAATTTACTGGAAAAAAAATGCCTCGCAGCATGGAGTGTTTATGAGACTTTTGGAAACATTTATTTATGCAATGTTGTTAAATGTTTCAAAGCTAAGACTGCAAGTCCCATACATAATCTTGTGGTGTACCCGGGGTCCAGGGATTACATTACAAACACTGTTCTGTAGTTATACATAAAATAAGCTTTGCTTATGTTGTGTCTATATAGCTATCGTATTTGTCAACCAGTTTTGTTTTATTTTTATCTAATAATCTTAATAATAAAGAAATAATGCACTTATTATTAAAATAAAAGGTCAATACTATCTTAAGTTATCTCTACATTTGTTTTAATTTGTTTAAATTGTGATTTAATGACATACTCATTTAAGTCATATGGAGTCATTTTTTTTGTTTCTTTTTTATTAGAATCATGCAAAATTATTATCATTTTTAAACATATGTTAAATAAACACTTTCTAAACTTCAAACATTTATATATGGACAAGTATTTTGTTTTTCTTGTGGCTGACTTTTTAATAGTCAGATAACTTTTATCAGTAACATAATTTTGAGGATTTGATGTTATTTCAGTAGAAAGTCTTGTCAAGTGCCAAAATTATTCTCCTGATACCATTTAGTTAAATATTGAAAATTAGTCCTTTAAAAAATTTATCTAAAGAATATAATAGAATTGTTACCTTGTTGTTCGACTTTCTGAACTCTAGGATCTTCCCATTTAACATAAACCAGTGCAAACCAATTGCCAGGCTTTGGATTTTCAATTGTATAAGTAACATTACTGCCATCTGATTTCATCTCTATGGTGTGGATGGTATCTCTTGCAGAAGACTTTACAAAGTGCTTTGGAAAGTCATATCCATCCGGATTTACTGCTGGATAAGATCCATGCTTCATATTTACAATTACTTCCTTTGGAGCACAATAGCCTGTAAGTTGAAAAATATTTTGAATGCTGAAAGTTGTTTTACACACTAGTGGTACTGTGTGTTAATGTGTAACATATCATGCTAAATAGGCTGAGCAGATTTATAAAAAGACCTGTTCTAAGATAGCCTATAGCATTAGAATAGATTAACACGGAGGCTACTTTAATCCTAAAATCTGATCAGATACAACAGTTGTATGCAAAAACTAGAAGTTATCCCTCTTAATATAATTTAAATAAATAAATTCATACCTATATTATTTAAATGAACTTCGTCTGATTTAAAAACAAAACGAGCCTCAGTAACATCTCTAATTACTGGATAAAATATGACAGAAACTGTGCGGTAACTTCGAAACTTAAAGACATTAGTGGCAATCTGCCTGGTAACCAGTTGGTAATCATCCAACAGCACTGTCTGAGTTCGTAACTGTTGTAGAGAGTTGATTATCATCATTCTCTTTACTTCTTCCTCATTTTCCTCTCCATTACTTGATACACCACAAACAACGAAAAATAATAAATACACAGCCCTCATTATAGAAAAATTCCCGAAAAGTTGTTGGAACTATATGTTAATGTAAAGTAAAAAATATATAAATCATTATACACAAAGTAAAGTCGATTAATTCGCCTAATTTATAAGGTACCCCGAATTTTACAACACTATCTACCACATTTAAATACACATTAACATGAAACATCACTCCACTGTCTCCTTGCGATTAAGTAATTTGATTATTTCAATTTAAAAATGAACATTTTAGGAAACCGCCGTATATTCTCTTTCTTCTTTGCTCTGCTCATATCGGACAGCGGACAGCCCTCACTCGACCGTCCACTTCGGTCGTTCGTTTGTCACTTTTGTTTGTCAGTCAGGCAGTCAGGCAGGACATATTACTATTGGTGCGTTCCGTTTGCCGCCCACAGCGCTATCAGCGCTAAAAGTGCTCAAAACCGTTCCGATTCGTTTTAGCGCGCTAACATTCTGATTGTTCGTCGATTAAGTCTAAAGTAATTAAGATCTTTGACCTTGAATGGAGAGCAATTTTTTAACATTATTACAAAAGAAAATTAATAAACAAGCTTTTAAAATCTTTAATCGACTAATTAATACATCAACAAAGTAACGTCATGTGTCAGTTTAGTAGCTTGGGCACTGTGAGCGGGAAGATGGCGGCGTTTATGACGTCATTGATGACGTATTGATATCGCTGTGAGCGCGCTCACGGGCAATCGGAACGGGTATATGAGCGCTGTGAGTGCTATAAATAATCGCCAAACGGAACGCAGCAAGAGTCGTAGGCGTAAAACACAGTAGGTCTGTGACGGTTGTCTATTTCGACCTCTTTTTGTCAGTAAATTTTATTTTTTTTGTCGTTCCCGACGTAATTTTAAACTAGGAATTACGTAGTGTCGGAGAACGGCAATGTTTTGATTTGACAGTCAGTCACGAAATATTATCCATCAAAGCAACTTGAATCTATTTATTTATTATTGTTTCTGAGTTTATTATTCAAAATTACATAGTTAAGATATTTTATTATCTACAATCAAAGTTTTTTTTAAGAAACCTATAATTTATTTTTACGTTCACGAGTGTGCGTAGCCAAAATTTTTGGCATTTTTGTATATTTTTAATTTTACCGAAAAAATAAACATAGAAGAGAGTTTTGGTGTTTTACTGGTACTACGTTACATACTGGCGCCCGAATATTCAAACGTAGTTTATGGAGAAGAGAGGAGGAACTATATCAGCAGAAGAATTGCAACATTAAAAATAATTTTTTTATAATTATTATTGAGGTCAGGCATAAAACTTTATTTGTTACCATTTTCAATCATTAACATTCACTATAATATATTTATATATATATCTACTATAATATATCTACTATAATATATCTACTATAATATATCAAAATACTGCTAAATTATTCAGACATTTAAGTTTCTTTAGTTTCTTTCGTTATAATATCCTTGAAGAAATTTTCTGAAGACACAACATTCTATAACCCAGTAATTTCACTATTTAAATAACATTTTCTATTCATTTTCATCACTTGAAAATACGTATATTTTTAAGGCTCTATTCTGCATAACGACTATTAACAAATTTGTTTCACTTTAACATTTTTTTTTTTATTTTGCAATGAATTTTTCACAATTAAATAAACCTGAAATAATTTATGAATTAAAAATCAGAAATATAAATTTTTCTTCGACGCAATCTGTAGACGAACTACGATCATTATTATTAAATATTAATGTAGATTCTGAAACAGAAATTTTACAAAATAGCCCTGAAGAATTTTCAGAAGATATTAATACCATTAAAAAAAATTTAAAACTTGTTGAAGCTTGTATAAACTCTTATCCTATTAGGAAACAAAAAATTTCACCTTATTTAACTCATATAAGAACAAGATTAGGCCTCATTGACATTACATCAGATTTATCTTCAGAGCAGTTAGATTTAATAAATTCATGTTGGAATGATTTAACTCAATTAGACTCACGTTTTAAAAATTTGGAAAAATCACCAACACATTCCACATATCATTCCGCAGAATCTATACAAAATATTAATCTACAACCCCTTTCTTTTTTCGAAGCATTAACTGATAAGGTCAGTAAAATTACAGAAAATCGAACTAACAATGATTTAAAAAGATTTATTTATAAAGGTGAAGGTTGTCCAAAGGATTTTATTCAAAAACTTGAAGAATTTTCACAAATAAAAAATATTTCTGAAAAATCTTTATTCTCACATATTTATGATATTTTATCTGGATCTGCTCTTGATTGGTTTAGAGCTAGAAAGTCGACTATTAATGACTGGTCATCTTTCCGATCGGCATTGTTGAATGATTTTGCAATTACCGATTACGATTATAAACTAAAAAAAGTAATCGATGCTCGTAAACAAAAACATAATGAGAGAATTATCATTTACTTTGCTACAATGGAATCTCTTTTTTCAAAACTCTTGGAACCAATGTCCGAAAAAGAAAAAATTAATACACTTGTTAGAAATCTTAAACCTGAATTCACATTACGTCTTTCACCTACTAATTTACATACTGTAAATTCCCTCTTGGAATCATGCAAATTTACAGAAAGCATTCTCCAAGTTTCTAATAATACATCTTACTACTCTTCATCATCACCACCAGATCATTATCATTCTTTTCCTATTCCTTCTACATCAAATTCTAATAACAAATCGTATAATAATACTCTACTTTCACATAATCAACCATATATTCCTGAATTTCCTTTTAAAGCTTGTACATATAATTCCATAGCAGCTGTAGCTAATCCATTACCTAATACTGTAGCTGCAATTAATAAAAATCAGAATTTTTATAAATTCACTTGCCCACGTTGTAGATCTAATACACATCTATTAAAAGACTGTACTAACACTAATATAGTGTGTTTTCGTTGTGGAAAAAAAGACTTTATTACTAGTAAATGTTCTAATTGTAATAAGTCGATTTCAAAAAACTAAATTACGAGGAGTGCATAAACAAAAATAATGGTATTAAATCATCAAATTTTGACAAAAAAGATTGGGATACATGGTTAAAAACTTTAACAATTTTTTTTAAATCTTATAACACTTGTGCTCTCCTCTTTAATAAAACATCAGATTTTGAACGTCCTTGTTTACATATAAAAGTAAACGATTTAATTTTAAATGGTCTTTTAGATAGTGGTAGTGCTATCACTATATTGGGTAATAATTCTCATAAAATTTTATCACAACATGGTCTTTTTATGCAAAAAAACTGTTTAATAAAAGGTAATGTTGCAAACGGACAAACTATTTCTTCTATCGGCATTATTACTCTTCCTACTTTTTATAACAATAAATTTGCGTTAATTACAGCTCATGTGATCCCAGAAATCACTGAATCACTCATTTTGGGTATTGATTTTTGGAAAACTTTTAATCTTGCTCCGGATATTCTTAGTAATATCACATTACAACCTTCAAATTTAAACTCATCTTTTCTCATTAATACAGATTCTAACTTTCATTTATCCTAAAAAAGTTCAAGCTATTCTTGATATACAAACTCCAAAATCTGCTAAGGAGGTCAAACGTTTTTTGGGTACTGCCAGCTAGTACAGACGTTTTGTACCTAATTTAAGCACTCTTGCAGCACCGTTAACTAAATTAACTTCTACAAGCAAAAAATCACCTCCATTTAAGTGGTCTGATGAAGCTGAAATTGCTTTCAAGGCTATTAAGCAAGCTTTAATTAGTACACCAGTTCTGGCATGTCCAGATTTCTCTAAACCATTTGCTGTTCATTGTGATGCCTCTTCCTACGGCATTGGCGCAATGTTAACTCAGGAAGTTGATAATATTGATAAACCTATTGCTTATATGAGTAAATCACTTATAGGCGCTCAAAAGAATTATTCAGTCACTGAACGTGAACTTTTAAGTGTTATTACGGCACTAGAACATTGGCGTTGTTATTTAGATAATGGATTACAATTTACAATTTATACTGATCACGCAGCCCTTCAGTGGTTTATGCATTTAAATAATCCTACTGGCAGATTAGCTCGATGGAGTATTCGTTTATCTATGTTTAATTTTGTAATTAAACACAAAAAAGGCTCAGATCATGTCGTACCAGATACTTTATCACGTATAAAACCAATTGATTTAATTAATTTTTCTACTTCTCAAACTAAAGACACTTGGTATTTAGCAATTTATAATAAATGTTTATCATTTCCTTCTAGTTCTCCGGATTACATGATTCATAATAATAAATTGTTTAGATTTTGTAGATCTAACACATTATTTAACTCTGAATTTAATTGGAAACAAGTAATACCATTAGAATTTAGGGAATCTGTGATTACACAAAATCATTCTACTCCCCAAACGGCACATTTTGGTACTTTTAAAACATACCATAGAATTAAAAATCTCTATTTTTGGCCTGGCATGTATAAAGACGTAGCCATGTTTATTGCTAAGTGCGAGACTTGTTTAGCTACCAAGCACCAAAATCAAAACTTAATTGGTTTAATGGGCAAACCCAAACATTGTTCACGCCCTTTCCAATGTTTATCCATAGATTTGATAGGTCCACTTCCTACTTCACGTAAGCAGAATAGATTTCTATTTGTAGTTACTTGTTGTTTTTCCAAATATTGTTTGTTATTTCCAATAAAACATGCAACCGCTTCTATTATTCGCCATATATTGGACAATTTAGTTTTTATGGTTTATGGAGTTCCAGAAACTATTATATTAGATAATGGTCCTCAAATGATAAGTACAGAATTATCTGAATTATTTAAATTTTACAACATACCAAAAATACATTACACCCCACGTTACTGTCCACAGGTTAACACCGTTGAGCGTTACAATAAAACTATTGTAACGGCGATTGCAGCTTTTATAGATAAAGATCACAGAACTTGGGATACCTATATAAACAAAATACAGTTTGCTATTAATACTGCGGTTAATGAAACCACAAAATTCACTCCATCATTTTTAGTATTTGGTAGAGAAGCTGTTACATGTGGATCTATCTACAAAAATAAAGATTCCAGAGATGAACTAATTTTCAGTCCTAGGGATGTATATGCTGAAAACATAGGACAATTAATACCTATCTTTTCCGAAGTACAGAAGCGGTTATTTTATGCACATCAATATAATGCAACTTATTATAACAAACATCATCAGAATTTAGAATTTAATAACGGTGATATTGTTTGGAGGCGAAACCATGTAATAAGTTCCTCTAAAAAACATTTTTGTGCTAAGTTTGCACCCAAATTTATTAAATGTAAAGTTTCAAATAAAGTTTCACCATTAATTTACGATTTAGTGGATATGAATAATAACCCATTAGGTCGTTGGCATATCAGAGACATTAAACCTCTACCGCGTTTAACTTCTTCTTTGAGTGATTAGATTGGTTGTTACCAATTACTTTATATGAATTCATATATAATTATTGCTAATTATCTCACGGCGAGCATAAGCCGATTCTTTTTGTCTTATTTTTTTTTCTCTATGCACCTCATTATCGTTTGGCTATACCATTAACATTGACGTTGGTCAAAACTTATAATTAATTATCATCATCGTAGTATTAGGTTAACTTATTGTGTAATTTATTTAATATTTGCAATTCTAGGACTGTAAACTCTTATTTTCAATATCTGTATTATACTTTATAGTATAATTTGTTAAATGTTATCAATTTTTTTTTTCTCAATTTTTTTTTCAAGCGGTTTGCAACTTGTAAAATTAAGCCTTCTGCACGAGCGTTTATTAAGTTAACTCGTTAAACTAAACCATACCTATGTGTATTATTTATACGCTTGAATCACTTTCCCGTGAGAATTATTTTCATATGTTTATTACATAAGTATTTTAATTACTTCACAAAAGACCCTTGGATTTTATTTAAAAGTCAATGTTTCACGACTGGCTATGATTTTCTTTTCTTTCCGGCATATTTATTTCAGTCTTTAACTGAAACTTGTTTATAGTAATCACCGTGCGGGAGTTAGCGACACGTTAAAGAAGCCATAAGCTATTAATATTTTCAGCGGATGGCAACTATTAAAGCCTTTTGCCGTTGCGTTCAACTCTGTTGAGTTGACTTATTTAGGATACGATTCCTCATAAGCAACTCTAACTGCATGATGTTTTATTTCCAGTAGTTGGAATAAGACTAGTATGAAAGAGAATGTATGTTGTAATTATAATGTACGTTGATGGAGTTGAACGATGTATATTAACATTGTATATTCCAGGAACATGTTTAAAATTTTATCATTCATGAACCATGTAATTTAAGATAATTATTTAGGATTTTTTTTTTCTCTCTCTCGTCTGTTTTGTTTTCTTTTTCTATTAAATAACTTGTTGATATGCAATATATCAGTATTATTTTTTTTTTCTCATATATACAGGATGTTTTTTCAAAAAAATTCTTCTATAGGATGTTAATATTAATTTTCATTTTGCTTTTAATTATTTTTTTTTTTTTTTTGATTGTTCTTTCATTTAGCAGATTAAATATTAAAATTCGATATGTATATGCGGTTTATTTTGATTTGGTTTGAATTTGAAATTTTACTAAAAAAAATCTTTCAGATTTTTTTTTCCCGGCCCCCGGGGTATTGTGACGGTTGTCTATTTCGACCTCTTTTTGTCAGTAAATTTTATTTTTTTTGTCGTTCCCGACGTAATTTTAAACTAGGAATTACGTAGTGTCGGAGAACGGCAATGTTTTGATTTGACAGTCAGTCACGAAATATTATCCATCAAAGCAACTTGAATCTATTTATTTATTATTGTTTCTGAGTTTATTATTCAAAATTACATAGTTAAGATATTTTATTATCTACAATCAAAGTTTTTTTTAAGAAACCTATAATTTATTTTTACGTTCACGAGTGTGCGTAGCCAAAATTTTTGGCATTTTTGTATATTTTTAATTTTACCGAAAAAATAAACATAGAAGAGAGTTTTGGTGTTTTACTGGTACTACGTTACAGGTCTAATAGAAAATAGAGGAATATGGTTTCCAAAATTAATTCAAACATGTACAGAATTAGGAATAAACAAAATCATTTAATATTTAAATCTTGTATTACCGCATTACAAACTGATCATTGATTGCCACAATGTTTCACCTTATGATGGCTGGATTCCGCTTTAACTCGTGAACCCGTTTGAGGGTGTTCGTCGTTTGGATACTTCGGGGGAGAGCTAACAGATGCAGAAAATAATAATTTTGTATAGTCATAAAGAGACTCTGTAAATTTATTTTGAAAAAAATATACCCGTGAAGTTTCTTGCCAGTTCTTCTTCACGAAGGTTTTTCCGAACTGGTGGTAGAGTCATGTTTTATTTGACGTCAATAAGAACAAGTAATTGTCAATGTTGAGAAATAAATATTTCATTTCATTTCATTTCATAGCTGCAACTAGAAACTTGTCAATAATATCACCTTAGGCAGCTTCAACTACTTCGAGCGTTCTTGACAGTTTTCACTAAGCCATTTTGTTTTTTTGGGCACCCGATCAAATCAAGACTGGCGCCTATGACAATCATTCCATTTTTGCTCGGATGCTTTTGAATGCAGTCCCGAAGTCAATTTGTTTGCAAGTCAAAGCTGAGAGTAATCGGTAGAGGCGCTTCAAATTGGAATAAAAAGGAGACACTTCAGTATTTAAGGGCACTTGGCTAGCTTTTGTACGGGTGTTCCTAGGATTGCATTAAATAAATAGAACGAGTATTATATGCCAATATTTATAATTTCATTTAGTTTTGTCTTAGGAAATCATTATCAAAATCGTAAATCAAAAATCGTAAATAAGCCACGCTATATAATGAAAACAGGGTGGTATCAATAATGTTGATGTTTTATTAATCTGTTGTCACTTTTATTTTCCTTTTTATCGCTTATCCAATTTACGAGCTCCTTTTGAGTTTTTCGTTTGATTTAATTAAAATACTATAACCGTTATTATTATTTACCATCGATATAACAACAGCAAACATCTTATTTTATAAACGAGTAATTGGTAGTGAGTAAAGCGATATTTTGATTATTTCAGGTTGCCAAAACTATTATGATAGATGATCAAACAAACAAGCGAAGTTCTATCGCTATTATATGACTCGCTTCATTCCAACTGTTTTTTTTTATTAAGTTTTGATTTTTTAGTTTTTACAAATTATAATTTATTTAAATACTTTATAATTTATTTAAATATTATTTTAGTACATAATACAATAATCCAGTACCCTATAGGCATCTAATATACACTTGATTGTTATTGCCAAATTAATTAAATCAATAAACAGAATAATTTAATTTTAATGAATCTCTTTCTCGGAAAGTATTGAGTGGTTTGTACTTTTATTGAGTACGGACAAGGCAAAGTCGTTTAGTGGGTCTAATATAGGTTTATGGTAAAATTTTATAAAGGACTGAGAGTTTTACGTCCACCCACTTCACTGAGCACGTGCTGCGTGCTGTGTGCTATGTGCGCTGAACACACTCATGTCAACGCCACTCGTACCTAGCGTCTGCTTTATCCATCGAATTAGCGTCTGACTCGACGCAGCTCTGCGAGAGGCCTTTCATGTTACAAACAAGAACCCCGAGGTCGAAGCTTTAATATTATTCGTCACAAAAAATATAATCATTTAGAGTCGATACAGAACATATAATTAAGTTATTTTTAAAGATTGGCAAGGATCATAGGTTGTTCACAATTTGAGGCTGTGGTTTTAATGATGTCTGTTATCGTTTCGTCGCATTTGTTCCACTTCGCATTTGGTCTACTTGGTCAATTTCGCATTTGGTACACTTCTCAAAACGTCCATTTCGCAAAAGGTCCACTTCGCGAAACGTCCATTTTGCATTTGGTCCACTTTTCACAATGAGAGCGTTAAGTAAAATTTGTTTTCGTTGCTACGTTTAACGCCGTCTCAGCAGCATACTTCGTGCTTTTTTTTTAAGATATTTGAATATAAAACTACACATAAACAAATCACTTGATGTTAGCCAAAGTCGCTTTTCGTGAAAAGCCACAAATGGTACTTAAATTGGACCTGGCGCTTCGCTGGGTGCTGCCGCACCACGCTCGCTTCCCTTGCTCAGCTCGCACGTGTATTAATTACATACAAACCCAACCTAACAACTAATTAAGACAACATCTCATAATACACTGTCCTAGTCCCAAAGAAAGGTTTGTCCTTATGTTGTGGTAAGAAGACAGAATGATGGTACCTCAAACACCAAACTGGACTAAGTGCGAAGTGGACTAAATGCTAGGTGGACCAAACGCGAATTGGACCAAATGCAAAATAGACACGTTTTCGTCTAAAAGACCAAATGCGAAGTGGACCAAATGCGACGAAACTCTGATCATGTAAAGGGATGCGAAAAAATACTTTCTAATTTAATTAAAAATAATGTGTGGACCCTATGTCCGGTGCATTGGGCTAACGATGTAACGAGCTTTTTGGTCATTTTAAGTTTTGGATTACTTTTGTTAGTTTTGGATTGTTCTGAATGCATCTGTATAAATATCTTGTTTTGTGAAGTAATTGAACAGGAAATGGTATATTTACTTATACTTTTCCACCAGATTAAATCTTGTAACAGTAATTTAGGGAATTTAATTTTTGCCTCATAATTGTCCTTATTTTGTAGCTGGATAGGCTGCGACCAGTAAACCTTTATGTTTGGCAAAATCTTGTATCGAGCATATTTGATATTTAATTAATAGATAGATTTAATCTGGTGGAAAAGTATAAGTAAATATATCATTTCCTGTTCAATTACTTCACAAATTTAAAAGATATACAATGTTGATAAAAGCGAAAGGCATTTAATGAAACCACATATACTATAAGTGCCTGCTGTCAATCCTAGCTAACTAACTAACTATTTAAAAAAAGTTTACCAGAAGTATACGAAAAAACATTTTTCAAAGAACTTAAATAGCTTAATAATTAAGTTAAAATGTATGTTTCCATCCTTTGTTGAGTAGCCTGCCGCCACCTGCGTAACAAATTGGCAACATAGCATTTGAATTGCATAGCGCGTGCGGCGGTGGGCTCACCGGCTCGCACACCTACCTACACAGCGGAGCGCCCGAGTTTGATGTGGATGATAATGTAAACATGTGTTATACGTAACTTTGGAAGGTACTGTAGTTATGGGGTGTTAGCTATTGTAGTTAGCTTCGGTAAGGCGAAGTAAATAAAGTAAAAGTTCACTTACAAGTTCACAACGTATATTATCCGACAAGTATATAATATAACCTTACACACACAGAAAGAGTCAGAAGGCGCAAGAGGAAGTAAGCACAAGCACTAGGCACAACAGTTAACAAAGGCACAGTTTATATATAAGAATAATTAGCAGAAAAGTCAATATACATAAGGCAAATAGATCGCGACAGTAAAAACGGGCAAGCGAGAAGCGTGCGCTCAGCGTCAGAGCAATGTAAAGTCTCGCTGGCGGTACGCACGATACCTGCGCGTGCGCGGCCGGTCGCGCCTCGGTATATAACGTTATGTACAAATTGCGCATTAGAGTTGAGGCGCAGTCGATAAGTTGGGTATCGATGATATCTTATCGATAGGGAACATCGACAAACCGGTAGTATTTAATATAGGTGATTAAATATGAATAAACTTAATTAGATAACTGTATTGTGTAACTGTTTAAAAAAATAAATAATATATAATCATAGTAGACAAATATATTCAATGTTAAATAAATGTAAATAAAAATAGTAAATAAATATTTATGTGTGTAAGTTATGAGATACGTTATGTTATATTGTATTGGATATTATAAAATGGTGTGTAGATGCCTACAGTACGATCAATGAAAATAATAAACAAAAATAATTAATTGTAACACTTACACATTAAATCTTCAATTGTTCGAAATGTCCGCCGTTTGCAATGGTACACAAATTATAACGACGTATAATATTGTTATTTAATCGTGCAATAAGGTCACTGTTTGTTGTCAAACTTTTTAATTTATTAAACGCTAAAATAACCCGGTTTTTAAGTTCCTCTACGCCTACGGTATTCACGACTGTCGCGTAAATTTCACCTTTCACAAACCCTCAGATAAAAAAGTCCATTGGAGTGAGATCCGGGGACCGTGGTGGCCATCGTACTGGTCCAAATCGACCAATCCACTGCGGTCCAAACATTTCGCTGAGTAGCTCTCTGGAAGACATCACTGAATGTGGAGGAGCTCCGTCCAATTGGTACCATAAATACCGATAATCGGCTAAGGGTAGTTCTTCGGTATATTCAGCAACGGGACCGGATAATATCTCGAAAACTGTTGCCGCGTTAAGGGTGCCGTCAATAAAAACAGGGCCAATAATCTGGTCCGTTTGTATACCAGCACACACATTAACAGAGAAGCGGTACTGATGCTCCGACTCCCGAATCATGCGTGGATTTTTAATACTCCAGATTTCGGTTCCATATGCCATTGCGTGTAAATGTGCTCTCGTCGGTCCACATGACATTTAATAAAAAATTCGGGTCGTCAGTAACTTTGTCAAGTATCCACTGGCAGTGAATACGCCTGACTGGCAAATCCCTTCTTAAAAGGGCTTGAACTTTTTTAAATTTGAACGGTTTGCGTTTATTCTTTTTTAAAATGTTATGCACGGTTCTATGGCAAACTCTAAACTGGCGTGCGGCTCTACGCAGATTCGATGTGGAGTTGCGGTCAAAATAGTCAAGAATCTGTTGCTCGCGCGCAGTAGGTATCTGCTGCGGTGGGACTCCCTCCTGATGCGCTGCTAATGGTTTGTTTTCCCGTGCCCGTTGTTCTGCCAATACTATGGTGCGAGCGTTCCTAGGGCACGCGCGGCTGTCTTACCTTTACTGCCGTACCTTTCTCGGTAAGTTCGCAGAGCTAGAGCTGCGTTTTCGTGGGATTACCCGTAGATTAAAATAATGTCAGTGTATTCGGACGCCGTGTATGTAGCACGAGACATTGTGGATGTCTTACGTACTTACAAAATAATTAAAAATTACTCACAAAACTAAACCAAAAATACTCAGTTACGTATCCTATCACAATAAAAATTTTACATTAGTAAATGGGACGCGTGAGCGACAATAATCTGTGCTGAATTGCGCTACGTGCACCCCGGATGCAACGCGTCTTCGCACTAAACAAAGTAAAAATTGTGCCCTTGACCTAATTAGCCGAGCCGCCGCCGGCGCAATAGCAACATACTGATCTATTACTATTTCTGTTACGCTTATTACATTAGAGTGAGATAACCGTGATCTGTACTTTCTTTTAAGAAAAGATTTGGTAACAGTGTACTTCCTTGTTTGTATTGCAAACTTACGATGCGAACTGGCAACGTCGCGTCGCTCGCGTGAATTTTGTCGTTTAGATAACTATGTATGCCTATAGTACAAACTTACGATCAGGTGATCGGGAAGATACAGAGTGTTTAAACGAAACTAAGTGAAAATTAAAAAACATTCCTGTGACTAAACTATGGCTTACATTGATCTGGTTTTTGTTGTGTAGCCTGATAATGATACATAAAATATATTAATATGGTTTCATTTAATGCCTCTCGCTTTTATCAACATTGTATACAGATGCATTCAGAACAGGCCGGGGCGCAGTATTCCAAAACTTAAAATTACCAAAAAGCTCGGTACATCGTTAGCCCTATGCACCGGACATAGGGTCCAAACATTATTTTTAATTAATGGACTGGAGTAAATACTTGTGTAATTTTATTACGAAATGGAATTGAGAAAAGAATTTTATCCATTTTAAAATCGTTTCTTTATTTGTTATTTTAGGCCAATAATCGTAAAAGTAACGGATTCGACCTGCGTGTACCTGAATTATGGTTGATTTGGTGCACGAGTCCCGGCCTGGTTGAATTTCACGTTGAACGCCGAATTCAAATGTGGACGCACTGGCACTTTCCATTGACGTCACCCCCTTTTTGACGGGTAACGAGGAGGTCCCATCTAGTTTCCCGACTGGGTTGACCACTTGCCTGTCGATGTTTGGGGAGTTCTTACATAGCTTCGGTGTACTTTATTATTATTACTATTATTTTATGTATTTATATTGTTTTTTTTATCACTTTACTATTTCCTTTTTCAAGAAGTAAGGGTATAACCGCTAACAACAGCTGTTCCTGGAGCCCCTGAAGACCCGAGGGCAGAAAAATTCTCTGGATCGTGATTCGTCCACTGGGTTCATCATTATATTTAAATAATTTTAATGACGACTTCAGATTTGAAAAAAAATATAGAAATAATAGAATATTACGTAATACAGATATCGTGCTAAATCTCTTTCAGACTACATGCATTTTCTGTATTCATATAAAAATTTTTGGATAAATAAAAGTTAAAAATAACAATACGAGTACTATACAGCATTAATCGAAATAAGAAACATCAGGCAGAAGACTAACAGGAATTTATGCGGATAACGTGAAATATCTATTATAGATTACACGTGTTTTCTGCATCTTTTCGACAAAGTGAAATTATAGTTTATACTAATAAACATCAGGTAGAAGACTTCCAGCAATTTATGCGGATAACGTGATATATCCATTATAGATTACACGTATTTTCTGCATCTTTTCGACAAAGCGAAATCATAGTTTATAATAATATACATCAGGTAGGAGACTACCAGGAATTTATGTGGATAGCGTGATATATCTATTGAAGGAGTCAGTTACAGTAATAAAATACTTTTAGTTTAATTCCTTTGATTTTTATAAAGCACTACTTAATTTATGATTTTTTAACTCCACTTTAAACATATGTCTCCCTATATCACAATAGCACGTTTTAAAGTTAATACGAACACCACGTCAGAATGCTCTAGTCAGAATGCCCGATAGTTTGTTTGTTCAAACCAGTTGCGGCCCCACCCCAAAAAATATCCTTTCGATAGCGCGGCAACCAGCCAGGTAGCAACGGCTAGGTCTTTATGTTAGTATCATGACTATCAGTACTAAAATTAGTCAATATCATTACTTTTAACTTAATTGTATGCTTACAATTATTAATTAAATACTTATAGGCTTACAACTCGGCCATCCTGTATAGAGCGAGTCCCTTCGCGAAAAGACAACTGATGAATGTATATATTTTGAGTTAATTTTATGTTTAAGTACGTAAAAGTTAAAGTGCTTATTTATTTCATGGATATAAAGAAAATATGCCTAAAATACGTCTACCACCAGTTCGGAAGGACCTTCGTGAAGAAGAACTGGCAAGAAACTTCACGGATGTCCTTTTTTATATAATTATATATTTTTTAAATATATATATTTAACTTTAACATTTATCTCATAAATTACAATCTAGTTATCTTAATTACATTGGATTAAATAATTACATTGGATAAATAAAATCAACTATCAAATATAAATCTTAAATCAAATATAAAGCTGATTGATTTTACCATATTATCAAGTAATTTCACAAATGTGACAACAAAAAGAAATCATAATAATAGTAGTATTTTCAAATTGTTATTCCTTTTAATTTTATTTTATACCTACAATATCAAATTTACAAATAGAAAATCTTTTTTTTTTTTTAATTAAATAATCCTGTTTACAGCTATGCATATATGGGTATATAAAATATAAAAATAAATTTAAACAAAATCCCAAAGTAAATGTAAATTAGCCTATATATTTTAATCTTCCTCACTACTTTCATCATTACTTGTTTCTAGGTTCCTATCAAAACTTAGCCATGGTTGGATTTTGTCTAACGCTACAACAGCCTCATACCTACGGCCCTGTTTTCGAGTAAGAGGGGTATCTTCGATAACATATCTGTCATTTGGCAGAACTTTTATCACGCGATAGGGACCTTGATATTTATTGACTAGTTTTTGGGATTTGCCGTCATGTGGCACCTGTCTTTCCACACGTACCAGATCACCCCCCGTGTATATTTTACCTGGTTTTCTTTTCTTATTAAACTGCTGGGCGTCTTTCTCCTGCTGTTTTTGGATCTTATCCTTAGCTTCTTCTCTGGTTTCTTCCAAATGCTTAGAATCCACAACATTGAGGGTGTCGTTTATGATTTCGCTAAGTATCCCTTGTGTTCGACTAGTTACGTTAAATCCGAATAGTAATTCTGAAGGGCTTTTTTGCGTAGTTTTATGGATTGTAGTATTGAGCCCCATCTGAATATCGACTATGTGCTCGTCCCAATTTTTTTCGTCATCTCCATGGGCAGAACTAGATAGAGCATTCAGGATGGTGCGATTGAATCGCTCTACTTGACCATTAGCTCTTGGCGTTGCGACAGCATTCTGAATGTGTTTGATTCCATAAGATTCTATGAACTCCTTGAAGCTCTTGCTTGTAAAGCTGGTGCCTTTATCAGTGATGAGCTTCGTTGGAACACCAAAGTAGCTGATGTGCTCTTTGATAGCTCTGATTGTGGTAATTGACTTTATATTTCTTACAGCTGTGATGTTAACAAATTTGGTAAAACCATCTACGAGAATAAGGAGATAACAATTTCCTTTCTTACTCTTGATGAAAGGGCCAAGATGGTCGGCGTGCACAGAATGAAAAGGAACACAAACTTTTTCTATCGGGTGCAGCTCACCTTCTCGTTTACCTCCAGGTGCTTTGTGATGAGCACATTCTAAGCAGGAAGAAACGTATTTCTTTACGAAACGACGCATTTTTGCGAACCAATCATGGTTCTTAATGCGTTGCAAAGTCTTGTCAAATCCATAGTGACTCACATCATCGTGATTCTTCTGTACAATTTGCCACCGTACCCCTTTGGGTACGAACCATTTAAGTTCACTGTTGACTACACGGTAGATGCGATCATTTTTTAGTTTGTAGTTCTGACAATACTCGGCAACCTTTTCAGAGTTAGGGTCCTTTAAGATCTCTCTAATCCTCTTTACTTCGTCATCGGCTATTTGGACAGTAGTAATCCAGTCTTGTTCATTGGCATCTGTGATTCACTGTATCTTGAGTACATCAAGAACATGTGTTGAGGGTTCGCCATCAACAGGATTACGGCTGAGTGCATCCACATGAGTCATTCGCGTACCAGGTCGATACTCTATTGAACAGTCGTATTCCTGGAGTTGGACCCACCATCGCGCAATGCGCGGCACTACATCACGTTTTGTGAGAGTAAATCTTAAGGCATTGCAATCCGTAAAAATCTTAAAAGGTATTCCAATCAAGTACACTCTGAATCGGTTTAGGGACGCTATCAAAGCCAAAGTCTCTAATTCATATGAGTGAAATTTTCGTTCATCGCATGTTGTCTTTCTACTGAAATAGGAAATGGGTTGGAAAACTCCAGTGGTAGTAGCCTGAAGGAGTATACCAGCGACACCTTCTTTACTCGCGTCAGTGTGTAACTGTGTTTCCGCTTGTGGGTTATATTTATATAACCATTACTGGCTTTAGCCAGTAATGGGCGTTGCGTGAGTAGAGCCTTGATCTCTCGAAACGCGCACTGCTGCCTTTCACCCCAAATCCAAGGGGAATCTTTTTTTAAAAGATCAGTGAGTGGTGAAGCTATCGACGCGTACCCCTTTATGAAGCGACGGAAAAACCCTGACAGCCCTAAAAACTGCCTGAGTTCGTGTTGATTCTTGGGAGCTGGGAATTTGGATACCGCGTCAGTTTTCCTCGTACCTGGGCGGATGCCTTCCGCACTTACCTCAAATCCAAGAAACTCTACCTTACTTTGGAAGAAGTTGCATTTACTCAACTTTAATGTTAGTCCTCCCATTTTAAATAACTGTAATACCTCTTCCAGCCTTTGTAATCCATCGTTAAAGTTTCTCGCCGGTATAAGTATATCGTCCATATACACAATCGCGTATTTAATTTTTGCCTTAGAAAGTATCTTATTAATGGTTCTTTGAAAGACGGATGGTGCGTTAACTAAGCCAAATGGCATACGGGTATACTCATACTTGCCATCGGGGGTTACAAAGGCTGTCTTATGACAAGACTCCTCTGCGATGGGTATCTGATAATAGCCGGAAGCCAGATCTAACGACGTAAATAGAGTGTTCCCAGAAAGCTGATCCAACTGATCTTCGACACGTGGCAGAGGATAGTGGTCCGTTTTAGTCTTGCGGTTCAGCGCCCTATAATCAACGCAGAGGCGTTTTTCACCTGTCTTTTTCTGTACAAGGACTATTGGACTCGCAAAAGGTGAGGAAGACTCCCTTACAATCCCATTGTCCAGCATTTCCTGTACCATATCCCGAACTACCGTTCTTTCTGCGACGGACATACGATAAGGTCGGTAAACTACAGGCTGTGAATCTTCAAGTTCTATGACCATCTCTGTAATTCTTGTGTATCCAAGGTCATCAAGACTTTTAGAAAAACAGTCTGCGTATTTGGAAAGCAAGGTTTGGAGTCGAAATCGCTGGTCTTCATCGAGACTGTCACCGCAACTAATTGATTCATCGATCTCTGTTTCACTGAATGTTACGCCACAGTTATAGACGGTGGTGTTACTTAACTCTCTGAAGACAGCCCTTGTTATAAGGAAGCCTTCGTCGATCATAATATTGTTGGCTGATACGCTTAGAACCAATAACGTGCCGCAACCATTATTGATCTCGTACAGACCGGAGAATAAGTAGTATTCTCTGCCTTCAGGGCCCCTCAGTGAACCTTCAACCTGGAGGAAACCTGTTACTGGCGATGGTGCTACTACCGGAATAGGTCTCAGAATATTACTCACTAAAAGTACTTGCGCACTGGCCTTCAGAGGGAGTTTTTGGCTGTGAATTTTGTTAAAAGCCAATTTAGTGGGAGTTTTGGTTATAAAAATGTCAGGTTTCTCAGTGAAACTATGCCCTAATAATACAGGTGGCTGTATAACGAAGTCTTCTACGACGTAGAGGTCAATCGTTTCCCGTATACCCTGAACTTCCACAAAGTTAACACAAACTAAACCTAAGGGTATCACCAGGTTAGCACCTATCCCTTTTAGCACCAGTAAGTTTTCCCGCTGTAATATCGTATGATTAAGCGCTTTCGCTTGGCTGACTTTTATAAGCGAACATTGGCTGCCCAAATCGACGTGACATTTGACGAGAGTTCCGTTGGCTCTAATGTTTATGATGTATTTATCGTAGGCATCGCTCAGCGTTAAAACCTGCTTTTCGACCCTGTCTTTAGCCTGCCCTTGACCCACAGCATCCCCTTTGTTTGCTTTTTTTCTGAAGCAATATTCTTCTAAATGACCTAATTTTTCGCAGTATGTACATTTAGACCGAGGCTTTTCACATTTTGAGCTGCGATGACCTAATTCGTTGCAGTCGTAACACTTCACATTTAAGTGGGGTTTTCCCCCAGTACTTGGGGCGGTAAATCTTCGCTCATTACGTGAAGAAGAAGGTTCATGCGAAGATCTGTCCCTAATCTGACCAACCTTTACGGTCCTAAAATATTTAAGAACTTGTTCTGGTTCACTAAATTGAGCTGCTTGTGCACCTACTTTGACCGCCCTATCTTCAACACCATAAAGAATACAATCAACTGCATATTTTCCGTAAATTCTACATCTATTCAGAAGGTTCACCTTCGCATAATAATAGTGCTCCAGTGACTCCCCATATTTAACTTTCTTTGATAACATCTCTGTCAGGAGCTCAGCATAATCCTCTCGACAGGGAAAAGATTCAATAAGTTTCTTCTTCCATTCCGACCAAGTATATAATACCGAGGGTAGCCCTTGATACCAGGTCTTTGCTACGCCGATTAGTTTAGGAAGAGCATAATGAATCGTTTCCCTGTCCTCCCACCCATAAATAGATGCACATTCTTCTACTTTCGTCAACCACGTTAATACGGTCTGCTCCTTCGACATAGGGTCGAATTCCGGTATAACATTAGTGTCAAAGGTGAGTTTCGGCTTGTCTGAGCTCCTAACTTATTGCAAAATAGATAAAAACTTATCTAGAATATTATTTTTTGAATCTTTACTACAATTTAATCTAGTGCGCTTACGTGTAACATTCTGCTCATCAGATTCTTCCGACGATGAACTGTAATATCTCCGACGTTCACGACGTCCACTAGAACGGGAAGGTTCTCTTGCATAAGGACCCTGACCCCTACCGGGTGCTCCTGGGACACTGTCGTCGGGATCCCGACCCATTGACCTAGGTACTCCTGGATCTTGGTTTTGACATGAATCCTGGCCCTGTAACCTGGGCGCTCCGGGATTGTAATCTCTTTCATGACTCCGGCCCTGTAACCTGGGCGCTCCCGAGTCCGAGCCACGGCCTTCAGTACCAGGCACTCCTTGGCCATAACGTTCATGGTTCGAATCCATATCTGAAACTTCAAACCACTTAGCTTAGAATTTGGTCTTGCAAACCAGGAATGATATCATTATTTTAAGTTTCGTACTAGTGAACGCTATTGGTTCAGGTCTAAAATCAGTAAATGAAAGGACAAAGGGAGCACAGTAAATATGTTCTTTACTTAATTTACAATGACGTAATAAATAGAAATAGAAATCTGAAAACAGGTAGAACGACAAATCAAAGCTACCATAATTAGTTTCAAGTAGTTTTATAGTGGAGTTATAAAATCTAAATATAATATATAAAAACAAAATAAACTCTATAAAAATAGTCAATTTAAATCGTAATTTCTATCGTATGATTATTAAAAAAATGTAAATTTTATTGAATGAGAAAAAATAAATAAATAATAAAAGATAAAACCAAACCAAGTTTAATTACAAGACTTTCGCAACAGCGGCTACACGTCATTCTTCATTGTGTTACAGGTTATTCCTACCTGTTCCAATAACGCTATAAATTTTATACTTAGTGTAAATTTATTTTAATGGCCTGTCTGCTTTCAATACAGGAATCTTAATATTATGAACAATGCATTTTTTTATTTAAATTTAATTTTAATTTAATTTCAATTTAATTTAATTTCAATTAAATAATTTCAACTGAAGTAAAAAAAAAAGAAAAAGAATCTTTAAATATACACAATGTAAAAACGTGATGGTCAAACTCAATATGGGGTTTTGACCTGCTAATGGTCAGTAGTACACATGAAAGATTAACTCATGAGTAACCTATTCCCCCTTTAACTTCCCTAATTTTAAACCTAAAAATCTTGAAAAAAAAATAAAAAGAATAATCAATCATGAGTTACCATTTCGTTTTCTTTTGAATGTATCAATGTCAATTGTCAAAAAAAAAACATAACTATATAAAAATGAAACATAATTAAGTCGAGAAAAATAAAAACGATGTCGAATGAACCCACAAGTCATTGACATTAATGACAGATTAGTTTTGCCAGTCAATCAACAATCTGTCAATTCTTTTTTTTTTACATAGAATGAATGATAAAATAGAAAATAAAACAAAAATCGGGGAAAAGATATATTTTTAAAAATACCTTGGAATGGTAGGAAGGACTATATATTGAAATCAATGAATGTATGATAATCTATATTTATTGCTCATTAATTTGAGATACTGACTATTAGTAGGTCATCTTTTTGCTACCTTTGCCCAAAATTTAACCACTTCTTTGTCCTTGCGGTTCGAATGCATAAATCCGTGACGCAGTATATAAAGAGAAAATATGTAAAATATACATTACCTTCATAAAGAAAATAGTAAAATATATATATATATATCTACTTACGTTTTAGGCGTGGTAAAGAAATTTGATCCTTTTGATCCCACTTCTGAATCTGAAGGAGTCAGTTACAGGCATAAAATACTTTTAGTTTAATTCCTTTGATTTTTATTAAGCACTACTTAATTTATGATTGTTTAACTCCACTTTAAACATATGTCTCCCTATATCACAATAGCACGTTTTAAAGTTAATACGAACACCACGTCAGAATGCTCTAGTCAGAATGCCCGATAGTTTGTTCAAACCAGTTGCGGCCCCACCCCAAAAAATATCATTTCGATAGCGCGGCAACCAGCCAGGTAGCAACGGCTAGGTCTTTGTGTTAGTATCATGACTATCAGTACTAAAATTAGTCAATATCATTACTTTTAACTTAATTAGATGCTTAAAATTATTAATTAAATACTTATAGGCTTACACTATTATAGATAACACGTGTTTTCTGCATCTTTTCGACAAAGCGAAATTATACTTTATAGATACCCGTGATCACTTACGAAAAAACAAACAATGGCTACCCTTCTTTATTTTTTGTTCTAATTTTCAAACTTTTCATATTATAACGTTCAAATTTTTTTTCTGTTGATCTTTTCCGCTTATCTAATATTAAACTGTTACTCTTTGGTATAAGACGTGTGATTGTTACCACGCATGAAAAAATAATGAAGACTTGCCGGAACCGGGGTGGATCAAGTAAACAGACGGTGCCACCGCTGAGTGGAAAGTTTTTTGAATAAGTCAAATGACATACTCTAAAACTGTGCGAAGTTACCTAGTACCTTAAAAGGACTACCTGTTTAATTATATTCTATAAAAAGAATGAAACGACGAAATATAATTGTCGTAATCGAACATTAAACTCCTCCAAAGTCATTCCAATGTTAGTTAAAGTTTTCAGTATTTTTGTAAGTCGTAGATCGCAGTGTATATCTATTATTGAAACCATACAGACAGCACTATTTCGATAAACCACAGACTAGAAAGATAACAAGTTGAATAGACTTATGCTGCGTTCCGTTTGCCGATTACAGCGCTCACCGCGCTCATATACCCGTTCCGATTGCCCGTGAGCGCGCTCACAGCGATATCGATACGTCATCAATAACGTCACAAACGCCGCCATCTTCCCGCTCACAGTGCCAAAGCTACGGAGCATGGTCGCTGTGAGCGGCCTGTCAAAACTGACACATGACGTTACTTGTTAATGTTTTTATTAGTCGATTAAAGATTTTAAAAGCTTGCTTATTAATTTTATTTTGTAATAATATAAAAAAATGGCTCCTGCTTCATTCAGGGCCAAAGGTCTAAATGAAATTGTAACTTTAGACTTAAGCGACGAACAATCAGAATGTTAGCGTGATATTTACCGTTCCGATTGCAATAGCACTAATAACACTATTAGCGCGCTCAAACGAATCGGACCTGTTTTGAGCACTTTTAGCGCTGTGAGCGCTGTAATCGGCAAACGGAACGCAGCATTTGTGGTACAAGCATGCTATTTCATATTTTCGTTCAACAATTCGGAGTACAAAAACGTCGCCTCGGTGTGGCCATATGATGTTTCGTTTTTTGTTTCAAAGTAGAACATAATGCAGGGTATAATTTTTAAAATATTTTTAGTATGTCTACCACAATTTTTCATACATATCGAACTGGTGTACATCCCGCTAGCCGAAAATGAAACGTCTAGTAGAAACGAATGACAAAGCCTGTCCAGTGTTCATAGAATATATACAGGTCATGGAACTAATATATACTACTAGAAGTTCCACTTCTGCTCGGCACGCTAACCGAAAGAGACTGAATACTAGATGGATCCAATGCTAGCTATATATTCTTGGTAGACTTCGGCAAGTCATCACAAACTCAAACATGAGCCAAGACGTAACAATCGTGTAATCTTAGCATGGTACATTGAGTTTCAACTACTTTGGTATAGAGCACGCGCAGAAATAGCTCTGGTTGCCTAGTATGCAGTGTAGCCAAGTGAACTTAAGACAAGCATATATCTCTAGGAATAAAAACTAAGTAAATGCAAATTCATATTGGTAAATAACATTGTAACCTGTTTCCAACTTATCAGTTTCTAGATCATTATTTTTGCAATCAAATGGTTTGATTGGAATTGTACACGAAACAGGTATTTTTAACGGTTCGATGTATTTTGCTTCGCGCTTTTGGGCCTATGTCACTCTTTACAGATGAAAAATACTATGGCATAAAGCTAGAAGACCCCGACCGAGAAGGAATCATCTGATTTTCCTAAAAATATATATATATGGATATTTTGATCATTTTATATATTATTAAAAAGATCTGATGAGCCTCATTTAGGTGTAACTTTTTTTATTTACCAGATCTTTTATGATAGAAAATACTTTCATTCGTCCTGCACAATCATTCTCCTCTAAAAATTGTGGAACGAGGATTGAAATAAATAAAATATTACTTGTTGAATAAAATTCTAGACAAAAAGTGAAAATATTTTAAGTTTTGTAGATGGACCTAAACGTAACGATTTAGTTAATTATCGAAGTTTAATGTGCGTACCAGATTTCCAGTCGTAACTACAGTGAACATTCCAATAGTTCACGCATTGATTCCATGATAATTCCAGCTGAGCGTAAGGAATGCCACGCCTTAGTTGTATGTTACTCCGTAGACTATTTTTTTCCGTTGTTTCATATTTAATAGAAAGAATATTTTTCATATGATAGGGTTAAATTCTTTTATATTTTAAAATCGAGTGAAACTTTCAGTTACCTGCAAATGCATATAATTTCCTTGATACAGGTATTGTACTATGGTCATTCACGCACGGGTCATTCAATTTCTTTCGTTCTTCCTTCCCGTCCCCCGCGTCTGTCGAGTCAGTCAGTACGTTCAGACTTCAGTCCTACTTTCAGTCAAGTCAATCAGTCGGTATAAAAACCCGTACGCGCGCGCTCTCGTCGCTTTTGCATTTATATCTTCGATAAATCCTAAAAAATGGCTCAAGTTGAAAATTGTATACAGCTAAACGGTGAAATATCATGTCCTGTTGCGTGTAAGAAGCCGAAAGCTGCCAATAAAGTGACTGTAGTTTTGGGTGCTCAATGGGGTGATGAAGGCAAGGGAAAAGTTGTGGATATGTTGGCCGTGAATGCTGACATCGTCTGCCGCTGCCAGGTTTGTTTCGAATTTAAAATTTTTTTAGAAAACACAAGATACACATTAAATTCACATTTCACCTATAATTGTGGAAAATTGGTCGAAATAACTTATTGTTTACTTATTGTTTACGGAAATCATTGAGGTTATAATTTAAAGTAAATATGTGTAAGTTCAGGGGTAATTACAGAAAATATTTTGTAATACTGATGTTTACCTGTCCTTCTAGCGTTCTTTATGTTTAAGTTTTGATTGGATAATTGCCAAAGCCAATCGGTGAGATTATGAAAACTGCTGAAAACATTGTTATGGGGCGTTATTTTCGGTGTGCCAAGTTTCGGTAGGATATATTTTACTTACAGGGCCTGAGAAATATTGCGTTAAATAATCGGTAATTATCGCGCATCTTGCATCTTATGTAACAAAATAATGTATGTTGTGTATTACCATGTAACTAACCTATAAATTATATTTTCTGTAGCATACACTAGTCATGTGACTGTCGGCAAAATGTTTGAAACGTAAATAGACCTTGCTGTTAATTATCTATTCTAACTGCAGATAACAGCCAAAGTCTGGGTCATTTTTTTTAAAGTAAAAAGTTATTCATTAATTTAAGTCTGACTTTGTAATATGATACTTGATAATGTTAGATCATACATACTTTTAACTCATAAATGTCAGTACTCTATTCTTGGGATATTTTACATATGTCCATAACAATGTCATTAGGATTTAAAATAAGTATGGAGATTGGCACTGAAGGTATATGTTGTAAAATAAATAAAAAAGAAATTAATTATGGACAGATGCTGGTCACCAACAGTACTATCTCCACTTCATTTTGAAATAATTCTGATATATATCCTGAGAGGTGTAGTGGGCAGTTGGGGATTACCACACACATAAATGCTAGAGGCATTTATGTGTATGTCTTGAATCTTTGCTCTCCAGTTATGATTTTTTATATTTATTTCCCCCAGTTTGCTATATGGTCATCCATAACATCAGGGCTGTTAACTTTAGGGCCAAACAGTTGGTGTGTTTGTCTGGGGTTTTATTATTATTATTATATTTATTTGAAAATAATAAATAGTAATAATAAAAGTATAAACATAAAATAATAAAAGTATAAGTCAAAACTTTAACAGTAGATAAATCTACTTAGAATGTTAATAACGTTTGACATAAATCTTTATAAAAAAGTCAAAGTAATCACTTCTTCATTATTTATACTATCAAAACCGGTTTGATTTAGTTTTAATATAAAAATGTAAACACTCATACATCAGTGTACAAAGTAAATGATAAGTAATTTAAAAAGACCTTATCAAGAACCAGACATATCCTCTTGGTAATAAAATATATTCACTTGTTAGCGGCTACTAGTCATGTAATTGCATCTTCATAGTCTACAGATTGATAAAATTTGTGAGTATATATTGCAATGTAAAAAGTACCTATATAGTGTGTTCATGATAAAATGTTGTATAAATTGTTTTGCTTAATACTCTGGTAAATGGCAGTCCTGGATTTGAATCCTGAGACAGATCTTTGTGTAGAACACAGTCTTTAAAATTGAATTGTTTATTATAGATATTAGACACATTATTAGAATGAAACATACATAAAACATAACATACATACATTACACTTGGTGATCAGTGTCTGACAAGGACAAAATACTACAGTTAATTTTTATATTTTCTGTATGTTGTGATTATTTTTTGATGGCTGGATCCTGGCATATGCCACAACTTCTTTACAGTAACATCTGTAAAATGTTAATGTTGTTGAATATATCTGAATTGACTTGTTATTTAGTACTTGAAATAGTATAATATTTACTTTATTCACCCCATAATACCTTTGTATTTACAAGTCTCATTACCAGGTGTCATACACCACACATTTTATGATTTAGTAGACAAATTCAAATACTAACTACTATAGATAACGCTGGAATATCTGTCTGATATAATTGCTTTCAATTTAACATTTCTTGAATAAGCAGCTTTGAGCATATTAAAAACTTGCCCTTTGATGCTCTTCCAAAATTATATTTACTTCCTTAGTATGCAACACTCTCAGTTGATAAAAAAAAAAACATACTGTAAGGTAAATAATTTCATACCAACTATTTATTTATGCTTACTCCTAGCTAAAATTGATATCTGATTGCTCACAGTGCTGGGGAAAACTCTCCATCATTCACAGAATGTCATTGTTCAGTGGAAAAACTTCTCAGTAAATTGCAGTTTAGTGGAGCGACAAAATTGTGCATCCTTATTCTTAATAATTGTCAATATGTTATTTATTATATTATTGAAAAATTGCCTGTGAAAATACTCATCTCTACTATTTTACCAAACCAGGGATTTCACTCCTTTACAACTTATAAGTAAAACAAGTGATGCAAAAGAATTGCCGCTTAATAATTTGGTCATTTAGTTATGACAAAAATCTAGAGTAAATGCACAGTATGGAAAAGGTACGTAGTAGAGGAATATAGAGGGCGCCTGGGAGAGCCTCTTTATTTGGATTCGAGCCGTTTTGTATTGATCATAATCTCTTAAAAAATAGTGTAGTGAGTGCCACCCACGAACTGGCCCTCCACTCCTTTTTTGGGCTAGACATCGCAGCGAGCGACTATGGACCAAAAAAGTAGTACCATACTAGATGGCATTCATTATAACGTATATTTGCTCCAGTATCTGTTTTGGTAAAAGCACATGTATTTTCATAAACAACGTCATCTATTATCGAATGTTGTTATTTATTGCTTATCGATTGATTGTGCGTCGCCGACCGTAGCTAGTTGAAATTGCCTCAGATCCAGTATGACACTGGCTGTTGCTTCCCACTCCCCGCAACATCGCCACGTAAGCGTGGTTATTATGGCGGTTAAAATATACCAGTTAATACCAGATATTATCATAAGAAACTCTATTACCAACTGAAGAACGGGTGCCGTTTGAGGGTGTTCGACGTTTCGATGCTTGGGGGAAGGGAGATTTGCCGGGCTAACAGATGCAGATAAGAATTTTGTATCGACATAAAGAGACTCTGTAATATTAATTTTGAAAAAAATATACCTGTGAAGTTTTTGCCTTCACGAACACGGCTTTTTCCGAACTGGTGGTAGTCATGTTTTATTTGACGTCAATAAAAACAAGTAATTGTAAATGTAGAGAAAAAATTAAATATTTCATTTCATTTCACCTTTTTTTTTAAACAATGTCGAACTTTAAAGAATTTTAAATTATAAGCAACCCTATGCTTAGCATTCCAGGGTATACCCAATAGGGTCAGTTGGAGTAAAGGGCTCTTAAATTTCAAAATATAATTGTGGATATAGGATGTCCCAAGAAAGACAGTCAATCTGTATTTACATACATCATTCGTTCCATTGGTCATCGTTCGGGTGTTACCACACCAATCGATCGATTGGTCTAGTAGAAACTGTCGCTGGACGTTCGATCGATTGGTCTGGTAGAAACTATCGATCGACGTTGACTATTCACCCATGAAGACACCCTTAGTACGTACGTGCTTTTGCGTTTGGTTACTGTAATATGACTGCCGTTCATTTGAAATTTATGTTTCGAGATTCTAATCGTTCAAGAAGCTGCGCATCCAAAGTAATCCATAGCAACCACGGTTGTACGATCGAGTGGCGTAAACCGTACTAGCCCGGCCTCATACGCCGGAGGTCTTAAGTTCGAGTCCTGGGCCATAAACTTGGTGGGTGTCTGGGGATATATAATTGTTATTACCGACATTGCATTTTATTTATTTTTATTTTACAGGAAAACTTACAGCTAGGAATCATTGTGAATACATTTTTGTATATACGAAAGCCAAATAAAGTTTTCACTTATAGGTATTTACATAATCACTTAAATAAAAGAAAAGAAACAGTCACATAAACCAAACGTATAAAAATAAAATAGTAATAATATTAATAATAACAAAATAACAACAGAGTCAACAGAGACATCTCCTACAAGAGTTGTGTGGTTTTTTTATTTTATTATTTTTTTTCATTTATTTGTCTGCAAAAAACAATCTAGCCACCGCCGCTCTAACACTTGATATACTGGTACAAAATATATCGAAATTGCTTAATTTGCGATTTGCTTTGTTCACCTGATTGCAAGATCGTGTTATGAATGAGTTCTGCCTATAGTTAGTACTTGCGGTGGGGACGTGGAGTAAGGTAGGACTTCTGTATAATTTGGTGTGCGCGCAAATACCAACCATAGCCAGAAGCTCTGGAACATCGATCTTATTGTTCATAATTTTCATGATATTACAGATATCTGCTATTTCTCTCCACATGCTCAGTGATAGTATATGGTGCCGTCTACAACGAGATAGGTAGTCTTCATCAAGAGTATTACATTTGAACTGTAGAAATCTCAAGAATTTTTTCTGAATTTTTTCTAAACGTATACTGTATATGTAATATGTAGGGTTCCAAACAGATGAAGCATATTCAAGGTGACTTCGGACAAAGGCGCAGTAAAGGATTTTGAGGGTTTTGATATTGTTGAAATCGGATGACAGTCTTAATATAAAACCTAGGGCTTTAGAAGCTTTTTTTACCACATTGTCTATGTGCTTATCAAAGGTAAGCTTAGTGTCAAAAGTAACGCCTAGATCAACCATAGAGTTAACCCTTAAGATTGGAATGTTATTGACTTTGTAGTCATTAGTAATAATGGTTGTCTTTCTAGTAAAAGAACATACATAGCATTTCGATACATTTAAGTCCAATTTATTTTGTTGGCAGTAGAGATAAAAGTTATTTAGGTCATATTGCAGTTTGCATGTGTCATTAAGGCTATTTATGTTACAAATAATTTTCATGTCGTCGGCATATAATAAGATTTTTGAATGCATAAAATATTTAGGTATGTCATTTATAAAAATAGTGAATAATAAATTAGATATTAAAGATCCCTGTGGCACTCCAGAGGGCACCACTTTTGATTGCGACGACGTATAACCGTTTAACGCTACAATTTGACTGCGGTTATTAATGTAGGAGGCAAACCAACGGAACAAATTACCCCTAATACCAATCAGTGTAAGCTTGCGTAGTAGGACGACATGGTCTATACGATCAAAACATTTAGAATAATCAGTATAAACGATGTCGACCTGTGAGGGCTTCGACATTTCAAATTCAAATTCAAATTCAAATATTTATTTCTCAACATTGACAATTACTTGTTCTTATTGACGTCAAATAAAACATGATTCTACCACCAGTTCGAAAAAAACCTTCGTGAAGAAGAACTGGCAAGAAACTTCACGGGTATATTTTTTTTTTCAAAATAAATTTACAGAGTCTCTTTATGTCTATACAAAATTATTCTTTTCTGCATCTGTTAGCTCGGCAAGTCTGCCCTCCCTCCAAGTATCCAAACGACGAACACCCTCAAACGGCACCCGTTCACGAGTTAACGCGGGATCCAGCCATCGCCCTCCTCAACCATATTAGAGGGAAGTGAGCGACCCGTCACCCGACGCTACCATAAGAAGACGTACTTTAGTGACAATGACGCTTTAGATATTTCTTCAGTTAGGTATTCGGTACATAGCAAAAGATTTGATTCCGTAGATCTGCCCCCTATGAAACCGTGCTGTTGATTCATGAAGGAAGGTTTAAGCGCTGTGTACACCTGAGCATAAATCATTTTTTCTAACACTTTAGCAAAAACACATAGTTTGGAGATAGGCCGGTTATTTGCTATTTCATTTTTGGCACCTTTTTTGAAAACAGGTGTTATATACGCAGTTTTCCAAAGCCTCGGTACATAACCCAATTCTAGTGATCGACTATATAGAAAATATAAAGGTAACGCGAGACTCTTAGCGCACCTGACTATGAAAATAGGCGGTATGTGGTCGGGTCCTGCGGTTTTTTTAATGTCAAGTGAGCTTAATAGTTTAAAAACTTGGTCAACAGTAATCTCAATGCCATGTATGTCACATACTGCCTGGCAGTTGCTCGTCTGGTAGTCATCGGGCATAGATGGCGACGTAGATGAGGGTTGTTTGAACGTTGAAAAGAAATAATCGTTAAACATGTCGCATATTTCAGTACCCGAGTCGGAGGACTTGCCGGCATATTTCATAACGGAAGGTAATGAGTTCGAGTTTTTCTTCCGCTTGACATAACTCCAAAACTCTCTCGAATCGGTATTGATTTTACTTTCAATGTGCTCCAAATAATTCGCGTGCATTTCAGCTTCTACTAATTTGGCGCGACTGCGTAAAATAGAGAAACTGTGAAAGTCTGAAAGATTTCCATATTTTAAATATTTCTTATGATATTTATTTTTTTCTTTTATAATTTTAATTAATGGCTTTTGTACCAGGGAGGGTATTTACCATTAGACAATGTCATTTTATGGGGTACATAGCTGTCACGGAGATTATACAAAGTGTCATAAAAAAATTTAATACATTCTTCATAGGTATATAGTACGGGAGTTACTACGAAGCTCTGGTTGCTCTGCTAGTCCAACACACACGACTAGCGGCTTGTGGTGAGGGGCGGGGGGTACGAGGGGACAGGAACATTCGGTAATACACACATCGTCATTCGATAGTATAAGATCTAAAATACGATTATTGACATTTAATAAAAAATTATATTGTTGCATATTACAAAAAATCAAATTGTCAAAAAAACTAGTTTGGGAATCACCTTGAATATTGGTCGGCACGAGAAACGTTGAGTCAGTTGATTTTTCCCAATTAATATTAGGTAAGTTGAAGTCTCCTAAAACTAGAAATCGGTCGCTCGGAGACTGCATAATATTTTCAAATAGTGAGTCAGAAAATTTTAATAATTGTGTGCTCAGCGAATTCCCATACTGCTGATCGCATATGTAAACCACTCCGATGTGAATATTACACGTAACAGTGCGATTTATACGTAACTTAACTGATACCCACAAATCACGCGTGTCCATTGCCTACTGACTTAAGTACAGAGTACTTGTGATCAAGGCTTTCTTATCTACAACAATACTGACCGTAAGCGAAATATCAACATAATTCTTTCGTGTTATAATTTATAGAAACTTGACCGGCTTTCTCCGGCAGACAAATGACCAAGGTAACGATATTGCAATCTGAAATGTAATGGAACGATGACGACATAATTAAAAAACGATGGCTATCTTTTGATAATGTGCGCGGCTGTTAAATATGCAGTAAACAGTTATAATGGAACTATTTTATGTCCGATTACTCATTATTTATCTATGAAACTTACCTTATAATTATATGCATAAATATTCCATAGATTGATTGCTGTGATAAAACTTTAGGAATTACGTCTGTCTTTTGATAATGTGCGCGGCTGTTAAATATGCAATAAACAGTTATAATGGAACTATTTTATGTCCGATTACTCATTTTTTATCTATGAAACTCCTTATAATTATATGAATAAATACTCCATAGATTGATTGCTGTGATAAAACTTTAGGAATTGCGTTTAATTTCAGATTTAAGCCATTATTGAGACTTTTTGATAATATATGGCTAATAGTACGAGAGCTAGCAACGTCGGGAAAACAAGCATTTCAGGTAGGCCAGTTTTTAGATATGCTATCTCTCTCACTCCCCCGGACGTCATACGGGCTATCTGGCTGGCGGTAGTGGTTGCGTTCATCAGTGCGCATCCTACCTGTACAGGTAAAATATCGATTTTTCAAATCATTTTAAGAAGTTTTTTTTTATTTTTATTATTTTTATTGAATTTTTCGCAACATGAATCTATTATTGCCAGATATTTTTATCGTTGTTTAAATTGTGCCAGACGCTAATTTTGAATTTAAAAAAAATTTTTTTTCAAAATATTTCAGTATGGCTGAAATTTTTATATGATGTTATTTAAGTATCTAAAAACCTAAAATTAATTTGCCAAACAATAATTCGATTGTTAAACCTTCAGCCAGACCGATCTAAAAGTGAAAAGTGATGTGGTACCATTTTGCTTGGTCTAGGAATAGTTGTCGAATAAATTACAGAGAAAGAATTAAAAACTATTGAATTAATTGTGGATTAACATAGCATTAAAATAATTATTTATTTTTGTGCAAAATTAAGGTAATAATCAATCTCAATGATGAAAGTAAACAAAAATTATATTTTTAATCCATAATTGTGTCATTAAAAACGGAGGCATCTTGATAATTATCATCATCATCATCTTCATCACTGCTGTCATTTTCATTGTCATCGTCGTCTTTTGGATTATCATCGTCTTGTAATAAGCTATTATCTGTAAAAGAATGAAAAATTTTATAATCTTTCGGCAAAGAAATTTATTAGTATTTTATTTTCAATTTTTACCTTTAATGATAATGTCGGCAACTAATGATGGTAACTGCTCTCCAACAAACCAGATAAAATCATATTTATCGTCATTTATGGTCCAGCCAGAAGCTTGCGGTGATAGAGATGTTGGGTGTTGTAAATGAGCATTTCTCCAAAACTTTGTTACGTAACGAATTCGTAGTAAATGCTGATACAATTCAGCTTTGCATGGTGGTAGGCTTGATGGATCAAAATTACGAAATTTTTTTTCAAAATTATCATCTGATTTTTTAGACCGATAAGTGTTTGAAAACAGATGAAACCGAACTTCATTGACGTTCCAAGAATCACGAGCTCCGTAAATGTGACAAATAAACTTTTCTAAGATCTTAAATGTCTCATCCAGCAATTCTTCATCATCTGTTATAATATTTTGACAGGCTAATTGATACTCTTCTGATTGCTCTAACAGTTTAAAAGGTCGAAGTTTACCTTTCCGGAAAAAAGCTGGTGTGTAGTCGCATCCTGTGAGTGCATGAAAGCACGGTAGAGCTTTCGATAAAGAATTCCCTAGAATTTCGTGCACTTGATTGACGCTTATAAATCGCTCATGATTCCCCACGCCCAGATTTACCCAGATTTTTAGTGATGCATTCAAATGATCCATGTTACCAAGAAGTATTATTAAAATATCTGTGTCTGAGCAGCGTATCACAACTTCACCATCGACATTTATTTGGCAAATGTGATATATTATTCGAGAATCGGCTTCTTCGTGTTCTTCGCAAGACAGTGAATCTTCAACAGTTTTAATAACTTTATTACTTTCAACCCGGTATGAATAGCACTTGTTGAAGTTCACATAAATTATTTTATCTCCAATGATAGGAGCCATTTCATCACCAGCCCAATGGTCAATAAAAAAATTAACAAGGGCTTCTTTAAAATATATATTTTTAAGTTCAGCTATAAAATTATGTGGACGAATTTGATTGGGCCCGATTGTAATTTGGCTGATTATTTCATCTCGACGTGAACGCTCAAAATCTTTGATTGACGGTGTAAAATATTGATCGAAGACAATATCGACACGATTGGATTTAAATCGTAGTATCATACTCAGAAATTTTTTAGATAAAGCATCGAAGGTTACAGGTACTTCTTTCATTAAGTGTAACATGAAGAAACCATCTAAAATAGCTGAATTAAAAGATGAAGGTGGCTTATCGACGTTACCACCGATTTTCTTCTCAATCAATTTAAGCAATTGAGATTTGTCAGTTTTACAAATACTGCCATCTGCGTGGCACATTGATGTTGGCACTGGTGTCAGTGGAAATGTTAAAACTTTTTCAATATCAACTTTATGAGTTAACGATATTCCTAACATTCTCCCAAATAAATCGCGTTGCATTCTCAGCTCGACAACTTTATTTCCGAGAGTAAATTTTTTTTTTTTGGAACCTCAGCGAAGTTTAGTATTTTATTTTTTTTTATCGGTTTGTCAAATCTACTTTCATCTGTAGCACATTCAGTAATGAACTGTTTCCTTAACTCATCACCATTTTCTTCGACGTTCAGTAGGAACTCAGCTATATGTTGAGAGGCCGGCGTTCCAGTAGCTATATTGTAAATATTATCTTTGTTTAGATCTGGATCAAACGGATTACAATTTTTTTCAAAAATATCGATAAAATCAGCAAGTTGTTTTTCAAAAATTTTAATCCGATTAGGTTGTAAGTCTGCGGTAACGTCTTGCAAGTGTCTTAATCCACAAACATCGAGAACATGGGAAATCAAAGCAGCCCTAATACTATGGCTTTTTGTCCAGCGTTCACGTGCAGCTATCGAATTTGTAAAATGTGCAATACCGCTGAGACGTTTAGCTGCATCTGCATTTATAGTCTGTTCCAACGTAAGATCTATTGGAATTCTCGAAAAAGGTTTATCAGTTCTTTTAATTCCAAAACATCCAGATTTGAAGTCCTTTTTAAGTCCTGGATGTGTTTCGTCAACGTTCTTCAGATTCTCATAATATTTAACACACCATCGAGCGTAGTTTGGCTGATTAAACATAAAAAATAAATTTGTGATTTTTGGAATTACATGCTTAAACGTTTCAAAATCACCCATGCGTATAATCCTTGATAAAATGATGTAATAATTTACTAGTTGTATGTAGATCATGTAGAACTGAGCAGTTTTACCATGATCACCTTGTCTTGTTTTATCTACGAATTTTTGATACGAAGAGAGCAGCCGAAACAATACTTGATTTGGTAATAATTCAGCAGTCGTAGTTGAATGGGAAATTTCACAATTTTGATATTGTAAAAGATCATCAATGATTTGTTCTTTTAAAAAATCGTGTTCGACTTGTTTTGTTTTCAAGTATTGGTCAAAATGTAATATTTGCAAACCTACAGCCATCAACGGATGCAGACGTTTACAACGATTAAAATGTTTGCCTTCAATGATTCCGTTCACGGAGTCTGATGCTATGATCTTACTTTCAACCATCATATGTGATAATCCACACTCATTGATAAATACTCCAATCGCTTTAAAAATGCCATCATCAAATGAAATGAGCCAAGATGTATGAAGAGATTATCAAATTTTGGGGTTTCTGTTGCCTGAATTTTGAGAGCTATTTTAGCAATGGCCAAATCATATGTTACTTGGACGTATTTTTGGTCACATTCCACACCAACTTGTTGAGCCTGTGTCATTGTCAACTTCACTACTGATGTCTCTGTTGGTGACAAATTGATTGGAGTAAGGTAAGATACTTTTTGTTTTGGAGTATTATCCTTTATAATTCTACAATTAAATCCCGTCCACATTGGAGTGTTTGGCACGTGGAAAAAGAGTGAAGTCATTTGTAATAAATCAATAGTTTGTACTAGAGGCAAGGTACTCGGAATAGATTGCTCTGTGTTCTCAATAGGTGTTAATCGTTGTAACATTTGCAATCGGGCAGAAATTGGAACAAGTTCAGGAACAATGGCTTCAAAGGTTCGTCTTCTTTTTGCTGGTGGTGGTAACATGTCGGACTGATCACTTCTACAATCGATATCATTTTCATTAGGAGCATCATTATCAATATTTTGATATATTATACCAACGGTGTCATGCAAAGTTTCCTTTCCATTAAGAGTATCAACATACCGATCAAAGTTATCGAAGGCTACACCTGTGCATAACGATGATTTCCGAATAATGTCAGGTGGACTAATTTCAGAGCGATGTACAGATGAATAAGTAGCTTCAGTTTCCAGCTCCTCCAATGTCGTATAGTTGCAGCAATGTCCAAAACGATTAAGAATGTTAATGATTCTTCTACTACTTGTAAGACTTTTAACAGTCATACCAAGAGTTATTTGTTTTGATGGTTTAATAGTACCATTAGTCACACAAAAAATAGTATCAGAGGCGATTGAGTTGCTCAATCGATCACAGTTTACACCATTTCTGCGACGAATATCTTTGCCTCCAATCAATACTTTAAAAAATCGATGTAATTTTTCAGGAATGGTACATTCACCATTGATTAAATCATTTGGCTTGATTTTTGAAGGTAATTTTAATTTGTCCATTTTTAAAATGGTGTTCCGTAGGACTAAAGCTACTTTGTCAATAAGCTCATTTTCCTCGAGTCTCGTCAAATCATTATCTTCTAATAAACTACAATCTTTGTGCATGATAACTTTTTTTTTATTTTTTGAAATAATTTTGATTGATTTTTTAAATTGTTTAAATATTTTTTCCTCAAGATAATGATTTGTCATTAAATTTACATCTGACTGAGACTGAAGCTTTAATTCATTATTGTATGTATCGCAAAGAGAAGATAACAACAAACAATTTTTATTGTTGATAACTTTGTGACGGTTGTCTATTTCGACCTCTTTTTGTCAGTAAATTTTATTTTTTTGTCGTTCCCGACGTAATTTTAAACTACGAATTACGTAGTGTCGGAGAACGGCGATGTTTTGATTTGACAAGCCAGTCACGAAAAATTATCCATCATAACAACTAGAATCTATTTATTTATTATTGTTTCCGAGTTTATTATTCAAAATTACATGTTTATCAATTTTTTATTATCTACAATCAAAGTTTTCATGAAATCAATAATTTATTTTTACGTACACGAGTGTGCGTAGCCAAAATTTTTGGTAAGGATTCTCATTCATTAAAATTTTATTTTGTTGTTACTTTTTCTTTTCAGATCAAATTTAATTGTATTAATGTTTCTGTTTTATTTTGTGTGACTATTTTTTATTTCAATTTTGTTTATATTTTTTGTTTGTATTTACAGGCATTTTTGTATATTTTTAATTTTACTGCAAAATAAACATAGAAGAGAGTTTTGGTATTTCCTTTCTGGACCCTCAATTACCACTCTGCAAACAACGCGTTACACACTGGCGCCCGAACAGGGACCAGTATGTAACGCGTTGTTTGCGGAGTGGTAAAATTAAGCCTTCTGCACGAGCGTTTATTAAGGTAACTCGTTAAACTAAACCATACCTATGTGTATTATTTATACGCTTGAATCACTTTCCCGTGAGAATTATTTTCATATGTTTATTACATAAGTATTTTAATTACTTCACAAAAGACCCTTGGATTTTATTTAAAAGTCAATGTTTCACGACTGGCTATGATTTTCTTTTCTTTCCGGCATATTTATTTCAGTCTTTAACTGAAACTTGTTTATAGTAATCACCGTGCGGGAGTTAGCGACACGTTAAAGAAGCCATAAGCTATTAATATTTTCAGCGGATGGCAACTATTAAAGCCTTTTGCCGTTGCGTCCAACTCTGTTGAGTTGACTTATTTAGGATACGATTCCTCATAAGCAACTCTAACTGCATGATGTTTTATTTCCAGTAGTTGGAATAAGACTAGTATGAAAGAGAATGTATGTTGTAATTATAATGTACGTTGATGGAGTTGAACGATGTATATTAACATTGTATATTCCAGGAACATGTTTAAAATTTTATCATTCATGAACCATGTAATTTAAGATAATTATTTAGGATTTTTTTTTTCTCTCTCTCGTCTGTTTTGTTTTCTTTTTCTATTAAATAACTTGTTGATATGCAATATATCAGTATTTTTTTTTTCTCATATATACAGGATGTTTTTTCAGAAAAATTCTTCTATAGGATGTTAATATTAATTTTCATTTTGCTTTTAATTATTATTTTTTTTTTGATCGTTCTTTCATTTGGCAGATTAAATATTAAAATTCGATATGTATATGCGGTTTATTTTGATTTGGTTTGAATATTTTTTTTTAAAAACTATACTGAAAAAATCTTTCAGATTTTTTTTCCCGGCCCCCGGGGTATTGTGACGGTTGTCTATTTCGACCTCTTTTTGTCAGTAAATTTTATTTTTTTGTCGTTCCCGACGTAATTTTAAACTACGAATTACGTAGTGTCGGAGAACGGCGATGTTTTGATTTGACAAGCCAGTCACGAAAAATTATCCATCATAACAACTAGAATCTATTTATTTATTATTGTTTCCGAGTTTATTATTCAAAATTACATGTTTATCAATTTTTTATTATCTACAATCAAAGTTTTCATGAAATCAATAATTTATTTTTACGTACACGAGTGTGCGTAGCCAAAATTTTTGGTAAGGATTCTCATTCATTAAAATTTTATTTTGTTGTTACTTTTTCTTTTCAGATCAAATTTAATTGTATTAATGTTTCTGTTTTATTTTGTGTGACTATTTTTTATTTCAATTTTGTTTATATTTTTTGTTTGTATTTACAGGCATTTTTGTATATTTTTAATTTTACTGCAAAATAAACATAGAAGAGAGTTTTGGTATTTCCTTTCTGGACCCTCAATTACCACTCTGCAAACAACGCGTTACAACTTCTTCCTCTATTAATGATACAATTTGGTTGAAAATGCACTGGTGGATACTCCGATTGTCATGCCAGGGAGTTTGTGGATTATCAGCAATAACTTTATTATAATCATTAAAATATCCCAATTCACACGAATGATGATAAAAAATAATTTCACTTTTTGACTGTAAATTTTCTATTTTGTCTAACAACTCTTGATTACTTAATTTTGTCATCCACTCTGCTATTTTTTTATAAATATTTGCATCATTTGACGAGTGTAAAGTTTGTTGTTTACCTTTTGATTGCTTGCGATCTTTTCCACAAAAAAAACAAACTCGTTTAACACCTGAATTTGTTTCTATATTTACCACACTTTCAGGCTCAATAATTGCATTAGAAGTGTCAATTTCTTGGATAACAACTTCTGTTTGTGAATTCTGAGACGTATTATCTGGCAGGATTTTGCTAACATCTACTGCCGTATTTGATAACGAAGTTGAACTAGATGTGCTGGGAAGATCTACTGTTGACGAGAAATTAATTTCAGATAAATTACGATATTTTGTCATTAGAGCTGTAAAACTGCTGTAACAATTTCTGTGATATCCATCAGTGTCATTAACTTGCTCCGGTAACTGTACACTATTATATTTCAGTTGAAAATTTACACGTATTTGTAGAACTTCTTTACACTTTTTTAATTTATCTTCAACAAAAGTTATTATTTTTCCATTTCTGTCTTTACAAAAAACACATTTTAATTTTTCGCTAGCCATTGTAACACAATTTTGTTAAAAACATTAAAAATAACAGCAACGAATACACCAATGTGACTAAACTGACACCATCTTGATTACAAACAGCTGCTGTCGTCTATCTCGCTTGCGCAACTAACACGTGATTGTCTGTACTCTTCCAACATGCCCAATCACTTTTCACTTTTAGATCGGTCTGGCTGAAGGTTTAACAATCGAATTATTGTTTGGCAAATTAATTTTAGGTTTTTAGATACTTGAATAACATCATATAAAAATTTCAGCCATACTGAAATATTTTGAAAAAAAATTTTTTTTTAATTCAAAATTAGCGTCTGGCACAATTTAAACAACGATAAAAATATCTGGCAATAATAGATTCATGTTGCGAAAAATTCAATAAAAATAATAAAAATAAAAAAAAACTTAAAATGATTTGAAAAATCGATATTTTACCTGTACAGGTAGGATGCGCACTGATGAACGCAACCACTACCGCCAGCCAGATAGCCCGTATGACGTCCGGGGGAGTGAGAGAGATAGCATATCTAAAAACTGACCTACCTGAAATTCTCTCTCGAAAACGTTGCTAGCTCTTAGAATATAATTTTATTTTTAGATAATATTACGGTCTAAAATGACGTCAAACGGGGCGCTCACGACGTATTCGGTCAGCACATTCGGTTCGCCAGTATTGTTGAGTAACAATGCCGGCCCGAAGCGATTACCACACATAGCTTGCGCCAATAAGATAGTGTATTCGAATTTTTTCCCAAACGTTCTTTACTTGTTATTTTCGATACTTTTATTACGATTATTTTCTGATAATTCTCACTAAATTGTCTTCTTGCGGTAGCGTCCGGTGACGGGTAATATTCCCTCTTGTTCTAATATGGTTGAGAAGGGCCATGGCTGGATCCCGCGTTAACCCGTGAACGGGTGCCGTTTGAGGGTGTTCGTCGTTAGGATACTTGGGGGGAGGGCGACCTGTCGAGCTAACAGATGCAGATTAGAATAATTTTGTGTAGATATAAGCGGACATTGTAAATATATTTTGAATATATAATACCTGTGAAGTTTATTGCCAGTTCTTCGTCCCGAAGGTTTTTCTGAACTGGTGTGAGCGTCATGGTATAGTTAATGTCAATAAGAACAAGGAATTGCCAATGTTGTGAAATATATATTTGAATTTGAATAAGTAAGACCTCGGAAAGACGTTTTTATTATTGTAGGTATTAAACATTAACTCCTGCTTGTTCGTGACCGTAATAACACGAAAAGTAATGATTGGAGTTTAAATCTTTAGAATTGCATTTAATGCTTTAATTCTGACGTTTCCACAGGAACGAAAAGTTTACAAAACGGAGCGTGGTCGTGTTTATTAAGGGTGGCCTTTGAGTTATTTGCCAAATTTTGTGTAGACGATCTATTCGGAAGACTGAACAACGGAAAGCTGAAATTTAAAAAAAATGTGGATCTTCCCATAAAATGTCGATTTAACCGACCACGCATTCAAATTCAGTTTCACTATTAGATCGTCTACACAAAATTTGGCAAAGAACTCAAAAGTCAAAATGTATATGAATAGATATTCTTTGTGAATAAACAATGTTTAAACGTCTGTCCGTACGGAATGCCTAGGATGCAAGATGCAAAAGTATAAATGGATCATTCTTTTAGAGTTAAATGAAACACTAATAATGTCACTTCTGTATGCCAAAATTAGGACACTTTATACTCATAAAATTATTTACGAAAATATAAATACTTATAGAGGTCCGTATTTCGGGATATTTTACAATAATAAGGGTTTATTATTGTAAAATATGTCCTAATTTTGGCATACAGAAGTGATATTATTAGTGTTTCATTTAACTCTAAAAGAATGACCCAAATAATCATTTATTTGTAAATGTTAGAATGCCGTCAACGGATCTAATATTTAAATCTGCCCGTTTTTCTATCGCGCAACAAAAGGAGATGATTCCAAAATGGTTATCTTTTGGCTAGGATTTTAGGCTGATTTATTATATTTATTTATGTTAGCTGATTTACTTGAATAATATAAAAAAGTAAAAATTTCTACATACTTTTTTAATTTTAACCTTTAGGTATTCAGGAGTACTAGGTATCTAAAGTTTACCAAGCAGTAGGTACAGTAAAACATTAAGTATAATCTGAATTCACAAAACACCTAGGTACTAGCTTGTAAGTGCGTCGCCTACATGACATGTTTGGTAAACCCAGTCCCAACACAGCATAATTGGATGTACATCGGCTATGTGAACTTAGCACCCGACTTTTGCAAAATGGCTCTTCTTATGGTTTTTTTGAAAGATATTGGTTAGTAGTAGATAGTAGTGAAGGTATTTTCGTTTGTAGTAGAGCTAAAAAAATTTTACAGAACAAAAAAGAATTCAGCTTTCGAAAACAAAAAACAAATTTTTTTTTGTTGAGTCATGCAAGAAAATGGTAGGTTTGGATTGTACTGCAATGTTTTTCGTTTGTAGTAAAATAATATTCACAGAAAAATTAACTATTCACTTGAAAATTTTCCAATACTAAATTGACCACATAAGTTCGATTTCAAAGAAAATCAGGTTACTACAAATGCTGGAAATGGCTGGAATGCATGTGCGGAGGGTAGTAGTAGATTGTAGTTTAATGTTTTTCGTTTGTAGTAGAACAATAATGACGGAAAAAATGTTTTTATACTTGATCATTTTCCAATACTAAATTGACCACTTAAGTTCGATTTCAAAGAAAATCAGGTTACTACAAACGCTGGAAATGGCTGGAATGCATGTGCGGAGGGTAGTAGTAGATTGTAGTGCAATGTTTTTCGTTTGTAGTAGAACAATTATGACGGAAAAAATGTTTTTATACTTGAACATTTTCCAATACTAAATTGACCACATAAGTTCGATTTCAAAGAAAATCAGGTTACTACAAACGCTGGAAATGGCTGGAATGCATGTGCGGAGGGTAGTAGTAGATTGTAGTTTAATGTTTTTCGTTTGTAGTAGAACAATAATGACGGAAAAAAATGTTTTTATACTTGAACATTTTCCAATACTAAATTGACCACTTAAGTTCGATTTCAAAGAAAATCAGGTTACTACAAACGCTGGAAATGGCTGGAATGCATGTGCGGAGGGTAGTAGTAGATTGTAGTGCAATGTTTTTCGTTTGTAGTAGAACAATTATGACGGAAAAAATGTTTTTATACTTGAACATTTTCCAATACTAAATTGACCACATAAGTTCGATTTCAAAGAAAATCAGGTTACTACAAACGCTGGAAATGGCTGGAATGCGTGTGCGGAGGGTAGTAGTAGATTGCAGTGCAATGTTTTTCGTTTGTAGTAGAACAATAATGACGGAAAAAATATTTTTATACTTGAAAATTTTCAAATACTAAATTTACCACATAAGTTCGATTTCAAAGAAAATCAGGTTACTACAAACGCTGGAAATGGCTGGAATGCGTGTGCGGAGGGTAGTAGTAGATTGCAGTGCAATGTTTTTCATTTGTAGTAGAACAATAATGACGGAAAAAATGTTTTGATACTTGAAAATTTTCCAAAACTAAATTTACCACATAAGTTCGATTTCAAAGAAATTCAGGTTACTACAAACGCTGGAAATGGCTGGAATGCGTGTGCGGAGGGTAGTAGTAGATTGCAGTGCAATGTTTTTCGTTTGTAGTAGAACAATAATGACGGAAAAAAGATTTTTAAACTTGAAAATTTTCATATACTAAATTTACCACATAAGTTAAAATTCAAAGAAAATCAAGTTACTACAAACGCTGGAAATGGCTGGAATGTATGTGCGGAGGGTAGTAGTAGATTGTAGTGCAATGTTTTTCGTTTGTAGTAGAACAATAATGACGGAAAAAATGTTTTTATACTTGAACATTTTCCAATACTAAATTGACCACTTAAGTTCGATTTCAAAGAAAATCAGGTTACTACAAACGCTGGAAATGGCCGGAATGCATGTGCGGAGGGTAGTAGTAGATTGTAGTGCAATGTTTTTCGTTTGTAGTAGAATAATAATGACGGAAAAATGTTTTTATACTTGAAAATTTTCCAAAACTAAATTGACCACATAAGTTCGATTTCAAAGAAAATCAGGTTACTACAAACGCTGGAAATGGCTGGAATGCGTGTGCCGAGGGTAGTAGTAGATTGCAGTGCAATGTTTTTCGTTTGTAGTAGAACAATAAAGACGGAAAAAATATTTTTATACTTGAAAATTTTCAAATACTAAATTTACCACATAAGTTAAAATTCAAAGAAAATCAAGTTACTACAAACGCTGGAAATGGCTGGAATGCATGTGCGGAGGGTAGTAGTAGATTGTAGTGCAATGTTTTTCGTTTGTAGTAGAACAATAAATTGAAAATTTTCAAGGGTAAAAATATTTTTCTGTCATTATTATTCTACTACAAACGAAAAACATTGCACTACACTCTACTACTACCCTCCGCACATGCATTCCGGCCATTTCCAGCGTTTGTAGTAACCTAATTTTCTTTTAATTTTTACTTATGTGGTAAATTTAGTATTTGAAAATGTTCAAGGGTAAAAATATTTTTTCTGTCATTATTATTCTACTACAAACGAAAAACATTGCACTACAATCTACAACTACCCTCCGCACACGCATTCCAGCCATTTCCAGCGTTTGTAGTAACCTGAATTTCTTTGAAATCGAACTTATGTGGTAAATTTAGTTTTGGAAAATTTTCAAGTATAAAAACATTTTTTCCGTCATTATTGTTCTACTACAAACGAAAAACATTGCACTGCGATCTACTACTACCCTCCGCACACGCATTCCAGCCATTTCCAGCGTTTGTAGTAACCTGATTTTCTTAGAAATCGAACTTATGTGGTAAATTTAGTTTTGGAAAATTTTCAAGTATAAAAACAGTTTTTCCGTCATTATTGTTCTACTATAAACGAAAAACATTGCACAGCAATCTACTACTACCCTCCGCACACGCATTCCAGCCATTTCCAGCGTTTGTAGTAACCTGATTTTCTTTGAAATCGAACTTATGTGGTAAATTTAGTTTTGGAAAATGTTCAAGTATAAAAACATTTTTTGTGTCATTATTGTTCTACTACAAACGAAAAACATTGCACTGCAATCTACTACTACCCTCTGCACACGCATTCCAGCCATTTCCAGCGTATGTAGTAACCTGATTTTCTTTGAAGTCGAACTTATGTGGTAAATTTAGTTTTGGAAAATGTTCAAGTATAAAAACATTTTTTCGGTCATTATTGTTCTACTACAAACGAAAAACATTGCACTGCAATCTACTACTACCCTCCGCACACGCATTCCAGCCATTTCCAGCGTTTCTAGTAACCTGATTTTCTTTGAATTCAAACTTATGTGGTAACTTTAGTTTGGAAAATTTTCGAGTATAAAAACATTTTTTCTGTCATTATTGTTCTACTACAAACGAAAAATATTGCACTGCAATTTACTACTACCCTCCGCACATGCATTCCAGCCATTTCCAGCGTTTGTAGTAACCTAATTTTCTTTGAATTTTAACTTATGTTGTAAATTTAGTATTTGAAAATTTTCAAGGGTAAAAATATTTTTTCTCTCATTATTATTCTACTACAAACGAAAAACATTGCACTACAATCTACTACTACCCTCCACACATGCATTCCGGCCATTTCCAGCGTTTGTAGTAACCTAATTTTCTTTGAATTTTAATTTATGTGGTAAATTTAGTATTTGAAAATTTTCAAGGGTAAAAATATTTTTTCTGTCATTAATTTTCTACTACAAACGAAAAACATTGCACTACAATCTACTACTACCCTCGGCACACGCATTCCAGCCATTTCCAGCGTTTGTAGTAACCTGATTTTCTTTGAAATCGAACTTATGTGGTAAATTTAGTATTGGAAAATTTTCAAGTGAATAGTTAATTTTTCTGTGAATATTATTTAACTACAAACGAAAAACATTGCAGTACAATCCAAAACTACCATTTTCTTGCATGAGTCAACAAAAAAAAATTTGTTTTTAGATTTCGAAAGCTGAATTTTTTTTGTTCTGTAGAAATTTTTGGCTCTACCTCAAATGAAAATAACTTCACTACTATCTACTACTAACCAATATCTTTCAAAAAAACCATAAGGAGAGTCATTTTGCAAAAGTCGGGTGCTAAGTTCACATAGCCATGTACATCATAGTTTGGTATCCTATAGAGGACAAACGTATATTATCAAAAATGATCACATAATCATAAAGATGAATCACATAGTGTAAGTGTTCAATACACTCAAACGTTAGGGATGCTACCCTCGGGCTGCCATCTATCGACCGATTGGCGTAGTGGTTGGCAGCCCTGCCTCACACGCGGGAGGTCCCAGGTTGAGTCCTGGCCGGGGCATTCATATGTGTGCTGAACGTAAATGTTCGTTCAAGGGTCATGGTTGATGTTATTTATGTATGCACGTATTCTGGGTTCCCCCCGGTACGCTGTATGGTCATCCATCAGACAAGCTCTGCTTACTTTGGGGCCATACAGTTGGTGTGTTTGTCTGGGGATTTATTATTATTATTGTTATCTATCGCCACTGCCGGTGGCAAAGTCTAATATGTATTGATAAATCTTCGGGAAAATGCCGCGCGGTTAATTCCGTGCCCGTTTTGGCAAGACGAGTGGAATTTGCTGACTGGCATAAAGCTAGAAGGGACTACTCGATCGGCACTTGTCATATATGCGTAGTAGCTGGTTCGAGCCGGCACTGCCGATCCGAACATGCGATTAGACCCACTGATTTTTCGTAGCATATAACTTTGAGTGGCAGCAAGGATATTAACCTAACCCATGATGCAAATCTACCAAAAATCTAAATATTTCGTTTCATCATAGGTTAAAAAAAATACACGTGATGAAAGTCTTTTGTTTCTCCATTTATTTTGTTTGAAAAGCTCTCGACACTTTTTTGTCAACATTGTAAAATACATGAAATAGGAAATTAGGTATACAGCTTGACTTGTATTAAATGTATTATTATAAAAAGAAGGCGTTTTTTATAACTGCAATCGAGTTTTTCAATTAAAACAGCCGCCCCAATAAATTTTAAATAATGAAACTCTTCCATAAGCAGTGATTCTAAAATTGCAGGGTGGAAACAACGCGGGACACTCGGTCGTCGTGGACGGTCGCGAGTTCTTCTTCCACCTGTTACCCAGCGGGATCATCAACCCGAAGTGCAAGTGCATCATCGGTGAGTGCAGTGTGTCTCGTTATTTTGACGTTCATGGTTCAATTGTTTCTGGTTTGTTCTGGGTAAAGTACAAAGGCAGAGTGATTCCTTTGTCGTCTCTCACTTCCCTTTGGTATGGTTGAGGAGGGCGATGGCTGGATCCCACGTTAACTCGTGAACGGGTGCCGTTTGAGGGTGTTCGTCGTTTGGATACTTGGGGGAGACTTGCCGAGCTAACAGATGCAGATAAGAATAGTTTTGTATAGACATTTATTTTGAAAAAATATACCCGCGAAGTTTCTTGTCAGTTCTTCCTCACGAAGGTTTTTCCGAACTGGTGGTAGAGTCACGTTTTATTTGACGTCAATAAGAACAAGTAATAGTCAATGTTGAGAAATAAATATATGAATTGGAATTTGAATTCGTAAAGGCGTATTTCCAATTTATACATTCCAGCACGCATGCATTAGAAACTACTCGTGTATACTTTGTAAAGCTATTACCGAAGCTGTTAAGAACTACAAATTAGGTATACAAGAATTGTGTGTACTGTGTTCCTATAAGAAGGTATGGTTTGTAATTAGTGCGCGCAATTTTAGGTTTCAGTGTTAATTGCACCAGTTGCACTTAACGAGCATTTGAAAAATTAGTTGGTAAATTACATAGGTATGTGCAAGTATATACTTGGAATGAAATAAATAAGAAGATTAACAGAGAATGATTTACATAATCGTATTCTCATTAAACAATAGGTATAATAGTTTAAGTGCTTTTTTATGTGCGTGTATATTTTTACACAATTTTATTTGCACTAAATAGGTTTTTGCGATTCATATCTTTCTTATTTATTTTTAATTGGATTCCTTTTTGTGATATAATTCAATTATATTCGTATAACTTTCAAACTCAGGTGTTTTAACTGTGGATATTTATATGCATTAGGTTTTTTGATCATTCTGTATCTCTAATTTTACTTAGGATTTCATATGTAGCTTTGATGTTCTTACATTACTTCCCTGAAAAATGGCTCTGGTACATTCGGGGAACTTAGTGCAGGCACCCCTGCAGTGTTGTCCCCCTTAGTATGGGGAGCGCCTACGAACGAACGAACAACGCGCTAGAGATTCTCGCTTCAGCCTGTACCTCCGCCGACATACACTCACAAACTACATTACATTGCTCCCCGACATAATAGATAGGAAGATGCAAATATAGGTTGCGAGCAAGACAACATATTTCGGATCGGTATATTTCGTTTTTATTCGTGCAGACTCGTTTATTGTCGGTTCGAGTCGCGTAGTGGCTAAACCATTGACACTAGAGTCAGGCGATCGGGAACCTCAGGAGCTGTTCGCTTGTCTTACGCTATATCTTTATAAATATATTAGTCAAAGTCTAGGAGTAACAAACTTCTGCAATATTTTTATAAATGCCAAAAAATTTTTTTGTCATAATTCATTGTTAATTCTAGCCATATTATGTTAAAATTGTATCTAAAACACTGAAACATGCCAACAACGGGGCCTGGGATAAGAACATCTATCGTGTTGGTGATGTCATGGGGGATTCCCATCCGTGCGGTGGCAGCGATAACGCAATAGTTATAAATAAATAGTTAATGAGTATAACACCGATATCTATCTATACAACTACAGAGAGGCAGTACTAAGTGCATTATACAGTGAATCGCAATACATTTATGCAAATGCCGATTGTCGTTTGGTAAGCTATTATTACACCGTCCTCCAGAGAGTGTATTTTTAGAAAGCACTGAGGAAGGACGACTGTATAAAAGCTGCGTATCGACGAAACGCATCAACTAGCGACAATGAAAACAAATTCAATTTACATACGAAATTGTCAGCTGACACGTTAAATGTATGAGAAAACCGCTTTTTTTTAATTTTCTCTGTTGTCTTTGGGAAAATTGTGGACTCATGAGGTCGACTTACCGAACTGAAAATATTCAGTAAAATATTGTAACTCCCTTCGCATTAAGCTCAGTTATACCGGTAACTTCCTGGTATCAAGTGTTCATTGTTGCTGAGGGTGTGATGACTCGCCACTACCTGCGGTTCTTCGCTTCCTTCGACCTTACAGAACAAAGGCATTTGTTCATTTCTGGGTATTTTCGTTATAATAATGAATTGTAGTTTCGTTAGTTTAAGCCAATTTAGATTAGTCTGAAAATAATGGCACGTCGCTGCATGTATCAACTTGTCTAGGTTGAATATTTGCGCTTTGGACTAATTAATGGTTTACAGCCAATGACATATTACATATAGACAGGTTATCCGCTCTCAAAAATTACAACGCAAATGCAAGGCAGTTATTGCTATTTGACTCTTCGGCTATTTGACTCTTGTGCAACCCAGTGTCACGGCTAAACATCAAACAAAACTTATTCCCTATTCTGTGTTTTTAATACCGTACAATGCCTTCTTGTGTGTTTAGACAGTGTACTAATTACACTGTTATGCTGCGTTCCGTTTGCCGATTACAGCGCTCATATACCCGTTCCGTTTGCCCGTGAGCGCGCTCACAGCGATATCGATACGTCATCAATGACGTCATAAACGCCGCCATCTTACCGCTCACAGTGCCAACGCTACGGAGCATGGTCGCTGTGAACGGCCTGTCAAAACCGACACATGACGTTACTTTGTTGATGTTTTTATTAGTCGATTAAAGATTTTAAAAGCTTGCTTATTAATTTTCTTTCGTAATAATGTAAAAAAAATGGCTCTTGCTTCATTCAGGGTCAAAGATCTTAATGAAATTATAACTTTAGACTTAATCGACGAACAATCAGAATGTTAGCGCGCTATTTACCGTTCCGATTGCAATATCACTAATAACACTTTTAGCGCGCTCAAACGAATCGGAACGGTTTTGAGCACTTTTAGCGCTGTGAGCGCTGTAATCGGCAAACGGAACGCAGCATTACTGTTAAAGATAGAATAAACGTTTCTTTTCATGCGTAAGTTCTATTTTTTTATAACTAGGTATCTTATATATTATTTTTCTATTTAAAACGACGTTTTAAAATTGACATGGCTATTCGTTTCAACAAACTCGAAGAGCGAGATGTGAGATGTAAATTGTATGTGGGAGTAGAAGAGACAACGCTATAGAGTTTCGACAATGCGGTAATGTATAGGTATGACTTGTCTATATGTAATATGTCATTGTTTACAGTACTTTCTAATTAGTCTTGCAGATTATCTGTTCCAATGCCTTGTACTGTTCCAAATCCCGTGAAAGTTTATGGGTAAACTATGGTTAAGTTAACTATTCTTGGATACCTACCTGTAGATGCCTAATGGAGGAGCAATTTTTTTTAACGGTTCTCTACTTTCATTGTTTCAAGATTACCAACACTTAAACAATTTTTGTTCTTTTGAAAAGTAATAATATTGCAGCGTAGTTAAATATGGAGGTCGTCGGATGAATAAATTAGACGTTTAGATGATGGGCTAGGTAATCAGCAGCCAAGCGGCTAGATTTTTCACATAGAGGTAGATGAGGATTGGTTGTAAGAGGATACCGCATTAACTCGTGAACGGGTGCCGCTTGAGGGTGCTCGTCGTTTCGATACTTGGGGGGACTTGCCGACCTAACAGATGCAGAAAGAATAACTTTGTATAGACATAAAGAGACTCTGTAAATTTATATTGAAAAAATATACCCGCGAAGTTTCTTGGCAGAACTGGTGAGTTCTTCTTCCGAACTGGTGGTAGAGTCATGTTTTATTTGACGTCAATAAGAAAGAACAAGTATCAAAAGTAGTCAATGTTGAGAAATAAATATTTCATTTCATTTAATTACCGATTGTAAATACCATATGTCACATTATATTTACCGGACTGTGAAAATGAGGGCTATGTTTTTCGCGTGTATGTGTGTATGTATATTTGTTTGGCACGCTCTTAACCATTTGATGGATTTCCACATTTTAGTTGTCATTAGATTCGTCTCAATTGTATTTCGTAGTTTTATATTTATTTTTTTTATTGAAAAAGGATTAGACGTTTGTCTTATATCTCACCTAATGGAAAGTGACGATGGAGACGAAGGTGTTACATGTCTATCCACGAGATACCTATTCACTCGACGCTTGAAAGAACTAGGACTATAGTTTTCTGGAAAAACAGACCCAGGCAGTTCATTCCACACCTTGGCGACCCGCACCAAAAAGGAACTATCGAAGCGTTTGGTTAGACTTATTGGGATATCTACTAGGAGGGTGGATTGAAAAGTTCGCGGCCTAAATAAAAAAACACAGGAATAATGCAATTTTTTATATTTATTTTTCTACATACTCTCCTCCTAGGTCACAACACATAGTCCAGCGGTCCTCCAAACCCTTGATCCCATTTAAATAGAAGATCTCGTCAAGGTCTTCAAAAAACATATCTACGGCCACTTTGACCTCCTCATTGGTAGAAAATTTCATTCCACCTAAGTGTTTTTTTAGTTTTGGAAATAGGTGGAAGTCATAAGGTGCCAAGTCAGGTGAATAAGGGGGTTGAGGAAGCAATTCGAAACCACAATTCACTTTTTGCGCCATCGATTCTGCGTCCACGTTTAAATTCAGCTGTCCACTTTTATATCATTGTATACGACGGAGCAGATGTTCTTTAAGTAGCCACCACATCTTCATGAATCTGCTTTGGAGTTAAGTGTTTCTTGCGGAGGTATTTGATCACGGCACGGTGCTCTAAACTGACGACCGATTGGTGTAGTGGTAAGTAGCTTTGCCTCATACGCCGAAGGTCCCAGGTTCGAGTCCTGGCCGGGGCATGCATTTGTGTGATGAACACAGATGTTTGTTCTCGGGTCATGGTTGTTTGTATTTATATATGTATGTTTATTCTGGGATCCCCCCCAGTTCGCTGTATGGTCATCCATAACACAAGCTCTGCTTACTTTGGGGCCATACAGTTGGTGTGTTTGTCTGGGGATTTAAACTATCCATTTTCAAAACTAATGAAACTTACTATCACTTAATGTTCAATAAAATAAATAATTACGCATGTGTCTTAGAGAAAAATTGCATAGAGACTGACAAAGAGTCTAGGTTTCATATGAGGGTAGTTTTATAATAATACGACAACGCTATCTTTGTTAGGCCGCAAACTTTTCAATCCACCCTCGTATAAAGGGATGGAAGGCCTGTCTGCGTCTAGTAGTCCGATGTTAGCAGGGTGTGGGTTCATCCTGATCAAAAAGAGCATTCGCGCTCTCTCCAAAATGTAAATAGTGAAGTTGTTTGAGGTTTTTAGTGTTTGAAATCGTGATAACAATATAAAACTTACTGTAAACAGGTATGTTTTTGTGTTTTTCTGTAACATGTAGTTTATATATTATCATTGTGAAATCGTTATCCGTTTTTGATGTTAGATATTCTATGAAACTGATAAAGTTTAGAGTACGTTCAAAATCGAAGTTATTTGGATAATATTAAATGGTTCAAAGTTACCCGTATCATAAAAATATTATGTTGCATAACTTTAAATACGTGCATAATGTTGCTCAGTTCTCATGACGATATTTTTTTCCACCAAATTGGTCTACCTCGATCTATATGGCGAGACAAAGCGATCTATCACATTTATACGTCAGTGTAGATGTAATTTTCATAGATAACGTTTTCCTCAATAAAAAGGCATCATTTAGTTATACCCAAACCTTAAAATATTCCAATATTAAAGGTTTCTCTTTCCTATGAAAAATATACCTATTCAAAGTTACCCAAAACTCAAAATTTTACTTTTGGGGAACATTGTGGGTAATTCTATTGCTTTTTTCGTAAATTCATCATGTTATAAAAATTCAAACCAAAACCAATTGAAAAGGACATTGTTCATTCAATAAAATAAAGGTGTAATAAATACAGGGTGGCCAGAAAAGTGACGTCCAAAAGATCTTAGTTATTAATTGGCTTAATTAGAAATCAGCCATCAAAGACAAGCGAGGTGAAAATTGAATTCAATTATTCATGAGGTCAAAAATTACCAAAAAAATAGCTTATGAGGTTTGGTACATTGGATGAATTGATTCAATAAAACAAAGATAATTATAATAAAATTAAATTAATTTGCAATATGTTTTCAACATGCCCCACAGAAATGCACAATCTACCTGCGTAAGAAATTATCTTTTAAAATTCTTCGCTCGAGCAATCTCGGGTGTATGTGATTTCTTTGTAGAAGCCCAACATGAAATAATCGATAGCAATTTTGCGACAACTCATAAGAAAAATCGCAACTCGAAAACTATGAAAAATCGTATATCATACATAGGGGTGATCCAGACACCTCTCAGCACGATGCACCTAAAAAAAAATTTTCGACGTTACTATTCTGGCGACCCTGTATAAATCAGATTGTAATATCTCAAATACTGTAAAAAAATTTCAAAGTTACCCAAATTGACTGTACCAAAAGAAATTAAATATCTAAACAGCCAAAGAAATAAGGGCAAAAGGAGAGCGTAACAACCTAATAGTAGGTATACTTTCTATATATAACCAAAAAATCACGTTTTCTTTATCGAGTTTATTCAGGAAATGACATCAATTAATGTGAACCGCAAATCAAGCGTGAACTCTGCGACCCTGTCAGTTTGGCGAGCTGTTACAAGTCATAACAAGGTACGACCAGATTGAAGGAAAAAAGCGCGTTTTTTATAAACAAGAAAGTTTTGTGATAAGAAGTTTTGTTTAGTATCGATACTTCGGAGAAATCTACATACCTGACTGACCAACGCACAGCCTGAACTAGTGGATCCATTGACACAATTTTGTGTGAATGGTTCAAGTCATTTTAGCCCGCGGCATGTGTGTGTGTGTGCTTTTAATTTGCAACTTGACTTTGTGTGGCAGCCGCCATCTTGTCAACCGTGGCTTTGGTATGTATGAGGGATCCCGCGTTAACTCGTGAACGGGTGCCGTTTGAGGGTTGCTTGCCGAGCTAACAGAGCCAGATAAGAATAATTTTGTATAGACATAAAGAGACATATAACATTTCTTGCCAGTTCTTCTTCACGAAGGTTTTTAAAGGTAGAGTCAAGTTTTATTTGACGTCAATAAGAACAAGTAATTGTCAATGTTGAATAATAAATGTTTGAATTTTATGTACAAACAGTAAAATTCCCCCCCCCCCCCCCCCAAGAAGTGCCGATAAATGCCAGCCAGCATATGTCGCTAGCGCCCTTATACAGTACGGATAAACCTGCCTCGTACTGCTCCGTTTAAAACACATACATTTTTCATCGTCAGATAACGTAAACCGTTTGTAAACAGACTGTTTATCAGTTCACTCTAATATTTCTGCATAAAAATCGTATCTGCTAATGAAACGAAATTACCATAAAGTGGATAGAGTTCAAGGCTACAGGCAATTGTTAATTTCGCAGAAGTTATCATTTGAATTCATGCCATGCTACAGTCGTACCTGGCAGATATCGGTACAGTTTCCATTTGAATACAGAATTAAAAAACCGTTAAAAATGAATTATGCTTCATAAAAGATTCAGGTTTCTCACGATACGCCATTTCGTTTGGCGTTAAAACTTAACAGTCAGGTTCACAATTTTCTAGAATTAATTTTAGCATCCAACGTTTTTCCTTAATTGAGACTGGGAGAATTTATTTTGTACATTCACGTAAAAGCAAATGGTGTTGGTCTAATACGAAATTGATATAAAAAGTGTCACGAGTCAACCTACATATTAACAGAATTATGATCATATTAAACCACATGAAATTTAAATCGTGTATCGTTGCATTACAGCTGATTATTCCTTGCCACAGTTTTTCATCGTATGTACCTGCAACTAGAAAGTTGACAATAAATTAATGACCTTACGCAGTTTTGAGTACTACGAGCGTTCACATTTTGACAGTTTTCTCGTAGTCTTTTAGGGATGTGTTGTTGGCGGCTGATATTCACACCATTTTTGCATTTTCATTCCATTTTTGGCAGGAAACCCGAAGTCCTTTTGTTTGTAAGTCAATGGTTTTATGTCACCATTTTATGACTAAAATAAAATTTCTTTTAGATCACTTTCTCCTATATGGATGTTTTTTGATAGAGTTGTTGAAAAAAATGTTTATCCGCCACACACGTCGATCGTAAATATAATTACAATAGATGCATGGGGTGGACTATAAATGCCCCTTAGTGGGGGGGGGGGGTGTAATCATGTTCTTATAGTAAAGAAAGCCTTACTTTCTTGACTTTTTTCGGATTCATATCGCATTTATTTTTATTCAGTAAAGTGGCAGTAGCATTCTTCGCAACGGATGCCGTACACGTTAAGTTACCATTCTTTGCTTAGTATACCAACTTATTAATTTATGTTTCAGTTTAAGTCTTATTTAATGTATCGCAACAATTGGGCGGTGCCCTGTGTTGCGTATAATTATTCTTGTATGGTTTTTGCAACATTGTAAATGTACTTTGTAAACGTATTTCTTTTAATAGTGAATAAAATTTTTTTAAAAAGGGAGTCAAACGTATATAATTAAAAATTAAAATATTTTATTTCACCATAGGTGAATAAATTAACGGGATGAATGTCTTCTTTTTCTCCATCTTCTTCGCGATTGCGTAAATACAACTTAACTTTTACGATGTATCATAGGTAGACCTAGAGAAGAAAGACCCGTTGAAAAGAAAGAAAACCTTTCGACACTCTGTTGTCAACATTGTAAAATACATGAAATAGGTACGGCATGACAGCAGCCGTTTTAGCCCCTATTTAGTGGCTAAAATTCTGCTACAGATGTTGAAATGAAATGGAATGAAATGAAGTGTTTATTTCTCAACATTGACAATTACTTGTTCTTATTAATGTCAAATAAAACATGACTCTGACACCAGTTCGAAAAAACCTTCGTGAAGAAGAACTGGCAAGAAACTTCACGGGTATATTTTTTCAAAATAAATTTACAGAGTCTCTTTATGTCTATACAAAGTTATTCTTATCTGCATCTGATAGTTCGGCAAGTCTCCCCCCCCCAAGTATCCAAACGACGAACACCCTCAAACGTTCTTAGATAATGAAGATCATTAAACCATTTATTGGAGTTGAGTACACATCACGACGGAATTGACCGACTTAATGACATCCTGATATGATGACCTTAACAGATAAACAAAATACATAGTGGGTCATCTGATCGCGTTGAGGAAGATTTACTATATCCGGAGTGTTAATATTAATAATTTAGAATTTTATAGCAATTTTTGTAACAATTTGATCTCCTTAAGGAAAATGTCATCCCTTTTACATTTTACGTATATTTTATTCGGCCTTTATAATTTGCCGTGTCTGACAGTTGACCACATGTCAGGACTGATAAATTCCGGTCGGCAGTATTTGTTCAACAAGACCAGCCCGAAGCAGTTACATTAATACCCCGACTTATGCTACCCCGTTTTACGCGAATTCGGAGATACGCGGCTTTCAACGCGTTGCTGGATTCACACAATCCAGAGCTAACAATTGACGAGATTATAGAAATGAGTGAGCATGATCAAGACATTGAACATACTGATTCGTTAGACCCAGAAAATCCGGTCCGAACCGGAAAATCGAGTGACGATTTGAAACTTAACAGAAGGCCTCAGTACAATTGACAAGGGGTTACAAATTTTAGAAAAATAGATTCCAATGAAGAGCGCATGTTTACTACGAAACGGGAAAATAAAAATATATTGGCATGCTACGAGGAAATTTTACGTGAAAAGAAAAACTGAACTCGTCAGGCGGCATTGTTAGAATATATGAAGCCTTCGACATCACAATAACTTTGGTTTACGCTGTTTTCATAATCTAACATTTTATGAAACATATCTACAGATTCAGTAGTCCACTGCGAGATAAGACCTCCGCGAGAATCGCCAGGTCGTGGGGCCCTACACATTGCGTGTACACCTAACAACAGCTGTACATAATTATTTTGATATAATGTGCAAAAATGAACCGAGCTAATTATGAGCAATGACTGCAAATATTCGGCTAGATATACGCCGGTCGCCACGTTCGGCTCGCCTCGGCAAAGCCTGAGCGGCTTAAGCCGGATATGTTTATTTCCCAAACATTCATCTACGCATATTAGATTTTACCGCTCAGCCACGGCCCGGCCATTTGAAACCTGACACAACGGATAATATTTAACAAATTATTAACGTATTGATGAATTGTGTTACATAATTTACATGAAAAGTGGCAACATATAATCCAATAGTAAGAAATGAATGAACACGATGTTAGATTTTGAGTCGTGGGCGTTTTGTTTTTTCATAACTCGTATTTTCTGGCTGATTAGAGCGGCTTTGGATGGCGTTTTGTTGCCTTCGGATAATGGAGTTTTCATAAAATGCAAGAAATTATTTATTTATTTCAGTATTTCCGGAGTCGATCAATTGCAAACGCATAAATAAATATTTCATTTCATATGCATGCGTTACGTACCTGTTATACTACGATACGTCTAACGTGTTTATGCTCATGATGGATATGTAATCCATAACGTGTGAGTACGTGTCACACTGGATGCGTCCTGTGATGCGGTCAAATCGAATGCAGCTCGCACGCTATGTGAACATTATTTGTCTGTCAGGGCAGCCGCTTATATATAACGAATGATTCGTACGCTATTTATAAATTCTTCTGTATCAGAAGACATTTAAAATCATAAAAAGCAATCGTCTTTCGAGCAGCCCCTACGCGTTCTTCCCTACTAGACCTCCTTCCAGGTGGGTTCCCTACGTTCTTTGCTTGCAGTCGCACGCGCAGATTGCAATGGCATAAAATTTATGTATGTCCGTTTGACCGGACCGAAGGCCGTACAACGCAGCCAGTGTGGCAGCCCTTTAAATACAATATATGTAAATGATTGTTGATCAATTAACTGTCCGAGTTTTCGTGAAAATCTTACGAACTGTTTCATATTTATGTACTATTACAGTATAGGTACAGCTGAAGAAGTGGGTATAGCGCGCCAAACCGACTGGATCTAAGCCAATTTTTTCTGTTCTCTCAGCTACAAAATGTAGGTATTTGATAATATACTGAAAAAAGTTTGCTGAATAATCGCGAATGTCTTTTCAGTTGTTGTTTTGTTATCGTGAAGATATCGTGAAGATATGGTGCTAGATGCATTTGTTGTTATCCAAACATGTGACAAGAATGTCTGCACGAAGATATGGGAGGATAAAAACATATGAAGACGTGATCTCTTCTAAAAATGATTGTGTGTTCTTAGCACAATATGCGTGTATTTTAATGAAAACCGGCGATAACTTCAATTCAATTTTGCGTTTGATGGCAATCAGCTGTTGTTACTACAGAATAACTATTTCTGCCAGTTTCAAGTGTCAGTATAGTTAAAGTATTAATAAAATTCAATTATATTAGTTAAAGCATAATAAATCTGCCAGCATCTGTTCTAAACAGTCGTAATAACCTTATCTTATAGAAAGTGAAACAGGCTTATAAATTTTTTTACATTTTTATAGACACAGAACTAATTCTTCCCGCCATTTTGTGTCATATTTCTACGTTTGTGATTGGTGAAACTCGTGACCGTAGGGTTGGCAATTATTTTGCAAAGTCTCTGGCCACTTTACCCTTTTTACAGAGTAATTAAGGTGTTGTATTGATTGTATCTTTAGCTAGTTTTATTTCGTTATTTTTTTTCCTTTTTGTAATTTTTATAAATAAACGTTATTTTTACGTTTTCATATTCCGTAGTAAACTTATTTCTTGCCTTCATTCTTTGGATTAAGCAAGCGAATGAGTAGATACTAGTAAGTTATTAACTGGTTACCCTAAAGTTGAATAATTACAGAATATAATAACAGGCAGTATAAGAAAATAAATATAACAAGTTGTATAAAGAGATGGTTACTTTCAGGCGTACTAAACATCTATCTGTATCAAATTCCGTTCAGTAAGTTAGCTACACGGAGAATTTAAATTTGAATGTTTTGGATTCCAGGTAATGGAGTGGTGATACACCTGCCCGGTCTTTTCGAAGAGATGAAAAAGAATGAGCTGAAAGGAATGAAGGATTGGCAGACCCGTCTCATCATCTCCGATAGAGCTCATTTGGTGCTCGATGTTCATCAAATGGCAAGTATATAATGTATAATACATAACGAGTAACTTAGCGGATTAACTGTATGGCTCCAAAATAAATAAGGCTTGTGCTAAGAAAAGCAAAAAATAAATACATAAATGTATTATATGAAGACCTACAAGGGCTTCTGATTAATCAGTAAGGTGTCGTTTAAACTATTAACAAGTTTGTTTGTTATGTAACTTACGACAGCAAAGCAATAGCAATAACCGCGGGATGATTGCTCTTCAATCACAAGTTGCCAGAAGAAGCGCATGTCGTACCAGCGACAGCAGCGCAATAGCAAACAAATTGTGAACACTGAAGTATTTTTTGACGTTCAGCGATGATTGCGCTATATTAGCGTTAATCTTTTCTTACGTGGCTAATACCGCAGCCGGTCGATTTCATCCAAGTATTCGGTCTACGGAATGCACAAATAGAAAGACAAAAAATACAATAACAAAAAAAAGAAACACACCGAAACTGTAGTGCAAAAAAAAAAAGAGTGCAGAAATAAGTAAATTTTATGATGATAAAAGATTTATACAAATCGACAAACAAAAAACTAAACAAAAAAATAAAAAATATTAGCAAAAACATTTACAATGACTCGCACTTCTTAACGTTACACATTATACTTCATATACAAAGGAACGTTAATTAATTTTAAACAAACTTAACACAACTTATTCACAGTAAAGAAATTACATTACCGCGTCGTCCGACTCAACAGATGAAATCAAACAAGTATTTAACAATACTCAGGTGGTATAAATAGTTACATACAATTATCCTTTCACACCGCCAATCTGCAGATCAAGATAGTATTGTTTGATTTTCAGTTTAAAAGTTGAGAAAGAAAAAAATTTACAAAATCATTTTAAAAAAATTCTGAAATAAACATACAATTTCCTTACTTTCCATGTAGAGTTGAAATAAATTTTTTCAAATTTATTGCAGGCTTAACTTTGGAGAAAAAATAATTAGAATGAAAAAACATGTGAGGACGTCATTTATTAGTATGTATACACCAACCAAATGTCTATTAGTTGGAATGCTACCGTTTTAACGCCCCGAGTGGCTTTATAACTATAAGCGAAGCTTGGTTTATTGGCAATCATTGCCCGTACAGATCTTCTTACTATCATATCACTGTATACAGTGCAACTTCGATATAACAAATCGGAAGGGAACAAGTAAATATTCGTTACATCAAGTAATTCGTTGAACTGAGGTTTGTTACGTTGAGGTCAGGTTGGTGTAAAATTCGTTATAAATAGGTAAAAAAATAGTTTTCTTCAGCTCAACATTACGTAGGTACTCATTTTGTTATAGCGAACAACTTCTACTAATAAATGATAACACATGTCGAAACCTGTCGCGACATGGATCACGTACTGTGAGATTAAGAGTCATACATTGGTGGGAACTTTGTATAAAGGTTTCGGTTTGACAACATTCTTTAATTAGAGGTATTTATACTTTTTCTTGATAGTCAAAAATTCATTATTTAAAGAAGTTGTTCGCAAAAAATGTTCAGAGAAAATTAGTCTGCGTTGGTCCATAATTATATATTTAAATACTTTTGTTGTCCCTCCTCCCTCCGCGATGGCTCAGATTGGTTTCTCAGACTTTCTGAAGCAGTTCGCCAATGGCCTCGCCGCTTTTGGCTTTAAGATTGACCCCACTGTCCTTAGACCGGTAATAGGTACCCCTAACCCCCTCCCCGCCCCTCAGGCCCCTCTGGTCTTAGGTCCGCCCGCGTCCCCTACCTCCAGCGACATGTGTGTGAAGTGTGAAGTCGACGCCCCTTCGCGCAGTAAGCGCACCACTCCCTCGAGAGCAGCCGCGACTGAGTCCTCCTGGGACGCAACAGCTGGCTCAGAACATATATCTTTCACCCTCGTTAAAAAGCGTTCTAAGCGCTAACGCTCGAAACTAAAAGAAAACTATTTTACATTGACTATTACGGACAATTCAAGGGGATTACGAAGGGGATTTGTTAAGTCGAGGAAGTCATTATATTGAGGTCCGTTATATTAAGGTTGCACTGTATGTCTACTATAACTAGAAATTGAGACCTCTCGTCGGCAACGCATCAATCAATAACAATACAGTTTATCAACGACACCAATGATTTATGATGTCCATGGGCGCGGATGCCACTTACCATCAGGCGGATCGAGTTCCGGTTTTGACAAAAAAAACGAGGTCTTTTGTGTGGCAGCCGCCATCTTGTCAAACCGTGTCCTGTTGTCATTTCAATGTGTGGGTGTGTACAGATGGTACAATTACTACAATTTTGTCACGCACACACAGTTGCTATGTGTATAACCCACACGTAAGGCTGCGCGCAGAAATGACTTAAACCAATTATATCACCATGCGTGAAGTCGCACGAAAATCCTTGTCGATGTTATTTGAACGTACCCTAGAAATATCTAATCGAAAACATTACGTAAACTTGTTTGAGTGTAATAGTATTTATTTTCCGTACGGGCGTTATGCCAGATATCAAAACGATTTTAGTCGTTTCCGACCTTAAGACTGCGCGACAATGCTGGTTTTTTTATAAATATATTCCTGCGATATCAAGTATCGGTCGTTGAACTCGTAGCTGGTATTTCTTTCGGTAGATACTACGCATCAAGAGAGTAGATGTGTTATGCTGCTCAAAGCTTTATGAAAACTGTATCTCCTTTAGCTGGTGTTAGATTTTAGGGAACGAGAAGTCACACGATGACAAATCAGGGCTGTAAGACGGATGACCCAAAAGTTCCACCGGATCGTTCCACTTCCGTAGGCTTTGGTGCGTTTCAATCCAAGATTCATCACCTGTTATAATATCGTAAACACGGCCGGAAGAACCTGCTTTGAATTTATCAGTCGTATCGTACCACCATTCCACACGCGCCGGTTTCTGAGCATCGGTAAGGTTGTGGGGTGTGGGTCCAGCGCGAGACAATCCTTACGCAAAGGTGGTTCTGTAGAATATCATGAACAACTCCAACAAATCTGCAGATTGTGCTGAACCTCCTCGGATGTGGTTCGTGGGTAGTGTTGAATAAAATTTTTAACTTGTAGCAAGTTTTCTTCAGTAAAAGCATTTAAAAGACTTTAAATAAAACACTTTTTACCGGATATTATCGCGTATATTTAGTATATAAATATACGCGATAATATCCGGTAAAAAGTGTTTTATTTAAAGCATGTATCGCGAAAATTTAAGAAAATATATATTTAAAAGACTTCTTCATCCTTCAAATTTAAGCGACCACACTTAAACTTGTTATATCAGCGGCATACAGTTGCTTTAGAAGGCGCCTTGCTCATAACAGCTAATTGAAGTCGATTAAATGATTCATCAGGTTTCAAGTTGGCCTTGAAGTGGTAAAAAATTATTGCACGAAAATGTTCCCGACGCAGATCCATTTTCTATGACACACAATAGCTTCATAAAGCTGGTTTTGTACATTGTACAGAACCGTTGAATGTTGTTGAATAATTTTTCTCAACAAGTCTTTAGAATCTCTCAAAACTAACAAAATGTTAAATAATTTTCCAGGTGGACGGTTTCCAAGAAGCAGAGAAAGGCAAGAACTCGCTGGGCACCACCAAGAGGGGCATTGGTCCGACCTACTCCTCCAAGGCTACCAGGAACGGCATTAGGATCGGGGACCTGCTCGGTGACTTCCAGGTCTTTGAGGAGAAGTGAGTTACCATTCTGTATTATTTGGGTAAGGGGTGTTACCTACATATTGACTTTGGTGCCGTTCGGGTTGTGGCGAAATGAGTATACCTGAATAATGACCTACCCGATCGGAACTTACCGGCTATGTAGTGGTTGGTTCGGTCCGGCAATGCCGATCCGTAAGTACTGTCAACCCGAATGTGCTGGCCCAAACATGTGGGTAGCGCATCTAATATAAAAATCTTCAGATTTATATAGTATAAATATAAATATTTCTACTTTTAAACATTAATTAAATATTGATATTGTCGTTTAAACGCACTGGCCATTAATTTATTTATGACAAAACCACAGCTCTCATAAAATACATAGTACATTTATAAACTACTTATTAATTCTTAAAGCCAATTATGGGTTTACTTTTTTTTTCTAAGCTGTACAGACAAAAATTAAAAAAAAGAATGTAAAATATGAATATAAACCAACAATGAATAAATAAGGCTTATAAGGTGTAGTTTAAATGATTTTAAAAGCTACAGTATCACAGTGAATTTTAAGTTTTAGTTTAAAAGTAAATTCCAAATTAGATAAACATATCAAAATATAACCAATAATGTCAATCGCTATAAAAACAAAAAAATAAATGTATGGCATCAGATAGCAGAGAGAAACAATTTTCAAAAGAAAAGACATGCTATCTGAAGTTGGACTCATGTCGCTTTTGCGTTCAGCTTTCATATAACTTTTTTGGTTTTTTAAAATACTTTTTAGAATTGACGAATGTAGAAATGGATTTAGCGTCCGCGCTCAAAAGTTTCCGAATAAAACGGATATGTATTTTAAAGTTTATGAGATCGAAGCTGCGTAAGGTGATTTCAGTGTAAACCCGCTAGTTGAAGCTGCATAAGGTGAAAAACAGTTTTAAGCAAAAATCAGCCATGTTGTAAATAACACAAAATTCAACTTTCTTTCTTGTAAAATCTTGTGATGGATTCGTTTGTACGCGATGATCGAGCCCCATGTTGACGCCTGCCGCCAATCATTTGTCGGTTGAGATACGTCAACGAGTGCGCAGCCGCCGAAACTATTTAAAATTTATGAAAGAAAATAGTTGTTCCGTGCGTTTTAAAAAAACCAAAACTCTTTTATTATATTATGGGAATAAAGATATACTTGCCAAGTGTCGTGGCGTTAGCTGTAGTATAGATGGTTCAACACATTAATGTGCGTGGCGCTACGTGTGTGCGTGAGCTTGTAAATATGCAACTTACCTGTGTGAGTGTGGGAACGGCCATCTTGTCAAACCGTGTTCTCGCCGCCTTGGTGTGCGTGTGCAATCAGCACATTATTGTCACGCACACGCTGTCGGTGTGTATGTACATGCAGTCGCCGGCACAAATGTTTGAACCTGATCAGGGACAGCTCATGATGTTAGTGTATTTGTCCTCTGTTTAAAAGATTGTGGTTTCAAGGAAATAAATTAAAACACGGATAACAGTATATTGTGTGTGAAGACCAAACTGTAATTTTCATTTATAAGTAAAATTTAACTCTGTTGTAATTTTTCTTTGTTATTATTACAACCTGATTTTATTTTATTACTTTTTTATTATATTTCTATTTTAAAATGTCGCATTAATTTGTTTCTCTTGTTATGATTATTATGTTGGTGATTATGATACTTAACTACATAAAACGTTAAACTTCCAGATACCGCACCCTAATAGACACCTACAAGCGCATGTTTCCGATCATCGAGTTGGAAGTAGAGAAGGACCTGGAGAGGTACCGCGGCTACGCGGACAAGATCCGTCCGCTAGTCCGGGACACGGTCTCCTATCTAAATAAGGAGCTGCAGGCTGGGAAACGGGTGCTCATTGAGGGGGCTAATGCGGCCATGTTGGATATTGATTTTGGTGAGTTAATTTAATTAGAAGTTATGAAATGTTTAATTGAAGTGTATAGAAAGAGGAGTAAAACTGGTGGTATATTTTGTAAGCATTTTTTTGAAAGAATGAGGTGCTTATTTGGAGAAAACTATCATTAGATAAGTGTGTTTGATGACGTCGCAAAGAAGTTATCTTTTAAAAACAAAATACTAAGTTTATGTAATTCCTGTTAATCCTAATTAACATGTACAATTTTCTATTTGACGTAAAAACTAATGGACTGTGGGTCTAATACAAAATTTACTTAAAAAGTGTCTTAAAAAGATTTATGAATAAATTAAATCGCTTGAAATTGACTATTTGACAAGTTTTCGAAAACCATAATTTCAACCACCAAAACCATTATTTTGTGTTGTACAAGGACCCTAGAAATAATATTTATTTTTATTTGAGTATTTGAACAAAAAAATAATAAAGAAGTACTGATTATTTAAGCTGTCAAAACGCTTACTCCAGCAATATGGCGTCGAGACTGGCCTGTGACGTCACGCGGTGGCTTCAAGATAGGGCGTGCATTAACGGAAACAAGATGTTTGGTTGCCTGTGACGTCATTTAAAAACTTAGCTAATGAAAACCGTTTAATTTCTTGATGTTTTTCAACTCAAATTAGATACAATTATTTGTGTTTTTTAGGAGATTATGTCTAGTAATGGAAATCGCTTTTAAAATGATTATTTCATTATGTTTTATATTGTCAAATAGTCTATTAAAATCGTGTATCGTTGCACTATAGCTCACTATTGCTTGCTACAATTTTTCACCGTATGTAGCTGCAACTAGGAGGATGACCATAAAATTCCCCTCTGCAGCTTCGACGACTTGGAGCGTTCAAATGTTGCAATATGTCATTTAATAACCAAATATAATTTAAAATAATCAAAGCGAAGGTAGGGAATGATGCTGCTAGGTGTCGTCCTATAGAGATCAAATGCGAATAAAAGTAATTTTGAGCATTTTAATTAAAATATGTTCAACAAATTATTCTGAGAGGTTAATTGGGAGATTTCCTGCGTAATAACAGATGCAGAGAAGAAGAAACATGGTAAATTTACTTTGAAAAAGTTATGCCCATGAAGTTTCTTGCCAGTTCTTCTTTACGAAGGTTTTTTCGAACTGGTTGTAGTGTCATTGTTTATTGGACGATAATAAGAAAAATTAATAGTCAATGTTGAGAAATAAAAATTTGAATTATAAGATTTTACTTACAAACTTTAAGAGTTTGTCTTCAAACCGAAATTGCATAGCGTGATTGGAAACATAGGTCGTTTATTTCCAATCAACAAACAAAATAACTATCAAAAGATTGTAGTTGAGACCTGTTATAGCGTGTTATATAGAAAACCTAAATTGGTAAATGATGAAAATAAATTAGGATTTTCTTAGATGGTTCATTAATTCATAAAGAGGTAGTATTTTGGGATTAGAAGTATATAAAGAAGGATGAAACGCTGCTTCTACCTGCCTGGTCTTTCATATTGTTTTTTGTTTAAACAATTTATACAAATTAATGAATAGTATATCAAAAAAGCCTAACCCATGTTAGGCAAGAAGATTATCATATTAAATTGATTTTAAAGTACTTGATGGCTAAGAAGAAAAGGGCAGCTATGGCCGCTTAGAAGTCGTTCTAACCTAAGATCTCAGTGTTCCTTGACCCGCATGTATTTAACCTTTTCACAATTATATGATGAGGCAGACTTGACACACTCTTCTACTGTTGTCCTAAGTATTTGTGTTCACTTTATTTAGGCTAAATTTTGTTTTTTATCTCTCTTTGTTGTTTTTATTGGATTCTTTTTCTTTGTTAATTGATGTTTTACTTGATTATAGTTTGTAATCCTTTTTAGTTGCATGCTGTGTTTCATTTGATCTAATTGTGTGTGTTTTAAAAATGTTTTTATTTAATTGTACTCACTGTTGGAAAGCCTAATTTGTAAATAAATAAATAAATTACTAAACAATAATCAGGTGTATAATCCGATACAACCAACATTAACCTCCCCCTTTCCAGGCACCTACCCGTACGTGACCTCTTCCAACTGCAGCATCGGCGGAGTGTGCACCGGCCTGGGCTTGCCGCCGTCGGCCATCGGTGACGTCATCGGAGTGGTCAAGGCTTACACCACCAGGGTCGGCGACGGACCGTTCCCCACTGAGCTGAATGATGTGAGTTGGCTGTAACTCTTTGTAGGGTTGACTAATCAATATCCCTTATGGCTGGGTTACACGCGTTAAGTGGTTAAGTTGGTAACTAAATTTTAACTTAAAAATGACGTGTAAAAGTCAGGTAAGTGACTCGTGGTAAGTTAAAATTTAGTACGCAAGTGATTAGGTAGATTAGGATTCGTTCTATTTGTCGTATAAGTGGGTGGGCGGGGCTTCTCACTGAACACGTTTGGACGTGATTTTTTAGTTAACTGCATAAGTTGACAAAGCGGGTGTCGGCAAGAGCATGTATTTATTTCGCATTAACTTTTTTCAAAATGTCGGAGTGGAGTTTAGTTTGAACTTACGATTTGTTAAAGAATGTTTAAAATAGGAACGTTTGTGGATTAAACGAGTAAAACAATTGGAAAAAAATATATTTTTATAGAGATTTTCATTTCCGAAACAAATTCTTCTCCGAATTTGTCCAAAACCTCGTTTGAAGAATTCGTAAAACGTAAACCGCGCATTACGCAAGATCAATGAAACAAGTGCATCACTCGTAGACTTGTTAATTGCAGAAAATTTAATCGAAATTGTATAAAGAAAGCCTGTGAAGATACAAAAAATGTATGATATTTATATCTATTTGAAATTCAATTTACATTAAAAAAGATAATGGATATGAAAATGGGTGTATACTATTTAAGAAGTTTCAGAATAATCGGCTATTTTTACACTTTTGAATCTATTTCCAGGGCATTTATGTCTTTTTCACATTTAAAAAATATAATTCACTTGAATGTAGTTGCAAGAACAAAATATATATTTTACTATAAAAGTCAAACATTGTCGGCCGACTGCTGCAGCCGGTAGTAGCCCTGCCTCACACGCTGGAAGTCTCACGTTTCAGTCCTGGTTGGACAGATGTTTGTTCGTAGGTCACCATTGTTTATACAACGTTGATAAAAGCGAGAGTCATTTAATGAAACCACATATACTATAAGAAACTAATTTACTTTATCCGAAACTATTTAAAAAAAAGTTTACGAGAAGTATACGAAAAAACGTTTTTCAAAGAACTTAAATATTAGGTCTTTACCTATGAAATTGCCGTTTTTCACGAAATAAATGAAGCGTAATTTTTTTATATATTTTTTATTTCTATTAATCAAAATAATCACCCATGCAATCAATGCATCTTTGCCAACGCATTGGTAGCTTATTGATGCCTTTCTTGAAGAAATCAGCTGGACGGGAGGCAACAAATTCTTCAAAGGCATTTTGTACTGCCTCTCGGGTATTGAATTTTTTTTCCCGCCAAGAAGTTATCCAAATTCTGGAAAAAGTAGAAGTCTGTAGGTGCAAGGTCTGGTGAGTACGGCGGATGACGGAGAACTTCCAACCCCAACTCTTGTAGCTTGGAGACCGTCTGCTGTGCAGTATGAGGTCGCGCGTTGTCGTGCAGGAGCAGTGGAGCCGAACGATTGACCAAAGCTGGTTGGAGACGTGCGAGCTTCTCCATCATTGTGTTCAGTTCTTCACAGTACACATCTGCAGTAATGCTTGTCCCGTTTGGCAAGAAGCTGTGATGAATTACACCCGCGTTAGACCACCAAACAGTGACCATCACTTTTCTAGGGGTAAGTTTTCGTTTAGGGCATTGTTTGGGTGCTGAACCAGGGTCCAACCAACTTGCTGAGCGCTTACGATTGTCAAACAGGATCCATTTCTCGTCACAAGTAACAATGCGGTTCAGAATTCCTCCATTTGTATGCCTGCTGAGCAGTGCAAGGCACGTCTCCACGCGTACTTCGCGCTGGCGGTCATTGAGTTCGTGGGGTACCCATTTGTCAAGCTTTTTTACCTTGACAATTAGACGCAAATGGACCAATATTGTTTTGATGCTAACGTCGAAAGCTGCTGCTAATTCAGCCGTGGATTGAGTTTCATCAGCTTTCACAATTGCCTTTAATTCGTCATTGTCGACCAAAGTTTTCGGATGACCACGGGGTTCATTTTTCAGGTCAAAATTTCCAGAACGGAAGCGGGTAAACCAATAACGGGTGGTGCGTTCGTTTGTAGTGTTCGCTCCGTAAACGTTGTTGATGTTGCGTGCCGTTTGTGCCGCTTTGCTGCCACGACGGTACTCATACTCCATAATTACTCGAATTTTTAACTTATCCATGATGACGAAAAATGTTCGAATGCGTTGAAAACAAACCACTAACTATAATATAAAACAAATGACGATTTTAGAAAAAGAATTCCATGTTTGTCAAATAAAATTAATTTGAAATTAGAATTATCAGTCAAAAAAAATTTTTTTTTCATTTGAAATGGCCAGTACGGCAAAACGGCAGTTTCATAGGTAAAGACCTATTAGCTTAATAATTAAGTTAAAATGTAAACATCCTTTGTTGAGTAGCCTGCCGCCACCTGCGTAACAAATTGGCAACGTAGCATTTGAGTAGCATAGCGCGTGCGGCGGCAGGCTCACCGGCTCGCACACCTACCTACCCAGCGGAGCGCCCGGGTTTGATGTGGATGATAATGTAAACATGTGTTGTAGGTAACGTTGGAAGGTATGATCAATGAAAATAATAAACAAATATAATTAATTGTAACACTTACACATTAAATCTTCAATTGTTCGAAATGTCCGCCGTTTGCAATGGTGCACAAATTATAACGACGTATAATATTGTTATTTAACCTTGCAATAAGGTCACTGTTTGTTTTTAAACTTTTTAATTTATTAAACGCTAAAATAATCCGGTTTTTAAGTTCCTCTACGGTAAATAAAACACTTTTTACCGGATATTATACGCGATAATATCCGGTAAAAAGTGTTTTATTTAAAGTATGCATCGCGAAAATTTAAGAATAGATTTCCTCTACGGTATTCACGTCTGTCGCGTACACTTCACTTTTCACAAACCCCCAGATAAAAAAATCCATTGACATGCGCGGCTGTCTCCATACCTTTCTCGGTAAGTTCGCAGAGCTAGAGCTGCGGTTCCGTGGGATTCCCCGTAGATTAAAATCATGTCAGTGTATTCTGACGCCGTGTATGTAGCACGAGGCATTGTGGATGTCTTACGTACTTACAAAATAATTAAAAACTACTCACAAAACTAAACCGAAAATACTCAGTTACGTGTCCTATCACAATAAAAACTTAACATTAGTAAATGGGACGCGTGAGCGACAATAACCTGTGCTGAATTGCGCAACGTGCACCCCGGATGCAACGCGTCTTCGCACTAAACAAAGTAAAATTTGTGCCCTTGACCTAATTAGCCGAGCCGCCGCCGGCGCCATAGCAACATACTGAACTATTTCTATTTCTGTTACGCTTATTACATTAGAGTGAGATAACCGTGATCTGTACTTTCTTTTAAGGGAAGATTTAGTACAAGTACTTCCTTGTTTGTACTGCAAACTTACGATGCGAACTGGCAACGTCGCATCGCTCGCGTGAATTTTGTCGTTTAGATAACTACGTATGCCTATAGTACAAACTTACGATCAGGTGATTGGGAAGATACAGAGTGTTTAAATGAAGACTGTGACTAAACTATGGCTTACATTGATCTGATTTTTGTTGTGTAGCCTGATAATCACACACAGAATATGTGGTTTCATTTAATGCCTCTCGCTTTTATCAACGTTGTATATGTATGTTTATTCTGGTCCCCCCCCCAGTACGCTGTTTGTCATCCATAACACAAGCTCTGCTTACTTTGGGGCCATACGGTTAGTGTGATTGTCTGGGATTTATTATTATTTTATTATCATATAAGATTTGCTACTTTACAATGTATTATGGAACTTTTTAAACAATAAAAGATTATTATCGATTAAAAAAAGCAACCCTCATCCGTTGCAGGACATCGGCAAGATGCTACAAAAGCGCGGCAACGAAATTGGCACGAGCACGGGGCGCGTGCGCCGCTGCGGCTGGCTCGACCTCGTCGTGGTGCAGTACACCGCCATGGTCAACGGATACACCTCGTGAGTGTCCTAGTTCCCTACAGCCTGCAGGTGGTTTACGTCTCAATCTAACCTTGCAGTGAATTATTTAAGTGAAGTGGTAAATTAACTCAATAGGGGTTTTTGACTTGATAATGGTCAGTAGTACATATGAAAGGTGTGTATGTTGTACATAGGTGTGTGTGTATGTATATTCATTCATTCATTTGTATTTTCATGAGTAAACTTTTCCCCCGTAAACTTACCTAATTTTAAATCTAAAAATTGCGAAAAATCAATCGTAAGTTACCATTTTGTTTTCTTTTGAATGCATCAATGTCATTGTCAAAAAAAGTAACAAAACCACATAAAAATTATACGTAATTAAGTCGAAAAAACGATGTCGAGTGAACCCACAACTAATGGACGTTATTGTCGGATTAGTTTTGACAGTCAATGAACAATCTGTCTTTTTGTAACATGAATTACCTAGAGGGAATCATAAAAAAAAATCGGGGAAAAGATATATTTAAAAAATATCTTACAATGGTAGGAAGGAATATATTCAAACTAATGAATGTATGATAATCTATATTCATTGCCCTTTAATTTGATGTACTGACTATTAGTAGGTCGTCTTTTGTACTACCTGCTTTTGAACCTAAAATAAATTGCAATAAGAAGTTCTGTTACGACAGTGTTAGATCTCGTCCGGGACTGTACCGAGTGTGTTCCTGTTTTGACCGCTGTGATAACCAGGTTTCTGTGGTTGTGTTCTGGTGGAGGACCAGCCGGTGCTAATATTGGAACAAGGGCAATTCGAACCAAGGCCAACGGTCGGCGACGCATCACAACTCGATATAATGATCTTAGTAAATATTTATATATAACACAGCTATGGCTAATCAGGTCCATATGAGGTGCGTGCAGGAGTGCCGGGTATGAAAATAGTTTTAAAAATTAAGGTTGCTTTGCTGCATTTCACGAAGGTTCTGTCAGCTCGTGATTGTTCTAAACACAATTCAGACGATGGTTTTATCTAATTGCTCGATTAGATACAGTAACACTATAAGCTGTATAATAAATAACTTTTGATGCTAGAACTCAATCAACTAAAATTGTTAAGTTTGATAAAAATAAACGGGAATACTAAACTAAATATTATATAAAAATGCCAATTCAATATTAAAGATTGCATCCTCATTACTTTTTACAATTATGCAGTTGAATCAACATTGTTTGATATAGTACTAGGTATATTTAATCCGACCAATTGTACCAAAAAATAAATAAACAATACTATTATATATAATTGATTTTGTGTCACTGGATATCTTTTTCAGGTATAAGATTATTTTTAGATAATTTATTTATTATTTCATTTTACTAGATGATATATTACAAAAAATTGTACATGGCAAAATGTACATGGCGTGTTGGCGTTACCATTTTTTTTTTATATTTCAATCTGAAATAACTCACTAAATTAAAATAAAACATTGATTTTTCTGTGAATTTATACAATTGAATGCATTTTATAAACACATAAGAAAAATAAATACTTATTGAATGACCCGCCTGGGTCTGTTTTTGAAAAAAAATAAGACATTGGTTTTGTAAAGTATTAAATTTTGTTGATTTTCAAACCAGACTGTGCCTGACCAAGATGGACATTCTGGACACGTCCGAACAGATCAAAATCGGAGTGGGCTACAAGCTGAACGGCCAGCGCATCGACTACTTCCCTTCCTCCATATCCGAGCTTAGTAAAGTCGAGGTAATATTTACATGATCTTTAATAATTATTATACAACCCCTAGGTCGGACAAGGCCTGTAGAACTATTGAAATCAAAATCTCACTATATATCTGTAGCTATTAAAACTATTTCTATCAACAATTGCGAATACACGCACGCGCGCACGGCAAGCAGAGCCATGACATTTAAACGAAAAGGAAAGAATGAATGAACGAACAAAGAACGAAGTGAATTTTAGAGTTTGAGTAGTTACACGTATTCGGCTCTTGCCGGGGACATTTACTTATTATGTCCGCAGCACAATCTATGTTAGAAATGTTTTTGTCCGAAGACTTATCTTTTTATCAATAAATATTAAAAACTAAATAATCATGAATACAACTTTATTCCGATTGTGTTTATATTAATGTGTACTCAGTGATTACTCAATGTCGCTTAGACAATCTGTATGTAAATCGTTTTTGAAGCAGAAAGTCTTTGTGTACAAGTGGTGTAACTTGACCATTCAATAAGTGTATTATTAATTTGATAACATTAAAAACGCCTACATTTATCATCATAGGTGGAATACAAAAAGCTGCCGGGCTGGAACTGCAGCATAGAGAACGTGCGCGAGTACAGCGACCTGCCCGAGGCGGCCAGACACTACATCAGGACTATTGAAGAGTACCTCGGCATACCTGGTTCGTTGATGTGGATCTAGTTTGGTTAACAAACACATCCCCGGGCAAACACAGTAACTGTATGGCCCCCAAGTAAACAGAGCTTGTGTTGTAGATGCCCAAGAATAAACATACATATATAAATAACAACCATGACCCGAGAACAGACATCTGTGTTCATCACATAAATGAATGCCACGGACTGGAACCACGGACTCTCCTCGGCCATCACAGTTAATTTGACCAAATATGTGTTAACAGCTTCGTGTCTTAGTTGAACTGTCCTGCTTGTTGCATTACTGGTTACGGGTCTGGGTTCAAATCCTGGTAGGGGCATTGTAACTGTGATGAGCACGTTTGTTTTAAAGTGATAAATGTTCACTTATTTACAGCACACCCAAGCTTCACTATATGGCGACCTATCACGCTAGGACTCGTCATGCAGTTGACTTCGTCAGACGTTCATGTACACAGCAAACCTAATAGTTTGTTTGAATGGATTTGTTCTCTAACCGGCTAGCCGTCATGTTGAATTGAAGACCAAATAAAGTTTAACACGTTTGACCAAACCCCTAGCTGGTTAGTTAAATGTCTGATTCAGCCATTCGCCTGTCACAAATTAATCGTATGTATGAAATGAAACTGAAAAATATCTGTGACAAATCCCTAGTATTTGAGGACTGTATAAGAACATAGGATATTTTAGTATGAATTTGATTTAATGAAAACTTGTCTTTTCCAGTCCAATACATCGGCGTCGGCCGCGGGCGGGACAGCATCATCGCCAGATCTTAACGCCTCTCGCAGTGCAAACAATCTTCATACTTGTATTTAATATTAATGATACACGCAATCACGTAGCACTAGACAGACGTGGTTTCACACAACGTTGGAGTTATTTAAATTTGTGTATGTTGCTTATGGCGGATAGGATGACCCAGTTTTTAAAAGTCTGGATGATATGAAAAAATATAATGAACTTTGTTCTTATCCTCTTGTTTTCACAAATGTCTAGGACCGCTCTTTAGAGAAGCTTTCTACTTAAGTTAATAGTAAATTTCTTGATGGATAGAAGAAATAATTGGTGTTGAATTTTAGGAGAAAATATGAATCTGACGTTTGATAATAAAAATTTTAATGGATTTAAACATTTCGTGGTTCCAACAACATGTAAGTCGAATATTTAATGTCTTATAATTCCTAAAATGTATTTAAAACGACAGATTTAGGGCTCATCAGTAGTCTGGACGCAGTCGTTGTAAGAATGCGCGCCAGAGGTGTCATGTTATGTCTTTTTGATTCGTACTTAATGTTGATGAAATTGATAATTTCTGTAATTTAAATCAATTTTTAAGCATATTCGCGATTGGAACAAGGATTTGCCGTTTTGTTACTGTTAGGTATTTACAACAGAAAGCTAAATCTAATTTGTATAATAATAGGACGGCTACCTGAGAAACATATTGCTTTGTATATTGACAAATTCAAATGAATACTGGCCAAGCATTGACATACAAACAAATGGACGGCGGGTCTAATACAAAATTAACGTAAAAAGTGTCCCGAGTTAACCCAACATGTACAGAAATAAGAATAAATTAAATTGCTTGAAATTATTTAAATCCTGTATCGTTGCATTAAAGCTCATTATCGCTTGTCACAATTTTTCTCCTTATGTAGCTGCAACTAGACAGTTGAGAATAAAATCACCCTATGCACCTTCAACTACTTAGAGCGTTCAAACTGTCAACATTTGAACGCTCCAGCAGTCGAAGTTGCATAACACCAAGGACCATGTCAATTTGGACATGTTGTCAGGCGGCCGATCCAATAAAGACTGGTGAGATATTCTCACCAATTTTGCATTTTCATTCCATTTTAGCCGGGACGCTGTCGAGCGCAGGCCCGAAGTCCAGTTGTTTGTAAGTCAATGTGTTCAAGAGATACTCCTATTTTGACATGTTAATTTAATGAAACTATTTCAATAGTTTTTTGTAATAGGAATTTATTTTTCTATTGCCTAATTGTGATAACATTTTAATTCCATCTTTGTATTCAATATACCTGGTTTCTCAGAAAGTCTTCGAAAATTCAGAATTGAAGCTCGCTTAAAAGAAATATTTTAAGTCCTATATTGTAGAAAATTGCTTTTTATAGTAATATATACACATTTTTCATTATACATACATTTTTCATTAAAGGATTTGATACTATATTCATAAGGTGCTGGCATATTTTAATAATTGATATCTCATTTCAAGTATCAAGAAATTAGGTAACAGTTGATTGTATCAGCAGTAAATATTAGATTAATCTCAATTGTTGACCTTGTTGTATTGAACCTACAGCGATAATGTAGTATTTTAGGATAAAATGATTGACGCCCGCACTCAAGAGTCTCGGAATGGCTTCTTTAGGCGCTCTTTAGTATAGTGTTGCTTAGCGAATTTGTGCATGTATATTTACTACAACTAAGTCTATTTTTGCTAAGCTAAATCTATAATTAAGAGTGGGTTGAGTAACCGTCTGACGAGTCTTGAGTGCGGTAGTTAACCTTCTTTGTTTAAACAGGGGCTTATCAAGTATTATTAACACATTCATGCTCATCATAACTAACCTGCAGTTGTATCGATAGTGGTCACCTCGCACAGAACCGGAAGATAGCGGGCACTTGGTATTGATTACTGCAATCACTTTGATCAAGACAAGAAAATATTTCCGTGCAAACATTTTTGATCTATTTTTAATGTCTTTATTTTTAATACTGGATATTGTAACTATAGTATATAACTATTTTGACATTTTACATCAAGACAACAAAAAGCAGTTTTAGGTTGCCTATCCACTGGAGCGGAACTAGGTCGCGGAGCGGAGCCAGAAAGTAATGCGGCACGAGCTGTGTGCGGACGAGCATTGCTTTAGTTACATGCGAAATGTTCCGCTTCCCTGCCCTGTTAAAACTAGTTTGCAATCCCTGTCCACTGAAGCAGAGCGGAGATTTTATTCAGCACAGCCACAGCCTCTCTCCCCGCTCTCGTATTAAGGCAGCCTTAATAAAAAAAAGGTTAAAGTTAAATGGCCAAAAATGGATAAGATTTTTACTTTATAAGTCACGCTTTTGCATTACAGCAAAAGCTTCAATCTATATCCACAACCTCCATTGTCCCAGTTTTGTGTGTGTGGGCCTCACCACATTTTGTTGTAACGGACCACATTTGTTTCTTTTATGTACTTTAATTTACACAAACGCTTGAAATTTAACGAATAATTTTACTAACGTAATGCGGAAGTCCCATTCCAAAGACCTTTCGATACATTTTAGGCAATTACATTTTGTGTTATTTGAAATCATTGTTTTAACATTTTTAGTTCTTTGTAAAGTTTGTTTTGTGATATTTTACTTATTATTTGTATTGATGTAAAAACTTAAAATACAGTTACATGCCAATAAAATAACCATTTATTCTTTTAAATATTTGTTTTATTTCATATTCTATTTGACATTGTTACTTAACTTGTATAATTCTTAAGTCTAATTTCATGGATAATCTCAATTGTATTATATAAATTAAACATTCATCTGCTCTTCTGTTTTTTCTAAATTTTGGCACCATTCTCAGTGAATACAAAGATTCGAACAACATTTTTAATCAATAACCTTTATAATGCCAATATTTGTCCATACCCCAAATGTAATCAAATTGAACATTTGATTATAGCACCCAGAATATCAAAATTTTTGTACATAGGATAGGTTAATTTTATTTATATACATATAAACTATATGTTTGTGCTTAAAGTACTGGTTTTGAAATTTCACCAGTAGAAAGCTATATCCAGAAGCAACATGGATGAAAATGAAACTGACTAGTTCCTTGAGTTAAATGTAGAAGAAATCTGCTTTCAATTATAGGTATGCTATCTGATGATAGGACCCTTATTAAGCCTAATTTCCATACAAAAAATAAAACCTATTTAAAATTCTCTTTTGAGAAAATGTAGTTAATGCATTCATACTTTCAATAAAAATAACTTGTATACATTGAATAATCATAGACATTAAATAGTTTATTTTAATTTTAATGAAATACACTGATAAATGCCGACATCTCAAGTTTTAAATACATGGCATGTCATAATAAATTCTAATAACATCTATCTATTTTTTCAATATTTAGCTATAAAGATAATATATAAAGTAGCACATTGAAAGAAAGATTAGTCTCTTCCATTAGGAGACATATGTCTCTCTCTCTTGGACTTCATCTTGGGTGGTGGGCGGTGTCTGTCTCGCTTCCTACTGGAAGATGAACAGGATGAGGATGGGCTGGAGTCCGGGGGAGATCCAGCATCATCCGCTGTAAGACCCATGGTCTGGGATTCTGGTGTGGAAGGTTCTAGAACACTATTGCGGAGTGCACGTCTTTGTTCTTCAGTGTGTTGGGGGCAGCGGGTGGATCTAAAAAAATGTATGTACTCAATGTAGGGAAGATTCATAACAATTGGAAGTCCTGTATGGTGTTAGGGCAAGCAAGAGCTTTCAAAAAGTATGGTGGTTAATTTAACAAGAGTGACACTCGTGACCTACCTGAGAACCTCAGCCTTCAAATTTTCTTTTTTAATACTATGAAAATATACACTTTCAAAAGTGCTTTTTTTATATTAGTTGCTGGTGGCAAGGTGCAAATGAAAAGGGAATAATACAAACATGCAACACACTATGATTGCAGATATGTCTGTTTATAGAAACTTGTAGTGTGTACAAACATGGCAGAGTATTATAAGAACCATTGCACAAACTTTAAAATAGAGTGAGATCAAATAGTTTTGAATTTCTTACTTAGTTAAATCAAGGTAGTAAAATTCGCTAATGCAATGTGACAGAAGCCATTGCAAAGCTAGGTAGTAACCTTAGCTCCATATGCTATAGATACTCAACTTTAATTTTAAAGAGAAAATTAACAAGCAATTGATACACTTGTTTAGGAATTACGATGCAAGAGACTGATGGAGTTAAACTTATACATTTATCTATAAGTTTAACTTTAAAGTGCTTTGGAGGTTTATTATCAAACATTTAGATATAAAATTTCTGCTACCTATCTAAATGTACAAAAAAATATTCACTTGTTATATTTGATTGTTTAGTTCTGAATTGCTCACATTCTGGAAAGTTTAGAATAAGTGCACCCGACATAAAATGGACCAAAGATTGGCTTAACATACACCATTCAGAGGGCAAATATAGTGTGAGGAGGCCCTTAGTAGAGGTTTTTGGCTGAAGATAACAGACAGAAATCCTTAAATCTGAGATAAAGTTACAAACCTAGTGCATAGTTTTTTAGTATGCTCAGATACCACTCCACATATCTGCAATAGAAGGTTTTTCTTTTCATTTGCTGACATTGTTTCGTATGTGGCCCCACCATCATTAGGATCATTGTTCTGACTGTGGTTGCCCCGGTTGTTTCCACTGAAAAAAAAAATGAATTGTTACATATAATCTGAACAATTTGAATGTAATCTCTAATTGCAATGTATTTTCAAATTATTGCTTAGTTTCTGTTAATGTAAATGAAACTGTTACATAATTGTATTAAGCATCTCTTAGCTTTTAGAGTTTGAAGTCAGATATGGTTACCTACAAAAACTGCCTGTGGACAAAGACACAGCAAAAACAGTGTATACAAATGCAGCACAAAAAAACATATCTTACTTATGCATCTTGTTTGACTTTCTGTTATTATTATTCTTGATTCTCCTCTTCCTTCGCTCACTTTGCATAGAGCCTCCAGCCCAATCAGCATCATCTTCATCATCACTGAGCACTCCAGCATAGGAAGTTGGCTCACGGCTGTTGGATGCAATTCTACGGGAAGCTATACGGGAGCTGTTTCGACCCATTCCTAATAAATAATGATTATTTATATTAGATTTCATATGGTAAATTTTCAAGTAATATGAAAATAAAAAGAAAGACTTGCAATAAGACATTATGTCACATAAATGTTTTTTACTATCAATCATTCTGAAATGTCAGATGGCTGAAACCAGAGAAAAATTAGTTTGAGTTGATATTTATAGTTTTATAGTATAAGCACTTTTATAGTTCCATGTCTATCATTTCAAGTGAACTGTACATGGTTTTTGAAAGAAATGAAGTCCTCGAAATTTTAACAGTTATGCTGAACTTACCCATGCATTTTTCAAGATGAGGAGCAAATCTTGTAGCAGACACAGGCCTCTCACAATTCGGGCAGGAGCAGTTACTGTCTGTAGTCTTCTTCATCAATGAAAATCCGAAAACATCACAGTCTGAAGAATTCACAATCTTAAAACCTTGATCGTCTTCTTTTTCCCCCTCAAGTAAATCCGTCAGACCTGTCTTCATGCCATGATGGTATTCGTAGAGGAAGCCTAGACCAACATCATCAACGAGGCTTTCGTAAATAAAGTTGGCGGCTTCATCTGCGTTTCCTTCATTTTGCATTATTTCGAAGAATTTTATGTTCAAGTCGTGCATGCTCAGTTCGCTTGATATGGTGCTCATTTTGATAGATTGTTAAAGCCAGTTAATACTCAAAATCACTTTTATATTGTCCTGAACTAAAGAAGCATTGTGATAACGTAATAAAAATAAAAATTCACAAGAAAAAGATGGACGAACGAATTTACTTCACCGCAGCTGGTCAATGTTTTGTTTTGATCGATTGTTATTTGTCAGTCTGTCTGTCTTTTTATCAATCAGTGTACCAAAGTTCATCTTGTGATATTCAAAACCCAAGATTATAGGTACCGAGATTCGAAGATCACAGAAATTAAACGCTAGTCATCAATTTTTTCCTTCCATGTACAATTTTTTGAAGAAAGATTATTTTGAAATGTTCTCTAGCAAACGAGCTTCCCAATGGCTAATGAGAAAAAAAATTATCATTAAGTACATGCATGAAAATATGATTATCGCAGGTATTTGTTAAAATTTCTCAAGAATACTTAATGTTTGTGCACATTAAGTATTATTGAGAAATTTTAAGATATGTAAGTAGATGTATGCGCATAGAAACCTATGCACACACAGCGCATAGGTTTCTATTTGAATAGTAGTTATAACCGTAAAATTCGAAAAGTAAGCAATGGTTTGAAAGTTTTATAGGTATTAAGAGAAAATCCTGTACAAATACTAACTTAAGTTTTCTATTCCCCACAGTAACGGATTATCGATCATAGAGCTAGAGAATGGTTTCGTTAATTTATGTCAGTAAAAATACAGAGACAGAAGGATTAATATTAATGTTTCCGAAGGACTTTTCATCGGACTACTTAAAAGTACTCCTACATATAATTACCTAAGGGTAAAGAAGGACAAAGCGCGGTTTGTTCGAAGCTCGGCTTACTGAGGTATTGAATCCAACAAGGTCTCTCCGACATCAGGGGGTTCAACTTGCAATCTATGACTGCTAACGTTACAGAAAACGCTCAAACTGTATCGAGAATATTACGTGTCTATCTATAACACGTTATTAGAGATGGGCAGTGGGTAATAAGTCATTCCACCCATTTGGGTAATTACCGGGTTGTATGGGTTACAACCGGGTTTTAACCAATAATAACCTTTATCGTGGGTAATGTATCAAGAAATTATATCTCGTTAAACCATACGATATGTAATTAAATTATTATTTTATTAAGATACACCGACATATTAAAGTTACATTACATAACATTTCTTAAGTCTACATACTTGATATACTAATTATATCAATTATTTGAGTATATACACCAAGCAGGTATTCAAAAGAATGAAAACAATCGATAATGACGTATGGTTCTTTATAATATATTCCGACTAAATTAAGTCAAATAAAGAATGACTCTACCACCAGTTCGGAAAAACCTTCGTGAAGAAGAACCGGCAAGAAACTTTACGGGAATATTTTTTTCAAAATAAATTTACAGAGTCTCCTTATGTCTACACTAAATTATTCTCATCTGCATCTGTTAGTTCGGCAAGTCTCCCTCCCCCCAAGTATCCAAACGACGAACACCCTCAAACGGCACCCGTTCACGAGTTAACGCTGGATCAAGCCATCGCCATCCTCAACCATATTAGAGGGAAGTGAGCGAACCGTCACCCGACGCTCCCATAAGAAGACGTACTTTAGTGACAATGACGCTTTAGATATTCATCGGGACGAAGAACTCACCGAACAAACAGACACATTACAAATGTTTTGTTACAAATACTAGTCAAATCCTGTTATTGAGGGTGTAGGAGTAGATAGCGAGGTACGGATGCTTTTTGGTGGAGAAATTAAACAGTTGTGGGATTACGAACGGACATTTATTTATTTGTTTTTTTTAGTCGCCCAAGCAGCACCCTCACTGGAAGTAGGTGGAAGATGCATCATGCATACCTCCGCAGGCAATCATCTTCTGCGGGGTGATGTGGGACTCACCAGAGTGGCACCTATCCAATAAAAACCACCTTGCTGGCTGTGGCATGGGAATACTATGCAGCCCTTATCAGAGCGACTGGACAGGAGTTCTTAAGCCTCCTCAACTTCGTCTTCCACCGCCTGGATGTGTGAAGGGTCTGTGGGTCGGGTACGGGGGAGCATTGTGGAGCAATGCTGTCTGCGAAGCATTCATCTTTCTCGTCGTCCTCGAAGGCGATAGTGCCATCGGGACGAGACAGCGGAGGTGTGTAGGATCGTGCGTCTAGTCGGAGGGTTTTCGCCATCCTATAGTGCGCCACGTGGGACGGAGAGATATTTATCATGAGATCGTTCCTTTGAACGTATCTGTATTCTACGAGGGTGGATCGGACCTTACGTTGTAGCCGATTTGTGGCTAGCCTGTAGGCGGGAGTGGGGTAACACCTGGCTCTGCGGAGAGCGGCGTTTTTAGCTTTGATTAGGTTGCTAATGTCCAAGGGAAGATTGGGCTTGCCTTGCTTAGCAACCTTTTCATTCTTACTGGTCCATCCATGCTATCGAGATAGTCGGATGAAATCGCAAGGGGGCAGCCTGGGGCTTCCAAGGCCGAAGACGCACACCCTGTGCTTGAAACCTTCCCAGTTGCTATAGGTTGCAGGGGGGTCGTTTTGGGGTCCTAGTATTAGGGACACAGGGCGGTGGTCGGAACCTAAGTCGTCTAGCGGCTGTGTGGTCCTTAGATCGAGATTGATACCTTTGACTATGGCAAAGTCAAGGATATCAGGGGAATGAAGTGGGTTATCCAGGTAATGAGTGGGTGTGATGGGAGAAATGACGTCAAGATTGAGTGACTTCGTGATGTCTAGTAGTTTAACACCGGTGGTGTTGGTCGACAAGCACGTCCAGTCAGTATGTTTGCAATTGAAGTCGCAGAACATAATGATGGATTGCCCTAGTTCAAGTAAGGCCTCGAAGTCACTACGAAGGGCCGGTGTATTACTAGGTATGTATACCGAGACTGTGATTTTGGTCCTATGACCTGTCATAGCCAGCCTACACACCGTGGCCTCAATGTTAGTAAGTGGAGGCGTGGGATCGGTGAACAGTGAATACCTCTTTTATAGTATATGTCAGTGCCACCACCTTGAACGAGTATGGACCTGTCATCACGCACAAGAGAGTATTTAGGAATAGAGTGGTGTGATGGGGGTTTGAAAATGTCTCCTGGACAAGGAATAACTCCTGCTCGATCCAATGAACAGTTTGAGCTCCGGAAGGTTGTTGATTAGACCTCTGGTGTTAAATGAGATCAGTGATAAACCCCTAGGTTTGGTACGACTGGTCAGGGCGCTGGATGGAGAACTCATTATTGATTGACGGAGCTACGGTGTCATCCTCTGAGGTGGCAGGTGGATGCGCCACCTGTGTTCACGGCTCAGAAAAATCTACTACGAATCCTTGTCAGTATCGCACAAACGGACACTTGTAAACCCCACTTCATACACCACAGAATCCTTACACTTCCATGTATATAACAGGGTTAAAATTAAAATTAACAAATAATGATAATAATAGTAAGTTGATAAAAAGGGAGATAAAAACTTCCTTAAATAAAAAGGAAGCTACAGATAAATAATTTATTAAAAAAGAAACATACCAAACTTAATTTAACATATGGTGACTACTTACTACTAAATTTAATTCAACAAGCTCGTTATACTTAACTGCCTTTGTAGCATACCTACTAACGTAGGATAAACCAATAGGTCAAAATATTGTAACATAATAATTATTAAGCATGAAACGTTACTTACTAATAACATTAGATAATGCTTAGCATACAAAAATACATAATGTTAAAATATATAATATAAAATAATGATGAATGTAATAATAATAAAACAATGTACAAATAGAAATTCTTATTAGGTAAGCTTTAAATGAAATATGTATAGTATTTGTATTTTTCGTAATTAGTAACAAGCTAATGTTATGTCACCTCACATATTGCAGTGCCCTTACGGGTTATTACAAGAACTACAACTGTACCTAATTGAGATCTTAAATGTTATGTGATGAGCAATAAAGGAATTTGAATTTGACTTATAATGATTTGATATGGGATTGGTACTCGACCAGTACCAAAAGACGATCTTGAGAGTTGCGCAGTTTGCGTGCGCACTCGGCTATTTGAGCTAGGTCGACACCTTGAATGGTGGCGAAGATGAGTTTAATGTCCTCAGCCTTTGAAGGCTGAGGAGAGGTCTGTGGGCCTGCTGCTGGAGCAGGGCGGGTGGGTGCAGCCGGACACTGTTTCCATGCCTTCGCTGGTATCGGCGCGGGCTGGGCGGGCTTTGCTTTGCTACCGGGGGAACCCGGTTGCGCAGCGGTGGGAAATAAGAATGAGTCGTACACTTTGCGAAGGCGTTCGCCCAGGTGCTCGCTGCGTCGGGCGTCTTAATCTCTGACGAGGTCTTCACGCAGGCCTTATTAGCGCTTAACGCGTCCCCAGCCCCTCAGGCCCCAATCCTGGCCCCGCAGGCCACTAACGCCCATACCCCTGTGGTCTTTAGCTCTCCTACGTCCCCCTAGCCATTCGACATGGACTGTGTGTCGGACACGTCCTCGCGCACATCGCGTAGGAAACGTACCATTCCCGGGAGCGATTCAGACTCCACGTCCGAAGCTTCGTTGGTCGCCGAAACCCTAACCGGCTCTCCTGAGCCCGCGTTTACTCTTGTTTCCAAGCGCTCTAAGAAGTGCACAAAGAAAGCCCCGGTGTCTTCTACACCCGATCCCACCCGCCCCGGGCCTTTAATGTCACTGCAAGTGGCCGCGGCCCCGTCAGTTTGCCAAAGCCAACAACGCGCTGCGCTCCCGTCCCGGCTAAGTCTCAGCTTCCTCCTTCCGTCTTACTCCGCAGAAAAGCGCGATGGACCGCGGTTTCTAATTTGTGTAAAGAGCACAAAATTAACTATACCAAGGCGTCTACCGCAGGCAAAACGATTAAAATTCAAGTCGCGACCATCGACGACTTCCACGCTTTCACCAGGCTTCTGACAGGTTAGGCAAAACGGGTACCACATTGACGCCCTCCCGGAGGAGCGTAAGATCCGCGTAGTGTTACGGGGCGTCCCGTTCGAGCTTGTGAACGACGAAATCCTAGAGGACCTTAAGTCCCAGGGCTTCCCGGCTGAAGCCGTGCACAAGATGTCATCGCGTTAGTCATCCTCTCTAACACTCCCAGATCGAGGGCGATCTTCAGAGAGGCTCGCACAATCTGCGGCCTCTCGAATATCTCCGTCGAGCATCCTAACCGTCGAGGTCACCCAGGGCAATGCCCCTGTTGCCAGCTTTACGGCCACGCATTGGCCAACTGTTCAGCTCCTCCCAGGTGCGTTACGTGCCTGGACCCTCACATTCTGCAGGAGTGCACTCGCACGCCCGATTCTTTCACTTCTTCCCCTGCATGTGTGCTGTGCGGCAAGTCCAGCTACACAGCTAACTACAGGGGTTGTCCGCGCGCTCCGTGCTCTTCCGCTAAAAGGGCCCGCGCCTGAACTGGCCCAGCCACTTGATCCCGGAAATTTCCCGCCGCTGCGCAACCGGGCTCCCCCGGGAGCAAAGCCCGAGCAGCCGATGCCGACTCCGTGTCTTTCCCGGAGACAGCGTCCGGCCGCTCCACCTTCCCGTCCTATCCCAGCCCCCGTAGCTCCCGTAGGCCCGCGTCCCGCTCCGTCGTCGTTGGCTGAGGACATGAAGACCGTGTTCGACGTCAATTAAAACGTCGACATTAGGGAAATCGCCGTACTCGCTCGCAAACTGCAAGCCGCCCGCAATCCTCAATAGCGTCTCTTCGCATTAGCCGAGCATCACTCGCTTCTTAGTCCATTAATCGTTTTTATGAATAGTTTAAATTCTTTAATTAGTAAATATAATGCCTAGACCTGCAAATGCCGCCTCCGGTCATATCAAACCCAAGGACTTCTCCCTAGTTTCATTTAACCCCCGTAGCCTTAATTCTAACTTTCCTGAGCTCAAACTGTTCACTTCAGAACAATGAGCCAGATTTACTGCTCTTCCAAGAGACGTGGCTCACTCCATGTCGCTCCAGGGGATTCGCTATTCCTAAATACGCGTTTACTCGTAACGATAGGCCCAACGACGGTGGCACAGCTATAAAAGAGGTTTCCGTTGGTCTCCTCTCCCTACCCCACCTCTCCTCAGCATGGAGGCCATTGTGTGTAGGTTGGCTATGAGAGGTCATCCGACAGTCATCATAGCTTCAATCTACATACCTAGAGGCACCAGATATATCCGTAGCGACTTTGAGGCCATTCTCGCCCTCGGCCGTTCAGTCATTATGTTCGGGGATTTCAACTCCAAGCATACTGACTGGACGTGCCTATCGACCAACACCAGTGGTGTCGCGCTCCTTAACATCACTGAGTCACTCGACTTAGACGTCATTTCTCCCGTCACTCCCACTCATTATCCCGACAACCCGAACCACCCTCCCGACATCCTCGATTTTGCGATAGTAAAGCATATCAACCTCGATCTCAGGTCTATCGAACCGCTCGATGACCTAGGCTCCAATCATCGCCCGTCTTCCTCGTACTTGGACCGCCAAACGACAACGTTACGTCACCTAAGACCTTTACCAACTGGAAAGGCTTTAAAATACGTTAGTTTCAGCCCTAGTGGCCCGAACTCTCCGCTCGCGATCTTACCCGACTCCCTAGATAGCCCGGACAAAGTAGACTCGTTAGTCGATTCCCTAACTGTTGCTGTCAACTCAGCCATCAATGATAACGAAAAGATTGCTAAGCAAGGCAAACCCACGCTTCCCTTAGCCGTTAGCAATCTTATTAAAGCTAAGAACTCGGCTCTCCGGAGAGCCAAGCTCTATCCCACGCCCACATATAGATAAGCTGCGAATCAGCTACAATGTTAAGTTAGGTCTTGCCTCGCAGATCTCCGAGACGCTCAGATGAACGATCTCATGGAGAATATCTCCCCGTCCCACCAAGCTTATTATAAAGTGGCGCGAGCCTTACGCGTAGACGCTGCCTCTCACGTGCCTCCTCTCACTTGTTCCGACGGTACTACCTTCGAAGACGAAGAGAAAGCCGAATGCTTCGCTGACAGCATTGCCTCACAATGCTCACCCAGTACAAACCCACGGTTCCCTCCCACATCCAGGCGGTGGAGGACGAAGACCTCCGCAGGGGCTCTCTCCCCATCACCGCTGACCCCGTCACAGTGTCTAATGATGAAATATCTCTTCTCATTAGAAGTCATAAGTCCAAAAAAGCTCCGGGTGCGGATGTAATCTCCAACCATGCTTCAACATGTGCTTACCTCATTAGCTATCATTTTCAATGCCTGCTTCGACCTTAGCTACTTTCCAAAAGCTTGGACAGAAGCGAAAGTCATAGGCATTCCTAAGCCGGGTAAAGCTCTGAATACCCCGGCTAATCACAGATCCATCAGCCTCCTCAAGGCCATGGCTAAACTTCTCGAGAAAGTCATTCTCTCTCAAATGCGGAACCATGTATTTCCAACGGATGGCGATCCTCTCATCATTCCCCATCAGTTCGGCTTTCTAGCTAAACACTCTTACCCTCAGCAAGTACATCGTATCGTGAAGTACATACTCAATGACTTCTATCCGCGGCGTAATAAAACGGTCTGTCAGTTTTCTTTGACGTAGCCAAGGCTTTCGATAAATTATGGCACAGCGGCCTCGTTTATAAACTCTATAAAAAGGCTTACCGGATCGCCTAGTCTGGATAATCGCGTCGTTTCTCAAAGATCGTACGTTTCGTTTTAAACATGAAGGCACGCTTTCCGCACCTCGTACCATAAAGGCTGGAGTCCCTCAAGGCTCAGTCCTCGCTCCTCTGTTGTACACCGTGTACACTAACGACATTCTCAACCCGCCGAAAGGCGTCGAACTCACCCTCTTTGCCAACGACACTACTCTTTATACCAAAGGCCGCTGTGCCTCTGTCATCACCAGACTCCAAAAAGCCGTTAACGCCCTCGGGGCATGGTTTCAAAAATGGCGTATCGATGTGAACCCACACAAGAGTTATGCGGTTTACTTCGACTTCAAACACCATTGCATCGCCGACAATCTCCACGTTCGAATGTTAGGTATTCCCATCCCCTGGAAGCGCAGTACCAAATACGCTTTCTTTCAAGCCACAAGTCGATAGAGATATTGAACTACCTACAATGCAACAGCACCTCAAAGTCTCGTATACTACCCATGTCCTTGATTCGAAGTTCAAAGTCGCTAGGCCTAGGAATGCGGAAGCGTACGATGCCACCCAGCTGTCAAACGATCTTGAAGCCCTTCTGGCCGCAAATTCTAATTCTAATTTTAATTCGAATTAATTTTTTGCAATTTTGAGCACCTTCAGTGCTATGATTTCACTTTCAGTGCTTTGAGCACCTTCAGTGCCATGAATTCACCATCAGTGGTGAATTCCAGAATTTCCAGCGGGTGACCCCTTCAGGGCCCCGCTTGCACGGCCTACTTCTCCAATTATCCGTCGCTTCAGATGAAGGTTGTGAGGCAAATAAATAAATAAATAAAATTGCACGAGTCATTCAGTCCCACATAACCTCGATCGGGCGCGAGGGGTATGCGTAAGAGCATTTTTTAGTTCCTCCTGCCCTCCCCTTAGAGGGGAACAAAATAAACGGAAGGAGCTTTAGTTGACCTCGGCGACGTGCGGATATATGTATTGCAGCTACAAGGGGATTATACCCAAGGGCTTTTAGCATCCCAATAATCAGATAGTTTATAATATGGTTTAGTAAATAAAAATAATAAATTTAATATCTCACTTTGGGAGAGTGAAAATATCTCTCTCACACTCTCCCATCTCTACACGTGACTTCTTAACGCATTTTCGATAGCGTAAGCGATTGCAGATTGCAACTTGGCCAGAATATCCAGAAATAAGTAAGAATGGCTAGTGTAGTCTAAGAAGTCTCATCTTGTCTTGGTTTGGAGACAGAACAAAGTTTTAAATAATAATAAATTACAGGTGTTACGTACTTAAATCGACTAAGAAACCAAGACAAGCTAATATAATTTCAATAAATATTGTTATAGAGTACCTAATTTCTGTTATTTGTTTTTTAATCTGTTTTTTTTAGGCTTCAGTCTCTCTTGTAGACTATGCCAGCCTCATGATATTACACAAATGTAAACAATTATTCAACATTTAAAACTAAGTTCTACTGCCCAATGATACTGTGTAAAACTTGTACAATATTCTAGCTTTATCTGCCACTGGTTGTTGGTTCAGCCAATATGCAGTTTATCTGCCCTCCATAAAGACTGTTGGTAAAGATCTTGCTCCTTAGATCGCGGTTCCGACCACACTCCACCAAAAAATGTGTGATATCCTCTGTGACACCACAAAAAGTGCACAGAGGAGATGTCACTTTCCCAATCATGTGGTAGAATTTGTTGAGTGGAATGTGCTCTGAACGCAATCTTAGAGCTGCAACCAAACTAGTTCTGGAGAGGCAAGCATTGTCAAACCATAGTTTTAGATGTGGCTCACTTTGAATGGTTCTATACCATAGTCCGTTGTAGTTCGAGCATTCAGCAAAATACACCCTCCATTTCGTCAAACAAGCTTGCCTCACAGATTGAAACACCTCTGTAAAATAAGGTTTGCAAAGCACACTCTGACCATCACAAACTGCCTCTTTAGCCAGGTCATCTGCAGTTTCGTTTCCCCTTAATCCAATGTGCGAGGGCACCCATTGAAACTTGATACAATCGCATTCATCTAGGTAGATACCTATTGCATATCAAGAATCTGATATGATAAGAATCTATATGATATCTACAGGCCAGGACTGTGGTTAAGTTATTTGTCCTTAAGAAAGTTGTGAATTTCTATCAACAAGGGGGCTGATCTATTTCTCCAATAGTTAACTTAAATTACCTGCATGTTTGTAAGTTGGGACTTGGGTTTCAAAGAAGGAAACAGTAAACCTGCATAACACTCAGTCTGCTTAATATATGTTTTGCATATTTATAACAGACACAAACTAATCAGTGCTGCGGCCATATTTGAAGCAATTTTTTTAACTCACAGCATGGTCAGAATACCGAGGCGGCGGTTTCGCGGAAACGGGTTCTTTTCAAAACTCCATGAGATAACCTATTTTAGTCATGCTAGTCACCTATGTTAGTTTTATGATCAATTGCGAATCGACTGCCAAGTAGACGGGGGACGACTGCCAAGTAGACCAGGGGTAAAATGCGTCGGTAGTACACATACTAAACATGCATATGCAGTTTGTTGACTAATACAGTCTTTGCAATTTTATAAATGGCTTGAAAAAGGAAGGCGTTCTTTGTTTTACTATGTACCGTGTACCTACATTTTTTTTTCTTTAGGTTTATATGTTGACTGATTTCTCCATCCCTAGAACACCTAAGAAATTATTAAAAATATTAATTAGCAAACTAATTCTGAGTTGAGTTTTGAAAGCCATGGTTGATTCATTATAAAGAGTGTCTAAATCTATATTCAAATATAAAGCTTACGGAGTTTCCACTTTTAATTCCTTTTGGTTACTACTACAATTTTTTTCAAAAATACATGGCATGGTACTAATGTAACTACCTAACTTGTAACGTAATTAATATGGATGCTTGTTTTTTAAATATGTAATAAGATAACCATTATCGTTACAAAACGACTTGTTTACTTTGACATAAATCCTGATAAGATGTCGCTGACAGAAAAGTTGTATTTGTTCTGTAATTTAGTATTTTATTAACTTCTGTGCAGCGCTGGTTCGTTGTTCCCCTTTAGTATTACGTCTAGAGACTTTTTCTTTGTATACGTTTCTTTATCATGGTTAGTGATTTTCCTATTGTGATCAATATTAATATCCTGAACGTAATTACTAAATGACAATAACCTGTTAACTTATACCTACATTAATAAATACCTGCCTTATAGTTGGGTTTGTTGGCCTAAATGGTTGGTTCAAATCTTCTATTAATTATAACACAGTTTGACCTAAACCCGCGATTTACGCTCGCTTTTCCGTGACCTAAGTTGTCTATTTCTGTTCGGTGTGTAAATGAATTGACCAACTTCACTCATGTAGAAAAAATGAAAGAAAACATATTTAAACGTCATGTGAAACTTGAATGGCCCTTGCGGCAATATTGTCTTTAATAATTGCTCCCTCTCACAAACATCCACCACCGAAAATAAAAGTGTGCGGACTATGGAAAGCGATTGCTGAATTAGTGTGGTAGCTGGATTCTAGTTTCAATTACATATATGAGTATAAAAAATAAAGCTCATTCCCGTTGTCTAATCTATTGTTATGCCAATCAAGAAATAAACATTCATGGATACTTTGAAATTTTATTCTGTTGTAATAGTATTAGATTTTTTTCTTTTAAAATACACTTTCAAAATAGTAATCTGAAACCCCTGCTCCCCCCCGCAGGCTCCGGCCCGGGGCGGGTTTATGTCACACTTGCTATTAAATAGTATACGATACTTGGGACCTAAGTTGTCTAGTAATAGGCTATACATCACGCTATATATGTATATAGGTCACGCGTATCGTAATGTACTATTTCGGAATGTTCTCATGTTCATTAAATTTAGAACTGGTTTCGTTTAGTACTTATGTTGATTCTATGGAACTCACGGATTTCTTATTACTGACAAGATTACGATTTCTTTCTTGCATTTTCGTGAGGTTTCTCTTACATGCTTTTAATTTTCTTTAAAAAAAGTTGAATTAATTATAACTAGTACTTGTGAAACTTAGAGGTTGGAAACTAGCAAACCTTTCCTATTTATAATAATATCTTATGTGGTTTCCAGGTGGTATTAAAAGTCCGTGGTTTAGTACCACCAGTTTTCACCCCGCTCAACGATGACCAGACTGTGAACTACTCCATCATACCAGGATATGCTAAGTTTCTGGCTGACAATGGAATCAAGGCTGTGTTGGGTAAATTGATTTAGTTGGCTCATACACGAAGATCTTAACATAAAAGTTGGCTAATCTTTAGTGACAGAAGAGGTCTGTTAAGATCTTAAAATCATGGGTAACTTATCATCGGAGTTAACGGGCTGTGAAAATATTAATGTATGCTAAAAAATGTGTAGTAAATGATTTTAGCATTACGCTTCTGTCACTCTTGTAAGCCTATGTTGACGAATAATAATAAAAAATAAGCTTTACAAAAATCATTATTATATTTTCTTACAGTTGGAGGAACAACGGGAGAAAACATGTCGTTGAATGTAGCAGAAAGGAAGAAGATTGTCGACATTTGGGTGAAGGAAGGCAAAGCTTTGGGCTTACACATTATGGTCCAAGTTGGCGGAGCTCCTCTACCTGATGTTTTGTCATTGGTAAGTTTATCTTAGAATCGTATATGTAACGGATCTTAAAAATAATACGCGACAATTTGATCTTTTGTCCTGTAATAGCGGGTGGCATCCAGGAAGGCGCTCCCCGCTACTTTTTTCATCTTCTCATCGTGGTGTACCATATTTATTTATTAAAAAAGAAAACTTACAGCTAATTACAGACTTATAATAAGTGGAATAAAATTAACAGGGCCACAGAGAAGTTTTCACATATAGATTATGTTTTGGTATGGTATATGAAGTTAAGTACGCAATAAAATATACAACATATAAAATAATAATGAGAAAAAGATGTAGCTATAAGTATTTGAAAATTAATCTTTCATTGACGATTTTCATTGCTCCAAAAGAAGTGTCTGGTGAGCGCGGCTCTGATACCTGGAAGATTATCGTGGAATAAGTCGACATTTTTCAGTTCCCGGTTTGCTTTGTTCACCGAGTTGCACGCTCGTATAGCGGGGTGCCTTTAGGCGTATCGTATGTAGGAGTAGTTTAAGTCCTACAAAGTCCGGTGCAATTGAAAAGGCCTAAATGGCCAAAATAAACTGTCCATTTCTAAAAAAAAAATTTCGTATATCGAATGATTTCTGCCTGAATTTTTAATCATGACATTTTAATTGTAATGGAATTTAATTTTTTATTTTTGTTATGTTATTGAATTTAATTGAACTAAGGCAATTGCTTGAAGATGTGGATTTGGTGACAAGGAGACGAATGGTATTCCAACACGATGGTTGTCCAGCGAACTATCGAATTACTGTGCGGCAGTGGCTGGATACCTGGTTCCCAAGGCGTGGGATTAGCAGGGCGGTCCGATTCCATGACCTGCACGGTGTCCCGACCTGACACCGGTTGAATTTTACGTGTGGGGCACATGAAGTCCCTTGTTTATGCAACGCCAATTCAGTCTATCCAAGAGTGACAGTGACAGAGATAACGAAGCGTGTGCGGGCATGTATTCACCGTAGGGGAGGTCACTTTGAACAAGATTTGTAAAACGTGTCGCAAAATTGATTAATAAAAGAAATTTTTTTAAATTTCTATTTTTCTTTACTCTTAGGTAAAGTGTCATCATGTTATTAAATTTTTTCTGAGAATCTTTTCTTTTTTTGTACATAATTTAACTTGTTTGGATAGCTAGTAGAACAAGGAAGTTTTTCGAGTAGTTTGTACGGTTATTGTACTGTTGATTTTTTTTTAAGAAATCCAGTTTTCTATAGACCAAATTAGTGAATCAAAACAAAATTTTATAAGAATTCACTTGCTATTTTAAAATGTTTAATATTTGTGCTAGATTATTAATACTAGATTAATTACAGTATTAATAAATGTTTGTTGATGTATTGGTAACTGATAACTGATAACTAGTTTTTTATTTATTTAATTTTTTTGTAGTTAATTCGGGATTTTTTTAAACAAAACCAAAAATATTAAATATCTCGATACGAGCCTCTTTGTTATTAGGGACATTTTAGTTAATTTTGTTGGAAATAAGTTGTATGATCACATCCCAAGAGGAATACGTCGCATTACAAGTCACCCTGTATATTTTGCCTGTTTTTTCCTCTCGGTCTACCTGTGATACCTTTTAAAAGCCGAGTTAAGATGAAGAAAAAGAAGAGATTCATCAAGCACGAGTATTCGTTTACCTATGATGCAATAAAACGTTCTGATTATGACAGTGTCTCCGACCGGAGGCTTCAGCCGAAGTTGCCTTTGTTCCAGTAATTGCGCCGCATGTTCCTTCCCTTGGACCGGAACACAACCAAGTAATCGTGATTATGGCGGTCGAAATATTTAGCAAGGCAGTGAACCTCATTCCAGAACCTCATTAAAATATTAGTGGAGTAAAAGAGGAAATAGACAAGGCATTATCTGCAATCCCAATTACTACTATCTAATATTATAAATCATAAAGATAGGTTGTCAAGGTATGCATTAACAAATCGGACCAGACTCTCTATACTCAATGAATCCTCATGAAATTTTTTCAACATGTTCCTAGGTAATGTCTCGCGTTTTAACGATTCGTTATATTAAAAAAAATGTTTTATCCGGATTTTATTCGGTTTAAAAGTATATGTTTATTTTATATTTTGGCTCGATGTTTCTGTGCTTCTGTAGACGCCGTGGTCACGAGTGACTAAGGTGACGGGCTTCCAGTAGACAGTTAAGAAAACATGCAATCATCTGCATCTGTTTTTGGGTTTACTAGGGTGTGGAGTACAGAGCGCACTGTTCATACTGACATAAGTCCTGAATGCGAGGTATAGGCGTGTGAAGCCGCGTGCAATATTTATTAGACACAATAATATAATTTCATATTAAATGATCGAGAAGACGATTCCCAGCATGAGCTAATATCAGGCGAGCAAGCCAATATTCATTTGTTTTCATTAAGGTCAATAAATTGCTTGAATGCTCTTCGAAATACATTTGTTTATTTAGTAGTTAACGTAAGATAATTGGTTTCACCGTTCTTATAAGCTATTACATATTAAGTTCTATTGCTTTGTTTAAAAACTTTGAAAATGTTGTGTTCTGCTACGGTAAACAATTTCGTATATACCATCAATAATACAATGCAAATAAGATTCTACTAATTCACAGACACTAAAATTAGCTTTATAATTAAAATTTTTGTTTCATGCAATATTTTTATTATAAGCCCTCTGTTTATAATTATAATTGTTTTGACTTGCGAACTAAAAATATCATGATGTTACCAGTTAGGTAAAAGTTATTAAATTCCAAAATAACGCTATGTAGTAGTACGTCATAATTGACTTTGTACATAACTTTGGAAGTGACAGGTTTCGAGTTATTTATTTATGTATTTTTCGAAGATTTACAGCGGAAATCACTAAATATTAGTTGAGCTTTTTTGAATGGTTTATTAATGTTAACCACATTAGGTATTCTTAATTATAATGTGGTTTTTGTAAACAATATAAAAAAACCATGAGCCGAGAACAAACAACTGCGTTCATCACACAAATGGAGGCGTCCATCCTCCTCCGAGTAGGACTCGAACCTGGAAACTTTGGCGTATGAGGCATGCTACCGGAGTCGCCAGTCACCCGTCTATATCATCTAAGTGTTTATTTTACATTCGTTTTTCACAAGGTTGATGGTAAATAAGACGTGACTGAGCCAGAGACTATCTCTTTAAATCAAATAAATAATTCAAAGTTCTGGGATTACATCACACAGCTTACTAGTCCATTAATTGCGATGGCTACAGCTAAAGGAGGGCGATGGCTGGATCCCGCGTTAACTCGTGAACGGGTGCCGTTTGAGGGTGTTCGTCGTTTGGATACTCGGGGGGAGGGAGACTTGCCGAGCTAACAGATGCAGAAAAGAATAATTTTGTATAGACATAAAGAGACTCTGTAAATTTATTTTGAAAAAAAAATATACCCGTGAAGTTTCTTGCCAGTTCTTCTTCACGAAGGTTTTTTTCGAACTGGTGGTAGAATCATGTTTTATTTGACGTCAATAAGAACAAGTAATTGTCAATGTTGAGAAATAAATATTTGAATTTGAATTTGAATTTGAATTTAATATAACTATACTTCTTCCAGGCGAGCTACTGTGCATCAGCCGGTGCTGACTCTATCCTGACCCTTCCCGAGCTGTACTTCAAGCCAGCGACTGTAGAAGAACTGGTGTCCTACGTGGAGCTTGTGGCTAAGGCTGCCCCTAATCTCCCTGTCTTGTACTACCATATTCCTTTCATGAGTAATGTTGCAAGTCAGTAAAGTTGTCTATTGTTTTGTGCATGTGTTTTTGGTTCGGCAACGACTGTTTTGCGTGCACGGAGTGTACGTGTTAGAGGTTGTTCCTCCTCAAACTAAGGCTATCCAGAACATTCAGCTAGTTTGTTTAATTGTCTGGATGTTTTTAAAATATTTTAAGAACCGTCTGAATAGTTTGGGAATTTGGGTCTTCGTGCATGGAATGACTGCACGCAAGCGTAATTGTGTTCCTAATAAAATTATAGTTCATTAAGTGTTGCTACGTAAAGGATTTGGCTTCTTAATTTACAACCCATCATTAAACGCTTATGTTTATGGTCCCAGGTCTCCATACCATACGATGGTACCTGTAGAGTCAGACTTGGTCCAGCTGTCTCATTCAAGAGCTTGAGGAGAAACTGATGGTCGATTAATAGTTTGAAGAAGTTTATTATTAGGTCCTTTCATATGAAATTGGCGTTTTGTCGTACTGGCCAATTTGATCTGTATTATCTCCTCTTTGGTTAAGAATTCCACTCTCAAATTTATACAGCTATTTACTTAAGCATTCGTGTTTCGAGAACCGTAATTCATTTGTTTTTTCCTCTTTTGGTTTTTTTTTGTGTCACTTATTTTGCAAAATGGAAAACTTGAAATATCGCGTTATTTACGAGTACGAGTACCACCGTGGCACCAGTGCTGCAGAAACGGCTCGAAGTATTAATGCTGTGTATGGCGGCCCTGTGGCAAAAGAAACCACAGTGAGTTTTGGGTTCCAACGTTTTCATTCTGGAAATTTCGACCTGAAGAACAAGCCCGCCAGAGACCAAAGTTGGTAATGAAGAATTGAAGGCTATTGTGGAAGCGGATCTATCGCAAAAAACGTCCGAGTTAGCTGTAGGCTGCGGTGTTAGTGACAAAACTTTTTAAATCCACTTGAAGCAAATTGGGAAGGTAAAAAGGTTGAGAGGTGGGTACCTCATAAATTGAGTGCAGCAAACCGACAAACGCGCGTGGACTGCTGCGTTACATTACTCAACCGGCACAATAATGAAAGGATCTTAAATCGAATCATTACCTGTGATTAAAAGTGGATCCTGTACGACAATCGGAAAATCGTAGAACCCTGGAAAACCAGCCAAATCCTGCCCCAAGCGAAAATTGACTCAAAAATAATTACTAGTGAAAAATTACTAGGTGGACTACGACTGTGTCGTTCACTACAGCTTTCTTAGACCTGGCCAGACTATTACGGCAGATGTCTATTGTCAGCAACGGCAAACCATGATGGAAAAGCTAGCTGCTAAACAACCGAGGCTGGTCAATCGCTCTAGGCTACTGCTGCTTCAGGACAACGCTAGACCACACACTGCACAACAGACGACCACCAAATTAAAGGAGCTTCAATTGGAATGTCTAAGACATCCATCCTACTCCCCGGACCTTGCTCCAATAGATTACCATTTTTTTTGAAATTTAGATTACTTCTTGCAAGGGAAAAAAGCCAACTCCGATGGGGTAGTCCAAAGCGCCTTGAGTATTAAGACTAAGAGCATTATTTTTTTAGAGTATTATTGATTCTCGTCCGAACGGTTTTTTTAGTAAATACATCAATGAACTACCTATGAGATGATCAGATTTTGATTAGATAAATGTATTATATTTAAAAAAAAAAGACTTTATGTTCCTCCTTTACAAAATGGCAATTTCATATGTGACTTGATATTTTCTCTATTTCAGTCAACATGCCAGCCTTCGTCAGAGCAGCTACTGCACAGATTCCCAACTTCAAAGGCATCAAGTTCACGTCGAACGACCTGAGCGAGGGTGCGCAGGTCAAGCGAGCGCTCAAGGATGACCAGGAAATGTTCCTGGGAGCTGATACTGTTAGTTCTTCTGTGTTTTTTGGTTTAAGTTAAAGGATGTTTGATTTGAAACTGTTTTAACACGTGATGGGTCGCATGAGAATATAAAGAGGTTGATATATTTTTGTACCTGAGCAATCTACACTCAGATCAATTTCTTTGGTATGGAAGTAATTATAGCGGTGTTAACAAATAGTTCATCGATAAGATCATATGGTGCAATCAAACTATTTATGTATGTAACACATTAATTAACCACTTCAATCCAGCTAATCGCTCCCGCCGCTCTCCTGGGCATCAAATCCAGCATTGGGACCACATTCAACCTGTTCCCGCGCTTGGCTCGAGACATCGTGGAGGCTGTGGAGAACAGACACGTGGAGAAAGCGAGACAGCTACAGGAGAAGTTGAGCGTCGCCGTTGAGGCTCATACGCCTGAAGGTATTATTTAAAAATATATATAACGGATTAGAGAAAACTCCTAGTATACATTTTTATAATGCCAGTTTTTATAATCCTGCTGTACGGATGTCAGCATCACGTACCTGGTGGGTGGTTTTAGGCCAACATCCAGTTGGCAGACTTTACATATGCTTTCGAAACAACATTTTAGATACAAGGTTTCCCCTCCTGTTTTACTGCTTTGTGATGGATTTAAAAAACCTGTCATAGAAAACTTAGACTGTATAACTTGACTGTATAAGGTAGCCCTGTACAACATTTATGTTTCTGGGCCCTCTGGTTTAGGCTGTGAGTTCTCAGTCAGCATTAGCGGTTTATCAAATGGACATAGGTTATCTTTTCTTCCTAGACAGATAGAGATTAATGTATCTACGTAAGTTATAAAACTCTATGGTGACTTTCGATCGGAATTAACCAAAGCTAAATTATATCTTCTGCTAACGTCTTGGTACTACATTTCATTTCACCAGCAATTCAGCGGCGCGTATTTAAGCCATATGTACAATGTTTGGTGTAAACATAGTACAATTCTCCCAAATATTCCTACCTATTGAGTATTTCAATTTAATTTGATTCTCCAGGAGCGTGGGTACCCATCATGAAGGTGGGCATGGAGCTAGTTACGGGCATCAAGGTGGGGCCTCCGGCTCTGCCGCAAAAACCACTAACTGAAGAAGCTAAGAACAGAATAGCAAAAAGATTACAGACATTGAAGATCATCAGCTGAACAGCCCTTCGTGTTCTTATTGTTACTAAGAGTTTTCTTTTTGCATTGTGAATAAAATTGTGAGATGAAATAATAATAATAATAATATATCTTTATTTTCCAAAATTTTAAATACAATTGAATACAAGCTCTGACTTCTAACATTGGTACGCAGACCTGTTTTTCAGAAGTCAGTTCCTTCCTCGTTACGTAATTCTCATTTAATACTTCGTGCTAACAGATATACTTATACTACTTATACTTATACAAATACATTGTGTTATAACATGTTAAGAATCTTCTTTTACTTTACATTCTTATACAAACACAAACAAATTCGGTGGGTAGTTCATTTCTTAAAATATAAATAACCACTGGTTCAACAACTAAACTCACTAAGACTTAGAACTACCCACTTTTAGTAAAAATAACATGCGATAGTGTAAAGTTGTCGTGTGGTACAAGTAAAAGTAAATATTGTTATATTATTATGTTAAATGTTACTATGACAAAGAAAACTATTCAAAAACTGCTTAATTTAGATATATATACAAAGAACACCTTATATAATCTACCAGATTTGAAAGATTTCCTACATTTCTTCTTTTCACAAAATTCATAAAAGTTCATAAAAAAATAAATAAAAATAAAAGTCGCTAAGTATTTGTTTTCCCTTGTGGTTTATATTTTTCTATTAATTATTATGATGTTAAACAATGTACATTTAAAACTGTTTCACATACACATACTTTTTGAAAAATTACCTAATATATTTTATTTTCGCATAGTAATTTAAACAGTAGTTTTGTTTGATATTTTACAATCGTTTTAACCCTTCAGTGATAACAATTCCTCAACATCGTCATAATTTTTGTCGAATAGCCATTTTTTTATTTTAGATTTTATTTGATAATTAGAATAAGTAATTACGTTTACTTCTCTATGTATCCTCTTGTAAATAAACGGGGCATTAAAATTGTACTGCCTACGTGCGAACGTACTAGAGACTATTGCAGTTAAGAATAACACTACTCGTTTTCCACTTATGATCAATTTAGGTACTTCTTGTCTATGATATTTTCTTAAGATTTGGTATACATAAAGTTTTCTTACACTTAGAACTGATGTCTTTTGATAAAGCAGCTGAGTAGGATATCGAATTGGTAGGGACATACATACTTTGAGAAGAGCACGCTGTGCCCTTTCTAGATTCAAAAGGCTTGATTTCGGAGCGCTGCCCCAGATCTCTATGCAATACGATAATATACATTCTGCCAAAGCTTTATAAACTGTTATTATTAATTTGTGGCTAGCAACAGTTCTCAAATTTTTCAAAATTTTCTAAGACGGGGGCCTAAACTTAAAATATGTGGAGCCCATGTCACTCCTCTCCAGCCAATTATTGACCAGTCTCATACCATTTTCTACGCTGTCTCTTACATTGTTCCAGGATTTTCCGTAGAACAATATAACGGTATCATCCGCAAACAAAGTTATTTGTGAGTTGTCTATTTTTAGTTTACTTAACTCATTTATATAAACCAAAAACAGAGTAGGTCCTAGTGCACTACCTTGTGGTATACCGTAGTTACAATGACTGGGATCACTAATATTGTTTCCTTTCTTTACCCTTTGAACCCTATTATTTAAATAGTCCTTAAACCACATTAGGGGCATGCCCCTGACCCCAACATTCTCGAGCCTAGTTAATAGAATTGGTATAGATACGGTGTCGAAGGCCTTCTGGAGATCCAAAAAGACTCCGACACACTTATCCCCCCTGTCAAGGCAGGAAATAATGTCAGTAGTTACTCTATGAACAGCATCTTCAGTGTTACGTCCCATCCTAAAGCCATATTGATTATCACCCAGCAAACTATATTTTTCAAGGTAATTTGTCAAACGATTATTCACAAGCTTTTCAAGAATTTTGGATATGACACTCAACAAAGAGATAGGTCTATAGTTAGTAGGAGTATTTTTGTCACCCGCCTTGAAAACAGGAACAACCATTGCTTGCTTAAGAATTGTAGGGAAACAACCTGACTTTAAGCTTAGATTACAAACATGTGCAATGGGTTTGGCAAGATGAATAAAGTTTTTCTTAATAACAGTCGTTAAAATTTGGTCATAACCAGGGGCACTATGTAATTTTAAACTAAGTATTATTTTCCTAATCTCATATACATCGGTAGGATAAAGATTCATCGATAACACCGGTGTATTGTCTGATTTGGATAGTTTTGATAAGTTACTTTCATCAGTCTTAAGTCTATCGAGTATACACTGAGCCAGATTTCTCCCTACCGACGTGAAAAAATGGTTAACAGTATTTAAGGAATCTGTTATATTATCCTTAATGTTTAAAAGTTCAGAAGAGACCGATTATTTGTCTGTAAGTTTACAGATATCCTTAAATATTCTCCAAGATTCTTTCGGATTTTAAAATTTTTATTAAGTTGAGACGAAAAGTACGACTGTTTAGCATGTTTTATCAAATTACTACATACTCTGCGATATTTTCTGTACAATAATTCCAATGTAGGGTCACCTAGGTTTTTCTTCATATTTTTATGCATTTTGTCACGAGTTTGTAGTGATTTTATTAGTCCAGGCGTAATCCAAGGGGACAACGGTCTCTTTCTATTCGGTAATTTTAATAAGGCGGTATTTGAATTAATTAGCTCATTAATTGTGTTCGACAATATCTCCGCCGCATTATGGACATTAGAAGTTTTATACAATTGCTGCCAATCAGTGTTTGTTAGTAATTCAGTAATTCTGTTAAAGTTGATAATTTTCTTTTCATTAATAAGGTTTATTATCAACTGTTTTTTTTGCTTTTTGTTTTACGTATAGAAATATAGGCGAGTGATCTGTTATTATTGGATTAAAAACTATTGCTTGGCATCTTAAATTTGATCTTATCATAAAATGGTCTAAACAGGAGTTTAAGCGGGTTGGCTTGTCTATGTCAGGTCTTAATCCATGAACAGCCATCAAGTTACAGTAGTTGTTCACTGATACTATTTAAGATGTATGTGATAAAGTGTCTATATTTATATCTCCTGTGAGTATTACATTGCCTGTTTTAATGGACTTTAGTACATTATCCAGTGAAGCCAAATATAAATATGGATTAGAATAACAAGGAGGTCTATAAGACGCCAATATTGTGAACTTATTATCAATATTCAAGACTAGACAATTGCCTTCGTCAACGTTAGGTTCATTTGAAATAAAATTTAACTCTTCTCTTATGTACACTATTACTCCGTCATTTTGGTTTAAACTCCTTTTTGTACTTACTGAATTGTAATTTGGGATACATGGTAATTTACTACCTTTTGTTATCCAACATTCTGTGAAAACAATCACATCAACATCAATTTGCAAATTTGATAAAAATACTAGACACTCATCGAAATTACAATTAACACTTCTAATATTCATACAAAATACAGATAAAGCAGAATCACTATGTTTGTAATGTAGTACATTTTTACACTGGGATGAGTCATCGAGATGGATGCACTTGATTTCTTCAAGTGCATCAATACCTTTTGCTATGTTATCGAACGCTATGGATTAGATGATCGTTACTTATTTTAACCTGTCTAATGGTGTGTCTAGGTTATATTTTTTTGACAGTATGCGATTTAACAATAAGGTATTTTCTTTTTGAAAATTTTATTGGATACATAGGATGAACTTTAAATGGTTTTATTGGATTTAAATTGTAAATACGTATTTTGTAGGAAATTTTGTTACTTATAGTATTATATTTGCAGCTAGAAAAGAAGATTAACTTATTTATTTCTGTTATTAATATTTTTAAGGATTTTATGTAGATAATGTATCTTACCCTATTAGTAAAAATACGGCATTTTAGTCAGATTTGTTCTTTGTATGCTTCTAATTGGTGGACATCTTTTATGTGGATTTGCGGCGATTCTTCATTCTTTCTTATAAACACTTTTCCAAAGGAGGTCCAGCAGAATTTTAAATTATTTTGTTTGGTGAAATCCCTGGATATTTTGAATATTTCTCGAGCATTGAAAGTCAAACTTTCCGAGATATATACAGGAACCGGTGGGCCTTTAAAGCCAATATTGTCAGTGCTTAGTTTGTTCGAAGGGTTTTTCCAGTTAAAGTCCTTGCAACTTCTGATTATTTGTGCCTTAAGTAACGGAGACCGGAGTTCAGCAAGGATTACGTTGGTCTTTGGATTAACACGGTAAGCGTCTTTTACATCATTCTACTCCAATGAAACCTTTAGTGCGTCACAGGTTTTCTTAACAATTGAAATTAGTTCCGATTTCTTTTCTCCTTTGTCTTTCGGAATATTGCGAATTTCTATTATGGATGACTTTTGGTGGCGCTGCAATTCTTCAATTTGTTCTTCTAAAGATTTTGTGTACAGTAAGTTTTCTTTTCTATATTTTTGTAATTTTGTCACCTCTTTTTGCATTTCATCGTATGTATTGGATAAAAATTCTATGGACTTTTGCATTTCCACGTAGGACTCTTTAATATGAGAATTTTGAATTTTAACCTCTTCTATATCTAAACTCAATTTGCTTAAAATTTGGGAATGTTCTTCTTTAGCCATCTGAATTAGGATGTTTTGATGCTTTACCTCTTCAATTTCTATAAGCAGTTTGGAAAGAGTCTGTTTTTGTTCTTCTTTAAATGACTTTATAATAGCCAAGATTTCCTTTGTGCAGCCACCTTGCATTTCCTCTTCATTAGTTCGAGTTCTTAGTCTTTTTTGTCTTTTTGTAAGTTTTTCAATGTCATCTAGACGTTCTTTACCTACTTCCGAACCCGAAGAGCATTGTTGCTTGCTGGGAGGTGTCGTCGCCATAGTTACACAGAGAAGTCGTAGTAATCCGATCTATATCAATCAAATCGCTAAAAGCTTATTAATTGGGACACACCGCAAATGGTTTACCTTACTTGTCACTGTTTATGTGCGCCTAGTACTTTGCGTTTTGAGATAGGTAAAAAATATTATTTTTGATTAAAAAAAAATAGATATTTAGCGAGACAAATTTAACACACGACCGTTTCGTAGCTCGTTTAGATAGGATGAAATCTGTCGCTTGTTATTTATTTACTGAACAATACAATAAAGTAATGATAAGAAATAATGAAAATACCATGTATATCTTTTCTTAAATTTTCACGATACATACTTTAAATAAAACACTTTTTACCGGATATTATCGCGTATATTTTAGTTAATTTTAAAATTATTTCGACGTTTCGGCATCTTTGCAGTTGCCGTGGTCACGATAGACTAAGGTGTTGACGAAAGGTGTGAAGGTGTCACCTTAGTCTATCGTGACCACGGCAACTGCAAAGATGCCGAAACGTCGAAATAATTTTAAAATTAACTAAAATATACGCGATAATATCCGGTAAAAAGTGTTTTATTTAAAATACCATGTATAGTCGGGGAACTTTTTGATGGCTCAGATTTCTATTCGAATCCCCCCCCCCCCTGTAGTGTTGTCGTCCTCTCAAGATATTTCTTCCAACAGATTTGGACTGCAGAGTAATAAAAATAGCAATTGAAGCGCGAACTCGCTAGAATGCCGTAAATACCTTTTATACTATACTACCAGAGCGGAGTGATAAGTCTGGTAAAAGCCTATTATGGAATAAAATTATCGTAAATTGCAAGAAACCTCCTTGTTTACAACTTTTTTGAATGATTATCTCAAAATTTCCGCCAGTACCGCCGCTTAGATTTCTTTGACAACCATTAAAGAAAACAATAGAACGTAAACTGAAGACGAAAACAAATAAACGTTTTAAGGAAAAAAATATATCTTTATTTATATAGATCAGTGTTTTTCAATCATTTTGATGTTGCGACCACTTTACAGGTTGAAAAATTATTGGGACCCCCTTGTTCCAAGACATACACATGGAGTTTTAATTTTTTTTCTACTACGTTAACAATTTTTTTCTATATTGGTTTATTCATAATTAAGACCTACACTGTGCAAGAAGCCGCAAGAGTTTTGAAAATAAGTACGAGGTAAGTTGGCAAGGCTACCCGCAACTTAAAGCAAAGCTTGCGCGGGCCATACTGCGACGGCCGGCGTGACGACAACCACCGCCTCCGCCCGCAATGTTCTTTTGTTTCAACTATCAATTGCGCGCCAATGCGTTCAGAAAAATTTTGAAGTTATTGCAAAAGACCAAACGCTTGAGTAAGGGCTCCCATTCCTTGCATGATACTGAGCTTGTATAATTTACAAGAGAAACTTATAACATAGGTACTTTCCAGACATAAACTCTGAAGCTGACAATGGGTATGGATGGATTCTAAGCCCTATCTTAAATAATTCACTAGAACTGGCTGATCTCACCACAAGTATGAAAGAATATTTTATAGATTTAGCGCTGACGGTATGCTTAAAATGGAATTTCATTCATAAAGTATCGATATATTTTGGATGAAAGGAAAACGAGAATATTCAGAGCTGGCAATGGAAGCTCTAATGGAATAATTATTGTCATTTGCCACTTCATAATTGTGCGAACCGACATCTGCAATGGTGGACATTAAAACTAAAAAGAGAAATGGACTTCAATTAAAAAGAGATTTGATTATTAACATTTCAAAAATAGCACCATGATTTGACAAACTTTTGAAAAATAAACAAGCCCATCCTTCTCACTAAGCTTGTGTTTTTATAGCAGCGCAGTAACCTCGCCTGTCTCGAAGCGACCCCCCGAATAAGGTTTTGCGGACTCCCTAAGGGTCGCAACGCAGAAATTGAAAAACACTGATATAGATGATAAACATTATCGGGACTCTGCTTCGCTAATTAAAATGATTCATTTTACGTTGATTTCAACGAAATAACGTTTACTGATAAATGAAAAAAAAATCATTATAATTATACTATTTCCATTTCTCTATTTTCTCGATGACAGTTCTTATTTGATATAATGTAGTGTTGTGACCAAATAAGTAATGATATCGATCGCATATATTTATTATATTTTGAACAAAGACAAATGCAACAAAAACGTTCAAATATATTTTTTCAAGGTGGGAACACTCAATGGCCCACCGCCATTTTGTGTTTGTTTTAATCTGTCACTCGCAACAAGACGGTCGTGCTAGTCACTACATTTCTGTTCGCTGAGCTTTTTCACATTATCCATATGTTACGTTGTGTATTTTGTGTTCCTCCGTGTTGATTGCTGCCCAGCTGTCAATATCAAAATGCCGAAAGGATCTGTTCTGAAAAGGCAGGCGAAAGAACTGGTGATCAAGGTTCGTAATTACTTTGAAGCAGAGTATCAAAATGGTGGCCCGCTATTACCACTGTCGCAAGTACGAGAGCGTGTTGTGGCCGCATTAGGAATTAGTGGACTTACTGTTTCAAAAATTACTACCGAAGCTTACGGTACAAGCGGCATGCAGGAAAATAAGCTTCGTACGCCGAAGAAAAAACGCCAACCACGTCGTGTGACATCGGTTGACAACTTCAACGCTGATGCTATTCGCCGTCATATATATGACTATTACTTGCGCAAAGAAATTCCAACACTTAAAAAACTTGTTGTTTCTATACGTGAATGTGGTTTGTTCCATGGCCAAAAATCGTCATTTAGCTTCGTTTTGAAAGAAATTGGATTTTCTTATAAAAAATCGGACAAATGTAAAATATTGATGGAGCGTCACGACGTTGCTATGGCTCACTGCGAATTTTTGAGCGAATCTAAAAGATATCAGATTGGCCAAATGTTATTTTCACTGACGAGACTTGGTTAAATGCAAACCACACAGTATCTAAGAACTGGACTGACGACACCGCCGCTTCCACTAGTTCAGTGCCAATGGGAAAAGGTGAACGCCTTATCATATGCCATGCAGGGTCTACGAAAGGATTGGTGTCAGATGCTTTACTGGCCTTTAAATCCAAGAAAACAGTGGACTACCACGAAGAAATGAACGTGGAGATTTACGAAGGATGGTTTAAAGAAATGGTGCAATCCCTGGAAGAACCGTCCAATTATTATTATGGACAACGCTAAACATTATAGCGTCGGATTAGGAAATTCATGTGGCATTCGATAATATACAAGTACATGAACTTATAATAAATGTTGGGGAGATCTCATCGAGTGACAGTGACGATTCATCAGATTTTGATTAAAATAAAACAATAAAGATTACGTGTCGTTATAATTATTTCGTTTCATTGTCGAGTACCCAGGTACTTATATCTACTTATTGTACATCAGCTTCGAAAATTTGAAAGAAGTTGGCATTGTCAATCAAGAATTAATACATGTAACATCTTAGAATTAAATATAATATTAGTTAATAAATTTGTACAAAAGTATCCGGCAGGAGTTTAGTTTCTTACATTTTGTAAAAAAATATCGGGTCTGTTATCGTGTTACGTTTATCGATATAGCTCCATCGCTATCAGTTTCTCCGACTCTGGTATTATATAACCATGTACGTGTGTTTACGTTATATTTTTATAAAGTAATGCATACATAATGTAAAAAAAACGCTCGCACAAGTTTTCACAGGAGCTGTCATCGAGAAAAAAAGAAATGGAAATAGTATAGGTACATTATTTTATTATCTCATAAATAGAGGAGTGTCAAAAGATGCTGAGGCCCTGCAGGTTAACTCGAAGTGCGTTCATTTGCGCCGCATCCAGCGGGCGCAGTGGGTGGCGTGGCGGCCCCACTTCGATGCCCGTCACCACCTGCATGGCTACCTTCATGGCTGGGAGGAAGTCACCTGGAACATATAAATTGGTAAATGATCTGCAGGGTCTTCTCTACCACAATAGCAGCAAACGAGGGACTGGTTACTGGACACGTCCGTTACTTTGTTAGACTCTTTGAATTCATTCACACATGGTCCCTGAGTGGCACTAAAGAAGCAGCATTAAAAGGTTTTGACCGTTGCTTGTTACCGCATTTTTGACAAAGCCATGCCGCCAAGCGACAAGTGAAAAAGTATAACAAAATAGTTTGATAGATTTAGCCTTGTCTGTTTTTCCAGATAAATAAATCCCGAGATTTTACAGAGTACAGTGGTTAGGCTCTTCTTCGTCCTCTTCTTCACTTTCCACCAGGTGAGATGTATGACAAAGACCCGCCCATTGTTAATTTAAAAGGTGGTTTTTAATTGTCATTTTGATACTATAGACTCAAGTCTAGATATGTCTATTTTCTCATTTATTTAGGTACGTAAATAGCCTGTCTATTGTTTAATGCAGAACCTCAATAAATTCTTTTTGTAAGGGTTGCTACTGTTCGTTAAATTATATAAAACAAGTAAGCCTTTTAAGAGTTTGCAACCTCATTGAAGTGTGCAACAGGTTTCCTGGGTTACGCAATTATTTTAATGATTTTTGGACAAATAATAAAAGGACTTTTCATCCTTTCTATATTTTCTATACCTTCTTATTGCTTAAGTATTTAAGAGATATCTCGTATTATCAAGCATCAAGTAAGTAAGTATCACTTGAATAAGGGTGTCGTTGTCTTTATCATTATTCTCCACTGGGTAAGATGCAAGATAATCTAGAATAACAATAAATCTCTATCGAACTCTACAATTAAGTCCTCCAAAGTTACCTTGAGAAACGACAGAAGCAACCATCCTGTTCATCTTCTCCTGATGGCACCTGGCGGAGACCACGTCACCAATCCGCATGCTGCTGAGGATGTCGTGAACCAGCGCCGGGAATATGTTAGTTACTGTCGCAATGCTGGAATCGTGACCTAGCAGGATCGCTGGAGCTAACACCTGGAAAATTCAGGGAGGATTTAGCAATTAAATAGAACATTTAAAAAGTTTTACATATGATTTCAGAAAAGGACTTAATAAACAAGTTACTGAAATCCTAAGTAAGTTATCTATGGGCGTTTTATTAAATGATGCTAAGCATAGTATAATATAACAAGCGTATTGATTATCTATAATATAATGATAGTTTTTATAAAATGTTAAAATTAGGAACACTCCTGCCTCCAGAACTATAGTATTTAGATCTGTTGTATTATGGATACCAATTAATAATTGAGTTTGGAGTAATACGGGACAAAGGTGATAGATGCAACCAATGGGCGAAATTTAAGAAGGTATTTTTGATAACGTTTTGAGTTGTACCACTTCAAATGCGATCTCTTCGAAGTCGCCTACGCAGTTTTTGTGTCAGTCAATAAAAAGCAATTCGTCTGAGTAGCGTCTTTGAGTTCCTAATCTTTAAAAATTAGCAATAATACTTACATGGTTTCCAATGAAGATTCTTTGATCAGTCTGCAGCATGTCGTTGACTTGCATGGCGACGTCTAAATCTGCTTTCATAGCTTTGAAGTTTGGAATTTTCGCAGACGCGAGCTCGAAGAATTCCGGAACATTTACTAAAAGTACGTCATACTTCTTATAATTATGATATAAAAATAGCTTATAATATTTTTGAGACTGAGATGGCTGAACGGTTTCGATTGAAACTTGGAATACTTACACAAATGGAGCTAAAATAACACTTAGGCTAACTTTTATTCCGAAATTCTAGCGTGACTAGGAATTTACACGAGTGCAATAATATAAAATATTTTTTGCATTAATAAAAGTTAATTCATGTATTAATTCTGAGAAACTTTTTCACGTAGCGCGTTAATAACACAAGATGATGCGTTTAACTCGAGATGATGCCGTGCACGAGAACTTAGATCATCCAGATATGTAGTTAAATAACTTTGTAAATTGTTTCACAAATGGACTTTTAAAATTTAAATGAGCTTACACAGAAGACTATTTTATAGCTGGTATTATGAACGATCTCCCGGACTTTTGACAAGTGCTTTTACTGTCAAGACTGTGTTTGTTACCAACACGCCAATGTTTACTCTCTAAAAATGTGAGACCAAAATTAAATATTACATCCACTGCATACAAATCTAAGGCTTTATAAATATGACCACAATATTATAAAGGCGACACAGGTAATTATTTGTCGATACTTTTGAGCGTAGAGATGTTCAAGATTTCTCGTAGGAATCTTACTGTTGTCCGTACTCTTGAAGCTCAGGTGCTATTCGTAGAGATTTATGAAAATATTAGTTATAGCTCAAATATTTTATAGTACCTATAGTTGATAAAAAAGTTTGCAAAATACCTCGCTGTAATTTTTAAACGTTGTGGGATATAAGATCTAGCGAGAATTTTAATCTCAAGAATGCTATAAAGTTGTGCAGTAAAAAGGGGAACCAGATCCACCTATTTAGTATCGACTAATGGGATTATGTAAACACTGGAAATAGTAACGGCAAGGCTAAGGGTTTTTGCGTGCTACGGCAAACCTTTCATCGTTGCCATTATGAAAGAACCTTTCGAACGGTTAAATAAATATTTAAACAGAGATTTTCGCCGTGTTTTTGAATGGTTTATGAATTTAAAAAAAGTTTGTGATTCAATTCATCAAATATTTCTTGGTTGTGCATAGGTATGTTACGAAACTTTGAACTTTCCGTGAAATTTCTTTGATTCGACAAATGTCTGGTATTCGTTCTAAGATAAGATAGTGATAAGTATACTGACTGTGAACTCCACTCATCATCGGAAAGTGGTAGTAAATGAGCGGCAGCGTCGGCGCAGCTTTTGACACAGCCGCTAGATACTCGACCACGTCGGCAGTGGTCCTCGGCTTGTAGTATATTTCAGGGAGCGTCAAGATGGCGTTGGCTCCAACTTCTTCAGCGTATTTGGCCTGAAGAAATCATGTGGTAAATAGGATAAGTTTTGTTTATTACAAGGCCTAGACACTGTTTATTTTTACGATACACTTGTAAGGGTAGACAATTTGTAAAAGATAGTTTTTGCACGAATGAGACACTCGAATAAACAAAGAAATACTTCAAAAGCACTCCTTGTTACTGACAGGTGTTTCTATTAGAGCACTATTTTAATTATTCTATTTAGAGAAAAATGTGTGATACACAGAGAGGCCGTTAAGTTAATCATATATAATCTAGACTGTACTTAAACTTAACTTCATTTTTTTAAAACTTTTTAAGGATATATTCCAGTACATTTATAACGCGTATTTCAAACGGGAGCGCATACCACGACCAGGGTAAAATTTGGACCTGTACCTATCTATTTTTTGGACAATACAAATGAGTATAGACCAAGAGACACCGAATTACCATGTCCAAGACCTCAGGCAGCGGCACTCCTCCAACCTGCACAATGACCTTGACGCCAGCAGGCTTCGCAGCCTCCATCCATGCTGCGACGACACCCCGGCGCTCCTCCAAACTCAGGCATATAAATTCTCCTGTAGTTCCACCAACTAGAAGATAAGCAGAGAACTGTAGTTGTCGTCTTTAGAGGCAGAAATATTGCCTTATTGGACTGGAATCGAATTCAAAACTCTTTGACGGACAGACCAAAGAATTTGTCTAAGTGGACTTTTGAAATAATTATTATGTATTCTCTCATTGTCAGTGCTGATAATGCGGTCGACAGTTGCTCGCTTTAGGCGATAGTATAGATATTTTATTTCACGAGTGATGTTTTGAAGCCAGCTGCGAGCGATTATGTGTCTTAGTACTATGACTTTTAATATAAAAATTGCCCACTTGAAATTTTATACGTGAATACGCTCACACACAGCTAATTTCAAAATATAACAGGATAATGTTTCAATATTTTATGACTCACCAAGTATGGAATGGACTTCATTTATCACGAGATAGTGCAGGTACTCCGGGATGACTGCTAGATTCAAGGTTCCGTCTTCATTAGTGGGTGTGAACACGGGAGCTACAATCCCTTTGATATCAAACGCAACCTGGAGATCAGAACAATTTATTTGGAATTAAATTCGCAAAAATATGAATCTACATTATAATTTAATATTAAGAACTATTGTAGCGCTCATACTTGCAAATTTATAATTTTTAATATTATTGATTTTCTCTTGGTTCTTTCTGCGCTCAGTCCGGTAGATCGACTGATTTTTTTGACTGTCTAGGAATTACGTTTGTTCTATAGATGTATCTCTGTGTAGCACATAGATTGGCACTTTTATTGATTATATGTTGACTTCTATATACGAAATACGACGTTGTCAATAAACCGCTATGAATTACCAATTCAGAAACACTCGTTTTCATCAGATAACATTACAAATACCAAATGTTACTAAAATTAACAGCTTCAATTTTCCAGAAAACAACAGATTCCTTGTTCACCGGTTAGAAAGTAATCTATGCAACGATGGACCTACGTGTGAAGATGTCGTGCAGCAGAGCTGACGCCGAGGAGCTGCCGCACTCGGCGCATGCGCACTCGGCGCAAGCGCACCCGGTGACGCATTTCATGCGAGTCTATGAGTCCAATAGAGAGACCGTCGGGCTGTCTAGACTTTTATTTAGTAAGTTCAATACAATTCTATTATTTATTATCTCTCAAAAATGTATCGAAGATAACACGAAGCGCCTATAAGCGCCCGGTTTAAGGGTTCCTGAGAGCTGACGTCTGTACCAGGTTCGGGACTCGTATAACGCTTCATCTGTATTATACTATAAAGAGGATAGATTTGTTTGCATGTTTGTATATGTATGTATGCAATCGATAAATTTTGAAACTGATGAACCTATTTGATAACTTCTTTCACCATTTAGCAAGGTGCCCAGGGGAGCAGACGAGACCGCGCCGGGACCGCTGGCCGACAATGAAAACAAACAATGATAGGATATACAAATCACATTGAGGCATTATACGTGGGTCGATCTCTCAAGACCTGCCTCTTTTAGGCACATGATGTATAAAGGATACGACTAGAAAGATAGAGGTTTTCATTTAAAAGTCTTTTTTTATTTAACACTTTACAGTACCAGTATTTAGTGATAGTATAGTTTCTTATGTTAAGATCTTTTCTGGATCGGTATATATTACAGTTCTTCTTATTTTAACCTCCACAATACCACGGTCGTGGTTGTGTTCCGGATAAAGGAAAGGAGCAGTGTAACCGTGGACCAGAGGCAAACCCAACTTAAGTACGAACAAGCAGGAGTTAATGTTTTATACCTACAATAATAAAAACGTCTTTCCGAGGTCTTACTTATTCAAATTCAAATATTTATTTCACAACATTGGCAATTACTTGTTCTTATTGACATTAACCATGACGCTCACACCAGTTCAGAAAAACCTTCGGGACGAAGAACTGGCAATAAACTTCACTGGTATTATATATTCAAAATAAATTTACAATGTCTGCTTATCATCTGTTAGCTCGACAGGTCTCCCTCCCCCCAAGTATCCAAACGACGAACACCCTCAAACGGCGCCCGTTCACGGGTTAACGCGGGATCCAGCCATCGCCCTCCTCAACCATATTAGAGGGAAGTGAGCGACCCGTCACCCGACTATATACTATTTCAATTTCTTTATTTTCTCGATGACAGTTCTAATTTGATATAATGTAGTGTTGTGACCAAATAAGTAATGATATCGATCGCATATATTTATTATATTTTGAACAAAGACAAATACAACAAAAACATTCAAATATAGTTGTATATATATGTATGTATATATTAAAATAAATAAATAATCAATTAATAACAATATATATTATCACTAACACCTATGATTCATGATGGATGAAGTGGCCACTTTCATCAGGCGGATGGCGTAATCTTTCATCAGCTAATTCTAAGTTCTGTCTGCGATGAAAGTGTGATTCGTGTTTTGACAACACAAGTTTTGAATCGATGCGAAAGTTTAATCAACCGGAGGAAAACTGGTGTTCCAATTTAAGTAATATCCCTCAGTTTAGAATTTTCTTTTTTTTTTGGCCGCGGTTACTATGTATTCTTCTCGGTTATTTTAAGCACTAGACGGGTTTTGTCCTTGTTTGGACTAGTTATACGAGATAACGCGTATATAAGTTTACAAAAAGTTTTAAAAATCAGTTTGAAGTTTGAAAACAGTAATTAAAAGGCAAAAGGTACCTATCAGAAAACCGGTAATAAAGCATACATCATTTTAACTCTGAAGATTATACTACATTTGCACTTGCAAAATCCGTTTTAGCTTACTTATTAAAGGTTGTTTTCAAAACTTACCATGGTTATAAATAACAGAACCTCACGGTGACGCCAAGAAGTGAAAACTGACCAAACTGATCGAGAAATTTGATATTCCCTACAAAACCGCAGGTCGTTAGACCCAGGGTATTAATTACAATGAATAATTGCCAAGGTACTTAGCGCATTGTTGTGCAATGTTTTATGCTGTGGTGTAATTAGTTTGTAACTTTTGAAAAGTATGCTTGGTTCCTTGACTTTGTTTGTGATGATTTCAATTATATTTTGAACCAGCTGTACATGGCCGCCCTTACGTCAGTGCACGTTCTGCCGTCTGCACACCGACTGTATGACCCTAAAGTAAGCGGAGCTTTTGTTATGGGTATGTGGAACAAACATTGCCTTTGTTGATCACATAAATGAATGCCCCGGCTAGGACTCGCACCTGGGACCTCCGGCAACTACAACCGAGGTTTTCCGCCCGTCAAATTAACAAAAGGGATGAAACATCGATACCTTATGTGTTATTGAATGTTATAATTTGAATAAATATAAGTCTTTTCATGAAATCTGAAAGTTTCCCATTTTTCATATACAAAGGACCGACATTTCAAATTTATACAAACTAATATTGTAAAGATGAAACATATAATTTTTTGTACTTTTGTTAATAACGGATGAACAGAAAAAGTAATAAAATAATTTTTGATTTCTGACTTTCCATCTATTATCAGGGCGCAGTATAGGCTGTATTTTATTTTCAGAAAAATTTGATAATGTAACAATAGTTATTGAAATATCTACTAATATTATAGATACGAAAGTTTGTCAGGATGTACTGTTTCACGCAACAACCACTAAATGGATTTTGATGAAGCTTTACAAATATATGCCTTTGCACCCGAATAACACGTAGGCTAAAATTAAGATATCGTGTAAAATGGCCAAAATACAACGTAACGGGTCAAGTGAGTCGGAACAGCTTCTGCCATACGCGACCTACTTTGGCGTGTGCTGCAAAACTGTACAGAAACACGAATATGGTGGCAATCTTTCCTTTAAATGGTTCTTAAAAAAACTGCGACAACATAATATCAATAATTTATACGTGAGTCGTTATTGCCATAATGGTGAACTATACATACAATAAAATTTGATACTTTGGTAATTTGCAGTAACAATTAATTCCTTTCAGAGTCGTTTATTTCATCAGGTTGCATAAAAGAGGCAGTTCTGGAGAGATCGAGCCACCTATAATGTCTCAATGTGTTTTTAATATTAGATCAATGCTAATATTAAATGAAACTTTGTCCTTTACACTACGTATTCGGATAAATATTTCAAAAGATACGATGTGAGAAAGTGAATGTGCGCCACTAAGATGGCGGGCGAGGTTAGTGAAAAAGTTCCTCGTCGCGGAGTATGCAACTCATGCTTAAACAACAATATGATTTATCACACCTTTTATTTTGTGCAAGCCAAGCCATAGGCAAAAGCTAGTACATTGTACAAGATTTCAGCAGAATCCTTTTTATATAATAAAAAATACCTCATTCGCCCATAGATGAAATCAAATGTATTTAGCAAAACCACATTTGAACAATATTGTTACTAAAATTAAATTGATATTATTATTATAACACATTGCCTGTAACAGTTTTAAATATTATTACGGTCTACAACAGAGCTTTTCATAAAAAAGTCAACTCTGTGTGTACAATCAAATTGTATATAAAATCAATTTCCTTATACAGACAGGAGCGAACTATTCCAAAATAAGCCGAAATGCAGTTGCAAGGAGAACGAGGTGGAGATCCCGCCGTCGCTGTTCGCTGACTCCTCCTCTTCCCTGGTGAAAGCTGGCCGGTACGATCGCAAGGTGCTGGTCATCTACACGGGAGGCACCATCGGCATGACCAAAAATGCTAAGGGAGGTGTGTTATTTTGCATACACCGTAGTCCAATTGTACCTGCTGTTTGACAGCTGAGTGCTGTAATGTGTGAGTGAGGTAGTAGTTCTGCCTCATACGCCGGAGGTCCCAGGTTCGAGTCTTGGTCGGAGCATTCATTTGTATTAAGAACACAGGTCTCGGGTCATGGTTGTTTGTATTTATATATGTATGTAAAGTAAAATAGATGTATGTTTATAATACTTATTGTAAAAATTTAAACAATAAGTGTTATAAAATATTTATGTTTTTGAATATTTGTACTGTATCTTGTTTTATTACTTACTGAAATAAACAATTTATTATTATTATTATTATTATTATGTATGTTTATTCTGGGTTCCCCCCCAGTTCGCTGTATGGTCATCCATAACACGAGCTCTGCTTACTTTGGAGCCATACAGTTGGTGTGTTTGTTTAGGGATTTTTATTTATTTATTTATTCCGAGAGGTTTCTTTCCACCGGCTTTTTCCTCTCTCGGTCGCCTTAAGTTAAGGTGAGGGTTAATTGACGATTATGATGAAGATGAATTTAAGGTAGACATTCATTTGGTGTAAACAATATTTACCTATGATAATGAAAATAAAATATTTTAAATTTTTTGAAATTGGCTTGCTTGCTTTGATAGATTGCTGCAATTATGTCGTGATTCAGAGTGAATTTAGGAAGACACTGGTAAGTTACATCCAGGAGATATAAGGAGATCCATATGGAATTTGTGCATCTTTGATAGAACTTTAATTTGTGTATAGCTTTTCATATTTTGATACCATCACAGAACAGATAAGAGAATTTAATTATGGATCGCACTATGTGAGACGATAACACAAAACAATGTTAATAATACTATTTCTAACAAACACACAACATTATCTAGCCCAAATTAAGTATCATTAAGAACTTGTGTTATGGATACTAGATAACGGATAAATAAACTTAAGAAATATATTAACACACATAGATTTTTTTTTCATTTATAAATATTAGAAATAAACTTAAATAAACATACATACACATACATGACTAGAAAGCAAATATCATAAAACATCTGCCCCTACCAGGATTCGAACCCGGGACCTCTGGCATGGAAGGCAAGGGTACTTACCTCAACACCAAACAGGCCGTCAAGGCCAACGAGGCCGAATGCATTTTGTAGCTTTCTTTTGAAGCAGATTAGAAGCAAAGAGTTATTCGAACTTAGCTTATACTTTATTAGTAAGTGCACAAAATTACTAAGTTTTGATATTAGACGAATTTTGATCTAGGGCCATAAACTAGTTCTTATCCATTTTGAATAAATCTAAAAAGTAATTTGCGGATTCGTCGTGTTGTTCCGAGAATATAATTTTAGGTATAATGGGAGTTAAACATCATACAATTTCAGGTATTTATTTATCTATCAAACACAAAACTTTATATTTCATTATAAACATTTGATTTAACTTTATTTATTTGTCAAAACAGGGTTTTCACATCACAATGTTTGAGGTCGGTTGGAGACAATTATAAACTGAATTCTTTAATATTTTATATTTTATTCAGGTTCTTCTCGAGATAATACAAATGTACACCCGATAGCGGAGCGGGTCGGAATGTCGAGTTTATTTCAATACTCGTTTTGTAAGCATGATCTGATTTCGAGATTTTAAAATTCAAGTTAATTTTTCTCCTAAAAAGTATAACAACCTTTTCTCAGTTGAAACGTTGCGACATTCCGGTTCACTTGTAAGGCATAGCCCTCGCGATACCGACCTTGTGCTTCGGTGGAATCAATCTGCTCGTAGGCTTGTTAAAGACGGTTCTATGTACAGTTAACAGCTCATTAACCTACCACAAAATGTCAAATTTGATTTATATTTAATTAATTATTTTTTAATTTAATTAATTATTTTTTTTAAATAATTAATTAATTATTTGGCATTTTGTGGTAGGTTAATGCGGTGTTGACTGTACTTTATATTTGTTGAGAAAAATATATACTAAAAATTGTACTAAGTTTTGACCATGAAGTTTGTAAATCTATACTAAAGCGGTAATCTTTTTTTCTACAGTTTTAGCTAATGAAAGGGGTAAATTTGAGAACCTGGTCCGCACTTACCCGCAGCTGCACGACCGGGAAGCCTGGAGGAGCAGGATCAAGGATCCCAAGTTTGACAGGAAATACCTGATCTTACCAGGTGCCTCTTAATGTTAACTATGTGCGCACGCGATCTTGAGAATACGAAGACTGTTTAGATGTAGAAAATAATATCGCATTTGCTTTTTCAGATAGCTAACCAAAATCTTGCTGAAAAAACTAATGAAACCAAGATCAATCGTTTGTATTTATGAAAATTAATTAGATGGCATCTTTGAGTAAAGTAAAAGAGCAGAAAATAGGTGACTTTCTTATATAACGATCGAGAAAAGTGTCTAAAGCACCGCCTCAGATACCTATATTTCTTACACGACTTCAAATATACTGCTTCTCCACAGAAAAGCGATAGAACGAAGCAAGACAAAATATTTCGTGTCGTAAACTTTCATTTGTGTTCGTGATATGTCGTATATTGTCGGTTCGGTTCGTGGAGTCACTTAACCATTTGACAAGTAAAATTTGAGATTTTTGAAGTCCATTTTTGAGGAGCTTCTCACCTGTCTACTCCTATTTTACTTTACTCAAAGGATGCTTAAACTTGACAAACACATTTGTCTTACTGCAATCGGCGCAATTATCTTTTCAGAGAACGATGATATGAAAATGAAAATTTTGTATCGGATCCTGGAGTACGACGAACTGCTGGACTCTTCGAACATGAACGAAGAAGACTGGGTCAAGATAGCTCAAGATATTAATGTAGGCTGTGTAATTTTATTATTATAAAAGAAATAGTAAAAAAATATATAGTTCGGCTTTAAAGAAATTAACAATTTTTTACATGCGTGGTTTGCAATGGTTGGAACTATCAAAAATGTCTGGCTAATGAGGAAACATCATTTACTTATTACCCAAGTAAATTAAATTATATAAAAATGAGCTTTTATACTATGAATTAAGCAAAATTATAATATCATGAACATTAAGTGTGTCTGGCAAGGGGTTGCCACGATGTTAAGTGTCTGGCAATGAATAACGTGATTTTTAATAATATTCCGAAGGTAATACCAAAAAATCGCACTTTATTATTTGATGAATATAGATCGCTATTTTACACACCTGCCAAAGCCAGGGTAACCCAAACTTCATAATGGTCCATCGTTCTTACCTGTGTTGGGAGCATGCGCTGACAACTTTCAGCTTTTATAAAATAACGAAGGTCTGGGGTTCACGGGCTCTTGGACTATATAATTTTTATCGGGAAATGCATCGATAATCATACATATTTTATACACAAATACACCAATAACGTTTTGTGCATCCAAATTTTTAACTTGAAACATTTTTGAACCCAGATTAAAATCTTGAATTCGTTATATTCCGTTTGGGTTTTAGATTATATTTTTATTGCTTCAGCATGTGATTACATTAGTCTTAGTTCTAAGAATCGTGCTGCCATCTGGCGTACTCTATCTATAACTCGTAAAAATTATGAACCGATTCATCAAACCGTAATTTTGACATTACTAGCAAAAAACACTTCACGCATAACATTTCGTATAAAACTACAGTAAGATGATTGCAACCTAGGCATAAATAATGAAAAGTAGAAAACTTCGATAAAATGAATTTTGCTTTAGGTACGACAGGAAGTTGGAAGAAAACTCACCCTTTGTTTGCATTACATTTTTATGTATAGGTGTGACCGAACTGGAGTAAATACAATTAGAAGTCAAGTCCTTGCAACGTTCATTTTATGGTTCAGTTGTTTATGATTCTCTTGTTATTTCTGCGTGGACATCGACAGTAAATATTGAAATAATTGTAGAGGCTCTTACTAGTATATAGAACAGAGTCGTGACAGTGATTTGTAATTGCTTGTCTTCTAGTTCGCTGTCTGATCATAAAATAATAATAATAATACAAAAAAAATATACGTTTTGTTTATTTGTCATTTGCTAATCGGTGAAATTTTTTCAAGTAGGTTGTCTTCGATCTTGGTAGGCTCCATGTGGTCTATTTTATTGTTGCACATAGAGTCTAGTGGAACGTTAAGGTTGCCACTCCTTCACCTGATATGTAACAACTGTCGTTTCGGCTTTTAAAATGTACTGCTGGTGAAAAAAGTCCACCTGTTAAGTTTAAGACTCTTTTTGACCGACTGGCATCTGCCTTGACTTAGACACCACTCCAGGTTTTGCTTTAATGACCGACTGTTCTGGAAACTATACCGACTGCCAAATACCATAAAGTGCGTTGGCTTTGACAGTGAATTTGCTTTACCTGTAAATCTCAAAGGATTAAGTGTCTGAAAATATACAGCTAAGTTATAGACAAGTTACGTCGTAACAGAGTTTCTATTCATCTTTTGTAATGAGCTGGTCTCAAAGTCTCTAAACTATCTATTTAATCTGCGGCCGTAATCATTACGTTTACGTATGTCTGTATTATTTAAAAAGAAACTAACAGTCACTGAAATTGTTAAACAAATCATCATTAACCATCAAAGGACGTAGTTTAGCAATAAGGATCCAACCCACAAAAAAGTAAAAAAAAAAAATCCGGTCGACGTCGATCGATTGGTGTGGTAACCCTTTAGCGCGTTTTTGACTTTATTGTGGGTTGGATCCTCATTGCTAAACTACGTCCCAATAACCTTCCCCATTTTAACCTTCCCAATTTGGAGTGTTATGTTTTCGGTTGGCGGTAAAAAGTGTGGAACCTTGCGTCAAACAAGAAGTAGCCATTTTGTGTCAAAAGGAGGCCTCTTTGACTCTTTGAACTAGCTGATAAAAGTTCCAGAAATCATAATTTTTTTTTCTAATATTGTTAATTAGATTTGCGTTTGTGTTCCATCTCACCTGATAAAAACTGATAATGAGGACCAGGATGTGACACGCCTGTCCACGAGGTGCATATTCAGTCTACTCTTGAAAACGCTAGCTCTATAAGTTTTAGGAAAAATAGGGATAGAAGGGTTTAATTTTTTTTTTGGTATGGACACGGTTCTGTTACTTGATAGTTTATTTAGATAGTTAATTTTGATAGTTCACATCAATACTAATTCGTATAAATTATATAAATCTTGTAACGCGTTATGAGCATTCTGGCTTGAGAGTTGTTAAATATGTACAAATGGCGTCACCGATTTTCGGTTGTTTTTCAATGTATACCTTTGTTGCAGATCCAATACCTCAATTTCGACGGGTTCGTGGTGCTGCACGGCACGGACACGCTGCCGTACACGGCGTCGGCGCTCTCCTTCATGTTCGAGAACATCGGCAAACCAGTAGTCCTTACGGGAGCTGTGGTGGGTGGTTCCCGTGAAATATACACCACCGCCAGTTACGACTATAGATTGATTCTTGTCGTCATTAACAAAACAGTTCGACATTCGAAAACGACATTCGTGTACAAAAAATATAAATATTAGGTCATTACATAGGAAACTTATGTTTTGTAAGGGAGGAACATAAAGTCAATTTTTTTTTAATATTATATATTTATCTAATCAAAGTATGTACCATTGCTGTCTATGCACTTTTACTATCTACCTCATAGGTAGTTCATTGATCCCTTTACTAAAAAAACCATTCGGACCGGAATCAATAAAATCTTTGAAGGCGCTTTGGACTGCCCCATCGGAGTTGAATTTCTTCCCTTGCAAGAAGTTATCCAAATTTCGAAAAAAATAGTAATCTGTTGGACCAAGGTCCGGGGAGAACGGTGGATGTCTTAGGCATTTCAATTGAAGCTCCGCCTAGAGCAATCAGGTGAGATAGAAGACAAACGTCTAATCCTTTTTCAATAAAAAAAAATAACAAAAAATTGACCAGCCTCGGTTGTTTAGCAGCTAGCTTTTCCATCATGGTTTGCAGTTGATGACAATAGACATCTGCCGTAATCGTCTGGCCAGATTTAAGAAAGCTGTAGTGAACGACACCGGCACTAGTCCACCAAACGCTCAAAAGTAACTTTTTTGAGTCAATTTTCGCTAGGGGCAAGATTTGGCTGGTTCGCCAGGGTTCAACCATTCCGATGAGGGTTTCCGATTGTCGTAGAGGATCCATTTTTCATCACAGGTAATGATTTGATTTAAAATCCTTTCATTATTGTGCCGGTTGAGTAATGTAACGCAGCAGTTGACGCGCGTTTGTCGGTTTGCTGCACTCAAATCATGAGGTACCCACCTCTCAAGCTTTTTCACCTTCCCAATTTGCTTCAAGTGGATTAAAACAGTTTTGTCGCTAAAACCGCAGCCTACAGCTAACTCGGAGGTGGTTTGTGATGGATCCGCTTCCACGATAGCCTTCAATACTTCATTATCAACTTTGGTCTCCGGCCCTTCACGGGGCTTGTGCTCCAGGTCGAAAGTGCCAGAACGTAAACCAAACCAAAAACGCACTGTGTTTTCTTTGGCAACACCGACGCCATACACAGCATTAACACTTCCAGCCATTTCCGCAGCACTGATGCCACGGTCACGGTGAAACTCGTACTCGTAAATAACGCGATATTTCAAGTTTCCTATTTTGTAAACTAAGTGTCGCAAAGAAAAAACCAAAAGAGGAAAAATAAATGAATTACCGTTTTCAGAACACAAATGCATTAGTTAATAGCTGTATAAATTTGAAATTGGAATTCTTTACCAAAGAGGAGATAATACAGATCAAATTGGCCAGGACGACAAAACGCCAATTTCAGTAAAGACCTATGTATGTTTATTTTGGGTCTCCCCCCCCCCCCGTTTGCTGTATGGTCATCCATAACACCAACTCTGCTTACTTTGGGGTCCCACAGTTGGTGTGTTTGTCTGGGCATTTATTATTATTATTATTGAAAGGAGAGGCCACAATCTCCCCTTCACCTAGTTGGCTTGGTCGTGTAGTACGTTCGATGTTCAATGTGTGCAGATGCCGATCTTCGAGCCTCGCAGCGACGCCCCCGACAACATTGTGAGCGCCGTCCTGATTGCCGGCGGACTCAACATCCCCGAGGTCACCATCTACTTCGGAAACAAACTCTTTAGGGGGAATCGGTTAGTTATGTAACGTTGAAGTACTTATTTGTTCTAAGACTTTGCTGGCGTTAGGTTGAGCAAGTCTGTAAACGTAGCTTTAGGTTTCTCATTGATAGATAAAATAAATTTTATAAAGTTTTTCTTATTTATTCCCTGTCAGAGTTGTTTTCATAGTCGACGAATAAGAGTAAACCCTTTATGCCAATAAGACATTTGATTTTTCTTCTAACTAGAAGTAGAAACTTTTAGATCTGTTGAAATGAAATGAAATGAAATATTTATTTTCTCAACATTGACAATTACTTGTTCTTATTGACGTCAAATAAAACATGATTCTACCACCAGTTCGAAAAAATCCTTCGTGAAGAAGAACTGGCAAGAAACTTCACGGGTATATTTTTTTTCAAAATAAATTTACAGAGTCTCTTTATGTCCATACAAAATTATTCTTTTCTGCATCTGTTAGCTCGGCAAGTCTCCCTCCCCCCAAGTATCCAAACGACGAACACCCTCAAACGGCACCTGTTCACGAGTTAACGCGGGATCCAGCCATGTTATTACCGTCAACTACCCCTAATCATATTGCCGGGTGAAAATTATACGAAACTGTTATATTTATGCTAGTATTTGCTCTATGCCCAATTTATAGATACAATCTTGCTATATATTTTACGTCGATATCTCATAATATACATAAAATATACATAATATTGTTTGATAAATATATATGTACTTATAAAACCGCCAGAACAACCGCCAGAATATCAATGAGCCTATGTCCTGGTTAACAAATACTATCCTAACTGTAGCTTACATTCGGCAACTTATCATTATCAATAAATTAATCAATTACATTGTAAATATTTATATTGTATGCAACACCAACGATGAACTACGTCCAGGGGCACCGATGAAACTTACTATCAGGTAGACCTGCGAGCTGGTTTCCTGGCCATGAAAAAAATACATCATGTTTTTGACAGGTTTCGGGTTCAGAACAAGAAACCTAGTTACCACAGCATTTTACATATTTCACACAGATGTTCTTAACATTTGTACATGAAATATAAAATTGTTACAGATAAACTTGTTAGAGAATTGTTATTAGGACATAGTTAAATATTTTCTTTTTTTTTGACTTTACAGTTTTCTTTATATATTTATTTAATATTTGAAAATTGTTTAACTTGCACCTGGACATTTATTCCAAACCCTATTATTATCACTATTTTGAAATTTTTTTATGATCCTTGACATCTTATTCTTGTAAGTTTTAATTTAACTAATTTTTTATTTTATATTTTGAAAATAGTTTAATTGTAATTTTTATTTTATTTCCACTTTCGTAGTGTGAGCGCATGACTCAGGAAAGCTGTATGTGCCTATAATTGACATATTACACTAGAAATAAGTTTCTTTTTATTGTGATTTTTTTGTATATATATATATGTTGTTGGCATGTCTTTTTCAAATAAACAAACATTTCGCAGATGCCGCAAAACCTCAACGCGGGACATGGAAGCGTTCGCGTCTCCGAACTTCGTCCCGATCGTCGAGGTCGGGATCAACATGCACGTCAACAAGCGGGCCATATTCTATCCCAACAAGATCCAGAAGTTCAAGCTGCACCCGTACTTGTCGAAGAACGTCGGTCTCCTGCGCCTGTTCCCGAACATCACCGCTGAGGCTGTTAAGTCATTCTTGAAGTCTCCTATGGAAGGTATTTAAAAACCATTATAAAGAGAACTTACCTGTTTGTTTGTTAATGTAAGTAATCGATAAACTCCGTAACCACTGTACAGATACAAAAAAATCACAATTAGAAATTAGTATCCCAAAGTAACAAGAGCTATGTTTGACCCTGAAATCGCCATGACATCAGGGGTAACGAGCGACCCCTTGTATGAGATCCTTTGCAATTCTATAAAGAGTAATTATTATTTTGTTTTTAATACACAGCAATGTCTTTCATTGGTGATTTTTTACAATATTTAAATATGGAAATGCTTCCATAGTTATAGCTATTTAGGTTTAAAATGTTTGCTTACATATTCATATTCTATTCTATCTTCCTTTAGAAACGAAACTGTAAATAATGACGCATAAAAAATGATCTAGAATCCTTCTAGAGCCGACGTTTTCTTTATAACTTTTAAGCCAGGCCCCTTACATTACAACACGTCTCTCCCACCAGGCGTCGTACTAGAGACATACGGTTCCGGGAACATGCCGACAAACCGGCCGGACATCAACGAAGTCCTGATGGAGGCCATCAACCGTGGCGTCATGATCGTCAACATCACCCAGTGCTTGAGCGGCACCGTGGCGCTGAAGTACGAGACTGGAATGGTGAGATACTGGAAAAATCATCAATCAATTAATCAAACATTATGTTACATACACATAGGATATTCAGAAAGTTTTGAGAACAAAAATACAAATGTTCTATAGGTAAAATTTTTTAATAACATCTTTTCAAAGAATTATCCACCAGCGTCTATACAAAGTTTCATGCGTACATGGTTCATGCAACCGAACAAAATTTTAAAGCACATTTTCCAGTCTGTAACAGATACTTCCTCAACAGCCATCTCGAACTCAGCGAGCGCATCTTCTTGCGATAAAAACTGTAACCCCTTCATTTGGTGTTTAATTTTAGGGAACAAGAACAAGTCTCACGGTGATAAATCAGGACTGTAAGGCGGATGACCCAAAAGTTTTACCGGTGTGGTGTTTAGGTTTAAGTCCCACGTCTCGATCGGAGTGCGCGGGCCCGTTGTCGTGGTGAAGCAATAAGCCTTGGAGTCCTGTGTTCGGTCGCTTGCTGCTTGCAGCAGCTTTTGGCAAGCATATGGCAGTGTACCACTCTGCCATTAATGCTACTTTGGTTTCTTAAGGGAATTGACTCTTAATACCCCGTTAAAGAGAAAAAACTGGAGAATTTATCCAACGCTTCTCGATCGTTTCACTCACGTAGGCGTTGGTGTGTTCTGGATAGCCATGCTGTTGACTGGTGCTTTGTTTCTTTATAATATTTTTAGGGAACACAACCACGCGTTCCCACCGGTGGAAAAGGGTGAGCAGGGCGCGGCTCACGGCCCGGAATGTCATAAGTATTCGCTTAAGTAAAGGTGATATTGCGATGTAGATCACGCGTAGTGATTAGTCGGTTGATAGCACGTCACCGCTACATATTGATGAATCCAAGATTCGTCACCTGTTGCGTTTTGTAATACCAACGGCACACAGTTGCTTTAAAAGGCGCCTTGTTTATAAAAGTTAATAAAATCAATTAAAACATTCATAAGGTTTCAAGTTGGACTTTAAGGCGTAAAAAATCATTGCACGGAAATGTTCCCGATGCAGATCCATTTTTCTATGACACACAATAGTTTCATAAGGCCGGTAAAATAATTTGGAGGGAAATTTAAATTTGGAACAAATATATGTTTACTTTTAAAAAAGAGGGAACTCCTAAAGCAAACAACTTCTCAGTTTCTTGTGCATTTATCATCATCTTACAATATCATCTTACATTTGGAGATTAAATGCAGTATACGTCCCTGAAACAATAATAATTATGGAATTATGATTACATTATGGCTAACACTTAGAATTGAAGCCAAAAATACTGATTATTAGATTAACAGGGTTGATATCCTGGACGTCAAAATAGGGATTACCTACCACTGTTACATTTTGGCTAGGCAATCTTTTTTCTGGCTATCACAATTGGGTATTTGACTTCCTTTTTTATTACACATTAAAACAGTTTCTCAATAGTAAAGGAATATTGCAGAAGTAACAGTATGTTTACAATCAATAGCTTTCTAGATAAAGCGATGTGTTTGAGGAGCTGCTGCGAGTTGCCAAATACGCTCCATACAAAACGGTACCAAGTTGTGACGTCACAACGTGTAAATCATACTAAAAATTGTATAGCGTTTGAATAAAATATATAAAACGTAGCTAGTTTTTAAAATAATAGGTCGTATCAGCGTATTTAGCCTTATATTTCAAAATGACAAAGTTTTTACAGTTGGAAAGTTATTTAAAATGGTACATTTTGAACGTTCGTTGCGTATATTTAACCGGCTGCATCTTATGCGGCTTCTTTCAACCGGCTTCCGGTAGTATTATTCGACCGTTATAACATATCTAAAATTCCCGTTTTTTCAGGCCTTACAAAACCTTGGAGTGCTGTCAGGGTACGACATGACTCCTGAAGCGGCCCTGGCTAAGTTGTCCTACGTGGTCAGCAAGTTAGAGTTGACCCTTGCGCAGAAGAAAGAGGTGAGAAGTGTTGAGCTACTACCCACTCTATGCGAAGCCTGCACATTGGGAGTAACTGAGAAATTGATTAAAATATTTATGAGTGAACTAACAAAACCAGACAAAGTCTGGCTTTATATTCTTTGCAAGAAAAATGGATACCTCCAATTTCAGAGTTATTTTGTTCTTTGATCTGTTTTATCAATGAAAGCTATGGTTTTCTAAAAAAATGAAGCGTAAACGAACCCTCAAAACCATGTAAACAAGAGAGTTATTATAAATTATAGATAAGTAAATCCCCAGACAGATACATCAGTTGTAAGACCCCTGGACGGGGAAGCCAGAATAATTATAAAAATAAACCACCATGACCCGGAAACAAACTTCTATTCATCACACACATGAATGCCCCGACCGACTTCGAACCTAGGACATCCGGCGTATGAAGCAGGGCCTGACGCTATTCGTAAATAAATGTTATTTTTTAGGTTCCTTACCCATAGATTTCCAAAGATTTTACAAAGCCTTATTTAGCAGCCCAGGTCCGTTCATGTGTAGGACATTTAAATTTTCACTGGGTTGTTTCTCAATTCGTTCAATAAATTTCAAATAAAACCATGGAATATTTCTCAGAATTAGAGTAGCATTACTATAAAACTTTGAGAAATAAAGTATCCCAGATGCTTAACTTAAACAAATTCGCCCGAAGCACACGTCTTTGCAAACACCTTGGTGGGTTTTAACCCCTGACGCAAAAAGAAGGGGTGTTATAAGTTAAAAGTGTGGCATTGTAAGTTTCATGCGTATGGACCTATTTTTAATGCGCTTTTTTTGAAGGTTATTTTTGAGCCATGTTTGAAGAAAATTGGTTTAGCAGTCCAAAACTTATGCGAGCTTTTTCTCATCAGGGGCGGGGCTTTTGTTTGCGTCTTTTATAACACACCTAACTAATTTGGTTGACCTGCTCAGCCTTTTAGGGCTAAAATCAAGTTACGTAATCTTACTAGATTGTTACTTATTGAGTTTATTTTAAGAAATGGACGAAAGAAAAGAAAAGAAAATTCGAAATGGGCAGTTTATGAGTGGCCCTATTAGACTTTTAAATTTCACCAGACTTTGTGGCATAAAACTGAGGGCGCTAAGCCAGACTTTAATCAATCCTACATACGATATGCACCCGAGAGGGCACGGACCTCGGCTTAGAACGCCTTATATTGAAACTACGACTGGTTTGAATGGTATGGAACGCCAAATGTATCTCGTTTCTCAAATCCAGCTCTAGTCACAGGCATCTCTCATCATATAAATAAATTTTCCAAGGTGCGTAATTTAATTAGCTGTTCTCTTGTTTATCAACAGCTCCTCACCACGAATATAAGAGGGGAACTTACTTCTAACGCAATCGCAGAAGTGGTACGTATTAATATTCTTGTTTAGTAAACAAGGCAAATTCAATGAAAATATACTAATTCACGCTACAAATTGTAAATATCCTTCAACAAATTTTAAAGTAGATTATAAACTCCACTTTGGCATTTGGAAAAAAAAAGAGTTGCCGCCAACCGCTCTGTCAACTTATACATTAAGTGAGAAGCCCCACCCAAACCTACTTACCAGAAGAATAGAAGAATCCTTATCTACTTAACCACTTGCTTACTGAATTTCAACTTACCATTTGTCAATTTATTAACACATAACTAATTTTTTATTACAAATGTATTTGAAATTTAGTTACCAAGTTAAATACTTAATAGGTACGCGTAAACAAATCAAGCTTATCCCAAATAAGTGGTCAAATGAAAATCATCTTTTCTTTATACTACATACTGATGCAAATTCAGTAAAAAATAATGGCTCCCATTTTGATAGGATTTGTGTCACATGTTTTCAGAATGTATACTTAATTTAGAATTAGACATTACCAGAGGTAAGTCTGCATTGTCACAAAATTTTATTTGAACTGATTGATTTTATTTGTTTCAGTTTTGAAACACTATGAATTCACTTCACAGTGTACTAAAAGAAACGCAACACTTGTATTCTACATGTACTCAGCCTTACCAAAAGTTAGATCATTTGTTTTAGCCTCCAAGGCATTGTAAAGGGTCCTTTGCTCCACAGGATCAAACGTTAGCAGATGCTCTGATTGTGAGTCTGAATATACAGTCGCCCAAGATGTTACAAGACGTGGTGGATCAGGTTTACCATGCCCTGGTCTTGTATGCTATCGAGCGAGAGGACAAGCAGGCGTTGAGGAGGGTTCTGGGTTAGTTGCTCATGGAAGTAAAAAAATTCTGTTAGTCAGATTATTATTTTTTTTTTTGAAAAATTTCTACAATAGCCGTAATAATATTAAGTAAAATGAATTGAATGTAATTAAGAAAGTTTCAACATCTAAGATTTGAAAGTTGTACCATAGAAATAAAATTAAGCAACCTTATAATAATTTGCCTCTACTGAACACCCAAATCAGATGTGGACACTCTTCTAAACAAGCTGGACTCATTAGCATTAAATTAAACTAGAAAAACAAGAAAGAAATTTATAATAGACAAATTAAAGACAAATGCATATTCGATGTCTTTTAAAACTTATAAAAATTTTGTAATTGTATGCTTCATATCACCATTACAAAGTGTTTTTTTTAAGTTTGTATACATATGTATTTTTGAAAACCTCTCCTTTGCTGCGGTAGACTGGTAGAGAATGCCAAATTGCATTAAATCCGCCGTTTGTACACTAATTTTATATTGTGCAATAAAGTTTTAAATAATAATAATAGTAATACCTCAGGGACATAGAATAAATATAAATAATTATAGACCTATCAGTTTTGAACTAATAAATATAAAATATATGCCCAAGAACAAAATGGTTTCTAAAAAATCAGTTTCAGTTGTATAAAATCAAAAACCACTTGCTTAAAAAGTAAGATTCCGATTGGCACCTTATTCTTCGATATGAGCAAAGCCTTCGAGTACATCTGGACATACAACCAGACAAATTGCACAAATACGGCACAAATAAACTGCTACCTCTCAAACCGATATCAACGAACGGAAATAACAAAATTTAACTCTTTGACATAACAGCATAAAAACTTCAAAAACGTTTACACATCTGACTTCAATTGTGACTTCAAAACACAATTCGGAGTGCCTCAAGGCTGGATTGCTTCGCCTTTTCTATTTCTGACATATATAAATGACTTACCGAAAATTAAAAACCAAGACTTTCTCTCTCTTTCGTCTGTACACCAGGGTCTGTTTCAAACCCAAGAGCCAAAGAACAAGGCAGTTTAGTAAACACATAGATAAAAAATTTGTCCTCCAAAAATACAATCTTACTGTTACAGCATAAAACGCCTATCAAATGACATAAGGGGTTTGCCTATAGATCAATTTAATACTAAAATACGTTTGCGGTTTTTGAGAAGTGCTTTTATTCTATTAATAAATTTTCCAGTACTAAAATTATGAAAAGTATAATTATAAATTATACTCTTTAACATTGATGTGACTTGTCATATTATATACATCATAATATAAAAAAAAATTTATGACATAATTTGACCTTTATTTGTATCAACCAAAAAGCTAATAAATATAAGCTAATATATATTAATCTTTTATGGATATTTTTAATAAATAATGATAATAATAACCCTGACATTGCACTTTAGTTTTTACGAAAAATAACATTGACAGTAATTAAAACTAAAAATGCCAAGAGTTTTATCTATAGTTTAAAAAAATTGTGTCTACTAATTGTTACAATATTGAATATTTAACGTAAATTGTATATAAATAGAATCTCAACTTTTATACTATTTAATATAATTATTGTGCAATGCAAACGCTAATGTCCCATAAGGAACTAAATTGATTTGAACGCCATGAAGGCAGATTTTTATAGTACATCCATCTGTATCTTCTAGGACCTAATGTTAAAAAAGGTCTTGTCAAATAAATATTTTTCATTTACATTTTATTTCATTTGCTTTTCATTTCCTTTCTTTTTGAATATTCCGAGACATCAGCCTCGCCCAAATTTGGGGGTGGTTTCAGGGAATTTAATATGGACTACCCTACTTGCCTGGGCGGGCTGGGGGACTTCACGCATACTGTTGAAATAATTTGCTAGGGGTGAGGATTTCTTTACGATGTTTTCGTTCACCTTTAGAGAAGTTGGCTCAATGTTGTCAAGTTGTAAAAACACATTGGTACTATTAGTTACCGAGATCTAACCTGGGACCTTAAGATCGAGGAGCCATCGCTTTAAAATTTGCACCACCAATGGTCCATCTCAGATGTATTTTAAAGCAGATCGAATTCTGGATCTTTCTAGATAATTTTTCCACAAAAGGTTTCCACTGTGCTTCGGTATCCAATAAAACCTGGATATTTTGCCTGCGGTCATTCATGTTTTATAGTTTTATGTTTAGGCTCCCTCTAGTTAACTATACGATCATTCATTATCCTAATTCATTCACATTCATTCAAATTCAAATATTTATGTCTCAACATTGACATTTACTTGTTCTTATTGAAGTGAAATAAAGCATGACTCTACCACCAGTTCGAAAAAACCATCTTTAAGAAGAACTGGCAAGAAACTTGCACGGGTATATTTTCTTCAAAATAAATTTACAGTGTCTCTTATGTCTATACGAAGTTATTCTTATCTGCATCTGTTAGCGCGGTAAGTCTCCCTCCCCCCAAGTATCCAAACGACGAACACCCTAGGCTAGTGATTCCCAAAGTGGTCCAGGTGGACCTCCAAGGGTCCACGGGAGACTCGATGGGGGTCTTAGTTAGATCTTCAAATTTTTTTCGAGTTTTGGGAATACGTTGGAAATTTAGCTGCAGGGGGCACCAGGGGGTTCGCGATATGATTTTCGCAATAGTGGCTGGACGACTTAAGGTTGAAATTACTCCTAAAATTGACTCAATTTGTGCAAAGAAACTGGCATATTAATTTAAAACCCAATTTTTTTGATACTGCTAACTTTTATTGTAATAAAAAACTTTATTTTCTTCAACAGCCATGTTAATTATTATCTTTAGGGATAATGTTTAGGGGTTCGCTGTAATATGAAAACTTTAACAAGGGTACATGAAGCCATAAGTTTAAGAACCCCTGTTTTATGCTAAGCGAGGTTGTTTCTTTCATTCATTAATTGCTTGGCCTTCGTGTAGTAAGTACTGAACTAGATTAAATTCTAAAAAGTTTCATTGGGAAGATGATGACAAGATGTAACTACACTTTAACTACAATGTATGTAATACATTGTATAATGTGCTGCGTTGGTTGTCCAATGTCACTGCGCAATATAGTTGTAATTCTTCAGTTAGTCCTTGGTTAGTCCGTGTAAACGACCGGTATACTACGGAGAGGTTTTGTATATAATGCAGTCAGAATAAATAACGTTATGTCAAGTTGGATGTTTTATTTAATAGCTGCAAATATAACTAAAAAGGCGTGCACATACCCAGGCAGAAACGGGTGCCTGGGTATTCACCGCGTGTCAATTCCAAAAAGCCACTTCTAAAAATAAGCAGTTTATAATAAACGACAGCCTACTATCGGAGGTATTGCTGTTTTACTGGCATAACAAGATATCTTTACCATGGAAACTGTACTATATAATATGAATATCATTTAATCGAGACCACCATTTAAATTCCATGTATCGAGGAGCCATCCACATAGTGCCCTCGAGAAATAACATAAAGTTTGTTTTATCATAAATCTTGTATGTCTCTTGATTGGTTCACCGTTCCTATAGTAGGTATAGGAAACGGGCTCCTCAATACATCAAGTATAGAAACAATATAAATATTTCTATTCTGTTTCTACAAATAAAGCAATTTAAACTTGAAATCAAACACAGTAATATAATTCCAGTTAAAACAGACGAACAATTAGAGGTGAGTTTGTGAGATTATTAATTATTACAAATAAAATACAATACGACATGTGCTGAAATAGTTATTCAAGGTGAAATGTCAAAAATATCAGTTTTTTCAAGTTTCCCACAAAATATGTCCTCCTTTATTTTCTTTCCTAATAACCGCCGTTTCTGAGGAATGAAAGGTTTTTTTCGACTGCACTGCACAAGACGCCATTATTGATCTGTTTCTACGTCCAGGCATGGGTGCAGACGTGAATGCCGCCAACGCCGACAGCAAGCCGCCGCTGCACGTCGCTATCGCCAAGGGCAACCTTGACATAGTCGCGTACCTGCTGAAGCACGGCGCCAGCGTCCACATGAAGACACGGTAATTAACCTTAGACACGTGCTACGGGAGTGGATGTAACGAATATCAAATTCGAAATTTATATATTTATTTCTCAACATTGATAATTACTTGTTCTTATTGACGTCAAATAAAGCATGACTCTTCCACCAGTTCGGAAAAACCTTCGTGAAGTAATATATTAATAATTTCGAAATGGGAGGAAATTTTAAGTCCGTTGGTTCAATTAATTTATAAAATTTCAAATATTTTAGCAAGTTTTATTTAATTTCATGATTTAGGGCTGATTTTTCAACGCTTTTATCAGTAGAATACTTTTAAGGATTTGATATAATTTATATAGAAAGTCTTGTCAAGTGTCTTCATTTTATTAGTATTATCACTAATTTAAGAAAACCAACCGCGTTACAATACAATATATAATATAATCTTAAAAGAATGTCTAGTTTCAAAGTTATTATCCAGATAATATTTACTGGATGTTTGAAAAATCAGCCCTTAATCTACCCAATTAACTGTCATGCTTTGTGGTTTTTTTTATACCATTTATCACACAACGGTCGTGTGGCGTAGTGTTTAGTAGCCGTACCTACCAATACACAAAACTATTATAATATTATACTATTGTTGATATTTATATATGTATGTTTATTCTGGGTTCCCCCCCAGTTCGCTGTATGGTCATCCATAACACAAGCTCTGCTTACTTTGGGGCCATACAGTTGGTGTGTTTGTCTGGGGATTATTATTATTATTATTGTTATTATTATTAATTATAGTTATAATTAATAATAACTAATATAGTTTTGTATTACACACATATGTCATAGGAAACCCAGAATAAACATACAAACATCTATGTTCATCACACAAATGAATGCGGCCCGGCCAGAACTCAAACCTAGGACCTCCGGCGTATGAGGCAGGGCTACTTGCCACTACACCACTCGGTCGTCACACTAATTGCTAAATAAAACTAAAGAAAATCGCTGATTTGGAAGCAGTATCCAGCACCCTATCATTCTCATTAAACGTTATTTTTTCAGCACTGGCGACACAGCCCTTATGGCGGCAATAAACGTCGAGAACGAGAAAATTATCAAATTACTTCTAGAGAGCGGTGCAAGCATCCTCTCAATAGAGCCTAAGTATTTGGCGGATAATCTGGCAAATAGCGCTAAAGTCGGCGACGTCGGTAAATTAGAAGTGTTCAAAATGGCTGGAGCTGATTTGGAAATGACGGACGAGATGGGTCAGACTCCTCTGCACAAGGTAACCGTGTCAATCTCAATCAATCAATCAAATCGTGCCTCATTTTTGACAAAACTTCCTGGGTAAAAATCAACTTCAGGTTAGGTTATAGTTCGTGCAATTTACGAAGACAAGCGGAATTTACTCGTGGTAAACACGTATCTGTATATGTGTCACAGTGTGCGTGAGATTAAAAGCGAGTATGGTTAGCATAGAAGAATATAAAAAAGAAATGTCCTAGTATTTATTATAATTTTTTTTGCAAATAAATAAAATACATTAAGAAATTATTAATAGTCTTCATAAAAACTTTTAATATCAATTTCATTGGTATCTCTATTATGGAAAATGCAAGAACTGAGAACATTTTTAGCCTTCTTCACGGTTCAATAAGTAATTACCTTGTTTGGTTTTGAGCCTTAGTTATTATTGCCAGAATAACTTTGATAAATCATGTTTATTAACGGAAGCAAAAGAGCAAGGCGAGGCTTATTCATAAATTACAATTCCATGAAATGTAATTTTTTATATTGTGTAGGTAGGTGATTAAAAAAGTCAATTGCCATACATATACATTATTACTAAATACACTTAAATTTCTAAGTGGCATGTACAGTTTCTTACCAAGAGTATCTTTATTTCTTGTCCTAAGATTCATATAATCACCTACTACCTCAAAATATGCCATGTGTTTCTTAACAAATATTAGCATTTCAAACAAATAAATGCATGGAAGAGTGAGCAGTTTGAAAAGTATTTCAAAATTTAAATATTATTAATAAATTTAAAATTATCCTTCTATTGTACATTAATTAGGTAATATTGTAAAGTTCTTACATCCGCTATGTATTATTAAAAATTGGAAACTGTTTTGGCTAGTGAGATACTTATTGTTAACTTTTATTTATACGAAATATTGTAAGCCGTTTGTTTCTTGAATAAATAATTTAAAAAAATAAAAATAATTATATGTTTTTCATACCCGTTCATTGATACCCTATAATTGTTCACATAGAGGTGCGGTTGTTATAGACGAGTACATGGAATATTTAGCGCCCCGTATAGTTCGGTTTTTAGTTTAACAGAAGTTGGACGTATTGTATCGTGGCGTCCAAATGGCTGGACCGATTTCGAATAGTTTGTTTCTCGGGATTTGCCGGACGATGTAATAGTTTAGACATGTGTTTATTGAAATGATTACTTGAATTTTTATTTGTTCCAGGCGGTTATCTGTAACCAAATCCAAACTGTTAGGTATTTATGGGAACAGGGGTTTGGCCGTGATATAGCTGACATGTTGGGCCTCACACCGGAAGATTACGCTCGAAGGTTTAAAAGAGACGAGATATTGGCCATTTTCACAACCATTGAAAATAATGAACAGTAGGTAAAATTAAACCATACTTTTGTGAAATTATTTAATTGTTACAACCGTGTATTTTGCCTTTTTTATGAGTGTTTTTATAGTCACAGCAATAAAAAAATAAAATAAAAGGTGGATTCTTATATTTCTAAATGTAATCGTATCTAATTGTAAATTGATTTCACTCTAGTTTTGGTATACCAAAATACCAGTATATCCTGGATGTTTCACTATTTCGGATATACCGTCATTTCTTTAATTATTGTTATTATTTTAACACAACCGAGTAGTTAGTAGCCTTGGCTCACACGCCGGAGGTCCCAGGTTCGAGTACTGGCGGGGCATTCATTTGTGTGATGAACATAAATGTTTGTTCTCGGGTAATGTTCGTTGATATTTATATACGTATGTTTAGTGTGGGAACCCGGTCATCCATGACACAAGCTCTGCTTACTTTGGGGCCATACAGTTGTGTGATTGTCTGGGGATTTATTATTAGTTATTTAATTCCTGTACAAAATAACTCCATCTAGAGGCCGATCGAGTTATTACTTATACTATACTAGAGGGAAGCACAGAGCAGTGCTTTTTTTGTGGTAATAGAGTTTCTTTTGTAAGATTTCGTCTGATGCGGTACTTCAGTCCTTCAGTTATTGACCGCCGTGATAACCACATCCACGTGGTTCCGTTGCGGTTACAGGGGAGAAACAGCAAGTGCAAATACTGGAACAAGGGGAATCCCAGCTGAAGCCTACTGGCCGGCAACGCATCATTAGTCGATATAAAAATCACATTCAATAATCTTAAAGAAAAACATCTGCAACTGAAGATATCCATGCGAGGGACTTACCATTAGGCGTGCGAGCTAGTAGTATAATAAATAAATTAAATAGAAGACGCCTATCATATTCTGAAGCAATGTATCCGAGTAGATGGCGAGAGATTTTCCCGAGTTGCGAGAAATGACCAGGTGCGGTACTGTGCTGGCCTTACCGCTGTCGGATGAGGCCATAGCTCTGCTGTGGCTGGCAATGACTTAGGAATGCAATTTGTATCTCGCTTTAGTTATATTTAGACATTACGCAAGTTTTTTTTACATGTAACAATCGCTACTTAGGTATAGATATACAAAATGAAAAATGATCGCATGGTAAAGGCACTCTGGTTAGTATGTTTATTTAATACCGCCGCAAGCTGCATAACGATTGTTTTGCTAAAATTATTTTTAAGGCGCAGTATCCAAAGTCATGCGGTTATTTACTAGTTATTTAGGTACTTCTTCAAAAGAGTATATGTTGGCTTTACCTAAAACATTTTAAATTATACATAACTAATTTGATATATATTTCATAATATACAAGATAGATTATATTTCCAGGTGATTTTTAGGTTCATTTTCAGGTACCCATTAGACGACCGAGTGGTGTAGTGGTAAGTAGCCTTGCCTCATACGCCGAAGGTCCCAGATTGGAGTCCTGGCCGGGGCATTCATTGGGGTGATGAAAACAGATGTTTGTTCTCGGGTCATGGTTGTTTGTATTTATATATGTATGTTTACTATGCGTTCCACCCCAGTTCGCTGTATGGTCATCCATAACACAAGCTCTGCTTACTTTGGGGCCATACAGTTGGTGTGTTTGTCTGGGGATTTATTATTATTATTGTTTTCAGTGCAATGATATTTTATGAGAGAGGTCTTCAACACGTAACTGTGTATAAAATACACTTATTTTCTAACGAAAATGAAATTTCTTAACCGTGACGTTCAAATGTTTTACGTAAGTCATTATAAAGTAAGCGCTACGTTGATAATTATCAAATTAATGAACCAGCGCTAACTATTGCATCAGTCAGACTGAGCGGCGACATATTTATCGATAATAATTTTACATGTTTGTTTATGAACGGTTTCGAATGTCAAGCGCGACAAAGTTCACATGAATAATTGAAACAATTTTTAAAGATGAAGTTCTATTTCTCAAAAATCGAGCTCTTTCGTCGTGATGCGGCATACCAATATCTATTTATTCATTTTTTAAATCTTTTCTCAAATTTATTACTTTAAATTCTCAATCATTGACCGATCAAATAATTTAATTTTCGGTTGGAACATTTTGAAAGTCGACCTATTTTGATTTTTTTTTAAGTTCATACACTGGCAGCATACATACACGCCGCCACCGTCATCCATAGAAGTAGGCACGTCAAAATTGATTGAAGTCGCGCGCGCGAATTCATATCGTGCGTCTCACCGATTCGAACGCGGCCATGTGGTTCTCGCTCGACATTTTTATTTCAGTCAGTCCCTAAGAAATGAGACAGGCGCTCTACATATTTCCTTATTAAATGATAACACTACTTATAATCAAGTAGCGTAGCATAATATATTAATATTCCTCGAGTTGTTAATCTGCACACGTGTAAAAATAATGGAATTTCATAACGGAAATGCGGAAGAATGTGATAAAAAATCGCGCGCGAATCAAACTGATGGCGGGAACGTCGGAAATTCTAAATTCGAATTGAGTAAGTTGTGTTTTTAATATTTCTGGTTAGATATACTTTACGTACATATAAGTAAGTGAGACATTTTTGTTTGAATTTTTTTTCTTAGTAATAACAGCTTTTAGTTAGTAATAAGTGTTTTGTCTCTTATTGTAAATAAATAAATAAATTCAATCTGAATAGAACAAGTTTAGTGATGAGAATTTAAGTACACGCGTAATATCATCAATGCCATAGATTAAAATATTAAACTAGTTTTGAATATGTATTGAAGCTATAATGTTTTGTTTCGTGAACTGATTATTATTTTTTTATCATTCTTTAATACCGATGTTATCTTTATACATATATAAGTTTATTTATTTGCTTTGTTTTAGATAGGTAGAGAAAATTATAATCATTGTTTGCATAAATTATAGCCTAGAAAAAACTCATATTTTTAGTTTTATTATTATCATTAAAAAACGAAAGGTATTATTACCTATATTTTATGTCAAGTTATGTGAGGTAATATCTTAAGACGATAAATAAAATAAAAGGCTGGAAACTTGGTTTCTTTTATGTCTGTAGATTTTTGATAAAATATAAAAAAGGGCTGTTATTCGTTTGAAATGAAAAGAAATGAAATATTTATTTCTGAACATTGACAATTTCTTATTGACGTCAAATAAAACATGACTCTACCACCAGTTCGTAAAAACCTTCGTGAAGAAGAACTGGCAAGAAACTTCACTTGGTGTATTTTTTTCAAAATAAATTGACAGAGTCTCTTTATGTCTATACAACATTATTCTTATCTGCATCTGTTACATCTGTCAATTCAATTAGTTCTGAGCTCGTATGGAGCTCCACATCAGACAAAGCGTGCAGTCACGGCTGATATCTATATTTGTTCTTCATCGAACCGAATCTTAAATCTGTATACAGTGCGTGCAGACATGCAGCTTAAAGTGTTTACAGGCGGTTTGTAAACTCAAATTTTGGAATTAAGAATCATTTGTGGAATCAGACACCTAAAATATACAGCTACGTCAACATTGACTTCTTTGTCTAGCTTTCCCTTAATTTGTTCAACGCTTGCGATTTAGGTCTCATAGCATTTGAAATTGAAAGGCATGTGGAACGCAGAAAAATTACCGTCCTGTAGCGTCGGGTCGCTCACTTCCCTCTAATATGGTTTTGAAGGCGTTGGCTGGTTCCCGCGTTAACTTGTGAACGGGTGCCGTTTGAGGGTGTTCATCGTTTGGATACTTGGGGGAGGGAGACTTGCCGAGCTAACAGATGCAGATAAGAATAATTTTGTGTAGATGTAAAGAGAGAGTGTAAATTGATTTTGAAAAACATATACGCGTGAAATTTCTTGCCAGTTCTTCTTCGCTTCTTCAGGTAGAGTCATGTTTTATTTGACGTCAATAAGAACAAGTAATTGTCAATGTTGAGAAGTAAATGTTTGAATATGAATTTGACCTGACGTACATAAGTCACATGTACCTGTCCTGTCACATAATTCTTCCAACGACTATGTGAAACTTGTAAGTGAATTTTGTTTGCCTACTTTATTTTTTTTCTTATATTTGGGAAACAAACAGTTATTTACAATTCTTATTTACTAAAGTTACAATAGCTACAACACAAACTATAAACTATACAGTATTCGTAATGTTTGTGTTTTATTTACATAAGGGGACGATGGTAGATTATACAGGGTGTCCCAGAAATGACACGTAAGGGTGACACTGAAGATAGATGAGCTTTAGGCCTATCTGATAATACCAACATGCCTCTAGTAAAAAGTTTTCTGGTTTTCGAAATATTGCCACTTTTTTGATTTTTTATGAAATTTCCATTTTTTGGTGCTTTTTTGCCGACAGCTGCAATAAACATCTTTAACTCACGTTTTTTTTTTAACAAGGCTATCGTTATTAGTTAGTTGAGACAACCTAGTAATAATGTTGACGGAAACTAGCACACTATGCTATGAAAAAGAGTTGAATTGTTTTATTTTATTTCATTGCGAAAAACCTGACTAAAGTTTAACTAATTGCTGTGAAAAAAAAAATGTATGGCGATGATACTGCACATTATCTTAAAAAATTGCTTGTTTAATGACCTTTTCAAAATAGCATCACAATAGCTATTTTTTTAAAACCAAATCTTAGGTAAATTTAACTTTTTCATAAAAGACGTGCTATTTGGAAAATGGTACAACTGCATGATAATGCTTAATAACAGGTCCAGGTGTCTTTTGTGGCAAAATTACTAATAAATGAAATTGCAGAAGCACATACCTCCATCTACCTCCAGTGTCACCCTTACGTGTCATTTTGCAGCTGACAGCCAGCGCCTCAGTCAAGACTTGGGGTATTATGACGAGTTGTGACCTATTTAGCAACGCTATTTAATTTAAGTTTTGAAATGTATTTTTCCTATTTGTTGTTTTATATTTATTGCCAAATAAATTACTTTTCTTTCTTCTTTCATAAGTCGAGATGTTTTTATTATTAAAATTTAAACAATTTTTAAGGAATCATTTTAAAATTAAGAATTATTCTTGTTTGATCAATTTTGAATTAATTAATATGAAAACTAAATTTAAATCTTTAGAGGTGTCTTGAATATTAGAAGGGTATGAGTGAATTTAGAAGTGTCCGTATCACACATTAAATGCAAAAATATATCTACTTAGTGTTGTTGTATGTTAGTTCTAGATTCGATAAATTTTTTGTCAATTCTATAAAATTATTATTGTTTCAATTTTGTTTTGGTATCTTTGGCACTCTGGCCTCGGCACAAATGCCCATTAAATTATGATGACAGATCCAAGCCGGGCAAGCTTTTATAGGATTTTTCATTAAATGAATTTACTGTCGCATTTTACGGCAAGTATTAAAAAAATAACAGCATTATATTAATAATATTTTTTATTGCTTATTCCTTCCCTTCAAGACAGGAGTGAGAAATTCCACCTGCCCTGCAAGAGAGGCAGCATCAGCGGGGTCGACACTCACGACCTTTGCTCCGACTCCTCCTCCTCCCTGCTGAAGGCTGGGCGCAATGAGAGGAAGGTCCTTGTGCTATATACTGGAGGAACCATTGGGATGACAAAGAACTCCTCTGGAGGTAGGCCACCGATGATATAAATAAAAGTATAAAGTGATATTACACAAAATGGTGCTTAAAGAATGAATAATCGAAAGGAAAGAGGGTTTTGGGTAACATTTATTTATTAAAAAGGTATACCAACAGCATTATACATAATAATATTATTGGATAACATGGGTCATGTACATACTATATTATTCTTATGTATAAGCCTATTACAGGTACACAGCATTGTTATTAAACATAAGCAAGGTAAAGTAATGTGGAATAATATAACTTAATATATACGAACAACTTAACTATTCAACTAAATATAAATGTATAGAACTTTTTTTGAAAGCATAGAAGAAATCGTTGAAAATATCCAGCTCTGGGTATTGAGATGTTATTTGGCTATATTCGAAATAATTCTGGAGAGTGGATGATGCAGGCCAGCTGAGGTACGACGATTGTTTTAAGGACGCGTATTAAAATATTTTATCCTTAGGTCTATCAGAAATTCCGTGTGAAGTGAAGGCCAGATTCCTTGTAAAAGCGCGTTGAACACTTTCTACGCGCTGGGAAGATATGGCATAGTCCGGGTTCCAGCAGTAGAGGCAAATTCTATTTGAGAACAGATGAAACTGTCGTAGAGCCCCATTTTTGTACTTATTTTTTTAAAACTACGGGTATTTCGCATTAAAAATCCTAACATTTGGGCTGCTTTACTAACAAATTTATGTATGTGCGCCGAAAAATGTAGTTTATTAGGTATTTATAATTACGCCTAGGCTGCAGATCTCTTTAACTTGCGCCAGTTCAGCACCGTTAATATGGTACAGTGAAGTAATAACGTTTATTTTTTTTTCGTAAAGGCATTAGTGTAATCCAGTTCCATACCATTCATACGGCACCAATCATTCACTCTATCTAAAACGTTTTGGAGCATCTGTTTATCATTAAGATTATCAATTATTTTATATATTTAAAAGTTATTGGCAAAAAGAGAGACTTTAATAAATAATGTACAAACAGGTGGATCTCCGAATTCAGCATAATAAACATTAGTTTGTGAAGCATTTACAACAACTGTCTGCGGTCTATAGGCTAGATAGGAACTAAACCATTTCAATAAAACGTCTTCGACACCGTATATTTTTAATTTGGACACCAGTAAGTCGTGATTTACTTTATCGAAAGCACTAGACATATGTGTATAAATAGTGTCTAATTGTGAACCTCTATCAAGTTCATTAGCCATCTGAGACGAAAGAAACGAGATTAGTGTCCACAGACCTACCATTTCTGAAGCCGTATTGAAAATCAGTGAGTGATGGTTTAGTATGTTTGTAAAAACGTTTAGAACGCTAGATACTAAGTCGCGAAAAGACTCAAGTCGTCCACATCTAATGTAATTGCTATGAAGGTGAGTAGTTAAGCTTCACGCCTTAACTGTACAACCGATCCTTATTAAATTGTTCATGCATAATCCAAAAAAGGAAATAGGTATGGAAAATGTGTTTTTATCTAGAAAATAAATATTGCTTCCATCTCTAGTTTCTATTTAGGATATATAAAATCTAGTAAATGACTAAATAAAGACACTTTAAACCAGATTCTTGAGGCAGAAATAATTTCAAATAAATGTAATATATTGACAATAATTCCAAGTAAAAAGTTTTATTCAGTTGAGTGTCTAAAATGTCATTAATATGAAGTATTAAAATCGTATAAATCAGTGCCACAAAAACAATATGGGTTCCGCAACCCTCTTTCTCAGAGGTTATTTTTTAAATCAAAATTGTTTTACGAGTATTTTAAATTGAACGTCACTGCAGTGAACTTTCGAACTAATCGTACATCGTAGTTCTATACTTTTGAACTTACATACGTCGCGTTTTGTGATTGGAAGTACAGTAGCGGAGTGTAACCTAACATTTGGTGACCATTTATCCATTTTTATCCATCCAATTTTTCTGTTGTATGTTATTTCTTTTGGACCATAATATCATAAACTCTAGCACCCTTTTTATAAAGTTCTTTTTTTTTGGAGTTATTTAAAAATATTTTTGGTGATCGTTTAAATTATACCCAAATATTAATTATAAATCATATGGTCAAGCAGTGAAGTTGTTTTCTTTATCTCCTGCGACTCATATACAACAATAAAAATCTCAAATTTTGTCAATGAAGTGACTGAAGACGGAAAAGTAAAAGGTCATATCCAAATCTTAAACATAATTGACATATTTGTGACATCTTGTCCACAGCCCTGGCTCCCGAGAAAGGTTCATTTGAGAACCTGGTCCGCATGTACCCACAGCTGCATGACTTCGACACCTGGACCAAAAGTATTAGAGATCCAAAGTTTGATAAATCGTTTCTTATTTTACCTGGTAAGTGTGCTTGGCGACCACATGTCTGGGAATTAGAATTAAAGGGGCTTTTCATACTAATTATTACATACGCGATACTCAGCAACAAGTTGAGGTTAGATCTGATTTAGACAGTCCTACGGCCGTACTGAAACGGTTAGTTAAGATTCCTAATTAAAGGTTTTACTTATCAAAAAATTATAATAAATCATAATAGATAAAGTATACATTCGCCAAGTAAAATCAAAAGTTAAGGAGAGCCTTAGTGTGACCCTAAGACTGCCTGAATATCACCTCTATTAATAGGGGGTGAGTGGAGCATATTGCAAAAGCCTTTTACCCCAATAATTTTACTTACTCATCATTCTTAAACTCATGACCACACGAACACTTTATGCTGGTTAAAATAAAGCTAGTCCTAATGTTAGTTGCAAGAAAAAAAATGTATGATTTACCTACGCTCTTTATACTTCAAGATAATCAAAATTGTTATGAAACGATTACGTAGTGTGGGATTCGGAACACCATGCAAGCCCTCTATAAATGTTCAATCAGTACTTTAAGAGCCAAAACTATGACAGTAATAATATTGAATTCCCATATAAACAGGCCAACTGCATGAGCTTGTGTTATGGATGACCATACAGTGACCTGGCGGTAGCACAATACACATACATAGATAAATATAAACAGCCGTGACCCGAGTTCAAACATCTTACCACATAAATTGTTGCCCCGACCAGCACTCGATACTGGGACCTCCGGCGTATGAGGCAGGGCTCCCACCATTGACGCCACATGGCCTTCAAGCTCATTTTAGATCCCTTGCAAGCAGCATTCGACTAGTGTCAATTCTAGCTAGAAACAAAGTACTGTACTATAGAGTAGTGTAAACAATCTTGCCGTTTTTGTCTAGAAAACAATGACCTAAAAGTGAAGATAACCTATAAAATCCTGGAGTACGACGAACTGATGGACTCTTCGAATATGACAGAGGACGACTGGGTCCGAATAGCTCAGGATATAAACGTGAGTCCTACTCGTTTAACTACACTATATACCTATACCTATATACCGTCACTACATTATATACCTAAGGTGTCTTAGCGTTGTCTACATTTTTTTTTAACTCAAAACTTTCTGAATTCTCTGTTTTGGCTGATACTTCCATATGATGATTGCCATACTTCTTAAATTCTGACATTTGTAATGTCCGGTTATATTTGATACCTCTGTCGGCTATGTTAATTTTCATAATTTTTGTTTAAAAATAACTGATAAATATTGTGAGAAAGTATTATGTTCAATAAATGACTGTAAAACACTTTAAAACTCTCATGTTTACTAGCCTGACTTGGTATGGGAAGTCAATGTTTATTGAAGATGAATAGTTTTTGGAACTAAAATCATGTTTTTTGTGTTTTCAAAAAGTAATGTTGCCTTCTTATGACTAAAATGAACAAAGACCTTAACAAAAGCGTAACATAAAATCCAAAACCCTGTATGTTTAAATTACGTACAGGAGCCGCATAAATCAGACCATAAAAAAAAACAAAGCTAGCAAAGGTATTAAAAAAAGAACAATTTTCGCACGTCCAAGTTTTAAAAGCGTCTATACTGCCAGGACAGCGTATTGTGCGAAAAAAGGTTTTACGCTGGCACAAGATAAAAAGCAACGGTTTGCAACGCGGCATTAATCAATAATCCTACGACGAATGATGTCCTTAGTGGGCGCCATTTACCATGAGGTGGGTCCCGCTGTCGTTTCCCGGCTATGACAATAGTAAAAAAGAATGTGCACAAGTGCCACTGGCCTATGAAAATAAGTTCACATCGTGTAGAATATAAACCATCTCTTGGGAAAAAGTAAATGCTTCCTGCAAATAACCTAATTCAAATTCAAATATTTATTTCTCAACATTGACAATGACTTGTTCTTGTTAACGTCAAATAAAGCATGACTCTACCACCAGTTCGGAAAAACCTTCGTGAAGAAGAACTGGCTAGAAACTTCGAGGGTATATTTTTTTCAAAATCAATTTACAGTGTCTCTTTATGTCTATAGAACATTATTCTTATCTGCGTCTGTTAGCTCGGCAAGTCTTTAATAACCTTTCAAGACATTTTATGTAAATAATAGTTATTGCACGTTGTAATAATTCTTGCAATCAAAATAATTTATTTTCGTCAGACCTGCTGGTAGTTCCCGAGATAAGCGCATTCAAACAAACAAAAGATGTCTTTCAAACTTTATGACATAGTTGCTTGCATAGAGATTAAATTGTGCTCGGCGGTGCTTACCAGTTTCGCCAGTAAGTATATTTGATATTCTATATTCAAATTACAATCATTCCTATACTAAGATAAAACAAATTATTAGTCAACAAAAAATTTATAGATTTATGGGTAATATACTTGGTTATATACTCGCTATATGGTGTCTTTGGTCTGGTCCAGTGGCCTGCCACTCAAAAGTTTTGCGAAAAAAAGTTTTATGTATGGGATGCTGGTGTTTTACAATTTATTTTGAAAATTCGATTATTTAAAAGTAAAAATATATATTTGTTCCAAATTTTTTTGGAACGGGAAGGGTTCATTATATTCTACACAACCAAGTTTGCGTAAGGAGGATTGTTTCGCGCGGTATACTCCACAACCTTACTGAAGCTCAGAAGCAGGCGCGCGTGGAATGGCGCCATGATATGACTGATAAATTTAAAGCAGGTTCTTCCAGCCATGTGAACGATATCATAACAGGTGATGAATCTTGGATCTATCAATACGATCCAGAAACAAAGAACCAGTCAACAGTATGGCTGTTTCAAAGCGAACCAACGCCTACGAAAGAGAAGCGATCGAGAAGCGCTGGAAAATTTTTGATTGCCAATTTTCTCTCCTTAATGGTATTTAGGATCGATTCCCTTAGGAAACCAAAGAAGCATCAATGCTGAGTACGCTACCAAATGCTTGCCAGAAGTTTCTGGCTGCTGCGTGCGTGTGACAAGCGACCGAACACGGGACTCCAAAGCTTTTTGCTCCACCACGACAACGCGCCCGCGCACTCCGCGTTCAAGACGAGGGTCTTCCTAAACACCACACCGGTAAAACTTTTTGGTCATCCGCCTTACTGCCTTGACTTACCACTGTGTGACTTCTTCTTTTTCTCTAAAATCAAAAACCAACTCAGTGGGATACAGTTTTCATCGCCAGAAGATGCGCCCACTACGTTCTTGTGGAGGATGCTAAAATGAAAAAGAACAGTGTGTTGTTAATGACGAGGATTAGTTAGATGCCTTAGAAAAATAATAGCCCGATATTTTATGTACACTTGTCCTTTTATTTTTACAGTCAATTTGACAACTTCAAAAATACAGAGTAAAAAAAATATAAAAACAGTTTGCGTTGGCAACAGTATACTCGTTTATACTCGTAGTTACTTGTAGGCCTTTGTATTTCGAGGTACAATTTTCGAGAAAGTACTCACTTTCACTTCACTTTTGCTCACAAGAAACTTTCAAGGGCTAGAAGGCTGAGTCAGTAACTGTCAGAACATTATTACAAGGGACAATCAACTTTGTCGTTTTATCATGTGCACGTGAACTTCACCCGTACAGTGAAAGACCTCATTTTGCCCATTGCACTTGAAATGAAATGAAATGAAATGAAATGAAATGAAATGAAATGAAATGAAATGAAATATTTATTTCTTAACATTGACAATTACTTGTTCTTATTGACGTCAAATAAAACATGATTCTACCACCAGTTCGAAAAAAACCTTCGTGAAGAAGAACTGGCAAGAAACTTCACGGGTATATTTTTTTTCAAAATAAATTTACAGAGTCTCTTTATGTCTATACAAAATTATTCTTTTCTGCATCTGTTAGCCCGGCAAGTCTCCCTCCCCCCAAGTATCCAAACGACGAACACCCTCAAACGGCACCCGTTCACGAGTTAACGCGGGATCCAGCCATCTTGCGCTTAATACCTACCGGGCGCTGGTTCGCCGGCGGCTGTGAGCACAGTAGGTCGCCGTATCGCGTTCGCGTTAAGTTCATTGTTGCATGCAGGCGTCAGCGCGCGCAGATATTACGTTTAGTCATAAAGGTGGGCACGCCATTTTATTTACGGGGTATTTTATATGGTACATGTTTAGTGATATAATAATAATATAAAATGACAATAAATCCCCAGACAAACACACCAACTGTATGGCCCCAACGTAAGCAGAGCTAGTGTCATGGATGACCATACAATTAACTCGGGAGCCCACCCAGAATAAACACATATATAAATATCAATAACCATGGCCCAAGAACAAACATCTATGTTGATCACACAGATGAATGCCTCGACCAGGACTCGAACCTGGGACCTGTGGCGTATGAGGCAACTAACCACTGCACTACTCGGTCGTCGAGTATCCCTTCTTATATTAAAAGATTATTTATCTATATATCTAGACATACATTATCTTGAAACATCACGTGATATATTTTATTTGGAGTAAGCCGGTAAAACCGCTTCTTATGGCCGCATCTAGCGGTAGGTATTTACCAAAAATAGCGGAATATTCCGGGAGCAGTCCAAAGCTAGTGAAAAGATAATATTGAACGTTATAAGATGTAGAGGTGACCCATTTTACAAATTACATTATTTATGTATGTATGTAAGTATGTTTACAAATTACATAATTACATATTACACAAAATTACAAATACATTATTATTATTATTTATTACTAGATGATGAGGAGATTGGGCTTCAAAAATAGGAGGTAAAAATCTCTGTAAATGATTGTTGAACTTTGTTCTGACTCATCTCAATATCTTTTTCTGAGTTCAATCAAAAGGTTGCTTATGCACCCTGACAAATAGGGAAAACATTATTTAAAGCTGAATACAGAATACAGCTCTTGGCATGTTTCAAATTAGGTAACTTTCCACCCGTCTTTCGATACCCATGTAAGTCATTTTTGTTATTAAGTTATATATAAGTTAATAACAGAAATTATGTGAATAACAAACATGGTGATTTCACTTTCAAGCGCCACAAACAAACTGACTTTCACATTTGATAAATGTTGTTAGTCGTATATCCTCCATCCTAGAGAGAAACATATTTACTAGTTTATTAGTTTGACAAATGGGCACTTAACCCTTTCGACCTCGCCTTGGACTCCTCTATAATGCGGCCAGATGATGAACCAATATAATTTAATTGAATTAATTGGCGGAATATTTACATTTATGTAGGTTTTTTAGTCTTGTTGTTAAAATATGCAAAGGTATTTGTTTACGTTTTTGATATTGCAAGTGTAACAAAAGCTTACAATTTTTGTAAGTTTGCACATGTTACCTACAAACATTTCAGTAGTTTCAGATTTATTTTATGATTACAAAGAAATATAAATAAAATATTGAAAAAAACAATGTTTTGTCTTTTGATATGGACAATTAACTAGATATTAAATAAAATATTGAAAAAAACAATGTTTTGTCTTTTGATATGGACAATTAACTAGATATTTGATATCTGTATAAAGTCATAACAGTCCTTTTCAAATACGATAGATAATTAGATTTAGGGTTTGTGGCTGTCGTTTACAATATAGCAGCAGTTAAAATAAAATAAATTATGCCCTTGAATGTGACCGTAAATTCGAAAAGGAGATCGGTAGGCGTATAAAAATCATCGAAATTACACAAGGGGTAGCGAAACTTAATCGGGGGCAGAGGCACTACGTGGCAGTAATGTATGGCGCTCTGCTAGGGCACCTGCTTGATTAAGGTCTTTAGAATTCCAGGGTGAGGCCTTTCTCCTTAGTAAGAGTTTTGTCGACCAATAGCGAATCGTTCTCTTTAGTTTTGTCGAAATATGGAGTTGAGATAATTGTTACTTTTTGTTGATTTTAGGAATATGTTTTCTTTGTAAGTGGCGTCCGGGCCCATGTATTCTTCGTAGGTGTTATATTTATTAATAGCGATTGTGATTATTATCTCACCTAATGGCTGTCCAAAATCACGAAATGTCACAAGGGGGGGGGGGTGTAGTAAAATATCATGTGTATTTATTTTTTCGGCAAACGCGCGATAGTGAACCGAAAAGGGTCGTTCCGTGTAATTTTTTTTTTCGTCAAACGCGTACAAAATCGAAAGCGGCTTGTAGTGTGAAAATAAAATTAGATGATACTCATACCTGTATTTAATAAATATTAAAAGGGGGAGGGGGGGGGGGGGTTAAAATGCCAAAAAAACATCACATGATTAATGGACGGCCCCTAATGATGCGTTGCCGACCGTAGCCTTCAGCTGATATCGCAACTGTCCCAATAACTGCACTTGTTGTTCCTTTCCTTTGACCGGAACACAAGCACGTAAACGTGATCATCACGGGGGTCGGAATAAGAAGGACTGTGGTGTCATCCAGCCGAGCTCCTAACAATAAGTTGTCTGTGGAATGTTCCAGAAACACTACAACTATTTCGACGGGTTCGTGGTGCTGCACGGCACGGACACGCTGCCGTACACGGCGTCGGCGCTCTCCTTCATGTTCGAGAACATCGGCAAAGCTGTCGTTATCACTGGCTCTCAGGTAAAAATGTTGCCAGAACTTAACTGACTATTGAAGAAAATCAAGTCCAGTCGTGATTTAACCAACTTCAAAATACGAAGAGGTTGTGAATTGCTCGCGTTAGAAATGGTCTTTTGTTTTTTTTCTTACATTTTTATTTAATAAATACTGAATGAATCGTACAGACTTGCCCATCATTTTAAGATTACAATGTTCTACATTACTAAGCCCCTTAAAATGAACTTCAGTTAAATCATGTGTCTTATCTAGAAACGAGACGATATTTCTTAAAGAGTCTTGCTTTGTCCCACTCTTAAGTAAGATTTATTTATATTAGCGATTTTCAAAAACGAATACATAATGTACAGTTTTATCTTCCTGTAAAAAGTTATGTTCAAGTTAGTCTCAACAAATGTGCCTATGTACACAGATCCCGATCTTCGAGCCGCGGAGTGACGGCGCGGATAATTTCGTGACCTCCATTATGATCGCAGGTGGCCTCAACATCCCGGAGGTCACAGTGTACTTCGGGAACAAGCTCTTGAGAGGCAATCGGTGGGTTACTTTATATTTCTTATCTATGATTGCTCGGAAGAAATGAACGGTGCAAAAATAAAAATAAATCAAAAAGTGTATTCCGATTTGATTGAAGCAAACTAAGCATTTGAATTTCGGTATCACTTACATTATTGCAAGTTTTTGTTACGTCCGCGCGTTTTATGCAAGAAAGTTACTTTAAATACCTCCCTTGCATAATCATGTTCGCGGACGCGAAATATATTTCAAAACAAGTCAATGTTACTGGTTAATGTAACTTTAACTGGCATATTTAGGTATATCTTAAATGCATTGGTCCTACTTTTGCGTTAGGGTTTACATTGATTACAGTTATATTAGTGGTTATTTTTACTTTTTACTGCTGTTTTTAATTTTTACTTACAAGATTATTTGCTTTTATCAATTATTTTTTATTTTTCCATAATTAAGATTAAGTTTTTTAACTATTTAGATACAACCAAAACCTGTACCAAGAAAAGTTACAAACACAATCCCGCATCTGGCTCCGACCCTGGTCTGTGTATATTTTAGATAAATAATAAAGAAAGCAGTATATTATTATTAACCTTCAGGTTGAACCAATAACCAGATAATAAACGTCTGTATCTTATAACACTATTTGGATAAAAATAATAATTTGTCATGCTTGCTTTTCAATGACCTATTGTTTGTGTGTTATTTTTATCTTCTGTCGAGAGTCTATCTTTAAGTATTATTATTGTAGTGTATTATAATTTATGTACAGAAATAACATTTTTTTTTTGATTTTTATTAACACTTTAAATAAAAAATACAAGAAAAAACTCTTACACTAATCACTATACATTAAAAAATAAATTAGAAGAGTACTTGACGTTGACAGCTGTATTAGTATGAACTGTGTCACAGCTGCCAGCGCTCCCGAATTGGTACTTTATGTTCAGTTTCAATATCAAATTTCAAAATATAACTTAAATACTCAGTTAGCTCATTCATCAATAAATCACAATTTTTCTGTACAAATTATTGTTTACCTTCACTATTTAGTTATAAAATACATTTACATATATATGAATCAGTCCTAGAGAATATCCTCTGTCTCCATGTAATTTAGCCTTATTTGCTATGTTGTAGAGTTTGCAACTAATAACATAAAACTGACGTCTTGCAAGTTCAGTATGGTGGGGGACCGAAGGACATACCTTCCATACATTACGCTTGTTTGAAAGTTTGAATGCCATAGTTTTGTGCTTACGTATTACAGTGTGGAGAATGTATAGCTGTCTTACTGTGAGTACTGGGCATTCCCTGTACAATAATGTGGTACTATACCTGCGTGGTTTTCCAAGTATTACCTTTAGAATGGCTCTTTGAGCACGCTCAAGCTGAAGAACAGTAGATACTCCAGCACTACCCCAAACTACAATGCAGTATGTTAGAATGCTCTGAACAAGGCCATAGTAAACACACATTAATGTTTCCATGTCAGCAGAGGACCTAAGTTTTCTGAACATGGGAATCAGTTTACTCACACGAGAGGTCAAGTTATTGATGTGTTGAGTCCAGTTCAGGGATGAGTCAATTGTCAGTCCCAGATATTTTAGACTGGGGGCACACTCAATGAGCGGACAACTACAGTTTGACATATTGTCGCAGCCATGCACTTATATAACTGAAGACATCCTTGTCTAAGAAGTGTGTATTCACTCTTCACTGAAAGCCCAGATTTGCTTGTCTTGAAACCAGACGACGGCAGAACGTTCCACTGTTTGACCACGTGAACCAAAAACGAGCTGTCGAAGCGCTTTGTTCAGCTTTTCGGCACGTCTACCATAAACGGATAGAACTTGTGTCTGCACCTACTCGACCGGTGGACGAAAGGAAGGGTAGAGAGTTCAATCATCCAAATAATATCTCATAGTTTTATATGTTTTATTTCAGATGTCGAAAACTTTCAGCGAATCACTTATACGCCTTTAACTCTCCAAATTGCGTCCCACTGGTGGAGGTAGGCATTACTATGGAAGTGAACAAAAAGGCGATATTTTATCCGACAAAAATACAGAAGTTTCGTCTGCACCCGATGATGTCCAAGAAAGTGGGACTTGTGAGGATGTTCCCGAGTATTAGTTCTATGGTTATAAAGGCGTTCTGCCAACCGCCTATAGAAGGTAAGGCCATGGTTGACCTGTCATTAGTATTCTTTAATTGCTAGTTAGATAAACGGCCGAGAAGCGTCAGTGGTGGTACCTTACATCATAAGCTGGAGGTCCCAGGTTCGTATCCTGGTCGGGGCATACATATAAGTACAAAAGTACGTCTTCTTATGGTAGCGTTGGGTGACGGGTTGCTCACTTCCCTCTAATGTGGTTGAGGAGGGCTATGGCTGGATCCCGCGTTAACTCGTGAACGGGCGCCGTTTGAGGGGAACACCCTCAATCGTTTGGATACTTGGGGAGAGAGAGACTTGCCAAGCTAACAGCTGCAGATAAGAATAATTTTGTATAGACATAAAGAGACATTGTACATTTATTTTGAAAAAAATATACCCGTGAAGTTCTTGTCAGTTCTCCTTCACGAAAGTTTCTGCGAACCGGTGGTAGAATCATGTTTTATTTGACGTCAATAAGAACAAATAATTGTCAATGTTGAAAAATAAATATTAATAATTTGAATTTGTGATGAACACAAATGTTTGTTCTCGGGTCATGGTTGTTGATATTTATATATGTATGTTTATTCTGGGTTCCGCCCCCAGTTCGCTGTATGGTCATCCATAACACAAGCTCTGCTTACTTTGGGGCCATACAGTTGGTGTGTTTGTCTGGGGATTTATTTTTGTAGGCTAAGCTCAAAATTGTAGAGCTCACGAATGTCATACGATGTTAGAAAAGGCAAGCTATGAATGTCGTTACCTACAGCGACGTAATATTCGTGATGGGAAAACCTGAATCCACAATCACATCGTTGGTCAATCCCCTTAAATAAACGAATACATATTTAAAACCACTTGTGAACGTCCGCGTGTTATTGCATAGCTCGTATAATGAACTGTGCCTCAACAGGCGTGGTTCTGGAGACGTACGGCGCCGGCAACATGCCCTCGAACCGGCAGGACATCTTCGCAGCGCTGGTGGAAGCCGTGAAGCGAGGCGTCATCGTCGTGAATATCACGCAGTGCATCTCCGGTGCCGTCTCACCCCTGTATGAGACTGGGAAGGTAACGCGAGTTCAATGGATAATTGTTTTCATCAGTTAATGGTTTATCATTTGATTAAATTTAAACAGCGGGAGATTGGGGACGTTGTGGTCCTAACTCAATTAAATTTCTTTCATTTATGAAAATTTTGAGTGAATGAGTCGCGTGGTGACAGTCGAATTGGGACTAAGTTAGAGTAGGTAGTTTAGTAGGCGAAAACAAGGACGTGACTTGTGCGGCTTCTCGCCTACATTTCTCTACTTTACTTCAATCAAACGGGTAGATGAGGACATTTAGGACTTTGTCTCTCTAAAAGGTACTTATGCTTGCTTGCTAAGTAGTGGTTTTTCTTAGTCAGATAAATAATAATAATAATTTAAAAAATTTAATGTTGACTCTACGATTTGACATCATAAACCAGTCAATGGAAGGGTTAACGAAATATTTGTTTATTAAAAAGTAAAATTAGATAACACAATCCGACCGAGTGGCGTAGTGGTTAGTGGTGTGGTTCGAGTCCTGGCCGGGGCATTAATTCGTGTGATGAACACAGATGTATATTTACTTTGGGTCCCCCCCAATTCGCTGTATGGTCATCCATAAAACAAGCTCTGCTTACTTCGGGGCTATACAGTTGGTGTGCTTGTCAGGGGATTTATTTATTTCTTACGTCAATTCTGTAGCCTAAAAAACAATATTAAAATATATGATTATAATTACTCAGTATGCTTTCCTAGATATTGGCGAGCCTCGGCGTGATCTCTGGGTACGACATGACTCCGGAGGCTGCGCTCGCGAAGCTGTCCTACGTACTCACAAAAGACGATCTGACATTAGAGGAGAAGAAAGAGGTAACAAACAGCCATCTATCAAAATGTTTATTCATTTAACTTAGGGATGTGGGTTTCTCAAGATGTTTTCCTTCACCATTTGATCAGTCGGCTTTATGTACTTCAGTTGTAAAAACGCATTGGTACTTTTGCCAGTCACCGGGGATCGAACCCAGGACCTTGTGGTTGAGAAGCCAGCGCCTCAACCACAGCGCCACTAAGACAAGTTACTAAAGCTGTTAAATAGGAGAACCTGGACTCCTCCACCAGGCGAGTTCTTAACCACCTTCTCCCTCTTGCTAAAGGACGGGAAATTGCAGACCTTATTTTCCTGCTGAAGATAGCCTCTGGTTATATTGATCGCCCTGAACTACTCAGCCAACTTCACCTCAGTTGTCCTGCCAAACCTCTTAGAAATAATTCACTTCTGTATTTACTACCCTTAGTATCTATGAATTATAGGCAAAACACCTTTATTTAACGAGCGAGCAATAATTTTAATAAATTGACTTAAAACTTGATTTTGATTTATTTAATACCAACGTTGCATCAGCGAGGCGTATAATGAGCAATGTTTTTTTTTCAAACAATAAATATGTTTATATAGTGACGGAAATGTTAGGTTATCATAGTAATTGTAAATAGTTTAAAACGAGTAAATTTAAGTGTGATTTAAAGAACATAATTGTGTGGTAAATTTTTGGTATTTTATATTGGTGTGGACTTATAATTGGCCCACTATTGCTATCATAGATGTGTATTATTGTTGGCTGTTAGTCTTCCTTTAATAAATAAATAAATTAAATAAATAAACTCTACTGCACACTCTACAAATGAAGCCTCTAAATATTCATTTAATCCCGTAGAAGAAATAAGATATTCAGACATTAAGTCAGTGTAATGTATTTCCAGATGATGGCGACTAACATCAGAGGAGAACTCACAACGGCAGCAGTTGGTGAAGTGGTGAGTACAATAACATGTAACCATCACAGTGTATTCCGTCGCACAAAGGTTTTCTGCGAGAGATCGCTTTTAGTGATAATGCCGCCTTTGCCCACCTAATATTTTTGTATGCTTGAAGTTGTAATGTTTTTTTTCTTTTTTGTATGTGAGCAGTAAATGGGTTTTTATTATAATTATTATATTACACAGAGACATTGCGCAGAAAATACGTGAATTGATGAATACTTTTTAAATTTAAAACTTATCTGCAAGTGAAATCTTAAGTATACAGTGTATTAACGCTTAATTGTAGAATCTCCGGCTAAGCGCCCTCAGCGCTGGGCTACAAGGTCCGGTGAAATTTAAAAGGCTAATAGAGCCATAAATAAATTGTCCCATTCGAATAAAAAAGCTTAATTTTAAAGGTGTGTATGTATGTATATTTATATGTATATTTCCTTAAGTTCTTACGATTTATTATATTAAATAAAACACATTCTTTCACTCGTGACCTCGGTTTCGGTAAATATACCGAAACTTGCAAGATTAAAATGTAAAAATATTATTCAAAGTGCTATAATCCGGTAAAAAATGGTATACTCCGTTCTAGTTTTATAGTAAATCATTGTCGTTTTAAATTTTTAGGTAATTTTTATTGTTACTCCCATTAAACTTAACAAAAAATTTCGGTCTTCTTTCGTCCTTTCTATAGAACTCAACCATTACGGAAACTTATATTTTACTGCGTTTAGCGTCAAAAGTACGTACGTCGCTAAAGACATCAGTTATTTCGCGACTGTACTTTGTGGTATGTGAACTAGCATGAAATTAACATGTCGTATCCTATATAGCCTGACCAATAAAATAAAAAACCTCGCCATGTTGCAGAAACAATAATGTGATGCAATAAAAATGTCTAATCGCTGTCAAAGTGTCAGCGTGATGTAATTATGCGAAGAGAAAATCTGAGGGATTTGACTGTTGTGCTCTAAATAACGTTACTTAGTTGTTAAAATTACTTGCGTATACATCTCATAGTGCGTGTTCTCGCCACTTTTCAAAAATAATACCGATTTCTATAGAACCCTTCCATTTCCTATATCTATCCCTTTCCCGGAAAGAGAAGGAGCCAGGTTCGTGAGAGATCTTCGCTCGGCACGCCGAAGACACCCGAACGAGCAAGCAGTTCATTAGTGACTGGCAGGAAGGAACCGCGTAAATCTCCCGCATCGCTTTGATATCTGTCGATATATTAATATAGAATTAGTACTCTAATTAAGTGACTAATGAAGTTGTGTGTGTGTACAAATTTAGTGCCAGCCAAAAAACATATAAACTTTTACCGCCGTGCAACGCAAGATCTACCAGCCTGTGACTTTCCAGGCTTCAGCTGCATCAGGTCAGTGTTGTGCGTTTCCTTGTTTATTCCCTTCCCTTCAAATACCAATTCTACCGCCCGCCATACAGTCCATTTAATTTCGTAAAATAATCTAAATCCAGCGACCGAAAATACATAACATTTAATGGTCCTTCGAGCCGGATAAACCTCTTTAATTGTATCACCGCGTATTGTATAGATTTAAAATCATAACTAATTTAAATACATTCCTTTGTGTGATACGTATTCTGTAGGTAGATAAATAAATACTTTTTCCGTTAATAATAAACCTACCGCCCGCCCGCGCGCGTTCGCAGAGTTGCTAACTCTCGAACAACCTACCTACTAACGTAATCCCACGCTTCTTTCTTTCTGTGATACCTTTGCATATACCTTTGAGCATTGAGCTTTGATAATATTTACATTGATATCTACATAAATAACTTAATAAAAACCGCTTTCACAACTTCGGAATAAGTAACTTACTTAGTTGTACGAAGTTTCCTAATACAGACATCGTTGGTACTTATCTACTGTGACCTACGCAGTTATTTTAAAATTTGTATAAGTTGTACTTTCTTGCCTATGTACCTTCCTAATTGCCATTTCTAAGTATGGAATCAAAAATTAAAATATTACAAGCTAAAGATAAAATCATTTTTGAAAATATTACTAGGTTACATGATTCGTCAAAAAATTTGTCTTTTGCAACTTTAGAGTTACGCTCGTCAGAGGCATTTATGACAGAGAGTGAGACAATAGATACGTTGCGTCAAGAATTTACTAATAATTTAGACTTAATTAACGAGTTAAAGATGAAGTTAGATCCTGACTTTGAACCAGAGTATCAGCCACTTTTAACTTTTGAAAATATATTTACTCGCTTAAAGCGATGCCGAACAAAATTGATTGAAGCTAGTAGTAAGTTTTCAGTACACTCTGAGCCTAAATCCCAGGCCCCGATTAAATTACCACCAATAAACATACCTTCGTTTGATGGTAAAATTGAAAACTGGTCGGTATTCTATGAATCGTTTAAGGCGAATATTCACTCTAATCGCGATTTAACAGACTCACAGCGAATTCAATATTTAATTGGAAAACTTACTGGAAATGCATTAAAGATTACTTCGGGGGTGATCCCTTCTGGTGATAATTATATTTCGATTTGGGATAATTTAGTAAAAAAGTATCAAGATCAAAGAGCATTAGGGTCATATTATATGTCTACATTGTTAAATATTAAAAATGCCACGAATAATTCCGCGTCTTTAAATACTTTCGTTGCAACTTTCGATGCCGCAGTATGCGCACTTCAACAATTAAAAATTGACAACGTGCAAGATTTCATCCTTTTATGCTTAGCCTTGAGAAAGGTTGACACAAGTACCACTCAGTCATTCGAGATGTCTGTAAGAGATAAGGATATACCGAGCTATAAAGATTTTATTGAATTTGTCAAAAGTCAAGTAAAAATTCTAGATCGAACAAATACTAATATTAATTCTCAGGGACGCATCGCCTTAAATAGCAATATGAAAAATATTAGTAACTCGCGCCCGCAAACTACTGTTCACTCCTTTGTTACTCGAAATAATAATAGCAACGGGTCCGCGTGTTCACTATGTAATTCTCCTGAACATTATCAACTTTATAGCTGTCCGGAATTTAAATCAATGCTGCCGAAAATTCGATTAGATTTTATTAAATCGAAACGTGGATGTGTGAATTGTTTGAGTACGACACATACTGTTTCGAGTTGTAATTCTAAGTACACGTGTAAAGTTTGTAGTAAACGACACCATTCTTTATTACATTTAAATACTTTTAGAAATAATAATGAATCCACATCCACGGCGCAGCCGCCGCCGAGTGCACCCTCGCACGGCACCCTGACGAACTTCTCGCGTAGCAACGATACGCAGAGTTCGGCCGCTAACGCGATATCCGCGCCTGTATCGCTTTGCGCTCGCGCTAACGCAAAGCCCGGTACCACGTTAACGTGTACGGATTTACTTAATGAAATTATTCTTTCTACCGCCTCTGTTTATGCGTATAACATCCCTAAAAATATAAGGCGTACTGTAAGGTGCCTTCTGGACTGCGCTTCTCAGAACAATTTAATAACTACTAGTTGTTGTAAACAGTTAAACTTAAACATCATACCACTTACTAATTCCTTTTTAAAAGGTGTTGGTTTGACTTCTCGGCCTATTAAGGGCTATGTCCATTTGACGATTACCGCGAAGAGTAATACACATAGTTTTTCTATAACTGCATTGGTTATCGATTGTATTACTGATCGATTGCCTGTTGAATATATAGATACGTCGATTATTCGTAATTTAATAAATGTACCGCTAGCAGATCCTCTCTGGCACGTGCCAGGAGATATCGACCTTGTGTTAGGAGCCAAGCTGTTCCCGTTTTTAATTTTAGGCGGAAAAATCATGGCTCCTCCCGCACCGCCCGCTATAGAAACCATATTTGGTTACGTTCTTATGGGGGATAATTCCGGTAATTCCGGAATTTGGCCTGAAGTAGACCAAACCACATTGTTGCGCTCTTCTACCTCTTCTTTCTTTACGTGTGTTGAGAATAATATTCAAGACTCCCTCTCTAAGTTTTGGGAGTTAGAGGAGGTCCCGGTAAATAAGCGGATATAAGACAAATGTATTTACAACTATTAGTTACTAACGAGCACCGTAAATATCAAAAAAATCTTTTCCGCTTCGACACATCAGAACCAATTCGTGCGTTCTGTTTTAATCGAGTTGCGTTTGGCCTGAAATCCAGTCCTTTTGTTGCGATGCGCTCGGTACGCCAGCTGTGCAACGATGAACGCGACAACTTCCCGCTAGCCGCGTCCATCGCTAAAAGGGATTTATATATGGACGATCTGGGTACTTCGGTTCTTAATGAAGATGAAGCCATAGCTGCTTCCACCCAATTAATTAATATGTTCAAATCCGGTAGCTTTGACTTGGTTAAATGGTCAAGTAACTCGGAAAGAGTACTTCAGACCATCCCTGAACCACTTAGGCTTACACAGCAAGTACAGTTTGACAAGCGTGATTCTCTTAAAATACTGGGGCTTGAATGGAACCCGAATGAAGACAAATTTATTTTTAAAATTAATACTGATGAACGTAGTGTACTTACATGTGACAGACCCGAGAGAAATATTCACGTACGATTGGTCTGTGCTAAATCTAAGGTAGCTCCTGTAAGGGTTGTCTCACTTGCCCGCTTAGAGCTTTGTGCCGCTGTTTTAATGGCCAAATGAACTAAACTAGTGCACGATACTTATTCCGCACGCACCCCTATACAAAACGTTTATGCATTCTCCGATTCTGAAATCGCGTTCTCTTGGATTCATTCGTCTCCTCATCGTTGGAATGTTTTTGTCAGCAACCGTGTCGCTAAATGTCAAGAAAACTTAGACTCCAAAAACTTCTATCATATCGCTGGTGTCCAAAATCCAAGCGATTGTTTATCCAGAGGCTTATTACCTGAGCAATTATTGACTCACCCGCTATGGTGGAATGGTCCTCATTGGCTGAGTGACACTGTGTCCTCTTGGCCCATAAAATCATTCAATCCGGGAAAGGGAGAAAATTTGCCTGAAAATAAAAGCAAGACGTTTGTTACTACAGAGCCACAGATCGTACACTCATTGCTCTGTGACTTAGCGCGCAAAGTCTCATCTTGGAACCGACTGCTAAGAATAGTAGTTTATGTCCTGAGATTTTTACGTATCGTGCCCCGTGCTAATTATATAGAAGCTGCTCATTTAAATACCGCCGAAAAATATTTACTTCGCGCTGTTCAAGCTGCTCATTTCTCACATATTACAAAAGAGCTTAATAAGGGTATTTTACCTACAGGAACATTAAGAAAATTGGATTTGTTCATTGCTCAAGATGGCCTAATCCGAATAGGAGGTAGATTGTCCAATGCAAACTTGCCATTTGAATCTAAACACCCCGCCTTATTGCCAAAACGCGATCAAGTCACTTACCTATTAATATACCATTTTCACCGCGTTAATTGTCATACTGGTGCCACTCTACTTAATTCTTTAATCCGCCAAAAATATTGGATAATATCCTCTAGATCAATTGTAAGACAACGTGTACACGCTTGCAATTCTTGTTTTAAAAATTCACCGACACATCCTAGCCCTAAAATGGCTGATCTTCCCGCTTTTAGAGTCCAGGAGACTAAGGCCTTCGTACACACGGGAGTAGACTACGCCGGCCCTATTAAAACTACACTGAGTAGACGCCGCGGTCAGCGTAGCCAGAAAGCTTATATCTGTTTGTTCATTTGTCTAGTCACCAAGGCGGTTCACATAGAATTGGTTTCAGACCTGTCATCGGAAGCATTTCTTTCAGCCTTTAAGAGATTCATATCGCGACGAGGTCCAGTTTCTTGCCTGTATTCAGACAATGGAACCAATTTTGTGGGGGCTAAGTCTCAACTAGATGAACTTTACTTATTTTTAGAATCGAAATCTTACAACGACACGATCTTAAACGAACTTTCCAACCACCGCATAGACTGGCACATGATACCGCCTCGTGCGCCCCACTTTGGGGGAGCATGGGAATCAAATAAATCATTAAAATTACACTTGTACCGTGTGATAGGCAATCAACTCCTTACGTATGAGGAGCTATTAACTATTTTGATCCAAATAGAAACCATTTTAAACTCGCGACCGCTCTGTACTTTACAGGAAGAGCCTTATCCAGAGCCGTTAACACCAGCCCATTTCATAATGGCCTCACCTCTGCAATACTTGCCTCTGGCGCCACTTTCTGACACCCCCTTACACACCCGCAAGACTCTACTTGACCAAATGATTCGCTCTTACTGGAAAAGATGGCACTTAGAGTATTTAAATAATTTGCAAGTTCGACAAAAGTGGTGTACTAATGTTGAAAATGTTAAAGTTGGTACTGTGGTTTTAATACACGAGGACAATGCGCCGCCACTGCGCTGGCCGATGGGTATCATTGTAAAAATTTATCTGGGCTCGGATGGTATCGCGCGAGTAGCATTAGTCAGAACTCCAAATGGTGAACTTAAGCGACCCATTGTTAAATTGAGTCCGCTGCCGTCTTATCTTATATAATATATATATATATATATATATATAATATATATATATATATATATATATATATATATGTGTGTGTACAATCTAAATTACTGATATTGAACGAATTTCTGCTTAAATAGTAATTCTTAATCTTTTGAGAAACCCTCAGTTTCTCAAGGCGGGGCAGGATGTTCTCGCCACTTTTCAAAAATAATACCGATTTCTATAGAACCCTTCCATTTCCTATATCTATCCCTTTCCCGGAAAGAGAAGGAGCCAGGTTCGTGAGAGATCTTCGCTCGGCACGCCGAAGACACCCGAACGAGCAAGCAGTTCATTAGTGACTGGCAGGAAGGAACCGCGTAAATCTCCCGCATCGCTTTGATATCTGTCGATATATTAATATAGAATTAGTACTCTAATTAAGTGACTAATGAAGTTGTGTGTGTGTACAAATTTAGTGCCAGCCAAAAAACATATAAACTTTTACCGCCGTGCAACGCAAGATCTACCAGCCTGTGACTTTCCAGGCTTCAGCTGCATCAGGTCAGTGTTGTGCGTTTCCTTGTTTATTCCCTTCCCTTCCAATACCAATTCTACCGCCCGCCATACAGTCCATTTAATTTCGTAAAATAATCTAAATCCAGCGACCGAAAATACATAACAGTGCGAATTATAAAAATGGGCGCAAACATCTTTTTGCTCCTAAAAATCAATATTTTGTATTCTCATATATTGAGACCTCCTAGTAGAGTTTTTATTTTATTGGTCTGGCTGTAACATACGCACAGCGTCTGATATTGTTCACTATATGGTTTACAGCCACTCATGTTGTTTTGTCGTGTTAATGGGCTTTGCTGTGATCATAATTTTTCGTATGCTTTGGGATGATTGTTCAACGCTCAGATGACGTTTATCTGTAGAATAATTTTTATTTATTTATTATTAAGGCATACACAGCAGGTTACAATCATATCTTAAACTGAATTAAAATTATTATCAATTATTATCATTAAAACTAGATATAAACCCAAATGTGGGTTACACACAGCATGATAGTTATTGCGTAAATAAGTAGACTGATGCCCGTCTGCAGTAAACTTTGACAGCGCCTAAGTTGATGCTTAAGTCTCTACGACGTGCTTAGCAACGAGAATTGCGTTGCACTAAACTTAAGTCAATGCCTTAATGCTTAAGACATTCCTAACTTAGGACACCGATTTCCCATGTCGTAAAATTAAGCAAGAACTTAAGCACACGTCGTTCAAAAAAGTATGCGAGTACACTAGCTAGACAAAATTTACGTTTATTATATTAATATTTTTCCAAGGAGTCACCTTTTAGAAAAAAAACATGAAACATCATATCTCCAACGCGAAAATTCCTTTCTCCTTCAGTGTTCGTTGGTATATGGAAGAAACCTGAGCTACACAAGTTCCCACAATACTCTATACTATTCTCATTAGTTTTCGAACGGCCCTAAATTGTATGTCCTTACTTCTCTTTACTTCTAAAGTCGTATATCAGTATGGCCCTAAGACCTAAAAGTAATAAAAGATAGTTAAATTATGCTAAAAAAACACAATATGATATCAAAATCAATAAAACAGAAATTATTACTCACACAAAAAGTTTCAATTGTAACCGCGTCGGTCCCACAGACCAATTGGCGCCGTATGCGATCGTGGCAACAAATCATGCAGCTAACAAAAAGTGCATATACGAAAGTAGAAATAAATACGAAAATTTGCTTCGTCGGCCTCACAGACCAACGCGCGGGTATAGGAAGGTTCAATAAACCGTCAGGCAGCACAGGTGACAAGGAAAATCAAATCATAGATCAAAATCAAAGGCAAAATAGACATTTCCGTTCTTTCGTTCGCTTTGTTAGGCAACGATCGTTCTAGGAGTCACTTAACGTAAACTGCTAGTGCAGAATGACAGAATCAAGAATAGATAAAAAAAAGTTTTAAATTACCTTAAATACTTTAAAACATAAAATCAGAAGGGTTAGTGGGTTGAATCAGCTGAGGATATTTTTCACTACATACCTAAACGCAAAATTTCGAGACCTTGACATAATTTCTAAGGAAAGTCTTGTCAAGTATCAAAGTTATTCTTCAGATAAAAAATATCTGATCATTGAACAATCAGCCCTTAGTGAAATATTGAAATGGACTGCGTTTCCAAAAGAAATGACCTGTTCCATTTTAGTATGGGCGCCTGGCTAGCAGCTGTGCCTTGGGAAATGCTAAAAATAGTTGTTTTTTAAAAATCTAAGTACTTTTTGTGCACAAAATAAAAATTCAATAATTTTGACATGTGCCACGGGGAACTGACATGGCGTCGTCAGTTCAGTGGCGCCAACATTCCTGTATTATTATGATTTCTTAATGAACGCGTAAGAAATCTCATCTTACTCAATAAAAAGACATGAAAAGAAACTGAATTGATATGTAACGAAAATCTGATATTCTTTAAAATATCAACAAGCCTATGTTATATTCGACGTTTTTTTAAAATTATTTTGTCACTTTGAAAGTCTTAGTTTCGTTGTTTGTTTGTATTTATGTTATTGTTTTTATCGATGAATTAAAAAAAACCTGTTTAAATCAAAAACTTATACCAAAATATCATCGACAGTGGATACGGATGAGTACGGTCTTTCCATCGATGGACAGATTGAGTCATAACTCATACCCTAGTGTCAATCATGTCCAACTGCCTTATGTAGGTACGGCTATTTTTGATAAACTGTGAGGATTTCTGGCAATAATTCCGGTTTGTTATTATTTGTACACGGAAATCACTGATTTATTTTCAAAAGAGATATTTTTATTACATTCTTGAATATTTTACACAATTTAATAGATAAGTCACAGGTGGTAGCCAGTTATTATAAGGGTTCTTTAATTTACTTAAAACTTCGACATGGTTTGAAAAGTGTTATGGGACGTTTTTTCTTTCTAAGCTTTCAATTGGTAACTGATACAAGACAAATTTATTTGTACAGCGTGTTTTGGTTCTTTATCTCAAAACTCCACGATATCAAAATAAGGAAAGTGGCTTACCGCCAATATCTTTGAGTGTACCTACATAACTACATAATTATTTAAGATTCTTAATTAAATTATTATCCTTCTAGGACCAATCCCTCGCGGACGCTTTGGTCGTGAGCCTCAATATCCAATCCCCTAAGAAACTGCAGGAAGTGGTAGAGAAAGTATACAATGCACTGCTTTTGCACGCCATAGAGCATGAAGACAAGTCTGCTTTGAAGAAGATGCTGGGTTAGTTCTTGATTCTATTTTCATTCAAAGAAAGAAGATGAAGTGGCTCTAGTCATAGCTGTACAATAAAGTATATACAAAATCATTTGGTCCCATAATCTTCTTGCGTGGAGTTCGTTCTAGATTCCCGTACAATTCTATTTTATTGATAAAGTAAACCTCGAATGCACCGTCGTGCACAGTCTTAACTGTTATTTTTGTGGTGTTCTTCACCCAAGTGATTTCTTCCATTTTTTAAATCATTTATTTAGAAAATATAAGTTATTTTGAATGTTTTTAAAAATAAAGTTTTGAATTTAATATCGATTATCGATTAGAAAACTTATAGACGAAAAAGACTTATTATAAAATATGTTAATTTTATTTTTATTGTCTTAGTGATATTAAATATAACAATGTTTATTACGATAGTATGCATAATATGCATCTAAAATTAGTAGTGAATCTACGTAGCTATTATATGTTTTATTAAAAACCTCAGACAATTCTAGTATGATTTACACGTTGTGACGTCACAACTCAGTACCGTTTTGTACGGAGCGGTTTTCGGCGACTCGCAGCAGCTCCTCAAACACATCGCTGTATCGAGAAAACTATTAATTGTAAACATACTGCAATATTTCTTCACTGTTGATAAACTATTTAAATATGTAATAATAAAAATGAAGTCAAATATCCAATTAACCAATAGAAGAGACTACTTATTGAGATCTGATCTATAGACTGATCAAAGAATTTCCAATAATTTAAACGACCTTTATAAATAGGGAATGTCATATTAATGTCAATTTGTTTTGATGCCCGATTGTAAAGGTTATAGCCTTACACCACTGCCGCATCCAGTTATAGTTGAGCCGTTACAAATGTGCGAACTGAGTCATAAATCATTTTTATCAGATCTCTCGCTCACATTTATAGATATATTGGCACTCTCGCGCGCACTTCTAGTGTTGTTTGTAACAAAAATGAAGGGATTTGTCGTATTGTTTCATGACTCACTTCACACATTTGTAATCGCTCAACTATAGTAGCAAACAGTAAAATGTTTAACTTACCCCAAGGCATGGGAGCGGATGTGAACGCGGAGAACTCGGCCGGCAACCCGCCGCTGCACGAGGCCATCGTGAAGGGGAACGTCGACATCGTGGAGTTCCTGCTGGAGCACGGCGCCAGCGTTCATATGAAGACTAGGTAAATTTGACTGAATGTTTAATACACCCCATAGTCCTCTAAAATTACTTTTTTTTTAAATTATTTAAAAAAAAATTTGTACTATACGATTCAAATGAGAATAGGAAAGTCAATGACCTCTATCTGTCAAATTTCACTTGAAAATTATGGTCTACAAAGAAAACTTTTGTGCATAAAAATAACGATTTATTTAAATAAAACTGTATTCAAAGTGGAACTGTATTAGTAAATAAAAAGGGACAAAACCAGCATTTTAAACCCTGACGGTTTCTAAATTTTGAGGTTGCCACCTTACAATTCTGGTTTAAATCCAATGGAATAAATTGAGTTTGACGCAATTGCTTCCTTAAAAAATTATACTTAAAAAAATTCTGTTCCTGCTCACGCTACCGAACCGGTTTGAATTGACGGCTATGACGTCACAATATGACGGTAAGTCGCTCCTATTGTTACTTGAAACGCATAGTAAATGAGCACGTAGTATGTTCGAAAGCATTAGTTCCGCTGGACGCCAATAGTCTAGTGATGGCAATTGGTACATAACAACCTGTGTTATTGCAAAAATGACCCTGCGTGCATGATTTATAACGGAATTTAATAATCCGATGCCAAAAAATTAATATTGTTGAACGCAACTTGGCTTATGACTTTTAGCTAAAATTAAACGTAAATATATGATTTTATACTAATATTTGACTAAAGTCATAAATATTTTAATTCAATGATAATAATTTTACAATTTTTAACATGCTCTCTACTGCCGAAGTAACCGGACGCTACTAAATGGAAAGAGAACCTAAATAACTCATCTAGTATTTATACGTGATCGATGGTTGACATACATATCCCACATCCGAGTTTTATTATTTTATTAAAACTTGAAATTCCCAGGGCGGGCGACACATCCCTCATGACGGCCGTGTACTGCGAGAACATTCCAATTATAAACCTCCTTCTGAAATGTGGCGCGAGCATCAGCTCGATAGAACCTAAGTACATCGCGGAGACTTTGTCGAACTACGCCAAGAGCGGCGCGGTCGGGAAGCTGGAGGCCCTGCGCGTGGCGGGGGCTGATCTGGAAATGACTGATGAAATGGGACAAACTCCTTTGCATAAGGTAAGGGATTCGTTAGTCTTGTTTTTGATAGTCACTCTTGTGAGATTATTATAATTACAGCTAACTCTTTGTAGCTTTTAGTGCATCCAATGGTGTATAGCGCACAAAGGGCAATGGCTGGCTCCCGCGTTACGCGGCTGGACGGATGCTGTCTGAGGATGTTCGTTGTTTGGATAGTTTATGGGGAGGGAGACTTGCCGAGCTTACAGATGCAGATAAAAATTTGTAAAGCAATAAGAGCCTTTGTAAATTTTTTTTTTTTACAAATTATAGACTTGCAGTTTTTGGCCAGATCTTGCTCACGAAGGTCTTTTCGAACTGGTGGTAGAGTCATGCTTTATATACTTCAACAAGAACAAGTCATTGTTTGTGTTGAGATATTAATATTTGACTTTGAAGATCTGTGTAATTAGAAGAATCTTGCAAAACTGGTAGCTTTACGTCTTACTCTTCTAGCGGTCCGGGACCCTAGATGGACCAAGTCTACCCTAGGGAGGTCTTCCTAACTAACAAAGGAAAACACATATAACTTTAAACCACTTTTATTAATGATGAATCTATTTATAATAATACAATTGATAATTCTTAGACCATTTTTGGGCTGAAACCCGTAAAGGAATGCCATGGAACAATCTTCCATATTCTATCTATTTTACAATTTACAAATAAAATAAAATAATGACAGACTTATAAGTTGCCAGTCATAAATGTCGGCAAGTTTGTTTGTGCGATAACCTCTTTTATTAGATACGGCACAAGCAAACGTTGCACTCTCCTGCAAGTAAACTTCTCTATATTAAACAGCAGTCCGTTAATAATAGGCATAGTTTTAGCGGGGAATTAAGCTGAGGATTTAAAACCTGGCAACGTAAATCATAAGGAAGTCAGGTTATTTGTGTGTATTATACCGTGACTTTAAACTGAGCAACTTTCCCAAAGACACCACCTAGCGGAAAGGAAGAAACTTCAACTCTGCATACAACGTCAGCGGCCATTGTTGTATGGAGAAGCGATTCATGTTTGCTATTAGGGTAAGAGGCCACGGCCATAGGTGCAATTTTATACACCTTTGCTAATTGACAAAGTGGTGGCTTCATAAGCTGACCCAAACTACACGATTAAACTGTATTGGGGACACGGAGACACTTTCAGCTTTTAAAACACGACGAGGGAAGATCTGGTCGTCGCGGGCTCCTGGGCCCTATATATATGGTGTCTTTATTTTTATCTATTTTAATTGACTGGATCCCGCGTTAACTCGTGAACGGGTGCCGTTTGAGGGTGTTCGACGTTTGGATACTTGGGGGGAGGGCGACTTACCGAGCTAACAGATGCAGATATGAATCATTTTGTATAGACATAAAGATTCACTGTAAATTATGTTGAAAATTTATACCCGTGAAATTTCTTGCCAGTTCTTCACGAAGGTTTTTCCGAACTGGCGGTACACTCACGCTTTATTCGACGTCACTAAGAACAAGTAATTGTTAATGTTGAGAAATAAATATTTGAATTTGAATTTTTTTCTTGCCAGGCCATAATTTGTAATGAAATCGGTACAGCGATGTACTTGTGGGACCACAGTTTCGGCAGGGACGTGGTGGACCTGCTCGGCTTCACCCCCATGGACTATGCGCAGAAACTAAATCGAGACGAACTATGCACTATTTTAAGTGAGATGTAAACTAGGGATGTATGTTATATTTATGAATTAAATGCGTTTAGATGTTTGTATGTGGTTTCATTTTATTCTGATCTCTCATTTCTTGAAGGATATTAAAGCAAGAAATGGTTTTTAACAGGACTTCATGGCGTTAAGTTTTACTTTTACATTTTAATTCGACGTATCTTTAGAGTCGCCGTGGTCTTCATACCGAAATTTCGAGTTAAAATTGAATTTTCCTTTTTATATAACGATCCGTGAAAACTTTAGGAAATAAGATGGTTATTTTAGAAACGAAAAATCTCGAGATTTAGCCTCTTAACATTGGTTAGATACTCTATAAAGATGCGCATCGCATTAGCACTAACACATTAATGAATCAAAAATCCCCATGGTTGCAATACTACGCACAAAACTATATGACTTACATTAAAAGTTCGGAAATATAATGCATTTATATTTATTTTTTTAAGGGACTTTTATTTTATAAATGTCAGTCCCATATTTATTACAATATAACATACTTAAACAGACATCTAAATTCATGGTGGACGCAAGTGCGCGAGTAAAATTTCATAATCGATTTGTGCTGGATATTGTGTGGGTTCTCACAAATAGGTCTGGAAAATTCCTAAGTCAATTTGATTTTAAGCGCAGTTAGAGCAATCACTCTAACATTCCCGTTCTTGACACATTCCATCAAAATATTGTACATGTTTTCTCGTTTGCAAGTTTCGCAGTTTAGTGAATCTATCCTAGTCTATTTTTAAAGGTGAAGCTTTCATATCACAGGTTTTAAACCAGAGATTATGAGGAGGTTTTGGTTGCATTGTTTTATACCAAATACATTTGTTAGTTTGCGTGCATATGGGAATCCCAATTTATGTAACATATTTTTTATAACACTTTAAGTAGTCTGAGTGTAACGTTTTACATATATTTCATAAATATATTTACCTCCTTGCATCATGGCATCTTTCGCTACAGCGTCAGCCTCCTCATTTCCCCTCAAACCGACATGGGAGGGCACCCATTGCAACCTCAGAATCAACACCTTATCTTTAGTTATTGTATATTTGCTGAAAAATTATATAAGCTATTGGGTTGCCTCACCATGCCCACTAGTTAGTTTGATATGGATTTTTATAAAGCTAAGAGTTCCTATGATGTAATGTTCCAATTAATATAATAAAACTCCTTTTAATTTCAAGAATGTATTAGTTAATTCAGTTTTGAACATTACATAAAATCTTGGATGGTATTTATAAACGTTTAATTAACATTATTTGTAATATATCTTGTACAAGATTATAAATTTTCGTTTTATTTGAAATATTATAATTACTATTAAAACACTACAAGAACAAACAAACAACTTAGAGACGAGTAGGTATAACATAAAATATGATATCCTTTTAAACACAATGTGTTAAAAAGTTGTAACAAACATTTTTTACTTATAGAATACATTAACATTACGGAATCTTATAAGAATTTGTCAAGGTTTCGAGATTCTTTGAGAACATTTCCGATTGGTCCTCTGTCAATGGGCACGGAACATACTTTGAACATTCCAGCCCTTTTCTCCCCGACGATACGGCTTCTTCTATAGATGATGTATTCACCAGCAGGGAGATGAGGGGGTCGCTTAAATGAATATTTAAAAATATTACAAAAAATGCTTTAAATAAGAGAAGCAAGTATATTTGTAGGTTAATTTGACTGAGAATATTTGTGGTCATGTCACGTATCAAACATTCATCGAGCCTGCCCTACTATTGAATGAAAAGCTTCTAATAAATATTCGTGTTATACGTTCAATTTAATCTCGAGTATAAGCTTACAGTTTGACTTATTTTAAATAACAAAAAACAATTTCGGCTTTCAAATTGTAGTATTTTTTATTATTTTCGTAGGACGCGATCATCACACGACCTATTTCATGGAACAACGTACCTCGGATTTGAAGAGCCTCGCTTGTGTCGTTTAATTGCTGCCATTTTATAGAACTGTATACAAAGGAGACGTTTCAATATTCAAGGGGCGCTCGGCTAGCTTCTGTACGGTTGTTTCCAGGATTTTATAAAATAAAATACGACGAGTATTGAGTGCCAATATTTCGTAATTTCGTTTAGTGATGTCTTAGGAAAACGGCGAAAATGGCGTCATCTGTCATATTGATGTATTTTATTAGATAAATTTATATTTCAAGCTTTGAGGTTAATAAGCTGTAACTTTTGTTTTTCCTTTTTACGAGATCCTTTGAAGATTTTCGTTTGACTGATTTACCATTAATATATCAACTGCAAAAATGTTCATTAATAATCAAATAATTGATAATGCGTTAAATAATATTCTGATTATTTCAGGTTCCCAAAACGATTATAATCTTTGTTGTCGATCATTTGGAATCCCCAAAGTTTTTGTAAGTGGTTACAGTAAACTTACTACGTTGTAACTCGTACATAGTGCATATCGATTAATAAAACCATACAATCTGCTCTAGGTCGACAAACGGACCTGAACAAACCACAGACAAGGCAAACAACAAGTTGCCGCAGACTCAATGGTACAAGCTATTTCATATTTTGTTTCAACATGATGGAATTTGTAAACGTCACCTCGGTGTGGCCAGATGAAAATAATGCAGACTGTAATTTTTTAAATATGTTTTGTGTGTTTACTACGTTTTTTCATACATTCCAAACTGATGTACATCACGCTAGCCGAAAATAAAAATGTCTCCTTTCAGAAAAACTATTAAGATCAAAGCTAGTAGATTATAAAATGTCAGGTAAATCTCAAGATGAGAGCTTTCACTGGATATCTGGAATCGTGGATATCGACTAATGATGCGTTGCCAACCTGAAGCTTCAGTTGGAGCTGCCTTTGTTCCAGGAAGCACTGGCTGCTCCTTCCCTTTTGACGGAACACAACCGCTTAACGTGGTTATTACAGCGAGATCAAGATCATAACAAAATAAATTTTCACTATAACGTAGGTAATTTACGGGACTGTTACCACGATTTTCGATTTTTATTTCACGAGTCCGATATTTAGGCCGGTCTCAGAGTCAGCTGGCGCGGGAAGCGGCGCGGCCCGTCGCAGACCCCTTCTCGAAGCCAGCGAGCAGAGCGCACGGCGCTACAACGGCGTAGTGTTGTTTGTGAAACTATTTCTCTGACTTTGTTTGCAAACTTTTTGATAAAAATTTATTTTTAACCTTAGATTTATTGTGGGCGAAAGAAGATGTGAGTTCGTACAACCGTGCACGGAAACAAAAAGGCGGGTTTCATCGGAACTATGAAGAACAGAGACAATGTCCCGATAAATTCTATGACTACACCAGAATGAATATAGAAACCTTTGACTATATTTTTTGACTGTCTAATAAAAAAAAGACGCGCGAGCACCGCTCGTGCGCCGCCCCCGCGCCGCTCACCGCACCGCTGACTTCGAGAACGGTTCTACCTATTTAAATCAATTGCAATGCGCCGATCCCCGCGCCGCCGCCGCCGCAGCCGCTGCCACACCGTGCCCGCTGACTTCGAAACCGAGGTTTTAAATTAAACGCGATAAGTAAACGCGATAGTTTAAAACGGTCATTAAAAATAAAATTTTGCTACTACCAAACTACTTTGACAAATGAAATCATAGAGAAATGTGATTTATGCAATGGTTTAGCTTTAAAACGAGAAGATATTTCTAAAAGGAAGGTTGATTGAGATTTTTTTTGGCAATGTTTTTCTGCCAACCATTTTTTCAAGCTTTGATTATGTCGAGACAACATTTTAACTCTGAGTTAGCTGGTTAGTCAGTTAGAATGCCCCTCATTCACTCTCAATTTCTATGGGACCAAAAGAGACAAACAGCAATATTGAAACCTTACTCAGGTTACATTTTTAACTCAGATTATGAGATAACAAGTCGGCCTTAATTTGTTTAAAGGGGGCGTCTGGACCAATCACGTACCTGCTTATTTGTGTCCACAAAGCCATGGGGTACTCCTTTCCCTTGCCCATCCAGCAAGCTACACGTTGTGGACATCCAGACAACTTGTCACTTTCCAAGAGCAGCTGATTAGCTGCATCCAGTATGGAGTCTATTCCAAATTGCGCTGACTCCAAAGCTGTAAATAGTGAATAGTAGGAACTAATAGGTAAGTATGTTTAGCACATACACAATGAGGAGTGCTGCCCACATATGCCGGTCAACACACACGGCAATATTTCATACACAAGGAAGCAATTACAACACATATTCGGCTAGTGCCGATCGGGTAGGTCTTTCAGGCTATACGGAAGTCGGCACATTCGGCTCAGGCGTCTGTTTAAAAAACATTTTATTTTCCACCTAAAATTAAATAAAACTGATAGATCATATTATATTACATCAGAATAAGGTGGTTCTATGACTAAGAAGCATTTGGTGCACATAAGAGCGTCATTTATAGTCGTCATTAGCGTTACGTCAGGGATATAGATTTAAACTCGTCAGCCCACAAATTTTGAGTAATAGACTGAGAGCATCATGAGACAATCAAGACACAGTATGCAGGACGCCCAATCACGTGCCCGCCTATTTTATACACATGGACCAGGAACAGTTAGAGGTTTTCAGTAAAAAAAAAAGAAGTTACGTATTAATTTCTACAATGGCTAAACTAATATGTAAATGTCATGTGAATGACAACTGTCACTCACTGATCCCTAGGGTTATTTAATCAAAAGCAAGAGTTTGTAAATTAAATATTATCGTAGATTACTTAGTTTAAATATTTTGGTTTAGATCCGTATGGGCCTACTTACACCTACCTATTGGCAAATTAGTTTAAGGTAGAGCCATCTATTGTGATAGTTGGTATTATTTTTTGACATCCTGAAAAACCTCTCATTGGATGATACTCACTTTTTCTATAAGTCCCGGTTTGCTTTTAGCCGTGCGAGGAAACCCGGTCGTGGGCTAAAATAATATCACAATTAGAATTACTTCATTTTCTTGATAAAAAAAGACAATACAATTCTGTTTTGCAACTGATACGCAGTTTTGTGCTCAGTACGTGAAATATTGAATTGCTGAAATGCTTTCAGAAACTGCACACTTACAGCGGCTTCATAGTCCTCCTGCGCAATCGCCATGCTCCGATCCCAAATCGAACGAAGAAACTAAATGAAAAGTCGTTGCCGATGATATCTCATCATATTATATTAAATTGTCATATATAAAAAAGGTACTAAAAAAAGTATTTTTATAAAAAGCGACCGTTCCAGTTGCCTACCATATATAAATTCCTTGTAAAAGCCTCCTTGATTTCAAAAAGATCTAGTATGAGTCAAAATTAAGGTTCTTATTTCAAAACTTACGTCAGTCAAGTAATGTCCCCATAAAGCATTATGAATTCCTAAACTTTGGGGTTACAAAATAAAATTTTCAGTGTGGTTTTCCAATAATGAGCAACTCTCTATAGGACTTGGCTGCTAACTAATCATTCAGTAAGTAACTAGTAATATCTTCCAAATAAGTTTTGCGATTTGTAGAAAAACTTCGTAACTTTTCCCACCTTGTTAGTTTGTATAGTTGCATTCGGTAGGTTCCAATGTGTATTATAACTTAATTATAATACCTTGGTCCGTACTTATAGAAAACTAAATACTAAGCTTTCTATAAGTACTTACGATATGAAGATAAGTTTAATAATAACGATACAGGCATAAATAAACAAAACGACTTTTGATTTTCTTTCCTACAATGTTACTTAACTCGGGCGATGAATATGAGTGTATTTTGATCTAGTGAAGTGAAAGTTGTGTTTGATTGACTCAGAACTATTGGTCTCAACAGGTGATGGAGCAATTATACCTGCTTGAGATATTCATAGACAAAGTTTCCATATACGCTAATGACGATGAACCAATTGACCAGAAAGAAAAGTCCCATATAATCAAAGTGAAATTTGGACCGAAAACACAATTCATCTTAAAAGAAGGACAACTAGCTGTCAATCCAGACAAGATAGAAGATGTTGTGGAAGAAGACGAAAAAGGCCAGAAAAAATATACCCGGGTTGTAAGAGTTGGGAAATCATACCTGTTTTCTTCGTTTCCAGATAGTCTCATTACTACGCTCAGTAATTTCCCTTTAGAAGTTGAAGTTTGGGATGACGACAAAGACGAAAATAAAATTTTTGTAGGCGTCGGGCAAACGTTTTGGAATGCAGAATTTCACCATTGGTTGAAAGATACTTCAAATGTTTGCCAGCTACATGACCCTATTTCTATCAAAGAAGTGACACTCCTGAAAGACGAATGTTGCTGCAAAATGGTTGGAGAGGTATCTTTTATTTTAAGATTAACTGCTCTGGGAAAAAGTGTAACAACAGAGTTTCAGCAACTTATGAATGATCCAGACTTTTTTGTTTTTAGAACGGATCGATCAAATAGTATGTTTCAATGCAAAAGAGTTGAAGGTGATGATCCAAACTTTGTCATGGCGGGAAGTATATACGAAACTACTACCTTGGAAGACCCAGATGTCGTGAAGCAAGGCCGCGTGACCGTGGAGATTTGCACGGAACTAGAAGGCTGCAATATGACCAAGGGTGTTGGTGCAAGTTGCACACACATAGATAAACGTATGAAACCTACTTTGGACAAAATAAGGATGGGCGATATAACTGGGCCATGTGGGAATACCAATTGTGCTCTAGCTCATAAAGTTAGAGCTTACATAAGAAATCTTGAGGCTTACAAAGCTGACGCTGGTAAAATAACAGAAACAAAAGAAAACAAAACGCAAAATATATGTGGAACATGCGTGTGTAAGGATGACAGATGGCATCGGGAAGACTGTCCTGATTTTAATAAACAGAATACAATAACAGAATACCAAGAATGCTCTGGTTGCAGAGGTAAAGCTCCTGTGGGTAAATCTTGTCCTGAACAAGACAAGGCTTTATTCGGTACCGGTGTGACCCCTGAAAGTAGTAAAACGAATGTATTGTACGCATTTTTGGACCAACAGAACACTGTTTTCAAACAGAACTACACGGTTGGGAATGTTACTATGAATTATAATAATAATGTTTGTGACAAAACTATGAAAACGTACTCTAGGAGCGTAAGTTGTAATCGTTTTGACTTACGGCAATTAGCCACAACACATTGCCAAACTAATATGGGTCAGACGGAAAGTAAATCTCGATTGCAAAATAATGCTATTGACCCTAATTTAAAGAATTTTATGGTATACAATGTGGAAACAAAAGATCAAAGTAGAAGAGCATCTCTGTATTGCCCTGATCCGTCTGATTACAAAGACTGCAAGTGCAGCCCAGTTAAACCAAAGCCACCATGCAGGACTTTTAACTGCGATTGTTTAACTGAAAACTTAAACATAGCAGCAAGGAAAGCTCATAAACCTTACTGCCCCGCATATAAACACAAAGCAGACTGCCCGGTGAACATGGTCAAAGAAGATGACTCCCAAAAGAAGGAAGAAGACGAGGATGAGGCAGAACCACTGCCCTATGGTCTGCCACCAATCCAGTTAGGCCCATGTCCTGTTATTGGAAGACCCTGCACTGTGCCAGATGGCTTCGCAAGAATGTACAAGACCGCGGCCATACCTCCGCAGCCCCCCAGCTGGAGTGACGCCGGCAAGATCTGCTGCTCCAAAGAGTTTGAAAGAATTAAAAACGCGATCCAAGAATACATGAAATATGAAAAAGACCACGATATGAGATGTATTAATAAGTTTAACGTGGATACAGAAAAGAGATGTTGTGACAATGATCAGCGACTGTTCTCTCTAGTAGGGAAGGGATGCTGCGGCCCTCACAAGCTTTCCCTAAATAATGAATTTAAGAAAGTTGAGAAGAAACCGCCACCTCAATAGCTTAATGATGTATAGATTAAGACACATTGATTTTTTATTTTGTAACCCAGCAATGGAATAAAACATCTCAAAACAATTTAACTATTTTATTACTAACTTTTGCCTGCGAATTTGTTCAACCAGATTTGTAAGTGAATAAACTTGTCCGATACAATGCATCCCAAAAATACCCAACACTTAGCGTTTTGAGTTTTTACTAAATTTCTCATAATTTTCCATTTGTTTTGCAGAGGTCCAAAAATCTATGTTTTTTTACAATTGCGTAGAAAATTGTTAAATAAATAAATAAAAAAACATTTATAATCAGAGACTTATAAAAAGTTATTCGAACTTTCATAAATATTGAATTAATAACAAGAAAATATAAATTTGAAGAAGTGCCGCCTCCATCCAGCTCCAGGGTACGTTTGATACCGTCTTATATTTCCGAAGCAAGTGAATTGTGTAGGTAATCAGGAGTAAAATTTTTAAATTTTTAAAAAAGTTACCGGGCAAATAAGTTTTGCAGATTGAAATTCAAATTCAAATTCAAATTCAAATATTTATTTCTCAACATTGACAATTACTTGTTCTTATTGACGTCAGATAAAACATGATTCTACCACCAGTTCGAAAAAAACCTTCGTGAAGAAGAACTGGCAAGAAACTTCACGGGTATATTTTTTTTCAAAATAAATTTACAGAGTCTCTTTATGTCTATACAAAATTATTCTTATCTGCATCTGTTAGCTCGGCAAGTCTCCCTCCCCCCAAGTATCCAAACGACGAACACCCTCAAACGGCACCCGTTCACGAGTTAACGCGGGATCTAGCCATCGCCCTCCTCAACCATATTAGAGGGAAGTGAGCGACCCGTCACCCGACGCTACCATAAGAAGACGTACTTTAGTGACAATGACACTTTAGATATTCATCGGGACGAAGAACTCATCGCACAAACAGACACATTACACATGCTTTGTTACAAATACTAGTACAATCCTGTTAATGAGGGGATTATACCCAAGGGCTTTTATCATCCAAATAATCGGATAGTTTATAATATGCTCTAGCACACAACTTCTCCTTTATAGTTTCTTTGAATTTGTCAATAGGAAGACCTTGGATATCCTCAGAAACCTTATTATAAAAGCGTATACATTGACCCATGAATGAGTTAGTGACTTTATGAAGCCTGCTATTATGAGCTGCCAGCATATTTCTTCCTCTTGTGTTAACATTGTGCAGATCTTTTTTTCTTTTGAACAAGGTTATGTTCTTTTTAAAATACATTAAATTTTCTAAAATATATTGTGAATGGAAGGTAAGAATATTTATTTATTTCCTTAAATTTACTTTAAATTTACTTCTAATTATTTACTTTGCTTTAACAATTTTAGTTTTCGATAGACAAGTGAGGTGGCGTTGAGACGAGTAAAGTGCATTGACTCATGCTCTCACAATATTACAATTACGAAATTTTGGATGTAAAACAAATGGGGAAAAAAGTGCTAAGCTTATTACAGATGGCGTTGCATTCGTCGGACCCATAAAAGCAATCTATCACGTTACTACCAAATTAATTTGGTAATTAATGATAATAGGGGTAAAAATAGTATATCTGTGCTAGGTTACCATTTATCGTTGTACACAAGGCACACTCGGCGAAGGCTCGGGCTAAGAACGAGAATCGCTTGCGCATTGTTCGGTCTTTGCTCCGAATACTACTCGTAGAGGACGACGACACTACAGGGGATGTGAATGCAGATCTGCGCCTGTACCAAATCCCCGAACTGTATCTAATTAATTTCATATTCATACATAATTTTTTTATGCTAGCAAAGGAACGTTGCAGGTAAATACCGTCTCAACGCGATCTGCTTAGGAACGCTTAGGGTGTTACCACACCAATCGACCGACAGTCGATAGTGATCGACGGACGATCGATTGGTGTGGTAAAACCCTTATAGCACCAAGGAACGTTCATTTTGATTTAAATATTATGTAGATACCTAAACAACCATACGCTCATTTGCAAAGATCATACATGGTAAGTATAAATTCACATTAAATTTATGTTCTTATTTAAGAATTTATGTATATTCATTGAGGTATTTTCCAGATTTTTGCTGACTCAATTTAGAAAATAAATTACAAAATCGTAACGTGAAATTATACACCACACTTACAGCGCTATTTAGAGACAAAACAATTATTTAATTAAATATTGAAAACGCTACATAATTGCGTAAATTTTTATTTTATAGCTTTCGCAGCCGGTCATCTTTGGAAACCATTTTTATTACACCCTGCCTCACGACGTGGCATGCTACGATAAAATGTAAACAAGTTTTTTTGTATTGATTTTGACAAACTCAGTTCTCATAAGGAATGAATCTAGTGATCCATGCAAACAGCCATAATGCTGCAATGACAAGTTCTTGTCTAGATGATTAAACGTTTCTTAAATTCTTTAAGAAAATCCTCACATAATTCTAAAACAAAAAGTGTTACCACAAATATAGAACTCTTCAAGATTTCAGATGTTGTCCAACTTATTTAAGCATCTGTACCGATTTTTTCAGTCTGTTGTCCATAGCAGATTTTATTTCAGTTTAAGAAATTTATGGACCTATGCTTTGAGTTAATAGGTTTTTTAATATATTGATTGATATTGATTTCGCAAGGTTTAAAAAAATAACAAACTATCTTCGAAAAATTCAAGGCCAACATCTTATAGCACAAGCGTTTAAGAAGGTCCACTGAAAATGTAATTAAAAAATTGCAACCAAATTCGACCGCCATCTTGTTTGTAAGGTTGTGAAGGGTATCGGTTTTCCTCAACATCTCGGCTACTTTGAACTTTTATTTGATACAAAACAAAAATGCGATCTAAATTTTCTGAGTTATGAGGGAAAAACGGGGAAATAAAATTTTTACCTAAAATTTTTTCGGGGTGAGGTCCTATTTCTCGACATCCTGACTAGGCTACTAAAATTAAAATGCATATTTTGTCCTCAAAAATACTAACAATGGCAAATAATTTAATTAAATTTATTTAATACGATAAAGTTATTTCTTTTGTTTCTGTTGTGTCTCCTTTGTAATAAATAAATAAATAAATAAATAAAGTATAGGATTAAGAAAATACCTAATACATTTTTAACAGTGACAGCATAATTTGGAAGAAACCACACCCAGATCTTCTGAGCTAAGTCATTATATAATAGAGTGATATATAAAGAAAGATTTATTGTTTACGTAGGTGTGAAGACAGAAGAGGCCAGTGAGTCTTAATTGTACATTAACTTAGCCTTCATAATTCCACTGCAGCACATCAATCTCTCCCAACCAGGGATACATAAGGAAGAGGTTAGGAAGTGTATTGTCCACAAGCTTGGCTACTGAGGGTTAGCAGACTTGCCATGTACCCTCGAAATAATAGGTCTTTACCTATGAAACTGCCGTTTTGCCGTACTGGCCATTTCAAATGAAAATATTTTTTTTTTTGACTGATAATTCTAATTTCAAATTAATTTTATTTGACAAACATGGAATTCTTTTTCTAAAATCGTCATTTAGTGTTTTGTTTTCAACGCATTCGAACATTTTTCGTCATCATGGATAAGTTAAAAATTCGAGTAATTATGGAGTATGAGTACCGTCGTGGCAGTAAAGCGGCACAAGCGGCACGCAACATCAACGACGTTTACGGAGCGAACACTACAAACGAACGCACCACCCGTTATTGGTTTACCCGCTTCCGTTCTGGAAATTTTGACCTGAAAAATGAACCCCGTGGTCGTTCGAAAACTTTGGTCGACAATGACGAATTAAAGGCAATTGTGGAAGCTGATGAAACTCAATCCACGGCTGAATTAGCAGCAGCTTTCGACGTTAGCATCAAACCAATATTGGTCCATTTGCGTCAAATTGGCAAGGTAAAAAAGCTTGACAAATGGGTACCCCACGAACTCAATGACCACCAGCGCGAAGTACGCGTGGAGACGTGCCTTGCACTGCTCAGCAGGCATACAAATGAAGGAATTCTGAACCGCATTGTTATTTGTGACGAGAAATGGATCCTGTTTGACAATCGTAAGCGCTCAGCAAGTTGGTTGGACCCTGGTTCAGCACCCAAACAATGCCCTAAACGAAAACTTACCCCTAGAAAAGTGATGGTCACTGTTTGGTGGTCTAACGCGGGTGTAATTCATCACAGCTTCTTGCCAAACGGGACAAGCATTACTGCAGATGTGTACTGTGAAGAACTGAACACAATGATGGAGAAGATCGCACGTCTCCAACCAGCTTTGGTCAATCGTTCGGCTCCACTGCTCCTGCACGACAACGCGCGACCTCATACTGCACAGCAGACGGTCTCCAAGCTACAAGAGTTGGAGTTGGAAGTTCTCCGTCATCCGCCGTACTCACCAGACCTTGCGCCTACAGACTTCTACTTTTTCCAGAATTTGGAAAAAGGCGGGAAAAAAATTCAATACCCGAGAGGCAGTACAAAATGCCTTTGAAGAATTTGTTGCCTCCCGTCCAGCTGATTTCTTCAAGAAAGGCATCAATAAGCTACCAATGCGTTGGCAAAGATGCATTGATTGCATGGGTGATTATTTTGATTAATAGAAATAAAAAATATATAAAAAAATTACTTCATTTATTTCGTGAAAAACGGCAATTTCATAGGTAAAGACCTAATATTCTTCATCGTTAGACCAGTTGAACTTGTGTGCATAAGTTTTGAAAACTCATTCGTACTTAATGGTACGGTCACCGGGGTTGTTCCCGTGGGAATCGTAACCGGACGTTCGTAAGATCGAAAAGACAGCATCTATCCATCATAGCCATCATTATAAATATATTATATTATATCTTTACCACTATGCCACCGATGCCCTATACATTGAATTACAAGACATTAAATAAAATTAAGATGTCTCAGCCCATTGGTATATTTAGGCGTCGACATTTACTTTTCACTTTTTGTTACTTCTTTAATTAATAATCTTGTTGAAATTTGTTGTCAGATGAAGTTGGTTACGAATTTGTCATAATATATTTGGTGGACGAGTTGAAATCAGAACCAAGATGGCAGAAGACGAAGAGGGCGAGAACAAGAAAGTGAAGAACAGGAAAAGCTCTTCAAAATACAACTATTCCTTCGGAGACACCTATCCAGGTTTGCTTTTAGTATTTGAAGTTTTCACAATGCATCTTGACAACCAACATTACTAATAATTAGGCTGGTGCAATGATAGGCTTTTTAGCAATTGACATTATTAAGATATTTTCAGTGGTAAAAAATGTACATTGGGCTCATCCGGCGGAGGCCCAGGCGGGGATCGCTTGCGGGTTGTCTATTCTTTTGTAGGCACTCTTCTTACTAGTGGACGATGGCACTACAGGGGATTTCATTCCGAACCTGAGCATGCACTAGACGAATGTCATATGCATGTTATGTCAGAAGTTCGTCGACACCGTTATCATTTTTATAGTTTACAGTATTCTTTACAAGTGATAACAATATTTACCTATTGCTCTCGTTTTTGATTACTTTGATAAATCATGGAGGGAAATTAATCTGCAAGTTTGCGACGCAGTACATATAACAGGGTGACCTTTCTACCGTACGGTAATAAGGTGCGTGTGTTTAGAAGACAATTCTGACTTTCCCAAAGATATTGCGAAAGCGTTGTATGCTAATGTTTTTCCTCGATGATATACATTTTAAACAGAATAAATAACCTGTATGGCCTCAAAGTAGGTAATGGTGGAAGAATTTTAATTGGTTGAGTAGTTTCAGAGGTTATAGAGTATATAAACAAACATGTGTATTATTTTTATAATAATACATTCAGGTATCTCATTATTTTAAAAAAAAATTAATTTGAGAGACATATTTTTGATGTGTTTGTAAATATAAATGTGTGTATAAAGTTAAATATTGGTTCTGATTAGTTTATGTACCTACAAATGGTACCGTATTTCTAAGCAATAAATTTTAATTGATTTTGAAAATAATTTTGAAATATTTATTGTTTATTATTTTTCTGAAGGAATGAGGTATTCGCAGCATTTAGGTAATTTAAAATCTATTTTTAAAGAAATTCTTACGGTGACGTCACGGAGCAGTTATCTTTTTAAAATCGAATCACATAGTTAGTTATATTACCTGGAATGAACAATTTTACAATTTTCTATAGATTTTTGGTAACAGATGTTTAATCGACATGACAGTTCAACCAAAAAGAACTTAGAAAATTGATGACGGCTGTCAGTCAGATTACATTCTAGTTAAAATGAGTCTAATCGCTTTTATCTGCAAGCTGTTTGTAACAAAATATATTTTAAAGAACTGAGCTAGTAATGATTTTTGAATTAGAACCACATTCTTTTTTCTTTACATACAGAATCCTCTAGTTATATTTAACTGTATGTCAATATTGCAGTCGGCAAGAAATATGCCAGTGAAAAGAATAAGTTCGTCGTGCCAGCCAGCATGGGCTGGCTGTGGAATGCCCCGGAGGTTCCAGGAGTTAAGGTTAGTCTGTCTTTTTTACGAGATATTTCTTTTTACATTTCCTAAAAGAAACTGCAGCGACCCCTACAAAAAGATTGTAGAATGAAGTTAATAATATTTGATGCTATTATAATCAACCAGCAATATTTGAAGAGCCGCGCCTAGATTATTTTGGAATAGTATTATTTGATATTTTCTAAAAACGAATTGATTAATTGTACATGATCACTTAGGTAAGATTTACATGTACCTAACACCACGCGCGAGTCGAGCGAACGAAGCGAGCTTGGTGCGGCAGCACCCGGCGACGCGACAGGACCAAATTAAGTAGGTACCCATTTCCGGCTTTTCACGAAAAGCGACTTTGGTTTAATTTGGTTCAAACAAACATCCCGACACGAAAGAAGATCAATTATTTAAATATATGACCATTTAGATTTTTTTCTTTGCCTTTTTTGCAAAATTATTACGATCATTTAAATACATGCCGATTATTTTAACAGAATTATATAATTTGCATTTTTAACAGTTGTCTATGCAAAATTGGGAGTGGAACTGAATTTTTTTAACATAAGCCATTTAGACACTAAGTAAACTTTAATGATTGTTGCTACATCATATTTAAATAACGTCTGAAATAAGTAAAATTAAATCTGTTTTAAGAAATAAAATAAAATACAAGTTACATTATTAATTAGTCAATATTTCTCAGCAACGAAGAGGATGGCAGCCAGGTGTGGTGGGCAAGAGCGTTGCCAAAATGATGACATTCAAATGCACGCGCGGCGGCCAGGACACCAAGGACAAGAGCAAGAAGAAGAAGAAAAAGAAGGGACAACAAGGTTCTTTGGTTTTTTATTACTGACAAATTTGCATTGTAATGAATTGTATTCTGTGATTGATTTCTCAATGCTCAGATACCCTAATCAGAAGAAAAATTTTGAGAATTTTTACGTAATTCCTATCAAAATTCGTCAAAATAGAAGTTTTCGGACGATTGATCAATCAGCCCATAGTATTATAGTTATTTAGAAGTTCGTTTTGATTTGTTTGTTATTTACTTTTGTTTGATAAATTAATGTGTAAAAGGCTTTTTTCCAGTACTTTTTTCCATAAAAGTCATACGTCTAACGTTTATACAACTTTAAAATAAATATGTTTCCCTTTTCTTTCAAATGCTGGATGACGTTTATTTGCTAATAAATTAAAAGTATCTCAAATTGTTATTGTAGATATTTTCAACCTCTAACGGTGGTTTTACGAATCAAACTCACGCAAGACAATACGTGACTGCCTATGCCATACTGCAATTCCTACAGGAGTGCAGAGTAATGTCACGCAGAATACTGAAAAAGTATTGCTCTTAAGAAATTCAATAATTATTATAAGTGTATTTGTGTACCAGGAGCGTACATGGGCGGCGGCGACTCCGAACCAGAGGAGACCCTGGAGCCAAAACCAGCGCTTAAAGTGCAGAGGAAAGGCGACGTCTTTACCATACAGGTTATTGCTAGAACATTGCCCCGATTAAATTTAAATAAGTCTTCATGGTGTATTTCATATTTTGACTGGGTGTTTTATATGTAGTCTGTTATCAATCCTTGCCACAAAGAAAGACAGACAGACATATTGAACATATCGGGCGCTAACTCAGGGCATAGATAAGCGTTTCAAATGTCTGGTGCGTTGGAATATTTTATTGCTTGTTTGTAAAAGCTGCACTCAGAAAAAAGTAGCTTTTGTCCTCAGTCGGCACAAAATCATTTGTTTCAAGACTTCAAAAATCATAGGAGTTAAATTATTTTGATTAATAAACTGGAATATCAATATAGCGTTAGCTTAAACAAGGGGTTTTTTACTACCGCCTAAACCGGTGTGCGAGAGTCACACAGGGAGGTGGGAGGGCCACTCCTTTAAAACCGTCTGAAAATCTGGTTGATTTTATTTCTATAAAAACACAATAAAAATAATATAGTAAATTTAGATAATTATTTCAGTGATGAAATTTGTTTGACAGGTAAACCCTTTAAAGGATCTAACAGAAATAGCTCCAAACGAAGATCCTTACGTTGACTGTGATCCTCTGATCTTTAAGATCATCAAGAAGCGGAGTCCAGAAGAGCAAGCGAAAGTCGAGGCTCGCAGGATGGTGAAACTGAAGAAACAAAGAGACGCCGAGATCAGAAAAGCTCTGGCTGAAGCTGTCGAGGACATATGCAAATGTGCGTACATGGACGTTTACTGCAACGACATGTCCGCCATCGACAAGGTTATAGACAACTGTCCAGCGTTCAAAGAGCCTGAATGCATATGCAAAGAGGAATCATTAAGTTCTCTGTCCAGTAATGCCACGTGGGATATAGAGTATACGCCACCCTTTGGTTGTTTTGATTTGTCTCCAAGGAAGAGAAAGACTTTTATCCATGTAGAAACGCAGTATGTCCCGGCTGATGCTGGGATACCAGATCCGCCAAAAAGAAGATCATGCACTTCGATGAGAACTTGCCTAAGGAAACGTACCTGCAGGAAGTCATGTAGCCCTTGTCAGCCATGCTGTCCCTAAGAAATCTGAGAGGCATTTTTTTGCGATGTTGTTTAGAAAACTGATGGAATTATAGGAGTGGTATTAGGTGGTAGATAGTTTTTTGTGAAATTTACCATTTCTTTCATAAAATTAAATGAACAACAAGTGCATTTTATCTTTTTTAAGTTGATTTTTGTGTTTGAGTACACAGAAACACAAGAATGTCTAGAAAATCTTTTTTTGGAAGTTAATCGGTGTCATACATGAAGCCTTTCTCCTCATGCTACAACATTAAATCTGAAAACAACGTTTGAGTATATTTTAAATTTTAGACTAATGAGTATCGATTGGTTTTGATTTTGAATTATCTAATTAGTTTAAGTTAGTAAAATTAAATATAACTGGTTAAGACCGATTTTTAAATAAACTTAAGCCTAATTTGCAATGGTATCAGTGCATCCTCCGTAGACGAAATGGGATATTTATCACGACAGAAAGGTCTCACGTCTAATATTTGCAAATTTAACTATCCTTTGAACTCTTCAAGGCTGGTAGCAACATTTTTGAGTCAGAGATTTTTTCTTTGGTTTGATGAAACAAGAAAGTATCAAATTCTAGTCGTACCCAACACGAAAAAGTATGCAGTAAAAGAATTTCTGAAATATGGCGAATTTTCTATATCAGGAAAACTACTTTAAATACAAAATGCGTGGAGCTGCTTACCTCCTTAATGAAGGAATATTTTTTATTACTTGGTACTTCTTTACTTACGAAAATATTACTTTTGATTCAAAACAAACTTGATCCTTCTAAGTTACTTCCTCCACCTTGAAAAGAACACTCCAGATGATACGTACCTCTCGAGAGCCTCTCATCACGATAATGCGCTGCTTGGTGCTTCATCAGAAGTGGCAGGATGACGGTGGTGGTCAGAATAAAGACTCCTCCCAGAACCAAGGCTCCTGTGTTCACGTTTATACTTGGTGAACCCTGAAATGTGGTGATTTTTGTGGCAGATTAAAGGGAGAAGATGAAAAAGTTTATAAGTATTTATTGAAAGGTCCTGTGCGTGCTATCGCGTTCATTTTTGTAAGAAGGGAAGCAACAAACTGCAGAATTTGGAAAATGAATAAACCCGACTGCTAAAATTATTTTTCCGTGTAATTTAAGTTCCCATAGGGATTCCGGAAAATAATACACCCTATGTCAGTGCCACATTGTTATCGCAGGATCTATATCTTTATATGTTGGAATCGGTCTTAAGGTTTAGGCTATACAGCGTACCGTAGAAATAATGGGTGTGAGAACTGAGCACCACTATATTAACTCCTTTTCCAAATCTGTTTCAAATTTCCACAACTCTTTTAGAATGGCCAATGAATCTTGAGTATGTTTAAAAGGTAAATAATTAAGTGGCCCTCTAGTCTTCACACATGCAGGAAATATATTTGTATTAATACACTCGAAAAACGTCCTTCTTCTGACAGTCGGTTAATAATGGTGAGTATTTCTTAGGTCTTGTATGTGCTATGTTTAATCGGTACTATCCTTTTAAGACAGGACGCAACAGTTTTTTAAGTTAATACTATCTGATTGTTGGTAGATAAGATTTCATCCCGGAATCTAGTCCATTGTCTGTCGAGAATGTAGGAATGTTGATACAAGATCATCACTTAAGAAACTAGCCAAGGACTCATTCCACAGCACATCCTCAGTGGAAAGATACTGTTTTAAGTATACCTGTTTATTTTTCTACACGAATAAATTTTTATTACTGTTATTAAAGATAATAGAACAAGATACTTCGTAATAATTTTAAATGTTGGTAGCCCCCTAATAGATTAGTGTAAGTGTGGATTGAGTGAGCACGCTTCAGAAAAAAATAAAAAAATCATGTTCATTTAGTAAAAGTTCAAAAACAATTGTAAAAGTAATCTCTGTATTTGTAAAAAGATAAATCAAAATATACATTATTTAACGTGCGCTCACAAACTACCAACGAAATTAGTGAAAGTATTAACATATAATATTTGTATACTAGTATCTAGTAAAACCTATGCTAACTTACCTTTATAATTTGTAGATCACCTAGTAAAGTATTTAAGGTTTTACAAATAATTTCTTATGCTCACGCAATCCGCACACGGATTACAAAAGTTACAATCAAATATCACTAAAAACAGACAATGAATATAAAATATTAGATGGTGCATATCTAGTAAAATATTTCACTAAAAGTTGAACTAATTTATAGTTTCCGTGATGCTACAAATCTTAAGATATTACATTTTTAACTTACTTAAGATTATGTAGACTGAGTGAGCACTCACAAAAATTTACTATCCAAAAACCTGCCACGTTAGTGGTTCGTTTTGTATTTTACAAAGTCCCATATTAATTTTACTTAAACATACACATATATAGCAGTTTAATCTTTAGTTTCTTCATTAGAAATCGGGTTTTCGAAAGTGCGGTGAAAATACGTTACTAGGTGATGTACAATTTATAAAGATAAGTTAGCATAGGTTTTACTCAAGACTAGTATATAAATATTATATGTTAAATTAATACTTTCACTGATTTCGTAGGTAGTTTGTGAGAACTGAGTGAGCGCACGTTAAATAATGCATGTTTTGTTTTATCTTTTTACAAATATAGAGATTACTTTTGCAATTGTTTTTGAACTTTTGCTAAATGAACATCATTTTTAAATTTTTTCTGAAGGGTGCTCACTCAATCCACACGCACACAAAGGATTAGGGGCGCTACCAGCATATTAGGCTGGTATGAATTCTGAAAAGCGCCGCCCGGCAAATGCCGTTTGGGTCTTGACGAGACGTTCTGAATGTGCCGAACTGTGTGAAGCCCGCTTAGACTACTCAATCCGCACTAGCCGAACATATCAGGCCAGCCTTGTTCAACAAATATTGCTGACCCTGAATCTGCCAACTTAAACCAGCGGATATCGCCACTTACGGGCATACTTTAGACAAGCTCGCAGACAGCGGACACTTTGTAAAAATCTTGTGTTATAAAACAGGGAACCGGATTCCCAAAAAGAAGTGGGGGTTGGCCCAGTAAAAATGCACTGAAATACATTGGAATAGAATGATAGCCGAAAGTGATGCGGTATGGGAAGTATATATTTTTGAGGTATTTTGAGAAAACAATTGAATTTCTGTGAAAGAAATCAGAAATATTCTTTGATTTTAAATCACTTTTTAAAGAAACTTGTAAAACGACTTCTCGAAGTAGTTATCTTTCAAAAATCTTACGAAGTTAGTTATATTAGAGTAAGTAAAGTAGGGCGAAAAATAATTTTGAATACTTGGTATTTGGTACGGCACAAAATGACATCCTCTTTCAAAGCTGCAGCAGTTGGCTTGAAATTTAATATTACGGATTACAGAAGCACTATCCAGGAGGTCGTAAGAAAATAAAAATTGGCTTAAAGTACAGGTTGGCAGCAACAGCAGTTAAAAGTCTGACACAGGGTGTAGTTTTTTTCGACAAATCAAAAATATACTATAATTTTTAAAATACATGACTTAATTTTTTCCATATTTTTCTAATATATATTTTGACCAAGCCTATCATCCGATTTCGACTTGACTTTGACCTTTGGGACACCCTGTATGTTTATTCTGGGTTCCCCCAGTCCGCTGTGTGGTCATCCATGACACAAGCTCTGCTCACTTTGGGCCACACAGTTGTTGTTTTTGTCTGGGGATTTATTGTTATTGTTGTATTTTGATTGTTTATCTTTCCATTTAACTGTAATAAGGTTTTAGGTGTATTTATATTTAAAAAACATGTAGACGTAGGTTATCATAGAAACTAAAATAAGATAACAAAACGAACCCCAAGTCCTGGATGAAGGGAATGCATAAATTTCTTCACTGGAATACTCAGGAATGGGATTGAAAACTCCAGGTCAATCTAAACAATAAAATCGAAAAAACAAATATTGAAAAACATAAATCAAGCTAATCGTAATCAGCTTTAGTCTGAAATCTATAAAGCGTGGTGAGAGTACTCTCAGCTAAACGGCCAAGGAAAAAGCCACTTTGTCCTACACTAAAGAGTGTTCAAATTCTGAAAAACTAGGACACCGATCTTGTCAAAATGAAAGTAAAAATAATTTTTAAAGAATTCACATTACTAAGGGCTGATTTTTAAACTGTCAGATAATTATTACCTGACTAATGACTATGCCACCTGACAAGACTTTCCATAGAAAATATGAAAAATTCTCAAAATTATTCTACTGACAAAAGATGGCTGGATCCCGCGTTAACTCGTGGACGGGTGCCGTTTGAGGGTGTTCGTCGTTTGGATACTTGGGGGAGGGAGACTTGCCGAGCTAACAGATGCAGATAAGAATAATTTTGTATAGACATAAAGAGACTGTAAATCTATTTTGAAAAAAATAATACCCTTGAAGTTAAAGCCAGTTCTTCTTCGCGAAGGTTTTTCCGAACTGGTGGTAGTCATGTTTTATTTGACGTCAATAAGAACAAGTAATTGTCAATGTTGAGAAAATAAATATTTCATTTAATTTCATTTCAAGATATCTGAGCATTGACAAATAAGCCCTGAGTAATATGAAACAGAATCGCTTATGGATTGCCCGTCAATCGGTTTTGCACTCACTATTGTACGACAATATTTTCCGTCAGTACAAGACTTATTTTCAGGACGAAAACAAACAAAGGAATGTTCTAGACAAACTTTTACACTTGAGGGGCAAAATATATCAAACTTATCCATAATGCGATTTGATTTATTCACTGGACTGCATAATCGTGCTGCAAGAGTTGTGTCTTATTATATATATTTGGTACTTGCAGTATATATTTAAAGCCAAGTTATTTTTGTTATTATATTTATTATTCTACTAATCCGCTTTACTCAATAAACAAATGTCTGTCTTATTTGCATCATAAGTATAAATGCGATTGTAATAACAGTTTTTTGAGTTGTTCTGTGTACTTCGCCCAAGGATCATGGTACAAACAAAAAGCGGTGTCTTTTGATGCAAGCAAAGCTGCGGGCAACAAGTATAGTTTATTTAGCCTACATAATTTGTCAACTCTTGAAGGCGTTGATATAATGAAGCTAATTACGAGGTCAGCGAGATCGCAAACAAACATTAAAATATTTTAAATCACTTACTTTAAAGTCATCGTTCACCGAATTGAACGTTAAGAATTTCGGTTTTCTCTGCCCCTGCTCGTTACTTGCCACTGTGTCACAAGCGACCAACCCAAAGACGCATAGAATGAAACACAATTTTTCCATATTTCAGAAAATTGCAACCGTTTATGGTTTTAACATGTATGCAAGTCGGAGACAAAAGGCTCTGTGCCAGCATGAGAGCTGCGCTTTGTAGTACGTTTGTAGGAAGCAATGAGCTTGGATTGAAACACACGTTTCCGTTTATTGTTGTGCAGGTGTTAAGTAATGGTTTGCACATCATGGTTAGACGTTTAGTTCTATGTGGTGAGCCTCAATTAGTAGATAGTCATCTCTTAGTAAATAGCTTGCCTGGGGTGGTTCTACAGTCCTTCCTGTTTGATTGTCTTGTGCAATGTTGTCGTTGTGTTAGCGTTTTAGGGATCGAGCGGGTAGATAAATATCGCGAGCAATGAGTGCCTGCGGTGAACAACGATTCAATCAAACCATGGTTAATGATGTCCATGAGTATGGAAGCCATTTACTTTGTGATTCAATCGGGGCACTTAATGCGCCCTCAGGTTCACTTTTGAATGCCCTGCAGTGTTGTATCCCCTTAGTATGCGGAGCGCCTATAAAAGATTGAACAACGCGCAAGCTATTATTTTCTCCTTAGCCTTAACCTTCCCGGAGTTCTGTACTGATGCTGATACTGATAGATACACAAATTATATGTTTGTCACTCTACCTAGCTAATTAGGGGAAGGTCTTTGGATGAAACGATGAGGATGGCGATGGCTGGATCCCGCGTTAACTCGTGAACGGGTGCCATTTGAGAGTGTTCGTCGTTTGGATACTTGGGGGGAGGGAGACTTGCCGAGCTAACAGATGCAGATAAGAATAATGATTTAAAAAAATATGATACTGTATATTGATTTAAAAAAATATATTTACGTGGAGTTTCTTGCCAGTTCTTCTTCACGAAGGTTTTACCGAACTGGTGGTAGAGTCATGTTTTATTTGACGTCAATAAGAACAAGTAATTGTCAATGTTGAGAAATAAAAATTTTAATTTGAGTTTGAACGAATGTAGTTACGGGAGCTTCAGCGGTGCAGTGGTTATTGCGCTGGCTTCACGACCTGAGGGTCCCGGGTTCAATCCCGGTGACAGCTAAATGTATCAATGAGACACGGCTGGCTCCCGTTGGGCCTATATGGCTGGCTCCTGTTATGGTGGTATGGTTCAGTCAATTGGCAAACAAGAATAATAAATTTGTGTAATTTTGTTTTCGAAACAATCTTTTCTCGCATGACAAAAAAGAAACGCTACTTTGCCAACATTTTTTATACGGAATCTGAGCAACATTTGGGGGTCAAAGAGAGGGTGAAGGCTATGTACAAACTATACCTGTCGTTATGGTGTGCGTTACCCCAGCTGGAAAGTTGCTTTTAGTGTTATGAGTGGGAAGCACAATTCGATCGTCATCTATGTAAATGTGCGCCAAATCAAACATTTGTGCGTATTGTCGTTTTGGAAAAAAATTGATAAAACGATTTCTGCTAGGGTAATGCTGTTCCAGCAGGAAAATTCTAAACGAATGGTCGTTTAAATAAAAAGTGACTGTGTTTCATCCTATGTAGAGTACATATTCGCAAAACATGAGACAACGATCTTGTAAACATTTGTGAATTTCTATTTTCATTATTATAAAATATTTCACAAAGTCGCTTTTTATTTGATAGTTTATCTGCGATAAGTCTAAGAACTTTACAAATACAGCCTGTACGAGTCGTGAACATCTTTTAGTTCAGTTAGTTATATTTATGATAGCTTATGCGTGATTCACTTTTTATTGATATATAGTTTATTTATCTCAGATTAAGATGACACCCCTCCCTCCGTCTTAGAATGTGGCTTATTTTATGGTTAGCTCATTATAAGAGGTAAATACTAGTATGCATTACATAATTTTTCTTACCAAAGCTGAAAATAATAAAATAAGCATTGAAATCGGAAGATTCTTCTCGCGAATTTGTTGGAAATGATTATACAGGGTGATGTTTTTACCATTCGTAAAAGGGCAGATCGGTTCCGACCGTAATTCGGAGCAAATTTCCCAAAGACACAATGTAGTGGAAAGGAATAGAAAGTTCTCCCTTGATTCAAAATACTCGGGTCAACTGCCAATTCTGTATAGAGAGTTCAAACCTTCCGCTCGGTAACAAAAGTCACCCTGTATATTTTTTCCGTGAAAGGTAATTCCTATTCTTGTACAAAATTGCAATAACAGCTGGATGTTAGTTTTTCTTGACGGGTGCGTGGTGTAGATGTTTATAGCCATCTCTTTGAATCCCGGTAAGGACTGTCATTAATGCAATCAATACTGGTTTTTAAATTTACTATCCTCTTTGGATTGGAACTGTCCTGTAAAACAGCTAGTGATTATATAAAACATCTTACTTATTTAGCAATCCACCTAAGAGTTACTTAATTACTTGAGTGTGTATCTTTTATAGGTAATAAATTAACAAAACAAAAGACTCATAAAGATAACATTTTTGTACTAAAGAATTATATTTATATTTAGAACTTTGAGTAGTTACCGTCAAAACAGTGTCAGTGGCGCAGTGGTGTTGACTGCTCTTTCGGAGGTCTGAGGTTCAATTTATGCGATTACTGTACAGTATCACAGTTTGTACAATTTACTTTAAAATACCTCTGTAGCGATGAAGGAAAGCTTCGTGAGGAGTCCCATAATCTGGGATTGTATGTATATTATACAAAACGAGCTATTTCAATGGTAAGTAAAGTTGCCAACTCGCAGTTGGCAAGCGAGGGCTATAAATTCCCTAAAACCACCCTGTATCAGTAACCCAGTGTCTCGTAGTTTAAGATTTTTTGTGTAAGTGTGTTTAAATATTTTTAATTGATGTTTTGTTATTTATTTTCGGAGTATTGAGGTTTGATTAGATGTTAAGTCGTGGAATCACCTGCCTAAACACAGTTAGCAGTAAAATAGAATTAGGCACCTGGTTGGTTCCATTATATTGTTTTTAAGAATAAATTTGTTTTAGAAATTGACAGTATTAAAAGCTAGTAATTATAAGAATCAATGTAGTAGTCAGATCTATGGTTGATTTGTGAATTTGTGAGAATTTTAAAAATATGCTAATGTGTATAATATTTTGTGTCTCGTGTTACAAACAGGCTCAATTCTAACTGAATTTCGGAAGTTTTAACAATGGAATCATTCACAATGATTCTGTGTCTGTTTATGTAGCTGCCAGAACTGTCGTCGTTGAAATTCAATGTTAAGTTACTCTTGTTCTAGAAGTTTCATTTGCTTTTAACAATACCCACTTGTGGATAATACAACTATCCAGCCACAAAACCGGAATTTCTTTTTTATTGTACATACAGGTTTTAATACTGGCGTATTACAAATTATAAAAAATACATTCATGCTACTTACCTATCATCCAAAAGATTTGAGGATAACAGCAAAATTAGTGGAGACATACATACATAAACGACACGCAATACACTCAACAATAAACTTTAAAATACTCGTAGGTAAGTATAGATGTAGACGTATTTTTCGTCAAAATTTTATAGAAGATGGACAAAAATCGCTACTAAAAAAATATTCAAACGCTATGGACTTGGTTGGAATTTATATTTTATTGTTGACTTTCTTTCGGGCTCTATAATGCTTTACATATATTTGTAACACGAAATAATTGTAGCTTTATATAAGCAAAGACAAATTTTAATTTTACTATTACTATAATAATTAAAAAGTATCTTTATTTACTCACTAACGTAACATAAAATGTATATCCTACACAATACTTACATAGCCTACATATTTATTGAGAGGAAATTATATTAGTCTTCCTTTCATCTGCTTGAAGAAATTTACGGTTTACTGTTATAATTGCAATTGTTATTTTCTACGTACATAAACTGTAATGGTAGAAGAGTAACGTTAAGATCTCGTCACAATAACCACGTTAGTTGTGTTGTTTTCGGGATAAAGGGGAGGGACAGTCACTGGAACAGGCAATTCCAACTTAAGCTTACGATCGGCACCGCAGCTTAATTACCCTCTATTATTTACTATTTGACACCTCTGATTTATGAGGAGACCGAAGCAGAACTACATAACACATATTAATACACAACACAAACACACACTTAGACACTCACCAAACAAATCCAAACCCATTCAGACATTAAAAATATACTGTATTCTGCTAATTTTAAAGTGAGTCATTAGTATCATAAAGAAATAGTTGCGTTAAAGTACATACCAATATACACTTACATGAGTAAAATAAATGTTCAGTTAAAAATTCATTTATTATATGTTTAAACAAATTGTAATTTTAATAGTACCCTCAGTAGCTACGGAAGAGCGTTGTCACCTGTCACAGGCAGTATTTGCTTACTAGGTGATTTCGATCACTTACAAATAATGTAAAAAGTTGCTTTTTTTAAATAAATTATAATTATTATCTTAATCAATAGCCGAAAAATTACAATACAATTAATCAGTAATATCTACGATTAATTGTATGTCCATGGGCACGGATGCTAATTACGTTAATTAAATAATACTCGTTTGCGGGCTATGTCATTGTTAAAAATACCTCTTTAGTTAAGCACCTCTTTTTTAAACTTTTTTCTAAGGATCTAAGAGGTACATATTCTGCGTCCTAAGTTGTATTTTTCCTAGCTTCTCGTTCCTTCCTAGCCGGGTATCCTTAATTGGATACGCAGCCTAAATGCTCCCTGTGCCTCCCACCAACAAGAATAATGCTTTTTGCTTATCCGAGAAGTAAGAATAAGCTTAATGATCGCTACCAAGTGAGATTCTGGTAGAAAATTTAGTATTTATATGAATTGGCGAACTTGCTGGCACAGCTCTCCTTGATAAGACTGCCTTTTGCGTGAAACTTAGGATTGCTATGCAAACATGAAGAAATTTTACAATTATTCCTGAAAAATAATCTTCGAAGTCCAACGACCTGACCTGATTTACAAACCTCCTTACAATTAGGTTACGTTGCGTAACAACCATCTGTCATCTTCCTATTTAGATATAATCGGAGGCATCTGCCGTGACGAATGTCGCACGCAGCGCTTTACATCTAAACAATTTTGAAATTGTTCGTACCTGTGCGAGTTGACAATGGTATTTCACCATCCGATTGTCTTGAAGCACTTCGTGGAACGTGCAGTATATATGATCGTGAGGGTAGGAAGTCGGTAGTCGGGCGGAAGATCATCATGAGAAACGCGTGTGTGGTTTTATTGTGCTGTGTGCTGGTGAGAGCGGAGTATCGGGGTGATGGGTAAGCGGCGTTTCGTTGATTTGTTTTGTGTAACATTGGAAACAAATTAAATAAATCCCAGCCAGATACTTCAACATCTTAAGCAAATATTGTGTTGGTATTCCAAATGGTTACGATTCACCGTCAAATTGGAGTTAATAGTTGGTGGATGACTATAGAAAGTACTCGTATGTGGCAGCGCTGCTACGCCCAAACCAGTTAAGAAATAAATAATCAGGTGTCCTGCCCTGCCTAAAATATCAATTTAAAGTGGGGAGGCCAAGTTTAAGAACTTTTTAACTGCGCTAAATTTATGAAGTAAAAGTTCATGAATTTAACAGTAGTAGAAAGTTCCCCCCCATTACCGGTCGCAGCCTTAGAGTCGAAGGTCGAAGTATACTGTAAGTTATACTGCTGGTAACCCCAGCGGTAAAATTTGATACAAATTATTTGGAACATCTGGGTAACTTAACATTCTTACGTTGAGAGAATTTATATAAACATGGATAAAGCATAATATTTACTACACAAAAAAAGAAAAAACTTGACGATAGTCTTCTTTTTATTCAACGATTTTGTTGAGACAATACTCAACATGGCAACACTACAGTACTGCGAGGTGCCAAGTCGGGATGCAACTGTCACCTGTCACCAAGCGCCGCCAGCCGTCAACAGGGTTTGGCTGTCATCGCTTACACAAGTCACTCGTGCGCTCACGCATTTTCAGAAACCTTTTTCTATAATATTGTTTTACGTTCCGAAGACGTGATTTTGTACAGTGCTATAATCGAATCTTCAATACATACATATTTAGTCTACAGTCCACTGCGTGTTGTTTATCCACACTGGGTACAATACATGGTCCTTCGAGCCGGATCCGCAGTGGACTGTAGATTAAATATGACAGGTGACAGTTGCATCCCGACTCGGCACCTCGCAGTACTGTAGTGTTGCCATGTTGAGTATCGTCTTAACAATTTAGTAAGTAGATTAAAATTATAAATTATTTCTATTATACTATAATATAATTTAATAAAGGTACATAATTACCTAAAAGAGTTAGCGTGTATATTGGCCCATTTATTAAAACTCCAGATAGCGTAGCAGTTAGACCTCTCTAACCAAAACTAGCTTTAATTTCAGAGGGTTCATGCCAAGCTCCAGCTTCATGGAGGATCAGCTGGCTGAACCATCTTCTAAGCTAGAGAAGAGCAGAGAAGAAAGAGACAGCCAGGCGGAGAGAACGCAGCGCTTTGGGATCTCTACTTATGGAACTACTGGAACTCAGGTACTTAGAGAATATTTTGATGATCATGGATTTACATTATCCTTATTGTGTGTGATAATAAGCTGATTGATGAAACCTTGAATTGAGTGGACTTTGGCCTCCATGTTGTTTTTGATTCAAGGAATATAGCGGTGACAATCTCCTGGTACACGGATCTTAAAAATCTGGGCCCGTCGTCTAATTACACGGAAATACATACATACTAAATAGTAACTACCTAAATGTGTGAAAACTGTGAAATGAAACGGTCCTATTGTCTTAAGAACTTAAGAATAATTTTTATAACTCTAAAAGCACAGATTACTTAAGTTACCTCGCATCAGGTGAATCACTCCATACAAAGATGGTGTTCCCGCGTTTTTAAGTAAACTAAGTCTCTCCGCGCGCTGAAGTTTGTACGCAAAAATGAACTTAAACACGATCGCAATACGATAATCTACTGCACTAACAGCGACCCACGGTTGGTAGGTATTGAACGCGTGTAAGTATGTAGGCCGACTGGCACAGACAACCTGATATAACCCCCATACGGTGTCGCGCTAAGGTCTCCCAATCCCGTGGGAAATTGGAAATACAATAGGCCAACTTACTTCTAGATAATGTAGCTCCTAACGGTGCAAAGCATTTTTAAATTGGCCCAGTAGTTATTTATTTATTTATTTTTATTATATTTCTTCTCATCATAATAATAGTACAGCAGTTTAAGTTTGATTCTCTTCTAGGGCCCATACGGAGGTTCAGCCCCCGGATTGTACGGTCCTGTGAAGATTGACCTGGGTGGGGTCCTGATCGGCACTCTGCTAGGTTTTGGAGCTGTCATCATCTTACCCAAGGTCATCCATGCCTTGTCTTATGGGGGATATGGAAGGAGTAAGTGTGTGGTTCTTTAACATATTACTCAGTCATTTAAAGAAAGTGATCGGGAAAGGCCTGTGACAGTTGGACGGTCGGCATGTAAACTCTTTTTTGCATATTTAATTTTAATATTTAATATTAAAATGTTACCACACGTCACTTCCCTCTAATATGGTTGAGGAGGGCGATGGCTGGATCCCGCGTTAACTCGTGAACGGGTGCCGTTTGAGGGTGTTCGTCGTTTGGATACTGGGGGGGAGGGAGACTTGCCGAGCTAACAGATGCAGAAAAGAATAATTTTGTATAGACATAAAGAGACTCTGTAAATTTCTTTTGAAAAAAAATATACCCGTGAAGTTTCTTGCCAGTTCTTCTTCACGAAGGTTTTTTTCGAACTGGTGGTAGAATCATGTTTTATTTGACGTCAATAAGAACAAGTAATTGTCAATTTTGAGAAATAAATATTTGAATTTGAATTTGAATTTTGACTTTTGTAGTCAGATCTACTAAAACGGTCATGTTTTATTATTTTTGTACGAAACTTCGGTTAATAAATGTATTAAAAAACACCCATTATGAGGCTAAAACTATAGATGAAAATATTCAATATTTGTAGTTACTTTATTGTCCTTGCGGGCGAAAATATCGACGACAGAGACATATAGGAGAGCTCTCCACCCCTTCCTTTTCTTCAAGTGGCGTAGTAATACAATTATATATTCAGCGGAAGAACTTACTTGTGTGTTTTTATCTTATTTATGATACTCGTAATAATTATAAACAAAAATAGCAGTCTTCATCCGGGTAAGAAGCCTACGGTCGATATCATTATTATAAGTGTACCAATAACACTCACGATGACTGATGTTAAGGTAGATCACGTGTTCATTTGCCGATTAAAAATAATAAAAGGAAGTATTTTTGCAAGTTAAAGCAATCAGGTGAATACCCAGTTGATTATCCTTCAACTTACTTCAAGCGTTTTCTAAAGGCCACTAAAAAACTATCATATCTTACAGGTCTGGAAACCGACTCGAACCAGCTCACAGGCATGCTGAGCAAGCTCGAAGACATGCTCAGCAAGTACAACATTGACACGTCTGCGTGCACGCAACGCCTCACATGCTCGTACGTGCAGCTGGCCAATGAAAACGTGATCAATGGTAACGCCACGGACCTCGATGCTTTGCTGTCTACTTTGTCTAAGTGAGTATGTTGTTAAATTAATAGTTTTAGTGGCTTTCTTATCTGTAAACGAACACCATCGTACAAGTGGCATCCCCACCCATGGATTATTGTCGTAGGTGTTTTAATTATTAATAGTGACTGTGATTATTATACCAATTAATGATGCGTTCCTTCTGGGAACCGGAACACAACCACGAACCCTTTACAGAAGAACTCTGCTTCCACTAAAGTCTACCTATCCCGTTTCATAGGGCGCCAGTCAAAACTTTGGAATCTGAGACTGGCTCAGTAGGTTAATATATAAAAGCAGAAGTTATGTGGGTTAATTTTAGTATGTTGTTACTTTTTCAGCAACTCCCTAATCCGTCGGATGCTGGACGGCACATCAATCTATGACGCCATCGCAGCGGGCCAGTCCATGAGCGCCGACTGCCAGGCGCAGTACCCCAAGTGCAAGATGGACAAGAAAACCGTGGTGAAGATACTGACGCAGCTCGTCCCTTCCTAGATACTCGCTTAGGTTTAGTTGTAGAATTACAGTTGGTTTAAGTATATCGTTGGTTTTATTTCCTTTATAGTTGTTATAGAAATTATAAACACGGATATGAATCCTAAATTCTACAGGGAAGCTAATTTCGTCTTTGTTTATCATATTTGACCAGACAGACTCGTAAACGACACCTCACCTCCTCCGGTGAGTTCTACGTTTTATTTATATACTTATGTTTAGGCATAACTACAGATTACAAACCATCTTATAACTAAAATTATCAAGCACATCTTATAGGTATAAGTTTGCAGTCTATTAGAGCTACGCACAGCATTTTCAAGAAATATATAAACATATATTGTGATATACTTACATTTTTACACTCTTATAAACGATTCACGACCCAATTCTAAGATTATAAACCAGTTAAATTATTATTTAAACAAAAATATAATTACAGTTGGAGAAAAAAGAAAATAACGAATAACAAGTGTAGTGAATATAAGTTTTACAAAATGTCAATAAATTAATGTCAAATTCGGTATTGATTAATTAATTATAATTATGTCAAGTCAAAATATACACGCCATAGCCCCAAAGAATTTCATTGAATAGAAATATAGATGTCATACTTACAAAAAATTTTGCCAAAAATAAAAAATATATGCAATCCTACAAATACTTATGTGCCTATCTATTTCAAAATTATAATTTTAACGATGATACGCGATATGCCGATGATCATACGGTCATACCAATGGAAAAGAGCGAGCGGGTGGGCCGCGACCGTGGTTATTTTTTGTTTCGAAATGGGCTGCTTATTTGTTACCCTATAGGCCTTTTCAATTTCACCGAACTTTGTAGCCTAGCACCGAGGGCACTTAGCCGGAACATAAACTACTCCTACATACGATACGTCTAACCTGCGACCGCGAGCGGGTAAATCACTAAATATTAAAACTGTTGACCGCGAGGTGCATGGTGTTCATTGTGATTGGTCGATTACAAATCACCGATTACGGACCTCGGCTTGGGACGCGGTATATTGAAACTACCACTGGTTCGGAAGGGTCATCTACTGCCAAAGAACCAGCAAGAAACTCAGTAAGTGAACACGAAGTTTTATGGCGACAACGCAACACGAAATTTTAATTTAGATTGTTATTATTTTAATTTAATTGTCAGCTGTAGTAATTGTAGTAAATTAAGAATTATAAATCTAGAGACTATATATACGCGGGAAAACAATTATAATTCCCTAAGTATGACTTGCTTCTTGCTTGTGTGATTGGCGGCTCCACCTTCTAAGAACGCGGTGGCGATAACAAAACAAGACGAATTAATAGTATATACTTAGGTATCAGTCAGTTAATATTTTATGAATCGCAACAGATATTAAACAACGACAATCTAAATAGACTGATTTATAAAGATTACCCACAATACCAAAATAAGATGTACAAAATTACCACAAACTAACCTATAGCAAATTTTGTCGAAGAACGTTTTTCGTGTCAGCTATTTAGTAATAAAAATATACCATTATTCCTGGTAGTATATAATGCAATGGTGAAATTATTTATGAAAATCAGTTCACTAGTATAAAACTTTATCAATTACAAACGAACAAATAAATAAATCCCGACAGGAGGGGTAACTAGCTTTTGCCCGTTGTTGCATTGCAGCATTGCCCAAGGTTCGCTCGAGTTAAACGCTAATTTACCGCTCATTTCCACTAAGGCGCTTGAAATGCAGCTGACATCGCCGCTCATATTCAAAACGGCCGTCAAAGAATATGAGCGTATTCGTATTTGCAAAATATACAACGCCAGAACGCATGGCTTGGTACCGCTCACGTGTAGTCTCAAACTACAAACATGTAAGGAATTTTCAGAAAGTGTACATGGTTATTACGCATTTTATCGCGTATATTTTTCAGCCCTAGTATCCAGTCATATTAACCCAACCACCAACATTGGTGTTTAAAAATATACTGCATTTGTTGCCATTACATATATAATAAATGATTGCTTATTGAATGACGTTTTTTGCGATTCTTAAATTTTCAATTTTTTTATTGGGTCTTAGTTGAGTACTACGCTTGACTCGCTCAAATCGCTTAATGACAAGTTTGAACTACATTTAAAGTTTCGTTGGTACAAATATGAAAAGTACAGTTAATTTATTTATTTATTTATTTAACAATTTATGCACACATATAAGTTACAATAAAATAAAGAAGAAAAGAACAGAATTACATGTACAAAGGTACTGCTTATTTCCTAGGAAATTTCTTCCAACACACCTGTGACTGGAAAGTTTCGTATAAAGCAAATAAGTGTGCCATTATAAATACAAACAATTACATGAGTACAACTTATACATATTTACTTATATAAAAATACATATATACATACACATATACATACATACATATACATAAAACATTACATACGTATTGTGTAGATTACAACGATGAGCTCTTTAGCAAAGTGACAAAAAGTGCTCTCTTACTGTCCTCTTCAAAATAGACAGTGTTTTAGCGTCGCGTATCTGGTGAGGCAGCTTGTTCCACAGCCTAGCTGCAGGACGGTAAACGAAAAAGAAAAGAAGTCAGTTTTGTGGCGAAGAGTCACTGGTACGTTTCTTTTAAGCGGTCTGCAGATCTCATCACCTGTGTGGGTGTAGGTAAAACGGTTACGTAAATATGGTGGAGAGAGAGGGTTGCAAAGCACATTAAACAAAAGATACAAGATACGAGTATTCCTAAGGAAAAGTATAGGCAGCCACATGAGTTTCTTGCGGAAATGGGAAACATGATCATACTTTCTGAGTCCGAAAATGAAGCGAATGGATAAGTCTTGTAGGCGCTCTAGTTGGTCAAAAGTTAATCAATTATAGGTAGAATTAATGTTTGAGCGAGAGACATTTTTGTAGATAATGGCAAAACATTTTGAAGGGTTTCAATGGAGTGAAAAGTGAAATTCACTTTGCGGCTAATTTCATTTACATAGTCATTCCAGTTTAGGTTACAATCAATGATCACTCCCAAAGTCTTTGCTTTGTCGGACCAACTGGGATTCCATCAAGGCAAACTAACGACAATGTCGAGAAATCAAGTCAACTTCGAATATGGCGACTACCAATTATCACAGCCTGTGATTTATTGGGATTGATAAGCAGACCGAAAGATTTGGCCTAGTCACCGATACGTGAGAGATTTTCGTGAATAGGAATTACAGCAGAATTAGCATCTGGAATTGAAAAATGTTGGTATAATAGGTCTTTACCTATGAAACTGCCGTTTTGCCGTACTGGCCATTTCAAATGAAAATATTTTTTTTTTTGACTGAATATTCTAATTTCAAATTAATTTTATTTGACAAACATGGAATTCTTTTTCTAAAATCGTCATTTGTTTAATAGTTAGTGTTTTGTTTTCAACGCATTCGAACATTTTTCGTCATCATGGATAAGTTAAAAATTCGAGTAATTATGGAGTATGAGTACCGTCGTGGCAGCAAAGCGGCACAAGCGGCACGCAACATCAACGACGTGTACGGAGCGAACACTACAAACGAACGCACCACCGGTCATTGGTTTACCCTCTTCCGTTCTGGAAATTTTGACCTGAAAAATGAGCCCCGTGGTCGTCCGAAAACTTTGGTCGACAATGACGAATTAAAGGCAATTGTGGAAGCTGATGAAACTCAATCCACGGCTGAATTAGCAGCAGCTTTCGACGTTAGCATCAAAACAATATTGGTCCATTTGCGTCAAATTGGCAAGGTAAAAAAGCTTGACCAATGGGTACCCCACGAACTCAATGACCGCCAGCGCGAAGTACGCGCGGAGACGTGCCTTGCACTGCTCAGCAGGCATACAAATGAAGGAATTCTGAACCGCATTGTTTCTTGTGACGAGAAATGGATCCTGTTTGACAATCGTAAGCGCTCAGCAAGTTGGTTGGACCCTGGTTCAGCACCCAAACAATGCCCTAAACGAAAATTTACCCCTAGAAAAGTGATGGTCACTGTTTGGTGGTCTAACGCGGGTGTACTTCATCACAGCTTCTTGCCAAACGGGACAAGCATTACTGCAGATGTGTACTGTGAAGAACAACACAATGATGGAGAAGCTCGCACGTCTCCAACCAGCTTTGGTCAATCGTTCGGCTCCACTGCTCCTGCACGACAACGCGCGACCTCATACTGCACAGCAGACGGTCTCCAAGCTACAAGAGTTGGGGTTGGAAGTTCTCCGTCATCCGCCGTACTCACCAGACCTTGCGCCTACAGACTTCTAGTTTTTCCAGAATTTGGATAACTTCTTGGCGGGAAAAAAATTCAATACCCGAGAGGCAGTACAAAATGCCTTTGAAGAATTTGTTGCCTCCCGTCCAGCTGACTTCATCAAGAAAGGCATCAATAAGCTACCAATGCGTTGGCAAAGATGCATTGATTGCATGGGTGATTATTTTGATTAATAGAAATAAAAAATATATAAAAAAATTACGCTTCATTTATTTCGTGAAAAACGGCAATTTCATAGGTAAAGACCTAATATTTGCAGATAATTAGACGAAATTACTTTTGATTTACAGTTAATAAAAATCAAAAATAGCAAAGGTGACAATACCCCACCTTGAGGAACACCAGAATAAGTCTGATCGACACGAATACGGCTGAGAAATCGCAATCATTTGACATAATTTTTACAAGCTGTATGAACGTAGGCGCTTCAAACCTAGGTATTATAACTGTGGACATTTATACCCATTAGGTATTTTGACACTTAAAAAGACTTCTTTTTAAAGTAAAAGGCTTCTTTTTCCTCATCTCCATCGAGATATGCGTAAACACAACTTAACTTTGGCTTTTAAAAGATATTATAAATAGACTGAGAGGAGAGCAGAGAGAAGAGCGCCACAGCACAGCAAAGAGCACACCCAAATCATCTTGCGATTTTTTCCAGGCACCAACAACTTCGACATTTCAACACCTCCGTCAGTTGTTGAACGGCTCCTCGTAAATCCAAATTAATTTTCATGAAGTAAGTTATTGTTTCTGTAATGAGCCAAAAGTTGATTTAAAATAATTTTTTCGAAGATTTTACTACACGTAGTTACGTAATATTACAAAGTAGTCTAAAATTAGAAGGGTTTGTAGAATTACCTGATTTAAATATTTGTTCATGCCCGAACACTCTTCCTTATCTCTGTCACTGTCACTCTTGAAGTGAAAGAGTGTTGTATTTTTGAGCCGCTTCGTCTATTTTTTCTCGCAGGACTTCCACAGACTGATTTGGCGTTGCATAAACAAGGAACTTCATGTGCCCCCACACGTAAAAACCGGTTGACGGTGTCAAAGTCGAGACACAGGTCAGGCCATGGAACCCCCCCTGCCAATCCCACGCCTTGGGAACGAGGTATCCAGCCACTGCCGCACAGTAATTCGATAGTGCGCTGGACAACCATCGTGTTGGAATACCATTCGTCTCCTTGTTACCAATTCCACATCTTCAAGCAATGGCCTCAGCTCATTCCTAAAAAATTTCTCATAATACTCACCATTTAAATTGTTGGGTAAAAAGTGGGGTCCATTCAAATGATTATTTATGACGCCCATCCAACTTCTAACAATAACTACTAAAAAGTTCCAGGAATTTATTGCAACTCTGCAACTTAAGACGCGGTACGATAACAAAAGGTTTTACAATGCAAGTGCTCTACGTACGTTTTTTTCTGGGAATTGTTGTTTGTGACTTAATACTTAATTAATTTAACTTGTTTGGATAGCTAATAGTACAAGGAAGTTTTTCTAGTAGTTTGTACGGTTAATGTACTGTTTTTTCAAAATAAATCCAGTTTTCTATCGACCAAATTAGTGAATCAAAACAAAATTTTATAAGAATTCACTTGCCATCTTAAAATGTTTAATATGTGTGCCAGTATTAGTATTAATAAATGTTTCATGATGTATTGGTAACTGATAAAAATTTAAACAATTTATTCAAAACACTAGTTTTTTATTTATTGAATTTTTTTTAGTTAATTCGGGATTTGTTTTAACAAAACCAAAAATATTGAATATCTCGATAACGAGCCTCCTTGGTATTAGGGACATTATAGTCAATTTTGTTGGAAATAAGTTGTATTATCACATCCCAAGAGGAATACGTCGCATTACAAGTCACCCTGTATAGTAATAAAAAATTTACAGATTTACACCATAGATCAGTTGTGTTTTTAATATCAACTGCCTTAAGAGTTTTAGTGATATACAAGGGTTAAAATTTGAACTCCACCTTGCACTTTTTAACAATGATTCGGCTGCCACAGGCTGATAAGATTGTTGTAGTCGCAACTGATTCGAGTTTCTGATACTCATCAGCGAAATACTTCTCAAACGCTATATTTTAATCTGTACTAATGTTATTATTATGAATAATAAAGTCCTTAACTTTTCCAGTTTCGCTATTAATTATTTCCAAGTCGATTTCGTGTTGTTAGTACTATTGTTTCTTGTTGTTGTTGTTCTTCTTGTCGAGATGTAAAGGGGTAGCCGCGCTGCAAACTTTGTTAAATATTTTAGAGTCATTTTTAAATAACTGCAAAACCCGACGTTTTTATTAGGTCTTTACCTATGAAATTGCCGTTTTTCACGAAATAAATGAAGCGTAATTTTTTATATATTTTTTATTTCTATTAATCAAAATAATCACCCATGCAATCAATGCATCTTTTCCAACGCATTGGTAGCTTATTGATGCCTTTCTTGAAGAAATCAGCTGGACGGGAGGCAACAAATTCTTCAAAGGCATTTTGTACTGCCTCTCGGGTATTGAATTTTTTTTCCCGCCAAGAAGTTATCCAAATTCTGGAAAAAGTAGAAGTCTGTAGGCGCAAGATCTGGTGAGTACGGCGGATGACGGAGAACTTCCAACCCCAACTCTTGTAGCTTAAAGACCGTCTGCTGTGCAGTATGAGGTCGCGCGTTGTCGTGCAGGAGCAGTGGAGCCGAACGATTGACCAAAGCTGGTTGAAGACGTGCGAGCTTCTCCATCATTGTGTTCAGTTCTTCACAGTACACATCTGCAGTAATGCTCGTCCCGTTTGGCAAGAAGCTGTGATGAATTACACCCGCGTTAGACCACCAAACAGTGACCATCACTTTTCTAGGGGTAAGTTTTCGTTTAGGGCATTGTTTGGGTGCTGAACCAGGGTCCAACCAACTTGCTGAGCGCTTACGATTGTCAAACAGGATCCATTTCTCGTCACAAGTAACAATGCGGTTCAGAATTCCTTCATTTGTATGCCTGCTGAGCAGTGCAAGGCACGTCTCCACGCGTACTTCGCGCTGGCGGTCAATGAGTTCGTGGGGTACCCATTTGTCAAGCTTTTTTACCTTGCCAATTTGACGCAAATAGACCAATATTGTTTTGATGCTAACGTCGAAAGCTGCTGCTAATTCAGCCGTGGATTGAGTTTCATCAGCTTCCACAATTGCCTTTAATTCGTCATTGTCGACCAAAGTTTTCGGACGACCACGGGGTTCATTTTTCAGGTCAAAATTTCCAGAACGGAAGCGGGTAAATCAATAACGGGTGGTGCGTTCGTTTGTAGTGTTCGCTCCGTAAACGTCGTTGATCTCGCGTGCCGCTTGTGCCGCTTTGCTGCCACGACGGTACTCATACTCCATAATTACTCGAATTTTTAACTTATCCATGATGACGAAAAATGTTCGAATGCGTTGAAAACAAAACACTAACTATTAAACAAATAACGAGTTTAGAAAAAGAATTCCATGTTTGTCAAATAAAATTAATTAGAAATTAGAATTATCAGTCAAAAAAAAATATTTTCATTTGAAATGGCCAGTACGGCAAAACGGCAGTTTCATAGGTAAAGACCTATTATTTAACATTTCTCATATAGATGCTTTCTTCCGATATGTATACCTATGGTAGCCCAATCACTGAATAATTTACAAGGGTTTTAAAGTGATTTTTTAGAGAATCTTTTTATGTTCTTATAATTTAATAAAGTACTTATGGCAACATATTGATCAGTTACATTATTATTATGGGGTATCCAACTCTTATTGCGACCTATACGCAAGTCCGCATGCGTAGTCATTCGGGTCAAGTGGGCGCACCTAAGAGTCCCACTGTGCTATGGAACAGTGGAATGGGTTAAATAAAAGGATATTATCGAAATAAACATTTATTATTGTATAAATCAAACAAAAGAAAATCACTATCAATAATGACGACCGAGTGATGTAGTGGTAAGTAGCCTTGCCTCATACGCCGAAGGTCCCAGGTTCGAGTACTGGCCGGGGCATTCATTTGTGTGATGAACACAGATGTTTGTTCTCGGGTCATATGTGTTTGTATTTATGTATGTAGGTTTATTCTGGGTTCCCCCCCAGTTCGCTGTATGGTCATCCATAACACAAGCTCTGCTTACCTTGGGGCCATACAGTTGGTGTGTTTGTATGGGAATTTATTATATTATTATTATTATTAATATATATCTTAGTTTTTTAGAAAATGTTAAAAAACAACCAAAATTTGGCATGCGTACACATGACCCATATTGCGGGTAAGTGTGCATATACCTTTGGGGTGAGAACACGCAATTCGGTAAGTAAACGCATTGGTTTCTCTAACAAAATTAAACTTCTTTAATGTTACCTAGCAGTAATCAGTATTTATTTGAATATAAATTAAAAAACGCCCTTCGGCTTGAGACCAATCAACTCATTAGTAAGTATGACTATTTTTCACTTCAAAAATAAAGAAAACTAAAATTAGAACTGTTAAGCAGTTTTTAACAAAAAACAACATTTTATATAATTTTACTTATTAACTTTAGGTTTATAACTTATTGTAACCCTGTACCTTGGATATCAGTCAAAATTAACCTTAAATCTAAAAATTATGTACAAAATGAGTTTTAGTCACTTTGTTATTTATAGTATCTTGACTATATGACATTGTCTTAGAAAAAATTTGAACAAATTAACAATATCACAAAGATAAATCAAAATTAAATTTCAGTAGGTAATTATAATAACACCAGGTCTATCATATTATGGGAGCAGTTATCTTTAAGTTGAGCAATTATCACAAATAAAATCACCTTCATCACGGGAAGTGCTTAGTTCGTGCCACCAATCCTCACTTACTTCGGGCATTCAATCCACTCTTCTGCTGGTGGATCAAAATATTTTTCTTGACAAAGCGGATAAAACAATGACATATTACATTTAGACGAGTCATACCCAAACATTACCGTACAAAAAAACGGCGTCAACTTAACTATAAATACCTACCTGTTACAGTAATATAAATTTGTGGGAGAAGGAAAGAATAATACGGTTCACTTCGCGCGTCCATTGTCGCAGTAACGCAGTAGCGTTGCCTCTTTTACTCCTACATACAAAATCATACTACACCTCGCTCTTTGAGTTGTCGAAATGTCAATTTTGAAAACGTCATTTTGAATAGCAAAATAAAATAATAAATAAGATGGTTATAATAAAATAGCCCTTACTCATGAAAAGAAACGTTTTTCTGTCTTTAACAGTAAGATTGTTATTAGTACATTGACTAAACACACAAAAAGCATTGTACGGTATTAAAAACACAGAATTTGGAATAAATTTTGTTTGACGTTCAGCCGTGACACTGGTTTGCACAAGACTGAAGAAATGTGGGTGAAAAGAAAAAGAAAAAAAAAAGAAAAGTGAAATGCGGGCAATTGCCTTGTATTTGCGTTGCCAGTATTGAGAGTGGATAACTTGTCTATATGTAATATGTCATTGGGACAAGGGGTTATTTCTGCATTCAAATGAAGTAGCTTTTTTCTTACGCGACGAGATAGTAGTCTTTTTCTTGGCCGCTGATGTGGAAGGTATAGTATCTAATGATAACTTGGAACTGCTTTCCTATTTCGCTTTTTCTTTTGCTCTTCTTGAGTCTTTTTTTCTTCAAACTGTAACTTATATAGGCAGTGATAGCTTGCGACTTCAAAGAAACTTTTCCTCTACGTTTTTTTTCTTTCATCCGAGGAAATGGTGAAAGCTGTGTAACGGACACATGACTGGTGGCCATCCGTTGGAGTTCATGCACAGTAAGGGGTTTATTTTCTTGGAAGCTTTTTGTGGCGTCAACTGACGGTTCCTCGAAGTTGCTAGTTTGAGACATGCGGTCTACCGTCATAGGGGTTCAGTACCAGAATCGTTATACACATTGTCCATCGTCGGATTTTTTGCAGAATTTTCTATAATTGCGTCTACAATAAAAAAACTTGGTGTACTATCATCTCTTCTAAAATTAAACTGACTGGTATCGATCTCAGCTTGTGGATTTAGTCTCAATAATTGGTCAGGTCTAACATCACTGAAGTTCGACGCGTCATTTCGCGTTTTCTGATTAATTGCAAATGTTCTGTCATTATTTGTGTTCTTAGTGCCACTATGCAGTACTGGCTGCTTGATTAACTTCAATTATTTCGTCAACACTTAGGATCCGTGCGGCATCGCTTGCTAAATCGGGCTGGTTAGGTTCTGCCATATTCACATCTGGATGCATCTGATCAGTAACTAGCGAGGGCGCAAAATCGACTTCATCAAAGAGATCGCCATCATAAGGGTATATTCCTGTAACCTTGAAACCAGACTCTGCGTTACCTAGCGTCGCTACCTTCCTGTAAGCTTCGTTGCATTAGCGAGCTACTTGATATTGAGTGATGCCTCTTCCCGGGTGTTGTGCCATACATTTATCGCACTCAATAGACTACTTAGTCTTCAAGGGACTTTAAAGACATCGATCCAAGGGCTGAAGTTTATGGCTCCCATGTGGGGGAAGTGTAAGCATGACGATGTGGTTCTCACGAGCGTACTTTATCACCTCTAAACTTATATGTGATGAATAGTTATCCAGTAGCAGTAGTACAGGATCTTCCGGAGCAGGGTGTGGAAAATATTCAAAGTGATGCATACAGTTTAAGAAAAGCTCTGTATTTATAAACCCACTGTCAGAAACCATGCAAACACATTATGATGGACCAACATCTAGTAAATCATCACGGGGCCTTTTACAGGGGTATATGAACATGCAGCAAATAGCTGTTACGGTGATGCCTCTTTCAGCGGACACTATCTTAGATACAACTTTTTTCCCGTTCATTGTAACGACCTTTGGCATCTTTTTTGGCTCTGTGCTTATGCCAGTCTCGTCTACATTATAAATTCGACTAGGCTGAAATTTATATTTTTCGTACAATTCTTAAGGTTTTTGCGGTTAACTTGAATTTTATTGAACCCAATAGCCCCAGCCAGACTAGTCGCTGCTGATTGTCGAAGAGCTAGAGTAAGATGGCATTTTAAAAAACATTCTACCCAATCGCGGCCGGCCATATCGGAAGATTTGTCAAAACGATTCTCAATTTTATTGGCTGAAGCATATTCAAAAGCCAATCGCCTTAAGTCCTTTATAGTCAGGCCAAAATATCTCTCGTCCATTTGCTTGCAGTGAATAGCAAACTCTGATTCTTGACTTTCATTAAATGTTGGTTTAAACCGACCCATTGAAAATGCGGCTGCGTTTCATTTTAGTCTTTTTATAAGACATGATTCGGTAATACTACTAATAATAGTGGCACTTGCAGCAGCTCGTTTGCTTTCTCCCTGTTGAATTAGGGTTTTTGCGTTTGTAAGTTGTTGTTCCGTAACCAGTGCTAAGTCAAATCTTTTTCTTATATAATTTCGAGGCAGGACGATGACAACTTAAACAAAAAACAAACATATTTTAATTTGGTAGAAAGCTATACAATACAAAACAAAGCTTAGACAAGCCACATAATAGGTCTTTACCTATGAAACTGCCGTTTTGCCGTACTGGCCATTTCAAATGAAAATATTTTTTTTTTGTGACTAATAATTCTAATTTCAAATTAATTTTATTTGACATACATGGAATTCTTTTTCTAAAATCGTCATTTGTTTAATAGTTAGTGTTTTGTTTTAAACGCATTCGAACATTTTTCGTCATCATGGATAAGTTAAAAATTCGAGTAATTATGGAGAATGAGTACCGTCGTGGCAGCAAAGCGGCACAAGCGGCACGCGAGATCAACGACGTTTACGGAGCGAACACTACAAACGAACGCACCACCCGTTATTGATTTACCCGCTTCCGTTCTGGAAATTTTGACCTGAAAAATGAACCCCGTGGTCGTCCGAAAACTTTGGTCGACAATGACGAATTAAAGGCAATTGTGGAAGCTGATGAAACTCAATCCACGGCTGAATTAGCAGCAGCTTTCGACGTTAGCATCAAAACAATATTGGTCCATTTGCGTCAAATTGGCAAGGTAAAAAAGCTTGACAAATGGGTACCCCACGAACTCAATGACCGCCAGCGCGAAGTACGCGTGGAGACGTGCCTTGCACTGCTCAGCAGGCATACAAATGAAGGAATTCTGAACCGCATTGTTACTTGTGACGAGAAATGGATCCTGTTTCACAATCGTAAGCGCTCAGCAAGTTGGTTGGACACTGGTTCAGCACCCAAACAATGCCCTAAACGAAAACTTACCCCTAGAAAAGTGATGGTCACTGTTTGGTGGTTTAACGCGGGTGTAATTCATCACAGCTTCTTGCCAAACGGGACAAGCATTACTGCAGATGTGTACTGTGAAGAACTGAACACAATGATGGAGAAGCTCGCAAGTCTCCAACCAGCTTTGGTCAATCGTTCGGCTCCACTGCTCCTGCACGACAACGCGCGACCTCATACTGCACAGCAGACGGTCTCCAAGCTACAAGAGTTGGGGTTGGAAGTTCTCCGTCATCCGCCGTACTCACCAGACCCTGCGCCTACAGACTTCTACTTTTTCCAGAATTTGGATAACTTCTTGGCGGGAAAAAAAATTCAATACCCGAGAGGGAGTACAAAATGCCTTTGAAGAATTTGTTGCCTCCCATTAACTCCAGCTGATTTCTTCAAGAAAGGCATCAATAAGCTACCAATGCGTTGGCAAAGATGCATTGATTGCACGAGTGATTATTTTGATTAATAGAAATAAAAAATATATAAAAAAATTACGCTTCATTTATTTAATTTAATTAAAAGAAATAAAAACCCGACTGCCTAAGTATTTAAAAAACTTACGTTTATTTTTCTTTGAAAATGGTCGATTCAATGTGTATACATATATATTTTTAGAATGGGCTAATTATTAGCTTTCATTTGATAACCATACTGTTTCAATAAATATTATTTTTTAAATACCCCCCTCCATAGTTTTTTTTCGCGGACGCCATATTGAAATATAATATATCACTTTGACAGTTAAGACAAATCTAATGACACCACATATGTTGAGCTCCGTCCAGCCGTTAAGGCTACAGAGAACACCAAAGAAATAGACAACCATACATACAAACATACATACCTACTTTCGAAAAACATAACTCCTCCTTCGGGCAGTCGGGTAATAGAAAATCAATTAGTTTGTAGATATTTTCATAATAAGCGCACACTTTCCCCGAGAAGCCAAAATTGAAACTAATAACCAGCGAGTCTGAAGTACTGACCGTAACCTCAAATAACGCTCATAGATATCCATAGAAATATGTGTTTTATACACATAAATCGACTTACCTGCTACTAGATAATGATTTCGTAAGTAACAGTGTTTTCTAAAATTCCAAAAATTTTCGATTTACTCAACAAAAATAGATTTTTTACAAATTATTAAATAACGAAGCGTGATACGGCGGAGTGACATAATAGGACTGTTTTGTCACACTAGCGCCTCCAACCGGCCAAACATACACCTCATCCCCCACCCCACAATCTTATGATACAGGCAGTGCGCTCACTTACCCACTGCGCTGGGTTACCCCGCATGACTACCTACTGGCACGGTATATTTTGGAACGAGGTGTTCCACTTTCGCAATTACGAAGTATGCGTGATTGGTGCGTAGGTACTACAGCGTTTAGTTTAGAAGACTTGACATGTTTACATCTTAAATATATACCTTGTATAATTTTTGAAGTATTTCCGCACAACAGCATTTGAAAATATACGCGACCAGAACGCAAAATTCTTGTATACCTCCCTGTCCAAAAAATCTCCATAAATGCATAATTTGCAGTATTGTAAATTTTTTAGTTCCAAAATTTGACTTCTGTTGCTTATGGCGTTTGACGCCACATGACGTCCTATGAATTAATTTTAAAGAGTTATAATTAGCAGCACTATCACTGTGTTATGACAAAGGTAAAAAAGTAATAAAAGTCGTCCTATTGTAATAAAATAAAAGATAATAAAAGTCTTCCTGTTGTTATCACCCGTTGGTAATTGGAACCCAACCAACGTTAGGGTTAGTTTGCTTGAAAAAAGTTCTTTTGAAGAGCGCCGCCTACCTGCCCTGACTTTTACGATACTCCTGATCTGCGTGTGTGAAGTGATCCGACGTGCTCTCCTACTTTGTAAACTTACCTTACTGACGAACTACGCGCTAACCTGGACTCCGATATTGCGCATTCCTGAAGACATTGGCTTTTGAACCCGGACTTTTGTTATTTGCATTCGTGACAACTGTGACCTCTTGGATTTGCCTCTACAAAATAACGTTACCTAAATCGAAAGGAGAGTTTTTATATTATATCTGGCACGTCGCTTATTTTGATCTTGTATTATAATCAAGATAATTATTTTCTATGATTATAGGATAAATATCTCTTATGCTTTCAGTTCAGCTAGTAAAGTTATATTAAGTAACATACTTAAAACATTTCTCTTGACCTAAATTATTGCGTTTATTATTGAACTCATTTTGTTTTTCCAAATTATCTTTTATTTTTAATATCAGTTTGGGATCCTTGGCCTATGATCTATTCGACCTATTTTATTCGGCTATTCGATCAGAAACTATACTAGGTTTCTGTATTGGGAACATATTATGGGCGTGTGCCGGCACTGAAAACTTTCAAATGTCTCGCCGCAACCGCGTGCTGTGGTGCAAGCGCGGCGGCCGTCACATCGCGACGGCATCAATAAAAACGGTATTCATCTTTAAGTTCCATGGTATATGTATACAGTCGGGGAAGTTATTGCAGGCTCAGATTCGCACTCGATTCCCCTGCTGTTGTCCCCCTTAGTATCGGACTATTATTGTATTTTGTAACAAATGCTTAGGTAAAAAAATTTAGACGTATGGAATTAGTGTGAACCTTTACAAACAATTCATCTATTATCTAGTACAGACTTAGTACAATTCAATGTTATAAAATAATGTTGCAAATAAAGATTTTTTAATAAGTTATATATGAAATAAAAAAATTATATTCTAGTTAAATTAGTTAAAGAAAACTTGTGCATTTCTACGCTGTTGCTACAGCCAGGTGACCAATCTTCTGTCAATCTCCCTGATGAAAACTTCGATGCCTGTCCCCCCGCAGCCCGATGTTTACTGCTCATCTGCTGGATGTAGAGATGAGACGTATTTACGCTACCAGGTTTTCACTTCAAAGTACGGAGCCCTGGTACGAGCAGAAAATACTTGCAAGTATAAAGTATGTGTTATAAGTCGGACGCGCAAAGAACTTGAAACGCTACTCATGAAAATACACACATAGAAAAGCGATCCATAGGTCAATATAAATAAGAAACACAATGACATTTATGAAAAAAATAATTGGAACTCCTTATTTTGACGAATGACAACGTTTAATACGGGTCAAAATCCTATGCAAGTATTATCTTTAGCCGCCGCGGCAACGACGGTGCACGTGGCGTGGTTTCTTGGCGACTGGATGGGACGCTTCACGCTACTCATAATAATGGGGTACACTACATAAATTCGAAAAACTTAATTCCGATAGTCATAATCACGAATTTCAAAATTCCGATTTATATAACACCGAATGTTTCAAAATTTCGATATTGAAAATTCCGTGTTTCATCATTCCAAATTTGTGTTCTTCGCAACTCCAAAATTCCGAACGTTTATAATTACGAAAATCAATACGCCGAATCCGAAAATACCGAACATCATAATACATCGAAAATCATAAATACGAATCCCGAATAATATTAGTTGCAATAACAAACGCCTTGTAAAACTGCATGAGCACATCAATTTATACGTTCGAGCATTCAAGTAGTCAGCTGGAAATGAGAAAGTTTATTTATTTTATTGTACCGAGTTATTTCTTGAGTATGTAGGTTATGTACTGAAATGCTAATCCCTTTTTATTACCCCTGCATTATCTACATACAGACTAACTGACACATAAGACACATTATTGCGTATATAGAGAATTTTATTTTTTTTGTGAAGTAAAGAAAAGTTTTGTTTTGATTTTTGTTGTTGTTGTTGTGATCTAATTACGTTTACTGCTGACCGTTCGCGGGATTTTTGTATTTAATGACATTTTGTAGAGGTAGTGTATGCATATTAGTTATGAATGACTATTTTTGAACTGTAAATTATTGTGCTATCCCCGCGCTAGGACCAAAACGCGCTGCAAAACGCGCCTCTCACGCGGGCATTACTAACACTTAATATGGAAGCAGATCGAATTGACTTGTTTTGCTGCTCACAGAACGAATTTGCAAAAGTATTTTTATTTGTCATGTCTTGATTAATTGCCCTTATAACCAGGGTATAATATTAATTATGTATACTAAACAATAATTGTTCAATTATTCTTTACTTTGGACATTATATATAATTCTTTTTTTTCAATGATTTTTTAAAATAATTTCTTGACATTTGTTTTTCTTGAGTTTGGTAATTTGTAAGTTTAAAATTAGGTACTTCAATTGTGACATTTTTACTATTTTAATTGATATTTTTTGACATGTATATTAATATTTTATATACATGTCATATAATTATCAAATGTAACACAACTATCGCATTAGGTTTACCCTGTAATGATAGTCTAAGGTGATTGTAATAAATAAATAAATAGTGTTTAAGCGTGTAAGGAAAGAACAACAACAAAAAAGTTCAAAATTGTGTCACGATTCGCCTGTATTAACCAACTAACCCAATACTTCTATGCATACTACATGCTTAGAAGTCTTTGAACTATCAAATACTTTCAAGTATTGTAAAACCTGGTTTTCGAATCTGCCTGGTATTTTTAAGTACTTGTACTTCGAAACCCTGGTATTGAATTTTGCAAGTGTATCTCACCTCTAAAATACCAAAAGTAAAAATACCAGTGGGCATGGCATCTTACAGAAGGCACCTTCCGATGGGTAACTCAGGAGTGACAGATAAACAAGATATGTATCACTCCGTTAGAATCAATCACTCTTTATATCTGTTCATATCCAAATGTATCACTGTATCTTTACAACTCACTCGCTCACGCACGCGTCGTCTGATTATCTCGCTCGCACAATGCTACATATATACACAATACATATATACAATCAGTAATCTTTCATTTCATCACATCTTTTATATCTGTCATTGATATATTCGATCGAGTTGAGATGAGCAAACCTACTGAGTAGCGAGAGTGACGCGCGGGCATGAGCAACTGGTACATTTGTGATAAAGATACAAAAGAGTGGTACATATCACAGTGATCAAAAGATACATATCAATCTTTTCTTTTCAGTGATACATTTTGCCCATGATTGAACCTAATAATATAACACCTCTATTACCCACCCATGACTGCAAGTGAAGTAATCATTTATTAGTTTTGGGTTTCACGAGTCTTCCATCACTTACGTGACGACGAGACTTTCAAAAACTCTAAATTTCACCTGATGGTAAGTGGCATTTATCCGAGCCACGACAGGAAATTCATTTTGAAATCCTACTGCACAGTAGATAAAGTTCCATGCGCGATTTAATATACTGGTAGCGCCATCTAGTACATGTATGAAACACGATTCCACATTAAGTACTTACTTGCTACATCAGGTGTCTAATAACAAAGTCAGAAAAGTCCAGTAAACATAATTTTTGGTAATTAATTAAAAACATATAGCCTTGTAAAATATTAAAAAACCAACTGTGGTGATGTGTTTTCATGTTTACAATTGTAATCATATTAGATATTACATATTTTTATAGAATAATAATTATCAAAATAAGCTTAAAACTTAAAATATGTAATGGACTTTGCCATGTTTGTTAGTAAAGCACGGACTTTTCTGTTTATGTTATGAATGGTTATGGACATTACCGCTTTTGTTATAAAATAATATGAATTGTCAACTCCCAGGGCTGTCCAAAATAAAACATTAAATTAAATGACAGAATCGAGTTGTTTCATTTATTAAATCATATCAACTGTAATAAGTAGTGATCGGATAATCGGATGCATCAGGACCTAAAGTAATTATTTTTGGCTAATAAATTATGGAAGTGGCTTCGGAAAATATGTAAGTACTAACAAAAATAAATATATTATTAATTCTTATACAACTAACGCAGGGTTCTCCACGCGGGATTCACAGTAACTTTCTTCGTTTTCTGAATTATTAGAGTTAGTAATAGGTCGATCGATAATATTTCTGTAGAAACTCAAATCATTCTTATCTTTCCAATCAGATCCATAATGTTTCGATAGTAAAGTAGACACATCATTAATCTTCTGTGGCTTTACTGGCACACCTAATAACATTTCATGTGGTGAAATCATCATTATATTTTTTCCTCGACGACATATATTGCGAAAAGCTCCCAAGTCACTTTTATAAAATGCCTCACCTCGAACTACCGCACTGTTAGTGTCTGTGCGGCATCTCTTGATAATTATCCTTTTGGATTCCATAAATTTGAAATGCCATTGACCTGGAGGCTTCACAACTTGGTCCACAGCAGCTTTCCAATTGAGCACTTTGCAGTCACTATTACCCATAAGTATCACTGTACCATGATTGGCAATAATATCATGATATTCTTGGGGAAGAATTATTACGTCTTTTCTTTTTATTTCACGTTCTATGTGCCCAAAAACTCTATCCGAGGGTAAGTACGAATGTCCTGTTATTGGAAAATATACTTCAATCTTTTTTACACTTGGATTTTGTAGCAACCATTTACAACACATGCCAATAATAATCGTGTTTTTATTTTGGCCTCCGCAGCCGTCAGATATCAATCTTACTGTATGTATGTTAGTTAGATCTGTTGCATTAAGCCGGTGGTAGACTGCAGAGGCCACGGTATTTGAATCTTTCGAATATTCCTCCTCGCCCCATACATATGAGAAAACATTTTCTTTGGTTAATTTATCCTTTGAACTACCTTGTACAATGGTCAAATTATAGACATAAAATTGTCTGCTATAATAGGTAGACTGATCGGGCAGCTTAGGTAGTGGCTGATTTTTCTGGCAATCATAGGAGAATGTAAGAACCCCTTCTTTCTTAGATTTCAGAACATCGTAAAAAGCTTTTGCTCGTAGCGAGTGTACTCTTTTTAACGTCATCAGCTCATTCTTTTTAGCATTATCAGTTTGGACTCTTATTTTTTCTTGAAACTGTAGACATGTGGAGCAAATATCAGTTTTTGGTGATCCAAATCCTAGGTTGAACTCGGTATTAAATATCTTTCGAAAGAGCGCTTTTGTCGAAATTGGCTGAATTCCTCGTTCTTTGTACATCTTGTAGAGTTTATTTATATTTAAATCAGCTGGTAAATACAGGCGCACGGAAGATGAACCACGACAGTAATGAGGTTCTGAACAATTTAAAGACTGGATGAAATCTCTTACTCCCTTTCTTTTTTCAACAAATTTATGGCTTTTGTGGTCACCTCCGCGATTTTCCTTAGGACACTCTCCCGTTTCAAAATGTTTTCGTATCACAGTATGTACTCTGTGCTTTTTTATGTTTAAATAAGCTAGGAAAACTTTTTGGCACACGAGCATAGGTTTTTTATTTACTGGTATATAAAACTTTGTAGTGAACGTTTTCGGCGTGTGTGTATTCGTTCGAGATCTTTTACGTTTCGTTGGAATACTCTTGGTGTATTTTAGGATAAGGGTGTCCTGTGATTGTTTTGTCGGAATTTTGTAAAACGCTGTATGGAATTTTAAAATATCACTCATGTTTAATGAATTGCAATGAAATCCTTTCTTATGCGTGCAAGTTATTCGGTCGGGTAGCATCGTTGATTCATATCTAAAAATAAAAGATTTATTATCGATAAACAAATTGTCATTTACATTTATTTAAAATGGAAAAGTACAAGAAAATTGGTCAAGCATGAATCGAACTTAAATATATTGATCACTGTACTAGATGATCAATTTTGTTGTTTACCTGAGAATTATTTCACAAAATTGATGCTAGAGCCTTAATGAGTGTTTAATAAAATTATTAAAAAATTAAGTGTATATTCAAAACTTTCATGTACCTAAAATACCGATTCGCACTTGACCATATTTTAATGTAGTTGTTCAACCCTAACACAATTAAACACTAACCTTTGTTTCTTAGCTCTGTTTTGCTTCCAGTTTTCTGGGTTTGCAGCTTTCTTCCTGGCTTTATTTTTAGGCACAACTCTAGGGTTACAGTCCATCTTCAAGAAAACACCTTTTTCTATTAGATATTAGCAATTTAAACACTTAATATTCACAAAAAATAGGAACACACACAGCGTAGTTTCTTGTCGAGTGGCCATTGAAACTGCTGACTTGTGATTGGTCGAAATGGACTTTGCCACCTTCGTTATGTCATTCGGGGACTTTTCCGTGTTTGTTAGGAATCGTCTTTTTTAAGTATAGATTTCTATGGGACGTTACCGGATTTGAAATAAACTAATAATGTGGTTATGTGACACTAGTGTTGCCGTTTAAAATAAAATAAAAATCTGTGTTTCGAAAAAAATGGGACTTTGCCGTCTTTGTTATTAGACCTCTGACATCATAATAGGTTCAATTGGTACAGTTTAATAGAGCGGTGTTTATTGTACCTAGAATCTACGTGTCTGAACTAATTACATTAGTTTAGACACGTAGATTCTAGGTACAGCCCCTTTTTGGGTATATTTATAAGTATAGTAGTTACACAGGTGGTAATAAATATTGTTTTTATTTCGAACCCTTTCAAATAGTTATGCGAATATAATATAATATATGACATGTACATTTCATATTTATAAGATAATTTATTACACACGTATCAGTCATAAAGTCTTTGATCAAAGATTTTTGCCATAATGAGCATTATTGATATATGAATATAAATTGATTTTTCACATTTATTTTCGTCAATAGCTGATACAAAATGTGTCATTTTCTATCTTGTAAGGTAGTTAGTTATTGTAACGGTTTTAGATATGGATGAAATTATGGTATATATGGATGCTATTCTAAAATTATTGTTGGCAATGCTGCTGTATGATATAAATTTTAAGCCATTCTCTTTTTATTATTTTCTTATTTTTAACCAAACCAACTCGTGCTCCACTGTGATCACATACGACAACAATAGGCTCATAGAACTATGATAATATAATACACAGATATGACTCTAGATGGCATATATGATCATAAATAAAAATATATGTATGGAACTAACCCTATGGAACTCCCTACCACAGACATATCAGTCTTTAAAAAAGAGTAAAGGAGCATTATCTTTCTCAGCCATGATTTAGATGACGATAAGTATAAATGATAACAAGAATTTTTTTTATGTATGCATATGTGTGTATGTATTTAAATATTTATATTTATATTCTATTGCATATTTATAGTATTATATACTATTATATGCGTCATATTTACACTTATATTCTGTTACACCCTAGTACAGGGTTTCCTATGTCATACCTAAGGTTGTTTGGAAGAAATCACTATGTAGTGATAAGGCCACGTTTTGTAAATTCCGTATAAGCTTCTTTGTTTTTATTTCCTGCTTTTGAAAATTTTTTTTTGTGTTTGTATGGTGTGCAATAAAGAGTATTATTATTATTTATATGATGTATTAATGTATGCATTTGTATAACATGGTTCATTAAAGAAAGGAATTGAAAATGGCGGTGCTTATCATGTTCTCTCGCTCGCACACTAGTGCCGTCTATACTCACTCTCGCGTGTACGGTTAGTAAAAAAAATATTAGTCTTGATTTTGCTAGTATTAATAAAAATAGCTCGTGTTTTATTTTAACCAACCTCATAATAAGGATTCTCCTGAAGTTTTGTTATTTACTTTGTCACGTGTACAGAAACGGACATAGGGTCCTTTCATCCCGAAAAAAGCACTGTTTCCGATGAAAACAACAATAACGTTCTAATGATAATGGTTGGCGCCACGTGTCTTTCAAACTTTCACGCCGACGAAGCCGCTGTCAGAAGCTACTTTGAAAACCCGCTCTTGTTTTTATTATTTTTGAATTAAAAAAAACCTTTTGAAAATTTGTATGCTAACTGTACTATCTGTCAGTGCAAGTACAAGCCGCCATTTATGATTCCTTTCCTTTTCTTTAATGCATCGGCTTATGTATGTATTTATGTATGTATATATACAGTATTTATGTATATGTATGTTATTTCTATGTATATACATCATTTAGGTTTATTTTTTACGAATTGAGTTCAATAAAAAGCACACTAATGTTGTACACAAACTCTCCAGTCCCAGGTGTACTGGAAGATATTTCTTATGAAATAAGTAGAACCTTTGTACAAGCATATATTTAATTCCATATATGATTACTTAATGGTGTTTTTTGTGAATAGAAATTGTAAAATAAACGGTAAAAAGATTTTTTTTGAATTTTTTAAATTTAAATTTTGATTTTTAAGGTAGGCGCCGCCTACATATGTTGGTATACCCAAGAGATTATATGAAAATGATATAGCGCTATAAAAAAATATACCTATACTACCGGCTACATACTTGAACCATCTACACCGTCTTTACTTGTACGACCGCCTAGATCGAATTTCGGAATGATGTTTCGTATTATAAAGGAAACCTTATTTCCACTAATGTGAAAATAAGGCTTTTCGCGTATTCTGACAAGTTACTAGGTCGATTAAATATACTGATAGCGCCATAAACAACCTTGCCGCGACTGAATAATTTCGGGTCTTGCTATAGATAAATGTCCGAAAAAATAAAACTTTCAAGAAACAAAGCAAAAGTAACTCCAAATTATAAATTTAGTTAACTTGGTTGTTCGTCACCAATTCCCTGTAGTCACGTGTGTGAGACATTAGCAGGTTTGCGGAATCAAAGAGCTGCTACGAAGCCATACTTTACATTGAATATTGATCGCCGATAATTTTTTTAAATATAAAAAATCATATTTCTAGCTGGCTCAGCTGCCGAGATACCATGGCAACGTAAAGATATACGTTACAATAAGCACAAATTTGGTTTGGACCGTTGAGTTCGCACAAACTTATCCGAAATCTGGCTGGTGTGTTCATTATTGAGACTTTCCTCTGATTATGATTAGTCGTACCACATTGTTTTGCATCTTCATTACCTTAAGCAACGGTGGTGATGGTGAAGGAAATCACCTTTACAAGTTATTTCCAAAGTTTTTGTGACCAAACTGGCCAAGAGGGGCCCCACACGTCCCTACACTGTTATTATTAAGATATTTCCATACCTCACTCTAGAATCACTTTCGAAAACAATTTTTGCCTAAGACTGGTTACATCTTTAGAGCCCAACGAATAATGTTTTTCGTTATTTTTTCTTATACATACTAGATATTTAAAATAAACGAACAAAATACAGTATGCATTGATTTCGCCTCGTAGTACTTGGGGACATATGTGTCCCAATACAGAGCGAGCGATGCGCGTTGTATTGCGCAACATATTTGTTCCGTTGTGAGTGAAAGGTTCATGAAAAATACACCACTGTACAAATTTAACAATTTAATAATTAAAATCAACACAAAAACCTATCTACACACACCTGATATGCTCAGCGACGCATTCAAAAAAACTTCTTCCGTATTTTCAGAAACTTCAAAGGTTTCGTAACTAACATGCTTATATTTAATTAATATTATAAATACAAAGAAAAATTGTAAAATAATTTTGTATTCTTACAAAATAACAATCTGCTTTCATATTGACTAAATAAAAAAAAACAAAAGAATTCAATATACAGGGCGAGTGGGGACATTTAAAACTAAAAAAATAAGATATACGTACAACTTTATACATCTAAAATAATTCATTTTCGCTAAATATATTTTATGAATAAGTGTTGCCTTTGAGCATTACAAGTAATAATTGAAATTATTATACATGCCTATAGATATATTATTATATCGGTAGTGACCAAAGATTCACTATATTCAACTTAAGTATACTAGGCAATATCGCTCTCCTTTCCTCGATAGTATTAGAACGAGATAGCACAATGGCATCTCTGATAGCGACTTAATAATATCGTAATTGACCCCAATATTGGTTAAGAGCCTGCGCTGCGTTAAGCGGACTTTGACCCAAATTTTAAAAGTTCGACAAGCAAGCTCCGAATGGCTCCCAATGTCGTGCTATCTCGCTCACATGTACATCTCGTTCTACCTATAGAGCGCAGGTCTGTAAAATATTAATGATTCTGATCGAAGCCATCAGGAAAATTAAGCGCTCGTTTGCCGGCGATGGAAACGGAAAGCCTGACAAAAATCGAAAGAAAAAAATATCATCCCGCTTACCGCAGCAAAAGCCGTTAGCTGTGTTACTTATATGATATTCTGCAATTGCAACATTCGACATAACACAATGAAAAATATTATGTCGCACTCGAATCGAAAACGTTCTCGTTTGGAATATTCCTAAATTGTACAAAATGTGTTCTTAACTAACGAAGTACTTAATTAGTGATGCAAAAATATACTATGTACTTTAGTTTAGTAAAAAAACAAATGGAATTATCTACAGATGTGGCAGATGAAGGCCTTACAAATGCATTGACAAATCAAAGTAACTATTTCAAAAACTTGCGATTCACGTTTACAAATTCATATTCATATTGTTGTGGTTGCACTAGTGCTTAAAAAGATTGAATTGGCCGCGTTAGGTTCCTTTGCTCATTCGAATATTTTGAAGACACCGTCGCTCAGCTGTAAACGCCAGCACCCTGCGATATTTTCATTACTTATGTACACAATAACAGTGAAATTAATAAGTACCATACTAAAAATCCTTATTTGGTTTCGGATTATCGTCAAACTTTTATTTAAAACCACATCCGGCACCTACAAAGAAATCTGTGATCCAGATTCTATGGCAGATATACATACTTAAAATTGTAGTTAAAAGTAGTACAAATATTGTAAGTATTGTATTATCCGAAAATACGAATAAAAGCATTTTAAAATAACAGAGTGCATCGGATATCGTATGGTTTGTGTTTAAACAAGAAAAAATAAAAGCCCATATTTAAAATTTGTTCATTAATATATAAAACTATTTTAAATGCATAGAAATGTCTTTTATACATTATGGGGTATAAAGTAATAGTATACGTTAGCAATTTGTTTATGGTTGAAAATCGATGAATACAATAAACTGTAAGAGAAAACAAAAACGCCATTGTGATGCTAAAACTGCATTTTTCCTAAACTTTAATAACAAAAAGTAATATGATAATAAAAGCAAAAAATACACATTACATTATGTTCTAGGATTACGGCACTTTTCTATGAATTCTTAAATTAATTGTACAACAAAACACTTTTAAAACAATTACTTTGACAAGTGTATAAATGTATATATATATATATATATATACAAGTGTATATATATATATATATATATATATGTTACAGTATTTGAATTGAAAACTTAAATCGAATTGAGAATAAGTGATTTCGTTAATAACTTACTGTATTAGTAAACTCTAAATAAGTGCAATCGGTAATATTATTTAGACAGCGTTACCATGATGACAAGATATAGTTCTATAAAGCATATCATATTCATGGTGTCCCTTTAATAAAGAAAACGTGTGAAAGAGAAAGAAGAAGAAAGAGTTACATTTGTTTCAATAAAGCAAAACCATCTTTCGATACCATTAAGGTAAATATATACCTGGGATAGATACGCTTGGGTGTATATATATATATATATATATATATACAAGTGTATATATATATATATATATATATATATATGTTACAGTATTTGAATTGAAAACTTAAATCGAATTGAGAATAAGTGATTTCGTTAATAACTTACTGTATTAGTAAACTCTAAATAAGTGCAATCCGTAATATTATTTAGACAGCCTTACCATGATGACAAGATATAGTTCTATAAAGCATATCATATTCATGGTGTCCCTTTAATAAAGAAAACGTGTGAAAGAGAAAGAAGAAGAAAGAGTTACATTTGTTTCAATAAAGCAAAACCATCTTTCGATACCATTAAGGTAAATATATACCTGGGATAGATACGCTTGGGTGTATATATATATATATATATATATATATATATATATATATACAAGTGTATATATATATATATATATATATATATATACAAGTGTATATATATATATATATATATGTTACAGTATTTGAATTGAAAACTTAAATCGAATTGAGAATAAGTGATTTCGTTAATAACTTACTGTATTAGTAAACTCTAAATAAGTGCAATCCGTAATATTATTTAGACAGCCTTACCATGATGACAAGATATAGTTCTATAAAGCATATCATATTCATGGTGTCCCTTTAATAAAGAAAACGTGTGAAAGAGAAAGAAGAAGAAAGAGTTACATTTGTTTCAATAAAGCAAAACCATCTTTCGATACCATTAAGGTAAATATATACCTGGGATAGATACGCTTGGGTTATCACAACACCGTTAATACATCAATGTTTACATATTTGATACATGACCCTAAGGCTGGAAACGATCCAACACTGCAATTCTAACAGTCTTTTGGCCACTTACCCTATGTACAGAGTAATAAAGGCATCGTATTATATATTTAATCTTTTTTCATATTGTTAATTTGTAAATATTCTTGTTTTTGATGGTGCAAAATCCTTTGTCCGGCAGGGGATATCATTAGGGTTACTAATTATGACAATAAATTTATTATTTATATTTTATTTGTGAGGACACCCTGTATGTACGTAATCCCAAACTAACTTTTATTTAAAAATGTCTTTATACAGTAAGACGTTCAAAATACACGTAGCGCGTGCCATCCACGCAGCGCGCCTCACACCCTTTCGTCGTATTGTCGTGTGCGACCATACCAAAAACCATAGTAAGGCGCGTTAGGACGCTTTTTGTTGGATGGCATTCACTACGCCGACTTTGATTAAAGAAAAAAAGCGGAAAATAGATGACAAACTCTTCAAAAACGGAGCTCAAAAATCTTGTTCCCGGTCACGGTTGGCCACGCGCCAATGTACAAAGGAAATTACACGGAAACGAAAAAGTTTGTCTAGCTCGCAATCCCATGGTTAGCATAATTCTATATCTGTCAATTGACTCTGTGGTGGTGTCTGAGCAATTTTTCACTTACGTTATATAAAAACATAACCTATTTTCCGCTATTTCAGTATAATCGAAGTACACCAATGAAAACCTGTTCTTAGAGCCAAAGTATGAAACATTATTTTTACAAAATCAATTCAAAGTTACTTACATTAATTTATTGCTATTTAACCTGCGTTTAGTTATGAATATCAGTTCAATATAGTTTAGTGTTCACTAAAAGCCATTTCTTTAAGAATTCATAGTTTCTTTTTACATTTAAAATCTAGACATTCCAACTGGGAATTATTGACATTGTATTATTAAAGCGAAATTCAGCACTTTGGGTTTAAGGAAACCTGTTTTTTTAAATATATTATTGAAGTAAGCAAAGCTTTATAGGTTCATGATTCTAAACATTAATTTTAATGTAAAATATAACACAAGGAAAATGTATCCACATTGGATTGTATCATAACTCATCTTTTTTACTATACCTACTTCAATAACTGGTATAAACCTTAACATTATGTCCCATATACCACAATAATTAAGAAATGCAGTGTCCTGTCCCTTTCACTTATACCTCTAGCACTGCAAGTTAGAAAGAGATAGAACACGAGCTATTTATTTTTTGTTCCACATTTTGTATCATGAGCCGTGTATTTTTTATTTAGGTTATATCCTCAAACTAGGCTTTATATATTGTCGCATTTTATTACAATAACTAAACTCCTCTTAATGTTTTGTTATGTATGAATTTTATGTACTTTAAAACTCATTTTATAAACTTGTTAACTTGTTGTACTGGCGTGTGTGGACTACCCACACATGCCAGTACAACTTTACTAAAATAGCTTATGTTTTTATTTTTACATGATGTTAATGGAAAATTATAAAATATGCACTTTGCACACAAGTTTCTTGCCAGTTCTTCTTCACGAGGGTCTTTCCGAACTGGTGGTAGATTCATGCTTTATTTAACTCACAACAGGAACAAGTATTAGTCAAATTTGAAAAATATATATTTGAATTCGAATTTCATTACCGAGACATTCAGAAAATTTGTCAATTTCTGATACACCGCAAGGGCAGCTTTAGATAAACACAGCGATAACATTGAATGCATTTTTAAATCAATTCATTCGCTAAAACATTTAGTGAACCAACCAAAACATACATGGCCACTTACTTACACGTCTAAAGTACAATAAATAACAAAAGTTATTTCAACTAAACTATACTTCTTTATGAAAAATACAATTCGCATGTATGTACTTACAGTTTACTGTGAGATAAACAAGAAGAGGAGCACTTTTATCTGTGAATGTACCTTATTGAAGTAATGCTTAAGTGAACTTGATCATTGACAGAGCATACTGAAGAGGGAGTTGGCATATGCCATTGGCTTTACGTCTGGATGCGGCTGGAAGGAGACAAAGGTACAGGATTAGATCAGAGATGATAGTTTCTTTGGTTAAACATTCGTCTAGGCCGGTACTCATTTCGTTAATATATTAATATTAAACATAAATTTTAACATGGATGTAAAATATAACTCAAGAAAAATAAATTCCAATCTGATTATATAAATGTTGTTTAATTTATCTACTTCAATAACTGGTACAACCCGTAAACATTATGTACTATATACCATAATAATTAAGAAATGCAGCTGTAAGTTAAAAAGAGATACAATAGCCATGTTATCGTGGCTGCAGTAGAGACGGCAGCCAGTGGCATTCCAGGAAAAAAGGAAATTAAACGGAACCTTTCGAAAGCCGGGAGTAGTCGTAAATTTGTACTGGTCGTATGCTGCGATTTGGTGTGAGTAGAGAAAGGTTGCGGCGGGCTCTAATTTTTCTTTAAAAAAAACCCATAAGCTCTTTGATATCTAATTAACTTGCAATTGTTTTTGAAAGTCAGATAACTACTGAATGTTTTATGCTAAATTTTATAGCTAATTAAGATACTATTTCTTTTTTAAGCGCCATGTTATCGGCATTTGATATGAACATTCTTCTATCAAAAACAATGAGGTTTCAATAAATTTTTCGCATAAATGCCAGCTGTTTTTATTTTCGAAGATAGATGGATAATGAAGCTATCCACTAGTACTCCCGGAAGAAGTTAACTAAGAAATTATAATTATAAAACTGCCTTTGAAATAGACAAAGTGGGTAGTGAATTTGAATGCTTTCAAATGGCCGAATAATTGTGCTGTTGAAATGAGTGAACTTTGTTTATAGTAGATTAGTTCATTCTTACCAATATTCAAATGATTTTAAACCTTATTACTAACTCAAAAAATAATAAAATCGCCTAAAAGTGATCAAAGTACTTTGAGCAAGGATCATGATCATCACGGCATGCATGGCACGGCACGGCATGACCATACAGCGAACTGGGGGGGAACCAGACTAAACATACATATTATAATACAAATACAGACCACCATGACCCAATAAACATCTGTGTTCATCACACAAATGAATGCCCCCCACGTGACTACTACGCCACGCGGCCGTCTGGTATTTAATGAATGGCAATACTTAAAATTAAGGTATTAGGTCCATGGTTATGTATCCTACTAACCACCAGGTGGACCGCGGCTTCGTTTGCCGATTACAATTTAATGTAAATAGATTTTTCGGTTGATAAATGTCTAATGCGCTTTCACTCAAAAGTTGCTTGTAACTTGAACCCCTTTGGAAAATTTTATCGATTTCTACCTAAATATTCGTGTATAGCTTGTTTATTCTAAATATTTAAAAATTATGTCAAGTTTCAATTACATTATTTACTTTTACTTTGATATTTAACAAGTACATGCATTTTTCCATACTAAACGCCAATAATATAATCAATACTGTTTTAATGTAGTCTTCATATTTTCATTCTTTGACCAGATGCGGTTGACTGTATACCTACCTACATATGTTCTAACATGAAGTAATAGACATAGTGAAGAAAAAGATAACTTGATGTCACAATTTTGAAACCATAAAAGCTTGCTAATAGGATGTCATTGCTGGATGGCGTGTATGTTTATATCTTAGTTAGAAATTGAAACACAATTCAAACATACCACAGCCGCGTATGTTTCAAAGTTAGGTTTTAGGTCTTCTCCATACATTGTGATATACGCCCCTAGGTTGCCCATTGTGTCACTGGAATTAAAATAAATTTCTAATTAGAACTTGTATAAATAAACAACAGTAATTTAGTATTTTTTTATTTATAATATATATATTTAATATTTTTATTTTACTTGAGAAAAAAAGAGTCCTTTTACACATACTTGTAATTTTCAAGACAGTGCAGTTCACATATAAAACATTTAAACTATACTAATAGGTCTTTACCTATGAAACTGCCGTTTTGCCGTACTTGCCACTTCAAATGAAAATATTTTTTTTTTTTGGCTGATAATTCTAATTTCAAGTTAATTTTATTTGACAAACATGGAATTCTTTTTCTAATATCGTCATTTGTTTAATAGTTAGTGTTTTGTTTTCAACGCATTCGAACATTTTTCGTCATCATGGATAAGTTAAAAATTCGAGTAATTATGGAGTATGAGTACCGTCGTGGCAGCAAAGCGGCACAAGCGGCACGCAACATCAACGACGTTTACGGAGCGAACACTACAAACGAACGCACCACCCGTTATTGGTTTACCCGCTTCCGTTCTGGAAATTTTGACCTGAAAAGTGAACCCCGTGGTCGTCCGAAAACTTTGGTCGACAATGACGAATTAAAGGCAATTGTGGAAGCTGATGAAACTCAATCCACGGCTGAATTAGCAGCAGCTTTCGACGTTAGCATCAAAACAATATTGGTCCATTTGCGTCAAATTGGCAAGGTAAAAAAGCTTGACAAATGGGTACCCCACGAACTCAAAGACCACCAGCGCGAAGTACGCGTGGAGACGTGCCTTGCACTGCTCAGCAGGCATACAAATGAAGGAATTCTGAACCGCATTGTTACTTGTGACGAGAAATGGATCCTGTTTGACAATCGTAAGCCCTCAGCAAGTTGGTTGGACCCTGGTTCAGCACCCAAACAATGCCCTAAACGAAAACTTACCCCTAGAAAAGTGATGGTCACTGTTTGGTGGTCTAACGCGGGTGTAATTCATCACAGCTTCTTGCCAAACGGGACAAGCATTACTGCAGATGTGTACTGTGAGGAACTGATCACAATGATGGAGAAGCTCGCACGTCTCCAACCAGCTTTGGTCAATCGTTCGGCTCCACTGCTCCTGCACGACAACGCGCGACCTCATACTGCACAGCAGACGGTCTCCAAGCTACAAGAGTTGGGGTTGGAAGTTCTCCGTCATCCGCCGTACTCACCAGACCTTGCGCCTACAGACTTCTACTTTTTCCAGAATTTGGATAACTTCTTGGCGGGAAAAAAATTCAATACCCGAGAGGCAGTACAAAATGCCTTTGAAGAATTTGTGTCCTCCCGTCCAGCTGATTTCTTCAAGAAAGGCATCAATAAGCTACCAATGCGTTGGCAAAGATGCATTGATTGCATGTATGATTATTTTGATTAATAGAAATAAAAAATATATTAAAAAATTACGCTTCATTTATTCCGTGGAAAACGGCAATTTCATAGGTAAAGACCTAATATTTGCGCTGTAGCATGGTGCGCGTGACAGTTGCCTGTTTGACGTTTACACCTGTCAGTACCACATGATACGTCGTAGCGTTAGGTTATACGCATAAAACTTTGCTTAATTTTTCTTTAAATTAGATTTTATTTGTAGACTAGAACATTGTGGTTGGGTTTAATTTAATTTACTACATTTTACCCGCACCATGCTATAGCGCAAATAGTGTAGTAACTGTTGTTTGTTTTCTTAGTCAAATCTATATAAGATTTTTCAAACTACAAAAAACCTTGAATATATTCCCGTCAAGTCCTTTTCGAAAAGACTAAGCGTTACACAGCTTTGATTAAATTAGAATAGCGGAAGATATACAGGGTGTATTTTCAAAGGGTAGCCAAAATTTTTTATTAGGTTCTACGTGGTATTCTATGTAAATGTTATAAAAAATATGTCAAATTTTTAAAATCACTTATAATTAGTAAATAACATTTTAAAATAAATAGAAAAGTACGTGACGTACCTTTACGTACGGCACTACATACCACGTTTTATAAGGATACCGACACTTTAGTATATTTCAACCAGGGTAGATTGGTAGCTTAATTGAGACTAACTCGCCCGTTACTCATGTTTACCAACATCTGTTAAATTGTAAATAAGTTGGATTACAATTTTCCTCCACTCTTTGTACGGGCTTAGGATCGTCATAATAAGCAAACGTACTAAAATACTATTTTGTGCCGCCATTGTAAGAGTTATCTCAATCAATAGTTATCTAAAAATAGCAAGGTCACGGTCAAATCGACACTGGAATGCGGCGCCGCGCGGGCGGCGGGTGCAGCTCGGGCGGCGGAGGGTTTGAGAAGGGGGTGGGATGAAAGCGTGTGATTGGTTAGTTTTACGTTTGTAATTATGAATGACTGTACTATCTTATTATTTCTACTATTCAATTTCCATTCATGTGCAGTGTGACCAGTAAGTACTGTATTTTAGGGAGTAAATTATTACTGTAATCGATTATAATCGATTATATTACCGATTCTAAGCTTCCTGTAAAAATTTGGGCACCGACGAAAATTTCTCCTGTATAAGTAATAACTTTGGTACTCACACGAACTCAATATACGACATTGTTGAAACTTAAATAAATGAAACTTTAAACTTGAAAGAGACAGAAAGAGGCAATGGCGAGCGAGCAAGATGGAGTTAAGTTTGCTCGCATTCCAGTCGTGTCGTCGAATACGAGTCCCGATGCAAAAGAGTTCATTGTGAAGAACATGTTATTTATTGAGAGCCGAACTTTCATCTTTGAACGTTGATGAAGGAATTCACATATTTATTATAATAACAAAATATTTCATTTTTATTATTTTATACAGATGATATTAATAACTTAATTTATTAATAAAGTACTTAAGAACTATAATGAGTAGTCTAGATTTAACACTAAACAACAAAATAGTTAATTTCAATTTACCCCAGGAGACGAACCCCTCCACGTCATGGCTCGTAAGAGTAAAGACACTATTAAGTAAATCAACACCTACCAATAGTTAGGTGCCGAGAACACCGTGATACAGGTTCCATCGTGCGCCAGCTCGTAGCCTTCATTCTTGACCTCATGACTCCTGATGATGTAATCTAATCCGTTGTTGTCCAGGAACTTCCTGGTGACATCCGGGCCAAATTGACACCCAACTCCCCGCTTGGATGGAGATCTTCCTTGCATCGGTTGAGGATCTGACCATAGGATCTCGCACATTATCCCTGAAATTTATTTATAAAATTATATTAGGCTTGCTTAGTCACCAAGAGGCATTGAAGTAAATTTTGGTCCAAGTAAACTAAATTAACTTTTTTCTTAAACCACAGACACATTTTTTTGATCGAAGTTTGTCTCCAGCAGGGTTCCTGGCGCTTCTGACGCTCGCGCAATCTAACTCCGAATGTATGCTCCGAATGCAAGTGTAAGAAGTGGACGTATACACATATATATTTACAACAAATTCCTATAACAAAAATATTCAACGGATTTTGCTCAAAAAAGATACTCGGAATGTAAAAGTAAAAACAGTAAAATGCGTTTCTTTTGACGGATTTTGATCGATACAAATGCAGATAACCAGCATTTATAGATTTCAGAGTCCAAAACACCTTGCTAACGTCCCTCCCTCTTCACCCCATATCTCAACAGAGGGTGTTAAGAGAGAAGTATATCTGACATTTTACGTTTCAGAATTATCTTAAAGATAATCTTTTAAATTTAAATGAGCAAAACAAAAAAAATCAACCACAACTCTTAGTACTTCCTTTATAGTTCTTATACTCCATGGATAAGTCAGTAAATAAAATAAAAAAAAACAAATGTATATATTTTTAAATACATATACCGAATATATATAAGACATACGGAGCCTGATCCATAGACTCATCCATTGGCGAAACATTATGCCCGTGACTGACTTTTTAAATTCACGTGCTTTTAGTACTTCGATCTCGCAATTTCGAAAATACCGCAAAACTAGTACCAAGTAAATATAGACTACATACCTTCCTCCGGAGGCTGCTTATTCCTATCCACATTTCTTATATCATCTAAAGTGACGTCGTCCCTCGAGAAAAGTCCTCCGTGCATCACCAGGACCCTGTCGTTGAGGCAGTGGGCCAAGGGCAGCCAGTTGTACACTTCAGTAAACAAGTCGGCCATTTGTGAAGTGTACTTGGACGTGACCTCTCCGCGGAATCCGTACATGCGGTTCATGTCTATTGTTTCGTGGTTACCTACAACATTTAGTTGGGAAATTTAGAAAAGACTTGTCTGAACGCGAGTTACGAAATCGCCTCGGGTTTCGACGAATATCTGTTCACAGTATTGAAAACGGCCATACGCGTTATGTTCTTCATATAAGATTTGAATATTACGAGTTAGATTAAAATATAAACTATTTTAGAAGACGCGAAATGATCTGGTGCCTGGCAATTATGTGCAAGAAGTTGCAGAAGAAGCTGTTCTTTATTTACAATTTAAAATCAAGGACGTCTTAAAAAATTTAAGCTTAATAAGTTCTGACTAAGTTCCACAATATATTAGACTAAAAGTTTTCTGATGCCTTTGATATAAGAAATTTTGGTCTCTACATTCTAGAATGTAACCATGAATTACAATCGCTACGTCCTAAACATTGCAGCAATTAATAACTGAAATAAACAATCTAAAATGACACGGGCAATCTCTACCAATAAAATCAAATTGATTAAAATGATGCGTGTAATGTCGACATAGATGTACGTAATCTGATTATATAATTATAATATTGATTAATGGTGTGTTAATCTTACACACTTATCTGATGTGTTGTGATAACAAAATAGTTGATGTTGATTCAAGATTCAAATTTTTATTTCTCAACATTGACAATTACTTGTTCTTATTGACGTCAAATAAAACATGACTCTACCACCAGTTCGGAAAAACCTTCGCGAAGAAGAACTGGCTTTAACTTCACGGGTATTATTTTTTTAAAATAAATTTACAATGTCTTTTTATGTCTATACAAGATTATTCTTATCTGTATCTGTTAGCTCGGCAATTCTCCCTCCCCCAAGTATTTAAACGATGAACACCCTCAAACGGCACCCGTTCACGAGTTAACGCGGGATCCAGCCATCGCCCTCCCCAACTTGATTAGAGGGAATTAAGTGAATTATACTAATTAATAAAGTGACATACGTAATAAAGAACGCACCTCTAGACATATGGAAATGATGCGGATAGAGCAATTTAAACGAAAACAGCAGGAAAATGCATTCCACACTGAAAGATCCTCGGTCAACAAAGTCTCCATTGAACAAGTAGGGGTTAGACACACAAGGCATTCCATTCAACTTGAATATGTTCAGCAAATCGTAGTACTGGCCGTGAATGTCCCCGCATACTGTGAATTTCTGACCCGGTTCTATTACTATGTCCACTAGAGACGGCAGCGTTTGCAGGTAACTTTTTACATCAATTAGGATCTGGAACGAAGCGTTAAAATCGGTTAGGTTATATTAGGTACCAAAAAATAAATATCAATTAGAAAACGTAATCGACAAATTATAATTGAGAGTATTTAGGCGAACATTAATCTACCATTTACTGTGATTCTTGAAGATTTTCTTTAATCATAAGAACATTACAGCTAAAAAAAAATAATAACACACCAAATACGATTCATCTGTGTAGTCACACACACATAAGATTTATAACTTATTTTACAATTGTTTGACGTGTTATTGATGGCGCGAAATCCATTCAACTAAACCCGGCGTTGTAGCTTTGAGCACAGGGCGCATAACCATATCCCAACCAATACACGAACAGCACCCAGGAAGACACGAGTCCTGATTTAGAAAATCATATATGTACTACGACACTTCGAAAGGTCCAGAGCTGAGGGCCGTGCTGCAGCGCCGCCGCGCACTACACTCACCGGCAGAATTAACCACCCCACTCGAGTTCTAAATTGTTTACTTAACGCACTTGGAAATTATCAAACGTAGTTTTAGTAAGTGTGGCAGGTAATTCTAAAAAAAAATTTAACTCACTCAAGGTATTATAATATTATAAAACAATTATAAATATTGATCTGTGAGCGATTTGACGGCGTTGTTGCTACACTGCAAACATTGTTTATTTGCGTATACAGTTACCAATATGACCTTTTTATTCTTGAGGCGAATTAATTATAGTGTTTAGACTGTAAACATGTCATTTCAAGCTGAGGTTCTAATGGCATGTTTAAATATTGAAGTTGCTAGAGTCGTCGCTCTAATTGAAGGATTGAGTCAGCGCTACGTGACAAGGGTGTTAAGAGTGGCTCGTACCACCCTGATGGATGCATTCAAACGGTCCCGAGAGTCTGGCTTTTATAAGCAAATACCGGAACAAGGCAAATGACATATTACATATAGGTAGGCAATTTGTCCGCTATCTATAATGGCAGTGCAAATGCAAGGCAATTGCCGGCCATTTCACTTAATCTTGTGCAACGTGTCACGACTAAACGTCAAACAAAACTTATTCCCAATTCTGTGTTTTTAATACCGTTCAATGCCTTCTCGTGTGTTTAGACAGTGTACTAATTACACTCTCACAGTTAAAGAAAGAATAAACGTTTATTTTCATGCGTAAGTACAATTTTTTTTATAAATATCTTATTTATTGTTATTTTGATATTTAAAATGACATTTTAAACTTAACATGGCTATACCTACATTTCAACAAACAAAGAGCGAGATGTAATATGATTTTGTATGTGGGAGTAAAAGAGACAACGCTATATACTGCGACAATTTACGTACTACGTCACGTACGCTCGCAACCAAATAGTGCTAAGCAACGTCACGAAGTACATAGATATCTCTTTCTTACAACAAGGTAACCGTATTATTCTTTCCTTCTCCCACAAATTATATTAATTTATATATCGGGTGGGTATCTATAGTTAAGTTGACGCCGTTTTTTGTGCGGTAATGTTTGGGTATGACTTGTCTATATGTAATATGTCATTGAAAGCGGCCAAAAAAGATGCAATTCGATACGTGACGACCGGTTTCTTGTCAGCAATATCCGTAGAAATCGGTTTACTACTGCTGTTGAAGCTCATAAGCAACTCTGTGACGTTCGCATGTCCAAGTGAGTGATAGAACAGTGAGAAGGAGGTTGGAAATGTATCGATATAATCAAAAGATTACCGTAAAAACGGCAAAAAGTAAGGTGGGCGGTTAATTTTGCCAGTCAGTGTGGTTTCCATAAGTTTTCAAAAACATCTATGGATCTGACTGATACCAACATTTTGCGTACAATTATTTACGTTTGATAGAAAACACATAGATTAAACACATATTAATATTACATTTTAATCCAATTAAGTTAATAAAATCAAATAAATACCACACACCAACTGTAGGGCCCCAATATTAATATAAACCACCATGACTTGAGAACCAACATCGGTGTTCATCACACATCTGAATGCCTCAACCAGGACTTGAATCTGGGAACTGCCATATGAGGCAGAGCAACCATCACCGACACCACTTGGCAGATGATTAAGTTTCAACTATATAAACAAAAATAGACCATAATTATATGACAATATAGTTATGGTCTATTTATGTTTATAACACTAAACAAGTAGAATATATGGCGTTGTACCTTATATGCATATTTTTTGTGTAGTTTCCTCTGCTGGCGGTAATGTTCCATGAGCTCCTTGACAAATCTGAGTGTGACTTTGCCATTCTCAAGAGCGGGCCCTTCATACTCATCCTCAATGGCTGTAACAGAAAGATATTCATAAACATTCAAACTTATAGCCTCTAAAAAAAATACATTTATTTGTAACCATAGAAAGATTACACACACATAATGATTATTCTTTTTTATTTCAATGAACAAAATCTGCTGTGCCTATTTTTGGGAAGCAGGTTTATATGTTACTACCTCACTGCTACTAAATAAAGTGACTAATGAATTTATGAGTAATCATAAGTATGAGCTCCTACAAACTATTAAATCATTATATTTTTCCCACAATATTGTTTATGTAAATTTCCAGCCTCATAAAAGTTTTGGTGTAAGAGTTTACCTATGTATAACAAGGTATTTGACAATTTTTTTATATTTCAGTTCATAAATATTGCTTAAGTAAGAGTATGTTTAAAATCATTATTTTTCTAGATACAGCGATATGTTTCAGGAGCTGCTGCAAGTCGCCGAAAACCGCTACATACAAAACGGTATTGAGTTGTGACGTCACAAAGTTAAACATTTGACATATTTTGTAGAAGTTATAGAATTCAATATTAAATTCAAAAAATTATTTTTTTAAAACTTGTTTTGGGTCAAATTAACATATTTTCTAAATAAATAATAAAACCTTGCATTTTCAAATGATGTCAAATACCCAATTATGTGCCAAATATTATCTTTATGCTGAATTTCTCTGAAATCTGTTCAGCCTTATGAATGCAAAGAATTAATAAACAAACTAGAGTTTGATGTATCTTAGGTATAATTTTTAAACATTATACACCTTTGTACCAGCAATGCCTTTCAAAAATTTTTATATAAAAATGTAAACCCTGTTGAGAATATGCAACACACCCATTTTAATTACATGCACCAATATAATGCCTAATGCTATTAAGCATGACGATACAGATAATAGGTCTTTACCTATGAAACTGCCGTTTTGCCGTACTGGCCATTTCAAACGAAAATATTTTTTTTTGACTGATAATTCTAATTTCAAATTCATTTTATTTGACAAACATGGAATTCTTTTTCTAAAATCGTCATTTGTTATATATTTATTATATATAGTTAGTGTTTTGTTTTCAACGCATTCGAACATTTTTAATTATGGAGTATGAGTACCGTCGTGGCAGCACGACGCAAAAGCGGCACAAGCGGCACGCAACATCAACGACGTTTACGGAGCGAACACTACAAACGAACGCACCACCCGTTATTGGTTTACCTGCTTCCATTCTGGAAATTTTGACCTGAAAAATGAACCCCGTGGTCGTCCGAAAACTTTGGTCGACAATGACGAATTAAAGCAATTGTGGAAGCTGATGAAACTCAATCCACAGCTGAATTAGCACGTTAGCTAATCAAAATAACTTTTGTTTACTTAGATTATTTAACTAGTCCAAATAAATTTAAAAATATCTTTTGTATTATTACACCTGCCCTTCTCCCAAATAATAATACTAAGGTAGTTTCTGGTTGGTAACTGGTACCAAACACCTTATCCCTAATATTTCCTACCAAGGCTACCCCTACAATATTTAAAAATATTCTTTGTGCTGTTTAAACATTTTGTGTCTAAATTTTTTTACTGATTTCATCACTACACACATGAATGTTGTGCTATGAGAAAACACTGAAGTATTTACCTACTATAGAACACTCATCATTTATTATAAATGATATTTACACTATAAGGCCTTAAGGAATTGAATTTATATTCATAAATATACAATATTTCTAGTTTGTTCAGGGTTAAAGTTAAGGTCCTAACCAAAACTTGTTTGCTAAAGAGTCCAGTCAGCTGTTTCAAGTGTGAAAAGTAAATACCAAAACTTTATAAAACAATTTTACAAAAATTCTGAATATTTTAAGATAAATTTGCCAGCAAAAGCTAACAATATTGATAAGCAAACTCCATTCTTGTTGTGTCCAAAATAATTTATTATTTTTGGGTTCTATCGGTTAGTAAAATTAAATAGCAATTTTCCATTGTTTTCAGAATTCAAATGGAACATTGGTTATTTAACAACAAACAAATGTAGGTTGTTTAATTGTATCAAAACATAAGCTGTTTTTATTCCTTAAAAAAAATGTTGAGTCACTTATCACCATTTATTGAATAAAGTAGTAGAGTCCATATAACCAATCTATATTTATAAATATATTATATATTTGTCTTACTTATATGTGATTATATGTGAGCCTGTATAACTCATCAGTTCACAATCTAAGTACAGTTAAAAAGCAAATACTCACTCATAGCATCCAAATTGATAGAATCTGCTATATTGATCTCCTTTTTGTCAATAGAGATTGCTTTTTCAAAAGCAATTTTCTTGACTATTTTATTGCAATCACAAAATTTAGTCTTTGCGTCTGAATCATTTGGTCTAACTTTTGTAACCTGAAACATAAATTTTTATTTTTAAAACAACTGTACAGTTAGAAGCCTTTGTTTATTTCATATATTAGAAAACTCTGTTGTGGGGTATATGAATGAAAATATGCCTCATATGTAACCTTCCCAATTAACGGGTTGCCTATAATCAATGAGAGGAAACAACATTAATACTTACATATTCAAAATCTCTAAGAGCTAGTTTATACTTTCCTAAGGACATATAAGCTGCTGCTCTTCGGTAATATGCTTTGATATATGACCGGTCTAAATCAATAGCTTTAGATGCATCACTCAAAGCATATCCAAAATTTTCAAGCCTTAAATTTGCTATGCTCCTGTTTGCATAGTAAACTGCATTTTTGGGGTTCTTATCAATAGCTTGAGAATACAAGTCTATAGCTGAATTGTAATTTTGTTCTGAAATTTGAGGTTATGTTAGTCAATTTTATTCTTAAAATGATCAATAGATGGTATACATAAAACTAGGCCAGTTCATACAAGACAATTTTAAGGAAAGATAAGGAAAGAAACCGTATGAGCTTACTTTTAAAGTAATCATTTGCTTCATTTTTTAACTTTTCCGCCGTTTCAATATCTTCCTGAGAAACGGAACCAACGATTTCTTCATTATTTGCCATAATAGGAGTTTAAATGTAAACGATTATATACTTAGAGGAACAAACTTGATTAATTCATAGGAAGGAATCTTTAGTTATTCGCATCCATTTAAATTCACCTATCTTCAATTGACGAAAAATTATTAATGAACGAAATTCTCACTCCTCTCTTTGGCTGACTTTGATTGACAGAGTGAGTCACTGATTGATCACGCACCTTCTTTATCTGACCAATCATGAATGAGCTACGCTTTTACGATTTTGGAGATTGATGTTTTTTGAATGAAGCTCAAGCACTCACTGTCATAAAATGTTATATATATATATAACACTAGACTGGCCATTGTCACTAGTTATTTTTAGATTTTCGTCATTTTGGCGGTGAGCTTCTCTCATGAGTATTTCTCAAAATAAATGTACATCTTCGAAAAAAAAGTGTGCCTCGAAATAGTTAAAAAGCTACATGTTTGTAATTAATTATACAAAAAAACAACTACACAATTTCGTAGAATAAATATTAGTCTTTCAAATAACGAAGAATCACAGGTATAATCGTATTATTTAGCAAATATTTAGATTTTTTTTAAAAGTAACGTTTTTACTTTTCATACAAAAATCAAATTGCAACCCTACCTCCCTCATGGGTTTATACTTCATAAAACGCCATACGAAACTTAAATATTGTGCACTTTTGTATATTATTAGTCTTTATTAATCATAGCCTCTGTATCAAAGTGATTTTCTATGGGGTTTCATAATAAATTAATAATATAATGCAACAAATCAAAATGAGTCGTATTCAATTACTTTTTAGTTACTACTCTTTAGTTACGTTTTATTTCTACTTCCACGTAATTTCTGAATGCATCTGTTTATTTCTTACACGGCAACACTAACTTGATTCTGATTGGTTGTTGGTCTGACATCTCCGCCAGAACATTTATTGTGAAATCAGTAAAAACGAGTGATGTTTAGTGTGACTACTTTTTCGAGACAGGACCTTTTTTTACAAAACGATAAGTCTTAATTTTTCATATTTTTGTGATACATGTGATATGAACATTCAATAACTTTATATATTTGCAGTATCAGCTTTTATCAAACCATTGAATTTTTATAACCCCATTTTGTCTAATGCTTATTACAATTTCGTAACGTTTTTTTATGAGTTTCGTTACGTAACGAAAAAGTACAGTATAAGGCTGAGTGTATACAGTTACAACCTGATTAGTAAAAGCAAAAAAAATTGACTTGTTTCAAGTGTTTAAAAATACATACGAAATAAAGAATTTTTTTGAATCGTTTGGTACGAATTTTGTAGAAAGAAGGGTTGTATATGATACGAATTTTAAGGGGGGATACAGAAATACCACTCCCACTCAGGCGCCAAAGCAAATCGATAAACCAAAGTCTGAAAAACGGATTATTAAACCAAATGTGTCTGAAAGACTTCAATTTTTATAAAGATACGGTAGCAATTTACAAAGTGCTTAATGGATAGTGATTCAAATTAAAGTATGTTTTAAAATTTATGAATATTTAAAACAATGTCTGTTCTTTAGTTTCAAAATATTTGTCTAATTTAATTTAAATTACGATATTAGACAAATATGTTGTACTTAAATTTGTAAACCTTCTTTAATTTGATTGTAATAGATAAATGAATCAATATACAATAGGTATAAAAATACAAGTATTTGGGTCGTAAGCTTATGTATGTATGTATATGTACAATAATTATACTATAAAAGGTTAAATATAATAAAAAAACATGAATACTTATTAAATTAAATAAATATATTTTGCCAATGTGTAACAAGCCTTTGTTTACTATTTAGTTACATCTAAGGACTATTTCGTAACAATATTTCGTTACTACCAATTTGTTACGTACATTTATTTTGAGAAATACTCATATAGAAGCGATAGACGCAGTTAACCGAAGAGCCCGAAAAATTATTAACAACTTTGACCTCACCACGAAAAAACTGAAAAAGCCTCGACCATGGCATTTGCAAGAAAAAATTCGATTCGCTAAGATTTCACCTAACCGCTTTCGTAGCTTATAATCCAATCAGAAAAATAGTTGGTTTTGCTCTTCAGACTGCTCAAATCTTCATTCTAAGAATACCGGACACGTCGATTACCCTTCTATACATTCTGGCAAAAGTTGTAACAACAGCGACCAAAATGTTACGTTGAGAAATAAATACCATCAAAAATCACAAACAGACCACACTAATGATGAAAAAGAAACTTCACCGTATTCTACATCAAACACCTTTCACGTCGCTGAGGACAAACTAAGAAATAACGTAAACGAAGAAATGCGTGAAACAATTAAACACTACGTTGTAGCAGAACTCAAAATCACTGAGCAATTCATTGGATTTAAATCATCGATGGAGTTTTTTAACTCACAATTTGATGATATGAAAGCTAAACTTGATGAAAAAAATGCAATAATACATAACCTGCAAACCGATAACAAAAATTAAAGTCTACCGTAACAGACCTATCAAACCGTCTAAACTTGGTCGAGCAGAACATGAGAGAAACAAATATCAAGGTTAATTAGTGAACACAAAGGGGAAAATTTAGTCAGTACTGTCATACAAATGATTAAAGTTGTAGGTGATCCTGTTGTACCGGGCGATGTTGTTCAAGCGACGAGAGTGGCAAAAATAAATAAAGACAACAATAGACCTAGGACGGTTGTAGTCAAGCTGCGAACACCGCGTCAGCGCGATGCTGTGCTGGCTGCCGTCGCCAAATATAACAAGACCAACAAGAATGAGAAATTATGTACATCTTGGGATTGGCGGACCATCTAATCCAGTATTTGTGGCTGAACATTTACCTTCGCAAAATAAAGCTTTGCACGCAGCATCGCGCCTAAAGGCAAAATAACTTAAAAACAAGTTTACATGGATACGTAACGGACGCATTTTCGTTCGGAAGGATGAGTTCAGTGTAACAATTTTAATTAAAAATATGGACAGCCTTAGTTTACTTAAGTAGATTTATTTTTTCTTTTGTCTTTTAATTTGTGGTAAATGTTCTGATAATGTTTATATAAAATTCGATTTTGTATATTACCAAAATGTCCGTGGTATACGGACAAAACTCATGATGTTCTTAAAAATATTCTATGTAATAATTATAAAATAATAACAGTATACGAGATAGTGAATTTATAGACGATCGTTATGTAGTCTACCGAAGAGATCAGGTTTGTACAAAAACTTCCAAGTTGGATGGCGGTGGCGTAATGATTGCTGTATCGCGCGATTATCCTTCAGTTCGCATTAAAGAATGGGAATCTACGTGTGAACATTTGTGAATAAATGTTAAATGCAAAATTAATGGTAAAAACAAAACACTAACCATATGTGCCATATATCTGCCACCACCAGCTAAACTTGAATTATAACAAACTTTTTTGGACAATGTTGACATAATTTTGAACAAAACTGAGAATATTATCGTCCTTGGCGATTTCAATTTAAACTTTATTAAGTGGCAACCTGATAGTATTGGCAACCATTTGGTAGCATCTAATTACAATAGAAACTTCGGATATTCACTTATAGATTTTCTGTCACTTAATACTTTACGCCAGATAAATGGCATTTATAACAGTAACAACAAAGTTTTAGACCTTATAATCACAAATGTCGACGGTGCTAAAGTGTCTGCAAACTCGGGTCCTATAAGTAAAGTAGATCCTTATCACCCTAGTATTGTTTGTTCTATGCCCACATGTAATTTGTCTACAATAAAAGATAATTGTGTAAACAGTCGTAATGGCTATAATTTTTACAAAGCAGATTTTGAGCTTATCAAATCACGTATAAATAATATTGATTGGTCTGAAATTTTTTATAGTTTCAAGAATGTAAGCGATATGGTATCTATGTTCTACACTGTACTAGATGAAATTATTAGCGAGATAGTTCCAAAACATAGAGTTAGATCTCAAAAATAGCCAGTCTGGTTCAGCTGCAATTTGGTCGAGCTAATAAAAGAAAAAAATAAACTCCGACAGTTATATTCTAAATTCCAAAATCCACGAGACAAATTCAAATTCGAGTTACTTAGAGAGCGCTGTCACAAACTTTATGATATATTCTACAGTAATTACATGCAAACTATTGAGAAAAACATTAAAGATAACCCAAAAATGTAGTGGAATTATGTAAAATCTCATCGTTAAAATTTATCTTCTTTTCCTGCTACAGTGAAACTAAAAAATAATATTGCTTTAAGTAATTCTCAAATCGCTGATTTGATTGTATCAAATTTTCATCTGTTTACCAAACACAAAAAATTACTTACAACCCCAATTTTACTGTCAACTCATCTTCTGATAACTTGACCACTGCACGATTTAGTGAATCAAAAATTCTCGAAAGTATAAAAACTCTTGACATACAAAAAGGGGCAGGTCCAGACAATATTCCACCACTTTTTATCAAGCGTTGTGGCTGTGCTCTTACTTATCCGCTACGTATCATTTACAATTATTCCTTGGAAACTGGGGTTTTTCCAGACGAATGGAAGAAAACGCGAATCGTACCCATTTTTAAGAAGGGCGATCAATCTGACATTGTTAATTACAGACCCATATCAATATTATCATCATTTTCCAAATTGTTTGAGACTCTTTTGTACCCCATAATTTATAAACAGGTTAACCCATCACTTACTGATTTTCAACACGGCTTCAGAAATGGTAGGTCTGTGGACACTTATCTCGTTTCTTTCATCTCAGAGGTGGCTACTGAAGTTGATAGAGGTTTACAAGTAGATACTATTTATACAGATATGTCTAGTGCTTTTGATAAAGAAAATCACGACTTAATGTTGGCCAAATTAAAAATATACGGTATTGAAGACGTTTTATTGAAATGGCTTAGTTCTTGTCTAGCCTACAGACCACAGCCAGTTGTTGTAAATGGTTCACAATCTTATGTTTTTTATGCTAAATCTGGAGTTCCACAAGACTCACATTTAGGGCTAATCCTATTTATAATTTTTATCAATGACATTGCTAACCATGTAAAACATAGCAAAATCTCACTTTTTCCAACGACTTTAAAATATATAAAATAATTGAAAATCATAGTGATAAACAGGTGCTCCAAAACGATTTAAGTAGAATAAATGATTGGTGCCGTGTGAATGGTATGGAACTGAATGCCACTAAATGTTTTCGTATCTCCTTTACGAAAAAAGTAAACGTTATTCCTTCACTGTACCATATTAACGATGCTGAACTAGCGCAATTTAAAGAGATTCGCGATCTAGGTCTAGTTATACATAATTAGACCTAGATAGATTATAAGTAATTATAAACTAAATTTTTCGGCACACATAGATAAAATTGTTACTAAAGCAGCCCAAATGTTAGGCTTTTTAAAGCGAAATACCCGTAGTTTAAAAAAAAAAGTACAAAAATTGTGCTCTACGACAGTTTCGTCCGTTCTCAACTAGAATTTGCATCTACTGCTTGAAACCAGGTTTTTGCCATATCTCCCCAGCGCGAAGAAAGTTTTGTGTTGTGTTGTGGCCTTGTAAAAGTGCTTTTACAAGGAATGTGGCCTTCAATTCACACGGCGTTTCTCATAGACATTCATATGACCTATGAAATATTTTAATATGCGTCCTTTAGACAGACGTCGTTTCAAACAAGAAGAAACAAAATTAAAATCGTTTCATCTGTTCGACACACACACGCTAACACACACACACACACACACACACACACATATGCACACACACAGACACGTCAAACTTATAACACCCCGTCGTTTTTGCATCTGGGGATAAAAAATAATAATAGTAAAAATAAACATTTTAAGTTACAACCTTCTGTTTTATTATTCTTGTACCTACTTAAAAATTTACATTTACTCCACTTCACATTACTTCACTTCTATTAGGTTACTAGGGTACTAAAAAACAATCAAAGCGAGAGAAAAAGATAGAAAGTTATGTTCTTCTGCAATTTCATTTAATTGTAATTTAGCCACAAAAGATACCTGGACCTGTTATTAAGCATTATTATGCAGTTGTACTATTTTCCAAGTAGCATGAAAAAAATTAAATTTACAAAGATTTAGTTTTAATAAAATGGTTGTTGTGATGCTATTTTGAAAAGCAATTTTTTAAGATGATGTGCAGTATCATATCACATTTTTTTTTCACAGCGATCTGTTAAACTTTAGTTAGGTTTATCACAATGTAATAAAATAAAACAATTTAACTCTTTTTCATAGCATAGTGCGCTAGTTTCCGTCAAAATTATTACTAGGTTGTCTGACCTAACTATTAACGATAGTCTTGGTATAAAAAACCGTGAGTTAAAACATACTTATTGCAGCTGTAGGCAAAAAAGGACTAAAAAGTGGAAATTTCATAAAAAATCACAAAAGTGGCAATACCTCGAAAACCAGAAAACTTTTACTAGAGGCATGTTGGTGTTATCTGATAGGCCTATAGTGGATCTACCTCCAGTGTCTCCCTTACGTGTCATTTCTGGGACACCCTGTATATTAAGTTATATTATTCCATATTACTTTACCTCGCTTAAGTTTTTATAACAATGCATTATGTACCTGTAATAGGCTTATAGGTATATAAGAAGAATATAGTATGTACATGACCAATGTTATCCAATAATATGTATAATGCTGTTGGTGTACCTTTTTTAAATAAATAAACAAATTAATAAACCGTCGTCGGAAAGTTGCCAGTTTAGCAGTCTGTTACAGATTACTTTTTGGAGAGTGCGCGAATTCTCTTTTTGATCAGGTTGAACCCACACCCTTCTTACATTGGACTACTAGACGCAGACAGGCCTTCCATCCCTTTATAGTAGATATCCCAAGAAGTCGAACCAAACGCTTCGATAGTTCCTTTTTGGTGCGGGTCGCCAAGGTGTGGAATGAGCTGCCTGCGTCTGTTTTTCCAGAAAACTATACTCCTAGTTCTTTCAAGCGTCGAGTGAATAGGTATCTCGTGGTTAGACGTGTAACACCTTCGTCTTCATCGTCACTTTCCATTAAGATAGAAGACAAACATTTAATCCTTTTACCTATAAATAAGGCGCGGCGTCTTGGAATCAATACGTGTACTCTTTTGTAATAGGTTCCCTGCTGTTATGCCAGCCTGACATGCTGAAAATTTGGTTCAAACTGTGTTAATTAAGGCAATTGTTATTTTTAGGTCTAGGCTAAAGATTACATACTGCGTACCTCGCACAAAAAACTTCTATCGTGATCCAGCGTGGTAATTCGGCCAGACTTTAGGCTAAGTTGCCTTTTTACGTTACGTTGTTTTTTATTTGTAGCGTGTTTTCAACTTATAGTTATTAATTTAAACACAAATATGTACATGCTGGAATTGTAAATGTTTTTAATAGTTTGTAAATAAGTAAATTCATCGATAAATATTAAAATATAGCTGCTTCTTCTCTTGAATTCGATTGATGTATGCCATAGTTATCACAACAGACTCTAGACAGAGTGATAAAATAAAAATAGCTGTATGTTACAAGCCCGAGTAGGATTCGCAATGCGACTCCGACCTATTCACTTGATAAGCAGTCATTATAGAAACTAAAATGTTGAATATCTACTAATGTATATACCACAGTTGCATAAAAAATGAAAATTTAAATGCAATAATACTCAATTGATTTATTATTGGTACATCCTAGAGTTACAAAATGCAAGATTTTTATTACCTTTCAACCTACCCCTTCAACTTCCACTGCCAAGCTCCTCATTCCCTCCTCGTACCGTTGATAAAGCCGCACATGTGGCTCTCATTCGGGACTCTAAATCTAAACCCCCCTGGACTAAACTAAAAATCTGGCTGTGGTCTCTCTTACCCTCTACCTTCTGAGCCTAATGACAACATCTTTCGACTTTTGATCCTTGACCTTTTGATCACCCTCCTTATCAATATGCTTACGCAATATGAAGATCTTAACTTACCGTCCTAAGTAGCAGATAAACTCTCCCCTTTCAATAAGCTACTTTTCCATAATGATCAAACTTCTACAGTGGAATTGTAGGAGTATTCATCATAAATCTCACAAGCTTTCTTAATTTCAGCTATTGCTATCTCTGAGACTTGGCTAGTCCCGGGTAGCCGTTTTCAACTTCAGGGCTATGCCTGTCTTAAAGATAGGTCGGATGGTCATGGCAGTGTGGCGATCTTTGTAAGAAGTTTTCTGTCTTATTCTCGTATCCATATACCTCCCCACTCTTTTGAAATAAAATTTGTTGCTGTAAAACTCAGTTTTAAAAAATTACTGTATATTTTTCCGATCCTTCGGCAGCTCTTATTAATGAGTTTCAATCTCTACTATCGTCACTTTCCTACCCTCCTGTCATTGTTCTCGGTGACTTCAATTGCCATCACCATCTCTGGAATCTCCAGTGCTCTCAATCAAATGATGCCCCCGGTTTTCAGTTGGCAGATCTGATTGACGACCCAAAATTTTTGTATTCTGAAAGCCCAAAATTCTTTGCTATAATAGCTTCACAAAATCGGAGTGCAGTGGATCTTTTCATCTGCTCCTCTACCTGGGTGCGTCCCTATCCTGGAACAGACTTATTTATTTATATTGTTAGGGACAGCAAACAACTGTACAAGATCAGCTTAGCAACTAACTTAAAATCAAAATAATTATACATGTACAGTCCACACCACTAACCATAAATAAATCACTGAGTACTTCACAGTATACTTAATATTAGGTCTTTACTTATGAAATTGCCGTTTTTCACGAAATAAATGAAGCGTAATTTTTTTATATATTTTTTATTTCTATTAATCAAAATAATCACCCATGCAATCAATGCATCTTTGCCAACGCATTGGTAGCTTATTGATGCCTTTCTTGAAGAAATCAGCTGGACGGGAGGCAACAAATTCTTCAAAGGCATTTTGTACTGCCTCTCGGGTATTGAATTTTTTCCCGCCAAGAAGTTATCCGAATTCTGGAAAAAGTAGAAGTCTGTAGGCGCAAGGTCTGGTGAGTACGGCGGATGACGGAGAACTTCCAACCCCAACTCTTGTAGCTTGGAGACCGTCTGCTGTGCAGTATAAGGTCGCGCGTTGTCGTGCAGAAGCAGTGGAGCCGAACGATTGACCAAAGCTGGTTGGAGACGTGCGAGCTTCTCCATCATTGTGTTCAGTTCTTCACAGTACACATCTGCAGTAATGCTTGTCCCGTTTGGCAAGAAGCTGTGATGAATTACACCCGCGTTAGACCACCAAACAGAGACCATCACTTTTCTAGGGGTAAGTTTTCGTTTAGGGCATTGTTTGGGTGCTGAACCAGGGTCCAACCAACTTGCTGAGCGCTTACGATTGTCAAACAGGATCCATTTCTCGTCACAAGTAACAATGCGGTTCAGAATTCCTTCATTTGTATGCCTGCTGAGCAGTGCAAGGCACGTCTCCACGCGTACTTCGCGCTGGCGGTCATTGAGTTCGTGGGGTATCCATTTGTCAAGCTTTTTTACCTTGCCAATTTGACGCAAATGGACCAATATTTTTTTGATGCTAACGTCGAAAGCTGCTGCTAATTCAGCCGTGGATTGAGTTTCATCAGCTTCCACAATTGCCTTTAATTCGTCATTGTCGACCAACGTTTTCGGACGACCACGGGGTTCATTTTTCAGGTCAAAATTTCCAGAACGGAAGCGGGTAAACCAATAACGGGTGGTGCGTTCGTTTGTAGTGTTCGCTCCGTAAACGTCGTTGATGTTGCGTGCCGCTTGTGCCACTTTGCTGCCACGACGGTACTCATACTCCATAATTACTCGAATTTTTAACTTATCCATGATGACGAAAAATGTTCGAATGCGTTGAAAACAAAACACTAACTATTAAACAAATGACGATTTTAGAAAAAGAATTCCATGTTTGTCAAATAAAATTAATTTGAAATTAGAATTATCAGTCAAAAAAAAACATATTTTCATTTGAAATGGCCAGTACGGCAAAACAGCAGTTTCATAGGTAAAGACCTATTATTTGGAAAGTTGCAGTGGTTACACCAGTTCCAAAAAATAACAATCCATCTAGTATTAATGAGTTGCGTCCAATAAGCATACTCCCCTGCCCGTCAAAAATACTTGAAAAGGTTGTTAGTATTCAACTTACGAAATTCCTGGAAAATAATAACATTTTACCAAAGGCACAATCTGGATTTCGCAAGGATCACAGCACATCAACTGCTCTATTGGATGTGGTGGATAATCTTCTTACCTCTCAAGATCAGGGCAAGGCAACGGTTCTCACACTGCTTGATTTCTCCAGAGCTTTTGATACTATCAATGTGTCAATACTTTTAGCCAAAATGGTGTACTATGGGTTCGAGCCAGATACAGTTCGCTGGTTCCATAGTTACCTAACTAACCGATTTCAGTATGTCAAAGTTGTGAAATCAGTTGGTGAAATACTAGTGTCTGATCTGACTGCTGTCCTACGTGGTGTACCTCAAGGCTCAATATTAGGCCCCTTACTATTTGCGCTCTATTCTGCTGATATTACAACATGCATTGAAAACTCAAGTTACCACATTTATGCGGACGATATACAATGATTGCAACATTTTAATCCCTGCGATACTCTGGAAGCCATAACTGCGCATAATGAGGACTTAAATAGAATTGCTGAGTGGTCAAGTAGGAATTGTCTTACGCTTAATCCTAACAAATGTAAGTTTATGATTATCGGCACAGCAAAACAGGTTCAAGAAGTACAGAGATTAAGGCCTGTGCCGGTAATTGTGGACAAACCGATTCAATATGTTACTGAAACTCGGAATTTGGGATTGCTGTTTGATAACAGTGTACTTTGGTAGGTTTGAAAACCACATTGTTGAGTCTGCACGAGGTTGCTTTTAAAGACTGAAGTTGCTTTATAAAATTAGGCCATACTTAAGCACAGCTTTGAGATTGACATTATGCGAGTCCACTGTACTATCTAGACTCAATTATGCAGATACTGTATACGGAAACTGCATTCGTAGTCGGTCAAAAAGACTTATACAGCGCGTGCAGAATGCTTGTGCACGTTTTTGTTTTCAGGTTCCTAAACGGTCACATATAAGCCCCTTTTTAGACAAAGCAAACTGTCTAAAAATGGAAACACGTAGGAGAATACACTTTGCTACTCTGCTGTTTGGCGTGGTGAAGTACAAAACACCAAAATACTTATACGAAAAGTTAAGCTGGGCTGCTCATGATAACTTGTATAAAACGCGTGCATCAGCGTATCGCATACAATGTCCACGCCATAAATCAGCAGCTTTTCGTGGCAGTTTTAAGTTCGCAGCTAGTAACTGTTGGAATGACTTACCACCGCCAATTCGTGCATGTAGTAGTAAACCTAGTTTTGTGACAAAGATAAAGGCACATTATTTGATGGCACAGAGATATTTGGCTGCGTAGGCATATTTTGCTTATATAATAATAATAATAATTTGTTTTTGTATTTATTATTGTACTTCATTTATTTTATGATCAAAATTAATATGTTCTTTGTGGCTTTGAAATTTTTCTTTTTGTAAAATGTTTGTTATTTTATGATTGTATGTTGTGTTTTATTTGTCCTATTATATTGTTATTGCTTATTCAATGATGATTCAAAACTTGTTATTCGTGTTATTTTATTATGCTTGTAATTTATGATGATTGGCTAGTGTGATCAAAATTAATATGTTCTTTGTGGCTTTGAAATTTTTCTTTCTGTAAAATGTTTGTTATTTTATGATTGTATGTTGTGTTATATTTGTCCTATTATATTGTTATTGCTTATTCAATGATGATTCAAAACTTGTTATTCGTGTTATTTTAATATGCTTGTAATTTATGATGATTGGCTAGTGTGATCAAAATTAATATGTTCATTGTGGCTTTGAAATTTTTCTTTTTGTAAAATGTTTGTTATTTTATGATTGTATGTTGTGTTATATTTGTCCTATTATATTGTTATTGCTTATTCAATGATGATTCAAAACTTGTTATTCGTGTTATTTTATTATGCTTGTATTTTATGATGATTGGCTAGTGTGATCTAAATTAATATGTTCATTGTGGTTTTGCATATTTTTCTCTTCTTTTCTTTTTGTTAAATATTTATTATATATGTTTGTTTTTTGTCCTATTCTTTTTCCATTGCTTGTATTTTGATTCAAAATTTAGTATCTGTTATTCGTGTTATTTTAGTATGCCTGTATTGCTTGCTTTGCCTTGTTTAGTTATGACATTTTGCTCGGGCTCCTTCTGAAAATCAGCACTCTTTTAGAGTGTCCGTTAGCTTAATGCTGAGAAGGAGGCCTTTTTTAACACCTTCATGTATGCCATTTTTTTTAAACCATTATGTAATTTTGTTTTCTTATTGGTGTAAAAATAAACGTTTTTATTATTATTATTATTATAAATATATAAAAATATATTTGTGATTTGTGTAGCAGGCTTAGTCTGTTTGGCAGCTTCTATGCCTGTCATTAAAAAATGCGTTGAAATGATTGTCAATGATATTAAACAATACATTGTAAATATTTAGCAAAAATGAAGAAAAGGTTAATGAAAAATTAAACCGAAAAGATCATACGCAAAACCTAAGTGTAACAAAATTTAATGGCTTCAGGTGATCACTATATGTGTTTCGCTGAAGATTTGATCTCTTAACTAAATTCCACCAATAGGACGTGTGAGTTCCGAAAGGGAGGCGTCGTGGAAAGTAAAAGGTAACCTTTAGAATTTAGAAAAGCAGACAAAAGCACAACTTCAGTGATCTGTAGACTTCGGCTAAGTCATTGTTGCTTCTTCTTGGATTTTCCTCAACAGGATTGAAGTTTGCCCTTCCCCGTTCTGCGACTATGGTCAAGATATAGTAACAGTTGACCGTATATTTTTTAATTGCCCCCTGGTTCCGTTATCTCTGTTTGGTTTCCTCCACTAATATAGTGTCCAACGAATATCAAGACTCTGCTCTCTGCTTATACTACCCTAAGATTTTAGAATATTATGTAAATTCATTCATCAAATAAATATGATTCTATGATTGTATGTTTTAAAACTTTCTATGTTTAGTTTAGTTTAGCAAGTATTTTTAGGTTTGTAGTTTTTTTAGTTTTGTTTGATTTATTTAGAGCGTGTCACCTACCATTTAGATAATAAGTCATTGTTATTAGTTTAAGTCAATTCTTAGATAAGGACTTATCTCATAAGATTATAATTTGTTTTATCTCATAAGGTTATAAATAAGTTTATAATTTTGTTTTATCGTATATATGGTGTCCTAACATTCAGCGTCAATCCGAAGCAGGACGATAGGATAGACGGTAATCATCATCGGAAAAATCTGAAAAAAATCCCTCCCATGTTCTTTAGAAATTATGGGCATTAAACCAAAAAGGTAGCATTTCTCCATTTTTTTTACCATTTTTTGCTTATTGTGGTTAATATTGGTTATTTTTGTCCATTTCAAACGTGTCAATATATCCCTAAATAACATATCTTTAATCACAATAAAAAATAATAACACAATTGCCCAACATTTTTGTAGAAATAACACTTTTTGCCAAACTATGAATTCAACATTTTTAAAATATCTGAACTTTGAATGAACTTTGAAAAAATGTAATAGAGTGATTTGGCAAGTGTCATCAAAAGATGGCTATCAACCAAAAGTCTGCAGAAGTATGAAAATCCCTCAAGTCCGTAGGCATTGATAAATCCACTGTCAGTTCTCCCATCAACTTTGATTTAGGTGCTCTAAACCAATATTTTTCTGAACCTCCTGTCAATTTAAACTCTAAAATCAAAGCTGATACCTTGAATTACCTAACAAAACTTCCTGTCGCCCATTCCCCTTTCGACTTCTCTGGTACTTCAAAAGATGAAGTCAAAAAGTCAATTCTATCAATCTCCTCAACGGCCGTAGGCAATGACAAACTTTGCTCACGAATGATTAATTCTCCCATAATTGCTATCCGCCCTTACCCACATTTTCAACCACTCGTTATCCACTTTACTTTCCGGTCATCCTGGAAATTCGCACAAATTATTGCCTTACCCAAGTTCAAAATCCCTATTCTTTATCCCATTTCCATATTACCTTTCATTTCGAAAGTTCTGGAACACATCGATCATACGCAACTCCTCAGCAAGTATCAGTCTGGTTTCCACTCAGGTCATAGTACTGTCTCTGCGCTGATTAGTGTTACTGACAACATCCGATGGGATATGGAAAACAGGTTTATAACAATCCTTATAGGTACTCTTCGACTTCACTAATCCCTTCAATTCCATAGATTTTGACATCCTGCTTGGTATCTTTAAATCCCTTAACATTTCCTCTTCTACAGTGACGTGGTTCAATTCTTATCTTTGCGGACGTTCGCAGCGGGTTCGCCTTAATAAGGCGATTTGAGTGGCCTTTTGCAGGCGTCCCTCAGGGTGGCGTTCTATCTCCATTGCGTTTCTTCGAGTTTATAAATGCTGTCACAAGAGTAATATCCACCAAATTTCATTTATATCCAGACGATCTACAAATTTACACTCACTGCTCACCATCCAATATTCATACTGCAATTTCATCGATTAAGTGTCACGTGCCGCATAAGTGAATGAAGTCCTTTGGTCTGCGTATAAACTCTACGAAATCTCAGGCCATGCTAATAGGAAGTCGACCAATGCATAGTTTGCTGGATTTGCTCAAACTTCCTCCTGTTTTAAAAATCTAGGAATTATTTTAGACTCTTATCTGTCATGGAATGCTCATATCAGTGAAATCAGTCGGAAAGTATATTTTTTCTTTTCACTTTTTAAAACAGCTACATAATATCTTACCTTTATCAACTAAAACTATTCTTTTTTTCACAATCCTTTATCCAACCTATTATCGATTACGCAGACCGCTGCTATTTGGATGCCACAGAGGAGCTATTAAATGAACGCTCCAGTTTATTTACAATTTATTTATCCATTTCATATTCGGTCTTAAGAAGTTTGACCATGTCTCCCAATTCGAAAGCAGCTTCAGTGGCTCCCAATTCGACTTCGCAGGAACACTAAGATACTCTGCCTCCTTTTCAATGTCTTGTATTTCCATCCTATCTAGCGCTTTACTGCGCGTTCTGTGAACGAATCGGTAAGGTCAAGTAAACGATTTATTTTACGAATGCCTCAACACAAAACCGATTTCTACTCATACTCCTTCCCAGTACATGCAGTAAGGCTATGGAACTCCTTACCACATACAATTCGAGCGTCTAAATCTAAGTCGGTTTTTAAAAAGAGGGTGAAAGAGCATTATATAGCCATAAGTATTATTTTTGTAATTATATAATATGTTCATGTATGCATATGTATATAAAGTATTTATGTGTATGTATGTTATCTGTACGTATATTTATATTTCTTCTTTCCCTTCTTCTTTTTAATGAGTTTAGAATTAGTAGTTATAAAAAGCACACTTATTTTGTAGTTTTTAATCAAACTCTCCAGTCCCGAGTCTACTGGTAGATATTGTCGCCGCAGCGTTTATTATACTCGATCGAGGCGCCTCATCGCCACGGTCACCCCGGCCAGTGCTACCGGTGCCAGTTGTATGGGCATGCGGCGACCAAACATATTGATGTTAGGAAAAGACGAAAGACCATTCCTGACCTGTCAACATTTTGACAACTCGTATTATGTATAGATAAGTAACATAGTACGAAAAATTACAAATTTTTAGCTGAACCATAAAACCTATTTCAAGTCAAAAACTATAATCCACAAAAAATGTATTGAGTTTTCTTTTGATAGTCATTTATTGACATTTGGTTTGCCACGAATGCACCCAGTAAATATATGGTCTACGACACGTTTCGTTCCAAATAAAGCTGGAACTTTAAAATATTTCGAATTTGCTTTTAAATTAATAGAAATATATGACATTTTAACTGAAATTTATATTCTATATGTAAATTTATTTCAATTAATGTACATTAAAATTAAATAATCAATTATTTTTCTTAAATGTACAATACAGAAAAAAATGTACAATACGGCTTAACTTAACTGTCATATTATTGACAATGTCAAAAATTACGTCAGTTTAGATTTGAATTAAACGTTTGCAGTCCTTCGTTTGCATTTGCGGCATTGTGTACTGATCGATACTACTCTGGATTTTTCTAACTTTTGATCACCTTGGCATTCCTCCCGGTTAACGTTTCTGGCTTCTGCTTCAACGATTACTTGCGCTAGTTTTACACGGATCTAGGATTTTGCTGAACTATTGGATTTACGCAGTGTGTTCCTGTTCGTTAAAATGTCGGGTACATCTACGAGACTATGGATGGCACAACGTATGCTATATATTAAATGTAACATATGTGTTAATACTTGTAACACAGTTCGGCATCACCTTGCTATCGGTTTTGTATGTAAATTCTAGGATCCTCGTAGTTCGCTACATGGTAACCCATAACACAAGCCTTTGCTTACTTTGGGGCCATGTTGTCTGAGGACTTTTATTTTAAAATCCACACATACCTACTTATCTGTGTAAAAATCTTTAATCTAACTGGATAAAATGAACAGGTGTTTCAATATCTGCATTACAATGCCGAGGCTTACTAAACATCAATGAACTCATTTAAAATCGAGTCTTTCATGTCATTTCATTACAGCGATAGAAGGTATGTCTACATTTTAACCAAATACAAGTTTTCATACATGAATTTCAACATAATTATTGAGGACACTTCGTAATTAAGTTTTGCAAGGCTTTTTACTTCTTTCGCTTGTAAAAAATAACATATCCGTGAGAATCTGGAGCCAAAATCTTGAAATGAGCTGCACTTTCGTTTTTCCAAGTTAAAATTTGCCAAGATGTGCTATGAAAATTGATTGAATTTGACATATAACCTCGAAATATATTTTTCAATGTAACTTTTTCTCTGAATTGCTAAATTGCATTAAGTTGTTACCTTAAGTTTAGGACTATTACACTATTTTTTCCGCATCGTTTTTATATTTATACATAAGATCAATAAAAAACAGGTTGACAGGTCATTGCGTATATGAAACATGGGCATTATTCTTTCAATTTCAGCCTGTAAACTTAAGGCTTCACGTTCTCCTATAGAGCGATTGCTAGCTCTGGCGGAGTATGCTATGGCACACCCTTCTCAATTCATTATAGGTTCATTTAAATGAATTGATCCCTCAGTCAAGCTTCAACATGAGGCAGCTTCAGGTAGCTCCTGCATGAGGCAGCTTCAGCGTCAGGTAGCTTCAGAGTCAGGTAGCTTCAGTAGGAGGCAGCTTCAGAGTTACTTGCAGAAGACTGGAGATGTTATCGGTAGGATGGCTTGAAATAGACTGGAGATGTTATCGGTAGGACGGCTTGAAATAGACTGGAGATGTTATCGGTACGACGGCTTGAAATAGACTGGAGATGTTATCGGTAGGATGGCTTGAAATAGACTGTCGTTCTAATTTTTTTTTTGCCGCCGAAGCAACACTTTCACGGAAAGGGTGTGTCTTATTTTCTAATAATATACCTCACGGGAGGTATATTATTAGAGGAATCTTATGAGCCAGGAATCAAGTATATTTTCTTAAAATAGTTTTGTAAGAATCCGTGTGTAAGAGGCTTAGCGTGCTGGGCAGCCTCCATTGCTGTCATAAAAAATTGAGTTGACACGATTTGTCAAAATGTAAACAACAAAAATAAAAATGAAGAAGAATATACTATTTCCATTTCTTTATTTTCTCGATTGTGCGAGCGTTTTTTTACATTATGTATGCATTGTTTTATAAAAATATGACGTTTACACACGTACAAGGATATATAATACCAGAGTCGGAGAAACTGATAGGGATGGAGCTATTAGGTCTTTACCTATGAAATTGCCGTTTTTCACGAAATAAATGAAGCGTAATTTTTTTATATATTTTTTATTTCTATTAATCAAAATAATCACCCATGCAATCAATGCATCTTTGCCAACGCATTGGTAGCTTATTGATGCCTTTCTTGAAGAAATCAGCTGGACGGGAGGCAACAAATTCTGCAAAGGCATTTTGTACTGCCTCTCGGGTATTGAATTTTTTTCCCGCCAAAAAGTTATCCAAATTCTGGAAAAAGTAGAAGTCTGTAGGCGCAAGGTCTGGTGAGTACGGCGGATGACGGAGAACTTCCAACCCCAACTCTTGTAGCTTGGAGACCGTCTGCTGTGCAGTATGAGGTCGCGCGTTGTCGTGCAGGAGCAGTGGAGCCGAACGATTGACCAAAGCTGGTTGGAGACGTGCGAGCTTCTCCATCATTGTGTTCAGTTCTTCACAGAACACATCTGCAGTAATGCTTGTCCCGTTTGGCAAGAAGCTGTGATGAATTACACCCGCGTTAGACCACCAAACAGTAACCATCACTTTTCTAGGGGTAAATTTTCGTTTAGGGCATTGTTTGGGTGCTGAACCAGGGTCCAACCAACTTGCTGAGCGCTTACGATTGTCAAACAGGATCCATTTCTCGTCACAAGTAACAATGCGGTTCAGAATTCCTTCATTTGTATGCCTGCTGAGCAGTGCAAGGCACGTCTCCACGCGTACTTCGCGCTGGCGGTCATTGAGTTCGTGGGGTACCCATTTGTCAAGCTTTTTTACCTTGCCAATTTGACGCAAATGGACCAATATTGTTTTGATGCTAACGTCGAAAGCTGCTGCTAATTCAGCCGTGGATTGAGTTTCATCAGCTTCCACAATTGCCTTTAATTCGTCATTGTCGACCAAAGTTTTCGGACGACCACGGGGTTCATTTTTCAGGTCAAAATTTCCAGAACGGAAGCGGGTAAACCAATAACGGGTGGTGCGTTCGTTTGTAGTGTTCGCTCCGTAAACGTCGTTGATGTTGCGTGCCGCTTGTGCCGCTTTGCTGCCACGACGGTACTCATACTTATCCATGATCACTATCTGTCGGTTATTTTGATTAGCATATAAAATTGTATTTGTAATTATGAAACTAATGACCTCATCATCAAATATTTTTTCAAATATTTGTACTGGGATGAGATTCTGGAATTGTTCCTTCACCAGTATTTGTCTATCTTGCACGTCAGATCTATCTTGGGGTGTAAAAGTATATGTTGGTGAACACTTTCACCATAGTGGCTGATCTGGCTGATGACGACAGCTTCTCTTTACCTTTTCAGCCAAAGGCTCATCATCACTGCTGTCAATGTCACTTGCAATCATGTCTTCGTTGCCCTGGAATACTTCTATGTTCCCTGGCACATCTCGCGGCAAAGACGCAGTAACCATGTCCTCGTCGGCACCTTCTTCTTCATCTGTCACGACACTGGGTTCCGGTGGAATGATCGCGAAGTCGTAATCAGCCTCATTGTCACTTTCTTCTAAAATGTCATTCACTGCCTCCTCTAATCCGTTATAGTTGTTGGAAACGTTAAAATGTTTGTTACTCATTGTAGTAAAAATCTGAAAAAGAAAGTGAAATCGTTATATGGATACGGCCGCTGTACCCAAATGGGTACACCAGTGTTTCAAGCAAGTCTACTTTGTAAATAAACGTTAAAAATCACTGGTTTATCATTTATTTTATAAATAAGGTCGTAAACTACTAAATTTAACTCATAAAATAAAATCTGGTAATATACAAATACTAAGAAATAATAAAATAATGTACTTACCTATAGAAATGATTAAACACTGAATTTAGAATCCTCTCCCTCATATTTATTATGAATATACCGACTCGAATCGTTTCTACTTAAATAAACTACCTGTCAATGTATTATGATTGTGTAAAAAAACAACAGTAGCTATACAAAATTAATAACTACTCTCAATTGTTTTGCTGTACCCAATCAGGTACAGAGGCGCCAAATGGGTTAAGTAATACTGTGACTCAGTCATGGGCAAAATGTATCACTGAAAAGAAAAGATTGATATGTATCTTTCGATCACTGTGATATGTATCACTCTTTTATGTCTTTATCACAAATGTATCAGATGCTCATGCCCGCGCGTCACTCTCGCTACTCAGTAGGTTTGCTCAGCAACTCGATCAAATATATCAATGAGAGATATAAAAGATATGATGAAATGAAAGAGTACTGATTGATTTGGTTTAATCGGCAGCTGTTTCTTAGTGATGGCGACATTTTGCGGTATCGAAACGAAACTATTTATCGGTACTCAATAACGGGTTCTGAAACTATGTATTTTCAAACTATGTGTTGCGAGTTTTCTTTTCCTAGCATTGTGCGAGCGAGATAATCATACGACGCGGGCGTGAGCGAGTGAGTTGTAAAGATACAGTGATACATTTGGATATGAACGGATATAAAGAGTGATTGATTCAAACGGAGTGATGCATATCTTTTTTATCTATCACTCCTGAGTTACCCATCGCTACTGTGACTGACGTTCCCGTTCCAAAAAAATCACAGTGATAAATCACCGTGACTTTGTCACGTCGATCATTTACATTACTAATATCAATATTAGTTCCTACCATATAAATAATTAATCATTCTTATTAGTTTAAGTTATTGCACATGTGTTTTATTTTGTTTTAGTCTATAATATATCCCAATGTAAAACGGAATTTATATTTTGGCAATTTTTAATTTTATTTTTTGTACTTTGTCCCACCAATACGCGACACTGGCAGAAATAGCCCGCAACACCAAGCGCGGCTGATTGCCATTTTTCAATTAACTAACTAACTAACTATTAGTTCCTGAAACTATATGATAATAATGAATGTTGGCGGCTAAATGAATCGCTGCATTTAGAATGTATTATCGATACGAACCGCGTAAATATATGCATCGCGTTCAGTCGGATATTATTTCATTAAAATTATGAGAAAAATAATTATTTCCTATGCTTTTTTTAAGTAGATATTTATAATACGTTATTTTAGTATGCCAGAAAAAAACTTAAATTAATCGCAAAACCATTTCAATATTTAAAAAAATACATTGTACTATCAAAAATATTTTTTCAGGTTCATTGTGTATATATTTAGTGTTAATTTCATATTTCCTTTGAAGTCTAAATATGTTTTACATCCATCTATTTTATTTTATTTTAGGTAAATACTTATGTTTATTTTTTCATTCGTTACTTTCTTACAATAATAATATGTCTATCTGACTAGTGAAAATGACCGTTGCTTCCTCTATATCACTCGCACACAAGCCGACACGACGAGGACGGCCGAAGTTAGTCGAGCGAGAGTATCGCGTTCCGTTCGTTCGAATCGCGATTACTTTTTCTGTCACGTTTTGCTGGTAAAGAGTGACTGAGAACTCGGAACGACTGTTACTTAGGAACGTAGTTCCTTCGAAAAAAGTCACAGTGATATCCATAGACCTCAGATCACAGTGATGTTTTCACCGTGACGTTATTTATCAACCACCTCTAAGTAATGCGCGATTCCGAGATGTTAGATTAATCCAGCGATGGGTAGGACATGGACACTTTTTGAGCAGTCATGGGCAAAATGAATCACTGAAAAGAAAAGATTGATATGTATCTTTCGATCACTGTGATATGTATCTTTATCACAATTGTATGAGTTGCTCATGCCCGCGCGTCAGTCTCGCTACTCAGTAGGTTTGCTCCGCTCAACTCAATTAAATATATCAATGAGAGATATAAATGAGATATGATGAGATGAAAGAGTACTGATTGATTTGTTTTAATCTAATTGTGATGGCGCCATTTTGCGGTATCGAAACGAAACTATTTATCGGTACCAAATAACGGATTCTGAAACTATGTATTTTGAAAACTATTTGTTACGAGTTGCGAGACTTCTTTTCCTAGCATTGTGCGAGCGAGATAATCATACGACGCGTGCGTGAGCGAGTGAGTTGTAAAGATACAGTGATACGTTTGGATATGAACGGATATAAAGAGTGATTGATTCAAACGGAGTGATACTTACATATCTTATTTATCTATCACTCCTGAGTTACCCATCGCTATTTTTGAGTTTGTATGAGCTACTCAAATTGTCACGTGAGGTGGTACAATGTACCGCCTCATTTGAGGACCTCTTTTGTATGGTAAGGTAATTGAGGAATGAGTTGAGGTGATGAGGTATCTAAGGTACTGTTCATGACAAATAAACCGAGGGCCTCAAATGAGCTAGTCATTGGGGGGCCTGGTTTTGTATTATTTTATGAAGTAAGGTCCAGCGAGGTAAATGCAACTATGGGGAAAATGCAACTATTTTAAATAATTGCGCGACTTTAATTTTTTATGAAAATGCAATCTATACTATAATACAGGAACAAACATTGCTTCTAGATATAAAAGATGGCACTTAATTCATCTACCCTTGCATTTTGGTTGTTGTTTTCGAGAGCGTCGGCGTGCGAGTTTTTCATGAATAAATATAGAAATTCTTCTAAAAGTACCGGTGTTTTTATCCAGAAAGCCAATTTTGTATACGGTTAGGCTTTTTATACTATTTATTCATTATTTTTACAATCATTTTAAGTAACAGAGCTGAAGTTACAATAGCCCCTTGAAACCGCGTCGAGGGGCAACTGTAACTTTTAGTTTAGTCTTAGGTTAGTTGCAGTTACCACACCAAATTTGTATGGAACCGATAAACGCCAGGGATGTCCTAGTGTCGATATATTTTTTAAAAGAACCAGATTGCTTTGTGGCAAACAGAAGACCAATAAATTTTGTTTATTTAAAATTTTATAACCTAAGAATAAAAAGTTTTATGTAAAGTATCTATGACACTGCATAATAACGACTAAGTGATTAATATTTTTTATAAGTATTTAAATAAGTGCACAGTTAAATAATTAACTATTTTGCTAAGTTGACTTAAATTACTACAAATTTAGTACTTTTTAAACCAATATATTGTCGCGTTTAAGATAAAAATTTTATGTCGACGTTGTCACTAGCCCATCTCATTTCAATATATGTAAATAAATTTAAATCGATAATATCTGGTAAAAGTATTATGTAAATAAAACGAATCTTTAAAACAAAAGACTCTGTCTTAAATGCCTTTCTATTTTCAAGTGCAATAAATACAAATTTCGAAATACCGTATTTTTAACGTTCCATTATTTTCCATTCCTATTTGTAATTATTACTAGCAGGGCCCCATAGTTTTGCTCGCAATCAACATAATAGTCAAAGTCATAAATACTTTTAATTTATAATCAAATCCGTTAATTCGTTCAGTTAACACACCAACACACTACACACACGCATAAAATTACACATTGTGTACCTTTACCTAGTGCAATTCCATTTATTTAACTGCGCGAGCTGGAAGTTATTTTACTAAACATATTTGTAGTATTTTATAAGAAAAATATTTCGAAATATTTGAATTTTATTTTATTTTAGTTAATCTAAATTGTCTTTATTTTTGGTGAGAAAAATATTTTTATCGATAAACTATGATAGATTACATCTCAACACTATTCTCAAGAAAAAAGTTGCATTTGCCCCTCAAAATTTTGTATTCAAAATTACGTTATATTTCATGTTAATGCGCTGTCTTTAAGACCATTATCGCAAAATAGACTGTAAAGATTATGACTTGAACCTATTTTTGAATATATATTCATAATGTATAGCAATCTACATATATAAGTTGCAATTACCCCTTGGTGGGGAAATTGCAACTTTTGCTTTCTTTTTTCAGAAGTAATATAATTTAAGCTTCTTTTTTCAACAAATAAACGAAGACTTCAAATAAATACTATTTCTTGATACATAGGGAACTTGGTAGATAAAGTCTTTTTAGCTCCGGCTCATATAAAATCTAGTACAAGGATTCAAATTGGTGTCCCTATCCTTTTTAGTTGCAATTGCCTCCCTGCACCTTATCTGTTTTAAGTCCTAATTTTGTATTAATTGAATTTATTCAATTTAAAAAATGTTATGCGAGTGTTTTCGTTATTTACTTATGGCACATTATTATTGTACTTACATGTACAAGAGAGGAATCAAACGAAATCGAAAATGAATATAAAGATATTATAACAACAACTGGCATTAAGTATATTAAATGTATTAAATTATGTATTAAATTGAATTAAAACTTTCATAAAAACAATCAAAACGTTATAAGAACAAAAACAGCAAACAAAGCAGAGTGTACTTAGAGCAAAATACAAATTTTGTATTTGTAAAGTACAATCTGTATTGTAATGTTCGCGTACAAGTGCGAGAGAGCGAGCGAGATTTGCGTCGCCTCAACTCGCCTAGCTTCGCCACTACTCGTAGTCGACAGTGACAGAGACAAAGAGTAATACATGCAGCTACGCTACTTCCTCAAATGAGGTGGTACAAAATTTCAGTTTGAAGTGACGGGACAATGGACAACTTTGTATGGGACATTTGAGGCGCCTCATGTATGTGTTACTCAACACTAGATTAATCAACACAATCGCGGCGCAGTCGTAAAAAGATTTCATCGAGTCTACGACTATCTCGGTATGTCATCGAACAATCGAGATGTTTTTCGATTGTTTCGAGTCAACATCATTGGCTCGTACTTACTACAGTGCGATTCAAGCCGTTGATTCGAGCCGTTTTATATTTTTATACTAATGATTGACTTATTATGACATACATTGTATCAATTTAGGCAATCTATAAATCCACGATCAATAAAATATCGATGTTGGACGATTCAGAATTAATTTATTTTATTAGAAATATTTTTGATAACGGTAAATAATCTGCAAAAAATGTAAATAGAGCTGTTTCTATTGATCACTGAACGGTCAATTAATTTTTACAACAAATACAATTATTTTATTTATTTTGTTTTTGTGGTAAAAAAAAAAAAACAAAAAATGTAAATGGTGCTACCTAGTACTTTTTTCGTAAACTATTTATTAAAAGACAGATCTATCAAAGTTCATTTAATTTTTTTACATTTTATTGCTGTGCTGAGAGAGATGGCGTGATTTGTCATTGAACGATCAATTCTTTTTAAATACAAATCAAAATATTTTTATTAATGACTTAAATATGATTTTAGTAATTTTTGCGGTTCAAGGAACCAATCTGTTGTATATGATTTAAATACTTAAAATAAACAATTAAAGAATAAGACTGATTAACTAAATGTGTTATTCATTAAGCTCCTAACGACCCACAACACCTCGATTCAACTCGATTTATATTTTAGTCAAACAAAAGTCGTATGTCAACGAGTCAAAAGAACGAACAGAGTGAACGTACGCACCATACGATTCCAGTTGAATCAATCGACGCGATTGCGTATTAAGATTGCAGGCAGACATCGCATTGTCGATCGATGGCAAATCGCTTATTCGTACCATGCGTAGACTCGAAACCATCGACTGTACGATGAAAACAATCGTGAGTCGTCGAGATGTTTAAACAATCGAAACAATCGACTTCAACATCTCGTCATCGCGCATCGCTAATATTTAGTGCAAACTGCATGGCATTAGCGATGGGTCGTCGATGTTTTTGACGTTAACGAAACTAGACGGTTTATTGGCGTCGATCAACTAGTTGATTTCGTCGACTAGTCCATTATGATAACTTATAAGTTCTTCGTTCGTGTACGTTCTACGTAAACTTCATAAAAATATTCTACTAGTAAACAAGTATTTACTAGTAGAATATTTTTATTTTGTATTTTATAAGTTTATCTTGTGTACGTACATATGTATTTTAAATTCCACTATAAATTAACATTACATGATATTTTTTAGCTTTTACATGTGAAGAGTAGTTTATTTATGATCAAATCGAACTTCCCTTCATATTTTTCCAGGCTTAGGATTGGCGGAATAGTAATGAAAAGTTATTTTTCTCTTAAAAAAGCTTCTTATCAATTTCAAACCACTAAATCTATTAATTAATAAAACAAAAAGTCAATTATCTATTCTTTAAACAACACTTTAATATTATGAATTACGCACGCAAGTCATTACTCAAACATACACTAATTAGAATCGAAATCCAAAATAAAGAAATGTAAGTAAATGAACACAAACATGAACTTTATTTCCCGTCCACCGTTCAACTAGTCGATTGTAACTCAACTCATACAAAAATCAACTCTATGTACCTTGAATTGCAGCCTAAATTTGTTTGCCTCGACCCACAAGTAATGGACCTTATTGGCGGATTAGTTTTGACAGTCAATCAACAATCTGTCAATTTGTTGATTAACAGCTGTCCCAAAAATAAACACAGTAAGGGAATTTTTTTTCAAAACCTAGATTTTCGCACAATGCTACATACCAAGTAATTACCCAGAATATGCAAAGACCCGTTTTCAAAAAGAGACGGTAGTTCAAAAGATACAAAATCACAAAACACAGTAAGGGAACGGGTTGATACACAAACCCCAAATCAAAAACACAGCAAGGGTCAGTTACCAATACAAAACCCAGCAAGCCGCATGTACTTACTGTGATTTTTGTTGGGAATTGAGACTTGCTAGGTTTTTCATTTGGGGATTATAATGCTCAACTACCCATTTTACTACTTATTTCACAGTATAGCACACGCACGTCAACGTTTGACAAGAAATATTGATACGTTAAAATTGGCGGGAAACATCCAAGTGGGCGCCATTTTGTAGAGAGGGGAGCGGAGGCACTGAGAGACGCGGTAACCATAGCACGCCGTTCATTTATTAATTAGTTCGGCGCGGGAGCGTTAGTTGCGTAAATTGTGCCGCGAAAAAAACATAACTTGTACAGCACGCTTTTTCTTATTGATCGCTTTTAAAATGAAAAGAAGTAGAAGGATTTTGGAAGCTGCTTTGGAAGAGGGGTTTAAGGAAAATGATAATATTGAAATTTTGCGGCAAACTATCAATCCGTAAGTACAAATTTTGTCACTAGGTATTTATCGGTTTATCTATACACGCGTAAGCAATAATCTTGCAAAATGGTTTAAATAGTGGCCTGCTTATTGAAAAATTTTTTTTTCGAGTCTATCTTCTTACTTTTAGAATACCTGGCCTGGTTATTTCAGAATACCTGGCCTGGTTAGGTACTGGTACTAATCCTAAATATATTTTTAATTTTCACAAATTTGTTCTTGAACGCTTTTTGTACTTGTGCAAAATGGTGGCCTGCTTATTAAAATACAATTTTTTTCATGCATGTTTTTACGATGTTAGTACCTACCCACTTACCTTGATAAAGGGCCTACTTTCAAATCTTTAGTTTTTGCAATTAACCTATCCTTTTTTGTTTGTTGAATGCGGTTTTTTTGTAAAGTTTGGGCTTTGCTTCTTTTCAGTCTAGATGAAAGTACTAACACTAACAACCATACAATAGAACAAGATGATGCAAATTTAATTACGTTATCAGATCTTGAGATGTTTGATAACTCTGTTATAGACTCAAATTTTAGCCCAGACATAATTTCCAGAACAAACTCTTCCGATGACGAATATAATCGAAGACTTTTTGCCAGATATCTTTTGGCTCAACCAGTATCTTCGTCTCAACGAGTACCTTCCATATTGAAAAGCACAGCATATTGCCCAAAAGCACCTGATTTCATAGCCGTTTATCCAGAACCAATTATAATTGCAGAGAATTATAATTCTGAGATTGATTACCACATAGTTCGAGGACTTACTACTAATACTTCTGGGACTGAACAAAATGCGTCTTATGGAACCCATGGTGATTGGCCAGCAAATAAACAGAAACTCAAGCATCCAATGTTAACTAAAACATGCTATTGTAGTAGAAAATGCAATGAATTCACAACGCAAGAACGCCATGATCTTTGGACTAAATATTGGGACCTGAAGCCAAAATCCAGACGCGAATTTTTGTTAAATGTGTTACCATCAACAGAGTAAAGAGACGTAAGACCATGCAAGATTCAGACGTTCACTCCAGAAATGAATCACAATTATACGGTCTCCCCAGAAACGTCGATGGAAATAAAAGTTACTTCACTGTGTGTCGTCAGTTTTTACTTACCACACTCGGTTATACGAATGACTCCGTAATAACCGAATTATGCAAAGCTTTAAAGCCAGGTGAGCTTGTCTTAGAGGCAAGAAGGGGCGGAAGAAAGCAGATCACCAGAGATCCCATCGAAGAACACATAATGAGCTATCACCCACTTCAAAGCCACTACAGAAGACACAATGCACCACATACACGTTACCTACCCCGTCATTTGACAATTAAAGATATGTATTCGGATTTTACTTCTAAGAATTAAAATATGCAATGTGGAGTTGAAACCTACAGAAAGACAATGAAAAACATGAAAGTTTCTTTCTACATGCCAAAAAGTGATACGTGTGTTGATTGTCAAATATATAAAGATAATATGGCCATTTATAATGATGAGTCACTCGTACCTGAAGAACTCAAGAAGTCGTACGATGATCATAAAACAAAAGCCGTAGCTTCTGTTAATATGTACAGGCAAGAAGCTAAATATAGTAATTCCATTCATACAAAGTACTTTTCTATGGACATGCAAAAAGTAAATTTGTTACCTGACATGCCACAAATTAAGGAGTCACACTTTGTAAGTAGACTGATCACATTTAATTTAACCTTTGCTCCAATCCAACAAAATAGCAGAGACGATGCTGTCTGTGTAATGTGGCATGAAGCTATAGCTGGACGGGAGGCAAATAATATAATTGATGCCATATGGGCATTTATACATTCACAGAGAGACGTTAGTAATTTTCATTTGTGGGCAGATAACTGTACAGCTCAGAACGAAAATTGGTACCTGTATACTGCTATGATAATCATGCTAAACAGTCCTCAAACTGAAATCGAGAGCATTACTATCAGTTATTTAACAAAAGGACATACTCATATGAGCGCAGACTCGGTACACGGCAACATAGACCGAAAAATGACCCGATATCAACCTGTTTTTGATTTTGAGGACCTGAAAAAAATTTTGCTGCAATCTCGATCAAAAATAAAGGTTTTGGAACCTAATGCTCACTACGATTGGCTGAAAAAAAAAGAGGTCACCACGAGTTAACAGAGATCCATTAAAAAAAACTGAGTTCGATTGTCCAGGTAAAATTTGTGAGAAGTTCGCGCTTCATAATGACTTCGTTCTTACTTCAGACTTCGTTCAAGGATGACTTTGCTTCGCTGGATTTTATCATCAAAAAATTTGATGTCACTGTGTGGCCAAAGACCATAGAGGGACCACGTGGTATTAAAACTTCAAAGAAAGAAGACATACTGACCAAACTCGTACATCTGATGCCCGAATCAAGAAAACAGTTTTTGGCATGACCTACAGATTTAATTAACGAAGGTTTAGAATAAATATTGTTTTTTAATTAGTAAAAAGTACATAGCATACTATTTTTTTTTGTTTTTAACCAGGAGGTAGTTTTTAAGTTTGTTACGAATACCTAAAGGATTGATATTTTTGCATAATTAAATTTATTTCATAAATATTTAAATGTATTTTATTTCTGTATATTTAATTATTTATTAATGCTAGTAGTTCTTTACTTGGTATAAAAAGACTGAGATTGTTCTTAAAAACCAACATAAAAACCAAGTAAGATACCTTACTATGTTTTTATGTTGGTTTCCATGGGCCAAATAGACAGTAATAACCATTTTCAAGTTAGTAAGGCTCATAAAACATGCACAAAAAAAGTAAATTAAACATTAATTATACATAAACATCGGCAATACTCTTATATATGATATACAATACTTACTTTGTTAAAATATAACAAAACTTTGTACGGCTGGCTAAAAGTTTGTTATTTCGCTCTACTGTAAAAACAATATTTTGACGTTTACTGTGTTTATTTTTGGGACAGTTACTGTCATTACGTTGTCATACAGTTAGAGTGAATCCTAAAAAAATCGGGGAAAAGATATATTTAAAAAACATCTTACAATGGTAGGAAGGACTATATATTCAAACTAATGAATGTTTGATAATCTATATGTATTGTCCTTTAATTTGATATACTGACTATTAGTAGGTCATCTCTTGTACTACCTGCTTTGTTTGCCTCGACGGTTTTATTTCAACGAACTTTAACTAGTTAACCAACTACGTTGAGGTGTTGTCGTTGCGTTGCCAGTCGATAAGAACTTCGTGGACTTCTTAGTTTAGCCGTCTACGGATTCACCTAGTTCATTTGCAGGCGATGTACCGTTCGTTCGTTTACTGCTCGTCGACCGTCGAATTAACCAGTTCGTTCATTCAACACCCATAGCTACATGGCATGGATAATTAATATGACTTTTTACAAAGGAAAGGATAATATGATAAAAACTTAATTAAATAATAAACTGTATACTCCAGCCAGACCTCTATGTTTAACCAATATTTTTAATTATATTGTACAAAGGTATTACTTATTTCATAAGAAATTTCTACCAGTAGACCTGGGACTGGAGAGTTTGATTAAAAACTACAAAATTATTGTGCTTTTTATACTAATTCTAAATTCATTAAAAAGAAAAGATAAAAAAAAGAATTTACATAGATACACATAAATACAAATGCATACAATATGAATACAGACATGAACATATCATATAATTACATAAATAATCATGTCTGAGAAAGATAATGCTCTTTCACTCTCTTTTTAAAAATTGACATAGATTTCGACGCTCGAGTTGTATGTGGTAAGGAGTTCCATAGCCTAACTGCATGTACTGTGTAGGAGTATGAGTAAAAATCGGTTTTGTGTGGAGCCATTCGTAAAAGAAATCGTTTACTTGGCCTTACCGATTCGTTCGATTTTTTATTCAGTTTATACGAACTTCATTTCTTGGTTGAAGGTAATGAAATTATAACATTTATCTTAATATAGGTAGGTAAGGTACATAAATGTACTACAACATGGACTTTTTCTCCCACCCTTAGGGAAATTTAAAACTATATTTTTAATCCCTTTAATTTTAAATCTTTGTCAAAATACTTTGCTATAAATTACGAATTAAAATTTATTAATTACGTACTGTAATTATTTATTAATTTGGTATTTCAACAGCGAGTTACAGCTACTTAAAAGTAAATAAAATTAATTACAAAATATAGAAGCCATTACGGAAATACACAATTAGTATAAAATTATAAATGATCAGTAAAGGTGATAAAATTAATTAGCACATTCCCAAAATAAATATTTACAAACATGTATTTTACAACGTGGATAAAATTATTTTGCAATTTAATTAAAATATAAATATATTTTACAATGTAGTAAATATTAGTACCCCTGCCTCTTACGCCGGAGGGCCCATCTGTGAAGAACTTGGACGTTCTTTGTCATGGTTGTTTATATTTATATATGGCCATCCATGACACAAGCTGGTATTTACACCATGGTATTTACCACACAGTTAGTGTATTTTTATGGCGATTATTATTATTAATAGGTCTTTACCTATGAAACTGTCGTTTTGCCGTACTGGCCATTTCAAATGAAAATATTTTTTTTTTGACTGATAATTCTAATTTCAAATTAATTTTATTTGACAAACATGGAATTCTTTTTCTAAAATCGTCATTTGTTTAATAGTTTTGTTTTCAACGCATTCGAACATTTTTCGTCGTCATGGATAAGTTAAAAATTCGAGTAATTATGGAGTATGAGTACCGTCGTGGCAGCAAAGCGGCACAAGCGGCACACAACATCAACGACGTTTACGGAGCGAACACTACAAACGAACGCACCACCCGTTATTGGTTTACCCGCTTCCGTTCTGGAAATTTTGACCTGAAAAATGAACCCCGTGGTCGTCCGAAAACTTTGGTCGACAATGACGAATTAAAGGCAATTGTGGAAGCTGATGAAACTCAATCCACGGCTGAATTAGCAGCAGCTTTCGACGTTAGCATCAAAACAATATTGGTCCATTTGCGTCAAATTGGCAAGGTAAAAAAGCTTGACAAATGGGTACCCCACGAACTCAATGACCGCCAGCGCGAAGTACGCGTGGAGACGTGCCTTGCACTGCTCAGCAGGCATACAAATGAAGGAATTCTGAACCGCATTGTTAATTGTGACGAGAAATGGATCCTGTTTGACAATCGTAAGCGCTCAGCAAGTTGGTTGGACCCTGGTTCAGCACCCAAACAATGCCCTAAACGAAAACTTACCCCTAGAAAAGTGATGGTCACTGTTTGGTTGTCTAACGCGGGTGTAATTCATCACAACTTCTTGCTAAACGGGACAAGCATTACTGCAGATATGTACTGTGAAGAACTGAACACAATGATGGAGAAGCTCGCTCGTCTCCAACCAGCTTTGGTCAATCGTTCGGCTCCACTGCTTCTGCACGACAACGCGCGACCTCATACTGCACAGCAGACGGTCTCCGAGCTACAAGAGTTGGGCTTGGAAGTTCTCCGTCATCCGCCGTACTCACCAGACCTTGCGCCTACAGACTTCTACTTTTTCCAGAATTTGGATAACTTCTTGGCGGGAAAAAAATTCAATACCCGAGAGGCAGTACAAAATGCCTTTGAAGAATTTGTTCCCTCCCGTCCAGCTGATTTCTTCAAGAAAGGCATCAATAAGCTACCAATGCGTTGGCAAAGATGCCTTGATTGCATGGGTGATTATTTTGATTAATAGAAATAAAAAATATATAAAAAAATTACGCTTCATTTATTTCGTGAAAAACGGCAATTTCATAGGTAAAGACCTAATATAAGATGCCAATACAATATTAGAAGATAACAATTAAGGGTATCCAATTTAAAATAAAATTTTCTTATTACTCACGTAAATTAAATATATTATATTCATTTTGTAAAACATTAAGTTTGGTTGACCCTTATATCAGAAGATTCGTTGATCTCTATTATCTATATCTATGAAATATTTATGTCTCAACATTGACAATTACTTGTTCTTATTGAAGTCAAATAAAACATGCCTCTGCCACCAGTTCGGAAAAACCTTCGTGAAGAAGTACTGGCAAGAAACTTAACAGGTATATTTTTTTTCAAAATAAATTACAGAGTCTCCTTATGTCTATACAAAATTATTATTATCAGCACCTGCTAGTTCGGCAAGTCTCCCTCCCCCCAAGTGTCAAACGGCTAGATAGAAGATAAAAAGAGGCTTTTGTAATAACATGTAATTAACTATGAAACTTACACTCTTTTATTTACACGTATTGAGTAGTTAAGTCGTAAATAATTTTAACTAAATTTTATGTTACTTCATGTCACTTGTGTGTCCAAACGGATTAAGTAGTTAAGCTCATAAGTTCAATGAAGATGAACAGTAACGAATGTCAAATAATTCGTCAATTCTGTACTTAGATATGTGGTAAACGAGATTTTGGACAAATTCAGAAAAGAAATTGTTTCGGAAATTGAAAACTCTATAACAATAATATTTGTTTCTATATTTTTTATCTCGTTTAATCCACAAGCATTCCTATTTTTAATGTTCTTCAGCAAATTTTAAAGTTGAAACTAAACTCCACTCCATCATTTTGAAAAAAAAGAGTTAGTGCGAAATAAATACGAGCTTCTGCCGCCAACCGCTTTGTCAACTTATGCACTTAACTAAAAAAATCACGTCCATACGTGTTGAGCGAGAAGCCCCGCCCACCTACTTATACGAAAAATAGAACGAATCCAAATTACTTAATCACTTGCGTACTAAATTTTAAGTTACCACTTGTGACTTATTTGACTGTTTACACGTAATTTTTAACTTAAAATTTAGTTCCAACTTTCCTACTTAACGCATGTAAACCGGCCATTACAGAAACTTATCGTTCCTGTTATTTAATATTAATAAAGAAAAGAATAGAATGTGTTTCGGTACAATCATCCCACAACATTTGTGACTGGCTACTAAGTACTGCAATTTATTTATCGAAGTGTAAGGTTGACGCACTTCTGGATCGTGGCGGGTTGTAATCGTACCTATATTACAAATGTTTCATTAGTCTTCATAGGTCTGGTTTATATTCAATCATAAACTCAACATGTCAGATCGAATTATTTTTAATTCGTTATTTTTATTAAGAGGCTTTTGGTTACACAAACAAACCATGTCAGCCCCATCACAGCCGATCTATAGTAATGAGGAATTGCTTTTACGGCTAATGGAATTTTCCAGCACTAGCACTTATATTTATTGTATTTTCGAGGTAGGTATGTATTTGAATTATATAGTGAATAGTATTGAGTACATGTATATAATTATTAATTATATACATGTCAATTATATATTGGTAGAATTATATAAACTACACACTAATTTTGATTTTTATTACTCCATTCTGAGGCCAGTTGAAATAGAATTCCATCTTAGATATTATTATTATGTTGAATTTTTGTTATTTTTGTAATATTCTTGTGTACAAATAATTAAATAAATAATTAAATGGAATTTCCTATAAATTTTACTTGCACACTTCGTGGTCAGGTAGGATTTGGATAAGATTTTCCACACAGCTAGAGTATTACTAATTCTTCATCTTTTATCTCTGTTTCTTATATTTCACTCAGTCGTCCAATTGTTGCTAAGCGCTCTACATTTTTGCCTTATTGATCTTTTTGTAGCTTCTTTAGTTTTTAAGATCTAAAATGCGAAAACTTCACTATCTGTTTATAAGAATCAAAAGAAATACTAACTAATGTATTTAATTATTTTATATTTCTTTTTTGTAACAAAACTTAAAAATTAACAAGGTTTAGATAATCATGTTTTCCCTTCACTGAAACCATGCTTCCCCAAAAAACTTTCCACGGCCTTACTAACTAAATCATTTTAGTAAGATTGTAATTTAGAGATCTGATACATTTCGGCAAAGCGAAAACTAACTCGGGTTTCGGGAACCTTTCGATCTAAATTTTTGCACGATTTATTTAATCATTATGGCAATAACGAAAATTATTTAGAAGGTTTTAAGTACTTTTTCTTGTACAATAATTACGAAACCCTTTTCGCGTAAATAAATTAAAATAACTTAATGATTAGTTTAACGATTATTGAGTACATTGTTGCTAATTAGCTACATTGGACTCACTTGCGTCGGTGGTGGGATGTGGGCGTAGTGACGTGGGGACGTTGTTGCTGACAGAGCTTACCACCACAGGAATCAAAGTAGCTGTGTTCGGTGTCGGCAACCAGACACTACTACGCAACTAGCGTTGCCAGGCGTCCGGATAACGCCGGACATAGGTAGGCTTTTTGATTGCGTGTCCTGCCAAAATAAACAGTGTCCGGCTTGTCCGGCTTTTGTTAGGCTTTTTACATTTCGCAAAAGAACGGGCGCCGAGCGTGGCCGAGCGCAGGCGACGAGAGTGACCCCCCTGTGACAGAGCCTTTGTCGTTATTGTTCATTCCTCGATTGATTTGGCATTCGATTTTATTTATTATTTCACTAGAATTGAACAAGATTTATGGTAAAAATAAAAAAAGCTTGATTTTACATACAATTTTTTTGTCGTATCTATTAAGACTGAGACAAAATCCTCAATAATGTTGGGTGTCCGGCCTTTCTACCCAAATGTCTGGCCAAACTGGCTGGTCTGTCCGGCTGTTTGGCGACCTCGCAACCCTATCTGCAACCGACCCGGCGCGCCACAATATACAATATTTTGAGCAGTGCAATTGTTTGAAAATTTAATGTTGCTTGTCCCTTTAACTGAAGTTTTTTGTTCCTAGTGAGCTGAAGCAACTGAACACAGAAAGTGTTGACGTCTTCGTGGGGAGATTGATTTTTATTTTTTATATAACAATAAAACAGTCGTTGGTGTCGCGTAACGTCGCTACGCGTAGAATATTTGTTATGTGCCTGAGGTAGGAGGACGGTTTGGTCAACTCAAAATGAGCATTCGCACACTCTCTGTAGTCAGTAAAAAACCGATAGACCGACAGAGTTGGCAATATTTCCAAAATTTGAGAAATGTAAGTTTGTTGTAATTTATGAGTGTACAGGCTCTTAAAACTCAAACTTGGGTTATATTTATTTTATATACAGCCCAAGAAGCGTTTACATAGAAAGAAACGCTTGGATTTTGGAAGAGTTAAATTTGACAAGGTCACAGTGTCATGACAGTCGGAAACCCTACATAAATCACTTCAACCCGTTCAATCATCGACTCTCTCATTGGATGTATACCTCACTATAGCAGATCTGTCAACCAATTGCGTAACCAATAGATCCCTTCGATAGAAGGTCATTAACAATGCTGCATAGAGTATAGATCCTTGATGTAAGCCGACATTGATCGGTCAGATAAAACGCCATCAAAGACAACTCAAATTTATAGTCGCCTCAGAAAATCAGAGATCCAGTCGCAGTGCCACGTCAAGCTATATGCTGGAAGTATTTTCAGAGGTCTTCGTGCTGTACTCGGCCAGAGAACTACCCTATATCTAAGGATGTGACCATCGGATAGATGTGTGATCTACAATAAAAGATCTTCAGTTGGCAACCACCGCGGCAACCATACTGGATGTAGCTGAGGAGCTCGTTGATGTCCAGGTGTGTCAGGAGAAGATTGTATAACACAAGTTCTATAATTTAGCAAATCACGTGACTGAAACACGCCTGTAAATTTCTGCTACTGTATGACTGGTATTTTTTGCTACAGATTGTAGGTCTGCAAACGTCCAGGATCTTGGGACTTTTGCAGTCCTTAAGGAGAGTCGATATACGCTGGTGATAACTTGGCTGCACAGTGCTGTAATACTACTGCAGGGAAGCCAGGTATGGATCGCTGGCCAGATTCATGTTCAGTTTTGCAAGGCTTCGTCTTTGGACCATACGGATCTTGGATAGGCGTTCTTTTTGCAGTCTTAATCAATATTCAGTTCTGCAACGAGACGCGTAAACAGCTGTCAGGCTTTTGCAGTTGTGGCACTAAGGGGCGAAAGAAATTATTCTAAAATGACTTGACTAGGGACAAAAAAGCTTTACTTCCCGTGGGATAGGGTGCTAGCTGATCCAAAATACGGCCAATATGGTAGAAACGAGCCCTTCTCATCATGTCTTATTTTTTTGCCTGGCTTCAGCATAATACGCTTGCTTCTTAGATTGGAGAAAATTCGGAGAATATTTACTCCGTAACTTGACACATCATGGATCATGTCAACCTAAAACACAAATTAAGAAATGGATGTAAGATCCAACAGCTGAAAATTAAATTTCTTCCGGTTTAAAAGCAAATGAGATATTAGATTTGAAAATCCAGCAAAATATGCACTTGTTACTTCCGATAGGAAAAAGAGCCAAGAACGACAAAGTGATGCGGAAAGCAGTCAAGAAATAGAGGCTCTAAAAGAACATTTAAACCCTTATGAGAATCCATGTAGTTTTCTCTTGCCAATATCAGAGGTAAAAAGTAAGGAATATCTTTTCAGAAGCACGCTTCTTAATTCCCTAACTGTCCACACGTAATTCATCGACAGACACGAATGACCGTACTTTATGGGAAACGTAAAAAGGACTTATTTAATTGTTATTAATATTGTTTTGTTCTTGTAACTGCAATGTTATTTTAATAGCGTATTATTTTGTATTAGTAATTGATTACTTATGTGTTTTTATTCCTACTTAAAAGTATTTAATTATAGGGTCTACATCTATTAAATATTGTTATCATTTTTGAATTTCGAATAATTATTATTTAATAATTAATAACCACTAAGGTAGTTACAGTATCATCTTTTTTTAACTTAAATTAAAATTTAATTTTACCTAACTAAAGATAATTTCATAAAATGCTACTTAATACAGAGGAAAGAATCACTAACTACATTTGAAAATTAACGAACTACACGAAAAATTACAAAAAATAAAGTTGCTAATTAATTAATAACACGTTTAATGAATTATTCTAAATAATCCACCTATTTTAAAACGATTATATTCGTTTAAATGTAAATATATAACATATGGAATGCCATTATTTAAAAAATATTAAAGTAACCTAAAGTTATGGTGATTTTACTTATTAAAATCTTTGAACGCCGTTATCTCGACGTCGTGTTTTTCCAGTTAGTTAATTTTCGCTCTACAGGGACGATATTTATATTTGAATTAAGATAGAAATGTTGAAGTTAAGGTAGAGTTGTCGATTAGAATAAAACTATTGAGGCAAAGACCATATCCATGGAGCTTTGCTTTCTTTTATAAAGTACATCGAGTACGTGATGTGTTAAAATGTAGAACATATTTTTTTTTGATCACCTGTATCTTTCTGTGAAATAAGTTTTATTTGAGTTTTTAGTTGACATGTCAAATTCTAGTTTGGAAACTATTTGAAATTTAGAACAGTTGTATGAACCGGGGTACCAAAGGGTCTAAATTACTTATTTTAGCTGAGTTTGCATGACATATAATGGGTATAATCGTGCAAATTTTGTAAAAAGATTATTTAAGACAGTTTAACTGTCGTGCTTAGTGCAACATAGCTCAGCTGTTGGAAGGGGCACCATCACGTTTAAGGTCTTACCGTGAGAATTCTAGAAAGATCGTTTTCTTTCTACCATAAGACGCGGAGAGCGAATGAATGAATGAAAAGGAGAGATAGTTTCTACTGAAGAAAACTTGTGAACGAAGACTTTACAACCAAGAAAATAACATCACATTTTTGTCATTTAGTTTTGTTGTGTGAGCTATGTTCAAAAATCATTTACGTTGTTAAGAAATATAAAACTTGGACATAAAATTTTAGGTTATTTTATACTGTACTTAATATATATAATTCAGTACTAAAAAATGTCTGTTTATAACTTAAATAACTCAAGAAATGTAAAAATTAAACTAAAAATTATACTAAGAACTTACTTATGACCCAATTAGTTTTAATTAGAATAGAAATCTGTAGAAATCATATTGTTTGCTTCTCTATGTCTCAACCCATTTTGAAGAGGAACCGAAAGTTTTCCAAAAATTGAAATACAAATTCCTTTCCTTTGTCAGATATTAAGGATCGAAGACATAAAGTCTTACATCATTTATATAGAGATAAGAATTATGTCTTGTGGTCTCGTGTCAGAAAGAAACCATAAGTCACGTGATAGCAGAAAAGCATCTTCATTTATCTGTCAAATTGGTTATTTCTACGTTATGTCCAGGGTTTCATGTTAAGCCTACACTTAACATAATATTGTCTTCATTTTATTTTGCATTTTATTTATTATATTTAAAGTCACAGGTTCAAAGTCTCGGTCGAAAAATAGTATTAGAATAAGTCTCTATGTTAGTTATCAGTCAGAATTTTCGCACGGTGTCACCCTGCTAGAACCCGTGGGAATTTCACAAGTAATGTATTTCTTCGATGGTTAAATAATTTTCAAAATCTGTGTAAAGTTTCAGAGCTTGTACATTATACATAAATAACTTACTTTGCTATTTACTTTTATCTTTATAATAGAAGTATTGATATGTAAATATAGATATAAATATAATTAACAGATAATCCTACCCGCTTCGCGGCCACCTGCGCGTGACTTATCCCTGCAATAAATCTAGAATAAGCCGCGCGCGTCCGCGCAGCAACGCAGTAGGCCTATTATCCAATTGACGCGAATCAAGCCAACTGCCACTTCCTGCAAACTTTCCACTACTTTGCTGATCGTTTAAGACTTGCTCTGATTTGATATTGACGTGTTGGGTGTAATTTGATTAATGTACTTCTTGTTAAGTAGAAGTGTAACTTAAATACGCTTAATTTTACAGAACGCGCTCGTCTGCTAGGGGTGGAGTCACGGGAGTCTGGGCTTTGGTTGCAGGCACTTCCGTCTAAAGTCAAGTGGTTTTGACAGCTTCAGGATTGCCTGTAGTTTGCGTGGTCAAATTGTGTGCTTAACACCGCTGCTGCTGTGGCGTGATGGTTGATGAGCTCGGTCGCCACTGGCATTCAGGTTTTCGCAGCGGTGGTGTATTATCCAGCCATGCCACTTTAAAATACATCATCCATCTGGCTCTTGTTACCTTCTACACTTCCTCGGTTCTTGAACTGTCAGGTCTGTTGCGTGACGATGGCAAGCGGCCTGATGGTATGACTCTGGTCCCGTGGAGGATGGGCAGGCCACAGGTGTGGTTTGCAACCAGCGTAGATACTCTCACGGCATCCTATCTTTCTACAACTAGTGTACAATCTGGTTTAGCTGCCAACAATGCTAAAAGCCTTAAACGTAGAAAATATGAAAATCTGGGTAACACACATATTTTTGAGGCTTTTGGCGTTGAAGCCATGGTGTCCTGGGGACAAGGGGCTCATCGCCTTTATTCGGACCTAGCGAGACGATTGGTGAGTGAAACTCGTGACCCTAAGCTTGGCACCTACCTCGCACAACCAATTTCTATTGTGATCCAGTGTCGTAATTCGGCCAGCCTTTTGGCTATGTTGCCTTCGATAGATTCTGGTTTAGTGATTCCGTTTTAAAAGTTTGTACTGAATTAAATGATATTGGATTAAATGTAATGTACTTATTAGAAATAAAAAATAAATCGATTTGTCCTTATAGTCTTTCAGTAGGTAGGTATTTGGATTTCATAGGTGCATTCATCTGTGTGTCGAACACAGATGTTTGTTCTCAGTCATAGTTGCTTATTCTGCCACCCCCGCCCTCTAGTGGCTGTTTGGTAATAGTTTGCATAGTACAAGTGTTTGACAAGTTAATGTTGCTTGTAGATACAAGTTGAAGATTCAACTGACAATTTTTAGTTAGTGACCTACACCGAACACTTTGTCCAAGTACCAGCAATAGGGCATAAATACGTGGGATTTTGATCTTATAACCTATGGGTTCCACTTCGAGTAAAATCGTGGTCCGTTCATGGTAGTGTAAACGTGTGCAGAAACTTGGTTAATTCAATTTTTTTTCTTGTTTCATCTTATCATATATCAAATTATTTTCTCTAAAGGCAAACTTCTTCAGTTAACGTGTCCTTCTACCGCTGTCAATTTCTATTGGACTCACAGAAACATACCGAAATATTTTAACCCAAATTAGCTTACATTTTTAACTTAGGTTCGCACAAGTTGTCCTTAGTGTTAATCCTGACTAAACACTCATAAAGTTTTGAGAAAAAAAATGTTATATTTTTTTATTACATCTTTTTCAGAGGACTCTCTACCAGCTCCTATACAAAGTTCCATGCGTCTGAACCAATTTTCAAAGCACTTTTTCCAGTCTGTGACAGTTTCTTCCTCGAGCGGCCTTTTTGGACGCAGTCAACGCATCTTCTGGTCTTGAAAGCTGAGAACCCCTTGAGCTGGTTTTTAATTTTAGGGAACTGTGACTTTATCTTAAAGTCACACGGTGCGAAATCAGGGCTGTAAGGCGGATGACCCAAAAGTTACACGATGTGCTGTATAGGAAGTCCCTTGTCTTGATCGCGGAGCGCGCGGGCGCATTGTCATGGTGGAGCAAAAGGCCTCGGAGTCCCGTGTTCAGTTCTATACATAAAAAACTGTGGCTTGGTAGTATCTGCGTCTGCGTGGAGAGTGATTGGTTTCTGATTGAAATATAAAAATAAACTATTCGCTAGTATGTAGGCGTAGTTTTGACACAAAGCACTTAAGTTTACGCAGCAGCGCCTAAAACCTCCAACTTTGTCATGTTTGAGAACCACAGTAGCTTTGTATTTCATTGTATTTTACAGATTTGTATGTAAATAGTTTCGTAATTTAAAAAAATAATTTGTAGTACAAGTGAATAATAACATTGTTACCTGCATTATTTATTTCGCACGCATGACTACAGTTATTATTTTGTCTTCGTTATTGAATTTATAGTTTTATATATGACGCATAGTTTTCTTTCATTGAAATAACCAAATTGAATCCATATGATTGACCGTGTCGATAGATGTCATAAAATACTGGGTGGTATTTTGTCGGATCAATATCCGGGTGTGGCAAACGTAATAAAAAAAACGTTGAATTAATATTATTTTTTATAATAAAGTTATGCTTTTTTAGTTCCTTTTCTTCTTATTCTACCAGGTGTAGGTGAAAAAACCCACTCTGTTTTTACTATTTGTACGAGGTAATAACGTCTTCTAGGTTGTCTCCCGTAGGCAACCTCTGTGGTATTCAAGAAAATGCAAATATAGACCTAATTATAAATTTTATTGTCACGGTAGAGTTTCTTTTGTTTCTCATTTAGGTCGGCACTGCAGTCCGTCCTATGTTGACCGTCATAATGATCATGTTGACGTGGTTGTGTTCCGATTATAGGGAAGGAACAGCCTTTGAAAATGCTGGATCAAAAGCAGTTCCAAGCGAAGGCTGCGGTCGGCAACGCATCCTTAGGTGATATACTCGTAATAACCACATTCAGTATTGATAAGTAAAACACCCGCGACTATTGAAGCCCATGGGTATTTACCATCAGGTGAATCGCGATGCTTTATACTAGCTGTGAAAATAAATAAAAATACGAAAAAGATTATTTTGTGTTTGTTTAATTTAAAGGTTCATTTATTTCTAATTACAAGTTTAGCTGAAGTTTTAACGACAAAGATTAAATTGGATAATAATAATAATAATAATCCCTAGACAATCACACCAACTGTACGGCCCCAAAGTAAGCAGAGCTTGTGTTATGGATGACCATACAACACACTGGAGGGGAACCCAGAATAAACATACATACATAAATATCAACAACCATGACCCGAGATCAAACATTTGTGATGATTATTATTTCTTATTTCCGATAATCATTAGTTATACTGTTAAACTTGTTAAACACTGATATGACAATCTCAGGCACTTTTTATTTTTAGGCTCGTTTTTTCAATGCTCAGATAACTTTTACCAGTAGAATACCTTTGAGGGTGACATAAGTTCTATGCAAAGTCTTGCTAAGTGTAAAAGTTATTCTACGGATAGAAAATATCTGAGTATTGAAAAATCAGCCATAAATTGAAAAAAATTTGTTCAATTAAGTTTGTTATCCCTTCCCTGTCAAATTTTATCTTATCTGCGACTATCACCTTAACGAATCGATAAAAATACTATTCAAAGAAATACCCGTGTTTAAACGAGATCAGAAAAATAATATTTGTTTTTTCGTGTGTTGTGGGATTTGAAGAAGTAACCATTGATACCAATCCAATGTGGTTACAACCACTCTATTGTAATTGCATTGCATTTTCAACTTACCTCAGCTAATTTGTCAAATAAAAAGCGACTGTATTTTATACCACGTGGAATAAATTATTCTAGAAACATGTGTCACTGATATTTTCAAAATTTGTCATGGGCGATTGTTTTCACTATACAATATATACGGTAATCAACAGGATTGCGCGAGAGTTGCTGTTAGCAAATAAAATGCTGAGAACTGGACTCTTCAAGCTTTAGATAACTGTTTTTACGACTATGATACAACCATTTATAACAAAGATACAGCATTTGAATTTGGAATTCTTTGCTCCAAACTCTTTGGAGCTTAATTTTTTCCTTTAGTGTACGTTTATTAAGTTTAGGTCCATACTTAGATTACCTTGGTACTTAGGTAAATCTGCTGTGATAACTATTATTTATACGTAGATATACTGTTGATAGATTACAATCGATTGATAACACATACGATTTGTAAATAAGAATATTCGCGTTGTGTTCATCCGTGGTTCACTAACTGCAGTGTCTTTATATTTTATTTCCTTTAATATATTACAAATAATTTCATCAACAGGCAATTGCTTTCAAACTTTTTGCAACAAAGCCGTGATCACCGAATCATTCGTCCTTCTCGACACTCAATCGATTCTAGAATCGTCCACCGATTTATTCTAATCATCTCACAGGACTCGAAGCTTCGGCCCTGACCTTCCAGGCGTATATATAAGGATGAGACAGACCATCCCATCCAGTGTTTAGACAACTCCCGTTGAGAGTGCACAGTTGAGACTTACTAGCTACTTACTTTTGATTAAAATGTTGCGTTTATTGGCTTTTGCGTTCCTAGCCGCCGCGTCGGCGAACGTCATCCACGACGGGAACTGTCCAGAACTGAAACCAGTGGAGAACTTCAATGTTTCTGCTGTAAGTATTGTATTTTTATATATTCTATTAATATATTTTGGTAAGCTTTAGGTAGGTACCGTTTTTTCATGGACGAAAGGTACCCTGTCCTACCGATATCCTTGATAACGTGTTTGCAAAATATCACGATAGGTCAAGTAAATAGTTAAGATAACAAGTAAAATAAACCATTAACAAAAAAAAAATTACTCTCCATGTAAATCTTACGAGTCAGCTGCTTATTTTGTCTGTCGTATAAAGTACTTTGAGAAAATTGCTCAGAATTCGGTGTGTAAAGAAAAAAAATCGGATTATAATTCGAAAACCATTTCGAAATATCACTTTTTTATAATATATTTTGTTAGCAAGAGCACGCCGGCAAAAGCGATTATGCTTATTTCAAAGAAAATGCGTAAAACAATTTGACTTACAGTCAACTTGTATATGAAGTCATTGTTTTCTAGAAATAACTTATTATTTAAGAAAATAAATACTTGTATATAAATAAATAAATACCTAAAAGTTACTTTACTTACCGAAATGTCGGCTGAGTCCATAAGTATGTCCTTTTTCCGAAGTGTAGAAAAAGACGCCCTTTATTTCGCAAATAGCTCGAATATGAATTTCTTTCTGTTCTTATTAATATCTGATGAAAGATATCAGAAATTACCACTATGTTTTACATCTATTTTCTAATAAGTTTTCTATACCTGTATTTAAATTTATTTGTACATAAATAATAAATGAATAACGAAATGATTGTTTTTACACTAGAATTCGTTCAATAGTTTCAGCTTTAGAATGGAGAATAATCGTAAAGACCAAAAATATTAGTGTGAAATACTGTAGTTATAAGTTTTATGATCGAACTATCAATGTACCTACGCATTATTTGAACGTGTGGATGTGCCATCCCTCTATATGTTGTGTTCCGGATATAGGGAAAGAACAGCCGGTGCAAATACTGGAACAAAGGCAATTTTAACAGTCGGCAAAGTATTATAAGTCAGTATAATAATCGCGTTCATAATTGATAAATAAAACAATTTTGACTAGTGATGCCAATGGGTGCAAATGCCACGGTGGTCACGTGCTCTTTGCCACCTATGATATTAGAGTACCTAGGAAAGTATAGTTAGGTACCTGCTTTCTATAGGTTCCAGGACTCGAACCTGGGTCCTCCGGCGTTTAAGGCAGGGCTACGACTAATGACGCCACTCGGCCAACTAGATAATCTAGATAAAATAACCGGTTGTCTAGCGAGGATGGAGGCCCGTAGTGTCGTAGTCTATTCGTAGTACACCCATTTATTGTTTGCCAGTCGCCAGGACGCTAAACAAGTGAAGTGGTGATTTTGATGTAGTACAAAGAAAAACAAATATATATAAAGTAGATTCGACACGCAGAATTACTCAATATACAGCTATCAACAATCCACAGAGTATTTTCCATGATCGGTCAATTAATTCATTGGAGCGTGAAGGTCGATTTGGAATAAAACCTTTTTTGTTGGAAACGACAAAAGATGAGCGTACAATTGATTGAGGTGGGCGTGATTCGATCGCTTCTCAATTACGGTTTGTTTTCATTAGGCTATGTATTCATTTGATGACTAATTCTTATCCTTTACCTTTAATGTAAGATTGTTTAATTTTTGTAGATCAAATGGAGTAAACTTCATGAAAATACTATACCAAACCAGTCTAAAATTTTTATAATAGGTTTCAATCAGTTATAATTATATATATTTGTTAAAGTCGTTTGTGTTCTGTATTTTACTTTAACTGTAAGATATATATTTAGCATGTTTACTAAATAAGGAATGTTAGGATAATTTTTTGTAATTTAATATGTTTTATATTAAATACACAATAATGAAGATATACCTGCAAAACTAAAATAGTGTTTAGAACCTATCGGGGTGTAGGCATTTGGCCATTGGATGATTAGATGAATCAATAAATAAATTGATTGAATGTATCACCATATTCGTCCAAGAGCGAGAAATCAAGTTCACCGATTCGCAAGAAAATGGTCGAAACGCCGTAACCTTGCATCCAAATATCACTAAACTGAAAACGATATAAAACGCGAATGTCAATTTAGTTAAAAAAAAATAATTCAAAAAGTGTTGTACTTTTTCCAGTACCAAGGCATCTGGTATGAAATCTCCAAGTTTCCCAACAACGCAGAAAAGAAGGGTAAATGCGCCTCAGCCGAATACAAGCTGGACGGAGAAGTCCTCAAACTGAAGAACACGCACGTCATTGATGGAGTACAGAACTTCATTGAGGGCACCGCCAAGCTGGACCCCAAGGCGAATAAGGCTGCTAAGCTGCTGGTCTCTCTGAAATTTGGAGGTGAGTAGCGTTTGTGCCAACTTAACTCTGTGCTTCGTCCTGTTGATCTCTACTATGTTGATACAAGATTTTGATACGATACACGTTACAATGTAGCCTGTAGCCTTCGAGACGTCCCTCTTAATACTTGCCTTACTCATAATTTCCTCAGTTTCAATAAAACAATTATATTTTTTAACCATCTAACAATGTTGTGACTGGACAACTTAAAGCAACTTTTTTTACCATAATTCCATCCACGTATCACACCGTACACGCTCTCCTAAACGTAAATCTCGAAACTTTCTACTCTACAGAAGCAGCCAAATTTTCTTACTAATCATAAATAGCAACGGTTTCACAATAAGGTAAATTTAATAACTAAATTCAACTTTATGTTATTAGATATAGACTTTGGAGATAGAGATAGGCTTTGCACCTGTTCAGAAATATCAGAGCTAAATACAATCCAACACGTTGGCTTTCAGATTCGATTACAGAGTCCATGGTCACAAGAAATATCCAAAAGATGTTCTAAACAGTTTCCTTCGGATCTCGATAGCTTTTATGAAAAATGTCGTCATTTTTCTTTTAGTAATTTTATTACAGCATTTTAAACAAATAAATATTTGGTAATTACATATGAAATTGGCGTTTTGTAAGGGAGGAACATAAAGTAAATTTTTCAAAAATATAATATATTTATTTAATCAAAGTATGAACCATTACTATCTAGGCACTTTTGCCATCTTATAGGTAGTTCACTGATCCCATAAGTAAAGAACAAAACGGACGGGAATCAATAAATTCTTTGAGGGCGCCTTGGACTGCCCCATCGGAGTAAAATTTTTTCAAATTCAAATTAAAAGAAAAATGGTATACTGTTGGAGCAAGGTCCGGGGTGCACGGTGGATGCCTTAGACACTCCGATTGAAGCTCCTCTAATTTGGTAGTCGTCTGTTGTGCAGTGTGTGGTCTAGCGTTGTCCTGAAGCAGAAGTGGCCTAGAGCGATTGACCATCCTCGTTTGTTTAGCAGCTAGCTTTTCAATCATGGTTTGCATTAGCTGACAATAGACATCTGCCGTAATCTTCTAGCCAGATTTAAGAAAGCTGTAGTGAACGACACCGGCACTAGTTGACTTAAAGCTCACAAGTAACTTTTTTAGAGTAAATTTTTGTTTGAGGCAGCATTTGGTTCGCTTCCCAGGGTGTAAACCATTGCGATGAGCGTTTCCAATTATTGTGCGGGATCCACTTTTTATCACAGGTTAAAATTCGGTTTAGAATCCTTTCATTTTTGTGCCTTTTGAGTAATGCCACGCAGCAGTCGACGTACGTTTGTCGGTTTGCTGTGCTCAATTCATGAGGTATTCACCTCTCAAGCTTTTTCACCTTATCAATTTGCTTAAAGTGGATTTAAACAGTTTTGTCACTAACTCCGCAGCTTGGAGCTCTCGGACGTGGTTTGCGATGGATCCGCTTCCACAATAGCCTTCAATTCTTCATTATCAACTTTGGTCTCCGGCCGTCAACGGCGCATGTTCTGCAGGTTGAAATTTCTAGAACGAAAACGTTGGAACCAAAACCACATTGTGTTTTCTTTTGCGACACTGCCGCCATATCAGCATTAATACTTCGAGCCGTTTCTGTAGCACTGGTGCCACGGTGGAACTCGTACTCGTAAATAACGCGATATTTCAAGTTTTCCATTTTGTAAACTAAGTGATGTAAAGGAAAAACCAAAAGAGGAAAAAACAAATGAATTGCATTTTTCGAAACACAAATGCGTGAGTAAATGGCTGTATAAATTTGAAATTGGAATTATTAACCAAAGAGGAGACAATACAGATCAAATGGCCAGTACGACAAAACGTCAGGACCTAATATGTGCGGAAGTTCTGCATACATACACGGGTACAATATTCTTCATTCTTTGCGTTTCCTACTGACGTCGATTTTAAAGCATTTAACAAATAGTGCCGATTTTCTGAGACTCCTCTCCATTCTGCTTAGAAGATGCAAAAAGGACTTTAAGTGCTCTTAATATCATGATTTGAATTCTAAGTTAATATTTTGATTCATTGTATATTGCTATCCATTCTCATGTCACATCTTCAATCATTCCATACTCGGCTTTTTCCCATAAATTTCTCCAATTTATTATGGGCTACAATAGCATTCAGTAAGAATGCTTTGACCCTTCAATTTATTATTTAACGTTTTGAATAATCCAAAAGCAGGTTGCGTTAGGGTATTTTTATCTGTGTGAAAAATTCGCAACAATCACGAATTAGTAGTTTGTTTACAGAATTGTTATTTCTTTTTACTTTTTAAACTCACTTGTACTTGTATAGATATTCAAACATTTCCCTTTTACTTTCCAGACGTATCGAGGGAATCTCCTCTTCATATCCTAGCCACGGACTACACGCACTACGCCATTGCCTACACCTGCAAGTACGACGAGAAGAAGAAGTCGCATGAAGGTAAGACTCTCCCAGCCTTGCGTAATTTTGATAGATTAAACATTTGTCTATGTGAAAACTATTTCAAAAGATAGATTCACAGACAATGTTTGTTGTAATTTTTTCTTAAGGGATTATATTTGCTACCCAAATAAGTACTGTGTACTGTAGTGTAAGTAGTGTGTACTGTTTGTCTTGAATCATTATGATATGATGATGTTAAGGCCTCATGGACATGTTGCGTTGTCAATATTGAAAGTTGACAGTATGGTCCTATAATACAAAACATAGTTTACATAAAGTAAACTAAGCAATCCGAACTGAATTCAATTGTGTTTTATTTATGTTTCATTTATCAACATCTATCTTTCTGTAATTAGATTCAGCCTGGATCCTCTCAAGAACCAAGAAACTGGAGGGGGAGGCGAAAACCGCTGTCGACAATTTCCTGAATGCCAACTCTAAAGAACTTGACGCTACTAAATTGCTACAAACCGACTTCTCCGATGAGGCTTGCAAGTTCACCAGCTCCACTGTCATCACAGAAACCCCTAAACCTTGAATTGATTAATTATACGGTTAAGTTTATTATATTTCTGGAAAACCCTAGAAAATAACTGTTATTGTATTAACAACAATAATTTATTTTTTTACTCTCCCTTCTTGATCAATAATATGCAATGTATAGTATCTTATAAACCTTATTTTTTCTGATTCACACTTCTTATCTTATTTTAACTAAACATCTTCGAGTAACTGATCTTTTGCAAAGTCGAAAACAAAGTATGTGTGATAAATTTGTATTGTAGTATAAACTAAAACAATAACTTTGAAATAAGAATTAATAAATTATTTTTATAACTAAAATTGAATCTATCATTTGAAATAATAATTCTACGTAGCTTTTATAAGAGATTGATAACATGTCCTCTACACAATAATACTTAAAAAATACATGCTGCTCAGGCCTCAGGTCTTAACAAAAGTACATTTTGATAAAGTAATTTTTTTTACCGTTAGCCAAGAAGTAGACCAGTGCTAGTACATACTGCCTTCCCAATTTGTACTAGCATTGTCCACTTCAGATATTTAAGTTCCCAGAAAATAAGTAGTTGTCCCGGACTGCAACATACAGTGTGTCACTTAATTAATCAAGTGATTAAATATTAGCAATATAATGATTTTTACAGAGTTTCTACCAGCTCCAACTATGTACAGTGTGTCACACAGTGAATAAAGTGATTAAATATTAGCAATATAATGATTTTTACAATTGTTTTTACTTTTAGTTTACTGGTCCCGTCAATCATTACGATTGATGTCAATCTGGGCATTTTTACCAGTATCGAAGTAGAAATCACATGAAATAATTGTTAGTGCGTTCGCATGCTCTTTCGTTACTTAGGATACCGAGAAACACGATGCGACGTCGTACGTCACAGGAGCTTTATGTTAACTTTTGAATGGGTATGTGTGTTTATGTATCTTTGTATATCCTACGTGCTGCCCAAAATATTCATTGTAGAGGGTCCATGTAATACTGTATGGGTTTCAGTCAACTCAATTTCATAGCATTTTTATCTTGGGCATTGTTTGTTTGGGTTGAGTTGTTATTTTAATAATTTAAGAAGGGATTTTTGGGGATCAGACTGTCACAGCGCAAGATTCATAATAATAAAACTAAATGTTCATGATTTATGAAACCACTATTTGAAGTGCTTTTGACGGAGAAACCTTCCGAACTTTTAATATGCTTTTAAACAAAAAACAAAATTCGCAAAAGCAGAATTTTATGTTTTTAATTTTGCGTTGCAAGAATTCTTGCAAATTGTAAACAATGTTAAGTCGCTCGCAGACAAAGAATTTAGTACCACGACAAATCAATGACATGTCTTACTGTTTTGTGGAAATCTTGTTTACAATTTAAATCAATTGTTTTAAGATCTTAAATCCTTGGTAAAAAATGTACTTAGATAAACCGACTGCTGTAACCAAGAAGGCGCCGCTTTATAGGTCATACTTATGTAAATTAAGTAAACGGTAGTAAAATATCTTCTATAGGGGAAGGTTAAGATATTTCTTTTTTCTATTTACGCTATATATGCAAAATAAATTCCAGCTGCGTTTGAAATCTGAAAGTCGTGGCCGTGGCTGGGACTTACTTTGCGCAACGTTTATTGTAAGCGATCCAGTGCGGCTATTTGGCCAGTCTTATGGCCACTTTGCCTTGTATACAAAGTAATTTGAGCGTTATTTTCTATTATTCATTCTTTTTTTGTACCTATTTTTAACTTGTAAATATTCTTGTTTGTAAATAAACGTTCTCGATGTATTTTTCATATTATAATAGGTATATTGAATGCATACGAGGAGGTCTTGGTTTGTAAGATCTTACAATAATAGACGTTGATTTGATAGATTATGTCTCTTAATTTATTGTTCACAGTATTAATTATTTACGTTATTATGGAGCTCACACTATAAGATTCAACTTATAATATTTGCATGTACCGGTTGGCTTTTATCGTTCGGAAAAGGGTCGTTTGGGCTCAGACCTGTGATTTACAAATTCTCACCGAAACTCCCAAGAACACCATACCCCAAAAATATAAAATATTCGCCTCTATTTTACTTTACAATAAAATAAGTCACCCGGTATATGGTAAAAAAAAACAACTAAATACCATAAATAAACGTTTAATTTTTACACAGATTACCAGAAATTACCAGTGAAGAAGTCACTGTCGTATTTGTCGGTATAGCCGCAGCTGGCCTCCGTGAAGTCTTTGAACACGAACGCTTGTCTGTGCTCGGATAGCTCCGGATATTTCAACAAATTGCTTTCTACCTTCATCAGAGTGTCTCCAGACAGCTTCTCTTTAATGCGAGACAGGACCCAGGTAAATACTGGAACATTACATGTATGTTAATTTGTGGTAGACAGTGTATTTTTATGCATCTAAAATACGGTTGATTTGCAGCTGACAATGGGCACATTTTCATTTAGTACTATACTTGTACGTTTTGGTGCAGAGTGGATAGTCTTCATAATCACTTTCGACGAGCAGGTTTACATGAGCATTCTTCACATGAGACGCGTAGAGTGAATGAATGAAATGGAGACAACGTTTTTACTGAAGAAAACGAAATACAACGGTTTTTAATATTTTTTGACTTTTTACACATTTTTCCGACATAGGTCTTTAATATATATTTAGATCGATAGTAAAGATAAGATTTACTGTATGACCCAACGAAAAGAAAATGAAAGGGTTTGAAGATTTTTGTATTGGGCTTGGCCTCATCTCAGATCGTTTTTTGTTTTTTCCAAATGGCGCACTTAAAAACTTATGTATATCGATTGATGACTCTTTGAAACTCTTAGAAACACAAAAATATAATCCACTATGCTCTAAAGTGTCACATTTCAGAGTTAGTATTGTAGTAGATAAATCAGTAAAGCCCTACAAACATTAATATGAGGCCTTTCTTTGCACTGTAGTAGTATCAAATAACAAATTCTTGGCTTGATCAGGCATTTAACGATATATTATTCTAAATATCTACTATGTTTTAGAGCTATTTTGAATACAAGGCACCATTGCATACGTTTTACATGGACAATAATAAGTTTTTCAAGTTAATACAGATTTTAAATGACAGCACGCAATAAAATGTATATACGCGTCGATTCAAAAGCGTTATACGAAAGCAAAATACATCTCACATTGCCCTAAAGCGTCAGAATCGTTAGCAAATAAAACCTGAATAAAAAACAATTTTAAATAATTTTACGAAGAATAATTTGTGTCTTCTCCGACCTAAAAAGTTGTTCTATGCTCTAAAACCTGTGTTGCCTGAGTAATGCGCAAGAAATGGACAATGTAAGTTTCTATATAACTTTTTTCTGAACATATTAAATGAGACTGTATAAATTGCCGAAAACCATTAAGGATATTAAGAATATAAATGCTTTTAAATATAAATTAAGGGAATATTATATTCATAAGTGTTTCTCCACTGTTCACGATTACTGAATCGACTAGAATAACTGAAATATATAATTGTAAGATAAAATTATTCACAATATATCATAAAAAATAATTTTAATGTATTTGTACATGCCTTAAAGGCAGAATATGGCTGGCATACTAAAATTTTTGTTACAATCTTCTATAAATGTACCTGTATTCGTGCAAATAAATTATTTGATTTGACATTTTGAGTGGCATACATTACAGCGTTTGTTTAGGTGTTCCTTATAGGTTTACACAAGTTTTACTGTACATTTAAATTCTTTATCAACTTGATAAACATATTGACTTCGTGCAACTTTTGCAACGATGCCTTTTTTATTAAAAATCAGTTAAAATATGCTAAAGTAATATTTATATATTTGATACAAACAAGAGTTGTGGTTTGAACGTACCATAATGCAAAGGAAATTTTAAAGTGATTTTTGTAGGGCTTTGTTAGTTTTTCTGCAACAGACTTTATCTGTATGGAATGAGACACTTTAAAGCATAGTGGCATATATTTTTGTTTTCCTTCAAGTTTACCCAATCAACACAGTAAGGTTGAAGAATAGCTAGCTAGCTCCGAATTAATATTCTTTGTCAACTTACAAAACGTACTGTCTGCATGTTACATTTTCTAGGGCGTCTTTTATATTAAAACTACTTAAAAAGTTTTCATATTAATAATTTAATGGTCAAAATTTCTGTTTCTGAAATGTGACACTTTAGAGCTCAGTGCGTTTTTAATTTTTTTCTTTTAAAATGTGTCACCAATCGATATTTATGTAACAAATCGTGCGCGGCGATTTTGAAAAAAAAACAAAAGGATAGGTAATGCTGTCAAAATATTCAAACCCCTTTATAGTTTACTCCGAATTCCAATACGGCAAAAGTCTATTCTAATGTCATAATGATACTTGAAACTTACATCTTGGATGATCTATGTCACAACCATTTTAGTAAATTTGCTTTATAAATTTTATAAATGAATTGTTTTCTCTTGTCTACTCTTAAAGGATAAATTTACTAATTGAGAGCTTGTTGTTGGTACTCTGATAAAAAAAAAATTATTAGACCTAAGTGCTCTTGGCTCTGTGAAAACTAAATAAATAAACCTACTTTGATGAAGAATTGGAAGTCTTTGAAAAAATTTATTTTCGTCCCATGAAATTGACGTAGACATGAAAGAAACACACACACATGACAGCTAATCACTGTACAATGACTACACGTAAAGATTCAAAAAAACTATCTTTAGATCTTGGGACAGTCTTACGCTGTATCTCCCTGTAAAGACCAATAAGGCATAAAATTATTTATGATTGTCTTGATCGTCAGTGCGCTTAGCAATGTCTTATGGATAATTTTACTTCGTATGATTGTAACATCTACTCACTCACGTGAATATATCTAAGTATTAATTATTATTCGTCTTTTTCCGCTTACCATAATGAGTCCTTTGTTTCTTGAACAAAGTCTTACAAGTGTAGGCGATGGCAAAGTGGTCGTAATCTGTGGCCAGGATGAAGAACGGGAACTGCAAGACCTTGTCTGGAATCATTAATTGGTACTTCTGATGACATCATGGTTACAAGATATTTAAAAAATATAGACATAGAAAATGCTTAATATTAGGTCTTTACCTATGAAATTGCCGTTTTTCACGAAATAAATGAAGCGTAATTTTTTTATATATTTTTTATTTCTATTAATCAAAATAATCACCCATGCAATCAATGCATCTTTGCCAACGCATTGGTAGAGGCGCAAGGTCTGGTGAGTACGGCGGATGACGGAGAACTTCCAACCCCAACTCTTGTAGCTTGGAGACCGTCTGCTGTGCAGTATGAGGTCGCGCGTTGTCGTGCAGGAGCAGTGGAGCCGAACGATTGACCAAAGCTGGTTGGAGACGTGCGAGCTTCTCCATCATTGTGTTCAGTTCTTCACAGTACACATCTGCAGTAATGCTTGTCCCGTTTGGCAAGAAGCTGTGATGAATTACACCCGCGTTAGACCACCAAACAGTGACCATCACTTTTCTAGGGGTAAGTTTTCGTTTAGGGCATTGTTTGGGTGCTGAATCAGGGTCCAACCAACTTGCTGAGCGCTTACGATTGTCAAACAGGATCCATTTCTCGTCACAAGTAACAATGCTGTTCAGAATTCCTTCATCCACAATTGCCTTTAATTCGTCATTGTTCATTTGATTTTGTTTGACATTGTTCATTCGTCATTTGATTTCCGGTTCCGGTGTCAGAAAATAAACAGTGTCTTTGTTTGCTGCCACTAATTAAAATAAAAAACAGTAATAATTTCATCTTCTTAACGCTGTAACATTTTGTTTCTCAAACCTGAAAGTCAACATTCAACGGGGAGATTATGGATATTACGAACAACATCTGCTAATAAGAAGAATCCAGTCGCCAATATACGAAGTCATTAACAAGGTTAGACGCCATATTTGCTTTGTTTACATCTTATACCAACATAATAACACAAAATTGTATCAATCAACACCATTTGACACTGTCAATCGCCGACTATAGACACTTCGGTGCTGCCAGTACAAGACCAGTGTGGGGAGCTAAAAAATCCTAAAAATCCCCAAAATGTCAGTCAAACGATCACCACCCTCCTCGGCCTCCGTGCCTACTATTCAGGTACACTCAGATTCCGACATACCATCCAGATTATCTCAAGAGCTTGATGAGTCCTTCGTCACGCTCAGGTCAAAGCGAATTCACTCGAATATAAATAATAATATTCTAGCTCAGTTTAAAAATGAAATCAAAGAAATGCTCTCTACTTGGAAATCAGAACAGAACTTAACATTGACTTCCTGGAAAACTGACCAGGATGCAATTTTAAATAAATTGGTTTCTGATATAATGGAAGTCAAGTTACAATGCAAGAACATACACAAACTCAGCCAAGAATTGGAAAAATCAGTAGATTTCATAAATAAGCAGTACGAAGGGGTTCAACAAAAAATAATACAACTGGAAGCTGATAAGAAGGAATTTAGAGATGGTATTGTTAAAATAGAATCGAAGATACAGGAAATCCAAAAGTCATCGCGCTCTGCAACAGTGGAGATACGAAATATCCCACAAACAGTAAATGAAACCACAGAACATCTAATTAATATCATAACAAGTATCGGAAAAGTTTTGAACATTAATTTGCAGATGACGGATATTCGAGATGTATACCGCTCCCCGGCTAGACCAGGTCTTAACAGGAACATTGTGGTGGAGTTTGCGCAAGTACAAACAAAATTCGCTGTACTTTCTTGCGTACGTAAATTTAATCAGTCTCGTACACCGATGGAAAAACTAAACACCCAACATATCGGTTTGCCGGGTGACAAAAAACCCTTCTACGTGGACGAATACCTACCTCCTTCGATAAAGAAGCTCTTTTTTGACGCTCGCCAATTTGCGAAGACTAATAATTTCAAATTCTGCTGGTCTTCAAACTCCCGAATATATTTGCCCAAGGAGCTAGGAGCGCAGCAACTACTTGTAACTTCGGAGCAGTGTTTACGTGATTTAATTATCAAACAATGACTTTTTATAGAACATAAGATAGTTTTAGTCCTGAAATGTAGTCCTGATATTCAACTAGCGTATTTAATGTCTTTAGCGTGCACTAATTTCAATAATTACTATTGTTTTTGCATGTCGAATGTTTTACAAACACTCAAACACTATCCACCTACACTCACACACACAAAACATTGCACATACTGTACATCTCTATCAATTACACATCAATTTCACTCACCCAATATCCTACTTGGCAATATTTTGTCTATTTATATACCTTTATTTATCAATTTGACCATGCACATTTACTTTTGTATTTCCGGGACAAACATAACTAAGGTAGGGTTTTGCGAATTATTATTTTTGACTACGTTCTGCCATGGTCGGTCTTTGCGTCTCATGCTCATTCTGTCTTCATTCGTCGCAACTTGTCTTGTGGGTAATAGCCCTAGCCATGCCTGAGTTAAACACAATATCTGAAGATCTAGATTTGTTCAACGTCGCGAGATCGTACAAATGTTTTCCCGAAGGTTGTCTCCAAATAATAGGTAACCCCTCTAGATATTTGAAATGCATTCACCTCAATATTAGGAGCATAAATAAAAACTTTGATCAGTTCATTTCTACCCTTGCACTTTTGCGTTTCGATATTGATGTCCTCATTCTCAGTGAATGCTGGCTTAAGGCTAATTGTCGAATCCCACAGATTGGGGGATATACTTCATACTCCACTAACAATAATATCATACAGAATGACGGGATTGTAATATATGCTAAAAGTGATATAGATGTTAAGATATGGGAGCCTAAGTTTGTAGACGGAAATTGTTTGGTTTGCTCTCTGGGTACAGAACTTGCTCTTATATCAATTTATCGTTCACCATCATATAAACATTTAGATAACTTTTTAAATAGTCTCACCGATTTGGTATCTAATCTGTCGTCATTTGGTAGTATTGCTCTTTTGGGAGATATAAATATCGATATCAAGGAGCATAACACGGACCGTCTATCTGACACTTACCTTACAACATTGGCGTCCATCGGCTTACTGCCAGCCCACTTATATCCAACAAGGATCAACAACTGTCTCGATCATATCATGCTTAAAACTAAAAAAGAATCTAAAGCCATCGTTATCGAATCCCCAGTTACCGACCACCTACCAACTATGCTTTGCATAAACAACATGCGCTCACCAATTGCTTTAAGATCACCTAAGGTTACACTCAAAGTTGATTTTGTAGCTATAAAAAATGACCTTGACAATATGGATTACTGTCACATAATGAATTCCCGGAACGCGGACTATGCAACTGATCAGCTCATCTCTAAGATCACTAGAACAATTGACAGCCACTGTAGTAGAATGGTTACTCCCCGTAAGAAAAAAATCCTTAAACCATGGATTAGTCCAGGTCTGCTCCGTTGTATACGTAACAGGGATAGAATGCATAAAAACCTACGGAACGCTCCTACAAATGAAATTCTTACTATAACATATAAAAGATATCGCAACTTTATAAATAATCTTTTAAGAAAACTTAAACGCGAATATCATATAAACGAATTTAAAAACGCAAAAAACGCTAAATCCTTGTGGGAAGTAGTCAAAGAAGTTACCAATTCCAACAAAAAAAACAATTCTTCTCGAGACCTTCTTGAAATGGACAACGACCCCCAGGTGGCAGTAAGCAAGGCAAATAATTATCTTGCTAATATAGGTAAGAACCTGGCTACTAAAATTATTTCACGCGGCGCATCTCCGACATCGACTTCTAATATACCAACAAATTCAATGGCTATTCTTGAGGTTGATCCTGTGGAAGTTGATCGCATAATTACAGGGCTTCGTACAGATTGTGCTTCTGGATGGGACCAAATACCTCCTTCTGTTCTTAAGGCTTCAAAAAAAGCTCTTATACCACCTATCACTCATTTGTGTAATCTCTCAATTTCCACTGGTGTATTCCCTAAAGCTTTGAAATCAGCTCTCGTTCACCCGATATATAAAAATGGAGATTCTAGTGATATATCAAATTACAGGCCCATATCGGTCCTACCCGTACTGTCGAAGGTTTTGGAGCGAATACTTAACAATAATCTTGTAAATTTTTTAGAAGCAAACAATTTAATAGCCAGTAATCAATTCGGTTTTAGGTCAGGCATCTCGTCAGAAGATGCAGTAAAAAGTCTTGCTAGCTCAATAGTGAATAAACTCGATAGTAAAAAAAAATGTTTTGGTATTTTTCTTGATCTCTCTAAGGCCTTCGACACGGTTTCAATTCCGATACTGGTAAATAAATTGGAGAGGCATGGTGTACGTGGCAATGCATTAAATATCTTCCAGAGTTATCTCCAGGATCGCAAGCAGTGTGTAAAGATCGACTCTTTTACTAGTGAAACGGTAAACATCACTTATGGTGTCCCTCAGGGTAGCATTTTGGGCCCGACGCTATTTCAGCTGTACATAAACGATTTCTGCAAGTTAAACATCCCTCACTGCGAAATATTTACTTATGCGGACGACACAGCACTTCTCGTACATGGCAATGACTGGGAAAATGCTAAACAACATGCAGAGGCTGCTCTTGAATCTGTAATGAGTTGGCTTTCCACTAATCTGTTAACCTTAAATATTAAAAAAACCCAAGTGATTCCTTTTACACTATCACCAGCATCAGCCCCTTTGCAGGGTAATTCAAATATTGTTGTCCATAACTGTTGTGCTCCCTCCCCTAATTGTGGCTGTGATTCACCCTCGTTTGTCCAGAGGGTTAAGTATCTGGGTATTTATATTGATGCTAACCTGAACTGGCGTTCCCAAATTTTTGCATTGAAAGCACGAGTTCGGAAAATGATTTACATATTTAAAATTCTGAGACATGTTGCCGACCCTCAGACAGTACGAACCGTATATCTAGCCTTACGCCAGTCAGTACTGGCATACTGTATCCCTGTTTGGGGTGGAGCTGGAAAAACCTTAATTCTAGGACTGGAAAGGGCACAAAGAGCCATCCTAAAAGTAATGACTCATAAAAATATCCGTTACCCCACCGATTCCTTATATTCCGAATGCCAAGTTCTGACTGTTCGACAACTCTATGTACTCCGTTGTATATTACGCAAACATGCTGAGTTACCACTTGACCCAGCCGTCCTGGCGAGACGGTCCTGTGCCAACATATGTCCAGCAGTCACTCACAGAACATCTTTTGCCTCTTGCCAGTACAATGTTCTTTCCTCAAGGCTATATAATTTAATCCACAAAGCCATTTGCATTTATCCTCTAAGTACATTTGAAGTTAAGAAAGATACCACCATATATCTCCTAAAGCTATCTTACACAGAAACTGAAAATCTATTTATATAGCATGTCACATTATTTTAATCATTATTAATTTTATGATCCCTTAATTTATCATACAATTTGCAATATATTATAATTTATAAAATAACATCATCCTTTACACCACACATACATATATACACTTCCTCAAAATACACTATTACACACTATACACCCACCAGCATTCATCTTTCTGAGATTTTTTATTTTATTTGTAGCCACATTCAGTTTTTGTCTGTCTTACTGTAAATAACTCCTTATATAAGCTACTTCCCTCTAAAGAAAACAATGCAATCATACCGGAGGAATCACTGGCTCTGATAATACATTTAAAATAGTTTCGGAGTCAGGGGTCTACTTGTCATGTGCTCCTAACTTATTATACAGCCCAAAAATTGCTAATTGTATAGCGTTAAGCCTACTCTGTATGACTGACTAAATTATTTGTGTGGGTTATGAATAAAATGATTATTATTATTATTGTCGACCAAAGTTTTCGGACGACCACGGGGTTCATTTTTCAGGTCAAAATTTCCAGAACGGAAGCGGGTAAACCAATAACGGGTGGTGCGTTCGTTTGTAGTGTTCGCTCCGTAAACGTCGTTGATGTTGCGTGCCGCTTGTGCCGCTTTGCTGCCACGACGGTACTCATACTCCATAATTACTCGAATTTTTAACTTATCCATGATGACGAAAAATGTTCGAATGCGTTGAAAACAAAACACTAACTATTAAACAAATGACGATTTTAGAAAAAGAATTCCATGTTTGTCAAATAAAATTAATTTGAAATTAAATTATCAGTCAAAAAAAAAAAATTATTTTCATTTGAAATGGCCAGTACGGCAAAACGGCAGTTTCATAGGTAAAGACCTATTATATTGGCTCTAGACCTATTATAATACATTGAATCATCGATGCAACTACAAATACTAGCCAATGAGATTGCCGTATAAGAAAAAGTTTTCTTTTTGTCGATGACGCTATTGGCTTTAACCTAATGCTGAGACGATACGTCTCTGTATTCTTAACGCGAACGAACTACAGTGACTTTTAAATTACTCAATGTAATGAATAATGTATAATAAATAAAATATATTTTTGTTGTTTCTGATATATTTGGTTGACAACGCCTATTTTTATTCTGTTGAAAATCTAATTCCATTAAAGACACTATATATTTTTTTTTAAATTTTCTTTATTACAATTTCCAACAGCAGTTTAATTAAATGCAATTACATATATCATAATACTGTATCTGTATTTTAAACAAAACCTATACTGAATTAGTAAGTATTAACTTATCTTGCCTTTAAAGAATATGAAAGCGACATATTAGTTCAAATCGTTCGATGTATGGACCAAACTTTTAATTTCCTGCAGGAGATTTTGACCTCAGTATGCTTGGCAATTAAGTTCAACAATTTGTACCATGTACATACCTCCATCCTCATGACTAACGATAAACTGCGCCTTATTTCCAGCATCAAACGTAGGATCCACCCTTGCGAAGTATGACTTATGGGTGCGGTTTTCCTGGTTCTCCACCACGTAGTTCTCCCTCAGGGTGTATCCCATATTGTCTTCCTGGAACTCTAGGGAAGAGCAGTCGTATATTGGACGGCCATCGCTGGCGTAGCTAGCCACGTTGTACCAGACTCCTGAAAACTAGGGGTTGTTTTGTGAGTGGAGGTAAAGCACGTGAAATGGGTGTGAAATGGGATACAATTTAATGTACGAGTAAATGTGTGGATCCCTTCACTAGAGATCCCAGATTCAAGTATAGCGAGAGATATTTGAAATAACATATACAGGGTGTAAGCGATAAGTGATCTGACTCGCTTATTGCAAAACTATGCAAGATATCTTAAAACTGATTACTGACCTTGATAGTGTTTCATGAGCTCTTTCAAATGTTATATAATACAAATGGTATGCATCCAAAAATTTGATGTTTCGAGCTTCCATACATTTAGTTTGGCGACATGGCACTGAGCGCATGATAACACCACAGCAAGTTTAAAGTTTAAATATGTTTTTTTTAAATAATTTTAAATAAGAAATAATTTTACGAGTTTGTCACACTTATTTATTTATATTCATATTGATATCTGGCTCTATGAGATGAGTGCCATGTTGTATCACTAAATGTTGGAAAGATGGAAACATCGAATCAAAATATTTCGTTGATTTTATTATCATAATTATTTGGTAGAGCTTGTAATTGAGCTTGTAATTAGTTTTCCGATATTTGTATATTTTAAAAATAATCGTGAGAGATCACTTATCGCTTACACACTATATGTAGTTGAACCACTAAGGTCAAAAAGTAATAATATTAATCAGTTTTAATAAATAGAACACATCAAATGAAAAAGTGGAATTGTTTTATTTTGTTCTTAAAAAATTACAATAAAGTGTCGCTAGTAGTTTAGGTTAAGATCAAATATTGATAACTATTTGAAGAGAAGTTGAAAATTTTCACCAGGATTTCCTCAATTAAGATTACAATACGAATACACAAGTTAAACGAATTAAGTTTGAATTAAAAATAATATTAAGAAAAACCTACCTTTGTATAATCCAAACTTTCTTGCAATTTAACTTTAGGACATTCCCCAGGGAGCGTAAACTCCGCTCCTAGCGCTACCGAAACGAAGCCCCCCAGAAACCAAATCAACATTATATTTAGCTTATCGAATATGCAAAATATTTACAAAAATATATACAGACGTCTGTATGCTGAGCGACATGAGTTGGTACGCAATCAGCTGCCCACACAATAATTATCCAATAGCATGACCCCTGGTGTCTAAAGATGTTTTATATGTAAATTGTTGCATGCAAAGATGTATTTTTAAGGGGCTGACTACTAAGATTATTTTAGGGACAAATATAAATATGGGACAAAACTTCGTTTTCATAAATTTATTTCAGTACAGCTTTACCATATTGTTGTCATGACTGGATTTTGCCCTAAGTTAAGCTATATTTAAAGAGCCCTTGATTGTCTAATTTTGATAGTTAGTGCCAGTTGGGAAAATGTTTAAAATTGGTCTCAGATATCGAATTAAGTTATTGCCTTAATTTGAATCACATGCCATACTTACCCGAAGCTTACTTTGAGACAGCTTTCTCGGTAGAAATTTAAATCCTGAAGGATGAGAAACGTAATTTCTTACTAGCAGATATGGATTTTATACGTCTATTCCAAGGTATACATTTATTTTATTTTATTTAAAAAATTACGCCATCTTAACACAGTGACATAGAATACCTTGTTACGAACATATCCGTTTTTATGGGACGCGTAGTTTCTAAATTGTACGGCATATATAGTATTCACGCTTCGTACTATATATTAATGTATGTATAATATGTTTCCGTTAGGTGTAAATAGATCATACAGGTGTAACATAGTTGAATTAAGTAGGTCGAACAGAGCTTTATACAAATCTTCCCGCCGGAAACGTTTCAGACAAGCGTTGTTTTTTTGCACTGATATTAAACAATGGAATTACAGAAATGAATTCAAATACAAAATAGACAAAAGTAAGCAATGAATAGTCCCTTTCTGAAATGTATTAACAAAGGTAATTAAACATGTTTAGAAATAGCACTTAGAATACCAGTGATTAGGTGCAGATCGGACATATCTATGCGCTATCGTACCAATGACTATGTTTTTTACCATTGGACGAGTCGTCGTCATTTCTGGTTATGGTCTCAGGATAACTGTCATGAAGCCACGTCAGGAATTCAGAGAGGCTCGATCAACTCTGAGGTTGCTTGCTGACTTGCTCACACTACAAGTAGTAGCACGTTTTAACCATACTGTTAAGAGGATTGACGACATTGTGTCTGTTCGGCGGGACTTTTTCCGCGAAAACCAACGGAAAACATGGAATTTTAGACATTTTAAGTTACTGTTTTGTTATTTTCATGTAAACACATCTTTAGAATCATTATTAATACATTTAAAATACAAACAATAATAGGTATTTCTAAGAACTTTATTGATACGCACCACGGGATTCCCAGTAGGCTGAGCAGCACATATACAATTGTTCGTATGAGGTAATATTTAGGTAGAGAATATAATAAAACTTTACAACATTGTTTATATTTTTGGTATCGTTAAAAGCCAGTCTGTTGTCTCAAACTCAGTCTTTGGTGTCAGTTATGTCAAAGACCTAAGTGTATACCCAAGTTTATAATTTAAAACGGGACAATAATGGTTGAAAAATGCGAAAATAATGGCATTGCTTGGCTTTTAACCTAATTGTACGAAGAAACGGAACTAATCTTGGAATGACAAAAAAAAAACAAATTACAATTACATGCAAACATACCATACTAAACATACGCATTAACATGCATACACACACAGAGAGAGAGAAAGGACCGTACTTAATTATTAAAACTATAACTTTGTTAATAATTTTGATAGAACTAACTTATAATAATTTGTTCAAGAACTCTGTAGTTGACTGCGACATAGTTTATACTCTGTAGTCATTATACTCTGTAGTATTTTGTTATTGTATTTTTGAGTTCCAAATTACGATTTGTATTTGTGTTTTGGTTATGGTTTCCACAGAATAGAACGAATTTGCTTGTTTTATTACAGACAACTATTCAGGAGCTTTTAGGAGTTTTGCGAATGAGTACCTCGCAGATACTGGCGTGTAACAACCTCATCTACATCCTCACCTTCCTTTAATCAAGATGGAAATACGTAGCCAGAAAACAGTTACACGATAGGTTTTAGTTCCATGTTTTACGACGGTAGGTAAAATCATTTTTATTTGGATTTTAAATTTGGTTTAAGCCTGCGCGCGAGCACGTCGACGCCTATTGGTAAGTGCCTTTCGCACCCATGAACATAATAAATAAATAAATAAAAAAGAAAAATAATGCATTGCTGTCGTAGGCTTCGGTTGGAATCGCCTTATTTCTAGTTTTTGCACTGCTCCTTCCCTTTAATCTCAACATAACCATATAAATGTAATTCTTATGGCGATCAAAAAGGAGGACACAGAATGGACTGTAATACGGACCCAGACAAGATCTCAGCAAAATAATCATTACTACCACTAATATTATCGTATAAACAGAAACAAACATACTGTATTCTTTTGAAACACATATGATACCCGATAATAATATGACATTTCAAAGAATTAATATACATCGATACAAGCTAGCTATATTTACATAATAACCTTTATTAACTGATAACCCGAGTATTTATCATTAGACAGTATTAAAATTTAATAAGCACAATATCGTCGCTAAACCCCGAGACTTGGAGACGTCGTTGCGATGATTTTAATTAAATTTATTTTCATTTTGTTGAATTACTTTGTTGTTGTCAGTTGTTATTTTACTTTGCCAGGGAAATGTCCGGAGAATGTTGGGGTTCAAGAGAATTTCAGATTGGCAGACGTAAGTATTTTTAGGAATTTAAATATAGTAGAGTTTATTGTTTTTTATGGTTGGTAGTAAAGTTCTGCTTTTGAATATTATATTTTTTTATTTAATAAGCAACCTCTAGTTCTGATCATGATTTGCAAACCATCAGTTTGAAGAATGTTACCTAAATAAGATGAACAGTCAGATCAGATCATGCGCAGTTACAACCAAAACAGATAGGTTTATCTGTTCCCTACAATTACCCGCGAAAAACAGTTAAAAGTTATTTAATATTCCATTTTGTAGAACTAATATCGGTGTCCAGGCTCCTCTTGTTAGGATGTGTAGTGCATACAACGAGTTACATATAAAGCGGCCTGATTTGGATATTATTTTTGACAACGCCGCGGCATTTAAAACTAAAGTGCTGAAACCACGCAAAGAACAACAATAAAAAAATTTAAATGTTTATAAATTTTAAATAGGATAAAATAATTAATAATGTTTATTGAAAAGAAAGCACTAACGCTAACTTTCAACTTAATATGTAATATATCATTGTAAATGTTTTCAATACTTGTAAATGTTTTGTTTGCAAAGAATTGTTGTATTAAAATGTAATACCTTTTAAATGTTGTGTGAACAAAATGTAAGTGTTGAATAAATAAATAACTAAGTAAGTAAAACAGAAGGTGGTTTGTATGTGTAAATAGAGTTAACTTTAAGGGAACTTTAGTCCTACAAGTAACTTATTGGACTAAACCAAAATAACCCCCCTCCTTTTCAGTTCTACGGAAAATGGTACCAAACCCACCACTACTCCAGCGACCAGCAGACTCTAAGCAACTGTACCACCATAGAACTGCTCACCAGGCCCAGTGGAATCTACCTTAACCAGTCCAGGGTGGACAGGGGACTGTTCCATAGATACAGCATCGCAAGAGTGGAGCAGCCGAAACTATCTGATGAAGCGGCTAATTTGGAGCTCACTTTTGTTTTTAAAGATGCGCCGAGGCGATGTAAGTTGTCTAACACCTAACTGAAGATTATAACTTATTTTGGCAAGTGAATGCACTTTTTACAATAATAGGTGATATCTGCGACGACTTTCGCGTAACATCTTGATTTAGTCAAAATGTGGGATAAATTGGTATACTCGTATGTAATTTCTAAAGCGTCATGGTCACTAAAGTCCGTCTTCTTATGGTAGCGTCGGGTGACGGGTCGCTCACTTCCCTCTAATTTGGTTGAAGAGGGCGATGGCTGGATCCCGCGTCAACTCATGAACGGGTGCCGTTTGAGGGTGTTCGTCGTTTGGATACTTGGGGGAGGGAGACTTACCGAGCTAACAGATGCAGATACGAACAATTTTGTATAAACATAAAGGGACACTGTAAATTTATTTTGAATAAAATATACCCCGTTTCTTTCTAGTTCTTCTTCACGAAGGTTTTTCCGAACTGGTGGTATAGTCATGTTTTATTTGACGTCAGTGAGAACAAATATTTTATTTTCGTTCTTTATTTCAAGGCAACTTGAACAGCACATCTTTTTTTTTATTATTTTTAATGCCGCTAGTGAACCCATGGTAACTGGCCATTAGTCGTACTGGTGTTATTTATCAATATTCAGTGTCTTTATTATATCGATTAATGATGCGTTCGCAACCGAAGGCTTTAAAACAGGAATGTCTGTACTACCGCCCCAGACGAGATCTTAACCTAAGAAACCCCACTACCCTTAATTAACCTACCCCTTGAATTTGTTCACGGGTTTATAATTTAACAACCGACTGGTGAAGTGGTAAGTAAACCTGCCTTATACTTCGAAGGTCCCAGGTTCGAGTCCTGGATGACACACAATACAGATGTTTGTTCTCAGATCATGGTTGTATGTTTATTCTGGGTTCCCCCCCCCAGTTCGCTGTAAGGTCATCCATAACACAAGTTCTGCTTACTTTGGGGCCATACAGTTGTGTGTTTGTCTGGGGATTAATTTATTTATTTAATTTTATATGCTTTTGTATTGTTGCAGTGATGAACAGACGATACCCTTTCAAAGTGCTCGCTACGAATTACAATTACTACGCTGCAGTTTACACATGTTCTTACAGCCCACTCATTGATAAGCATTTTGGTGAGTGACAATTTTGTTATTTTTCTACAATACTAGGACACTTTGTAATGCTTATTCTTCACTCTGTATGTCTATTTCAAGTCGTCCTGCCGATAACATCTCCAACCTATTTCAAGCCGTTCTACCGATAACATCTCCAAACTCGCTCCGATCGCCGCCCGGTACGGACGTTCCAAGATCACTCCGATTGATCGGTCCCTTCCCGATATTCCGCGGCGCTCAGTTCACTGACGTCACAGTATAGCGTGTTGGTTCCGTGATACGGTTTTTCTGGGTTTTTCTACTCCCTCCGAGCGCTATCGTAGTGATTTTTCTTTGTGACGAAGCCCCCTAGTCTTCAAAGTGCTGTGCTAAGTTGTGTTGTGCTTGTGCTGAGTGCTGTGTAATGCCCAGCGTAAGTAGTCTGGTTTCAGTACAAAGGATACTTAACGGTGACAACGAATTTGTACTGAACCAGTACTTTTTATTTTATTTATTATTTCCTTCTATTATTTTATATTTTCTCTTCTATTCTATTCTATTCTTCTTCATATTTATTTTTATCATTCTTGTGTCTCTTCGTGTACATTTCTCCTTTTTTTCCGGTAAAGGTTGACCCTAACGCGGTCAACTCTTTACCTGCGTACCCTTTTTTCAGGTTTCTAGGTAGCGGCCTTCGGCGTACTACGGTTAGTTTTAAGTTATTCTTCCCAGCCCCCCTACCGCTGGTAGGGAGGTTAGCCGCTAGGGCTCGCTAGGTTTTTAGGAACTAAGCATCTTTTATATACTTATATATACATATAATTTTCCCAACCCCTCCCTAATGGATTCGCTAAGGCGCTTGCTGCGGCAGGCGTCTCCATTCCGAACGACATCCGAACGACGGGCCTTGCAGGCATCAATCGCGTCCCCGGCCCCTCAGGCCCCAACCCCAGCCTCTCAGGCCTCCAACGTCCAGACCCCTCAGGTCTATAGCTCTCCCGCGTCTCCCGTTCCATCCGATATGGACTGCGCGTCGGTCTCATCGTCTCAAGTGTCGTGCCGTAAGCGAAGCATCCGAAGCTTCGTCGGTCACCGCCACCTTAACCGGCTCTTCTGAGCCCGCGTTTCAGTTAGTTGCCAAACACTCTAAGAAGCGTTCGAAGAAAGCCGCGGTGTCTTTAACACCCGAGCCCACCCCGGTGTCTTCAACACCCGCCCCCGCGCCGTTAATGTCACTCGAAGTGACCGCGTCTCCGTCGGTCCCGTTGAAGCCAGCGTCGCGCTGCGCTCTCGTCCCACCGAAGCCTCAGCTCCCTCCGCCCGTCTTCCTCCGCGAAAAAGTTTCTAACTTGTGCAAAGAGCACAAAATTAATTACTTAAAAGCCGCCAACGCTGGCGAATCAATTAAAATTCAGGTCGCGACCATCGACGACTTCCGGTCTTTTACTTGGCTTCTATCGATCAAACAAATCGCGTATCACACCTACGCCCTCCCGGAGGAGCGTAAGATCTGCGCAGTACTATGGGGCTACCCGTTTGAACTCAGTAATGACGACATTCTCTTGGACCTTAAGTTCCAGGGCTTCCCGACTGAAGCAGTGCACAAGATGCACTCAAACCGCGGTAGGCGTTTTCCACTAGCTTTAGTTATCCTCACCAACCCTCCCAACTCGAGGGAGATCTTCAGAGAGGCTCGCACAATCTGCGGACTTTCGAATATCTCCGTCGAGCGTCCCAACCCCCGCGGCCACCCTGGGCAGTGCCATCGCTGCCAGCTCTATGGCCACGCAGCGGCTAACTGCTCAGCTCCACCCAGGTGCGTTAAGTGTCTGGACCCACACATCACAAAGGAGTGCACTCGCACTACTGAATCCACTTCCCCCCCTGCCAGTGTGCTGTGCGGCCAGTCTGACCACACAGCTAACTACAGGGGTAGCCCGCGCGCTCCGCGCTCCTCCACTAAGAGGGCCGCGCCTAAACCGGCGCCGCCGCTCACTCCTGCCAACTTCCCGCCGCTGCGCAACCAGGATCCCTCGGAAGCAAAGGCCGTGCAGTCGACGCCTACTCCGGCTCTGTCCTAGAGACAGCGTCCGGCCGCTCCACCTGCACCTTCCCGTCCTATCCCAGGCCCACGTCCCGCTCCGTCGTCTTCACGTCAGTCGTCGTTGGCTGAGGACATGAAGAACGTGTTCGACGTCATTCAAAATGTCGACATTAAGGAAATTACCGTACTCGCACGCAAACTGCGAGCCGCCCGCTCTCCGAGCATCACTCGTTTCTACGTTCGTTATAAATTTTATTTTTTGTATAAATTCGTAAATAAGCAAATCTAATGTTTAGACCCGCAAATCCCGCGTCCGGTTGTGTCAAACCCAAGGGCTTATCCCTAGTTTCTTTTAACGCTCGTCTCAGTACTAACCTTCCTGAGCTCAAACTGTTCCTTCAGAACAACGAGCCAGACTTATTGCTTCTTCAAGAGACATGGCTCACTCCGAACCGCACCAGGGGATGCGCTGTTCCCAATTACGTGTTTATTCGTAATGATAGGCCCGACGGTTACGGCGGCACAGCTATTTATCACAAAAGAGGTTTCCACTGCACTCCTCTCCCTATTCCTCCTCTCCTCAATATGGAGGCCACTGTGTGTAGATTGGCTTTGACTGGTCATCCGACCGTCATCATAGCTTCAGTCTACATACCTAGTGACATCCAACATACCAGACCTATCCTTAGCGACTTTGAGGCCATTCTTGCCCTGGGCCATTCAGTCATTATGTTCGGAGATTTTAAATCCAAACATACTGACTGGAAGTGCCTATCGACCAACCAAAGCGATAGAGAACTCCTTAAAATCACTCAGCAACTCGACTTAGACGTCATCTCTCCGTCACTATCCCGGCAACCCTAAACACTCTCCTGTCATCCTCGATTTTGCGATCGTCAAACAAATCAACCTCGATCTCAGGTCTATCGAACCGCCCGAAGACTTTGGCTCTGATCACCGCCCCGTCTCCCTCGTGCTAGGACCGCCTAACAATTACGTCACTCCTAACTCCTAAGACCTTTACCAACTGGAAAGGTTTTTAAAATATGTTAGCTTCAGCCTTAGAGGCCCTAAACTCTCCGCTCGCGATCTCGCCCGACCAATTAGATAGCCCGGACAAGATAGATTCATTAGTCGATTCCCTCACTGATGCTATCAACTCAGCCATCAGTTTTACGAAAAGGTTGCTAAGCGAAGTCTACCCTTAGCCGTTAGCAATCTTATTAAAGCTAAGAACGCAGGTCTCCGGAGAGCCAAGAAAAATCTCACGCGCGCCTATAGAACAGCTGCAAATCAGCTACAACGTAAAGTTAGGTCTTACCTCGCGGAACTCCGAGACGCTTAGATGAACGATCTCATGGCGAATATCTCCCTGTCCCACCAAGCGTACTATAGTACCCGAGCCCTACGCGTAGACGCCGCCTCTCACGTTCCTCCTTTCACTCGTCCCGACGGCACTATTGCCTTTGAAGCTGAAGAGAAAGTCGAATGCTTGGCCGACAGCATAGCGGCACAATGTTTGCCTAGCACGCAACCCGCAGATCCCTCCCACATCCAGGAGGTGGAGGACGAAGTTCTCCGTAGAGAATCTCTCCCCATCACCGACGACCCCGTCACAGTCTCTAATGATGAATCTTCTAATGAGAAGCAAGATTTGCTTCTTTTTTTTAGAAGTCAATCCAAAAAAGTTGCGGTTGCGGATGGTGTTTCTAACCACACACTCAAACACCTGCCTCAACAGGTTCTTACCTTGTCAGCCATCATCTTCAATGCCTGCTTCGACCACGGCTACTTTCCAAAAGCTTGGAAAGAAGCGACAGTCATAGGCATTCCCAAGCCGGGTAAACCTCTAAATATCCCGGCTAATCACAGACCCATACTCAAAGAGTCATACTCTCTCGAATGCGGAACCATCTGTTTCCAACGGATGGCGATCCCCTCATCATTTCCCACCAGTTCGGCTTCCGCGCTAAGCACTCCTGCCCTCAGCAAGTCGATTCAATGGATTCTATCCGAAACGAAAGAAAACGATCGTAGTTTTCTTTGACGTAGCCAAGGCTTTCGACAAAGTCTGGCACAGCGGTCTCGTTTATAAAATCTACAAAATAGGCTTAACGGCTCGTCTAGTTAGGATAATCACGTCGTTTCTCAAAGACCGCAAGTTTCGTTTCACACATGAAGGCACGCTTTCCGCGCCTCGTCTCATAAAGGCTGCAGTCCCTCAAGGCTCAGTCCTCGCCCCTCTGTTGTACAGCGTAAACATTAACGACATTCCCATTCCGCCGAAAGACGTCAAACTCGCCCTCTTTGCTGACAACACAGCCCTTTACACCAAAGGCGTCAGTGTCTCGGGTCTCACCACCAGACTCCAAAAGGCTGTAGACGCCCTCGGTGCATGGTTTCAAAAATGGCGTATCGATGTGAACCCAGAAAAGAGTTCTGCAGTTTACTTCGACTGCAAACACCGTAGTGTTGCTGACAACCTGCACGTTCGAATGTTAGGTATTCCCATCCCCTGTAAGCGCACTACCAAATACTTAGGCATCACCTTAGACCAGACGCTTTCCTTCAAGCCACACGTCGATAGAGTAACGAAGCTCGCCCGTTTTTACTTAGGCCGCCTACATAGTATGTTAGGTACGTTAGGGTACGTGGTACTAGCGAACCCACGCAATTAACATTAGATCTCAAAGCCCTTTAGGCCGCAACTTCTAATTCTAACGTAAATTCGAAGTAACTCAATTTTTATTTTTCATTTTGAGCACCTTCAGTTCTATGCATTCAACTTCAGTGCTTTGAGCACCTTCAGTGCTATGTAAATACCAGCGGGTGACCCCTTCTGGGTCCCGCTAGCGCGGCCTCTTTCTCCAATTGGCCGTCGCTCAGATGAAGGCTGAGTAGTAAAAAATTGCACGAGCCGACAGGGGGTTGTTTAGTGGATAGTGGTTCTGGTAGGCGTCGGAACGAGTCCCACATAACCTGGATCGCACGCGCCAGAGTATGCGTCAGAGCATTTTTTATCCTCCTGCCCTTCCCGTGGAGGGGAACAAAAAAAAAAACATCTCCAGTCTATTTCAAGCCATCCTACCGATAACATCTCCAGTCTTCTGCAAGTAACTCTGAAGCTGCCTCCTGCTGAAGCTACCTGACTCTGAAGCTACATGACGCTGAAGCTGCCTCATGCAGAAACTACCTGAAGCTGCCTCATGTTGACAACGCCGACACTGACGCCTGATCCTGCTCCTGCTGCTGATCCTGATGATCCTGCCTACCATCTCCTTCTGCCTGCTGATCCAACCTGCACGCACCTAAGCGCCTTCACCGTGGAAGCCTTCGTGGCGACCCCTCCGACTAATTCACGTCCGTGATAGTTTTTTTGATTAAAAACTTTTATTACGTGACAACTTTACACAGTTGAAAAGGGTCTGTGTTAGTTCCCTGTTTTGAATGCACCATAGGTCCGAGGTTTGATTTCTGGTTTCCCACGACATGAACTTAATTAATTGTGATATTATTTGATGTATTAGTGACTTACTTTCACATACATGGTTATTGCTCTTATCGAATCATATTGCATAGTTATAGACGAATTAGTAATAGGCAGCTTTTGGCTCAGTTATTTATACTTAGCACTTTTGCAGTTTTCTTCAACTCTTTTCATTTTAAATATGCTATTTGTATTTTTTATTGTTGACTCACTATATGTATGTATATCAATTATTATTTTGGTTATTAGATATTAAAGACGCAGAATGGTCGCATCATTATTTTAGAATTTCTTCCTAATTTCGTGTCGTGGTTAGTAGCTCTGCCTCATACGCCGGAGGTTCCAGGTTTGAGTCTGGCCGGGGCATTCATTTGTGTGATGAACACAGATGTTTGCTCTCGGGTCATGGTTGTTTGTACTTACATATGTAAGTTTACTATTTTTTTGCCCCCAGTTCGCTGTGTGGTCATCCATAACACAAGCTCTGCTTACTTTGGGGCCATGCAGTTGGCGTGTTTTGTAATTTAAAAAAAAATGTTTCAATATTAGGTAGGTATACCTAATTCTAAACAGTAACATGGTAAGGGGAAAAAACGATTGACGAACTTTAAGTTCAGAACTCATATTTGGTTTGTTACTACAACATTTCATAAAAAATAAATTGTTTGATAATTTACAGGATACGAAACATCAGTTCATGAATTAAGTATTCCAGGTGATCAGGGTGATACGGCCTTGTAATATCAGATTGACGTCTCTTTTCATCATTGTAATTTTATGTAGGCTTGAAATTGGTTTTTGAGTGTACTTATAAGAAGAGTGTACCTTACTACCCAAGAATACGTTAATATTTTGGCTTAAATTAATCTAAATAACGACCCACCAACACATTATCTTTCAGTACATGTGTGGCTGTTGTCCAGGAATCAAATCCTCAACGACGTGTCGAAAGAGCTGGCCACTAAGCCACTTCGACAACTCGGGATTAAACCGTCGGAGATTGTCAAAGATGACCTGTCAAAATGTGCGCCGAAGTACTACGAAGATCGAGAGGTGGAACCTCTGACGTTTAGATATCCTGTGAAGATATAACTGGTTTTTTGGAAGTCTTGTGTGGTTTCTGTTTAATTTTGTAATAAGTGAAAACGAAAGAAACAGTACCCAGAATATGAAAATTTAAAAACCCTACTGCTAAAGTTATTTCCCTTGTAATTCCTCTTCCCATGGAAATTCCAAGAAATGATTACCCTATGTCACGTCCACAACTGAGGCGAATCAAATGACACCGCATATATTGAAATATTGAAATCTTTCAAACGGTTTAGGCCAGAGAGCGTGCATTTGAAATATGTAGGGTATTGTTTTAAAGCTGTCCTATTTGTTAAACACGCAACATTTGGCACAAAATTTGATCGTGCATTAATCGTACATGTTCACTCGGAATATATTTCTTCATCGATTTATAAAACATCATCTAATAAACATATAAATTGAGTGAAACTCAAAATAATGACTTGATTCATTTTCACAGACTAGAAACAATACTTTCACATATGGCTACTTTATATTTTATACGAGGATTTAGGTACGACGTATAAACTAAATTAATTGGATTTAGAGATGGGCGATGGTAGAAGTGAACGACTGATTGGTGATTTACCGATACTGCACCGATTTTATAAGCCCTGAGCTCAAGGAACTTATATACCTTTCAAGGTAACTAGAAGGTCCACTTGTTTTAAAATAAAATAATTTCAAATCTTATCTACAACTAAAGCGCAGGGTCCCTTTGACGTATTTGAAATCGTCATGGCATTGTATACTGCTGGAAGGTTCACCTGACACGCTGAAAACTTGGTACGCAAATCCAAACTTGGATAAGTATTGCAACCTAATTTTATTATTATAAGTTTTATTAATTTAGGTCTAAAATTAATAAAACTTATAATACCTATATTCGCTTCTTCTCTCGAGTTCGATGTATGTAAGTATATCACAAATATAACCTTAGAGGGTGTTGAAAAATATAAATAGTGTTTTTACTTGAAACATATTAATGTTATACACCCGAATATGTTTCGCAATTTAATTCCGACCTACCTATTAGACACAACCACCCATTATAGAAAGTATTTATTTGCCTCTAAAAATCTACATTGCCTTCTAAATTACTATGTCAGCCACAATTTGCGAGCCTCTGAACGTTACTATCTTCACCACTAAATAAAATGCAGCCCAAATGCAGCCCAACATTAACCTAACCCAAATTTAATTACTACGCTTTCTATATAAAATTTAGTAGGCGTTGCAAAAAAGACGAATTAGTGTATTAGAGGCTATCTCTTTTTCTCGTGGCTTAGAGTTATAAAATTAGAAGTTTGATCACGTGGCCATTAAGAAATTTGTGGCTTGACTTATAATATCCCTTAAATATTCACTAAGATACCATAGAATATAAAGAAAAAAGTTACATAATACAGAACTTAAAAAACGTTTAGTGTTTTTTGGCGCATATTAAACACTGTTTTCCGACTTTTACATACCCTGATATTAATATGGTTACATACTGGTTAACAATGAATTTCAAAAATTTACTTTTAACCAGATTTAAAAGGTTTTAGAAGTTAGTACAGATCCACAAATACAAAACACGGATTAATTCGTGCATTGTGCAATGAAGGGTTTTTTTCCCGATTTCAGGCTTCATATTGTTTTTGTAGTAACATATTATTATGTTGTACTTAAAGGGTGCTTACGATGTTGGCTTGAGATTCAATTATCAAAACAACATTAATTAGTATCTTTCAACATTTTTACTTTTTTGAATAAAAAATATAATGTTTGTAGAAAAAACACAATCATGTTCATTTGAAAAAAAGATCTACGTAATGTTAATATAAGAGTAAGAAATAAGCTGAAAGCTCGTATTATTAGTCTTCATAAAGTCACTAACTCATTCAAAGGTCAATATTTATGCTTTCGTAATTAAGGTTCCTAAGGATATCCAAGGTCTTCCTGACAAATTCAAAGAAACTATAACGCAGAAGTTGAGTGCAAAAGCTTATTATAAACTATCCAATTATTTGAACGATAAAAACTCATGGGTATTATCCCCTAGTTTACAGGCTTTTACTAGAATGTGTAATGAAACATGTATAGCTATACCCGTGAAGTGCCGTGCCAGTTTTTCTTCACGAATGTTTTTCCCTAGTTTACAAGCTTTTACTAGAATGTGTAATGAAACATGTATAGCTATACCCGTGAAGTGCCGTGCCAGTTTTTCATCACGAAGGTTTTTCCCTAGTTTACAGGCTTTTACTAGAATGTGTAATGAAACATGTATAGCTATACCCGTGAAGTGCCGTGCCAGTTTTTCATCACGAAGGTTTTTCCCTAGTTTACAGGCTTTTACTAGAATGTGTAATGAAACATGTATAGCTATACCCGTGAAGTGCCGTGCCAGTTTTTCATCACGAAGGTTTTTTCCTAGTTTACAGGCTTTTACTAGAATGTGTAATGAAACATGTATAGCTATACCCGTGAAGTGCCGTGCCAGTTTTTCATCACGAAGGTTTTTCCCTAGTTTACAGGCTTTTACTAGAATGTGTAATGAAACATGTATAGCTATACCCGTGAAGTGCCGTGCCAGTTTTTCATCACGAAGGTTGTCCCTAGTTTACAGGCTTTTACTAGTATTTGTAATGAAACATGTACAGCTATACCCGTGAAGTGCCTTGCCAGTTTTTCATCACGAAGGTTTTTTCAACATTAGATGGCGCTGATCAAAACTCAAGAGTCAATAAAAGTATGACAAGACAGCTATGACTGAGTGAGTGATAGACAAAAGAAAATACGCGCCCCAAAGGGCTTCTTTTGAATATGAATCATTCATCACTGGTTCTTGCTATGTGTACGGGTTGAAGGTGAAGGAACCATAGGTATCAATTTCAGTTAACGTTACGTAAAGAAAAAAAAACCAATAAAATAAAATAACCTAATTTACCTTAATAAATATGTAACTGACACAAATATATATATCATATTATAAACATACGATCAGTCAACAAACAAAGAAATTGACATTGACTCTTGAGTTTTGTTTAACGCCATCGAATAGTTTCGAATGAAATATCTTTAAAAAAAAAGAAACGAAAAGCCCTAATTGAACAAGTTGTCGTACTGTAATAAAAAATAAAAAAACTTTTTATTTCTTTACCGATTTTGAATCCCCTTATCAAGTACTTTGCAACTGTATCAAGGCAAGGCAAGTTTTAATTTTTATTTTATATAATGCATGGTCATTTAGTGTGCAAATCGGAAATGAACTAAGATGTGTAAATAAATAAATAAATAATAAATCCCCAGACAAACACACCAACTGTATGGCCCCAAAGTAAGCAGAGCTTGTGTTATGGATGACCATACAGCGAACTGGGGGGGATCCCAGAATAAACATACATATATAAATACAAACAACCATGACCCGAGAACAAACAGATGTGTTCATCACACAAATGCATGCCCCGGCCAGGACTTGAACCTGGGACCTTCGGCGTATGAGGCAAAGCTACTTACCACTACACCAATCGGTCGTCAATCGGTCGGTGTGCCACTAACATGGAGGTTTCAAGTGAGTTGCAAAATATAAATGTAAAATTTGAAGAAGCGAATATGATAAAATCTTTTATAGATAGAAACTTTGTCACAGACTTTTCTAATGAATGGCTCGCTTATCAAAGTTTGAACATGCTAACCTCTTTCGTATTTCCTTGTACCAATTTACTTTACTTTAATTTAATTTACTTAATTTATAAACCACTTAGTATTATTTACAGTAAATGCCTTATACAAGGTAATTTTCCTAAGATATGGAAGGAAGCTTATATCAGTCCAATTTTTAAAAATGGGTCACGCCAAGATATCAGAAACTACCGTCCAATCTTCAAATTTTCTTCCTTGTCGATGCTTTTCGAAAGACTGTTACATAACGCTGTTTATCCTATAGTTCATAACTACATTATCGAAAAACAGCATGGTTTTTTCCGCCTTCGCTCCACTTGCACTAACTTTATGCTTTTTACAAACTATCTTTTCGAAAATATGGACCGTAGGATACAAGTAGATGCAGTTTACACGGATTTCCAGAAGGAATTAGACAGGGTCGACCATCAACTTCTTTTAAACAAAATTTTTTTAATGGAATTCGTGGCAATCTTTTGCGATGGTTTACCTCATACATCACAAATAGAACTCAAAGGGTCGAAATCAATGGTTTCTGTTCTAGCGCCATTTCCGTCACATTTGGAGTCCCACAGGGTTCAATTCTGGTCCCTCTATTTTTTCTTATCTTTATAAAATGATGTCAATAAATGTTTTCAAAACTCTAACTTTTTACTCTACGCTGATGATTTGAAAGTTTTTCATCCAATTCACGTATTACAAGACTGATATTTATTACAACAAGACTCAGACCGACTTACGAACTATTGTAAACAAAACAAATTATGTCTTAGCATAACCAAATGCAACTTTATCTGATTTACCAAAAAAATTAATATTATCAAATTCACTTATAAACTAGATAACATCTCATTGACTGATGTTTCGACCCTGCGAGATCTTGGCGTAGAGCTCGACTCCAAACTTCATTTTGATGCACACATTCACAAAATTGTAAGCAAAGCTCGACAGATGTACGGGTTCATAATGAGGAATACCAAAGATTTCCATAAACCACTTGTATATCGTGCCTTTTATTGCTCTCTCGTAAGACCTCAGGTTGAGTGCGCAACCCAAATTTGGAACTCTTATTACAATAAAAAAAGTGATATGTTGGAAAGGGTACAGGTTAAGTATTTGCGAGCTTTACAGTATCGATGTTTCAAAAATGAATTGTCCTATTCACATCTAATGTCAAAATATAAACTGCTTACTCTACAAAAGCGCCGTATATTACTAGGAGCAACCATGTTCTACAATCTATGTCGATCGAAAATAGACTGTAGAACCCTAACCAATAAAATCTGTATTGTTGTACCACGGACATGTAACCGGTGCAGAGCGCGCGCGTGGCGGTTATTCGTGACGGCTCCGTGTCGTACCAACGCCGGCGCACGCGCGCCTCTGCACAGCTTGCTTCAAACATACAATGAGTTATTTGAACACGTAGAATTATTCCATTTATCACCAAATTTATTCAAAATGAGCATATTATCATGCTTGTACCAAACACAAATGTAAGTAAGAATTGACAATAAAATTCTAAGGTTTAATTTTTCAATGCTTCATTATTATTATTATTTTATATATTATTATTATTTTATTATTATTTTATATATAATGTACCTAACATCTTTAAGATACTCTTCCATGTTGTCTCATAAAACTAAGCATAGATACTAGTATACCGTGGATAATGCTGTTGATCTGCAATAAGTGTTTATCTTTGAGAAAAACAATATTGTAATATTTAAGTGCACGATTGTTATTTGTCCCAAACAATAAATAAAAAAATAAATTTAAGTTATGCAGTTTTTGTCTCATTTCCCAGTTTGAATACTTGTTACCTAAACTACATAAGTTCCTGCCAAATAAAAGTATCTTGTTGTTGCCAAGTAAATAAAGCATGTATATATGAACCTGGTAGCACTAGACAAGGACACAAACAGCTAATCAATCTCTCTGAGCTCACGTTTCGAGCAGTAGTGTATCAGTAGTAATCCGTTTTTATTAAAAGACTAATTGAAATTGACACGAAAACATGTTAGTTTACAAGAAACTTTACCGTTATTTTGCTGATATAACTGCTTGATTATTCTGATTATAACAAAAAGTTTTCGTCATTTATCAATCATCCTCAATCATATTTATCAATCAAGAAATAATAATGGGGCAAGGCGGACAGTTACACGAATTGAATATCTGGTTTATAAAAAACTATTTTTCATACGGTGATCAGGTGGTCGAAATACTGGACTAAAACATGTATATTAAATAAATATCACACTCCATAACGCCATTTATGATAACAAATCCAGTCAACAGCTCATCAAACTATCGAGTCAGCAGGTCTCTCAATAATGCCAATATACGACTAAGACGTTTACTTAGGACCGAATTGTGGCAACTTTGCATTAATGTATTGTGCTTGAATCTTAAGACACCTTGACTGTTGAGGTCCCGGGTTCGATAAATAAATAGTTAATTATTGTACCCAGGACAATTCTAGGGAAGGTTGGTGGTTGTTGTTTTAAATAAATCGTTCAGATTTTGCATCCATTTTAAATTATAATTGATTCTCACTATAAAGTAGGAGTAGGTATCTAGTATGGTATAAACTAATAATTAAGATTAATGATGCATAAGGGGCCGAGCGCTATTTTCCGAGGTTTATTTTATTAATTATTGGTATTTTTATAAAAAATAATTAAAATTATATATGTAATAAACCCATATAAACCCACCTATATATTCCTTTGTAGATTCAAGTTGTTGCGACTTATGTGATAAGAATTTATGTCTCTCAAAGTTGCGTTTCAAATGAATAACAAGTATGTAATATGAATGAATAAAACCTTTCGAATTCTAACTATTACATTAAAACTTACTGACCAAAGTTAACCTCTAGCTGATTTCCTTATATTATCAAACTTGGCTACGGATTAAAACAACTTACAATTCGTGAAAATATGGGATTCTTGAAATGTAGTTAACTAAACTCAAAGATGTTGAATCAAAATGAAAATGTTAGATTATATGCAAATTTTACAACATTGTGGCGTAATTGGAGCTGCTTTCTGCGATCAAAGGTCCCAAATTCGAATCCTGGAATTTGTTGACAAGTGAATATACATAGAGTACATGGCTACCTCACAGTTGAGATGCCGCAGATATCATAACAAACAATTGGGAACAGATTTGTACCTATAACTTTGGCTTGTGTTGCCAATATAACCCTTGTTTCTCTGAGTACTGATGTTTCTTACCAGATCTTCTTCACGAAGGTTTTTCCGAACTAGTGGTAGTTTCATGATTTATTTGACGTCAAAAAGAACAAATACTTGTCAATGTTTAGAAATAAAAATTTGAAATACAATTTTAATTAAATATTTGAATTTAAACTTTACCAGGTGAAGTTATAATAATTGAAATGAAGTCATAACTTGCGATATTTATTGTTGGCAAGACTCTAAGTTATTGCTGTCTAGGATGTTGCTGACGAGTGGCGCTAGTTGTTAGGATTAAAAAGTCATTGTATTGAATACATCCTAGTTTGTGTTTATTTGAATAAGTTTTATGTAGACTTCCGATTGTAAATGGTTTTGAGTAATGTTGTCTAAACTGACTTTACTGGATTTAGTGAAATTATCATTCTTGAAATAGATTGTGAGTTTTGATTCGTTTTAATATTATCTATTTATGATTGAATTGAGAGCGCAGCATGTTCGTCACCCATTAAAAAAACGCTTTCTTTCGAGGCATAAAACGTTTTTATTATTGATCTTCATTAAAAACAGCTTGAACATGAGCCGTCCAGTAATGACTGCAGCTTGCCTCCGACTGGTCAACAGCTTGTAAGTAAGCTGTGCTCATGTGAGGTAAGCCGTTGACGCTATTGTGTGCTTTGTCTAAATCTTCTTCTGTGAGCGTTGTATTGCGGCTGACTATCCAGGCGGTTACTGAAAAATTTAGAAGTAATTTGTACTTATGTATGATTGTGAAGAGGAATGTTTGTTTTTTTTGTTTGTCCGGAAAACGGATCCATTTTGCAATTATTTTACCATAACAAAGTTACAATATCCAGATAAAACAAAGGCTATATTTTCTACTATATTATATACTTAATTCCTGTAACACCAAATGAAATAAATACGACAATAAAAAGCTTAAAAATAAAGATAGTTGTGGCATAGACGATATGCTACCGAAAGTACTAATAATGTGCGCAGATGAACATACTCTACCCTTCTATCTCTAAGTAAACCAATCTCTTACAGAAGGCATATATCCGGATAAATTAAAAATATCTGTTAATAAACCGATACATAAAAAACCCTTGTAATTTCCGCCCAATAGTTTTATTACCTTATCCTTCAAAACATTTCGAATAAGTAATGTATAATAAGGCTATATTCCTTTTGTGAAAAATATAAACTTTTCATTAAACCTCATAATGGCTTTAGAAAAAACTACTCCACCTCTTCTGTTGCCTTTTTTTAAAAACAAAGAATATTAGACGTAATAAACAATAATCAATACGCAATTGGACTTCTTCTTGATGTGTCAAAAGCCTACGAAAAAGTGCAATATTTAACTTACGTATTCGTGGAACAGCTCAAAAATGGTCCTCATCCTGTTTACAAAACCGAACGCAAAATGTAGAGTTAGAACACTCTAACCATAGAACACTTTAAAAATAGAATATATTTAGAAAGAAATGCATCTTTATTGATTCCCGCGTGATCGAGAGCTGTACCGCTGAAACTGTTAGGGTAGTCTCTTCGTTCAGATCTCGTCAGGGGCGGCAATAGAGTCCGTCCTATTTTGACAGCCGTGATAACCACGTGTACGTGGTTGTGTTCCGATCAAAGGGAAAGAACAGCCAGTGCAATTTGTTCTGAAACCGACGCTTGGCAACGCATTTTAAGTTGAAAAACCATAATCACTGTTAATAAACTCAACACGCGTACCGACGACTAATGATGTTTATGGGCGCAAATACCACTTACCATGAGACGGGTGCGTGCGCGCTTGCTGCTATGAAATGTGAAAACAAAAGGCGTAACAATTTTTGGACGATATGGCAAAGGTCTACGATATGGTGTTTGGTAAATCTTTTTAAAACTAAATTGAGCTGAGTGATCTGTAGTAAAGTGTATCTATAAAATAATCAAACATTCAAAGTTTATTCCTCTTCTTCAAAATGTACATACATCTTACTTAACTCGGTTTGTTCTTGTGCAGCCCACATCTATTGCCGTTCGGTGACCATCAAATCGATGCTCCAACTATACGAAATCTGCCCACAATACCATTTTCGAATCACAGACTTATGTAATACTTATGCGGTGATATTGATTATATTCGACTCTTCTTTTTATCCCACTCAATAAATTACTATCGTAATGGTTAGTGGCCCTGCATACGCCGCAGGTCCCAGGTCTGAGTCCTGGCCAGGGCATTCATTTGTGTGATCAACATAGATGATTACTCTCGGGTCATGGTTGTTGATATTGATACATGTATATTTATTCTGCGTTCCCCCTCAGTTCGCTGTGTGGTCATCAGTGACACAAGCTTTGCTTACTTTGGGTTCGTACAGTTGGTGTGTTTGTCTGGGGATTATTATAGGTCTGTATATGTAAACCACACTCAAATCTTGTTGTCTTCTCATGCAAGATGTTATTTTTAAACCGAAACAGCGTCTGTCTTGCTCTTTCCTAGTCTGTCTTGCTCTTTCATGGCGCGCGCACTAAGCAGGATTAATTGTTCACTTACTATATTTTAAATCCGTGGGTTCATGATAACGGCATCCATACAATACCGCGTAGTTGGTATAGTCCGTGTCGGTTACCATGATAGGGATTCCAATCGGATCTGGAATTACAGGAAACGTGCTAAATTACACGTGTAATTTAGTTGATTATGATATGAAATACCATTTATTTTTAAACTGGGATGCCAAATGGTTTTATTTACGTGTGATCTTTGGGTTTGTCTGTGGTACCACATCTCCCCTAAGTCCTGGACCAATTTTGATGCAATTTTATTGTTTGTGAGGTTAATGTTCCGAGTTTGTTCTAGAAAAAGTATTCTAGCTATTGAGTTCTGTTGCCGTTCTTACGATTAACTGAACTTTTGAACATTAAAGCAACAAATACAATGACGTAATTGTATTATAAACGAATTATCCATAAAATTACTTAATACGCACTATAATACTCGTATAATAACATAATTTTGAGTATTTTAAATATTTTGTACCAATAGTATTTTTATTGAATGCTGTGCATACCTGTAACTGGGAACACTCGAAAATTCCGAATTATGTAATTCCGAATTTGAATATTCCGATTTTTTAAATTCCGAATTTCACAATCCCGAAGAGTCTTAATTCCGACTATTCAAAGACACGAAACGCCATAAAGGGATGTGCATTTCAGTACATAAACTACATACTCAAGAAATTACAGAGACCCGATCTGCGTCCGGCCCCGTTCGGACCTGTTGAAGGTCGCTCCCGGCTACCAAGTCACAATTGCTGTCTCACGACTTCTCTCGTTGCAATACTCAAACGCCACTCTCAGATCCGTTCTGCGTCCGGCCCCGCTCGAACGTGTTCGCGGTCGCACCAGCCAGTGAGTCACGATTGTCGTCTCACTAGCAATACTCATACGTTGAGATTCGTACAATATCTCGCTTCGTCCTTGACGACTTGAGATAAGCCTCTGCAGGACTTACGCTGCGGCCAGTTCCGATCGGCTGCAAGTAAGCCAGTCTCGCAGCAAAAACTGAGTTGAGCTTACTACGGTCCATTAAATTCGATAGTAGTTCGGGCTGTTTATCTGGCTACGTACTAGACGCTGGGCGCTTGTTACGTTAGTTAGAGACTCGCTCTGCGGCCGGCTTCGGCCGGTCGTAACGTAGTCAATCCCACACTCTGTGCACCCCTCGAATAAATACCCCACCTCGGTGGGAGCAGAAACAACAGAGTTGAGCTTACTACGGTCGATTAAATTCAATAATAGTTCGCAACGCTCGGGCTGATTTTCTGGCTACGTACTTAACGCTTGGCACTTGTTACGTAGTCAGAGACTCGCTCTGCGGTCGGCTTCAGCCGGTCGTAACGTAGACAATCCCGCACTTTCAGTGCAACCCAACCTCGCCAGGTCTACGGCCGGTTTTTGTTGTCAATTTATTGACAACACACTCCGTAGTAGACTCGCGTTTGATAAGATGGATACTTAACGGTGACAACTAAGCCTGATAGCGTTGCCCCGGGGCGCTTCCAAGGCCCTTCAGGCTAAGTAGAAACCAGCTGACCCTATCCCATTGCACTTGGGTCTTTCCCAGGGTGACGGTACAGTGCTGTCCGAATTAGGGGCACCACTTCGCGTCGTCCGCAGCCCCCCTACCGCGGGTAGGGAGGTTTAGGTGCTAGGTTTGTTAGGGAACCTAGACATTATTATATATTTATATATTATATATTGTAGTTCCAAGCTCTCCAATGGACCAGCAAAGCCTGGTAAACTTCGCTAAGCCGTTCGCCCAGGCGCTCGTTGCGTCCGGCGTCCCCATTTCAGATGACGTACTAACGCAGGCCTTACAGGCAACTATCGCGTCCCTGGCCCCTCAGGCCTCAACCCCGGCCCCTCAGGCCTCAACCCTGGCCCCTCAGGCCTCCAACGTCTAGACCCCTCAAGTCTACTGCTCTCCCGCGTCTCCCGTCCCGTCCGAGATGGACTGTGAATCGGTCACATACTTGTCGCGCGTCACGTCGCAAGCGTACCGCTCCCGGGAGCGACTCCGAACCCGCGTCTGATGCATCGTCAGATGCCGTCACCTTAACCGGCTCTCCTGAGCCCGCGTTTCAGTTAGTTGCCAAACGCTCGAAGAAGCGCTCGAAGAAAGCCTCGGTGTCTTCAACGCCCCAGCCCACCCAGGTGTCTTCAACACCCGCCCCCGCGCCGTTAATGTCACTCGAAGCGACCGCGTCTCCGTCAGTCCCTTCGAAGCCAGCGTCGCGCTGCGCTCCCGTCCCACCGAAACCTCAGCTCCCTCCGCCCGTCTTCCTCCACGAAAAAGCGCACTGGACCGCGGTTTCTAACTTGTGCAAAGGGCACAAAATTAATTACTTAAAAGCCGCCAACGCTGGCGAATCAATTAAAATTCAGGTAGTGACCATCGATGACTTCCGGTCTTTTACTTGGCTTCTATCGATCAAACAAATCGCGTATCACACCTACGCCCTCCCGGAGGAGCGTAAGATCCGCGCAGTACTACGGGGCGTCCCGTTTGAACTTAGTAATGACTACATTCTCGAGGACCTTAAGTCCCAGGGCTTCCCGGCTGAAGCAGTGCACAAGATGCACTCTAACCGCGGTAGGCGTTTTCCACTAGCTTTAGATATCCTCACCAACACTCCCATCTCGAGGGAGATCTTCCGAGAGGCTCGCACAATCTGCGGACTTTCGAATATCTCCGTCGAGCGTCCTAACCCCCGCGGCCACCCTAGGCAGTGCCACTCCTGCCACCTCTATGGCCACGCAGCGGCTAACTGCTCAGGTCCTCCCAGGTGCCTTAAGTTCCTGGATCCACACATTACAAAGGAGTGCACTCGCACTCGCAAATCCACTCCCCCCTGCCTGTGTGCTGTGCGGCCAGTCCGGCCACACAACTAACTACAGTGGGTTGCCCGCGCGCTCCACGCATCTCAGCTAAGAGCGCTGCGCCTAAACTGGCGCCGCCGCTCACTCCCACTAACTTCCCGCCGCTGCACAACCGGGGTCCCCCGGAAGCAAAGCCCGAGCAGCCGACGCCTACTCCGACTCTGTCCTGGAGGCAGCATCTTGACGCTCCACCTGCACCTTCCCGTCCTATCCCAGCTCCCGTAGCTCCCGTAGGCCCGCGCCCCGCTCCGTCGTCTTCACCTCAGTCGTCGTTGGCTGAGGACATGAAGACTGTGTTTAAGGAAATCTCCGTACTCACACGCAAACTGCGCTCGCCTTATCCCTAGCTTCATTAAACCTTGGTAGCCTTAGTACCAACGTTCCTGAGCTCAAACTGTTCCTTCAGAACAACGAGCCTGACCTATTGCTTTTTCAAGAGACATGGCTTACTCCAAACCGCTCCAGGGGATTCGCTATTCCCAAGTACGTTTTTACTCGTAACGATAGGCCCAACTCCAACGGTTTCGGTGGCACTGCTATTTCGGCATTGCTCTTAACGGGAATCCTCCCACTTGACCTCCGGGTTAAGGAGGCGGCGACGTTGTACGAGGCCAGTAGAGGAGTTCCGCAACTAGAACTCGCTGGAAGAGAGGTGGAGCGAAAGGCAGCTCCAACAGACCTCCCACATCCGGCGGACTATATCAACCTGGAGTTCCGCATACTTGATAGCCAACAAGCACTAGACGCTAACAGTGACTTCGAATTGCGTATCTTTACAGATGGGAGCAAGATTGTAGGCCGGGTCGGAGCTGCTCTATCCCTGTGGGATAGAGAGTCTGAAACCAAGGCCGTCAAACTTGCTCTACCATCATACTGCTCGGTTTATCAAGCGGAGCTCCTGGCCATTCACCGAGCTACCAAGGAGGCACTTGGAAGCAAACTGAACTTGAACAAACCTTCGGCATCTATAGTGACTCGAGGGCTGCACTGGAGTCAGTGGTTAGTACAGAAAACCCTCATCCCCTAGCCGTTAACACACGACGTAATATAAAGACCCTGATCCAGCAGAGCAAAACATTAGTTTTGCACTGGATCAAGGCGCACATTGGTCTGGCAGGAAATGAGCGCGCGGACCAGGTGGCAAAAGATGCAGCCCTCCTTAGCAGGAAGAAGCCAGACTATGATTTGTGCCCGGTATCATTCGTCAGGCGAAGCATTCGCATGCGCTCGCTTGACGAATGGAACCTTAGGTATAGGCAAGGCGAAACAGCAGGAGTGACCAAGTTGTTCTTCCCCGATGCTCAGCAGGCATATAGAACCATCAGGAAACTACAGCCAACTGGAGTCCTTGCACAGTTGCTGACTGGCCACGGGGGGTTTTCGGAATATTTAGCAAGATTCCGGCTGAAAGAAAGCCCTTCATGTATTTGTGATGATAGTTGTGCCGAATCAGTCGAGCATGTTTTGGCGGAATTTATTTATTTATTTTCGCGAAAGATAGGCATGATACAGAGAGCAAATTAGGACAACGAATTACAACAGAAAACTTTCCAAACCTTATAGTTGGTAGAAAGCGAAAAATTTTCTTAGAATATAGTTTAAAAACATGTATGTTAGTGATTAAAAGAAATAAAACCGCATAAGAAAAATATGTTTACTAAATATTGTGTTAATATTAAGGGAAACATATCTGTAAACGTAAGCTAAGAAATTAAATAAGTATACTAGTTCTAAGGAAATGTATAGATATAAGGAAAACAAATGTATATAAAACATGTACCAATAAAAAATTGATATAAGAAAATAAGAAAAGGAAATGTAAATATAAATTGTAATCTGTCATAAATATGTAAATTGTCAGGAGAAGAAAAAAAAGAAAAAGAAAAAAGGCGTTAGTTTCAGCCTTAGAGGCCCCGAACTCTCCGCTCGCGATCACGCCCGATCAATTAGATAGCCCGGATAAAATAGATTCATAGTCAATTCTCTCACTGATGCTATCAACTCAGATTTAACGAAAAGGTTCCTAAGCAAGGCAAACCCACGCTACCCTTAGCCGTTAGCAATCTTATTAAAGCTAAGAACGCGGCTCTCCGGAGAGCCAAGTAATATCCCACGCCCGACTATAGAACAGCTGCGAATCAGCTTCAACGTAAAGTTAGGTCTTGCCTCGCGGAACTCCGAGACGCTCAGATAAACTATTATAGTATGGCCCGAGCCTTACGCGTAGACACCGCCTCTCACATTCCTCCTCTCACTCGTCCCGACGGCACTACTGCCTTCGAAGTCGAAGAGAAAGCCGAATGCTTCGCTGACAGCGTTGCTTCACAATGCTCGCCCAGCACGCAACCCGCGGATCCCTCCCATATCCAAGCGGTGGAGGACGAAGTTCTCCGCAGAGACTCTCTCCCCATCACCGCTGACCCCATCACAATCTCTAATGGTGAAATCTTGCTTCTCATTAGAAGGCAACAATCCAAAAATGCTCTGGGTGCGGGTGGAATTTCCAACCACGCACTTAAGCAACTGCCTCAGCAGGTGCTTACCTTGTTAGCTATCATCTTCAATGCCTGCTATGACCATAGCTTCTTTCCAAAAGCTTGGAAAGAAGCGATTGTCATAGGTATTCCCAAGCCGGGTAAACCTCAGAATATCCCGGCTCATCACAGACCCATCAGCCTCCTCAAGGCCATGACTAAACTTCTCGAAAGTGTCTACTCACGAAAATGTGTACTCTCTCGAATGCGGAACCATCTGTTTCCAACGGATGGCGATCCTCTCATCATTCCCCATCAGTTCGGCTTTCGCGCTAAGCACTCCTGCCCTCAGCAAGTCCATCGAATCCTCGAGTACATATTCCACAGCTTCTATTTGCGGCGTAACAAAACGGTCGCAGTTTTCTTTGACGTAGCCAAGGCTTTCGATAAAGTCTGGCACAGCGGCCTCGTTTATAAACTTTATAAAATAGGCTTACCGGATCGCCTAGTCAGGATAATCGCGTCATTCCTTAAAGATTGCTCGTTTCGTTTCAAACATGAAGGCACGCTTTCCGCGCCTCGTCCTATAAAGGCTGGAGTCCCACAAGGTTCAGTCCTCGGCCCTCTGTTGTACACCGTGCACACTAACGACATCCCCATTCCGCCGAAAGGCGTCGAACTCGCTCTCTTTGCTGACGACACCGCATTTTACACCAAAGGTCACGTGGTCCCTTATATCATCACCAGACTCCAAAAGGCCGTAAACGCCCTCGGTGTTTGGTTTAGAAAATGGCGTATCGATGTCAACCCAGAAAAGAGTTCTGCTATTCAATTAGACCACAAACTCCGTGATCGCTACAACGATCCCCACATTCGAATGTTAGGTATTCCCATCCCCTGGAGCGCAGTTTTAAATACTTAGGCGTCATTTTAGATCAGACGCTTTCTTTCAAGCCACACGTCGATAGAGTAACGAACTCGCCCGTTTTTACTTAAGCCATATAGTATGTTAGGTAAAAAAAGTAAAATGTCCTTCAGAAACAAACGTACGCTTTATAAGGTCTGCGTGAGACCCGTCATGACATATGCCTCGCCAATCTTTGCCCACGCCCAACCCTCTGTCCTGCACAAACTGCAGGTAGTTCAAAATCTCTTCTGCCGCAGGGCCACAAACGCACCTTGGTACGTGCGTAACGCGGACCTGCACAGAGATCTTGAACTACCTACAGTGCAACAGCACCTTAAAACACTCTCAGAATCGTTCTTCACACGCGCCGAAACCCATCCCAATCCTCTAGTTCGAGATTCAGCTCATATACTACTCTTGTTCTAGATTCGAAGTTCAAAGTCGCTAGACCGAGAAACGCGCACACCGGCGAACCCACGCAATTAACACTAGATCTCGAAGCCCTTCATACCGCAACTTCTAATTCTAACGTAAATTCAAATTAATTCAATTTTTATTTTTCATTTTGAGCACCTTCAGTTCTATGTATTCACCTTCAGTGCTTTGAGCACCTTCAGTGCTATGTAAATCCCAGCGGGTGACCCCTTCTCTTTCTCCAATTGGTCGTCGCTCAGATGGAGGCTGCGTGGCAAAAAATTTCACGAGTCATTCAGGGAGTTTTTAGTGGGTAGTGGCTCTGGTAGGCTCGGAGCGAGTCCCACATAACTCCGATCGCCCGCGCGGAGTATGCGTCAGTGCAGTTCTCCTGCCCTCTCCGTGGGGGGGAACAAAAAAAATAAAGGAATTTACTCGGCCGACTACTTGAAGGCTCGAACGTATAAATTGATGTGCTTATGCAGTTTTACAAGGCATTTGTTATTGCAACTTATATTATTTGAAATTTTGATATTCGGGATTCGTATTTATGATATTGCGGATGATTAATAATTCGGATTTTTATGGTTCGTTATTTTCAAATTCGGCATATTGATTTTCATAATTATAAACGTTTTTAATTTTGAAGAAGAAAGATTCGGAATTATGAAACACGGAATTTTCATTTTCGGAATTTTGAACCATGTGGTGTTTTAAAATTCGGAATTTTGATATTCGTGGTTATGACTATCGGAATTAAGTTTTTCGTATATATGTAGCGTACCCCCTATAACTGGCTAACGAGTCTGACCTTGGTTTAAGTAAGAATATTTTTTAGTGTATCGATGTGTACAAATTTACTGATTGTGCAGGCGCACCAAAGCGACGAGAACACGGTTTGCCAAGATGGCGGCTGCCACTCAACATTAAGTGGCGTGTTCCCTAGCACACGCAAATGAATTGAACCGTCTACATAACACATGTGTTTAAAGAAAGTTTTTATGGACTTCACTACAATATTGACACCTACCTATATTATTTTCTCTAATTTGGAATACTGCATCATCTCCAGGCGCATAGCTGCTGTTGACATTCAGAACGTACTGTATGTGGGTTTTTACGAAAACATGCTGTATCACCACTTTTCTTCGACAATGTTCTATGTGCTTGTATGCGCAGTGGCCGTTCTCCTGGTACCAGGTCGGCACCCGCTCTATCTCGTACCAAACGCCTTGGAACTACAATTATGTGGAAAATGTTTTTGTTTAAGTGTATAACTATATTAAAAACAATTTTGGTTTTATATATACTGTTATTTTAACGAGTAAAGTTTTGTTTGTTTCTTTATATGTGATCGATAGACTTTCAACTGAGCGTCGGCAGTGGTTAAGGCGTCTAGATCTGAAGTTCCCGGGTTCGATCTCCAATGTCTGCCAAATGCTTCATTTCAGTCCTGGCTTTCGGCTGCCCAGGTTAAGAATAAAATAATGTTATTGTTAAAATTAATAGTATTTTTTTCTTAATTTAATGATTAGGTTATCGTAGAGCAATAAATTAATAAAATACAGCTGCTATAAAGCAATATTATTGAAACTGAAAGGTAGGCCGAAGTACAGCGGGTTGCTGCGCACACATTGCCACACTCATTTGGTACCTTGGCTGGGCAAGGTATGAAAATAATGTTGTAACAGCTGCCCAGTCATCAGATAATGTACTTCTAATATATTAATCAGAATAAATACATAAAAATTTTTATTTCACATACTAAATTCTTAAATTCCAAACGTCTTTTGAGATTACAAAATCAACTTTTGATTATTCCACTAAATAATGCTTAATATCATAATTCCAGTACCTTGTTTTACCTAGACAATACAAAGTTTTATGTGAAAGATGTTGGGCACTCTTAAGCCAGACCATGTATGGAAAGTGAAATGAAGCTTTTATCAATGATTTTCAAAAAACTTAAGTATATCGAGCAAATTGGTCTATCAGAAGAAAAACATGCTTAGATATCCCACAAACCTTAGAAATATTTTTGGAAGTAATGCGTAAAGTCCGCAGCGGTAGACAAGCGTAGTGGACTAATTAAATAATAATAATAATAAATATTTCTAACATTATACAAGTATCATTTAGAACTTGTGTTATGTATACTAGATAACGGATAAATAAACTTAAGCACACATAGATATTCTTTTTTCATATATAAATATTAGAAATAAACTTAAATAAACATACATACACATCCATGCCTAGAAAGCAAATATAAAATATCTGTCTGTACCAGGATTCGAACCCAGGACCTCTGGCATGGAAGGCAAGGGTACTTACTTCAACACCAAACAGGCCGTCTATAAGAAATAAGAAATAAATAAACAAGTCTGAAACCAACCCTTAGTTGGGTAAAGCTGATAACCCTGCAGTGGCGTTATATACCCGTGACCAATCTTTAAAATCACTGAACTTATTTAAAAAACATTTCAATTAATTTTGTTTAACCTTTACAGCAGTTTACACCGCGGTCCAACCTGGGACCATGATATCAGCAATGCAGCAGATTTACAACTGCGCCACTACGCTCACACGGTATTCGCAAATGAAAGTTTTTTTAAATAGCTCATTAACGAAAAATTTGTTTTTTATATAGTCTTTGTATTCAAGTATTTTAATCAGCAATAAAAGAACTCAGAACTGTTGATATCTTAGATAAAATAATGAAATGATGAATACATAATACAGCTTTCATTCTTATAATATATATTTTCTAAAATTGATAAAGAAGTAAAAGAACAAATAGGAAAACTTACTTTTTCTATATCGAAATATTTAACACTTCTAACATAAGAACACGGTCCAAATTGTAGCACTTGAAACTCGCAGTTTTTCACAGAAATCACCAAAAGTATGAATAAAATATAGTTATATCTAATATTTAACAACATAGTCGATGATCAGACGATCGCAGCGTAACTTTGAAGTGAATTGAGATAATATATTGAGATAAAAAATATTGAAGATTAGAAGTTTGATACAGTGATGGCCATCAGTGATAACACCAATTCCATGCTTTTAAAACAAACAAGGCCAAAGAAATACTCAAAAATATTGGTGATATCACCATGATAACAACAACTCCCCAGACAAACACAGCAACTGTATAGCCTCAAAGTGACGGCCGAGTGACGTGGTGGGCAGTAACCCCGCCTCGTACGCCGGAGGTTCCAGGTTCAATTCTGGTCGGGACATTCATTTGTGTGATGAACACAGATATTTGTTCTCAGTTCATGGTTGTTTATAATTATATACGTATGTTTTTTTTTCAGGGTGGAAAATGCAATACGTATACCACCCGGGCGCAGGGGGCACCCAAGTGGTTATGTGGGACTCCCGTATAGGCTAATGAGACCCACGGTATACCCACTAAAATCCCCCATCTTCCTCCTCGCCGCTTTGTGACGGGGTTACAGGAACGCTTCCGCACACATCCGCGACCCCACCGGCGGCAGCCGCCCACAAGCGGATCCATCGCGAAAGCCCGAAGGCCCGCCACGATGGGCGCACCAGATGGTAAGGTGCGCCTCCCTCCTTGGCCTCCACCAGTATTGTAGCAAACTCCCACGAGTTTGCTACTAGGAGGCCATGGATACCAAATAACCGACTGGTACCCGGTGGCAGATCAGGTCTGTGGTTCTGCCACCGACCACACCTCGGCCGCAGAGGATAGGGCAAGTGGCTCACATGCCTCTTCCTCTGCGGCCCCATCAGTGCCGTTTCGACGGAACGGCCCCGCCAGCTCGCAGGGGGTCGGGAGAGTGGCGCACAAAACCAACACGCCTCTCCCCCTGCGATTCCTTCACGGCCGCAGAAGATAGGGAGAACGGCGCACCGTAATACCGGCACTCCTCTTCTTCTGCGGTCCCACCTCCACGCACGTCTGTGACGGACTTGTTCAGCCCGCTGGGAGCCTCCTGGCGCCCTCCTCGGGCCAACCGGCGGCCCAAACAGGCCAGCCCTGGTTGCCTCTTAGCTTCACCGTGGGTGACCAGTCCACGGTTACTAAGCCCCCCCGCCACGACAAGGCGGGCAACCATCGGGGGGGTATATACGTAGGCCATACAGTTGGTGTATTTTTCTGGGATTTATTACTATTATCATAAAGCGAATAAATATCAACAACCATTACCCAAGAACGATTATTCTGTGTTGATCACACAAGTGAATACCCCGACCAGGACTCGAACCTGAGACCTCCGGCAGAGCTACTATCTCTGACACCACTCAGCAAAATAATAATGGCATGGTTGTATAATAACGTAAAATTGTATATACTGTAGGTAACCTAATTACAAAATCTTCTTTTAATAAAGAGCATGCATCTTTTTGTAAACGGTACTGCGAAGCTACTATGCTATGAGCATTCCGTTGCAATTGACATACAGTGAACTGGGGGGGCGCCAAGAATAAACAAACAAACATCTGCTTTCATCACGCAAATGAATGCCTCGACCAGGACTCGCCCCTTCTGGCTACTACCAAGATATTTTCTAGCAAGAAGGAGTACAAAGTAAAGAATTGGAAACTGTTAGCACGGTATAGGTATAGGTATAGGTATACAACTTTGAAGAATAACGAATAAATAAAATTCTTCTGCCGAACAGCAACAAAAATTCTTCTTTTAGTGCAAATAAAAAAGGAAAATCGAGGCCTTCGCGGTTGAAACTATTCGAACAACAAATATTATCTATTGGTCCTTTTGTGTTGACTGGCCGTAGTGAGAGGTTTTTATCCTTTTTTGTCAACCCTGTTAGTTGCCGTTTGAAAATCAAACATGTGCAATGCAGTGAAAACAATTCGGATTCTACCATTGGATTTCGTTTTTATTTACAATTTTTTTTTGTCGCTAGCTGATTATTATTTTATAGTTAACGAAAACACCTGTGATACAAAATCAGTGCGAAATGATTTTTCTGAATAAAAAAGGGCATGATTTTTTTGTGACTCTTTCATGCCTTAAGTACTAAACTGATCTGTTTGCAAATATTTTATCAAAAATTATCTATGGTTCGCTAGCGTAACGCCAGCGAAGCAACGGGAAAGACTTGTGTAATTAGGAAACATAATTGACTCTAAAACATACATTTCTGCTCATCATTCAAAATTGATATTTACGAGAATCGGAACCCAGAATCCAGAATGGAATGTTTGTCAGATATGAGCTTTCGATGAGAAGAATTTTCATCTTTAAAATGTACCGAAAATATTAAATGGCATGAGCATCTTCGCTCTTCGACTGGGCTTAACTGCTGAATTACAAAACGTCAAAGGTGATATAATAATAGTCTTAAAACAAATAATTGAGTTTCAATTTACGGTGAAACTTCGAAGATTTAGGTAATATATTTCTATTAATCTATATTTTGAATTGGGTCAGGCTGATCGACTAGTTATAAAATGTCTCTCGCACAACATTTGTCGATCCATAAAAGTTATAAAGCAGACCTTGCTGCCATTTTGCCCTTCATATTTTATTTATTTCATTATTATTTAGAATAAAAAGAAACCAAACATCACACAATTTAGAATGATCAAAGAAGTTTATTCTACAGACTTAACAATTCCATTTGTATAAATCGCGAGGGCGTTTAAACAAGAACAATGACAATTGATCATACCTTTACGTTTACAAAAGGGATAAAAATAGAATAATGCATAAAAAAAAGCCATGTATAAAAACATTATACTTCCTTTTGAGCTGGTCAGTCAGCGGAAGGTTTTGCAGTGGGCAGTCAGTGGGACACGATTGTGAAGATGATACGTCTTGGTTATATTGTGGGACTTTGTCTGCTTAAATGCGTTAGTTTGGTTGAGGTTAATGGGAGCTGTCCTGTGGTGGCTCCTAGAGAATTGAACTGGAAAGAAGTAAGTGTTCTATTATTTTTACGGTGGTTTAAAATATATTTTGTAATAAGTTTAAAATGTACAGTTAATGAAACACTTATGTACCGGAACGTTGTCGAAGCGTCACAAGTCTTTTATATAATAGGTCTTTACCTATGAAACTGCCGTTTTGCCGTACTGGCCATTTCAAATGAAAATATTTTTTTTTTGACAGATAATTCTAATTTCAAATTAATTTTATTTGACAAACATGGAATTATTTTTCTAAAATCGTCATTTGTTTAATAGTTAATGTTTTGTTTTCAACGCATTCGAACATTTTTCGTCATCATGGATAAGTTAAAAATTCGAGTAATTATGGAGTATGAGTACCGTCGTGGCAGCAAAGCGGCACAAGCGGCACGCAACATCCACGACGTTTACGGAGCGAACACTACAAACGAACGCACCACCCGTTATTGGTGTACCCGCTTCCGTTCTGGAAATTTTGACCTGAAAAATAAACCCCGTGGTCGTCCGAAAACTTTGGTCGACAATGACGAATTAAAGGCAACTGTGGAAGCTGATGAAACTCAATCCACGGCTGAATTAGCAGCAGCTTTCGACGTTAGCATCAAAACAATATTGGTCCATTTGCGTCAAATTGGCAAGGTAAAAAAGCTTGACAAATGGGTACCCCACGAACTCAATGACCGCCAGCGCGAAGTACGCGTGGAGACGTGCCTTGCACTGCTCAGCAGGCATACAAATGAAGGAATTCTGAACCGCATTGTTACTTGTGACGAGAAATGGATCCTGTTTGACAATCGTAAGCGCTCAGCAAGTTGGTTGGACCCTGTTCAGCACCCAAACAATGCCCTAAACGAAAACTTACCCCTAGAAAAGTGATGGTCACTGTTTGGTGGTCTAACGTCTCTTGTCTCTTGGGGCAAATATATCTATATAAAGGGGATAAGATATATATATATATCCAAAGATAGGCGTAGAACGTCCTCGTCTTCATCTTCACTTTCCACCAGGTGAGCTGGAAAACCAACACCTGCCAATTGCAAACGAAAAAATAATAAATACCTAATTAGAACTGTTTACAAAGATGCTATTATGAAGCAAGGATAAATAACTGTATACTGTCTTTTTCAGATAAGTTTACTTTCTAAATAGCAAAAATCTCGTTAAAATGATCGTTGCGTATCAAGCCTGCCTGTGTAAGGTTTATGTCATGATAGTTTTTTTTCTGACATTTGTTTTAAGTTTATTTCTAGTAAATATTTACAATTACTTGCTTACTCATCGAGAAGGTATGAATACATTATTGTACTATGAACATTACGCACCCATTGTTATGTCTGGGCAAACCATTTATATTTCTTATTTTAAAATTATAATTCTTCTTTGACAGTAGAAAACGAAGGCAATTGAAAGTCTTATAGTACTCTGTATTTATTGTCTAATGATTTATTAAATTACCTAAAGAGGATGTTTTTTTATTTGTTTATTTTTGCGATAAGAGAGTAGCCAATGAGGGATTGTCTTCAATCAAATTAAGAATAAATTTTAAATTAGCTTTAAAGATGGCGCTAGTTGGTTTTGAATATACAGTACGAATGTAAGACAAAAGAAGGCCAAGTTACTCTCAATAACACAATATACCTATTTAGGGCTCAAATATTAATATTTTATATTTTCGAAAGAGGTGCCTGTCTGGCGTTGTTCTTTGCCTTTGTTATAAGGTAAGCATTAACTTAAACTGTTACTAGCGCTACCCATCATGTATTTTATGTATTAATTTCCCGAGCTGTCAGGTGATCCCCGATTGGATAGACTATTCCGAAGTTAAGACATAAATCATCACTCTCTTAAGATTATTCTGCCTAGTGATTATGATTATTATCTGTTTAGACCCCTTTCATATAAAATATTTCTTGGACTAAGCCTTACAAAGTCCTGTCTTTTTTTAGATAAAAGATTTGTTTAGGGGCTTTTTATCAAACATGCCAGCCCCATGAACTTGACCTAAATCTATTACACTTACATTTACTATACTATATCTAAAAGCTATATGTATACTAGGCCGTCATACAACCGTGTCCGTATAATTTCATTTGATTCGTGTGCTGTCGTACATTGTCGGCTCGGTTCGGGTAGTGACTAAGACATTTGACAAGAAAAATCATGCGACTGGGAACAAATTTACGAGGTCCGTTTTAGAGGGGCTTGTCACCTTATCTGCCGCTACTATACTTTAATCAAAGTGTAAGAAAATGCTTTTAGCTAAAACATTATAAGTACTTACATTAATGAATCCTTGAAACATAGAGCTAAATATAACCGTCTTAGTTTCCTGCGATAAAGGCTGTGATAAAATACGTTGTAATGCACCTACATTAACTTTGCTGATTTTAAGGTTGTGAACACATTCCATCAACAAGGGATGCATATCGTCTATCTTATGTAGACGTAGGTTACAGTTGAGCGAATCTATTTTTTTCATCTGGTAAGCAAACTTGTGCAATGGAACGTGCCCGGCATCTAGTCTATGCATCAGGATTACAAAATTATGTCATAAGACCGCGCAAAGATTTTTAAGCTTACATATTAGGTCTTTACCTATGAAATTGCCGTTTTTCACGAAATAAATGAAGCGTAATTTTTTTTATATATTTATTATTTCTATTAATCAAAATAATCACCCATGCAATCAATGCATCTTTGCCAACGCATTGGTAGCTTATTGATGGCTTTCTTGAAGAAATCAGCTGGACGGGAGGCAACAAATTCTTCAAAGGCATTTTGTACTGCCTCTCGGGTATTGAATTTTTTTTCCGCCAAGAAGTTATCCAAATTCTGGAAAAAGTAGAAGTCTGTAGGCGCAAGGTCTGGTGAGTACGGTGGATGACGGAGAACTTCCAACCCCAACTCTTGTAGCTTGGAGACCGTCTGCTGTGCAGTATGAGGTCGCGCGTTGTCGTGCAGGAGCAGTGGAGCCGAACGATCGACCAAAGCTGGTTGGAGACGTGCGAGCTTCTCCATCATTGTGTTCAGTTCGTCACAGTACACATCTGCAGTAATGGTTGTCCCTTTCGGCAAGAAGTTTTCGTTTAGGGCATTGTTTGGGTGCTGAACCAGGGTCCAACCAACTTGCTGAGCGCTTACGATTGTCAAACAGGATCCATTTCTCGTCACAAGTAACAATGCGGTTCAGATTTCCTTCATTTGTATGCCTGCTGAGCAGTGCAAGGCACGTCTCCACGCGTACTTCGCGCTGGCGTTCATTGAGTTCGTGGGGTACCCATTTGTCAAGCTTTTTTACCTTGCCAATTTGACGCAAATGGACCAATATTGTTTTCATGCTAACGTCGAAAGCTGCTGCTAATTCAGCCGTGGATTGAGTTTCATCAACTTCCTCAATTGCCTTTAATTCGTCATTGTCGACCAAAGTTTTCGGACGACCACGGGGTTCATTTTTCAGGTCAAAATTTCCAGAACGGAAGCGGGTAAACCAATAACGGGTGGTGCGTTCGTTTGTAGTGTTGGCTCCGTAAACGTCGTTGATGTTGCGTGCCGCTTGTGCCGCTTTGCTGCCACGACGGTACTCATACTCCATAATTACTCGAATTTTTAACTTATCCATGATGACGAAAAATGTTTGAATGCGTTGAAAACAAAACACTAACTATTAAACAAATGATGACTTTAGAAAAAGAATTCCATGTTTGTCAAATAAAATAAAATTGAAATTAGAATTATCAGTCAAAAAAAAAATATTTTCATTTTGAAATGGCCAGTACGGCAAAACGGCAGTTTCATAGGTAAAGACCTATTATTATTGGTATAGATTTTTTCTTCTATCTTTTTGTTTCTCATTCGGTCCATACGCATATCTCTATAGCCGTTTACTTAATCACTTTACGCTTCCATTGTTCCTTTATTTGAAAAATTATAACAACGTTTTCAGCCTTTTAAAATTTATACTTATATTTACAATCTACGATTACGTATCTATACGGTGACATATCTATATTTTTGCAAACATTTTAGAATATAGATTTTTCAAATTTCATTTAAAAAAAGTAACGGTTCTTTATTTGGAGTTACAGGTTATTTTTCTTTCAGGAACACAGTGTTTTGACTTATTTAATTGATATAAATGAAAAATATTCTTTCACAGTTCGACGGCAAATGGTATCTAAGTGCTATATCAAACGAACCCCCGATTGAAGGCGACTGCGCCCTCGTGACATTCAATCACAAGCAGGACAACACTACTGACATATCAATCGGTTGGATCAGCAACAACACTGCCACCTACTACAATGGCTCAGTGCAGCTGGTGGATGATTCTAGAAGCAATGTTACTGGGGATGTCTTGTCTGTCACTTATACTGGTAAGGAGATACATTGACGTTTGGATTGGAGAGATACATTAAGGTGACATTAGGCGTTCTTAAATATTATTATAACATTTTTGTAGGGATGTTGCAATTATGTTACGGGTCGCTCACTTCCCTCTAATATGGCTGAGGAGGGCGATGGCTGGATCCCGCGTTAACTCGTGAACGGGTGCCGCTTGAGAATATTGGTCGTTTGGATACTTGAGGGGAGTTAGTTGGTACTGTTTGCCGAGCTAACAGACGCAGATAAGATTAATTTTGTATAGACATAAAGAGACACTGTAAATTTATTTTGAAAAAAATATACCCGTGAAGTTTCTTGCCAGTTATTCTTCACAAATGCTTTATTTGACGTCAATAAGAACAAGTAGGTAATTGTCAATATTGAGGAAAAATAAGCGTCGAGTTTGCGTCCATTAATGTAACGGTTATAAAACCGTTGAAAACGGTTACAAAATCAATGGAGCCCAAAGATTTGACTTAACAATAATTGAATATTTTCAGTGCCGTATCATCGTATGTAATAAGTTTTTACGTTGTGTAGTACTGGATTTTGAAATGATGAAAAAAAACTAGATTCTGAGTTCCATGCATTGAGTGTACCTACCTTGGTACTTGATAAATACATAATCGTTATTAAATAAGTTGAGTAACGATTGATAAATCCTTTGTACATATCGGGTCCCTTTTATGATTATTCTGTAATAAACATAAAGGAACTTGAAATGAGGCTTTAATTGGTATAAATACTTAATTATGCTTAACGATATTGTAAGTATTTTAATATCAGTTTCATTGCTTTACAGACAACGTAACTGAAAAGTTTTCGGTTCTGGATATGAACTACGAACATTATGCCGTGATATTAGCGTGCACAGAAGGCCCTGACGGCAATGGAACCTGTAAGTCACAGTATATTTTCTTTTATTTAGTTGTATAGTATAAAAGTCTTTAAAATAAGGGAAGTAAAGAATAAATATATTTATGAGCCGGAATAAACGTTCTGTAGCTATCTGAGGTAATCCAAATGCGCAATCTGTGCCCAAATTTTATGTTTCCCTACCCAGAGTACTCTATGGACTATATCTATGCTATTCGGTCTTCCCTCAAGGGGCGTGTCTTGTACATTGTAATGGGTAAATAATACAGCTTGTTCAGAATTTTATTTTACAGCTTAAAAACGTTTTTAAGATATAAAAGTAGGAATCCTTTGCGAGTGTGCACGGCCGAATTCTAAATCGTTTTTTATCGTATTTAGTACATGGGCAATTTCTGCGCAAGAGTAACGGTATGATGTTACAGTATTAGATAGTAGATAGATGTTACAATTTGATGTCCGAACGCTTTTGTCCAACTACTTGCAGTGTTGTACAAGTAGTACCGACAGTTTGACATTCAGTTGCACAAGATTTGCGACCTCTAACTATTGTGTAATTGGCTCATTTATATTTTTTTTTAAGTAGAGCCTATAGGGAATTTGTTGCTTCTGTTGATAGCATTCGCCATTTTATCCTCACCTTTCATATGAAAGTATCTTTGCAATGACGAATTAAAAAGATTATTTCCAATTATTTATTAAAGGTTTCCAATATATTTTCACGTATTAATAGAGAAACAAATAACAACAAAAAGGCAATAAATTATATAAATTATTTTCACTGGCGAACTACGCACAACAAACATACGAATTCAATTATTCGTAACTGGATTGAATCACGCGGTTTCCGCCCGAACGGGCGCGACCTCCACTCGGCCGGTGCATTGTTTGTTTAAAATCAACAATTTAATTGTTTTTGCTATTTGTTTCCGTGAAAAGGTAGTTGTTGCCTTTTTTAATGAGGAACAGAGGTTTCGGGAGGTTAAAAGGAAATGGTGGCACGGGGACGGAGCGAGAATGATTTGAATAATACTTCATTGCCGTCATCTCTGGCCACCATGATACATTCGCGAAATGTTTTGTACCTATTCATTGGTATTATAATAGGTAGGTACTTAAGGTAATAATTAGCTGAAAAAAGGTTATAATTGCGTAGTATTGTTTAATGATGAAACGTTATTTCAGACAGAAGATGTTAAAATCATTTCATGATTTATAAGAGTCTGGCCAGCGAGTTATGGCAGTTTGAGCTGAGGGAAATTAAAAAAAGATAGGCTGGCAACACTGAAAATACTGAGTAAAATTTTTTTTTTTTATAAATAAGTATTAGACGTTTGTCTTCTATCTCACCTGATGGAAAGTGACGATGAAGACGAAGGTGTTACATGTCTATCCACGAGGTACCTATTCACTCGACGCTTGAAAGAACTGGGACTATAGTTTTCTGGAAAAACAGACGCAGCAGTTCATTCCACACCTTGGCGACCCGCAATTATCATACTTTGATTTATATCTAATGATTTTTTTATGATGAAAGTAATGTACCGAATCTCACAAGCTCAATAATAAGTAGATAATTTATTCGTTTCTCTCAAAAAAGGGAATAATAAAAAAAAGCAGTTAATTAGATGAGAAAATAGTATTGACAATTTCAGAATTCATAAAAATTTTACTGCCACGACTCGGCAGACTATACCTGCGTATTAACATTATTAGTCATAGTAAATTATAATAAAACCCATCAGTATTTTCAATAAAAATAATACAGCTTGAATACTTTTGAAAATAATCAGTAATACTCAAGAAAATGTCCGTTTCCTTCTTCATAATATGCTTCACCGTCTGAACAATCAGCTCAAAGTATACGTAACATGCACTTCAACCAGGCCTTAAACATAGTTTTAAGGAAAATCTGCGTGATAATCTTGCAGAACTCTTATTTTATAATATTTTCAGACTATATCTGGAAATTAACAAGATCTCCGCATTTAAAGGATGATGAGGCGACAAAGATGGATGCTGCGCTTCGAAGTTACAACCTACAGGACTCCAGATTTGAGGAGTTCAATAACACTGAGGATTCCTGTAAAATACTTAACGGAGGTTCTGTGGTGCACTCGGCGTCTATAGTGTTAACGTCTGCAGCTGCAATGACGATTTTAAGACGATTGTATTAGCGTTAAAATTTGATTGGTTTGTTGTACTAATGGAGATATGTTTTGGACTAATCTTGTTTTAACTGAACGTTGCTAGTTAATTTTGGTTACTGCGTAGATTGTTCAGTCTATCACTTATAGTAACTCTTTTTGTGTATTTAGTGCCTTACGGAGTCAGCGCCCCGATATTTATTTGTAAGTATGGATATTCTGATTGGATTAGCGGTTATCTTTAAGTTTAGCACTACCGTTCATTATTATTAAATGTGAATATTAGTATGTTTTTGTCTTTTGTACGTCTACCGATTTGAAAAGGCACTATACATAGCAACAGAGCTGGATTCAAGAGGTGGATTAAGTCTGAGATTAGTCTGAGTTCACTTTATAGATTTCAAACAAATACCTGTAGTAGACATATTGCAGCATATATTGAGTGCTCACTACTCAAAAGTGGTAGAAGACATTCTTTTGTTAAATCTCGTCTGGCATTACAGTCCTTCTTGTTTTAACCACCATAATATTATTATTATTTGATAATCAATAATAACAATATCATTAATTAATTCATCTAGGATTAATGTTGTCTATGGGCACGAATAACGCGTACCATCAGGTGGAGCGCATGCAATTGTTTGCCGGTTATGACAAAGTAATTTTTTTAAACATTTATATATGTATTGTGTTTGGTTTATATGTTCCGGCTTAGCGCCGTCAGCGCTAGGCCACAGAGGCCGGTGAGATTTAAAATGCCCATAGGCCATAAATAAACAGTCCATTAAAAATAATGTTTTTTGTTCAAAGCTATGTCTTTTTCTTCTGTACAACCAAACTATTTCATAACACTTGAATGTTATGGTAAGTAATGAGGATTAAATAAATATACGGCTGTAACCTTTGAATGGTTAAATATATGTAAATTATTAATAATATACTTAGTACAATATCGCAGAAGTCATCTATTCACTCAGTAATTAACTGTAAAGTGTTCGTTTTATCTTTTGTTATTCAAATGAAAGCCTTTAGCGCTCACAAGGTTAAATTAAATCGATTTATACGAAATATTACAAACTGACCGTGCCCTATGGGGGCCAAAAATACAGCAATTTATTAGCCATTTTAGTTTGAACTAACACAAAATCAATTTATCCTGACTGTTCAATAGACTATGAAAATAACAAGAAAAACATGTAAAGATTCCATGAAATTCAAGGTTGGTGACGCTTCAACGGTTACTTGAGTACAAGAACAATGACCTAACCTTGTACATCATCAGCTGCTGGTGACTACGTAGGAAGTGGATCGCTAGGAAGTTGACTTAAAGGCGAACACTTTAAGTATAAAAGTAAGTAACAACGGTGCTTTGTTGACCAAAGTGATCTCCTAATTCACCAAACCTTGTGTTGTATCTTGTAGGTTTAATAACGATTGTAGAAAAGGTACATAATTGAGAATATATGTGTCTTTGACAAAGAAGATATAAAAAAAAATTGTTTAAAAGACTAAGTCCAGGCGAAGCAAAAAATACCACTTAGAGGTATTTTCACTTACCACGAGATTTTGTTTCACTGGTCAGTCAAAATTTACAAATTAAATTTCATATTATTATTTAGACGACCAAGTGTTGTAGTGGAAAGTAGCCTTGCCGCACACGCCAAAGGTCCCAGGTTCGAGTCCTGGCCGGGGCATTTATTAATTATTTATATGGCAAAAAAAGCAGGCCCTACAATAAAATTGATCCTATTTTATTTAACAAATGATAATGTTACACCAGTCATTCAAACAAGAGTATAACAATTGACTCATCCTACTTCTCCTCAAAGCGCACCTATTTCACCTGAACAAGCATTACCATAATCAACACTCCGCTTTGCCCACAATACTGTTTACACCTCCAAAAAAACTACCATCCAACAATAAGCTTTAAACCTCAAAAAATAAGGATGAATGTAAAAGTTTACAACGGAAAGAATAAAAATGTTTTTACGCAAACCTTGTTCACTTCAAAGGATGCATGAAAACTATAAAAATCAACGTCCGAGGGTAAACTTTGCCCAAGTTTCGAGTTCGGACAGTAAATCGAGCCCGCCGTTTGGGTTGTTTCTAATCATAATAAGTAACCGGCGGACGCAGGGTTAAGTTTTATAAGAAAACAAAATTAAATGAAAGGTTTGGAAATAAGTTGTGTATGTGGATGTTTTACAGCATATACTATCTTAAATTAAATATATATATTTATAAGTTAACATTATGAAATATAAAAACAAGTACAAATATACTTGCCAGGGGCTTACCCGTAGGCTTGTAAACTAACTTGCGATAGCAGAAATATAGTGAAAATAATAAATAATAAAAAAAAATAGTGTCAAAGAAACCGTATGATTTACCAGCGCGATAGCAAATAAATGGTGTAATTTTTACGTTTTTCGATGACATTTTGACGTTTTGCGAATATGGTTGTTGGGATATGTAATCGAGTTTAAATTTAGTTTATCAACGTTTTAATACTATTTTTATTGTTTAATCAATTGAAATAGTTATATATCTATAAATAAAGGTTATTTATCACTTACCTTGTCTTCAGAATTTCGTATTCCTTTTAAGGACTGATGACAAGTGTCCTTAATCTACATGAAAAGTTGCAATGAATATAATTCATTGCATTACTTGTACACCGATGATAGCGTGGACCAAAGTTAGTTACATTTTACAACACTTTTTAATTATGCGTCACTCATATTCTCAACTGCGCCGACGCAGTTCCTTCACGCTTCGTTGCTCATTCACTTTTGTTTCCTGCCGCAGATGTTGTGTCTAATAGAGAAGCAATGTATGAAATAATTTCTACAAATTGGTTGTAATAATTTACAACCTGTTGAGAAATTATGGATTCATTCAGTGACGTTTCATAAAATTATACTCGGTATATTTTGCCGTTTATACATAGATTACGGTTTGTATCTTTTACATGGCCATGTACGGCAATGACCACATTAATACATGACTACTACTTAAAGATTAAAAGAGAGGTCCAGTTTTGGAAAACAAACTTTTCACCTGAAAGAACTACGGATATAAATGAACTCTCAGTTTTCGTAGATAACACCTTTTTAACTGTACCTACCGATCTCGTTAGCTTTAACTTAAAAAACCATTATTTGATTAATTTAAGTACTAGTGAAAATTCATTCTTTTGATTTCATACTTTTTACTTTCTGGTCATATTAACGACAGCCATTGCAAGGATATCAGCCTCAAGTAACTTAGGAGTGGTGTTAAGCACTTTATAGTCCACCACGCCTTACTGCGGCCTGCCAGACTTCAGAAAGAAAAAGGTAAGAACGAATGCTTTCCGCACGATGTGTTCCTTCAGCGTTAGAGCAGTACATTTTCATCATCGGTAAAACATTTTCACCATAAAGAGTGATATCGTTCTAATCAATGGCTGCGAAAAAGTAAAAAAACTCTTTGATTTTGTCGGCATGCTTAAGATGGCTACGAAACGCATTGAGTATCAGGCCACCTAGAAAGTTTTGCGTAAAAAAGTTTTAATATATGGAACGTTGGCGGGTTATAATTTATTTTAAAAATTAGATTATTTAAAAGTAAAATTATATTTGTTGTAAATTTAAATTTCCTTCAAGTTTTTTTAGTTGTTTTAGTTCAGAAACTATTGTGTGTCATAGAAAAATGGATTTGCGCCGTAAAAATTTTCATGCAATGATTTTTACGTCTTCAAGTTCAACTTGAAACCTGATGAATCGTTTAATCGAACAAGGCGCCATCTAAATCAACTGTGTACCGCTGGTTTAACAAGTTTAAGTGCGGTTGCTTAAATTTGAAAGATAAGGAAATAAGTGGTCGTCTTTTGACTGTTTTGCGGAGGAAACCGTGCTATAAGTGAAAAATTTGATACAACAAAACCGGCGAATCACATAAAAATAGATTCAGCACAATCTGCAATTGGATCGGGAACTGTTCATGATATTTTACACAACCACTTTTGCTGTTTTTTCTTCCTAACCGGGTATTTAGTGCCAATTCCCTTAAGAAATCAAAGTAGCATTAATGCAGAGTGGTACACTACCAAATGCTTTGCAGGAGTGTTTGCTGCTGCGAGCAACAAGCTACCGAACAAGACTCCGAGGCCTTTTGCTCCATCACCGAAACGCAGTCCTACGAGGACAGCCTACGCAGTCCACGATCAAGACGGGGGACTTCCTAAACACCATACTAGTCAAATTTTTTGGTCATCAGCTTGTTCGCTAAAATTAAAATCCAGCTCAAGGGGATACAGATTTCCTCGCCAGAAGATGCTGTCACTGCGCTCGAGAAGGAGAAGTAAGTAAGGTAAGGAAGTACCTGGTGGAGACTAGAAAATGTGCTTCGAAAAGAAAGTTGCATGAAATTTGGTATGGCCGCTGGTGAAGAGTTATTTGAAAAGACGTAATAAAAATAATGTAACCTATAGAAAATTTTTATTTTCTTTCTCAAAACTTTCTAAGTGTCCCACATATAAGGCATGTAGATGAATCTTCTTTGCGTAAAGTATTTGTGTAATTTTGAAGTTTGAACTCTACAACACCGAATATATCATCCCAGGTCCACATCACAGAGCCCAGGCGGGCTTTCTGTTTTGCCTATTTTTTTAGTGTATTCCGTCCTCCCGTCCACGTTTCTCACAAAAAACAAACACGGCTGTGTGTGAAAAAAGGATTAAATCGATCCAATTTGCCGAGATATTCTTTGTATGGGGCACAGATTTTTCAATGACTCAGGTAGACTGGCCATAGTATATGTTAATTTGTGATTTTAATTATAAATCGAGTGTTTGCTTTTGCAACGTTTTTTTGTTGTAAGAGTATCAAACGTTCTTTCAAATTTTGTAAGTTTTGACTAATTTTATGTGGTGGCGTCATGGAGTAAATAAAAGTAGCCATGCTTCCCATAAATCATGATAAAGAAATATATTTATGCGGTAAACATATTTTCTTATAAATGTTTTTCTGATATTTACTCTGGATCCACAGTCGCTTTATAACCACAACAAGATCTGCTAACTTAAGGTCATACACGCTGTTTGGTCACTGGTAAAGACTCAACAAAAACAAACGACAACCAGGGCTTACAGACGACCCGGAACGCAGATTCTGTTGCGAAGACGAAAACCACCGATCCATATTCTTTGAATCTTAAAAGCAAGCACATAGTTAATTATTCGGATTCTACTACTAGGAACCAGAAGACTTGCACTGTCTAAGATCCTAAGGTTCATATCTGACGTGGATATAGAACAGGAGTTATAGATAGAAGAGGGACAGTACTCACAAAAGACCTGCCAGGTCGCAGTGAAAATAGAGGGCTTCCCCTCATTAGAAACAAAAACAATTATAATATTCTGTTCTTCGTTTTAATTAACTCAATAATAATTAATTTATTCTTTTACTATTTCGCAGTTTTTGTATGTAGTGGTAATAAATTATTTGTAAATGCACTGCATTATAAGTACGATAACCTTATTTTAATTCAAATCCAACTGATCTACCTAGACTGTGGACTCGACGAATGTATGGCTATTTCTACTAGTGTTCGCTGGAATTCTCGACATAAAGTTCAAACAGTTTTTCCAGGATAAATACGAAACAGTTAGGTAGGTAAATGTGTTTACATCTGTTTACGACGGAATTCTAAATTCATGAGTGTTGCTTTTGAATTAGGAAAGGTCATGAAATTGTTCAAGATTGTTTATTTGGAATGTTTTATTTGTAAGGATTTAAAATAAAGAATATCAAGTTATCTAGACTTGAAAATATTTTATATACACCATTGGCAAGGTTTTTTAAAAGTTTATTTCGTGTGTATATCGAGACTTCGTCTTTATAGGTGTTGAACGCCAAACATTTGGTATGAAACCTATATATAACTCCTTTCTCCAACATATACATGCGTTCACTAGGTTACTTTCACTAAAACAAATTGCATATCACACCTACGCCCTCCCGGAGGAGCGTAAGATCCGCGCAGTACTACGGGGCGTCCCGTTCGAGCTCGCGAATTATGAAATCCTCGAGGACCTTAAGTCCCAGGGTTTCCCGGCCGAAGCAGTGCACAAGATGCACTCTAACCGCGGTAGGCGTTTTCCTTTAGCACTAGTTATCCTATCCAATACTCCCAACTCGAAGGAGATCTTCAGAGAGGCTCGCACAATTTGTGGACTCTCGAATATCTCCATCGAGCGCCCCAACCCCCGTGGTCACCCTGGGCAGTGCCACCGCTGCCAGCTCTATGGCCGCGCCTGTGCCTAAGTGCCTGGATCCTCATATAACGAAGGAGTGCATTCGCACTCCCGAATCCACTTCCCCCCCTCCCTGTGTGCTGTGCGGCCAGTCCGGCCACACAGCTAACTAAAGGGGTTGCCCGCGCGCTCCGCGTTCTTCAACTAAGAGGGCTGCGCCTAAACCGGCGCCGCCGCTCACTCCCGCTAACTTGCCGCCGCTGCGCAACCGGGGTCCCCCGGAAGCAAAGCCCGTTCAGCCGACGCCTATTCCGGCTCTGTCCTGGAGACAGCGTCCGGCCGCTCCACCTGCACCTTCCCGTCCTATCCCAGCTCCCGTAGCTCCCGTAGGGCCGCGTCCCGCTCCGTCGTCTTCACCTCAGTCGTCGTTAACTGAGGACATGAAGACCGTGTTCGACGTCATTCAAAACGTCGACATTAACGAAATTTCCGTACTCGCACGCAAACTGCGAGCCGCCCGCTCTCCTCAAGAGCGTTTATTTGCGTTAGCCGAGCATCACTCGCTTCTAAGTTCGTTATAAATTTATTTTTTTGTATAAATTTGTAATTAAGTAAATATAATGTCCCGTTAAGACCCGCAAATCCCGCGTCCGGTCGTATTAAACCCAAGGGTTTATTCCTAGTATCTTTTAACGCTCGTAGCCTTAGCACCAACCTTCCTGAGCTCAAACTGTTCCTTCAGAACAAAGAGCCTGACATATTGCTTCTCCAGGAGACATGGCTTACTCCAAACCGCTCCAGGGGATTCGCTATTCCCAAATACACGTTTACTCGTAATGATAGGCCCAACTCCGACGGTTTCGGCGGCACCGCTATATATTACAAAAGAGGCTTCCATTGCTGTCCTCTCCCTAACCCTCCTCTCCTTAATATGGAAGCCACTGTGTGTAGATTGGCTAGACTGCTCATCTGACCATCATCATAGCTTCAGTCTACATACCATGTGGCTCCAGACCAACCCGCAGCGACTGTTAGGCCATTCTCGCCCTCGGCCATTCAGTCATTATGTTCGGAGACTTTAACTCCATACATACTGACTGGACGTGCCTATCGACCAACACCAGCGGTATCGCTCTCCTCGACATCACTAACTCACTTGACTTAGACGTCATATCCCCCATAACTCCCACTCACTATCCCAACAATCCGAACTACTCTCCTGACATCCTCGACTTTGCAATTGTCAAGCGAATCAATCTCGATCTCTGGTCTATCGAACCGCTCGATGACCTAGGTTCTGTCTGGCCACCGCCCCGTCTCACTCGTGCTAGGACTACCTAACGATATCGTCACCGCTCCTAAGACCTTTACCAACTGGAAAAGCTTTAAAAATACGTTAGTTTCAGCCTTAGAGGGCTCGAACTCTCCACTCGCGATCACGCCCGATCAATTACATAGCCCGGATAAAATAGATCCATTAGTCAACACTCTCACTGATGCTATCAACTCAGCCATCAGCGATAACGAAAAGGTTGCTAAGCAAGGTAAACCCACGCTTCCCCTAGCCGTTAGCAATCTCATTAAAGCCAAGAACGCGGCTCTCCGGAGAGCCAAGAAATATCCCACGCCCGCATACAGAACAGCTGCGAATCAGCTTCAACGTTAAGTTAGGTCTTGCCTCGCAGAACTCCGAGATGCTCAGATGAACGATCTTATGGAGAATATCTCCCCGTCCCACCAAGCGAATTATCGGTATATATGTATACAAGGTAGTAAGTATAATAAGTATATAAGTGTAGTAAGTATATAAGGTACGGAACTATAGGTATTCCCATCCCCTGGAAGCGCACTACCAAATACTTAGGCGTCACCTTAGATCAGACGCTTTCTTTCAAGCCACACGTCAATAGAGTAACGAAACTCGCGCGTTTTTACTTAAGCCGCCTATATAGTATGTTAGGTAGAAAAAGTAAAATGTCTTTCAGAAATAAAAGTACGCTTTATAAGGTCTACGTTAGACCCGTCATATCATATGCCTCGCCAATCTTTGCCCATGCCCAACCCTCCATCCTGTATAAACTGCAGGTAGTTCAAAATCTCTTCTGCCGCAGGGCCACAAAAGCACCTTGGTACGTGCGTAACGCGGACCTGTACAGAGATCTTGAACTACCTACAGTGCAACAGCACCTCAAAACACTCTCAGAATCGTTCTTCAAACGCGCCGAAACCATCCCAATCATCTTGTTCGAGATTCAGTCTCATATACTGCTTTCTGTCTTAGATTCGAAATTCAACGTCGCTAGACCGAGAAACGCGCACACTGGCGAACCCACGCAATCAACCCTAGATCTCGAAGCCCTTCAGGCCGCAAATTCTAATTCTAACGTAAATTCTAATTCTAACGTAAATCCGAATTAATGCAATTTTATTTTTCAATTTTAATGTTTTTAATTATTTACTTTTCATTTTGAGCACCTTCAGTGCTTTGAGTACCTTCAGTGCTATGTTAATCCCAGTGGATGACCCCTTGCTAGCGCGGCCTCTTTCTCCAGTTGGCCGTCGCTCAGATTAAGGCTGAGTGGCAAAAAATTGCACGAGCCGACAGGGGGCTTTTTAGTGGGCAGTGGTTCTGGTAGGCGTCGGGACGAGTCCCACATAACCTGGATCGCGCGCGCCAGTGTATGCGTCAGAGCATTTTTTATCCTCCTGCCCTTCCCGTGGAGGGGAACAAAAAAAAACTTATACATATTTGATATTAATATTTACTAACCTGTTATACATTCAAAATATAACTGAGTAAGAAAATAAACAATATTTTGGTTAGTAAACTAAAAAGCGGTTAAATCTTTTCTTAAGTTTTCACGATACATACTTTAAATAAAACACTTTTTACCGGATATTATCGCGTATATTTTAGTTAATTTTAAAATTATTTCGACGTTTCGGCATCTTTGCAGTTGCCGTGGTCACGATAGACTAAGGTGTTGTTCACACTGACCGATATCTAAATGGGAAATCCCATCACCACCCGAGCCAATTATCTGCCGTAGGCAACTCTTTGTTTCAGAGAGCACATGGAATCTGCGATCCCCAACACATTAATGAGGAACTCAACCACCTGGTTAAAGTGCTGCGGGATAACGATTTAAAAACACCGCGTCGCCGTCGCAGAAACCGCGTAAAGCCACTCACAGTTGAACGAAGACCAGCATTCCTGCCTTATATAAAGGGTGTTACTGACAAGATAGGAGGCATTCTTCGGCGAGCTTCAATCAAAACTATCTACAAGCCGCACTCAAAGATAAGCCAGCATCTTCGTCCAATAAAATCAAGCATCCCTTTACAAGATCCAGGCGTTTATAAAATCGACTGTGACTGCGGGCTCTCTTATATCGGTCAAACCAAACGAAATGTGTCAACTCGCATTAAAGAACACATCTCTGATGTTAAAAATAAACGAACCTCAAAATCTGCAGTTTGTGAACATTCCATAGACAAGCCCAACCATTATTTAAGATTTGATACCGTGAAGATCCTAGCAAAAGAGAAACATTTTATACCTAGGATGATCAGAGAAACTATTGAAATTAAAAAACATCCAAATTTCAATAGAGAAGATGGTTGGAAACTTTCATCAACATGGGATCCAATACTTAAAAACATCAAAATGAAAAACCAGCAAACTGTTAGACTGCAAACTCAGGACACAGTCAGTGCCTTTTGTGTCAATCCGGGACGTTATGCGAGAAGACTGAGAAACAGATGGCGTTAATATGTATTGACAATCATGTAGTTTTTATTACTGGCAATAGATGAACAACACCTTAGTCTATCGTGACCACGGCAACTGCAAAGATGCCGAAACGTCGAAATAATTTTAAAATTAACTAAAATATACGCGATAATATCCGGTAAAAAGTGTTTTATTTAAAGTATGTATCGTGAAAACTTAAGAAAAGATTTAATTACCCGCTACGGAGCGGTAGTTGCAAACAAAATACGATCGCTTGAGTGCATGAAGAAAAAGAAATCACGGCTGCTGACATCGTTAAACTTTCTCAAAAGATGTCGGGATAACAACCTTCTCCCGGTATGTGTGAGAATATCTCCGAAGAAAGACATCCGGGGGAGTGCCGAAATTCTTCACCAAGCAAGCAAAAAACTACTGATCAAGTTAATACAACAACATCGGTATGACATATTTCGAACAGACGAAATTATTCAAAATTCAAAAAACGATCTTGCATTGACTCTGTCCCATTCGGATTTCGCGAAAGTTGAAGATTTTACGAATAAAATAATAATAATAATAATAATAATAATAATAAAATGATTTATTTCCACAATTACAAATATATCACAAAGAAAATATAACATTTATCTTGGAAACAGGAAAAGACTCAGCATATTGCTTAAAAGCATACAAGGAGACACTTAGAAGCGCTGGTTTTCAGTCTTCCCCTACAAGTAAACAACAACACAACAATAACACACAACATTTTAGTTATATTTAACACAAAACAATGTAGTATGGCTCAGTACCTACATTACAATAAAAAAAAGCAAAGAATTAACCATATGTGGGTGCATACAAATTAAAAATATAATAATAATAATAATATATCTTTATTTATTAATATAAAATAAAACTTGATAAATAAAACATACATACACATTATTATATGATATACTTAATTATTCAGTGAGAAATATAGTGTTTTTATACATACATTTATTTATTTATATAGACTTTATAGTACATAGAATAAAAAAATTAGAGTATAATATAATATAATAAATAACCCATACATAGATCCAACACAACACGTACTATGTTTCACACCAGAGATAGTAAGTTGTTAGCTAGAATCACGCCCTCGCCCTGCTGTCTGTTTATGAGAATGCTTTTATATTTGACCTTGAAAGTGTGCACAGACATATGTTGGTGCAGCGGTGGAGGAAGATTGTTCCATATTTTGGAGGCTGAGTATTTAAAGCTACCTTTAAATCCCTCACTGTGGTATTTAGGTATAAGCAACAGTTTCAAATTTTTACCTCTGGTGTTGACATTGTGATATTGACTTGCCCAGGAGAGACAAGAATAAAAATAGTTGGGCCTTTGCTTGTAGACAATTTTATACACAAGTGTCGCCAGGTGAAGGTTTCTGCGTGTCTCCATGTTTAATATTTTAAATTTATTTAGATATGGTGTTACATGAGACCTTTTTGGCACGTTGTAACAAAAACGTATGCACGCGTTTTGGACCCTTTGGATTGCCCTTTTAGTTTTTGCATAGATGCGGGGACCGTACACTGTATCGCAATAGTTGAAGTTAGACAGTATAAGCGATTCCGCTAAAATAAGTCTAACTTTCTCGGAGAGATGATTACGAAGTGCATACAAGGATTTTAATCGATAAAAGCAGTTCCTAGTTTTAAGATTGATATGTTCCATATATCTCAGTTCCTCATCCATCAATAAACCCAAGTTCTTTGTAAGAGAGGTGTATGCAACAGAGCTGTTATGAATCTTAATTTCTGGTTTATACATTTTTATGCTTGCTATTTGACGCTTCGTACCAATTATTAAAAACTTGGATTTTGACGGATTTAGAATCAGATTATTAGCATCCGCCCATTTCTTTATTATTTTAAGGTCTTCATTAATTATTTGAACGGCTTTTGGTGTGTCAGCAGGATGAAAAGAGTGATAGAGTTGGGTATCATCGGCGTATAAATGGACGTTAGAGCTCCTTAGTTGTCCAGGGAGATCCGCAGTGTAGAGTGCAAACAAAATAGGGCTGAGTATGGAGCCTTGAGGTGTGCCATTAGGTATATGTTTTACTTGAGACTCTAATCGGCCTCCAAGCCCACTGTCCAGACTAACAAACTGTTTACGATTTTTTAAAAAGACGCAAACCATTCCAGAGATAGATCAGACACTCCGTAGTATCGTAGCTTAGCCAGGAGCAGAGTAGTATTCAAACAATCGAACGCGCGGGAAAAATCCAAGAGCACTAAAATACTGCCTTTTCCTTTATCGCTTGCATCAATCAAGTCGTCAGTCACCTTGGAGAGTGCTGTAGCTGTACTAAACCCTCTACGGAATCCGGACTGTACTGGCGGTAGAATGCCTTCATTTTCCAAGAAGCAAGTAAGCTGCGTACACACTGCGCGCTCGATAAGCTTAGACATAATGGGTAATATGCTAATAGGGCGGATGTCTGCATATGACTCAATACTGGAGGATTTCGGAAGTGGGATAACTTTTGCCAATTTCCATTCGTCAGGAAACTCTTTATTAATAAGTGATTTATTAATTAAATCAGTGATTACTGGCAAACTTGAAGGAAGTGTAAGCTTGATCATATTTATGGATATTTTATCGTGTCCAGAGGCATTTGTATGCACTGAATTTATTATTTTTAATATCTCGCCTTCAGTGCAGGTCCTTAATTCAAATTCCGTTTTCCCTAGTTTATTATTGTTAAAAAAATTGTATGCTTCAGAATTGAGTACGTTAGTGCCTGGTACGTCTAAAAAGAAATTATTTATTCTGTCGGGGTCCCTAAGGTGTTGAGGTATTTGAGGTTCATGTATTACAAAAGATGTAGTACTTTTAAGGTGGCGCCACATCTTAGCTGGCTGAGAGCTATTTTTATTTACATAAAATTCAAAGTATGCTTTTTTTTCTCTTTATATTGCACCTATAATATAATTTTTTAAAGCTTTATAGTAAATATGATGTGACTCGACCGTTGTTTTAAGGAATCTCTTTAATGCTTCATTCCGCAAGGATATCATAAACCGGATGTTGTCAGTAATCCATGGTTGTGGATTTTGTTTGACATGGAAGGTGCGCTCTGGGGCAAAACTATCATACAACTCCAATAAACATGTACCAAAAACCATCGCCATATTGTTAACACCATCAATTGCAGTCAAATCGCGCCACGGGAAATCGTGTATTAGTTTAGAGAAAAGAGCCTCATCTATTTTACCCAGGGAACGACTAGTGATATGTTTCTTTAATAATTTTGGTTTTTTTATGTTCACTTCAGCTAGGACTAATGCGTGATCGCTTAGAAGGGGGTTGTGGTGTACCTTTATATTACTGCAGATCTGTGAAGAGTCTGTAATAAATAAATCTAACAGGGTCTTTGAATCTTTGGTGATACGGGTAGGTTCTTTAACTAGCTGTTCCAATGCGTGTTGGTTTAGGAAAGTCAGCAATTCAGGGGCTTTACCTTTTAAAGGATTTAGTAAATCCACATTAAAATCCGTCAGGATAAATAAATGTTGACAATATCTAAAGGCATTAATTGACTCACTCAGACAGTCGATGGCGGCGGCGACGGACAGTACAGAGTTGGAGCGGTAGGCGGCGCATACGGCAACGCGCACGCCGACCGGCAGCGCCACCTCCAGCCACAGCTGCTCGAGCGCACCGGCGGGGTGCGGGCGCACGCGCGCGCGCAACCCCGCGCGCACGTAAAACCCCACCCCGCCGCCGCGCCGCAGCCCCTCGCGTGGGCTATGTTTAAGAGTGTAGTCCGGTATGACATTCGTGAATTTTTCTTCACCAGCCTTCAACCATGTTTCGTTTAGCGCTAGTAAATCTGGCTTTAAGTTTTCAATGGTAAGTAAAAACTCTTCCTTATTCGTATTCAGCGATCTAACATTAATCAGTCCTATATTTAAATATTTTTTAGCTTTCAGAACCATACTGAATAAGTAAGATGATAAAATCTACATTTTTTTGAAACAACTCTATTAAATTGTATCGAATATTGGGCCATATTGTACATACATTCTGTATTATAATGGTTGAACTTGAAATATTCGCTATAAAGTAAAAATATGTTACCGTAAAATATGATATATGCTTTTATATACTGAGTATATAATAATATTAAGACATAAATACATACTATCACCATCATAAGGTCAATTTTAAAACAATATAAAAGAGAAACGCAACACTTCGTAGGTAACATAAAGCTCAATTTAAAACTAATATGATATTTTATCATGTTTAGAGTATTTGAACTATTATTATAATTGAAAGTGATTTTAATTTGTAAACCAAAAAATAAGTTAATAACCCAAGGAACTTGATTATGATAACATGGGTTTTTATTGTTTTTTCCAATTAATAATTTAGATATCGAATACAAGAGAAAAAAAACTAGATATGACATGTGCAAAAAATAACGAATATTCTTATACAGTACGAAAACAGGCAAGATCTTTCTCGTCAGCTATTTTATGTACCGGTTTTCCTTCCGTCTTCCGCGCCAATATAACGCCATTTTTAATCCACACATACCTCCAACTGTTATGTTTTGCCTCCATTCTCGCCTTACTGAGTAACATCCGGTTGTGAGCTGTCAATCTATCATTGATGTAGATGCGCGAGGCTGGAGGCTCGCCGGGTAGGTTCATGTCAGCGGTGGAGAGCTGGCGGCGCGCGCGCGCAGCCTGCAGCACCCGCTGCTTGACCGCGCGCCGCGACAGTCGCAGCACGATGGGGCGAGGCCGTAGGCGCGCACCTTCGGAATTAACCGCATTTAGCTGTCGAGGACCCGCTCTAAATGCTTCAACAATTTCCGTTTCGTCGAGTTTTGTACCAACTTTCACAGCAAGTACATTAGCAAGGTGGAATAAATTTTCTCCGCCGCTCTCTGGTATGCCTATTATTTCTATATCATTTGCTAATGTATCTTGCTCTCTGCCATTTAACTCTTTTTTTAAACCTTCTACAGTCGATTCTAGTACTTGAATAGCATCAATGTTTAATTTTTGGGTAGAACAGAGATTATCATGAATATCTTCTATAGCCTGAATCCTATCTTTACAAGCTGATATCTCAAGTCGTATCTCTGCTAATTCGCCTCGGAATTTCACCAATTCTTTCGTTGTATCCTTCATTTGTTCTCGACAACAACGGATCTCTGACATAAATTTAAGGATGGTAACTTTATCTATAATTTCATCTTCATTGCATTCACTCTCCTTAACCAACTTTTCAATAGAGTCTATTTCAAAATATGAATTATCCCTTGATGTGGGTCCTATCGGGGTATTAGTATTATCCCGTCGTGGCAGCTTTACCGAACAGCATGGACATATCCAGTCCTTTTTAACGTTTTCACCAGTGCCAATAGCAACGCAATTTTTGTGGTATTTAACTTTGCACTTATTGCAAACAGCGCCCCCTGTTGTCGAAATAAATTTACCACACGCCCCACACTTATTCATATCGACTGTTTATCTGAAGAGTCACAATAGTTCAGATCTAAAGGGCTAGATGGCGCTATTTAAAAAAAAACTCTACTGTTTATGTGATTTTATTAATTATAAGGAATGCAGAATAAGGAAGAAGAATAACAACTGCAATATGTTAAACGCCACAATTACACATAGTTTGCCCAATAAATAGTAGATTTTTCACTAGTAATGTCCACAGAACAGGATTCGAGATGGTGTAAACACGCACAGGAACTGTTTTGTTTTTACACAGTAGAAATAACTTTTTCACTTTGTCTCCATTTACACATACTATGCAGGGTATTATTTACTCCAAACTCACTCGTTCATGAAAAAATACTTGTTGTAAACTCACTATTTTAATTAATTAATATAAAAGCTAAAGTTTACTGTTTCTCACAACTACCCTCTTACCTCTTACTTATAAAAGGGCGTACTATGTCTACAACATCTATAAAAATAAACAAATTAGCAAATTTCAAAAACTCAATAACAAAAGGATGACTCATGAACCCTTTCAGCCTTCAATTAGCTCAACCACAGAGAATCAATCAACTTTTTCGCTTGAACGTACAGTTGTCAATGTGTCAAAACAAACATTGGAAACAAATGTTATAAAAGTTTTATCGAAGGGCTTAAATTTTGCACCAACTCCGTCTAGAATACCGGTAGAAGACATAATCTGTCGCGTAGAAGACTGTCTTTTCACAAACAAACTTTCAAAGGAAGATTCTGAAAGTATACGGCAAGATATCTCCGGCGTATTAAGACGCAATAGTCTACCGAAATCGAATCTTTCCAGAGAAGAGCGCCTTGCATTGAAGACCTTACGCAATAATGACGAGTTAACAGTTCTCCGTGCAGATAAAGGAAATGCTACCGTAGTGATGGATACATCTGAATATAACGAAAAAATCTTGGAGTTGTTAGCGGATGAAAACACATACAAAATGGTGAATTACGACCCCACCAACAGGATTATGAAGAAAACATCCACTTTAATACAAAAACACAAAGATTTGTTACATTTAGATGTGAAAAAGTTAACACCAGCAAGTGCAAAACCACCAAAATTGTATGGGTTACCAAAAATACACAAATCTAAAGTACCTTTGAGACCTATTGTGAGCCAGCTAGACACACCAACTTACAAGCTGGCCCAGCACTTAGCAACCTCACTCACAACTGCGAGGAAAGACAAGTGCATATGTAAAGGATTCTTACCATTTTGTTAGTGACCTTAAAAATCTCAAGTTAACTAACAATGAAACTTTGGTTAGCTTTGATGTGTCGTCTCTATTCACCTCACTACCTGTTAGAGACTGCATTGATATAGTAAAAAGGAAGCTAAGTGAGTCAAACTTGCCCGAGGAATATGCAGAACTATTAGAGCTATGTTTAACATCTGGCTACTTCATGTGGAATAACAATTACTACATTCAAATTGATGGTGTTGCCATGGGGTCTCCGGTGTCACCTGTTGTAGCTGACATTTACATGGAGAACTTCGAGGAGCAAGCGCTCCGAATGGCACCTGTTGTGCCGAAGATATACAAGAGGTACGTTGACGACACCTACACTATATTACCTAAGCATGAAGTGACTGCATTCCTAAACCACCTCAATTCCCTTAATTCTAAAATTAAATTCACTATGGAATTGGAGCAGGAGAACAAATTAGCTTTCTTAGATGTCTTAATACAAAGAAATCCTGATGGTACACTTAGCCATACTGTTTATAGGAAACCCACCCACACTGACCGATATCTAAATGGGAAATCCCATCATCACCCGAGCCAATTATCTGCCGTAGGCAACTCTTTGTTTCAGAGAGCACATGGAATCTGCGATCCCCAACACATTAATGAGGAACTCAACCACCTGGTTAAAGTGCTGCGGGATAACGATTTAAAAACACCGCGTCGCCGTCGCAGAAACCGCGTAAAGCCACTCACAGTTGAACGAAGACCAGCATTCCTGCCTTATATAAAGGGTGTTACTGACAAGATAGGAGGCATTCTTCGGCGAGCTTCAATCAAAACTATCTACAAGCCGCACTCAAAGATAAGCCAGCATCTTCGTCCAATAAAATCAAGCATCCCTTTACAAGATCCAGGCGTCTATAAAATCGACTGTGACTGCGGGCTCTCTTATATCGGTCAAACCAAACGAAATGTGTCAACTCGCATTAAAGAACACATCTCTGATGTTAAAAATAAACGAACCTCAAAATCTGCAGTTTGTGAACATTCCATAGACAAGCCCAACCATTATTTAAGATTTGATACCGTGAAGATCCTAGCAAAAGAGAAACATTTTATACCTAGGATGATCAGAGAAACTATTGAAATTAAAAAACATCCAAATTTCAATAGAGAAGATGGTTGGAAACTTTCATCAACATGGGATCCAATACTTAAAAACATCAAAATGAAAAACCAGCAAACTGTTAGACTGCAAACTCAGGACACAGTCAGTGCCTTTTGTGTCAATCCGGGACGTTATGCGAGAAGACTGAGAAACAGATGGCGTTAATATGTATTGACAATCATGTAGTTTTTATTACTGGCAATAGGTGAACAACACCTTAGTCTATCGTGACCACGGCAACTGCAAAGATGCCGAAACGTCGAAATAATTTTAAAATTAACTAAAATATACGCGATAATATCCGGTAAAAAGTGTTTTATTTAAAAAGCGGTTTTTGCGACACATTTATGCGACCAATCGCTGAAGTAAAATGAAAATACATACTTCCATTATTATTTTATACTGATCTTTCAATTGAGATTTACGTCTCTGTGTTATTCATTGCTACGTTTCCTTCCAGGTTAAAGCTGTTTTATTAGGTTACCTATCCGTCAGTTGCGTAATTTATTTTATATTTAACTTTACTAAAGAATAATGTAAGAATTTGGTATCCAAACTTCACTAGTTCGAAATGACCTAATATGAAGAATAATAACTTATTTTTTTTATTTGTATACATAGGTTACAGTATATCATCGTTTCTGGGGTCTCTGTAATATAACATTGCCTTAAGACTATTGACTTAAGGTCACGGATGGAAACTTGATATAGACACACTTTTAAAGAATTTCCCTTTATTTGGGCACTACAATATTTAGAATGTGTGTCTAAAATTATATCATTTATTTATTATCGTAACTGAGACACACTTTCATTCAAGTTTCATACGGTTTCATGGAATCCGGAAGATATCATCAATACCACGCTTATTAGACGTTGCTATGAGAACAAATTAAAGTTTTGGCATTTTACATTTAAGTTCACTAATATAGAATATTTTATGAAAATTATATCTATTAGCGTTAATGATGTTACTCGAAGTCAGAAGTATGAACTTCATTAGAAGTAATGATCTAGTCGTGATATATACACCCAAACACAAATTGCAACTTCATGGTTATAAAATTTAAGCCGTTACGATACGTGAATAAATATCCAATAATGTGACTCGAAGTCTTGTAACTCTGCTGAACTTGGCAGACAACAACTGCGAAGACACCTCGTAGAAAAGGGTTGATTATATGACTTATGTTTTTGAAATTTAAAAATCTATTATTTATGTCCATTATGATGGGATGATGGATGAATTATCAACGTCAAAATAAAGATTAACAGTTACACATTTTCCTCTTGACGATTCTACTACATATATCTAGAACAGAACATCTTTTGGGATTATTTGTGGTGGATTCTTATAGAGTTTTATGAAACATTAATATTGCCACTACTGTACGTGAAAATAAGTAAAAATTTATCTCGTGCTTTAGGAAACTATTTACTATATAATATAGAAATATAGATCATCTCCCTTTGAAGGTTTTTTACAATAATAAACGAAACGACCAAAGAAGTGACATTATTAGCATTTAGTTTAATTCTATTATTCGTATAATAACCCATGTTATATACTATTAAAATATTTTTATGTTTGGAAAAAAAGGGTTAAAAACTAGTGCTGTCAAGAGTAGGGATTGCTTCCAATAATTCCTGTAAGAAAAATAAGAATGTTCAAAAAAAATAGTTACTAACTGAAACCGATTCAATAATTTTCTTGTAATATAAAGTTGAATTTGGCGAAAAACTTTCCACACCAACCCTCAGACAATTATTTATATTTTCATATATATTTTCATTATATTTCCACCGTGGCACCAGTGCTGCAGAAACGGCTCGAAGTATTAATGCTGATATGGCGGCAGTGTCGCAAAAGAAAACACAATGCGTTTTTGGTTCCAACGTTTTCGTTCTGGAAATTTCGACCTGCGTGGGCGGCCGGAGATCAAATTTGATAATGAAGAATTGAAGCCTATTGTAAGCGGATCCATCGCAAACCACGTCTGAGTGAGCTGTAGGCTGCGGTGTTAGTGACAAAACTGTTTCAATCCACTTAAAGCAAATTAGGAAGGTGAAAAAGCTTGAGAGGTGGGTGCCTCATGAATTGAGTGCAGTAATCCGACAAACGCGCGTCGACTGCTGCGTTACATTACTCAACCGGTACAATAATGAAAAGAGTTAAAGTCGAATCATTACCTGTGGTCAATCGCTCTAGGCCACTGCTGCTTCGGGGCAATGCTAGACCACACACTGCACAACAGACGGCTACCTAAGTAGAGGAGCTTCAATTGGAATATCTAAGACATCTACCGTACTCCCCGGACCTTGCCCCGATAGATTACCATTTTTTACGTAATTTGGATAAGTTCTTGCAAGCGAAAAAACTGAACTCCGATGGGGCGGTGGACTGCCCCTTCAAAGATTTTATTGATTCCCGTCCGAATGGTTTTTTTAGTAAAGGGATCAATGAACTACCTAAGAGATGGCAAAAGTGCCTAGATGGCAATGGTACATACTTTAATTAAATAAAAATATTACATTTTTGAAAAATTTACTTTATGTTCCCTTACAAAACGCCAATTTCATATGTAATGAATACATTGTGATTCTTGATAATTCCTTTTGTTACCACCTATAAAGCTATAAATTTGATTCGATTTGATTTGACTCAAGATGCTTGCCAAACGTTGGAATGGCCTTTAGTTGGAATGGCCTTTGTTCCAGTTATTGTACTGGCTGTTCTTGTCTTTAATCGGAATACAAACATAAAGGTGATGATTATGGGAAGTAGTCCCGCCGCAGACAAGATATAAAAAAATAACTCAACTACCATTAAATACATATAAAATCTAAACAACTTTGAACTTTACAAGTAACAACAAATAAATATAAACATAACAACATACTGCATCGGATAGTTCGCGACAAACCAAAGTCATTATTACACGAACAAAGCTTACACGCGCTTGTGCACTTTAAGTAGAACCTTATTTAAACCGACTTAGTGCTTAGTTTCACAAGATTTAGCCGACATAAGGTACCGTGTAACTATATTTATTTTACGAAACTTGAACGGAAGATAAAGTTGCCGAAGTTATCCCAAGTTTGAAGTATTAAACGTGTACATGAAACTTCCTTCCAGTTTACTGTAGTTGAACCTTTTTACACTTTAGGGACCTCAAGTTTTAATAACTCGGTAACGTGCAGGTGGTTTGAAGTGCAGCAGGTTTTTTATATCGATAGCTAGTTCAGTTTTGAGATTAGATTTATTTATTGTGAGAGGAGATGGTAATCGCTGGTTTCAGAGTTGATGATGCCAACACCAAAAATTTAATAGCCTCTGGCGTAGAATAAAGACTGTGATCTTGCAACGACAACCACAACCGGTTTGAAGTCGTCTCCAAAGTACGGGAACGGTCAAGATCGAATGCCGCTGGCGGTGAGCCAAAGTGTTTTTGATGACCGGCAAGCTCTAGTGAAAGCTGAAAACTGTGTGCGATACGCCTACGATATCCTACGATAATTTACATAAAAAAATAAATTAGGGTTACTAGACAATTACATCACACACATTAAAAAAATAGTGTTCATTTATTTATTGTATATCCATTGTTTTGTCTACATTAATGACAGAAGAATAATTGTTCAATAAAATATTTCAATTATAATATTCAAAATGGCCAAATTTTAAAGTAGGTCTTGGACTGTTTCCATCGTTATTATATTTGAAATGTCGTGCGCGAACACAATTCTTGCTATTTATAATAAATCTCTTTAAATATATCAAAATACCGAGCCGATTTCAGAAATACCCCTAACTTTTTCAACTCCTTTTTTCCTAACATTCTCTCTCACGCAATAAAATTCTATCTCAAATTCACTCAGACAAAAGCGGGATAAAAAGTTAATTCCATCTGAATCACCGGGTGATTAGAAGTTACACCGGAGCGATGATTCTGAAGCACTTGTCTGCACATTATCCACACGTCCCGCTTAATGACCGTTCGAGATGTTCGTCGAGTGGAGGGATTAGAATTTTGTAGTCACTGGAAGCGGTTCGAGTTACCGTTTTAGGCCTTTGACAAGGAAGGTGTTGGAATTTTGATGCTTCTAGGTGGTGGATGGATAAAAAATATGTAATTCTACGTTGTTGTTGTTATTTTACTTATTTGTTTTCGAAATTAATGCAACACGAAGATATACATAGAAATTAAGGACTGTACCTCACTTCCGACACTATGTTTTAAATTACTAAAAATTCTTCCTTTCGATTGCTTACCAAGCAAAATTAAGTTAAATCTCAATAATACGAGCTGGTGATAACATGTAGAAAGGAATGTTACCGTAACGGAAACTGATGGTATTCATATTTATTAAATCTACTACAAAACCTCATACCACAAGACCTTTGCTAACCCGTGAAATAATAATAACCTTCTTCCAAATCATGATGCCCCAATAATATTTCTTATTTTTGGCATGTCGACAAACAACAGCCTTTCCAGTAGCCAAACATCCACGTGCGCACGTGCAGAACGCCACAGTCTAAAAGTGCACTTATCGTTATTACGCATGCAAATCTAAACTGTGCAGCATCATCTGCCCCGGTAACATGGTTAAACTGGCTAAGTTGGTACTCTGTGTGCCGGCGAAATTTGTAGGGTAACAGGACTGCCCGATCAATGCTGTAATTTGGCTTTAATCGTATTGTTTCGTAGCACCTGCATTTTAAGTATTTAGGTATAGTAGGATAATGAGGTAACTATAGGAAGAATTATTGACTTTTAAAGAATTAGGCTTTTTTATATTTATCATTTTGGCGAGAATTCATCTCTAAGCGTCTATCTATAAGACGCCATTACGGATTACTCAGTCGGGTCCTTGTTCTTTTAGGGTCTTATTTAGGTTTTAACCAAGTTAACTGTAACCAATACATACACATTTGTATATATACTTGCTAAGCCAAGCACTTACGACAGCAGAACTAAAATAATTATAAAATCAGCAGAAAAATCACTCTCAGCTTTAAACTAAAGTTACCACCTCCACAAAATTACCCAAAAATCCTAATCTCTGAAATATCGCCATCTATAATGTGGCTTCAAAAAGGAATTACCATATTCCAACCATCTCCAGTCTCTAACCCCCCCGAGTAGTATCATAGATTACCTGAATAAAAGTCAGCCTGCCTTTCAAATTGCAAGGGTCATAACAGATAAAAACCCTGGTAGAAATTTATTGGCCTCTTTGTCCCTATAGGGAGGGTATTGAATGGGGTCCCTAGTGTAAAACAAAAGAATAACCCTCCGAAACGTGTAGTGAAAGTTAATAAACGAAACTTTGAAAAATAAAGAAAAATAAGTATTTTTTGTTGGTGGTATGAGAGAAGTATTTGGAAGTTGTTGTATCAACATGTTTTTAAAATGTTTTCTGTTTCAATACCTAGATATAAAAAAAATTAAAATATATTCGCAACTACCATGCATTGTTTCGTAGAATATTTAAGTTATAAATTCAAATATGAAATTTTTAGACAGTGAAAATTTTTGAGATATTGCTTATAAAATCCCATCCCATAGTCAGCCATTGACTGGTTCTTTACACTTGTGAGTTTTAATATTTATTTATTTTTTTTCTAATTATTTTTGTACTAATATCTATAACATCTATAAGATGTATTAACAAATGGGCCAAGGTGCTACAATAAAGAAATTTATTATTGTTATTATTGGCTCATTCTTTATAAATTGTAATTGTAATTGTAATGTAATTGTTAAGGTACACTATATAAAATAAATAAGTTAACAGTAAAATAAGTCCAGTTTCTGATAGGTAACAAATAAACAAACTAACTTGTTCAAAACAATAACATTTTCTGCTGACAAATAAAAACATCCAAAAACCAAGCTTTTTTTATAACTTAAGCTTGAATTCGGAATTTATTCAAACGCTTGTAGCTTACTGACTTACCGCACTAAATAATACATTAAAACTTGGCTCCTGCACTTGTGGTAATAAGCACAAAACTTATACAGGGTGCTTCGATAATCCAGCGAAGTCACGAAATAATGAAATAAATTTTGCTTTCACCCTTTGGTTACTGCATCTACCATGTTTGAAAACTACTTTTACTATAAATGACATTTTACTTTGTATATTTGTTACGCAAATGAAGAGCTATTTTTGATTGAACTCATAAAACAATATTATTCACAATCTAGCGTTTTTCCACGAATTCATGTGGGTATATTTTTGTTCCAATCCGAAATACACCACCTGAGGGATTTAATTTCGAGCAGACTTAAATGGCAGTAAAAATACCTTCATATTAATCATTATCATAATCGACGCCTACATAGCAATAAGCTATTTTATGTATGTTTTTGTTAAGCTTTATAGGTACAACACCAAAAAGACACCATGTATACATTTTATAATTTTATTATTTGTAAACAGAACTTAAACTTTTAAGTACATTACCGGCTTTCGACGACATAAAACGGGAGCCCTCCCTCATCATCATTAAAAGACGCATTCTACGTTGCCAACTTTACGTTCATCCAACGGGTTGAGACCCTGTTGCCATGGCACTTTGTACGATAATTACCGCCTCTCAAGTTCGTAGTTTTCGTTTTTTCGAGAACTTCTCGAAAAGTTCGATCGTTTAGCGCACTTTGAGTTACAAAGTGACATTTTGTTGTTGAAGTAATGGGCTTTTTATGTTTTTTAATAAAGGATTATGTTAGCACTGTAGTTAACTGAGAATAAAGACTTTGATGTCTTCCGAGAACAGGAAATTCAAACAACTCCAGCGGCATGTATAAATTTTTCTTAGGTTGAACAATTGAGATCCATTCAGCGTTTTATTCATATGGTATGGTTTAAATTCTGGTACACCGGTGAAGTGTATAAAGCTTTAGGACCACAAACATAACAAAATTTGATTTTAAAGAAATTATGAGTTAATAAATACTGAAGTCATCTTCTTCATCATCAGTCTTCACCTTCCACCAGATGACGAAATGGACGGATGAAAACCCGCTAATCTACAATTAATGAAATGTATGAACAGTTTAACCTACAGTAAAATGACAATTCGAACCAATTCATATAAGGCTTCGAATTAAAGTTTGTACTGTAGAAAGAGGAAAGAAAATGCGTTTAACAGATTATTCTTAAGATTTACGATTCATTATATTAAATATTTAACGAGGTCATAAGTGACTAATCATGACAGGCGTCTTGAAAGTTATGGCAAACAATCTCAATTAATTTAATTTCAATCATCTCCATCTTTTTTTTAGTCTGCAACCGTGGCGTTCAGGATTAACACAGAAAGTGCTGACAGTGTCTTGAGCTTGCAAAGATACCAAAACTTGGAGTTAAATGTTAAAATATAATCAAACGTTATAAAATCTGATGAAAAACTGTTTAATAGTTTATATAATCAGGAACGATGAAGACACGAATAAAAGAGAATGGCAGACTGGGTACCCAGTCATATTTATATAAACCGGGCTATATTTAGTTCATAGGTCAATATTAGACACGTATTTATCAAGCTCAAATATTGAGATAGTTGTTGGGGATACTTAGAAATGTAATAAATCCAATTATTCCCGTTACAACGCCATATATTTTTATCGACATCCAGAAAAATTATACTCTGACAATCTGTCAAACTTCAAAGACATTGAGCCGCCATTTCAATGAGCCCTTATAAGTTCAGGATTAACACAGAGTGAGCTGACAGTGTCTTGAGTTTTGGTCTTTTTTTATTTCATGTTTTAAAGTATGAGATCCCATGTTGAAGAAAGCTTCCAGCCATTTTCACGATTGAAATTAGGGTGTTTTAATTTCAATAGCTTCATCTGATCATTATATAAACGTATGAACCCTTTAACCGTATTCGTCTTATTAAGTAAACAACGTTTTCACGTCTTTTTCATGTGTTTTTTGAGGTTAGATTATAATTTCGACTTTTTATTCCCAACTTCTATATAAATCTTATGATTGCATTTCGATTATCCATCATTCAAATAGTTACACCCACATATTCAATTTGAGATACGTGAATGCTCTGCGAAAATAAAAGCGGTACTGACAATGTATATGAGTTTGCCAATATTCTTTTTAAGGTAAAAACAATTTGTCATTATGATTTGGTCCATTCTGAATCTTCTACGAGTTTTAACAAACGGTAACAATCATATAACTCAAACGAATCCTAAGACGCGATCTTACTATTTACAAATAACCTCAATTCGTAGAACACAATCATCTTATGAGCGAACAGCCTACATAGTAAATCGGTAGAGTAGCCGGAATTAGCACATTTTATCACCGGCCTCAGACCCGAGTTCACGTGGGGTCTCATTCTTTATGCAAATCCACCGGCTTTTCAGGACTTTTCAGTTTTAGACACGGTGTTCTGTACTTAACTTCTGTTTGGTTTCAAGTTATTTATTATTTTTAAAGGGTGGGCAGGATTATTTGGGATTCTGAGCTGAAATGTGGGTTATTTGTGAATTTTAATTTAAGTCGTTTTTAGAGGTAGATTAGGATAGCTGGATAAGGCTTTTTTTATCGTCGCTAAATTAAAACAAAGTAGCAAGTTTAATTAGTATGTGTATATATAGGTGTACTGTTACGGCGCGGGTCGGAGAAGTGTTTTTAAAAAAAAATATTTTAATGACACTAGAATAAAGTTTATTTATAAGAATAAAAAGATATTGAAAATTCACAAAGAAATAGAAATTGAAATTGACTTTAGATATCAACCCGTGTAGTTACTTCGAGATATGAACCGAGACTCAAAAATATATTAATTAAATCTAAAACGACAAAACTGAAATATGATCACTTTGTTTACTGTAAGAGCTGCATCGTGGGAATGCAACTCAGCAGTTTCATATACATTATCATAGTGTGAGCATATGTAACACCCCCCACCTTAAGACTGAACATCACCCTTAAACTGTGATGTGAAGTTAGAACAAGGGTTGTTATCTATAACAAAAATATGACATTATAATTTTAAACCAGTTAAGATACACAATATTTAAAATTCTAAAGACTAAATTTAAACAATATAGAAGTACACATTACGAAAAAGTGATAAAAGAATTGAATTAAACACGAGTACAATTTAATTGTTATAAACTTAAGTTTCCTGAAATTTACTAAATCTAGTCTCAATTTAAAGATAAGCTCTACGTAGAGAAATAATGTGCTTATTATAATAAACTAAAATAGGACTATATGATAAACTAAATTTACATTTCTAAGTTTAGCGACATAGCATAGTGTTATACAAAATGTCAGGTAGCTTGAGAAACCACATAAAATATTTAGAAAACAAAAACATATTTGTTACTTATTTAAGGTTTTAAAACAAACTCAACGACTTAGTAAAGTGAAGATAAAGACATTTTAAAAGTAACATATAATAAGAGTAAGTACAACATTGTAAACATCAAGTAGTAGTGTATTAACATTCACTACTATAGAAAGTTACGAAACACTTAAACATAGGATTCATAAAGACATAGGCCAGGAAATATAGTAGCTTACTGAGTATACTTAATTATTTATCAAAGCAATTACTAATAAGTACAATACCTAATTATAAACATACAATATTAATTATAAGATTAAGTTATAATATTACGTTTCGACATTACAGGCAAAGATCTAACAGAAAGTTCGTCATCCTTTGAATTAATGATTTCTTGTAAACTATGCATTTTATTTGTAACTTTCTTATCTTTTGAATTATGACATTGGTTGTAAATTTGTATACAATATGAGTTAGGATTCTTTTTACAAAAATATCTTCGACTTTTAAACAAAATGTATAATAAGAAAAGAATACCTAAAACATAGGAAATCGACAAATAGTGTGTAGAGTATTTTTGAAAGTGTGAAGGACTTTCAACATTGTTTAATTCATTTTCAAGCTGTGACAAATGGACACTAGCGTGAAGCAAAGAGTCTAAATTATTTAGAGCAGATAATTTTACGAAAGGTAATTTAGATAAGGTTTTATTAATTTTTGACTTTTCACAACAATCGTCAAGAACAATATTGAAATTAGAAATTTTATTCGTAGTGATATTAAGACTTATGCTATCTTTAGGAATCAGTTGTAAAGTTTTATAAAAAGCTTTGCAAGACTTAGGCAGGTGTAATATTCCTGTACCAAAAAGAATTTCATCATAAGGTTTGACATCATTTTCACATGTTATATGACATTTGCCAGGGTTTGATTGGACAAAAATCCATCTACCGTTACTAATTTTATGGAATACATCGATAGAGCCATACAACAATTTTATTTCACATAGACTTGGCAATTTATTTATAACTTCAGTAAGTAAAATAGTTTCACACACTGGGTTTGTTATTGTAGAAAGAACATTGTCTAGTTCACACAGATAACACTTGTTACTTATCACTTTACACTTGTCAACACTTTCTAACAACGAGTAAAACATTCTATCATCCGTTAATGCTACATAAGGTTTATTCGGAGACACAAGTGCATACGTATCGGGTTTCAATATGTCGTATGGTACTGGGAATGGTATAACGTGATAAAGATTATAAACTTGAGGAATAACAAGAGGTATTTGAATTATAAGTATTACTTTATTGTCATGGAAGTAGCAATGTAATTTCGAAACATCGATAAGCTCGTGTATACTTTGTAAAGATAAAGAAGTAGGTAATTCATAGTGTTGGGGTAAATAATTCATGTGTTTATCCAATTCGTTATATAGCTGATGCGGACTTAGTACAGTTGGATGCAAAATGTTCATTTTACTAAATAAAATAATATTATTTACGTCATCGATATCGAAAGAGAGTGTTATAATAATACTTTCTAAAGAGTTCATCAAAGAATTGAGTTTAATTTGAATTTGAAGTTTATCATTAGAATTACTAAGATTTTCGAAGGCTTTTTGTATAATATCTAGATTTTCTATTAACTTATTTTGATTTTCACTAACTCTAGACATAGTGTCATTGAATTTGGACAAAGTGGACTTTATGATATGAATATTGTCCTTCATGAGATAAATTAAGCGTTTTTCGTCTGACTGTACTTGGTTGATTGCATCTGAGTATTTTACTGCGTCATCATTGTCTAGAGTTCCAAAGAAAATTTTTAGAATTGAGCCACCAGCGTCGAACCAACCACGCTTAACACGACTAGGTTTTTCTGACTGTATAAGATACGAAATGGATGAAAACTTCTTAATATTATTATTATGTTGGCTTTGCAAAGAATGGTAAGAATTAAGGCAGTCAACTTGAACTCTAGAGGATTGAAAAGATTTACAGAGAGATAACAGTTTTTCTAAGAAATATCCTATATCGTTAATATGAGGTTGCACATGACTTACGTCTAAATAAGTTATAACATTCCAATTATTATTTGTAAATTTTATATCTAAAGTTTTATCAAAGTATAAGCCTGGACTTCCGTGTATATTAGTCACGAACTGGCACTGATAACAAGGTATGGTAAACGTCAACCTGGAAAGAAATAAAAGTTTACTGTGGTGGTGCTGGCTTTATTTCATCGTAGTGATGACGTACATATTTACGATTTATTAATAATGTTACAGTATGATTGCCGTTGATTTTAATTATTTTAAATGGACCTTTCCAGACGGGCGACAGGGCTTTGTTTTGTTTGTGATGGCAGCGTAAATAAACATAGTCGCCTGTATTATAAGTTATCGGTTTTGTGTGAGTATCGTAGTAACGTTTTGATTTCTCTTTCGAAGATTGTATGTTATCTAAAGCTGTACGTCTACTATAGTATAACCGGTGATTTAATGCTCTAATATAATCTGTGTATGTATCATTTTCTAAGGAATCTATGCTTTTAGGAATATAGGGTTTAAAACCGAATAAAAGTTCAAGTGGCGAGAAGTCTGTAGTTGTATGAACGTTAGTATTGTAGGCTAACATAGCTGTAGGTATGTATAAGTCCCAGGTCAGTTGGTTATCACTTATGTAAGATCGCAAATATTCTTTTAAAGTAGAGTGGCTTCTTTCTAATGCGCCACAAGTTTGGGGATGATACGGGGAAGCTAAGATATGTTTGATGCCAAAAAGTTTTCCTAATTGTTTAAAAATTTCGGAACAAAAGTTAGTGCCTTGGTCGGTTACGATTAATTTAGGAATACCTACATGAGAGATAAAAAGAACAAAACATTTAGCGGTTTCTTCGGCTGAGCAAGTTAACATAGGATAGGCCTGAGAATATTTTGTAAGGTCATCTTGTAAGGTCAAGATGAATTTGTATTTATTATTTTGCGTTTCAGGTAAAGGACCGACAATATCTAAATAAACTTTTTCGAAAGGACGGGTTGCAGAGGATGTGATTATCATAGGCGCTCGATTTGTACCTCTTAAAGGTTTATTAATTTGACAAGATCGGCAGTTTCTAACGTAGGATTCTATGTCGTGGTACATGTTTTTCCACCAATATATACTTTTTAGTTTTTCTAACATTCTATTAATTCCTGGATGACCCGCAGAAGGTGAGTCATGGTGTTCTTTAAGGATTCTAGGTATTTCGTTAGGAGTTGGATATATGATATTATTTTTATAAATATGAATTTTGACACCTGTGCCGTGAAAAAGAAACATTAACATATTATAAATTTTAGTGTAAGAGATTTTGTTAAATGGGTCTTTAAAATCAGAGATGGCGAATTCTTTTTCTTCCAAATACCACGTCGTAATCATATCTCTATAATCGCGTAATAAATTAAAAATAGCTTTATAATTAGTTTCGTCGTAAAAATGAACTTTTGTAAATAAATGTGTAAAAACATGTTTTTCGTTAGATGTAGATAAGTATGTATATAATTCGCGTTCGCAATCATGTATATTTTCCTGTGAAATTTCTAAAATATCTTTACAATAAGGAATCGACTCGTCGAGGTCAATTGAAGTAGGATAGCAAATCATTTTAATCTTTGTTTTTAAGAGTGACTCGTTGTGTTCCTGAATAATAGTATCGTAACGAATTTGAGGTTGTTTGCAGATTTCTAAGAATTTTTCGTATGATTCAGAGGAATTATTATTAGAGGCGGACGAGCTCGGAGGATTGTTTGTTAAAGAACTTGGAGACGAGTTAGGTAAGTGAGACGGGCTTTGGGAAGGATTATTTTGGTCAAGAGCTAGGATAGGATTTCTGGATAAAGAATCAGCGTTGCAATTTAGTTTACCTTTTTTATAAACAATTTGATAATCGAATTCTTCTAGCTTTAACCGCCAGCGGATTAATTTTGAGCTGGGGTCTTTACAATTAAAAAGCCATTGGAGGGGTTTGTGATCCGTAACTATCGAGAATTGATGGCCGTATAAATAAGGACGAAAGACTTTAGTGCCGAAAATAATAGCTAAGCATTCTTTTTCGGTGGTAGAATAATTACCTTCGGATTTGTTTAGAGTTCGGGAAGCAAATGCTATAGGAAGGTCGTTACCGATTTCGCCTTGGGATAGGATTGCTGAAACGGCGAAGTTCGAGGCGTCGGTGGTAAGGATAAAAGGTTTTGAAAAATCAGGATATTGTAGAATAGGAGCAGTGGTTATTTTTTCTTTTAGTAAATTAAATGCATTCTGTTGTTCATTTTGCCAATTAAACTTTACATCCTTTTTTAAAAGGCTTGTTAAGGGTTTTGTAATATGGGAAAAATTATCAATAAAGCGACGATAATAGCCTACAAGGCCTAAAAAGGATTTGATGTCCTTAGGACACTTTGGAGTTGGAAAGTTTTGTACACATTCGACCTTTTTAGGATCGGGTTTCACGCCCTTATCAGAAATAATATGACCTAAGTATTGAACTTCTCTACGTAAAAATTCACTTTTATCGGGTTGTAATTTTAGATTATGGGATCTGAGTCTTTCGAATATTTTTTCTAATTTTTGCAAATGATCGTCGAGGTTATGGCCAAAGCAGCAGATATCGTCAAGGTAGGTATAGCAGTCGATACCTTGGAGACCTGTCAAAACTACGTTCATGAGACGTTGAAACGTCGATGGGGCGTTTTTAAGCCCAAAAGGCATTCTGGTCCATTCATAGTGACCTGATGAGGAACCAGCGCCGGAAACACTGAAAGCGGTCTTCTCACGGTCTTCTGGTCTCATTTCAATTTGATGGAAAGAAGATACAAGGTCAAGGGTGGTAAAATACTTACTGTGGCCTAACTGGTCAAGGATATCAGTAATGTTTGGAATAGGATATGCATCGCCAATAGTGATTTCATTTAACTTTCGGTAATCGATAACTATGCGCCATTTCTTTTTACCGGAGGCGTCTTGTTTTTTGGGGACAACCCATATTGGCGCTGACCAAGGAGACATGGAAGGGCGGATAAGTTTTTGTTCGAGTAAACCTTTAATTTGCTTAGAAACTTCCTCTTTGTGACATTCTGGGAAGCGATAGCTTTTGACATGAATAGGTTTATCAGATGTGGTTCGAATTTCATGATTTAATGTTTTAGTAGATGTTAATGAATCGCCTTCCATAAAGAAAATATCGGAAAATCTGGAACACAATTCCCGGAGGCGTTTTTCCTCTTCATAATTTAGGTGATCACATCTGAGGGCCTTTTGGACGTTATCGACTGTCCTTTGGCTTTTATAATTTGAGTTATGTGAAATATCAGTGATAAAAACGTCATGAGAAGTAGAATTAATAGACTCAGTTTCTAGGATTTGAGAAACTGGTTGCAATTCGAATTTTAAATTTTTCAAAATACATTCGTTTTCAGAAATATTGAGGACTGATAATTTAATTTTATCATTTGGGTTTACTCGTACAAGACAGCGGGAAAAATAAAGCTTAGGATATTCAGGTAATTGATTACTTAAGATAAGTCCCTCTTTTATTTCAGGGTTAGTAACGTCGCACTCGATAAACATTTCACTCCTAGGTGGAATAGTAAAAATCTGATTTTGAAATGTTTTTAAAATAAAATATGTTTTTGGATTTTCATTAATTTCTAACCTAGATGAAGAAAAGATAATACGAGCTTTGTACTCTTTTAAGAAGTTCGAGCCTATAATGCCATCATAATTTAAATTTACGTTTTCAACGACATGGAAATAAAATGGTAAGTTTACTTTTTTATTAAGACGTATAGATAGCAAGAATTTACCTAATGATTCAGAGTAGGTGTTTACGTCGTTAATACCTTTAAACTTAATTTTTTCGTTTTCGAGATCGGGTTTTAGAGATAAACTAGAATTTTTTATAAGACAAATAGAACTTCCCGTATCTACTAGTAATCGAAGATTTTTGGAAGAATGAGATGATTCGACTTCTATATAAGGCAATTGAGTAGGTTTTCCTTGAGAGATGTCATATATTTCACCGATTGGATTTTCAATTTCGATGAAACTATCGATTACACATTTTTCGCTAATGGTCTCAGGTGACTTATGTTCAATACGACACAGTGGTTTACTTGTTGAGACATCATCACATTTTGGAATAGAACTAGAACTAGGCTTATTTTGTAAATTGTCGTTAGATATAGTATTTTCAGAATTAGTAAAACGATTAAGTAGGTTACACGAATTAGAATTATTTAAAGAACTTGAACAACGATATTGTAAATTACTTAAACACGAATTAGTAGATTTATACGAACTAGAATTTTCATAAGAATTGGAATTACGATTTTGTAAATTATTAGAATTAGAATAACGATTTGGTAAATTGTTGGAACATGAAATAGTAGAGTCATATGAATTAGAATTTGAATGACGATTTGGTACATTTTTATAACACGACATAGTAGATTTAGTATTTTGTAAATTATAAGAGTTAGGATTTACAACTGGTACATTTTTATAACACGACATAGTAGATTTAGTATTTTGTAAATTATAAGAGTTAGGACTTACAGCTGGTACATTTTTATAACACGACATAGTAGATTTAGTATTTTGTAAATTATAAGAGTTAGGATTTACAACTGGTACATTTTTATAACACGACATAGTAGATTTAGTATTTTGTAAATTATAAGAGTTAGAACTAGTACACGATTTAGTAAATGATTTAGTACAAGTATTAGTATTAAACCCTTGCATATTTGTGGGTTTAAAATTTGTATACGACTTAGAATTAGAGGGAGTGCCTATATTTCCTGATAGGTTTTGCCGGCACTGATGCGAAAACCTATTGCTTAGTTTAAATCTTGTTCATTTTCTTGAAAATTTTCATGTTCTTCTCCAGAAGAAACATGCCTTACGCTTTCTCGGGCATTATTATTTTGTTTAGCCCTGTTTTCATTATTATACAAACGTTTTCTACAATTAGATATATGATGACCCACGTTCTTACAATAACTACAAACTAAAGAATTAGAATTTGATCCTCCTTGTCGGGCATCAAAGTTACTGTTTCTATACTGATTTGGAAAATTTGAATTTCGCGATTGATTATAATTGCTAAAATTACGTTGACGAGAATAGTTATTAGAATAGCGTTGTGATTGCGAATAATTGGGGTTGCGATTTTGTGAAATATTTCTATTATTATTATCATAAGATGTTTTAGAATAGGATGAATTACTATTTAGCATAATCTGTATCTTTTCCTCCTCTACAGCCATGTTGATAGCTGTGTTGAGCGTTTTCGGATCTCGACATCTGACTGCGGTGCTAATCTTTGGATTTAACCCGATTGTAAATGTGTGTAAAGCTAGATCTTCAGTCATGGCAATACGGCCTGGTAGATCCTTTTTATATGATTCTGAGTTATGAATTTCGGTTTGTAACGAAGTCAAACATGTTTCAACCCTTAGGGCAAATGCTGAGACTGATTCGCCGGACTGTTGCTTGCATGACTGCAGATCTATGAATAAGTGGTTATAATGTTTTCTCTCACCGAAAGATAGTTTAAGAAAGTTTTTGAGCTCATCGAAGTTTTCGAATACTTTATTAGAACAAGCTATTTGAGCTTTTCCTTCAAGTTTTGCGATTATAAATTTAAATAAGAGATCTTTTTGGGACTTAGTAGCCAAATCAAGAGCATTTTTGCAATTTGTTAAAAATGCTGGCAATGTGTCACGTTCACCCCTATAAATATTTATGAAATTGCAAAGAATTTGTATTGGATATTCGTTTTCACTAGTTTTCAAGGAAGTAGACTCAGTTTTCGACATATTGAAAAAGTAAAGTTTAGGAAAGTTCAAATATAAATTAGAGAATTAAATTAGACACAAAAAATAGCAAAATAAATGATAGAATGGCTTACAGTAAAATCACGATCATATTCTGCACTTTCTGTAAACTTGTAATTCCTGGTTGGCTCGCGACGACCAACGTTGCTGCTGTGCTGCCCACAGCACGGTGACGACGGATGCGGTGATGTAGGAGGAGTCGGCTTGACCCCACAGGAACGGCGGCAATGATAGAGACGAAGATCTGGGAGGAGCCAGTCAGACTCTACAGGATCGGCAACGACGAAGGAGACGGAGATTTGGGAGGAGTCTATCGGACTCCACAGGAACGGTGACGACGAGACGGGTTCTGGGTTTTCTTTAGAGTTTGTCGAGGTACAACTAATACCCCGGAGACTCGGTTGTAGATTTTTACACTTTGTTCTTAAATGTCACTTGCACTTCACCCGCGGTTCGCTTTAAAGAAATGTTACCAATTTCGCAACGAACAATGGTAACATCCCACTTCTGACACCACTGTTACGGCGCGGGTCGGAGAAGTGTTTTTAAAAAAAAATATTTTAATGACACTAGAATAAAGTTTATTTATAAGAATAAAAAGATATTGAAAATTCACAAAGAAATAGAAATTGAAATTGACTTTAGATATCAACCCGTGTAGTTACTTCGAGATATGAACCGAGACTCAAAAATATATTAATTAAATCTAAAACGACAAAACTGAAATATGATCACTTTGTTTACTGTAAGAGCTGCATCGTGGGAATGCAACTCAGCAGTTTCATATACATTATCATAGTGTGAGCATATGTAACAGTACCTTAAAAAGCTGTTTATGCTAGTATTGAGACATAAATATATTATTAAGTTTTTATTTTAAGGCTGATTGTTCAATGCTCAGATAACTTTTATCCTGAGAATAACTTTGACATTTGACAAGACTTTCCATACAAATTAAGTAACATTCTTAAAATTATTCCACTGCTAAGTTATCTGAGTATTGAAAAAAATGGCTTTTAATGCTGTGCAACTTGTTTTTGACCAGGTTGTCAGCTTATAGTTTTGTCACATTAATGTATAGGTTTTTTTTTCGAAATGGACTGTTCATTGAGAGCCCTATGGGCCTTTTAAATTTCACCGGACTGTGTGGCCTAGTGCTGAGGGCACTCAGCCGGAACTTAAACTACTCCTACATATGAAACCGAAGACCGACCGAGAGGTGTAGTGGTCAGTAGCCCTGCCTCATATGCCGCAGGTCTCGACTTTTTATCTTCTTTTTACAGAAGATAACTAAACTTTCACGCAATTATTATACTGTTTCTCGTAAAATAGCAAGGATGATTGCTTTTTTTGTTTTTAATGTCCATTATTTATAAAGAACGTAGGATGGATTTTTTTTTCTGATTTATCTGATGATGGTTACCGTCTATCCTATCGTCCTTTCGGCTTGAACTTGAATTCATGACACCCTGTATATACAGCAACCATGTGTGATGTACTGATTGTACACGCATACCATACGCTATTCGAACACGGTTGACAACATGGCGGCCGCCACACAAAATTAAGTTGCGTATTTACAAGCACACACCTACATAGGGCCTCGCGCACAAGTGTGTAAAGCCATCTATACCAACCGAGAGTTATAAAAAAAAATTAAGCTATTAACTTTCATACATCGTTTTCCAGCCTGCAGCACCATAGCTTAAAATTTTAAAAAAATTGATAAAGGTTCAAAATCGTTCGTAAATTCAGACTTAACATCAAATTTGAAATGCATCCATAGTCGGTTGCAATGAAACTCGAGGGGCTACTAAAATTTCCATACTAATATACACAACCGCGTTCAAAATGTGCGTTACTATTGGTTGTTGTTATAAAATGAATTTGAATATCACTGTGGACATTACCGGCTATAAAAAAAAAAAAAGATTTAAGAAGCATATAAAATGAAATAAATAAAAAACACATTGAACCCCGTTTATCGTGTTTGTATTATAAACTGAACGACCTACGACTAAGAAAGTCTACCTAAGTCTTGCTTTGACGATGAATATGGAAATGAAGGTAAAGAAAAAAAGACTTTATTATTATTATTACTTTTACAAAGTGTAATCTTTTATAAATAAAATTTGGAGGTAATTGGGAATAACCACGCAGAAACATATCATGACAACCATCACTCGTCAACATACTTCTGCATTCACCCTATCATCACTAAAGACTGATGATAGGCTGGCAAAGGCCAGGTATCTAATTCAGAACTTCTGTATTGGAGTTAAGGCTATATAAATAATACCGCTTGACCGGTTTTAGACGTGAATCTGTTTATAATAGCTGTGTAGGCGCGGTTTGATAGCGATCCATATAGTAGTGAAAATATTAACTAACTTGTAAAGTTCTTCTTAATGGTTAGTGACGGTCAAGGTAAGGCTTGAGCTGGCTGTTATCGAAAACTACTAGCTTCTATAATAACCGTTACATAATTATGTGCTGAGAGCGTTATTGCAGTGGTTGAGGCTTCTCGAACTGAAGTGACTGCTAAATGTACCAAAGAGCTTTAAACAACTTAAGTACACAAAGCTCGTTACAAAAGCTTTAAAAGTGAAGGAAAACATCGTGAATTACACATGAAAGCTAAAAGCGTGAGAGCTGGTGCTGCTGCAGAGTCCCTCAGGAGTTAAAGAGCGAACATAAGGCTGACACTTCACATGGCTCTTTCTGTTTGCGTTTTATTCGATTCGCAATTCCGCAAAATATTTGACAAAGAAGCCAATAAGCAAGACGTGACTATACCACCACTCACGCATCTATTTACCATGCACACACATCCAATTATTTGATACTAGAACAGAATTGAGAACTTGTTGGAACTATATGTAATGCGAGCAAAAGTTCAGAGTCGTTAAGAAACCATGGAGAACAAGACGCTGGTGGACGTTGACTATTTTTGGTCTTTCATTTTGCGTATCCCAAATACACAATTGATAAAGGTATAAAAATCTTAACAGCGTAGTACTGTCCCAAATCATGTTGAAACATTAACTTCCGCACGACAACAAAAATCTTCCAAGCAAACGAAAGACAAATACAAGTTAGCGGATCGCGTTCTTGTGAATACGCCAAGTACTTGCAGTATTTGCGTATTTGCATAGTTTACTCCTTTGATGTGCAATAAAAAACAGACAGAGACACGGAAAAGTGTGTTTGATATTTGGGTTATTTGTCAAATAGGCAAATAAAACAAATATTCCGCAAATTTTATTTTAATTTTATGCTCTTTTTGATCAGGTTGAACCCACACCCTTCTTACATCGGACTACTAGACGCAGACAGGCCTTCCATCCCTTTATGGTAGATATCCCAAGAAGTCGAACCAAACGCTTCAATAGTTCCTTTTTGGTGCGAGTCGCCAAGGTGTGGAATGAACTGCCTGCGTCTGTTTTTCCAGAAAACTATAGTACCAGTTCTTTCAAGCGTCGAGTGAATAGGTATCTCGTGGATAGACGTGTAACACCTTTGTATTCATCTTCACTTTCCATCAGGTGAGATAGAAGACAAACGTCTAATCCTTTTTCAATAAAAAAAAAATTAAATATTGGCATGTATCGCCATCTATGTATATGAATTAACTGACAAGTGATGATGATGAAATCATTTATCCCTAATGGTATGTGATTAATTGCTTCTTTTTACAGGTATTTTAGTATCGTGTGTGTCGCAGCACTGTGGAACTCCATTGTAAAAGAAAAGTCACAACCTGGGCTAGGTCTTTACCACCCAGCCATCGATACTACTCGATACACAAAACAAAAAGATGTAAGTAAACCTTAGCCGTCAAAATAACATTTTTTTCCGCCATGATGTTTTTTGTTTGTGTTGCACACTAATAATGCACAATTTCATTTCCTACCAATAAACAAAGTGTTTTAATAACAATTTAACAATCAAAAAGTGTTCTAAGCATCTTAAACAATTTTTTGTTAAAGTGTACAAAGACCTGGCCTCCTTTCCTCCTTTCACACCTCCTTTCATTCAAAAAATATATTCATAGCCAGCAAAGCTAAGTTAATCCACTTACATGAACATCATTAATCGTGTGTTATTTATGCACTCTAATAATGATCGCATTATGCATTGCCGTCCGCGGGCTACAAATGAAATCGCCTTTTTTCCAGCAATTTCACTGGCTTTCCCTTTGACCGTAACACAACCACGTAGGCGGTGGCCATTACGGCTGTCAAAATAGCTGTTGTCGCGTGGTTTCCAAGTAAAACACAGTAATTTACCGAATTTACTATTTATTACCACACAAAAGAAAGGTCTGGAGCTCATAAGAGTCCGGTGTTGCCACCATACAAACAAAAACATACAAAATTGCCATTCTGTACTGAACAGCTGTAGTACCGGCCCAGGCGAGATTTTAACAAAGGATTTCTACTGCCATTGGAATGAAGAGAAACAATGAATGCTTTTTAATTTCACTATATGATATCATAAGGAAAGTTGCTCAGAACTGAGATGTGATTAAATGTGACCTGTATCGAACGGTCGAAAAGTCACCAATCTAGTCAACCAATGGTAGCGGTTACAATCAATAGGTTATACATATACGTACTGATGCTCCGTACCTGGTTGGTTTGGATATCAGTTTATTGTTCCGGAGAAATCCTGTGAAATTTGGCTACAGCGCCGATTTGGATACGAAAGACGAGATCGGTTCGACACCCTGGGCTATTATCGATCCTCTTACTGCGCCAGAATCTGTACGTGATTTCAGATGGATATTTGATACTCTAACTAAAACTAATATTTATTAATTGGTATTTGCCGACAGCTAACCGTTACAGATAAAGTTAATTTAGTAGAAATAATACGTTACATCTCATAGTAAAACTACCCAAAACTGTATAGTGACTTCATACGATATAAGATACACTTTTTAAAGTTTCACACAAAAACTTTATATTTTTGCGTATCTTTCTACTTAATGAGTTATTTCAAACTTAAAATTTGCAAATAGTATCATCAACATGTAGTTGGATCTATGAATCCAAGTCATAAAATGTAAAAAAAATACAGATTGATTATTGCCGCGGTAGAAGAATCTATCGGCATGGACATTAAGTTCATTTTACGTCGTAGACGTTTAAGCTATTTCAATGCTGAAGTAAATATATCAGCTTCTGGGTTCACTACAACCAGCAGTGTTTTTGTCCAAGCAAATTAATTACGTAACATAAACAAAAACACTTTTCTTTAGTAAAAAATAATTTAGGCGTCGAAATCTTGTAAATATAAGTATTTTGATGAGAAAGCCGGTTATAATATCTTTTACCACCAGGTTTAAATGCATTTTAAGTATCAAATAACTATCTTGATAATAAAAGATAAGTATTCAACAAATACTTTATTACCAGAAAAATATATTTAATGTCACTTAGTTGATTATAAATATTATAGTTCTATAATAACATTTTTGGTAAATCACGAATCATCTTTATTACAAACAGAAATTATAATACATTTAACCAAGAATGAATATTAAAAGTCTTATCTATGAGTTACGAAATAAAAAAGTGCTAATGTGTGAGCATTTTTATTGTATATACATTACGTAATCAAAACCACGGGCCAAAGCCAGTGAGGTAAATAATTATATATTTAATGTATGATGTAATTGTCTGGCTTCTTTAACTTATGATTCCAAAGCCATAGCGACCGATCTATTAGCTACTCAATATAATCGAATCATCTTACGAAGCAAGTATCGATATCGAAATATCAAAATATTAACCGAATTACTCGTACCGTCTTTGATTCCCGTCTTAATTCCATTATTGATACTCTATCCCGCATATTGAGTATATTTCGTATTGTTTGATTAACAACTTTAAAGTAATGTTTTAAGGGTCATATTTGATTGTATTTTTGATAATGAAGAGTAGAAAATGATGTAAGAAAAGTGCCGTATTGAGGGAGTGTGGGAATTGATTTTATTACTTGCAGACAAGGCAAGTGCTAAGTTCATGTGAAATTATGTAAGTTGAAGAAATCTAATAATGTTGCCGATAATTTGGTAGAAAACAAGGAAGATAGTCGTGGTATATTCTGTGAAAGTTATATATCATAAATGTTTTTAATAATAAAATAGTAAAAATGTTTTTATTGTTTCATAAGGCTACAAATTAGTGTACTTACAAAAATATACACATTTCTGAGTTCAAAGAAATGTACATAATTTTTACACATATTTCATATTTAACATTTGCATTGCCATACAATAAATGGCCGAAAGAAATTTAAATAAGTATCGTTATTTTCTCGCTGCAGACTCGGTCATAAAAAGTGAGTGTTTGTCTCTCTTTCCCACTCACGGGCCATACGGGATGACGTAGTGCGTAGTGCTCTGTATTATTGCTGTCGATGAGTAATATAGATAGTGTATTTTTATAGGCGGCTGATAAAAAATAAAAGCATGTTAAATTTAATAATATGTTTATTTAGTAATAAATTTTTTTAAATATAATTACCATATAAATTGGAAAACATTAACTTAACACAATAAGTCTAGCGTCAATTTAAACCAACTTCAGTAAGTACATATCGAAATAGAGGGTATGATTAAAACTAGTACTGTCTTTGATATGCATAATAAGGTTGTGTGGCCGGACTGGCCGCAAAGCACACATGCAGGGGGGAAGTGGAATCGGGAAAGCGAGTGCACTCCTTCGTGATGTGCGGGTACAGGCACTTAACGCACTTAGGGGGAGCTGAGCAATTAGCCGCTGCGTGGCCGTAAAGCTGGCAACGGTGGCATTGCCCTGGGTGACCGCGACGGTAAGGAGGCTCGACGAAGATGTGTGAGAGGCCGCAGATTGTGCAAGCCTCTCTGAAGATCTCCCTCGATTTGGGAGTATTCGAAATGATGACTAGCGCGAGCGGGAAACGTCTGCCGCAGTTAGAGTGCATTTTATGCACGGCTTCAGCTGGGAAGCCCTGGGACTTAAGGTCCTCGAGTATGTCATCGCTCACGAGCTCGAACGGGACACCTCGTAAAACTTCGCGGATCTTACGCTTCTCCGAGAGGGCGTAGGTGTGGTTGGTTGTTTGACTGACAAAATCCTAGTGAACGCGCGGAATTCATCGGTGTTCACGACCTGAACTTTAATAGATTCGCCTGTGTTAGACGCCTTGACGTAGTTGATTTTGTGCTCTTTGCACAAGATAGATACCGCGGTTTATCACGCCTTTTCGTGGAGGAATACGGGGGGAGGGAGTAGAGCCTTAGCCGGGACGGGAGCGCAGCGCGTTGCTGGCTTTGACGGAACCGACGGGGATGCAGTCACTTGAAGTGACATCAACGACGCGGGGGTGGGTGTTCAAGATACCGTGGAGGGTTCGGGTGTTGAATACACCGCGGCTTTCTTCGAACGCTTCTTAGAGCGTTTAGCGACTAATTGAAATGGGGGCTCAGGAGAGCCGGTTAAAGTAGCGGCGACCGACGAAGCTTCGGATGCGGAGTCTGAATCCCTACGATTCCTACGTAATGTAACCGAGGGCGTGTCCGACACACAGTCCATGGGCACGGCAGACGCGGGAGAGCTAAATATCTGAGGAGTCTGAGCGTTGGTGGCCTGAGGGGCCAGGGTCGGGGCCTGAGGGGCCGGGGACGCGCTCATTGCCTGTAAGGTCTGCGTTAGCACGTCATTAGGGACACCGAGGGCACTGGCGAGCGCCTCGGCGAAGGACTTTGCAAAGTTTATTAGGCTTTGCAAATCCATGGGAGGGCTTGGTAAGAAAATATAAATATATATATAAATAAGAGATGCCTAGAATTCCTAGTGGAAACCAGTGGTAGCGGGGCTGGAAAATAACTTAAAACTAACCGTAGTACGCCGAAGGCCGCTACCTAGAATCCTAAAGAAGGGTACGCAGGTAAAGAGTTGACCGCGTTAGGGTCAACTTTTACCGACAAAAAAGGGCAAATGTACAAGGAAAGATACATATATGATAAAAGTTAATATGAAAATAGAAGACTAAATAAATAAAATAGTAGAAAGGAAATAATATATAAATAAAGGGACAGGATCAGTACAAATTTGTTATCACCGTTGGGTCCCTTTACGCTGGGCACACACAGCATTCAGCACAAGCGCAACACGGTCCGGCCGAGATTTAAATGTTTTTAATTTATAGTTCTTGAAGCGTTCTAGATAAATTTCCTTTTTAATCTTTCATGGCCGGCAGAGTGCTTTACAGACCGGAGATATCCAGTATTCGAAGACAAAAATACTGTACAAAACGATGCCAACAAATACTAAAGGAATGCTTCTAAAACTTGGTATCTCCAATATTTAGAGTCCTTCCCCTCCATGTGGCATCGCAAAACTCCACCTTGTGATTGCAACTTGCTATGTAGATCCACCTTCCGTTAATCATACACTTTTCCAATTGAGGGGACTTGATGATTTATATATTAATAAAAATAAATAAATAAATGAGGTGCTGGCCATGGTCGCTGCCTTCGGTCGGACGGTGACAATAGGCTGGAAACTTTGCTTACTCGATCGGGTTACTTTTATGAGTCTTTTACCGGGAAAGATCTCTGGAATTCACTGCCGTCTGTCATTCGACAAGCTAAGTCTATTGCTATCTTTAAATCAAGATTACATAATCTCCTTTTAGAGAAATTATAGATTGCAACTGTTTATGTTATTCTTTGTAATTTAATGTTACATATCGTCGCTGCGTGTCCAATAGTCGCTATGTGTTTTTACCCTACTTTTCAGGAGAGACAAAAAACTGATTATCTCTGCATATAGTTTGAGTCGAATTGAATTTTTTTTTATGGTAGTAGTCATAACATATTTACATAGTTTAAAGCATATTTCTTTGAACAAACGTAAAACGTAAAGCTGTAAAAAAATTAAAATTATTATTTCTGACACATAGCGATTTTTTTGATTCCTAAATTTGCACTATGTGTCGAACTAACATATAGCTTCAATTAAAATCATAATGTAAATCAAAAACTGTGCTGTTTTGGTTCATAGCTATTAAATAAAACTAATAAGAAATATTTAAAAGATATTTTTTTAAATAAAAAACCAACATAAAAGTGAATTTTCATACTTAGATATAGTATTTACGAGTAGCATAACCTCTATCGGATTTTTGTGTCGCACCACGTTTGCTTGGCTTTTGTATAATTTTTCGATTCGATTTAATTATTTCTCCTTGTTTAGTTTTCTGGTCTTCTTTATTTCTTTATTTCCTTTTCCACAACAGGTTCAAAATATCCAGTTTGGTCATTCAATTTTATAGAGAAGGGGCCGGTGTAGTAGTAGTCTATTTACGAGAATTGCGTAGTTCTTCAAAAAAAGAGTTAGATACGCTCATATTAGAAGTAGTTGTTATAAGGTTTTGTGTTGTATCTGTGATCCCTGAAGTAAACACTGTTATGTACTTGAAGTTTTAATAATATTTGTAAGGTCAGTAAAAGTACTTGTCTGAGGGTCAAACTGTAAGTTCTTAGAAAATCGAAAATCGATTAAACTAGCTAGTTATTAGTTATATTATATCTTTTCAAAATAGTTTCCATTCACGTCAATACATCGCTGCATCCCATGGAACCACCGAGACAAGCATTTTGCCCACTCATCCTTAAGGGTCTCTTCGACGGCCTTTTGAAATGCAGCCACAGCTTCCGCGGTGTCCATTAAAAGTTTTCCTCCAAGTTTTATAATGAAATAAATAAAAATCGCAAGGCACTATACGGCAGCTTACCTACTAATTCCACGTTTGACGTCACCAAATAGTCGATCGTTCGCCTGGCGGTGTGCGACGAGACATTGCCGTGGTGAAGGAGGATCCTACTGTGAGGTCGTTTCTCCCGAACTTTCTCCAAGACAAGTGGCAAACAATTATTCGTGTACCACTCCGCAGAAACTGTTTTTCGATCCTCTAAAACAATTGTCGCGAAATGACTTGCCCTTCCAAAGAACGAGGTGACCATCAATTTTTCCCACGCTTTGACCTCTCTTCACTTCAGTTGGCAACTCCTCGGAATGAAACACCCACTGAGCAGACTGTCTTGTGGTTTCGAGATCATAACAGTCAATCAAGTTTTTGTCACCGTAAGTATGTCGAACACAGCATTTGAGTCACCTCCGTTAAATCTTTCAACCATTTCACGGCACCAATCAACACGACGGAGTTTTTGGCCCTTGGTCAAATTATGAGGTACCCACCGGGCACAAAGCTTCCTAACCGCTAAATTTTCATGGAGGATTTTGTGGGAGGAGTCCAAGCTTGTCCGAATCTGCTGATAGGTCACTCTTTTTTCAGTCCCCGCCGTACAACACAGACGTAGTCTTCAGTCGTCGCCGTAGAAGGCCGTTCCTCACGCAGATCATCGGTGAGATTAGTGCGACCTCGTTTTAACTCATTAAACCATTTGTAAACAGTGGCACGAGATGGGGCTTTATCGTGAAATGCCAATCGTAGTCTATCATAACTTTGTTGTTGACTTAAATGACATCGAAAGTCATAAAAAAATCAGTGCACGAAATTTTCTCGCGTTAATTTCATGCTGACGTGACACAAACAATTTTCATTTTGCCGCCAAATCGCAAAAAAATGACAACGAATGAAATACATACTCAATAATATTGGCAAAGAGTTCCATTATCAAAATTTTAAATAATTTTTTTATTATATTTTTTAAAAATGGCCAATTCTAAGAACTTTCAGTTTGACCCTCGTATTGACGTCTGTACATTTTAATTTGCCTACGTCTGCTCAAGTAATTTGTACAGGGTGGAATAAATATCGAAGATTCTACTTGGAGTTCCATTACCAAATGGTTTATTGATTGTTCTGGATCTTCAGCTGTGCACAATGACACAAGCCGTTTGCTCTTCCAAAATCTCGACATCCCAAACTCCTATTAAAGCAGCAAAATATACAGCGTTGCTAACTGAAAACAGACATTATGGCATCATATTATTCATTAAATAAACTTAAAGGAGAACTTATAATGTTTTATTACTTAATTTTTAACTTTCCTTGGTGCAGTTGGTAAGGTGTGAGGTCGTGGGTTCGATTCCCATACGGATTAGAAAAAAAAAATATTTCGGGTCTGGTCGTACCTCATATTTCTAGTATATTTATATGTAATAAGTATATTTATATATTTCTTTAGTATATCTGTCCATTATCTAGTTTCCATCAAAAGATTTCAAAGATGTTTAGTTTCATATTAGGTACAACGAACGTACACTTTATGAACGTCGCAAGTTCCTTCGGCTTTAACAAAGATTTGAAGATACTACAGTAGACCAAGAGACAAATTAGAAATATTTATTTATTAATACTTAATAAAAGAAATAATTTTATATGTAAGAAACTAAACCATTGAACACAAAAGCCAGTAGTCATACTTGGAATGTAATATTATAAAAGAAAAAGGTTTGTATTTACTTACTTTGCGATATTATCTTTCTTATTTACTTAACTATTCTTGATATAAACTTTTCAGGTTTACATGTTTGTCTGATCCGTTATGCGACGGTCGACGAGCACTAGCCACGACCAAAGAGCTATGAACTCGTTCACAAATATCGCTATGTGTAGATAAATACATATCGGGCGCAATTTGAGACTACGTCGCACAGCAAACTAATATAGCTATTTGATTTTAAACACTTAGCGATTTTAAAGGAGCATTCAATGTATGAACGACACATAGCGATTTTTGGAGGCGCAGCGAAGATATGTATATTATTAATTAGTATATATGTATATATTTATGAAAATTAAAATTTGTATGGTTATATGCTTATCGAGCTTTATTTTTTTTATTTAGTAAAACATCGTCCGCTCACTTACTAGATTTCCAGTTACACAAAGGTTGTCTGGAAGAAATCGTTGCCAGCGATAAGACCGCCTTTGCCCACATTAGATTTAAGTAATTTACTGCAACTATTTTTATTGTAATTTTTTTTGTGTGAGCAATAAAGAGTTATTATTATTAAATAAATGAGGAAATATTTAAAAATGTATAATTAACAAAGAACTTTATAACATTATTATACTCGTAAGTTAATATCCGTATTTTGGTATTTTCGGCGGCATCTAACACTTTTGCTTTTGAATTTATGTGTGAATTCGGCCTAGTACCCTCAGCGCTGGGCCACAAAGTCCTGTAAAGTTGAAAAGGCCAGTAGGGTAACAAATAAAGAGTCAATTTCGAAAAACAGTATTCTAGATTTTGTTATTGATTTAACTTGTCAAAATATGGGAAATAGTTTTAAAAGTATGTCTACAGGGTTTCATCACAAATTACCTTATCCATTATATAACCACTATAATTACTCAAGGACGGTTGAGGAACGCCAAAACACAATCACATAAAAAATTATTTCATTTTATTACATACAACACTCAATGGAAGCGACTCAAAGGCTGGTTTGGCACGGATTTATTCTAGTAAAACAAATGAGTGTATTAAGTTCATAATTGATGAACTTAAGCCAATATATTTTAGCATTATACAGGCCTTTCAACCAATCTCGCCCAGCATTACTGTATTTGAAGAATCTTCCCTTCGGCTCCTAGCTTCACAAAATTTCAATGACTCCTTTCATTATATGACAAAATTTTCAAAAATTTCTTTCTGGCTGTCACAAATTAACGCACACATGGCCTGTCACATTTTACTTCATTGCTTATTTGTGCCAAAATTCATGTATTATCTCTTCTTAATATTACTAAATCAACTCTTTCGAATATTCTGAACATAAACTTTGATAATCAGTTCTGGCATCAAGCCAGTTTACCAGTGCGATTCCGTGGTTTAGAAACTCAAAAAATTGCGAGGCGATTGGTGAGTGAAACTCCTAACTAAAACCTACCTCGCACAACGAATTTCTTTTGCGATCTAGCGTGGTAATTCGGCCAGCCTTTTGGCTAAGTTGCCTTCAATATATTCTAGTTTAGGTTTAGCTTTTTTATTTACAGCTTATTTTATCTTATAATTATTCATTTATTACATTTAGAAATAAATGTAATAAATGCACATTTATTACATTAAATGTACATTCTAGAAATGTAAATATTTTTAATAGTTTATACATACATATAATACCATTATTATTTCGATATCTATTACTAGGAGAAGTCGCTGATTCCATGTTATAGTCTATTATTACGGTACAATAATTTTGTTTCACATTTAAAAACAAACATTAATAATTATTAATAATATTAAATTACCACAAAAAAATACTCCCACTGTATGGCCCCAAAGTAAGCAGTGCTTGTAATATGGATGACCATACAGCGAACTGGGGGATCATAGAATACCACATACATATATAAATAGAATATCAGCAACCATGACCCGAAAACAAACCAAATCATATCAAATCACATATCTGTGTCCATCACACAAATGAATGCCCCGGCCAGGACTCGAACCTGGGACCTCCAGCATATGAGGCAAGGCTTGGCCATCTACTAGCACAACCTATTATACCTATTATTTCTTATTTTTGATGCCGATGTAACAAAATTAAATATTTATCAATTTGAATAATAATAAAATATAACAAAATTTTTACAAAAATGTATTTATATTATAGTAAGTATTATAGTAAGACATAAAATAATGACATCAGAACTGAACAGACAATTTCAACTTTATAATCAATATATTATATTATTTATTTTTTTATAACATTAACAATAACTTCTTCTTATTGGCGTCTAATAAAGCACGTGAAGAAGAACTGGCAAGAAAATTTACGGATATATTTTCTTCAAAATAAATCTACAGAGTCTATTCAAAATTATTCTTATCTGTATCTGTTAGTCTCCCTCCCCCCAAGTATCCAAACGACGAACACTCTCAAACGGCACCCGTTTACGAGTAAACGCGGGATCCAGCCATCGCCCTCCTCAACCATATTACAGAGAAGTGAGCGACCCGTCACCCGTCGCTACCATAAGAAGACGCACTTTAGCGACAATGACGCTTTAGATATTTTCGACATTCTCGCTCCGATCGCCACGCGGTGCGGACGTGCAAGACCCAGTTCTCCGTTGATCGGTCCCTTCCCGCCATTCCGTGGCGCTCAGTCTACTGACGTCACAGTCTAGCGTGTTGGTTCCGTGCTACGGTTTTCAAGGTTTTTCTACTCCGTCTGAGTGCTTTCGAAGTGCGATTTTTCTTTGCGACTAAGCCCCTTAGTCTTCAAAGTGCTGTGCTAAGTTGTGTTGTGCTTGTGCTGAGTGCAGTGTTGTACCCAGCGTAAGTCTGGTTTCAGTGCAAAGGATACTTAACGGTGACAACGAATTTGTACTGAACCAGTCCTTTTTATTTTTATTTTATTTCTCTTCTCTTTTTATTTATTTTTCTCCTATTTTCATATTTATTTTTATCATATTTGTGTGTTTTCGTGTGTATTTGTCCTTTCTGTCGGTAAAGGTTGACCCTAACGCGGTCAACTCTTTACCTGCGTACCCTTTTTTTAGGTTTCTAGGTAGCGGCCTTCGGCGTACTACGGTTAGTTTTAAGTTATTCTCCCCAGCCCCCCTACCGCTGGTAGGGAGGTTTGCCGCTAGGGTTCGCTAGGTTTTTATTTAGGAATCCTAGGCATTTGTTATATATTATAGGCATACATTATATATTTATATATTACATATTGTAATTCCAAGTCCTCCAATGGACCTTGTTAATATTCTTAAGTCGTTCGCCCAGGCACTCGCTGCGTCCGGCGTAAGCATACCCGCTGACGCACTAACGCAGGCCTTACAGGCATCTATTGCGTCCCCGGCCCCTCAGGCCTCAACCCCGGCCCCTCAGGCCTCTAATGTCCAGACCCCTCAGGTGTATAGCTCTCCCGCGTCTCCCGTTCCATCCGATATGGACTGCGCGTCGGTCTCATCCTCGCGCTCATCTCGCAGGAAGCGTACCGCTCCCGGGAGCGATTCAGACTCCGCCGCGTCCGAAGCTTCGTCGGTCGCCGCCACCCTTACCGGTTCTCCTGAGCCCGCGTTCCAGTTAGTTGCCAAACGCTCTAAGAAGCGTTCGAAAAAGGCCGCGGTGTCTTCAACACCCGAGCCAACCCCGGTGTCTTCAACACCAGCCCCCGCGCCGTTAAAATCGCTCGAAGTAACCGCGTCTCCGTCGGTCCCATCGAAGCCAGCGACGCGCTGCGCTCCCGTCCCACCAAAACCTCAGCTCCCTCCGCCCGTCTTCCTGCGTGAAAAAACGCGCTGGACCGCGGTTTCTAACTTGTGCAAAGAGCACAAAATTAATTACTTAAAAGCCGCCAACGCTGGCGATACAATCAAAATTCAAGTAGCGACCGTCGACGACTTCCGCGCGCTTACCAGGTTGCTCTGTTAAATCAAATCGCGTATCACACCTACGCCCTCCCGGAGGAGCGTAAGATCCGCGCAGTACTACGGGGCGTCCCGTTCGAGCTCGCGAATGAAGAAATCCTCGAGGACCTTAAGTCCCAGGGTTTCCCGGCCGAAGCAGTGCACAAGATGCACTCTAACCGCGGTAGGCGCTTTCCGTTAGCTTTAGTTATCTTGTCGAATACTCCCAACTCGAGGGAGATCTTTAGAGAGGCTCGCACAATTTGCGGACTCTCAAATATCTCTGTTGAGCGTCCCAACCCCCGCGGTCACCCTGGGCAGTGCCACCGCTGCCAGCTCTACGGCCACGCAGCGGCTAACTGCTCAGCTCCCCCCAGGTGCGTTAAGTGCCTGGATCCCCACTTTACGAAGGAGTGCACTCGCACTCCCAAATCCACTTCCCCCCCTGCCTGTGTGCTGTGCGGCCAGTCTGGTCACACAGCTAACTACAGGGGCTGCCCACGTGCTCCGCGTTCCACCGCCAAGAGGGTCGCGCCTAAACCGGCGCCGCCGCTCACTCACGCTAACTTCCCGCCGCTGCGCAACCGGGGTCCCCCGGAAGCAAAGCCCGCTCAGCCGACGCCTACTCCGGCTCTGTCTTGGAGGCAGCGTCCGGCCGTTCCGCCTGCACCTTCCCGACCCATCCCAGCTCCCGTAGCTTCCGTAGGGCCGCGTCCTTCTCCGTCATCCGCACCTCAGTCGTCGTTGGCTGAGGACATGAAGACCGTGTTCGACGTTATTCAAAACGTCGATATTAACGAAATTTCCGTTCTCGCACGCAAACTGCGAGCCGCCCGCTCTCCTCAAGAGCGTTTATTTGCTTTAGCCGAGCATCACTCGCTCCTAAGTTCGTTGTAAATTCTTTTATATTTTATAAATTCGTAAATAATAAATTATAATGTCTAGACCCGCGAATCCCGCGTCCAGTCGTATTAAACCCAAGGGTTTATCCCTAGTATCTTTTAACGCTCGTAGCCTTAACACCAACCTTCCCGAAATTAAACTGTTCCTTCAGAACAAAGAACCTGACTTATTCCTTCTCCAAGAGACATGGCTTACTCCAAACCGCTCCAGGGGATTCGCTATACCTAAGTACGCGTTTATTCGTAACGATAGGCCCAACTCCGACGGTTTCGGCGGCACCGCTATATATTACAAAAGAGGCTTCCACTGCTGTCCTCTCCCTACCCCTCCTCTCCTCAACATGGAAGCCACTGTGTGTAGATTGGCTATGACTGGTCATCCGACCATCATCATAGCTTCAATCTACATACCTAGTGGTACCAGACCAATCCGCAGCGACTTAGAGGCCATTCTCGCCCTCGGCCATTCAGTCATTATGTTCGGAGACTTTAACTCCAAACATACTGACTGGACGTGCCTATCGACTAACACCAGCGGTATCGCTCTCCTCGACATCACTAACTCCCTTGACCTAGACATCATATCCCCCATCACTCCCACTCACTATCCCAACAACCCGTCCTACTCTCCTGACATCCTCGACTTTGCAATTATCAAGCGAATCAATCTTGATCTAAGGTCTATCGAACCGCTCGATGACCTAGGCTCCGACCATCGCCCCGTTTCCCTCGTGCTAGGACCGCCGAACGATAACGTCTCATTTCCTAAGACCTTTACCAACTGGAAAGGTTTTAAAAATACGTTAGTTTCAGCCTTGGAGGCTCCGAACTCTCCACTCGCGATCTCTCCCGAACAATTAGATAGCCCGGATAAAATCGATTCATTAGTAAATTCTCTCACTGATGCTATCAACTCAGCCATCAGTGACAACGAAAAGGTTGCTAAGCAAGGCAAACCCACGCTTCCCTTAGCCGTTAGCAATCTTATTAAAGCTAAGAACGCGGCTCTCCGGAGAGCCAAGAAATATCCCACGCCCGCCTATAGAACAGCTGCGAATCAGCTTCAACGTAAAGTTAGGTCTTGCCTCCCGGAACTCCGAGACGCTCAGATGAACGATCTCATGGCGAATATCTCTCCGTCCCACCAAGCGTACTATAGCATGGCCCGAGCCTTACGCGTAGACACCGCCTCTCACGTTCCTCCTCTCACTCGTCCCGATGGCACTACTGCCTTTGAAGTCGAAGAAAAAGCCGAATGCTTCGCTGACAGCATTGCCGCACAATGCTCGCCCAGCACGCAACCTGCTGATCCCTCACACATCCAGGCGGTGGAGGACGAAGTCCTTCGCAGAGACTCTCTCCCCATCACCGCCGACCCTGTCACAGTCTCTAATGATGAAATCTTGCTTCTCATTAGAAATCAAAAGTCCAAAAAGGCTCCGGGTGCGGATGGAATTTCCAACCACGCACTTAAGCACCTACCTCAACAGATGCTTACCTTGTTGGCTATCATTTTCAATGCCTGTTTCGACCATAGCTACTTTCCAAAAGCTTGGAAAGAAGTGACAGTCATAGGCATTCCCAAGCCGGGCAAACCTCTGAACGTCCCGGCTAATCACAGACCCATCAGCCTCCTCAAGGCAATGTCTAAACTTCTCGAGAGAGTCATACTCTCTCAAATGCGGAACCATCTGTTTCCAACGGATGGCGATCCTCTCATTATTCCCCATCAGTTCGGCTTTCGCGCTAAACACTCCTGCCCTCAGCAAGTCCACCGAATCGTCGAGTATATACTTGACGGTTTTTACCCGCATCGTTGTAAAACAGTCGCGGTTTTCTTTGACGTAGCCAAGGCTTTCGATAAAGTCTGGCACAGCGGTCTCGTTTATAAACTCTACAAGATAGGCTTACCGGATCGCCTAGTCAGGTTAATAGCGTCGTTTCTCAAAGACCGTACATTTCGATTTAAACACGAAGGCACGCTTTCTGCGCCTCGTCCCATAAAGGCTGGAGTCCCTCAAGGCTCAGTCCTCGCCCCTCTGCTGTACACCGTGTACACCAACGACATTCCCATCCCGCCGAAAGGCGTCGAACTCGCCCTCTTTGCTGACGACACCGCACTCTATACCAAAGGCCACAGTGTTCGGCACCTTGTAACCAGACTCCAAAAGGCCGTAAACGCCCTTGGTGTATGGTTTCAAAAATGGCGCATCAATGTGAACCCTGAAAAGAGTTCTGCGATGCGCTTCGACCACAAACGCCGTCGTCCCGATGGCGATCCCCACGTCCGAATGTTAGGCATTCCCATCCCCTGGAAGCGCAGTACTAAATACTTAGGCGTCACATTAGATCCGACGCTTTCTTTCAAGCCACACGTCGAAAGAGTTTCGAAACTCGCTCGTCACTATTTAGGCCGCCTAAATAGCATGTTAGGTAGAAAAAGTAAAATGTCCTTCAGAAACAAACGTACACTTTACAAGGTCTGCGTTAGACCCGTTATGACGTATGCCTCGCCAATCTTTGCCCACGCCAAACCCTCCCTCCAGCACAAACTGCAGGTAGTTCAAAACCTCTTTTGCCGCCGGGCCACAAACGCACCTTGGTACGTGCGTAACGCGGACTTGCATAGAGATCTTGAACTGCCTACAGTACAACAACATCTCAAAACACTCTCTGAAGCGTTTTTCAAACGCTCCGAAACCCATCCCAATCCTCTAGTTCGTGATTCAGTCTCATATACTACTCCTGTGTTAGACTCGAAGTTCAAAGTCGCTAGGCCTAGGAATGCGCAAGCGTACTCATCCACCAGACTGTCCGCCGATCTCAAGGCCCTTCTGGCCGCAAATTCTAATTCTAACGTAAATTCTAATTCTAACGTAAATCCTAATTCTAACGTAAATGCGAATTAATTCAATTTTATTTTGCAATTTTTTAATTATTGATTTTCATTTTGAGCACCTTCAGTGCTATGTATTCACCTTCAGTGCTTTGAGCACCTTCAGTGCTATGTAATCCCAGCGGGTGACCCCTTCTGGGCCCCGCTAGCGCGGCCTCTTTCTCCACTTGGCCGTCGCTCAGATGAAGGCTGAGTGGCAAAAATGCACGAGCCGACAGGGGGTTTTTAGTGGGTATGGTCCTGGTAGGCGTCTGGACGAGTCCCACATAACTTTGGAATCGCGCCAGAGTATGCGTCAGGGCATTTTTATCCTCCTGCCCTTCCTGCGGAGGGGAACAAAAAAAACAAAAAAAATTTGATATTTTAGTACGTTCATAACCTGTAATGTACTGTGATGATTGTAAATCATATTATAACATTTAATTTAAACAGACAAACAAACTACCAGCAATCGCAAGTTAAATAAAACCTTATTTGAAAATACTCATACCACAAAACAAACTTCGTAACTTTCATCTCCGTTAGGAATTCCTAGTCTTGAAGAATCTGGTTTTAAAAACAATCAAGGCGCGAGTGCAGCTTTTGAGCCAATAATAAAGTATTTCAGCTCCTGAAACCCACTAACATTCTTACCCTTTTTTTAGACTGTTGTATTATTTTCCATTTCCCCCTTTGAGCGTTTACCCTTTTGAAGTAGAACGCCCGAGCCCGCAGAATACTTTGAAGGTAAGATTCTTTTTGACTTAACACAGCATTATGTCTTAAAATTGATTAAGTTTTCCCCTTTTTTAACGGTTTAACCTTTTTGTTGATAGTGAAAACTGGCTTAGTTTTGTTTTAATGGAATCCTTTGAAAAAAAAAAGAGAAACTTGTTAGTTTTAGGAAATTATTTTTTACTACTTTTTAAGCCAATTTCAGAATACAATTGTTAGCAGAAACCTTACTCTTTGAATGACTACGGTAATCTTACTTTCTTTCAAATGAACCTTTTCTTTAGAATACAACAAAGGATTTCGTGAGGAAACAGCCATGAAGTATTAATTTTCAACGTATGTTGTCTCTTTTTTTCTATCTTTTATCAATCAAATGTGTGTCTCGACAAGGATTGAGCTCGGGACACAAGGCTAGGCAAGGCAACCGCACCAAGATGCTGTGGTTTAAGACGAAGGCTGACGCACTACCAATCACTTTAACCCTAGATTACTACTCATGTTGCGACGTTCAAAGAAACTACTCATACGCTCGAGAGGCGCATAATATTACTAATGATTTTATTCAAAAACTATGAATATGTTTCATATTTTTTTTACTGTATCTATAATTTTGTATATTATTTATTTAAAAAAAACACAATGCTATATTACATTTATATATTTTTATTATTAAGTCTTCAAACAAATAAACCTTTACGAAACTTAAACAATTAAACAGTCTTCTCTTTACAGGAACTTTTTTTTAAAAACAAAAACTAAAATTATACATTTCTTCTTCAAAAACAATCAATTATGAAGTAATTAACAAAAAAAAAGTAACATAGTAATAAAAAAATATTTTAGATGCACTCGGTACACACATGAACTTGATGTTCACCGCAGATACATTTTTGACACTTGGCGCACGTCATTTTGGACATCCTTTTCTTTTTAGATGTACAATAAGTGCAATATCTTCTTTTTTTTGGCGGTGGTGGACCCTCCATTACCACAGAAGAGTCCCTTGAAGGTTTTTTCAGGATGACCTCGATAGTGTCCCGGATATTGCGTTTTAACGTAGGTGCTTCTAGTCTTTTTTGCATCCATTCTGTAGTCAACTGCGTGCTAAGTTCTTTCATATACTGTCTTCGACTCAAGGGTTTCTCATTTTTTGCTGATATATTATGACAATATATAACATATGAATTCACGAAAGATATATTTAACATATTATACATAATAGCCATTGGCCATCGGTTAGTCTTTCTAGAGCATGACATAGAGGAAGTCATTTGATCTAATGTATCGACACCACCCTTGGTCTGATTGTAAAACATGATCATATCCGGTTTTCCAGTTTCATTATGTATGACCCCTTTTTCGTCGCATGAAGATAGCAGGAACACCATTTTAGCTGGTTTTGGTTTGTAGGAAACCAAAGTCAAAGGGCCATCATAAGCGAACATGGATGTACCAACGGGTCGAAGCCGGGTGTTTTTCATTTCTTGAGGAATTTCCCGTTTGTTAGACCTTATTGTACCAACAAGCGTGAGCTTGTATGGTTCAGCAAGTAGTGATTTGGCCAGCGACACAGACGTGAACCAATTATCACATGTCACGTTACGATTGGTACCATGTATTGGACGGGACAACTCTTTTACGTAGTACTCTCCCTGTGGTAATCCTCGGGTGTTGGTTGCTTTTCCAATGTATGGCAAAGCGTTAACCATATATTTCGTACCATTGTATCATGGTATATGTACCATCATGGGTATTTTGATGCCATACTTATTAGGTTTATTCGGAATGTACATCCGAAAGGGGCACCTGCCTCGAAATCCAACCAACTGTTCATCTACTGTAAGATAATTTCCCGGGGTGTAGTTAGATTTGCACTGCTCAATAAACATTTCCCATATCTTCCTGACTGGAATAAAAGGATCTTCTTGACGGAGGGTAGGGCGCAAAGTCTTGTCATCCATTCTCAAACAGCGAGTGAGAAAGTTAAAACGCTCCCTGCTCATCACTGCTAAGTATCTAGACCCTGAAAAGGTGCTATCAAATAACTCCATTGTAGAAAGATGGTTATCTTTCATTACAGCAGTTAGCGTCAAAATACCAAAATAGGCTCTTATTTCCATGGAGCATGTATCTCTGCAGGTAGCGTGGGTATTTCCAGTAAGTCTTTTTGTAGATATTTCCACATTTGACCACTTTACTATCTCACTAACAATGTCTTCCGTGATGAATAAATCAAAACACAAACTAGGCTCAAAGATATTTCTACACATTCTAGTAGGGCCTCTAGAAGTGTGTACAATGTTGCTAGCTGTGGTTCTACCTCGACTTTCACCTTTAGAAGTAGACCAAGAGTTTTGGTTTCTATCTTTCAATGTTCGACGTGCCGGAACGAGAATGCGGCGATCAGAACAGGATGGTTCCAAAGTCTCACTATTCCCTTGGGCAAAAGATGACAAAGATTCTTCAACTCTTCTTTCATTTGAGTTCTCTATAGCTTCATCTTCTATGTATCCTTCTTCCATATCGTCTTGAGCATCATCCTCGCTTAGGTGATCTTCAATTTCAGAGTCATCTCCCGAAAGGTCATCATCACTGTTATGGTGGCTTTCTTCTAGCCAACCAGTTATCATATCATCCGTGACTCTTCTATTACAAGCCATGATGTTGATATTTTAAACCGTACCTAAAATAAAGCTAAAACACACTGTTAGTAATTAATAACGCAATAAAAAACACTAACACAATTATTTTATCAATAACGTAAAAGTTACAGAGATGCTACTCATACGTCTTTGGAGCGCCAAAGGTAGTAATATCAGAAAAACTAGCAAACTTACCGTTACGAAACAGGCGTCCTGCGACACGTGCTGCCGACGACTGAGATGTCCTTGAACGTCAACGCGATACGCGCGAAGGATAAAAAGAGAGAGCAATATTTCAAAAACGTGGGCGCCTCAGCGACGTAGAGTAGTAATCTAGGGTTAAAAAGGCATTCGACCGCTGCAATCTTTGACATGCTCTGCTTCCTGTGAAGTTGTTTGTGGCACAGGCTAGTTAAAATTAATTGCATCGACATTTAGAAATAAACCGAGGGTCCTTAAGTTAGTAAAATAATGAAGTTAAATTATAAACGTGACGTAGACTTTATATAATCAAAATATAGACAGAAAACAGGATGCAGAATCTAAATATAAAACAAACTGCTAAAGGAATTTATTTAAATAAAGCGACGTTACAAATGTCAGTTATATACCAGAACAGCGTATTGTACAAAAAAAGGTTTTAATGATGAAAAATATAAAGTTCGACGCACAACGTTACAACTTCATAAAAAATATATTTAATTATTCGAATGAGGCGTTGTACATTTCTTTATTTCGTAATTCGTTTTGTAAACGGTACAATGTGGGACATTATGGGATCATACTATTTATAAACCCTTGAACATATCGTTTCATATTGCTATACATTTTGTCATTATTAATTTTGTTATTGCTTTCGAGACAGTTAGTGGTTTTTGCGAAGGAAATGGAAGAATTGCTGTTTGGGTTAACTTTGTTCTGAACGAAATTTAAGGAGGAATTAGAATAAAGTTGACACCAATAGTATAAGTGTTATAATAATAATAAAAATCATTTATTCTCTCCAAAAATGAACAATACATGTGACACGATGTTATAAATTATAGGAGACTGGAACCTACAAACATTAGTTATTATAATTTATTATACTTAATACTATTTTTTCTTGTTTTTTAATTCCCAGATAACCACCCCAATACCATACAGGCTCCAAAGTAAGCAGAGCTTGTGTTATGGATGGCCGTACAGCGAACTGGGGGGGAACCCAGAATAAACATACATATTTAAATATCAACAACCATGAACCGAGAACAAACATCACACAAATGAATGCAGCCAGGACTTGAACCTGGGACCTCCAGCGTATGAGGCAGGGCTACTGACCACTACGCTCCTCGGTCGTCACTGTACTACGTTGTAGCAGCCTCAGTTGACTAAGGGACATCCGGTGCAATTACTGGAATAATGGTTATTCCAACTGAGACGTACGGTCGGCAACGCATGACTAGTTGATATAATAATCAAAATTACAATAAATAAATAAAACACCTACCATTTAATATCACCTACCACCTACCATCAGGTGGGTTTTGCTCGTTTTGTCAGCTCTGAAATTAGTAAAAAAAGGGGGTAGATCAAACCATTTATGCTTGGCTATGTGAGTTTATTAATTTATTTATGTTCGGAAAACTTACAGCTATCATTATAGTATAAGTACAAGGATCCGGCTGTGAAGGCCAATTATTCTTTTCACTTTTAATTTTTAAAACAAGAAACACAAGAAATAAAAAAATAACACAGAAAATATTGATTAAAAAAAAATCAAAATGAGGAAAATCAAAAACACTTCATAAGAAAGAAAGAAATTAATAACATCAATATAGGAAAATAAGAAATACTGAGATCGTTATCAAGTTTATGTACAATTTATTTATTATGTGTTTGCTTGTTTTCTAATTATTTGACGATAAAAATTGACGGTAAATAACAATGTCTCAAAAGTTTTTAAAATGTAAATACTACTTTCGTCAGAGCACATTTCTACACCATTGGGAAGAATGAACGATAAATGGATAGGGGATGATTTCTTAAAAAATAATGTTATGTGAACACGCTCCGCTTTATCTCAGCCTTAATCTAATTAAATACTACAAATACCGGATAAGGAAACACTTCGCTGAATTAAGCAAGTAACTAAATCATTCGATTTGCTAAGACAGCATCCGCTTAATTAAATTGTCAATGCCCAATTGGCATTTGTAGGTTACATGGACCAATTGATCCGAAAGTAGGTAAAGGTGAGGAAATTCGTATCTTATGTTAGTTGCTAAGAAAGAAAGCGAAATTGTTTCCTTTCTACAAACTGATCATATGTATTTACAATGGGTGTAATATGTATTTTCTAAGATTTTTATACCAATTTCAACTAAAACATTAAATCTAAAAATAATTATAAATGGTGATACAAAAATATCATATATAAGAAGCATATATCATACTTTGTACACACTAGCTTTGCTAACTAACCTGAAATCGATATAAATATTTAATGAATATTATTGTTCTTTGGTGTCTTGGAAGCTGGGTGGTAATCGATGTAAGCTTATTTGAATTCCGTCTACAACTACTATGAAAATAGAGTGATTTCTAAACAAAAGAATCATCTTTATTTCAAAAGACAATCCAATCTGGAGACCTACCTGACGTCATTTCTATCGTATTTTTTTAGAAACAAAGTAGCTATCCGCCATTTCAAGAAAAGGACGCATGGTATATCATACATCAATACCTAAATAAACCTGCTTGAGTTTACATCGCTGCAGCTCTGGAAAAAGACGGTAACAGAATAAATTAATACCTGTTTCATAGACAAAATTACATTTAATAATGTAAACACTTGAATTAATATAATTTAATTTAATAGCTGAAGATATTCAGAGATCACTTTATTGTCGTTTGACGGCAAAATTGCAATAGTCGCAAATGCTGTGACCATGATTTGGTTTGACCTTAAAAAAAAACGTTTTTATTTATACTAAAGTCCTTGTCGCTCTGTTATTCGTTTTGTTCTTACAAAAAATAAAAGAGCGATTGAACTGCGACACATACATAATATTTTTATTATAACGTTCTTTCACTTCGTCTCTGTGAAATTACTTGCAAATCTTTGATATTCATTTAAAAACCGAATGTTTTCAACTAAAATCCTGTTTAATTATGTTATGCCCATATCGTACGAAGAATAATCTGCAGTAATGTCATAATAATACCATAATACATCACGATATTCCTTGTCTTACTTTACTTTTCCGCCTGCTTTACTTGCCATGACATGACACGAAGAAAAGTTAACTGGAGTAATTTGCAACTGTAAGAATTAAAAGTACTAAAATATAAAAATACATCGTTCTATATTGTTTAATTTTGAACCAACGTAAAAACAAAACTTTACGAATACTCAATTAACAATTTCTATGCACATCAAATTGTGTTGATCCTGAGGCAAATTACGGTAATGGCCTAACTACATTAACAATAACTTACCTACCATATGGCGTACATAACATTGCTATTAAACGGCGAAACTTCAAATTAAAAGTTAGTTTCTATATAATCAAATAAATAAATAATCCTGATCGAATTTTAACAGACGTATAAACAATATATTTATTTTGGATAAATTCCACAGCCCATCGGGTACTGCGTGGTCACCCTGATGGATAGGCAGTATTTGCCTCAACACAGCTTATAGCAATAACTAGGCGAACTTAGACGAGACAGCTTAAAGCTTTAATATTGTAATACTTAACTAAGTTCGAGCTAATTAACTTGTTGTGAGACGCACACTTTGTCTTTTATAACTGTACGTTTATGATTATTACTTCGAGAAGCAGGTTATTGCTTGGGGCTGGTAGTTATGACAATATTTGTTTTAGGAACTGGGTTTATGAACACATGGAGGCCTTATGTTCAAAGTTTAGTACTTACTTTAAATCTCTTTGTTAAATATAAGAGTAACGGTGCTGGATTTGTGATCTTGAGGTTCTGGGTTCGATCCCGGTGAATGCTAAATGCTTATTCAACCAACTGATTTAACGGAAGAAGTTATTTTGAACTTAAGTCCACCAACAGTACCCACTGCACCTTAGCAACTTTGGAGGACTAATCATTGTCTGCAAGCTCTTGGTGAGGCCGGTGTCTCTTCAGTGGGATAGTTATGTATGTCGTGGAACACAAAGTTCTAAGTGCTTAGAGGTAAGGCCGAAAATCTGTCACCTGCCATGGGGGTGTATTACTCATAGCAACCGTTTTCATTGCACGTACTGAGGGCGTCATGCAAATCTGTTGAATTATCCCAGCGGGAACAAAATAACATCCGTGTAAGCCAAGTAGTATGAGTGGATGATATCAAACCAAAGCCAGCTTTATAAGCATTCGCAGCTTTTAAGCAACCACAGAAACGTAATAGCTATTTATTGAAAGCAGTGAACAACGCGTGCTGCTGGGCGCGTGACGATGACGCCTAACGACCACATGTCATAAGTGGAAGGTAAGGTAACTTGAACGTTTATTTTAAGTTATATCATCATAGCAAAAAAGCTTCTACTTCTGTAGGTTGTTGTCACAACCTGAACGGTCAACGTCTTTTACTAGGAAGATTACGAGAAGATTCAATTCAATGTACATATAATAGTTATATCTACGATCAAGTATAACAGAACAGTTATAAAAATAAAAACAGCAATATCTGCATTTATACCGCGCGCGTGCTATATGCAAAATCTATTTCAAAAACTCAATACTGTCGGGAAATGTGTACGAAGAGAACATGGAACATAATATTTCTAACATTCGTCTGTAATAAATTATATTATCAAGACGCTGAGAAATAAATGGAACGTTCACATTGAAGCCGGATTTTATTATGATTCCACAAGGTTCAGAATAATGATATTTCGTATTTCACTCAGTTTAAAAGCTTGGATAAGAAATTAAGGATACGTAAAAGAAATTATTGATATTTGGATTTTGGATTCTTTATGACCATCTTCAAACGATTGTGTCATATATAACAAGAATACATTGATCACGATAAATAATGGAATGTCAAAAAAAATTAAATCACGGTAATTTCGAGCCTGTTACTAAGTTGAGTGTAGGCAGGCAATATATCCGTGAAACTGAACAACGTAATAAACGTAGCCGAAACAAAAAAGAAATAGACTTTCCATACAAATTACAAGATTGTTTGCTTTTATTTTGTATGCGAAGCTCAAAAGCTTTTTTCATATTTCAACCTTTGAGAAAATTGAGTAACTTACTAAAAAAATTCGCTTATATACCTACGTAAAATTGGACTACTACAAATCGATGCAAACCCCAAATATACCTACTATTTTTCATACGTACATTTTTGTGTTGAGATTGTAAACCATAATTGCATTTTCAGTCGTTTCCTTATAATCAATATGTTAGTCTTAGAAATAAAATTGTAAAGTAAACAACAAATGAACAAAATTAAACTCACTTTATTTTATCAAAATATACATTATCCATTTCACTAGCATGTTGTACATCTTAGCACACGGGTCCACGGGCCTCGTATATTCAAATTTGATATAAAAGCTACATGGCAAGCCATTAACTGTTTTACCTGCCTAAAATAAATACTAGAAAATTCAGCACAGTAAAGGAAAACTTTGAGTAGATAATTCTCCCATTTTAAAAAAAACGAAAAACGTGATGGTGTTGTGTTTGTACGCAGATTATGATGGAAGTAAATTTGGATGCGTTGAGCCAACTGTTTCTATAATACAATAAAGTTTTGATCATCTCAATATCAATTCAATAATGTTGTGCACTTATAAATAAATCTGTTAGCACTCAACAATCAATCAATTAATCAGTCAGTCAACAAATCAATTTATATTCGAATGATAAATTATTGGACTTTTATTGTATTGTAAACACAACCAAAATCATACCTTTTAATATTTTAATTATTTATTTAATTTTTTTAATTAGTTCACCAACATAATAGTTACCAACACATTGTCAAGTTACATTTAATAATGAATACAAACTAAGTAACATTATAATTATAGGCGAATACAGCGTTATAGTATAGCGAAGTAACAAGTATACATAAAATTAAATAAGAACAAAGCTATTAAGACAATGTACAATATGGAATACCAAAAAAGATTAGTTCAGGGTTTTTTAATTTAAATAATAAGTAAAAATAAAATCCTGACAAAAAATACTAGTTAGGCGACGTGGAGCCGATAGATAAAGTAAATTTAGCAGATGAGATGACAATCAATTGAGTTATTCCCGCGTTAACTCGTGAACGGGAGCCGTTTGAGGGTGTTCGTCGTTTGGATACTTAGGAAGAGGGAGACTTGCCGAGCTGACTTTGTGTAGATATAAAGAGACTCTGTAAATTTATTTTGAAAAAAAAATATACCCGTAAGTTTCTTGCCAGTTATTCTTCACGAAGGTTTTTCCGAACTGGTGGTAGAGTCATGTGTTATTTGACGTCAATAAGAACAAGTAATTGTCAATGTTGAGAAATAAATATTTCATTTCATTCAATAATTTATAATTAAAAAACATGCCAAACTTAATCATTTGCCTCGCAAGAGTAATTATTTTAAAAAGTGAGGTTCCGTACAAAACGTTTTTGAATGCTTCACTGCGTTTCTTGTGTTATTATTTTTATATAATGTAATTACTACTACTTAATAATTTGACACAGGGAATACAGCTGTGTAATCGTTTTAAATGTGAACAATTAAATTGATCATGATAAGGCAGACTCCTTATTAAGTATACATTTATTTATTTACAAACAAGTATATTTACAAATGGACAATAGGAAAGAAGATCAAGGAAATAAAAATAATGAAAGACAAAATACATGTTCTAAATTAATTTGTACAAAGTAGCCAAAAGGCTGGCAGAAGTTATGTTTATTTTATTCACTATCAACATTCAACTTCGAGATTCCAAAGGTTCTAGTAAATACTGAATAAAAATCAAATCTTACGATTGACATACTGTAACTTGAGTCTAAGGCCGAGAAGGCTCACAAATACGTATAGACAGTAATCACAGACTTTAAAGAAATCATCTCGAACGAAAGCATAGATAAATATATACTCAATATAATTGGAGGATCAAAATGTGGATATCCAACTAAACTTAACTAGAACTTAACTCCTGGCTGTACTTCCAATAGAGCCTTATTTTTATTTTGGTGTTTCCAAATGTGGATAAACATGTTTATTTCACGTAGTTTGCTTGAACAGAATCCATAACACAACTTCACACAACAACACAACTTCTTTGAAACTGTTCAGTAGTGGCGTAAATCTGAATATTATTTCATTTAATTTGTTCATTATGTTTAAAAATTATAAAATATTTCTAATGCGGTGAAAATTGAAACATTTATTTACTGTTTAGTTTCCTCTAGCTAGCAGCGCAATGTTTAGCTGACGGTTGTTTACGGCAGATAGCGTGAACGCATCGGTTGCCAGCGTACAATGCTTTACAATTCGGAACGGTGAAAAATAGCATTTACAATGTGTTAATTTTTTGATCTCAAAATCTATGGGTTTCACTACGTTATGAAATCGTGGTCCATCCATGGTAGTGTGTAGAAACTTAGACAGTTAATTTTTTTTCTCTTTGAACCTTATCATAAATAAAATTTTTTCATCTTAGGGCGACTTGCACGGACCTTAGTTAACAATTTACCTCGGAATTAGCTGGTTTCTCAGTTAAAATATTCCTCCATCACTGTCTATTTGTATTGGAGTGACAGAGACATACAGCAAGTGTCGTTCCAAGTGTTAATCCTGTTTGTGGCTTAAATTGGCAATGTAAGGACTAGATATTACAAGCGACGCTGACATAGTTTATTTACTTATATAATTAATTCTATTGGTATTTTTCCAAAGCTTTAACAGTCGCCTTTCCTCGCGGTTTTTGTTGGAACGCAGCTCTACGCGGTGGAAAGCTACCACATGTTGAAGTGGTGCTTTATTATGATAACGTCTCCAAGACGTTCATTACTATAGGGATTTATGCAAATCTCGTATTGCAAACGATTGTTTTGTAGCTTTTAGTAAGCCTCATACGCCGAAGGTCCCAGGTTCGAGTCCTGGCCGGGGCATAAATTTTTGTGATGAACACAGATGTTTGTTCTCGGGTCATGGATGTTTGTATTTATATATGTATCTTTATTCTGGGTTCCCCCCAGTTCGCTTTATGGTCATCCATAACACAAGCTCTGCTTACTTTGGGGCCCTACAGTGGGTGTGTTAGTCTGGGGATTTATTATTATTATTTTATTAGCTTTCTTTGTTTAGACCTCGTCTGGGGTGGTAATACAGTCCTTGCATTTTTCTGTTTTTCCAGAAAACTATAGTCCCAGTTCTTTCAAGCGTCGAGTGAATAGGTATCTCGTGGGTAGACGTGTAACGCCTTCGTCTTCATCGTCACTTTCCATCAGGTGAGATAGAAGACAAACGTCTAATCCTTTTTCAATAAAAAAAAACCTCAATAATACCCACGTCTACGTGGTTGTGTTCCGGATAAGTTGTGCTAGTACTGGAACAGTGGCTATTCCAACTTTATGGTCCGTAATATGATGGATCGCTCGTTTTCCGGCTATGTCAAAGTTAAAAAATAATCAAATAACTATATGACTACTTGTTTAGTATTTATTTGGTCGATAACATACAGTCCTTATTATGCGGTTCACTCATACAGTTTTAATAACATTATTTATTTTATTAGGCTGTATGTATTTATTCTTTGCCTTCTCTATTGGTTGGGTTTAAAAACTTGAGTTGGCGGGAACTGTCACTTTTGAAGAAAAAATGATGGAGGTGCAACTGTGAACTTGTGAACAACGTTTTCACGTTTTTATATTATAATTGTGTTTTTACGGCGCCCTATGCCTATTGATATTTAACGTTTTGTAGACGAAAACTTAAATAAACTTTGTGTGTTGTGAAAAGTGAACTTAAGGAGTGCCAGCAGCAACAAGGTTCGTGCTTAGGGTTTTGTTATAATATATTTTAATTCGTATTTATACAGACCAAACATTCGGACTGCACAACGCCGATGACTGGATCGTGTTTTCATGTTCCAAGATAAAAATAACTCAAAATTTGACTCGGATGGCGCGGCACAGCTATCGAAGTTTCAACATCCTTTTCACCGCCGCACGAGTCTCTGCTGCTCATAATATCTTTTATTACTATATATTTTACCGTTTGCGATCGGCGCATACACTACTTATATCTGTTTATATATATATATATATATATATAAACAAGGCAAGTCTCCCTCCCCACAAGTATCCAAACGACGAACACCCTCAAACGGCACCCGTTCACGAGTTAACGCGGGATCCAGCGTTACCAATTATATATATATATATACCAATTATATATATACCAATATATATATACCAATATATATACCAATTATATATATATATATATAATTGGTAACGCTGGATCCCGCGTTAACTCGTGAACGGGTGCCGTTTGAGGGTGTTCGTCGTTTGGATACTTGTGGGGAGGGAGACTTGCCGAGCTAACAGATGCAGAAAAGAATAATTTTTGTATAGACATAAAGAGACCCTGTAAATTTATTGTGAAAAAAAATATACCCGTGAAGTTTCTTGCCAGTTCTTCTTCACGAAGGTTTTTTTCGAACTGGTGGTAGAATCATGTTTTATTTGACGTCAATAAGAACAAGTAATTGTCAATGTTGAGAAATAAATATTTGAATTTGAATTTGAATTATATATATTATATATGTATATATATATATATATATATATATATATATATATATATATATATATATAATAAAATGAATAAGCTCTTATTTAACATAACTAAAATTGTGGAATTTAAATTTGAGAATTAGTAAATTTCACATTTATTAGTTTTTGTAACTAAAAACATTGTAGATGCACAATTAAACCAAAGTTTCCTAACATTTTATTTTCACCTTTTAAAGGCTTTAAATACGTTTTTATCGCGCACGTGCAGAGTGTTGCTAATTCAAACTAACATTTTAAAACTTTACGGGACCTACTCAACCTACTTTCCATACTACGGTGTTAAAAGCATTTCCTAGAAACAGGAATTCTTTTTTAATATCCCCTTCACCATGCAGGATATTTTTGCTTTTACGTTTGAGCTATTAAAGTTCCGCACTAAATGAATTAATGCGAAAACTGAACTTAGTTTGAGGTAATCTGAGAATGTTGAAATGTCTGAAAACAGTTTTTTGTAAGGATAGTAAAGACTTGGACAGCGGAACTTATTTAATTGTTTCTTTTGTTTATTTTTCAATTTCCGCCTCGTCCTCTTTGCTGAGGTGACCTTACCAAATGATTTTGTAGCGGATTGATTTGAATACATAAGTTCGAAGATTTAGATCAGCGCTAGGCAATTCGTTTAAACCAGCGCTTGACTATTTTAATAACGTATAAAATTATTAAAATAGTTCCTTATTCCTTGATTACATCAAAATTAGAAATGACATGTAAAATGTTATCTTCCTAGATATAGATGTCAGTCCAGACTCCATAAAACAATGACTTGGTTGATCAATAATAGTTTAAGCTATGTAGGAATTTATGATATTAACTTCCAAATTATTTTACAAGGATAAGGTTGAACGGTGTGAAGATCTTGTGAGAAAGCCCTTGTTCTACAGTGGACATTTTTCAGCTAAGAGAAACAGATTTTCTTAACAATCTAATATAAAATGTAACCCTATTTTTATTAGCTAATCCCGTTTATATTGTGTAGTCTTTTAATTAGAAAACCCAAAATGCTGGTCAGGGCGTTAAATATTCAGTACGGCATCAATCAAAATATCGGACAGCAAAATCGAATTATCAACATTCGGAAATAATACCGCCCGGCCAATGCCGTTTGGGTTTTGGTTGACGAGACGAATGAGCCTGGAGTACCCAATCGGCACTCGCCGAATATGTGTAGTAATAGGTTTGGGCCAGCATTGCCGTTCAACAAATGCACTGGACCTGAATGTGCTGGCCTGAACATGTGGCTCACGCATCAAACATTCATGAATTAAACGAAAGCTAATAAAAAAGTAAAAAATAAAGACTATATTCCACCTACAACCGTTTCTCCTCCTCGAAACTTCGACCTCGAAACCTCGAAACTTCTCAATCGAACACAATTTGACGACTACCTGGATTCAATTTAAACCTGAATTCTCATTACACGTAGAAATCCCCACACTTTTCGAAGTTACCCAGTTTTCGTGGTACATTTAACGTGTAGTAACGGACCTGTATTAACAAACTTGGGGGTTACCAACGACTACAGAACGCATGGACGCCGCAGCGAATTAGGATTATTAGCTTCTCATATTATTATCGCCTTATACAGTTGAATATATATGCTTATATCACAAATATTACATAGTTGTTTGTTTACATATAGTTAAAAACTCTAAAAAGAATACTTCATTTAAATTAATTATTGTATCATTACGACGGTAAATAATATGTCGGGAAATGCTTTCTCATTTTATATAATATTTTGTTATCATGTCTCTGATTTTATTAGGTTACATTTAAAAAAAATTCCTGTCATTTTTCTGTTGTTTGTCAGTTCAATAAAACAACGTATGTTTTTTTAATCAGAATTATCAAAATCTCTACTGCAACGGCATCATGTCACTAACTACAATATGGTAACTAGTTATAGCAATAACTAATAATAAATCCCCGGACAAACAACCAGACAACCTCTGTATGGCTCCAAAACAAGGAGAGCTTGTATTATACATACAGCGAACTGGAGGGGAACCCAGAATAATAAATAATCATTGCCCGAGCTCAAAGCCTCAAAGCCTGGAACAAACTTTTGTGTCCATCATAAAAATGGATGTCCTGACTAGGACTCGAACATGCGACCTCTGGCGTTTGTAGCAGGGCTACTACCACTGACGCTACTTGGTCATCATAGCTAGCAATTTCAAAAGTAGTCTTTATTTTAATGCAAAAAGCATTTATTTTTATTCATAGCAAGAAGACACAAACAAATTCGTAAGTAACTTGCAGCACTTGGGCAACCAAACGTGGCTACAGGATGGGATATTCGATGTGGAGTTTTGTCACGATAGGTACGACGTGTTTCGCGAGGATCGTGACCTGGTGACTACCAGGAAGAGTACCGGAGGGGGGTTCATGGTGCTGGTGAAGCGCAATCTAGGAGCCCTGCGGCTCGAGTCCAGACCCTGCGCGCCCGCATCGCCTCCGACCGCTGAACTATTGTGGGTCTATTTATCTGTGTCCTGTACGTCTCGCCCGAATATAGACTGCATTTTTGAACACGCCAAATACACAAACAATTTATACCCTCGCGCCAACTTTTTAATTGTCAGGGAATGAAATGGAATGAAATGAAATGAAATGGAATATTTATTTCATTCTTAGTCTTTACAGTACTTAGTATACAAAAATAACACATAACGGATACAAAAAATATTTAAAAAGCACCTATAGTTACCGTTTAAACACAGGGTCTTATGAGGATAGCTGTAGAGTGCACGGTCTTTTGTCTCAGGAACATCGGCGTATGATGCTGGATATGTGCCTTCTGTACGACATTGTCCATAGTCTGATTGATTGCTCTGATCTGGTCTCCAAGATTTCCTACCGTACACCCACTTTACGTACGAGACACACAGCTTTACAGCACGAACAGTCACACTACACAAACTACACAAAAAACACTGTCATTTCCCGCATTACACATACATACAACAAACACTTCAGTCACATCGATATCTTTGCCTGCAGTAAGTCTGAATTTAAAAGGGACGTAGTTAATTTTGGGAAAACCTGTTATTGGCATTATTATATTGTATAATTTTTTTTGTTAAATATTGTAAAGACATACTGTTGGTTCTCTTAATACAAAAAAATAAATAAATTTATATAACAAATTCTGTTTTCCAGCAGTAAACAGTGTTAATGGTTTAGATCGTAATGTACAGCTTAGCAGTATCTACGTAATGCTTAGCAACAAATTTGCCCCTAGACATAATATATTGCATATTTTACTAGGTAATGATTAAAATATAAAACATGATATTGATAAAGCATGAACGCAGCCACGGAATCGACTACTCCGCCAAGTTGAGAGCTTAACAAAAGAAACTGTGCTATCACTATTGCAGTAAAATACGTGTTAATGTTTTTGTAAGGATTTTTATTATTAGGTATTTAATACATTTGATGTAAAATTGTTAACAGCACTATTCAAGACATTAAGCAAAAATGTAAGTAGCTTAATTTTTTATGACGAACAAAGTTACAGTTCAAAACTAAAAAGTTAAACTTGTTACCGGACATTTACCTTTTTATTATATCAATATAAATCATAAAGAAGAGTATCTACCGCCCTCAAAAAGATCATTTCCTTGCGGGATACTTTATATATAACGTATGCGAAGTTCTATAAACTGATAATATCTTAGTATTTATATTGTCGGTGCGTTCGCTTTGTCGAGGTTGAACTAACACATTCAAAAATAGTGTATTTATTGACGTGTGTAAAAACTAGCCTTGGCTGTTTAGCTGAGGTGTCTAACAGTTGTATAGTCCTCAGGTTTGTCCAGAGGATCCGCACCCACTTGGTTAGTTTGCTACTTGTTCGAGGCTCGCCCGATCAGCTTCGGGATAGCTACGGTTGTTGTGAGTAGCAAATGCGTGTATTACAAATTTATATTGCTGTTTGCGTGGAGTTCGTTACAATTGAAGATTGTATGGGGTTTATATGTAGGTGGATCTATCATAGGATCTATATTTTTGATTAGTTTTGACTTTATTTGAACTCGTTGAGAATTTTAATATGATCTTGTGGTATTAATGTCGATCTGGTACTATCGATTCTTTATTATTTTTAGGTAGTCTGGAAATTACTACTAATTTAAAAAACGTATTTACATCTGATTAAAAAAAAAACAAAGACAAAATAGTGATATGGACAAACAAATGTATATGTTGAAAAATGACAAATACCAGTCAAATTAACAAAGAATACTTCCGTATTTTTACCCGATTGTCTTATTCATCATAATGCATTCCTAATTTGTTCGAATCTTAATAATGATAATATTTAATTTTGTGTTCACGAACCGTGGAAGCTTCTCATTTGAAGGAACGTCCTACACGTACAAATCGTTAGAGTTTTCTACAATTCTCCGAAGTTTTGAAATGATAAAAATAGGTTCTTATATTTTAAGTTTTTAGAACAGCCACACTCGCAATTATTCAGATTTGATTGATTATCTTTTTTTTTATGTTGGACTAAGTTTGTTTCATTAATTGCATCTGCATTTCCTTCCCTTTGAGCGGAACACCAGTGCGTAAGCCTGATCATTACGGCGATCATAATAGGAAGAACTGTAGTACCGCTCCAGATGAGATCTTGACATAAGAAACTCCTCTACTCTAGCAACTCTGCTACCACTACCAAAGTAAATCCTTTTTCTCTACTACTTTTTATCCACATTAGATCTTTGTTTTTAAAAAAGGTTAGATTGCATACCGTTTTTAGGTTGATTTTAAATGTACCGTATAGGTAAATGTGAATTTTCCAAATATTTTTTTGTGAAATACTTTATTCGATTCATTGGCGAAAAATGAAAAAGTCTGCCAACATAAACGCCCGTGTATCTCAAAGCGATAGGCCATCACGTCCAAAGTCAGTGAGTTCTTGCGGCAAAACGCCTGAAAACTTTATCACACGTGAAGAGATTCAATAAAACATTGTTTATTTTTATTTCAACTTGTTTATAGCTTCGCTAGAAGCTATCGAAGACAGTTAATTCTTTGTGGGTTTGAATAGCTTCAGAACAGTAGAGGAAAGTTGTGTAAGTTCGTTTTATTGTTTACAAGCTATTGGTAGGCCAAGCTTTGTGCTCCATATGATTCGGAAGTCATTTAAGTGAAGATTAATATATTAAGATTAAGATTTTATGTTTAATGATTAATGTAAAATAAAAAATCTTATATTTTTTACCACATCCTCATGAATATGGTTTTGTTATATAGGTTTCTTTTTTTTATTGAAAAAGGATAAGATGTTTGTCTTCTATCTCACCTAATGAAAAGTGACGACGAAGACGAAGGTGTTACACGTCTATCCACGAGATACCTATTCACTCGACGCTTGAAAGAACTAGGACTATAGTTTTCTGGAAAAACAGACGCAGGCAGTTCATTCCACACCTTGGCGACCAGCACCAACAAGGAACTATCGAAGCGTTTGGTTCGACTTCTTGGGATATCTACCATGAAAGGATGGAAGGTCTGTCTGCGTCTAGTAGGTTTTATATTTATTAATATTGGTTGTGGTTGTTATCTCGATTAATGATGCGTTGCCCGCTGTGGTAGTTTTATCTTTGTTCCAGTAATCGCACCGAGTGTTCGTTTCCTTTATCCGGAACACAACCAAGTAAATGTGATTGTTATGGTAGTCAATATAGGAAAGACTGAAGTGCGACCCCAGACGAGATTTTAACAAAAGAATCTCTACTGCCAACAAAAAGCAGATTTTCTTCTTTTTAAAAATAGAAGAATGTCTCCTTAGAGTAAACCTTATTATCTAAAGTATTTGGCGTACTTTTCCTCCACGTGATATTGCAAAATTCCACCCTGTACATGAGTATAGTATACAGGGTTACAGGTTAAGTCGACCTGTTCCCGTCAGGGTGTTACCACACCAATCGATCGAGGCAGACTAGACCAGTCGACGTCGATCGAAGGTTTCTACCTGGTAACACCCTAAAGGGCGTGTAGTTTACATCGTTTGTGACTGATTTGACTGTGAAACACCCTATCGTTAAATCTATCGTTAATTAAATCAACCGTTTTCGAGATATTTAAATTTAATTCTTTTAATAAAAAATTCGCGATTTTTGGCTATCAGCTTCAATATTTTGATATGTTTAAGTCATTATTTTAACGTGTAAAATAAGATGCTTTATGACCTCATTAACCAATATTGTACGTAAAATGAATAAATAAGTCGTGGTAGACGATTAAAACTTAAAAAAAACTAATAATACTAAAAAAAATTATTTTACTTTAAATGATATAATATAAAAAAAATATATTATGGCACCTTTTTTCAGATGTACCTAAAATATCTACGTTTCATCAGCTACGCAACGAAGTATAACAATGTGTATTCTATTTATTATTGTTTCGCTCTATTATTAGTCCGATGAAACATACTCGCTACATAAGGTTAGATTAGTTTGAAATTGTATTTGGATTAAAAAATTATGTGGGTCATTCTTTTAGAGTTAAATGAAACACTAATACATACACTAGGACATATTTTACAATAATAAACCCTTATTTTTGTAAAATATCCCGAATAACGGACCTCTATAAGTATTTATATTTTCGTAAATAATTTTATAACTATAAATCTAAATCATTTAACTCTAAAAAAATGACCCATGTGTAACAGGCAGGCCTACTTTAACGTACACCAGACATAACCTCTAAAAATAATGTAATTGATTTTAGAAAACCAGAATAAAATACATACGATACAAAATCATGCAAAAATGCGAAAGAGAAAAGCGGGGGTAATGCTATTTCACGTTGGATATTTCGTTAATGCAAATGCATTGCTAGTTCGCCGCATGAAGGTGAACGAATGCGACTAAATGTTGCAGGTGGTAAGGTTAAAGTCGACATGTACGGTTTGCCTGCCTTCCGTTCAATTTTATAAGTATGTTGACTGATCGCGGTACATGAGGAAGTAAATTTTTCCATATATAAAACTAAAGATGAGTCCCATCGTTGTTTAAATTACGAAACTGTAATTTCTGTTCTAAGTAAATAATTAATGATTATCATAAATTTGACGGCCGAGTGGCGTAGTGGTCAGTAGCCCTGTCTCATACGCCGGAGGTCCCAAGTTCGAGTCCTGGCTGAGCCATTCATTTGTGTGATGTACACAGATGTTTGTTCTCAGGCCATGGTTGTTGATATTTATATACGTATCCTTATCCCCCCAGTTCGCTGTATGGTCATCCACAACACAAGCTCTGCTTACTTTGGGGCCATACAGTTGGTGTGTTTGTCTGGGGATTTATTTATTATTATTACCATACTTGATATTAATATAACACTATATATTAGTACACACTATATTAGTATAATCAGTACAAATTATACTTTACCAATTTATCAATGTCAATTTAATATTAATATTCTAGTCTCTGTAACCCTAACAAGGTTAAAAACATGTATCTTTGAAGAAGCCAGCAAGAGCGTCGGTGGCGCAGCGGTTCTCGGGTTCGATCCCCGTACTCCCAAACGTACCAATGACTTTATCAACTAACAGTGAGAGAAAATATCGTGAGAATACCCACATGAAATGAAATGAAAAATTTTTTTTCTCAACATTGACAATTACTTACCTTTGTGAAGAAGAACTGGCAAGGAACTTCACAGGTATATTTTTACAAAATAAATTTACAGTCCCTAAAGTGTCTTTAAATCTTTACAAAACTGTTCTTATCTGTATCTGTTAGCTCGGTAAGTCTACCTCCACCCAAGTATCCAAACGACCAATCTCAAACAGCATACCTTTCAAGCCCAAATATTTCGAAGGTATGTACAGATTGCCAGCTGGCAGTGGACAAGTGTGGTGAACACACCACCTGCCTGACAACACCTCCTAGTTGAGTGAGCCTGTAGCGGGATAATTAAGGCTGTCGTAAGCGTAATCTTTAAAGCCAGTATTCCTGTAAAATGGTTTTATGTATGTATAATGTATCATGAGACTGCAAAGTCTCGAGCATCGTCGAAAAGTTGCTAGTCTATCGGTTTTTTACAGATTGCACTTTGGAGAGTGTGCGAATGCTCTTTTTCAGTTGATCGAACCTTCCCCCTTTCTCCACCGGTCAACCAGACGCAGACAAAAGTTTCACCCGTTTGTGGTTAGCGTGCCGATGAGCCGAACTAAACGGTTCGATAGCTCATTTTGGGTTCGTGTTGCCAAAGAGTGGAACGATTTGCCTGCGTCTGTTTTTCCAGACAAATATAACCCTGGAGCTTTCAAGTGTAGAGTGAATAGGTACCTCTTAGACAGGCGTGTATGATCCTCGTCTTCATCGTCACTTTACATCAGGTGAGATGGAAGACAAACGCCTGCTAATTATTAATAGAAAAAAAAAACTATATTTATTTATTCATCAGATAAATTTACGCTTGAAGACAAATAACCCTAAGTTTTTTATTGTTTTAATCAGTGAAGTCGAAACTATGACAATTTAAATGGATATTTTATAGCAGTGTAGATTCAGCCCCAAAATAGTTCGTAAGTATATTTCATCGAAATATCAAACTATCTTTTTCTAGTATTTATTGAAATAAATACTTAGTTTGAATGCAATCGATAGCTTTGAACCACATTCGTAGTTTTACGGCCACACAGAAGTTGAGAATATAAAAAGCTTTCCGAATTATTCCTATACACCGCTACCGGTATAATTTATGATTACATTATCCTGAATACTCCCTTTCCTGTTGGGTAAGAACCACATAATTAAATTAATGTGCCGCGTATTTTTTCATTGAATCGATGAAAATGAAAAAGACTAAGGAAGATGATACCCTAGAGCCAAGTACTATTTAAAATCAAATAGCTCGCTTTATTCCCTGTTTCCGTGATTTGCTTGGTCAAATTGTAAAATTTTAAGATTTTTTTTAAAGGCGAATGGTAAAAAGCTACACTAAAAAATGTATACTCGTAGTAAGTACATTGCACTATTTCGAGTGGCGTGGCGTAGTGGTATTAACCCTGCCTCTTACACCGGAGGTTCCAGGTTCGAGTCCTGGCATATACGTATGCTTATTCTTCAGTTAGCTGTATGTTCATCCATAATAAAAGCTCTGCTTACTTTGGGGCCATACAGTGGGTATGTTTGAATCATTATAATTTATATTTCGAAGTGTCGCATGTGACTACTCTTCTGTAATATATTATAGCCACTTTTATACTTCAGATGTATTATAATAAATATAAATATTAGAGCATTTGCGTATCCTTGTTGATTAACTATCACATATTTACAGCATTCAATTACAAATTAAAGGCATGTTATCTTATCTTATTTATAATAAAATTCGATCTGTGATCAAATTCATACGACATTGTTCCTGAACAGCGCCGTACTCCATGATTAATCTTCACAATATCGAATATTCCATCTTAAGTGCTCGATCCCACTCACCTCCCACTGTTCACTTGTAAATAACGTACAAGGATCCCCTCATCTCCAGCGGTCTCGACATAAGGCGTCCATTAAATGTGACGTCTTAAGATTGTGAACTATGACGTCATCGACTGGGATCTTTTGACAAAAGCCGGAAATCGAATGACAATTTTGCATAAATTCCATTTCAGTTACCTGACCTGTATATTGTGTAGGGTATCGCCGAAATTCCGCCTTGCTTCACCTATTGAGCTAAAGGTCAATAATTCATAGAGTAATAAAGTAGAATGGACGTATGTGATATATTTTTAAATACGTATGTAAGCATTTTAATTGTTGACTATATCTTGTTACGATAACACGACAGTGCGTAAATAAATTCCGGTCCCGAAAATAAAATTAAATTAAAGTTGCTTTGCTTGAAGTTAATGACTAATATACATATAATACATAATATAATTAGTGTTATGTATTATATAGTAATAAGTCACCTAAGTCCCCTGGCCGCATCTCTCTGAAAGCGATAAATCAATAATTTTTTTTGTTCCCCCCCACGGTGAGGGCAAGCGGATAAAAAATGCTCTGACGCATACTCCGCCCGCGCGACTGGAGTTTTGTGGGACTCGCTCCGAGCCTACCAGAGTCCTACCCACTAAAAAACCCCCTGAATGACTCGTGCAATTTTTGCCACACAGCTTTCATCTGAGCGACGACCAATCGGAGAAAGAGGCCGCGCTAGCGGGGCTCAGAAGGGGTTTACATAGCACTGAAGGTGCTCAAAGCACTGAAGGTGAATACATAGCACTGAAGGTGATCAAAATGAAAAATAAAAATTGAATTAATTCGAATTTACGTTAGAATTAGAAGTTGCGGCCTGAAGGGCTTCGAGATCTAGGGTTGATTGCGTGGGTTCGCTAGCGACTTTGAATTTCGAATCTAAGACAGGACCAGTATATGTGACTGAATCTCGAACTAGAGGATTGGGATGGGTTTCGGCGCGTTTGAAGAACGATTCTGAGATTGTTTTGAGGTGCTGTTGCACTGTAGGTAGTTCAAGATCTCTGCGTTTGTGGTCCTGCGGCCGAAGAGATTTTGAACTACCTGCAGTTTGTGCAGGACGGAGGGTTTGGCGTGGGCAAAGACTGGCGAGGCATATGTCATGACGGGTCTAACGCAGACCTTGTAAAGTGTACGTTTAGTATGTTTTCTACCTAACATACTATAAAGGCGGCCTAAGTAAAAACGTGCGAGTTTCGTTACTCTATCGACGTGAGGTTTGAAAGAAAGCGTCTGGTCTAAGGTGATGCCTAAATATTTGGTAGTACGCTTTCAGGGGATGGGATTGCCTAACATTCTAACGTGGAGATTGTCGGCGATACGACGGCGTTTGCAGTCGAAGTAAACCGCAGAGCTCTTCTCTTCACATCGATGCGCCATTTTTGAAACCATGCACCGAGGGCCTTTTGGAGTCTGGTGGTGAGACCCGGGACTCTGAGCCCTTTGGTGTAAAGAGCAGTGAGGATCGCCATCCATTGGAAACAGATGGTTCCGCATTCGAGAGAGTATGACTCTCTCGAGAAGTTAAGACATTGCCTTGAGGAGGCTGATGGGTCTGTGATTAGCCGGGATATTCAGAGGTTTACCCGGCTTGTGAATGCCTATGACTGTCGCTTCTTTCCAAGCTTTTGGAAAGTAGCTAACGTCGAAGCAGGCATTGAATATAACAGCTAACAAGGTAAGAATCTGTTGAGGCAGGTGCTTAAGTGCGTGTTTGGAAATACCATCCGCACCCGGAGCCTTTAGCGTCAAGTACGTAGCCAGAAAATCAGCCCGAGCCTCGCGAACCACTATCGAATTTAATCGACCGTAGTAAGCTCAGCTCTGTTGTTGCTGCGAGACTGACTTAGTTGCAGCCGATCGAAACCGGCCGCAGCGTAAGTCCTACAGAGGCTTATCTCAAGTCGTCGAGGCCGAGCGAGATATTGTACGAATCTCAGCGTATGAGTATTGCTACGAGTTGTCGTTGTGAGACGACAATCCTGACTCAACGGCTGGTGCGACCGCGTATACGTCCCAACGGGTCCGGACGCAGATCGGGTCTGAAAATCAATAAACTACGGAATGGATTAACATACGATTTCTCACCAATGGATGGAGTGATTCAACGGGACAGTTTGTGTCGATAATATTTTAACGTTTTGTGTAAATTGGTTGAATGATGAGAATAATTGTGGAAGATACCTGAAAAAATTCAGCCAACTAGGAGCTTTCATCGAAAACGCTGCCTTATCCCATTAAGATATATATTCTTTGAATTGAAACAATGTAAGATTGTAAGGTAAAAATGTTCCTCATTTATAGGTTTACAGAAAATCCCGCAATGGCATTCGTATATATTTTAGAAAATGGTCACATATAAATTGGTAATTTGAGAGTTATTAAGACGGATGCGACATAATCCTAATCCAATTAAATACGTTACTTACATTTAGCATTGAATACTCATCATAATTGCCTTTTGCATACATTTAAAATTCACATCTTATCGTACAATTAAATCTATCTCGCAAAAAATAAATTCGGCCACTGTTGCTGTATACGCCGAGCGGATACCCGCCGTAAGGTATTTATGGATTGTATTTATTTTTGAATGTTACCTGTGGTATTTTGTGCTTAATAAGGTACTGCAACGTTTGCTTGTGCCGTATTTATTAAAAGAGGTTATTGCACAAACAAACTTGCCGACATTTATGACTGGCAACTTATAAGTCTGTCATTATTTGATTTTATTTGTAAAATGTAAAATATTTTGAAGATGGATGATTGTTCCATGGCATCCCTGGATGGGATTCCTTGACGGAATTCCTTACGGAATTCTATTGCGGGCTTCGTCCCCAAAAATAGTCTAATAATTATTCTTGTATATTATCTAATAAATAGATTCATTTTAAATAAAAGTGGATTAAGTGATTATTTGTGTTTCTTTCCTATTAGTTAGGAAGACCTCCCTAGGTTAGATTAGGTCCATCCCGGGTACCGAACCCCGAGAGTACATAGGTATTCAAATTCAAATTCAAATATTTATTTCTCAACACTGACAATTACTTGTTCCTATTGATGTCAAATAAAATTTGACTCTACCACTATTTTGGAAAAACCTTCGTTAAGAAAAACTGGCAAGAATCAATTTACAGTGTCTCTGTATGTCTGTACAAAATTATTCTTATCTGCATATATTAGTCTGGCAAGTCTCCCTCCCCCAAGTATCCAAACGACGAACACCCTCAAACGGCACCCGTTCACGAGTTAACGCGCAGACCTGATCTGCGTCCGGACCCGTTCGGACGTGTTGAAGGTCGCTCCCGGCTGCCGAGTCACGATTGTTGTCTCACGACTTCTCTCGTATCAATACTCAAACGCCACTCTCAGATCCATTCTGCGTCCGGCCCCGCTCGGACGTGTTCGCGGTTGCTCCAGCCGTTGAGTCACGATTGTCGTCTGACGACGTCAACTCGTAGCAATTCTCATACGCTGTTAGCCTCTTTAGGGCTTACTCTGCGGCCGGTTTCGATCGGCTGCAAGTAAGTCGGTCTCTTGCACAGCAACAACAGAGCTGAGCTTACCGCGGTCAATTAAATTCGATAGTGGTTCGCGAAGCTCGTGCTGTTTTTCTGGCTGCGTACTTGACGCTTGGCGCTTGCTACGTAGTCAGAGACTCGCTCTGCGGCCGGCCCCAGGCCGGTCGTAACGTAGTCAATCCTGCACTCTGTGCACCCCTCGAAGTAAAAACCTCACCTCGGTGAGTGCAGCAACAACAGGGTTGAGCTTACCGCGGTCGATTAAATTCGATAGTGGTTTGCAAGACTCGGGCTGTCTTTCTGGCTGCGTACTTGACGCTTGGCGCCTGTACGTAGTCAGAGACTCGCTCTGCGGCCGGCTCCGGCCGGTCGTAACGCAGTCAATCCCGCACTTTTAGTGCAACCCAACTCCGTCAGGTCTACGGCCGGTTTTTGTTGTCAATTTATTGACGACACACTCCGTAGTAGACTCGCGTTTGATCAGGTGGATACTTAACGGTGACAACTAAGCCTGATAGCGTTGCCCCGGTGCGCTTCCAAGGCCCTTCAGGCCAAGGAGAAACCGGCTGACCCGATTCCATTGCACTTGGGCCTTTCCCAGGGTGACGGTACAGTGCTGTCCGAGCTAGGGGCACCACTTCGCGTCGTCCCCAGCCCCCCTACCGCGGGTAGGGAGGTTTAGGTGCTAGGTTTGCTAGGGAACCTAGGCATTTTTATATATTTATATATTACATATCGTAGGACCAAGCCCTCCAATAGACCTTGTCAACGTTCTTAGGTCGTTCGCCCAGGTGCTCGCTGCGTCTGGCTACAGCATACCCGATGACATACTAACGCAGGCCTTACAGGCATCTATCGCGTCCCCGGCCCCTCAGGCCTCAACTCCGGCCCCTCAGGCCTCAACCCCGGCCCCTCAGGCCTCCGACGTCCAGACCCCTCAGGTCTTCAGCTCTCCCGCGTCTCCCGCCTCATCCGAGATGGACTGCGAATCGGTCGCATCCTCTCACGCGTCGCGTCGTAAGCGTACCGCTCCCGGGAGCGACTCCGAACCCGCGTCTGATACGTCGTCAGATGCCGTCACCTTAACCGGCTCTCCTGAGCCCGCGTTTCAACTTGTCGCCAAGCGCTCCAAGAAGCGCTCTAAGAAAGCTTCGGTATCTTCAATACCCGAGCCTTCCCCGGTGTCTTCAACACCAGCCCCCGCGCCGTTAAAATCGCTCGTAGTAACCGCGTCTCCGTCGGTCACATCGAAGCCAGCGACGCGCTGCGCTCCCGTCCCGCCGAAGCCTCAGCTCCCTCCGCCCGTATTCCTCCGTGAAAAAGCGCGCTGGACCGCGGTCTGAAACTTGTGCAAAGAGCACAAAATTAATTACTTAAAAGCCGCCAACGCTGGCGATACAATCAAAATTCAAGTAGCGACCGTCGACGACTTCCGCGCGTTTACCAGGTTACTCTCGTTAAATCAAATCGCGTATCACACCTACGCCCTCCCGGAGGAGCGTAAGATGCGCGCAGTACTACGGGGCGTCCCGTTCAAACTCAGTAACGAAGACATTCTCGAGGACCTTAAGTCTCAGGGTTTCCCGGTCACAGCAGTGCACAAGATGCACTCCAACCGCGGTAGGCGTTTCCCCTTAGCTCTTGTAATCCTTACCAATACTCCCAACTCGAAGGAGATTTTCAGAGAGGCTCGCACAATTTGCGGACTCTCGAACATCTCCGTCGAGCGTCCCAACCCCCGTGGTCACCCTGGGCAGTGCCACCGCTGCCAGCTATATGGCCACGCAGCGGCTAACTGCTCAGCTCCCCCCAGGTGCGTTAAGTGCCTGGATCCTCATATCACTAAGGAGTGCACTCGCACTCCCGAATCCACTTCCCCCCCTGCCTGTGTGCTGTGCGGCCAGTCCGGCCACACAGCTAACTACAGGGGTAGCCCGCGCGCTCCGCGCTCCTCAGCCAAGAGGGCCGCGCCTAAACGGGCACCACCGCTCACTCCCGCTAACTTCCCGCCGCTGCGCAACCGGGGTCCCCCGGAAGCAAAGCCCGTTCAGCCGACACCTACTCCGGCTCTGTCTTGGAGGCAGCGTCCGGCCGTCCCGCCTGCACCTTCCCGACCCATCCCAGCTCCCGTAGCTTCCGTAGGGCGGCGTCCCGCTCCGTCATCCGCACCTCAGTCATCGTTGGCTGAGGACATGAAAACCGTGTTCGACGTCATCCAAAACGTAGACATTAATGAAATTTCCATACTCGCACGCAAACTGCGAGCCGCCCGCTCTCCTCAAGAGCGTTTATTTGCGTTAGCCGAGCATCACTCGCTTTTAATTTCATTATAAATTTTATTTTTGTATAAATTCGTAAATAAGTAAATTATAATGTCTAGACCCGCGAACCCCGCGTCCTGTCGTATCAAACCCAAGGGCTTATCCCTAGTATCTTTTAACGTTCGTAGCCTTAGCACCAACCTTCCCGAGCTCAAACTGTTCCTTCAGAACAACGACCCAGATCTTTTACTTCTTCAGGAGACATGGCTCACTCCTAATCGCTCCAGGGGATTCGCTATTCCTAAGTACGCGTTTACACGAAACGATAGGCCTAACTGCGACGGTTTCGGCGGCACTGCTATCTACTACAAAAGTGGATTCCATTGCTGTCCTCTCCCTACCCCTCCTCTCCTCAACATGGAAGCCACCGTATGTAGATTGGCTATGACTGGTCATCCGACCATCATCATAGCTTCAGTCTACATACCTTGTGGCACCAAACCTATCCGCAGCGACTTTGAGACCATTCTCGCCCTCGGCCGTTCAGTCATTATGTTCGGAGACTTTAACTCCAAACAAACTGACTGGACATGCCTATCAACCAACCAAAGCGGTAAAGCTCTCCTCGACATCACCAACTTACTCGACTTAGACGTCGTCTCCCCCATCACTCCCACTCACTATCCCGACAACCCGAACCACTCTCCAGACATCCTCGACTTTGCAATCGTCAAGCATATCAACCTCGACCTCAGGTCTATCGAACCGCTCGATGACCTAGGTTCTGACCACCGCCCCGTCTCCCTCGTGCTAGGACCGCCGAACGTTAACGTCACTTCTCCTAAGACCTTTACCAACTGGAAAGGTTTTAAAAATACGATAGTTTCTGCCTTAGAGGCCCCAAACTCTCCGCTCGCGATCTCGCCCGATCAATTAGATAGCCCGGATAAAATAGATTCGTTAGTAAATTCTCTCACTGATGCTATCAACTCAGCCATCAGTGTAAACGAAAAGGTTGCTAAGAAAGGCAAACCCACGCTTCCCTTTGCCATTAGCAATCTTATTAAAGCTAAGAACGCGGCTCTCCGGAGAGCCAAGAAATATCCCACGCCCGCCTATAGAACAGCTGCGAATCAGCTACAGCTACAACGCAAAGTTAGATCTCGCCTCGCGGAACTCCGAGACGCCCAGATGAACGATCTCATGGCGAATATCTCACCGTCCCACCAAGCGTATTATAGTATGGCCCGAGCCTTACGCGTAGACGCCGCCTCTCACGTCCCTCCTCTCACTCGTCCCGATGGCTCTATCGCCTTCGAAGACGAAGAGAAAGCCGAATGCTTTGCTGACAGCGTTGCCTCTCAATGCTCGCCCAGCACGCAACCCGCGAATCCCACTCACATCAAAGCGGTGGAGGACGAAGTTCTCCGTAGAAACTCTCTCCCCATCACCGCCGACCCCGTCACAGTCTCTAATGATGAAATCTCGCTTCTCATCAAAAGTCAAAAGTCCAAAAAGGCTCCGGGTGCGGATGGTATTTCCAACCACGCACTTAAGCACCTGCCTCAACAGGTGCTTACCTTGTTAGCTATCATTTTCAATGCCTGCTTCGACCTTAGCTACTTTCCAAAAGCTTGGAAAGAAGCGACAGTCATAGGCATTCCCAAGCCGGGTAAACCTCTGAACATCCCGGCTAATCACAGACCCATCAGCCTCCTCAAGGCAATGTCTAAACTTCTCGAAAGAGTCATACTCTCTCGAATGCGGAACCATCTGTTTCCAACGGACGGCGATCCTCTCATAATTCCCCACCAGTTCGGCTTTCGAGCTAAGCACTCCTGCCCTCAGCAAGTCCATCGAATCGTCGAGTACATACTCGACGGCTTCTATCCGAAACGAAAGAAAACGATCGCAGTTTTCTTTGACGTAGCCAAGGCTTTCGACAAAGTCTGGCACAGCGGTCTCGTTTATAAACTATATAAAATAGGCTTACCGGCTCGCCTAGTTAGGATAATCGCGTCGTTTCTCAAAGACCGCACGTTTCGTTTCAAACATGAAGGCACGCTCTCCGCGCCTCGTCCCATAAAGGCTGGAGTCCCTCAAGGCTCAGTCCTCGCCCCTCTTTTGTATACCGTATACACTAACGACATTCCCATTCCATCGAAAGTCGTCGAACTCGCTCTCTTTGCCGACGACACCGCCCTTTACACCAAAGGCCGCAGAGCCTCGGGTCTCGTCACCAGACTTCAAAAGGCTGTAAACGCCCTCGGTGCTTGGTTTAAAAAATGGCGTATCGATGTGAACCTAGAGAAGAGCTCTGCGGCTTACTTCGACTACAGACGCAGTCGTATCCCCGACAATCTCCAAGTGAGAATGCAAGGCACTCCCATCCCCTGGAAGCGCAGTACCAAATATTTAGGCGTCATATTAGACCAGACGCTTTCATTCAATCCTCACGTCGATAGAGTTACGAAACTCGCACGTTTTTACCTAGGCCGGCTTTACAGTATGTTAGGTAGAAAAAGTAAAATGTCCTTCAGAAACAAACGTACGCTTTATAAGGTCTGCGTTAGACCAGTCATGTCATATGCCTCGCCAGTCTTTGCCCACGCCAAACCCTCCGTCCTGCACAAACTGCAGGTAGTTCAAAACCTCTTCTGCCGCAGGGCCACAAACGCACCTTGGTACGTGCGCAACGCGGACCTGCACAGAGATCTTGAACTGCCTACAGTACAACAGTATCTAAAAACACTCTCAGAATCGTTCTTCAAACGCGCCGAATCCCATCCCAACCCTCTCGTTCTAAATTCAGTCTCATACACTGCTCCTGTCTTAGATTCGGTATAAAAAGTCGCTAGACCGAGAAACGCGCACACAAGCGAACGTACGCAATAATCCTTAGATCTCGAGGCCCTTCAGGCCGCAAATTCTAATTGTTACGTAAATTCTAATTCTAACGTAAATCCGAATTAATGCAAATTTAATTTTTCAATTTTTAATGTTTTATTATTTACTTTTCATTTTTGAGCACCTTCAGTGCTATGTAAATCCCAGCGGGTGACCCCTTAAGGGCCCCGCTAGCGCGGCCTCTTTCTCCAATTGGCCGTCGCTCAGATGAAGGCTGAGTGGCAAAAATGCACGAGCCGACAGGGGGTTTTTAGTGGGTATGGTTCTGGTAGGCGTCGGGACGACTCCCACATAACTTTGGAATCGCGCCAGAGTATGCGTCAGAGCATTTTTATCCTCCTGCCCTTCCCGCGGAGGGGAACAAAAAAAAAAAAGAGTTAACGCGGGATCCAGCTATCGCCCTCCTCAACCATAGATCTTTGATCAAGTGCAAAAACGTGATGTGTGATGAAAGACTGAGTGAGGTAGCTAAATATTCAAATTTGTTTCATAGTTTTGTAAAGTGTTTTCATGGAAGGTTGCAGTTGCGTGGTATTGGATCACGTAATGTTTAACTGTAAAGTCTAACTGGCATTTTGGTTTCTGCTGTGCTTAGTATGATGGGCAGGTACTATGAATACGATGAGACAAATAGTAACAGGAAATTGACTCCGATAAAAGTATTTTTATTTATTTAAAAACTATTATTACATCGATTTCGGGCCTAGCCTCAGGGGCGATAGAAAAGTAGTAACATACCAATCTGTCATTATTTATCTTTTTAATAATAAAATATTCCAATATGACAATATTGGGTTCGGCTCCGTAAAAGAAGTCGGACGCTACAGTACTTATTTATTTTAAAATTAATATCGATAGTTAACATACGTTTGTTTGAGTAAATTTCATCAAAGTTCAATAAATAATTTATTTCATTTTATAACATTTAGTATATTTTCAAATACTTTTAGGAAAGGATATAAATACTTTGTACTCCAAGTGGGATAAATAAACGTTACAGTTAAGTATTATCAACGCAACAATCTAATTCGAGACAGAAAATAAATTTAGACAAATATGTTCTGTTACCCATGCGAAGCAAGTTTTTTTTGTTTTATTTTCGAACTGGACAGTTTATTTATGGCTCTATTAGCCTTTTAAACTTCACCGGACTTTGTGGCCTAGCGCTGAGGGCGCTTAACCGGAACTTAAACTACTCCTACATACGATACGCCTAAGAGCACCCGAGAGGGCACGGACCTCGGCTTAGGACGTCGTATATTGGAACTACCACTGGTTCGGAAGGCCAAAGAACCAGCAAGAAAGTCAGTAGGAATGCGTGCGCCGCGTTAGCCTGGCCCACCGGTGGGTTAGGCGATTCGAATGAATGCGAAGCCGGGCTAGTCTGTACTATTTTCATTAAGATGGAAGGTGTGTTCTTAAACTGACACCCGGCTAGCGTGTAACGTAAAATGCCGCTTGTTGATTAACGACTAAAACGGTATCCACATGTTCGTCGAGCCTTTGGTTTCCGCGTTAAGACGCAGGCGGAGCAGTGGTATTACGGTAAACGCAAAACACTTTATCTTCAGCTGTCCTTCGGTGCAAATTAAAAACAAAAGAACATATTTAAGACTCATTCGTTCTGAGGATGTGTATTAGTAAACACACAAACGTCATCATCTGAATTTTTGATATAAGACCATGCAATAGCTGTGCTCCATATAGAATAAGTCTAGCGAGAATATAATTATGTTTGGAGTTAAATATTACAGGAATTCAGATTTTGTTCGACCATCGATCTTTTATATTTAATTTGGAGCTCTTGGTTGAATGCTATCTAATTGACGAAACAGGTCTTACAACAAATTAGTTTAGGAATCAATCATCTCGTGACTTATTAAATACGGATATTATATTTATTGAGCACGTTAAAAATATGAGATATCTTATGATTTTAGAGGAATCCACACTTAAACTTAATAATAATAAATATTTCTAACAATCACACCACATTATCTAGCCCAAGTTAAGTATCATTAACAACTTGTGTTATGGATACTAGATAACGGATTAATAAACTTAAGAAATATATAAACACACAAAGATACTTTTTTTGAAATATAAATATTAGAAAAAAACTTAAATAAATATACATACACATCCATGACTAGAAAGCGAATATGATAAAATATCTACCCCTAACAGGATTCGAACCCGGGACCTCTGGCATTAAAGGCAAGGCTACTTACCAAACAGGCCGTCAAAAAATTAGAACTTTCTAATTTTCTCAATCACTTATTATTATTAATATACTTAGTATTGATTCGCGGTATCTTTGAACGAACCAAATCAATATCACAATCTTTTTAACGTAACATCCTTGCAGATATAACTGACATAAAATGGAAATTTTTTATTTTGTTTTGCCAACAAAATAATCTGGAAGGTAACTTTCTTTGTTTCTCAACATCTTAGGTTTTCAATAAGTTGTTTATGCGGTGTCGCATCTGAATTTTACCAATGTTTAGTCTACGCCACTCGTCTGCGAAACGCGATAGGCCTACATGACAAAAGCCCCACTGGACTGTAAACTAGATAGGTACTTAAAATTAATTAATGGAAAGGGCTGGATAAGCATCTTTTGTGTATGTTGAAACGGTTTCCTTAAATACATTGTTTATATATTTTGACAATGATAAATGTTCGTGATTGTGTTTGAATGATCAGCCATAATACACAAGGCTGAATATTATAATTTGAAAATTTCCACATCAAAATTTGTTAACTTGTTTTTAAGTTGCTATGTAAAGAGATGGGTTCCGGGCTTTAGTATATCTTGTGTAGGATTTTCTCTAACAAGGGAAGTCTTTTTTCCCTCAATACAAGAATAACAATAGAATGCGATACTCTTACCAAAATGAGGACTTTTCACGGTAATCCAGGCAATTCTTTGTCAGCTGGCATTATTGGTTATGCCATGATAGCACTGTTGTTAAGATCTATATTTCTAATGCGCGGACTACTCTGAAAGAAATCCAGTGTCTCAAGAAGAATGATGATTGAATATTTAAAAACATGGTTCGTATGACTGTGCGTAGGGAGGACGACTGGGGCGATATCGAACTAGTCAAAATCAAACTCTTCTCTGCAAAGAACACCTTCAACGTTACACCCACATTCCAAAATGTATTCCTACTGATTAATTAATAGTTAGTACGGTTGGGTGTTACTGTGATAGTAATATTGAAACTTTATAAAAATTTATTTATAATTATTACCAAATCAATTTTTGCATGCCTAAATAGGTAAATATGTATTCTATTCAATTTTAAGATCTAAATCTGTACCAACCATATTTTAAGCAAATAAATATTTGATTTCATTAAAATCTGTGAGCAACAGTAATAAAAAGCATCGATGGCGTAGTGGATAAGGTGCGAGCTATTTGATCATATGATCTTGGGTTCGATACTGACTACCAAATGTACTTTTTGAATGGGTCAATCTAACGTCCCTCCCGTGGAATTATTAACGTTTGTTTGTGGTAGTGATAATTAAAATATTACCAAAACCTAAACAAACTATTTTTTATTTATTTATTTATTTAAAAAGTAACACCACATCATACATATTAACAGTTATTCAATAGCTTCTAAATATAAATTTACATAATTTCTAATATGCACAACTATAACGGTGTATACATAGCTTTGCCATAATACTATTTAAATCTAATACAATTAATTTTATATACCAATACTAACACTACAAACATGATCACACACTGCTTGGTGAAGAAAGAATAATCTACTTATTCAACATGATTACGATTTCCCTTGTATAGATAACGAAACATTTTTCTTAAAGATAAAATGAAGTCATAAAATGATGTGGTTTTTATAGTTTTAATGTAACAAATACGTATATGATACATATCAAATCATAAATAAGATCAACAAAATAATACGATAAATTGATTCTGTTTTAAATAAGATTTTGTCATGTCTATTAAGTCCTAAAAGTACTATAGATAAATGAAGATAATTTTAATTATTTTATTGATCTTATATAAATTATAGACGTATAAATACAACTACAAATGCGCTGACTTAGTACTTCCAAAACATCAATAAGGATGATGTTTAAATATATATTTTTACTAGCCCTAGCGGCCCAATGTATCAGTGGAAAATTTAGATTTGATAATCACACACTCTATAGAATTTTACCTAAAAATATTCAAGAAATTGAAATGCTTCGTTTGCTTGAAAAATCTTCAAGATTTGATTTTTGGAGCGATTTGGGACCTTCTGTGGACTACGTAAGCGTGTTGTCGAGCCCGCAAGACAAAGAAGTCTTAGAAACCTTCTTGCAGACTAACGACTTAAGTTTTGAAATTACACAGCAAAATATTCAGCAGTAAGTACTTTTGAAATTGCAAACCATTATTACTTTTAAGACATGAACACGTGGACAGGATATCTAATGAATGAATCAGGTAAGATGAATTGCTATCCAGCGAAGTAATTCTGTAAGCTTTTGGGCCACTTTGTCTTACGTAAAATGTAGTTAAGGCGTAGTAAGGTATGTACCTATTGTTTCTGTGCAGAAAATGAGCATATACTATCAGGCCATCATTCTGAGTGGAAAATTTCTGTAGTAGAGTAGATTAGATAATTTATAGATAAAGAAATTTTTGTTGTTAATATTTTAGGAAGTCAAAATGCCATAAAGTTCACGATAGCCGGTTGTGGTCTAATTGGGTATAAAAAGAAGAAATCCAGATTTTAATTCGAAAACCAATTTTGAGATACACTTCTCTGTATTATATCTTGTTAGTAATAGCTGAATGCGTTTGAGCAAATTGACTAGCCCTCTACAAGACGGCGGGTAGTCGCATCAAATTTATAACTGCTCTTTGGTTAAAACGTCACGTTAATGTGTTCAATAAATATTTGAGCCAAGAATCTATAGAAAACTGTACAGTAGTAATTTTCATTTTTCCAAAGTTCCAGAAACTTACGCTTTACGAAAATCGGCTGGAACAGTCAATGAACCTTCTCTAAAATGGATATAAAATAAAATAATTCACAGAAAACCAGAAATATTTGATAATTTTCTCAAAAACCCTGAAAACCAGATACATCAAAATAAGAAACATTAAAGGTACATTAAAAATACAAAATTACTTCACATAACGAATTGAGATTTTATGACCAAACTAATTAATTACGTATTCCTATATTTCAAAAACTGCTTGTATCTCTTTTGTGATCACAATAGCATTGTTGATAAATTTGTATTACCCAAAGTACTGGACTATTACAGACATTCAAGTCGTAAAAATTATGGCAAGATAAGATAATTACATAAATTTAACACAAAATGTCATCGAATTTTTCGTAAATTTGATGCCAGAGGCGAAACACTGACTGTGCGGTTTTTTAAAGAACATTAGCAAAAATCAAGGTCTTAATAACTTATTTATTGCAATTGTTTGATTACTTAGAAATACCTTAAATTCTATTTATATAAGGCGTCACAGTAAATGTACATTATAGCTGAAATCTATAAATCGTGCTTGGACTTATCGCTGCAAAATAGTCAAATGAAAAGATTTATTCAGTACGAGTATATAGATATGAAAGACATTAAAAACAATAGCTCGTTATTTGGCAAGGTTGGCGACACATTTTTACAAAATATGTATACTGAGTGGCGTAGTGGGCAGTAGCCCGGCCTCATACGCCGGAGGTCCCAGGTTCGAGTCCTGGTCAGGGCATACATTTGTGAGATAAACACATCTGTTAGTTCTCGGGGCAAGGTGGTTTATATTTATATATGTATGATTAATGTGGGTTCCCCCCAGTTCGCTGTATGGTTATCCGTAACATCAGCTCGGTGTGCTTTGATTTATTACTATTATTATTGTTACTATACAGTTAATATGGGAAATTTTGAAATAAGAGAAACACACATTTTTCTAAAGTACACAAAGAATTTTTACAATAAAATATAGTACATAATTTTTTTGGGTTAATTGGTGTTTTACGTCCGGGTTCGATTCCGAGTGGTTTGTAGAGCATGAGTTTTTTTGAAATTTTAACCTCTATAATTGATGGCATAGTTCCGTTAAATAAAAATCTCTAATTTAAATTCAAATTCAAATATTTATTTCTCAACATTGTCAATTACTTCTTCTTATTGATATCAAATAAAACATGACTCTACCACCAGTTCGGGAAAACCTTCGTGAAGATGAACTGGAAAGAAACTTCACGGGTGTATTTTTTTCGAAATCAATTTACAGTGTCTCTTTATGTCTATACAAAATTATTCTTATCTGCATCTGTTACCTCGGCAAGTCTCCCTCTCCCAAGTATTTAAACGACGAACACCCTCAAACGGCACCCGTTTACGTGGATCCAGCCATCGCCCTCCTCAACCATATTAGAGGGAAGTGAGCGACCCGTTTCTGGTCCCGCCTATAGAACAGCTGCGAATCAGCTACAACGTAAACTTAGGTCTTGCCTCACGGAACTCCGAGACGCTTGGATGAATGATCTCATCGCGAATATCTCCCCGTCCCACCAAGCGTATACCAAGCTCTATCGCCTTCGAAGTCGAAGAGAAAGCCGAATGCTTCGCTGACAGCGTTGCCTCTCAATGCTCGCCCAGCACGGAACCCGCGAATCCCTCTTACATCCAGGCGGTGGAGGACGAATTCCTCCGCTGAGACTCTCTCCCCATCACCACCGATCCCGTCACAGTCTCTAATGATTAAATCTCGCTTCTCATTAGAAGTCAAAAGTCCAAAAAGGCTCCGGGTGCGGATGGTATTTCCAACCACGCACTTAAGCACCTGCCTCAACAGGTGCCTACCTTATTAGCTGTTATATTCAAAGCCTGCTTCGACCTTAGCTACTTTCCAAAAGCTTGGAAAGAAGCGACAGTCATAGGCATTCCCAAGCCGGGTAAACCTCTGAATGTCCCGGCTAATCATATACCCATCAGCCTCCTCAAGGTAATGTCTAAACTTCTCGAAAAGTCATACTCTCTCGAATGCGGAACCAGCTGTTTTCAACGGATCGGACGATCCTCTCATTATTCCTCATCAGTTCAGCTTTCGCGCTAAGCACTCCTGCCCTCAGCAAGTCCATCGAATCGTCAAGTACATACTCAATGGCTTCTACCCGCGGCGTTTTAAAACGGTCGCAGCTTTCTTTGACGTAGCCAAGGCTCTCGATATAGTCTGGCACAGTGGTCTCGTTTATAAACTCTACAAAATAGGCTTACCGGATCGCCTAGTTAGAATAATCGCGACGTTTCTCAAAGACCGTACGTTTTGATTTAAACATGAAGGCACGCTTTCCGCACTCCGTCTCATAAAAGCTGGAGTCCCTTAAGGCTAAGTCCTCGCCCCTCTACTGTACACCGTGTACACTAACGAAATTCCCGTCCCCCCGAAAGGCGTCGAACTCGCCCTCTTTGCCGATGACACTGCCCTTGAAACCAAAGGCCTCAGTGTCCCGGGTCTCACCACCAAACTCCAAAAGGCTGTGAATGCCCCCGGTGCATGGTTTCAAAAATGGCTTATGGATGAGAAACCAGAGAAGAGCTCTGCAGTTTACTTCGACTGCAAACGCCGTCGTATCACTGACAATCTCCACGTTAGAATGGTAGGCATTCCCATCCCCTGGAAGCGCACAACCAAATATTTAGGCGTCACCTTAGACCAGACGCTTTCTTTCAAACCTCACGTCGATAGAGTAACGAAACTCGCACGTTTTTACTGAGGACGCCTAAACAGTATGTTTGGTAGAAAAAGTAAAATGTCTTTCACAAATAAACGTATGCTTTATAAGACCTGCGTTAGACCCGTCATGACATATGCCTCGCCAATTATTGCCCACGCCAAACCCTCTGTTCTGCACAAACTGCAGGTAGTTCAAAACTTCTGCCGCAGGGCCACAAACGCACCCTGGTACGTGCGCAACGCAGACCTGCACAGAGATCTTGAACTACCTACAGTGCAACAGCACCTCAAACCACTCTCAGAATCTTTCTTCAAACGCTCCGAAACCCACCCCAATCCCTTAGTTCGAGATTCAGTCTCGTATACTACCCCTGTCTTAGATTCGAAGTTCAAAGTCGCTAGACCGAGAAAAACGCACACTGGCAAACCCACGCAATTAACACTAGATCTCGAAGCCCTTCAGGCCGCAACTTCTAATTCTAACGTAAATTCAAATTAATTCAATTTTTATTTTTATTTTGTGCACCTTCAGTGCTATGAATTCACCTTCAGTGCTTTTAGCACCTTCAGTGCTATGTATTTACCTTCGGTACTTTGAGCACCTTCAGTGCTATGTTAATCCCAGTGGGTGACCCCTTCTGGGCCACGCTAGCGCGGCCTCTTTCTCCAATTGGTCGTCGCTCAGATGAAGGCTGTATGGCAAAAATTTGCACGAGTCATTCAGGTGGTTTTTTAGTGGATAGGGTCGGAGCGAGTCCCACATAACTCCGGTCGAGCCCGGAGTATGCGTCAGAGCATTTTTTATCCTCCTGCCCTCTCCGTGGAGGGCAACAAAAAAAAACCCGTCTCTCGTCTCTGTCTCTTATAGTTTCAGACTTTCCCATATTGACCATTTTTTATTATTTTATTTAACTGAGATAGTCTAAGTAAACTTTCTAGATTTCAGCTCAACTATTATTGTCATGTGATAGAAGGTGTGATGGGTAAAAAAAAATTTAATTTATGATATGATTCATTCAAATATTTGACAGCAAATAACGTTGCACTAAGGTATTTATCTAGTGGCATGCAAACAATAATAATCAGAATTATTTCATCCATTCATTAATAATAAACATATTTAATACAAAATTTCCCTAAAATATCTATTTCAGAGCCTTCGATAACCAAATCCAAGGATCGTACAATCGCAACCTTCGAAGCATGAACTGGACTGCATATCACAACTTAGCTGACATTTACTCTTGGCTGGATGACCTGAACTCCACCTACGACAGCGTATCCATAATCTCCGCTGGACGATCGTATGAGAACAGGGAGATCAAGGGAGTAAAGATATCGACGGGAGGAGAGAAGAGAGCGGTGTTCATCGAAGCGGGTATCCACGCGCGGGAATGGATCTCGCCGGCCACGGCCTGCTACGTCATCAACGCGTTGCTGACCAGTACTGAGCCCGACGTCGTCGCCGCGGCTCAGGACTATGACTGGTACATCTTCCCCGTCACCAACCCTGATGGATACGTCTGGACATTTACTGATGTAAGTCGCAAGTTCAATGTTTTATTTAATTTACGTATCAGATATGAGATATTTCATATGATAAATAACATAATGACCACATAAATTAAGACATAAACCACTGCATTAAGTAGCTGTTTCTTGGCTCTAAATTATTAAATTTTTATAAACGGCTTATTAAAGAAGTACACATTACCTGTATAAGCATATAGATATTTTTTTCAGTTTCGGCTGTGGAGGAAGAATAGGAAACCATTCGGAACTGAGGTCGGTGTTGATTTAAACAGGAACTGGGACAGTCACTGGATGGGTAAACAAATTAATAGAATAAAAGTTAAAAACAGAGACTTTTAAATAAAATAACTTGTAGGAATTATACTAAAAAAATATACCTATTGGTGGAGCCACAGGCGACGACTCCGCCACGCAGTGGTTCTGACTGGAATAAAATATCCGCGGTAGTTTTAATTAATGTTAAATATCTTCGATGAACAGTATTTCACTCGATAAAGTTAATAAGATAAAACAGCGGTATGAACGGCGGAAAGAAATAGCACGTACCTTGCTTCCTTCTTGGATTCCACCGAAGCGCGAGAGTCAATATTTTTAACGCGGATAAAAATATATATGGCTTTAACACGTATATAGAGAAACCAATTATTTGTAAATCTCAAATTCGAATTCTAAAATTGATTGTTGATTAGCAAATAATTTTCTACTCAAAACAATACGACACGCAGTTATTTAACTCTTATAATTATTTAACGGTATTGTGCACTAAATTGAAGACCTAGTAGACCAAAAATAAATAAACGTACTGTGATCATCGCAAAAACTTTCAGCCCCGCGAGAAGAGCAAGCTCTTAGCCAATATTATGCGTCTTGATTTCAATGAAACGAAGAACTTCTCATGTCATATCTTTATTTCCTGCACCTAAACCAACAAGACCGTTTTAAAAACTGCTACAAAGTAGAGTCAGAAATAATTCCTAAGATTATTAATTTCAGAAAAAGGATCCAGTCAGAACCCAGCTTCAAACACCTATGCCGGACCAGAACTTTCTCGGAGCCAGAAACCAAAAACCTCGCAGAGTTTATCAAGACAGTAGCTGATCAAATAGACATATATCTGTCGCTGCATTCAAGTGGGCAAATTCTACTGATTCCATATGGAAACTCGACCACACCGTACGCTAATTACCATGAAGCTGTAAGCATTGCAGGCATTTTATATACTTTTAACTATTTTCTTAGCTGGATAATTAACACGCCGTGGCAATCGCAGCCATGGAAATTATTAACCGTAGATGTTTTTATTAATCAACATTAAATGTGGCTATGATATCGACTAATGATGCGTTGCCGTCCGTAGGTTCCCCAGACGACATCTTATTATTAGAAAATCTACAACCATTTATTATTAAATATTTGATCGTTTAATTTTTACTCGTTTGAGCTATCTGTTAAATCAGGGTTGGATAAATTCTGTTATGTAAACGATTTGAGTTTGCAACATTCCGTTGGTTTCTCTACCATTGACTAACAATCAATTTTGAATGCAGTCATAACTAAATTATTTGCCATTTATTATTCTCTTTCTTAACAGTTAAATATTGGAAGGCGTGCAATGGGTGCTTTGTCTGTGAAGCATGGGACTTTATACACATCTGGAAATATCGCTGAAGCTATTTGTAAGTATAACAATTATTATTCAAGAAAATTTAACAGTAAGTGGATGAATAAATGTTAGCATTATAAGGTTTTTACTTCGAATGTGTTGTAGGAAATAGAATGTTTTTGCGTAACTTTCTTGTGGAATAGAGAATAATTATTGTTGCTGTACTATAGTAAAAGTTATATGTTCTTTATTGCTTTAGTTCAATTTGCTAGCTCTGGTTTGGCTTCATTCGACTTGAACTTTTTTTATTGGACTATTTATTTACGGTTCTATGGGCCTCTTGGAATTACACAGGTCTTTCTAGTTAAGTGCTGAAGGCGCTTAGCTGGAACTTAAACTACTTCTACATATGATATGCCTAGGGGCACCCGAGAGGGCACCCGAGAGGGCACGGACCTCGGCTTAGGACGTCGTAAATTGAAACTACCACTGGTTTGAAAGGGCTATCTGCTACCAAAAAACCAGAAAGAAACTCAGTACAAATGCATACGCCACGTTAGCCTGGCCCACGGGTGGGTTAGGCGATTCGAATGCCGTGTTAACCTATTTCTAACTGGAACGCCATCGTTCCTTGTTGTAATAGTTTCGTCGGGATCTGTTAAGACGTTACGCGGACGCCTGTAACGAACCGCTTTTTTTTTTTTTTTTTTTTTTGTTCCCCTCCGCGGGAAGGGCAGGAGGATAAAAATGCCCTGACGCATACTCTGGCGCGATTCCGAAGTTATGTGGGACTCGTCCCGACGCCAACCAGAACCATACCCACTAAAAACCCCCTGTCGGCTCGTGCATTTTTGCCACTCAGCCTTCATCGGAGCGACGGCCAATTGGAGAAAGAGGCCGCGCTAGCGGGGCCCTTAAGGGGTCACCCGCTGGGATTTACATAGCACTGAAGGTGCTCAAAAATTAAAAGTAAAATAAAACATTAAAAATGAAAAGTAAATAATGAAAACATTAAAAATTGAAAAATTAAATTTGCATTAATTAAAATTAGAATTTACGTTAGAATTAGAATTTACGTTAGAATTAGAATTTGCGGCCAGAAGGGCCTCGAGATCGCGTGACAGTCTGGTGGATGAGTACGTTTGCGCATTTCTAGGCCTAGCGACTTTGAACTTCGAGTCTAACACAGGAGCAGCATATGAGACAGAATCACGAACTAGAGGATTGGGATGGGTTTCGGAGCGTTTGAAGAACGCTTCAGAGAGTGTTTTGAGATATTGTTGTACTGTAGGCAGTTCAAGATCTCTATGCAAGTCCGCGTTACGCACGTACCACGGTGCGCCTGTGGCCCGGCGGCAAAAGAGGTTTTGAACTACCTGCAGTTTGTGCAGGAGGGAGGGTTTGGCGTGGGCAAAGATTGGCGAGGCATACGTCATGACGGGTCTAACGCAGACCTTGTAAAGTGTACGTTTGTTTCTGAAGGACATTTTACTTTTTCTACCTAACATGCTATTTAGGCGGACTAAATAGTGACGAGCGAGTTTCGAAACTCTTTCAACGTGTGGCTTGAAAGAAAGCGTCGGATCTAATGTGACGCCTAAGTATTTAGTACTGCGCTTCCAGGGGATGGGAATACCTAACATTCGAACGTGGGGATCGCCATCGGGACGACGGCGTTTGTGGTCGAAGCGCATCGCAGAACTCTTTTCAGGGTTCACATCGATGCGCCATTCTTGAAACCATGCACCAAGGGCGTTTACGGCCTTTTGGAGTCTGGTTACAAGGCGCCGAACACCGTGGCCTTTGGTATAGAGTGCGGTGTCGTCAGCGAAGAGGGCGAGTTCGACGCCTTTCGGCGGGATGGGAATGTCGTTGGTGTACACGGTGTACAGCAGAGGGGCGAGGACTGAGCCTTGAGGGACTCCAGCCTTTATGGGACGAGGTGCAGAAAGCGTGCCTTCGTGTTTAAATCGAAACGTACGGTCTTTGAGAAACGACGCTATTAACCTGACTAGGCGATCCGGTAAGCCTATCTTGTAGAGTTTATAAACGAGACCGCTGTGCCAGACTTTATCGAAAGCCTTGGCTACGTCAAAGAAAACCGCTACTGTTTTATAACGACGCGGATAGAAACCGTCAAGTATATACTCGACGATTCGGTGGACTTGCTGAGGGCAGGAGTGTTTAGCGCGAAAGCCGAACTGATGGGGAATAATGAGAGGATCGCCATCCGTTGGAAACAGATGGTTCCGCATTCGAGAGAGTATGATTCTCTCGAGAAGTTTAGACATTGCCTTGAGGAGGCTGATGGGTCTGTGATTAGCCGGGACGTTCAGAGGTTTGCCCGGCTTGGGAATGCCTATGACTGTCGCTTCTTTCCAAGCTTTTGGAAAGTAGCTATGGTCGAAGCAGGCATTGAAAATGATAGCTAACAAGGTAAGCATCTGTTGAGGTAGGTGCTTAAGTGCGTGGTTGGAAATTCCATCCGCACCCGGAGCCTTTTTGGACTTTTGATTTCTAATGAGAAGCAAGATTTCGTCATTAGAGACTGTGACAGGGTCTGCGGTGATGGGGAGAGAGTCTCTGCGAAGGACTTCGTCCTCCACCGCCTGGATGTGCGAGGGATCAGCAGGTTGCGTGCTGGGCGAGCATTGTGCGGCAATGCTGTCGGCGAAGCATTCGGCTTTCTCTTCGACTTCGAAGGCAGTAGTGCCATCGGGACGAGTGAGAGGAGGAACGTGAGAGACGGTGTCTACGCGTAAGGCTCGGGCCATGCTATAGTACGCTTGGTGGGACGGAGAGATATTCGCCATGAGATCGTTCATCTGAGCGTCTCGGAGTTCCGCGAGGCAGGACTTAACTTTACGTTGAAGCTGATTCGCAGCTGTTCTATAGGCGGGCGTGGGATATTTCTTGGCTCTCCGGAGAGCCGCGTTTTTAGCTTTAATAAGATTGCTAACGGCTAAGGGAAGCGTGGGTTTGCCGTGCTTAGCAACCTTTTCGTTGTCACTGATGGCTGAGTTGATAGCATCAGTGAGAGAATTTACTAATGAATCGATTTTATCCGGGCTATCTAATTGTTCGGGAGAGATCGCGAGTGGAGAGTTCGGAGCCTCTAAGGCTGAAACTAACGTATTTTTAAAACCTTTCCAATTGGTAAAGGTCTTAGGAGATGAGACGTTATCGTTCGGCGGTCCTAGCACGAGGGAAACGGGGCGATGGTCGGAGCCTAGGTCATCGAGCGGTTCGATAGACCTTAGGTCAAGATTGATACGCTTGATAATTGCAAAGTCGAGGATGTCAGGAGAGTAGGACGGGTTGTTGGGATAGTGAGTGGGAGTGACGGGGGATATGACATCTAGGTCAAGGGAGTTAGTGATGTCGAGGAGAGCGATACCGCTGGTGTTAGTCGATAGGCACGTCCAGTCAGTATGTTTGGAGTTAAAGTCTCCGAACATAATGACTGAATGGCCGAGGGCGAGAATGGCCTCAAAGTCGCTGCGGATTGGTCTGGTACCACTACGGATGTAGACTGAAGCTATTATGATGGTCGGATGACCAGTCATAGCCAATCTACACACAGTGGCTTCCATGTTGAGGAGAGGAGGGGTAGGGAGAGGACAGCAGTGGAAGCCTCTTTTGTAATATATAGCGGTGCCGCCGAAACCGTCAGAGTTGGGCCTATCGTTACGAATAAACGCGTACTTAGGTATAGCGAATCCCCTGGAGCGGTTTGGAGTAAGCCATGTCTCCTGGAGAAGGAATAAGTCAGGTTCTTTGTTCTGAAGGAACAGTTTAATCTCGGGAAGGTTGGTATTAAGGCTACGAGCGTTAAAAGATACTAGGGATAAGCCCTTGGGTTTAATACGACTGGACGCGGGATTCGCGGGTCTAGACATTATAATTTATTATTTACGAATTTATAAATTATAAAAGAATTTACAACGAACTTAGGAGCGAGTGATGCTCGGCTAAAGCAAATAAACGCTCTTGAGGAGAGCGGGCGGCTCGCAGTTTGCGTGCGAGCACGGAAATTTCGTTAATATCGACGTTTTGAATAACGTCGAATACGGTCTTCATGTCCTCAGCCAACGACGACTGAGGTGCGGAAGACGGAGAAGGACGCGACCCTACGGGAGCTACGGGAGCTGGGATAGGTCGGGAAGGTGCAGGCGGAACGGCCGGACGCTGCCTCCAAGACAGAGCCGGAGTAGGTGTCGGCTGAACGGGCTTTGCTTCCGGGGGACCCCGGTTGCGCAGCGGCGGGAAGTTGGCAGGAGTGAGCGGCGGCGCCGGTTTAGGCGCGACCCTCTTGGTGGTGGAGCGCGGAGCGCGCGGGCAACCCCTGTAGTTAGCTGTGTGGCCGGACTGGCCGCACAGCACACAGGCAGGGGGGGAAGTGGATTCGGGAGTGCGAGTGCACTCCTTAGTGAAGTGAGGATCCAGGCACTTTACGCACCTGGGGGGAGCTGAACAGTTAGCCGCTGCGTGGCCATAGAGCTGGCAGCGGTGGCACTGCCCAGGGTGACCACGGGGGTTGGGACGCTCGACGGAGATATTTGAGAGTCCGCAAATTGTGCGAGCCTCTCTAAAGATCTCCCTCGAGTTGGGAGTATTCGACAGGATTACCAACGCTAAGGGAAAACGCCTACCGCGGTTTGAGTGCATCTTGTGCACTGCTGTGACCGGGAAACCCTGAGACTTAAGGTCATCGAGGATGTCTTCGTTGCTGAGTTCGAACGGGACGCCCCGAAGTACTGCGCGGATCTTACGCTCCTCCGGGAGGGCGTAGGTGTGATACGCGATTTTGTTTAAACTGAGTAACCTGGTAAACTCGCGGAAGTCGACGACGGTCGCTAATTGTATTTTGATTGTATCGCCAGCGTTGGCGGCTTTCAAGTAATTAATTTTGTGCACTTTGCACAAGTTGGAAACCACGGTCCAGCGCGCTTTTTCACGCAGGAATACGGGCGGAGGGAGCTGAGGCTTCGGCGGGACGGGAGCGCAGCGCGTCGCTGGCTTCGATGTGACCGACGGAGACGCGGTTACTACGAGCGATTTTAACGGCGCGGGGGCTGGTGTTGAAGACACCGGGGAGGGCTCGGGTATTGAAGATACCGAAGCTTTCTTAGAGCGCTTCTTGGAGCGCTTGGCGACGAGTTGAAACGCGGGCTCAGGAGAGCCGGTTAGGGTGACGGCATCTGACGACGTGTCAGACGCGGGTTCGGAGTCGCTCCCGGGAGCGGTACGCTTACGACGCGACGCGTGAGAGGATGCGACCGATTCGCAGTCCATCTCGGACGAGGCGGGAGACGCGGGAGAGCTTAAGACCTGAGGGGTCTCGACGTTGGAGGCCTGAGGGGCCGGGGTTGAGGCCTGAGGGGCCGGGGACGCGATAGATGCCTGTAAGGCCTGCGTTAGTGCGTCAGCGGGTATGCTTACGCCGGACGCGGCGAGCGCCTGGGCGAACGACTTAAGAATATTGACAAGGTCCATTGGAGGACTTGGAATTATAGAATGTAATATATAAATATATAATGTATGCCTATAATATATAACAAATGCCTAGGATTCCTAAATAAAAACCTAGCGAACCCTAGCGGCAAACCTCCCTACCAGCGGTAGGGGGGCTGGGGAGAATAACTTAAAACTAACCGTAGTACGCCGAAGGCCGCTACCTAGAAACCTAAAAAAGGGTACGCAGGTAAAGAGTTGACCGCGTTAGGGTCAACCTTTACCGACAGAAAGGACAAATACACACGAAAAAACACAAATATGATAGAAATAAATATGAAAATAGGAGAAAAATAAATAAAATAGAGAAGAGAAATAAATAAAAATAAAAAGGACTGGTTCAGTACAAATTCGTTGTCACCGTTAAGTATCCTTTGCACTGAAACCAGACTACTTACGCCGGGCACAACACTGCACTCAGCACAAGCACAACACAACTTAGCACAGCACTTTGAAGACTAAGAGGCTTAGTCGCAAAGAAAAATCGCACTTCGAAAGCACTCAGACGGAGTAGAAAGACTTAGAAAACCGTAGCACGGAGCCAACACGCTAGACTGTGACGTCAGTAAACTGAGCGCCACGGAATGGCGGGAAGGGACCGATCAACGGAGAGCTGGGTCTTGCACGTCCGAACCGCGTGGCGATCGGAGCGAGAATCAACGAACCGCCGCGTCTGGGTTGGCTAAGTAGTCAGCTGACTTATTGACCAGTGGGTTGGGATGGTGGGGAGCATTGACAAAATGGCGTCTAGACACCAACTTCATGAATGTGGCTCTGATGGCTAGCTGGAGATCCTTTAGAACCTATTTTGAATAACCTGCAAGTGATTGAGGCTCGACTTACTGGCGTGTTGACCTGAAATGATATTATATGGTGATATAATATACTATGAATATACGATGAATATCTAAAGCGTCATTGTCACTTAAGTACGTCTTCTTATGCTAGCGTCGGGTGACGGGTCGCTCACTTCCCTCTAATATGGTTGAGGAGGGCGATAGCTAAATCCCGCGTTAACCCGTGAACGGGTGTCATTTGAGGTGGTTCGTCGTTTGGATAGAGGGAGACTTGCCGAGCTAACAGATGCAGATAAGAATAATAAATTTTGCATAGCCATAAAGAGACTCTGTAAATTTATTTTGAAAAAAATATACCCGTGAAGTTTCTGGCCAACCTTCTTCACGAAGGTTTTTCCGAACTGGTGGTAGAGTCATGCTTTATTTGGCATCAACAAGAAAAAAAATGGTCAATGTTGAGAAATAAATATTTGAATTTACTAATAATAAAGAATATACTTAATTAAGAAATAATAACTTTAAAGTGATTATATTTTCGCATATTAAAGACCCAAACACAGATTTACCTTTTATTTCTTTATACGCAATGGATCTTACAACATTTAAATGTATATTATTATTTATGTATCGAAAAGTTGGTTTATCAGAAAGTAATAAATGCTACGTGTATGGCCCCAAAGTAAGCAGAGCTTCTTCTATAATGGATGATCGTACAGTGAATTGGTGGAACCTAGAATAAACATATATATATAAGTATAAACCATCATGGCCCGAGAATTAGCAACTGTGTTTATCACACAAATGAATGCGCTGACTAGGACTCGAACCTGGGAACTCCGGCGTATGTGGTGGGGCTACTACCCACTACGCCAATCCGCCGTAATCATGAAAATCGATAGAGCATAACTAACCTCCGTTAATGGGTCAAATAAAAAGCAACTTTGTTATATACTTTGTAGTGATGAAATTTCAGTAAAAGTAATGACTTCAATTTTGACAAAATTGGTGTCACATGTTTACTAAATAAGTAAGCTACGCGGAACCAAATAAAGTCGCTTTTTGTTTTACTGAAGTAAGTACGATGTTTTATAGAATTTACTTGCGCGGTAGCAGTATCGATATAAGTTATATTGTTAAAATTGTATGTTGTGTAATTGTAAATGTATTGCTATAAGTTGTATTGTACAATAGCTATAAATAGTTATTTATAGCTTAAAGAACAATTATTTTAGGTCACAAGTTATACTTACTTTGGGGCCAAGCGTTGGTAAGTTTGTCAGGGGATTTATTATTATTTTAATTGCTTCAATTTCAGACGAATGCACAGGAACAAGTATCGACTGGGTAAAAGACAGTTTCCCCATACCACTCGTCTTTACTTACGAGTTACGAGACAAAGGAGTCTACGGCCACGCTTTGCCGGCTAACCAGATCATTCCCAACTCTGAGGAGACCCTGGATTCTATCTTGGAGATCATCCACGAGGGAAGAAGATTTGGAGTACTTGCATCTTCAGCTCAAGGCGTCTTTGGTTCTTTTGTAGTTATTTTATCTGCGGTTTTTGGCAGATGGATTTTGTAGAGTCACAGCTAGTTAGTTAAAATCTTTTGATTCTGTGAAAAATATATTTATATTTAAATTATGAATATAGCAAATCTAAGAATTTACGGGTTTCATTTAAATACCTAAAAATACCGTAAAATTAAGCTTTTGTAGGTATACAAATTATTATTAAAGGTCTATAATTTTAGATAAGATTTGGGAACGAACCTTAAAATTCACATTTGTACATACTGAATTCGCTCCCTATTTTTTCATAATAACAAATTAGGGGTTCTTATACATAAGTTTTTACATTGCTTAACAAATTGCAAGTTTTAAAATGGTATTGCCATTGAGAGTAAAGAAAATTACATAATCTAAGCACTAGTTACCAGGGTTCCCAAACTATGCTTATGGCGCCTGTAGCGCGGGAAACCAGTAGTTCTTCTTAAGCATTTGATTATTTTACCAGTAATATATATATTGAGATTAAGATCATACTAATCCTAATTAAAATACTATACTAAATAACATACTTCACTACATAGTATAAAACAAAGTCGCTTCCCGCTGTATGTATTTTCCTATGTATGCTTAGATCTTTAAAACTACACAACGGATATTGATGCGGTTTTTTTAATAAATAGAGTGGTTCAAGAGGAAGGTGTATATGTATAATACATGCATAATATCGTAGAGGAACATTGATAATCTTTGAGGTTTCTAATGTGATGTCGTAAATAAACACATTTTTCTGCGCTTACATTGCAAACGCTGGCTGAACCATACTAGATAGATCAAAATAATATGCTACAGTATTGTACACCTTAAAAAGGTCTACAAAAAAGTCTGCGGTGGTAAACGTCTATCTCTTCGGGGTAACTCACAATAACCATTTTTTATCCTTTACTTTTTACGCAAAATAATGGTTTATTTACGAATCGATTTTAAGCAATACAGCATTAATCCTTATCCAATTAAGTACCTTAAATACATTGTGCATGTAATATAGATAAATATGACCCTTACAGCGTAAAATTTAAATGAATATTTTCGAAGATATTATAGATTTCAAATCCAATGACACAGACCCGTGCGAAGCCGGGGCGGGCGGGTCGCTAGTATATTATAAAAATCAGTTTGAGCGGTTGTGTGTAATGTAATGGTAATACAAATATGAGTGTATTTGTTGTAACTAAAAATATTGTAAGTAAAAGATAATTTAAAAAAACATTGTGTTTTAAACTGTCAGTCTGCATGTTTTAATTGCTCAAGATATCTTTTAACGCGAGTAGATGATTGATTCCGTTTGATCGTAATCGAGTTGAAGGAGTAATTTTGTTATAGAAAATATTGTGTCTTTAACACTGGAGTTAAGTTCCAAATTTGAAATTATTTGTTATAGATGAGTTAGCATTACTTGGAGTTAATGTTTGGGAGTGTTGAATATATTTTTCGTTTACGTAAGATGTTCTCGTGGTGCGATGAGGAAATAATTTTTTAATCTGATTTGTCAAATACAAAGGTAACGAACTCTTAAAAAATGCGTCCCTCTATATTGAAGGTTTGTAGGGTATTTATATGGTTTCTTGGTCATAACTTTAAGCACTGCAAGCTGAACCCTTTTTAGATCAATCATGAATGACTTCCACAGCCCCACACGCTATTGCATTACGTTAGAAGCGACTGACAGATTACATAGTGGACCATTTTGAGTACACCGGGATGCGCAGAACTGCGACGGATTTTCATCGTTCCAGTAACTTTGTCGATTCCATTTGTTAGTTTTGCATTTTGTTGATCGAAGGCAAGTTTAGGGACTAATATGATGCCAAGGTATTTAATTGAGCTGTCTCTTTTGATTTCTACACATTGCATGATAGCTTCTGCCCGCATTAGTGTATTTTTAAGATTTTAAGGGATAAATTAAATAAATTTTCTCTTTTTTATGTTCAAGGTGAGTAAATTATTATAGAGCCATGTACGTATACGAGACAATTCAAATGTTTTTCGTGAAATAAAATTTCCGTATCGTCAGCGTAGCAGATGAAATAGCAATATTTATATCTAAGAAATGAATATCGTTCAGATAGACTAAATAAAACGTAAGTCCAAATATGCTGCACCGGGGAACTCCCAACTTATCTGGTATCGAGGTACTTGTGCTTTCTTCTTCTCATCAAGTTTAGATACAATTTGGGCAGTTAGCTCATAAACAGCATCGCTCGTATCTGCCCTAAAACCGAACTGCGAACTTGATAGAAGATTTCCTTTTTCTAAATAATGTACTAGGCCCTTGTTTATGAATCTTTCAACGATAGAAAGTATGGAGATAGGTCTATAGTTGCTGACACAGTCTCCGTGTCCAGTGTTATAAATAGGAATTACCCGTGCATTGGGAAATATTCCAGTTGAAATTACAAAATTTATTAAGTGGGTTAATGAGGGAATAAAAAACACTAGAATTTGAATATATCGTTTTAAAACTTTCCCTGAAATGTTGCCACGGCCAGCGGTATGAGCGATTTTCAGATTTCGAATCGAGTTTCTAACCTCAGATGCATCAGCAGATATCAAAGCAAAATAATCTGCTGGCGAAGGTGAGTGAGATTTTGAGGAGCGTTGTAGAATTAAAGACTTTTCAGCTAGTATATTTTCCTATTGAAGTAAATACTTGATTAATGTGGTAAACTGATTTATTCGCGTTTGATTGCCTAATCAAATTTGATGCCGGATTTTTAAATTTATTGGAATGCGTTACTTTTTTGATGGTATCCCAAAAACTTTTAGTACTAGTGTTAGCAGCCTTTAGAAGCAATGATTTCTCGTAGTCTTGACTGAGTTTTTTTAATAACCAGTCGCAAAAGTTTCTGATCTTTTATAGGTTGTTTTAGTTAGTTCATTGTTTGAAGCTGAATTCTTTATTTAAAGAATAATTAAAGGTAAGGTTTCATTATACATCTTAATGGCGCTCAGGCCAGAATCCCACTGCTGAGATATTACGAATGGTTTTTTTGGACCCCACCGCGGGGAGGGCAAGAGTATTTTAAAAATGCATACCCCGCCGCGTGCGATACGGAGTTATGTGGGACTCGCTCCGAGCCTACCAGAGCCACTACCTACTAAAAAGCCCCCTGAATAACTCTGGCAATCATTTGCCGCACAGCCTTCATCTGAAGCGACGACCAATTGGAGAAAAAGGCCGTGCAAGCGGGGACCCTTATGGGGTAACCCGCTAGGAATTACATAGCATTGTGTGTGCTCAAAGCACTGAAGGTGAATTCATAGCACTGAAGGTGCTGAAGGAGAATTAGAATTAGAATTTGCGGCCTGAAGGGCTTCGAGGTTTATTTATTTATTTATTTAATTAGGGACAACAAACAACTGTACAAGATCAGCTTAGCAACTAACTTAAATCAAATTAATTATACAGGTACAGTCCACAATCACTGTCCACAAATAAGTTACTAAGTACTTCACAGTAAATTGAATATTATTTAAACGCAATAATGGATATAATTAAGACTTTAGGCAGTAACAGAATTTACAACAATTCTTTTAAAACTTCTTTAGCTAACATTTTAAACTTACGGTTAGATAGTGTAAAATTCTAATTTAAAGAATGTAAAATTATAGTTACAAACAAGACGTCTAAGCGGAAACCTCAACCCAGCATTTGTTTTATAAAACTTTGTGAAGCATAATTTATGAGGATTACGTTGAATTTTACTTGGAACACAATATGTTAATTTATTAACAATAGTGGAAGAATCAAATCTGTTATTACAAATGTCATGAAGTGTCAAAAGGTCAATAAGCGTTATTCTATTATTTAAAGTTAGTTGATGATACTTATCTAGTAAGTTTTTATATGACATCGGTACTGCGTTGAACGAAGGTATTTTCTTTGGACAAGTTCAATTTGATCAGAATATTTAATATAAAAAGGGTTCCATATTGGAGCAGCATACTCAAGATGGGGACGTATAAGTGTAATATATAAATGTAAATATGTGGCTGGACGTTTGAAGGCACGACAAGTTCTAATAACAAAGCCAAACATTCGATATGCATGATTGATAATTGAGTTAATATGACTATCCAAATGCAGCTGCTCATCTAGAATTACACCAAGATTCCTTATCACTTTGACTGTAGTTAAAGTAGTACTACATGGTTCATAGGAAAACATAATTTTATTACATTTTGTGGTAAAAGTTTTTTGGTTACATTTTTTCAAATTTAGAAATAGGCTGTTCTTAGTACAATAAGAGGATAACGTTGGCTTACAAATGCGTGGCTACGTTCGTGTGCGCGTTTCTAGGTCTAGCGACCTTGATTCTCGAATCTAAGACAGTAGTATTATACGAGACGGATTCTCGAACTAAGGGATTGGAGTGGGTTTCGGAGCATTTGAAGAACGCTTCCGAGAGTGTTTTGAGGTGCTGTTGCGCTGTAGGTAGTTCAAGATCTCCGTGCAGGTCCGCGTTACGCGTTGCGTTTGTGGCCCTGCGGCAGAAGAGATTTTGATCCACCTGCAGTTTGTGCAGAAGGGAGGGTTTGGCGTGGGCAAAGATTGGCGAGACTTATGTCATAACAGGTCTAACGCAGGTCTAAAAGAGCGTTTGTTTGTTTCGAAAAGTCTTTTACTATGTCTACCTAACATATTATTTAGTCGCCCTAAGTAGAGACGGGCGAGTTTCAATACTCTGTCGGCGTGTGGCTTGAAAAAAAGCGTCGGGTCTAAGGTGACGCCTAAGTATTTAGTATTGTGCTTCCAGGGGAAGAGAATATCAAACATTTGAACGTGGGGATCGGCGGCGCTACGACGGTGTTTGAAGTCGAAGCGAATTGCAGAACTCTTGTCTGGATTCACGTCGATACGCCATTTTTGAAACCATACACCGAGGGCGTTTACAGCCTTTTGGAGTATGGACATGAGCTGCGGGACACTGCAGCCTTTGATGTAAAAAACGGTGTCGTTAGCAAAGAGGGCGAGTTTGACGCCTTTCGGCAGGACGGGAATGTCGTTAGTGTACACGGTGTACAATAAAGGAGCGAGGACTGAGCCTTGAGGGACTCTAGCCTTTATGGGACGAAGCGCGGAAAGCGTCCTTCATGTCTAAAACGAAACGTATGATCTTTAAGGTAGGACGTGATTATCCTGACTAGGCGATCCTATTTGATGATCCGGTAAGCCTATTTTATAAAGCGGGGAGTTTATAAAAGAGAACGGTGTGCCATACTTTATCGAAAGCCTTGTATAATCAAAGAAAACTGCAACCGTTTTATTACGCCACGGATAGGAGCCGTCGAGTCTGTACTCGGCGATACGATGGACTTGCTGAGCGCAGGAGTGCTTAGCGCGTAAGCCGAACTGAAGGGGAATGATGGGGATTGCCATCCGTTGTAAACAGAGAGAGCATGACTCTATGACTCTCTCGAGAAGTTTAGCCATGGCCTTGAGGAGTCGATGAGTCTCTGAATAGCCAGGATATTCAGAGGTTTACTCGGCTTGGGAATGCCTATCAGTTCTGAGGTTCTTTCCAAGCTTTTGGAAAGTAGTTAAAGTCAAAGTAGGCATTGAAGATGATAGCTAGCAAGGTAAGTTCCGGTTGAGGCAGGTGCTTAAGTGTATGGTTGGAAATTCCATCCACACCTGGAGCCTTTTTGGACTTTTGACTTCTAATGAGAAGAGACAATTTATCAATAAACACTGTGGTGGTGTGGGCGGTGACGAGGAGAGAGTCCCTGTGGAGGACTTCGTTCTCCATTGTAACGCTGCACATTGGCCTTTGGTAATGTATACGCTTCACTGGCAGTTATTGTATTATACTAAACTTGGACGTGGAACGTCAGAATCAAAAAACGATGGGCATGGACATCATATTGATACCTGTATTGTAAAAAATTATTTATTACACTATTATTGTATGTAAAAAACGTGTTTAAACATCAAATACCTAACTTTAGTTAAATTTTAATACTCATTATACAGAAAGTTATTTATTTATTGAAGCGTATATTTATAATTATAAAATGCACGTATAAAAATATTAAATTAGCCATCTCATGAGGGACGACTAGAGAGGGACCCCTCCCTCTCGGGACGTCACCGGCACTGCACAGAGCGCTGGCGAACGCTGTCGGGCCGCGAACGAATGCGCAAGCTCCTCTTGACCCGACTCCATGCGTCCAGACGGAAGCCGCAGGTTTTTAGCCGGTACGAGTCCGGCATAACCCGACGCCGGCCCCCGTTCCACGGTCCAGGGTCAGGTATCCACGAGGATTTACCTGCGTCAAAAAAAAAAGACGGAAATTAGGAGGCTGACTGACTAGCAAAATTGGCTTGTAATAATGGGATTTTTTTTTGTATACTGCCGCATTACTCAGAGTTTCACACATGACCATGACCCGAGAACAAACATTTATGTTCATCAAATGAATGCCCCGGCCAGGAATCAAACCTGGGACCTTTGTCCTCTGAGGCAGCGCTACTAACCACTTCGCTACTCGATCGTCAGCTGATTGGAACATTAAGTTTAAAGAGTACTTTGATGAAAGGAGTTAGCAAATATTGGTATAAAATATTTCAATGTCAGCCTTCTCGTTCACCTTGGTATCGTGAGTTTTAGTTAAATAGAAATTCCATTCATTATCCCTCTAACAGTTTTGTATTCCTAGTCAAAATAAAAGATCCTCCCAATTGTGATTTATTTACTTTATTGGAGACAAAACAGAAATAAAAGATAGAACAGATATAAACAAATTTTAAACTAAAATAATTACAATTATTTCCTTAGAACGTCTCACTGAATACAAACACAGATATAAAAAAAAATGGTAACAATTAAGGCGCAGCAGTATCTGATATAAAAATAAAAACAAAGAACAGTTAAGAATTGTACAAATTGTATTTTTAAGCATTCTTGCACAGCCCACCTCCACCACAGCACGAGATCTACTGGAAATCCTTTCACGTCGTTACTCCGCCTAAGTTAATGAATTGAAGCTTTATTTTTGTATATGTTTTGTTTATTATTTACAATAAAAAAAAGATTAAAAAATACGCTTCAATAAAAAATTAAGCCTCAGCTAGAATCTAACGAAGGCAACGTAGCCAAAAGGCTGGTCGGATGACAAATATCGCAATTAAAATTCATTGTGCGAGGTAGATGCCAGCCCTAGGGTCACCAGTTTCAATCATCAATCAAAATAAAGGCGATGAGCCCCTTGGCCTCAGAACCTCATGGTTTCAACAGAGCCGAGCTGAGAGGTCTAACCGAGCACTCGCGAGCCCCCAGAAAGGCACCCCGCCCGCACGTTTGCCGTTTGTTTACCGATCGTCATTTGTTGAGTTGACATGTTGTGTCACGCGCACGCTCTGATTTTTTTGTAATAGTTCATGATTTGTTGGTTCAATATGACTACAATTAAGTAAAAGACATTGTCACTTCAAGAAAAAGTTGAGATATTTAAAGTTTTCGATAAAAAATCACAAACAACAAATCAAACTCAGTTAGCTGCTGAGCTTCACTTATCAGTTTCTACGTTACGTACCATTTTAAAGAATAGAAAAGAAATTAAAGAAAAAATACATTGGGAGGTGCGCAGAGAAAAAAGAAAAAGGTAGGAAAGTTTGATAAATTCGGAAAAAGTTTTAGTGGAATGGGGTCATTGTCATTACCAGAACATAATAGGTGACGAATAAAAAAAAATTGCATTTTAAGATTTTATTATAGTTTTTAGAAAAAGTATATTAAAACAATCTTAGGACAATACAGAAATGAGATCAAACTTTAATAATAAAGAAATTAAAGGCAAAAAATATTTTTTTGTGACTTCCGAAAATACACAATTAACCACCAAAAAGTACAAAATGTCAAAATTTACGCAAAATAATTAAAACTTGAATTATATAACGTCATGGATATTTACTTTTAATCGTTTTCTTAAATAATCACAACAGTAAGATATGAAAGGACTTTTCAAATTATTTAATCAAAATAAAATATAAAGACCACCAAAAAGATACTTCAAAAAGATACTTTTCGGTGGTCCTTATATTTTTTATTTCGTACTTAATTTTTTTCTTTTATTATTCAGAATCAGAATCGAACCAGAAACTGAATTTCGAAATTCGTAATATTTGAAGATTTATATTTTGAAATTGTTGCACCAGGAATATCATCCGAAGAATCCGAATAAATATCATTATACTTCCAATTTTTTTCTTGGCAACTGCTGGGTTGAATACCTAAAGGGCTTTGGGTTTCTGGCTGTTTAAAATATTGCACTGATTTTACGGGAATTTGCCCTATTTCGTAATGAGAACATATGATATTAGATGGACACACCTTCTAGCATGCAGAACTCTCTATCATCATATAGGGTCATCTCTATGCCAAGTTATTTGGTGGATCTTTAATGTTCCTTTGAAGGGTTAAACTTCGGCATCTTTTATTCTATTTTCTATTTCAGCTAAATAGCTATCGTCGGTAGCAATTACAGTAATAGCTGGAGCATTTGATCGCAAACAGCTGACAAAACATTTCATATTAGGTATGTCATGGCCTATTCCATCTGGAGCGCTTTTTCCGTGGCCACTTTCACTAAAGTGCCAATATATTGCTTCTGCACCTAATTGAATGCTTACATATTCAACTAATAAAAAAAACATATTTTAATTACTGTACTGTGTTACAGGGCCGTCGCTCAGAATATGGATGGTTTTAATATTAGGGACAAGATCAGTCTTAATATTTTCTATCACAGGCTTTAAGTGCACACAAATTAAAGCTGGATCATGTCGAAGATTTTCAGAAACTGTGCAGTATGATTTATGTTGAAGAATATTAGACTTATCTTTGTAATAAAAAACACTTGTGTGAAGGCTCAACTGTACTTTGGAACCGCCAAAGTGAGCTGATTGTACTTCAATATTATATTTACATAGGTAATTTTCTGAAAAATCACAATGCAGCAACCCAGTTTCTGAATCAAGCATTTCTTGTTTAATTTTGCGTATCACATTTGCTTGGTTATAAATATTAGCAAGATGCTGCATGAACTGAGGCATTTTTATTTTAAGAGTGTCAACTAGTGTTCTTTTTTTGGTAAGTATCTTTTCTTTAATAGTTTTCTGACAAATCTTCTCTTTTCCTTTTACTACAGCTGCTACTTTTTTGGTAGTCTATCTTTCATATAATATCGTGTCATTTTCAAAGAATGGACGTAGTAAAATCTCTTTGCTTGCGCATTGAGTACATATTCTTTCTAGGCATAATTCGTTCAAGTTGCCTTCACAACAAAGAGTCTTAGCCACCTCTAAAGCAGTGTTTTCCCTAATAGTCTGTCCTAATTTTAGTGCTTGCACAATTAAATTTATATTTTCGTGCATAGCGCAAAGGCAAGTATTTCTTGCTGAAGCTTTTGGGCTTAGGACCCTTAAAGGACGATTTCTACAGAAAGTCTTATAAGATATAAGTTTCCCAGTTTATTTTTTGAATTTTACATGTAAATTCAACAAAGTATCATTCAAAAAGCGAATTTGTTTTTTTATTTTCTTTTTTGTAATCGTCTCTCTTTTTCCCGACGTGAGACGACTGTTTTGGTCATCAAGTAGAAAGCTATGAATTAAAATTTTAATAGAATCGGCACTTTTTGATCTACGAGGCATATTTATATTTTCCTTATTCTGATTGTATGTCCTATAACTGGCATTATTTGTTTGATCTTTTTTAGTTCTCATACGATGCTCTCTCATTCTATACTTAGATAACTTATTTTCAAGCAGTTGTAGTCTTTGCTTTAAAAACATATTTCCGGCTTCAAGTATTCTCCTATTTCTAGCAGCGACAGCTTTCCCCGCGGATACTCTTGATGTGGATGATTGGAGAATTAAAAAAGATGTCGTTGGACTATTGCCAGGTGCAGGTGATGACGGTGGTGTTTCTTCATTCAAAATTTTCTCAGTTCGTCGCTGTATTTTATGCACTTCTCTACGCTTTTTGGCATTCTCCCCCCATTTTTTCTTAACCTTCTTTTTTCTCTAACACTTAGATCTTTTATAGTTTTTATCAACCCTTGATCCCTTTTTTTAATACTCCCGGTCTTTCTTACGCTTTTCTACCAAAGCTGCTGGATTTTGTTTCATTTTTTCACGTAACTTCCTCATTGTTAGTTTTTTTTGTTCCCGTCTTCGATTTCTTTTTTCTTCGTCTGACAGCTTTTTTCTTGTTCTTGCCATTTATTAGCCTAAAAAGCAAGAAAGCATATTGTTCAATCCTACACCATAAGCAAACTGCCATAACCCACGTGTTGTAAAGTTAAAACAAGCATAATGTACGATTCACACTTAGTAACCGAAGCGCATCGGACTTTATTTTACAATTGCTTAAGAAAACTGATATAGCCACAAAGTAGTTTAGATTCAAATTTATATACAACCGGTAGCGTGCGGACACTGCACGCGCCGTGTTTCAAGAAATAAAAATCTTATTTAAAATACGCTTCAACGCGCACCCGTATGCGTGAATATTACATAAATGTCTTTTCGGTGACAAGGTGTCTTTACGGTGGTCACAAGGAACCACCGAAAAGACGACCACCGAATGGACATTTTTTACGAAAACATGTGTTTTGTGCAAAATTTAGAGGTTAAGAAAAAATGTCTACTCTATTTGCAATGAAATCCTTGCTGCACGACAGACCAAATAATTATTTGAGTAAATTAATAAGAACTTACCAATTAAAGCGTAACCGAAAAGATTAGTTGAAGTTTGACAAAAAAACAATTATTAGTAATTAAGACACTTAGTACACTCTGACGACAGATACATACTAAATATGGCTGCGAGGACGCGTTCAAAACTCAATGCTACGATGCAACTATTTGGCTGCATTCCTAGAAAAAAGTTATACACAAAAATTATAACAAATTTTTTTACCACCGAAAAGACGCCACTATGTTGTAACACGTGACAATCATTCATAGTTTCAAGCAAAACTATATTTTTTATTTTAAAATCATTAGAAGTATTGTGTTCATACCAACTCTCACTTAATGAATGTATAATTCGTGAAAAAATTTTGCTTTATTAAAATTAGAAAGTGCAATATTTGTATTGACTGATTCTGAACGGACCACCGAAGGAGACAAAAATGTCTTAATATTCTAATTAAATTGATCAAAAATATTTATAAATAACTATTTTTTTTCCTTCAAGGTAAAGAAAATGCAGACCTATTATAGATCACATTCATTTTAAATAAATTTGTACAAATATATTTTTTTTTAGTGTCCGAACCATTTTTTTGGCTCTTTTGACAATAACCCAAAGCACGAGCTTTAAAACTGCCCATAAGTGGCCCCATAATATGCGAGAAAGCGCGTCAAATTGCTGAAGGCTTACAAATCACTGATTTTAACACTTCAAATGGCTGGATAGATCGTTTTTGAAATCGCAACGGCATTGTGTACCGTCAAATCGGTAGGGAATTGGAGACAGTGGCACAACAAGATGTTGATACATGGATGGCAACACTTCCCGAATTGTAGCAAAATTACGAACCGTGAGACATTTTTACCGCAGATGAACTTGGTTTATTTTTTAAATTGATGCCAGATAAATCCTATGTTGTCATGGGAGAAACTTGTCATGGTGGTAAAGTAAGTAAAGAGAGACTGACTGTCCTGACCTGTGCCAGAAAAGTTGTGTGGGTCAGAAAAGTTACATTTGCTACTGATTGGCAAAGCAAAAAATCCGCGTTGTTTCAAAAATGTAAGATCGCTCCCCGTAACACATGATGCACAATCTCGAGCTTGGATGACCGGCATTCGGTTCATTCTGGTTAAATGCTTTAAATGATGACTTCCAGATTAAATGTAGACGCATAATTCTATTCATTGACAACTGCCCCGCTCACACTAAAGGTGTTGAACTCAAGAATATCAAGCTTGTTTACTTACCTCTAAATGCGACAAACAAATTACAATCGATGGATCAGGGTATTATAAAGGTCCTAAAGCAAGGTTACAGGACAAGACTGATACATCGCTATCTTCAAGAAAGGGACCCTGACAGCAAACGACCCTTGACTGTGCATGATGCGACTCTAAACATTGCAGCGGCCTGGGAAGCAATTAAGCCTGAAACCATTCAAAATTGTTTCAAGAAAGCAGGTTTCAAAAATAACGTTGTTGACGTCGTGTTGGAAGAAGAAGAACCCGAGACACTGCAGGGTTTTCCTGGATATTCTTCCATTGATGACAATGTAGCACCGTACGAAATTCAATCAATTGAAGATCTTATTGAGAATGTGAATAACACACAAAACGAGGCCCTAAGTGATAATGATGAAGACGAAGATGAGTCAACTCCAGTTTCGTCAAACGCCCAGGCATTATCAGCTGTTAATGATTTAAACATGTTAAACTTGTTAACATTTAAAATGTTATGGAGTCTCGAAGGAGGCTTGTAAATGGTTCAAATCTTTCCTTACTAATCGAAGACAATTTGTACATACCGAAGATGATCGAGGTAACCAAGTAAATACGAAAATTTAAACCCTTACAAGAGGTTGCCCTCAAGGCTCTACACTATTTTATTCACCTATTTTATTTATTATGTATACAATCAATTTTTAAAAAAACTTTAGCATTGCAAATCCATTTTTATGCCGACGACATTCAACTTTTATGCTTCATCCAAACAAAATACAGTCAGGGAAGCAATACTACGGATAAACGAGGACTTAGACAATATCTATAAATGGGCAAAACTCAACACATTATCCAAGGTCTTCCTATTCACAAATTCAAAGAAACTATAAAGCAGAAGTTGCGTGCTAAATCATATTATAAACTATCCGATTATTTGGATGATAAAAGCCCTTGGGTATGGATTATACCTCAATTTTTTGCTGCCGAGGCACCCTCGCGGGAGGGAGGTGGAAGATGCGTCATGCATACCCGCCCGCAGGTAAATTCCTCTGCGGGGGGATTATGTGGGACTCACCAGAATGGCACCTACCCACTAAAAACCACCTGTTGGCTGTAGTTATTACCGTTAGCTTTCATCGGAAGCGACACCCGTCGGGAAGTTGGGCGCGCTGGCAGAGACCCGCTAGCGGGTCTTCCGCCTGTAGTGAAAGTTGCACCGAAGGTGCTCAAAGGGACATGAGTTGGTGGCCGTTCTGGGCAGCCTCCGGTGAAGCCGGGGCTGGGCAGAGGTCGGCCGAAGCATGATTTAGGGATCAATTCATTTAAATGAACCTACAATGAATTGAGAAGGGAACTATGCTCCGCCAGAGCTAGCAAACGCTCTGTTGGAGTACGTGAAGCCCTAAGTTTACGGGCTAAGACTGCGATTTCACTAACATCGACATTTTTTATAGCGTCGCAGACGATACGCATATCGTCTGCTACGGAGGATTGAGGAGTGGGTTTGTATGGGCGAGGAGCCGGGATGGGATTCGATGCGGGGCGCTGCCTCCAGTTTTCTGGGGCAGGCCTAGACTGTGTAGGCTTTGCAGCCGGAGGAACCCGGCTACGCAGCGGCGGAAAGTTTTCTTGAGAAAGGCGCGGGGCCTGTTTGGGAGCCGCCCTTTTGAAATTGGAGCGCATACAACGGGGTGCACGAGGGCAGCCCCTGTAGTTTGCGGTGTGGCCGGACTGGCCACAAAGCACGCAATCGGGAGGAGAGGGAGTTTCAGGAGTGCGATTGCACTCCTTAGTGAAGTGCGGGACCAGGCACTTGACGCACCTGGGCGGTGCGCGGCAGTTGGCCGCCGCGTGCCCGTACAACTGGCACCGATGGCACTGGCCGGGATGACCGCGGCGATGAGGCGCCTCGATCGAGATCCCAGAGAGGCCGCAAATAGAGCTAACCCCTTTCAGGATCTCTCTGGACTTGGGGACGTTGGCGAGAATCACCAAAGCGAGAGGGTGTTGCCTCCCGTACTTGCTGTGCATTTTATGCACCGCGAGTGCCAGGAAGCCTTGGGACTGCAGATCCTCAAGGATAGCCTCGTTCGATAATTCGAACGGGACTCCCCTGAGTACCGCTCCAATCTTACGCTCTTCTGACAGAGCATAAGTGTGATAAGCATATTGCTTATCGGTGAGGAGCTTAGTCAAAGCTCGGAAATCGTCTATCGACGAGACAGTGATTTTAATAGATTCACCCGAGTTTACCGCTCGGGTGTAATGGATCTTGTGCTCATTGCACAGTGTCGAGACCTCAGTCCATTTACCCTTTTCCCGAAGGAAAACGGGTGGTGGGACCTTGGCCTTGACAGAAGTTGGGGCCGGAGCGGGTGTTGAAGACACCAGGGCAGCTGAAGACGCCGCAGGGGGTGTAGGGACGGGCGTGGAGGGCACCGGGTCTTGTTTCGAGCGCTTTTTAGAGCGCTTCTTAACAAGGGTGAAAGAGGGAGGCTCAGGGCCAGTTGGGGTGGCGTCCGAGGAAGACTCAGTCGCGGGTGCGCGCTTGCGGCGCAGAGGGGCGTCTACTTCGCACTCCATGTCACTGGAGGAAGGGGACGCTGGAGAGCCTAAGACCAGAGGGGTCTGGGGGACTGGGGTGGCCTGAGGGGCCATTGGTGGAATTAACGCCATGATATGCGGGATAAGAGAATCAAGGAAACGAAACTTATCAGCATTTATAAACATGCCTTCAGCATCGGTACTTTCAAGTAGCTTCTTCCTAATCTCTTCAGAGCTTAGGGAAGCCATTGCGGAGGGGTTGGGGAGGGACAATATATGAACCTAACAACGATGACTTACTTCCTAAAAACCACCCTACACGCAGTAGGGCGGTTGAGGACGACGCGGATAACTTACTCGAACACGGAACTTGAAGTCCTGAAACGACGAGACCCCGTCGACGAAGCTCACGTTCCACGAAGTACGGTTAACAGCCCACTGTCCGCCGTGAAAACGGCGTTAGAAACTTTTTAGAAGTACGGTTAACGAGCCACTGTCCGCCGTGAAAACGGCGTTAGAAACTTAATACGGTATACAACTATGAAATTATATATTACGACAACAACCAGTGAAATTTAGGTGCTCAATTAGCGCGGGGGCTAAAAGAGCGGGAAGGCGTCTGCGATCGACGTGCGCTCGAGAACGCACGCAGACCGAGACTGGTGACGGGTCGCTCACTTCCCTCTAATATGGTTGAGGAGGGCGATAGCTAAATCCCGCGTTAACTCGTGAACGGGTGCCCTTTGAGGGTGTTCGTCGTTTGGATACTTGGGGGGAGGGAGACTTGCCGAGCTAACGGATGCAGATAAGAATAACTTTGTATAGACATAAAGAGACTCTGTAAATTTATTTTGAAAAAAATATATATTCCCGAAGTTTCTTGCCAGTTCTTTTTCACGAAGGTTTTTTCGAACTGGTGGTAGAGTCATGTTTTATTTGCCATCAATAAGAACAAGTAATTGTCAATGTTGAGAAAAATAAATATTTCTTTTCATTTCATTTCACATTGGCTCTCAACCCTTCTAAGTCCAAGTTCATTGTAATGGGAACTAAACATCAATGCCAACAAATAATTGACTCTTCACCGGATATCAGAATAAATGGGGTCCAAGTGAGACCACATCATCTTCGCTTCATTGAGCACATAAATGCCAAGATCAGAACTTCCTTCTTTAGACTAAAAGTGCTGTATGGTACCAGGGACTTCCTAAAGGTTAGAACTGACCTGTCAGAGGCTCTCGTTCTTTCGGTATTTAGCTATTGTGATGTAGTCTACGGCCCGAGAATCTATGAAAAAACTAGTCGTGAAATACAAAGAGTCCAAAATGCATGCGCCAGATTCTGCTTCAAAACCCCAAAACGCTCTCACATAACGCCGTTTCTTACTAAAAGTTCAACACTTAAAATGGAGGGCAGAAGGCATCTCATTTGGCAGGTTTAATTCATAAAGTTGTGCATTCCGGTAAACCTCAATACCTCTACGACAAAATTGACTGGCTCGGAAAAGACCACAATAGAAAGGCACGGAGTAAAAATCTCCAGATCATGGCAGCTCACAAACACTACACAGCCAACTTCAAAAGTAGTTTTAGGTCTGCGGCATCTAAGATTTGGAACCATCTACCGCCACCACTAAAAAACAACATTTCATTTTAGGCAATTAAAAAAATTCTAAAAAGTGTATTATTGGAGAAACAAATTACTGCCACAAAGGAAAGGTTTCGAAAATTTTAAAACATAAACTTTCTCCAATAATATTTACCTATCGCTTTCATCTTAAACATTGATATATTGTTATTTATTTTTTTATTTATTTGAACACAATTTTTTTTCTTCCAATACTCTCTATACACATTCACTACCTGTTCGCGCCAATGTGGCGCTAAGTATGTAGTTTAGGCTACCCGCATAAATTTAATATTTCTTTGACATTAGCTGCCAAACGCGCTGCATCATTCGCTACCAAATAGTACATAGCCGCTCTCGATACGCACCGCATGCTCCGAACCCTCACGCGCGTCGGACGCTGTGTACCACCTTCTTGTAGAAGGGAAGTTTCATCTGAGCTCCCTGACCGCACCGCTCGTGGTTGCTCGCTTACTAGCGACCCACACCCGCTTACTGGACTGCAGTGATATAACTACTGTGAGAAGACACTTGGAATAACCCGGGCCCGGAAGAAGAAAACGTCGAAGTACCGCCGCTCCAGGTCACGTGTTTGGGTGAGAGCTAGGTGCCTCCTTCCAGGTTAGTTCGTGTAGTTCCATATAATAGGTATTAGATCCTCCAAAACCGCCAATAACCTAACCCGCATACCACACGGATGTGTATCCCAAGCGATCATAGGGTGGCCTTCGCTATCGAAGAAGTGGCCGCCACATACCCCTTTCTGGTCCATCGAGCCGGATCTATCACCCCTTTCTTGTCCACCGAGCAGGATCTTTCACTTCGAGATCCTTCTGGTCTCTTCACCCTCGTTATTTCTACCTAGGTATTAGGTATCGGTTCCTAGTAACTGCCCCCTAGCCTCTTAACGTCGCAAATTCTTTTAAAACATCCGCTATTTCATTAGAATACAGTCCATTCTTTAATTCAATACTTATACCTGAGTCGATCTTACCTCCCGAAAGCCGCATCAAGTCATATCTTACATAAGTAAAACGCATATTCCATTTTGCTCTAAAATAGCATTGAAATTATCTATTTTAATCAACTTTTAATTTTTTGCAATTTGTAAACATATCTGTGGGTAATTCTACAAATTCTTCAAGAGTATTCTCGAACGTTCCGTTTGCCTCAGCTAGCGTGGCCGCTCTTACGTAACAGTTATCACATGTTCGAAGGTTTGATATTTAAAATTTTATAAGAATTATTAATTTTAAATGACGTCTAAGGGTGCAAGTGTTTCTAAAAGCGCTGACAAAATATCTTTGACACTTAAGAAATTAATTAAAAAACGCGACGAAATATTTTCTCGTTTACAAACCATCTATAATTATTCAAAAAACGCTTTTCAAGATGAATCTTCTTCCGAGTTATTTTTATGTAACGTAATTTCTTTAGACGATCTTCGCTCTGAGTTCAATGACCTTCTTGAACAAATTAATGACACAGAACTAGAGATAAATCCTTCGTATGAACCTAGTTTTCAAAGCTGGTCTGCATTCGAAGATTTATATTGTCGTTGTAAACATGTCGCAAATAAACTTTCAAATTCAGAAAATAAAAATTCAGTCATATTGCCGCAGTCTTCTAAAAAACCTCTTATTAAATTGCCTAAGTTAGATTTAGTCAGTTTCTCCGGAGCAGAACCTACTAAATGGACTACATTTTACGAAACTTTTAAAAATACTATCCACGAAAATCCTGATTTAACCGACAACGAACGCGTGCAATATTTGCTAGGCAAGCTGTCGGGTCGCGCTTTGTCCGTTTGTACTGGTATTACACCTAATGCGGAAAACTACCAGCTAATATGGCAAACCCTTGTCAATAAGTACAACGATAAACGAACTTTGGCAACTGCGTACCTAGAACATATGTTCGAATTTAAACCTTTCAGTACCGCTTATTCTCATAACATAGACTTATTTCTGGATAAGTTTTGTGCCGCTGTATCTTGTTTACAATCGCTGAACTTGACCAACCTTTCTGATTTTATTCTTTTATATATCGCTCTTAATAAAATTGATTCTGAAACCGCTCGCTCCTTCGAAATGCAGTACAGAAACTGTTCCATACCTACTTACAATGATCTTATAAACTTTCTCCGCAAACAATCTAAAATACTCGATCGCACTGCCTCAACTTCTAATTACCCACATAGTAAAATCCGTACATCTAATCCATCTCGTCAACACAACAATAATACCCGCTCCGCTGCAAAATCAACGCATTCTTTTGTAACCGCTTCTCACTCGCAAGTTTGCTCGTTGTGTAAACAATCTAATCATTCTCAATTATACAAATGTCCCGAGTTTAATGACTTATCTGTCGACAAACGATATGAAACCGTTAAATCTCATAAGGCGTGTACCAATTGTTTAAGTTTTAGACATAAGTTAAACTCTTGCAAGTCAACGTTTAATTGTCGCTACTGTAACCACAGACACCACTCACTACTGTGTCGCAATCAGGTTTCGAACCGCGAGTCTGCGCCAGCCGCCACTGCTCTGGCAGGGCCGAGCTCGGCCGCCGCGCGTCCGCATCCTTCGCTGTCTCGGCTGCAGTCGCCGACCCGCGATGACTCACGCGCATCACGGAACAATGTTGCCTTGTGTAATAAGTTAGACGCTCGAGATTCGCGCGCCTCCACTTGTTTATTAGGTACAATCGAACTCGGGGTACGCGATGCTTTTGGTGCATTGCATAAAATACGCGCTTTATTAGATTCGGGATCACAAAATAATTTTCTTACTATGAATGCTTGTTTAAAACTGAAGCTTAGTTACAATAAAATTTCCCGCGCAGTAGTAAAAGGCATAGGTTCCTCGCCGAACCCGATCAAAGGCAAAACATCACTTGTTATTAATTCTCTTAAGAGTAATAGTTTGTCTTTTCCGCTCGACGCTTTTATTATAAACCGCATAACTGATACTTTGCCAGATATTCAAATAGACTTAACCGCACTTTCTTATTTGCAAAATATTACTCTCGCTGACTGGTTGCGCGTGAGCGCTTCGTCGTACTTTGCATAGGGAATGTTAAGGTCTAGGATACCTAGGATATCGAGCAGCAGTTACCTAAACCTAGTAATCTCAAGCAGAGACAAACGCTAACAGCCCGAAACTGGAGATATAAGGAAGGGGAGTACTCACAAGGCGGGAACACTTCCCAGCGCGTGGGGCGTAGATGTATTTCACTTTATCCACTAAGTTTTCAGCAGACTTATTTTATTGTCACGGTGCACTTGGTCTGCATACGTACACTGAACACTTATTAAGGCACAATTATAAGGTTTAACTACTTTTATAGAATATTTTTGCTTTGCCGCATGCGAACGTGTCCACGGTCTTTCGAGAAGCTTTATTCTTTTTTGCGCCGCCAGAGTGCACAGACGGAAGTGTGCAAGGAGTGGGAGATTTAAATAGTAAGGATGGAATTGATATTAGGACTAGGAAACATTAGGGATTGTTCCGAAGCCACAACATTTCCCCCCACTTGAAATCACCCAGGGATTTCACAAGACAACTACTGCCCGACAATATCTAGGATCATTATTGCTCAGACAGAAATAATATAACAGGAAATCGAACATGAAAGTTATACCAACTACCAATATATGTGCATTGATAAAACTATTTTGATTTCAAATATGAGTAATTACATAAGACAAGGTTGCTTAGGTATTCCATACTACGAGTAGAACAGTGTTAATTTTACTTATATTTTTAAGACAAGATTGCTTAAGTAACCTAATTTTTTTTTTATTTGTACATAAAGGAATATTTTTTTATATATATATATATTTTTATTTTATTTAATTTTTTTATAAAGCAATTTTTAAATTTTAATTAAGTGGCAGAGGACAAATCTTGACTACTGGTCTTTTAATTAGGCCCCTTTGGGTTTTTACCGTCACAACACGAATAATGTTATCGTTTCCAGGATAAACATTAACAATTCGACCTAAACGCCATTCGTTTGGAGGTAAGTTAGGTTCCCGGACTGAAACAAGTTGTCCGATCTCAGGTCGACGTTGATCGTCTTTGAACCACTTCCCCTTTTGTTGTAGGGTGTGCAGATAATCCTTTTGCCACACTCGCCAAAAGCTTTGTGTTAGTTTTTGAAGTAATTGCCAACGAGTACGAGGATTTACTTCTTCGAGAGTTGGTTCTGGAATAGCCACCAGTGGCCGTCCTATTATAAAATGCCCGGCGGTGAGAACGTCTACCTCACCGGGATCTGAAGATAATTGACACAAGGGTCTGGAGTTAAGCATAGCCTCAACTTTAGTTAAAACAGTCCCTAGTTCTTTAAAGGTAAGGACTTGAGAGCCCACAACCCTTTTCAAATGGTATTTTGTTGATTTGATACCACTTTCAAAAATTCCACCAAAGTGGGGACTAGACGGAGGGTTCAATTTCCATGAAATGCTTCGAGAAGTTAATTGAGATGGCATGTCAATTTTATTATCTAACAGAAGTTGAAACATTTCATTAAGATAACGCTTAGCGCCTATGAAATTTGTACCGCAATCTGTCACGATCTGATGGCAAATTCCTCGTCTAGATACGAATCTATCCAGAGCCGCTAAAAAGGCTTCAGTGGACAATTCAGACACGAGTTCTAAGTGAATGGCCTTCACAGAAAGACAGACAAATAAGCATATGTACGCTTTACTAACTCGTGCGTTACGCCGTCTACTCTCTTTGACTAAGAAAGGACCACCAAAGTCAATTCCAACATTTTGAAAACAAAACCCAGGCTGCGTTCTAACAGGGGGCAAGTTTCCCATAATAGGGTGAAATGGTACAGGTTTAAACTTAAAACAAGTCACACATTTTGATAAGTGTGAGCGGATAAGGTTTCTTATACCTAATATCCAAAATTTTCGTTGAACTAACGATTGCAAAGTGCGAGGTCCACAATGCAAATAATGTTTATGATGAAAATTGATAATAAGGTTTGATAAATTAGATTCCTTTGGCAATAAATACGGATGTTTAGTGTGATCAGGTAAATCTGAATTTTGGAGACGTCCCCCCACTCGGATTAGACCCGAGTTATCAAGAAACGGAGATAATTTTTGTAAAGGTTTTGGAAGGGAATTTAGAGATTCCAATTTTAAAATTTCTTCACAGAAACTAGTTTGCTGAACGTTTTTAATAACAGCGAGCAAAGCGTGCTCTAACTCATCAGCAGTAAGAGCACCTCTGATGCGATTCATAGGTTCTCGCCGAACATTATAAGTGAATCGAAAAACCCAGGCTAGAATTCGCTGCAAGTTAGAAAGAGAGGAACAGCGATCTAATAATAAGTGGTAAATATTAGCATCTGGAGCATAAGATTGAACCAAATGAGTTGTTTTCAACTCGGAAACTTCCATTTGTTCGTCAGCTCGGAATGGAGCTGGCCAGAAGCTTGGACTTCTGCGCAGCCACTCCGGTCCTGACCACCATTTATCGCAACTGACTAGCTCGGCGCAAGACATACTTCGGCTCGCGTAGTCAGCGGGGTTGTCCTCAGTGCTGACATGACGCCAGATGGATGGCGGAAAGGCGTCAGTAATTTGAACTGCACGATTCGCGACGAAAGTTTTAAGTTTATAAGGTTCATTATTTATCCAAGCCAGGACTGTTGTGCTGTCCGTGAATGCTAAAACTAGAGATAAATTTAATTTTGAACTTAGTAATGTTTGCATATGTTTAAGGACGCGTGACAACAAAACTGCGCCGCACAGCTCTAATCGATTAACTGTAAGAGGTTTTATCGGGGCAACTTTTGATTTTGCAATTATAAGACTAACCTCAACGTGATCACCAAAACTAGACCTTAAGTACACACAACATCCATAAGCCTTTGTAGACCCGTCACAAAAGCCTATAAGTTGATGGTCAGCCTTTAAATGAGTTACAATTTTGCGTGGTATTTTAATATGTATTAAATTAGCTAAATCAGCCACAAAGTTGGCCCAGCTTTTGGACAGTTCCTCGGGAATGAGTTCATCCCAAGATAACTGGACACGCCATAAGTTTTGAAGAAGTAATTTAGCTATAAGAATGACCAGCCAACCCAACGGATCATAAATACGAGCAACGTTCGACAGGATTGAACGTTTCGTACACTCAACGTCCACAGGTGTGACGGAATATGTAAAGTAATCACTAGCAGGGTCCCACTGGACTCCCAAAATCTTAAGTGTTAAATAACCATCATCGCAAAATGACTTTGGGGTCTGACAATGTTCGACAGGAACTTCTTGTAAGAATTTAGAACTATTGCTGCTCCACTTACGCAATTCTAGTTTAGCACAGTTGAGAAGATTGATCAGCTCATCCTTGATTTGAAGAGCTGCCTCAACCGAGGAAGCGCCTGAATTTATGTCATCCATATAAGTATGATGCCGAAGAGCGTCCGCAGCCCGAGGGTATTGATCGCCGTGATCCGAGGCTAATTGATGTAAGGTACGGATTGCTAAATAGGGAGAGCTTTTAACGCTGTAAGTGATAGTTGAAAGTTCAAATTCTCGAACAGGTGAAGACGGTGACTCACGCCAGAGCACGTGCTGCCACGCTCGATCTTCAGGCCTAATCAAGATTTGTCTATACATTTTTGAAATGTCACAAGTAAATACAACGTTATGCATTCTAAACCCAGTTATAACATCTACGATTTCTGATTGTAATTTTGGACCGGTAAAAACAATGTCATTTAAAGATAAACCATTGGTTGATTTGTGGCTCGCATTAAATACAACACGAAGTTTCGTGGTTGTACTTTCTGGACGAAGCACGCAATGGTGTAGGATGAAATAGCGACCTTTCGGTTGGTTATATCCCGTAACTTGCATATGATTGAGTTCTTCATATTCGCGCATGAACTCGCGATAGTCGCACATAAGTTTTTCTTGTCGATTTAGACGTTTTTCTAGATTAATGAACTGCGACAAAGAACTAGCATAAGTATCCCCCAATTGAGAATTGGGATCTTTTAATAAAAGCGGTACAACGTAGCGACCATCTGATTCCCTATAAGTAAGGCTAGAGTACAAGCATTCGACTTCTACGTCTTCTGGAACGGGAATAGGCTTGAGAGGAGGTTCCTCCACTTCCCAAAATCGCTTGACCATTTCATCTATAGCAAAAGTGGTTGCGACCAAAGAAGTGGCACACGAGTCCTGTAAAGTGGCAACATGTGTTGGACCAGAAAGGATCCACCCAAAAATACTGTGCAAAGCGGCTGGATAGCCAGGCTCCGGCTTCAGCACTTGGCCGTCATAGATGTGATGAAACACTTCAGCGCCGAGCAACAATTCAACATCAGACGGTGTGTCGAAGTTACGATCAGCTAAAACTAAATGTTTATAATAATTTCGAACCGCTTGGGGTATTTTGCTAGTTGGCATTTTTGAAGTAATACTGTCGATAACAATAGGTTTGATATGGAGCTGCGGATCATTTGAATCACCCGGGCGGATGGAGCATTGAGTCACTCCTCTAACTTGACACACTGGATGCTGTCCAAGTCCGGCCACAGTTGTGTTACACCGACGTAATTGAAACCCGAGTTTCTTTGCGCACTTCATAGTCATAAAGCAATCCTGAGCGCCGCTATCGATGAGCGCCCGGACCGGCTGCAACGTGCCGCTAGCGTCCTGCACGCGCACCACGCAAGTACCGAGCAGCACCACGCACGAGTCGCGAGCACGCCCGACCAACGCACTAGTGCTGGCGTGGGAGCTGCTCGGACCGGTGGCCGCCGTGGTAGGTGAAGGCTGGGTGTCGCTATGAACCAACGTGTGATGATTACGTCCACAGGTAAAACACTTCATTTTTGAAACGCATTTATTGACAGAATGTTTACGTAAACAATTAATGCACAACTTATTTTGTTTGACAAAGTTCAACCTAGCTTGTGAACCTAATGATTGAAAAGTGGGGCACTTATAAATACTGTGCTCTGCACCACAATGGTAACATTCTAATGATATCAAGCCTTTAGAGTGATTATTTTCTTGAGCAGTAAGCGCAGAATGATTCAACTTCTGCTGGCGCGAGGAAACATTTTTTATTTGTTTCCCGCCATAAGATTGCAAAGACCGCGAACTGACACTAGCTTCATTCACATGCGACGAGTGATAGGTAGTTTCTAAAACTTTAACATAGTCTTGAAGAAACTGCATAAGATTTTGAAAAGAAGGAAAATCAGATTTATTCTGCAACTCGAAGCGGTGTCGCGTATTGTTATCAAGCGCGCGAAACGCTGAGTTAAATAAAATAAAATCGCCTAAGTTCTCTAGCTTTAAGGCCTTGAGGGCATTGACCGACTCACAAAGAATATTGGTATAGGTTTGTAAATCATGAAAAGTAGGATTTTTTAACATAGGATAGTTATTTATTTGGTCTAAATACGTCACAGCTAAAATTCGTTTATTTTCATATCGCTTTACAAGTTCGTTAAAAACTATTTCGTAATTATCCGACGTAAGTTTAACTTGTTTAGCAAGTCCAAGAGCGGATCCCGACAAACAAGATAATAAATAGTGAAATTTAGTAATTGGAGAAATCGAATTATTGTTATGAATCAATGTCAAAAACGTATCGTAAAATGTTTGCCAATTTTCAACCCTACTATCAAACTTCGGAAGTTCGATTTGTGGTAATCTAGCATGAGCAACTTGTTCCGACGGTGTTGTGTGGTTGCCGCCCGCGCCGTCCGCCGCGCACTCGCGCGCCGCCGCGGTCACCGGACACAGTTCCGACGCGGTACCTAACACCTCATAGTACATATCATCGAATGCAGACATCGCCTGCATGTCAATACTGTCTTTAGGATTCAAAACTAATTTCAAACTGTTAATTTTCTCCGTTAAAGTTATATATTCCTCTCGAATACCTTCTAATTTAGAATATCTAGCTTTAAATTGACTGATAAAAGAAGGGTTAGGGTTCTCCCGTATTTTAACAGATAAGTCTAAGATAATTTGTATCGCACGAAAAACATATTCGCGTTGTGACGTATAAACTTTCAATAAACTTTCTTCTTTCGACATGATTACCGAATAAATAACCACTGAATAGTTTACGAAAACCAAATATATAAAATAGTCAAACTAAAACAATCAAGATGTTTGTTTGCAAACAATAGAAGTTAGTAACAGATTTTCGCAATACTACTTCACAATCAAAAAATAAAACCTTTAATCACCTAGGTACTTACGATCACGTATTTATATTAAAGTAAAATAAGTACAAGGTAAATAGCAAACCAAAATTAAAACCTAAATACCTAGTATTCTAAAGTTTCTAGTTATACTTTAGATTTAATTTAACCATAGGTACTTATGTGTACCATCATAACTGCAAATTGACAATTCCAACAAGAACAAAGAAATATTTCTTCAAACAAATACGTTTTACAATTACCCTCAAGAAATAATACAAAATATAAGTTAGCCGATAAAATGTTCAATGCACATACAAAGTCAACGTAGCAAGTATAACCAAACCAAATAAGGTAGAACGCGTTGTCTGAGCACTACGCAAGTAAAACGAAGCATTCACTTTTTAACTACTTATAATTGAAATAAATGAGTTACTTTCAATTACTATGAATAAGTAGAAATAACAAATATTTCACACGAAATCGAAATCAATATTTGTAAAACTAGCGAATGGACTGTATTTTAGTATAAAACGATAAACTAATTAACGAGATTTAAGGTTTTTACTATCCGGCTCGAAGGACCAGATTTATGGCTGCGCGTGAGTGCTCCGTCGTACTTTGCATAGGGAATGTTAAGGTCTAGGATACCTAGGATATCGAGCAGCAGTTACCTAAACCTAGTAATCTCAAGCAGAGACAAACGCTAACAGCCCGAAACTGGAGATATAAGGAAGGGGAGTACTCACAAGGCGGGAACACTTCCCAGCGCGTGGGGCGTAGATGTATTTCACTTTATCCACTAAGTTTTCAGCAGACTTATTTTATTGTCACGGTGCACTTGGTCTGCATACGTACACTGAACACTTATTAAGGCACAATTATAAGGTTTAACTACTTTTATAGAATATTTTTGCTTTGCCGCATGCGAACGTGTCCACGGTCTTTCGAGAAGCTTTATTCTTTTTTGCGGCGCTAGAGTGCACAGACGGAAGTGTGCAAGGAGTGGGAGATTTAAATAGTAAGGATGGAATTGATATTAGGACTAGGAAACATTAGGGATTGTTCCGAAGCCACAACACTGACAATAACTTTTATAAACCGGGAGATATCGAGCTTCTCATAGGTGCCCCGCTATTTACTGACATTTTACTTTCAGGACGCATTACTGGCCCTCCAGGTACCCCGACGGGTCAGTATTTGGCTATGTTTTAATTGGCAACGCGCCAACCGCTATTAATAATAATTGTTTGACCGCGAATAATATTTCTTTATGTGCCTTTACGGAACCCGCGCCGCAAATTCATAATATTTTAAACAAATTTTGGCAATTAGAGGAGGTCTCGTGTGAGCCTGTCTTAAGTCCGTGCGCCCGCGAATGTGAACAAATATTTATTGATTCCGTGTCGAGATGCTCGACCGGCCGCTATACAGTCGCTTTACCGTTTTCTCGTAACGCTGACATTTTAGGTAACTCATACCAATCCGCTAGGCGACGTTTTGCTTCGCTAGAACGCAAGTTTACTGTCGCCCCCGAATTACGCGCTGAGTATAACGCTATAATTCAGGAATATATCGCTAAAGATTTTATTTCGCCGCTCTCATTCGATGACTACTCTGGTTATTCCATTCCTCACCACGCCGTAGTTCGCGCTGACAAGGTGTCTACTAAGGTACGAGTGGTCATGGACGCTAGTTGTAAAACAGATACAGGTTACTCTCTCAATGATATTTTACACACCGGACCTAATTTACAAAATGATTTATTTTCAGTTTTACTAAATTTTCGTTTATATAAAATCGCATTTACCTCTGACGTGAAACAAATGTACCTAGGCATTTGTGTTCTTGAAGAGCATCGCAAATTTCAAAAGTTTTTATTTCGCTTCGATACTTCCTCGCCGCTAGTTTCCTACCAGTTCAACCGCGTGTGCTTCGGTCTCCGCAGCAGTCCGTACCTCGCCATGCGCGTGCTGCGCAAGCTGTGCGCCGACGAGGGCTTGCGGTTCCCGCGCGCTGTTGACGTCATTCTACGACATTGTTATATGGATGACATCTGTTATTCAACGCCTACTTTAGACGACGCTGTCCAGCTCAAAGATCAGCTGCTAGGGTTGTTCTCATCTGGCGGTTTCGAATTAGTCAAGTGGTCGAGTAATTCGACTGAGCTACTTGACACGCTACCCGAGTTTCACCGCTACTCGTGTAATATTAATTTTCTAGAAGATGAACCTTACAGCTTAGAGGTTCTCAGACTCCAGTGGTCACCTATTACTGACGAGTTTTATTTCACAGTGACTCTTGAGAATAGGCCGTGCACTACACGCAATATTCTGTCTGTAATCGCCCGTCAATATGATATACTCGGATTGATTGCGCCTGTTATATTATACGCAAAATTAGTATTACAAAATCTTAGTACTTTAAAGTTGAACTGGGATGATACTCCGCCAGAAAACATTATACAAATTTGGAAACAGTATTTACACGAATTACCGATAGTACAAAATTTACGATTCCCGCGCCATATAAATGTTTTTCAAAATTCCAAGCTATCTATTGTAGCTTTTGCAGATGCAAGCGAAAAAGGTTTCGGTTGCGTTGTGTATGCGCGCTCTATAATGAATGATTCCTCGCCGCCAACTATTAGCTTAGTCTGTGCTAAGTCTAAAGTCGCTCCGCTTAATACAGTTTCTATAGCACGCCTAGAGTTGTGCGCTGTTCTACTCGTGTCTAAATTAGTTAGCCGTGTTGTTGACAATTACAAACCGCGTCATAATATTGAAAAAATATATTGTTTTACAGATTCTATGATAGCACTTCATTGGGTACATTCATCACCACATAAATATAAATGTTTTGTAGCTACTCGTATTACAAAAATTACCAATAATCTTCCTGCATCGTGTTTTTACCACGTATTAGGTAAATACAACGCTAGCGATTGTTTGTCGCGAGGATTAACTCTCGCGCAGATTATGAATCATCCGCTTTGGTTCACTGGCCCTGCTTGGCTCCGCCAAGAGGTCATCCAGTGGCCTATTACCACTATTGATTTATCAGGTTTAGATGAAAATGTACTCGAAATCAAACCGATGGTTTCGTTACCGGCTATTAACAATGACAATATTCACCCGCTCGTATTATTATCTCGCCGCCTTTCATCTTGGACGAAATTGCTTCGCTCCATTGTTTATATTTATCGATTTTTGCGGATCTTGCCACGTTTTAATGCTATAACCGCTACCGATATGAATCGCGCCGAAATATATTTAATAAAATCGCTTCAAAAATTGTACTTTTCTGACGAAATTAATAAAATTAAGTGTAACAAACGTTGTTCGCCCGCTATTTATAAATTGTCGCCTTTCCTCGATGAGGACGACGTGCTTCGCGTTGGTGGTCGCCTGCGCCATGCCACCGACATGTCGTACGAGCAGCGGCACCCCGCGCTGCTGCCGCGTAACGATCATGTGGTCGAGTCAATAATTAGACATTATCATCGCGTTAACAGTCATACAGGCCCTCTTACATTAATGTCCATACTTCGTCAAAGATATTGGATTTCATCCTATAGGAATATAGTACGCCGCATTATACATAATTGCAATTATTGTTTCAAAGTCGCACCTAAACAAACATTCTCGCTTATGGCTGACTTGCCCGCCTGCAGAGTGAACGAAGCGAAGGCCTTCACTCATACAGCCGTAGATTACGCAGGTCCTATCAATATTTTACCTTATAGAAAAAGAGGTGTACGTTCTATTAAATCGTATTTGTGTATTTTCGTTTGTTTAGTAACCCGTGCAGTTCACGTCGAGTTAGTGACTGATTTGAGTTCTAGCACTTTTATTTCCGCTTTTAAACGTTTCTTATCTCGCAGAGGTGCCGTCTCTTGTATGTACTCTGATAATGCGACGACCTTTATAGGAGCCAAAAACGCTATAGCTGAGCTTTATACATTTTTAAACTCAGATGATTTTAAGCTAAATTTATCGAATGAATTAGCCTCGCACCGCATTTCATGGAAATTTAATCCGCCGCGTAGTCCACATTTTGGTGGTCATTATGAAATTTATGTTAAAGCTTTTAAAACGCATCTTTACCGAGTTGTAGGTTCTCAGTTGCTTACGTATGAAGAACTTCAAACAGTTCTTACTCAAATCGAATGCGTTATTAATTCGCGACCTCTAACGTTGCTCGGAGAAGACCCATCGGAATTGAGCGCTTTAACTCCGGCACACTTTCTAATGTCGACGCCGCTGAAACATTTGCCCGCTTGTGACGTTACTGAAGAACCTCCAAACTTGTTACGCCGCTACGCTTTGCTGAACCAAATGGTTCAGTCGTTTTCTAAACGCTGGAAGCAGGAGTATTTGCATCTCTTGCAAAGTAGAGCTAAATGGAATACTCCCTCCAATCCTATCACAGAAGGTACTGTCGTTATCATATTGACAGATAACTTAGCCCCGCTTCACTGGCCTCTTGGCGTAGTAACTTCTACTTACCCTGGTAAAGACGGGATTGTTAGAGTTGCGTCAGTTAAGACGGCTACAGGTGTGTATAAGCGCCCTGTCGTCCGTCTCTGCCCTCTACCTTCGCAATAACAGCTCGCTTCATGCCTCCCCGGCGTCCCGCTAGTTACTTTAATTTAATTTTCTTTAAAACCAGATGGTTTTAAGGCCGGGGGCATGTTCGCGCCAATGTGGCGCTAAGTATGTAGTTTAGGCTACCCGCATAAATTTAATATTTCTTTGACATTAGCTGTCAAACGCGCTGCATCATTCGCTACCAAATAGTACATAGCCGCTCTCGATACGCACCGCGCACTCCGAACCCTCACGCGCGTCGGACGCTGTGTACCACCTACTTGTAGAAGGGAAGTTTCATCTGAGCTCCCTGACCGCACCGCTCGTGGTTGCTCGCTTACTAGCGACCCACACCCGCTTACTGGACTGCAGTGATATAACTACTGTGAGAAGACACTTGGAATAACCCGGGCCCGGAAGAAGAAAACGTCGAAGTACCGCCGCTCCAGGTCGCGTGTTTGGGTGAGAGCTAGGTGCCTCCTTCCAGGTTAGTTCGTGTAGTTCCATATAATAGGTATTAGATCCTCCAAAACCGCCAATAACCTAACCCGCATACTACACGGGTGTGTATCCCAAGCGAATACCTGCATTCATACACAGACACTACAACATACCGAAAACCTACAGACCTAAACCAAAACAAACATACTCAACCAACCAAAGAAACATACCTAAACTCATACATACACTCGATTGCGCTCTCTACCTAACCTACCTTTTTTTTTACATTTTACCACCCAATTCTGGCCCTTGCTGAAAATCAGCATCATCTATATACGACTTACATTACGGTATAGGTCTATCTAATGTGATTATGTGGCCATTTGCCAATAAATAACTTGTTCTCTCTCTCTCTCTCTCTCTCTCTCTCTCTCTCTCTTCATATTTAATAATAATAATAATTTATTTTCAGACACAAAGATCCATATAAAAAGGTGAGGACAAAATACAAAGTGTTAGTATAGTATTCAATGACTTAATAACTATGTCAGTATGTACTATTAGTTAATGTCGCTATTTTATTGACATTTATGGGGATTTTGTTCCAATGTCTCAAGATTGGATTATCCATCTTATCTGTAATAAGTATATCCCATTTAAATGAGTTAGTTTTATATTTTTTTTTAATTTTAATTTTTAAGATATATTTATACATATTTTCAGTTTTGTAACAATTGCTTGTACCTATAAATTAATAATTAAAGTAAAAGAATGATTTTTTTGAGTATAATCTCGATAACTTAAATTACCTACTTAGAGCTCCGTGGTAGCTTTAATGTAAGTAGATGCGAATGAAACAGATTCTTCTCACAACAGAATCCGGCAAAAAAGGAAACAATAGCCAATCGACTTAGTTGACGTTGGTCTGCTACGAAAGTTAGCAAAATATTTTCGAAACATAAATATCATAAACAACTGTTAGGTTTCTTTGTAAAACACTCGTCTACTCCATCATTCGGCTGTACACTTTTCATTTAACAAAAATAGATCCCACTCTTCCACTGCTTCCACATAAACTACAACCATCGCTGTGTCAAGCTTCTCCGAAGTAATTCCAGTGGAGTCTTGCAGACAACATGACAACACCACTTGGAGGGACTCAAGCTTGTCCAATACGTGACGCGCTTTTTTCATATGCCAAAAACGTGACACTTGTGACAATGAAACCATATTCATGGCTAACGATCACACACGAAGTGGACGCTTGACTTAAAATTGTACTGCGATCCTTTAAATTAGACGTTGAAATTGGACGTGTGAAATTAGAACGTGATTAATTTACTCTACTTATTCAAATCTAAAAATTAACAAAATTAAAAAAATTAAGAGAATTCACCCCTCTAACAGGTCTGTGTACTTAACAGGGCCGTTCTGCAACAATGTTTAGTTTTTACTTGAATGTAGGTAATGTGACCTTATAGACAACGTGATCTTGTTATTTGGTGCGATAGAGTGCGATAATACCGATTTCCCCTGGATTTAAAACTAGCAACAACATCACTGCCGCCTTAAAGTAATAGCAACAGTAACGTGGTTGTGCTCAGCTTGTTTTGTAAGGCAGGAAAACGCATTGAAATTACAGGAACAAGGGTAGACGTAATTCCGACAGAATGTCACAACGCAGAAAAGTTAACACCTTTTCCAAGTTATTTATTTTTGTGAAAACTTATACGATAAATGATGCGCATAAAACATGAGTCACGACCCATCAGGTTGGTTACGTGTTCATTTGCGATAATTAATTGTTAATAAATCTTTTTTTCCGAAAGTTGTGCAGAAAAAGAACTCATTTACTCACAGTAATTGTTTATTTACTTAATAAATATACTATCAAAAATATGTTAGTTTGACGAACCAGTTAAGAAGTGGTTAGCCTTGCCTCATACGTCAGTTTTGAGTCCTGACCGCGGCATTCATTTGTGTGATGTTTGTTCTAGGCTCATGGCTGTTTGTATGTTATTTATGTACTTATGTTTATTTATTCTGCGCACCCCCCCCCCCAGTTCGATGTATGGCCATTAATAAAAGCTCTGCTTACTTTGGGGCCATACTGTTGGTATTTTTATTCAGGGATTTATTATTATTATTATTATGATTACAATTTCTTTTTTTAAATGTTAATCACGTTTAAAAAGTCGATTTACCATTAGGTAAATCTTTTAAGAAAAATTTTTATAATTATAATGTACCTGAACATCATGATTCGAAGTTCTAACAGCATCACTGCATCTTTCACATATCACAACTCTGTTCACTAGTGGTTGTGTGGTCGTTGGTAGTACCTGCGGGGTATTTATGAACTCTTCATAAGGTAGGGTTAAGTGCGTTTGTGGGTAGCATCGTGAGTAATGCCTTGGACCTTATTACTTAGCTTTAATAAGCCATTACGGAATTGAGTATAATTTATAGCTTTATTTCTAATTTTACATATCAATGGCGGGGCATAAATTCTGTGCTGTATTCATAGTTCACATCCTAAACATCCTGTTTAGATTATATTCTGCTTTACTTGGACACATTCCACATCCATACACTTCACTTGCTTTGATCATATTGATCCGTTTATATGCTCTAAGTTTAGGTTCAAAGCAGATGTCGTGAGTGCATTAATGGAGATGACTGGTAATTGAGTCAATAATTTGAAATTTTAAAGATGAAGTTAAAGGAATCTAAAGTTAAGGTTAATGGAATATTAGGTTTAATTTTATGTTTAGATCAATTTGTTCTCTTTTCTATTTTAATCTGGAATTCGCAATTCAATACATTGGATTCATAAAAATTTAAGCTTGTAAGCTGAAATATATAATTTATAGCTGGCTTAACGGTTCTTAATTATATGGACATATTAATTGTTGTTTCGGGTTTTTTTTAATCTTTAATTTTTAATTTTAACATTTTCTGTTTTATGTAACTTTTTTGTTTTATGTAAACGTGTCAACAACCTTATACCTATTGTTTACTAAGGAAAACCTATTATTAGCCATGCTCTAAGTAAATAACTCATCTATTGTCATTGTTATGTATATTGCTGTTGGTTTTTTAGTTAATAAATAAATACCGTCAGTAATTAACTAGCTAAATTTTATGGGCGTTATCAGCTCATGAGCAGTTAAGCCTGTAATTCGTCGAGTTAGAATAATTCGATATGTTAAGTTATTTTACGGGTAATTCTTCGAGTAGAGTCAATCTAACAATTAATAAACTTTAAAATTGCAGATTAAATAAATAAAATGCAGAATAGTAACTGAGGATTCATGGAAATTAATTAACTTCTACTAACGTGGTATCTTAAGTGTTACTATGCGTAGTTGCATAGCATAGCTTGGTTTGCCAGCTATAAAGTTCATTTGTTTTGTAGCTCGCCACGCACATGTACATCAGGAATCAACACTCCGCAAGAGCCACTGCCAGCACCCAGCCGCATCGGAGCAGCAACTGGTCTGATAGGTAAACAAATAATTCCGAACAAGAGCTCAAGCGCAAGAACCCGTCAGCTTCCGTCCATCACCGCGTTTACTGAACTATCTATTCCTTTTTCATGGAAATTGTAGAACAGTGCTTTACAGAGTTTCCTATTTCTTTTGTTTGACTTTCAGTTATTGGGTAATCATTGGTTATATGTGTAATTATCAATTATAAGTGCAGTAATTTGTAATTTTATGAAAAATAAAACATTTTTTTTATATTTCTTAAGTTTTTACGACTCATTATGATGAATCAAACACCTTTTAACGCGATTTTATCGCTATGTGTCTGTAAAGACAACCAAATAGGTGCGTTAATATGTAAAATTACATAATTGTTTGGATGAGCTAATAATGACTTAAATGTGGATAAAAATGTGATCTGTTTAGAATGTTCTTATATATTCCATGAAGGTCTCGATTTCTATGGCTTAGTACTCTTAGTCCGATAGATTACGTAGATTCTTGATAGCTTCATGCGTAGTTAGCTACACTCACACAGAGCTAAAGTGTTTGTGAATATGGGTGCAAATCAATTTTTATATTTCTAGTCGTGTTAATTAATATGCTTATAATATAAATAAAACAATAAATAATCCGATTACTTCATTGCTATATTTGCGAAAAAAATTATTTGTACATCGCATTCAAAACACAAGAAAGCTCTAAAATACCAACCTAGTCAAAACCATTGCCAATACAAAGAGGAAACAACCAATAACGCCATGAGCCGAAGACACGAGGACTCCAAATCTCCTTCCTTGGTAGATGATTTCCATGATAGAATCCAGGGCCTCTTGAGCATTTGGGAGGATCTGGTCCGCTGGAAGAGCGTACCCGAACTGACCTTCATCTCTGAACTCGTAGGCGTAAACTAGCGGGACGGGGAAATTGTCTTTCACCCAGTCGATGCTGGATCCTGTAGCCTCGTCTGGAAGTAAATATTGTGTATACGATTTCGCCTTTCGTTAATTTACATTGGGAAACATCAACCAACTTGCAACATTTAATAGAACTACGGAAAACTAGACCAATACCAGCTAAAATATCAATATTTTTAAATTTACATCTGTATAAAACTGGTTTTTTTGTTTCTTTATTTTTATTTTAACTTGGCAGGCGTTTGTCTTCTCACCGGATGGTAAGGGATGAGGGACTAGGATGGTACACGACGCGCGAAGACGTACCCATTGGCACAAAAAAAATGGTAAATAGGCGGATATCTATCATCATTCCTTAATTCAGGGAGAAAGTATTTTTTAATTGCACGAATACTGTAAATAATAAACGACGCGTCTGATGTGGCCACTAGCGCTGCCATAAGCTTGTTCAAAATTATCTTTTTGGATCGTCACTGATAAAGTTAGACATAATTTTAAAATAATATATTTTTAAAATTAATGTATGTGTTATATTTTGTGTTTTAAAAAAACACTTTGTAGGTTTTACTCACAGATAGCTTCAGCGACATTTCCAGTGTTGTACAGAGTACCATGCTTCACGGACAAAGCACCCATCGCACGCCTGCCCACATTCATCTGTAGACAAAAGTAGAGTAATAATGTACAGTGCAATAATTGTTCTTATTTATATACAAACTGAAAATGCAGCTATACAAGAAATATATCCTTGAGTTCTGTGACACAGACTTTCCATATGTATATGCATACCAACTGTACGTCTCCCATAGCAAACTATAGTTAACGGAAACAAATATTTTCCGCACTCAGATTCATTTGAATGTAGAAATGCAAAGAAAATTATTTATTTGTTAATAAGTAATCGATAAAATAACATAAGCAAATTATAATTTCCTCCTAAGGTAAGTACACTATTTAGGAATTATGGACATTATATTTTGAAACCAAAATTGTCACCGGATTAAATAAAAAAATAAATTCCCAGAGATTGCCTCATCGTATGGGCTCGATGGCCCCGAAATAAACAAAGCTTGTGTCACGGATGACCATACAGCAAACCGGTGGGAACACCGAGTAAACAGACATGTATAAATAGAAACACCATGACCCGACCACAAACATCTGTGCTCATCACACTGCCTGAATGAATGCCCCGACCCGATGAGACATGATACTCGACCTATTCATGATCCAGTCATTATAAACGATATACAAAACGCCGACATTCTCGACCGGAATTCAAACCCAGGAACTCTGTTATAGAGAGTATAGAATATTCTCTATATTCCTTCAATAACTAGAAATTTACAAAATAAATTGAGAAAGCTTACCGCTTCTTCATAGTTAGCATAAGGCTCAGTGGTGTTTCCGAAAGGCAGTAGAAGAAGGTGCCCGAACGAATGGAACGACAGGTAGATGTCCAAGTCATTTCCAACAGTTTTGATGAAGTCTGCCAGGTTCTGAGTTTCAGATTCCGAGAACGGCTCGGGTCCAGCATAAGTGTCGGTGGACGGATCCTGACTTGACCCTTTTACTGAAAATAATTTTGTGGAATTCATAAAGATCGATAAGTCACAAGAATTGGTAAAAGAAATTGTATTCACCAACATTCAATATAAATATTTTACATTTATTATTTAGGTTTCAGTATTAATCACAAACATAATTTTTTTATAAATCTGCTTTCTAGCATTTACTATTTTCATTAATATTATACTTATTTTAATTAAAATTTGGTGCTCTGCGACCATAAACATTCTTCTTTCTTTCACATTGGCTAAATTTGGAAATAAAGTTTAGGAGAAAATCACTACATTACTACAACGAACTAAAAGCAATGGGTAGTAATAAAAGTTCTGACAAAAAAAATAAGAATTTACCTTACAAAAAACATTAAATTTACTGCCTAAAATACTAACTTTCCGACTACTTTTGTTCGAATTAAAATGACAAAATGATCGAACGAAATACTGGAATCTTCGAAAGATAAACACGACTGCTTATTGCTGTAATACAATTTTACCATTTTAAGCTCAAATAACGATCTACTTAAAACTAACTATCCTTTGTAATTATTATCATTCCTTGCCAACTATTAATTAATGAATTATCTTTCATATTTCATAGAGTGTGGTAATATTTTAACTACAATTTATACTGAAAATATTATTCTGAGTGGTTACACAGAAACTTATGAAAAATACAGAAATGTATGTAATCAAAATATACTATAATCGGTGTCCTACATAATTGTACTTATGGACTAAATAGGGAGGAATTTTCGTGAAAAGCTGGAAATTGTACTTAATTTAGTTCTGACACTTCGTCGGGTGCTGCCGCACCATGCTCGGTTTGCTCGCTCGGCTCGCACGTGTATTAACTACATACAAACCTAACCTAACCCAATTGAACCTGTATCCAGGTAGAACGCAAGCGGAGCAAGCGTCAAATGCATGCATGTGGTTTAAAAAAATTATCAATGTATGCAATTATGTTGTGGCGTTACGAAAAACAGCCGAACGCGATCGCGCTGACCGAACAGTTGAGGTACTTTCATTATTGTTTACAGTTAAAAAATATATTTGGTAACCAACAATAGTAATTAAATTGTTGATGCCATTCGTAAAAGTTATTCGATTATTTTGACATAACCACTGTTGTCGGTTACTTAGTAATCTAGTCCGAGGTTCAGTATTTTATTCGGAAGTGTAAATTTTTCTATTCAATAAATTTTTTTTAGGAGAAATGTAATTTGAACTTGCTCTTATTTGTTTGTTAAAATGGATTTTATTTTTTGGTATGTTTTGGGTTTTTTGTCGGTAATTCATTATAACATTGGTTAATTAGAATAATAGTCAGCCGCAGATCGCTGGAGATTTATTTGTTTTTCCCGAAAGCAATTGGGCTGTCACAAGATTCGAAACAAACCATACAAGTCCAAAAAAGAACGCAATGGCGGAGTTATGTCAAACCTCTGCCCTACGAAGATGGCAGTTTAAAAAAAAATAAACGTAACATACCCATCCAATTGCTGTCCCAGTTTCTATTTTGATCGACGCCGACCTCGGCGCCAAATGGCCGTCTGTTTTTCCTCCACATGCGGAACTGAAAAGTTAAAAATATTTTTTGTTCTGTCTTTGCAATGTTTCGTTAGGAAATGGGATATTACTTTATGTTTTGTCGGTGTATGGAGGTTGATTTTAATGAGGATAAACTAAAGGTATTTAAAGTAGATATCTATGTTGGGAATGCTTGGTTTTTAAAATTATCTGCGATTTTTGTTACTTTTTCTTATTAATCGACTAACTACATTTTAAGTCTTATTTTTCGCAAACGAAAGCGTTTTATCTATAAAAAGGGAATTTGGTCCAAATTCTAGGTGATTATTTGGATCGTCGTTAATCGGCTCTGCCGCGCGGAAAAGTCAAATATACATATAGATCAATATTCGGGTTTTGGCGAGACGAGCCGAACGTGACATCCTGCACATAGCCCGAATGGACTATTTGCTTTGGACCGGCTTTTTCGTTCAAAAAAATATGGCATATATAAAAACCAACCAGAAGCGATGGACGCAGTTGACCGAAGAGCCCGAAAAATTATTAACAATTTTGACCTCACCACCAAAAAACTGCTAAGCCTCGACCATCGTCAGAAAGTTGACAATTTAGTAGTATTCTACAGATTACATTTTGAAGGGTTCGCGAATGCTCTTTTTGATTAGGTTGAACCCACACTCTTTTTACATCGGACTACTAGACGCAGACAGGCCTTCCATCCATTTATGGTAGATATCCCAAGAAGTCGAACCAAACGCTTCGATAGTACCTTTTTGGTGCGGGTCGCCAAGGTGTGGAATGAACTGCCTGTGCCTGTTTTTCCAGTAAACTATAGTCCTAGTTCTTTCAAGCGTCAAGTGAATAGGTTTCTCGTGGATAGACGTGTAACACCTTCGTCATCATCGTCACTTTCCATCAGGTGACATAGAAGACAAACGTCTAATCCTTTTGAAATAAAAAAAAAATGAGCAGACCTGACAATGTAATAAATAATAATAATAAATCCCAGACAATCACACCAACTGTATGACCCCAAAGGAAACAGAGCTTGAGTGGAGCAGAGAAGGATGACTATGCAGCAAACTGGGGGAAATCCAGAATTAACATATATATTTAATCAACAACCATGACCCGAAAACAAACATTTGTTTTCATCACACAATGCATGCTCCGACCAGGCTAGAACCTGGGACTTCCGGTGTGTGAGGCAGGGCTACCAACCACTACGCTTCTTGGTCGTAAAACCTGTGTATTGCGCCCCTTAGTCTTTGATGATTAGATCTTCAGTACTCTGTCGCGATATATAGATATAGCGAGAGTTTAAGACGCACTGTAATTCACTTTGAACAGTGAGTTCAAAATGAATGTGACAGTTTTTATGAAATATTGCTAAAATTAATAAGCTAGCCCTAAGCATAATATAAACTCCACGCTGATCGAAGATTTTCTGGTGTTTTGAAGTACATTCAGTAATTTATTTATTGTTTAATAGTCTGACGTGTCTTATTGTGTGTCGAAATGCAAACCTTTGCGATGACATATTTTATTGACAGACAACATATACATTTATTAATAAGTGTAGTCATAAAATATTAAAAACGTAAATAAATAATACAAAAGATATCATTGGTGTAGCTATTAAGGTCAAAAGGGTGCTGTGATAAAAATTCAAAATATTTTATTTCTTCATAGGTAAAAAAAAACGTGACCAAAGGCCTCCTTTTTCTTCATCTATTTCGTGATTGCGTAAAAACACCTTAATTTTGACTTTTAAAAGGTATTTTATTTAGATCGAGAAGAAAAAAAGAAACGTGAAGTAGGTAATGAGGTAGACATCTTTTGCCTACGGCATGAAAAACACGAGTGCAAATCCAATGATTACTACTAGATTACTAATACCAAAAAAACATTACGACCGAAACGACACAAGCGGCGGGTTGTACTTTTCCCACAGAGCTGAATTAAGTTGAAGTATGTATGAGAGACGACGCCAACCTTGGAACTCCGGTAATTATGACACATTCAGCGAGATCATTTTTGAAACGCGAAACTCCGCCAAAACTTACATCAGTAAATGTCCAGACGTATCCATCAGGGTTGGTGACGGGGAAAATATACCAGTCATAGTCCTGAACCGCGGCGATGACGTCGGGCTCAGTGCTGGTCAGCAGCGCGTTGATGATGTAGCAGGCCGTGGCCGGCGAGATCCATTCCCGCGCGTGGATACCCGCCTCGATGAACACCGCTCTCTTCTCTCCTCCCGTCGATATCTTCACTCCCTTGATCTCCCTGTTCTCATACGATCGTCCAGCGGAGATTATGGATACGCTGTCGTAGGTGGAGTTCAGGTCATCCAGCCAAGAGTAAATGTCAGCTAAGTTGTGATATGCAGTCCAGTTCATGCTTCGAAGGTTGCGATTGTACGATCCTTGGATTTGGTTATCGAAGGCTCTGAAATAGATATTTTAGGGCAATTTTGTATCAGTCTTCTGCTTTCAATAACGGGGTAAAATATTGTGCAAATAATTAATAACGTAATTAAAACCAACATATTTTTAGATAAACAACGTAAAAAGTAGAAAGCCTTGATTTAAATAACCAGTATGCGTAGAACCACGGTGGCTGGCTGAATCCCGTACAAAGCCCGTGAAATTGTGGGGGGGAAGATTCGCCGAGCTGACAGGTGCTGGTAAGAAATATTTTGTATGAACATATGAGACATAGCCAACCATAAGACATTGTAAATTTATTTTGAAAAAATGCAACGTGAAGTTTCTTGCCAGTTATTCTTTACGAAGGTTTTTTCGAACTGTTGGTAATTCCATGCTATAAATACCGTCAAAAGTAACATCCAATGGTTTTTAAATATGTTTTGTGTTTATCACTATAATTGAAATAAATAAAGAGCGATGTTAGAACGATGGAAAATTTTGCGGCAAAGTTTATTAAAACACCTTGATAACCCATCCAAGTGTGTCAATTGTCATTAAGAGCAGTGTAAATAAAATTATCAATTGTCCAAACTTATAGCCTACTTTTGAGTTAAAGGTTGTAGATTAAGTATTTTTCCAAAATATCTTATCCACTCATAATGTTATTACGTCTTTATTTATTTTATTGGTAAGGTTGGCGAAAAAGTTATGTACGTACAAAATGAAGCCAATTTTCTTCATTACAAATTTAAATTTAACCATCGCTATACATATCTACTTGTTGCCGTATTGTAGCTAGTGAAATGAATCCGTCCTAAATTTTTGTGGCCTCTGTATAAGCTTGCATAGGATTGTTTTGGTAGTCCTCCTTTGATGTTAACCTTACGATGCATAAAGAGTTTTGAAGTGACCAAACATGTGGGATATCCGAAAAAATTGAGTCAGGGGTGTGTGGTTGATGCATTTTCACTTCCCAACTAAACTCTAATGGTCCTTAAAGAAGTTTTTGGTCTGGCATTATCATGATGAAAAACCGCATCCCCCTTTCTGTTGCTCAATTCGGGTTAATACTTCTCAATTCCTAGCTTGAGCTTTATCAGCTGTTGGCAGTAAAGATTCAAATCGATGGTTCAACCTGGCGGAAAAAGTTCTCACACTTCGATAGACACGCAGCTTAAGGTTGGAACTTATCAAAATGATGGACTCAATCCAGTTTAATTCTAGTGTTTTTAATTCCCTTTTTTTGATAATTTTTAAATCGAGAAAATCTCATCAATTTCAGGGCTATCCCTTGGTTTATCAAAAGAAAACAAAATTGACAAATTATTACTTCCCGAATAATGTTTCGCAAAATTTAACTTGCCAAATTATTACTCGGCAAATAAGCTCCTCACAAATAATTGTATCGTAAACCTAATCTTTTCCAAGTGAATTCAACAATAACTCGCGTACCAACTAGTACTTGTAACTAATTTTTATTTAGTCAAAGGTTTCGGTTAGTATTATATATTTTACGCAAAATAAAATAAGCTAAATAATTTGATTCGTCAATTTTCAATTAACCATTTCTATTTGCATCATTTTATCAGTGGCACAGAATGTACTATAGTGAAGTATGGAATTCCTATGATCGTGTCCTTTTTTTCTGTTTTGAACCAAATCGCTTTTCGTGAAAAGCTGGAAATGGTACTTAATTTGGTCCTGGCACTTCACCGGGTGGTGTCGCACCACGCGTGCTTTGCTCGCTCAGCTCGCACGTGTATTAACTACACACAAACCTAACCTGATCCAATTAGTTACTTTTGTCTTAAAATTTTATGTCCAAACAAATCATTTGACTAAATGATATTTGTCTAAAGTTTGTTTGCTGTAATAAATCACTTGTTAAAAGACCAAATGACTTAATGCCGTTATCCTTGGTAATGCACTACCAAGTAAAAATTTGACGAAATGAAAATGTTTGACGAAATGAAAATGTGCGTACTAAAATAATTCCAATTGTTGCATTGGTGTAAAAAAGTTTGCTAAAATTTGTTTGGATCATAAAATCAAAACCGCAGGATCCCCAATTTCAGTTACGTCTGATGTATAATGACATAAGCTAACATTATCGTCGTAGTTTTGATTGTTGTTTTGATAATGTAACGAATATTTTCATTTTTACATAAAAAGGATTACTTTATTAATATTTAGTAAAGTTTATCATTTCCATGACTTATTAACAGAACGCCCTTCAGGTTTAGGTACACCTGGTTAGGTATAAAGTTTTAAAAAAGTCACAAGACTCGAAAAATACACAACAGCTTATGTTTTGTCGTCAAAAATAACGCAATCTATCAAATACCAATATAATGTAGTAATTAAAATTATTATTTGTAGTACACGAAGCCCGTGTTGAAGTATCTCTAAGTAGATCAGAAACAATCAGTAGATAACATTAAACCTAGATGATTATGACCATTCGATTATTGAAATCGTGATAAAGGGTAAAGATCCACTGCCCGTGCACTGCCTAGGGTATCAAGCCCTTCAGTCTTATATATATCTATCTTTAGTTACTATGTAAAACTATGTTCTAACTTTGAGCAATTTTACAAATTGATAAAAAATAAGTTGATAAAAAATCAACACTGAAAATGATTACTTATAATCAAAGCGCATACTGTTACAGATAGAAGTTTACACATCAAATCCTGTGTTCTAATTCGCATCTTAATTGATGCTACTTAAAAATGATTCTTTCACTTTCAGTTTGGTGGTGGTCCCTCTACTGAAACACACCTAAATTATGAAATCAAGGATTAAGTTAATTTGAATTTTAGTGTAATTTTTCATTTAGGGTGGTAGAATTTAGTGTATAAAGAACTACAAGGTACAACTTATCGTGTGGGGCGTGGCTATCTCTAGTGTCAGAATGTATCAAGCCTGCCCTAGAATTCCCACTGGCCTCCGACGTGTCTTCACGACTGTTATTTTATCAACAACAACAATAGTAGTAAAATTTGTACATATAGCATAAAGATAAAGCTAGCCTTAAGTTGTACAGCCCAAATTTTATGAACTATTCAAATAAACCACTTATTATATTAAATACTTACTGCTGAATATTCGGCTGTGTAATTTCAAATACCATTTCGTTTGTTTTCAAAAAGGTTTCTAAAACATTTTGGTTTTCTGGACTGGCTAGCACGCTAACGAATTCGACTGACGGTCCTAAATCACTCCAAAAGTCGAATCTAGGGTCACCTTCAATTTCACGAAGTAATTCTATTTCTTTAACACTTCTAGGTAAAATTCTATACAATGAATAATTGTCAAAATTAAATTTTGCACTGGTACATAGGGCCCCAAGGGTTAAGAGAAATACCAGTTTCAACATCATAATTCTGATGTTTCTAAAGTACTAAATATATTCTCTTTGATCTGTATTTATATGTGCACTTAAGTGATTAAAAGATCGTAATAAAATAATTGATTTTATCGATTTATCAGTCGGGGATAGCGCGTTGTGTCGGTATGTTTTCAAAGGTTTACGTAGCATATAATTTGAGTTAGCAGTTGCTTGCAATTTCCTAGTTCGTAAATTATCATTACCTTCAATAGTTTGAATTAAAATTAAGGACTACAATATCTTTTTTAATTGTATCTTAACTCGTAACGTCGTTGTCTGATCGACTTTCGTGACCGTTTTCTGTCGTATTTAGACGGTCGATGTCGGCAACAGTCGGACTTCAACCGGAATTGAAAGCGAATCGGACTGCAGTGCGTTCGCAATGTTCAGTATATGTATACCGACCTATAGCCATTCACGACGTTGCCACCGTGTTGTCTTTTATTATATAAAAAAAATGTCACATAATATAGTTTTGGAATGGTGATCGGAATTTAGTGTGTTGATTACAATTACTTAAGCCAATCTTTCCTTTTTTTTAATGAAATGAAATGAAATGTTAAAACTTGAGTTATCTCTTTCTTTTTACTTTTTTCAAAGCCTGCAAATGAGCATGCGACACACCTGTCACATCCGCGCTGATGAACTCCACTGGTCGTAGGTGTTTCAAGTATCAACATTGAATGCGGTTATGGTGTTGACTAAACATTCGTTGCTGATGGAAGGCTCCGGTTGGATCTCCAATACAACGTGGGCAGTTCTTTCTCTTTGACCGGAATACAACCAGGGAAACGTGATCATAATGGCGGTTGAAATAGGATGGACTGTACAGTGGGGTCATCACTTGTAGAGTTCAGCGTTTACATACAAACTAACGAACACAATGTCCTCTATTTGGCCTGGTCAAATTCAAATTCAAACATTTATTTTTCAACATTGATATTGAATTACTTTTCACCAGTTCGAAAAAACTTTTGTGAAGAAGAACTGTCAAGAAACCACACGGGTATATTTATGTCTATTTATGTCTTTATGTCTATACAAAATTATTCTTATCAGCATCTGTTAGCTCGGCAAGTCTCCCTCCCCCCAAGTAGCCAAGCGACGAACACCCTCAAACGGCACCAGTTCACGAGGTTTCAAAGTGATGGTTCGAAGAATATCGCAAAGAATTACTAAACACTAGTTGTAATTCTTAAACAAACCTCAGTGATATCTTGTTTCTATTAAAACCACGATCTACGAGTATAACCACTATATATTTTTTTTGATAAGCAGGCCTATTTGTATTGGAAATTGTTATTCACGGACATAATATTTTATAGATATAATTATAAGTTTTACTTCTAGTTGAGCTGATCTTCATAACAACATTGGTAACGCGTTCATAAGCTAATTAGATATTAAAGTAGTGGACTGTATGCGGTTGATTAATAATTTTAAATTGAATTGCTAACACCTTCAGATATGAATAGGAATCAGGAAGAGAAAGATAGGTACCTGTGGTTGTACGTGGCTCGTTGACATGAACGAAACCGGCGCCGGCGATCACACATAATTCAATTATATCATATGGATTCACATGCGTTATAAAGCACTTAGCTGTCCAACATTTGATTTTGCGAGCGAGAGATTGCGTGCGAGCCTTTTTCTTCTTTTTTTTTTTTTGCTGCCGAGGCACCCTCGCGGGAGGGAGGTGGAAGATGCGTCATGCATACCGCCCGCAGGTAAATTCCTCTGCGGGGGGTTATGTGGGACTCACCAGAATGGCACCTACCCACTAAAAACCACCTGTTGGCTGTAGTTATTACCGTTAGCCTTCATCGGAAGCGACACCCGTCGGGAAGTTGGGCGCGCTGGCGGAGACCCGCTAGCGGGTCTTCCGCCTGTAGTGAAAGTTGCACTGAAGGTGCTCAAAGAGACATGAGTTGGTGGCCGTTCTGGGCAGCCTCCGGTGAAGCCGGGGCTGGGCAGAGGTCGGCCGAAGCATGATTTAGGGATCAATTCATTTAAATGAACCTATAATGAATTGAGAAGGGAACTATGCTCCGCCAGAGCTAGCAAACGCTCTGTCGGAGTACGTGAAGCCCTAAGTTTACGGGCTAAGACTGCGATTTCACTAACGTCGACATTTTTTATAGCGTCGCAGACGATACGCATATCGTCTGCTACGGAGGATTGAGGAGTGGGTTTGTATGGGCGAGGAGCCGGGATGGGATTCGGTGCGGGGCGCAGCCTACAGTTTTCTGGGGCAGGCCTAGATTGTGTAGGCTTTGCAGCCGGAGGAACCTGGCTACGCAGCGGCGGAAAGTTTTCTTGAGAAAGGCGCGGGGCCTGTTTGGGTCCCGCCTTCTTGAAATTGGAGCGCATACAACGGGGTGCACGAGGGCAGCCCCTGTAATTTGCGGTGTGGCCGGACTGGCCACAAAGCACGCAATCGGGAGGAGAGGGAGTTTCAGGAGTGAGATTGCACTCCTTAGTGAAGTGCGGGACCAGGCATTTGACGCACCTGGGCGGTGCGCGGCAGTTGGCCGCCGCGTGCCCGTACAACTGGCACCGATGGCACTGGCCGGGATGACCGCGGCGATGAGGCGCCTCGATCGAGATCCCAGAGAGGCCGCATATAGTGCTAACCCCTTTGAGGATCTCCCTGGACTTGGGGACGTTGGCGAGAACCACCATAGCGAGAGGGTGTTGCCTCCCGTACTTGCTGTGCATTTCATGCACCGCGAGTGCCGGGAAGCCTTGGGACTGCAGATCCTCCAGGATAGCCTCGTTCGATAATTCGAACGGGACTCCCCTGAGTACCGCTCTGATCTTACGCTCTTCTGACAGAGCATAAGTATGATAAGCATATTGCTTATCGGTGAGGAGCTTTGTTAAAGCACGAAAGTCGTCTATCGACGAGACTAAGATTTTAATAGATTCACCCGAGTTGGCCGCTCGGGTGTAATGAATCTTGTGCTCATTGCACAATGTCGAAACCTCAGTCCATTTACCCTTTTCCCGAAGGAAAACGGGTGATGGGACCTTGGCCTTGACAGAAGTTGGGGCCGGAGCGGTGTTGAAGACACCGGGGCAGCTGACGTTGAAGACGCTGCAGGGGGTGTAGGGACGGGCGCCGAGGGCGCCGGGTCTTGTTTCGAGCGCTTCTTAACAAGGGTGAAAGAGGGAGGCTCATCAGGGCCAGTTGGGGTGGCATCCGAGGACTCGGTCGCGGGTGCGCGCTTGCGGCGCGGAGGGGCGTCTACTTCGCACTCCATGTCACTGGAGGAAGGGGACGCGGGAGGGCCTAAGACCTGAGCGGTCTGGGGGACTGGAGTGGCCTGAGGGGCCATTGAGGGAATTAACGCCATGATATGCGGGATGAGAGAGTCCAAGAAACGATACTTATCAGCATTTATAGACATGCCTTCAGCACCGGTACTATCAAGTAACTTCCTCATAAGCTCATCAGAGCTTAGAGAAGCCATTGCGGAGGGGTTGGGGAGGGGACAATATATGAACCTAACAACGATGACTAACTTCCTAAAAACCACCCTACACGCAATAGGGCGGTTGAGGACGACGCGGATAACTTACTCGAACACGGAACTTGAAGTCCTGGAACGACGAAACCCCGTCGACGAAGCTCACGTTCCACGATGTACGGTTAAAACCCACTTTCCGCCGTGAAAACGGCGTTAGAAACTTAATACGGTATACAACTATGAAATTATATATTACGACAACAACCAGTGAAATTTGGGTGCTCAATTAGCGCGGGGGCTAAAAGAGCGGGAAGGCGTCTGCGATCGACGTGCGCTTGAGAACGCACGCAGACCGAGACTGAATTGAGCCTTTTTCTTCCAAAAAACGACACAAAACAATGGCGACCGACAGGCAAGTGCGGGGAAGGAGCGGGGGATGAGGAACGGAAGGAGTTAGCAATTTTAATATGAGCGAAAATGGCAATTATTTGCGCGCGATATTTGAAAACTATAATCTATTATATTGCGGCGCAACCAACAGAGTTTTTGAGCCACCAAACAGTACATACAACCAATACATTTTTGCCAATAATTTATTGTATCTACTCCGTTTTGTTATGTATATATCCTATAATAGAGAGGCGTGGTGTGATAATATAACGTTAAGGTAACTTCTTTGAAGTTATTTTTATTCAGTTCAGCAGCAGATACTTAAAATCATAGATTGTTAGTAGAACAGGAGTATTTAAGAACGCTCGTCAAAAGCCCCCCAAGCATTGGTCCAAACCCTGAACCTGTGACACTGAATTGTATGCGTAAGTGAAGTTTGACATTAAATCGCTTAACAAAATGCTTTATATTACAAAGTTTGCAAACGAACAGACAAGTTGGTGCCACAGTGATTATTAAACATGTATTAACCGTCCAAACTGTCTGCTTAGTTCTTGCGTTTTGCAAAATAAAAGATGTGACATTAAATGATTTAAGAATAGTTCAAAATTCATGTTAAACAATCATAACTAATTTAATATAGCTAGAAAGGCTTCATATGTCTTTTAAAGGATCTAACTTTTTAATAACTCTTAAATTTAACAATACAAAAGCTATGTTGAATTAATCAAGTATACCCAGTTAGCTAGAGCGGGCCAGCAAAGGATTAATATACCGCAAAATTGGGTCCCGTCGTCGTTGGGCTCCACTCACCCGCGTAAGTAGATCGTTGACAAAGGCGATATACTTCAATGAAAAAGAATAGAAGTTTCTAAGATTTTATAGAGGATTATATTTAGTAAGTAAAGTTTTTAGGTTAACTTTTGGTAATAGTACACTAGAACAATATGAAACTGGCAACGTAAAAAAGAAAATAGTTTTATTCCCTTTAGCCATTTAATTGTGTATATGCAGAAACTTAAAACTTATAATCAGTAAAATATAGAATACATATTATTTTGCTATCGCTGTACCATGGCACCTACCACCTGCACCGTCATACGGTTTATTTGACAATTAGCGATTGAAAAGTATAAATCGTGTGAGAGTCCGGCAGGCTTCGCAAGTTACGTATCATTTCATATACAGGGTGAAGTTTTTACCGTTCGGAAAAGGGCACATGGGTTCAGACCATAATTCAAAGCAACTTTCCATGAGGCACTCATAAAAAGCTCTTTTTACAAATCAGTTCAAATTAATGAAGTCTAATTGAGGCTTAGGTATTCCACCTGACAGAAATTGTCAAAGATGTCAGCTTTCTGTGCGTGCCTTTACTTATTAAAATGTTAAAAGAAACCGACGCTGTCAGTTCCGCATCTTGACAACTATATCCAAAAAGTGCTTTTCAAATCTTTATGTAATGAAGTTCGTTATAGTGACTAGTCGATATCTACAAAAAATATATGATAAGGTTGAATAGTAGAAAACTAAAACTGAGTATTCTCACTATATTCATTCCATTTTAACACCGTTTTTATCTGTACAGCTTTTAGTTTCTCCTATTCAAAATATGGCGAAATATAAAAAAAAACTCTTTTTAGTGTAGGTAAATTTGATCAGTTTCAATTGATGTTATAAAAATATAATTACGAAACAAAAATTATTTAAAACAAGGTATATTTATATATATTTAATATTTTAACAGAAATATTTACATATATTGTATATTATTGTTTAATAACGAAATAATTCCCCTAGGTACGTCCCTGATAATGGTCTGCGTATTTCATAGTCCCTCAAACTGGTTACCTAATGAAGATATATTGAATCTGAATAATTGATATCGAGAAATGGAGTTTTAAATTGTATCCACAAACATTCTTCGAATAATCGTTTTAAAAGCTGTGTGAATGGCTGTATTTCCTAATATGTATAATGTAAGCGTTCACTGGGAAGTTATTTTAAATTATAATCAACTTGATTTTGAGAATTAAAAATATTTATACGAAAATCTTTTAACATCATACGAACTTGCGGCTGAAATACTACAAGGGCAACGCGACAAGCGTAATCTACTTACTGCATCCGGACATAATTTAAATATTCCGACATTAAAGAAGCTGTTACAATGTAGCGTTGTGAGGCTGAGAAAAACAATTGTACAGTCCGCCTACCGGGCAAACTGCACAGGACAATTTACGTGAAAGGGGAAAGACCTAAACCCTAGTAAACCTAAACCCTACGAAGCCTAAGTCCCTAAGTCCTATCGGCCCTAGCCCTACCATATAAATGTGAAACATATAAATAAGTGCGAGATATCTAGCCGTGAGACCTAAGGCAACGTCGTGCAATGTACACAGGATAGGCTTTTCTCACTGCCCATCAAGCAGACTCACAAGACCGATCAACTGATGGCTAAAGGTGTCTTGGCCACAGTGAGAGGACGCCACTGCAGGAGATAAGTAAGACTCGACTGCAAGTGCAAGTGCGTCGAAAAGTCCAAAAAGAAAAATAAGTGCCGACAGCGGATGCACTCCCTCTCCCTAAAAGTACACTTCTCTAACATCCGAGGAGTGCACTCAAATCTCCGATGTCCACCACCACCCTGAGACAGAGAGGCCGCACTTATTCCTTCTGACAGAGATGCAGATCTGTGATCGTTCGGATCTGGCATACCTGCATTACCCAGGCTATATCCTGGAGACCAAATTTCACCCCAATGCGGGCGTGTGCGTGTATGTCAGAGACGAGATCTGTTCTATCGTGACCACGGCAACTGCAAAGATGCCGAAACGTCGAAATAATTTTAAAATTAACTAAAATATACGCGATAATATCCGGTAAAAAGTGTTTTATTTAACGAGATCTGTTGTCGGCGTCTCCGATACTTTGAAGTTCCGGATTTTTCTGTTTTATGGGTCTATGTAGATACTGGCCTGGACCGAATTGTATACGCCGGTATTTACCAATTACACACGGGAGCTCAGGAGACATCTCGACTTATTAAATATCTCAGTGACACTGCAGATAAGGTCCAACGACGCTATCCCTCGGCGCAGTTGGTGTCCCTTGGGGACTTTAATGCCCACCATGGTGAGTGGCTGTACCCGTTCAAGGATACCGACTACGCTGGCAGAGAAACTTATCGGTTCGCAGTAACTCATAGTCTCTCCCAGCTCGTCCACGAACCTACGCAAAATCCTGACGTATTCCTGTTGTTGACCATACTGCGTATTGCTTGGACCTTCTGCTGACAACCGATTCAGACAGATACTCGGTGTCCTTATCTCCACCATTAGGGACATCCGACCACTGTCTGGTGAAATCTGTGTCGCAATACTCGCCAACCGATCAAGTCATCACATTGGGATGAGATGCGTGACTTTTTCGCCTCTTATCCTTGGCGGCAAGCTTGCTTTACTTCCGATGATCCATCATGCTGTGGCAATACTCGCCAACCGATCAAGTCAGAAGATTGGGATGAAATGCGTCACTTTTTCGCCTCTTATCCTTGGCGGCAAGCTTGCTTTACTTCCGGCGTGATATGTCAAGGTATGGAGTACTTTATACCGTTCTCTGATGTATCCCTGGAGTCCAAAGCCCGCCCATGGTTTAATGCTGATTGCCTCCTAGCTGAAAAGTGTAAACATGCAGCATACCAAGCCTGGGCTAGCGCTCGCAGAAGCAAAGCTATGGATCTCCCAGCTAAACAGCAGGCGTACAGTGCTGCTTCCAAGTCCTGCAAAAAGGTGATCAGAAGCGCTCGTTTCGACCACATTGGCCGTATCGGGGACAAGTTAGCATCCTATCCCACGGGGAGTAAAGCTGTCTGGTCTCTTGCCAAGTCGGTTGAGATGAACTTCTGTCGCCCATCACTGCCACCACTGCAAAGGCCTGACGGGTCTTTGGCCCACAGCGCAAAAGAGAAGGCAGACTTGTTCGCAAATCTCTTCGCGGAATGCTCACGTCTAGACTCCAAAGGTAAAAGCCCACCCACGTTACCCCCATTCGGCCCCAGAAAGAGGTACTCAAATGCTTACTGAATCTAGACGTGAACAAAGCCAGTGGTCCGGATGGCATTCCCGCAGTGGTTCTAAAGCACTGTGCAGCCGAGTTGTCTCCTGTTTTGACACGCCTATATCGACTCTCTCTAAGGACTGGAAAAGTTCAAAAATCATGGAAGTTTGCAAACGTACAGCCCGTACCAAAAAAGGGCAGTCGAGCCGACCCAGTCAACTATAGATCTATTGCAATCACTTCCATAATTTGCAAAATTATGGAACGTGTATTGAACCATCGTCTCCTGACACACCTAGAGACCAATGAGCTCCTCAGTGACAACCATTATGGTTTCCGCGGAGGACGCTCAACAGGAGACCTTCTAGTGTACGTCACGCATCTATGGAGCATGGCCTTGGAAGGGCACGGAGAGGCAATAGCCGTATCCTTAGATATCTCCAAGGCCTTTGACCGAGTATGGCACGAAGCACTCTTGAGCAAGCTTCCTGCGTATGGCATACCATCTGGACTCTGCGACTGGATTTCTGATTTCCTGAGGGAACGGTCAATTCGAGTTGTCGTCGATGGCTTCTCATCGGACCTAATGGCGATCAACGCCGGCGTACCTCAGGGATCTGTTCTCTCTGCAATATTATTCCTGCTGCACATTAATGACCTTCTTTTATCGGAAGGCATTATTGGTTACGCTGATGACAGCACTGTTGTAGAAAGATATGTGTCCAATGCGCGAGCGAGTCCAAACCAGATCCAATTTCAGAGAGAGTCGATGATCGAACGGGTTGATTTGACACTATGTAGGGTTTCCGATTGGGGTGAAGCCAATTTTGTCAAGTTCAACCCTTCCAAAACCCAGGCATGTCTCTTCTCCCTTAAAAAGAGCACATTCAACTTGACGCCCACTTTCCAAAGTGTATCTGTCCGATCACAAACTATCTAGGGCTTCTAGGTATGACCATCACATCGAAACTTAATTTGGGTCAACAAATTGAAACCATGGCACAGTCAGCTTCCAAAAAATTGGGAGTCATCGCAAAGATCCAGTGGTAATTCAACTCCGAACAGTTGCTCAACCTGTACAAAGCCCCGGTTCGATCCTGTATGGAGTACTGCAGCCATCTTTGGCATGATTCCGCTAAGTACCATCTTGAAGCGTTGGATTCTGTCGACCGAAGGGCCCGTAGACTCATAAGTGACGACAAACTTACTTCTTCGAGACTGCAAAGTCTCGAACATCGTCGAAAAGTTGCTAGTCTATCGGTTTTTTACAGATTGCACTTTGGAGAGTGTGCAAACGCTCTTTTTCAGCTGATCGAACCTTCTCCCTTTCTCCACCGATCAACCAGACGCAGACAGAAGTTTCACCCGTTTGTGGTTAGCGTGCCGAAGAGCCGAACTAAACGGTTCGATAGCTCATTTTTGGTTCGAGTTGCCAAAGAATGGAACGATTTGCCTGCGTCTGTTTTTCCAGACAAATATAACCCTGGAGCTTTTAAGTGTAGAGTGAATAGGTACCTCTTGGACAGGCGTGTATGATCCTTGTCTTCATCGTCACTTTCCATCAGGTGAGATGGAAGACAAACGCCTGCTAATTTTAAATAAAAAAAAATAAAAAAATAAACACAAATTAATTATTAATTGACCAACCTGTAAACATGAACTGCAGAGCTTGCTTGAACAAAGTCAGTGACACTGAAGCCCTCGTGTGTACTTCTCGTAAATATCCTTACCATTATGCATCAGTATCACCTTACACAAAAATCAGTATGTCGAAAACTTACTTCATAAGAAAGTCACTTGAGTTAAAGGGGATATGGAAATGTCCTTCTCGCGAAAATGTAACCTCCGGCAGTCGCCGCAAGGATGACGATACTCCCATACTCAGGGCGCCTCCTGCACGGGACATGAACATGTCCTGCGATGAAGCTCTTAACGTGTTCCCGACGGCCCAATCAATTTCAAATTCTTCGCGTCCGCGTCTCATTGCTGTACGTCTGATGCGTCAGCCCTTCTACGTGAACGAGCGGCTAACTAAAATGAATCGGATGACATTCGGCCGAGCTCGTGACCTTGGCCGCACCTTACACTGGAAGTTTGTTTGGAGCCGGGAAGGAAGAATTTGTGCCCGGCAAACAGAAAACTCTCAGGTTCATGTTTTACGTAACACTCACGATATTGACCGGGTTTTTGGTAGTCATAGTATTGGTAGTAACACAAAGTAATTTGCTTAGTACTTTTGTTCAAATAGGTATATTTAAAATTTGTTCTTTTTGTATTCATTTATCGTGGTAGCTTGTTAGGTGCTCAACTAAATCAAACCTACATTAATTTCTGTCATTTTTTGTACGTGTCTTTGTTCATACACATTTTATTACACTTAAACTTATTATTTATCTGTGCTAAATGCTGTACGGTGCCAGTTGTACGGGCACGCGGCGGCCAACTGCCGCGCACCGCCCAGGTGCGTCAAGTGCCTGGTCCCTCACTTCACTAAGGAGTGCAATCGCACTCCTGAAACTCCCTCTCCTCCCGATTGCGTGCTTTGTGGCCAGTCCGGCCACACCGCAAATTACAGGGGCTGCCCTCGTGCACCCCGTTGTATGCGCTCCAATTCCAAGAGGGCGGCACCCAAACAGGCTCCGCGCCTTTCCCAAGAAAACTTTCCGCCGCTGCGTAGCCGGGTTCCTCCGGCTGCTAAGCCTACACAGTCCAGGCCTGCCCCAGAAAACTGGAGGCAGCGCCCCGCATCGAATCCCATCCCGGCTCCTCGCCCGTACAAACCCACTCCTCAATCCTCCGTAGCAGACGATATGCGTATCGTCTGCGACGCTATAAAAAATGTCGATGTTAGTGAAATCGCAGTCTTAGCCCGTAAACTTAGGGCTTCACGTACTCCGACAGAGCGTTTGCTAGCTCTGGCGGAGCATAGTTCCCTTCTCAATTCATTATAGGTTCATTTAAATGAATTGATCCCTAAATCAAGCTTCGGCCGACCTCTGCCCAGCCCCGGCTTCACCGGAGGCTGCCCAGAACGGCCACCAACTCATGTCCCTTTGAGCACCTTCAGTGCAACTTTCACTACAGGCGGAAGACCCGCTAGCGGGTCTCCGCCAGCGCGCCCAACTTCCCGATGGGTGTCGCTTCCGATGAAGGCTAACGGTAATAACTACAGCCAACAGGTGGTTTTAAGTGGGTAGGTGCCATTCTGGTGAGTCCCACATACCCCCCCGCAGAGGAATTTACCTGCGGGCGGGTATGCATGACGCATCTTCCACCTCCCTCCCGCGAGGGTGCCTCGGCAGCAAAAAAAAAAAAAAAGAAGAAAAAGGCTCGCACGCAATCTCTCGCTCGCAAAATCAAATGTTGGACAGCTAAGTGCTTTATAACGCATGTGAATCCATATGATATAATTGAATTATGTGTGATCGCCGGCGCCGGTTTCGTTCATGTCAACGAGCCACGTACAACCACAGGTACCTATCTTTCTCTTCCTGATTCCTATTCATATCTGAAGGTTTTCTTCTATTTTTCATATTTATTTTTATCATATCTGTGTGTTTTCGTGTGTATTTGTCCCTTCTGTCGGTAAAGGTTGACCCTAACGTGGTCAACTCTTTACCTGCGTACCCTTTTTTAGGTTTCTAGGTAGCGGCCTTCGGCGTACTACTGTTAATTTTAAGTTTTCCTCCCCAGCCCCCCTACCGCTGGTAGGGAGGTTAGCCGCTAGGATTTTGCTAGGTTTTTAGGAACTAGGCATCTTTTATTATACTTATATTTATTAATATTACTGTCCCAACTCTCCCTTATGGATCCGCAAAGCGTTATTAACGCGTTCACCCAGGCACTTGCTGCGGTAGGCGTCTACATCCCGAATGACATCATAACGCAGGCCTTGCAGGCATCAATCGCGTCCCCGGCCCCTCAGGCCTCAACCCCGGCCCCTCAGGCCTCAACCCCGGCCCCTCAGGCCTCAAACCCGGCCCCTCAGGCCTCCAACGTCGAGACCCCTCAGGTCTACAGCTCTTCCTCGTCTCCCACCTCGTCCGAGATGGACTCGCTCGCGTCGCAAGCGTACCGCTCCCGGGAGCGACTCCGAACCCGCGTCTGATACGTCGTCAGATGCCGTCACCTTAACCGGCTCTCCTGAGCCCGAGTTTCAACTTGTCGCCAAGCGCTCCAAGAAGCGCTCTAAGAAAGCTTCCGTATCTTCAATACCCGAGCCCTCCCCGGTGTCTTCAACACCAGCCCCCGCGCCGTTAAAATCGCTCGTAGTAACCGCGTCTCCGTCGGTCACATCGAAGCCAGCGACGCGCTGCGCTCCCGTCCCGCCGAAGCCTCAGCTCCCTCCGCCCGTATTCCTGCGTGAAAAAGCGCGCTGGACCGCGGTTTCTAACTTGTGCAAAGAGCACAAAATTAATTACTTAAAAGCCGCCAACGCTGGCGATACAATCAAAATTCAAGTAGCGACCGTCGACGACTTCCGCGCGTTTACCAGGTATCGCGTATCACACCTACGCCCTCCCGGAGGAGCGTAAGATCCGCGCAGTATTACGGGGCGTCCCGTTCGAACTCAGTAACGAAGACATTCTCGAGGACCTTAAGTCTCAGGGTTTCCCGGTCACAGCAGTGCACAAGATGCACTCCAACCGCGGTAGGCGTTTTCCTTTAGCTTTAGTAATCCGGTCAAATACTCCCAACTCGAAGGAGATTTTCAGAGAGGCTCGCACAATCTGCGGACTCTCGAACATCTCCGTCGAGCGTCCCAACCCCCGCGGTCACCCTGGGCAGTGCCACCGCTGCCAGCTATATGGCCACGCAGCGGCTAACTGCTCAGCTCCCCCCAGGTGCGTTAAGTGCCTGGATCCACATTTCACAAAGGAGTGCACTCGCACTCCTGAATCCACTTCCCCCCCTGCCTGTGTGCTGTGCGGCCAGTCCGGCCACACAGCTAACTACAGGGGTTGCCCGCGCGCTCCGCGGTCCACCGTCAAGAGGGTCGCGCCTAAACCGGCGCCGCCGCTCACTCCTGCTAACTTCCCGCCGCTGCGCAACCGGGGTCCCCCGGAAGCAAAGCCCGTTCAGCCGACGCCTACTCCGGCTCTGTCTTGGAGGCAGCGTCCGGCCGTCCCGCCTGCACCTTCCCGACCCATCCCAGCTCCCGTAGCTTCCGTAGGGCCGCGTCCCGCTCCATTATCCGTACCTCAGTCGTCGTTGGCTGAGGATATGAAGACCGTGTTCGACGTTATTCAAAACGTCGATATTAACGAAATTTCCGTACTCGCACGCAAACTGCGAGCCGCCCGCTCTCCTCAAGAGCGTTTATTCGCGTTAGCCGAGCATCACTCGCTCCTAAGTTCGTTGTAAATTTATTTTATTTTATTTAATTTTTTTTCGTATAAAATCGTAAATAAGTAAATTATAATGTCTAGACCCGCGAATCCCGCGTCCAGTCGTATTAAACTCAAGGGCTTATCCCTAGTATCTTTTAACGCTCGTAGCCTTAGCACTAACCTTCCCGAGATTAAACTGTTCCTCCAGAACAAAGAACCTGACTTATTCCTTCTCCAGGAGACATGGCTTACTCCAAACCGCTCCAGGGGATACGCTATTCCTAAGTACGCGTTTACTCGCAACGATAGTCCCAACTCCGACGGTTACGGCGGCACCGCTATATATTACAAAAGAGGCTTCCATTGCTGTCCTCTCCCTACCCCTCCTCTCCTCAACATGGAGGCCACTGTGTGTAGATTGGCTATGACTGGTCATCCGGCCATCATCATAGCTTCAATCTACATACCTAGTGGTACGAGACCAATCCGCAGCGACTTTGAGGCCATTCTCGCCCTCGGCCATTCAGTCATTATGTTCGGAGACTTTAACTCCAAACATACTGACTGGACGTGCCTATCGACCGACACCAGCGGTATCGCTCTCCTCGACATCACTAACTCCCTTGACTTAGACGTCATATCCCCCATCACTCCCACTCACTATCCCAACAACCCGACCTATTCTCCTGACATCCTCGACTTTGCAATTATCAAGCGAATCAATCTTGATCTCAGGTCCATCGAACCGCTCGATGACCTAGGCTCCGACCATCGCCCCGTCTCCCTCGTGCTAGGCGCGCCTAACGATAACGTCACATCTCCTAAGACCTTTACCAACTGGAAAGGCTTTAAAAATACGTTAGTTTCAGCCTTAGAGGCACCGAACTCTCCGCTCGCGATTTCGCCCGACCAATTAGACAGCCCGATTAAAATAGATTCGATAGTCAATAATCTCACTGATGCTATCAACTCAGCCATCAGCGACAACGTAATCATTGCTAAGCAAGGCAAACCCGCGCTTCCCTTAGCCGTTAGCAATCTCATTAAAGCTAAGAACGCGGCTCTACGCAGAGCCAAGAAATATCCCACGCCCGCCTATAGAACAGCTGCGAATCAGCTTCAACGTAAAGTTAGGTCTCGCCTCGCGGAACTCCGTGACACTCAGTTTAACGATCTCATGGAAAATATCTCCCCGTCCCACCAAGCGTATTATCGAATGGCCCGAGCTTTACGCGTAGACACCGCCTCTCACGTTCCTCCTCTCACTCGTCCCGACGGCACCATTGCCTTCGAAGTCGAAGAGAAAGCCGAATGCTTCGCCGACAGCATAGCGGCACAATGTTCGCCCAGCACGCAACCCGCGGATCCCTCCCACATCCAGGCGGTGGAGGACGAAGTTTTCCGCAGAGAATCTCTCCCTATCACCGACGACCCCGTCACAGTCTCTTATGATGAAATCTTGCTTCTCATTAGAAAGCAAAAGTCCAAAAAGGCTCCGGGTGCGGATGGAATTTCCAACCACGCACTTAAGCACCTGCCACAGCAGGTGCTTACCTTGTTAGCTATCATCTTCAATGCCTGCTTCGACCATAGCTACTTTCCAAAAGCGTGGAAAGAAGCGACAGTCATAGGCATGCCCAAGCCGGGTAAACCTCTGAACATCCCGGCTAATCACAGACCCATCAGCCTCCTCAAGGCAATGTCTAAACTTCTCGAAAGAGTCATACTCTCTCGAATGCGGAACCATCTGTTTCCAACGGATGGCAACCCTCTCATTATTCCCCACCAGTTTTGCTTTCGCGCTAAGCACTCCTGCCCTCAGCAAGTCCATCGAATCGTCGAGTACATTCTCGAAGGATTCTATCCGCATCGTAAAAAATCAATCGCGGTTCTCTTTGACGTAGCCAAGGCATTCGACAAAGTCTGGCACAGCGGTCTCGTTTTTAAACTCTATAAAATAGGCTTACCGGTTCGCCTAGTCAGATTAATCGCGTCGTTTCTTAAAGACCGTACGTTTCGATTCAAACATGAAAGCACGCTCTCCGTGCCTCTTCCCATAAAGGCTGGAGTCCCGCAAGGCTCAGTCCTCGCCCCTCTGCTGTACACCGTGTACACTAATGACATGCCCATCCCGCCGAAAGGCGTCGAACTCGCCCTCTTTGAAGACGATACCGCCCTTTACACTAAAGGTAAAAGGATCCCGTATAACATCACCAGACTCCAAAAGGCCGTAACCGCCCTCGGTGTTTGGTTTCAAAAATGGCGTATCGATGTCAACCCAGAAAAGAGTTCTGCCATTCTATTCGACCACAAACGTCGTAATCGCCGCAACGATCCCCACATTCGAATGTTAGGTATTCCCATCCCCTGGAAGCGCAGTATCAAATACTTAGGCGTCACCTTAGATCAGACGCTTTCTTTTAAGCCACACGTCGATAGAGTAACGAAACTCGCGCGTTTCTACTTAAGCCGCTTAAATAGTATGATAGGTAGAAAAAGTAAAATGTCTTTTAGAAATAAACGTACGCTTTATAAGGTCTGCGTTAGACCCGTCATGTCATATGCTTCGCCAGTCTTTGCCCACGCCAATCCCTCCGTCCTGTATAAGCTTCAGGTAGTTCAAAATCTCTTCTGCCGCAGGGCCACAGACGCACCTTGGTATGTGCGCAACGCGGACCTGCACAGAGATCTTGAACTACCTACAGTGCAACAGCACCTCAAAACACTCTCAGAATCGTTCTTCAAACGCGCCGAATCCCATCCCAATCATCTTGTTCGAGATTCAGTCTCATATACTGCTCCTGTGTTAGATTCGAAATTCAAAGTCGCTAGGCCGAGAAACGCGCACACGGGCGAACCTACGCAGTTAACTTTAGCTCTCGAGGCCCTTCAGGCCGCAAATCCTAATTCTAACGTAAATTCTAATTCTAACGTAAATCCGAATTAATGCAATTTTTATTTTTCATTTTTAATGTTTTTATTTTTACTTTTCATTTTTGAGCACCTTCAGTGCTATGTGAATCTCAGCGGGTGACCCCTTAAGGGCCCCGCTGGCGCGGCCTCTTTCTCCAATTGGCCGTCGCTCAGATGAAGGCTGAGTGGCAAAAATGCACGAGCCGACAGGGGGTTTTTTAGTGGGTATGGTTCTGGTAGGCGTCGGGACGAGTCCCACATAACTCCGATCACGCGCGCGGAGTATGCGTCAGAGCATTTTTTATGGCCTCCTGCCCTTCCCGTGGAGGGGAACCAAAAAAAAAAAAAAAACCATCGCAAAGCTTAATGATGACCTTGACAGAATTGCTGCGTGGTCTGCTGCTAACTCACTAACGTTAAATCCGTTCAAAACGAAATACATTGTTCTCGGTTCAAAGAATAATGTCAAAACCATGGGTGATATTAATCTCAAAGTGAAACTTTTGGGAACCGAAGTATCCAGGGTGTCTGAGGCACGGAATCTGGGCATTGTGTTCGATGAGTTGCTTCACTTTGAAAAATATGTTTTGGAATGTGTTCTTACATGTTTCTATCGACTGACGATTCTCTTCGCGATGCGGGATTATATTTCAACAGACTTAGCGCTGCGACAGTATCGTGTTGTCTAAATTGAATTACTGCATCCCTGTTTATGGTCCCTGCATCCTAGAAATATCTCATAGGCTTATTCAGCGTATCCAGAATGCATATGCCCGTTATTGTTATCGCATTCCATCTAGGGCACATATTACGCCTTACCTGAACCACCACACGTACTACGTATGAAGGAACGTCAGAAATATATGACTGCATGCCTTCTCTTCGACATAGTATGGAAACAGGCCCCTTCCTAACTATATCATAGGCTATCTTGGCTTTCTACTGGAAATAGCAATGCTGCCAGATCCTTCACAAGCCCCCTCGCAATCCCCGAACATCATACTGCCGCATTTCGTAGAAGTTTTAGATATAACTCCACAAAATGCTGGAACAATATCCCTCCACCCACCGGTCAAATCAAGAACAAGACGGAATTTAAAACAAAATTTAAAAAATACCTTTTAGTTAAACAGTGGGTACAACAATAACGACGAATTATCTATCCACTTTCTATAATTTTACATATATTCAATGGCCTACTTCAAAATCTAATTAACGATACCTATTTATTTATTTATATTATCTTAAATATAATAATTAATTATTTTAGTAATTATTTACTATTACGTCTAAGTACTAATATATGAGCACTACCTATCTGTCTTGAAAATATTAACTCGGCTGCGATTAGCTGACGCAGTGCTAGTCGCTGATTCCGTGCGTCTCTGTTTGGGTCGCCGGCAGAATACCAGCGTTGCAAGAAAACTTTATTGCAACACTATGCTGAGCCGGAGCCTTTTGACGGGCACAGCAGAGAGATGGCAAATTTTTACCTATTCTTTGTATATCTATCTTGTAATTTTCTATTTTTTTGTTGTGTGTTTATGAAATGACAGAAACAAAATCAATTGTTATTATTCAATACCAGTAATCGCTGTATTTTCTTTATTTAATAATTCCGTGAATCACGTTCTCCTTTGCCATATATATTAAATTATTAAAGAATGTCTCAAATCACAAGACTAATAAATACGTCCATCTCATGCTTTTAGCTTTAATACTCTTATTTTGGGACTTCTGGTGTTGCATGCATGTTTTCTACAAATAGATTTCAACTACAGCACGAGGATTATGCTTAGGATCGGAAAAGAGGAACTAAAAATATCTCTACTATAAGTTTCGTAACTATTATACTATATCCATTTCTTTATTTTCTCGATGACATTTATCGTTTGTTGCGTTTATCGATATAGCTCCATCCCTATCAGTTTCTCCGACTCTGGTATTATATAACCTTGTACGTGTGTAAACGTCATAGTTTTATAAAATAATGCATACATAATGTGAATAAAACGCTCGCACAAGTTTTCACGGGAGCTGTCATCGAGAAAATAAAGAAATGGAAAAAGTATAGTAGTTGAAATAAAACGAGTGTGAGTGTACTTTGTAGCTGCGTATATTCATCTGAATTCCGCGCGCGAGACCTTCTCCCTCGCGCGAGACGCAGCTCATTCGCCGGTCACCCATTCATTCATCTATTTCATTCATGTCATAACATCCCTCTCTATATTCATAACAAGTCACTCAGAAGGGAGCTTGCTAAGGTACTGTGCAGGTAAGCTGCTGTTGTTATTTGGGAAATTTTTTTCCTATAATAGTAAATCTATTGCATTCACCGATGCCTCAATTATTGTGATTTGAAAAAGTCAACTCGATGTAAAGTTGTCCTACTATTGTACATATTACTTGGTAAAACGTTACGTTTGGAACAGTGACAGTATAATCATTCCCTACGCTTTGTTGCACTGGAGACACTTCCTAAATCCTTAAAAAAAAACTAATTTAACGAGAACCCTCTGTACCAAGGTTCCATCTCACACACCGTTGAGTACGTCGTTAGGATGAAATGGTTTTGAACAAGTTACTCAGTTGTATATTTATTGCAGTTTCACGTCTTTTTTACCTCGCAAAGTAAAGCCAATAGGTATTTTATGACTTCGTTTATTAATGGCATTATGGAATATCAGTTTACGTTCGTACAACTTGAGCAATTATACTCACTCTTTATTAAATGTATTCTTTAGTAATAAAATCAATCATTTTAAATTTCAACGTATTTTTGGGATAAATTCAGTGTTTTCACTACGGCAACAAAAGCGTATGAAATTTTCCAGCTTGGATTAAATATTAATGTTTAAATCTTATGTAAATCGTATAATTATCATTAAAATTTTAAAGAATTAAAAATAATTTGTTGAACATATTGCTGGAGTCGTCCGAATCATGGGTTACAAAAATGAAGTATTTTTAGCTTTACTTTGCTTAGAAAATATACCTACTTTTTATTATTAAAAATATTATACAGAATGTAATAACTATATTTTAACTGTCGAAGAATTTATATCTTATATGAATTTATTTCATTTATATTTTACAAACTATTAAAAATATTTACAATTCTAGAATGTACATATAAGTATCTTATTTATTAGTATGTTAATTTCCCTTGTCGAAATTTTTTATTTTATTTTGTTATTATAAAATATATTTTACTTTATTTTATTCTCGCCTGATGGAAAGTCAAGATAAGGGCGAAGATGTTACACGCCTATCGAAGAGGTGCCTTTTCCCACTAAGGGTTTCAGAACAAAAGTCTTTAAAATTTCACTGTTTAAATTAAACGAATGAAATACTTTTTATTGCCAAACTAGTTACAAAAAATTAAAATACACAGAAAAATTAAACCTACGGAAAGAAATAAAATGTATTCAACATTACAGATTTTCTCTTCTTTGTGACCCAGTAGTTATAAATACGTCTTTCAGCACTATTATCATATTTAAATAAGATCTAAATATGGCCGACACCATTCAAGGAGTTTCATACAGAAATATCGCACTACACGAATCGAAGAAAAGTTTACGTGAGCTAAATTATTTAAGTAGTGGAACGGAGCCGAGGCGATTCCAGAATGGTACTGGGCATTGATTCTCTATCAAAACATTTAACTTTTCCATGCAGAAGTTTTCATTCCGATAAATAAAATTCAATGATCGATCGAGATAGTTCTGTATATAGTTTTAATTATTTTCTTTACAAATGGGAACCTGTTATTCTACTTAGCTTATCTGATTGAACAGTTTAATGTATCCTTAAATATTCAAATTTCTTATCAAACTCGTAATGACGGATATTTTATTTAACATCACGATTAGAAGATAAAGTGATATCTTTTCAGTATTTTTAAATACCCAAGCATGCAAAATAAAATCGACGTAATGTTGTTGTAAGGATCAACACCGTGGTCAATTAGGATTCTTCTCCTTTGTCCTGTGACCTTGTGTCTGTAATTGTAATAAGATCTTTGGGGTCTCATGTGCAAAATTGTGCTAAATGCTAAATGCAAGAGTGTAACGTGTTTTAAATATTGAGGACCTTAATGATCATGCTGATAAAAGGGATAAATTTTGGGCTACCCACAAGGTCTATAATGATAGACTAACTATAGTTTTATGACCCAAAGTTGAGAGTTATAAGTTACAAATCTTGACCTAACAAGGCCGCAGCATTTGAACATCAACCATCTTCATTGAAAGTGTTGTAGACTGGAGTGCGTTCGTATGTGAGGGTGTTACCACACCAATCGATCTATCATCGATTGATGTCATCAATCGACATCGATCAATTGGTCTAGTAGAAGCTATTGATCGACGTCGACTATTCTATACTACCGTCGATCGATTGGTGTCACCCTTAGTGACGCCTCTGTTGGACCGTCTGCACCGCGCCGTTTCCGCACCGCGCGCCGTCCGTGCGCAGGACGATACCGGACCGCTCCGGCCCACCAGCGGCCCGACACGAAACGTTTCAACTGAATGCGCCCTATAATAACCTCTTTAAGTGTCAATGTACAGCAAGATACCAGAGCTACGTTAATCTAGGAAAGGTTAATTTAAAAGTATATGAAGATGTAATTGAATAATGGAATATCTACATAAACATCATGATTGTTGTATTCACAAGCTGTTCATTCCCTTCAACTAATACACCGCCATGTTAGCGCGGTTATAATGGCGGGAAAACAGAAAGCGCTGCAACCTGGGGTGTCGACCCAGGTGAGTTAAATGAAATATTGATTAACTAATTTTTAAGAGTAAATATTGACGCACTATATCTTAATAAAGAATAAATATTCGCTTGTTTATATGTTAACAATAAACTTTGAAACAAAGTAATCAATTCTAAAAATTATTTTACTATTAGAAAGGTGCATCATCAAAAGTAACATTAGAATACATACATTTTAACCCTAAATTCCCGATCAGAAGGTGTAATCACGCCGGGACCTTCTAGCCAGCACAGATTTTAAAATACGGATATTGACCTGGAAACGGGCAATTCTTGTAAGTAATCTAATCAATGGTATCACGTGTGAAGCAGGTGACATCGTGTCTGTGGTCACCGGTAATCTAAGAATCGTATCTAATCTAAATGAGATACAGAATCGGTACAGATAAAATATTATCAATTAGTAGTTTTAAACATTTTTCAGATAAAATCTTTTAATTCTACTCCTGTAACTTAAATGACATCTATAGGTATGAAAGGTTATTGAAAAAAAATAATGTCAAAGAAAACTTCTTAGGTTTTTTTATCAAACCTCGTACGACGCTGGTCGGTTTTTCTGTAGCGCTTTAATGCACTCTATAATATACACTATAAATTTACAAACCTATTCTAACACAAATGGATGGTTTTTCCGAAAAAAAAAAAACATATTATTATTATCATTACAACAGCTTAATAAATTGTTCATAATAAATGTTTCGCAGATGAAGAAGATACTATAGTAGTCGTACCTCGAACGGAACAGGCCTCTTCAAAAGTTTCAGTCTCAGCCTGTGTTCCAGATTAGGAACACTGGAATTATAAAGCTCCGGGTGCAGTTTAAAACCCTGTTCCGTATTTGGCTTTACATTTGGAGTTTTATTTTTTATTCATAGCTCTTTGTCTGTCAAACTGGTGAAGTCTTTTGACAGTGTATCTTATGAAAGTTAGTATGGAAAGGAAAAATAAAATAAAAGCAGATAAAGTCAGCCAAAAAGTGGCGTTTGCACGTTGTAAAGTAACAAGGTTGATTTTCCCTCGTAATTACATTCTGGCAGATACTAACGCTCTCTTTATAATAGTCAATAGTATAATAATCTAGTCTAGTATGCTTTTAGGATATTGTTTGGCCGCCACGATATTGTAGTGCTTCTGGCATGTTTGCGGAGGCGCACGTATATGGTTTCACGGCCATCTTGCGAAAACGCGGTGCGTCACTAATTAACAGAACTCGGACCGCCCCCAACAGTATCTTGAAGTATTTTCAGATAGTTGGGTTTCCCCCCTTTTCAAAGGTGGATGGCGATGCACACAGCGCGTATTTGGCCTCGCCATTAACGTTACTAAACTAGGTATTATAGAAGTTACTTTTGCATGCACTTACTAACATACTAGTTTGATAATTGTATTTGTGATAATTTGATTTTAATAATTTTAACTTTAATTAATTCATTTTATTTCATTTCGTTATTACTATATATGACATTGTGAAAATTTTATTATTACAATGGGTCTCCGCAACCTGAAATAAATGGATTTACTATAATTATTATGGCAGGCGATGGCATGGCGATGGCAGGATCCCGCGTTAACTCGTGAACGGGTGCCGTTTCAGGGTGTTCGTCGTTTGGATACTTGGTGGGAGGGAGACTTGCCGAACTAGCAGGTGCAGATAAGAATAACTTTTTGTCTATAGAATAACTATAGACAAAAAGAGTATCTGTAAATTTGTTTTAAAAAAATATACCCGTGTAGTTTCTTGCCAGTTCTTCTTCACGAAGGTTTTTTCGAACCGGTAGTAGAGTCATGTTTTATTTGACATCAATAAGAACAAGTAATTGTCAATGTTGAGAAATAAATATTTCATTTCATTTCATATTATAATATCGTTTTTTTTAGTAACGTCAACACTTTGACTGTACGTAATAACTGCGCATCTCGTTCACTGTTAGAAAGACTCAAACTTACAACGATTTTGGTGACGGAAAGTTTTGTCAAAAGCGGTAGATGACTCTCTTGAGCTGTATAAGGAAGGACCGTAAAATATACGATTTTAAAGGGAATGCTGTGTGCTGTGAGCCCGCCGTGAGTCCTGAGAAGAACGCAAACCTGCGTACCTATGCATATAGGTTCTATTATATTAAATAAAGTAATTGATGATTTAAAGATATTCTCTTGGAGAGAATATCGTATAAGCACGTATGTTCTTTCACAGAATATTTTAATTTCAGGCTGTGTTGTATGCTGATCATTCAACACATGATATCGAAGCTTGAAAGGCAATCCTTACTAACCGACATAAATCCGTAAAATGAGTTATATATACCATTCGAATCGCCAGATTTTTCTGCGTCGTTTGGTATGGGTCTCATAGTTTTATTGTCGCTTAGATATTGCGTGACTTCGGTCAAATCTACATTTTGTGTTTACTAAATGACCAAAGAAAAGTAGTACGACATTCTAACAATTAGGAATATAAACTAAGTCCGTTTTTTATGTATTGAATTTTAGTTTATTTGTATTAACGTATTTTTACTTGATAACATTTTCGATTGAAATCACTTAGCAGATTTTACCTACACAAAGCAATTGTAGTTTATGTGGTTATATATTTTAACTTGATAATGTACTTTGTGACAGTGTCATTTGTATAAGTTAACCTGACATCAAGTAGAAAAATATTTGAACTTACATATTTTTATTATTTTTACTGTATTTTGAGACCAGAACCAGTGCCTTTCTAGGTAGAAAGACTGAATTTTGAAGATTTTTACAGATGGAGGTAGAGTATTAGTGACAAATATTACAAAGGCAACTTATATGGAAAGATAAGCAAGGTCCGTATTATTACTTTCAGAAAAAACAAACAAAGCGTTATATATAAAATATTTATGAATCCTACTGCGGTGTTCTTTGATGTTGAAATTCAGTCTAAACCAAGGTACTTTTACTTCCCATATTAAAAGCTAAATATGACGATATGGTTAAACTTTGCGCGGGCAAAGTTATTCCTAACTGCTTCAAACATGAATTTTTGAACATTCCACGCGCAACAAATGTCCAAGATTGTCTACGCGACTCAGACATTAAAGATTGCGATATCAACATTCACACTGGGTAACTAACAAGATCTCACGTTGCAATTCATACCAAAGTTTTTTCTTTTTATAAGGGTGCAATTCGATTATAGATTTTTTTATATTGCTTTATTTTCATATAAAAAATATCTTGAGGCTATCTTGAGACTGATTATTTTGTGAGAATAATATAAGTGTTGTGTTATTATAATTATTACAGCGATATTAATGATTGTGTCAAAAATGTTCACACTTTGCACAGAAGATTAATCTTGCTAAACCAAAAAACATTCTTACTTTTGTAAGATGATAACAATTACTTCTTATGCAGTTCTTTGTTAAATGTCAGTTTTAAAGGGAGGTTCGAGGTGATTTTAATAACAAAGATAAAATTTCTACAGTCACAAATCATCATTAAACAATGCTTAGGTAAATTTACTCGATTTATTTTAAACTGTCAAATCTCTTTAGATCAATCAAAATTCTAAACTAGGTAAGTTTAGAATTTGATGAACCTATTATTACATGTTACTACACACACTTCAGTGATGATATAGATAATTTTAGCTGTTTATAAAATCAGGTAAACTTTATGTAACCGACACAAACCGGTGCTTATAAAAGTGTCAGGTGTCTTATTTTGACACTATGGACAGCTATAAAAAAAAAGATTTCTACGAGTGTTAACATCATTTTAATCGAATAATTAAATTAGGTCATTTAAAAATTAGGTAAATGTTTAAATGATTTTTTTTTAAATATTTGAACTTTAAATCACTCTCCTGTATAGTTTACTTACTCAATGTCGCTTAGTGAGGATTGCCATTCAAGCGTCGATATGTTTATTTTGACGTCATACTGACTTGTAGTGATATGCAAAATATTTTGACTTCATACGTAATTAACATATAAAATAATACCTAGCCGCCACCGCAAATCTCGCAATGATCGCATTTATCTGCACATATTTAGAAAAATGAGAAATGAAAAAAATATTTCTATTTTGTACGTAATATTATTAAGAAGCAGCATTTTTTCGCCTATATTTCATTTAAAAAAATCTTCGGCGCTACGAAGATAACGGACACTACATGAATTTTTTAGTTTTTGCATCTAGTACATAAATAAACGAATTACTAGGAGAGTAATCGACCAACACCACTACAAAATAAACCTCCTTGCACGAATTATTTTCTGTCAGGCCACAATAAAAAAAACATTACTCAATTCACAATTCTACATCCGAAATTCGAAAAAAGAATCTAAACCTCCCGTCAGCGTAGATTTTCCACTCGAAAAGAACTCCAATAACCCTGGTTATGTATGCGTAAGAAGAAGACTGACCCGACCCTGTAATAGGGTTATCCATCAGTCAGAATGTCCCTCGGAATAGAACGTGTCTGTAGATTTGCGTGGAAAAGTAAGATTTCTTTTACGTGAATGACGTGAGGGTTAAATAAAGCGCGCGTGCTAGTGTTATGGTTATAGGGGTTAACATATTTCGCGCGTCGTTGCATGGGTTAAGTTTGGAGTGTTAGATTGTAGTTACAATAAAAGGAGTGAAAGGGGAGCATAAAAGTTGGGATATTACATTTTACTTAATAAGTAGACGATTTATTTTGGTTATTTATGTAGGTGTACCTATACTATTAGGAAAAAGGGAAATTATTATGCCAAGGAAATAATATATATATATAATAATAATAATGGAAATTTTTATTATGGTAAGTGGCATCCGCGCCCATTTCTCGGACACCATTCGCCGTAGGTGTTTTATTAAATTAATAGTGATTGTGGTTATTATCTCAACCAATGATGCGTTGCCAACAGAAGGCTTCAGATAAAATTGCCTTTGTTCCAGTAATTGTAATAGTTGTTCATTCCCTTTGACCCGAACACAAATACGTAAATGCGATTGTTATAGCGATCAAAGTAAAGACGACTGTCGTATCGCCTCACACGAGCTGTCAACAAAGAACCTGTAGAACCTCAGAATAAACATATTTAGTCAAGATTTCGCTTTTTTTTTAGGTTTCGTGTCCATGCAGTCAACAAAATTTTGCCTCGTTAAACGAATCCTTATTTTTAGGTACATGAATATTACTGAACACATGACTTCCGTAGATTTCGCCACCTCCACCAGAGGGAGCTACTTACCTCAAGCTTGTCCTCCAAGCCAACAAAATGCTAACTGCTTAGCTAAGCAATCTCCAAATTGACGAGTGATATAGGCTATTGAATTGTCAATAAAATCATTCGAAGTATATTCAAATTCAAATTAAAATATTTATTTCTCAACATTCGTGATGAAAGACTGGCAAGAAACTTCACGGGTATATTTTTTTCAAAATAAATGTACAATGGCTCTTGATGCCTACAAAAAGCCATTCTTATATGTATCTGTCAGCTTGGCAAGTCTCACTCCCCCCAAGAATCAAACGACGAACCTCCTCAAACTAGGTAGTATGTATCAATAAAAGCATCATTTATTTATGTCAAATTTAGTAAAGCATTTTTAAAATATAAAAACTAACTTTGCATAAAATATTTACATGTTCCTATACAGATGTATCGTTGTCTAAAATTACAACTTCGCTAGTAAAGAGTTCTTAATGGTTTGAAACAAATTATTAAAATCTTACTCAGTATATAATAATTAAAATAATAAGCAACGTAAAATTATAAGCTTATACTGATTTTAAAAATAGAGCATTATTGATAGGATTTGGTTACAATTTAAAACAGCTACATCCACATATTTAAACTTTAATAATAGTTGAACTCAGAACAATCTCATTTAAATAATAACATTTATACTGTTGACGAACCAATCAAATGAAAGATCGCCGGATCAAAGAAGATTGATCAATCGAACTTAATCAATCAAACTTTAGATCAAAACCGAATTGCTTAACAAAACCTATTGAGATTTCACTTTGCTGAGCAAAGATTTGATCAGCCATTCGTAATTTTCTTTTGTTTAATTATACAAACTTTGAGGCTATTCATTTGTGTTTCGATTTACTTTTAGGTTACTGTCCTCTAAAAGAAAAATTGATTATATAATTTTGTTATATAACAGATAGGTCGTATACCTATATAGTATATTATGTGTAGATAATTATTCAATTCAAATTCTGGTTATGTTAAATTTATTTTAAGGGTAAGTTAAACTATTTTAAGAAACGAAAAACCAAGTAAATTATGTGTGGCAAAAGTTAGCTGTAAAAGCTTGTGTTACTATTTATGTCAGAAACTGTTGCCACGTCACTTTCTTATGAGGCCCATAGTTAGCGACCACGTCTCTTACTATTGTTTTATAACTTTTGTGATCACTGTAAAAAAAGTTGAAATGTATTCGAGCAGGCGAGGCCTACTCCGGCTCTTTCCTGGAGACAGCGTCCAGCCGCTTCACCTGCACCTTCCCGTCCTATCCCAGCTCTCGTAGCTCCCGTAGGCCCGCGTCCCGCTCCGTCGTCTTCACCTCAGTCGTCGTTAGCTGAGGACAAAAAGACCGTGTTTAAGGAAATCTCCTTATACACGGCACGCACGCAAACTGCGAGCCGCCCGCTCTCCTCAAGAGGGTCTATTTGCGTTAGCCAAGCGTTACTCGCTACTTAGCTCTTTATAAATTCTATTTTTCGTATAAATTCGTTAATTTATAAATATAATGTCTAGACCTGCAAATCCCGCGTCCTGTCGTATCAAACCCAAGGGCTTATCCCTAGTTTCCTTTAACGTTCCTGAGCTCAAACTGTTCCTTCAGAACGACGAGCCAGACTTATTACTTCTCCAAAAGACATGGCTTACTGCAAACCGCACCAGGGGATTCGCTTTTCCCAAGTACGCGTTTACTCGTAAAGATAGGCTCAACTCCAACGGTTACGGCGGCACAGCTATCTAATACAAAAGAGGTTTCCATTGCGCTCCTCTCCCTACCCCTTCTCTCCTCAACATTGAAGCCTTGGCTATGACCGGTCATCGGACCGTCATCATAGCTTCAATCAATATACCTAGTGGCACCAGACCTATCCGTAGTGACTTCGAGGCCATTCTCGCCCTCGGCAATTTAGTCATTATGTTCGGAGATTTTAACTCAAAACATAATGACTGGACGTGCCTATCGACCAACCGCGGCGGTATCGCTCTCCTCGACATCATTCAGCAACTCGACTTAGACGTCATCTCTCCCGTCACTCCCACTCACTATCCCGACAACCCGATCCACTCTCCCGACATCCTCGATTTTGCGGTAGCTAAGCATATCGACCTCGATCTCCGGTCTATCGAACCGCTCGATGACCTAGGCTCTGATCACCGCCCCGCCTCCCTCGTGCTAGGACAGCCTAACGATAACGATCACCTCTCCTAAGACTTTTACCAATTGGAAAGGCTTTAAAAGTACGTTAGTTTCAGCCTTAGAGGCCCCGAACTCTCCGCTCGCGATCTCGCCCGACCAATTAGATTGCCCGGATAAATTAGATTCATTAGTCAATTCCCTCTCTGATGCTATCAACTCAGCCATCAGTGATAACGAAAAGGTTGCTAAGCAAGGCAAACCCACGCTTCCATTAGCCGTTAGCAATCTTATTAAAGCTAAGAACGCAGCTCTCCGGAGAGCCAAGAAATATCCCACGCCCGCCTATAGAACAGCTGTGAATCAGCTACAACGTAAAGTTAGGTCTTGCCTCGCGGAACTCCGAGACGTTCAAATGAACGATCTCATGTAGAATATCTCCCTGTCGCACCAAGCGTATTATATAATAGTATGGCCCGAGCCCTACGCGTAGACGCCGCCTCTGACGTTCCTCCTCTCACTCGACCCGATGGCACTACTGCCTTCGAAGTCGAAGAAAAAGCCGAATGCTTCGCTGATAGCATTGCTTCACAATGCTCGCCCAGCACGCAACTCGCGGATCCCTCCCACATCCAGGCGGTGGAGGACGAAGTCCTCTGCAGAGGCTCTCTCCCCATCACCGCCGTCCCCGTCACAGTCTCTGATGATGAAATCTCGCTTCTCATTAAAAATCAAAAGTCCAAAAAGGCTCCGGGTGCGGACGGAATTTCCAACCACGTACTTAAGCACCTGCCTCAACAGGTGCTTAACTTATTAGCTATAATTTTCAATGCCTGCTTCAAACTTAGCTACTTTTTAAAAGCTTGGAAAGAACCTCAGAAGTCATAGGCATTCCCAAGCCGGGTAAACCTTTGAATATCCCAGCTGATTAGACCCATTAGCCTCCTCAAGGCCATGTCTAAACTTCTCGAGAGAGTCATACTCTTTCGAATGCGGAACCATCTGTTTCCAATGGATGGCGATGCCCTCATTATTCCACATCAGTTCGGCTTTCGCACTAAACACTCCTACCCTCAGCAAGTCCATCGAATCGTCGAGTTCATAAGCGACGGCTTCTACCCGCGGCATTTTAAAATGGTCGCAGTTTTCTTTGACGTAGCTAAGGCTTTCGATAAAGTCTGGCACAGCGGTCTCCTCTATAAACTCTTTAAAATAGGCTTACTGTATCGCCTAGTTAGGATAATCACGTCGTTTCTCAAAGACCGTACGTTTCGTTTTCCGTGCCTCCTCCCATAAAGGCTGGAGTCCTTCAAAGCTCAGTCCTTGCCCCTCTGTTGTACACCGTGTACACCAACGATATTCCCGTTCCGCCGAAAGGCGTCGAACTCGCTCTCTTTGCCGACGACACCGCCCTTTACACCAAAGGCCTCAGTGTCCCGGGTCTCACCACCAGGCTCCAAAAGTCCGTAAACGCCCTCGGTACATTGTTTCAAAAATGGCGTATCGGTGTGAACCCAGACAAAAGTTCTGCGGTTTACTTCGACTGCAAACAACGTCGAGTCGCTGATAATCTGTACGCTCGAATGTTAGGTACTCCCATCCCCTGGAATCGCGCTACCAAGTACTTGGGCGTCACCTTAGACCAGACGCTTTCTTTCAAGCCACACGTCGACAGAGTAACGAAACTCGCCCGTTTTTACTTTGGCCGCTTATATAGTATGTTAGGTAGAAAAAGTAAAATGTCCCTCAGAAACAAACGTACGCTTTATAAGGTCTGCGTTAGACCCGTCATGACATATGCCTCGCCAATCTTTGCCCATGCCAAACCCTTCGTCCTACACAAACTGCAGGTAGTTCAAAACCTCTTTTGGCGCAGGTACGTGCGTAACGCGGACCTGCACAGAGATCTTGAACTGCCTACAGTGCAACAAAACCTCAAAACAGTCTCTGAATCGTTCTTCAAACGCTCCGAAACCCACCCCAATCCTCTAGTTCGAGATTTAGTTTCATATACTACTTCTGTTTTAGATTCGAAGTTCAAAATCGCTAGACCGAGAAACGCACACATGAACATGAAGACCTTCAGGCCGCAACTTCTAATTCTAATGTTAATTCGAATTAATTCAATTTTTATTTTTCAATTGTTATTTTTCATTTTGAGCACCTTCAGTGCTACGAATTCACCTTCAGTGCTTTGAGCACTGAGCTATATAATTCCCACAGGGTGACCCCTTCTGGACCCCGCTAGCGCGGCCTCTTTCTCCAATTGGCCGTCGCTCAGATGAAGGATGTGTGGCAAAAAATTGCACGAGTGATTCAGGGGGTTTTTTATTGGGTAGTGGCTCTGGTAGGCTCGGATCGAGTCCCACATAACTCCGATCGCGCGCGCGGAGTATGCGTCAGAGCATTTTTTATCCTCCTGCCCTCTCCGTGGAGGGGAACAAAAAAAAAAAGAAATGTTCTGTAACATGTACATAAAATATCATTAAAAAAAACCATCAAAACTTTACTTTACAAAACCTACATATTATATAAAAAATTACTTTTATATAATATGTACATGTAGAACAGTAGTTTGAAACACTAACATGGTACGTTTAGTTATATTAAGTATTTGATCCTAATATTATAATTCTTACGTTAGCGATAATAAATTACTGAGTTTGGATTTATTGCTCAAGTAAGACCTTTGCAATTTTTCTTTTTCTATTTCACTCATTTGCTACTAATAGTGGCTTAATAACACTCATATATCAATTGACCTTTGATAAAAGTTTCGCGAAAGAGAAATAACAATGCGTGTGGTGAGGGTTCCGGATAGTTCTTTGATAGGAATCCCTTTTGATGGGCGAGCCATATGGGACTTATCTCAGCTAAATGGTCAAATAAAAAGCATCTTTGTTTTATACTGCAAAATGATGAAAATCTCTGTAATAGATTTTGACAGGATATTTTTTACACACTTTTTGTGAATATGTATACTATACAGTTTAGATAAAGTCGCTATTTATGTGACCATTTATCTTAGATAAGCGGCCATATTATTCAAATACGGCCTAACTTTGAATTAGACACAATGTTACTAGAAGTTTCGCGCAGTTTTTACCAACACAGCTGCATATCCCGCGTGCATTCCGGAATAAAATACAATCGATTAAATATAATAATAATAATTCTGTATGACCTCACAGCGAATTGGGGGGGAGCGACCCGGAATAAACATTCCTATTATAAACAAATAAACGAATTATCCTCTTTGTTATAGGGCGCGCTAGGCGCTACATGATCTGGCCCGCACATTTGGGTAGGCAGTATTTGTTGAACAAAAGTATGCTTGCGTAGTTTGGGTAGTCTATTTGGGGTTTAAAAAATATGTTAAACTATGCCACTCGGCTGTGCTAATCCATGGCATCCCGAATATGTTGGAAGTGCCCCTAACAGTTTAGATCACCTGTGGGGACTCTAAAAACTAATATTAGAGTCTTGTATTATTGTAGTATATTTTATTTTAAAATTAATTGACAACACATCATGTTTGTAACCTATCTACGGTAGCGTTGGGTGGCGGGTGACTTCCCTCTAATTATTTTGTTCTGATTTATTTCAAACACATGCACATAAATTGCTTTGAATTTACATGAATATTATTTATTATGATCTGCCTACATTTTTTTTTACATTTACGTAAAAATTTTCATTTATAGCGATTGACATTTGGTTATATTTTGACATGTTTATCTAATTTGGAATTTACTTTAAACTCAAACTTAAAATTCACTTTCAAACTGTAGCTTTTAAAATCATTTAAACTATACCTTGTATGCATTCATATTTAATTCTTTTAATTCTTAATTTGTCTGTATAGCTTTGAAAAAAATATGTAAATCCAGAATTGCCTTTAAGTATTAATAATTAATTTATAAATATCCTATATATTTAATGAGAGCTGTGGGTTTTGTAGTAAATAAATAAACAAAAAAATTACTCCCGTGAAGTTTCTTTCCAGTTCTTCTTCACGAAGGTTTTTCCTCACTGGTGGTAGAGTCATGCTTTATTTGACGTCATTATAAACAAGTGATTGTCATTGTTGAATAGAGAGATTTCAATTTGACATTTCATAAACTCAAATGACATGCAGTTTAACAAAGAATGCTCTAACTGTTCGGTAACTTTGTCGTAAACTAGATATCATCTGTTTATTTTCGTTTGATTTTTATTTATTTTAATTGAATTCATTATAATAACTTGACATATTTGTTTTTTATTTATTAAGTTGGAATTTGAAACTTAGTATCTTGATTATATATCTTAATGTGACATTTTTATTTTTTTTTATTTTCTAGACATGATGATTTTAGTTCCTCCTAACGTGCATAAATAATTGAAATTTCATTGCTAATTCTCTGATTATGAATATTCAAATTGCAATTAAATTTTGAAATGTTTCTCAGGCCTTTCAATTTATAACATATATAAAATTTTGTAGTTAAATAAATTACAATTTTTTATACGACTGATTGTATATTGTTTTATCAGCAGTATGTGAATGAAATTTTTTAAATATATTTAACATCACATATAGCGGCTAAAAATGATTATTATTATTAATATCAAAAACCAATGTTTAAAAATAACTTCTAACCTATGCTCTGAAAATTTTACGAGTCTTGTAAAAAAACTTGTAAAAAAATAAGAATAAACTTATTTATTTCATTAAAATCTTCTAATACAGATACAGTATTAGAAGATTTTAAGTCAGTCTAATACAGATGTAGGTTGGGTTCCCAGTGTAAGCAAGTAAGCATGCCTGTGTTTGGAGACCCCGCTCCTCCTTTACTTTACAATAAAATTTATTCTAACTATTGTAATGAAATTTTTTATTTCCATTTTAAACATGTCTTTAACAATTTTTACAATTTAATTTTTTTAATAAATTCAAAATCTTATGTAACTCACACGAATGAATGTAGTGCGTGTGCAATAAGTGTGTTTGTATGTGAAAGTGTTTGTTTGTGTGCCATAAACCATATAACGTACAAAATACCATACATATAAGAACACCATTGTTTGCTCGTTACACGGAACCCTAATACAACCTATAATGGGGTATCGAAGGGCTCCATTTGTATTATAGCGGTCATTTATGACCCTTTTTCTTTAACTGAGACTATCAATCAATTTGGTGCGATTTTGAAGAAATACTTTCAATGATTAATCTTTTCAATGGTAAAAGTTTAAAATGTGACTTCATTATATAAAAATGTTCTCACCTACATCTATAATTGAATCGGTATAACATTTCATTGGCTTTGGTACATTAATCTTCAATCTTCCAAGCCAGAATGTTTAAAAAGTTAAGAAAACCCTATTTTTGGCGCGTAAATTTTTTTTTTAACTTTGTCATAGCCGGCGAACGTGCAAGTAATTTACCTGATGTTATGGTAAGTGGCACCCGTGTCAGACACCATTAATCGTAAATGTTATTGAGAGTATAAATATAATCTTAATAACAATTTATTGATAAAACATCGAATATCTATACGAAGAACGTGTTAAAGATGAAACTTTTCATATAGGTATCTTTTTTTTAAGTATAGAAAAATTGTAACATCCATACGTAGGTTCATAAATATATCTATCTATGCTGTATTTTACAGTACAAAGGGGATTTTTTGTTGATATGAAATCAATAAATGCTAAAAACTAAAATGATTGAAATAGATTACCCTTAATAAAATAATATTATCATAATACCTTTAACTAATAACCTTAATCATGCAACTGCCATTCCATCCATCAGTGTCTCTGAACTCTCAGTGGTTTCAGCCAATTGTCAATACCAACCTATTAATAATAATAAATCCCCACGCAAACACACCAACTGTTTGGCCCCAAAGTAAGCAGAGCTTGTATCATGGATGACCATACAGCGAACTGGGGGTGAACATAAAATACATACATAAATATCAACAATGACGACCTGAGAACAAACTTCTGTGTTCATCGCAGAAATGAATGCCCCAGCCAGGACTCGAACCTGGGACTTCCGGCGTATGAGGCTACTAACCACTACGCTATTACAAAGACAAATTAGTATTCGGGCCGCTACATTCGGGCCGCTACATTCGGGTCTCCAATAGTAATAACTATACTCTCACATATCCACCTCGTGCCGATCGAGCAGCCCATTGGGCTTATTCGTTATGGGTTGGTTCGTCTCGCCTATACCCAACCAGCGTAAGCATGGCATCATATTTTCAGGACTTAACTTAAGGTTTTATCTCAAAATTTCCGCCGTATCAGGAAATTTGCAAGTAAAGCAGTGAACTGTAGTGTTGTAATGTAACCATATTTTTTTCAAAAAAAGAAATAGCTTGGTAAAATAAAAAATATACTTAAAATTCCAAGTATAAAACCGATGTGTACACACTCGGATGCCCTGCCCTGATTGTTCGGTAGCTGGTACAATTTATGAGATTCCAGGGAAACCTACCTTTTATTAAAATACGAAGAAGGTGCGAGCAAAGAAGGAACAATGAAATTTAAAATAAATCCTGAATATTTTATTTCAGGATGGTTTCACTTTTTGACTTAAATTGTTTTAATATTGTAACGTAAGACGATGTTCTGAGTATACCTTTTTTATGCCTATAGAAGTCATGATTTCAACAAGCTGCGGAATTATAGAAATCCAAAACCTGACGCAAAGTTATTACCCCGTGTAAGTCCTGCTCCGAATATAATATACAGTAAATCAATTCCACAATCGAATTTAAGGACACCTCATATGTTAAAAATGAATCCCCAGACAAACACACCAACTGTATAGCCCTAAAGTAAGCAGAGCTTGTGTTATGGATGACCATACAGCGAACTGGGGGGGGGGAAACCCACAACATGAAAATAAACATTTTTTTTTTTTTTTTTTTTTTGCTGCCGAGGCACCCTCACGGGAGGGAGGTGGAAGATGCGTCATGCATACCCGCCCGCAGGTAAATTCCTCTGCGGGGGGGTTATGTGGGACTCACCAGAATGGCACCTACCCACTAAAAACCACCTGTTGGCTGTGGTAAGCGTATACCTTTAGCCTTCATCGGAAGCGACACCCGTCGGGAAGTTGGGCGCGCTGGCAGAGACCCGCTAGCGGGTCTTCCGCCTGTAGTGAAAGTTGCACTGAAGGTGCTCAAAGGGACATGAGTTGGTGGCCGTTCTGGGCAGCCTCCGGTGAAGCCGGGGCTGGGCAGAGGTCGGCCGAAGCATGATTTAGGGATCAATTCATTTAAATGAACCTACAATGAATTGAGAAGGGAACTATGCTCCGCCAGAGCTAGCAAACGCTCTGTCGGAGTACGTGAAGCCCTAAGTTTACGGGCTAAGACTGCGATTTCACTAACATCGACATTTTTAATAGCGTCGCAGACGATACGCATATCGTCTGCTACGGAGGATTGAGGAGTGGGTTTGTATGGGCGAGGAGCCGGGATGGGATTCGATGCGGGACGCTGCCTCCAGTTTTCTTGAGCAGGCTTGGGCTGAGTAGGCTTTGCAGCCGGAGGAGCCCGGCTACGCAGCGGCGGAAAGTTTTCTTGAGAAAGGCGCGGGGCCTGTTTGGGAGCCGCCCTTTTGAAATTGGAGCGCATACAACGGGGTGCACGAGGGCAGCCCCTGTAGTTTGCGGTGTGGCCGGACTGGCCACAAAGCACGCAATCGGGAGGAGAGGGAGTTTCAGGAGTGCGATTGCACTCCTTAGTGAAGTGCGGGACCAGGCACTTGACGCACCTAGGCGGTGCGCGGCAGTTGGCTGCCGCGTGCCCGTACAACTGGCACCGATGGCACTGGCCGGGATGACCGCGGCGATGAGGCGCCTCGATTGAGATCCCAGAGAGGCCGCAAATAGAGCTAACCCCTTTCAGGATCTCTCTGGACTTGGGGACGTTGGCGAGAATCACCAAAGCGAGAGGGTGTTGCCTCCCGTACTTGCTGTGCATTTTATGCACCGCGAGTGCCGGGAAGCCTTGGGACTGCAGATCCTCCAGGATGGCCTCGTTCGATAATTCGAACGGGATTCCCCTGAGTACCGCTCTGATCTTACGCTCTTCTGACAGAGCATAAGTGTGATAAGCATATTGCTTATCGGTGAGGAGCTTAGTCAAAGCTCGGAAATCGTCTATCGACGAGACAGTGATTTTAATAGATTCACCCGAGTTTACCGCTCGGGTGTAAAGGATCTTGTGCTCATTGCACAGTGTCGAGACCTCAGTCCATTTACCCTTTTCCCGAAGGAAAACGGGTGGTGGGACCTTGGCCTTGACAGAAGTTGGGGCCGGAGCGGGTGTTGAAGACACCGGGGCAGCTGGCGTTGAGGACGCCGCAGGGGGTGTAGGGACGGGCGTGGAGGGCGCCGGGTCTTGTTTCGAGCGCTTCTTAGAGCGCTTCTTAACAAGGGTGAAAGAGGGAGGCTCAGGGCCAGTTGGGGTGGCGTCCGAGGAAGACTCAGTCGCGGGTGCGCGCTTGCGGCGCAGAGGGGCGTCTACTTCGCACTCCATGTCACTGGAGGAAGGGGACGCGGGAGGGCCTAAGACCTGAGGGGTCTGGGGAACTGGGGTGGCCTGAGGGGCCGGTGTGATTAGTGGCATGATTAGAGGGAGAAATGATTGCAGTGTGCGAATCATATGAGGGGCGCAGTAAGTGCCTTGGGCGTCGTAATCAGCGATCAGCTTATTCAGGAGCTCCTCAGGGCTTAGGGAAGCCATTGCGGAGGGGTTGGGGAGGGACGACAATATATAAATATATATAATATGAACCTATCGACGATGACTAACTTCCTAAAACCACCCTACACGCAGTAGGGCGGTTGAGAACGACGCGGATAACTTACTCGAACACGGCACTTGAAGTCCTGGAACAACGAATTCCCGTCGACGAAGCTCACGTTCCACGAAGTACGGTTAACAAGCCACTATTCGCCGTGAAAACGGCGTTAGAAACTTATTAGAAGTACGGTTAACGAGCCACTGTCCGCCGTGAAAACGGCGTTAGAAACTTAATACGGTAAACAACTATGAAATTTGGGTGCTCAATTAGCGCGGGGGCTAAAAGAGCGGGAAGGCGTCTGCGATCGACGTGCGCTCGAGAACGCACGCAGACCGAGACTGAATAAACATTTGTGTTCATCACACAAATAACCCCGACCAGGACTCGAACTTGGGACCTCCAGCGTAAGAGGCATGGATACGGTTTTGAAACAAATTTTGAAACTGGTTATACTATTTAGGCGTGATACATATAATTTTTTTTTGATTTATTATTATAAGATTATTATTAATATTAAGATTATGACAACACAGTCGGGTAAACACTAGACACAGAAAGTTAATTAGTTGAAGTCATAAATACTTAACATCATTATCAAACGCTTTTTCAGACAATGAATTAGCTTCTTTGTTGACAGTGAACAGAAACCTTGCGATTTCATACATTTTTAAAGAAACAGAATAAATACACTTCAGACTACAAAAGAAACAGGGCGAAGATGGAACTATGAAATTGGCAATCTTAAATTCGGTAGGTATGTAAAGTAGTTTTGAGGTATAATCTTTTTTTTAAATTTTCTGAAAGAATGAGGTATTTCGGGAAATCTATTTGAATATTTTTGACTTCTGTGCAATATTTAATTTTAAATCAGTTAAAAAAAAGTTATCTATAATAAGTTTGAAATCGCACTACAAAGGTTTTTATATTACTTAGAATGGACTACTCTACAATAGTATATGGATTCTTGATGAAAAATATTCATTGAAAACATGACAGTTTAACCAAAAAGAAGTAAGAAAACCATGCTACTTTATGACACAGAGGTTGACTGTTAGCTAAATTATTTTACGCTTGTTCGTGAAAATAAGCTTTTAGACGCTTTCACCTGCGCACGTTAAATAACAAAATATATTATTAAAACAGTGATATTTCAAAATGCTTTTGAGATATCACTTTTTTATAAAAAAGAAATTGAATTGCTAACTAAAGCCATGTTCATCCTTTACCTCCGCTATCAAATCGTGAGAATAAATATGTTTTAGTTTCCATTTTAAATTGTCTCGGTCGCAAAAAAGGTAGACGTGTTCGCGTCGCGTCGCGTCACTCGACACACAGAGCTAAACTTAAAACGCCAAAGTTTATAGATAAATCTAAGGTTTAGAAATTACGTGAAATTACAAATGGATTACCCCAGTGGGCATAATGGTGAGAAAAGGTTTTGTTTTCCAGAACGGATAGTTCGCAGCTACGACGTATCCACCTCTTGGTACCAGTTTTTGGTAATGTAGTACTTATTAGTGGTTGCGGTCTTTAGTCTTTCCCATTTTCACCTCAATAAGAAACAACTTTGAAGAAAAAAAATATTAAACAAGAAATGTGTCTTAAAAAAAAACAAATTTCTTAAATATAAATAATTTAAGAAAATATATTTTTTAACAAATAATCAAAAGTAGGAAAAGTAATTATTTTAATTTACTAACTAGTACTTGTAACAACGATTATGGGCTTTAGGAATATCTATATATACCTAATAGAAATGAAAATCGACATAATAGGCATTTGTTCAGATAAATTTCTGAGTATTACTAAACGCAATTCTTATTATTATGCTTTTCTAATTTAATCGCGTAAGTCATGTGTAATTAGAGTCGGCGAAGTTTACATTCCTCATGAAAAAGACACAAACAGATAAATGTTTAATTTGTGATAAAATTGAAGATGTACAACATTTGCTGATGGATTGTGTCAGAAATAAGGATGAGACAGCATTGTTATTTGCAGAATACAATTTAAATGTAATGGACGTAGGTCTGATTCAGACAATCCTTTCAAAACTAGGCTCAGAATTAGCAAAGAAGCTGAGCCAATTAGTTCTGCAATAATAATGCTTTTTCAACTTTAATATACTTAGTTATAGTGTTATTATTATTATTTGTTTTCTTTGCTGTGTATTTTCTTTTTTTTTGTTGTATTAAGTTATTTATATATACGATGGGGTCGACATATCCATTGTGGATAAAGACCCTTTTAAATAAATAAAGATTTAAAAAAAATTTTAATTAGAGAAATACATAATCCGTTAAGCGTCCCTCTGAATGTATCATAAAGAGTTTTATGAATTTTGCCCACTGTGCACCAGATGGCGCCACAAGGTGCCTTATTAAACTCTCTACCCATGTTAGCAACATATACGGTAATAATGGCGTATAAATTGAACAAAATTTAATTAATATATAATGATATGCGCTAATTTTAATGTCTAAATTGAAACCTCTTTGTCAGAAGAAATTAATAAACAGAGTGTAGGCACTGTTTGTATTTATAAATCCGTGTGGGTTTGTAATTAGCTTAATTAGAAAATGTACCTATGTGTGGCGTGATGATAATTTATTTCACAGAGAACAAAACAATGCACCTTCATATTCATTAAAGAACTTTAGAATTCTTATGTTCAAAGAGGTCTATTTTAGTCTGAAGAGGTCTACACACGTCAAAAGTGTCTACAGATTACGTAAACTATTTGAAAAATAAAATAATATCCTATTAATATTAACTAAATGTACTTAGTCTTCCAGAATGACTTTTTACTCTATTTCTAATGTTTAAATAAAAAACATATCACTATATAAATAATGCAAATTAACGGTGTCAATGAAATGGTGAAAAAACGACAAAAATAAACTCAGAAAGATCTGTGAAAAAAAAGGTTTTTATATATGGAAAGCCGGCGAGTAATAATTTATTTTAAAAATACAATTATTTAAAAGTAAAAATATATTTGTACCAAATTTTAATTTCACAAATTTTTTTTTACCAGCATAATGAATGAACTATTGTGTCGGGAATATTTTCGTGCAATGATTTTTTACGACTTCAATTCCAAGATGGAACCTGATGAATCGACTTCAATTCCAACTTGGAGCCTGATGAATCAACTTGATGAACAAAGCGCCTTCTAAAGCAACTGTGTGCCACGAGGTATAACGAGTTTAAGTGTTACGCTTAAATTTGAAGGATGAAGAAAGAAGTAGCCGTCCGTTGACGGCTGTTATGGAAGAAAACGTGCCACAAGTAAAAAACTTGATTCAACACAACTGGCGAATCATATACGAGGAGATTCAGTACAATCTGCAGATTGGACTGAGAAGTGTTCATGACATTTGACACAATTACTTTTGCTTAAGGAGGATTATTTCACGCGGTATACTCCACAACCTCACCGATGCTCAGAAGCAGGCGCGCGCGGAATGGCGCCATGATATAACTGATAAATTTAAAGCAGGTTCGAGCCGTGTTTACGATATCATAACCACTTAAAGATTAAAAATAATAGTCTGTTATTCCACCATTAATACGAATAATTATTTGGCATGCATATCAGTTCATCAAAATCACTTTGAGGAATGGCCGCCCACGTGTTTTCCAACAAGTCAAAAAGTTGTGAGGTTCTATATACATATATAGCAATCGTCTATATCCTTATCTCAATGGCCTTCGGGAACGCAGACCCTCTTCGCATAAACGATGTTGGATAGATTGATCGCTTACTAACAAGCATGAAGAGCTGTGGAGCCTCGTAACCAACACCATGGCGGTCATGGTACGATTCCCTCGAGCAGTATTTTGGATGGACCGGTCTTGTCTACGAGTGGTGATTCGAGATCGTCCTCCATGTCCCTCGGCCACGCTGCTGCGTATCAAGTATCAAGAGCAATAGCCATTGCCCGGAGCCAGCTTCCAAGATTCCAATGGCTCTCATCATGTGTTCTTGGGTTAAATTACTTCTACGGAGAATATTAGTGTAAATATGGAGTAAGTATGGAGATATTAGTGTAATTTTTACAGTTCTTATGCAGAAATTGTAATGATTTGTAAAAATGTGTGACACAGTTTGATTGAAATGTTAATTGACAGTTAATTTTATCATTGTTTTCGAAAATTCTTTATTTAAATAATTAATAAATTTAATATAAATAGAATCAATAGCGATCCAAAAAACTCAGCACGATAAACCTTATATGGAGAAATAGTCTGAAACTTGATTCTTAGACTCTTTTGATGTTTGTAGTTGCCATAGGTATCATTTAGTTCCGAACTTGATACTACTCTTAAAACAGACCAGTGGGTGGCACTAAATTTACGTACAATTTGACTATATAAATCGCATGACGAATCAAAACTGGTCACGTGACAGTACTGTGTCAAAATTTAAATTTTCAGGAAATCCGGGTCCTATAAAAAAATTTATTAGTATTTATTGTATTTATTTTCCATGCAATCAGTAACATTTGCAAGAAAACCAGCGTACAGCATGGTTACAAAATAAATCAAGAGTATTAGTTTAAAATTATAAATAATATATACCTACTAAACAATGTGCCATTGCATTTGCTGTATCTGTCTCGAAAGAGGAGCACCGTTTCACAGTTAGCAGGTTAGTTTGAGTACCTAGATCTGTTGTATCAAATTGCCGTTCCTATCCAGAGTGGTAATTTAGACAACCTTTCGGCCAATGCTCTACGTGTTTATTAATTTAAATGAAACATACAATTTAAGAGGTTTCGTCTGATTTCACTTTTTTTTGTAAATCACGAGTGACATAAACGACATCCGGGCAGCCCAACGCCATATGTTGCTGCTATCAACCAGAAAATATGACGAATCTTAGATATTACACGACGAATTATTTGTTTAAAATCCGTAGCTTCCTGTGCGAGAAGGTACGGCGATGTGCGAGAAGGTACGGCGATGTGCGAGAAAAAAGGTTTCATTTCACTTTCCATACATGGTCTGGCTTAAGAGTGTCCAACATCTTTTACATGAAATTTTATATTGTCTAGGTAGGTACTGGAATTATGATATTAAGAACGATTTTGTGGAATAATAAAAAGTTTGATTTTGTAAGCTCATAATACGTTTTGACTTAAAGAATATAAAAAAGTTATAAAATGAATAAAAGACATAGTTTTTTTTAATGTATTTATTCTTATTAGTATATGAGAAGAATGAGAACATTATCTAATGACTAGGATGGTATTACAACATTATTTTCATACCTTGCCCAGCCAAGGTACCAAAATTATTGTGGCAATGTGTGCGCAGCAACCCACTGTCCTCCGGCGTACCTTGCAGTTACAATAACATTGCTTATTATAGCATCTGTACTTTTATTAATTTGTTGCACTACGATTATCTAATCATTAAATTAAGAAAAAAATACTATTAATTTTAACAATAACAATATTTTATTCCTCACCTGGGCAGCCAAAATCCAGGACTGAAATGAAACATTTGACCAATAGGGTGACATCATCAATTAAGGTCTTTTTCTAGGAAAATAACGACATTCTATTGGAGGCATTTTCTAAGCATACCATCGAGGTTACTGTTTGTATTATTTTCCATGACCCACATGGTAAGTTTAGTGGCATCCAAACCTATAGACACCATTCGTCGTATGTGTTTTATTTGTCAATATTGAGCATGATTATTATAACGACTTAGGACGCGTTGCCGGCCGCAGGATTCTGTTGGGATTGCCCTCGTAAGAGTATTTGCACTGGCTGATCATTCCCTTTCCCTTTAACCATATCTACGAAAACGTGGTATTATGGCGGTCAAACCAAGTAGTTCTGTAATACCACTGTAGTAAGGTAAGAAACCCTTCTTCCACTAAAACTGTGTCGCTCATCTTTGATGGACACTAACCTAATTGTCGTATTGAACTTATTCGGGCTGCATTTTAAGATAAAAAAATAAATGCTTAGAGATTTGGTCTGAATATTTTAATGAAAGGTCACGTTTTAAAGGCATTTGGTATAAGAGCATTCAGCTATCACTTGCTCGAATCTCTCGGTATGAAACTAGTGTAATGAGTCGGCAAGATATTATATTAGCTCTTCGACTTGGGTCTGGTCACATTCCTTTGAATAGCTTTGGTTATATGATGCGTAAAACTGATCTCCAAATTGCACTCTTTTTGGAGTAGTTGAGGATGATTTTCATGTTACAATGGAACGTGACCGGAACGCGGCGGAGAGATGCCATCTCAATTTGCGAACTTGTAATATAGGTTTAGTTAATAGTATTTTATCGTCACCTACTTCAGATGACGCAAAATTATCAGATAGTTTAGTTAATTGAAGCTTAAGTATAAGATGAATATGTTGTCTTGCTATAGTTTTAGAGAGCCATTATGAGGGTGGCATTTATAAAACCCTCAATAAATAAATAAAGAACAAAAAAGACCTAATTGTCTGTATCTGTATGCAAATAACATAAAAAAAAAATTTTGTACTTAAAACGCTGTACGTTTATTTACAATGGTTTAGCAGGAATAATTAAAAAAAAAAAAACAATGGGTTATAAAGCCTACTTTTGGAATCAATAAATATTTTTGTTTTTACGACGTTCGATCACATTTTTCCATTACCAACGACCTTTTCACTATAGTGGAACCCATTCAAAGAAAGTTATACAGTTTTGACCTATATGTTTAAATACATACGGTCGTAAATTCGAGAGCGCACAGCATTTTTTTTGAGTAGACTACAGAACACTTATATTAATTAATTTGATGATTCATCTCTTCATGGTCGACTTTACCTAATTTGTGTCCGATTGTCAGAAGGAGGATTTGTTTTTTGTGTACATGGATGTATGTGTATTTCTTTGGCACGCTCTATAGCTTAAAGATTTGACCGATTTAACAAAATATGAGGTGACATAAGATTTGTTCCAGTTTTGAAAGTGACATAGGACATATTATTTCCCGGGATTCCCGTGGTGACGGGAAAATAACTTTAGCAGTCGGGTTTTTCAATTTGTTGAATTCAATTTTTGTTTACCTACCCCTTACAGCATAACTATTACAAAAAATTATTTAATTCAACCAATACAGGAAAGCTGCTCGTTATCAGCTGCTGGTCCTGTGGAATTGTCGAATTAATATAATGTCTACGTTATGCGTAATTTTTTGCACATTAAATGGTGAGAAAACCATTGTGAGTCATTGGTTTTATCAAGACTTCATTACGGTTACTTAAAATATGGACCTCGACTCTTTAAAAACTAAACGTATGATTCAACGCGTGTTTTCGCTTTTGTCTTAGTGTACTTAGTAGAATTTGAAGCCACGCTTGACCGCTTATTAATGACGCTTCTATGCTGAATCTGGAGTCGCGTTGGAAAATGCCTCAAACTCAAGAATTGTGTGTTAGAGTGTTCATTTTACTTGTTATTATTTTTGTTGTTGCTGATTTTGTTATTTTTTCTTGTGTGTGTTTTTTTACTAATAAACAGACATACAAACAAATACTTAATACTACAGAAAGCAAAAGTCATACATTTTATACATTTGTTATATTATTTTGTAAGATAATGTATGTATATATTTTTTTTAATCGAATAATTAGATCACACATGTTTTGAAACTTCAAGTAAATGATGCTGGCACCCGTTTAGGCCGGTCTGTGAACGAGCACACAAAATAATTATTATATATTTTTATTTAGGTCGTAATCTATAAGCCTCGTATGAACTATTTATTATGAGTTTTTAATAATTATTCTTTATTTATAATGAAACCAACCTCAACTATATAGAACCTAGAACGGGCTAAAATGCCAGCTCGTAAACAATAAGCACTGAGTGCTTTAAACACACAAACTTTAATTCAGCAGCCATTTTATTTCAGCCACTCATAAACGAAACAATAAAAAGAACTATAAAATATTCTCCCGTGGATTTTCGACGTTAATCGAAAACATTTTGCCGTATATTTTTATATTCAACTTCTCTGAAAGCAGAAAGGTAGTGCTCCGCAAATAAACTCACTTCGAGTGCCTTCGAATCGAAATCGACAACCAACCGAATGCCATGTTTTCGATTCCATTCGAGATAAAAACGATGCGTTTTCGAATATACCAACTGGCTGGAGAGAAAAGTTTATTTTCTCCCGCGAAAATTGCATCTAGATTTTTAATGAGCAAAATTTTTAGTTTAAAAATAGAATCAGCAGAACTGGCCAGCTTCATTTTTGCGGACGATTTTTCAAAGTTGGAAAACAATCCTATTGTCTTTGTTTTGTTTTTTTCGCAATTATGATTTTAAAGATTAGTTCTGAAACTAAATGAAGCAGTTTCGTTGGCGTTCTCAAAAAGGATTAAGTCTTTTTTTTTAAGTCTGGGAGTCTTTGTTTCGTTTTTATTGTAATAGTAGTTGGTTTAATCTCGAAAAGAGTCAAAGTTTCTGCGAAAAACAATGGGTATTTCAGATAGAAAACTGTTCGCCTTCAGTGTCGCAATCCTTTATTGGGCATTCGCGCATATTATGATTTAATTTCATAGAACATTTTTGAGTTCTGTAATCGTTGTATTATGTGAAAGACTTTTTGTGCTGGAATCAATTTAAACAAAAATCATCAAAAGGAAATCAAAATTAAATCAAAGACAACGCACTATAATATTGCTATACTACGTACTCTAATAGTACTATCATTGCAAATCTATCAAAATATCTGTCCCTACGCAAATAAGTCAAATTGGGGTAATACTTTCATGTTATATCTCAATTCATGTGAGAACAGAGAAAACCGACGCCTACTGTAGTAAAATTAAGTTCACAATTCAATAAAAAGCAATAATTTAACCCTATGTTATCATAATTATAAACGAAAAACCCACAGGCACTAACAGTGTTATTTTAATAATTTATTAAATATTAGGCCCATGCTAAACAAGGATTAACCCTTAAAAGGCGGTACCCACAGGTGCAGGCCACATTCGAGTATCGAATGGCAAAGCCGGCCCTCAAAGCAATTACTACGCATCGGCCGATGTCGATCAGGCCATTCGGGATTACTGCAAAACCCGAATAGCATAAGGCTGGCGCTTCATTCTCGCTCCGATCGCCACGCGGTGCGGACGTGCAAGACCCAGTTCTCCGTTGATCGGTCCCTTCCCGCCATTCCGTGGCGCTCAGTCTACTGACGTCACAGTCTAGCGTGTTGGTTCCGTGCTACGGTTTTCAAGGTTTTTCTACTCCGTCTGAGTGCTTTCGAAGTGCGATTTTTCTTTGCGACTAAGCCCCTTAGTCTTCAAAGTGCTGTGCTAAGTTGTGATGTGCTTGTGCTGAGTGCAGTGTTGTGCCCAGCGTAAGTAGTCTGGTTTCAGTGCAAAGGATACTTAACGGTGACAACGAATTTGTACTGAACCAGTCCTTTTTATTTTTATTTATTTCTCTTCTCTATATTATTTATTTTTCTCCTATTTTCATATTTATTTTTATCATATTTGTGTGTTTTCGTGTGTATTTGTCCTTTCTGTCGGTAAAGGTTGACCCTAACGCGGTCAACTCTTTACCTGCGTACCCTTTTTTAGGTTTCTAGGTAGCGGCCTTCGGCGTACTACGGTTAGTTTTAAGTTATTCTCCCCAGCCCCCCTACCGCTGGTAGGGAGGTTTGCCGCTAGGATTTTGCTAGGTTTTTAGGAACTAGGCATCTTTTATTATACTTATATTTATATATATTATTGTCCCAACACTCCCTAATGGATTCGCTAAGCGTTATTAACTTCGCGAACGCGTTCACCCAGGCGCTTGCTGCGGCAGGCGTCTCCATCCCAAAAGACATCCTAACGCAGGCCTTGCAGGCATCAATCGCGTCCCCGGCCCCTCAGACCCCAACCCCAGCCCCTCAGGCCTCCAACACCCAGACCCCTCAGGTCTATAGCTCTCCCGCGTCTCCCGTTCCATCCGATATGGACTGCGCGTCGGTCTCATCCTCGCGATCATCTCGTAGGAAGCGTACCGCTCCCGGGAGCGATTCAGACTCCGCCGCGTCCGAAGCTTCGTCGGTCGCCGCCACCTTAACCGGCTCTCCTGAGCCCGCCTTCCAATTAGTTACCAAACACTCCAAGAAGCGTTCGAAAAAAACCGCGGTGTCTTCAACACCCGAGCCAACCCCGGTGTCTTCTACACCCGCCCCCGCGCCGCTCATATCACTCGAAGTGACCGCGTCTCCGTCGGTCCCATCGAAGCCAGCGACGCGCTGCGCTCCCGTCCCGCCGAAACCTCAGCGCCCTCCGCCCGTCTTCCTGCGTGAAAAAACGCGCTGGACCGCGGTTTCTGACTTGTGCAAAGAGCACAAAATTAATTACTTAAAAGCCGCCAACGCTGGCGATACAATCAAAATTCAAGTAGCGACCGTCGACGACTTCCGCGCGTTTACCAGGTTGCTCGGGTTAAATCAAATCGCGTACCACACCTACGCCCTCCCGGAGGAGCGTAAGATCCGCGCAGTACTACGGGGCGTCCCGTTCGAGCTCGCGAATGAAGAAATCCTCGAGGACCTTAAGTCCCAGGGTTTCCCGGCCGAAGCAGTGCACAAGATGCACTCTAACCGCGGTAGGCGCTTTCCGTTAGCTTTAGTTATCTTGTCGAATACTCCCAACTCGAGGGAGATCTTTAGAGAGGCTCGCACAATTTGCGGACTCTCAAATATCTCTGTTGAGCGTCCCAACCCCCGCGGTCACCCTGGGCAGTGCCACCGCTGCCAGCTCTATGGCCACGCAGCGGCTAACTGCTCAGCTCCCCCCAGGTGCGTTAAGTGCCTGGATCCACATTTTACGAAGGAGTGCACTCGCACTCCCGAATCCACTTCCCCCCCCTGCCTGTGTGCTGTGCGGCCAGTCTGGTCACACAGCTAACTACAGAGGCTGCCCGCGTGCTCCGCGCTCCACCGCCAAGAGGGTCGCGCCTAAACCGGCGCCGCCGCTCACTCCCGCTAACTTCCCGCCGCTGCGCAACCGGGGTCCCCCGGAAGCAAAGCCCGTTCAGCCGACGCCTACTCCGGCTCTGTCTTAGAGGCAGCGTCCGGCCGTTCCGCCTGCACCTTCCCGACCCATCCCAGCTCCCGTAGCTTCCGTAGGGCCGCGTCCTTCTCCGTCATCCGCACCTCAGTCGTCGTTGGCTGAGGACATGAAGACCGTGTTCGACGTTATTCAAAACGTCGATATTAACGAAATTTCCGTGCTCGCACGCAAACTGCGAGCCGCCCGCTCTCCTCAAGAGTGTTTATTTGCTTTAGCCGAACATCACTCGCTCCTAAGTTCGTTGTAAATTCTTTTATATTTGTATAAATTCGTAAATAATAAATTATAATGTCTAGACCCGCGAATCCCGCGTCCAGTCGTATTAAACCCAAGGGCTTATCCCTAGTATCTTTTAACGCTCGTAGCCTTAATACCAACCTTCCCGAGATTAAACTGTTCCTTCAGAACAAAGAACCTGACTTATTCCTTCTCCAGGAGACATGGCTTACTCCAAACCGCTCCAGGGGATTCGCTATACCTAAGTACGCGTTTATTCGTAACGATAGGCCCAACTATGACGGTTTCGGCGGCACCGCTATATATTACAAAAGAGGCTTCCACTGCTGTCCTCTCCCTACCCCTCCTCTCCTCAACATGGAAGCCACTGTGTGTAGATTGGCTATGACTGGTCATCCGACCATCATCATAGCTTCAATCTACATACCTAGTGGTACCAGACCAATCCGCAGCGACTTTGAGGCCATTCTCGCCCTCGGCCATTCAGTCATAATGTTCGGAGACTTTAACTCCAAACATACTGACTGGACGTGCCTATCGACTAACACCAGCGGTATCGCTCTCTTCGACATCACTAACTCCCTTGACCTAGACGTCATATCCCCCATCACTCCCACTCACTATCCCAACAACCCGTCCTACTCTCCTGAGATCCTCGACTTTGCAATTATCAAGCGAATCAATCTTGATCTAAGGTCTATCGAACCGCTCGATGACCTAGGCTCCGACCATCGCCCCGTTTCCCTCGTGCTAGGACCGCCGAACGATAACGTCTCATCTCCTAAGACCTTTACCAACTGGAAAGGTTTTAAAAATACGTTAGTTTCAGCCTTAGAGGCTCCGAACTCTCCACTCGCGATCTCTCCCGAACAATTAGATAGCCCGGATAAAATCATTAGTAAATTCTCTCACTGATGCTATCAACTCAGCCATCAGTGACCACGAAAAGGTTGCTAAGCAAGGCAAACCCACGCTTCCCTTAGCCGTTAGCAATCTTATTAAAGCTAAAAACGCGGCTCTCCGGAGAGCCAAGAAATATCCCACGCCCGCCTATAAAACAGCTGCGAATCAGCTTCAACGTAAAGTTAGGTCTTGCCTCGCGGAACTCCGAGATGCTCAGATGAACGATCTCATGGCGAATATCTCTCCGTCCCACCAAGCGTACTGTTACGGGCTGGGTCAGGAGTTAGTTTTTAAAAAATATATTTTTATACTGCTAGAGTTTATTGAAATGGAAATAGAATTAGAAAATACAAATAAACTTGGAAATATAGAATAAACGTGGAAAAACGTCCGGTCACGACGAAATAGAATATAAGACTGATTAATTATATTACTTAAAAGAATAAAGTTAACAGGACAGACGTTATGTCAGCATTTTCGTGACAATAGCCTTACGGAGCAAATGTATCTATAACACCTCCCCCGACAAGATCGAACATCACGGAAAAGTGATGTGAGATAAACGCTATGACCGTCAGTTAGTACATGATATTACAAATTAACAAAAACATTGTATTACAATTTACATAACTAAATAATAAAAACATTTTATTGAAATGGAAGATAAATTTTCTTAATAAGTAATCTTAACTAGAACTAAGTTAGTCTTGACATAAGTATGCATTACAATGAAAGGTGAGGTATCGTATTACACAGTAATTATAATATCAACTAGATTAAGCTATCAAACAAGTTTAATTAAACTGTTTCTTTTTCTTATAGTACTTTTAGTCATAGGTATACTTAAGTTTACTTAATTTATATTATATTTAGATTTAAGAGATGAAAACTCATACATATCTTTTATACTTATCTAATTTAGCAATCATTAGGTTTAAATTTGAAATTACAATCAGACAATACTTCCTAAGTACTTACAATACTATATTTCGTTTTGGAACGATTGGAATAGGACCCAGGTCTTCGGACAATTCATAGACTTTATCAACAGCAACAGAGTGTAACGCCTTGTCGGTCCTTTTATTATTACATTGATTAAAAATCTGTATGCAACAGCTTGACGAGCGTCTTGTGCTGCAGTACAAGCGCCGAAACTTATAGAGCAAAAATAGAGATAACAAAATTCCTAGAATATAACTTAAAGAAATATAATGAGCACTATATCTATGAAAATGGCTAGGACTTTCTAGTTTATCTAAGTCTTTTTGGAATTCATCGAGGTAAATACTGGCATGTACCAGAGAGTCCAAATTATTAAGATTATTTAATTTTACAAACGGCAAATTAGTAAGTGTTTTATTAACTTTAATTTTCTCACAGCAATCATCCAAGAGGATATTGAAGTTTGATAAACTTGATGAGATATTCAGAGTGAGCGTGTCACTGGCTGAAAATTGCATAGACTTATAAAAAGCTTTACATGTTTTAGGAAGGGTTAAAATGCCCGTTCCGAATAGGACCTCGTCAATACCTAGAGCGTTCTTATCACAAACTATATGACACTTTCCCGGCTCACTTTGCACAAACAACCAGCGGTTGTTACTTAGTTTGTGAAACACATCGACGTGGCCTTTGACCACCTTGGTTTCGCACTTATTCGGAAGTCTATTTACCACTTCGGTCATTAACACGGTTTCACACGTCGGATTCGCGAACACTGAAAATATATTGTCTAACGCACACACGAAAAATTTACTTTTTATCACTTTGCACTCATCCATAGTGTCTCTTAGTGAGTAAAACATATGATCCGTTGTAATTGTCAAGTACCTTTTACTAGGCGCGATCATTACGAATGTCTCAGGTTTCAAAATGTCGTAAGCTGTTGGTAGTGAAATGACTTTGTAAACATTGTGGACCTGAGCCAGTACTAGAGGTAGTTTGATGACGACAATTATTTTGTTGTTATGATAGTAACTTATTAATTTAGAAACATCAATGATATCGTGAATATTTTGTAATGATAATTGTACTGGCAAGTCGGAATGTTTAGGAAGTTCATTTTGGTGTCGTTCGAGTTCATTAAATAATTGTAAAGGACTTAATATGGCGGGATGTAGGACATTCAATTTACTAAATAGGATTGCGTTATTGATATCATCTATCTTAAATGAGATTGTTAAAATAATATTTTCTAAAGAAGTGAGTAACGAATTGAGCTGAGTTTTTATCTGTAGCTTATCATTTGAGTTCATGATTTGTTCGAAAGCTTTATTGATAGTGTGTAAGTTGTTATTTATATAAATTTCATTTTGGTTTAATTTATAAATTGAACTGTTAAAAGTAGAGATTGTAGATCTAATAACATGAATGTTGTCACGCATAAGGCGGGACAACTCTTTTTCATTTGATTGTACACTATCAATGGCTTCGGAGTATTTTATAGCATCATCGGAATCTAAAACGCCAAAAAATGTTTTTGATAGCGTGCCGCCAGCGTCGAATAGACCTCTTTTAAAACGTTTCGGCTGCTCGTTGGAAACTAAATAGGACACGGAAGAAAACTTTTTAACATTATCTAAGTGTTGACTTTGTAGGGACGTGATCGAATTAATACAATTTGTTTTGATAGAAGAGGATGAATGATCTTTGCAGTATTCGTTGACACGGTCGAAAAGTGACTCTATTATATTAAAAGATGGATGGATACTGCTGACATCTAAGTACGTCACTATGTTCCAGTCGTCATTTGTAAATTTAGCATCCAAAAGTTTATCGAAGAACAACCCCGGGCTATGGATTATCGGCTCAACAAACTCTGACGTCACGGGGCCGATGCACGTGATGTACCTGAAAAGAGCGGAGACTATTGTGACGGTGCTAGTTTAATTTCGTCATAATGGTGACGTACATGTTTTCTATTAATTAGAAGTGTGACTGTATGGTTACCGTTTATTTTTATTATGCGAAAAGGGCCTTTCCACACTGGTGATAAGGCCTTATTTTGTTTATGATGGCAGCGTACATATACGTAGTCACCTGTATTGTAAGTTACTGGTCTCGCATGTGAGTCATAATAATGTTTTGATTTTTCTTTAGACGCCTGGATGTTATTTAATGCTTTCTGTCTACTGTAATATAGGCGATGATTTAGAGCTCTGATGTAATCTGTATAAGTATTATGTTCTAAAATATCAATGCTCTTTGGTATATAAGGTTTAAAACCAAACAAAAGTTCGTAAGGACAGAAACCCGTAGTAGAATGTATATTATTATTGTAAGCTAACATGGCAGTATTTATATATAGATCCCAAGTGTGTTGGTTTTCGTTTATGTATGACCGTAAATATTCTTTAAGCGTAGCGTGACTGCGTTCGAGTGCCCCACATGTTTGGGGGTGATAAGGGGATGCTAGTATGTGTTTAATGTTAAAAAGTCTTTCTAACTGCGTGAACACGTCTGAACAAAAGTTTGTACCTTGGTCCGTAACGATTTGTTTTGGTATCCCTACATGTGAGATGAAATGTACGAAACGCTGCGCTGTCTCTTCGGCAGAACAGGATACCATGGGATAAGCCTGCGAGTACTTGGTCAAATCGTCCTGTAGTGTTAAGATGAATTTATATTTATAGGAATGGGTTTCCGGAAGGGGGCCGACTAAATCTAAATATACTTTATCAAAAGGGCGAGTCGCGGAGGATGTAATGATCAAGGGGGCTCTATTAGTTTGTCGAAGCGGTTTGTTTATTTGACAGGACTTGCAGTTCTTAACGTAATTCTCGATGTCTTGTCGCATACTTTTCCACCAATACATGGTCTTAAGTCTGTCATACATCCTAGTTATACCCGGATGTCCCGCGGTCGGTGAGTCATGGTTGTCTTTTAGTATTATAGGTATTTCGGTAGGCGTAGGAAATAGAATGTTGTTATGATATATATGTATTTTAATGCCTGTATTATGGAATAAGAAAGATAGAATATTATAAATTTTTGTGAAGGAAAATTTATTAAAAGGATCTTGAAAGTCAGATATGGCAAATTCCTTTTCTTCCATGTATAATGTAGTTAGCATATCACGGTAACTTTTGAGTAAATTAAAAATATCTTTGTAGCTAACGGAGTCATAATGATGAACTTTTAAGAATAAGTGTGTGTAAAGGTGTCTGTCATTCGAGGTGCTATAGTATGTGTAAAGTTCGCGTTCTACGTTACGTATGTCATTTAGGCTATTTTGTTTGTCAGATAAGTCAATTATTTCAGAACAATACGGGATTGAGTCGTCAAGGTCAATGGCCGTCGGATAAACAATCATTTTGCACTTTGTTTTTAGGTAGGATTCATTATGTTCTTCGATTACTGTGTCAGGGGTAAAAGTTTGTCGTTGGCTAATTTGTAAAAACTTGTCATAGGTTTCAGAAGTAGAAGGTGAGTCGTCTTCGAGGGTGAGAACAGGATTTCGGGACAAGGAGTCGGCGTTACAATTTAGTTTGCCCTTTTTGTAAGAAATTTCGTAATCAAATTCTTCGAGTTTTAGTCTCCAGCGAATTAATTTGGAACTAGGGTCTTTACAGTTAAAGAGCCACTGGAGCGGTTTGTGGTCAGTAATTATTGTGAATTTACGTCCATATAAGTAGGGCCGGAAAGTTTTGGTACCAAATATTATAGCTAGACATTCCTTTTCAGTCGTCGAATAGTTTCCTTCGGATTTATTGAGTGTCCTAGAAGCATATGCAATGGGAAGGTCTTTCCCTATTTCACCTTGAGATAGAACGGCAGAAATAGCGTAGTTGGATGCGTCAGTGGTAAGGAGGAAGGGTTTAGAAAAGTCAGGGTATTGTAGTATAGGGGCAGTAGTAATTTTGTCCTTGAGTGAGTCAAACGCAGTTTGTTGTTCTAGCAGCCAATTAAACTGTGTGTCTTTTTTCAAAAGAGATGTCAGGGGCTTAGTAATGTTAGAGAAATTGTTAATGAAGCGACGATAATATCCTACGAGGCCTAAGAATGATTTGATATCGCGTGCATTTTTCGGAACTGGGAACTTACGAACACACTCGACCTTTTTAGGATCTGGTTTGACACCTTGATCTGATATTATATGACCCAAGTACTGTACCTCTTTTCGTAGGAATTCGCTCTTATCAGGTTGAAGTTTTAAGTTATGGTTGCGCAATTTTTCGAAAACTAGTTTCAATTTTGACACATGACTGTCAAGGTCTCCGCTAAATACTACGATGTCATCCAAATATGTATAGCAGTGAATACCTTGAATGCCTGAAAGAACTATGTTCATTAGGCGTTGAAAGGTTGAAGGCGCGTTTTTAAGGCCAAATGGCATCCTATTAAACTGGTAATGACCTGATAAGCTCGAACCCCCCGGTATGCTGAAGGCTGTTTTCTCGGCATCTTTTTCCATGGTAATTACCTGGTGGAAAGAAGATGCCAAGTCGAGGGTAGTGAAGTATTTACTATGCCCTAGTTGGTCGAGTATGTCGGTGATGTTCGGAATGGGGTAGGCATCCCCTATGGTTATTTCATTCAGTTTTCGATAGTCAATAACAATGCGCCACTTTGGTTTTCCGGAAGCGTCTTGTTTCTTTGGTACAACCCAAATAGGGGCTGACCAAGGTGAAATAGATGGTGATATTATTCCTTGATCTAACATATTTTGAACTTGCTTGCTGACCTCGTCTTTGTGGCACTCTGGAAACCGGTAAGTTTTGGCGTGAATGGGAGTCTGTGACGTAGTACGTATTTCATGACATAAGGTATCGGTAGCAGTTAGTTTGTCACCTTCTAGGTAAAATATATCATGATATTCCGAACAAAGTTTACGTAAGGCGTTTTCTTCCTCGCGGTTAAGATGATCACATCTTAATAAGGTTTGTACTTGTCTGTCTCTGTCTAAGTTAGTATAATGATGAGTAGTATTAATGCTGTCGCAAAAACTAGGTAAGGGTGAGTTGATTGAACTATCTTGGATATAGGCTACAGGCTCTAGGGTTAATTGTAAGGGCCCTAAAATACATTCGTTTTCCGACGTATTTAAAACAGAAATATTGATTTTATTGTTAGGTTTAACTTTCGTGAGACATTTAGAGAAATATAATTTGGGATATTCATTTAATTGTGTAGTGAGAATTAGGCCTTCGGTGATTTCTGGATTGGTCACGGAACACTCAATAAACATTTCGCATCGGCCAGGAATTACATATGTTCCGTCAACAAATTTTAGGTTAAAGTATGTCTCACATGAATTAGAAACCTTTAGTTTCAGCTCGCGGTACAAAATGCTTGCGTTATAAAGAGACAAGAAATTTGACCCAATTATACCATCATATATTAAGTTTACAGTATTAACGACATGAAATGTGAAGGGAAAATCTTCGCTATTAATTATCATTGTAAGATTTCCTTTAGTTTCTGAATACGAATTAATATCATTAATACCCTTGAATTTTAAGGTCTGAGGTTGTAATTTAGGACTTTTTGATAAGCTAGTTTGTTTGACTAGGCAAATTGAACTGCCTGAATCGACTAGAAATTTAAGTGGTTTATCTGAGTGTGATGTGGTAACTTCAATAAAAGGAAGTGGCGACTTTTTACAGTTTGAGATATCATAAATTGTTGGAAACTCTAAAGGTTCTTCAATAAAATTATCGATTACTTGATTTCGACTCAAATGTAGCTGATTTTGAGATTGAATACGTAAATCTGAGTGAGACAAAGTAGGCTTAATTTCAGTATCAGGGATTTTTTAATTAGTACAATTCTCGATTTTAGTATTGGCGCACAACTTAGTAGGACTTGAACCGTTTTGGCTACTCGGGTCAGTAATTACCGAGAAAGAGATATTCGAATTGGCAAACTGGTGGCTGTTTTTAGTGCCTATGTCGTAGCAATAATTATGAGGTCTATGATTAGACTTAGAACTGGGACTCAAAGTTAGATTTTTACTGTTATTGGAACCAGTATTTATTTTATAAAATTTTTCATTCGACTTAGAATTAGGATACGTATAATTAGAATTGTAATACGATTTAGTAGTATAGGATTCAGAGGAATTAGTAGATTTAGGAGAATTAGTAAATTTCGTAGAATTTGTAGAATTAGTAGAATTTGTAGATTCAGTAGAATTTGTAGATTTAGTAGAATTTGTAGAATTAGAAGATTTCGTAGAATTAGTAGATTTAGGATGATTTGTGGATTTAGAAAAAATGGAATTATTTGGTAAATTATTTACCTTTGTCGAAGTAGGTAACAAACTTGAGTTTATAACATTTGTCACTTCTGTGTCATTATTTATTCTATGATTAAAAACTGCAGACATACGGTGACACGATCCCGATGCCTGACTTATCAGTTTAAATTACTGTCTGTGTCTTGTTCACGTGGGATCGGCGTACTCGGCATTTCTATCGCAACCTGATGCGCCTGTTGAAACGTGTTGTTACGCCTTGAATTGTTATATTGGCGTTTTCGACATTGAGAAATATCGTGTCCCACGTTTTTGCAATACCTACAAATAACTGGCGAACTGGTCTGTCTTGGGGTTTGGAAGTGACGTGGAGGGGTGGATGTTGATGGGCGATTTGAGAATGATGATGGCCCTTGTGAGGGTCTCTGAGGATTAGGCGCGTTTTTGGGTAAGGGCTGGAAGGGTTTCGACACATAATTATATATTTTTTCTTCCTCGATAGCTATACTGTCTGCCGCGTTTAGGCTATCGGGTTGTCGACATCGAACAATGTTACTGAGTCGTGAATTAAGGCCTATTGAAAATGAAAATAATGCTAGGTCTTCTGTCATGGCTATGCGACCGGGCAGCTCCCTTTTTAAGGAGTCTGAATTATGTATTTCTGATTGCAGATCTGTGAGACAGGTTTCAACTCGAAGTGCGAATTGGGCTACAGACTCCGACGGTAACTGTTTACATGACTGTAGCTCTAATAATAAATGATTGTAGTGTTTGCGATCGCCGAAATTTTGTTTTAGCGTTGCTTTTAGTTCGTCAAAACTATCGATTATTTTGTTTGAACAAGCAACTTGGGCTTTGCCTTCGAGTTTGGAAATAATGTATTTTAGTAATAAGTCCTTTTGACTTTTGGATGCTAAATTTAGGGCGTTTTGACAATTGGTTAAGAACGCTGTCAAATTCTCGCGTTGTCCACTATATGAGTTTACGAAGTTACAGAGAACATTGATTGGGTATTGTTCTGAAAGCACTATTTCCGATTTATCACTCTTTGTCGACATTTTGAAAGTGAGACTTTATAATTATTTTAGAAAACGCGTAAATTTATTAAAGAATAGTATAGGTAATGGACAAAACAACTAATAAAATGTTGGACTCACAAGAACGGCAGGAATAGTTTCATCACTTCAGTCAGGTGGGGGCAGCGGTAGGTCACCACAAAAAGGCGGCAACAGCAGCAACGGCAGGAACAGCGTCAACGGCTACAGCAATGGCAGCAGCAGTGGCGGCAACACCAGCAGCGAGGATGGTAAGAATCAGCGTTGGAACTAGAGTGGCACAGGTGTCTCGGTAGCGCAGCTCTTGAGCCACAAACGAGTCTGAGGCGAAGTAGGCCGTCTGGACGTTGGGTCTAAGGCTCTTAACAGAGGGCGGCAGCAGCAATGATTCTTCAGGGTTGCGTGGAGACGGCAATACAGTAGGTGACGGGTTATTTGATTCACAACTTATGTGTCTTTGCAAACTTTGAAGTCTGATATATAGCACTTTCACCTTTATAACTAGTTAGTGACACTTTACCCTTTTAGCACTAATTAATTTTGTTTGACCCGTACGAAATACCAGTTACATTCGATTCAACTGGTATCCCACTTCTGACACCACTGTTACGGGCTGGGTCAGGAGTTAGTTTTTAAAAAAAATATTTTTATACTGCTAGAGTTTATTGAAATGGAAATAGAATTAGAAAATACAAATAAACTTGGAAATATAGAATAAACGTGGAAAAACGTCCGGTCACGACGAAATAGAATATAAGACTGATTAATTATATTACTTAAAAGAATAAAGTTAACAGGACAGACGTTATGTCAGCATTTTCGTGACAATAGCCTTACGGAGCAAATGTATTTATAACAGTACTATAGCATGGCCCGGGCCTTACGCGTAGACACCGTCTCTCACGTTCCTCCTCTCACTCGTCCCGATGGCACTACTGCCTTCGAAGTCGAAGAGAAAGCCGAATGCTTCGCCGACAGCATTGCCGCACAATGCTCGCCCAGCACGCAACCTGCTGATCCCTCACACATCCAGGCGGTGGAGGACGAAATCCTTCGCAGAGACTCTCTCCCCATCACCGCCGACCCTGTCACAGTCTCTAATGACGAAATCTTGCTTCTCATTAGAAATCAAAAGTCCAAAAAGGCTCCGGGTGCGGATGGAATTTCCAACCACGCACTTAAGCACCTACCTCAACAGATGCTTACCTTGTTAGCTATCATTTTCAATGCCTGCTTCGACCATAGCTACTTTCCAAAAGCTTGGAAAGAAGCGACAGTCATAGGCATTCCCAAGCCGGGCAAACCTCTGAACGTCCCGGCTAATCACAGACCCATCAGCCTCCTCAAGGCAATGTCTAAACTTCTCGAGAGAGTCATACTCTCTCGAATGCGGAACCATCTGTTTCCAACGGATGGCGATCCTCTCATTATTCCCCATCAGTTCGGCTTTCGCGCTAAACACTCCTGCCCTCAGCAAGTCCACCGAATCGTCGAGTATATACTTGACGGTTTCTATCCGCGTCGTTATAAAACAGTCGCGGTTTTCTTTGACGTAGCCAAGGCTTTCGATAAAGTCTGGCACAGCGGTCTCGTTTATAAACTCTACAAGATAGGCTTACCGGATCGCCTAGTCAGGTTATTAGCGTCGTTTCTCAAAGACCGTACGTTTCGATTTAAACACGAAGGCACGCTTTCTGCACCTCGTCCCATAAAGGCTGGAGTCCCTCAAGGCTCAGTCCTCGCCCCTCTGCTGTACACCGTGTACACCAACGACATTCCCATCCCGCCGAAAGGCGTCGAACTCACCCTCTTTGCCGACAACACCGCACTCTATACCAAAGGCCACAGTGTTCGGCACCTTGTAACCAGACTCCAAAAGGCCGTAAACGCCCTTGGTGTATGGTTTCAAAAATGGCGCATCGATGTGAACCCTGAAAAGAGTTCTGCGATGCGCTTCGACCACAAACGCCGTCGTCCCGCTGGCGATCCCTACGTTCGAATGTTAGGCATTCCCATCCCCTGGAAGCGCAGTACTAAATACTTAGGCGTCACATTAGATCCGACGCTTTCTTTCAAGCCACACGTCGAAAGAGTTTCGAAACTCGCTCGTCACTATTTAGTCCGCCTAAATAGCATGTTAGGTAGAAAAAGTAAAATGTCCTTCAGAAACAAACGTACACTTTACAAGGTCTGCGTTAGACCCGTCATGACGTATGCCTCGCCAATCTTTGCCCACGCCAAACCCTCCCTCCTGCACAAACTGCAGGTAGTTCAAAACCTCTTTTGCCGCCGGGCCACAAACGCACCGTGGTACGTGCGTAACGCGGACTTGCATAGAGATCTTGAACTGCCTACAGTACAACAACATCTCAAAACACTCTCTGAAGCGTTTTTCAAACGCTCCGAAACCCATCCCAATCCTCTAGTTCGTGATTCAGTCTCATATACTACTCCTGTGTTAGACTCGAAGTTCAAAGCCGCTAGGCCTAGAAATGCGCAAGCGTACTCATCCACCAGACTGTCACGCGATCTCGAGGCCCTTCTGGCCGCAAATTCTAATTCTAACGTAAATTCTAATTCTAACGTAAATCCTAATTCGAACGTAAATGCGAATTAACTCAATTTTATTTTGCAATTTTTTAATTTTTGTTTTAATTATTGATTTTCATTTTGAGCACCTTCAGTGCTATGTATTAACCTTCAGTGCTTTGAGCACCTTCAGTGCTATGTAATCCCAGCGGGTGACCCCTTCTGGGCCCCGCTAGCGCGGCCTCTTTCTCCAATTGGCCGTCGCTCAGATGAAGGCTGAGTGGCAAAAATGCACGAGCCGACAGGGGGTTTTTAGTGGGTATGGTTCTGGTAGGCGTCGGGACGAGTCCCACATAACTTTGGAATCGCGCCAGAGTATGCGTCAGGGCATTTTTATCCTCCTGCCCTTCCCGCTGAGGGGAACAAAAAAAAAAAAAAAAAGGCTGGCGCTTTCACCCGAACGTACGTCAGTACATATTTGATGGCCGAGTGGCGTAGCCCTGCCTCATAAGCCGGATGTCCAAGGTTCGGTTGTACAACATTTGTGTGATAAACATATTATTTATGTACCATGATATTTATATATGTATGTATATTCTGGGTTCCTCTCCAATTCGCTGTATGGTAATCCATAACACAAGCTCGGCTTACATTAAATATTTATCATTTATTGGACTTTGCCGCTCGGCTGCGCGAATTAGTTCCAGGCCGAGTATGTGTGTAGCACCCCTAACAGAATACAACCTACTCCTTATTACTCCTACCTTATTCAACTGGTAATCTTTAAACTAGCACATTTACTACACTAACACCATACAGATAACAATAATTACATCCATTTTGCTTCATTGGCCGCTCTACATACATTTTAAACAGCATTATCCTTGGCAATAAACATTAATAGATGATTTCGGTGAACTACTAGTGTATGTTATTCTATTTGGGACATTTGAATTTAGAAGAAACATCAAAGATGTAATGCGTAAGTGTAGAAGCGTAAGGTGGAGGACTGGACCTTGCTGAGATTTGGCTGAGACCCAGTCTGTAGCCGAGATTCGTTTGTACGTTTTCCGGTCTTGTGTCATTATACTAGGGGAAGACGATACTAGGGATTCAAATGCGCAGTTTGAATTCCTTGTCCCGTCGTTCTCTATTATTGGTTATGGAGGGCGACGACTGGATACCGCATTAACTCGTAAACGGGTGCCGTTTGAGGGTGTTCATCGTTTGGATACTTGGGGGAGGGAGACTTGCCAAGCTTACAGATGCAGATAAGAATAATTTTGTGTAGACATAAAGAGACTCTGTAATTTAATTTTGAAAAAAATGTACTTTCTTGCCAGTTCTTCTGCACGAAGGTTTTTCCGAACTAGTGGTAGAGTCATGTTTTATTTGTCGTCAATAAGAAATGTTGAGAAATAAATATTTGAATTTTAATTTGAAACAATAACTTTAGTGGTCGGGTCTTTTCATTTGTCGAATTCTCCAGGTTTTAATTTTATTTCATACAGTATTTTTTACTAGAAAATTAGATTCATACATTTACTTAGCGCGAGAATAGAATACTAACATACTGTTTAGTTTAAATAAAATCATGAACTCAAAAAATAAACCAACAAGAAAGAACCCTAAACAGCCTCGTCATTATCCCTTTTTACCCAACTATTGTCAAAGGGCCATGTGATTCTCACAATGCAACAAAGAACTATTTTACCCTTAACGTTAAAAGGCGTAATATCCCTTCGAGTATGTCATCAAAGGTTATTGCCTTCACTTTAAAAGGGACATTAAAGGTTTTAAAACAAATTATTTTTAAAAGAGTTTTTTTTTTCTTTAAACGGTTATAGCAGTTTTATGAGAAAACAAGATATTAAAGTAAAAATTTATTGGTATTTGAAAAGGGTTGAAAGGTTTATAATATCCATTTTACAACATCGTTCATAAAAAGGTAAAAACACAAATACATAAAAAAGATAAATAATAAAATTGTTACTTATACTACAGTATTCGAAAAGTAGTGAGAATGACGTAGTAATGGGGGTACTTGAAAAAAAAAATTGTCACGAAAAGATTAGGTCTTTGTCATAAGACCCTCTAATAATTAGTTAGTATTTGTTTGTAAAGTGTCGATAACTCTCGCTAAAAATTGATAAAATTGAAATCCGTGCGGTGATATAATACTTTTGCTTGAAAAATTTTACTACGGAATAAATTTTGAGAGATTAACGTGAGACGTTGGAGGGGTCTGCTTCTATATATTCCACAGTGGCTTAGTGGCGTGCAGAGTTTAAACGAGATAGAACATCGGTTAAAGATGACCAGCGCTCGGGCCACCCTTCGACGTCAGTCACTGAGGAAATGGTCGAAAAATTGAAAAAATTGCTGGATGATCACCGTGTTTCAATCCTTTTTATAGCTGAAGAGTTGAAGATTTCAAATGGTAGTGTGCATAGCATTTTGCAAGATCATTTAGGAATGAAAAAGGTATCCACGCGTTGGGTCCCGAGTATGCTAACGGACGCACAAAAGCAAACGCGACTCATATTTCAAAGAGCTCCTTGGAACTTTTTCAACGAGATCCTGATCTTTTTTTGGCTCGATTTGAAACAATGGATAAAACATGGCTCCATCATTATTATCCAGAAACGAAACAACAGTCAATGTCCTGGAAAACACCGTCATCTCCCACACCAAAGAAATTCAAGACTCAACCATCTGCCGGCAAGATCATGGGCTCAGTTTTTAGGGACAGCCAGGGGCTGATAATGATTGACTACCTTGAACATGGTACCAATATCACAGGAATTATCTTCGCATAAAAAGTTCCGCCAGGAAATCCTTGAAAAGCGTCGAGGAAAACTGGCGAAAAGAGTTTTGTTCCATCAGGACAACGCGCTGGCGCACAAGTCTGCAGTTGTCATGGCAGCAATCCAAGATGCTCACTTTGAGACCCTCGATCATCCGCCATATTCACCAGACTTGTGACTTGTGACACCAGACTCCTAGTGATTTCTACCTATTCCCGCGTTTGAAAGAACACTTGAGGGGCACAAAATTTGAAGGTGCCGTAAACGATTTTTTAAATACTCAAGATGCAGATTAAAAAAAGGGAATTTTGGCTCTAGAAAAGGATTTGCTAAATGTATTGACCTAAAGGGTGATTACGTCGAAAAATTAAATAATATGAAAAAAATTCATTTTCTAACATAGCTATTCTCATTACTTTTTGAAAGCCCCTCGTATCTAGGTTTAAGAAAACACGTCAAAGATTTCACCTCTAGCCGAAAGAGGAGATAATGCAGGTAAAAGTGGCCAGTGCGACAAAACGCCAATTTCATATGTAAGAATCTAATATTTCCATAACGAAATCTTAAGTTTTAACCTTAGCATAAGACGGCAAGATTATCATGGCTCAAGGATTTTAATTATCCTTTGAACTCTTTTTGTAGCCATATTTTATAAGAGCCGTATTTGGATATAAGCTTAAAGTTTTTAGAAATAAAATAGGTACATACTTTGACACATTAGCAATTTATAACTGCGATAATGAACTCTATGTGATATTTCAACAATATTACTTTAACACATGTTGAATGTTTTGTAATAGGTTAACGAAACCATAAAACCTTATAGCATCTACAACCGGCATTAAACAGATTTGAAGAGATTAAAGTTAAAATAAAATGAAAATTTAGGGTTTTACCACACCAGTCTACATCGACGTCGATCGATGTAGATTGGTCTGGTAAAACTGTCGATCGACGATCGATCGATTGGTGTGGTAACACCCATATTCCTCCATAAATAAGTATTGGATCAAAAGAGCTTTTGTCTTTGTGTTTGCTTTTTTTAAACTATAGTCATAGCGAGCAAACGAGCGCCGGACCCACCTGGTAGTAAGTGTTATCCGCGCCCACGAACTCCATTCGTCGTAGCTGATTTATTTATTAACAGTGATTGTATCTCGACTGCATTGGCAACCGTAGGCTTCAGATGAAATTGCTTTAAAATGGCTGTTCCTTGTCTTTGATCGGAATACAACCACGGAAACGAGATTATCATGGCGGTCGAAATAGGAAGGACTTTAGTACTGCTCCAGACGAAATCGTAATAAAGAAACTCTTTTAACACCCGATCTGTAAAATACTCATGTTATATGCAAATATCTTACTGTACTGTCTACTAAAAACAATAAGTATTGAATAAAACACGCAAACGTAAGACTGCCAGAATTTTTCAAATAAATAGAATTTAAAAAGGACAAACATTTTTGGCAACACCACTTGGCACAGGTAGCACTGGCAACTTAGAAAAACGTATGCAAATTTTGAAATTTGAATATGCTCATTCGAAATCCACACACAATTGGCGGGGAAATTTCATTTCACATAACCTTATTCTAGCCACGTACATTTCTCGCGACAAATCTAAATGGTTGAACATTTAAAATTAGAATTCCGTGCGAAGCCCTTTTACCTATTGTCTGCGCGAAATATCCTTTAATTATGTCGGCCCTCAGGGTTTTTTTTAATGGTACAAGTTGAAAACGGTTTATAGACCTGTTGATTTCTAAATGATTATATACATTCAACATGCACAACAACTTTTATATAATGAATCCTGAAAACTTAAGGAAATATAATCAATATGTTTTTTATAGACCAGAAAATAAACAATGCATTCATTTGTTTGATATTGCAACTTATTAGTATACGGAGGGTTGCACTATGTACCATACAGTGTATGTACCATGTTACAGTGCCATATAGAAGCCGTTATAGCTCCAGTTAAGTCAAATTGCAATATGGGAGATAGCATTTGAGCAACAATGAAAATGACGTCATAGCTGACGCTAACAATTACCGATCGATTTTGATTGGTGAATGCTGTAGATTTGGTCAAGTTAACTGTCAAAATATAGAGAATATGAATGTTAATAATGACGAATAATAACATGGTGCAACATACAACTGTTGTATTCTACTGTCATTGCTATTGTTTTGTTAAAGGTAATTTTGATTAAAACAATAACTGAGCTTTTGGTGCAACTCTACATAAGGTCATGAGATGTCCAGATTTTTAATAATTCTATCTTTCTTTCAAACGGTTTGGTCACACAAAATATATTTCTATGATAATTCTTTAGGCCCATTGTAAACTTTTTTGGATACTCAGCTGTAGGAATAGTTTTGAAGATGTCGAACTGCATCTAGCTTAGACAAAACCTATACTTAGAAGTAATGGTTATACTGCACATCAGCCACAATCATATGCAGACTGCCTTTGTTTAAAGTTGAAATTAATGCAAAAATCCACCTCAATCAAAAGTAGTCGATCTTTCTGGATGGTATAGCGGTAGTAGTTAGATCTTTGTTAAATCCTTCCTAATTAGACCGCCATAATAATCATATTTACGCGGCTGTTAAAGGGTTCCGGTTAAAGGGAAATATCAGCCAATGCAATTACTGGAACAACGGCAATTTCAACTGAACTTATCAACAACGTATCATTAGTAATAATCAACTACCCTAATCACAATTATTATTTATTAATATAACACCCAGGACTAATGATGTCTATGGACGCGGTTGCCACTCACCATCAGATTAGCAATGAGCTGATTTGCCAGCTGTAACATATTATAAACCATGAATTATCCTCTAATTCTTACGAACTACACCATACAGACAGAGTTGACTGTAAACACGTTCATTTATGCACACAGGACAAATTCAGCTCTTCATATATCTATACAGGGTTCAAACAAAATTAATGTTTTCAAACACGTACTGAATTTAAATCGTTAGCAAATTTCCCAGTTTAAAATAATGGGACTACTTTTTTGGCATTATTATGCGGGAACATTTAGGTGGTTAATTGTGTACCAGCTTTAGGCATTAAAACGTTACATAATCATAATATTTTACGGTGTTTGTTTATTTGTCTTAGGCATGGGATTGACGTATAAAGTAATAGTTGACGAGTCGACAAAAAGAAGCTAAAAGATTTACAGAAGATCACCAAGCTGAAAAGTAAGTCTAGGTGACGGTAATAGCAAAAATAACAAAAAAATTTTTCCCAAAAAACATTCTCAACTTCAAGATAATAAATACAACTAAAAACTTTTAGTATTAAGAGCGCTCAAAAAAGTTTCTAGTTTAGGATACTTTTCATGTATTATTGATACAGAGAAAACTCTTGTTTGTCTTTCAAAATATTTAAGATCTATTTTGCATTTCTAGCACCAGAAACTGGCGTAATAAAAATAAATTTTAAAAAGTTTTGTACTTAGTAGTTATATTTATAATAAAACTTTACCAAAACAATCTTCTTTGAATTTTGCAAACACAGTGTACTTGTGTGGCTCATTGTAATTTGCATTGGCAAAAAACGTGTACAAATGGGCCGATATTATATTGACGTGTTTCCCTAAGATCATATTTCACTGTACTAGGACACTCAGAAAGTTTTGAGAAAAAAAAATTATGTATGGAACGCTAGCGAGTTATAATTTATTTTGAAAATTTGATTATTTAAAACTAAAAATATATTTGTTCTTAATTTAAATTTCCCTCTAAATGTTTTTACCAGCCTTATGAAACTATTGTGTGTCATAGAAAAATGGATCAGCGTCGGGAACATTTTCGAGGTTGCTTAAATTTTAAGGATGAAGAAAGAAGTATATTCGTCTTTTGAAGAGATTCAACACAATCTTCAAATTGGATCAGGAAGTGTTCATGATATTTTACGCAACTATCTTTGCGTAAGGAGGATTGTTTTGCGCTAGGTACCCCACAAAATCACCGATGCTCAGAAGCAGGTGCGCGTGGAATGGTGCTATGATATGATTGATAAATAAAAAGCAGGTTCTTGCCGCCATGTTTACAATATCATAAAAGGTGACAGATCTTGGATTTATCAATATGATTCAGGAAAAAACTGCCAGGCAACAGTACGGCTGTTTCAAAACGAACCAAAGCCTTCGAAAGTGAAACGATTGAGAAGCGCTGGAAAAGTTTTGGTCGCCAGTTTTTTATCTTTAACGGGGTATTTAGTATCAATTCCCTGAAGAAACTAAAGTAGCATCAAAGCAGAGTGGTACAATAACAAATGCTTGCCAGAGATGTTTGCTGCTGCGAGCAACAAGCGACGGAACACGGGACTCCAAGGTATTTTGCTCCGACAACGTCCCGCGCACTCCACGGGGGTTTCTAAACATCACACCATCTGCCTTGTGCTTGCAAAATGTGCTTTGAAAATTGGTTAAATTGGTTCAGACCCATGAAACTTTATGTAGACGTTAGTGGAGAGTTCTTTGAAAAGATGTAACATAAAATATTAACGATAGAGCATTTTTATTTTTTCCTCAAGAGTGTCCTACGTATATTTAATAGTTCTAAAAATATTTCTTAAATATTCACTTATCTCTTGACTTAATGAAAGCAAAGGAATATAAACGACAACACTCTAGAACGGTAACAACTGCAGCTATTGAAAGTCTATTATTCAACAGCATCATAACATAATTATGTACGAGTACTCCAAATTTAGGTCCAAGGTCCAAGGATTTCGTGAAAAGAAAGTTCACAGCATCGTTGACTATATACATAATGGCCTTTATCCAAAGCGGTTGAAGACGATTGCGTAACCCTCCCTTCTATACAAACTACAGATAGTCCAGATTTTCTTTTGTCGCAGGACCTCGTGCGCACCCTGGTATGAGCGTAACGCGGACCTGCAAAGAGATCTTATACTAACTATAGTTCAACAAAATCTCAAGAGGCTCTCGGGCACTTTTTTCAAGCGTTCTGAAGAGCATCCCAATCATTAAGTTAACGGGGTAGTTTCATATACTGCTCCATGCCCATCGAAGTACAAAGTTCGTGACCTTGGTCTATGCCCAAACCGACCGTCGCTCCGATGAAGAATTTAAGGCCAAGTAGGCCAGAGCCATACAGGTGGTGTTCAGTGGGTAGGTACTCTGTGAGTCCCACATTACCAATCTAAATGGTTGAACATTTAAAATTAGAATTCCGTGCGAAGCCCTTTTACCTATTGTCTGCGCGAAATATCCTTTAATTATGTCGGCCCTTAGGGTTTTTTTTAATGGTACAAGTTGAAAACGGTTTGTAGACCTGTTGATTTCTAAATGATTATATTCATTCAACATGCACAATAACTTTTATATAATGAATCCTGAAAACTTTAGGAAATATAATTTAATATGTTTTTATAGACCAGAGAATAAACAATGCATTCATTTGTTTGACATTGCAACTTATTAGTATATGGAGGGTTGCACTATGTAACAGTATCATAAAGAAGCCGTTATATCTCCAGTTAAGTCAAATTGAAATATGGGAGATAGCATTTGAGCAACAATCAAAATGACGTCATAGCTAACGCTAACAATTACCGATCGATTTTGATTGGTGAATGCTGTAGATTTGGTCAAGTTAACTGTCAAAATATAGAGAATATGAATGTTAATAATGACGAATAATAACATGGTGCAACATACAACTGTTGTATTCTACTGTCATTGCTATTGTTTTGTTAAAGGTAATTTTGATTAAAACAATAACTGAGCTTTTGGTGCAACTCTACATAAGGTCATAAGATGTCCAGATTTTTAATAATTCTATCTTTCTATCAAACGGTTTGGTCACACAAAATATATTTCTAAGATAATTCTTTAGGCCCATTGTAAACTTTTTTGAATACTCAGCTGTAGGAATAGTTTTGAAGATGTCGAACTGCATCTAGCTTAGACAAAGCCTATACTTAGAAGTAATGGTTATACTGCACATCAGCCACAATCATATGCAGACTGCCTTTGTTTAAAGTTGAAATTAATGCAAAAATCCACCTCAATCAAAAGTAGTCGATCTTTCTGGATGGTATAGCGGTAGTAGTTAGATCTTTGTTAAATCCTTCCTAATTAGACCGCCATAATAATCATATTTACGCGGCTGTTAAAGGGTTCCGGTTAAAGGGAAATATCAGCCAATGCAATTACTGGAACAACGGCAATTTCAACTGAACTTATCAACAACGTATCATTAGTAATAATCAACTACCCTAATCACAATTATTATTTATTAATATAACACCCAGGACTAATGATGTCTATGGACGCGGTTGCCACTCACCATCAGATTAGCAATGAGCTGATTTGCCAGCTGTAACATATTATAAACCATGAATTATCCTCTAATTCTTACGAACTACACCATACAGACAGAGTTGACTGTAAACACGTTCATTTATGCACACAGGACAAATTCAGCTCTTCATATATCTATACAGGGTTCAAACAAAATTAATGTTTTCAAACACGTACTGAATTTAAATCGTTAGCAAATTTCCCAGTTTAAAATAATGGGACTACTTTTTTGGCATTATTATGCGGGAACATTTAGGTGGTTAATTGTGTACCAGCTTTAGGCATTAAAACGTTACATAATCATAATATTTTACGGTGTTTGTTTATTTGTCTTAGGCATGGGATTGACATATAAAGTAATAGTTGACGAGTCGACAAAAAAAAGCTAAAAGATTTACAGCAGATCACCAAGCTGAAAAGTAAGTCCAGGTGACGGTAATAGCAAAAATAACAAAAACATTTTTCTCAAAAAACATTCTCAACTTCAAGATAATAAATACAACTAAAAACTTGTAGTATTAAAAGCGCTCAAAAAATTTTCTAGTTTAGGATACTTTTCATGTATTATTGATACAGAGAAAACTCTTGTTTGTCTTTCAAAATATTTAAGATCTATTTTGCATTTCTTGCACCAGAAACTGGCGTAATAAAAATAAATTTTAAAAAGTTTTGTACTTAGTAGTTATATTTATAATAAAACTTTACCAAAACAATCTTCTTTGAATTTTGCAAACACAGTGTACTTGTGTGGCACATTGTAATTTGCATTGGCAAAAAACGTGTACAAATGGGCCGATATTATATTGACGTGTTTCCCTAAGATCATATTTCACTGTACTAGGACACTCAGAAAGTTTTGAGAAAAAAAAATTATATATGGAACGCTAGCGAGTTATAATTTATTTTGAAAATTTGATTATTTAAAACTAAAAATATATTTGTTCTTAATTTAAATTTCCGTCTAAATGTTTTTACCAGCCTTATGAAACTATTGTGTGTCATAGAAAAATGGATCAGCGTCGGGAACATTTTCGAGGTTGCTTAAATTTTAAGGATGAAGAAAGAAGTATATTCGTCTTTTGAAGAGATTCAACACAATCTTCAGATTGGATCAGGAAGTGTTCATGATATTTTACGCAACTATCTTTGCGTAAGGAGGATTGTTTTGCGCTAGGTACCCCACAAAATCACCGATGCTCAGAAGCAGATGCGCGTGGAATGATTGATAAATAAAAAGCAGGTTCTTGCCGCCATGTTTACAATATCATAAAAGGTGACAGATCTTGGATTTATCAATATGATTCAGGAAAAAACTGCCAGGCAACAGTACGGCTGTTTCAAAACGAACCAAAGCCTTCGAAAGTGAAACGATTGAGAAGCGCTGGAAAAGTTTTGGTCGCCAGTTTTTTATCTTTAACGGGGTATTTAGTATCAATTCCCTGAAGAAACTAAATTAGCATCAAAGCAGAGTGGTACAATAACAAATGCTTGCCAGAGATGTTTGCTGCTGCGAGCAACATGCGACGGAACACGGGACTCCAAGGTCTTTTGCTCCGACAACGTCCCGCGCACTCCACGGGGGTTTCTAAACATCACACCATCTGCCTTGTGCTTGCAAAATGTGCTTTGAAAATTGGTTAAATTGGTTCAGACCCATGAAACTTTATGTAGACGTTAGTGGAGAGTTCTTTGAAAAGATGTAACATAAAATATTAACGATAGAGCATTTTTATTTTTTCCTCAAGAGTGTCCTACGTATATTTAATAGTTCTAAAAATATTTCTTAAATATTCACTTATCTCTTGACTTAATGAAAGGAAAGGAATATAAACGACAACACTCTGGAACGGTAATAACTGCAGCTATTGAAAGTCTATTATTCAACAGCATCATAACATAATTATGTACTCCAAATTTAGGTCCAAGATAGTTATCCCGGTATAGACAAGCATTTGAGGCATGAAAACAAATATTTGTATGTGAACGAACTTATAGTATAGGTAGAACTCAATGGTACATAATTTAACCGCAAATTTAGTGACCGCGGTCTTTAATGCAGGAATATGGTATCACAACGCTACAGTTAATAAGTATTTGTCTATTTACACTCGTACATACTAGATCGTGGTCCATATTTAATAAGGGATAATGTATCGATAGAGGGCGAGTGCCTTCCTCATAGACGCCCTAACCCACATTCCTCCGTTGTCTCACACCACCGTCTTTGAGGACGAGGAGAAAGTTGAATGCTTTGCGGATAGGTAGATAATGCTCCGGGAGCGGATGGAATTTTCAACCATGCACTTAAGCACTTGCTCCAGCAAGCGCATACCTTGCTAGCAATAATCTTCAATACCTGCTTTGACCATAGATACTTTCAGAGACACTTACAGCATCAGTACTAGGCACTCCCAAGCCGGGTAAAGTCCTGATATTCACCTAGTCACAGACTCATGAGCATCCTCAAGGCCGTGGGTAAAATTCTGGAGAGAGTTATACTCCTTAGAATGAATCCATAGAAATCCAATCCATAGAAAAAATCCCAAGTCAATTAGGATTTCGTGCAAAGAAAGTTCACAGCATCGTTGACTATATACTTAATGGCTTTTATCCAAAGCGATTGAAGACGATTGCGTAACCCTCCCTTCTATACAAACTGCAGATAGTTCGGAATTTCTTTTGTCGCAGGACCTCGTGTGCACCCTGGTATGAGCGTAACGCGGACCTGAAAAGAGATCTTATACTAACTATAGTTTAACAAAATCTCAAGAGGCTCTCGGGCACTTTTGCAAGCGTTCTGAAGAGCATCCCAATCATTAAGTTAACGGGGCAGTTTCATATACTGCTCCATGCCCGTCGAAGTACAAAGTTCGTGGCCTTGGTCTCTACCCAAACCGACCGTCGCTCCGATGAAGAATTTAAGGCCAAGTAGGCCAGAGCCATACAGGTGGTGTTCAGTGGGTAGGTACTCTATGAGTCCCACATTACCATTTCAGCCGGCTGCCTGGTATAAAAGAGTTCTCCCCGGACCTCCCGTATTCGTACTGCGTTGCGATATTTTAATGTAGGTACGAGTAGGTACGAATAACATTTTAAATAAAAGGGAGTTAAAAGATTTTTAATACTGTTTACAAACGAACTGACGAGATCCACAACTGCGAGAATATGAAAATTTACGATGGCCAAGCTCATCAACAGTCACATCGGCAGCGGTTGTGAACGTAAATTTTACATCAATCCACATGGTTACCATCAAAGCCGTTATGAAGATATCGCAACCCAGGCTGTACCCATATTCCATGCATACAGCTAAAACACAAAAGCGTTCTATAGAACAAGCGTATCGTATAGTCTATACCAGTAAATAAATATAACATTATCAATCGCGCAAAATGCACCAAACATCAGCTATCACAAACCCATTAGCAAGACCTATTTCTCTTTCCCAGAAGAAAATAAAAAAGAAACATTGGATTGTGCCGAACAGAAATTACATTATAGGCACAATAAAAGCTTTGCCAAACGAAAAAAAAATGATAGAGTGTATGTCGTTATCGAAAAACTGGGTCGCACACGACGTAACACTAAGTAACAAAATTGAAATAAAAATATAACGGCTCCGAAGTCAACAAAGCACAAAATTAGTTTTAGTCGAGTATAGAGAAAAAACACGAACGCAGAAATTGCCGCAGAAATGGACTGTAGTGGTTTTGTGGAGGTGTTCGTATTATTGTCTGTGTGTTCGATCAGGAAGTTTTTATGCTTAGTTTTAAGAATGTGTACTTAAAAACTTTTATTATATTATTATATGGCGTCACCAACGTACAGCGGTTCGTGATAAAATCAAGCCAGTAAAGTTAACAATTCCTTAATGTAGTCTCATAAAATGAAATGTATGGATGTAGTATTTAGGAATATTTTGAATAAGTGTTTATCGAAAATTTTATATATTCAGGTATAATATATATTTATTTATTCTTAACATTGACAATTCTTTGTTCTTATTGACGTCTGACAAAGTATGACTCTACCACCAGTTCACAAAATTTCACGCATATAATGTTTTCAAAATCAATATACAGTAACTAATACAACAGGTTGATGAAGTTCCCAAAAAATTAGACTTCATCTCTCATATAGATACCATTGTAAAAAAATCCTCACAGTTACTAGGTTTCATAAAACGTAACACTAAAGAATTTTACCAGCGCACTTAGATGGTACTCTTTAAAGCACTGGTGCGTAGTCATTTGGAGTATGTCAGTACATTGTGGAACCCGTGGTATGCTGTTCATTCTCAGCGTGTGGAGGGGTTGCAGCGAGCGTTTGTATCTCAGGATATTTCACATCGGACACCCTACGATGAGAGTCTTTTGTTCTTTAAATTATCTTCTTTGCGAGATCAAAGCAAGGCAAACCCACGCTTCCTTTAGCCGTTAGCAATCTTATTAAAGCTAAGAACGCGGCTCTTCGGAGAGCCAAGAAATATCCCGCACGCGCCTATAGAACAGCTGCGAATCAGCTACAACGTAAAGTTAGGTCTTGCCTCGCGGAACTCCGAGACGCTCAGATGAACGATCTCATGGCGAATATCTCCCCGTCCCACCAAGCGTATTATAGTATGGCCCGAGCCTTACGCGACCCTCCTCTCACTCGTCCCGATGGCTCTATCGCCTTCGAAGTCGAAGAGAAAGCCGAATGCTTCTCTGACAGCGTTACCTCTCAATGCTCGCCCAGCACGCATCCCGCAGATAAGAATAGTTTTTTTGATCGATACTTTCTTTTGCCTATTGGCTAGGTGGTGAACTTCCATCTCACTTGGAGGCAAGTTATAATGAAGTCAAGAGTATTACACGACTAGAGGAATCTATTTAAAGTTGTTGACTTTGTGGATGTAAAAATATGGTAATGGCGACTGTAAGTTCTAATAAAGAATTACCTTCGTTCTTTTAATTACAGTGGCTCGATTTTCTGGTTTATATTTAGCAATTACACACACACACACACACACACACACACACACTCACACACGCATGCACATATACACACATTTGTATTATGGTGTTTAAATACAAAAGCCTATATAGCTGTCAACAAAAGAAACTCGGCTAACTCTTTAAACAAACATTGTACTTAACGAGAGTAAATCCGTTCGGACCATTCTCAAATCTGTGTCATCTCAATTTGATACAGATATGAATTTCGTAGACACTCTGGTGAAACAAAAACGAATATTGTATGCCTCTTTTGTTTTTAGTGTAAATTACACAATTACACCTTTTTTAACCGTTATATTTCGAAACGTCATAAAATAGGCAGAGCATATTTACTAATTCTTGTTTGTGAATAGTATAAATATTGGAAATAAAAATAATTAGGTATTGAATACATCGATTAAACTACTGTGTCAAAAGTGGCCAAAACTGGCGGAGTTGCCGTGCTTGAGTTTACTTGAATCGCTGTCGCTATATCAAATACCTGATATAGGTTCGCGACTTCACCCGCTTTACTCTTAATGTGTGGTTTTTGTACAAACTTTATCTTCCTGACTCTCTCTTTCCAAGAGAATCCTAGCTTCAATGGATACACCTTTAAGTAATGATAGATTCCGACTTGCCAAGGTAACCAACATGGAACTTATTATTATTTTTAATTCAATACGATACCTATTTCTTTTTATCTAATGAAATTTGAATATTTCAAGAAATTCATTGGTCACTATGAAACACACAATACAACAATTTTATTCAAGTCGAATTATCTGCTAATTAATGTAGTGAACGTTTGCATCTATTCCAAAAGAACGGTCTAATTGGAAAAATAGTGAACTGTTTCAAAACGATATCAATTTACGATAAACAGGAATATTCTGGAATTGTTGGAACCAGGTCAATTACAGAACAGAATAAAGTTAGTCCTGGTTAGTAATGATAGCAGTGGTTTTAAAATTTAAGTACTTCTTGAGATACTTTTCCTTTTTCGGGCAAATGAAATTTTTATTCATTTTAAATATAATGTTGTAACCACAGTTTATTGGATATTGTAAATCATGAATTTTGATTTATTTATTATGTTCTTAATAACAAGCTGGTGAATTGGTTATTAGACCATATTATTTTTATTACAAAAATGTCTAAGCAACACATATTTTTTCTAATTTATTAATCAATCATTATGTCGTTTTTTCCAAGTAAATAGTACTAAAGTAATTTTTTTTGTTCTAGCTGACATACTGGCTGGTTTCAAAAAAAAGTTCGGCTATCATTCGTTTTTTCACAAAATTTAAAGCGAATGCATGTTTTCGAATATTAATGCGTTTTCTTTGTGTGGCGTGAGTGTTGGAAATCACTTATTATTATTAATTTTTATTGATTAATTGAGAAAAATTTAATTGTAAGACATTGTTTGCGACATGGAGCGACGTCATTTGACCTCACACGAAATGCTAAGAGCCGTAAGGATGTTGGAAGTGGAAAGCAATCAATCTGAGGTAACACGATATTTTGGTGTCAACAGAAGCGTTACACTAGCACGGGAGATCCTGCCGAGCAGCACCCAGGCCGCGGAAGGAGTACAACCATTCGGCAACACCGATACATTCAACTGACCGCAAGACGTCAGCCGATGTTGACCGCCCGAGAGATAGGTTTAAAACACAAGAGGTGTTGTTTTTAGCACCCAAACCGTGTAAAATAGACTGCATGAGTACGGCCTACATGCACGACGACCAATTAGGTGCCCATCTATACGTCACGGGAACCACGCTCGTCGAAATGAACGGTGTAGAGAACACAAAACATGGACCCAGGAGCAATGGGATAAAATGTTATTTTGCGATGAGTCTTGATTTGGGTTTAGGCCTGATACTAGAAGGGTAAGAGTGTACCGTCGTCCTGGAAATACTGAGAGGCTGAGTTGCGTTCAAGAAGTTCATCCATACAACGGTTCAACAGTTATGGTATGGGCGGGTATTATGAAGAACAGAGGAACTGAGCTCGTTTTTGTAAATGGGAACATGAACGCTGCAAATTACGTTGAGGATGTTCCAAGGCCTAATATCCGTTCATTTGCAGAAACTCTTGGCTTCAATTTTACGATGATGCATGATGATGCGCGTTCGCGAGCAGCTTTACACACCGGGGAGTACTTGGCAAGGGAAAACATCCGGGTATTGCCTTGGCCTGCACAATCGCCAGACCTCAACCCCATCGAACACGCATGGGGCATGCTCCAGAGACGTTTTTAGAGGACTTAGACGGAGTGACAACATCCCGACAACTGATGGACTTACTAAAATTTCAATGGAAGCAATTGCCGCAGGATAAAATAAACAATCTCATTGATTCTATGAATAATCGGTGTCAGCAAGTTCTCAACAACAGAGACGGCTACTCTTTGTATTAAGTTATCCAATTTATTTTACGATAAATTAATTTGATAAAGTTTATAAAAAGTTTAGTTGCTTACGTATCTTAGTTTGTACTACGTATGATACAGTACTCGCAGTATTGTTAATTTATACTATTAAAATAAAAATTAATATAAAAACAATTGATTTTTTACTTTGAAAATACACTAAAGAAAAATATAAATAACAAAACACTAACGATTTAATGTAAAATACATTGTAATATTCAAATTTGTATATGTTGCTTAGACATTTTGATTTTTTTTTTGTTCCCCTCCGCGGGAAGGGCAGGAGGATAAAAATGCCCTGACGCATACTCTGGCGCGATTCCAAAGTTATGTGGGACTCGTCCCGACGCCTACCAGGACCATACCCACTAAAAACCCCCTGTCGGCTCGTGCATTTTTGCCACTCAGCCTTCATCTGAGCGACGGCCAGTTGGAGAAAGAGGCCGCGCTAGCGGGGCCCAGAAGGGGTCACCCGCTGGGATTACATAGCACTGAAGGTGCTCAAAGCACTGAAGGTTAATACATAGCACTGAAGGTGCTCAAAATGAAAATCAATAATTAAAACAAAAATTAAAAAATTGCAAAATAAAATTGAGTTAATTCGCATTTACGTTAGAATTAGGATTTACGTTAGAATTAGAATTTACGTTAGAATTAGAATTTGCGGCCAGAAGGGCCTCGAGATCGCGTGACAGTCTGGTGGATGAGTACGCTTGCGCATTTCTAGGCCTAGCGACTTTGAACTTCGAGTCTAACACAGGAGTAGTATATGAGACTGAATCACGAACTAGAGGATTGGGATGGGTTTCGGAGCGTTTGAAAAACGCTTCAGAGAGTGTTTTGAGATGTTGTTGTACTGTAGGCAGTTCAAGATCTCTATGCAAGTCCGCGTTACGCACGTACCACGGTGCGTTTGTGGCCCGGCGGCAAAAGAGGTTTTGAACTACCTGCAGTTTGTGCAGGAGGGAGGGTTTGGCGTGGGCAAAGATTGGCGAGGCATACGTCATGACGGGTCTAATGCAGACCTTGTAAAGTGTACGTTTGTTTCTGAAGGACATTTTACTTTTTCTACCTAACATGCTATTTAGGCGGCCTAAATAGTGACGAGCGAGTTTCGAAACTCTTTCGACGTGTGGCTTGAAAGAAAGCGTCGGGTCTAATGTGACGCCTAAGTATTTAGTACTGCGCTTCCAGGGGATGGGAATGCCTAACATTCGGACGTGGGGATCGCCATCGGGACGACGGCGTTTGTGGTCGAAGCGCATCGCAGAACTCTTTTCAGGGTTCACATCGATGCGCCATTTTTGAAACCATACACCAAGGGCGTTTACGGCCTTTTGGAGTCTGGTTACAAGGTGCCGAATACTGTGGCCTTTGGTATAGAGTGCGGTGTCGTCAGCAAAGAGGGCGAGTTCGACGCCTTTCGGCGGGATGGGAATGTTGTTGGTGTACACGGTGTACAGCAGAGGGGCGAGGACTGAGCCTTGAGGGACTCCAGCCTTTATGGGACGAGGTGCAGAAAGCGTGCCTTCGTGTTTAAATCGAAACGTACGGTCTTTGAGAAACGACGCTATTAACCTGACTAGGCGATCCGGTAAGCCTATCTTGTAGAGTTTATAAACGAGACCGCTGTGCCAGACTTTATCGAAAGCCTTGGCTACGTCAAAGAAAACCGCGACTGTTTTATAACGACGCGGATAGAAACCGTCAAGTATATACTCGACGATTCGGTGGACTTGCTGAGGGCAGGAGTGTTTAGCGCGAAAGCCGAACTGATGGGGAATAATGAGAGGATCGCCATCCGTTGGAAACAGATGGTTCCGCATTCGAGAGAGTATGACTCTCTCGAGAAGTTTAGACATTGCCTTGAGGAGGCTGATGGGTCTGTGATTAGCCGAGACGTTCAGAGGTTTGCCCGGCTTGGGACTGCCTATGACTGTCGCTTCTTTCCAAGCTTTTGGAAAGTAGCTATGGTCGAAGCAGGCATTGAAAATGATAGCTAACAAGGTAAGCATCTGTTGAGGTAGGTGCTTAAGTGCGTGGTTGGAAATTCCATCCGCACCCGGAGCCTTTTTAGACTTTTGATTTCTAATGAGAAGCAAGATTTCGTCATTAGAGACTGTGACAGGGTCGGCGGTGATGGGGAGAGAGTCTCTGCGAAGGACTTCGTCCTCCACCGCCTGGATGTGTGAGGGATCAGCAGGTTGCGTGCTGGGCGAGCATTGTGCGGCAATGCTGTCGGCGAAGCATTCGGCTTTCTCTTCGACTTCGAAGGCAGTAGTGCCATCGGGACGAGTGAGAGGAGGAACGTGAGAGACGGTGTCTACGCGTAAGGCTCGGGCCATGCTATAGTACGCTTGGTGGGACGGAGAGATATTCGCCATGAGATCGTTCATCTGAGCGTCTCGGAGTTCCGCGAGGCAAGACCTAACTTTACGTTGAAGCTGATTCGCAGCTGTTCTATAGGCGGGCGTGGGATACTTCTTGGCTCTCCGGAGAGCCGCGTTTTTAGCTTTAATAAGATTGCTAACGGCTAAGGGAAGCGTGGGTTTGCCTTGCTTAGCAACCTTTTCGTTGTCACTGATGGCTGAGTTGATAGCATCAGTGAGAGAATTTACTAATGAATCGATTTTATCCGGGCTATCTAATTGTTCGGGAGAGATCGCGAGTGGAGAGTTCGGAGCCTCTAAGGCTGAAACTAACGTATTTTTAAAACCTTTCCAGTTGGTAAAGGTCTTAGGAGATGAGACGTTATCGTTCGGCGGTCCTAGCACGAGGGAAACGGGGCGATGGTCGGAGCCTAGGTCATCGAGCGGTTCGATAGACCTTAGATCAAGATTGATTCGCTTGATAATTGCAAAGTCGAGGATGTCAGGAGAGTAGGACGGGTTGTTGGGATAGTGAGTGGGAGTGATGGGGGATATGACGTCTAGGTGAAGGGAGTTAGTGATGTCGAGGAGAGCGATACCGCTGGTGTTAGTCGATAGGCACGTCCAGTCAGTATGTTTGGAGTTAAAGTCTCCGAACATAATGACTGAATGGCCGAGGGCGAGAATGGCCTCAAAGTCGCTGCGGATTGGTCTGGTACCACTAGGTATGTAGATTGAAGCTATGATGATGGTCGGATGACCAGTCATAGCCAATCTACACACAGTGGCTTCCATGTTGAGGAGAGGAGGGGTAGGGAGAGGACAGCAGTGGAAGCCTCTTTTGTAATATATAGCGGTGCCGCCGAAACCGTCGGAGTTGGGCCTATCGTTACGAATAAACGCGTACTTAGGTATAGCGAATCCCCTGGAGCGGTTTGGAGTAAGCCATGTCTCCTGGAGAAGGAATAAGTCAGGTTCTTTGTTCTGAAGGAACAGTTTAATCTCGGGAAGGTTGGTGTTAAGGCTACGAGCGTTAAAAGATACTAGGGATAAGCCCTTGGGTTTAATACGACTGGACGCGGGATTCGCGGGTCTAGACATTATAATTTACTTATTTACGATTTTATATAAAAAAAAATAAAAAAAAGAATAATTTATTTAACTTAGAAGCGAGTGATGCTCGGCTAAAGCAAATAAACGCTCTTGAGGAGAGCGAACGGCTCGCAGTTTACGTGCGAGCACGGAAATTTCGTTAATATCGACGTTTTGAATAACGTCGAACAGGAGTCTCGGTCTGCGTGCGTTCTCGAGCGCACGTCGATCGCAGACGCCTTCCCGCTCTTTTAGCCCCCGCGCTAATCGAGCACCCAAATTTCATAGTTGTACCGTATTAAGTTTCTAACGCCGTTTTCACGGCGGACAGTGGCTCGTTAACCGTACTTCTAATAAGTTTCTAACGCCGTTTTCACGGCGAATAGTGGCTTGTTAACCGTACTTCGTGGAACGTGAGCTTCGTCGACGGGAATTCGTTGTTCCAGGACTTCAAGTGCCGTGTTCGAGTAAGTTATCCGCGTCGTTCTCAACCGCCCTACTGCGTGTAGGGTGGTTTTAGAAAGTTAGTCATCGTCGATAGGTTCATATTATATATATTTATATATTGTCGTCCCTCCCCAACCCCTCCGCAATGGCTTCCCTAAGCCCTGAGGAGCTCCTGAATAAGCTGATCGCTGATTACGACGCCCAAGGCACTTACTGCGCCCCTCATATGATTCGCACACTGCAATCATTTCTCCCTCTAATCATGCCACTAATCACACCGGCCCCTCAGGCCACCTCAGTTCCCCAGACCCCTCAGGTCTTAGGCCCTCCCGCGTCCCCTTCCTCCAGTGACATGGAGTGCGAAGTAGACGCCCCTCTGCGCCGCAAGCGCGCACCCGCGACTGAGTCTTCCTCGGACGCCACCCCAACTGGCCCTGAGTCTCCCTCTTTCACCCTTGTTAAGAAGCGCTCTAAGAAGCGCTCGAAACAAGACCCGGCGCCCTCCACGCCCGTCCCTACACCCCCTGCGGCGTCTTCAACGCCAGCTGCCCCGGTGTCTTCAACACCCGCTCCGGCCCCAACTTCTGTCAAGGCCAAGGTCCCACCACCCGTTTTCCTTCGGGAAAAGGGTAAATGGACTGAGGTCTCGACACTGTGCAATGAGCACAAAATCCATTACACCCGAGCGGTAAACTCGGGTGAATCTATTAAAATCACTGTCTCGTCGATAGACGATTTCCGAGCTTTGACTAAGCTCCTCACCGATAAGCAATATGCTTATCACACTTATGCTCTGTCAGAAGAGCGTAAGATCAGAGCGGTACTCAGGGGAATCCCGTTCGAATTATCGAACGAGGCCATCCTGGAGGATCTGCAGTCCCAAGGCTTCCCGGCACTCGCGGTGCATAAAATGCACAGCAAGTACGGGAGGCAACACCCTCTCGCTTTGGTGATTCTCGCCAACGTCCCCAAGTCCAGAGAGATCCTGAAAGGGGTTAGCTCTATTTGCGGCCTCTCTGGGATCTCAATCGAGGCGCCTCATCGCCGCGGTCATCCCGGCCAATGCCATCGGTGCCAGTTGTACGGGCACGCGGCAGCCAACTGCCGCGCACCGCCCAGGTGCGTCAAGTGCCTGGTCCCGCACTTCACTAAGGAGTGCAATCGCACTCCTGAAACTCCCTCTCCTCCCGATTGCGTGCTTTGTGGCCAGTCCGGCCACACCGCAAACTACAGGGGCTGCCCTCGTGCACCCCGTTGTATGCGCTCCAATTTCAAAAGGGCGGCTCCCAAACAGGCCCCGCGCCTTTCTCAAGAAAACTTTCCGCCGCTGCGTAGCCGGGTTCCTCCGGCTGCAAAGCCTACTCAGCCCAAGCCTGCTCCAGAAAACTGGAGGCAGCGTCCCGCATCGAATCCCATCCCGGCTCCTCGCCCATACAAATCCACTCCTCAATCCTCCGTAGCAGACGATATGCGTATCGTCTGCGACGCTATTAAAAATGTCGATGTTAGTGGAATCGCAGTCTTAGCCCGTAAACTTAGGGCGTCACGTACTCCGACAGAGCGTTTGCTAGCTCTGGCGGAGCATAGTTCCCTTCTCAATTCATTGTAGGTTCATTTAAATGAATTGATCCCTAAATCATGCTTCGGCCGACCTCTGCCCAGCCCCGGCTTCACCGGAGGCTGCCCAGAACGGCCACCAACTCATGTCCCTTTGAGCACCTTCAGTGCAACTTTCACTACAGGCGGAAGACCCGCTAGCGGGTCTCCGCCAGCGCGCCCAACTTCCCGACGGGTGTCGCTTCCGATGAAGGCTAAAGGTATACGCTTACCACAGCCAACAGGTGGTTTTTAGTGGGTAGGTGCCATTCTGGTGAGTCCCACATAACCCCCCCGCAGAGGAATTTACCTGCGGGCGGGTATGCATGACGCATCTTCCACCTCCCTCCCGCGAGGGTGCCTCGGCAGCAAAAAAAAAAAAAAAAAAAAAACGTCGAACACGGTCTTCATGTCCTCAGCCAACGACGACTGAGGTGCGGATGACGGAGAAGGACGCGGCCCTACGGATGCTACGGGAGCTGGGATGGGTCGGGAAGGTGCAGGCGGAACGGCCGGACGCTGCCTCCAAGACAGAGCCTGAGTAGGCGTCGGCTGAACGGGCTGTGCTTCCGGGGGACCCCGGTTGCGCAGCGGCGGGAAGTGAGCGGGAGTGAGCGGCGGCGCCGGTTTAGGCGCGGCCCTCTTAGTGGTGGAGCGCGGAGCGCGCGGGCAACCCCTGTAGTTAGCTGTGTGGCCGGACTGACCGCACAGCACACAGGCAGGGGGGGAAGTGGATTCGGGAGTGCGAGTGCACTCCTTCGTTATGTGCGGATCCAGGCACTTAACGCACCTGGGGGGAGCTGAGCAGTTAGCCGCTGCGTGGCCATAGAGCTGGCAGCGGTGGCACTGCCCAGGGTGACCACGGGGGTTGGGACGCTCGACGGAGATATTTGAGAGTCCGCAAATTGTGCGAGCCTCTCTAAAGATCTCCCTCGAGTTGGGAGTATTCGACAAGATAACTAAAGCTAACGGAAAGCGCCTACCGCGGTTAGAGTGCATCTTGTGCACTGCTTCGGCCGGGAAACCCTGGGACTTAAGGTCCTCGAGGATATCTTCATTCGCGAGCTCGAACGGGACGCCCCGTAGTACTGCGACTACTAGTACTAGACATTTTGATGTGTGCAGTTGTCTATATACAGCGATGTGTTTGAAGAGCTGCTGCGAGTTGCCGCGAAATGCTCCATACAAAACGGTACCAAGTTGTGACGTCACAACGTGTAAATTATGCTAAATTGTACCGGCGCTTGGTTAGGATATGTGATAGCTTCGTAGCTGATAATGAGTTAACATGCATACTGTGTTAATAATTGTTATATTTAGTTTCAGTAAGCTAATAATATTTAACATTTTTAACATACTTTTGACGACCGAGTGGCGGAGTGGTAAGTAGCCTTGCGTTATACGCCGAAGGTCCCAGGTTCGAAACCCGGCCATTGCATTCATCTGTGTGACAAACACAGATGTTTGTTCTCGGGCCATGGTTGTTTGAATTTAATTATGTATGTTTATTCTGAGTTCCCCCCCAGTTCGCTGTATGGTCATCCATAACACAAGCTCTGCTTACTTTAGTGTGTTTGTCTGGGGATTTATGATTATTATTATTATTATTATACGTTATGATAAGTTTTTGGTTCGTTTTAAAGTTTTCTTATCTTAATAATTTCGATCCTTAATTTAAAACTTTATTTTTTTTTAAATTTTTTGGGTGAACATGACTTATATTTTGTAAACAAATGATAAAAACTTTGACAAAAAAGGACTGCTAGTTATTTTTCCCTATAGTTTCTGTCCCCATCGAATCTATGGGAAAAACATATCCTTCGTCACTCTCACAATTGAAAAGAATCTAGTGACACTTAAAATCCGTCAAGGGGCTTGGGCAATAAATACAAATACAAAAAATATGCATACTGACATACATACTCTCGAAAATCATAACCCTCGATCTGACAGTGGGGTAAAAATTGCATAAATTCTGTGGATGCGACAAATGAGAACAACTATATTCGCGCGGAAGTTCAAATTAAAATGCGAATTCTAAAAGCCTCGAAACATATTTCACACCAGATTAATATCACTTCTGGTTATTTAATTCCATGTTAAATTTTTTGTCACTGAAAAACAGGGTTAGTCTTAAAAAAGTTTATCTATTTACCCCGTTCATGGTAGCTTTACCTACTGTGATTGTGATCACGCTTTGCCTCCGTAGTCTAGGCAAACAATTCTATAGTCGCGTCGCAGAAAAAATATCTTGTGGTTTTAAATATTTACCATTAAGGTTTAAAAATAATAATAATCATTTATTTCAGAATCCCGTCCATATATGTTAGTAGGTACAGTGTTCTTCTGAAGCTTTTCAGGTTAGTAAACAATTCACAAACTTTTTATTTACTTATTATACTTACCTACATATAAGTTACTAAATACACTTCAAAATTTCAAGTATAAAGAATGTCAAAAGAAGTAAAATTGTTGATTTCATTTTGAAAATTACATGAAATGAAATGAAATATTTATTTCTCAACATTGACAATTACTTGTTCTTATTGATGTCAAATAAAACATGACTCTACCACCAGTTCCAAAAAACCTTGGTGAAGAGTAACTGGCATGAAACTTCACGGGTATATTTTTTTCAAAAATAAATTTACAGAGTCTCTTTATGTCTATACAAAGTTATTCTTATCTGCATCTGTTGGCTCGGCAAGTCTCCCTCCCCCCAAGTATCCAAACGACGAACACCCTCAAACGGCACCCGTTCACGAGTTAACGCGGGATCCAGCCATCAACCATGGCTTTATATTCTGAAATTTTTATATTCATATATAAAAATTATATGAATCATATAATTGTGATTCGTTCGTTAAATTATGTATCAAATCTGTCAACACAAAGATATAATAAAAATGTCTAATGTCAAAATGTTTGTAATAATAAAAATTAACATTCTAGGAATACAATTGCTTGTGCTACACATTAATTTATCATTACAAGTGAAACATTCCACGTTTCATAAACTAGAACTCATTATCATTAAAATGACCACAGTTATAATCACGCAATATAATTCCATAGAAACAATTAACTTAAAAGCTAATCAATTTTGAACCGGAATTTAATTCGTTCTAAAAGCCACAGCAAAAGTTAAAACATGCTACTTATTTAATTAGCAATTCAAACATAAAATGTGTTGGAAACGAATTTTCGTTTCTGTAATTAATTTCCAGAATAAGGATGCCGCTTCTAATTGGCGTCTATCGGAGAGAGAGCGTTGAGTCCTGAAGTTTCGAGTATCTCTGTAACCTGTGTTTGGACTGCATCCAGTTATGGGAATTAACTTATTGGCAATTTACCAGAAATGATGGTGGTAAAAGAAATTCTAGATGCAAGATTGACAAACGTCAAAAGTTTACAAGAGAGGGAGTTTTACATATAGTTATTTTGCTGGGCATTTATTTTTAGTAGAAGTTTGATACCCAGCACAGCTTCGGTACTTAGTAATGAGACCGGACGATAGATTTAAAAAATATGATTTTCTGGAGGACGAAGCCCCTTGATGGTAAGATTATTAAAATTGTTCCATACAACATAATATTGGTTCATTTTTTTTTAAATATTTCCTATCACATTATACAATACACATTGTTGGTATAAGTTATTTAAAAACCTACCTAATACATGCCGTACATGCGTAAGCCGTGGCAGCTTTTAATGAAAACTTTAATTCATAGTTCTTTGTATTTATACATGGGCGTTTTAATGTACAGATGAATGAAAATATAAAAAGTTTCTGCCGAGGTGCCCGAGTTCACAGTTCACACTTCTCCTGTTTCCCCGCAAGAGTTTGTCGGCATGGCGTATCATGAGGAACAGAATATTAAGCAAGAACAAAAATAAATATTCGTAGGGTTAATTATATATTTTCCTTTGAGTAAAAAATATAATAATAACACACACAACAACTGTTTGCCCCCAAAGTAAGCAGTGCTTGTGTCATGGACCATAAAGCGAACGGGGGGTAACCCAGAATAAACCTGCATATTATTATAAATGTAAATATATTATATAACTATTTGTCTGTAACTTTTTGCTCCCTTTGTTGTTTTTATTTCGTGTTGTAGTGTAATATGTTGAATAAATATGTGTGAATTTGTGAATTTGAATTTGAATTATATAAATAATGTGGTAAATTAAGTTATTTTTTATTCATTTCTAATTTTATCGTTTTATTTTTCGATTTGGTTCCGTTGTTTAATTACAGATATCTTTAGATCAATTCATTGAAGGTACTTAGATGCTATGAGTGTCAGCTGATGGGACCCTGTAATTTGCTGTTTGAAAGTGATACGTTTTCGAGACAATTCGGGTTTTACTAAGAAAACTGTTTCAACAACAATCTTCTAAAATTATGCTTCAAAGTCTTGTTACAAATAAAATAATCTTTTACGATGTTAAACAGATACAAATACTCGCTAGAATATGAGCTTTTTGAAATTGTTAATATTTATGTTGAGATTCCCTTTAATTGCCTCACAATTTGCTTACTACACGGAAATCAATTATCTCGAAAGTGGTAATCTTTTAAGTATTACATTATAGGGGAAGTTGATTGCAAAAACTGCAGCTATAACTCTTTAAGAGGGTCGTACGTAATACGTCGCACGACAACTTCTTAGGGTCTTGAACAATACACCTAGAAAATCTTAATACAGTTCATTAAAATATATTTATTTCCTCTTTTATTGTACACCTAAATACAATACAGCAGAATACAAGAAAACACATTACAATACCATAGGTTTCAAAAAGCTCACATTCACGCCTTTTTGCTAAGAATCGGTTTCTTCCAGACAAGTAGTTCCAGGTGTAAAATATTTTTGTGTTTGAACTTAACGGCTTGGGGTACTTCTTAAAAAATGATATAACCCATATATATGCTTAAAGACAAAACACAAATACATAAAAACTACGACAATAATTATATCTAACTTCCAGCACTTTAATACACAATGCAGACTGCTCCAAAACTTTAATCTTTCTGTTCCGTATCTGAAAAACGGACTATTATATGTACGTGTTTGGCTTACAGTTAAAATATAAATAATATAAGCGGTGTATCTACGAAACACCGCCTGTACCTAAAAGAACTATATTAATTCCCGAAGGAGCTCGAAACGTTCATACACTTTGTCTCCACATATGCGCAATGCCACAGTCATTGACGTTTATAGCAGTTGGTCAACTAAACTTTCTTGAGTTAAGGTTTTTGGAATGAGTTCCTGAAACATTTTTGCCACGATTACCTGTGTTACAACCAATATACAAAATTTTGTAACTGTTTTTTTTTAATTTTAACTTACGACATTTTATTTCAATAACCTGGTGAAACAGGAGGGCTTAATGAAAATATAATCTTTGAAATATATTTGTAAGTTGGTTATTACACACAAGTATTTAATACCTTTGCAACTGACGTCTTGAGTACAATCAGATCAAAACAAGATTTTCTATCGAATTTATCTTTAGTTTTTTACCCATATGCCAAATGTAAAGATACCAATAAAATTCATGCTGAATGTATAGTCAATTTACATTAAATGCTAATTTCTACAATACCAAACAAAATTTTCTGCGTCCGTTTTGCCAAATAAATATTGTATAAGGTTGGTGACATTCTCATTCATACCATCACGATTTGGTTAAAAAAATTACGACAGAATCATACCCAATATACATACAAAGAGAGATTTACATATTTATATCAACTGCCGAGTGGTGAAGTAGTCCCAAGTCCTGGTCGAGGTTTTAGTTTGTGTGATAAACACAGATTTTTATTCTTTGGTCGCTCTTCTCTCTAATATGGTTGAGGAGGGCGATGGCTGGATCTCGCGTCTCGCGTTAACTCGTGAACGGGTGCCCTTTACGGGTTTCCGTCGTTTGGATAGTTGGTGGGAAGGAAATTTGCAAACACATGCAGATAATAATAATTTTGTATCGACATAAAGAGACATTGTAAATTTATTTTACCATTATATTTCTTGCCAGTACTTCTTCACGAAAGATTTTCCAAACAGGTAGTAGTTATGCTTTATTTGACGTCAATAAGAGCAAGTAATTGTCAATGTTGAGAAATAAATACTTGAATTTGAATTTGGTCTTGGTAATTTAAATTTATGTTGAGTATATTTATTCCGTTTTACCCCCAAATTGGTTAATTCATCAGTTCATCCATAACACCAGCTCTGTTTACTTTGGACCTAGTTGGTGTCTTTTAAAATTAATAAACAATATAATAATAATAACGCGTATAGACCAACTGCAAGCACACAGTCTGTGACATCACTCCCGCCGCGCACCCCGTGCGGCCATCTGTTCGCTTCAACGTGACATTTGCACTCCGACCTTCTGTTGTCTACTGTTTCTGTACCTATGTATGTATGTTTGGATGTAGATGAGGAAAGTCAACTTTCAGATCAATGATCTAAGGCAAAATGATAAAAAAAACGACTTTCAAATGCTCAGGATTTGGTTTCAGGTGTTGTTGAAGAAATTTTTATTGGTGTCTTATAAAATGACCCAAGTTAGAAAAGTTGCTAGTAAATTTTAATCATTAAGTGAGGTACTAACGTTTTTCTTTTTGTGATTTTTGGGTTTCGTAAGCTTATCTCCCGTTCTATCGACGACAAGCTTTGGTTTAAAACTACGTAATTGACATCTCAGAGTTTCTTTTCACTTTAACCATAGGTTTTGATCTTAAACAACAGAATATATAGAAACGGAATATACAGACATATAAATATAATAACAAAGTGGCCTTAACATATTGATTTGGCATACAATTTAAAATAGCAACTCTACAGTACAGGATGAATTTCTCAAAGACTAATAAATACAGTATTATTTGTGCACTCTTGATAGAAATACAGATATCATCACAAATCACTGCATTTTCAACTTTTGACGCAGTTTAGAAGCCAAGTACTGTAGCCATGTACTGGGCACAGAATTTATCCGTAGGTAAGGGGAAAAAACATTATTACGCGAATTTTTGATATACAGCCCTCATAAATCTTAAAATAATCAGTTCCGTGCAAGGATTTGTTGATAGTTCAATATTTTTATATTAATTTAAAGGAAGTGGCTTTACACAGTAGTAAATTTAGCAATAAAACGACTTATTGTATTTTTATTTTTAACGTGTCCGACAGAAATATATATATATATATATATATGTACAATCCTAAATATAAATAAAATACTACTTTAACACAAAGATAGGAAAGTAATAAATGTAGAACCAAGAAATGCAATCTTCTTTGCATATAAAAAAAAATCAAAAACACGTTATTTTTCTTTGTGATCTTTAAATAATTTCACAATATTTCAACAAAAAGATCAAAGAGAAACATTTAGTGCATATTCAAGCTACGGACTACTGTAGCATGCCATAGCGTAGCCATTTGTAGTCCACCGTAGAGCAATCGTAGCAGCATTAATACACGCTCAGCTCACTTTCATACCTTTTGTTTTTAGATAAAAATGTTTAGCAAACAGTTGAGTAAAAACACGATGTTTCGAAATTTGAGAAATGTATAAATTTTACTTTGCATGAAATATTTAAATTTAAAAACAGTTTAATGAGCATTGAACATTTTCTATTTGACTTTCAGTAGATACCTAGTTTTTAGATGCCTTGTAAGTTGTTAATAAAATGTTATGTTCGGCCGTTTAGTCTTTCCTGAAAATCGTACGTCACAGCGTCCGTGGAACATGAGTGGGACAACGTACTTTGTATTTTAGAGCGGAAAAAACATTTGAAGAAATGCGAGTCTCGGTCTGCGTGCGTTCTCGAGCGCACGTCGATCGCAGACGCCTTCCCGCTCTTTTAGCCCCCGCGCTAATTGAGCACCCAAATTTCATTGGTTGTTGTCGTAATATATAATTTCATAGTTGTAAACCGTATTAAGTTTCTAACGCCGTTTTCACGGCGGACAGTGGCTCGTTAACCGTACTTCTAATAAGTTTCTAACGCCGTTTTCACGGCGAATAGTGGCTTGTTAACCGTACTTCGTGGAACGTGAGCTTCGTCGACGGGAATTCGTTGTTCCAGGACTTCAAGTGCCGTGTTCGAGTAAGTTATCCGCGTCGTTCTCAACCGCCCTACTGCGTGTAGGGTGGTTTTAGGAAGTTAGTCATCGTTGTTAGGTTCATATATTGTCCCTCCCCAACCCCTCCGCAATGGCTTCCCTAAGCTCTGATGAGATTAGGAAGAAGTTAGTTGATAGTACCGGTGCTGAAGGCATATATATAAATGCTGACAAGTTCCGTTTCCTTGATTCTCTTATCCCGCATATCAGGGCGTTAATTCCACCAATGGCCCCTCAGGCCACCCCAGTCCCCCAGACCCCTCTGGTCTTAGGATCTCCAGCGTCCTCTTCCTCCAGTGACATGGAGTGCGAAGTAGACGCCCCTCCGCGACGCAAGCGCGCATCCGCGACCGAGTCATCCTCGGACGCCACCCCAACTGGCCCTGAGTCTCCCTCCTTTACGCTTGTTAAGAAGCGTTCTAAGAAGCGTTCAAAACAAGACCCGGCGCCCTCGACGCCCGTCCCTACACTTCCTGCGGCGTCTTCAACGCCAGCTGCCCCGGTGTCTTCAACACCCGCTCCGGCCCCAACTTCTGTCAAGGCCAAGGTCCCACCACCCGTTTTCCTTCGGGAAAAGGGTAAATGGACTGAGGTCTCGACATTGTGCAATGAGCACAAAATCCATTACATCCGAGCAGCCAACTCAGGTGAATCTATTAAAATCTTAGTCTCGTCGATAGACGACTTTCGAGCTCTAACAAAGCTCCTCACCGATAAGCAATATGCTTATCACACTTATGCTCTGTCAGAAGAGCGTAAGATCAGAGCGGTACTCAGGGGAGTCCCATTCGAATTATCGAACGAGGCTATCCTGGAGGATCTGCAGTCCCAAGGCTTCCCGGCACTCGCGGTGCATAAAATGCACAGCAAGTACGGGAGACAACACCCTCTCGCTTTGGTGGTTCTCGCCAACGTCCCCAAGTCCAGAGAGATCCTCAAAGGGGTTAGCACTATATGCGGCCTCTCTGGGATCTCGATCGAGGCGCCTCATCACCGCGGTCATCCCGGACAGTGCCATCGGTGCCAGTTGTACGGGCACGCGGCGGCCAACTGCCGCGCACCGCCCAGGTGCGTCAAGTGCCTGGTCCCGCACTTCACTAAGGAGTGCAATCGCACTCCTGAAACTCCCTCTCCTCCCGATTGCGTGCTTTGTGGCCAGTCCGGCCACACCGCAAATTACAAGGGCTGCCCTCGTGCACCCCGTTGTATGCGCTCCAATTTCAAAAGGGCGGCACCAAAACAGGCCCCGCGCCTTTCCCAAGAAAACTTTCCGCTGCTGCGTAGCCGGGTTCCTCCGGCTGCAAAGCCTACACAGTCTAGGCCTGCCCCAGAAAACTGGAGGCAGCGCCCCGCATCGAATCCCATCCCGGCTCCTCGCCCATACAAACCCACTCCTCAATCCTCCGTAGCAGACGATATGCGTATCGTCTGCGACGCTATAAAAAATGTCGATGTTAGTGAAATCACAGTCTTAGCCCGTAAACTTAGGGCTTCACGTACTCCGACAGAGCGTTTGCTAGCTCTGGCGGAGCATAGTTCCCTTCTCAATTCATTGTAGGTTCATTTAAATGAATTGATCCCTAAATCATGCTTCGGCCGACCTCTGCCCAGCCCCGGCTTCACCGGAGGCTGCCCAGAACGGCCACCAACTCATGTCCCTTTGAGCACCTTCAGTGCAACTTTCACTACAGGTGGAAGACCCGCTAGCGGGTCTCTGCCAGCGCGCCCAACTTCCCGACGGGTGTCGCTTCCGATGAAGGCTAACGGTAATAACTACAGCCAACAGGTGGTTTTTAGTGGGTAGGTGCCATTCTGGTGAGTCCCACATAACCCCCCCGCAGAGGAATTTACCTGCGGGCGGGTATGCATGACGCATCTTCCACCTCCCTCCCGCGAGGGTGCCTCGGCAGCAAAAAAAAAAAAAAAAATTTGAAGAAGCCTTATTAAATAGACTGTGCTCGTCTTTGACCGGTGGAATCACGGGAGTCAAGTGAGGCTATTGCAGTATTCCATCTCAACACGTGTCTACCCTTTTATAACCATATTTACCTTTAGGATGGCCAGTAGCTCGCGAAATTATACGCTCAGCATCGGTGCAACTGTTTGATGAGCTTAGTCTAGGTGATGGTGATTGGTGATGATTTCATGTTATTGCAGTGGTAGCAAATTATCCAACACCAACACTCCCTCGGTACCCGAAAAGTCGGGACTATCGCTTGACGCCTAGTGTTATGACTCTGGTTCCGTCAAGGATGGGTAGGCTACTGGAGAGTGATGAAATGATAATTATAAATCCCCAGCTTTCTATCTTCCTACAGCCAGTGTTTAATCTGGTTCTGCTGTCAACAACTCTTAAACCCTAAAACATAGAAAAATCAGAATCGAGATATATATTTCACAAATAATTGGTCAACGAAATACAAAAACACTCTACTTATATAATCCGATTATAAGTACGGTAAAATGTAAGAGTGAAATGAAAAAAATAACAACAAAAGTTCTCACTTGATGCATTAGAGGATACCAAAGCAAATGAACGACTTTTTTAGACTAATCTCAAGACTGAAAAGACTGCTAGTATTGAGCAGAATGTCAGACCAACACTCACATGTTATCAAGAGTGGATTGTACCGTGTAACTATAACCATAACAAAACCCAAACTGGAAGTTAAATCTCCGGTTAAGTCAAACACGGGTTGCACCATTTAAGCAATGATTAAATTGATGTCATAACTAACGCTAATCGTAAGTGCCCGATTTTGACCGGTTAATGCTGTAGTTTTGGTCAATCTTTGGTCAAATTGGTATCCTTAATAAAAACATGGTGGTTGCCAAAAGTTGTTTTGACAAAAACAATAACTGAACCTCCAATGCAACTTACCCTAAAACACTTATGATCAAAATAATTCATAAAAGATAAGCCACTTTGTCAGTTGAAACGTCAATAAAATGGATTCGACTGAGATCTAACGAGATATGACAATCGACAAAGAAGCAGACGTTTCGTAGGAATAGAAACAAAGTAATAAAATAAAGTTTTTCATCTAGAAACAAAAGATTTCCCAACACAAACGTTGGCCTAGAATATTCTATGAACGTGAAAACGTAGACGAGATAAAACACAAGATACTTTGCAGCATGTTCATTTTATTGCGATCTTTGCTAAGTGATATAGTTTTATGTGAAAGTAAATTCTGTTGGGTGTAGTGTTATCTCAGTCTAACCTTTTAATTTATGACTATTAGTCATGTATAATTTCTTCTGTTAAAAGCTCGTTTAGGGTGGTACTAGAATTTTACCTATTCTGACAGTAACGTTCCTGTTTTATATTAATCAATAGTAGAAGTACAATGGTGCTACAATCTTTTCTATTTTGACCGCGTTTACGTGGTTGCGTTCCGGTTAAACGAAAAGAACGACCTTTGTTATTCCTGGAAGATTAACGAAAACCATTTCAACTGTAGCCTACGGCCGGCAACGCCGTTTTCACATCACACAGTCACATTCCATATTGATTATAAAAACGCCTACGACTAACGATGTCCATGGGTGCGGATGCTTCTTACCATCAGGTGGCTGCTCGGTGCATACTCGTTGGTCGGCTCTGAACATTATTCAAAAAAGGGTGCTAATTAAACGGACTTCTTTTTAATAGCATTATACGTCACGAAAAATTGAGATTGCCATCTAAATTAATAACTCAGCCACAACCGATAAACGTCTAAATAACCACTAAAAATATGTTGTTGTTTTGCTGTAAAATTTTGAATTATCATCCAATTACTATCATGGCGCTTCGCCGGGTGCATGTCACCACGATCGCTTCGCTCGCACGGCTGGCGCATACGATAAATACAGCCTAATATTAACCTAACCCAAATTTAACTACTACGCTTTCTATATAATATTTAGTAGGCGTTGCAAAAAAGACGAATTAGTGTATTAGAGGCTATCTCATTTTCCCGTGGCTTAGTTATAAAATTAGAAGTTTGATCACGTGGCCAACAAAGAAATTTGTGGCCTGACTTATAATTTCCCTTAAAAAATATATATATAAATGATTCGCGTCGCCGACCGAAGGCGTTAGTTGTAAATAACTTGATTCCGAAATTTTATTGTATTTATTATATTTAATTATATAATTTTTGGATGTTCTTTCCATTATGTAGAATATTGCTTGAACTATAATAAACAATTTTCCCGTATTACCCACGCGTCAATAAGATGTCGGATTATATTGCAAATTCTAATAAAGCCACAAAGCTATTTCGTGGAAGGTCCTCCATGCTAAGAAGTTTTGAGGGAGCAAACTATGTTTTATTCAATAACATTTGCCATCGATTTCTCCAGAGTAATTCCTTATCCCATCTATAATGCTCTTAAATATTCACTACTACTGTGAGTGTTTAGTAGCGTTGGCAAGATAGTCTCAAGTAGCTCGTTTAATTTACTCTTAGGGTACAGTAATTGAAAATTTAACAAATTTATTGTGTTAAAAAACAATACATACATTTTAAGTTTATGTCGACCGCTGTAGAACCTATCAACTGCTACTTTCTCTCGCCAGTCATTTTAAGAACAGATCTTAGAAAGTTAAAAGGGGGATGTATAACATTCCATACAAAATTTTCAACAATGAAACAGTTATAAAATTTTATAATTTTTTTCAAGACGTAGTCATTTTACGTTTGAAAAACTCAGCACTCCACCGGGCCAACATAATATTAGAACAGGTAACGGCCTTGACAAATACACAAACTGCTGTAACGTCAATATGAGATTGTTTGTTTCTAGAGAAACTTTCTAGAGTATTGGTACACTCGAGCAGAAAACTTTTTAGAGATAGCTCCCGGTGCATTCGTGTAGAAAACACAAACATCTCTTAGTTGAAACGTGAACGTTCACGTACATTGAGGAAATAAACACTTTAGTGCGCGCTGTGACTTTGGTAAGAAAAGGAGCGGGGCAGGTTTCAGTTAGTTCGAAAGGGTGTGCCAAATATAGCAATGAGGTGTTCAACTTCTGTGGCAGTAAAGTTTCTTATGATAAGAACTCGTATGGAGGGGGGGGGTACTACAGTCCTTTCTAATTAGCCGCCATAGTAATCACGTTAACATGTTTGTGTTCGGGTTAAAGGGAATGAGTGGTATTGGTATACAGTGGTATTACTATAATGAAAGCAATTTGAACTGAAACCTGCTATCGCCAATGCATCATTATAAATATATAATAATGCGGGGTTGCGGCAGAATTGCATCGTGCGATCCAAGTCGCAACATTATGATGAGTCGTAGCCCTTTTGGCTGGCTCAACACTGGCAATTTGCATGATCTGCTTATAAATTTCGAAGGTTCTACGTTAATTGTGTTTTTTGATTTCATGTACGCTCATTGTTATGTGTTGTGTCTGTCAATAAATCTATTCTATATTATAATCACAGTCAATATTGCCAAATAAAACACCTTCGACTTATGAATTTCGTTGGTGAGTGGGTGCCACTTTCTATCAGTTGGGTCGGGAGCTCGTTTGGATATGAAAACATTAAAAATAAATTACAAGAAACCCTAAAATGCCTAAAGCTAAAGGTAACCACTTTTATTCACACTTAAAACAAATACCAGACCAGCCGGGTTTAAAAGATAGATAAAAAAAACTGGCTTCGATCGATATTTCCACCAAAAATTACAAAAATGTGTGAGTTTATATTATCTAAGTTATATGTAGTTTGTTGAGTACTAAATTACCAACCTGTCCAATCGATTGTCCAAATCTTCTTACCCTCATTAATTTTAATGCTCCGCCTCGCATGCAGAGAAAAGCAATAATGCCGTTTCGGCCTCCTCTTAGAGCCACTGTGTTAGGAAGTAATTTCCCCATATCAAGAATGGTAAAAATCGTAAATAGTTGCAGTGGTCTGGCCGACATACACAGTGACTCTAAAAGGGGATTCTATAAATCGGTGCATAAACACTTGGACAAAAAATAAATAATGTAGTACCAGTCTGTTGGCACATCATGCCATTAATATTATACATTAAATTAATGATTGCAAAATAGGTTATTACCATATTATATAAATTGGTGAACCTCAAGAAAAAAAAAGGGAACATAAGTTAATAACAAACAAGACTTCTTATATTATAGATCTACACAATCACTTATAATAGGGAATATGCTTGCTTACAAATATAGTTTGTAGAAATGATTATAAAACTAAAAAAAATATTATTATAGTTCTGTTGATCTCCAAATTTCTTAGCTATATAAAGTATACCGCGACCTCCGTCACTGTGACCGCAGGCGTATTTCCGACTCCGTTACCTATGACCGTCGATTATTTAAACATCCAACACGCGATGTCTTAAATTTCATTTTGTTTATGAACGTAACTTCGCTTGGCGGATCGCTGTAACGATAAAAACGTCAAAAACTTTACGCGATATTTTCAAACTGAACTTTGGGCAGTTCCGCGCTATATTATTTAAGAAGTTTTTTCATCATTTCGGCCATTTTGCGGATGAAATAAATATTAACATGTGTCTACATTTTGATAAGGGTTATATTGGTGGGCTAAATTATTTATAATTTTAAAATAAAATGTAAGTATCTTTCTTTTTTTCCTTTTTTAAAAACGTTATTCATTTTTTAAGGAAGATGAACGCAAAGCATTTTAAGTTGAATTCACTCTATGTCATGATGAAACATTCCTCAATTTTTTTTTAATAATTTAAATGACTACTTTATTATTTACAGAGGGCATCCTTGTCAAAACCTGAAGTATTACGTCACTTGATTTTCGTCTTACGTTGTTTCAAGGTACCACCAGCCTTAAAATTTATCTAGCACGTTTAATTTATATAAAAAATTGTTCCCTTATATGGGTAATAGCAAATATTTAAAATAAAAGTAACTTAAAGTGCATCAAACATCCATTACAGTATCGCCAGCGGGTCGAGCCGCACGTAAAAATAGCTTCGTAGGATATTTAATGGCGCTTTAAACAAGATTTATGGTAAATGTTAACAATATTAACACCAATAATAAAAGCCAGGCACATAATCTACAGGCACTGTAGTCATTCTAAAACTCCCCCTGAGGGCAGTAATGTTCGGAGTTGTGACGAGGTCCCAGTGGTTCCAGCGTGTGCAGACATAAATAGAAACTACCGTTAATCTAAATATTAAATAATTTATATACATATAGTTATATAAAAGTATTCCTTTAATACGGTGCAACCAAACCATAAAGGACACGCCTTACCGAGATTGCGAGAAGTTTGTACGATTTTTATTTCCATTCCAAACATAAATTCTTCTCACCTAATTAAAAATAACATTGAAATCCCACATTAACAAACGAATAACTGCCAACTCGGCAAACAATACATTACTCGCGACAACGCGTCTTCGTTGAACAAATAAGCTAAGCAAGTAAGATTAACGCACTGCCAAAATCTTGGTCCCTTTTACATGTCACGATTCGACTTAGACTTTTATTAGCAATACCTATATGTTGGTTATACTAACATACAATTGATTTACAAATACCTCCTTAATACTTGTATACATATACATATATTCAACATAGGTCACATTTGTAAAAAAATAGTTTTTTTGTGTTGAAATATATAATCCGTTTTGAGACATAATAATGGAGGTGTTCCCTAAGTCCGACCAGGGCGATAATAGGTTTTAAGAATTAAAAAAGTATAAGTTATAATTTAAATTTAAATAATAATCTGATTATACAAAGGAAACTGAACTTTATGTCTTGTCAAAGATTGTGTATAGAGAAGAACTTATTGGCTTTTCAAAAGAGTTCAAAAGAGTTCAGTAGGTTATCTGTATAAAAGAAAGAAGATGTCTTGGTAAATATTTGAAACTGTGTTATTCTAATACATACTATAATAATTTAATAAGGTTTTAAGCGTTCAGGTAAAGGCAATACTCTACTAAGAATATAACTCTTTAAGTTATTCCGAAAAATAAAATAATAATAATAATAAAAACTCTTTACTGCTCACATACATAAAAAACATTGCAACTTCAAGCATACAAAAATATTAGATGGGCAAAAGCGGCCTTATCGCTAAAAGCAATCTCTTACAGACAACCTTTGTGCGACGGAAATCTAGAAAGTAAGCGGGAGTAAGCTTATGTAAGAATATATACATATACGCTCAATACAAATAAGATTTCATATTGTAAATTTGAAAAGTTACATAATATCTATTTATAAATATATACAAATATACAATATGTAAATACTCTTATTTTACAATATTATAATAAATAATATATCACTGGCTGCAGACGACTTTTTATCGTTCCAAAAAATAATTGTGTTATTTAGACCTGAACATTTTAAACGTTCTAGCGTGTCGTATCATATGCAGCAATTGATTCCAAAGGTGAGCAGATTTTACTGTATAATAAAAAAAAACTTAGAGTTACAAACAACATTCACAATAAAAATAGTATGACTAATAGTAACTTCGACATAAAGAAATTCTATATTTATTTAATAACTGTACTGTCCAGAAGCAACGACGGCTATCAATTATTTTAATTTTATTTTTTATATCCACGAGATCAAGGGCCGAGTGGATTACTCAAGGTTAATAGTTTATTACTGTATAAAATACATGTCGTGAAATGTAAAAGTCTTCTTAATTTGAACTACCGCGCGTCTAATTACGTTGCGTATACGGTGGAGGCACTTACTTCTCGTACCGAGATTTGTTCACTCGTATAATTGTATTGCAGTTTGCCTGATATAAACGGAATTTCTAATAACATGATTTTAACAGAAACGTTTTATCGGAATTTTATAAAAGTATGCAATGGCTGTTCAAGTCATAATTTTGGAATAAAAATTAACCTTAATTAATTACATAATGAACAGCCGTTTGACTCTGAAATAGTAATAAAACACACAAACTTTTGCAGATGTATTAGTGTGATGAAATATGTGATATGTTTATATTATGTTTGTATGTATGTAAGATCTACTTTAATCCAGTTATCGATTTTTAGAATTTAAGGCACTTGTTTGCACACACCGTCGCCGCGCGGGCAAGAAGGTGACAAAACGACGATTTTAGGACAATTTTTTTTTTCAACTTTTTTTATTTTACTTTATTCAGAAAGCCAACATTGTTACATATTATACAATAGTGCAATGTTTTTACATAAGTACTAAAAATAAGGCTAATTATAGGTTTCCCTTAAACACAAATTGGACGTTACCTTTAAACACAGTCGCAATCTTGTCAAACCGAATTTCGTTGCTTTGGTGTGCGTGTACAATTAGTACATTTTGTCACGCAAATACAGAACTTTTTTTTTTTGCCGCCGAAGCAACACCCTCACGGGAGGAAGGTGGAAGATGCGTCATGCTTACTGCCGCAGGAAAATACCGTCCTCTGCGGGGGTTCTGTGGGACTCACCAGAATAGCACCTACCCACTAAAAACCACCTCTTTGGCTGTGGCAAAATTTTACCATTAGCCTTCATCGGAAGCGACACCCGTCGGGAAGTGAACGCGCTGGCGGAGACCCGCTAGCGGGTCGTTCACGGGATGTGAAAGTTGCACTGAAGGTGCTCAAAGGGACATGAGTTTGTAGCCGTTAGCTGGCTGCGCAGAGGTAGGCCAAAGCTTGACTTAGGAATCAATTCATTTAAATGAACCTATAATGAATTGAGAAGGGAACTATGCTCCGCCAGAGCTAGCAGTCACTCTGTAGGAGAATGTGAAGCCCTAAGTTTACGGGCTAAAACTGAAATTTCCCTAAAATCAATATTTTTGATAGCGTCGCAGACGATACGCATATCGTCTGCTACGGAGAGTTGAGGAGTGGAATTAAATGGGCGAGGAGCCGGGATGGGATTCTGGTGTGCAGCGGGGCGCTGCCTCCAGTTCTCTTAGTAAGGCTAAGATAAGGGCTGAGTAGGCTTTACAGCCGGAGAAACCCGGCTACGCAGCGGCGGAAAGTTTTCCTGAGAAAGGGGCGGGGCCTGTTTGGGTGCCGCCCTCTTAGAATTGGAACGCATACAATGGGGTGCACGAGGGCAGCCCCTGTAATTAGCGGTGTGGCCGGGCTGGCCACAAAGCATGCAATCGGGAGGAGAGGGAGTTTTAGGAGATTGCGATTGCACTCCTTGGTGAAGTGAGGCACCAGGCACTTTACGCACCTGGGCGGGGCGGCGCAGTTGGCCGCCGCGTCCCAGTACAACTGGCACCGGTGGCACTGGCCGGGGTGACTGCGGCGATGTGGCATCTCGAACTTGATCCCAGAGAGGCCGCATATGGTGCTGAAATCTTTGAAGATCGTCCTGGACTTGGGGACGTTGGCGAGAACCACCAAAGCGAGAGGGTGACGCCTTCCGTACTTGCTGTGCATTTTATGCACCGCGAGTGCCGGAAAGCCTTAGGACTGCAGATCCTCTAGGAAAGCCTCGTTCAATAATTCGAACGGGACTCCCTTGAGTACCGCTCTGGACTTACGTTCTTCCGGAAGAGCGTAAGTGTGGTAAGCATATTGCTTACCGGTGAGAAGCTTAGTTAGGGCTCGGAAATCGTCTCACGACGAGACCAAGATTTTAATGGATTCCACCGAGTTGGTCGCGCGAAAGTAATGGATTTTGTGCTCTCTGCACAAGTTCGAAACTTCGGTCCATTTTTCCTTATTCCGAAGGAATACGGGTGGTGGGACCTGAGGCTTGACTGAGGCCAGGATAATGGGTGGCGTCACTGTGAGTGACATTAATGGGGCCGGGGCGGGTGTTGTAGGCACCGGGCTAGCTGGCGTTGTTGTTTTTTTTCTTTTTTTTGTTCCCCTCCACGGGAAGGGCACCCCCGCGATCCAGGTTATGTGGGACTCGTTCCGAGCCTACCAGAACCCTACCCACTAAAAAAACCCCTGTCGGCTCGGGCAATTTTTTGCCACTCAGCCTTCATCTGAGCGACGGCCAATTGGAGAACAGGCCGCGCTAGCGGGGCCCAGACGGGGTCACCCGCTGGGATTTACATAGCACTGAAGGTGCTCAAAGCACTGAAGGTGAATGCATAGCACTGAAAGTGCTCAAAATGAAAAATAAAAATTGAATTAATTCGGATTTATGTTAGAATTAGAAGTTGCGGGCTGAAGGGCTTCGAGATCTAATGTTAATTGCGAGAGTTCGCTAGTGTGCGCGTTTCTCGGTCTAGCGACTTTGAATTTCGAATCTAAGACAGGAGCAGTATATGAGACTGAATCTCGAACTACAGGATTGGAATAGGTTTCGGCGCGAAGAACGATTCTGAGAGTGTTTTGGGGTGCTGTTGCACTGTAGGTAGTTCATGATCTCTGTGCAGGCTGTGTACGTGCCGCGTAACGCACGTACCAAGGTGCGTTTGTGGCCCTGTGGCAGAAGAGATTTTGAACTACCTGCAGTTTGTGCAGGACGGAGGCTTGGGCGCGCGCAAAGATTGGCAAGGCATATGTCATGACGGGTTTAACGCAGACCTTATAAAGCGTACGTTTGTTTCTGAAAGACATTTTACTTTTTCTACCTAACATGCTATTTAGGCGGCCTAAGTAGTGACGAGCGAGTTTCGAAACTCTTTCGACGTGTGGCTTGAAAGAAAGCGTCGGATCTAATGTGACGCCTAAGTATTTAGTACTGCGCTTCCAGGGGATGGGAATGCCTAGCATTCGAACGTGGGGATCGCCATCGGGACGCCGGCGTTTGTGGTCGAAGCGCATCGCAGAACTCTTTTCAGGGTTCTCATCGATGCGCCATTTTTGAAACCATACACCAAGGGCGTTTACGGCCTTTTGGAGTCTGGTTACAAGGTGCCGAACACTGTGGCCTTTGGTATAGAGTGCGGTGTCGTCGGCAAAGAGGGCGAGTTCGACGCCTTTCGGCGGGATGGGAATGTCGTTAGTGTACACGGTGTACAGCAGAGGGGCGAGGACTGAGCCTTGAGGGACTCCAGCCTTTATGGGACGAGGCGCAGAAAGCGTGCCTTCGTGTTTGAATCGAAACGTACGGTCTTTGAGAAACGACGCTATTAACCTGACTAGGCGATCCGGTAAGCCTATCTTGTAGAGTTTATAAACGAGACCGCGAGGTCATCGAGCGGTTCGATAGACCTGAGATCGAGGTTGATTCGCTTGATAATTGCAAAGTCGAGGATGTCAGGAGAGTAGTTCGGGTTGTTGGGATAGTGAGTGGGAGTGATGGGGGATATGACGTCTAAATCAAGGGAGTTAGTGATGTCGAGGAGAGCGATACCGCTGGTGTTGGTCGATAGGCACGTCCAGTCAGTATGTTTGAAGTTAAAGTCTCCGAGCATAATGACTGAATGGCCGATGGCGAGAATGGCCTCAAAGTCACTGCGGATTGGTCTGGAGCCACTGGGTATGTAGATTGAAGCTATGATGACGATCGGACGACCAGTCATAGCCAATCTACACACAGTAGCCTCCATGTTGAGGAGAGGAGGGGTAGGGAGAGGAGTGCAGTGGAAACCTGTTTTGTGATAAATAGCTGTGCCGCCGTAACCGTCGGGCCTATCGTTACGAATGAACACGTAATTGAGTTATTGCACGTAAATTGCTTGCGAGTACGGAAATTTCCTTAGTGTCGACGTTTTGAATGACGTTGAACACGGTCTTCATGTCCTCAGCCAACGACGACTGAGGTGAAGACGACGGAGTGGGACGCGGGCCTATAGGAGCTGGGATAGGACGAGAAGGTGCAGGTGGGGCGGCCGGACGCTGCCTCCAGGACACAGCCGGAGTAGGCGTCGGCTGCACGGGCTTTGCTTCCGGGGGACCCTGGTTGCGCAGCGGCGCGGGCAACCCCTGTAGTTAGCTGTGTGACCAGACTGGCCGCACAGCACACAGGCAGGGGGGGAAGTGGATTTGGGAGTGCGAGTGCACTCCTTTGTGATGTGTGGGTCCAGGAACTTAACGCACCTGGGGAGAGCTGAGCAGTTAGCCGCTGCTTGGCCGTAGAGCTGGCAGCGGTGGCACTGCCCATTGTGGCCGCGGGGGTTGGGACGCTCGACGGAGATATTCGAAAGTCCGCAGATTGTGCGAGCCTCTCTGAAGATCTCTCTTGAATTGGGAGTATTGGTGAGGATAACTTAAGCTAGTGGAAAACGCCTACCGCGGTTTGAGTGCATCTTGTGCACTGCTTCAGCCGGGAAGCCCTGAGACTTAAGGTCCTCTAGAATGTCGTCGTTACTGAGTTTGAACAGGACGCCCCTTAATACCGCGCGGACCTTGCGCTCCTCCGGGAGGGCGTAGGTGTGGTACGCGATTTGTTTTATTGAAAGTAACTTAGTGAATGCGCGGAAGTCGTCGATGGTCGTGACCTGGATTTTAATTGAATCGCCTGCGTTGGTTGCTTTGATATAATTAACTTTTTGCTCTTTGCAAAGATTAGATACCGCGGTCCATCGCGCTTTTTTGCGGAGTAAGACGGGCGGAGGAAGAAATTAGGAGGAACGGAAGCGCAGCGCGTTGCTGGCTTGGACGGAACCGACGTAGTCGCGGTCACTTCGAGTGACATAAGCGGCGCGGGGGCGGGTGTTGAGGACACCGGGATGGGCTCGGGTGTTGAAGACACCGAGGCTTTTTTCGAGCGCTTTTTAGAGCGTTTGGCTACTAATTGAAATGGAGGCTCAGGAGAGCCGGTTACGGTGGCGGCGTCCGATGACGCATCAGACGCGGATTCCGAGTCGCTTCCAGGAGCGGTACGCTTACGTCGCGACGTTTGAGATGATGAGTCCGACGCGCAGTCCATATCGGATGGAACGGGAGACGCGGGAGAGCTATAGACTTGAGGGGTCTGGACTTTGGAGGCCTGAGGGGCTAGGGTGTGGGCCTGAGGGGCCGGGGACGCGATTGATGCCTGCAAGGCCTGCGTTAGGATGTCGTTCGGAATGGAGACGCCTGCCGTAGCAAGCGCCTGGGTGAACGCTTTCGCGAAGTTTATAACGCTTAGCGAATCCATTAGGGAGGGGTTGGGACAGTTATATGTATATATAAATATATAAAAGATGCCTAGTTCCTAAAAACCTAGCGAACCGTAGCGAGCGTAGAAGGCCGCTACCTAGAAACCTTAACCTTAAAGGTACGCAGGTAAAGAGTTGACCGCGTTAGGGTTAACCTTTACCGAAAAAAAAGGACAATTGTACACGAAAAGACACAAATATGATAAAAATAAATATGAAAATAAAAGAGAAAATATAAAATAGTAGAAGGAAATAATAAATAAAATAAAAAGGACTGGATCAGTACCAATTCGTTGTCACCGTTAAGTATCTTTTGTACTGAAAACAGACTACTTACGCTGGGCACAACACAGCACTCAGCACAAGCACAACACAATACTGCACAGCACTTTGAAGACTAAGAGGTTTAGTAGCAAAGAACACTCACACTTCGATAGCACTCAGAGGGAGTAGAAAAACCTTGAAAACCGTAGCACGGAACCAACACGCTAAACTGTGACGTCAGTAGACTGAGCGCCACAGGATATCGGGAAGGGACCGATCAACGGAGAACGGGGTCTTGCACGTCCGTACCGGGCGGCGATCGCAGCGAGACTGTCTTGTGGCGTTGTAGTCGCCGCGGAGGGTGTTGAAGACACCAGGACGGGCGTTGAGGACGCTAGGGCTTGTTTTGAGTGCTTCTTAGAGCGCTTCTTAACGAGGGTGAAAGAGAGAGGCTCAGGGCCGGTTGGGGTGGCGTCCGAGGATGACTCGGTTGCGGGTGTGCTCTTGGGAGCAGTGCGCTTGCGGCGCGAAGAGGCGTCTACTTCACACTCCATGTCACTGGAGGAGGGGGACGCGGGAGGACCTAAGACTAGAGGGGTCTGAGGGGCTTGTTGGGGTGCCTGAGAGACTATAATAGTCGGCTAGGATTTGGGGAAATATAATCCCTTGGGTTTTGAGGGCCTCAATAAACACCTGAAGGGTGTCCATAAGGACAGGCGATGCCATAGCGGCGGATTGGGGAGGGACAAAATATATAAACTATGACACAATCCTACCACGAAGACTAACTTCCTAAACCACCCTATCCGCGTTAGGGGGGTTGGGGACGACGCGGAGAACTTATTCGAACTCGAAGACTCGAAGTCCTGGAACGCAGAGCTTGCCGGAGTGGCAACGGCGACGCAGATCGGTAACGACGGGCTGCTGGTGACGATGTCGAAGATGCGTCGAGAAAACGACGGTCCTATGAAACTTAGGAAGATACGGTACGAAAACCTGAGTCGTGAAAACGACCAGTGAAATTTGGGGTGCTCAACTAGTGCGGGGACTAGAGAGCGGAAAAGCGTCTGCGATCGACGTGCGAACGAATTCGCACGTCGCGGGCGGTATGCATGACGCATCTTCCACCTCCCTCCCGCGAGGGTGCCTCGGCAGCAAAAAAAAAAAAAAATGTATTATCACTCACACTGTTTGTCTATTATTTTATACGGCTTAATTTGTCTTCTGATATTTAATAATTTATCAACAATCTATGATCATTGACGTTGTATAATGATTGCAAGGACAAATTTTGTCTAACTAGTAGTGTCAAAGCGTCCATTATATCTAAATTCTAAAATAAATTGATTTGTTCGCCTTTATAATTGACAAGCGCAAATAACTTGCTTTATACAATAATATGTAGGTATTGTGGCCTTCATTTTAGGTTAGCTACCTAAAAACCAATCGCTTAATAACTAAATGCTGTATTTTTTTTTATTACGATCCAATTAGTGGCTGAAAGGGTTCCAACTACCAAGGGTTTGAAATGATTTTCTCATACAATATTTATGATGATAATGTAGCGAGTTATACTATTTCTATTTCTTTATTTTCTCGATGACAGTTCTAATTTGATATAATGTAGTGTTGTGACTAAATAAGTAATGATATCGATCGCATATATTTATTATATTTTGAACAAAGACAAATACAACAAAAACATTCAAATATATTTTTTCAAGGTGAGAATACTCAATGGCCCACCGCCATTTTGTGTTTGTTTTAATCTGTCACTCGCAACAAGACGGTCGTGCTAGTCACTACGTTTCTGTTCGCTGAGCTTTTTCACATTATCCATACGTTACATTGTGTATTTTGTGTTCCTTGGTGTTGATTGCTGCCCAGCTGTCAAATATCAAAATGCCGAAAGGATCTGTTCTGAAAAGCAGGCGAGAGAACTGGTGATCAAGGTTCGTAATTACTTTGAAGCAGAGTATCAAAATGGTGGCCCAATACTACCACTGTCGCAAGTGCGAGAGCGTGTTGCGGCCGCAATAAGAATAAGTGGACCTACTGTTTAAAAAATTACTACCGTAGCTTACGGTACAAGCGGCATACAGGAAAACAAGCTTCGAAAAAAAAACGCCAACCACGTCGTGTGACATCGGTTGACAACTTCAACGCTGATGCTGTTCGCCGTCATATATATGACTATTATTTGCGCAAAGAAACTCCAACACTTAAAAAACTTGTTGTTTCTTTACGTGAATGTGGTTTGTTCCATGGCCAAAAATCGTCTTAAGCTTAGTTTTGAAAGAAATTGGATTTTCTTATAAAAAATCGGACAAACGTAAAATATTGATGGAGCGTCACGACGTTGTTATGGTTCACTGCGAATTTTTGAGCGAAGCCAAAGAGTCTTGCCAGCAACATACAATTTAGTATGCTCTTAGTTTTTATTTATTTAAAATTATATTTTCACTGTTTAAAACAAATTTATTTTGTAATTTAGTGCTTATTTCACCTGCACTCACTTTCACATATTTTCTAACAACAATAATTCACATACCAAATATGGAGGCACTAGCTAACTTTTTTGAAGCCAAATTCAAGGAGTATGAGAACAAGCTTGAAAGAATTGCCACTAATACCACTGCTCATTCTGATGTATCTTCCCTGTCTCAAGAATCTCACACATTTAAAACACTTGTCTGGCAAATGTTCAAGCAGGTGAAGTCGGAGCTGGATTCCATAAAACTTTCTCAGGACAGGCTGGAAACTGCATCAAGAAAGAAGATTTTACTTTTTCATGGTGTTCCTGAAAAGCAGAATGAAAAGCTTTCATTTCTAATATCCCTTTCGATGGGGCTTTAAATTGCATGTATTATATTGTTTGTCTCTGTCTTTCCTGTTTCCTTGTTTTATTTTATTATATAGTAGGTAATTGTAAAACTGTACTAAACTCATTGTTTACACTTGTACTTGGTTTTTGTGAACGTTTGAGTAGTATTTATAATTCATCCTTTATTAGGATAGGCAAGGAGCTGAGCCATACAGCCTTGTGAACGTTTGATAATTTTGTAACAGCTGACAGTTGCACGTTTGATTGATGCGTTCAGCTCTTAAATTGTCCTCTATTTGACACCTAATGTGGATCTAATTTTCACCAATCTGTGAGTGTTGAGTTATGCTTCTAAGCTCATAAATTTATATTGATTTAAATTTATATATTTTTTAAATACCATATTATTTATTTTTATTTTAAATAATATATTTATATTTACTTATTATATGTCCGATAGTAATGACTTCGCTGATAGCTTTTTCTCTTGCTCATCCTCCTCTTGCAGTTTTAGTAGTGCCGATAGTTTTCAATCACCACCTCTGACTTTGCATGATAGACTCTCTTCTGTCTTCTCCAAAGATCCCTTAAATTTTAAAGTGGTGCATATTAATGCCCAAAGCGTTCCTAGTCACCACACTGACTTATTAACTTCTTTCAGTTCCGATAATGTTGATGCTTTGCTAATTTCAGAATCCTTTCTCAAACCTTCCCTCCCTTCTACTTCCTACTCTCTTCCAGGATTTGTGTTGATACGCAACGATCATACTGGTAAGGGTGGTGGAGGTGTGGCAATTTACCTTCGTGCGGATATCCCATATAGTATTGTGAGTGCCTCGCCAACTTCTTACTCAGGATCTGCTGAACATCTTGCTATCGAAGTAATAATACGACACACTTAAATTCTCCTCACAGTTTTTTACAGCCCCAATATGTATGTTAATTATTTCGATAGCATTGAGAACTTTTTTAACGTCTTCTGTCCCAGTTACGATCGTGTACTTGTTTTAGGTGATTTCAACACGTGCATGATCATAAACAACTCTCGATCGCGCAGACTGGAATCTCTTCTCACTTCCTTTAATCTATCTGTTCTGCCTCTCTCTCCCACTCATAACTTTCCCAATTGTGTTCCATCCCTAATAGACCTCATGATAGTGTCATCTCCTCGTAATGTTTCCGATCATGGTCAATTGACTGCTACCTTTTCCTACCATTATTTAATATTCCTGTCCTATCGCATTCGTCTCCCTAAACCTAAATCCAAAACTCGAATACTCCGCAACTTCACAAACATCAACGTCGATTCACTGCAGTACGATTCGCGTGCCATTGACTGGTCGTCTGTATTTAGTGCCGATAACATGGACGCAAAAATATCTAACTTTAACGCCTTGCTTTTAGAGTTGTATGACCGTCATGCTCCCCTGAAAAGCGTCAAAATAAAACACAATCCTGCGCCCTGGTTGTCGGACTCTATTAGGAAAACCATGTTATTACGCGACAAAGCGAAATCGAGGTACAAACGTCGTCCTTCCGATAATAATCTCACTGACATCAAAAATCTCCGTAATCTATGCAACCGTCTATGTCGCGACGCCAAGAGACGCTACTTTCATAATTCTCTAGTCAACCATACCACTGCAGAAGTTCGGAAATTCCTTAATTTGGTAGGGATTGCTAAATCTCTTGTCTCTTTTAATACCTTTGACCTCAACTCTTTGAACACACACTTTTCCAATCCACCATCTACTCTTACACCTGATATATAAACCGATACCTTAAATGCATTGTCCGATACTTCCACCTTTTGTCAGCCGTTTAACTTTTCAGCCATTTCTGAGGACTTTGTGGAGAGATCCATTTTCTCCATCTCATCAGCAGCTGTTGGTAATGACAATGTGTGCCCCAAAATGATCACTTTGACCTTACCTATTGTATTACCTATACTCACGCATATTTTGAACCATTCCTTAGCTACCAATACTTTCCCTACCGCTTGGAAAAGTGTGTTTTGTGAAACTTACTTTATTTTGTAAGACCTAAAATGTACCAACTTCCTAGCAAATAGAGACATTTCATTTCATTTCATTTCATTTATTTAGTAACTTTCCTTTTAAACAACTTTAGATTGTATATATTTTATTGTATTTTATTTTATTTATGTATGTATATGAGTATAAGTAAGTTTATTTACGGTGTTAAGTATATAATTTGTGTATGTTTAAAGTAGGTATACACTACTTTGTCATAAATTAATCTCTCCTCTCACAGGTCGGCTGGAAGAGATTTCTTTTAAAAATAAGCCGTACCTTTGTACATATTTAGTCTTTAAGGTATTTTATATTGTTTTCATATGTGTGTACAAAAACTTTTAAATAAATTTAAAAAAATATATTTTCACTGACGAGACTTGGTTAAATGCAAACCACACAGTATCTAAGAACTGGACTGACGACACCGCCGCTTCCACTAGTTCAGTGCCAATGGGAAAAGGTGAACGCCTTACCATATGTCATGCAGAGTCTACGAAAGGATTCGTGTCAGATGCTTTACTGACCTTTAAATCCAAGAAAACAGTGGGTTACCACGAAGAAATGAACGCGGAGATTTACGAAGGATGGTTTAAAGAAATGGTGCAATATCTGGAAGAACCGTCCATAATTATTATGGACAACGCTACACATCACTCCAGGCAAATTGATAAAATGCCGAAAAAACTAGAGATAATTGACAGGCTCCAACGTCATGGCGAAAATGTGGATAGTACTTTATTGAAAGTATAATTAGTGAATATTTTATAATCGAAAAAAAGCCACCCTAAAAGATATGTTATCGACGAAATAGCTGCCGAATGCGGTGATTGGGTCCTTCGACTTCCGCCGTATCATTGCCAGTACAATGCTATAGAACTAATATGGGCACAAATCAAAGGACACGCCGCTCGAAACAATACCCATCCCCCTTTTACGGCAAACAAGATGTTAGATTTATTAAAAAATGCGTGTGCGGAAGTAACTGCCGAAAACCAGGAAAAAATTGTGAGAAGAACCCTAAACATTATAGCGTCGGATTGGGAAATTCATGTGGCATTCGATAATATATAAGTACAGGAACTTATAATAAATGTTGGGGAGAGCTCATCGAGTGACAGTGACGATTCATCAGATTTTGATTAAAATAAATAAATAAAGATTACCTGTCGTTATAATTATTTCGTTTCATTGTCGAGTACCTACCTATACCTACTTATTTTACAACAACTTCGAAAATTTTAAAGAAGTTGGCATTATCGATCAGAATTAATACGTGTAACATCTTGTAATGAAATATAATATTAGTTAATAAATTTGTACAAAAGTATCCGGCAGTAGTTTAGTTTCTTACATTTTGTAAAAAATATCGGGTCTGTTATCGTGTTACGTTTATCGATATAGCCCCATCCCTATCAGTTTCTCCGACTCTGGTATTATATAACCTTGTACGTGTGTAAACGTCATATTTTTATAAAATAATGCATACATAATGTAAAAAAAACGCTCGCACAAATTTTCACAGGAGCTGTCATCGAGAAAATAAAGAAATGGAAATGAGTTCCATCAATGCAGCTATTTTGGTTTGTGCAAATATTAACTTCATCATATGCTACGTTCCCTCTCCCTTCCCTACAATTTTCTGGTTTTTCTTTTCTTTTTTTCACAATGACAATCGCTTGTTTTTGTTGATGTTATAAAAAGCATGGCTCTACCACAAGGTCGGAAAGACATTCGTAGAGATTAACTAGCAAGAAACATCACAGGTTTTCAAATTTTTAGCATGAATTTACAATGGCTGTTATATCTGTACAAAATAATTCTTGTCCACATCTGATAGCTTTAGCGAAACGAAGTATCCAAGCTATGAACGTCCGCGGGCGCCAGTCTTTGGCCTCTACGACCATATTAGAGGGAAGTGAGCGACCCGTCACCCGACGCTACCGTATGAAGACGTGTTTTAGTAACAATGAAGCTATAGACATTAATCGCAGTTTTAATCGTTTATACCTTTTCGACATGGACAGTTTATTTATGACCCTATTAGCCTTTTAAATTTCACCGAATCTTTTATACCAGTTTCAAATCCTTGTTTAGTAAAATTTTACTGACCTTTTTATTTATTATAAGAGTCTATCTATAGACTTACTGATCTTCGAGAAAAGAACAAAATTAGTTGGTATAGGTCAAAACCGCCCTTCATTCAGTTCATTCTGTTTGAAGTATCCTTAACGATCTGTCACATCCCTTAATTAACTGCGTAAAGAAGGTTAAATCTCAGCCCGTGGCTGTTGATTTAGTGCCCGCGCCTCGACACAAAGGTTTACCGTCTTACGCCATTTTGTACAGGATAGAATTGAATTAAACGAGAATTTAGTGAATAATGCTGTATGTTTAACTTACTAGGAACGTGAACGTAATATGGAGATTAAATCACGGTATTTAGGTAAAAGGGCAGGGAAGTTTGATGGTTTCAAGGCACTGATATCTGGTTTTATTGATTTTTGAGTTTTTTTTTGTCCAATACAACATTCTTCCCAAATGAAAGTATTTTTATTATAGAAATAATGGGATACACAAAACAAAACTACTTCAATTCTTCAAGTAACGCTGATTTTCAGCTGGGTCCATGGGCCACTTTGTTGGCTTGCGGCAAGGGTAGTGGTGACACCGTTAGTAAAAATATTTTATGTAATACATTAAAAAAAGAAACGAAGCAAAACATATAAGACATATTTTGAAACAAATTTTCACAGGATCAGCGACGTGAGGGTTACCGCGTGAAAAGCTAGACTCATCTGATTTACTTTAGATCTCACCTCAAGCCGCCAAAAGTAGGAAGAATAACATTTTTCTCTTAAATCATACAATCTGCTAGGTTTTCCCGCTATTTTACTCCCGTATAACACTCCTTTTTTGTAGTAGGTACAATTGGTCTTCGTTTTACCATATATAATGTGAATGTAAAATAATATGTAATCTTTTCAAAAAAGGAACAAAGATTATGATATGAGGAACAAAGATAAGAACAATATTTTCCACCCAATTAGTTTATTAAAATCTCTACATATGTTTATTAGCAAAGGTTTAAAAGATCTCGGATTCATTTCACTGAAAGACATTCTTTCTAATTCCTATTAAATATATTTCAACTTAATATCCTTCAACCACTAAAACCAAAAATTAACTACTTACGCTCTCCTATAAAATTCAAGTTAACACGACCCTTTACGTAAAAAGAATTGCTTCGGTCACAAATTAATTCTACCGCTGCTAAAGGGCCCTCTCTCATTAGGGTGTGTACCTGAACCACGTAGCCATGGTAACCGATCACTTGGCATTCACAGGGTGTTCCCTCGTTAAAACTATTGCTCTGTGTAATTACTGTGTGTAGCACCCGTTGTGTTTTCCTGCGTCTTAAACTACCGGGCGTTTGTTACACCGAAGCGATTTTATTAGTCGGCAATTACTTTGTGATTTTAATAAAAATAAAAATTGTAACAAAATTTTGTGAAATCTGTTTAGAATTATTTAGAATTATCGGAGATTTTTACGTGTATAAATGACAAAATACCCAGAAACAAGCTTTGTAGGTAAGATTCAAAATTAAATATTTTTTTTTTTTAGGTGTCTATACATTTATGGTTTCAACCATACACCGAACAGCGAGTAAACAAGTAGAAACGTCAAAGCTTGTGTGAATATCTGAGTTGTGATTTCCCACATCACAGCCAGTTCTTCTTCACGAAGGTTTTTCCGAACTGGTGGTAGAGTCATTTTTTATTTGACGTCAATAAGAGCAAGTAATTGTCAATGTTGAGAAATAAATATTTCATTTCATTTCAACATCAACCTCTGGCAGGTCTAGCATTTTACCCCCTTTTATTGTATTTTCAATAAACATTAATTACAAAACACCTTAATCAAAATAATACTTACTTATAAATACCTACGAAAGTAATTTATTCTTTACTAAAACTTGCTTCGGTGTGACATGCAGTCAGGCTAATGTTCAAGCCCATTGTTTTTAATGTCAGTTACAGTTTGGTTAAGGCTCTGGCTTCGTTTATAGCTACCGGTGGTCCCAAATAAAACTTACCTACCTTAATTTCTTTTAAACAGAGTTTTTTTATGGTGTGACATATGTAACTTACAAAGTTAATGGGCAAAGGTTTTTCAAATGAGAATTTTTTAAACCATTCATTTGGAACATTTTGGATCTTGTTACTTTGTTCAGTGTAAATGTTTCAAACTGGTTTTGTTTGACGTTCTCTTTTTGAATGGGGTTGAAATGGGACATGTTGCTTCAGTTGCATCGATAGTACAATTTTTTGTTTAGGTTTTTTATAACTGATATTGTTAAAGTTCTGAAAAAAGCACAACAGTATACAAAGAAGCCTTCCTTAATATACCGCTGGTCTGTCTTGGACGAGTATGTCAGTTCTTATGAAATTTATATTCTCACAACTTTTTCTTGAAATGAAACTCATTGTTGTACACTGTAGAACAAATTCTCGTATAGCAATATTAATTATATTGGATTGGTTGCCTTTTTTAGGAAATCGTAGCACCTAATTGATAATGCAGAGGAGTAGACAAATAATTTCCATGAATCATTTTTTAGAAGATTATTGCTTGTAACGGGTTATTGTAACTTATCAAATTATTACAGTAAATTTTATGATTTATGCACATCAGTTATGATTAAGTGTTTTCTTTCGTTTTTATCTTAATGTTTACAAATATTGTGCATAATTCTTTAAAAAGAAGAAGGCTTCCTGAGTTCTGAGAATTTACTGAACGCGATCGAACAAACGTCACAAACAACTTCAAGTATGTATCACATTAATTTCTTACGTCATTTATAAACTTATGAAGTTTGCTGTTTGTTTCCTAGACCTAATATAATTTTGATCCTTATTAAAACCTCCCCCTACTTAGGCACTTGTGTGCTGTTCGAAGCTGACCGTGGATTGACCGTGAAATGACCGTGGATACGTTCGCATGCGTTTGAACTAAGATATACCATAAAGGTTAATAATAAATTTTCAGTGTACGTATAGAGACCAAGTTCACCCTGGAAAACCTCTGCTGAAAACCCACTGGATTAAGAGAATTATATCAACTATCAGCGCTGGGAAGTGTTCCCGCCTCGTACTCCCTTTCCTCATAATTCTCGTTTTGGGCTACTACCGTTTGTTTCTGCTTGAAGTTACTAGGTTAAGATAACTACTCCTCGACAACCCAGGTCCCTTAACCTTCAACATTTAAATGCAACGAAATACGAAGCGCTCACGCCGCAGCAACTATCGTGAACTTTCTCTACCCATTTGAAACTGCCACCATCGCCATGCGATGCAGCTCCTACCATATAAACAGCATGTACTAAAAAACGAACCGTCCAACGATGTGACATTAATAAACACAGGATGTTCTACAATTCAGCCAGGCAATCCATTATTCCTGAACGGCCCGTAAATCATACGGCTGGGCTATAAAACTTCCACTCTGACATGAGAGACCGCTGTACTTCGGAATATTTTAGATAGCGAGCCTCGTGAGCAATTAAAATGATAGTTTCTAGTTGGAAAAGTCGTATAGTGCTGTAAAAACTAGAAGTTTGTGTATCGCAGGTGTAGGGCGTAAATTGGCGTAGTGGTTTTTATTAGAGTCGGTTTGTGAGGTGAAAGAATAAAACAGTTTATGCAGTGCATTGAAGTTTCAATTACAAGCTTAAGGAGTTTTCATTTTGAAACGAATAAAATGAAAAGAAATATTTATTTCTCAACATTGACAATTACTTTTTCTTATTGACGTCAAATGAACGTCAAACATGACTTTAACACCAGTTCGAAAAAACCTTCGTGAAGAAGAACTGGCAAGAAACTTCACGGGTATATCTTTTTCAAAATAAATTTAAAGAGTCTCTTTATGTCTATACAAAATTATTCTTATCTGCATCTGTTAGCTCGGCAAGTCTCCCTCCCCCAAGTATCCAAACGACGAACACCCTCAAACGGCACCCGTTCACGAGTTAACGCGGGATCCAGCCATCGCCCTCCTCAACCATATTAGAGGGAAGTGAGCGACCCGTCACCCGACGCTGCCATAAGAAGACGTACTTTAGTGACAATGACACTTTAGATATTCATCGGGACGAAGAACTCAACGAACAACCAGACACATTACACATGTTTTGTTACAAATACTAGTACAATCATGTTAATGAGGGCCCATATACCCAAGGGCTGTTATCATCCAAATAATCGGATAGTTTATAATATGCTTTAGCACTCAACTTCTGCTTTATTTTTATTTTTAATTTGTTAATAGGAAGACCTTGGATATCCTCAGGAACCTAGTTATAAAAGCGTATACATTGACCCATAAATGAGTTAGTGACTTTATGAAGCCTATTATTATGAGCTGCCAGCATAATTTTTCCTCTTGTGCAGATCTCTCGTTCGATCGTTTCTTGTAATGCAGACGATTGTCATATATTTCACGATTCTTGGCACTTGTGGCCATTGCCCTCCTCAACCAAATTAGAGGGAAGTGTGCGAACCGCGACCAGGTGTTTTGGCTACTAAAGTTGCAAGAAAAACGGACGGCTGGCGATACTTTCGGCATCGTAGCGCAGGCGGCGTAGCGCAGGCGGCGTAGCGAAGGCGGCGTAGCGCAGGCGGCGCGGCGGCGGCGTAGTGCAAGCGGCGCAGCGCAGCGCGGCCTCGCACCAAGAGTGTACTTTAAATCATTCGGTTTATGTAGTCCTTTAAGTAGAAGAATAACTTTCCTGCTATTAAAAAACTGAAATAACAATCAAAATAATAGATTGATAATACAATGAAATAATGAAAAGTACATTTTATTTAGATTATTCACTATTTCTATAAAACAGGTAAGATTAAACTACTAAAACTATTCAAGAACAGACAGAAAGCAATCGCTTGCTAATGAAATAAATTAATTTACGGTTCCGATTTATTCATGAAAACCTACAATGCATAGGTTTCGGACCCTTTACTGGCTGAAATGTTCCCATTCGATAAAGTCATCAACCAAGTGAGATGAAAAACAAACGCCTGTCAATTTGTATATTAAAAAGCAAACATATGTCCAACTTAGTATACGGAGCGAAGTAGATCCGTATTGTTACTGCCTCGAGTCCCATATAGTTAAAGAAAAACCGAGATTAATAATAAAATACCTGGGCAATCATAGCAAGTACCGTTTTGTACAAAATCTCAACACAATACTATCACATAAAACAGCTATAACCTACGTTTTTACGAGATACCCTCGCATTTTGCGAATTTGTGTCCAAAATTTTATGAAAGCTCCTAAAAGCCCAATGAAAATTAAGTGGCTTTTTTTTCAAGCTTCTGCTTAATTATTCGTAACGACCTTGGGATGTGGAACATAAATGAAAATTGCCTAGAATATGGGATAAATGTTTGTTTGGTATATGTGAGGAGATTCTCAAGTATGAAATAAAATTGTTCTGAGAAAATGTGAAGTTTAATTGTTTTCGTTTGCTTTTCATTTTGTTATATTAGATTCTTGCGCTTAGCTTCTGATCACGTCCAATTATTATTGAAATACTTGACATCCTAGTAATAAATCATTATCTATTTTTATGCTATGGTGATGTATAGGTGATTTATTCATCACTAGTGATGGCGATATATTACGACTAATGATGCGTTGCCGACCGCAGCTTTATTTGGAATTGCCGTTATTCCAATCATTCGGGACGTAAATTAATTTTGAAGTATCTTTTTATATAATTTTTCCGAAAGATTTTTTGAAATTTTGAGAAAACAATTTGACTATTTCTGATTTCTGTGCGGTATTTATTTTTAAAGAATTTCGTGTGATGATGTCACGGCGTATTTAATTTTTTTAAATCGCATTTTACCTGGAATGCACATCTTTACAACTTTCTATGGATTTTCGTGATAGATATCTATTGGAAACATTGACAATACAATTTAAATAAAGAGTAATAAGCAGTTGATACTATTCGATGACGTCATGGTTGAATAAGAGTCAATTTAAGTTGTGTATGTTGGATTAGACACTGTTACTGGCAAAATATATTATAGAAAAGTGATATGTCCAAATGGTATTCGAATTAGAATTATGGCTTTTTTCTTTAAATTCCTAATTGCACTGGCTGTTTCTTCCCTGTAACATGAAAACAACCCCGTAAACTTGATTATTGTGGCGGTCAAAATAGGGATGACGGTAGTCCCGCCCCAAACGAGCCTTAAGAAAAGGAACTACTACCCTGTACAGCGCGACAATTTACGTGTCTAATCTATATACAGGGTGTAAGAATGTACTGTTAAGCCTAAAATAGGTGAAATTTTTCCGAAGGAACAAAGCGTCCGAAATGCGTATAATGAAGAATTACATCCTAAACACGTTATGCTGACCGTGTGTTTTAATGTGTTTTCGACAAATATTATTGCAATGAGAACGCACGCGTTCCGCCATATTATGCGCGTACTGTGTTTTGCAGCTCATCATATCACCAGCTCATCGACGGCCGAGTAGCGTAGTGGTCAGGGGCCCTGTCTCATACGCTGGAGGTCCCAGGTTCGAGTCCTGGCCGGGGCATTCATGTTTGTTCTCGGGTCATGGTTGTTTGTATTTATATATGTATGTTTATTCTGGGTTCCTCTCCAGTTTGATGATGGACATCCATAACATAAGCTCTGCTTACTTTGGGGCCATACAGTTGGTGTGATTTTCTGGGGATTTATTTATTTAATTTTCTTTACTTCTTTCTATTGAATAATCCAAACATTATTTTCTCAATTTAGTCCTATATCCATTAGGAAAAGTAGTTATGTTTAAGCAACCCTTTCCACAATTAGTATTAATACTACTTTTTTTCAACCAAAATAAATATTAAAGTTGGTTAAACAATTCCAAAGTTCATCCATAAGAATAACTAATGTTTTGCTTTAAATTATTAAAGAACAACTTAAAAATTGCTTAGACAGTGAATGTGCTCATAAAAGGTCTTTCATGTAAATTAAAGTTAATGCCCAATAAAAATGTTTTCTGAAATCTGGAATATAAAGAAAAATTCAGGTTATAACTCAAAAATCATTTCCAGATATTATTACTATGTTGTAATAATTTTTGTTAATAACAGCTCACAGAAAATGCGATAAAGATTATTTTAACGAAGATGGGTAAAAAATTTGACTCTCATTTAACCTCTGACTGACGTCATACGTCATGAAGAAGCATCATTTTTTCAACTGAAATAGCTGTCATCAAGAACCAGTAGAAAATATTGAGTTTTTCATTCCAGGAAATAATTACTTTGTATGTAATGCGATTAGCTTCGTGATGTCGTCACACAGGTTATTTTCAAATATATTTAAATTTAAATACTACTCAGAAATAAAAGATATTCAAATTGTTTTCTAACAATGCCTCATTCTTCACAAAAACCTAAAAAGATGTATATCTCGAAATTACTTTACATATCGGATGAAAGTTTTCATTCTATGTATAATAAATTGTAATTTAGTTGATTTTGTTTGTTACTTTGATCGGCATATTCGCTCTTACTTGTAAGAGTAGGTTTTGAAAACAACTATAAGAAGACCTTGAACCATGCAGTCGCCCAGGAAAGAGGTCTACAACTTTTGACAAAACCTCCTGGGTGACCAAAATAGGTGTAGGGTTGAGTCTTTTACTGTCAGAATATCATTACAAGCGAAAATCAACCTTGTTGTTTTATGACGTGCAAATAAACTTCACCCATACGGTGATAGATCACATTTTTTTATCGAATGTATCTAAAATGTAATGTATAAAAATAAGTAGGCGATTTCATTCGATGCCAGCTATTATCAACTGAGAATAACTTAATTTAAAACAAGGCTTTCTATTTTAGCTAAGGCGAAAAATGTAGACATTATCGAAATGTAAGTAATTTTAACTTTAGCAAAAGTTCGACAAACCATAAATTGCCGTTCCGGTGGCTGATTGTCAAGGTCACGGGTTTTCAGGGGAAGGGCAAGGTTAGAGTCAATTTTAATTGTTGTCAGAAAAAGGTATTGTTATTTTAATTGAAATGATAAATCAAGAGTGACTTACGTGTTAGTATTTCTGTTGTCTGTGTAACAATATATACGTATGTTTTTGTCTGTATACTACATTTTGCCCGTGGCTACGTATATTGTTTTATTGGACCTGAGAATAATGTTATTATAGCTTATAGCTTTACCAAATAAAATTGACTGACACAAAACTTTTATCATATCACGGTGTAAGCAGTGCCACCTTGCTGCCACATTGCTCGTGTTGTAACGTAGGTGCTACGTATTCAGATTTAATATCTAATCATAAACTAACATACGTATTTACTTATGGTGTATGTTATCCATTTTTAAATTAAACTTAGAAATTAATTATTAATTAATAATAAATCGCTTTTACTATTTAGGTACTATTTTCGTTTATTTCTGCAAATTCCATCCTTCGCAGGAGCCTGGGATAAATACTTATTTACCATTCCGAAAAACGATGCACAATAGAAACTTAAACGTAAAAATTATTATCAAAGTAACGTTTCACTGTTTAATAATGGTTTGTGATTGTGGACATTTTATTTTTGTTATTAAAATAACCTCGAACCTCCTTCTGAAACTGACATTTAACCAAGAGCTACATAAAAAGAAATTGTTATCATCTTACAAAAGTGAGAATGTCGTTTGGTTTAGCAAGATTAATCTGTGCAAAGTGTGAACATTTTTGACACAATCATTAATATCGCTGTAATAATTATAATAACGCAACACTTATATTATTTTCACAAAATAATCAGTCTCAAGATAGTCTCAAGCTATTTTTCATATGAAAAATAAAGCAATATTAAAAAATCTATAATCGAATTGTACCCTTATAAAAAGAAAAAACTTAAGTATGAATTGCAACGTGAGATCTTGTTAGTTACCCAGTGTAAATGTTGATATCACAATCTTTAATGTCTGAGTCGGGTATGAATGAATGAATGAATATACGTTTATTTGCACATACAAACATTTACAATAAAACCAATATATACAAAACACACACAAAAAAGTAAAGACACAAGTATTAATTACAGAAACATAAAATAACAACAAAAAATAAAAAAAACAAAAATAGAATAAGTTTAACAAAAATGCTGACATGGTATATGTGCAAAATGGCTATAGCTCAACGGTTATCATTTGCCCATTTGAGCAAATCGTTGATTTTCTGCCATCGCCATTCGGGCCCACGGTGAGTGCAAACTGGCTATAGTATATTTAAGATAAAGAAATACATAATAAATATTAACTCAAATATAATACAAATCAATAAGTAAACTACATAAGCAAAAAAAAGAAATAAAAAGCGTAGTCGTCGCTAATTGTTGAGATGGTAGTGATAGCAAATAAGAACCAAGCAATGGAATAAAATATAAATCAATTATGTTAAAACAGAAAAATTAAACTAAAAATGATTATCATAAAATGTCCAACGTATATTAACTTTGGACATTTTATGATAATCATTTTTAGTTTAATTTTTCTGTTTTAACATAATTGATTTATATTTTATTCCATTGCTTGGTTCTTATTTACTATCACTACCATCTCAACAATTAGCGACGACTACGCTTTTTATTTCTTTTTTTTGCTTATGTAGTTTACTTATTGATTTGTATTATATTTGAGTTAATATTTATTATGTATTTCTTTATCTTAAATATACTATAGCCAGTTTGCACTCACCGTGGGCCCGAATGGCGATGGCAGAAAATCAACGATTTGCTCAAATGGGCAAATGATAACCGTTGAGCTATAGCCATTTTGCACATATACCATGTCAGCATTTTTGTTAAACTTATTCTATTTTTGTTTTTTTTATTTTTTGTTGTTATTTTATGTTTCTGTAATTAATACTTGTGTCTTTACTTTTTTGTGTGTGTTTTGTATATATTGGTTTTATTGTAAATGTTTGTATGTGCAAATAAACGTATATTCATTCATTCATTCATACCCGACTCAGACATTAAAGATTGTGATATCAACATTTACACTGGGTAACTAACAAGATCTCACGTTGCAATTCATACTTAAGTTTTTTCTTTTTATAAGGGTACAATTCGATTATAGATTTTTTAATATTGCTTTATTTTTCATATGAAAAATAGCTTGAGACTATCTTGAGACTGATTATTTTGTGAAAATAATATAAGTGTTGCGTTATTATAATTATTACAGCGATATTAATGATTGTGTCAAAAATGTTCACACTTTGCACAGATTAATCTTGCTAAACCAAACGACATTCTCACTTTTGTAAGATGATAACAATTTCTTTTTATGTAGCTCTTGGTTAAATGTCAGTTTCAGAAGGAGGTTCGAGGTTATTTTAATAACAAAAATAAAATGTCCACAATCACAAATCATCATTAAACAGTGAAACGTTACTTTAATAATAATTTTTACGTTTAAGTTTCTATTGTGCATCGTTTTTCGGAATGGTAAATAAGTATTTATCCCAGGCTCCTGCGAAGGATGGAATTTGCAGAAATAAACGAAAATAGTACCTAAATAGTAAAAGGGATTTATTATTAATAAGGAATTAATGTCTAAGTTTAATTTAAAAATGGATAACATACACAATAAGTAAATACTTATGTTAGTTTATGATTAGATATTAAATCTGAATACGTAGCACCTACGTTACAACACGAGCAATGTGGCAGCAAGGTGGCACTGCTTACACCGTGATATGATAAAAGTTTTGTGTCAGTCAATTTTATTTGGTAAAGCTATAAGCTATAATAACATTATTCTCAGGTCCAATAAAACAATATACGTAGCCACGGGCAAAATGTAGTATACAGACAAAAACATACGTATTTATTGTTACTCGATATGATGGATGAAAACCCTGTATAATTGAGTACGATTTATTTTGAATACCATTCAGAAACAGAAATACTAACACGTAAGTCACTCTTGATTTATCATTTAAATTAAAATAACAATACCTTTTTCTGACAACAATTAAAATTGACTCTAACCTTGCCCTTCCCCTGAAAACCCGTGACCTTGACAATCAGCCACCGGAACGGCAATTTATGGTTTGTCGAACTTTTGCTAAAAATAAAATTACTTACATTTCGATAATGACATTGGTTATTAACTCTGTCTACATTTTTCGCCTTAGCTAAAATAGAAAGCCTTGTTTTAAATTAAGTTATTCTCAGTTGATAATACCGCTGGCATCGAATGAGATCGCCTACTTATTTTTAGATACATTCGGTAAAAAAATTGTGGTCTATCACAGTATGGGTGAAGTTTATTTGCACGTCATAAAACAACAAGGTTGATTTTCCCTTGTAATGATATTCTGACAGTAACAGACTTAACCCTACAGCTATTTTGGTCACCCAGGAGGTTTTGTCAAAAGTTGTAGACCTCTTTCCTGGGCGACTGCATGGTTCAAGGTCTTCTTATAGTTGTTTTCAAAACCTACTCTTACAAGTAAGAGCGAATATGGCGATCAAAGTAACAAACAAAATCAACTAAATTACAATTTATTATACATAGAATGAAAACTTTCATCCGATATGTAAAGTAATTTCGAGATATACATCTTTTTAGGTTTTTGTGAAGAATGAGGCATGGTTAGAAAACAATTTGAATATCTTTTATTTCTGAGTAGTATTTAAATTTAAATATATTTGAAAATAACCTGTGTAACGACATCACGAAGCTAATCGCATTACATACAAAGTAATTATTTCCTGGAATGAAAAACTCAATATTTTCTACTGGTTCTTGATGACACCTATTTCAGTTGAAAAAATGATGCTTCTTCATGACGTATGACGTCAGTCAGAGGTTAAATGAGAGTCAAATTTTTTACCCATCTTCGTTAAAATAATCTTTATCGCATTTTCTGTGAGCTGGTATTAACAAAAATTATTACAACATAGTAATAATATCTGGAAATGATTTTTGAGTTATAACCTGAATTTTTCTTTATATTCCAGATTTCAGAAAACATTTTTATTGGGCATTAACTTTAATTTACATGAAAGACCTTTTATGAGCACATTCACTGTCTAAGCAATTTTTAAGTTGTTCTTTAATAATTTAAAGCAAAACATTAGTTATTCTTATGGATGAACTTTGGAATTGTTTAACCAACTTTAATATTTATTTTGGTTGAAAAAAAGTAGTATTAATACTTATAGTGGAAAGGGTTGCTTAAACATAACTACTTTTCCTAATGGATATAGGACTAAATTGAGAAAATAATGTTTGGATTATTCAATAGAAAGAAGTAAAGAAAATTAAATAAATAAATCCCTAGAAAATCACACCAACTGTATGGCCCCAAAGTAAGCAGAGCTTATGTTATGGATGTCCATCATCAAACTGGAGAGGAACCCAGAATAAACATACATATATAAATACAAACAACCATGACCCGAGAACAAACATGAATGCCCCGGCCAGGACTCGAACCTGGGACCTCCAGTGTATGAGACAGGGCCACTGACCACTACGCTACTCGGCCGTCGATGAGCTGATGATATGATGAGCTGCAAAACACAGTACGCGCATAATATGGCGGAACGCGTGCGTTCTCATTGCAATAATATTTGTCGAAAACACATTAAAACACACGGTCAGCATAACGTGTTTAGAATGTAATTCTTCATTATACGCATTTCGGACGCTTTGTTCCTTCGGAAAAATTTCACCTATTTTAGGCTTAACAGTACATTCTTACACCCTGTATATAAATTAGACACGTAAATTGTCGCGCTGTACAGGGTAGTAGTTCCCTTTCTTAAGGCTCGTTTGGGGCGGTACTACCGTCATCCCTATTTTGACCGCCACAATAATCAAGTTTACGTGGTTGTTTTCATGTTACAGGGAAGAAACAGCCAGTGCAATTAGGAATTTAAAGAAAAAAGCCATAATTCTAATTCGAATAAGAATTTGGACATATCACTTTTCTATAATATATTTTGCCAGTAACAGTGTCTAATCCAACATACGCAACTTAAATTGACTCTTATTCAACCATGACGTCATCGAATAGTATCAACTGCTTATTACTCTTTATTTAAATTGTATTGTCAATGTTTCCAATAGATATCTATCACGAAAATCCATAGAAAATTGTAAAGATGTTCATTCCAGGTAAAATGCGATTTAAAAAAATTAAATACGCCGTGACATCATCGAAATTCTTTAAAAATAAATACCGCACAGAAATCAGAAATATTCAAGTTGTTTTCTCAAAATACTTTTTTCTTTCGTAAAAATTATATAAAAAGATACTTCAAAATTAATTTACGTCCCGAATGATTGGAATAAAGGCAAATCCAAATAAAACTGCGGTCGGCAACGCATCATTAGTCGTAATATATCGCCATCACTAGTGATGAATAAATCCGATTGGTGTAGTGGTAAGTAGCTTTGCCTCATACGCCGAAGGTCCCAGGTTCGAGTCCTGGCCGGGGCGTGCATTTGTGCGATGAACACAGATGTTTGTTCTCGGGTCATGGTTGTTTGTATTTATATATGTATGTTTATTCTGGGTTCCCCCCCCAGTTCGCTGTATGGTCATCCATAACACAAGCTCTGCTTACTTTGGGGCCATACAGCTGGCGTGTTTGTCTGGGGATTTATTATTATTACCTATACATCACCATAGCATAAAAATAAATAATGATTTATTACTAGGATGTCAAGTATTTCAATAATAATTGGACGTGATCAGAAGCTAAGCGCAAGAATCTAATAAAACAATATAAAAAGCAAACGAAAACAATTAAACTTCACATTTTCTCAGAACAATTTTATTTCATACTTGAGAATCTCCTAACATATACCAAAAAAACATTTATCCCATATTCTAGGCAATTTTCATTTATGTTCCACATCGCAAGGTCGTTACGAATAATTAAGCAGATGCTTCAAAAAAAAGCCACTTAATTTTCATTGGGCTTTTAGGAGCTTTCATAAAATTTTGGACACAAATTCGCAAAATGCGAGGGTATCTCGTAAAAACGTAGGTTATAGCTGTTTTATGTGATAGTATTGTGTTGAGATTTTGTACAAAACGGTACTTGCTATGATTGCCCAGGTATTTTATTATTAATCTCGGTTTTTCTTTAACTATATGGGACTCGAGGCAGTAACAATACGGATCTACTACGCTCCGTATACTAAGTTGGACATATGTTTGCTTTTTAATATACAAATTGACAGGCGTTTGTTTTTCATCTCACTTGGTTGATGACTTTATCGAACGGGAACATTTCAGCCAGTAAAGGGTCCGAAACCTCTGCATTGTAGGTTTTCATGAATAAATCGGAACCGTAAATTAATTTATTTCATTAGCAAGCGATTGCTTTCTGTCTGTTCTTGAATAGTTTTAGTAGTTTAATCTTACCTGTTTTATAGAAATAGTGAATAATCTAAATAAAATGTACTTTTCATTATTTCATTGTATTATCAATCTATTATTTTGATTGTTATTTCAGTTTTTTAATAGCAGGAAAGTTATTCTTCTACTTAAAGGACTACATAAACCGAATGATTTAAAGTACACTCTTGGTGCGAGGCCGCGCTGCGCTGCGCCGCTTGCACTACGCCGCCGCCGCGCCGCCTGCGCCGCGCCGCCTGCGCTACGCCGCCTTCGCTACGCCGCCCGCGCTACGCCGCCTGCGCTACGATGCCGAAAGTATCGCCAGGCGTCCGTTTTTCTTGCAACTTTAGTAGCCAAAACACCTGGTCGCGGTTCGCACACTTCCCTCTAATTTGGTTGAGGAGGGCAATGGCCACAAGTGCCAAGAATCGTGAAATATATGACAATCGTCTACATTACAAGAAACGATCGAACGAGAGATCTGCACAAGAGGAAAAATTATGCTGGCAGCTCATAATAATAGGCTTCATAAAGTCACTAACTCATTTATGGGTCAATGTATACGCTTTTATAACTAGGTTCCTGAGGATATCCAAGGTCTTCCTATTAACAAATTAAAAATAAAAATAAAGCAGAAGTTGAGTGCTAAAGCATATTATAAACTATCCGATTATTTGGATGATAACAGCCCTTGGGTATATGGGCCCTCATTAACATGATTGTACTAGTATTTGTAACAAAACATGTGTAATGTGTCTGGTTGTTCGTTGAGTTCTTCGTCCCGATGAATATCTAAAGTGTCATTGTCACTAAAGTACGTCTTCTTATGGCAGCGTCGGGTGACGGGTCGCTCACTTCCCTCTAATATGGTTGAGGAGGGCGATGGCTGGATCCCGCGTTAACTCGTGAACGGGTGCCGTTTGAGGGTGTTCGTCGTTTGGATACTTGGGGGAGGGAGACTTGCCGAGCTAACAGATGCAGATAAGAATAATTTTGTATAGACATAAAGAGACTCTTTAAATTTATTTTGAAAAAGATATACCCGTGAAGTTTCTTGCCAGTTCTTCTTCACGAAGGTTTTTTCGAACTGGTGTTAAAGTCATGTTTGACGTTCATTTGACGTCAATAAGAAAAAGTAATTGTCAATGTTGAGAAATAAATATTTCTTTTCATTTTATTCGTTTCAAAATGAAAACTCCTTAAGCTTGTAATTGAAACTTCAATGCACTGCATAAACTGTTTTATTCTTTCACCTCACAAACCGACTCTAATAAAAACCACTACGCCAATTTACGCCCTACACCTGCGATACACAAACTTCTAGTTTTTACAGCACTATACGACTTTTCCAACTAGAAACTATCATTTTAATTGCTCACGAGGCTCGCTATCTAAAATATTCCGAAGTACAGCGGTCTCTCATGTCAGAGTGGAAGTTTTATAGCCCAGCCGTATGATTTACGGGCCGTTCAGGAATAATGGATTGCCTGGCTGAATTGTAGAACATCCTGTGTTTATTAATGTCACATCGTTGGACGGTTCGTTTTTTAGTACATGCTGTTTATATGGTAGGAGCTGCATCGCATGGCGATGGTGGCAGTTTCAAATGGGTAGAGAAAGTTCACGATAGTTGCTGCGGCGTGAGCGCTTCATATTTCGTTGCATTTAAATGTTGAAGGTTAAGGGACCTGGGTTGTCGAGGAGTAGTTATCTTAACCTAGTAACTTCAAGCAGAAACAAACGGTAGTAGCCCAAAACGAGAATTATGAGGAAAGGGAGTACGAGGCGGGAACACTTCCCAGCGCTGATAGTTGATATAATTCTCTTAATCCAGTGGGTTTTCAGCAGAGGTTTTCCAGGGTGAACTTGGTCTCTATACGTACACTGAAAATTTATTATTAACCTTTATGGTATATCTTAGTTCAAACGCATGCGAACGTATCCACGGTCATTTGAGAAGCTTCGAACAGCACACAAGTGCCTAAGTAGGGGGAGGTTTAAATAAGGATCAAAATTATATTAGGTCTAGGAAACAAACAGCAAAGTTCATAAGTTTATAAATGACGTAAGAAATTAATGTAAAACATACTTGAAGTTGTTTGTGACGTTTGTTCGATCGCCCAAAGTTAATATACGTATATATATATATATATATATATATATATATATATATATATTTTCATATATACATATATCATTTAATATATATACACACATATAAGTACTTATATAGTAATAATCAAATACTATTATTATGTTACCAAAGAATCCATAAACCCCGAAACAAGGCACGAGATGCTGGGTAGATAATATTAAATAAGTTTTTGCAACTCCAGAAGGTGCAGCTTCAGGTGTTTTTTAAATGTTGTCTTCGATGATAATAGCCGCAATGGAGGAGGTATATTGTTCCAGCATTTCGTTGCCTGATATCGGAAGCTACCATTAAAAGCAACGGTTTTATGTTTTTGGTTTTCTAACGGCAACCGTGCATTCCTTATAAAATTTGTCCCTCGTGACGTTAGGAATCTCAGCTTGTCATACAAATATTCAGGCTTTTTGGAGTGTACTAAGTCAAACATAAGACAAGCGAGATGTAGAAGCCTGCGAGATGATATGTTCAATGTGGATGCCTTGTTCAAGTAAGGGGTTATATGACTACGTGGCGGAACATTATAACAAAATCTACAACATGCGTTTTGCACCCGCTGAATCATCCGTTTGTGAACAGACAAAAGGCGACTTCCGTAGACGAGGTCACCATAGTTCAGCCTTGAAAGGACGAGAGCCTCGCAAAGAGCTATACGAGTTTTTTCACTTAGCAAATTGCGTACCTTGTAAAGTATTTTTAGCCGATAAAAACAATTTCTGACGAGATTTATAATATGTGTTTCAAATCTTAAGTGACTATCAAGCAATATCCCTAGGTTTTTTACTTCGTCAACTCGAACAATGCTATCCTCAGCGAGCCGTATGTCAGGATTACCTCTTAAAATCTTTTCCGTCTGCGATTTACTTCCTAGTATTAAAAATTTGGATTTTGAGGGATTGACAATTAAGGCATTTCTGCTTGACCAGCCAGCTACTCTGCATAGATCCTCATTCATCTTTTGCGTGGCTGGAGAGATATCATCTGGGGTTACAATCGGGGTAGACAATCTTGGACATTTGTTGCGCGTGGAATGTTCACAAATTCATGTTTGAAGCAGTTAGGAATAACTTTGTCCACGCAAAGTTTAACCATATCGTCATATTTAGCTTTTAATATGGGAAGTAAAAGTACCTTAGTTTAAAATGAATTTCAACATCAAAGAACGCCGCAGTAGGATTCATAAATATTTTTATTTAACGCTTTGTTTGTTTTTTCTGAAAGTTATAATACGGACCTTGCTTATCTTTCCATTTAAGTTGCCTCTGTAATATTTGTCACTAATACTCTACTTCCATCTGTAAAAATCTTCAAAAACCAGTCTTTCTACAATACAATAAAATCTTAATATTCTTTAACTTTATGTCAGGTTAACTTATACAAAAGACACTCTCACAAAGTACATTATCAAGTTAAAATATATAATCACATAAACTACAATTGCTTTGTGTAGGTAAAATCTGCTAAGTTATTTCAATCGAAAATATTATCAAGTAAAAATACGTTAATACAAATTTACTAAAATTCAATACATAAAAAACGGACTTAATTTATATTCCTAATTGTTAGAATGTCGTACCACTTTTTGTGGTCATTTAGTAAACACAAAATGTAGATTTGACCGAAGTCACGCAATATCTAAGCGACAATAAAACTATGAGACCCATACCAAACGACGCAGAAAAACCTAGCGGTTCGAATGGTATATATAACTCATTTTACGGATTAATGTCGGTTAGTAAGGATTGCCTTTGAAGCGTCAATATCATGTGTTGAATGATCGGCATACAACACAGCCTGAAATTAAAATATTCTGTGTAAGAACATACGTGCTTTTACTATATTCTCTCCAAGAAAATATCTTTAAATCATCAATAACTTTATTTAATTATAATTTCCAGATACAACAAAGAAAATTAAAACAATTATACAGTATTAATATACTGATTTTAATAAATACATTCATCTTTAAAATATTTATTTGTCAAAGCACTCGAATCATAAAACCTATATGCAGGTTTGCGTTCATCTTAGGACTCACGGCGGGCTCACAGCACACAGCATTCCTTTTAAAATCGTATATTTTATGTTCCTTCCTTATACAGCTCAAGAGAGTTGTCTACCACTTTTGACAAATCTTCTGTCACCAAAATCGTTGTAAAGTTGAGTCTTTCTAACAGTGAACGAGATGCACAGTTATTACGTATAGTCAAAGTGTAGACGTTAGTAAAATAACCGATATTATAATAATAATAATAAATCCATTTATTTCAGGTTGCATAGACCCAATGTCATAATAAAATATTTACTATGTCATATAGTAATAATGAAATAAAATAAAATGAATTTATTAAAATTGAAATTATGTTAATTAATATAAATATTTTAAAATTATTATATTCAAATTATCACAAATATAATTATCAAACTAGTATGTTAGTAAGTGCATGCAAAAGTAACTTCTATAATACCTAGTGTTAGTAACGTTAATGGCGAGGCCGAATACGCGGTGTGTGCATCGCCATCCACCTTTGAAAAATGGGGGAAACCAACTATCTGAAAATACTTCAAGATACTGTTGGGGGCGGTCCGAGTTTTGTTAATTACTGACGCACCGCGTTTTCGCAAGATTGCTGTGAAACCATATATGTGCGCTTCCGCAAACATGCCAGAAGCACTACAATATCGTGGCAGCCAAACAATATCCTGAAAGCATACTAGACTAGATTATTTTACTATTGACTATTATAAAGAGCATTAGTATCTGCCAGAATGTAATTACGAGGGAAAATCAACCTTGTTACTTTACAACGCGCAAACGCCACTTTTTGGCTGACTTTATCTGCTTTTATTTTATTTTTCCTTTCCATACTAACTTTCATAAGATACACTGTTGAAAGACTTCACCAGTTTGACAGACAAACAGCTATGAATAAAAAATAAAACTCCAAATGTAAAGCCAAATACGGAACAGGATTTTTAACTGCACCCGGAGCTTTATAATTCCAGTGTTCCTAATCTGGAACACAGACTGAGACTGAAACTGTTGAAGAGGCCTGTTCCGTTTGAGGTACGACTACTATAGTATCTTCTTCATCTGCGAAACATTTATTATGAACAATTTATTAAGCTGTTGTAATGATAATAATAATATGTTTTTTTTTTTTGGAACAAGACATCCATTTGTGTTAGAATGGGTTTATACATTTTGTAGTGTATATTATAGAGTGCATTAAAGCGCTACAGAAAAACAGACCAGCACCGTACGAGGTTTGATAAAAACACCTAAGAAATTTTCCTTGACATTATTTTTTTTCAATAACCTTTCATACGTATACACATACCTATACACATAACCCTCGAATCAGGCCACCTAATGTACTTCCGAGAGGGAGACTAACAATCCCAAGGTGGCGTGGGGTTTCTGGTCAATAAGTCCATTTCTGACAGCGTTGTGGAGGTTTCCAGTGTGTCGAACAGGGTAGCGTACCTAATTATAAAGCTCACTGATAGGTACAGCCTAAAAGTGGTGCAAGCGTACGCACCGACCTCGACACACTCGGACGATGAAGTGGAGGATATGTTCGATGACATATCGAGGGCCCTCCACTTCACTACTAAGACTCACTACAGCGTTGTCATGGGGGACTTTAACGCTAAAGTGGGAGTACAGAATTGCGGCGAATCGGTAGTAGGATCCCATGGATTTGGAAGCAGAAATGACAGGGGGCAAATGCTCGTCAACTTCCTCGAACGGGAGGGGCTGTTCCTGATGAATTCTTTCTTCAAAAAACAGCCCCAAAGGAAGTGGACGTGGCAAAGCCCCGACACTGTGACAAAAAATGAGATCGACTTCATCATGACGGACAAAAAGCACATATTCAGAGATGTCTCCGTGATCAACAGGTTTAACACCGGTAGCGATCACCGACTTGTCCGAGGCTCTCTGAATATCGACTTCAAAGCTGAACGTGTCCGCTTGATGAAGGCCAGGCTCCGACCTACTCCGCTCCAAACCATGGCGGGATCTGAAACGTTCCAGTCAAATCTGGAGAACCAATTCGCTGCCGTGGAAACCACAATAGACGTTGACCAGAACCTTAAAAATGTGGTTCAAATCCTCAGCGAAGAAGGTACGAGATTTTGTAAGATGCAGCGTACGGGCAGGAAGTCTACGCGTACGACATGACCTCCGATGCTCCAATACTCTCGCTATTGAAAGAGCGATCGAACAAAACCGGGGGTCAAAGGTGTTCGTACAATCTCTTGGAAGAAGCCACTTGACAAAGTTGACCACAGCAAGTGGAGAAGTTGTTGCTTCGAAGCCGGCAGTCCTTTCAGAAGTGGAAAACTTCTATGGCCGGTTATACGCTTTGCATGCATCTCGACCTGATCCCGGAAATGATGATCCTAGAGCCACATTAACACGCCATTACACCGAAGACCTGCCAGAAGTCAGCATTGGTGAAATCGAGATCGCTCTTGGGCAGCTTAAAAAGGGATGGCTGGCAGGAGCTGGATGCGAGTAGCCGAGGATAGACCTCGATGACGTGAAATTGGGGAGGCCTATGTCCAGCAGTGGACGAATATGGGCTGATGATGATGATGATGATGATGATGATGATTCTGTATCGCATTTGGATTAGATACGATTCTTAGAGTACCGGTGACCACAGACACGATGTCACCTGCTTCACACGTGATACCATTGATTAGATTACTTACAAGAATTGCCCGCTTCCAGGTCAATATCCGTATTTTAAAATCTCTTCTGGCTAGGAGGTCCCGGCCTGATTACACCTTCTGATCGGGAATTTAGGGTTAAAATGTATCTATGCTAATGTTACCTATACTAAACCTTATAGTAAAATATTTTTTAGAATGGATTACTTTGTTTCAGAGTTTACTGATAACAAACGAATATTTATTCTTTATTAAGATATAGTGCGTCAATATTTACTCTTAAAAATAAGTGAATCAATATTTCTTTAACTCATCTGGGTCGGTACCGCATGTTGCAGCGCTTTCCCGCCATTATAACCGCGCTAACATGGCGGTGTATTAGTTGAAGGGAATGAACAGCTTGTGAATACAACAATCATGATGTTTATGTAGATATTCCATTATTCAATTACATCTTTTAATACATTTTAAATTAACCTTTCCTAGGATTAATTTTATTTTAACATTTGTAATTATTATTTCTGTTTTTTTCTCTATCCCTATTAACAAGCATACATTTAACACATTTACTAACCTCTTTCTCTAAACATCTTTATTTCAGTTCGACCAACGTTCTCAAATCTGAATTTGAACCTGATCTCGCTCCGTCTGCAAACGCCGAATAAGTATACGTTAATAAATAAATGTAGACAGCTTTTTATTGGCTTGGTCATTCAGATCTTTTGTTATATAATTAAGTTCATAAATTAGTAAATTTTTTTTCAAATGAAAGCAAATTGACATGTTATAGAGATATAATTTTCAAAAAAGACCACAAGAATTTAAATAATAATCTATATATTTATATTCATGTTAATATGAAATTATTCGAATTAAGCACTGTAAGAGTGTGAATTTGTTGTGTTACACGATTTTAATTTTAACGTAGCTTTGGTATCTTGCTGTACATTGACACTTAAAGAGGTTATTTTAGGGCGCTTTCAGTTGAAACGTTTCATTTCGGGCCGCTAGTGGAGGGCCTTTTTTTTTTTTGTTTCCCTCCACGGGAAGGGCAGGAGGATATAAAAAATGCTCTGACGCATACTCCGCGCGCGCGATCTAAGTTATGTGGCACTCGTCCCGACGCCTACCAGAACCATACCCACTAAAAAACCCCCTGTCGGCTCGTGCATTTTTGCCACTCAGCCTTCATCTGAGCGACGGCCAATTGGAGAAAGAGGCCGCGCTAGCGGGGCTCTTAAGGGGTCACCCGCTGGGATTTACATAGCACTGAAGGTGCTCAAAATGAAAAGCAAATAATTAAAAACATTAAAAATTGAAAAATAAAATTGCATTAATTCGGATTTACGTTAGAATCAGAATTTACGTTAGAATTAGAATTTGCGGCCTGAAGGGCCTCGAGATCTAAAGTTGGTTGCGTCGGTTCGCCAGTGTGCGCGTTTCTCAGTCTAGCGACTTTGAATTTCGAATCTAACACAGGAGCAGTATATGAGACTGAATCTCGAACAAGATGATTGGGATGGCATTCGGCACGTTTGAAGAACGATTCTGAGAGTGTTTTGAGGTGCTGTTGCATTGTAGGTAGTTCAAGATCTCTGTGCAGGTCCGCGTTACGCACGTACCAAGGTGCGTTTGTGGCCCTGCGGCAGAAGAGATTTTGAACTACCTGCAGTTTATACAGAACGGAGGGTTTGGCGTGGGCAAAGACTGGCGAAGCATATGACATGACGGGTCTAACGCAGACCTTATAAAGCGTACGTTTATTTCTAAAAGACATTTTACTTTTTCTTCCTATCATACTATATAGGCGGCTTAAGTAAAAACGCGCGAGTTTCGTTACTCTATCGACGTGTGGCTTGAAAGAAAGCGTCTGATCTAAGGTGACGCCTAAGTATTTAATACTGCGCTTCCAGGGGATGGGAATACCTAACATTTGAATGTGGGGATCGTTGTAGCGATTACGACGTTTGTGGTCGAATTGAATAGCAGAACTCTTTTCTGGATTGACATCGATACGCCATTTTTGAAACCAAACACCGAGGGCGTTTACGGCCTTTTGGAGTCTGGTGATGTTATACGGGATCGATTGACCTTTAGTGTAAAGGGCGGTATCGTCTGCAAAGAGGGCGAGTTCGACGCCTTTCGGTGGGATGGGGATGTCGTTAGTGTACACAGTGTACAGCAGAGGGGCGAGGACTGAGCCTTGCGGTACTCCAGCCTTTATGGGACGAGGCGCGGAGAGCGTGCCTTCATGTTTGAATCGAAACGTACGGTCTTTAAGAAACGACGCGATTAATCTGACTAGGCGAACCGGTAAGCCTATTTTATAGAGTTTAAAAACGAGACCGCTGTGCCAGACTTTGTCGAAAGCCTTGGCTACGTCAAAGAGAACCGCGATTGTTTTTTGACGACGCGGATAGAATCCTTCGAGTATGTACTCGACGATTCGATGGACTTGCTGAGGGCAGGAGTGCTTAGCGCGAAAGCCGAACTGGTGGGGAATAATGAGAGGGTTGCCATCCGTTGGAAACAGATGATTCCGCATTCGAGAGAGTATGACTCTTACGAGAAGTTTAGACATTGCCTTGAGGAGGCTGATGGGTCTGTGATTAGCCGGGACATTCAGAGGTTTACCCGGCTTGGGAATGCCTATGACTGTCGCTTCTTTCCAAGCTTTGGGAAAGTAACTATGGTCGAAGCAGGCATTGAAGATAATAGCTAGCAAGCTAAGCATCTGCTGGGGCAGGTGCTTAAGTGCATGGTTGGAAATTCCATCCGCACCTGGAGCCTATTTGGACTTTTGACTTCTAATGAGAAGCAAGATTTCATCGTTAGAGACTGTGACGGGGTCATCGGTGATGGGGAGAGATTCTCTGCGGAGAACTTCGTCCTCCACCGCCTGGATGTGGGAGGGGTCCGCGAGTTGCGTGCTGGGCGAACATTGTGCCGCTATGCTGTCGGCGAAGCATTCGGCTTTCTCTTCGACTTCAAAGGGGTGTAAGTACGGGCGTCTAGTCGGAGGGCTTTCGCCATCCTATAGTACGCCGTGTGGGACGGGGAAATATTAATCATAAGATCGTTCCTTTGAACGTCTCTGTATTCCGCGACGGTACGTTTAACTTTACGTTGAAGCTGATTAGCGATTTGCCTGTAGGCGGGTGTGGGGTATTTTCTGGCTCTGCGGAGAGCGGCGTTTTTAGCTTTAATTAGGTTGCTAATGTCCAAGGGAAGCTTGGGCTTGCCATGCTTAGCAACCTTTAGATTCTCACTGATGGCCGATTTGATGGCGGCAGTGAGAGAATCGACTATCGAGTCGATTTTATCCGTGCTTTCGAGGTAGTCGGATGAAATCGCGAGTGGGCAGTCTGGAGCTTCCAAGGCCGAAGACAGGGTGTGCTTGAAACCTTACCAATTGGTATAGGTTTTCGGAGCAGGAGGGTCGTTCTGGGGTCCTAATATTAGAGACACCGGACGGTAGTCTGAGCCTAAGTCGTCTAGCGGCTGTATGGTCTTAAGGTCGAGATTGATATCCTTGACGATGGCAAAGTCAAGGATATCAGGGGAATGAAGCGGGTTGTCCGGGTAATGTGTCGGTGTGACCGGTGAAATGACGTCAAGATCGAGTGACTTCGTGATGTCTAGTAAAAAAAAATCACCTGTTAGCTGTAGTTATTACCGTTAGCCTTCATCGGAAGCGACACCCGTGTGTGGTGGGCCGGAGCGCTGCCCTTCTTATTGCAAACGCAGTACTTGCAAAATGGCGGTTTCGAGATAAACGCGGTAAACATATTTTTGATATCTAAGCAGGAAGTCGTTGTTATATAACTTTTGAAATATGCCTAAAAATTAAGAAATAAAATTAGCTTTCCATTACAATAGTTTTTAGGTCTATTCAACTGTCTAATTTCGATAAAATGCGCAGTACTGCATTTTCATTTACCATCTGGATTCAGTATCACTAAGGCATAATGCAGTATTTGTGTTTATTACTGCAAAATCGGCTAGCACGTGTTCAATACTGCGTTCGTAGTTAGCAATTATGTCCAATTTTTAGGCCTACCTAGTTAATTGTCGGTAAGTTTTACTTTACAAAATAAAACACTAAAGTACTTAAAAAAGTTATTTTATATTTTTTTATTATCACAATTAATATGGCATTATTATTATAATCAATCAGTCTTCATAAATCTCCTTCAGGAACATTGTTTAGAACTTTAATCTAAATACTTTTATTCATCACTCTTTTCAATTGTAAAAACATAAAAAATATAGACGGAATTCATCGTCAAAATTTAACAATATGTTCCAAAATATTAAATGAAAAATGCGAAGAAAAGCTTACAATCTTATTTCAAATTTCAAAATTTCAAAATTCAGTGGAGAAGGTGAGCAAAGGTGTTGTTTTTTAAAATTTTTAATTTATGACAAATAGATGTAATAAAAATAATAATAAATCTCAAACCAGGGCCATACTTTTATAATTGCTGACAGTTTTCACTATCAAGTCGAGAATCAGCTTCAAAAAGCTTTAAAACTAAAAAGCACTCAAAACATTCTCATCCAAAATAGCTTCACTCAAATGTAGCGAACTCCAAAACACGGCCAGTCCATAATAACTCTTAATTAATAACATTGACACAAAAACTAAAAGTCCTCTTCAAACCAAATAAAATTGTCTAAAACAAAATAACAATTCCTCTTAAGCAAAAAAAAACTTCGAAAATAAAATTAAAATTCTTCTTAAACAAAATAAAAATCCTACGAAAACAAAATAACAATTCTTCCAACAAATAAAATAAAATAACACTAATATATTCTTCAATATATCTCTTCCGACAACTCTCTATGCTCTACAAGATGCACCGACTCTTCATTTACGGAAAGATTTTCCCAAAATAACTGCCTCAACAGGTGCTTACCTTGTTAGCTATCATTTTCAATGCCTGCTTCGAACTTAGCTACTTTCCAAAAGCTTGGAAAGAAGCGACAGTCGTAGGCATTCCCAAGCCGGGTAAACCTCTGAATATCCCGGCTAAAAACAGACCCATCAACCTCCTCAAGGCTATGGCTAAACTTCTCGAAAGAGTCGTACTCTCTCGAATGTGGAACCATCTGTTTCCAACGGATGGCGATCCCCTCATCATTCCCATCAGTCCGGCTTTCGCGCTAAGCACTCTTGCCCTCAGCAAATACATCGTATCCGCGGCTTCTATCCGCGGCGTAATAAAACGGTTGCGGTTTTCTTTGACGTAGCCAAGGCTTTCGATAAAGTCTGGCACAGCTGCCTCGTTTATAAACTCTATAAGATAAGCTTACCGGATCGCCTAGTCAGGATAATGGCGTCGTTTCTCAAAGATCGTACGTTTAGTTTTAGACACGAAGGCACGCTTTTCGCGCCTCGTCGCATAAAAGCTGGAGTCCCTGAGGGCTCAGTCCTCGCCCCTCTGTTGTACACCATGTACACAAACGACATTCACACCCCGCCGAAAGGCGTCGAACTCGCCCTCTTTGCCGACGACACCACCCTTTACACCAAAGGCAAATGTGTCCCGCACCTCATCACAAGACTCCAAAAGGCCGTTAACGCCCTCGATGTATGGTTTCAAAAACGGCGTATCGATGTGAACCCAGACAAGAGTTCTGCGGTTTACTTCGACACCAAACACCGTCACATCGCCGACAATCTCCACGTTCGAATGTTAGGTATTCCCATCCCCTGGAAGCACAATGCTAAAAACTTAGGCGTCACCCTAGACCAGACGCTTTCTTTCAAGCCACACGTCTAATAGAGTAATGAAACTCACCCGTCTTTACTTAGACCGCCTATATAGTATGTTTGGTAGACAAAGTAAAATGTCATTTAGAAATAAACGTACTTAATAAGACCTGCGTTAGACCCGTCATGACTTAGGCGTCGCCAATCTTTGCCCACGCCCAACCCTCCCTCCTGCACAAACTGCAGGTGGTCCAAAATCTCTTCTGCCGCAGGGCCACAAATGCACCTTGGTACGTGCGTAACGCGAACCTGAACAAAGATCTTGAACTACCTAAAGTGCAACAGCACCTCAAAACACTCTCGGAAGCGTTCTTCAAACGCTCCGAAACCCACCCTAATCATTTAGTTCGAGAGTTCGTCTCGTATACTACCCCTGTCATAGATTCGAAGTTCAAAGTCGCTAGACTGAGAAACGCGTACAAGAACGTAGCCACGCAACTGTCACTAGATCTCGAAGCCCTTCACCGCAAATTCTAACTCTAATTTTTATTCGAATAAAATTAATTTCTCTTTGCAATTTTGAGCACCTTCAGTGCTATGAATTCATCTTCACAAAAAAAACCACGCAGCACTGTGGTATACTGCGTTTGGCTTTAGTTAGTATTCACAAATAAAAGAATATGCTAGATGAAGTTGCAGTAATCGTATCAAGTACTGCACAATCTTTTAGCTTGTGCTAAATACTGCAGAACCTACTAGTAACAGTAATATTTTTGTGCAAGTGCTGCGTATTTCGTTAAATAAAAAACATGCTTATAGTAAAAAAACAATCGAAATAATTTTTATATGTATATAATGGAACCTTGAGATATCATTTTTGTAAAAAAGTGAAAATCGCAAAATGTCGATTACTGCAAGTACAATTAGCAGGGCAGCGGTCCGGTATCGTCCTGCACACTGACGGCGCGCGGTGCGGCAACGGCGCGGCGCCGCTCCAACAGAGGCATCACTAAGGGTGACACCAATCGATCGATGATAGTATAGAATAGGCGACGTCGATTGATAGTTTCTACAAGACCAATCGATCGACGGTAGTATGGAAGAGTCGACGTCGATCGATAGTTTTTACTAGACCAATCGATCGATGTCGATTGATGGCATCAATCGACACGCACATGGAGTGCGTTCGTATGTGTGGTTACACCCTCACATAGCGTTGCCAGGCGTCCGGATAAAGCCGGACATATGTAGGCTTTTTGAATGCGTGTCCGGCCAAAATAAACAGTGTCCAGCTTGTCCGGCCTTTGTCAGGCTTTTTACATTTCGCAAACAGCGAGCGCCGAGCGTGGCCGAGCACATCCCCTGCGCTCTGTGAAAAAGTTTAATTTTACACACACTTTTTTTGTCGTAGCTATTAATACTGAGACAAAATCCTCAATAATGTGGGGTGTCCGGCCTTTCTACCCAAATGTCCGGCCAAACTGACTGGTCCGTCCGGCTTTTAGGTTTGATGACCTGGCAACCCTACCTTCACATACGAACGCACTCTAGTCTACAACACATTCAATTAAGACAGTTGATGTCGGAATGCTGCCGACACTGCAGTCTTTATTTATTCAAGGTTAGGTCAAGATTTCTAATTTACAACTCTCAACTTTGGGTCATAAAAGTATTATAAGTCTATCATTATAGTTTATCCTCCCCCCCCCCCGCCACTGCCAGCGTGATCATTACGGTCCTTAATAATTAAAACACGTTACATTCTTCCATTTATCCTTTAGCACCATTTTAAATACAAGGCTATGAGAAGAACCCTAATTGACCACGGTATTGATCCTTACAATAGTCGATTTTATTTTCCATACTTGGGTATTCAAAAATACCCAAAAATTATCACTTTATCTTCTAATCGTAATGTTAAATAAAATATCCGTCATTACGACTGACAAGAAATTTAAATATTTAAGGACGCATTAAACTTTTTTAAACAGATAAGCTAAGTAAATTAACAGGTTCTCATTTAGCAGAAAGAGTAATTAAAACTATATACAGAATTACTTGATCGATTAATTGAATTTTATTTATCGAAACGCAAACTTCTGGAAAAGTTCAAGATTTTGATAGAGAAGTTATGCCCAGCATCATTCTGGAAACGCCTCGGCTCCGTTCCACTGCTTTAATAATTTAGCACACGTAAACTTTTCTTCGATTCATGTAGTGCGATATTTCTGTATACGAACTCATTGAATGGTGTCGGCCATATTTAGATCTTATTTTAATATGATAATAGTGCTGAAAGACGCATTTATATAACTATATGGACCCAGAGGATAGAATATCTATAATTGTTGCGGGTTTTGCGCCGGCTGGAGAAGATGCCGCCGTATGTACCCTTCGAAGCCCCGAAGACACCACGACCTGACGAACCACGGAGTGACACCCGACTTGATCGAGTGCAGGTTGGAGCGCAGTGAAAACAACACGTCTTCAAAGTATGAACGTTTATTGCGGATACAAATAAACCTTAAGTTTAAACAAGCCTATGAACCGCAATTGTTCCTGTAGTTCAGCTTCTTTCTTCAGACCTCTTCACTGGCCTCCGGATACACCGAACAGCGCTTACGTCTTCTTGGGTCTTCACTGGCCTCCGGATTCACCGAACAGCACTTTCTTTCTTCTAGTTGGATTCTTCTGAACTTTTCTTCTTAGACTGTTTCTTTCTTCTTATTAGTTGTTGTTTTCTTCGCTGCAGGCACCGAACTGACTTCCAAATTTTTTTTTTTGTTCCCCTCCGCGGGAAGGGCAGAAGGATAAAAATGCCCTGACGCATACTCTGGCGTGATTCCAGAGTTATGTGGGACTCGTCCCGACGCCTACCAGGACCATACCCACTAAAAACCCCCTGTCGGCTCGTGCATTTTTGCCACTCAGCCTTCATCTGAGCGACGGCCAATTGGAGAAAGAGGCCGCGCCAGCGGGGCCCAGAAGCGGTCACCCGCTGGGATTACATAGCACTGAAGGTGCTCAAAGCACTGAAGGTGAATACGTAGCACTGAAGATGCTCAAAATGAAAATCAAAAATTAAAATAATTGCAAAATAAAATTGAATTAACTCTTATTTACGTTAGAATTAGGATTTACGTTAGAGTTAGAATTTACGTTAGAATTAGAATTTGCGGCCAGAAGGGCCTCGAGATCGCGTGACAGTCTGGTGGATGAGTACGCTTGCGCATTTCTAGGCCTAACGACTTTGAACTTCGAGTCTAACACAGGAGTAGTATATGAGACTAAAATCACGAACTAGAGGATTGGGATGGGTTTCGGAGCGTTTGAAGAACGCTTCAGTTCAATTCGAACGATCAATTCATTTAAATGAACCTATAATGAATTGAGAAGGGAACTATGCTCCGCCAGAGCTAGCAAACGCTCTGTCGGAGTACGTGAAGCCCTAAGTTTACGGGCTAAGACTGCGATTTCACTAACATCGATATTTTTCATAGCGTCGCAGACGATACGCATATCGTCTGCTACGGAGGATTGAGGAGTGGGTTTGTATGGGCGAGGAGCCGGGATGGGATTCGATGCGGGGCGCAGCCTCCAGTTTTCTGGAGCAGGCCTGGACTGTGTAGGCTTTGCAGCCGGAGGAACCCGACTACGTAGCGGCGGAAAGTTTTCCTGAGAAAGAGGCGGGGCCTGTTTGGGTGCCGCCCTCTTGGAATTGGAGCGCATACAACGGGGTGCACGAGGGCAGCCCCTGTAATTTGCGGTGTGGCCGGACTGGCCACAAAGCACGCAATCGGGAGGAGAAGGAGTTTCAGGAGTGCGATTGCACTCCTTAGTGAAGTGAGGGACCAGGCACTTGACGCACCTGGGCGGTGCGCGGCAGTTGGCCGCCGCGTGCCCGTACAACTGGCACCTATGGCACTGGCCGGGATGACCGCGGTGATGAGGCGCCTCGATCGAGATCCCAGAGAGGCCGCATATAGTGCTAACCCCTTTTAGGATCTCCCTGGACTTGGGGACGTTGGTGAGAACCACCAAAGCGAGAGGGTGACGCCTCCCGTACTTGCTGTGCATTTTATGCACCGCGAGTGCCGGAAAGCCTTGGGACTGCAGATCCTCCAGGATAGCCTCGTTCGATAATTCGAACGGGACTCCCCTGAGTACCGCTCTGATCTTACGCTCTTCTGGCAGAGCATAAGTGTGATAAGCATATTGCTTATGGGTGAGGAGCTTTGTTAAAGCACGAAAGTCGTCTATCGACGAGACTAAGATTTTAATAGATTCACCCGAGTTGGCTGCTCGGGTGTAATGGATCTTGTGCTCATTGCACAATGTCGAAACCTCAGTCCATTTACCCTTTTCCCGAAGGAAAACGGGTGGTGGGACCTTGGCCTTGACAGAAGCTGGGGCCGGAGCGGGTGTTGAAGACACCGGGGCAGCTGGCGTTGAAGACGCCGCAGGGGGTGTAGGGACGGGCATCGAGGGCGCCGGGGCTTGTTTCGAGCGCTTCTTGGAGCGTTTCTTAACAAGCGTAAAAGAGGGAGACTCAGGGCCTGTTGGGGTGGCGTCCGAGGACGACTCGGTCACGGGTGCGCGCTTGCGGCTCGGAGGGGCGTCTACTTCGCACTCCATGTCACTGGAGGAAGGGGACGCGGGAGGGCCTAAGACCAGAGCGGTCTGAGGGACGGAGGTGGCCTGAGGGGCCGGTGTGATCAGTGCCATGATTAGAGGGAGAAAGGATTGCAGTGTGCGAATCATATGAGGAGGGCAATAAGTGCCTTGGGCGTCGTAATCAGCGATCAGCTTATTGAGAACCTCCTCGGGGTTCAGGGAAGCCATTGCGGAGGGGTTGGGGAAGGACATCAATATATATATATGCCTAGAGTTCCTAAATAAAAACCTAGCGAACCCTAGCGGCTAACCTTCCTACCAGCGGTAGGGGGGCTGGGGAGAATAAATTAAAACTATCCGTAGTACGCTGAAGGCCGCTACCTAAAAACCTAAAAAAGGGTACGCAGGTAAAGAGTTGACCGCGTTAGGGTCAACCTTTACCGATAGAAAGGACAAATACACACGAAAACACACAGATATGATAAAAATAAATATGTAAAAGGTAGAAAATAAATAAAATAGAGAAAAGAAATAAAATAAAAATAAAAAAAGGACTGGTAATGTAGGACTTCGTTGTCACCGCTACATGGAAACCTAAAAAGGGTACGCAGGCAAAGAGTTGACCGCGTTAGGGTCAACCTATACCGACAGAAAGGACAAATACACACGAGAACACACAGATATAATAAAATAAATATGAAAATAGGAGAAAAATAAATAAAATGGAGAGGAGAAATAAAATAAAAATAAAAAGACTGGTTCAGTACAAATTCGTTGTCACCGTTAAGTATCCTTTGCACTGAAACCAGACTACTTACGCTGGGCACAACACTGCACTCAGCACAAGCACAACACAACTTAGCACAGCACTTTGAAGACTAAGGGGCTTAGTCGCAAAGAAAAATCGCACTTCGAAAGCACTCAGATGGAGTAGAAAAACCTTGAAAACAGTAGCACGGAACCAACACGCTAGACTGTGACGTCAGTAGACTGAGCGCCACGGAATGGCGGGAAGGGACCGATCAACGGAGAACTGGGTCTTGCACGTCCGCACCGCGTGGCGATCGGAGCGAGAATGTTCGGACCTCCAAATTTTTTTTTTTTTTTTTTTTTTGCTGCCGAGGCACCCTCACGGGAGGGAGGTGGAAGATGCGTCATGCATACCCGCCCGCAGGTAAATTCCTCTGCGGGGGGATTATGTGGGACTCACCAGAATGGCACCTACCCACTAAAAACCACCTGTTGGCTGTGGTAAGCGTATACCTTTAGCCTTCATCGGAAGCGACACCCGTCGGGAAGTTGGGCGCGCTGGCGGAGACCCGCTAGTGGGTCTTCCGCCTGTAGTGAAAGTTGCACTGAAGGTGCTCAAAGGGACATGAGTTGGTGGCCGTTCTGGGCAGCCTCCGGTGAAGCCGGGGCTGGGCAGAGGTCGGCCGAAGCATGATTTAGGGATCAATTCATTTAAATGAACCTACAATGAATTGAGAAGGGAACTATGCTCCGCCAGAGCTAGCAAACGCTCTGTCGGAGTACGTGAAGCCCTAAGTTTACGGGCTAAGACTGCGATTTCACTAACATCGACATTTTTAATAGCGTCGCAGACGGTACGCATATCGTCTGCTACGGAGGATTGAGGAGTGGGTTTGTATGGGCGAGGAGCCGGGATGGGATTTGATGCGGGACGCTGCCTCCAGTTTTCTGGAGCAGGCTTGGGCTGAGTAGGCTTTGCAGCCGGAGGAACCCGGCTACGCAGCGGCGGAAAGTTTTCTTGAGAAAGGCGCGGGGCCTGTTTGGGAGCCGCCCTTTTGAAATTGGAGCGCATACAACGGGGTGCACGAGGGCAGCCCCTGTAGTTTGCGGTGTGGCCGGACTGGCCACAAAGCACGCAATCGGGAGGAGAGGGAGTTTCAGGAGTGCGGTTGCACTCCTTAGTGAAGTGCGGGACCAGGCACTTGACGCACCTGGGCGGTGCGCGGCAGTTGGCTGCCGCGTGCCCGTACAACTGGCACCGATGGCACTGGCCGGGATGACCGCGGCGATGAGGCGCCTCGATTGAGATCCCAGAGAGGCCGCAAATAGAGCTAACCCCTTCCAGGATTTCTCTGGACTTGGGGACGTTGGCGAGAATCACCAAAGCGAGAGGGTGTTGCCTCCCGTACTTGCTGTGCATTTTATGCACCGCGAGTGCCGGGAAGCCTTGGGACTGCAGATCCTCCAGGATGGCCTCGTTCGATAATTCGAACGGGATTCCCCTGAGTACCGCTCTGATCTTACGCTCTTCTGACAGAGCATAAGTGTGATAAGCATATTGCTTATCGGTGAGGAGCTTTGTTAAAGCTCGAAAGTCGTCTATCGACGAGACTAAGATTTTAATAGATTCACCCGAGTTGGCTGCTCGGATGTAATGGATTTTGTGCTCATTGCACAATGTCGAGACCTCGGTCCATTTACCCTTTTCCCGAAGGAAAACGGGTGGTGGGACCTTGGCCTTGACAGAAGTTGGGGCCGGAGCGGGTGTTGAAGACACCGGGGCAGCTGGCGTTGAAGACGCCGCAGGAAGTATAGGGACGGGCGTCGAGGGCGCCGGGTCTTGTTTGGAACGCTTCTTAGAGCGCTTCTTAACAAGCGTAAAAGAGGGAGACTCAGGGCCAGTTGGGGTGGCGTCCGAGGATGACTCGGTCGCGGGTGCGCGTTTGCGTCGCGGAGGGGCGTCTACTTCGCACTCCATGTCACTGGAGGAAGGGGACGCGGGAGGGCCTAAGACCTGAAGGGTCTGGGGAACTGGGGTGGCCTGAGGGGCCATTGTGGACATTATCGTCATGAAATGAGGGATGAGAGAATCTAGGAAACGGAACTTATCAGCATTTATATGTATGCCTTCAGCACCGATACTATCAGCTAACTTCTTCCTAATCTCATCAGAGCTTAGGGAAGCCATTGCGGAGGGGTTGGGGAGGGACAATGTATGAACCTAACAACGATGACTAACTCCCTAAAAACCACCCTACACGCAGTAGGGCGGTTGAGAACGACGCGGATAACTTACTCGAACACAGCACTTGAAGTCCTGGAACAACGAAACCCCGTCGACGAAGCTCACGTTCCACGAAGTACGGTTAACAAGCCACTATTCGCCGTGAAAACGGCGTTAGAAACTTAGAAGTACGGTTAACGAGCCACTGTCCGCCGTGAAAACGGCGTTAGAAACTTAGTACGGTAAACAACTATGAAATTTGGGTGCTCAATTAGCGCGGGGGCTAAAAGAGCGGGAAGGCGTCTGCGATCGACGTGCGCTCGAGAACGCACGCAGACCGAGACTGACCTCCAAAGCTCGGCGTGCGCCTTTTATACAAATTTCGCCCTAAATAATTCCAGCGCTCTGATTGGCTGGCGCGTTTGTGCGATTTGCACCTAATTACACTTAAGTTTTACTTAGATTCTAAACTTTACATCGAATTATCTTTCAAACTATTAATCAAAACTATTACAATATTATATTCAAATAATAGAGCGAAACGATTCCTATATGTTTACATAAATATCAATTTGATAAAATTCAATACAAAAAACTTTCTAGAACAAAGACCATCTCAAAATACCGTTTGTGCCGGCAGACTACTTACTTAGCCTAACATTGTACCTAAGGCGAAACGGTTACAAACGTAATTTTATCATTTTACATTATCAAATTATGCAAACATTCTAATTACAATTAGATTTTAACATAATCAAACAAGATATAACTACCAATTAGGAACATATACAACAACAAAGGTTTTCTCGTTATTCTCTTCAAATACGTAAAACACCATGAAAATAATTATTACATTTCAATAAAAGAAAGCAATTTACACATTATTATCAATAAACCATAACAATAAACCATTTAATTACGTAGTTATTCAACGAGAAAATATCTAACCATATTACGTCATTTATTACTTCAAATGAGTACTGTATTATATGAACCTATATACAATTACGTTATATCTACCATTATCTACCTACTCTGATATGAAATAACCATGAAATTACTACAAATATGACAAATCTGAACAAATCAGTATTTTACAAATAACCTAGGTCTAAATTCTATCCAAAACATACATAAAGCTTCTCATATTATGCTTATATTATACCAATGAAATATCTAAGAACTTTATTAAACACAAACATCATCAATTCAACCATAAATCAATGTTATCAAAATAGAATTCAAAATATACCTATACCTAGGTTCCTATAACATCATAATTTCCTATAAGAATCTTATTAGTACTTGCTTACGTCACACTCGAAAATAACCACCTATCCGAGGACGGGCGCAAGTAGTGAGGGCGTGGACTAGCGTTATTTACAAAACTATTTGTATGGCTATGTCCCTATTATGCCGAATCCATTTCATGTCGCGTCGCTAACAGTCTCCCCCGCAGTGCGTAGCACTCCATCCTGCGGTTGCGACGCTGCAGCTGGAACCAGGATGACGACCCGTCTCGTTGGCCGCCTCAGGATCCCCCATGGTGTCTGCACGTCCAGAACTCGAACTCTCCCATTAGGTCCAGGGTAAACTCGGTGAACTCTTCCTCTCGGCCAGGTGTTCCTCGGCAGTGTTGCGTCGACGACCATGACAATGTCGTCAACGCGCGGATCCTGCGTTGCTGCTCTGTTGATCTTCTTCGGCAGCAAGGTAGGTAGATACTCCTTGATCCACCTGTTCCAAAAGTGATCCGTCAGCCGTTGTGCCGTCTTCCACGTTGCCCTCCCGACGAGCTCGACGTCTGCAAACTCCCCAGGCGCCGGTGCTCCACAAGATCTGCCAAGTAAAAAGTGGTTCGGCGTTAGAGCTTCCTCGTCGTCAGGGTCTACGCTAACGTGGGTGAGTGGCCTCGAGTTCACCACGTGTTCGACTTCGGTCATCAGTGTGTGTAGGACTTCCTCTTGTGGTGTCCTGGACTGCAGCACCGTCGTCAGAGCCGTCTTCACCGATCGTACGAGCCTTTCCCAAGCGCCACCCGTTTTTGGACAGCCAGGTGGTATGAACTTCCACCGGGTTCCCTCTTGACTCGCTGCCTTTTCCAACTTCGGTGAGATGCATCTGGGTATTCGAAGGTCTCTCAATACGGACACTTCGTTCACGTATTTGGCCCAGGCTGCTCGCTGGTCTTCGGGAATCTTGTCGTCCCAGCCGATCTCCCTGCGCCATATGTCCCAAATTAGCTTCTTTCCCTGAATTAACACTGGGGTAGCAAGGCCCAGGGGGTCAAAGGTGGACATCACGGCGCTGGTGACTTCTCTCTTCGTCGGCATCTTCTTGCTTTCGAGTATGTCCGGGCTGGTATTCCGGAATCCAACGTTGAAGGCCAGCAAGTCTTCTGCCATCAGCCATCTCAGCCCAAGGGTCTTCTCTTCAGCAACCAGTTCTGTGCTGTCTTCTTTGAGCTGATCTCCTATCCCGTCGAGGATCTTCACCCTGTTGCTGCTCCATCCTCTCAAGTGGAAGCCTGCCTTTGCGTGAAAGCTCTGCACCTGATGCGCGATCTTCCTTGCATCTTCCTCTGTGGCAAAGCTCTGCAAATAATCATCCATATAGTGATTCTTCTCGATAGCTTCCACTGCCGCCGGGTAATCTTCTCGGAAGTCTTCTGCGTTCTTATTCATGACAAATATCGCCGTAGATGGTGATGAAGCCGCACCAAACACCACTGAGCACATTCGGTATCCGTCTGGTGTCCCATTGCTTCTGTCGCCGCGCCACAGGAACCTCAGGCTGTCGCGGTCCTCTTCACGCATCTGTTCCCTCAGGAACATATCTTGAATGTCGGCGACGACGGCGACCGGCTTCTCTCTGAACCTCACAAGCACCCCAAATAGCGATTGCAGAAGATCTGGTCCCGGAAGGAGTGCGTCGTTCAGGCACTTCCCGTCAAATTTTGCAGCAGCATCCAGGACTATCATTGGCTTCTTCTTCACGGGATGCATTACTGCAAAATGCGGCAAATAAAATGTTCTTCCAGCGGTCGTTGATACTGGAGCCTTCTCTGCATAACCATTTTCTATCAGCTTCTTCATCTGGTCTTCATATGACGTCTTCAGGGTTGCATCCTTGTCCAATTTCCTTTCGATCCCAATAAGGCGTCGATGAGCTTGCACGTAGTTGTTTGGGAGGGTTTCGTCTTCACTCTTCCACAGCAGCCCGGATTCAAACCTCCCCTCTGGAAGGCGCTTCGTCGTTGACTGCAGGACCTCAAGCGCTCGTTGGTCTGCGTCGTTGCTCGGGCGGCGAGGCTGCACTCCGATTGATTCGATGTTGAAGTGTCGCCGCACCAAGGCTTCTGTCTCATCTTCTTCGATGAGCCTGCTGTGGTTGACGAACTGTACTGGTGACGTCTTCCCGTTGTGACGCCCATGGAGGACCCATCCCAAGCTCGTTAGTGATGTAACTGGATCGGACCTTTTCCCTTTCTTGAGTCTTCTCGTGACGATGAGACCCCAGTTGTCTTGCCCGATGAGAAGTTTTATAACATTACCATCTTAAATTATAACAATTTTAATTACATGTCATTGAAGTATTCAAGAATAGTGTAGTAAGCCTTATCTGCTAAAAACATTTTTAGTTTCTTTTTAAACTCAGTAACATTATTAATATTTTTAATACAATTCGGCAATTTATTGAAAATTTTGGAAGCCATACCAAAGAAACTCTCAGAATATAGAGTAGTTTTACGAGGTTGAGACCGGATTTTGCCTTTAAGCCTTTGGCTGTTTAAGCCTTCAAACAGGTTCATGTTCTTTTTAACAAACAATACTGTTTCTAAAATGTATAAACAGGGAAAAGTCAGAATACCTAACTTTTTGAAAAAGGGCTTACAAGATTGTCTGCTTTTCAGGTGACAAATCGATCTAATACAGCGCTTTTGAGCTTTGAGAATGTTTAATCTGTCAGTAGCGTTCCCCCAAAATATGACACCATAGCGTAGAATCGACTCAATGTAGGCATAATACGCTGATATTATTGCTGATTCGTTGACTAAGTTTGATAACATGCGTAAGGCGTAGGAATATTTACTAATTTTATTACAAGTGATATTTATGTGTTCCTTCCAGTTGAGGTTGGAGTCCAGTGTTAAACCTAAAAATTTTGTTGTATTTACTTCACTAATTTTATGTCCATTACAATCAATATTACCGAAAGTCAAGCCCCCATATCTATTCCTAAAATTCATAATGTTAGTTTTATTTAAATTTATTTTTAGATTATTATTTGCCAGCCAGTCCATAATATTACTTAATGTAGATTTAATGTCAGATTTTAATATGTGAATGTCTTTATTGCTACAGATCAATGTACTGTCATCTGCAAATAAAATCATTGAATGCGAAGTTATGTCTGGAAAGTCATTAATATAAATTAAAAATAATAATGGCCCTAAGATACTACCTTGTGGTACCCCGCACTTGACTGCCCTGAATCGTGAAAGGTAGTTTTTCTCTGTAGAGGATTGGGGACATAATCTAGATATTTGAGTGGCTTGTAATCTATTATCGAGATATGATTTTATGAGATCAAGTGCCACTCCTCGCACTTTTTATGGTCAACATAGTCAAACGCCTTTGTCAGATCCATGAAAAGAGCACAAACAGGTACTTTGTTATCGACATTAATTAATACTTCTTTAGGGCGATTGTATATAGCTAAATTTATTCCCTTATTTTTTCTGAATCCAACTTGTTCGACAGCCAATAGTTGATATTTTTCAAAGTAAACACTAAGAGAATTATATATAACCCTTTCAAATATTTTAGAAAACACTGTTATAAATGCGATAGGTCTGTACGAAGATATATATTGAGGATCAGATTTCTTTAACATAGGTTTTATAACGGTAACTTTAAGTTTTTCCGGAAATGTGCCATTTTCGATACACAAATTTATAATATGGTTCAAAACTGGTGCTATATACGGTGCAATTTCTTTAATGATCTTTGTTGAAATATCATCATTTCCAGTACTTTTGGTATCTTTTAGATTTTTAATGACCGCCAAGATATCCTCAACAGTTGTAGGCCCCATGAAAAATTAATTAGATTTATTTAATTTATTGGAATTGTTACTTACATTTTTACTATAACTTTTTTGAGTTTCTGCTTGATCAATAAAAAAGTTATTAAAAGATTCAGCTATATCAATAGCATTAATTAATTTTAAGCCATCATTTATTATTTCTTTAATATATTCTCTGGGCTTTGGCTGTTCATCTTCATATAGTAGTTGACCTTGAATGCCTTGCAGGTGCGAGCATCCTTGGATGACACCTCGATCCACACCTTGTCTTGAGAGCTTCAAACTGTCGATTGTTCGAACTTCAATCGTTTCCTTCTTCTTACGATGAGCTCCCTTGATCTTGACGCTTATCTTCTGCGAGTCGCACCTCTTGATTCCATGTTCTCCAATTGTCTCGATAGTTATCGGACTCGCTTTGCCTTCAGCCCCAATCGTCTGCGCCACCCCAGCATCCAATAACGTGACTGTCGACCCCTCATCCAGAAGGGCCAGTACGCGTGCTGCGCCCTGCGGTCCATACAGGTCCACTGGGATCATCTTCAGATACACCTGCCCATCACTGGCAGTGTGCACGGAGGTGACGACTTCCTTGGGCTCTTCTCTGCGACTGGAGACATTGCAGCGGGATTCTTCTCTATCCCCAACAGCTGCTGGTGGACGGCTTTCTTCATGAAGACTGGTGTGGGGCCATCTTCCGCACTTCTTGCAATCTGCTGCCCTGCAGGTCTTCCTTGAATGCCTTCCTCGTAGACACCTGAAGCATAAAATTGCCATCTTAGCCATTTCATACTTTCGACTAAGGTTTGCTTCTTTGAACTTCTTGCATTCGTTAATCCAGTGCTCGCCGTTACACACTGGACACCGATTCTTGCGGGGGTGCTCTTCATTCCCCTGCACGTAGTAAACCTTCTTCGCTGGTCTTCGCTCGTGGACCCATGATGTCTTCGGTGGTGCAGATCGCTGACGGTCTCTTTTCTTCCAGGATACTTCAGGGTCAGCTATTTCCGCGTACCATTCGTTTTCAGCCTCCAGGAATGCGTTCATGACTTCCAGGTCCCGAAGTTCTTCGTCAGGATTCGTCCTCTTGTATGCGATCCACCGGTGTTTCATCGTAGTCGGCATCTTCGCAATGAGGGCCCTCGTGGTTCTGAGGGCATCTAAGTACTTGCTTGCCCCCATTGCCTTGATCGTGGCCACGGCGTTCCTCACGTGGCTGTAGAACGTGCTCACGTCGTTCGGATCCTCTGTGACCCGTGGCAGGTTCTCCAGCTTCTCCAGCTCCGCAGTTGCCAGAGCTTCGGGTCTTCCGAACCTCAATTGTAGCCCCCTCATGACCTCGTTGGGATGCTCCGCCGTACACAAGAGGCTCTTCACTGCCTCTCGCGCCCTACCTTGCAGCGCCTTCCATAATCTGGCCAGGTTCTGCACGTGACTGAAGCTGGGTGCCGTGCCTTCGAACGTCCTCTTGAACGCCAGCCATTCTTCTGCGGCGCCGTCGAAGTTGGGAGGCTCGATGTGTACAGCTTCCGACCGGCCTCTAGGTAGCTTCCCCAATGCTTCAGCCAACTCCTGGATGTCGGTCTTCCCAGATGCAGGCAGCAGCTGTGGTAGCCGCGGCGGTGGTGGTGGTGACCGTGGTCGCGACGGCGGCACCAAGGGTGGCATTACCCTCGCTCTCCTCTCGGTCTTCTGTAACCACTCCTCCACGTGGTGCTGCCGCTCCTCGTCTGCGAAGTCTTCTTCACTGCCGGACTCGACCCGCACGAGCTCCAGTTCGGCCTCGGCGAGATCCAGCTTCCTCTGGGCTATTTCCATTTTCAATTCGGCTTCCCTTCTTCTGGAAGCCCTCGACCTGGTGGTGGAACCAACCCTCCTGGGTTCCACGGGCGCTGGTACCGCGAACCGTGCCTCTTCGTCCGCAGCGCCCCTCGACGCAACCCCATCCATTGCTGGCGGTACGGTGCAACCTTCGGCGTGGCGTGCTTCAGGCGCTCCTCCGGTGGGGTGAGTTGGTGCCCCTGGTGTCAACGTCAAATTCAAATTCAAATTCAAATTCTTTATTGCAAAAAATACGGTACAGGTCAAGTTCTTAATATCAAATAGGATCTCATATTTTACTGTCGTGCAGCATGCAATCTTAATAGTTTATATATTTTTATACTTTACAGAGTTCCAATTAGTATTCAAATATTCATCAGTACTATAAAAACATTTATCGATTAGAAAGTGGCTCAAGGCGGATTTAAATTTATTAATCGTCAAACATTTAAAATTATTTGGTAAATTATTATAAATTTTTACAGCCATAGATATAATACTGCGTTTACATATGTCTGTTTTTATGTTTGGAAGGCATAGTCTATCAGGGAACCTTGTATTAAAATTGACATAATTTTTTTTTCTTTGAAAACAATTAGGATTTGTTTTTACGAATAAACAAGTTTCATATAAATACAGACTAGGTAGTGTCAATAGTCTCATAGATTTGAATAAAGGCCTACATGATTCCCAAGAGTTAATATTTGCAATAGCTCTGATACATTGTTTTTGTGCTACGAAGGCCCTATTCAATTTTACACAGTTTCCCCACAAAAGAATACCATATCTCAATACTGAGGCTACATAACCGTGATATGCTTTCAGAGCAGTTTCTGGATTAGTTAGTTTTGTTAGCCGCCACAGTGCATAAGCGAATCTGTTTATTTTTGAGGACACTTTTTCTATGTGGTCATTCCAGGTAAAATGTTTGTCCAATACTATGCCAAGGAATGTATGAAGTTCAGTTTCTTGAATCTTTTTATTCTCATATGTAACGTTTAAGTCCATATCCATTGCTCCTTTGTTAGAAAATTGGATGTATTTTGTTTTATTAGTATTAACAGTCAAATTATTTACGCCAAGCCAATAAATTATGTCCGCTACAGTAGAATTTATAATGTCATTAATATTTTTATTTGTATCCTCAGGAATTAAAATTGATATGTCATCAGCATATAATGTCATGTGATAATCTGTTATTTGTGGTAAGTCATTAATATATAAAAGAAATAAGAGCGGACCTAATATGCTACCTTGGGGCACGCCTACCCTATTATATTTTATCGAAGATGAAAATGTTTCAACTTCACCTTGATGTGTGGAATTTGTAATAACATCCTTTATTTCTACGTACTGCATTCTATTTTCTAAGTAGCTCTTGATCCAGTATTGTGCAGTGCCTCGTATACCATACTGTTCACATTTGTCTAAGAGTAATGAGTGCGACACGCAGTCAAACGCGCGGGTCATGTCAAAAAATATAACGCATATTTTTTTCTTATTGTTTACGTACTTTATAATTTCAGTTATTAAATTAAATGCCGCGAGGCCCGTTGATTTTCCTTTTTGAAAACCATATTGTCTGTGGTCAAGTATGTCATGCTTATCAAAAAATTTTGTCAAACGAAGCTGCATGCATTTTTCAAATACCTTTGCTAGGTTAGTTATGTTTGCAATAGGACGGTAATTTTCAGGGTTGTCTCTGGGCCCTTTTTTGTACATTGGTTTTATAACGGTCGTTTTCAGTTTTTCTGGATAAGTTCCCTGTGTGAACGATAGGTTTATGATGTGTGCAATAACCGGTGCTATTGCTTTTTTACATTTTTTTATTATTTTTGTTGGTACGCCATCGCTACCTACTGAGTTGGTATCTTTTAATGAGCTAATGATACTCAAAACTTCTTCAGCATGAGTTGGAAATAGAAACATAGTAGCCTTGTTTGGTTTAATTACATTTCGTATCTGAGTTTTGTTTTGGGCGTTTGTGCTTGTAGTAAAGTGGTCATTCATCGCGTTGCATATATCGGGGGGGTTGTTGTATATTTTATTATTAACTCTTAACTCATTTCTTACTGGTATGGTTTCTTGTGCCGTGACATTGCTTTTTATTACTTTCCATGAAGCTTTTGAAATATTTGAAGACTGATTCATAAAAGCTATATTACAGTTTTTGCTGGCAATAGTTATACATTTTTTAAACAGTTTATTATAATTTAAGTAAATTTCTTTATCCTGTATTTTTTTGGTTCTGTAATATTTAAATCTAAGTTTGCGTTTTGTTTCCGAAGATATTTTTAAACCCTTCGACATCCACCGTGGTTTTGTAAGCCTATTTGTTTTTTTTATCTTATGTTCTGGAAAGCATTGATTAAATAGTAATAAAAACATGTCAAAAAAGTCATTAAAAGCTAAATTAGTATCAGATTCATTGAATAAGTCGCACCAGGTTAAACTCTCTAAGTAATTATTAAATTTGGAAATATTTTCCATGCTAAAGTCCCTTTTTCTTATTAATATACTGGTAGGTGAGACTTTTTTGTTTGGTAACGGTGCTTTAATATATTGTGCTTTTTCATGATCTGATAGGTACAGAGGTAATGTATCACCGACCGATTTAGGATTATTGCTTATAATTTGATCCAGACAAGCATTAAGTCTAGTTGGTTTTTTTATATGAATGTTAAAGTTAAATAATTGTATTATCTTAACATATTCTTTGGTTATATCGGTATTTTTTAAAATGTCAATATTGAAGTCCCCTGTTATAAATATTTGTCTATTTCTTTTTTTACGTAATACTTCCATTAATTGTTCGAATTTTTTTAGAAACAGATAAGCGTTACTTTTAGGTATCCTATAAATGCAAATGATAATGCACTTATATTCAGGAACGTCAATACCGCATGACTCAAATATGTAGTCACAATTAAAGTTATGGAGGAAATCTAGTTTAGTAAAACGAACGTGTTTTCGACAAAATATAGCTGTGCCACCACGGTTTTCTTTTTTTGTCCTACAGTACCAGTCCGCCATAGTAAAATCTTTAATATTTATATTTGATTGATGACCTAAGCCAATAAAAGTCTCAGAAAAGCATAATATATCAAGATACAAGTTCGATTCGTAAAGTTTCTGAAGTTCGATTTCTAAATTTTCTTTTTTAGTCATAAGGCCCGCTATGTTTTGATGAAAGATTATTATTTCACCTTCGAGGTTATTTTCGAAAAAAAGTATGCTGTGTTGTGGTGGGAGGCGAAATTACGTTCTTGTGATTTTTGTTTGTTTTAGTCGATTGAGTATTTTTTTGTATGTAGCCAAAAAAGTGAGGTATGGTAAGCTGTTTTTGTTTAATGATACTATTTTTATATTCAAGTTTATGAATTCTTGGTGTTAGGCCTTTATTCGTAAAATGTAGAAAGTTATTGGTGTAGTACATACAATCTAAAAACAAGTTTATTTTGGAACAAAGTTGATGTAAGTTAATATTATAACTTAAATTAGAATAATTCATTCTTTTTGGACATTCAACATAATGTGAATTTGGAAATAGATTGCAAACGCGCCTAATTTCATTATTTAACATTGTTTCATTAAGGCATGAGTTTTTAATAACACTAACTATGAGAACAGTTTGCTTTTTTAAAATTTCTAACGTGGAATACAATGCTGCAGTTAATTGAAGAGGATTTTGATCATTTTCTCCGATGCAAATTATAAATATGTCCGTTGCCTGCAAATTATTATTGCAGTCTTTTAGAATTTCTTTAGCCGGAGCGTTGGGTTTCGTCGTCGCTGTGATTTGGTATTTTTCGTATTTGGTGTTCCGTCTGGAGCGTTGTAGAGCCGCAGCTAAACCCACACACTGTTGTGAGCCAAGAACTTTTATTCGTTTCTCCTTGTGATTTACTGTATTCTGGTATATTTCGGATAGTGTTGATGGTTTTGTATTTGTAGAATCGAGGATAGAGTCAATATTAGATATTTTTTGGGAATTTACTTGTCGAAGTGAGTTACATGAATCATTTGGGCTATAGTGATTATTATCATAACTATCTTTTCTAGTATTATCTATGTTTGTGGCTGGGCTGCAGCAGATTTGTTTTAAAGTAGATATAGCGTGTTCTTTTTCTACCAGTTTTCTTTGTAGAGTTAGATTTTCTATTACTAAATTGTCGATTTCCTGTTCAGCCATTTGTAATTTGTTGGTGAGTTCTAGGTTGAGTCGGCGTAAAGCATCTACCTCATCATCTAATCTAGTTGACAGATCCGGCAAGCTGCGTCTTGGTGTAGATATTAAAGAAAGAGGAGAGTCCGTTATCTTATTCATATTTGAAATATTTAGATTTGGTGTGTGAAAAACCTGCTTTTTGTTTCGTTTAGTAATGTTGTCATAGGAGTTCCGTGAGCTCAATGGTGTATTTATATCGTTAGTTAACGTTTTGTTAGATTGTTTTGTTCTGATAGGTGTATTATGTACTTCTGTCTTTTTGGTTCTTTTTGATAAACAGGCTGGGCAAATCCAATTTTTTTTCCTTTCTTCATTGAATAGTAAAAATCGTTTTTCCGAGATAAGTGCACACTTTAGATCATAGTGTTTATTGCATTTTTGACATTTTAAGTCTTCGTCTTCCAAAATAACTTGTTTACATTTAGTGCATAAGCAAGTTTCCATTGTGATCTGGATTGATTTCCTTTATTATTTATTTGTTAATCGTCCTGAGAGCTCAATTATATATTTAATTATATTTATGAAGTTGTAAATGTTATTTGTTTTTCTTTTATTAGGTTCATCAGAATATATCTGAAAATTTATTAAATTAATACATAGAGCGCCATCTATATATTTTCTCCACAAATGTTGTTATTACGGCAAACTATCTCTGATTAACTTGTTATCCTGCCCTCTATATTTTGTTACCGTCAACTATTGAAGTTTTTGACGTCAGGGATTTACTTCACTATTATTGTCTTATTTCACTTGTTAGTTTAACTATTAACTAGATGTCAACACTAACTATTTAGCCAAAATCCCGTTATCTAGGTTTACTTTGTCGTGTGAAGTAACGGAAATTATCAAATTTATATTTTCGTTTTATATTCCACTATTATCACTTTACACTTTCGAATGATGTTATTTTGTTCAATTTTTTTCAAATTTACTTATGAAGCACTTCATTATTATTATGAATCACTGATTATATTCACGGTCACTGTTTAAATTTAGTTGATGGTTTCTGATGGTTATGTTTATATGTTTTAGGAGATAACACTGTCACTGAATATTTCGATAACGCTTTTTATAATTTTACAGGTTTTTTTAAGATTTACTAAGTTTTACTAAAAATAGTTAATTTTTAACACAGAGCCGATGTTTACACAATAGCAAGCGCCATCTATTGTTGACCCCGTAGACGACCCCATCGTGTCTGTCGTCTTTGTCGGCGTGGCTGCGCTCCAGTCCCTCGAAGACTCCGTGGCGGTGGTGGGCTTCGTTCTTCCGGTTGACCGTGTGGTTGGCATCTTCTTGATCCAGGATCCGGCTCGAAGGACCAGGAAAACTGTTGCGGGGGTTTTGCGCCGGCTGGGAAGATGCCGCCGTATGTGTGTACCCTTCGAAGCTCCGAAGACACTACGACCTGACGAACCACGGAGTGACACCCGACTTGATCGAGTGCAGGTTGGAGCGCAGTGAAAACAACACGTCTTCAAAGTATGAACGTTTAATGCGGATACAAATAAACCTTAAGTTTAAACAAGCCTATGAACCGCAATTGTTCCTGTAGTTCAGCTTCTTTCTTCAGACCTCTTCACTGGCCTCCGAATACACCGAACAGCGCTTACGTCTTCTTGGGTCTTCACAGGCCTCCGGATTTACCGAACAGCACTTTCTTTCTTCTAGTTGGATTCTTCTGAACTTTTCTTCTTAGACTGTTTCTTTCTTCTTATTAGTTGTTCTTCACTTGCTTGTGGGCACTGAACTGACTTCCAAAGTTTTTTTTTTTTTTTTTTTTGCTGCCGAGGCACCCTCGCGGGAGGGAGGTGGAAGATGCGTCATGCATACCCGCCCGCAGGTAAATTCCTCTGCGGGGGGGTTATGTGGGACTCACCAGAATGGCACCTACCCACTAAAAACCACCTGTTGGCTGTAGTTATTACCGTTAGCCTTCATCGGAACTGACACCCGTCGGGAAGTTGGGCGCGCTGGCAGAGACCCGCTAGCGGGTCTTCCGCCTGAAGTGAAAGTTGCACTGAAGGTGCTCAAAGGGACATGAGTTGGTGGCCGTTCTGGGCAGCCTCCGGTGAAGCCGGGGCTGGGCAGAGGTCAGCCGAAGCATGATTTAGGGATCAATTCATTTATATGAACCTACAATGAATTGAGAAGGGAACTATGCTCCGCCAGAGCTAGCAAACGCTCTGTCGGAGTACGTGAAGCCCTAAGTTTACGGGCTAAGACTGCGATTTCACTGACGTCGACATTTTTTATAGCGTCGCAGACGACACGCATATCGTCTGCTACGGAGGATTGAGGAGTGGGTTTGTATGGGCGAGGAGCCGGGATGGGATTCGATGCGGGGCGCTGCCTCCAGTTTTCTGGGGCAGGCCTAGACTGTGTAGGCTTTGCAGCCGGAGGAACCTGGCTACGCAGCGGCGGAAAGTTTTCTTGAGAAAGGCGCGGGGCCTGTTTGGGTGCCGAACTCTTGGGATTGGAACGCATACAACGGGGTGCACGAGGGCAGCCCCTGTAGTTTGCGGTGTGGCCGGACTGGCCACAAAGCACGCAATCGGGAGGAGAGGGAGTTTCAGGAGTGCGATTGCACTCCTTAGTGAAGTGCGGGACCAGGCACTTGACGCACCTGGGCGGTGCGCGGCAATTGGCCGCCGCGTGCCCGTACAACTGGCACCGATGGCACTGGCCGGGATGACCGCGGCGATGAGGCGCCTCGATCGAGATCCCAGAGAGGCCGCAAATAGAGCTAACCCCTTTCAGGATCTCTCTGGACTTGGGGACGTTGGCGAGAATCACCAAAGCGAGAGGGTGTTGCCTCCCGTACTTGCTGTGCATTTTATGCACCGCGAGTGCCGGGAAGCCTTGGGACTGCAGATCCTCAAGGATAGCCTCGTTCGATAATTCAAACGGGACTCCCCTGAGTACCGCTCTGATCTTACGCTCTTCTGACAGAGCATAAGTGTGATAAGCATATTGCTTATCGGTGAGGAGCTTAGTCAAAGCTCGGAAATCGTCTATTGACGAGACAGTGATTTTAATAGATTCACCCGAGTTTACCGCTCGGGTGTAATGGATTTTGTGCTCATTGCACAGTGTCGAGACCTCAGTCCATTTACCCTTTTCCCGAAGGAAAACGGGCGGTGGGACCTTGGCCTTGACAGAAGTTGGGGCCGGAGCGGGTGTTGAAGACACCGGGGCAGCTGGCGTTGAAGACGCCGCAGGGGGTGTAGGGACGGGCGTGGAGGGCGCCGGGTCTTGTTTCGAGCGCTTCTTAGAGCGCTTCTTAACAAGGGTGAAAGATGGAGGCTCAGGGCCAGTTGGGGTGGCGTCCGAGGAAGACTCAGTCGCGGGTGCGCGCTTGCGGCGCAGAGGGGCGTCTACTTCGCACTCCATGTCACTGGAGGAAGGGGACGCGGGAGGGCCTAAGACCTGAGGGGTCTGGGGAACTGGGGTGGCCTGAGGGGCCATTGTGGACATTATCGTCATGAAATGAGGGATGAGAGAATCTAAGAAACGGAACTTGTCAGCATTTATATATATGCCTTCAGCACCAGTACTATCAAATAACTTCTTCCTAATCTCATCAGAGCTTAGGGAAGCCATTGCGGAGGGGTTGGGGAGGGACAATATATGAACCTAACAACGATGACTAACTTCCTAAAACCACCCTACACGCAGTAGGGCGGTTGAGAACGACGCGGATAACTTACTCGAACACGGCACTTGAAGTCCTGGAACAACGAATTCCCGTCGACGAAGCTCACGTTCCACGAAGTACGGTTAACAAGCCACTATTCGCCGTGAAAACGGCGTTAGAAACTTATTAGAAGTACGGTTAACGAGCCACTGTCCGCCGTGAAAACGGCGTTAGAAACTTAATACGGTAAACAACTATGAAATTTGGATGCTCAATTAGCGCGGGGGCTAAAAGAGCGGGAAGGCGTCTGCGATCGACGTGCGCTCGAGAACGCACGCAGACCGAGACTGCCGACTTCCAAAGTTTTTTTTTTTTAAGGTGGGACTCGTCCCGACGCCTACCAGGACCATACCCACTAAAAACCCCCTGTCGGCTCGTGCATTTTTGCCACTCAGCCTTCATCGGAGCGACGGCCAATTGGAGAAAGAGGCCGCGCTAGCGGGGCCCAGAAGGGGTCACCCGCTGGGATTACATAGCACTGAAGGTGCTCAAAGCACTGAAGGTGAATACGTAGCACTGAAGGTGCTCAAAATGAAATCAAAAATTAAAACAAAAATTAAAAAATTGCAAAATAAAATTGAATTAACTCGCATTTACGTTAGAATTAGGATTTACGTTAGGATTAGAATTTACGTTAGAATTAGAATTTGCGGCCAGAAGGGCCTCGAGATCGCGTGACAGTCTGGTGGATGAGTACGTTTGCGCATTTCTAGGCCTAGCGACTTTGAACTTCGAGTCTAACACAGGAGTAGTATATGAGACAGAATCACGAACTAGAAGATTGGGATGGGTTTCGGAGCGTTTGAAGAACGCTTCAGAGAGTGTTTTGAGATATTGTTGTACTGTAGGCAGTTCAAGATCTCTATGCAAGTCCGCGTTACGCACGTACCACGGTGCGCCTGTGGCCCGGCGGCAAAAGAGGTTTTGAACTACCTGCAGTTTGTACAGGAGGGAGGGTTTGGCGTGGGCAAAGATTGGCGAGGCATACGTCATGACGGGTCTAACGCAGACCTTGTAAAGTGTACGTTTGTTTCTGAAGGACATTTTACTTTTTCTACCTAACATGCTATTTAGGCGGACTAAATAGTGACGAGCGAGTTTCGAAACTCTTTCGACGTGTGGCTTGAAAGAAAGCGTCGGATCTAATGTGACGCTTAAGTATTTAGTACTGCGCTTCCAGGGGATGGGAATGCCTAACATTCGAACGTGGGGATCGCCATCGGGACGACGGCGTTTGTGGTCGAAGCGCATCGCAGAACCCTTTTCAGGGTTCACATCGATGCGCCATTCTTGAAACCATGCACCTAGGGCGTTTACGGCCCTTTGGAGTCTGATTACAAGGTGCCGAACACTGTGGCCCCTGGTATAGAGTGCGGTGTCGTCAGCAAAGAGGGCGAGTTCGACGCCTTTCGGCGGGATGGGAATGTCGTTGGTGTACACGGTGTACAGCAGAGGGGCGAGGACTGAGCCTTGAGGGACTCCAGCCTTTATGGGACGAGGTGCAGAAAGCGTGCCTTCGTGTTTAAATCGAAACGTACGGTCTTTGAGAAACGACGCTATTAACCTGACTAGGCGATCCGGTAAGCCTATCTTGTAGAGTTTATAAACGAGACCGCTGTGCCAGACTTTATCGAAAGCCTTGGCTACGTCAAAGAAAACCGCGACTGTTTTATAACGACGCGGATAGAAACCGTCAAGTATATACTCGACGATTCGGTGGACTTGCTGAGGGCAGGAGTGTTTAGCGCGAAAGCCGAACTGATGGGGAATAATGAGAGGATCGCCATCCGTTGGAAACAGATGGTTCCGCATTCGAGAGAGTATGACTCTCTCGAGAAGTTTAGACATTGCCTTGAGGAGGCTGATGGGTCTGTGATTAGCCGGGACGTTCAGAGGTTTGCCCGGCTTGGGAATGCCTATGACTGTCGCTTCTTTCCAAGCTTTTGGAAAGTAGCTATGGTCGAAGCAGGCATTGAAAATGATAGCTAACAAGGTAAGCATCTGTTGAGGTAGGTGCTTAAGTGCGTGGTTGGAAATTCCATCCGCACCCGGAGCCTTTTTGGACTTTTGATTTCTAATGAGAAGCAAGATTTCGTCATTAGAGACTGTGACAGGGTCGGCGGTGATGGGGAGAGAGTCTCTGCGAAGGACTTCGTCCTCCACCGCCTGGATGTGAGTGGGATTCGCGGGTTGCGTGCTGGGCGAGCATTGTGCGGCAATGCTGTCGGCGAAGCATTCGGCTTTCTCTTCGACTTCGAAGGCAGTAGTGCCATCGGGACGAGTGAGAGGAGGAACGTGAGAGACGGTGTCTACGCGTAAGGCTCGGGCCATGCTATAGTACGCTTGGTGGGACGGAGAGATATTCGCCATGAGATCGTTCATCTGAGCGTCTCGGAGTTCCGCGAGGCAAGACCTAACTTTACGTTGAAGCTGATTCGCAGCTGTTCTATAGGCGGGCGTGGGATATTTCTTGGCTCTCCGGAGAGCCGCGTTTTTAGCTTTAATAAGATTGCTAACGGCTAAGGGAAGCGTGGGTTTGCCTTGCTTAGCAACCTTTTCGTTGTCACTGATGGCTGAGTTGATAGCATCAGTGAGAGAATTTACTAATGAATCGATTTTATCCGGGCTATCTAATTGTTCGGGAAAGATCGCGAGTGGAGAGTTCGGAGCCTCTAAGGCTGAAACTAACGTATTTTTAAAACCTTTCCAGTTGGTAAAGGTCTTAGGAGATGAGGCGTTATCGTTCGGCGGTCCTAGCACGAGGGAAACGGGGCGATGGTCGGAGCCTAGGTCATCGAGCGGTTCGATAGACCTTAGATCAAGATTGATTCGCTTGATAATTGCAAAGTCGAGGATGTCAGGAGAGTAGGACGGGTTGTTGGGATAGTGAGTGGGAGTGATGGGGGATATGACGTCTAGGTCAAGGGAGTTAGTGATGTCGAGGAGAGCGATACCGCTGGTGTTAGTCGATAGGCACGTCCAGTCAGTATGTTTGGAGTTAAAGTCTCCGAACATAATGACTGAATGGCCGAGGGCGAGAATGGCCTCAAAGTCGCTGCGGATTGGTCTGGTACCACTAGGTATGTAGATTGAAGCTATGATGATGGTCGGATGACCAGTCATAGCCAATCTACACACAGTGGCTTCCATGTTGAGGAGAGGAGGAGTAGGGAGAGGACAGCAGTGGAAGCCTCTTTTGAAATATATAGCGGTGCCGCCGAAACCGTCGGAGTTGGGCCTATCGTTACGAATAAACGCGTACTTAGGTATAGCGAATCCCCTGGAGCGGTTTGGAGTAAGCCATGTCTCCTGGAGAAGGAATAAGTCAGGTTCTTTGTTCTGAAGGAACAGTTTGATTTCGGGAAGGTTGGTGTTAAGGCTACGAGCGTTAAAAGATACTAGGGATAAGCCCTTGGGTTTAATACGACTGGATGCGGGATTCGCGGGTCGACATTATAATTTATTATTTACGAATTTATAAATTATAAAAGAATTTACAACGAACTTAGGAGCGAGTGATGCTCGGCTAAAGCAAATAAACGCTCTTGAGGAGAGCGGGCGGCTCGCAGTTTGCGTGCGAGCACGGAAATTTCGTTAATATCGACGTTTTGAATAACGTCGAACACGGTCTTCATGTCCTCAGCCAACGACGACTGAGGGGAAGATGACAACGCGGGACGCGGCCCTACGGGAGCTACGGGAGCTGGGATAGGTCGGGAAGGTACAGGCGGAACGGCCGGACGCTGCCTCCAAGACAGAGCCGGAGTAGGTGTCGGCTGAACGGGCTTTGCTTCCGGGGGACCCCGGTTGCGCAGCGGCGGGAAGTTGGCAGGAGTGAGCGGCGGCGCCGGTTTAGGCGCGACCCTCTTGGTGGTGGAGCGCGGAGCGCGCGGGCAACCCCTGTAGTTAGCTGTGTGGCCGGACTGGCCGCACAGCACACAGGCAGGGGGGGAAGTGGATTCGGGAGTGCGAGTGCACTCCTTAGTGAAGTGAGGATCCAGGCACTTTACGCACCTGGGGGGAGCTGAACAGTTAGCCGCTGCGTGGCCATAGAGCTGGCAGCGGTGGCACTGCCCAGGGTGACCACGGGGGTTGGGACGCTCGACGGAGATATTTGAGAGTCCGCAAATTGTGCGAGCCTCTCTAAAGATCTCCCTCGAGTTGGGAGTATTCGACAGGATTACCAACGCTAAGGGAAAACGCCTACCGCGGTTGGAGTGCATCTTGTGCACTGCTGTGACCGGGAAACCCTGAGACTTAAGGTCATCGAGGATGTCTTCGTTGCTGAGTTCGAACGGGACGCCCCGTAGTACTGCGCGGATCTTACGCTCCTCCGGGAGGGCGTAGGTGTGATACGCGATTTGGTTTAATCCGAGTAACCTGGTAAACGAGCGGAAGTCGTCGACGGTCGCTATTTGAATCTTGATTGTATCGCCAGCGTTGGCGGTTTTTAAATAATTAATTTTGTGCACTTTGCACAAGTTTGAAACCGCGGTCCAGCGCGCTTTTTCACGCAGGAAGACGGGCGGAGGGAGCTGAGGCTTCGGCGGGACGGGAGCGCAGCGCGTCGCTGGCTTCGATGTGACCGACGGAGACGCGGTTACTACGAGCGATTTTAACGGCGCGGGGGCTGGTGTTGAAGACACCGGGGAGGGCTCGGGTATTGAAGATACCGAAGCTTTCTTAGAGCGCTTCTTGGAGCGCTTGGCGACGAGTTGAAACGCGGGCTCAGGAGAGCCGGTTAAGGTGACGGCATCTGACTACGTATCAGACGCGGGTTCGGAGTCGCTCCCGGGAGCGGTACGCTTACGACGCGACGCGTGAGAGGATGCGACCGATTCGCAGTCCATCTCGGACGAGGCGGGAGACGCGGGAGAGCTTAAGACCTGAGGGGTCTCGACGTTGGAGGCCTGAGGGGCCGGGGTTGAGGCCTGAGGGGCCGGGGACGCGATAGATGCCTGTAAGGCCTGCGTTAGTGCGTCAGCGGGTATGCTTACGCCGGACGCAGCGAGCGCCTGGGCGAACGACTTAAGAATATTAACAAGGTCCATTGGAGGACTTGGAATTATAAAATGTAATATATAAATATATAATGTATGCCTATAATATATAACAAATGCCTAGGATTCCTAAATAAAAACCTAGCGAACCCTAGCGGCAAACCTCCCTACCAGCGGTAGGGGGGCTGGGGAGAATAACTTAAAACTAACCGTAGTACGCCGAAGGCCGCTACCTAGAAACCTAAAAAAGGGTACGCAGGTAAAGAGTTGACCGCGTTAGGGTCAACCTTTACCGACAGAAAGGACAAATACACACGAAAACACACAAATATGATAAAAATAAATATGAAAATAGGAGAAAAATAAATAAAATAGAGAAGAGAATAAATAAAAATAAAAAGGACTGGTTCAGTACAAATTCGTTGTCACCGTTAAGTATCCTTTGCACTGAAACCAGACTACTTACGCTGGGCACAACACTGCACTCAGCACAAGCACAACACAACTTAGCACAGCACTTTGAAGACTAAAGGGCTTAGTCGCAAAGAAAAATACGCACTTCGATAGCACTCAGAGGGAGTAGAAAGAACCTTGAAATCCGTAGCACGGAACCAACACGCTAAACCGTGACGTCAGTAGACTGAGCGCCACGGAGTATCGGGAAGGGACCAAACGACGGAGAGCGGGGTCTTGCACGTCCGCACTGGGCGGCGATCGGAGCGAGAATGCGACTTCCAAAGCTCGGCGTGCGCCTTTTATACAAATTTGCCCTAAATAATTCCAGCGCTCTGATTGGCTGGCGCGTTTGTGCAATTTGCACCTAATTACACTTAAGTTTTACTTGAATTCTAAACTTTACATCGAATTATCTTTCAAACTATTAATCAAAACTATTACAATATTATATTCAAATAATAGAGCGAAACGATTCCTATATGTTTACATAAATACCAATTTGATAAAATTAAATACAAAAAACTTTCTAGAACAAAGACCTTCTCAAAATACCGTTTGCGCCGGCAGACTACTTACTTAGCCTAACATTGTACCTAAGGCGAAACGGTTACAAACATAATTTTATCATTTTAGATCATCAAATTATGCAAACATTCTAATTACGATTAGATTTTAACATAATCAAACAAGATATAACTACCAATTAGGAACATATACAACAACAAAGTTTTCTCGTTATTCTCTTCAAATACGTAAAACACCATGAAAATAATTATTACATTTCAATAAAAGAAAGCAATTTACACATTATTATCAATAAACCACAACAATAAACCATATAATTACGTAGTTAGTCAACGAGAAAATATCTAACCATATTACGTCATTTATTACTTCAAATGAGTACTGTATTACATGAACCTATATACAATAACGTTATATCTACCATTATCTACCTACTCTGATATGAAATAACCATGAAATTACTACAAATATGACAAATCTGAACAAATCAGTATTTTACAAATAACCTAGGTCTAAATTCTATCCAAAACATACATAAAGCTTCTCATATTATGCTTATATTATACCAATGAAATCTCTAAGAACTTTATTAAACACAAACATCATCAATTCAACCATAAATCAATGTTATCAAAATAGAATTCAAAATATACCTATACCTAGGTTCCTATAACATCATAATTTCCTATAAGAATCTTATTAGTACTTGCTTACGTCACACTCGAAAATAACCACCTATCCGAGGACGGGCGCAAGTAGTGAGGGCGTGGACTAGCGTTATTTACAAAACTATTTGTAAGGCTATGTCCCTATTATGCCGAATCCATTTCATGTCGCGTCGCTAACAGTAATGTTTAATGCCGTACTTTAGTTTTTGTAACTAGTATACATACAGTTATATAAATACAGTTTATGTTACTAAAAGTGTTTCATTTGTTTAATTTATATAGGGAAATGTTTTAAAGACTTTTTTTCTGAAACCTTCTAGAGTAGAGGGAAAAGGCACCTCTTCGATAGGCGTGTAACATCCTCGCCCTTATCTTGACTTTCCATCAGGCGAGAATAAAGGCAAACACTAATATATAAAATAAAGTAAAATATAATTTATAATAATAAAATAAAATAAAAAATGTCGACAAAGGAAACTAACACACTAATAAATAAGACACTAATATGTACATTCTAGAATTGTAAATATTTTTAATAGTTTGTAAAATATAAATGAAATAAATTCAAAGAATACTACTAATGATACTATGACAGTTAATACACTAATATGTACATTCTAGAATTGTAAAAATTTTAATAACACTTAATTAAAAAAATAATTATACGATTTATATAAGGTTGAACCGTTAAAATAAAATCCAAATTGAAAAATTTCATACGCCTTTGTTGCCTTGGTGAAAACACTGAATTTATCCCAAAAATACGTTGAAATTTAAAATGACCAATTGACTTTATTACTAAAGAATACATTTAATAAAGAGTGAGTATAACTGCTCAAGTTGTCAACGTAAACAGACATTCCATAATGCCATTAATAAACGAAGTCATAAAATACCTATTGGCTTTACTTTACGAGGTAAAAAAGACGTGAAACTGCAATAAATATACAACTGAGTAACTTTGTTCAAAACCATTTCATCCTAGCGACGTATTCGACGGTGTGTGAGATGGAACCTTGGTACAGAGAATTCTTGTTTAAATTAGTTTTTTTTAAGGATTTAGGAAGTGTCTCCAGTGCAACAAAGCGTAGTAGTACGAGATCCGGCTGCAGGATTAGTGCGTTCATCTGTTTTTTGCTGAAAACCGAATTTATATGTATATTTATAATTAGGAGAATATATATTTATCAAGTTGCCTATCAAAATTTGGCCGCTAGTATTTTTAATTAAATTATTTTTAATTGATTTTTGGGAAAAAATATCGTTCACTTGTTTTTTAAATAAAATAACGTCTACATCACGGCAATTTATATGAAGATTCAAAAAAATCACGGTTGCCGTTGCGCACTTGGCCGCACCTCTTCGCAGCCAGGTGTAAACAGGTATGATTTCGATACATTTATACGTTTACAACGTTTATTTATTAATTATATATCAAATTAAAGCTAATTTTTTTCTATTTATTATCATATATGGTTGCCTAATTAAATCTACCCGCAAGTAAGGGTTGCTGGCTTTTAAAAATTATAAATATTTAAGGTAGAGTGAAAGAGAGTTAGCGCGTAACATCATTTGTCAGACGAGGATAGCGATTGCCGGCTGTGCGACGCTTTTAAGCCATTGCGTATGCGTCGAATGTTAGTTCATTAGTAGATTCAATTGTTAATTATAATTATATTATAATTATATTTTTTTACGACGAAACAATAACATTAGCGAGCACTTTTTGAATGATGCATTATTAAAATCGAGTACCTTGATTTTTTAGTTACACAGAAAACACGACTTCATCTTAATCAATTTTATTTTACGTTAATTAATTTAATAATTTTTAGATGGAACAATAGAACAACAATGTAAATATAGAACGTTGTGCATTACGTACTCCAAAACAGCGTGGTTTTTATGTAAGAATAAAAATACCGCAGCTGTTAAGTTGAGAACACTAACATTCGACGCATACGCAATGGCTTAAAAGCGTCGCACAGCCGGCAATCGCTATCCTCGTCTGACAAATGATGTTACGCGCTAACTCTCTTTCACTCTACCTTAAATATTTATAATTTTTAAAAGCCAGCAACTCTTATTTGCGGGTAGATTTAATTAGGCAACCATAAATGATAATAAATAGAAAAAAATTAGCTTTAATTTGATATATAATGAATAAATAAACGTTGTGAACGTATAAATGTATCGAAATCATACCTGTTTACACCTGGCTGCGAAGAGGTGCGGCCAAGTGCGCAACGGCAACCGTGATTTTTTTGAATCTTCATATAAATTGCCGTGATGTAGACGTTATTTTATTTAAAAAACAAGTGAACGATAATTTTTCCCAAAAATCAATTAAAAATAATTTAATTAAAAATACTAGCGGCCAAATTTTGATAGGCAACTTGATAAATATATATTCTCCTAATTATAAATATACATAAAAATTCGGTTTTCAGCAAAAAACCGATGAACGCACTAATCCTGCAGCCGGATCTTAGACTATAGGGAATGATTATACTGTCACTGTTCCAAACGTAACGTTTTACCAAGTAATATGTACAATAGTAGGATAACTTTACATCGAGTAGACTTTTTCAAATCACAATAATTGAGGCATTGGTGAATGCAATAGATTTACTATTATAGGAAAAAAATTCCCAAACAACAACAACAGCTTACCTGCACCTTAGCAAGCTCCCTTCTGAGTGACTTGTTATGAATATGTTATTGCTTCGTTCCGTTTGCCGATTATAGCGCTCGTATACCCGTTCCGATTGCCCGTTTCCGATACGTTATCAATGACGTCATAAACGCCGTCATCTTCCCGCTCACAACGCCAAAGCTACTAAGCATGGTCGCTCTGAGCGGCCTGTCAAAACTGACACATGACGTTACTTTGTTGATGTATTTATTAGTCGATTATAGATTTTAAAAGCTTGCTTATTAATTTTCTCTTGTAATAATGTTGAAAAATGGCGCCTGCTTCATTCAGGGTCAAAGATCTTAATGAAATTATAACTAGACTTAATCGACAAACAATCAGAATATTAGCGCGCTATTTACCGTTCCGATTGCAATAGCACTAATATCACTATTAGCGCGCTAAAACGAATCGGAACGGTTTTGAGCACTTTTAGCGCTGATAGCACTGTGAGCGGCAAACGGAACGCACCATATGACATGAGTGAATGAGATGAATGAATGGGTGACCGGCGAATGAGCTGCGTCTCGATCGCATGTCACCGCGTGCGGAAATTATTTAAATATACGCAGCTACAAAGTACACTTACACTCGTTTTATTTCAACTAATAACAGTTACGAAACTTATAGTAGAGATATTTTTAGTTCCTCTGTTCCGATCCTAAGCATAATCCTCGAGCTGTAGTTGAAATATCTTTGTAAAAAACATGCATGCAACACCAGAAATCCCAAAATAAAAGTATTGAAGCTAAAAGCATGAGATGGACGTATTTATTAGTCTGGTGATTTGAGACATTCTGTAATAATTTAATATATATGGCAAAGGAGAACGTCACGGAATTATTAAATAAAGAAAATACAGCGATTACTGGTATTGAATAATAATGGGAGGGTTCTGTTGCAATTGATTTTGTTTCTGTCATTTCATTTGCTGTTTCTTCCTTTTGAGCGGATCAAGAGACATCAGACAGGGTTATAGTGGCAATTACAATAAAAGAAGTGTAAGATGGTGGTCTTACACGATACCTTAACAATAGAAACATATTACCGCTATCTTTGTTGTTCAGCTACGAACATGTGATTGACACAAAGAAACGCTGACGCGCAACCTCAATATCCGCCGACCTTCGATCGTAATAAATACGAAGAACGCAAGCTAGTGCACGGACGTAATACAAAGATTTTTCTTGTTAATATTGTTATAGTGTGAGTGTGATTAATTTAGTATAAATAATGATGAAATTTGTAAATAAATTTGTCTTGCACTTGCAGTCGAGTCTTACTTATCTCCTGCAGTGGCGTCCTCTCACTGCGGCCAAGACACCTTCAGCCTTCAGTTGATCGGTCTTGTGAGTCTGCTTGATGGGCAGTGAGAAAAGCCTATCCTGTGTACATTGCACGACGTTGCCTTAGGTCTCACGGCGCAGATATCTCGCACTTATTTATATATTTCACATTAGTACGGTAGGGCTAGGGCCGATAGGACTTAGGGACTTAGGCTTCGTAGGGTTTAGGTTTACTAGGGTTTAGGTCTTACCCCTGTCACATAAATTGTCCTGTGCAGTTTGCCTGGTAGGCGGACTGTACAATTGTTTTTCTCAGCCTCACATTGCTACATTGTAACAGCTTCTTTAATGTCGGCATATTTAAATTATGTCCAGATGCAGTAAGTAGATTACGCTTGTCGCGTTGCCCTTGTAGTGTTCCAGCCGCAAGATTGTATGATGTTGAAAGATTTTCGTATAAATATTTTTAATTCTCAAAATCAAGTTGATTATAACTTAAAATAACTTCCCGGTGAACGCTTACATTATACATATTAGAAAATATAGCCATTCAGACAGTTTTTAGAAGGATTATTTGAAGAATGTTTGTGGACTCAATTTTAAATTCCATTTCTCGATATCAATTATTCAGATTCAATAATCTTCATTAGGTAACAAGTTTGAGAGATTATGAAATACGCAGACCTTTATCAGAGACGTACCTAGGGGAATTATTTCGTTATTAAACAATAATATACAATATATGTAAATATTCCCGTAAAAATATTAAATATATATAAATATACCACAATTTTAAACACTTTTTGTTTCGTAATTTAATTTTTTTAACATCAATTGAAACTGACCAAATATACAATAAAAAGGATTTTTTTTATATTCCGCCATATTTGGAATAGGAGAAACGAAAAGCTGTACAGATGAAAACGGTGTTAAAATGGAATGAATATAGTGAGAATACTCAGTTTTAGTTTTCTAATATTCAACCTTATCATATATTTTCTGGAGATATCGACATTGGTCACTATAACGAACTTCATTACATAAAGATTCGAAAAGCACTTTTTGGATATAGTTGGGTATAGGTGCGGAACTGACAGCTCCTGTTTCTTTTAACATTTTAATAAATAAAGGCACTCACAGAAAGCTGACATCTTTGACAATTTCTGTCAGGTGAAATACCTAAGCCTCAATTACACTTCATTAATTTAAACTAATTTGTAAAAAGAGCTTTTTATGAGTGCCTCATGGAAAGTTGCTTTGAATTATGGTCTGAACCCATGTGCCCTTTTCCGAACGGTAAAAACTTCACCCTGTATATGAAATGATACTAATAATTGTCAAATAAACCGTATGGCGCTACAGGTGGAAGGCGCCATGGTACAGCGATAAAACTACTTTCTTTTTTTACGTTGCCAGTTTCATCTTGTTCTAGTTTACTTTTACCAAAAGTTAACCTAAAAAGTTTACTCACTAAATATAATCCTCTATAAAATCTAAGAAACTTCTATTCTTTTTCATTGAAGTATATCGCCTTTGTCAACGATCTACTTACGCGGATGAGTGGAGCCCAACGACGACGGGACCCAATTTTGCGGTGTATTAATCCTTTGCTGGCCCGCTCTAGCTAACTGGGTATACTTGATTAATTCAACATAGCTTTTGTATTGTTAAAATTAAGAGTTATTAAAAAGTTAGATCCTTTAAAAGACATATGAAGCCTTTCTAGCTATATTTAATTAGTTATTATTGTTTAACATAATGATTGAATTTTGAACTATTCTTAAATCATTTAATGTCACGTCTTTTATTTTTCAAAACGCAAGAACTAAGCAGACAGTTTGGACGGTTAATCTATGTTTAATAATCACTGTGGCACCAACTTGTCTGTTCGTTTGCAAAAATTGTAATATAAAGCATTTTGTTAAGCGATTTAATGTCAAACTTCACTTACGCATACAATTCAGTGTCACAGGTTCACGGTTTGTAGGTACAATAAATTATTGGCAAAAATGTATTGGTTGTATGTACTGTTTGGTGGCTCAAAAACTATGTTGTTATGAAGATCAGCTCAACTAGAAGTAAAACTTATAATTATATCTATAAAATATTATGTCCGTGAATAACGATTTCCAATACAAATAGGCCTGCTTATCAAAAAATATAGATAGTGGTTATACTCGTAGATCGTGGTTTTAATAGAAACAAGATATCACTGAGGATTGTTTAAGAATTACAACTAGTGTTTAGTAATTCTTTGTGATATTCTTTGGACCATCACTTTGAAACCTCGTGAACAGGTGCCGTTTGGGGGTGTTCGTCGCTTGGCTACTTGGGGGAGGGAGACTGGCCGAGCTAACAGATACAGATAAGAATGGTTTTGTATAGACATAAAGAGACTCTGTAAATTTATTTTGAAAAAAAACATACCTGTGAAGTTTCTTGCCAGTTCTTCTTGACAAAAAAATTTTTTTCCGAACTGGTGAAAAGTAATTCAATGTCAATGTTGAGAAATAAATGTTTGAATTTGAATTTGACCAGGCCAAATAGAGGACATTGTGTTTGTTAGTTTGTATGTAAACGCTGAACCCTACAAGTGATGACCCCACTGTACAGTCCGTCCTATTTCGACCGCCATCATGATCACGTTTCCCATGTTGTATTCCGGTCAAAGAGAAAGAACTGCCCATGTTGTATTGGAGATCCAACCGAAGCCTTCCATCAGCAACGAATGTTTAATCAATACCATAACCGCATTCAATGTTGATACTTGAAACACCTACGACTATTGAAGTTCATCAGCGCGGATGTGACAGGTGTGTCGCATGCTCATTTGCAGGCAATGAAAAAAGTAAAAAGAAAGAGATAACTCAAATTTAAACATTTCATGATCAGTTTCAGGGTACTTTACGATTGCTTACGTTTCTATATTACATTATATTTTAAACACACTAAATTCCGATCACCATTCCAAAACTATATTATGTGACATTTTTTTTATATAATAAAAGACAACACGGTGGCAACGTCGTGAATGGCCATAGGTCGGTATACATATACTAAACATTGCGAACGCACTGCAGTCCGATTCGCTTTCAATTCCGGTTGAAGTCCGACTGTTGCCGACATCGACCGTCTAAATACGACAGAAAACGGTCACGAAAGTCGATCAGTCAACGACGTTTCGAGTTAAGATAACATTTAAAAAAAGATATTGTAGTCCTTAATTTTATTTCAAACTATTGACGGCAATGATAATTTATGAACTAGGAAATTACAAGCAACTGCGAACTCAAATTATATGCTACGTAAACTTTTGAAAACATACCGATACAACGCGCTATCCCCGACTGATAAATCGATAAAATCAATTATTTTATTACGATCTTTTAATCACTTAAGTGCACATATAAATACAGATCAAAGAGAATTTATTTAGTACGTTAGAAACATCAGAATTATGATGTTGAAACTGGTATTTCTCTTAACCCTTGGGGCCCTATGTACAAGTGCAAAATTTAGTTTTGACAATTATTCATTGTATAGAATTTTACCTAGAAGTGTTAAAGAAATAGAATTACTACGTGAAATTGAAGGTGACCCTAGATTCGACTTTTGGAGTGATTTAGGACCGTCAGTCGAATTCGTTAGCGTGCTAGCCAGTCCAGAAAATCAAAATGTTTTAGAAACCTTTTTGAAAACAAATGAAATGGTATTTGAAATTACACAGCAAAATATTCAGCAGTAAGTATTTAATATAATAAGTGGTTTATTTGAATAATTCTTAAAATTTGGGCTGTACAACTTAAGGCTAGCTTTATCTTTATGCTATATGTACAAATTTTACTACTATTGTTGTTGTTGATAAAATAACAGTCGTGAAGACACGTCGGAGGCCTGTGGGAATTCTAGGGCAGGCTTGATCAATTCTGACACTAGAGATAGCCACGCCCCACACGATAAGTTGTACCTTGTAGTTCTTTATTCACTAAATTCTACCACCCTAAATGAAAAAGTACACTAAAATTCAAATTAACTATATCCTTGATTTCATAATTCAAGTATGTTTTAGTAGAGGGACCACCGCGACACCCAAAGTGAAAGAATTATTTTTAAGTAGCATCAATTAAGATGCGAATTAGAACACAGGATTTGATGTGTAATCTTCTATCTGTAACAGTATGCGCTTTGATTATAAGTAATCATTTTCAGTGTTGATTTTTTATCAACTTAGTTAGGATTTGTAAAATTGCTCAAAGTTAGAACATAGTTTTATATAGTAACTAAAGATAGATATATATAAGACTGAAGGGCTTGATACCCTAGGCAGTGCACGGGCAGTGGATCTTTACCCTTTATCACGATTTCAATAATCGAATTGTAATAATCATCTAGGTTTAACGTTATCTACTGATTGTTTCTGATCTACTTAGAGATACTTCAACACGGGCTTCGTGTACTACAAATAATAATAATTATTACTACATTATATTGGTATTTGATAGATTGAGTTTTTTTTTGACGACAAAACATAAGCTGTTGTGTATTTTTCGAGTCTTGTGACTTTTTTAAAACTTTATACCTAACCAGGTGTACCTAAACCTGAAGGGCGTTCTGTTAATAAGTCATGGAAAATATTAATAAAGTAATCCTTTTTATGTAACAATGAAAATATTCGTTACATTATCAAAACAACAAACAAAACTACGACGATAATGTTCGCTTATGTCATTATACATCAGACGTAACTGAAATTGGGGATCCTGCCGTTCTGATTTTATGATCCAAACAAATTTTAGCAAACTTTTCTACACCAATGCAACATTTGGAATTACTTTAGTACGCACATTTTCATTTCGTCAAATTTTTACTCGGTAGTGTATTTACGAAGGATAATGGCATTAAGTCAATTGGGTTTTTAACAAGTGATTTATTACAGCAAACAAACTTTAGACAAATAACATTTAGTCAAATGATTTGTTTGGACATACAATTTTAAGACAAAAGTAACTAATTGGATCAGGTTGGGTTTGTGTGTAGTTAATACACGCGCGAGCTGAGCGAGCAAAGCGCGCGTGGTGCGACACCACCCGGCGAAGTGTCAGGACCAAATTAAGTACCATTTCCAGCTTTTCACCAAAAGCGACTTGCAAGCAAAGGACACGATCATAGGAATTCCATACTTCGCTATAGTACATTCTGTGCCACTGATAAAATTATGCAAATAGAAATGGTTAATTGAAAATTGACGAGTCAAATTATTTGGCTTATTTTATTTTGCGTAAAATACATAACACTAACTGAAACCTTTGACACAATTAAAATTAGTTACAAGTACTAGTTGGTAAGCGAGTTATTGTTGAAACATTCACTTGGAAAAGATTAGGTTTGCGATACAATTATTTATGACGAGTTTATTTGCCAAGTAATAATTTGGCAAGTTAAATTTTGCGAAACATTATTTGGGAAGTAATAATTTGTCAATTTTTTTTCTTTTGATAAAATCTTTTTTGATATAATCCCTTGGGATAGCCTGAAATGAGATTTTTTAGATTTAAATATTATCAAAAAAAGGGAATTAAAAACACTCGAATTAAACTTGATTGAGTCCATCATTTTGTTAAGTTCCAACCTTAAGCTGCGTTTCTACCGAAGTGTGAGAACTTTTTCCGCCAGGTTGAACCATCGATTTGAATCTTTACTGTCAACAGCTGATAAAGCTCAAATTAGGAATTGAGAGGTATTAACCCGAATGGAGCAACAGAAAGAGGGGTGCGGTTTTTCATCATGATATCGCCAGACCAAAAACTTCTTTAAGGACCATTAGAGTTTAGTTGGGAAGTGTAAATGCATCAAACACACACCCCTGACTAAATTTTTTCAGATATTCCACATGTTTGGTCACTTCAAAACTCTTTATGCATCGTAAGGTTAACATCAAAGGAGGACTACCTAAACAATCCTACGCAAGCTTATACAGAAGCCACAAAAATGTACGACGGCTTCATTCCACTAACTACAATTTTTTAACAAGTAAATATGCATAGCGATAGTTCAATTTAAATTTATAATGAAAAAAATTGGCTTCATTTTGTACGTACATAACTTTTTCGCCAACCATACCAATAAAATAAATAAAGACATAATAACATTATGAGTGGATAAGATATCGTGGAACAATACTTATCTACAACCTTTAACTCAAGAGTAGGCTATAAGTTTGGACAATGAAAATTGATAATTTTATTTACACTGCTCTTAATGACAATTGACACACTTGGAGGGGTTATCAAGGTGTTTTAATAAACTTTTCCGCAAAATCTCTTATCGTTCTAACATCGCTCTTTATTTATTTCAATTATAGTGATAAACACAAAACATATTTTAAAACCGTTGGATGTTCTTTTTGACGTTCGGAAATACCTTCGTGAAGAATAATTGGCAAGAAACTTCATGGGTTGCATTTTTTCAAAATAAATTTACAATGGCTCATGGTTGGCTACGTCTCTTATGTTCATACAAAATATATCTTACCAGCACCTGTCAGCTCGGCGAATCTTCCTCCCCATAATCTACTTAAACGACGAACATCCGCAAACAGCACCCATTCACGGGCTTTGTACGGGATTCAGCCAGCCACTGTGGTTCTACGCATACTGGTTATTTAAACCAAGGTTTTCTACTTTTTACGTTGTTTATCTAAAAATATGTAGGTTTTAATTACGTTATTTATTATTTGCACAATATTTTACCCTTTATTGAAAGCAGAAGATTGATACAAAATTTTCCTAAAATATCTATTTCAGAGCCTTCGATAACCAAATCCAAGGATTATACAATCGCAACCTTCGAAGCATGAACTGGACTGCATATCACAACTTAGCTGACATTTACTCTTGGCTGGATGACCTGAACTCCACCTACGACAGCGTATCCATAATCTCCGCTGGACGATCGTATGAGAACAGGGAGGTCAAGGGAGTGAAGATATCGACGGGAGGAGAGAAGAGAGCGGTGTTCATCGAGGCGGGTATCCACGCGCGGGAATGGATCTCGCCGGCCACGGCCTGCTACATCATCAACGCGCTGCTGACCAGCACTGAGCCCGACGTCATCGCCGCGGTTCAGGACTATGACTGGTATATTTTCCCCGTCACCAACCCTGATGGATACGTCTGGACATTTACTGATGTAAGTTTTGGCGGAGTTTCGCGTTTCAAAAATGATCTCGCTGAATGTGTCATAATTACCGGAGTTCCAAGGTTGGCGTCGTCTCTCATACATACTTCAACTTAATTCAGCTCTGTGGGAAAAGTACAACCCGCCGCTTGTGTCGTTTCGGTCGTAATGTTTTTTTGGTATTAGTAATCTAGTAGTAATCATTGGATTTGCACTCGTGTTTTTCATGCCGTAGGCAAAAGATGTCTACCTCGTTACCTACTTCACGTTTCTTTTTTTCTTCTCGATCTAAATAAAATACCTTTTAAAAGCCAAAATTAAGGTGTTTTTACGCAATCACGAAATAGATTAAGAAAAAGGAGGCCTTTGGTTACGTGTTTTTTTTACCTATGAAGAAATAAAATATTTTGAATTTTTATCACAGCAGACTTTTGACCTTAATAATTACAACAATGATATCTTTTGAGTTATTTATTTCCTTTCTTAATATTTTATGACTACACTTATTAGTAAATAGATATGTTATCTGTCAATAAAATATGTAATCGCAAAAGTCTGCATTTCGACACACAATGGGACACGTCAGTCTATTAAACAATAAATAAATTACTGAATGTACTTCAAAACACCAGGAAATCTTCGATCAGCGTGGAGTTTATATTATGCTTAGGGCTAGCTTATTAGTTTTAGCAATTTTTCATAAAAACTGTCACATTCATTTCGAACTCACTGTTCAAAGTGAATTACAGTGCGTCTTAAACTCTCACTATATCTATATATCGCGACAGAGTACTGAAGATCTATCATCAAGGACTAAGGGGCGCAATACACAGGTTTGACGACCGAGAAGCGTAGTGGTTAGTAGCCCTGCCTTACACGCCGGAAGTCCCAGGTTCTAGCCTGGTCGGAGCATGCATTGTGTGATGAAAACAAATGTTTGTTCTCGGGTCATGGTTGTTGATTATATGTTTATTCTGGGTTTCCCCCAGTTTGCTGCATGGTCATCCATAACTCAAGCTCTGTTTCCTTTGGGATCATACAGTTGGTGTGGTTGTCTGGGATTTATTATTATTAATTATTACATGTTCAGTTCTGCTCATTAGGATCAGCCATTTTTTTTTGAACGAAAACGCCGGTCCAAAGCCAATAGTCTATTTGGGCTAAGTGCAGGTTGTCAAGTTCGGCTTGTCGTACCAAAACCCGAACATTGATCTATATGTATATTTGGCTTTGCCACGCGACAGAGCCGATTAACGACGGTCCAAATAATCGCCTAGGATTTGGACCAAACGTTTCCCCTGTGATTCCCTTTTTATAGATAAAACGCATTTCTGTTTGCGAAAAATAAGACTTAAAATGTAGTTGGTCGATTAATAAGAAAAAGTAACAAAAATCGCAGATAATTTTAAAAACCAAGCATTCCCAACATAGATATCTACTTTAAATACCTTTAGTTTATCCTCATTAAAATCAACCTCCATACACCGACAAAACATAAAGTAATATCCCATTTCCTAACAAAACATTGCAAAGACAGAACAAAAAATATTTTTAACTTTTCAGTTCCGCATGTGGAGGAAAAACAGACGGCCATTTGGCACCGAGGTCGGCGTCGATCTAAATAGAAATTGGGACAGCAATTGGATGGGTATGTTACGTTTCTTTTTTTAAACTGCCGTCTTCGTAAGGCAGAGGTTTGACATAACTCCGCCATTGCGTTCTTTTTTGGACTTGTATGGTTCGAATCTTGTGACAGCCCAATTGCTTTTGGGAAATAATAATGGTTCCGAAAAACAAATTAATCTCCAGCGACCTACGGCCGACTATTAATATAACTAACCAGTGTTATAATGAATTACCGACAAAAAAACCAAAACATCCATTCAAACAATCCATTTTAAACAAATAAGAGCAAGTTCAAATTACATTTCTCCTAAAAACATTTTAAACGTTGAATAGAAAAATTACACTTCCGAATAAAATACTGAACTTCCGAAAAGATTACTAAGTTACCGACAACAGTGGTTATATCAAAATAATCGAATAACTTTTACGAATGGCATCAACTATTTTAATTACTATTGTTGGTTACCAAGTATATTTTTTAAATCTAAACAATAATGAAAGTACCTCAACTGTTCGGTCAGCGCGATCGCGTTCGGCTGTTTTTCGTTACGCCAAAACATAATTGCATAAATTGATAATTTTTTTAAACCACATGCATGCATTTGACGCTCGCTCTGCTGCGCTCCGCTTGCGTTCTGCCTGGACACAATACGGGTTCAATTGGGTAAGGTTAGGTTTGTATGTAGTTAATACACGTGCGAGCCAAGCGAGCGAAGCGAGCGTGGTGCCGCAGCTCCCGACGAAGCGCCAGGACCAAATTAAGTACCATTTCCAGCTTTTAACGAAAAATCCTCCCTATTTAGTCCATAAGTACAATTATGTAGGACACCGATTATAGTATATTTTGATTATATACATTTTTGTATTTTCATAAGTTTCTGTGTCAGCATAAAATTTTCAGTATAACATTGTAGTTAAAATATTACCACACTCTATGAAATATGAGAGGTAATTTATTAATTAATACTTGGCAAGGAATGATAATAATCACAAAGGATAGTTAGTTTTAAGTAGATCGTTATTTGAGCTGGTAAAAATGTAACACAGCAATAAGCAGTCGTGTTTATCTTTCGAAGATTCCAGTATTTCGTTCGATCATTTTGTCATTTTAATCCGAGCAAAAGTAGTCGGAAAGTTAGTATTTTAGGCAGTAAATGTAATGCTTTTTTTAAAGTTAATTCTTATTTTTTTGTCAGAGCTTTTATTACTACCCGTTGCTTTTAGTTCTTTATAGTAATGTAGTGATTTTCTCCTAAACACTATTTACAAATTTAGTCAATCTGAAAGAAAGAAGAATATATAGAATTAATATTATACTTAAAATATGTATAATATAAGGTCTTTACCTATGAAATTGCCGTTTTTCACGAAATAAATGAAGCGTAATTTTTTTATATATTTTTTATTTCTATTAATCAAGATAATCACCCATGCAATCAATGCATCTTTGCCAACGCATTGGTAGCTTATTGATGCCTTTCTTGAAGAAATCAGCTGGACGGGAGGCAACAAATTCTTCAAAGGCATTTTGTACTGCCTCTCGGGTATTGAATTGTCAAACAGGATCCATTTCTCGTCACAAGTAACAATGCGGTTCAGAATTCCTTCATTTGTATGCCTGCTGAGCAGTGCAAGGCACGTCTCCACGAGTACTTCGCGCTGGCGGTCATTGAGATCGTGGGGTACCCATTTGTCAAGCTTTTTTACCTTGCCAATTTGACGCAAATGGACCAATATTGTTTTGATGCTAACGTCGAAAGCTGCTGCTAATTCAGCCGTGGATTGAGTTTCATCAGCTTCCACAATTGCCTTTAATTCGTCATTGTCGACCAAAGTTTTCGGACGACCACGGGGTTCATTTTTCAGGTCAAAATTTCCAGAATGGAAGCGGGTAAACCAATAACGGGCGGTGCGTTCGTTTGTAGTGTTCGCTCCGTAAACGTCGTTGATGTTGCGTGCCGCATGTGCCGCTTTGCTGCCACGACGGTACTCATACTCCATAATTACTCGAATTTTTAACTTATCCATGATGACGAAAAATGTTCGAATGCGTTGAAAACAAAACACTAACTATTAAACAAATGACGATTTTAGAAAAAGAATTCCATGTTTGTCAAATAAAATTAATTTGAAAGTAGAGTTATCAGTCAAAAAAAAAAATATTTTCATTTGAAATGGCCAGTACGGCAAAACGGCAGTTTCATAGGTAAAGACCTATTATTAATAATAGAAAGCGGATTAAAAAAAAAATTATGTTTGTGATTAATACTGAAACGTTGATGAAATGTTGAATAAATGTTGGTGAATCCAATTTCTTTTACCAATTCTTTTGACTTATCGATCTTTATGAATTCCACAAAATTATTTTCAGTAAAAGGGTCAAGTCAGGATCCGTCCACCAACACCTACGCTGGACCCGAGCCGTTCTCGGAATCTGAAACTCAGAACCTGGCAAACTTCATCAAAACTGTTGGAAATGACTTGGACATCTACCTGTCGTTCCATTCGTTCAGCCAACTTCTTCTACTACCTTTCGGAAACACCACTGAGCCTTATGCTAACTATGAAGAAGCGGTAAGCTTTCTCAATTTATTTTGTAAATTTCTAGTCATTGAAGGAATATAAAGAATATTCCATATACCAGAGTTCCTGGGTTTGAATTCTGGTCAAGACCGAATCATGAATAGGTCAAGTATCATGCCTCATCGCCGGAGGTCCCAGGTTGGAGTCGAGGTCGGGGCATTCATTCAGGCAGTGTGATGAGCACAGATCTTTGTGGTTGGGTCTTTTTTTTTTTTTGTTCCCGGTTTGGGCAGGGGGCAAAAAATGCATTTCCGCATGCCTCTCGCGCGCGTTACAAGGCATCCGGGACTAGCTCCTAATGAGCACTACCCGCTAAAAAACCCCCTGTCGGCTCGTGCAATGTTTTGCCACTCAGCCTTCATCTGAGCGACGGCCAATTGTAGAAAGAGGCCGCGCTAGCGGCGCCCAGAAGGGGTCACCCACTGGGATTACATAGCACTGAAGGTGCTCAAAGCACTGAAGGTGAATACATAGCACTGAAGGTGCTCAAAATGAAAAGTAAATAATTAAAAAAAAAATTAAAAATTGCAAAATAAAATTGAATTAATTCGCATTTACGTTAGAATTAGGATTTACGTTAGAATTAGAATTTGCGGCCAGAAGGGCTTCGAGATCCGCTGACAGTCTGGTGGAAGAGTACGCTTGCGCATTCCTAGGCCTAGCGACTTTGAACTTCGAATCTAAGACAGGAGTAGTATATGAGACTGAATCACGAACTAGGGGATTGGGATGGGTTTCGGAGCGTTTGAAGAACGCTTCAGACAGTGTTTTGAGGTGATGTTGTACTGTAGGCAGTTCAAGATCTCTATGCAAGTCCGCGTTACGCACGTACCACGGTGCGTTTGTGGCCCTGCGGCAAAAGAGGTTTTGAACTACCTGCAGTTTGTGCAGGAGGGAGGGTTGGGCGTGGGCAAAGATTGGCGAGGCATATGTCATGACGGGTCTAACGCAGACCTTGTAAAGTGTACGTTTGTTTCTGAAAGACATTTTACTTTTTCTACCTAATATACTATTTAGGCGGCCTAAGTAGTGACGGGCGAGTTTCGAAACTCTTTCGACGTGTGGTTTGAAAGAAAGCGTCGGATCTAATGTGACGCCTAAGTATTTAGTACTGCGCTTCCAGGGGATGGGAATGCCTAACATTCGAACGTGGGGATCGCCAGCGGGACGACGGCGTTTGTGGTCGAAGCGCATCGCAGAACTCTTTTCAGGGTTCACATCGATGCGCCATTTTTGAAACCATACACCAAGGGCGTTTACGGCCTTTTGGAGTCTGGTTACAAGGTGCGGAACACTGTGGCCTTTGGTATAGAGTGCAGTGTCGTCGGCAAAGAGGGCGAGTTCGACGCCTTTCGGCGGGATGGGAATGTCGTTGGTGTACACGGTGTACAACAGAGGGGCGAGGACTGAGCCTTGAGGGACTCCAGCCTTTATGGGACGAGGCGCGGAAAGCGTGCCTTCATGTTTAAATCGAAACGTATGGTCTTTGAGAAACGACGCTGTTAACCTGACTAGGCGATCCGGTAAGCCTATTTTGTAGAGTTTATAAACGAGACCGCTGTGCCAGACTTTGTCGAAAGCCTTGGCTACGTCAAAAAAAACCGCGACTGTTTTATAACGACGCGGATAGTGGTTGGGTCATGGTGTTTCTATTTATATATGTCTGTTTAGTCCGTGTTCCCACCGGTTTGCTGTATGTTCATCTGTGACACAAGCTGTGTTTATTTTGGGGCCATCGAGCCCATACGATGCGGCTATCTCTGGAAATTTATTTTTTATTTAATCCGGTTTGAGTTCAAAATATAATGTCCATAATTCCTGAATAGTGTACTTACCTTAGGAGGAAATTATAAATTGCTTATGTTATTTTATCGATTACTTATGAACAAATAAATAATTTTCTTTGCAATTCTACATTCAAATGAATCTCAGTGCGGAGAATAATTGTTTTCGTTAACTATAGTTTGCTATGGAAGAAGTACAGTTGGTATGCATATACATATGGAAAGTCTGTGTCACAGAACTCAAGGATATATTTCTTGTATAGCTGCATTTTCAGTTTGTATATAAATAAGAACAATTATTGCAATGTACATTATTATTCTACTTTTGGCTACAGATGAATGTGGGCAGGCGTGCGATGGGTGCTTTGTCCGTGAAGCATGGTACTCTGTACACCACTGGAAATGTCGCTGAAGCTATCTGTGAGTAATACCTACAAAGTTTTTTTTAATAATACAAATATAACAAATATATTAATTTCAAAAATATATTATTTTAAAGTTATGTCTAATTTTATCAGGTACGATCCAAAAAGATAATTTGGACAAGCTTATGGCAGCGCTAGAGGCCACATCAGACGCGACGTTTACTATTTACAATATTCTTGCAAATAAAAAATAAATTTTCCCTAAATTAAGGAATGATGATAGATATCCCCCTATTTACCATTTTTTTGTGCCAATGAGTACGTCTTCAGGTGTGTACTATCCTAGTCTCCCTCATCCCTTACCATCCGGTGAGAAGACAAACGCCTGCCAAGTTAAATTAAATTAAAGAAACAAAGAAACCAGTTTTATACAGATGTAAATTTAAAAATATTGATATTTTAGCTGGTATTGGTCTAGTTTTCCGTAGTTCTATTTAATGTTGCAAGTCGGTTGATGTTTCCCAATGTAAATTAATGAATGACGAAATCGTATACACAATAATTACTTCCAGACGAGGCTACAGGATCCAGCATCGACTGGGTGAAAGACAATTTCCCCGTCCCACTAGTTTACGTCTACGAGTTCAGAGATGAAGGTCAGTTCGGGTTCGCTCTTCCAGCGGACCAGATCCTCCCAAATGCTCAAGAGGCTCTGGATTCTATCATGGAAATCATCTACCAAGGAAGGAGATTTGGAGTCCTCGTGTCTTCGGCTCATGGCGTTATTGGTTGTTTCCTCGTTGTATTGGCAATGGTTTTGACTAGGTTGGTATTATAGAGCTTTCTTGTGTTTTGAATGCGATGTACAAATATTTTTTTTTTCGCAAATATAGCAATGATAATCGGATTATTTTTTGTTTTATTTATATTATAAGCATAATAACACGAGTAGAAATATAAAAATTGATTCGCACCCATATTCACAAACACTTTAGCTCTGTGTGAGTGTAGCTAACTACGCATGAAGCTATCAAGAATCTACGTAATCTATCGGACTAAGAGTACTAAGCCGTAGAAATCGAGACCTACGCAACCTTCATGGAATATACAGGGTGTCCCAGAAATGACACGTAAGGGTGACACTGGAGATAGATGGACTTTAGACATATCAGATAAAACCAACATGCCTCTTGTAAAAGTTTTCTGGTTTTCGCGATATTGCCCCTTTTGTGATGTTTTATGAAATTTCCATCTTTTAACTTACAGTTTTTTTTACCAAGACTATCGTTATTAGTTAGTTGAGTCAACCTAGTAATAATGTTGACGGAAACTAGCACACAATACTAAGAAAAAGAGTTAAATTGTTTTATTTTATTTAATTGCGAAAAACCTGACTAATTTTCAACTGATTGCTGTGAAAAAAAGAATGTACGGCGATGATACTGCACATCATCTTAAAAAATTGCTTGTTTAATGATCTTTTCAAAATGGCATAGCAATAGCCATTTTTTTCAAGCCAAATCTTAGAAAATTTAGTTTTGTTCATGAAAGGTGTGCTACCTGGATAATAGTACAACTGCATGGTAATGCTTAATAGCAAGACTTCATGTATGCATGTATGTGTGTAAGTTTGTATGTTTGGCTGTGATTATCGCGCGTTTAGGCTGAACCGATTTTAAATTGGTTTTAAAAAGGCATTTGTAACAGTTACAACAAAGAGCGCTCCGTACTCGCTGCTAACCAACTTCAAACTGTCATAGGTCCGAAATAGTAGTTCAAAAATAATATATGTATATAAAAATGACGTAAAAGAAACCAAATTTTTTTTTATAAATACTTATTAAATCATACCCCAATTCAAAGGTTAGCTTAAAAAAATAAGTGTGACATAACATGTTGGCGCAAAAATCAGCCATCAACCATCAACAGATCTATCTTTAATCTTTTGTTTTTTCCTGTACATCTGAATTATGAATGTCATAGGTGGGTCATTCTTTTAGAGTTAAATAAAACACTAATAATGTCACTTCTGTATACCAAAAGTAGGACATATTTATACTTATAAAGTTATTTACGAAAATATAAATACTTATAGAGGTTATATTGGTAGAGGAGGGATATACGATGAATATCTAAAGCGTCATTGTCACTAAAGTACGTCTTCTTATGGTAGCGTCGGGTGACGGGTCGCTCACTTCCCTCTAATATGGTTGAGGAGGGCGATGGCTGGATCCCGCGTTAACTCGTGAACGGGTGCCGTTTGAGGGTGTTCGTCGTTTGGATACTTGGGGGGAGGAAGACTTGCCGAGCTAACAGATGCAGAAAAGAATAATTTTGTATAGACATAAAGAGACTCTGTGAATTTATTTTGAAAAAGAAATATACCCGTGAAGTTTCTTGCCAGTTCTTCTTCACGAAGGTTTTTTTCGAACTGGTGGTAGAATCATGTTTTATTTGACGTCAATAAGAACAAGTAATTGTCAATGTTGAGAAATAAATATTTGAATTTGAAAAGGTCCGTATTTCGGCATTTTGGCATACAGAAGTGACATTATTAGTGTTTCATTTAACTCTAAAAGAATGGCCCAGGTACCTATTTTTTTACCAGTAAAAAGTTACCTGTGTGAACGCATCTTTGTGAGAAATGTGAGAAACATTTTTCATTTTTGTGAGAAACGTGAGAAATGTTTCTCACAAAATGTACATTTATTTTGGCTCAAACCCATAAAAAACTTTTTTAACCGGATTTTAACGCGTTAAGTTGTAATTTTACATTTTAGCGCCTTTTTGGTTATCTTTACAGACATATAGCGATAAAATCGCGTTAAAAGGTGTTTGATTTAACATCATGAGTCGTAAAAGCTTAAGAAATCTAAAAAAAATGTTTTATTGTTTCATAAAATTACAATTTACATCACTTATAATTAATAGGTATACATATAACCAATGATTACCCAATAACTGAAAGTCAAACAAAAGAAATTGGAAAATACAGCTCTGTAAAGCACTGTATCACCATTTCCATGAAAAAGGAATAGATAGTTCAGTAAACGCGATGATGGACGGAAGCTGACGGGTTCTTGCGCTTGAGCTCTTCTTCGGAATTATTTGTTTACCTATCAGACCAGTTACTGCTCCGATGCGGCTGGGTGCTCGCAGTGGCTCTTGCGGAGTGTTGATTCTTGATGTTCATGTGCGCGGCGAGCTACAAAACAAAATGAACTTTATAGCTGGCAAACCAAGCTATGCGCAAACGCACAGTAACACTTAAGATACCACGTTGGTAGAAGTTAATTAATTTCCATGAATCCTAAGTTACTATTCCGCATTTTATTTATTTAATCTGCAATTTTAAAGTTTATTAATTGTCAGATTGACTCTACTCGAAGAATTACCCGTAAAATAACTTAACATATCGAATTATTCTAACTCGACGAATTACAGGCTTAACTGCTCATGAGCTGATAACGCCCGAAAAATTTAGCTAGTTTTTTACTGATGGTATAGTGAAGTGTATGGATGTGGATGTGTCCAAGTCAACCAGAATATAATCTAAATAGGATGTTAGGATGTGAACTATGAATCCGGCACAGACTTTATACCCATTGCCAGAGCCATAGCAGTAATAATCGTTTTTATAATTATTTAATAATTAGTTTTTTTTTTGTTCCTCTCCACGGGAAGGGCAGGAGGATAAAAAATGCTCTGACGCATACTCTGGCGCGCGCGATCCAGAGTTATTTGGGACTCGTCCCGACGCCTACCAGAACCACTACCCACTAAAAAACCCCTGTCGGCTCGTGCAATTTTTTGCCACTCAGCCTTCATCTGAGCGACGGCCAATTGGAAGAAGCGGCCACGCTAGCGGGGCCCAGAAGGGCTCACCCGCTGGGATTTACATAGCACTGAAGGTGCTCAAAATGATAAAAAAATAATTAAAAACATTAAAATTGAAAAATAAAATTGCATTAATTCGGATTTACGTTAGAATTAGAATTTGTGGCCTGAAGGGCTTCTAGATTTAAAGTTAATTGCGTGGGTTCGCCAGTGTGTGCGTTTCTCGGTCTAGCGACTTTGAATTTCGAATCTAAGACAGGAGCAGTATATGAGACTGAATCTCGAACAAGATGATTGGGATGGGTTTTGGCACGTTTGAAGAACGATTCTGAGAGTGTTTTGAGGTGCTGTTGCACTTTAGGTAGTTCAAGATCTCTGTGCAGGTCCGCGTTACGCACGTACCAAGGTGCATTTGTGGCCCTGCGGCAGAAGAGATTTTGAATCACCTGCAGTTTATACAGGACGGAGGGATGGGCGTGGGCAAAGACTGGCGAGGCATATGACTTGACGGGTCTAACGCAGACCTTATAAAGCGTACGTTTATATCTGAAAGACATTTTACTTTTTCTACCTAACATACTACATAGGCGGCTTAAGTAAAAACGCGCGAGTTTCGTTACTCTATCGACGTGTGGCTTGAAAGAAAGCGTCTGATCTAAGGTGACGCCTAAGTATTTAATACTGCGCTTCCAGGGGATGGGAATGCCTAGCATTCGAACGTGGGGGTCGAAGCGAATCGCAGAACTCTTGTATGGGTTCACATCGATGCGCCATTTTTGAAATCATACACCAAGAGCGTTTACGGCCTTTTGGAATCTGGTTACAAGGTGCGGAACACTATGACCTTTGGTATAGAGTACGGTGTCGTCGGCAAAGAGGGCGAGTTCGAGTCCTTTCGGCGGGATGGGAATGTCGTTGGTGTACACGGTGTACAACAGAGGGGCGAGGACTGAGCCTTGAGGGACTCAAGGTCTCAGTCCTTCCACTAGATCTCATGCTGTGGTGGAGGTGGGCTGTGCAAGAATGCTTAAAAATACACCAATGGCTTTTTTATCAATGCCGTACTTCCACGTCAGTGGCTCCCGCCCGTCCTTGAACCTGACACATTCAGTGATAACGTGATGAACACCATCACAAACGCCGCATAAATCACAATTGGGAGGATCTTTTATTTTGACTAGGAACGCAAAACTGTTAGAGGGATAATGAATGGAATTTCTATTTAACTAAAACTCACGATACCAAGGTGAACGAGAAGGCTGACATTGAAATATTTTATACCAATATTTGCTAACTCCTTTCATCAAAATACTCTTTAAACTTAATGTTCCAATCAGCTGACGATCGAGTAGCGAAGTGGTTAGTAGCGCTGCCTCAGACGACAGAGGACCCAGGTTTGAGTCCTGGCCGGGGCATTCATTTGCGTAATGAACATAAATGTTTGTTCTCGGGTCATGGTCATGTGTGAAACTCGGTGTAATGCAGCATTATACAAAAATCAATCCCATTATTACAAGCCAATTTTACTAGTCCGTCAGCCTCCTAATTTCCGTCTAACCCAACAATTGTGATGGAATCCATTACAACTTGATATGTAGACAGCGGGTGTTATTCATTATTTTTATCTTATAATTATTAATTTAATATTTTTATACGAGCATTCTAGAATTTTAAATGTACGCTTCAATAAATGAATTACTTTCTGTATAATGAGTATTAAAATGTAACTAAAGTAAAGTATTTGATGTTTAAACACGTTTTTTTACATACAATAATAGTGTTATAAATAATTTTTTACAATACAGGTATCAATATGATGTCCATCGTTTTTTGATTCTGACGTTCCACATCCAAGTTTAGTATAATACAATAACTGCCAGTGAAGCGTATACATTACCGAAGGCCAATGTGCAGCGTTACATATCGAGGCAACAATATATGTAGTAGAACCCAAGCCTACTCGGATATCACATTTCCCTCTGTAGTTCCTAAGCTTAATACTTGAACTTGGATCAAGAACTTTAACATATCTGAGAAATTATTTTGACGGTATGAGTCTAGTCTGCCAACCCGACAAGCGTGGCAGTAGGCAAGCGATGAAGGCTGCTTAGCATTCCCATGCCACAGCCAGCAAGGTGGTTTTTAGTGGGTAGGTGCCACTTTGGTGAGTCCCACATCACTCCGCAGAGCGGTATCTGAGGATGACGCATCTTCCACCTCTGTCCCCGCGGGTGCTGCTTAGGCAGCTAAAAAAGACCACTCGTGATAAGACTCAATCTGCGTCACTGTCGTTTTCACGATGGAGCATATTTCCTACCGTAACGTATTTTCTAAATTTCATTGAAACGCCGTTTTCACGACGATCTTATTTCTGGGGAACGCCGGGTTCACGGCGCACTTCGTTTTTCTGTCTTCGTTCATCGACCTTCAGGTCTTGAAGAAACTGGCTGACCCGATCCCATTGGACTTGGGACTTTCCCGGGGTACAGTGCATGTCCGTATTAGGGGCATTACTTCGCGTCGTCCCCAGCCGCCTACCGCGGGTAGGGAGGTTTAGGTATTAGGTCTGTTACGGAACCTGGGCATTTTTACGCAGGCTTTACAATCTACGATCGCGTTCCCGGCCCCTCAGGCCCAAAGGCCTTCATCGCCCTGACCCTTCTGGTCTACAGCTCCCCCGCGTCCCACGCTTCCTCCGAAATTGACTGTGTGTCGGACACATCCTCTCGGGCGTCGCGTGGCAAACGCACCCCTCCCGGGAGCGAATCGGAATCCACACAGACGGCGCCACGTTAACCGGCTCTGCCGAGCCTCGATTCACGCTAGTCTTTAAACGCTCAAAGAAGTGTTCAAAGCAAGCCGCGGTGTTTTCGAAATACATTAACATCATTAGTAAACTAGTTGACATTAAATAATTTGACAATTAATTTGACTAAGACATATTTTATTAACTTTAAACAAAGATATAACTATCCATTAAACATTAACATAAACCATCTTAGTAATACGGTGAAAGAAGTGGATTCTACAAAATTTTCAGGTTTGACAATAGATAATAAGTTGACATGGAAAAAACATATTACAAGCTTAACCAGAAAACTAAAATCAGTTCTCATTTGCGCTGTATAAGTTAAAAAATGTTGCCAATATTAAGACGTTATTAACATCATATCATGGATATGTTGGATCAATATTAACATATGGGATTATGTTTTGGGGTAACACCACAGATAAACACTCAGTTTTCAGGGCTCAAAAGAGATGTCTCAGGTCTATGTTTGGACTCAAGCAAGAAGAATCGTGTAAACCATACTTTCGTAAATACAAAATCTTAACATTACCGGCTATGTACATTAGCGAAATCGCAAATTTTGTAAGGAGTTACCCAAATTACTTCGAGAAAAATTATATAGGCACCCGCCGTGAGGACACTATAAAACGTACATTACGCGCGAAACCCTTCTTCAAAGGATTAGCATTGAAAGCATGGTCTATTATATTATTGTCTATAATAAACTACCACGAGCTATTCGGGCAACACACAGTTTAAATCTGAGCTCAGTGGATTTCTTGCTGAAAAAGCATATTATGATATAAAAGATTTTTTTGATGACAAGACCCATAATTAATATTACATTTTTATTCTCTTTTCATTCCAAATAATGACATTGTATTTTCTGACATCTTTTATATATTCATTGTTATTATTATTGTATTTTATTCCTAATTTGTATATTATTATTATTCTTATTCATCACATACATACATACAGCTTCCTGTACCTCTATTACACATTGGTGCGGAACGTCGTCGAATACGCGTCAGTCATCTGGTCCCCATATTATGAAGCAGATTCTTCCCATTTAGAACGTGTACAAAAAAAGTGCCTTAAGATACTATGCTACAGGTGCGGTCTGGCTCGCAAGTTACCTTCTTATTGTGAATGACTGCGACATTTTAAAGTCACATCCCTGAAAACTCGTCGCCAGCACCAGGATCTGTTGCATTTACACAAGCTGATTCACTAGAAGCTTGACTCACCTAAACTACTTTCACGACTTAACTTTAGCACTAGATTATTGTTGCGTATCAGTAAACACAAAGTTTTCGCATTACTAACTTATAAAAATAACACTTCCTTTTTTAACCCAATAGTAAGAATGTGCAGGTTATACAACGACCTAGTGGTGACCGCGAGGGAGTTGGATGTTTTTTGTGGTCGCTACACAACTTTCAGGAATCAAATTAAACGTATCCTCGATTGAGCCTATTGCGTCTGTAGATAATTTTGAATTGTTTGTAAAATCATTATATTTTTTGTTGTTGTTAATGTTCAGAACTATCAATTATGTACTTAATGGTTTAAATTGATTTGGAATAATTTACTGTTTGGCAGCTGCTTATGTTTACTCACTTAATGTATGTAATGCTGTGTATACACGATTGCTGGGTACCAATCTGGCTGAAACCTATATTTTAATACTTATACATTTTTGTAACTTTCATGATTGATACCTGTGTGTGTACCTTAATAATAAATAAATAAATAAACATTAAATTTTTTATAAACTATTATAATTCATATGCCATTAAGGCGAATCATGGCTGTACAAATTATAACGTCTCACCACCTGTAAAATCTTCCTGTGATTATGAATAAATGATTTGAATTTGAATTTGTCTTCGACACCCGCCCCCGTGCCGTTAATGTCACTGCAAGTGACCGCGACACCTTCGGCTTCCTCAAAGCCGGCTACGCGTTGCACCCCCGTCCCCGCTAAGCCTCAGCTCGCTTGACCCGTCTTCCTCCGCTAAAAAACGCGATGGACCACAGTCTCAAACCTGTGCAATGAGCACAAAATTAATTACATCAAAGCGTCTAACGCTGGAGAAACGATCAAAATACAAGTCTTGACTATCAACGACTTGCGGCCTTTTACTAAGTTATTATCGGTAAAAAAAATCACGTACCGCACCTACGCCCTCCCGGAGGAGCGTAAGATCCGCGCCATCTTACGAGGTGTCCCGTTCGAACTAGCGAACGACGACATCTTGGAGGACCTTAAGTCTCAGGTCAGGTTCGAGTGCATAATATGCACTCAAACTAGGGCAGACGTTTCCTACTCGCGCTAGTTATCCTCTCAAACAATCCCAAATGGAGGGAGTAACTAAAACAACCTATAAAAGATCAGAAACTTTTGCGACTGGTTATTAAAAAAACTCAGTCAAGACTACGAGAAATTATTGCTTCTAAAGGCTGCTAACACTAGTACTAAAAGTTTTTGGGATACCATCAAAAAAGTAACGCATTGCAATAAATTTTAAAATCTGGCTCTACCATTGGTACTCTACCATGGTGGTAGAGCCTTTTTGGACTTTTGACTTCTAATGAGAAGAGATAATTTATCATTAGATTTATCGTCACACTGCCGCGGTGACGGCGGTAACGAGGAGAGAGTCCCTGTGGAGGACTTAGTTCTCCATTGCTTGGATGTGGGAGGGATACGTGGTTTGAGTGCTGGGCGAGCACTGTGAGGCAATGCTGTCAGCGAAGCATTCGGTTTTCTCTTCGTCTTTGAAGGCGGTAGTGCCGTCGGGACGAGAAAGAGTGTGAGTGGTGGCGTCTACGCTTAAGGCTTGGGTCATTCCATAATACGCTACGTGGGACAGGGAATATTCTCCATGAGATCGTTTATCTGTGTGTCTCGGAGATCCGCGAGGCAAACCTAACTTTACGCTGTAGCTGATTCGCAGCTAATCTATATGCGGGCGTGGGATAGAGCTTGGCCCTCCGGAGAGCCACATTTTTAGCTTTAATAAGATTGCTAACGGCTAAGGGAAGCGTCGGTTTGCCTTGCTTAGCAACCTTTTCGTTATCACTGATGGCGGAGTTGATAGCATCAGTAAAGAAATCGGCTATCTAGATAGTCGGGTGGGATCGCGAGTGGGGAGTTCGGGGCCTCTATGGCCTAATGTATTTTTAAAGCCTTTCCAGTTTTTAAAGGTCTTAGGAGAGGGTCCTCGTACTAGGACTTCTTAACGTTGTCGTTAAGAGGTCCTAGTACGAGGGAGACGGGGCGGTGATCAGAGCCTAGGTCATCGAGTCGTTCGATAGACCTGAGATCGAGGTTGATTCGCTTGACGATCGCAAAATCAAGGATTTCAGCAGAGTGGTTGGGGTTGTCGGGATAATGAGTGGGAGTGAAGGGAGAAATGACGTGTGACTCAGTGATGTTAAGGAGCGCGACACTGCTGCTGTTGGTCGATAGGCACGTCCAGTCACAAGGCTTGTAGTTGAAGTCACCGAACATAATATCTGAATGGCCGAGGGCAAGAATGGCCTCAAAGTCACTTCAGATAGGTTTGGTGCCTCTAGGTATATCGATTGAAGCTATGATGATGGTCGGATGAGTTGTCATAGCCAGCCTTCACATAGTGGCTTCCATGTTGAGGAGAGGAGGGGTGGGGAGAGGAGAACAATGGAAATCTCTCTTGTAGTAAATAGCTGTGCCGCCGAAATCGTTGGAATTGCGTCTATCGTTACGGGTGAGCGCGTATTTAGGAATAGCGAATCCCCTGGAGCTAGATGGAGTGAGCCACGTCTGTCACGTAAGTCTGGCTTATTGTTCTGAGGGAACAGTTTGACCTTAGCACTAACCGATCTAAGGCTACGAGAGTTAAATAAAACAAGGGACAGGCCCTTGGGTTTGATACGACTGGATGCGGTATTAAAAGGTCTAATTATTATTAACTATTTATAGAGTTTGGAGGATTGAGTGATGCTCGGCTAACCCAAAGAGACGCTCTTAAGGAGAGCGGGAGGCTCGCAGTTTGCTTGCGAGTACGGCGATTTCCCTAAATATCGACGTTTTGGATAACGTCAAACACGGTCTTCATGACTTCAGCCAACGACGACTGAGGTGAAGATAACGGAGCGGGACGCGGGCCTACGGGAGCTACAGGAGCTGGGATAGGACGGGAAGGTGGAGCGGCCGGAAGCTATCTCCAGGAGAGAGCCGGAGTCGGCAACGGCTGCACGGGCTTTGCTTCCGGGGGAGCCCAGTTGCGCAGCGGCGGGAAGTTGGCGGGAGTGAGCGGCGGCGCCTTTTTAGGCACGATCCTCTCAGCAGCGGAGCGCGGAGCGCGTGGACAACCCCCGTAGTAAGCTGTGTGGCCGGACTGGCCGCACAACACAAAAGCAGGGGGCAAATAAATTCGGGAGTGCGAGTGCACTTCTTCGTGATGTGAGGATCCAGGCACTTGACGCACCTGGGAGGAGCTGAGCAATTAGCCGCTGCGTGACCGTAGAGCTGGCTGTACTGAACTCAGTGTGGTTAAATAACACGCAGTGGACTGTAGGTTAAATATGTATTGAAGAATTCGATTACAGCACTGTACCAAGGTAACGTCTTCGGAGCGTTAAACAATATTATTAGCAAAAAATGTTTCTGAAAATGCGTGAGCGCACGACTGCCTTGTGTAAGCAATGACAGCCGAACCCGTTGACAGCTGGCGGTGCTCGGTGACAGGTGACAGTTGCATCCCGACTCGGCACCTCGCAGTACTGTAGTGTTGCCATGTTGAGTATCGTCTCAACATACTCCCCCTGTTGAAGTGTCTTCAACATAAGTAACTGGTAGAGGGCAAATGTTGTTAAAGGATCGCCGAATTATGCCCTTGCGTGTGCGGATGTCGGCGACTCTAGCGATACCATCTCTGCCAGGTAAAATCTCGACGATGCGTCCCAAAAGCCACACCAAAGGAGATGAGCTCCTATCCTTGATGACGACGAGCGTCCCAGTTTTGAGTTCTCCTGAAGAACGGCACCATTTTGTCCTTTCCTGTAGCCATATGACGTATTCGTTAGAGAATCGAGTCCAAAAATGCTGCTTCAGATATTCAATACGGCGAAACCGCTGTAAGCTGCTGATGCTGTGGTTCTGGATCTGCGGATGTGGCGGCATGACCAGAGATCGTCCAATTAAAAAGTGAGATGGAGACAACGGAGTGAGATCTGAAGGATCGTTGGACAAAGGAGTAAGAGGTCTGGAATTTAGAATGGCTTCCACCTGTATTAAGCACGTCGCCATCTCTTCAAACGTTAAGTTAGTTAAACTTAAAACGCGCCTAAGGTGATGTTTCGTGGACTTGACTGCTGACTCCCACAATCCACCGAAATGCGGAGTATAAGCAGGTATGAATGAGAATTTAATACTAGGGTCGATGTCATGAAAATTGAAATCTTGTGAAAGGAGATTAGCCAATTCATTGAACGCACCAACGAATGTAGTACCGTTGTCTGAAAATATGTTACGTGGTTTTCCCCTTCGAGCAATAAACCGATTCAAAGCTGCTAAGAAAGCTTCCTTCGTGAGATCAGATACAAGCTCGAGGTGAAGGGCTCTTGTAGCTAAGCACACAAACACACAAATAAAACATTTAATAAGCCTGCTACCTCTACCTTTCCGATCAGCTATCATGATTGGGCCAGCGTAGTCCACGCCTGTGTCTAAGAAGGGGAATTCTAAATGTAAGCGCTGTTCTGGAAGGTTACCCATGACAGGTTGGACCGTAGAAGCCTTAATTTTGCAACATTTTACACACTGGTGTGTGACCTTTTTAGCCAGGTTTTTACCTCCAATAGGATAATAGTGGTGGCGAATCGTAGCTAGTAAAAGCTGAGGTCCGGCATGCATAAGTTGAAGGTGGTACATGTTGAACATTAATCTACAAATAATATGAGAACTAGATAATAGGATTGGGTGTTTTACATTATAATCATAAAATGAATTACTTAATCTGCCACCGACTCGAATTAAATTACACGATGTATCTATGAACGGCGATAATTTTAAAAGTTTGTTTTTAGCTGGAAGGTGTTTAAAACACATTAATAATTGATATTCGTCAGGAAATGACTCCTGCTGACTAAGTTTTAGTAAGAAGTTTAATGACTCTCTAAGTTCTAAGCTTGTAAGTGAACCACACTCTGAGGATTGCTGTTTACAATTATTAATAAAACGCATAATATATGCCATTACACGCTGCAATTTTTTAAAGCTAGAATATTTTTTACATAGCAAGGAAATAGAGTTTTCAGGAGAATTTAAAGTATTAACGTGATAAGATATAATTTCCTGTGTGCAGGATTTACTATAATTTTGTGATTCAGGGAATAGAGGCCAAGATGACGACTTTTTGTAAAGAAATTGTGGTCCTGACCACCATAAGGAACAAGATAGAAGTTTGTCAGCTCTAAGTCCACGCGAAGCGAGATCTGCGGGGTTTTCTGAAGACGGTACGTAGCGCCAAGTGCATTCACCCGTAGAGTCCTCGATCTCAGACACGCGATGTCGAACAAAAGACTTTAATTGTGTTGCTGATGAAGACAACCAACCTAAAACTATGGTGGAGTCACACCAAAATGTTACATCATTAATATGAGAAGTAAGTGACTGACGAACCTTTAAGTATAAACGAGTACCAAGCAATGCACCGCATAGCTCGAGGCGAGGCATAGTGGTAGGTTTGATGGGAGCGACTCTACTCTTAGCGGTAAGAAGGTGAACATGTACCTGCCCGTCTTCAAAGGTGCTACGAATATAAACGCAGGCACCGTAAGCACTTTCTGAGGCGTCAGTGAACACATGAATTTGTAGAGAGCTTGGTGAATCGCAGGATATCCAACGAGGTATTTCAAATTTGTTAAGAAGTACCAGGGTATCCTGAAAGGCACTCCACGTGCTTTGAATATCCTCAGGAATAAGTTCATCCCAGGAACACTTAGAAAGCCAAAGTTTTTGTAAAATTAATTTAGCCTCCACAATGCAAGGGACGACTAACCCAATGGGATCAAAAATCTGTGAAATTATGGACAAGATTTGGCGCTTTGTAGCTTTGTAAGTAAGCGTCAAATTTATGGAAAAGGAAAAGGTATCTTTCGAACACCTCCAGTTTAGGCCGAGAGTTTTTGAAACCTCTTTATCACTTAACACCACAAAATCTACGGCATCATGATTAGCACTGGACAGAGCTTGCAGCACTTGAGGTGAGTTCGATTGCCATTTGCGAAGATTGTACTTTGCTGACTGAAGGACTGCAATTACTTGATGACACTTGTCGATGGTTGCTGAAACTGTAGAGTCACCTGACAAGTAGTCATCGAAATAGAAGTCATGCGCAATAGAGTGACGTATTGCAGGGTCAGAGCATTCTTTAGACAATTGAATAAGACACCTAGTGGCTAGGAATGGAGCCGATGCAGTGTCATAGGTTACTGTGTTAAGAGTGTAGGATTTTAGAGGATGGGTTGGGTCCTTTCTCCAAAGAATTCTTTGTAATGGTCTATGAACGTCGTCCACAAGTGTTTGTCTGTACATCTTTTCGATGTCAGCGCTAACAACAATTTTATGCTGACGAAAGCGTAACAAGATCAATAATAATTCATCTTGTAAAGACGGACCAACCATTTGGATGTCGTTCAACGACTTGCCTGAGGTAGTAGTAGCCGAAGCATCAAATACGACACGCAATTTCGTTGTAGTGCTTGACTCCTTTAATACACCATGATGAGGCAAGAAATATGATTGAGTAGAGTCATGTGCTAGATAAGTGCTTTGAGACATGTGTCCTAGTTTTTCATATTCGTTCATGAAATCAAAGTAGAGTTCCTTGAACTGAGTATCTCTAGAAAATCGACGTTCAAGAGATAAGAACCTACGCTTAGCCATCACGTAAGACTCACCCAACACGTTTGGCGACTCCCTGAAAGGGAATGTTAACAACGAAACGGCCATCTGCGTTGCGATAAGTGGTGTCTATGAAGAGTTGCTCACAAGCTCGCTCTTCTGACGTATGCTTATGTTTAGAGTCGATGGAATCTAACTCCCAAAAACGTGTTAGGTCTGTTTCTAAATAATCTGAGTGCATACAAAAATGAGGAGATGTGATTTTCTGAGGAAGTGCGCCTGAGATAAGCCAGCCTAACCGGGACTCATGCAAGGTGGGCATGTTTTTACCTAATGCGATACTATTCGCGCCTATGATTTCCCAGAACACCTCCGCGCCGACCAGTATGTCAATCGGCGATGGCGTGTAGTATTCAGGATCGGCAAGACGAACGTTCTTAGGTATACATATGTTGCGGGTATCAACAACGGTGTTCGGAATCGATGATGATACCTTAGGCAAGACGAAGCACTCAACATTAACTTTGTAGTCATTGCTGAGTGACTGTAGGGCTACTGAGCAGCCTTGCGTACAGTTAGAGGTTTGATAATTAAGACCTATTACCTTAGACTTGGCAGTATAGGTAGGAATAGAGCTTACGCACAAACTCTGCTGAAATGAAGTTTGCCGTGCTCCCGTTGTCCAGCAAGACTCGCGCAGTGTGGCTGGCCCCTGTGGAGTCCGTCACAAGCACGCGCGCTGTTGAAAGCAACACAACTCTAGCTGTAGTGGAGTGATTAGCTGATAATGCAACAGTTTGTGTTGTACAGGCTTCACTATTGCTGTCCAAATGTAGCAAAGTATTATGCTTTAAGGTGCAGTATTTGCAATGCCCTAACTTACATTTGCTAACTATGTGGCCTGGTCTAAGACAATTAATACAAATATTTGAAAAATTTTTAACTTTTTTAATACGAGACGGCACAGGAAGATTTCTAAAGCTCTCACATGAAAACAAAAAATGGTATTGTTGACACATAGGACATGATATTACTTTTTGCTTATTGTCTGTGCTCACTATAAAAGATTTGTTAAAGGGATTGTGTGTAACTTCAGTTTTTGATTTAAGTGTCCTAGACTCCTCTAGCGTCTCTAACAAATCAGCTCTATTACACAGGAAGGTAATAAATGTATTTAATGTTGGTGGGTCAGATAAGGAATTTCTGTGCTCCTCCCACTCCCTGTTTGTTATATGATCTAGTTTAGCAGTCATAATATGAATTATTAATGTGTCCCAATGTTCAACTGGCTGACCAAGTGTCGACAGTGCCCTTAAGTTTTTGTTGGTGGTATCAATTATGTGTCGTATTGACTTACTTGATTCTTTACTAATGTGAGGAACATTAAAAATTGCTTGCACAAATTGATTGTTGACAAGCAATCTTTTGTTGTCATACCTGTCACATAGTAACTTCGAGGCAGCGCCATAGTTTTCAGATCTGAAGTCCAGGTTGTTTATAACAAGTGCAGCACTACCTTTCAATGAAGCACGAAGGTAGTGTAGCTTATTAATTTCATCTATGTTGTTATTGTTGTGAATTATTGAAAAAAATGTGTCCCTAAATTCTAGCCAATCATGATAGCTTCCGGAGAACTTAGGCAAATCAATTTTTGGTAAACGAATTGTATTCTGTTTATCTGTGTGGTTAGCACAAGAATCTACCTCATGTGCTGAGTTTCTTCTATGCTGATCACGAGCACTGCTGATCAGCTGACGTGCAGTTGCCACCAAGCCATAGTATTGCGTTTCAAATTCCTCTCTTTCAATATATTGCTCGGAGGGGTCATCCACAAGTTCCTCTAATTCATTCTGAAACATGTCATATTTTTCATATAGACTTTCAAAAATATTAAGCCTATATTCAATTTCAATGACTTGGACTTCACTTAACCTTTCACAAGATTTGGAAATGTTTAGGTAAGAAATAAATTGTGTGAGTTTTGCTTTAATTGAAGCACGTTTTTTTACCAAGGTCTTTAAGTCAGACATACTTGAGAGCAATAAGATTAAGCAAAAGAGAATTATAGAAGAAAGATACAAGAAAGAATAGTCCTTATTTGCAATTTTGTGAGCAGGATGAATACAAATTAAACTGGTGCAATAATTAAGCCAGCAAAGTATCCCTAATTTTATTGTTTTGTTTATGAAAGCAAAATAAACTATGAGTAATCTTTCCTTTAAAAACAAAATGTAATGTAAGATGCCAAAAGTTCAAATTGTTAATTTAAATGTTGTGTAAATAAGTTACTAAAAAAACACTACTATTTAAAACTAAATATAATGATTTTGAGACAATAAATGAAAATATGATAAGTGAAAGTGAATTATAAAAATGACAACTAACTACTTATGAAATGAAGAGATGATTGCTTGTGAAACACAAATAAAAGCGCAAACAAATGAGGATGATATGGATTTGAGATGATGAGGATGGAATGATTGTAATGAAATTATTATGGAATGGCTATGTATGATGATGGAATGGATATGAAAAAGTAATTGGAACGGGCTCACAGTTTTGGTGCAAACCGCTGAAGAATGTCTTTGTGTTGTTGTTCTTCGCCCCGCAATCTGACAATACAATCGTAATGTATTGTAATTTGCACTTAGTAGGCACTTTTTTCTCGAATCTTCTCACTTTTTTTTTCGGTTCTTGATGACGGTAGAAGGACCATGTACTGACTTCCAGGCAGCGCAAATCTACAGACACGTTCTATTCCGACATTCTGACTGATGGTCAGTCTTCTTCTTTCGCATACATAACCAGGGTTATTGGAGTTTTTTTAGATTCTTTTTTCGAATTTCGGATGTAGAATTGTGAATTGAGTGATGTTTTTTTTATTGTGGCATGATAGAAAATAACTCGTTCAAGGAGGTTTATTTTGTAGTGTTGTTGGTCGATTACACTCATAGTAATTCAAAGATGCAAAAATTAAAAAATTCATGTAGTGTCCGTTAACTTCTTAGCACCGAAAATTTTTTTAATAAATATAGGCGAAAAATACTGCTTTTTAATAATATATGTACAAAATAGAAACATTTTTTTTCTTTTCACAACAATTTTCTAAATATGTGTAGATAAATGCGATCATTTGCGGTGGCGGCTAGTTTTTATTTTATTACGTTTATTACGTACGAAGTCAAAATATTATGCATATAACAACATGTCAGTACGTCGTCAAAATAAACATATCGACGCTTGAAAGGCAATCCTCACTAAGCGACATTGAGTAAACTTTACAGGAGAGTGATTTAAAGCTCAAATATTTAATCAAAAATAATTTAAACATTTACCTTAATTGTTCCATTAAAATGATGTTAACACTCGTAGAAATCATTTTTTTATAGCTATCCATAGTGTCAAAATAAGACACCTGACACTTTTATAAGCACCGGTTTGTGTCGGTTACATAAAGTTTACCTGATTTGATAAACAGCTAAAACGATCTGAATCATCACTGAAGTGTGTGTAGTAACATGTAATAATAGGTAAACTTACCTAGTTTAGAATTTTGATACAGAAAGATTGATCTACAGAGATTTGACAGTTTAAAATAAATCAAGTAAATTTATCTAAATATTATTTAAACACACTATGTTACGGAGTTGACTGCTTTCTGAAAACATTTGAGACTTTAAACAAAAAAAAAATATGTTTGAGATTTCTTGAATTTCTTTTAGAGACGCCATTTTGCGTGTTCTATATCTCAACCTTTTAACACATATTGATTTAATATTATTCTATTTTTATAACCAAAGATATCTCTAAGTATCAATAATGGATAAACCTTTGCCAAAACCTTTGAAAGCCTTTCCAAAGTCGTTTATAAAGCTTAAACATTGTAAAGATAAAGATTTAATTTAATAACAAATCATTTTAAGGCTGTAACAAATTATTTCAAGCCGTAGCAAGCCTGGCGGGTTATTCAACTAAGTTTTAATTAGTTCTTTATTAAGCTCCAGGGCGCTGTCTTCGTCGTTATTTTATTTATAAAGCTTTTTTTATTTCGTCTGGCTTATTGTGTAAGTACCTATACTTAGGTTTTTTGCGGAAAATGGTTAATGGAAAACTGTTCTAAAATGATTTTACATGAGCTTTGTTGGGCAATCTGTTATTGATAAGTACTTTAAATTATGTTCCACCTCTTTTTTGTTCTTTATTTGGGAAACAAACAGTTATTAACAATTCTTATTAACTAAAGTAACAATAGCTACAACACAAACTAGTGAAGTTTCCACCGCTAGGTTCAACAAATTATAAAATACATATTTTGTAAAAGTATAAATGTGAAACATTTGAATTACTGTACTGTACATTTGTTTTTATTATTTTATTACCTTTAATACATATATATTATATATATAATACCTATATATGCAACAAAATAAAATTTATTTTTAAATTTAAGTACATTACAATTTCAATATTCATTAAGGTTTTGAAGTTTTGTCTACAATTCTCTCTTAAATTGTTGAAAACAAATATGAAAATGATCAAATTCACACAGGTTTTTGTTGTGAAAATCACAAGCTCTCTTTCTAAATATGTTGCTAGCATAATTTGTTTTGATTTAAACAATCACTTTCAATACTATGGAATCTATATTTTAAACATTTAATAATTTATTTTGTATCTTTTGTAACTGATCAATATATAAAAAATATATATAAATACTGAATGGAAATATTGATTAAATAAGTTACATATGTCAGTGCCATGAGACATCTTAGTATCAAATAAACATAAATTATCAGGAATCTTATTTGATTTACGTTTTAAATTAACAAATTTCCAAAATTTTTTACTGGAACTACGAATATTAATTTCAGCTTTCTTAACAAAGTTATCATAACAGTCTCTTTCCACTCGTTTTTGACGATCACGCAGCAAGCAGCAGGTAGAATAGTCTAATTTACCTTTAAATTTCTTCCACTTATTGTGAAATTTAAGTTTTTCATTGATAATTTACCTTTATATGTCTTCCACTTATTGTGAAATTTAAGTTTTTCATTGATGATTTACCTTTATATGTCTTCCACTTATTGTGAAATTTAAGTTTTTCATTGATGATTTACCTTTATATGTCTTCCACTTATTGTGAAATTTAAGTTTTTCATTGATGATTTACCTTTATATGTCTTCCACTTATTGTGAAATTTAAGTTTTTCATTGATGATTTACCTTTATATATCTTCCACTTATTGTGAAATTTAAGTTTTTCATTGATAATTTACCTTTATATGTCGTCCACTTATTGTGAAATTTAAGTTTTTCATTGATGATTTACCTTTATATGTCTTCCACTTATTGTGAAATTTAAGTTTTTCATTGATGATTTACCTTTATATATCTTCCACTTATTGTGAAATTTAAGTTTTTCATTGATAATTTACCTTTATATGTCTTCCAATTATTGTGAAATTTAAGTTTTTCATTGATAATTTACCTTTATATGTCTTCCACTTATTGTGAAATTTAAGTTTTTCATTGATGATTTACCTTTATATGTCTTCCACTTATTGTGAAATTTAAGTTTTTCATTGATGATTTACCTTTATATGTCTTCCACTTATTGTGAAATTTAAGTTTTTCATTGATGATTTACCTTTATATGTCTTCCACTTATTGTGAAATTTAAGTTTTTCATTGATGATTTACCTTTATATGTCTTCCACTTATTGTGAAATTTAAGTTTTTCATTGATAATTTACCTTTATATTTCTTCCACTTATTGTGAAATTTAAGTTTTTCATTGATAATTTACCTTTATATTTCTTCCACTTATTGTGAAATTTAAGTTTTTTATTGATAATTTTTATAAGCGAGCTAGAATACCAAACTGGATATCTCTTCGTATTCGTTTTAAATTTAGAGGGAATTAACTCATTGATCATATTATTGATCATTTCATAAAACAATTCAATAGCAGAATTAATATCGGCAGTATGTAAATGTTTTTCCCAATCTAAATCTAAAAAACATCTGTCTATCATTTTGTAATTTGCTACGCTATACAGAACTACTTCGCGGAGTGGACAGCTTAATGGGCGTATATTTTCAACGGAAAAGTTTATTACGAGGGAAGGGTGGTGAGAATCCAGAACTTCTATAGGATCCTGACATTTTTGAACTACACAATCGATATTTGATATCACAAGGTCTAGAATTCCATCATTTATATTTCTAATATTATTATTTTGTTGTAAGTTATTAAACGACAAAAACGATGCTTAATTAGATGTTATTGAGTTATCAACATGACTTAATCTCACGTGTTTATGTTGCTGGTTAGTCAACCACATGCCTCGGGTAATGTTGAAATCACCTGTAATTAGATACATTCTATCTGGGTAATTAATTTCCTCAGACACAACAATATAAAACTCGTCTAAACTGTGCGCATGCGTTTTACCGAGAGGGAAATATCCACAAAAAAGCCGTAGATAGTTAGGATTAGAAATTTTACCTAAGGGAATAGTGACTGCTATGGCCTGTACGTTTGTAATTTTAAGAGGAGTAACATTTTCAACAGATAAGCCTTGCCGCACAGGTATTAAACCCCCCCCCCCCAGTTCCTCTTTGCGTGATGCATAATCCCTATCATATCTATAAATACTGTACCTATTGATAGGAGTCTCGATCGCGTATCACACCTACGCCCTCCCGGAGGAGCGTAAGATCCGCGCTGTACTACGGGGCGTCCCGTTCGAACTCAGTAACGAGGACATTCTCGATGACCTTAAGTCTCAGGGTTTCCCGGTCACAGCAGTGCACAAGATGCACTCCAACCGCGGTAGGCGTTTTCCCTTAGCGTTGGTAATCCTGTCGAATACTCCCAACTCGAGGGAGATCTTTAGAGAGGCTCGCACAATTTGCGGACTCTCAAATATCTCCGTCGAGCGTCCCAACCCCCGTGGTCACCCTGGGCAGTGCCACCGCTGCCAGCTCTATGGCCACGCAGCGGCTAACTGTTCAGCTCCCCCCAGGTGCGTAAAGTGCCTGGATCCTCACTTCACTAAGGAGTGCACTCGCACTCCCGAATCCACTTCCCCCCCTGCCTGTGTGCTGTGCGGCCAGTCCGGCCACACAGCTAACTACAGGGGTTGCCCGCGCGCTCCGCGCTCCACCACCAAGAGGGTCGCGCCTAAACCGGCGCCGCCGCTCACTCCTGCCAACTTCCCGCCGCTGCGCAACCGGGGTCCCCCGGAAGCAAAACCCGTTCAGCCGACGCCTACTCCGGCTCTGTCTTGGAGGCAGCGTCCGGCCGTCCCGCCTGCACCTTCCCGACCCATCCCAGCTCCCGTAGCTCCCGTAGGGCCGCGTCCCGCGTTGTCATCTTCCCCTCAGTCGTCGTTGGCTGAGGACATGAAGACCGTGTTCGACGTTATTCAAAACGTCGATATTAACGAAATTTCCGTGCTCGCACGCAAACTGCGAGCCGCCCGCTCTCCTCAAGAGCGTTTATTTGCTTTAGCCGAGCATCACTCGCTCCTAAGTTCGTTGTAAATTCTTTTATAATTTATAAATTCGTAAATAAAAAACTATAATGTCTAGACCCGCGAATCCCGCGTCCAGTCGTATTAAACCCAAGGGCTTATCCCTAGTATCTTTTAACGCTCGTAGCCTTAATACCAACCTTCCCGAGATTAAACTGTTCCTTCAGAACAAAGAACCTGACTTATTCCTCCTCCAGGAGACATGGCTTACTCCAAACCGCTCCAGGGGATTCGCTATACCTAAGTACGCGTTTATTCGTAACGATAGGCCCAACTCCGACGGTTTCGGCGGCACCGCTATATATTACAAAAGAGGCTTCCACTGCTGTCCTCTCCCTACTCCTCCTCTCCTCAACATGGAAGCCACTGTGTTTAGATTGGCTATGACTGGTCATCCGACCATCATCATAGCTTCAATCTACATACCTAGTGGTACCAGACCAATCCGCAGCGACTTTGAGGCCATTCTCGCCCTCGGCCATTCAGTCATTATGTTCGGAGACTTTAACTCCAAACATACTGACTGGACGTGCCTATCGACTAACACCAGCGGTATCGCTCTCCTCGACATCACTAACTCCCTTGACCTAGACGTCATATCCCCCATCACTCCCACTCACTATCCCAACAACCCGTCCTACTCTCCTGACATCCTCGACTTTGCAATTATCAAGCGAATCAATCTTGATCTAAGGTCTATCGAACCGCTCGATGACCTAGGCTCCGACCATCGCCCCGTTTCCCTCGTGCTAGGACCGCCGAACGATAACGCCTCATCTCCTAAGACCTTTACCAACTGGAAAGGTTTTAAAAATACGTTAGTTTCAGCCTTAGAGGCTCCGAACTCTCCACTCGCGATCTCTCCCGAACAATTAGATAGCCCGGATAAAATCGATTCATTAGTAAATTCTCTCACTGATGCTATCAACTCAGCCATCAGTGACAACGAAAAGGTTGCTAAGCAAGGCAAACCCACGCTTCCCTTAGCCGTTAGCAATCTTATTAAAGCTAAAAACGCGGCTCTCCGGAGAGCCAAGAAATATCCCACGCCCGCCTATAGAACAGCTGCGAATCAGCTTCAACGTAAAGTTAGGTCTTGCCTCGCGGAACTCCGAGACGCTCAGATGAACGATCTCATGGCGAATATCTCTCCGTCCCACCAAGCGTACTATAGCATGGCCCGAGCCTTTCGCGTAGACACCGTCTCTCACGTTCCTCCTCTCACTCGTCCCGATGGCACTACTGCCTTCGAAGTCGAAGAGAAAGCCGAATGCTTCGCCGACAGCATTGCCGCACAATGCTCGCCCAGCACGCAACCTGCTGATCCCTCACACATCCAGGCGGTGGAGGACGAAGTCCTTCGCAGAGACTCTCTCCCCATCACCGCCGACCCTGTCACAGTCTCTAATGACGAAATCTTGCTTCTCATTAGAAATCAAAAGTCCAAAAAGGCTCCGGGTGCGGATGGAATTTCCACCCACGCACTTAAGCACCTACCTCAACAGATGCTTACCTTGTTAGCTATCATTTTCAATGCCTGCTTCGACCATAGCTACTTTCCAAAAGCTTGGAAAGAAGCGACAGTCATAGGCATTCCCAAGCCGGGCAAACCTCTGAACGTCCCGGCTAATCACAGACCCATCAGCCTCCTCAAGGCAATGTCTAAACTTCTCGAGAGAGTCATACTCTCTCGAATGCGGAACCATCTGCTTCCAACGGATGGCGATCCTCTCATTATTCCCCATCAGTTCGGCTTTCGCGCTAAACACTCCTGCCCTCAGCAAGTCCACCGAATCGTCGAGTATATACTTGACGGGTTCTATCCGCGTCGTTATAAAATAGTCGCGGTTTTCTTTGACGTAGCCAAGGCTTTCGATAAAGTCTGGCACAGCGGTCTCGTTTATAAACTCTACAAGATAGGCTTACCAGATCGCCTAGTCAGGTTAATAGCGTCGTTTCTCAAAGACCGTACGTTTCGATTTAAACACGAAGGCACGCTTTCTGCACCTCGTCCCATAAAGGCTGGAGTCCCTCAAGGCTCAGTCCTCGCCCCTCTGCTGTACACCGTGTACACCAACGACATTCCCATCCCGCCGAAAGGCGTCGAACTCGCCCTCTTTGCTGACGACACCGCACTCTATACCAGGGGCCACAGTGTTCGGCACCTTGTAACCAGACTCCAAAGGGCCGTAAACGCCCTTGGTGCATGGTTTCAAGAATGGCGCATCGATGTGAACCCTGAAAAGAGTTCTGCGATGCGCTTCGACCACAAACGCCGTCGTCCCGATGGCGATCCCCACGTTCGAATGTTAGGCATTCCCATCCCCTGGAAGCGCAGTACTAAATACTTAGGCGTCACATTAGATCCGACGCTTTCTTTCAAGCCACACGTCGAAAGAGTTTCGAAACTCGCTCGTCACTATTTAGTCCGCCTAAATAGCATGTTAGGTAGAAAAAGTAAAATGTCCTTCAGAAACAAATGTACACTTTACAAGGTCTGCGTTAGACCCGTCATGACGTATGCCTCGCCAATCTTTGCCCACGCCAAACCCTCCCTCCTGCACAAACTGCAGGTAGTTCAAAACCTCTTTTGCCGCCGGGCCACAAACGCACCGTGGTACGTGCGTAACGCGGACTTGCATAGAGATCTTGAACTGCCTACAGTACAACAATATCTCAAAACACTCTCTGAAGCGTTCTTCAAACGCTCCGAAACCCATCCCAATCCTCTAGTTCGTGATTCTGTCTCATATACTACTCCTGTGTTAGACTCGAAGTTCAAAGTCGCTAGACCTAGAAATGCGCAAACGTACTCATCCACCAGACTGTCACGCGATCTCGAGGCCCTTCTGGCCGCAAATTCTAATTCTAACGTAAATTCTAATCCTAACAATTCTAACGTAAATGCGAGTTAATTCAATTTTATTTTGCAATTTTTTAATTTTTGTTTTAATTTTTGATTTCATTTTGAGCACCTTCAGTGCTACGTATTCACCTTCAGTGCTTTGAGCACCTTCAGAGCTATGTAATCCCAGCGGGTGACCCCTTCTGGGCCCCGCTAGCGCGGCCTCTTTCTCCAATTGGCCGTCGCTCAGATGAAGGCTGAGTGGCAAAAATGCGCGAGCCGACAGGGGGTTTTTAGTGGGTATGGTCCTGGTAGGCGTCGGGACGAGTCCCACATAACTTTGGAATCGCGCCAGAGTATGCGTCAGGGCATTTTTATCCTCCTGCCCTTCCCGCGGAGGGGAACAAAAAAAAAAAAATAGGAGTCTCGGTCTGCGTGCGTTCTCGAGCGCACGTCGATCGCAGACGCCTTCTCGCTCTTTTAGCCCCCGCGCTAATTGAGCACCCAAATTTCATTGGTTGTTGTTGTAATATATAATTTCATAGTTGTATACCGTATTAAGTTTCTAACGCCGTTTTCACGGCGGACAGTGGCTCGTTAACCGTACTTCTAATAAGTTTCTAACGCCGTTTTCACGGCGAATAGTGGCTTGTTAACCGTACTTCGTGGAACGTGAGCTTCGTCGACGGGAATTCGTTGTTCCAGGACTTCAAGTGCCGTGTTCGAGTAAGTTATCCGCGTCGTTCTCAACCGCCCTACTGCGTGTAGGGTGGTTTTAGGAAGTTAGTCATCGTTGTTAGGTTCATATATTGTCCCTCCCCAACCCCTCCGCAATGGCTTCCCTAAGCTCTGATGAGATTAGGAAGAAGTTAGTTGATAGTACCGGTGCTGAAGGCATATATATAAATGCTGACAAGTTCCGTTTCTTAGATTCTCTCATCCCTCATTTCATGACGATAATGTCCACAATGGCCCCTCAGGCCACCCCAGTTCCCCAGACCCCTCAGGTCTTAGGCCCTCCCGCGTCCCCTTCCTCCAGTGACATGGAGTGCGAAGTAGACGCCCCTCTGCGCCGCAAGCGCGCACCCGCGACTGAGTCATCCTCGGACGCCACCCCAACTGGCCCTGAGCCTCCCTCTTTCACCCTTGTTAAGAAGCGCTCTAAGAAGCGCTCGAAACAAGACCCGGCGCCCTCCACGCCCGTCCCTACACCCCCTGCGGCGTCTTCAACGCCAGCTGCCCCGGTGTCTTCAACACCCGCTCCGGCCCCAACTTCTGTCAAGGCCAAGGTCCCACCACCCGTTTTCCTTCGGGAAAAGGGTAAATGGACTGAGGTCTCGACACTGTGCAATGAGCACAAGATCCTTTACACCCGAGCGGTAAACTCGGGTGAATCTATTAAAATCACTGTCTCGTCGATAGACGGTTTCCGAGCTTTGACTAAGCTCCTCACCGATAAGCAATATGCTTATCACACTTATGCTCTGTCAGAAGAGCGTAAGATCAGAGCGGTACTCAGGGGAATCCCGTTCGAATTATCGAACGAGGCCATCCTGGAGGATCTGCAGTCCCAAGGCTTCCCGGCACTCGCGGTGCATAAAATGCACAGCAAGTACGGGAGGCAACACCCTCTCGCTTTGGTGATTCTCGCCAACGTCCCCAAGTCCAGAGAGATCCTGAAAGTGGTTAGCTCTATTTGCGGCCTCTCTGGGATCTCAATCGAGGCGCCTCATCGCCGCGGTCATCCCGGCCAGTGCCATCGGTGCCAATTGTACGGGCACGCGGCAGCCAACTGCCGCGCACTGCCCAGGTGCGTCAAGTGCCTGGTCCCGCACTTCACTAAGGAGTGCAATCGCACTCCTGAAACTCCCTCTCCTCCCGATTGCGTGCTTTGTGGCCAGTCCGGCCACACCGCAAATTACAAGGGCTGCCCTCGTGCACCCCGTTGTATGCGCTCCAATTTCAAAAGGGCGGCGCCCAAACAGGCCCCGCGCCTTTCTCAAGAAAACTTTCCGCCGCTGCGTAGCCGGGTTCCTCCGGCTTCTAAGCCTACACAGCCCAGGCCTGCCCCAGAAAACTGGAGGCAGCGCCCCACATCGAATCCCATCCCGGCTCCTCGCCCATACAAACCCACTCCTCAATCCTCCGTAGCAGACGATATGCGTATCGTCTGCGACGCTATAAAAAATGTCGATGTTAGTGAAATCGCAGTCTTAGCCCGTAAACTTAGGGCTTCACGTACTCCGACAGAGCGTTTGCTAGCTCTGGCGGAGCATAGTTCCCTTCTCAATTCATTGTAGGTTCATTTAAATGAATTGATCCCTAAATCATGCTTCGGCCGACCTCTGCCCAGCCCCGGCTTCACCGGAGGCTGCCCAGAACGGCCACCAACTCATGTCCCTTTGAGCACCTTCAGTGCAACTTTCACTACAGGCGGAAGACCCGCTAGCGGGTCTCTGCCAGCGCGCCCAACTTCCCGACGGGTGTCGCTTCCGATGAAGGCTAACGGTAATAACTACAGCCAACAGGTGGTTTTTAGTGGGTAGGTGCCATTCTGGTGAGTCCCACATAACCCCCCCGCAGAGGAATTTACCTGCGGGCGGGTATGCATGACGCATCTTCCACCTCCCTCCCGCGAGGGTGCCTCGGCAGCAAAAAAAAAAAAAAAAAAAAATATCCAATAGTTCACTGTCAAATATTCCCTGTAGGAGCCAGGTCTCTGTACTGATAATAATATCATAATCTACACTTAAACAATTTTTATTAAACTGATTTGTTTTAGTTCGGAGTCCACGAGTGTTCTGGTAATAAATTTTCAATGAGTTAGTCATTATAAAGTAAATAAAAATAAAAATATCCAATAAACTTGTGTTTTTTATTTAGCGAAAACTGTGTTGCCTTCGAGATTATAAACGAATACATTAAGATACATAGTATTGTGAGTGATTCCCAATGACTGTATAAGTCCTAAAGACAGACATGAGATGTACTAGTTATGCAAAGATTAGTATAAACTATATCGTATCCATAAACTTTAAAATATAAAAAAACAGTAACTTAAGAAAAACAAAATGAGACATGTTATTATAGCGCCTTATCCATTTTTTTTAAATCAATTAATGAATTAATGTTTATAACCTGGCTATTGTCATTTCGCCGCACCCTAATACTGCAATTTCGAACCCTTACATATTTAAACTTTTTTTCAGTGGCTTTCTTTTTTACTTCCTGCAATAAAAGTTTATTTTGGGGTATGAGGTGGTCGTTAAAATAGACACGAGCCAGTCCTTTTTCACCTGTAATACCTAGATCACATGCCTTTAAGTTGAGTGTACGTAGACGAGCAAGTAGGTCGTCTTTCTTGTAACGAGCGATAAATTTTACAACAATAGGCTTAGGCTTTTTTGTGGAACTATTCATTTGAGAAACTCTCGTTATAAAGTCAATATCACTGTCAACGTTTAAGTTACAATTTGCATGTTTAGCAATATTAGTGATCAGGTGCATTAGATTCTCATTTTTGTTTTCCGGCAAACCAGATATTTCGATATTCGATCTCCTTGACCACTGCTCCCGCGATATATAATCATTACTGAGTTTTTTAATTGACAGGTCCATTGCTGAAACCTCAGTGCCAGTTTTTTTACAGCTTTAAGATCACGCTCCACACTAGAAATTCGATTATTGAATTCATCGTGCTGTTGGTTTAAATAACATATCGATTTCTTTAACTCGTCGATCTCCTTCCTAATAGGGGCTAATTCGGTCCTAATTAATTCTACATAGTCCGATCATAACTCACGACGAAGTTTTTCATTTTCTTCATTAAAAACGGCTCTAATATCGTCTAGAGTAAATGATGATTCCTTATTTTTTGTATTTGAGGCTTCAGAGCATGTAGTAATATGTCTGAACGAGGTCGAGGGCATGGTCCTGTCCATTTTGTCACCAGAAACATCTGAGTCGGCACATTGATGGAGCAGCATGTTATTTCTTACTGGCGTGTCCTGATTAGATTGTTTACGAAGCGTTATATTCATGCATGCAGGACATTTCCACGATTGTAGAAATGCTGGTTTAAACTGGTTAAACTGCTCCTTAATAAAGTTAAGGCATTCTGCGAGATATTGCTTATCACGTGCAGAACATTTCATAAAATTATGTTTTTTCTGAATAATTATACCTTTACATGCTTCGCACTTCATTGTAAAACAAATGTGCACTGCGACAGATATACGTAATTGCTCTTTTTATTTGAACGGTAAGAGTCTAGTACGATATGTATGAATTATCTTCGGAAATCAATGCAAAAGTTCATAATTTTCACTTATTTTCACCGAATATAAAATACAATACAAGATGGTTTTAAATAAAAGTCACGATTATTTCTATGATAACAGCACTGATCACAAAGCAAATTTAACAGTTTGCAGGACGGCGCTCTAAGTCACTTAAAACTTGCGATTAACAGCGCGTTAGACAGTTCATGAAACTTTTTTCTTTTAAACACTTAATTTCACTACTTGTTAGAGCATATACCAGTTGTTGTTTACACTTTTTACTATCTATTTTCAAATTAAAACATGCAGCACAGCAAATATGCGTCTGTTCACTGTTTTCGATCTACCCTCTAATATGTTATATTCTAGATATTCATATTTTTATACGTCTATTTATAAGAAACAGTTGACAGACATAGTGTCCACGGATCTGCTTGTTGCACTGAAAGAACGTGAAATGGGCAAATTTTTAAATATCCCTTATTTTTAAAATTTTTTCGTTTCATCACAATAACCGCCATAATAATTCCGTTCCAAAGTAGCTACTTCTAAACTTAGGTTAACCTAAGGTACTGATCATGATTGGTAACACAGCATTTGTCATTAACGCCTAATATCAAAGATGTTAATAGGCATAGATGGACATCAGATGGACGTTGCAAATTACAAAAAAAGCAAAGAGAGCAATCAAATGATTCGTGGAATTGTAATTTGAGTTAAACAGCCTCGAGTTGTTGGTATCATTTTTAATTTTAAAGTAAGACGATATCTTGTCTACGTCTTATGAACACCAGCAACTTTTCATGATTTCATTTAATGCTTAAACATGTCTCAAATACGGATAATTAACGTTTTTCATTCGACGACTTGCAGTGCAGTGCAAATGTTAGCGCCTGTCAAAAAGACATAGCAAATACATTATTAGTGAACATTGTTAATAACCTATACGAATGATTGACATTTGTCTATGAAGAGTGTAACGTTCTTTTTGTAATTTATTTTAGTCCCTAAATTAGTTGTTTCGCTTATTCATTTGTACTAAAATTTTACATAAAAACATTAACTGGTTCTGTTTAATTTCTTTAATCGAGCTGTTTCACATTGAAATATTTTTCAAACGATTCGTATATTGAACTACGTTTGTTCAGTTTAACTTTTGCATTTGGTGGCACAGTTCTTTAAGAAACATGAAAGGTTAAATAGATCTTATAAAGGTATTGCCCTTTACTCTTGAAATTTAAACAGAGTTGGAACGAAATCTGGTTTGTAATTGTAATTTGGCCTAAAATAAGTATATTTTTGCGCATTTTAAATACAACACGTCGCGTTTAACACGATAATTCTTTGTATATTACACCTTTTTTCACAAAAAGGGCTAATGGATGGCTGGTAGTGTTTTACGCTTTTTTAATCCCATTTAAATACATTATATGTCTCAAACAGGTTGCTTTTATGATGCGAGTTGTTGTGAGGGCGCCTGACAAAAATGTTGTAGCAAAAAATTACTTTGCAAAATTTATGTCTTTTTTTATTTCACGGACAACAACATTTCTGTTTACTTTCGAACAAATATGACTGAAACAATACCTGGAATGGAAGTTCTACGAATGATACAAACCTGAAAGTTTTCGAGGATACGTAGGGAACATGCGACTGACAAAAACACTATCGCTACCAACAGTCTACATACCTACCTACCCAAGGTTGGCAACTCGAAGTTAGCAAGTATGGAGGCCAACAAGTTGAACGAGGAAATCTTTGGAAACAGAATGTAAGTGGTTGTACTGAGTTTTTTTTTTATATTTCTAACAATCACACCACATCATCTAGCCCAAATGAAGTATCATTAAGAACTTGTGTTATGGATACCAGATAACGGATGAATAAACTCAAGAAATATATAAACACACATAATTTTTTTTAAATAATAAATATTAGAAATAAACTTAAATAAACATTCGTACACATCCATGACTAGAAAGCAAAAATGATAAAATAACTGTCCCTACCAGAATTAGAACCCGGGACCTCTGGCATGGGTACTTACCTCCATACCAAACATTACGTAAGTATATTATAATATTTATTATTATTTGTTATAAATAAAAATAAATATAATAATTATTATTTATAGATAGTGTGAAACTGTCGGCAGAACGGTCTTCTTCGTAAACTGGTTAACCACGGAGGGTCACTATTGTTACTTTGAAGATGCACAAATAATCTCAATTTAACGTAAATTTAGAATTCAGGCAGTGAGTTATTTGTAAAATAAAAATAAAAAAAAAACCTTCAATAAACGCACGCTGTCTAACATATGTGCATTAAAAATTGAAAACGCTTTAACAGAGTTGGGAGTGTAAACAATAATTTTTTTAATTCCTTTTCAAATAATTGTTTTAACGATTACAATACACGAGGTAAAATATTAATTTAGTATTTCTGAATAGTTCTAATAATTGAATCTGAATGAAAGAGCTCTTGCTATTCCATGTAGGTTTGTCCAATGATTTTTAGTACCTAAACAAACACGCATTCCAAGGTATTTATGACAACTTAAATATAATACATTTTTGCCCGTCTGCACTAAACTCTACAAAGCATAGACTTAGTAGGGTCATGCCTAAACTAAGTCACACATACAACGACTTACTCTACGTTGCTCTGCACTAACCAGTTTAGGTGCCTCCTAGAACGATCGTTGCCTAACAAAGCGAACGAAAGAACGAAAAAGTCTATTTTGCCTTTGATTTTGATCTATGATGTGATTTTCTTATCACTTGTCCTTCCTGACGGTTTATTGAACCTTCCTATACGCGCGCGTTGGTTTGTGAGACCAACGAAGCACATTTTCGTATTTATTTCTACTTTCGTATATGCACTTTTTGTTAGCTGCACGATTTGTTGCCACAATCGTATACGGCGCCAATTGGTCTGTGAGACCGACGCGGTTACAGTTGAAACTTTTTGTGTGAGTAATAATTTCTGTTTTATTGATTTTAATATAATATTGTGTTATTTAGCATAATTTAATTGTGTTTTATTACTTTTATGTCTTAGTTTACGACAAGATGGATGATCATCAAATAAGTTTGTTGTTGGATGACGATATTTCGGATTCTGACTATGAAGATCAAAACGACAGCGAGGTGGCGGATTTTAAGACGACGAGCTGTCAATTCCTCTTTGCCAAGACTGATAAAGCTAAGTCTTCTGAAATATGTAAATTAGATGGTCCAGAATCCTCAGTAACAGCTGCCAATAGAACAACTGGGCGTTGTGCATACTGCCCATCAAAAAAGAACCGTAAGACGCGGTACATCTGCGCTAAATGCAAAATTTACATTTGCTGTGCTTATTTCATTTATTATATCCCCTATTTTAATTGCATAATGATATTACTGTAGGTGTTCTTAAAAAAAACAATGAAATCGTGTTCTGAATTTTCGGTCTGTAAGACCATGCGCGGGTATAGGTGTTGCACAATTTGACGCGGGAATTGGAAGGTTAGCTGAATATCCCTTCAATCAAAAGTTAAAACAAAACATAAATATTACTTACCTATTTATTTTGAAATCGATATATTTTATTATATCAATACATAATGCAACTGCTAGTTATAGTGCATAATGCGAGGTTATTTATGTCAATCTTATATCAATGAACGAAAATGTCAATATTTACAACGTACAATTTAGGGTCGTTCGAAAACTAATGAGAATAGTATAGAGTATTGTGGGAACTTGTGTAGCTCAGGTTTCTTCAATATACCAATGAACACTGAAGGAGAAAGGAATGTTCGCGTTGGAGATATGATGTTTCATGTTTTTTTCTAAAAGGTGACCTTGGAAAAATATTTATATAATAAACGTAAAAATTTTCTAACTAGTGTATTCGCATAACTTTTTGAACGACGTGTGCTTAAGTTCTTGCATAATGTTACGACATGGGAAATCGGTGTCCTAAAGTTAGGAATGTCTTAAGCCTTTAGGCATTGACTTAAGTTTAATGCAACGCAATTCTCGTTGCTAAGCACGTCGTAGAGACTTAAGCATCAACTTAGGCGCTGTCAAAGTTTACTGCAGACGGGAAATAGTCCGGTCTATCTAGCTAGACATTCGAAGGTACATACAATTTACAACTTTATCTTAGCAGGTAGTTTATTTAAAGTTATGTAGCTTCTTTCTTATTTTTGGGTCTAATTTGACCGGACTAATTTCATTAGATTCACATTTTCACATTTTAATTATGTATTTTAATTTTATCTTCGCTCGTATAATGTAGATGAAATAAGTTCTGTTCTGAACAGCAAGTTTTTAATTTCATCTAGTTGGCTTCTTGGTGCTTTTGCTAATAAGGTAGTCATCTCCCACGCACCATGGTTCTAAGGTTCGAATCCTACTTTTTTTGAAAAAGATTTTTTATATATTATTATTATTAGTATTTTTATATGACATTTTAGTAAAACATGTTTGCTTGGTGTTTTTGTCTAAGTATTAAAATAGGTATTCAATCGTTTGACAAAAAACTAATAACAAATTTTCATTTGAAAAAGTACGTTTGACAAAATTATACTTATACTTGATAAATTGTCCATTTTACAAACAATTTACGAAATATTTACTAGAAAAAATGTCATTGTGCCAAAACATCATTTCAATAATTGATAATTTTTTTAATGCATGCATGTAATGCATTTGACGCTCGCTCTGCTGCGCTCCGCTTGCTTTCTTCCTGGTAACAATAAGGGTTCAATTGGGTTAGGTTAGGTTTGTTTGTAGTTGAGGAGGCCAGGCTGATGGCTGCTAGCAAGGCCACCAAAATGGAATTGCGGTTAGCCATCTGCATCGCAAAGGAGCGGGCCCAGCAGGAACTCCTGGAGGGTCTCGAGAGGGACCCATGGGGACGCCCGTACCTGGTGGCTCGGAACAAGCTCTGGAACGCAGGACGTCCCCTCACTGAGACCCTCCAACCGGAGTTCCTGGGAGTGGTCGTGGGCAAGCTGTTCCCTGGCAGTTCGGACCACGCCCTGCCTCCACCAGCGGGAGTAGTGTAAGAGAGGTAGGTGATGCACCTTTTCCCCGCGAAATCAAAAAAGAAAGGTTTGTATGTAGTAGAAGAGTTTGTAAGTAATACACGCGCGAGCCGAGCGAGAGAAGCGGGCGTGATGCGGTACCATTTCCAGCTTTTCACGAAAAGCGACTTTGGTTCAATTTGGTTCAAACAAACATCACGACACGAGGTGTTTTATAATTAATGTTTTAACAATTGAAATATTTCCTAAGTAAAACATTTGCGAAACCTGAAAGTTTGTCAAATGATTAGTTTTTCAAAGGTTGTTTATAAAATGATCTTTTGTCATACGTTTTTTATTAAACAATAGTAAACCATTAAAATATTGTTTTCTATTTAATTCTTTGTTGTGTTTTCTGTATCTCGCCTAAAGTGATGATGAAGACAAGCAAATTACCCGCCTGTCCAAGAAGTGCCCGCTTACTACACTTGGAGGTTCCATGGCTATACGTTTCAGGAAAATTAGACGCAGTCAGTGCAATGCTATTTTATACAAATAAAAGATTTATTTATTTATTTATTATTAATTTTATTGATTAACGTGAACGCACGCGAAGACCTTTAGACCTTTATATATATTAATATTTGTTGGCCATTAAAAAAGTTATGAATTGTTGCAAAATGACTTGCTCTATCAAATAATTAAACGAAATATTCAATCAATATTTCATGTAAAGGTAAATATGCGATGCTGAGATACACCCGCAAATGTAACCAAATCGCTAAATATTTACGGAGTATGTTTGTAATCAGCTTATTTGCAAAGGTAAAACCTCCAGGGGCTACGACGGTACGATCGTTTCGTAAACGGCGTAGTATGAAATATAATGAAAATACTTTTTGTAATTTTAGACGCATTTGCTTGTAATTTTTACGTACATACTCGACCGAGTAGCGAAGTGATTAGCAGCCCTGCCTCATACGCCGGGGTTCCAGGTTCGAGACCTGACCGGGGCATTCATTTGTGTGATGAACATAAATGTTTGTTCTCGGGTCATGGTTGTTGATATTTATATATGTATGTTTATTCTGGATTCCCTCCAGATCGCTGTATGGTCATCCGTAACACGAGCTCTGCTTACTTTGGGGCCATACAGTTGGTGAGTTTGTCTGGGTATTAAAAAAACATAAAAGAATTATGAATCGAGTAAGATTGATATTTTTTTTACCTTTGTATTGTTATAATTTTATAATGGTATATAAGTATGTATATGATTGCATTATTATTATTATATAATCGTATTATGTTGAAATTATTTTTGGTTAGAATAATATTGTACCAATACAATGAATCTTATATTGCATAATACTGACATTACACAATCTTAATTTCTTTGTTTAAATGTATTTATTCTTTGGACATTACTGATATTGTCAGTCTAACATTGTTGTATACTGTATTTTTTTTTAATTTGTAACGTCTGTATTATAATTATTATTTTAATATGTATTTTAAAACTTTGTAAAACCTTTTTCTATTATAATATGAATTTGAATAATTGAATTTCATCATTATTATTATTACTTGCCGGCAAACGCGCAGGCTATCAATCTGATGGTATGTGGCATCCGGGCACAGGGACATAATCGTAGATGTTATTGATAAGTATCATTGTTTTTATTGATTGTCGATTGCTGATGCGTTGCCGCCCGCAGGCTCATGTTAGAATTGATTTCGTTCCAATAGTTATACTGGCAGTTACATCCCTTTATCCGGGACACAATCATGTAAACGAGGTTGTGTGAATTGTGGTTAAAACAGGAAGGACTGTAGCGCTTCAGATCAGATCTTAAAATAAGAAACTCTTCTATCAATAATTTCTCTGTATACTATTATCATAATTATTTTGTGTTTTATGGCAATGAGCTGTTGACAATAACTATTTCTGCCAATTTCATGTATTAGTATAATAAAAGTATTAATATAATTAAAACATTTCTTTCAAGACATGTCAAAAAGCCCAACGAGATCCCAAGTTATTGTAGATACGCAACAGAAAAGTTACTATAAAAAACTTCTCATCCTCGGTATACTATAACTGATAAAAAATCATCTGAAAATCATGACATCTTTCAATTTTTGCGATTGAAAGATGTCACATCGACAAGCCAGCAGTGTCTTAATCCAGTCGACCTCTAGTCAGGTCTTATTAGATGGCTGAACTGGCTGACCCGAACGGCATAGCTTAAGCAAACATGGAAATAAAAAGATGAAGAACTGGTTTTTATTATCGTCCATGTTAAAAGCTCATTCGTTTTCAATATGTAATACACATTTTAAAATATCTCGCAAATCAATCAGATATATTGCGTAAAGTCCAATATCTAGCATAAAACAAATAGATAATTAATTTCATAAAACTTACGTGCGACATTTTAATTAGATATTTACCGAGTCCGAAGGACTCCAGAACGAGTCCGAAACTAGTCGGACCTATCCGACTGTGTACCGTGAGTAGGTAAGCCGCGTTATTTCATATCAAATTAGATAATTATTTTATTTTTAGACCGTTTATTTAGCTACTCCCGTATTTCGATGGAAAACTACAGTTGAACCAAAACCGGAAATGACTTTTATATCGAGGAAGGAAACGACTCCGGAACCGGATACTTCTAAAACACACAAACAAATAGCTAAATATGAATAATTGTTATTTGATCAGCAATCCTTTTAAAAGCTTTCAAATTAAACACTTTATTGATTGTAAACAAACTGGAGAAGATAAGTAAACAAATTCCGGCAGTTTTACTACTTATAATTAGAATGGGCCGCATGTTACACAGTATGCTATCATATTCATAAACATTAAATAATTAACCTATTTGAATCGTTTTAAAATCTAAAAGATACGTTATCAACTTAATTTGGCCAACACATTGTTAATATTTTTTGTATATATTATGTCCTAGCTGTAAGATTTCCAAAGATTTTTAAATAATTAAATAATACGTTAAAAAAATATTAGAACACACACAATGTAAACCACATTAGACTCCTGGCTGCATACTATATTTTGCACTTTAAATTGGGCAGTAATCAAACAAAGGTAAGGTTTAATTTTCTAAAATAACAAATTATGCATTAGCAAATCCATTTTGGTCTTGTTTTTTAAGCTTTTTTCCTGATCGTTGTCAACTGTGACAAATCACTTTGCTATTAGCATTCTTACCAACAACACATTCTGAGATGTCAAATGGTCACATGAAGCGCTCCTAAATTTCCTATTTGTTTAGCGAATTTTTACTGTATCTATACATTGTCTCCACGTCTCCTCCATTGTCACCTCAATGTATTTTCTTTCTGTCTTTTAAAATATGTAAACAAACAAATCAAATTCAAATCATTTATTGCACGAATATAGGTAACATTTTAAATTGTCATACAAGTAATAGCACAGCCATATTCTGCCATCGCGGCGTGTACAAGGTTTACGTTTATTATTATAATTTACTCAATTTATACATTTGTCATTTTAGTATTCATATGTCCTATAATAGCCTTTATTTAATAGAAATGATTTTAAATTATATTTGAATTCTAATAATAATTAATTCTAGTAATTTATTATATATTCTAGGGGCCATCCCAAAGAAGCTTTCTGAAAACAAATCTTTCCTTTATAGATTATTATATTTACAAAATCCTTATTGAAGATTATTATGTATAAATGCTAATCAAAATAGCGACCTAAAATAAAAAAAATATTCACATAAATTCATGATCAGTGTGATTGTTAGACCGTACGCTGCATGTTCGGTACCGGTCGGGTAACTAGCCGTCAAAGACTCCTTTAAGAAGGCTAGTTTGCATCGAAATATCCACAACTTGTTATAATCATAATAAGGACCAAGGTATTACACGTTTTTTACCTTGTAAATACCTCGAAATTACATATCTTTCCTGTTTCAAAGTAATTATATAATTTCGAGTTTGTATATAGTCGACTGATTATACAATGAAACTTTATATTTTTGAAACTATATGAAATCGAATAACTATAATATCTTTTTACTGTAGTTGTAGTTATATATAATTATATATTATAATTAATAAAAAACGGGTTCTTGGTATACCTAAGACTGGATGAAGGTAATTATAGGTATAGATATTAGGCGACACGATGTTTGTTGCGACAGTGTCAAAAACAATTAAGAAATTGCTCCAAAAATTACATTTTACTTTCCTCTTTAACACCTGATAAGGCCTATCTAGAGCGTCGTATGTCAAAAACAACCGATTTCGACGTTTAATTTAATAGCTGAATAAATCAAGAAGAATCTTAGTAATAATCCATGAAAATCAGTTTAGCTATTAATAAGTGTAATAAACACCATTTTTTCCTGTCAGTTGAGAAGTTTCTTGATATTAAAAATTATGCAATAGTATCAGGCGCAAAAGCAACTCGTGTTGAATGTTTCGCGCTGAAATCGAATATCCGTGTTTACAAAATAAACTTTACTTGATCTGATTGACTAATTGTTAATTGGTTGGAGGGTTTGAATTTCGTCACTTGATAGATAACGGCAATACGCATTTCTTTTAAATATCGTTACTTGAATAAAAAATTGCTCTAAATATTAGATTTCTACTTACTCTGCTCACGTGAACTGGAAATTTGAAAACGAGAAATTATAAAATATTTTCGTCGTATCTAAAGAAAACTGCTTCCCATAATTCAAGCGGTACCTGTGGGATACACAGTTCACCTATTGTCAAACCCAAAGCACACGGAGTCTCATTACTTATAAGAACATGTCTCGTATACGTACTTAATGTGAATGCAGCTTATGATGGTTGTAAATGAGCTAGACTGTCGTGAAAATTGTCATCAACAGGTCCCAGGTTATATTCTCGCACAAATATTGTCACCTTGTAAGATAAGATTCACGTTGGTAAATATAATAAATACATAGGTGTTCAATTAAATAAATGAATAAATCTTCAGACAAACACACAGTCGGGAAATAGTTCATTTATTTAGTCAGAGCTTGTGTAATGGGTGACTATACAACGGGAAGCCAAAATATAAACAACCATGACCCAGAAACAAAGATCTGTGTTCATCACACAAATGAAAGCTCTAACCAGGACTCGAACCTGGGACCTCCGGCGTATGAGCCAGGACGACTACCCACTACGCCACTCAGCAGTCAAAATGCCACGACATTGAAAAATAAAAAGGTATAAATTGTGCCAGGAGTTAATGATACTTATTAAATTGTGCGATCTCTAAAAAGCCAGATAAAGATTATATAATACTTATAGTAGTTGGCTTGGAGAATACATAAAAAAATGTAGTTTAGTGTGGCTACCCACAAAGATAAGAATAGTAACTCAAAACGATGATAAGTCATTTTACTTTTAGAATACAATGAACAATTTTATTTTGGTAAGCCTTTGACATTTTTTTAAATTTTCCTTACAAGATCCACCTTTAAAGTTTCTTGAAAGTTTTAAATAAATTTGGACAATACTTTATGGATAAATTGGTACCAAAATCAAAAAGATAACTTTTGTTAATAAACCACTACACGTGCAGGTATAAGTAAGGCACAAACGACAACCTCCTTTTTCTGAAGAAGATTAAAAGGATATCCCTTGTATCTGCCATAAAAACTTTAAAACACAAATATTATCTCAAAAATGAAATTTTCTTTTTCTGTTGTTTAAGTCTTCTTCAAACACATTTGGAATTGGCATAAGCTGTTTATCCAAGATACTCATATAATTACTCATTTATCCGAAATTCACAATAATTATATCTGAGAATTCTATTTGATATTGCCCCTGCTTGACGTGTTGTTAATTAACTGACTCAGCCTGGCAACACGTTCTACAAAGGTATGTGGATATACTTGGTAACTAATATTATAATTGTCTATTATGTAATTTAGTGTACATAGCAGTAGAGTTCTTCTTTATTTACTAATCATTGTAATACTTAATATATTTTCAACATGAGATTTTATTATTTTATATTCAGGTCAAAATAGGACGGACTATGTTACCGCCCCAGCGAGGTCTTATAAATGATATGTACTACCCCTAAAAAGTAACGAGCTACTTTAGTAAACCTATTAATCCAAGTTAATATATACCAACATCACATGGAAATCAGCAAGCCTATAAAGTAATAATCAAAACCCTTTAAAAGAATAAATTTTCCAAGTGGATTCCTTTAATTTCACAGAAAATACCCTTTTGGAAGATCTTTTAATATAATTAGGTGTTATTTCCCCCATTTCAAATTCTGTAACGGATTACTCCACACATTAGCTTCTACTACGTAGGTTATATTTGCGTTTAGAATGTATTTTGAAAGAAACGAAAAAGAGGGTACGCAATTTTCTCTGAATTCCATTCATTATAATATTTAAAATGGCTTCCTGGCAAAAGGTATTTTTTCGTAATGAAATCTTTACTTTTCGTGTTGAGTTAACGAGAAATTATTGTTGATGTGTTTTTTGCGTCTTCGTAAATGATATAATGTCTTTTATTGTTGTTATTTAGGCATTTATATGGGTGGCGTTGCACAACGTTAAAGATATGATGGCCGACTGGCGTAGTGGGCAGTGGCCCTGCCTCAACGACTGAGGTTCAAGTACTGAACGGTGCATTAGTTTATGTGATGAACACACTACACAGATGTTGATTCTCAGGTCACGGTTGTTTATATTTATATATGTATGTACATACTGGGTTTTCCCCAGTTGGCTGTAACGTTAACTTATAACACAAGTTGAGCTTATTTGGGGGTCAAACATTGAGTGTGTTTGTTTGGGGTTTTAGTATTGGCTATATTGGGAATGGCTGGATCCCGCGTGAACGGGTGCCGTTTGAGGGTGTTCGTCATTTGGATACTTGGGGGGAAGCAGACTTGCCGAGCTAACAGATGCAGATAAGAATAACTTTGTATAGATATAAAGAGACTCTGTAAATTTATTTTGAAAAAATAACCGTGAAGTTTCTTGCCAGTTCTTCTTTACGAAGGTTTTTCCGAACTGGTAGTAGAGTCATGTTTTATTTGACGTCAATAAGAACAAGTAATTCTCAATGTTGAGAAATAAATATTTCATTTCATTTCATTTCATTTCATATTATTATTCAATTAATTACATGTATTCCTTACCATAGCAAGCAATAAACAAGATTATTAGGAGACATATTCTTTTATAGGGTAAATAGAAATTGTGTATGACTATCGTCTGTGCTGTGAGCTAAGGCCCCCTAGGCCAAGGCTGTCTCTTACATTTAAAGTTTTTCATTTTTTACCTGACTGCACGTATTTCAAAAGTATGTTTATGTATTTCTTTGGAATGTTCCACAACCTAAGCAGTTGGACGGATTTTAACATGTGAAGTGTCAGATTCATCTCAATTGTGGGAGTGACGTAGAGGGTTGTAATATATCTTGGAATTCTAATGGGAACAGGTTTCGTACTTGGAAACAACTTCGGTTTTTTAATTTGTAAAATTCTGCAGCTGATTTAGGATTTCAAGATTTTAATTTTATGTCGTGCGTGTTACGCTTTACAAAACGTTGACTATCCACGAGTTGTAATTAATTTTACTCAAATTATTGATTCTTATGGTCCAAAGCATTTTAAATTGGTTACTAGTGCCGACAAATTCAGATATTTTAATTCATCACAGGTTACAATAATGTAGACGTAATGAATTTCTTATTTTGCTTAATCTGCACCATCAAAGCGTAAATGCACCTTAACTTTGGTTGTTTAAAAATATTTTAGGTAGACCAAGAGGACAAAAGTCAGAAGAGTAACCCTCTCGGCAGTTTTTTTGTCGAACTTGCTAAATACATGGAATAGTAAGTATAATGTGACTATCAGACAGCTAACTGTGCGTGCAGATGTCATGTCACTGCAATTTTAATTTTAATTTTAGTGTGGTCTTATGTAACATTATGAACTAAAAATCCCCATATAAATCCTATAAGGCCACATACTCAATAAAGCGATGCGACGAAACTCGACTGTGCGCAAGGAAAAAGTTCTTACTTATACAAAAAAGAAATCCAATTGGTGCATTAATCTTTAGCATATCACCAACTTCCCTGGGGTCGCTTTGATTTGAATTTGAATAAAATCTAAAATTATATATCTAAAACTTTACCTTCTTCCTATACACGTTCTAGGAACTAAATTCAATTAATAAAAACATCCAAGATTCTTCAAAATCTTACAAAGATTACATATTACGAAACGAAGTCAGAAAAAAGAAAGCCGCGTCCCTATTCTGGACACAGTGGCGAACGTCAAAACAATGTTGTTAACACAAGTTGGAGAGATTTCTTGAAACTAGAGTTGTCACAGCTAACTTCGGAGATAAATCGTAACAGCTGCACGAGCGATGACAACGGAAATACTTGCTAGTGTTGGGACAGCGGCTAGCGATATTACGGGCAGTGGGTATAATACATATTTTATATTTTATTATTGCAGCTAATTAAATATACATATAGCTTATATTCTATGATACCAAACAATATTTATATAGTAAAAAAAGTATAATACAAAATGTCTTTGAATAGTTTGGATGGGTATTGAAAATTAAATAATGTTAACCAAATATTTGAAACAAACTTTTCTATCGTCTTATATTGAACGTAAAGCTTCGTTTTTCAGACTTGTTTAAATGTTACCAAATGTTATCTTGGAAAAGAAACATATTTTCTTTATATGTTTAGCAGGATTTCAAAATTTAATTGTAATGTATATTTTATTTTTAATTTTATGTGAGTATTCATAACACATAGTACAAATACTTAATATATTTTTGGGAAGCCTTGGGGTTTTCAAATCGAGTTAAACTCTACGGCTGCTTTAATATCGATAAGAGTGCTCAACCCTAAATTGCAGGTTCAGCTTTGGAAACCAAACACATGGATTATGACATAGTCATAATAATAACTCAATTAAATCTGTATATTTATGGTCAGCTCTATATCAGCATGTGTTTGCAGTATATTAGCAGCGATTTTACGACTAGCTTTTTATTATAGATTATATTTGAAGGAATTTGGTAAGAACAGAAAATAATTCAGATGCTAATGCAAAAACGATTTCCAGTTATCACTTTTTATAATATATTTTGCACGTTTAAACTACCAAAAAGGCGATTGCTTTGTATACTGAAAACGTGTAAAATTGTTAAACTTACTTTTAACCTATATATGACGTCATCAACTAGCATACTTTTCTTAATTATGACTGATTTTAATCATGTCATGTCAATGTATGCAATATACATTTGATGACAGATTTTTGTCATCAAAGAATATTGTAGAGTTTTTCATTCCAGGACTTACAATAAACGATGTTATGCAATTTTAAAAAGAAACTACTCCGTTTCATCATATGCTGGAATTTAAATTAAATACTGGTCAGAAATCAGAAAATTTAAAATTGTTTTCTCAAAATACCTAATTTATTTTCAACTTTTGAACTACGCAACCTGGGACCCAGAAAAAGCACTGTACCAGAATAATTCGCTAGTGAAACCGCGGCAAAACGTAGAAGAAAATAATAAACATTTATAAATAATTAACAACTAAATATTATTCTCATGCAATAGTATTTGTAAGATTATAATTCAGTTATTGTAAAAGGAGCAACACTGCAAACCATTTGTATTACCAAACACTTCACAACGGTTATTCTTCAATATAATAATTTTTGAGTTAATTTTCCTAATCAATGAAATGAAATGAAATATTTATTTCTCAACATTGACAATTACTTGTCCTTATTGACGTCAAATAAAACATGACTCTACCACCCGTTTGGAAAAACCTTCGTGAAGAAGAACTGGCAAGAAACTTTACGGGTATATTTTTTTCAAAATAAATTTACAGAGTCTCTTTATGTTTATACTAATTATTATTGACTATATTATTGACTGCATCTGTTAGCTTGGCAAGTCTCCCTCCCCCCCCCCCAAATATCCAAACGACGAACACCCTCAAACGGCACCCGTTCACGAGTTAACGCGGGATATTTGAACTAGAATAACTTGAATCCTATAATTTTTAGGTTTACATATTTAATACCAATCGTAAATTATTAGTACTTCCCTCAAAACACAATATACTAAACCAATTGAAATGAACCGACAGCATGTCCTAATTGTCTATGTCAACGTAATTATTAATGACGAGTGGACTGCGACCGCAGAACTGTAAAATGTTAGTACAGTCTGCGACCTTAACTACACTTTTATTATTGAGAATGTTCTATGTTTGTTTGCTTGCAAGCGAATTGAATTTACTTTTAAGTTTTTGTTCGCTATTATTACATTTAATCTACACTCGGCAGATTCATATGCTAGGGGCAAAAATACCTTGCACATTGATCGGTCTTTTGTTGTCGCCCTGCTTAGTAGGAAACGACAACGTTACAGGGTATTTGAATGCGAGTCTAAGCTCCATTGCTCCCAAATGCATATGTTTTTTCTTGAAATTCCCACGGCATTTGGAGTTTTGTGAGTGGAACCAAAAAAGGACCTCAAATCAATTATAAATATAAAATTACTTAATTTTCTATCGGTTTAGCTTCATTCGCCATGACTTAGGAGATCAAAGCAATTCGACAACATATGCATATTTAATAACAACAACCGACAATCTTAAATGAATTAAATCCTGAAATAATTGTTACAAGGGACGCTTCAAATACTTACCTTCGTAATGGTATCCCTTGTTCTACTAAAATACTCCAGCTTAAGCTTATAACAATAATTGTGAAGGATGGCTCGGCCAATTATACGCGGCTTAAGTCCATGAAGCAGTGCTCGAGTTTTGACTTAAGTCAGGCTTAACTTTTCTAACATTATTCATTATAATAAAGGTGCCATATTTGTGGAGTCTATTCGCTTAGTAGTTAATACTAAAATCTTTTTATCTGTTTAGCGCTGCGCAAACCTAGACACTTTTTGTTGCTGACACAGCACACCATCACAAGAAACGTAGGTGCAGTTTCCATTGATGACAACATGACACAGTCACCCATTGCCTGTTTCCGAATCGAATCATCACAAGGGATAGTTTGCCATGTACAATTGTTTAAAGCTGCTTGTGCTTTCAACTGACAATTTTTAGTTTCCAGTGACCTAGACCGAACGCTTTGTCCAAGTGGCATCGCATACGTGAAGGTTGATTTCGAATTGGTAGTGCGAAGACAAAATAGTGTGGCTTGTATCCCACACAAGACCTTAAAGTGTCCACGTTTGCGCAGCATATTTCCCCTAAATCCTACCGAGAAGGCCCGTGGTTTCGACCAAGGAATTTCGATACAAAATGTAGCCAAAGCTACTTCCTGTCTTAGGAGAATGTAGCTTTATAGCGCTGTGCGTTATGCCTTATATTTTTTTGGATGTTTAATACTTTTGACAAGTTGCACTGAAGGTGCTCAAAGGAACATGAGGTAGGGCCGGTCTTGGCAGACTCTAGTGAAGCCGGGGCTGCGTGCGAACAAGTCCGCACGTAGATCGAGACTGATTGACAAATAGGTTTTTTTATCGAGATTTTAATGTTAGTGCCTAACATTTTTTTTACTGATGCAAAAATTTTAAATATCGTAAGTAAAATTTAGAGTGTTCTTACAGTAAGCATTCTTATTGAATAACAGGTTGTCAATATCATCAAGTTTATTCTGTTTTTGTGTCAAACTTCCTACATTCATATCTTTCATGCGACTGCTGCTCAATTCTTGGGTACAAATTTGGTAATTATAACGGAAAGAAGATAACATGGATAAGATGGTGAAAAACCTTTTGAAATGATTTGTTAGTTTCACACACCCGCATATTAAAAAAAATTAAAATTACCGCATAATACGTTCAGAAGTTTCATCTGCTGACTGTACGTACATGCGTTGGTATTGCAGTAAATTTGAGGTATGTTTTTTGATAGTTCACTTATTTTACAATTGTATAAGGTTCAACTGTCAGCTAAAGGTTTATTTTTTTTCTAATGTCGGTTTGGATAAATCTGAAGTGATTTGGCGGTCAGACTCGTGAAGCGTGAAATATGTATTGACTGAATGTTCTAAATGTGGGTTAGTTTAAAGAATTCTTTATTATTTATATTTCACAGCAGGTTTATTTGAGTTTGATATTTTTGGAGATATTTTAAAGTGAGATATTTATTTTATGATAAATAAATAATGTTTAATACGTCTAGAAACGAAGTTAAGGACTTTTGATACTGATAGAATTGTGGCTATCGTATGTATGACATGATTTATTTATTTTATTTATTTATTAAGATGCACCAACATCGAACATATTAATCTTACATTACATTTCTGATATGTGCACAATTTATAGGTGTATACAGCATTCACTGTTACAGTTTTATAAAACAGAAAGACATACGATAAAAATAAATAAAATTAGTTTGGTAGATATAACATTTTAAAAAATGATGAAGAAGAAAGGATAACTTTTTAAACAAAATTGCAATTTTTTCTGTTATAAAATCGTGATAAATTCTAAAAAGCAAACGTTTACTAGTCCTGTTACGAATGAGCAATAATTTAGGATTTCATTTACTTATCTTATATCGATGGCCTAGTAGCATTGGTGTTAGTCGCCCTGCCTCAGACGCCGGAGGTCCCAGGTTCGAGTCTTGGCCGGGGCATTCATTTATGTGATGAACATAAATGTTTGTTCTCGGGTCACGGTTGTTTATATTTATATATGAATATTTATTCTAGGTTCCACCAGATTAAATTCAAATATGTATTTCCTAACTTTGAACTTCTTGTTTTTGTTGAAATATATAAAGCATGAATTTACCACCAGTTCGGCAAATCCATCGTGAAGAAGAAGCGAAATAAACTTCACGAGTATCATTTTTTCAAAATAAATTTATAATAGCTCATATGTCATCATAGCATTTGTTAGCTCAGCAAGTCTCCCGAGTGCACTATATGCTCATCCATAACAAAAGCTCTGTCAACTGTGGGACCATACACTTGGTGTGTTTTAGGGTTTTTTTATTTTAAATTATTATGTAGGTAACTGTATACGTAACAAATTTGCTATATTGTAACTTTCAATTGTCCTCCAATAATATTATTATAATTATGTATTAGATATTGTTCACGGCTTTGGTCGTGTAAAATAAGAGTTCTAACCTTATTCTTTATTCAGCCTTTACTTCCATTCAAAGCACAACAAGGATGATTATTTAGAAAGTTAAAAACAAATATCATTTTTGTTAATAATTTTTCATTCATTTAGTTACGAATGCATCACAAGAAAATAATGGTGACAAAGGTGCATTGACTAATGATTCAACTCGGATGTGGTTCAGTTATTTAGAACAAAGGATACATTATAGAAACCGAAGTAGATTGGCCCTAATCCGTCGCATTATATGTCAATGTGTAGGATGAAAAGACAGATTGGTGTCTTCCCTTTAGAAGAGTAGCTACTGGAATTCGTTTGGAAATTTGGAATTCTGACGGTTATTTATTTATTTTTATGTATAATTCGTTATTAAAGCCTAGTGTTAAATAAAAAAAAATGCTTTTGTAGTTTTTACTTTACCTAAAATATGTTAAGGAATTGTAGGAAACTCGGAATACAGTGCACATAGTACACAGATCCACTAACTTATCTAAGCAAAATCTTTGAATCTACAAGCATTTAAAGTATGGTTTGAATAAAATGTAACATTTACAAAAATATATCTCATTAAAAAAAAATCTAAACCAATTTCAAAATAAATAAAATCGATTAGGTAACAGCACGTGTATACATCTTTAACTTCACACTATATCTTTGCGTGCCATTAAAGACTACTGAAACGTCTCATTTTTTTTTTATTTTAGGTTTTTTTAAGTTTTGGACAAAAGGTACAGGCGTAGCACGGGCGACAGAAGACTCAAGTCACAAAACAAACATTCGACCAGTCCTAGTGTTGGAATGAGTTTTCAGTAGTAGCATGGGTCGACCATGCGACTCTCTAGTTGTGACTTAGGCGATCTTGGCGGGATATTAAAATGAACAAATGAATTCGATTATTCCGCCAAATTGTTGTAAAATCCGTGACATAAGTCTTATGTTTAAAAACTAGTGAACTATAGTAATGCATGACAGTGTAGCGTTGGTGGAAGTAGCCTAGCCTACACCGGAAGTTGGCAGGTAGGAGTCCTGACCGAGGCATTCATTTGTGTGAATCTTTTTTTTTGGAGTCATGGTCATTTATATTTGTATATGATGAGACTGCAAAGTCTCGAATAACTTCGAAAAGTTGCTAGTCTTTTTCGTTGCTAGGTTTTTTACAGATTGCACTTTGGAGAGTGTGCGAATGCTCTTTTTCAGCTGATCGAACCTTCCTCCTTTTTCCACCGGTCAATCAGACGCAGACAGAAGTTTCACCCGTTTGTGGTTAGCGTGCCGAAGAGCCGAACTAAACGGTTCGATAGCTCTTTTTTGGTTCGTGTTGCCAAAGAGTGGAAGGATTTGCCTGCGTCTGTTTTTCCAGACAAATATAACCCTGGAGCTTTCAAGTGTAGAGTGAATAAGTACCTCTTGGACAGGCGTGTATGATCACTTTCCATCAGGTGAGATGGACGACAAACGCCTGCTAATTATTAATAAAAAATATATATATGTCTATTCTGGGGTCCCCCCGTTCACTGTACGATCATCAATAACACAACCTCTGCTTACTTTGGGGACCTATATTTGGTGTGATTTTTTGAGATTTATTATTCATTATTAGTTATTTGTAGCATTATTGTTAAAAGGTGGGAATATTTAATTTGTTCATTGGTTATTTTGTTTGTTATTGATGAACTCTGAAACATATGAACCTGCTTAAACATTTTTAGACAAATTTTACAGAACTGCAAATCAAATTAAATAGATAATTTTCCAAAGAAACTGAACCAACCTCTGGTATACCTGGTCTATTCTCGCCACGTCTTCTATAAATAAATCAAGTAGATATCAAAGACTTTGTAGATTCAATGTACCGTTTATAGCTTTTCACAAAGAGGTGACAAAGATCATAAACGTTTAAAGATAAAATTAAACCGTTGATAGTATAATTTGAAATGGCTTTCTGGATGTTGGGGAGGAATTCTAACAAGATGATTTATAATGTAGATATACAATGTTTTGACTGTTTTTTTTTTTTGTAAGAAAAAATGTATTTTTAATTTATTAAAATGCTGTGATAAATACTTTTATAAACTAGTAAAATATACTCTAGTTCGTATTTTTGTGTAGCTCAATTTTTATTTTGAAAGAGACGGCAATTCGAAATTAGTTATCCCAATAGAAGTAAAAAAGTCAATACCTATGTTTATCACAAAAACGCCGGTGCCTTTTGAGACTCGAACCCGCGTCGTCTGGTCGCTTATATTTTTTGTTTGACAAATATTTTAGATGTAGCTAGCTAATACAGTTTGAAAAGTTTAACTAGAGGACCACCTTATTAACGATGTAATTTACGTAGATACAAAAATTCCAAGTGGTTTTATCCGTCTGACTCCTGCGCACCTAGACAAGTGGTTTTTGACGAGGGAATAGAATAGTGAATGGAATGCTAAGTGTATGAAAGTAAGCTCACGAAACGTTCTATCAAAGGCATATGTCAGTTTAGCATGGTATTTGCTTTTCTATTCCATCGTCGAATACCACTTACCACTTACCATAAAACATCGCCTATTTTACTCCTGAATAAAGCGAAATAATTTTTTAAATCGATTCTATAGTTTCACATGTAAACTAATTAAAAGTTTCTAAAGGAATTAAAAATTCATTCAATTTAAGATTTCAGTGGCATAGACATCGTTGCTCCTGGATAAAGCAGCTTCTATAAATGGCAGAAATATCAATATGAGTTCCATAGTTACAGAGTTTGACAATGCAAATGTACAAACAAAGAAATCATTTTATAATATCAGTTTAGTCCCATAAATATTTCTCTAGCAAACAGAATCGTCAACAGTGTTTTTAAAGTTTCATCGCCAGATTAACGGTATAATGAGCTTTAAAATACTAAAGTTTACAATGTGCTAATTGGAAATAACGAGGCGTGTATTGGACGAAAACAGTATCATTAAATGATTTTATAAAATAAAATAAATAAGAGAAATAAAATGGTAAATTCTGTATAAATTAACAACTGTGAAGGTGTAAGTCATAATATATTTTATAGCTTATCCAAGCAAACATTTATTAGGAATTATATTATACAATTTTCGGCGTTAGTAAAGGAGCACGCGGCCGCCATGTTGAGTGACATCCGCAACCATGGACTTCATTAATCGTTGATGTTTGGTATAATGATAGTAATTATTATATCGACTAATAAAGGATGTTGCAGGCCGTAGGCCTCAGTTGGAATTGCCTCTGTTCCAGTAATTGGCTGTTTCTTCCCTCTGAATGGAACACAACCACGTATACTTGGTTATTATAGCGGAAGTACCACCTCGGGCAATATCTTAACAAAAAATACTCTACTACTATTTATTTTAGGCTCTACTTGACTAGTACAACTTATCGTGTGAGGGAGTGACTCTAGGGTCAGAGTTGATCACTCAGCATCTGGAAACCCCACAGACCAGGGGTCGGCAACCTTTTGAGTCAGAAGAGTCAAAAATTACTATTTACAAAATTATTAAGGTTTTAAAGAGCCACAAATATGTTTTAATAATAAATAGTACTTGCATAAAATAAAGTTTTTTGATTAAAAAAAACTAATCTATTTATTCGTAAGAAAATTATTTATTTATTCATATATAAGTAGTGCTTTTTCACAACAAATTAGATAATATATATATAAGTTTGGTATTTCTCGATAATCACTTATTATTTAAGTAAAAAATTAGAACAAGTAAACTTTTACGGACTAACGTCAGTGACGACGCGTGTCAGGGTTGAGGGGTGCAGTGAAAAATGTTCAAGTGGCTGAGAGATAGAAATGGTGCCTAATCCTCGTTAATCGATTCACAACGATTTTTAGATGGTTTTTGTTTATAAAATAAATAATATTTGCGTATGGAACTAAAGAGCCGCAGCTTCACATCGAAAGAGCCGCATGTGGCTCGCGAGCCGAAGGTTGCCGACCCCTGCCAAAGACCTCTGCAACAGCTACACTTGTGAAAACAAAAGGATTCGACGGCTTTACGCGCCCTCCGAAGCATGGAAACGCTCTTGACCAGACCAATAGTGAAAAAGAAAATAGAAATGCAAAAAAATTGCCATTTACATGGATTAAAGTTAATCGAAATAACTCGTCAACTAATGAATTTATAATAACTAATGAATGATTTTATAACTAGTTTATGTATAATAAATTTCGTTTTAAACTACTTTCGTGTATTATAAATATGTATATCTGAAATATTAACCACCACCTAACTTTATATCAAAATAACGGCTCTGTAATTCTAAAAGTTGGAGGGTAGTGGAGGAACAAACTGATATAAAAGTAAACATGGTGTCCATAAAGTATCATGCCAAACCATAAGTTATAAACACGTAGCAATGAGGCAAATTCCAATCAAAGCTAATTTCGGTATTAATCACCTAAACAAAAAAGGGCGTATCGTATGTAGGATTAGTTGAAGTTCCAGTTAAGCGCCGCCAGCGCTAAGCTACAAAATCCGGTGAAGTTTAAAAGGTCAATAGGGCCATAAATAAACAGTCCTTTTGAAAAAACAAGTAAACTGCAACCGCGTCTAAATATAATATTGCCAGGCAACTAAAAGGATAGCGGACTTAGCTTGGCAGGTCTCATGTCAGTGAGAAGCCTTTGTATCGTGTATTTTTAAATTTAACAGTGAACAAACAGCAATTTTGTGCCTCTTTTACCGCATTCTTCATATATAGCAGGCCAATTTCCTCAGACACTGTAGCTAGCAATATCCATTGGTTTGAAAAATTGCTACGTGCAGTACACTCAACAACCTTCGATATTTGAAATTATTTTATTGTATCTGACCCATTTAAATGGTGACTTTAAGATTAGAAGTTTACTGATCCAGCGGTTTATGTTTGCTAAGGCGTAGAATTATAACTGGCATATTTACCAGTCTATTCCTACTTTTTTCATTTATAGACAACGATTTAAAAAATAAATTGCCGTTTCATATTTAATTTTGATTGTTTAGGAACGTCAGAAAAATCCCTGAACAAGGGGCATTTTAAAGGTTTTTATCACTTATTTTATTTCAATTGAACAAGTAAATGAACATTTGAGCAATATTTGAATTCATGCTTCTAATGTAATAGCTTCATTGCCAATACTATTAATAAACATCATCAGGTTAGATTTAAGAAATAAGAGGAATTATTTTAAACTTTCGTCAGTAGCATGCAAGGTGAGTTAAGAGGGGAGAAGATTTAATTTTTTAAGCATCGTTACTCGATGACTACATCAAGACTCGATTGAAATGTAATTCAAATAAACTGGGTGTCACCTCCACGAACAGCATCCATTCGCTCAGCCGTTCTCTTCAGTCTTATACCAGAGACGTCTCAAATCATATACGGGGTGATTCACGGAGATGAATCTGTATGAGAATGTCCGAAACTTTAAGAGATAGAGTTATTATTTTAAAGAAACCATGTCATCGATTTTAAAGTTAAGAAAACTTATGTCCAACATTGTCTAATAATTTCGTATAGCACTCGGGAATCTTATTTTGTTACTAAAAGTGATTGTGTACAACAGAAAAATAAAATAAAATAACTTTGGAAACTGATGATTTAAATTAAAAGTTGCTCAGGTTCGCTTCCCTAACAGTGTACAAGTATTTACGAAAATCTTTGAATGCAGTTTTGACATGGTTTTCAAGAACATCATTATCTCTTCGAGTTTCAGAATTTCTCATAGTGACACCTTTCTCGATGAATCACCCTTTATACGTGGGACATCAGTATGTTTTGAGAAAAAAAATAAAATGTTCCGAAGGTTTTTTTTATTAAATCTTTTCAAACAACTCTCCACCAGCGTCTGTACAAAGATTCATGATTTCAAAGCACATTTTCCAGTCTGCAGCAGGTACTTCCTCAACGGCTTCTCGAACGCAGTGTGCGCATCTTCTGGCGATGAAATCTTTATCCCCTTGCGCTTGTATTAGTTATAGGAAACAAGAAAATTTATTTAAATTTAAAACATACCTATATTTTTTTGTATCGAATTTTCAAAATAAAATATTACTTGCCAGCGTTTCTTCCATAATAACTTTTTTTACGCAAATCATTCTGAGTGACCTGGTTCATAATAAAACATTGATTAATTTAATATAAAAAATAATTTTTACAAAATCACGGCGCAGTTCATTTTGAGGCTGAGTGTACTTTACCCCGCGGCGTCAATTTCGCCAGGAACTCGATGAAGACATCCAAGAGCTTTTTGTTACGTGTATTAAACGCTGATTTTTTCTGTATATAACAAAAAGAGCGTGATTATAAAAATTGAACCTTAAAGGTACTTTTTTAGTATTGTAAATTTGTTAACAGCACCTTTGTTACAATGTTATAACAACAATAAAACATAGCAATTTATTTGAAAAAAAAAAAAGTTATTTCGATTTTTGGGTTATCATCAAAAACAACTATTAGGTACATTAGAATAATACATACGAGTACAAAAGGACATTAAATATATATAAATCAGATAAAGACTAAACTTGTTTTAACTATTATATTACAAGAAGTAAAAAATATTAGAAACATATATTCGTATTAACACCAAAATCTCATAATATTATTTCTAAAAAAGCTAACATTTTGAATCCATCAGTACGATACAGAACTATCTGTACGATTCAAAGACTATGTCCCACTGTACACTTAGATGAAGTGTAACTAGATCAACTATTAAAACTCGCTTTAAAATGTAGACTAAAACACGAACCTGCAATATTGCGAAGCGCTTGTCGCATCCAGTTGTATTTGTTTTCTTTGTAGCTGGAAGTATTTATTGTTGACTTGCACCGGCGTATAAATCAGCGATGCCATGTTGGCTTATTAATATTTGCTGCTACACTGATGTAGGGTTTCGGGAAGTGACAAATTTTCATTAGTTAGTTTTTTATTGATTTATTAATTTTCATTTAATTTTGGTTCTCAAAATCGATTTATCGACTAAATTGCTATGGCGTCTATTTTTATGAATGTCGTAGTTATCCAACACCTACAACGTAATTCTTTTGAAAAAGAACACCTTAAAATATATTTTTGGTTTATATTTTTTGTATATGTCATACTGCTACACAGCAATGTGGTTAATATTTATGTAATAATTTATATATTAAAACATAACAAAATATCCAGATAGGGTACATCTCGAGGGGCGCCCCTCTGAGGGCATGTTTTTTACCCCCGGAACTACCGACAGACAACTGTATATTACTGTTGTCTGTACATTTGACCATTGCATAAACAAATGATTGTATAACCAAATTTGAAAGAAAAAACGCACTATATTTAGATTATATCAAAGAGACAACTATTTTTATCCAGTCAGTAGGTCTTACATGACATTTTGATATTAATTTCATCAAGTTCTAGGCCTTGAAAACTAGACCATGACCGAACAAAATTCGGCTTCCCCTTTCAATTAATTACTAGGTGCTAATCAACACGCTCAGTACTTGCACTCATAGATATGCTATACTCAATGCTTAATTGCTGTCTCTATACATTACGCTAAGCGAATCTATACTTTATGTAAACTACGTCTAAGCCCTTGATTTGCCTAGCGACACCTATATTTGACGTTTCTATGTGCGACCTGGTCTGGTAAATAATAACTGGCATTCATTTGGCTGTCGAATTGGCTGTTATCGCTATGCCAAGTGCTGCATGCTGGACCTGCTGGTACTTTAAAAACAATCGATGTCACTTCCAGTAAACATTGGTGTTCAAAAATGTCTTAAGTAGATTTTGCCAGGAGAGACTTGTCACTTAACTTTATAAAAAAACTTTGTACATCATTTATTTAAGTATTTTTAGATTAAATTGAACTCAGAAGAAGCCAAGACAAGTAGCGCTTAGAAGATTACTTTTTGATACATGGTTCAAGTTATTTGTGCACGCGGCTCCTATGTGTGCGTGCGCTGGCTGAGAAATAGTGGGATGGGAAGTACACGTGGTGCAAGCTCAAAGTATCTTCGGATCCCTTGTAGTGCCAATGTCCCGTATTCGGGGTGCCTACAAATGTTTGGACAACACGCAAGCCTTTTCGCCTTTAGCATGGTCCGCCGTCGTGCGAGCCTAGTGCACCGAAATGTATATTTCGAGTTGTATATTTTAAATTGAAATGTTTGTATATTAATATGTATACGTCTTGTAGGAGTTACCCTAAATAGGCATAGAAATATATTACATATTTGGACATAAACATTGTGTTACCTTTTTACATACTGAGGCGGCTGAACGGATAGGAATGGTCTTCAACAGTCTTAAAATAGCTAAAATACTAGTCCTAACCTCAAAAATATACATGGGCTGAGCTGCGAACAAACTATATGCTTCCAAATTACTAAATCCAAAATACACAAATACTGAAACTCAAAATAACCAAAGATTTTTGATCTACTCAAACTTGGTTTCGAGTATTTAACGCAAATTCCAGTCAATTAGTCTCCATTTGGACGGGAAGGCAGTAGAGTTTCCCGCCATTTATATTCCAATAGCTTTTTGAATAAGATTCTCGCAAAAACACTTAACTTCAGAATCATAAAGACCTATTTGCATTTTATAATGGTTTTCAAACTTATTCTGTTGGATGTAGAGTTTAATTTACGTTGTTTTGTTATGATCAAGATAAAATTTGTTGTTTTATGAGTCGGTTCTTCATGATAGAATTGTCTTACAGATTTTTTGCTAATGATTAATATATTACGTTTAGCTACTATATATCTTACGTAATATTAGATGACATTTTGTCTAAAAGAATTGTTAGGTTTTCTGTATAAAAAACGAGTAACGAATTATCTCAACAGTGGGCGCTGTATTGAACCTGTTGTAAACTTATATGTCATTGTCGTGAGAATGACAATTGTCATTCTGTAGAAATAAAAGATTTTTTATTATATTTTCGTAGATCTTCACTTGTTTTTTTTTAAATTATTTTGAATTAATTTCCCACATGAGTCCGAACAACACATTTGTGAACTAACAAGCGTCGTAAGTACCGTATAAATGTTGCATTTTTATTGTTGTGTGTAGTAGTTTCGATAAAACTATAAAGACCAAAGCTTATATAATAAAAAAAAATCGCAAGAAAATCTCAAGATGACAGCCGAATTTCGTTTCACAGGCGTCTATATCTAGCTATATGATAATATGGGCTATATCCGGCTATATATGGTCGGTCTATATCTATTTCATTTTTTGTTATATTAGTTTCAGTTAGAGGCATGTGTTGTGACGGTATAATTTTTTTGACATTTTAATAACCTCTCATTGATATTATTTTCTGACCTGCGATCTACCGCACTTAGATGAGTATGGATATTTATTGGTTCTCTCAGTTGACCATCATATCGTCATGATTTCCTTAATGGATATGTCACAGATGGGTAGGCGTTTAGTATCGTAGATAGGCACCGTTAATATATATTGTCACTTATTACACATAAATCCGGTACATTTCCGGTGAAACGGACGCAGGAGACCAATATTTAAATTAACATTAATTAATAACACTAGTGGTAGGCAACTTTATTTTTTTTCTTAATTTCATAACTGATGTGGTTATTAGTATTGTATTATATCTTATAGTATTGTATTGGGATATAATAAAAATAAATAATAAAATGCGTACTATTAATAGTATGTAGGGGCCACCTACTATCGGTGTTCGTTGGCTGTATACGAAAATAGTTAAAAAAAGTAACAAGGCTTTTGTTCATATAAAAGCACACACTAATGTGTGCGTGTTTGAAGGTATTATAAAATAACTACGCCTTGCTGCAGGAGCAAGCACCTCAAGGTACGCTAGTGACGTGGAAGACACAAACAAGCCTTCGTATTATTTCACAATTATTAGTGATTTTGTTTTTATAAAGTGTCATCTCGATTGTGACTTAAACAAGTCTCTCGCTCGGAGTGGGCAAAATGCATTAAAGTAAAAAAATATTACCACCGGAGAATGCCCGACCGGCCCTACCTCATGTCGCTTTGAGCACCTTCAGTACAACTTTAACAACCGGCGGACGAGCACCGGACGACAACCGGTGTCGCTTCCGAAGAAGGCTAACGGAAAAATTTGCTACAGCCATCGAGGTGGTTTTTAGTGTGTAGGTGCCACTCAGGTGGAGTCCTACATCACCCTGCAGACCGGTTGCGGGGTATGTATGATGCTTTTACCACCTCCCTCCCTGCACTTAGGCGCAAAACAGAAAAAAAACTTGTGTACGTATGTACTAAACTAAGCAGGAATTAAACAACAACAAATAAATAGAAAATTTTATATTTTATTGTGCTTCTCAGTACAATTTGAATAACGTGGGCTAATTACTCCACAAACTAATATACAATCGGTGAATTTTTGATTTAAATTACAAAAATAAACAGCAATATACAAAATAAATATAAATATTATTCACAGTAAACCAAAATATAAACCAACAACATTTAATATAAAGTAAAATAAGATCTACAAATAGTTTTGCAATCAATTTACATTATAGTTTAATAAATTAAGTAAATTTTATAGCACCAGAGATAAACGTGGGTACCACAAAATCATGATAGTTTCAGAATTTGTTTTATTCAAGATGGATTTTTTGTTAGTTGATGATATGATTACCAAATTCGACTTACTAATATTATTTTAACTTCATTACATTTTGTACATTATCTACATTACCAGCAAAAAGATTTACAACTCTTAAGTTTTTAATTTTATTTTACAGTATGTACTTTCTCCGCACATTTGACATGTGCCCTATTTTTAGGACTAGTTTGAAACAACTACTCATTACATCTAGCTAATATTTATGGTCTCAAGAACTTTGTATAAAATGTACAGACAACTTGTACTTTAAAGATTTGAAATAATTCTATTAGAAACTACTTAGTGACATAGCAACTTGGTGTGATCTCGAAAAGGTAAATCTACAAAGTCTTTATTAATGATTTTGTACAGTTTGTAAAAAAGTATCCTCTACAGAAGTTCTTATAATAAGAATTAATTAAATTCTTTATTGTAATTCACTATTACAAAAGGCAAGGAATAATTGAGGCCGTCGGGTTTAACTCATTGGTAAATAGGCCGTTACGTTTCTCAGTGTCTTCACTCTGTTAATTTGTCTTTTACGCGATATCACTTAATCCTTATCAGCACTATGACTCGATTGATTAAAATCCACAGACGCATCACTATTTTTTCATGACATAGGAATCTCAGCTGACAAGCGATGTCTTGACGAGCCCCGCGTACCACACGTGCCACACGTGTTATTGCTGTATCCAGAGTCCGACCCAAACGAGGAATCACCGCTCGGAGGCTTCGGTGACGCTCTTGGTCCTCTCCAGCAAGGAATCCCGGGTAGTTCTCCTCCAGGCCAAGCTCCGCCCGTGCCCACTGGCATGGAGTTCGGAGGCCGTGCTCCAACAGTCCCAACTTGTGGGTAAAGCCTTAGTAAAGCGTCTAACAAGACTCCTTCATGGAATTCGGAAGGATCTGGAGGATGGATATGTCTGGGCATTCTGTGATGTGCTCGTCGTCTATCCAAAGATTTCGGCCTTCGGTCTAGCCTTTGTGGCCGCACGCGATGCGGCAGCGACTGCGGCGCTGGCGGTCTTGAGCAGTTCCTACACGCCGGTGCTTCTCCTACTAAACTTAACTCGTCTTCGGCAAAGTGGTCATCACTGTGCAGAGAGTCATCGGATCGGTGGGGGAGTTCTTCGTATAGAGGAGCACCACAAGTGTCCCCTCCGCAACTGTTGCCGCCTCGCCACGTGCCACCCGAGCCACAGACAAAGACACGACCAGGGCAGTTTTGTCTCTTTGTTTCGACCATCTGAAAGCAAAATTTTAATTATGGGTTTGTGATAATCGTATGATGTGTTTTAAAAGAAGCTACAATGAAAATTCATGTTATATTCATTTTCTTAAGTACGTCTTAAAATATTTTTATGTTTTGTTTATAATTTTTTTTTATGTGAGAGCTTTACTCTTGTCGTTTAAATGTCACCATTCTTATCTATTCCCTACTTTCATTTTAACTCCTTCATACAATAAAACGTTTACATATAATCTTAAATTAATGAAATCAAATCAAATTATATACCTCTAGCTGTGGCTCCATATCTGGCCGATGTGGCAGGGGCGGTCTTCTCGGGAGATCCTGCAGGTCTTCGTACAGCGGCGCTGGCGGCGGAATCCTTCTCTGCGAACCAGAACTCTGCGACGGAGCCGTCGACTTCGAGGGCATCAGGTTCGATACTTTTCTTTTATGTCTGTTGAAGAAGAAAATTAGCAATTTAGTTACTGGTTTAAATATATATTTTAAAAGAGGTTTTATAGGAATTGGCAGCTGTGGTTTTTAAATTCACTAAGAGTTCTAAAAATTACAGTACCAAAAGAAAATATTTGTCTTGCTAATTCGTTATTATACAGTATAAGGACGAACAAGAATCATTAAGTTTGTTAACGTGTCATAAATTATGTATGCATAATCATCTATGATGTTAATTAAATAAGTGTAAATTTCAAACTTTTAGATTTTTACGAGCCAAAAAAATTAACTAATTTGGAACATTAATATATTGTACTCTGCTTCCATCCAAAACTACCCTTTTAAAACGTTTCTATAGAGACCAATCATAATTCATGTCCACATCTGCGTAGTAACATTTAGAATAGGATTTTCAAGACAGGCTAGAAATTACACGTCCATGATTAATCACCGCATTCTAGTTCTCAGTTAAGGATCTCTCTGTTTATTTGACATCAAGTTAGTTATCTGGTATGATATACGATCGCTCCTTTGGCCTTTAATCATCATTGCTTTGACATCCAAAATTATGCAACGTATTGTGATGTGCGCGAAGATTAGCTTTTAGGGAGATACTCGCGAGTAAATTTTATATCTAATAGTTGTTTCGAGATGATGAATAGTAGTTCAGGGTTGTTCTAAAGGATAAGAGGATTGTTTAGTTTGTTGGTCATAAAACTGTGGGGGTAATTTATTGAAGTAAATAAACGGTGCTTATTTTATGTGGCTGTCATCTTAATTTTAGATATTGGTTAGTTTAGTGGTGGTTGATTTATTAATTTTAAACGTTTACTATTATACTTTTAATAAATATTATATTGTGTAGAAGGTGAATTTTGAGCTTTTCAAAATATCCATATTCAACATTTGTTTTTAAAAAATTTGTGTCTTTGTGATGATAAGTCATAATTGATAGAAACAGGCGTTAACTTGCGGAAATCCATTGCAATTATGAAATTGACGACCCAGCAGCGTAGTGGTTAGTGGTCCTGCCTCATACGCCGGAGGTCCCAGGTTCGAGTCCTGGCCGGGGCATTCGTTTGTGTGATGAACATAAATGTTTGTTCTTGGGTCATGGTTGTTTGTATTTATATATGTATGTTTATTCTAGGTTCCCCCCCGGTTCACGGTATGGTCATCCATAACACAAGCTCTGCTTACTTTGGCGCCATACAGTTGGTGTGATTATCTGGGGATTTATTATTATTAATTACTACACTTCTTCCACGACAGCCATAATATTATATATGGCATTTATTTGCGGTGCACTTCAATAAGGTATATAAAATAAAATTGGTTATCGTTTATGTAAAAAAATTAGAGAAAAATGTAAGTGACTAATATACCATATTTGATTATATAAGAAATCTGATTGACGGAAGGAAAAACGTATCAAAAAGCACCAAGATTGTTCTATTGTGTGTCTGAGATCATACGAACTAATATTTCTTTAACAAACCGCTTCGCATAGTTGAAATTGTTCCTTACTTATACTCATAAAACTCTTTACAAAACTGAATTTAATAGTTTACAATAATAACAGGAATGCTGCGTCCGCTTCTTAATCACAAAAGTTAAATAAATCGTACCTAAGTATTCTTATTTTCTTTTATGCTTCCATTGAATAGAATCTCTATTTTATTATTTTCGAATTGTGCGGTCTGATATTACGAGGTTGAAAGTGTGTCTATGCTTTTTGATTTAATTTTAATAACTGTTAAGTTTGTGTGGATATGCCGTCTTCAAAGTTTATGTTATTGTAAATTTGCATTAGAAGTTTGTTTATAGAAACCGCAGTGTCGATAAGATAAAAAGGGACGAGATATATGCAAAGGGATGTACTTATTCTGGAATTAAACTCTAAAACAGGTGCATTAATATTTTTCTCTTGTATATTTATTAATTGTGGTATCTAAAAGAATAAATAAAACCGCCTCGCAAACCAACTATTATGGTCTACTAAACTCACTGAAAAAATATTCCAGTTTAATGAAGACCTGAATGGATCTTGCTAGGAATAGACAAGTACAATGACGCAAAAACCAATAACATCAATATATTTTTAAATTTTTGTTGTAAAATATAATAAACCTGTTATATCCACACAACAATATCTATTAAAGGGCGATTTTTTTCACCATCAACTCAATTTTTTTTAACCGATTCAAATATTAATGTATATTGATCCTTTCAATTATAATATCGCGTACGGCGTCATTATAAACGTATTAGGGACGCTAATTTCATAATATACAAAAGGCAAAGAAAGCAGATGTTTGTTCGTAGAAAAACTCAGGTAGCGAAACCGAAGTTTGGATGTTTTTATTAAAATTTTGACAGCGGGGATAAGTAAATGCGTGTTTGTGGTTTCATTTTGATTCGGGTTGTTCAATTGTTATTTTTTTGATTATGTTACGCTCTGTTTGATTTCGGTTTCCGTTTCAAAAATATTTTCTTTAAAAATTTGACACCATTAAGCAAAAATATTGCGGTTTTAAAATAACCTAATTCGATCAAACTTCAGACTTTTTGTGGCGTTAATACTAGACTTCTTTGATAAATATGATCGTGTATTCCAAATATAATTTGTAAATTTACCCATCAATGACAAACCTGTGAAACAATTCTTTAGAATGTAACGAGCACTATCTCTTATTTATGAGTATTATGAGTACTTATGAGAGTCTTATGAGATACTTATGAGTATCTTGACCATACCAAAAAATTATCAATTATTGACGAGCATTTGCACTTGAATACACTTTATTACAAACCTATAGACAAAACATGCCCATTAGCATCCGGTCTCGATTCTTTAGTAATATGCGACATGGCAAGTCTTGTCGCCCACCCACGCTTGAGTTTATTCATACTAAGGCTTTAGAGAGATTTACACCTGCCCCTAAAAGTGCAATTATGAAATATTAAAGCCAAATTAAAAAAAAAATGTATATTAATAATATGTGTTTTGCGCGTGGGCAACTTTTTGCATTTTACTGCTCCGTATATAATATTCGAAGTCAGCCGGTCAACTTTAAATGATTCAGTGACGAATGGGTTATTACTACAATTTTAATTATTATTATAGTTTTAATTATATCAATATCACTTATTAGCACATTCCACTTAAAAGAAAAAACGAATAAATAAAATGGGGAAAAGCTATTTAAACTAAGGCTTTATTTGGCAAGTACCAGTATCCCAAATTCAAATATTTATTTCTCAACATTGACAATTACTTGTTCTTATTGACATCAAATAAAGCATGACTCTACCACCAGGATTCAGGAGCCATTTGTAGGCGAATACTTGAAAACATGCACTACAGTTATTAAAACCCACACAGGTTGATTTTATTAATACATTCTCTCAGATAATCTGACAAAAATAATCGTAAGTAAAATCATAAAGCCAAACGACTATCTTTAATCTCATTTTTTAAGACAAAATCTACTTTTATTATCTTTTCTCTGCAAGAAAATTTCATCCAGAAAAGTGATCTTTAGGAGCTTTTATTGAAAGGTCAAAATTCTTAGATACTAAGTTGTGACTTTAAACCTTTTGAAATAGGGAGGGAAACTTTCGTTCCATGTCGATAAAAGTAATGCGATAAATCAACGTATAATATGAACAAACAGGTTGCCACGAACGTTATTGTATAAGTTTGTACCCAAGAATAGCTTATCGGTTAATGAACAATTGTATTTTGTAAAATTATTTAAGTTTGTATAACCATACAGAATAAAATAGCTAAAAATAAAATAAAATTAGCTCAAATTTCTTAATTTCGATAGCAAATGTATAAAAAGATACACACTTTAAATGCAATTTCCCTTCATGCTCGACAAATTAAAAGTCACATTTAAAAGTCTTCAACTATGTTAATTATAATCAACTTGACATTTTCATTCGTATGCCTGGATGCAAATTACAATAACAACACGACGCGCGCCATTTCACGGAGACATGACATTTTGTCGATAAAAACCACAATATGAAATCGGTCGATAGATCAGGTTACTCGGTTCCAACACTTCGGTTGTTCGCCCGTTACTAACATTGACCGACATATTGTTACGTTGATTGACATCAATGTATATTGATGTTGACAGAGTACGCGTGATAATTAGGTGTGATGTAGGTGTTCCGTACGAACAGGCTAGGCGTTGTTCCTTTTTTATATGTAGATAAAAATCTTCGAGATGTGAAGACAAAAGATTCATTCATGCGCAAGGGAAGAAACGGCTTTTAGATAAAGTTAAATTACCCATAAAAGTATAAGATGAATCGCCTTAGAATAATAATTTTCGTATTATTATTTAAAAATAAAATGTTTGTTTCGGATAAGAGTATTAAATATAAATTTTATTTCTTGTATAAAAGGATGAATATGAAACTCGTATCATTTTTTGGTAAATTTCGTCTATATTCAATGTTTACTAGCTCAAGGAAACTCATAGTTACACTCAAAATTTGATATATATATTTATTGTATATATTAATTAATTAACTTCTTATAGATTTCAAGTTTATAGATTAAAAAAACAAAAACTGTTTTTTTTATTTACAACATTAAAAAAGTTTTTTTTCAAGACGGAACCACCGAAACATGTCTAATCCTTTCCGTTCCCAAAGGGCGATAGTTTCCCACCTCTGTGGTGGTCTGATAAATAATACTGTACACTAATTTTGTACACATGGATGGCTGCGGTGGTAGGGGGCGCCACGAGGTGTCAGAATTCTGAGTACCTACATAGTGATGGGGTTTATCGATAAACGAACTTAAAACATTTTGAATTAGTGCTCTTGGAAGTTGTAAATCACGGTAATTATTACTCATACATATTTTAGGCAGTTGGTTAAAAACTAAGATATAAGATTTTAACATCTTTTTCTAAAAAAATTTAAGAAAAAAGTCGTTACTCATTTATTTACTCGACTCATATTTTCTATATTATAAATATTACGAAATAATAAAAACTCAAGAAATTAGAACCCTTACGTAATAATTATACAGGCTCATTATAGACCATGGGTTATAATAACATCGATAGCTCGTTCAACTATCTCGCCCATCACTTACCTAAACTCTCAGAGAAAACTATTTACTGTTACCACGGGACGTAATGTAACCTTATTGTTAATGGTGTAAGGGTGATTATCCCTTATAGCTTGTAAGGCTTCGAGTGTTGTTTCCACAGAAGTGTTAGAAATCCCGAAATCGGATGAGGCGCGATACTGACAGGTTTTGGTATTAGTTTGTGTACATTTATTCAGTCGGAATTGGATTATGTTACTAGTTCGAATCAGACCGGCGTCGGTTACGGGATTGCATAGTTAGAAATGGAATAATCCTATATACAGTTTTTTTTATTAGTTTTGTGATGTTTTTTGGAAACTTATGAGTATAAAGATACTAAATTCAATGATTTGTAACACTAAAATATAGGAAACCTTAAAATTAATCGTGAATAGCTGCAGTAGTTTGGAACTGAAACGCATTAATTTTCCTAAAATTTTACCTGAAGAACCATTTTATATTCAAAATCAAATGGAGCTAAAATTCTTAGTTATAAATAGAAAATCAATTTTCCAAAGTTCTCATGTTTAAAAGCAATGTAAAATGTTAATAATTAAGTTCAATCTAACGAAATTTTTTTGGTTATCTAACCTACTAAACTATCTTACCTATCATATAATACTAAAACTAAAAATAACATAGCGTAATTTTTAAATGACGTGGGGCACTAAACTTCTGTCAAATTCTATAAAATAGGCTTCTACCAGCTATGCTGATAATTTGATTTGTTTTTAAAAATAACAACTAACATAGATCGGTTATAGACTACCGGTGAAAATCGTGTTCGCTTCCTCAAAACTCTTTTTATTCTGTATAGAGTAAACTATGACAAATCTTAACTCCCCATACAAGTGCATGATAAAACTTTTCTATTACAAATAATTTCTACGGATCTTTCAAAAGTATCCAATTTCAAACTATGCCAACGCAATAACATGTTCTTACACTGAAGTAGGTCCATATCTGAAGTTGCCGACTATTGCAATACTTCGATGCAGTTTCTAACTTCGTACTACGGGTTAGTCGAGTTTACAACACTATAAAGACTTAATACATATTTTATAAAGCCACTATGTAAATATATCACTTTTAGCTCTGAATTTATGTTCATAATTTGTATGGATGAACTAGAAATTTAGCGAAATTGTTTATCAATTAATGTAGTTTAAGTGACATATAAAATCCAAGCTGTAATTCTTGTGGAAATATCATTTCAATGCCTGTACCTCGATTAGTACAGACGTCCAAGAATGGGTCTACAACTATTGGCAAAACTTCCTATGTAACAAAAATAGCTGTAAGGTTGAGTCTGTCAGAATATTATTACAGGGGAAAATCAACCTTCGAAAATCAAACGTGTAAGTAAACTTCACTCACAGGGATAGGCCACATTTTTTGGCCATTTGTACAATAGTACAAATAATTATATGTGTTCATATAAACAATAACTAATAGTTCGAAAATAACGTGTTTAAAGTTTATTTTCTTAATGTATTATTTAGATATTAAAGGATTCTCTCGGTCAAAACACAAGATTTTCGTTAAATTTCATAAAAAATTATCATTTTGTAACATAATTTTTCATATCTCATGGTCAATTAGTTTTAGGCGCCATCAGTCTTAGATTCTTAGATCTTTATAGTTGACAATGATTTCCGTAAAACGTAATTACTAGTATGATGATCACAATATCTTGTTAATTTTAACGACTCTCATTAAAAAGGATACATAATATAATAAATAAGTACAACCACGAAAACATTAAATGCCTTAAGATATTTCGCAACCATGCGTGAAATACTTCCACCATAATACCAGCTCGGAACACGAAGAAATTGAGTTATTATGCAAATACCTATTGTATGCAAATTACCAATAATAAGTACGACTTTGAAATCAACGCTTTTCGATTCGTTTACCATAATTAGATAGAAACAATAGGTCTTAATAAAGATGTTCGACCATATACAGTATCAGATGAGTATCCGTTACTACCCGTACTGATGCGTGGATGCGCGCAGGACTTGGTTTTTTACTGTACCTATTATTATTAGGGTCTTTACATATTGTTGTATTTACATAGCACTGAAATATTTTTGTTGCGGCATTATTTTAGTTTCAGAACGCGAATCCTACAGAACATCAATCACTACAAATTTATGATGATAAAACAATTTAACCAAAAAGTTAAAATAGATGTTTTGCATAATTATTTTACTAATCTTATCAAAGGGAAGTGACAAATTAAAAGCCCCTTTACAACAATTGACTTATTGGGCAAGCAACTTTAGTTGATTCGGTTCGCAACTCTACCACAAACTTAAAATAGATTTGGGGGTCTAGTCAATTGGCAATCTAATATAGCTATATATATCGCGATATCTTCAATACAGTTTAAGCGTTTTCTATAGCGTTAGCGATATTAGATTGCAACTTGGCTAGACCTTTTGGTCTTCTTACCGTTCTCGGTCAAGTGAAGAAGCTTCTTTACACTGGGAAAATGTAAAATTTATTCGTGCTATTTGAAAAACAAGTCTTTATTTCTAATTGTACTCAGAGCCTTATTAGTTATTCTTATTGTTGCGCGGAAAGTCCGGCTGATTTATGTACACGATTAACTTTTTTCGTTTCATAATGATGTGAAGAAAGATTATGAATTTGTTAATTATTGTAATGTGGTTGTCTTGGATTGTGAGCTAATTGCAGTTATAAAACATGTAATCCGCGAAATATTAATGCATGTAATAGCTCGCCGTAGGTCGTTGGACATATAAAAAGTTAAGATAGAGTTTGTAACAAAAAGTTTAAATAAAGAACGGCTGTTGTAGGACTCTAGATTTGTGTTTCTTTTTTTACTGACAGTAAAGCAGAGTTGTTGCGCGTAGTTTTGTTGCGCCGGCTGGAGAAGATGCCGCCGTATGTACCCTTTGGCCCCGAAGACACCACGACCTGACTAACCACGGAGTGACACCCGACTTGATCGAGTGCAGGTTGGAGCGCAGTGAAAACAACACAAATCTTCAAAGTAGGAACGTTTATTGCGTATACAATTAAACCTTAAGTTTAAATAAGCCTATGAACCGCAATCGTTCCTGTAGTTCAGCTTCTTTCTTCAGACCTCTTCACTGGCCTCCGGATACACCGAACAGCGCTTATGTGTTATTGGGTCTTCACTGGCCTCCGGATTCACCGAACAGCACTTTCTTTCTTCTAACTGGAAGCTTCTGAACTTTTCTTCTTAGACTTTTTCTTTCTTCTTATTAGACCTTTTCTTTCTTCTTATTAGTTGTTGTTTTCTTGCTTGTAGGCACCGAACTGACTTCCATAGCTCGGCGTGCGCCTTTTATACAAATTTCGCCCTAAATAATTCCAGCGCTCTGATTGGCTGGCGCGTTTGTGCAATTTGCACCTAATTACACTTAAGTTTTACTTGGATTCTAAACTTTACATCGAATTATCTTTCAAACTATTAATAAAAACTATTACAATATTATATTCAAATTATAGAGCAAAACGATTCCTATATGTTTACATAAATATCAATTTGATAAAATTAAATACAAAAAACTTTCTAGAACAAAGACTACCTCAAAACACCGTTTGCGCCGGCAGACTACTTACTTAGCCTAACATTGTACCTAAGGCGAAACGGTTACAAACATAATTTTATCATTTTACATTATTAAAATATGCAAACATTCTAATTATAATTAGATTTTAACATAATCAAACAAGATATAACTACCAATTAGGAACATATACAACAACAAAGGTTTTCTCGTTATTTCTCTTCAAATACGTAAAACACCATGAAAATAATTATTACATTTCAATAAAAGAAAGCAATTTACACATTATTATCAATAAACCATAACAATAAACCCTATAATTACGTAGTTATTCAACGAGAAAATATCTAACCATAATACGTCATTTATTACTTCAAATGCGTACTTTATTATATGAACCTATATACAATAACGTTATATCTACCATTATCTACCTAATCTGATAAGAAATAACCATAAATTTACCACAATTATGACAAATCTGAACAAATCAGTATTTTACAAATAACCTAGGTCTAAATTCCATCTAAAACATACATAAAGCTTCTCATATTATGCTTATATTGTACCAATGAAATCTCTAAGAACTTTATTAAACACAAACATCATCAATTCAACCATAAATCAACGTTATCAAAATAGAATTCAAAATATACCTATACCTAGGTTCCTATAACATCATAATTTCCTATAAGAATCTTATTAGTACTTGCTTACGAGGACGGGCGCAAGTAGTGAGGGCGTGGACTAGCGTTATTTACAAAACTATTTGAATGGCTATGTCCCTATTATGCCGAATCCATTTCATGATGCGTCGCTAACAGTCTCCCCCGCAGTGCGTAGCACTCCATCCTGCGGTTGCGACGTTGCAGCTGGAACCAGGATGACGACCCGTCTCGTTGGCCGCCTCAGGATCCCCCATGGTGTCTGCACGTCCAGAACTCGAACTCTCCCATCAGGTCCAGGGTAGACTCGGTGAACTCTTCCTCTCGGCCAGGTGTTCCTCGGCAGTGTTGCGTCGACGACCATGACAATGTCGCCAACGCGCGGATCCTGCGTTGCTGCTCCGTTGACCTTCTTCGGCAGCAGGGTAGGCAGATACTCCTTGATCCACCTGTTCCAGAAGTGATCCGTCAGCCGTTGTGCCGTCTTCCACGTTGCCCTTCCGACGAGCTCGATGTCTGCAAACTCTCCAGGCGCCGGTGCTCCACAAGATCTGCCAAGTAAAAAGTGGTTCGGCGTTAGAGCTTCCTCGTCGTCAGGGTCTACGCTAACGTGGGTGAGTGGCCTCGAGTTCACCACGTGTTCGACTTCGGTCATCAGTGTGTGTAGGACTTCCTCTTGTGGTGTCCTGGACTGCAGCACCGTCGTCAGAGCCGTCTTCACCGATCGTACGAGCCTTTCCCAAGCGCCGCCCATGTTTGGACAGCCAGGTGGTATGAACTTCCACCGGGTTCCCTCTTGACTCGCTGCCTTTTCCAATTCTCGGTGCGCTCCGACGAAGTTGGTCCCGTTGTCGCTGAAGATAATCTTCGGCATTCCCCTTCTTGACGCCATTCTTCGCAAGGCCATAATCATGGAGTCGGTGCTCAATGTGTTCGCCAACTCAAGGTGCACCGCTCGTGTCGTTAGGCATGTGAACAGGACACCCCATCTTTTCTCTGTTCTTCTCCCGATGTTGACGTTCATGGGCCCAAAATAATCCACAGCTGAGCAGCTAAACGGTGGTCGATGATGCCGTAAGCGCTCGGCGGGCAGGTCTCCAACGGGTGGGATGATGGGTGCGCCTCTGTGGACCTTGCACCACTGGCATTCATGAACGATCTTCTTCGTCGTAGTCCTAAGGCTCAATATCCAATACCTCTGTCGTATCTCGTTGATGACTGTCATTGCATTCCCATGATAGAACTTCCGATGATAATGTTCAATGATCAGTCGGCTTATCTTCTGTTTGCCATGTAGGATGATCGGGTTGATCCTTCTGCCCTCGATGTGGATCTTCCTTGCCCGACCTCTCAGCCTTAGGATGCCATCGTCATTCAAGTACACGTCGTATTTTCGCAGTGGGCTTGACTTCTCTAGGATTCTTCCGTTCTTCAAACAGGTAATCTCGTTGGCGAAGCTCTCGTTCTGGCTTCGTTTCATCAGCTCGTTTTCAGCTCTCTGCAAATGTTCCTCTTCCAGGGGCAAGTATTCTTTCTCGGTCCTTTTCTCGACCGACACTGGAGATTGAGTCTTCGCTTCTGACCCTCTCTTTTTCTGTGGCTTCCAAGGTGCGTCCTTTTCTTTTCTTCTTGCCACGTTCACTTTTGCCGCCTCTTTTGTTGACCCATTCTGAGCGAGCTTCTTCATGATCTCTATGAACTGGAACACGCGTGCCATAGTTCTCAATAATCGCGTCCAGCTTGAGAATCGTTCTGGGTCTGGTACCATATCAGCCATGACCCGCGTCGCGCCGACCACTTGGAGGTTCTTCTCTTCCCCGGTGACTTCTTCACTCCCCTCAAATCTTCGCTTTGGCCAGTCTTCTTCGTTGCCCCGCAGAAAGGTGGGACCGTTGAACCATCTTGCGTGGTGGTCGAATTCGCTCGGAGTCCCTCTGGTAGCGTCGTCTGCCGGGTTCTCCTTGGTTGGGACCCAACGCCAGTCTTGAGGATTCGTCAGCTCTTCCACTTCTGCGAGACGATGTGCCACAAACGTCTTGAATTTGCGGGGGTCTGATTTGATCCACTGCAAAACAGTGCTTGAATCTGTCCAGAATAGCTGCCGGGTGATCTTGAGTCCCATCTCTTTCGCAATTGTCGTCGCTAATCTGCTTCGCAAAACAGCGGCTTGGAGTTCTAGCCGCGGGACCGATATAGGCTTCGCTGGTGTGACCCGCGCTTTACCGGCGATTAGCGCGACTTGGACTCTTCCATTTGCATCTGTTGTTCTCCAATAGATAGCGGTGGCGTACGCTTCTTCGCTCGCATCGCAAAAAGTATGCAGCTCGCCCTCTTCTTGCCTCGGTGAGATGCACCTGGGTATTCGAAGGTCTTTCAATACGGACACTTCGTTCACGTATTTGGCCCAGGCTGCTCGCTGTTCTTCCAGAATTTCGTCATCCCAGCCGATCTTCGTGCGCCATATGTCCTGAATTAGCTTCTTTCCCTGAATTAAGACTGGGGTAGCAAGGCCCAGGGGGTCGAAGGTGGACATCACGGCGCTGGTGACTTCTCTCTTCGTTGGCGTCTTCTTGCCTTCGAGTATGTCTGCGCTGGTATTCCGGAACCCGACGTTGAAGGCCAGCAAGTCTTCTGCCATCAGCCATCTCAGCCCAAGGGTCTTCTCTTCAGCAACCAGTTCTGTGCTGTCTTCTTTGAGCTGATCTCCTATCCCGTCGAGGATCTTCGGCCTGTTGCTGCTCCATCCCCTCAAGTGGAAGCCTGCCTTTGCATGGATGCTCTGCACCTGATGCGCGATCTTTCTTGCATCTTCCTCTGTGGCAAAGCTCTGCAAATAATCATCCATATAGTGATTCTTCTCGATAGCTTCCACTGCCGCCGGGTAATCTTCTCTGAAATCTTCTGCGTTCTTGTTCATTACAAAAATCGCCGTAGACGGTGATGAAGTCGCACCAAATACCACTGAGCACATTCGGTATTCGTCTGGTGTCCCATTTCTTCTGTCGCCGCGCCACAAGAACCTCAGGCTGTCGCGGTCCTCTTCACGCATCTGTACCCTCAGGAACATATCTTGAATGTCGGCGACGACGGCGACCGGCTTCTCTCTGAATCTCACAAGCACCCCAAATAGCGATTGCAGAAGATCTGGTCCCGGCAGGAGTGCGTCGTTCAGGCACTTCCCGTCAAATTTGGCAGCAGCATCCAGGACTATCCTTGGCTTCTTCTTCACGGGATGCATTACCGCAAAATGCGGCAAATAAAATGTTCTTCCAGCGGTCGTTGATACTGGAGCCTTCTCTGCATAACCATTTTCTATCAGCTTCTTCATCTGGTCTTCATATGACGTCTTCAGGGTCGCATCCTTGTCCAATTTCCTTTCGATCCCAATAAGACGTCGATGAGCTTGCACGTAGTTGTTTGGGAGGGTTTCGTCTTCACTCTTCCACAGCAGCCCGGATTCAAACCTCCCCTCTGGAAGGCGCTTCGTCGTTGACTGCAGGACCTCAAGCGCTCGTTGGTCTGCGTCGTTGCTCGGGCGGCGAGGCTGCACTCCGATTGATTCGATGTCGAAGTGTCGCCGCACCAAGGCTTCTGTCTCATCTTCTTCGATGAGTCTGCTGTGGTTGACGAACTGTACTGGTGACGTCTTCCCGTTGTGACGCCCATGGAGGACCCATCCCAAGCTCGTCAGTGATGCAACTGGATCGGACCTTTTCCCTTTCTTCAGTCTTCTCGTGACGATGAGACCCCAGTTGTCTTGCCCGATGAGAAGTTTTGGTTCTTCATCTTCATATAGTAGTTGACCTTGAATGCCTTGCAGGTGCGAGCATCCTTGGATGACACCTCGATCCACACCTTGTCTTGAGAGCTTTAAACTGTCGATTGTTCGAACTTCAATCGTTTCCTTCTTCTTACGATGAGCTCCCTTGATCTTGACACTTATCTTCTGCGAGTCGCACCTCTTGATTCCATGTTCTCCAATTGTCTCGATAGTTATCGGACTCGCCTTGCCTTCAGCCCCAATCATCTGCGCCACCCCAGCATCCAATAACGTGACTGTTGACCCCTCATCCAGAAGGGCCAGTACGCGTGCTGCGCCCTTCGGTCCATACAGGTCCACTGGGATCATCTTCAGATACACCTGCCCATAACTGGCAGTGTGCACGGAGGTGACGACTTCCTTGGGCTCTTCTCTGCGACTGGAGACATTGCAGCGGGATTCTTCTCTATCCCCAACAGCTGCTGGTGGACGGCTTTCTTCATGAAGACTGGTGTGGTGCCATCTTCCGCACTTCTTGCAATCTGCTGCCCTGCAGGTCTTCCTTGAATGTCTTCCTCGTAGACACCTGAAGCATAAAATTGCCTTCTTAGCCATTTCGTACTTTTGACTAAGGTTTGCTTCTTTGAACTTCTTGCATTCGTAAATCCAGTGTTCGCCGTTACACACTGGACACCGATTCTTGCGGGGGTGCTCTTCATTCCCCTGCACGTAGTGAACCTTCTTCACTGGTCTTCGCTCGTGGCCCCATGATGTCTTCGGTGGTGCAGATCGCTGACGGTCTTCTTTCTTCCAGGATACTTCAGGGTCGGCTATTTCCGCGTACCATTCGCTTTCAGCCTCCAGGAATGCGTTCATGACTTCCAGGTCCCGAAGTTCTTCGTCAGGATTCGTCCTCTTGTATGCGATCCACCGGTGTTTCATCGTAGTCGGCATCTTCGCAATGAGGGCCCTCGTGGTTCTAAGGGCATCTAAGTACTTGCTTGCCCCCATTGCCTTGATCGTGGCCACGGCGTTCCTCACGTGGCTGTAGAACGTGCTCACGTCGTTCGGATCCTCTGTGACCCGTGGCAGGTTCTCCAGCTTCTCCAGCTCCGCAGTTGCCAGAGCTTCGGGTCTTCCGAACCTCAGTTGTAGCCCCCTCATGACTTCGTTGGGATGCTCCGCCGTAAACAAGAGGCTCTTCACTGCCTCTCGCGCCCTGCCTTGCAGCGCCTTCCGTAATCTGGCCAGGTTCTGCACGTGACTGAAGCTGGGTGCCGTGTCTTCGAACGTCCTCTTGAACGCCAGCCATTCTTCTGCGGCGCCGTCGAAGTTGGGAAGCTCGATGTGTACAGCTTCCGACCGGCCTCTAGGTAGCTTCCCCAATGCTTCAGCCAACTCCTGGATGTCGGTCTTCCCAGATGCAGGCAGCGGCTGTGGTAGCCGAGGTGATGGTGGTGGTGACGGTGGTCGCGACGGCGGCACCAAGGGTGGCATTACCCTCGCTCTCCTCTCGGTCTTCTGTAGCCACTCCTCCACGTGGTGCTGCCGCTCCTCTTCTGCGAAGTCTTCTTCGCTGCCGGACTCGACCCGCACGAGCTCCAGTTCAGCCTCGGCGAGATCCAGCTTCCTCTGGGCTATTTCCATTTTCAATTCGGCTTCCCTTCTTCTGGAAGCCCTCGACCTGGTGGTGGAACCAACCCTCCTGGGTTCCACGGGCGCTGGTACCGCGAACCGTGCCTCTTCGTCCGCAGCGCCCCTTGACGCAACCCCATCCATTGCTGGCGGTACGGTGCAACCTTCGGCGTGGCGTGCTTCAGGCGCTCCTCCGGCGGGGTGCGTTGGTGCCCCTGGTGTCAACGTCGACCCCGTAGACGACCCCATCGTGTCTGTCGTCTCTGTCGGCGTTGCTGCGCTCCAGTCCCTCGAAGACTCCGTGGCGGTGGTGGGCTTCGTTCTTCCAGTCGACCGTGTGGTTGGCATCTTCTTGATCCAGGATCCGGCTCGAAGGACCAGGAAAACTGTTGCGCGTAGTTTTGTTGCGCCGGCTGGAGAAGATGCCGCCGTATGTACCCTTTGGCCCCGAAGACACCACGACCTGACTAACCACGGAGTGACACCCGACTTGATCGAGTGCAGGTTGGAGCGCAGTGAAAACAACACAAATCTTCAAAGTAGGAACGTTTATTGCGTATACAATTAAACCTTAAGTTTAAATAAGCCTATGAACCGCAATCGTTCCTGTAGTTCAGCTTCTTTCTTCAGACCTCTTCACTGGCCTCCGGATACACCGAACAGCGCTTATGTGTTATTGGGTCTTCACTGGCCTCCGGATTCACCGAACAGCACTTTCTTTCTTCTAACTGGAAGCTTCTGAACTTTTCTTCTTAGACTTTTTCTTTCTTCTTATTAGACCTTTTCTTTCTTCTTATTAGTTGTTGTTTTCTTGCTTGTAGGCACCGAACTGACTTCCATAGCTCGGCGTGCGCCTTTTATACAAATTTCGCCCTAAATAATTCCAGCGCTCTGATTGGCTGGCGCGTTTGTGCAATTTGCACCTAATTACACTTAAGTTTTACTTGGATTCTAAACTTTACATCGAATTATCTTTCAAACTATTAATAAAAACTATTACAATATTATATTCAAATTATAGAGCAAAACGATTCCTATATGTTTACATAAATATCAATTTGATAAAATTAAATACAAAAAACTTTCTAGAACAAAGACTACCTCAAAACACCGTTTGCGCCGGCAGACTACTTACTTAGCCTAACATTGTACCTAAGGCGAAACGGTTACAAACATAATTTTATCATTTTACATTATTAAAATATGCAAACATTCTAATTATAATTAGATTTTAACATAATCAAACAAGATATAACTACCAATTAGGAACATATACAACAACAAAGGTTTTCTCGTTATTTCTCTTCAAATACGTAAAACACCATGAAAATAATTATTACATTTCAATAAAAGAAAGCAATTTACACATTATTATCAATAAACCATAACAATAAACCCTATAATTACGAAGTTATTCAACGAGAAAATATCTAACCATAATACGTCATTTATTACTTCAAATGCGTACTTTATTATATGAACCTATATACAATAACGTTATATCTACCATTATCTACCTAATCTGATAAGAAATAACCATAAATTTACCACAATTATGACAAATCTGAACAAATCAGTATTTTACAAATAACCTAGGTCTAAATTCCATCTAAAACATACATAAAGCTTCTCATATTATGCTTATATTGTACCAATGAAATCTCTAAGAACTTTATTAAACACAAACATCATCAATTCAACCATAAATCAACGTTATCAAAATAGAATTCAAAATATACCTATACCTAGGTTCCTATAACATCATAATTTCCTATAAGAATCTTATTAGTACTTGCTTACGAGGACGGGCGCAAGTAGTGAGGGCGTGGACTAGCGTTATTTACAAAACTATTTGAATGGCTATGTCCCTATTATGCCGAATCCATTTCATGATGCGTCGCTAACAAGAGTGATCCTCTGATTTTAGGTTGGTATTCTCGCAGCTTTCAAATTATAAAGCCTTTCTGTTATCGAGACATTTAGATCGATATTGTCGAATCGGACGTGATATTGATGAGTTAAAACTTAATTTTAAGCTAGAACTCAAGTAACTCAAAATACCGATGGCGACTCAGTATAATAAATCTGATATTCCTAAGTTAATATAATAATAATAACCGAATTTCCTAAGTTAATAATAGGTCTTTACCTATGAAACTGCCGTTTTGCCGTACTGGCCATTTCAAATGAAAATATTTTTTTTTGACTGATAATTCTAATTTCAAATTAATTTTATTTGACAAACATGGAATTCTTTTTCTAAAATCGTCATTAGTTTAATAGTTAGTGTTTTGTTTTCAACGCATTCGAACATTTTTCGTCATCATGGATAAGTAAAAAATTCGAGTAATTATGGAGTATGAGTACCGTCGTGGCAGCAAAGCGGCACAAGCGGCACGCAACATCAACGACGTTTACGGAGCGAACACTACAAACGAACGCACCACCCGTTATTGGTTTACCCGCTTCCGTTCTGGAAATTTTGACCTGAAAAATGAACCCCGTGGTCGTCCGAAAACTTAGGTCGACAATGACGAATTAAAGGCAATTGTGGAAGCTGATGAAACTAAATCCACGGCTGAATTAGCAGCAGCTTTCGAAGTTAGCATCAAAACAATATTGGTCCATTTGCGTCAAATTGGCAAGGTAAAAAAGCTTGACAAATGGGTACCCCACGAACTCAATGACCGCCAGCGCGAAGTACGCGTGGAGACGTGCCTTGCACTGCTCAGCAGATATACAAATGAAGGAATTCTGAACCGCATTGTTACTTGTGACGAGAAATGGATCCTGTTTGACAATCGTAAGCGCTCAGCAAGTTGTTTGGACCCTGGTTCAGCACCCAAACAATGCCCTAAACGAAAACTTACCCCTAGAAAAGTGATGGTCACTGTTTGGTGGTCTAACGCGGGTGTAATTCATCACAGCTTCTTGCCAAACGGGACAAGCATTACTGCAGATGTGTACTGTGAAGAACTGAACACAATGATGGAGAAGCTCGCACGTCTCCAACCAGCTTTGGTCAATCGTTCGGCTCCACTGCTCCTGCACGACAACGCGCGACCTCATACTGCACAGCAGACGGTCTCCAAGCTACAAGAGTTGGGGTCGGAAGTTCTCCGTCATCCGCCGTACTCACCAGACCTTGCGCCTACAGACTTCTACTTTTTCCAGAATTTGGATAACTTCTTGGCGGGAAAAAAATTCAATACCCGAGAGGCAGTACAAAATGCCTTTGAAGAATTTGTTGCCTCCCGTCCAGCTGATTTCGTCAAGAAAGGCATCAATAAGCTACCAATGCGTTGGCAAAGATGCATTGATTGCATGGGTGATTATTTTGATTAATAGAAATAAAAAATATATAAAAAAATTACGCTTCATTTATTTCGTGAAAAACGGCAATTTCATAGGTAAAGACCTAATAATTACATACGTTGATTTCATTATTGTGCTTGTACTTTTATCTTCTGCTGAAAGAACATGTAGGTACAGTGCGTGCCATTCACGCAGTCAAAGGAAGAAAAAAGAAGTAGGCCTGACTTCATGTATAGCATTCACTATATATAAACGTATATTTTGATCGAAACACATATTCCCAATCAACAATTCAAACTTAATAGCCAAAAAACTTAAATAACCACTGCATATTTACTACCAACTTCAACCCGCACTTTTAGCTTGAAGTTCGCATTCAACTGAACTCTTAAAAACCTTGCGTAAAAACAAAGCGGTTGCAGCCATGGAGTATTGTTTCTGAACCCCTCTTTAAAAAAGAATGCATAAGGGTACAAAACGAGTTTATGCAGTTTTGTTCGGAAGTTCTTAAGGGTTGAAGTTGGGCTCTCGTTGGGATTTATGTGAAGGAGCACTGTTTTGGAGTAGAAATTATAAGAACACGTGTTTCTAGTTTTGCTTATTTATTGAAAATACGTTTGTTATTATTTGTTTATTATATTTTGAGCAATATATTTGTTAAACCAATATCAAATTGGATGAATAAGTATACTTTTATTAAAATAAGTAACCCCTTTCGTGAAATTAGTGCAATTTATAATCAGTTACGGTTTCAAACAGTACGTTGCGGGATCTTAAATTTTCGGAATTTTATTTTTAAAATATTAAACGGGTATAAGACACATTTTAAATTAAATTGTTAACTCAAAGCTATAAATATAAATACGAAACAAACAACTAATAATTATTCGAAACAAACTATTTAAGTTAATGATTTAATCACATAGTGAGAAAACCCGACAGTTGGCGCAATTGTAAATTATATCGAGGGTTTGAATATTCATATCCGGGTAAGTCATTTCTATACGCATTTTGAACCTAGACCTTGCGCAAGCGTCGGCCCGCCCTCAACGCTGATTGGCTGAACGGTTTTAAATCAACCAATAGAAAGATAGCGGGAAACGCTCAGTATAATTTTGGCATAATTAGTCACGCATCGAAAAACTCAATGAGCAATAAAAAATGTATACGTTAAGTAACTATGGGAGGTAAATGTTTTGAAAATAAACTGACTTTGTCCATTTCTTGGGATGGCCTGGGAGGTGTGCGCCTCTTTTTTTGTATTTTCATAAACGACAAACTAGAAAGTGACCCGTATGGTGGTATATGGCATCAGGACACCTTGAATCGTACAGTTCGATCGCGTTAAGAATACAATGACATGTCGTCTCAGCATTAGGTTTTAGCCAATAGCATCACCGACAGCGAGAAAACTTTTACTAATACGGTGCCCTCATTGGCTAATATTTGAAGTTGTAATATTTGTAGCATCGATGATTCACTGTTTTCTTATCGCGGATAGACTATAGGTGTTTTATTTATTTTATTATTTATTGAAGGCTTCAATTGAAATTGCCTTTGTTCCAGTAATTGCACTGGTTGGTCCTTTCCTTTGACCGGAACACAACCACATAGACGTGATTATTACGGCGGTCAACATAGGAAGGACGTGGTACCGCTCCAGACGAGACCTTAACAAAACAATTTCATTTAAAAGGCAAACTAATTAAGGCACAGGTTACTCAACAAGTTACTACGTAACTGCTCATTTGAAAATTCTATTTTGGATTTACAAGCAAGGTGTAAGCAAGGTGCAAAGCAAGTTTCCTTTTTTTGAAGCTAATTTTAAGAATGCATATTAGTTTTGTGCAATATTTAGTGCGTTAATTAATGTTAATATTGTAATTTCATGATTACAAATGTATATTGTAGAAATAAGTAGTAATAGTAGTAATAAGTAGAATTGATTTAAATCACAAACTTATTGAGTTTTCGAACAAAAATAAAATTAAAAATAAATCCTATTAAGTTTCGACTTTGACATCGGACACCAACTTAATAGGCCGTACCAGAACATTGGTATCAAGTAGGATTAGGGACTGGTAATGCTGCTACTTAATACTCGGCTTAAGTATCTGTGATTAGATTACTCATCTTAAGTTATCAAGTTTCGTTGCCTGATGTCAAACCAACTGTTAAGCGATGACACTAATATTGTGACATGTCTAATTACTCTACTGTTTAGTTAGGCTGCGGCCTCGGGCCTCGCTGAAGCTTTAGTAAAAAACAAATGTAGGTACCTACTATACTTTATGGTACGCAGAATATACGAAAATCAAAAACAATTTTTTGTAGTTATTACGTATTTAGATACTTCGTGAAAATTCTTGATAATTTGCCTTAATTTAAAATTCATCACAAAATTAAGTCCAATAAGGGAGACAAACATGTAATGCGCTTAAAATATTAATTTATTAATTGACTCTTCCAATTTTCTCAAGCCTTCCCAAACTTCCTCAAAATATAGAATTCAGATTAAAATTCAAATATTTATTTCTTAACATTGACAATTACTTGTTCTCATTGACGTCAAATAAAACATGACTCTACCACCAGTTCGGAAAAACCTTCGTGAAGAAGAACTGGCAAGAAACTTCACGGGTATATTTTTTTCAAAATAAATTTACGTTATGTCTATACAAAATTATTCTAATCTGCATCCGTTAGCTCGGCCCCTCAAGTATCCAAACGACGAACACCCTCAAACGGCACGCGTTCACGAGTTAACGCGGGATCCAGCCATCGCGGGAATACATTTTAGTATCCTTAAGCTCTTTTTAACAAACTCCACACAGTAAATCGAATCCGCTTCAGCTTATAAGTCCCTCACACGCTACTCCTACCTATATCGAAATTAATCCCCAATAGGTGACAGCTACTCTAATCAACTTTCTCGTGCGATTGCGCTCGCGATCGTGTGTTGACGGCTTTAACGCCGATTAAACTGTCAAACGCAGCATTGTGGGGCGATAATTCCGGAATCGAGTTCGCTGTGATTCGGCGATGGTGCAGAGCTGCCTTAATAATGTTGCTAGTCGGAATTATTTTGTAGATTTGGTTTCTTACTTATATGGAAACGTGGTCAAGACTGGAATAATAAAGTTACTTTATAATTACTTTGTTCTTAGTGAAACAAGAAAATCGATAAAGCTTTCTTTGTTTGATCATTTGCATAGTCCATATATAATTTGGATAATTTGGGCACACATCTTAAGATCTCAAAGGGATAATGAAAGAGAAGTAATCAAAGAGAAGAGTGGCTTCTAATGGCACACAAAAGCAGTGCACAAACACATTTGACCACAGGTAAGAAGGAGAAGTAAATGGCAGGTGGTATTAACCTGTTCAGATGCTGTCTATAAAAAAATCAGAACATTGAAATAAAATACAGTTAAATCGTATTGCGATTGTTAATAAAATTCCTTTACAGCAACGCGAGTATAATTTTTCTAGGAAAATTTTAGATATGACGTGATTTGACAGATAAAATAAAACGTGATTGAAACAACCATAGTTTGCATTGCAGTATTGCAATAATTATAATAATGCTTAGATAAACTTTTTTACTTCATTTTTTATTTTTTAATACTGGCATAGAATATATAGAAAATTTTGGATAGATTGGCATTGCCTATCTCCCGGAACTACAGTTTATGTGCTCGTGTTCCGGATGAACAGGAAGAAACAGCGTACGGTCGGCAACGCATCTTTAATCAACACTAAATAAATTCAATTCATAAAAAACATCGTCGATTAATTATGTCTATCTTCGCGGAAGTTACCTACCATCATGGAAATTGCGAAGTCAAAACAAAAAAATGTATATATACTTTTACTGTTTTGGAATACTGCATATAATGAATATCAAAAAGGAACTTACTTCCAAACTAAGATGGCGCCCACGAATATCCCGATTACCAGAACTATGGAGCAGAGCGCGATGACAGCTGACGTCTGCAGCGACTGCCCCGTGTGATTGTATGCGTCTATCTTCTGAAATTAGAGAAATAAATTGTTAATAATTTGTTTTGTATGTTGCAGTGCCTACATTAGGCCTATAGTGTTACATGTTTTATGTGTTCATATGTACGCTCCTTCATTGTAAAAATACGTTTAAGAACTTTGTAATATTATGGAAACAATAAATGATTGAATATTGAGTGTATAAGGCAGCATAAAAGCTTTGTCCTATTTCACTGTGATATATTTAGGGGATAGACCATTGGCTGAACAAGTGTTGAAATTAAACAAACACCTTTCGTTTAAAATCCTCGTTTTCTTTCTTCAAATATTTAACTAATAATAAATTAATAAACACCCCGACCTTCAAGACTAGAGGGAATAGGCTCCTCTTGGACAGGCGGGCAACAGGATCGTCTCCATCATTACACTCAGGTGAGATAAAAAAACAAACGAAAATCCAATCAACAATAAACAAAAACAAAGTTGGAATCATTCTTTATAAAAAAATATCATGACTTCATAAATTTTTTTAAATAATATTATTACAAATTCTACAGGCAGAAACCGTAAAAAACATACAACTTTCAAATCTAAACTTCTTCCACTTGAAAACATTGAAGAGGAAAATGGATCTACACATATTCCTTAACCTCAGAATTTTCTTAAAAAACAGGATAACCTTTTTTCGGCTATTTCCTCGGCTCGATCACTTAACTACCTGCTTACAAAGCTCTTTTGATCGATGTCAGTGAAGTTTCTAATAAAAGGTTTAATTCAATAGTTGGAGGAGTTCCAAAGTTTGCACAAGAAATTGGATACCTAATTTGTATTGTCGGTTAGAGAACTATTGTGCACCGATGAAGGAAATCGCATTTGGCAATTTTAATAATGTTTTGGCGCTCAATTTCGTTGGAGTTTAATGGATTGCAAAGTTTTTTTTTCATATCAGACATGTTTAAACGAAATCCCCAGGTTTTTAACCTCTAAATACATCTATATGTAGGAGTGTTTAATTTATGACGGCTATTTAATATTTTTGTAATCGAAAGTAATTTCTTTTAATCTTATTTCCTCTGCTTATGAGAGATTCTCGAAAATTGAAATTTTCTAGTAAAAAAATTTACCAAATAATTCATTCACAACCAAATTTTTCAAAAACCTGACGGCATAACACATCTGCTTTTGTACCTCACAAAGGAGGATAGGCAAAATGTGTTTAGCGATTTTTATATGTTGGCTTTACAAGCATATCTAAAACACTTTATTATATAAATTCTTTCACAGTTTTAAACATTATAGAAACAATCAGCAACAAACACAAGAACACAAAATAGTTTAACTTCTAGAACTTTAAGCGTTAATTATTCCAAGCTCACTTAGACTGCTTTGCTTACAACTTTCGTATATTTTAATTTCTTCAGAATTTAATTTCGCCTTCATACAAAGTTTTGTGTAATGTCTCTTTAATGCCTTTTGTGGAACATATTGTGATAATTGCCTCAAAGTTGTCGGGTTGAAGGTGTGCGCTAAGGGTTCAAATGTGTTTATTTATTAATTTTTTTGTTGTTACGCATAATTTATAAAGGGCAGGGTTTTTTTAAAGTGTCGCTGCTTGTAGGCAAGGCCTTCTTTGTTATCCTTTTTTTTTATGAAACTAAATGAGTTTTACTAACGAACAACGAATAATAATGGAGACATGGAGTGAAGTTTTCATATAATTTGAATAATTTTAGAGTAGATTGTTTTTTCGTAGAGAAATAAGTATGCGAGTACAAATTGGAGGCTATCTAAAATGATTTCGGTAGAGTATGGAGATCTTTGTATTTTGTTTGCAAACTTAATATCAAAGGTCACTAGCAAAATATTTGTTAGTAAAAATTAAATCGTTAAGATACTAAATAATATAACGACCATATTAATATATGTCATATTAATATATGACATATTAATATGACAATATCACCCAGGTTTGTTAATATATTCATCCCAACCATACGAATATTACAAATATAATCACATATAAATCATATTTAATACAAAAGAGTACCAAAACAAGAAACTGCCCTATAAATAGTCCAAGTCACAAAGCGTGACCTTAAATTTAACGACAATACTAAAATTCAGCGTGTTTATTACATTAAAAAAATATGACCACTATATTAACCAGGGGTACCAATAATTGTTTGGGGGAGTTACCAATTTTGGCCAAGCAATTATATTATACTGCGTATCACTATGGAATCTATTGTAGGGCGACGATCTGCTTTGGACTACGAAATAATATTATTGTGTTTTCAAATTAGATAGATTTTATCGCACAAGGCGTGGTGTTTGAAATAAGTAACTGCATTAATATGATATATTGGTACGCCATCTGTTGAGTTTTTTTTTTATAAATGTTTGTTGGGTAAATTGTTTTTGCCTTATGGCGTTTTTGCTAGAATAAAGTTTTTTCTTGTTTATTGGTACATATAATTTGTTTTATTCCGTTTAATATTTATAGAGTATTTTTGTTTTACAATAGTATATTAAAATTGAGTTATATACTGTAAACTTTTTACCCTTTGTAACCCGAAATAAGTATTTTGTATTATGACGCTCAACAAAAATTTTTTTAAACATATTTTCAATCCTTTAATTTATTTAATACCGTATTTTGATAGGCCACTTTAAACAATATATTAAACTATCATAAACAACGAACTAGATACAGTAACATAATGAAAAAACAAGTACAACTTTGAATATAAAAAAATATTAACAAACCAAAATCTATGAAATAGTAAACACCCTTAGTTTTGGGTGGAGGGTTTATAAAAATAATAACAAGAAGAAATACAGTAAATAACATTACACATACATATGATAAATAAAATAATCAGTATGAGATCGAAATCTTCCAGTTTCAAACTGTAAATAAAAATATTCCACGAGATCAAATGACACTGATCAACAGAAACTTATTTTTCATTACAAGCGTACAATTTTTTATCTTAACAATGTCAAATGGGAATCAAGATAAATATATAAAATATACACAATAATATCGAACGTGAATGGGTACTCGCATAAGGTTTTAGAAAGGGACATCAATTTGTCAAAAAGACTCACTATCTCCAAGGAGATCCGTCATCGAACGAGGGGCCATTTATCGGATATCTTTTGGAATCTTTTAGAACAATAAAATGCTCAAGCAGGTTTCTAAGGACAAAGCTAGCATTGATAGGTGTGCTGCAGTAGAAATCGAATAATTTTGCCTTTTTAAGAAGAACCTATCAGTATTACAAACGAAAGATAAATAGAATAATGAAATAATAATAAATCCCCAAGCAAACACACCAACTGTATGGCCCCAAAGTAAGCGGAGCTGTTGTGGATGTTCATACCGTGAACCGGGGGGGGAACCCAGAATAAACATACGTATATAAATACAAACAACCATGACCCGGGAACCAACATCTGTGTTCATCACACAAATGAATGGGGCCAGGACTCGAACCTGGGACCTTTGGCGTAAGAGGCAAGGCTACTTACCACTACACCACTCGGTCGTCGGTGTTTATTTCATGTTCATAGAGCGCAATAAAAGCAACTCCTCTTATCCTTATTGTATGGGCCTTAAGGTCTCGTTACACAGAGTAGACTCACACACTGTGTGTTTGTTTATACACAGATAACTGCAGTTTAAATACTTACTCAAAAGACATCATGGTTAGCAAATTTAGAATTAGATGAAGTATACATGAAGTATACATTTGCAAAACAAAACCTGTAAGTACTTTAAAGTCCCTATAAGACGTCTCTGGGTTTGGCCATTAATACATCTTCCTATGTTTATAATGTTATAGAAATATGAAATAAATAAATTAAAGCAGAAAGACACAGGTATTAAAAAAATAAAAAAACCATATATTTGAAAATTACTTATAAATCCCAAGGTGTCAACGAATGAAAAATCTTATCGTCAGCGAACCAATTAAAAATATTCAAGTTTAAAAACACCTAGCAAAAGCAAAGATTTGTATTAAAATCCAAATTATTCCAATACCCAAATCTGTACAACCACCGGCTACAAGGTAACCATCCAAAACGGTCCCCGTCATTGTTATCCGACTGTCGATCTGAAGTCGGTAGCCAATTTGTCAATGCCCTTCTTTTAATTAATAAAAAAGTCTTCCACCTCCAAAAGTTGAATAAATCCCTAATTAATTTGAGCTGGAGTTACGTTCGTTTGAACTTTGCATTTTTTTTCATTGACAGCTGAAATCCGATGCATAATTAATTTTTTTCGGGACGAATTTAATTAATAAAGTTTTTTTTTATTGCTTTGGTAGGCGTTAATTTTTTTGATACCATATTTGCTTAAAAATAAGGATATTTGACTATTCAAAAATGTTTTTTTAATATTATGTTAAACTAAACGATTACTAAACGAATGACAAAACTACAAGGAGTGACATTTGACACTGTGTAATTTTGAAATATTCGAAATTCCACTGTTTTTTATTTTAAATGTTGTTAAAAAAGCACTATTTCTTTATTAGTAAATATAAAAAAGGACACCAACAACGTCTGACAACTTAAGAGACTTGAGAATGATTTGAATAACTAACTTTAAAATGCGCATTTTTATTAGACAAAGTTGCGTTGTCATTTGAAACAATTAGAAATGAGGACAAACAAAGATAGTTTATCAAACACACTTACAAAATATATGTGTGTATCTAGCATGGGGTTAGACGAAATGAATTAGTTGAAAGAGACAATGTATATTGGGATTTAAAAATTGTGTAGTCACTTTGATACGAACGTCATATTTAAATTAATAATAACTACTTCACGATATAAGAGACTTGTTTCCAATAGCTTAATATAATTAAAAGACCTGCCTATAACTAGTTTGAAGGACATATCCTAAAAAATCACTTATGAAAAAGCCATTGCTGTTTTTAAGAATGATTCGAGCGTGAATCGCACAAAAATGAACTCAGTACAGAATTAAATTTATAAATGTATAACATTTGCACGTTTGTTTTTCCATGATGTACATAAGTACATCTGAATTAGTCGGTTGCACAAGTATCAAGCTAAGGTAAAGTATAATATTGCAGCATATTCAACCCGTTTCGATACTTTAGGGTTAAGACTTGCCAAGCTAACAGATGCAGATAAGAATTATTTTGTATAGACAGACAGAGACATTATAAATTAAATTTGAAAAAAAATATATACCCGTGAAGTTTCTTGCCAGTTTTTCTTCTAGAAGGTTTTTTTGAACTAGTGGTCGAGTCATGTTTTATTAGACGTCAATAAGAACAAGTAATTGTCAATGTTATGAAATAAATATTTGAATTTGAATTTCACCCTATTACCAAGAGAGAGGTGGAATATGAACGTTTAAACTTTTTTAGCCTATATAACAATGTTTACAGTATTTTTTGTTTATAAAAACTAGTAACAAATATGTCATTGTTTCGTTTGTTTGTCACAAAACACATATATTCAATAGATTTAGAGCCACTACACGTCAAAGTACATAAATTGTGGAGCTGTGCCCGAGTGGCTATAGTAATTAGGTACCATAAAATTTCAGTTCCGACGGTAACATTCTTAGTATTAAGAATTCTTAATACTATAGTTCGTGATCGTATAACTATAATAAAAATCTATTGACTATTCCATACCTCACATGAATGTGTGTAACTCACCTTCTTAAAATTTAGATATAACGACTACTCAAAACTAATGTATTCAAACGTACAAAACCATTAATATAATTTAAACTTTTCTTATAAGGTATAAAAATTTAAATAAGTTTAAAAGTCTGAACATACAAATAAATTAAAATCAAGAAACGTTCTCATACTACCTTTAAACTATCAACTCGATTCAAACAAAACATTCATAATCGATTCTCAAAAAAAGTTTTATAAGGACCACACAATGAATTCAGAAAACCGATCGGAAATCTAAATATAAATATAAAAGAACACCTACCATGACGCTTTAGTTATGCAAACGGTGTAAATTCTTCATCGAAACCAATTAATTCGTTGATGTCTCAATGAACGTGACCACAAACATCGTTACCGTATATTATAAATGAACTATTAATGCCACGGAGCCAATAAAAAAAAAAAAAGAAACCCGCCCAACAAACAGCTCTGCGGTCATGTTTGCAATTTTTCGCATCCTCTCCGATATATCTATCTTTTTTTTAACTCGCGGTGTGGTTCTACGTTGATGACTCAATCAGGAGGTACAGGGAAAAAATCCGAACCAGCCTTTTCTAGAGAATATTTAAGTAAACTTGTTACAAGAAAAGACTGTGTGTTCTGGAATGTTACATATTCAACGGTACCATTCGGATTTGCAGGAATCATGATTTTGATAAAGAAGTTTGTTTTTACAGTAACTAATGTTTCAAATGGGAAAAGTTTTAAAAGGTAAACCTATTTATTTTAATGATTCACTTATCTTCTTAATATAATATATAACTGTAATAAATATGTTATTTCTTGACATTTTACTACTACAAGAGATATTCAAGGCATGTTGTTCAAATAAGATTTCTACCGAACCCAAAACTGAATCAAAAAAAGAATTTTTGACAGGTGTTCCGATGAGGAAAATGACAAATCTTGCAACATTCCTTCAAATGCGACTTAAACACGGAAGCAAATACAAAGAGCAAAGAGAAAGTTACAACGTACGTACATAATACAAATATTAGCACCACAAATTCAAGATCTCTTAAGAGAATTGTAGTCTAAAGCAAATATTCTTGAGCAAATAGGAGCATAAAGTTGTAAAGAGTAAAAACATAAGGATTTTATGTGAGGATAATGACTCAACTTTGTTAGAATAAAGCTTAAAAAGACACTATGTACGCGGATCGGAAACATTTATCTAAAGATTTGATGTACTCGTATTACTCGTAGTTATTCCATGAGTGTAATGTGTAGAATATTATGAAATCCTTCTCAAATGCACTATGACATAGTTAAAAGTAAACAGTATAAATTGACACAGACGGCTAATATTAAATATAAATATTATTAATTTTGTGATCATTCATATAATTTTTTGGGGTACTGAGATAGAAGCCAATGCCTTGAAAACTGCGCCATCGCAGCTCAGACAAAAATCATGAGAAGCTACAAAAACCTTAAAATCCACGGTGTTCAAATTTAAATGATAGTCAACATTTCGACAGACCTTTTGTAGACACGCGTTAGGCCTCAAGGCTCATGGCTTCATTACAACCCGCATACGTCAAACATTTACCGCACTAGATAAAGAATTAAACTGTTTATTCATTAAAAGAGTTTTAACAAAACGGGAAATACTTCAGATAAGAGGCTCTTGGGCGATTCAAAATGTTTTGTTTTGATGTGGATACTGATTACTGTAAACAATTTATCTTTTTGAGATTGTTTTGAAATTTTGTTGGTTTTTGAATAATGAATATTGTGTTATTTACATGAAATTATTCAAAAATTATGTTAATCATCATTAGGACGAAGGGTAGTTCATAGTTTAGTTAAACAGAGGAATAAAATATCAATGCGTTTACACAATTTAAAATTATTATGTTGAATTAAAAGTGATAAATAGGTAACTGATAATTACCCCGGCAATAATAAGATAACTCTACATAAGATTATTAAGTACACCACATAATTATATAATACACTTAAAAGAATATATCCCATCTAAAAAGATACCAGTTTTATAACGGATCAACGAGAAGCTACTTACTGGTTCTGTGTCGCAGGTTTCCAAGTCTGGAATCGGATCATCGCCGCAGTAGTAATCAGACTGCAGGAACGGCGGCCTCGGCGGAGGAGGCAGCAAGAACTCCGGCGGAGGGCCCAAACAGTCGCACTCCGTCAAGTCCGTGGGCTCTAACTCCCACATTTCGTTATCTAACTTAGCACTACTCACAACCTTTGCACTATAATCACTATAACTATACGAACTAGTGTCACGTTTTTCACGATCCACATTTGGAGTTCTTGATTTAATTACATTAGCTATGTATAGTTCATCGTCGATATCACTCCAGACGTCTTTCTTGACCCTATCTGTCTCATCGTCGTAAGTATTTGCTTCAGTTGCTATAAGAAGGTTCTTATTACTGATTGATTCAAAGTCTGTTTTTCTTTGTTCTTCATTTGTATTATGCAGAACATTTTGTGTTGCTCTATTTTCTGCGTGACTTGCTAGCTTTAAATCATTATACTGAGTTTGAAAGTATTTTCGGCTTCGACTGAGGTTCTTGAATAAAACATTACGTTGTGTCCGAAAAGCGTGCCGCGACGCTTTCGTTGGACTACCGTTAAATCTTTCGGCCATACGCAGTTTTCTTTTATTTTATCTGAAACAAAAAAAGGCATATAAGTTAACATGTTTTTTCAATAAATAAAAAACCTGTAAAAGTAAAAAATTCATTCGTTATCATAATTTTATGAGTACACAGAATCTTTTTAGTTTTCGTAGGTTGTTCATAAATAGGTAACATGATTAAATCAACATCATTGACGAAAACAAATCTCTTAACGTGAAAAAGTATTAGGTACTTATATCCATCACCTCATACCCCATGTCATTATAGATGCACAGTTCATTTTATAACGCATTCTGACACTTGGTATTAAACTACTTATTATTTAATATAAAATCCAACACCTCATTTTGTTTAACAAAGAGAGAGAAGGCTCTTAGAGGCTACTACGTACGGCGCACAATAGCATCGGAACGTGTATCGATATCATCTTTAGATACTTGCGTGCTGCTTATTTTAATTCATTTTTTATCGCTTCAAATTGGTTGGACTGGTTTCTGGCTACGCATGCGTCCGGCATTTCATTACTATCAGGATCATCATCACAACAGCCTGTTTCGAAAGTTTAAAGTTCATTTTTTTATACTTGTATTAAGTCAAAAGTGTAATAAACGAATTGAACTAAAAATTATGGTTGTCTAAAAAGGGATACTATTCATTAAAAATATTTTATCATACCACGTTAAAGACGCGAAATATTTCAGATATACCAACGTTACAGAAAATTAGGTTTAAAACGGTTGTACCATTTTAACTCAACAGTATTAAGCAGCATCAATAATTCAAAACTTTAGGTTTATAACTTATCTGCCCATAGAAATAATTGCAATAAAATTGAATTTGGTTATAAAATAAAAATAACTGCGATCCATGACGTAGATCAATTCCGCTGATTGACGCTCAATCAAGTGAGTGAAAACTGAATTATAAAAAAGCGACCTCACGTTGAACCTTCAACACTTGAATATATTTGATTTGAGTGAAAGTGAATTTATTTTGTGAGTGGTTTGATATATGATCAGCATTGTACGTCGGTTTGAGTACGGACGCAATTACGAATGCGAAAACTGTTTGATAAGGAGTTATTAGAAAACTTCGAGGTTTACGGCTCTAGAAATCGATAAATTTAACTATAATAGGTTGTACTTTATGATACCCTGATTTGAATCCGTATACAAGTATAAATTTCTATTAATGTTTTTGATTGACATTATAAAAAAATCATCTAAACAGTTGCTTTTTATTTTAGTTGTATATAACCAAAAAAAAAAAAATCTACAAAAGGTAAAACATATTAATTTATTTCTAACCATACATTGAATGATTGCGTGATGTTTAAAAGCATCCTAAAATAATCACCTGCTCCCTTTGATTATAGATTATAAAAACATTATTTTTATTATCAGGCAAATCATTTTTTGTTATGAATCGCAATGTACTTTATCAAATGAGGTAATATTTCGTTATGGTTGAAAAGTACAGTCTATTGAAATGTCAATTTTTTTCATACAGGCAAAATAATTTTCAGACCGTTCATGATGTAACTTTTTCCCAAAGGATTATATTTATACATTCTAATTTAACATTAATTACAAAATCGCATGCTTCACGTACATTTATTAATTATATTATAATTTTTTGCTAAAAAACTAAACATAAGTAAGCAAATATGAAATGTAATACTAATTAGTAATATTGAATACTAATGAGAATCAAATACGGCTCCAACAATATCGCTCATTACTCACACAGTTACCGATAATGGTTACAAATTAACACGCGCGTAACATGACAAATACAACATTAGTTACAAATAGTTACAATAGTAACGCATATCACAGTGAGCATACAGTGTAATAGTTATACGAATATGGATTTTTGTTGCTTAAGTGCAAGAGTAGGAATCTTTATGTTGTTACCATTGGAGTCCAATAGAGTGTTTAATAAAAATAATACAACAATATAATTGAAACTATTCTCATACTATAATTGTATGGACGAAAAGTTTATTTCATTGTTTGTTCTGAAATGATTATGAAAACTATCCGTTGATAAAATTCAAAGTTGAAAGAACCTTTCGCCTTGTAAGTCCGACAACGCTGCGCCATTTTGGATCGTAATCTACAGTCATTCTAGTCTAGACTTCCTTATTTTTGCCAGTAAAATGAAACAGATATACCTAAATAGCTTATTGTTTCTTATTGTCATGTTCGTCACTTAAGTTTTGAGTAATCCAATGAATTGTGTCTCAATTCTTTAAAACTTTCCAATAAAACTGCCAAAGTTAAATAAAAACAAAGTTCTGTTATGTTAATATTCCAAAAGCAAAAATGACACAACATTTAATAGTGTTTTGTTAGTCTGTAGCAATAATAAAAACTTTAACCCAAATGGTGCTCAAAGAAAACAAAAAAAAAGAACAAAAAAAATGCCATGGATGAATTTGGCACTAAATATATTATTATTTTTTATGATTGTTTATAATGAACTCAAACGTGTAACATTCATTCTATTCATTTAAATAAACTTTTACTATTATTATACTTTTATAATTATATATAATATTAAGTTATTAACATAGTTTTCGTAAGGTTTTTTGGTAACTAACAATATATGGAGTCTGAAATAAATCAATGTTATTTTTTTTATTTTATTATTTAGTATAGGTCTTAGGCAAGGTTAAATAGGAACCTTCCCTTTGGATTGAAATGACATAAAATGTTGTATTGGTTATACTATTTCCATTTCTTTATTTTCTCGATGACAGTTCTATCTATCTCGTTTATCGATATAGCTCCATCCCTATCAGTTTCTCCGACTCTGGTATTATATAACCTTGTACGTGGGTTAACGTCATATTTTTACAAAATAACGCATACATACTGTAAAAAAAAAACGCTCGGACAAGTTTTCACAGGAGCTGTCATCGAGAAAATAAAGAAATGGAAAAGAAAGAAGTATAGGGTAAAAAAAACTGAAAAATAAAAAGTAAAAATTTTTAAACCCTCAAAGCGTTGCGCAACCGGCCATTTTTTTAATTGTTAAAAAGGGTTTCCAATTTGTATAGGAATGGAAAAGTACACGTGATACCTACAATATTTGCAATTTTTCGTTTTTGAGTTTAGTAAACGCTTTTTTTATTTCTCAAAGAAGGAGAATTCAATCGAATAATACCTCCAGAATCACTAAACACGCCATGATCATTATCGGCTGTATGTCTATGCTGCCCCGACTCTGGCTCATTAACATTTCGAACCGCAGCTTCAGTGGCCACTCGATAGCTGTCATAGAAAACCTGACATCAGTACAATGGTGCATCAAGCACTCTTCAAACTCTTAACGAAGCCCCATTCTGCTCACATTCTCATGTGAACCATTATTGCATGGTTGAAGACTCCATCAAAGTTCGCCAGGTCTTTAAGGTCTTACCGTTCAATTGGAAATCACTAAGTACTGTTAGTAATACGAAGTTCGAGATATGGGTATTTGTATTTCAAAGGCCAATGCGTGAAGGTTACTTTGATAGATTTTACAAAAATATTTATACTCTTTTGTGAGACCGCATGAAGAACATTTTTTTATGTTTTCCTCAATTGTTATCTGGTTACACACGAGTTTAACCAGCGATGATAGGAGACATGTCATTTACTCTTCTGTCATTAATTAAAAAATTATTGCTTCAAACATATGATTTTTTTTTATCCAGATGACATCAATATAATAAAATATAATCTGAGCTAGCTTTACATTATTAAACAAAAATTCAACGTAACAAATAAGCAATTTAAATGTAGTATTGTAAAACATTAAAATCCATTCAAACCTTGTTAATAATATTGATTTCAGATAATTTTGTTCGTAGAGCCATGTAATTGAAACTAACCAGTACCATTTGAAAACTTGTTAACGATCCATTTATCTTAACAAAGTATCAGTTGATACATTGCCTTGCTTCGAATTTGTGTTTTGTGTTAAATAATTATCTCAGTTATATAACGTTTCTATTTTAACATTTTTGAGATTTATTTTTATTTTTAAATTTATTTTTAGATTTATTAAATTAAAAACACTGCAGCTTCAAGAAGCAAGTCATTCATATGAACGCTTATTTTTTTTTCCAGAGAATTTGAAACATAGGACTTAAATATATTTAAGTAGACAGAAACAAACATAATGTTTGTAAATAAATAAATAAGTAACTTATTATAATTATTTAACACTGAAATCAAGTTCACAACTAAACACAACTTAAAAGAGCCTCCGATTCCATAAAAAACGAGTAATCGCAATATTCTACGAAAAGTTTAATATCTTCGTCCGTTCAAAAGCGTATCGATCAAATCTACCTTCGGAAAATATCAAAGGCTCAAAGCGTAACCTGGCAGGCTATTAGGACAACACTGTTAGGATAACAGATGAGTCGAACAGAACCACTTAGAATCGTAGGAACAAGAGGCCACCGCCGCCGAGCCCATTAGACCAGTAGAGGCTCAAAAGCAAACGGGCAAGCAAACAAGCTAACAGACTTAAAAGCTAAAGAATTGTTTGTCACGAATGTTGTCGAAGTTTTTGTAAGGTTTAATGGTTGTTCAAATAATATAGGTTTGATTTGTATTACTGGGAGGATTATTGGGAGTACCGAAACGAGGTTTCTGTTTTTATTCGGGATCGTATAGCGTTTGGCTTTCATTTTATTATAAGGAAAGAGAAAAGGAGAAGAATGTTAGATGCACGTCAGGGTTTGACTCGTAAGCGCATCATTCATTTCCTGAAGATACCAGATCAAGAAAAATATTGTGAGGCAGGCAAATCCATACATTGACATATTAATATATGTTTTATCATTGAAAACATAAAGCAAATTTAAACTGGGTATACAAAATTTATAAGTATCGCTTCACAGAAATGTTAAAACAAGTACTCAGCGAATCGTGAAAACCGAAAACGATATTTAAACGACCATTATTTTATCGTCTACATTACTCCTCTTTAAATACAATCAAGAAATTTCCTCACCAATAAATTCGCATAATAACAATTCTGCCGAAAGATAAAAAGCTGACAATAAATAAAGGCGCAATAAATATTTTAACAATAGCAAGACAAAAACAATGTTTAAGTAACCCAGTGACCCCGATTTCATTCATTCGCCCGAAATTTTCTGCATAAATGTACTCATCTCTCGCAGAGTGGGGCTCTTGTGCTAAGGCTCCGGTTTGAATACGACGACGTAAAATGAAGGCATTGCGTCGTATCTGTTTTCTAGCATCGCCAGGTTTACACGTTGGATTTTGTTGTCGACAAAACCAAATATTATTATATTATTCCGTATAGATAGCTAAAGTGTGCGAGGGACCGGAATCTCCTTTATGGAAATTTACCAAAACACATAGGGATAGCAAATTTAACGCCATTGTAACTAGTCTTAAATGACAGATCGTCACAAGTCGTCACACTGATCAAGTTATCGGTGCAGTCAAGGGGCCCTGCCTTCTGTGCTAATATTCCTTTTTTGCCTGCTGTACAAGCAAGTTTCTGGCAATGTTTATTTACGTAGAGGTTGGCTGAAGTAAGCTGTCAGGTAGTCTTTATGAAGTAGTAGACTAACGGCTACACTTATAGAAATCTAATACTTACTTAAGGCGCTTTTTAGTTAACAAATGTATACTTAAGCTATACTTTATCTAAGTCTATGTTTGCTAAGCAAATCTATAACTAAATGTGCTTTTAGTAACCTTTTTAAGTTTATGAACAAAGCAAATATTGCAGAAAGATTAGCCTAGCTTCAACGATACCATAATATTTTTTTGGTGTTTTTTAATACTTACTAAAGTGACTTAAATATTATATTTATATGTATATACATGACAAAATATAAACATTTTGCAAAAAACTAGTATATTACATTAAATGTTACACAACGAAAATAAATAAAATATGAATTTACATATATTACAACATTAACAAGGCCCTCACTAAAACTTAAATTCTAATCCTTTATTCTCCGACATAAATTGAGAGCATTGTGCAAAATCCTAAGTGTAGGATAGGTTACGTTTGCTATGCCTAGAGGTTGCCAAAAGTCATCTTCATTGCCAAAGAGAGGTTATTCGTTACAGCCGACACGCCTCTCTTTGTACACCCCCTTACACCCCCACTTGGCAATAGTACCGGATGGGCATATTGAGTGCTCCAGTTTTCTTTGACAGTCAAAATGAGTCCCAGATATATTGATGTTACTCCGTTGATATCAGAACATATATTTTTATTAACTGCTCCTTTATGAATAGAATGTACTTTAATACTTGGAAATAGAGTTCAAATATTCATTAATTTTGGAAATGGACCTCCATTAATGAATCAAACAACTGAATATTTAATGGAAATACTTTAAAGCAAACGTAAAACAGAGAAAAACATGGCGCACTCTCCGGCTAAAATGAACCTAAAGTTATTCAACGAATTCCAAAAGATATTTATAGTAACCTTCAATTATCTTCGCTTCGCAGACATTTAATTTAAATTCAAGTACTTAAACAAGTAAACGCTGACAACATCTAGAAGTAATTAAATTCAAATCTTCGCTTATCTTTGGAGAAGAGACTGTGGCTTAATGAGACTAACATATGGGCGGTGCGGGAACTCACGACCGTGTATTCAGCCACTTTAAAAACTAAAGCGACTTAATTAAGATTTCAAACGATGCCAATTTACTAAGGACTCGGTACGTGACGTAGACACAAGAACTATCAGAAGTGGCTGAAGCTAATAAGACATGCATTGAGATTGAGACGAGCCAAGATAGTTCCGACCCAGTTATAATTTGCATCTAGTTTAATTTCGAATTTGGAACGTGAATGCAGTTCGTTAGATTGAGTTCGAAATGAAAAATCGGTTTGCGGGAACTGTTGGCAAAAAGAAGGGGACTCTGATTTATGCGTGGAAAGTTCAATAGGAACTGGTATTGCAATGAAGTTATTTGGCATGTGAAATATTATAGAAAAATTCAATTTATTTGTACTAAAAATGTTACGTCCTCCTCATTTAAGATAAGTAAAACACGACTTTATCACTATGCTAAATGTATATCAAGAGCATTAAAAATTATTTGAAACGGGACACTTCTAAAACTTTTTAAGTCATAATTTCGGTGGAGTATTTATGTAGTCAATAAAACTTAGCGTGCCTCACGGGGAGTCTTCAGAACATAAACATGAATGGAAATAGCGCTGACTCCACGGCTTTTTGTCTTTTTCACTGACATATGGGCGTCTTAATAGATCCCACGGGAAGGCAGAAAGATGCGAGGATTTTATGACGCGCTTGTAAGAAAAATTTTAACTGTTTCTTGTCCTTACAAGTTTACTAGTTTGACTTGTTTGAGATGGATAGGAGTGATCTTTTATGTTTTTAAAATGTTATACTTTAGCAATGGTATAATTCTCTACAGTCCACAGGTCCACAGTTTTTGACGATAAAGTTGCTTATCCAGCAAATGAATCAGACAAAAGCTTTACTTCAGTTTCCTAATAAAAAAAATTGCTTCTATTATAATTTTTATATCATAGGCATTTAAACCAATTGTTTAAATGCCTATGATAAATATTTATGTAGCTGTTCTGTAATACATAGGCGTTGGATTTCTCATCTGCCCCCTTAGAGAAGTGGCATTTGACCATAGAATAAAGTGCTAAATATTTGAACTTGATATAACCGTTCAAATCGCTCAGTTAAGGTTTATTTTCTATACCACCGTCGAATCCCACTTGTCTAGGCCAACAAAAGGTGGCTCACACATCTATCTCTTTAACAAGGTATTCAGAATGCGTATAATAACCATATACAATATTATATGTGAGCACGACAAAGAGAACAACGCTTGAATTAGTCACTTCCAGTAGTAAATTCTCGTTAATATAGAAACACTATCATATACTACATCCATTACCATAACTAAGTGTTACACTGATTAATATTATGACCAAACAACATTAATTTCGTTTCTTTAGCCTACAGAAAACACCTTTACATGAAAATAAAGACAAAACATGATACTTTCATATGACAATATAACAACTTGATGCTAAATGTGTAAGTGACAGTAACAAACGTTTAATATGTTTTAAATTTAGAATACGCTTCTGCGCTGTTGCTAGAGCACATAATTTATTAGTTTTTATTAATAACAGACTATTTTGAACGTTATTTTAAAATGTGATAAAATTGTGAATGGAGAATAGTGTATTGTTTATTTTACTCGAAAATTTATAGGTAACAATGCAGTTGACGAGAAAAATTTTGGATTAATTTATTTCACAGTGAAATTCAGATCTAAACATGACATCATTCTTAATAATATCCAATAGGCGCTAGCTTTAATGTCGTATAAAATAAAGTTTTGCAAACTGCAATAAAACAGAACATTTATTGTTGACCGAGGGCATAATTAAATAATAAACATAGTAATTTTTCTTGCCGATGATATGAGTACAATTAGAGACGGTGCCTCCTGTGGTAGGCTGAAGCATGACTTCAATAGTTAAAGTTTTATGGAAATACTAGTAAATTAAGATCAGTATGGTATTTATTGGATGTGTCAAGTCAATCTGTGAATGGAAATGAATTTAAAGCAATTCAGATTGTCCAATGAAAAAGTTAACAATATACGGCCTGTTTGGTGTGGAGGTAAGTACCTTTGCCTTCAATGTCAGAGGTCCTGGGTTCGAATCCTGGTAGGGGCGATATTTTTATCATATTTGCTGTCTAGTCATAGGTGTGTATGTATATTTGTTTAAGTATATTTCTGATATTTATATATGAAAAAAAATATGTATGTGTGTTTATATATTTCTTAAGTTTATTTATCCGTTATCTAGTATCCATAACACAAGTTCTTAATGATACTTAATTTGGGCTAGATAATGTGGTGTGATTGTTAGAAATATTTATTTATTTTATTTATTTAAAATAGTACACAATGAGATTTTTTATTCTTTATTGTTTTAGGGATTTTTATCCAGTTGAATATGTCAATCCCATTAAACTCTCCTTAAATTATACAAAAACAAAAATAAATAGTTATTACATCATATGTATTTTAACAATGATATGCGACGGACGCTGCGAGGCTCATATACGACATGGACATACGACATTTTTAGTACTCAGATAAAATACTGTTAATCAATCCGACACTTATCAAGTACACAATGAGTGATAGAATTTCTTTGTCTCGTCTGGGGCGTACTAGAGCCGTTCCTATTTTGACGTTTGTGTCAGATGGAAGGAACATCCAGTGAAATTACTGAAATTTTGACAAAAGTACTATTAAGAAACATAACACCTACGAATAACGATGTTCTCGAGTGTGAATGCCCCTCAGCATCAGATGGGCCACGTGCTCCTTACTGGATATCAATATAAACAAAAACATAAAATATGTATTTATAATACAAACCCACGGGACTTAGACTATAACTTTACGCAATATAAATGCTAACAATGAGGTGTAGTTTTCCCAAAATGTGTTAGTGATAACTAAGGATTAACATCCACCTTTATAATCGTAAGGTAATTAAATTATAAAACCTTCAAAGGCCATAAAAGTGATATCACCTTGCAGACATTTCTGTATAATTTCTACCTACGTGCTATTATATCTTTAACCACTTTTAGGGTATTTTTATAACGTAAACCTTATCAGAGTAAAAGTTCAATAACACTTAGTAAAGGAAAGGTCATGTACAGGATCAAAGCGTAAAAGTTCCATGAGAATTAGATAAAAAGCATCCGATTAAAAAAAGCTCCTCATAGACAAAGGCTATTGAAAAAGTGGAGGCTCTATCACGCACGTACGCCGCGTCAATCCGGTGACACGACACGATCCGTTGCTTTTTTTTTTTTTTTTTGTTCCCCTCCGCGGGAAGGGCAGGAGGATAAAAATGCTCTGACGCATACTCTGGCGCGATTCCAAAGTTATGTGGGACTCGTCCCGACGCCTACCAGAACCATACCCACTAAAAACCCCCTGTCGGCTCGTGCATTTTTGCCACTCAGCCTTCATCGGAGCGACGGCCAATTGGAGAAAGAGGCCGCGCTAGCGGGGCCCTTAAGGGGTCACCCGCTGGGATTTACATAGCACTGAAGGTGCTCAAAAATTAAAAGTAAAATAAAAATAAAACATTAAAAATGAAACGTAAATAATGAAAACATTAAAAATTGAAAAATTTAATTTGCATTAATTCGGATTTACGTTAGAATTAGGATTTACGTTAGAATTAGAATTTACGTTAGAATTAGAATTTGCGGCCAGAAGGGCCTCGAGATCGCGTGACAGTCTGGTGGATGAGTACGTTTGCGCATTTCTAGGCCTAGCGACTTTGAACTTCGAGTCTAACACAGGAGTAGCATATGAGACAGAATCACGAACTAGAGGATTGGGATGGGTTTCGGAGCGTTTGAAGAACGCTTCAGAGAGTGTTTTGAGATATTGTTGTACTGTAGGCAGTTCAAGATCTCTATGCAAGTCCGCGTTACGCACGTACCACGGTGCGCCTGTGGCCCGGCGGCAAAAGAGGTTTTGAACTACCTGCAGTTTGTGCAGGAGGGAGGGTTTGGCGTGGGCAAAGATTGGCGAGGCATACGTCATGACGGGTCTAACGCAGACCTTGTAAAGTGTACGTTTGTTTCTGAAGGACATTTTACTTTTTCTACCTAACATGCTATTTAGGCGGACTAAATAGTGACGAGCGAGTTTCGAAACTCTTTCGACGTGTGGCTTGAAAGAAAGCGTCGGATCTAATGTGACGCCTAAGTATTTAGTACTGCGCTTCCAGGGGATGGGAATGCCTAACATTCGAACGTGGGGATCGCTATCGGGACGACGGCGTTTGTGGTCGAAGCGCATCGCAGAACTCTTTTCAGGGTTCACATCGATGCGCCATTCTTGAAACCATGCACCAAGGGCGTTTACGGCCTTTTGGAGTCTGGTTACAAGGCGCCGAACACCGTGGCCTTTGGTATAGAGTGCGGTGTCGTCAGCGAAGAGGGCGAGTTCGACGCCTTTCGGCGGGATGGGAATGTCGTTGGTGTACACGGTGTACAGCAGAGGGGCGAGGACTGAGCCTTGAGGGACTCCAGCCTTTATGGGACGAGGTGCAGAAAGCGTGCCTTCGTGTTTAAATCGAAACGTACGGTCTTTGAGAAACGACGCTATTATCCTGACTAGGCGATCCGGTAAGCCTATCTTGTAGAGTTTATAAACGAGACCGCTGTGCCAGACTTTATCGAAAGCCTTGGCTACGTCAAAGAAAACCGCGACTGTTTTATAACGACGCGGATAGAAACCGTCAAGTATATACTCGACGATTCGGTGGACTTGCTGAGGGCAGGAGTGTTTAGCGCGAAAGCCGAACTGATGGGGAATAATGAGAGGATCGCCATCCGTTGGAAACAGATGGTTCCGCATTCGAGAAAGTATGACTCTCTCGAGAAGTTTAGACATTGCCTTGAGGAGGCTGATGGGTCTGTGATTAGCCGGGACGTTCAGAGGTTTGCCCGGCTTGGGAATGCCTATGACTGTCGCTTCTTTCCAAGCTTTAGGAAAGTAGCTATGGTCGAAGCAGGCATTGAAAATGATAGCTAACAAGGTAAGCATCTGTTGCGGTAGGTGCTTAAGTGCGTGGTTGGAAATTCCATCCGCACCCGGAGCCTTTTTGGACTTTTGATTTCTAATGAGAAGCAAGATTTCGTCATTAGAGACTGTGACAGGGTCGGCGGTGATGGGGAGAGAGTCTCTACGAAGGACTTCGTCCTCCACCGCTTTGATGTGAGTGGGATTCGCGGGTTGCGTGCTGGGCGAGCATTGTGCGGCAATGCTGTCGGCGAAGCATTCGGCTTTCTCTTCGACTTCGAAGGCAGTAGTGCCATCGGGACGAGTGAGAGGAGGAACGTGAGAGACGGTGTCTACGCGTAAGGCTCGGGCCATGCTATAGTACGCTTGGTGGGACGGAGAGATATTCGCCATGAGATCGTTCATCTGAGCGTCTCGGAGTTCCGCGAGGCAAGACCTAACTTTACGTTGAAGCTGATTCGCAGCTGTTCTATAGGCGGGCGTGGGATATTTCTTGGCTCTCCGGAGAGCCGCGTTTTTAGCTTTAATAAGATTGCTAACGGCTAAGGGAAGCGTGGGTTTGCCTTGCTTAGCAACCTTTTCGTTGTCACTGATGGCTGAGTTGATAGCATCAGTGAGAGAATTTACTAATGAATCGATTTTATCCGGGCTATCTAATTGCTCGGGAGAGATCGCGAGTGGAGAGTTCAGAGCCTCTAAGGCTGAAACTAACGTATTTTTAAAACCTTTCCAATTGGTAAAGGTCTTAGGAGATGAGACGTTATCGTTCGGCGGTCCTAGCACGAGGGAAACGGGGCGATGGTCGGAGCCTAGGTCATCGAGCGGTTCGATAGACCTTAGGTCAAGATTGATTCGCTTGATAATTGCAAAGTCGAGGATGTCAGGAGAGTAGGACGGGTTGTTGGGATAGTGAGTGGGAGTGACGGGGGATATGACATCTAGGTCAAGGGAGTTAGTGATGTCGAGGAGAGCGATACCGCTGGTGTTAGTCGATAGGCACGTCCAGTCAGTATGTTTGGAGTTAAAGTCTCCGAACATAATGACTGAATGGCCGAGGGCGAGAATGGCCTCAAAGTCGCTGCGGATTGGTCTGGTACCACTAGGTATGTAGATTGAAGCTATGATGATCGTCGGATGACCAGTCATAGCCAATCTACACACAGTGGCTTCCATGTTGAGGAGAGGAGGGGTAGGGAGAGGACAGCAATGGAAACCTCTTTTGTAATATATAGCGGTGCCGCCGAAACCGTCGGAGTTGGGCCTATCGTTACGAATAAACGCGTATTTAGGTATAGCGAATCCCCTGGAGCGGTTTGGAGTAAGCCATGTCTCCTGGAGAAGGAATAAGTCAGGTTCTTTGTTCTGAAGGAACAGTTTAATCTCGGGAAGGTTGGTGTTCAGGCTACGAGCGTTAAAAGATATTAGGGATAAGCCCTTGGGTTTGATACGACAGGACGCGGGATTCGCGGGTCTAGACATTATAATTTATTATTTACGAATTTATACAAAAATAAAAGAATTTACAACGAACTTAGGAGCGAGTGATGCTCGGCTAACGCGAATAAACGCTCTTGAGGAGAGCGGGCGGCTCGCAGTTTGCGTGCGAGCACGGAAATTTCGTTAATATCGACGTTTTGAATAACGTCGAATACGGTCTTCATGTCCTCAGCCAACGACGACTGAGGTGCGGATGACGGAGAAGGACGCGGCCCTACGGGAGCTACGGGAGCTGGGATGGGTCGGGAAGGTGCAGGCGGAACGGCCGGACGCTGCCTCCAAGACAAAGCCGGAGTAGGCGTCGGCTGAACGGGCTTTGCTTCCGGGGGACCCCGGTTGCGCAGCGGCGGGAAGTTGGCAGGAGTGAGCGGCGGCGCCGGTTTAGGCGCGACCCTCTTGGTGGTGGAGCGCGGAGCGCGCGGGCAACCCCTGTAGTTAGCTGTGTGGCCGGACTGGCCGCACAACACACAGGCAGGGGGGGAAGTGGATTCGGGAGTGCGAGTGCACTCCTTAGTGAAGTGAGGATCCAGGCACTTTACGCACCTGGGGGGAGCTGAACAGTTAGCCGCTGCGTGGCCATAGAGCTGGCAGCGGTGGCACTGCCCAGGGTGACCACGGGGGTTGGGACGCTCGACGGAGATATTTGAGAGTCCGCAAATTGTGCGAGCCTCTCTAAAGATCTCCCTCGAGTTGGGAGCATTCGACAGGATTACCAACGCTAAGGGAAAACGCCTACCGCGGTTGGAGTGCATCTTGTGCACTGCTGTGACCGGGAAACCCTGAGACTTAAGGTCATCGAGGATGTCTTCGTTGCTGAGTTCGAACGGGACGCCCCGTAGTACTGCGCGGATCTTACGCTCCTCCGGGAGGGCGTAGGTGTGATACGCGATTTGGTTTAATCCGAGTAACCTGGTAAACGCGCGGAAGTCGTCGACGGTCGCTATTTGAATCTTGATTGTATCGCCAGCGTTGGCGGCTTTTAAATAATTAATTTTGTGCACTTTGCACAAGTTTGAAACCGCGGTCCAGCGCGCTTTTTCACGCAGGAAGACGGGCGGAGGGAGCTGAGGCTTCGGCGGGACGGGGGCGCAGCGCGTCGCTGGCTTCGATGTGACCGACGGAGACGCGGTTACTACGAGCGATTTTAACGGCGCGGGGGCTGGTGTTGAAGACACCGGGGAGGGCTCGGGTATTGAAGGTACCGAAGCTTTCTTAGAGCGCTTCTTGGAGCGCTTGGCGACGAGTTGAAACGCGGGCTCAGGAGAGCCGGTTAAGGTGACGGCATCTGACGACGTATCAGACGCGGGTTCGGAGTCGCTCCCGGGAGCGGTACGCTTACGACGCGACGCGTGAGAGGATGCGACCGATTCGCAGTCCATCTCGGACGAGGCGGGAGACGCGGGAGAGCTTAAGACCTGAGGGGTCTCGACGTTGGAGGCCTGAGGGGCCGGGGTTGGGGCCTGAGGGGCCGGGGACGCGTTAAGCGCTTTTACAGCTTGCGTAAATATGTCGTCAGAAATGGAAACACCCGACGCGGCGAGTGCTTGGGCGAACGCCTTCGCAATGTTAATGACGATTTGCTTATCCATTTGGGAAGGGGTTGGGACAATATGTAAAAATATAAGTATAATAAAAGATGCCTAGATCCTAAAAACCTAGCAAAATCCTAGCGGCAAACCTCCCTACCAGCGGTAGGGGGGCTGGGGAGAATAAATTAAAACTAACAATAGTACGCCGAAGGCCGCTACCTAGAAACCTAAAAAAGGGTGCGCAGGTAAAGAGTTGACCGCGTTAGGGTCAACCTTTACCGACAGAAAGGACAAATACACACGAAAACACACAAATATGATAGAAATAAATATGAAAATAGGAGAAAAATAAATAAAATAGAGAAGAGAAATAAATAAAAATAAAAAGGACTGGTTCAGTACAAATTCGTTGTCACCGTTAAGTATCCTTTGCACTGAAACCAGACTACTTACGCCGGGCACAACACTGCACTCAGCACAAGCACAACACAACTTAGCACAGCACTTTGAAGACTAAGAGGCTTAGTCGCAAAGAAAAATCGCACTTCGAAAGCACTCAGACGGAGTAGAAAGACTTAGGAAACCGTAGCACGGAGCCAACACGCTAGACTGTGACGTCAGTAAACTGAGCGCCGCGGAATGGCGGGAAGGGACCGATCAACGGAGAGCTGGGTCTTGCACGTCCGCACCGCGTGGCGATCGGAGCGAGAATGTTCGCGATCCGTTGCCCAAAGCGGGCTATATTTATATTATAATTCGTAGCGGCGTAGTTTAGTGGCAATGCACTAGATGGCGACAGTGCATTTCTAAATCGTTGTTAGTCTCAATTGGTTTTCGCTATCGCCCTGAAAAGCTCTGTTAGATGTTACTGGGGTTTGAAAGTTAAAGTTCTAGTAAATTTTGAGATTTTAGATAGGTTATTAACCACATATGTACATTTTTTATATACTTACACCATAACTATTTAATGATTGTGACTTGTGAACCTAAAACTATACAATCATAACAGCAGTATTTTTGTTAAAAATAAAAAAATAAAATTTGGGTCTTTTACATAGAAATAATAATCTAATTTAAATAAGTATTATTTTACATAAATATTTCCCTTAAAAAAGTTTTTCACAATTATGTTAGCGGATTTTCAACCCCAAACGCTGTTAGGGTGAAAACAAACAGGGGATGTGATCAGTCCTGTGTTTCAAGCAGGTTAAAAATAAAAATATCATTTTTTTTGTTTTATTTAATTTCGAAATATTGCAAAAGAGTATTGGACTTTGAATGTATTATTTTGTATTTTAAGTAGGTTATGATGGTTATATGAATCAACTGTTTAAGTTAATAAAGATAAGATAAAGATGAACATTTTACACGTGCCTCGTACCCTGGATGGCCCAGGTTGAGTCCTGGTCGGGGCATTCGTTTGCGCGATGAAAACAGATGATTGTTCTCGGGTCAAATGTAATCTGTACGTTTATTCTGGGTTCCCTCCAGTTCACTGTGTGGTCATCCGTAACACAAGCTCTGCTTAATTCGGAGTTATACAGTTGCTATGTTTGTCCGGGGATTTACTATTAGTATTATTTTGTAATGAGTTCAAAAGATTAGTTTTTCTAGCGGTTTAAGCGAATGGGCAAAAAATAACCTTGCAATTGCCACCCGCTTAATATAGAATTCAGGAATTCCAAACACGTTACGAGCTACAAAAACCTAAGACAATACCTCAATATATTGCATTAAAATTCTATCATTCTCGATTTCAAACGAATTTCAATTTTTTCTGGAATTATTTGAGGTCGTAAATCTTTCCAGTTTTTCTCCAAAAGTCGGAGTTGACTGGAATTTTGAAGAAACTGGAACCATACTCCAGCCAGAGTACGTGTGGCGGTGCACCTGGCGTGGAGTAGAAAAGTTTTAGAGTGTTCTGAGCGCCTCTTTGAATGGCACGGTAAAGATTTTTTAAATATAAAAGTTGTGATGGATTTAAGTTACTTTGTTGGGTTAGATTCGTATTATCTATATTTTTTTAAATGTATATATATGTGTGTTTTTAGGAGATAGTTAAGATTTTGAAGAACAAATTCAGTTACAAGATCAAAAAATTTATCAAAGTCGCATTTATATTATAAGTCAAAATATACCCTTTAGGTCTGATATAAATTCATCGTATGAATCCATCTAGTTATTAACAGTATTAACGATTAAAACTTTATCATTTATCAGAGATAATAGAATATAATAGTAAGTTCGGTTTTAGGGTCCAACATTTCTAAGAACAAAGAATAGAGGCTCTGAACTCCCTACAATGCCAATAAAATAAAGATAAATTGTAATATCATCTTAACTTTTTGTACCAATTAGAGAATAATTTATCAAAGAGAATCCAGCCGAAAACTTGATTCCTTTAGTGCGAATTAAGCCTGATTGATAGCTTCGGCGCAAAGCTTTTTTGTTAGGTCTACTCTGGATTAGGTAAAAAGAGTTACTGATTGGAGTAACTGATGGATCCCACTTTAGCCAGGTAGTATTTTATCTGGTTCCATTGTGGAACAAAACTTAAAAGTAAACTGATTTCAAACCTAGACGTTGATTTACACAATATTTACTAAATGTTTGGTTTTGAAAACGGTAAAAGGGCAATTTACATGAGTAAGTCTGTTAATTTCTTAAGAGGATTTAAAGCGGCATTCCCGGAAATAAAATAGGGTTCTTAAAAGATAAACTTTGTTATAACTAAAATTAATGTGTTTGCGCTACCTTATAAATGTGTTTTTGATTACAAAACTTTTCCAAATTTAAAGAACCCCGACTTATTTGACATAGTATTTTACGTTCTAAGAACAAATTACTCTCATGTCTGTACTTCCCTACTAATTTGGGTAAGAGCCAATTACAGAAACGTAACTTTCTACTTTTTAACTAAGTTTGCTGCAACGAAATTTCATGAAGAAAATTTATGATATAATCTAAGGAGAACAGGGAGCAAACAGTTTGAATTAACGAACTTAGGTTAACGTAATTAGTTTTTAATTAAATTTGAAACTGTTTCGGATTCACCGAAATTGTGATGCAGCGGTTCCAAGTTGGACGAGATCAAAGCTCCATCCGAAAGTTTGCAATAATTTTTGATCGAAATTTAGACAAATTTAATCTTGACTTGTAATCTAAATGAGATTCAAAAGTTAAATGTGGATAAATAATGAGGTAATTACATGAGACAAATTAAAGCCAGAGCAAACGGCGAGGATGTCAGCGAGCAAAAACCACAGACAAGCGGAGAACAAGTCTTTACAACAACAGAAACAAGAAATGGCAAAAAGTCGACATCAAAATGTATGACACTCAGCCGTCGTGGTTTTTGTTCCTGTAGAAAAACTTGGGATTTTATTGTTCAGACTGAAGGGCCTTAAGTGATTTTCGTCGTATTTACTTGAGAAACACCAACTTTTTCGTTGGACATTTACTTGCGTTAGGCTTCTTTTGAAGGTGAAAGGGTCATCAACAGTATCACAGTAAACGATTGGATAAAAATGTTAACAAAACTAGTGAGTATTCTTAATAGTTGACGGCATATGTTAAGTAAGTAAAGCGATTTTAAATCAAATATTTAGGCGTTATAAAAATCTAGCAAGAAATTTTATAGTTACGTAAAAATAACAAATTATAAAAGTTAATATTTTATCGTTGATTTATCGGAGATTATATAGAAAACACTATCAAATGTCACAATCACTCAAAATATGCAGACAACATAAAAATCCTGGCACTACATTCACAACGGAGATAAACATACAGCCATACATAATTGAATTGGACGTTGAAAACATATCTGCTGCTATAATTTTATCACAATCAATGGCCACTCTCAAATGCATTGAACACACGCGTCCCATCAATATTGGGACAAATGATTTATTGAATAACAAATAGGTAGGCGAAAAAACAAATAGCTTTTGTCTAGTCGTTATCTCTGTTGAATGTATCAGAGCTCTTATGAATTGAAGACGATAATAATGCGGTTATTCAAATTGTTACAAAGAATAATGCTTAATTTATAATGCAAAGAACACGTGAGTCTAAGGAAGTCGTTTAATATTTTTTGATGTGTAACAAAATAAATTCACTATTGTATTTGAAATAGAATAAACTATACAATTATATGAGCCTGTTACCATATACCGGGTGAATTTTTACCGTTTTGTGCTCGGACCACAATTCTCAGCAACATTCCTAAAGCTAATTAGTATATAGCGAAAATTAAAAAAGAAACTTTATTTATCAATGCTACGGGTCGCCGCTAATTTTATGTAGTATGACGGGGCGAGTTTTATTTACATGAAATTTAAGATAAATAGGCAAACTCTTATAAGTAAAGTCTTTAATTGAATACGACATGATTATTTGGCTTCATTGTAAGAAAGGATTGTTTGATCCCTACAAACGAGACCGTGGCAAAAAACCTGTAGGTATATTATAAATTTATTGACATGTTAATATCGCAAGGATCAAGTTGGTCCTATTCAAATTGACATCTGTCTCCAAGATAAAATACGATCAACATAACGTATTCTTGCTTTGAACTCAACAGCTTTTACAGCATTATATGTGTCTAAACTTAGACGTATAATCGTAAAATACAAATTTAAATCTGAATTGTCTATCTTGAGGTTTTTTTCTTGTGATTTGAAAACAAACAATAAAAATAAAACCGGCTGGCGCAAAACATGACTGTTTATAAGACCTATTAGAGAATTGTGGAGATACTTACCTGACCACCCATGAAGAACAATGTTTGTGAGATTACGGAATTGTAAAATCCTGTTTTGTATCGATCTTAAACTATGTTGAGCTTATGAGAATCGAAAAAAGATTTAACACCCACTCAGAAAGTGACATCAAAATGTTTAGGTTATGGCAGATATTCCCGAGTCGGCGAACTTGAGCGTGCCTAAATTTAAAGAGAACTTGAAGAAGGCGCAACCAATGTCTTTTTAAGGCATCTAAAATGATTAAATCCTATTAGAATTAACCAATCCACCAACTAATTGGATATATGTCTTGTCCATGATACAGTTCTGATTTCATAAGTGATTACAGTTAGAATCATATTTTCATTTCACATTAGTACCACTCCAGATATTTCTGGATATTCTTTACCTAGTATTTTATAAAAATATCTGTTAAGCGAGCTTCCCAGTTGTGGAACTGTTTGCACCCAATTAGTGCAATCCTCCATAAGTGAAGGCAGCTTCTATAAATAATTTCGCGTCGACTTGGACATTCGTTGTAAATGTCTTACTTGATATGTTTATTTAATTTATACCAATATTTCTCTTTGAATTATGCGCGTGGGCAGGAAGACGGTGTTAGAGCAGATATTTATTGTGAAACTACAGTTTCCTAACGATTTATTGTGGTTTTGGTAAAACGTGAACGTGTAATAAGCGGTTGATAAGAATTTCAAATTTCACGCATGAAGTTGATGATCTAATTTGAGCAAACTGTTAGTTTTTGTATGAAGATGTTAAAACAAGATTTTAAAGAAATGTCAGATTACGTAATACACAAATGCTTAAATACAAACACGCCGTAGTTTTAGGAATTAAATTTTTTTTTTAATTTTGTTTTCTTTTTTTAAAGGCAGATGGAAAACAAACACGTAGCCAATAAGCTGTTAACTGTCATAAAAATATTACTGGTTCCTGTCCCTGGAACTTGACCTGTCGATCTCGGGCCCTTTGCCTTCGATCCCAGCGGCGCTTCGAAGGGGTTATACCTATTGCGTCCGCGTCTGTTGTGTTTAGTCTTCTGTAAGCAATTGCAGGGATTTTTTTATTGTCATCAATGGATTTTTTGGCAGATGATACAAAAGGGTTGTAATATTTTGATAATGGTGTATTTTAAATGGCTTTTTATTGGTTATAACTACTTTTTTTAATTTGATTTAACTTAGATTGATATCATTCCGTCACTGTCAGTGTCTTGAAAAAATTAATAGATAGAGCCAGTAAAGTCTTAACTCAAGATTTCCATCTGAACAAAATTGATACATGGCCATGTAGTCGTAGGTACATAAATGCTTTGTTTATATTCCATAAAACATCATCGAGTCAATAGGACACTGAAATAAGGTATATTATTGAGATGTAAAAATCTAAAACCACACGATTATGTCTGTAATTTACCCATTTAGTTTAAATAGACATGCTTTCGTTTAAAAAAATGTAAACCTATGTATGAAATTAAAAAAATCCAACAAAAAATTGAACCACAACTACCTGATCTCCTAACCGATAATCCCGTTTAGAATAAAAGTTTCATTCCGCCAGTTGCAAATTATTAGGGTTCGTTTAATCTATGAGAGAAAACGGTTGGTCAGTGGACACAAAAAAAAACGACAGCTGGGGCTTAGTCCAATATTACAGTAGAAATTTGAACGGACATTACACATTATCTAAATTTTGATACGGTTTACAAAAGGGCGACATATGCGTTAACCGTAACCGTTGACTACTAAAATAGGCCTAAAATGGAGTATGAGATAAGTTTTGTTTTTGTAACTTTATCTTTATACGTAAATATTGTATTATAAGTTTATAAAACGACTATGATAAAGCGTATTTTGCTAAAATTAAAAATGTATCTTTAGCGATAAATACATTAAAACATGAGTTTCACTTCAAACGAACTTCCTAAATATCTCCATAAAAATATTAATTTGCAATAAAAACTAAAATTTTAAGCGCTTTATGCGAACGTGAAATAAATTATGCTTTTTTACGGGTACACTTCTTTGAAATGACCAAAGCGCTCATAAAAGCATCAGATCGAATGATAAATTCAATATTTATAATCGCCGATAAGTTTGTTGACAGTCAACGGTGGCTATCGATTTTATTATATCAGCTACACTCATCATGACAACATGTAGGTGCCCAAAAACTGACATTTCAGTGGACGGGGACGTCATACAAAAAAGGACAGGTACTGGACCGTACCTTCGTTAGCGGTGCCGAAATTCAAAGCCGATAAACATCTAATATTTCTAAGAACTCCCAAATTGTAAGGGGCCCTAAACTGTTTGAAAATTTTTGTCCTCGCCAAGCGTAATTTATTTTGAAACTGTTCACACTTTATGATCCTTGAAATAAAAATAGAGTGACTTGTCAACTGTTGCCTTTGCAGGATATCTCTAGTTTATCAGATACCTTCGATCGCTGAGTAATAGAGTGCTCAAAATGCAGGAATGCAACGTGGAGATACGGTGGACTGATCTCCAATGAGGCGTATTCAGATTACATCAACTAAGAAATACTTTTTACTGACTTTTTATTTCCCAATAAAAATAAATAAGTCATCAACAAAGATTGGCTAGGATTTAGAGAGGACGATAAAAGTTGAATAAAAAAGTTTGTAAAGATAACTGCCTAGTAACTTTTGTCACTTAACTTTGGTTGAAGCAAATTGATTCCATTTGCGTTGCAAAAGAAACGGCGGCATATTCTTGGGAGTTCATAAATTGAGAGATCTCCATTTTATTGGTTTGTCAGCGTGAGGATTTTTTGTGTCGGTTTTTGTATCAGATTCAGGTAAGAAGTGGGGCTGACATGCGGACGCGCAGTTGCGTTTCATCGTAAAAATGATTGATGAGCATTTAAATTAGTGCGGCATAAACGCATAGATTATGTTCACGGAAAAAATAGCTCACAAGGTGTTGATGATCTGTTTAAATCTGATAAACATCAAAACTCATTATAATATAATGACGATGAACAAGTTATTATGAGAGAGTTTATTTAGCACATGAAGATGGTAATTTACGATGGTGTTTATTTTAGTACGTAAGTTTAGTACTTTGGTCGTAAACCAAAAGTTATTCCCTAAAGAAATATTGTAAACGCTAAATATACGTTTATTAACTTGCTATAAAATAATATTTACTTTACAATGTCAAAATATTAAATTAGCAATTGAGGAAGTAAATATTACTTGCAGTGATCTCAGCAGCAGTTTGTGAGAGGAAAATAAGAGAAACGCAACTTTATGAATATTTTCATTGTGTCTAACATATGTATAAGAGAATGAAACAAATTCATTTTAGATATAATTAAAATTTGACATTTTCCACGTTTTATAACTTTCGCAATGGAATGAACTTGGATCATATCTACACTTAAACAAAATCATAAATCCAACTTATTGGAACAGGAAGGTCAAGAACATGTCTAGAACTTTATAAGAGGCAGTATTATGCCATGTGTGTAAATATATATAACGCTGTACCTAAAGAATATAAATTGTTGCCACATATAAAATTCAAAAAAATGTTTTTAAAATGGTTACTTGAAAAACATTTTTACAGTGTAAAAGAATTTTTCAATGTCAATAATAGATAATATCTTAAATAAATTGTTAGTTATAAATAAGTATGTTGTATTAGGGAATAGAATACATTACTAAAAAAAAAAAAAGTTTCTGCATGCCCTAAAAGTGGTAAAATATGTATGTTCTTTTTATTTAATCTTAAGACCTAAATCTGTATCTACCATATTTTAAGCAAATAAATATTTGATTTGATTTGATGTCTGAAGAATTATGGTAGCACTTCATGATCGGATGTCATATTACTTATACGACTTTAACTTAACTTAAATTTTACCAAAATTTGCTACTTGGTTCACTTTTGATCATTAAGCCATGTCTACTTTATCGCTAACTGGAAATACTGTAAATGAAACGTAGATACATTTAATATAACTGTATTACAATAAAGATATTAATTCTGTGACAGAAGCATGAATGGCGGCATTAATAAACTTAACGTTTTTATAGTTGGGAACAATTTTTACGCTAACAAAACCATGCTGGCAACTCAACTGGCCGTCCTCACAAGTGGTAAACAAACAACTTTATGATATCTCCGAGGGGGAGTTTACAAAAACAATTTTTATTTGATTTTAGGATGTTACGGTCTCTAAACGCCATATGTTAGGCGCCATGGGATTTGGACGTAGAGTCTATTAGAGAGCATGACGTTTGCAATTTTCAAAAATTAAAAATCTTATATTGTTGGGTATAATTATATTTTACTTTGTAATTATTTAGATTGTGTATTTATGTAGGACGAGAAAGAGTCTAAGAAATTTTTTACAGTTCCCAGTTATTTAGGACTTTAAGATCAGGGCATTTGTGTCATTTACGAACGTGCAGCATTTATTTTCTATTAAATGTTTAAAAAGAATACTTAAATATGAACTCATTTTCCAATATATAAACTCTACATAGGTACATGCCGTAAAGTAAACTAAAAGAAAATCACCATTACGGAAGGAAAACTTACATATCAACTTAAATCCAAACTTTCAACAACAGCATCAAACAAATCATAAACGTAACTAAAACAAAACTATTTTCACTTCACTTAAATTCTCAGACACATTTATAGATGATACTTTCGCGAAACCGCAAGACAACGAGCGACGTGGAGTCGTCCTACCGCAGCCACGGCCGGCGTTAGACTGAATAAAAGATATACCAAGCAGTCCAAGCACAGTAACCTCCCAAGACCCAGCATATGGTGAGCGAAACGGGTCCTATTCAAAAAGGCCGATACACACACAGAAATTTATAACACGTCAGATCTTTGGAGAAATGATATCCTCCAAATAGAGACGTTATATTTCTACGTGTATAAAATTAATCGTGTAAAGGTGCATCTGCCGCGGACCATTGTCCATTTTTTCTGTAAAGGCAAGTTCTTGTTTGCCGTCAAATCCAATGGATTTCATACTAGTTTTTTCAAATTTAAAGTATTTCGTGTTATTTGTTCGAAAATACATAAATCTAGATGAAAAAATATCTGACCTGTACCATTCGGCTTTGGTGTTAATAATGCAGTTTGGTTTCTTTTCGGGGCAGACTCATTTGTATGTCAATGTTATTAAATTAGATTTTCAAATTTTATAATAATGGAGTAGTTATAAATAGGAAATTCTAATGTCATATGGCACGAAGAAGAAATCATTAAAATGCATGAAATCGATAGCGTATACTTGTTAGTAGTAATTATTCATGTTTGTCTTGTTTCGAGATAACAATAAATTATAAGCCATCACGTTTCTCAAGATTTGATAGAAATCTTTAAGATAAGTGTATGGCTGAGAGGCCATATAACATGTGGGATACAATTTCAATCTCGTTTATTAGCTTTGTTTGATAAATAATTAAATGGCGTATATTGTAGAGCCGTCGGATTTTGGTTGTTTTGGTATAAAATAATCAAAGGAAACTATTTTATATTCGCTTGATTAAATAAAACTAAATGTTTTTCAAATTCCCAATTGTATATAGGCACAATAAACATTATTATATTATAATATCCAATGGAGCCATTTGAATATACCGAGACACTGTTTTATTTAAGTTGAAAAGTGTACTTTAAGTGGAAAATACTTCCACTTAAAGTTCATTCAAGCAAAGAATTTTCTTACGTAAGAGAGAATCAAGGAAACATCATTGAATGTTTCCAAAGGAAAATGTTTTTTTAACTTTTCTAAGACCCCGCAGAATGTTGCCGGAGTGAAAAAATAAAACCGCTGACTTCGTTTCATTTTCCACGAACGTTCACTTTTACCTTTTGAATATAGAAGTGCGCCCCTGTGCTCATCGCGGGTACCTCCTATTGTTTAGCACAAATTAACAACATTTCGGTGTACAATGCTTGAATACACTTAAAATTCCGCCGATTAACTTTTCCCTTGATAGCTATAAAAACATTGTTGAAACTTTACAACTTAATTACGTACATCTGTTATGGCGGACGGCCTGACAGGATTTATAAGTGCCTTTTGTCCCGCAATAAATTGAAGTGGAGACAATAAAGTTATTTGCGGTATCATGAAAAAAAAATGGTTGAAGAAAACAAAGCGCATAATGAATTAAACAACATTATAAGACGATCGGGATTGAGGAGTAACAACACCTGCGGGATTTCGAATGTCTTCATTAGGGAGAGGGGACCAGACAGGTGCGTCCAATGATTGGAAGCTGCCTTTGACAAGGATCCACATGTAATTACAGGGTGCGTTAAGGTGGATTATAAAAAGTTGTTTTCTGTAAAGCGTTTGATTATCTAGTTGCTAATAGTAATTGTGTTGGTTATATGCAGTAGTTAATTATTTTAACTTCGACTTTACGATTGAGCATATTGTAACTGAAATTTATAATAATTACTTTATTCCCGTAGCTACAGACCTTAAGCTTAGAGAAAAAAATACTTTAGAAGCTTTAAACCTTAGCTCCTATTGATTTGAAAGCTTAGTGGCTATATTGCTTATGATTTAATGAAAAGCATTACATAAAAAAAGCTCAGAATATAAAATAAAACAAAAATTACGAATTGAAATGAGTAGCACCCAAGTAAGAAAGCAACCTAACAACTTTAAAAAAATCAACAAAACCCTTCTCTAATTACACGAAATCTCCGATGTTTTTAACTGCACTGTTTACAAAGTCACGATCCTCGTAATTGTTTCGCTTGTTCCGTTGACAGGCGCCCAGGGAGCGCGGATTGGCGGGAACTTCTCCAAGATGGCCGACCTCTCCTGACCCATCCGTCAAACGCGAACATGGAACATCTGTTTTAACATGTCAGCCTGGCAGTTAATAAAGACGTTCCATTTTACTTTACTTTGAATTTGGAATTGACTTTTTTTGACGTTCCAAGGAAAAGCTAATTTGCCATGCCTGACACCGCTATTTCTTGTGGTTGCTTTATTAAGTTTTGTGTATTGGGTTACGTTCTAAGTTTGCAACATTTTAGTTTCTTCATTACTGTGTGAATTTAGCTTCAGATAGCATTAATACACAATGGAATCTTTGATCTGATCTGAAAGTCTCTTAACAATTATGTTTTTAAATATGTAAAAAGGTAAAATTCAAAATACTTAACAATTGCGAATAAAGACAAATTTAATATGCAGTTTACGCTTGTTTTATTCAACTTGAGAAGTATTCAATAGGCTTTCTTCTCAGCAGTCAAGCAAAATTGATACACTTTTAAAGTTTTTATCGAAAAATCTTTATCGGATATTGATTATCCTTTTAATCATGATTGTAAAATATAGCTCTCATCATGCGCAGGCGCTCGAGGCTGACCAATTTGCACTTTACAGATTTTTACAAGTGTGAATTATAAGCGAGTTTATTACACGTGCAGATTATTAAATTTGGCAATAAAATTTTGCATGCGTTAACGAAATAATAAGTTTTAAACTGTTAATACTATAGGAAAGATTTCGACATTTCTTACCTTTTTAATTTTTCCCCATTTTGTTTTTAGGTATCTGTGAACAAAAAAGGTGTATATCATGAAACATTTTCTGTGGTTACTAAATCAATAGTTTTTATTACCTTATAAATTCAATTTTGAATAATATCCTCACACAAATATGTCAAAGGAACATTACTAATATGATTGTTGTTTGAAAGAACACAAAGCCAAGCAAGATAATCCGAAAACAAACATACATATTCACATAAAAAATATCCATAAGTATATTTTACTATAATCATATAATACTGTATCTGCTAAAATTACTAGAATCTAAAGCCGAGAAATCTAATATACGCGTACTTCAACTTAAGCCACAAGCCACCGAGAACTTTCTAGATGTTCCAGAACTGTGAACCAAAAATTAATTCAATTATTTAATTGAATTGTGAAACCAAGTAATAGATAAACTATTAGTAAGTGTAATTTTAATTCAAATCATCGAAAAAATTCTCACAGTACTTGACCTGACCATCTTTGGCAACCTTTGAATTTACATAACGGCGCACCTAACCTACAATTTGTTACAATATAATAACGAAGCGTAACTCGCTCAGTAGTCAAGTAACACTTCACTCAAAATTTCATCTAAGTATAATTTTTATTTGGTGTATAATTTACAGCTGCTCAAGCGGATGGTGCATTCTCTCAAATTATGATTTAAAATAACACATTTCGGTGCCGGCACGATGCAGGGCATAAAATATAGGGAGATACAAAATTAACCATAATTGCTTAATTCGAAGCGTACGAGACGAGCTGTTTGCCCGGATCATTCTGCCGCAAAGGATCCGAGAGAGAAAGAAGAAGGTTTCGATTGCTGTGCGAAAGAATAAGATAGGCGTATGTAGTAAGATGTCGGCTACAAAGCTGTGCCCGCGCAACTTTCCAGGTAATGGAAATAACGTGTGAAGACGATTGGAATATTACGTATGAGGTTTTTGTCTTAAGATGAAGTTTTAGAAAAAAATGTCACTTTAATTGTATTGGTGTTATGTTAACTTAGAAACTTATGTTGAATATAAATTAGAAACGGTTTATCATGGAAACTATATGACAGCCGTTGCTTCGACACGGGAACTCCCAGATTTGAATCTTTGTTGAGAAAGTCATATTTTGTTTCATTTGTGTCATATGTGAGACATAGATAATTTGTATTTATTTATGTATTATTCGTATAAGTGGTGAAGTTTTGTACTTCCTTATTATAAATTAATTTTACTAGCGCCAATGTGTAAATACAATGACGCGCCGTTGTCCCATATTTGAGAACCTCAATAATATAATAATATAATATTTCTAACAATTACACCACATTATCTAGCCCAAATTAAGTATCATTAAGAACTTGTGTTATGGATACTAGATAACGGATAAATAAACTTAAGAAATATATAAACACAGATAGATATTTTTTTTTCATGTATAAATATTAGAAATAAACTTAAATAAACATACATACACATCCATGACTAGAAAGCAAATATAATAAAATATCTGCCTATACCAGGATTCGAACCCGGGACCTCTGGCATGGAAGGCAAGGGTACCTACCTCCACACCAAACAGGCCGTCTATATACTTTGGTGCAGTGTTCAATTTACTTGATATGTGTTCCGGGTTAACGTAAATAAAATCCCTTGATTAACATTTCAAATATATACATTTTAAGGCAAAAGATGCAGTTTTATGATTTGGGATGAAAAAAAAGTAAATTCTGTATGAACTTATCACACAAATAATAATAATATAATTATAGTAAATCACCAGACAGAAACAGCTACTGTCTGGCCCCAAGTAAGCGGAGCTTTTTGTATGGATGACTATGCAGCGAACTGGGAGAACCCAGGATAACCATACGTATATAAATACATGCAACCATGAGCCGAGAACAAACATCTATCTTCATCACACAAATAAATGTCCCTGGAACCTCCGGCGTATGAGGCAGGGCTACTACCCATTACACTACTTCGGCCGTCAAATAACCATGTCCACACGAGGATTAAAACCTGGGATTTCTAATATATGAGATTCAGTCTGTAAATTCATTATACTAGCTTTGCTTACCATTCTGTTATAACATCATCTAGATGTATTTTGTTATCACAGTTCACGTCTCTCCTAAACCAAAAACCTCTTTAAATATAATAAATCAAAAAGGTATACTAAATTCCCGCCTTCTTTGTTAAAACCATTCCAATTTTTGACGTCGACAATCTAATTTCAAAACGAAAGTGATTAATATTCGTGGAACGCTCCTCAAATGACATTTGATGTCAGCGGAGTAATATGATTGGACATTTTCATATTCATTATGACAAAGGGCGGTGCCTATTGGTTAATTAAAAACGTAGATTGTTATCAACTGGAAACACCAACTAGCCACGCTTCCGGTGTAAAAGCTGTTAATAAAACTCCTTTCTGCTTATTCAAATGGGTAATATCTGTTATAAAGGAAAAATATATGAGAATAATAAATTTTATGTACATTTTTTATCATTATGAAGTCTTTATAAGTTAATCAGGAAGTAGTTTATCTCAAAAAACTCAAATTACCTATTAAATATATGAATTATGCATTTTTCATTTTTGTATTAATTTAATAATTACTAATGTTATTTATTAAAACTTAGTCTGAATAAAATTTTGATCTTCCTGAGTAACTGCGGTTCTATATTGGCCGTTTGAAACGGTCAACAATTCGGAGTAAATTAGATAAGTACTTGTAATTACTTACATAAAAGCCAATATCATAATACATCTCTCTCAGTTAGCGCATTTTTAGCGCGTTATTATACATAATACGAATTTAGAGACGTGCCTCATGCATCTGAAGTTATTAGTGAGGCATCAGGCCCGTATCTGCGAGATAAACAGACACATATACTTGGCGTGAATGTTTTAAAGAAAACACTTTATTTCTTTCAACACACAAATTGCAATCATCCGTAACCATAACTTTATTTAGTTTTGTATCATATGTTGTTATGTTTGATTCTGTAACCCATTTCAAGCTAATGTATTTAAGCAAGCAATCTTAAACCAAACATTCGTAATGACACAAGTAAATGAACATCACAAACATTTACACTCCATAGTAGATGGTAATAGCTTCTGACAAGCATTATGGTGGCGTAAGTTTCATTATGTTACTGTAATATAATATGTGGGGTAAGTCACAGGGTTGTTACTTATCATGTCCTGGTGAATAATCGTGGCTGACTTGTGGAACTGTTCGGATAGAGATAGCTTAGAAATCTGAGTTGAGTCGACATAGGGTTGTAGGATACTGCAGTATAGCTTTATAATTTAAAGAAAATATTTCCATTAACTTCTGGAATGTTTAATTATTAATTGTTACATATTTTGGTTATGTACGTATTTCGTTAAAACATGTGTGCTAAATTAAAAATGTCTGTTAGGAGGGAGTCCCTTAAAATTACAAGAATCAAAAAATTATGTAACTTGTATGAATTTCAATTTGGAAGTAAGTTTGCTTGGATATTAAATTTTGAGGCTTTATTGCCTTAACTACTGAAATAATTATCAACCAAAAAAATGTCAGTATTATAGAAAAGGGCATTTTATACACAAAAAATAGGAGCGAGTGCTCCTGCAGCAAACCGTAGCACGAGGTCGCGGACAGGAGCTAGTGCCTAGATAATGTTAATTCTAAAGTATCGTCTGTAGCAGGAATCATAACAAAGATACAAAAATACCTAATTATGAGTTAAAAAGTATAAACAATCTATTTCAACCGTTTCTACCGGACTGTCTGAACGAACCAATAGCTATTTCATAAGACAAGTTTCTGGGAGCTGGAAGATGAAGATGTATGAAAAGGACGTACGTAATAAAATAAATAGTAATTGCGTTATTAGCGCTCTCTTTTATTGCAATAATTTATATGAAAATAAAAACTGCGTAAAGTAAACTATCGTCCACTACACAAACAACACAATTTATCATAATTTGTACGAGTATGTGAATAAGCTCCAACAGCAAAATAGAAGTCGAAAATCGAATAATATTTAGTCTTTTATATAGTTAAAAAAACATTCACAAAGTGCTCGGTGTTGAGCAGCCCGCATCCAATAGTTTCCGGTGACCTCTGCCAGATACTCAGTCCACCTTTAAACGGCCTCTCAACGGCAAATTGCTGGTCTTTAAAATGGTTTAGAATTGTATCTAGTCTAATCAATCTAGCTCCCAATACCTTCTAGATCTTAGATACAAGATTTTAAATCTAAGATAAGAATACAACAATGTGCTTACTACTAGTTGATTCATATTTAATTAAGGAAATGAAGTAATATTATTGGTGTATTCACCGAGTCTCCTCGCGCTGGTTCAATGGATCCGAAACCTAATGCTAAAATCTATAAAAAGTGCTTAAACTTAGCGACTTTGTTTTATATTGTAGAGTAATGTAATCGCACTTGTCAAATTCTGACAGGATTGGAGTCACAGTTTCCAGAATATATATTTTATGTGGTATGAAACATAGTCACTTTTTCTTTAACTCTCCAGCAATAAAAAACTAAGATTAGTGTAAATGAGCTTCATAGGTTTCAGCCTAAGTATTTGTTTAGCCCACTTTATGTTTATTCTGAGATCAACAGTTCACAAATTGGTTATCTTTAACAAAAGATTTGCTTGCTTAAATTGTTGTATTTGTTTTGTTATTTTACCCAAATTATTAGTAATCTTATTTAACAGAGCAGAAAAAATGGGAGCCCTTCGTCGTTAAGATTTGGTCTTGACGGAACCTGTCATTCTCACTACGTTTCACAATCCTTAAATATATGGATGACGTTCTGTCGGCCTACAACATCAATGCTTTTTTTTAGACTTCCTCATGTTGCTCCTCCAGGGGATCCAATATTTGTATATATCGAAATCGGAGTAATAGTATAGTTTCGGTTCTCAGTATAGGTTCTCAAAGCACTTAACACCTCCATCACACAAGACATTAGCTGTAATTGGAGCAGGAAGGCCAATGTTCTGCATACGCCCTTCTCTTTCTCGCTTATACTAGCCTTATATTGGAATCCTGTGAGAGAACGTTTGAAATGCAAATTCTGGTTGTATTAGTTGATGCTTTATTGGTTCTCCAGCTGGCAGTTGGAACATACAGACGATGAATAAGTGAACACAGATAGGGCGGTCTTTGCTTGGATTTTGGATTAATTTGAAGGATTTCGTCTCGTTTGGGTGTTGGCGGAAAAGTATCTTAAGTTTTGGGTTCAGTAGATTAATTAAATTTTGAGGTTTGTTTTTATTGAGGTATTTAGTTATTTTATGAGTATATAGATATTACTTTAATTGTGACGCTAAGCCTTCTTGTCATAAAATAACATCTAGTTTTGTTCCGATGAGGACCGTGATCATGCGCATGACATTTGGAAATTGAAAATGTATTAATGTTATTAACAATTTTTAACTTCCCCCAAATCTCCCTAAGTTCTGTTTTTAAACATTTTTTTTCATCCGAAACATTTGAAATTTTACTTCTTGAGAGCCATATTAAAACCAACCCATTGTTGGGTATACAAATGTGAAATAAATGTAATACAAATGACTATAATAACCAAGATCCATATAACACAGAAACAAGATTCATAACTGGATATCCTACCACGTAAATGTATCCTCGTTATCGTAGATACAAAGTTTTCTCAAAGAAATAATATGATTTTTAATCCATCTTAAGTTTAGTTTTCATATATCCTTTATAATTTCTTCTTCGCCTCAAAGCCATTTGTTATAATAAATATTTAAAGTTTTATCAAACAAAATGTATGCAATTCGTACATATCTCATATCAAAATAAGCAATAAAAACATTGAAAAGAAATTATGTAAAACTTTCATTTAATATTAAAACAAAATCATACAATCTTGAGTTTATATCCAATAGTCGCAGAAAATCTCCTTATGCACATATTATTCATAGATAATAAGATAATACAAAAAACGAGGCACATTTAATAAGGAAAAGGGCATATTATATTTATGAAAAATAATACATTATACATACGAGAGCCAAGTGACAGCTACAATACACAGCATAATTTATAAGTTGCGGCTCAGGATGTAATCTTCTTGGAGCCTCGAATCCAAATGCGGAGTTGGTTGCCTTTCCAGCCTAGTGTGGAAGGGCGGTTCCTGACCCGAACTGTGTTTCTAAGGTTGTAAGGAAATATTTAACTAATGTATACTATCATTTTAAAAAGAAAAATGTGTTTGATTGTGTGTTGCTTGGCAACAATTGGCAATTATTTGCGAGGTAAAATAGGCTCTATTTTTTAACTGATAATTCCTCGGGATCAGAAGTCATGGAGCCCACATCGCGCGGATCCTCTAGTAGGTGTACAATAAAAAAAAAACAAGGCTTAGATATTTAATAACGCGGCTTACTCATGGCACACAGTCGGCTAGGTCCGACTAATTTCAGACTCGTCTGGAGTCCATCATCAGCTCCTTATAATTTTGTAGGTACATACAACTTCTTCCTTATGTTTAAGTAAACAGCTACTTACTAATAAAATAAGTATCGAACATTTCTCGAACTATTTGAGACTGGTGTTTAGGATTGACAGGGACAGGGGTTTAGGGTTGACTTTTAACATAATTACAAGGGTGATTACATTAAAAAATAAATAAATAAAATTCAATATTTCTACTGTCAATTATACCTATTATAACGTGTCATGTAAGTGAAAGCCTCCACTTGTGATAAGTCATACAGTAAATGCCAGGCTAATTGATACATAATGACCAAACAAATTATTTAATAAGTTATTTCACAAATGATTTTAAAAAATCAGTAGTCATAACTATTCCTTACAAAAAGCATTAACAAATTGTTTGGTACAATGACTGCTCTAATTTCGTCGCTAAAATATATGCATTATTTTGTTGTTCATAGAAATATTAGGAATATCCAAAAAAAAAAACTTAATTTTTACATGGTCGATTTGAGAATAAACCCGCAACTTCACACGTAGGGTTGAATAAGATCTTTGTTACCAACTTAGAAGGGATTTAATCTTCGCAGATAGTTTTAAATGTGCGTAGTTTATATAATGGTAAAATATATAGTAGATTTGAATACTGAATTCTTTAGTTTTGTATAAGTTGTTGAGTTATTGTACTTAGGTAATTAAATTTACAGCTTTTGTTATGATATGTTCACATATCGTAATTAAGTTTCAGTGAGAAATTAAAAATATCTTTTGAAGCCACAAAAAGCCACATTCAAGAGTGAAAAATACAGAAAAAGAGACAAAATGTTAGTTAGTCACGTGTGTGACAGAGGGACATAGTGATATTTTACCTAAAAATAAAATTATTAACGATCTTAATTTATAATCTTTTCAAAAGTTGCAAGAAAATTTTTAAAGAAGAACGCCTAACAACAATAAATACGTTCTTGAAAAGGACCCAGACACATCATTACGCATATTATAAGTAAACAAGATTTTCTTGACAAGTTGCAAAGTAAACGAACAAGCTTCTCTAATACACATTCCAACGCACCCATGGCAAATCAACGTCTGAAATTTAGCCATCACATCATTACAAGGGGGCTAAGACCTTTTACCTATGCATACGTATGTACCTCCATCAAAAGAAAAGTAACCTTTATATGTATCGAGATATGGCAGAGAACAAGTTTTCACAACTGAAGCTATCGTAAAAAATTGCACCGTCATCTACTCCACGGGCACAGCGTGTCGAATCACTATGAAGACGTCAATGCCTTCGTGCTACTTCAAAAACCAACAAGTAAATTGTAAAAAGTGAACAAAACAAGAGATGGAATTATAAATAGAACATAAAAACTAACAATTGTGGAGTGTGGCGGTCGTGACAGACTTGAGCTACTGGCGACAAAAACTCGTTGTCTTCGCATTCAGAGGTATCGCACCAATTTTCGATTTAGATTGTACTTTTTTTTATTTTGTTTGAGATGGTCGATTAAGTACCAAGTTTACCTTGTTTCAATGGGTATACCGTGTAATATAAACTAAACTATTAAGTACTAAATGAACCTTACAATTCTGCGGCCCAAAATCTGTAGCTCAAACCCTAGGGCAAACATTTGAATTGAAGGGTCGTGGTTTATTATCGCCTAAATCCCAAAATAACCTACCGGGACTTGAATCTAGGACCTTTAATACAAAGGAAAACATGAAAGAATTGTATTCATAAGTTTATGAGAAATAAATATCTGCATTATAAGGTAGTAATTCCTGCCTCATACGCCACAGGTCCCCGGTTAGAGTCCTGGTCAGGTCATTCATTAATGTGATACGACATAAGCTCTACTAACTTTGAGGCCATACAAGATTATTATAATCATTTATGATAACATTACTGAAGTATAGAACATATCATTATTATTTTTTTTAAATATTTTGATATACAATTACGAAATTTACCGCGTTTTTGTAGCATGTATATTTTATACTGTGTTTTTTCAATTTGGACTATTAGGTACGTCGGCTGTCATCAAAATTAAAGATCCTCGCAGCTTTCCTCTTACTTGTGTTTGCTCTCTAACTTCTGCTTAATAGAATTTACAGAAATTTATCAAATTGAGTTAACTATTACACATACATCTTGTTTGACTGACATGAGTTTGAGAGTTGAGTGAAAGTAAGTTAGGGGTTGCTTAATAATATTACCCATTATTTACGCAGTTGATGACGTTTATTTTAGGCCTTATTGCATTATTAATTTTACTAAATTTAGTAAACTTCCGTGTAACTTTTAGTAACTTAATAATGGCTACTTCAAAAAAACTATTTAGAGAAGAACTGAAGCCAGTCTATAAAAATAGCGCTTTCAAAATTGGAAAACGATAACAATCTGAATACACACAATTAAAAAATAACAATTGGGTCTATAATAAACCCGACGCGTGCGTTGCCACTGCCAGAACTTTTTGATTAAGATGCAACAAAAAAGAAAACAGAACATCGAAAAAGAACCTTATAGATTCGTTCACGCCGCCTCTGGGTGTAAGGTATATAATAATTTTTGTAACACAGAACAACATAAAAACGCCGACAACTAACACATGCATAGTAATTATGTTCACACAACAATAAAATGTCTTCACATATGCGTACACGCACACTGTTTTACGCACACTTCGACTATAATTATTCGCGCTTTATTAGGGTTCACACACACATCCTCCCTTCTATAACATCATAATTATAGTAAGCCAGTGGCGTGCGTCCAAGTATAACAAGCTTAAACAAAATGGCCGAAGGTTTTTATTAACAACAAAAGGTGTCGGATGATGTTGATGTTTTAATCACCTATCAAATGTTTGATATTAAAATCAGAGAATCTCATTTAGTTTGTAACAAAACAAAGGTAATAAATAAAAAATTTAATCTCGCTGTGATTAAAAATAACAATAGATCGAATATCCACAATAAAGGTTAGATAGTTGATCCACCTACACGGTATTCTTGTATGGTAATTATAGTAAATGTAAGAAGAAATTTTCTTCGACGCATTCATAATTTGGCTACAGTAGCTGGTATTCTAAATTAACTTAGAGAATTATTAATATTTATTAACATACTGTGCATGGGAGGCGTCTTTTGCTCCAAAGTAAGCCTGCTCGGTTCAAAGTAAATGTAAATTTTATGTATTAATTCATCTAATTTATTAAAATCTGTGTAGATCTGCTTCGATGTGAAATTTTACTAAAATATATGCAGAATAATTATTTTTCTTAAAGGTCAAGTTGGTTTTGCATTTTTGCCCGTTAATAGGATATTTTTTGTGGTTTCTTTTTTAAATACCTTACTTTAATATTTTTAATGGTCAGCCACTCTTATTGTTAGATTAAAAACTGAGTGGTTTAATACGAAAGCGTAACATAAAGGGGTTATTATAAACAAAATTAATATTTATTTTAATACTTTCTGCCTCATTTGGCAGACAAATAGTTTCACACGCTTGAAGCTTAAACCGAGTAAGATTCCATAAACATTATAAAATGTTTGAATAGAAATCTTAATCTACAATCAAGATGCCACAAAATATTTGACGACATACATAGCACTGCCAAGCACCATTTTAACATCTCTATATAGCGGCAAAACAAAGTAATTTAAATATTTGACCATATCTTTTACACCTTAAAAACATTACAAAATTTCAAAGGACTCATCAAAACCCAAGCCGAAACTTCTCGGAAGCTTCCAAAAAGATTCATCATCCGATAAAGCTAGCTAAGAAAAATAAGAACAAATTAAAAATTCCGAACTCAGTTGTCAAGCCACCAAATTAAGTCTAACGGACCCCAAGAAAAATAGCCTACAAACAGGCCTAATCAAGATTGTGGAAAGAGAATAAGTGAGTAATTATTTAAAACAAGATTATTATCAGAATCCCGAAATCTTCATACTTCAAAACAAGTTTCACTTCATATTTTTTTTATAACATACGTCAGTCATTAACGCTTCTAACAGTAATTGCCTAGGCCTGCAATGATGAATTGGTCGGTTTGAACGTGTACATTCTCACCAGCCTATTTTTTAAACGCTTCAAGGGATTAACATCCTAAATTACAAAGCATAGTGTTTTTAAAAAACAGTTTATAAGTCATTAGGAGAATAATTAGCGTCAGGGTTTTTAATAGCAGCACCGTTCGTAAATTCATTTAAGGAACAGTAATTTGTAGGTTAAAATTTAATGAACTCACTAAATTCATTATTAATTTCTACCACCCTTCTTAGGATATTAAATTAATTACGTCAATGCTAACTGAATAAAGTAGTTATAGTTTTTGCGAAAGCTAATTTGTTTACGGTTCCGGACAAAGTCACAAAAGAACTTTAGTTCAGTCTCATTTAAATTAGGTAGTCAAATAAATACAGTCCATTCGGACGGCTAGGGAGGACGCTTTTTACAATGTCCCAGCAAGGCACGGATGCTCTCAACCAAATTGTATTATTTTGCATTCATCTTTGACTAAATATGTCTGTTGTAAGCTCGCTTGCTTGAACTTTTGTACGGAACAGTTCCCGTATTAGCGAAGAGATTAAAGAGAGGAAGTATTTTTTTTTAAATTGTAAAGTCAAATCGATGTGTACATTTGTAATTTAAAATTTTAAGACAATAAGTAATACTCTTGTTTTAAATGTTGGTACACAATTATGATTTCAAATTACTAATAAATGTTTCAATCGCACAATTTTGTTTTAATTGAAATGTAGGTATTTAAAATTGTGGTAAGCATAATTTATTATTCTAGATAGAATTGCTTCCTAAATTGTAATTCTAAAATCCTAGCCCAGCCGACAAAGCGTTAAGTAGAAGTCAGAAAAAAACGATGAACCAAGTTTCAATGAAATCTAGTGCAAGAGGCAATTTCTCACTGAAATGAGTCGTCAACGATTCCCATCTTTGAAATTACACACCATTAATTGAGCCGTCAACTTCGCGGGGCTCAAAACGACAAAAAAGCATGCTGTCTCCATACTAATTTAGATATCAACTCGTCGAGTCGGACAAATTGTTAGCCATTCGTATTGGCTTCGCGGAATTAAGCCGCTCGTCGGCGCTTTGTTCTAAGTTATTTTTGGGCCTTGAATGTTTCAATCAGAGGTTTCAAAGCTGCTTGTTTTCATGCTAAAATTGCAGGCTTCGAATTTTTGTATGGGAATATTTTTTGATTAAGCTGATAGCTGCATAACTCGTGTATTAAGAGCTTGAAATTAATAAAGACGCCAGACGAGAAAAATAGAGTTAATTTGCTGTGTGATTGCTGAGTTGGTGTGTGCGCTTTTTATTTTGTGTTAAAGCTATAGCTCGTTTGACTGATTTTTATTTTATTGCTTGCTTTCATATTTTTATTAGAGTGAAGTCCAGTTTAAGCATGAAATTTATAGTGTTGTAAACTTTCCGAAAATAGCCACAATTTTGAACAATCAAAATTTATGTACTTTGTACTGTATCAATAAGTAATAATGAAGTCAATAAGTTAATGAAGAAAAGTCTTAAGCGTGATTAACAATGTTTATTTTTAATCACGCTCACATACTGAATGCTAGTTTCCGAGTGAGTTGTGGGCCCATCTAATACTAACGTATTCAAAATTAAGATGAAATGGTAATCGCAAACAGAACATTTAAATTTGAAAATACGAATTGGGCTGTTGGCAACAGCTAGCACCTATACTCATAAAAACAAACAAGTATTCCTTCAAACTTGCCGCCAAAATTGCGGTTTTGTTTTCAAATTGTTCACCACCAACTTTTGAATAGATCGTTTGCAAATTTCTCTTTGACGGCGGCGCCATGGGGAAACTTTCCATATTGTTATAAATTTTTATGAATTATGGCATAAAGACTGCCTAAAAACTGATCGATTACGTTTTCAATGTATGAATTAAATGCGAAACCGTTTTAATGCTAAATATTAAAAACAGCTTTTAAGCTATTATTTCAATACAAATTAACCAACTTTTTTTTTAAATAAAATACTAATAGTTAATTTCTAGAGCGTAATAAACATATGCCCATCATCAAATTTACTGACTCCATCAAACTTCAACTCGCCAACGGTCAACTGATTTTGTCGGTCTCCCATCCCCACTTTTACCCTGATAGGGTAACTTTTACCCTTAAGGGGGCGTGAGAAAGGGCGGCGGAGTGAACTGACCCGAACAGCCCTTTGCTAAATGTCTCAGGGCTGGGGTTAGTCAGACGTTTAAAGTCGTAGATGATATTTGGATAGCGTAAGGATTTTCTGTGATTTTTAATGCTAGTACGTAACAGTTTTAATTCACTTTTCATTTGTTCTTATAGTAATTTATTCACTTTGGATTATTTTATTTTTATTCCATGGTTTCTAAACTTTCACCATGAATTGCGTTCGGTGATAATTTCATACAGACTACTATATAATTATTGTCGTTAGAAATGTCACAGAGTCGAACGAAAGTAAGCGGCGGTTTTAAAGTTCATATTCGTTTTCGCGTTCATTAAACAGGGGCTCGTTTTTTAACCGTGGCTGTGTGTTTACTGATAAACATTACTCTAAAATACATTTCATTTCATTTCACATTTAAAAGCGAGACTTTTGGGGTTTGGTTACGATAAGTTAAGACAACAATTTTAAAATCAATCATAACTTTTTAATACGTAAATATAAATTATACGCATCTTTCCACAAAATCATTTCTTGTAGATTTAGACATATAATAAAATATTGTATTGTTAGTCTGAATTTATTTCCAAACTTTATTGTCAAAGTTAATAGTAAATACTGTCATAAGTCTAAATAATGTCTGTTTACTTATCTATTTTATTATATATATCTATATATATATATATTTATTTAGTATAATTTTTTAAATATCGTTTATGACGTTTATATATTGTTATATTAAAAGTCATTCTTATAGTATATAAGTATTAGTATATAAGTATGTACGCATATGTATTTTGTAGGCACCCCTTATTTTGAAAACCTCTCCATTGCTGCGGTAGACTGGTAGAGAATGCCAAATGGTATTAAGTCCGCCGTTTGTACAATAAAAATAATTTTATTTTGTGCAATAAAGTTTTAAATAAATAAATAAGTCAGGTTGAACAGATAAAACTGTAATATCTACAAAACAAATTTAAAGTAACCTATAAAACCAGAATCAAGCATCGTAACAGCTACTTAATCATGCCCTCGAATTCCAGATATCTTTTCCAGCACATAAATAAATAAAACAGGTGTAGCTTTTCTTTAAATCGTAATTTTATGTATCTTGCTTAATGTCAATTTTAAGATAAGCTGACTTGTAATTAAGCCATCATCCATTTGAGAATCGCGTGACGACGTCCGTTAAAAAGCTACGGTTGAACAAGCTATATATCGGCCTTTACAAGACATAAATAGCTATGATTACACCAAATTTTAAAGTGAAATAAGTCGTTGATTTATTTAGAAATATTGGTGGTTTTAACACTGCGTTGTAATGATACAACTCATGTGGATTTAAATTTAAAACAATATTTATCAATGTCGTTTTATACAACATTTTGTTAGTTTTGTTTATAAAAATAAACAGTTTGTTGGTTCTTTGTCTTCTACCTTAGTCAATTCTCAGAGTAATAACGACGCAAGAAATTTGTTTCACATCATAGAAACTCGAATAAAAAGGGACATGTCATATCCCCTTGTATATATATAATACAACATAACTTGAATTTTTGTGGGTAAAATTTCGAATAAATTAACATTTAATGATATAAACTCTGAATAAAAAACTGAATCGCAAAATTCAATATCAAATAAATGTTTTATGTATAATCAGGAGCAAAAATCAATTTGCCCTACCACTATACTCTGAAACTTCAACAGAAATACGAAAAGTATTCAAACTTAATTTAAAATTAATTATTTTTGTTAGAATGTAGGCAAATACCCACTGAGGCAGAAACACGCGTAGGTGTTCTATTGAGTATGTTGTAATAGCATTATATCAAATAAATTTTGTATATTAATGCTTCGGGCAGAGTTATTGAGCCCATTAATAACGTCTGAATAGGTGACGTTCACACAAGTAGGCATTCCATTGATAACTTTACGGGGATCTTGGTAGGTAAGTAATATGTTTATTTTAATTATATTAAAATATATTTCTTTAGAAATCAACAAAAATTAAAGGGGAATAAATATAAATCCGTTTGCAAATATTTTTCCATGTAATTTCTTTTTTTGTTAGAATGTTAATTTTTGCTTGTGAAACTTGATGTTAAATAATGTTGGGGATGCTTTGTATCACTGAAGCGGTAATCGTAAATTTAGTTTGAAAAAATGACACCCATGAATTTTCTTGCCGTGTCTTCTTCGCGAAGGTTTTTACGAACTGGTGCTTCTGTGGTGAGCTGGTCATGCTCTATATAACAAGAACGAGTGATTGTCAATGTTTTGAAATAAATAATTGAATTCGAATTAAAATGAAGAAAGAAAGGAAAATTACACTACTTCACTCTTTAATAAAACTTATTTTATATAATTGTTTTTATTTTTTATATGAATATTTTGTAGTTACTTTTTCATAAAATATAACATGCTCATCCAAGTTTATGTTCAAAAAAATTCAAACGTTCGACATAGAGGCATATCTAGCGCTTACGCCACGAGACTTGAAACTGTTCAACTAAGTTTCATATTACGCTCAGTTGGTAATAGCGAAGCGCAGTTTCTCACCTACCAACCTAATAAAAAAATATAATATAATATTGATGGCGAGCAATAAAGCCCTTCATAATAAAGATAACGAAACCATGATCCTATTGGGTGTATCGTAAATAACCAGCGGTTTCTTGTTACTCGTCGACGTGTAAAATATTGTTATCTATATAAAAGACACAATAATTCAAAGAGAGGACTTAATACAAGAAATCGAATCACGTATTGGTGAAATTAGACACTTGCATATTACTTAAACATGAAAATGTAATAATTTCCGAATAAGATACGAGGATGTAAACTATGATAAACGATATAAGAACTATAATGAAACGGAAGATGTAGAGATGACCACACACCGAAACAATGATAGATATACTGATACTTATGATGTAGCTGCTAGAGTTTAAATTGCTTTACATGCTAAAGACGTTGATACCTGTGGTTTAGCCTACACGGATGCCGCACATAGAGCTCAGCGGGTGGTTAGAGCGAGTTAACTAGTACCTTACAACGAAGATAACGTAATAATCTGAGCATCTACGGCCAAAGTAATTAGACACATTGCAGAAGTATTACTGGTTAAGATTTATGAGTTTTACCAGGTCTAGTTGAACTGGCCCAACTTTCAAACTCGTGATATGGTCTTGAATGATTATGATGTTTCGGTCAATAATTAAAGATCTGTCAATTTTAATGGAGCAAAGGTCAACACTTATGCCGTCGCGTCCGATAGCACAGTTCGTAAATCAAATTTTCACTTATTGGAGAAATTATCATGTGGTTTTTGAAATAATATATCAATTAATTTACTTTTACTCTTAAGTATACCGGCTTTATCATTTTTGTAGTAAAAGTACATTAAATATCAACTTGTTATTTAAATAATCAAAATCATTCAGCGTTTGATTTATAATATTCATTCAATTTTTCTTAACATAATGTAATTAACTGTCAAAAAAAACTATTTCTTCTTTATATACTTTAATATGTTGATTGTTGTCATTACATCGCATGCTGTTGTCACCTATAATTGAGTCTACGACTTGCAATACCTTGTTAAAACTATGGTCCAAATGTGCATTATTTGTTGTAAACTTGTTGGTGATCTAATAAATAAATAAATAAATAAAGAAAGGTCGTGATATTTGATCTGTGTCTTTCGTTAAATAGCTAAATATTCTAAAGTTTTTAAGTATTCAAATGGTTTTGCTATAATAAAATATAAATTGACGCGCCCGTCAAATCCTAGGTTAACGACTTGTATTATTGGAACAGATCAAATTATTCCATCTCATATTTTATTATTGTGATAACATTTGAATATTCTTTGACTTATTTAATAACATATCAAATTTGAATGATTCTAAAAAGTATTAAATAACAACATAATTAATCAAAAACATCTACACTGATTGATGCATCTGGGCACAGAAGCCAGTTACCATTAGAGGAATGGCGTGCACGTACGCCGGCTATGACGAAGTTAAGGATATATATTTAATGAGGTTCAAATCAAAGGTATAAATGGTACCTTGCCTCAACCACCTCAAAAGCAAAACCGCCAGAGCAGTTGCATTTTCAAATATAGCTCCAATGTATTATATTTTAGCATCGACAGTTCCTAATGGAGTGTCTTGACTAAGGAACTAGTTTTCAAGTTTTGCATACAGATGGAGCCGAGTGCTGGAAGATTAATCGGAATCTGATCCGGCCACTTCGACATCCAAACTCGAAAGTTGAACGTTAAACGTAGATTCGTTGGGTATATCGACCTGTTTTTGTTTCCAATAATGTTAGTATGTTTACGACAATATTGGTGTTTTAGTTAAATTTATTCAGGTTTATTTTAATTTTAATATGAAGCTTATTGTTTTTGGAGTATGTTCTTAAATAACCTACATGTAAAGAAACTTATCAAAAATAAACATGGAAAATAATTTTAAAAGTGCTTCATAGGAATTCAAAGTTTACAATCAAGTTTCTAAGCTATACGTAATAAACTAGCTGGCACTAAACTTGATATAATTATCTTCTTGGATCGATAAATAAATAATTACTATTCTATAAACCTTTCTGCTGGAAACTACAATCAAGATTATTCGTACTATTATATTATTCGCGTCTATCGTAAATAAACACATTGATAACTTTTCAAAATTTCAGAAACATCAAGACAGTTTTAGAAGTCATAAGTAATACAATTAAATTTAATGTTATATTAGATACTTTTTTACATGACAAACAAGGTTAAAGTCATAAGTTTAAAGGATATTTTTTTGAATATATGGGTCATTCTTTTAGAGTTAAATGAAACACTAATAATGTCATTTCTGTATGCCAAAATTAGGACATATTTATACTTTAAAATTATTTACGAAAATATAAATACTTATAGAGGTCCGTATTTCGGGATATTTTACAATAATAAGGGTTTATTATTGTAAAATAATTCCTAATTTTGGCATATAGAAGTGACATTATTACTGTTTCATTTAACTCTAAAAGAATGACCCATACATACATATTGACTATTATATAAGGACTATTATACATCTATTGTATAACCACTGATTTATTTTTGTGAATGGTATGCAATAAACGTAGACGACCGAGTGGTTTAGTGGTAAGTAGCCTTGCCTCATGCGCCGAAGGTCCCAGGGTCGAGTCCTGGCCGGGGCATTCATTTGCGTGATAAACACAGATGTTTGTTCTCGGGTCATGGTTGTTTGTATTTATATATGTATGTTTATTCTGGGTTCCCCCCCAGTTCGCTGTATGGTCATCCATAACACAAGCTCTGCTTACTTTGGGGCCGTACAGTTGGTGTGTTTGTCTGGGGATTTATTATTATTATTATTATAAGGAGTTTACAAATATAAGAAAATAAATATTTTTATGGAAAGTTTTAAATAAAAGCATTTAATTATATTTTCCTTATAAAACACCATTTCATAGTTTACGGACTAAAAACAATGGGGTGATTAAAATAAAAATACGTTTGTCCCATTGTCACCTATCGAGGGACATAAATTATGCATTTTAACAGATATTGAAATAAAAGTAAAAATAATTTCCGATACGTTTTGAATCGCTATTCAAACTTCATATATTTTGTAAAATTTATATGCGAATACTTTGACGTTTGAATCGATATATCAAGAGCCATTTTGTGCGACAGAAGTGAAATTTTATTTTCTGCACGTTGCTGTTGTATTTTATTGAATATTGCTTCATATTGCTCAGTTTTAGATTACGTCTGGAATGCTGAGTTAGAGAAAGTAGGTGTTCTGTATTTGTGAATCTATGACAAATTTATGGTTCTGTTATACGTCTGTTGAATACAATAATTCAAGCATCATAGTAACAATGGTTATTAAATATATAAATTAGAACCACAAGCAAAAAAGTAAGTGTTAAAAATAATTTTTAAAAACTACTATTTTAATAACTGAACCTCAGTATCCAGAATTATAGTTTTAATTAACATAAATTATGATGTATTAGTTTCTGTTGATAAGTGAAAGAAACCAAAGATGTTAAACACCTAACCAAATAGGTCCCCGTTGATTTTCCTTAAAAATATCTCAGATTCAGTTTCTCAAAACAAAACCCAGTGAGCTATGCGGAATAAAGCCCTGCATTTTATTTGCATTTTGATTGGTAATCATTTTCTTGTAACTATAGTCAGTAATCACCAATAAATATTACTGTTACGACAATACCAGTTAATACTGTTACCCCTTTTTCCACCGGTCAACTAGACGCAGACAGAAGTTTCACCCGTTTGTGGTTAGCGTGTCGATGAGCCGAACTAAACGGTCCGATAGCTCATTTTTGGTTCGTGTTGCCAAAGAGTGGAACGATTTGCCTGCATCTGTTAGTCCAGACAAATATAACCCTGGAGCTTTCAAATGTAGAGTGAATAGGTACCTCTTGGACAGGCGTGTATGATCCTCGTCTTCATCGTCACTTTCCATCAGGTGAGATGGAAGACAAACGCCCGCTAATTATTAATTAAAAAAAAATAGATTTTTCAGATGAGCATGACTAAGTACTTAATAGATGTATGTCGTATTTCCCATTCAGAGGTCAGAGTAGTAGTATCTTGGCAAGCGATAGCATGCAGCAGGCGGAGCACGGCAACTTAAGACTAAAGTCATGAGACAAGAAGTCGACAAGTCCAAGTCTTGGACTGTGTCTTAAGTGGTTACACGGATCGACAATGCGTTTCAATTTCTTGCTGTTATTTAGGCTATCTTGGCATGATATGAAAATAAATAAATGAAAGCGATTATACATTGATTATATTGGACAAATGATAAATAATAATAAATATTTCTAACTAACACACCACATTTATCTAGCCCAAATAGATAACGGTTAAAAAAACTTAAGAAATATATAAACACTCATAAATATTTTTTAAATATAAATATTAGAAATAAATTTAGATAAATATACATACACATCCATGACTACAAAGCAAATATGATAAAATAACTGCCCCTACCAGGATTCGAACTGGCATGAAAGGCAAGGCTACTTACCTCCATACCAAACAGGCTGTCAAATGGCTATAAACTCCATGACATAATCTGTCTCTTACAAATATCATTTTTGCATTAAAACATTGTTCCTATCTCATTAAAACAAAATATATCTTTTTTTGAACACGTACCCAGTACGAAGATGCACATATAAATCGTTATTGCCTATTAAAACAGGTTGATTCCACAGCGCAGCGGCGAGTGTGCAATTAAACATCTTTGTTGTATTAATGGCATTCTTATTATCAGACGTGGAATCCTCGTACGGATTAAATATCTTCTTTTTGTTTAAAGATTAATGGCCTTTCATAGCCTTTTCTGTGTGAATACATGTTTTAATTTCAAATTAAGCCATGACCCTCATGTTTTCTTTGTCAACGCTAAGTATAATGGTGGTTTAAATACAACGCAATAATTAGACTGTTTTATAATTAAGAATATATAAGACACACATAAAACACACAATAAGACTGCTGCTGCATATCGAGCATAACCTTCTTGGGATTTAGAGCAATAATAATGAATATGAATATGGTTGAGGAGGGCGATAGCTGGATCCCGCGTTAACACGTGAACGGGTACCGTTTGGGGGTGTTCGTCGTTTAGATACTTGGGGGGAAGGAGACACGCCAAGCTAACAGATGCATATAAGAATAATTTTGTATTATAGACATAAAGAGAAACTGTAAATTATTTTTTTTTAAATATACCCGTGAAGTTTCTTGCCGGGTCTTCTTCACGAAGGTTTTTCCGAACTGGTGGTAGATTCATTTTTTATTTGACGTCTATAAGAACAAGTAATTGTCAATGTTGAGAAATATATATTTGATTTAGAAATAGAATTATAAATAACTAAAGTAAACAAAACTAAACCAAATTACCAGTTTTTCGATATATAATATAAATACAAAATGATTTAGAATCGATTACAAACAACTGTTTATTTGATTGTTAAGATCAGGTAAATTTGAACTGCTTACTAAATTTTAGGCTAGGGTAAACCGTGCTAATGTCCCTTCTGGACACATAATCCAACCTTTATAGAGAGATTACAAAACTTAAATCGTCGGCAAAGGTTTTTCGCCTATAAGAACCACTTTCGAAATTTAAACCCAACTAATGATTTACCCTATTGTAACACTATCTTAAGTCATACTGTTTTCCAAAAAATGTCAAAACACATCCACATTCTTCATAGCGTAGCCCCTAATGAAAAACCACCTATCACCACATTTGTTACTAATTAAGCCGTTGAAATATACACTGGGAATGGTTTCTTGTCGGATGTATGTCTGGGTATTAATTAATATCTCCTGAACTCTCTTTCAACACATGCGTGTCAAGTTTCTGATTTAGTGCAATATTACAAGTGGGAATTTATGAAAATTACGTGTTAAATGGCTAAAAAATGGCGCAATCAGTTAAGTTTTTAACGACTGGTCTGTTAATAAATGGTTTCAATGAGAGGATTTATTCGGTTATTTTAACACGGTCAACGATCTTTAGTGGCTGTGATTGGGAAAAAAAACATCATATCTTTATTAAATAAAAAGGAAGTTGTCTGAATTTTGAAACAAACTAAATAAACATTATCTTTGACTAAAAAGGTTCGATAAGTATGATACTAAAAATAATATACTAAGTACTGTTTATACTAAAAAAAGGATAAGTACCTAAACAATCAAGATTTTTGAATAACACCGAAAGACACATAAAAAGACTGTTGAATTCTTATTTGTATTAAAATATTTAATATATCATTAGTAATAAAAGGTCAGAATAAACTGGATACTTTATAAACCCATTACGGTCCAAATTAACGAATAACTGTTTTGCACCCTCCAAGCCAAAACATGATACAGTCGAAACCGAAATTCGATCATTTTTGACCACTCTTAATTAACAAAAGGCCTCACCTATAATATCCGGAGTGAATACAAACACAGACAGAAAACAAACAATGTTTTTTAGGGTGGCGACACAGCGTGCGTTATCACAACGTATAAGGCGGCTGTCACACAGGGCAGATAAACGGCCGAACCGGTCAATATTTGGAGATCCATCAGTGACAAAACAGAAATGACTTCTTCACTTCACTAAAATAACCAACATATACACAAAATGGACTTTATCACTTTTAGGTTAAGATTCTGATTTGTTTGAGAAGATTTTTCCTTTGATGATGCCTGGCTACTTTATCCATTAAACAACCCTATGAGTACTAAAAATAAAACAAACGATGTAGTTATTCGTGTTCCTGAAGTTGTCGTAGGTAATGATCTAAATGGGCTTCCAACGACACATCAAATTTGTTATATTTACGTTGATTTAGATGAAAAAACCAACTTGGCTTATTTGAAATTCTTAAAAGCTAATGAACCCTTTCCGTTCGAAAAGTTCTTTGTTATTTGTGTATAACGTATATATAATAATGAACGTTAATTCAGTTCTGTGTTTTATGTTCTTTTTTTCAGTCTGTTAATATACGAATTAACGAAGAATTACATATATCGAATGTTTTTCATGAAATTTCATTCATACCGACGAATGTTCGAAATAACGTACGTGGCTCACATGCGCCATTTTGAAAATCATTATAACTTTATGGGAATACGAGAAACTTTGAAAGGTTCACAATGTACTCATTTAATTGTTTAAGTTTATTGTAATTTTAAACTTCGTATATTACAGGGATAGCAAATTATGTTTTCTTCGATTATGTGCGTGAGCAGGGAAAAAAGTTGATGTAGAAGCCCTCGTCAAACTTAACAAAATTTGTTTCATTAAATTAATAATACTTAAAAATACAAAACATAAAGTTTTCTTACAGCTGCGCTCGATTCCAGTAACAAGTCAATAAGCATACCTGTAACATAGAAAATATCAATTTAGTTTTAACTTGTAAAACATAAACATAAGTATAACATGCTTTTAAAAGAATTCACATAAGTAACACTTTCTAGGGGCATAATATATCTATGAAACATTAAAATGGACAGAACATTAGTATCGAATCTAAACATTTAAATACAGGCGTAGGAGTAGATCAAAGAAACTGTTATTCAGTTTACTATACTATAGATAAAACCGTGTTATTGAGACGCCTCAATTCTGTTTTGGAGATTAAATTTTATTTACTGCTCTAAAAGTTTGATAATCTATGTCTTAATTAAAGAAGCGAGTGGTCCTCCGTACCACGAGACATAGTCATTGAAATGATCACTCAAAATCACCTTTCAAACATATACCAGCTTTTGAGATGTAGGCGAGAATTGATTATCAAACCCGTTCATAGTACAGAATATCCATTTGCTTCCATTTGATTAAACTTTATAAATATTTATCCTAAAGTGTGTGTGAGAAGAATTTACAAATTAAAAATATTAGTTTTGATAATAAGAATACTATTATCAGAACAAAGAAGCTTCGTTACTCCAGGTTAATTTTATCCCTTTGATATAAATTCGAGAAATATTAATTCTACTGAAAGGTAAATTAAAATAAGCCGTTTTAAGATTGTCCTATAAATCTATTTGAAGTTTCGATTTAATCCGAGATTTAACAGCATAATATAAAGTAAATAAGCTGAGAAATATCCGCTTTCGAATAATTTAGATTCAACAAAATTTATTTAAAGGAAATGAAATCAATCAGAACCCGTAATCCGGAGGGTCGTAAACAAACTCAAGACGACATCGACAGTATATTTTACGATCTGTTACATCATTTATTACGAAATGCAACTTAGACAAAACAAAACTCTAAGAAAATAATACTTGGACAAAACGGACGTCACCCCTTTACAATTTAGAGAAGAACCTAAATGTATTTATGACTTTATAGTTCGATATAAAATTCAACAATCTTGCATCGTTAAAATGTCCTATCATTACAGAATTACAGTTCACTTGATGGGATTAATTTATGACATTTTATGGCTGATATCAAATCAACTAGCGAGAGCCGTTCTTCAATTTACGCTTTAGAACAGATGAATAATTCATGGCACCACAATAAGACGAAGGTAAGATAAATAAAGCAATAAATTAATATCCTAACAAAGGAATGAATGAATGGTAAATCAATTTCATTTGAACGAGTATTGTAAGTAATTGGTACAAAATTCAACAGCACTAATGCAGATTTCAATAAATACCAACGTTCAAAGAGAGAACTCAAAGAGAATTTAAATTAGGAATTTTATGAAACAATCCCGTTTTTTAATTCTTACATATGAAACGTTGGTCAAGTTAAAACGGTTCGAGAATACGGGATGAGGTGGATAAAAAGAAGCTGAGTTACATCGAGATAATGTCATTTTGCTCACGACTACTTCGGAATCCAGAAACTATGCTGTCATACAGACTAATGCACTGGCATGAGGCGTCTTTGACAGGGTCAAGTCTAAAGGCATTGATCACGATTTTTGTGAGCATGCTGTATATGCTTGACTTTTTTTTGGAAATAAGACTTATCCAGATATAAGGATCTTTATGATTTGTTTGATAAAATTTTTATTTCTATAGAATATTAATTAAGTAAATTTTAGTGTAATTATTTAGAAATCGTCAATCAGAAAAATTTCGTTCCTGCCTGAAAATATTTAAACTATGTATGCGTTTGAAATCGCACAACATAAGAATATATTTTGAGAAAAGTAATCATTTGCCTTGCCGAACCAACAGATGCAGATAAGAAAGACTTTTGTATAGACCTAAAGAGACTATGTAAATTTATTTTGAATAATTTATACCTGTGTAGTTTCTAGCCAGTTCTTCTTCACGAAGGTTTTTCCGAACTGGTGGTAGAGTGAGGCTTTATTTGACCTCAATAAGCACAAGAAGTTGTCAAAGTTCAGAAATGAATACTTGAATTTGAATTTGAACTTACAAGCTATAAAAATAACAATGCCTGTATAATGATAACCCATTATTTATAAACTCAGTTCACCTGCCAAGCTCCAACACCTAATAACCGACTTCGAAATAGGAGTACTGACCTTTCTTACAGTAATTTAAAAAACCAAGAGAAACGTGCCCAACAAAATGAAGAAATTAACTTGGTATCAGTAAAATAGCAGTCGGATGACTTAATCGTATGGTTCCGACAAACCGGTCCACAACTCCATCTTTTACACCTTGTTTCAACCGGTCATTTGAGAGAAAAAGACGGACTTATACAAACAGGTGCGGTTATCCCTTTCCTACATTATAAATCGTGTGAGTATGACAGATAATTGATGATATAAACTGGAATGGGTTCATCTTGGAGAAGTATGTTTTTTCCTATTCGTGAGAAACCCTTTCATGTTTTGTATCGTGTTTAGATTTATTTGTTTTCTATAAGTCTGGAGTAAGGCTTGTGCATGTGGAGCAAGCGAATAGTTTAAAACTTTAGATTTTTCAAGACTTATTCCTTGATTGGAGAGCAATAAAAAAAATAGGAAATACGTTTTCACAATATCTAACAATCACGTATTAATCGTAATAACACAACCATTTTCGTATATGCACATGATTATATAATTGTTTATTTTATTATAATTTAATAATAACGCTTTATTAATGAACACATTATATTTTATTTTTCAGTAATTGAAATGAAATGAAATGAAAATGAAGTTTATTATCTCAAAAATAGTAACACAAAAATAAAAAAATACATACAGTGAGAAGATACAAAATTCCATTTTGGGATAATAGGCCATGCCTCAGCGTAATGCTGCTGGACACAGTAAGTTCCAACCGCGCTGGTTTTCAGGCATAGCCCTGGGTATATCATTTTACTTTTTACATTTTGACACACAGGGTAGTCTCTATTTGATAACACGTATGATCCAAAAAGAATAAATATATATATATATATATATATATATATATATATAATAAAATAAGCTATATACTTATCTCACAACATTACATAACATTATATTAATTAAATTAAGTCCAAATTCAGAAACATTCCAAATAAAATTAAAATTTCAGCTATAAAAGTAAAATAATTATCCTCATTAGATTACAATAAATTACTAAATAAATTAAAAGCACAAAACAAATTCAATTGCAAATTCAAATTTAGATACGAAGTCAAATGTTACAAAATAATTTCATTAAAATTTAAAAATAAAAATATTATGTGTAGTTAAATATTTCAGTACAGTTTAAATATGTTTCTCACTAATTATGATTCAACGGAGCAATTAGTCTCATTCTTAACACACTCTTGTAATATTGTATTTATAATCTTCTTTATGATCGAATGCCGTTTAATGAGCTCAGTTATCAAGACGTAATCTACTTAAGGTGGAAAATTTCCACCATACTTGTGATTTTGATCAAGATAAAGATATGATTCTTTCCATAAAAACAAATGAACATAAGACCTTCTTTGCCTTCAACACCCTATTATATAAACTATATTTATGCAAATTATGAAATCTTAAACATAAATTGAACAGCAGTTTTCAAACTTTACTTCTTTGAGATAAGGTGTATTATTCAAAAGCTCAGCGAATGATTCTAGATTAAGCTTTAGAAAGACGGGGCACGGTCTGACTCCTTTTGTTTTTTTATTATCGTTATAAGGTATTGTTGGAAAAAGCAATAGTATTTAAAATAGAAAGGTGGATCAAAGAACTAATTAAGATGCTTTTGCATTTGCATATGAATGTATAAAACGCTAATGCAGTATTTCATATTTTTATGAATAAATGAGTTTAATTCAGCTAATCTGAACTAATATTATAAATAAGAAAATGAATTTGTTTGTTTGCTATGAGTGTGCTGTGGTATCCAGAATAAATTTTCTAAATTTTGGCCTTTTATATTCGGCTTTAGTTTTGTAGTTGTTAAACATGTAACATTTGAAACTGTAATCTAAAACAACCTGTTAAAAAAAACTTAAATTTTTGCTCAAAATATTAGAAAGAAAAAAGTTGAATTTTAGGCAAAAATTTACTTTAAATGAAATTAGATGGTGAAACTGGCCTTTTACTTACTATATGACAAATTAGTACCTAATGTTTTCTTATTAGCTTCGATTATATTTTGCACAAATACGGAACCGACGAATGCTTCACTTGGGTGATTTATCTAAAGTTTAAATTGTATTTCCTTCATCAAAACATTCTTAACCTAAATCGTGTTATAAATTTGAAAGTAAGTTTGTATGTTTGTCACTTTCACGCCTAAACTACGCAACCAATCATTATGAAATTTTGCTTACACTTTGCCAAGGATTAAAAAAGGCCTTAAGGTACTTTTCTCTTAGAAAAATGTGCGCGATGAATGAGAGGGATGCGCAAGCAACTCCCTAGTATACAGGGAGGGACAGAGTAATGCTTAAACGCTACAATCTCTTAAAAATTCATTACATATTCATATGAAGAACGACTCTAATTAGCAATCATCATTTCGTAAATAAAAAGAGACGCTATTTCATTAACGAAAGGTAATTGATTAGAGTATCTTCACACGTGGATGTAGATTACAGATGATGGATCAGGGCGCGTTAAAATGTTTAGGTTTATATCATGTAGAGTGAATGACGCTTTTGTATTTTGACATCTTGTCTGGACTACTGATTAGTTTGTGATGGCGATGCTTCTGATTGTGGCATTCAGGTGCTGTGGAACTCTGTGTCTCTAATCGATAATGAAAAGGAGCATATTTTCGTAACGAATTAATTACTTTGATTAGAAAATATTTTTAGGATCAATGGTTACTTAGTAAACTTTTAATTTTTTAACAAAATATAACGATTATTTATTTGTAATAATCTAAATATACTCGGTTGTGATGTACTATGTGTTATAAGTAGTTTGACGAATACGTTCAACGTCTTTAACAAAACTTATCGTGTAATCGAAATATCACTTAGGTAACCTAATTGTATTAAAATAATTTCTAACTTTGCGTAATAAAACTTGTTTTTTTTCCAAGCAAATTTATTACAACTATATACCACATTTCGGTCAAAACGCAGAAACCCAACTGAAACTGCCATAAACTTCTATTTTCACTTCAAATGCCACTCCCTGTTCCCGCTTCAGCGTTCTACAACCAAAAGCAACTTTTGCCAGACATGACACCAAAACTGCTCGTTCTAGATGTAAAGATTCACCTCTCCTCTTATTAAAGAAGAAATATGGACCTTTGAAACTAAAGAAGCAAGTATTAATTTATTCAAAACTATTTTTAAACATAATATATAAACTCTATTTCAATTACAAATATTTGGCAACTGAGCTACCCTTGTTACTCAGGTAAAAACAGCCAGCTAAATATATCAGTAGTAATAAGAAAATAGTTATGTGCAACATACCATCAAAATCTCGAATTCGCATCAAGAATATAAAAATGACAAACTGTTCATACAAATAAACTTATTTGTAAGATTTTACCTGAACATATCGATTGACAAAGGCTGGCCGGTTTCCTACGGGGAACAGATCATGCATCAAAAGTGACAGAAACTCGAGACGAGTTCTATGGACCTGGAAAAAAATAAATGATGCGAGTATCTCCGCCCCGCCTTGACAATTTGCTTTGGCCGAAACGGTTGACATATGAAATCGATTGATAACGATTCCTTTTGGATTTACGTCAGTTTCCACACGGTTAAGTTTTCGATGTGTAGCTATTTCGTTCCTTTATATTTGCGTGACTAAGATCTTTAGAAAAACTGAATACATGGTGCTACTTCAAACACCAAAAGGATAGGATGTCATTTTCAAATTTATATTTGTTAAAATTGAATTATCTTTATGTAAATTTAAGTTACTAATTACTTGACAACGAAATAAATAGCGTGTTTGAATTCAGTTTGAAATTATCGTTTTCTTGACATGATCAATAAATGAGTGAGATAATTTATGTTTAATTCTCAATAAGGCTTCGAACCTTGAACAGTAAATATATAAATTAAAATCTTCTGAACAGTTTGTTCACAATCTGAACACTTCTACTCAAAGGGAAACTCGATAAATTTTAAAATAAACCTACTTTACCTCATGAAATCAATTGATTACAAACATCTACACAGACGAACGCTTTGCTAAATGCAATTAGCTACACAATCAACTAATTACTCTGCAGGCAGCAAACAACGGGAACAAAAACTAAATATTCAGACACAGAATTTATAGTTCCGAACTTTACAGACTAAGATGTCGGTAAAATATGCACAAAGTAAGTACTTGAGACTAAAATAGATAACATAAATCATGGTTAAATAGGTACTAGTTAACTCAAGTATCCTCTTGAAAACTCGTAACGTTTTGCAGTATTTTTAAATGAACCTACATATCGATTTGTTTAATTTGTACTAAAACGCAAATTAAATTTGGGGTGGTTGCGTCAGGAAACCAGTACAAATTCAGTGCTAATAAAAGTTGATAGTTTTGAGGGAAAGTCGTATTTGTTTTTGTTCGTATTTTGGTTGAACTTTTAGAGCAAAATATGCGTTTAATCAGAATTTTAATGTTTAACTAAGTATATGCTTTGTAAACTGATATTTTGCACTTGCATTCAGATTGGATTTAAATTTTCCCGTGAAGTTTGTATGTTAGTCTAACACATTTAATAATTCGTTGATAATCCTTTTTCTTTGTACTTTAACGACTAAGTGAAAACTTGAACTGTTAATGTTAACATTCTAATATACAGAGAGAAGCTCTTCCTCTGAGTGCTATTCTTTACATTTTCTTGTCGATTTCAAAACGTTGTGTTAAAGGAGGATGCTCAATAACGTATGAAGCAAAAACCCGGAGTCGATTAAAACCATTTATGTACGGTTAGATAGAGTAAAAATTGTATTTCTCAAATCCAGTAAACGTTTTTGATCAAACCATCACCAAGTACTAAAAATCTACTTAGATGTGTTAGTACATTTTGCCTCAAGTTTGATATTTAGGGCAATTTAGGTAGTCTCTTCTGTTCAGAGGCGCATGAGTGGGTACTACCGTCCTTCCTATTTTCACCGCCATAACAACTACGCGTGAGCGTGGCTGTGGTGACAGGAATAAAAGGCTTTACCAGCACTAGCCTTGGGTCGGCAACGCATTATTAATCTTACCATCTTTAATTAACGAAGTAAATGGGCCTGGATACCGCTTACCATCAAGATGTTTCATTAAATTAATTATTTCTAAATATTTATAGTCTCTTTTGAAGCTACCGTTCATGGTCTCAATAACCCATCGGACCATCTTTATTGTTCTCGATTTATTGGCATTCTCTTTAAGTTGAGGTATATACTTTGCTATGTATGTTGCCGTTTTGGAGAAGATTTTGAGAGAAACGAATTGCGTATTATAGACTCCCTATTTAAGGTCTATTTTGCGGTATATTAATTATTTTAATCGACTCCAGGGATTTTTTTAACATCCTCCTTTGATAAAATAATAGTGAATGAACTTGAGCTACTGGAATCAGCAAACAAGGATGTTAGTAAAAACATTCCAAAAACCCGATTAACTAAATGTTTATTATCCTACCTTAGAATGTACAAATACAGGAGCAGATGAACCCTCTAAATACACCCGAAAGGAAGTACGGTTTGGGTTAAAATTGAAAAAGGAACTAAACAAGCGACACTGACGTACAAACTAAAGACCTACCATTCATCTGACCTACCATTGTGGCACTGTCAATAAAATGTATTTTGGACACAATTGTTATTTGTTGTCATTTACGTTTTTATGAGATATTTCGGGATGCGAAATGTGTCGCGAACTTCCGGGACTTTATTGTCACACAATAGTGACAGAGATGACACAAGTTGCGTTAAGGTAAACTAACCACAAACATTCTTAAATTAGAATTTATTGAAAAGGAAGTGGATGATTTATTATTATCTGTGTGACGAGAAATATAACAGATATGAACTATTAAGTATAGCTGTGAGGAGACTTAAAGATAGTCAGAAGGTCATAAAGGCTGCTATGCTAAAGGATTTTGGGATTTACAAGCAAAGCAAGAGTAATACAGTATTAGGAAAATTCGTGCGGAAGCCGCCAGCAAGCACACAAATTGGATCAACAATCTGCTTAGTGAAAAAATAGCATAAATTTTTTCTTATTCATATACCAACATAATGTCCTTATTGTGACAAAATGTTATGGTATCTTCTTGGCATACAAAATTTTGACTTATAAAAGAAAATTTGAAAGTGATAAATGAACTAATAATAAGGTAAGTTTTCTTAAGAAAATGTTGTAATCTTTAAAAGATTTCTTCGAAATCAACACCGTAATAGAAAGCATATATCCACTTAAAACTATTTGCGGTCAAATTTACTAATGGAAAGTAAACAATTAAAGCGCCTATTCACAGCTAACACGGGAGCGAAAACTTGTAATCAGATATTATGTTTGTTAAGATCGATTTTAGTCAAAACAGAATTGGAAGGGCGTTTTGTTAGCAATCCTCTCTTGTGGGTATCATGTTCAGCGAGGGATAAAGGAGTAAAGTCTGCAAAAATATTTTGAATTAATAATTTTTTTGATTTACGTTTATAAAATGTTTTATGTTTACACAATTTTTTTTAAAATTTTAATGGAATACATTTTAATATGTCGTGATATAAATCCTCATAATCAGTGTTAAAATTTCCTATGTCTTAAAGAATTAGCCAATTTTTTTGTCTACTTGTAATGTAAAAAGTTTTATATTAAAAAATAAGTACTTTCTTATGTACTTTATTATCTTTTAGTACTTATGTACTTTATAAGTTTATAAATCAATTTTATTATTGTGATTTTCTGTGTTTACATAAATTATTATACATTATCGACTAAAACGTTATATATAAACTATTAAAATTTATATATAAACATAAATATAACATATAACTACAGTAGGATTTCAAAAATATAGAGTTGATGTAAAGATAATAATAATACAATAATAATCAATCCCCAGACAAACACGCCAGCTGTATGGCCCCAAAGTAAGCAGAGCTTGTGTTATGGATGACCATACAGCGAACTGGGGGGGAACCCAGAATAAACCTACATATATAAATACAAACAACCATGACCCGAGAACAAACATCTGTTTTCATCACACCAATGAATTCCCCGGCCAGGACTCCAATCTGGGACCTTCGGCGTATGAGGCAAGGCTACTTACCACTACACCACTCGGTCGTCAGATACATTTTAGCATCTAATCAAACTTCATTTTTAAATTGGAGTATTGCGTAGTTTAATATTGCAATTACGTTGAAACTAAATCTAAGCAAAAACTCAAAATAATTGACAAAAAAATATCAATCGAATTGGCGAATGTCACTGCTAACGCTTCAACACTTCTAAATCTCGCGAAAAATACCAACAAAAACCCCAGTATAGTAAATAAACAATATGATAAGAGCAGTGTAGGATTACACTCCGAGTCATTTGCCCCGAACTTTTATGATGGCTGAATGGAGCCGACCGTTCAACGTTATTCCAGAGTTTATATTAAAAGTAATATGAGATCGTATTCATGTTCATTCTGTGTCTGTGGGATTCAAGATCGATTCGCAAAAACAACTTGTTTATAGTGTCATTTTTCAATAGTGACAGAAAGGAGGTGTTTTTTTTTAGAGTTGACTAAATTAGCTTGTATAGAACTTTGAAATTATATAAGATCTTAGCAAGTATCAAATAAAATCAAATTTATTGCATTATAGGTGGTAACAAAAGAAGTTATCAAGATTCACAGTGTAAAAGTCCCTCACACTACAGCTGTACACCAGCATGCAATATTACGTACAAGCAGATTAAAAGCCAACAAATTAAGATCCAACATATAAATCACAGGTTAAGGTAAAATGCAACCCAATAACAACTAATTAAATAACATTTTACAGTGCCTTCAATTGATTAAACATTTCATTTAAATAAGAAAAACTAGATGTCAATAATTCAATCATAACGTAAAATGAGAAAACATTTCATGTTATAAACATGGTGTAAACATAAAAACACTTCTCAATTAACCAAGTTCTGAGAGTATATTTAAATTTACGTGACGGCAAACATTTCATTTCTTCTGAAATGACAAAAATTAAACGATAGTTGAGTTATTTTTCGTATTATGATCCTCCATTTTGAATTTATCTTAAAACAAGGTAATGTTTAAGTAATGTTATTTAAGTTATGACCTCTATTTAAAAAAATCCAACATTTAAACTACACGAATAACAGTTGATAATTTTATTACCAGCAATTTGATATCGATGTTTCAAAAAACTGTGATTTCATAATCTGTTAATACCTTGAACTAGAAGAAATGCTGCTGCCACGATTGGTCGGGTCTCAGGTACCCTTCTAGTTTTTTTACGATCAGTATGCCCTTTGAATTCGGCTGAGGGTTAAATTCGCTTTCACGGTAAATCGGTTCGTAAACGAAACCCCTTTGATTTAGTATAAAAAGAAGAATTTCTTGAATGACCTAAAAAGATTAAAAAAGGTTCACCAATTTAGATTTAATGGGTTGTAGCGACCCGGTTGTAATACTTTTGAATTTTTATATAAGAAGATTAAATGGAGTTATCAGCTGTTTGAGCGTTAATACGCAGTTTTTTTTAATGCTTATTCTTTTTAAAATTTGTAAAAATTATTACAGAAAACAGTAGTGCTGTATAACCTACACATGATACTTATAGCCATTTTGTGTCGAGAGAACATATATCTCAGAAACTTCCTTTAATATGCGACCAAAAAATGGGCATGGTCGTTCATTACAGTTTAGAAGACCACGGATTTTGACACCAAATTCATCTGGTTCTTATTGAAAAACATAATTAGCACACTCATTAAATATTACAAGCATTCTGTACAGTAAGTGACGTTTTATGTTTAAAAAAATTGCTGTATTACGGATAATTTCAACTCCCAAATGACACCGATATAAAAGCCATAAATAAATTTATTTCATTAAACAAACAGACGATTGTAGTAAACTAAAAGCAATACAATGAAATAGTAAATGTAACAATGGAGAACAATACCTCCGATCACGATTGCTCTCGACGCAGTCGTGATAAACTGGTCTTAGTTAGGTCACGAGGTAAATTTATTAACGAAATCTCCAATATAAATCAAATATTTAAAGTAATGTTAATATTTATTGCTGATAATTTAGTGTTTGAATTGATAGCTATATCAGCTTTGGCATTAGGGCTTGTTTTACATTTAAATTAGGTGGTTGGTTTAGGGAAATTGAATTGCAAAATGGACTTTATTCGGCTTGTCGTTAGATTGTTTTGGTAGGTTTATTTTTGCTTGTGTAGGTTTAAGGTGCATTAATAATATCGTTATTTGTAATGTTATTTGAGTCATTGTTCCAAAGTTTATATGTTCTTTGTTTTATTCTATCAATAGTCTTTTTTATCGAATATATTACATATTTTTATTATTATATTTTAACACTTTTAGCAAATGTTTTTCTGATTTATCTATCGCAATAATACTTAGTTTTTTTTAAATTTCGCAGTTTAAGAATAGTTTGACAGTTTTTGTCAAGTTTTGTAGAAGGAATGTTTTTATTTATTTTTTTAATTTAGTTGGTTTTGATATGATATAATATTTGATGACCAAGTGGCGTAGTGGTAAGTAACCCTGCATCATGCGCCAGAGGTCCCTGGTTCGTATCCTGGCCGGGGCATTCATTTAAGTGATGAACATAGATGTTTGTTCTCGAGTCATAGTTGCTTATATTTATATGTGTTGTTAATTCTGGGTCCCCCAGTTCGTTGAATGGTCGTCCATAATACAAGCAATACTTTGGAGCCATACGGTTGGTTTGTTTGTCTGGGGATTTATTTATATATTATTCAAATTTTAGACAATGTTTCAAATTATTAGTTAATAAACATATTTATTTCAAAACTTAAAAGTTCAAAGTAACGAATTGTTTCAAAATGCAAATAATTCAACAACTCCATTCTCACAGTGTACCCTCATCGCGCAACTTGGAATCAATTGTCCGGACCATAATGAAGACATTATAGTCGGTATCTATCATTCCATCTGAGATAATCATTACTGCATCACGATCATCGCGAGTACGGTCTGCAAAATCAGGTTTCTGAGATAAAGGTATTTACACACTCGATATTTCAGAAAATTTACTTGTTAGATATGTGGTACGTGTAAGCTTATTTGGCTCAAAAAGGACGAAGCTTATAGTTTCATAAGAACTACGGAAAAGCTATTTAAAATATATTTTTAGCTCTTTATTCAAAGTAGAGCAGGAAATATTGTATTCATGTGGGTGCTCTCACGTTGGTTTACTTTAGGCGTAGAATTAGAGAGTTTTCTACGAACACAAGTTTATTGATATTCGAAAAAAATTTGAGTTATAAATGTGAGTGGTTTTAAAAAATAAAAAGACTTATAAACAGTAATATATCTTCCAAAAATACTAGCTCATCGTCCGGAGGATTCACTTTACATTTAGTGCGCGATATCGTTGCTTGTAAAAAAATTGACATAACAAAATGATTCGATAACAACTTTTGTTGAGATGTACACGCATCTTTACATTCATTAAACTACACCTTCCTTCGTCTATTTTTGTTATTGATATATCAATCTGCATTTAATGCGCTAATATGACTTGCCCTTATATGCTTCTTAAATGATTGAGCTCCCTCAGCGATGTTCTCTTAACGAGCCATTTCACCTTGCGGAGTAAATTAAGTTGTTCGAGGAAGTGCTATTAATCGCCTCATCGCTTTATTATATTGTATTATTGACCTTTAAAATGAAATTACCTTAAAATTATTTAAACGAAATATAATTATTGATATAAAGGTTTCGGAAGTCGATTATATCAAGCTTGCAATGAAAGATATTTAATGTTTGAGTCGTGTTTGTACTTAAATTATATTTTTTAGTCGTAAGTGGTTTTTGCATACATAGTTTTCAACACTAAATGCGTACAATCAAAACTATATCATACGGTTAAGTATAAACCGATATATCTAATGGTAACCTAAATCTATTTAAAAATATTCTGATTACTTTTTGCCTTGTTATAATGCAAATAATTGTTTATTAAATATTAACTAAGTTTTTCACCTTTCATTATGAAAAACACTTTTAAACCAGCTTTTATCAAGTTAGATATAAAAATAGTGTTTTTTTTTTTTATTCAACTTTTGTTTAGGGGCTTTTGTTAAACATGCCAGCCCCATGAGACAAAACTAAATCTATTACACTCGGTTATATTATAAGTACTTAAATTAATTAATATTTAAAACATAGAGCTATAATCATCTTAGCTTCCTGCGATAAAGGCTGTGACAAAATACATTGTAATGCACCTACATTACTTTTGCTTATTTTAAGGCTGTGGAACAAATGGTTCCTTTCAGACTCATTTCGGACACATTCCATTAGCAAGTGATGCACATCCTCTATCCTATGTAGACATAGGTCACAATTGGGTGAATCTTTTTTTTTCATCTGGTAGGCAAACTTGTTTAATGGAACGTGCCCGGAACGCAGTCTGTGCATCAGGATTACATATTGTCTCTTTAGGTCAAAATTTTAAAACCAGGGTACTCGAGGAGGCTGACAGACTATGGTTCTATACCAAATTCCTTTAGTCCGCGACCTACTGTCAAAATATTCTTTCCAGTCCATATAACAAACGTTGCGACAATTGTGCAGCAGTTCTGAAAAACTTGGTAGTATCCAATATGGAGTACCTTCAGTAACGGCAAGTTTTGCTAGTCTGTCTGCCTCCTCATTTCCTCTTAGCCCGATATGTGACGGTACCCATTGTATCTTGACGGTTTTGCCACTTTCACCGATACAGTGAATGAGGCCTAAAATCTTATAGGCTATCATTACACCTCTTATTCCAGAGGCGCAGTGAGCCACGTGTTGAAGAGCACTTTTGCTATCGGTGAAAATAACAATTTTGTCCGATCTAATTGATACTGCGTACATTAACGCTTCATACAACGCAACTAATTCAGACGTCATAACACTAACCTCATTACGAATTTTGAAACCACGGCCTATTTTAAGATTTTGATCAAAATATGCTGCTCCCAAACCGTTATCAGACTTAGACCCGTCTGTATACAATGGATACCAATGATTATACTTAGTATTTAATTCTTGTAAAGTATTTTGTTTCATCACTTCACCTACATACGTATGCTTAAAATAGTGTTCTTTTTAAATTGGTTATTTACCAAAAAAGTTGTAAAGACCACTATTAGATACTTATGCTCTATTGTGTAAATAAATACGTGTTTACCGTAGTTGACACTAATGCTCTAAGCTATAAATATACCAGATTCTTGAATAAATTAACCTCAAAAAGCAAACATGGCATTCAAAAGTCCTAGCCTTTTCACAAACAAATTCGATCATACATATCCCTGCTTCATCACCAATATCACTAAAGTACTTCGGTTCTTACACCTTACGTCTTTAAAAGACAGCTTTGTAATGTACTGTCAAGTACATGAAATTAGACAATTCATTAGTTGTAATTGTTTGGCGTGACTCAGCATCTCTGATTGAAATGGTGGTGTGTAAGATTCTTTAAGAACATGATGTAACGGAGAGCTGTTCGAGACGTAATGTTCTTTAAACTCAACGCCATTGCAGGTTGGTTTTTAAAATTTGATTGACAAACGTTCGTTGGAAATATTCGCTGGGAATAAAAATTTGTCAGTCGGAAAGTTAATTACGGTCTAAACATTTCATAGTGGTTCCTTTTTGAGTTTCGCTCATTTTATTATTGGACTTAAGCCCGGGCTAGTTTTATTTTAGATATTAGTGATTTCTTTATTTAAAGCATTTATTATGTATATAAATGAATACATATTCGTAAATTGCAGTGATTTACACATACTTCAAAATACTATAACTTAGTTGTCTTATTACCTACTTCCCAAAATTTATGACCGTCTAGGGCTTTTGGGCACAATCACATTCAAATGCAACTAAATTGAAAAAGCTGGGAATCATCTCAGAGCAGTTTAATCTTAACAAAGCTCAGGTTTGATCCTGTTTGGAGTACTGCAGTCATCTTTGCAATGATTCTGCCAAATATCGCCTAGAAGCACTGGACTCTGCTAACCAAAGAGCCCGAAGACTTATCAATGAGTCGCTCACTTCAAAAAATAGCAAGTCTATCGGTAGAATACACTTTGGAGAGTGTGCGAATGCTGTTTATGAACTTCAACCCTCACCATTTGTCCATTGAAGACGAAGACAGAGCCTCGACTACAACACCCGATGTTGTCGAGGTGCCGAAAAGTAGAATGAAACGGTTTGATATACCTATTTCATATTTAATATAACCTATTTTTATTGTAAAGTGCGCAAAAAGCCTTACGCTACCGCTCACTCTAATATTCCAGCATTCACTTGAACTGGGGCAGGTACTCTCGGGGTTCAGTACCCGGGATGGACCTAATCTAACCTAGGGAGGTCTTCCTAATCCACAAAGGAAATATAACACAATTTTATTTTAAGTAACTTTTATTTAAGATGAATCTATTTTAAAAGAAAATAAAATGCTAATTATTAGTCTATTTTTGGGGACGAAGCCCGCAATAGAATTCCGTAAGGAATTCCGTCAAGGAATGATCTAGAACAATCTTCGATATTCCCTATATTTTACATTTTACAAATAAAAATCAAATAATGACAGACCCATAAGTTGCCAGTCATAAATGTCGGCAAGTTTGTTTGTGCAATAACCTCTTTTAATAAATACGGCACAAGCAAACGTTGCAGTACCTTTAATATGGAAAAGTGCGTTTATTACGTCAACTTATAAAATTGGCTGGAAAAACCAAGCTGAAAATTATAGACCAATATCAAACTTATGCTTGTTCTCGAAAATCTTTAAAAAAATAGTCAAATTGGTATGAAAATGAAACCCGTTCTCTCACAATATCAGCACGGTTTTATTAAAGGCAGGTCGACCGAGTCTAACCTGATGGTCTGTATGGAGTTCCAGACAGAACTCATGAGCAAACCGTCGCAGGTGGACATAGTTTATACTGACTATTCCAAATGTTTTGACAGAATAGATCATGTCCACCTGTTGCATTAGCTTCATTTTGTAGGAATAAATGGGGACCTTGTCAGATGGCTTGCCTCCTATATAGAGGAAAGAAGTCAAATCGTGACCATCAACGGTTACCACTCCAGATCACGTGATGTCCCTTCTGGAATACCGCAGGGATCATTATTAGGGCCCCTTTTATTCAATATCTATATAAATTATATACACACATGCTTCCAAAATTCAAAAATCCTGTTATATGCAGACGAAATGAAAGTATTGTGTCCCATTAATGATGTTTCCGATGCCCTTGGTCTCCCACAAGACTTTGAAAGGTTTCAAAGGTTTGAAGGCTTTCAAAGGCGGTATTATTTTATGAATCATTTAGACTTAAATGTTTCAAAGTGTCTCTGCTCCTTTACTAGGAAACCCAAGACTTTTACCTTCGATTGTGCGGTAATAATTATAAAATCAATATAGTCAACTGTATCAAAGATTTGGGAGTCATTTTCAACAGCAAATTAATATTAGGCAAACACGTTGAGGCTATTGTTAAGAAAGCCTCTAGAGCACTAGGTTTAGTCACAAGGGTCTGCTCAGACTTTAGTAATATTAAGGTTTTAAAAATAGTATACTGCGCTTGTGTCCGTAGTCACCTAGAGTACGCCTCAGCTTTCTGGAGCCCTGGTTACGATGTCTGTTTAGGCCGGCTCGAGAGTTTACAAAGACGCTTCATGAGATTTCTCCAATTTAAAACTATAACTTTGATAACAGCTATTTCGCCCGATGCTGAAGACATCATATTCTACCCCTAAGCATTTTTAGAGAAATTACAGACTTGTCGAGACTTTTCAAAATTTTAAATAATGAGCTCGATTGTGCTGAGCTTGTAGGAAAATAGGCATCTGTACGCATACGAACTCATATAAACACCCATAATTTCTACACGTCCTATGTGTTAGCAGCAGCTACAGACAAAATTCTTTTTAATACGTGCTTGTAACCTATTTAATAAAATAAATCGCGAGCACAATATTGATATTTTAAATGCTAGTGTACCTGACTTATGTCATATTTAAAATATAATATAAATTTAACTATATCTTCTTAAAATGTCACGTAATTTTAAGTAGATATAGTTAAGTTTTAATTTTAGTTTTTGCAGCTAATCCTATATATTGTTTTTTTTTGCTTTTTATAATTTATTTATAAGCGAAAACTTCTCTATAAATATATTTGTTTTAGCTGTAATTTTTCCTGAGAAAATAAAATAAAACTAGAAGCCCAAAACTACAAACACATTGCAAAGTTCTAGAATTACAGTACCTACACACACTCAAATGTCAGGGGTTGATATTTCTCGGTTATATTTATTAACAATATTTCTAACATACTAAATTCAATTAAAAGAAAATATAATAATTCGTACGAATGAAAATTCGTTGGTTATAAGTAAGCGACAATAGCAGCGAACCGTAGAATGTTTCGGTTTAAGACCACCAAAGAAAAATAACCTCATGAATTACGCAAAAGCATCTTTTAAAGTATAAGCAAAATCATGCGTGAGGAACGCATAAACACAATAAGTATTTACCGACCTAATCGCTCGGCATCTTTGACAAAACTTCCTACTTTTTCTCACGTAGAATAAAACTCCAAACACAGTTCGTAGCTCGAATACTAATAAGTTAATCTTTTATATCACGTTTTCGTGAAACAAAGCGAGTTTACTATGTGTCTTGTGTAAGCTGACCCCTACTTCGACAAGTAAATCTCTAGGGTATTCCAGTTTTTCAATAGAGCGGCGGGGCGAAGGGATCTTGTATTGGTTTAAAATGGTGGCCGAGTATGGACTGTTAGTCGCAGTGGAATTATGAAGCACACGCCCGTTGAATACTAAGTGATTGTTTCGAAAGCTCACTCGCTGGAAGCTGGGTCTTGAAAGAGACCATGATTCATTTATTGTTCGTAATGCCATGTTATGATGTGAGGATGGTATTAGTTAGTATTAAAGACGAAGTTTTTTTCTGTAGTATTATATAAATAAATGATTTGCTGAAGTTAGTATGGCATTGGCAATGAATTTCAAATATAGCATTGATTTATGCATAAGTGTGTAATGATCTAATAAATGCTACTAAAATTAAATATTTCTTAAACGTTGGTAGTGTTAATTTCAGGTTATTTTTTAAATCTGTTTAAGTAATAGTTATTGTAAATTAGTCTAAACTAATACGAGTACTATAAAGGCGATATTAAAAATTTTCGTATTTTGTAAGTAATATTAACACTGGTTACAATTTTTTACCAGAAGTTTGAACATTTCTGCAGCAATGGCATCATGTCACTAACTAGATGGCAACAAGTTTTTTAATAGAATGGTCTTCATATATTCATATTCCCATTTCAGAGGCAACGCCCTTACACAACTTGGGGATACCTTTGAAAGAATTTGTAAGGTATGTGGATTTGCTCACGATGTTTTCCTTCACCGTACCTAATTTGCGGTTTACATGTATTAAGTAGTTAAGTTGGTAACTAAATTTTAAGTTACTACGTGTCACTTGTGTGTCCAAACGGATTAAGTAGTTAAGTTCATAAGTTCAATGAAGATGAGCAGTGATGAATGTCAAGGAATTCGTCAATTCTGTACTTAGATATGTGGTAAATGTGATTTTGGACAAATTTAGAGAAGGATTTGATTCGGAAATTAAAATCTTTGCAAGATTATGTATTTTTCTAAATTCTTTACGTCGACGGATCGACGTCGATCGACGGACGATCGATTGGTGTGGTACCTTTACTAATTAGGTACCCTTAATAATCACTGAAGGGATATCAACCTCTCCCAACTCAGGGGTGGCGTCCGACAATTGTAGGCCATCACGCCTACTGCGGGTTGGCAGACTTTTCAACTCAGGGGTGGCGTCAGACAATTGTAGGCCATCACGCCTACTGCGGGTTGGCAGACTTTTCAACTCAGGGGTGGCGTCAGACAATTGTAGGTCATCACGCCTACTGCGGGTTGGCAGACTTACCAACTCAGGGGTGGTGTCAGACAATTGTAGGCCATCACGCTAATTGCGGGTTGGCAGACTTACCAACTCAGGGGTGGTGTCAGACAATTGTAGGCTATTACGCCTACTGAGGGTTGGCAGACTTACCATTTCAGGGGTGGCGTCAGACAATTGTAGGCCATCACGCCAACTGCAGGTTGGCAGACTTACCAACTCAGGGGTGGTGTCAGACAATTATAGGCCATCAAGCCAACTGCGGGTTGGCAGACTTACAAACTCAGGGGTGGTGTCGTCGACCGGTCGACGGTCGATCGATTGGTGTGGTAACACCCTTAAATATTCTTCCACAAATTTAAAAGTAGAAACCAAACTCTACTCCAACATTAAAACAAAAAGAGATAATGCGACATAAATACGAGCTCTTGCCGCCACCAGCTTTGTCAACTTATGCACTTAACTTAAAAATCACGTCCAAACGTGTTCAGTGAGAAGCCCCGCCCACCTACTTATACGAAAAATAGAACGAATCCTAATCTACTTAATCAATTGCGTACTAAATTTTAAAATACCACTTGTCACTTAATTGACTGTTTACACGCAACTTTTAACTTAAAATTTAGTTACCAACTTAACCACTTAACGCGTGTAAACCAGCCATAAGAGCAGTCGGCTTTATGTACTTAAGTTGTAAAAACTCAGTGGTACGTTTGGCTGTCACCGGGATCGAAGCAGCGACCTCAAAGATCGAGAAGTCAGCGTTCTAACTAATGCATTATCTTTAATTTTCACTGTTGCTTGGCCACGTTAACTATACAGAAGTGATTTTCTTTCATCATTACAGAGATGTTACCTGGGCTGAGGAATCATTTTTGAAAATAGACGTATTCGATTTGAGATCACGGGAGGCTTTAGTGGAAAATTGTGGAAAATGAATGCATTAAATTGCTTCTAAGATTAACTTTGAAAAGTTATGATGTGATCCCCAAATTTCAAATACATTTATGTATGTATATGTACGAAATAATAATTATTAATGGTTATACCTATGTATACTTATATGTGTTTTCTCTGTTCGTTTTGGTTCAATTTTTTTCTAACTTTTACTCAATAATATTTAACCTACCTTACCCATGTTCTTTGTCATGTCTCACTTTCTTTAAAACTTTGTTTACACGGCTTCTACAACCTAAAGGTTGGCTGGTAGAGAATGCCTTGTAGCATTAAGTCACCCTGTACAATATAATGTATGCAAATTTTAAATAAATAAATAAAAATAAATACAAATCGTGAAAAAATGGAAATGCGATATTTTATACAATTTGTTTTGTAATGACAGCTATTACAAGGGATCACATCGAGTTAACAGCACTTAGAAGATTATTCTTTTTCAGCTATGATGTTTAAACGAACTACATAAACCTATTTTGGTTTCCCACTAAATCTCTCAATGAGCTAAATGACTTTTTTGTAAACATAGGTAGCAAATTGGCCTCTGCAATCCAAAATAAAAATAATCATAATTATAGCGAAAATAAGTTTGCCAAACATACTATCTCCCCGGCTAATTCTCTGACTTTGCATGAAGTTTCCGAATCGGAAGTTGAAGTTATTATTAAAAACTTGCGTAGCAACTGTGCTGTTGGTTGGGAAGGCATATTCATGATGTATCATCACGAATAAGGAAAACACTTCATGTTTTTAGGGCTCTCAGAAGCTGTGCTGACTTCTCCACAGTAAAATGCGTCTATTATGCACTGTGGCAGTCGATCTTTAGCTACTGCATAGTGGCTTGGGGAGGTGTTAACAAGTCACTGCTGATCAAATTAGAGAGGGCCCAGAGAGCGATCCTAAAAGTTATGACTTCGCGACCCAGGCGTTTCCCAACATTTGACCTATACCAGGACACCAAAATGCTGACAGTTCGCCAACTATACATACTCAGGGCTATGGTTCGGAAACAGTCTACAATCCTCCCATACCTAAACCTCGAGAAACGTTCTCATTATAACACATGCACTCCGATAATTCATGCTACAACATTTGCAGAGCGTCATTTCCATGTTCTAAGTATTCTTTTATATAATAACTTAAACAGAATTCTACGCAACCTGGAGAAACTAAGTAAGTTTCAACTAAAAAAGAAACTCACTTCTTGGTTGTTAACCTTAAGCTACGCGGATACTGAAAAGTTGCTGCCTGTCACAGGTTTATAGTTCTACCTACACTACTACACCCACACACATACGTTCACACAAACACACACACACACATACGTTCACACAAACACACACACACATACGTTCACACAAACTCACACACACACATTTTTTTTTCTTTCTATTAATTTACTTGTTTATTTTTGTTTTTTGTGAATCTAAATTTAACTTTTCTTTTGATCTCCTTATGTCAAGGTATGTTTAAATAAAGAGTCAATTTTTTAATGTGGCGGGAGGGCACTGGCTCCCGAGTCACAGGTCTTCCTATTTCGGGAGTTCAGGGTTTTTTCAAAAATATGTTTGCAGAAATTTATGTACCCACCAGATTATTTCCATTTTGTTCTAGTTTTAAGTAATTTCTGTAAAATATGGTGACCAATAAACATTTATTATTTATTATTATTATTTATTATATCGATTTTAAATTGTCACCAACAGTCTCAGTCACGGTCGAAAATGGAGCAGAGAATGCGGAGATCAGCTGTGTTGCATTAAAAATAATACATATATTCTACATCCGATCAAGAAAGTCCTTAAGCGTGAAAGTCCTATACTGAAATATTCGCATTAAAGTACTGATAATATTCGCATTATTAATAATTCACCTATATCAACGTATTCTCTAATACAAACGTGATTTAGTCCCACCATTGACCACCGAGTGGCGTAGTGGTCAGTAGCCCTGTCTCATACGCCGGAGGTCCGAGGTTGGAGTGCTGGCCGGGGCATTTATTTGTGTGATGAACACAGATGTTTGTTCGCGGGTCATGGTTGTTGATACTTATATATATGTATATTTAGTCTGGGTTCTCCCTCAGTTCGCTATACGGTCATCCATAACACAAGCTCTGTTTACTTTGGGGCCATACAGTTGGTGTGTTTGTCTGGGGATTTATTATTATTATTATGACACCACTCGACGACCAAGTGTAGTGGTTAGTAGCCCTGCCTCATACGCTGGAGGTCCCAGTTTCGAGTTTTGGTCGAGGCATTCATTTGTGTGACAAACACAGATGACTGTTCTCGGGTCATGGTTGTTTGTATTTATATATGTAGGTATGTTTATTCTGGGTTCCTCTCAGTTCATTGTATGGTCATCCATAACAAAAGCTCGGTTTACTTTAAGTTATGATTGTTAGAGATACTTGTTTACAATTGGTTCGTTTTTCGATGTCAATTTCTGTGATAAAGAAGCATATCAATAATGTAGTGATGTGGTACCACAAGTAAGTTCCATTTAAGCAGTCTTCGCGTACCGCATGATGAAATCTCAGCAAACAATATGAAGCAACGTCAAGATAATTAATTTAGTTATACTTGCTAACGTAAGAGGTTATCCAGACTTTTCTATTTGTTCTTTTTGTTATCGCTGTTAAACAGGAAATACCAGAGAGGTAGCGTTGTGGCTAAGCTTGTTAAAATTCGTGAATTTTAAACTCACATGAGTGAAACTGACTACTTCTCAAAAACTATTCATTTTTACATAAGCGTGGTTTTAACGCGTTATTTAGTGGAAAAAAATAAATCTAACGCGTTATTTAGTGGAAAAAAATAAATCAATCAACAGAATATCATCGTGTGGTTCGAATTTTATATAAAGTTGGTTGGTAGTTCAAATCAAAATTTAAAAAGTAGGTTAAAATATTTACGTCCATTTTTTTTTTCCCAGACAAACACACCAACTGTTTGGCCCCAAAGTAAGCAGAGCTTGTGTTATGGATAACCATACAGCGAACTGGGGGGGAACCCAGAATAAACATACATATATAAATACAAACAACCATGACCCGACAACAAACATCTGTGTTCATCACACAAATGAATGCCCCGGCCAGGACTCGAACCTGGGACCTTCGGCGTATGAGGCAAGGCTACTTACCACTACACCACTCGGTCGTCGAACTGTTATGTTGTGTTATAACTGTGGTGTGACGTTACAAAAAAAAATCGTAATTATTACTCTCACTTTTAAATGAAACTTAATGTACATTGAGAGGAAACAAAATCCTTCGTGTAGATTTAGATTCGTTAAAAAAGCAGATATAAAATATAATCATATACCAGAATAATTGGTGTCAAAGTTGGTTAAAAACATTTTTTTTAACAACTTCTTAACCAGTTTTTACCATCACTTTTCGGACTTCTTAACAGTACTTACATATTTAATTGGATGTTTGGCTATAAAAACACGCTTAATAAATTTGCACAGTTTCTCAATATATTTAAAGCTCTACAATGAAGCTGTGACAGAATCTAGTGAAGCAACATTTGTGAGATCGAATCTTTGAAAATAATATTGGTGAGATACAATCACGACGAGGTTTTGATACGAATCTCGGCTATAAAAGTAGCCAAGAGTTCGACGCCTAAAGCAAAAACAAACATAAATTTACATAGATCTAAAACTATGGATGTGCTCCAAATGGATAGAAAACCTGAAATCCAGAGTTGAGCAACTTGAGCGTGGAGAAGTTCTAACTAAAATTGGAAACTTGCTCGAAGATGGATCGGTTTCGTTGGAAATAACTGAGGTCTTAACGGGTTAATATTGAAGAATAAACGTTTTGAAAGAATTGTTTTTGGATCGTTGGGGAGAAAAAGCAAAAATGATGTTTGAAAACCAGCAGAACTTACTGTGTGGTATGTGTCCTAGGAAAATATGTACCAATTAGGATTACTTTTGAAACGAAGTTCCTTATCGCGCATTGCGAAAGGGGGCTAGACGGAAAAAATTAAGACCAAAAGTTGTAACGACACTTTTTGCTATAGTTGTAAGCCGTGCGGCGTGCGCGTGTTTCTCTGTCTGTCTCTCTCTCTCCCTCTCATAGAAAGCAAGCCAGTTATTTTCGTTTCGTCTTTCTATTTCGCATTGAACAGTGTGGTGTCGCGACGATTATTTTTGTTGAGTGTATACAGGTTTTTTGTACATAATAAATAATAAAAATTAATAACAATAATGAATCCTGACAGTGTTTCTGCACAAGTTCCGGATATTGCTGATGGAGTTAGGTTAGTAGAGATTTTATACAGACAATAATAAATGCTTATGTATTTTTAGCAAGTACGTATTATAACCTCTCTTTACTATTGTGCTAACCAAGTCATACGCGTTATAATCTCTCCATTATTGTGTGTTTAGCAAGTGTACACGTCATAAATTTAATAAATTTAAAAGCAAATTATATTTTAATATTACAATATCAACTATATTTTATCAACAGTAACTTCGTTCCATCCGGGTGTTCCTTGAAACCTCTCATTTTTTTTTACTTTTTCGATTAGAAGGATGCAATAAAATTATTAAGGAATTATGTATTCGTACACGGCTGACTTTCCGCGCAAGACTTCAGCAAATGCGCCGCCTTAAGTTGTACGTGTAGGATATTGTTACAATTATTTATTTTGTACGTTAAAACAGCGGTCCGTTTGACAGATCCGTTTCATCGAAGACGTTTTATTCCGTGATGTTTTTGTATGAGCTAGTTCCCAAACCCAACAGTATGAAAATACTAATCCATTTTACCGGAGCTAAGCCACTCGGACAGATCCTTTAAAAAGGGCCATGTAAGTGCGACGTTTCTGTGTGAATGTACCCATTAAACATTAAATTCTCAAATCTTTAATATTAGGTTTTTAGGAAACTTAACCACGCGTTCCCACCGATGAAAAAGGGTGAGCAGGCCGCGGCCCACGGCCCGACAATCGCTGTCGGAAAGTCATATTATTTCTAATTGCTTAAGTAAAGTAGATATTGCGATGTAGAACACGCGTTGTGATTGGTCGGTTGAGTAGCGCGTCACCACTACAGGTTTTTAGTTTTTGGTCTTAAAGCTTTTGTGAACAAAATAATATCAGACCTCATCTGCGTCCGGACCCGTTCGGACGTGTTTGACGGTCGCTCCCGGCTGCCGAGTCACGATTGTTGTCTCACGACTTCTCTCGTAACAATACTCAAACGCCACTCTCAGATCCGTTCTGCGTCCGGCCCCGCTCGGACGTGTTCGCGGTCGCCCAGCCGTTGAGTCACGATTGTCGTCTCACGACGTCAACTCGTAGCAACACTCATACGCTGTTAGCCTCTATAGGGCTTACTCTGCGGTCGGTTTCGATCGGCTGCAAGTAAGTCGGTCTCTTGCACAGCAACAACAGAGCTGAGCTTACCGCGGTCGATTAAATTCGATAGTGGTTCGCGAAGCTCGGGCTGTTTTTCTGGCTGCGTACCTGACGCTTGGCGCTTGCTACGTAGTCAGAGACTCGCTCTGCGGCCGGCCCCTGGCCGGTCGTAACGTAGTCAATCCCGCACTCTGTGCACCCCTCGAAGTAAAAACCTCACTCCGGTGAGTGCAGCAACAACAGGGTTGAGCTTACCGCGGTCGATTAAATTCGATAGTGGTTTGCAAGACTCGGGCTGTCTTTCTGGCTGCGTACTCGACGCTTGGCGCCTGTACGTAGTCAGAGACTCGCTCTGCGGCCGGCTCCGGCCGGTCGTAACGTAGTCAATCCCGCACTTTTAGTGCAACCCAACTCCGTCAGGTCTACGGCCGGTTTTTGTTGTCAATTTATTGACGACACACTCCGTAGTAGACTCGCGTTTGATCAGGTGGATACTTAACGGTGACAACTAAGCCTGATAGCGTTGCCCCGGTGCGCTTCCAAGGCCCTTCAGGCCAAGGAGAAACCGGCAGACCCGATCCCATTGCACTTGGGCCTTTCCCAGGGTGACGGTACAGTGCTGTCCGAGCTAGGGGCACCACTTCGCGTCGTCCCCAGCCCCCCTACCGCGGGTAGGGAGGTTTAGGTACTAGGTTTGCTAGGGAACCTAGGCATTCTTATATATTTATATATTTTATATATCGTAGGACCAAGCCCTCCCAATGGACCAGCAAAGCTTGGTAAACTTTGCTAGGTCGCTCGTCCAGGCACTCGCTGCCTCCGGCATCCCCATCCCAGATGACGTACTAACGCAGGCCTTACAGGCAACTATCGCGTCCCCGGCCCCTCAGGCCTCAACCCCGGCCCCTCAGGCCTCCAACGTCGAGACCCCTCAGGTCTTAAGCTCTCCCGCGTCTCCCGCCTCGTCCGAGATGGACTGCGAATCGGTCGCATCCTCTCACGCGTCGCGCCGTAAGCGTACCGCTCCCGGGAGCGACTCCGAACCCGCGTCTGATACGTCGTCAGATGCCGTCACCCTAACCGGCTCTCCTGAGCCCGCGTTTCAACTCGTCGCCAAGCGCTCCAAGAAGCGCTCTAAGAAAGCTTCGGTATCTTCAATACCCGAGCCCTCCCCGGTGTCTTCAACACCAGCCCCCGCGCCGTTAAAATCGCTCGTAGTAACCGCGTCTCCGTCGGTCACATCGAAGCCAGCGACGCGCTGCGCTCCCGTCCCGCCGAAGCCTCAGCTCCCTCCGCCCGTCTTCCTGCGTGAAAAAGCGCGCTGGACCGCGGTTTCAAACTTGTGCAAAGTGCACAAAATAAATTACTTAAAAGCCGCCAACGCTGGCGATACAATCAAGATACAAGTAGCGACCGTCGACGACTTCCGCGCGTTTACCAGGTTACTCGGATTAAACCAAATCGCGTATCACACCTACGCCCTCCCGGAGGAGCGTAAGATCCGCGCAGTACTACGGGGCGTCCCGTTCGAACTCAGCAACGAAGACATTCTCGAGGACCTTAAGTCTCAGGGTTTCCCGGTCACAGCAGTGCACAAGATGCACTCCAACCGAGGTAGGCGTTTTCCGTTAGCGCTAGTAATCCTATCCAATACTCCCAACTCGAAGGAGATTTTCAAAGAGGCTCGCACAATCTGCGGACTCTCGAACATCTCCGTCGAGCGTCCCAACCCCCGCGGTCACCCTGGGCAGTGCCACCGCTGCCAGCTATATGGCCACGCAGCGGCTAACTGTTCAGCTCCCCCCAGGTGCGTTAAGTGCCTGGATCCCCACTTCACTAAGGAGTGCACTCGCACTCCCGAATCCACTTCCCCCCCTGCCTGTGTGCTGTGCGGCCAGTCCGGCCACACAGCTAACTACAGGGGTTGCCCACGCGCTCCGCGCTCCACCGTCAAGAGGGCCGCGCCTAAACCGGCGCCGCCACTCACACCCTCTAACTTCCCGCCGCTGCGCAAACGGGGTCCCCCGGAAGCAAAGCCCGTTCAGCCGACGCCTACTCCGGCTCTGTCTTGGAGGCAACGTCCGGCCGTCCCGCCTGCACCTTCCCGACCCATCCCAGCTCCCGTAGCTTCCGTAGGGCCGCGTCCCGCTCCATCTTCTGCACCTCAGTCGTCGTTGGCTGAGGACATGAAGACCGTATTCGACGTCATCCAAAACGTAGACATAAATGAAATTTCCATACTCGCACGCAAACTGCGAGCCGCCCGCTCTCCTCAAGAGCGTTTATTTGCGTTAGCCGAGCATCACTCGCTCTTAAGTTCATTATAAATTTTTATTTTTTGCATAAATTCGTAAATAAGTAAATTATAATGTCTAGACCCGCGAATCCCGCGTCCAGTCGTATTAAACCCAAGGGCTTATCCCTAGTATCTTTTAACGCTCGTAGTCTTAGCACTAACCTTCCCGAGATTAAACTGTTCCTTCAGAACAAAGAACCTGACCTATTCCTTCTCCAGGAGACATGGCTTACTCCAAAACGCTCCAGGGGATATGCTATTCCTAAGTACGCGTTTACTCGCAACGATAGGCCGAACTCCGACGGTTACGGCGGCACCGCCATATATTACAAAAGAGGCTTCCATTGCTGTCCTCTCCCTACCCCTCCTCTCCTCAACATGGAGGCCACGGTGTGTAGATTGGCTATGACTGGTCATCCGACCATCATCATAGCTTCAGTCTACATACCGTGTGGCTCCAATCCAATCCGCAGCGACTTTGAGGCCATTCTCGCCCTCGGCCATTCAGTCATTATGTTCGGAGACTTTAACTCCAAACATACTGACTGGACGTGCCTATCGACCAACACCAGCGGTATCGCTCTCCTCGACATCACTAACTCCCTTGACTTAGACGTCATATCCCCCATCACTCCCACTCACTATCCCAACAATCCGACCTACTCTCCTGACATCCTCGACTTTGCAATTATCAAGCGAATCAATCTTGACCTAAGGTCTATCGAACCGCTCGATGACCTAGGCTCCGACCATCGCCCCGTCTCCCTCGTGCTAGGTACGCCTAACGTTAACGTCACACCTCCTAAGACCTTTACCAATTGGAAAGGTTTTAAAAATACGTTAGTTTCAGCCTTAGAGGCCCCTAACTCTCCGCTCGCGATTTCGCCCGACCAATTAGATAGCCCGGATAAAATAGATTCATTAGTCAATACTCTAACTGATGCTATTAACACAGCCATCAACGACAACGAAAAGGTTGCTAAGCAAAGCAAACCCGCGCTTCCACTAGCCGTTAGCAATCTCATTAAAGCCAAGAACGCGGCTCTCCGGAGAGCAAAGAAATATCCCACGCCAGCATACAGAACAGCTGCGAATCAGCTTCAACGCAAAGTTAGGTCTCGCCTCGCGGAACTCCGTGACACTCAGTTTAACAATCTCATGGAGAATATCTCCCCGTCCCACCAAGCGTATTATCGAATGGCCCGAGCCTTACGCGTAGACACCACCTCTCACGTCCCGACGGCTCCATTGCTTTCGAAGTCGAAGAGAAAGCCGAATGCTTCGCCGACAGCATAGCGGCACAATGCTCGCCCAGCACGCAACCCGCGGATCCCTCCCACATCCAGGCGGTGGAGGACGAAGTTCTCCGCAGAGAATCTCTCCCTATCACCGACGACCCCGTCACAGTCTCTAATGATGAAATCTTGCTTCTCATTAGAAAGCAAAAATCCAAAAAGGCTCCGGGTGCGGATGGAATTTCCAACCACGCACTTAAGCACCTGCCTGAGCAGGTGCTTACCTTGTTAGCTATCATCTTCAATGCCTGCTTCGACCATAGCTACTTTCCAAAAGCCTGGAAAGAAGCGACAGTCATAGGCATTCCCAAGCCGGGTAAACCTCTGAACATCCCGGCTAATCACAGACCCATCAGCCTCCTCAAGGCAATGTCTAAACTTCTCGAAAGAGTCATACTCTCTCGAATGCGGAACCATCTGTTTCCAACGGATGGCGACCCTCTCATTATTCCCCACCAGTTCGGCTTTCGCGCTAAGCACTCCTGCCCTCAGCAAGTCCATCGAATCGTCGAGTACATTCTCGAAGGATTCTCTCAGCGTCGTAAAAAAACAATCGCGGTTCTCTTTGACGTAGCCAAGGCTTTCGACAAAGTCTGGCACAGCGGTCTCGTTTTTAAACTCTATAAAATAGGCTTACCGGCTCGCCTAGTCAGATTAATAGCGTCGTTTCTTAAAGACCGTACTTTTCGATTCAAACATGAAGGCACGCTCTCCGCGCCTCGTCCCATAAAGGCTGGAGTCCCGCAAGGCTCAGTCCTCGCCCCTCTGCTGTACACTGTGTACACTAACGACATCCCCATCCCGCCGAAAGGCGTCGAACTCGCCCTCTTTGCAGACGATACCGCCCTTTACACTAAAAGTCAAGCGATCCCGTATAACATCACCAGACTCCAAAAGGCCGTAAACGCCCTCGGTGTTTGGTTTCAAAAATGGCGTATCGATGTCAACCCAGAAAAGAGTTCTGCTATTCAATTCGACCACAAACGTCGTAATCGCCACAACGATCCGCACATTCGTATGTTAGGTATTCCCATCCCCTGGAAGCGCACTGTCAAATACTTAGGCGTCACCTTAGATCAGACGCTTTCTTTCAAGCCACACGTCGATAGAGTAACGAAACTCGCGCGTTTTTACTTAAGCCGTCTACATAGTATGATAGGAAGAAAAAGTAAAATGTCTTTTAGAAATAAACGTACGCTTTATAAGGTCTGCGTTAGACCCGTCATGTCATATGCTTCGCCAGTCTTTGCCCACGCCAAACCCTCCGTCCTGTATAAGCTGCAGGTAGTTCAAAATCTCTTCTGCCGCAGGGCCACAAACGCACCTTGGTACGTGCGTAACGCGGACCTGCACAGTGATCTTGAACTGCCTACAGTGCAACAGCACCTCAAAACACTCTCAGAATCGTTCTTCAAACGTGCCGAGTCCCATCCCAATCATCTTGTTCGAGATTCAGTCTCATATACTGTTCCTGTGTTAGATTCGATTTACAAAATCGCTAGACCGAGAAACGCGCACACGAGCGAACGCACGCAGTTAACTTTAGATCTAGAGGCCCTTCAGGCCGCAAATTCTAATTCTAACGTAAATTCTAATTCTAACGTAAATCCGAATTAATGCAATTTTATTTGTCAATTTTTAATGTTTTTTATTTATTTACTTTTCTTTTTTGAGCACCTTCAGTGCTATGTAAATCCCAGCGGGTGACCCCTTAAGGGCCCCGCTAGCGCGGCCTCTTTCTCCGATTGGCCGTCGCTCAGATGAAGGCTGAGTGGCAAAAATGCACGAGCCGACAGGGGGTTTTTTTTTTTTTTTTTTTAGTGGGTATGGTTCTGGTAGGCGTCGGGACGAGTCCCACATAACTCCGATCGCGCGCGCGGAGTATGCGTCAGAGCATTTTTTATGTCCTCCTGCCCTTCCCGTGGAGGGGAACCAAAAAAAAAAAAAAAAAAAATAATATACATTTTCTCGCTCCGACCGCCGCCCAGTGCGGACGTGCAAGACCCCGTTCTCCGTCGATCGGTCCTTTCCCGTTATTCCGTGACGCTCAGTGTACTGACGTCACAGTTTAGCGTGTTGGTTCCGTGCTACGGTTTACAAGGTTTTTCTACTCCGTCTGAGTGCTTTCGTAGTGCGATTTTTCTTTGCGACTAAGCCCCTTAGTCTTCAAAGTGCTGTGCTAAGTAGTGTTGTGCTTGTGCTGAGTGCAGTGTTGTGCCCAGCGTAAGTAGTCTGGTTTCAGTGCAAAGGATACTTAACGGTGACAACGAATTTGTACTGAACCAGTCCTTTTTATTTTTATTTATTTCTCTTCTCTATTTTATTTATTGTTTTCTCCTATTTTCATATTTATTTTTATCATATTTGTGTGTCTTCGTGTGTATCTGTCCTTTCTGTCGGTAAAGGTTGACCCTAACGCGGTCAACTCTTTACCTGCGTACCCTTTTTTAGGTTTCTAGGTAGCGGCCTTCGGCGTATTACTGTTAGTTTTAAGTTATTCTCCCCAGCCCCCCTACCGCTGGTAGGGAGGTTTGCTGCTAGGATTTTGCTAGGTTTTTAGGAACTAGGCATCTTTTATTATACTTATATTTATTAATATTACTGTCCCAACTCTCCCTTGTGGATCCGCTAAGCGTTATTAACGCGTTCATCCAGGCACTTGCTGCGGTAGGCGTCTACATCCCGAATGACATCATAACGCAGGCCTTGCAGGCATCAATCGCGTCCCCGGCCCCTCAGGCCTCAACCCCGGCCCCTCAGGCCTCAACCCCGGCCCCTCAGGCCTCAAACCCGGCCCCTCAGGCCTCCAACGTCGAGACCCCTCAGGTCTACAGCTCTTCCTCGTCTCCCGCCTCGTCCGAGATGGACTGCGAATCGGTCGCATCCTCTCACGCGTCGCGTCGTAAGCGCACCGCTCCCGGGAGCGACTCCGAACCCGCGTCTGACACGTCGTCAGATGCCGTCACCTTAACCGGCTCTCCTGAGCCCGCCTTTCAACTTGTCGCCAAGCGCTCCAAGAAGCGCTCTAAGAAAGCTTCGGTATCTTCAATACCCGAGCCCTCCCCGGTGTCTTCAACACCAGCCCCCGCGCCGTTAGAATCGCTCGTAGTAACCGCGTCTCCGTCGGTCACATCGAAGCCAGCGACGCGCTGCGCTCCCGTCCCGCCGAAGCCTCAGCTCCCTCCGCCCGTATTCCTGCGTGAAAAAGCGCGCTGGACCGCGGTTTCAAACTTGTGCAAACAGCACAAAATTAATTACTTAAAAGCCGCCAACGCTGGCGATACAATCAAAATCCAAGTAGCGACCGTCGACGACTTCCGCGCGTTTACCAGGTTACTCTCGGTAAATCAAATAGCTTATCACACCTACGCCCTCCCGGAGGAGCGTAAGATCCGCGCAGTACTACGGGGCGTCCCGTTCGAGCTCGAGAACGAAGAAATCCTCGAGGACCTTAAGTCTCAGGGTTTCCCGGTCACAGCAGTGCACAAGATGCACTCCAACCGCGGTAGGCGTTTTCCTTTAGCATTAGTAATCCTGTCAAATACTCCCAACTCGAGGGAGATTTTCAGATAGGCTCGCACAATCTGCGGACTCTCGAACATCTCCGTCGAGCGTCCCAACCCCCGCGGTCATCCTGGGCAGTGCCACCGCTGCCAGCTCTATGGCCACGCAGCGGCTAACTGCTCAGCTCCCCCCAGGTGCGTTAAGTGCCTGGATCCACACATAACAAAGGAGTGCACTCGCACTCCTGAATCCACTTCCCCCCCTGCCTGTGTGCTGTGCGGCCAGTCCAGCCACACAGCAAACTACAGGGGTTGCCCGCGCGCTCCGCGCTCCACCGTCAAGAGGGTCGCGCCTAAACCGGCGCCACCGCTCACCTCCGCTAACTTCCCGCCGCTGCGCAACCGGGGTCCCCCGGAAGCAAAGCCCGTTCAGCCGACGCCTACTCAGGCTCTGTCTTGGAGGCAGCGTCCGGCCGTCCCGCCTGCACCTTCCCGACCCACCCCAGCTCCCGTAGCTTCCGTAGGGCCGCGTCCCACTTTGTCATTCTCACCTCAGTCGTCGTTGGCTGAGGACATGAAGACCGTGTTCGACGTCATCCAAAACGTCGACATTAACGAAATTTCCGTACTCGCACGCAAACTGCGAGCCGCCCGCTCTCCTCAAGAGCGCTTATTCGCGTTAGCCGAGCATCACTCGCTCCTAAGTTCGTTGTAAATTCTTTTATTTCTGTATAAATTCGTAAATAAATTAAATTTTAATGTCTAGACCCGCGAATCCCGCGTCCAGTCGTATTAAACCCAAGGGCTTATCCCTAGTATCTTTTAACGCTCGTAGCCTTAGCACTAACCTTCCCGAGATTAAACTGTTCCTTCAGAACAAAGAACCTGACTTATTCCTTGTCCAGGAGACATGGCTTACTCCAAACCGCTCCAGGGGATACGCTATTCCAAAGTACGCGTTTACTCGCAACGATAGGCCCAACTCCGACGGTTACGGCGGCACCGCTATATATTACAAAAGAGGCTTCCATTGCTGTCCTCTCCCTACCCCTCCTCTCTTCAACATGGAGGCCACTGTGTGTAGATTAGCTATGACTGGTCATCCGACCATCATCATAGCTTCAATCTACATACCTAGTGGTACCAGACCAATCCGCAGCGACTTTGAGGCCATTCTCGCCCTCGGCCATTCAGTCATTATGTTCGGAGACTTTAACTCCAAACATACTGACTGGACGTGCCTATCGACCAACACCAGCGGTATCGCTCTCCTCGACATCACTAACTCCCTTGACTTAGACGTCATATCCCCCATCACTCCCACTCACTATCCCAACAATCCGACCTACTCTCCTGACATCCTCGACTTTGCAATTATCAAGCGAATCAATCTTGACCTAAGGTCTATCGAACCGCTCGATGACCTAGGCTCCGACCATCGCCCCGTCTCCCTCGTGCTAGGCGCGCCTAACGATAACGTCACATCTCCTAAGACCTTTACCAACTGGAAAGGCTTTAAAAATACTTTAGTTTCAGCCTTAGAGGCACCGAACTCTCCGCTCGCGATTTCGCCCGACCAATTAGACAGCCCGATTAAAATAGATTCGATAGTCGATAATCTCACTGATGCTATCAACTCAGCCATCAGCGACAACGTAATCATTGCTAAGCAAGGCAAACCCGCGCTTCCCTTAGCCGTTAGCAATCTCATTAAAGCTAAGAACGCGGCTCTCCGGAGAGCCAAGAAATATCCCACGCCCGCATATAGAACAGCTGCGAATCAGCTTCAACGCAAAGTTAGGTCTCGCCTCGCGGAACTCCGTGACACTCAGTTTAGCGATCTCATGGAGAATATCTCCCCGTCCCACCAAGCGTATTATCGAATGGCCCGAGCTTTACGCGTAGACACCGCCTCTCACGTTCCTCCTCTCACTCGTCCCGACGGCACCATTGCCTTCGAAGTCGAAGAGAAAGCCGAATGCTTCGCCGACAGCATAGCGGCACAATGCTCGCCCAGCACGCAACCCGCGGATCCCTCCCACACCCAGGCGGTGGAGGACGAAGTTCTCCGCAGAGAATCTCTCCCTATCACCGACGACCCCGTCACAGTCTCTAATGATGAAATCTTGCTTCTCATTAGAAAGCAAAAGTCCAAAAAGGCTCCGGGTGCGGATGGAATTTCCAACCACGCACTTAAGCACCTGCCACAGCAGGTGCTTATCTTGTTAGCTATCATCTTCAATGCCTGCTTCGACCATAGCTACTTTCCAAAAGCCTGGAAAGAAGCGACAGTCATAGGCATTCCCAAGCCGGGTAAACTTCTGAACATCCCGGCTAATCACAGACCCATCAGCCTCCTCAAGGCAATGTCTAAACTTCTCGAAAGAGTCATACTCTCTCGAATGCGGAACCATGTGTTTCCAACGGATGGCGACCCTCTCATTATTCCCCACCAGTTCGGCTTTCGCGCTAAGCACTCCTGCCCTCAGCAAGTCCATCGAATCGTCGAGTACATTCTCGAAGGATTCTATCCGCATCGTAAAAAATCAATCGCGGTTCTCTTTGACGTAGCCAAGGCATTCGACAAAGTCTGGCACAGCGGTCTCGTTTTCAAACTCTATAAAATAGGCTTACCGGTTCGCCTAGTCAGATTAATCGCGTCGTTTCTTAAAGACCGTACGTTTCGATTCAAACATGAAGGCACGCTCTCCGCGCCTCGTCCCATAAAGGCTGGAGTCCCGCAAGGCTCAGTCCTCGCCCCTCTGCTGTACACCGTGTACACTAATGACATGCCCATCCCGCCGAAAGGCGTCGTACTCGCCCTCTTTGCAGACGATACCGCCCTTTACACTAAAGGTCAAAGGATCCCGTATAACATCATCAGACTCCAAAAGGCCGTAAACGCCCTCGGTGTTTGGTTTCAAAAATGGCGTATCGATGTCAACCCAGAAAAGAGTTCTGCCATTCTATTCGACCACAAACGTCGTAATCGCCGCAACGATCCCCACATTCGAATGTTAGGTATTCCCATCCCCTGGAAGCGCAGTATCAAATACTTAGGCGTCACCTTGGATCAGACGCTTTCTTTCAAGCCACACGTCGATAGAGTAACGAAACTCGCGCGTTTCTACTTAAGCCGCTTAAATAGTATGATAGGTAGAAAAAGTAAAATGTCTTTTAGAAATAAACGTACGCTTTACAAGGTCTGCGTTAGACCCGTCATGTCATATGCTTCGCCAGTCTTTGCCCACGCCAATCCCTCAGTCCTGTATAAGCTGCAGGTGGTTCAAAATCTTTTCTGCCGCAGGGCCACAGACGCACCTTGGTATGTGCGCAACGCGGACCTGCACAGAGATCTTGAACTACCTACAGTGCAACAGCACCTCAAAACACTCTCAGAATCGTTCTTCAAACGCGCCGAATCCCATCCCAATCATCTTGTCCGAGATTCAGTCTCATATACTGCTCCTGTGTTAGATTCGAAATTCAAAGTCGCTAGGCCGAGAAACGCGCACACGGGCGAACCTACGCAGTTAACTTTAGCTCTAGAGGCCCTTCAGGCCGCAAATCCTAATTCTAACGTAAATTCTAATTCTAACGTAAATCCGAATTAATGCAATTTTTATTTTTCATTTTTAATGTTTTTATTTTTTACTTTTCATTTTTGAGCACCTTCCGTGCTATGTGAATCTCAGCGGGTGACCCCTTAAGGGCCCCGCTGGCGCGGCCTCTTTCTCCAATTGGCTGTCGCTCAGATGAAGGCTGAGTGGCAAAAATGCACGAGCCGACAGGGGGTTTTTTAGTGGGTATGGTTCTGGTAGGCGTCGGGACGAGTCCCACATAACTCCGATCGCGCGCGCGGAGTATGCGTCAGAGCATTTTTTATGTCCTCCTGCCCTTCCCGTGGAGGGGAACCAAAAAAAAAAAAAAAAAAAAGAATATATTTAGTTTTTGTTGGTACCACAAAAATATTTGACATAATTTGACATAATACTTGATCTGTTGGCATATAATATTAAATCTTTTTGCTGTAATTTGAAATCACAATTTAATTGTATTTTAATGACTGAATTTAATTTTATTGCATTGTAATGAAATCTTTTGTTTTTTTTTGTTGTATAATTAATTACTTAAACTTATTTTTTGATTATTTATGACATTTTAAGATTTTTTATGACATCACCAACACAATTTATATGTTTATTGAGATTTAAATGAATTGACACATTATGTAACTAAATTTTTAATTGTTTTTGTTCTAACATAGATATATAAGATTGTATACTAACAAGTGGGCAAAGTTTCTACAATAAAGAAATTTACTATTATTATTATTATAATTATTAAAAAGCGGACTATTACGAATGTGAAACTTTAAGTAAGTAACATTTGAAAAACAATTGGTTCATAAAACCAGGTTGGTAAGTGGGTACTTTTTGATAAAAGTTCAGTGTCAGAAGGTGTTTGTCAAGATGCAACCATGGAATTTCCATAAACGATTCAATATGATGAAAAAAAATTCCAACCCGGAAATACATATTACAATTAATTAATTCCACAATTAATTAAATTTTAAAATCCACTGACAAGCTTTTGTAAAATTTCTAAAAAACAAGTTGTTTTTAAAAGCTTAATGCTCGGTGAAATGACCTCAAGACGCCAAAAGATTGTTATCAGAACAAACTTTACCTTCTAATTGAAACTTGATAGTTCAAATTTGATATTCAGATATAAAACCTAACGACTTTATGCATAAAAAGTTATGAATATTTATGTCTGTCATCTGGATTTCAATTTATTGTATTATTATTTTCGTGGAACCTACGTGGGTTTCTTATTATGGTCAAAGTATGATAACCTACTTTAAGGGTACGTCATATGTTTGATTATGTAAACCCGATAGCCATTCGATATATAACATTAAAATAGCAATTGACAGAAAATGATGGTTCTAAGAAAACGATCACCACAACAGTATTAGAAGAATATTCGTTCATTGTGTTAATGATGAAGTGGTTCACACCGATTATCCCAAGTTTGAATGCCATAGAGAAAAAATTCTTTGGGTGGATTTATGTTGGGTGCTCTCAGATCATTTTCTAGTAAATCATGAGTATTTTAGCTATGTCTTAGAAATGGTTTGTTTATCTCGGGAATCAATATTAAGGTGTCATAAATCCATTTTTGGATACATGAATATAATAAAACTTAGAAAACTTCAATAATCGTTTTGCAGTCAGGTTAAATAGCATCGGATGAATTTACAACATTAGGTAAGTACCCGTATATTTTGAAACGAGAAACACGGCAAGACCTTATACGGGTCACCGAATCCATTTTATCAAAATAGATACAACGATTTCCATTTGGCAATTAGTAATTTAAAAAAATGGCCGTGACAAATAATATTTATGTGTCCAAAGCCTAAAACTACCACACTAATTACTTTGCATACCAATTATGACGAAAATACGATTTTGTAAAAGAGGAAATGAAACCAGTTCGATTTTAATCGATCTATATATTATAATAGTCGATAATAAATGTTTTCGAAATATTTCTCAATCAGAATCGAATTTATAGCCTGCAAGTCGTACAGCTCTGCAAATTGTATTCGGCTTAAGTTGGACTAAGTTTTTAGTTTTGTAGGACATTGGACTATGAATTACTTAAATAATGTTGCGTAAGTTTACTTTATCAGAGATAATGACACAATTCAATAGTGTATTTGTTTGTCCAATGTGGATGATCAACTTAATTAGGATTATGATTTTATTGTTGGGAAATATCTGATTTATGTACAACAAACAAGAGGTGCTTATTTAGATTAGTACAATTGGTTAAAAGATCTGATTAGGTTTACTATACAAATGTTCATTTTTATTACAAATATTTAAGAATCAGGTATCCATAGAAGCGGACGCAAGTAGTGGACCCATTAATGTGAGACTTCAAAATTTCACGCTTTATTTTGTCACCATTCTTTTTTGTGTTGTTTTAGGATATTAGTTTCCGTTCGCGAGTTGTAGTTAGTTGATGCGAGTATACCGCTTAAAAATTTTAATCAAATGATGTGTTGAGTATCACACTTTTTTCGTAGATGTTATTGAATTGTAAATAGCATACACTTAATAATAATAATACTAATAAGAATAAATCCCCAGACAAACCCACCAACTGTATGGCCCCAAAGTAAGCAGAGCTTGTGTTATGGATGACCATACAGCGAACTGGGGGGGATCCCAGAATAAACATACATACATATATACATAGGTAAATACAAACAACCATGACCCGAGAACAAACATCTGTGTTCATCACTCAAATCCATGCCCCGGCCAGGACTCGAACCTGGGACCTTCGGCGTATGAGGCAAAGCTACTTACCACTACACCAATCGGTCGTCGAATTTATAAAGTTATTATGGTGTAAGAAAAAGAAAAAACGTTTAAATAGAGACGTATTTTATGAGTATTTTTACAAATGATTATTTGATGTTGTTTATGATTAAAACAATATACGTTCTACTTATAAAAATCAATCTAATCCTAAATACCACCAAGCGCCTGTTTTTAATAAAAACTAATAATATTCCTAATAATGCTTTATATGCAAAGACTAACGAGCTAACAGATGCAGATAAGATTAGTTTTGTATATATATATATATATATATATATATATATATATATATATATATATATATAGACATAAAGATATTCTGTAAATTTATTTTGAAGAAAAATACCCGTGAAGTTTTGCCAACTCTCCGTCACGAAGGTTTCTGAACCGGTGGTAGAGTCATGCTAGATTTGACGTCAATTAAAACAATTGTCAATGTTGAGAAATAAATATTAGAATTTTGAATTTGAATAGGCAAATTAAAATTTCTGTCATATATCCAACAGAGGCATTTAATAAAATATTTTAATAATCACATTTCCGGAAACACAAATGAAAGTAACGACAATAGTACTTAACAGCACTCAAAAATCAAACAACAATTTAATAACAAACGTTTATCAAGAGTCCATTAACTGACGAAAATGAAGCAGTGTTTTCTTTTCGATGATACCTGTTTATCGTCAAATCGTTTATCAGAATAATAATTAGATTTTTTCTTTTTATTGTAAAGGAATTTCATTATTTATTATTGTGAAGTATCAATATTGGAAATCTAAATTATTTCCGTTTGATTTTGTTCCATTAATATTTGTATTCAATCGCCGTCATTATTAGTCGTTACTTATTCTTCATGGTTTTAATTTTAAAATATACTCAGGCCGACATGCGCCAACTGGAGTTAACAATTTAGCTCGGAATTAACTAAGGCAGTTAAAATGCCCCTCCGTCACTGTCAATTTTTATAGTACTGAAAGAAACATACAGCGATATTTTAACCCGGGTTCGCTTACATTTTTAACTCAGATTGACGCAAGTAGGCCTCAGGGGCCTTTAGTTTAAAGATGAAATAATTTGATTCAGGAATTCAACTATCAACTATACTGCATATACATAATGTTTTATTTGCATCTCTAGCCAGTGGACTGATACAATTAAAATAAATAGACTGACTAAGTTATCAGTAGGCGTGGGAGGTACGGCACTTGCAAAATCCCAATACAAATAGTATTAAATTTGATGAAAAATAAATCCATCAAGAACATAGAAACCATACTTTTATGAATGGCTTAGACCAAAATTGTAACCACTGACGCATTGTTTAAATAATACGATTTCACAAGTTTAATAATGTTGCATTACTGTGTACGTATATAAACTTTTTTGTATAAATGTATAGATTCTAGCTGGATCAATTTAACCCAGGCAACCCTAGAACACGAGCAAATCAACGCTGTCCTCAAACAGAATATTGATTCCCTTCTACACATCGTCTCATTCAAATCGAAGCTTACTTACCCTTTAGTTAACACGTGCCTAATCAAAACCCTGATCAGTACAGTGAATAACAAACACTGCCTTCAGTTCATTGTCACAGAGGGCTGCGACGTGTTGTCGATTGTACAAAGGAACTAAGCCAGACCGCGGTACTGTGGCGATATAATCACCATTGTCTCTAAGCGTTGGGATAAAGCTTGTACATAGCCGATGTTGCAGTTTAACTTTATACGAGGGATCGATACGTCTGTGTTCTTTTTAATCCAGGATTTATTTAACAACGGTTTCAGTCGAAACCTTGAAACATGAAAATGAGGTATAATTTTAACCTAAAATTTACCCTTGATTTGAATTAGATTTATAATTTATGTACACACTACACACGGCCCTTCTTGATTGAAAAATAGTTAAATATACTTATATTGTATACTATTTATTGTGATTCTTATTCCCCAATAACAATGATTGAAATAATGAAATCTTAAGGTCTTGTGGATACGCACAAAAATTGATCACCTTTTTACTCCATCCGTGCACTTAAAACGCTAAACCACGCGGCCACTGCAGTAAAATATTGATAAAACATTCAAAACCAATCTATAAAGACAAAACCAACAATTTAATATCCAATAAATATATATATATAATAAATCTACGCAAAACGAATTCCCAACACAAATAGACTGTATGCAAATACCCTTTCTGTAATTACACTATAATTTTGAAGCTCATTCATTAATGTTGCAATCCCTGATTTAGCTTTGCGGGCTCATAAGATTTAAGACCAGAGCAAAGAATAGGGAAGATATTTAATCTTTAAGTCGTTGCCAGTTGAAATAAATCTCATTTTGAGACAGAAGTTTTCTTTAAGAGTTATTGCTTTTAAGTTTTAATGCATTGTCAGTAGATTCTACGTAATTTATTTGAGTGGGGAGGCATGTTTGCAGTGTAGAAGTTCATTTGTTTGTTTTTATTTCATAAAACATAGGCTTTCGTCTTCGATTTCACCTCGTGAGAAATGAAGATAAAGACAAGGGTGTTACATCCTATCCAAATATTTATTTTATTTTTATTTTTTATTCATAGGATAACAAACAGTGATTTAATAACAAAGTATAAAACATAGAAGTTGACAGAACACCATTAATATGTTATCGCTTTTCATCAATTCACTCAACCTAGGAAAAGCTTCGAGACCAAGAAAGACAGACCGGCAACTCATTTTACGACTATATATCTCACTTTAATCTCTAATCGGAAAAATATATACCTTTTTAGATATATACCTGATAGATTCACAAAAGGAATAAGAGCGGATTTATTTTTTTACAGTATGAATATGCAACACAATCGCCGGAAAAACAATTCAGATGAAAATCCTTTAAATTATAGCATCATTAAAAAACCTTTTTGAGCATTTTATAAATATATGACATAACCAGACTTTGAGCTGGGCACCTTTAGGACTGATATTGGAACTGAGCTCATCTCCTGAACTTGCCGAGAACTTAACAAAAATCCACTTTAAAGTTTCTTTGCCAATGCAACTTTTTATTTACAAATTGCATGCAAACGCTCTCAAGAATCAAATTACTCGCGCATCAAGATGAAAATATTTAAATCTATCATTAGTTTTTCTAATAGAATCAGTGCTGGTCCAATTTATATAATCTTCTTTTACCGGGACGCTTCGGATTTACTGCCAGCCCGCTACTGCTTGGCTGTGCGGGCATTGCTCGAGTGTCTTCAATTTCTCGTCAGTTAATTTATGTATTGGATTATTGTGTAGAAACATTTGGTTTTATAAAATAATTACATAAAAGTAGGAAGAGATTTGTTGTTGTATTTGGCTGATGACATCTCAAAATTCTGACCATAAGTTAACCTATAGTTAAACACAGTTTATTACAGTTGAAACGCTGAGCGTTGACCTTTATCTTTTGCCAGCTTAAAATCTTTTTTGAACAACACCTGGTGGTTAGATACTTTAAAACTTGGATTTTCGGAAAGTCGACTTATGGTCAAACCTGTGTCGTATTTATTTTGCATTTTCTGTTCGGATATCAACGAAGAATAATAACCATGAAATTGGACCAGTTATTGTGATAAATTTATGTGTAAAGAGAATGATGAATATAAATAATAAGTCGATTTTTGGTATGTTTAATTTGTATACAATGTACATTTTCAATAATATGTGCTTTTTTTATGTCTTTCCTATTTTAAATATTTAAAATAAAAAAGTTTGTACGGGTGCAGTACACGGGTGAGTTTTATTTAATAAATTAAGTACTATACCTAACATAGCCTTAACGAATTATCCCCTCCTACATCTCAATACCAATGTTAAACTTTAAAATAAATGCAAATTGTAAGTTCTCTTAGAGAAATAGATGAAACTAACGCAAAGTAAAGAGCTGGCAATATAAAGACATTAAGTGTCTAAAACCTGATCGCCATAATGTTTTCCAGTGGATTGGAAATAATTTCTTTAATTGCCCACGCGAGAATTCAAGTCTTTAATAGTCCCCGATAATGATCTTGCCAGTTCGTTTTAAATTAAAGAAAATAAACCTTTAATATTATTTGTATTTGTGAAGTTTCTTTAAGAAGTGATATAAGATTACTTCAACATATAGGAATCTTAAAATATTGGACAGGGATTCGAGTATCAATTTTTTTATGTTTGTGACCTATACTTATTTTTAATTAAATCATTTTTTATTTATGTTGCTTTATATTAATGACATAGAATATATTTAATATAATTGATAAACCACATAATATGTATATTTTATAATAACTATCTATTCTTTATTTTACAATTAAAAAAGAACCTTTTTTGTCCCTGACTTTTTAATACATATAAAACATATCTGTGGGACATGAGCCAGTGTCCTCTATAGATAATATTAAATACATTTGTTTGTCAATAAAGTGAACTAAACTAAAAAAAATACGTAAAATTAAAAAAAACTATAGTACATAGCCATTTACATTTCAATACTTTCATTTAGAGTGATTCGAACAATAGGTAAAGATTTTCAGGTATATTCGCTTGTCCGTAACAGTAATTTAAACGGAAGTAACTATATCTCGTACCTTTAAGGGTGTTACCACAACAATCGATCGATCGATATCAATCGACGTCGATCGACGTTGACTGTTCCATTCTACCATCGATCGATGCCGTCAATAGATACCACACCAATCGATCGATTGTACCCAAAGAGGGTTTATTTCTCTTACTTCTGAAGAAAGTATTGTTACTAACTAACTATAACTCTAACTCATGTTGTGTTTAACTCAAGTACGAAGGCAATATCACACCTTCCACCCCTCCTCCCACACAGAGCACACTGCATACCCGATTTAGACAGTTTTAGCACGACCACATTGGTGTTATCTCTGCTGGACCCTAGCACCAGCAAATGGCATTTCTAGCACCGGTTTCATCACATGAAATTACAACTTTTAAAAAAGTATTTTAATCTAAAATATGAGTTTATGTTCCCATTGGATTGTGGAAGGAATAACAATGACTGTAACTACTATTATTCGTATCGTTATTTTAAGTCTTGTATATCGTATGATCTAAATTATAAGAAGAAAAAATACTAATTAATTACCTATCCCCAAAAGATAAAATCATTGAAACCAAACCGCACCCTTACGGTACATGACATAAAGGACTCAAAGGAAACCTCAACGCAAGGAAGTGTCTTTTAACACGTCCTCATTAACGAGGGACGTAATAAAAAAGAACAGTTTATAAAATCCTCCACAGTACAATGAATAGATCTCACACAGAAGCGCGTTTCCGTACTAAAAATCTGAATAGATTCTAAGAAATATTGAACGCTAAGTGATTTTTACATTTACCAATGAACAATAGGCACCCTTGAAACTGAATGGAATACAATATTTTGAGTGTCTCTTGTCTCATTTTTGTTCTGTTTGTTCTTCGAGTGCCTTCTTTCTTTAGAAGCGTTCGATTACTTTGTTGTAATGACTACGTTATGTCATTCTTTTCTTTTTTGTTTTAAATTTTGAGTATTTTCTGTAGAGACTGATTTATATTCATTTTAAGGTACAGTTTTATGAGTAATAGCTGATTTAGATTCTGCTTTTAAAAATCTATTGAATTAAAATATAACTTCGCTGGATGCTTCCTAAAGAAAAATTATGGTAAATTTCAAATTTAAATAATTACATAAAATTAAAAGTTTTTGTATAACATTGTACTTACGTGTGAAAAATTAGAAAAAACGTTATCCTTGCACCAATCATCATTCTGTGATGTTTTTAAATAATAAAATACGGGAGAGAACCGGTTATATAATTTCACAGTTTTTTCGATTACAAAACAAAAGACAAGCAAGTTTTTCCACTTTACTTATATTTTTATACGTGTGGGTACTTTTACATTTGATATCGAATATGTCGTAGTATTATATTATTTTGGCTTTAAGCTTGATTTAGAATTCAAATAAAGAAATTAGAAAATAAAACATTAAAAATAATCTAAGTTAAGTTTCGTATAAGTAGTTTTAAGCTTAAAAATCGGTCGGTTTATTTGTAGCAAAGAGAGAAATGTTACTCAGCTAGGCTCTTAATTGTTCGATTGTGTCGTGCACCTGACTGACATTACAGATCTCCCAGAGTTTATAGTTCAGGTTCATTGCAGACCTCAAAATAAAACTAGGACCTTAGATTGCCTAAATATTGCAAGCAGTAGTTTACAAAATAAGAAATCAAAATTACTGAACATAATAGCAACAGCTTTCCCCCTAAAGTGCTTAAAAAAAGACGAACGAAATCAAACCAAAAATATGACGCCCCTTTAAAAACATTCCCGCAGACACAGAAAACCAATTCGTAAAGCAATTAATGAGGTTCCATCCGAGTTATTTTTGCTCATGTCAAAGTTTCCAAACAGGACTGTACACAACGCGAAGTTTGAGCTTTTCCATAACTAAGACGGACGTGTAATTTTCTTACTTCTCGCAAAAGTTTTAAATAACGTTACCTCCTCAGAAGTTTATTTAATGAATTAGCATTGTGGATTCGAAATTTTTCTTTTCTTCCATTCCATTTTGACGTGTCTTCTAATTTTAGATTCTCTCTGAAGGGAAAGTGTCTAATATAGAGTGATTTAGGAAGTAAATGTGAGTTTTTGTCTCAATTTTTGAATATTAGTTGGCAGGTTTGAGCAGGTGTCTTTTGTCTGTCGGTTTTATTGAAATTGGTGTGGTAGGTATGAACAATATAAAGATTTGATACTCATTAAAAACTGATTTCTTAAAACTTTAAAAAATATTTAAATTTAGTAGAAAAAGTAGTTAAAAAAATTAGCAAGAATTTTTAAAATCAACTCTTATGTAACGCTTACACGCAACGAATTATATCGGAATATGACGACTGAGTGGCGGCATTAGTAGGAACCATCCCTCATATGCCAAAGGCCCCAGGTTCGATTCCTGGTCGGGGCGTTCATTTATGATATGACCACAGATATTCACCGGAGCCTATTTATTCCTACAGCAGCATACCTTAAGACTTTAAATACAATATGACAAAACATTTCAACAAAATATTTCTCCATAAAAATGTCACTATAACTATAAAAACAAGATCTCATAAAGAGGACTTTACTTCTGCTATTCCGAAACTGTTTAAATTGAAATAACTCAACTTCAAAATGGCTGTCCCCAACAACGTTTATAGCCGCCATAATTTAATCAAAATCAAATTTTAATAAAAAATAAATTTCAAATAGAAGCAGAAAGTCATAAAATGTTCTTTACGACAAATTCTGTTCGATATTATATCATTAATCTTGGGCGTGATTCCCTAAAACGTTGTAACCGAAGTTCGAACACTTTTCCTATTCATTGTGTCATTACCTTAATGTCATTTTGACATTACCTACGTATGATAAAATGAGTGAAATGGCCCTTTGTTACTGTGATACAGATTCATATCTCAATTCTGCTTGATTTGTCATATCTTGAAACGATATTTTTTGCTTTTCGACAAAGGATTAAAGAGAGAAACAAACATATAAAGAAGAAAAATGTGTTTTAGTGTGATAAAAAATTACAGTAAAGAGTTGACTCCAATCAGATGGATCCTGAATAAATATACGTGATTGATAATAATATTTTAAATCTCAAAGCCTTCAAAATGTGTATTTTTAGTGTTGACGGTATCTTATAAGTTAAATTAAAAATATTCTTTTCTATTTAAAAGTTTTTAAATAAATAAATAAATCCCCAGACAACCACACCAACTGTATGACCCCATAGTAAGCAGAGCTTGTGTTATGGATGACCATACAGCGAACTGGGGGGGGAACCCAGATAAACATCCATATATAAATACAAACAACCATGACCCGAGAACAAACATCTGTGTTCATAACACAAATGAATGCCCCGGCCAGGACTCAAACCTGGGACCTTCGGCGTGTGAGGCAAGGCTACTTACCACTACACCACTCGGACGTCGTTTTATCTTTGCCTTTTTCCTTGGATTCCTTCGAATTTAAATTTTATGTGATTTATGTACATTACTGCTAATTATTACGTTAAATTGCATTAAAATCATCTACATCAAAACTTATAAATTATTAATTTATTCTAAACTACAAATAACTGTAATATAACGGAAAAAACAAAGATTTAATTTTAACCTAATGCTCCCCCGAACTAAGAATCACTTATTTATTGACCTCAAACATCCTTTTATACTTCGCAGTCGTATGAACCAAAAAGTTTACAATAACAAAAAAATAGTATCAAAGGCCTCCTATAAATAACTCCAAAAGTTAACATACCACACCAGATTGTAATGAATGTTTCAAAATTTTAATATAAACATTTCTCTACAAATTTGCTTCCAACGTTGTATACGAGCGGAAGTGTTAAAACATGGCTGACACGAGAAAATTATTGTTTCAGATTTAGAACTAAAATTATATGTATGTATGATCGTTTAAATTTTAAGATTCGTTATTCATTCTGGAAATTGTCTTTTTGTTCCTGAATTAGTGCGGTCTGGATTTCTTTGTGTTTTAATATGTTAATGACAAATTGGAGGGGATTTTGAATTTAAAAAGCGATTTAGATGACTTTTGCATGTATCTACAGCGAGTAGTATATTTACTGTAAATGGTCAAGCTGGATACTTATTATTAACTTTAAAATTTATTAAGGTTAATAAATGATTAGCTTTTTGAAATGCAATAATAGAATGGAGTTATCGAATATTAATATAAATATTTCAACGAATCTACGCAAAAACAAATAATCACGCAACGTAATATGAAACGGTGTATTTAAGAAAAAAAGTTAAACACCTTATTTATGATTTTTATCTATAGATTTCATATTTCCGTAAAAACGTAAATACACCTCTTAAACCAAAACATCTCTAATTATTTTACAAGCTGAATAACAGGCCAAAAATGTCCACCAACCCTCACAAACAGATTCAATATTCAAACCTAAAAACAGGTCCCTTTCTTAACAAAATAAATCTTGAACCTTTTCAGTAATGTGTACATGTGAGAACTCACGATCGCTGTGATCAGTCTAATGAGTGGCAGTGTAACCAGCCGGGTTCGAGCGCGGACCCGCCATTATCTAGGACTTGGCCGCTATCTAGTTTGAATGCACATATCACCCTTTTGGACTCGAGGGCCTGAGATTCCAGTTGGATTTTATACGGTTTGAACAAGAATAAGATAATAACGCTGGTTGGTAGGTGTTTTAAGTTTTTAGTTCTCGTTGGAAGTTTGTCTTTATGTGTGGAAAAACTTAGGTCATTTTGAATTTTGAAACTTACATTTTTTGTACATGAGCATGTATTTTTACTGTAATTGAAGTATTTTTTTTTTTGGCTATGGACAGTTTATATGTGGCTCTATTAGCCTTTTAAATTTCACCGGACTTTGTGGCCTAGCGATGAGGACCTCGGCTTAGGACGTCGTATATTGAAACTACCACTGGTTCGGTCATCTACTGCCAAAGAACTAGCAAGAAACTCAGTAGGAATGCGTACGCCGCGTTAGCCTGGTTCACCGGTGGGTTCGGCGATTCGAATGCCGTCTAACTGGAACTCCGGCGTTCCTTGTTGTAATAGCGTCGCCGGGATCTGTTAAGACGTTACGCGGATGCCTGTATCGAACAATGTAATTAAAGTATGTTAACAATGATTCTATTGAATTAAACTATACCTTGCATTTAAACAATGAAATGCTGGTCCGTATTAATTTATTGCTTCCGTTTTGATCGTAGAAATGTTAACTGTTCATCTCGCATTATTGAATAGCAGTTGTGTTAATATCTTGGACATACTTACTGTATGATCTTATATTAAATAAAAGTTTTACTGGCGAAATTGAAGTAGCTTCGTCTTATTATGAATTGGAATGATAAAATGCTATTTACCTTCTCTCTGTTGTGTTAATAAAATATTTTGTAACCTATTTATATAGAAAAAAAACGATATAACTTAGAGTTATAAACGTTGCTGTTTCTTACATAAAGAAAGGAAACAGTCTGAGGCCAAAATCTGCAGAGCACACTTAGAATTTTCTTAAGACTTATCTCAGCAAAACGGTCAAATGAAAGGCGACCTTGTTGTATAAAAATAGAATACATATTATGGAAACATGTTACATCAATCTTGTCAAATTTTTCAAATGCGCTTTTCTTCACTATATTGTATACAATAAAGTTCCTTTTTAATTCACAATTTGGCTGACATATTTGTCAGACAAGTCTAAGCATACGTAGATTTTAGCCCAAGATCCTTTCCAAATCCTAAAATTTACCTACATTTCAATTTACTTCCCAAACTATTAAGTTGAAATATATTCAATTCTGATTTATATGGAGTTGCCATGTTGTCGGCGAGTCGTGCCTGATATTCTAGTTAGGATTAATGTTGCCACACGTTTTGAATAATATTACGTCTACCATTTCGAACTTGGCCAGATGAGCCAGATTACCTTTGAGGATTTACATTTCACAGTTAGATCTAAATCTTCAGTTGCATAAAAAGTTTGAATAAAATCTGCAAGTTGCGATCTAGGTCCATTAAAGTAACACATGATTAAAAAATAAACGAATCTGGTCGGTGTACTTAGTTGACTAAGACAGTCAGAAGTAGACGAATATGTAATGGATTTACAAGGAAAATATAATGGATTCAGTTACCACGATAATCTAATCCTAGTTCTCTTGGCTCCAAAAAAAGGGGTTAAATGATTGATTTTCTATGGAAACAATTTTATTCAAATTCTGGAGAACAAAAACAAGGAGAGAAAAAATGTATGTAAATTATTACAACTACCACATCCTAATAAATAGAAATGCGAACCAATTAGAAAATATCAAAGTCTAAAAGATGAAAACATGTTGAATAATTTTTAATCCTAAGAAATATGTTTAAAACGCATGTTTATAGGAAACTCACTGAGAAATTTGTTCTGAATTTAGCTCATGGATTTAATAGGAATGCTCATGCGGCATTACATAGCAAAAAATCGTTAGAAATTAAACTCGAACATCAAATAATTCACAAACATATGCGAAAATATCTGTTTACACAAATTATTTTCCCGTAGTTACCTCTTGGACAGTTCTATTTGATGGGACTGGGCTCTGAAGATGAAGGGCTATTTTAAAACAAAACAACAATAAAACAAAACTATTAAAGAGACATAAAAGGATTTTAAAAAAGTTTTATTTTTGTATCCAAATAAATGAGTACTTCTTGCACGGCTCTAGATTAGCTATTGTTTCACAGTTTAATTAATAAACAATTATATTTTTATGGTTTAATAAACCGGCTAATCAATTCATTTCGTCGCATTCTGAGTCATTCATAATGAGAAATACCTAAGTTATCAGTATTCGTAACAGTTTACCGATTTAAAAATAACTCTCGAAACACAATAATGGTAAGTTCTACTTAGTGGTTTAGGTGAGTTTGTTCTTATCTTATCTTCTTGAGTCATACTTAAAGGATTTACAAGGCTCTCGTCGCACAAGCTTAAAAGAAATCCGGCCATGAGTGTTTTTATCAATTATAGTACACTTTGAACTCAACAAGCTTGACGTTTTGCACTTTATACCACACGATTATTTATGTCTTCTTCCTTGGTATAAATCTGGCGGTTTGCGTCTTGTCGTGTCACCCATGGAGTTCTCATTAATGTTAAGTAAAATAAAAATATGCCTTTGAATACTTTTGGATTCTGAAGGTCTTTTATATAATTCCCTAACAAGCTTCTTCTTGTTAAAGAAGTTTTAAACTGGTCCAGTTTCAAAGTCAATCGACAGAAATAAATAAATAAACAAATCTTTTCACAGTATAATAACAGTATAGATTGATGTACTGAAAATGAGAATTAGAAGGCGGGTAAGAATCACTAAAATCCTAGAGTTTATCCACTCTCTGTTTGAAAGCCAATAGGTTATCATTCATTACGTAAACAGGCAGACATTCAGCTCATTTTATGCACGTCGATGACGTTTAAAAACAGCCTGAGACAGCTTCCCCTTAATGTACTTAAAAGTCATAACTACATCTGATTCGTTTTAAAACAAATTTTAGCAACTAACCTTATCAATTTTCGTCCATTTTATTTGCTTCGAGATGACAAAGTTTTGTCACTCTCCACTTTAATGTAAACTGTTGAATGTTTTTTTCAAATCCAGTTTTGGTCCAAGTTTGTATGTTTTAAGTTTAACCGAGCTTCTATAATTAACTTTTTAATAAATCATACGTTACGACTGTTTGGTGGTCGTTTTTAATATACGGCCGAGATGAGATCTGTAGATATCAAATATTAAAATTTTGTCTTAAAATTTTTACTACTTTGGAATTTTTTGAGAAAAATTATTACTTATGTCCATCAGAAGTTAAATATTCGGTTTTTTTCAACAAATTAAATTCTCTATTGTCCTTGGATCAAAAATAATTAAAAAACACATAAAGCTTTTGATGGAATGAGAAACAATGCTCTATTAACATAATGAATTGTTTTGTTACCATGTTCTGCCTCTAAAAATGCCTATTCATTGTGTTCATATAATCCACCCACTAATATTATAATATAATTAATTCAATTGTTTCTCTTAAATGAGCCGCCTTCATATGCTATTTACTTGGAAATAAGAGTCATTTACGCAATATCTCTAGATAAATTCTGTTCCAACTTGTGATTCATTTATATGGTTGCAACGTGTGAGACAGTTGTTTTGTTACTCATGTTTGTAATTACGCTCAAAGCAATCATTCCTTGAAACAGTTACTTTCATATTTCCGCTATGAAGTTACCATTCATGCGTTTGCATGTTCCATTAAAACCCTGTCAGCCGTCAACCAACTTGGCAACATTGCTTTAATATTAACATCTGACAGATGTATGTTTACTTAAGCCAATCAAACAGATCTACATCCACATCCGTTAAAATAACTATAACACCAGCAGCGTTCAAAACTGACCAATAATCAGCAACTGCACTTTCACACTGGAGTGAAAAAATATTGTCATTCCTTCATCAGCACTTCAAGACACACTTTAAGGAATCCCTCCAATAGTCGTTGCATTAACTGTTTATAGGGCGCACTATCTAGGAATAAACATCCTTATATAAACAAACCGATACGAGACCGGCGCGATATCGAGAGCGCGGGAGAAAGGTCCGGCGAACATACACTTCCTCCAACGGTCTGGAAGCGACTGCCTGAAATTACGTTTGGTCACACCGGCTATTGCATCCGACCAGCAAACGAAAATGCCCGAATGTAATTTCGAAGTGCGAAGGAGATGGGTGACAGTTTCCGGTTTGAAGAAAGAGACGGATAAACAGGTAGGGTGGGTGATAGCTGCATCAAGCATAGGGTTTTGTCTATGCAGGTTGGAGAGCTAAAAGTAAGCGTTTTTGTGCAAGATGCGGGTGAAAGATTGAAGTGCAAATCTACGTTGAACGGTTAAATTCTCAAAAGAAAGTCTAGCTTCTAGAAAAATAAGTTAATCATTATCTTAAAGCGAATATGATTCTCATAAGAAACGCAACGTCTTGGAATGTAGACCACTTTAACAAATGACTTCACTGACCTGCATCCAAATAAAAAATTTAATCGTACACGTTCCAAACAATTTTATTATAAACTATATTATAAAACTGGTTGAATAAAGTAATTTATTTTTGTTTTTAGATATATTTAAAAGGCATATTCATGTCAAAAGCAGCGCTTTGCGTATTGGAGCTAATTGCTTTTCAAAAATGGTTTTATTACAGGCCGGAGTGAGGTATTGAACGATGTTATAAAAATGTATCGATTCATTCTGACCATTGGTGTCGAAACGTGTTTTTTGATTAGATTATATATTACGGTTTGTAATAATCACGTATAATTTAGATAAACTATTGTGTTTTATGATACCTCGATGATTGAGTTGGTTTAAGTGTGGGATCATAAACGAATATGGTTCTTAATAAGGAAGTTTTTGATGAGGTATTAGCATTTATGCCTTTACTTTGTTATAAGTAGAATGAAAGTTTGCTTTGGTATACTTTGATCGTTCTCTTCGAGGCTCGACAAAATGTGAACAAAAATGACGTTTTTTTTATTTCGCTTCTACATAGTAGAGCTTCGGTGTAATTGCTAAGGCGCTTGCATTTCGAACTTGTCTCAATGTGTTATTACTGATTTTGTTTATTGCCCTGCCTCACTAATCGGAAGTCCCAGGCTCGAGTCCCGCTCGGGGCGTTCGTTTGTCTGATGAACACAGATGTTTGTACTCGAACCATGTTTATTTATTTGTATGTATGTATGTACGTTTATTCTGGGTTCTCCCATAATTCACTGAATGACCATCCATGACACAAGCCCTGCTTGTTTTCGGGCCTTGCAGCCGGAGTGGTTGTCTCGGGATTTATTTATTTATTACGCACGTAAATATTTTTATTACGGTTATTTTGTCAGTTATTATACTGCTTAATTGTAGTGCTAAATTGACATCAAGTTTTCCCAACTCTAGGGATACTATGTGGCATTTCTCTTTCCTTTCAAGGTAGAAGCTGAAAACCAGCGAAGCATTATACCGTTGAGCCTTTGCCGTTTTACATCGCCTTACATAATTATATATGTAGTTCTTTGGTATTTAATAATGTTTAATGTGCTTTTAGTTTAATTTTTCTTTTGTATCTTTTTTTTTTGTGTGTGTGATATTGTGATGCAAATAAATGATTTATCTATCTATCTATCTATCAAGATGACGTTGGCGAGTCGGTAGACAAGACATACATTCGAAATAACTTCTTATGTATGTATATTTTCCTCGTCATGTTTTACTTTAAGGTCCGTGAATACGGTGTAAAATCTCTTTGGTACGTGGTAGTCATCGTGATTGAACACGACTTCATTACTTTCCTTACATTAATTGGTCATAACATTTTACTTTTCTGAGTAAGATAGTAGTACTAAGTTATTTTGCTTAACATCACATGCTCCAGTCACAGGATGCCTGGACACAATGTTTGCCTCTTTGTACCCTTGGTTTTTGAGTATTTTTGTATATATTTTTAACAATCACACCACATTATCTAGCCCAAGTTAAGTATCATTAAGAACTTGTGTTATGGATACTAGATAACGGATAAATAAAGAAATATATAAACGCACATAGTTTTTTTTTCATATATAATTATGAGAGAAATCTTATATAAACATATTGTTTTTATTTAAGATTTTGTTTCTCACTGTTCTTTTAAGGCCTATAATCATTAAATAAAAAAAGATATTTTGAAAATTGTTGATTTTCTATAGTAGGTACCATGTTACATTTAGTTAATGACATAATTCGAAATATGAGAAGCATACTAAACGGATCACTCATATTAAAGTAATAACCTACGTTGTTGAATGATATGCTATGATGTTGTTAACAGAGGTTTTAATTCTGTTTTAAAGATTTAAATCACTTTACTGATTCGCGGGTACCGTTTGCTGATTGCCTTTACAAGGCTGCCCCAACTTGTTGGCTGCGGCTCCAAAAGGTACATTGTACACGTTGGATCCTCACGCTTCCATACGTAATCCCTAAATGCCATAACAATATGAGGATAAAGATTTTATTACCATGTTTTTGAAAAATATTCAGTTTTATTTATGCATTTTGAAAGTAATTCTTATTGAAGTGTATATTACGTATAAATAAGTCAGGAACTACTAACGGAAATGTTATAAAGATACCTAACATCAGTACTAACATAGACCAATAAAATCAAGATCAAACATCAAACAAGAAAGATAAAATCGAACGCCCGGATAGCTCAGCTTCAACACACATTCCAGAGAATATTACCACTGTACCTATACGAATAACGAGGTGCATAAGAACTGCTTTTATAACTTGTACAAAAACTGAATACGTAAACCCGAAATCAATAAAATCAGGATTGCGCCCACGACTTTGTGTCCCATTCGTGCAAACATGGCTTTAGTGCCAAACTGCCGTGTGGGTGTGAGTGGGGTATGGTCCCAGTGCTAGCGAAAAAAGGAGCACTTTCGAAATTTCTTTAATGCTCTTAGTTTGATTAAAATAAATCTTATGTGTTTAATATGATAGAAGTAAAACTCTTTAGCAGAGTTTAAAAGCGTTGGGACTGTTGTGAGATTATGGCAAGCGGCCTGATGGTATGACTCTGGTCCCGTGGGGGATGGGTGGGCCGCAGGTGTGGGATGCAACCTGCGTAGACACTCTCGCGGCTTCCCATCTTCCTACAACTAGTGTACAATCTGGTTCTGCTGCTAATAAAGCCTTAAGCGTAGAAAATATCAGAATTTAGGTAGTGGATCTATTTTTGAGGCTTTTGGCGTTGAAGCCATGGGGTCCTGGGGACAAGGGGCTCATCGCCTTTATTCTGACCCAGAGATGATTGGTCGGTAAGACTCGTGATCCTTAGGCTGGCACCTACCTCGCACAACGAATTATTGCTATACAGCATGATAATTCGTCCAGCTTTTGGCTACGTTGCCTTCAATAGATTCTAGGTTAGGTTTAGTTTTTTTATTTGTAGCTTATTTTTATCTTATAATAATTAATTGATTACACTTATATGTACATTCTAGAATTGTAAATATTTTTAATAGTTTGATTTTGAATTTGAATAAGTCGAGCTTTCTGTTCTTTTTATGTTGGCATAGGTTGTAATTGTTTTTTTTCAACTTTTTAAGTTCAAGGCCAATTTTCTGATTTTTAAGGGTAAGAAGGTTATGAAAATGAATAATAATCATAAAAAATTTGACCTTCTGCATTTTTATATGTTTTAATAAAGTAGGTATGTATAATACAACTAATAGATATACAACTTTTTCAGGTGTTTTGAGATGTTAAATGCTCAAACAGAATTTATTAGCGATTTATGTTATATATTTGTTGATAAAAGTGTGTCATTTTGTCAAAACTTTATTATAATAATCCGCCAATTGAATGGCACTAAAGTAAGCAAAACTCGTGTTATGGATGACCATACAGTGAACTGGGGGAAAACAGAGTAAACTTACGTATATAAATATCAATAAAGTTTAACGATACAGATTAACTACTGAAATTTAGCGTGGCGCGATATTAGATTTTTTTTTGTAATCTTAACATTCCCCGTTCATTCATTATTCTTAACAACTGTTATTTGCGTTTTAAATATATATTTCTATTTTTCTTTTGATAATTCTCTTACATCCTTCCATTATTATCCCGTTAGAAGAAAGACCCGAAATCAAATGTGTCCTCACTTTGTAGGCTATCCAGGAATTTTATTACTGCGTTTGATTTGTACAGTTTTTTTTAAGTCTTCCATTGCAGATCGTTACTACGTGTAGGCACGACTTAATGCTCGATTTCATTAGTTTTAGCTCCAAGAATAATCTTGAAACATAGTCGCATCGAATCGTATAATTTCATTGCAAAAGGCAAACACGGGTAAACCGTTTACTATTTTGTTGGTCAAATAATCGTGAATTTTATGTTGTGCATAATCTCCTTGTTTATATATTATGACATAACAAAAAAATTCACGCGGTTTTTCAGACGAGCTTCTGTTGCCAGGCATTCTGAATAATTAAACTTTCTGACAATGAAATTATTAAAAACCTTATTAGCTGTTATTTTTTTCAACCACGTGCGTGAAGTTACTGCATATTGTAAGACAATTTCTTGTTAAGAAAGCCAACGTTTGTTTTGACTCAAATTTAATTGACTTGACTGAAACTGATATAGTTTCCATTGCAGGAATGTTTAGCGTTATTGTTTCATTGACTTTATGTTCAGTAGCGTTCACAACGTGTTCACGAAAATTCATGTTGACTGCTTGAGTTTTGATTGGTAGATGGTTTTCAATTAATTGATCATTTAGTTTAACTTTTTTTTATATCGTATGCTCGTTTGTCCTGCATCTCAACTTATAGAAAATGATGATAAAGCTAGGACGTAACTGCCTTATATGATTTATCTAACATACCAATGCATATTTTTATTTAAGTTTGGTATTATTGTTTGTTACAAACATCACTTTGTTTTCTAATGTTGCATTCATAAATTTTTCGAAACATACAAGGAAGGCTTCCAGCGCACGGATTCGATTTCTGTTTGGAAATTGTTCGCGACGAATATAAAAGTCTGTAGAGTTTACGGGTTATGGATACGTTATATATTGTAACATTTTTCAATACCCCTGTCTTCAATCTCGTTAATTAAAAATTCTTGTAAAGTTTCGGGATAAAAAAATATTTAAGTACCTACTTACTATATTTAATTCAAATATGACTAAATCAAATTTAAAAAACAACAAATTTTAAATACCAACAATAGACTTGGTTCATATATGTCTTGATCCTTTAATGATGGACGTATCATCATTTTGATAATTTTTCGGCCATTAAATTCGAGTATTGTCTTTAAACTGCAATCAATCCCGTACCAAAAAAAAAACAGGTCCATTTTCTATTAAAATCCCGTATCCTAATAAAGTTCTCTGTAAATTAAAAAATTAATAATAACGTCTTCTCCCAACATGAAGAGTCCTATCATATTCTCAGCAGAAACAGCCAGTTCAGTTTATTGTTCAAGTTTTATTTTTATTTCAAAACTTTGAATTTATATTCCTGAACTCAATTACTGGGCTTGTCTTTGGATATATTTACTGCCTATTCTTAAGGAGGCTAGTAAGAAGCGAGTTATTTGAAATGAATTCTGGACGCAATGTATGTCCTTGGAGCTGTTAGAGTTGTAAGTAACTCGCATTTTTAGTAGGTATCTAGTTAAGTATTCTATTGGTTCAACAGTTTTTATATTTATGCTGCTGTAATTGTAATAAAAAAAGATAGATTGACTCGATGAATATCTTTATGTATTTTGTTGATATGAGTTTTTGATTATTATACTAAATTAGAGCCCCTGTATATACAATTCACGTAAGTGTATTTTCAAAATTGTACGAATTGCAAAAGTCAGTTTTGCAGCTGCTGAGTTTATTGAATACATATTATAAAAATAAAAAATACATCTTGAACGTACAATATCTCATGGAATCGTGGGTAAAGCCATACGAAAATGCTAGTGTTTAATCAGTAAGTACGAATTGCAGTCATTAAAACATTTAAATAATGTAAATATTAAGAAATATGCACGAACTGCTTTTTTTGGAAATAAACAATTTTAGTACCAATTGTTATAATTATGGTTATTAATATAGATACACATATCTCGTGTATGTATAATCTGGGTGGCCCCCACATCATCAACTCACACGTTTCCATTTTATTTTAACGCAAGGTCATTATTTAAAATTATCTTGTTACATTTTAAATATATTTTCTAACATAATAACAATTAAAATCGACATTTTACATCAAAACTAAACGCCATTTACCAACCCGTAGAATCGCAAACGCAAAGACGTTAAGCTTCCACTATACAACAAAATTCTGCATTTTACTATAATTTAGTTTTCAATAGCATGAAAATAAGTGTAAAAGAACTAAAGGCGTGTAGAATATAAACCGCGTAGATTACTTACTTTGGGCCTCACGCCGGTATACTTTTTCCAAGGTTTTCAAAGTCCTGTATTTATGGGACAGCCACTTTAAAGTTATAGGTAATTGTGAGTCAAGCGAACTGGTCTTTAAAGAAGTATTTTCACAGGTGTATAAATATTTTGAATTTTATAGGTATGATATATAGGTATACTAGAAGTAAACGTTCTATCATTAGAAGCTATTATAATTAGAACTGTCATAGAGCTCGTTTATAATGTTTACTTGGTTGTGTTTTGATTCAAGAAAGGGAAAAATGTTTGACGTTAGGGGAAAAAATTCACCCCAACTGTGGCCTGCAGTCAGTAACGCATCATTTAACAGTAATTATATAAACATATTATATAATATAATTACTGAAAATTCCTAATTACTACAAAATGAATAATTATATTCGGGTACTAATTAAACAGACTTCTTTTTAATAGCATTATTCGCCTCTAAAAATCTACACTGCCTTCTAAAGTACTAAGTCAGCCACAATTTACGAGCGTCTGAACGATACTATCTTAGCCACTAAAAATATGTTGTTACATGATGTTTTTGCTGTACAATTTTGAATTATCATCCAATTTCGATTATGGCGCTTCGCTGGGTGCTGTCGCACCACGCTCGCTTCGTTCGTTCGGCTCGCGCTTGCAATAAATCCAGCCTAACATTAACCTAACCCAATTTTAACTACTACGCTTTCTATAGATTTTTTAGCGTTACAAAAAATACGAATTAGTGTATTAGAGGCTATCTCATACTCCCGTAGTTTAGTTATTAAATTAGAAGTTTGATCACGTGGCCAATAAAGAAATCTGTGGCTTGACTTATAATTTCCCGTTTTATTCTGTGATAATAAATATGCTTTAGTGGTGGAATATGGTGGAACGCGTACCCTTTTGTCGGCTACAAATGCCACTAAAATGGAAAATAGAATACATATACGCAGGCTACTTTAAGCAAACAGATATGTATTTTTAAGGCAGTCGCTTGAAAACTCCTATTCTATTTCAACGATGTAAAGCCTCCCTACGAAATAGCTGGCTTGATGTACAAGGTAGCAAGCAATCCCCGATACAATGCGTCATAAGTACCAGTCGTTTCGTCAGCTCATAAACCTTTTACTCATTCGTAAAATTGTATATTTATATGTGCATTGTTTCTGAAAATTGGCTCTCTTGTCTTTGGATGTAATTAGCATTGAATACTGGCAATAAATCCGATTGAAACAGAGCAAGTTTGGTTGATCGTTGGTTACCTTAAAATTGATAATTTATTTTAAGTGTTGTAGGGCTCAAATTTGCTACAATTTTAAAATCATGCTCAACCTGTAGCTGGTAGATTTTTGGCAGATTAGTGATTACAGAAGAACTTTTATGAGCTTCTAAAATTTAAACAAATGCAAAGATGCTTACGGACCCATGTTGGGCCAGCAAATTTAGATCGGCAGTATTTGTCGAAGGACTAGGCCGGCCTACACAAACGATTGGGTTTGTGCCGATCGTGCAGTTTATTCGAGCTTTATGCTGGGCGGCAAATCTGGCTTGTCTCGGCAAATTTTTGGGTTTGGCTTTGGTTGGGCGTTATTTTTTCGAGCGTTCATCTACAAGTATTCGATTTCGCCGCTCGGCAGTCGAAATTATGCCGGCCATAATAAGTGGGTAGCTCTCCTAAGCTCAATTTATAATGAATAAATTTATTGTATCCAATAAATGATTAACAATGTGTTTTGTTTATTTATTCTTGTTTATTACTAAGAAAAACTAAAAGCTTTGACCTGCTGTTTTCATCACACCTTACCCTAATCATTTATCTTCCATTTGATTTACGTTTAATCTCATTGTTTGCACAGACAACTATTTAAATTCTCTGTTAACGTACACAAAAGCTTATAACAACCGTCGTGATAGAGTAAATGAACTCGCCCACTCACAACCGCCCACACAGAGGTCATCTTATATGTAAGGAATATAAGAACATAGGTCTTATACTATTGTCCTTACGGACACACCAACATGCCTGGCACTTAGCGAAAATGTAAACTAAAACTTTGGTATGAAGACGACGTCACCAATAGAGAATGAAGCGCTACTCTTAACTGCAAATAAATGTTGGTTGGATCGTACTTTCCATTGACGGTTTGTGGGAACGCAGAGATTACGTACGTACATTTAAATAACAAGAGAATATATTTTGTAGCGAGGATACCTAGAAAATAACATTTTCATTCCTAAATCATGATATAGCTTAGTAATCCTACACATATGACCTAAAATAAAAATTGTATATGAACCTACCCTAGCTTACGTTTTGCCTTGTCTTCAAATTAACTTATTTTCTTTTATACGTTTCATAACCGACAAACAAGCACACGAACCAGTTACCAGGTGGTAAGTGACATTCGTGCCCTTGAACATCATTAAGTTATTAATTGTGGGTGTTGAGTTGGTTAATTTTGATAAGTGTTTTTTAGCCACCCGTAGATTTTATTTGGAATCAGGTAGATGACGAAAATAATATTGTTTCGTACTTGTAACCTGTAATTTTCCGAAAAGGTCATAAAATCATTAGTTCACAAGATACATTAGTATATACTTATTAATTTGGTAATTAATCTTAATGTCATAATTCAGTAACGTAGGCTCTGAATGTATGGGAATTGGATTAATATTATGATTAATCTATTTAAAAGTTTAATAGGATGATTGTTCAATGCTCAAATAACTTTCATCTGGAGAATAACTTTGACACTTGAAAAGACTTTTCGTAGGAATTATGATGTCAAATTCTCAAAATTATTATATTGATAAAAGTCGTCTGAGTATTGAACAATCAGCTATGAAAAGTAAAAAATCGAGAGTAAAAGATCGCTTCATAGTAAACGATGATAAATAATGAACTGTTCATTTTTACCAATTTCGACATTATTTTGTTGCCGTATTTCTGAATTGTGGATTTGAAGTAATACATTTGTAGTAACTTATTTATTTTAAAGTTGTTTTTATCTGTTTTATCACAAATCACTAAAGCTACCTCGATAAATCTTTTTTTAAATCCTATTTTTATGGACTAGTAGTAAAATTTAGCTTTTTTGTCAAATTAAAAGCAAAACCATAAGATAACTATTGCCATATTAAGCCGTTTTATTTGTTTGTAGAGTTTTGTAGATTATTTGTAGAAATTACGTTACAGATAAGGGTAAATAACAATAGATTTTATTCACCGATACGTAAAAGTGGGACTTAACCATAGAACATTAATACATTTATGGAACACTTCAACCGGTCCGATCGCGGGACCAAATTGAGCGGACCCAGTTGACGAAAAATCTAAATCGGCTTTACCGGCTAACTAACTCCTACTGCTGAGTTTTCAAAACCAAATATCACTATTTTACGTATTCGGATGCATTAATGTAATGTCATAACTCAGATGACTACTAAAATATAATATTCACATAAGAAATTACACGCAGTAGCATGAGTTGTAAGGAAAAGCTGGTATGATATAATAGCTAACCACCAAACACGGTACAAGTTTAACAAAGCTTCGGATGAGAACAAGAAAGTAAACCCCATAGAGTGTTAATCGGAATAAATGTTTGTTGCATATAAGACTTTTTAAGCTCATGTGTCATAATTTGAATTAAATAATAAAAAAAAAAATAGATCTGTTAAAGTGGCCAAAGTAGTATAGCAGCTCTATATTTTTATGATCAAAATAGAACCAGCCCTAGGTTCACTAATTCAAGGTTATGTCACTTGCTTTTAGGGAAATGGTTTGCTAGAAATGAGTCGTTTTAGGAACAATGCACATTATTTTCAACATTTTGATTAAGTTAACTTTATGATTTAACGGTGTATTGAGGTTTGAGGTACATTAAGGTACTTCTAGTCCATCGCGTTTTACAAGCGATGTACTGAAATAATCTACTATTTCTAAAATTTTATTTTGCTGTTATATGTGTGATAACGCTACAACAATACAATTTTATTCTACAAGAAAAGTCAAACATGATTAAGGATTCATTACATTTCTACAAAACAAACAGCATTTGATACGCAGATATCGGTATACACCTTTTTTTTGTTTTGATACTCTATATTGATTAACCCTTAACGCAATGGTGGATGAGAATGGACACCTACGCACGCAATCCTTGATTTATCGAGCTATAAATCCAATAGACATTGTATGTCTAATTGTCGACAGGCAATTTTGCATGCCACTGAAGAAGTAACCAATTTGTTTGAATAATTCTTCACGCTCGTTAATAATGCACGAAGAAATAGCAACAGTGCATGTACCCGGGTAAGAACGATAATGACAAGAAGAATATCTTATATAAAAAGATTAGAATTCTATATAAGCGTTCACAATTTTTTTTGGTGACACTGAAACGGCACATATTGGTTCGCGATTTTACATCACCCTAAGAAAATAGATGAAAACCTAATTGCAACAGTTATTGTGACTCCTGTTTTGTCACCAACAAGTTGTCATCTTATTCTTGCTGCCGGTTATAAGTTTTTAATTAAAATTAATTATCTTGCTTACGGCTGTTGCTGTGTCGCTGTAAATATACCGGAGGAGCGCCCGCTTTCGATGCCGATTAAAAATAGACAAAATTTGTACAAATACTGATCCATGATAAACTAGACTCGAAAACATCGATCCCTGTTCTTAATTTATGTTGTAACCTGTGTTAGATTCCCCACCATAGCACTATGACATTATCTTGGTTGAATCTTGTTTCATGCATGACAAAAAGTATTTTTATTTTAGGCCGCTGATCCGCTGAGGCTGTGCACGGAGGTGCATTAAAGAAAATATCCTAAATAGAATGACTGCATTTATTTATTTCTAGTCTGATGAGAATCAAGTGGATTTTCCTTCGCACCTTGTTGGTGAGTGTCTCAGAGTTGTATTTTATATTTTAGCGCAAAGGATTAGATTAACTGTACAATCGCCCTTTTCCCTCCCCCCAAGTATTTAAACGATGAACACCATCCGTTCACGAGTTGACGCGGGATCAAGCCATCACCCTCCTCGACCATATTAGAGGGAAGTGAGCGACCCGTCACCTGACGTTTCCATAAGAAGACGTACTTTAGTGACAATGACGCTTTAGACATCGGTACGAAGAAATTAACGAACAAGCAGACACATTACACATGTTTTGTTACAAACACTAGTACAATCCTGTTAATGAGGGGATTATACCGAAGAGCTTTTATCACCCAAATAATCGGATAAAGCATACAACTTTTGCTTTATAGTTTCTTCGAATTTGTCAATAGGAAGACCGTGAATATCCTCAGGAACCTTATTATAAAAGCGTACACATTGACCCATGAATGAGTTAGTGACTCTATGAAGCCTACTATTATGAGCCGCCAATATTAAGGGATGTTATCGAAGTCGCCATAGGTTATTTCTGTTTGTGAAAATACATAGGCACTATTTAAACAACTTGGCTGCGGCATGACATTAGCACTCACAATAAGCTGGAACAATAATTCATATTAATTCATTTTTTTTTGTTCCCCTCCGCGGGAAGGGCAGGAGGATAAAAATGCCCTGACGCATACTCTGGCGCGATTCCAAAGTTATGTGGGACTCGTCCCGACGCCTACCAGGACCATACCCACTAAAAACCCCCTGTCGGCTCGTGCATTTTTGCCACTCAGCCTTCATCTGAGCGACGGCCAATTGGAGAAAGAGGCCGCGCTAGCGGGGCCCAGAAGGGGTCACCCGCTGGGATTACATAGCACTGAAGGTGCTCAAAGCACTGAAGGTGAATACATAGCACTGAAGGTGCTCAAAATGAAAACCAATAATTAAAACAAAAATTAAAAAATTGCAAAATAAAATTGAATTAATTCGCATTTACGTTAGAATTAGGATTTACGTTAGAATTAGAATTTACGTTAAAATTAGAATTTGCGGCCAGAAGGGCTTCGAGATCGGCTGACAGTCTGGTGGATGAGTACGCTTGCGCATTCCTAGGCCTAGCGACTTTGAACTTCGAATCTAATACAGGAGTAGTATATGAGACTGAATCACGAACTAGAGGATTGGGATGGGTTTCGGAGCGTTTGAAGAACGCTTCAGAGAGTGTTTTGAGATGTTGTTGTACTGTAGGCAGTTCAAGATCTCTATGCAAGTCCGCGTTACGCACGTACCACGGTGCGTTTGTGGCCCTGCGGCAAAAAAGGTTTCGAACTACATGCAGTTTGTGCAGGAGGGAGGGTTTGGCGTGGGCAAAGATTGGCGAGGCATACGTCATGACGGGTCTAACGCAGACCTTGTAAAGTGTACGTTTGTTTCTGAAAGACATTTTACTTTTTCTACCTAACGTGCTATTTAGGCGGCCAAGTAGTGACGAGCGAGTTTCGAAACTCTTTCGACGTGTGGCTTGAAAGAAAGCGTCGGATCTAATGTGACGCCTAAGTATTTAGTACTGCGCTTCCAGGGGATGGGAATGCCTAGCATTCGAACGTGGGGATCGCCATCGGGACGACGGCGTTTGTGGTCGAAGCGCATCGCAGAACTCTTTTCAGGGTTCATATCGATGCGCCATTTTTGAAACCATACACCAAGGGCGTTTACGGCCTTTTGGAGTCTGGTTACAAGGTGCCGAACACTGTGGCCTTTGATATAGAGTGCGGTGTCGTCGGCAAAGAGGGCGAGTTCGACGCCTTTCGGCGGGATGGGAATGTCGTTGGTGTACACGGTGTACAGCAGAGGGGCGAGGACTGAGCCTTGAGGGACTCCAGCCTTTATGGGACGAGGCGCAGAAAGCGTGCCTTCTTGTTTAAATCGAAACGTACGGTCTTTGAGAAACGACGCTATTAACCTGACTAGGCGATCCGGTAAGCCTATCTTGTAGAGTTTATAAACGAGACCGCTGTGCCAGACTTTATCGAAAGCCTTGGCTACGTCAAAGAAAACCACGACTGTTTTATAACGACGCGGATAGAAACCGTCAAGTATATACTCGACGATTCGATGGACTTGCTGAGGGCAGGAGTGTTTCGCGCGAAAGCCGAACTGATGGGGAATAATGAGAGGATCGCCATCCGTTGGAAACAGATGGTTCCGCATTCGAGAGAGTATGACTCTCTCGAGAAGTTTAGACATTGCCTTGAGGAGGCTGATGGGTCTGTGATTAGCCGGGAAGTTCAGAGGTTTGCCCGGCTTGGGAATGCCTATGACTGTCGCTTCTTTCCAAGCTTATAAAGTAGCTATGGTCGAAGCAGGCATTGAAAGTGATAGCTAACAAGGTAAGCATCTGTTGAGGTAGGTGCTTAAGTGCGTGGTTGGAAATTCCATCCGCATCCGGAGCCTTTTTGGACTTTTGATTTCTAATGAGAAGCAAGATTTCGTCATTAGAGACTGTGACAAGATCGGCGGTAATGGGGAGAGAGTCTTTGCGAAGGACTTCGTCCTCCACCGCCTGAATGTGTGAGGGATCAGCAGGTTGCGTGCTGGGCGAGCATTGTGCGGCAATGCTGTCGGCGAACCATTCGGCTTTCTCTTCGACTTCAAAGGCAGTAGTGCCATCGGGACGAGTGAGAGGAGGAACGTGAGAGGCGGTGTCTACGCGTAAGGCTCGGGCCATGCTATAGTACGCTTGGTGGGACGGAGAGATATTCGCCATGAGATCGTTCATCTGAGCGTCTCGGAGTTCCGCGAGGCAAGACCTAACTTTACGTTGAAGCTGATTCGCAGCTGTTCTATAGGCGGGCGTGGGATATTTCTTGGCTCTCCGGAGAGCCGCGTTTTTAGCTTTAATAAGATTGCTAACGGCTAAGGGAAGCGTGGGTTTGCCTTGCTTAGCAACCTTTTCGTTGTCACTGATGGCTGAGTTGATAGCATCAGTGAGAGAATTTACTAATGAATCGATTTTATCCGGGCTATCTAATTGTTCGGGAGAGATCGCGAGTGGAGAGTTCGGAGCCTCTAAGGCTGACACTAACGTATTTTTAAAGCCTTTCCAGTTGGTAAAGGTCTTAGAAGATGAGACGTTATCGTTCGGCGGTCCTAGCACGAGGGAGACGGGGCGATGGTCGGAGCCTAGGTCATCGAGCGGTTCGATAGACCTTAGATCAAGATTGATTCGCTTGGTAATTGCAAAGTCGAGGATGTCAGGAGAGTAGGTCGGGTTGTTGGGATAGTGAGTGGGAGTGATGGGGGATATGACGTCTAAGTCAAGGGAGTTAGTGATGTCGAGGAGAGCGATACCGCTGGTGTTAGTCGATAGGCACGTCCAGTCAGTATGTTTGGAGTTAAAGTCTCCGAACATAATGGCCGAGGGCGAGAATGGCCTCAAAGTCGCTGCGGATTGGTTTGGTACCACTAGGTATGTAGATTGAAGCTATGATGATGGTCGGATGACCAGTCATAGCCAACCTACACACAGTGGCTTCCATGTTGAGGAGAGGAGGGGTAGGGAGAGGACAGCAGTGGAAGCCTCTTTTGTAATATATAGCGGTGCCGCCGAAACCGTCAGAGTTGGGCCTATCGTTACGAATAAACGCGTACTTAGGTATAGCGAATCCCCTGGAGCGGTTTGGAGTAAGCCATGTCACCTGGAGAAGGAATAAGTCAGGTTCTTTGTTCTGAAGGAACAGTTTAATCTCGGGAAGGTTGGTATTAAGGCTACGAGCGTTAAAAGATACTAGGGATAAGCCCTTGGGTTTAATACGACTGGACGCGGGATTCGCGGGTCTAGACATTATAATTTATTATTTACGAATTTATACAAATATAAAAGAATTTACTACGAACTTAGGAGCGAGTGATGCTCGGCTAAAGCAAATAAACGCTCTTGAGGAGAGCGGGCGGCTCGCAGTTTGCGTGCGAGCACGGAAATTTCGTTAATATCGACGTTTTGAATAACGTCGAACACGGTCTTCATGTCCTCAGCCAGTGACGACTGAGGTGAAGATGACAAAGCAGGACGCGGCCCTACGGAAGCTACGGGAGCTGGGATGGGTCGGGAAGGTGCAGGCGGGACAGTTGGACGCTGCCTCCAGGACAGAGCCGGAGTAGGCGTCGGCTGAGCGGGCTTTGCTTCCGGGGGACCCCGGTTGCGCAGCGGCGGGAAGTTAACGGGAGTGAGTGGCGGCGCTGGTTTAGACGCGACCCTCTTGGCGGTGGAGCGCGGAGCGCGCGGGCAACCCCTGTAGTTAGCTGTGTGACCGGACTGGCCGCACAGCACACAGGCAGGGGGGGAAGTGGATTCGGGAGTGCGAGTGCACTCCTTCGTAAAATGTGGATCCAGGCACTTAACGCACCTGGGGGGAGCTGAGCAGTTAGCCGCTGCGTGGCCGTAGAGCTGGCAGCGGTGGCACTGCCCAGGGTGACCGCGGGGGTTGGGACGCTCAACAGAGATATTTGAGAGTCCGCAAATTGTGCGAGCCTCTCTAAAGATCTCCCTCGAGTTGGGAGTATTCGACAAGATAACTAAAGCTAACGGAAAGCGCCTACCGCAGTTAGAGTGCATCTTGTGCACTGCTTCGGCCGGGAAACCCTGGGACTTAAGGTCCTCGAGGATTTCTTCATTCGCGAGCTCGAACGGGACGCCCCGAAGTACTGCGCGGATCTTACGCTCCTCCGGGAGGGCGTAGGTGTGATACGCGATTTGATTTAAAGAAAGTAACCTGGTGAACGCGCGGAAGTCGTCGATGGTCGCGACTTGAATTTTAATTGTATCGCCAGCGTTGGCGGCTTTTAAGTAATTAATTTTGTGCTCTTTGCACAAGTTAGAAACCGCGGTCCAGCGCGCTTTTTCACGCAGGAAGACGGGCGGAGGGAGCTGAGGTTTCGGCGGGACGGGAGCGCAGCGCGTCGCTGGCTTCGATGGGACCGACGGAGACGCGGTCACTTCGAGTGACATGAGCGGCGCGGGGGCGGGTGTAGAAGACACCGGGGTTGGCTCGGGTGTTGAAGACACCGCGGCTTTTTTCGAACGCTTCTTAGAGCGTTTGGCAACTAACTCGAACGCGGGCTCAGGAGAACCGGTAAGGGTGGCGGCGACCGACGAAGCTTCGGACGCGGCGGAGTCTGAATCGCTCCCGGGAGCGGTACGCTTCCTGCGAGATGAGCGCGAGGATGAGACCGACGCGCAGTCCATATCGGATGGAACGGGAGACGCGGGAGAGCTATACACCTGAGGGGTCTGGACATTAGAGGCCTGAGGGGCCGCGGTTGAGGCCTGAGGGGCCGGGGACGCAATAGATGCCTGCGTTAGTACGTCAGCGGGTATGCTTACGCCGGACGCAGCGAGCGCCTGGGCGAACGACTTAAGAATATTAACAAGGTCCATTGGAGGGCTTGGAATTACAATATGTAATATATAAATATATAATGTATGCCTATAATATATAACAAATGCCTAGGATTCCTAAATAAAAAAACTTAGCGAACCCTAGCGGCAAACCTCCCTACCAGCGGTAGGGGGGCTGGGGAGAATAACTTAAAACCAACCGTAGTACGCCGAAGGCCGCTACCTAGAAACCTAAAAAAGGGTACGCAGGTAAAGCGTTGACCGCGTTAGGGTCAACCTTTACCGACAGGAAGGACAAATACACACGAAAACACACAGATATGATAGAAATAAATATGAAAATAGGAGAAAATAAATAAAATAGAGAAGAGAAATAAATAAAAATAAAAAGGACTGGTTCAGTACAAATTCGTTGTCACCGTTAAGTATCCTTTGCACTGAAACCAGACTACTTACGCTGGGCACAACACTGCACTCAGCACAAGCACAACACTACTTAGCACAGCACTTTGAAGACTAAGGGGCTCAGTCGCAAAGAAAAATTGCACTTCGAAAGCACTCAGACGGAGTAGAAAAACCTTGAAAACCGTAGCACGGAACCAACACGCTAAACTGTGACGTCAGTGGACTGAGCGCCACGGAATATCGGGAAGGGACCAAACAACGGAGAACGGGGTCTTGCACGTCCGCACTGGGCGGCGGTCGGAGCGAGAAAGCGACATTAATTCACAATAATTGTATTAATATATATTTTTTAAAAGAGTGTCGAGGGGTTTTTTGCCGCCAAAAATATTTAGAAATACGTCTTTCGTGAAGTGTAATTTTTCTTTTAATGTATAAAATACTTTGAATTTTGTAATTTTAGAAAAAATACAAATTCATAAAATTAGACTGAATAGGTAGACTTTTAACAGTTACTACAAGTAGTTATATTCAGCGGTACGTAAACGCTTTGCCATGGTTAAAAAAAAATCAGACTTAACCCTAAAGTATCCTACAATTATTATAACACTTAAAACCAGTTACAATTAAAACTTCTTTAAATCCCAAAAAAATAATTCTAACCACAATGTGACGATTATTTCTACACAAAGAACAGCAATTTCCTAGTTACGAATTTTCAAAATTCACACACTTTCATCAGGAATTAAATCGCCTCTTCAGAGCAGCGTGGACGGAACTAAATGGCATTTATGTAACAAGGAGTCGTTTCCGGCTAAGGCGTTCTTCGGGTCTTCTTATGGCTGTTTAATGTAAGATTCTTTTGTTGGCGTGTGACAAAGGTAGTTGAATGGAAGTGACAACAAGACTTTAAAATGAAGTGTTTATAAAAAGTCAGTAGATAAAATAGGTTATTTTTCAAACAAACGCGTGGTATATCATCTCGTTTTGTACTAATGTAGTATTCCTATCTACTGGTATATTAATATTATGTTGGGAGAAAATCAACGGTAAAAAAAGGTATATTATGGCATGAATTTAAATAAAATTCTTAAATAAATAATAAAATATTTCACAAAACCACATATGAATGTAAAATAGGTAGCTTCTTTGATATCACCCTAGCTTTCTAGCCAGCATTTCCGGTAAGCCATGACAATGTTCATCGATTTAGCAATGCGAATACTCTTTTTGATCAGGTTGAACCCACACCCTTCTTACATCGGACTTCTAGACGCAGGCAGGCCTTCCATGCCTTTATAGTAGGTATCCCAAGAAGTCGAATCAAACGCTTCGAAAGTTCCTATTTGGTGCGGGTCGCCAAGGTGTGGAATGAACTGCCTGCGTCTGTTTTTACAGAAAACTATAGTCCCAGTTCTTTCAAGCGTCGAGTTAATAGGTATCTCGTGGATAGACGTGTAACACCTTCGTCTTCATCGTCACTTTCCATCAGGTGAGATAGAAGACAAACGTCTCTTTTTTAATAAAAAAATGGAAACACATTTACAAGATTATCATATGAAAAAAATATAGAACACTGTAGTATCCAGAAAATAAATAACAGTGAGCCAAACAAATTTGCTTTCATTCATCAAAACTTGTTACTTCCAGAATGTCTCAAACGACATCTGTGTCCAGCTCTGTCAGACGTCACAATGAGTGTAAAACGCGACACCGAAGCCGGGTTGTGCGAAAAGGCCCTTTAAAGTGACCCGTCCAGAATCACACTTCACGGGCTTTGTAGAAATTATGAGACATTTTGCTCATTCCCCTCGTTGCCCTCACACAAAACTGCCACACTTGGATGTTGAAAGCCGATTTTAATTGAAAAGTTTGGATTTTCTTATTAAATCCTGCAGGATGGTGATTGTTGGGAATTTTTGAATGAAAATGTAACTTTTTAGGGTTACAGACATTTTTGTTTCTTTACTAAATTTTACTTTTTATTCCACAGACTCTAAATGAAACAAAACTTGTATATATCTAATTAAGGTGAAAAAATATGGGGTTGAATCGGTGAAAACCAAGGTTTTTATTATGATAGTTATTAACTTGACAGTCGAAATGCTAAATAGGAAACAAAAACTTACTACTAATTATTTAATCACCAAAAATATAAATTTTAAGTGGCCATTTTGTTTTACAAAAGTCGTTTAAAAATCTTCCACCACGTCAACATGTTGTAACAATTGAAATATAAAGCTACGCCAATATTAATTATATTAATAAGTCAGAATGTATTGCTTCTTTCATTTCTGTTATGTCAAACGTATATTTTCTTCATAATTCATAATAATGCATATTAACCTCTTTACTGAAATTTCGCTGCATTCTGACGTAATTAAAATCTCGAATTATAAAATATAAACAATTACCTTTTTACAAGGTCCTATAGGGAAGAAGTTGCTAAAAACATCAGTAGATATAACTACGGTATGTCTATCTATGGCACGCCAATACAAGCATGATAACGTAGCGTACTCAAAACTATACTATGACAAGCGTGGGTTATCCCACGAGGTTTTTCACAACATCTTCCCGACCACATGCGTCTCTTTTACTCCCTGTTGAAAGAGAAAAACAGACAGATAGCATGTCCAAGCAAATCAGAAGGCATAACTTAACTGATGATCGTAAAGTTTAAAGTCATCGTAGGGGAATTTTCAAATAGTCTGTTATTAGGGGGATAATTCTTGTAATATTAGGTGATAAATTACAAAGGAATGCTTTGTAGACAGAACGTGATTTATAATAAAGCCCGATGTTATTAATTTTGTGCTTTTAATGGTAACGTGAGTGTGTGAAGCTAAAAGCTTTTCGCGTCTAAGTTGATCTTTGTTATTAATATAAAAGTGCCGGCGACGCAGTGTTTACTGGTGCTGTAGACGCTGGCTTCTCGATTTGAAGGTCTCGGGGTCGATTTCCGATGTATGTATCACAGTTTTAACAAGTTAGATACATTGACGGCTAAGTGGCTTAGTGGTCAGTAGTCCTGTCACATACGCCGGAGGTCCCAGGTTCGAGTTCAGGCCGGGGCATTCATTTGTGTGATGAACACAGATGTTTGTTCTCTGGTCACGGTAGTTTAAATTTATATACTTATGTTTGTTCTGAGTTCCCCCCCAGTTCGCTGTATGGTCATCCATAACACAAGCTCTGCTTACTTTGGGGCCATACAGTTGGTGTATTTTTCTGGGGATTTATTTATTTATCCGGATCCTCTGACGATGCATGAAAACATCGTGATGTACGAAATTAGAGATTATTTCAAAGAAAGTCTGTCCACCACAATAGGTGAGCCTGGTGGACTATAAATTTGCTGAAACTATTCCATTACTTAGGTGAATCTTACAGTGGGATTATTAAGACATTCATGACATAAAACAAAAAACTGTCTTGTATGTTTATTATGGAAAGCAAAAGAGGAAAACATTGATACAATGTAGGCTTCTGCATGAAAATATTCAATGACTTGTAAAGAATTGTCGGTAATAATCTTCCTATTCCTCCCAAGACACACATGTAGTAAACAGTCACCCACGAAGGTGGTCAACCACTTTATTTATTTATTTAATTTTTATTGAAAAAGGATTAGGCGTTTGTCTGACGATGAAGACGAAGGTGTTACACGTCTGTCCACGAGATACCTATTCACTCGACGCTTCAAAGAAGTAGGACTATAGTTTTCTGGAAAAACAGACGCAGGCAGCTCATTCCACACCTTGGCGACCCAAACCAGAAAGGAACTATCGGAGCGTTTGCTTCGACTTCTTGGGATATCTACTTTTGATAAAACTTCCAGCGTAACTAAAATAGCTGTAAGGTTGAGTATTTCCAACTATGAAAGAGATGCACAATCACGATGTATTGTTTGTAGATAATCTAAGTTTTGACGTTTATACTATAAAATATAAAGCAAGCATTAGAAATTGTCAGAATATTATAAGAAGGGAAAATTCAACTAGTTGTTTTATGATGTGGAAATGGATTTACAGATAAACCACTTTTTTGGCTGGCAGTACCTCGGGAGCAAAGCCATGCAAAGTTATTGAATAACGATTAATACGATTTTTTTTACGATTTTTCTTCAACAATACTTTGTAGTAATTAAAGCTGCTAATGCACCAGAACTGATAGAGCAGGTTCGATGGTGTTTTAAAACACTCGAATTAAAAACATTAACTTTTACTTTTACTGTTGAGGATTCGATTCTCCTGCGTAGAGATTTATATTATTAAGTTCCTTTTGTATCAACAAGACTGGTATACAAATGCTGTGTAATAAAATATTTCACGAAGCACATATCCGACGCCGTAGGCAGCCCTACCACTTTATTTATAGTAATTAAAGCTTTCTGAGTCACTTCAATTTTCAATATCCTTCATTAAATGTAAAACGATAAGTATACAATTTATTGTTGAAAGTTTGTCTTCGTTCCACTCAGCTGATAAAAGCTTAATTGAGCTGTAAGCTCAGGGACAGATTAAGCTTAAGAGATCTGGTTCAAGAATATGATAAGCTCCTTGAAAATTACGAATGTAAATTGTAAGTTTCTTTTTTATTTATTCAAGGCGTTTATCGGTAAATTAAGAGTATCTTAATGCACATTGACGTTGAGTTTCGGCACTGAATTTTTGAGGTTATGTTAAAGACGATCCGAAAGTACTTCAGTTTGCAGAAGTAGCAATGAAGCAAGCTAACGAGCTATGAATATATTAGTTACTATTTATTAGGTCTTGAATATAATATACAGCAGTGCTCTCCCATGAAACAATTGATCAACCTCTGGGGGGATTTACTGTGGGAGCCGCCGACGGGCGTCTTGTGGCCGTTTGCTGTATTGTAAAGATAGTTTAGGTCATTCGTACGCTTGGCCATATGTGTGCGTTAAGTTCGTATATATACAGTGATTGTGTGTGCGTGACAAAATTGTGTGTGCTGATTTTACACGTGACGAGAACACGGTTCGACAAGATGGCGGCCGCCACACAAAAGTTAGTTGCATATTTACGAGCACATGTACCAAATGAGTTGAACCATATTTACCTTACTTTACTTAGTAATGATGGATTTACGTTTTTAACAGTGAATGCATATCAATATCATTTGATTTCTTTTTGATTTGTTTATCTCCGGTAATGTGAGTGCTATATCCATCAATTTTCTCCGATAGTGGTATGGATATCTCCGGTATGTAATCCGTGCTGCTATTTAACACGACCACCCAACAATCCTACTGCAGGAATATCAAACTCATCCAAATAAGAGGCAATTTATAGGAGATTCTTATTTCAGGAGCTTTGCCGAGCTCACAGATGCAGATAAAAATTATTTTCTACAGACGTAAAGAGACATTGTACATTTATGTTGAAAAAATTATACCCGTGAAGTTTCTTGCCAGTTCTTCTTCACCGAACTGGTGGTAGAGTCATGCTTTATTTGACGTCAGTAAGAACAAGTAATTGTCATTGTTGAGATATTAGGCTATGTGGTTATTATCTTGATGTTTTCCTTCACTGTTAGAACAATCTGCTTGATGTGCTTAAGTTGTTCAAATTCATTGGTACATTGACTGTCGAGAATCGAAGTGCTGCTGACTTAACCACTGTACCAACGGCACTATGTCATTTTTTGTATAATTATTAATATTCTCTGATATCGAAGGTACAAATAGAATTAAATTTGTTCCGTTATTTTTCCCGTCCTGTGAGGTATTTGTTTATCTGTGAGGTAATAAAGTTAACTACTTAATTTAATACTTATTACGTGAGGAAGTGGTACCCTCTAGTATCAGACAGAGATTACCAAACCACCTCTGGAAACTCCACCGGCCTAAGCTAACTGTATGCCCACCATATAGCATAGTATTTATGCAGCATCAAATTTATAACATTTACTCATCGAAATAATTTATATGTGAAACTGATGTTTATAAACAAACAATAAACTAAGGATAGGAATCTTCACACAAATAGAACTCTTTTTAAACTAATTTTTTCACATTTAATTGTATCCAAGGAAATAATTATATCCAACGTCTGAATAACGTTGTACAAGGGGCCAAGTGGCCAAAAGCTAGAACAGTATCCGCGTTGTGCAAAATGAGTTCAACGATCGTTGCTTACAAACAACTGCATCGATTCTAAATTCTAATGAAGGGCTAACTGGGTGATTTATAACTCTACTGATCGTTAAATTCACATATTATTATTGGTAAATATTTAATTCTGGTAACTAACGAAAATCCAATTGAAAATTATTTGATAAAATCTAAAATAAAATGACTTTATAAATACTGAGAAAATCATAATTTAAACTAATTTATCTATTTACGAGAGTAATTATGAGAAAGGTAATTACTTGGTCAGTTTTTATGTATTGATGGAAAAGAGTGTTTCATAATATCACGTAAAACAAATTTTTTTAGTATGTTTAATGATCAAGGGACCTGAAATTAGACACGACACTTTGTTATTTTCAAGAAATTTATTATTTTGACGTGTATAAAATGTTAATGTATTATTATTAAACCTTGAATAATTATTAAATTACATTATCTGAACTATATACATATACATGTCTTTAACTGTAGTGGACTTGTAGAGAAACTTTTAAGAAAGACATATTTATTTATTTTAATCTTTTTTATTTTATAATTTTTGTTTATTAAGTGAATTCTATTTTGGTATACCTATCTTTGAAATATTAAGGATAATCATGTGTTAAAGGGAGATCTTCGTTTTTTAATTTATTTCTTAATTAAATAAATTTACCTTGCAAACCTAGTTAAGTTAATAAAAAAAATAGATCAATAATCAATTTATTGAACGTTAAAGTTATTACAAATCAAAAAATGAAAATTTAGACGCCTAAAACGACATGTCTTCCAGGCAATCAAGCTAAATTAAAGAACATAAAAATCATTACAATTGGGTGTCTCGTGGACATTGCAACTAATTACATATTTATGTTGTAATATATTCACAAATTGTAAATTACATACACACTTCATAAAATGATCAAACAAACACTGTATAAAAACATATCTCAAGTGAATTTAACGCACAAAAATCACTCTCAATATAGTAATATTTACGCAACATAAATACCATGTCATGTTATTTATCGATTGAAATAAATTAAATCACGTTCAAAATGTTTTACGTTTGATGTTAAAAATACCCATTAACGACAGATTTTTGCGAGCATTCTTTATGATTATGAAAACTTCATGTACATACTACTAACAAAGACTTTATTACATCCAAAATAATACGTTAAATAAGCTCAACATCGTAAAACGTTGACTGGCGCTGCAGGCTTCCTGCGCTATACAGGGTGTTGTGAGATTTCGGTGATTTTTCTTAATTTTTTGTGATGACATGACTCTACCACCAGTTCGAAAAACCCTCCGTGAAGAAGAACTGGCAGGAAACTAAACTTCACGGGTATATTTTTTCAAAATAAATTTACATAGTCTCTTTATGTCTATACAAAATTAATCTTATCTGCATATGTTAGCTCGGCAAGTCTCCCTCCCCCAAGTATCCAACCGACGAACACCCTCAAAGGGCACGAGAAAACGCGGGATCCAGCCATCGCCCTCCTCAACCACATTAGAGGGAAGTGAGAGACCTATCACCCGACGCTACCGTAAGAAGGCGTACTTTAGTGACAATGACGCTTTACATATTGATTGAGTGTGATTATTATATTGACTTATGATGCGTTGTCGACAGTAAGTTGGAGTTAGCATTGTTTACCATTACCATTGTTCCAGTAATTGTACTGACTGCTTCCCCTTAAACCAGCACACAACCACGTAAATTATGACGTTCAAAATAGGTAGGACCGTTCTACCGCCCTGACGAGACCTCAATGGTGAGGGCGAAAAGAAACTATGATACTGCCAAATTCTATTAATATTAATATTGTATACCTTTATGTATTCTTTTTTGATACATCACTTCTGTACTTTCCGAATTAATGGATCACAAACAAAGCAACATTTTATCTTGTCATCTTTATGTTAATATCTCTATTGTACTGTTAATGCATCAATGAAATATTTGATAGCTTTTTTTAAATTCTTTCATCAATGTAAGGATGCATGAAATAAAAATCTTTTTAACCAGATTTTATTGCGTTGAATATTTTTGCATTTCAACTCGATGATTCGGTGTCTCTACAGACCCCTGGTCACAAATGACTAAGGTGGCAGGTATCTTGACAGTTATGAAAACATTTAATCTCGATCTGTTCCTCAGTTTGCGAGTGTAACGTTCAGAATTAGCACAGAACATTCTGACAGTGTGTTATGGTTTTGCAGCTTGTTGGAGTTTATGTATTTTTAGTATTGGGTCCCATGTTGGAGAAAGATACCAACTTAATGTCAGTAGAGAAGATGGTTGGCAGCTTTTTGCTCGAGTTCATAATTTTAGTATTTTTACGGGACCAGTAGTCACGCGAGCTAAGCTGCGTCGGGTCGGTAAAGTTTGTGAGTTAAAATTACAGATTATAATATTGCTATATTATTTCAGGTGACGACAATATATATAATTTCACTCACATAGAATTTTATGCGATCCTAAATATCTAAAATCTATAAAGCCACTTCTGACTAAATGGTCAAATAAATAGTGATTTTCTTTTATACCGTATAAAATACACATCTGGATAACACGTCACACCATCTTGTTAAAATGGAGCCATTACCTTTTTTTAACCGACTTAAGTCTGAGATGCGTCAAAGAACTTTGGCAGGTTTTAGCCTTAAACTTGTAAAAACACGATATTATTAAACATGATATTACAAATTTAATACTGTGTAATAGTATGAGCACCCTGTATAAAACTTAGAAGCAGCGATCGACCGATAAAACTCGATATAAAGAGATTTTATTCAGGCCCCGTTTGATTTATATCTTTATTGTAAGGGGTTATAAGAACGGTGATGTAAAAATCTATAAGCTATAAACTATCGATAAAATACTGCAGTTAATTCGACGCGTAATTATGAAGGATTTTAATGCTTTGAAGAAATTATGCATTGGTTTGGTTTTTGCCTTAAAATATGTTAAATTAGAGCATCATCGGTTTTATTTCACCTGATTTTTATAAGCTTTTATCCCCTTAAATTTATAAGCTTTGGGATATAAGCACGTTGTATATAAGTTACGTTGTAGATAAGTTAAATATTTGATCTCTTCGTGTAAATGTAATTATACTGTCCGATTTGATTATGAGAAAAGTATTTGATATTTCATTTTATAATATTGATAGATTTGCCTATTCTCTGCATCTAAATATTCAATTTTTTTGCCATTTAATTCTTTGTTCGGTATGCGTAAAGACAGAAGATTATAGTAGTCTAATAGCTCGTTTATAGTATACCAATAATTACGAATTTTTCCTGTTAGTCATAAAATTTATTAATTCATAAATACCCAGACAAAGCAGAGCTTGTGTTATAGATGACCATTATATGTTCTGGGGGTGGAACCCAGAATTAATATACAAATATAAAAATAAAAATATAAACAACCATGAAGCGAGATCAATAAAATCTGTGTTCATCACACAACGAATGCCCCGGCCAGGCTCGAGTCTTGGGCATCCAGTGCATGAGGCAGCCTACTAACTACTACGCTGCCCGGCCGTCTAGATGTCATCGTATGTCATCGTGTGTCATCGTATGTCATCGTATGTCTAGGTCAAAGTGACTATAGTGTGCAATTATATTTACCCTGTGGCTGTGTTCCGGTTAATGGAAAGGAATTACACGAACATTTAAAACTTACAAAATTCAAAATATTCTATTTCATCATAGAAAAGTTCTATCATCATAGATTCTTGATGAAAGTCTTCTTTTTTTATCCAGATCATCATCTTCATCTTTAAAGTGGAAATAGAGACTTAAACTGCTACGGTCAACAACTGTGGTCATTACTCGATATTACAATATACATAATATAAGTCATATTAATATCATTAATAGTACAGTATTATATAAATATTTTTATCTATGAACGAATAAGTTACATAAACAAAAAAATATACACATAGTTAAAATAAAAAAATTTACTGTTTAATCTGTAAGTGTTACAGATGTAATGAAGGTAAAGGTACTTTTTAAATTAATATACAATGTTGTCCATCTCAGTTAATTGTTATTTTCTCACGTTCTTGTGGAATGCAACCTAGACTTAAGTATGTTTAAAGTTTTGTTTAAATTAATTTGATTAAAGTTGTATTCTGTTGTGTGTATAATAAATAAATAATGGGGGGTGATTTGTATATTTGTTAAACATAATTTAGAACAACGTCGAAAGTTCTGAAAGTCACGACACCATCTTTAACTGTTAGAAACCAATTCCTTTTCAGGCGTGTACCCACGGAAATACTTTAGTGAAACCGGACAAAACTAGTGTTATACAACATTAAACTGCGCAAACACCAGCCTTTACTATTGAGTTCTGTCAATAAAGCTTTAGTAAATATTATATGTTAAGATCTCTTGGGCGCTACAAAAGCATATCTTAACAGCCATATTTACAGCCGGTATAATAAATGGAACAATGACAATTTCAACTGAAGGCTGCGGTCGGCAACGCATTAGTCGATATATCTTTATTCACTGTTTACCTGAATGAGTTTACAAAAGTAACATTGGCTGTATTATGTAGATAGATAAGTTAAATGATTTGTTTTGTTTCAATATAAATCACTTTCAATATTGATAAATAAAACACCTATGAGTATATCCAGGGGTTCGGATCCAACTTACCTTCAGATGGATACGAGGCATGATTGCCGGCTGTTAAAGTAGTAAAAAAACAGATAACTTCGTTACATAATAACTTATTGGTAATTTACCTTAATTTTTTTAAACTGACATATTTTATAAACAATTTTCAATCAAAACACGTTCTCCGAGAATACTGCTTCCAAGAAAAAACCTGTTTCTTTGCTGTTTATTTCCCTCTCGAAACTAAACTTAAGTAAATAAAAATCGACATAGAAATATCTATTCAGAAGCCGTGTGGGTTAAGCTCCGTATACATTATTCTTGCTAAGTAAGTATTTTCTTAAAGTAACGACCTTAATTACATGTTCATTGGGCGGTGGGTCGATATAAAACTAAAACGGTTTGTTCTGTACTGGTCCGTGGATGCATGAGTAAACATATAAAAGATTATGATATGTAACTTGTTTTCAGGTTATAAATATTATAAAATAAATATGTTTCAACTGGTATTCTACATATTAAGTGTAGAGTTTTTTGCGTTAAGATCTCATCTGAGTCGTACTACGGTCTTTCCTTTTTTAACCGCCATACCGCCACGTTTATGTGATTGTGTTCGGATTGAGGGAAGGAGGAGCTTGTGTAATAATCGGAACCAATGTCATTCGAGCTTAAGCCTACTACTTAAGCGTGACAACGCTAATATAACCAATGACATATAAGAATGGGCTTGGATGCCACAAACTAACTAAAGTTAGACATGACACAATAATAACATCTACAGTTCCAAAAAAAAATTGTAATTCCAATTCTAAATTGCCAGTCAGTCGAGAATTTCATATATTAGAACCTTATATCTTTTTTACAGTTTTTTTTTAATTTTTTAAAATTCGAGACAACGCTAGAACGCACTTTCCCCGTATCCACAGTGCTCCTGTATCGGATCGATCTCTTCTGATTAATAGCGAGTGCTGGTATCGCGATGGCTATTCGCCAATTAATTAGACAACGTTTAGCTTCCTCACAGAAAATGGGTATATCTTCATTTATAGGCAATGAGCTACTTGGGCTGTAATGAGTGGATTATTTATGAGCCTAGTGTAAACTCATTTGTATTTCATTCTCTTGAGACCTGTTCATTATATTCACTGCCTTTTATTGTATCTATGCTAATTTTGTTAAGAGGAAGAATTGAGTGTTTGTTTGTATATGGTCAACTTTTAAATTTCTGAACGGATTTCGGTAATTCTTTCACCTGTAGAAAACTAGGCTGAGTGTGAAGAAAGGCGATATTTTACTAAAAAGTCTCGGGATTAGGTACTCTGTGATCGAAATGGTGCATCATTGCTAATTTAAAGGTGCAAATGGCATTTAAGTGGATATTCATTCTTTTTCCCTATAAACTGTTGTAGAAAAATACAATACAGACATTTTGCTTAACATACGTTTGATGCAAACATATTTTACTCAGAAAACATTGATTACCTTCTCCTATAAGACGTTCACAAAATTTTATGCGCCCATAAACATTAAGCCGCGTCAATTACCAAGCATAATTAATTCTATCTCGAATTTAAAATCAGAACCTTTTTTTAAGGTTCACGATACGCACTGGCCATTCACAATCTATTACCCTGTTAAAACCTCAAACTTTTTTCACGGACCAAAACCCGCTTCCAAATTCAAATTGAGACGTTAAAGAGGACTTAAAACGATGCTAATGAGGCCTTTTCTTTTTAATTTTTGCATAAAACCTCCGCCGCTCGTGTGGGAGGTAAAATTAAATTTTAATTCGTTCCGATAAGAACTTCGCCAGGTTTAAATATCGAATCCAACGGGAGCGCCATGAATAGTAACAAGCATTTTATTTTATATCCTGTGTCGTTTTTAATATATTTTTATGAAGTGTTCGAGTATTCTGTTTGTCTGCACTTTGCACTTACAGCATATCACTAGTTTTAATTTATACACGATCGTATGATACGGGTTTTTTAATTAAGCCATATCGTATGCGATAATTAAGGATATGTACTTTTTGGTCATGTTCATGGGCATGTCACTTAAATTTGATAATAAATGGAGATGTCTTATTTTAAACTTTTGTTCTTATTTTTTTCAAGTTGTTTTTATCGTTCCTTGTAATTAAAAATTTTATGGGATAAAAATGGTAACAGAGCGTTGAACTCGAGTAAGAAATACTAATAAAGTAACATTTTTGTGTTTCAACTTTATTAGGCACAAATTGTTATTGGGAATTTTGGTTGAAACATATCTTTTATATATTTTTTGGTAATTTTCAGACGTTTTTCGGTGATTTCAACGAATGGTAAGTGGTGATGAAGACTAGAAGGGTACACACCTGTCCAAGAATCACTGATTCATGTGAAACCTCCAGGATCAAATATGTCAGCAAAATCAGAGCAGGCAGAACATTCAAATATTTGAAGAAAACCGTTGTTGGGATTGTTATTGAAATAAATAATATAATTTACAGAGAAGGCTTGAGACCTATATTTCTTATTGTTTGTAAAGTAAGATTATTGTGAGGTCGTCACAATAACTGCAATGTAGGTCCAGTTAAAGCCGGATCCCGCGTTAACTCGTGAACGGGTGCCGTTTTAGGGTGTTTGTGTTTGGATACTTGGGGGGAGGGACTTGCCGAGCTAACAGATGCAGTTAAGAACAGTATTGTGTAGACAAAAAGAAGCATTGTAAATTTATGTTAAAAAAAATATACTTGTAACGTTTCTTGCCAGTTCTTCTTCGCGAAGGTTTTTCCGAACTGGTGGTAGAGTCATGCTTTATTTGACGTCAATAAGAACAAGTAATTGTCAATGTCGAGAAATGAATATTAGATTTTGGATTTACCTATTTAGTATAAGGCATATATTTTAAATTGATTTAAGAAGTTGGTCTAACGCTCTACTTCACCTTAATTTTTTTTAAATATTGAGATGGACTAGAACATAGTTTAAAACTCAAACGCAGCAAAGACCTCGTACATTTTTAAATTGTGCTACGTTTTTAGCAATATTTAAAATTTTAGAAAGAGGAAAGTAGTTGTCCGTTATACTCTCGTATAACACTACATAGAATTTGAATGAGAGGAGCATCGATTAACCATAAATTACATAATTTAAAACTTAAAAATAATTTAAATTTAGAATTCTTTACAAACAAACGCAAACGAAACAGAATTATTTGTACATTATTAAGTATGATGATTAACTAATAAACTCAAGCATGTATTGGTAATACAATACATGCTTGACAATACATCACCATAGTCGGCAAACCAGCCTGAAATCTATCTGATGATAAGTGGCAATATAAATCGTAGGTATTTATTTCAAATCAAATCAAATAACTTTATTTGCACAAATATGGGTATATACAGGTGTAGGGTCATTACAGATATAAAAACAAAATAATTCACCCATGTTTCACCATCAAGGTATGTACATTACAATTGTATATTAGTATTTTTCAGTAAAATAAAACTCTCTTAAAACAATTCTTACTATTTGTCATTTATCATTAAAATAATCTTGTACAAAATAATAACATTTTTCAATTAATAAATATTTCAATTTTCAAATTTTGAACTCATTAATATTATTAGTCTCCTATATATTGTCTATATTGGTAGTTTGTCACAGATTTTGGGAGCCATACCAAGGAAACTCTCAGAATATAGCGAGGTTCTACGAGGTTGAGATCTAATTTTATGCTTGAGTCTCTGGCTTTTGAAACCCCAAATTTGTCCTAGTTATTCTTTGTTTAATTGCAATATCAATCGTAAATTTGAGTTCAGGTTGCCTTCGTTCCAGTCACTTTACTGTCATTTCCTTGAATATCATTCGGAACGCAATCTCATAACGTCGTTTTTATGGACATTCAGACAGGAAACCAGGTTGAACCCAAAATGGGATGAGACCTTAACCAAAGTTATTGTTTAACACGTTAAGGTCTGGTGTAGAATGTAAGGTATACAAATCACTATTTTTTAAAGGTCTTTTTTCCACTCAGGCCCAAGTAAAAGACAAATATAAGCATTCGCAAAACACGTATATATGTGATCTAAATAAAAATACGTAACGTAGTACAGTCAGACTCCAGAAAAACTCTAAAATAGCTTTCTAAGCATCAAGTGCTTAGGAAATATACAAGAAATAAACTCATTTGTTTAAACATTTTCTTTAAACGTAAGTAATTTTTCGTTTATATTTAGAATCATTGTAATCCAATCGCCAATCTTCTTTTTTTCTCCAATTGCAATTGTATTTTTGTTTTAATAATAATTTAACTGGTTACTTGTTTAATATATTTCTTGAAAACGCTGTGCGTAGCTCTAATTTGACTGCAAACTTATACCTATAAGATGTAATTGATAATTTTAGTTATAAGATGGTTTGTAATCTGTAGTTATGCCTAAAAATAAATACATAAATAAATAAGAATTTTCTGTAAAACATGCCTTAATGTACAGGTAGGCGAAAATAAGTTTCTGAAATAAACGTTAGGTCATTAGACATTACACAAACCCTTTAAATGCTTATAACAAATTGCAATACTTTAGAGCTTGATTCCTACGCATTGCGCATAACCTCGGCAATCTGACCAGTTGGATCTGGAGGAGACGGAAACCGGCACTGTCCCACTGCTCGGCAAAGGCCTTCCTTTCATCCTGACGTGGTTTCCAATGTGTTCCATTAGTTTATATATGGTGTTCGTTCGTCATGAAGTCATCGTCAGCTGAAGCTTTGAGCTTAGCATATTATTATTATTATTATTTAATTACTTCCTTAAATTTTTTTCGCAAATATGTAAATGAACCCTCGTTTAGTGGCTGAATATACTTTCTTTTCATTTGGACTATCCGGCTAAAAGCTCTCAGAGCTTTAGTACTTTGGAAAGCCTGAAGTAGGCAAATTATCATACAAATGTTACATTAGGTTCAGTGGTTTTTTAAAAAAAGCCTTTTCATAGAATTTTTGTTTGTAGCTTGTGACACTGCTAGGTAGAGTCGGAATTACGTGACATAATAGACGATCACATAAGCTTGAGACACCTCGTTTGAAAGTTTTATTTTGTAGGTAAAAATCTGGTAAGGTATGGTATATTTGATGTCTATGCGATGACTCACTTGTTGCTATACCATTTTAATGTAAGTAATTAATGGTTTGATGAATTTTATACTCAGACATTATATCAGACCGGATTATAAACAGTTATTAATATATAATGAAACCCCAGACAAACACACCAACTGTATGACTCAAAGTAAGCAAAGCTTGTGCTATGGATAAGCATGCCACGAATCGGGGGGGGGGGGCATAAACACATGATGAATCACACGAATGTACAAAAATTAAGCATTTAAGCAATTCATACATTTTTTATTTAACTATTACAAAGTATATATTTCTAATTTTTCTACTGGTCTAACCAAACGTTAAATTTTACATTAAAAAATCTAGACTTTGTAAAAAACAGGGCCTTCGTTAATATTTTATTTGAACGGTAAGACGGGAGATAGCCTTTTACAGTTGGACGTTGAATAGCACATCGTCTGTATTGTACCATATCTAACAAATGCATTAAAATCCATCGACCAATGAACGTCGACCAAAAGTGAAATAAATAAAAACTTGTCAAATGCATCGACAAAAGTCATTGTGGTGTCTAATGCTCCAGTGATCGCTGACGCAGGTAGACATCGCATGCATATGACATAATTCTCTTGTCTCGCCCGGGTCGGGTTGACAAAGACATACGACGGACATGTGGGTATATTTTGTGCGAATCGAATCCTAGACTAGGATATCAAATGTGCAATTCTGGATGTAGTTTGTGAGAGCGAACTTTTTTGGTTCTGTTCTGGATTTTTTGCATAAAAATATGTGTTTGTATCGATGTTGAACTTTGAGCAAAGATGGTTGGCATAAACGCATTTCAACGGCCATTCGGTAACTTTAAAAAAATATATATTTTGGCGTTCAAAATAGGCTGCAATTACAAAATAAGCTACTAAAATAATTTAATTAAAAATAAAGTTAAACCGACTACAAACAACATAAATTTCTCAACATACTTACCGCTGGCATTCGCTAAAACGATCTCACCAAAAATGTACACAGTAATCGAAAACTCCTAACTACATTATCGAGAGCGTCCTACCAGCGCTGTAAGCTTCTCGATTATCTATTTTATTCGAGAGACCGATGCATCTCTGATAACGGTAATCGAATCGAGGACTCTCCGAGCTGCGAGCGAAATTTATTCGATGCTCTGCTGTTTGCGGCTTCTCAGCTTTGTTTGTATTGCATTACTGATGCGGTACGAGTATTCGAAAGTATTTTGTACTCTTAATGTGTGTTTGTTTGTTGTACCTAAATGTTAGCAGATGTAAGTTTTTTTTTTCTTTTTGGATAGTTAGGTATCAGGTTTAAGATCTTTATTTTCCATAAAATTAATTTTGCATTTCACTTACATTAGAATAATTAAGAATTTTATATTTAACTAGCGCACAAAGAAAAACAGTAATCAATTATTCAAAAACCCATCAGTGCCGAAACACGTCAACGAAAAACAAAAAAAAACTGTGGGTAAATATAAAACCACTCACAACAGTCACGAAAAATATAGGTATCACTTATTTATGTTACCAATTTTTTTTTATTTTTGTACATATTGAAAATCTTTGCGTCCCAAGTATTTTGAGACCAAGATGTCTATAAAGACCATAGATTAAAAGAGATTTTATCCGGGTTGTCGAAAAAAAATCAATACCAATGAATCAGAATTCTAAATATGGCAACACTATTTTCTTGTTAAATGAATTAATATTATTTATTATCTCCTTTTTGATACAAATTAATTATCTACCTATGATTGATACTTCTATATTTATTTTTAGTTATGTATATATTTGCAGAAAACTCATTAGAAAAAAAAATATTTAACACACTTTTTTCAGTGTTGACAATCTTTTTGAAACGGACAAAGTCGTGGGTAAATTTATTCTAAATCAAATGCAAATATATAGAGCTGGTAACATTTAGAAGTTCCGCACATGGTTTACTCTAAGCAGCTGAATAGTCCGATTGGTATTTTAGGCATTGGTTTATGTGTAAATTCCATGAATTTAGAGCAGTTTTCAAGTATCTTTGTTAAGGTATGTTTGGAAAATGTTTCCGAGGAATCTCTTTGCAAAAGTACTTCAGGGTCATTTGTATGTAGGTTTCAATTACATTGCTTTAGTCCAGATAGCATGTTATAACAATGGTGTTAGATATTTTAATAAAAACATGATTAATATTTTATTAGCTACAATCATTGCCAACGCTGTAATTAATTATGAATTGCTGTAATTTCATTTAAAATGCATATAACAATATAAAAGTCAAAGTGCAAAATGCAAGACTGGTCTATCTTCGTAGTTAAGATGGTCTCCAGTGTGCCACGGAACAGCTCCAAACCAATAAACCGTTCATTGCGTTGCACCCCAGTACTTTTTTGGTCTAGACGTTGTAGTGTGCGACTACAGTATAGATATAGACAAATATTTATATATTAAATATTATGTATAAAAAATGACTAAATATTTTCTTATATTTTCATTTTCTATAGATGCTCTCTTATTTTATGGTGATCTCTAAATTTAGAATTAATTTAAATTCAATTACGAATATTTTACGAAATGAAATCAGAATTATTCGATGTCTTTCAAAATTTATTTTACAAATTGTTGCTCTCCGCGCGTATAGCCTAAGACATCTTCTTTTCTGGACACCAGAAAATGTGTTTGGAAGTTCTATGGTGATTTGCTGCGTGATACGTGTACAAACAAGCTTATTTTATATTTACGTTATCAGTGAGGGTACCATGAGTGGTTGGGCTGAAAACAAGCATCGCGCGTTAGCAACACAAGTTTAAATTACCTTCTGTTGTCATTATTTAACTGTGGTTCTCTTTTAAACGAATATCATCTTTTACTTCAGTTTCAGGTTTATCTAGCTCTTTCAAACAGAACAAATGCCTTTACGTTTATACTTATTAACTGGTTTGTAACTCGTAGAAATAATTTTAACACCCAATCGTTCCAAATAAGTCTGAAATTACTAAAAATTTTCAAGTACAAATATATATTCACATAATTAAAAAAAATTTATAAATAAATATGTACAGAATAATTATGTAATATTCTAAAAACCAATAACTATTATAAAACACCTTTCCTTACACACGTATATTTACCCTAACAAACAAACAAAACTAAAATCAACTCACTAAAATCTTACACAAACCACATAAGTCTTAAAGGCTGGTTTATTCAAAAAGCATCCCTGCAGCTACTTCGCACAAAGGGCTTAACAACTCATTACCATGGATTTATAGGAGCTCCGCTGTAAGGTCGCGAGCACAATGGAGATTCACACCTAGGTTTGCGGTTACAACGCTTTAATCCGAAATGTGGTCGTTTTACGGAGTTATTGGTTGTATCTGTGATGAATTATATTGTTTGGGAAGAAAAGTGGATCTGTTGAGGCTGGTGTAAACTAGAAAATGACTGAGCGGTGGACTGAAGGCTTGTTTTATGGTTTTCACCTGATAGGTGCTGCCTGTTATGATTGTACAGAGAGATAAAATATTCATGATACATAATATAATAAGAGTTCTTCCATATTTTAAAATTTAAGCTTATTTGATAAATATTTATTTATATATCATAAGATATTGTCACAAACAAGGCCTTACCTTACCTACAAGTTTAGGATATTGACTAAAAATAGGAAAAATACGAGGTAATTATAGAAAAAATTATAAGTACCGTACAAAAGTGATAGTAAGTTCCAGCCACGAGTTCTACAGTAAACATTACAAATAGTGCAAATTATTATTATTTTAATTAATTAATTGTATATTTGGTTTTAAGTTTTCAGTTTTATTTTGTCATTTTTTATTTTTTCCTGTTTTGATTGTATTTTTTTTATTTAATTGTTTATGCTGAATAGATATTTTTCATTTCATTTCGTATAATATTTTTCATTGAACAATAGTTCTGCAGTGTAAACACAGGTTAACACTATACATGAGGTGGTCCTCGCCTCAGAACGCGAGCTTGCTAGTTCGTCAGCTCAAGTAAAAGTAACGGTTAGCAAATACCACCTATGGAATTATTATTATTATGGTTTTTACGTTCGATGTACTACTGCTGATGTTGACTAAAATCAGACATTCATTTACTTATTTTGTATTACCTATATTTGTATTTATACCTGACTAAAACTATGGAGATAAGAATAGCAAAATAAAAATGATTGTTAAGTAATGGAACTATTTCTTAACAAGCTGACAAATATGTTCAAAATCTTTAAATAACGTGCAAGACATATGCAGATTTGTAAAATAAGTCAGTGATTAGAAATTTTTTTGAAAATAATTCTTATTCAGGATTTACGGAATCCAAAAATATTAAATGAATTTATATTGTAAGTCGCTGTATTATAATGAAATTTTCTACCAATGAGGAGGTCAAAGTGGCCGTGGATGCCATTTTTGAAGACCTTGACGAGACCTTCTATTTAAATGGGATCAAGGCTTTGGAGGACCGCTGGACTAAGTGCTATGACCTAGGAGGAGAGTATGTAGAAAAATAAATATGAAAACTTAAATTTTTCCTGTGTTTTCTTATTTAGGCCGCGAACTTTTTAATCCACTTTGTACCTCCAAAATAGGTATGTATCTTTTATCTCACTAATCTTTGGCAAAGCTCATAAAAAAGTATTATTATTATTATTTAAAAAAGTATTTGATAAAGTTCTAGAAGTCTTTTGTCATTAACCCAGTAAAATAAATTATCAAATAAATTATCTGAAACACAGCTATTTTTTCGAAATGGACTCTTTATGAATATCCCTATTAGCCTTTTAAATTTCGCCGGAGTTTGTGGCCTAGCGCTGAGGTGGCTCAGCCGAAACTTAAACTACGCCTACATACGATACGCCTAAAGGCAACTGCAATGCGTTGGGTGACGGGATATTAACTTTCCTCTAAAATGTGGTTGAAGGGGACGATGGCTGGATTCCGCGTTTACTTTTGAACTTTTGGTGCAGTTTGAGGGTGTTCGTCGTTTGGATACTTGGGGGTTGGAAGACTTGCCGAGAGCTTACATATAGACACCTGTAAGTTGATTCAAAAAAACAAATATACCCGTAAAGTTTCTTGCCAGTTCTTCTTTACGAAGGTTTTTCCGAACTGGTGGCAGAGTCGTGCCTCATTTGACGTCAATAAGAACCTTGGCTTAGAGCGTCGTTTATTGAAACTACCACTGGTTTGGAAGCTTAAAGAGAACATTCGAACACTCCTCTCTCTCATTCATTCAATCATATCCATATTAGGGGACATACCATCACGTTATGTAACAGTACCAATACAACTTTATAAAATTAATTGCTTTAACAAAATAAATTTCTAAAATCACGACACCTGGCAAACTTAAACAATAAAATAAAATGCAAGAAGTGCTAACAACCTGTGAGATTTACAAGAAAATATACAAAACGTTTATTAACAGCTCTTCTCTAATAAACCTCGTATGTTCAAAAGTTTTTTTTTTATATTCTTACCTTTTTTAGGCATTTAGTAAAGTTGGAAGTGTTAATTTAGGCACTCCATCTTCGGGTTAAGATGTTTGTTAATTTTTAATTTTAAATGGAATATGCAAATATGAATGTGGTTTTTAATATTTTGTTAGTTTTACTACCTTAGTTTAAATAAGAAATGTTGTTCGATAATACAAATAAACTCAGCTTTTTTATTTCTAAAATTGTTTCAAATGGCAAGAAAGGGCTTTCAAAAGTCGTGTAAAAGTGTATTGGAGGACAAACGGCTTGCTAACTTACCATTTCAAAATTAGGAGATTTTCTTATTCTTATTCATTCAAATTTCGAAGCGCACTGTTAATAGTTATCCGTCGGAAAGGCGTGTGCTAACTTTAACTTCACCCTTGTTTTCCACCAGGTGACATTCAAAACAAATATCTGCCAAAGATAAATAGTCTAGTTACACTATCTAAAACGCCCAAATTAGTAATTAAGCCCCATAGACAAGTGGCATTTGACAGTAGAATATAAAAGCGAATATAATAGCAAATGTATGAAATTTACATTAAATGTCTATAAATAAATAAATAAATAAATAAATATTTCTAACAATCACACCGCATTATCTAGCCCAAATTAAGTATCATTAAGAACTTGTGTTATGGATACTAGATAACGGATCAATAAACTTAAGAAACATATAAACACACATAGATTTTTTTTATATATATAAATATTAGACATAAACTTAAATAAACATACATACACATCCATGACTAGAGAGCAATTATATTTTAGTATCTGCTCCTACCAAGATTCGAACCCGGGACCTCTGGCATGGAAGGCAAGGCTACTTACCTCCACACCAAACAGGCCGTCATGCTATGATTGAACGTTGCGTGCGCTTTTGTCATTTTCATACATTAAGCGTTCTATAAACTTTTCTATTCCATCGTCGAAAGCCACTTGAATTGGGGGGGCAGCTTCTTAAAAGTACTACCTTGTACAATATTTTTGTGAGGAAGTCTTCACGGATAAACCTTTTTAGGTAAGTTTAGTTGTCATTCAAAGATGTACAATTTAGATTATAAGAATAAATAACAGCCAAGTTTCAAGTGGAAGTAATTGTCACAATTAAATACAATTTTATTATAAAAAAAAAATTATTGGTGTAATGTTTTGATTTAAGGTTAGCTCTTGTTTCTTACATGCTCGAGATTGCTATGTACATTGTACAAATTTAGAGTTGCAGCCAAGACTGTAATTTGTTTTTGGGCATGTAAATTTAAAAAAAAATTTAATAATATTGATAAATAAATGATTGATTGATTGAAAAGTAGGACTTGAACCGTGACTTAGCGTTTTCGTTGCAGTTTCAATGAACTGGAGATCTTAAACTTAAAATTATATGTCAAGTACCAAAAGGCTTTAAATAACACGAACACCTCTTTAGAGTATTATCTGCTTGGTGAGAAAAGGGTAAATGTTTTAATCATAAGACGCTGAGTCAGAATTCACACCATTTCTTATTTCAACCTTTGATTTTGACACTTGATAAACTTTTAGTATTACACTTTTACAATTTAGTTTTATTGCCTTTTATCGTCGCTTGCAGACTTAGTTTGGCTAAAAATTAACTTGCGTTAAATTCGTTTTTTTTTTCGAGGGAAATATCACCAAATTCACTAAATGATTGGGTATTGGTGTCCGATACAGTGTTTTTCTTATTTTACTCAGGGTACATAATTACCAACTTCTAGGTACCTACTTACCCCTTCCATAAATCTGAATTGTCAGCAGGTTTGCGTAATTCGACCTCAAGTTTTTAGCAGGTGAGATCTAATTACGCAAAAACCATTACAAAATATATCTACCTAACTAAGCCTGTACAGCGGTTACTTCATAACACAATTTTCAGTTAAAAAAAACCTTTAAAAGCACATGTTGCATTGTTATGCGCAATCCTAGTAGAAGACACACTGGTGGTCACGACCGGTTCGCATAATACCGTTTGTACCCTCCGCGTGCCGTGTACAGATAGCAAATAAATCAGCAAAGATGCATCGTCTGGCATTGGACGCTTTATGTCGAACTAGCTTGTTCCTGTTTTAGCTAGGTAGATGCGTACTCACTTTGAGTAATTTTTGTAGTTCTTTTCTGTGTGAATGTGAGTACGGTAATCATAATTTATTTAAAGGCATAATTAAATATTTTTCAAGTTAAACTGGTACCTCCCTTATCTCGGGTAAAGAGTTAAATTATATATAAGTTTTTAAATTATAAAGGCAAGGTAAACAACGAAAAAAAGTCCAGATATATATTTGGTGACGACTTGAGTTCCGGACCTTATTCTAGATTTAACATAGTTATATAAGTAAATTTTTTAATTTTTTAAAAATTTTTCAAATTTTATTTATTTATCTATTATAAAAAAAATACTTTGTAACCATTCTTTTGCAAAAATATACAATTAACTTTCCAATTAGAGTAACATTATTGGAAATCGATTTTAATAACACTAACAACAATTTTAATAAAACAAAAAACAATCAAAAAGAGTATACAGAAAACGTAACCCTTGTTTTGCACTCTGTACCGAAACACAGATATCCTGGCGGTGCCCGTTGAAATAAAAGTTAAGTTCTTAGGTCCCTGACCCTCTGCACTCACTAAATCAAAGACCATTGTAGTAGTCTTGATGGTGCATCTTTATTCATAACAGTTTACTGTATAGGTTTAACCATATTACCAGCTTACTTATACAGTGTACAGTTGAAGTAATGTCTGCTCCAACCATTGTTTTATTCTCGTGTTGTATCTTTGGTTTTTTGATAAAAGTTAACTGTTTCAAACTATAGCGGTTATTTTCACAATATACGATTTTCATCTGCCGGTCCGCGATCATAGTGCTTGCAACAGCATCAAAATATCGGAAGCGCGAAATAAAAATCGAAAATCGTGGTAAGAATCCCGTAAATTCATTAAATTGATAAATGTTACTCATTGGTGAAAACTCAACAAACAAATAGCCTCTTCATAATGTAGAAAAAAATCGTGGAACTTTGTAGACTATTGAGTCATTTTTTATTTACAAACATGACATCCTTCGTAAACTAAACTCCAAGCAAACGGAGTAGCGAACAAATGCTGGTTCATTGTCAAAAGCCCACTGTTCGGACGTGTGAAAGATAAAGACGCTTCCGGTTTTCTTTCATTTGGCTGTATAGGGTCTTGATTTTTATCATTCACTATAAATGAGTCTGTCAAGTGGTTGGTACATAAACAAATTGTAGTTTTACGTAAAACAGGGAAGGTGTTCGGGACTAATTGACAATTAAGTCACTTAAGCATAATTTTATTTCCCCCAGTTCTTTGATATTCAGTTTTTATAATGTAACTTACGTTTTTAAACGTAAAACATGTTAGGATACATTGCTATGTTGGCTTGGTACCAAGGGTGTCTAGCCGGTAACTAAACAACTACTCCGTGTTATCTTAGCGCACAAACTTAGCGGGGACAATAATTGTATTTTATTACACGGACATGATAGCGTCCAAGCGTAAAACTGAAGCGATTACGACAAAAACAAAAACACTGTTGTGTAAATTACACAGATCCATTTTATAATTAGTCGTGTAATATAATGGCTAGCCTCAGCTGCGATAAAATACTTTATTAAATAATTGGTTATATATGCTTTCATACGATTGAGTATTGGCAATAGCAACAGTGTCATTCAAGGTAATGGATATAATGGTTAGTGTATAATATCTGTTATTTAAAAGAGATCTGCAAAAATATCTCTAATAATGATACTAAACAAAATATACATTTTAATGTAGTAATGTCAGTTACAACGTGTGTTATTACACGTAAGTGGCTTTATCGTATTTTGGATACTAAAAAGTTACTGTGGTAAGATTTAAGAACCTTATTTTTGGTTTTTGATGTTTTTTGGTGTCTTCGCACCCGAACCCTTGCAGTGTTGTCCGTTTTTTGTATGCACTCGCATTCAAACAAACAACGTGCAAGTGATTCCCGCCTTGAGCTGAGCCTCCGCCGTGTTTTCTGATCGTACATGAACGGTACATGTACAGTAACGCTTACCTTAAAAAATAAACTAACATTTTTTATTTACTCGAAAAAATTACATAAGAAAACACACATGGTGCATAATTTTCAATTCAAATGAAGGTTCTGGCCTAAAACATTTATTAGCCTCTCATCGATAAGATATAAAAATTAATTCACAATTCAAATTCGGAACATCATTTTCGGAATTCGAATTGATGGCCGATACAGATTTTTGGATAAGATTAAACGGTGAATGCATTTAGGACTTGTCTGAACGAATATAAAATGATGACTCAACGAATATAGATATTTATTTCTGGATGTTTTTGAAGCCACGCACTTTACAGGGGATTTTATAGTATCGACGCTTTTGATCTTTGATAGCTAGCTTTTTTTGAAATTAATAAATATTTTTATTATTTATACTTGTAATCAAACCTATTAAAAGAGAAATGACTCTCATTTTCATAGGATCGGTAAAGGTAACAACGGACTTCAGAAGAAAATGACAAATATTTTTTTACTATATTCCTATTGGTAAAATGGCAAGACGCACGGACATTTATCGTAGACGTTTTATTAAATGTGATGACTATATCGACTAATGATGCGTTGCCAATGAACCGTAGGCTTCAGTTGGGACTGCATTTTACCCGGTAATTCACTCGCTGTACCTTCCCTTTGGCCGGAAAACAACCACCTAAATTTGATAACTATGGCAGTCAAAAGAGGAAGGACTGTAGTACCACCCTCTACTACCTAAACTCTATTACCATTTATTATTGGAACCATAACCTAAACTTTTATTTCATAATCTTATTTAACTGATCAAGTACAACCTTATTTGATCTAGTAAATACCGAACAACAATACTAAGTAAAAAAAATGCAAGAGTCATTATACAAAGTGCGATCGAAAAATAAAGTCAAACTTTAAAGTTGATCGAAACTAGTAAAAATCGGAAAAAGTATTATTAATGAGTTGAAAATCATTGCAGCCTGCGTGTCTTTTTATTAAAAAAAAAAACAAATTTTACACGATTGAACAACGGCCATAGCGTAAAACAAAAAGTAAAAAGAATTATCCAACGATCATGCTGTTTAGACGGCTACCTTTATAAAACGTGCTACTGTCATCAGATTTCGAAAGTTAAAAGGCGTCAGTAACCAAGTAAAACCGCTAGACGTCTGTCAGTCTGTACGTCCGACTCACAAAACTACTATTACAGATATTATCGTGACAGCCAAAACTGACGGCATAGCATGCTTTTAGGCAGTGACAGTTTCATATAGAAGTCCAGCGGGTGAATGATCGTTGTTATATAAGATCGATTTTTGAAAACAATTGAGAGGTTGTAATCTTAATAATGTGCAAAGGGTAGATGTCCTGGTGCTAGTAACTTATAAAAGGTAAAAATTGTACTCACTTTTGGAACATATTCGTAGCTACAATGTATCCGATAAGTGGGATCACCGGATTATACGATTATAATTATTGTCCTTTCGTGCACTTTAATGTTAAAACTTCCTAATCATAGTCCAATTATTCATAGGCTACATTATTTAGACTAAACAAATGCAGTTATATTTTTTTTGATTTAAACTGTTTCTTTTTTCAAAACGAATGCCGAATTTCTTAAATAACTCCATTTAGATCATGTAAATTAAGTAAATTTGTCGTTTTGTCAGTTTAGCTACTAGTGAAATAAAATAATAAAAAATCATTTTAGCTTGGGGCTAGCGGCGTTTTTGTGTCAGCTCTAGACAAATCCCAAGATTTTAAAAGTTAGCATTGGACTAACACTATAGCCGAAAACAGTGTACAAGTGGCCCAAATATTTTTTCAAAAAATCTATCTCAATTTCCATTGCCCTATAAAACTAATCCATTAAAACCTTAACTCAAACTAACACACATTCCAAAGATACCCATAGCGTAACACACCCAATCGACAATACAATTGAACAATCGAATCATCAATACAGCATACATTATGCGCATGCGCATACGCGAAATTGGTAACCGCTGAGTGTTGAATACAAAGATGGTATTATAAATTTAAAGATGGCCGTCGGTTAAAGATTCCTCGTTACAGTCAGTTGCCATGTTTGTATGGTAAAATGACGGTTGCAAATCTGATGGGGGGGCTCATTTACACATTTCTCCTTACGGAGTTCATGTGGGTTTGTTATGTCTATGAAAACATTTATATATATGATTACTTTAAAGAAGATTTGTTTGTTCTTAACGTAAAATTTGTAATTGCTTATATATTTGTATTATTTTTATATCGTCTTTAACAAGTTTCGTTATACAGAAGTAGCATATTTCGTCAATACGATATTATAGATACTTCGTCTGATATTTTAATTACTAACAGTGGTAGGTACTATAATTTCTTTTGTTACTATGTTGTCTTCTGATTTGAACCGCCATATAAACCAAGTTGACCTGATTGCGTTCCGGTTAAAGCGAAGAAACGGGCAGTTTTTTTTTTCCGAAATGGACAGTTTTATATATATTATTATTATACTATTAGCCTTTTAAAATTCATCGGACTTCGCAGCTTAGCGCTTACGGCGCTTAGCCGGATCTTACACTACTCCTACATACGATACGCTTAAGGGCACCCGAGAGGGCGCGGGCCTCGGCTTAGATCCGTGCTCTCTCGGGTGCCCTTAGGAAGCAGTCAGTGAATTTACAGGAATAAAAGCAAACACAAATTAAGCCTACAGTGGCCACTTACCATTGGTCCATTTAATAATCACAATAAATATAAACAAATTAAATAGGAACGACTTATGATTGACAAATATACCACGGACGCGGTTCCCAGTTACAATCAGAGGGGCCCGGTGAACGCTCGCCAGCTATTACAGTTTAAAAAAAAAACTTTTCAAACTTCTATTTTAAATAGTAGAAGTTTTCTTTTGTATTTTAAGAATAATGGGATTATCTTATGTTATGATGGCATCTTTTTTGGCTAAAGCATTGCCTAGTGTCATCGAGGTCCCCCCGTTTGTATCCTAATCCATTTAGTTTATTCACCTAGATAATTGTGTTTTCAAAACGTCCTAGGTACACAGCTTAAATTGAATTAAAAAAAATTTTTAAGTAAAGTAAATTTAAAAAAAACTTTTCTTTTTATGAATCTGACGCAGTTTTTTGACGAGATGGACTTTGTGAATAGTTCCCATCTCAGTATGATTCAAGTATACATGTTTACTTTCTAAATTTGTATTGTCAAAGAGTAGTTAAGTTAAATCATGATTTCATAATATCAACTGAACATAACTCATTAAAGCATGTAGAATTCATAAACCTTAAATTCATTATAAATAATTTTTATATAATCAATAAATTAACCATAAACAAAAAAAAAATCACTGAAACGGAATCCTTTTCAGATTTGCTCCTACAAAATATGTGTTTAAACTCATGCAGCTAAATTACAATGCTAAACAAATCAAGGTATTAGAGGGCATTGTAGGGCTGCCAACATTTGCATAATTACTTAAATTACATTTTAGTGCGATACAAAATCAGCCAGTCAACTCAGCTTTACACACTTGTAAAATTAATTTTCAATAGTTTGAAATTGCATTGGCTATTAGAAATTATCACAAAGAACAGTAAAATTGTGAATTGGAATTTTTTACTAAATCTGTTATATTATTATTTTTAATTATGTTTTGTTAATATAAATAAGTCTGTGTAGGCAGCCACAATTGAACCACGATGACTTCCTGAAGGTATTGGACGCTGGCTACACGAGATTTATTTAATGACAATGTCATTTATTCTAAGTTTTATTTATCAGCAGTTATACAAACTTTGACTTACTTTACTTTTAGATAGTGGACTTACATTCGTGGATCACATAAAACAAGTCCGGGACCGAGCCACCTTCGTCATGGGTAGGCTGCACCCCCTAATTTGCAAAAAGAGTAAAATGTCGCTTAGAAATAAGCTTACACTTCACAAAACTTGCATCCGTCCCATCATGACATATGCCCGTGTGGTTTTCGCTCACGCCAGCAAGTCAAATATCACTCACTTGCAGGTATTCAAAATAGGTTCATACGCAAATGCGTCGGCGCCCCGCCCTATGTCCGCAATTTAGATCTGCATAAAGATCTCGAGCTGCCCACTATTGCCACTTTGATGAAGTTGGTGTCTAGACGCTACTTCGACAACGCTCTCCACCATCATAACCCGCTGGTCAATAAGTCAGCTGACTACACAGCCAACCCAGACTTGGCAGTTCGTTACAGGCGTCTGCGTTACGTCTTAGCAGATCCCGACAGAACAAGGAACTCCGGAATTCTAGTTAGAAATAGGGCAACAAGGCATTCAAATCGCCTAACCCACCTGAGCCAGGCTAACGCGTCGTACGCATTCCTACTGAGTTTCTTGCTGGCTCGGGTGCCCTTAGGCGTATCGTATGTAGGAGTAGTTTGAGTTCCGGCTAACCGCCCTCGGCGCTAGTCCACACAGTCCGGTGAAATTTAAAAGGCTAATAGGGCTATATTTCTTGCCAGTTCTTCTTCACGAAGGTTTTTTCGAACTGGTGGTAGAATCATGTTTTATTTGACGTCAATAAGAACAAGTAATTGTCAATGTTGAGAAATAAATATTTCATTTCATTAATAAACTGTCCATTTCGAAAACAAAAGCGCCAGAAACTTTTTCTGGGAATTCCAGGACACAAAGAATAATGACACCTCGTATGTTGAAATCTATCAAACGATTTTTAGGCTGTAGAGCCAAAGAAATATAGATACCTCCCTCTGACAGTCGGGTTAAATACAGTAACATTACTTCCGGATAGTTCAACTTCAAATGGTCCAATCATTTGACCTGTAGCTAAAAAATATAAATAAATCTCCAGACAAACACACAAACTCTACGGCCCCAAAGAAAGCAGCTTGTGTTATGAATGACCATACAGTGAACTGGGATGGAACCCACAATGAACATACGTATATAAATATTAACAACCATGACCCGAGAACAAATATCTTTGTTCGTCACACAAATAAATGGCCCGGCCAGGACTCGAACCCGGGAGCTCCGGCGTATGAGGCATGGCCGCGACGCCACTGGGCCATCACAAAGCAAACAAACGAAGGGAGGAAGGAAACGAATTTCCTCTTTTTAATGATAATATAGTTACAATAATGGACTTCAATAAAGAATTTAAAAAATATGTATAAATAGCGTAGTGTACAAGCGTAGTAAGTACCAATATCTGTATTTGTATTTATTATATAAAACATTACATCGTCATCTCTTATAAACTATATGATTAATTACTAAGTAAGTTACAGGAAATATTCGCGATTAAGTTAAAACAAATTGGCTCAAAACAAAATCTACCATCAAAATCGAACTTTATTTGACGTCAATAAGAACAAGTAATTGTCAATGTTGAGAAATAAACATTTCATTTCATTTCATTTTATCAAATTTTAATTGACTTATAAAATAAAACGCAGTGTGAAGTATGTATGTAAATTATTTCATACTGGCTTTTATTCGCGCTTACTATAAAACTATCTAATAGAGACTGCTGTATTTAAAATAGATTCTTCTATATTTTCGAAAAATCAAGCTGGTAGTGAACATGCGTTTTTATAAATCAAAACATTCGTTACGCCCTATACTCCATTGTCCTCGCCTCTTGTTCGGGAAAGAAAAAAAGGAATTTTTGAAAATCGAACACGTCAAAATATTCCGTCGAATCTCAATCGCCAATGGCGCGGATTTGGATGTTGGTATTACGGGTGCTTTCTCATTCAACTGTATTTTTATACGATGTTCCGTCTTTATTCCGACTAAAACTTATCCCATTACAAAATATGCTTCTAACTGTCGTATATGTACCTGGTTAAATAAGTTAACTAAATATGCAAATAAATAAAAACATAATATAACCTTTCATAAAATGACGTTTCAAAAGGAACGAACTTCCGAAAGTACTTGAAACTCTAAGTAGAGTGAGCAAAATGGGGTGGCCGTTTTCTCACTTCGCCTCCCTCGATTTTTTTTCACACAACGTCGGCACCATTGTATAACCACCTCAAATAACAAGCAGCGACGGCGGATTGGAACAATGGACCCGGTGAGTATCGATGGCACTTGTCAAAAAATAAAAACGTATGCGACCGCCGCCGCGCAGCCGCGATAAAGTTGTTTTTTTTTTTGTTTCTTTTTTTATTTCTGCGCAGGAGCGGGCAAAGGATTAAATTGGATTTGAGAAAGATGTTTTGGTATTTATTTTATAAATTATTTATGACAGGCATTTGAGGTTAGGATAGGATTTTAATGTTGCATCTAAATTGTTTTTTTAAGTTGATCGGAAACTTTCAGTTGAACATTTATTTTTCTTTGTTCATAGTCAAGACTTATGCAATTATATGTAAATAATTATCGCGTCGTATCTTTTTGTTGGGTAAAAATCCTTAGATCCAATATATACCTCCAATCCATCGTATAACGATAACATCGATCCAACGTATAACCAAACTATTCCATATCCCCTCCCCTCTTACTAACTTGGGCCTTCGTCATCCACTCTCCAGAATTATGTCGAAATATAACCAAATAACATCTAAATACCCAGAGCTGGATATATTTAACGATTTATTCGATCCTTAAAAAAAAAGTTGTCTACAGCTATATTTAGTTGAATAGTTAAGTTTTTCATATATATATATATATATATATATATATATATATATATATATATATATATAATTTATATTATTCCATATTACTTAACCTCGCTTAAATTTTTATAACAATGCTGTGTGTACCTGTAATAGGCTTATACATAAGAATAATAGTATGTACATGGCCCATGTTATCCAATAATATGTATAATGCTGTTGGTATAAATAAATATATCGATATGGAGAACTTGTCAATTACTTACTTTTTTTAAATAAACAATTAATAAGTAATTGTAATTAATTAAACAATTACTTATATTGTGAGTAAGAATTGACTACGCCATATTGAGATTGCCAATTTTAAACCCTGATGTTGATTTACATTTTTTGTTAGCGTACTTACTTTTATTCCCTAAAGTCCCCAAGTTCGAGTTAGTTCGAGTTAGTTCGAGTTAGTTCGAGTTCGGGAAGGTAAATGTGTGCAACGGACACAAAAAATTTTACGAATGTACATTGTATTTTTCCGGATATCCAGTGGTCATAATCTTACTGTACACTGCTTCACTTCACTCTTCAATCACTGTGGACTTGCTCGCTTATTCCAGGTTAGCGTCAGTATTTCGATGTTGGCTTCTCACGCTTTCGCCGTTCCAAGAGTTTGGCTTGTAAATTGTAAAAAAAATGTTGATAAATTTGCTAGCCTTGATCAAAGTTTAGTCTGGGCGCCTCAACCAAAAATGTAAAAAGTGTAATTTTAATTTAAATAAAGCATAAAAATAAAACAAAACTTTACTTTTCACACTTCACACAGTCCTTTTAATGTGCAGCATAACGCCCCTTGCAAACAATAGAATTATTTTGTATGCATATTATCCATTTCATGAAAACAAACGAGGTACCTCTTGTTACACCGTATTAGGCTCGCGTCGTAAATATTGTAACAGTAGTATTACCATTTTTCCTAGGCCCTTACCTGTTATACAGGATGAACGAGAAACGAGAAAATTAAAATTTTTTATTATTTACAAACTTTAATATTGTAGATTTGTCTACAATTTAAGTTACCTACTTATTATTAATTTGTGACTTCCTTGACAAAATAAATCAATATGGCTTCTTTATTTAAAACAGAATAAAATAATAAACAAAACACTGCTTTACAAGGTTTTATCTCCTTTAATTATATTTTTTCAAACGTGAAAACTCCATGAAATAGTAAAATAAAATTTGTCAATTTGTAATTATTCTAATCGTAAGATTTAACTACGTGCTTTATGGTAGGTAATATAAAAGTGATATAGTTTTGAGCATCTTAGATCAGACCTCATCTGCGTCCGGACCCGTTCGGACGTGTTTGACGGTCGCTCCCGGCTGCCGAGTCACGATTGTTGTCTCACGACTTCTCTCGTAGCAATACTCAAACGCCACTCTGAGATCCGTTCTGCGTCCGGCCCCGCTCGGACGTGTTCGCGGTCGCCCAGCCGTTGAGTCACGATTGTCGTCTCACGACGTCAACTCGTAGCAACACTCATACGCTGTTAGCCTCTGTAGGGCTTACTCTGCGGTCGGTTTCGATCGGCTGCAAGTAAGTCGGTCTCTTGCACAGCAACAACAGAGCTGAGCTTACCGCGGTCGATTAAATTCGATAGTGGTTCGCGAAGCTCGGGCTGTTTTTCTGGCTGCGTACCTGACGCTTGGCGCTTGCTACGTAGTCAGAGACTCGCTCTGCGGCCGGCCCCAGGCCGGTCGTAACGTAGTCAATCCCGCACTCCGTGCACCCCTCGAAGCAAAAACCTCACTTCGGTGAGTGCAGCAACAACAGGGTCGAGCTTACCGCGGTCGATTAAATTCGATAGTGGTTTGCAAGACTCGGGCTGTCTTTCTGGCTGCGTACTCGACGCTTGGCGCCTGTACGTAGTCAGAGACTCGCTCTGCGGCCGGCTCCGGCCGGTCGTAACGTAGTCAATCCCGCACTTTTAGTGCAACCCAACTCCGTCAGGTCTACGGCCGGTTTTTGTTGTCAATTTATTGACGACACACTCCGTAGTAGACTCGCGTTTGATCAGGTGGATACTTAACGGTGACAACTAAGCCTGATAGCGTTGCCCCGGTGCGCTTCCAAGGCCCTTCAGGCCAAGGAGAAACCGGCAGACCCGATCCCATTGCACTTGGGCCTTTCCCAGGGTGACGGTACAGTGCTGTCCGAGCTAGGGGCACCACTTCGCGTCGTCCCCAGCCCCCCTACCGCGGGTAGGGAGGTTTAGGTGCTAGGTTTGCTAGGGAACCTAGGCATTCTTATATATTTATATATTTTATATATCGTAGGACCAAGCCCTCCCAATGGACCAGCAAAGCTTGGTAAACTTTGCTAGGTCGTTCGCCCAGGCGCTCGTTGCGTCCGGCGTCAGCATATCGGATGACATTCTAACGCAGGCCTTACAGGCAACTATCGCGTCCCCGGCCCCTCAGGCCTCAACCCCGGCCCCTCAGGCCTCTAACGTCGAGACCCCTCAGGTCTTAAGCTCTCCCGCGTCTCCCGCCTCGTCCGAGATGGACTGCGAATCGGTCGCATCCTCTCACGCGTCGCGTCGTAAGCGTACCGCTCCCGGGAGCGACTCCGAACTCGCGTCTGACACGTCGTCAGATGCCGTCACCCTAACCGGCTCTCCTGAGCCCGCGTTTCAACTCGTCGCCAAGCGCTCCAAGAAGCGCTCTAAGAAAGCTTCGGTATCTTCAATACCCGAGCCCTCCCCGGTGTCTTCAACACCAGCCCCCGCGCCGTTAAAATCGCTCGTAGTAACCGCGTCTCCGTCGGTCACATCGAAGCCAGCGACGCGCTGCGCTCCCGTCCCGCCGAAGCCTCAGCTCCCTCCGCCCGTATTCCTGCGTGAAAAAGCGCGCTGGACCGCGGTATCCAACTTGTGCAAAGTGCACAAAATTAATTACTTGAAAGCCGCCAACGCTGGCGATACAATCAAAATACAATTAGCGACCGTCGTCGACTTCCGCGAGTTTACCAGGTTACTCGGATTAAACCAAATCGCATATCACACCTACGCCCTCCCGGAGGAGCGTAAGATCCGCGCAGTATTACGGGGCGTCCCGTTCGAACTCAGCAACGAAGACATTCTTGATGACCTTAAGTCTCAGGGTTTCCCGGTCACAGCAGTGCACAAGATGCACTCCAACCGCGGTAGGCGTTTTCCGTTAGCGCTAGTAATCCTGTCCAATACCCCCGACTCGAAGGAGATTTTCAAAGAGGCTCGCACAATCTGCGGACTCTCGAACATCTCCGTCGAGCGTCCCAACCCCCGTGGTCACCCTGGGCAGTGCCACCGCTGCCAGCTATATGGCCACGCAGCGGCCAACTGTTCAGCTCCCCCCAGGTGCGTAAAGTGCCTGAATCCTCACTTCACCAAGGAGTGCACTCGCACTCCCGAATCCACTTCCCCCCCCTGCCTGTGTGCTGTGCGGCCAGTCCGGCCACACAGCAAACTACAGGGGTTGCCCGCGCGCTCCGCGCTCCACCACCAAGAGGGTCGCGCCTAAACCGGCGCCGCCACTCACTCCTGCCAACTTCCCGCCGCTGCGCAACCGGGGTCCCCCGGAAGCAAAGCCCGTTCAGCCGACGCCTACTCCGGCTCTGTCTTGGAGGCAGCGTCCGGCCGTCCCGCCTGCACCTTCCCGACCCATCCCAGCTCCCGTAGCTCCCGTAGGGCCGCGTCCCGCGTTGTCATCTTCCCCTCAGTCGTCGTTGGCTGAGGACATGAAGACCGTGTTCGACGTCATCCAAAACGTCGACATTAACGAAATCTCCGTACTCGCACGCAAACTGCGAGCCGCCCGCTCTCCTCAAGAGCGGCTATTCGCGTTAGCAGAGCATCACTCGCTCCTTAGTTCGTTGTAAATTTTTATTTTTTATTTTTGTAAATTTTAAATAAATAAATTTTAATGTCTAGACCCGCGAATCTCGCGTCCAGTCGTATTAAACCTAAGGGCTTATCCCTAGTATCTTTTAACGCTCGTAGCCTTAACACCAACCTTCCCGAGATTAAACTGTTCCTTCAGAACAAAGAACCTGACTTATTCCTTCTCCAGGAGACATGGCTCACTCCTAATCGCTCCAGGGGATTCGCGATTCCCAAGTACGCGTTTACACGTAACGATAGGCCTAACTGCGACGGTTTCGGCGGCACTGCTATCTACTACAAAAGAGGATTCCATTGCTGTCCTCTCCCTACCCCTCCTCTCCTTAACATGGAAGCCACCGTGTGTAGATTGGCTATGACCGGTCATCCGACCATCATCATAGCCTCAGTCTACATACCTAGTGGCACCAAACCTATCCGCAGCGACTTTGAGACCATTCTCGCCCTCGGCCGTTCGGTCATTATGTTCGGAGACTTTAACTCCAAACATACTGACTGGACGTGCCTATCTACCAACCAAAGCGGCATAGCTCTCCTCGACATCACCAACTTACTCGACCTAGACGTCGTCTCCCCTATCACTCCCACTCACTATCCCGACAACCCGAACCACTCTCCCGACATCCTCGACTTCGCAATCGTCAAACATATCAACCTCGACCTCAGGTCTATCGAACCGCTCGATGACCTAGGTTCTGACCACCGCCCCGTTTCCCTCGTGCTAGGACCGCCTAACGTTAACGTCACTTCTCCTAAGACCTTTACCGACTGGAAAGGTTTTAAAAATACGATAGTTTCTGCCTTAGAGGCCCCAAACTCTCCGCTCGCGATCTCGCCCGATCAATTAGATAGCCCGGACAAAATAGACTCGTTAGTAAATTCTCTCACTGATGCTATCAACTCAGCCATCAGTGTAAACGAAAAGGTTGCTAAGAAAGGCAAACCCACGCTTCCCTTAGCCATTAGCAATCTTATTAAAGCTAAGAACGCGGCTCTCCGGAGAGCCAAGAAATATCCCACGCCCGCCTATAGAACAGCTGCGAATCAGCTGCAACGTAAAGTTAGATCTCGCCTCGCGGAACTCCGAGACGCCCAGATGAACGATCTCATGGCGAATATCTCCCCGTCCCACCAAGCGTATTATCGAATGGCCCGAGCCTTACGCGTAGACGCCGCCTCTCACGTCCCTCCTCTCACTCGTCCCGATGGCTCTATCGCCTTCGAAGACGAAGAGAAAGCCGAATGCTTCGCTGACAGCGTTGCGTCTCAATGCTCGCCCAGCACGCAACCCGCGAATCCCAATCACATCAAAGCGGTGGAGGCCGACGTCCTCCGTAGAAACTCTCTCCCCATCACCGACGACCCTGTCACAGTCTCTAATGATGAAATCTCGCTTCACATCAAAAGTCAAAAGTCCAGAAAGGCTCCGGGTGCGGATGGTATTTCCAACCACGCACTTAAGCACCTGCCTCAACAGGTGCTTACCTTGTTAGCTGTCATTTTCAATGCCTGCTTCGACCTTAGCTACTTTCCAAAAGCTTGGAAAGAAGCGACAGTCATAGGCATACCCAAGCCGGGTAAACCTCTTAATGTTCCGGCTAATCACAGACCCATCAGCCTCCTCAAGGCAATGTCTAAACTTCTCGAGAGAGTCATACTCTCTCGAATGCGGAACCATCTGTTTCCAACGGACGGCGATCCTCTCATAATTCCCCACCAGTTCGGCTTTCGCGCTAAGCACTCCTGCCCTCAGCAAGTCCATCGAATCGTCGAGTACATACTCGACGGCTTCTATCCGAAACGAAAGAAAACGATCGCAGTTTTCTTCGACGTAGCCAAGGCTTTCGACAAAGTCTGGCACAGCGGTCTCGTTTATAAACTCTATAAAATAGGCTTACCGGCTCGCCTAGTTAGGATAATCGCGTCGTTTCTCAAAGACCGCACGTTTAGTTTCAAACATGAAGGCACGCTCTCCGCGCCTCGTCCCATAAAGGCTGGAGTCCCTCAAGGCTCAGTCCTCGCCCCTCTTTTGTATACCGTATACACTAACGACATTCCCATCCCAGCTAAAATCGTCGAACTCGCTCTCTTTGCCGACGACACTGCCCTTTACACCAAAGGCCGCAGAGCCTCGGGTCTCGTCACCAGACTTCAAAAGGCTATTAACACCCTCGGTGCATGGTTTAAAAAATGGCGTATCGATGTGAACCCAGAGAAGAGCTCTGCGGTTTACTTCGACTACAGACGCAGTCGTATCCCCAACAATCTCCAATTGAGAATGCAAGGCACTCCCATCCCCTGGAAGCGCAGTACTAAATATTTAGGCGTCATATTAGACCAGACGCTTTCATTCAATCCTCACGTCGATAGAGTAACGAAACTCGCACGTTTTTACCTAGGCCGGCTTTACAGTATGTTAGGTAGAAAAAGTAAAATGTCCTTCAGAAACAAACGTACGCTTTATAAGGTCTGCGTTAGACCAGTCATGTCATACGCTTCGCCAGTCTTTGCTCACGCCAAACCCTCCGTCTTGCACAAACTGCAGGTAGTTCAAAACCTCTTCTGCCGCAGGGCCACAAACGCACCTTGGTACGTGCGCAACGCGGACCTGCACAGAGATCTTGAACTGCCTACAGTTCAACAGTATCTAAAAACACTCTCAGAATCGTTCTTCAAACGCGCCGAATCCCACCCCAATCCTCTTGTTCGAAAATCAGTCTCATATTCTGCTCCTGTCCTAGATTCGGCTTACAAAATCGCTAGACCGAGAAACGCGCACACAAGCGAACGTTCGAAGATAACCGTAGATCTCGAGGCCCTTCAGGCCGCCAATTCTAATTCTAACGTAAATTCGAATTAATGCAAATTTAATTTTCAATTTTTAATGTTTTCATTACTTACTTTTCATTTTAATGTTTTTATTTTTTATTTTACTTTTAATTTTTGAGCACCTTCAGTGCTATGTAAATCCCAGCGGGTGACCCCTTAAGGGCCCCGCTAGCGCGGCCTCTTTCTCCAATTGGCCGTCGCTCCGATGAAGGCTGAGTGGCAAAAATGCACGAGCCGACAGGGGGTTTTTAGTGGGTATGGTTCTGGTAGGCGTCGGGACGAGTCCCACATAACTTCGGAATCGCGCCGGAGTATGCGTCAGAGCATTTTTATCCTCCTGCCCTTCCCGCGGAGGGGAACAAAAAAAAAAAAAAAAAAAAAAAAGCATCTTAGATCAGTCTCGGTCTGCGTGCGTTCTCGAACGCACGTCGATCGCAGACGCCTTCCCGCTCTTTTAGCCCCCGCGCTAATTGAGCACCCAAATTTCACTGGTTGTTGTCGTAATATATAATTTCATAGTTGTATACCGTATTAAGTTTCTAACGCCGTTTTCACGGCGGACAGTGGCTCGTTAACCGTACTTCAAATAAGTTTCTAACGCCGTTTTCACGGCGGTCAGTGGCTTGTTAACCGTACTTCGTGGAACGTGAGCTTCGTCGACGGGGATTCGTCGTTCCAGGACTTCAAGTTCCGTGTTCGAGTAAGTTATCCGCGTCGTCCTCAACCACCCTACTGCGTGTAGGGTGGTTTTTTAGGAAGTTAGTCATCGTTGATAGGTTCATAGTATATATATTTATATATTGTCGTCCCTCCCCAACCCCTCCGCAATGGCTTCCCTAAGCCCTGAGGAGCTTTTGAATAAGCTGATCGCTGATTACGACCCCCAAGGCACTTACTGCCCCCCTCATATGATTCGCACACTGCAATCATTTCTCCCTCTAATCATGGCACTAATCACACCGGCCCCTCAGGCCACCTCCGTCCCTCAGACCGCTCTGGTCTTAGGCCCTCCCGCGTCCCCTTCCTCCAGTGACATGGAGTGCGAAGTAGACGCCCCTCCGCGCCGCAAGCGCGCACCCGCGACCGAGTCATCCTCGGACGCCACCCCATTTGGCCCTGAGTCTCCCTCCTTTACGCTTGTTAAGAAGCGCTCTAAGAAGCGTTCGAAACAAGACCCGGCGCCCTCGACGCCCGTCCCTACACCCCCTGCGGCGTCTTCAACGCCAGCTGCCCCGGTGTCTTCAACACCCGCTCCGGCCCCAACTTCTGTCAAGGCCAAGGTCCCACCACCCGTTTTCCTTCGGGAAAAGGGTAAATGGACTGAGGTCTCGACATTGTGCAATGAGCACAAAATCCATTACATCCGAGCAGCCAACTCGGGTGAATCTATTAAAATCTTAGTCTCGTCGATAGACGACTTTCGAGCTCTAACAAAGCTCCTCACCGATAAGCAATATGCTTATCACACTTATGCTCTGTCAGAAGAGCGTAAGATCAGAGCGGTACTCAGGGGAGTCCCGTTCGAATTATCGAACGAGGCTATCCTGGAGGATCTGCAGTCCCAAGGCTTCCCGGCACTCGCGGTGCATAAAATGCACAGCAAGTACGGGAGGCAACACCCTCTCGCTTTGTTGATTCTCGCCAACGTCCCCAAGTCCAGAGAGATCCTGAAAGGGGTTAGCTCTATTTGCGGCCTCTCTGGGATCTCAATCGAGGCGCCTCATCGCCACGGTCATCCCGGCCAGTGCCATCGGTGCCAGTTGTACGGGCACGCGGCGGCCAACTGCCGCGCACCGCCCAGGTGCGTCAAGTGCCTGGTCCCGCACTTCACTAAGGAGTGCAATCGCACTCCTGAAACTCCCTCTCCTCCCGATTGCGTGCTTTGTGGCCAGTCCGGCCACACCGCAAATTACAGGGGCTGCCCTCGTGCACCCCGTTGTATGCGTTCCAATCCCAAGAGGTCGGCACCAAAACAGGCCCCGCGCCTTTCTCAAGCAAACTTTCCGCCGCTGCGTAGCCGGGTTCCTCCGGCTACAAAGCCTACACAGTCTAGGCCTGCCCCAGAAAACTGGAGGCAGCGCCCCGCATCGAATCCCATCCCGGCTCCTCGCCCATACAAACCAATTCCTCAATCCTCCGTAGCAGACGATATACGTATCGTCTGCGACGCTATGAAAAATATCGATGTTAGTGAAATCGCAGTCTTAGCCCGTAAACTTAGGGCTTCACGTACTCCGACAGAGCGTTTGCTAGCTCTGGCGGAGCATAGTTCCCTTCTCAATTCATTATAGGTTCATTTAAATGAATTGATCCCTAAATCATGCTTCGGCCGACCTCTGCCCAGCCCCGGCTTCACCGGAGGCTGCCCAGAACGGCCACCAACTCATGTCCCTTTGAGCACCTTCAGTGCAACTTTCACTACAGGCGGAAGACCCGCTAGCGGGTCTCTGCCAGCGCGCCCAACTTCCCGAAGGGTGTCGCTTCCGATGAAGGCTAACGGTAATAACTACAGCCAACAGGTGGTTTTTAGTGGGTAGGTGCCATTCTGGTGAGTCCCACATAACCCCCCCGCAGAGGAATTTACCTGCGGGCGGGTATGCATGACGCATCTTCCACCTCCCTCCCGCGAGGGTGCCTCGGCAGCACAAAAAAAAAAAAAAAAGAGCATCTTAGTAAAATCTGCTCTCACTTTTACATGTATTATAGCATTATAATTTGTTAGTGAAATAAATGTTTAAATAACGGCAAATATTTGAACAAACAACAACCGAGGCAAATATTTGTAAAGTAGTACCGACCGCTACGACATGTGTAGTTTTTTTTATTATGAATTGCTTACGAATATAGATGCTGTAATACCTGCATCTCTTTCAAAAGTGGACGTATTATAAATGTATACTTCATGGAACATGGAACGTGATGAAAGATTTGGGCCTTCAACAATATGCAACTATTAATTATGAACTTTAATTAAATTGTTAACTTAAATTAAAATTGAAGTATAACACCCTATATAAATGTTATAAATAAACCTAATTTACTTACATGTGAACATAGGTCCTTATATTGGACTTTGTTTACAATATGCCTTATATTCGATTCAAGGGCGTAAAGGCGATAACAATGTAGAATGTAAAATGAAGTGCGAAGTTCTAGGGATTTGTACACAAAACTAAATCACTGTAGGTACCCGATAGAAATTGTATTGATTATAATAAAAGCTACTTGTTTGTCCAGTAACATGCAAATTTTTACTTATTTGATGACTATGAATTAGTCTCAAACATATTTATAGTTTGTTGTTTGCCATCCAGTTGGTTAATCAGCCAGCCATTTGGCCACTTTGCTCTATAATTCATACATAGTAACATAGTAATTGAGTCATCATATTCTATCTTCAATTCTTTTTCTTTAATTGTTTTTATGTTCTTGTATACCCAGGCGAACGCACCGACTGTTTTTTACTTTTTTTTTTTTTTTTGCTGCCGAGGCACCCTCGCGGGAGGGAGGTGGAAGATGCGTCATGCATACCCGCCCGCAGGTAAATTCCTCTGCGGGGGGGTTATGTGGGACTAACCAGAATGGCACCTACCCACTAAAAACCACCTGTTGGCTGTAGTTATTACCGTTAGCCTTCATCGGAAGCGACACCCTTCGGGAAGTTGGGCGCGCTGGCAGAGACCCGCTAGCGGGTCTTCCGCCTGTAGTGAAAGTTGCACTGAAGGTGCTCAAAGGGACATGAGTTGGTGGCCGTTCTGGGCAGCCTCCGGTGAAGCCGGGGCTGGGCAGAGGTCGGCCGAAGCATGATTTAGGGATCAATTCATTTAAATGAACCTATAATGAATTGAGAAGGGAACTATGCTCCGCCAGAGCTAGCAAACGCTCTGTCGGAGTACGTGAAGCCCTAAGTTTACGGGCTAAGACTGCGATTTCACTAACATCGATATTTTTCATAGCGTCGCAGACGATACGTATATCGTCTGCTACGGAGGATTGAGGAGTTGGTTTGTATGGGCGAGGAGCCGGGATGGGATTCGATGCGGGGCGCTGCCTCCAGTTTTCTGGGGCAGGCCTAGACTGTGTAGGCTTTGCAGCCGGAGGAACCCGGCTACGCAGCGGCGGAAAGTTTTCTTGAGAAAGGCGCGGGGCCTGTTTGGGTGCCGCCCTTTTGAAATTGGAGCGCATACAACGGGGTGCACGAGGGCAGCCCCTGTAATTTGCGGTGTGGCCGGACTGGCCACAAAGCACGCAATCGGGCGGAGAGGGAGTTTCAGGAGTGCGATTGCACTCCTTAGTGAAGTGCGGGACCAGGCACTTGACGCACCTGGGCGGTGCGCGGCAGTTGGCCGCCGCGTGCCCGTACAACTGGCACAGATGGCACTGGCCGGGATGACTGCGGCGATGAGGCGCCTCGATCAAGATCCCAGAGAGGCCGCATATAGTGCTAACCCCTTTGAGGATCTCCCTGGATTTGGGGACGTTGGCGAGAACCACCAAAGCGAGAGGGTGTTGCCTCCCGTACTTGCTGTGCATTTTCTGCACCGCGAGTGCCGGGAAGCCTTGGGACTGCAGATCCTCCAGGATAGCCTCGTTCGATAATTCGAACGGGACTCCCCTGAGTACCGCTCTGATCTTACGCTCTTCTGACAGAGCATAAGTGTGATAAGCATATTGCTTATCGGTGAGGAGCTTTGTTAGAGCTCGAAAGTCGTCTATCGACGAGACTAAGATTTTAATAGATTCACCCGAGTTGGCTGCTCGGATGTAATGGATTTTGTGCTCATTGCACAATGTCGAGACCTCAGTCCATTTACCCTTTTCCCGAAGGAAAACGGGTGGTGGGACCTTGGCCTTGACAGAAGTTGGGGCCGGAGCGGGTGTTGAAGACACCGGGGCAGCTGGCGTTGAAGACGCCGCAGGAAGTGTAGGGACGGGCGTCGAGGGCGCCGGGTCTTGTTTTGAACGCTTCTTAGAGCGCTTCTTAACAAGCGTAAAGGAGGGAGACTCAGGGCCAGTTGGGGTGGCGTCCGAGGATGACTCGGTCGCGGGTGCGCGTTTGCGTCGCGGAGGGGCGTCTACTTCGCACTCCATGTCACTGGGGGAAGGGGACGCTGGAGAGCCTAAGACCAGAGGGGTCTGGGGGACTGGGGTGGCCTGAGGGGCCATTGGTGGGATTAACGCCATGATATGCGGGATAAGAGAATCAAGGAAACGAAACTTATCAGCATTTATAAACATGCCTTCAGCATCGGTACTTTCAAGTAGCTTCTTCCTAATCTCATCAGAGCTTAGGGAAGCCATTGCGGAGGGGTTGGGGAGGGACAATATATGAACCTAACAACGATGACTAACTTCCTAAAAACCACCCTACACGCAGTAGGGCGGTTGAGGACGACGCGGATAACTTACTCGAGCACGGAACTTGAAGTCCTGAAACGACGAGACCCCGTCGACGAAGCTCACGTTCCACGAAGTACGGTTAACAGCCCACTGTCCGCCGTGAAAACGGCGTTAGAAACTTATTAGAAGTACGGTTAACGAGCCACTGTCCGCCGTGAAAACGGCGTTAGAAACTTAATACGGTATACAACTATGAAATTATATATTACGACAACAACCAGTGAAATTTGGGTGCTCAATTAGCGCGGGGGCTAAAAGAGCGGGAAGGCGTCTGCGATCGACGTGCGCTCGAGAACGCACGCAGACCGAGACTGACCACCAACTGTATGGCGACCCCAAAGTAAGTAGAGCTTGTGTTATGGATGACAGTACAGCGAAGTGGGGGGAACTCAGATTAAACATACATACCCATATAATATTTCCTAAAGTGTTCACGATTCATTGTATTAAATAAAACACTTGTTAACTGGATTTTATCTTGCTCAATTATATTTTTATATGTGAACCTATAGGTATTACGAGCTTGAACTTATAGTTCACCGAAAATATAAGTAAGTGAGTTCAATCTCGACACTGTTAGCTCAAGACCCTGAACGCTACGCCTGCAGACGCCTGACATCTTAGTCAGTCGTGACCACGGTGTGTGTAAAAGACATCCCCAGACTAACAGACCAACTGTATGGACCAAAAGAAAGCAGACCTTGTGTTATGGATACAGGGAACTGGAGGGAACCCAGTGTGAACATGCATATATAAAATTCAACAACCGTGGGCCGAGAACATACTTTTATGTTGGTCACACAAATGAATGCCCCTGCCAGGAATAGTCAAACCTGGAACTTCCGTCGTATAAGGCAGGGCTTTTCCCACTAACACTAATTGTCCGCCACCGTATATTTATTAGCTTAGATGACAAACAACTTGTTTCCAATTCTATTCATCAAAGACTTTTACCTTAACAATAATATAATTAATTTCATCCGAAAACGCTCTAACTAACGAACTGTAAATCTTCAGTAAACATATAGGATAATATAAATCAAAACCTCTATTCTGCTTGTCTTAGAAGTGGTAATTACCAAGATTACTACTATTGGGACTCGCTCTTCATTAATCAGTGGAAAACCAGCGATGCGAAATCGATAAACTTGTATGAATGACGTTAATGGATTAGTCCAGTGGCTCTCAAAGTGTTTTGTGAATAAAACCCTTGTCAAGCTTTACACGAGAACGAGTTAAGGTTTTAATAATCACGTCGCACAAATTAAAAAATACCTTGACCTGCGGCAATTTTTCACCCCTTGGTGATAGTGTGCCGATTCTAGAAAAATTATTTAACAGACAATGGATTTTTCCGTACCCTGGCAAGTGTGGGCATAATTTCATGACGGTCGGATCCGTAGTTCTGGCGGGAAAGCGTGAGAAAACAACAAACAAGTTCACTATCGGTATTAGGTTGGATATTATTTATTATCCGAAATTAAAGTTCTAGTTTTATGAAGTAAGTTTACTTAACACGCGTAACCATGGATATATGTAGATCGATTATAGATTCTCTGATTTATCCTTAAAAATTAAATAGTCTTTAAGCTTAAAATATCTGCAATGAAATCATTACGTTTCAGCTTACATTTTTAAGCATTTTATTGAGATTTAATTTTTTTACAATTTTTACAGTTATTATTATAATTTTAAGGATTACGTTTAAAGTTTGGGAATGTCTGAATTATCTATTCATCTTTAGGCTTAATTTGACTCTGTTTGCCAAAAGTACAGAAGTAGGGTTTTGCTTAGTTTCAAATTATATGATAGCGTCATATGGATGAATCACATATTGAAGATTGTAAAATTAAAAAACTTCTTAGCTCGTGAATAAGGTTTGGATTCTTATTTTTGAAACTCCTTATTTCTTAGTCGTGTTTAAGCGTGCAGAAAAGGGGACTATACGTTTTCCCGCTTTATATTTTTTATATTGATTCAAATTCAAATATTTATTTCTCAACATTGACAATGACTTGTTTTTATTGACGTCAATTAAAACTTGACTCTATCACCAGTTTGGAAAAACCTTCGTGAATAAGAACTGGTTAGAAACTTCACGGATTTTACGTAATGGATTGTATTAAGTAGCTGTTCCAAGTAAAAACCCCTAGAATTTTTTGCCTTAGATATTTTGGTGGGATTCTTACCTTACAATAGCAATTCTATGTAGACTTGACAAAGCGTAGTGATCATAAACCCGAAATAAACATACAATACAAAACTGCGTCATTAACCTACAACCATGGCCCGAGAATAAACAAGGAATCTCTCCTTTTCTTAGGAATTTCTCTACATCTTTTTAACCGTTGTACAGAGTTTTGATAGTGTTTATTGCACAAGTAGCATAGAATACATACATTTTTTTAATCGATTGAATTAGGAATTTTCTTGAAAATATTTTTTTAATAATAAAAATAATAAATCCCCAGACAAACACACCAACTGTATGGCCCCAAAGTAAGCGGAGCTTGTGTTATGGATGACCATACAGCGAACTGGAGGGTATCCCAGTATAAACATACATATATAAAAACAAACAACCATGACCCGAGAACAAACATCTGTGTTCATCACACAAACGAATGCCCCAGCCAGGACTCGAACCTTGGACCTGCGGCGTATGAGGCAAGGCTACTTACCAGTACACCACTCGGTCGTCAAATAATGCTGCTATATTTTTTACCCTTTCTGTAACCGGCAAGCACGCTTCATTTCAATATAGTCGTAAATATTATATTTTTCAATACTGTATGTGATTATTATATCGATTGATAATGTTAAGTTATTGGTAATGTAATATGTTTATTCTGGGTTCCCCCCCAAGTCACTGATTGTATAGCTTATCGAATGAAATATCCAATTGATCAGCTCACCCCAGCCATGTAGATATTACTTTTCATTTTCTTATTTAGCATTCAGTACTCTGACTTCAGTCTTATCCATGACTAATCAAATTCCTTTCATAAATCAAGCTAAATATTTCTCTGTTCTCATTTTAAACTGCCTGTTAATACCGGTAAATGATCGATTACTGCAGCTAGTAGCATTCTCAATCATTATTCAATCTTGTGCAGTTGCAAAAGTTACTGTATTTATGAAAGTGCAGGGTTCTTTCTGTAATGGCAGAAAAATCGTTGAGTTGCGAGGCATATGAGTGATTGATAAGTTATTAAAAGCTTGTACTTTTATACCTATTAGCTTTGAGAAGTAGAAAGTATCTATAAATCTATTAATAATTATGGGGTTTTGTGTAAGGATTTTCAATTCGCAGAACCTCCGAGTTCCTTTTAGGTAAAACCATATTTTTTGTTTAGGAATACATTCGCGGAAATGTATAAACCATATAAATTTAGTGATCCTTTTTCAATTCTATAGAAATGTTTTAAAAATTTAAATTTGTTATTTCATCAAATTCTAAAGCATTAACGTAACACTTAATTTCATTATATAAAATTTATAAAACATTACTCACTGTTTTGATGCTGTACACAGATTTAACGAAATCAACGACTTAGTTCTTTCTGAGTTTCAGTTACCAACCTACCGTTACTTAGGAATATGGTAATTACTTCTATACAAGACTAATTGTATATTTTTTTCCCTACAATATTTATTTAAATATAAACTCGTACTTTTTTGCTTATCAGCGATGCAGGATTTTTATGTAAGAAACAGAAAACAATGAAAATTCTATCAGATTTCTTTTCAAAGTTGTCTCAAATTTCACATTTTACCATGCAAATACCTCAAAAGAATAACTAAAATCTACAAGAGCTTTTGATAGATTAATTAATAACTTAATGGACCCAAGTAAGCAAATGAAACTAAGCTATTAATACAACAGCTAGCTACACCACTCCATTTTGTTTCGGTTTCACGCAATTAATGCACAGACCGATCCATAGGTCACTCAACGAGGCGTGGTCATAGCATAACATTACATTAGCAAAAGCTTTAACATCACACATTTTTGATTAAAATAAATCATGCTTACACGAAAACTTTTTCTTTCCAATAACATTTGTAATCCAAAGGAAATGTTCGAAAAGCTTATAAAAGCGAATAAAACGAGCCTCTAATACAGATGCGTCACGCGAGTTTGCGTGACGCGGCTACGGCAGCGAACCGTGTTGCAAACGTAGTTTGTGACTTTTATTGTATGTTATCTGTAATACATTTATCTTAATGTATTTCTTAAAGTAATCGAATGTACGAATGTAGTTTGAGCTAATGCTAGAGGTAAGTATAAGTTCATTTAACCTTTTTGTATGTAGGTTTAATTAAACTCATACATTTGAACGATGAACATATATTTTTGTGTATGCGGTGCTTTCCCAGTTATCAGTAATGTGAGAGTTTAGAAGTTTCAATTACCAGCTGCAGCGAAAAGGGCACTAATTTTTTTTAAAAATTGTCTACGAAGTAATTTTCTTTTTCATTTTCTGTATACGTATCTCTATAATGAGAATTCTGCGCTATTTCTTCTGTTAAAAAAAATACTAAACACCCAAGAGAACTGGACGTAAAAACGGAATGCATCTTTCCCATTCAATAATTCACTAATAAACAAAGCAAGCCATATATAGCCATGCGGAATAATTTGATACATGCAGTTCAGTAATTTATTCAGGTAAACAAATATTGGCAAAAAATACCGAAAAACAAAAGAATGTATCCGAAATACGTGACGTCACGTTTAACAGACGTCTAGTTGGCTTGGTCAGTCATGTTAAGTGACACGCGATTGTAGAAGATTTCTTCATTTGGCTGGGAAAGTTGCTCAGAAATATGGTCGGAGACCATGTGCAATTTTTCTGAACGGTACGAACGTAACGAAGTCACCCGATATTAAAAAATTACAATAAACCTATTGTTTTTGTTGTAATTTAGAGTGCGCTATTTGATCAAATACGGCGTACCTAGAAAAAATTGTGTAGTTATAATTTTTTGTTGGGTATAGTTTTATACACTGGTTACGTACCCATACTAGGCTTGCCATAGCATGAGAATTTCCAACTAAAATAAGTACTGGAGCTGTACACGTCAGTATTGACTCGAGGCTAAAGTAGCGATCTAGCGATTGCCGTTTTAACATCTTATGCAAATATATCTGGAGGCTTGAAGTTTGCCATAGATTAGCTAACTTGAGGATCTGGTATTATTAAACACTTTAGGGGAATAACTATGTTGTAAGGTTATGTTGGCCTTAGTCAAGTTCCTTGCTGTTTTTCTACAAGATCCGATTTTAAATTTGCTGGTAGCATTTTCATTTTTTTTTTGAGTCATAGATTCATAAGCAATTAGGCCTAAGTAAATATTTATTTAACGATGCGATACTTAGGATTGTTACTATTTGAGAACTTCAAAATAATTCATAAATCTTTCCATAATATAAAAACTGTCGATTGATAACAGTTCGATGATATGAAATATGAATTATCGAGAATTGCAATAACCCGCAATTGTTCAAAATGTCGTTCACCCTTCAAATTCTTAAAATTAAAAATAAATATAATGTCTTTTGTATAAATTTCTATACATACGACCAATTTGTGTAACTAACTCACACAACATATGCCCACCAAGAGACTGTAAAAATGTTTGTTAAAAAAAAACAAACAAACAAACAACCACATCCACCGTGGAACACACAGATCGGGACTATCGGGAGACATTAAGAAACCAGTGGCGGCGCCTCTTCTTCTGTTTATCTTTGAATATTTTTGCAGATATTTTATAGAGTGATCTTAACAGTATATTGCTTGCTCACTCACTCGCAAGATAAGTGTTGAGTGAGACATTTGGACCCGTGTTCAAAGCAAAGAGTTAAAGCCCACTGGATATGCAACCGTACGGTAATTAACGTTTTATAGCGGACCCACTTGTTTTTTCCATAATTCACACTTTTCTTTCTTCCTGAATCTCAAATATTCTAGAGCTGAATATTTGAAGAAAATATTATTATACATTTCAAAAAATACATGTGCACATCATTACAAAATACTTACGTTCTTATCTTGGTCTGGTCATATCTAATAGGTCACAATAATAAAATCTATTACAGACCAAAATAAAAGAGATCATTGATATAAAAAATCTCAGCAATTTTTACACTTGTGTTTATAGGTTAGATATTATTGTAAACATAAAGTTAGAAATCGGTTTTCCTGAATTTTTACTGTTGTATTAAACGACAGTTGTACAAACGAAGATTGATGATATTAATCCTGCCTATTCAATCCCCGTTTGCAATATGACTTTAGAACAAATGCGAGCTTCTCAACATTGAAGTTGATTGTACACCGTACTGTGTACATGAACATACTTGAAGTGTTTATCAATCAATTTAATTTAATATAATCATAATAAATCCCCAGCAAATACACCAACTGTGTGACCCTACAGTGAACTGGGGGGGGGGGGGGAAACCAGAATAAAAATTCATATATAAACAACCATGAATTATATGAACAAACCCATGTGTTCATCAGCCATTTGGTTCATTTGAACGCCCCGGCCAGGACATGAACAAACACTTTTACATCTGCCGATTCCAGTAATCACAAGCCTACGTTTACAATCTTATACTAGATTATGCCTTCATTTGCATTTAATTACAGCGTCTCTGAGCTTGTTCTACGTCGTAAACTGTTCACTATAGACCAAGTTAGTAACGAACGCTTTGGATTATGTCACTCATTAAATACTACCAATTATAATTCATAGAAATTCAACTGCATGTTTGTTTTGAAGAGACTGTAATAGACTTTTTGTGGTGCTTTTTTTATGTAATGTAATTTGAGAATTTGGGATATGTAAAAACTCGCAATAAAAGAGTTGCTTGGTTTTATGGTTGTGATATGTATATACGGGGTGTCCCAAAAAATAGAGTCAAGCAGGAGTCCGTGGGCTAGAAGGATCACATAGGTCCATCCGTGTAGCTACAGCCTCCGTGGGAATATCTGTTGGGCTCTGGGTAATATGCAATTCAACAGTTTTAGAGATCCTAATTTATAAATGAATAAAGAAACGAACTTTTCGTTGTGAAATTATTGCCGTTCTTAAAAGAGAGGGTTTGGAAGAGCTTAGGCCTGTTTATGTAGAAAAATACGTTTGGGTTTTTTAAGTATAATGAATAGGCTCGTCTTGGAAAAGCAGGAAGATCCTCGTCTTCACTTTTCATCAGGTGACATGGAGAAAAACAAACACACCACCCGTCGCTTTCGTTGACCAAACTCACATCGATTTTTGGAACAAACCTTTCAGATCACGTCAATTCAGCATCTAAGTTTGTTCTCATAATTTAAAAAATGTGGATTTTATATTTACTTATTTTGGTATAAATTTATTAAATGCACTCGTCTTTTTTTAATCCTCTAAGTATCGATAACCTTATATAAGAGTGCAGACGTCTTTTTTGACTGAAACTGTTTATAATATATATGGCCCTATCTTTGGGGTTTTTAAAATTTTACCGGACTTTGCGCTGACGGCGTTCAGCCGGATCTTAAACTACTCCCACATACAAAACGCCTAAGGGTGCCCGAGAGGGCACAGACACGTTGTATATTGAAACTACCACTGGTTCGGTCATCTACTGCCAAAGAACCAGCAAGAAACTCAGTAGGAATGCGTACGACGCGTTAGGCCCAACGGTGGGAGCACAGTACAGACGCCCCGAACGTCTAGATGAGAGTAAATCAAAATAGAAAACGTCCTGAACTCTTGAAAACTAATTTCAAAGGCATAGCTGCCACTACCCATAAGACCGTCGACAGAAAATATTGTTTGCACGTGTTTCAAAGAAACTTTTCTACTAAGTTCAGTACAAAAATAGATGTTCAAAATTAGGTGAAAACGTTCCAAAAGTTTGCCTGATTCCCGGATTCTACTTGTGACCTATTAACACTATAAATAGAACCACTAACGAGCCGGCCGATGATGCCCCGATGTGCTTGTGTCACCACTCGTAAATACAAACCAATTTATGACTCATAAATAAGATCTTTGTTGTGTTTCCAGAAATAAAATCACCTAATGTTTGATGTAGACTAAATAAACTAATAAAATTCCATTCGTTGTTTTACCTTTTGATTAAGTGATGGCTGGGCTTTAGGAAAAATATGTGATAAACGAAACTTGGAATACATTTCAAGTGTTTGAATGCGGTGACGATGACAATAAACGAAGAATTAGCTGTACAAACAATTCACGATAGCGACAACCTTAATAAAACCACACCAGCGGAACCCAACTACGGGGTGGTATTAGGTAATTTATAGTCCATCAGGCTTGCGTATTTAGGATACTGCTGCAGACTTTTTACATCAATACCTTCGAAATCATTGTTAAGGGTTGTGGGTTTCATTACGACGTTTTCCTTCACCGTTATAGCAGTCAGCTTTATGAATCCAGATTCAAATTTTTATTTCTCAACATTTAAAATTACTTGTTCTTATTGACGTCAAATAAAGTATGACTCTACCACCAGTTAGGAAAAACCTTCGTGAAGAAGAACTGGCAAGAAACTTCACGGGTATAATTTTTTCAAAATAAATGTTTAATGTCTCTTTATGTGGATACAAAATTATTATTATTTGCATCTGTTAGCTCGGCAAGTCTCTTCCCCCAATTATGTAAACGACGAACACTCTCAAACGGCACCCGTTCACGAGTTAACGCGGGATCTAGCCATCGCCCTCCTCAACCATATTAGAGGGAAGTGTACTTAAGTTGCAAAAACTCATTGGTACATTCAGCAGTCCGAACCCGGGTCGAACCCGGCACCTCAAGATGGAGAAATCAGCGCCTCATCCACTGCGGCACCGATGCTACCACAATTTAATGCTGCAACATAAACTACAGGGTTCAGCCTTTGCAGCTGCCTTGGTCGATCACAAAACCGACATTGTATAAAAATAACACAATGCACGTAACGGTCTATGTCAATAAATATTTAAAATGGAAATAGTTAGTGTATAATAATTTAAAAATATCTGTTTACTCATAGTTGAGAGCCTAAATTAAAAATTAAAATATTATTAACAAAACAAAACTTGTCAAAGGTCAGTTAACGTTTTTTTTTAATCCTCACACAATGACAACAACTGTATGGCCCCAAAGTAAGCAGATATTGTGTTATGGATGACCATACAGCGAACTGGGGGGATCCCACAATAAACATACATACATAAATATCAACTACCATGACCCGAGAACAAACATTTATTTTCATTACACATATGAAGGCCCCGGCCAAGACTCGAACCTGGGACCTCCGGCGTATGAGGCAGTGCAACTAATCACTACGCTACTCGGTAGTCGTATTATCATAAGATATACAGAAGGCACAAAATATCACATGCGTATGCGCCCTTTTCTAATGATCTATTATAATAAATCTTCAAACACACCACCTGTATGGCTCCATAGTAAGCAGAGCTTGTGTTATGGATGACCGTCCAGCGAACCCAGAATAAAAATAAGTGTGTTCATCACACAAATAAATGTCCCGACCAGGACTCGAACTTGAGATATCCGGCGTATGAGGCAGGGCTATTCCTACTACACCACTCGGCCGTCAATGTAATACCAATTTAGAGATAAATTTATTGCGCAAAACTGCAATAATAACGGGATATTGTATCCTAAAGTAAGCCACTATAAAAGCCATTAAATCTGAATAAAAATGTACCTAATAAAATGCTAATCTACGATTACAAAGTAGCCCAGAAAGTATATTTCAGTATTAGTATGAAACGACCTTGTCCAGATTCACTTCTCAAACCAAATCAGAACCTACGATAAAAAATCCTTAACAAACGAAGTCAATAACACTCCCCTCAACACACTTTAAAAATATTTTAAAACCGATCAAAGCATCGATCCCACCAGTTCAGTCATAAATATAACCTTATTTTACACTTTTACTAATAAACAAGGCATCATCGACAAAAAGTTCTTACCCCATACCTAGCCATTAGAGGCGTATTTGTTTATCACAATACCATAATATTTTACACTGTGTCGTGTAAACACATTAGCGGGTTACGTGTATTGTATAGAGTAGCTGCGGTTTAGAGAGTGCATTTCGTTCGATGGGAGATTGTTGATTTGAGTAAATGCTGTAAGAAAAAGAATTATTGATATACAAGTTCTTTAACGGTAAATAAGTTCAAATCAAATCAAACCATTTATTTATTCATAATCAAAGGTGGTAAACAGTTTAATAATGAGTACAGCTATGATTCGCCGAAGTAGAATTTAAATTTTATACAATGCATATTATTATTGCTCATGTCAAGACAGAAAGAAACAAGGAATAAACATCAATTGGTAATCAGATTTAAAAATATAACAAAAATAGAGCAACAATTAAATAATTGACGTTTATTCCTTGTTTCTTTTTGTCTTGACATGAGCAATAATAATATGTATTGTATAAAATTTAGATACATTTAACAGACATTATTAGAATTTCAAATATGTAATTTCATTTGCTACTTCGGCGAATCATAGCTGTACTCATTATTAAACTGTTTACCACGTTAGTTAAAAATAAAAGAATAGTACCATTATTTACATGTCATGTCTTGAAAAAAAAAATTATATTATAATATGCCTTTTCAGCAAGGAAACCATTTAATGCAGAATTAAATAAGTTGTCGTTTGTTATTGATCTTATGGACTTTGGAATTTTATTGTAAACCTTTGGTGCCATGCTGTTGATGCTAACTCTTTGTAGTAGAGTTGTACGTGCCCTCACGACGACTACCTATTGGGTTTGCTTCAAAGTAGTGGGAGTTTTTTCTAACAAAATTAGCAATTTAGCTTAAATAAATTGAAGGTATTGTCAATATTTTGTACTTTCTAAAATACGGTTTACAGGAGTCATCCTGCTTTAAGCCAAACATTGACCTAAGACACCGCAAGTTAGATAAATTTTGAAATATTTTTTTACGATTTAATTATTTTGAAAAACCGTTTTCGGTGTTTCATTTGGATAAAAAATTGGTACTATGAATAAGAATCGTAATCAGAATGAATGAGTTAAAAACTTACTATCAAATAATTTGAAACTTACAATTACATTTATGATACAGATAGACAAAAAAAAAATAAAAGTCAAATCAATTAATTATTCATTTTAGGTTAAAAAGCCATGTACCAATAATTTACTAAGCGTAATAATTTTTTGACTATTGAAATATGCAAAAACTTCACAATTGTAATTAATGCATGAATGTAAATCATAAAAAAATATTAATTGCTCTCTCTGTTCATGCATACCCTGTAAACAAATGGACTGCTTTAGTTATTAAGCCTCTTACATTATCCTATAAGAACATAGCGTGACCTAAATTCAACCTTTTGATCTCCTATGGTTTGAAATAAGTCAGGTTTTTTTTAGACACGTGGGTGGCATAGCCTCTAGAAAAGTAAGCCGATTGTGTGCTTTATTGAGTAAAATCGATGTTTTCCCGGTTTATCTGATAAAATATGTATAGTATTTTTTGGAATTTCGCTTTTCAGTGTACTCAAAGTATATTTGTTTTGTGCGAATTCTTGAAAGGTAACGCAAACAATGTTTGGAGCTTACGCTTGGAGCTTAGCGAACTTAGCACTCACATTATTGGGAACGCAAAGAAGTTTAAAATTTAATGCCACAAAGACAACCCCCACTGAGTATCAATCAATGAATTTTTACTTTCGTAGTAACAAATGTATACCTCATTTTTATATGCTCGATGAAGCGTTCCAATCTTCGTATATTTCAAGAAAAATCGTGAACGACGGCAAACCAGGGAAATCTTTTCCATTTTTTTCACTCTGAAACATGATGAAATTAAAAATGAATGCAGGTATTTTTCCTTTTTGTTATCAAAAATGTACAGTCGGGCATAAATTTGGTGTATGAACTTAAGGGTGAAATTCATTTGCACTTCATAACGAACAAGGTTGATTTTGCCTTGTATATAAAGTACCGGATGGGTGGAGGTTTGTTAGAAGTTTACGCTACTGAATTAATGAACACTTTTATTAATTTCACTTTTCATAAAATTACATTTATATTATATCAATGCCATTGAGGACACTGCCAATAATGATCATATTCTGATAGTGTATGTCTCAACTTTCAACTCAAGCTATTTAGGTTACACAGGAAGTTTTGTCAAAAGTGAGAGAACACTTTCTTGGGCGACTGTATAACGCACTTATACTATTTGAACCAAAATAATGATTGAGAAATTAAGTTACTGAAATATTTAACTGTAAAATAAATAAAAATCTTTGTGGTTTTATAAAATATCATAAAATACGCCAACAAAACACACAGGAACGTTCGATCCATGTTTTGAATAGAACTAAAATCAAATTAATATGATATATCTTAAACACTTATTGTTTAACTACATATGGGTTGCAAAATTTTATTGTTAAGAATCCTAAAAAAGCAGTAATTTTTCAGAGAAGCTTAAAAAATAATTTATCAATTTAGTTAGAAAGAATTGATGCTTAGAATTGATATTTTCGAATTCAGCAGCCTTTTAATTTAGTCCCATTCCCGGGCGTGGGAAACTTATTTTCAAATCTCTTTAATACAGCGCTTTTCTTTTATTAATAAAAATAGAGATAGCAATTTTCATACAGACTATATTGCCTGATTTTTATCTTGCACCACATATAGATAGAAGATGCGACAATACCCGATTTGGCTTAGTAAGTGCACTTTAGCTAGAACAAAAGCATACGATACCAATGCCGAGTTAAAGATATTTTCGATTCACTTAGCTCTCCAAGTCTATTCTCTTTAGAGCATCAGAATAGGCGAAATGTCTATCCTAAAGGGTCTTCTTCGATCGAGTACCTACTTATCGAAGTAAAGTGACATTTAATTCCCATTTCACATATATTTTTACGTAGGTACAAAAATGTAAAGTAGGGAGAGTAAATATTGCAACTTTTAAGAATGTTAATTGTATGTTACTTATAATAACAATAATAATTATATTTATAAATTCAAAAAAATCTTACAACATTTATATTACCATTTAATAATATTTGACAAAGTTATAACATGATTATACAATTATAAGAACTAAAGAATACATCATGTTCAAACATGAATATTTCATTATCACTTATGTTCACAAAATTTCAGTTTACGTAATTCTGTGTATGAAACTTAAAATATTCTCCGCAGATTGGCCCGTTTATTTTTTTTTAAATTAGTAATTAGCAGGCGTTTGTCTTCCATCTCACCTGATGAAAAGTGACGATGAAGACGAGGATCATACACGCCTGTCCAAGAGGTACCTATTCACTCTACAAAAAAGTAAAAAAAAAAGTTAATTGTTTTTTTTTTAGCCAGAAAAGCAAACCAAACCGCAAATAAGATGTAAATAACAACACATTTTTTCATTGACTGATGAACCAAATACCCAAGCAAATAATCAAAATAAAACATCCCCTGAGAATTTGTTCGAATTTTTACATTTGTTCGGATGACAAGCTCGTCAATTGGAACAGTAATTAAATAATTTGCGATCAATTGAACGATTGCCGCTTCACAAAATACAACTTTTATTTTAAAAGGACTCACATAAATTGATGAATTTTACTAATGTTTTGGTTTAATCCTCGGACAATTGCACTAACTGTACGGCCCCAAAGTAAGCAGAGCTTGTGTTATGGATATGAACCCAGAATAAACATGAGTAAACAAACATGATCCTGTCATTAACTTTCACAACGCCGTTTTTACGACGATTGGTTGGTTCGTAATCCGTTCTACTTCGCACGAGAGCTATGTCGACGGGATTCGCCGTTCCAGGTGTTGCTTCGTTGTGTAAGTTCGTCGTGCTCAAGACATCGAGAACAGGTGGATACGTATAACGGTGCCAACGAAGCCTGTTGAGCGTTGACCCGGTGCGCTTTATTGGCCCTTCAAGCCGTAAGAAACCTGAAGTCCCGATCCCAGTGCACTGCGCCTTGCCCAGGGTGACGGAAAAGTGCTGCCCGAATGAGGGGCTCCACTCCTCGTCATCCCCAACCCCCTACCGCGGGTAGGGAGGTTTAGGAAGTTAGTCTTCGTTGTTAGGATTTGGTTAGGGGTTAGGGGTTAGGATTGTCTCTCCCCCCCGCCCGCCGCAATGGATTCACTACTTTCCCCGGAATGTATGAATCAATTAGCCAAAGGCCTTGCCACTTCAGCCTCTCCCTGCGACACTAATACACTATACTCAGTGATTAGCGCTCTTAAACCCCAAATCGCCACCTTTATGAGCCTACCGGCCCCTCACGCCACCAACCCTCCTCAGACCTCTCTGGTTTTAGGCCCTCCCGCGTCCCCCTCCTCCAGTGACATGGAGTGTGAAGTATATGCCCCTTCGCGCCGCAAGCGCACCGCTCCCAAGAGCGCACCCGCGACCGAGTCATCTTCAGACGCCACCCCAACTGGCTCTGAGCCTCCATCATTCACCCTTGTCAAGAAGCGCTTCAAGACGCGCTCTAAACAAGCTCCGGCGTCCTCAACGCCCGCCCCGGTGTCTTCAACACCCTCCGCGGCGTCTACAACGCCAGCTGCCCCGGTGCCTTCAACACCCGCCCCGGCCCCACTGATGTCACTCAAAGTGACTCCACCCCCTACCTCGGCTTCAGTCCCACCGCCTGTATTCCTTCGGGAAAAGGGAAATGGACCGAGGTATCGAACTTGTGCAGAGAGCATAAGATCCTCTACACCCGAGTGACCAACTCGGGTGAATCCATGAAAATCTCAGTCTCGTCGTTAGACGATTTCCGCGCTTCACCGGGTGCTGCCCAGAACGGCCCCCAACTCATGTCTCTTTGAGCACCTTCAGTGCAACTTTGTCAAGTGACACATGACGGGTCTCCGCCAGCGCACCCACTTCCTAACACTAAAATATTGCCACAGCCAACAAGGTGGTTTTTAGTGGGTAGGTGCCATTCTGGTGAGTCCCACATCACCCCCGCAGGGCTTGATCCTTGGTTCTCGTATGAGTTCAGACTACCACCACTGGTGCAGTTCGGCCATCAAATTTTAATTTGCCCTATTATGTTTGAGTTACTGCTGGACCGTATCAGTGCAAGTTGAATTAGATTTCAGCCAAAATTCCTGTATGGTCGGAAAATTTATCCACATATTTCTGACCTAGGTTTACCTTGATTAAGGCATGAGCCAGGCATGAGTTAATTTTCGTAAGATTCGATACTTAAACCTCAAGTAACCGAGACAGAATCGACTAAATAAAACATTCGCAACTGGATTCACCTCTCCAACCCACTCACCGCAACAAAGGGTATCTTTTTAAAGAATCCCACACCTAATAAAAGCATCGATTCCATCTGTCTCGGAATGAGTAAAAAGAATCTGGAATCAGTGCAGTCACCCGGTTCCGGAGCGGGACGTGAGTGGCATGGTCTTTTTGGATTAGGTAGTGTGGAACAAGTTGAGAGAAGAAAGTATAATGATTTTTAATTTATCAGTAAATTTTTTAAATTGGTAATCGAATTCTTTTGCTGTTATAAAAGAACAACAAAGTGGCGAGATAAAATACGTAAACAATCTGACCGTTACAATGCGTCAACGAATGATTATACATCTGTCATTATTTCTTGTAGTTGTTGCTTGATCTGTAGTACAAGAAATCTGTCGGTAAGTTTGAAAGATGCTTTCAAAGTCCATGAATGTCTGAAAGATTGTTTACACTCCTTACCTCGTTTCATTGGCTTTACCTTAGCTAAAGTTCATAATACAGCGACTTCTCAAAATAACCCTTATTTATTTGATAATGCTTTAAACAATATTATCAAGATTTTTCAATGGCAAGAGATGATGAAGCTGTTTCAAGACCCTCCACGAGTACCTATTTTAAATGACATATATATATATATATATATATATATATATATATATATATATATATATATATATGTCATTCACGCTATCAATTTTACTATTGACAATTTCCTTGTTCCTGTAGCTTTCTTCTCTATGGTGTAACAGTTTTCAATAGGTATTTTATCTTGGCAAACACCGTATATAACACCCTTTATTGTGTTTTGAAAATTTTGTGTATAGAAACTCATAAGTGCGTAATATCTTGACCTTGATGCTTTATTAACTTTATGCTCAATCGTTCTCACGTTATGAATTATAGTTATATAAAAAATAGTTATGCGTTATTTCCGAGTATTAAAAATGATTTACTAGAAAATTTAACATTACTTCCAAAAATCCAACAGAAGTTTTGGGCTGGGGCCCTAACAAGATCTTTGTTTGATTTAACCTAGCCGCGCTTAGTTTCGTTCGCGTATTCTTCAAAAACTGTTTTTGTGAACACCTGACAATGTGTATGCAAAATTTTAACACAAGTTTTGACTGCGTAGGCTAAGTGTCAGCGCTTAAAAACAAATAAATTTAACTCTCTGCTTGATTTAGAGCCAAACGTTAGGTAAATTTGGGTAGACAATTTTTATTACAATGAATTTTCTCTGAAACCAAACTTTTCTTTACACACACAGCTTTATGACAAGTAGTTACGTCAAAAGTTCCTATTTCAACACAATTCCTATCCGAACCCACTCGATAGTATATTTCAAATCCGACCAAGCCACCTGGGAGTTTTTTCAGTCGGTATCATTCATATGCTAATGTTAACTGAATATTTAGTTCCGATCGATTGCTTTCCCCGTCTGAGCAGTGGTCAATGGGGAAAAATCTTTAGAATTCAATAAGGAGATTTTTACAGTTTATTCTGTACTTTGAAAAGGTTGGGAGACTGTCAGTAAAAGGAGACTTTGATGTTATGATTCTTTCAGGAGATAATATATTGGGTTTATTTTTGTTATGGTATATTGGATTTTGAAAAGTGTTTGATATTTTATTAAAGTATAAATGAGTTGTATTTTTGATTATCGGTGCAGGTGTTGAAACAGTAGTTAAATCAAACGAGAAGTTATAATTTTAAAATTATTGTAATTTTGTGTGATTAATTACAGCAACAGCACTAGACTGCTGAAGTTATTTCCCCCTATGATTCCCGTTTCCTCAATTACTCTCAAAACTTATAAAATTAATGACACAATAAAAGCGTGCATAAGAAATACATACATATATACGTTCAAAAGAAAAACATCCTTCTGAAAGTAGTATAAAAATTCAAATAGATTTTCGCACCTGAAGATCTTTGTTTAAAATACAGGACTAACCATAACAGGTATATATATATGGCTAAATCAAATTTCCATTTCTTTATTTCCTCAATGACAGTTCTAATTTGATATAATGCTCTTTAGCTCCATCCAATAGCTCCATCCCTATCAGTTTCTCCGACTCTGGTATTATATAACCTTGTACGTGTGTAAACGTCATACTTTTATAAAATCATTCATACATAATGTGAAAAAAACGCTCGCACAAGGTCACACGGGAGCTGTCATCGAGAAAATAAAGAAATGGAAATGGTATATTTAATAATAATAATAGTATAGTTATACAATAAATAAAAAGAAGTTATAAACAAGAATTTTCCTTTCAATATAATACATTCTTACTTTGATGATATCAAGACACAACTCCTCAAGTTTTCGCAACAACTGCACTGAAAACAAATCACTTACCCTGGTTATCAGTTAGTAGAATTAGGGCATCCAATCAAAGGCTTGCGACCTCAAAGGCGCTAATAAACAATGGATTAGGAAACTTAGTACCTAAAGGATATAGTTCAAGTTAGTTTGGCTTATAACTGAGATAGATACAGGCAATTTTGAGATGAGCTCTGAACGCCTTAGGTCAGAGATATCAGCCTAACCGAGTAATTGAATATTGGTGCTCAAACAGATCTGACCCAAATATGACAAGACGTGCTTTCTACTACCTACATATATCTAAATTTAAATATTTGTAAAAATATATTTAAACATTTCTTTTAAATAATTTTTTACTCAAGTTTAAAATTATTAATATAGTGTATTTTAATGTAATTGTGGTATACTTATTTGAATGGGATTTTATGAATGAAGAATTCAGAAAAATCTTTAATAAAATAAAATAAATAAATAATAATAAACCTTGGTCTGACCACTCAATTTGAAACAGTAAATATTTTAAATAAAAAGCTTAAAAAGCTTGTTTATTACTCGTAGACACAAATTTTTATTTCCAGTTCAGTAAAATGAAGACACTTTTGGATATCGATTTCTCTGTGCAGTATGATTTTGTTTTTAGTTGCAAGAACTTGTTAAAAATGTCACAAGCAATAATCATGATTTACAAAATGGCAACACATTTGGCAACCATTTAACACTTCGATCGCTAACAAGAATGCAGGCAATGAATCGGTTGCATACGTTTTACCAAACGTTTCAGTAAGTTTAGGTTTTTATTCCGCCGGCTTTTTTTCTTCTCGGTTAATTATGATGAAATAAAATATTTTGATTTTTGTTTTAAAAGAGGGCAAAAAGCATGACAATCAAAATCATTTTTAAAGTATTGCAATGTTTTAGGTTTTTGAATTATTTAACTTTTTGTAAATAGTACAAGTTGTAAATAAAAAAAAAGTAAATCTTAGCCCTGTAAGTTACGTGGTTGAGGAAACACATTTTTAAATACGACCCATTTTGCGGAGTGTCTATCCCGAATGGTTCGCCAGACTTCTGTGCATGACGTCAACATTATCGCTAATAAAGATAAATTGAATGTACTTCTCAATTTAAAATCTGCTCTGCGAGTCTCACGAACATGGCTTTTGTAGGTTTGGAATATCATATCAGAATCAAGCAGTACTATTTTATGACACAGCTTTGACTTATGACATAATTACTCTGTCACTGATAATGACACAATTAACATCTACATTTATTGCGATAAAAAAGGCCAAGGTAGACTATAGCAGGTAGAGACCATGGTAGACAAAGTAACCAGATCGACTCAAAATTACCTCACCCAAGATGAATTTACACAAGTAGCTGTCGAATCTCACATCATCAATGACAGACAAGAAAAGCGCGTGTCCAATTTCTATTGAAAAAAATTATAATGTGCCTTAACAAACATTTTAAAATACTTTTTTATAAATATATAGAGTATGTACGGATATTATTGTTTAAAATTAAATAGTGTAACCAAGTCTTACAATGTTTTTTCTGGCATAAAACTATACGGATTCCTTTTGATGAAATGAGTACAACCGTTTAACCACCACTAAATTATATTGTTTACCTTCTTAATTTCAAATCCTTCAAAAGCAATTTCACAGTTACTGTTACATTGCTTTTAAATCTTGTTAAGATAATCAGCATCGATACAAATCTTTTGATGTATATCATTTCTGATCCGCGGATATATTCCTTTATTCAGTAAACAGTTATTTCAGCAAACAAAATCAAAAGGACAACACTGAGTACATTCCTATAACCAAAATCACTAAAGAACAATTATTAAATTATCTGAAGCGATCTCAGAAAATCCAGAACTCACGACAGGAAAACATTTAAAATATTCATTGGTTTTGTAATTAAATCAACTGCGGCATTTTAAATACAAAGTTCATTAACGTTTTCGATGGAATATAAATTGAACCCTAAATTGATACTCCGATAAAACATCAATTATGATAACGAAACGCTAGCGAATTTTGTCGATAAGTCAAAGACTGATAGTTAATGCTAAACTCATTTCATGAGTACCACATTGCATAAGAATATCATCAAATTTAATCTGGGGTTAAATAAAAATGAAATTAAAAATAGCGCTCTTATTGTCAATTTTAGGTTCAGTGTCTTCGCTAAAAGATTACAATGGATATAAAGTGTTTAAAGTGCAACCTAAAACTAATGATGAGTTAGAAATTGTCAAAAACTTGAAAGGAGTGGAGTTGTGGGACGATCATGTGATCGTAGGACAAGACGTAAAGATAATGATGTCTCCACAAAAAGAAGAACGATTCCTGGCAATTATGAAAACAAACAATATTGAAGCTACGCAAGTTATATCCGATCTACAACAGTCAGTAAAATAGAATTGTTTTATAGCTAAATCACAATAAGACTATTTTAAATCTTTACAATTTTTACTATCTAGACCAATTAATAATTTTTTTTTAATTTTTAACAAGCGGATGCTAAGATTATCATTAATCATAAATTGTAGATTTATTTCAAAACAAGTTTACAAATGCGTTTGTCCAAAAAAAATTATAAATAAAGCATACTTTTATATTTATAAAACTTAATTAATTCAAAAATAAATCAGTAAAATATTAAAATCAATTACAGAGTTATCCACGAACAAATGAAACCAAACCGAGCGCATCCACGGAACACCTTCCAACATTTATCCTATGACTGGACCAGTTATCACAACTTAGAAGAGATTAATGCATGGTTAGATGAATTAGCAGAACATTACCCAGAAATCATCACACCTGTTGTCATGGGAAAATCTCTGGAAGAAAGAGAAATCCGAGGAGTTATACTAGACTATCATCCTGACAGATCGAACAAGAAAGTGGCAATGATTGAAGGTGCTATACATGCAAGAGAATGGATATCAACAGCAGCTATTACCTGGATTTTAAAAGAATTTTTGACCAGTACTGACCCTGAAGTTCGACTTCTTGCAGAGGAATTCGAATGGCATATATTTCCAGTCGTGAATCCTGATGGATATACTTATACTTTTACTCATGTGAGTAGTTTTTGCTCCTTTTGATTTCTTGGTTGTTGTATTCAAGACGTTGTTCAGAACCTCTTAGTATTAGCGGTAGTGGCCCTCTGCTTTCTAATTTAGACGCCCAAAGTTTGTGTTTTAGCAGTCTACTTCGAGCCATAGAGTGTCAGTAGCGCAGTGGCTTCTGGACCTGATGGTCCCGTGCTCGACCTCAGTGTCTGCCTAAATAAATAAATTAATATACAACTTATATGCATTAGGCCAACTGCTCTGACGGTAAAGACAACATTCGTGAAAAAGCCTTCGTAGGTACCTCAGGAATTATTTTGAAGGTATTTTCAACAGTTTGTCAACACGTAGCGACCTAAGATACTTAAAGAAGCAGTGGATACCTTCTCTTGCCAGGCACCTTTTTAACTCAGCACTAACCATATCCAAACGTTGAATAAAAAAGTCACTCTAAACAACCATGATAAAAACAATCTATTAAAATTAGAAATACAAAAATGTTGATTAAACGTTGTGTATGTTTTTGATCTAGGACCGTATGTGGAGGAAAAATAGAAGAACTGATCACTTGACGTCGTGCGCGTCTTGGGAAGTAGATGATGATAGAAGCATTGGAGTAGATCTGAATAGGAACTTCGACTATCTTTGGAACTGTAAGTTTATTTTGAACCTTCAGGATTAAGATGTTTAGAGCTTAAGCATAGATACTATTTCAATGTGCTTAATGTCAAAGTTAATATTATGAGGTTCAAAAGACCTTCGTGAAGCAGAATTGGTAAGAAACTCCATGGGAGTCGTGCTCTTTATCAATTTATAAAGTACTTCATATCTTTCCAAAATAAATGCTTACCAAAAAGAAGTTATAGAATTTTGGAATCCTACCGTAGTGGTTGGTTCAAATTGTTTGTACGCGTACTCTGTGTGTGAGTGTGCTTGTTAATGTGCAACTTAATGTTGTATGGGAGCCTGGTAGCCGTCATCTTGTCATACCATATACTCGTCGCCTTGGTGTGCGTGTACTTAGTAAATTTTTGTCACGTACATACAGTCACTGTGTACAATTATAACAGCGGATACTGCGTTGAATGGCATTTACAAAATCTCTGTCTAAAAGAACGAACCACTCATCCCTCTGAGTAACAGGCATTTTAATATTTAATGCTTCCGAGGTTACCTTGTTTAAAATAAATTAAACTATTATTTCTCATTGGGATGTATTTGAATCAAGGTATGCTTACAAAATTCTTCATACATGGGACACGCACAAATTTTGAGAAAAGAAATGTTCTGTAGGTTATATTTTATTGATTACGCCTTTTAAAAAACTCTCCACCAGCTTCTATGTAAAGTTTCATAAGTCTGAACTAATTTTCAAAGCACATTTTCTAGTTGCAAACAGGTACTACATCAACGGCCTTCTCTTGCGCAGTGAGCGCATCTTTTGGCGCTGAAAATTGTATCCCCTGAAGCTGATTTTTAATTTTAGGAACAAGAAGTATTCACAAAGTGCCTAATCAGGGCTGTAAGGTGGATGACCTCAAAGTTTTACCGGTGTGGTGTTTAGACGTAGCCTCGTCTTGATTCCGCAGTGCACGGGCACGTTGACGTGGTGGAGTAAAAGGCCTCGGAATTCCATGTTCAGTCGCTTGTTGCAGCAGCTTCTGGCAAGCATTTGGTAGTGTACCACTCTGCACTGATGCTACTTTGGATTTTTAAGAGAATCGATAATAAATAGCCCGTTCCGAAAAAAAACTAGCGTAAATTTTTCCAGCTCGCCTCGATCGTTTTTCTTTCGTAGGCGTTGGTTCGTTTTGAAACAGCCAAACTGTTGGCTGGTGCCTGGTTTCTGGATCATATTGATAAATCATAGACTCGTCACAGGTTATGAATTCTGAATGAAATTTATCAATCATATCATAGCACCAGTTGGGGGTCGCGCACCAGCGCGATACAGTACACCTTACGAAAAAGTGGTCGTGTAATGAAATGAAATGAAATGAAAAGAAATTTGTGGTCGTGTAGAATATCGTGAACACTTCCCGACCCATACTGCAATTGTATTGAATCTCCTCGTATGTGATTCGCCGGTTTTGTTGAATCAAATTTTGCACTTGTATCATGTTTTCTTCCGTAGCAGCAGTCATAAGACGAGCACTTCTTTCTTCATCCTTCAAATTCGAATTTGACTTGAATATGTAAAAAATCATTGCACGAAAATGTTCCCAACCCAGACTTATTTTTTCATGACACAGAATTGTTTAATAATGCTGGTAAAAAAAACTAAGTGGGAAATTTAAATATGGGACAGTTATATTTCTCTTTAAAAAAATCAAATCTTCAAAATATCGTAAATCTTTCTGAGTGGCCTGTGACTATGAAATTACTAAATCAATAACTATTTGTAAAATTATTTTAAAAAAAAATTACTTTTCATTCAATAGGAACCTATATTTTTTTCTTTTTCTGAACTTTGTTTGTTTACCCAAAACCAAAATAAAATTTCTTATCTAGAGTTCTGATGATACAGCTTACACTTTGATATGAAACACATTAACCTTATCTTATTGTACCTAACTGCAATTTCACAGCAAACATACCTATATCATATCAGTGTGTTTTCTCGATTAAGTTCAACGTAGAATCTGCTGCTAAAATATCTTTGCCTTCACCTAATCTGAAACACACTGTATACACAAGCTTAAAGCACATAAAAGGCCACTTGAACAATGCTCTTGAGCTTTCTATAATTAATTACAGGTGAAATCGATAATTGTTTTGATATGAAGTAATAATTATTGACGTAGGTAATTTGTCTTTTGCGCATAAATAAAATAAATTGTCAATCGTAAAGCTATGCATATAAAAACTAACTACTTATATATTTTATTCAACAGAGCTTATGTGCAAATAATTGGTGTCTGAGGCAATCACACACGTCAAACGGTTACCGAAGGCGATTTTAGATTTATATATTTTACTATGCGGATTCATACTAATAAACTAATAAGTCCCCAGACAAACCCAATCAACTGTTTGGCCCCAAAGTCAGCAGAACTCGTTTTATGAATGACCATACAAGAAACTGGGAGGGGGGCGACCAGAATATACATACATCTGTGTTCATACACAAATAAATGTTCAACCAGAACTTAAATTCAAATATTTATTTCTCAACATTGACAATTACTTGTTCTCATTGACGACAAATAAAACATGACTGTACCACCAGTTCGGAAAAACCTTCGTGGAGAAGAACTGGCAAGAAACTTCACGGGTATAATTTTGTTAAAATCAATTTACATGTCTCTTTATTTCTTTACAACATTATTCTTATTTGCATCTGTTAGCTCAGTAAGTCTCCCTCCCCCCAACTATCCAAACGACGAGCACCCTCAAACGACACCCGTTAACGAGTTTACGCGGGATCCAGCCATTCAACCATATTAGAGGGAACTGAGCGACCCGAACCTGCGTTCTTACGCAGGCAGGGCAACTATTATACCCACTACACTAATCTGCCGTTAACTTTATGTATACGTCACCTAAATCTATATTTACTCAAGCCAAATCTATAATTAAGAACGCCTAAAGTAACCTTTTGAAGTCTGAGTGCGTTATAAGTGCGCATAAGCGAGGTGAAATGATACAATGGCATAAAAATAATAATATCTGCTTTCCATTTCTTGTTCTTTAGTGGCCGGCGCATCAGACGATCCCTGCAGCAATCTTTTTTCTGGAGCGTCTCCCTCATCAGAACCGGAGACCAGAGCGATATCCAACTACGTACTCTCACTGAAGGAAAGAGGACAGTTCATTTATTACCTCTCCTACCATTCCTACTCACAGTTGTTCATACTCCCTTACAGCCACTTGACCGTTGAAACTGCTGTGGGTGCTACTAATTTTGCTGATATGGTGAGAATTATGAAAATATTTAATATGTTATGGTAATAAAATCGGAGATGCTTTAAAAGGAACTAGCTATTACCTAAGAATAGGAAACATAACACAAACACCGATTGTATTGCCTCTAAGTTACTAGATTTGTGTGTTATGGAAGTCCATAGAGTTAAAACGATTTGAGAACAGATTAAAATAAAACACATTTCTCATGACTAGATATCCAACCCCGGATATAAGCTATCTTTTTGCGATTTCAACTATTGTTTTGCTCTTATTCATAATCTAACAACGTTTTGTCTCTGTTCCAACCGTTCACAAGGTAAATATTCTTTCCTACACGACTTTAGAAACCCTTATGCAAAGTTTCATTTTCCGGATCCACTGGTATAATCTGTGTGCTGTCTGTCGGTTAGTTAGTCCGAGTTAGCGTTTATTAAGTAGATTATTCGAATGAGAGGCTTTCCGTAAAGTAAAAAGGAGTTACAAAATAATCTCAACAGTGGACGCTGTACTGAACCTGTAGTAAACTAATATGTCAATGTCATGTGAATGACCACCATTACTCACTGAACGCACTGAAACCTCAGTATTTTTTTAAATTGTCTTGTGTTTTTAAATTATATTTTCTTAGATTATTTATTTCCATGATATTGATATATAAGTTTCAGGCGGGGCCATTTATTCGGATAGTTGGTATTATTTTTGGACATTTTGAAAACTTTTCATTAGAGCATATTAATTTACATAACTTTGTTTACAAATTTATGCAAGGCTGAATCTGATTTAAAAAATATATGTTATCTCTCATAATAATTCCCCAAAATATGCAGAGACCATATTATAAAAAAGTTATTTGATTTTAGTTTGAAATCGCCGTGAAAAGCGCTGACAAGTTGGCTGAGCGATATGGAACTACATACAGGATCGGAATTTCTGCCGATGTTTTATGTGAGTATTCATTTATTTAAAAAATAAAGAATGCAACTTGTTTTTAGCAGAGCCATTTTCAGCAATGTTTATTCATATTCTGACAATTTCATTTTAACATAAACTTTGTTCATTTTAATTTTAAAACTAATAGATAATACGTTTTCAAAATATCTCTGTTACTTTTGACTTTTAATAAGAAGCACTTTTTTTCAATCAAATTCTCAAGAAATACGTTTTAACTTTTGAATAATGGAGGTACTGAGAACTATACGAGAAACTAGGATATACATATATAAAAAAAATAACGTCTATGACAGTATCTGAAATTGTCCGAAATGAGACTGATAGCTGTTTAGCTGGATACCGGATACCGAATATTCGGCTGTCTTTGTAGCGAAACGTAGCCGATTGGCACATTGTTACACGAGCGAACATTCCTCGAGTGAATTCGGGCTGTTTCGTTCATGAGCGAAGCTATGCTTATTGCTTCACTATCTTATTACGAGTAATACATTCATCATCAGTCAGAAAAATAGAACAGGAGAGAAGAGAAAGAACATGATGCATCTAACGAAGCTCCTGACCCAGTCTGGGATTGCTTCAAAAGGGAGAAGTCATTCTCAGAATCCCGGTAAAAACGCGATCACAAGCGAGATTATTTTTATTTTTAGTCAGTGCGCATTAGTCGCGATGGTGATCCATATATATGGAGGTCAGATAATGCTGTTCAGTACCCTAACTTAGAAAAGTTGAATATACCCTGAAATACTTTTCTTTGGAGCTGTCCACCTTTACGAGGATAAGCGAAACCGATTTTTACCTGATAGTGCAGGAAAAATTCTTTGTTTTTCACCTCAATTCGTCCCTGGTGCAGTTTATCAGTTAAGTTATCTTTATGCGCCATTGAAAACATAATGATTTTATTAATTATACGATTACATACACTGCCTCTGAAGTTGAGGGTTGTTTTTTATAGATTTTAGATTTGGGTCGGATACCGAATATTTACTGGATATCAGTTTCATCTTGAGCAAGTAATTATTATGTTCACTTTTAAGGATTCGTTCCTGAACCTCTGTTAGAAGAAGTAGGGCTCCTAGTTACTAGTAAGGGACCATTACGTTTAGCGTAACTTTCACTTTATGTTGTTATTTTATAGTGTTAACTTATCGCACATTTAATTATCCAGAACATGAATAAATTACAGATTATCCTACAACTAAATTAACAACTTTGAACATATTTCAAAACTTTATTAAACACACCTAAATACCATCTTAAACTAAATTTCCAGACGAAATGACGGGCGCCAGCTTCGACTGGGTGAAACACATGACAGATGTACAAGTAGCATATCTAATCGAACTCAGAGACCTCGGGGAGTTCGGATTCCTACTTCCGGCGGATCAGATCGTACCGAATAACTTGGAAACAATGGACGCTCTGCTGGAGCTGGACAGGAGGACACGCGCTCTGGGGTATTACACTCGTGGCGTGTCCAGATCGACTCGGGTTTTTAGTTCATTATTCAGTGTCTTGTTAGTCACTGCATTTGTGTTTCTGTTCTAGATTTTAGTTTTATTTGATTTGTATTGAGTGTTTTGGTCGGAAGATTTTGGCTGGTTTACGTTGATGGTGTTTGAAGATGTGAATACTATTTTCATTGTTAGAAATTGTGCCAGTGTTAAACAGTATTGATGTTCCTATTAAATAATTAATAAATTATTAAGAACCTGTATTTCTCAATTAACTTTTGATTGACTTGGGCACATAAACACGTGTGTAAAAAGCAAATTAAAAGCTTTCGATGTATTATTTATACAGGATCTATATTTTCATAAATTTAAGTAAATAATTGCGGAGTTTATTTCATATTTATACTTTTATAGCGTCTTCTTATATTCCTGTTTATTTTTAAAGAGACACAATACCAACTGAATAATTAATCTTTGTTACCTTTATCTTTGTTTTCAACAAATAGGTTAAAAATACTTTTATCATTAAAGCTTTAGAAATAATTTTCCAAATTCCATGTTTAATCTGCTACCAAAAGATATTCCACAAAAAGAGTAACAACATTTCATTGAACCACAAAAAGCGTTAGCAATCAAAACTTTTAGGACTCTGTTTATTGAATATTAAAGACACCGTCGGCCATTGTAGCTTTTGAAACGCACATGCTCAGCCTCTTCTCAGTAATGGATTTGTTGAAAATTAATTATTTTAACCAAAAAGCGTATACCCGTATTTCAAGAACTTGTCATGTGGAAAATTTGTCTCTAAAAACCTACAATTATTAACCGTTCGCTCTGACATTACGGTTCGATTTCAACTGACAAGCTTAGACAACAGCCCGTACCATTGTCATTACGAGTATAAAATTGAAGAATACTTGAAAAACAATATGTGAAACATGTGAATTGTCTTAATTAGAAGTTTTGGAATCTTGTTATTATTATTTTATGTTTGAATAAAATTAATTGAAATAATTATATACTTGCGTTCATTAAAAGTTGGAGATGGATGTTAAATGAAGAAATAAAAAATACAAATTGTTTTTGAAACATATAAGATTATGTCGTATATTTTATAGAAGTATTTATGTGCCTCTCTACTTTGGCTTTTACTCTTGACTGATAGTATGGCACTATAAAATTTAGCTTAAAATTAGAAATCATAACACGTTTTCTTCTATGTCTGCCTTGGTTGCGGGAGGGTGGTTATATTGAACTCACGAGACCACAGTTTTTCGCCTTCATAACCACCGCGGTTGGCGCAAAATAATTGCAATTTGCGTTTTTCTGTGGCTCGTTTCTACCAATGGCCCAGAATATTCCGATAGCGTTAAGCTGTTCGGGTCGTTACCTCCAAAATTCTTACCATGCATAATTTTTGCTAGTGGATACAGATGTACCTAAAAAGAAATGCAATCCTAGAAATGCATATCGTTCGATTGAATTTTAAGGATTTCAAGGACTTGTAGAGCAATTTTTTGTAAAGCTAAATCGCCAAAACTTGGCAAAAAAAGATGCAGGTTTGCACACACTTTTTTTTAAATTATCTCATTACTTCACATTTCACTGCATCACGTCGATGTCGCGTTTAGATCAAAAGCTGTATCAAAATAAATAAATAAATCCCCAGGCAACCACACAAACTCTATGGCCCCAAAGTAAGCAGAGCTTGTGTTATGGATGACCATAAAGCAAACTTGGGGGAACCTAGAATAAACATACACATATAAATATTAACAATCACTTATGAATTTATGTTCACCACACAAATGCCAAACCCCAAACCTCCGGCGTCTTAGGCAGGGCAAATTACCCCTAAGCTACTCGGTCGTCGCTAAAGAATAAAAAAAAATATTATTTTAATTACTTACAAAACCATTAGAATTTTAGTTAGATAGCAACTTAGAACTATTTATTTTGATTCGCCTAGGAAAATATACAAATAGTAAGAGTGCAAATCGAATGCATGTTCCGACATCCACACGGCCAGCTCCCGCACCCCCTGCGGTTTCCGATGAATTTGCGTTGGTGTGTATCCTACATATTTTATAAAAGCTTTGTTTGAAGGTAGAGCACTGAAACCGTGGTTTTTTGCGAATGTAGCCCCCGGGCTTTCGGATTGAAATAGTTTTAGATACTGCATAGTCTGTGTAGTCGATTTTTATTTTTATATAGAGTTAAAGATATTTATTGTTTTTTGCTTATATTTCTGAAACCAGTGTGGCTTTAATTTTATGATTTTTAGACATATTTTAAAAGCCCGTTATGAGCTACAGTAATTATAATTTTTTTAAGTAATTGATTTTTTGGACGACCGATTGGTGTAGTGGTAAGTAGCCTTGCCTCATACGCCGAAGGACCCAGGTTCGAGCCTTGGCCGGGCTCATTTCATTCATTTGTGTGATGATCACAGATGTTTGTTCTCAGGTCATGGTTGTTTGTATTTATATATGTATGTTTATTTTGAGATCCCCCTACTTTGAGGCCATACAGTTGGTGTGTTTGTCTGGGATTTATTATTATTATTATTAATTCAAATTAAAAGTACTAAATTTTGTCTTAATCTGAGAAAATCTTAAGAAAGTATTGTAAAAGGATTGAGTCATTCATGAAAATGTTAGGTTATTGTTATTAAAACATTTAATATGTAGAACTTTGCATTACATAAGCATATAAAACCGTTTTATTATGCTTATGTTATGTACCCCGTCTTTCGCCGAGTTCCGTCCAAAAATAGAATTAGACTTTTTAACTTAAAACATAATCTAAAAAAAAATTCACTTCGAAAGCATTTCATTTAGACACATCACTAAATAAAACAATACACAAATAATCATGAAAGATATCAATGTTTGAAACCATTAAATTCTGATGTGAGAATGATTTTATCACTAATGGATCTGAATGGTTCGGAAATGAACTGTCATTCAAACATAAAAAGAATGAATGAATCACTAATATCGTTATTTCAGTTATTGAATGGTGTCTCACTAAAAATAAAGTTAGGTACAGATGTTATCGTTTCAATCTAGGTGTTTACATTTAGAAACGATATTGTGTTAAGCGACCAAGCGGTGCCTTGTGGTGTACATACATATACATCGTTTTAATATGCTCCTACTTGGTTTTGCTGTTTTCATCTTTAGTCAGTGGCGGATTTATCAGCAGGCTGAGGGGGCTGGAGCCTAGGGCGGTAGATTTTACGGGGCGGCAAATTTTACCAAAAACATTTTTTTATCTTATAGAAATTTAAAAAAAACACACGGAGAAAACGAGTCTCGAGAAGTTAACAAAAATAACAATATTTGAGTATTATAGAATATACTCAAAAGTCTTTATATGAAAAATTACAAACCACCCAGCAGGGGGACAAAAAGTCAGTAGGAGTGGCAAAATTTGAATAGCCTACTGGCGACAAATGTGAAATCCGCCACTGAGTCTGAAATATATCATACAAAGCTTGTTAAAATTAAATAAATGAATACATTGGAAATTTCACTTGAGCTTTCAAAAGACAACATGTTTAAGGATGGTCAGCTAATTATCATATTAGATAAGTTCGTTTTAAGTTTTTGTATTTGGACAAGACATAAACATTTATAAATGCATACGACTTTTATATTTGAGTATCTATAGTATCAACTTTGATATAACTTTCGCTCTACAAAGTTATCTATAGTTCTTTATGTAATTACTTTTACTTTAACTAAAATTTTAATTTTAATTTTAACTAACCCATTCTAAAGTAAATGTAGTGTAGTAAAAACTTGTCAAGCAATCATGTATAAACCTAACACTTAACGACGTTTATTTCTATTCATCGCTGCAGAGTTTCTAGATTTCCTTATTCTATAACAAACTACCAAATTATATAAAGGGGATTCATAATATGAATGAGTTCAAACAAAAATTGAAATATTTATTCAAAGAAAAATGTTATTATTCTGAACAAGATTATTTTAATGACGTTTGACAAATAATATTGGACTTAAGAATTGTTTTGAGATTCTGATTATACTGAAAAATACTAATATAAAAATACCTTAATGGTGAAATATGGCTGAACTATTTTGTTTTTATATCAGATCTGCAATTACCCTACACCTGTTTATACCCATATTTGTGTAAAATAAAATCATTTGATTTGATATCATGTTTAATCACCCATAATAAGCTCACTGCACGGATATTCATCTCACCCGACGAAGGTATGGTGTCAGACAAAGTTATGGCCCACCACACTTGTCTGACGAGGTTGGCAGACTTTATTTATCACATCTCAATTGTTTCTGTATGCGGGTTTCCTCACCATGTTTTTATTCACCTTTAGAACATCGGCTTGATGTACTTAAGTTGCTAAAACTCATTGGTACAATTGGTTGTCACTGGGAATACAACCCAGGACCTTTAGATCGAAGAGCCATCGGCTTAACCCCTGCGCCACCGATGCTGTTTCATTTTACTTAGAATGTATTATTTCTTTACTATCCCCAATTTTTACTATCTTGACTAATACTATTCTGCATTAAGAAAGCTTAATTGTTTATAAACGATACGATCTACTTTTTTTTTAATCTAGTTCTTATTTTATTTATTTAATTCGCATTGTACTCACTACTGATCCCCGTTAACACAATAGTATTTTTGTGACTATTCATGAAATAAGTTTCTTCTAGATTTCCTTTTCTAGTTTACTTTACAAAGCTATAAATATATGCAAATAACTACTGAACAAGTCCGTTAATAATCCTTCTATAAAACCAGGTTTTATAATCGAACACAAATTACAAATAACTTAGAGAATCAAATACCCCTGCTACTGCGCAACTAATAATGTATACCAGTCAAAGGCCTGGCACTTTATATGAGAAAGCATCAAATTAAGAATTATAATCCAGGCTGTGTGTATATTACGCTCATAAAATGGATCTTTATGATAAAATTACTTACAAATTTATGCTAAAGCTCAAAACGTGTTAGTACGGTAGCAATAATCATATAAATGGATTCTGCTGGATTAAAATAAAATGAAATGTGTGCGATTGGCGTCAAACAAACTGGAATTCTTTTTTGATGTTTTGCGCTAACGTTAATTTTAGGATTATTCTATGTTATTGTTATGTAGAGTGAATGCTTTTTAGTTTATTTATTTGTTATTTGTGAGCTCTTTCATCTCAGGAAGCTGTTTAATTTAGAATGACAAACAAACGACTCGTTTTTAATGTTTGATTTGTTTGAGTTGATATTATGTAACACATACAAAATTTACAATCAACAGTCCTAAAAGACGAACGTCTAAGTCACAGCATCCTCGTTCGATTTAACTTGTGACCTTTTATAAATCTACCTAGATAAGGTTCATATTTCGTCAAATTAAGCATATTGCCAAACCCAATAATACATTAAACTAATTTACTTGACAGGCCAAAATTGAATAAAACAATTTTGCTCTCCACTTTACAACGCCAATGTTTGTTAAAGTAACAAAAGATAATTGAATCTATTGTTGTGTAGACATGCATAATGACCAGTTCATTTTTAAATTACTTCCAAAATGTATAAATAATTGCAGCACTGACATGAGTATTGCCTGCATTGTACGACCTAACGACATGACCTTATTGCTTCTATTAAAAACAATTTTGGACTGTAATGGAAATAATTTTCGAGTTTGTCGTAATGGTAAGAGTTTTTTTTTAAATTTTCGTTTTTTTTTAGGTAATTGGTTACGCGTTTGTCTTCCATCTCTTCTGTTTGAAAGCGATGATGAAGGATGTTGCCTGCTCAATCTTCTTTTGAATATCCCAGGACTATATGTTTTAGGAAAATTGACACCGGCAGATCATTCTGCATTTTAACGATGCGTACCAAAAAAGAGCTGTCATATGCGGCCTGACGCTGACGTCGGAGCATGACGGCCTGTTTGGTGTGGAGGTAAGTGTGCCTTGCCTTCCATGCCAGAGGTCCCGGGTTCGAATCCTGGTAGAAGCAGATATTTTATGATATATGCTATCTAGTCATGGATGTGTATGTATGTTTATTTAAGTTTATTTCTAATATTTATAAATGAAAAAAAAATCTTTTTGTGCTTGTATATTTCTTAAGTTTATTTATTTCTTATCTAGTATCCATAACACAAGTTCTTAATGATACTTAATTTGGGCTAGATAATGTGCTGTGATTGTTAGAAATATTATTATTATTATTATGTCGTTTAGTTCGCCTTTAGTTAAAATAAGTTTCGTAGTTGGGTCAGATCAAGTTTTGCAGATAATGGTTATTTTGGTTCAGTCTAACATCGAAAGTAACTTGCAAAACTAAAGAGGTATTATGCAGGGCAAGACAGTTCTTGTGGCTGTAAACATTCCAAATTGAGCACAACGCAACGCAATAGAATAATGCGCATAAGAACGCAACAAATGCAGGCTTTCCATAGGACGGACCGATGACCTTGTAAAGGTTAAATGAAATAGAATATAATTGAATAGTAAAGGAACAGAAAAAGAAATTGATATTCAATAATTTTTCACAAAACTGGATGTCTAACACTTCACATTGCATACTTAGGTAGCATTCGGTAAAAACATTAGTGTATCTACCAAAGGTGAGCGAATAGAGATAATAAAAATTTAAAATTTCCTTTCTTTATACCTTTGAATTGAATTCTTCAAAGATCCAAAAGACACGGTACCATTAAGTAAATTAAAGTACATTTTGTGCGCGTATCATTACCGCTGTTACCAGCATTACTTACATTCTCAATTGAAACGTATTTTAATCGTGAGAACGAATGGATGTGCTCTAACTTACATCCATTCTCAAATTAAAAGTAAGAAAAGAATTGCTTTAGAAAGTAAGTGTTGTAGTTCTATGAAATTAAATAGTTAAAAAATACATACAGATAAATATTACGGAGTTTTATTACTGTCGCTATTCTAGTTATTTTTCTTTAACGTTTTGGTATAAAATGATTGATTGCACCAAGTCTTAGGAATTATTTAAATATAAAGAACTGTAGGTATCTACATATTTATGCTTGACGACCGAGTAGCGTAGTGTTAACTAGCCCTGCCTCATACATACGCCGGAGGTCACAGGTTCGAGTTCTGGCTAAGTCATTAATTTGTGTGATGAACACAGATGTTTGTTCTCGGGTCATGGTTTTAATATTTATGTATGTATTTATTCCGGGTTCCACCATGTTTGCTGTGTGTCATCCATAACACAAGCTCTGCCTACTACATTAAGATGGTGTGTTTGTCTGAGAAATTATTATTATAAGTCCAAATCACCGATGTCCTTTTTTTAACTGCTAATCATTTATTTAAACCCACCTTGAAGAGTAGGTACCTAAAAAGTCCTTATTTATAAAAGGTAAGTGACATTTTTTGTTGAATAACAAACTTATTGTGTTTATATATCTTTGGATGTGTAACTCTAAAACATCGTATACAGTGCAAGCTTTTCCATATCTTTTCGTCTCTAAAAATAACTACACGGTTTTGGTGGGTAAGCCCTTGCATATAACATTGTATTCAAAACATGTTCACAAGTCAAGTGTCGTGTCCTTGAACTGCCCTTGTCTGGAGCACAACCAGGTAAATGTGGTTGTTATGGCAGTAAAATAGGAAGGACACGAATACCGCCCCAGACAAGAACTTGTCATAACAAACTCTACTTACGCTAAACTTGTTTGTAATAAACAAAGAATTATTATATTTTATTCATTTACTTTACACAACCCATATATTTTCTCAAAATCAAAATCAATTTATTTGTACAAATATGGGTTTTCACAAAGGTTGGTATATAATAGGTACGGTTCAAACCATATCTAACCTAAAAGGTATGTACAGTACTTGTAGAAAACGTTGTTACCAAATTTAAAATGTCAATTTACCAAATAAACGACATTTGCATGTTATCACGTATCACATTTAACAATAACATTTCCATCTTAAATTAATACAGCTATAGTTACACAGGTACCAACTTGTCATTGAAATATTCAAAAATAGTGTAGTAAGATTTATCTTCTAAAAATATTTTTAAGCTTTTTTTTAAAATCAGTAACATTATTAATATTTTTAATACAATTCAGCAATTTATGGAAAATTTTGGGAGCCATACCAAAAAAACTCTCAGAATATAGCGCATTTAAAAAATCCTTCCAATTAGAATTGGGAGCTGCGCACTGTGTTGGACTTCCAGCTTTTTCTAGATTCCAGATTGCAATAAAAGATTGTTTTTTTGTTCATATAATTATTTAATTAAATTATTTCCTAAACACTTATCTACCTGTCTGTTAACCTACTTTTCTTACCTAAATTTTAGGGTTTATATTGTTACTTTGTCCGGCCTTCTACTTACATGTCCAGAATAAGTAGGTCCAAACCTGAAGCAAGGAATCAACGCAGGAGTCCAAGTGGCTTGAGGCTTACTGCTCAAAGAGCCTTGATCGCGATGTACTTCTACCAGACGTAGGTTTAAGGATGGCGTTGTGCAAGAATACTGGTAACTGAAATATTGGCTAGAATATGCAGGGAAGCAGGAGTAGTGTATGATTCCACATTTTGACAGAAAAAGAAGAAAAACGCAATAATAATATTAATACGCAAGACTTAATTGTTCCCACTTAGCTAGTTTCAGTTCAGTTCTAAGATATGCTAAATCTTCCAGAACATAGATATGATAGAACCTAAAATGATGTTGACTAAGTATGTTAAGTTAACTAAAGTTTTCTTGTTTCTCTGTTCATTTTGGCTCAGTGGTTCTTTGTCAGGAGCCTCCGTGGCATTGTTGTTGAGGCGAGGACTACTCTACCTGACGTCTTGGGTTGCAGACTTGTATGGCTTTTCTAATTCAGTGACTTTTGATTTCAAATTCGATATGCAAATCTGTAGGCGTTTTATCTCAACCGCTTACAAGCACACGCTACATGTCGATTGGTAAACTTCATAAAAGTCGAGTTTGACTTGGCCAGAATTTTAAATTTTAAGTCTCGATCGAAAAATCCCAGTGTTTGAAATATTTCTGTAACTTCGACAATATCTTGAAAAATAAGCATTGCTACCTTGTGAGTACCAAACGTTCGAATGTGGATTTCTGAAAAGTTATTTTCGACTTGCCATGGGATTCATTATGTTGTTGTAGAATACACAGGTCATATATTGTTTAATGAGTTTAATAAATGAATGTTTGGTAATCCACGGCACGAAATTCAATGAGTACGCTAAGTACTTAAAACATTTACAATTTTCCTTCCTATTCCGATAAAGATGAGGATTCAGAAAAGAAGAAGATAAAGATTCCTTCCTATTTCGTTTGTTGTCTCCCATAAAACACAAGCATGTCCCAACTTGATTCGTGAGTCACTGGAATCTTATTTTTGCTATTAAAGGTATTTTATGAAAAACTAAACGGTCTATTCTGTAATTAACTAAATACAATACGAAGAAAGTACACATGAACCCAACTGACAAAAATTATATGCAGTTATCTAACTAACCCTACATAAACTGTACATTTCATCTTCTGTTCAGTTTCCGTAGATCCCATTTTAATTAATTACTTCCTAAAATAGAGAAAATCTAATGGACTATCCAACGTTGTATAGAACCATCCAAATGAGCTGACCGCTCTCATATAAGCTAATGGCTTGCGGCTAGACCTTCACGTACTGTTTCACCGTCAATAGCCTCTCCGCTTAAATAGCAAAACATGGTATTTACTTGTATACCGTTATCAGTTAAATAGTATGGTTTGCAGAAAAACTTGAGTTTTAGGTACGAGTGGACGTGAGTTTCATCTATCTTACCTTCATACACCTAATATAACGGCGATAAGGAAACATTTTACGAACTACTAAAAGTATCCTGTGATAAGAGGAAGATGACCTTGCCTTTAGTTTCAAGCTTTTTCAAACTGAATCTGTTTTAATAATGGGATCAAAAATATTTTCAAATTAGGAAGGAAACAATTTTATAAACATATTTTTAAACAATACCTGTGTGACCAGTGAATAAAAAAGAAACTTCCCTAGGAATTCAATAATAATTATACATTATAATAATAACTACTATAGTTATTATGAATATATAAATTCACATACTTGTCCCTTCTAAATTTGAACATGATTACGTGCTAGGAAACCAGCGAAACCTTTTTTATGTTGATAAAAATCTATTAATTTATTTATTAAGGAAAAAAAATTTTTTTGCATTTTTAAAAAGCGCGGCAATTTTTTTCATTTTCTCAATTTTTAACAAGAATACTTCTTTTGTCTCGTTGTATAAAATAAAAAACCTCGCCATTTTGTGAAAATCATATAGAATTAATTTCTCATTATAATTTTATAGCAACAATATAATCAAATATAATAGCAACAATAATTTGCAATAAAACGAACTTTATTGACCTGAAATTATTGATTGTTTTCAAAATATACACGTGGGGCAATTTAAGAGCTTGTGGTAATTTTATACAATGTCAAAAACTAATAAAGGCTGTGACAGTAAAAATTTTCACAGCTCATTTCAGTATTTATCTAAGATAAAATCTAAGTGGTTCGATTCTAGTTCTTTAAATTACATTACCTACAACATTACATAATACCGAAACAAAATAATAATAAATCCCCAGATAAACACGCCCACTGTATGGCCCCAAAGTAAGCAAAGCTTGTGTTATGGATGACCATTTTTTTTTTTTCGGGGGGGAAAATGCATTACGCATACCACCCGGGCGCAAGAGCACCCGAGTGGTTATGTGGGACTCCCGTATAGGCTAATGAGACACGGTATACCCACTAAAAACCCCCCCATCTTCCTCCTCGCCGCCTTGTGACGGGGCCACGGGAACGCTCTCGCACACATCCGCGACCCCGCCGGCGGCAGCCGCCCACAAGCGGCTCCATCGCCACAGCCCGAAGGCCCTCCACAATGGGCGCACCAGATGGTAAGGTGCGCCTCCCTCCTCGGCCTCCACCAGTACTGTAGCAGACTCCCCCTAAGCCTGCTACTAGGAGGCCATGGGAACCAGATAACTGGTACCCGGTGGCAGATCGGGTCTGTGGTTCTGCCACCGACCACACCTCGGCCGCAGAGGATAGGGCAAGCGGCGCACCGCAATACCGACATGCCTCTTCCTCTGCGGCCCCACCAGTGCCGTTTCCACGGAACGGCTCCGCCGGCTCGCAGGGGCTAGGGAGAGTGGCGCACCGTTATACCAACTCGCCTCTCCCCCTGCGATCCCTCCACGGCCGCAGAAGATAGGGAGAACGGCGCACCGTAATACCGGCACTCCTCTTCTTCTGCGGTCCCATCTCCTAGCGCGTCCGCAGCGGACTTCTTCAGCCCGCTGGGAGCGCCCTCCTCGGGCCAGCCGGCGGCCCAAACAGGCCGGCCCTGGTTGCCTCTTAGTTCACCGTGGGTGACCAGTCCAAGGTTACTAAGCCCCCCCGCCACGACAAGGCGGGCAACCATCGGGGGGGTGTGTTATGGATGACCATACATCATATAGTGTGAACAAAGAAAAACGGAAAAGCAATTGTTTATTAATTATTTTGCTTTAAAAAATAACATACTTTTTATTACTAATAATTTTGCTTTCAATAAATAAATATTTACAAATCTCGCAGCTAATAAGTAATCTAAAACACTTTCTTTTTATTTCAAACATAATGAATGTTTTTTTTTTAAAATACTTGCTAACTCTCAACGGCATGACTATATACAGTATTGCAATAAAAAAGGTTACTGAAGCCAGTTTTTGATTTTTTTAGCCAGACTGTGTGTCGAAGGCAATTCGTGAGATATATTTTATTTTTTCTGAAAAAAATGAGGTATTTTGGGAAAACTATTTGAATATTTCTGATTTATGCAATATCTGATTTCTAATTATTGATTTGATATTTAATTTTATATTTTATAATTTTTTTAAAGAAATTCCTATGACGGAGTAGTTATATTTTAAAAATCGTATTGCACAGTTCATTGAACAACACAACAATTTTCTATGGATTCTTGATGACAGCTATTTATAAAAAACATTGAGGTGACAGTCAAACCAAATATAAATTAGGAAACGATGCTGCCTGATGACGTCATATAGAGGTTAACTACGAGTCAAATTATTTTAAGCATTCTTGTTAAAATAAGCTTAATCCCTTTTATATGCGAGCTCCCAAATAGAAAATATATTTGAAAAAAATATCTCGAAATGCTTTTTGAATTAGTATTTTTTTTTGTTCCCCTCCGCGGGAAGGGCAGGAGGATAAAAATGCCCTGACGCATACTCTGGCGCGATTCCAGAGTTATGTGGGACTCGTCCCGACGCCTACCAGAACCATACCCACTAAAAACCCCCTGTCGGCTCGTGCATTTTTGCCACTCAGCCTTCATCTGAGCGACGGCCAATTGGAGAAAGAGGCCGCGCTAGCGGGGCCCAGAAGGGGTCAACCGCTGGGATTACATAGCACTGAAGGTGCTCAAAGCACTGAAGGTGAATATATAGCACTGAAGGTGCTCAAAATGAAAATCAATAATTAAAAAAAATATATTAAAAATTGCAAAATAAAATTGTATTAATTCGCATTTACGTTAGAATTAGGATTTACGTTAAAATTAGAATTAACGTTAGAATTAGAATTTGCGACCAGAAGGGCTTCGAGATCGGCTGACAGTCTGGTGGATGAGTACGCTTGCGCATTCCTAGGCCTAGCGACTTTGAACTTCGAATCTAAGACAGGAGTAGTATATGAGACTGAATCACGAACTAGAGGATTGGGATGGGTTTCGGAGCGTTTGAAGAACGCTTCAGAGAGTGTTTTGAGGTACCACGGTGCGTTTGTGGCCCTGCGGCAAAAGAGGTTTTGAACTACCTGCAGTTTGTGCAGGAGGGAGGGTTTGGCGTGGGCAAAGATTGGCGAGGCATACGTCATGACGGGTCTAACGCAGACCTTGTAAAGTGTACGTTTGTTTCTGAAAGACATTTTACTTTTTCTACCTAACATGCTATTTAGGCGGCCTAAGTAGTGACGAGCGAGTTTCGAAACTCTTTCGACGTGTGGCTTGAAAGAAAGCGTCGGATCTAAAGTGACGCCTAAGTATTTAGTACTGCGCTTCCAGGGGATGGGAATGCCTAACATTCGAACGTGGGGATCGCCAGCGGGACGACGGCGTTTGTGGTCGAAGCGCATCGCAGAACTCTTTTCAGGGTTCACATCGATGCGCCATTTTTGAAACCATACACCGAGGGCGTTTACGGCCTTTTGGAGTCTGGTTACAAGGTGCGGAACACTGTGGCCTTTGGTATAGAGTGCAGTGTCGTCGGCAAAGAGGGCGAGTTCGACGCCTTTCGGCGGGATGGGAATGTCGTTGGTGTACACGGTGTGCAGCAGAGGGGCGAGGACTGAGCCTTGAGGGACTCCAGCCTTTATGGGACGAGGCGCAGAAAGCGTGCCTTCGTGTTTAAATCAAAACGTACGGTCTTTGAGAAACGACGCTATTAACCTGACTAGGCGATCCGGTAAGCCTATCTTGTAGAGTTTATAAACGAGACCGCTGTGCCAGAATTTATCGAAAGCCTTGGCTACGTCAAAGAAAACTGCGACTGATTTATAACGACGCGGATAGAAACCGTCAAGTATATACTCAACGATTCGATGGACTTGCTGAGGGCAGGAGTGTTTAGCGCGAAAGCCGAACTGATGGGGAATAATGAGAGGATCGCCATCCGTTGGAAACAGATGGTTCCGCATTCGAGAGAGTATGACTCTCTCGAGAAGTTTAGACATTGCCTTGAGGAGGCTGATGGGTCTGTGATTAGCCGGGACTTTCAGGGATTTGCCCGGCTTGGGAATACCTATGACAATCGCTTCTTTCCAAGCTTTTGGAAAGTAGCTATGGTCAAAACAGGCATTGAAGATGATAGCTAACAAGGTAAGCATCTGCTGAGGCAGGTGCTTTAGTGCGTGGTTGGAAATTTCACCCACACCCGGAGCCTTTTTGGATTTTTGACTTCTAATGAGAATGAAGATTTCATCATTAGAGACTGTGACGGAGTCAGCGGTGATGGGGAGAGAGTCTCTGCGGAGAACTTCGTCCTCCACCACCTCGATGTGAGAGGGATTCACGGGTTGCGTGCTGGGCGAGCATTGAGACGCAATGCTGACAGCGAAGCATTTGGCTTTCTCTTCGACTTCGAAGGGGATAGAGCCATCGGGACGAGTGAGAGGAGGGATGTGAGAGGCAGCGTCTACGCATAAGGTTCGGGCCATACTATAATACGCTTGGTGGGACGGGGAAATATTCGCCATGAGATCGTTCATCTGAGCGTCTCGGAGTTCCGCAAGGCAAGACCTAACTTTACGTTGAGGCTGATTCGCAACTGTTCTATACGGCCTTGGGATATTTCTTGGGTCTCCGAGAGCCGCGTTCTTAGCTTTGATAAGATTGCTAACGGCTAGGGGAGGCGTGGGTTTGCCTTGCTTAGCAACCTTTTCGTTGTCACTGATGGCTGAGTTGATAGCATCAGTGAGAGAATTTACTAATGAATCAATTTTATCCGGACTATCTAATTGTTCGGGAGACATCGCGAGTGGAGAGTTCGGGGCCTCTAAGGCTGAAACTAACGTATTTTTAAAGCCTTTCCAGTTGGTAAAGGTCTTAGGAGAGGTAGCGTTATCGTTCGGCGGACCTAGCACGAGGGAGACGGGGCGGTGGTCAGAACCTAGGTCATCGAGATGTTCGATAGACCTGAGGTCGAGGTTGATTCGCTTGACTATTGCAAAATCGAGGATATCAGGAGAGTGGTTTGGGTTGTCGGGATAGTGGGTGGGAGTGATGGGGGAGATGACATCTAAGTCAAGTGAATTTGTGATGGCGAGGAGAGCGATTCCGCTGGTGTTGATTGATAGGCACGTCCAGTCAGAATGTTTGGAGTTAAAGTCTCCGAACATAATGACTGAATGGCCGAGGGCGAGAATGGCCTCAAAGCCGCTGCGGATTGGTCTGGTACCACTAGGTATTTAGACTGAAGCTATGATGATGGTCGGATGACCAGTCATAGCCAATCTACACACAGTGGCTTCCATGTTGAGGAGAGGAGGGGTAGGGAGAGGGCAGCAATGGAATCCTCTTTTGTAATATATAGCAGTGCCGCCGAAACCGTCGGAGTTGGGCCTGTCGTTACGAATAAACGCGTATTTAGGTATAGCGAATCCCCTGGAGCGGTTTGGAGTTAGCCACGTCTCTTGAAGAAGCAATAAGTCTGGCTCGTTGTTCTGAAGGAACAGTTTGAGCTCAGGAAGGTAAGTATTAAGGCTACGAACGTTAAAAGAAACTAGGGATAAGCCCTTTGGTTTGATACGACCGGACGCGAGATTTGCAGGTCTAAACATTATATTGCTTATTTACGAATTTATACAAAATAAAAAATAAAAAATAAAATTTATAACGAACTTAGAAGCGAGTGATGTTCAACTAACGCAAATAAACGCTCTTGAGGAGAGCGGGCGGCTCGCAGTTTGCGTGCGAGAACAGAAATTTCCGTAATGTCGACGTTTTGAATGACGTCGAACACGGTCTTCATGTCCTCAGCCAGCGACGACTGAGGTGAAGATGACAAAGCAGGACGCGGCCCTACGGAAGCTACGGGAGCTGGGATGGGTCGAGAAGGTGCAGGCGGGACACCCGGACGCTGCCTCCAAGACAGAGCTGGAGTTGGCGTCGGCTGAACGGGCTTTGCTTCCGGGGGACCCGGTTGCGCAGCGGCGGGAAGTTAGCGGGAGTGAGCGGCGGCGCCGGTTTAGGCGCGACCCTCTTGGCGGTGGAGCGCAGCGCGCGGCCAACCCCTGTAGTTAGCTGTGTGGCCGGCCTGGCCGCAAAGCACACAGGCAGGGGGGGAAAGTGGATTCGGGAGTGCAAGTGCACTCCTTCGTTATATCCAGGCACTTAACGCACCTGGGGGGAGCTGAGCAGTTAGCCGCTGCGTGGCCGTAGAGCTGGCAGCGGTGGCACTGCCCAGGGTGACCACGGGGGTTGGGACGCTCGACGGAGATATTCGAGAGTCCGCAGATTGTGCGAGCCTCTCTGAAGATCTCCCTCGAGTTGGGAGAATTAGACAAGATAACTAAAGTTAACGGAAAGCGCCTACCGCGGCTAGAGTGCATCTTGTGCACTGCTACAGCCGGGAAGCCCTGGGACTTAAGGTCCTCGAGAATGTCTTCATTACTGAGTTCAAACGGGACGCCCCGTAGTACTGCGCGGATCTTACGCTCCTCCGGGAGGGCGTAAGTGTGGTACGCAATTTGTTTAAGCGAAAGTAAACGAGTGATCGCGCGGAAGTCGTTGATAGTCGCGACTTGGATTTTTATAGTGTCGCCTGCGTTATTTGCCTTGAGGTAATTGATTTTGTGCTCTTTGCACAGGTTAGAAACCGCGGTCCAGCGCGCTTTATCGCGGAGGAAGACGGGCGGAGGGAGCTGAGGCTTCGATGGGACGGGAGCGCAGCGCGTTGCTGGCTTAGACGGGACCGAAGGAGACGCGGTCACTTCGAGTGACATGAGGGGCGCGGGGGCGGGTGTAGAAGATACCGGGGTTGGCTCGGGTGTTGAAGACACCGCGGCTTTTTTCGAACGCTTCTTCGAGCGTTTGGCTACTAATTGGAACGCGGGCTCAGGAGAGCCGGTTAAGGTGGCGGCGACCGACGAAGCTTCGGACGCGACGGAGTCTGAATCGCTCCCGGGAGCGGTACGCTTCCTACGAGATGAGCGCGAGGATGAGACCGACGCGCAGTCCATATCGGATGGAACGGGAGACGCGGGAGAGCTATACACCTGAGGGAGGTTAGAGGCCTGAGGGGCCGGGGTTGAGGCCTGAGGGGCCGGGGTTGAGGCCTGAGGGGCCGGGGACGCGATAGTTGCCTGTAAGGCATGCGTTAGTACGTCATCTGGGATGGGGATGCCGGACGCAGCGAGCGCCTGGGCGAACGACCTAAGAATGTTAACGACGCTTTGGTCCATTGGAGGGCTTGGATATATAATGTATAAATATATAATATATACCTAGGTTCCCTAGAAAACCTAGCACCTATTTATATAAAAAATGCCTAGATTTCCTAAATAAAAACCTAGCGAACCCTAGCGGCTAACCTCCCTACCAGCGGTAGGGGGGCTGGGGAGAATAACTTAAAACTAACCGTAGTATGCCGAAGGCCGCTACCTAGAAACCTAAAAAAAAAAGGGTACGCAGATAAAGAGTTGACCGCGTTAGGGTCAACCTTTACCGACAGAAAGGACAAATACACACGAAAACACACAGATATGATAGAAATAAATATGAAAATAGGAGAAAATAAATAAAATAGAGAAGAGAAATAAAATAAAAATAAAAAGGACTGGTTCAGTACAAATTCGTTGTTACCGCTAAGTATCCTTTGCACTGAAACCAGACTACTTACGCTGGGCACAACACTGCACTCAGCACAAGCACAACACAACTTAGCACAGCACTTTGAAGACTAAGGGGCTTAGTCGCAAAGAAAAATCGCACTTCGAAAGCACACAGACGGAGTAGAAAAACCTTGAAAACCGTAGCACGGAACCAACACGCTAAACTGTGACGTCAGTAGACTGAGCGCCACGGAATATCGGGAAGGGACCGATCAACGGAGAACGGGGTCTTGCACGTCCGCACCGCGTGGCGATCGGAGCGAGAATGTGTTCGTGAATTAGTATCAGATTTTTTTCTTTATATACCGAATTGGTAGGGTAAGACGTTTAACCATGCAGCCAGCCGCTGTGCTGTAAATATTATATAGATATTAAACATATGCGAGATAAAAAATAACACTTTAATGTAATTTGGCACAAAAAAATACAAAAAAAAACAAAGTTTTTCTATTTTGATAATAATTATATACTTACTTTTTTATTGCATAATTTAGTTTTGTTTTGAGATTTATTTATGATGATTATTTTGTAGTTTGGTGATACATCTCTCCCTTTTCTTAAGCCTATCTATGTTTTATCTATGAAATTGTTAGTCCTTAATTGTCTGTCAGTGCAAAGTAATGTAATGTTAACATTTATCTAAGAGCTGTGGACTCTGTTATAACGAAATAAATAAAATAAAAAATAAAATAAAAATGTAAATTTATTTGATTCACAATATATTTTATTTAGTTTACGAACCTCACTAACACTACAATATTTTCTCATACTTCGCCTCCCGGAGTACAGCCAGGAAGGAATCGTAGGTTTCCTCGCAAGAAGGCAGCACTTGGTTCACTGGTAATGTGTACCCCCAAGTACCTTCATCCCTTAAGAGGTATGTACCGACGACGGGGGGGTTGAAGCGGTATTTGACCCAATCAGCTATGTTACCAGTTGAACCATCTGAAATGGGAATTTTTTTTCTATAAACCAGAATAACTCTCGTTATTAAACGGATCTGCTTCTCGTTTCTCAAATTTGTGTAAATTTTAGACTGCGAGTTCAATTTATTGTAAAAAACCATAAACTTAGCCAACTTTTTAGACAAATTACCGAACACCACCAGTGAGGCGCTACCCGATGAATATCAAATTTTTATTTGTTCTTCTCCACGGGAAGGGCAGGAGGATAAAAAATGCTCTAACGCATACACTGGCGCGCGCGATCCAGGTTATGTGGGACTCGTTCCGAGCCTACCAGAACCCTACCCACTAAAAAACCCCCTTTCGGCTCGTGCAATTTTTTGCCACTCAGCCTTCATCTGAGCGACGGCCAATTGGAGAAAGAGGCCGCGCTAGTGGGGCCCAGAACGGGTCACCCGCTGGGATTTACTTGGATTACACTAAAGGTGCTCAAAGCACTGAAGGTGCTCAAAATTAAAAATAAAAATTGAGTTAATTCGAATTTACGTTAGAATTAGAAGTTGCGGCCTGAAGGGCTTCGAGATCTAATGTTAACTGCGTTGGTTCGCCAGTGTGCGCGTTTCTCGGTCTAACGACTTTGAATTTCGAATCTAAGACAGGAGCAGTATATGAGACTGAATCTCGAACAAGAGGATTGGGATGGGTTTCGGCGCGTTTGAAGAACGATTCTGAGAGTGTTTTGAGGTGCTGTTGCACTGTAGGCAGTTCAAGATCTCTGTGCAGGTCCGCGTTACGCACGTACCAAGGTGCGTTTGTGGCCCTGCAGCAGAAGAGATTTTGAACAACCTGCAGTTTGTGCAGGACGGAGGGTTGGGCGTGGGCAAAGATTGGCGAGGCATATGTCATGACGGGTCTAACGCAGATCTTATAAAGTATACGTTTATTTCTGAAAGATATTTTACTTTTTCTACCTAACTTAAGTAGATAAGTTCAATAGTTAAGGCGCTAGTTTATGGGTCTGAAGGTCCCTGGTTCAATTTTTGGTAACATCCAAATGTACCAATGAGTTTTAACAACTTAAAAACATCAAGACGATATCTTTAGTGGAGAAGAAAAACATCGTGATTACATATTTTCGAAATTACTTCAAAGGTATTTGTAAAATATACCTACCCGCACTGGTAAGTGTGGTGGACTATAAATTGCCTAAAACCACCCTTTATTTGGGTGAGGTCATCCTTGCAATTTGGATTTTATTGATAAAAATCATCCCTTAGGTACTTGTGAAGAAACATTTATGTGTTATATTATTTTTACTCAACAATTAAGTAGGTGTTGGAAAAATAAGTGACTCTAAGTTACGTCACAAATTCGTTTCCTGCGATGACGCATTGAAGAAAGCAAACTTCGGAGCTTTTGGTTTTACAACAAGAAAACAAGGATTTATCAAACAATTTCCTATCAAAAAGTTTGGCACTATATCAAAACACGATGGAACATTAAAACAAAAATTGTATCCCATTATTTAACTCTACAAAATAACGCTATAACGTATTGTTCTCGTGAACAACACTTGATCCAAAGAGTAGCTAGTGGCAGAAAGCCAAAGGAAGTCAAAAATAATAACAATATTCTGGAAACCTACTAACCCAGATCTTCAGGGATGGCTTAACTAAAGTATGCATTAATTGAACGAGATGTATTTAACTGTCGCGGCAGATAGAAAACTGTAGCGTAACTGTTTCTAGAGAAATTGTTATATTGACTCAATATAAGTAATCAAAATATTCAACAAGTTTTAACAATTTCCACAAAATACTCATTTTCTTTTTTATTTTTGTTTTGTTTTTTTTTTTTCATGATTCTTCATGAATGCGTTTCCATTTTCCATTCTTAATTAATGCTACTCAAGTAAAATATGTTTTTATTATTATGTAAATTCTAATATTTGCTTAACTTAAGTGAAAGACATTGAATTTGATAATGATAATATTTCCTTACACTTAAACCTAAGTTGCGTTTATACATTTTGTAAATGATGTTATAGAATATGTGTTAATGTTGTAACTGTCTGTTGTTATCAATAAATAAATAAGTTTTGGTCGATAATTAAAGAAAAAACTAAACGAGCCCTATTGAGAAGTTTCACTTATAAAATGGGACCGTTAATAATTTGGTACGAGGATGACTAAATCAGAATAATCTTTAGTGATATGCACACAATTCAGTTCACGGCACAAAAGTTGTGTAAACCTTTTCTTCTTTTTGCATAAACTAAATAAAATTCCATAAAAATTTTAAAACTCCATGAGCTTCCATAATGCTCATAAAGTTATGTTGAGCTTCTTCAGAAGTATAATTACTTCATGGTTACTTATACAAAACTATAAATAGTGTAAAATTGTAGTAGGCCCTTACCAAAAACATTGATAGATGTTCCAACTCTGTAAAATGTTTCATGTTTGATTGACATTGCTCCCATGGCTTTTCGACCGACAGCAAGCTGGAATTTGATATAATTTTTAAAAAACGAACTAGTATACTCCCTGGCTCATAATATTTGGATATTTTCTCAATAATCGTAATTAATATTATATACAATAAATACAACATATTCTGAACCATAATTTTAATAACTATTTCATGTTAGGTGAGTAATTAACTCTTCCTTTTAGGCTGTGACACCAGACTATCCCAGTAGAATATTCTAGAACTACACATTTGCATAGCCCTACATAACACAATACAGGGTGATTTTTGAGGTTAATTGTTCAAAGGAACCTTGTCATCGATTTCAGATTCTCGAATACTATTATAGTAAAATATAACAATATCTTTTAACTTTAGACATATTATAGTTCCATAGTTTGACGTTTTTTCCATTTTACGACCGAGTAGCGTAGTGGCTAGTAGCCCTGCCTCATAAGCTGGAGGTCCCAGGTTCGAGTCATTTCTTCGGGCCGGGGCATTCATTTGTGTGACGAGCCTAAATGTTTGTTTTCGGGTCACGGTTGTTGACATTTATATATGTATGTTTACTATGGGTTCCACCCCAGTTCGCTGTATGGTCATCCATAACACAAGCTCTGCTTACTTTGGGGCCAAACAGCTGGTGCGTTTGTCTGGGGATTTATTATTAGTATTATAGTTACATTTTATTTGTTATTACTTACACAAACATTTTTTAAGATCAGATAACATTTTATTTGTTTTTTAATATAACCAGGCTCGATTAGTGTACGACTTTTTTTAAATCCATAAATCCAGTTTTTCTTTAATAAGAAATCGACAGCATTTTCGACAACATTTCTTAAGACCTAATTTTGTTATCTCTTATAGTTTCAGGCTTTCCCTTTCTAACCCATTTAGATTGGTATCTGTTTTATACATCAATCATTCACGTTTACCAAGATCTCAGTATTAGTATGGATTACTTAACATTATACGTGTATATAATAAAAGACAATTGTAGCAACCTACCATCTTATCATAATTGTACATTGGTTCTCTAGAATGGGCGAAGGGAATCAAGAAGCGCTGTCCTACTGCTCGGAACGACAGGAGTCCTGCTAGATTGCTGCTAATGGATTCCACGTAATATGAGACACGACGACTTTCAACTTCCGAAAAAGGTCCCAAGCCCAAGTAACTGTCATCTGAAGGAGTATGACTACCTCCAATTACTGAAAAGGAGATGTTTTGTGGTCATTAGATTTATTTTTGTTATTGTTCGCTTGCTTATAAAATCATAAATACAAAACTTATTGTATTTGATTAAGGATTTTACTCGCGATAACAATTTCTCTCTGAGTCTTATAATTATTTAAATAAATGAGCATATCTACCGTTTAATGAAAATAAGTCAAAACTTGTAGTTATGGAAAAAGTTGTTATATACAGTGTAGATGGTTCCACTAATTTGTGCGCGCGTAGTGTGCGTGTGCAATCTGGTACATTTTTGCCACGCACACAATTGCTGCACATATACAAGCTTGATGACTTGAACCATCTATACTATTCAATAAAAACATCATAACGTCCTTCAAACATAAAGATAAATGAGTAGATAAACGGATCAGAGACAACACTTCATACAAACGCACGAATCGGTTGCACTATTACAAGGACGTGGGGCATGTGTGCGTGACCACTGGCTGCTTGTCACGTACGCGGCGAGACAGGTCAAAAAACAATGTTAAAAGGCACAGCCAGTTGACAATCTGAGGGTCATTACGACGCACGTTGTTTGTTTTGTTAGTTGCAAGTTTGATTATTTTAATTTAAAAACGTTGTATTTTTTATAAATAATGTTTGTTATTGTACGGTGTGTATGAATAATTCTTGAAAAAATTAAATTGAATTGCTCGAGCCAAAGTTTCGTGAATATTTCGATCTTGAAATAAATATTGTCTATATTGGCAATGAAATACTTAAGCGTATTAAAGATTGAAAATTTGATATGCCATGTGAGTGTTTCCCGTTAGACTACTTGAAAAAACTATATGTTAAATTCAAAATTTACCACACCATCAAAATAAACAATAAATTATTAAAAAACAAAAAGTATAAAAGAAAATTATTAGAGTAAGTAATTTGTAAAGTATTCTATCATACTGAATAATGAAACTATTTAACAAATGTTTTGTTTAATTTGTCTTAACCTATTGTGACAACCCTACCAAAATAGGTAAAAATTTTTTACATTCTTACTTCTTAAGAAGTTTTTGTCTCTGTTCCGTTTCTCTCATGTGATAAAGAAGCGTGGTGACATTATGTAAGTAGCCCGCCAGGGTCCGAATGCTGGCTTGGACATGACAACTGATATTTTAAAATGAAAGGTGCAATTTAATGTGTGGAATTAGTTTCGTCGGCAATGTTCGCCACGACGCACATTGACAGCTTCCACGGCATCATGCGCCAGCGCAGCGCCTCGCTACTGCGCCGGGTGAGAGCTACCACGTACAGCATCCCGGGCGCGGTGGCAAATAGTTGACCCCCAGATGTTAAAACACTGGGTTTCCCTACATGCAAAAGGAAGTCCTGGCTGCTCATTAAATGAAATAAACTTAATTGAATTTTTTATTTTTATAATGTATTTCTCTTGTCCCTTTAATATTTGTATTTTTTTCTTGACATTTGTATAAATTAAAATTATAATTGGTATTTACTAACAATAGTTATAAGTCTTCATTCCCTACTAACAATTATGGATGTAAATCTGAATTAAATAAATGAGTTTGAATTTGAATTTGAATAATTTAGACTGCATCTACTCCTGACGAAGGCATCCATATGTGGTCGAAATACAATAACATCTGCTGTCAAATTGACATATTCAATGATAATTTTAATGTAATTAAGCACAATGTGTTCAAAATCATTAATAATGTTTAAGGTTACTTTTATATTTAATTTAATATCTTTAACTATTATTGTTTATTGACCTTGACCCTGACTTTGACTTATGTTGTCTTAGAAATATGTAGTTCAGAATATTTACGTTTACTGCTGCAATAATTGTATACTAGAATGCTGCACACAAACTGATTTTGGAGTATACATACTCATAATGTAGCTATGTGGAAATTGTTTCAGTTTATACTCCGTTATTTGTGTCTTTGTAATAAATAAATAAATAAAATTGGTCATACCGATCCAGCAGCCATATTTTAGTAAAAATCGCATCTTAATACTATTATTATTATTGGTTTCACGGGATCATGTGGTCACATGAACTGCGCCCTGCCACACTGCGACCTAGCAGATCTATCGTGTGAGTCCACCTTTCTAGAGCTCGCCGCTTACTCCGATCGAGTCCAGGAAGCGAGTCACCTTCCTGCTGGCAACGTATCCAATCTCCCTTGTGTCCAGTTCATGTTTGTCCAAGTGTAATGATCGCTTCTGTACTAGTGCGGCACACTGACACAGTAAATGAAGGGGCGTTTCTTCTTCCGTGCTACAGAATCTGCAGCACGTACAGACCACGAGAGATCTTAATACTAAAACACTTTTTGACCGGATTGTATCGTGTTTAATTATAGTTTTACGTTTTAACTCGATGTACCTTATATACCGTGCAAATACCGTGGTCACGAGTAAATACTTATTCAAACTAAGCAACTATTTAAATGAACCTTCAAAACAAAGACTACTCACTGCCCCACTGCGAATTCCAGTTTCTAGAAACATCGACACCCACGTTTGATCCCGAAATTGGTCTTCTATTTTTCATCCACAACCGGTCCTGAAATATTGCATGGATATTCAAACATATTTGTAAATTTTTTACCATGCGATTCTTTGAATTATTTATTTTTATCATTATTTAATTACTTTTCGGTGAAATTCGATTTATCTGAATGAAAATCTAAAGTGCATATAAAAAGATCTTTTTTTCAAAAAAAAATTCTACGATTTCAATCGCCACATATTAATTAGGCATGTGGACACCAAAAATAAAAGTGCAGGAAATAAAAATCTAGCTTACCGGCATAATTACGAAAAGCCAACTAATATTTAGTAAGGTATAGGTTGCGAAAGATAAGGATTTATTTATTCTATTCATTTAAACTACTTACCCCGGTTTGAGTAAATTCATACCCATCAGGATTGATTACAGGGAAGATATGCCACTCAAATTCCTCAGTTAGGGCTTTAGCCTCGAGGTCCTCACCCTTCACTAAATGATCGATGATGTAAGTAATCACCACTGGTGATAGCCAATCAGCTCCTATTTCACCACCTTGTAGAACAAAGGCAGGATTTCCAGATTTCCTAGAAATTTTGAGCCCTGTAATATTGCGCCCTAAAATAAAATAAAAAATTGTTAGATAGTTATTGACATGATGAATAAATGTTTGCTCTATAAAAAATATGAAAGAAAATTGTGAATATTCATTCATTCTTTATAAAATTACGCATAACTCAAATTACTATAACATAGATGGCTGTAGTAAAGAGTATCAGTTATTTGTTTATTTTTATGAATTGACCCTAAGAAAAATCTTGACAATTTTTCTTTTATATGCTTACTTAATGTAAATAAAAAAATAAATAAATAAAAAAGGAAATTCGTGCAAAGCCCAAAAGTTATCCCGAAATATGATTTACCTAAGAGAGCCAGTAGTTTGTTAAATTTATCTTTTAAAATTACTCACAAACGGAGACGTTAAAACATGATTTGAAAGTGGAATACCTTCGAAACTCTGTCCAACAGATATGAGGGAAACAAAATCACTATGCTTAGCTGCCAAGTCTTCAAACCACGCGTAAATGTCTGTGAGTGTCTGGTATCCAGTCCAATACAGTTGTCTGCTTATGTCTCTTCTTCTTCTGCTGTACACTTGTGCGTCAAATGCTCTGAAAATACAAAGAAAACACACGATAATTTCAATAGAATTATAGAGCATCTGGGGAGGAACTCAAATAAACCAACAAATCCTAGAAAAGCATCTTGAACTGGAAACCAATTTTTAATATCGAGACAGACATATGACCCAAAAACACTAGCATAAGAAGGATAGATATATTTACACGATGGGACTATGCAAAATATTGGCGTGCTCAGGAATGGCCTATAATACATTTATTTAACAATGAATACTATAATAACAAGTTCGTAGGTGGCGTAGCGCTTGGTGCATCGGTAATTTTTGCTGAATGTATTGCTTAAGGTTTGACCTCGGTGACTAGCAAATGCACCAATGAGTCTTAACAACTTGGCAGTAAAGAAAAATAGGATAACGATTCTCACACTTCACTCTTCACTCTTAAAAAACATTTTTAAATGTTCAAGAACGAACTCTGTTAATTAGGAACTGGCCAGCATGGTGATTTATTTAGTGTGGTTAGATTGAGGATTATGTTGCTTTTTTTTTTTAATCCGCCTGTACAGCACCCTCACGGGAGAGAGGTGGAAGATGCGTCATGCATACCGCCGACTTCGGCAACCGACTTCCGCGACGGTGATGTGGGACTCAACAAAGTGGCACCTACCCACTAAAAACCACCTTGCTGGCTGTAGCATGGCAACGCTGTCAGCCTTCATCGGAGCAACACCCGGGTAGGGAGGTGGGTGCGCAAGCAGGGACCCGCTAGAGGGTCACCCGCTGAGAATACTAATCACTTAAGGTGCAAATGACATTTTTATATGATGACTATTCGGCCTGAGCAGCCTTAAGCTGGTCTAGATTAGCCGAGAGCTGATCGCGGTTTTATGTTGCTGCAATGAGGTAACTAAGACAGTTTGTTTCTCAAAAGGTGTATGTGTTATAAAGCTATACGGAGTCACAGGGAAAGTCGTACTGAACATTAAAGGACGTTATTATTCTGGTTATTTCTGATGAATTTGACCTTAACACTTTGTAAAAATTCTTTGATTCTAAGCTGACACTAGTAAGTTCAGTTCTTGTTTATCATTTTTATTCATTGATATGCCTTGTAACGAGATATATCAAACAAGCGGACCCTAGGAGCTCTAATCTCAAAAAAATCGATAACAAACCAAACAAACCAAAAATGAAAGATTTTTTGAAAACATATCTAAAATTCAATACCTGAAATGAAATGAAATGAAATGAAATGAAATGAAATGAAATGAAATATTTAATTCTCAACATTGACAACTACTTGTTCTTATTGACGTCAAATAAAACCTGATTCTACCACCAGTTCGAAAAAACCTTCGTGAAGAAGAACTGGCAAGAAACTTCACGGGTATATTTTTTTCAAAATAAGTTTACAGAGTCTCTTTATGTCTATACAAAATTATTCTTTTCTGCATCTGTTAGCTCGGCAAGTCTCCCTCCCCCTAAGTATCCAAACGACGAACACCCTCAAACGGCACCCGTCTCCATCTCCATAACGGTTAAGATTCGGAAAGCATATTACAGAGTCAAATCCATCAGAAATTACCTGAATAAAAACGTCCTTTAATATTCTGTATGACTTTCCCTGTTACCCTATACACAACAAAGACAATACTTACTCTTGAATATTTTCCAACATCAGTTCAGACTGGATACTTCTATTACGAAGAGAGTATTCAAATCCTTCTCTTACGCCAGGCGATGCCACAACACTAACGTACTTCCCTACATTAGTAGGCGGTATCCAGAAATTGAGACCCACAGGTTTTTTAAACAGATCTTTCAAGTAATCCAAATGGTCTTCATTTTGTGGAACAACTTTAAACAGTGAATGATTGTCGTATCTTACTTCTGATAAAGCGGCCGTGAATAAAACATTTAGAAATATTAATTTTATATCCATTTTGTGTTTCTAAATAGATTGGACTGGAAGAAACATTTGCCGTGGTTGATTGCCCTTATCATTCCTTATCAAAATAAAGTACTTATCAAATTATTATGATATATTTAATAAATGTGTTATCTATAGACATTAAACACATGAGTACCTATCGATACAGCACATAATACAGTATTACTGGATGTTGCAATGTGCGCCAAGAGCACAAATAGCTAAATTAGATAAAATTTAAATACTATCTATTTAATACTAACTAAATTTAGAAGAAATTATTCGAACATAATAATTAAAATTCATAATTAATGTACAGTGCATGGGATGTTTACAAATAATAGTCCAAGAAAATCAGAAAAACTTTTTAAACTTTGATTGCTTTTCACTTACAATTATGAAATTTCTGGTTCTTCCCTTTAACTGGAACAAAGTCATGAAAACGGGATTATTATAGCAGTCAAAATACGAATGACTGAAGTACTACCCCAGATCCTCTACCACTCATTATAATTAGAAAAATTTTAAAACCTTAATTGTGCATGTGCAATTTATATATTTATTTAATAACTAGTTATTATGAACTAAACAACGGCACCTACATTTTAAATATTTATCAAAACAAATCATTTTCATAAATTAAAAAAATATAAAAAGTACAAGGTACAATCAAATGGTTAATCATCGTCGGCACATTTTGTTATCCCTGACTGCGATAGACAGGAGATTATGGAGTACGATAATTAAATTAATTTGATTCTCATCGTTAGTATTGGTACAAAGATGCCTATAACGTATTGGTTTATTTAGCTAATATATTATTGGATATTCTTCGGCTTTATGGCTCATGTGGTAGAACACCATCCTCCTACAGTCGCCCGAGGAATGGTCCACCACTTTTGACAAAACTTTCTCGATAACCATAATAGCAGCACGGTTGAGTTAATAATTGTCAGTACATTATTTCAAGGCAAAATCGACCTCGTTTTATGACGTGTAAATGAACTTCAGAATAAATTTGTTTGTTTGTATGTACTTGATAAACTCTGAAAGTAAGATACACGATATATTTGACGAACTTAAAAGGACACGGTATAATTATCTACTGAAATACAGCAATGAATGAAAATCGAAAGATTATGAAAAGCGGAGATCATATCAGTTGACAGAAAATTCTAGACTTAGCCAATTAATTAATTATCATATTTTAATAAATACATTTTATTTTATGTTCATGTCAGAAGACATGATATTTAGATAATACCAAAATTGTTTTATATCAGGGGCACTTTTTGAGTTTTTTAAGGTTTTTATTACGTATTCGTTAAAACAAAATACGTTTTTTTGATGATAAGAATAAAATATTAACGTATTCATTTCGTATTTATTTTTATTTATTTATTTTGTTTATTTTACAATTTATGTACACACAAAACATAACTAATCACAAATGGGATAAAATGCTTGTACAAAGGTACTACTTATTTCATAAGAAATTTCTACCAGTAGACCTGGGACTGGAGAGTTTGATTAAAAACTACAAAATTAGTGTGCTTTTTATACTAATTCTAAATTCATTAAAAATAACAGCAAAAAAAAGGAAAATGAAATATATGTGTTTATGTGTATGTATGTCATACACATAAACACTTTATATACATACTTAAACATACATATGCATACATGAATACATACATGAGAACACATCATATAATTACATAAATAATACTTATGGGATAACAATTAAACTCATGTCTGAGGAAGATAGTGCTCTTTCACCCTCTTTTTAAAAACTGACATAGATTTCGACGGTCAAATTGTATGTGGTAAGGAGTTCCATAGCCTAACTGCATGTACTGTGTAGGAGTATGAGTAGAAATCGGTTTTGTGTGGAGGCATTCGTAAAAGAAATCGTTTACTTGGCCTTACCGATTCGTTCACAGAACGAACAAATGTAAAGCGCTCACGTAGATAGGATACCTAGTTATTGTTACCTGGTTATTGTTGTTTGTTTTTCTATATAATTTTGTTTCGTCATGGCTTTAATGAATAATTATGTATTATTCAGTGTGTATACTGGTGGCGCTACTTCTTGGCCGCAACTGAGAATCGGCGCTTTGTAGCCTGAAGCTGCATAGCCAAAGCTGGGTGTGTGTGTGCCTGTGTGTGTGCCTGTGTGTGTGCCTGTGTGTGTGCCTGCGCGTCGGCAGCTCCGGCTTCCGCACTAGGTTAAGTTTTTGTTTTTATTTGTATCTCTGTGTGCTGCTGTGGCAATAAATAGATTTTTACTTAACTTATTTTTTTACTATAAGTTAATCAAATTTTTTTGAAGTGACCCAATTATCATATTTAGTCACATCGCAGTGTTTCGGTTGTTTTAGAACGCACCTGCCAACTTCACATTGATAGATTATTTTGACTTAGGCATACACTGACAATCAGTTTGACATCAAATTTTCATTTTTAATTACTTTTGTGCAAGCTTAGAAAGAGATTGATTTATTATACTAAATTTATTATACTATTTATTTATTTATTATTTGTATATATAGCAATGTCAAGGCACTAAAAAGATCCGATTTCGAAGAATTGTTGCTTTAAATTTTAAATTGATATGGTATCGTAGTTTGTGAGCTTTATCGAATACGACTTTTACTAACGCAGCTGCTTCTAAGAGAGATTTTATAGCGACTCCTTTTTCAAACCTCTACTCGCAGGGTACATCATCCAGAAGTTAAATAGGCTATTTTACCCCAACATCCCTACGGAATCATATACCACGTGGGTGAAACAGCAGAGGGTTTCTAGTTTTATATAAACATGTTCTTTGGACTATCTGGAGAGTTCCTTTCTGGTAGGCAGATCGCGTTCTCGTCTTATTAAGAAAATGTTTGCCTATGAAAAAATGCCTTAAATTATGTGTTAAAGTATTACACAAGAAATATTATAACCAAGCTCACGGGCTTACTCGGGCTAGAATTAATCGGCGAAATTGAATATATGGTGACAAGATGCCTGGTTTATGTTGTTCTTCTTCTGGCAAAACAAAACGAATGCCAACCTGCAATACATCACGAATACGCAGCGGGATTGGCACGAGCCGAATATGTGTAGGGATTGCTACGGGTTGGCCTCGTCGTACAACAAGTATTGCCGAACCGAGTGTAGCAGACCGAGAACCGGCTCGCTGTTCCTTTTTTTTTTAATTATTAATATTGAAAATGTTGAAAATTATTTATAAGAAAGTGCAATAACTATAACATTTATATAAAAAATAATAATGATTAAAACACGCGTAACAATTCTACAAGCGTTACAATATATTCAACACCCTTTATACGCCAGTCAAAAAACAACTTTGACCCACGCACACGCACACACACGTGCAAACACACAAAAACTCGATCACAACTGCACAAAACCAGTTTTTTGGTTTGTAAAAAAATACTAATTATGAACGCGTGAACTTGTTTGTTTAAGATATTAAGTATCCTATGTATCTTAAAAACAATTACCTACCGACGATGTCCGTTTATAAGCGATGTACGGTAAACCTTTATTAAGGTTATGTCATATTGTTTTAAGCATAGAAATAACTATTTGGTTTTATAATAAATTGATTAAATATTATAGATATAAGTAGCCGTTGAAGTTAAAAGAGCTTATACTTTGACTTTAAAAACTGATTGTTCGAATAATTATGAAAAATCACTGAAACCCAAAAATGGAGCGGATATTTATGACCGCCTGTCTACTCGTGGCTGCAATGACAATTTGTTTCAAGCAAAGCCGCGTGAATTCACAAGATTGATGGCCTGTTGGTAATTAGCTACGGTCGAAGGGTTAAACAAATAGGTTTGTTCTAGTTTGCTCTCTATTGTAACTATTACTTAATTTTTTTTGATATTTTGTATGACCGACCAACGAGCTCTAAACGTTATAAGTGATGCCTGTCGCACATGGGCTTGAGTCAGAATGCATTTTTCCTAATATTTCCTTGAGATGCCTCTTTTAGCCAATGTAGTGAATTCGGCTATTATAACAGTAATACAGTAAGGAGGTTAGCCTCAGATGAACTCTAAACAAAATAATTTTTACCAAGCACTTAAAAACAGCAATGAGGCAAAATTTGGTAGGTACTGTTACAATAGCATGAACCCCACATTCTCACGCATACAAGGTGCGGTTATTTTATAGTTTGGTTTTTCCAATTAGATTTCTCTAGTAATTTATGTCGAATATTATTCAGTCTTTATCGCGTCGCCATCCTGACAACATCTTTCACTGTATCTACACTGTATCGGTCGTAATTTTAACGTATTAGTTAAAGAGTAAATTTTTTTTTAAACTCTCATCTGACCCCCCATTAACACAAAATCACAAAATCATCTTAAAGTATTAAAGGATAGAGCAGGAAAAATCGCAAATACAGAAAGATTATATATTTACACATACACTGGAATATTTTCTTCAACATTCAGCATACAACAAGCTGTGCCATCAAGTAAATTAATAAATTAATAAACAATATGTGATGAGTTCATAAAAAGTTTATTAAATAGCCCTCGAGAAACTATTATGAAATACTATAACTATATTTCAGCTTCAAAGGGGTTTTTAATGAATATTAGAATACTAAAGAAAAGGAAATATTGAATTTTTTCCTAATGGTTAAATTAATCCAAGTAAATCGGTCTTAGTGCGAGCCCTCAACAAGCTAACGTATGCGATTAATGGATATTTAGTTAGTTACAAACTCATAATACTGCTACTTTTATTAAAGGTTAATAAAATTGTAAAAAACATAAGGAATATTCAAAGCAGCCCAAATTAGAATTCAGCTGTAAGCTCTTCAATTCGCAGTTCATTTTTAACTGTTGTCAATTTGACAGGTGACAGACAGGTGCGCCGGCCATATTTGTTTTGCGAACGGAAATTAGCACTGCTGAAAACTTTGGTTCTTAGCAGTGCAGTTAGAACTAATTTTTATTTTAGCATTGTACAGTATTCAAACGAAAAGTTTTCTCATTTATTTATGTTAAGTTTCGATACACGTTATTCGAAAAACGCGGAAAATAATTAAATGCGAGTTTCAAGTCCAATAAACGATTATAAATCCTTTTGTAAAGAACTAGAATGTTTGATATTAATCTTATTAATTCGTTAATATTTAACGGCTCGGTGTAGTAACCCTGACTCTTACGCTGGAGGTTCTAGGTTCGTGTGATGAATTCAAATGTTTGTTCTTGGGTCATAGTTGTTGAAATTGATATATGTATGTTTATACTGGATTCATCCCAGTTCGCTGTATGGTCATCCTTAACATAAGCTCTGCTTACTTTGTGGCCATACAGTTGGTGTGTATTATTTAGGATTTATTTAAGATTTATAATGTTCGAAGCGAGTTAATTATTGTGCGTTTAGTTAGTCTGTGAGCATTTTGGTAACATTAATCGTAAGAGTTTCTTTAAAACACTCCAACCCTGTTTGGACTAATTCATACCTAATCGTTCTTCATTTTTCAAATGTGTTCTCATCATATATGAAGCATTTGGTATCTAATTAAGTAATATTACTTTATATCCTACTAGCATTCAATAATAATAAAACAATTTGAATCAATCTCGCATCTTTATGGTAACAGGTGAACCTAGTAGAAAATACTGTTTTCTGTGCATAACTATAGATTTGAAACTTCAATGGAGACGCTTATTTCACAACCTTACCAGGAGACTTTGCTTTGCAGCGTATGTTGTCAAGAGAATTCGCTTATTGACTGATGTTCATACAGCCAGAGTGGTATATTTTAGTTATTTTGGGAAAATGCCGCAGACATCCAAACGATCTTCACTCTACAGAAAAGGTTATTCGTGGAATAATAAACTACGACATAAAGAATCTCTAAAAGAAAAGGTACATATTCATTTTTTTTCAGATGTACCAAAGTTACAAATATCAGATCAGAAACAATTTAAGGTAACTTAGATATGATAACATTACAAATCTGACATCGTATTACAACTATACACAGCTTACAAGAGCAACTTAACGTGACAGTTGTAATTAGTTAACTACAAACAATATTAAAGATTAATTAGGATTTATTTTTCATTTTTTTTAATTACAAAGGATTTTTTTTTGATTCATAACATACTAACATAATATCACAAACTGTACAATGACACCTTGAATCACAATATTTGCATATTTTCAAGAATATAACTGTTGATAAAGATATAAAGAAGTTAATAAGGCTTTCCAAAGTCTTGGCTTTGTCATTTGTGTTTGCAAGCCATTCGCGGATTTGACTGCTATTAAGTCGGTGTATTTTGCATGCGTCAGGAGTATTTTGGAGTACGCTGTTCTGATTTGGTCACCTTCATAAACAAAACCTACATAAATCGTCTGGAGCTAATTCAGAAGATTTTTGTCAAGCATCTAAATTTTGTAGTGGCAAAACCCATGTATCATATGAAGATGATTGCTCTGAATACCGTCTTCTCACTTTGGAACAAAAGCGCACAATCTCGATATGTGCGTGTTGCATGATATAGTTAACAGCGTGGTAGACTCCCCTGATCTCGTTTCACGAATATGCTTTCGAGCACCTACAAATATAGTCTATATATATATATACTCGCAACTCGATAAGAATTAGTTTTGTAAAGATATTTAAAAAAATATATACCCGTGAAGTTTTTCACCATTTCTTCTTCGTGAAGGTTTTTCCAAACTGTTGGTAGAGTCATTTTAAATTATTTCAAGAAATACAAGTAATTGTCTAAATTAATTTAATATACATTTGAATAAAGCAAGTACCAAACTAACATAACAAAATTTCATTTACCGACTATAAAATAGAAACACTGTATCCGCGAAGATAAAATTATCGCCACTGCAATAACAATTTCGGAATTCACCGAATTTACCAAATCAGATCGTACAAATGACACGTTTGGTCCTAATTTTGAACTCATTTTACTTCATTAAATTCCATGTTGGGATCACATTAGTTGGTTTAAAACGATCAGTTTTAGCTAAAAGCCGGTTGGCTATAATTGCGCGGTTTACTCGCTGGATTTAACTTAAATGCTATCATTTGGGTGTTGCAGACGGGCGGTTTTTTGACAGGGAAAACAGATATTTGTAATGTTTCATAAACAAAGTGGAAGAAGATCCATGCAGGGGGTGTTTGTTCCATGGTGGATGTCTCTAAGCCATAGGATGAAGTTGCTGGTAGGTTTTTTTAATTGAATTCTGGCTCCATAAGTTCGAAAGTAGAGATAAGTAAGGCTCAGGGTTAGCCTTCTCCTAGCTTAACGGAGAAAGGCACTTTAAACTAAATTAGTAACACATATATTCTTTAGTAATTTACGAGAAAAACCCTCAAGAAAATGCAGGATGCTTGTAGAGTCCGACACGTGAAGCTTGTTCTCAATCTCCTTTAATATGACATAACTACGAGAAGATTAGAAAAGGGTCCATGCTACTTAATGCAACGGATGCAAGTCAGTATAAACCAGTACTGAATTCGTCGAGTATACCAAAACAATGATGGCCAATACAGTCCGTTGTTGTAATAAGGATTTCGTTGAAATATTTAGAAAGGGATGCCATAAGTCGACGTTAAGATGAGTATCCGAAATAAATACATCAAAGAATAGAAAAGAGGATAGCGAGACATACGTGCAAAAATTAAAAACTGAAAAAACAATAAAACTTAATTCGCTCGCTAGAATTCATTTTATTAAACTTTTAGCCCACAAAACACGCAGCATAAATAACATATTAATAATTCCGTTAGAAATAAAGCCAGTCATGATGCGGAGTAATACCTACATAAAGCCCTTTTTATGAAATCCTGCTTTGATGAACTTGCGGACTTCAATTTTACATTAATATAACAGATTTTTATTTTGTATTTCTTCGAGTGTGCCCTTAAATCAAAGCGCAAATCTTTATGTATAATCATTGCTTCTTTTTGGCTGTTACGTCACAACGAGCAATCCAAAACGGACACGATATTTTATCAAGTTAAGTGGTATTATATATTGGTATAAATTTTAATATCCACTCGTCTCATTATCACAAAAGTTGCAGACCGAGAAGTAAACGATGCTTCGCACTGACCGCAAGACAAACGACAGTCGCGTCTCGACTTCTCTCATTTATCACAATTAGCGATGCTTACGCGTTTCTTCTGCGTAAGTACAGTGAACAACCCCTAAGTGCAAAAATTTTATGAAATCATAGTTTGGTTGGGATGAAATTTCTTTATGATGTATTCGTTTATATGTTTCATGTATAACTTGGATAACGAAAAGCTTTCGAAATATTTAAATTTTTACTAAGGTATTTAAAGCTTATTAATACACTTTCGGTCTTACTACAAAAAAATTAAAAAGCTTGTTTATCTTTAGACACTGTTCAAATGTATAACTCAGCTAAATTAAATTGTCAGCTCCTGGTTACTATAATAACTTACACTTTTTTCAACTTACCCGTGTTATACATTTGGACAATGTATTATGATAAACAACAGACATACCACAAAAGAAGTAAAACACCTGACTAACTATAGACACTGCCTAAACGTTGAACAAAGGAGAATTTAAAAAGATGTGTAACCATCATAATATACAACAGGGACTGACACTAACTTAGTTCGATAAAATTATTAAGCAGCATCTGAAGGTAAACAAGTGTTAACCTTTTTCAGTTTCACCGATTGAATTTACAATACCTGAAGCTGCTCGAAATAAAAATATAACAAAAACAAGATTACAGGGAATCGTGATGTGGCCGGAGCCCATGCTACCTTCAGTATCTAACAATACAACGTGATTGGTCAGCAATGTCGGGAGCCGTAATTGGTAATACTAGTAGTTTGATTTAATGAATTTACGGGATTCTTACCATGATCCCGTAAATTCATTAAATTATAGTGAAAATAACCGTTATAGTTTAAAACAGTTACTAGTAGTTTGGTTTTATCAGCAAATCACCTGCCATAATTATGTCAATTTTCTCCTATTGCTAAAAATTGGCAGACGTTTATAAATATTTTGGCTGTCAATATAAGAATATCCGTATTCAGCTTATTTTTCAAGAAACGTAAAAAAAATTCGTTTCAATTTTTTTATTTTCTTATTTTAAAGAACATTCTATTCTTCCCTGTATTACGAAAATATTTTGGTAAAATGTCTGACGCTTTATTGCCTGCATTCTTGTTTATCGAACGAGTTTTCTTTTGTGTTTGTAGAACCTCTTAATGAAAAGATATGGATAAAATAACACGCACACCGCTAACGATTGAAGAAAAATTACATATGACGGGAGAAATATTTCATGAAAATTAAAGGTTCCGACATTGTTGACCAAAACGTTGTGTATCATTGTATCATATAAGAACATTCATTATAAAGTTTTTTGATTAATTTCATCGTAAAAATAAAACTACATTCTTCGTAAAATTACGTACATGTACATTATGACACTAGCTTCACCCCACTTAGGGTTGGTGTCAGGCAATTTATAGTCAACCAGTTTGAGGGTTTTCGTCGTTTGGATACTTGGGGGAGGGAGACTTGCCGAGCTGACAGATAAGAATAATTTTTATAGACATAAAGACACTCTGTAAATTTATTTTGAAAAAAAAAATTACCTGTGAAGTTTCTTGCCAGTTCTTCTTCATGAAGGTTTTTCCGAACTGGTGGTAGAGTCATGTTTTATTTGACGTCAATAAGAACAAGTAATTGTCAATGTTGAGAAATAAATGTTTCATTTCATTTCATTTCACCACGCTGGCCTACTTTACATATCGTCAAAATAATTTCTAAGGTCTTAATTGGTCTAATTAAGTTGTAAAAGTCATTAGTACATTTGATTGTGCCCGGGGATCGAACTCGACCTTCACATCAAGATGCCAGCTCATTAACTACTGTGCCACCGACGCACATGCAGGTATATAAGGGACCTAAGCTAGGTAGGCAAAGTATTCAGAAATAGTTGTGGATCTTTAGCTAACACATCATATTTCAAAAATATTCCTTCATAAATTATAAATAGGTACCAACTATTACTTACGCAATGTAAATGCAATTGATCACTAGTAACTGAAATTATCTAAATTTAAATCTTCGGGTGACCATTAACCATTCTAAATTCGAAATCAGTACATAGTAAGACAGGACAGTTATGACCTAATCGTTTTTCTGACAAACTACGTGTAGTTGAGCATTTTTTATCAATCCGCTGCGTCATAAGCAGTTATGTTTTTTGATTTCTTAATGGTTCCAAGTTTTTAGTTAAGTGGATGAGCTCGTAGGGATTATTAAAACCCGTGAATTGTCCCAAGACTGGTTTTCATTTCATCATCTTGGGAAAAAGTTGACAGATGACTAGCATATATTCATATACTATGTTAACTTTGAGTAAAAGTGCGTATATGCCTAAGACAAACTTCAAATTATAAGTTTTAATTGTTCTAGCACACATTCAGAAGATTCTGATAAGAAGTATCTGAGGATAACAACTAGAAAGAATACTCATAAGTTATTTTACCTTATTTTAAAGATAAACATATCATCCACGAATATTCCGCAGCAGTCGCAATTTATCAACACAAATCTCAGAACGCAAGACAAACGAAGACATCTGTAACTCATTTTGCATCGAAAATAAAAACACATGCTACAAAAAAAAAAAACACATCATCAAAATAGAAAAGGGTTTAACAAAACATTCAGAACAGTCATGGGACATCAAAATAGAATAACAAACAGTACTTGAAGTGTAAATTACGTTCGCCATTAATCACGCCGTGTCTCTTGGCTACAATAATACGGTTGACTTCATCTTGGAATAATTCTCTTTGTTTCTTGCAGTGAGCGTTTACTGTATGTGGTTTTGGCGTGTGGCTAAAGTTAAAGAAATTATGCGTTCTCGTGGTGTGCGTGTGGATTGAGTGATCTTTTCAAAAAAGTTATTCAACTCCTACCAAATTTTCAGGGGATTTAGGAAAAAGATGTGAAAAGTCTATAGTAAAGTATCAAATTTGTGAAACCTAAATAAAGAAAGATACAACTGATTAACTGGATCACTCAATCTGGTCGCCTGAAGAAAAAGTCATTGCGCGTATACGAGAATACACTACCTGTGTATTTTTAAATTGTATATCCGTTATCCGTTTTATCCGTTATCTAGTATCTAGAAGTATTTATTATTATTTTTATTATGTACAAGATGGGTTATTATTTCAAGAGATGATAATTTTGAGATATATGAAACTATAATTTAAGACGAGATTTTGATATATTGATGAGGACGAATCATTTACTAACCTGTAAACACTTAAGAAAACACTTGTCCTAAGAAATTACTCAGTGTCATCGGTTCTATTTGAAAGATTTACTAACAATAATAATTATTACGCTTTAAACATGAAATGTGACAAATGGTTTTAAGACTTTAGCATTATAACGTTAAGATGCTCTTTAATTTTAACAGATGCAGATATTTTTTTTTTTTTTTTTCCCCTCCGCGGGAAAGGCAGGAGGATAAAAATGCCCTGACGCATACTCTGGCGCGATTCCAAAGTTATGTGGGACTCGTCCCGACGCCTACCAGGACCATACCCACTAAAAACCCCCTGTCGGCTCGTGCATTTTTGCCACTCAGCCTTCATCTGAGCGACGGCCAATTGGAGAAAGAGGCCGCGCTAGCGGGGCCCAGAAGGGGTCACCCGCTGGGATTACATAGCACTGAAGGTGCTCAAAGCACTGAAGGTGAATACGTAGCACTGAAGGTGCTCAAAATGAAATCAAAAATTAAAACAAAAATTAAAAAATTGCAAAATAAAATTGAATTAACTCGCATTTACGTTAGAATTAGGATTTACGTTAGGATTAGAATTTACGTTAGAATTAGAATTAGCGGCCAGAAGGGCCTCGAGATCGCGTGACAGTCTGGTGGATGAGTACGCTTGCACATTTCTAGGCCTAGCGACTTTGAACTTCGAGTCTAACACAGGAGTAGTATATGAGACAGAATCACGAACTAGAGGATTGGGATGGGTTTCGGAGCGTTTGAAGAACGCTTCAGAGAGTGTTTTGAGATATTGTTGTACTGTAGGCAGTTCAAGATCTCTATGCAAGTCCGCGTTACGCACGTACCACGGTGCGTTTGTGGCCTGGCGGCAAAACAGGTTTTGAACTACCTGCAGTTTGTGCAGGAGGGAGGGTTTGGCGTGGGCAAAGATTGGCGAGGCATACGTCGTGACGGGTCTAACGCAGACCTTGTAAAGTGTACGTTTGTTTCTGAAGGACATTTTACTTTTTCTACCTAACATGCTGATTAGGCGGACTGAATAGTGACGAGCGAGTTTCGAAACTCTTTCGACGTGTGGCTTGAAAGAAAGCGTCGGATCTAATGTGACGCCTAAGTATTTAGTACTGCGCTTCCAGGGGATGGGAATGCCTAACATTCGAACGTGGGGATCGCCATCGGGACGACGGCGTTTGTGGTCGAAGCGCATCGCAGAACTCTTTTCAGGGTTCACATCGATGCGCCATTCTTGAAACCATTCACCAAGGGCGTTTACGGCCCTTTGGAGTCTGGTTACAAGGTGCCGAACACTGTGGCCCCTGGTATAGAGTGCGGTGTCGTCAGCAAAGAGGGCGAGTTCGACGCCTTTCGGCGGGATGGGAATGTCGTTGGTGTACACGGTGTACAGCAGAGGGGCGAGGACTGAGCCTTGAGGGAATCCAGCCTTTATGGGACGAGGTGCAGAAAGCGTGCCTTCGTGTTTAAATCGAAACGTACGGTCTTTGAGAAACGACGCTATTAACCTGACTAGACGATCCGGTAAGCCTATCTTGTAGAGTTTATAAACGAGACCGCTGTGCCAGACTTTATCGAAAGCCTTGGCTACGTCAAAGAAAACCGCGACTGTTTTATAACGACGCGGATAGAAACCGTCAAGTATATACTCGACGATTCGGTGGACTTGCTGAGGGCAGGAGTGTTTAGCGCGAAAGCCGAACTGATGGGGAATAATGAGAGGATCGCCATCCGTTGGAAACAGATGGTTCCGCATTCGAGAGAGTATGACTCTCTCGAGAAGTTTAGACATTGCCTTGAGGAGGCTGATGGGTCTGTGATTAGCCGGGACGTTCAGATGTTTGCCCGGCTTGGGAATGCCTATGACTGTCGCTTCTTTCCAAGCTTTTGGAAAGTAGCTATGGTCGAAGCAGGCATTGAAAATGATAGCTAACAAGGTAAGCATCTGTTCAGGTAGGTGCTTAAGTGCATGGTTGGAAATTCCATCCGCACCCGGAGCCTTTTTGGACTTTTGATTTCTAATGAGAAGCAAGATTTCGTCATTAGAGACTGTGACAGGGTCGGCGGTGATGGGGAGAGAGTCTCTGCGAAGGACTTCGTCCTCCACCGCCTGGATGTGTGAGGGATAAGCAGGTTGCGTGCTGGGCGAGCATTGTGCGACAATGCTGTCGGCGAAGCATTCGGCTTTCTCTTCGACTTCGAAGGCAGTAGTGCCATCGGGACGAGTGAGAGGAGGAACGTGAGAGACGGTGTCTACGCGTAAGGCTCGGGCCATGCTATAGTACGCTTGGTGGGACGGAGAGATATTCGTCATGAGATCGTTCATCTGAGCGTCTCGGAGTTCCGCGAGGCAAGACCTAACTTTACGTTGAAGCTGATTCGCAGCTGTTCTATAGGCGGGCGTGGGATATTTCTTGGCTCTCCGGAGAGCCGCGTTTTTAGCTTTAATAAGATTGCTAACGGCTAAGGGAAGCGTGGGTTTGCCTTGCTTAGCAACCTTTTCGTTGTCACTGATGGCTGAGTTGATAGCATCAGTGAGAGAATTTACTAATGAATCGATTTTATCCGGGCTATCTAATTGTTCGGGAGAGATCGCGAGTGGAGAGTTCGGAGCCTCTAAGGCTGAAACTAACGTATTTTTAAAACCTTTCCAGTTGGTAAAGGTCTTAGGAGATGAGGCGTTATCGTTCGGCGGTCCTAGCACGAGGGAAACGGGGCGATGGTCGGAGCCTAGGTCATCGAGCGGTTCGATAGACCTTAGATCAAGATTGATTCGCTTGATAATTGCAAAGTCGAGGATGTCAGGAGAGTAGGACGGGTTGTTGGGAAAGTGAGTGGGAGTGATGGGGGATATGACGTCTAGGTCAAGGGAGTTAGTGATGTCGAGGAGAGCGATACCGCTGATGTTAGTCGATAGGCACGTCCAGTCAGTATGTTTGTAACATAATGACTGAATGGCCGAGGGCGAGAATGGCCTCAAAGTCGCTGCGGATTGGTCTGGTACCACTAGGTATGTAGATTGAAGCTATGATGATGGTCGGATGACCAGTCATAGCCAATCTACACACAGTGGCTTCCATGTTGAGGAGAGGAGGAGTAGGGAGAGGACAGCAGTGGAAGCCTCTTTTGTAATATATAGCGGTGCCGCCGAAACCGTCGGAGTTGGGCCTATCGTTACGAATAAACGCGTACTTAGGTATAGCGAATCCCCTGGAGCGGTTTGGAGTAAGCCATGTCTCCTGGAGAAGGAATAAGTCAGGTTCTTTGTTCTGAAGGAACAGTTTAATCTCGGGAAGGTTGGTGTTAAGGCTACGAGCGTTAAAAGATACTAGGGATAAGCCCTTGGGTTTAATACGACTGGACGCGGGATTCGCGGGTCAAGACATTATAATTTATTATTTACGAATTTATAAAAGAATTTACAACGAACTTAGGAGCGAGTGATGCTCGGCTAAAGCAAATAAACGCTCTTGAGGAGAGCGGGCGGCTCGCAGTTTGCGTGCGAGCACGGAAATTTCGTTAATATCGACGTTTTGAATAACGTCGAACACGGTCTTCATGTCCTCAGCCAACGACGACTGAGGTGCGGATGACGGAGAAGGACGCGGCCCTACGGAAGCTACGGGAGCTGGGATGGGTCGGGAAGGTGCAGGCGGAACGGCCGGACGCTGCCTCCAAGACAGAGCCGGAGTAGGCGTCGGCTGAGCGGGCTTTGCTTCCGGGGGACCCCGGTTGCGCAGCGGCGGGAAGTTAGCGTGAGTGAGCGGCGGCGCCGGTTTAGGCGCGACCCTCTTGGTGGTGCAGCGCGGAGCGCGCGGGCAACCCCTGTAGTTTGCTGTGTGGCCGGACTGGCCGCACAGCACACAGGCAGGGGGGGAAGTGGATTCGGGAGTGCGAGTGCACTCCTTAGTGAAGTGAGGATCCAGGCACTTTACGCACCTGGGAGGAGCTGAACAGTTAGCCGCTGCGTGGCCATAGAGCTGGCAGCGGTGGCACTGCCCAGGGTGACCACGGGGGTTGGGACGCTCGACGGAGATATTTGAGAGTCCGCAAATTGTGCGAGCCTCTCTAAAGATCTCCCTCGAGTTGGGAGTATTTGAAAGGATTACTAAAGCTAAAGGAAAACGCCTACCGCGGTTGGAGTGCATCTTGTGCACTGCTGTGACCGGGAAAACCTGGGACTTAAGGTCCTCGAGAATATCTTCGTTGCTGAGTTCGAACGGGACGCCCCGTAGTACTGCGCGGATCTTACGCTCCTCCGGGAGGGCGTAGGTGTGATACGCGATTTGGTTTAAACCGAGTATCCTGGTAAACGCGCGGAAGTCGTCGACGGTCGCTACTTGAATTTTGATTGTGTCGCCGGCGTTGGCGGCTTTTAAGTAATTGATTTTGTGCTCTTTGCACAAGTTAGAAACCGCGGTCCAGCGCGCCTTTTCACGCAGGAATACGGGCGGAGGGAGCTGAGGCTTCGGCGGGACGGGAGCGCAGCGCGTCGCTGGCTTCGATGTGACCGACGGAGACGCGGTTACTACGAGCGATTCTAACGGCGCGGGGGCTGGTGTTGAAGACACCGGGGAGGGCTCGGGTATTGAAGATACCGAAGCTTTCTTAGAGCGCTTCTTGGAGCGCTTGGCGACAAGTTGAAAGGCGGGCTCAGGAGAGCCGGTTAAGGTGACGGCATCTGACGACGTATCAGACGCGGGTTCGGAGTCGCTCCCGGGAGCGGTACGCTTACGACGCGACGCGTGAGAGGATGCGACCGATTCGCAGTCCATCTCGGACGAGGCGGGAGACGCGGGAGAGCTTAAGACCTGAGGGGTCTCGACATTGGAGGCCTGAGGGGCCGGGGTTGAGGCCTGAGGGGCCGGAGTTGAGGCCTGAGGGGCCGGGGACGCGATAGATGCCTGTAAGGCCTGCGTTAGTATGTCATCGGGTATGCTGTAGCCAGACGCGGCGAGTACCTGGGCGAACGACCTAAGTACGTTGACAAGGTCCATTGGAGGGCTTGGTCCTACGATATATAATATATAAATATATAAAAATGCCTAGGTTCCCTAGCAAACCTAGCACCTAAACCTCCCTACCCGCGGTAGGGGGGCTGGGGAGAATAACTTAAAACTAACCGTAGTATGCGGAAGGCCACTACCTAGAAAGCTAAAAAGGGTGCGCAGGTAAAGTGTTGACCGCGTTAGGGTCAACCTTTACCGACAGAAAGGACAAATACACACGAAAACACACAGATATGATAAAAATAAATATGAAAAATAGAAAAAATAAATAAAATAGAGAAGAGAAATAAATAAAAATAAAAAGGACTGGTTCAGTACAAATTCGTTGTCACCGTTAAGTATCCTTTGCACTGAAACCAGACTACTTACGCTGGGCACAACACTGCACTCAGCACAAGCACAACACTACTTAGCACAGCACTTTGAAGACTAAGGGGCTTAGTCGCAAAGAAAAATACGCACTTCGATAGCACTCAGGGGGAGTAGAAAGAACCTTGAAAACCGTAGCACGGAACCAACACGCTAAACCGTGACGTCAGTAGACTGAGCGCCACGGAGTATCGGGAAGGGACCAAACAACGGAGAACGGGGTCTTGCACGTCCGCACTGGGCGGCGATCGGAGCGAGAAATGAGATGCAGATAATCGTAGTACTAATTTATATGTTAAAACTGCCCTGGCATGGTTGCTTAAAATTACCTTTACCCTTAAGGTGAGAATTAGATAACAAGCATCCTTTTTATTATAATACCTTATTTTTTATTATTTTGTTCAATTTATTTTACAGCGTATACAGTGAGAGCCATCCATAATCCATATCCGTAGACGTTTATTCATTGTAGTGTGCGGCCATACACCAGAAAAGAAGCGGAGCGCATCTTCGTGAATGGCACGCAGTATAAAATGTTACAACAATGTTTTTTTAAACTCGCTTTAACTCATAACTTAACCCATCCGAAACAGCCGTAGATCACCACGTGTCGTTAAGGGCAGGAGGTGGTCCAATAAATCAAGACATGTCCCGTCCGTCTCTCTCCTGCACTCACTAATGCGTCCCGCTGTAACGAATGAGACCAGATCCGATTGTTGAACGGTGTTTAGCATTATTGCGGTTTTTAAATGTCTGTGACCTTGATGCTCTGCAGTTTTCAAATATTGTTAATTTGTTGAAGTTACAGAGATAATCGATTTAATCCAGTTTTTATTATTAACCTCCGTTGTATCCTCTGAATTTAATTTTAAACATGTACATTGTATAACTCTGTATAGACGACCAAATAGTGGGAGAAGATTCCCTGTATGGCGGAAGAGAGTGTTAAAAAATTAGTGATATTTTTCTGTATTTGTATAAAAAAAGGTGCAAAATAGTTGATTTCTTAAGCAAAGAAATTAAAAAATATGTGAAGATGTTTTAATTTTTAGTGAACTTTGTTCTGGAGAAATGTTTAAAAATATGCTAGTTACTTATTTTGATAATTTTCCACACGCTAATCAATTTCAGGTTTACAAAAAACATACAAAAATATTGCGGTTTTTTTGTTTTTTTTCGATATCACATTAGTATAACAAGTTCTAATACAAAAAAACATATCAAATAATCCAAACAAACAAGTATGTTACGTATTTGATTCACCTTGGATTTCATTATTTACTGATACCTGACATATTATTTCTACTGTTCCTTATAGATGGGCTGTCAAACCTCCACCGTCTGGTGGTAAGCGGTATTCCGAATGGTTACAGCTTAAGTTTGTACAACCTTAGGTTTCCACTTCTAGTTCATTTTTCTTTCAATATTTTCAAGTTTCTATAACTCTACTTTGAGATCACCAAATGCTGTGGCCATTTTGATTATGAGTTATTAAATAAATAATAAATAAAATAAATAATATTTCTAACAATCACACCACATTATTTAGCCCAAATTAAGTATCATTAAGAACTTGTGTTATGGATACTAGATAACGGATAAATAAACTTAAGAAATGTATAAGCACACATAGATAATTTTTTTTCATGTATAAATATATTAGAAATAATAATAAACTTAAATAAACATACATACACATCCATGACTAGAAAGCAACTATAATAAAACATCTGCGCCGCTACCAGGATTCGAACCCGGGACCTCTGGCATGGAAGGCAAGGGTACTTACCTCCACACCAAACAGGCCGAAATCTGACATGTTCTTTTTCGAAATGGAATTTTTATTTATGGCCCTATGTGCCTTCTAAATTTCACCGGACTTAACTACATGCCCTGGCATGTATGCTGTCTCTTAGACATGACTTTTTCCTTTACCACGGTACTGTATATGTGTACTTGTACATGGTACTGTGTATATACTGCCGTTATTACCAGATTTGGGTAGTAAGTCGTCAAAAGTCTGCACACGGACCAATATATCTGTGAAGTCTAGAGTGGCGCTACCTTGTATGTAAACTTTTCTTTTCCATAGTTGTCATAGTCCTTTAGTTGCTATTTCGTCTGCTGAACAGTTGCTGGCACTGTACATTTAATAGATGCTACTCTTAGACCATTGGACTACCAGATTCCAGGTGTTCTGAGTTTTATCTCCGCGCCGCCGCATTGTCCATTGGTATATACATAATATGGGCCAAATACAGTGTTAAGTTAACAAATATAAACAGCTTTCATTCTGTCATCAGTTAGCCTCGAGTTAATTGAACGAATGATTTTTATTTCGATATTTGACTTGACTTGAGTAAGCCAAAGATGGATCACTATATCGGAAGGATTTGTTCAAGAAAAATAAATTGTCATTTAGTAGACCCAAAGAATAAGTTTCCTTCCGACTTTTACTTTAAAGGACTGTAACCGTAAGCTGTAGAGCCAGAAAAGGATGGCAATAATGTGAAAGAAATGTTGCCAAGCTTACTTGTTTTCTTTTACTTCTTTAGTATCAAATAATTGAAGACATAATTACACTAACCATACTACGGTCTTCAAATCCCTGGCAAAGTTTCAACTGTGGGTTTGGAACTAATTGGGACACACAGACAGTTTCCTGCAATCTAAGATGCATTTGAGAGGTTAAGTCTTATGCTGAATCGGTAGCAAAATTGTGGCAACAAATTTTGTTGCCGAGGCAACTTGTAATACTGTATAAATGCATGGTGTTTATCATGTATCAGGGTTTTCGTTATTATTTTGGAGAACTAATCTAAAGCTTTTACCCATGCCATTTTGAAAATTTAATTCGGTGTAAGATCCACACGGACATACATAAAAATTCTTTAAAGTTCTTATTTAAAAAATTAATCCTTTAATTATTTAAAAAAATAAAAAAAATAAATAATAAAATATAAAAAAATATATTAGTCATGGACACACCACATGGACACCCTGTCAAGCCTGGTGATTACAAATATTTCCATTTTGTCTCTTATTTTTTTTTGTAGTGAAATCCTTCTGTAACTTACAGCTTAAAATTAAATCATAAAGGTGTGATTAAAATGATGCCTCAAAACTAAATATGTGTATACAACAAAATTTTATTATTTTCGAGAAAATAATAAGTATTGTAACCTACTTAAATAAAGTTACTTAGTTTTTATTAGTTGATTCTTTCATTCAATCACAAAAATGTGTGGTTTTATGAATATCCTTACATTTCATTAATTATGTTTTTTAAAAAGATTTAACGCATGTGGTTGACCCTTTCGATCCATGTAATAAAATAAAGGATGTAATTTTTTTTCGGAGTTTGCTGGTTTTGAATACCGGGTGCGACGAACGCATTTTTTAATATCTTTGTATCCAGTTTAGCTTCTTTTTAAGGATAGAGAAATATTACCTAAACACTTTCACACCTTTAAAATCATGGTCACCTCCATATCTCCTCAGCTTTCGATTAAGGTTATTTAAAGTGCACCCTTGGTGACATGATTTGGACGATAAATAAAATAATTTTAATAGGATTTTATAGTGTTTATTTTTACATTTGTCGTGACCATCTGCAAAGGTACCGAAACGTTGAAATGTAAAAATATAATTAAACGATAAAGACCGGTTAAAAAAATTATTTATGTAATATAATGAATTGTGAAAATTTAAGGAAAAATACGATAAAGACGTTATTTAATTTTTAATATACTTTATTTTGTAAAGTAAAAAATACAGTAAGGTTCACCTCATAGATTGGGTAGTAGCAAATTGGGTGACCTGATTTTGTTACGTTTTTCTATAAGTTGTCAATTATATTCAATTTTAAATTTCAAATTTCATTTATTTCAAATTTCAGTTGATCGAACCTTCCCCCTTTCTCCACCCGTCAACCAGACGCAGGCAGAAGTTTCACCCGTTTGAGGTTAGCGTGCCGATGAGCCGAACTAAACGGTTCGATAGCTCATTTTTGGTTCGTGTTGCCAAAGAGTGGAACGATTTGCCTACGTCTGTTTTTCCAGACAAATATAGACCCTGGAGCTTTCAAGTGTAGAGTGAATAGGTACCTCTTGGACAGGCGTGTATGATCCTCGTCTTCATCGTCACTTTCCATCAGGTGAGATGGAAGACAAACGCCTGCTAATTATTAATAAAAAAAATATATATGAAACCAATTTCATAACGATGGATGGGTGCCTACGATTGAGAAAACCGATGGCTGGATCCCGCGTAAACCCAGCGAACGGGTTATGTTGAGAAATAAATATTTGGATTTGAACCTCTGTGAATTTAGTTTTTCAGAAATGGTCACCCTAAAATATTAAAATAGTAAAAAAATTTTAAGAAACATTTATACAGTTCAGGTACTGCAATTATCACAAAGATACACATACACACACACACACATAAATTATCTTTTATAATTCAGTAAATTAAATTAAAATTTGTTTTCTCAATATGAAAAAAAAACGGTGTTTTTAAATATTTTTGTGCACAGACTATAAACTGTCAGGTCCAAATACCGTGAACGAGATCATCTTAATTTGCTATCGTATTACTTCAAATTGCGGTATATACCTGTATATAACTGCAATAGAAATCCCTGGTTTTATCATAAAATTTAAATTTCATTGCAAGAATATTAAGTACTGCCACTTTTAGTTTGGCAAGTATCCAGCTTTTGTATCTTTAATTTGTGCTTACTTGGAGTTGTTACATTGATTCAAATGAAGAAAGTTTGGGTTAATGAGCAGAAAATTTAAATACATTTTTAGGTTTAAAGTGTTTGATATAGTTTTTTGGAAAAATTTCGACGTACTTATTTGTTACTTCACTCTTGATTGCATAAAACTATTTTAGAATATTTTCATAAGTATCGATTACTTATTTTTGAAAGCTGAAACTCTACTGCAACTACAATTTGTTAAATTTTTCTGTGTATATTGAAACGTACTATGGTTGTAATAATATGCTATAATTGTAATTGAGTAGCATGGACCAACAAAAGCACGAACTGTGTTTTTTATTGCTAATTGTCTTCCATCTCACCTGAAGGCGTTGGTATTTTCCTCTACTTTTGAAGATTTCGAAATGGTCCTATTAGCCTTTTAAGTTTCGTCGGACTTTGTGGCCTAGCGCTGAGGACACTCAGGCCAAGGTCCTCGGATGGACCTAGTATATTGGAACTACCACTGGTTGGGAAGGGTCATCTACTGCCAAATTACCAGCAAGAAACTCAGTAGGAATGCGTACGCCGCGTTAGCCTGGCCCACCGGTGGGTTAGGCGATTTGAATGCCGTGTTGCCCTATTTCTAACTGGGACTCCGGCGTTCCTTGTTGTAATAGCGTCATCGGGATCTGTAAAGACGTTACGCGGACGCCTATATCGAACCGGCGCGTCTGGGTTGGCTGTGTAGTCAGCTTAAAGGGAATCTGGACAATATTTTTGGGACTTATTTAAGGCGTTAGATTGCGTTCAGCTTAATACTTTAGTCACGAAACTTCAACACTACGGCATAAAGTGCACTCACAGCAAGATTTTGAGTTTATACCTTAGTAGCAGCACACAGAAGGTTGACGTCAACCATACAAGGTCGTCTGGGTCAGTTGTCGTTGAATTCTGGGCCAATGATGTATTGTTTGCTGGTAATATATAATTTTTACATTTATAAGACGAAAAATCAATTTTGACTATTAAAACAATGCCCGAATGTTTCGCAGTGTAACCTAGAATTAATTGACAAAAAACAAAATGCATAAAATTTTCGGCTCCAAATATAAAATAAGTCTAATGAAACTTGCATCTTAACGCTTAAAGGTTGAACCTGGTAGATAATATTGTTTTTCTTGGCATAAACCACGATTCGAAACAAAAAGGTTCACATTTCACAACTGGTGAATAGACTTTATACCGCAGTTAAGAAAATTCGCTCATGGATTAATGTGCCTACAGCCAGAGTGGTATATTTCAGTTAATTTCATAGTTAAATGTCTTATGGTATCCTATTATTGAAAAATGCCACAGACATCGAAACGATCTTCAATCTTCAGAAGAGGGTATTCATGGTGTAAAAATTTGGAATCTACGACTTCAAGTAATTATTGAAATTAAAATGCAGAGACCACTTATATTATTATGCGACTTTTTATTCCATTGCAAGATTTTACGTAATATATAAACAGAAAATAAAGAATCTTTGATAGGAAATTTAAAAGAGGTTGGAATATGAACAAGAAAAATATTTTGTTTTTTTAACAAGAATTAAAAAAAAATTAAATGTTAGAACGATAACCATGACAATGATTATTTTCAACTAGGAATCACCTCAAGTAAGCGGTTCCAAAATTTCAGCTGGCTAAAAGCAGCAAATCATTGATTGTAATGTCACAATAAAAGTTGTTACAATAAAATGCCGGAATCAGTTCAATCCCTGCCCCTCAATAAATTCAAGAAAACTATCAAGGAAACACTATTTCAAAAATCTATAAGTAGCGACAGCAGCAAAAATACGTGGGATTTAAGTCGTCACCGGCTATTTCGTTTATGTTTGTGAGAGATAAAATATAAATACTATGTAAACAGCTTGGCTGCGGCATGACATTAGCACACGCAATTACCTGTCATCTGTGTGTTTCTTTCATGGCGCCGTCAAATTGTATGCCATCTGTCCCTATTAAATATTTTCTTATAACAAGTGTGGAGAAGTTTCCACTAACTTCCTCAGATTATCTGTAACACCTTTTGAAAGCCCGATCAAGCCGGGCATGTCTTTGGGATGTCTCGATGAAATAAAATGAAATCTCGATGAAGAGAGAAAAAAAAGATATTTACGTCAAAAATATAAAATATTTTGAATTTGAGTTGTTTACATTTTGATACGAGATTATTTAATGCATTTTAACTATTTTAATTAAACAATAACACTCAAAAAAGTACTAAACGTAGGCAAAATATATAAGTTCAAATCAGTAAAGGCATTGGTTGAGGAACGTCCAAACCAATAAAAGGGCCAAAAACGCCAGCCAAATCCTATGCCACCCCAGCCCCAGCCCCTACCACCTCCCCAGCCTCTACCATGTCCCCGTCCTTTACCGTGTCCTCGTCCCCTACCGTCTCCCCGTCCCCTACCGTGTTGTCCCTTACCATGTTCCCGTCCTTTACCACCAGTGTTTCCCAATCGCCTTTCCTTCATTCTCATTACCTGTTCATCTTTATCTTCGCTGTCTGAATCACCCTTCATTCTCAATAATTGATTATCTGCATTTTCATAGTCTGTATCATCTTCATTTTCTATATGATCTCTCTTTAATCGCATTACATGTCCATGTTCATGATCATATTCGTTGCTTGTACAATTACTTCGTAAATAATCTCCAGGCTTCAAAATGGTTAAGACTGCATCGAAGGCTTCTTCACACGTTGGTTTTATTTGATCTGAAGGCAAAGCAAACCCATGCCTGCCAGTATCAGGTAAGGCAAATAATAATGTGACTCTGCAAGATTAAAGTATTGAATTTAAAACTACCAAATGCCTCATGATATTATAAGATATAAAAGTAGAAAGTCAATGAATAAATTTCCACAGTTAACATCCAAACTCGCTTTTATATTTTAATATCATCTCCACCGGATTCTCAAACTCCTATGTTTCGAAGTCAACCAGTTAAATTAAGTTTTGTAATGTTGTTTTTTTATAAAATGAGTAAAATGCAATATTCTGCGTAAATAATTTTTTTGATTTTTATATTCTGGATTTGTTTTTGTCCTCCATCTCACCTGATGGAAAGTGATGATGACAAGAATATCCAAGAGGTGTTTATTCACTATACTTTTGAATATTTCATGATTGTAAGTTTCAGAAACTATAAAAAATATGAAAATGTTGGTGGTGCGAACCAAAAAATATCAATTGCTATTTGGTTCGGCTTTTCGGTGTAATAACCATGAATAGGTAGAATCACTGCCTGCGCCTCGTAGACTGGAATTAGAACTAACCCAGCCTAAGCAGAGTTAAATCAACCCTTCTAATCATCGACTTCCTCAGAGGCAGGATTTCTTGCAGAAAAACCCATGCATGGGAAGTAGAAACCAACAGCAACAGTGCTGTCACGGCATAACCTATAATGCCAGTTGACATGAGGCATTAATCTGTAGCAGAAATAATATTGCTGACAGAACAGATTTCGTGGTATCTCCCTGGCATTCATTGCCATTAAATTCAAATTCGAATATTTATTTCAGAACATTGACAATAACTTGTTCTTATTTAATAAAATAAGAACATGCTTTTCTCAGACCCTTTCTCGAACCGACCCTTTCTCAGAAAGGCGCCATCCATTCGCACAATCAGGCTGGAAGTCCTTACGCTGCAAGCTTACTTAAGAGAACTTTATCCCGAACCCGATCAAAGGTAAAACAAAAGGCAATAGCTTCCGTATGACCTTAATAGAGTAAAGACCGGTACAGACGTGACAGTATTGGGTACAACTCGGCAGCACAGCATCGTCCATCTGGTCCTTATCTTTGTTCACATCTACCTCTAACTAGACTTTCAGTACCTCTTTATGGTTCATCAGTACGACACCTATTTTGGAGCCGAATGGAGGCATTTGTGTAGGAGTTTACCTTTGCTATACAGATGTGAACTTTCAGCAAAGATGCTGACAGAATCATTTGCGTTTATGAAGTGAGCTTGGTGCGGTGGCGTCCGGCCAATCGATAAAGTATAAAATTGGTTATAAAAGTCTCAACACATTTCTTTTAAATAACCAAATAACATCGCGTTTAAATTTATGTATTTAATAGTTTAAAACAATTGGTATAAAATTATTTGCTAACATGGAAACATTTTAACAAAATTAGATTTTGTGGAATAGCAACTTAATTTTTTTATTGACACTTACGGATCATCTTTGAGGATTTGCATAACGATTTCCAGATTAGGTCAAACAGTTTTAAAGATATTTGCATTACAAACATCACGGGATTTCAAGATTAGGTGAAGCAATTTAAGGTATTTCAAATTTAGCGATTTTGAACGTAGATATTTCTCGATAAACTGCGGTGTTCTTTCTATTTAACTTTAAAATCTTAAGTATTTACGACTGGTTGTATAGAGTAGTATCTTAATCTTTCTTACATGTTAACTTTATTAAAAGTAAAATTTACCATTCTTACGTATTCTGTTTATTAATTAAAGTAAAATAGCTAAGAACGGTTACGTGGTGACCTGACATTACATACCTGAAAAATATATCTGGTACTACATCCCGAGCATAGAACCTGAGACACAGCTGGTTGATAGTGTAATCAGTTGGCAAGAACGAAACCCGAAGAGAGATTAGTCGCATGATTGGTATGCCCTATGATCTAGAATAAAAAAAACTGTAGTATTAAATTTAAGGTAAATACAGTTAAGTCTTCAAAGGGAACACCCAAAAGTTCCGCATTATGTAATTCCGAATTTGAATATTCCATTTTTTCAAACTCCGAATTTTACAATCCCGAAGAGTCTTAATTCCGACTATTCAAAAACACGATTCTTATTTTACCGAAATTCATAAATACGAAATTTTAATTTTACGACTTTCATCAGTACGAAGAATTAAATAAAAACCCGCTGTGTTACTAGTCCAAAATATGGTATTAGGAATTTATATTTCCGAAAATTCAATGCTAACATTCAGATTTTGTATCTAAAACACAAATTAAAATAAGTAAGGCACATTTTGAAATTATACAAATTAGGCGCGACGACGAGCGAAGCGAGGAATAGCAGTTAGTCTGTATGTAGATAATGTAGAATTCCCAAAAAGGGATTTGCATTTCAATACATAAACTACATACTCAAGAAATAACTCTGTACAAAAAACTAAATAAACTTTCTCATTTCGAGCTGACTACTTGAATACTCTAACGTATAATATCATATGCTCGTGCAGTTTTACCAAGCGGTTGTTATTGCAACAAATATTTTTCGGAATTTTGATATTCGGGATTCGTATTTATGATATTGCGCCTTATTAATAATTCAGATTTTTTTATGGTTCGGTATTTTCAAATTCGGCTTATTTCGTGATTATATACGTTCAAAATTGTGATGTTTCGAAAAAGAAAAATTTGAAATTACGAAACACGGAATTTTCGTTTTTGGAGTTATGAACCATTCGGTGTTCTAAAATTCGGAATTTTGAAATTCGTGATTATGACTATCAGAATTAAGCTTTTCGTATTTATGTAGTGTACCTTTGCACCCATCTTCAAAATAATACCATCCATTCATTAAAATCAAAACTATATATTTTTAAGAAAACTGTAGTTATCTATATAGGCATCTTGTAAAAATATCAAGAAAAACGTTTAAAAAATAAAAAGTGTGATTTTAGCAAAGATTGATGATTCCGCTAGACTGTGAACCTATTAATTAAGGTAGAAAAATAATAGACATTTTGGTACAGTACAAATTATTAATGTTTGCAAAATACGTAAGAAATCTGTAACAATAGAACAACCAATACAGTACCTAATTTTTATAAGATTCTGAAAACTTCATTACTATAAGTGTCGAGATGGTTGGCAACAAGCATCTATAAACATATAATTAAAACGAAAATTTTTTACTTGCAATTTCGCCCTGTGTACCTAAGCCATTTAAAACTGGCATAAAATAAATATGTAGATAAAATAAAATAAAATAAGTTATTTTGTATATTTCATACCAAGAAAATAGTAATTTATGGTGTTTACCAACTAAACAAATTATAAAATACTTTTACTTATTGCCGTATCTGTTTAACATAATACTGAGTATAGTACGGTTATAACCTTCAAGAAAACATTTCTGAAGCTCTTGCCTATTGTCCAAAAGCAGTCAAAAACAAACTAAAAATAGGTTGCTACAATCATGACTGAATTCATTGTCTATATTAAAAAAATGTAAATTGCGCATAGTACATTTTCGATACTGTTACTTTAGAAAGATTTCGAGGGTATTCTCATAAGTCGACTGGCGTTTGTTTGGCAGATAAGTTCCGGCGCCGTCTCAACGTGAAAAAATCCTTTTAAATCTTTTCGTTGTATCCTCAAATTCAAATCATATTTTCAAAATCAATTTGCAATAGCATCTTTGTGTATACAATTTTTGGGGGTCACCCGCTGGGATTACATAGCACTGAAGGTGCTCAAAGCACTGAAGGTGAATACATAGCACTGAAGGTACTCAAAATGAAAATCAATAATTAAAACAAAAATTAAAAATTGCAAAATAAAATTGAGTTAATTCGCATTTACGTTAGAATTAGGATTTACGTTAGAATTAGAATTTACGTTAGAATAAGAATTTGCGGCCAGAAGGGCTTCGAGATCGGCTGACAGTCTGGTGGAAGAGTACGCTTGCGCATTCCTAGGCCTAGCGACTTTGAACTTCGAATCTAAGACAGGAGTAGTATATGAGACTGAATCACAAACTAGAGGATTGGGATGGGTTTCGGAGCGTTTGAAGAACGCTTCAGAGAGTGTTTTGAGGTGTTGTTGTACTGTAGGCAGTTCAAGATCTCTATGCAAGTCCACGTTACGCACGTAGCACGGTGCGTTTGTGGCCCTGCGGCAAAAGAGGTTTTGAACTACCTGCAGTTTGTGCAGGAGGGAGGGTTTGGCGTGGGCAAAGATTGGCGAGGCATACGTCATGACGGGTCTAACGCAGACCTTGTAAAGTGTACGTTTGTGTCTGAAAGACATTTTACTTTTTCTACCTAACATGCTATTTAGGCGGCCTAAGTAGTGACGAGCGAGTTTCGAAACTCTTTCGTGGCTTGAAAAAAAGCGTCGGATCTAATGTGACGCCTAAGTATTTAGTACTGCGCTTTCAGGGGATGGGAATGCCTAAAATTCGAACGTGGGGATCGCCAGTGGGACGACGGCGTTTGTGGTCGAAGCGTATCGCAGAACTCTTTTCAGAGTTCACATCGATGCGCCATTTTTGACCAAGTGCGTTTACGGCCTTTTGGAGTCTGGTTACAAGGTGCGGAACACTGTGGCCTTTGGTATAGAGTGCGGTGTCGTCGGCAAAGAGGGCGAGTTCGACGCCTTTCGGCGGGATGGGAATGTCGTTGGTGTACACGGTGTACAGCAGAGGGGCGAGAACTGAGCCTTGAGGGACTCCAGCCTTTATGGGACGAGGCGCAGAAAGCGTGCCTTCGTGTTTAAATCGAAACGTACGGTCTTTGAGAAACGACGCTATTAACCTGACTAGGCGATCCGGTAAGCCTATCTTGTAGAGTTTATAAACGAGACCGCTGTGCCAGACTTTATCGAAAGCCTTGGCTACGTCAAAGAAAACCGCGACTGTTTTATAACGGTGCGGATAGAAACCGTCAAGAATATACTCGACGATTCGATGGACTTGCTGAGGGCAGGAGTGTTTAGCGCGAAAGCCGAACTGATGGGGAATAATGAGAGGATCGCCATCCGTTGGAAACAGATGGTTCCGCATTCGAGAGAGTATGACTCTCTCGAGAAGTTTAGACATTGCCTTGAGGAGGCTGATGGGTCTGTGATTAGCCGGGACGTTCAGAGGTTTGCCCAGCTTGGGAATGCCTATGACTGTCGCTTCTTTCCAAGCTTTTGGAAAGTAGCTATGGTCGAAGCAGGCATTGAAAATGATAGCTAACAAGGTAAGCATCTGTTGAGGTAGGTGCTTAAGTGCGAGGTTGAAAATTCTATCCGCACCCGGAGCCTTTTTGGACTTTTGATTTCTAATGAGAAGCAAGAATTTGTCATTAGAGACTGTGACAGGGTTTGCGGTGATGGGGAGAGAGTCTCTGCGAAGGACTTCGTCCTCCACCGCCTGGATGTGTGAGGGATCAGCAGGTTGCGTGCTGGGCGAGCATTGTGCGGCAATGCTGTCAGCGAAGCATTCGGCTTTCTCTTCGACTTCAAAGGCCATCGTGCCATCGGGACGAGTGAGAGGAGGAATGTGAGAGGCGGTGTCTACGCGTAAGGCTCGGGCCATGCTATAGTACGCTTGGTGGGACGGAGAGATATTCGCCATGAGATCGTTCATCTGAGCGTCTCGGAGTTCCGCGAGGCAAGACTTAACTTTACGTTGAAGCTGATTCGCAGCTGTTCTATAGGCAGGCGTGGGATATTTCTTGGCTCTCCAGAGAGCCGCGTTCTTAGCTTTAATAAGATTGCTAACGGCTAAGGGAAGCGTGGGTGTTGTAATCTGTGGTAAATTTATAAGCTGGATTGATACACAGCGCCATCTATTGTTATACTGATATAAGGTCTATGTCTGTCATGGCTGCCTTAAGATGTTACTGTGCGAAACTGCGAAGCTAATCATAAAAGTACTGAAATAAATGTGTGTGCTATATCTGGATTACTTATTAACTTCACCAAAAGTTCCACCACTCTAACATGGTAGCAAGTCCGTGGTTAGGTGGTTAATAAGTAAAAATACAGTGTGATTAAGAAACGGCCACCACGTGGAAAGTGGTTTAGTACGCCGTAATTCAGGTAAAACAAATTATTGAAATACGCTATCATTGCCATAATGGCTAAACAAGCAAGGATAGAAGACATAACAATACCCATTTTTGATGGTGTAAATTATTCAAGCTGGAAATTAAGGTGATTAACTTTACTCGAATACAAAGAATGCAACGAGCCGGCCATTTCTATAATGCCTTCTAAAGAAAACCAACAGACGCATTGGAAGAAAATGGATTTAAAAGCAAGAACTATAATAATGAGCACAATTTCAGACAAACAACTAGAATATATTGCTGAATGTACAACAGCTTATGAAATGTTGGAAAAGTTCAACAAAATGTATTGACCACAATCAACTGCTATGCAAATTATATGTAGATGAAAAATAGAAGAAATTAAACTGAACAACTACAGTACTATAGAAGATTTTTTTGTTGATTTTGAGAAAACAACAAACGATTTTAAATCGGCTGGTGGCAAAATAGATGAATCTGAGAAGATGAGATACTTGCTTAGAGCTTTACCTCCAAGTTTTAGCTATATTGGAGATTTTATTGATGTTATTCCAGAAGAACAAAGAACAGTAGATTATGTAAAGTCAAAAATAAAAGAGAAAAATATGTCTGCAAGTGACACAGACAGGAAAAGTGATATGAGCACATTCACTACCAAAACTCAAGCAAAATGTTTTAACTGTGGAAAACCCGGCCATGTCAAAAAGGACTGTTGGCATGCTCAGAAAAACAGTCTTAAGCAAAATAGTTACCAAGGAAGATATCCAACCAGTCAACGCCAGCAAGGACATCATAGAGGTTACAACAGAGGTGGATTTTACCAAGGTCATGGGCGAGCCAGAAGAAATAATCATCCCAGAGGTGAATCATCAAGGACTCAGGGAGCTGATCTTGCAGCAGAGTCATGGACAACTCAAGTATGTACTCCAGAAGCAAACCAGGTAACAGGAGACCGGTACAAAGGTGAATATGATGATAATAGTAAAGAAATAAGTTAGTTATTAGATAGTGGGTGTACAGACCACATTATAAAGAATGACACATTTTTCTATAATTATGTAGATTTAAAGTTTCCCATTGATGTGAAACTGCCAGATGGTAAAGTGTTAGAAGCAACCAAAATAGGAACTGTCAAACTTTCTTTCAATAATTATTATAATGAGAAATACATTGATCTTACAAATGTTTATTTTGTAAAAGGTATCAAGCAAAATTTGTTAAGTTTTTCAAAAATAACCAAAACATGCACAATAGTAGCAAGAAATGAATATGCAAAAATTTATACTCAATCAAGAGAATTAATAGTTGTTGCTAACAAAATAGATAATTTATATTATATTAAGAGTTCTGTTTTAAAAATTGATAATGTTAAAAAGTACATAAATTCAGTAAAATTAACTGATAAAGAGAAATGGCATAGGGCACTTGGTCATGTAAATTTTCAGTATTTAAATAAGTTAATATATAATAAATAAGTAGATGGTTTGCCGGATAAGATTGAAAGCACAGTAATGAAATGTTCTTATTGTATTGAAAGCAAAATGGCTAATGTACCTTTTAAAAATAATAGATCCAAGACTACTGAAATTTTAGAGTTGATACATACTGATTTAAACGGGCCCCACAGCACAACTGGCTATGGTGGAGAAAAATATTTTTTGACATTTATTGATGATTAAAGTAAATGTACTATAATTTTTTGCATTAAAAGTAAAGCAGACACTGCAAGTTGTTTTATAGAGTTTGTCAATTTAGTAGAGAATAAATTTAATAAAAAAGTAAAGAAATTTCGGTGTGTTAATGGCAAAGAATATCTTAATCGAGACATTTATAATTTCATTAGACAAAAGGGAATAGAGTTATTACCGTGTCCACCGTATGTCCATGAATTAAATGGAGTAGCTGAAAGGTACAATAGGTCTGCTATGGACATAGGCAGATGTCTGATGAGAGAAGCTAAAATTCACAGAAGGTATTGGCCTGAAGTTATAAAAACAGCAGCATACTTAAAAAATAGAACAATTGCTAATACAGTTGAGAATAAAACTCCTTATGAAATGTTTTTTGGTATTAAACCTAATGTAGAAAATTTAAAGATCTATGGAAGTAGAGTTTATGTCAGGGTTCCAGAGGCTTTAAGAAAAAGTAAGTGGGGAGGATAAAGCCCAACTAGGAGGTGTGTTGTAATCTGTGGAAAATTTATAAGCTGGATTGATACACAGCGCCATCTATTGTTATACTAATATACTATGTCTGTCATGGCTGCCTTAAGATGTTACTGTGCGAAACTGCGAAGCTAATCATAAAAGTACTGAAATAAATGTGTGTGCTATATCTGGATTACTTATTAACTTCACCAAAAGTTCCACCACTCTAACAGTGGGTTTGGCGTGCTTAGCAACCTTTTCGTTGTCACTGATGGCTGAGTTGATAGCATCAGTGAGAGAATTTACTAGTGAATCAATTTTATCCGGGCTATCTAATTGTTCGGGAGAGATCGCGAGTGGAGAGTTCGGGGCCTCTAAGGCTGAAACTAACGTATTTTTAAAGCCTTTTCAGTTGGTAAAGGTCTTAGGAGAGGTAGCGTTATCGCTAGGCGGACCTAGCACGAGGGAGACGGGGCGGTGGTCAGAACCTAGGTCATCGAGAGGTTCGATAGACCTGAGGTCGAGGTTGATTCGCTTGCACTTGACTATTGCAAAATCGAGGAAATCAGGAGAGTGGTTCGGGTTGTCGGAATAGTGAGTGGGAGTGATGGGGGAGATGACATCTAAGTCAAGTGAATTTGTGATGTCGAGGAGAGCGATACCGCTGGTGTTGGTTGATAGGCACGTCCAGTCAGTATGTTTGGAGTTAAAGTCTCCGAACATAATGACTGAATGGCCGAGGGCGAGAATGGCCTCAAAGTCGCTGCGGATTGATCTGGTACCACTAGGTATGTAGACTGAAGCTATGATGATGGTCGGATGACCAGTCATAGCCAATCTACACACAGTGGCTTCCATGTTGAGGAGAGGAGGGGTAGGGAGAGGGCAGCAATGGAATCCTCTTTTGTAATAAATAGCAGTGCCGCCGAAACCGTCGGAGTTGGGCCTGTCGTTACGAATAAACGCGTACTTAGGTATAGCGAATCCCCTGGAGCGGTTTGGAGTTAGCCACGTCTCTTGAAGAAGCAATAAGTCTGGCTCGTTGTTCTGAAGGAACAGTTTGAGCTCAGGAAGGTTAGTATTAAGGCTACGAACGTTTAAAGAAACTAGGGATAAGCCATTGGGTTTGATATGACCGGACGCGGGATTTGCGGGTCTAGACATTATATTGCTTATTTACGAATTTATACAAAAAAGAAAATAAAATTTATAACGAACTTAGAAGCGAGTGGTGTTCGGCTAACGTAAATAAACGCTCTTGAGGAGAGCGGGCGGCTCGCAGTTTGGGTGCGAGTATGGAAATTTCGTTAATGTCTACGTTTTGGATGACGTCGAACACGGTCTTCATGTCCTCAGCCAACGACGACTGAGGTGCAGATGATGGAGCGGGACGCGGCCCTATGGAAGCTACGGGAGCTGGGATAGGTCGGGAAGGTGCAGGTGGGACGACCGGACGCTGCCTCTAAGACAGAGCCGGAGTAGGCGTCGGCTGAACGGGCTTTGCTTCGGGAGGTGCAGAAAGCGTGTTTAAATCGAAACGTACGGTCTTTGAGAAACGACGCTATTAACCTGACTAGGCGATCCGGTAAGCCTATCTTGTAGAATTTATAAACGAGACCGCTGTGCCAGATTATCGAAAGCCTTGGCTACGTCAAAGAAAACCGCGACTGTTTTATAACGACGCGGATAGAAACCGTCAAGTATATACTCGACGATTCGGTGGACTTGCTGAGGGCAGGAGTGTTTAGCGCGAAAGCCGAACTGATGGGGAATAATGAGAGGATCGCCATCCGTTGGAAACAGATGGTTCCGCATTCGAGAGAGTATGACTCTCTCGAGAAGTTTAGACATTGCCTTGAGGAGGCTGATGGGTCTGTGATTAGCCGGGACGTTCAGAGGTTTGCCCGGCTTGGGAATGCCTATGACTGTCGCTTCTTTCCAAGCTTTTGGAAAGTAGCTATGGTCGAAGCAGGCATTGAAAATGATAGCTAACAAGGTAAGCATCTGTTGAGGTAGGTGCTTAAGTGCGTGGTTGGAAATTCCATCCGCACCCGGAGCCTTTTTGGACTTTTGATTTCTAATGAGAAGCAAGATTTCGTCATTAGAGACTGTGACAGGGTCGGTGGTGATGGGGAGAGAGTCTCTGCGAAGGACTTCGTCCTCCACCGCCTGGATGTGTGAGGGATCAGCAGGTTGCGTGCTGGGCGAGCATTGTGCGGCAATGCTGTCGGCGAAGCATTCGGCTTTCTCTTCGACTTCGAAGGCAGTAGTGCCATCGGGACGAGTGAGAGGAGGAACGTGAGAGACGGTGTCTACGCGTAAGGCTCGGGCCATGCTATAGTACGCTTGGTGGGACGGAGAGATATTCGCCATGAGATCGTTCATCTGAGCGTCTCGGAGTTCCGCGAGGCAAGACCTAACTTTACGTTGAAGCTGATTCGCAGCTGTTCTATAGGCGGGCGTGGGATATTTCTTGGCTCTCCGGAGAGCCGCGTTTTTAGCTTTAATAAGATTGCTAACGGCTAAGGGAAGCGTGGGTTTGCCTTGCTTAGCAACCTTTTCGTTGTCACTGATGGCTGAGTTGATAGCATCAGTGAGAGAATTTACTAATGAATCGATTTTATCCGGGCTATCTAATTGTTCGGGAGAGATCGCGAGTGGAGAGTTCGGAGTCTCTAAGGCTGAAACTAACGTATTTTTAAAACCTTTCCAGTTGGTAAAGGTCTTAGGAGATGAGACGTTATAGTTCGGCGGTCCTAGCACGAGGGAAACGAGGCGATGGTCGGAGCCTAGGTCATCGAGCGGTTCGATAAGATTGATATAAGATTGATTCGCTTGATAATTGCAAAGTCGAGGATGTCAGGAGAGTAGGACGGGTTGTTGGGATAGTGAGTGGGAGTGATGGGGGATATGACGTCTAGGTCAAGGGAGTTAGTGATGTCGAGGAGAGCGATACCGCTGGTGTTAGTCGATAGGCACGTCCAGTCAGTATGTTTGGAGTTAAAGTCTCCGAACATAATGACTGAATGGCCGAGGGCGAGAATGGCCTCAAAGTCGCTGCGGATTGGTCTGGTACCACTAGGTATGTAGATTGAAGCTATGATGATGGTCGGATGACCAGTCATAGCCAATCTACACACAGTGGCTTCCATGTTGAGGAGAGGAGGGGTAGGGAGAGGACAGCAATGGAAACCTCTTTTGTAATATATAGCGGTGCCGCCGAAACCGTCGGAGTTGGGCCTATCGTTACGAATAAACGCGTACTTAGGTATAGCGAATCCCCTGGAGCGGTTTGGAGTAAGCCATGTCTCCTGGAGAAGGAATAAGTCAGGTTCTTTGTTCTGAAGGAACAGTTTAATCTCGGGAAGGTTGGTGTTAAGGCTACGAGCGTTAAAAGATACTAGGGATAAGCCCTTGGGTTTAATACGACTGGACGCGGGATTCGCGGGTCTAGACATTATAATTTATTATTTACGAATTTATAAAAGAATTTACAACGAACTTAGGAGCGAGTGATGCTCGGCTAAAGCAAATAAACGCTCTTGAGGAGAGCGGGCGGCTCGCAGTTTGCGTGCGAGCACGGAAATTTCGTTAATATCGACGTTTTGAATAACGTCGAACACGGTCTTCATGTCCTCAGCCAACGACGACTGAGGTGCGGATGACGGAGAAGGACGCGGCCCTACGGAAGCTACGGGAGCTGGGATGGGTCGGGAAGGTGCAGGCGGAACGGCCGGACGCTGCCTCCAAGACAGAGCCGGAGTAGGCGTCGGCTGAGCGGGCTTTGCTTCCGGGGGACCCCGGTTGCGCAGCGGCGGGAAGTTAGCGTGAGTGAGCGGCGGCGCCGGTTTAGGCGCGACCCTCTTGGTGGTGGAGCGCGGAGCGCGCGGGCAGCCCCTGTAGTTAGCTGTGTGGCCGGACTGGCCGCACAGCACACAGGCAGGGGGGGAAGTGGATTCGGGAGTGCGAGTGCACTCCTTAGTGAATTGAGGATCCAGGCACTTTACGCACCTGGGGGGAGCTGAACAGTTAGCCGCTGCGTGGCCATAGAGCTGGCAGCGGTGGCACTGCCCAGGGTGACCACGGGGGTTGGGACGCTCGACGGAGATGTTCGAGAGTCCGCAAATTGTGCGAGCCTCTCTAAAGATCTCCCTCGAGTTGGGAGTATTTGAAAGGATTACTAAAGCTAAAGGAAAACGCCTACCGCGGTTGGAGTGCATCTTGTGCACTGCTGTGACCGGGAAACCCTGGGACTTAAGGTCCTCGAGAATATCTTCGTTGCTGAGTTCGAACGGGACGCCCCGTAGTACTGCGCGGATCTTACGCTCCTCCGGGAGGGCGTAGGTGTGATACGCGATTTGGTTTAATCCGAGTATCCTGGTAAACGCGCGGAAGTCGTCGACGGTCGCTACTTGAATTTTGATTGTGTCGCCGGCGTTGGCGGCTTTTAAGTAATTGATTTTGTGCTCTTTGCACAAGTTAGAAACCGCGGTCCAGCGCGCCTTTTCACGCAGGAATACGGGCGGAGGGAGCTGAGGCTTCGGCGGGACGGGAGCGCAGCGCGTCGCTGGCTTCGATGTGACCGACGGAGACGCGGTTACTACGAGCGATTTTAACGGCGCGGGGGCTGGTGTTGAAGACACCGGGGAGGGCTCGGGTATTGAAGATACCGAAGCTTTCTTAGAGCGCTTCTTGGAGCGCTTGGCGACAAGTTGGAACGCGGGCTCAGGAGAGCCGGTTAAGGTGACGGCATCTGACGACGTATCAGACGCGGGTTCGGAGTCGCTCCCGGGAGCGGTACGCTTACGACGCGACGCGTGAGAGGATGCGACCGATTCGCAGTCCATCTCGGACGAGGCGGGAGACGCGGGAGAGCTTAAGACCTGAGGGGTCTCGACGTTGGAGGCCTGAGGGGCCGGGGTTGAGGCCTGAGGGGCCGGGGTTGAGGCCTGAGGGGCCGGGGACGCGATAGATACCTGTAAGGCCTGCGTTAGTATGTCATCGGGTATGCTGTAGCCAGACGCGGCGAGTACCTGGGCGAACGACCTAAGTACGTTGACAAGGTCCATTGGAGGGCTTGGTACTACGATATATAATATATAAATATATAAAAATGCCTAGGTTCCCTAGCAAACCTAGCACCTAAACCTCCCTACCCACGGTAGGGGGGCTGGGGAGAATAACTTAAAACTAACCGTAGTATGCGGAAGGCCACTACCTAGAAAGCTAAAAAGGGTGCGCAGGTAAAGAGTTGACCGCGTTAGGGTCAACCTTTACCGACAGAAAGGACAAATACACACGAAAACACACAGATATGATAAAAAAAAAAAAAAAATATGAAAAATAGAAAAAATAAATAAAATAGAGAAGAGAAATAAATAAAAATAAAAAGGACTGGTTCAGTACAAATTCGTTGTCACCGTTAAGTATCCTTTGCACTGAAACCAGACTACTTACGCTGGGCACAACACTGCACTCAGCACAAGCACAACACAACTTAGCACAGCACTTTGAAGACTAAGGGGCTTAGTCGCAAAGAAAAATCGCACTTCGAAAGCACTCAGAGGGAGTAGAAAGAACCTTGAAAACCGAAGCACGGAACCAACACGCTAAACTGTGACGTCAGTAGACTGAGCGCCACGGAGTATCGGGAAGGGACCAGACGACGGAGAACGGGGTCTTGCACGTCCGCACTGGGCGGCGATCGGAGCGAGAATGTCGCTTGTATACAAATAATTCTATCTGCATTTATCCCTCTATTTATCCCCTCCCCACAAATTATCCAAACAATTTAAAATAGTCCTCAGATAACACTCGTTCACGGGTTGAAAGCGTGATTCATTACTTGTTCTTATTGACTTAAAATATAGCATGACTCTACCTCCAGTTTGAAAAAACCTTCGTGAAGAAGAATTGGCAAGATCTTCGCGGCTATATTTTTTCAAAATAAATTTACAGTGTCACTTTGTATCTGTACAAAATTATTCTTAACCGCATCTAGTAGCAAGTCTCCCTCCCTCCAGTATACAAATGAGGAACACCACCCAAACGGCACCTGTTCACGAGTTATCGCGGGATCCAGCCATCGCCCTTCTCAATCGAATTAGAGGGAAGTAAGCGACCCGTCATGTACCGCTACCACCGACGCTACCATAAGAAGACGTACTTTCTAGACGCAACTAGACATTGAATAAATAAAGCATACAAAGATTAGCTACCTATGTCCTAAAATATAATATGACATAACTCGGTAATGCCCGCATATATTTTACTACCACGGTATTATCTGCGTTTACCATAATTATACTTTTTTATTTACTATATTATTTGTAAAATAACTTTTCACATTGTTTTTTATTATTATATTTTATGCTTTTAATTTTTTATTATTGTCTCCGTGTTATGTTTGTCTCCAGGACCTAAATAGCGCCGAAGCAATAAGTAACTAGTTCTAGTTCTCCATATCTAGTAAACTGTATAACCACAAACTGTCATTAGTGACTCTACTCAATGATACACATTCACACAACATCCAATAAAAGAAAAATCAAATTGTAATTATATTATACTTCAAAAAATAACAAATGTCCTTGTAAAAAATAACATGTAAAGTAGAAAACCGTTGAAATCTGCCCTTTGTCCATTTTTTAAGGCTTTAGCCTTTCCTCGGCTCTTCCTTTTTGATTGTTTGACATTTTTCTTTGCTTTAGACCTGGCCTTAGCGACCTCTTTTGTTTTATCGGCAGATTTTACTTTTTTAGTTACATCGGCCGATTTTGCTTTTTTTGTTGTATCTGCAGATTTTGCTTCTTTTGTTGTCGTTACTATTTTTGGTTTTAATGGTGCGGGGCTCGATGCTACGTTTTTAAAACTTGGATGAAATGATTTTGGATTCAAAATTGTTAAAACTGCATCGATTGTTTCTTGGCACGTTGGTTTGATGTATTTTGGGGGAAGCCCAAAACCGTAATTGCCCTTATCACGTAACTCAAATAAAAAGGTAACTCTGAAAAAAAAATTAAAAAAAACTTTTGTTTAGGCCGGACTTGATCAAACTAGAATAAGACGAAATCCTACAGATAAGCCAAACCTATTCGCGGAATAAACTAATTCTAATTCTAGGAAAAAAAACACTATGCCTGGTGTGGTATACGGTATGTCAGATAGCAGTTTGTGTTCATTCTTGATTTCTGTTTTTCCTTATTTTATTTGGTTTGGATGATGAAAATGAATAGATTGCAAAAAAATTATACGAGTAGCAGTAGTGACGATGAACATGATTAACATCTTCATCGTCCCTGGTGGTTTCGGGAAGAAACAATATTTTGAATATTAGGTCTTTACCTATGAAATTGCCGTTTTTCACGAAATAAATGAAGCGTAATTTTTTTATATATTTTTTATTTCTATTTATCAAAATAATCACCCATGCAATCTATGCATCTTTGCCAACGCATTGGTAGCTTATTGATGCTTTTCTTGAAGAAATCAGCTGGACGGGAGGCAACAAATTCTTCAAAGGCATTTTGTACTGCCTCTCGGGTATTGAATTTTTTTCCCGCCAAGAAGTTATCCGAATTCTGGAAAAAGTAGAAGTACGTAGGCGCAAGGTCTGGTGAGTACGGCGGATGACGGAGAACTTCCAACCCCAACTCTTGTAGCTTGGAGACCGTCTGCTGTGCAGTATGAGGTCGCGCGTTGTCGTGCAGGAGCAGTGGAGCCGAACGATTGACCAAAGCTGGTTGGAGACGTGCGAGCTTCTCCATCATTGTGTTCAGTTCTTCACAGTACACATCTGCAGTAATACTTGTCCCGTTTGGCAAGAAGCTGTAACGAATTGCACCCGCGTTAGACCACCAAACAGTGACCATCACTTTTCTAGGGGTAAGTTTTCGTTTAGAGCATTGTTTGGGTGCTGAACCAGGGTCCAACCAACTTGCTGAGCGCTTACGATTGTCAAACAGGATTCATTTCTCGTCACAAGTAACAATGCGGTTCAGGATTCCTTAATTTGTATGCCTGCTGAGCAGTGCAACGCACGTCTCCACGCGTACTTCGCGCTGGCGGTCATTGAGTTCGTGGGGTACCCATTTGTCAAGCTTTTTTATCTTGCCAATTTGACGCAAATGGACCAATATTGTTTTGATGCTAACGTCAAAAGCTGCTGCTAATTCAGCCGTGGATTGAGTTTCATCAGCTTCCACAATTGCCTTTAATTCGTCATTGTCGACCAAAGTTTTCGGACGACCACGGGGTTCATTTTTCAGGTCAAAATTTCCAGAACGGAAGCGGGTAAACCAATAACGGGTGGTGCATTCGTTTGTAGTGTTCGCTCCGTAAACGTCGTTGATGTTGCGTGCCGCTTGTGCCGCTTTGCTGCCACGACGGTACTCATACTCCATAATTACTCGAATTTTTAACTTATCCATGATGACGAAAAATGTTCGAATGCGTTAAAACAAAACACTAACTATTAAACAAATGACGATTTTAGAAAAAGAATTCCATGTTTGTCAAATAAAATTAATTTGAAATTAGAATTATCAGTCAAAAAAAAAAATATTTTCATTTGAAATGGCCAGTACGGCAAAACGGCAGTTTCATAGGTAAAGACCTATTATTTGCATGATTAAAATTTTGCCAGAAAACTGCGGTTTCCGAAAGATGCATATTTAACGTTTTATGTCAAGTGTTGACTTCAAAAATAGTTTGACGTTAAAAATGGTATAATTCCAATAGGGATAGTTGCTCATTGCTGTTGAAAACAATAAATTCGCAACATATTGGAATATATACATTCATTTCAAAAATTCACGATGATCGGATGTTAAGGCATATAATATGTTGTTCTAAGATTAGTTTGATTAAATGGTATTGATATAAATCTATGAAGTAAGTTTTCCAAAAGAGCTTGAAGTTTCATAAAATCTGCCCTTAGTTAAGTTTTCTATATTCAGTGAAATTATGTGATAAACAGTTCAGTATTCTCCTTATGTACTGCAAACGTCTATAAAATTAACCTTTATTAATTATAAATAGAATATGCTTTGTTTAAAAGATGACGGGCAAAAATTTATGCTGTTTGCTCCACCCTTCCAATCGATGTAAAACTAAACAAACTTTTACTACTTGAATGCTCGAACATATAAATTGATGTGCTCATGCAGTTTAACAAGGCGTTTGTTATTACAAATTATATTATTCGGAATTTTGATATTCGGGATTCGTATTTATGAAATTGCGTATTATTAATAATTCGGATTTTTTATAGTTCGCTATTTTCAAATTCGGCATATTGATTTTCGTAACTATAAACGTTTGGAATTTTGAAGTTTCAAAGGAGAAAAATTAGGAATTACGAAACACGGAATTTTCTTTAGCGGAATTTTGAACCACTCGGTGTTGTAAAATTCGGAATTTTGAAATTCGTGTTTATGACTATCGGAAATAAGTTTTTCGTATTTATGTAGTGTACCCTGCTGCGCAAGTATCCAGCAAGGTCTCAAAGCAATCTAAAGGAAAAAAAATTCGTAAAACCAAGAATCTGCAACACGCGCAATATGAACGTCCTTAGTATTTGAAAATTTGTCCAAAATTGCTTTCTAACAAACCGTTAGAAAGCAGTTCAACGTTAAGAAACTTGATGCAAAATATTTCTCTTGCTTTTCTTCTTTTTCTAATCTATTGTTTTATAGAAAATAAAACTATTTTTAGTCAAGATATCAAAGGTAATTTTATGTTATTTTATTTATTTGTTATTTCATGAGTGTGAACGGTAAAAGCGCGTAGTACATTAGTTATAGCCGTCCTGCTAACAGCCTCTGCTTTGGGGCAATCAGGTAACTGCCGGTGCAGTGTAGTAGCAGTTCGGCGGCACCAAGCGTGTAAATTGAAAGCAACCTATCCATTATTCATGTAACAAATGTCAAACGGGATTTAATCCTTCACAATTTATGTCAAATAAAATAAAATAATTAAAATTTTTCGGTACCCTTGTTCCAACGAAATCCTTTACAATTTATGTCAAATAAAATAAAATAATTACAATTTTTCGGTACCCTTGTTTCAAAAAAACAATAAAACCAAACTTTGGCAAGGAAATTGAGAAACAGGTGGAGTCCATGGTTGATCAAAAAATAATTTTATAATAGAATAGTGCGTTGAAGAAAGCTAAAAAAATAGCAAAATATTACTTAGGGATGTTTTCAATGCTCAGATAACTTTTATCAGTAGGATAATTTTGAGAATTTCACAAAGTTTCTATGGAAAGTCTTGTCAAGTGTCAAAGTTATTCTCCAGACAATAATTATAATGATTGTAAAATCGGCCCTTAATGAGGGCTCTTCGTTTTTTTTTTAAGATATTTCATTCGACATTGGATGGCGTTGAACAAAACTCAAGAGTCAATGTAAATCCCTTTGTTTGTTGACTGATCGTATGTTTATATTATGATACATACATTTATACCAGAAACATATCATATATTTATTTTCAGTCACACACACAAATCTTATAAAAGATTATAGTGTTCCTTGAGGTAGATTAGGTTATTTTATTTAATTCGTTTTTTTCTTTACGTAAAGTATACTGAAACTGATACCTATGGCTCCGTCACCTTCAACCCGTACACATAGCAAGAACCAATGACGAATGATTCATATTCAAAAGAAGCATTTCGGGCGCATATTTTTTTTTGTCTATCACTCACTCAATCATTGCTGTCATGTCATACTTTTTTGACTCTTGAGTTTTGATCAGCCCCATCTAATTTGAAAAAAGAACTATTTTTTATATTTTTAAACGTAGACTGAAAAGCCTTCATTCATTCAATTAATAAAATAATTATTACCACGATAGAATTTTTTATTAATAATTAAGTTGCGGTTGGTTACTGGGTTTTTTGTCAAATCATACTTTAAAGATATTCATTATTCAACAATTTTTTTTTTGTTAAAAACATAGTTACTAAATTGTGAAATGGCAAAAGTATGAATTGTATATTCAATTTTACTTACGGTACTTTATGCTTTTGTTTTACCCAACACAAACTTGATCCGGATGCTTTATAACCTGTAAAAAAACAGTGATCTTTAATGTACGGCCATCTTGTAAAAACAGTGATCTTTAATGTACGGCCATCTTGTAAAAACAGTGATGTTTAATGTACGGCCATCTTGTAAAAACAGTGATCTTTAATGTACGGCCATCTTGTAAAAACCTACTTACAAATTATTTGCTTTGTTCTAACTTATAATGTACTATTTTAGGTTAGGTAAAAGTATATCCTTTTGAAGGCTATTTTCGTCAAAGATTCACAGTTTGGCGCAAGACTACGATACAGTAGAAACTACATGAATAGAAACTACCTGGAGAATTGTCGAACCAATGGATAATTTTCAAATTAAAAAAAATAATAATTATACGATTTCTTAAATTTTTCGTATGCATTAGGTTTGTATACGGGAATGTGAGATGCTATTAGAATAAATTTAAATATTCTACGCTAATGAACTGGGTTTTTACTAAATGATTTCTTAGATTATTTAGTCAATATATTAAATAGACTAAGGGTTTTGAATAAGCATTATTCTCTAGAGTTAAATGATGCGAATAATGTTACAAAATTGATCAAGAATTAAGACGTACATTATGTCCTATTATTGTAAAACATTTCAAAAGCGAACTCCAATATATAATAATAATAATAATTTATTTCAGACACAATGATCCATATAAAAAGGTGAGGACAGAATTAAACAAAATACAATATATCTATACTTTAATCTAATAATATAAAAATAATATAATAATATAAATAAAATAATAATATATCTATACTTTCATAATTAATTTGGCCTGAGATGACAACAGGGTTTATTTAGATTTATAAAAATATCCCATTTAACAAAATCCCTCATCTATAAACCTATCTTTAAAGAAGGATCTTGTAAGTTGAGCAGACATGACGAGTCTCATGTAAATACTAAAAAAGTAAATCCACAAATACGCCAACTGTATGGCCCCAGGTAAGCAGAGTTTGTGTATAAACCCAGCATAAACATACATACATAACAACAACCATGAAACATCTGTGTTCATCACTCAAATAATTGCCCGGAGTGGGAGAGCAGGACAAATATCAATCGGCCGTCAAAATTAGCGTAGTACTTTGTAACTTACCAAGAGTTTCAAACCCAGTTCCGATTCTGTATGCAGTTTGATACCGCTCATATAGACGGTTTATTGCCTCAGTGCCGATTTTTTCCTGGAATATAAAATTAATTGTATTCTAGCAGTTAAACCAAGTAAATATCTCATTGTTTTAATAGCTTCCTAATCCTGAAGTGACAGTTTATTCGATTTATTTATTATTTTTAATATTTTTCATTAATAACATACAACTGTTAGTCAAAAGAAGAAATTGTAAGAAGAAAACTAGATAATTTCCCGGAGCCAAAAAGCTTAAGCGGTAGCGTACGTCATTTTCTAGTCCTCAAAAATATCACGTCAAGATTTTGACGTGAACATTATATATAATAAATAAATAAATAAATATTTCTAACAATCACTAGATAATCACACCACATTATCTAGCCCAAATTAAGTATCATTAAGAACTTGTGTTATGGATACTAGATAACGGATAAATAAACTTAAGAAATATATAAGCACAAATAGATTTTTTTATATATAAATATTAGAAATAAACTTAAATAAACATACATACACATCCATGATTAGAAAGCAAATATAATAAAATATCTGCCTCTACCAGGATTCGAATCCGGGACCTCTGGCATGGAAGGCTAGGGTACTTACCACACCAAACAGGCCGTCAAATATATAAATTTAGTTTTTCGTTTATACGTGAATATACGTGCTTTATTATATAAATCATTTTCCTAATAATAACAAAAGTTTTAAAATTTGAGGATTTGTTACACTGAATGCGTTTTGCGATGTACGATAAAATATTTGCTAGTAAAGGCAGTTTGCAGTTTGCAGTCAGCCCGGATAGCAGAGCATACAGAAAAAGTATCGATACAAATTAAATGTAAAAAATGGTTTTTTTTTTTCATTTTTGCTATAATAATATGGTTTCTTTGAGAAAGTTGCTTAGAACTTTGGTCTGAACCCATGTGCCCATTTTCCGAACGGTAAAAAATGTCACTCAGAATATAAATATTTGCCTATTATTAAAACTAGGCAGACCTTGTTTCTCTGGCATTTGTGAACAATTTCCGATTAACTTTGAAACTGTTGATTCGATTTTAAAACTGTTTTCACCGTTAGGAAGTTAACAAGTAACTAACCATATATGTGTCCCAAAATTAGCGTCCGAGGGGTAAGGCTACCATTGGGACGTGTAGATTAAAACTAAAATGCAAAAATACGTTGCTTACTGCAGATTACGTGTTACGTATCATTGGCATATTTTGGGACCTACCTTCCTTATATATAAACATACATCCTTTTGTATATTTATTTACATTTACTTTACAAATTAGGACCATAAATCAATTAACAAACAAAAGATTTCATTCATAGTCAGCCTATTGCCATCCTCTGCTGGACGTGAGCCGAGCTTCAACCATCCTTGTCCTGAGCCTATCGCATGCACCTCCAAGTCTCACAACACGGCAATGTCCTACTTCGTCTGCTTTGAAGTAACTTTGCTTACTTTGTAATAGTAGCTTTTGTTACTATTTTCGTAGCCGTAGCAAACGAGCATGCTGTAGCCAACGAGCATGCCGTAGCAAACGAGCATGCCGTAGCAAACGAGCATGCTGTAGCCAACGAGCATGCCGTAGCAAACGAGCATGCCGTAGCAAACGAGCATGCCGTAGCAAACGAGCATGCCGTAGCAAACGAGCATGCCGTAGCAAACGAGCATGCTGTAGCAAACGAGCATGCTGTAGCCAACGAGCATGCCGTAGCAAACGAGCATGCTGTAGCCAACGAGCATGCCGTAGCAAACGAGCATGCTGTAGCAAACGAGCATGCCGTAGCAAACGAGCATGCCGTAGCAAACGAGCATGCCGTAGCAAACGAGCATGCCGTAGCAAACGAGCATGCTGTAGCCAACGAGCATGCCGTAGCAAACGAGCATGCTGTAGCAAACGAGCATGCTGTAGCCAACGAGCATGCCGTAGCAAACGAGCATGCCGTAGCAAACGAGCATGCCGTAGCCAACGAGCATGCCGTAGCAAACGAGCATGCTGTAGCCAACGAGCATGCCGTAGCAAACGAGCATGCTGTAGCAAACGAGCATGCTGTAGCCAACGAGCATGCCGTAGCAAACGAGCATGCCGTAGCAAACGAGCATGAACATCATTCCTGGGTGTTTTAGTTACCACTACAGAATGTGAACATTATATCGAATAATGCTGCGTTGCGGACCGTATGTTTCAGTTGGAATAACCTTTGTACCAGTAATTGCACTATTCCCTTTGATTAGAACACAGCCACGTTAACGTTTTTATTGTGGCGGCACTCAATTTGATTTAATTTATAATTAAACTTACCAATTCGGTATAATAATCTTGGTGTTCTTCACTATATAAATACGGTATGATCAGAGCTTGCCCATACGCATGGAAGGATAGATAATATTTCAACGTGCTATTTAGACTTTCCACGAGTTCTTTAAAGGCGACCGTTTCAGGTTCAGAAAATGGCTCAGGGCCGCAAAAATTATCGTCATTTACGACGTGCGACGATCCTATTTCTGCAATATCATGAAATAAAATTTAGGAACTGTGTACCTAGAAAAGTAAAAGTAAACTGTATGTGATAAATCAAAATAATCAACGATATCGATATCGATAATTATCGATACTTATGTTTGTGTCATACAGAAGCCGTGAAGCTATATGTATCTTTAAATACTATCAGATATTTCAAGTGAGACATATAAGACCAAATATTACAAATTTCAAGCAAGTCTTACTTCCGAACACGATATCAAAATTTCGGTTCAAATCGACTCCATGGCCTTCGTAATTTTTGTTTTTTCGCCATAAACGATCCTGGATAAAACAAAGGTATGTCACATTAGTATAAATGTATAATGACCTGACATGAATGAATGGGGCATTAACAACATTTTAAAACAATGCGACTTCTTCATTTGGTAATTAAATCATTTCGAAAGGAGGCAGAAAGTTGTGGGCTTGGCGGTTAACAAAACGAAATGTATGCTAAAAATGCAAAAAATTTCTGTATTTGTATAAAAAAAAGCTACAAAAATATTAGATCAGTGAAACAAAATAAATTGAAATGAATGTACTATGATTACGGCGTCTTCACATTTTTAAATTTACTGTTTTGGAAAAATCAAGAATTCATCAAAAAAATATGCTTAATACTTTGTTAATTATTTCACACGAATATTTAAACAGTTTTACACATTTTATGAAGTTATTAATAAAAACATTTGAAAAATATGTTGGAATTTTCATATTTATTTTGGCATCTTAGCAGTATGTCATGAAATTAATGTTTTAATTGGGTCTCCACTATGCAATATCCATTAAAATGGTGTGTACCAAGCTTATATTTTCTTGAGAATTATTTATTTTCCTTAACAAATATATGTTATAGAACTTTGTGTATTAGTTATAATTCTAAAAAGAACATGTAGCATTAGTACTGTTACTAACCTCTACTGTTAATTTTTCTTACCATATTTCAAGTATTTATAGCTCTGTTTTCAGATTGCAAAATGTTCTGAAACTTTCTTTATTATGTTGTTGATTTTACATCTATCTGTAGCTTTAAATTTCATAATGTTAACTTAACAAAAGCCCTGGGCCCAGGCATGTATGGGAAGGTGGGTTTCTCCATTCATGATCAGCGGAGCCCGGGCGTGGCATATTATCCGACAAGCAAAAAAAAGTCTGTCAAGCTAAGTACAGAAGTTACCTGATGATGTGAATACACATATCCGTCGGGGTTCAACACAGGGATGATAAAGAATTCATAAGCTTTTGTAATGTTTTTCACTTCATTAGTAGATCTTGCGACGAGCTCATTAATCAAATACGTTACGAATGCAACGGCTACCCATTCTCTGGCATGGATTCCGCCATCGATCAACACCGCTGGCCTTAAACAACAAAATAAAATATTACTTACCTTTCTAGGGCAGTACACTCAATTTAAATTTAGTTTAAAATCGATTATGGCATAATGCGAGAGTGGAGTTATGAGTCAAAAATTAAACAAGGAGTTTATATTACACCACAATAGATTTTTACCAGGCTTACCAATCAGCCTTCTTTTCAGAACTGTTTAAACATTCCTAAATTCATAAATATGTTTTTCGATATTGACAATATTTTGCGCTAATATTTTTTTTAAATGTTTGGATTATTACCTTTTTTCCTTGTTGTGGCTGATTCTTACTGCCATAATATTTCGGTTTTCAGCTGTTTTACCTATGCTATACGCTTTCACACTCTGTGGATGTTGTTTAGCCAGATCTTGCAACCACGAGTAAATATCCTCTAGAGTATAATAATTGTCCCAGCCAAAACTATCCGTGTTGCTTCTTTGATATGGTCTTGTAATGTGCTTATCAAAGAGGCTTGAAGAGAAGAAAAGGTTTAATATGTTTGTGTTCAGTTCGAAGTTTAGCGAAGTAATGAAAACATTGGCGTAAAAATAAATGGACGTATAAAGTGCCCCAAGCTACACACAATATTTTGTAATAAATTTAAATTTAAATCATTTGCCATTGCATTACAGCTGATTATTGGTTCCCACCATTTGTTACTTTATGTAACTGCAACAAGGAAGTTGGCTATAAATTCACCTTATGCAGCTTCGACTACTTCATGCCTTCAAATTTTGAAGAGCCTTCAAGAAAAAATATTTCATTTTAAAATCAAGACTGGTATGATTCATACCATTTTTGCATTTTCATGCCATACTTTCTTGGACGCTACTGAACGTAGAGCCGAACTTCATTTGTTTGTAAGTCATTGATAAAAACCTTACTAAAAATGAAGCATATGGACGAAAATGCATTGAGAAATGAAATAATACGATCTCATCCAAGTTTGAGTTCTGCTAGGTATGTTATAAGACGACGTTTCTTACGATATTATAGACTGCAGTTATTTTAACGCACGTTGAATAGTCTATACTATTCCACCAGGTTAATCACCTTTGTACTGCAGATGCAGAATGTATGTAATTGTTCCTAATTACGTAAACATGCGCAATAACATATATAAAACAGTAGTAATCTTATACTTTATGATTTCTTAGACATTATTATTTTATTAAATGTGTCAGCTATTTTGTCACCTATTTTGATCGAATTATTTTGTAAAAATTAATAATATTCCCAAAACGAAAAAGACACGAAAGTAATTTTTTACTCTATAACAATAAGAGAAACGTAAACTCTAATAACTTGAATTTCTTTTCTGGCTTTCACAGGGTGTTGAAAAAGATAAATCAAAATACTTGGACTAATGCCGTAGATGAATTTTACAAAAAAATATATTCTGAATAATAGATACAAGATCTGAAACGTGTAACATACTTTATAAACATTTTGATGTGCTTTTACTCTTAATAGAGGTGTTAGGCTCATGCCAGGCAAATTTAAATAATAAATAAATAAATCCTCAGACCTAATACCTAACAATTTAAATAACTAATTTATTCTGTCTGAATAAATTAGTTATATAAACATGTTCAAACTTACAACTCCAAATAAGATAACAATTTAATAGTATTGATTCTAAGCCTGAAAAAAGCGTGGACAGACCATCCATCACATTTTCCATTGTAAAATGATTATAATAAACGCCAATAAATACAATTGAAACTAATTTTGAAACTAGAGTAATTTTGCATACCGTTGAATGCTGAAACATAAGTTATAGAAGCCAAAATGTGAATGATTGGTGTAAAGAGTTTTATTTAATATCCTGAATATTCAAATAAGTACAAAAGTTATTTACGGATTTGAAAGTTCCCAACAAAGAAACGAAGGTAAAAATGTAATCACTTGACGCATGTAAGGACGCCAGTAAAAAAACTTGTATGGAAATACCATTTACCTCTGAACATCTTCATAAAGCGTAGTCAAGTAAATGCCATTTTCATCGGATAATGCTAAAAAACTATCTTTGTCTAATGGCGAAATCACGAACTCGATAGGTTTCCACACAGCCCCTGGTTCCCTCCAAAAGTTTATATCATATTTACTGGTTAAATTCTCAAAGAATTTCAAATGGTCCACATTCACAGGAACCGTACGGTACAAAGTATAGTTACGATACAACTTGGCCGAAGACACGTGAACCAAAACAAGAACAAGTATAATATATTTAAACATGATTACAATAAAAAATTTAGATATTACCAATCCAAAAGGAAAAAATAACGCTCATTCCGGCGCCATATTAGTTTTATCATTTGACAACAAATAAATCAATGAATTATTTTACTAAATATTTAAAACTGGCTGAAATAAAAATAAAGCCTGGATGTTTTAAGGGCTACACTTTGCGGTGCGATTATTTATCCGTAGTACAGTTCTGTGTCCGCGTTATTTACTTTTTGCACACAAACACAAATGTGTTTACTATTATTATATTTAAATACAAAACAACCAACATTTTACGTTTGCTAACTGCGAATCCAGTTTTACAGTTGTTAATGACAAAAAAAGGTTGACGTTTCCGTTATAAACATGTTGAAAATAACTTTTTTGATGTACTAAACCAACAATATCAAACCATTGGCTGCTTTTCAGAATAACTCTATAAGTATTTTACGATTTAAATCTATAAACTTATTCATTAGCTACAAATACATTTGACGCCATCTCTAAGTAATCTCAAAAATAAATACTACGTTAGATTTTTGTTCATTGTGTTTTCAAATTTTGATTCGTTGTTATACTATGTGACTTTCATGAGAAATGCGAGAGCTAGCTAATATGACGTTTGTTCCGGCGATGTAAGCAGCAGTAATGGCGAGAACCATCATACAAATTTCAAATACAAGTCACGTGACACATCGTGCAGTTCAAGTTTCTCCTCGCTAGGGGCGCTATCGTCAGTGCCACTCATGATTTGGTGGCCGGCTTGCATTCGAGTGTCAAAGCAACACGGACTATCAAAATTGAATTGAAGGTAGAGGATGTGCTTTTTCACTCGTAAGAATGGCACATTAATCCGGACACCACGAACTTTTACTTTTGTAGGAACCACTCAGATTCGTGACCGCGTTCCGCTTCACGTACTCTAAATACTTAAATAATACTTAATTATGTCTAAAGGTATGTCTGAAGGTTCATGCATATAAAACCCAAAACGTTATATGTAGATGTCTTGACTTAGTTGTGCGCGCGGCCGTAAGAGTGCATGTGCTTGTAAATATGAAACTTAACTTAGAATAGCAGCCGCTATCTTGTCCTTTGTCATGCACACACAGTTGGTGTAAATATGTCGCAGGAGGATGTTTGAATCCGACATTCAACTAAATAACAGTTGAACATTTAATGTTTTTATACATAGTCTTAAATTTTCAATGGTGCTTCGCTAGGCACTGTGTGCGGATTCGTGGTGCGGCTTGCGTAATTTGCAGGATATTAACAAGTTTGTAAGAAAATAACCAACGAATTGTATGTTACTTGTTTAATAAAGAACAAGTAATGTCTGAGGATGTTCATCGTTTGGATAGTTTGTAGGGCCAAGCTAACACATGCATAGAAGAATTATTTTATAAAAACATAAGAGCTATTGTGATATATTTTGGTAATATAAATGATTCCCAATCTTCTCTACGATGGTTTTCCGAAACTGGTGGTACACTAACACCTTTGTATAACTTCAACAAAAACAAAAAAGTCGCATTCATTTGTGTGATGAACACTGCTGTTTGTTCCTGGGCCATGGTTGTCGATATTATTATTCCAGGTTCCGCACAGTTCGGTGTATGGTCATCCGTAATAGAACTTGGTAACATTTATTTCAGACATATATATGGTAATGGACCGTAACAAAGAGACTCATGTGGTGTGTACGGATTTTAAGGTTGCGTTTGCTAAGGTGAACCATTCGATACTACTATCAAAACTTCAATTATATGGTATACACGGCACGCTTCTGAGCTGTTTCAAGTCGTATCTTGAACGAAGTTCACAGTTTATTGTCAGAAATGGTTTTGCCTCAAATGTGTATAGTGCTACATCAGGTGTTCCACAGGGCTCCATGTTAGGTCCTATTCTCTCCTGTCTATCCTAAAGACAAGAAACTGACTATCGAGCAGTAAAAAAATGCATCTCCAACACAGAGAAGTGGTTCTCAGCTAATAATTTGCTTCTCAATGAAAAAAAACGAAATGTGTTAAGTTTACATTGCCAAATGTCAAACAGGTAATCACAAACATTGTAGTTAAGAGCCAGGAACTGACTTCTGTAAACCCAACTGTATTTCTGGGCATAACCTTAGACGCCAAACTCCAGTGGGGACCACATGTTGATGGTTTAGCGAAAAGGCTTGGCTCTGCCGCATATGCTGTTAAAAAAATGAGACAAATTTCAAATGAAACAACTGCTCGATTAGCCTATTTTGGTTACTTCCACAGCCTCATGACATACGGTATTCTGTTGTGGGGGAATGCTGCCGACACCGATACTATATTTATTCTGCAGAAAAGGGCTGTTCGCGCAATCCAAAAGCTCGGTCCAAGGGTGTCAGTTAGAAGTAAATTTAAGGAAATAAATATTCTTACTTTCAATTCACAATATATCTTAGAAAATTTAATGTTTGTAAAAAAGAACATTACCTTGTTCAAAAGAAAAAAAGATCTGCACAATGTTAACACAAGAGGAAAAAATATGCTGGCAGCTCATAAAAGTACGCTCCACAAATTCACTAACTCATTCATGGCTCAATGTATACGCTTTTATAATAAGGTTCATGAGGATATCCAAGATCTTCCTATTGACAAATTAAAAGAAACTATAAAGCAGAAGTTGTGTGCTAAAGCATATTATAAACTTTCCGATTATTTGGATGATAAAAGCCCTTCGGTATAATTCCCTCATTAACAGGATTGTACTAGTATTTGTAACAAAATATGTGTAATGTGTCTGTATGTTCGTTGAGTTTTCGTTCCAATGAATATCTAAAGCGTCATTGCCACTAAAGTACGTCTTCTTATGGTAGCGTCGGGTGACGGGTCGCTCACTTCCCTCTAATATGGTTGAGGAGGGCGATGGCTGGATCCCGCGTTAACTCGTGAACGGTTGCCGTTTGAGGGGGTTCATCGTTTGGGTACTCTGGGGGGAAGGAGACTTGCCGAGCTAACAGATGCAGATAAGAATAATTTTGTATAGACATAAAGAGACTGTAAATTTATTTTGAAAAAAATATACCCGTGGAGTTTCTTGTCAGTTCTTCTTCACGAAGGTATTTTTTCGAACTGGTGGTAGAATCATGTTTTATTTGACGTCAATAAGAACAAGTAATTGTCAATGTTGAGAAATAAATATTTCATTTCATTTCATTATTCTCTTCCAAATATTCGTCGATTATGCAGTCGATATAGCAGAATCCATCAAAAACTCAAAGCTATTGTTATTTGCTGATGACTTAAAGATTTATCGATCCATTCATTCGATGGTAGACTGTGATCTTGTCCAGGAAGACTTGAACAGAATATGGGCCTGGTGCGCTCATATCGATATGACTCTTAACGTTAAAATATATTTCCATATGAACTTAATGAGAAAGAATACTGCAATATCGTACTTATACTCTATTGATAATGTTCCACTAAAACAGTAACCGAAATATCTGACTTCGTTGTGACCACAGATAGCAAATTAATATTCAGTACACATATTGAAAAAACTGATAAAAATCAGCCCAGCTACTTAAAGAGAAATACAATGAAGTTTCGTTCTCCTAACGCGTAAACTATTTTGTTTAACTCCCTTATACGTAGCATCCCAGAATTTTCGAGCTCCGTGTAGAATCCGTTTTACGCTGTCTCCTCCCAACGCGTCGAAAGCATTCGACGGGTTTTCACTAAACATCTAGCTTACTCATGCACGGACATATCTTACAGGAGCCTATATGAGCACCAACTGAGTTTCTTTGAGCTACATTCATTAAAGCCGGGTAGATGATGAAATGATGTAATATTCTTCTACGTAGTGATAAACGGGAAAATCGATTACGACGCATTTTACAGCGTTTTATATTTTTTATTAAATGAAATAAAATGTTTATTTCTAAACATTGAACATTACTTGTTCTTATTGACATCAAAAAAGTATATCTGTTCCAAACAATTACCCGCGAAAAACAGTTAAAAAGTTATTTATTATTCCATTTTGTAGAACTAATATCGGTGTCCAGGCTCCTCTTGTTTAGGATGTGCAGTGCATACAACGAGTTACATATAAAGCGGCCTGACTTGGATATATTTTTTGAAAACACCGCGGCATTTAAAACTAGGCAAATAATAAAAATAAATGTTTATAAATTAATAATAGAATTAATATGAATATAATAATGTAAAATGATAATATAATCAAACGAAATCACTAACTTAACTTTAAACTTAATGTGTAAATTGTAAATGTTGTCAATAATTGTAATTGTTTTGTTTGCAAAGAATTGTACTTAAATGTACACACTTTTAGATATTGTGTGAACAAAATGTAAGTGTTGCATGAATAAATAAATAACACACGCTGTGCTTACTTTGAGACCATACAGTCGGTGTGTTTGTCTGGGGATTTATTATGTAATTATTTTTTAATTGTCTGAATTGAGAAATAAATATTTGAATTTGAATTGAGAGATTTAATAATTTATTCATGATGCCTAACCAGTTGGCTGAATAAATTCGTTGCACCAATCGGAAAGCTATGTAATTGATAATAATATCTAACTTAACTACCCGTTTGCGACACAAAAATGTCGCCGTTAAATTATCAAAACCGTAGAATTACAATCTAACTAGGTTAGGTTAGATTGTAATATAGCGCCCGTTGGATCATTATTTTAGGACAAAAATTCAAGTGATATGATGAAATAACGGATTTCCCATTTTTACAGTGACACATACAAGCTCAACGGACACATATACATGGCCACGCGTTTGAAAGTAAATTTTCCCGCCAGTTCTTCTTTACGAAGGTTTTTCCGAACTGATGGTAGTCTTGTTTTATTTGACGTCAATAAGAACAAGTAATTGTCAATGTTGAGAAATAAATATTTCATTTCTATTCACGCCCGCAAATGAACCGTCAATACTATTTATGGCTTGTCTATAAAAATACTATGCAGAGCAAAGAACATTTTAATTAATACACACTAAGCCATTGATAATTACAGTTTCAATTTAAACAACTAATAACAAAATTAAAATATAACAATGAAATAAAACAGAAAAAAAATTCATCGAAATTTAATAAAAAATATACAAAATAGACAACACAAAAATAAAATCTGATTTAAGCTTTGTGGCTTTCCCAAATAGATTAGATCGCATAGATCTTGGCCTGGCCGTTAATATTTCTGTGAGCCCCGCCAATGTCTCTTTGCAAGCCGGTATGATTTCTTCCGGAGGAAGAGCATAGCCATAAGTACCGTTATCTCGCAGAATGAACGTAAATACGTAGCTGGAATCAAGATATCAAAAATCTTAAATGAATCTTAGTAGCTATACTTATGGTAACATACTCGCTGCTAGTATAATGTTCTGAAATGGAAAGATTATTTATGACCTTATTGACCTTTTAAGATTTCTCCGAATTGCTAGTGCAACTTAAGCAATCGATTGATTGTTACATCTTGTAAAAAGGTAACGTGAAATTTTAATCACAATCATGAATCAAAAGAAGTGAATTTACTCTACATTCTTAAGGTTCTAAGCTAGAAGATAGTTTTTAAGTAGTCATGGATGGTTTTTGTTCATATATACGATCAAATCAAGTCATTATTTCACTTAAAGACAACCTTAACTTGGATGTAAGTGTTGTATTTCCCTTCAATGTATCAGATTGTAATCTGTAGAAATGTACAAGCTGATAAGTTAAAAAATTTTCTGGACTTAATATTTAACATTTAAGTTTGTCGTTATTTTGTTGAAATTGTTAATAACTGCTCATTTATAATTCAGCAGCTCATTTAAAATTTGCAAAGAAAACTGCCAATAATAGAGATTCTTAACTTACGGTGGTTTCAAATTCTTTTTCACCCAATCGGCACTATCGCCAGATGTTCGCGTACCTGTTAATGCAATGATCAGAATATAAATTTATTATGACCGTTAAAATATTTTTTTTGTCACATTGTTATCTATACGGTATTTACCGCATCGATTCACGATCTGAACACGACATCAGCGCGATACAATAAGGTGTGACAGAGTCAACCAATGAAACCATAGAAGTGAATTGGAGCATATAAAACGCTTGAGCGAAATCGCATTGTTTCGTGTCGCGATTCCAATCACTTAAGAAAGATGCCTTCTTTAAAGATTTACAACGTTGCATTTACAACGCTGCGTTTAGGCAATTCTGTTATAAGATTATAAGACAATATAAAACAAAATAGTGTTAATGAATAATCAAAATCAGTAAATAAATTTTACATCTGCTATGTATACATAAGAGAAGTTGTAAATCGGGCAGACATTTTATTTTTCGCTAGTTGGTAAATTATTGTGGCCGTAACAGCAATTGATACGAAGAAAATTGGTTGGTTATTTTACCTTACAAATTGTAGTACAAAAAGTATCAATTGCATTAAATTAACATAAAGTTGAAATTATGGAATGGGCAGTTAGATGTACAATTCTGCAGTTCACGGTGAGCTGTAAATCTCGAACGCTGTTGCTTTGATTGAAAGGAGCGGCAAATTTTTGTTAAAGTTAGCGGGGTTTTAGCGCGGTAATAGTACGTAAAAACCATATTTAATTATACTTGGCTTGTCTGTTCAAATCAAATCAAATAATTTATTGCTTCAACTTTTATCGTACATAAAAGTTGTTACATAATTATATTATGATCTACATACTATGCTGTCCATCAGCATGCAATATTATTGTTTCACATTAGCATATCAATCATTAAAATTATCATTCAAATACAATATCTATAATTCAAAATGTCTTAACCACTATTATTATTTATTTATATTACAATATTTATTACATGTCAGGAGATTTTTTTACATTTGTAAAATTCCTCTAGGGAATAAAAACATTTAGTTTTTAGCCATTTTGTGAGTTCAAATTGGAATTTATTTTTTGGTAGAATTTTAAATTCTCTAAATTTTCTAAGCATTATAAATTTTTATACACATCGCATAACACTGTCGGTGATACAGGTCCAGCCACGGCATATCATTATATATCAAACTGTGTGCATACGTGTTGCTCTCATGTTTGTTTGAAGTATGCCATTCCCTCTGTTGAAGCCAAAAATATACTTAAAAATTAAGATTTCATTTTATCGCACTTGTTTATCAATATATATTTACATACTGAAGTATACAAGAAATACATCTTTCCACCTCGTTGTTTAAAGAATTGCTTAGAATGAACTTATACCGACTCTATTTGTTAACTGCCCATTAAATCATTTTACTGCTTTATAATTATTGAATTACCAATTTAAATATTTATAAATAAATAAATGATAAATAAATAAATATTTCTAACAATCACACCACATTATACAGCCCAAGTTAAGTATCATTAAGAACATGTGTTATGCATACTAGATAACGGATAAATAAACTAAAGAAAAATAATATATAAATATTAGAAATAAACTTAAATAAACGTAAATACACATTCATGACTAGAAAGCAAATATAATAATATATCTGCCCCTACCAGGATTCGAACCTGGGACCTCTGGCATGGAAGGCAAGGCTACTTACCTCCACACCAAACAGGCCGTCAAATTTATTATTAATATTTATTTATATATTTTCTTAAATTTTCACGATTCATACTTTAAATAAAACACTTTTTACCGGATATTATCGCGTATATTTTAGTTAATTTTAAAATTATTTCGACGTTTCGGCATCTTTGCAGTTGCCGTGGTCACGATAGACTGAACTTCAGTCTATCGTGACCACGGCAACTGCAAAGATGCCGAAACGTCGAAATAATTTTAAAATTAACTAAAATATACGCGATAATATCCGGTAAAAAGTGTTTTATTTAATATTTATTTATTTATTTATTAATATATATTATATCTTATTTTTATTTTATCTTAATTTTTTATCATGTTTACTGCTCAGTTCCTTCTGTAGAACCTGTCTTTCAACAAGTATTTTGTAATTTTGAACTTGCCACTAAGTACAGTAGCCGAAGAAAAGTACAACAAATTATAATAACTCTTTGAAAACAAAATTTGTTTTGATGAAAATATTTTACATAAATGTACCCGTCTACCACAACTAACTAAACAATTTGATACGTTGCTGCTAACCCAAAGTATCGAATGCTGTTCCAATTGAGTATTTTCTTGTGTTGTCACTCACTTGGTACATTTTCAATAACGCCTGTTTTCCATAGTTCTCCTGGAAACGAGAAATTTGAATTAAGGATGGAAACTGAATATTCGAAATAACAAATTATGCAGATAAACGGTCTTGTTTCTTTTGATATTTGAAGTATTTATCGTCAATTTTCCCAGAATTATCTTGTTCGCTGAATTTTATGCAAACTTTTATATCTAATGACACTTAAATACAATGTCTGGTTGGTTTTACTCTAAAATTTTATAAACCCTACAAAAAATATTTTCTGGTACTCATTATTTTCTAATTAATGTTTTGATAACTCAGAAACAAAGTTTTTTTCCTTAGTCTTATATTTATCCGTTTTATACTATTTCCATTTCTTTATTTTCTCGATGACAGCTCCTGTGTAACCTTGTGCGAGCGTTTTTTTTTACATTATGTATGCATGATTTTATAAGAATATGACTTTTACACACGTACAAGGTTATATAATAACAGAGTTGGAGAAACTGATAGGGATGGAGCTAGAGAGCATTATATCAAATTAGAACTGTCATCGAGAAAATAAAGAAATGGAAATAGTATAGTATGTCCGCGATAAGAAAACAGTAAATCATCGATGAAACTACAAATATTTGCCAATGAGGGCACCGTATTAGAAAAAGTTTCCTCATTGTCAGTGATGCTATTAGGTAAAACCTAATGCTGAGACGAAACGTCACTCGAACACATTCTCGCTCCGATCGCCACGCGGTGCGGACGTGCAAGACCCAGTTCTCCGTTGATCGGTCCCTTCCCGATATTCCGTGGCGCTCAGTCTACTGACGTCACAGTTTAGCGTGATGGTTCCGTGCTACGGTTTTCAAGGTTCTTTCTACTCCCTCTGAGTGCTATCGAAGTGCGATTTTTCTTTACGACTAAGCCCCTTAGTCTTCAAAGTGCTGTGCTAAGTTGTGTTGTGCTGAGTGCAGTGTTGTGCCCAGCGTAAGTAGTCTGGTCTCAGTACAAAGGATACTTAACGATGACAACGAATTTGTACTGAACCAGTCCTTTTATTTTTATTTTATTTCTCCTCTCCATTTTATTTATTTTTCTCCTATTTTCATATTTATTTTATTATATCTGTGTGTTCTCGTGTGTATTTGTCCTTTCTGTCGGTAAAGGTTGACCCTAACGCGGTCAACTCTTTACCTGCGCACCCTTTTTAGGTTTCTAGGTAGCGGCCTTCGGCGTACTACGGTTAGTTTTAATTTATTCTCCCCAGCCCCCCTACCGCTGGTAGGGAGGTTAGCCGCTAGGGTTCGCTAGGTTTTTATTTAGGAACTCTAGGCATATATATATTGTTGTCCTTCCCCAACCCCTCCGCAATGGCTTCCCTGAACCCCGAGGAGGTTCTAAATAAGCTGATCGCTGATTACGACGCCCAAGGCACTGCCTCCTCATATGATTCGCACACTGCAATCCTTTCTCCCTCTAATCATGGCACTGATCACACCGGCCCCTCAGGCCACCTCCGTCCCTCAGACCGCTCTGGTCTTAGGCCCTCCCGCGTCTCCTTCCTCCAGTGACATGGAGTGCGAAGTAGACGCCCCTCCGAGCCGCAAGCGCGCACCCGCGACCGAGTCGTCCTCGGACGCCACCCCAACAGGCCCTGAGTCTCCCTTTTTTACGCTTGTTAAGAAGCGCTCTAAGAAGCGCTCGAAACAAGCCCCGGCGCCCTTGATGCCCGTCCCTACACCCCCTGCGGCGTCTTCAACGCCAGCTGCCCCGGTGTCTTCAACACCCGCTCCGGCCCCAGCTTCTGTCAAGGCCAAGGTCCCACCACCCGTTTTCCTTCGGGAAAAGGGTAAATGGACTGAGGTTTCGACATTGTGCAATGAGCACAAGATCCATTACACCCGAGCAGCCAATTCGGGTGAATCTATTAAAATCTTAGTCTCGTCGATAGACGACTTTCGTGCTTTAACAAAACTCCTCACCGATAAGCAATATGCTTATCATACTTATGCTCTGTCAGAAGAGCGTAAGATCAGAGCGGTACTCAGGGGAGTCCCGTTCGAATTATCGAACGAGGCTATCCTGGAGGATCTGCAGTCCCAAGGCTTTCCGGCACTCGCGGTGCATAAAATGCACAGCAAGTACGGGAGGCGTCACCCTCTCGCTTTGGTGGTTCTCGCCAACGTCCCCAAGTCCAGGGAGATCCTGAAAGGGGTTAGCACTATATGCGGCCTCTCTGGGATCTCGATCGAGGCGCCTCATCACCGCGGTCATCCCGGCCAGTGCCATCGGTGCCAGTTGTACGGGCACGCGGCGGCCAACTGCCGTGCACCGCCCAGGTGCGTCAAGTGCCTGGTCCCTCATCTCACTAAGGAGTGCAATCGCACTCCTGAAACTCCCTCTCCTCCCGATTGCGTGCTTTGTGGCCAGTCCGGCCACACCGCAAATTACAGGTACTGCCCTCGTGCACCCCGTTGTATGCGCTCCAATTCTAAGAGGGCGGCACCCAAACAGGCCCCACCTCTTTCTCAGGAAAACTTTCCGCCGCTGCGGAGTCGGGTTCCTCCGGCCGCAAAGCCTACACAGTCCAGGCCTGCTCCAGAAAACTGGAGGCTGCGCCCCGCATCGAATCCCATCCCGGCTTCTCGCCCATACAAACCCACTCCTCAATCCTCCGTAGCAGACGATATGCATATCGTCTGCGACGCTATGAAAAATATCGATGTTAGTGAAATCGCAGTCTTAGCCCATAAACTTAGGGCTTCACGTACTCCGACAGAGCGTTTGCTAGCTCTGGTGGAGCATAGTTCCCTTCTCAATTCATTATAGGTTCATTTAAATGAATTGATCGTTCGAATTGAACTGATGCGTTCTTCAAACGCTCCGAAACCCATCCCAATCCTCTAGTTCGTGATTCAGTCTCATATACTACTCCTGTGTTAGATTTGAAGTTCAAAGTCGCTAGGCCTAGGAATGCGCAAGCGTACTCATCCACCAGACTGTCAGCCGATCTCGAAGCCCTTCTGGCCGCAAATTCTAATTCTAACGCAAATTCTAATTGTAACGTAAATCCTAATTCTAACGTAAATGCGAATTAATTCAATTTTATTTTGCAATTTTTTAATTTTTGTTTTAATTATTGATTTTCATTTTGAGCACCTTCAGTGCTATGTATTCACCTTCAGTGCTTTGAGCACCTTCAGTGCTATGTAATCCCAGCGGGTGACCCCTTCTGGGCCCCGCTAGCACGGCCTCTTTCTCCAATTGGCCGTCGCTCAGATGAAGGCTGAGTGGCAAAAATGCACGAGCCGACTGGGGGTTTTTAGTGGGTATGGTCCTGGTAGGCGTCGGGACGAGTCCCACATAACTTTGGAATCGCGCCAGAGTATGCGTCAGGGCATTTTTATCCTCCTGCCCTTCCCGCGGAGGGGAACAAAAAAAAAATAAAAAGACACGTCACTGCATTCTAAACGCGAATGAACTGTAGGTGTTATGCATGGGAACATTTATTTTTAAAACCAGAAATCTACTACAGCATCGTATATTTTATTATTTTTATACTACCTCATTTTCTATAATTCTTTTTTTTTAATGTTTTTATTGAAAAAGGATTAGACGATGTAGATGTAAGTGACGATGAAGACGAAAGTGTTACACTTCTATCCACGACATAGATACGAGAAAGAATTAGGACTATAGTTTTCTGGAAAAATAGACGCAGGCCGTTCATTCCACACCAAAACGGAACTATCGAAGCGTTTGGTTCGACTTCTTAGGATGTCTACTATAAAGGGATGGAAGGCCTGTCTGCGGCTAGTAGTCCGATGTAAGAAGGGTGTGGGTTGGACCTGATCAAAAAGAGCATTCTCCAAAATGTAATCTGTAGAAGACTGCTAAACTGGCAACTTTCCGACGATGGTTGAGGCTTTGCAGTTTTTGGTGGTGAGGTTTTTTATTGTTTGGTTGTTTATAATTTTTCGGGCTTTTCGGTCAATGCGTCCATCGTTTCAAGATGGTACTTTGCTGAACCATCCCAAAGGGTGCTACAGTACTCCATACAAGATAGAACTTGAGCTTGAACTGTGTACCAATTAAGTAGCTGTTCAGGGCTGAAGTACCGCCAGACCTTCAAGACGATTCCCAACTATTTTGAAGCAGTTTGAGCCATGGACACAATTTGATGCCCGAAATTCAGTTGGGACGATATAGTTACGCCCAGAAGCCATAGGTGGTCGGTTAAGGGTACAAAAAAATTTTGGAAAAAGGGCGTTAGGTTGAAACTGCACTTTTTTGCGAAGAATTAACATGCCTCTGTTTTTGACGGGTTTAATTTGACCAAATTGGACTCGCCCCAATTGGACACTTTGCTTAAGGCCAAATCCACCCGCTGAATCATCGACTCTCTCAAAGCCCGGATTTCTTGAAGAGTCGCTCGCGCATTGGTCATGTACCTCTCTACAACGGTGCTGTCATCAGCGTAAACAATAATGCCTGGGGTTAGCAGGTCATTAATGTGCAGCAAGAATAACGTTGCAGAGAGAACAGATCCCTGAGGTACCCCGGCAATAATTGCCATTAGGTCAGAAGAGCATCCGTCTAAGACTACTCGAATCGATCGATTCCTCAGAAAATCAGATATCCAGTCACAGAGCCCATTAAGTATGCTGGAATCTTACTCAAGAGACCATCATGCCAGACCCTATCAAAAGCCTTGGAAATGTCTAAGGATACAACTATAGCTTCACCGTGACCTTCCAAGGCTTCGCTCTATAAGTGAGTGGCATACACAAGAATATCTCCAGTCGACCGTCTACTGCGAAAACCATATTGGTTATCACTAAGGAGCTCGTTGGATTCAAGGTATGCCAGGAGACGATTGTTCAATACACGCATCATAACTTTGCAAAGTATGGAGGTGATTGCAATAGTTGATAGGATCTGCACGGCGTCCCTTTTTTGGTACCGGTTGCTCGTTAGCCAGCTTCCAGGATTTAGGGATCTTTCCGGATTCCAAAGAGAGTCGATACAGGCGCGTTAGTATGGGAGACAACTCGGCTGCACAGTGTTTTAACACAACTGCAGGTATGCCATCGGGGCCGCTGGCCTTATTCACGTCTAAATTCTGCAAGCATATAAGAACCTCCTTTTGGCGAATATGAACAGTACCCATTTTGGGTCCAAACTGAGGTAACTGGGGTGGGCCTTTATCTTGACTATTTAGACGTGAACAATCTGCAAAAAGATTAGCAAAAAGGTCTGCTTTCTCTTTTGCGGTGTGGGCCAGTGAACCGTCAGGCTTCTTCAGAGGTGGCAGCGATGGGCGACAGAAGTTTGACTCAACCGACTTGGCCAGAGACCAGAAAACTTTGCTTCCTGAAGGATACGATGCCATCTTGTCACCGATGTGCCAATGTGGTCAACGCGAGCTTTCCTGATCACTTTTTTGCAAAATTTGGCGGCAGCATTCTATCTTTTCTTCAGTTCATGCGAATCCACGGCTTTGCTCTGCAAGCGTCAGCCCAGGCTTTGTACGCTTCTTGCTTAAGCTTTTCAGCTGTGAGGCAAGCAGCATTAAACCATGGGCGATCTTTGGTTTCAAAGGATAGGTCAGCGTAAGGGATGAAATACTCCATTGCTTGGTCCATTACACTTGATAAAGCATCAGCGAAGCACGATGGATCGGTTCATGTAAAATAAGTCTGCCGCAAAGGATAAATCTCACTTCAAACTGCTGATTTGTGTCGCCATACTCGCCTAGCGCCTTTTGAGCATTGTCAGGCGGCGAGTACTGCGACACAGATTTCACCACGCAGTGGTCGGATGTCCCTAAAGGTGCAGTTACGGACACCTAGCACCTGTCAGGGTCAGTTGTCAGCAGAAGGTCTAAGCAGTATGTTGTGGCCAGCAACGTCGGGGATGCGCGTGGCTTCGTGCACAAGCTGTGAGAGGCCTTGAGTCACGGAAAACTTAAAAGCCTCTCTTCCAGCGTGGTCAGTATCCTGATACGGGTATTGTCATTGCTCGTGATGAGCTTCAAAATCCCCCAGGAACACCAAATGTGCTGAGGGAAAACGTTGCCGAACCCTATCTGCTGCATCGCTGAGATACTCCATGAGCCTCGTTTTCTCCCGATTTCCGCTATGTGACCAGTATATAGCAGCATAGACCTAATTGGTCAAGGCTGGTATCAATGTCAACGCACATGTCGGAAAACTCCAGATCTTCCAAGTAACGGAGACGCTGACACCAGATCTCGTCACTGGCATACATGCACACCGGACGCCGGGTCATAATTGGACTCTAGTATGTACCCTGGGTAACAACGGTATGCGGAGTCTGACGGATTAAAGATCTGGGTCTCCGTTAGGAAGAGTAGGTGAGGACTCTCTGTCTCAAGGTGGTGGTGGACATCGTTGGGATTTGAATGCATTCCTCTGATGTTGCAGAAGTGCACTTAAGAGAGAGGAAGTGCAACCGCTGTAAAACCTTATTCTTCTTTTGACGACTTTTCATATTGTGTGAGTGAAGGAGGACAGAAGTTGAGTGAAGCGCTGCAAATGGAACCGGAAATGAAAATGAAATGAAATCGCTATAGCCATATTTTTTTTGTTATCTCTTCTTGAACCTTACCATTTCTAAAAAGTTTCCAACATGCCTTATTCGGTCTCCATAAGGTATCAATATTTTTTGCCCATATGCATGTATCGAAAAGTAACCAGTTATTTTATCTCCTTTTGATGCTAAAAAATCTGCAAATGTTCTAGTTTCCGGTTCTGAAAATGCACTTGGTCCACAGTAATAATCGTCTTTCGGAAAGTCACTGCCGCCAAATACTAAATAGAAAACAAAAAAAAAAAACAATAATTTATTTATTATTTTATGACCGAAAAGGCCTTTGATAAAACATTTTTATAGATAATTTGTGTGTCTATCTTTTTGCCCGTGACGTCATATCTTTCATTACAATGAACCGATTAGGATTCGGTTTTGTTTTCGTTTTGAAGCTGGGTAAATCGAAAGTATTCTTAGCAGTGCTTGAGGGAATACGGTTGCACCGTTTGAAAATATGCTATTTTCTGTCAGATACTTTTTAGTTAGTTCATGTTTACAAATAACTCGAAGATATCAAAACAGGATAACAATCAGTCGCCCGCGGAAATAAATTCCGCTGGTCAGTTTTGAATGACGGATCAAAATACTAATACAATTTTAGCAGAAATTATACAAAAAGTTATTAATACTACTTAATATTTGGGGCCTCTTAAATATTATTATGGAAAGTGGAAGGAGATTAAAGTTACATACAACAAAAACTGTGGTTGAAATTTCTGTTTAAATCCACTCCGACGCCATTGCCATATACATTTCGATTTTTCCTCCAGAGACGGTCCTGAGAAAAAAATTAAATACACGTAAGAGGAAGATGCACAAACTTGTATTCCTACAATTTCACGTAGGAATACAATTTCACGCATTTAACAATTTTTACAAAAGATAGCCGAGTTTTTTTTTTCTTCTGGATCTTTTTGCCTCTTGATCTACCTTTTAAAAGCCAACGTTGAGGTGTATTTTTCGCTATGATGACGTCGTTCATTAGACATAAACATTAGGAAATTTTTAATCTTGAAGTATTTTTTCCTGATTATCTCTCGCATCAAAGAAAAATAAAATTTTTGAATTAAAAACTAGTTTCTCTTCTCCTTACTCTTGGAAATGTTTTTAATATACTCTACGTGATAGATTGATGTCTGTCCAAAGATCAAAGTATTGTAAATAAGATTATCAATGTAATAAACTGCAATTACCTGCTAAAATACCTAACTGCATTGATGGCCAAATAAGATAAATCAATCAACATAATAATTTCGTACATACCTGCTTTTGACTATAATCAAAACCATCTGGGTTTAATACTGGAATAATAAACCAACGAAATTTCTTCACCGTATTATAAAATCTCTTATCGTGATTGTGATCAGCATTTAGGATATGGTCAATAAGATATGTTGCGAACTCTGTACCAATCCACTCGTTCCCGTGCATTCCGGCTTCAACAAATATCTTTTTTGTAGCATTTATCCACCTGATTTCCAGGCAATATATATTTTTTCCTTCGAAAGACTTTCCAACTACTTGCAGCTCTGTCAAATTGGAGTATACTTCAGACAAATGTAGAAGCCATTGGTTGATGTCATCCAGACTGTGATACGAATCCCATGTATAGTCTTGTGCCCTTTGTGTGATATTTATTTTCTTGATTGTTTGTTTGTCGAATGCACTAGAAATAAACAAAAAGAAATATGCAATTTTAATTGACTAAAACAATTCTAAGAGGGCTGGTGAGATCAGATTAAACGACATCTTTCTGCCACATATTTTACATCATGTTTTTCCGTGACTGTTGCTGGGTATTTACTAGTGTATAAAAAAATATACATTTTTGGTTCATTAATACGCTGAAAAAGAAAGACCAAATAGTTGTATCTACAATTAAAAGTGATCTCTTTTTTATCTGTTTTAAATCTATGTCTTTAATAATACCGAGTATTATTAAACACAAATCTATTAATATACTAATTGAAAATAATTTGTTTATTGTTCGAGCTTAAATGGTTTCTCGAATTTACAATTTTTCAACGAAATTCCAAAATCATTGACCTTCGCATCCGCACTCTAAAGTGTCCTAACCGAGAGGGTATAGAAACGCAAACACAGTATAAAAACGAAGCTGCTTAAAGTTATTTTAATAAGCGCTTGAAAAACAATTTTCATTTTCCAGTTCTCAAACAGTTTCAAAATCAGAGAAAAATAACAAAACTGGATATTTTGTGATCGAGATATAAAATTTGTTTTCTGGTGATATCTGACTTAAATTATATATTTTTTTGCATCATTTAAAGGTGTTACAAATGGTGAAAAATGCCTCAGTCCATATATTCTCTTTAGGTATGACAGATAATTTTTTTATAGATTTAATAGTATTTATACAAAAATAACACAAAACTTTTAATCCAATTCTAGCATGTTGTCACTTTTTCATGTTTAATTGATTATGTTCTATACATGTATTCTGCAATTGCGGGGAGTTGTATGCTAATCTAAACCCAAGGGGTAATAAAATCCATCTTTCGTAATCTTCAGCATTCCATATTATTAGAAATACATCATTGGAGCGAAGCTCCTTATTGACTCAAAATGTATAATCAATCGTTCACCGCGAACTCCTCTCACACCGTTTGACCGATTGAAACCAGATTTTGCACACAAGTCTAGAGTGACCATAGCAAGGTCAGTACGAAATTTTTTCAATATCATGTACCATTGAGAAAAAATCACCGAAAAACTTTTACATTGAAATAGCATTGAAAAATTTTGTAAACAAACAATTGATAAGGAAAATATCGCTTCGCTCCGATTATGGCATGGTTAGGTCCGGAGGACCAACGCATTCCGACCTAGTATTATTAATCGATAAATCAATAAATAACAAGATAACCAATTAAAACACAAACGATACATGATATTCATGGGAGTCCATTGATTTGCCACCTACCGTGAATCGGGTGCACGTTGTATAGGACGAAGGTAAGAAATAATTATATCTAGTTTTCAAAGGTAAACTTGTATGAAAAAAACAATACCTTTGAATATCATGAATTAAAATTGAATATTCTAAATTAAAATGGTCTGCTCGTTCTAAGAATATATGCTGGCTGTCTGGATTCACCAACACCTGTACATTTTCAAATAATTTCTTTGGTTTGATCCAAAATGAAACATCGATGTATCTTTTATGTTCTAAATTCTGTAAAAAGAGTAAATGTTCGCCTTCTTTTGGAAAAACATTGAACAGCGAGAAATTATCATATTTCTTTATTGCACAACAACTTTTTATATGATTTGTCACTGTAAATATTAGAATCAGGGCTTTTCCAAACATAACTATCTCAAAAGATCACATTTTACAAAATTGTATCCAAATTTTAAATATTTTGCGAGAAAAACTGGTATGACAGATAATTGATGTCATGCGGTTTTTTTTTTGATTGATAAAAGGCAAATTATTAAGCAGAATGTTCCTAAATGATCGTTAAAAAATGTGACTGTACACGTAAGATTTACCAAATTATAAAAAGTGTGCACCTTTTGCATCCCATTCAGAAACTTGTTTGAGTACATCCCAATAAAATACATCCCAAGCAATTTAGTTGCCAAAAGTATGACTTACTCTGAACAAATTAATAACCGAACCTCTTGCCACAGATTATCGAAAACGCTAGAAGCTTATCAAAAAGAACACATTTACAATATTCAATATATCCGAAACATATTGATACGGTATAATCTCGTACTTCCTCTAAGTGCAGGGACGGGTGTTCAGATCCCGATTGTCCCAATTTATCACCCGACCATAAATTTCTTTTGCCCTTTTCTGCGCCATTAAATACTATGAAAAGAATCTTATAAGGCGAAATAATTTTGGAGGGGATATAATGTTTTGTTCTATTATGTTATTAGGGTCCGCACAGTCGTTTTGCGAAAAGGCCCTAATTGTTATGAAATATGAATGGATATGGCTTTTAGGGATAAGACCATTTTGCTAAAGGTCTTCATAATAATATAAGAAATTCAGCTTTTTTTTAACCTCTGAACTAGTTTATGTATTGTGGACTTGAAAAATAGTTTAACTGTTTCATTAAACACTTCCAAAAAAGAAAACATTTGTCTGTTTATTTCTGAAAAACTCAGGAGCAGCTCTTAAGCCGATTATATTTGTACAGCCGCATTCAAATTTCACTGGTTGTTGTCGTAACATATAATTTCATAGTTGTATACCGTATTAAGTTTCTAACGCCGTTTTCACGGTGGACAGTGGCTCGTTAACCGTACTTCTAATAAGTTTCTAACGCCGTTTTCACGGCGGTCAGTGGCTTGTTAACCGTACTTCTAATAAGTTTCTAACGCCGTTTTCACGGCGGTCAGTGGCTTGTTAACCGTACTTCTAATAAGTTTCTAACGCCGTTTTCACGGCGGACAGTGGCTCGTTAACCGTACTTCTAATAAGTTTCTAACGCCGTTTTCACGGCGGTCCGTGGCTTGCTAACCGTACTTCGTGGAACGTGAGCTTCGTCGACGGGGTTTCGTCGTTCCAGGACTTCAAGTTCCGTGTTCGAGTAAGTTATCCGCGTCGTCCTCAACCGCCCTACTGCGTGTAGGGTGGTTTTTTAGGAAGTTAGTCATCGTCGATAGGTTCATAGTATATATATTTATATATTGTCGTCCCTCCCCAACCCCTCCGCAATGGCTTCCCTAAGCCCTGAGGAGCTTCTGAATAAGCTGATCGCTGATTACGACGCCCAAGGCACTTACTGCCCCCCTCATATGATTCGCACACTGCAATCATTTCTCCCTCTAATCAAAGCACTAATCACACCGGCCCCTCAGGTCCCTCAGACCGCTCTGGTCTTAAGCCCTCCCGCGTCCCCTTTCTCCAGTGACATGGAGTGCGAAGTAGACGCCCCTCTGCGCCGCAAGCGCGCACCCGCGACCGAGTCATCCTCGGACGCCACCCCAAATGGCCCTGAGTCTCCCTCCTTTACGCTTGTTAAGAAGCGCTCTAAGAAGCGTTCGAAACAAGACCCGGCGCCCTCGACGCCCGTCCCTACACCCCCTGCGGCGTCTTCAACGCCAGCTTCCCCGGTGTCTTCAACACCCGCTCCGGCCCCAACTTCTGCCAAGGCCAAGGTCCCACCACCCGTTTTCCTTCGGGAAAAGGGTAAATGGACTGAGGTCTCGACATTGTGCAATGAGCACAAGATCCATTACACCCGAGCGGTAAACTCGGGTGAATCTATTAAAATCACTGTCTCGTCGATAGACGATTTCCGAGCTTTGACTAAGCTCCTCACCGATAAGCAATATGCTTATCGCACTTATGCTCTGTCAGAAGAGCGTAAGATCAGAGCGGTACTCAGGGGAGTCCCGTTCGAATTATCGAACGAGGCTATCCTGGAGGATCTGCAGTCCCAAGGCTTCCCGGCACTCGCGGTGCATAAAATGCACAGCAAGTACGGGAGACAACACCCTCTCGCTTTGGTGGTTCTCGCCAACGTCCCCAAGTCTAGAGAGATCCTGAAAGGGGTTAGCTCTATTTGCGGCCTCTCTGGGATCTCAATCGAGGCGCCTCATCGCCGCGGTCATCCCGGCCAGTGCCATCGGTGCCAGTTGTACGGGCACGCGGCGGCCAACTGCCGCGCACCGCCCAGGTGCGTCAAGTGCCTGGTCCCTCACTTCACTAAGGAGTGCAATCGCACTCCTGAAACTCCCTCTCCTCCCGATTGCGTGCTCTGTGGCCAGTCCGGCCACACCGCAAATTACAGGGGCTGCCCTCGTGCACCCCGTTGTATGCGCTGCAATTCCAAGAGGGCGGCACCCAAACAGGCGCCGCGCCTTTCTCAAGAAAACTTTCCGCCGCTGCGTAGCCGGGTTCCTCCGGCTGCAAAGCCTACACAGTCCAGGCCTGCCCCAGAAAACTGGAGGCAGCGCCCCGCATCGAATCCCATCCCGGCTCCTCGCCCACACAAACCCACTCCTCAATCTTCCCTAGCAGACGATATGCGTATCGTCTGCGAGGCTATAAAAAATGTCGATGTTAGTGAAATCGCAGTCTTAGCCCGTAAACTTAGGGCTTCACGTACTCCGACAGAGCGTTTGCTAGCTCTGGCGGAGCATAGTTCCCTTCTCAATTCATTATAGGTTCATCTAAATGAATTGATCCCTAAATCATGCTTCGGCCGACCTCTGCCCAGCCCCGGCTTCACCGGAGGCTGCCCAGAACGGCCACCAACTCATGTCCCTTTGAGCACCTTCAGTGCAATTTTCACTACAGGCGGAAGACCCGCTAGCGGGTCTCCGCCAGCGCGCCTAACTTCCCGACGGGTGTCGCTTCCGATGAAGGCTAACGGTAATAACTACAGCCAACAGGTGGTTTTTAGTGGGTAGGTGCCATTCTGGTGAGTCCCACATAACCCCCCCGCAGAGGAATTTACCTGCGGGCGGGTATGCATGACGCATCTTCCACCTCCCTCCCGCGAGGATGCCTCGGCAGCAAAAAAAAAAAAAAAAAAGTACAGCCGCATTATTAAAAAAATGCTAAGCATCTAACTAAAGCAACTCAGGTAAAACGATGCAAAAAAAAGTAGTGAAATACAATAAAAAAAAGATTTTCTTGTAAATCTTTCTTTCTTGTTTGCATTTTATGTTTCACTTTTGTATAACTTCTATATAATCGTGCTTCATATAACTAATCCATTGCTTCAAAAGGAAAAAAAGCGAATGAATTCCGTTAATTGTTTAATCAAAAATTATAGTCGTTTAGCCATATATCCATTAAATCTTAACTGATTTATAATTAACTTTCCTAGAAAAAAAAATAGTAACTCCAAATTAATTCAAATGTATTTATTTCTATTATTGTAAATGTTTTTTGAAATTATTTCTTCCATTCATTTCTATGAATTTAAAAAATAAAAGAAGAATACTTACATATAATTAAAAAAAAACAGCAACACATTCAATGTTCGAATAAAATGTATTTATATTTAAATTACGTAACCTCTTTGAATTCGCTTTTGATCAATGATAATAAAAAAATTTTTTTGCCAATTAATTGACAAACTTTAGAATTTAGTCATTGTAGGAAACTTTCAAAACTTGCCTAGAACACGGGAAGCACTCCAAACTTTCACATTGAGCTTAATCGAAATATGCTAGCCATGTTAACTAGCACGAGCTTTAATCCCAATAAAAGTGTTATAAATTTTAGCATCGTAGTTTAAGTTGTACCGACTTTGTAGAATTGTTCCTAAAATATTTTATAACTTGATGTGCAAAAGGTTTATAACAAAAAATGTTTATCGTTTCATAAAAGTAATTAGTAACAAAATATAAGTTATAAGAGACGGGGTTCAGATAATACATTAGTTTTATTCATCAAATTAAATTTTGGGGTGTAAGGGGGAGTCGCCTACCATCAAGACTCTCCAAATGCCAAACTCACCTGCCCGTGGTGCACCCTGCCGGACAGCGCACGAGGCTCTGGCGACCGATGAATGGCGGGATAACCATTTTGCAGGTGGTAGGTTTCGACCGCGGCTTGCAACCACCCTCGAGACAAAGCCATGCCGCCAAGTGACCTAGTCACGTTCAGGCATGATGTCTTGAGTAGCCATTGGTAGTAATTGCGCAGCGTATGAGAGCCGTTTGAACTCGATGGGTTGTGGGTGCATCAGCACTGGGTGGCTCATTCTGGAGGGCAGCGGGATCCAAAGAAACGGTGCACCGCTGGCCGACCGCAGGTTATAGGGGGCCAAACTAGCGTTCTAGCCATTCGCGAGTGGCTGCCCCACCGCCTGTGTAAAATCCTGGGATTGCTCCATCGTGCCGGTTGGCAACCGGATGGAGAGGGCCCGATGGCGATCCCCGGGGGGTTTTGGGCACCCCCGCGGTCTCCATGTGAGTCCCCCACCAGTGGGTCTGACTACTCGAGTTGCTTGGTTCCAAACGTTGCGCTTCACTCAACTTCTGTTCCTCTCCCCTTTTCACCCTATTCACGTAATGGAAAAATCAAAAAAGAAAAATAAGTGCCGACAGCGGATGCATTCCCTCTCACTAAAAGTACACTTCTCTAACATCCGAGGAGTGCACTCAAATCTCCACGATGTCCACCACCACCTTGAGATAGAGAAGCCGCACTTATTCTTTCTGACAGAGACGCAGATCTGTGATCGTTCGGATCTGACATACCTGCATTATCCAGGCCATATCCTGGAGACAAAATTTCACCCCAATGCGGGCGTGTGCTAGTATGTCAGAGACGAGATCTGTTGTCGGCGTCTCCGATACTTGGAAGTTCCGGGTTTTTCTGTTTTATGGGTCTATGTAGATACTGGCCTGGACCGAATTGTATATGCCGGTATTTACCGATCACACACGGGAGCTCAGGAGACAACTCGACTTATTGAATATCTCAGTGATACTGCAGATCAGGTCCAACGACGCTATCCCTCTGCGTAGTTGGTGTTCCTTGGGGACTTTAATGCCCATCATGGAGAGTGGCTGTACCCGTTCAAGGACACCGATCATGCTAGCAGAGAAACCTATCGGTTCGCAGTAACTCATGGTCTCTCCCAGCTCGTCCACGAACCTACGCGCATTCCTGACGTTGTTGACCATACTACGTATTGCTTGAACCTTCTGCTGACAACCGATCCAGACAGATACTCGGTGTCCATATCTCCGCCATTAGGGACATCCGACCACTGTCTGGTGAAATCTGTGTCGCAATACTCGCCAACCAGCCCAAAAGGCAAAAGGTGAGTATGGCGGTACAAGTCAGCAGATTGGGATGAGATGCGTCACTTTTTCGCCTCTTATCCTTGGCGGCAAGCTTGCTTTACTTCTGATGATCCATCATGCTGTACTGATGCTGTCTCCAGTGTAATATGTCAAGGTATGGAGTACTTTATACCGTTCTCTGATGTATCCCTGGAGTCCAAAGCCCGCCCCTGGTTTAATGCTGATTGCCTCCTAGCTGAAAAGTGAAAGCATGTAGCAAACCAAGCCTGGGCTAGCGCTCGCAGAAGCAAAGCTATGGATCTCCCAGCTAAGAAGCAGGCGTACAATGCTGCTGCCAAGTCCTGCAAAAATGTGATCAGAAGCGCTCGTTTCGACCACATTGGCCGTATCGGGGATAAGTAAGCATCCTATCCCACGGGGAGTAAAGCTTTCTGGTCCCTTGCCAAGTCGGTTGAGATGAACTTCTGTTGCCCATCACTGCCACCACTGCAAAGGCCTGACGGGTCTTTGGCCCACAGCACAAAAGAGAAGGCAGACTTGTTCGCAAATCTCTTCGCGGAATATTCACGTCTAGATTCCAAAGGTAAAAGCCCACCCGCGCTACCCCCATTCGGCCCCAAGATGGAGGCCGTCCAAATTCACCAGAAACAGGTACTCAAATGTTTACAAAATCCGGCCTTGGAAGGGCACGGAGAGGCAATAGCCGTATCCTTGGATATCTCCAAGGCCTTTGATCGGGTATGGCACGAAGCCCTTTTGAGCAAGCTTCCTGCGTATGGCATACCATCTGGACTCTGCGACTGGATTTCTGATTTCCTGAGGGAACAGTCAGTTCAAGTTGTCGTCGATGGCTTCTCATCGGACCTAATGGCGATCAACGCCGGCGTACCTCAGGGATCTGTTCTCTCTGCAACATTATTCCTGCTGCACATTAATGACCTTATTTTATCGGAAGGCATTATTGGTTACGCCGATGACAGCACTGTTGTAGAGAGATATGTGTCCAATGCGCGAGCGAGTCCAAACGAACATTCTCGCTCCGATCGCCACGTGGTGTGGACGTGCAAGACCCCGTTCTCCGTTGATCGGTCCCTGCCCGATATTCCGTGGGGCTCAGTCTACTGACGTCACAGTCTAGCGTGTTGGTTCCGTGCTACGGTTTTCAAGGTTTTTCTACTCCCTCTGATTGCTATCGAAGTGCGATTTTTTCTTTGCGACTAAGCCCCTTAGTCTTAAAAGTGCTGTGCTAAGTTGTGTTGTGCTTGTGCTGAGTGCAGTGTTGTGCCCAGCGTAAGTAGTCTGGTTTCAGTACAAAGGATACTTAACGGTGACAACGAATTTGTACTGAACCAGTCTTTTTATTTTTAGTTTATTCCTCCATTTTATTTATTTTTCTCCTATTTTCATATTTATTTTTATCATATCTGTGTGTTTTTCGTGTGTATTTGTCCTTTCTGTCGGTAAAGGTTGACCCTAACGCGGTTAAATCTTTACCTGCGTACCCTTTTTTAGGTTTCTAGGTAGCGGCCTTTGGCGTACTACGGTTAGTTTTAAGTTATTCTCCCCAGCCCCCCTACCGCTGGTAGGGAGGTTTGCCGCTAGGGTTCGCATGGTTTTTTTTTTTTTTTTTAATAGGAATCCTAGGCATTTGTTATATAAATAGGTGCTAGGTTTGCTAGGGAACCTAGGCATACATTATATATTTATATATTACATATTGTAATTCCAAGCCCTCCAATGGACCTTGTTAATATTCTTAGGTCATTCGCCCAGGCGCTCGCTGCGTCCGGCGTAAGCATACCCGCTGACGTACTAACGCAGGCCTTACAGGCATCTATTGCGTCCCCGGCCCCTCAGGCCTCAACCCCGGCCCCTCAGGCCTCTAATGTCCAGACCCCTCAGGTGTATAGCTCTCCCGCGTCTCCCGTTCCATCCGATATGGACTGCGCGTCGGTCTCATCCTCGCGCTCATCTCGCAGGGAGCGAACCGCTCCCGGGAGCGATTCAGACTCCGCCGCGTCCGAAGCTTCGTCGGTCGCCGCCACCCTAACCGGTTCTCCTGAGCCCGCGTTCCAGTTAGTTGCCAAACGCTCTAAGAAGCGTTCGAAAAAAGCCGCTGTGTCTTCAACACCCGAGCCAACCCCGGTGTCTTCTACATCCGCCCCCGCGCCGCTCATGTCACTCGAAGTGACCGCGTCTCCGTCGGTCCCTTCGAAGCCAGCGTCGCGCTGCGCTCCCGTCCCACCGAAGCCTCAGCTCCCTCCGCCCGTCTTCCACCGTGAAAAAGCGCGCTGGACCGTGGTTTCTAACTTGTGCAAAGAGCACAAAATTAATTACTTAAAAGCCGCCAACGCTGGCGAAACAATCAAAATTCAGGTTGCGACCGTCGACGACTTCCGGTCTTTCACTAGGCTTCTGTCGATCAAACAAATCGCGTATCACACCTACGCCCTCCCGGAGGAGTGTAAGATCCGCGCAGTACTACGGGGCGTCCCGTTTGAACTCAGTAATGAAGACATTCTCGAGGTTCTTAAGTCTCAGGGCTTCCCGGTTGAAGCAGTGCACAAGATGCACTCTAACGGCGGTAGGCGCTTTCCGTTAGCTTTAGTTATCTTGTCTAATACTCCCAACTCGAGGGAGATCTTCAGAGAGGCTCGCACAATTTGCGGACTCTCGAACATCTCCGTCGAGCGTCCCAACCCCCATGATCACCCTGGGCAGTGCCACCGCTGCCAGCTCTATGGCCACGCAGCGGCTAACTGTTCAGCTCCCCCCAGGTGCGTAAAGTGTCTGGACCCTCACATCACTAAGGAGTGCACTCGCACTCCCGAATCCACTTCCCCCCCTGCCTGTGTGCTGTGCGGCCAGTCCGGCCATACAGCTAACTACAGAGGTTGCCCGCGCGCTCCGCGCTCCACCGCTAAGAGGGCCGCGCCTAAACCGGCGCCGCCGCTCACTCCCGCTCACTTCCCGCCGCTCCGCAACCGGGTCCCCCGTAAGCAAAGCCCGTTCAGGCGACGCCTACTCAGGCTCTGTTTTGGAGGCAGCGTCCGGCCGTTCCGCCTGCACCTTCCCGACCCATCCCAGCTCCCGTAGCTTCCGTAGCTTCCGTAGGGCCGAGTCCTGCTTTGTCATCTTCACCTCAGTCGTCGTTGGCGTTTATTTGCGTTAGCCGAGCATCACTCGCTTCTAAGTTCGTTATAAATTTTATATTTTTATTCTTGTATTAATTCGTAAATAAGTAAATTATAATGTCTAGACCCGTGAATCCCGCGTCCAGTCGTATTAAACCCAAGGGCTTATCTCTAGTATCTTTTAACGCTCGTAGCCTTAATACTAACCTTCCTGAGCTCAAACTGTTCCTTCAGAACAACGAGCCAGACTTATTGCTTTTTCAAGAGACGTGGCTAACTCCAATCCGCTCCAGGGGATTCGCTATACCTAAGTACGCGTCTATTCGTAACGACAGGCCCAACTCCGACGGTTTCGGCGGCACTGCTATTTATTACAAAAGAGGATTCCATTGCTGCCCTCTCCTTACCCCTCCTCTCCTCAACATGGAAGCCACTGTGTGTAGATTGGCTATGACTGGTCATCCGACCATCATCATAGCTTCAGTCTACATACCTAGTGGTACCAGACCAATCCGCAGCGACTTTGAGGCCATTCTCGCCCTCGGTCATCCAGTCATTATGTTCGGAGACTTTAACTCCAAACACACTGACTGGACGTGCCTATCAACCAACACCAGCGATATCGCTCTCCTCGACATCACAAATTCACTTGACTTAGATGTCATCTCCCCCATCACTCCCACCCACTATCCCGACAACCCGAACCACTCTCCTGATATCTTCGATTTGCAATAGTCAAGCGAATCAACCTCGACCTCAGGTCTATCGAACCTCTCGATGACCTAGGTTCTGACCACCGCCCCGTCTCCCTCGTGCTAGGGCTGCCTAACGATAACGTTACCTCTCCTAAGACCTTTACCAACTGGAAAGGCTTTAAAAATACGTTAGTTTCAGCCTTAGAGGCCCCGAACTCTCCACTCGCGATCTCTCCCGAACAATTAGATAGCCCGGATAAAATTAATTCACTAGTAAATTCTCTCACTGATGCTATCAACTTAGCCATCAGTGACAACGAAAAGGTTGCTAAGCACGGCAAACCCACGCTTCCTTTAGCCGTTAGCAATCTTATTAAAGCTAAGAACGCGGCTCCCCGGAGAGCCAAGAAATATCCCATGCCCGCCTATAGAACAGCTGCGAATCAGCTTCAACGTAAAGTTAGGTCTTGCCTCGCGGAACTCCGAGACGCTCAGATGAACGATCTCATGGCGAATATCGATCCGTCCCACCAAGCTTACTATAGCATGGCCCGAGCCTTACGCGTAGACACCACCTCTCACGTTCCTCCTCTCACTCGTCCCGATGGCACTACTGCCTTTGAAGTCGAAGAGAAAGCCGAATGCTTCGCTGACAGCATTGCCGCACAATGCTCGCCAAGCACGCAACCTGCCGATCCCTCACACATCCAGGCGGTGGAGGACGAAGTCCTTCGCAGAGACTCTCTCCCCATCACCGCCGACCCTGTCACAATCTCTAATGACGAAATCTTGCTTCTCATTAGAAATCAAAAGTCCAAAAAGGCTCCGGGTGTGGATGGAATTTCCAACCACGCACTTAAGCACCTACCTCAAAAGATGCTTACCTTGTTAGCTATCATTTCAATGCCTGCTTCGACCTTTCCAAAAGCTTGGAAAGAAGCGACAGTCATAGGCATTCCCAAGCCGGGCAAACCTCTGAACGTCCCGGCTAATCACAGACCCATCAGCCTCCTCAAGGCAATGTCTAAACTTCTCGAGAGAGTCATACTCTCTTGAATGCGGAACCATCTGTTTCCAACGGATGGCGATCCTCTTATTATTCCTTATCAGTTCGGCTTTCGCGCTAAACACTCCTGCCCTCAGCAAGTCCATCGAATCGTCGAGTATATTCTTGACGGTTTCTATCCGCGTCGTTATAAAACAGTCGCGGTTTTTTTTGACGTAGCCAAGGCTTTCGATAAAGTCTGGCACAGCGGTCTCGTTTATAAACTCTACAAGATAGGCTTACCGGATCGCCTAGTCAGGTTAATAGCGTCGTTTCTCAAAGACCGTACGTTTCGATTTAAACACGAAGGCACACTTTCTGCGCCTCGTCCCATAAAGGCTGGAGTCCCTCAAGACTCAGTCCTCGCCCCTCTGCTGTACACCGTGTACACCAACGACATTCCCATCCCGCCGAAAGGCGTCGAACTCGCCCTCTTTGCCGACGACACCGCACTCTATACCAAACGCCACAGTGTTCCGCACCTTGTAACCAGACTCCAAAAGGCCGTAAACGCCCTTGGTGTATGGTTTCAAAAATGGCGCATCGATGTGAACCCTGAAAAGAGTTCTGCGATGCGCTTCGACCACAAACGCCGTCGTCCCGCTGGCGATCCCCACGTTCGAATGTTAGGCATTCCCATCCCCTGGAAGCGCAGTACTAAATACTTAGGCGTCACATTCGATCCGACGCTTTCTTTCAAGCCACACGTCGAAAGAGTTTCGAAACTCGCTCGTCACTACTTAGGCCGCCTAAATAGCATGTTAGGTAGAAAAAGTAAAATGTCTTTCAGACACAAACGTACACTTTACAAGGTCTGCGTTAGACCCGTCATGACATATGCCTCGCCAATCTTTGCCCACGCCAAACCCTCCCTCCTGCACAAACTGCAGGTAGTTCAAAACCTCTTTTGCCGCAGGGCCACAAACGCACCGTGGTACGTGCGTAACGCGGACTTTCATAGAGATCTTGAACTGCCTACAGTACAACAACACCTCAAAAAACTCTCCGAAGCGTTCTTCAAACGCTCCGAAACCCATCCCAATCCTCTAGTTCGTGATTCAGTCTCATATACTATTATATATACTATTATATAATATCCCTGTTCGGGCGCCAGTGAGTAACGCGTTGTTTGCGGAGTGGTAATTGAGGGTCCAGAAAGGAAATACCAAAGCTCTCTTCTATGTTTATTTTGCAGTAAAATTAAAAATATACAAAAATGCCTGTAAATACAAACAAAAAATATAAACAAAATTGAAATAAAAAATAGTCAAACAAAATAAAACAGAAACATTAATACAATTAAATTTGATCTGAAAAGAAAAAGTAACAACAAAATAAAATTTTAATGAATGAGAATCCTTACCAAAAATTTTGGCTACGCACACTCGTGTACGTAAAAATAAATTATTGATTTCATGAAAACTTTGATTGTAGATAATAAAAAATTGATAAACATGTAATTTTGAATAATAAACTCGGAAACAATAATAAATAAATAGATTCTAGTTGTTATGATGGATAATTTTTCGTGACTGGCTTGTCAAATCAAAACATTGCCGTTCTCCGACACTACGTAATTCGTAGTTTAAAATTACGTCGGGAACGACAAAAAAATAAAATTTACTGACAAAAAGAGGTCGAAATAGACAACCGTCACACTCCTGTCTTAGATTCGAAGTTCAAAGTCGCTAGGCCTAGGAATGCGCAAGCGTACTCTTCCACCAGACTGTCAGCCGATCTCGAAGCCCTTCTGGCCGCAAATTCTAATTCTAACGTAAATTCTAATTCTAACGCTTATCCTAATTCTAACGTAAATGCGAATTAATTCAATTTTATTTTGCAATTTTTTTTAAATTATTTGATTTTCATTTTAAGAACCTTCAGTGCTATGTATTCACCTTCAGTGCTTTGAGCACCTTCAGTGCTATATAATCCCAGCGGGTGACCCCTCTTTCTCCAATTGGCCGTCGCTCAGATGAAGGCTGAGTGGCAAAAAATGCACGAGCCGAAAGGGGTTTTTAGTGGGTATGGTTCTGGTAGGCGTCGGGATGAGTCCCACATAACTCTGGAATCGCGCCAGAGTATGCGTCAGGGCATTTTTATTCTCCTGCCCTTCCCGCGGAGGGGAACAAAAAAAAAAAAAGCGAGTCCAAACTAGATCCAATTTCAGAGAGAGTCGATGATCGAACGGGTTGATTTGACATTATGTAGAGTTTCCGATTGGGGTGAAGCCAACCTTGTCAGGTTCAACCCTTCCAAATCCCAGGCGTGTCTCTTCTCCGGTAAAAAGAGCACATTCAACTTGACGTCCACTTTCCAAGGTGTATCTGTACCGATCACAAACCATCTAGGGCTTCTAGGCATGACCATCACGTTGAAACTTTATTTCGGTCAACAGATGAAACCATGGCACAGTCAGCAGAAGTCCGGCGATACTTTAACTCCGAACAGCTGCTCAACCTGTACACAGCCCAGGTTCGATCTTGTATAGATTACTGCAGCCATCTGTGGCATGGTTCCGCAAAATACCATCTTGAAGCGTTGGGTTCTATCGACCGAAGGGCCCGTGGACTCATAAGTGACGACAAACTCACTTCTTCGAGACTGCAAAGTCTCGAGCATCGTCGATAAGTTGCTAGTCTATCGGTTTTTTACAGATTGCACTTTGGAGAATGTGCGAATGCTCTTTTTCAGTTGATCGAACCTTCCCCTTTTCTCCACCGGTCAACCAGACGTAGACAGAAGTTTCACCCGTTTGTGGTCAGCGTGCCGATGAGCCGAACTAAACGGTTCGATTGCTCAATTTTGGTTCGTGTTGCCAAAGAGTGGAACGATTTGCCTGCGTCTGTTTTTCCAGACAAATATTACCCTGGAGCTTTCAAGTGTAGAATGAATAGGTACCTCTTGGACAGGCGTGTACGATCCTCGTCTTCATCGTCACTTTCCATCAGGTGAGATGGAAGACAAACGCCTGCTACTTATCAATATAAAAAATGCATTAAAAGTAACATTTATAAGGTTTCGCCGTATTTTAATTTCGGTGATAACTATCAAGATCTATTGTCATCGAAAATAAAACAATTTGTTTAGTCCGTCGGATAAAACTATTTAGGAGTTTCCTTTTAAATATTAATAATGATTTACTCAACTAAGTTACATCAAAACATATTTAAGTTGTAGGTACTTGTTTTTACATGCCTCCTATTTTACTCTAATACTTATACAAAAAGGGCTGATCCATAAATCTTATGACCCCAAAGGAAGCAAATTTAGATTTATGGATGACTGCTTAGACGAAGAATTCAGTTTATACGACTTACCTATACGATCCATAAAAATATACATATTGTTATTCATAATTAAAACTATTCACAATTTTACTTGTGCATTCTACGGGACGAGAGCCTCTTCATCGGGATTACTTTTGTCCATTCATCAAAACAAAGGAACTTTTTTAATTTCACGAATATTAGGTGCGACTGACATGAAAAATATGATGCCATTTTTCTTAGTCATTTCTCTCATATACATCAGTTGTTAACTACGGCTATTGTTTTAGCTGATTAGTAGTGGGTGGCGACGCCCTTATAGGCATGTTTCGATTGCTGACTAAGAATACATTCTGTTTCTATAGGGCTTAAGTGAAAAGAAGGTATTGGATTAACTTATTCAAAATATTAATATAGTTTAAAAATGTAGTGAACAATTATTTTGCATCATTTGACTTTGATAAAAGTAAAATAGCGGAAGATATATCATGTTCTTACGTAATGTACCTAAAAAATGGCTGACACAAACACAATAATATTGTTCTTGACATAAAAGACACAATAATGCAAAACATTGGCTAGCGAGCCAGACAAGGCATAATGCTACACCCATCATTGACTTGGTGATTCTAAAAGATGGTTGTACCGCCATTATGAATTGTTTTTTTAATTCGGTATATATACATTTTTTAACAATCACGACATGCTAACATGAAGAGTTTATACGAGGAAGAACCCGTCTTTTATTGGCTGAGTAATGGAACATGATTAGTAAAAAAAATGTTATATTAATTACCCGTGCGCTCAAGGCATGTTTTTGTTATAATCAATCTTCAGGCATCCGTCATTTCTTAGCATTATAGGAATATTGAATCGAACCTGCGATACAGTTGCTGTCTTCATCGTGTTTAGTGAAATTAATTGCGGGTTACTTGGATATACAGTTGAGTACAATTTCTCCACCATTAATTTATGTAATTAAAATCTTCGCATAAGCATTCCTAAAGCGAAAGCATCAAATTACGATTTTTCATCACAGCGGAGCACTCGAGAAGATTTTACACAGGACGAGTTGCGTCTTCCTGGCGAGGCGAAAGATAAACTGATGATGCGATTTAGCACAAAATACAATGTTAACTGTGGACCATCAAAATATGAATCTTTCCATTTGACATAACGATTATTATTTTATTCCATTTCTCTGATCACAATACATCAGAATGACACAGTTTGTTTTTAAGATTGAATTACAGTATTAAGTGCAGTGTTACATTTAAACCCAAAAGGTTCCGTGTCACCTGTGTGTTGTGATTATATTATTGTGTACTGGTAATTGATAAATAGATAAAATCAATCATAACTTGTACACGATACCAACAGTCGCAAAAGTGGACTATTCTTTTTTATTCCAAATGTGTTTTGGATCTGATTTTGAATTTAATTGTTTTAATTTTTACTTCAAAATACGAAATTATGTAAATTAGTTTAGATATGTTATTCTCATAAAGATTTTTTTAAGTTTCCAAATATCGTTCTTATATCATAAGACTGATATTTTTTTTTTGATCTTTAATATTTCAATCTTCACCGTTCAATGAATACGTAACGGTAAGCATGCCTGGAAGCTCGATAAAACAAATTAAAGAACCTTTTAGGCACAATTAATATGAACTTAATTCATAAACATAAACTTTGTAAGAGAATCCTTTTAAATAATCAAACAAAAGCCATATTTTGATGGAACATTTTGCAGCCAAATTAATGTTAGAACCCCTGCGATATTATTAATTGGTATTTGCAAAGTTTTCAAACTGCCTACAAATTGTACACAAAGACATTTCAGATAAAACCTCCAGTAGCTTTTTGTTGTGTAATTAATTTTCAGCGAGATACTTTATGAATTTGAGTTTCGAAGTACTCTCTTAATATGTAGCGTCTTTTATCTTTGCGAATTGTAACTGTGTTTAATGCATTATGTTGAGTTTGATGGTTTATTTCATGAATGTTGGTCGGAAATAGATGATGTTATAAATGCTAGTAGCTCTAGCTTTTGCGGTTTCGATAGGATATCTGTGTTGAACACAGTTTGAACAATACTCATTCATAATATCTCCTGCAGTTTGCTTCAGATAAAACGATATCGGCAGTGTCCATCCGCGTGAGTTATTATAATTAACTGAATTTATTTTTAGACAAGATTTTTAATGGTTAAGTATCTTTTGTTTGTGTTTTAATCTCGATATTGTACACGTTTTCTATAGAAACATCAGACATGAATGTAACATTAGGTATTAAGTGCAAGGAATTGTTACCTTTTGTAAAGGCGTGTAACGTCTCAGTCATCACCACTTTCCACCAGGTCAGATGGCAGTCAAACGCTTGGCCAGTTCATAATATAAATAAGTTGAAAAATAAAAACGTTAGGTACTTAAACATAGATTTCAAATATTTCTATTTATTTAAAGCAAATTATGATGCCCTTACAGTTTATTATATTGCAAATGAATTTCTTTTTTTCACTTACTGCTACTTACGACATTGGGTGTGGCGAATTGATCCATGGTGATCATCTGTAACGCTTTTTCTATTTTTATATACGTATGCAGGTATTATCCACTTTATTTATTATGCATTACAATTACTCGATATATTTCGATGTACTCTAGACTGTTCCCACTAAACATTCGTTTTCCGATAAATGCTATCGTAAAACTAGCCGAAAAAGCACACTGCAGCGGTTTTGTCAAACACATCAAAATAGCATTTATCAATAACGCTTAATACTGTATTAGAATGCTTTTATGAAATACGTAGATCTAATCTAAAGTTAATTTCAAATAACAAAATAACCATCTCATTATAGTAAATCCGACTAGAATTATTAGCAACTTACAGTAGCACCTATTACTTGCATATAAAGGTCAATTTCTAAACTACTAGCACACCTAAATACAATAACCTGTAATACCACGCCGGGGTAATCTAGACCCAACATCAAACTAATTCGGTTTAATTTTCCTTGTGTCCATTTTGGCATATTTCTCGTTTGTTTTCTAGGTATATGTAATGATAGTAATAAATCATATGGATCGTTAGCCATGCTCCCCTAGTGGTGTGGGTTCGATTCCCGACCGAAATGGCATCATCTGTCAATAGAGGAGTGACTTGACGCGACTCTCTAATGGAGTAGTTGTGTCGGATTGTTATGAGACAATCAAATGTATAGTGTATGGCGTTTTTGTATTAGTTTTGCCATATTTGTTTTGTTTCTGTTCTGTTTTGTCGTAAGTTATGATGAGATTGTTAATTACTTCTTTGATTAATATTTATAATCAAATAAATAAAGAGGCAGATATCGGGTAGACGAAGAACTCTCAATATTCTAAAATGTAGGAATGAATTTTTAGACAAATGCATATGCAATGTATATTCAAAACTGAAACAACAAATTTATTTTATTTTATTGGTCTAAATTTTTATCAAATTTTTTTTGTTTATGCAAATTGTAAGGGTAATTCATTTTTGTTTAAAAAATGTAATTTTTTATTACTTTATCTCGTTTTTTCTTGTTTGTACGCTATGTTTGGGTTCAATTAATGATTCTTAAAAATGTTCTATGCTGGCAGATATAAAAATGACTTTAAAAACAAATCTACAAAAGCCATTTAAAGTTTATTTAGATAACATAAATCCCAACCCTTACCGCATGTTACCACTCACGTGCCTAACTTTCGTTATTTTTACATATTTTTAAATCAACGCTCACTTAGTTTAAAAACGTCACCTGAAACGTCGTCACACGTCGACAGCTGACGAAAAGCTACGTCGTGTCTTCATCAATTATCCATATGTTTGTTTGTTTTGTTTCTTTGTCGGGTTATGTTACTAGGAAGCTTTCTTCCGGCTATGGGTTGGGGTATGTTGGACCCGTATGGAGTCGAGCGGTTATTATAATTAGATAACTATGACTGTTTGTGATTTGAAACTGCAAATCTGATTATTACCAATATTTTTCTTTAAAGTTGTATTTTCAAGTTGTGGATTGGAATTTACAATCAGAAATAGCTACTTATATTATTCAAGTGAGCTTATTGGATGCGATTGTTACTTCTGAAAATATTATGTTTTCCAAGGTTTTTGATTGTTATATGTAGACATATTACGGAAAGACAGGGAAAAACATAAAAATCAGGGTTTCTTACAGGATAATTAAGCTGTTTTGGTTATAAAAATCGACCTAATAACATTTTAAACACCAAGGCTAGATGTTTTTTACTATTTAATGTGATTGTGGTTCTTTGTTATATAATAACAATTTGGGCGGGCTATTAAATATGTAGTGTATTTAGATTTTTTCGATTCATACAATCTAAAGTTCAAAATATTGTTTTCAGAATATCAGAAGGTAAAATCACACAATAAACTGTAGATTTATAAAACGAACACGAACCGTATTAATGTTATGGTGAAAGGGTTTAAATAAATTATCATTTTCTAACATGCACAATTACTAAACGTGTCCTGAATATGCTTTGTTTTAATGCCTCCTGCTTAACAATTCCTAACAAAATTCGATTAGGCAATAATTGTAATTCAATTATTGACACTTGGTTGCAAGGATCCTTAGGGATTTCCAATCTGAATTTTGTGCCAATCTACTTAGCATTAATAGGCATTTAAGCAAGCTTGGTGGATAATTAGAGTGATATCAAATTAACATATGGGTAACATATGTTTTTTTTCATTCAAACAAATTGAACTGATACGTTCATCATTTCTTCGTGTAGGATATTTAAAAAAAAATGTCGGGTTTCAACCTAGATTTATGCAAATGAAAGAAAATTAAGTAAAAACAACAACAACAAGAGGAACAACTTCTTACACTAGCCAAGGACAAAGACAGGTTCAGAAGCTTGACTGCCAACCTTCAAGGATGGAGAGGCATTTAAAGAAGAAGAAGAAAACTAATTGTAATGTTAAATAGAGGGATTAGTAATGGATTATACATATCATTTTTTTTGTAATAATTTCATACATATCCCTCTATTTTTGTGCTACACTGTCATCGATAACAAAAGTAAAGTTTTGTTGTGGCTGTAGAGCCGGTAAGTCTCTCTGGGCATCTGAGTAAGTTTATCCCTTTAAGTACAGTTCTAAACTGTATGCACGTGGAATGATTATCCTCGCAAGGGAATATGCATTGTTTGCCTACATTCTTTCAACGTAAGGAAATAGCCTAATGTCCTTGGGACCAATTACTGAATATTTACTAACCTTCTGGCGTTTAAATTTTTTGCTTAAGATTCCTGGAATGTCTATTACGTCGTAAATTTGCTTACTAATGATATAAGGTGACATGTTGATTGCTTTTATGGTATAATTATTGTATTCTACGAAAACTAATATATTGTCCAAGTAAATGTCTAATAGCTTGAGCAAAAAGATTACTTAGGGCCAATTTTTTAAATCCCAGAATTGATATTTGGAAAATGACTTTGACAGTTGACTAAAATTTCTATAGAAATTAAATATAAACTATAAATATTATTCGAGCCATAAAAGTTATCTGCTCAGATAACTTATAAAGCTATAATTTTTTTTTTTATAGAAAATCATCAAGAAAATAGGTTGAAGTAATAAATGTAAAAATGTAGAACTCTCAGCCAAGAAATTGTTATCAATTTTTATTCTTGTAAATTAACTTGAAAACTGACAAACGCCACTTTTTTGTATATTCACTTGACAATGACTTGTGTTAGTAAGTACTTGTTTATGAATACGATTGTAACTATGCTCGCAGTTTATTTAAACACTAATTGAACTTCATTTACATAAATATTTTTCCTTGATTTAATTTATTTATTTACTTATTACAGAACCAACAGCACTTTGAGATATTACAATTGATTTAATATCCATTCATGCCAAAGACAGGTTCGCAATTTTTTATTTATACTGTTACGAGTAGGTTCGAACAGGATTTACATTAAAAGTTATCAAGAATTAACATTGTATACACAATAACAATTGTCAATTTTAGGAAATTCCTGGTCTTTATATAAATAAAAATGTTATGTTATGCATATAGAAATGGAACCTCGTCTCACTTTTTAGTCACATATTTCTTTAAATACAAATATTGTGCCTATAAGCTGGTGTCTTTTATAAACAAAAAAAAAATCAGTTTTTATTGCCAGCAAACAAAAAAGGATTCTTTCTAATTTCTAAGTATACGACGCACATAGTCAGTATCTACCACGATTTTTTAAATACCCTCCACACCCCATCATCTATCATCATAATTATTCAGTAAAGCCACCGCAATAAAAACCTTCAAAATAACATCAAAACGAAATATTATTTTGACCAGCCTTCCACAATATCGTAACTTTCAAATTGTCAGTATCCGCATCACATTTGTGGATATCATTAGAACTAATAAACTATTAAACAAATCATAACCGGCGAATGAAATCCGGCGACAAAGGTTTGAGTTTGTTCCGAACCGGACCATAGATTTACAATTATAAATTTGGAGATTATGTAAAGGGCTAACTTTAGAAAAGAGCTAATATTAAAAAAAGATGTCGATACCCGGGCCTACGCAGGCGAACCCAGACGATCATTTTTCAGGACGTCCCAGTAGCGTAGTTGGTAGTAGCTCTGTCTCATGCGCCAGAGGTCCCAGGTTCGAGTCTTGGCTGGGGCATTCATTTGTGTGATGAACACAGATCTTTTTTCTCGGGCCCCATGGTGGTTTGTTATTTATTTATGTGTCCAGGTTGATGGTTGAATCAGGCATTCTACTAAACAACTACACTACTGGCGAAACGTTTTATGCTTTATTAATACTTTTCAACTTTCATAATCGCAGGATATCAAAAAGTTTGTAAAAAAATAAGTAATAAACCGTACATTCCTTGCTTAGTTGCCTTTTTAACATCAGCTATCCGATTAGCTGAAAAAACTATTCAAAAAATGTCTAGCTGTTTCGTTGAATGTCTAATTCAACCATCCGCCTGCGTCATATGAATGTTAATTCTGGGTTTTTGTTTTGCCGCCGAAGCAACACCCTCACGGGAGGGAGGTGTAAGATGCGTCATGCATACCGCCGCAGGAAAATACCGTTCTCTGCGGGGATTATGTGGGACTCACCTGAATGGCACCTACCCACTAAAAACCACCTCTTTGGCTGTGGTACCCGCTAGCGGGTCTTCCGCCAGATGTGAAAGTTGCACTGAAGGTGCTCAAAGGGACATGAGTTAGTGGACGTTCTGGGCAGCCTCCGGAGAAGCCGGGGCTGCGCAGTCGGCCGAAGCTTGACTTACGGATCAATTAATTTAAATGAACCTATAATGAATTAAGAAGGGAACTATGCTCTGCCAGAGCTAGCAGTCGCTCTGTCGGAGAACGTGAAGCCCTAAGTTTACGGGCTAAGACAAAAATTTCCCTAATATCAATATTTTTGATAGCGTCGCAGACGATACGCATATCGTCCGCTACGGAGAGTTGAGGAATGGTGTTGAATGGGCGAGGAGCCGGGATGGGGTTCGGGTGTGCAGCGGGGTGCTGCCTCCAGTTCTTTGGAGCAGGCTTGGGCTGAGAAGGCTTTGCAGCCGGAGGAACCCGGCTACGCAGCGGTGGAAAGTTTTCCTGAGAAAGGGGCGGGGGCTGTTTGGGTGCCGCCCTCTTGGAATTGGGACGCGTACAACGGGGTGCACGAGTGCAGCCCCTGTAATTTGCGGTGTTGCCGGACTGGCCACAAACCACGCAATCGGGAGGAGAGGGAGTTTCACGAGTGCGATTGCAGAGAGGCCGCATATGTTGCTGACCTCTTTGAAGATCTCCCTGGACTTGGGTACATTGGTGAGAACCACCAAGGCGAGAGGGTGACGCCTCCCGTACCTGCTGTGCATTTTATGCACCGCGAATCCGGGAAGCCTTGGGACTGCAGGTCCTCCAGGATAGCCACGTTCGATAATTCGAACGGGACTCCCCTGAGTACTGCTCTGAACTTACGCTTTTCTGGGAGAGCATAAGTGTGATAAGCATATTGCTTATCGGCGAGTAGCTTTGTCAAAGGTCGGAAATCGTCTAACGACGAGACTGTAATTTTAATGGATTCACCCAGGTTGCTCGCTCGGGTGTAATGGATCTTGTGCTCTTTGCACAATGTCGAAACCTCAGTCCATTTACCCTTTTCGGTGGAAATGGAAAAAAATAAGCAAAATTGCATTGAATGATATTTGAGAATACGCTTTCCACACCCGGGAATCGAACCGGTTAAAACTCGAAAGACTTTGTATTTTATGACACCAAACAGTAGGGTAATCATAGGGATCAAATCTGTATAACAAACATGATAAATTAAATGAACGGAAAAATTAGACGACCTTATTAGAAAATAGAAATAAAAAAGCGATATGTCATGAATAACATAACTGACTAATTGCTCAAAGCGAGCTCTGTTTGTTCCATACACAAATGTACTCTTCCAAAGAATTGATTTTGTTATTTTTTATTGTAGGATACTGGTGGTTTTACAAAATTTCAACCCTTACATCTCACTCAATTGTGGGTAAACTAAAATTTGTTCCCCTTATGTTATTTACAACATGAAAGTTATATTTATCATCTGCGAATAAGAAATAAAAACATTTATTACAGCAATTATATTTAATAAGTTGTTGATTGCAGACATAACTTAATATGTTGAGAACTGTTCAGTGGAATCAAGTATTAGGTCTATAACCGAAACAACCCTAAACCCTTTTAGTTTTCAACTCACTAATTATAACAAATAAGCATCCGCTTGAACCGAAATATCCCGCGCCTGAAGTGTTAAGTTTTAAATATCAATAAACAAACACACAAGATTTTATATCTGTTTTTATTTTACTTTGACGTTGGCTGATAGATGTCTTCTAAAATACTATGTCAGAGAAATTATATAATGTGTTTTAAAGTTATTTTTATCTGAATAGTTTAGAGCTGAAAACATTATTTATATATACATTTAGAACAATGGCTTTGATTCAAGTAAGATAATGGAAGATAGGTGAGGTTCTTAAAAATGGCTCTAATACTTCCACAGATGTACTTTCGCAAACTCAGATCTATTGCTCCCGACATAAAAAAGATAGAATTATACAAAACATGGGCTTGCGAGCAAGACAAAATATTTGGTGTTCGTTTGTTTCCGTTGGTATTCGTGTCGTTTCGTAGATTGTTGGTACGGTTTGCGTAGTGACAAAAACAATTTGACGAGTAACATCAGGCGACCGAGAACAATTTTTTTGAGGTGCGTCCCTCAGGACCTAGTGAACTATATTCCGCTTTTTTACTTAAATCAAAGAATTCGATAAGGGGCCTTTTCAATGGGGTCTTTATTAATTTTACAAATTTTAATGTTATTTTGCTTTAAATTGAGAGACCCGTGAAGTATCTGTCAGGAATGTGACTCAATATTTTATTCACTAATCTTTAGATCGTAATAAGGCCGGCCCTTGACTCAACATTTTAAGATAAGGAAGAAATATATACTATTGTGAAATTCTTTCTCAAATGTTTTCACACGTGAAAATATTATTTTTTATAAAACACATAAGGACTGTCAGTATAGGTTAAACCTAATGCAATAGTGTAACTTAATTTTAATTATTGATTAATAATGATGTCAGAATACAAAATAACATGGCACAAGTCGCAATTGAAATCACTTTAACAATAGTTACCACATGAAATATCGTTAAAAAAAATTTGTAGTAAAAATTAAACACTCCAACCATTTTTAATCACTATAGTATTACATAAGTAAAAATTAACTTAATAATAACCAAGAGTTCTTGAAACTCTGTCCATTTCAATCAGGCCATCCATGATTTCTTCGTTATTTGGGATGATAAGTTCTGGTGGCAAGAGGAAGCCATATTGTCCAACGTCTCGCAATTCAAACAGATATACGATTGGTACTTTAGCCTCACCTTTCGCCCAATCAAAGCTTGATCCACTGACTGCATCTAAGTAGAAGAAAACGTTGAAGACTTTATGAAATAAAAATATTAAAAAAAATATATGTATATATATATATATATAACTTGTATTAATTAATAACCCAACATTTTATTAGAATGCTCTAAAAATAATGACTCTACAAAATCCTAAACAGAGCGAAAGGTTCGAATATTTTTACAAAAGTTACAAGGTAAACGTTGGAATAGAACATCCTGAGAGCTTCAAAAATTTATTGTAAAATAAATTTGTAGAAATGAGCCGTGATTTGGTAAATCGTTTGGACTATTAGCTGATAAATAGAACTAAAACGAAAATTCACAGAAAAGCCATTTGAAGTATATACTGAAAACAAGTAAATTAATGTGTTATTGCGAATTAAAATGTGGAATTTTTTGTTGAAAAAGATATAACATTTTAAAATATTTTATGTAAATTTTTTAAAAGCAATATTATAAATAGATTCCGCTGTTTACCAATTGTTTTAAATTTGGTGGGAATGCCACTTACTAAGAAGATTTTCACTAAATAGGTCGCAAGCTCATTTGTCGACTATGAAAATATTAAAAAACCTTACATAAGATATCAACAGAAGTTCCAACTGTGTAGTTAGTGTTGTACCGAGTACTGAGTTTGTCCATTCCTTTGATTGCTATCTCGTACTGTAACCATAAAAAAAATTGAATTTTTTGCTCTAAAAATAAGTGAGATTAAAAAAAAATATTTTTATACTTGATTGTAGTATTTTAAACACTCGCAGGAGAAATTTAGTTCTACGAAAAGTGAATGAAACCAAATAACTACTGGTAAAAGTAAAACCCTTGGTAGCGTTACAGAAAAAGTTTTCTTCGCACGTGAAAAAAACATCTGAAAAATATCGTCGTTAAGCTGTACGACCACCTTTTGTGTATTCACAAATGGCAATTGTAATGACAGATTTCTTTTAGGAGCTATATTTTAATTAATAACTGTGAGGTACGAGATAGACATTCTATCACAAACTTTTTCTTTGGACCCGTTTCCTTACAAAGGTTTTAACAGTCAAACGGCCTCACTCAGAAACCTCACACCGTTACGTTTCTCTTAAACATAAATTTTGCTTAACAAATCTATACTTAAGTTCAGTAAACATTAAATATACATTCACTACAAGAAGCTATTTGACGTCTCTTAGTGTGGACGAAATTTGTAATTAGGTCAATTGCAGTAAGGTTAAAAGTTCAAAACCAATAAAATGTGTAAGTCTTGATATATAGTTGTTTTCTCGATTAATGAATATTTAAAAAAATACGACGTCCTGCTCTAGTACTATCCAAGAAAAATAATACCACTCAAGGTACAACATTGCTCCGCATCATTACACGCTAAGTTGATCCAATATTCGTAAGCTTATCCACTGGACATGAGCTTTAGAAATTATATTATTAACATCTTTTCGTTTGGACATAAAAATAAATTGTACACTTACCAAGTCCCCGTAATTATCAGCTTCCCAGACCTGAGCACCTCCGACGTGGCTGTAAGGCACGAGTACCATTTGCGAGTAAGAATGGAAAGCGTAGTAAAACAGCAGGCGGCCATCTTGTTGGATCGTTGAAACATAGTTAGCTATAGCCACAGACTCTGCTTCAGAGAACGCAGAAGGCCCGGCGTAAGTCTCTGCGCAGGGCTCTAAAGAGGCTCCAACTGCTGTAAATGTGTAAAATAAGAATATTCTATATTTTTAATAAGGTAATTAAGTTTTCCTAGTACAGGCACCAGGCGGCTCGATATTTTAACTGCTGACTGAAAATACTTGCTTGAATATTAACTTTTATTGAACTTCATGTTACTTTTTACTAGTAATAATAAAAAGGAAATGAGGAAATTTTTATGCATGTGTCTATTTCAATATTTAATTTTTTTTAAATATTTATTAAGCCTACTACAAAAAAACATGAAACTAAAAGCTAAAAATAACTAAACGTAATATAACTAAGGTAAAAATAATGTAAACACATAATTTTGTCTAGTAAACATAAAATAAACAAAAACTTACAAACTCTCGCACTCACGCACATTTTAAGCTAGATTCAAGGACATTACATTAGATTATATTACATTACGAAATAAAAAGAGTTGTTCATTTTCGTACAGCTGGTATCGTGTAAAAGTTTTAACCAAAAATCAAAATAAATATGTAATCTTAACTCACTCATCCACAAATATCCGAAATTTCTGTTTAAATCGATGCCATTGCTAATGTCATCCTCAAGATTCCATTGTGCGCAGGAGACGTGGTTGGCAGTGTTACGGTTTTTACGCCACATTCTATTCTGTGCATGTAAACATTTCATTAAGAAACTGACTTATCAAATGACGACCAAGTGGTGTAGTGGTAAGTAGCCTTGCTTCTTACGCCAGAGGTCCCAGGTTCGAGTCCTGGCCGGGGCATACATTTGTTTTTGTTCTCGGGTCATGGTTGTTTGTATTTATATATGTATGTTTATTCTGGGTTCCCCCCCAGTTCGCTGTATGGTCATCCATAACACAAGCTCTGCTTACATTGGGGCCAAACAGATGGTGTGTTTGTCTGGGAATTTATTATTATTATTATTATTAAGAAAGAAAAGGTAAACATATTTAAAAGCTATCTTTGAAGAAACAATGGATCAATGCATTTTTTAATTTGATTTACTTTACTCAGTCTTGTCATATAGCTGAACTTGTCATTTAGCTAAATTGCAAGAACACTTACAATGTAAAAAATTCTGCCTCATTTTTACTGGTATATCTAGTTACTGCTATACACGAGAGTTAACGCCGGATGACTAGATCCCGCGTTAACTCGTGAACGGGTGCCGTTTGAGGGCGTTCGTCGTTTGGATACTTGGGGGGAGGGAGACTTGCAGAGCTAACAGATGCAGATCAGAATAATTTTGTATAGACATAAAGAGAGTCTGTAAATATTTTGAAAAAACATACACGTGAAGTTTCTTGCCTGTACTTCTTCACGAAGGTTTTTCCGAACTGATGGTAGAGTCATGCATTATTTGACGTCAATAAGAACAAGTCAATGTTGAGAAATAAATAGATATTTCATTGCATTTCATTTCATGACTCCACAGAATAGTATTGAGTCTCAGATTAATACTTGAAAAAATTTCAATTTCATTACTTTAGAGAGTAACTTACGTGGGTAAAAGTATAAGAATATCCATCCGGGTTGACAACTGGAAAAATATGCCACACCATATTTTCAGCAACAGCTCTAACATGAGGATCGGTGCTCGTCAAAAATTCTTTAATAATCCATGTCACAGTGGCTGGTGATATCCATTCTCTTGAATGAATACCTCCTTCGATCATTCCCAAAGTGCTGTTCACGTTCTTTTTGAAATCAATAACCAGGCCTCTGATTGGTCGACCTTCAAACGTCTGTCCAATAGTAACTTTGGTCACGACTTCCCTGTACTCTTCTGCAACTTTGTCTAACCATTCATAAATTTCGTCGATGCTCATGTAAAAATCCCATTTGTAATCCCCAGAGTTCCTAGTGGCTCTTGTTGTATGCGGTCGTTTCATTTGAATATCAATATGCCTAAAAATTTAAGGATTACGAATATTTGAACAGATTGCCTTTGTGATAAACCTTTCGCGTATACAGCCTCTATTTTGTGTATCAGTTAAATAGCATAACTAAATAAGGAATCTTAAATATGTACAGGTGTGTTTAAAATTTCATTTCGGTTTGAATTTTGTAGGAATCAGTCTGAATGAATTTACTAAAAACTACTTTATTTTAATTTTAACTTATATTTAAGAGATTTAGATATAGCAACGCAACCATCCCCACAAATCTATTTTGAATGGAAAGTGAAAAGATGTCAAAACAATTTTAATTATTTCCATCACAATGTTAATGGACAAATCTTAAATTAATTTGTGACTCAAAATTACTTACCTTTGAACATTATCAATGACAATTTCAAAGGGTACTTCAGCATGATTCATAAACGTTTCAAAGTTTGAGTGGTCTCCAGGGCCCACCATGATCCGGACCTCATCACCTTCTTTATATATATCAGTCCAAAATGAAAACACGTGTTTATTTTGTAAATCCCTCAGCAACCCAACTTCATATTTTGTTTTCGGAACAATTTTGTACACTTTAAATTCATCATACCTTATGTATTCCGCTTGGGCTAAAAACAGTGAAATCAAAAATATTAATATCGATTTCATTTCGGCGTTAGAGAATAACACCAAAATGTTAATGAGAAATATTGTAGGTAGTGAAGTGTGGAATTCAGATTAAGGATATCGTAAGCCTGATAAAATTAATGATATTAAAAACCATAATAATAAAGATAACAATATCAGATTACAAATTTCTAAATAGACCTTATTAGATTATATTTCAAGCGTAGTCTGTATACTTAATTTATTACTGCAGCAGAAAATCGATATTGAAATAAAATACTAGAAGTGATTGCAACTAACTAAAGTCAAAACATATTGTTACAAGACGACGTGAAATATTTCGCTGTGTAGGTACGTGCACTTTCGCCCATATTACTGTTATTGTATCTATAAATATGATCCACCAGCTACAATACAAATCTAACAATTTGATTTGAATTGAATCAAAGATAATTCGTTTGATTTATTAACCCAAAGTCATGGTCGTATTTATAATATACCAGTATATTATAGCCAATTTACTTACTGCAAAAGTTAATAATTTAGCTAAAAGTTTTCATGTATACAATTCATTGTTACTTACTTCTGTTTGCACATATTGTGAATATGTTGTGAGTAAATTTTTTGTTCTTTCTTTCATTCTTTCTTATATAGGTATTAAGCTGCTTAAACAAGTGAAAACATATTAAAATATATTTGATTCTCGTTTTTAAACTGCTTAAGCAAGTACAGGCTTCCTTAGTATAGTTCAGCTTAAACACGATCAATTGATAAAAGTATTTAAAGAGCTCCACAAAAGTACGTCGTAACATTGACGAGTAAATAACAAACATATAGATATGAGTTAATTTAAACATGCGCTACTATCTGTCGAAATCGAATAAATATTCATTAGTTTATTTTTAGCCCCCAGCGCTAAAAAGGGGTGTTATAAGTTTAGCGTGTGTACTAAGGGACGACAACACCGCAGGGCTATCGAATATGAATCTGAACAAGCACCAGGTCCTCCGATTGTACCTGTGCGTCTGTCCGTGACATCGAACCTCCGAAACAAATGGGCTAATTATGATGCAGTTTTTGTCAGCTGTTTTCTTAGCCATGTTTGAAGAACTGTTCAGGTTCACAGTTCAAAAACGTTATGCAAGCTTTGTGTCGTCAGTCAGGGGTTTTTAATTGGTAGTTTTTTGGTTATTGTTGGAGTATTTAGGTCGTAAATGTTTAACATAGCGACAAACAAATCCACCATCGCAATAAAAAACTTTGGTATAATCATCACACGCACCACTTTTTTTGTTTCAGACGTTTTGCACGAATAGTAGAGTCAGAGGTAATAGTCGGTATTTAAGATACAGACGGCTTTTGCTTGATCCTCCACTTCCTAGAACTTTGCTTGTAATAAATCTAAGGGGTTGTTTACAATTGTATCTCAAATATTGTATTTTCACAAACAGAAATAGAAAAGGTTTTAAATTCCATATAAAGATTCTGCCTGAGGCAAGGTTTTATGTATTGAACAATAGAACAGAAGACTCTCCATTTTTTGACTGTTAAACATAGCTCTTCATCGAATTAAATTAAATAAAAGTATTTACACACATACAGTACTCAAACCTAATTTTGCTGAGGTTGATATATTTTTAGAAAAAATATTTTATGATATATCGCTTATTTCCATGTGAGTCCTCAACCAAGGTCGGACTTTAGTGCACTAAACTGTAAATATGCTAGACGAAAACAAGCTTCGCAATATTAAAACTGCAATGTTTCCACGTATCCATAAGATAATTATACTTAAAGGATTCATTTACTGTGTTTAAGTGAATATAGAAAGTAATATATTTAATAGCAATAATTCTAAAAATAAAACTACGAAATAAATAATCGTAGGCTGTTCTAACTTACACAATTAAACCTAATGCTTTATATTATTTTGAACGCAACGGCTATAACATCGGTACGAAGATTTCTCTTAAAAACTTTTTTGAATTAAACGCATACTAAAACACAATAAAATGAAATAATTGTTACTTTTAGAACAATAAGCATCAATTGTTCCATTGTGCTAAACGCAGTTGTTGGGTCCCATTTTATAGACTTTTCATTTCGAAATTATCACAAAATTTGTAGTTTAGAAAGTCAATCATACAAAATAGGTATTTATCCCAGAATTGCACATGTAAACAGCCTTATCCACTTGCCATACGGCCGCAGCCTGGGTGGGTCAAGACGGCACAATTATATTTATCGCCAAGTACCAGCATGTCGCACGTCGACGCATAAATCAGCCGCGGCAGACATGTCTTGATACGTCGCGAAGCAACCGTCGATTGAAAGTACCTGTGGGAATTCCTCTTTAGATTTTATGATAGCAATATTGTATTATTGAAGTGGAATATTGCGTAGGGTAGTCTTTAATTTTGGTGTTTTTATATGGGAAATGTAAGAATCGGATAACTGATGTATCTTTTTTGTTTTTAAAATAAATTGTGTTATAACATTCGATTTCTTGTACGTATTTATTTTTTTGAGCAATTAAGATGTAATAATTAATTTAAAATTGACGGTTTGTTTCATTAAAAATGTTGATAATTACAGTAACCAAAAGTCCTATTTGTTTTTGCAACATTCTTCGTGATAAGACCAGTCATGTACCAATTGCGTTAGGGATCTTACTAAAGCGTGATGAGAAAACAGTAACTAGTGACGTCATTATTAAAAAAAAAATGACTTACAATCACTGGGTTTCAACTAATAGGACGAGGTTTTCTTCTGCAGTTACTTATCACAGGAGCAGTTCATAATTGACGCAGATATTCTTTGTTAAATATGACCAGTGGTATTTTTTTGATTTTTGATAGCTATTTATTAATAAAAATATAGTCAATTATAAAAATAAGTCATATATAAAAATATTTAATAATAAAAATATACAAACGATGTAGTTTCAAAGTTGATCATTATATCATTTAAATACTAATATACAAGTCATAGTTAATACGTATATACACGTAGATTTAAGTAATTATAATTCTCATGATGTGTGAAATGAATGAAACACTTTACTAGAAATCTGATTTTTCTTTTCATAAAGTGTTTTTATTATTTACACGGAATAAACGTACATTCAGACAATGGTTTTGAAACAAACTTCAGTGATACAGTACTTTGAGGTATATGTTCAATAAAAGGTTTTAAACTACCATGGTTATTTTCTACTGAACGCGAAAAGACGCGCGAAATGAAAATCGAAAATCGTGGTTAGAATTCCGTAAATTCATTAAATTATATTTTATGCTCGACTCTACTCCACATTTTATTTTATGACACGATATAACAGTTATTTTGTTTCATTATTTATTCAAATAGCACGGTCTGTTATTGTTTTTTTGTAAATATTTAATTTGAATTATTTAAATAAAATATATTCACAATTTTTAACACACAATTAAAATCATATTCTAATTTGAAATTGTTTTAAAAATTGATACATCTTACCTAACAACTACTGTCGCCAATATAGATGTACTTTTTGTTAAATACTCGTATTAGGCGCCCTTAACCTTTACATTAATATGGGGGAATAAACAATCCCTTTTTAATGGATAGATAATCCGAGAAACATTGTAAAAGGGGTAATTGTAAATCCACCAGCTAAAGATCCAAACACCATCATTATTACCCCGAGAATCGGCACTTTCTTATCCTGCTATACAATATGAGGTAACACAAGGTGTATACTAGGAACAAAATAATTTACGATCGGTATAGGACCGCTTAATCAGCTTCGGCTGGGCTCATTGTTAACTCGCGAAGCTTCGAATAATGGCGCTATTGTCTCTTGCTATCGTGATAAAAGATTGGTGAAAGTTAAGAGAGTTTGGCTATGAAAAACTTTTGTTGAATATTAGTTCTCGATCATTAATGTTACAGCATTTTAGTTAATTTCAGTTGAATTATCCTAGTATTTTATTACATACTAGTTGCTTTTTTACATCATCAGTATATGTGGAGGTTCTTAATTTATATATTTTTTATTTTATGCATTAGCCTTAATCGATTAAATTGTTAGTTTATTTTGTATAAACGGCTGAAAACCCCACAAATGAAAGTAAATAAATAACAGATTTAATACTTTCGCTAAAAGGATACCAGCCTAATTCAACTAAAAGATGGCTTTACATAGTTTATTCACCTCGCTGGTATAATACGGGTAAGACAATTTTACTCATAAGAATTAGCGTGTTAGTGCAAATTACTATGCACTAACATGCTAATTCACAGTACTTGAATAAACAATTTTTTAAGTTTCTGAAGAGGTTTATGTTTTAAGATCTCGTTCGGGGCGGTACTAAATTCATTCCTATTTTGTCTGCCATAATAATCATATTTACGTGGTCGCGTTCCGGATAAAGGAACTGAACTCTCTGTGCAATTACTGGAACAATAGCAATCCTAACAGAATTCGACAAAATAATGACATTCAGTTTTGATATATACCATATAATGTGTTTGTGCATGTGTTTTATATAAAACTAGTACGGCTTACGCTGTCTATAGGTGCGGATGGAACTACCATCGGATGGGTCAGTTTGTCAGCTATGAAAATTGTAGTGTTCATGCAGCGTTTCCTTAAGCAGTGGTTTTATAAACGTGAGTTTAGAAAAGACATTGCTACATTTGACTGTTTCTGGTATTAAAGTATGAAACTTATAACGACAACCCAACGCCCTGACCAGCGTACTGTCGTTTCTTAAAATATGGCCTTACAAAATATTTTACAAATAACTTATTAGGTATGTTGGTTTTCCCACGATGTTTCTTTCTCCCGTGATAACATTAGGCTTGAATAACATAGGTAGATACGACCGTACAAAACCTCTTTGTTACTTTTAGCAAGGCTGCTCCACAACACCTATTAAATACTAAAGATTTCAAAAACGAAACATGAAATCGCTTCAGCCTATGCCTTAACAGTCTTCCAATTCACAATTCACCACATCGAACTTGTTTTGTGAACCATACATGCTTGTTCGTGTACCGAAATTGATTATTTCCCGATAATCCCCGGTAAGTTTACTCTTGCATGCAGAGTATGCTGGCTTGACACTTTTCAGTGTGAATTTATGTATACTTTTTGTATGCAAGCCACTTTTCAAAATGTTTCTTTTTGTGAATTTTTAAATTGCCTAGTTAGCTGGATAACGTACAATGTGGTCTAACATTTATTTGTTGGTGTTTTAGTTCGGTACCGGCACTGAGTGTAGAACTGATAGGATTATTTTTAAAACAAAATGAATCATATAACTATACATTTTTAATCCAATGATAATTCCACAAATCAATATATATTATTGCATTGCGTGACAAAATTTAAGATTTTACAGTTCTCATAAACTGTTTATAATTCTAAAATACTTACAGAGTATACAATTTATGAATAAGTTCGATATGAATATCCTTTATTTTACTCTAAAACAAACTGACATAATTCTATATTTAAAACACGCTTCTTAATAAAAAAAACAACTTAATATCCTTTCATATACTTTGCCGGGTCAGGATATTAATATTTCTTTATGAAAGACACTTCATGAACCTAATAACCATTTATAAAATTAATGTGTAGACCTGTTCACATTTATATATATATAAAACAAAAATGTAACTGACAGTCTGATTATAGCTTTGTATATCACTAGCTAAGTAACCAAACAGATCAATTTGGAACTTTATTTCCCGTATAGAAATTACGGTGCAAGCAGAATGCTGGAGTCTAAAGTTTTTACAGTCCCCCCAACAATCATGCGTACAAAGCCACGGGCTTAACCTAATCAAAGCATAAAATGTCATTAATTTCCTATGTAAAATTAAGTTAATCTTGGTTATACCTACGATGGCACCAATTTTAATATAGATCCTTCTCTTTTTAATATCTTGGTACTTAATTAAAATCTCTTCGAAGCAAGGCGAGCTTCGTGAACCCCTACTATTTGCTTTTAAACAACATTTATTTATGAACGGAGATAAATTTTGCTCAAAAGTATAAATATTGTGGGAAACGGGCTGTCAAAAAAGTAAGATTCATAAAATTTCCTCAAATATGAGTTTTGAATGTTGTCAAAGATGAAACGTAATCTAATCGTAATAGAGTGCATGTTCTTCTCTTCAACAATTCACCATTTATAGAAGCTTATGCTTTAAAATATTAATTATTTGAACAAAATGTAGTTTTAAATAGCATAATTTTATAATTAAAGATATCTATTTAATTACAGCTGTTAATTAAATAAAAAGGTTTTAAAATATTTTAAGATAAAGTTTGAAATAAGAATTATGTCAGTAAACGACACGTTTCATATTTTTGAGAATCTGTGTCATACTAATATTTCTATCTTTTATATAAGTGTTTCTACGTAGGTAGCTTGCACTTTACAGAATTACTTATCCATTTGGGTTTTTGTGATCTACCACAACAGGTGGTATTACTGTTCGTGTTGTTATTATTGGCGTCAAACAAAGCATGACTCTACCACCAGTTCGGAAAAACCTTCTTAAAGAAGAACTGGCAAGAACTTCAAGGATATAATTTACCAAATTAATTTTGCGATGCTACTCCGCCTTGCACGCCATACATTCGCTTCTCACACAACAAAATTTTTAATAATTCCCAACAGGAATTTAACAAATGCGGTTTAATAAAAGTAAAGACGAACCCCCGAAATAATTTGCTTTTTGTGAGATCATTTAGTTTTATAATGATGACTCGTCTTAAATTATAATTATGTATATACCTAAAAACTCACTGGTAATAATTTTTTTTTATTAAAAAGGATTAGACGTTTGTCTTCTATCTCACCTGATGGAAAGTGACGATGAAGACGAAATTGTTACACGTATATCGACGAGACACCTATTCACTCGACGCTTGAAATAATTAGGACTATAGTTTTCTAGAAAAACAGACGCAGGCAGTTCATTCCACACCTTGGCGACCCGCACCAAAAAGGAACTATCGAATCGTTTGGTTCGACTTCTTGGGATGTCTACCATGAAGGGATGGAAGGTCTGTCTGCGTCTAGTAGTCTGATGCAAGAAGGGTGTGGGTTCAACCTGATCAAAAAGAGCATTCGCACACTCTCCAAAATGTAATCTGTAGAAGACTGCTAAACTGGCAACTTTCCGACGATGGTCGAGGCTTTGCAGTTTTTTGGTGGTGAGGTCAAAGTTGTTAATAATTTTTCGGGCTCTTCGGTCAACTGCGTCCATCGCTTCTAGTTGGTACTTTGCAGAACCATCCCAAAGGTGGCTACAGTACTCTATACAAGATCCAACTTGAGCTGTATACAAATTAAGTAGCTGTTCAGGGCTGAAGTACCGTTGGACCTTCGAGGTGATTCCCAACTTCTTTGAAGCAGTTTGAGCCATGAACACAATTTGTTACTCGAAGTTTAGTTGGGACGATATAGTTACGCCCAGAATTCTACGAACAGACTCGCCCCAATCGGACACTTTCTTTAAGGCCAAATCCACCCGCTCAATCATGGACTCTCTCAAAGCATGGACGCAAAACTAGATCGAGATAACGATTGCACCTTATAACTACTGCCTGTGTCGCTCCTAATCATAAGTTTACTAATATTTATATTTTTTTTTTAACTTCATAAACGCAAACAAAATTTCAAACTTTTGATTCGGCAAAGAATCCTTGAGCCCCTTAGTAAAAGCTAAAACGAAAACTCTTAGTAGCGGCCGAAGTGCGTCAAAAGCTAAAAAGATATAACCAACTCGACCACGTTTTATGACGTCATTGTTGCCAGTCAACGTCATTACTCGAAGGAGGCGGAAAATTTAAAGAGCGCATAAATGACTCGTTCTGTGAAAATTGGTCTTTAGCGGTTAGTCTGCCGGAGATCTTATTCGTGATACTGTTTCATGAGTTCAGGTTTATTTTTGGGAATTGTTCAGTGACAATATGAATTGATTATCACATATATTCTATATATTACTTCAAATATGCATAACATAGGCCATCATGGTGATCTTTCAATAAATAATAAATCTCTAGATAAACACACCAACTGTGTGGCCCCAAAGTAAGCAGAGCTTGTGTTATGGATGAATATACAGCGAACTGGGGGGTACCCAGAATAAACATACATATATATCATCACACAAATTAATGCCCTGACCAAAACTCGAGCCTAGGACTTGGAGGAGAGGTTCTCTAGAGAATACTGTAAGTCTGTATTAGATTGTCGTTACGCCGCCGTTTAAACAAGTTTAATTTAAAAAACTGGAGAAGACCGACCATCTACTTTTATATCTATCGAATATATTTGGTCACATATTTGCGGGAGATTCAGCTACATTGTTCGTCAAAATGAGTTCCGTATATAGTTGTATCATATGTACTGCGTACATATATATATATTTACATATAAAATTAAATATATTTACATATTCCCAATGAAGTAAGTGGAGCCTGTGTTACCATAATAATATGGTCATAAAACCATCCGTAAAGCTTATAATAAGCAAGCATACAAATTTAAATGTAAAAACCAGTATTTGTAAATAAAAAACCTGCAGTTATCCCAAAAACCTTAGTCCATACCAAGCCCCCAAACCAACCGACTGCCGGGCTGCTAGCATTTGCACCACGAGTATAAAAACTTTAATATCCCCAAACATATAATTTTCCCTAAAATAACATTAAACCCGTATTTAAATTCAGATAAAATATTTATGAACGACCCTTTCTATGGTTCAACACTCTCAAATGTATCGCTCTCAAATCTAGGGGGATAGATAAGATGAATTATATTCAAGCTGTAAACTAAATCCTATAGAATGGCCATGGTGACTTTCCAGCGGAATTCGTTTTCATATTTTGCCTTTTAGCGACACGTTATGGATCCAGGCAGCCTGTCTTTTGATAGTGTTGAGAAATACTGATCGAAAACGTCGATAAACTTGTTGTGACAGAAAGAGGTTGGCTGAATAGGAGCCAAAAGTTATGGCTTGTTACGATTGTGTTTGTGTGAAAATATTTCTGTTAGTAACTTTTATACCGTGAGTGGTTTAGTAGTAATACAGAAAGAGCTTAGTTATATTCAATTTCAGCATTCCTTTTTTAAATTTATAATTTAGATACTGATGTTATTTAATGTGAAAAGCGTGTAATAAGTGTGTGGTTGGATTTAATTTTATTTCAAAACCATTATAGTAAGGCGCATTATGCATCATTTTTAGTTTATTTGGGTATTTTGATTTATTCGTTACAGTCTCCTATGATAAAACTACTTAATAATTTTACACATGCATTGTGATATGTTGTCGATTGTCAAAAAATTCGGTAACAAATACAAGAAAGAAATGTATGTTTTTTTATAGGTACGGCACTGAACTGAAGAGAACCTGACAAACGATTTCAGAGTATAGATTATTAGTTTCACTAAAACTTTCTTTGTTTGTCACATAAGTTACTATTGTCATCTGATTCGCTTTCAAATAACTTCTGTTTTCTCTAAGTCACGGAGGCAGTTGGTAACTATTATTGAAAGAAAAGAAATATACAAAATTAAATCGATATTGGTTGCAAGCCTTAATACGTCACTACAGCCGATAAGGCAGACGGCGAAACAAAAGCGCTATCGACGCGAATTTAAACAATATCCGAGCAAACGCGTAAATCACGCATGTCGGCCATATTGTTTATTTCCAGCAGACTGTGGTACACACAGGTTGGGGAATTTTATCGACAACTATGAGATAGTGCTATGTCGCACTATTTTCATTATACATGCCATACAGGCAATGCAAACCATTGCAGTTAAATTGGCTAAGAGCTTTTTGAGTACGCCTATAATTTATATTTTAATAAAGGCTATATTAAAATTTTATTGCGAATGAAAATCGTTATAAGCTTGACATTATTTATTTTGTATAAAACAATAAAATAGAATGTGTCAATTAAAGGTTTGTTTAGTATTAGATTACGTCCAAAGAAAAATGAGTCGGAAGTATATTTTTAAATATTGGTTTTTAAAGAAGGGAATTTATAGACGGTTTATTAATTTCTGTGCAGAAAAGAGAACTGTACCTCCATCATCAAGCTCAAAGAAGAATGCGAAAATGCCACCATCTTTGAATCAGCGTTGGATTTAGCAGTTAACACGGCAGGAAGGATACACATGGATACACTATTGGCGATATAAACTACGGCTTCGGTTTCCACAGGCGACAAAACCATCCCAATTGTTGAGAAAATTGTAGGAGTTGGGCCGAGAGATTTAAAACTCGTGGACTGAAGCAAAAATGACAGTGAAATATATAAAATAGATTACCATTTTTTCAAATCATTAATAGGGTATGTTCTGAATTGTTCACATCAGGGGTGTATTGTTCAAAAGTTGCACAAATAAAAGAAACATATTTTACCGATTAATTAGATATTTAATAGATAGTTAATCGCCACTGACCCTGAGATACGGGCTTTTTTTAGCCCAGTTTAGGTGTCAGAGTCTTCATAGGAATTTGTGAGAAATTATTGTCAGTAAAAAAATTATTATTTATTATTATAATTACAAACGTAGTGATGTGGGAATATAAGATAGTGATAAAGATCACATTGAGATTAAAATTATAAGATTTCACAGATATTTTTAAGTAAAAAGACTGTTAGACTTTTTTATAACGAAATAAATTTAATTTACAAAAACACCTTTTTCGATAACATAACATGTACTTAGTAAAATATCTATCCCAAAAAAATATATCTTTACTAGTAGATAACAAATCTTACAAAAGGACTTCATTTTGTTTATTATGTAATAATTCTTGAGCCAATTAATTTGCTTCTTTTTACATCACTGTTTTTAGTTAATTGAGGGAATTTTTAAATAAATTCTGTGTAAGTTAAACTCTTCATATCTTTTAAAAGGCAAACAAGACTTAAATCCACGTCAAAGATTGCATACATATGAAAGTACTGCAGCGTAGAGTAATCTTATAAATAAATAGTATTTAATATCTAATAATTGCTTGTTTCTAAAAACATTTACTTTTATTAATTTACGGATGAACCTTATTAATTATCATCTCTTACGTTCCTTCTGAATATTGAACATTTCAGCTACTATTATTTAAGCATTAAAATAACATGTAATAGGTGGTGAGGTTAAGGTAAGATATTTATTACTCTTAATATTTATAACGATTAACGAGAAATGCAATAATAATTTTCTTATAAGTAATTATGCAAAGTATCATCATACAAAATACAGAGTAAATATGTTACAGTTTCACAACAAAATACGATATCAAGTCTTGTTAAATTGAAAACCGATAATCACGCCGCACCGTATTAAAATGTACCGGTTTTAAACTTTGTTTCTCGTTAATCCGGTCGAAATGCAGCTTTGTAATTATTATGATAATTTAATAATAAGATTCAATTGAAACTTTATTTATGCTTTAAATTGTTATCGGAGTTGCAATAAATTTGAATAATTGCACATAACGTGATTTTCAATATACGCGACGCAATAAGTTGTGTTATATGTAAAATTATAATACCTTTTGAAAACCACTATAAATAAAGGAGAATTAATTATTTTGATGTTCATAAGCTGTCTATTCTAACTGTTCTATACCGACGCATAGCTTGTGTTATGTCACAAGATATCGACCATACATAAACAGTAGATAAACAAACTGTGTCTGAAAAACATCCTCACTAAAAGATTGCCCAAATGAGAAATTACGTTTCATTTCAATTTAGTGGAGTTCGGTCACTTTGGTAGTAAAAATGAAAATAAATAATAAAATCCCCAGATAAACTCACCAGCTGTATGACCCCAAAGTAAGCAGAGCTTGTATTATGGATGGCCACACAGCGAACTGGGGGTAACCCAGAATAAACATACATATCTATATAAATACAAACAAACACGTTCATTTTTTAGACCGTCCTGCCCTCTCCTTGGAAGGGTACAAAAAAAAAGAATCGAGAACAAATGCCCCGGCCAGGACTCGAACCTGGGACCTTCGGCGTATGAGGCAAGGCTACTTACCACTACACCACTCGGTAGTGCGCGTCTAGTACCCTAAACAAGCTGATTAATTTAACATATTAAAAAATCCATCTGCTAAAGTTATTTTCCTGTGTAATATGAAAAAATATGTCCTATGTCACTCTGACAACTGAGTCCAATCTAAGAACATATACACACATCCACTTGAAACACATAACCCACCTTCTGACAGTCTTGTAAAAAGAAATAATTGTTTTATTTAGAGAAGTTTATTTGAGTCTCGGTCTGCGTGCGTTCTCGAGCGCACGTCGATTTCTTAGATCTTAGACGTTTCTTAGATTCGCTTATCCCTCATTTCATGACGATAATGTCCACAATGGCCCCTCAGGCCACCCCAGCTCCCCAGACCCCTCAGGTCTTAGGCCCTCCCACGTCTCCTTCCTCCAGTGACATGGAGTGCGAAGAAGACGCCCCTCCGCGCCGCAAGCACGCACCCGCGACCGAGTCATCCTCGGACGCCACCCCAACTGGCCCTGATGAGCCTCCCTCTTTCACCCTTGATAAGAAGCACTCTAAGAAGCGCTCGAAACAAGACCCGGCGCCCTCGACGCCCGTCCCTACACCCCCTGCGGCGTCTTCAACGCCAGCTGCCCCGGTGTCTTCAACACCCGCTCCGGCCCCAACTTCTGTCAAGGCCAAGGTCCCACCACCCGTTTTCCTTCGGGAAAAGGGTAAATGGACTGAGGTCTCGACATTGTGCAATGAGCACAAGATCCATTACACCCGAGCGGCCAACTCGGGTGAATCTATTAAAATCTTAGTCTCGTCGATAGACGACTTTCGTGCTTTAACAAAGCTCCTTACCGATAAGCAATATGCTTATCATACTTATGCTCTGTCAGAAGAGCGTAAGATCAGAGCGGTACTCAGGGGAGTCCCGTTCGAATTATCGAACGAGGCTATCCTGGAGGATCTGCAGTCCCAAGGCTTCCCGGCACTCGCGGTGCATAAAATGCACAGCAAGTACGGGAGGCAACACCCTCTCGCTTTGGTGGTTCTCGCCAACGTCCCCAAGTCCAGGGAGATCCTCAAAGGGGTTAGCACTATATGCGGCCTCTCTGGGATCTCGATCGAGGCGCCTCATCGCCGCGGCCATCCCGGCCAGTGCCATCGGTGCCAGTTGTACGGGCACGCGGCGGCCAACTGCGCCGCTCCGCCCAGGTGCGTCAAGTGCCTGGTCCCTCATTTCACAAAGGAGTGCAATCGCACTCCTGAAACTACCTCTCCTCCCGATTGCGTGCTTTGTGGCCAGTCCGGCCACACCGCAAACTACAGGGGCTGCCCCCGTGCACCCCGTTGTATGCGTACTAATTCTAAGAGGGCGGCACCCAAACAGGCCCCGCCCCTTTCTCAGGAAAATTTTCCGCCGCTGCGTAGCCGGGTTCCTCCGGCTGCAAAGCCTACCCAGCCAAAGCCTGCTCCAGAGAACTGGAGGCACCGCCCCGCTGCACTAGCGAATCCCATCCCGGCTCCTCGCTCATCCAATATCACTCCTCAACCCTCCGTAGCAGACGATATGCGTATCGTCTGCGACGCTATCAAAAGTGTCGATGTTAGGGAGATTGCAGTCTTAGCCCGTAAACTTAGGGCTTCACGTACTCCGACAGAGCGTTTGCTAGCTCTGGCGGAACATAGTTCCCTTCTCAATTTATTATAGGTTCATTTAAATGAATTGATCCCTAAATCATGCTTCGGCCGACCTCCGCGCAGCCCCGGCTTCACCGGAGGCTGCCCCGAATGGCCACCAACTCATGTCCCTTTGAGCACCTTCAGTGCAACTTTCACTACAGGCGGAAGACCCGCTAGCGGGTCTCCGCCAGCGCGCCCAACTTCCCGACGGGTGTCGCTTCCGATGAAGGCTAACAGTATATGTTTACTACAGCCAACAGGTGGTTTTTAGTGGGTAGGTGCCATTCTGGTGAGTCCCACATAACCCCCCGCAGAGGAATTTACCTGCTGGCGGTATGCATGACGCATCTTCCACCTCCCTCCCGCGAGGGTGCCTCGGCAGCAAAAAAAAAAAAAAAGTTTATTTGTAATTATTATCAATGTTTTCAAATTTTTATTCATTCAGTCAAAAAATCATTATAAAAATATTATTTTACGTTTAATTCCAAATAAAAAGTCGATAGTCGAGTGTGGTGATTAAAATTTTTGTTGTTGGCTTTCTAAATTCTATTTTTTTTTTATTGGAAAAGGATTAGACGTTTGTCTTCTATCTCACCTGATGGAAAGTGACGATGAAGACGAAGATGTTACACGTCTATCCACGAGATACCTATTCACTCGACGCTTGAAAGAACTAGGACTATAGTTTTCTGGAAAAACAGACGCAGGCAGTTCATTCCACACCTTGGCGACCCGCACCAAAAAGGAACTATCGAAGCGTTTGGTTCGACTTCTTGGGATATCTACCATGAAGGGATGGAAGGTCTGTCTGCGTCTAGTAGTCCGATGTAAGAAGGGTTTGGGTTCAATTTGAAATCATGCATGTGTGGTTCTATTTAGGATTATAATATTTTGCTATTTAACAAACTTCTGAGCCATTGTTGACAGTTAAAAGTGTCATATTTGTGCGAAACCGTGTTTACAAGTTTTGTTTACGATCAAAGTAACAAGATTTGGATTTAGTTGCTAGTTTTTGAAAAGGGTTATTTTTACGTCATATGTAGACCTAGACGTAAATATAGATGAAATGACCATAGCAACGATAAATGATATCTGAGAGTTTAATATTACATCAATGAGCAACTCAAACATTTGGACTTATTGGGCAAAGATTTCTCCAATAGTCCATTAATAAACCATTGTCTATAGTTTTCTTTTGGCACTCTATAGAAGAAAATTTACACCAAACCTGCAGTAATGGAAGAATATTTGACATCTTTGGAAGTGCTGTTTTGACTATTACAAAAAATCTTGTCTCTTACCTTCTTATCGTTTGTAATAATTTTTATTAACTTATTCTCCGACTGTGTATTAAGCCGAAAAAAAGAAAACAATGACACATATTTATTGTTTTCTATTATTATTATTAATTTTTTTATTTATTATAAATATTTTTCCTATAAGTACAATCTAATAATTTTTTTAACATTTAACATACAACTCAGTATGTCATTCGATACTTTTAATAAATTGGTATTAAATTAAATTAAGCAATAAAAAACCAAGGTTTAAAAAGTAACCCCATGTACCCCATGAAACAAATATTACAACGCTCTCAGTATGAATGGGTACAGTCACTGGCATAAATAACCGGAACGGATTTAACACTGCTTGGAACAGATACGTATCTAGTAAATCTATTGACCGCCAAAGCGTATGGACGTTCGACGTAAAACAATGTATGTGCTTTAAATGTGAGACACTGTTTCCATTACACTCCTCGGTCTGCGTGCGTTCTCGAGCGCACGTCGATCGCAGACGCCTTCCCGCTCTATTAGCCCCCGCGCTAATTGAGCACCCAAATTTCACTGGTTGTTGTCGTAATATATAATTTCATAGTTGTATGCCGTAATAAGTTTCTAACGCCGTTTTCACGGCGGAAAGTGGGTTTTAACCGTACTTCGAGGAACGTGAGCTTCGTCGACGGGAATTCGTCGTTTTAGGTGCCTCGAGTCTTCGTGTTCGAGTAAGTTATCCGCGTCGTCCTCAACCGCCCTACTGCGTGTAGGGTGGTTTAAGGAAGTTAGTCATCGTTGTTAGGTTCATAGTATATATATTTATATATTGTTGTCCCTCCCCAACCCCTACGCAATGGCTTCCCTAAGCTCTGATGAGATTAGGAAGAAGTTACTTGAAACTACCGGTGCTGAAGGCATGTCTATAAATGCTGATAAGTATCGTTTCCTTGATTCTCTTATCCCGCATATCATGGCGTTATTTCCCCTAATGGCCCCTCAGGCCACGCCAGTCCCCCAGACCCCTCTGGTCTTAGGCCCTCCCGCGTCCCCTTCCTCCAGTGACATGGAGTGCGAAGTAGACGCCCCTCCGCGCCGTAAGCGCGCGCCCGCGACCGAGTCATCCTCGGACGCCACCCCAACTGGCCCTGGTGAGCCTCCCCCTTTCACCCTTGTTAAGAAGCGCTCTAAGAAGCGCTCGAAACAAGACCCGGCGCCCTCGACGCCCGTCCCTACACCCCCTGCGGCGTCTTCAACGCCAGCTGCCCCGGTGTCTTCAACACCCGCTCCGGCCCCAACTTCTGTCAAGGCCAAGGTCCCACCACCCGTTTTCCTTCGGGAAAAGGGTAAATGGACTGAGGTTTCGACATTGTGCAATGAGCACAAGATTCATTACACCCGAGCGGCCAACTCGGGTGAATCTATTAAAATCTTAGTCTCGTCGATAGACGACTTTCGTGCTTTAACAAAGCTCCTCACCGATAAGCAATATGCTTATCACACTTATGCTCTGTCAGAAGAGCGTAAGATCAGAGCGGTACTCAGGGGAGTCCCGTTTGAATTATCGAACGAGGCTATCCTGGAGGATCTGCAGTCCCAAGGCTTCCCGGCACTCGCGGTGCACAAAATGCACAGCAAGTACGGGAGACAACACCCTCTCGCTTTGGTGGTTCTCGCCAACGACCCCAAGTCCAGGGAGATCCTCAAAGGGGTTAGCACTATATGCGGCCTCTCTGGGATCTCGATCGAGGCGCCTCATCGCCGCGGTCATCCCGGCCAGTGCCATCGGTGCCAGTTGTACGGGCACGCGGTGGCAAACTGCCGCGCACCGCCCAGGTGCGTCAAGTGCCTGGTCCCGCACTTCACTAAGGAGTGCAATCGCACTCCTGAAACTCCCTCTCCTGTCGATTGCGTGCTCTGTGGCCAGTCCGGCCACACCGCAAATTACAGGGGCTGCCCTCGTGCACCCCGTTGTATGCGCTCCAATTTCAAAAGGGCGGCACCCAAACAGGCCCCTTGCCTTTCTCAAGAAAACTTTCCGCTGCTGCGTAGCCGGGTTCCTCCGGCTGCAAAGCCTACACAGTCCAGGCCTGCCCCAGAAAACTGGAGGCAGCGCCCCGCATCGAATCCCATCCCGGCTCCTCGCCCATACAAACCCACTCCTCGATCCTCCGTAGCAGACGATATGCGTATCGTCTGCGACGCTATGAAAAATATCGATGTTAGTGAAATCGCAGTCTTAGCCCGTAAACTTAGGGCTTCACGTACTCCGACAGAGCGTTTGCTAGCTCTGGCGGAGCATAGTTCCCTTCTCAATTCATTATAGGTTCATTTAAATGAATTGATCCCTAAATCATGCTTCGGCCGACCTCTGCCCAGCCCCGGCTTCACCGGAGGCTGCCCAGAACGGCCACCAACTCATGTCCCTTTGAGCACCTTCAGTGCAACTTTCACTACAGGCGGAAGACCCGCTAGTGGGTCTCCGCCAGCGCGCTCAACTCCCCGACGGGTGTCGCTTCCGATGAAGGCTAACGGTAATAACTACAGCCAACAGGTGGTTTTTAGTGGGTAGGTGCCATTCTGGTGAGTCCCACATAACCTGGCTGGATCCCGCGTTAACTCGTGAACGGGTGCCGTTTGAGGGTGTTCGTCGTTTGGATACTTGGGGGAAGGGAGACTTGCCGAGCTAACAGATGCAGAAAAGAATAATTTTGTATAGACATAAAGAGACTCTGTAAATTTATTTTGAAAAAAAAAATATACCCGTGAAGTTTCTTGCCAGTTCTTCTTCACGAAGGTTTTTTTTCGAACTGGTGGTAGAATCATGTTTTATTTGATGTCAATAAGAACAAGTAATTGTCAATGTTGAGAAATAAATATTTGAATTTGAATTTGAATTTGAATTTTGAATTTGAATTTGAATTTGAACCCCCCGCAGAAGAATTTACCTGCGGGCGGTATGCATGACGCATCTTCCACCTCCCTCCCGCGAGGGTGCCACGGCAGCAAAAAAAAAATCCATTAAACTTGTAAAAATCAAATTTTAAATAACGTTTTAAGAACGTTCTGTTTTGGAATTGGAAAATAATTTATTTTAACAGAACTCAGATAAGTAAGAACTTAGAACGGCTAATTCCCTGCTGTTTATTGTTGGACCTTTCTTCATGAATTTTTTTATCACTTTGTCACCAGTAAATATAAATTAGAGAAAACATTTGCTTTTTAATTGAATAACTTTTATTTAAAACACTATCTTGATCATACCACGAGGTAACTCTGCCAGCATTATTGATGCAATGCCGAGAAACAAGGATGTGCTCCAGGTATTCTTATTATGACATTTTTTTGTACTATTATTTTATTTTTCCTGTTTAACTAATTTCTTTTTTTTCTAATACCGATGTACAAAGTCATTTTGTAATAAATATATGTAATTTTATTATATTGTATAATACTCCAAACTAATAAATCAAAAATCTTGAAGCAGATTCATTAAGACTTTTTTCATGCTCGCTCTTGGATATTTACAATTTGTCATTAGTCGCTTACTTTATTAACTGTAAAAGGAAGTCTCGAAGGCCCTTCTGCGAAGCAGAATGATATTTTTGTTAGTTATACAGTAAGTCTAAAGAAAAACCTAGAATTAAAACACGAATGAAAAGTCCTGCTACCACTTTATTTTATATTACAAGACTTTCCGCCTACTTTACTCGCGTTATTTCCTCATCAGTCAAAACCCTATAAAAATAGTTTTGTCAAATAAGGCTCTAAGATATCTTAGCTCCAAGTTTCATTTAAATACCTTCATTCAGCCTTTTGAGCGGTTTTATAAAATCAGATTTGTATAAACAATGTAACGTAAATTTCAATTTGATACCGTAAAATATTTTAGAAACTTAGAAAATGTACAATGGAAACAGAGTTTTGTCCATATTGGAATCACTAATGCAACAGGAACCTCGGGTTACAAATTTACATTTGCATTTCCTTTACAATATTGCCCGTAGGAAGATTAAATTTAGCTGCAGTACTTTCTGTTTCGCAAGGTGTTAAAAATTATCAGTTGGATTGGTATTGAGTTCAAAGTACCTACTTATTTTGAAAACATGATAAAAATGATAATCAGGTGTCATATGTATGTTGAAGGCCAGAAGTAACAATGGCTCAATCACTCTCAGTCAATCAATCACAAAATATGTTCACTTTGTAAATTAAGCATAATGTTGGATATGTTTCAATTTCACATTTACATGTTAGTATCAAATAGCTTAGTACGCAAAGCTAAATCAAGGTTAGTTCGAGATCAGAAAACTCTTTATTGGTCTATAGTACGCAATACAAGCTTGTGTTTTTTAACGTTTTTCTGCTTTAATTTTTAGCAGTATATTTTTTATATTGATTTACCAATCTCTTTTTTTGTAGTATTTCTTTACGATTGAATTGAATAATTCCACTAATTTGAACAATTCTTTCGCTATTGGGAAGTTGGAAAACTACAGTATCCAGAAATACGAAAAGGTTTTATTGGTAGGCTAAAATCGCTAGTTATTGCAAATTTTCACGTGTTGCAGATGCCTCTTTCGAATCGGCAATGTTTATCGAACGACCAGGCCGCCCCGAAGCAATTTGTTCACATATTCAGCTAGTGCTGATGGAATAGTCCATTCGTGGTATAAATATATTCCGTTCGAGTCACCAAAACCAGCACGGCATAACCCGGGCGGCATTTTGGCCGGACGTTCATTCGAACGAAATGAAATATTTATTTCTCAACATTACTTGTTCTTATTGACGTCAAATAAAACATGACTCTACCACCAGTTCGGAAAAACCTTCGTAAAAAAGAACTGGCAAGATAGTTCACGGGTATATTTACAGAGTCTCTTTATATCTATCCAAAATCATTCTTATCTGCATCTATTAGCTCGGCAAGTCTCCGTCCTAAGTATCCAAACGACGAACTCCCTCAAACGGCACCCGTTCACGAGTTAACGCGGGACCCAGCCATGAGGAGGGCCTCAACCATATTAGAGGGAAGTGAGTGACCCGTCACCCGACGCTTATTACATGTATTGCCGCGTGACTCTCAAGAAAGTAGGTACATGGTGTCAAGGGACATTTTATCCAACGAATCTAAATGACAATAGAAGGTATTAATTTTGCATGAAAAAATTTAATCTAATCGGTTCATTTAGTATTTAACCGTCATATTGAATTCCGTACCACATAACCAAAAAATTATTTCAAAAATCAAACTGTTATTGACTCGCCGATTGGAAATTGGAACCTATAAAAGCGCAAACCGACCGGAAGTCGGACTGGAGGCTCCATCAGATCGGTATCACGACAGACGCCCGCGAGCGGATTCATTTCCGGTCGATGGTTGCATTTTGAATGTTAGAATAGCATTCGTTTTCAAATGTAGGTCGCCTTAGAATTTTCACAGTTTTTGTACTGCATTTTTGCCAGGGGCGGTATATCAAACTAACAAAAGTATTTTATTCGTGTGATAGCTAAAATATTTTTTTTTCGTTTGCTTATTTTAATGATTTAAAAACAAAAAGAGAATAATCAGATTGTATTTTCTTTATTTTCCTGTTTGTGAACATACAAAATTTAAGACAGTAATGATCAAAAATGCTAGCTGGTTCATTCTTTTAGAGTTAAATGAAACACTAATAATGTCACTTCTGTATGCCAAAATTAGGACATATTTATACTTATAAAATTATTTACGAAAATATAAATACTTATCCGGAGGTAAGTATGTCCGTATTTCGGAATATTTTACAATAATAAGGGTTTATTATTGTAAAATATGTCCTAATTTTGGCATACAGATGTGACATTATAAGTGTTTCATTTAACTCTAAAAGAATGACCCAGCTAAGAATACTAATGTCATAATACTTTGAGTTATTTCCAATATTGAAAAATTTAATTTTCGTATTAAATTAAGTTGTATAAAATATGTTTATATACACGTAAATTTATTTATCATATTTTTTACTATACATCAATCATAAACATTCAATTCTCGGTTAGCTACAACCTTGTCACCTGTAAACTTTTATTTATTTAACTTTTCATATTAGCGATGCCACTTGACAATAATGCCTGCTTTTTTACCCTTTGGCCAAAATGTACGTAGTAATTTAGGCATTGTATTATCTTTCTCTTTATCTTTAATTCTTTTTCTTTTCTTGTTCCTATTGGTAATTTCTAAATATTAAAATTTTTAAAGAAATAGTATTTTTGGCCTCATAATTAAAATTATTACAATATTTTATTTCAAAGCGAAACACATTTCTAGATAATATGCATCAAGCATCCACCAATTCCAAAAAAACATCCAAATTATAAAATAACGACACAAAAAAACAAAACACAAAATTGACATATTTTCCGTAAAACAAAAGATAATCAGCGTCCCAAGACGAAATTGTTGTAACAAAGGTACCCGTAATGTAGCGCTTCCGATACTTCACTTCAAGGGCCATAAACATTGAACGTAGACTTATCTACATGAGGTTGATTTTGCTTTACGGTTCGGTTTTACGGTTTTATTTTATCGTAACATTTATGGTAAACCTATTTAATATAGGGCTTTTGTGCTACATAGTCTGTGGGGTGGTAATGAGAAATTTTACCTTTTGGCGTTTTAGGGGACATTTTGTTATGATTTATTTTGAACAAAAACCATTGTTATTTGACAGTGGCATACTTTAAGCTCGATTCCAAGAAACTATCACCCGTATTCATTATAAAGTAATTACTTTGATGAACTTTACTTAAAATTTTATTCAGATAAGTCATTTCACGTAATTAGTAAAATTTTAAGAGTGAAACGAAACGTTACTGAAACTGTCACCCGCACGCACCATACAACAGCGCTAAAAGTATACTTACAACATTCTGAAATCACACAATGTCGACTTATGACATTTCATATTTCTACCAATTTCTCAACAATGAAATGAAAACAATTGCGCAAGTCACTACCATTGCTTGAGCAATGATTTTCACTTCACTATGAACTCAAGTGCAGGTGCTGAGCTTAGCGACACATAGAAACAAAATTAAACCAATTAAAGCTTTCTATTCAATTGTTTCAAACATCGTTTTTTCAAAGCATAAATAATAATAATATTTATGTATTCACAAGAATTATGTTGGTTATTACAATAAGGAAAGTCTTCCAATCTACCATTTTATGGAGTGTGCATATCGAAATCTAGATTTTTTTTTTCATTTTAAATATTTAGTCATGATTACAGTTTCAAATTTGCTTTTACGTAGAAAACAATTAAAACATGATATTACAACTTATTTTTTATGGCAGCAAAATACTCAAAATAGTTAAGCCAAATAACAAAGCAAGTTTTATCATTAATACATGTTGGACGTCAAACCTGTCTGTTCATTTAAACTGGGAGTCAGTTTCCATATTTCTAAACTAGGATGCAGCCTGCGGTCATATTCTTATGCATTAATAATGTAGGTGTGATGCCCATTCGACTTGTGAGTTTCGACCCAAATAATTTTTTTTAGGACAATCAAAGTTTTATATAAGTACGAAAGGAATTTTGTGAATTTCAACCAATTAAATCTAAATTTTGTAAATAAATAAACTTTTAATGGCCATAAAATGTCAAATTTATTGAGATTAAATCTAAATACGTCAAAAATATTTTCGTTATTGATTGTGTCTTCGATATTTTTTTTTATGAGAGAAAGGATAATTACTATGTTTTTATAAGGAAGGTGTAATTATATTGCAGCTGTTGGGAAAATTCAAATACCAGATATTCCGAAGCTCTGACATTAGGATATTGAAAGATATATTTCATAAACGTTTAATCAACGGGACCACAAATTTACATATAAAACATAAACGTTCATTTATATTATTTTAATGAACATACAAAAAATAAAGATATTACTCCTTACAATCACGGATACAAACAACATCAAAGACAATTGTTATCCATTTACTTGTTTTTAGGGGCAAACTTCAGCGATTAGTTTTTTAATTTTTACTTTTTGACTTGGGACGTATTTTGTACATGGTAAATGGAAACTATAGCAGGTAAGTTGAATAAAACAACAATACGGGCAGTTTAAAGTTACCGCATTGTTTGGTGTTGTAAATAATTAGAACGGTTTTGCATAGAAAACTAGCGGAAAATATTTAAATGAACCATCAAAGAAAATAAGACATGAAATAATCAATGCAATAGTGTGGCATAATATTTAACTTAGAAGTAGTTTCTTATTTCTAATTTGTTTTGGACGGATTGATTCGTTGAATGTCGTCTTTTTTTAACCCGGACGCAAAAAAGTTAATTTTGACATGTCTCTTTTTGTGTCTGTCTGTGACAGCATTACATCCAAACGGCTGAACCGATTTTGACAATTTTTTTATAAACAAGTTGAATTAATTGAATTTGTTCTTGGTCATGTTTGAGTAAAATCGGTTTAGCCATTCAAAAGTAATGCTTGACTTTTTCCGTCAATCGAGGTTTTAAATTACTTTCTTACTTTATTACTGTACTTACAAATAATTATGTCAGTGGATACTGCAAGCCTGTTAAAACATTTTAATACCCTCCTTGTATACCTTGGCTGCACACTTGATCACTATCTTGGAATAACATGACAAGCTTAATAACTCTTATGGCAATTTTACTGCAGGAACATAAGCTCACGCCACTTAGATAATCTAGTTATAAGACAATTTAGCAGCCAACTTAAACTAAAATGAAATAACTATAAAAAATAACGTAGGTAAACCTTAGTTTGAATTAATTAGACGAATCACAAACATTCCACTAACTCGTTTCTACGTCAAGAAACTTATAACAGAAACTGATTTAGTCTAGAAGTTAGAAGCAGTCCTCTAAGGACATCGTTGCCAATTAAATAACTTTTAACTAGACTACCGGACACTCGCCTACTGCTGGGACCGAATAGTTATTAGTTTATTATTTTGTTAGTTGATGTAATTATTTTTAACCCCCGACGCAAAAAGAAGGATATATGTTTATTATATCTATTTAAAGATATATGGATATAAAACGGAAAGACCTCGGGTGGTTTTTTTTTGTTGAAAAGCCGAATGAATTAAGAGGGTTCTTAAATAATTTTTGGTAACAAATGCTTTAAGCTATCCGTGTTTTTTTTAATTGTGATTACAAATTACTTGATACATTAGCTTTATCTCTTGATAGTGCTTGGATATTTCTTTAGTGAGGCAATTATTTCTCGTGATAAAGAAGCATAATATTTATACCTTAGTGATTTTTTTTTGCCGCCGAAGCAACACCCTTACGGGAGAAATGTGGAAGATGCGTCATACATACTGCCGCAGGAACAAACCGACCTCTGCGGAGGTGATGTTGGACTCACCAGAATGGCACCTACACAATAAAAACCACCTTGTTGGCTGTGGCAAAATTTTACCGTTAGCCTTCATCGGAAGCGACACCCATTGGGAGGTGGGTGCGCGGATGTGAAAGTTGCACTGAAAGTGCTTAAAGGGACATGAGTTGTGACTTTTCTGGGCAGCCTCCGGTGAAGTCGGGGCTGCGCAGAGTCGGCCGAAGCTTGACTGAGGGATCAATTCATTTAAATGAACCTATAATGAATTGAGAAGGGAACTATGCTCCGCCAGAGCTAGCAGTCACTCTGTGGGAGAACGTGAGGCCTTAAGTTTACGGGCTAAAACTGAAATTTCCCTTACATCGACTATTCGGATGTAGGAATAAATGGGTGGGGAGCCGGGATGGGATTCGGGCGTGCAGCGGGGCGCAGTCTCCAGTTCTCTGAAGCAGGCTTGGGCTATGTAGGCTCTGCAGCTGGAAGTACCCGGCTACGAAGCGGCGGAAAGCTAGCCTGATTGGGTGCCGCCCTCTTAGAATTGGATCGTATGAAACGGGGTGCACGAGGGCAGCCCCTCAGACCCAATCTGCGTCCCGACCCGGCTCCCGAGTCACGATTGTTGTCTCACGACTTCTCTCGTATCAATACTCAAACGCCACTCTCAGATCCGTTCTGCGTCCGGCCCCGCTCGGGCGCGTTCGCGGTCGCTCCAGCCGTTGAGTCACGATTGTCGTCTCACGACGTCAACTCGTTCGCAATACTCATACGCTGTTAGCCTCTTCAGGGCTTACGCTGCGGCCGGTTTCGATCGGCTGCAAGTAAGTCGGTCTCTTGTACAGCAACAACAGAGCTGAGCTTACCGCGGTCAATTAAATTCGATAGTGGTTCGCGAGGCTCGGGCTGTTTTTCTGGCTGCGTACTTGACGCTTGGCGCTTGCTACGTAGTCAGAGACTCGCTCTGCGGCCGGCCCCGGCCGGTCGTAACGTAGTCAATCCCCCACTCTGTGCACCCCTTGAATTAAAAACCTCACCTCGGTGAGTGCAGCAACAACAGGGTTGAGCTTACCACGGTCGATTAAATTCGATAGTGGTTCACAAGACTCGGGCTGACTTTCTGGCTGCGTACTTGACGCTTGGCGCCTGTACGTAGTCAGAGACTCGCTCTGCGGCCGGCTCCGGCCGGTCGTAACGTAGTCAATCCCGCACTTTCAGTGCAACCCAACTTCGTCAGGTCTACGGCCGGTTTTTGTTGTCAATTTATTGACGACACACTCCGTAGTAGATTCGCGTTTGATCAGGTGGATACTTAACGGTGACAACTAAGCCTGATAGCGTTGCCCCGGTGCGCTTCCAAGGCCCTTCAGGCCAAGGAGAAACCGGCTGACCCGATCCCATTGCACTTGGGCCTTTCCCAGGGTGACGGTACAGTGCTGTCCGAATTAGGGGCACCACTTCGCGTCGTCCCCAGCCCCCCTACCGCGGGTAGGGAGGTTTAGGTGCTAGGTTTGCTAGGGAACCTAGGCATTCTTATATATTTATATATTTTATATTATAGGACCAGGCCCTCCAATGGACCAGCAAAGCTTGGTAAACTTTGCTAGGTCGTTCGCCCAGGCGCTCGTTGCGTCCGGCGTCACCATTTCCAATGACTCAATAACGCAGGCCTTACAGGCATTTACCGCGTCCCCGGCCCCTCAGGCCTCAACCCCGGCCCCTCAGGCCTTTGACGTCCAGACCCTTCAGGTCTAAAGCTCTCCCGCGTCTCCCGCCTCGTCCGAGATGGACTGCGAATCGGTCGCATCCTCTCACGCGTCGCGTCGCAAGCTTACCGCTCCCGGGAGCGACTCCGAACCCGCGTCTGATACGTCGTCAGATGCCGTCACCTTAACCGGCTCTCCTGAGCCCGCGTTTCAGTTAGTCGCCAAGCGCTCCAAGAAGCGTTCGAAGAAAGCCTCGGTATCTTCAATACCCGAACCCTCCGCGGTGTCCTAAACACCAGCCCCAGCGTTATTAAAATCGCTCGAAGTAACCGCGTCTCCGTCGGTCCCATCGAAGCCAGCGACGCGCTGCGCTCCCGTCCCGCCGAAGCCTCAGCTCCCTCCGCCCACCTTTCTCCGCGAAAAAGCGCGATGGACCGTAGTTTCAAATCTTTGCAAAGAGCAAAAAATAAATTATCTAAAAGCAACCAACGCAGGCAATTAAAATCCAGGTCGCGACCGTCGACGACTTTCGCACGTTCACCAGGTTACTTTCTCTAAAACAAATCGCTTATCATACCTACGCCCTCCCGGAGGAGCGTAAGATCCGCGCAGTACTATGGGGCGTCCCGTTCGAGCTCGCAAACGAAGAAATCCTTTAGGGCCTTAAGTCCCAGGGTTTCCCGGCCGAAGCAGTGCATAAGATGCACTCCAACCGCGGTAGGCGTTTTCCTTTAGCTTTAGTAATCCTGTCAAATAATCCCAACTCGAAGGAGATTTTCAGAGAGGCTCGCACAATCTGCGGACTCTCGAACATCTCCGTCGAGCGTCCCAACCCCCGCGGTCACCCTGGGCAGTGCCACCGCTGCCAGCTCTATGGCCACGCAGCGGCTAACTGCTCAGCTCCCCCCAGGTGCGTTAAGTGCCTGGATCCACATATAACGAAGGAGTGCACTCGCACTCCTGAATCCACTCCCCCCCTGCCTGTGTGCTGTGCGGACAGTCCGGCCACACAGCTAACAACAGGGGTTGCCCACGCGCTCCGCGCTCCACCGTGAAGAGGGTCGCGCCTAAACCGGCGCCGCCGCTCACTCCCGCTAACTTCCCGCCGCTGCGCAACCGGGGTCCCCCGGAAGCAAAGCCCGTTCAGCCGACGCCTACTCCGGCTCTGTCTTGGAGGCAGCGTCCGGCCGTCCCGCCTGCACCTTCCCGACCCATCCCAGCTCCCGTAGCTTCCGTAGGGCCGCGTCCCGCTTTGTCATCTTCACCTCAGTCGTCGTTGGCTGAGGACATGAAGACCGTGTTCGACGTCATCCAAAACGTCGACATTAACGAAATTTCCGTACTCGCACGCAAACTGCGAGCCGCCCGCTCTCCTCAAAAGCGTTTATTTGCGTTAGCCGAGCATCACTCGCTTTAAAGTTCATTATAAATTTTTTGTATAAATTTGTAAATAAGTAAATTATAATGTCTAGACCCGCGAATCCCGCGTCCTGTCGTATCAAACCCAAGGGCTTGTCCCTAGTGTCTTTTAACGTTCGTAGCCTTAGCAACAACCTTCCCGAGCTCAAACTGTTCCTTCAGAACGACGACCCAGATCTTTTACTTCTCCAGGAGACATGGCTCACTCCTAATCGCTCCAGGGGATTCGCTATTCCTAAGTACGCGTTTACACGTAATGATAGGCCTAACTGCGACGGTTTCGGCGGAACTGCTATATACTACAAAAGAGGATTCCATTGCTGTCCTCTCCCTACCCCTCCTCTCCTCAACATGGAAGCCTTGGCATTCTCAGCATTGGCTATGACTGATCATCCGACCATCATCATACCTTCAGTCTACATACCTTGTGGCACCAACCCTATCCGCAGCGACTCTGAGACCATTCTCGCCCTCGGCCGTTCAGTCATTATGTTCGGAGACTTTAACTCCAAACATACTGACTGGACGTGCCTATCAACCAACCAAAGCGGTATCGCTCTCCTCGACATCACCAACTCACTCGACTTAGACGTCGTCTCCCTCATCACTCCCACTCACTATACACACACTCCCGACAACCCGAACCACTCTCCTGACATCCTCGACTTTGCAATCGTCAAGCATATCAACTTCGACCTCAGGTCTATCGAACCGCTCGATGACCTAGGTTCTGACCACCGCCCCGTCTCCCTCGTGCTAGGACCACCTAACGTTAACGTCACTTCTCTTAAGACCTTTACCAACTGGAAAGGTTTTAAAAATACGATAGTTTCTGCCTTAGAGGCCCCGAACTCTCCGCTCGCGATCTCGCCCGATCAATTAGATAGCCCGGATAAAATAGATTCGTTAGTAAATTCTCTCACTGATGCTATCAACTCAGCCATCAGTGTAAACGAAAAGGTTGCTAAGAATGGCAAACCCACGCTTCCCTTAGCCATTAGCAATCTTATTAAAGCTAAGAACGCGGCTCTCCGGTGAGCCAAGAAATATCCCACGCCCGCCTATAGAACAGCTGCGAATCAGCTACAACGCAAAGTTAGATCTCACCTCGCGGAACTCCGAGACGCCCAGATGAACGATCTCATGGCGAATATCTCCCCGTCCCACCAAGCGTATTATAGTATGCGGGCCATACTATAATACGCTTACGCGTAATAATAAGCCTTACGCGTAGACGCCGCCTCTCACGTCCCTCCTCTCACTCGTCCCGATGGCTCTATCGCCTTCGAAGACGAAGAGAAAGCCGAATGCTTCGCTGACAGCGTTGCGTCTCAATGCTCGCCCAGCACGCAACCCGCGAATCCCACTCACATCAAAGCGGTGGAGGACGAAGTTCTCCGTAAAGACTCTCTCCCCATCAAATCTTGCTTCTCATTAGAAAGCAAAAGTCCAAAAAGGCTCCGGGTGCGGATGGAATTTCCAACCACGCACTTAAAACCTCTGAACATCCCGGCTAATCACAGACCCATCAGCCTCCTCAAGGCAATGTCTAAACTTCTCGAAAGAGTCATACTCTCTCGAATGCGGAAACATCTGTTTCCAACGGATGGCGACCCTCTCATTATTCCCCACCAGTTCGGCTTTCGCGCTAAGCACTCCTGCCCTCAGCAAGTCCATCGAATCGTCGAGTACATACTCGAAGGATTCTATCCGCATCGTAAAAAAACAATCGCGGTTTTCTTTGACGTAGCCAAAGCTTTCGATAAAGTCTGGCACAGCGGCCTCGTTTATAAACTATACAAAATAGGCTTACCGGATCGACTAGTTAGATTAATCGCGTCGTTTTTTAAAGAACGTACGTTTCGTTACAAACACGAAGGCACGATTTCCGCGCCCCGTCACATAAAGGCTGGAGTCCCTCAAGGCTCAGTCCTCACCCCTCTATTGTACACCGTGTACACTAACGATATCCCCATCCCGTCGAAACGCGTCGAACTCGCCCTCTTTGCCGACGACACTGCCCTTTACACCAAAGGCCGCAGAGTCCCGGGTCTCGTCACCAGACTCCAAAAGGCTGTAAACGCCCTCGGTGCTTGGTTTCAAAAATGGCGTATCGATTTGAACCCATAGAAGAGCTCTGCGGTTTACTTCGACTACAGACGCAGTCGTATCGCCGACAATCTCAAGGCACTCCCATCCCCTGGAAGAGCAGTACCAAATATTAAGGCGTCATCTTAGATCAGACGCTTTCTTTCAACCCTCACGTCGACAGAGTAACGAAACTCGCACGTTTTTACCTAGGCCGGCTTTACAGTAGTTTAGGTAGAAAAAGTAAAATGTCCTTCAGAAACAAACGTACGCTTTATAAGGTCTGCGTTAGACCAGTCATGTCATATGCCTCGCCAGTCTTTGCCCACGCCAAACCCTCCGTCCTGCACAAACTGCAGGTAGTTCAAAACCTCTTCTGCCGCAGGGCCACAAACGCACCTTGGTACGTGCGCAACGCGGACCTGCACAGAGATCTTGAACTACCTACAGTACAACAGCACCTAAAAACACTCTCAGAATCGTTCTTCAAACGCGCCGAATCCCATCCCAATCCACTAGTTCGAGATTCAGTCTCATATACTGCTCCTGTCTTAGATTCGGTATACAAAGTCGCTAGACCGAGAAACGCGCACACAAGCGAACGTACGCAATTAACTTTAGATCTCGAGGCCCTTCAGGCCGCAAATTCTAATTCTAACGTAAAATCTAATTCTAACGTAAATCCGAATTAATGCAATTTTAATTTTCAATTTTTAATGTTTTTTATTATTTACTTTTCATTTTTGAGCAACTTCAGTGCTATGTAAATCCCAGCGGATGACCCCTTAAGGGCCCCGCTATTGCGGCCTCTTTCTCCAATTGGCCGTTGCTCAGATGAAGGCTGAGTGGCAAAAATGCACGAGCCAACAGGGGGTTTTTAGTGGGTATGGTTCTGGTAGGCGTCGGGACGAGTCCCACATAACTTTGGAATCGCGCCAGAGTATGCGTCAGAGCATTTTTATCCTCCTGCCCTTCCCGCGGAGGGGAACAAAAAAAAAAAGGCAGCCCCTGTAATTTGCGGTGCGGCCGGACTGGCCACAAAGCACGCTATCAGGTGGAGAGGGAGTTTCAGGAGTGCGATTGCACTCCTTGGTGAAGTGAGGCACCAGCCACTTTACACACCTGGGTGGGACGGCGCAGTTGACCGCAACATGCCCGTACTACTGGCATCGGTGGCACTGGCCGGGGTGACCGCGGCGATGAGGCACCTCGATCGAGATCCCAGAGTGGCCGCATATAGTGCTAACCCCGTTGAAGATCTCTTTGGACTCGGGAACGTTGGTGAGAACCACCAAAGCCAGAGGGTGACGCCTTTCGTACCTGCTGTGCATTTTGTGCACAGTGAGTGCCGGGAAGCCTTGAGACTGCAGGTCCTCGAAGATGGCCTCGTTCGATAATTCGAACAGGACTCCTCTGAGTACCGCTCTAACCTTACGCTCTTCCGGGAAAGCGTAAGTGTGGTAAGCATGTTGCTTACCAGTGAGGAGCTTAGTTAGGGCTCGGAAATCGTGTAAGTGATGGATTCACCCGAGTTGGCCGCTCGGGTGTAATGGATCTTGTGCTCTTTGCACAATGTCGAAACCTCAGACCAAGACGCCGCAAAGGGTGTTGAAGACCGTAGGTATCCACCTAATCGCGGAGAACTTACTCGTAGTCCTTTCTGCATTGCTCCTCGATTTTGGAAAATATCTCGCTGAAAGTTCCATACAACTATCCTCGACAACGTATTCCCAAAATTCTAGGCAGAAAGTCAGCTAAAACTAACCTTGGTCTTAACTCGCCTCTCATGAGAATGTGTCTTACATATAACTATTTTAATGCCTGTTTAAGCGATCTGGACATTTTCAATGACTCCATGGATTATTTCAAAAGTAAACTATTCAAGTATTTGTCTAACTGATGTTCTCTTATGTTATTAAATGGTAGTCTTTAAGTCTTTTTAAATATTACAACTACCAAATTAATTTAATTAAATAAAAAAATTATTTGATTTATTTTTATCCTTTTTCTTCCTGTTTTATAAAATTGTAGTTTTATTTATATGTAACATTAAACACTGTAACAGTGGATGCTGTATACATATATAAATTGTGCACATAAAGACTTAAGAAATGTTATGTTATGTTAGTTTTATATGTCCACTGTTGGTGTATCTTAATAAATAAATAAATAAATAGTCCTGGATCCTAGTCCTGGAACGCAGAGCTCGCCGAGCGGCGACGGCGACGAAGATCGGCGACGATGTTGAAAAGACTGTCCTATGAATATAGGAAGCTACGGTACGAGACTACACGTCGTGAAAACGACGATATGAAATTCGGGGTGCTCAACTAGTGCAGGGACTAGAAAGCGGAAGAGCGACAGCGAGCGACATGCGAACGATTCCGCACGCAAACCGAGTCTGTGACCACAATGATTCGGTAGATTAGGATTTATAACAATTTTCAATAGTAGGTGGGCGGGGATTCTAATTTTTGGACATGATTACCAATCAAGTGTATAAATTGACAAAGTTTATTTCTTTCAGATCAATCAGACCCAATCTGCGTCCGGCCTCGTTCGGACGTGTTTACGGTTGTTTCCGGCTGCCGAGTCACGATTGTTGTCTCTTTTTTTTTTTTTTTTGCTGCCGAGGCACCCTCGCGGGAGGGAGGTGGAAGATGCGTCATGCATACCGCCCGCAGGTAAATTCCTCTGCGGGGGGTTCCATTCCACTAAAAACCACCTGTTGGCTGTAGTTATTACCGTTAGCCTTCATCGGAAGCGACACCCGTCGGAAAGTTGGGCGCGCTGGCGGAGACCCGCTAGCGGGTCTTCCGCCTGTAGTGAAAGTTGCACTGAAGGTGCTCAAAGGGACATGAGTTGGTGGCCGTTCCGGGCAGCCTCCGGTGAAGCCGGGGCTGGGCAGAGGTCGGCCGAAGCATGATTTAGGGATCAATTCATTTAAATGAACCTACAATGAATTGAGAAGGGAACTATGCTCCGCCAGAGCTAGCAAACGCTCTGTCGGAGTACGTGAAGCCCTAAGTTTACGGGCTAAGACTGCGATTTCACTAACATCGACATTTTTTATAGCGTCGCAGACGATACGCATATCGTCTGCTACGGAGGATTGAGGAGTGGGTTTGTATGGGCGAGGAGCCGGGATGGGATTCGATGCGGGGCGCTGCCTCCAGTTTTCTGGGGCAGGCCTAGACTATGTAGGCTTTGCAGCCGGAGGAACCCGGCTACGCAGCGGCGGAAAGTTTTCTTGAGAAAGGCGCGGGGCCTGTTTGGGTGCCGACCTCTTGGGATTGGAACGCATACAACGGTGTGCACGAGGGCAGCCCCTGTAGTTTGCGGTGTGGCCGGACTGGCCACAAAGCACGCAATCGGGAGGAGAGGGAGTTTCAGGAGTGCGATTGCACTCCTTAGTGAAGTGCGGGACCAGGCACTTGACGCACCTGGGCGGTGCGCGGCAGTTGGCCACCGCGTGCCCGTGCAACTGGCACCGATGGCACTGGCACGATGAGGCGCCTCGATCGAGATCCCAGAGAGGCCGCAAATAGAGCTAACCCCTTTCAGGATCTCTCTGGACTTGGGGACGTTGGCGAGAATCACCAAAGCGAGAGGGTGTTGCCTCCCGTACTTGCTGAGCATTTTATGCACCACGAGTGCCGGGAAGCCTTGGGACTGCAGATCCTCAAGGATAGCCTCGTTCGATAATTTGAACGGGACTCCCCTGAGTACCGCTCTAATCTTACGCTCTTCTGACAGAGCATAAGTGTGATAAGCATATTGCTTATCGGTGAGGAGCTTAGTCAAATCTCGGAAATCGTCTATCGACGAGACAGTGATTTTAATAGATTCACCCGAGTTTACCGCTCGGGTGTAAAGGATCTTGTGCTCATTGCACAGTGTCGAGACCTCAGTCCATTTACCCTTTTCCCGAAGGAAAACGGGTGGTGGGACCTTGGCCTTGACAGAAGTTGGGGCCGGAGCGGGTGTTGAAGACACCGGGGCAGCTGGCGTTGAAGACGCCGCAGGGGGTGTAGGGACGGGCGTGGAGGGCGCCGGGTCTTGTTTCGAGCGCTTCTTAGAGCGCTTCTTAACAAGGGTGAAAGAGGGAGGCTCAGGGCCAGTTGGGTTGGCGTCCGAGGAAGACTCAGTAGCGGGTGCGCGCTTGCGGCGCAGAGGGGCGTCTACTTCGCACTTCATGTCACTGGAGGAAGGGGACGCGGGAGGGCCTAAGACCTGAGGGGTCTGGGGAACTGGGGTGGCCTGAGGGGCCATTGTGGACATTATCGTCATGAAATGAGGGATGAGAGAATCTAAGAAACGGTACTTGTGAGCATTTATATACATGCCTTCAGCACCGGTACTATCAAGTAACTTCTTCCTAATCTCATCAGAGCTTAGGGAAGCCATTGCGGAGGGGTTGGGGAGGGACAACAATATATAAATATATATAATATGAACCTATCAACGATGACTAACTTCCTAAAACCACCCTACACGCAGTAGGGCGGTTGAGGACGACGCGGATAACTTACTCGAACACGAAGACTCGAGGCACCTGGAACGACGAAATTCCGTCGACGAAGCTCACGTTCCACGAAGTACGGTTACCAGCCCACTGTCCGCCGTGAAAACGGCGTTAGAAACTTATTAGATGTACGGTTAAAACCCACTTTCCGCCGTGAAAACGGCGTTAGAAACTTATTAGAAGTACGGTTAACGAGCCACTGTCCGCCGTGAAAACGGCGTTAGAAACTTAATACGGTATACAACTATGAAATTATATATTACGACAACAACCAGTGAAATTTGGGTGCTCAATTAGCGCGGGGGCTAATAGAGCGGGAAGGCGTCTGCGATCGACGTGCGCTCGAGAACGCACGCAGACCGAGACTGTGTGATTGTTGTCTCTTTTTTTTTTTTTTTTGTTCCCCTCCGCGGGAAGGGCAGGAGGATAAAAATGCCCTGACGCATACTCTGGCGCGATTCCAAAGTTATGTGGGACTCGTCCCGACGCCTACCAGGACCATACCCACTAAAAACCCCCTGTCGGCTCGTGCATTTTTGCCACTCAGCCTTCATCTGAGCGACGGCCAATTGGAGAAAGAGGCCGCGCTAGCGGGGCCCAGAAGGGGATCACATAGCACTGAAGGTGCTCAAAGCACTGAAGGTTAATACATAGCACTGAAGGTGCTCAAAATGAAAATCAATAATTAAAACAAAAATTAAAAAATTGCAAAATAAAATTGAGTTAATTCGCATTTACGTTAGAATTAGGATTTACGTTAGAATTAGAATTTACGTTAGAATTAGAATTTGCGGCCAGAAGGGCCTCGAGATCGCGTGACAGTCTGGTGGATGAGTACGCTTGCGCATTTCTAGGCCTAGCGACTTTGAACTTCGAGTCTAACACAGGAGTGGTATATGAGACTGAATCACGAACTAGAGGATTGGGATAGGTTTCGGAGCGTTTGAAGAACGCTTCAGATAGTGTTTTGAGATGTTGTTGTACTGTAGGCAGTTCAAGATCGCGTTGCAAGTCCGCGTTACTCACGTACCACGGTGCGTTTGTGGCCCGGCGGCAAAAGAGGTTTTGAACTACCTGCAGTTTGTGCAGGAGGGAGGGTTTGGCGTGGGCAAAGATTGGCGAGGCATACGTCATGACGGGTCTAACGCAGACCTTGTAAAGTGTACGTTTGTTTCTGAAGGACATTTTACTTTTTCTACCTATCATGCTATTTAGGCGGACTAAATAGTGACGAGCGGGTTTCGAAACTCTTTCGACGTGTGGCTTGAAAGAAAGCGTCGGATCTAATGTGACGCCTAAGTATTTAGTACTGCGCTTCCAGGGGATGGGAATGCCTAACATTCGGACGTGGGGATCGCCATCGGGACGACAGCGTTTGTGGTCGAAGCGCATCGCAGAACTCTTTTCATGGTTCACATCGATGCGCTATTTTTGAAACCATACACCAAGGGCGTTTACGGCCTTTTGGAGTCTGGTTACAAGGTGCCGAACACTGTGGCCTTTGGTATAGAGTGCGGTGTCGTCAGCAAAGAGGGCGAGTTCGACGCCTTTCGGCGGGATGGGAATGTCGTTGGTGTACACGGTGTACAGCAGAGGGGCGAGGACTGAGCCTTGAGGGACTCCAGCCTTTATGGGACGAGGTGCAGAAAGCGTGCCTTCGTGTTTAAATCGAAACGTACGGTCTTTGAGAAACGACGCTATTAACCTGACTAGGCGATCCGGTAAGCCTATCTTGTAAAGTTTATAAACGAGACCGCTGTGCCAGACTTTATCGAAAGCCTCTCTGACTCTCTCGAGAAGTTTAGACATTGCCTTGAGGAGGCTGATGGGTCTGTGATTAGCCGGGACGTTCAGAGGTTTGCCCGGCTTGGGAATGCCTATGACTGTCGCTTCTAGCTAACAAGGTAAGCATCTGTTGAGGTAGGTGCTTAAGTGCGTGGTTGGAAATTCCATCCGCACCCGGAGCCTTTTTGGACTTTTGATTTCTAATGAGAAGCAAGATTTCGTCATTAGAGACTGTGACAGGGTCGGCGGTGATGGGGAGAGAGTCTCTGCGAAGGACTTCGTCCTCCACCGCCTGGATGTGTGAGGGATCAGCAGGTTGCGTGCTGGGCGAGCATTGTGCGGCAATGCTGTCGGCGAAGCATTCGGCTTTCTCTTCGACTTCGAAGGCAGTAGTGCCATCGGGACGAGTGAGAGGAGGAACGTGAGAGACGGTGTCTACGCGTAAGGCTCGGGCCATGCAATAGTACGCTTGGTGGGACGGAGAGATATTCGCCATGAGATCGTTCATCTGAGCGTCTCGGAGTTCCGCGAGGCAAGACCTAACTTTACGTTGAAGCTGATTCGCAGCTGTTCTATAGGCGGGCGTGGGATATTTCTTGGCTCTCCGGAGAGCCGCGTTTTTAGCTTTAATAAGATTGCTAACGGCTAAGGGAAGCGTGGGTTTGCCTTGCTTAGCAACCTTTTCGTTGTCACTGATGGCTGAGTTGATAGCATCAGTGAGAGAATTTACTAATGAATCGATTTTATCCGGGCTATCTAATTGTTCGGGAGAGATCGCGAGTGGAGAGTTCGGAGCCTCTAAGGCTGAAACTAACGTATTTTTAAAACTTTTCCAGTTGGTAAAGGTCTTAGGAGATGAGACGTTATCGTTCGGCGGTCCTAGCACGAGGGAAACGGGGCGATGGTCGGAGCCTAGGTCATCGAGCGGTTCGATAGACCTTAGATCAAGATTGATTCGCTTGATAATTGCAAAGTCGAGGATGTCAGGAGAGTAGGACGGGTTGTTGGGATAGTGAGTGGGAGTGATGGGGGATATGACGTCTAGGTCAAGGGAGTTAGTGATGTCGAGGAGAGCGATACCGCTGGTGTTAGTCGATAGGCACGTCCAGTCAGTATGTTTGGAGTTAAAGTCTCCGAACATAATGACTGAATGGCCGAGGGCGAGAATGGCCTCAAAGTCGCTGCGGATTGGTCTGGTACCACTAGGTATGTAGATTGAAGCTATGATGATAGTCGGATGACCAGTCATAGCCAATCTACACACAGTGGCTTCCATGTTGAGGAGAGGAGGGGTAGGGAGAGGACAGCAGTGGAAGCCTCTTTTGTAATATATAGCGGTGCCGCCGAAACCGTCAGAGTTGGGCCTATCGTTACGAATAAACGCGTACTTAGGTATAGCGAATCCCCTGGAGCGGTTTGGAGTAAGCCATGTCTCCTGGAGAAGGAATAAGTCAGGTTCTTTGTTCTGAAGGAACAGTTTAATCTCGGGAAGGTTGGTATTAAGGCTACGAGCGTTAAAAGATACTAGGGATAAGCCCTTGGGTTTAATACGACTGGACGCGGGATTCGCGGGTCTAGACATTATAATTTATTATTTACGAATTTATACAAATATAAAAGAATTTACAACGAACTTAGGAGCGAGTGATGCTCGGCTAAAGCAAATAAACGCTCTTGAGGAGAGCGGGCGACTCGCAGTTTGCGTGCGAGCACGGAAATTTCGTTAATATCGACGTTTTGGATAACGTCGAACACGGTCTTCATTTCCTCAGCCAACGACGACTGAGGTGCGGATGACGGAGAAGGACGCGGCCCTACGGAAGCTACGGGAGCTGGGATGGGTCGGGAAGGTGCAGGCGGAACGGCCGGACGCTGCCTCCAAGACAGAGCCGGAGTAGGCGTCGGCTGAACGGGCTTTGCTTCCGGGGGACCCCGGTTGCGCAGCGGCGGGAAGTTAGCGAGAGTGAGCGGCGGCGCCGGTTTAGGCGCGACCCTCTTGGCGGTGGAGCGCGTTAGCTGTGTGACCAGACTGGCCGCACAGCACACAGGCAGGGGGGGAAGTGGATTCGGGAGTGCGAGTGCACTCCTTCGTTATATGTGGATCCAGGCACTTAACGCACCTGGGGGGAGCTGAGCAGTTAGCCGCTGCGTGGCCGTAGAGCTGGCAGCGGTGGCACTGCCCAGGGTGACCGCGGGGGTTGGGACGCTCAACAGAGATATTTGAGAGTCCGCAAATTGTGCGAGCCTCTCTAAAGATCTCCCTCGAGTTGGGAGTATTCGACAAGATAACTAAAGCTAACGGAAAGCGCCTACCGCGGTTAGAGTGCATCTTGTGCACTGCTTCGGCCGGGAAACCCTGGGACTTAAGGTCCTCGAGGATTTCTTCATTCGCGAGCTCGAACGGGACGCCCCGTAGTACTGCGCGGATCTTACGCTCCTCCGGGAGGGCGTAGGTGTGGTACGCGATTTGATTTAACCCGAGCAACCTGGTAAACGCGCGGAAGTCGTCGACGGTCGCTACTTGAATTTTGATTGTGTCGCCAGCGTTGGCGGCTTTTAAGTAATTAATTTTGTGCTCTTTGCACAAGTTAGAAACCGCGGTCCAGCGCGTTTTTTCACGCAGGAAGACGGGCGGAGGCAGCTGAGGTTTCGGCGGGACGGGAGCGCAGCGCGTCGCTGGCTTAGACGGGACCGACGGAGACGCGGTCACTTCGAGTGACATGAGCGGCGCGGGGGCGGGTGTATAAGACACCGGGGTTGGCTCGGGTGTTGAGGACACCGCGGCTTTTTTCGAACGCTTCTTAGAGCGTTTGGCAACTAATTGGAACTCGGGCTCTGGAGAGCCGGTTAGGGTGGCGGCGACCGACGAAGCTACGGACGCGGCGGAGTCTGAATCGCTCCCGGGAGCGGTACGCTTCCTACGAGATGAGCGCGATAATGAGACCGACGCGCAGTCCATATCGGATGGAACGGGAGACGCGGGAGAGCTATAGACCTGAGGGGTCTGGACGTTAAAGGCCTGAGAGGCTGGGGTTGGGGCCTGAGGGGCCGGGGACGCTTTAAGCGCTAGTACAGCTTGCGTAAATATGTCGTCAGAAATTGAAACACCCGACGCGGCGAGTGCTTGGGCGAACGCCTTCGCAATGTTAATGACGATTTGCTTATCCATTTGGGAAGGGGTTGGGACAATAATATGTAAAAATATAAGTATAATAAAAGATGCCTAGTTCCTAAAAACCTAGCAAAATCCTAGTGGCAAACCTCCCTACCAGCGGTAGGGGGGCTGGGGAGAATAACTTAAAACTAACCGTAGTACGCCGAAGGCCGCTACCTAGAAACCTAAAAAAGGGTACGCAGGTAAAGAGTTGACCGCGTTTGGGTCAACCTTTACCGACAGAAAGGACAAATACACACGAAAACACACAAATATGATAAAAATAAATATGAAAATAGGAGAAAAATAAATAAAATAGAGAAGAGAAATAAATAAAAATAAAAAGGACTGGTTCAGTACAAATTCGTTGTCACCGTTAAGTATCCTTTGCACTGAAACCAGACTACTTACGCTGGGCACAACACTGCACTCAGCACAAGCACAACACTACTTAGCACAGCACTTTGAAGACTAAGGGGCTTAGTCGCAAAGAAAAATCGCACTTCGAAAGCACTCAGACGGAGTAGAAAAACCTTGAAAACCGTAGCACGGAACCAACACGCTAGACTGTGACGTCAGTAGACTGAGCGCCACGGAATGGCGGGAAGGGACCGATCAACGGAGAACTGGGTCTTGCACGTCCGCACCGCGTGGCGATCGGAGCGAGAATGATTGTTGTCTCACGACTTCGCTCGTATCAATACTCAAACGCCACTCTCAGATCCGTTCTGCGTCCGGCCCCACTCGGACGTGTTCGCGGTCGCACCAGCCGTTGAGTCACGATTGTCGTCTCATAACGACAACTCGTAGCAACAATCATACGCTGAGATTCGTACAATATCTCGCTTCGTCCTCGACGACTTGAGATAAGCCTCTGTAGGACTTACGCTGCGGCCGGTTTCGATCGGCTGTAACTAAGTCAGTGTCGCAGCAACAACAGAGTTGAGCTTACTACGGTCGATTATATTCGATAGTAGTTCGCAAGGCTCGGGCTGATTTTCTGGCTACGTACTTGCCGCTGGGCGCTTGTTACGTTAGTTAGAGACTCGCTCTGCGGCCAGCTTCGGCCGGTCGTAACGTATTCAAATCCGCACTCTGTGCAACCCTCGAATAGATACCCCACCTCGGTGGGAGCAGCAACAAAAGAGTTGAGTGTACTACGGTCGATTAAATTCGATAGTAGTTCGCAAGGCTCGCGCTGATTTTATGACTGCGTACTTGACGCTTGGCGCCTGTTACGTAGGCAGAGACTCGCTCTGCAGCCGGCTTCGGCCGGTCGTAACGTTGTCGATCCCGCACTTTCAGTGCAACCCAACTTTGTCAGGTCTACGGCCAGTTTTTGTTGTAAATTTATTGACAACTACTAAGTACTCACTTCTCAAGCTTTTTTACCTTCCCAATTTGCTTCAAGTGGATTAAAACAGTTTTGTCACTAACACCGCAGCCTACAACTAACTCGGACGTGATTTGCGACGGATCCGCTACCACAAATAGACTTTAATTCTTCATTATCAACTTTGGTCTTCGGGCATCCACGGGGCTTGTTCTCCTGGTCGAAATTTCCCGAATGAAAACATTAGAACCAAAAACGCACTATGTTTTTTTTTACGTCACCGCCGCCGCTATACACAGCATTAATACTTCGACCCGTTTCTGCAGCACTGGTGCCACGGTGGAACTCGTACTCGTAAATAATGCGATATTTCAAGTTTTCCATTTTGTAAACTAAGTGACGCATTGAAAAAACGAAAAGAGGAAAAAACAAATAAATTATGGTTTTCGAAACACAAATGCATGAGTAAATAGCTTATCAATTTGAAGTTGGAATTCTAAACCAAACAGAAGATAATACAGATCAAAGTGGCCAGTACCACAAGACGCCAATTTCATATGTAAGGGGGCATTTTCGCGAAAGGTTGCCCTCAGGTAAAAGTGGTTGTCCTCTGCATTCAATTACGCAGTACTAGCTTTTTAGAGGTATTAGATGCAGTTAGTTATCTTCTTCGAATAATAAATATGTGTTGTTACATAAATGAAGTAAAAAAACCTATATTTATTTAGTATTGTAAACAAAACTTTCATTTTAAAATTACAAACCATGCAAATCTGCTATGTCCTCTGCTGTCTCAGTCAACTTTGAATGCTTGTACCTATTCAAAGCGTTAAATGTTCCACAAAAAATAATGGTTTTATAAATTTTCATACCTTTTTTTATCTCATTATGGTATAGTTTAGTAGATTTTCTAGGAAAAATATTTAAAAATTATGTTTTATAGCTTGTCCACTGATTTTGCACATGATGGAAATTCCTACATCGTCACGACAATAAAACAAACGTTTGAATATTTATTTTAGTTTAAACTACCAAATAGAATATTTGTTTTTATCCTGACAACATTGTTAGTTCAGAAATGTCAACTTCACGTGTCTAAATTTTCATTTTGGTGCTGAAACGCATGACAAAAAATATAGTTACGGATTGGTAATATTTCAAATGGTTATTTAATTTTCAATGTGAATATTTAGTTAAAATAACAATTAATTGATCGAAACTGTTATAAATTTAAGATTATGTTGCTCAAGTTAGTAATCGTCACATCCACATCGTAACGTGATGTATAGGTGGAAAATAAATTGTAACAATGGGGAACATAAAGCACTGATTACATAGTACTTTACGCAATAAAGAAATAAATATGTGTATTAAATAAATGTATGTTTTTTTATAATTCCCACAGCAGAGTTGTCATAGAATTATGTTTGTTTGGATACGATATATAAGATGATCGGGTTTTTTTCCTGCGTAGGCAAAGTATTACGCAACAAAATGATAAAAAAACTTATTTTGTAAAACATGATATTTCTTCTGCGTGGCTTATACCTACTAACTGTAATCCATCATGTGTGTATTTAATGCTTGCAAAAGAGAAAAAAAATGTACTCCGCTTGATTTTGAATTTCGGGTTTCACTTTACAAATAACAGCTTATCATCAAGTTGTTAAAAGTATATCGGGTAACAGTTTTATTCTCAGGTACAGAATGTAACTCTAAAATTACTGCCAATTTTTTGCTAGGGTAGGAAGCTATTGTAGGATCGCACAGAAAAGTTTACTGCACAATTTGTAAAACTAATTATCCGTTTAGACTGGATAAAATGGTAGTTTGTCAGATGGGTAAGACATGGTCTTGTACTTCATGTGTGTCAAACCATTTAATTCATATACATGTGATTCATGTAAAATAAAATTTGACTAACTATAATCTGAATTATTTTTTGCAAATATTTGCATGTTAATTCAAATATAATTTTTGAAATTGTCAAACGCGCTGAAAAAGAAATATTTTTCTGAATTTCCATTTTGGTGAGCTATACTTTGTTATATTACACGAGATTTTATTTAATTAATGAAAATTTATAGAGAATTATAATGTTTTTGTTTACGAATTTCAATGGTATCAAAGTTACCTGTAAATTTTATTTGTAATGATTGTTTCTAATAGAACTAAATTATGTAAAATATGCTTAATATTTCCACTAAGTCACGATGTGTTCCTATATAGTAACTGTCCTAGATTTTTTTAACAAAATAATCGTCCAACTAAATATCTAAATCGAAGTAAAAAATATCACAGGACAGTTTCATATTAACAATTACTGATTTAAGTATTATTATACCAAGTAAGAACTGTATTTAATTAAAAGAGTCACTACCCAACTTAAAAAAATGGCAGCAGATTGCCGACATCGTGACGATTTGGATACTAAAGTTATGATTATTTTTATTCTTTGAGGATAAATAATAAATAAGATTATTTTTTTTATAATTCTAATCTGGTATTCTAAATGTAAAATACAACTATTCATTTATATTGCATAGTTTCATGTGAAAATTACAATTGAATCCTGTGACAGTGTTGAACGGGTTGCTTTACCTTGTTACGAAAAATGTATATTTTTTCGTAATTTTACCGCTTAGCACATAATATATTTTTCTAATACTCTTACTATCCATTAATGTAATTACTCACTTCCGTCACAGGGGCAATGTTTTACGAAAGTGCCCAAGGACCTAATAAATAAAGGTATGTAAAGGTAATTTATTATATTTTTATTTTTTATTACTATGGTATAGTTATTAATCGCACGATATATTCAACTTTACCCAATTCTCTGCTTGTGTATTAAAATCTATTAGTCCATCATTAAAAAGTATCATTGAATAACATTATATTTATAAAAAAAATTATAAATATATTTAATTTTATTCTTTCTGCGCTCGATATTAATAAAACCCCTACTTCTGTCCATCATCCGATATACACCTTCAGATCTCTCGGGACGAGTTTTACACACGAGATAGTTTTATATATACGTTTATATACAATTAGTTTTTAAATTGATAAGTTTAGTGATCGTTTTTTAATAATATATTTGCAAACATTTGTGTCTAACTTAATCATTCGCATTTCTATATTAGTACATAATATGTATTTATGTCGTAAGCAATTCAATCATATTGCAACGACTACTAATTTCGACAAACAATCGCAGTTTGCGCAATAGCTGCTCTTTCAGATAAACTGTTAATTATAAGTTACGATTCACCTGTGGTACCTGGTTTTTATTACTTCGTAGGCTGCAGCATTGAAAGGTTTTCAAAATTGTACCAACTATTAGAATTGATGGCTCGGATTTAAACTATAAAAAATATAGGTTAAAAACTCCTTAAAAAAACCTTAAAAAATAACTGCTTCAGTAAGTTGTCATGACTTAGACTAAGGTTGTGCACGGTGCCCACTGTTGGGATGAGTTCGTGACGTATTTTTTAATTTTCTCATAGCCTGCAAACGAGCTTTCGATCCACCTCACAAAGGATAATTAATAGTAATTGTTATTTACTAATTATATTGGAATTTATTGACTGTCGGTTAAGGATGCGTTGCTGACGTCAGCTTAGGTAGAAATTGCCTGTGTTCCAATAATTACACCGGCTGTTCCTTTACCTTATTCGAAACAGATCTACATAAATAAATTACAAATAGAACTACATAATAATAAGGAATATTTTAAGGAACTAGGTAATGTCATGATTTTAAGAACTAGAAACAAAGATATTTTGAGTAAAAAACTGTATATGCTGTATATATATAATTTATTTATAGCCATACAATAAACATTTCTAACAAATAATGTTAATTTTCTAGGCGTTAAATTCCAATATATTTAATGTATATAAAATAAGTTGACCTTTAATTATAAAAACTAAAATTTTAATGATTATAAACGAAAAATATATGACTTTTTGATACAGAAATGTTACTATACAATTGATGAATATTTTAAAGACATTGAATTGTAATTAAATGAATCTATATGTATAAATTTAGGAATCATAATGTTTTGTAATATTTTTATAACATTCAAATATTAATATTTGTTAATACTATTTTGATATTATTTAATAGGTTTTTAGATAGTAAATCATTTTGTGATTAACTTCTTAAAAATATTTGCACGCTGTTTAACAGTAAAAAATGTAGAACTGTCAATTTTAATTAAGAACTATTTGTAAAAATGTTTCGCAAATAAATTCATTTGATTTGATTTAAACGTGGTCACAGTGGCGGTTAAAATAGGAGGGACTGTAACATCGCCCGAAACGAGACCTTATCATAAGACGCCCTACATTTTTACTGAAGACCTCTCATTAAAAACGAAAAATTGTCTCGTCTGTGCAGATCTTAGTAAACACTCACGTAGTGGAACATGCCGTCTCAAATATTCAAAATAGCAAATATGGAAAATCTTTAGAAAAGTATCTTCTTGTGAACCGGCTGAATGCATGTGACCGATTTATTTATAAATATGCACAGCTCTGCTGGAAGTTATTCTAAATGTCTTGGATGTGGAAGTACGTGGACAAAATAATGTAACATGCTCTTGTAGTAGAAAAGAAAGAGAGCGAAAGGAGACATGGATGTAAGTAAATAACCTTTAAAGGTATTTTAGATATTTACCTGTTGCTTCGATGCAAGTGTTAAATTGATCTTGTTCTTGTCTGATTTGTAGAAGTTTCTTTCTCTTAGTGATGTATATGTGATGATACTGTTACCTACAGATATCTCAATAATAATATGAATATGCATGAAGTTTTTAAAATGATTCTATAAGACATTACTATATTTTAAAAATCATTTAGTTTATGTTATATCAATTTAATGAAAAAACAATAATTTTGTCCGTAGCACATTGGAGTATTGCAGCTGTGTTTGGATTCCGCAATATATAATTTATAAACAGTCTATCGAATCAATACAAAAAAATTTGTTAAGCACTTTAATCTTAGGCACAGTGAAAATTATTTGCAATACTCAGACAGTTGCACACCCCACCATCTTCTTCCTTTAGAGAGTCGACGTCGCTTACTAGACATGCTTTTTCTGCATAATTTATGCAATAATTCAACAGATTTCATTGATCTAACTTGCTTGAGCCTCAATTTCCATACTCCTTCACCGAGAACTAGACACACTTACTTATTTTATCCAATCCATGCAAAATGTAATTTTACAAAGATCTCAGTTATTCCTAGGATTCAGAACACTTACAACAAAACCTACGCTCAAATCACGGACATATGCAACGATAGCAAGGAAAAGTTAAAAAACACTATAATCAAGCACGAACTGTCGATCATTACGTAAATTAAATGATGCACACACACATACACATACACACATACATACACACACATATATACATACACATACATACACACACATACATACACACACATATAAACACGCACGCACATTAGAATTTAGTAAGGCAATTTTAATCTTTATATAATTTTTTTTCTTAATCTTTATTTGTCTCTTTGTCCTACGATTATAAAAAAATTCCATGTTTCAATATTTTAAATTTCCGTTATTTATTAGTCTGCTATGTATTAATAACAAAATGTAGATCCTTAACTGGCTGTCAGTAAAACTAAACTTAATTTGTAACATAGTTTAAGAGCTGTGGATTTTGTGATAAATAAATAAATAATAATAATAAACCTCTTTGGTTCAGATTTACATACAATAAAATACAAAACTATTTTATTGCAAAAGATACAAATCATTACTGAGCAATAAAAACATATGAAATACATTTGGCAAATCAGGCGGCATTATCGCTCACGCACGAATTTTTCCAGGCAATCTTCAGCGTAAGGGGAGATCATAAAACTTTTTCTTCAGTGACAAACGATTGCGAAGTTTAAGTTAAAATATTTATACATAAATTATTATATAGATACAACACATAAATTATTTTATTTTGTTAATAGAACTAGGACAATAAAAATTACCAATCAAAATATAAATATACTTTAAAGCAAATTCATATATAAATAAAGCCAACATTATTAAGATTTATTAAGATGCTGTTATTTTAGCGCGCAAACTTAGATTATACGTTTAAGAAAAATATTATTGCAATTATTAGATTTCGATCGATTAAAAAAAAATTAATTAGAAAGCTATATCACTTAAAGCCTGGATTCCACAACATCCAAGCTCCTAATGTTCTCGTCACAAACACTTATTCATAGAAAATTATTACATTTAAGATCATCGGTTGGTGTCCGTAGAGTCCAACGGCCTTCGATGGATTTCTTCGGAGGATTTTTCATCATGAGAGCCTTCCTTGGTGGCGCAGTTGTTAAGGCACTGGCATCTGGAGCTGAATGTCTCGGGTCCGATACCCGCTTTTACAATTTAAGTACATCAAATGTTTCGACAGGCCTTTTAAATTACATCAGACTTTACAGACTGCTGTAACGGTGAAGGAAAACATCGCAAGAAAACCCGCTCTCTAAGCAATTGTTTCGAAGATAGGTGGACAAATCTGCCAACCCACAGTAGGCCAGCGCGGTGGGCTACAAATGGTCTTCCATTCCAAGAAACATAAGTTATGTTAAATGGAAGAGACCTTGCAGTCCCTTCACTTGCTAAAAGTCAACTCCTTTTTTTAGTCGTCCTCATTGAAGTTATCCAAAATCTTAACAAAATAAACCCGAAGCAAACCACCAAAACCACACAATGGTATATCGTTGAAAATCTTGCATTTCGTGCATCGAGGGACTGAAAATAAGACTTCCGAATTACGCTGCGCATTCAGATCCTAATATATTGTGTTTGCGTCAACGCCGCAAGCCCAGCATGCCAGCAATACATTTGAAACCTTAAATTCAAACTCTTAGAGTCTATATTTGAGAATCTGAGTAGAAACATTGGTAACAAGGTATTCCGATCTAAAGAAGATCTCGTGCCGTGGCCGGGTTACCGAATTTCAGGAAATAAGTTTTCAACATTTTGAATGGAGCACGTTTAATTTATGTCTGAAATCAGTAATGTTATTTTGTGGTGAGTCAGGTTCTGACGTACTTCTGACTCTTAAAGCACACATACTTGAATTTGATGATATATAAACATCCTGACGGGTCGCTCACTTCCCTTTAATATGGTTGAGGAGGGCGATGGCTGGATCCCGCGTTAACTCGTGAACGGGTGCCGTTTGAGGGTGTTCGTCGTTTGGATACTTGGGGGGAGGGAGACTTGCCGAGCTAACAGATGCAGAAAAGAATAATTTTGTATAGACATAAAGAGACTCTGTAAATTTATTTTGAAAAAAATATATACCCGTGAAGTTTCTTGCCAGTTCTTCTTCACGAAGGTTTTTTCGAACTGGTGGTAGAATCATGTTTTATTTGACGTCAATAAGAACAAGTAATTGTCAATGTTGAGAAATAAATATTTCATTTCATTTCCTGATTTCAGAACCCTGAAGTTTAGGAAGGAATAGTATTTTCATCCGTACTAACAATTCATTCATAAACTCTTCTAGCGTTACCAACTTATTTCGCATGTTGGGATTGGCAATATATGTTGAATGGCAAGAGAAGACCAAAGCAATTACACGTACTGTATTGTATTTGGTCAGTGCCGATCGTAAAACACATTTTAGCTATTCGTCTTATTTAAGTGCCTCTACATTATTGACGGTTGGCAGTCAAGCTTCTGAACCTGTCTCTGTCCCTGGCTAGTGTAAGAAGTTGTTCCAAGGGTTTGATACCGGTCCATTCTCTGATGTTTCTTAGCCATGAGCTCTTCCTTCTACCAGCCCTTCTCTTCCCCTTTATTTTACCCATCATAGTGGTTCTCAGCATATATGGTTCATATGGTCCGACCTCATATTGATCGCCAAAATCCGACTGTCATACACTGACGGTTTTCCAGCACATAATGGACATGTATTCGATTTTGCCGTCCGGCTATCCCGCTTAATGCCGGCCGGTATACGTGAGTCGCGCCGCTTAGTCAAACTCACCTACACAATGCAACGCGAACAAATATGCAAATATACATGTTTTTATTTTTTTACAAGACAACACTTAATAGGCGGCACTCAATACACATAAACAAAACGTGTGCGTATCATTATTATTTTGCATCTAAAAAAACGAGATAACACTGACTGTTTGAAACAGTCAGTCTGTTGCCTGAAAAACATACCTTTATAATTATATGGATAGAATAAACGTGTTGAAAGTCTTTGGCATAGTCCATATGTGAGGAAATCTGATAAAATAAGTTATCTATACCAGGTGATTAGGCCCTACTACAAAATCTTTTCCCAAAGTTACCATAAATCAATATTAAAAATTTTGTATTTACAGTCAACCGTTATAAACTTTAAGAACCTAATTACAGGAGCGGAGACGATGAGGACGCAATGTAAAGTTCATTTGGTTCATTTTATAGTTCTCTTGTTCGTCCCTTTGTACCTTTTTAATAAATAAGTCATTCAAGTTTCTGTAGAATAAATCAATACCTGGATCACGCATTCTCCATGCGATGTTATTTTTTTGTCCAAATATCTCTTAAAGTTTATGTTTTAGACAGATTTGTTAAGAAAACCTTTTTCGTTTATTTATCTGGCTGCATTTGAAATACACAAGTTTCATACGGCAAAGAGGTTTTGCAAGAAATTCAAATACAGCGGGCGGTACCAATTCCACGCTTCATAAAAATATTTTCATTCCCTTTGCCACACAGATACAAAATAACCCGGACAACACGTATAATTCATGCAGGTTTTATTGTTTTTGTTTACATTCCAGCAAATTACGCATTAAATATTAGTAGGAGAAATGTAAAAACAAATGTTAAGCACCAAAATTGCTGGATCAGTTTTCGTTAAACTTTTATATGCAGATATATAGATATCTACAGATAGATATATATATACCTTCAGGTATAAGAACCATATGAATAATAAATAACTTGTTCTCGAAGTAAACGCGCGAAGCCATGGCCAAAATCTAGTAATATAAATAAAATTGATTTACCCCTGAACACTGAACTCACAAACAAGAATATTGATAATTGATCAACAGAAAAAAAGACATACAATAAATAAACTAATTACAAATACTTGACGGTACTTATCGATGTTGTTTTTCAATTCACTTTTAAATCCAATTTAAAAAAGCTACTAAATTAATGAAAAGCTTTATTTGTCTATTTCGTAAAGCCATGAGCAAAAGCTAGTTAAGTATAATTTTATCTAAGATTGAGATGTAACATTAATTTAAATTGCCGACAGCTCAAATCATTAAATTACAGATTGGGCGGATCAGCTGAACGCTAGCCTGGACAGGTACGTAATAAATTTGTGATTTATGCGCAAATAAAGTATTTTAATGTACATTTTAAGCGTTGAGAATATGCTTCGATGGTTGTTAAGTTCGTTAATTTGTATTGTTGAAGCATTTTATTTCGTTTATTCCATTTTGTATGGTTAAAACATTTTATTTCATTTTGTGATTGTTTGCTTGGTTCAGGTGAATTCGGTTTATATTCGAACATATTTTGTTTATAAATATTATGGCATCCAAATTTTTTATTGATTTTATACAGTAAGTTACCTGGTTTACAAACATCAAAAGTAAACAGGAGGTTGAAAAAGTAATTTATGTATCTTTACAGATAATAAAAGTCTAAATTGACTGATTAAAAGACTGAATTTGACGACCGAGTGGTGTAGTGGTAAGTAGCCTTGCCTCAAATGCCGAAGGTCCCAGGTTCGAGCCTGGCCGGGGCATTCATTTGTGTGATGAACACAGATGGTTGTTCTCGGGTCATGGTTGTGTGTATTTATATTTGTATGATTATTCTGGGTTCCCCCCCAGGACGCTGTATGGTCATCCATAACACAAGCTCTGCTTACTTCGGGGCCAAACAGTTGGTGTGTTTGTCTGGGGATTTATTATTATTATTATTAAATTACTATCTTAAATTAAACTTTAAAAAAAAAGAAAAATATATTATTTCATATACCAAGGTAGCCAGACGAACGCGTGGTTGTCACTTCCCCTTTTCAATTCTGTACAGCAAATAACCAAAATAGGTGGCGTTTAGTACTTGTGTAATTGAGTCAGATAGCTGAATACTGAAAACATAAATAGTTTTTAATGAATTCATACTTCATTTTTCACTGTTTTTAATCACTGTCACAAAAAGAATTATGTTCTCGAGTGTATGTATCTATGTATACATACACACGCATATATATATATACGGATTTCAACATATAATATGCCATAACATTCATCTTAGTTGTGAGAGTGCCACAGAATATTATATTTCCCAGATTTTTGATGGAAACCAGAATTACTCGTGTAATAACTTACCAGTCAGTTTTTTTAAGTTGTCAAATTCGTGTCCCATTTCCTGTCAAACTCTCTCTCTCACTTTATTACATTGATATTAGGAAACCGAACTAATATTCTTTTATTAGAGTAAAAAAAGAATAGAAGACGAAAGGACGAAAGTCCCCGTCGCCAAAATATAACCAATAATTTCCAACGAATATACATACATCATGTCAAACATGTGACACCTAATTTTAGCATTCTCACAAAGTGTCGTAGGCGTATAAATATAAACCGTAGATTAAAATTATTGATACATTAAGAAATTACTAAGCCTTTTTTAAAGAAACCATAATAATATAATTATAGTTTAGAGTATAAGAATATTAAGATGTCAAACTATAAAACTGTATAGTATCGTAGGTGTGATTTGTGGTCTTATTACGGGTTAAAGAATGCCCGTAGCTACTGTTTTGATCATCAAATAAAAAACGGCTATCAAGCGAGAAAAAAACAAGTTTTGTTATGAATTAGCTGTTTTGTGTAAACTATGCGTTTAGACGTGGCCATTCTTTTTTTACTCAGTATCAATGAGGTTTTATATATTTATTTTATAAACTAAGATACAAATATATACGCCTGTCATAAATAAATAAACAAAACATTTAAAAAACCGCTAATAACTTTAAAAGAAATTTACCCAACAAACTTATAAAATTTGTATTTTCTAAAGTAATAAATCAGTTTTGAAATACTTCAGTGACTTTGTAGCCCCCTCCTTGAGCGCTGCACAACTGGGCTGGTTCCTACTTAAGATCTAGGTTAACATACATGTGTACCAGATGATTACTATCTCACTCAACGTATTAGAGACCGTCACTGCAAGGTGATACACCGATTACCAACCATTTTCGACAAATTCAATTAAAAAAAGCATCTGATTATAATTCAAAAACCATTTGGAGATATCGCTTTTTTATGTTATGTTTGCGAAAGCTCGCAGGTAAACGCAATTAACCTTATTTTAACGAAAATTCGTAAAATCATTTGACTTAAAGTCTAATTGTTTATGACGTCATAAAGTAGTATAACTTTTTAACTTCTTTTTGGTTAAAGTGTCATGTGAATGTTTGTAACAAATATCTCTCATCGAGAATTCAAAAAAATGCCAGATAATATAACAAACGTTGAAATACGATTTAATACGAATAACTACTCCGTGATATCAAAATTGATTTAAAACGGAATACTACACAGAAATCGGAAATATTCAAATTATTTTCCCAAAATACGTCATACTATCAGAAAAAAATATAAACCTCAAAATTACTTAACATAAATTGTAATCTCATTTTTATAAACTTACATTAAAAAAACTACGTATTGCCCTTTCACAAAATAAACCTTCTTAAAGAAAATACTGATGCATGTATCAAAGTGGATCCTTAAGTAAGCTTAGTCTAAAAACATTTAATTCAAAAAGTTTTTATTACTCAAGCCGCAGTAAGAGCGGTGTATAAAACTGAAATTTACGTTCCACCTTAAACTTTATTGAACAGTTTTTAAAATACAGCTACTTTGTACTTACTTAGTTTATATAATATTAAAGGGATATTAAATGTTGGGTGTCCTCATAAAGTTGTAATTTACCAGAAATCATAATTTACGAAAGGGTTGGCATTTAAGTGCAATATTTTCAAATTAATCTTTTTAGCTTTTTCTTTAAAATTTTCGATCCTTTAGGGATGAAAACCACGCGTTCCCACCGATGGAAAAGGGTAAGCAGAGCTTTTTTTTTTTTTTTGTTCCCCTCCGCGGGAAGGGCAGGAGGATAAAAATGCCCTGACGCATACTCTGGCGCGATTCCAGAGTTATGTGGGACTCGTCCCGACGCCTACCAGAACCATACCCACTAAAAACCCCCTGTCGGCTCGTGCATTTTTGCCACTCAGCCTTCATCTGAGCGACGGCCAATTGGAGAAAGAGGCCGCGCTAGAGGGGCCCAGAAGGTGTCACCCGCTGGGATTACATAGCACTTCAGGTGAAGCACTGAAGAATACATAGCACTGAAGGTGCTCAAAATGAAAATTAAAAAATTAAAAATTGCAAAATAAAATTGAATTAATTCGCATTTACGTTAGAATAAGATTTACGTTAGAATTAGATTTTACGTTAGAATTAGAATTTGCGGCCAGAAGGGCTTCAAGATCGGCTGACAGTCTGGTGGATGAGTACGCTTGCGCATTCCTAGGCCTAGCAACTTTGAACTTCGAATCTAAGACAGGAGTAGTATATGAGACTGAATCACGAACTTCAGAGAGTGTTTTGAGGTGTTGTTGTACTGTAGGCAGTTCAAGATCTCTATGCAAGTCCGCGTTACGCACGTAACACGGTGCGTTTGTGGCCCTGCGGCAAAAGAGGTTTTGAACTACCTGCAGTTTGTGCAGGAGGGAGGGTTTGGCGTGGGCAAAGATTGGCGAGGCATTGGTCATGACGGGTCTAACGCAGACCTCGTAAAGTGTACGTTTGTTTCTGAAAGACATTTTACTTTTTCTACCTAACATGCTATTTTGGCGGCCTAAGTAGTGACGAGCGAGTTTCGAAACTCTTTCGACGTGTGGCTTGAAAGAAAGCGTCGGATCTAATGTGACGCCTAAGTATTTAGTACTGCGCTTCCAGGGGATGGGAATGCCTAACATTCGAACGTGGGGATCGCCAGCGGGACGACGGCGTTTGTGGTCGAAGCGCATCGCAGAACTCTTTTCGGGGTTCACATCGATGCGCCATTTTTGAAACCATGCACCAAGGGCGTTTACGGCCTTTTGGAGTCTGGTAACAAGGTGCGAAACACTGTGGCCTTTGGTATAGAGTGTGGTGTCGTCGGCAAAGAGGGCGAGTTCGACGCCTTTCGGCGGGATGGGAATGTCGTTGGTGTACACGGTGTACAGCAGAGGGGCGAGGACTGAGCCTTGAGGGACTCCAGCCTTTATGGGACGAGGCGCAGAAAGCGTGCCTTCGTGTTTAAATCGAAATGTACGGTCTTTGAGAAACGACGCTATTAACCTGACTAGGCGATCCGGTAAGCCTATCTTGTAGAGTTTATAAACGAGACCGCTGTGCCAGACTTTATCGAAAGCCTTGGCTACGTCAAAGAAAACCGCGACTGTTTTATAACGACGCGGATAGAAACCGTCAAGTATATACTCGACGATTTGATGGACTTGCTGAGGGCAGGAGTGTTTAGCGCGAAAGCCGAACTGATGGGGAATAATGAGAGGATCGCCATCCGTTGGAAACAGATGGTTCCGCATTCGAGAGAGTATGACTCTCTCGAGAAGTTTAGACATTGCCTTGAGGAGGCTGATGGGTCTGTGATTAGCCGGGACGTTCAGAGGTTTGCCCGGCTTGGGAATGCCTATGACTGTCGCTTCTTTCCAAGCTTTTGGAAAGTAGCTATGGTCGAAGCAGGCATTGAAAATGATAGCTAACAAGGTAAGCATCTGTTGAGGTAGGTGCTTAAGTGCGTGGTTGGAAATTCCATCCGCACCCGGAGCCTTTTTGGACTTTTGATTTCTAATGAGAAGCAAGATTTCTTCATGGAGTTAAAGTCTCCGAACATAATGACTGAATGGCCGAGGGCGAGAATGGCCTCAAAGTCGCTGCGGATTGGTCTGGTACCACTAGGTATGTAGACTGAAGCTATGATAATGGTCGGATGACCAGTCATAGCCAATCTACACACAGTGGCTTCCATGTTGAGGAGAGGAGGGGTAGGGAGAGGGCAGCAATAGAATCCTCTTTTGTTATAAATAGCAGTGCCGCCGAAACCGTCGGAACCCCCAGTCTCGGTCTGCGTGCGTTCTCGAGCGCACGTCGATCGCCGACGCCTTCCCGCTCTTTTAGCCCCCGCGCTAATTGAGCACCCAAATTTCATAGTTGTTTACCGTATTAAGTTTCTAACGCCGTTTTCACGGTGGACAGTAGCTCGTTAACCGTACTTCTAATAAGTTTCTAACGCCGTTTTCACGGCGAATAGTGGCTTGTTAACCGTACTCCGTGGAACGTGAGTAGTGTATATATGGGGGTTCTGTATATTATCTATTCATTCATACCATCTATTCAATCTGTTCATCTAAATCATTCAGTGTTCATTCATTCACCAGTACTATGACCTATTCAAACATTACATAATACCATCTAATGAATCATTTAATCTAGTCAATAACTTTCGAATTTTCATGATTCAGTCTATTCATCCAGTCCATTTAACAGTGTAAAGATCTATTGAACCCGTTCATGTACGGTCGCTTTCATATTGTATCTAGAGATCTATCCGTTGAAAACCACCAATATTGATTCATATTTTTATTTGAACTTTGCAACGATTACCAAATAACGAATCGTCATTGGTGGTTTTCAACGGATAGATCTCTAGATACAATATTGAAAGCGAGCGCTAGTCAATAACTTTTTTTACTTCCAAACTTTGTAATGAGAACAGTTTTACTAGCAGCATTATTTTTATAATAATTTTAGTCTTATTCTACGAGAGGTAAACATTCGGTTGAAAATAAAACATGATTCGGTTAACATATAATTTTATTATCAGAACACCACTTATTTAAACAGATTACATTTTTTAAACCACAAATATTCTTATGATAGATACATCTATAGACATCATTACATTTGCTGTAAAGCTCATACAGGGTATAAAAATTTGGACACTTAAAATTTTCTAAGTTTATCACATTCACATTATAATCAACAAACATTTCCTTAATCCATTTTGCTTTTTCTTCACCTTTTACATAAATACAATTGTTTTCAAGTAGAGGTGAAATTAAAGGCTTATATTTTGAAAAACAAATAAATCCTTCTTTCCAATAAATATTTCTATTTCTCTCGATCCACCCAACCTGCCTCATTTCCTTTATAGTTAAATTATAGAAAGCGAATGGTGGTCTTATTAAAAAACTTTGTATTCCTTTATCATCCAGAATAGCTATTTCTTTAAGTATGAACTGATTTAATTCGGTTTTAAAACCTTGAACATCAACTATTAACTTCATGATATCTTGCGAACAATACTGCTGAGAGGTTTATATTCTATAATGCGATCGTTGATGATAAGACAAAAGGCACTCGTTTTGTCAGGAAAATCTTTATTGCTCTCTATTTCTAGTCTTACATCAACTGGGCCAGTTTTTAATGTTTCATTTTGCCTTGAACAGTCAATTACAAACAAAGGTGCCTTTTCTTTAAAATCAATAATATTAAGCAACGGGTCAACTGAAGCGTTGTAATAAGACTGACGGAATTTGATGTACATTTCATATAATATATGATATTTATCATTATCAAAATCAAGTTTTAGTGCATCATACGGATATGTTTGTGAATTTAGATATAATGAAACGTTAGTTAAGTTACAATGATTAAACAAAGAACAATTTCTATTCTTTAAATTTTGGTCGACTGTTTGAAGACCGAATATTACAAATCTAGGTTTCTCGAGTTGGGAGGTAGTCTTGATTGACCACGAATGCTTCTTTGTTTTAGGTAAAAGTGGATATTCATATGTATCCCAATTTCGAAATGCCATTTGTATTGGCTTATCTTTTTCTAACTGTTTCAAGAGTAGTAATCTTTCTCGATCAGATACTTTAATATGTGGTACACGCCATTGAATTCTCTCAATATTTACTAACACATGATCATTATTATTATCAAGTATAAGAGCATCAACATTAGATTTACATCTCGTTAGAATTAATTCATGTTTACAGTTTAATACGATTTTGTTATAGTCTTCAGCAAATCCTAATAGTTTACTAAGCGGCAATATAACATTAAAAAAACCATTTACAGATTTTGTTCCTTTCAAGTTCCATCCCCACAGAGCAGCCTGTTTACTTTCTCCCTCATTCATCGAGATGTAAGATTTGATTGTAGAAGTAATACCAACATGTCTAATACGATCGATTTCTACTCCATTTATCTCATACCTTATATCATGAAAAAGAAACGGTATAGGGTTATTGTTAAATTGAAACCCTTTTTTCGTAAGTTTTCCTGTGGTATCCTTCGTATATACTTCTATACATCCTTCAATGTAAATGGAACTGCTCGCAGGTAGTAAATAAATGTCTTGTTGATTAATCGGTATTCGTATTTCATCGTTTTCTTTGAAGCTATTAGTGTATGGAGTATAGGAATGAACTTCATAACTCTCAATAGAATTGTCAAAATGCGGCGCTTCATTAATTTGTAACATACTCATAGTGAAAATCCCAACTTTCTTAAAAATTCTTTATTAATCTCACTGAGAGCTGGTACAACGCGTGTGTGTTTACCGGAGTCGTGAATTGAACTATAACTTTTTGTTGGCTTACTCCCAATTTTCTTACTTTTTTTAATATTGAAATCAATCATATTTGATTACAATTTATATTGGTAGCACAAATAAATGCTGCTTGTCCATTCGAAGTATTAACTGATACTGATCGTTTAACGATTCAATCATACAATTTATTTCATATTAAAGCATACAGTTTTCAAGATATTTAAGACATAGATGACCACAGTTATATGGATGACTACCCTGATAATTGATATAGTTATACTGAATGTCACCCCCTACATATTTAATAAATTCTTTTGGTGGTTTTAGATCACCATAACTATCAAAGTATTCAATATAGTCATTTTTTTTAACATAAGCTACCCAATGTGTACCTTGATTTTCAGAGCTATCCAAATTAATTATACCACATTCGATTTTGTGAGGGTGTTTAGGTAGTTGATCTCTCATGAAGACCCCTCGAAAATATGGGATAGTTTTTGAATACCTCATTATATCAATATTGGTAAGAGGACGATCAGGTAGCTGTTTATTCAGTTTTTTGATGAAGTATAAATACCTAAACCACTCTTGTACGGTTTGAGCTGTAATCCTCCTCCTAAATGCACTGGCTCAAAACTTTGATTGAGTCTTTTCATCTCATTCCATGTTTTCTGTGCAGTTTGAAACGTTTTTACCATTCGCGCTATAGCAGATGTTTTTTTAACAAGAGCACCAGCAGCAGTTAATCCAGTAATGATTGGTATCAGTGGTAAGAATCCTCCGGTCTTTGGTAATGGTATCACGCGCGGAATTTTTACCTCTGAATCAGAAACAAGATCTTTAATGGCAGCAAACGCTAAATCTATGGCTAGTTTTTTACATTTTGGTTTTGCTTGACGAATATTTCTTTTTGCATAGGCAACAACATTTTTAAAACTTTTTTTAAGCCCCGATCCATTTGAAAGTTTCATCAACATTGCTTTATTAACAATATTTGCTGCAAGCTTTTCTCCTACACTCGCTTGAGATGATGATGATGTTCTTTTCTTTGCCATTTTCATTAAGATCTTATCTGCTGCGTGTCTGGCTTGTAAGTTTTTTGTTTTCATATATGCAATATCGTGTTGTTTACAATACTCATCAAGTTCATTAATTCCTTTGTCACCTCTGATAAGTCGCTCACGTAATCTTGTTCCTGGTCCACAATAGTTATAGCCTGGGAGATGTAACTCGAACGGTAGATGATTTATAATACTATTCACAAGACCTTTTCCTTTCATAGGTAAACGAAGAATGGTAAAATTTCAAATGTAATTTATAATATATTGGTTTTGCTTATCCAACTATTGTCCTGAGATGACAATCCTAACCATTTAACATACATTTTATTCCCCTTTTTCTTAAGAACTTTTTCTACTAAATACACGTCAGGATTTTTGGTTTTCTGAAGCTCTTGCGCATAAAATGTTCCTTGAATTTTATTTTTTCTTGAGTCTTCTAGCAAATAAGTTGCTGGATTGGTATTCTGAACCACGATTATTTTAAATAACTCAGTCGACCAATTTGGAGTGTAGCCTTTCTCAAAATTTGCTTTATGCTTACTTATTCGCACTACATCGCCGACAACAAAAGTACATTTTCTTTTAACTTTTGGTTTATTTAGTATGTTGTATCTTTGCATCACAATGTGTTTCGTATGTTTATTTACTTTAACCGGACACATCTGAATAGTCGTATGCTTGGTATGATTGTAATTATTCACAACTTCGTCTAAAGTTCCATCAATCCATTTAAAGTTTCCCTTCAAACTAAACTTTTTGTAAAGTTTGTTTTTTATAGTACGTATTACTCGTTCCACTATCGAAGCCTTTTTAATAGAATATGTTGAATAATGATTTATTGAATGCATCTGCATAATTTTCTTAAAACTTTCATTATAAAATTCCTTACCCCAATCTGTCTGCAAATTCAAAGGGACTCTGCCATCACATAAAATTGATTGAAAAGCTTTTGTAACCGAATCTTTAGTTTTATTTTTTAATGGTTGGACCCAAACATATTTAGAAAAACAATCAATCACAATAAGTATAAAATTAAAATTAAAATTTATACTCGATATCTTTTGCATATCTATTAAATCAGCTTGCCATAGATCATCTATATCTTTGAGTAGAACACATCTGCGAGGAAAATTTACTCTTGCATTTTTATGTATTTCGGTCACCACATCTTCTTTACTCATTTTTAGCTTGTTTCATCATTCACAGCTATTTGACAACTAAACAACTTTTAATATCACTATGTTTTTTATGATTTTATTATATTTGCTTCTTGCAGTTCTTCTATGATTGATATTATTTCATTATCTTGATTAGTATTTCCAGCTTGTTTGGAAGCAATAAGAAGTTTCAATCTTTCAACTAGCTCATTAGGATCATCCCAATAGATGAAATCAGTATTTTTTCTATATCTTTTCAAAACATTTATGTTGCCACCAACTTTTTTAGTACTCTCAACTTCCGAGGCTATGAACATAGGTTTAATAATTTGTTTATATTTTTCACCTTTGTCTCCTTTTAACTGACCTTTATGATCATAGTCACGCTTATGAGCATTCGTTTTTATCAAAATGTTTTTATAAGTGTTTCTATCATTTTCAGTAACTAGTTCTAGATTCGGTTTTTTATGTAATAATACTTCTTTTAGTCCTTGAGTCAATTGATATTCATCGTTATCAATCTTGATTCTACATGGTTCCATGTCACCATCGACTGAAGCAATTATCTTAACCGGAAAATTACCCATCATTAACTGATCACCTACTTTCCGAACTCCGAATGGAATATTTATATCGTAGAGACTATTAAGATATTTTTTTGTAACAGATATGTCTTTCTTATTGATATTATCTGCATCACTATAGTATTCTGAGCCCGAAGCAAATTTCTCTGAGTGTAAATCATCATCCAATGATTGTTCATGTACTCTATATGGTGTAGAGGTTATTGCATCATCTAATTTGACAGGCACTCGTATAGCGCTCACATTAAAATCACAGTTCATATTACTTTGATTTGATTCTATCATTTGTGATAAAGGTTTGGTAACTGGCTTAAATATTTTATTGAGTTCATAGTTGTTTTTATCTTCAATATCTTTTAACTGTTTAAGTTTATTTTTAATGATGTCTGATGACATGATTATTTGTTCTTTAATATTGAGACTCATTTTTGTCTTGCCTCTATCACTTATTTATCACAAATGATAACATTCTATTTTAGGATAAGTATATAAAGGTGTCAAGATTTTTTCTATAACGACCTTTATTTAATTCTGATTCTTTATTTAAAGTTAAAAAATTATGCCTTTCTCGCCAAACATTTTGACAGATTTCTCTAAATTCATTCCATGACATATCCGAATTGACGTGCTCATTGTATACATGTTTCAAGTTGACTTCATCTTGTTTGAAGAGTAATAACAAATTTGCATTATCACGAATCAGCTGTTTTGGAACTTTTGAATATGTTTGTGAGAGATAAAAGCAATCGACTTGACTATGTCTTCCCATGGCAAAATAATTACGAATGTTAGTCTGATTTTCACAAACCACATCATCAAAAATTATAATTGTGTTTGGTAACACATTATTCGGATGTGTAACTTCGCTGTCATCACGCAACACATTGTATTTTACTTCAGAAACCTTTGAAAGCACTTCTTTAAGATAACAATATTTACTTTGAAATGGAGTCTTTGTATATAAATACAAATTTTTGAATTTTAGCCCGTTTTTATGTAATAGCAAAGTAATCATCACATTAGTTTTACCACAGTTAGATGGCCCGCAAATTAAACACCGTATACTATTTGGTAACAATTCACTATGTCTTATGGGCTGTGATCTCTCTTCAATACCAATAAGATTGATGTCCAAGCTTAGCGGGTGCTTTTTAAGCTTCATTATTAACAAATGAACATCATTGCTACTTGATTGTCATTTTATAGTATTGTATCAGTTATAATCTAATAGGAATAAAATAAAACAGAAATTGGAAAGTCATATAATTTTGTATTAACATATTACATATATAATTTCTTATATCTATTTAATAGCTACATGTAAGCATAGTGTCCCCAAGCTACAGTATCAATTTGATTTGGTAATATTTGACGTTTATCATCATTTCTATTTAATACTAACTTATCTACTTCTTGGGAATACAAATTATGTTTTAAAGACTTAATCATATTCATCTTAGATCGTAAATCTTTGTCATAAAATAAACAATCTGAATAATGTTTATGATTCAAAGATTTCGTTACAGACTTAGATACACCTTTAGCCTTTTTAATCTCCTCACTAGTACTCTTTATGAAGTAAAGTTTGGCTCTTAATCCTACAAACTCAGTTATTAATTGACCTCCCATTTCATCCTTGAATAAACCAGGTATTTTGTTGTTGACTCTTGGGATTTTATATGGATTATTTTTTTCAAAATTACTGGTATCAAACTCTTGAATGTCATGTTTTATGTCTTCATACACATCATCTGTTTTAACTAAATATAGCAGACTATCTGTATCAGTATAACAAAGTTTCACATTTTCTCCATACTTTTGTTTAATAAAATTATAATGGAATTGATACATATGTAATTTTGCATATTCTAAGACTGTAAATCCTACATATATTGGTTTATCTAGAGTTATTTTATCTAAACTTAACTGAATAGCAAGAAAATTTTCTGAGAATATTGACACAGATTTAAAATTCGGTTTAGCAATTAGTTTTCGAGCACCGACACATTTATTTGTTAAATTATTATTATCCTCCCAGTGAGATACCAGTTTAACATTAACTTGTTTTCGCTTGTTCTCTATAGTTTTTCCAAAGACTGAATTATTTAACAATTTGAAAAAATCCTTTTCAAATTCAGATTTTGAGGCTTGACGCAAACTTGTATTCAATTCTATATATTTCTTTAGAAAATATTCTTGTCTAAAGGTTATTACGCGATGAATCTTTTTTAATCGTAATCCTTGTTTTAAACATTCTTTTAAATAAGTATAATGAATAACGTAAAAAGTTTTATCTTTAAGAGTTGCAACTAATTTTGGTGATTTACTACCTGGTGGAATGAGTTTCTCAACAGCAAAGGGTAAGTCACAATGTGCATCATGTAAGTGATAAGGATACTCTAAATCTACTTCTAGGATAAATCCGAAATCACTGTCATCTGAAATAGTCTCAATATTTAGACATCTAATTTCTTCAGACGATAAAAATCTAAAATCTGATATCGGAATTTTTTTCATCATAGCAAATCCATATAGGTTGTTAGAATCAAGATATATAAGAAAGCTTGATGGTTTTGAACAATCAAAATTTGGTAAGTATTTATTATTCGCTTGAGCATGTCTCAATGTACATTGTGCCAAACCTCCTCGAACTCCTTTTTCTAACATTTGATAAATTTCAAGATCATGTACCAACTCTAATCGAACATCGGTATAAAATAGCATTGCATCCCAACTGAGCCCCGGTGCGGTTACATAATAGGCTGGGTCAAGCTTATAGTGCTGTAAGCTCATAGTTCTAAAGTTCTCGAATACATCAGTCAATAACAAAACGTCACATTTCAAATATAAATCAGTGTATTCACCCATGTCGCTTATACCAAATTGTTTCCAAACATTTTGCGCATGTGTATATTCACTATCAGATATATGCTGTTTAGTTAAACTATTATAAAAGTTATGTTTCGGTGGTAAACATTTTTCCTCATATTTAGAGAAACTATTCATGTAGTCATAAGGATAAATGCCTTTCTTTCTCATCAATACAAATTGACTGGGAATAGTAAAAAAATTTGAGGTGTGTATAAAATTATCATCATTTAAGCTTTTACTTAATTTATCTAGACTTGCACTTAAAAATTGAAATGAATCAATAAATTTCACATTCACACAAGATTTGTTCTCATTTATTGTGAATGATTTCGTGATCGTTATGTAATTTTCTTTAGTCTTTGGTATAACATTAATTGAACCATCATATTTCGATAGTTCCATTATGAATAAATGTAAATCATAGCCAGATAAATTATGAAATACAACTGGTACAAATGGACATATTTTATAATTGAGGTTGCAATATGAATGAGCTGCGCCTCTATACTCGCCGGTCATGTGATCATGATCACGTACTTTATCACCAAACAATAAATGTTTACAAATATGACAGTGAACGCTTGAATCATATTCATTTTGCTGTGTTTTACTTAATTGTGTCATTGGTTTAGCAAACGAAATTAAATCATTAATATACTTCACATCTTCCATCAAATGTTTAATAAATTCTTTAGGTGCATCTAAGCCTCGATAGGAAACCAATTTGTTTAATGAGTTGTCAAATGTACAACAAACATAATAAGCAAAGCATGAAGGTTTGTGAATCTTAAATTTTATAGTGGTCGTGCTCTGCGAATCGTCTGAATAGTTTTCTAATAAACTCTCAAAATCAGCGTATATGATAAAAGGAACCTTTTGTTGTCTCTCGAAGTGTTTAAACATTAAATGAGTATTAGGCTTTGGTATTAATTCTAAAACTTTGGAACAATAATGATTTCCATATTTTTTTTTGCTACTGAAACATTGTAAACATGATTCACACAAATAAACATTACCTTTATGCTTTGTTATTTGTCTTCGCACTAACTTAACCAAATTTTTTATTAAACAGTAGTGACCTTTTTCATAATTTTCGATAAATAGTAAATTAAAATGATTAATTCTTTTTTCAGCTGTTAAATACAAAGGTCCAGTTACATATTTATTTTTTTTGTCTAAACCAAAAACATTTATGCTTATATTCAAGTTATTCTTTTCAAAGATCTTTATATCTCGATATGATGGAGGAAATTTCATGTCAGTTATATTAAACACATTTGAATAATGAGGATAGGAGCTGCATTTATTCGGGTTATCAACACATGGATAAAGCCCAGCTAAAATACTCCAAAGGAAACAAAACTCATCATCATTTTTAACATTCATACAGCTTTTAGTATTAGATACGCGAGGTGGTAGTTTTATATATGTACCTCCTCGCAAAGCACAATACTTATTTAAATTGATTTCTAAATGACTGAGTGATAAAAATGTCCAACCGGACGTAGAGTGTTCAAATTCAGTAAGTTTTCTTTTGATTGTATCAATAGTTTTTATTCTAAATATATCTTTCAATTCATTAATATCAGTTATAATTTCATATTTGGTATTAAATGATTTCAATTGCTTTTCTAGAGTCTTTGGTAATAAATAAAATGCATATAATTCAAATTGTATCTTAAGACATCTGTGTTTTTTTAAATTCATTTCTATAAGTCTATAAATATCAGTTTCATAGTCATATAAAAAATTCTCTGGTATACAATAATTTTTATTTTCAGCTTTCAAACGATAACTTATTACACGATTATTAAATGCTGTATTAATTATATAAATATTGTCAAACTCGCTCATAATCAAAGAATTCAATTTATGTAATTCAGTTTTCAAATGATACTGATATTTATTTCTCATTATTCTTATATCACAATTATCACATTTAACTATTTCATTTTTATTGAGAGGATCTCGGGTAGGGTCTATGCTGATAACTGTAAAGAAAAAAACATTTGCTAAATATAAAAGGTATATTAAATATCAACACATTATAATAATAATATAATATTAAGGAAAATATTATTTACTTTCGCACACCGAGTTAAAGTTACTTAGTCTAGCACACTACATTGATATAAAAGTGTTTAGACATCTTGTTACTGCATGCTAAAATTTGAAGTAAAAATGTTAGGTGTGCCTCGGAATTCCTTCCTGGCCACCAGTACTAGATTGGCAAGATGTTGCCAAAGATCGGTGTCCATGTCCGTCCTAATCTTTAGGCTGGAAACCGAGTGACGCCATCTATTAATAGGCATCACATGCTCGATGTCCGCGGACCTATACACTTTTACCTCAATGTAGTGGCTGCCTTTCTTGTCTGGTAAAACCTGCTTCGACAGGCCGCTTGCCACTCTGTTTATGAATATCGATTGCAAAGGTGGCAGTGTTGGAGTTGGAGTTGGTGATGGCTCAGAGTCATCCTCACCCTCACTATCCGTCCCGAAGAGATCGTGAGATGTGATTTTCACGGGTGTTATCGGTGCGATAGTTGATGATTTTTTCTTGGATCGATGAGGGGTCGGAGTGTGTTTTTTCGACACCCCTTCGTCTCCAGACACCGTCATGTGTGATCTGTTAATAAATTGAGAAATGTTGTTAACATAATGTAAATACCTATGAGTTCTTTTACTCTAAATCAAATATTATAACATTCATGATTCAAAAATACCTATGAGTTCTTTAACTCTAAATCAAATATTATGACATTCATGATTCCAAGAATAAACCTGCAGATACAATAAAAACATGTAATACTCACTTTTTTTCATTTTTCTCTGCGTCGTTTCTTTCGTGGCTGTTTTCTTTCATCCTCTTTGACGCCCGGTGTTCCGCGCCCCGGGAACTCGGTGAATGTAATCTGTGAACAATTGAAAAGCTATAAATATTGACTCAACTACGTTGACGAGTTAATGAAAGAAATAAAAGTGAGGAAAAAAAATAGTTTTAATGTATCTTACCTCTTTGTAGTTTCTTTTTTCTTTTCAACCATTTTCACCTCGTCGTCTGAAGGAGGAAACACCTCATCAAAGAGCTGTGGCATAGATCTAGACCTATAAAAAATTATGAACAAAATTAAAAATATAAGTTTACTTAGGTGAATGAATATATAAATATATTTAAAATAAGAATACTTACATATTGACAGTTGAGAATTCTTCAGAGTTTGTAGTTTGATTGCCTGTATTGCTTTCGCTAATGAAAACCTGTACGGAATCATCTGATTTATATTGAAAGAAAAATTAAAGTGTGCGTAACATATCGACAAGAAACTTGCTTGTGCATAATAGCTGACTTTGTTAAAAATCCATTTTAAGAACACTAATAGATATCGGTAACATCTAATTAGGAAAATCATCTACACTAATATTATAAATAGGAACGTTTTGATTTTTTTGTTTGTTTGTAATAATAATGTATGTACTTAAACAATACTGAATCGATTTTAAAAATTCCTTCACCTGTCGAAAGCTAACAGCACGTGACATAGACCGATATTCACGCTGGTCCGCAGATTTAGATCGACGCTTTCGCGGATGAATCCACGGGCATAACTAGTAATTCACAGTCGTGAAATTATATCAATTTTTACTAATGGTTTTACAGTTTTTGCCATGAGGATTTGGTTGCACTAAATATGAATTTGAACATGCTTTGAAAAATAGTTTTTGAGTAGGTATCGATTAATTTATTATGAGGTATTCAAGTAAATCATAGTACCTAATAATTTACCTGCCTGTCTGTTTATTTTCATTCTTACTAACCGTGAGGTGTAATAAATGGAATAAGACCTAAGTGAAAGTAGACATCAATCAGGAATACTTTATTTCTGAAGTCGGTTAATAAATAAGAATAAAGAGTTTAGGTGTTTAATGAGGAAGTGCGAAGCAGACCACACAGCGCGCGACGTAGCCGTATAAGGATGTGTGAGCATTGTATTACAAAACTTATTCTTGCATTGACTAAATAATTTCATGTTCGATTATGAACTTTATAAACGATATATGTGAGGTATAAATAAAATATAATTATCAAGTAAATCCTCAAACAAAAACAGAATTTACGAGCGACTACACTTATTGTTCAATGATGTCCGTGAGTAATTAATCAATAATCTTAATATAATATTCTTAACTTAGTATCTATTCAATTTTAACCTTTTTTATCTTACTGTATATTTTTAATTTCAGGATAGCGAGAGTGATTTATTCAACTTCCTTCCTAACGATGTACGAGGCTCATCTATGGATATGCGTAATACTGGAACACTGAATCTTGTTGGCCCCAGCAGTAAAAAACAGAAAACGGACTTAACTACATTTTCTTATATAAAAAAACCTAAACGGGGTGTGAAAGTAATTAGAATTGAAATATACGATGCTGCTCAATTCCTTGATGTTGCCGGTTCAATTTGTACGTGTGATGCGGAATTATGTGTACAGCATGTCGTGAAAAATATTTTACTCGATGACATTTATAAATCAGTTAAAGAAATTGCGGAAAAAATTTCGTCCACTATATATATATATAAACGAATCGTTGAAACTGTAACCTGTTTAAATAAGTTGTATTCTTATTAAAAAAAATATGTTAACTGAATCATGTTTTTAATTTTCAACCTCTATAAGTTAAGACTAAAATTATTTTTTAAATAATGATGATAGTAAACTGTTCTCGTTTAATAATATAATAATAATTTATTTATTCATATCCAGACATATACACATCACTAGAATTACAAACTTATAAAGTACATAGTTTTTTAAAAATAACATCCTAGTAAAATTAAGTAGTATTTAGGTGAATAGAGACTTCAATTCATCTGAAAATGAGATTCATAGCAGGTAGAAGGTATTTTATCACAACGAAGAGTAGATAATATATGAAATCTGAATTGGTAGATCGTAGCACCGTTGAACGCAGTCGAGTCGCTGTGTGAGCATGAAAATTCGAAAATTATTGGCTAGATTAAATGATTGATTAGATAGTATTATGTAATGTTTGAATAAGTCATAGTACTGGTGAATGTTTTAGATGAACAGATTGAATAGATGGTATGATGTTGTGATTAAATAGATGGTATGAATGAATAGATAATATACAGAACCCCCATATATACACTACTAACGTGAGCTTCGTCGACGGGAATTCGTTGTTCCAGGACTTCAAGTGCCGTGTTCGAGTAAGTTATCCGCGTCGTTCTCAACCGCCCTACTGCGTGTAGGGTGGTTTTAGGAAGTTAGTCATCGTTGTTAGGTTCATATATTGTCCCTCCCCAACCCCTCCGCAATGGCTTCCCTAAGCTCTGATGAGATTAGGAAGAAGTTAGTTGATAGTACCGGTGCTGAAGGCATACATATAAATGCTGACAAGTTCCGTTTCCTTGATTCTCTTATCCCGCATATCATGGCGTTAATTCCACCAATGGCCCCTCAGACCACCCCAGTCCCCCAGACCCCTCAGGTCTTAGGCCCTCCCGCGTGTCCCCTTCCTCCAGTGACATGGAGTGCGAAGAAAACGCCCCTCCGCGCCGCAAGCGCGCACCCGCGACCGAGTCAACCTCGGATGCCACCCCAACTGGCCCTGATGAGCCTCCCTCTTTCACCCTTGTTAAGAAGCGCTCTAAGAAGCGCTCGAAACAAGACCCGGTGCCCTCGGCGCCCGTCCCTACACCCCCTGCGGCGTCTTCAACGCCAGCTGCCCCAGTGTCTTCAACACCCGCTCCGGCCCCGACTTCTGTCAAGGCCAAGGTCCCACCACCCGTTTTCCTTCGGGAAAAGGGTAAATGGACTGAGGTCTCGACATTGTGCAATGAGCACAAGATCCTTTACACCCGAGCGGTAAACTCGGGTGAATCTATTAAAATCACTGTCTCGTCGATAGACGGTTTCCGAGCTTTGACTAAGCTCCTCACCGATAAGCAATATGCTTATCACACTTATGCTCTGTCAGAAGAGCGTAAGATCAGAGCGGTACTCAGGGGAATCCCGTTCGAATTATCGAACGAGGCCATCCTGGAGGATCTGCAGTCCCAAGGCTTCCCGGCACTCGCGGTGCATAAAATGCACAGCAAGTACGGGAGGCAACACCCTCTCGCTTTGGTGGTTCTCGCCAACGTCCCCAAGTCCAGAGAAATCCTGAAAGGGGTTAGCTCTATTTGCGGCCTCTCTGGGATCTCAATCGAGGCGCCTCATCGCCGCGGTCATCCCGGCCAGTGCCATCGGTGCCAATTGTACGGGCACGCGGCAGCCAACTGCCGCGCACCGCCCAGGTGCGTCAAGTGCCTGGTCCCGCACTTCACTAAGGAGTGCAATCGCACTCCTGAAACTCCCTCTCCTCCCGATTGCGTGCTTTGTGGCCAGTCCGGCCACACCGCAAATTACAAGGGCTGCCCTCGTGCACCCCGTTGTATGCGCTCCAATTTCAAAAGGGCGGCGCCCAAACAGGCCCCGCGCCTTTCTCAAGAAAACTTTCCGCCGCTGCGTAGCCGGGTTCCTCCGCCTTCTAAGCCTGCACAGCCCAGGCCTGCCCCAGAAAACTGGAGGCAGCGCCCCACATCGAATCCCATCCCGGCTCCTCGCCCACACAAACCCACTCCTCAATCGTCCGTAGCAGACGATATGCGTATCGCCTGCGACGCTATTAAAAATGTCGATGTTAGTGAAATCGCAGTCTTAGCCCGTAAACTTAGGGCTTCACGTACTCCGACAGAGCGTTTGCTAGCTCTGGCGGAGCATAGTTCCCTTCTCAATTCATTGTAGGTTCATTTAAATGAATTGATCCCTAAATCATGCTTCGGCCGACCTCTGCCCAGCCCCGGCTTCACCGGAGGCTGCCCAGAACGGCCACCAACTCATGTCCCTTTGAGCACCTTCAGTGCAACTTTCACTACAGGCGGAAGACCCGCTAGCGGGTCTCCGCCAGCGCGCCCAACTTCCCGACGGGTGTCGCTTCCGATGAAGGCTAAAGGTATACGCTTACCACAGCCAACAGGTGGTTTTTAGTGGGTAGGTGCCATTCTGGTGAGTCCCACATAACCCCCCGCAGAGGAATTTACCTGCGGGCGGGTATGCATGACGCATCTTCCACCTCCCGTGAGGGTGCCTCGGCAGCAAATAAAAAAAAAAAAAAAAAACCGTCGGAGTTGGGCCTGTCGTTACGAATAAACGCGTACTTAGGTATAGCGAATCCCCTGGAGCGGTTTGGAGTAAGCCATGTCTCCTGGAGAAGGAATAAGTCAGGTTCTTTGTTCTGAAGGAACAGTTTAATCTCGGGAAGGTTGGTGTTAAGGCTACGAGCGTTAAAAGATACTAGGGATAAGCCCTTGGGTTTAATACGACTGGACGCGGGATTCCCGGGTCTAGACATTATAATTTACTTATTTACGATTTTATACAAAAATAAAAAAATTTATAACGAACTTAGAAGCGAGTGATGCTCGGCTAACGCAAATAAACGCTCTTGAGGAGAGCGGGCGGCTCGCAGTTTGCGTGCGAGAACAGAAATTTCCGTAATGTCGACGTTTTGAATGACGTCGAACACGGTCTTCATGTCCTCAGCCAGCGTCGACTGAGGTGAAGATGACAAAGCAGGACGTGGCCCTACGGAAGCTACGGGAGCTGGGATGGGTCGGGAAGGTGCAGGCGGGACAGCCGGACGCTGCCTCCAAGACGGAGCCGGAGTGGGCGTCGGCTGAACGGGCTTTGCTTCCGGGGGACCCCGGTTGCGCAGCGGCGGGAAGTTAGCGGGAGTGAGCGGCGGCGCCGGTTTAGGCGCGACCCTCTTGGCGGTGGAGCGCGGAGCGCGCGGGCAACCCCTGTAGTTAGCTGTGTGACCGGACTGGCCGCACAGCACACAGGCAGGGGGGGAAGTGGATTTGGGAGAGCGCGTGCACTCCTTAGTGATGTGAACATCCAGGCACTTAACGCACCTAGGGGGAGCTGAGCAGTTAGCCGCTGCGTGGCCATAGAGCTGGCAGCGGTGGCACTGCCCAGGGTGACCGCGGGGGTTGGGACCCTCGACGGAGATATTCAAGAGTCCGCAAATTGTGCGAGCCTCTCTGAAGATCTCCTTCGAGTTGGGAGTATTGAATAGGATAACTAATGCTAAAAGAAAACGCCTACCGCGGTTGGAGTGCATCTTGTGCACTGCTTTGGCCGGGAAACCCTGGGACTTAAGGTCCTCGAGGATTTCTTCATTCGCGAGCTCGAACGGGACGCCCCGTAGTACTGCGCGGATCTTACGCTCCTCCGGGAGGGCGTAGGTGTGATACGCGATTTGTTTTAAAGAAAGTAACCTGGTGAACGCGCGGAAGTCGTCGACGGTCGCGACCTGAATTTTAATTGTATTGCCAGCGTTGGCGGCTTTTAAGTAATTAATTTTGTGCTCCTTGCACAAGTTAGAAACCGTGGTCCAGCGCGCTTTTTCACGCAGGAAGACGGGTGGAGGGAGCTGAGGTTTCGGCGGGACGGGAGCGCAGCGCGTCGCTGGCTTCAATGGGACCGACGGAGACGCGGTCACTTCGAGTGACATGAGCGGCGCGGGGGTGGGTGTAGAAGACACCGGGGCTGGCTCGGGTGTTGAAGACACCGCGGCTTTTTTCGAACGCTTCTTAGAGCGTTTTGTAACTAATTGGAACGCGGGCTCAGGAGAGCCGGTTAAGGTGGCGGCGACCGACGAAGCTTCGGACGCGGCGGAGTCTGAATCGCTCCCGGGAGCGGTACGCTTCCTACGAGATGATCGCGAGGATGAGACCGACGCGCAATCCATATCGGATGGAACGGGAGACGCGGGAGAGCTATAGACCTGAGGGGTCTGGGCGTTGGAGGCCTGAGGGGCTGAGGTTGCGGCCTGAGGGGCCGGGGACGCGATTGATGCCTGCAAGGCCTGCGTTAGGATGTCTTTCGGGATGGAGACGCCTGCCGCAGCAAGCGCCTGGGTGAACGCGTTCGCGAAGTTAATAACGCTTAGCGAATCCATTAGGGAGGGTTGGGACAAATATAAGTATAAAATAAGTATGTCACAGGATGCCTAGTTCCTAAAAACCTAGCGAACCCTAACGGCTAACCTCCCTACCAGCGGTAGGGGGGCTGGGGAGAATAACTTAAAACTAACCGTAGTACGCCGAAGGCCGCTACCTAGAAACCTAAAAAAGGGTACGCAGGTAAAGAGTTAACCGCGTTAGGGTCAACCTTTACCGACAGAAAGGACAAATACACACGAAAACACACAGATATGATAAAAATAAATATGAAAGTAGGAGAAAAGAAAAAATAAATAAAATAGAGAAATAAAATAAAAATAAAAGGACTTGTTCAGTACAAATTCGTTGTCACCGTTAAGTATCCTTTGTACTGAGACCAGACTACTTACACTGGGCACAACACTGCACTCAGCACAAGCACAACACAACTTAGCACAGCACTTTGAAGACTAAGGGGCTTAGTCGCAAAGAAAAATCGCACATCGATAGCACTCAGAGGGAGTAGAAAAACCTTGAAAACCGTAGTACGGAACCAACACGCTAAACTGTGACGTCAGTAGACTGAGCGCCACGGAATATCGGGAAGGGACCGATCAACGGAGAACTGGGTCTTGCACGTCCGCACCGCGTGGCGATCGGAGCGAGAATGTTCGTTCGGTAGACCACTGCCCACGGCGAGTCATATATAATATTCTAATCGCTTAATTAGAGTTGATATTGCGATGTAGAACATGCGTTGTGATTGGTCGGCTGAGTAGCGCGTCACCGCTACAATCCTATCACTGAGAAATGTTTTTTTCCCGATAGCCATGAATCAAATGTAATCCTGCGTATTGATATTCATGGCGTTACAGTTTTTCTTTAGCGAGCAATTTTTAATATGTGGTTGTTAATTTACTAACAGTACGGCCGAAAAATATTGCATTACCTACTTATACATATGTAGGTATGTGATTCTGAATTAAATTGTTATTAATAGATATTTTGACTATAGTTTTGGTTCTGAAAAGAACATCATAGCATAGCAGGTTCGAGTCTGGCCGGGGCATTCATTTGTGTGATGAACATGATTGTTAGTTCTCGGGTTGGTTTTTGATATTTATATATGTATTTTTATTCTAGGTTTCGCCCCAGTTCGGTGTATGGTCATTCATAACACAAGCTCTGCTTACTTTGGGGCCATACATTTATACATTTATATTCATACATACATACATTTATATTCCTTTTGTGTTAATATTAAACAATGTAATAAACTAAAGGTTCCTAGCCAGTAATTTCTAACAACGACTTTCCTAACAGTATTTGCAAATACCCCAAACATTCTACCATGATATTTACACCACTACTATATTACTCTTTAAATCCAATACTAGATAATAAAAGGGTTATCTTCGCACATAATTTCTAATTGAACGTGTCACTGCGCATTTCGGCAAATCCCCGTTTATTCGTAAATTGGGGGTGGAAAGATTAATGCGAACGATGTCTGGCTGAAATCAAGGGATGAAAATGCAGGAAGTTATATGGGGATAGTTTATAATTGGAAGTTATTGTTGGATTTAGTTGTTTCTAAAAAGTTATAGGTGTTATTTCGATGAGCTAGAATAGGCCTTAAGTTATTTAATGTAATATTTTTTATTACCTTCCTTATTGTTCGCCACATTTTCGCCCCAACATTTTGTGGTTACGGAATTATTTTAGTAAAAAAAATTTGCCCACGATTTTTATTTTTTTGTCGAGTTCAGATTCAATTAGGTTTTTTCATTTTACTTTGATTATTTATAAATTCATGCTGGCTCAGCGAACAGAAAGTAGTTATCACGCATATAAAATATCGACATATTGGTTATGGTCATGGCCTTTTTTGTTAAAAATATGTAGTGCCTGTCAACTATGATTCATTCTTGTATTACAATTCATATTCTCGTCCTTGCTCATATAGGTACTCATCAGTGTCAGACAAAGTCTGGAGCGTATAATGTAAAACGTGGCATGTGCTTAGTAGGTTAGGTTTAAATATCAGTAGTTTTCTTTTTGTTTCTATTCCTATTATTAAAATAAATTTATGTTCGGCCCAGTATTTTGAATTTATTTTTTTCTAAATAATAACACTGTTTTAAAAAGTCATTTCCAACGTTTAATCCAAGCATATTGAGAAAATATCAAATGTTTTCCCATATAATCCCGAACAAATTTTAAAATTCGAACTTTCCACAAAAGATCCTTGACCTCCTTGGTTGTCACTCCGAACGTTTAGGAAAAACGATGACGCGCCAAATGAGAACCCCGAACATCAGGCACTTTTATTAAGAGTCTTTTCAGATTTCATAAAAAGAACTTGAGTAATATACCCTTATATGAAAACCCGGTTGTATGAATAGAAAGTATTATTTTGGGTTCAATTTTTGTTCTTTGGTGCGGTATATTTTGCATTGAAGTGTATTTTTTTAAATAATTTATTAATACCTAAAACTCGCAATTGAATATCATCTTAGAGAGTAAATGCATGTAAATGCATATAATTGTGCTCAAAGCTATCATTAATGGAAGATATTATATATATTGTTGTTAATTGGTTTATTGTTTAACAATGCAGTATTTTTTTTTAACCCGCCTAAGCGGCACCCTCACGGGAGGGAGGTGGAAGATGCGTCATGCATACCGCCGCAGGCAACCGACTTCCGCGACGGTGATGTGGGACTCACCACCTTGCCGGGTGTAGCATGGGAATGCTGTCAGCCTTCATCGGAGCGACACCCGGGTAGGGAGGTAGGTGCGCAAGCAGGGACACGCTAGAGGGTCACCCGCTGAGAATAAAAATCACATAAGGCGCAAGTGACAGTTTGGATAATGGTTATTCGGCCTGGGCAGCCTTAAGCTGGTCCAGATTCGCCGAGAGCTGATCGGGGGGATCCGAGAGTACATTTCTCGGTCTACGGGCTTTGAACCTCGACGGCATGGACGGAGCAATGTATGTTACTGACTCGCGAATCAGGGGGTTAGGATGCTCTTCGGATCGCTTGAAAAAAGCGGTAGGTACTGGGAACTGTAGGTAAATCGAGATCCCTGTGCAGGTCTGCGTTTCGCACGTACCACGGAGCATCCGTGGCCCTACGGCAGAAGAGATTCTGGACTACCTGCAGCTTATACAAATAGGAGGGTTTGGTATGTGCAATGATTGGGGCGGCATACGTCATGACTGGTCTGACGCAAACCTTAAAAAGCGTTCGCTTGTTCCTAATAGACATTTTACTGAGCCTGCCTAACATACTGTTTAGGCGGCCCATGTACATACGGGCGAGTTTGGTAACTCTGAGTATGTGAGGTCGGAATGAAAGGGTACTATCGAGTGTTACGCCTAGGTATTTGGTGGTTTGAGCCTACGGGATGGGCGTACCTAGCATTCGGATATGGGGGTCGCAGGGGCGACGGCGTTTATGATCGAAGCGCATCGCAGAGCTTTTCTCTGGATTCACATCGATTTGCCATTTTTTTAACCAAGCTCCGAAGTCGTTTTAGACCTTCTGGAGTTTGGTGATGAGGGAGTCGACGTACAAGCCCTTGACAGGCGGTATCATCGGCAAAGAGGGAGAGTTGAACACCTTTTGACGGGATAGGTTGACATTGGTGTATGTGGTGTACAAGAGAGGGGCGAGTATCGAGCCCTGAGGGACGCCCGCTTTGAGGGGGCGGGGGGTGGAGAGCGTACCTTCGTGTCTAAAACGAAAGGTGCGATCTTTAAGGTAGGAGCCGACTAGTTTGACTAGTCGGTTGGGCAAGCCTTTGTTGTACAGCTTGTAAATGAGGCCCACGTGCCAGACTTTGTCGAAAGCCTTGGCTACGTCAAAGAAAACTGCGACTGTTTTAAGTCGTCTAGGGTGGAAGCCGTCGAGTATGTACTCGACGATTCGATGGACTTGCTGAGGGCACGAGTGCTTGGCTCCAAAGCCGAACCGGTGGGGGATAATGAGAGGGTCACCGTCCGCTGGGAACAGGTGGTCCTTCATTCGAGCGAGTATGACTATCTCGAGAAGTTTACCCATGGCCTTGAGTAGGCTAATGGGTCTGTAAATAGCCATGATATTCAAAGGTTTACCCGGCTTGGGAATGCCTATGACTGTAGCTTCTTTCCAAGCTTTTGGAAATCCAGGCATTGAAGATAATTGCAAGCAAGGCCGAGGCAGCTGCTTAAGTGCGTGATTGGAAATTCGATCCGCCCCTTCTTGGATTTCTGTCTTCTGATGAGGAAAATAATCTCATCGACACTGAAATGGGGTCGGCGGTGACTGGACGGGAGTATTTGCGAAGGACTTCGTCTTCTACCACCTGAATGTGCGTAGGGTCTGTGGGTTCGGTACTCGGGGAGCATTGTGAAGCAATGCTGTCGGCGAAGCATTCAGCTTTCTCGTCGTCTTCGAAGGCGATAGTGCCACCGGGGCGAGACAACGGAGGGGTGTAAGTTCGGGCGTCTAGTCGGAAGGCTTTTGCCATCCTATAGTACGCCACGTGGGACGGAGAGATATTAATCATGAGATCGTTCCTATGAACGTCTTTGTATTCCGCGATGGTGGATTTGACCTTATGTTGTAGCTGGTTAGCGGCTAGCCTGTAGGCGGGTGTGGGGTAACACCTGCCTCTGCGGAGAGCGGCGTTTTTAGCTTTGATTAGGTTGCTAATGTCCAAGGGAAGCTTGGGCTTGCCATGTTTAGCAACCTTTTCATTCTCACTGATGGCCGAGTTAATGGCGGCAGTGAGCGAATCGACTAACGAGTCGATTTTATCCGTGCTATCGAGATAGTCGGATGAAATCGCGAGGGGGCAAATTCAAATTCAAATTCAAATATTTATTTCTCAACATTGACAATTACTTGTTCTTATTGACGTCAAATAAAACATGATTCTACCACCAGTTCGAAAAAAAAACCTTCGTGAAGAAGAACTGGCAAGAAACTTCACGGGTATATTTTTTTTTTCAAAATAAATTTACAGAGTCTCTTTATGTCTATACAAAATTATTCTTTTCTGCATCTGTTAGCTCGGCAAGTCTCCCTCCCCCCAAGTATCCAAACGACGAACACCCTCAAACGGCACCCGTTCACGAGTTAACGCGGGATCCAGCCATCGCCCTCCTCAACCATATTAGAGGGAAGTGAGCGACCCGTCACCCGACGCTACCATAAGAAGACGTTCTTACCGTACTTTAGTGACAATGACGCTTTAGATATTCATCGGGACGAAGAACTCATCGCACAAACAGACACATTACACATGCTTTGTTACAAATACTAGTACAATCCTGTTAATGAGGGGATTATACCCAAGGGCTTTTATCATCCAAATAATCGGATATTTTATAATATGCTCTAGCACACAACTTCTCCTTTATAGTTTCTTTGAATTTGTCAATAGGAAGACCTTGGATATCCTCAGGAACCTTATTATAAAAGCCAATACATTGACCCATGAATGAGTTAGTGACTTTATGAAGCCTGCTATTATGAGCTGCCAGCATATTTCTTCCTCTTGTGTTAACATTGTGCAGATCTTTTTTTCTTTTGAACAAGGTTATGTTCTTTTTAACATACATTAAATTTTCTAAAATATATTGTGAATGGAAGGTAAGAATATTTATTTCCTTAAATTTACTTCTAAGTGACACCCTTGGACCGAGCTGATAGATTGCGCGAACAGCCCTTTTCTGCAGAATAAATATAGCATCGATGTCGGCAGCACTCTCCCACAGCAGAATACCATATGTCATGAGGCTGTGGAAGTAACCAAAATAGACTAATCGAGCAGTTGTTTCATTTGAAATTTGTCTAATTTTTTTAACAGCATATGCGGCAGAGCCAATCCTTTTCGCTAAACCATCAACATGCGGTCCCCACTGCAGTTTGGCGTCTAAGGTTATGCCCAGAAATACAGTTGAGTTTACAGGAGTCAGTTCCTGGCTCTTAACTACAATGTTTGTGTTTACCCGTTTGACATTTGGCAATGTAAATTTAACACATTTCGTTTTTTTTTTTTCATTGAGGAGCAAATTATTAGCTGAGAACCACTGCTCTGTGTTGGAGATGCATTTGTTCACCGCTCGATTGTCAATTTCTTGTCTTTTGATTTTAAACAAGAAGGAAGTATCGTCAGCAAACAATATGACCTCGCATTGATTCTTAACGACCGATGGCAGATCATTAATATAAACTAAAAATAGGAAAGGACCAAGAACTGAGCCCTGGGGCACACCCATTGTCACTGCCAATCCTGATGATTTTTCTCCATTTATTGCAACTTTCTGTTTTCTATTAGAAATATATGATTTAATCAAGGCAAGCGCTCGGTTTTTAATGCCGTAATGGTGCAGTTTCATGAGTAGAGTAGTATGATCCACACAGTCGAACGCCTTGGACAAGTCACAAAAGACACCAATAGCATCACACGACTCCTCCCAGGCGCTGAATACGTGTTTTATGAGCTCAACACCGGCATCGGTTGTTGAGCGACCCCGCGTGAAACCAAACTGCTTAAAATTCATTAAACTATTACCGTAAAAATGAGAAAGTAATTGATTTAAAATTAATTTTTCAAAAATCTTACTGAGCGTTGGTAGTATAGATATAGGTCTAAAATTATTAGGGTCAGACATACTACCTGCTTTGAATATTGGAATGACCTTACTCAATTTCATTAAATCAGGAAAAACACCATTATCAACACAGTCATTAAATATACTGGCTAAGTATGGGGCTATACCATCAATGACAGATTCAATAATTTTAACAGAAATCCCATCTAAATCGGCAGTATTTTTTACTTTAATGCTTTTTAATGCATTTAAAACTTGTGGAACAGTAACATGTTTAAAAATAAAATCAATATTGCATGAATTTACATTTTCCGTTAGCAGTGACTGTGCAAAAGTGGAACATGAATTAATACTCGAAGTAGTTGACACAGGGATGGCAGTAAAAAAACTTTCAAATGCTTCAGCAACTTCTTTGTCAGTTGACAACACTTTATCATTAATTTTTAAATTATATTTGGTGTGTGGTTCTTTTGCTTTCCCAGTTTCCTGATTAATTATATTCCATGCAGTTTTTGAAATGTTAGTACTATATTTAATTTTATTATTAATGTAATTAGATTTAGCTACACTGCAAACTTGTTTAAATAATTTTGAATACTTTTTAACATATTCATAAAATGTCTTATTATGATTATAAGTTCTGGGGCCTGTCTGGGGGCAGTCTGGGGCTTCCAAGGCCAAAGAAAGGGTGTGCTTGAAACCTTCCCAATTGGTATAGGATTTCGGAGCAGGAGGGTCGTTTTGGGGTCCTAGTATTAGAGACACCGGGCGGTGGTCTGAGCCTAAGTCGTCTAGACGCTGTATGATCCTAAGTTCGAGATTGATACCTTTGACTATGGCAAAGTCAAGGATATCAGGGGAATGAAGCTGGTTATCCGGGTTATGATTGGGTGTGACGGGAAAAATTACGTCAAAATCGAGTGACTTCGTGATGTCTAGTAGTTTAACACCTGTGGCGTTCGTTGACAAGCATGTCCAGTCGGTATGTTTGCAATTGAAATCGCCGAACATAATGACGGATTGCCCTAGTTCGAGTAAGGCCTCGAAGTCACTACGAAGGGGCGGTGTTATACTAGGTATGTAGACCGAGGCTATGATTATGGTCCTATGACCTATCATAGACAGCTTACACACAGTGGCCTCCATGTTGGTGAGTGGGGGCGTGGGAATAGGTGAACAGTGAACACTCCTTTTGTAGTATATGGCAGTGGCACCTCGTTGGACGAGTACGGGCCTGTCATCACGCACAAGAAAGTATTTGGGAAAAGAGAGGTTTTAAAAATGTCTCTTGAACAAGGATTAACTACGGCTCGATGTTTTTAATGAACAGTTTGAGCTGAGGAAGTTGGTTGATTAGACCCCGGGTATTAAACGAAATCAGGGATAAGCCCCTGGGTTTTATCCGACCAGTCAGGGTGCTAGGTTGGGAATTCATTATAGTTTGATTTATAATGATTCGATGAGAGATTTGTACTCGACGAGTACCATAAAACGGTCTCTGGATGAGCGGGCAGCGCGCAGTTTGCTTGCGCACTGGGAAACTTGCGATATATCGACACCTTGGATGGTGTCGAATATCAATTTGAGGTCCTCAGCCATTGAAGGCTGAGGCGAAGATTGTGGGCCTGCTGATGTGGCAGGGCGGGTGGGTGCAGCCGGGCGCTGTCTCCAGGCGAGCACTTGAGTGGGTGTGGGCTGGGCGGGCTTTGCTACCGGGGGAACCTGGTGGCGCAGTGGCGGGAAAGTCATAGTATTAATAAGGGGCGGGGCCTGTCTGGTTGCCGCCCTCTTATTAGTATGTCGGATGGTATGGGGTGCGCGGGGGCAGCCCCTGTAGTTTGCTTTATGGCCGGACTGGCCACACAGTACACAAGCGGGAGGAGAGGTCTATTAGTGATGTGCGGCTCCAGGCACTTAACGCAGCTTGGGCTCGCGGAACAGTTGGCCGCCGCATGCCCGTACAGTTAGCAGCGGTGGCACTGCCGGGGTGGCCACGGCGATGCGGCATCTCGACCGAGATGCCGGAGAGGCCGCAGATAGTGCGGCCCTCTTAAGAATTCGCGGGATCTTGGCGTGATGGTCAGAATGACCAAAGCCAGAGGGAATCGACGGCCGTTTTTGCTGTGCATCTTGTGCACAGCCTCGGCGGGGAAGCCTTGGGACTTAATGTCCTCAAGTATGACGTCATTGGGAATCTCATCGGAGACTCCCCTGAGAACGGCCTTTACCTTACACTCTTCAGTGAGAGCGTAGGTGTGGTAGGGGAATTTTTTAAGGGTTAGGAGCCTCGTTAGGGCCCTAAAGTCCTCTATAGTGGGGACTGAGATTTTAACGGACTCGGAGAGGTTCGTCGCCGAAGTATCTTATTCTCAGAGCATAAGCTCGAGACAAGCCATTTGGCCTTTTCCCGTAGGAACATGGGGGGAGCGGTCTTCGCTTTCGCGAGGACCGGGGAGCTGGATGGGTGGCTGCGTCGGCTTGGCTGGCGGAAAGTGTCACTTTCAGTGACATAAGGGAGGGGACGGGCGTCTGGGTCGCCAGGTAGATGGTTTGAGCCGGAGACACCGCCCTGGAGGCGGATGTCGGTGACACCGGGGCTTTCCTAATCCGCTTGGAGCGGCGCTCCACCAGCGTTAAGCTGGCAGCGGATGGCTCAGGGGAGCCGGTAAGGGTCACCGCTTGGGAATCGGCGCTGCTGCTCGAGGCAGTGCGCTTGGGATGCCAAGAGGCAGAGTTCGCGGACGTTGCCGACGAGGTATTACAATCCGTAGTCTCGCACTCCATTTCACTGGAAGCGGAGGAAATGGGGGCGCTGTGAATCAGCGGGGCCTGAGGGGCCTGTTGAGGTGCCTGAGGGGCGGGGAGGCTTGTAGCAGAGACTAAAAAGTCGGCTATGATTGGGGAGAATTGAATCCCTTGGGAAGCAAGGGACTCGATGAATCAAGTCAAAAACCTAACTAAGCCTGCCTACCTGCGGTAGGGGGGATAGGGACGGCCGCAGCGGTGCCCCTAATTTGGACAGCGCTGATTTCGTCACCCTCGGTAAGGCCCAGTGCACTGGGATCGGGACTTCCGGTTTCTTACGGCCTGAAGGGCCAATAAAGCGCACCGAGGCAACGCTAAACTGGTCTCGTTGGCACCATTAGCCTATCCACCAGTTCACGAAGTCTTGATTTTGGCGAACTTACACACTTGCAGGACCTGGAACGTTGAAGCCCGTCGACGTAGCTCTCGTTCGTTAAATTCGAAGTACGGTTAACGAAACGCCAATCGCCGTGAAAACGGCGTTATGAACTTTGACACGGAAACAACCAGTGAAATTTGAGTGCGAGTCCGCACGCAAACAGTCTGCCAACGATGCAGTGCCGGCAGTAGGTTTAAGTTTAGATTTCCTTTGTTCGAGGTAAATGTTTGTTTTTCGTAGATGTATGGATGTCATTTTATTAGTTGTTTAAGGGAAATTATAAGTCAAGCCATAGATTTCTTTATTAGCCACGTGATCAAATTACTAATTTTATAACTTAGCCACGAGAAAATGAGATAGCCTGATGAGATAGTTAAATTAAAGTTAGGTTAATGTTAGGCTGCATTTATCGCATGCGCGAGCCGAGTGAGCGAAGCGAGCGTGATGCCGGAGCACCCGGCGAAGCGCCATAATCGAAATTTGATGATAAATAAAAATTTTATAGCAAAAACACCATGTAACAACATATTTTTTGTAGCTAAGATAGTATCGTTAAGACGCTCGTAAATTGTGGCTGACTTATGCCCGTCTGCAGTAAACTTTGACAGCGCCTAAGTTGATACTTAAGTCTCTACGACGTGCTTAGCAAAGAGAATTGCGTTGCACTAAACTTAAGTCAATGCCTTAATGCTTAAGACATTCCTAACTTAGGACACCGATTTCCCATGTCGTAACATTAAGCAAGAACTTAAGCACACGTCGTTCAAAAAGTTATGCGAGTACACTTAGAAAAGCTTTACGTTTATTACATTAATATTTTTCCAAGGAGTCACCTTTTAGAAAAAAAATATGAAACATTATATCTCCAACGCGAAAATTCCTTTCTCCTTCAGTGTTCGTTGGTATATTGAAAAACCTGAGCTACACAAGTTCCCACAATACTCTATACTATTCTCATTAATTTTCGAACGGCCCTAAATTGTATGTTGTAAATATTGACATTTTCGTTCATTGATTTAAGATTGAAATAAATAACCTCGCATTATGCACTAGCAGCTGCATTATGTATTGATATAATAAATATATCTAATTCAATATAAATAATTTTTACGTTTTGTTTGAACTTTTGATTGAAGGGATATTCAGTTAAATAAACCGTCAGACAGGACAAGTGACAAAGAAAATCAAATCATACATCAAAATCAAAGACAAAATGGACTTTTTCGTTCTTTCGTTCGCTTTGTTAGGCAAAGATCGTTCTAGGAGTCACTTAACGTAAGCTGGTTAGTGCAGAGCAACGCAGAGTAAGTCGATGCTTATGTGTGACTCAGTTTAGGCGCTACCTAACAAGTCCATGCTTTGTAGAGTTTAGTGCAGACGGGCATTAGTAATTTAGAAGGCAATGTAGATATTTAAAGGCGAATAATGCTATTAGAAAGAAGTCTGTTTAATTAGCACCCATTATTTAATACTATGGTAACGAGATAGGTATGGATAAGTACTTAAATTATCATACGGAAACGTAGATTAAAATAGTACTTAATAAAATCTTCTTGTTCTTAATCGCGTAAATTATTTCACCAATGTGCATTTTATATGCATTAAGCTTATGTGTGCATGTTTGTGTGTGTGTTTTTGTACATAGTAAACAACTACATTTAAACAAGGGCTCCTTAAGTTACCTATAGTTACGAAAAAAATACAGAGACTTAGAAACGAATACGTGAAACCAATCAATACTACCCACTGATAAATATTATAGTCATAAAAATAACCACCAATAGCCCCTCGTATCGGGAATAAATACCTAATTCTGAAACCGCTATTAAATTATTGCGGCTATCTCGTAAACCTACATCGCTACCGTGCGATACAATATTTATTTTTATGAAGTCTCGGTTACGCACTGTGATGGAAAACTGATGTGGTTTTCTGAAAATTGTTAAACACGTCCAACGTCAACAAATGTCGTGGTAGTCCATGATTATGTAATAAATTAGATATCCTTTAATATAAATAATTTACGAAGCAATTTGCAAACTATATTTTCGTTTCATAATTCACCTAATTCATACAGAACAGATGTAGACAAATTATTTTTATGATATTATGGGCAATAACAAAACGATTAGACTAAATATATTATTTTTGTTTTGAAACTATATAAGCCTGCAGAGAATTTGTTGCCTTACTACTTAAAGCTACTATATAGACTATAATATAGACCCGAATGAATTCAAGGTTATTAAATAAATTTTAATAACCTAAAATTAATTAAATAACCTTAATTAAAAGAAATTAAGGTGTAATAAATTGTTCAGGTTCTCCATCATCTCCAAAAGCTTTTCAGTGCTTTAGTGACTATACAGCTGCAGGCCGTCAGCGTAAATTGATATGTTCAATTTAATTGGAGGGTTATCCCTCAATATTTTTTTAAACCGACAGGAGGTTTCGTGGGGAAGCTCGTGCATTTTTGCCACTCAGCCTTCATCTGAGCGACGGCCAATTGGAGAAAGAGGCCGCGCCAGCGGGGCCCATAAGGGGTCACCTACTGGGATTTACATAGCACTGAAGGTGCTCAAAGCACTGAAGGTGAATACATAGCACTGAAGGTGCTCAAAATGAAAAGTAACTAATTAAAAACATTAAAACTGAAAAACTAAATTGCATTAATTCGGATTTACGTTAGAATTAGAATTTGCGGCCTGAAGGGCCTCGAGATCTAAAGTTAATTGCATCGGTTCGCCAGTGTGCGCGTTTCTCGGTCTAGCGACTTTGAATTTCGTATATAAGACAGGAGCAGTATATGAGACTGAATCTCGAACAAGATGCTTGGGATGGGTTTCGGCGCGTTTGAAGAACGATTCTGAGAGTGTTTTGAGGTGCTGTTGCACTGTAGGTAGTTCAAGATCTCTGTGCAGGTCCGCGTTACGCACGTACCAAGGTGCGTTTGTGGCCCTGCGGCAGAAGAGATTTTGAACTACCTGCAGTGTGTGCAGGACGGGGGGTTGGGCGTGGGCAAAGACTGGCGAGGCATTTATAAGGTCTAACGCAGACCTTATAAAGCGTACGTTTATTTCTGATAGACATTTTACTTTTTCTTCCTATCATACTATATAGGCGGTTTACGTAAAAACGCGCGAGTTTCGTTACTCTATCGAGGTGTGGCTTGAAAGAAAGCGTCTGATCTAAGGTGACGCTTAACTGTTAAATACTGCGCTTCCAGGAGATGGCAATACCTAACATTCGAATGTGGGGATCGTTGTAGCGATTACGGAGTTTGTGGTCGAATTGAATAGCAGAACTCTTTTCTTGGTTGACATTGATACGCCATTTTTGGAACCAAACACCGAAGGCGTTTACGGCCTTTTGGAGTCTGGTAATGTTATACGGGGCCGTGTGACCTTTAGTGTAAAGGGCGGTGTCATCTGCAAAGAGGGCAAGTTCGACGCCTTTTGGCAGGATGGGGATGTTGTTAGTGTACACGGTGTACAGCAGAGGGGCGAAGACTGAGCCTTGCGGGACTCCAGCCTTTATGGGACGAGGCGCGGAGAACGTGCCTTCATGGTTGAATCGAAACGTATGGTCTTTGAGAAACGACACGATTAATCTGACTAGGCTATCCGGTAAGCCTATTTTGTAGAGTTTATAAACGAGACCGCTGTGCCAGACTTTGTCGAAAGCCTTGGCTACGTCAAAGAGAACCACGACTGTTTTATTACGACGTGGATAAAATCCTTCGAGTATGTACTCGACGATTCGATGGACTTGCTGAGGCCAGGAGTGCTTAGCGTGAAAGCCGAATTGGTGGGGAATAATGAGAGGATCTCCATCCGTTGGAAACAGATGGTTCCGCATTCGAGAGAGTATGACCCTTTCGAGAAGTTAAGACATGGCCTTGAGGTGGCTGATGAGTCTGTGATTAGCCGGGATATTCAGAGGTTTACCCGGCTTGGGAATACCTTTTAAAATGTAGCTATGGTCAAAGCAGGCGTTGAAGATGATAGTAAACAAGGTAAACACCTGCTAAGGCAGGCGCGGCCCTGTAAGCGGTGGAGCGCAGAGCGCACGGGCAACCCCTGTAGTTAGCTGTGTGGCCGGACTGGCCGCACAGCACACAGGCAGGGGGCGAAGTGGATTTGGGAGTGCGCGTGCACTCCTTAGTGATGTGAACATCCAGGCACTTAACGCACCTGGGGATGGGGACGGAGATGTTCGAGAGTCCGCAGATTGTGCGAACCTCTCTGAAAATCTCCTTCGAGTTGGGAGTATTTGACAGGATTACTAAAGCTAAAGGAAAACGCCTACCGCGGTTGGAGTGCATCTTGTGCACTGCTACGGCCGGGAAACCCTGAGACTTAAGGTCCTCGAGAATTTCTTCGTTATTGAGTTCGAACGGGACGCCCCGTAGTACTGCGCGGATCTTACGCTCCTCCGGGAGGGCGTAGGTGTGATACGCGATTTGATTGATCGACAGAAGCCTAGTGAAAGACCGGAAGTCGTCGACGGTCGCTACTTGAATTTTGATTGTATCGCCAGCGTTGGCGGCTTTTAAGTAATTAATTTTGTACTCTTTGCACAAGTTTGAAACCGCGGTCCAGCGCGCTTTTTCACGCAGGAAGACGGGCGGAGGGAGCTGAGGTTTCGGCGGGACGGGAGCGCAGCGCGTCGCTGGCTTCGATGGGACCGACGGAGGCGCGGTTACTTCGAGCGATTTTAACGGCGCGGGGGCTGGTGTTGAAGACACCGGGGAGGGCTCGGGTATTGATGATACCGAAGCTTTCTTCGAGCGCTTCTTGGAGCGCTTGGCGACAAGTTGAAACGCGGGCTCAGGATAGCAGGTTAAGGTGACGGCATCTGACGACGTATCAGACGTGGGTTCGGAGTCGCTCCCGGGAGCGGTACGCTTGCGACGCGACGCGTGAGAGGATGCGACCGATTCGCAGTCCATCTCGGACAAGGCGGGAGACGAAGAAGAGCTGTAGACCTGAGGGGTCTCGACGTTGGAGGCCTGAGGGGCCGGGGTTGAGGCCTGAGGGGCCGGGGTTGAGGCCTGAGGGGCCGGGGACGCGATAGAAGCCTGCAAGGCCTGCGTTATTACGTCATCTGATAAGTTGGCGCCGGACGCAACGAGCGCCTGGGCGAACGACCTAAGAATGCTTACAAGGTCCATTGGAGGGCTTGGAATTACAATATGTTATATATAAATAAATAAATATGCCTAGGTTCCCTAGCAAACCTAGTACCTAAACCTCCCTACCCGCGGTAGGGGTGCTGGGGAGAATAACTTAGAACTAACCGTAGTATGCCGAAGGCCGCTACCTAGAAACCTAAAAAAGGGTGCGCAGGTAAAGAGTTGACCGCGTTAGGGTCAACCTTTACCGACAGAAAGGACAAATACACACGAAAACGCACAGATATGATAAAAATAAATATGAAAATTGGAGAAAATAAATAAAATGTAAAAGAGAAACAAAATAAAAATAAAAGGACTGGTTCAGTACAAATTCGTAGTAACCGCTACCTAGAAACCTAAAAAAGGGTACGCAGGTAAAAAGTTGACCGCGTTAGGGTCAACCTTTACCGACAGAAAAGACAAATACACACGAAAACACACAGATATGATAAAAATAAATATGAAAATAGGAGAAAAATAAATAAAATAAAAATAAAAAGGACTGGTTCAGTACAAATTCGTTGTCACCGTTAAGTATCCTTTGCACTGAAACCAGACTACTTACGCTGGGCACAACACTGCACTCAGCACAAGCACAACACAACTTAGCACAGCACTTTGAAGACTAAGGGGCTTAGTCGCAAAGAAAAATCGCACTTCGATAGCACTCAGACGGAGTAGAAAAACCTTGAAAACCGTAGCACGGAACCAACACGCTAAACTGTGACGTCAGTAGACTGAGCGCCACGGAATATCGGGAAGGGACCAAACATCGGAGAACGGGGTCTTGCAAGTCCGCACTGGGCGGCGATCGGAGCGAGAATGTTTCAACACAAACTTACTTCACCAAAATATAAGGCAGCTTCATATTGCTTCCCCTTTAGGGTCAAGGCAGCGTACCTGTGGAATGTTCTCCCTCCTTCTTTAAGTCTTAAGAGGCTCCAAATAGAAGTATTTTTTAAAAAACAAGTAAAAGATTTTTATCCGAACATTGTATCTACCAGTTTGCAAACACATTGTATGGCAAACTGGTAAATAATGCCATATGAGCATAGCATAAATAATTTAAAAGATAAAAATGAGTATTCGATACGATTTGGGACTCCTCCAAACGAATCTCGTGTCTTCCATCTTGAATTATATTCTAAATTTTGAGATGTATTGTTTTTAATCTATTTGTTTGCAGTCATGCTGGTGTTCAGTGCACTTTTTGATGCTTCACAGTTATGATATAAGCGTCACAACAAATTAGTTGAGGACTTTTTCAGGCACGCACAACTATATGATGACAACCCAATTAGTGAGAGATTACGTGAAAGTCATTTGAATCGTTGTTTGTTGGCTATCCAAGATAAAGTTACATCTATTGGGGGTAATCTTATTTCTCAATATGGCATACATCATTCGACGGTGAACATATTAATAGAGATTACGCGATGGAAATCAACTATGATGCAGTAGATCTGGCCAAAATTTTACAAACTGATGTCTCGAGACTAACTGTATAACAGCGTTTAATATTTGATCGGGTGTGTCGCAGTGTTCACAGTGCTTTGGGAGAAATGCTATTTGGAGATGCTCCCGGTGGAACGGTTAAGACATTTCTTACTAAAATTATTTTATTTACCTTCGTACGAAGCTAAGGTAAAATTACGCTAACTGTCGCTTCATCGGGCAAAGAAGCCACTTTGCAGCCACAAGCAGATTTGTTTAGCTACCCAAGACGACGGTGTTTATGATCCAATATTAACCAATAGTTGTATCCAAAAAATGCTGCCTTAAGCCACTATTCTACGCGAACGAAGGCGCCGGCACAGCTAGTTTTAGAATAAATTTCCAATTTTATTATATAATAAATTGAGCAGTACGGTAAGTAGCCTATTTTTCTACAAATTGTCATTATTACACTGTGCATTGCTTTAAGACCAAAAACATATGTAGGAAAACACACAAACTGTGCGTTTCATTAACGTTTGAAAGACCCAGTGCGGAGGTATTTTTACGTATCCTGCGACTGCGGCCGTTACACCAACTAATTGGTTTCGGAAACACTTTATGAGAACGTATATCACCTGAAAAATGATTTATCGCAATTATTCGGCAATCTTTTTGTTGATTTTCCGTGTACCCAGCCTTGAAACAAAACCACGAACACATTAAATTTATTTCCCTTTGTTATTACAATATGATAATGGTTTATAAAGATTTTGTCTTTCGTTCGTCCATTGATTTTGGAATTGGAGTTTTTATGTTAATTTAGTAAAAATAAGGTGTCGAAATGCAAAACGATTTGGTAGGTTATTGAAAAGTTATGCCCTTATTTTTCTAGGAATAATTAGTTAATATTTTATGTACTCTTACTTAGGAAATTATCAGCATGACGTGTCAATAACACGTCATATCTGTGCGAAGCGAAGATGACAAGAGATTGATATCTTCCAAAACAACGGTAATTAAAGGTTCCAAAGGCCTTCGTTTGAATCGAACCGTCTGTAGGAAGCTTATACGTTAGATAGTGTAATAGGTTCTGAGCAGGCACTATAATTATAAAAACAGGTGCACCTATATTTTATATTAAAAGTGCAATACAAATAGATGTTATTCGACCTTGACAAAAAATGGCTTAGATAAAAAAAGAACTTGATGAGAACAGGCACTTATTCATAGTAATGGTATTTATTGCAACTAGAAAGTAACTACAATTGAATAAATGAACTCTAGGTATATATGTTGCAGCCAAGATAGCGGTTCGTAATGTCTAGACCACTTTCAGTCTTATACAGAGACGCTTTCTAAAACCAGGGTCTGAAACGCTGTTACTAAAACCCGGTTTTACGTTTAGTCCTCGGGTTATCTGTAATGTAATTCAGCGTGAACTAATATTGGTTTGAGTTAACCTGCGGAGAAAGGATTGAAATGATAATATTGGCCGTAAGGAAAGAATGAACCAGCAAAAAGTATTAAATTGTCTACGGTAATACAACACCATGACCATGACGAAGGGGTAATTGTAGTTTAAAAACATAAGGGTGTGCAATTTAATAAATAAATAATAAATCACTAGACAATCCTACCGATTATATGGCCCCAAAAGTAAGCAGAGCTTGTGATATGGATGACCATACTGCGAACTGGGGGCGAACCTATAATAAACCTACATACATAAATACAAACAACCATGACCAACATTCGTGTTCATCACATAAATAAATGGCCCGACCAGTACACGAACCTGGGACCTCCGGCACATGAGGCAAGGCTACTACTCGGCCGTCAACTATTTTTAAGAGGATTATTTTTATGAAGACAGGTATTTTGTCTTATTATACTTATTCTATTACGAACAAAGCTACTAAGCGCAGCACACGCCTTGAATTCCACACTAATCGACTTCCTTTCTTAGAAATCCCTGTCTTCATTTCAGTTTGTATTTAATCTTAAATATAGAGTGCTTCTTGTTTTGTAAATCTATATTTCCTCCTGAACTCTTTTTCCCTATATTATTGACGGAGGTTCTTCCTTTCTCACAGACCCGATCTGCGTCCAGACCCGTTCAGACGTGTTGAAAGTCGCTCCCGGCTGCCGAGTCACGATTGTTGTCTCACGACTTTTCTCGTAGCAATACTCAAACGCCACTCTCAGATCCGTTCTGCGTCCGGCCCCACTCGGACGTGTTCGCGGTCGCACCAGCTGTTGAGTCACGATTGTCGTCTCACGACGACAACTCGTAGCAAAACTCATACGCTGAGATTCGTACAAATCTCGCTTCGTCCTCGACGACTTGAGATAAGCCTCTGCTGCGGCCGGTTTCGATCGGCTGCAACTAAGTCAGTCTCGCAGCAACAACAGAGTTGAGCTTACTACGGTCGATTAAATTCGATAGTAGTTCGCAAGGCTCGGGCTGACTTTCTGGCTACGTACTTGACGCTGGGCGCTTGTAACGTTAGTTAGAGACTCGCTCTGCGGCCGGCTTCGGCCGGTCGTAACGTAGTCAATCCCGCACTCTGTGCACCCCTCGAATTATTACCTCACCTCGGTGGGAGCAGCAACAACAGAGTTGAGCTTACTACGGTCGATTATATTTGATAGCAGTTCGCAAGGCTCGGGCTGATTTTCTAGCTACGTACTTGACGCTTGGCGCCTGTTACGTAGTCAGAGACTCGCTCTGCGACCTCGTCAGGTCTACGGCCGGTTTTAGACTCGCGTTTGATCAGGTGGATACTTAACGGTGACAACTTAGCCTGATAGCGTTGCCCCAGTGCGCTTCTAAGGCCCTTCAGGCTAAGAAGAAACCGGCTGACCCGATCCCATTGCACTTGGGCCTTTCCCAGGGTGACGGTACAGTGCTGTCCAAATTAGGGGCACCACTTCGCGTCGTCCCCAGCTCCCCTACCGCGGGTAGTGAGTTTTAGGTGCTAGGTTTGTTAGGGAACCTAGGCATTATTATATACTTATATATTGTAGTTCCAAGCCCTCCAATGGACCAGCAAAGCTTGGTAAACTTTGCTAGGTCGTTCGCCCAGGTGCTCATTGGGTCCGGCGCCAACATATCCGATGACGTACTTACGCAGGTCTTAAAGGCAACTATTGCGTCCCCGGCCTCTCAGGCCTCACCCCCGGCCCCGCAGGCCTCCAACGTCCAGATCCCTCAGGTCTACAGCTCTCCCGCGTCTCCCGTCCCGTCCGAGATGGACTGTGAATCAGTCACATCCTCTCGCTCGTCGCGTTGCAAGCTTACCGCTCCCAGGAGCGACTCCGAACCCGCGTCTGATGCGTCGTCAGATGCCGTCACCTTAACCGGCTCTCCTGAGCCCGCGTTTTAGCTAGTCACAAAACTCTTCAAGAAGCGCTCGAAGAAAGCCTCGGTATCCTCAATACCCGAGCCCTCCCCAATGTCTTCAACACCCGCCCCCGCGCCATTAACGTCGCTCGAAGTAAGATCGCGACCATCGACGACTTTCGCGCGTTCACTAGGTTACTTTCATTAAAACAAATCACGTACCACACCTACGCCCTCCCGGAGGAGCGTAAGATCCGTGCAGTACTACGGGGCGTCCCATTCGAGCTCGCGAACGATGAAATCCTCAAGGACCTTAAGTCCCAGGGTTTCCCGTCTGAAGCAGTGCACAAGATGCACTCCAACCGCGGTAGGCGTTTTCCGTTAGCATTAGTTATTCTATACAATACTCCCAACTCGAAGGAGATTTTCATAGAGGCTCGCACAATTTGCGGACTCTCGAATATCTCCGTCGAGCATCCCAACCCCCGCGGTCACCCTGGGCAGTGACACCACTGCCAGCTCTATGGCCACGCAGCGGCTAACTGCTCAGCTCCCCCCAGGTGCATTAAGTGCCTGGATCCACATATAACGAAGGAGTGCACTCGCACTCCTGAATCCACTTCCCCCCCTGCCTGTGTGCTGTGCGATCAGTCCGGCCACACAGCAAACTACAGGGGGGTTAGAGGAACTAAGAGGGCTGCGTCTAAACCGGCGCCACCGCTCACTCTGGCTAACTTCCCGCCGCTGCGCAACCGGGGTCCCCAGGAAGCAAAGCCCGAGCAGCCAACGCCTACTTCGGCTCTGTCCTAGAGACAGCGTCCGGCCGCTCCACCTGCACCTTCCCGTCCTATCCCAGCTCCCGTAGCTCCCATAGGCCCGCGTCCCGCTCCGTCGTCTTCACCTCAGTCGTCGTTGGCTGAGGACATGAAGACCGTGTTCGACGTCATTCAAAACGTCGACATTAAGGAAATTTCCGTTCACGCACGCAAACTGCGAGCCGCCCGCTCTCCTCAAGAGCGTTTATTTGCGTTAGCCGAGCATCACTCGCTTCTAAGTTCGTTATAAATTTAATTTTTTGTATAAATTCGTAAATAAGCAAATATAATGTCTAGACCCGCAAATCCCGCGTCCGGTCGTATCAAACCCAAGGGCTTATCCCTAGTATCTTTTAAAGTTTGTAGCCTTAGCACCAACCTTCCTGAGCTCAAACTGTTCCTTCAGAACAAAGAGCCAGACTGATTGCTTCTCCAAGAGACATAATTAACTCCAACCCGCTCAGGGGATTCGCTATTCCCAAGTACGCGTTTACTCGTAACGATAGGCCCAACTCTGACGATTTCGGCGGCACTGCTATATATTACAAAAGAGGCTTCCATTGCTGTCCTCAGTCTCGGTCTGCGTGCGTTCTCGAGCGCACGTCGATCGCAGACGCCTTCCCGCTCTTTTAGCCCCCGCGCTAATTGAGCACCCAAATTTCATATTTGTTTACCGTACTAAGTTTCTAACGCCGTTTTCACGGCGGACAGTGGCTCGTTAACCGTACTTCTAATAAGTTTCTAACGCCGTTTTCACGGCGAATAGTGGCTTGTTAACCGTACTTCGTGGAACGTGAGCTTCGTCGACGGGAATTCGTTGTTCCAGGACTTCAAGTGCCGTGTTCGAGTAGGGGAGAGTGGGGGAATCGCGGACGGCGGGTAATGGCGGACACCTTAGTACACATATGTTAGAAAGAGATGGGTAAAATTTGGAATGACGCAATCGCGAGTCGGGTCCGATGACAGTGCCAAACGATAAGTGGTGAGGTGGGGTCGCGCTCAGTTTCCAAGGTAGGTTAACTTTATTATTTTCTTACAATTTTATGTTATTTTTGTGTAAAATTTAAAACGTGTATCGTATTCTAGGCAAAACATAAAAATCTGACACTTTTGTTGTAAAGTAACGTCTAATTAAGTAATGTATTCAAGTGCACGACAAAAGCATTGCCGGTTTCTAACCTAAAAAAAAAATAGTTTTACGTAATTAGTGCGTATCGGGTAATGACGGACGAACTGAGTGGGGCAATCCCGGACGTCCGTGATTACCCTACATACAGATTTGAAAGTGAGGAATTCACTTAGGTATTCTTATTATTACGAATGCTAAAAGTTTGAATACCTACATATAAGAATGAACGGTTGTATATAAAAAAAGTTTATTTTATGCAATTTTTTTTTATATATTTTTCATATCTAGCTACGATTTTATGTTTGTAAATAAGTAATTTTAAAATAGTGTTGCAAAATAGTAGGCTATCGATTCATCGATTGTGTTCACCGAGAATCACACACACTATCGATATAATCGATACTATCTATTTCAATTCTACAGCAATACTATCGATTGTACTCAAATTATTTATTAATCGATACCCAATCGATTATGTTAAAACCATTAAAAATTTTTCAGATGCCACGAAATTACAAAAGAAAAACGGAGACGAAATATAAATTAGAAGACCTGGAAAAAGCCGTTCATGAAGTTAAAAATAACACACTTTCAATTGGAAAAGCAGCTACTGTCTATGGTGTTCCAAAAAGCACCATACATGACCATCTCAACAAAAATATTACGACGATGCCACAAACTGGAAGGAAGGCCATATTTACTGAAGGACAAGAAAAAGAATTAGAAGAACACATTTTAAAATGCAGCAGACTATTTTACGGTCTGACTATGGAGATGGTGCGGAAAATAGCTTTCAAATTTGCTGAAGTTAATAAATTAAAGCACAATTTCCACAAGGAAACTAAAATGGCGGGAAAGGACTGGTTTTATGGTTTTAAAAAAAGACATCCAAACATTTCTTTGCGAAAACCTGAAGCCACTTCTATCAATAGAATTTCAGCGTTTAATGAAAACGAAGTGAAGATATTCTTTGCTAATCTACAAGCCTTACAAGTAAAATATCAGTTTGAAGCTAATCGCGTTTTCAACGTTGACGAGACCGGCATTTCAAATGTTCAAAGAAACTCTAGGATTCTAGCTCCGAAAGGCCAGAAACAAGTTGGCATGGCCACGAGTGGTGAAAGAGGCACCACAACAACAGTTGTTTGCGCATTTAGTGCTTCAGGGAAGTATGTTCCTCCGTTTTTTATTTTCAAGAGGAAGCGAATAAATGCTCAACTTCTGCGTGGAGGCAATGCTGATATGATAGCAGCAGTTAGTGATTCTGGTTGGATAAATGAAAATTTATTTATAGATTGGTTACATCATTTTATCTCATATGCCAAACCAACTGTTGAACAACCAATTCTACTTGTATTGGACAACCACGAAAGCCATGTGAGTCTTGCTTGCTATCTGCTTTGCCGCCGAAATGGAATAATACTGTTATCCCTTCCACCGCATACATCACATCGTATGCAGCCACTGGACTTGACATATTTTGGACCTCTCAAAGCTGCATACAACAAAGAATGTGACTTGTACATGGCTTCAAACGTTGGTCGAAGAATCACTCAGTATGAAGTCGTGGAAATTTTTACAAAGGCTTTCAATCGGATTAGCAATATAGAGAAAGCAGCAAATGGCTTCAGATCAGCTGGCATTTGGCCATTAGACACTACAAAGTTTGACGAAATATTTTCAGAAGTAACAGAAGTGCCTAACATTGAGATAGCATCGTCATCAAATCTGCCAAGAGCTGTAGTACCCAATGCCCAAATAGCACCAACACAATCTATCCAAAAAGCACCGATACCGACCGCACAAACTGCACGAATACTATCTATAGATAGAACAGTTAGACCTGATACTCAGATAGCTCCTACAGTACCTGTACAAAATGCAGTTTCAGCTAATGCTCAGGAAGAACCGACGTCACTTATGGAGAGAGCGGTAGCACCTGATGTTTATATAGCATTGTCACCGCCTATACTAAAAACAGTGACACCTGAAGCTCAGATAGACATATCCTTGCAAAGAGCGGTAACACCTGAGGCGCAGATAGTGGTGTCAAATGATCAGCGCAGATCAGTTACCCCTTCACCATTGAACTCATCCATTCCTCTTCAAAACATTGTCAGTATTCCCCAACTGCCCCAACCCAAAAATAGACAAAACTCCAGGAAGAAACACTCAATTATAATAACTAGTACCCCTATGAAAGAGGCTTTAGAACAAAAAGAACAAAAAAAAAAGAGAAAGAACGAACAAAAAGAAAACGAAAAGACTGAAAATACCAATAAAAGAAAGAGAGGTGGTAATAATCTTAAAACAGAACAAAAAAAGAAGAAAAAAGAGGAAAAAGAGGATAATGATAAGACTGTAAGAAACACCAAAGGAGAGATAGGTGTGAAGAATCTTAAAGGATTTGAAGATGGCACGAAGAGTCAAGCCAGAATAAAAAAGGAAGTCACTGTGGAATCTACAAACAAAGAAAAAGATTTTTATTGTATAATTTGTGATGAAAAATATGAAAGCCCAATCACAGAAGACTGGATAATGTGCTACAAATGTAAACTCTGGGCCCACGAAAATTGTACATCGGGTCAAAGCACGTCCAGAGGATTCGTCTGTGACTTCTGCGCCGATTAGACTATGTTCGCGATTACCCCCTATGCCGTTCGTAATTACCCCACACGCTGTGGGGTAATCTCGGACACCAATGGTTTTGTTTTTTGACTAAAATTTGATTTTATAATGAAAGTTTATATATGTTAATTGAGAGAATAAAAGAATGATTAGCTTAAGTTAGCATTTATCAATAAATAGCTTTTGTAATACAATTAGGTTTTGTTTTATTACAGTTCCCCCTTAGGTGTTCGCAATTACCCCACCCTCCCCTAAGTTATCCGCGTCGTTCTCAACCGCCCTACTGCGTGTAGGGCGGTTTTAGGAAGTTAGTCATCGTTGTTAGGTTCATATATTGTCCCTCCCCAACCCCTCCGCAATGGCTTCCCTAAGCTATGATGAGATTAGGAAGAAGTTAGCTGATAGTATCGGTGCTGAAGGCATTTATATAAATGCTGACAAGTTCCGTTTCCTTGATTCTCTTATCCCGCATATCATGGCGTTAACTCCACCAATGGCCCCTCAGGCCACCCCAGTCCCCCAGACCCCTCAGGTCTTAGGCCCTCCCGCGTCCCCTTCCTCCAGTGACATGGAGTGCGAAGAAATCGCCCCTCCGCGCCGCAAGCGCGCACCCGCGACCGAGTCATCCTCGGATGCCACCCCAACTGGCCCTGATGAGCCTCCCTCTTTCACCCTTGTTAAGAAGCGCTCTAAGAAGCGCTCGAAACAAGACCCGGCGCCCTCGGCGCCCGTCCCTACACCCCCTGCGGCGTCTTCAACGCCAGCTGCCCCGGTGTCTTCAACACCCGCTCCGGCCCCGACTTCTGTCAAGGCCAAGGTCCCACCACCCATTTTCCTTCGGGAAAAGGGTAAATGGACTGAGGTCTCGACATTGTGCAATGAGCACAAGATCCTTTACACCCGAGCGGTAAACTCGGGTGAATCTATTAAAATCACTGTCTCGTCGATAGACGGTTTCCGAGCTTTGACTAAGCTCCTCACCGATAAGCAATATGCTTATCACACTTATGCTCTGTCAGAAGAGCGTAAGATCAGAGCGGTACTCAGGGGAATCCCGTTCGAATTATCGAACGAGGCCATCCTGGAGGATCTGCAGTCCCAAGGCTTCCCGGCACTCGCGGTGCATAAAATGCACAGCAAGTACGGGAGGCAACACCCTCTCGCTTTGGTGATTCTCGCCAACGTCCCCAAGTCCAGAGAGATCCTGAAAGGGGTTAGCTCTATTTGCGGCCTCTCAGGGATCTCGATCGAGGCGCCTCATCGCCGCGGTCATCCCGGCCAGTGCCATCGGTGCCAGTTGTACGGGCACGCGGCAGTCAACTGCCGCGCACCGCCCAGGTGCGTCAAGTGCCTGGTCCCGCACTTCACTAAGGAGTGCAATCGCACTCCTGAAACTCCCTCTCCTCCCGATTGCGTGCTTTGTGGCCAGTCCGGCCACACCGCAAACTACAGGGGCTGCCCTCGTGCACCCCGTTGTATGCGCTCCGCTAAAAGGGCGGCTCCCAAACAGGCCCCGCGCCTTTCTCAAGAAAACTTTCCGCCGCTGCGTAGCCGGGTTCCTCCGGCTGCAAAGCCTATTCAGCCCAAGCCTGCTCCAGAAAACTGGAGGCAGCGTCCCGCATCGAATCCCATCCCGGCTCCTCGCCCATACAAACCCACTCCTCAATCCTCCGTAGCAGACGATATGCGTATCGTCTGCGACGCTATTAAAAATGTCGATGTTAGTGAAATCGCAGTCTTAGCCCGTAAACTTAGGGCTTCACGTACTCCGACAGAGCGTTTGCTAGCTCTGGCGGAGCATAGTTCCCTTCTCAATTCATTGTAGGTTCATTTAAATGAATTGATCCCTAAATCATGCTTCGGCCGACCTCTGCCCAGCCCCGGCTTCACCGGAGGCTGCCCAGAACGGCCACCAACTCATGTCCCTTTGAGCACCTTCAGTGCAACTTTCACTACAGGCGGAAGACCCGCTAGCGGGTCTCCGCCAGCGCGCCCAACTTCCCGACGGGTGTCGCTTCCGATGAAGGCTAAAGGTATACGCTTGCCACAGCCAACAGGTGGTTTTTAGTGGGTAGGTGCCATTCTGGTGAGTCCCACATAACCCCCCCGCAGAGGAATTTACCTGCGGGCGGGTATGCATGACGCATCTTCCACCTCCCTCCCGTGAGGGTGCCTCGGCAGCAAAAAAAAAAAAAAAAAAAAATGCTGTCCTCTCCCTACCCCTCCTCTCCTCAACATGGAAGCCATTGATGTCAACCCAGAAAAGAGTTTTGCTATTCAATTCGACCACAAACTCCGTAATCGTCAAGCTTACTCTCCCGTCTTATTGCACTGTCTTCCAGGCGGAGCTGCTAGCCATATCGAAAGCTACAGCTGTAATGCTCGATAGAAAGGAACATAGTTTTGCTATCTATAGCGATTCCAGGGCGGCCCTTGAGACTGTAACGGGCCCAAATAATATGCACCCATTGGCTACCACTACTAGGAAGAATCTTAAATACTTATCCTTGCAAGATAAATCCTGCGATTTATTTTGGGTTAAAGCTCATATAGGCCTAGTGGGTAACGAAAGAGCAGACTTTCTAGCCAAGGAAGCCGCCTTGAAATCTTAAAGCAAACCGGATTACGACATGTGCCCAGTTTCATTCGTCAAGCGAAGCATTCGGATGCAATCGCTTGACGAATGGAATGGCACTTACCAAACCGGTACCACAGCAAACGTAACTAAGATGTTCTTTCCCGACGCTGTAAAAGCTTATAAGACCGTTGGTGAAATACATATTTCAGCCGTTACAACGCAATTATTCACGGGGCATGGGGGGTTTTCAGAGTATTTGGCAAGGTTCAAATGCAAAGAAGACCCCTCGTGCACATGTGAACCGGGCCAACCAGAGACAGTACCGCATATCCTCTTTGATTGTCCAATGAATGCATCATATAGGTACAACATAGAACAGCAGCTTGGCACAAAAGTTAATTGTGAAAACCTAGCCGAGATAATGATAAGCAAGAATAAAGATATATTTTTAGAATATGGGAAAAAACTTGTTAATATAGCAATAAATAGAAACAAGACAAAGTAAAATATGTTGTACAAATATTATGAATAATATATGGGACAACATATAAATAAAATGTATAAATAAATAAATAGATGTAAGTGAACAAATCAGGAAATACAAGATGTAAATGAATAATTAAACAGAGTAGGCTAGTTAGTAACAAAGAATGTATAAGTAGATTAGTTTAAATGTAATATACTGTATAACAAACATGTAATAGCAAATAAGAAACAACTGTAAATTAGAAATAAATGAAAAAACTAAATATATATATATATATATGTAACGTACTAAAAATTGTCACAAAAATTGTAAATAAACAAGAACATCAAAAAACGAAGGAACAGAAGATATAGATAAGGAAAATTGTATAATTGTAAAATAAAAAACCGTCTAAATTTTGTCCCTACTGAACCCTATAAAAATAAAGAAATCTGTAAAGTAGGATAGAGTATATAAATTAGGACATCGGGAAATCCCACCCGAATTGTAGTGCGAAAGAGATGTATGATAGAAGAATTAGTATGAAGTATGAAAGTGCGAGAAGCATAAAAGTGAGAACTGGAATGAAAGGAAATTCAGTCTCGGTCTGCGTGCGTTCTCGAGCGCACGTCGATCGCAGACGCCTTCCCGCTCTTTTAGCCCCCGCGCTAATTGAGCACCCAAATTTCATAGTTGTTTACCGTACTAAGTTTCTAACGCCGTTTTCACGGCGGACAGTGGCTCGTTAACCATACTTCTAAGTTTCTAACGCCGTTTTCACGGCGAATAGTGGCTTGTTAACCGTACTTCGTGGAACGTGAGCTTCGTCGACGGGGTTTCGTTGTTCCAGGACTTTAAGTGCTGTGTTCGAGTAAGTTATCCGCGTCGTTCTCAACCGCCCTACTGCGTGTAGGGTGGTTTTAGGGAGTTAGTCATCGTTGTTAGGTTCACATATTGTCCCTCCCCAACCCCTCCGCAATGGCTTCCCTAAGCTATGATGAGATTAGGAAGAAGTTAGCTGATAGTATCGGTGCTGAAGGCATATATATAAATGCTGACAAGTTCCGTTTCCTTGATTCTCTTATCCCGCATATCATGGCGTTAACTCCACCAATGGCCCCTCAGGCCACCCCAGTTCCCCAGACCCCTCAGGTCTTAGGCCCTCCCGCGTCCCCTTCCTCCAGTGACATGGAGTGCGAAGAACACGCCCCTCCGCGCCGCAAGCGCGCACCCGCGACCGAGTCATCCTCGGATGCCACCCCAACTGGCCCTGATGAGCCTCCCTCTTTCACCCTTGTTAAAAAGCGCTCTAAGAAGCGCTCGAAACAAGACCCGGCGCCCTCGGCGCCCGTCCCTACACCCCCTGCGGCGTCTTCAACGCCAGCTGCCCCGGTGTCTTCAACACCCGCTCCGGCCCCAACTTCTGTCAAGGCCAAGGTCCCACCACCCGTTTTCCTTCGGGAAAAGGGTAAATGGACCGAGGTCTCGACATTGTGCAATGAGCACAAAATCCATTACATCCGAGCAGCCAACTCGGGTGAATCTATTAAAATCTTAGTCTCGTCGATAGACGACTTTCGAGCTTTAACAAAGCTCCTCACCGATAAGCAATATGCTTATCACACCTATGCTCTGTCAGAAGAGCGTAAGATCAGAGCGGTACTCAGGGGAATCCCGTTCGAATTATCGAACGAGGCCATCCTGGAGGATCCGCAGTCCCAAGGCTTCCCGGCACTCGCGGTGCATAAAATGCACAGCAAGTACGGGAGGCAACACCCTCTCGCTTTGGTGATTCTCGCCAACGTCCCCAAGTCCAGAGAGATCCTGAAAGGGGTTAGCTCTATTTGCGGCCTCTCTGGGATCTCAATCGAGGCGCCTCATCGCCGCGGTCATCCCGGCCAGTGCCATCGGTGCCAGTTGTACGGGCACGCGGCAGCCAACTGCCGCGCACCGCCCAGGTGCGTCAAGTGCCTGGTCCCGCACTTCACTAAGGAGTGCAATCGCACTCCTGAAACTCCCTCTCCTCCCGATTGCGTGCTTTGTGGCCAGTCCGGCCACACCGCAAACTACAGGGGCTGCCCTCGTGCACCCCGTTGTATGCGCTCCAATTTCAAAAGGGCGGCTCCCAAACAGGCCCCGCGCCTTTCTCAAGAAAACTTTCCACCGCTGCGTAGCCGGGTTCCTCCGGCTGCAAAGCCTACTCAGCCCAAGCCTGCTCCAGAAAACTGGAGGCAGCGTCCCGCATCGAATCCCATCCCGGCTCCTCGCCCATACAAACCCACTCCTCAATCCTCCGTAGCAGACGATATGCGTATCGTCTGCTACGGAGGAAACGAATGAAACTTTAAGGAAGAAAAAGTAAAATGTCTATCAGAAATAAACGTACGCTTTATAAGGTCTGCGTTAGACCAGTCATGACATATGCCTCGCCAGTCTTTGCCCACGCCCAACCCCCCGTCCTGCACACACTGCAGGTAGTTTAAAATCTCTTCTGCCGCAGGGCCACAGACGCACCTTGGTACGTGCGCAACGCGGACCTGCACAGAGATCTTGAACTACCTACAGTGCAACAGCACCTCAAAACACTCTCAGAATCGTTCTTCAAACGCGCCGAATCCCATCCCAATCATCTTGTTCGAGATTCAGTCTCTTATACTGCACCTGTCTTAGACTCGAAATTCAAAGCCGCTAGACCAAGAAACGCGCACACTGGCGAACCCACGCAAATAACATTAGATCTCGAAGCCCTTCAGGCCCCAAATTCAAATTCTAACGTTAATCCGAATTAATCCAATTTTATTTTTAAATTTTTAATTTAATTATTTACTTTTCATTTTGAGCACCTTCAGTGCTATGTATTCAGCTTCAGTGCTATGTAAATCCCAGCGGGTGACCCCTTCTGGGTCCCGCTAGCGCGGCCTCTTTCTTCAACTGGCCGTCGCTCAGATGAAGGCTGAGTGGCAAAAATGCACGAGCCGACAGGGGGTTTTTTAGTGGGTAGTGGTTCTGTGGTAGGCGTCGGAACGAGCCCCACATAACCTGGATCGCGCGCGCCAGTGTACGCGTCAGAGCATTGTTTTTCTACCTGCCCTTCCCGTGGTAGGGAACAAAAAATTTCCTTTCTCAAGGCATATATATATTTTAGACTGTACTTAATGTTCAAGTATTTCATAATATTACATGATTTCAATTAAATCTTCCATATTGTTTTTAATTTTATTCAATATATTTTTGTTCGTCAGAAGAACGTTTTGTGTCAGTCGTATCGTAAAACTGTCAACATAAACCCTCCGCATGAGTTTAGCAATATATAGCCTTAGTTTGTGTTGAGACCACAGGTACTCTCGGGACTAACGCTAATCTGTAACTCTGAACACAATTTTTACTAACACTTCGTTAGTACGCAGTTTAAGGCTGGTTATTTTAAACTTCGAACTAGCAAATGTACTCTGAATAAAGCCGTTTTTGTTTATTATTGATATTATTGAGTTTATTATTTATAACGGAAAGCCATTATGGTGTCAAAATTATTTTTTTTATGAATCGTTCGTACAATGTAATGGATAGTATTATATATGTTTCTATATCGCTAGTCCACTTAGTTTTATAACTTTACCCCTCTTTAAATGAATCCAAAACATATTTTTTAAATTTAAGTTCATAATTAATTTTTATTTTTATTTTTACTGAAAAAGGATTAGACGTTTATCTTCTATCTCACTTGATGGAAAGTGATGATGAAGACGAAAGTGTTACACGTCTATTCACGAGGTACCTATTCACTCGACGCTTGAAAGAACTAGGACTATAGTTTTCTGGAAAAACAGACGCAGGCAGTTCATTCCACACCTTGGCGACCCGCACCAAAAAGGAACTATCGAAGCGTTTGGTTTGACGTCTTGGGATATCTACCATGAAGGGATGGAAGGTCTGTCAATTCCGAGTATACTGCCTTCATCAAATCCAAATAGATTCGAATCTGTACTTGCTTAAAGCAGTGAACATTGCAATCGCTTTAGATTCTGAACGCGTTGTTTATTTCAGTCTTTGACGCAGCATTTCCAGATTATAGTATCTCATACAGCACAAAAGAACAACACAACTTAAGATACCATCTTATCCGCCAACAATGTCTTTCTTAACTCGTAACTCAAGCCACCACAATCCATACAGTTGATGGCACTGAGCGGCGCAACCAACGTTACATAAGGTAATAGTTCTGGCGCTTTGCCAGATAGTTTCACGCAGAGCGCGCCACTCGATGACGCTTAGGATTAACCGACGCTGTGTACACTGATTTTGCAATCAAGTGTACTGAGTTTGAGGCTAACATGGCTGTGGTTGTTAAGATTCTCGCTCGTGATTCAGTCAAGAATCATGTACAGTAATGATTCTTCTGTACAGTCTACAAGAATTCGATTCTCTTTATTACTAACATTCATTGGTTAACTCTATAATAATAGGCTTGCTTGGAATAGTGTTTTCTTTTCAGATATGAAATAATGGATCCCGCTATTTATAACTAAACGGTTCGATAGCTCATTTTTGGTTCGTGTTGCCAAAGAGTGGAACGATTTGCCTGTGTCTGTTTTTCCAGACAAATATAGCCCTGGAGCTTTCAAATGTAGAGTGAATAGGTACCTCTAAGACAGGCGTGTATGATCCTCGTCTTCATCGTCACTTTCCATCAGGTGAGATGGAAGACAAACGCCTGCTAATTATTAATAATAAAAAATAAAAAAATAAAAATCAATAGGTATTACGGCCGACTATAGGCCAACAGCAGGACTGTAGCGGTGACGCGCTACTTAAACCGACTAATCACAAAGCGTGATCTACATTGCAATATCAACTGTACTTAAGCGATTAGAATATACGAGTATATGGCATTCCGACAATGACTCTCGGGCCGTGGGCCGCGGCCTGTCCACACTTTTCCATCGTTGGGAATGCGTGGTTGAGTTCCCTAAAGGACTAGTGGAATTTTTGTTCCAGTTGCCCTGGCTTTTTCTTTCCTTTGACATTGATAGGCCATTGTAGGCCTAGGCTAGTGCTGCTAACATTATTTAGTAGAATCGTCGCCCTACTAGAAGAACACTGCGGCAAGAGGTGAAATATTAATGAATTTTAATAAATATAGAAATCTAAATCCCGTACTGTAAAATTATTTATTTCAACAGACCCTAACACAAATCTAGAACAACAGGCGTAAAGAAATATACAGAAAAATATTGTTTTTTCCTTTCCACATAAATTTACTATTATTCATGCAATTTCAGATTGAAAATTGTGTTTTTTTTTTCGATTACAAAGATCGTATGGCAAAGATGTGTATAATTAGGTTTTCAATTTTACCCCAATCTCGAACAAGATGCAAACATAAAACTTATTTTAAATTCAGAACCAAATTTCAATAGGAATGCCGCGCGTTGGAAGCCAATTTAAGATGTCTGAAGTCTGCAACATTTGCTTGAATATCTAAGACATCTTTCTTTCGTAATACAGTAGTTGGCGAGTTCACAGACATTTTTTAAACGTTCATGAAATTCATGCAAATTTATTCCATGTAAATTTTTTTATCGTTCGGAAAACGGGCACTTGAGTCCAAACCACAAAGACAAATCACACGAAAAACATGAAAAAATATGTGACTTTTCGTACGTACGTACGGGCCATATAGTCTATATTGTAGCTATAAGGAGTAAAATTTTCTTTTTATTCTCATTTTGAAATTTCTTTCGGAAAGTTGCTCGAACTTGTGTTCAAGTGCCCGATTTCCGAACAGTAAAAAAAATCACCCACACATACATACGTACATATTTGCATGAGTTGTATGAACCAGGTATATTATACGACTTACTGATATATCGAAACACAGTTGGATGTTCTCAATTTTGTCCGTTTGGTACAATTTGGCCATAACAAAGTATGAACTATAATTGAGTATGAAATCTACAATCCTAAAAAGCGAAGGTCTAAGCGTACGGACATCTGAATAAAAGCTAGCAAAGCGTTTTCATATTATTAACAATAATAAAAATGATTAGACGATCACTTGTTCGTCTGTCTGTTTTTTAAAATGGTCTTTCAACTTATATGTTTTATCTTGTTAACTTAATAAGTCGCATTTTGCAACGCCACCTGGAGGTAAAGTAGTCTAAATACTACTAATACTAAGTACTACTAATACTACTACTAATAAGTTTTAATAATAATATTTAAAGATTAGATTGCCACGCCCGTGAATCCAAATGACTGAAATCCGAAAATTTGCATCCTATATTTTTAGTGCACCAATCAATATAATTAATCGTATGGATAATGTTTCTCTAAAAAACATGAAATCTTAATAATTATACATTCAATAATAGGAACAAGATAAAACACCTTGGTTCAAGGGTGCATTGGATTACTTTATATATATTAATAATTCTACTCTGTATACATATAAGTACTCATAATACGCCATTGAATTTAATTTAATTTTATTTTGCTAGAACCAGACTATCTTGGTGCATTTTAATGCCAAAGGATTTCTACTGAAAATTTATTAGATACAACGGAAATAACTTTGAAACGCAGTTATTGAAATTTTATTTTAATTTTATTTTATTTATGTGATATTTGTTAAACGAACTTCTTACGGATGAATTGATAGACTGAATTGTATGAGTTGGATTCATTATACATTTGAAATCTAAGTACTACTTAAACTTTATACTATCAATTAAATCTAAAAAAAAGGATTTTTAACTTCACATAACAACTAGCGGCGTATTTTATCTTTCAGCAGCGGATGCGTCGCCATTTCCCGACCACTTCCTGTCGCAGAGTGAGGTTTCATGTCCATTTATAACTTGCAGACTGACATCCATCTTGGATTTTGTCAAGGCAAGATTAAGGCTTTGAGTACACCCGCAACATCAAAGTATTATAAATGAAATGGGCCCTTTCATTTATAATATTAATATCCCAACAGAACTATCCTTAAACAACATTTGTAAAGCCTGTTGTAGATCACAACGGATGGATAAGTTTGAACAAATAGCAAAGCCCAGAAGCTGGTAGTCAGGTTAACAGATCGAAACTGTAGCATAAACCGTTTGCAGTATTTAACTACTATCGATCTCAGATTTGTTTTATTTTTCAATGTCCTTCTGTTAAATATGAAATTTGTTTCAATTGGATCCGTCCAGGGTAGGATTGGTCTAGTGTGGAAACACTTCAAATCGACAGAACCATTGTTTTAAACCAGTAACAAGACCCTTCCGAACCAGTGGTAGTCTGGGGTCGGTACCCGGGATGGACCTAATCTAACCTAGGGAGGTCTTCCTAATCAACAAAGGAAAGATAACACACTTTTATTTTAAGTTACTTTTATTTAAGTTGAATCTATTTTATAGGAAAATACAATGATAATTATTAGACTATTTTGGGGACGAAGCCCGCAATAGAATTCCGTAAGGAATTCCGTCAAGGAATGCCATGGAACAATCTTCCATATTCTATATATTTTACATTTTACAAATACAATCAAATAATGACAGACTTATAAGTTGCCAGTCATAAATGTCGGCAAGTTTGTTTGTGCAATAACCTCTTTTAATAAATACGGCACAAGCAAACGTTGCAATCGCCCCTCTTGTTTAATTTATTTAATTAGTGAAGCTGATTAAATAAATTCCTATATACATTTCATTCTTAAATAACGACCCTACTTAAATCAGGATCATATACATTAATCGGGATTACTCTCAGATGAGCCCCCTACCGATAGGAATATATATACTTGATCATGTTTAAATTACAACATCTTATTACACCAAAAATGATCTTATAGTATTTATTCTCCATCAATAGAGCCTTAGCCACAAAACCTGATGAAAATCAGCCAAGATCCCGGCTGGTTAACTTATATCTAAATAAAACAATGTAAGTTATTATAATTTCTCATACAATTCATTAATAATCAACAACCCCATATTAATCATTTACGTTACACAATCATACGCAAATTCAAATAACCAATATTTATTATTAAATTAATCAACCATTGTTAAAATAACCCATTGAATACAATCAAATTATAATTATAATTATAAGATAAGTAATAAATACATTAATATCCCAATAAAAGTAAATTTAATTAATCCCATTTATATTAAAATTAATACTAAATTAACATGATTTTATTTGCAGATGACAGTACATTGATCTGTAGCAATAAAGACATTCACATATTAAAATCTGACATTAAATCTACATTAAGTAATATTATGGACTGGCTGACAAATAATAATCTAAAAATAAATTTAAATAAAACTAACATTATGAATTTTAGGAATAGATATGGGGGCTTGACTTTCGGTAATATTGATTGTAATGGACATAAAATTAGTGAAGTAAATACAACAAAATTTTTAGGTTTAACACTGGACTCCAACCTCAACTGGAAGGAACACATAAATATCACTTGTAATAAAATAAGTAAATATTCCTACGCCTTACGCATGTTATCAAACTTAGTCAACGAATCAGCAATAATATCAGCGTATTATGCCTACATTGAGTCGATTCTACGCTATGGTGTCATATTTTGGGGGAACGCTTCTGACAGATTAAACATTCTCAAAGCTCAAAAGCGCTGTATTAGATCGATTTGTCACCTGAAAAGCAGACAATCTTGTAAGCCCTTTTTCAAAAAGTTAGGTATTCTGACTTTTCCCTGTTTATACATTTTAGAAACAGTATTGTTTGTTAAAAAGAACATGAACCTGTTTGAAGGCTTAAACAGCCAAAGGCTTAAAGGCAAAATCCGGTCTCAACCTCGTAAAACTACTCTATATTCTGAGAGTTTCTTTGGTATGGCTTCCAAAATTTTCAATAAATTGCCGAATTGTATTAAAAATATTAATAATGTTACTGAGTTTAAAAAGAAACTAAAAATGTTTTTAGCAGATAAGGCTTACTACACTATTCTTGAATACTTCAATGACATGTAATTAAAATTGTTATAATTTAAGATGGTAATGTTATTGTAAAATGTTAGATATGACATGTAAATGACGTTTATTTGGTCAATTAATATTTCAAATTTAGTAGCAACATTTTATACAAGTATTGTACATACCTCCTAGGTTAGATATGGTTTGAACTACCTATTATAATCCAACATTTGTAAAAACCCATATTTGTGCAAATAAATTGATTTGATTTGATTTGATTTGATCAAATTATATTATCAAACATTATCATTCAGTTGGCAAAACAAACACGTTTGACATGAACTGTCATATTAACTTTAAACTTTTCTGAATGATTAAAAGTTTATTTGAAAGTTTGTAACTTTCGAAAATTTAAACATTACCTACCTAAATATTAAGATTTTACCTGCCTAACTATTACCGGACAAACCTTCCTATGAATAGATCATAAAATCGGATCCAAACCCAGAATGATATCTATAAATTAATGAATTTATATTTCACAACGCAATGTAGAGAAGTTCATGTAGAGAACTTTTTCAAAATGCACCGTAATACACCTGACAAAATTCTATACCAATAACGTTTAAAATACATTACCTATTCCATCACAACCCTTTTATTATTTAACCCACTGAGGATCCTATTCTACATCCGCGTGTTGACCCACAGACATCAATATCACAATATTATATATACTCGTAAACTTTGGCCGAATAGCTAAATCGGCTATCACCTTCTCTCTTATGGAGATTATTAGGCGTGGCTCAAATTAAACGTGCACATTATCAATAGTGTTATTTTAGTCTTTGAAAATTTACTTCTTTAGAGCATTGGCACCACACGTATATTTATGATTCGTAAATAAAATGTAACGCGGTAAATACGTGCCGCGTGTACCTGCCGCCCCCTTAGAGGTTTCTCTTCGGGTATCTAAATTTAATTTATTAAATCATTAGATAAAATATATACATATGTATATATAGAGACCCTCTTATCTCAATCTATAAAAACCTTTTCCTTATTTCCTTTTATCTGCATCGTCCATCCATTGCATCTCCTTTTTGGTGATGCTGTTTGGATCGGCTTTGCAAGATATATCATCTCGGAACATTGCGTTGTGAAGTGTACATAGAATTTGAGAAAAAAAAATATTAGTTTGTTATATTATTCTAAAACCCCAACGAAATTCTAACCGTTGCATATCTACAAATGAACGATATACATATTTGTACACCTAATGTGTACTTTTACTCTATTAATTCTAAGAATAAAGAAATTTTAATATTCTTATAATATTTCAAGAAATAAATGTATATACAAAAACTTTGTTTTATATATATATAAATATAGACATAGTTTTATCATTAGTTTTACTTTATCGAATATTATATGGTTTCAATCTATTCACATGTACAATTAGTTCTTGGTTATTTTGTATTTTTTTTACAAGATAATTGTCACATCCTATATATCGTAATACTCGAAATAAACCTATTTATGGTCGACTAAGTTTTCGACTTTTACCTGATATTCTTTTTGGACAATGTAACAAAACTAATTGTCCTACACGAAGTTTAATATTAGGTCTTTACCTATGAAATTGCCGTTTTTCACGAAATAAATAAAGCGTAATTTTTTTATATATTTTTTATTTCTATTAATCAAAATAATCACCCATGCAATCAGTGCATCTTTGCCAACGCATTGGTAGCTTATTGATGCCTTTCTTGAAGAAATCAGCTGGACGGGAGGCAACAAATTCTTCAAAGGCATTTTGTACTGCCTCTCGGGTATTGAATTTTTTTCCCGCCAAGAAGTTATCCAAATTCTAGAAAAAGTAGAAGTCTGTAGGCGCAAGGTCTGGTGAGTACGGCGGATGATGGATAACTTCCAACCCCAACTCTTGTAGCTTGGAGACCGTCTGCTGTGCAGTATGACGTCGCGCGTTGTCGTGCAGGAGCAGTGGAGCCGAACGATTGACCAAAGCTGGTTGGAGACGTGCGAGCTTCTCCATCATTGTGTTCAGTTCTTCACAGTACACATCTGCAGTAATGCTTGTCCCGTTTGGCAAGAAGCTGTGATGAATTACACCCGCGTTAGACCACCAAACAGTGACCATCACTTTTCTAGGGGTAAGTTTTCGTTTAGGGCATTGTTTGGGTGCTGAACCAGGGTCCAACCAACTTGCTGAGCGCTTACGATTGTCAAACAGGATCCATTTCTCGTCACAAGTAACAATGCGGTTCAGGATTCCTTCATTTGTATGCCTGCTGAGCAGTGCAACGCACGTCTCCACGCGTACTTCGCGCTGGCGGTCATTGAGTTCGTGGGGTACCCATTTGTCAAGCTTTTTTACCTTGCCAATTTGACGCAAATGGACCAATATTGTTTTGATGCTAACGTCGAAAGCTGCTGCTAATTCAGCCGTGGATTGAGTTTCATCAGCTTCCACAATTGCCTTTAATTCGTCATTGTCGACCAAAGTTTTAGGACGACCACGGGGTTCATTTTTCAGGTCAAAATTTCCAGAACGGAAGCGGGTAAACCAATAACGGGTGGTGCGTTCGTTTGTAGTGTTCGCTCCGTAAACGTCGTTGATGTTGCGTGCCGCTTGTGCCGCTTTGCTGCCACGACGGTACTCATACTCCATAATTACTCGAATTTTTAACTTATCCATGATGACGAAAAATGTTCGAATGCGTTGAAAACAAAACGCTAACTATTAAACAAATGACGATTTTAGAAAAAGAATTCCATGTTTGTCAAATAAAATTAATTTGAAATTAGAATTATCAGTCAAAAAAAAATTATTTTCATTTGAAATAGCCAGTACGGCAAAACGGCAGTTTCATAGGTAAAGACCTATTATTAGAAGCTTTTTTATCATACGATCTTTTTTGTACTAAACGAGCTTTCCTTAAATTTTCTCTGGCTTGATTCACTGCACTTATATAAGTATCTTTTTTTTTGTTGAACGGTCATATTACAGTTAGGATTCAACCTTTCATCAAACGGAACTTCAGGTTCTCTACCAAACATTAAATAATAAGGAGAAAATTTAGTTGAAGCTTGTTTTGAACAGTTATAAGCATATATTATAAAAGGTAAAATTTGGCACCAATCCCTTTGACTTTGGTTTACATATTTAGCTAATGAATATGAAATGGTTTGATTCAATTTTTCTACTAAACCTAATGTTTGATGGTGCATAGTGGTAGCTAAGGAATGTTTTATATTATATTGCCTTAATAAAGACTTAATTAACCTTGACGCAAACATGGAACCTTTATCTGACAATACTTCACATACCGTCCCGAACTTTGTTAAAATTTCATTAATAAAGAAATTATATACTATTTGAGCTGTCACTCGTGGAACTGCTTTACAAATAGCATATTTTGAAAAACAATCTATACATGTTATTATATATTTATTACCATCTACTGAATGATTAAAAGGACCTAGTACATCAATCTCTATCTTTTGAAATAAACGATCCGTTACTATAGGGCGTAATGGCACTATCTTATTATATATTTTCTTTTCTTTACATGGCATACGACTCTTAATATTTTTCTTAACTTTTTCCACTACTTCAACTTTAAGATTCTGTTTCTCAGAACAACACACAACTTTGGAGTCTTGAGGACTCGGGGTTAAATTAACTTCATTTTCACTGACTTCAGCTACCACTAACTTATCATCACTACTAACTACTAAATCAGAAAAATAAACATATTCGTCCTTACTTAATTCATTTGAAACTTGTATTACCTGAAGGGTATTCTCGGTAATATCATTATTATTAAGATTATTTATTTTATTTTTTATAATAAAGTTACAAATAATGTTGTTCAATTGAACATGACCTTCTTTAAAGTTTAATAATGCACCAGACTTCTGAAGAAAGTCTTGCCCGAGAATTAAATTTCTTTCAATATTGTCAACTACATAACAATTCTGTATATACACAACACGTTCAATCTCCAAACATAGTTGTACTTTACCTATTAAATCTATTCGATTACCATTAACGGCTCGAATCTTTACATTCTCAACCTTATGTATTGTTATATTCAATTGGTTACATAAGTTTTGGGAGATTACAGAAATTGATGCACCTGTATCAAGCAAAGCTGAAATATTTTTATTTTTTAATTTTAAACTAACTAAAGATGGGGAAAACTCACTTGTATAATTATTTTCTAGACTATTTGGCATCAATTGAGTCTCCATCTGTCTGATTAACGCCGATTGTACTCCAGGTTCATCCATCTTTGATCCATTGTATGCATCGCCACGGTCTCCTTTCCTTCTTAAAGCATATGTAGATCGGTTGTAGTCGTTTGCGAATCTTCCTCTCGCGTTCCCGTAGTCCATGTTGGTTATTGGTTACCTTTGAGAATCTTCCTTCTCACTCCTCGGTGACGTTGTAGAACATAATGGTATTTCTTGTAATATTTCCATATTCGTTTGAAGGCATAAATTTTCTTCCTGCTTTTCAGTGAGAATTTCGTGCATCTGCATGATCGTTTCTTTTAACATTTTTTTATTTGTATAGATTTGAGACGCTAGTCGGCATTTATACGTGTATTTGCAATTTTTCAAAAAATGATTTATGAAAATACTATCTGTTATTGTACCAGCTTTGTTTGCACACATGTCCAATGCATAATAGTAGTATATTAGCTCTTCATTGGCTTGTTGCTTCCGTGAATAAAAATTAGCCACATGATCTATTTCTCTGCCAAATTCTTCTATAAATCTTTTTCTAATTTCGTCGAACGTTTCGCATGTTTCAATTATCGTTTTGTAAAAATACAACGCAGGTCCTTCTAAATATGTTTGTATAATTAGCCTCTTGCTTTCATCGTTGTATTTATGTAATGCCGCAATTACCTCGAACTGGGCTAAAAATTTACTCACCAAAACTGTCGAAATGCCAGAGTACTTATTTAAATTCATGGCTATTTTTATAATTTTCTTATATATATATAACTTTTATAATTCTTTTATTTGCCGTAAAGCGTCGTCACTTTTTAGTCTTTCCTTTACTCCTGGTATTCAGATGGCTCTTGCCTTCTAAAACTTTCTTTCCGCTATACTCAGTGGGGTATATAGCTGAATTAATCTGAAAAATAGTAAAACACTACCACATTACATCAATACCCGGCGCCTCCACCATCTGGGGTCGGTACCCGGGATGGACCTAATCTAACCTAGGGAGGTCTTCCTAATCAACAAAGGAAAGATAACACACTTTTATTTTAAGTTACTTTTATTTAAGATGAATCTATTTTATAGGAAAATACAATGATAATTATTAGACTATTTTGGGGACGAAGCCCGCAATAGAATTCCGTAAGGAATTCCGTCAAGGAATGCCATGGAACAATCTTCCATATTCTATATATTTTACATTTTACAAATACAATCAAATAATGACAGACTTATAAGTTGCCAGTCATAAATGTCGGCAAGTTTGTTTGTGCAATAACCTCTTTTAATAAATACGGCACAAGCAAACGTTGCAGTAGTTTCAATATACGACGCCCTAAGCCGAGATCCGTGCCCTCTCGGGTGCCCTTAGGCGTAGCGTAGTTTAAGTTCCGGCTAAGCGCCGTCAGCGCTAAGCTACAAAGTCCGGTGAAATTGAAAAAGGCTCATTGGGCCATAAATAAATTGTCCATTTCGAAAAAAAACCAGCAACAAAATATTAATTTAATCACGAAGAAATTTATAATAAGTATTTTGCTTATATAAATAAGCCTTCGTGCAAAATCACTGAATGCTTATAATTAAAACCAACTGTTGGAGAAACAGAAACATGTTTGGCAATTGACCGCGCAACCTGCCAGTTGTACATTGATCAAAGGTCTTATCACACAGGGTTTGCCATATTGTTGGACATTTCTTTGTTCTACTAATTTCATTGGCTCTTTAACATACTGAGAGCCTGCGCACAAACGGCCGCGTTTACATAGGTGTTATGGCCCCTTTACTTTAGTATCAGTCCATGCGAGCTCACAACAAATGAAACTCTACTTCTGAGAACAAACATCTGTGTTCAACACAAAAATGAATGCCACGGCTAGGACTAGAACCTGACACCTCCGGCGTATGAGAAAGGGCTACTAACCACTATGCTACTCGGTCGTCAAATTGATTTTACTAAGCAATGAAAAGACACTCAAGGCGTGTCTTTGTCTGTCTCTCACGAGTAATTGCATACATCAATTTGTCTAAGATTTAATCTAAGCGTAAATATAATTGCTTACCTATTTTCAGACTGAATACACTCGGCGTCAAAAATATCACCCCTCGTAGAAATCTGAATTAGCTAACATAGACTTCATAATAATTGCTTAATATTATGAATACTAATATCAAATAAAAAGTGTTTCCTTTCAGTTACCTTTCAGTTAAAGTTCGTTAATATGAATAAAAAGCCAAGGGTAACGAGTTGTGCCTGTTCCTTTGGGTATAAAAGGATCCGGATGAGGTCAAATGTCACACATTCTCGCTCCGATCGCCACGCGGTGCGGACGTGCAAGAACCCGTTCTCCGTTGATCGGTCCCTTCCCGATATTCCGTGGCGCTCAGTCTACTGACGTCACAGTTTAGCGTGTTGGTTCCGTGCTACGGTTTTCAAGGTTTTTCTACTCCGTCTGAGTGCTTTCGAAGTGCGATTTTTCTTTGCGACTAAGCCCCTTAGTCTTCAGTGCTGTGCTAAGTTGTGTTGTGCTTGTGCTGAGTGCAGTGTTGTGCCCAGCGTAAGTAGTCTGGTTTCAGTACAAAGGATACTTAACGGTGACAATGAATTTGTACTGAACCAGTCCTTTTATTTTTATTTTATTTCTCTTCTCTATTTTATTTATTTTTCTCCTATTTTCATATTTATTTCTATCATATCTGTGTGTTTTCGTGTGTATTTATCCTTTCTGTCGGTAAAGGTTGACCCTAACGTGGTCAACTCTTTACCTGCGTACCCTTTTTTAGGTTTCTAGGTAGTGGCCTTCGGCGTACTACGGTTAGTTTTAAGTTATTCTCCCCAGCCCCCCTACCGCTGGTAGGGAGGTTTGCCGCTAGGGTTCGCTAGGTTTTTTATCTAGGAATCCTAGGCATTTCTTATATAAATAGGTGCTAGGTTTGCTAGGGAACCTAGGCATACATTATATATTTATATATTACATATTGTTATTCCAAGCCCTCCAATGGACCTTGTTAATATTCTTAGGTCATTCGCCCACTCGCTGCGTCCGGCGTAAGCATACCCGCTGACGTACTAACGCAGGCCTTACAGGCATCTATTGCGTCCCCGGCCCCTCAGGCCTCAACCCCGGCCCCTCAGGCCTCTAACGTTCAGACCCCTCAGGTGTATAGCTCTCCCGCGTCTCCCGTTCCATCCGATATGGACTGCGCGTCGGTCTCAACCTCGCGCTCATCTCGTAGGAAGCGTACCGCTCCCGGGAGCGATTCAGACTCCGCCGCGTCCGAAGCTTCGTCGGTCGCCGCCACCTTAACCGGCTCTCCTGAGCCCGCGTTCCAATTAGTAGCCAAACGCTCGAAGAAGCGTTCGAAAAAAGCCGTGGTGTCTTCAACACCCGAGCTAACCCCGGTGTCTTCTACACCCGCCCCCGCGCCCCTCATGTCACTCGAAGTGACCGCGTCTCCGTCGGTCCCGTCTAAGCCAGCATCGCGCTGCGCTCCCGTCCCATCGAAGCCTCAGCTCCCTCCGCCCGTCTTCCTCCGCGATAAAGCGCGCTGGACCGCGGTTTCTAACCTGTGCAAAGAGCACAAAATCAATTACCTCAAGGCAAATAACGCAAGCGACACTATAAAAATCCAAGTCGCGACTATCGACGACTTCCGCGCGATCACTCGTTTACTTTCGCTTAAACAAATCGCGTACCACACTTACGCCCTCCCGGAGGAGCGTAAGATCCGCGCAGTACTACGGGGCGTCCCGTTTGAACTCAGTAATGAAGACATTCTCGAGGACCTTAAGTCCCAGGGCTTCCCGGCTGTAGCAGTGCACAAGATGCACTCTAACCGCGGTAGGCGCTTTCCGTTAGCTTTAGTTATCTTGTCTAATTCTACCAACTCGAGGGAGATCTTCAGAGAGGCTCGCACAATCTGCGGACTCTCGAATATCTCCGTCGAGCGTCCCAACCCCCGTGGTCACCCTGGGCAGTGCCACCGCTGCCAGCTCTACGGCCACGCAGCGGCTAACTGCTCAGCTCCCCCTAGGTGCGTTAAGTGCCTGGATCCTCATATAACGAAGGAGTGCACTCGCACTCCCGAATCCACTTCCCCCCCTGCCTTTGTGCTTTGCGGCCAGTCCGGCCACACAGCTAACTACAGGGGTTGCCCGCGCGCTCCGCGCTCCACCGCCAAGAGGGTCCCGCCTAAACCGGCGCCGCCGCTCACTCCCGCTAACTTCCCGCCGCTGCGCAACCGGGGTCCCCCGGAAGCAAAGCCCGTTCAGCTGACGCCTACTCAGGCTCTGTCTTGGAGGCAGCGTCCGGCCGTTCCTCCTGCACCTTCCCGACCCATCCCAGCTCCCGTAGCTTCCGTAGGGCCGCGTCCTTCTCCGTCATCCGCACCTCAGTCGTCGTTGGCTGAGGACATGAAGACCGTGTTCGACGTTATTCAAAACGTCGATATTAACGAAATTTCCGTGCTCGCACGCAAACTGCGAGCCGCCCGCTCTCCTCAAGAGCGTTTATTTGCTTTAGCCGAGCATCACTCGCTTCTAAGTTCATTATAAATTTATTCTTTTTTTTTATTTTTATATAAAATCGTAAATAAGTAAATTATAATGCATAGACCCGCGAATCCCGCGTCCAGTCGTATTAAACCCAAGGGCTTATCCCTAGTATCTTTTAACGCTCGTAGCCTTAACACCAACCTTCCCGAGATTAAACTGTTCCTTCAGAACAAAGAACCTGACTTATTCCTTCTCCAGGAGACATGGCTTACTCCAAACCGCTCCAGGGGATTCGCTATACCTAAGTACGCGTTTATTCGTAACGATAGGCCCAACTCCGACGGTTTCGGCGGCACCGCTATATATTACAAAAGAGGCTTCCACTGCTGTCCTCTCCCTACCCCTCCTCTCCGCAACATGGAAGCCACTGTGTGTAGATTGGCTATGACTGGTCATCCGACCATCATCATAGCTTCAATCTACATACCTAGTAGTTCCAGACCAATCCGCAGCGACTTTGAGACCATTCTCGCCCTCGGCCATTCAGTCATTATGTTCGGAGACTTTAACTCCAAACATACTGACTGGACGTGCCTATCGCTTAACACCAGCGGTATCGCTCTCCTCGACATCACTAACTCCCTTGACCTAGACGTCATATCCCCCATCACTCCCACTCACTATCCCAACAACCCGTCCTACTCTCCTGACATCCTCGACTTTGCAATTATCAAGCGAATCAATCTTGATCTAAGGTCTATCGAACCACTCGATGACCTAGGCTCCGACCATCGCCCCGTTTCCCTCGTGCTAGGACCGCCGAACGATAACGTCTCATCTCCTAAGACCTTTACCAACTGGAAAGGTTTTAAAAATACGTTAGTTTCAGCCTTAGAGGCTCCGAACTCTCCACTCGCGATCTCTCCCGAACAATTAGATAGCCCGGATAAAATCGATTCATTAGTAAATTCTCTCACTGATGCTATCAACTCAGCCATCAGTGACAACGAAAAGGTTGCTAAGCACGGCAAACCCACGCTTCCTTTAGCCGTTAGCAATCTTATTAAAGCTAAAAATGCGGCTCTCCGGAGAGCCAAGAAATATCCCACGCCCGCCTATAGAACAGCTGCGAATCAGCTTCAACGTAAAGTTAGGTCTTGCCTCGCGGAACTCCGAGACGCTCAGATGAACGATCTCATGGCGAATATCTCTCCGTCCCACCAAGCGCACTATAGCATGGCCCGAGCCTTACGCGTAGACACCGCCTCTCACGTTCCTCCTCTCACTCGTCCCGATGGCACTACTGCCTTTGAAGTCGAAGAGAAAGCCGAATGCTTCGCTGACAGCATTGCCACACAATGCTCGCCCAGCACGCAACCTGCTGATCCCTGACACATCCAGGCGGTGGAGGACGAAGTCCTTCGCAGAGACTCTCTCCCCATCACCGCCGACCCTGTCACAGTCTCTAGTGACGAAATCTTGCTTCTCATTAGGAATCAAAAGTCCAAAAAGGCTCCGGGTGCGGATGGAATTTCCAACCACGCACTTAAGCACCTACCTCAACAGATGCTTACCTTGTTAGCTATCATTTTCAATGCCTGCTTTGACCATAGCTACTTTCCAAAAGCTTGGAAAGAAGCGACAGTCATAGGCATTCCCAAGCCGGGCAAACCTCTGAACGTCCCGGCTAATCACAGACCCATCAGCCTCCTCAAGGCAACGTCTAAACTTCTCGAGAGAGTCATACTCTCTCGAATGCGGAACCATTTGTTTCCAACGGATGGCGATCCTCTCATTATTCCCCATCAGTTCGGCTTTCGCGCGAAACACTCCTGCCCTCAGCAAGTCCATCGAATCGTCGAGTATATACTTGACGGTTTCTATCCGCGTCTTTATAAAACAGTCGCGGTTTTCTTTGACGTAGCCAAGGCTTTCGATAAAGTCTGGCACAGCGGTCTCGTTTATAAACTCTACAAGATAGGCTTACCGGATCGCCTAGTCAGGTTAATAGCGTCGTTTCTCAAAGACCATACGTTTCGATTTAAACACGAAGGCACGCTTTCTGCGCCTCGTCCCATAAAGGCTGGAGTCCCTCAAGGCTCAGTCCTCGCCCCTCTGCTGTACACCGTGTACACCAACGACATTCCCATCCCGCCGAAAGGCGTCGAACTCGCCCTCTTTGCTGACGACACCGCACTCTATACCAAAGGCCACAGTATTCGGCACCTTGTAACCAGACTCCAAAAGGCCGTAAACGCCCTTGGTGTATGGTTTCAAAAATGGCGCATCGATGTGAACCCTGAAAAGAGTTCTGCGATGCGCTTCGACCACAAACGCCGTCATCCCGCTGGCGATCCCCACGTTCGAATGTTAGGCATTCCCATCCCCTGGAAGCGCAGTACTAAATACTTAGGCGTCACATTAGATCCGACGCTTTCTTTCAAGCCACACGTCGAAAGAGTTTCGAAACTCGCTCGTCACTACTTAGGCCGCCTAAATAGCATGTTAGGTAGAAAAAGTAAAATGTCTTTCAGAAACAAACGTACACTTTACAAGGTCTGCGTTAGACCCGTCATGACGTATGCCTCGCCAATCTTTGCCCACGCCAAACCCTCCCTCCTGCACAAACTGCAGGTAGTTCAAACCTCTTTTGCCGCCGGGCCACAAACGCACCGTGGTACGTGAGTAACGCGGACTTGCAACGCGATCTTGAACTGCCTACAGTACAACAACATCTCAAAACACTATCTGAAGCGTTCTTCAAACGCTCCGAAACCTATCCCAATCCTCTAGTTCGTGATTCAGTCTCATATACTACTCCTGTGTTAGACTCGAAGTTCAAAGTCGCTAGGCCTAGAAATGCGCAAGCGTACTCATCCACCAGACTGTCACGCGATCTCGAGGCCCTTCTGGCCGCAAATTCTAATTCTAACGTAAATTCTAATTCTAACGTAAATCCTAATTCTAACGTAAATGCGAATTAACTCAATTTTATTTTGCAATTTTTTAATTTTTGTTTTAATTATTGATTTTCATTTTGAGCACCTTCAGTGCTATGTATTAACCTTCAGTGCTTTGAGCACCTTCAGTGCTATGTGATCCCCTTCTGGGCCCCGCTAGCGCGGCCTCTTTCTCCAATTGGCCGTCGCTCAGATGAAGGCTGAGTGGCAAAAATGCACGAGCCGACAGGGGGTTTTTAGTGGGTATGGTCCTGGTAGGCGTCGGGACGAGTCCCATATAACTTTAAAAAAAAAAAAACAAATGTCAACCACTCATTATCCAGAGGTCAACGAGAACACATATAAGGAGCTCCAGTGAGAAATCAACCTTCAAAGATGGACACCACCGCCGCTGAATCTGCTCAAGTCGTCGCACTACTGCAAGCAGGAGTTGTCGACAGTGTGATGTCGTACGGCAACTGAATTTAAGCCGTTATGCAGTCCGCCGAGTATTTCAGTGGTTCCAGGAGACAAGGGGCTACATCAGGAGACGTGGAGCTGGTCGGCGACGCTGCACATCCGAAAGAGATGATCATTTCATTGTGACGTCTTCTGTACGCAATCGTTTCTCCAATGCTGTTCAGGTACAATAACGCCGCAGGGAAGCTCGGACCACGGCAGTTAGCGTCTCTACGATTAGAAGAAAACTACGGCAAAAGAAATCGTGGTTCCTAGGCCTTGCTACTGGCCCCATGTTGACTGCATGTCAACATGGGGCCAGTAGCAATGGCCAGTAGATCATTCCAGAGATCACTTGCAATTTGCCCGTGACCACGTCGATTAGACGTTTGAGCAATGGACGCGGGTTCTCTTCTCCGATAAGACTAGAGTCTGTCTTTATTGCAACGATGGACGTGCCAGAGTGTACAGAACACCGGGAGAAAGATTTTCTCAAGCTTGTATTAAAGAAACAGTTGGCTACGGAGGCGGCTCGTGTATGTTCTGGGGTGGTATTAACATGGATGGCAAAACCGAACTTGTCTGCGTTTCCAGGACTAACGGTACTCGCGGCCAAGGGTCCCTGACTGCTCGACGATACATTGCCGAGATCCTGGAAGAACATGTGGTCGCATATGCGGGATACATTGGTCCTGGATTCATGTTAATGCGCGACAACGCTCGCTCCCGCACTGTATTGATTGTTCTAGATTATCTGGAGGAAGTTGAGATCCCTGTTTTACCGTGTCCAGCCAGGAGTCCTGATCTAACATCTTTGGGACGAGCTGAAGCGACGGGTTCGGTCACGAAATGCCCCCCCTGCCACTCTACAAGACCTTCAGGATGCAGTCATTGAAGAATGGGGCAACATTCCACAAGAAACCATTGTTAAGTGGGTGCAATCGATGAAGAGACGTTTAGAGGCTGTTATAAGAGCTGGAGGGGGTAACACTAGGTTTTAAGTTATTTTGAGCACTTTTTGTAAATTTTTAGTATCCATTTAGTGTTTCGATGTTAAGTTTCAATAAACATTTTTCAACTGACTATCATATTTGTTCTTTAATTTTTTGTAACATCAAAAAGTCTATTTTTTTTTGTTTTTTCTAAAAAATATGCTTATATCTTTCAATTGATACCTCTCACTCATACCCTTCCCTTTGTTCAAATAGCATTTAAAGTCGGTTGAAACTATTTTTCGTGGAAGGGCGATATTTTTGACGCCGAGTGTATTTCATACGGACGAATTTGTTTATTTTTGGTTTACTATTGTAAAAAAATCATGAAAATAAACTTATTCCTGTTTTTATAATTTCAAGTTTCTAAAAATGAAAACCAAAAACTACACGTCAAATTTTCTAACTGACCTTTGAACATTCATTATTTCCAAGTCAGCAATTAATTAAGAGCACTTAACCTTTCCACGAAAAGTAAATTCAAAGAAGCTCTACTTCACAAAAATCCCATTATACAGAGTGTTACATCTTCCAGAAAACTTTGTACTTAGACCGCAAAAACTCACAAAATCATAGCTAAGGAGCCAACTATGCCTTTATTCAAGACAAAGGGAATGCTCCCAAATCCTGGTAACAGTTTTCTGTAGACATTAGAGACGGCCATATTTTATTTTTCCAGACGAAAACCATTAGCTACATCTGTAGGTAGGTAGGCTCGTATTGTTTTTGCTGTGGATTTGTAAGGAATAAAAATGTGCGACTTGCAGATACATACGAAAATTAAAATGTTTGATAAATTATATTATTAATTTTAAGGGACCAACAAATTGTTTCAATAAATATAATTTAACATAGAATGATGCAATAAATACGAATAATTGATATTGCTTATCAAGTAGCACTTGTAAAAGGCTCACCTTTACATGACAATTTGTATGAAATGGAGAGTATTTATTCGTTAAGCTGTTGTATTATCAACTCATTACTCATATATTAATAACTCAATTTGCATATAAACCTGTGAGGTTTTCTTCTCTTTAAATTGAAAACAAGTATCAGGTGCCGGTGGTGCAAAACATATACTTATTATTTTTTGTTAATCAATAATTTTAAAGGCATGCACTCATATGACGGAGTTTTGCCCGCCGTGTTTGCGCGGTAATTTTACGAAAAAATTTACTCTGTAGCCAAATTTTTGAATATTTATCTTTCTAGAGTGAAAACAAGTTTTGAAATAAGTTCCGCATGTATATAGTTTGTTTATTTATCAACTTAAGGCTATTATTACAGGCAAAGCGACAGTGTAGCTTTAACTAAATTGATTGCACATAACATAAAATATATAATGTGACCCTAATTAACTCACCCAGCATCCAGTAAAACAAATATGTGATGGCTGGATCCCGTGTTAACTCGTGAACGGTTGCCGTTTGAGAGTGTTCGTCGTCTGGATTGGTCGTGAAGTTTCTTGCGAGTTCGTTCTTCTTCACAAGGTTTTTCCGAACTGATGGTAGAGTCATGCTTTATTTAACGTCAATAAGAACAAGTCATTCTCAATGTTGAGAAATAAATATTTGAATTTTAAATCTAATTGTTCAGAAACATCGTTGCGGAGTCAGATTGAGCGTGCAAGCGGCGCGTCGCCCTGTAAGTTGGTGCGCGGCGGGTGCGGCGTGGCCAACAGCCGCGACCGGCGCCGGCGCCGACGTACCCATCAGGCACGCACAGACACAACAATGCTACAATATCTGGATGCTCAGTCTTCCCAATTAATACCTTGAGAATCACTGCTTGTCCCAATTCTCTTCTCACCCTTGGTTCAATGTAGCCAACAATACCAAGCAACTTTCTCGATAACATATAACCAAACAAACAAATCTTTATTCTTCATATATATATTTATTTTTATAGAAATTCATAGAAATATGAATCGATCATGAATTATCTAAAGAGACCAGTTATGCGTATCTTATCTGTATCGATATTATGCATTACAAATAGCATTTATTTAAAATTAGAACGCATTTGATCAGCGGGCGTGCCGAATCATTTAAAATTTGAAAATGATGTACTTCTTTAGGAATGAATGTCATATTTTAAATAAAACGAGCCTTTTCATAACCATACAGATAAGATATGCATAAGTAGTTTCTTCAGATAATTGATGATCGATTCATATTATTCACGACATTTTGCAAATTAATTAAATTGTGGCCATTTCAGTCTAATTTACTGTCAGTCTTGTTTACACAAGATTTCATAGCCAAATTTGGTCCTTAAACTTACGGACCAATACTTGACGCGATTACAAGAGTATTGACCAGGTTCGATTCCCGGTTTGAATGTGATTATTATTAAATCTAAAATCGACGCCATGGTTCCTAAGAACAGATTTCGCTATCTCTCATAGTTTCTGACTTCTCCATACCCATTTGGATTGTACACCAGGTATAGCATAGATTAAATACCCCAAAACTAATCGAACATCTCCACGACATACTAGAAACCACGGAAGCTTATATATCTAGGTTTTAAAACTTAAGACGCCAGTAAATTCCCGATAACAGACGTATTTATAATACTGTAACATTGATCTCAGGTAAAGCGGTCTCCTGTGAACTGAAGCTTAGCAGATTTATGGCGCACTAGCAAGTCTTCGTCCAGTAAGAATTTATATCATGGAAGTGCGATGAAAATGGCTGAAAAGACTAAACTTGGAGCAAAAACGTCATGAAAAGTAAAGTATATATATTTGGAAATTGATGAACGTTCTTTTAATACTCGTTGACATTATCTATTAGACAAATATGGTCTTTTACACCCACTATATTATTTATTTATTTTTAAAAAATCATAAGGGCCGCCAGAGAAGATTACGTTATGTGTTAACTTAAATATCTAATTATAGTAATTCTTAATTAAACCAGAGACTAGTAAATAACTATAGACTGACCATCTCCATACAAAAATTCGTGACTCGGAAAAAGCTCAAAATCCAAGCTATTACTAGATGTCGCTCTCAAATAGCTTGGACCAACCTTGTCGTCTTTAATTTTTATATGAATTATTGACAAGAAACGTAATGCAAATGCTAGATGGCGTTGTCAAATAACCTGAAACCTTAGCAAGTAGGATTTATTCCTTTCCTGAAATTGGAAAATGTCATCGTTTTATATCATTAATTTTGATAATTTTACTCAATAAGAATAGGTAGATAGTAATTTATTCTTACTTTATAGATGATAAAATAACAACTACAAAAGACCATAAACATACTGGTATAAGTTTATTTTGTTCAGAGACGCCTGGGCACTACCATCCTCTTTATTTTAATTGCCATAATAACCTATTTTTAAAATCTTTTATTAATACAGTTGTGATAAACGCACATGTTATACGATATATGTAGCAGCCAAAACGTAAACTTAATCAAGGTCCATACAATTTGCACGAGTCACAGTAGGCGAGCAGAACTAAATATTGTGAATTCAAAGAAATGCAGGGAAAAGTTCCAAAACAAACACACACCCATAGCAACAATAATAAACGACAAGAATTCAAATTGTCAAACAAATAAAATGTTGTGATAGAAAGAACAAAAAAAGTTGATGGATAAAGAACATTTTTTTAAATAATAATCCAGCAAGAAAAAATTTTTTTCACTACTGCAAAATAGTTATGATTTATATGCATTATAAATAAAAATTATGCACTTATTAAGACATAATTTTTATCGATATCAAGAAATAAAGTAAAAGATTATATACCTGTTAATTAAATGCACTAAAATTCGTTTTATTATGTTAAGGCAGATAAGAACAAACTGTGGAGATGAATGCTATATTTTTGTGGGAAAAATTATATACTGGCAATACAGTAACCCAGTAACACTACAAATAATATCCGGGGTGGTGTAAAGTTTTCTGTTACTGAATTATAAGAGCGGCAACATAGCATCAAATAATATAATGCACTAGCTGGCAACGTCTGTTGTCGCCTGATACCTACGGATAGTACTTGCAATGAAATATCAAATGATTTTGTAAACAGCGCCATCTTAAGTTTTTTTACGTATTATTTTTACTAAATTTAAATGACTTGTAAATCTAATACAACTAACGCCATCTCTCTATCTTAAAAACAACTTTTTTTCAAGTCACAAAATTTTGTTAGACATGGTTAGTCTATAGTTATTTACTAGTCTCTGATTAAACGTATCAACCGTTGAAGGCTGTCACAACATGCTTTTACAGATTGAGTTAATTATAGACAATAAGGTCATATGTACGTATATAATATTATCATATTATATACGTCAATATAGTCAATATTATAATCAATTCTGGGATATAATGATGTTAATCAATAAACAGCTATTAAATGGTAAGTACTATTACTTGGAGTATGCTAGATGACAAAAAAATACATCCTACTTATATTGTATTATAATAATGCGTAAAATTTAGAGAACAGTAGGTCAATCAATAGTGTACAGATGTAAAGATGACTCTTTTCAAAGGCCCGAAAAATGGTACGGAATTAGTGACGCCACAATTGAGGAAAGTAGGTCTTTTTGTAATATAATATCACAATAAATTTTGTTATTGTTAAAGTTTCTGGTGTTTTCGCACCTATTAATGTTTCTTACAAATTTTAAAATGACGTTTTTCTGTATTTCTGTTCTTTTCTGTGCCATATCTATATATTTTTTATACCATAACTACTTTTATAATTTGCAGGCATTTTTGACTTATAAAAAGATGTGTTTTCAAAACTTATTTTGAAATATGTTAACATTATTATTTACAATTATATTAAAATCTATTATATATTCAACCAAACAATTTACGATATTGACAAATTTAAAAATTAAATTAAATAAATAATTATACGTTAAAATTATACTACAAATAAAACACTAAATCTAAACTTGAATGCATTGAGGGCAACGTAGCCAAAAGGCTGGCTGAATTACCACGCTGGATCGCTATAGAAATTCGTTGTGCGAGGTAGGTGCCAGCTTTCGGGTCACGAAAAAAACCGTCCGAAAAAAGACGATGAGCCCCTTGATCAACGCCAAAAGCCTCAAAAATATACCCGCTACCCAAATTCTGATATTTTCTACGTTTAAGGCTTTCAGCGTTATTAGCAGCAGAGCCAGATAGTATAATAGTTGTGGAAAGATGGGAAGCCGCGGGAGTGTCTACGCAGGTTGCATCCCACATCAGTGGCCTAGCCATCCTCCACGGGACCAGAGTCATACCATCAGGTCGCTTGCCATCATCACGCAACAATCCTGACGGTTCAAGAACCGAGGGAGTATTGGAGGTAACAAGAGCCCGATGGATGATGTCATTTAAACTGGCATGGCGAGATATTCTGCCACCGCTGCGAGAACATGAAAGGCCATGGCAACCGAGCTCATCGACCAACACGCCACCGCGGCAGCGGTGTCGAGCACATAATTTTATTCCTAAACGTAAACTACAGGCAAGCCTAAAGCTATGGTTGTCAAAAAGGGTTCACAAGTTAGATGACGGAAGCGCCTGCAACCATAGCCCTGACTCCCACGAACCCACCGCTAGCAGACGAGCGCGCTCTGTTACAAAAAAAAAATTATATTAATATCTTAATATTATTATTTTACAAATTCAAATAGTTTCATGTTCTCATATACTTTAAACGAGCAATCACTTTGTAAGTTAAATTGACTGCTACAAATAACTAAAAAAATGTTTGAACAAAAATCAAACATTCTTCAGACAGACGATCTCCACAACACAATAACTAAAATAGCATATATTTATTCCATGTTGTAATAAAACTGCCGGGAAACGTACCGGCCACTAAGTAACCGGAAGAGGGGAGGCAGTGGGGTAATGGCGGCATTTCCGGTTCTCACTATCCTAGCTGTGCTAAGCTTCAGGCACATTAAGTCAGTAAATTAAATCTTGTTTGTTCGTTGAGGACTTATTATGAAGGTTATTGAAATTAGTTTTGCAATATGCGTTCATTTTCATTTGTTTGAGTTATATTTCTACTTCAAAAGTTTTCTAGTTGGACCGATTGGGATATTAATAAGCTGTTTTATTTTAATCGTTGTAATTAGCTGATTTATACCCTTAAGTTTTCACTTTTAACCAACTGGAGTTGTATCGGTAATTAGCGTTTGTAACGATAGAAAACTAATTTAAATTTTATTTATGATATGAGCCAAAAAAAAGTAAAAATACATGTTTTACTGTATTTTATTGAACTTTATTATATTATTACATTTTGAATCGACATTTAAGTGCCATTACACACACCGCGGTCATGAGAGACTAAGGTGACACGTGTACAATTAACAGTTACGAAAACATTCAATCATCTCCTGATATAATATGTTTAAAATATTTTATTAAATGACTTGCTGATATTGGAATTAAAAATGCTACTATTTCTTTTCTGTATTTATAAAAATATTTTCGATATAACTCCAGCTTAGAAGTTGAAAGGCACAATATATATTCACCCATTAATGGTTTTCAGATGACTCACATTTATCGGACGAATTCACAAGTCTAAAATGAAAAAAACGAGTTACAAAATACTCTTTAATCAACAGGACAGAGACTATGATGACCACCCTTTAATCGATGTTTCCAGAATCTCTTGATCCTCTTATTTCCAAACAACCCCTAACTCAGTAAGTCTACTCTGCTGGTTACAAAATCTGCTCCAGTAATTATGTTCGAAGTTTAAACTCGCAATTTTCCTGAAAAAAAAGCTTTGTTTAAATAAGGTCAATTAATTTTAGGATTACTTTTGACAACCCAATTAGAATGGACGTAATGTTTCTAAGCATCAGATTCTTTTAATTTTTTTAAATAGGTTTTTCAGTCAGATTTCATTCATTCATGAAATGAAATAAAATATTTATTTCTCAACATTGAAAATTACATGTTCTTATTGATGTCAAATAAAACATGACTCTACCACCAGTTCGAAAAAATCTTCGTGAAGAAGAACTGGCAAGAAACTTCACAGGTATATTTTTTTCAAAATAAATTTACAGAGTCTCCTTATGTCTACACAAAGTTATTCTTATCTGCATCTGTTAGCTCGGCAAGTCTCCCTCCACCCAAGTATCCAAACGACGAACACCCTCAAACGGCACCCGTTCACGAGTTAACGCGGGATTCAGCCATCATGACACCACCATGGAAGCTATAATAGCCGAACTGCAGACACACCAGGTTCACCCAACTAATGGATTGTATTGGGCAATTTATAGTGCAACGTGCTTGCCTACAGGTAGGCAGACTTTAATACATACCTTCGCAAAAATTACTTAGGTATGTGGATATCCTCGCGTTCTTTCCCTTCACCGTTAGAGCAGACGGCTTCATGTACTTAAGTTGTAGAAACAAATCGGTACATTTAGCAGTGACAGGGATCGAACCCACGACCTCAAGATCGAAAAGGCAGTGCTGTAACAACTGCGCTGTCAACGTTCTCAAAGCTTTTGAGTCAGCTTTTAAATTATATAAATAAAGTAATTAAACTTCTACCAGGCCTAGTCGTGAGCTAAATCTAGTTGAAATTATACTGGATTTTATAAAGTTTCTACATTAAGTAAAACCAACAAATGAAGTGATACTACGGGCTCTTTTCAATAGTTTAAATATTATTTACAAATAAGCATTTTAAAAACAAAACGAAACGAACCCCAAATTAATACTTATACAATTTAAAAATTTTTTGTAACTTTTACTGATTTATGATACAAACGCGATACATAAACAAACCTTAATATTACCAAGTACAATGACAAAATCCCGAAATCACCCGTCATTATTTTTTGTAACATTCTGCTTGTTTGAAGTTGCAATATCATGGTAACATCCTTTATATGGGCTCAATTCTAACAATCATCTTCCTAAATTTATCAAAATTTTGAATTTATGACCTTTTCACACAATATTTTTGTGAAAATAAAAACAGGGGTGGAAATCTCTCTCTTGGGGAGTGAATGAGCGAGTACCCAAAAGTTCACCCTTCGATGCTTTTTTGGAATTCAAAAAAAAATATTTCGATTTGTAAGTAATTTTGTTCCTGTTCTGGGGTGTAGGAGAATTTATTGAGGAGACGTGTACTTGATTACTTTTCCTGCAGTATTTCGTGAGGCGATAATCTTTTGTTTTATTTGTGCTGCTTTTGTCATTGTCAACAGGAGATTCCCACTACTTACGAAGGACCACGCTTGTTGTGAAAACTAGCTGTAGGTTTTTGTATGACAATTAAAGTTACTTATTATTTTTATTATTGTTATTAATAATATTGTTATTTATCGATTATCGATTAACAACGCGTTGCTGATCGTAAGCCTTAGTTAAAATTGCCTGCCCCTTGATCCTGTTATAAAACTGGCTGTAATTTCTGGCGATTAAAACACGAAGGACTGTAACACCGCCCCAGTATATTATTATTATTCATTTCAAAAGCTAAATAAACAATAAATAATTCCATTTAATCTTCTTCCGCTTGTTAAAATACGAGAACCGAAAACTCCAAATTAATCCAGCTAATATTTCGTTGTAACACAACTAGGAGCGCTTACTATTTTTGAGCCGCTCTGTCGCGCAGCTACGCAATTTCAGTAGCGTGAAAAAACTAAAAAAATCTCGAACTCATTTTTAGGAATTCAATTTAAACAGGGTAGAGTAGGTGCCTTTGGGATATATTTTGACACGGTTGCAGCGGAAGTTGTGTAAGCCTCCACCCCAGGAATACTGTATCTTTGTTTGGATTAGGTAAATTGGATTTTAGTATACATTTGGTTCTTATAAATCTTTTCGTGATGGTATTTTGACTTTTACTTTTAAATATATTTTTTACTGCTTATAATTTTTTGGTGTTACTGAGTTTAGCGATGACGATATGCGTCATGACGGAATCGACAACTTTTATTTAATTACTACAATTTAAGTGTCTGTACAAGCTCAAGACATCCACTTTATCTTCAGGGCGTAGGTCGCCCGCACAATTCTTACCTTTTTTCTCTTTGAGAAACTATGGTTTGGTTACTGTTAGGGCCTTCAATAAAACTATGTGTAGTGGACTGTATGATATGTATTAAACGTTAAGACAAATGAATTATAAGCTCGTATTTCGAACTACAAATATAAAATGCGCGAGCGCGGATTGTGCGTATGATAGTTGGTACGGCACTGAGCCGTCAGTAGCTCGGTCGGCGGTGCGGAGCGGGGCGACGCACCGTTATGATCCGCCCGCGCCCCGCTGTCTCGGTCATCGGCCGCTCCAAGTTACTCTCTAATTCATTATCTTCTTTTTCTTCTGATCAACATTTCCTGAAAAGGTTTTCAACGTGACTTTCAGATGATATCAAACTCGTTGCGAATCTTAAGTACATATTCTGATCATTTGTTTAATTTATTCCAACAAAGAATCATCTTGTTTTCTATATCATACATAAAAAGTCCTGTGACATTCCATAATATACTGCCTATTTTATACACTCGGTATTATATGCTTATAAGGTTTCTTTTGAATTCTTGATTGTTTTTAAATCTTGCGTATCATGATTTCTATCACTATTACAAAACATAAGCATGGCTTATATTTTCAATACCTACGTAATATATTGAAAAGTCGCGATGGATTTAAAAATATTTTTTCTTCACTTGGATAATCACGAGCACGAATACTCCATATATCATTTATAAATTTTTCAGAATGAAATATCAAACAATTTTGAAATCGAACCATGTCCAAATGCTTTAAAAATTACTGCCGCAAATGTGTTTCATTGCTCCCTGGCTTGTGAATGTTTGAATATTTTTAGACATAATGTTTGTGCATTTTTGTAGTTAGATAAATGTTTGATAACAAAGTAATTTTCTGGCAACGATTTTGATTATTTAATACCGATTAATTTAATGTTATATTTAAATCGTATTATCCTTAGTTTGGGCGAATCTATTGCAATTTGTACTACAAATTTTAAACAACGTATCAGATTAATTAGGACGTTTTTAATGAAACCAAAATCTGCTTCGAAATTGCATAGCAACATTTAGAAAAAATCTCTCTAAAGACATATTTCAAACTGTACAAATCTTTACATTTCCAACCCCGACGCAAGAAGAGGAGTGTTATAAGTTTGACGAGTCAGTTTGACGTGGCACCATAGCTCCAAATGGCTGAATTTTTGGCCTGAAAAAATGGGTTTTATGAATTTTTTTCGTTAACATGTTGAATGAATCGAAAATGTTCTGAGTCATGTTCGAAGAAAACCGATTCAGCCTATTTTTAATCAGCCGGGAGTTTATTAATTTGTGCTTACGAATACCTTGTCTAATTTGTGTTTTATAACATCGCGTTAGGTTTTGTTATGATGTTAAAAATACTTTTGATCAAAATGAAAATAATAAAAAATAAAAAATATTTTGAATATAATATCTGTGTACAGTCATATACTAACGAAACAAACACATTATCAGATATAAAATTCCCTTAAACTTCAAACTGCCTGGACTGCCCTTCAGACACTAAGTATTTTAACGTTCTTTTTTTCTTATTATATGTAAGATCATAAGCACACCATCGATTTACTCAGGGAAGAAACGAACTATGGCAAACAAATAAGGAATAAGTTCAATTATTCTTCACAAACATCATGAATACATTTATTACATGTAGCCTTCACTTATACACACACAGAGTAAGTTTCATTCGCGAAGACGCTCCCCACACTGGTTGGGTCATTATATCGTAGTGTGCGACCTCAGCTAAATAAGTAGGTACCACAATACTCCTTTAACAAGTACCGGATGTATCTTCGTGAATAGCACCTACTTTACCTAGAAACATCAAACTACTAAAAATATTGACAAGATCAATAAACAGCAACTAAACTTAGCCACAAAATAGATTACGCTTTGTTTGTCATTAAATCTGCGGCAATTTACGTGTATTACAGCTCATAATAGTAGGCTTCATAAAGTCACTAACTCATTCATGTGTCAATGTATACGCTTTTATAATAAGGTTCCTGAGGATATCCATGGTCATCCTATTGACAAATGTAAAGAAACTATAAAAGTTGTGTGCATATTAAAAACTATCCGATTATTTGGATGATAAAAGCCCTTAGGTGTAATCCCCTCATTATCAGGATTTAACTAGTATTTGTAATGTAACAAAACATGTGTCTGTTTGTTCGTTGAGTTCTTCGTCCCGATGAATATCTAAAGCGTCAATGTCACTAAAGTACGTCTTCTTATGGTAGCGTCGGGTGACGGGTCGCTCACTTCCCTCTAATATGGTTGAGGAGGGCGAGGGCTGAATCCCGCGTTAACTCGTGAACGGTTGCCGTTTGAGGACTTGCCAAGTCCTCAAATATATAAATATATAAGAGACTCTGTAAATTTATTTTGAAAAAATATACCTGTGAAGTTCTTCTTCACGAAGGTTTTTCCGAACTGGTGGTAGAGTCATTCTTTATTTGACGTCAATAAGAACAAGTAATTGCAATGTTGAGAAATAAATATTTCATTTTATTTCATTATTTATACAAATATGCAATTAGATCTAAAAAACCTATTCCTGAACTATGTGTAGAACTCATACATACAGTTGCAATTATACAGTTTGTGTATGTGTATGTGTACACCACTCGAGACGTCCGCTTGTCCACTCGTTTCAACAAGGTTTGTGTACATTTTGATTTTTGTATTAACTCTCAAGTTTTGTGACCGCTGCTGTAGCGTTGAATAGAAAAACTTTTTTCATTAGGAATGGACTTAAATACTGAAACCTCGTTGTAGAAGGGTCGTTAGGATGAAAGTCAGATTAACAAAGTTGTTTGTTCATTATTTTTTACTGTATTATTGTGTGTTATTATAACTATTATTTTAGTGTCTTCCAGTACCAGGCAACTCAGAAAGTTTTAAAAATTCGATTGTATAAAAGTAAAAATATATTTGTTCCAAATTTAAATATCGCTCTAATTTTTTTACCAGCATAACGAAACTATTGTGCGTCTTAGAAAAATGGACAGTATCTGGAACATATTCATGCAATGATTTTTTTTTGACTTTAAATACAATTTGAAACCTGATGAATCGTTTAGTCAACTTGAATTAGCTTTTATGATCACGATGCCATCTTAAGCGACTGCGTACCGCTGGTATAACGAGTTCGAGTGCGAACGCTTAAATTTGAAGGGTGAAGAAAGTAATCGCCCTTTGTTAAAAAACGTGTTACAAAAACTTTATTCAACAAAACCGGAAAATGAATACGAGGAGATTCAGCACAATCTGCAGATTGGATTGGAAAGAGTCCACAATATTCTAAACAACCACATTTGCGTAAGGAGAATTGTTTTCAAGCAAGCTTCTCCACGCAGCATTGGTGGGTACACAGCCAAGCGCGACCCGCATCCAACCATCCTTCACTGAAGCTACCAAACACAAAAAAACCTTAATAGAAATTTGCTATTCCCTCTCTTTGTTCAACCCTACCACAGATCATTAAGCAGTCCGGTTTGCAGACGAAATGAAAAGATAACGCAAGGGAATTTTGTGTCAATATTTATATGTCCAGTGGAAAAAGTACCCCATGCGGTCTGGAGACGACCAAGGGTGCTCTTTTATCATGTAAATCCGATTTCGTTAAGTGAAAATGATCTTATTGTAAATAGACTTAAGATTTCAATTACAATGTAAATCGAATAGATTTTAAAAATTGAGTTGTATTCAGGATTTTGTTGAATATATCAAAGAATTTGTAGTCCGACCGAAATGTGAAAAATGATCGTACTGATTCCCAGAGGTTTTTAACCTGGGCTGGGTCTTTTTTACATTGAAGCACTGTAGTTATTCATTCAGCCACATTATTAAAGCTATCATTGTTGTCAATATAACTTCACACATTATCTAAGGCCCGTATTCATAAACCAGTAATTAGTTGTTGTCAAGAAATTACTTTGACAAGTCATTACAAGGGAATAGAATTTATAATCGCATTATTTTATTAAAAAGTTGCGTATAGCGTTTTTCAATTCTCAAGAAATTAAAGCTAGGTCTTGTAACGGAGTACATTAGCTTTCAGTGAAACCTTTTTTTGGTTAATTCTATTAGTACGCCTCTCTAAATGGCTAAATAAAAAAAGCCTCTTTGGCAGTTTAATTCTACTTTTAAAATAGGAATACTAGAACGTCAAAATTTCAAATAAAATTACTTTTGTGTTTCTCAATTCTCAATTGAATATTAATTGAATAATTCTTCTTAACTTTTTTGGGCTTAATAAATTATTCCAAATCAATTAAGTGACTTTACAAACAAAATGTGACAAATGGAAAATCATCATAACATTGTTTTTTACCTTCAATTTCGAGACCATTATGGTGAGTTGTATCGTATGAAAAATGTTTTCTTAATACTTTTATTATTAAAAGTTATAGTTATAATTTCGTATTTGGTTTATGTTCTTATCGCAATGTTTTAATGTTTGAAACGATCGTCAACACGCCCGTATGTTTACTCTTTGAAATGAACAAGATCTGCTCGCATTTTCGTGTGTATAATTGTTACTGGATTCCTACGTCATAACTTTGACTGAGAATTCTAAATTTTGACAGTCATTGCTTCAACCAATCTCTACATAGTTTAGTTTAAATCACAGCCATCTCTTCTGGTTCGCTGCCTATCTGACATAGGTAACTATCTGTGCCACGTATAGTCACTACATTTCGGCAATCTATTAGAATTACCATTTCATTATTTAAAATTTATTTGGAGATTGGAACTAATTGTGAACAATTTTCATATTTTTTTTTATTGATAATTTCATGGCCGACTAGCGTAGTGTTCAGTAGCCTTGTGTCATACGCCGGAGGTCCCAGGTTCGAGTCGTGGCCGTGACTTTCATTTGTGTGATGAAATCTTTCATTTTTGTTCTTGGGTCATGGTTGTTGATCGTTATATATGTATGTTTATTCTAAATTCCCTGTCAGTTCGCTGTATGGTCATCCATAACACAAGCTCTGTTTACTTTGGGGCCACAAAGTTGTTGTTTTTGTCTAGGGATTCATTATTATTATTATATTTAAAAAAATTCTAGCAATTACTTTGTCCAAATTTTTTTTAATTCAGAAATCAACACTACAACAAAGACAATAAATAATACATATTAGAAACACATAAACCAATAAAGGTTCCACTGTAAAAATTTGCATTTAGAAATATCGATCCGAGTGAATACAGTTAATAAAGTTGGATAAAACTATAAGACATAATTTAAAATTGAAAGTATTGTACAGAACTAAAATAGTACGTGGCATGAAATACATTTGTAAGCACGCTTAATTATTAGGCATTGGAAACTACACCTTTCGGAACCTTTGCGAAGTCATAAAAATAAATTAATAACTAGTAACTATGTTTTAAGTATTTTTTTTTGTCTTTTGCTACTTATTTAATGTAAATCATCGCTGAACGACGCCGTTTTCATACATACCGTACTATTCACGCTGGATTTTGTCTTAATTTACTTGTTGCGCTGTCTTATAGATATAAGTAAAAATTAAATACTAAAATATTAAAGGCATTTAAAGTATGCCAATCAAAAAGACATTTTATATTTTATAATAGGTACACTGGAAAAGTTGCAACGTTCATTTTCAATTAGTTAAAATTTTTTGACTATGAATCGTGAAAATTATTACTTTTTCTTTACAGTGGCTAAGAGCGTAACTTTTTATTGCATATTTACTTATTTATTACACACAACAGAATATAACTTTAATAAAATTAATTAAAACAAAACTTTAAACATACTTAAGTCTAGGTTGCATTCCACAAGAATGTGTACATAAAAAATTACATCAAGTAACACTGATATAGACAAAATCGTATATTAATTTAATAAGTATTTATATTTGACGATATGCTGTCATTTCACTATACAGAAAGAAATGATAAGAACAATGATAGTTAATTATTGTCAGAAAAAACAAGCGTCTATAAAAAAACTTTTTCAAAATGTCATTTTGTTGAATCATTAAATACTATTTACTACGGTTAAGGTTTGTAGACGAACAATTTCAATCTTAGGCTTTTAAAATGTACATCGAAAGTCTATTATACGTCTTTGTCAACGCTTTCCACGAATTACGATGGATGACAAACGCACGCAAAAATGATACAAAAATTATCAATCCAATGTAAGAAAAGCTAACATTATGGAAGACGAAATAAAGTAAAATAAATAGACGAAAAATTATAAGAAGGCTTTCCATTACATTTTTATATCTTGATTCTGAAATCTTTCCAAAATTAACATAACCTATCGACCAAATGCGACTTAGTCTTAAATTTTACAAGAAATCTGAATTAACTGTGTTGCTCGTAAAATGTTTTAACGACTTCTACTTGTCTGACTGTTATTGCGAGATTCTTCTAAAATGTGTATAATTTTATTCATTAGATAACATGCAATTCTTGTTCAGTGACGACCTCATTGGGACCTGAACAGTTTATTATTCGAATAGTCTGTGTGTGCTGAGTATGTTTATTAAACCAAATAAATCTAAATATTATACTTATAAGTATAACAATAACGTGAAAATGTTTACTGGCATATAAATTATTCTTGGCACTTAATTAAAGAGGCTAATATTTCTTCCATAAAACCACCTTATTTATTTCTTATAACAAGAAGGAGTCACTTAAGGTGAGCGAAGCATTGGGTAAAATTAAGCTTACATTATCAAGCAGAAAGATAATTATTTATGTATAATTAGGTGCCGTCCGTGGCGTAGCCCGCGTATCCGACAGAAATAGAACGTTTCTTCTAGAACCATTAAAATTTAGAGATACGAGTGAGCCTATATTTTATCCTAGGTCGATTTGTATCCGTAAGCCAAGCGTAAGTTTTATCCAAATCATTTCAATCAACCTTTCACATTTATAATATTAGTAGGATCGATAAACTTTAAAACAATTTGCCAACTTATTTTCATTAATTATTTTATCGTTAGAATCTTAATTCACCAGAAGTTACTTAGATTTAATAATGTTACTGCGAGAATTTTTTTCGCGAATAAGAATTTCATGTTATTTTTTTCTCTTATACCTCAAGACACAAAAAACTTCAAACACATTACTTTCAAGTACGCCATTTTCTTAAAATTATAAAGTTCTCGGTTCATCATTTTCATAAAAAAGTTCTTAATTCGTTTCATCCGAGGTTCTCAGCGGATTCGTGCTTACACTCAATTTGCTTTAGGCAATAAGAGGTCAGAGGAAACCGCGGTCTCATTGAGTTATTGCCGCGCGAGTTTATAAGCGAAGCGGATTTCCGAAAACTAAATTTAACAAACAATTTCACTGAGAATAACGAATACAGAACTTACTACGCGCATGCAACGAAAAACAAAGTTAACGCGGAACCTTGTAGGGGCGTGTAACTAGTAATAAGGTGTAATAAGAAAATAAAAATAAATCCACAACTCTCAAACACCCCAACTCTATGGCCCCAAAGTAAACGCATTTTGTGGTATTGACGATTGTACAGCAAACTAGGCGGAAACCCAGAATAAACCAACCTATATAAATAAAAACAACCATGACGAGAGAACGAATATCAGTGTTCATCACACAAATTCTGTACCTCTGGCCTTGGTCCTCCGGCCTTGGTCCTCCGGCGTATGAAACAGAGCTACTACCGAGGCCTCCCAGCCGGCATTGCTTCATTCATTCATGCTGAGAATGTGGGACGAAGACGGCATGTTGTAAATTTCTGCAAATTTTATGGTTTTTGCCGGACCATTACGTAGACATCAATGTTTTTGTATGTCACGAGGTCTTCAAAATCGTGCTTATAAAGATTTCTTTAATATAGCATGTATTTCCAAACCTGCATATAGCTCGAACATACTATCCAATCGGCGTTAGGCGAATAGAATACAATAGTAGTAATTTCTTCGGGCTGGTTTTATCACGCAGCAATCGTTAGCGATTGGAATGGGTACACAATCTAAATACTATTAGACTCAATCAGGTACATACAGGCAGCGCATGGGTTCTAGAAAATTGCTGGAACATCATAAAATAAATTGACGTGGAGTATTTAAAAATTTTAATTCAAATCTATAATTATAATACCCGCTTATCGCTTATCTACAAACGCATTCCAGAAGAACAAGTCTTTTTGACAAACTTAACACGGAAATATGTTAAAGAGCATCATCACAAACAACTTCTCAAGGAGCTGTCCAAAAAATGTTGAAGCTTTGAAGACTGCCCTTAAAACTTTAAACAAAACTTTTAAAAACCGATGCAAAAAAGAGAAAGATGTATGATTTTCTGTGTTTCCATTTCACTTATTTTCATCAAATGACTTTGGAGTACTAACTTAATACAGCTTGCGGCGTTTGGGCTGAAAATGGAAAAACTTTGATTGTCGAGAATTTTTTTGTCACTCAATGATTTGGACGTTTTATTCGGAAATACACTTTCATTTCAGTGCGAGTCTTTTGTTGTCTGTAATGACGGAACTTTTATATTCTTTGGCAACATTTGGGGTTCGAGGGGAGGGGGAAGTGTGTTGTGAATAAAACGCAGGATGTCATCAATTTCGAGTTGAGTTATCCGGTAAGTATAAGCCTCTTTCAATGACATTAAGTAATTGTGTTAGTTAACATGGCGTTGTTTAGACTGACATCGAAGAAGTTAAATTATATTCCCTTTTATTATTTAAGCGTTCACTAATAATTAAAGAAACTCTTATTTGAAGTACTAAGACCCTAACGATTATAAATCAACTATCTTATTTACGTAATCATTAACACAATATGGTACCTCATATCTCGTCCTAAGAGACAAATACTTAAAATTATTCTACACACACACACACACACACGAACGTACACTTTCAAGTTTTAACTAATTTCTGAGTTCCTGTTTTTCTTCTTCTTTTGTTTTTTTTTAAATCTTTGTTTTTGTAAAGTAAATAACCTATCAAAATAGAAATGTAATGTTACAAACCTAAGTAAATCATTGTCACTGAATTATGGAAGAGCGGGGCCTCCTGGTACAAGTATTTTGTATACTTAATAGGTTGGTCCTAACAGCTTTGTAAAATTTTGTAATATTGTATTTTGAATGAAGCATTTTTCATTTTCATTTTTCATTCTGGCATACCCAGGTACAACAGTCATCTGGTGGAAAAATTTTGCCCTATCATCCCCCTTCATCCCACCATTCCAACAAAGTAAAAAAATCAACAATTCTCAAAAAAAAAACACATTCGTCATTATAAATCCATCAACATTTCGACATGGCTTCAACTGCATGTCCATCATGCGCCTCCAATTAGCAGACATAGTCAAAGGCAATACCGTAGTGAAAGCCTTTTGACAATCCACTTACAATTGAAGCCAACTATTACGGACAGGAACCCTGAAATCTGCGTGTTCGAATTTTGAAACATTCTAAACAAGTTCGGTTTAGACGAAAGGATTTACTCACAGCTTTTTAAGGTTTGATATGAAAAAGGTCTTTTAGAACTTAATACTCCACACCACTTGTATTTTTTCAGCACTTAACTTATGTTTTGGACTTATGTTATGTTTTGATACATGGTATTTTTGCTCTGATCTATTTTGATAGAAATGTACTATCAAAGCGTTTTAGGGTCGAATGGTTTTGGCTATCACCTGACAATGTCAAAATTAAGTCTTTTAGAACTGAATATTCCACTTATAATTTTTCATCACTTATACTTATGTTTTGGACCAAATACGTGGTGTTTTTGCTCTGATCTACTTCAATTGAAATGTACGATAAAAGCGTTTCAGGGGCGAATGGTTTTCGATGTCAATAGACAATGTCAGAGTTAAGCAACGTTGAGTCCCGACAGACCAAGGATTGATGTATGGGTTTCAGGGGACAGGCTTATGTACCTGAGCGTTTCCGCGATTCAGAAGGCACATGGAGCCGTCGGCCTCGTTGTTGCCGCAATTTAAATAGTTTCAAGAGGTGGACTAATCAAAGCTAATAACAATGCATCTTTAATGAGAAAAGGACTAAAGTGAACTCAAGTGGCAAGTAAACTGATCCTTAAATGGCGACCACATTATACCAACATACGATCTTAAAGAAATTGGCTTTCACCATATGAAATAAATATTTGGTTTATTTGTGACGCAGCTTACATCCATCTGGAGACTGAAAAGTTGCTTATGTTAATAGTAGGTTGTAAAGTAATAATGAAAACTTTAAGCAAACTTTAAAAAGCATAGTAAAATAAATATTTATATATACATATTACTTTATTTCACAAAATAAAAGGGATTATTTGAAAGAAAATATAAACACTAGGCAGTGTGCGGGGGAGGGGAGGTAACTCCTATCCAGCGCTGGATGCCGGAAGCCTAACTGGAATGAAACCGTCGCCATCGATACAGTGGCAATCCAGCGAGGGTAACTAGTCACGCTGGCGCCAGCTACTGTACCCATGTAAATCGACCTAGAAGTCTGATTTTTCCTTGTAAACTTAAATAATTTTTAAATTTTTTTATTTAATTTAAATTAATAAATTTATGACATTAAATTAATAAAAAACATCATGTATATAAAAAATTCGTTGAGTTCTTCGTCCAGATGAATATTTAAAGCGTCATTGTCACTAAATCTGGGGTCGGTACCCGGGATGGACCTAATCTAACCTAGGGAGGTCTTCCTAATCAACAAAGGAAAGATAATACACTTTTTCTTTAAGTTACTTTTATTTAAGATGAATCTATTTTATAGGAAAATACAATGATAATTATTAGACTATTTTGGGGACGAAGCCCGCAATAGAATTCCGTAAGGAATTCCGTCAAGGAATGCCATAAAACAATCTTCCATAATATATATATTTTTCATTTTACAAATAAAATCAAATATTGACAGACTTATAAGTTGCCAGTCATAAATGTCGGCAAGTTTGTTTGTGCAATAACCTCTTTTAATAAATACGGCACAAGCAAACGTTGCAATCGCCCCTCTTGTTTAATTTATTTAATTAGTGAAGCTGATTAAATAAATTCCTATATACATTTCATTCTTAAATAACGACCCTACTTAAATCAGGACCATATACATTAATCGGGATTACTCTCAGATGAGCCCCCTACCGATAGGAATATATATGTTTGATCATGTTTAAATTACAACATCTTATTACACCAAAAATGATCTTATTGTATTTATTTTCTATCAATAGAGCCTTAGCCACAAAACCTGATGAAAATCAGCCAAGATCCCGGCTGGTTAATTAATATCTAAATAAAACAGTGTAAATTATTTTAATTTCTCATACAATTCATGAATAATCAACAACCCCATATTAATCATTTACGTTACACAATCATACGCAAATTCAAATAACCAATATTTATTATTAAATTAATCAACAATTGTTAAAATAACCCATTGAGGATCCTATTCTACATCCGCGTGTTGACCCACAGACATCAATATCACAATATTATATATACTCGTAAACTTTGGCCGCATAGCTAAATCGGCTATCACCTTCTCTCTTATGGAGATTATTAGGCGTGGCTCAAATTAAACGTGCACATTATCTATAGTGTTATTTTAGTCTTTGAAAAATGACTTCTTTAGAGCATTGGCACCACACGTATATTTATGATTCGTAAATAAAATGTAACGCGGTAAATACGTGCCGCGTGTACCTGCCGCTCCTTAGAGGTTTCTCTCCGGGTATCTAAAATTAATGTATTAAATCATTAAATAAAATATATATATATGTATATAGAGAGACCCTCTTATCTCAATATATAAAAACCTTTTCCTTATTTTTCTTTTATCTGCATCGTCCATCCATTGCATCTCCTTTTTGGTGATGCTGTTTGGATCGGCTTTGCAGAATATATCATCTCGGAACATTGCGTTGCGAAGTGTACATAGAATTTGAGAAAAAAAAAATATTAGTTTCTTATATTATTCTAAAACCCCAACGAAATTCTAACCGTTGCATATCTACAAATGAACGATATACATATTTGTACACCTAAATGTGTAGTTTTACTCTATTAATTCTAAGAATAAAGAAATTATAATATTATTGTAATATTTCAAGAAATAAATGTATATACAAAAACTTTGTTTTATATATATATAAATATAGACATAGTTTTATCATTAGTTTTACTTTATCGAATATTATATGGTTTCAATCTATTCACATGTACAATTAATTCTTGGTTATTTTGTATTTTTTTTACAAGATAATTGTCACATCCTATATATCGTAACACTCGAAATAAACCTTTATATGGTCGACTAAGTTTTCGACTTTTACCTGATATTCTTTTTGGACAATGTAACAAAACTAATTGTCCTACACGAAGTTTAATATTAGAAGCTTTTTTATCATACGATCTTTTTTGTACTAAACGAGCTTTCCTTAAATTTTCTCTGGCTTGATTCACTGCACTTATATAAGTATCTTTTTTTTGTTGAACGGTCATATTACAGTTAGGATTCAACCTTTCATCAAACGGAACTTCAGGTTCTCTACCAAACATTAAATAATAAGGAGAAAATTTAGTTGAAGCTTGTTTTGAACAGTTATAAGCATATATTATAAAAGGTAAAATTTGGCACCAATCCCTTTGACTTTGGTTTACATATTTAGCTAATGAATATGAAATGGTTTGATTCAATTTTTCTACTAAACCTAATGTTTGATGGTGCATAGTGGTAGCTAAGGAATGTTTTATATTATATTGCCTTAATAAAGACTTAATTAACCTTGACGTAAACATGGAACCTTTATCTGACAATACTTCACATACCGTCCCGAACTTTGTTAAAATTTCATTAATAAAGAAATTATATACTATTTGAGCTGTCACTCGTGGGACTGCTTTGCAAATAGCATATTTTGAAAATCAATCTATACATGTTATTATATATTTATTACCATCTACTGAACGATTAAAAGGACCTAGTACATCAATCTCTATCTTTTGAAATAAACGATCCGTTACTATAGGGCGTAATGGCACTATCTTATTATATATTTTCTTTTCTTGACAAGGTATACAACTCTTAATATATTTCTCGATTTCATTAGATGCGTTCGGCATAAAATATTTTGCCCTGAACTTTGCTAAAGTTTTCATCATCCCGAAATGGCCTCCCGTACGTGCGTCATCATGTAATTGTCTCATGATTTCACTAAATAACGACTTAGGTAAAACAATTAAATTTTTTTATTATATTTCCACTTCTAATACATTTATATAACACATTATTTGATATCATAAAACTTTTATATACACTTCGTCGACTGATCGATACATTTTCGCGCCACCTTCGGCAAAAACTATCTTCCTCTTGATGTCGTGATAAATTCTCCACCTCAATCGAGAACACTTGTAAACCGTCCTCTATTTCTTTTCCTGTACTAGTTTCATCTTCTATTAGAGGGTTTCGACTTAAGAAATCCGCTACAACGTTCTGTTTTCCGGAACAATGTACAATCTCAAAGTCGTGTGCTTGAATCGCCAAGGCCCATCTGGCTAGTCTTCCAGACATGTCTCGTCTTGTCCTTAACCAACATAATGCCTTATGGTCTGTTACTAACTGGAATTGTAATCCCCATAAATAATGTTTAAAATAGTTCAATGCCCACACTAAACTTAAACACTCCTTTTCAGTTATTGAATATTTTTTTTCTGCTTCTGTTAATTTTCGTGATGCGAAGCATATCGGTAACAATTTCTCTTGTTGACCTTGCATCAAACATGCTCCCAGAGCTAAATCACTCGCATTTACATATAATCTTGTACATATTTTTTTGTCATTAACAAAATGTCGTAATAATGGTGGTTCAACCATTAACGATATCATTTTATCGAATACCTCTTGTTGTACTTGTGACCAAATGAATTTCGTATTCTTCTTTAATAGATCTGTTAAAGGAAGAGTTAATGAAGAGAAATTCTTTATAAATTTTCTATAATATGAAAATAAACCCAATACCGATTTCAATTCTTTAATATTTCTTGGTATTTTTACTTTTTTTATTTTCTCAATATTTTTTGGGTCTGGTAAAATACCTTCCCCAGAAATAGTGTGTCCTAACACAGTTATTTCTTTGAATCCAAAATTACACTTTGATGGTTTGAGTGTCAAGTTTGCCGCACTCAACCGCTGAAACACTTCTTCTAAAGCACTTATAAATTCATTAAACGAATCACCATACACGATCACATTGTCAATAAAAACTATCACATTTTTATACTTAAGACCTGCTAACACTTCATCCATTGTCCTTTGAAAAAAAGCTCCACTAGTTTTTAATCCAAAAGGTAATACGTTAAACTCGTATAATCCAGACGGTGTGATGAATGCTGTCTTGTGTTTATCTTTCTCCGCTATCGATAATTGCCAATAGGCGGAGTTTAAATCTAAATCTGCATAGAATTTCGCCCCATTCAGCTGTGTTATCATATCTTCGATGATAGGCAAAGGATATGAATCTGTTATTACTTTCTTATTCAATTTTCTATAATCCACACAAAATCTCCATGTATTGTCTGGTTTTTTAACTAGTACTACCGGTGATGCATACGCACTTCTAGATTTTCTAATCACATTATTTTCAAGCATATCATTAACTTGCTCACGTATAATTTTATGTTGTTCATTAGATATTCTATAAGGTGCTCTATGAACTGGAGTTTCATCTATTGTATCGATTGTGACTTCGACAATATTACACTTTCCTAACTCTTTTTTTTCGAACGCGAACGTCGACCGATATTTTGTTAATATTTTTAATAATTCAATTCGTTCTTTTACCGACAAATTCGAAGATAAATTAAATTCTTTTTCACTTGGTTTAGCTACCACTACTTCCCACAATCTACAATCATTTTTATCTACTAAATCAGAAAAATAAATATATTCATCCTTACTCAATTCACGTGAAACCTGTATTACCTGAAGGGTATTTTGGTTCACATCTTTAACATTAAAATCATTAATTTCATTATTTCTAATAAATTTACAAATATTATTTACAAATTGAACATGACCTTTTTTAAAATCTAATATTGCATCAGACTTCTGAAGAAAGTCTTGTCCGAGAATTAAATTTCTTTCAATTTTATCAACTACATAACAATTCTGTATATACACAACATGTTCAATCTCCAAACATATTTGTATTTTACCAATTATATTCATTCGATTACCATTAACGGCTCGGATTTTTATATCTTCAACCTTATGTATTGTAATATTTAATTGATTACATAATAGTTGAGATATTACAGACACTGAAGCGCCTGTATCAAGTAAAGCTGAGATAAATCTTTCTCTAATTTTAACTTTAATATTGGGACTACACTTACATATAATATTGTCTTGATTAATCGGCATCAATAATGTCCCAAGCTGTCTTACTGACGCCGGTTGAAGTTTGGGAAATTCCTTCCTCGCCCGTTGGATGAATCACCTCGATCCTGTGTTCTTCTTAAATTATATGGAGATCGATTGTTATTATTTAAGAATTTTCCTCTCGCGTTCCCGTAGTCCATGTTAGTTAACCTTTGAGAATCTTCCTTCTCACTCCTCGGTGGTGTTGTAGAATTTACTGGTATTTCTTGTGACATCTGTACGTTGTCTTGAAGATATAAATTTTCTTCCTGCTTTCCAGTGAACATTTCGTGCATCTGCATGATCGTTTCTTTTAACATTTTTTTATTTGTATAGATTTGAGACGCTAGTCGGCATTTATACGTGTATTTGCAATTTTTCAAAAAATGATTTATGAAAATACTATCTGTTATTGTACCAGCTTTGCTTGCACACATGTCCAATGCATAATAGTAGTATATTAGCTCTTCATTGGCTTGTTGCTTCCGTGAATAAAAATTAGCCACATGATCTATTTCTCTGCCAAATTCTTCTATAAATCTTTTTCTAATTTCGTCGAACGTTTCGCGTGTATCAATTATCGTTTTGTAAAAATACAACGCAGGTCCTTCTAAATATGTTTGTATAATTAGCCTCTTGCTTTCATCGTTGTATTTATGTAATGCCGCAATTACCTCGAACTGAGCTAAAAATTCACTCACCAAAACTGTCGAAATGCCAGAGTACTTATTTAAATTCATGGCTATTTTTATAATTTTCTTATATATATAACTTTTATAATTCTTTTATTTGCGGTAAAGCGTCGTCACTTTTTAGAATCTTTCCTTTACTCCTGGTATTCAGATGGCTCTTGCCTTCTAAAATTTTCTTTCCGTTATACTCAGTGGCGTATATAGCTGAAATAAAACACAAAACACTACAACTGCGCGCGGCGCCTCCACCATCTGGGGTCGGTACCCGGGATGGACCTAATCTAACCTAGGGAGGTCTTCCTAATCAACAAAGGAAAGATAATACACTTTTTCTTTAAGTTACTTTTATTTAAGATGAATCTATTTTATAGGAAAATACAATGATAATTATTAGACTATTTTGGGGACGAAGCCCGCAATAGAATTCCGTAAGGAATTCCGTCAAGGAATGCCATAGAACAATCTTCCATAATATACTTATATATTTTTCATTTTACAAATAAAATCAAATATTGACAGACTTATAAGTTGCCAGTCATAAATGTCGGCAAGTTTGTTTGTGCAATAACCTCTTTTAATAAATACGGCACAAGCAAACGTTGCAGTACGTTTTCTTTTGGTGGCGTCGGGTGACGGGTTTTTTTTTTTTTTTTTTTTGCTGCCGAGGCACCCTCGCGGGAGGGAGCTGGAAGATGCGTCATGCATACCGCCCGCAGGTAAATTCCTCTGCGGGGGGTTATGTGGGACTCACCAGAATGGCACCTACCCACTAAAAACCACCTGTTGGCTGTAGTTATTACCGTTAGCCTTCATCAGAAGCGACACCCGTCGGGAAGTTGGGCGCGCTGGCGGAGACCCGCTAGCGGGTCTTCCGCCTGTAGTGAAAGTTGCACTGAAGGTGCTCAAAGGGACATGAGTTGGTGGCCGTTCTGGGCAGCCTCCGGTGAAGCCGGGGCTGGGCAGAGGTCGGCCGAAGCATGATTTAGGGATCAATTCATTTAAATGAACCTATAATGAATTGAGAAGGGAACTATGCTCCGCCAGAGCTAGCAAACGCTCTGTCGGAGTACGTGAAGCCCTAAGTTTACGGGCTAAGACTGCGATTTCACTAACATCGATATTTTTCATAGCGTCGCAGACGATACGCATATCGTCTGCTACGGAGGATTGAGGAGTGGGTTTGTATGGGCGAGGAGCCGGGATGGGATTCGATGCGGGGCGGTGCCTCCAGTTTTCTGGAGCAGGCCTGGACTGTGTAGGCTTTGCAGCCGGAGGAACCCGGCTACGCAGCGGCGGAGAGTTTTCTTGAGAAAGGCGCGGGGCCTGTTTGGGTGCCGCCGTTTTGAAATTGGAGCGCATACAACGGGGTGCACGAGGGCAGCCCCTGTAATTTGCGGTGTGGCCGGACTGGCCACAAAGCACGCAATCGGGAGGAGAGGGAGTTTCAGGAGTGCGATTGCACTCATTAGTGAAGTGCGGGACCAGGCACTTGACATACAACTTGACGTACAACTGGCACCGATGGCACTGGCCGGGATGACCGCGGCGATGAGGCGCCTCGATCGAGATCCCAGAGAGGCCGCATATAGTGCTAACCCCTTTGAGGATCTCCCTGGACTTGGGGACGTTGGCGAGAACCACCAAAGCGAGAGGGTGTTGCCTCCCGTACTTGCTGTGCATTTTATGCACCGCGAGTGCCGGGAAGCCTTGGGACTGCAGATCCTCCAGGATAGCCTCGTTCGATAATTCGAACGGGACTCCCCTGAGTACCGCTCTGATCTTACGCTCTTCTGACAGAGCATAAGTGTGATAAGCATATTGCTTATCGGTGAGGAGCTTTGTTAAAGCACGAAAGTCGTCTATCGACGAGACTAAGATTTTAATAGATTCACCCGAGTTGGCTGCTCGGGTGTAATGGATTTTGTGCTCATTGCACACTGTCGAGACCTCAGTCCATTTACCCTTTTCCCAAAGGAAAACGGGTGGTGGGACTGTCCGCCGTGAAAACGGCGTTAGAAACTTATTAGATGTACGGTTAAAACCCACTTTCCGCCGTGAAAACGGCGTTAGAAACTTATTAGAAGTACGGTTAACGAGCCACTGTCCGCCGTGAAAACGGCGTTAGAAACTTAATACGGTATACAACTATGAAATTATATATTACGACAACAACCAGTGAAATTTGGGTGCTCAATTAGCGCTGGGGCTAATAGAGCGGGAAGGCGTCTGCGATCGACGTGCTCTCGAGAACGCTCGCAGACCGAGACTGTGGGTGACGGGTCTTTTTTTTTTTTTTTTTTGGTTCCCCTCCACGGGAAGGGCAGGAGGACACAAAAAATGCTCTGACGCATACTCCGCACGCGCGATCGGAGTTATGTGGGACTCGTCCCGACGCCTACCAGAACCATACCCACTAAAAAACCCCCTGTCGGCTCGTGCATTTTTGCCACTCAGCCTTCATCTGAGCGACGGCCAATTGGAGAAAGAGGCCGCGCCAGCGGGGCCCTTAAGGGGTCACCCGCTGAGATTCACATAGCACTGAAGGTGCTCAAAAATGAAAAGTAAAAATAAAAACATTAAAAATGAAAAATAAAAATTGCATTAATTCGGATTTACGTTAGAATTAGAATTTACGTTAGAATTAGGATTTGCGGCCTGAAGGGCCTCGAGAGCTAAAGTTAACTGCGTAGGTTCGCCCGTGTGCGCGTTTCTCGGCCTAGCGACTTTGAATTTCGAATCTAACACAGGAGCAGTATATGAGACTGAATCTCGAACAAGATGATTGGGATGGGATTCGGCGCGTTTGAAGAACGATTCTGAGAGTGTTTTGAGGTGCTGTTGCACTGTAGGTAGTTCAAGATCTCTGTGCAGGTCCGCGTTGCGCACATAACAAGGTGCGTCTGTGGCCCTGCGGCAGAAGAGATTTTGAACTACCTGCAGCTTATACAGGACGGAGGGATTGGCGTGGGCAAAGACTGGCGAAGCATATGACATGACGGGTCTAACGCAGACCTTATAAAGCGTACGTTTATTTCTAAAAGACATTTTACTTTTTCTACCTATCATACTATTTAAGCGGCTTAAGTAGAAACGCGCGAGTTTCGTTACTCTATCGACGTGTGGCTTAAAAGAAAGCGTCTGATCTAAGGTGACGCCTAAGTATTTGATACTGCGCTTCCAGGGGATGGGAATACCTAACATTCGAATGTGGGGATCGTTGCGGCGATTACGACGTTTGTGGTCGAATAGAATGGCAGAACTCTTTTCTGGGTTGACATCGATACGCCATTTTTGAAACCAAACACCGAGGGCGTTTAGGGCCTTTTGGAGTCTGGTGATGTTATACGGGATCCTTTGACCTTTAGTGTAAAGGGCGGTATCGTCTGCAAAGAGGGCGAGTTCGACGCCTTTCGGCGGGATGGGCATGTCATTAGTGTACACGGTGTACAGCAGAGGGGCGAGGACTGAGCCTTGCGGGACTCCAGCCTTTATGGGACGAGGCGCGGAGAGCGTGCCTTCATGTTTGAATCGAAACGTACGGTCTTTAAGAAACGACGCGATTAATCTGACTAGGCGAACCGGTAAGCCTATTTTATAGAGTTTAAAAACGAGACCGCTGTACCAGACTTTGTCGAATGCCTTGGCTACGTCAAAGAGAATCGCGATTGATTTTTTACGATGCGGATAGAATCCTTCGAGAATGTACTCGACGATTCGATGGACTTGCTGAGGGCAGGAGTGCTTAGCGCGAAAGCCGAACTGGTGGGGAATAATGAGAGGGTCGCCATCCGTTGGAAACAGATGGTTCCGCATTCGAGAGAGTATGACTCTTTCGAGAAGTTTAGACATTGCCTTGAGGAGGCTGATGGGTCTGTGATTAGCCGGGATGTTCAGAGGTTTACCCGGCTTGGGAATGCCTATGACTGTCGCTTCTTTCCAGGCTTTTGGAAAGTAGCTATGGTCGAAGCAGGCATTGAAGATGATAGCTAACAAGGTAAGCACCTGCTGTGGCAGGTGCTTAAGTGCGTGGTTGGAAATTCCATCCGCACCCGGAGCCTTTTTGGACTTTTGCTTTCTAATGAGAAGCAAGATTTCATCATTAGAGACTGTGACGGGGTCGTCGGTGATAGGGAGAGATTCTCTGCGGAGAACTTCGTCCTCCACCGCCTGGATGTGGGAGGGATCCGTGGGTTGCGTGCTGGGCGAACATTGTGCCGCTATGCTGTCGGCGAAGCATTCGGCTTTCTCTTCGACTTCGAAGGGAATGATTACGTTGTCGCTGATGGCTGAGTTGATAGCATCAGTGAGAGTATCGACTACTGAATCTATTTTAATCGGGCTGTCTAATTGGTCGGGCGAAATCGCGAGCGGAGAGTTCGGTGCCTCTAAGGCTGAAACTAACGTATTTTTAAAGCCTTTCCAGTTGGTAAAGGTCTTAGGAGATGTGACGTTATCGTTAGGCGTGCCTAGCACGAGGGAGACGGGGCGATGGTCGGAGCCTAGGTCATCGAGCGGTTCGATAGACCTTAGATCAAGATTGATTCGCTTGATAATTGCAAAGTCGAGGATGTCAGGAGAGTAGGTCGGGTTGTTGGGATAGTGAGTGGGAGTGATGGGGGATATGACGTCTAATTCAAGGGAGTTAGTGATGTCGAGGAGAGCGATACCGCTGGTGTTGGTCGATAGGCACGTCCAGTCAGTATGTTTGGAGTTAAAGTCTCCGAACATAATGACTGAATGGCCGAGGGCGAGAATGGCCTCAAAGTCGCTGCGGATTGGTCTGGTACCACTAGGTATGTAGATTGAAGCTATGATGATGGTCGGATGACCATTCATAGCCAATCTACACACAGTGGCCTCCATGTTGATTAGAGGAGGGGTAGGGAGAGGACAGCAATGGAAGCCTCTTTTGTAATATATAGCGGTGCCGCCGAAACCGTCGGAGTTGGGCCTCTCGTTGCGAGTAAACGCGTACCGACTTAGGAATAGCGAATCCCCTGGAGCGGTTTGGAGTAAGCCATGTCTCCTGGAGAAGGAATAAGTCAGGTTCTTTGTTCTGAAGGAACAGTTTAATCTCGGGAAGGTTGGTGCTAAGGCTACGAGCGTTAAAAGATACTAGGGATAAGCCCTTGGGTTTAATACGACTGGACGCGGGATTCGCGGGTCTAGACATTATAATTTATTATTTACGAGTTTATTTAAAAGTAAAAGAATTTACAACGAACTTAGGAGTGAATGATGCTCGGCTAATGCGAATAAACGCTCTTGACGAGAGCGGGCGGCTCGCAGTTTGCGTGCGAGTACGGAAATTTCGTTAATGTCGACGTTTTGGATGACGTCGAACACGGTCTTCATGTCCTCAGCCAACGACGACTGAGGTGAAGATGACAACGCGGGACGCGGCCCTACGGAAGCTACGGGAGCTGGGATGGGTCGGGAAGGTGCAGGCGGGACGGCCGGACGCTGCCTCCAAGACAGAGCCTGAGTAGGCGTCGGCTGAACGGGCTTTGCTTCCGGGGGACCCCGGTTGCGCAGCGGCGGGAAGTGAGCGGGAGTGAGCGGCGGCGCCGGTTTAGGCGCGACCCTCTTGACGGTGGAGCGCGGAGCGCGCGGGCAACCCCTGTAGTTAGCTGTGTGGCCGGACTGGCCGCACAGCACACAGGAAGGAGGGGAAGTGGATTCAGGAGTGCGAGTGCACTCCTTTGTGATATGTGGATCCAGGCACTTAACGCACCTGGGGGGAGCTGAGCAGTTAGCCGCTGCGTGGCCATAGAGCTGGCAGCGGTGGCACTGCCCAGGATGACCGCGGGGGTTGGGACGCTCGACGGAGATGTTCGAGAGTCCGCAGATTGTGCGAGCCTCTCTGAAAATCTCCTTCGAGTTGGGAGTATTTGACAGGATTACTAAAGCTAAAGGAAAACGCCTACCGCGGTTGGAGTGCATCTTGTGCATTGCTACGGCCGGGAAACCCTGAGACTTAAGGTCCTCGAGAATGTCTTCGTTACTGAGTTCGAACGGGACGCCCCGTAGTACTGCGCGGATCTTACGCTCCTCCGGGAGGGCGTAGGTGTGATACGCGATTTGATTGATCGACAGAAGCCTAGTGAAAGACCGGAAGTCGTCGACGGTCACTACTTGAATTTTGATTGTATCGCCAGCGTTGGCGGCTTTTAAGTAATTAATTTTGTGCTCTTTGCACAAGTTTGATACCGCGGTCCAGCGCACTTTTTCACGCAGGAAGACGGGCGGAGGGAGCTGAGGCTTCGGCGGGATGGGAGCGCAGCGCGTCGCTGGCTTCGATGGGACCGACGGAGACGCGGTTACTTCGAGCGATTTTAACGGCGCGGGGGCTGGTGTTGAAGACACCGGGGAGGGCTCGGGTACTGATGATACCGAAGCTTTCTTCGAGCGCTTCTTGGAGCGCTTGGCGACAAGTTGAAACGCGGGCTCAGGAGAGCCGGTTAAGGTGGCGGCATCTGACGACGTATCAGACGCGGGTTCGGAGTCGCTCCCGGGAGCGGTACGCTTGCGACGTGACGCGTGAGAGGATGCGACCGATTCGCAGTCCATCTCGGACGAGGCGGGAGACGAGGAAGAGCTGTAGACCTGAGGGGTCTCGACGTTGGAGGCCTGAGGGGCCGGGGTTGAGGCCTGAGGGGCCGGGGACGCGATTCATGCCTGCAAGGCCTGCGTTATGATGTCTTTCGGGATGTAGACGCCTACCGCAGCAAGCGCCTGGGTGAACGCGTTAATAACGCTTAGCGGATCCATTAGGGAGGGTTGGGACAGTAATATAAATAAATATAAGTATAATAAAAGATGCCTAGTTCCTAAAAACCTAGCGAACCCTAGTGGCTAACCTCCCTACCAGCGGTAGGGGGGCTGGGGAGAATAACTTAAAACTAACCGTAGTACGCCGAAGGCCGCTACCTAGAAACCTAACAAGGGTACGCAGGTAAAGAGTTGACCGCGATAGGGTCAACCTTTACCGACAGAAAGGACAAATACACACACGAAAAACACACAGATATGATAAAAATAAATATGAAATAGGAGAAAAATAAATAAAATAGAGAAGAGAAATAAAAAAATAAAAATAAAACTACTGGTTCAGTACAAATTCGTTGTCACCGTTAAGTATCCTTTGTACTGAAACCAGACTACTTACGCTGGGCACAACACTGCACTCAGCACAAGCACAACACAACTTAGCACAGCACTTTGAAGACTAAGGGGCTTAGTCGCAAAGAAAAAAAAAACGCACTTCGATAGCACTCAGAGGGAGTAGAAAACCATGAAAACCGTAGCACGGAACCAACACGCTTAACTGTGACGTCAGTAGACTGAGCGCCACGGAATAGCGGGAAAGGACCGATCAACGGAGAACGGGGCTTGCACGTCCGCACCGCGTGGCGATCGGAGCGAGAAATGGGGGTGACGGGTCGCTCACTTCCCTCTTATATGGTTGAGGACGGCGATGCGATGGCGTTGCGTGATGGCGTTAACTCGTGAACGGGTGCCGTTTGAGGGTGTTCGTCGTTTGGATACTTGGGGGAGACTTGCCGAGCTAACAGATGCAGATAAAAATAATTTTGTATTAACATAAGAAACACTATAAATCCCGTGAAGTTTCTTGCCAGTTTTTCTTCATGAAGGTTTTTCCGAACTGGTGGTAGAGTCATGTTTTATTTGACGTCAATAAGAACAAGTAATTGCAATGTTGAGAAATAAATATATGAATTTGAATACTTATTCTATTACAGGTAGTACATTTTCTGATGCCAACATTAAAAGCACTTATTTTTAATTATGAGAATCAATTATTCAGATGCCAAATATGAAAGCATTCGGACCATTTCTGTGAAAATAAATTATAATTTATTAATCGCAAAAAGCCGACACTCAAACCTTAAGCCATGAATACATCATCCTATCCAGGAAAATATGGTAATTTCCATTTTGTTATTCTTTGAATTAATTTGGTAAATGAGCTCTTGGTAATTGCATTGAATCCTACTAATCATAAAACCCACACCCTCGTTGTAAAACTTATTCGTATAAAGGATTCGTTTTCTACAAGTTTTACTCGTGACTTTGATCGTGTTAATATATTTTTTGGATAAAAACAATGTTTATTTTCTTTTAAATTGTGTCATCGACCAAGAAATTTCTTTACCACATTATGGTTTCAAGTAATTTTTACATCCTAAGTTGTAATAAGATCTATTTTTGCTTTACGTCGATAAGGTTTCATATTTTTGAACTCAGAGCTGTGAATGAGAATCCATGCGATAAACCAATAAAAAGCCTTATTGAAGACTTCTTACATTGCGAGATGACATTACTGGTAGAGTACTTTTACATACATTACATTCACTAGTATATTTTTTTTATTTTAAAAAAAATATACCCGTGAAGTTTCTTGCCAGTTCTTCTTGACGAAGGTTTTTTCGTACTGGTGGTAGAGTCATGTTTTATTTGACGTCAATAAGAACAAGTAATTGTAAATGTTGAGAAATAAATATTTCATTTCATTACCTCACGAAGCGAAGTTCGATTTATTTGTAGTTGTTAGTATCCAAACAGGCTACATGAACAAATCTTGCACTCACGCACACATATATACACATTTGTACACGACGTCATTTAGTTACTACAAGTGAAGCGAACGCCACTTGATACACACGTCGATTATACATAGAAAATACACAAATAAAAACATGATGACAAATTGATCACAATTTTTTGAGGTTTTTTTTTTTTCCTGCCGAGGCGATCCTGCTCGCGGGACGGAGGTGGAAGATGCGTCATGCATACCGCCCGCAGGAAAATACCGTCTTCTGCGGGGGGTTATGTGGGACTCACCAGAATGGCACCTACCCACTAAAAACCATCTGTTGGCTGTAGTAAAATTTTACCGTTAGCCTTCATCGGAAGCGACACCTAGCGGGTCTTCCGCCTGTAGTGAAAGTTGCACTGAAGGTGCTCAAAGGGACATGAGTTGGTGGCCGTTCTGGGCAGCCTCCGGTGAAGCCGTAACTAACTTTCAAGTAACTAGCGAACCCTAGCGGCTAACCTCCCTACCAGCGGTAGGGGGGCTGGGGAGAATAACTTAAAACTAACCGTAGTACGCCGAAGGCCGCTACCTAGAAACCTAAAAAAAGGGTACGCAGGTAAAGAGTTGACCGCGTTAGGGTCAACCTTTACCGACAGAAAGGACAAGTACACACGAAAACACACAGATATGATAAAAATAAATATGAAAGTAGGAGAAAAGAAAAAATAAATAAAATAAAATAGAGAAATAAAATAGAAATAAAAGGACTGGTTCAGTACAAATTCGTTGTCACCGTAAAGTATCCTTTGTACTGAGACCAGACTACTTACGCTGGGCACAACACTGCACTCAGCACAAGCACAACACAACTTAGCTGTAATTTGCGGTGTGGCCGGACTGGCCACAAAGCACGCAATCGGGAGGAGAGGTAGTTTCAGGAGTGCGATTGCACTCCTTAGTGAAGTGCGGGACCAGGCACTTGACGCACCTGGGCGGTGCGCGGCAGTTGGCCGCCGCGTGCCCGTACAACTGGCACCGATGGCACTGGCCGGGATGACCGCGGCGATGAGGCGCCTCGATCGAGATCCCAGAGAGGCCGCATATAGTGCTAACCCCTTTGAGGATCTCCCTGGACTTGGGGACGTTGGCGAGAACCACCAAAGCGAGAGGGTGTTGTCTCCCGTACTTGCTGTGCATTTTATGCACCGCGAGTGCCGGGAAGCCTTGGGACTGCAGATCCTCCAGGATAGCCTCGTTCGATAATTCGAACGGGACTCCCCTGAGTACCGCTCTGATCTTACGCTCTTCTGACAAAGCATAAGTGTAATAAGCATATTGCTTATCGGTGAGGAGCTTTGTTAAAGCACGAAAGTCATCTATCGACGAGACTAAGATTTTAATAGATTCACCCGAGTTGGCTGCTCGGGTGTAATGGATTTTGTGCTCATTGCACAATGTCGAGACCTTAGTCCATTTACCCTTTTACCCCTGAAAACGGGTGGTGGGACCTTGGCCTTGACAGAAGTTGGGGCCGGAGCGGGTATTGAAGACACCGGGGCAGCTGGCGTTGAAGACGCCGCAGGGGGTGTAGGGACGGGCGCCGAGGGCGCCGGGTCTTGTTTCGAGCGCTTCTTAGAGCGCTTCTTAACAAGGGTGAAAGAAGGAGGCTCATCAGGGCCAGTTGGGGTGGCATCCGAGGATGACTCGGTCGAGGGTGCGCGCTTGCGGCGCGGAGGGGCGTCTACTTCGTACTCCATGTCACTGGAGGAAGGGGACGCGGGAGGGCCTAAGACCTGAGGGGTCTGGGGGACTGGGGTGGCCTGAGGGGCCATTGAGGGAATTAACGCCATGATATGCGGGATGAGAGAGTCCAAGAAACGATACTTATCAGCATTTATAGACATGCCTTCAGCACCGGTACTATCAAGTAACTTCCTCATAAACTCATCAGAGCTTAGAGAAGCCATTGCGGAGGGGTTGGGGAGGGACAACAATATATAAATATATATACTATGAACCTATCAACGATGACTAACTTCCTAAAAACCAACCTACACGCAGTAGGGCGGTTGAGGACGACGCGGATAACTTACTCGAACACGAAGACTTGAGGCACCTGGAACGACGAAATTCCGTCGACGAAGCTCACGTTCCACGAAGTACGGTTTACAAGCCACTGTCCGCCGTGAAAACGGCGTTAGAAACTTATTAGATGTACGGTTAAACCCACTTTCCGCCGTGAAAACGGCGTTAGAAACTTAATTTTTGGTGCTATGGCGCCTAGCTTTATATTATTTTGGATTTCAAAATGGGACTTTTTTGCGTGTCATGTCTGAGTCTTATATCTCTTTGTTCGTCTTGTCTATTATCGTTTAAATATTATGATTCATAATAACAATATAATATAAAATATAATTAAAATATAATAAAAAGTGAAATAATCTGCTTGTTGCCGCAATTTGAAGAAAGTTTGAAGAAAAACTATTCAAACGAAAGAAATTATTGTTTAAGAGCACTCGTGTGTATACTTTAAACCAATTTCCAAAGAAAACTTTTTGTTGTTGACGAATACTTTACGAAAGATAAAATATAACGAAAGATATTATATATATATATATATATATATATATATATATATATATATATATATATATATATATTAATTGAAATAATTTAAGGTTCAGACTTGATGCATATATTTAAATATCTTTTTTATCTAAAAATTGGCTTAAGTTTTCTGGAAACCTGTTTACCAGATAAGGATATTAAAGCTAAAATTACTGTTTATAAAGACGAAAGACCATTCCTGACCTGTCAACATTTTGACAACTCGTATTATGTATAGATAAGTAATATAGTACGAAAAATTACTAATTTTTAGCTGAACCATAAAACCTATTTCATGTCAAAAACTACAATCCACAAAAAAGTTTTCTTTTTATAGTAATTTATTCACATTTGGTTTGCCACGAACGCACCCAGTAAATATATGGTCTATGATACGTTTCGTCCCAAATAAAGCTCGAATTTTAAAATATTTCGAATTTGCTTATAAATTAACAGAAATATATGACTTTTTAAATTAAATTAATATTCTATTTGTTAATTTATTTTAATTAATGCACATTCAAATGAAATAATCAATTATTTTTGTTAAATGTACAATACAGCTTAACTTAACTGTCATATTGACAATGTCAAAAATTACAATGTCAGTTTAGATTTTAATTGAACGTTAGCATTCCTTCGTTTGCATTTGCGTTATTGTGTACTGTGCGATACTACTCTGGATTTTTCTAACTTTTGATCACCTTGGCATTCGTCCCGGTTAACGTTTCTGGCTTCTGCTTCAACGATTACTTGCGCTAGTTTTACACGGATCTCGGATTTTGCTGACTAACATTGACTGATTTATAATCTAACTGAATAAAATGAACAGGTGTTCACTATCTACATTACAATGCCGAAGCTTACTAAACATCAATGAACTCATTTAAAATCGAGTCTTTCACGTCATTTCATTACAGCGATAGAAGGTATGTCTACATTTTAACCAAATACAAGTTTTCATACATGAATTTTAACATAATTATTGAGGATACTTAGTAATTAGGTTTTGAAAGGCTTTTTACTTCTTTTGCTTGTAAAAAATAACATATCCGTGAGAATCTGAAACCAAAATCTTAAAATGAGCTGCACTTTCGTTTTTCCAAGTTGAAAATTGCCAAGATGTGTTATGAAAATTGATTGAATTTGACATATAACCTCGAAATATTTTTCAATGTAACTTTTCTTCTGAATTGCTAAATTGCATTAAGTTGTTACCTTAAGTATAGGAATATTACACTATTTTTTCCGCATCGTTTTTATATTTATACATTAGATCAATAAAAAACAGGCTGACAGGTCATTGCATATATGAAACATGGGCATTGTTCTTTATAACTCATTCTAAAGTTATCCTCTTCCATCATCTTTCCGCCTTCTATTTCCTTAAACCTTTAACACTAAAAGCTAATTTGGTGCAAATCGAACACACAGTCCCTGATGGTACACAAAGATGAATTCAATCTCCATTTTCAAATAAGCCTGAGCTAGATTCTAAACACAGAATTCGCGTTACTCAAAGGCTACAGTTTGCGTTAGTGTTGTAGCTGTTTTCAGTATAAGGTTATCGATGGTTAATTTAAATGTATATAAAAATAGTTTTCTTAGAAAAATTGTTTTTGGAGTTTTCGTAGAGAATAACGAGGATTTTATAGATTTAACCATTTAGTTATAAACGAAATATTTGATAATTAAATAGTTCAGAAGGACCATAGTTTTGAGGTGAATTATAATATTTTATTCTGATTGCTCGTTGTGATTGCTTTTATTTAGCAATATATTTTTTTAATAAACTATGTACAATTAATGTTTTATGAAACCTAATGTGTTAGAAAGTATGGTATATATAAATAATACATACATACATACAATACATACAATCGTATGACATAAAATCCTTAACATTTCTATATACAATTAGAGCTGTTTTGTTACATTAAAGTAGTCTAGCATTAGTGATACATTAAAAGTAAAGGTTGAAATTTGACTGTTTAAGTGAAATAGAATGCAAGCAAGCAATTGGCTATAGAACAATAAAATAAGAAATAACCTATTTATTAATTTATCAAGTACGGGTTAGGAAAGGGCTTTTCCCTTATTTTAATTAACAAAAGATTTCAAAACCATTTCTGGGTTGACGTCTTTGTCTAATGATTTTCTTATTTTCGTCATAGTCTTACGATATAAAAAAAATATTAGTATTTGTCAAATTCTATTTCTTAAAAGTAAAAAATAAACTCTAATTAAATCAATCGATATCTGATATCGACATTGAGTCATTCTCTAGCAATACTAATTGCCTTTACCAGGCCCCTCTGTGGAACTTTATAACACTAATACACACACAATGGTGCATCCGTTTGACAATTTGATACAAGCTGATTTGGCTCCTGTAGAGTTTTGTATTCCTTTCGAAGGGAGGCGAATTACCCATTCGATTAATTGCTGGTGTGTTTGATTTACGACCTGTAAATGTAGGGTTTGTGTTACTCTAAGAATATTGAAATTAATATTTATGTTAACCTGTTTTAAATTTGTATACATTCCTGAGTAATGTTTTGATATGATTGGATTTAAGGCACAATATTAAATTATTTTAATGGGTTATCTGTGAACGCAGGGTATACTAATAAACGGGTGCCGATCGCAGAGGTCCATCTTTGGGACAGTTGGTGGGTGCGAAGTCATAAGGTTTTTGAATATAAAATTCTTTTCTTATTATAAACATAATTTTTAAAAAGAAAAAGTGTTCTTTACGTTAATTTATGTTTCCCGCAAACATGAAGTGTTTTATTCAATTGATCAGGTTTTAAGTTTTTTTTTAATTGGCTGCCGTGTGTTTCTTGCTAGTTTCTGTAGTTGCTAGTCTATTTTTTGCCATAATTATTCTCAATTTTTTTCTCATGTTTGGTCCTCAATGTAAGTGATTTAATACCAACTCAGACGTATGTTCTATAGGGTCTCGATTCAACTCAAGTCTAAAAAAGAGTTTTAATTCAGGGCTTCCACCTATTTATTTATTTATTGACATTTGGTTTGGCAGTATTTGTTAAAGGCTAGCCCTGAGCAATTACCGCATAATCTGGCTAGTACCACTCATGCTTGTGGGCACATTTGGCTCTTCCCTCCAAAACCCGAACGTCATGAGCCAGGAGATTGATATTTAATTTTACCACCCTGTTGTTGTGCCGATTGATGCCGGCCGAAATAAATGAGTAGCATCCCTAATGCGCTACGCGCGCAGATCGTCGTAGTAGGGTCGCGTGCTACGCATTTCCCGAGCGAACCACACCGCTGTTCCCCTACTGCCGGATTTCTACGATATCTGCTTTATTGGTATAGGTACGTAAAATCACGCTTATTTATTAAAATCTAGATAAAAACTGTTCCATTATTATTATTATTATTATGTTTAAGCCCTTGAGAGAACTTTGAGTAGCAAATTGTACATAAAAGACATCCACTATACGTATAGTGCCTTGCTTTATTGTTAGAACCTATAAACCTCAGTGCAGCGTCCGTCAGCAGCTCACATGGTTAGGTTAGGGTTCAGGATTGACCTCGATCCTCTCACAATAGTTCTACTCGTAATTAAGTAAAAATTAAACCGAAACAGATTGACCACTATGTCAAGGACAAGAGTTTTAAATTATTAAAAGAGTCTAAATAAATTACGTAACCGACCAATAGGTGAAAAAGATGAAAGTGTAGCTAACTATTAATTAAAATACAGATTAGAAAATATACAAAAATATACATTTATTTACAAAAAAGGTTATTTACAAATTAACAAAAAAAGAAGAAAAATAATTAAATACCGACACAATGCCTAAACCACTTTGTACATAGGGTAAAGTGGGTATAAGGCTGGCAATACGATTGTCATTACTGAGATGAGTTGTATCATTTGAATTATACTCCCAAAGTACGAAACATTCCTGGCAATGATCTCAAAGTACTATACGTGAACCGCGGTAGGCAACACTGGCATTATCTTCACGTCGATCTTAGCTTCATTGGAATACTTGAATCTGTACAAATATCAAAGCTGAGAACTGTACATAATCTCTTTGAGCACAAGTAGGCTCCTTTGTGCTCAAACGTTTGAGCAAAGCGATGGCTGGCGAATAGACTGGGGCAAAACGAAGATTTGTTAAAAGATAAGCCGGTTCAGGAAGACGTTAGTTTATTTAGGTATTTAACTTTATTTCGAAATAAGATAAGTGAATAAGATTTAATTTGTGAGACAATTTAGATACAATCTATAATCATTTCAAGATTTTTCTAACTATGGTCGATGCCTTTTACTATATGAGTTGGAAATAGAACATTTTTATTAGGTCTACAACAATTTTCCAACAACTTGTTTCCATTTGACCTGATGAAGACTAGAATAACACGCCTGTCCAAGAGGTAACTATTCACTAACACTTTGAAAACTCCAGGATTAGGAGAAGGGGTTTGATCGTCTATCACAATATTTCTGCGTTACTAATCGTCCAATCAAAGTGCTTATTAAGATACATACGTCACAATTGTGATAACAGACAGACTTTTCAATATGACAAGTACTATTAAGCTGAATGCAAATGTACATTTAATTTGTCAAAAAATATTAAGCGACTCGTAGTGTGGTGTGGAGATGTATCGAGTGCGTGAGTACGCCTTGTGTGATCAATTACTACAGGTACTATTTGACAGAACACCTCTTAAAAGCAATACATATTGGGAATTGAACAAAAAAGATCATGCCTTGTGCATTAGCGAAAACCGTAACTAAAGCATCTAAATGTCCAACTTCATTTACGCAAAGAACGCGGCGCTACCCTTTACTGAAGCTGGTTGTGCTGTAAATAAAATGATATGTTAGCTTCTATTTGTTTATATACCAGTATTGTTTATAAGATTAATAATTAGATTTAAACTTTAATAAACGTTTAAATACAAAGCAAATATAAATGAGAGGCATGCAACGGGTTACGTCAACAATAATGGTAAATTTTAAAAGCGAATATTTCTGTCACTGTTTTTATAGATTTAACGACATTCACTCAGGAGTAAGAGATCATTTTGTCATCAAATGACACAATCATTAACAAAGATTTATGTATAAGGGGTAGTTCCAGAGATCTCATCATTGGTCGTCCCCTAGGAGTAAGCAGTATCGTCACAATGGAGCTTTTAATTTAAGGGGTCAGACTAACTATATTGACATTAATTTTATAAACCTGTGTTTTCACTTTCAATTTTATTCGATGCGATAAAAATACAAACTTACTTTTAAGTCCATCCAACCTTTAGGTTTTAGGTTTAAGTAATAACTCAAAAAAATTACAAAAGATAAGAAAATACGAAAAAAATTATTTATTCATTAAATAATTTTTTATTTTATTTTAGTTCAACAAAGTAAAGTTAGCCCCAATCTCGAGAAAAATAATACAGTACCTAATGTAATATAACGGATTTAATGTTATAGTTTAATGAAACTTATAAAGTATTTAAATTGATAAATAAATACAATATTTTCAAAGGTAATATAAGATTTAAATATAAAGTAGTAGTCCTTGGTACACAACATTGTTTAATTGACGATGTTTACCCGCTTATATAATCTTGAACTTTGTTTAATTTATGTAATAAATTCTAAGCATATAAAAAAGTATTACAAAAAATAATAAATGACAAGTTTTAACCTCCACTCCTACATTCAAATGACGGCTACACACAAAACAAAAAAATAAAAAAAAAACAAAATCTTTTTATTGTTTAAAGCAAGTACATAATAATGTTAGAGATTGGAACCTCCTTTTAAGCGTACATAGCCTGTATCAGGGGACTTCCCATTCACAATATGAATAAAACAAAAAAGAAATTAAAATTAGACTTAATTGAGCACACACAAAAAAAGTTGGAAAATTGCTTTGAACACATTAATCAGTACTTAATTTTATAATTTATTACCAAAACAAAGTCACCGAAACAAAATTATTCAGGATTTAGATCCGTTTTAGTTTAAACCATAAATATTAATGGCTTAGTATATTAATAGTGGACAACCTAGTAAACCGGGTGGTGTAAATTTGCAACATAATACTGTCAGGCCCCTACAATATTCTAAACAAGATATGAAATGTTTGAAACTAGCTAATGTGGACGTTCATAAATTGACTATTTGTTACACCGAATAAATCTCACAAAATAATTATATTTATTTTAATTTTCATTGTAGGATCGAACAGTTATAAAAAATATCTATTTATTTATCTTCATGGAAGACAAACGCCTGCTAGTTATTAATAAAAAAAAACGTTTTCTATTTAAAAAGAAAATTTTCTTTATAAATCTCACTATGGAAGTACACCATATCGAGCTAATTACCTAAATTAATCAAGAAAAATAAACAATTTAGGTCCTTAAAATGTCTAACGAAAACTAATAATGCGGTTTAAGACATTAAATTCACAACTGCATGATGCCAATTTAGTATTCTGTATTATAAAATATCCTATTTATGTGTAAATTTTTACTTAGGTTTACATTTTGAAGACTTCTCATCTATTTTTTCAGCGACGCCTTTATCCACAACAATGCAGATGACTTCGCCAACGACCTCCACACCAATCGATTTTATGCGGCCCGCATCTATTACTTTCCAGTTTTTTTGACAAGGTCGTCAGTCCATCTTGTGGGGCAACTGCCCATATTGTGTGTTGTGGGTCGTGATTTCCACTTGAAAATTTTATTTTTCTTAAGAGGCCCATTGTTAGCAACTACGTCTCCGTGCCATGTGCCTGGGGCAATACATATTAATCGAACCTTTAAACACTTATATTCTACTATCGATACGATATTAATACATACGATCTCTCATTGAATAAACCAAGTTCACAGGTAAAAATTACCCAAAACAAATTAATTTCTTAATAGAAACTTATAAAAGAATACTAGACCTAATAACTTCAGGAAAATTTAATAATAAAACTACTAAATTACAACAAATTCAACATAGTAAAATTTTAACACGAAACATCCGTCAGTCTCATAACTTCCATATTTCAACAAGTAGTTTTTCGAGTATTTTCCCTACAACAACGAGACGGTGTGACAGGGTGACGTTTGATACGTCCTGTCCCTTTTCATTAGGCTAGTTTGGTTTACAGTCTAATATGAATAAAACATACGAAGGGTAAAGAGCAATTATTAACTAGTTGTTTACAAGGGCAGATAAGGGATAAAGGGACAGTCAATAAGTAAGTTTCGACCAAATGTTGTATGTCGAAAGTTTTAAGCTGAGGTTTTAAGGTCAGGGGCCATTAATATTGGTTTACTGGGCGTTGTCAATCTACGCAGACACTAGTTTTGTCAAAGCAATACTTATGAAGTACCTTAGAGGGTTTCAATGATACGAATACGATACATATGATATTACGCCATTACGAACTAAGTAATAACGAAAATTTAAAAACAGTGTCAGTAGAACTTTTATATGTTAAGATCTCGTCTGAAGCGGCGCTACAGTCCATCCTATTTAAACCATAATATTCACGGTCACCTGGTTGTGTTCCGGATAAAGTTAATCAATGGAACAAAGGCAATTCCAACTTAAGCCCTATGTCAGTAACGCATCATTGATATTCAATAAAAAACTATGTCCATGGGCACTGATGACACTCAACATCAGGTGGATGGCGTTATCGTTTGCCGGCTGTGACTGAACTTAAATTAATTCAATGTATTAATTACTCTTTACTTTGAAATAAAATAAATTGTATCGTTCCAACCTACTTTGTAGATGTTTTGGTAGATTATTTAAAATCTATACTTTAATCATAAAGAGGAAAATTATGTTTGTTTTTATTGTTTCTAATATAACCTAGGCCTTATCTTCCAATAAAATCTCCTTATCGATTTATAAATGTCTACTATGCAAGCATTTGTGTATGTCGACATCAAACATGTGTCAATCTTATACTTTTCTGTCTATCGCTTCTTGCTATATTTACATTCTATTGCAATAAACATTTTCTTGCCAATACGTAACCACTGTTCCAAAGAAAACTCTGCATTATTATTATTCCTCAAAATTAAGAGTAATAGGAGTCTGTTGGTAATCGATAAACTCTAATCCGTATTTATTAATTATATCACAATCAGGAAGGTACACATCCCGAAGAAAAACTGATTATTGAATTCGAAGGGATCAGAAGATACACTGGAAAATCAGGCCAATTTAAAATGAAAGTTGCAACCATTTTAAAACGCCGCGGGTAAAAGCCGTCGAGTGTGTACTCGACGATGCGATGGACTTGCTTAGGGGAGGAGTGTTTAGCGCGAAAGCCGAACTGATGGGGAATGATGATGGGATCGCCATCCGTTGAAAACAAATGGTTCCGCATTCGAGATAGGATGACTCTTTCGAGAAGCTTAGCCATAGCCTTGAGGAGGCTGATAGGTTTGTGATTAGCCGGGATATTAAGAGGTTTAAGAATGTTCGAGGTTACGGTTCGGGAATGCCTATGACTTTCGTTTCTTTCCAAGCTTTTGGAAAGTAGCTTAGGTCGAAGCAGGCATTGAATATAACAGCTAACAAGGTAAGTACTTGTTGAGGCAGGTGTTTAAGTGCGTGGTTGGAAATACCATCCGCAACCGCAGCCTTTTTGGACTTTTGACTTCTAATGAGAAGCGAGATTTCATCATTAGAGACTGTGACGGGGTCGGCGTTGAAGGGGAGAGAATCCCTGCGGATGTCTTCGTACTCCACCGCCTGGATGTGGGAGGGATCCGCGGGTTGCGTGTTGGGCGAGCATTGAGAGGCAACGCTGTCAGTGAAGCATTCGGCTTTCTCTTCGACTTCGAAGGCGATAGAGCCATCGAGACGAGTGAGAGGTGAAACGTGAGAGGCGGCGTCTACGCGTATTATAATACGCACCTGGGCCATACTATAATACGCTTGGTGGAACGGGGAGATATTCACCATAAGATCGTTCAACTGAGCGTCTCGGAGTTCCGCGAGGCAAGACCTAACTTTACGTTGCAGCTGATGCGCAACTAATCTATAGGCGGGCGTGGGATAGAGCTTGGCTCTCCGGAGAACCACGTTCTTAGCTTTAATAAGATTGCTAATGGCTAGGGGAAGGGTGGGTGTGCCCTGCTTAGCAACCTTTTGGTTGTCACTGCTGGCTGAGTTGATAGCAACAGTGAGAGAATTGACTAATGAATCTATTTTATCCGGGCTATCTAATTAATCGGGCGAGATCGCGAGCGGAGAGTTTGGGGCCTCTAAGGCTAAAAGTAACGCATTTTTAAAGCCTTTCCAGTTGTTAAAGGTCTTAGGAGAGGTGACGTTATCGTTAGGTGGTCCTGGCACGAGGGAGGCGGGTTGGTGGTCAGAGCCTAAGTCATCGAGCGGTTTGATAGACCTGAGACCGAGGTTGATTCACTTGACAAATGCAAAATCGAGGATGTCAGGGGAGTGGTTTGGGTTGTCGGGATAGTGAGTAGGAGTGATTGGAGAGAGGACGTCTAAGTCGAGTGAGTTAGTGATATTAAGGACAGCGATACCGCTGGTGTTGGTCGATAGGCACGTCCAGTTAGTATGTTTGGACTTAAAGTCTCTGAACATAATGACCGAATGGCCAAGGGCGAGAATGGCCTCAAAGTCGCCTCGGATTGGTTTAGTGCCACTAGGTATGAAGATTGAAGCTATGATGATGGTCGGATGACCAGTCATAGCCAATCTACACACCGTGGCTTCCATGTTGATGAGAGGAGGGGTAAGGAGAGGACAGCAATGAAAACCTCTTTTGTAAGCAATAAGTCTGGCTCGTTGTTCTGAAGGAACAGTTTGAGTTCAGGGAGATTAGTACTAAGGCTACGAGCGTTAAATGAAACTAGGTATAAGGCCTTGGGTTTAATACGACCGGACCCGGGATTTGCTGGTCTAGACATTATATTTACTATTTAAGAATTTATACTAAATATATAAATTACAAGGAACTAAATAGTGAGTGATGCTCGGCTTACGCAAATAGACGTTCTTGAGGAGAGCGGGCGGCTCGCAGTTTGCGTGCGAGTACGGAGATTTCCCTAATATTCACGTTTTGGATAACGTCGACACGGTCTTCATGTCCTCAGCCAACGACGACTGAGGTGAAGAAGATGGCGCGGGACGCGGGCCTACGGGAGCTACTAGGACGGGACGGTGGAGTGGCCGGACGCTGTCTCCAGGAGAGAGCCGGAGTCGGCGTTGGCTGTACGGGCTTTGGTTCCGGGGGATCCCGGTTGCGCAGCGGCGGGAAGTTGGTGAGAGTGGCGGGAGTGGCTTAGCTGTGTGGCCGGACTGGCTTCGGAGAGGATTCAGGAGTGCGAGTGTACTCCTTCGTAATGTGGGGATCTAGGCACTTAACGCACCTGGGAGGGGCTGAACAATTAGCCGCTGCGTGGCCATAGAGCTAGCAATGGTGGCACTGCCCAGGGCGACCACGGGGGTTGGGACGCTCGACGGAGATATTCGAAAGTCCGCAGATTGTGCGAGCCTCTCTAAAGATCTTCCTTAAGTTGGGAGTGTTGGATAGATTGACAAGGGCTAGTGGGAAACGCATACCGCGGTTGGAGTGCATCTTGTGCATTGTTTCAGCCGGGAAGCCCTGGGACTTAAGGTCCTCCAAGATATCTTCGTTTGCGAGCTTAAACGGGACGCCCCGTAATACCGCGCGGATCGTAAATGTGATGTACGCGATTTGTCTGACTGATAAGGGCCTAGTGAACGGGCGGAAGTCGTCGATAGTCGCAACTTGAATTTTTATAGAATCGCCTGCGTTTGCCGCTTTAATATATCTAATTTTGTGCTCTTTGCATAAATTAGAGACCGCGGTCCAGCGCGCTTTCGCGGAGAAAGACGTGCGGAGGGAGCTGATGCTTAGGTGGGACGGGAGCGCAGCGCGTTGCTGGCTTGGACGGAGCCGACGTAGTCGCGGTCACTTGTAGTGACATTAACGGCGCAGGGGCGGGTGTAGAAGACACCGGGGTGGGTTCGGGTATAGAAGACACCGCGATTTTCTTTGAGCGCTTTAAGGAGAACTTTGAGGATACTAATGAGAACTCGGGCTCAGGAGAGCCGGTAAGGGCGGCGTCCGCTAGCTTATCAGACGCGGATTCCAAGTCCCTCCCGGGAGCGGTACGCTTTCGACCCGACGTGCGAGAGGATGTGTCCGATTTACAGTCCATCTAGGATGGTACGGGACGCAGGAGAGGGGCCTGGGCGTTGTTGGCCTGAGGGGCCGTGGTTGGGGCCTGAGGAGCCGGGGACGCATTAAGTGCTAATAAGGCCTGCGTGAAGACTTCGTCAGGAATGCCCGACGCGGCGAGCGCCTGGGCGAACGCCTTCGCAAAGTTAACCACGCTTTGCGAAGGATCCATGATGGGAAGGGAAATACCTTAGTTTCTAACAACCTAGCAAAACCTAGCGGCTAACGGCTAACGCTAGGCTAACGCTAGGCTAACGCTGGGGACGAACGCGAAGTGTTGCCCCTATGGACAAGCACTGTACCTTCACCCTGGGAAGAAAGGCACCTGTACCGGGATCCGGTCTACCGGTTTCTCCAAAGCCTGAAGGGCTTTGGAAGCGCACCAGGTCATTGCTATCAGGCTTAGTTGTCACCGTTAAGTATCCACCTGATCAAACGCGGGGGTCTACTACGGAGTGTGCTGTCAATAAATTGGCAACAAAACCCGGCTGTAGATCTGACGGCTTCGCGACGTGAACCAGTCGCGAAGTTGGGTTGCACTGAAAGTGCGGGATTGACTCCGAAGCCGGCTGCAGAACGAGTCTCTGACTACGTAACAAGCGCCCAGCGTCAAGTACGTAGCCAGAAATCAGCCAGAGCCTTTTGAACTATCGTCGAATTTAACTGAGGGAAGTAAGCTCAACCCTGTTGTTGCTGCTCCCATCGAGGTGGGGTATCTATTCGAGGGGTGCACGGAGTGCGGGATTGACTACGTTACGACCGGCCGAAGCCGGCCGCAGAGCGAATCTCTAATTAACGTAACAAGCGCCCAGCGTCAAGTACTTAGCCAGAAAATCAGCCCGAGCCTTGCGAACGAACGTCGAATTTAACTCTGTTGTTGCTGCGAGACTGACTTAGTTACAGCCGGTCAAAACTTGCCGCAGCGTAAGTCCTAAAGAGGCTTATCTCAAGTCGTCGAGGCGAAGATGATGCGAGATGTTGTACGAATCTCAGCGTATGAGTATTGCTACGAGCTGTCGTCGTAAGACGACAATCGTGACTCAACGGCTGGTGAGACCGCAAACACGTCCGAACGGGGTCGGACGCAGAACGGATCTGGGAGTGGCGTTTGAGTATTGATACGAGAGAAGTCGTGAGACAACAATCGTGACTCGGCAGCCGGGAGCGACCTTCAACACGTCCGAACGGGTCCGCACGCAGATCGGGTCTGTGATTGTTCTCGGGTCATAGTTGTTGATTTTATATATAAATATAACTGGATTCCCCACGATTTTTTTTATTGAAATAGGATAAGACGTTTGTCTTCTATCTCACCTGATGGAAAGTGACGATGAAGACGAAGGCGTTACACGTCTGTCCACGTTCGCTGTATGGTCATCCATAGTACAAGCTCCTCTTACTTTGGGGCCATACAGTTGGTTGGTTTGTGTGGGAATTTATTATTATTGTAAAAAATACGTGAATATTTCAGCCCTTGTAAATATGGCCATGGTACGTCCTCATAATTTTCATTTTAATTCTACGCTTCTTAAGCTAAAATCACACAACACAGATTGATTATGTACAAAGAGATTGAAAATCCTACACAAAAGTAAATGCGAGCAGGCAATTCCATATTTATAAACGACACATTTTGTCTTACGACGTTTTGACTTCCATGATTTATTTTTATACATGTTTTCAGCGCAGATTTTCCTTATCGGATTATTTTTTTATAATTTTAAATAAAGATAATGAAAATTTTATACTGATCAAGTATTGCAAGACAGACTAATATGAGATGACGTCAAAGTATTATTATGCACTTCATTTTATTTTTTATTTTATTATATATTTCTTAACTTTTTAAGTATTCGAATACACGCCTGTTTTTTATTTTTTTTATTTAGTAGACGTTGTATCTCTTGTCTGTATTAACGATATTGGGATTTGTGCCTTGCAAAAAAAAATTGCAAAATTGCCTAACATTTTAATTTGTGGCAAATACGGTATCAATGAAGAGGAGGGTTCCAAGTTTTAACCTAATAAGGCATGTCTATCTATTATTGGATTTATGGTAATCGAAGGACTGTTAGAAAGAAATTATTATTCAAAAACAAAATCTTAACATAAATTAACATTTCTAATATTAGAACCTTTGCCTACCTCATATCAGTTCAGTATCATATCAGGTTGTATTCGTAATGTTGATTCCAAAAAAATATAGAGCAAACCCCGTTAGGACAAACAAACTCAAAACCCTTTATTTACAAATAATAACTGTACAAAGCAGTTATTCTCACCAAAACACCGCGCATAAATCATGGCGCAGATGTTTGAAGTCGACTGAGAGAATGTTGGCCAAAAAATATTCCGGATTCTATGTTTGTTTGAATTTATATATCCTGATGTATGTTCCGTTAAAAGATTACTTAAATACTTTTTACAGTCGTATAGAATAAGAATGATTTTTTTAAAAAAGTGAACACAATAAGAGTATTAGAAATTTTCAGCTTCCATAATATTTATTTGTAACATTCTGGGTTTGGTTGAAAACTTTCATAAATATTTTATTTGCATACGTATATATTATATACGTATACATATATTTATACGTGTTTGTGTATTTCGTAAACACTAATATGATATTTAACGAACAGCACGATCCCTATTTTTTTTTCTATTTACTTCTTAAGTTCGTAAAAACGTAGTTTAACTTTGATACCATAGATTATTATACACATTTGGTTTATCAAAATTTTGAGTGACAAGTCAACGAAGGATTTGGTAAACTATTTAAACCAACCTTGCATAGTACCTTGGTTTATTGGAATTTTCAGAAACTACGCTAAGTTGCAATGTAGACTAAGATCTATTATAAGATATAACACTATCTATTTAGACTACGATACGACAGACATCATAGACATCTGATTCACCAATTTGCTTGCACTGTGGTACTATCGATGATCACTTGCTGCAGTAGTCTGCCTTGAACCGCGGTGAGAGGGAGCCGCTGATGCGTACGCTAGGGCAGAATATTCTGGACGTAGGAATATTTCAATCAATCTTATCTACGCTAACATCTTCTGAAGCCTTCCTTGTTTGTGATTTAGTGACCAGCGTTAGTAACACTACCAGTTTTTAAAAATATACTTAGATAATACTTAAAATGTGTATAACGCTATTGGTTTATTTGTTTTCCCGAAACAAAAATAACTGTATATATAAAGTTTTGTAACTGTTATACCATGTAGCTGCTTTTTATATGAACGCACGCCTCCTTTAAATAAAGAATTATAAAAAAGTCAAGCAAGGAAACTAGATGTCTGTCAAACATGACGTTGGTGTTGGATATTCACAGCAGAGCTTTTGCAGTGGCTGCGGTAAATACATATTTTTATGCCATTATCTATTGACTTGACTGTATTGTCACAGTAACGCAAAGCAAGTCTTTCGTAGCGCTTGTTTTGTTAACATTAATTCGAGTGCAATCCATTCGTTTGCATATATCGCTTGGTTAGCTTTGGTCGGATAACACGGCAACCAGAATATGATCATTTGCGTAGGCGTCCGTTATTGTTCTCCCTCTATTGTAAGGTACAGAACTCTCATCATTAGCGCGCTACACTCCCGAATACCGAATATACTTCATTATCGCTTAAAGCAAACTACAAATCATTAATGATTCAAAATACAATAAACGCACAAACAGACACGCCATTGCAAATTCATGATAGAAATTGAACGTTGTCCGTTTAGTATTCAAATGTATGTAATATCATGTACAGAAAGTAGATGGAATGATGTTTTAGAAATAATTAAAAACTTTTAGAATATTCAGATAGATTTATATTTTGAAATCTTTACGTAATTCTTTATTTTGCGAATTATAACTCGAAAATTCAAAAAAATTACGTCATTAAAGGTAAAAAAATTTGCACTTGGTGAAAGTCTTATTTTTCTCCATCTTCATTGAGATTGCGTATATACAACTTTACTTCGGCTTTTACAAGGTATTAAAAATAGACTGAGAGAAAAAAAAAAGCCGGCGGAAAAAGAGCCTTTCGGCACTCTTTTATGATATTTTTCCGGCAGAAGGTATACAATTTGACGACTACATGAAATAAATACATACATGACAGCGAATTGTGTGTGCTAATGTAATGCCGCAACCGAGTTATTTACATATGTATATTATTATCATAATTTATTATAGAAGTAAATATTAAAACTAAAACATAATACAAAATAATTAAAATTTGTAAAATTACAAAAGTAGTCAAAGACAAGCTTTAAGTTTCACAAAGCCCACCCGTGTTACCTCGTTGGACAGCTTTGGACAGCCTTTGCATCAGGTAAGACCCGGAACGCGCATTTTTACCCCTCTCTCTAATGTATATTATTTTTCACATACAGAAACAGACATAGCCTGTGCGGACTTCAATCCCACGCCCTTTTGTCATCCAAATAGTCTTAGGTCTTCTAGTAAGATGTTTGGTAAAGCACTTCCTTAATCGTTTTCTTGAACTTATTGAGGGGCAGGGATTTAACTGATTTCAGTACTATATTGTAACAACGTATTGACATTCCAATCAATGATTTGCTGCTTTGAGCCAGACGAAATTTTGTAAAAGCTAACTTACAGTCGGTTCTAGTTTTTATAAAGTAATCATTGTCATTTATATTTCTTAGTTTTTAATTTATTAATAGTGTTGTAAAATATTAGATAAAAATTAAAATACTTTGATGTAATGGTTAATGTTCCAATTTCTTTAACCTTATCTCTAAGAGATTCCCTATTTCCTAGTATATATATTCCACTAATAGCCCTTTTGCAGAGTGAAGATCGTTTCGCTCTCTGCGGCATTTCCTCACAGTAGGACGCCATTAAACGTTAAATTTGAAAACAATTAAAATATACCATCCTGGCAGAAATATGAAAATAATTAAAATACACCATCCTGGCTGTATGCACATCAGTGAGCGAATTCTCTTGACCGTGAACGCTTTAGAGCAAAGTCGAATCTACTCACCAGTTGAGAAACGTGGAAACCCCATTGAAGTTTCGAATCTATGTTTTTGTTAAGAAAAACAGTATTACCTGTTACCATTAAGATACAAGTTTCATTTGACTTATAATAATAATAATAATAATAAAAAGGTTTATTTTTACACCAATAAGAAAACAAAATTACATAATGGTTAAAAAAATGGCATACATGAAGGTGTTAAAAAAGGCCTCCTTCTCAGCATTAAGCTAACTTGAATCAAAATACAAGCAATAGAAAAAGAATAGAACAAAAAACAAACATAAATAATAAATATTTAACAAAAAGAAAAGAAGAGAAAAATATGCAAAGCCACAAAGAACATATTAATTTAGATCACACTAGCCAATCATCATAAATTACAAGCATAAAAAATAACACGAATAACAAGTTTTGAATCATCATTGAATAAGCAATAACAATATAATAGGACAAATAAAACACAACATACAATCATAAAATAACAAACATTTTACAGAAAGAAAAATTTCAAAACCACAATGAACATATTAATATAGATCACACTAGCCAATCATCATAAATTACAAGCATAATAAAATAACACGAATAACAAGTTTTGAATCATCATTGAATAAGCAATAACAATATAATAGGACAAATAAAACACAACATACAATCATAAAATAACAAACATTTTACAAAAAGAAAAATTTCAAAGCCACAATGAACATATTAATTTAGATCACACTAGCCAATCATCATAAATTACAAGCATAATAAAATATTACGAATAACAAGTTTTGAATCATCATTGAATAAGCAATAACAATATAATAGGACAAATAAAACACAGCATACAATCATAAAATAACAAACATTTTACAAAAAGAAAAATATCCAAAGCCACAATGAACATATTAATTTTGATCATTTGTTTTACATTAGGTGCCGAAAATGTTACACTTGCAAAGTTTCAAAGATTTTGTTTAGAGATAAACATATAATTTTACAAATAAAAATAGATATGCTATTTCAATTTGTAAAATTCACATTTTACTAATAATGTTCATCGTGAAATTATAAAAATCCGTATAATAACATCAAGACGAAAAAATATTCTAGTGCTTTCATAAGTCTGGTTCGCCATTTTCTTTGTATTACAATATTTCTACAAAGAAATAAGAATAATCCCTTAATATCTGCAAGTCCAATAATACCTGCCATAGAGTGTTATAACCCGACAATAATAATTTGATATTATAGCCATAATCCCGGCTACTAGTAGGGTACCTCTATATTTGGTGGCTTATCCCAAATGTCACATGCCACCAGGAGGTCCTTATAATAATATTTTATATGAAACTTGGCTAAAAGGTGTATTTTGTTTGAATTGAAATCTTTCTCTTATTATTATTTAGAAAGATTCTGTTGAACCTACATTGGTAACAAGGTAATAATGTTTTATTTTGTTCCAAAGATAAATTATGATTTAAGATAACTAAGCAGGGGTACTCCTAGAATGGGCATTTACAGTGCTCGTTTTTAACTTTAATTAGCACCGAAGGATATAAAAAATAAATCTATAATAAATCCTCTATAATAATAGAGGATAAATCTATAATAATAGTTATTAATACATATATAAAAACTCATAAATTTTTTAAAGAACTTTAGTTTTCAAACACATTTAATCAGCTTCGGTAGTGCGTTATAACGAAGAAATTTGCCTTTAACGGTGTGCTTGATTCATACCTGTAATTATTTTTACCGTGCCGCAAAACTTGGTTTAAAACACAAATGTATAAAAAAATAGGAATTGAAAGTGAATTTCTGAAAATTATACTAGTTCACCGGTATAATTTACATATTGCAAGGTGACCAAACTAACATATCAGGTAACGACTATCAGACTCGTTTGTCCGTTTATGAGCTACGGTACAAAACACAGGTACTTAGATTCACGTTGTTTTGTTATGAAAGTCAGTTGACTGAAAGTCTGAAAAAACTGTCTGTTTTAGTTATTGAGTCAACAAAAGTTTATTCGGCGTAACAATTTAGCCAGTTGCCAAATTAGACGTAGGCGATCTATTCATAAACCTGAAAAACTTTCCAAAAGAAACAAGGGTTGAAATATAATAATAATAATAAATCCCCAGACAATCACACAAGCTTGTGTTATGGATGACACCGAACTGGGTGGGCAGAGAACCCAGAATAAAAATATAGGTACATATATGTATCAACAATCATGATCCAAGATAAAACATTTATGTTCGTCACACAAATGAATCCCCCGGCCGGGTTCGAACCTGGGATCGCCGGCGTATGAGGTAGGGCTAATTACCACAACTGTCTATGACGTTACCCTGTATATTCATGTCTGTAAGCAGATGGCTGTCGGTGAACGGTTATAAGTCCAGTGTCGTGAAAGAGTTCTGTAACAGTCTTTACTGAATATCCCCACAAGAAAACATATTTCGTCACAACCGTGGGGTATAATGATAAATGACAGCAGCACATGGCTAACTTTATCCACACCACACCTCGGCTTAAAATTATTTATGTTACCATTATGGTGATACTGACCTTAATGCGAGTAGAGCATTTTCATTTTTGGTTAATTAAAATGATTGTTGCAATTGAGTGTTTTGACTTGATTTCCCTAGTAATATTTTGGAGTCCCGACTCGAATTTGTAATGTTTTGCTAATCTAAACTATTAATCGTATCCAGCGAAAATGTGTTTATAGTATGTTATTTACAAACTGTTAGGAGCGCTACCCGTATGTTCATGTCGGTAATATTTGTTGAACAACAATTACAAGCCGATATTTCGATGCTGTTGCCAGCACCATGATCGCGGACTTGCTTGCAATAGCATCGAATTATCGGAAGCGCGAAATAAAAATCGAAAATCGTGGTTAGAATCTCGTAAATTCATCAAATTATAGTGAAAATAACCACGATATTTTAAAACAATTATTAACAATTACAGAGTTTAATATTTTATCCAAAAATGTCCACAGTAATGCTAGTTATGCAAAAGAAACCACGCATGACGTCTTGGTTTAAATAAAATCCTACGTTCGTTCTTTCCAGAACCTTCCAGAACTTCTGAGTAGTTAGCAATGGAAATCATGATATAAATAATAAAACTCTCAAAGAGGCCTTATATTTTCTAATAGTCTTGTAATTTTCTTCTTTAAGCAAGCGCGGGTATTTAATGTCCAGGTTTTTTTTTTCGAAATGGACTGTTTATTTATGGCCCTATTAGCCTTTGCGGCCTAGCACTGAAGACGCTTAGCCGGAAATTTAATGTCCAGGCTACAGTTTTCTTTGTTCAAAATTCAGTTACTTTGTAAACGGGCTGGTGAAAGAACAGTTATAATGTTGAGAATATTAACAAATCAAATCTGTGGGAACAATTGAAATCAATCTTCGAAACATAACTGTTTTGGAAACGAAGGTATCAAGATTTAGCTTCTGCATTTCTAGTTTTAAATATTTTTGAGTGCGTTTTATCAATGCGCCAGCCGTTTAAAGTTTAAAACTGAATCATTTATTAATTAATATACATCTTAGACTATTTCTTTCTAAGTTTATGGAAAGTATCACAGCAAAACAGTGTGCAAAAGCATTCCATATTCCTCAGTACTCCTACCGAACAAAGGATCGAGACAACTAAATAAACGCATAGAACAAATTGCTATGGATAAAAGCAAGTAACACTGTTTTTTGCCCCACAAAGGAATACTTTCAAAGGCTAGCAAACAAACGTGGCGCCCCCTAACTACAGAAATAGAGTAAATCTGTGTTAGGTAGTCGTTACCATGCCTTTGTGAATAAACCGGGAAATTTTTCAGTTATGTTGCTTTACCTTTGTAGTATAAAGTGATTTACTATAATTATGCCGAGGTGTTGTTGTGAGTATTGTTTTCTTTCTAGGTTACGAAATAATGAAATAAAATATTTATTTTCTCAACATTGACAATTACTTGTTCTTATTGACGTCAAATAAAACATGACTCTACCACCAGTTCGGAAAAACCTTCGTGCAGAAGAACTGGCAAGAAACTTCACCGGTATATTTTTTTCAAAATAAATTTACAGAGTCTCGTTATGTCTATACAAAATTATTCTTATCTGCATCTGTTAGCTCGGCAGATATAGTTTTTTTTTGTTTTTTTTTGTTCCCCTCCGCGGGAAGGGCAGGAGGATAAAAATGTTCTGACGCTTACGTACGCTTACGCTCTGGCGCGATTCCAAGGTTATGTGGGACTCGTCCCGACGCCTACCAGAACCATACCCACTAAAAACCCCCTGTCGGCTCGTGCATTTTTGCCACTCAGCCTTCATCTGAGCGACGGCCAATTGGAGAAAGAGGCCGCGCTAGCGGGGCCCTTAAAGGGTCACCCGCTGGGATTTACATAGCACTGAAGGTGCTCAAAAATGAAAAGTAAATAATAAAAACTTTAAAAATTGAAAATTAAAATTGCATTAATTCGGATTTACGTTAGAATTAGAATTTACGTTAGAATTAGAACTTGCGGCCTGAAGGGCCTCGAGATCTAAAGTTAATTGCGTACGTTCGCTTGTGTGCGCGTTTCTCGGTCTAGCGACTTTGTATACCGAATCTAAGACAGGAGCAGTATATGAGACTGAATTTCAAACTAGTGGATTGGGATGGGATTCGGCGCGTTTGAAGAACGATTCTGAGAGTGTTTTTAGATGCTGTTGAACTGTAGGTAGTTCAAGATCTCTGTGCAGGTCCGCGTTGCGCACGTACCAAGGCGCGTTTGTGGCCCTGCGGCAGAAGAGGTTTTGAACTACCTGCAGCTTGTGCAGGACGGAGGGTTTGGCGTGGGCAAAGACTGGCGAGGCATATGACATGACTGGTCTAACGCAGACCTTATAAAGCGTACGTTTGTTTCTGAAGGACATTTTACTTTTTCTACCTAACATACTGTAAAGCTGGCCTAGGTAAAAACGTGCGAGTTTCGTTACTCTATCGACGTGAGGGTTGAAAGAAAGCGTCTGGTCTAAGATGACGCCTAAATATTTGGTACTGCGCTTCCAGGGGATGGGAGTGCCTTGCATTCTCACTTGGAGATTGTCGGCGATACGACTGCGTCTGTAGTCGAAGTAAACCGCAGAGCTCTTCTCTGGGTTCACATCGATACGCCATTTTTTAAACCAAGCACCGAGGGCGTTTACAGCCTTTTGGAGTCTGGTGACGAGACCCTGGGCTCTGCGGCCTTTGGTGTAAAGGGCAGTGTCGTCGGCAAAGAGAGCGAGTTCGACGACTTTCGGCGGAATGGGAATGTCGTTTGTGTACACGGTATACAAAAGAGGGGCGAGGACTGAGCCTTGAGGGACTCCAGCCTTTATGGGACGAGGCGCGGAGAGCGTGCCTTCATGTTTGAAACGAAACGTGCGGTCTTTGAGAAACGACGCGATTATCCTAACTAGGCGAGCCGGTAAGCCTATTTTGTAAAGTTTATAAACGAGACCGCTGTGCCAGACTTTATCGAAAGCCTTGGCTACGTCAAAGAAAACTGCGATCGTTTTCTTTCGTTTCGGATAGAAGCCGTCGAGTATGTACTCGACGATTCGATGGACTTGCTGAGGGCAGGAGTGCTTAGCGCGAAAGCCGAACTGGTGGGAAATTATGAGAGGATCGCCATCCGTTGGAAACAGATGGTTCCGCATTCGAGAGAGTATGACTCTCTCGAGAAGTTTAGACATTGCCTTGAGGAGGCTGATGGGTCTGTGATTAGCCAGGATATTAAGAGGTTTACCCGGCTTGGGTATGCCTATGACTGTCGCTTCTTTCCAAGCTTTTGGAAAGTAGCTAAGGTCGAAGCAGGCATTGAAAATGATAGCTAACAAGGTAAGCACCTGTTGAGGCAGGTGCTTAAGTGCGTGGTTGGAAATACCATCCGCACCCGGAGCCTTTCTGGACTTTTGACTTTTGATGAGAAGCGAGATTTCATCATTAGACACTGTGACGGGATCGGCGGTGATGGGGAGAGAGTCTCTACGGAGAACTTCGTCCTCCACCGCTTTGATGTGAGTGGGATTCGCGGGTTGCGTGCTGGGCGAGCATTGAGACGCAACGCTGTCAGCGAAGCATTCGGCTTTCTCTTCGTCTTCGAAGGCGATAGAACCATCGAGACGGGTGAGAGGAGGGACGTGAGAAGCGGCGTCTACGCGTAAGGCTCGGGCCATACTATAATACGCTTGGTGGGACGGGGAGATATTCGCCATGAGATCAATCATCTGGGCGTCTCGGAGTTCCGCGAGGCGAGATCTAACTTTGCGTTGTAGCTGATTCGCAGCTGTTCTATAGGCGGGCGTGGGATATTTCTTGGCTCTCCGGAGAGCCGCGTTCTTAGCTTTAATAAGATTGCTAATGTCTAAGGGAAGCGTGGGTTTGCCTTTCTTAGCAACCTTTTCGTTTACACTGATGGCTGAGTTGATAGCATCAGTGAGAGAATTTACTAACGCATCTATTTTATCCGGGCTATCTAATTGATCGGGCGAGATCGCGAGCGGAGAGTTTGGGGCCTCTAAGGCAGAAACTATCGTATTTTTAAAACCTTTCCAGTCGGTAAAGGTCTTAGGAGAAGTGACGTTAACGTTAGGCGGTCCTAGCACGAGGGAGACGGGCGGTGGTCAGAACCTAGGTCATCGAGCGGTTCGATAGACCTGAGGTCGAGGTTGATATGCTTGACGATTGCAAAGTCGAGGATGTCAGGAGAGTGGTTCGGGTTGTCGGGATAGTGAGTGGGAGTGATGGGAGAGACGACGTCTAAGTCGAGTAAGTTGGTGATGTCAAGGAGAGCGATACCGCTTTGGTTGGTTGATAGGCACGTCCAGTCAGTATGTTTGGAGTCTCCGAACATAATGACTGAACGGCCGAGGGCGAGAATGGTCTCAAAGTCACTGCGGATAGGTTTGGTGCCACAGGGTATGTAGACTGAAGCTATGATGATGGTCGGATGACCAGTCATAGCCAATCTACATACAGTGGCTTCCATGTTGAGGAGAGGAGGGGTAGGGAGAGGACAGCAATGGAATCCTCTTTTGTAGTAGATAGCAGTGCCGCCGAAACCGTCGCAGTTAGGCCTATCGTTACGCGTATTTAGGAATAGCGAATCCCCTGGAACGATTAGGAGTGAGCCATGTCTCCTGGAGAAGTAAAAGGTCTGGGTCGTTGTTCTGAAGAAACAGTTTGAGCTCGGGAAGGTTGTTGCTTAGGCTACGAACGTTAAAAGATATTAGGGATAAGCCCTTGGGTTTGATACGACAGGACGCGGGATCCGCGGGTCTAGACATTATAATTTACTTATTTACGAATTTATACAAAAATAAAGAATTTACAACGAACTTAGGAGCGAGTGATGCTCGGCTAACGCGAATAAACGCTCTTGAGGAGAGCGGGCGGCTCGCAGTTTGCGTGCGAGTATGGAAATTTCATTAATGTCTACGTTTTGGATGACGTCGAACACGGTCTTCATGTCCTCAGCCAACGATGACTGAGGTGCGGATGACGGAGCGGGACGCGGCCCTACGGAAGCTACGGGAGCTGGGATGGGTCGGGAAGGTGCAGGCGGGACGGCCGGACGCTGCCTCCAAGACAGAGCCGGAGTAGGCGTCGGCTGAACGGGCTTTGCTTCCGGGGGACCCCGGTTGCGCAGCGGCGGGAAGTTAGCAGGAGTGAGCGGTGGCGCCGGTTTAGGCGCGACCCTCTTGGTGGTGGAGCGCGGAGCGCGCGGGCAACCCCTGTATTTAGCTGTGTGGGCGGACTGGCCGCACAGCACACAGGCAGGGGGGGAAGTGGATTCGGGAGTGCGAGTGCACTCCTTAGTGATATGAGGATCCAGGCACTTGACGCACCTGGGGGGAGCTGAGCAGTTAGCCGCTGCGTGGCCATATAGCTGGCAGCGGTGACACTGCCCAGGGTGACCACGGGGGTTGGGACGCTCGACGGAGATGTTCGAGAGTCCGCAAATTGTGCGAGCCTCTCTGAAAATCTCCTTCGAGTTGGGAGTGTTGGTAAGGATTACAAGAGCTAAGGGAAAACGCCTACCGCGGTTGGAGTGCATCTTGTGCACTGCTATGGCCGGGAAACCCTGAGATTTAAGGTCCTCGAGAATGTGTTCATTACTGAGTTCAAACGGGACGCCCCGTAGTACTGCGCGGATCTTACGCTCCTCCGGGAGGGCGTAGGTGTGATACGCGATTTGATTGATCGACAGAAGCCTAGTGAAAGACCGGAAGTCGTCGACGGTTGCTACCTGTATTTTGATTGTATAGCCGGCGTTGGCGGCTTTTAAGTAATTAATTTTGTGTTCTTTGCAAAAGTTGGAGACCGCGGTCCAGCGCGCTTTTTCACGGAGGAATACTGGCGGAGGGAGCTGAGGCTTCGGCGGGACGGGAGCGCAGCGCGTCGCTGGCTTCGATGGGACCGACGGAGACGCGGTTACTAAGAGCGATTGTAACGGCGCGGGGGCTGGTGTTGAAGACACCGGGGAGGGCTCGGGTATTGATGATACCGAAGCTTTCTTCGAGCGCTTCTTGGAGCGCTTGGCGACAAGTTGAAATGCGGGCTCAGGAGAGCCGGTTAAGGTGACGGCATCTGACGACGTATCAGACGCGGGTTCGGAGTCGCTCCCGGGAGCGGTACGTTTACGACGCGACGCATTAGAGGATGCGACCGATTCGCAGTCCATCTCGGACGAGGCGGGAGACGCGGGAGAGCTGTAGACCTGAGGAGTCTGGACGTCGGAGGCCTGAGGGGCCGGGGTTGAGGCCTGAGGGGCCGGGTGCGCGGTAAATGCCTGTAAGGCCTGCGTTAATGAGTCATTGGAAATGGTGACGCCAGACGCAACGAGCGCCTGGGCGAACGACCTAGCAAAGTTTACCAAGCTTTGCTGGTCCATTGGAGGGCTTGGTCCTATAATATAAAATATATAAATATATAAGAATGCCTAGGTTCCCTACCAAACCTAGCACCTAAACCTCCCTACCCGCGGTAGGGGGGCTGGGGACGACGCGAAGTGGTGCCCCTAATTCGGACAGCACTGTACTGTCACCCTGGGAAAGGCCCAAGTGCAATGGGATCGGTTCAGCCGGTTTCACCTAGGCCTGAAGGGCCTTAGAAGCGCACCGGGGCAACGCTTTCAGGCTTAGTTGTCACCGTTAAGTATCCACCTAATCAAACGCGAGTCTACTACGGAGTGTGTCGCCAATAATTGACAACAAAAACCGGCCGTAGATCTGACTAAGTTGGGTTGCACTAAAAGTGCGGGATTGACTACGTTACGACCGGCCGGAGCCGGCCGCAGAGCGAGTCTCTGACTACGTACAGGCGCCAAGCGTCAAGTACGCAGCCAGAAAGACAGCCCGAGTCTTGCAAACCACTATCGAATTTAATCGACCACGGTTTGCTCAACCCTGTTGTTGCTGCACTCACCGAGGTGAGGTTTTTTAATGCGAGGGGTGCACAAAGTGCGGGATTGTCTACGTTACGACCGGCAAGAGCCGGCCGCAGAGCGAGTCTCTGACTACGTAGCAGGCGCCAAGCGTCAAGTACGCAGCCAGAAAAACAGCCCGAGCCTCGCGAACCACTATCGAATTTAATCGACCGCGGTAAGCTCAGCTCTGTTGTTGCTGTGCAAGAGACCGACTTAGTTGCAGCCGATCGAAACCGGCCGCAGCGTAAGCCCTGAAGAGGCAAACAGCGTATGAGTGTTGCGAACGAGTTGTCGTCGTGAGACGACAATCGTGACTCAACTGCTGGAGCGACCGCGAACACGTCCGAGCGGGACGCAGAACGGATCTGAGAGTGGCGTTTGAGTATTGCTACGAGAGAAGTCGTGAGACAACAATCGTGACTCGGCAGCCGGGAGCGACCTTCAACACGTCCGAACGGGTCCGGACGCAGATCGGGTCTCGGCAGATATAGATATCCCTCAAGTATCCAAACGGCGAATACTCTCGAACGGCACCCGTTCACGAGTTAACGCGGGATCCAGCCATCGCCCTCCTCAACCATATTAGAGGGAAGTGAGCGACCCGTAACCTTAGTCTCGGTCTGCGTGCGTTCTCGAGCGCACGTCGATCGCAGACGCCTTCCCGCTCCATTCGCCCCCGCGCTGATCGAGCACCCAAATTTCACTGGTTGTTGTCGTAATAAATAATTTCATAGTTGTATACCGTAATAAGTTTCTAACGCCGTTTTCACGGCGGACAGTGGGTTGTTAACCGTACTTCTAATAAGTTTCTAACGCCGTTTTCACGGCGGACAGTGCGTTGTTAACCGCACTTCGTGGAACGTGAGCTTCGTCGACGGGAATTCGTCGTTCCAGGTGCCTCGAGTCTTCGTGTTCGAGTAAGTTATCCGCGTCGTCCTCAACCGCCCTACTGCGTGTAGGGTGGTTTTAGGAAGTTAGTCATCGTTGATAGGTTCATAGTATATATATTTATATATTGCTGTCCCTCCCCAACCCCTCCGCAATGGCTTCCCTAAGCTTTGATGAGTTTAGGAACAAGCTACTTGAAAGTACTGAGGCATGTCTATAAATGCTGATAAGTACCGTTTCTTAGATTCTCTTATCCCTCATCTCATGACGTTAATGTCCACAATGGCAAGCGACGCAAGCGCGCACCCGCGACCGAGTCATCCTCGGACGCCACCCCAACTGGCCCTGAGCCTCCCTCTTTCACCCTTGTTAAGAAGCGCTCTAAGAAGCGCTCGACACAAGACCCGGCGCCCTCGACGCCCGTCCCTACACCCCCTGCGGCGTCTTCAACGCCAGCTGCCCCGGTGTCTTCAACACCCGCTCCGGCCCCAACTTCTGTCAAGGCCAAGGTCCCACCACCCGTTTTCCTTCGGGAAAAGGGTAAATGGACTGAAGTCTCGACATTGTGCAATGAGCACAAGATCCATTACACCCGAGCGGTAAACTCGGGTGAATCTATTAAAATCACTGTCTCGTCGATAGACGATTTCCGAGCTTTGACTAAGCTCCTCACCGATAAGCAATATGCTTATCACACTTATGCTCTGTCAGAAGAGCGTAAGATCAGAACGGTACTCAGGGGAGTCCAGTTCGAATTATCGAACGCGGCTATCCTGGAGGATCTGCAGTCCCAAGTCCCATAAAATGCACAGCAAGTACGGGAGGCAACACCCTCTCGCTTTGGTGGTTCTCGCCAACGTCCCCAAGTCCAGGGAGATCCTCAAAGGGGTTAGCACATTTGCGGCCTCTCTGGGATCTCGATCGAGGCGCCTCATCGCCGCGGTCATCCCGGCCAGTGCCATCGGTGCCAGTTGTACGGGCACGCGGCAGCCAACTGCCACGCACCGCCCAGGTGCGTCAAGTGCCTGGTCCCTCATTTCACTAAGGAGTGCAATCGAACTCCTGAAACTCTCTCTCCTCCCGATTGCGTGCTTTGTGGCCAGTCCGGCCACACCGCAAATTACAGGGGCTGCCCTCGTGCACCCCGTTATATGCGTTCCAATTCCAAGAGGTCGGCACCCAAACAGGCCCTGCCCCTTTCTCAGGAAAACTTTCCGCCGCTGCGTAGTCGGGTTCCTTCAGCTGCAAAGCCTACACAGTCCAGGCCTGCTCCAGAAAACTGGAGGCAGCGCCCCGCATCGAATCCCATCCCGGCTCCTCACCCATACAAACCCTCTCCTCAATCCTCCGTAGCAGACGATATGCGTATCGTCTGCGACACTATAAAAAATATCGATGTTAGTGAAATCACAGTCTTAGCCCGTAAACTTAGGGCTTCACGTACTCCGACAGAGCGCTTGCTAGCTCTGGCGGAGCATAGTTCCCTTCTCAATTCATTATAGGTTCATTTAAATGAATTGATCCCTAAATTATGCTTCGGCCGACCTCTGCGCAGCCCCGGCTTCACCGGAGGCTGCCCCGAACGGCCACCAACTCATGTCCCTTTGAGCACCTTCAGTGCAACTTTCACTACAGGCGGAAGACCCGCTAGTGGGTCTCCGCCAGCGCGCCCAACTTCCCGACGGGTGTCGCTTCCGATGAAGGCTAACGGTAATAACTACAGCCAACAGGTGGTTTTTAGTGGGTAGGTGCCATTCTGGTGAGTCCCACATAACCCCCGCAGAGGACCTTACCTGCGGGCGGTATGCATGACGCATCTTCCACCTCCATACCGCGAGGGTGCCTCGGCAGCAAAAAAAAAAACCGTCACCCGACGCTACCATAAGAAGACGTACTTTAGTGACAATGACGCTTTAGATACTCATCGGAACTAAAACTCAACGAACAAACAGACACATTACACATGTTTTGTTACAAAAACTAGTAAAATCCTGTTATTGAGGGGATTATACCCAAGGACTTTTATCATCCAAATAATCAAATAGTTTATAGTTTCTTTGAATTTGTCAATAGGAAGACCTTGGATATGTCATCAAAACAAGATGAAATTTTGTATAACCTCCACACGTAGTTCATTGAAACTATTGTTTTCTTTATTTATAAAGATTATTTAATTTAATATATTTGAGTTACAAAAAGTACAGAGAGAAGAGACAATTATTTCCAAGATGGCTTGTAAGCTATTGTAAACCAGCAAAGTAATTTAGCCAGCCTTGCTTTTGTTTTTCACAATTTTGTAGCCAATTATTGAGAACGTATTACAGTTAGCAAGTATGGCACTTAGCTTCCTCGTTGACATCATTACTCATTTGTGTTTATTGAAATTAATTTCGCCAACGTGGCCAACCGTAGACTTCAGTTAGGATCGCCTGTGTTACCCTTACTGGCTATTTCATTTCTTTAACTGGAACACGATCATGTAAAAATGGCTATTGTGGCATTAAAATAAGGAGGGGTAGTATCTCCCTAGCCGAGATCTGATCAAAAGAAACTCTGATACTACTTTCATCACTTTTTCCTAAGTAAGAAGTAATAAGATGCAGCATTCAAAGTAACATTTTTTGTTTTCTCTTTCCAAAAAAAGTAATTTAAAATAAGTATCGTACCACACAAACAAACTTTTTGGTGATATCTTCAAAAAATGTATTCCTTTCGAAGCGTTTTTTTTATGCAGAGTTATTCATGATTTTTCAGTTTTCCACTCAATCCACTAATCGGATCCTGACTTTAAACCAGTTTTATATTCCCGTGGGAACGCTCCAGGTGGTTACTCAGACGTCCCCTTAAAAGTACCCTTTTTACTGAGACACTTTAAGGAAGTGCTGCAACTTTTATAAGAAAATCTTTTTGACGTTTCTTCCAAGTATCGGAAGATTCTGTGATTTCAAAAGTTATTGGATTTTTATGGAAGTTTCATTGGAATCTATTTTCATTGTTTGATGTAGGCGGTACACGTGCTTCGTTTACTTGGGATCTCAGCTAATGATAAAAGTTTCATTATGACAAAAATGTCAGTAAAAAAAATGACGTGTGGTGTCACATGCTTTCAGAATATGTTTTCTAAACATTTTAAAACAAAGTAGCTTTTGGTTTGACCAACTAGCTGATATAAGTCTGAGTTTTTTTTTTGTTCCCCTCCACGGGAAGGGCAGGAGGAAAAAAAATGCTCTGACGCATACTCCGCGCGAGCGATCAGAGTTATGTGGGACTCGTCCCGACGCCTACCAGAACTCCCCCTGTCGGCTCGTGCATTTTTGCTACTCAGCCTTCATCTGAGCGACGGCCAATAGGAGAAAGAGGCCGCGCTAGCAGGGCCCAGAAGGGGTCACCCGCTGGGATTTACATAGCACTGAAGGTGCTCAAAGCACTGAAGGTGAATACACAGCACTGAAGGTGCTCAAAATGAAAAGTAAATAATTAAAAACATTAAAAATTGAAAAATAAAATTGCATTAATTCAGATTTACGTTAGAATTAGAATTTACGTTAGAATTAGAAATTGCGGCCTTAAGGGCTAAGAGATCTAGCTTCAGCTGCGTCGCTACGTTCGTGTGCACGTTTCTCGGTCTAGCGACTTTGAATTTCGAATCTAAGACAGGAGCAGTATATGAGACTGAATCTCAAACTAGAGGATTGGGATGGGATTCGGCGCGTTTCAAGAACGATTCTGAGAGTGTTTTGAGGTGCTGTTGCACTGTAGGTAGTTCAAGATCTCTGTGCAGTTTTTGCAGGACGGAGGGCTTGGCGTGGGCAAAGACTGGCGAGGCATATGTCATGACTGGTCTAACGCAGACCTTATAAAACGTACGTTTGTTTCTGAACGACATTTTACTTTTTCTACCTAACATACTATATAAGCGGCCTAAGTAAAAACGTGCGAGTCTATCGACGTGTGGCTTGAAAGAAAGCGTCTGGTCTAAGGTGACGCCTAAGTATTTGGTAGTGCGCTTCCAGGGGATGGGAGTACCTAACATTCGAACGAGCAGATTGTCAGCGACACGACGTTGTTTGCAGTCGAAGTAAACTGCAGAACTCTTGTCTGGGTTCACATCGATACGCCATTTTTGAAACCATGCACCGAGGGCGTCTACAGCCTTTTGGAGTCTGATGGTGAGACCCGGGACACTTTGGCCTTTGGTGTAAAGGGCTGTGTCGTCGGCAAAGAGGGCAAGTTCGACGTCTTTCGGCGGAATGGGAATGTCGTTAGTGTACACGGTATACAACAGAGGGGCGAGGACTGAGCCTTGAGGGACTCCAGCCTTCATGGGACGAGGCGCGGAAAGCGTGCCTTCATGTTTGAAGCTAAACGTGCGGTCTTTGAGAAACGACGCGATTAGCCTAACTAGGCGAGCCGGTAAGCCTATTTTGTAGAGTTTATAAACGAGACCGCTTTGCCAGACTTTGTCGAAAGCCTTGGCTACGTCAAAGAAAACTGCGATCGTTTTCTTTCGTTTTGGATAGAAGCCGTCGAGTATGTACTTGACGATTCGATGGACTTGCTGAGGGCAGGAGTGCTTAGCGCGGAAGCCGAACTGGTGGGGAATGATGAGGGAAGTCTGAGTTTATTCTAAGTGGGTTTTATAGATTTTAAGGTTCGAGTTCTGATATAGACTGTGTGTGTTACAGATAATCGGTTTTGTGTTAAGGATGTTTGATTGCTTTCATTTAAAAATTATAACACTATAATAATTAAACATGGTAAAAATATTTTTGAAAATACAAAATCATAATATTAATCGCAACAATCATAATAACAACAATAAATCCCCAGACAAACACACCAACTGTATCGCTTTAAAGTAAGCAGAGGTTATGTTATAGATGACCATACACCAAACTGGGGCACCCAGAATAAACATATATATAAACAACCATGACCCATTAACAAACATCTGTGTTCATCACACAAATTAATGCCCCACTTGAACCTGGGACCTCTGGCGTACACGGCAGGGCTACTACCCACCTGCGTAAATCCCAATCCCATTTGAATTTCTGGATAAAATATGTAACTCCCAGATAAAATAGCTATCTTTAAAAAAAAATGAAAAGCCAGTTTGAAACGTATTGATGCTGAAATGAAATGTTTATTTCTCAACATTGACAATTACTAGTTCTTATTGATGTCAAATAAAACATGACTCTACCACCAGTTCGGAAAAATCTTTGTGAAGAAGAACTGGCAAGAAACTTCATGGGTATATTTTTTTTTTCAAAATAAATTTACAGACTCTCTTTATGTCTCTACAAAATCATTCTTATCTGTATCGGTTAGCTCGGCAAGTCCCCCCAAGTATCAAAACTACGAACACCCTCAAACGGCACCCGTTCACGAGTTAACACGGGATGCAGCCATCGCCCTCCCCAACGATATTAGAGGGAAGTGAGTGCTTGCATAGTTTATCAACGAACATACAAACAAACAAATCTTTTCTTTTATTCTAAAAGACTTAGTGTAATTGGTGATGCTGGTTACCTTTATTACTCTTCAGAAAAAGCAAATGTGCTTAGACCATACTACTGAGCAAGTACGTAAATAATTTACAAAAATCATCTCTTCATATAAATCCAACAGATTAAAAAAAATTGTCTGACAATTTTTGATTGAATTGATTTTTTTTGCTACATGTCTTTGGTAACGTTGCCAGAATGGTAGTTTGCGCTTATGTGCAATAATACAGTCATGTTAAAGTACGTATAACACTACTTCCGACCCAAGTAAACTTAAAGGTGAAATCAATACTACATTGACAATAGTAATAAACTGTATAAAAGTATTAAATAATTTAAACATAAACATTTCTTCAATTAAAATAATTTAATTTTAAAAGTTAATATGAAAAGTCCGGAAATAAACATTAACAATATAGATGAACCAATTCATAATGTAAACTCAACAACATTTTTAGGGTTAGAAATTGATAAATCGTGTGATTGGAAAGCACACGTGACAATTTTACGACAGAAGCTGGAGAAATATGTATACGTGCTCAGATGAATACTGGCTGTAACTAGACTGCAAACATCACTTTTGGCATATCATGGATATGTTTCCTCCATTTTGAGATATTGAATAATTCTGTGGGGGAACTCTGTATACAGTATCATTGTTTTTAGAGCTCAATAAAGTGTATACGGTCATTAGACAGTGCTGGATACACAGACACATGTAAACATTTATTTAAAAATTCAAAATTGTACAATTTACCGTACCGTACGGTACGGTATTTACCGTACGGTACTATGCATGTACATTTTTGAGGTATGCATGTTTGTCCGAAAGCACGCAAGGTTTTTGAAAACGAACGAAAACATAATTCAGGGCACTGGTAGACATTAAAATAAACTTTATGCCCCACACAAAGATTAGGACTATATTCAAAAAATGTTTTTTGCATGGCAATTCGAATTTTTAATAAATTGCCAAATATTTTAAAAGAGATGCACGTTAGGAAATTACAGTACGGATGGTTAGATAAAAACGTTCATGAATGAATTTTAAATTGACATCTTAATATAAATAAAACCTTTCCTTTTGAACTGTATCCAATATAACATTTTTTTTTATTTTACTTTTGTTAAGGGGCTTTTGTTAAACATGCCAGCCCCATGAGACTTAACCTAAATCTATTACGCTCGACTATATTATAAGTACTTAAATTAATGAATATTTAAAACATAGAGCTATAACCATCTTAGCTTCCTGCGATAAAGGCTGTGACAAAATACATTGTAATGCACCTACATTAGGTACTTTTGCTAATTTTAAGGTTGTGGAACAAATGGTTCCCTTCGGATTAATGTCAGACACATTCCATTAGCAAGTGATGCACATTCTCTGTCTTATGTAGCATAGGTTACAATCGGGCGAATATATTTTTTCATCTGGTAGGCAAACTTGTTTAATAGAACGTGTTCGGAACGTAGTCTATGCATCAGGATAACATATTTTTGAAGCTTTCAAGTGTAGAGTGAATAGGTACCTCTTAGACAGGCGTGTACGATCCTCGTCTTCATCGTCACTTTCCATCAGGTGAGATGGAAGACAAACGCCTGCTAATTATTAATACAAAAAAAATATTGTCTTAGGTCACAATTTGAAAACGAGGGTACTCGAGGAGGCTGACAGACTATGGTTCTAGACCAAACTCCTTTAGTTCGCGACCTACTAACAAAATCTTATGACGGCCTGTTTGGTGTGGAGGTAAGTAGCCTTGCCTTCCATACCAGAGGTCCTGGGTTCGAATCCTGGTAGGGGGCAGATATTTTATCATATTTACTTTCTAGTCATGGATGTGTGTGTATGTTTATTACAGTTTATTTCTAATATTTATATATAAAAAAAATATCTATGTGTGTTTAATATTTCTCAAGTTTATTTATCCGTTATCTAGTATCCATAACACAAGTTCTTTAATGATACTTAATTTGGGCTAGATAATGTGGTGTGATTGTTAGAAATATTTATTATTATTATTATTTAGTTTTTATTTGGAATTATAATTAATTTTATTAATGGATTGATATTGACATCGTATAATTGTAATTTAAGATGATTTTTTGACATAAAATGTATTAGTTGCAGACACAATTTAATTATGTATTACGCACGCTTACTTACTTTGGAACTATTTTTTTATATTAATAATTAGCAGGCGTTTGTCTTCCATCTCACCTGATGGAAAGTGACGATGAAGACGAGGATCATACACGCCTGTCTAAGAGGTACCTATTCACTCTACACTTGAAAGCTCCAGGGTTATATTTGTATACTTTAAATATAAAACAAAAATGTGTTTTCATATTTTATATAATGACGTCTTAAGTATTGTCGTCAATTATTTATTGTATTCCAAACTGAAGTCAAGTTAAACATTTACACACCGACGCAACGGTTGAATATGCTGTACAAACTAACTGTAACATCTAGCCTAGACCATATTCTGCAAATAAATTATTTCTTTCTTTCTTTCTCCTTGAAACGTTATTAGAGTCATGAGTCATTTCAAAATTACAGGCTTTGAAATTAAAAAATATATAACTTCGCGTTAGTCACTTGTAATTATAACGCGTTATAAAACGTGTAATAATTACAAGTTATGTAATTATAACGCGTTATAAAACATGATGTAATTACAAGTTAGGTAATTATAACGTGTTTAGCCGTAAAAATAAAATAATAAGAAGTATAAGTGGGCTTCGTCAGCGTACTCATCGTGTGGCAGTAGACTTGGTTATTTTTTAAGATCTCGTGTGGGGCGGTACTACAGCCCAAACAGCCAGTGCGATTACTGGAACAAAGACAATTCTGAAGCCCACGGTGGAAGGCAACGCATCATTAGTCATGAGTGGTATTGCCTCTTACCTTCAGATGGGTCACGTGCTGGCTTGAAAGCGAAGACGAGGTAAAAAAGAAGAGTCGAAAAATTACAGCAATCCGTCGCTCGACGTAAAAAAAATCAAACAAACACATTCTCACGTTTATAATATTAGTATAGATAGTGATTCGATAAATATGGAAGTAAAAAAATTTGCTTCACAATTAGAAAAAAATTCTAACTGTGGTGAGTTTAGGTATCATAATAAAAGTTTATAATAGATTAATTGTACTTTAATTGTTTCTCTTAATATTATTATTTTTTAATTCAGCTTATGATTTTATTATGTTTTTTCGTTTGAAATACTTTTGTTACTAGTTAAAATTTTTATAAACAATTGTAAAAAATAATAATAATTAGAACATATTTTATATTATGACGGCCGAGTGGTGTAGTGGTAAGTAGCCTTGGCTCATACGCCGAAGGTCCCAGGTTCGAGTCCCGGCCGGAGCATTCATAGATGGTTAACATCAAAGAAATCAGAAAAAAAATCCATCCCATGTTCTTTACAAATTATGGGCATCAGACAAAGTGGCAGAATTTCTAAATTTTTTTTTTCAATTTTTTGGTTATTGTGGTTAATGTTGGTTATTTTTGTCCTTTTTAAACCTGTCACCATAACCCTAAATTACATATCTTTATTAACTTACCTAATAAAATAATACAATTCTCAAGCTGTATTCTAATTTTTAACAAACGACTAGATGGATCTTTCATCCCAAAGAGATAAAGTAAAGGTTTATGATCTGACACGATGGTAAAGCTTCTTCCAAAAAGATACGGTCTTAAATATTTGACACTCCAGACTATGGCTAAAAGTTCCTTTTGTATTGTGGGGTAATTTAGTTCGGATTTATTTAATGGTCTACTTGCATACGCGACGGGGCGCATGTCTTTATTACAAAGCACAGAAGCGATAGCTATCCCTGAAGCATCAGTTTGTAGTATAAATTCGTTTTCTGAACTAAAATCTGGGTACTATAATATTGGAGTTGAAATTAATGCCTGCTTGAAAGTTATAAATGAATTTTGACACTCATCCGTCCAATTCAAAATAACGTTTATTCTACAGAGTTTATTAAGCGGAAGTGTTATTTTTGCAAAAAAAGCAATAAACTTTCGATAATAATTACAGAATGCTACAAAACGTCTGGTGTCTTTAGCAATTATTGGAACAGGATAGTTTTGAACTACTTTTACTTTATTTGGGTCCGGAAAAATGCCTTTTGATGATATGCCAATAGATAATACATCTAGCACCAGTATTCTAAGTAGTAATTTAAGCAATAAAAATGTAAAAAATAATTTTCTTAACATAGTCCATCAAAATATGCAGGGCATTGATGGTAAGGAATTACAGATTGAACTGTTCATAAACTGTGAAAATATTCATATACTATGTGTCACAGTGCACTGGCTCACACAGTGTCAAATTATGTCTTCTTATAAGAATCATGTAATTGCTAGTTAATTCAACAGAGAACAAACAACTTGCGGCGGCTCAATGATCATCACTCATAAGAGCCTAACATTTAAAGAACGCTCTGATATTGTAAGTCTGTCTGTTGAGCGATCAGTTGAAATAGCCTGTATTGAGATAGGGAATATTGTTATAATAAGTGTATACATACCCCCATCCTCACCATTTGAAGTATTTGAGAGCACTATGGATGAGGTATTACATAGAGTAAATAACAAAAACAAAGAAACATGTCTTGATAACATTTTTACAAATTTAATGCCATGTACAAAGTCAGTAATTAATAAACTACAATCAGATCATAGTGGGCAGTTGGCCACTTTTGATATTGGGCTAAAAAAGACTTTAAAAAGAGAAATTACCTTTATACCCATGAATGAGAGACGGCTTGAAACATTTAGGAAAAATGTATTTGAAAAAACATTTAAATTAGATTACTGTGCAGATCCTATTACTCAATATAACTCTATTCATAATATAATTAGAAATGAATATGACTCTGTTTAAAAAAAAAGGAAAATATGTATAAATAATAATTTATTTAGGTTTAGTGACTGGGCAACAGTGGGAATATGCAGAAGTAGAAATAGATTATATGAATTGTACAGTGAAAGAACTTATAATCATAATAAGACATTTTATGAATATGTTAAAAAGTATTCAAAATTATTTAAACGAGTTTGCAGTGTAGCTAAATCTAATTACATTAATAATAAAATTAAATATAGTACTAACATTTCAAAAACTGCATGGAATATAATTAATCAGGAAACTGGGAAAGCAAAAGAACCACACACCAAATATAATTTAAAAGTTAATGATAAAGTGTTGTCAACTGACAAATAAGTTGCTGAAGCATTTGAAAAATTTTTTACTGCCATCCCTGTGTCAACTACTTTGAGTATTAATTCATGTTCCACTCTTGCACAGTCACTGCTAACGGAAAATGTAAATTCATGCGATATTGATTTTATTTTTAAACATGTTACTGTTCCACAAGTTTTAAATGCATTTAAAAGCATTAAAGTAAAAAATACTGCCGATTTAGATGGGATTTCTGTTAAAATTATTGAATCTGTCATTGATGGTATAGCCCCGTACTTAGCCAGTATATTTAATGACTGTGTTGATAATGGTGTTTTTCCTGATTTAATGAAATTGAGTAAGGTCATTCCAATATTCAAAGCAGGTAGTATGTCTGACCCTAATAATTTTAGACATATATCTATACTACCAACGCTCAGTAAGATTTTTGAAAAATTAATTTTAAATCAATTACTCTCTCATTTTTACGGTAATAGTTTAATGAATTTTAAGCAGTTTGGTTTCACGCGGGGTCGCTCAACAACCGATGCCGGTGTTGAGCTCATAAAACACGTATTCAGCGCCTGGGAGGAGTCGTGTGATGCTATTGGTGTCTTTTGTGACTTGTCCAAGGCGTTCGACTGTGTGGATCATACTGCTCTACTCATGAAACTGCACCATTACGGCATTAAAAACCGAGCGCTTGCCTTGATTAAATCATATATTTCTAATAGAAAACAGAAAGTTGCAATAAATGGAGAAAAATCATCAGGATCGGCAGTGACAATGGGTGTGCCCCAGGGCTCAGTTCTCGGTCCTTTCCTATTTTTAGTTTATATTAATGATCTGCCATCGGTCGTTAAGAATCAATGCGAGGTCATATTGTTTGCTGACGATACTTCCTTCTTGTTTAAAATCAAAAGACAAGAAATTGACTATCGAGCGGTGAACAAATGCATCTCCAACACAGAGCAGTGGTTCTCAGCTAATAATTTGCTCCTCAATGAAAAAAAAACGAAATGTGTTAAATTTACATTGCCAAATGTCAAACAGGTAAACACAAACATTGTAGTTAAGAGCCAGGAACTGATTCCTGTAAACTCAACTGTATTTCTGGGCATAACCTTAGACGCCAAACTCCAGTGGGGACCGCATGTTGATGGCTTATCGAAAAGGCTTGGTTCTGCCGCATATGCTGTTAAAAAAAATTAGTCAAATTTCAAATGAAACAACTGCTCGATTAGTCTATTTTGGTTACTTCCACAGCCTCATGACATATGGTATTCTGTTGTGGGGGAGTGCTGCCGACATCGATGCTATATTTATTCTGCAGAAAAGGGCTGTTCGCGCAATCTATCAGCTCGGTCCAAGGATGTCACTTAGAAGTAAATTAAAGGAAATAAATATTCTTACCTTCCATTCACAATATATTTTAGAAAATTTAATGTATATTAAAAAGAACATAACCTTGTTCAAAAGAAAAAAAGATTTGCACAATGTTAACACAAGAGGAAGAAATATGCTGGCAGGTCATAATAGCAGGCTTCATAAAGTCACAAACTCATTCATGGGTCAATGTATACGCTTTTATAATAAGGTTCCTGAGGATATCCAAGGTCTTCCTATTGACAAATTCAAAGAAACTATAAAGGAGAAGTTGTGTGCTAGAGCATATTATAAACTATCCGATTATTTGGATGATAAAAGCCCTTGGGTATAATCCCCTCATTAACAGGATTGTACAAGTATTTGTAACAAAGCATGTGTAATGTGTCTGTATGTGCGATGAGTTCTTCGTCCCGATGAATATCTAAAGCGTCATTGTCACTAAAGTACGTCTTCTTATGGTAGCGTCGGGTGACGGGTCGCTCACTTCCCTCTAATATGGTTGAGGAGGGCGATGGCTGGATCCCGCGTTAACTCGTGAACGGGTGCCGTTTGAGGGTGTTCGTCGTTTGGATACTTGGGGGGAGGGAGACTTGCCGAGCTAACAGATGCAGAAAAGAATAATTTTTGTATAGACATAAAGAGACTCTGTAAATTTATTTTGAAAAAAAATATACCCGTGAAGTTTCTTGCCAGTTCTTCTTCACGAAGGTTTTTTTCGAACTGGTGGTAGAATCATGTTTTATTTGACGTCAATAAGAACAAGTAATTGTCAATGTTGAGAAATAAATATTTGAATTTGAATTTGAATTTGATACTATATGCCCTAAATACAAAAGTTCTGTTTTCAAAAATTCACATTTTAAAGAATTGACCTTTAAATTTGTTTTTCTGAGTCGTTCGAAAATATCTAGAGATTTTTGTTATGAATTTCGAGGTTTCTTTCAAAAACTACAAGGTCATCTAAATATATAAATGCAAGGTCTTTTAAACCTGCTAAAGCTACTGACATAACGCGGGAAAATGCACTAGAACAAATTTTTAATCCCACAGGTAATTGTTTTAATTGAAATTGGTCTTCTCCTAACCTTGGTGTAAAAGCTGTTATTTTCCTGCTTTTCTCATCCAAACAGGCTTGAAAAAACGAGTTTTGTAAATCTAAATGACTGAAATAGATGGCCCCCGATAAGGAATCTATTATTTCATTAATGTTAGACAACGGAAATTTATCGTCCTGTATAACATTGTTCACTTTTCTGTAATCAATAACTAATCTCCATTTTTTTTATCTTCTGTGGACTTTATTGGAACTAACAATATTGGGCTATTCCAATCACTAACCGATTTTTCAATTATATCATCCTGTAACATTTTATTTATTTGCGTATCTACTTCATTTTTCAAAGCTTCTGGAATTTTATATGGTTGTGAATACACGGGTTTCGTATTCGGTTTCAAAGAAATTGATTGTTTCATAACATTTGTTACACTGCACGCTACTTTTATCAAAGTTAACTAGAGTAAGTAACGGCTCTGTCTACCCTATCGTCCCATTTTGGCTTGAAGTTGAATTTTGGGACACCTTGTATATACGATTTTTGGTGATAAACATTATTATTATTATAAATATTTAATCAACTTTTTTGTTTACTTATTTTAGTCATTTGCACAAACACACAGACAGACAATGACAGATGAAAATATATTAGAATTTGTTCTACTAAATATATCTAAATCGCTTCATATTTAAATCTTGATCAGACAAAAACTTGACTAGTACCATAATTTTACGTGCAAAAGCTTTCTTAAAATTATTTGATGGCAGCAGCAGCCTTCTCTTTCTCTTCTGCCTCTTCTTCCAACTCTTGCAGTCTTAGCAGTGCCTTCAGTCTTCTCTTCTCTAAAGGAGTTTTGGAAAACCATGTTTCTGCTGAGAGGTCCTGTAACGATTTTCAACAAGTTAGTTTCTTTTGCTGAAGTGTCACTAGACTTTATATTTATTTATAATCGATGTTTAAATAGGTCACTTCTAGTAGTGCTTTTAAACTTCCTATCTTAGATAAAGATCTTTCCCGGCAAATGAGCAAACGATACGACCTGATTATAAGCCTCATCCGTGTAGACATAATTAATAGTAGACGTTATAGTTCAATTGTATTATATTTTTATTTACTATCGATTTATGATGCATTACCGACGGTGCCTAAAGTTGGAATTGCCTTTGTTCCAGTAATCACACTGGCTGTTCCTTCCCTTTATATGGAACACTACCACGTACACCTGGTTATTATGGTGGTTGCAATAGGGAGGACTGTAGCGCCGAGACCCAGACGAGAACTTAACACGTAAAACAGCATAAAGGAATTGGCAATTAGAATTGGATTTTTGTGAAATATGGACACAAAAAAAATTAAAGTACCTGTTCTACATATACGGGCTCTCTTGAACTCAGCTGGACGGCGATTTCTTGAGCTGTCAAATTTCTAACTTTAAGCTGTAGACGCCTTTTAGTTGTCAACACTGCATTGAGCGCGCTAAGAAGCGTCCCTAAGAGAAATGAAGATATAAGAAGGTGCAAATATCGTAAGCTGCTAAGCAGTATGATGCGACACATGAGATATACATGAGTACCTGAGATATGAATACCAAAGAAATTTATTTAAGAATGTGGGTCATAATGTGTGGTTGTGTTGATTCCGTCCTATTATAAAAAATAGTAAATAACTATGTCCCCTCACTACTAAATGGAAACATTTTGGAGTACCTCGCAGGCGTAAACGTCAATGTCGTACTAAACATTTGTTTTATACACCGCGTAGTAGAACACTTTATGGTGCAAATTCTTTTATTAAGCGAGCTTGTAAACTTTTTAATGTTAAAGAAAAATTACTTGACACAGATACAAGAGATACTCTTTGACAAATTATCGAACTTAAAAAGATGTTCCAAATAGATTTTTTCTTAATTTGTTAATTTAATGTTATAATCGAATTATGTCTTTTTTATTCTCTGTCTCTTTATATATATTTGTAATATTATTTAATTTTTATATTAATTATGGTTTTTGTTTGAAGTACTGTGTAGTGCAAATCTAGTTATGTATGTAAAAATAAGGAAACTATAGGTTTTTATTTTAATCTTAAGTATGAGTTATCAAAAATCTTGTATAACGGTTTGTTTCTAAAATAAATAAATAATTATATCAATAAATGTTTCTAAAAATCATACCACATTATCTAGCCCAAATTAAGTATCATTAAGAACTTGTGTTATGGATACTAGATAACAGATAAATAAACTTAAGAAATATATAAGCACAAATAGATTTTTTTTTGCATATATAAATATTAGAAATAAACTTAAATAAACATTCATACACATCCATGACTAGAAAGCAGATATAATAAAATATCTGCCTCTACCAGGATTCGAACCGGGACCTCTGGCATGGAAGGCAAGGGTACTTACCTCTACACCAAACAGGCCGAACAAATAAATGACGGGGGGAATCTGTATATATTTCTATGTAGATGTGAAAGCCTATAAACTCTATGTTATCTGTTAACGTTGTATTTTAGCATTGTTTAAATATATAATGATCTTAAACAATGCCGCAACCTACTTTGCCAAAGTCCGCCCACGACTCACTGACAGGTAGGTATTTATTTTTTAGCGCGCACAAGTACATCGCAAAAATAGGCCTGCCAGTACTTAGCCTACATAGAAAAAATGTGTCATATAACCCTATAATATAATACAACTACTAAAAATAAAATACCTACCTATCGTATACGAGTCCGAAACTCTCGATAAACACGACAGATTCAAACTAGGGGACAAAGCGCCCGCCTTGTGGAGAACCACCCTCCACATCAAGGCAATGCTGCCGCAGTCAGCCCGGGGTATCTGAATAACTTTGCTGTAACATTGGAACAACAACTTCTGCTCAGCATCCCATGGTTGTCGCGAAGTGCCAATAAAAAGGACGCGGTCTTCGGGGTTGATTCCTAGAAATTTATAAAACATTTAAAATTTTTTGATAACACTTTTTCCATTTCTTTATTTTCTCGATGACAGCTCCTGTGTAACCTTGTGCGAGCGTTTTTTTTACACTATGTATGCATTATTTTATAAAAATATGACGTTTACACACGTACGTTATATAACGTAAGGTTATATAATACCAGAGTCGGAGTAACTGATAGGGATGGAGCTATTGGAGGGAGCTAGAGGGTATTATATCAAATTAGAACTGTCATCGAGAAAATGAAGAAATTGAAATAGTATAATAAGTAACAGGAAATTTGAAAGTGAATATACGAGTATATCGAACACATAAAAAGATTGAATTCACGTTAATAATTTAAATTTTTTATTTCCTTTTATCTGCTGTTATTTCCAGTTATCTTATCAACAAAACCAATAACGTTTTTATAATATGCTGTTCTGAACAAATATCTGCGTTCTGCTCAGAACAACCTAACAAAGTATACGATACGTCAATAAACCACCGAGCACAATCAAAAATGGTGTAGTGGTAAGTAGCCTTGCCTCATACGCCGAAGGTCCCAGGTTCGAGTCCTGTCCGGGCATGCATTTGAGTGATGAACACAGATGTTTGTTCTCGGGTCATGGTTGTATGTATTTATATATGTATGTTTATTCTGGGTTTCCCTCCAGTTCGCTGTATGGCCATCTATAACACAAGCTATGCTTACTTTGGGGCCATACAGTTGGTGTGTTTGTCTGGGGATTTATTATTATTATTATTATTATACGTAAAAAATACACATGATGAATTTCTTATTTTTCTTAATCTTCATCGTAATTCCTTTACTTCGGATTTTAAAAAAAAGGAAAAAGTATTATAGGTAGGAGGGAAGAAAGCCAGCGGAGGTTTTTTTGTCAACATTGTAAAATATATGAAATAGGTAATAATATAGAACATAGGTTGACTACGAACTTGAACTTCTAATATAGAAATGGTACGCGAGGTGGTTTCTATTTTTCTATATTAGAAGTTCTACGCAAAAAACTTATGGACTACTTTGTCAAATCATATCATTTAGTACACATGAAATGCTTGATAAGTTTTTTTTACAGTGTTGCTTGAACATATTTATGAATACTTTATAAACTTTGTTAAAATAGACAAATAAGAGACTGAAAGTTTCTACAATTTTAATTTCAAACGTTATGTCACTCTGTCAATACTTGCCCTTCATAATATGACATAAAATATACTATCTAAAATCAAGAACATTATCAAACATAAGACGCCCTAGGGTTGGTGTGATCCCGAAGGTTGACCCACTCCGTGTAATATACATATTACAACTAAATTACTTCACACGTTAAAAACCACACAGAACCCACCTTTAATAATTTTCACCAAATCTTTCTTTAGCCTCTTAGGATCAGTCTTATCCGTCTTCGGTATCTTTTTCACAAAAGGTTTTTCCGCATCGTCCATCCAGATAACTGATGGCTGCAGAAGCCTCGATACTTTCATCACTAAATGTATGAGCATGATTAATCCTGATTTGCCTGGATATTTGCCAACTATATTGGCTGGAGTTAAATCAAACAACATTGCCCCCAATTCGGTACATATCGCTCGAACTAATAATTTTTTTCCGCTACCAGAGGGACCTGCAATTAAGATTTTTATGGCTTTAGTTATGTTTGTTTATGAACAACTAAGATGAGGTGGCTTATGTTTTTAAGGGGCACAGGGAAAGTAATCGAGTAATCAAATTTTCGTAGCCCCACGCTGTGGATTTGCCGAGTGCGACACAATGATGTTATTGCAATAATTTGTGTATCGCTATAAGAAACATTTTTGTTAATTATGCGTATAATTTTGGTTTCAAAATATTTGGTCTCTTTTTAGATTAATCAAATCAATATTGTTGTATAAAATACATTAAGTAGATATCAAGTTCATTAGATAAGTGAACTTAAAAACTCGTAAAAACAACAATAATACATCCACTTTGAATACAATATAGAGCGTCGTTGATGGTGCAGTGATGGAGGAGCTGGCTTCTCGATATTAAGTTTCTGGGTTTGATCATCGGTGACTGCCAAATGCACCAATAAGTTTTTACAATTTAAGTTCATATAGCCGAATGCTCACGGTAAAGCAATACATTTCGCAAAAGCCTACCTAAGAAAAATAATTTGAAGGTATGTGTTGCTATCTGCAGTGGGATAACTAAGGCTGATGTGGAATACAATTATTCAAATATGTTACAGTTATATCAAAAAAAAATATTAAATAAAATACATTTCACTACTCCCGAACGTAGCTACAAACCTGATAATAAGACCGATCGAATCTGAGGCGCATTCGAACGAACAGGTTCAGATCCAAAAGGCAGAATACAGTACTCCTTCACTAACTGCCGAATGTCCCCCAGGCAAGGTGTCGGCTCAGAGCCCTCCTGTCGCCATTGACAACCGACAAAACATTTCTCTCCTATGAAATCATCTATAAATGCCCTTTCGTATGGACGTATTATACCGTTAGTTACAAGCTCTTCGAATAGGGATTCAGTTGTTCTGTCTGGAGTGAGGTCTTTTTCTTTTTTCTTCTTGGTCTTTTTGCCACCTCTTCGCACCTGACGGGGAATATTTAATAAGAAAAATGTAATTTTTATGATATAAAACGGTTACACTCACAATTTCGGAACATAATAATAAAGTGTAAATTTTCTAAAAATTGGAAACTTTTCTTAAATAAATAATTTTAATTAAAATAACAAAGCATTAGTTTGAAAAAACTGTTTTTATAATATAATGCAAAAATCTCGGAATTGCAATAAAAAGGTTATGTTTGTGAAATCGTCTTCGTAAATTTTATATTATTATAAACTATGATTTTAATTATCTGTACCTTTTTCTGAGGCTTTTTTGCCTTTTTTCCTTTATGCGCCCTGTCTTTATCCAAAGCAGCTTGTAAAAGCTCTAATTCGTTTCTTAGCAGTTCATCCACGGAATTTCTTATTTCTTGTTCAATTTTAATTATTTTGTCTCTTTCTATGATATCTCTGTAGTATCTCTCGTGCTCAGCTTCCTCGTCATCTTTATATTTCCAAATATCTTCGTACCTGAGAGTTAAACAAGTATCAAATATTTTACTCTAACCAGGTATTTAGTTGAAGCTATTTAACACATTTAGGGCTGATTTTTCAATGCTCAGATAGTTTGTATCTGGAGAATAAATTTGTCACTTGACTTTCCATCGAAATGAAAATAATTCAAACTCACATAATTATTCTCCTGATAAAAATTTTCTGAGCATTGCAATCAGCTCTAAATATAAATAATATTCCAAAGTATAGAAGCAAGACACAAATACGTTTCAGAACGATTTGGGAGTGAAACTTAGGGTCAATTTTGCGCAACGAAAATTGTTAGCGATCCAATGTGACAATTATGGCAACATTTTTATTTTCCTTGTTTTTATTTTTCTTATTGTTAATATGTTAATAATTTTGTTTGTAAATAAGAAATGGTTACCAATTAAAATTGTATATAACTTTTCAAAAGTATTTTAAAGTGTTATCTACACTATACTACACTACACTGTTCAATATTTATATCAAACAACCAAATATAAAATACTTACTCTTCATTGGCTGCAACTATATCTTGTAAAAACGCAGAACCATTGCATTGGTAAGTCTTTAGATCTTCAATTTCATCCTTTGCTTTTTCTTCGGCTTTGTTCGCCTTTTTATCTTTAACTTCTTTATTTTTTTTAGAATCTTTAGAAGATATAGGTGAAGACTTTGTTAATTCACTTTCCATTGCAGTTCCTAGAATAGAAAGCAGGATCAAAAGTAAAGGTTTATAATGTTTTTTAGTTAATGATTAGATACAATCATTTCAGTGGTGATACAAACTCAACTTAATTTCTGCATCATTGTAGTCGCACAAACAAATCTCTGTACTTTTATATTGCTAATGAGAAAGTGCTGGATAATAAAGAGAAAAATGTGCAATCTTCAGTATGTTTGACAGCATCATAAAAATATATTCCACCTATCATCGAGTTTTATAGATTCACGTAACAACATCCTCTGATTTCTGAACTTTGTGTTCTTTTTTTTCTTATTTTACCTTGTCTACTGAACATTGCTCTGCTGCCTCCATCATCTTCAGATGGCAAATCTGGTAGCTTTCCAGTTCTTTCGAAGTATTCTGATATCCATCGTCTGAGTTCATCGCCTATTTGTTCCGTCATTTTAACTTCGTTCTTCGCTTTGAGTTCTTGTTCTATACTCACTAAAGCGTCTTGATAATCTTTTGCTCTTTGCTTTTGTAGTTCTCGTCGGTATGATTTAGTCTGAGAAAAAGATGATATATTGGAAAAAACACAAATATTTTAGACCAAAACTAAAATACCCAATGACTTGTAAACCAGGACGAAATAAGAAATAATCAACCATAAACATATTAAAAACAAAGGCATTTCATTGATGATATAAATAAACTTTTTATTAGTTTTTGGACCTCCTTGCATGGGCCTACAACATCAGATGCCATGATTCGTAATGAAATTAAAGTTTTGATAATATTAAATTGAATAATTTAAGTATATATGGTACTATTTCAACATTACAACAAATTACTACACAATGAGGTAACCTAGCAATGAGTTTCATGTGACAGTGCTACTTAAAAAAACCACTGTTTCTTTTGTACGTGTTAATCAATAAAAAAAATTTTTACGGTCAGTAAAAAGCATTGAATGAATACAAATTGATTTAAATTACAAACGTGAATTTGCCTAAACTTTATTACCTCTTCAGCCTTTTTAATAACTTTAGATTCTGAATAAGATGGGAGCTCCATTCCAATCAAGAGTTGTTCCTTTTCTTTCCTAATCCTGGTGTTCCTTCGAGCCATGAAACCTCGCCACATCTTCTGTATGCAAATGGCCGCTGATTCTGACATCTCACCCCTTTGGTCTCTTCCTTTCTCTTTTAGCAGTTTTATTTCTTTCATGAATTGTCCTCTGTGAACAAAATTATCTTCGAAGAGTGAAAACAACATAATGCACCCGTATCAAGGTTCATCAAGTAAATATTTACCAAGATTCTAACCCAAGACATCCAGGATCTGAATCAACGCCACTTATTACTGCCACTAGATTCGTTTTAATGCCCAAATTTCATTTTAAATATGTTTCCGTTATTAAAAAATATAGACGTTCGATTTATTTTTTTTACTTTCATAAATACATAAATTTGGTTTTTATTCGAAATTCTTATAAATCACTACTCTCTGTTAACGAAAACCACTTGACATCCTAAAAATGTATATTTGTAAACTTAGATAAAGGTTCGAGCGGTTTTGCGTGCATGCCTTGTAATTAATTTTTAATAAGTTTATATCATAAATATATTTAAATCAGGACTTTTTTCAGAAGTGTAACCAATGCTATAGATATTCGTAGACCTCAACAATAGAACTTTTTGCAAGTATTTAATTGTTGTTTAGCTAGATCAATAAATCTCCATACAAACACATCAACTAAATGCAGTGAACTAGGAGGAACCCAGAATAAACAAGACTCGAGAACAGACATTCGTGTTCATCATACAAATGAATTCCCCTGCCAGAACTATGGCGAACCTGGATTCTCTGGCGAGTGACGCAGGACATCCACTACGCCTCTAAAGGAATTTATATTGAAAGGTTCGTTGAACCTACCGCAGGCGACCCTGTCTAGCTCTCTCATGACTCTGAATTATCAAAATAGCTTGTTGCTCCGTCAGTATCAAAGGTCGTGGTTTTGACGGTTCATGTCCTAACTTCTTCAACGTGTCCTTTATGAACTGGTAGCGGTTGCTGACTTCCTCTTCTCGTTCCTTAATGAAGAATTGAGGCACTATTGGTTCTGCATCATGAGGTGTTACTTGGAGTTTTTGAAGCACCTGAAATTTTTGAATTGTGACTCTATTTTCTGGACTCTTATTACATTATTTGGTGCAATAGTATTGTCAGTTTTTCTATTTTCTGTAAATGTAAAGCTTATTCGATTTAAAATGTCTTTTGAAATTTTATAAATTTATTCAAAACTTATTACACAGTTTATACATATAGGTAAAAAGAAATAAAATTTGTATCAAATAGAATTGTGTGTAGTATTAAATATTTCTTTCTAAATATTATGATATATAATTATAATTCACTGAAGCATCGTTTTATTTTATTTGTTATAGTTTCAACCATTGTTTCCCTTAAACTAAAGACAGGCTTGAATAATCTTTACAACTACTTGTAAACACTGCCTGTGACTCTAATTTAATCAAGAGACAATTATTTGTCCTTAAATATATTTCATATACATATTTTTACAATTAATAATCACTGTATACGGCACATATTTTCCCTTCCAATGTCTCAAAATTAGAACCCACATACCTCATCATCATCAAAACTAAAATCCGAAAGATGCAGCTCAACCAAATCCTGCTTTATTTCAATTAGTCTTCCCAAACAGGCTTCGAGCATCTTCTTAACTATCAATCGTTTTTGAGGCTGCAGCATTTGATCATATACAGTATCCAATCTCGACAGGAGCACTGTGTAGCGTATCCTAATTTCGGAGAGCAAAGGTTGCAGCGATGTTCGGGCTGAAGGAGCGGCCGTCGCTAGCAACGCGTCGTCGATCTGAGTTGCTTCACCAACCAGTTCTGAAGTTTCCCGGAGTAATTCTATGTAGGTTTTGGTTGACATTTTTTGGATATATAGAAGAATAAATACGGTTAATAATAGAAAAACCCTCCGTTTGTCTTTGTTGTATGTTTGTAACAACATTAAATTATAAAAAAAGAAACTAAAAAATGAGCTTCATATTTGTCATTTATTGGTGTTAAATTAATAAACTACATAAAAATCTACCCAAATATACCCAAAGTTACATTAAAATCGGTGCAAGAGGATTTTACATGAGATATTCACAAATAAATGTTCGATCCGATTATTTTTAAACAAATTATTCGCTCAAAACCACTTCGTCAGTTAACTACATTATAACACTACCGCTCACTTTTTGATGCGGTCTGTGTGAGATCTACGCACCGACTTGTTGGATTTGATCAAACAAGTGAATATCGACCAAACTTTGCTTTACGTCGCTACGCGCAGTTTCGATTAGCTTACACAACAGTGTTATTATTTAATCAATAATAAGATTAAACTTATTAAAATAAGTAGTTTAGGTTTACAATTTTTATTTTGTTTTAACGTTTGCGTAAAATGTTCGTAAAAAGTTTTATCGAATTTTCTTCGTATATTTCATGCTAATTGCCATTAAAATTAGACAGAGAAATAAAAAGTTTCTATTGTTGATCCACAACAGCAATACGTTCATAAATTTTGCAAAAACATGTGACATTTGCATGTACAGTATTCAAAGTCGGCTAATAAGCTGGCCTGCCACCTGATGTAAAGCGAAATTCACCCACTTTTTTCGGAATTCACACACTCCACTACTATTGCGTATTATACATACAATTTGAGGGTGTTCGTCGTTTGGATACTTGGGGGGAGGGAGACTTGCCGAGCTAACAGATGCAGAAAAGAATAATTTTGTATAGACATAAAGAGACTCTGTAAATTTATTTTGAAAAAAATATACCCGTGAAGTTTCTTGCCAGTTCTTCTTCACGAAGGTTTTTTTCGAACTGGTGGTAGAATCATGTTTTATTTGACGTCAATAAGAACAAGTAATTGTCAATGTTGAGAAATAAATATTTGAATTTGAATTTGAATTTGAAGCTTACGCACACATAAAATGAGCCAATCATAGCTCGACGATATCAAGAGATAACATTCGGACTTATCTTGCACTCAAGCCTACGCGTACCGATTTATGCCTACGCACTCATTTACGCTAGTGATTGAAACAAAGTTTTATCAATATCGACAAAACTAAAAATCAAGTTTTGAAAATTTGTCATAAATTTATAACTTATATAGACTGTTTTATAAATTCAGTATAAGTACATGCACGTAATCAAAATATTAAGTAAAATAATTATGTTGAAATAATCATGGATACAAATAATAATGAACCGAATAGACTTTCATTTGCCTATATTTTAGTTAGCCTAAGTTTTTCATCTTTTATTTCTGTATTTTAATAGGTACCTTCATACGATATTTTTTATAAATCTTTAGTCTATGCGACACTACAAGGTACAACGGTTGAATAACGGGATGTGCTTTACATTACGATCTTTACATGAAGTATTAAAATAGCAGGGGTACATTAACATCAATGTATTATTTAGAAATGTTTTTTGTGTTTCACCGCTTTGCTACAGTTTTGTAGATTCTGAAAATCTGTTTATTTTAGAAGTTTTACTACTTATGGATGAAACGAAATTTATACTTTGAAACCTAGTTCTTGTCTAGTCTGCAAGTTATAATTGTACAAGGAGGCTCTTTTTAATAATTTAAGCATCGCGTTTCATACTCACAACGCGCGAGATCGTGAATCACTAATGGCTGGTTTACACGCGTTAAGTAGTTAAGTTGGTATCGAAATTTTAAGTTAAAAATTATGTGTCATTTAAGTGACAAGTAGTAAGTTAAAATTTAGTACGCAAGTGATTAAGTAGATGAGGATTCGTTCTTTTTTCGTATAAGTAGCTGGGCGGGGCTTCTCACTTAACACGTTCTGACGTGATTTTTTTGGTAAAATTTACTTGCCAACTTAACCACTTAACGCGTGTAAACCAGCCATAAGCGACGGGATCGCGCGTTTTCGTTCACCTTGGAGCGTCTGCTCCTATTTGGGCCGCCGCTGTCGCGCCCACAGGGCCATTCTAACCCTTTACCTTGTTCCGTGAATCTTCCAGTACTACCTTCTATACAAGCATAATTGTTAAGCCGATGTCAATTTACCAGTTTTGTTACCTTCAAAATAAAACATTTGTGCCAACGTACTATCGTAAGCTTCCACGTCAGTACACCAATATGTTTTTACACGCAGTATGAATGTGCGATGCGAATATATTCAACATTGATAAACGATAATTTAGTGCGCATATCCAAGGTATCGGTTTTTTAGTTCAGTGGCTTTGATCACAACACATTTTGAACAGTATTTGTGAAAACAGACATGTTTTTTGTGGTAGGGTAATATTTACTGCGTCTTTAGTGGACTCGTATTTTGGTTTATTTGGTAAAGCAGGTGAATATTTTTGGAAACACAATAGTTCTGTGCAATAATTGATTATACACATGTTTGGAGATCGAGATTATCGCTTCATTTATTTTAAGAACCTAAAAATTATACGAGAACGGTTAAGTTACGAAAGAGTAAATATTGAACAGCTTTGATGTAAATCAAATATTAAATGTCCTAATTCGAGACTAATTAATGATTTTAACTTTGATAAAAACGTATACTTTGTTCAAATTCAAATATTTATTTCGCAACATTGACAATTACTTGTTCTTATTGACGTCAAATAAAACATGACACTACCACCAATTTGGAAAAACCTTCGTGAAGAAGAACTGGCAAGAAACTTCACGAGTGTATTTTTGTGAAATAAATTTACAGTCCCTTTATATCTATACAAAACTATTCTTATCTGCATCTATAAGCTCGACAAGTCTCCCTCTCCCAAGTATCTAAACGACAAACACCCTCAAACGACACCGTTTACGAGTTAACGCGGGATCCAGCCATCGCCCTCCTCAAGTGGGAAGTGAGGGACCCGTCACCCGATGCTACCACAAGAAGACTCTAATTTATAATGTGCCTATAGAACTTCACTAATACGAAATAAAATGATACAGAATATTTTATGCCTTATTTTCATTTGATTATTATGTAGTATATACAGGGTTACAGGTCAACTCGACCTATTCCTGTTAACGGCGTGTAGTTTACATCAATATAGATACTGATATGACTATGAAACATTTTGGTGTTTCATTGTCAAAACAGTCAAAAACGATGTAAACTTTACACCCTTAACGGGAATAGGTTGACTTAACCTGTAACCCTCTATGTGTTGGCGTCCGTTATTATAACCCATATTTACAAATTAACAATAGGAACAAGAAAAACAATGCGGCCCTGGGGTCAGGGTGCTCATAGTCACTCCAGCATTTCTAAACGATTGGTGCATGAAGGTCGTGACTAGGGCTGGAACTTATTTTGTATAACGGTTGTCGTTTACTGCCTGTCTTTTGGCCAATTTGCCTTATGTATAAAGTAAATAACAAACAATATGCATTTTAAGTTGTTAATTTTTAAAAACACAAATTTAAAAACTCCCGACTGGCGGTCAAATATAACTTTTGAACGGCTAAACCAATTGTTTTTAAACATTGCAACATTCCCGAACATTCAGCTTTTGAACAAAAAAACCACTCAACAAAATCGATTCATTTCAATGGATATATTATGCCACAGATAAACACACAAACATATTTGTTAACTTACAACTCCCTGCTTTTTGCGTTGGGATTCAAAAAGAAAATTCCCACCTTAAATAAGCGTAATAAACTCAATAATCCCGGCATATATTCCTCAAAAGTCCATCTCATTAACCCAAACACTGTTCCTTACGTGTTCTTACACAATTATTCCCTACACACAAGTTCTATTTACCTAACGTACGTTTCTTAAGGAAATTGCTTTAAACAGAGCCTTGGGCTTATCAAACGTATCGTTGACGTGCTAACTGCCTCTTAACTCGAGACGCACTCTGTATAATGCGCTACGTTTGCATAATATCGCCTTAAATTGTCTGAGTTCGTGTTGTATGACGAGCTTTCACTTTGATGCGGGCTATTCATGTTTGCCTGGAATTAAATCTTGCTGTGATATTTTAAAAGGTTAGTTGCTGTTCACAGAAAACAGTATATACAATCGCTTTATCGACTTAGTTTATTGTTTTAAATCCATGCCTTTAGAATCATTACATTGATTTATTAAAGACGCTTCGCCGATCGTAGATTTTAGTTGAAAGTGACCTTGTTTTTGTGATTTTAACAACAAACAACCGGTTGGTTAATGACGGTTAAAAATAAAATACACTGTTGTATTTTGTCTATGTACATGTATTTTAAGATTTGCTCAGTATTTAAATTTCATATTTCTTTGTTTAATATATGGTTTATGTCATTTGTGTGTGCAGCCTTATGTGTGCGTGTATAAACTATACAATTTTATTAAACATTCGTTTGCGGTAGCAGTTACATATCTTCTCGTTACCAGCATGGATTCTAACTAACAGATATGGACAGTAAATAAAACTATTTCCTGTGATAATCTATCTACTAGGTCACTACAAGCATATAATATAAAATATACACTCTATTTTACATTTAATGCTTACATTAACACTAAAATATTTACAGTCGACACTAATTGCGGCGATTTTATTTCACATTTCACATTGCGCCATTATGTTAGCAACATTATTGGTATTGGTTGACACAAGTGATTGACATCACTCACCTTCAGCAATCACTCAATTTGTTGCAATCAGGAGTGCATTATGTGACTTTGTGACACCAGGAACCCACCTGACCACAGGAATTATTAAGTGTTCCCCACAATCGTAAAGGAAAAGGAGATCCTTTTTTGAATTCCCTACACAAAATAATAATCCTTTGCCATCTGCTTCCATTCAGTCCATTTTTACCCGCCCAGAATTCCAATATGAAAACTTAAAATACGAAGCCACACACAACAAATAACTTATTATTCACGTGTTCAGGAAAGACTTGGAATTGGCTAGCATTGCTGCATAAAATTTGTTCAATTCTTACTAAAAAACCAAATAAAAGGAATTTCTAAAGGAGGTATCTCGCAGATCAGCCGCAGCCGCATTTCAACTTAATAAGAAATTTAATAGGAATATTAATAGGAAAATATACAAAGATGGTGTTCCAACTTGGGTGCCAACTAAATCTGTGGTAGTGAATTTTAGAGGCCAAAACTTACCGGATAAAGTGTTTTGCTTTGAGGCATCTTTAACTGTAGATATATATCAACTTCCAACTATCCAGTACCTTCTTTGCTGTCGGTTTGGTCATGTAAAGGCCCAATGTCGTTCGAAACCCAGATGTTTCAAGTGTTCCGAACAGTGTAGTGGCTCAGATTGTAATCTCTCTGAGTATTACTTCAAATGCATTTTATGTAATGAATCTCACCTAGCCACTGACAGGTTACGCAAAAAAAAACAAGAGGCAAAAGGCCATTAAACAATCTATGAGCTATAACATTTCCTACAAAGAAGCAGAGAAAAACTATAGATTGCCCTATTCAGAAATTACTAAACTTCCCATCTCCCCTCATAAGTAGTTTCTCTCAACTTGTTCCCAGTAATCCTTAAACATCGTCCACTCCAGTCAAATCTTATAAAAAAGCTATCTCAACTCCTAAAAGATCTTTCATTTCTAACTATAAATGTTATGACATGATCGCTCATAATACTCTTATCGAAACTCCCTCATCCTGCCTTCCCAATAGGTCATCTTATCCTCTCATACAACACCTTACGATAACTCTATCTCCAAAATTGTTGAAGCCATGATCTGCATTTTTGAGAAATTTAGCGATGCCCTACCGTACAATGTCATAGAAAACCTTGACCAATGTCTTTCACTTGCCAAATCAAAATGTTTAGAACATAATGGATCATATGATCCTTCAATGGAATTGTAATAGTGTAAATAATAAAAAACATGAAATTCAGCATCTTATTTATAAATTCAACCCTATTGTGCTTGCCCTCTCAGAGACATGGCTAAAACCTGGCTCTGTTTTTAGAGTTCCTGGTTATGCTTGCCTCCGGGATGACAGACATGATGGACATAGAGGACCTGAACTTATCGAACGTGGCATAGTATACTCAAAAATTAATGTTTCACCACATACTCTTGATTTTAATGTTATTGCTGCTGAAGTAATGGATAATTCCATTATTTCATTATATATTCCTTACCCCATCTCTTCTATATTGTCTATATTTAAGATACTTCTCTCTACTATAAAACCTCCTATCTTAGTCCTAGGAGACTTCAACTGCCACAACACTCTTTGGGGCCTTCGTCTGATCTTATTTCTTCAGTTCTCATTCACATTGTTGATGACAATAATTTGTGCATATGAAAAGCCAACCAGAAGAGGTTCTCCTAATCAAAATCCTAGTGCAGTGAATATCTCAACAGTTGCTACCTCCTTATCTTCCGCGATAAATTGGGACGTTCTTTCTTCCACTTTTAGCAATGACCACTATCCTGTTGTATTAAATCTTATGACCCAAACTAGTTACTCTCTTGGTAATCCCACTCCTTTCCTTAAATATAGAACTTACGAAGCCGATTGGGAAAAATTTTCCTCCTTATTATTATCCTATAAATTTCCTCCTTTCCTGATATTAATGAGTATCATATTTCACTTTATAATAAATTTAGAGATGTACTTTTATTAGCTGCCGATGACTCTAGCCATCTTAAAAACTCCTTCTCCTCCTCTAGAAAGATATCTTCCCCATGGTGGGACAAAGAATGCTCAGACAGTATTAAGAAGAGAAAGATTTCTGAACAAACATATTCCATGAATATGACTATGGATAACTATCTAAATTAAAAAAAGATAAAGGCTGAAACACAAAAACTACTTACCAAAAAGAAAAGAAATGGGTGGCATAAATTTTGTGAAAACCTCTCACTCCGCTCACATCCCACTGTTCTTTGGAGAAACATCAAGAGATTTCGTGGTCACTTTTCATCTTTTTCTATCTCCTCCAATGACTCCTCATTCTGGATCTAGGATTTTATAAATAATATTGCTCCGCCATTTGTTCCCTCAAATCACTTTTTTAGCAACCATACAACACATCTACTATCTTCTAATGAAAGGTTCAATGACCTTTTCTCCCTCGAAGAGTTAAATGCTGTCCTGTGTCATCTAGGAGACTCATCACCTGGCATTGATGGAATTCCCTATTCATTCATTACTCACCTATCCATATCCTTAAAAATTGCCCTACTCCAAATTTTTTATAAAATATTAGAAACTGGTGTTCCCCCAGAGGGCTGGAAAATATTCTTAATATTCTTAAACCTGGTAAAAATCCATTAGACCCATCTTCCTATCGTCTTATAGCCCTTTCATCAGCACTAGCAAAGCCCACCTTACAAAAAATAGATTAGAATGGTTTTTAGAAATTAAAAACTTGTTGGCTACTTCCCAATTTGGGTTTTGAAGAGGTTTGGGTACCTTAGACAATATAAGCATCTTTGTCACGGAAACAAGAATATCCTTTTCCAAAAATGAATCCATGGTTGCAGCCTTTTTAGACATCTCCGCAGCTTATGATAATGTAATGCTTCCTTTACTCAGGCAGAAAATGCTAAAGCTGAGTATTCCAGCGAAGCTCACCAATCTAATTTTCAGTTTATTTCTGGAGAGATCCATCCAAATTAGATTTGATGGTAAACTACATCCTCCTAGAACCGTCTGGAAAGGCCTTCCCCAGGGATCAGTTCTTAGCCCAATACTTTACACCCTTTACACTACTGACTTACAAAAATCTATTGAACCATTCTTACAATATCTTACAATATGCGGACGATATTTGCCTATACTCTTCCAATAATTTAGCCTTGGAGGCTTCTGCAAATCTTAATATCGCTTTAAATTATCTTTCTTTTTGGTTAGATGATCATGGTTTATCTCTATCCCCATCAAAAAGTAAGGGTGTAGTGTTCACAAAAAAGAGAGAAGTCCCAGACATTAATATTGTAGTCTACAATACAAAAACTTTAACAAACGAACTACTTCAACCATCACTCGAATGCGTCTCGTCCATGTGTGCACTCCAGTTTTCATTTGTGTGATGAACACAGATGTTTGTTCTCGGGTCATGGTTGTTGATATTTATATTTGTATTTTTATTCTGGGTCCCCCCCAGTTCACTGTATGGCCATCCATAAGGGTGTTACCACACCAATCGATCGACGTTGATCGATGGTAGAATGGAACAGGCAACGTCGATCGACGGTTGATCGATTGGTGTGGTAACACCCTAACACAATCTCTACAACAAAGCTTACTTTGGTGCCATACAGTTGGTATGTTTGTCTGGGAATTTATTTATTTATTTTAATATTAATCCTCCTCAATCATCAGTATTTTTGTGTTCTTCAACAATTTCAAAAGAATTAAATTCCAAGCTAACATCCCAGTTGATTACGTTTAACAAAATTACCAGAAAAAGAGATTGCTCACATATAAATGCTATTAATTTTATTGAGATATTAATCTCAATAAAACTATAAACCACAATTTTTACACAACGTAACATCAAATGTTACAATATTGCTATCAAGCTCTAAAAAAATGGCACCTTTAATTAACCCTTATACAGCGGAAGATTAACCTGAAAACAATATAGTCGATCAATTTATATAGCCATTAACTTTATATCGATCTGGAACAATACGGCCACAACAAGCTTGGTTCTAATGGGGCTTTTATGAGGCACTTATATCACCTTCAGCTGGTACAACGAACAGCCAATATCAGGTATACGTAATAGGATTTTAAAAAATCTAATTGCAAATCATAAAAAAACTAGAATCACATTGGAGATCAGTTTTACTGTAAAGCTGGATATACAACGGAGTATCGAGGAATCATTTTTAATTTATATAAAATAAATACAATTTAGGATAGCTGTTGGATGAGGTTGGTTTCAAATCTATTTGATAACAAAATTTAGCTTGAAAATTTACAATCTCGCTGACATTAAATTTAAAAAATGGTTCCGAACTGTAGGAGTTTCCTTTATTTTAATATTCACTTCGTTTCATTCATTTTAGCAAGTTTGAGATCAATTATGTTTTGAAAAAGTTTCTGCTAACATTAACGTTAACTGACAAAATTAGCTTAATAACTTTCAATAAAATAGTTAAATAATTACCATTATCCGAACCTTAATGACAACTTTAAAATCCTCTTAGTAAAAAAAAAGGTGTAATGAAGCATTTGTAATCCATCTAATTTATTCTTCGCTAAAGAGTGTCAGACTTAAAATTTTAAAAAAAATAATAAATAATGAAATCCCCAGACAATCACACCAACTGCACGGCCTCAAAGTAAGCAGAGCTTGTCTTTACCTATGAAACTGCCGTTTTGCCGTACTGGCCATTTCAAATGAAAATATTTTTTTTTTGACTGATAATTCTAATTTCAAATTAATTTTATTTGACAAAACATGGAATTCTTTTTCTAAAATCATCATTTGTTTAATAGTAAGTGTTTTGTTTTCAACGCATTCGAACATTTTTCGTCATCATGGATAAGTTAAAAATTCGAGTAATTATGGAGTATGAGTACCGTCGTGGCAGCAAAGCGGCACAAGAGGCACGCAACATCAACGACGTTTACGGAGCGAACACTACAAACGAACGCACCACCCGTTATTGGTTTACCCGCTGCCGTTCTGGAAATTTTGACCTGAAAAATGAACCCCGTGGTCGTCCGAAAACTTTGGTCGACAATGACGAATTAAAGGCACTTGTGGAAGCTGATGAAACTCAATCCACGGCTAAATTAGCAGCAGCTTTCGACGTTAGCATCAAAACAATATTGGTCCATTTGCGTCAAATTGGCAAGGTAAAAAAGCTTGACAAATGGGTACCCCACGAACTCAATGACCGCCAGCGCGAAGTACGCGTGGAGACGTGCCTTGCACTGCTCAGCAGGCATACAAATGAAGGAATTCTGAACCGCATTGTTACTTGTGACGAGAAATGGATCCTGTTTGACAATCGTAAGCGCTCAGCAAGTTGGTTGGACCCTGGTTCAGCACCCAAACAATGCCCTAAACGAAAACTTACCCCTAGAAAAGTGATGGTCACTGTTTGGTGGTCTAAGGCGGGTGTAATTCATCACAGCTTTTTGCTAAACGGGACAAGCATTACTGCAGATGTGTACTGTGAAGAACTAAACACAATGATGGAGAAGCTCGCACGTCTCCAACCAGCTTTGATCAATCGTTCGGCTCCACTGCTCCTGCACGACAACGCGCGACCTCATACTGCACAGCAGACGGTCTCCAAGCTACAAGAGTTGGGGTTGGAAGTTCTCCGTCATCCGCCGTACACACCAGACCTTGCGCCTACAGACTTCTACTTTTTCCAGAATTTGGATAACTTCTTGGCGGGAAAAAAATTCAATACCCGAGAGGCAGTACAAAATGCCTTTGAAGAATTTGTTGCCTCCCGTCCAGCTGATTTCTTCAAGAAAGGCATCAATAAGCTACCAATGCGTTGGCAAAGATGCATTGATTGCATGGGTGATTATTTTGATTAATAGAAATAAAAAATATATAAAAAAATTACGCTTCATTTATTTCGTGAAAAACGGCAATTAACGGAAAAACGGCATAGGTAAAGACCTAATATTATGGTAGACCATACAGTGAACTGGGGGGGGGACCTGAATAAACATCTACTGCTCCATCAACCTCCGGCGAATGAGGCAGGTATACGAACCTCTACGCTACTTTGTCGTCAGACCAGAAAAACAGAAAATACATGAATATTTCAAACTGCTAAAGCTATAAGATCAGTTTTGCGCACACATTGTAAACGTAGCTTTAGAACAGCCAACTATCTCATCTCTACCCGCCGCCGAGCGATCCATCGGTCGGTATGAAGCAATTATAGTAAGTCTTCTTATTTTCTTATCAGTTCGAGACTCGGATGAAGATTTTATAGATCTGGACGTGCTGGTATTATACTTAGTAGGTTTGTGTGTGTTCTGTATAGTTAATGCAATCCATGAAGATGCCCAAATTGTTTTGCTTGATTTCGCATACTACAATACACTTGACTGTAAGCAATTAGGAGTAAAAGTGGGGCGCGTCTAAGTGGATGGCAGTAACTGTAAGTATAATAATAATAATACATAGTCCTGACCACAATATTAACACCACACAACATATTAAATAGTACACTACATATAATTAAAGACTCACATACATCTCAACAAACACACTTATACTTCGTCATAGGTTACTTGGCATACGCACGTAAAACCGACGATTGACGAGTAAAAAAATAATTAAACAGAATAATAACAATAAAATTATTTATTTGTCAGTATACGCGATACAATGGTGATCTTAAAGTATAATATGCGTCCGTTTATGTACAACTGATACATCAGCGTGCAAACATGTCTTCAGTAGGCGTACATAAATAATTAGTCACATCTTGAAATTTCCAAAAAAAGTATTCAAATAATTATGTAAATTACAAATGTCATGTTAAAATTAATTACATTTAAATTAAATTACAAGTAAACTATACTTGAATTAACGTTATACTGTTCTGTATCACCGCCATAATAACCTCCTTCACGTGGTTGTATTCCGATTAAAGGGATGTAACAGCCAGTAGACTTACTGAAACAAAAGCTAGCTCAACTGAAGTCCACGGTCCCCAACGCGTGATTAGTTGATAAATCAAACAAAAACACATAATACTTAAAACACATAACTTAATGCCCTGTGGATTCCACTTGCCATCAGTTGGATCACATGATTGGTTACCGGCAGTCAAAAAAAGGTCCACGTGTAGAAAATGATTGAGACAGTAATATGCTTCAATCCCCTCAAAACACTTCATTCTTTTTTTTTTTTTCGGAAATTTACTAATTTACTTCTGAGCAGGAGCCACACAGCATGTTTATAAAGTAACCTTGTCAACCTGGTGAGTTTCTAATAATTTCTTCACTGAACTGCCTTGCTAATTAGTATTTAAAATTGGACCACTTTATATCTTTGATTAGATTATTGTAGTGAAATACAGGTGACATTCTAATATGGCGTACTTAAAAAATTACATTTCTGAAAGCACACCGATAATATCCCATATATTTCCGAGTCAAGGTGTTAAAAAACAAAAATTGTTGTTTTTTTATGTGAAAAGCGTTCACCGAAACTTTGAAATTTATTTTTCTTCATATGAGTTGAGATATCAACTACTTCGTATTTATACAGCGATTAAATTGTACAACTGAGAATCTAGTAAGCGGAGGGCCGGAAATCGTCAGGTAAGGCGGGTTTCAGGGTCAGGTAGGCAAGCACAAAATAATCGAATAAAGAAGAAATGTTAAAGACTTTGTGGAAAGTTAAAGTTTTTAATAAGATGGAAAATACACAAAAATGAGCAAGTAGCAAAACCAAACAAATACATGAATGAATGTGTGAGTTAGTCGGTCAGACATGGTCAATTCGTTCTCCGCTCGGAGTGAGTGAATCAGTATTGCCAGCACTAATAGTTAATTCTGGCTAAATAATGATGATAAAAATGTAATCGATTTTTATTTCGTTAGTATTATTGCCGTTGTAAACCAACTGAACCCAAGTGTATGCCTTATAAATAATATAAATTCCGTTGTTTTAGACCTATCCAACCTGATCCAAACACTCGTAGGAACATGAGAAAGTACAAATTTAAAAATTAAATTACATAAGTATCTAAATCAGATGTCCAATTAAAAATGCTAACCATCTTGAAGCATGAATGGATATTGTACAACAAAAAATAATTTTTGCTTCCAAATGTAAATTATTAAAAACTCGCGTAAAGCCTATTCAAAATTATATAACTCAACGAAAAGATACCTATAAATAATTCAACAATCTTTTGAAATTCCCCAAAAGAATGTAAATTACAAAACGGCGCTTAAGGTTCTACATAAATTTTTGGCGTTGCTCAAAGGGGGAAGTTCTTAAAAAATATAATATACTATGTAAAATTAGAATTTTTGAGAATTATTTTAGAACACTTTCCAAGGAAACTGTGCACTTTATAACAAGAGACACCTCATTATGAGCGTGGAAGCTATAAAATAAAGTCTAGGTGTAGTATTATTCACTTTTATCTTGGATCTTGTGTTTTGAGCTCAGTGGTGGTTTAACATAGGGGAGCTTATACCATGAAACAACAATTTTAAAAAGGAGAAAAATGAGTTTTGTCTTGAATTTTAATCAAGAAATTAATTCTTGATATATACGACATACAGAACTATACGACGAGTTTCGTTTAAATAAAAATTAACATCAATTAATGTACGTATTATAATAATAAACACAGCAATCTTTATGGCCAGTTTTGTAGTGGTATGAATTTATTTAAAACGTCTGGATTGTATTTAAATGGTACTTAAAGTCAACTTATTTTAAAATATCAGGTATCTATATGACTATTTCAAAAACGGTGGTAAATATCTTACCCTTCTTTTGTTTATGTATTTGTTAGTCCGTTGGCTGAAAAACAACATCGATTATCCGGAAATTTTAGATCTATATACGTTGTCAAGGATCCAAAGAATTTTTAGGGCGGTATAAATAGGCCTACAGCGGGGCAGCAAAATCTAATATGTGTAGATGAACTTTCGGGAAAAAGCCGCCCGGCTTAAGCCTTTCTGAGACGAGCCGAACTGCATATAGCCCGAATGGACTACACAATTCGCCAAAGTGCACTAGCCGAATGTGTGAAGTGAATGCGTCAGGCTTGTCGCGTCGTTCAAAAAATACTGCCACACTATTTTCTCAATCTGTATTTTTGAATTCACAAACGAAACATAAATAAATACCTAATTGATAAAGTACTTATAGCCATTATAAGAAAAATACTATTAACCTCATAACAAGTATCTCTAAATAAAAGTCATCTTAGCCAGTAAACAAGGTGCGTTATTATAAACTTGCAACTAACTTAAACCACAAAATTACCTTTTTGCACAAAACAAATTTTTTGCAACATATTAAAGTTCTCAAATTCTACAAGACAATGGGTTTTATATGAACATTGGAAAATAAAGCAAAGCCATGATCCGACCGCAACGAAATATGAATTTAAAATTACCAGAGGAACAAGGCAGAGCAATCACGACCTTCAACTTTGCCCTGGAATCAAGGGCCAATGTGGGTTGTTACCAATCTTACGTTTTTGTTACTTGGTTCCAAAGTAGACACTATAGACACTGGTGGCGGTTTCTGACTTCGATTTGATACGCTCGTGCTCTTGTTTGTCATACCCGTAGTAGAGTACCTTTGATAAGAACTATCAGCAGAGTCACTGGAAATTCGGTACATTTCTTTCGGGAGAATAAATTAGAGCTTATTTGCGATGTATTTTGTCATGTAGCTGTCACACTACGAGTAGCTGGTAATGGCTAGCTTTTGAGATATTTTTTATATATATTTTTTTAATTAACCCTTCTTTTGGAAACATAGCTTATGGAATTTTTTTCCTTTTCAATGAAAGCACGCAACAATATTTTATTGGATTTACATCACCATGCGTTTGATAGTACATTGGAACATCACTCAGAACTCACAATGTGGGTTTAAACTGATCAAATTGCAGTGGTCCCGTCATTTGCGAGACATTACCCGGTCACGGTAAGGTTTGTTTATACGGAAAGTAACCTCCACGCACGCGGGCGGAGGCTGCCCGCGCGTTTCAACTACCTACCCGCCAAATGAAACCGCGACTGGTGGGAGCTTGTCAAAACCGTTTAGTAAGATCTTGCAATATGTAAAAAACTTCGGTCAAAATAAGTAGAAGTAATACGAATACGAAATTTAAAAAAAATCTGACAAATACTAAACTGCGCACCGCGTTTAATATAAATTAGAGATGAGAAATCTTAGGGTGTTACCGCACTAATCGATCGATCGATGCCATCAATCGATGCTAGAATAGAACAGTCGACGTCGATCGACGGTTTTACCAGACCAATCTACATCGATCGATCGAATGGTGTGGTAACACCCTTAGAGGACCCATCTTTAAGATACAAATATTTAAAACAACAAGCTTTTGCCGTGATTTTAATTTAGTTTTAAATATAATTCACAACTTTTACATATATGTAAAAGTAGCATTGATGGGAATAACCCTTGACAAAAAGTAAACCACAAGGCCTGGGCGTGCGCAACCGGACTGGATAATGTCTTCATTTACGATAATGCCGACCGCCGCAACACAGATACTATTACTAAGTCGTTTACATTCCATCTTTTATGAGCACAATAAGGAGCAAGGATTCTTTTGAGTAATGGCGGTACAGTTCGACTTCAAATAGGAAGAATTTATAGGCTGGTGTCGCAAACCTTTGCGCAGGGACGCAGTGGATAGATTTTGACTGTGCGCACTTATTGGGTACCAACTTAATATACTATCATACTATAATATCAAAGACACGCTGCCCACTGTGCAGTAAAACATCGATTATCAGGGACTTACGCGTTTGATACGTCACTTACCCATAATCAATTATCGTTATGTATTTTTATTATAATTTATGTTTATCTTTTACCTTCCGTAAGGCCTTTGAGTGCGATAGGGAGCTCACTATGCGGCGTCCTGTTCCCACGTCGTATTGCCCCGCGGCGCGGCGGGTTGCGATTCTTTAACATTGTTTTAATTATTGTAATTCTGTTTTGCAGCTTTTAATGTTTTTTAAACACTTATAAACGCGTCTGCAACTTTACTTGAATGGAATTGTACTATGTTTTGCTCTTTTGTATATATGAAGACAAGGCGACAATTTTTTGCTGTGTGATGTAGATATTTTGAGACTTCAGATTAAAAGACTGCGACACGTAGTTTTGACAGTTATCTCTTGATGTCATCCTTTCACTACGTAAAGAACTTTTAAGAATCCAAAACATTTGGTTATCTCTTTGACCAAGAAATTTTACGCCCGTTCGTGTCCTAGACTTTTGGTTCAGTTTAGGTTCAAGATCAAGTAGCCGTAGGCGTAGTGGACAATAGCCCCACCTCATACACCGGAGGTCCCAGGTTCGAGTCTTATTCTTGCTGCACATTAATGACCTGCTAACCCCAGGCATTATTGGTTACGCTGATGACAGCACCGTTGTAGAGAGATACATGTCCAATGCGCGAGCGAGTCCTCAAGAAATCCGGGCTTTGAGAGAGTCCATGACTGAGCGGGTGGATTTGGCCTTAAAGAAAGTGTCCGATTGGGGCGAGTACAACTTTTTATTCTGTTTATTCTCCGCGAAAAAGAGCAGTTTCGACCTAATGCCCACTTTCCAAAATGTTTCTGTACCCTTAACCGACCACCTAGAGCTTTTGGGCGTAAATATATCGTCCCAATTAAACTTCGGGCACCAAATTGTGTCCATGGCTCAAACAGCTTCAAAGAAGTTGGGAATCATCTCGAAGGTCCGACGGTACTTCAGCCCTGAACAGCTACTTAATTTGTATACAGCTCAAGTTCGATATTGTATGCCACCTTTGGGATGGTTCTGCAAAGTACCAACTAGAAGCGATGGACGCAGTTCACCGAAGAGCCCGAAAAATTATTAATAACTTTGACCTCACCACCAAAAAACTGAAAAGCCTCGACCATCGTCGGAAAGTTGCCAGTTTAGCAGTCTTCTACAGATTACATTTTGGAGAGTGCGCGAATGCTGTTTTTGATCAGGTTGAACCCACACTCTTCTTGCATCGGACTACTAGACGCAGACAGACCTTCCATCCCTTCATGGTAGATATCCCAAGAAGTCGAAACAAATGCTTCGATAGTTCCTTTTTGGTGCGGGTGGCCAAGGTGTGGAATGAACTGCCTGCGTCTGTTTTTCCAGAAAACTATAGTCCTAGTTCTTTCAAGCGTCGGGTGAATACGTATCTCATGGATAGACGTGTAACACCTTCGTCTTCATCGTCACTTTCCATCAGGTGACATAGAAGACAAACGTCCTTTTTCAATAAAAAATCTTAATAATAGGTCTTTACCTATGAAACTTAAGTTTTGCCGTACTGGCCATTTCAAATGAAATATTTTTTTTTTGACTGATAATTCTAATTTCAAATTAATTTTATTTGACTAACATGGAATTCTTTTTCTAAAATCGTCATTTGTTTAAAAGTTAGTGTTTTGTTTTCAACGCATTCGAACATTTTTCATCATCATGGATAAGTTAAAAATTCGAGTAATTATGGAGTACGAGTACCGTCGTGGCAGCAAAGCGGCACAAGCGGCACGCAACATCAACGACGTTTACGGAGCGAACACTACAAACGAACGCACCACCCGTTATTGGTTTACCCGCTTTCGTTCTGGAAATTTTGACCTGAAAAATGAACCCCGTGGTCGTCCGAAAACTTTGGTCGACAATGACGAATTAAAGGCAATTGTGGAAGGCAATTAAAATTGATGAAACTCAATCCACGGCTGAATTAGCAGCACCTTTCGACGTTAGCATCAAAACAATATTGGTCCATTTGCGTCAAAATGACAAGGTAAAAAAGCTTGACAAATGGGTACCCCACGAACTCAATGACCGCCAGCGCGAAGTACGCGTGGAGACGTGCCTTGCACTGCTCAGCAGGCATATAAATGAAGGAATTCTGAAGCGCATTGTTACTTGTGACGAGAAATGATTCCTGTTTGACAATCGTAAGCGCTCAACAAGTTGGTTGGACCCTGGTTCAGCACCAAAACAATGCCCTTAACGAAAACTTAGCCCTAGAAAAGTGATGGTCACTGTTTGGTGGTCTAACGCGGGTGTAATTCATCACAGCTTCTTGCCAAACGGGACAAGCATTACTGCAGATGTGTACTGTGAAGAACTGAACACAGTGATGGAGAAGCTCGCACGTCTCCAACCAGCTTTGGTCAATCGTTCGGCTCCACTGCTCCTGCACGACAACGCGCGACCTCATACTGCACAGCAGACGGTCTCCAAGCTACAAGAGTTGGGGTTGGAAGTTCTCCGTCATCCGCCGTACTCACCAGACCTTGCGCCTACAGACTTCTACTTTTTCCAGAATTTGGATAACTTCTTGGCGGGAAAAAAATTCAATACCCGAGAGGCAGTACAAAATGCCTTTGAAGAATTTGTTGCCTCCTGTCCAGCTGATTCAAGAAAGGCATCAATAAGCTACCAATGCGTTGGCAAAGATGCATTGATTGCATGGGTGATTATTTCGATTAATAGAAATAAAAAATATATAAAAAAATTACCCTTCGTTTATTTCGTGAAAAACGGCAATTTCATAGGTAAAGACCTAATATAATCTTAGTGTACACACTGCGTCTACATTGTATCTACATATCTGTGTCTTTGTGTATCAATAGTTACTAAAAAATATGTGTTCACCAATTTTTTATTGTTTCGAAACAGAGTCGTAACCAAATACAAAGTGTAAGAATATTCGAATCCAATAAAAAAAATCACCGGCCTTGGAAAGTTGAAGCAAGAAGGACTGCAACTACATGAACTAAATAAAAAGAAATATCTAAACTAGTTTTAATATAAGCCTGCTAGCGTTACCTCGGTGCGCTTCCAAAGCCCTTCAGGTTTTGGAGAAACCGGAAGACCGGATCCCGGTACAGGGGCCTTTCTTCCCAGGGTGAAGGTACAGTGCTTGTTCAATAGGGGCAACACTTTGCGTTCGTCCTCAACCCCCCTACCGCTGGTAGGGAGCTTAGCTGCTAGGGTTTGTTAGGAACTTAGGTATTTCCCTTCCCATCATGGATCCTTCGCAAAGCGTGGTTAACTTTGCGAAGGCGTTGTGCGTGCGTTGTGCATGACAATTCCTGACGAAGTCTTCACGCATGCCTTATTAGCACTTAACGCGTCCCTGGCCCCTCAGGCCCCAACCTCGGCCCCTCAGGCCACCAACAACCAGACCCCTCAGGTCTATAGCTCTCCCGCGTCTCCCGTGCCATCCGAGATGGACTTTGAATCGGTCACATACTCTCGCGCGTCGCTTTGCAAGCGTACCGCTCCCGGGATCAACTCCGAACCCACGTCTGATGCGTCGTCAGATGCCGTCACCTTAACCAGCTCTCCTGAGCCCGCGTTTCTGTTAGTCGCCAAACACTCTATCTAAGAAGTGCTCGAAGAAAGCCTCGGTATCCTCAATATCCAAGCCCTCCCAGTGTCTTCAAGTGACCGCGACCACGTCGGCTCCGTCCAAGCCAGCAACGCACTGCGCCCCTCTCTCACCTAAGCCTCAGCTCAGCCGTTTTCCTCCGCGAATAAGCGCGATGGACCGCGGTATCTAATCTTTGCAAAGAGTAAAAAATTAATTATTTCAAGGAATCCAACGCAGGCGATTCAATCAAAACCCAGGTCGCGACCATCGACGACTTCCACGCGTTCACTAGGTTACTTTCAGGAAAGCAAATCGTGTATCACACCTACGCCCTCCCGGAGGAGCGTGAGATCCGCGCAGTACTACGGGGCGTCCCGTTCGAGCTCGCGAATGAAGAAATCCTCGAGGACCTTAAGTCCCAGGGTTTCCCGGCTGAAGCAGTGTACAAGATGCACTCCAACCGCGGTAGGCGCTTCCCACTCGCTTTAGTTATCCTTACCAAAACTCCCAACTCAAAGGAAAACTTCAGAGAGGCTCGCACAATCTGCGGACTTTCGAATATCTCCGTCGAGCGTCCCAACCCCCGCAGTCAACTTAGGCAGTGCCACCGTTGCCAGCTCTATGGCCAAGCAGCGGCTAACTGCTCAGCTCCCCCCAGGTGTGTTAAGTGCCTGTATCCACATATAATATAGGTGTGCACTCGCACCCCTAAATCCACTTCCCCCCATGCCTGAGTGCTGTGCGGCCAGTCCGGCCTCACTGGCCAAACTGGCGCCGCCGCTCACTCCCGCTAACTTCCCGCTGCTGCGAAACCGAGCTCCCCCAGCAGCAAAGCCCGTACAGCCATCGCCGACTCCGGCTCTCTCCTGGAGAGAGCGTCCGGCCGCTTCCGCACCACCTTCCCCTCCTATCGCAGCTCCCGTAGCTCCCGTAGGCCCGATTCCCACTCCTTCGTCTTCACCTCAGTCGTCGTTGGCTGAGGACATGAAGACCGTGTTCGACGTTATCCAAAACGCCGATATTAGGGAAATCGCCGTACTCGCACGCAAACTGCGTGCCGCACCCTCCTCAAGAGCGTCTCTCCGCGTTAGCCGAGCACCACTCGCTTCTTAGTTCTTTATAAATTCTATAATTCGTATAAATTCAATAAACAGTAAATATAATGTCTAGACCTGCAAATCCCGCGTTCTGTCATATAAAACCCAAGGGCCTATCCCTAGTTTCATTTAACGCTCATAGCCTTAGTTCTTGCCTTCCTGAGCTCAAAATATTCGTTCAGAACTATGAGCCCGACTTATTGCTTCTTCAAGAGACGTGGCTCACTCCAAACCGCTCCAGGGGATTCGCTATTCCCAAATACGCAATCACTCGAAACAACAGGCCCAACGCCGATACTCAAGGCGGTACAGCTATTTACTATAAAAGAGGTTTCCGTTGTTCTTTTCTCCCTACCCATCCTCTCCCCAACATGGAAGCCACTGTGTGTAGATCGTTAGTCAATTCCCTCACTGTTGCTATCAACTCAGCCATCAGAGATAACGAAAAGTTTGTTAAGCAAGGCAAACCCACGCTTCCCTTAGCCATCCGCAATCTCATTAAAGCTAAGAACGCGGCTCTCCGGAGAGCCAAACTCTATCCCACGCCTGCCTATATAGAACAGCTGCGAATCAGATGCAACGTAAAGTTAGGTCTTGCCTCGCGGAACTCCGAGATGCGCAGATGAACGATCTCAAGGAGAATATCTCCTCGTCCCACCAAGTGTATTATAAAATGGCCCGAGCCTTACGCGTAGACGCCGCTTCCCACGTTCCTCCTCTCACTCGTCCCGACGGCACTACCGCCTTCGAAGACGAAGAGAAAGCCGAATGCTTCGCTGACAGCATTGCTCACTGGATCTGGGTGGGATCCGCGGGTTGCGTGCTAGGCGAGCATTGTGAGGCATTCGTTTCGTTTCAAACATGAAGGCACGCTTTCCGCGCCTCGTCCCATAAAGGCTGGAGCCACTCAAGGCTCAGTCCTCGCCCCTCTATTGTACACCGTATACACTAAAGATATTCCCGTCCCACCGAAAGTTTAAATTAGAATTAATTCAATTTTTATTTTTTCATTTTGAGCACCTTCAGTGCTATGTAATCCCAGCGGGTGACCGCTTCTGGACCCCGCTAGCGCGGCCTCTTTCTCCAATTGGTCGTCGCTCAGATGAAGGATGTGTGGCAAAAAATTGCACGAGTAATTCAGGGGTTTTTTTTATTGGGTGGGGGCTCTGGTAGGCTCGGAGCGAGTCCCACATAACTCCGATCGCGCGCGCGGAGTATGCGTCAGAGCATGTTTTATGCTTTCTCCGTGGAGGGGAACAAAAAAAGATTGTTTTAATATATTATTGTTTTTATAATAAGAAGGTGTAAAGATATTCTAGTATTTTTACCTTAAGCAATATTTCAAATATTTAAGTATATTTCTGATGTGATAATTTTCACTCATATTGTTTGGGTAAAATAAAATCAAAGAAAACCCTTTAACTTTGCGTAGTATTATTTGATTATTATTATTTAGTACTTAATTACAATCACAGATAGTAAAGTAGTAAATCTGAATTATATACTAGGTACATATAATGTAAACACGGAAAGACTTTCGTGAAGAAGAACTTGTTTATATATTATAATTTACTAAGACAATATTAATTTCTTTAAAATTGTGTCTCAGTTGTGTTGTGGTCGACTATTTTTGGGGTAGGTTTATTATTTTGGGGTAATAATATTTCGGACGCAGATATTTCGTATTCGCGCCCTATATTTCTTTTGATGATGTCCTGGATTTGAACCTGAAAAAATAAAGTTGACAGTTGTACCAATATAAACATCAAAAGTGCAAGCGTGGTCGATGATATTTTATAGTTAAATATTACAGAGTTTTAAACAAGCTGCAAAGTTTAAAACATCGAAAACCCGTATGCTAAAGTAATTTATCCTGTATAATTCCGGTTTCCATGGGATTTCCGTAAAAAACAAAAAACATTGAAACTGATAATTGTCAAAATTAATATTATTTCCGTTATAGCACATAATATATTCTATGTATGATACCGCTGTGCTCGTCATCTAACCCACGAGCCTGTACAAATAGACCAATGCATAACTAAATTAAAAGTTCGTCAGTCTCGTATCGCTGGCATCGGACTATTACGTCCACCATAGCAGAATATGTTAATGGATTCATCAAAAAGTTCACATTGTATTTACTCGTTAACTAAACGTGGTGACCGCCTTATAAAATGAATTAAGTATATATCATAAAAATAAATATATGCTTTGCGGACAGTTAAGGTATCCTACAATTGAAATTAAGATCTAAAACATACAGAATATTTTAACTAAAATTCAACATACATCACACTTTGTTTGCAATACCATCTGCGAATAATAATATATCTTACAATAGTCCGCTCTACAGAATGTGTCGACTTTACAATGCCCTAAAAAGTGATGTTGGCTTGTTTAATGATCCTTTATTTTCCTTTAAAAGTAAAATCGCGATAACGTTAGCTGATTATTTATACATATGTAACGGTTCGTTATTAATCCTAAATTTCTTAACTAAATAATTAATTTTACTTACACTAAACCTATGTATTACTATATACATATATTTAAATAGAATTAATTTACTATAAACGCACTTCAAAATTATCCATATATTGTTGAGAGTACTACAATACCTACAATGGGATCACGCGATCACGCTCGTGATGCGTGGCCGCACCGGTACGGCGAGCTGCCTATGGAATTTACGAGAGGGCCCGAGTATTACCGAGCGGGGAGCGTGGCGAACGCACGGGTCAGCAGCTCGTGTCCTTCTATCGTTTGTTTTAAAACTTTGTTAAAAAATATAGTGTTGATACAATAACTTAAGTTTAAGTAAGTGTGTAAATTATCCCCAGTTCTGGGTAAGTGTTGCAAAACAATTCTTATTAGCTAATTAGGCACTTATCTAGTTGTAAGTTGATCGTGTAGAAATTACACACTACCTGCCTTTACTTAAAATTTATTTTAATATATCTTTTAACTGCTTAATAATGCATTTATTTGTTAAATCTAATTGATTGAGATGTAAATCCTTATTGAAATGCATTTTTTAGTGGTGTATGTGAATGAATTGTGCACAATCATTGTTCCATGTTCTGTAAATGTCACGCACCTACCTTACCACATAAGTTGATTATGTACAGCTGGTAAAAATGTAAATGCCTCATCATTGGTTAATTATTTTATGCAAATTACTTTCATCTCATCTGTTCCTTTTTGCTTGGTATGCAGATACTGTCGCATCATGTCGCAGGCAATTTTAACTAATCGGGTTTTATTGAAGTGTCTGGTTTTCTGGGAATTACAGGGACCACCGCTACCCTATTCTGCCTTTGGATCGCTGACTATCGTCTGGCTGCCTTCCCTCGGCTACCCTGAGCCACCGGACTACTACCCTAACCGGCTGGAACCTCTGCGAGCTACACTACCCCACAGGACAGTGACAGCGACCCAATTTCATTTTACGCAATCGGTTCCTGACCATTTGAATGAACCACTCCCCTATTTATTCGAGTTTTAATATTATGTAATTGTTAGTTTTATATAGTGTATATTAAAATTGTATTTGTATTAAACATTAGTTTCCTTTCTTCGTTCTTAAATATTAACTAATTACTTCATAGGTCTATTTAGAACGCGACTAGCGTGACACATATTTTTTTGTTATACGTGCTGAATTTTTCTTTTTACATAGCTTAATTTAATTGTTTCTTTTTTAAGAGTCTTTTTTAGTTTTTAAATGTAGTGCATAATTTTTATTGAATTGTAGACTAAACCTAAATAGTTATAAGATAATGAATGTATGTATATATTTTAAGGTTTACAATTTGTTATTGTGCCATTAAATAAATAAATAAATACTTATAACAAACACATTTTTGTTATTACATCATTTACAAAAAAAAATATGTTGCCCTTACCTCTTTATAAGTCGCAGTGGCCTTTCTTAATTAGAATGTTCATCGAAATTCTATTATTAAAAAAAAATTAAGAAATATCTAAAAAAACCGAAAAGCGCCTCGGTAAGTAATGAATAAAATTTAAATTTGAAATGGGTGACGACACGTTATTGACATGAAATTCAAATGTATTATATACAACGAAACAAAACATTCATTCAAACTTATTATCGATTCGTTTATCCTCCGAAGAAACTACTATAATAAATTCATTTTGTTTATGAATTCTATTAACACAAGTTACTTAATCGAGAAGCCGACGGTTCATACACCTTTCTTTGAAATATAATAACAATATTTTGATAACAACCTGTAAATTCCGAATTTTTATTTGGAAAAAGAAATTCAATTGGAACTTGTATAGTGAATGGCTTGATACGGTTTTCCTAGAAAAGTTTGTTGAAGTCGAATTCAATGTTTACCCACTAATTACGAAGGCCTCAGCCGGAGGATGCAAAAAAAACCGAATTTACTTTAAACTTAATTTAATTAAAGTTTTACAATAAAATTGATACAATAACTTAATTCTATATGACGACTAATTGTTCGAAGTGGGAATCAAAAAGTGTCTTCTTAAATCCGGTCTGCCGAGTGGTTCCCACCACCTGTTGGCCACCCAAGTCGTTACATCACTGTTTCCACCGAATTCACAGACTTGCAGTTTCCAATTTGTATAGTAGGCTCGACAATTAATAAATTAATATATTTTATATGGGATGTACTACGGGTCGGTACATAACACCCCCCGCCTCAAATCAGCAACTATTTCAAAACTTTCAAGTGAAATGTTGCTGGCGACTTATCTGTCTCTTCGTTTTCAATTTCTGGGTTTCTAACTATCTTGAGCCGACGACGTCTGAGGATCTTCAAGATAGCACATATTAAACCTGATATGATGGTGACGAACAGTATCCCGTAGATAGGTATGGTAGTATGATAGATGACATCTGTACTTGGATCTTCGATATTCATATGTGATTGTAGAGATATTTTATTCTGGATTTCATGTAGTTTCTTTAAATTCATCGAGTTAAACTTGATTACTGGCTGAAGAGTAAGTGTGCTTATATCTTCATAACTGGAAATTTTGGTGATCTTTACAGGTTGTCCTTCTATGTGGTCGTATGCATTTTTGGTTGTGAGTTCTTTGGTGGGTAAATAACAGTCACGAGGGATGGTTGCGAGATAGCTTCCATTCAATATGCAGTGTTCTTGTCGTTCGCAGGATAGCTGAACTTGCGTTGCGTTAGGAAGTACAAGTGCATAGTGCCGATCGTCCAATTTCTCAATGGCTTCCCTGGTCACGTCCACAGTCTTCGAGTGGCAGATTCGATCTAACACCTGGCTTATAATTAGCTTGTGGATGCAGTCCGGTTGTCTGGTTATTTGATGATTCAACTTTTCTTCGCATAAAAACCGTGATTTTACCTTTGGACATTCTGTCTCTATGTACACATATTCGTCCTCGTTAATTGCAAGGAAAGGATATGATGGAATAAGGATGTTACGATGTTTGTTAGGGAGTATGGCTAATTTGTACATGTCAAAGATTTTAGTAGATATAATTGGGAACTTGAAGATTAAAACTATCTGTTTTTCACTATAATAAGACCCAGGCTTTATAATATCATAGTAATCTCTAATATCTAATTCTAGCAAATTCACTTTTGGATATAATTTTCTTAAAGTATCAATCATAGATTTAATAATATTTATACCTAACATAGAATGGTGTACAGTAAAGGTACGAGTAAAAGCTAAAATATCTTCTATTCTACGTAACTCATATGATAACTTATCTATATTTTCACTTATAATTACTAATAATTGGGCAAACTTTTCGTATTTCAACAGGCTATTTTCTCAGTACGCGTTGCTGTTTATGATTATCTGTAAGGTTTCATTAAACTTTACTTGATTTTGTACTAATTCTGTAATTAAATTGGTATGCTGATCCATCCATTCTTTACTAAGAGTAATATGATTATTGAATTCCGTGGCGAACCTTTTTTGGTTATTTGTTAGAACCTTTATGGCATTATTATATCTGATTGCATCAGTATAATCGAGGTTTCCGGAAATGCTTTTAATGATTGAACCTAGACCATCCACAAGACCTCTTTTAAAGCGACTAGGCTCGAGACTTTTCAACTGATACTGCGTTGTGTTAACTTTCTCAAATAGGTATCTTATCTGAATCTCGTATAAAGAGTAAGTATCGTTGTCCAATAAGTTTTTAGTATTCTGAAGTTGAGTCAAAATTAGTATTATTTTTTCGTCAATGTCATTTAAGTCAATATATTGTACAAAGGAGTGGTAATGAGTCACAAAGTTTGCAGGTCCTAGTTTGAATGGGAGTAATCCAGGTCCTTCGTCCAATCTTTCAAGTTTTATCTCCTGAGGTTGGGCCAGATGGAGAAGAATCATTGTCAAGGGGATCCTGTAACAAGCGTGCTGATTTAGGGACACGTTTTAATCTAGATTTTGCAATGGGACCGCGTTTTTTTGAGATATAAATATGAATTGGCAAATCGGCTATAACAGTATCGTGAGTGTATCTGGAGGCTAATTTTTGGCGGCTGGCTACCGGGTTTCGAATAAAGATTTGTTGCTGAGGTTGGTATTCTGCTTCCGGTTCTCGATTACGATTACGATTCTCCATTATTGCGGTACGGTCTTGTAGCGACGACTCATTAATGATTTCGTAAACTTTTTTCATTTGGTCGCGATGAGTAATAATGTACTGTTGTAACAGATGTTGCGAAATATCAATATTCAGCGGATCTCTGGGATCCAGGTGGCCGCGGACTAAATCGTATGGTCTGCATTTTGTAAAACTGTGAATTGAACTGTTGTATCCCAATATTGCATAAGGCATTAAGTTTATTACTTGTTCATCTTTTTGATGTAATCTTAAAATACGTAAATGTTCTAGGATAGTAGAATGGAACCTTTCAATATTTCCATTATCATTAGGAGAATGTGCGAGCGTTTTATGGTGAGTAATTTTATGAACTTTAACAAATTCGGAAAATATTTGATTAGTAAACTCTGTTCCCTGATCGGTAACTATCGTTAATGGTAAACCGTGGTGAGTAGAAAAGGTAAGTAATGCTTGAATAATACTTAATGCTGTACCATCCCGTAAAAGGTATGCTTGACCATATTTAGAGAACACGTCTACAAATGTAATGTACTTTTCATTTTGCGCAGTGAACAAATCCGTATGAACAATTTCGAACGGTTTAGTGGCAGGTGGAACAGTATGAAACTCTTGCCTAATGGGATTTTGGTCGTATTTAGCTTGTCCGCATATTGTACAGTTATTAATAAATTTAGTTATATGTTCGCGCATTTTAGGCCAATAATATCTCTTCGATAATGATAAGTAATACTCATTTATCCCACGATGATTAGTCTTTCCGTCATGATAATGCCTAATTAGGTCTTGTTGTCGCATATAATCTCTTATGTTCTCTATTTCAGATTTTACAAGAATGAGATCCATTGCGGAACTATGGAATGTGTTTTGAAGGATTGGAACAATTTTATACATATCTGTAGGCGGAGTTATGAAAATTGCCGTTTTTACTTTGGGGTTAACAAATTCCTTAATTGCATTAATTAAATCTTCTTCTAAATTTGATTCGGATAATTGAATTGAAATACGGGTATGAGTTTCGAATGGTTTGGTTATGACTGGTTTTCTTTTCAGATCTCCTACAATGGTAAAACATAGTTGCTTACTAAATTTATTTGAAGGATAATCACTTATTGGTATTTCTAATAACGGATTCTCATTACTGGTGTGAACTGTAACAGTGGAGCTTGAATGTGCTGATTCAGTTGAAGACGAAATACTCATGGGTGGTCTTACACTTACATTTACATCTAAAGATTCAGTATCTCCAATATTAATTTCTACTCTGGATAATGCATCAGCATTAGTGTTAAATGTTCCTTTCTTATAAATAACTGTAAAATTATACTCGCTTAGCTTTAATCGCCACCGTGTTAAACGAGAATTGGGTTCTTTAAGGTTCATTATCCATTGAAGCGGTTTATGATCGGTGAGTATTTTAAAATGTCGGCCAAAAAGATACGGTCTAAAATACTTCGTAGCCCAGACTATGGCTAACAGCTCTTTTTCAATGGTACTGTAATTTTGTTCGGAAGAATTTAGAGTACGTGAAGCGTAAGAAATTGGCTTGTGTGAACCTACAGGTCCTTGGGAAAGAACAGCGCCTATTGCAAAATTAGATGCGTCTGTGGTAAGTAGAAATTCTTTATTAAAATCTGGGTATTGAAGTATCGGATCATTGGTTAATAACGTTTTACATCTTTCGAAGCAATTTATGTAATTGGAATCCAAAGTTATCTTGTTGCCCTTTTTTAGGCAATTAGTCATGGGCTTAGTGATACGGGCAAAGTCCGGTATAAATTTCCTATAATATCCTAATAATCCTAAAAATTGTTTGATTTCTTTTGTGGTTTTAGGTATGGGATATTTCTGAACAGCTTTTATTTTATCAGGGTTAGGTTTTATGCCTTCACCACTGATTATATGTCCTAGATACGCGGTCTCTAATTTTAAAAATTCGGATTTATCCATTTGTATCTTAAAATTGGAGTCTCGAAGTCTAACAAATACTTTTTCTAAATTTTCCATATGTTCTTGCAAAGAAGTACTAAAAACTATGATATCATCTAAATAGACTAGACAAATTCTATTCTGTAAGCCTTGTAACACGTTATCCATGACCCTTTGGAATGTCGAAGGGGAATTTTTTAATCCCATGGGCATTCTGAGAAATTCAAAATGTCCATGTTCGACATTAAATGCAGTTTTGGAAATGTCATCTGGATTCATTTCGACTTGGTAGAAGCCACTAGCCAAATCTAGCGTAGTAAAATAGTTGCACTTGCCTAATTTATCTAAAACATCTGTTATATTTGGGATCGGATATTTATCATCGATAGTTTTCTCGTTTAGTTTACGGAAATCTACAACTAAACGCCACTTTTGTTTTCCAGAAGCATCAGCCTTTTTTGGCACTACTAAAATAGGCGAGCTCCATGCGGAATCTGATGGTCTAATTATCCCCTACTGTAACATTTTTGAGATTTGGTCTTTTACTTCCTGACGGTGAATGAACGGGTATCGGTAACTTTTGGTGTATATGGGACTATCGTCTGTGGTTTTAATATTGTGTTTAATTTTATTAGTAAAGGTAAGAGGTTCTCCTTCTATATAAAATACATCAGAATAGCGAGAGCAAAGTGAAGTTGAGTTGGCCTTTTCTTCCGGATTAAGGTGATCGGTGCGTAATTTGGACAAAACATTTTTAATACGACTAGTAAAATTATTTTTATTTGAACTTTCAAAATTTAAAATTTCAGCTTCAATTGGTCTGTCTAAAGAAAAAATTATATCATTATCTGTGGGATTTTCAATTTCAACAATAGCTCGAATATTTTCAACATGTGTAAGACATTCATGCATAGTACAGTTACAACAAATTTGTTCATTAATAAAAACTTCCCCATCCTGCGAATTAATCGGTAACCTAATTAATTTAGAAGAGTGGGCTGGTATTATTTCCTCATAAAGATTCACATTAGCGGAGTTATATAAATGAATTGGATTAGTCGCAAAACGTGTCTCCAAAACGAAATCTTTAAGGTTTATTTTAGCTTGCCACTTACTTAACAAATCAAGTCCTAACAGACCATCGAAGTAGTTGTGAAATTCATAAACGAAAAACTTCATTTCGTCACCGTCATTAAATTCTGAGAAACATGGTAAGTTAATTGAATGATCATTGCGGGTGGTCGCATGAACGTTAGTTACTTCAAACGGATCGTACTTTAACGGAATATGGGAAAAATATTTCTCTACTATTTGGGGACTTACAAACGATTGGTTGGCTCCGGTGTCTATCAAAAGTTTTATTGGTGGATTGAGAATTTTGACATAAGGAAGTTGACGTTGCGTTTGTAAATAAAGCTCTATCCTGACTTCTTTGATTTGGGATCTTTCAAAAAATTTTCATTTTCAGATGGGCCAGAATGGCCCTGTTGTGAGTCATTATTATCTGTGTCATGATTTTGATCAGTATAGTCATTAATACAATATTCATTATGGGTCTGAAATTCATAGTTGTAAGAGTCATCAAAGTCACCATAATTGTAGTTATAGTAATAGTCATTATAATCATAGTCAGTAAGTTCATTAAAACTTGTCTCTCGTGTCTTAAAGTAATTCGACGGAGGTGGGTTGCCAAACTTACGCCAATCATGACCTGATGGCGGTAAAACTCTAGTATGATACGGAACAACGCCGCTCATAGGCTTAGGGCCTTGATTATGAGAAATTTTAAAAACATTGCTATTTGGGTTATAATTAGGCGGCGGTGCCCTGAACATCATCTGCGTGCGGGTAGGCATACGATATGGACCTGGAGGCCTGAAAGGCATCGGAGGTCTAAAAGGCACTGGCTGAGAATTAGGTTTAAAATGAGGTACAAAATTATTAAAACTAAATGGTTTAGGTACATGCATTGCTGGGGCTGCATCTGCACCTAAAGACTGCACTCTTGTGTCCGAAATAGGTTTCTTATTACTAGTATGTAAGGAATCGTTGCGCTGCTGTAAGTAAATAATATTCAGCTCCTCCTGTACAAATTCAAGTGCTTTTTCTATTGAATCAGGTCTCATGCACCTTATTCTAGAACCTAGGGGTTCCTTTAGGCCTCTAATAAAAGATTGTAAAGTTAATTTTTTATAAAGAGTTCTTTTGGCCTCTATTGTAGTCACTAGGTTTTCGTGTAAGGTGACATAAGTCATGATCGTACTGAATAAAGTTTGACATTGGTCATAAAATTCTTGTGGTGTGTTGCTCCCTTGGCTTAAAAGAGAGAGGTCATTGTAGAGGGCCGTTTCGTCCCTTTGATCGGAAAAGTTATTTATTAAAGCTGTACGAATGCCATTCCAGTTCTCTGGTATACCGTTAGAGTTAATTGTTCTAGCCGCGGGGCCAGTTATTTTATTTAGAATTCCATTTAATAATGTTAAATTACTTAATTCATATTCCGGGTCATCTTTAATAAAAGTTAACACTAGCTTATCGCACAATCTTATAAATCTAGTCAATACATGCGGGTTCCCGTCAAATTCGGGTAACACGCGCATTGCTTTGAAAATTATATCTGGATCACACATTTTATCTAATTCTAAGTTTCTACTATAATCAAAATTACTGTGGCGACACTTTTTATGTTCGTGTGTCCCACTTCGTCCCAATTGACGTGGGTGAAAAATTTTGGATAAGGATAACAAACAATAATAGGAAAAGGGAGGCAACACGAGAACGATTCTTAGTGTACCTACTTACATTAACATTTTTCGGTTTTATGCTTTACCGGAACGAGGTCTTCTTCTTTGTTCGGATATTCGCAAGGTGCTTAAAGAAGCACAGGCCAGCACGACGAAACTGTCTTCGATTTTTAGAAGATCGCACACGCACTGACTCGAATATCCTACCGACTGCGCCAATTACGAAGGCCTCAGCCGGAGGATGCAAAAAAACCGAATTTACTTTAAACTTAATTTAATTAAAGTTTTACAATAAAATTGATGCAATAACTTAATTCTATATGACGACTAATTGTTCGAAGTGGGAATCAAAAAGTGTCTTCTTAAATCCGGTCTGCCGAGTGGTTCCCACCACCTGTTGGCCACCCAAGTCGTTACATCACTGTTTCCACCGAATTCACAGACTTGCAGTTTCCAATTTGTATAGTAGGCTCGACAATTAATAAGTTAATATATTTTATATGGGATGTACTACGGGTCGGTACATAACACACTTTAACTGAAAATGATAAACATTTACCGGTACTTATATTATAAAGAGGGCAATTTTAGTCCATTAGTAAATCTATAAATTGTGAAATTACAGAATATTGGACTGTTACAAAGGTAAATATGAATAGAAAATAATTCAGATCCAATTTTCAATCATTGAGATAATTTCCAGAAGCCGACTAATGAATGAAACAATAATTACGCCGCATTGTAATTTTTTTTAATAGTAATAAATCCCCAGACAAATACACCAATTGTATGGCCCCAAAGTAAGCAGAGCTTGTGTAATGGATGACCATACACCGAATGGGGGGGAGCCCAGAATAAACATACATATATAAATACAAACAACCATGACCCGAGAAAAAACATATGTGTTCGTCATACAAATGAATGCACCGGCCAGGACTCGAATCTGGGACCTTCGGCGTATAAGGCAGGGCTACTTATCACTACACCACTCGGTCGTCTAAATTATAAACACTAATGCTTACAATGGGTAAATTTTTTTTTGTTATTAATTATGATTTAAATGAAATTGTAAGTAGATGTTTCTGATATGTTTTAAATAAAGGTAAAAAGCTTTACTTCTTTTTTGTCTATTATTGCTTATACTAAAAAGTTTCAGAAATAATAGACAAAAATAATCATTCATTTTGTATTTAATTACAAATAATTTCCTAGCTTTGCGGTTAAACATTTACGTCTGTACGTTAATAAATTAAATTGCAACAGAGGCAATTATTGTTTCAAAGTATAATCGATATATCGATAAAAGTGAAAATTAAGATGGATGGAAAAATTTTTTAGAATTAATATAGGACAGCGTTAAAAGACATTTATCTTAATTTCCAGTTATTCGACTTTAAAACAATGAACCATCATCAATCATGATTAACAATTCCATTGCCTAGCTTTAAACTCAAACGACCAAAGTACTAAAGTCTAAATTAAATTAACAAAAGAAAGTACCAATAAAATAATAACGCCAGCCTTTTAAAGAAGAATCTCAAAATGTGAAATTTATGAGGTCTTCACAAAGACTCCTGACATGGCGTCACTTGATCGTTCAAATGACTTTGCAGTAAAGAGGGCTTTCGGCATAATGCTTTCAGGCCGTCAAAAACTTTCCTATGAAATATTTTACAGCGCCCTCGCCTTTTCGAATTCTATCAGTCTGTCCATCAATTAAATTTAAGCTGGCAGATATTCTGCACTTCATTTTATAGGGTGTCTTCGTCGAAATTGTGCCCGTTAACTTTGCTGGGTAGCAGATTGATTCCTTAAGGCTTGTAAGGTTTAGCGGCCTCTCTTGCTTTCATATTTTGTGGGTAATGTTTACTTGGCATTCGCTTGTGAGTTTGCTTGCCCTTGTTTTGTTATAAATAGGATTAGGCACTAGGAGAACTGCAGGTTAATTTTTGAGTCACTCCAATACTGTGTTCTGTGACTTTCTCGTTTTATGTTATACCTATTATGATATAAGATAATAGTTCCTAATTGTTAACATCTGTTAAAACGCTTATACTTGCAAATAAAGAATTTATTACTATTATAGTAAATATGAATTTTTAAGAGCTAAGTAAAACCAAATAAAAAAATCTACATCTATTAATGAAATGAAAAACAAAAACAAATATTCTTAAATGTAATTTAATTTTATAATTTAATTTAATTTTTTTTACTTCTCTCGAGGTCTACGTGACAAACTATGGATATCATCACTCGTGTAATATGTTTTCATTATTAAGACTGCTTGTAACTGTTTTGCTGACTAAAGATGCCATGTCGACCGTAGTCTTCAATTCAGCGTTTTGTTCCAGTAATAGCACTGGTTATTCCTTTCCTTTGACCGGAACACAACCACGTAAATGTGGACATTAGAGGGGGTGAAATAAGAAGTACTGTAGTACCACTCCAGACAAGATCTAAACACAAGAACTCTACTATGTAATTCAATGTACCAGGCCACTCAGAAAGTTTCGCGGAAAAAAGTTTTTATGTATGAATCTCGCCAGTTCCATTATTCCATTATTTAAAAATAAAAATGTACTTGTTTCACATAAAAATTTTCCTCTAATTTTTTTATCGGCATTATGATACAAAAATGGATCAGGATTGAGAACATTTTCGTGTAATGATTTTTTACGACTTCAAGTCAAACTTGAAACCTGATTTTGAACGTTTTATTGATTGCAATTAGTTTATGAACAACGTGCCTTATAAAGCAACTGTGTATTGCTGATATAACGAGTCTAAGTAGAGCGTTCGATTAAATTTTAAGGGTGGATAAAAAAGTAGGTGTCGTGGGACTGCTTTTACGGAAGAAACGTGCAAGTGAAAAACCTGATTTAACAAACTAGGAGATACAAAACAATCTTCAGATTAGATCGGGAAGTGTTCATGATATTCTACACAACCAGCCTTGCGTAAGGAAGATTGTTTTTTGCTGGGTACCCCACAACCCTCCTTAACGGGTTATTTACTACCAATTTACCTAAGAAACCAAAGCGACAAACACGGGACTCAGAGGCCTATTTTTCCACCACGACAACGCGCCCGCGCACTCTATGATCAATAAGAGGGACTTCCTAAACACCACACTGGTATGGTAAAACTGTTGAGTCTTAGCACCGTGTGACTTTTCTTTTTCTATAAAATTAAAAACCAGCTCAACGGGATACAGTTTTCATCGCCAGAAGATGCGCTCACTGCGTACAAGAAGGCCCTGAGGCAGTAGCTGTTGCAGACTGGAAAATGAGCTTTGAAAATTGGTTTAGACGCATGGAACTTTGGATAGTTTTGAAAAGATGTTATAAATAAAATATAACCTATAGAACATTTTTAATTTTTTCTCAAAACTTTTTGAGCGTCCTAGGTATGTGGGACAGGTTGTTGTGAAGGCTGCTGAGAAGGTGGCTGAGGATGCTGATGACCCAACATTTACACACGATGCTCCAAAAATTGCTGATATCCGATTATGGAGCCACGTCCCGCCTAGAGCCAAACCAATATTGTTTCAATGTTATAGTATTTAATAAAGTCGGTTCATATTTTACTTTATTTTATATTATTTTAGGAAAATCCTTATGGATATGCAACCCAGTGGGGGCCGCGGTCGGGTGATACCTTCTTCGAGCCGGTGCTCTGTATAGAGCTGGCTACGTCCCACATGAGGTGGTGCGCAGGAAGCACACGCTCCATCTCGAGCCCTGGACCGGAGGCGGAATCCGCCGAAACCGCCACCGAACGCTCATGGGACTGCGGTGGAGGGAAGCTCTCAGCGATGAAAGCCATCCTCCGGCACCCCGTGCGACGGCGAAGAAGAAGAAGGGAGGATGCAGCATCTTCCCTAACCCTCTCCATCATCTCCTTCGCGAGCATAACGGCCTCGTAGAAGGTTTGCACCGCCTGCCACGACGTCTCACTCTAGACCATAGCGCGAACCACGGTCGGGAGCGAAATATATAAATATATAACCTAATACAGAGCTAAATGCGCTGCGCCCAGCATTCCACGTGGGGCATACCTCCAGCGTGTGCTGGGTCGTCTCGTCGAGGCAATCGTCATAGTGGTTGCACTTGGCAGTCAGCTCCCGACCGATCCAAAACAGTTAACTCCCGAAACGTATGTCAGGAAACCGAATCGCTTACCCAACCACTGCTAGAGGACAGGACGATTTGCCTTGATAGTCCAGATTCTACCAACCTCGACTCCCACGCTTCGGTAGCCCGTTGGCGCAGCTCAGCTCTGTACCCCTCTAGTTCCTGCAGTGAAGGCAGATGACCCCTGGCCCGGAGTGCCTCCACGCGCCACTCATAGAGCGTCCGAATGCTCTCGCTTCCAGGTTCCAGGAAATAGTACCCGTCAGCACGCAGGATATATTTTACAACACTGCGATAGCTTTACCGAACAGTTTTTATATTATTTTGTAAGTCCTTTCAAATGTATGTTCTTATTATTCTCGTTATTTTTATTTCACATTACAAATTGACTGATAAAATGTTTTGCTCGAAATTGTACAATATAATACATATTTTGCCTATCTTTGTATTTTGTTCGGATAAAACAATTATAAATATCTCGCGCGAATCCAACGACGCCATGCAAAACACGAGATAATTTCCTCCAATGGCGTCTTCTAGCTGTAATACAAAAGTAGCAGAACTAAATAATAATATATTTTTTTTAGTCTAATAATTATTTATTGATTATTGATATTGATTATGAGTTGTGAATCTTGAATAAAATAATAAATGCAGATGCTGTTAAACTAAAATCAAGAATTACAATTTAATTTATTATGGCTACCTAACTTGGAGCAAATCCTATTAGTGTTGAAATTAATGTCAACACTTATAACTGTTTTGTTCGTGTAGACGATTCGTAAATAATCAGATGCACTGTACATGAACCAAATGTTAGTGTAGCTTTTGTATAAAAGGCGGAGAAGGGGGACGACGAAGGAGGACCGTCACCTTGTGAGCGACCTGTCAACGTCAAAAGGGCGTCAGAATCGTTGAAGCATAAGTTCTTGGGGCATTTGACATTGCGCCCAACTTTAATAACTTTCAATTTATTTAGAATACGACAGTATTAAAAAGCTTCAAGAGTTGTGTTGTATTTGTATATTCCATCTATAGTACATTCAATCTTGGTTAACTCGTTTATCTAGATTAGACTAAAACTAGGCAAACTCATAGCTATTATATTTATATCGTGACGTATATTTTTATAGAAAATTCTAAAACCACGATGGGCTGTCATTATTGTTAGAAAAAAAATACCTACTTATTCTAAAACATTTTTTGCTTAACAAACTTAAATTTACACTGCAGTATTCCTTAATAAAATTCATTTTTATGAAAGCAATTTATCAAATAATAAATGAAATCAAATCCAAAATTAAAACTATTACCCAACATAAAAAATACTAATTTCCTGGTCATTTCATCGGCATTTTGTTAGTGGAAATATAATAAATCACGACAAAACAATTGTTCAAGCTCGACGAAAAAAAAATTTAATTAATTCAATTCACCATCCATCGATTTTACAAACAATCCAATAAAATTTTTAACCCAATTTCATTAACACCAATAAATACGAAGCTGACATTCGGAATTGTTAAAATCTCCTAGGACGATGCCATTTTTATTTACAGGGCAGCCACCGAATCCAGCAATGAAGTAATTGTTTCCATTTAAAGTTAATTTATTTCCGGTGGTTTTACGTAATTCATAGTTACGTGAATTAAATTTAGTATTGTAAAAAATGGGTTGCATTTTAATATTCTTTGGGTCGTCAAATAATGTAAACAAAAGGATCTTTTAATCTACAACATCCTTGAATATTGTCACTGCAAGCGCGGCAACTTTTTTTTTTTTTATTAACAAACCAGCACACGACCCAATGTGGCACGACCACCCGTGAACATCATTAGTGGTAGCCATTTTATTTATAAAATATTGGTTGTGATTATTATATGGACCAATCATGCTTTGCGTCGGCAAATCAATCACTGCCTTTGTTCCAGTAGTTGCACTGCTGTTCCTTAGCTTTAACCGTAAACGTGATCATTATGGCGGTTAAAATAGGAATTCAAATTCAAATTCTTATTTCTCAACATTGACAATTACTTGTTCTTATTGACGTCAAATAAAACATAACTCTACCACCAGTTCGGAAAAACTTTCGTGAAGAAGAACTTGCAAGAAACTTTACTGGAAGGACTGTAGCTCCGCCCCAGACCAGCCTTCACAAACGATACTCTTCTGTCACTTTCATTCAACTCTAGGGTTTTTTTTTGCCGCCGTAGCAACACCCTCACGGGAGGGAGGTGGAAGATGCGTCATGCATACCGCCGCAGGAACAAACCGACCTGTGCGGGGGTGATGTGGGACTCATTTTACCATTAGCGTTCATCGGAAGAGACACCCGTTGGGAGGTGCGTGCGCTGACGGAGACCCGCTAGCTGAGATGCTAGATGTGAAAGTTGCACTGAAGGTGCTCAAAGGGACCTGAGTTGGGGCCGTTCTGGGCAGCCTCCGGTGAAGCCGGCCGAAGCTTGACTTAGGGATCAATTCATTTAAATGAACCTATAATGAATTGAGAAGGGAACTATGCTCTGCCAGAGCTAGAAGTCGCTTTGTAGGAGAACGTGAAGCCTTAAGTTTACGTGCTAAAACTGAAATTTCCCTAACATGGGCATGTTTGATCGCTTCGCAAACGATACGCATTTAGTCTGCTAGCGAGGATTGGGATGTAGAATTGCATGGGCGAGGAGCCGGGATGGGATTCGGGTGTGCAGCGGGACGCTACCTCCAGTTCTCTGGAGCAGGCTTGGGCTGTGTAGGCTTTGCAGCCGGAGGAATCCGACTCGGAAAGTTAACCTGCGTAAGAGGCGGGGCCTATTTGGGTGCCGCCCTCTTAGAGTTTGATCGGATGGATCGGAGTGCACGAGAGCAGCCCCTGTAATTTGCGGTGTGCCAGACTGGCCACAAAGCACGCAATCAGGAGGAGAGGGAGTTTCAGGAGTGCGATTGCACTCCTTGGTGAATTGAGGCACCAGGCACTTTATGCATCTGGGCGGGGCGGCGCAGTTGGCTGCCGCATGCCCGTACCACTAGACCGCGGCGATGAGGCGCCTCGATCGAGATCCCAGAGAGGCCGCATATGGTGCTAACCTATCTGAGGATCTCCCTGGACTTGGGGAGTTTGGCGAAAACTACCAAAGCGAGAGAATGACGCCTTCCATACTTGCTGTGCATTTTATGCACAGCGAGTGCCGGGAAGCCTTGGGATTACAGATCCTTTAGGATAGCCTCGTTCGATAATTCGAACGGGACTCCCCTGAGTACCGCTCTGAACTTACGCTCTTCCGGGAGAGCGTAAGTGTGGTAAGCATATTGCTTACTAGTGAGGAGCTTAGTTAGGGCTCGGAAATCGTCTAACGACGAGACTAAGATTTTAATGGATTCCCCCGAGTTGGTCGCTCGGGTGTAGAGGATCTTGTGCTCTCTGCACAAGTTCCAAACCTCGTTCCATTTTCCCTAATCCGAACGAGTACGGGTGGTGGCACCTGAGGCTTGACTGAAGCCGGGGGTCACTTTGTGTGACATCAATGGGGCCGGGGCGGGTGGTGTAGGCAACGGGGTAGCTGGCGTTGAAGACGCCGCGGAGGGTGTTGAAGACACCGAGATGGGCGTTGAGGACGACGGGGCTTGTTTCGAGTGCTTCTTAGAGCGCTTCTTGACAAGGGTGAAATTGGGAGGCTCAGAGCCAGTTGGGATGGCGTCCAAGGATGACTCGGTCCCGGGTGCACTCTTGGGAGCGTTGCGTTTGCGGCGCGAAAAGGCGTTTACTTCACACTCCATGTCACCGGGGGCGGGGGAACCCAAGAGGGCCTAAGACCAGAGGAGTCTGAGGGACGGGAGTGGCCTGTGGGGCCAGTGAGGGCAACAAGGCCATGATTTGAGGGAGAATAGTGCTAAGTACCTTAAGGACATTAGCGTCGCAGGAGACGCCTCTAGCGGTGAGGCCATTGACTAACAACTTCGTAAGGTCCGAGGAGCTTAGCGAAGCCATTGTGGAGGGGTTGGGGAGGGACAATAATATATTAATATATATACTATGAACCTAACAACAAAGATTACCTTCCTAAACCTCCTTACCCGCGGTAGGGGGGTTGGGGACGATGCGGAGTGGTGCCCCTAATTCGGGCAGCAATATTCCGTCACCCTGGGAAAGGCCCAGTGCACTGTGATCGGGACTTCCGGTTTCTTACGGCCTGAAGGGCCAATAAAGCGCACCGGGGCAACGCTAACAGGATTCGTTAGCACCGTGAGGTATCCACCTGTTCACGGAGGACTTACTCGTAGTCCTGGAACGCAGAGCTTGCCGGACGACGAGCTGTAGGCGACGATGTTGAAAAGACGGTCCTATGAATATAGGAAGCTACGCTACGAGACTACACGTCGTGAAAACGACGGTATGAAATTGGGGGTGCTCAACTAGTGCAGGGACTAGAAAAAGGAAGAGCGACAGCAATCGACGTGCGAACGAGTCCTCATGCAAACCGAGTCTGTGAACTCTAGGGCCAGTTTCAGAAGGCTATATAGTCCATGGTTACTGATCATTAGGCAGACATTGGCTACGTATCGTCGGAATGCTTAGAAGTGTAGCGATGACGCGCTACGCAGCCGACCAACGCGTGATCTACGTTGCAATACCAACTTTACTAAAAGCGATTAGAATATACATGACTTTCCGACAACGCTTGTCGCGTGAGATGTGGGAACGTGTGGTTAAGTTTCCCTCAAGTGGTGACCCCGACGAGATACACAATATGAAATATCCTCTTAGATACGTGTGTTTTCTGACGGTATTTTTCAAGCAGTTAAAATTCAAATTTATATAATGATATATTATGTTATTCAACTATATTTGATCAACGCTTCGTTATATTCTCTATTAAAGCATATAGCTGAAATGACAATAATTAGCACCATCATCCAATAACCGAATCTCAATGTTATTGCATAACAAATAAAGTATAAAATCAATAATCTGGAAACTGGACCAATTGAAATTGGATTCTGTTTTTTAATTGATTGCTGCGGCCGATCTCCATTGTATCGGCTTAAATTTACTTTTCTACTGAAAAGATTTATTCCACTTTGATCTGAAGACATTAAATGGGAATACAGCCTTGTAGTATTGTTAGTTGCTCGACAACACCAGAACTCCTGGAAGACGTTGGTTAACGTGTCAAAAAGTGTCCTATGTATATTATATTAATGAATTCATGAAGTTATATTCGGTACGTACATTCCACTTCAGTGTGTATTCATAAGAATAAATTACATTTAAATCTTACGCGTCACAGTATCAAAGTGATGCTCGATTGCATATATTTTATTACTTTAATCGAAAGCGTTTGTTCTCTATTTTGAATTATATACATAATTTTTTTTTTACCAGCTCAATTACATAGTAAGAAGTGGAGCAAGTCTCTGTAACCGAGTCCAGAGATGACCGCAAACCCAACAGAAATTAATTGCGAAGCCTGCATGGGTCGCAATAAGATATTGTCAAGGCAATGGGTTTTTAACGAGGTGGTCGCACAGGGTTTATTTTTGGGGACAATGTGGAAAATACTTTGGATGTTTCGGCTGTATTCAATTATTAAGGTCTGAGTCGGGTTATTTAGGATTGGCGTGTAAATTTTTTTTTTATAAAGTAATTATTACGTATGATAATAAAAAATTTGGAACAACAAATGACAGCTGAATGGCGTAATAAATAGAAGCCCTGGTCCCAGGTTCGAGTCCTGAATTAATTTGTGTGATCAATACAGATGCTTTTTCCCGGATCACGGTTTTTTACACTTTTATATAGGTATGTATGTTTATTCTGGGTTCTTTTCCAGTACGCTGTATGGTCATCCATAACACAAGCTCTGTGCCATACGGTTGGTGTGTTTGTCTGTGGATTTATTATATTAACAAATTCTTATTCTGAAAACATATTGTGTATGCATGTTTCAGTGCATTTATTTTCTAAAGAAAGATCTTGTAGGGTGGTTCTACATAACCTCTTCACTTAACTCGTTACACTTCTATTAATCCCATCCACCTTAACGTAGTTGTAAGAGCCAGTGACATAAGCGGATTGAGATTTCATTTGGCCATTGCTGGATGCCTATATTGATGCTCACAATTAGTATTTAAAAAAAAATTATCTTTAACAGCTTTTTAGGCCAACGAATCTAAAAGCAAGTCTTTTCTTATGTAAAACATGTATTCTTCGAATTCTTTTGTATATGTTTCAATTTTAGTAAACAATTTCAAAATATAAGTAAATTGCGTTACTTGGAGTGACGCTTGATTCTATTATGAATAAATTATCGTCTAGTCGGCATTTAGTGAGACAATTTCACCTTTCTCCTTACTTTCCGTGGCAGGCGCCATCGTTTAAACTATCAGACCCTTTCACTGGGGACTAAGGAAAGAGCGCAGTGGCATTATTATATGTTTAAAAAAATACATTATTAAGATCCTTTTCAAATTTGTAATTATACGCGTCAAAGTCATTGTCCAGTATCTAACATATATTAAGTTTACCTTTCTCTGGAGGACGAGGCCAATTCCTTGTTTTACCCCTGATAACATGTAAGTATGGTACCACGATAGTAGGTTCAGTACGTTAAGGCTTGAATATACACAAATAAATCAAACCCTCTTAAAATCATGAAGTTCAGGATAACAAAGTTATTTCAATGAAAAAAAGAGACGGTTACAGATATAAAGTTCGTATTGATTGGTCAAAGACAAACTATTCACAGATAGTGATAACATCACGCTCGCTAAAATAATTACTTTTAATAGTTCGTTGACCAATCAAAGTTAGATTTATGTTGTTGACAGGTACAAACAAAACGCTGTCCCTTTAAACTTAGGCCTTGAAGTAGAGCAAAGTTCATCAGACTCCGCCGGTAACCTCGTTACTGAACTCAATCAGGGCACATTGACGATGAGATGTACGCCGAACTCAATTACGTCATATTATTCTCGCCTTCACCCTACCTTTCTGTCGAGAGCCAGTTTATTTTCTGAAGAATGTACGTGGAAAATCTCATCGATATATTTTTTCTGAATTTAATGCACCAATGACAGGATATGAGTTGAGCTTGTTGAAATGCTTGAGTCTCTTAATATCGCTGTAAACTGTAAGTAAAGTCCAGAGACTAAAAGCTCAGTTATCCTCGGTTTAAAATTTTTAAATCAGTTTTACAGACTGAAATGATCATTTCTGGGTTTATTTATTGATCCACCAAAGTTTCTTTACATCAGAATACAGAGGACATATAAAATTAATCTAGGTGTAACAAACACTTAAAGGTGAATACATCATGATTCAAAAAAACTACCTATTAATATATAAAAGTATATTATACTATTGACATGTTTCAGTGTTGTAAATTAAAAAAAAGAATATAAACTAAAGAAAAAAGGCATATGCGATTAAAATTACACTTTAAAAATCACTGAAATTGCCTATGAGCCTAAAGCTGAACAAATTTTGTTTGTTGGGTCCATATGGTCATCTATATGGTCACTGTGCTCATGAGCCATCCTGCAAAGTCGTGGAACAGGGGAGTTTGATTCAAACACTGTCTTTCGAGGCAGTGGATGGAGAGGACTTACTTTATTCCTCGGGAGCTTCACTTAGCTTTATTCGTAAAATTTGGATACAAAAAAAGTGATCTAGCAGATTGGTGTTTCAGACGGTTATAATAAGAAGGTAGTTTCCTTTTCGAAACTCCATTAGAGACTAGCAAATGTCGCACGAATCCTTTTTGTATCCGTTCTATTTGCAGAGACCGCGTCGCGTAGTGAGGTCTCCATACTAATGAACAATATTCTAAGAGTTGCACCCAGGGGAGTTATACTTAGAGCATTATTTTAACTTTATTATTTACTAAACCTAAAATTTTTTATGCTTCTTCAATGTGAAGTAAAAATGTAAATTTTTTACCAAACAGAACAGTAAGTTGCGAATACTGAAACGAAATCAAATTTCTTTTTCGGCCTTACCCGAGATAGTAACATGTCTTTGAGTTTAGGTCCATTTTGTTATATTGACACCATTTCACGAGGTCTGATTGAAGGGTTAAAAAAAATGATATAACAAACCCAAGGACCTATCCCAACAAAACTGCCATAGTTCATAAAAAAACATATCTGAACTTAGGTCTTATTTTTTTCAGTTTTATTTTGCTCCGAATGATTATATTAAAAATGGTGCTACAAAATCAAGTATGTTTTTTAAATTGTTTAGTGCGGATACTTTGTAATCTTATTTGTTATATTGTAAGCTATCGGAAAGAAAGCGATATATATAATGGTGTTGCATTGTTTTTTGCGCGAGATGTAACTGTGGCAACGTTGACAAATATTGTAAAACTTTTGCATAGTATAGACCCATAACAGTATGACTGTTTTCAAAACAATAATTTGCTATAGAATTTGAAGTTACTGAAAATAAAAATATGTAATAAATAAAGCACCTCTTTAATACTGTAAAATAGTATATGCAATGTCTTCCTTTTTCCAAACTGGCAAGATAAGGGCAGTTCATAGCATTCTAAAGTCGAAAAGTTACGTATACATTTCTTTCTATTGCATTATTGACATTAATCATATGTAAAAAAATTTTTACGAAATATGTGTACTGTTACATGAGTAATTTGGTCAATTGGTGTAAAAGAATTAATAATATAGAATCACAAAAAACTCATTTTTATCTTCATATACAGTTAATACAAAATCAAATTATTCAAGAGATTCCATGTCTTTTTTTAAAGTTGTCAGATTGATAGTTGACGCGGCGAAAGATTGTGCTGAAATAGATTATAAGTTTGTTATTAATCGTATTAAATTAAAGTAACCTTTGTTACTGCTAAATAAGAATTGATTGATTTGACTACATATTTCTCATCTTTCGCATATTTCTCTATTCTACAAAACTGCATATCTTACTTACACATCCCTTCCTACAGGTCGTAGTATCTTTGAATAATTTAGAGGTCTCTTAATATTTGGGCCCCTGTTTAATATTCAAAGGGCACAGGAGCTATATTGTGCTACTCGATGTTAGGGCTACAAAGGGAATAATTTTGACTAGATAGGTAGATGAGGGATGCGACAACCATGAATTCGATATTTCTGAATTACTAATTTAAGGATGATTGGGATTAAAACGTCGGGATATTCGATTTTGTGAATAATTTACTTATTAATGCTTTATTGTATTTCTAAATTAAAATAAATATTAGATTTTTTAAGTAATGATAAATCCCCAGATAAACAGACAAACTGTATGGTCACAAAGTAAGTACTGAACATAGAGTGAACTAGGGCCGAACCCACAATAAATGTAAACAACCAAGATCCAAGAAAAAGAAAATCTGATTCATCACACAAATGAACGCCCCGACCACTGGAAATGCTCGAACCTGGGACCTCCGTCGAATGGGGCATTGCTATTATCCCTAACGCGATAACGGGAATCATCTTGAAGGTCCGACGATAATTTAGCCCTGAACAGCTACTTAATTTGTATACAGGTCAAGTTCGATCTTGTATGGAGTACTGTAGCCACCTTTGGGATGGCAAAGTACCAACTTGAAGCGATGGACGCAGTTGACCGAAGAGCCCGGAAAATTATTAACAACTTTGACCTCACCACCAAAAAACTGCAAAGCCTCGACCATCGTCGGAAAGTTGCCAGTTTAGCAGTCTTCTACAGATTACATTTTGGAGAGGGCGCGAATGCTCTTTTTGATCAGGTTGAACCCACACCCTTCTTGCATCGGACTACTAGACGCAGACAGGCCTTCCATCCCTTTATGGTAGATATCCCAAGAAGTCGAACCAAACGCTTCGATAGTTCCTTTTTGGTGCGGGTCGCCAAGGTGTGGAATGAACTGCCTGCGTCTGTTTTTCCAGAAAACTATAGTCCTAGTTCTAGTACCTATTCAAGCGTCGAGTGAATAGGTATCTCGTGGAAAGACATGTAACAGCTTCGTATTCATCGTCACTTTCCATCAGGTGAGATAGAAGACAAACATCTAACCCTTTTTTTAAATAAATACAAAAAAAAACGCCTACTTTTATTGTAAATAACAATATAAACAAATCTTGTAAGTAACATTTAACCAACTTCTAATTTGATGTATATCAACGTGAAACCTTATAAATGTATAGTGTACTTACAATAGTTCAGTATCTTTGGCCCTTGTTTGTGTTCCAGCTCATGCCACGGTTCCATGGTTTAGTTTCCTAGAAATGCTGACTCTGGCAGATCATTCCATTCTTTGCCAAAACAAACCCAAAACGAGCTAAGGTCATGTTCCGTTAAATTTTTGGCACGTCAACCATAAACGTTTTGAACTTCTGTCAGTGCCTGGTTGCCCTGTGGAGTAAAGGGGGGGTTCTGTCAGCTTAAAAAGAGAATTCGCACACTCTCCAAAGTGCAATCTATAAAAAAATTATAAACTGCCGACTTGCTGACGCAGTTCGACACAATGCAATCTTGAATATGCGAGCTAGATAATTAAACTAAGGGGTGCATCAATCGAGAAATAAACCCATTGCAAATAAACACTTTAATCTTTCAAACAATTCATCAATTCCATCAGTGGCACAGTCGTACATGCGTAGATGAACGTTCGAGAAAAACACCACCCGGCCAAAGTCGTTCGGGTTTTGTCAACACGAGCCGAATAACAGCTAATAGAAAAGTAGATTGGCACTTGCCGAATATGTGTGGTAATTGCTGCTACATCGGCCTGGTCGTCAAGAATTACTGCCGGCCAGAACCTGTTGGTAACGCCCCTTACAAGTCAAATATATTACACTCACGCTTTTAGCATCATACGCGATAAAACGTATGTTTTAGCATTTTTTTATCTATATACCATTTTTTACCTAATATTACGCCTTGGTTACCTATAGAAACTTTTACGATTCGTCTAGCATTTTGTAACCCAGCCTCAAACTCCGAAGCTCCCAAGTTCGATGCCTAGTAAGACTGGCTGTTCGTCTAATAAAACATAGAGCTTGTAAATGCATGTTTTCTACACATGTGGATATATTTGTTTTGACTTCCTGTTTGCTCATTGATTATACATTATGTATACAAACGTTGCTTAGTTTGAAGTCCCAAGATAATTAACGAAATCACAGGATTCACAAGTTTTATAAAGTATTCTATGCGGCCTTTAATGAAATATCACTAACTAGAATCGTGGTAAGAATTCCAATCACTCAATAATAATTAGGGTTAAAGTCACAGCGGTGGTCTAATATAACAGATAGTTCATTATATTAAGTAATTAAACAAAATTTAAAGTATTTTCGCTTCGCAAACGAGAAGTTATAAAATGACTTTGATTAATTAACAAAAAACGGTTGTAATCAACACATTTAACACTGTCCTTTAAATAGTTGGCAAATTTGATCAAAATTTGTGAATGCACACAATATTTAAGAGTATTCAACGTATCGCTGGCTAGATATTCAAATTCCTGAATTATTCAACTTTTCGGTAATTCCGGGTCATACACTAACTATATACCGATTTTTAGCGTGATTGAGTAACAACCATTTAACAATCTCACATATTTGAAATAAAACTTGGTTTTGATCATCAAAAACAAAAATATTTCTAAGTTAACAATAGGAAAAGAAGCATGGAAAAAAAGCAAGTTAAATTTAAGCCTAAATTTCTTTGTATTTGGTTCAATACCAAGTGGCCAAAAGGATGGCACAGTTGAAATCGCGTTGCATCTCTATCCATAAAGGTTTTGCAAAGTAAGTTTCAGCTTCAGGGCCACGAATTTCCCTCGCCCAGTGTTTTGGAATTGTACTGAAGAGTTAATTATGATGACAATACCTCTTTTCAATCAACTTTATAATACCGTTGTGCATTTTGTTTCACTGTTTAATTATAATTTATAAACAAAATAGTCACAAAATATACACATGTAATGTTATTTCGTAATATAAACCCGAGTTCCCAGCAAATTACTGGATGCATAGCTAAAATATTTGAAATTCAGAGCCATTCCGTTCGGACCCCTAATATTTCGAAGGCCTAAACCAATATGAACGTAAGCTAGTTACCAACTCTATTGCTCATCAGCCCTAATGAAATCCTTACATGATTCGAATATATTATGGAGGGATACAAATTCCTGTTTATGAAAACATTTGAGTGAAGTTGTGGTCTTACTTTTGGCGAGATTATGTCAGGTTTTGAGACACTAACTTTAATTACTACGCTATTTTCAGGAAATAGCAACGATTGCGGTGTTTGAAGGTGATGAAGAATATTGCAAAGTGAAATATTGACGAATTTTAAAAAACGCTTCGTAGGTGGGGATAAATAATCATATTTTTTGTGTTAAAAGGATATGAGTATTTTTTGAAAGCTCTTATATTAGTTCATACAATTACAGTACTAAATACATTTAAAAGTCCAAAAAATCAGAATTGTAAGTGGATTTAATTATAAGTAAAATGTTTACTAAGACTGTAAAGATAAGTAAATTATTGAAATAATTTGAAATAATTGTTGGAATCGGCAACCATCTAAGCTGAAAAGCCTGATTTGGTATGCCTACCTAATTTATTATAGTATTCCACAGATCGCCGAATGACGGACCGAACCTTTATCCTATAGAATAAGCAAGTTATTGTGTTTCCGATCGGAAACCTCAGCTAACTTTGCAAACATGGTAGATATGTCCATTATTTTATTATTTGTTTCCTTGGTGTCTCAATGGAAAATTTATACCTAAAATTATGAAAATGCTATTTACAAATTAAGACATATGCTCATTAGCTATAAAATAATAATGAAGAAGTTTTGAGTAATCTCTATTCCCTTGATAGAAGAAATATTTTGTTCCAAACCTTTTTTTTTCTCGCAACGGAAGTTCAAAGAGTAATTTTGTATTTTAAGTTCTAAAATGCAAACAATATATTTTTTAAACTACATGGCCCCAAAGTAAGGGGAGCTTGTGTTACGGATGACCATACAGCGAACTCGGGGAAAACCTGTAAAATAAATATCAACAACCATGACCCGAGAACAAAATGCCCCGACCAGGACTCGAACCTGGGATCTCCAGCGCATGAGGCAAGGCACTACGCCACTCGGTCGTCTATCGATATTGTTGGCAAAAGAATCCAAAATGCTGCGTCTGCTGAATGTGCTGATACATTTAAACACACTACTTGGAAATTGTCAAGCTATACATTAAAACGTAACTTTCGCAACACATTCATATTGTCTTTATATTCATTGAAAAATAATACATATTAATATACATAACTATTTGAATTAAAGTTTTATATTGTTAAGTAACTACTAAAGTAACAAGTTGCTGACGTGCCGCCAAAGCCACGCGGCGCTATAATAAGTCTGCCCAATAACAATAAAATACGTTTCCAATTTATGAGATAATTTTCACAGTCATTAACACATGTTTCGCAATTAACGACGTTGTGTAAAACTTATCGTGCTAAAAACAGACATCAGAACTAGATAAAAATTCCCCCGCCTTCTTAATTTTAACCTAGATTGAAATTCCGATCCTATCGCAACCCGAAAGCCTGATTTCAGTAAACTATGTTTGCACTTTTTACTAAAAACCGACAACTGAAACGTTTTGAAAAAGTTCAACATCTTTTTTCTTCATTTGCAGGCTTTTATGTCGTCTAACGTGCCATCCTTTCGAAAAGGGTGTTCATTTTACCCCAACATACATATTGCAGAATGGTAGAAGGTTTCACCAGCTTCTAGGAAACTCTATTTCTTTGGGATAAGGTTGAGATTCGAGTTTGAAATTCCGAAAAGACGTCGTCAAAAGGACTTCGGTTTTGAATGCACCTCTTTGTGAGTCAAAAGAAGTGAATTAGATGGGTCTGTGTGTGATTTGTCGCCATTATGTACAATTACTTTTTTAAATATTGGATATGAGAATTTGTGGGCCTTTCGCTGTTAATTTTTCATTCTTGAAGTTGAAAATGTTTGAGGTCGAATTATTCTAATTCATTTGTAACAGAATGTGGTGTGCATTTTAAAAGGTAATACAATTCGACATCACAATTAAACAGAACTGTAAACTCTGTTGAGTACCTTCAGTATCCTTTTATACAATTTTTAGTGTAAATATTCAAGCTTAGATTAAAATATTATAGTACTTTTTGGACATTATAAAGAGAAACTAAGTTTTTGAACAATTTCAGATTTCTCCGAATTGGATCCAAAATTGGTTTTGCAGAAATCATGAATAAAACATTTGTAATTACTTAATATTTTTTTTTAAGTTACAAATCAATGTGATTTTTTTAAATCTTTATAAAGCCATACAAAAAAATGGTGATAAATGCAGTTGAAAGTTTTTTTTAATATCTTGCTTTCAATAATTAATAGTTTTAAAAACTTCTTAACATTTATATATCCACCACGTAAAAATACTCTTTATTTTTTTATTATATGCAAAAGCTTAGCTAAATCATTTTTAATATTCTAAAATCGAATGCAACATTAATCCCGTCATCCAAAGCCTTAAAGTTCCTCAATAATTTAAGCTACACCAGCTTATTCAAACAAGTATTAAGAAACGCCATTCACTGTGAAAACATAATCCTTTACAAATTTGAAGGATTTTGCATAAAAAGCCAATTAATATTTCAAATGGCTCAGGTGTATGAAAGGGTGTTTTGATTATAAGGTACGTACGTCTCCTCGACCTTACTGAGTCATAGGCGGAGGGCGATTTATTCATATTTTATGAAATAAATCAAATCAAATATTTTTATTTGCAAGAATATATGTATAATAGTTTGTATAACAAAATATAATTAGAGCTTAAGCCATATTCCGCCATTGCAGCCTGTACAATATCTTAATTTTTGGAATAGTTCTTGTTCAATTCAAGCCGTCAACATTTGGGGCTAAAATAGCTTTTGTGATAATTATTTATTTTGTTTATTAAGGTTCACCAACAATTGTTCACGCTGTTCCTTAGTACATAAAATTGCTTACATTCTTTACTTATTAGTGTGACGATTACTTACAGGTAAACACTACATGCTTCTCTATAACTATTGTGTTTGTTCTGGTCAGTGTTACAATTAATAAATATTTACTAAAATACAAACCAAATGTACAAAAAAAATGTTTTGTATTACAGAGGAGGTTTTATACTGTACCGATTTATATTAAAATGGTAATAACCAATTTTGCAATCATTAATTTAATGTATAATATTAATGGCATGATGTGCCAACAGACTGGTATTACATTATTTATTTGTCATCCAAATGTTTATGCACTGATTTATAGAATCCCCTTTTAGAGTCAATGTGTATGTCAGCAATGTCGGTACGTCGACAACTGCAACTATTTACGATTTTTACCATTCTTATCTTAATCCAACCTTTTTATTATAAGTATTATATCTAAATCTGTTTACTTACCCGTTTGAGAATGGAGACTCAACAAAGTTCGAACATTTTTAGGGCTAAACAAACATTAAAATCCCTATACGCGTTCTCAATGTGAGTAAAGCTATTGACCAGTTTTGTTTTGACTACGCATTAACCTGCAAGGGACGAGCCGGCCCAGCACACGCTGGAGGTATGCACAGCGCGCTCTGCTCTGTATTTGGTGCCAATCTCTCGCTCCCCACCGTGGTTCACGCTATGACCAAGAGTGAGAGGTCGTGGCAGGTGGTGCATACCTTCTACAAAGCAGTCAATAATAAAGTAATGCTCGTGAAGATGCGAGGGAAAATGCTGCATCCTATATTTTGCTTCGTCGTCGTCGCACATGACGCCGGAGGGCGGTTTTATCGCTGAGAGTTTCCCGCCCCGGCAATCCCATGAGCCTTCGGTGGTAGTTTCGGAGGATTCCACCTCTGGTCCAGGGCTCCAGATGGCGCGTGCACTTCCTGCCCACCACCTCATGCTAGTCAAGTAGACAGGGATCCCCTATACTCTCGGAAATATTTCAGCACGGCCCAGACCGACGGTTAAAGCTGTCGCGCCGCGAACGGAATTCGCCAGCGGCCATAGTCGGCCTAACTTTCAAGTGTAGAGTAAATAGGCACCTCTTGGAGAGGCGTGTATGATCCTCGTCTTCATCTTCACTTTCCATCAGGTGAAATGGAATACAAACGCCTGCTAATTATTAATAAAAAAAAACTTAAATGTTTTTTTAAAAAACTGATTATTAATAGACTAAATCTTTTCTTAAGTTTTCACGATACATACTTTAAATAAAACACTTTTTACCGGATATTATCGCGTATATTTTAGTTAATTTTAAAATTAAAATTATTTCGACGTTTCGGCATCTTTGCAGTTGCCGTGGTCACGATAGACTAAGGTGTTGTTCATCTATTGCCAGTAATAAAAACTACATGATTGTCAATACATATTAACGCCATCTGTTTCTCAGTCTTCTGCCTTTTGTGTCAATCCGGGACGTTATGCGAGAAGACTGAGAAACAGATGGCGTTAATATGTATTGACAATCATGTAATTTTTATTACTGGCAATAGATGAACAACACCTTAGTCTATCGTGACCACGGCAACTGCAAAGATGCCGAAACGTCGAAATAATTTTAATTTTAAAATTAACTAAAATATACGCGATAATATCCGGTAAAAAGTGTTTTATTTAAATTAATAGACTAGTTTAACTCTATCTAATGAGAAAGTTAAAGAGCTGCCGTGTATATTTTGCACCAAGGCCATATATATTTTGAGATTTAGGGACTTACTGACTCGGAAATTGTTTTCAAGTATTCCTGTCTGCTATTCTGGGTCTAATATAAAATAATAATAAAATCCTTTATATTAATAATATAAGATGGATTGAGGCATTAAACTGCCCCTTTAGGTAAGCTTCAGTTGCTTCTCGTAATATAAAAGTTGAGTTCTTGTACACTCGCACAACAGTTTCTGTCACTTCGGTAAACAACTGTGCTTAGAGGCCCTCGATAAGTGAGCAGCAAAAGCTATTGTGATTTTTTTAAACCGACCTTAAAACGCCAAATTTGAAACTGTCAAGATTCCAAATCTAGAACTTCGATATAGCAGTAGTTTAAGACGGTATCTCCCAATCTCTATATCCTGGGTTTATTCCCGGTGACTGCCAAATATATCAAAGAGTTTTCAAGACTTATATACATTAAGACCGGCTGACGTTGAAGAAGAGACCCCAACGCGAGAGAACCCACGTACTAAAATAATAATAATAATAAAAAATCTTTATTGCACACAAATACAAGACAAACAATAGACAATAACAATTATAATACAGGATGCCCACTATACAAACCACAAACAACAAAAACAGCAATAAAAAAGAATAAAAAGCATGCCAACGCGCAGTAAGCCAATCTGGTGAGATAGGCTCATGTCCTTATAGTGGGACAATCCTAACTGTCATGTATGTGACTAAAAGTCCGAATCTACAACAGTAAATGCTGAACACAGCGGTCCGCCATATTTGCACAAATAAACAACACAAATCTTTGATGCTACCAGACGGTGCTACTTTACTCGCACAAGTTATGACTTTTACCACCACTGAGTTGGCAGGCATGTTTCAAATTGACACATTGTGACATCTGTCAACCCATTTCAAAATCAGATTTTATTTTTGGCTACTCAAAATTATTTATAATATTTATGATTTGTTGATAGAGTAACTGAAATTTTGATTTTATTGGTAAAAATTAAATGTGAATATTATCAACATCCCTGTCTTTTATTTTATATTTAATTGACAAATTTTGTTTGAAATAGCGTTGAAATAAACCTGCATTGAATTTTGTGTTTTATTTTATTGTCGTGTGTCAACGAGTATTGTCCGTAGCAGACTGCTTGGATTGCGATGTTGATATGTGTGAATTTTGATGACTTAGGATTTACTGAAAATTTTTGTAACACTAATATTTAACTTTGTATTAACAATTGAGCCTAGTTGCCACGGTTAATAAATGTATTATTATTATTTTAAGATTTGTATTATTGTGATAAACAATAATAATTTTAGAATTTAGATATATTGAAATGAGTCAAAAAGTTTTTAATACACGTAGACATAATAGCTGTAACTGGTAAGAAGTACTTACACATTCAACTAATGGAGGAAAATGAATGATCTAAGATGCCATTCTCTTATGAAACCTTAGATTCTCATGAAAATAATCGCAGGCAAATTCTAGTATTTGCATGAAACAATTATCTGATATAAAAATGTAATATCTCTCAGTACTATTCTATCTAATCAAAGGTCAATTACTTGTAAAGATAAATTATATCATTTTAAGGAATAATTTAATGTTTCAAAACTGTTAATTAATTTCTATAATGTTAAAAATACACTGTTTTGCTGTTTTAGTTTTAGCATCTTTTAGTGTACGAAGCCAAATATGTAAGTTATGTTGAATTTCCGTCTGACTGGGAAATACCGATGAGGTTCGCAAGCTTCACAAAACTTCTTTCATCACTTATTCATTTTCTTTCTTTTCACGTACGGTCGTGTTTGTGCATATTTCATTTTGCTGTGAGATTGAGCATGTAACCAGAAATTTTATCACCAAGTTTGTGTAAAGTTACCACCAACCCTGGGTGGACTTGGCAAATTTTTCTGCCAGAGATAAGTTCGATTATTAACAATATTTTGTTACTGGTTTAATTGATTATTGTTTGGTGCAATAAATATATATACATTTCTATACTTTTCGTTTTCTCCATATTTAACCATCGACGCAAACGAGGGATGTTTTAAGTTTAACATGAGTGTCTGTGCGTCGTATCTCCCATGCGAATGGACCAATGAACACTTCGTTGTCACAATAAAACAGAGGCTTGTCTTCTACCTCTTATCATCCACATTATTAACAATGGCCCTTGTTATTCGCAGTAAGAAATGTAGTCCTCGTAGATTTCCGAACTTACTTTGTGCAAGTATGTTCGGAAGTATTCAAAACTTTGGAGGTACAACATTTTCACTCTTTGAAACTCTCCAGCCTTACTCAAGAAATCAAGTAAGTAACCAAATTTTTGTTTTTGGTGCCAATAAAATATTGTATAACATTATGTACATTTTATTAAAATGTCTTGTAATCACAAAATACTAAGATATGTCCCAGGTCATTTCGAGCTCAAGAAATTAATGTCTCTTAAATTTCCACATTTCATTTGAAAATATTGAACTTTTTAAATATTAAGAAGAAATAAAGTAACAGAATTTCCGATTCAATTTGTTTATCAATGTGTTTATAATTGTTTCAGTGACACTTACAAAGGCCATCGTGTAGAAGGTTCAGCGCTATACAGCAACAGCTTTGTGGTATCCATTCAAGGAGTCGACGTTATGCGGGAACAAGGACTCCAAGAGCGATGGGTGTCCCCCAACGCGACCTCTGCCAGTGTGTCGGTGGAAGGCGTCATGAGGCTCAGCAACGTCAAGATGGGATTCGATGTAGATACCGAATTGAATGGTCAGAAAAGACGGTATACTGGGACGATGGAGTTCCCGATGTTGCATTTTAATTTTGTGGTGAGGATCTGTTTTGTGCATTGTGTTTATTTATTAGCTATTGTACCACCAATGCATTGGCGGTACATACAAGCGTTGGTACGTAAATTAATTTTTTTTGTAAAGAACTCTTTCAATCTACACATCTTCAGACCATACCGACTATGAAACAGCTAGGACTTTGGGTATTCAAAACAAATTCAAGCCAAGGCTTGCAGGGCTTGCAACCAGCCCCAGTACTGGATTCCATCGACTAGCAGCTAACATGTTTTATCATACATACCCACAATTTGTATTACAGTGTCCAAAACTCATAACACGTTGCTGCTGCGGTCCATCGTGCAGGGCAAGTTTAGTATCTACAACCTCATTATTATATGTATGTGTTGAGATTGTAGCTATTAACAAAACACAAGCAGAGTCGTTAGATTGCGAATGCCACGTGTAGCTGTGGTAGCTGGGTGGACTCAGTAAGCTCAACTTCAGATATCAAATTCAGAGCAAGCGCTTCTACAAATTTGGAATGATCTCAAAGTTCTAGCGAAACTTTAATTCCGAATTAGGGATATCAATTTTCATAGTACATTTACTTAGCCCGCAGGTAAATGCAATTAAGCTCATTTTAACCAAAATAATTTGACTTACAATCAACCTCTATAGCACGTCATAAAGTAGCATCATTTCTAACTTATTTTTGGTTAAACTCTCATGTCAATGTTTTCAATAAATATATTTTTTAAATTGTACAGTTTTTAATTTCAGGCAATTTTATAAACTTTGCAATTTGATATTAAACTGATAACTACTCCGTGACGTCACCATACAATTTTCTTTAAAAACTATTTAAAATCAAAAACTGCACAGAAATCAGACTTATTAAATTTTTTTTCAAAAGAATTTACTTTCAAAATGAGAATAATAATATATACCTCAAAATTCTTTAACAATCCGAATTCAAAGCATTGGAATAATTTGATCGTTAAATTATTTTAAAATACACGTGCTATATGTCAGACAACTCTTTCTATTACGTCTCAAACTTTCACCAAGTTTTATAATAAGCTTTAAACAAAAATAAATGATAAAGTTTTGAATGTTTAGTTCATTCATGTAGGCTAAGCAGGCACAAGACCTGTGACCCCAAGATTTCCTCACTGATATGTCATTATATTTATTTTATATATTTTTTAAAATATTCAAGCAAACAATGTAATATTTACATTTATTAGATCCTCAAAAATCTATTCACGGATGAGGTAACAACGACCGTGACCACCGTGGCGCAGGTGGCGCCATCTAGAATGTCAATGCTCCCGCAGGATAATATCACTGACATCTTGTCACTAGAAGTAAGTTAAATTTTGGTTTTTGTGAATCTTTGTCAAAATTTTGATAAAGATGTTGGCATCAAACTAGAAAAAATAAAACTTTTGTCGCTGCCTAGTTATAATTTTGCGATATTGTAAAATCTAATGGCGTTTTATGTTTCTGTGCCCGGCTTACTAGGGCTCGTCTTGTTTTTACACCAAACAATAGAAGTATAAGTTTGTAGTCCATCGTCTTCAATAGTTTATGCTCGCTATATGTCCCTCAACAACATTTTGATTTTATCGTTACCAATAAAAGTTTCTATATAGCTTTTAAACACGTTTTTACGCAACACATACAACCAACAAATAAGTAATTTAGGTATAGCATGTATAATCCAAATATTGTATGCATATCTTAAATAAAACCGGTGGTAAAAAAAGAGAAATAAAATACAGAAAATCGAGGATAAATATTATAGCAAGAGTACCAACAAACCGGCATTTAACCACCATCTTAAATTTTCCAAGTAATGCCTGGCCAAATCTGTAACGCGCGCTAAGACAAATGAAAAGCGACATTGTTTTAGAATATATGTATAGTGAGGAAATCCTTTTAGTAATAAATTCTGACAATTTTGGTGTCACATGTTTTATGAATGTGTACCTATTAAAAATATGCTTTTTATTTGACCATTGAACTAACAGATAATAATACCAAGTATAGATAGTACAAGTACGCTGTATACATTTCAGCTAAACCCTGTGTTTTTTAATGTAATGCGTCAATAAATTAAAGATCGGCTTTTTAAAGGTTATCAAATTGTGCTAAATACAGTTGATGCGAGAGTATAGTGATAGAATGTAACGTCAAATAATTATTTTAATATTTTCAGACACGATGTTGAGTTTGATTTATTGTAATTGCAAAAAATACTTGTGTCTTATAATAATAGTCTTGTGTGCTCTTTCAAACTACCAACTCTACTGAAACCTAAACTGCGCTTTTTTATACGACTCTTAATTATGCATATTTTTACCCGAAAGTTTAAACTATGTCGACATTTTTCTGTACTTTTTCCAGTTCGTACGAACCAGCTTCAACACGCGTGTCCAGGCGTGGGGACCTGAAGTTTTCCAGCCTATCGCTCGAGAAGTAGTCGAAAGAATTCCTTTTCCAAGAATATGCTATAATTGTCCAATATCGCCAAATTAGAATGAGCCTAAATATATTGTCGTTATTAAATTTTATGTGTTTGTAATTGGTTAATGAGTACACGATTCTTCTGTGGTAAGTGACATCCATGGTCACTGACACCATTAGCGATATGTTTAATCGATTAATGATATTAAATTTATATATGAAGTATAGTAAATAAATAAATATTATATGAAGTATTTAAATAAATGGCAATAAACATCAACATAAATAAAAATGATTACGCTCACTTTTTCTCACATCTTTCATATGAAATGAAATGAAATTTATTACCAATATATTTTTAATTATCTCTTAATATTGCTCATATCTGTATTAATATTATCACTTAATATTTTTTCTTAATGTATATGTCTGCATCGAGGTTAATTCTGTATAATGTAACTGCATATTTGCCTTCTGTCATATTTTAATTAATTCACCTGTATTTAGTATAAGGGCTGTGGATTTTGTGATAAATAAATAAATAAAAAATATCGCACTTGTTTCTGTAATTTATTTAGCTGGTACTGTCTTTTGACCGCAAAAATACGTGAATGTGGTTATTTTTTAAATAACGCGTTTGGAAGCGCTCGAACTGAGCTCTTTTCTTTCATTGAAAAGTGCAGCAAACATAAAAATAATTTTGAAGGATGCCTATTTTTGGTGATAAATGAAAGCAAATGGCTATTTTTCTTATTTTCATACCCGGCAAACAGAATGAAGACATGAAGAATTGTACATAGTCTAATATATGAATATTGCTTACCGCAAAAAGTAAACACTGGTTTATTTTTAAACAATTTCCAATATCCAAATGTCGCAAGCGATTTCGTTCAGCTAAGCGGCTCGCCGTCATGTTGAATAGTTAATTTTAAGCAAAAAATATGCGTTTAATAGTAATTTTACTATCTTACAATTTTGTTGATATTCTGTGACTACAAATACAGCATACAACGTTCAACCATTCAGCTAGCTGTTGTGTTGAATGTCCAATTCAACCATCCGCTAGTGACACATTCACAGGTAAGTACAAAAGGGAAACTATAAGTCAAGCCACAAGATTCTCGCTCCGATCGCCACGCGGTGCGGACGTGCAAGACCCAGCTCTCCGTTGATCGGTCCCTTCCCGCCATTCCGCGGCGCTCAGTTTACTGACGTCACAGTCTAGCGTGTTGGCTCCGTGCTACGGTTTCCTAAGTCTTTCTACTCCGTCTGAGTGCTTTCGAAGTGCGATTTTTCTTTGCGACTAAGCCTCTTAGTCTTCAAAGTGCTGTGCTAAGTTGTGTTGTGCTTGTGCTGAGTGCAGTGTTGTGCCCGGCGTAAGTAGTCTGGTTTCAGTGCAAAGGATACTTAACGGTGACAACGAATTTGTACTGAACCAGTCCTTTTTATTTTTATTTATTTCTCTTCTCTATTTTATTTATTTTTCTCCTATTTTCATATTTATTTCTATCATATCTGTGTGTTTTCGGGTGTATTTGTCCTTTCTGTCGGTAAAGGTTGACCCTAACGCGGTCAACTCTTTACCTGCGCACCCTTTTTTAGGTTTCTAGGTAGCGGCCTTCGGCGTACTATTGTTAGTTTTAATTTATTCTCCTCAGCCCCCCTACCGCTGGTAGGGAGGTTTGCCGCTAGGGTTCGCTAGATTTTTATTAAGGAATTCTAGGCATTTGTTATATAAATAGGCGCTAGGTTTGCTAGGGAACCTAGGCATACATTATATATTTATATATTTCATATTATCCCAAGCCCTCCAATGGACCTTGTTAACGCTCTTAGGTCATTCGCCCAGGTGCTCGCCGCGTCCGGCGTCAGCATACCCGATGACATACTAACGCAGGCCTTACAGGCATCTATCGCGTCCCCGGCCCCTCAGGCCTCAACCCCGGCCCCTCAGGCCTCCAACGTCGAGACCCCTCAGGTCTTAAGCTCTCCCGCGTCTCCCGCCTCGTCCGAGATGGACTGCGAATCGGTCGCATCCTCTCACGCGTCGCGTCGTAAGCGTACCGCTCCCGGGAGCGACTCCGAACCCGCGTCTGATACGTCGTCAGATGCCGTCACCTTAACCGGCTCTCCTGAGCCCGCGTTTCAACTCGTCGCCAAGCGCTCCAAGAAGCGCTCTGAGAAAGCTTCGGTATCTTCAATACCCGAGCCCTCCCCGGTGTCTTCAACACCAGCCCCCGCGCCGTTAAAATCGCTCGTAGTAACCGCGTCTCCGTCGGTCACATCAAAGCCAGCTACGCGCTGCGCTCCCGTCCCGCCGAAACCTCAGCTCCCTCCGCCCGTCTTCCTGCGTGAAAAAGCGCGCTGGACCGCGGTTTCAAACTTGTGCAAAGTGCACAAAATTAATTACCTAAAAGCCGCCAACGCTGGCGATACAATCAAGATTCAAGTAGCGACCGTCGACGACTTCCGCGCGTTTACCAGGTTACTCGGATTAAACCAAATCGCGTATCAGACCTACGCCCTCCCGGAGGAGCGTAAGATCCGCGCTGTACTACGGGGCGTCCCGTTCGAACTCAGTAACGAAGACATCCTCGATGACCTTAAGTCTCAGGGTTTCCCGGTCACAGCAGTGCACAAGATGCACTCCAACCGCGGTAGGCGTTTTCCCTTAGCGTTGGTAATCTTGTCGAATACTCCCAACTCGAAGGAGATCTTTAGAGAGGCTCGCACAATTTGCGGACTCTCAAATATCTCTGTTGAGCGTCCCAACCCCCGCGGTCACCCTGGGCAGTGCCACCGCTGCCAGCTCTACGGCCACGCAGCGGCTAACTGCTCAGCTCCCCCCAGGTGCGTTAAGTGCCTGGATCCACATTTCACAAAGGAGTGCACTCGCACTCCCGAATCCACTTCCCCCCCTGCCTGTGTGCTGTGCGGCCAGTCTGGTCACACAGCTAACTACAGGGGCTGCCCGCGTGCTCCGCGTTCCACCGCCAAGAGGGTCGCACCTAAACCGGCGCCGCCGCTCACTCACGCTAACTTCCCGCCGCTGCGCAACCGGGGTCCCCCGGAAGCAAAGCCCGTTCAGCCGACGCCTACTCCGACTCTGTCTTGGAGGCAGCGTCCGGCCGTTCCGCCTGCACCTTCCCGACCCATCCCAGCTCCCGTAGCTTCCGTAGGGCCGCGTCCTTCTCCGTCATCCGCACCTCAGTCGTCGTTGGGTGAGGACATGAAGACCGTGTTCGACGTTATCCAAAACGTCGATATTAACAAAATTTCCGTGCTCGCACGCAAACTGCGAGCCGCCCGCTCTCCTCAAGAGCGTTTATTTGCTTTAGCCGAGCATCACTCGCTCCTAAGTTCGTTGTAAATTCTTTTATATTTGTATAAATTCGTATATAATAAATTATAATGTCTAGACCCGCGAATCCCGCGTCCTGTCGTATCAAACCCAAGGGCTTATCCCTAATATCTTTTAACGCTCGTAGCCTGAACACCAACCTTCCCGAGATTAAACTGTTCCTTCAGAACAAAGAACCTGACTTATTCCTTCTCCAGGAGACATGGCTTACTCCAAACCGCTCCAGGGGATTCGCTATACCGAAGTACGCGTTTATTCGTAACGATAGGCCCAACTCCGACGGTTTTGGCGGCACCGCTATATATTTCAAAAGAGGCTTCCACTGCTGTCCTCTCCCTACTCCTCCTCTCCTCAACATGGAAGCCACTGTGTGTAGATTGGCTATGACTGGTCATCCGACCATCATCATAGCTTCAATCTCGGCCATTCAGTCATTATGTTCGGAGACTTTAACTCCAAACATACTGACTGGACGTGCCTATCGACTAACACCAGCGGTATCGCTCTCCTCGACATCACTAACTCCCTTGACCTAGACGTCATATCCCCCATCACTCCCACTCACTATCCCAACAACCCGTCCTACTCTCCTGACATCCTCGACTTTGCAATTATCAAGCGAATCAATCTTGATCTAAGGTCTATCGAACCGCTCGATGACCTAGGCTCCGACCATCGCCCCGTTTCCCTCGTGCTAGGACCGCCGAACGATAACGCCTCATCTCCTAAGACCTTTACCAACTGGAAAGGTTTTAAAAATACGTTAGTTTCAGCCTTAGAGGCTCCGAACTCTCCACTCGCGATCTCTCCCGAACAATTAAATAGCCCGGATAAAATCGATTCATTAGTAAATTCTCTCACTGATGCTATCAACTCAGCCATCAGTGACAACGAAAAGGTTGCTAAGCAAGGCAAACCCACGCTTCCCTTAGCCGTTAGCAATCTTATTAAAGCTAAAAACGCGGCTCTCCGGAGAGCCAAGAAATATCCCACGCCCGCCTATAGAACAGCTGCGAATCAGCTTCAACGTAAAGTTAGGTCTTGCCTCGCGGAACTCCGAGACGCTCAGATGAACGATCTCATGGCGAATATCTCTCCGTCCCACCAAGCGTACTATAGCATGGCCCGAGCCTTACGCGTAGACACCGTTTCTCACGTTCCTCCTCTCACTCGTCCCGACGGCACTACTGCCTTCGAAGTCGAAGAGAAAGCCGAATGCTTCGCCGACAGCATTGCCGCACAATGCTCGCCCAGCACGCAACCTGCTGATCCCTCACACATCCAGGCGGTGGAGGACGAAGTCCTTCGCAGAGACTCTCTCCCCATCACCGCCGACCCTGTCACAGTTTCTAATGATGAAATCTTGCTTCTCATTAGAAATCAAAAGTCCAAAAAGGCTCCGGGTGCGGATGGAATTTCCAACCACGCACTTAAGCACCTACCTCAAGAGATGCTTACCTTATTAGCTATCATTTTCAATGCCTGCTTCGACCGTAGCTACTTTCCAAAAGCTTGGAAAGAAGCGACAGTCATAGGCATTCCCAAGCCGGGCAAACCTCTGAACGTCCCGGCTAATCACAGACCCATCAGCCTCCTCAAGGCAATGTCTAAACTTCTCGAGAGAGTCATACTCTCTCGAATGCGGAACCATCTGTTTCCAACGGATGGCGATCCTCTCATTATTCCCCATCAGTTCGGCTTTCGCGCTAAACACTCCTGCCCTCAGCAAGTCCACCGAATCGTCGAGTATATACTTGACGGTTTCTATCCGCGTCGTTATAAATCAGTCGCGGTTTTCTTTGACGTAGCCAAGGCTTTCGATAAAGTCTGGCACAGCGGTCTCGTTTATAAACTCTACAAGATAGGCTTACCGGATCGCCTAGTCAGGTTAATAGCGTCGTTTCTCAAAGACCGTACGTTTCGATTTAAACACGAAGGCACGCTTTCTGCACCTCGTCCCATAAAGGCTGGAGTCCCTCAAGGCTCAGTCCTCGCCCCTCTGCTGTACACCGTGTACACCAACGACATTCCCATCCCGCCGAAAGGCGTCGAACTCGCCCTCTTCGCTGACGACACCGCACTCTATACCAAAGGCCACGGTGTTCGGCGCCTTGTAACCAGACTCCAAAAGGCCGTAAACGCCCTTGGTGTATGGTTTCAAAAATGGCGCATCGATGTGAACCCTGAAAAGAGTTCTGCGATGCGCTTCGACCACAAACGCCGTCGTCCCGATGGCGATCCCCACGTTCGAATGTTAGGCATTCCCATCCCCTGGAAGCGCAGTACTAAATACTTAGGCGTCACATTAGATCCGACGCTTTCTTTCAAGCCACACGTCGAAAGAGTTTCGAAACTCGCTCGTCACTATTTAGTCCGCCTAAATAGCATGTTAGGTAAGTAGTGTATATATGGGGGTTCTGTATATTATCTATTCATTCATACCATCTATTCAATCTGTTCATCTAAATCATTCAGTGTTCATTCATTCACCAGTACTATGACCTATTCAAACATTACATAATACCATCTAATGAATCATTTAATCTAGTCAATAACTTTCGAATTTTCATGATTCAGTCTATTCATCCAGTCCATTTAACAGTGTAAAGATCTATTGAACCCGTTCATGTACGGTCGCTTTCATATTGTATCTAGAGATCTATCCGTTGAAAACCACCAATATTGATTCATATTTTTATTTGAACTTTGCAACGATTACCAAATAACGAATCGTCATTGGTGGTTTTCAACGGATAGATCTCTAGATACAATATTGAAAGCGAGCGCTAGTCAATAACTTTTTTTACTTCCAAACTTTGTAATGAGAACAGTTTTACTAGCAGCATTATTTTTATAATAATTTTAGTCTTATTCTACGAGAGGTAAACATTCGGTTGAAAATAAAACATGATTCGGTTAACATATAATTTTATTATCAGAACACCACTTATTTAAACAGATTACATTTTTTAAACCACAAATATTCTTATGATAGATACATCTATAGACATCATTACATTTGCTGTAAAGCTCATACAGGGTATAAAAATTTGGACACTTAAAATTTTCTAAGTTTATCACATTCACATTATAATCAACAAACATTTCCTTAATCCATTTTGCTTTTTCTTCACCTTTTACATAAATACAATTGTTTTCAAGTAGAGGTGAAATTAAAGGCTTATATTTTGAAAAACAAATAAATCCTTCTTTCCAATAAATATTTCTATTTCTCTCGATCCACCCAACCTGCCTCATTTCCTTTATAGTTAAATTATAGAAAGCGAATGGTGGTCTTATTAAAAAACTTTGTATTCCTTTATCATCCAGAATAGCTATTTCTTTAAGTATGAACTGATTTAATTCGGTTTTAAAACCTTGAACATCAACTATTAACTTCATGATATCTTGCGAACAATACTGCTGAGAGGTTTATATTCTATAATGCGATCGTTGATGATAAGACAAAAGGCACTCGTTTTGTCAGGAAAATCTTTATTGCTCTCTATTTCTAGTCTTACATCAACTGGGCCAGTTTTTAATGTTTCATTTTGCCTTGAACAGTCAATTACAAACAAAGGTGCCTTTTCTTTAAAATCAATAATATTAAGCAACGGGTCAACTGAAGCGTTGTAATAAGACTGACGGAATTTGATGTACATTTCATATAATATATGATATTTATCATTATCAAAATCAAGTTTTAGTGCATCATACGGATATGTTTGTGAATTTAGATATAATGAAACGTTAGTTAAGTTACAATGATTAAACAAAGAACAATTTCTATTCTTTAAATTTTGGTCGACTGTTTGAAGACCGAATATTACAAATCTAGGTTTCTCGAGTTGGGAGGTAGTCTTGATTGACCACGAATGCTTCTTTGTTTTAGGTAAAAGTGGATATTCATATGTATCCCAATTTCGAAATGCCATTTGTATTGGCTTATCTTTTTCTAACTGTTTCAAGAGTAGTAATCTTTCTCGATCAGATACTTTAATATGTGGTACACGCCATTGAATTCTCTCAATATTTACTAACACATGATCATTATTATTATCAAGTATAAGAGCATCAACATTAGATTTACATCTCGTTAGAATTAATTCATGTTTACAGTTTAATACGATTTTGTTATAGTCTTCAGCAAATCCTAATAGTTTACTAAGCGGCAATATAACATTAAAAAAACCATTTACAGATTTTGTTCCTTTCAAGTTCCATCCCCACAGAGCAGCCTGTTTACTTTCTCCCTCATTCATCGAGATGTAAGATTTGATTGTAGAAGTAATACCAACATGTCTAATACGATCGATTTCTACTCCATTTATCTCATACCTTATATCATGAAAAAGAAACGGTATAGGGTTATTGTTAAATTGAAACCCTTTTTTCGTAAGTTTTCCTGTGGTATCCTTCGTATATACTTCTATACATCCTTCAATGTAAATGGAACTGCTCGCAGGTAGTAAATAAATGTCTTGTTGATTAATCGGTATTCGTATTTCATCGTTTTCTTTGAAGCTATTAGTGTATGGAGTATAGGAATGAACTTCATAACTCTCAATAGAATTGTCAAAATGCGGCGCTTCATTAATTTGTAACATACTCATAGTGAAAATCCCAACTTTCTTAAAAATTCTTTATTAATCTCACTGAGAGCTGGTACAACGCGTGTGTGTTTACCGGAGTCGTGAATTGAACTATAACTTTTTGTTGGCTTACTCCCAATTTTCTTACTTTTTTTAATATTGAAATCAATCATATTTGATTACAATTTATATTGGTAGCACAAATAAATGCTGCTTGTCCATTCGAAGTATTAACTGATACTGATCGTTTAACGATTCAATCATACAATTTATTTCATATTAAAGCATACAGTTTTCAAGATATTTAAGACATAGATGACCACAGTTATATGGATGACTACCCTGATAATTGATATAGTTATACTGAATGTCACCCCCTACATATTTAATAAATTCTTTTGGTGGTTTTAGATCACCATAACTTTTTAACATAAGCTACCCAATGTGTACCTTGATTTTCAGAGCTATCCAAATTAATTATACCACATTCGATTTTGTGAGGGTGTTTAGGTAGTTGATCTCTCATGAAGACCCCTCGAAAATATGGGATAGTTTTTGAATACCTCATTATATCAATATTGGTAAGAGGACGATCAGGTAGCTGTTTATTCAGTTTTTTGATGAAGTATAAATACCTAAACCACTCTTGTACGGTTTGAGCTGTAATCCTCCTCCTAAATGCACTGGCTCAAAACTTTGATTGAGTCTTTTCATCTCATTCCATGTTTTCTGTGCAGTTTGAAACGTTTTTACCATTCGCGCTATAGCAGATGTTTTTTTAACAAGAGCACCAGCAGCAGTTAATCCAGTAATGATTGGTATCAGTGGTAAGAATCCTCCGGTCTTTGGTAATGGTATCACGCGCGGAATTTTTACCTCTGAATCAGAAACAAGATCTTTAATGGCAGCAAACGCTAAATCTATGGCTAGTTTTTTACATTTTGGTTTTGCTTGACGAATATTTCTTTTTGCATAGGCAACAACATTTTTAAAACTTTTTTTAAGCCCCGATCCATTTGAAAGTTTCATCAACATTGCTTTATTAACAATATTTGCTGCAAGCTTTTCTCCTACACTCGCTTGAGATGATGATGATGTTCTTTTCTTTGCCATTTTCATTAAGATCTTATCTGCTGCGTGTCTGGCTTGTAAGTTTTTTGTTTTCATATATGCAATATCGTGTTGTTTACAATACTCATCAAGTTCATTAATTCCTTTGTCACCTCTGATAAGTCGCTCACGTAATCTTGTTCCTGGTCCACAATAGTTATAGCCTGGGAGATGTAACTCGAACGGTAGATGCTTTATAATACTATTCACAAGACCTTTTCCTTTCATAGGTAAACGAAGAATGGTAAAATTTCAAATGTAATTTATAATATATTGGTTTTGCTTATCCAACTATTGTCCTGAGATGACAATCCTAACCATTTAACATACATTTTATTCCCCTTTTTCTTAAGAACTTTTTCTACTAAATACACGTCAGGATTTTTGGTTTTCTGAAGCTCTTGCGCATAAAATGTTCCTTGAATTTTATTTTTTCTTGAGTCTTCTAGCAAATAAGTTGCTGGATTGGTATTCTGAACCACGATTATTTTAAATAACTCAGTCGACCAATTTGGAGTGTAGCCTTTCTCAAAATTTGCTTTATGCTTACTTATTCGCACTACATCGCCGACAACAAAAGTACATTTTCTTTTAACTTTTGGTTTATTTAGTATGTTGTATCTTTGCATCACAATGTGTTTCGTATGTTTATTTACTTTAACCGGACACATCTGAATAGTCGTATGCTTGGTATGATTGTAATTATTCACAACTTCGTCTAAAGTTCCATCAATCCATTTAAAGTTTCCCTTCAAACTAAACTTTTTGTAAAGTTTGTTTTTTATAGTACGTATTACTCGTTCCACTATCGAAGCCTTTTTAATAGAATATGTTGAATAATGATTTATTGAATGCATCTGCATAATTTTCTTAAAACTTTCATTATAAAATTCCTTACCCCAATCTGTCTGCAAATTCAAAGGGACTCTGCCATCACATAAAATTGATTGAAAAGCTTTTGTAACCGAATCTTTAGTTTTATTTTTTAATGGTTGGACCCAAACATATTTAGAAAAACAATCAATCACAATAAGTATAAAATTAAAATTAAAATTTATACTCGATATCTTTTGCATATCTATTAAATCAGCTTGCCATAGATCATCTATATCTTTGAGTAGAACACATCTGCGAGGAAAATTTACTCTTGCATTTTTATGTATTTCGGTCACCACATCTTCTTTACTCATTTTTAGCTTGTTTCATCATTCACAGCTATTTGACAACTAAACAACTTTTAATATCACTATGCTTTTTATGATTTTATTATATTTGCTTCTTGCAGTTCTTCTATGATTGATATTATTTCATTATCTTGATTAGTATTTCCAGCTTGTTTGGAAGCAATAAGAAGTTTCAATCTTTCAACTAGCTCATTAGGATCATCCCAATAGATGAAATCAGTATTTTTTCTATATCTTTTCAAAACATTTATGTTGCCACCAACTTTTTTAGTACTCTCAACTTCCGAGGCTATGAACATAGGTTTAATAATTTGTTTATATTTTTCACCTTTGTCTCCTTTTAACTGACCTTTATGATCATAGTCACGCTTATGAGCATTCGTTTTTATCAAAATGTTTTTATAAGTGTTTCTATCATTTTCAGTAACTAGTTCTAGATTCGGTTTTTTATGTAATAATACTTCTTTTAGTCCTTGAGTCAATTGATATTCATCGTTATCAATCTTGATTCTACATAGTTCCATGTCACCATCGACTGAAGCAATTATCTTAACCGGAAAATTACCCATCATTAACTGATCACCTACTTTCCGAACTCCGAATGGAATATTTATATCGTAGAGACTATTAAGATATTTTTTTGTAACAGATATGTCTTTCTTATTGATATTATCTGCATCACTATAGTATTCTGAGCCCGAAGCAAATTTCTCTGAGTGTAAATCATCATCCAATGATTGTTCATGTACTCTATATGGTGTAGAGGTTATTGCATCATCTAATTTGACAGGCACTCGTATAGCGCTCACATTAAAATCACAGTTCATATTACTTTGATTTGATTCTATCATTTGTGATAAAGGTTTGGTAACTGGCTTAAATATTTTATTGAGTTCATAGTTGTTTTTATCTTCAATATCTTTTAACTGTTTAAGTTTATTTTTAATGATGTCTGATGACATGATTATTTGTTCTTTAATATTGAGACTCATTTTTGTCTTGCCTCTATCACTTATTTATCACAAATGATAACATTCTATTTTAGGATAAGTATATAAAGGTGTCAAGATTTTTTCTATAACGACCTTTATTTAATTCTGATTCTTTATTTAAAGTTAAAAAATTATGCCTTTCTCGCCAAACATTTTGACAGATTTCTCTAAATTCATTCCATGACATATCCGAATTGACGTGCTCATTGTATACATGTTTCAAGTTGACTTCATCTTGTTTGAAGAGTAATAACAAATTTGCATTATCACGAATCAGCTGTTTTGGAACTTTTGAATATGTTTGTGAGAGATAAAAGCAATCGACTTGACTATGTCTTCCCATGGCAAAATAATTACGAATGTTAGTCTGATTTTCACAAACCACATCATCAAAAATTATAATTGTGTTTGGTAACACATTATTCGGATGTGTAACTTCGCTGTCATCACGCAACACATTGTATTTTACTTCAGAAACCTTTGAAAGCACTTCTTTAAGATAACAATATTTACTTTGAAATGGAGTCTTTGTATATAAATACAAATTTTTGAATTTTAGCCCGTTTTTATGTAATAGCAAAGTAATCATCACATTAGTTTTACCACAGTTAGATGGCCCGCAAATTAAACACCGTATACTATTTGGTAACAATTCACTATGTCTTATGGGCTGTGATCTCTCTTCAATACCAATAAGATTGATGTCCAAGCTTAGCGGGTGCTTTTTAAGCTTCATTATTAACAAATGAACATCATTGCTACTTGATTGTCATTTTATAGTATTGTATCAGTTATAATCTAATAGGAATAAAATAAAACAGAAATTGGAAAGTCATATAATTTTTTATTAACATATTACATATATAATTTCTTATATCTATTTAATAGCTACATGTAAGCATAGTGTCCCCAAGCTACAGTATCAATTTGATTTGGTAATATTTGACGTTTATCATCATTTCTATTTAATACTAACTTATCTACTTCTTGGGAATACAAATTATGTTTTAAAGACTTAATCATATTCATCTTAGATCGTAAATCTTTGTCATAAAATAAACAATCTGAATAATGTTTATGATTCAAAGATTTCGTTACAGACTTAGATACACCTTTAGCCTTTTTAATCTCCTCACTAGTACTCTTTATGAAGTAAAGTTTGGCTCTTAATCCTACAAACTCAGTTATTAATTGACCTCCCATTTCATCCTTGAATAAACCAGGTATTTTGTTGTTGACTCTTGGGATTTTATATGGATTATTTTTTTCAAAATTACTGGTATCAAACTCTTGAATGTCATGTTTTATGTCTTCATACACATCATCTGTTTTAACTAAATATAGCAGACTATCTGTATCAGTATAACAAAGTTTCACATTTTCTCCATACTTTTGTTTAATAAAATTATAATGGAATTGATACATATGTAATTTTGCATATTCTAAGACTGTAAATCCTACATATATTGGTTTATCTAGAGTTATTTTATCTAAACTTAACTGAATAGCAAGAAAATTTTCTGAGAATATTGACATAGATTTAAAATTCGGTTTAGCAATTAGTTTTCGAGCACCGACACATTTATTTGTTAAATTATTATTATCCTCCCAGTGAGATACCAGTTTAACATTAACTTGTTTTCGCTTGTTCTCTATAGTTTTTCCAAAGACTGAATTATTTAACAATTTGAAAAAATCCTTTTCAAATTCAGATTTTGAGGCTTGACGCAAACTTGTATTCAATTCTATATATTTCTTTAGAAAATATTCTTGTCTAAAGGTTATTACGCGATGAATCTTTTTTAATCGTAATCCTTGTTTTAAACATTCTTTTAAATAAGTATAATGAATAACGTAAAAAGTTTTATCTTTAAGAGTTGCAACTAATTTTGGTGATTTACTACCTGGTGGAATGAGTTTCTCAACAGCAAAGGGTAAGTCACAATGTGCATCATGTAAGTGATAAGGATACTCTAAATCTACTTCTAGGATAAATCCGAAATCACTGTCATCTGAAATAGTCTCAATATTTAGACATCTAATTTCTTCAGACGATAAAAATCTAAAATCTGATATCGGAATTTTTTTCATCATAGCAAATCCATATAGGTTGTTAGAATCAAGATATATAAGAAAGCTTGATGGTTTTGAACAATCAAAATTTGGTAAGTATTTATTATTCGCTTGAGCATGTCTCAATGTACATTGTGCCAAACCTCCTCGAACTCCTTTTTCTAACATTTGATAAATTTCAAGATCATGTACCAACTCTAATCGAACATCGGTATAAAATAGCATTGCATCCCAACTGAGCCCCGGTGCGGTTACATAATAGGCTGGGTCAAGCTTATAGTGCTGTAAGCTCATAGTTCTAAAGTTCTCGAATACATCAGTCAATAACAAAACGTCACATTTCAAATATAAATCAGTGTATTCACCCATGTCGCTTATACCAAATTGTTTCCAAACATTTTGCGCATGTGTATATTCACTATCAGATATATGCTGTTTAGTTAAACTATTATAAAAGTTATGTTTCGGTGGTAAACATTTTTCCTCATATTTAGAGAAACTATTCATGTAGTCATAAGGATAAATGCCTTTCTTTCTCATCAATACAAATTGACTGGGAATAGTAAAAAAATTTGAGGTGTGTATAAAATTATCATCATTTAAGCTTTTACTTAATTTATCTAGACTTGCACTTAAAAATTGAAATGAATCAATAAATTTCACATTCACACAAGATTTGTTCTCATTTATTGTGAATGATTTCGTGATCGTTATGTAATTTTCTTTAGTCTTTGGTATAACATTAATTGAACCATCATATTTCGATAGTTCCATTATGAATAAATGTAAATCATAGCCAGATAAATTATGAAATACAACTGGTACAAATGGACATATTTTATAATTGAGGTTGCAATATGAATGAGCTGCGCCTCTATACTCGCCGGTCATGTGATCATGATCACGTACTTTATCACCAAACAATAAATGTTTACAAATATGACAGTGAACGCTTGAATCATATTCATTTTGCTGTGTTTTACTTAATTGTGTCATTGGTTTAGCAAACGAAATTAAATCATTAATATACTTCACATCTTCCATCAAATGTTTAATAAATTCTTTAGGTGCATCTAAGCCTCGATAGGAAACCAATTTGTTTAATGAGTTGTCAAATGTACAACAAACATAATAAGCAAAGCATGAAGGTTTGTGAATCTTAAATTTTATAGTGGTCGTGCTCTGCGAATCGTCTGAATAGTTTTCTAATAAACTCTCAAAATCAGCGTATATGATAAAAGGAACCTTTTGTTGTCTCTCGAAGTGTTTAAACATTAAATGAGTATTAGGCTTTGGTATTAATTCTAAAACTTTGGAACAATAATGATTTCCATATTTTTTTTGCTACTGAAACATTGTAAACATGATTCACACAAATAAACATTACCTTTATGCTTTGTTATTTGTCTTCGCACTAACTTAACCAAATTTTTTATTAAACAGTAGTGACCTTTTTCATAATTTTCGATAAATAGTAAATTAAAATGATTAATTCTTTTTTCAGCTGTTAAATACAAAGGTCCAGTTACATATTTATTTTTTTTGTCTAAACCAAAAACATTTATGCTTATATTCAAGTTATTCTTTTCAAAGATCTTTATATCTCGATATGATGGAGGAAATTTCATGTCAGTTATATTAAACACATTTGAATAATGAGGATAGGAGCTGCATTTATTCGGGTTATCAACACATGGATAAAGCCCAGCTAAAATACTCCAAAGGAAACAAAACTCATCATCATTTTTAACATTCATACAGCTTTTAGTATTAGATACGCGAGGTGGTAGTTTTATATATGTACCTCCTCGCAAAGCACAATACTTATTTAAATTGATTTCTAAATGACTGAGTGATAAAAATGTCCAACCGGACGTAGAGTGTTCAAATTCAGTAAGTTTTCTTTTGATTGTATCAATAGTTTTTATTCTAAATATATCTTTCAATTCATTAATATCAGTTATAATTTCATATTTGGTATTAAATGATTTCAATTGCTTTTCTAGAGTCTTTGGTAATAAATAAAATGCATATAATTCAAATTGTATCTTAAGACATCTGTGTTTTTTTAAATTCATTTCTATAAGTCTATAAATATCAGTTTCATAGTCATATAAAAAATTCTCTGGTATACAATAATTTTTATTTTCAGCTTTCAAACGATAACTTATTACACGATTATTAAATGCTGTATTAATTATATAAATATTGTCAAACTCGCTCATAATCAAAGAATTCAATTTATGTAATTCAGTTTTCAAATGATACTGATATTTATTTCTCATTATTCTTATATCACAATTATCACATTTAACTATTTCATTTTTATTGAGAGGATCTCGGGTAGGGTCTATGCTGATAACTGTAAAGAAAAAAACATTTGCTAAATATAAAAGGTATATTAAATATCAACACATTATAATAATAATATAATATTAAGGAAAATATTATTTACTTTCGCACACCGAGTTAAAGTTACTTAGTCTAGCACACTACATTGATATAAACGTGTTTAGACATCTTGTTACTGCATGCTAAAATTTGAAGTAAAAATGTTAGGTGTGCCTCGGAATTCCTTCCTGGCCACCAGTACTAGATTGGCAAGATGTTGCCAAAGATCGGTGTCCATGTCCGTCCTAATCTTTAGGCTGGAAACCGAGTGACGCCATCTATTAATAGGCATCACATGCTCGATGTCCGCGGACCTATACACTTTTACCTCAATGTAATGGCTGCCTTTCTTGTCTGGTAAAACCTGCTTCGACAGGCCGCTTGCCACTCTGTTTATGAATATCGATTGCAAAGGTGGCAGTGTTGGAGTTGGAGTTGGTGATGGCTCAGAGTCATCCTCACCCTCACTATCCGTCCCGAAGAGATCGTGAGATGTGATTTTCACGGGTGTTATCGGTGCGATAGTTGATGATTTTTTCTTGGATCGATGAGGGGTCGGAGTGTGTTTTTTCGACACCCCTTCGTCTCCAGACACCGTCGTGTGTGATCTGTTAATAAATTGAGAAATGTTGTTAACATAATGTAAATACCTATGAGTTCTTTTACTCTAAATCAAATATTATAACATTCATGATTCAAAAATACCTATGAGTTCTTTAACTCTAAATCAAATATTATGACATTCATGATTCCAAGAATAAACCTGCAGATACAATAAAAACATGTAATACTCACTTTTTTTCATTTTTCTCTGCGTCGTTTCTTTCGTGGCTGTTTTCTTTCATCCTCTTTGACGCCCGGTGTTCCGCGCCCCGGGAACTCGGTGAATGTAATCTGTGAACAATTGAAAAGCTATAAATATTGACTCAACTACGTTGACGAGTTAATGAAAGAAATAAAAGTGAGGAAAAAAAATAGTTTTAATGTATCTTACCTCTTTGTAGTTTCTTTTTTCTTTTCAACCATTTTCACCTCGTCGTCTGAAGGAGGAAACACCTCATCAAAGAGCTGTGACATAGATCTAGACCTATAAAAAATTATGAACAAAAATTAAAAATATAAGTTTACTTAGGTGAATGAATATATAAATATATTTAAAATAAGAATACTTACATATTGACAGTTGAGAATTCTTCAGAGTTTGTAGTTTGATTGCCTGTATTGCTTTCGCTAATGAAAACCTGTACGGAATCATCTGATTTATATTGAAAGAAAAATTAAAGTGTGCGTAACATATCGACAAGAAACTTGCTTGTGCATAATAGCTGACTTTGTTAAAAATCCATTTTAAGAACACTAATAGATATCGGTAACATCTAATTAGGAAAATCATCTACACTAATATTATAAATAGGAACGTTTTGATTTTTTTGTTTGTTTGTAATAATAATGTATGTACTTAAACAATACTGAATCGATTTTAAAAATTCCTTCACCTGTCGAAAGCTAACAGCACGTGACATAGACCGATATTCACGCTGGTCCGCAGATTTAGATCGACGCTTTCGCGGATGAATCCACGGGCATAACTAGTAATTCACAGTCGTGAAATTATATCAATTTTTACTAATGGTTTTACAGTTTTTGCCATGGGGATTTGGTTGCACTAAATATGAATTTGAACATGCTTTGAAAAATAGTTTTTGAGTAGGTATCGATTAATTTATTATGAGGTATTCAAGTAAATCATAGTACCTAATAATTTACCTGCCTGTCTGTTTATTTTCATTCTTACTAACCGTGAGGTGTAATAAATGGAATAAGACCTAAGTGAAAGTAGACATCAATCAGGAATACTTTATTTCTGAAGTCGGTTAATAAATAAGAATAAAGAGTTTAGGTGTTTAATGAGGAAGTGCGAAGCAGACCACACAGCGCGCGACGTAGCCGTATAAGGATGTGTGAGCATTGTATTACAAAACTTATTCTTGCATTGACTAAATAATTTCATGTTCGATTATGAACTTTATAAACGATATATGTGAGGTATAAATAAAATATAATTATCAAGTAAATCCTCAAACAAAAACAGAATTTACGAGCGACTACACTTATTGTTCAATGATGTCCGTGAGTAATTAATCAATAATCTTAATATAATATTCTTAACTTAGTATCTATTCAATTTTAACCTTTTTTATCTTACTGTATATTTTTAATTTCAGGATAGCGAGAGTGATTTATTCAACTTCCTTCCTAACGATGTACGAGGCTCATCTATGGATATGCGTAATACTGGAACACTGAATCTTGTTGGCCCCAGCAGTAAAAAACAGAAAACGGACTTAACTACATTTTCTTATATAAAAAAACCTAAACGGGGTGTGAAAGTAATTAGAATTGAAATATACGATGCTGCTCAATTCCCTGATGTTGCCGGTTCAATTTGTACGTGTGATGCGGAATTATGTGTACAGCATGTCGTGAAAAATATTTTACTCGATGACATTTATAAATCAGTTAAAGAAATTGCGGAAAAAATTTCGTCCACTATATATATATAAACGAATCGTTGAAACTGTAACCTGTTTAAATAAGTTGTATTCTTATTAAAAAAAATATGTTAACTGAATCATGTTTTTAACTTTCAACCTCTATAAGTTAAGACTAAAATTATTTTTTAAATAATGATGATAGTAAACTGTTCTCGTTTAATAATATAATAATAATTTATTTATTCATATCCAGACATATACACATCACTAGAATTACAAACTTATAAAGTACATAGTTTTTTAAAAATAACATCCTAGTAAAATTAAGTAGTATTTAGGTGAATAGAGACTTCAATTCATCTGAAAATGAGATTCATAGCAGGTAGAAGGTATTTTATCACAACGAAGAGTAGATAATATATGAAATCTGAATTGGTAGATCGTAGCACCGTTGAACGCAGTCGAGTCGCTGTGTGAGCATGAAAATTCGAAAATTATTGGCTAGATTAAATGATTGATTAGATAGTATTATGTAATGTTTGAATAAGTCATAGTACTGGTGAATGTTTTAGATGAACAGATTGAATAGATGGTATGATGTTGTGATTAAATAGATGGTATGAATGAATAGATAATATACAGAACCCCCATATATACACTACTTAGGTAGAAAAAGTAAAATGTCCTTCAGAAACAAACGTACACTTTACAAGGTCTGCTTTAGACCCGTCATGACGTATGCCTCGCCAATCTTTGCCCACGCCAAACCCTCCCTCCTGCACAAACTGCAGGTAGTTCAAAACCTCTTTTGCCGCCGGGCCACAGGCGCACCGTGGTACGTGCGTAACGCGGACTTGCATAGAGATCTTGAACTGCCTACAGTACAACAATATCTCAAAACACTCTCTGAAGCGTTCTTCAAACGCTCCGAAACCCATCCCAATCCTCTAGTTCGTGATTCTGTCTCATATGCTGCTCCTGTGTTAGACTCGAAGTTCAAAGTCGCTAGGCCTAGAAATGCGCAAACGTACTCATCCACCAGACTGTCACGCGATCTCGAGGCCCTTCTGGCCGCAAATTCTAATTCTAACGTAAATTCTAATTCTAACGTAAATCCGAATTAATGCATATTTAATTTTTCAATTTTTAATGTTTTCATTATTTACTTTTCATTTTTAATGTTTTTATTTTACTTTTAATTTTTGAGCACCTTCAGTGCTATGTAATCCCAGCGGGTGACCCCTTCTGGGCCCCGCTAGCGCGGCCTCTTTCTCCAATTGGCCGTCGCTCCGATGAAGGCTGAGTGGCAAAAATGCACGAGCCGACAGGGGGTTTTTAGTGGGTATGGTCCTGGTAGGCGTCGGGACGAGTCCCACATAACTTTGGAATCGCGCCAGAGTATGCGTCAGGGCATTTTTATCCTCCTGCCCTTCCCGCGGAGGGGAACAAAAAAAAAAAAAAAACAAGCCACAAGGACATTCTCGCTCCGATCGCCACGCGGTGCGGACGTGCAAGACCCAGCTCTCCGTTGATCGGTCCCTTCCCGCCATTCCGTGGCGCTCAGTTTACTGACGTCACAGTCTAGCGTGTTGGCTCCGTGCTACGGTTTCCTAAGTCTTTCTACTCCGTCTGAGTGCTTTCGAAGTGCGATTTTTCTTTGCGACTAAGCCTCTTAGTCTTCAAAGTGCTGTGCTAAGTTGTGTTGTGCTTGTGCTGAGTGCAGTGTTGTGCCCGGCGTAAGTAGTTTGGTTTCAGTGCAAAGGATACTTAACGGTGACAACGAATTTGTACTGAACCAGTCCTTTTTATTTTTATTTATTTCTCTTCTCTATTTTATTTATTTTTCTCCTATTTTCATATTTATTTTTATCATATTTGTGTGTTTTCGTGTGTATCTGTCCTTTCTGTCGGTAAAGGTTGACCCTAACGCGGTCAACTCTTTACCTGCGTACCCTTTTTTTAGGTTTCTAGGTAGCGGCCTTCAGCATACTACGGTTAGTTTTAAGTTAGTCTCCCCAGCCCCCCTACCGCTGGTAGGGAGGTTTGCCGCTAGGGTTGCTAGGTTTTTATTTAGGAACTCTAGGCTTTTGTTATTTAAATAGGTGCTAGGTTTGCTAGGGGACCTAGGCATACTTTATATATTTATATATTACATATTCAAGCCCTCCAATGGACCTTGTAAGCGTTCTTAGGTCGTTCGCCCAGGCGCTCGCGGCGTCCGGTTGCCCCATCCCAGATGACGTACTAACGCAGGCCTTACAGGCTACTATCGCGTCCCCGGCCCCTCAGGCCTCAACCCCGGCCCCTCAGGCCTCAACCCCGGCCCCTCAGGCCTCCGACGTCCAGACCCCTCAGTCGTCGACGACTTCAGCGCGTTTACCAGGTTGCTCGGGTTAAATCAAATCGCGTACCACACCTACGCCCTCCCGGAGGAGCGTAAGATCCGCGCAGTACTACGGGGCGTCCCGTTCGAGCTCGCGAATGAAGAAATCCTCGAGGACCTTAAGTCCCAGGGTTTCCCGGCCGAAGCAGTGCACAAGATGCACTCTAACCGCGGTAGGCGCTTTCCGTTAGCTTTAGTTATCTTGTCGAATACTCCCAACTCAAGGGAGATCTTTAGAGAGGCTCGCACAATTTGCGGACTCTCAAATATCTCTGTTGAGCGTCCCAACCCCCGCGGTCACCCTGGGCAGTGCCACCGCTGCCAGCTCTACGGCCACGCAGCGGCTAACTGCTCAGCTCCCCCCAGGTGCGTTAAGTGCCTGGATCCACATTTCACAAAGGAGTGCACTCGCACTCCCGAATCCACTTCCCCCCCTGCCTGTGTGCTGTGCGGCCAGTCTGGTCACACAGCTAACTACAGGGGCTGCCCGCGTGCTCCGCGGTCCACCGCCAAGAGGGTCGCACCTAAACCGGCGCCGCCGCTCACTCACGCTAACTTCCCGCCGCTGCGCAACCGGGGTCCCCCGGAAGCAAAGCCCGTTCAGCCGACGCCTACTCCGGCTCTGTCTTGGAGGCAGCGTCCGGCCGTTCCGCCTGCACCTTCCCGACCCATCCCAGCTCCCGTAGCTTCCGTAGGGCCGCGTCCTTCTCCGTCATCCGCACCTCAGTCGTCGTTGGCTGAGGACATGAAGACCGTGTTCGACGTTATCCAAAACGTCGATATTAACGAAATTTCCGTGCTCGCACGCAAATTGCGAGCCGCCCGCTCTCCTCAAGAGCGTTTATTTGCTTTAGCCGAGCATCACTCGCTCCTAAGTTCGTTGTAAATTCTTTTATATTTGTATAAATTCGTATATAATAAATTATAATGTCTAGACCCGCGAATCCCGCGTCCTGTCGTATCAAACCCAAGGGCTTATCCCTAATATCTTTTAACGCTCGTAGCCTGAACACCAACCTTCCCGAGATTAAACTGTTCCTTCAGAACAAAGAACCTGACTTATTCCTTCTCCAGGAGACATGGCTTACTCCAAACCGCTCCAGGGGATTCGCTATACCGAAGTAAGCGTTTATTCGTAACGATAGGCCCAACTCCGACGGTTTCGGCGGCACCGCTATATATTTCAAAAGAGGCTTCCACTGCTGTCCTCTCCCTACTCCTCCTCTCCTCAACATGGAAGCCACTGTGTGTAGATTGGCTATGACTGGTCATCCGACCATCATCATAGCTTCAATCTCGGCCATTCAGTCATTATGTTCGGAGACTTTAACTCCAAACATACTGACTGGACGTGCCTATCGACTAACACCAGCGGTATCGCTCTCCTCGACATCACTAACTCCCTTGACCTAGACGTCATATCCCCCATCACTCCCACTCACTATCCCAACAACCCGTCCTACTCTCCTGACATCCTCGACTTTGCAATTATCAAGCGAATCAATCTTGATCTAAGGTCTATCGAACCGCTCGATGACCTAGGCTCCGACCATCGCCCCGTTTCCCTCGTGCTAGGACCGCCGAACGATAACGCCTCATCTCCTAAGACCTTTACCAACTGGAAAGGTTTTAAAAATACGTTAGTTTCAGCCTTAGAGGCTCCGAACTCTCCACTCGCGATCTCTCCCGAACAATTAGATAGCCCGGATAAAATCGATTCATTAGTAAATTCTCTCACTGATGCTATCAACTCAGCCATCAGTGACAACGAAAAGGTTGCTAAGCAAGGCAAACCCACGCTTCCCTTAGCCGTTAGCAATCTTATTAAAGCTAAAAACGCGGCTCTCCGGAGAGCCAAGAAATATCCCACGCCCGCCTATAGAACAGCTGCGAATCAGCTTCAACGTAAAGTTAGGTCTTGCCTCGCGGAACTCCGAGACGCTCAGATGAACGATCTCATGGCGAATATCTCTCCGTCCCACCAAGCGTACTATAGCATGGCCCGAGCCTTACGCGTAGACACCGTTTCTCACGTTCCTCCTCTCACTCGTCCCGACGGCACTACTGCCTTCGAAGTCGAAGAGAAAGCCGAATGCTTCGCCGACAGCATTGCCGCACAATGCTCGCCCAGCACGCAACCTGCTGATCCCTCACACATCCAGGCGGTGGAGGACGAAGTCCTTCGCAGAGACTCTCTCCCCATCACCGCCGACCCTGTCACAGTCTCTAATGATGAAATCTTGCTTCTCATTAGAAATCAAAAGTCCAAAAAGGCTCCGGGTGCGGATGGAATTTCCAACCACGCACTTAAGCACCTACCTCAACAGATGCTTACCTTATTAGCCATCATATTCAATGCCTGCTTCGACCATAGCTACTTTCCAAAAGCTTGGAAAGAAGCGACAGTCATAGGCATTCCCAAGCCGGGCAAACCTCTGAACGTCCCGGCTAATCACAGACCCATCAGCCTCCTCAAGGCAATGTCTAAACTTCTCGAGAGAGTCATACTCTCTCGAATGCGGAACCATCTGTTTCCAACGGATGGCGATCCTCTCATTATTCCCCATCAGTTCGGCTTTCGCGCTAAACACTCCTGCCCTCAGCAAGTCCACCGAATCGTCGAGTATATACTTGACGGTTTCTATCCGCGTCGTTATAAATCAGTCGCGGTTTTCTTTGACGTAGCCAAGGCTTTCGATAAAGTCTGGCACAGCGGTCTCGTTTATAAACTCTACAAGATAGGCTTACCGGATCGCCTAGTCAGGTTAATAGCGTCGTTTCTCAAAGACCGTACGTTTCGATTTAAACACGAAGGCACGCTTTCTGCTCCTCGTCCCATAAAGGCTGGAGTCCCTCAAGGCTCAGTCCTCGCCCCTCTGCTGTACACCGTGTACACCAACGACATTCCCATCCCGCCGAAAGGCGTCGAACTCGCCCTCTTTGCTGACGACACCGCACTCTATACCAAAGGCCACGGTGTTCGGCGCCTTGTAACCAGACTCCAAAAGGCCGTAAACGCCCTTGGTGTATGGTTTCAAAAATGGCGCATCGATGTGAACCCTGAAAAGAGTTCTGCGATGCGCTTCGACCACAAACGCCGTCGTCCCGATGGCGATCCCCACGTTCGAATGTTAGGCATTCCCATCCCCTGGAAGCGCAGTACTAAATACTTAGGCGTCACATTAGATCCGACGCTTTCTTTCAAACCACACGTTGAAAGAGTTTCGAAACTCGCTCGTCACTATTTAGTCCGCCTAAATAGCATGTTAGGTAGGAAAAGTAAAATGTCCTTCAGAAACAAACGTACACTTTACAAGGTCTGCGTTAGACCCGTCATGACGTATGCCTCGCCAATCTTTGCCCACGCCAAACCCTCCCTCCTGCACAAGCTGCAGGTAGTTCAAAACCTCTTTTGCCGCTGGGCCACAGGCACGTGGTACGTGCGTAACGCGGACTTGCATAGAGATCTTGAACTGCCTACAGTACAACAATATCTCAAAACACTCTCTGAAGCGTTCTTCAAACGCTCCGAAACCCATCCCAATCCTCTAGTTCGTGATTCTGTCTCATATACTACTCCTGTGTTAGACTCGAAGTTCAAAGTCGCTAGGCCTAGAAATGCGCAAACGTACTCATCCACCAGACTGTCACGCGATCTCGAGGCCCTTCTGGCCGCAAATTCTAATTCTAACGTAAATTCTAATCCTAACAATTCTAACGTAAATGCGAGTTAATTCAATTTTATTTTGCAATTTTTTAATTTTTGTTTTAATTATTGATTTTCATTTTGAGCACCTTCAGTGCTACGTATTCATCTTCAGTGCTTTGAGCACCTTCAGTGCTATGTAATCCCAGCGGGTGACCCCTTCTGGGCCCCGCTAGCGCGGCCTCTTTCTCCAATTGGCCGTCGCTCAGATGAAGGCTGAGTGGCAAAAATGCACGAGCCGACAGGGGGTTTTTAGTGGGTATGGTCCTGGTAGGCGTCGGGACGAGTCCCACATAACTTTGGAATCGCGCCAGAGTATGCGTCAGGGCATTTTTATTCTCCTGCCCTTCCCGCGGAGGGGAACAAAAAAAAAAAAAAAAAAAAAACAAGCCACAAATTTCTTTTTTGGCCACGTGATCAAACTTCTAATTTCATAACTAAGCTAAAAAAAGGAAAATGAGATTGCCTCTAATACACTAATTCGTCTTTTTTGCAACGCCTACTAAATACTCTATAGAAAGCGTAGTAATTAAATGGACGTAGTTTAGCAATAAGGATCCAACCCACAAAAAAGAAAATAAAAAAAACCGGTCGACGTCGATCGTCGGTCGATGAATTGGTGTGGTAACCCCTTAGCGCGTTTTTGCCTTTTTTGTGGGTTCGATCCTTATTAGTAAACTACGTCTAAATTTGGGTTAGGTTAATGTTAGGCTGCATTTATCGCATACGCGAGCCGAGCGAGCGAAGCGAGCGTGGTGCGGGAGCACCCAGCGAAGCGCTCTAATCGAATTGGATGTTAATTCAAAATTTTATAGCAAAAACCTCATGTAACAACATATTTTTAGTGGCTAAGATAGTATCGTTCAGACGCTCGTAAATTGTGGCTGACTTAGTACTTCAGAAGGCAATGTAGATTTTTAGGCGAATGATGCTATTAAAAAGAAGTCTGTTTAATTAGCACCCTTTACAAAATAATGTCAAACCATCAGAATAGTCAACAGGGACTGAAGTTTTTATTTAGCTGGGTTGTACATTTAGACGCTGTGTAAAGATAAACTAGTGTTTTTTTTTTGGCAGTAACACAATAACATTTTTTTTGATCAGTTGTATACACTTCTTGTTGAGAATTTTTCACGCGGTAAGAAACTACGCAAGGGAATGCAAGCGATATCGAATTTCGATTCACGTGGTTTGTACTATTTCATTTGTTATTAAATATAACTTTACTTACTTGTGTCGAAGCATTTCGTTATCATGTTTATACATACAACGCTGGGGCGAGTCTGCCGGGAATCCAGCATCTTAGGATTTCCATGATAGATCGGGTGGACTTGGTTGTACCTTTTCCATTGTATGAGGTGTAAATAAATGAATGTGTATGTCTATGAGTTATCTCTACGTTGGGTAGCCGAACGGGACGATACCAACCTAGTAAAGTCCAATTCGACAAAAACGCAGCTTGTCTCTTCTCTGCGAAAAAAAGCAATTTCAACCTCACTCCTACATTCCTAGATGTATCCATACCGATTACGCAACAGCTGTTGATTTGGGTGTTGCTGTTACATCGGGCACCAGATTGACACCAGGGCACACACTGCTTCTAAAAATGAGGAGTCATTCGAAGTACTGTAGTCACCTTTGGGATGGTTCCACAAAGTACCAACTTGAGGCTTTGGCCTCGGTTGAGCTACGAGCCAGTAAAATTATTAAGGTCCCGGCGCTTACAGACAAAAAGCTGTCGCACAGTCGCTTGTTTTTCGAAATTTTACCGGATACATTTTGGTGACTGTGCATATCCAATTCGCTATAAAAATATATATATCATATTATAAAATTGTTCTTTAAGGAGCTACCAATAGGAATATTATTTAAGACTAATGCATATATTGTAACATTAAATAATATAATTTTATTCATAACATTATGATTTGTATGTGTATATGTTTATAAATGTAAATATGGTGTAAACTGAATTAGTATATAAGTTGCAACTCGCTGTTTAATCCTTACTGTTTACAAACTAAAAAAAATTACACTGAAAGCTGCAGCACTAACTCGGGAGCGCTGGCAGCTGTGACACAGTTCACACTAATACAGCTGTCAACTTCTACGGGTCTTGTCATTATATTTCTACAATAACTGTGTAGTTTAATAAATAAGATTGGCATAAGAGTGACTCTGTAATTTTGAAGTAGTGAATAATTATAATTATTATTACCTTGAGCAAATGACTTGAGCTCTCGCTCGCCCCGTCGGCATATTAGTGAACAAGCACAAATTTTTCAAAAATACCACTAAACGCAATAAAAATTGAACATATGAATGAAATATTGGCCGCTTTTTGCTTTAATTTTGCAAATAAATTATTAAGTTATCCACCCGCTAAGTCGTCGTCAAAAATAAAATAACGCTTTCATTATGATGAGATACTTAATGAAAGTATAAATGTGTATGACTTTATATTACTATAAGGTTCGTTGTAAAGAGGTTTATTTGAACAATTATTTATGAAAAAGTTAACTGCAAAAAATGTTATTGTTTATAAGTAATAAATAACTATGATAGTAATAATTTATTTATGATATTCTTTTCTACACTTATTTACAAACAAATAAAAATATTGATTAATTGATATGTCTACTATATAACAAGTAGCTAGCTAAAAAAAACAGGACAAAAAAGGGTTGTCGCGGGGTTTTATTCGCCTGTTGCCTACACTATTTGTACAGTACCTAATCTTTTAATCTTTAATTAATTGATTATAAAAACAAATACTTATTACTATGCTTAAAACAATGTAACATAAACTTAATGTAAATTTAAATAAATCTTGCATTTACCTTATCAGTAATACAAATCTTCATAACTTGTTAACTTATCAACTAATTCACTCAGTAATCTTACATTTAATTTATCAAAATGAATTTCGAAGATATGAAACCTTCCAGTGGTTTCATTTGTAATGACAGTATTTTTTTATAAGTGAGAAAATATCTAGTCACAGAAATTCTAGTAATAATTAATAAGTTAAGAGTTTTATATATTTTGAAGATGAAATTTAATTTTGTAATATTATTTGGTGTATGTGTTTTGAATTCCCAAAAAGTGTTGGGTAGGTAATTTTGATTTCTATAAAACATGACTCTACCACCAGTTTGGAAAAAATCCTTCGTGAAGAAGAACTGGCAAAAAACTTCACGGGTAAATTTTTATCAAAATAAATGGACAGAGTCTGTTCAGATGTCAGAATTATTCTTATCTGCATGTGTTAGTTCGGCAAGTCTCCCTCCCCCCTAAGTATCCAAATGACGAACACCCTGAAAATATGTAACTTAATTTTTCAGATTTTTTGTTACTGAGAAAACAAGACTGAAAGACCACACCGTTTTAAGTTACGAATGTAACACAATAGTCGCTGTAGGTTTCAGTTATTACTCTTCGTTTACAGTTCATGCTCAAAGCATTCCAGGCCATGAGGAGTACTTACTAAAACTAATGAAAGAGTGCATGTTGGAGCTGGAGCAACAGGATTGGAGCAGTCTGAAGGTAGACGACGTATCTCAAACTATTAAGTAAGTTTTTGTAATATTAAAAAAAAACCATATTAATAAAACATCCGTGATTATCATTCAATGATAAGTTTGTCTTCTTTTAATTTCATATAAAAGTCAAGATTTCCTAAACCATAATTAAATATTACGTATATTAATGTGAAATAGAGTTTGTGTACAAATTTGTTTGTTTGTTACCTTTCACGCTTTCACCGATCAGTATATTTTGCATTGCATTTATATTAAACAATACAATAAAAGCTACCATGTTATCAAGAAAACATGGTTAAATCGCATAAAAAGGAATCTGATTGGCTGATTAATTAAATGGTTTATAATCGGCCAATCAAATTCCTTTCGGTCCGATGTACTATCACAATATTTTCCATTTAGTGCGCAGGTCTTTACCACTCATAGTCATTTAAGGTTTGTTTACAATGAATATTGTTTATACTACATAGAAAAAAAATAACGGTATAAACACACTAAAAGAAACGGTTTACCAATAAAATAACATTAATAAGGTCATTTTTATATCCTACCAAAACAGGCTAAGTCACGCTAGTGATTCTCTCAGTCGCATGGTCGACCCGTGCTATCTCAGAGTCATTGCAAGACTGGGATGGTGCAATTTCTTATCTTGTGACTTGAATCGTATGTCGCTCGTGCTACGCCTGTTGGTCGATCTCTGCAAACAACGTTCGTTTACAATTAATTATATTGAAAGTCATTCATAAATATAACACATTAATCATTTTATTTTTATTACTTATATACTGTTTAATGTTGCACTTAATTTTGCGTCTAAAATTGAGTAGATTAGTTCGTTTTTATTTTGTAATTTAAACTTTTACAGTGGACATCTTGCTGGGGCGTTATAACAAATAAATGAAACATGACCAATAAAATATTGATGAGAATTTATTACATCGGACAATATATTCTAAAGTTTGAATTGCTTTTTATCATAAACAAGAAATTTTGTGCAGTTTCACTCGCTGAATCTTTCAAATTTTATGTTAGAGAAGTCACGTCATGATTTCTAGATATTATAATGTAGGGTACACTTTCGTATGGTGCAAAAAATACTTAATTAAAATGTATTACTTCAACAAATAATAAAAAAACTTGTCTTATTAGTAGATTAGGGTAGACTAGTATTTGAGGTGGGACGTCAACTGGGAGTACTTGTCCATCGCCAACCTCCAGCAATGGAACAGCACCTAAAGAAGATCAGGTATTTGAGACCGATCGATCGATGTGATTAAGACTATGGTATCAGTTCTAGACGTGCAAGAACGCATTGTTCTTTCAAACGGTATTAGGTTAGGTTAGTAACCCCCCTGATCATATCTGAGCACTTTGTGATAACAAATACGTCTTCGATTACAATTGATTATAATTATAAAACCATCGCCTTTTTTGATGCAAAATCATGGAATCAATATATAAACTAATAGCAAATGGTTTGAATAACAGCGCATACTACTATGGATTCTGTCTGGCTCTTGCATTATACTCGTAAATAGGTTTTATAATAGGTTTCGTTGTGTAATACAACATATTGTACTTGAAGGGTTCAATGAACCGAAATCAACAAACAAGAGTCACGAGTTAAAACTAATTTCAAAACAAATAAACCACCTTTACTTACGCCTCCGAAGCATGGCAATTCATATTCAAGTTCCCGGGCCTGCATCCTGGTCAGGCAGGCATTTGTGTTAAACAAACAACCAATTTTACACCGAGTGGCGCCAGAGGTACTAGCCATGTATGGAACATCCTATATGTCATGACCACAAATGTTGGTTCCCGGGTCATGGTTGTTTAAATTAACATGTGCATATTTATTTTGGTTTCCCCAGTTCGCTGTATGGTCATCCATCATAACACAAGCTATATCTACTTTGGGACATACAGTTGTTGTGTTTGTCAGGTCTTTTATTATTATTGTTAATATTAAAGACCCTTGATTGAATAACAAAGACTATTCCCATTAAAAGGTTCGGTCGGCAACATATAGTAAATCAATATTTCAAAAATCAATTATCAATAAATAAATCACCAACGAATAAAGATGTCCATTCACAACAAAATGCTTATGCTTAACAATAATGCAGTTTTTTTTATAAATAGATCCCCAGACAAACACACCAACTGTATGGCCCCAAAGTAAACAGAGCTTGTGATATGGATGACCATACAGCGAAGGAAGAGGGCAACCCAGAATAAACACATATATAAAGATCAACAAACATGACTCGAGAACAAACATCTATGTTCATCACACAAATGAATGCCCCGGCCAGGACTCGAACCTGGGATATTTGGTGTACGAGGCAGGGCCACTTACCACCACGCTACTCGGTCGTTTGTCCAGTTGGAACGCCTATCTGAACCACATTGTGACACAGAAGAGATTTCCATTATATTCTTAACTATCCCTAACTTCTTCTTTGCAGCCAAACTTTTTACAACTGGCATTTCGTTGGAGATGTATCATATACAAATGGTTACGTCGTGTCTATACAAAAAATTGACGTCACCAATATTCAAGGACTTGGTTTTAACGCTGAAGCTGTGATCGAGGGGGTGTTAAACTTCAGAAACTTGAAGGTTGGCTTCGATGGCTTAGCTGAGATGGATGATGGGAGCAAACACGTATTTACTGCATCGTTCTTACATTTGAATGCGGCTTTACAAATAACGGTAAGTTTAATAAATATATATATATATATATATATGTGTATATATATATATATATATATATAATAGGTCTTTACCTATGAAACTGCCGTTTTTCACGAAATAAATGAAGCGTAATTTTTTTATATATTTTTTATTTCTATTAATCAAAATAATCACCCATGCAATCAATGCATCTTTGCCAACGCATTGGTAGCTCATTGATGCCTTTCTTGAAGAAATCAGCTGGACGGGAGGCAACAAATTCTTCAAAGGCATTTTGTACTGCCTCTCGCTGCTGCTCTATATATTATATATTTATATATATATATATATATATATACGTATATATATATATATATATATATATATATATATATTATTATATAATATATAAATATAAGGTCCTTACATATTACATATGAAATTGGCGTTTTGTCATTAAATTTTCCTCTTTTGGTTTTATCTTCCCGTCACTTAGTTTACAAAATGGAAAACTTGAAATATCGCGTTATTTACGAGTACGAGTTCCAACGTCGCACCATTGCTGCAGAAACGGCTCGAAGTAATGCTGTGTACGGCGGAGGTGTCGATTTCGACCTGCAGAGCAAGGCCCGTGGACGGCCGGAGACCAATATTGATAATGAAAAATTGAAGGCTACTGTGGAAGCGGATCCATCGCTAACCACGTCCGAGTTAGCAGTAGGCTGCGGTGTCAGTGTCAAAACTGTTTTAATCCACTTGAAGCAAATTGGGAAGGTGAAAAAGCTTGAGAGTTCGGTGCCCCATGAAATGAGTGCAGCAAACTGACAAACGCACGTCGACTGCTGCGTTACAATACTCAACTGGCAAAATAATGAAAGGATTTTAAATTGAATCATTACCTGTGATAAAAATTGGAAATCCTGTACGACAATCGGAAACGCTCATCGCAATGGTTGAACCTGGCGAACCAGCCAAATCCTGCCCCAAGCCAAAATTGACTCAAAAAAGTTACTTGTGAGCGTTTGGTGGACTAGTGCTGGTGTCGTTCACTGCAGTTTTCTTAAATCTGGCCAGCGATAACGCAGATGTCTATTGTCAGCAACTGCAAACCATGATGAAAAAGCTAGCTGATAAACAACCGAGACTGGTCAATCGCTCTAGGCCACTGCTGCTTCAGGACAACGCCAGACCACACACTGCACAACAGACGGCTACCAAATTAGAGGAGCTTCAATTGGAATGTCTAAGGCATCCATCGTACTCCCCCCACTTTGCTCGATTTTTGCGAAATTTGGATTACTTCTTGCAAATTAAAAAGTTCAACTTCGATGGGGCAATCCAAAGCGCCTTCAAAGATTTTATTGATTCCCGTCTGAATGGTTTTTTTAATAAAGGGATCAATGAACTACCTATGAGATGGCAAAAGTACATAGATAACAATGGTACATACTTCGATTAAATAAATATAAAATATTTATAAAAATTTTCTTTATATTCCTTCCTTACAAAACGCCAATTTCATATGTATTGACCTAATATATGTGAATGTAAATAGTTTTATACTAACAATAAAATCTCACATAAGTTATTTTATTTTAATCTTGCCATAAATAAGAAAATGACGAAGTTTATTTAAGCTTGCTATTGTTAGTGATTTTGTCAGTACAAAATAGGAAATATCAAATTTCTTAATTTTTTAATAAGTGTTTGACAATATTTTCCTTCTGTTTTTGAAGTTGGTTTAACAAATTTTCAGATTATTAAGAATTTAACAAGAGACGAAATCACAGTTCGAACCAACCTTAGCACCTTCACAGATGTTGAGGAGATGGATTTCTTGCCAGCCAGCAATATCACTGAAGTACTCTCTAGACTGGTAAGTCATCTTAACTTCTATGTTAAAATTCAAGGATGCCCTCAGTCATAACATGTCATAAAGTTTAGATCATACGCACTTCACTTGGAAATCCTCATCTGAGGACTTCCAAGTGAAGGTGTTAATTCTACAACAAACCTCTATACACAAATTACACTTCATATCGTCTATCAGTTGCCGAAATCCTTTATTTCTTAGTAATTCACCAGTCATAGTTCAATAGTTTATTAAGAAAGAAAAAAGTTTTTTCAAATCAACAGTCACCAATTGTTCAAGTCACCAGATGAACCTAATGTTTCATAATTATAGTTTGTATTATCAGATTTCAATTTCTAAGAAACAAATATTACCAAATGACAATAGTGAACCTATCAGAGGCAAACATAAATAAGCGATCAATGGTTTTGGGAACAACAAAATGATATTCCTAACCATTCGAATGGATTGCTGCGTAGCCTCTATCTTTCAACCTTTTACTACTTTCACAGCCGTCTAATGAACACGCAATCCACCTGTATCTGGCTCCCCGCACCCACGGTCATCATAAATCGTACGTGTATATTGAATAATGATGCGTTGCTGACAGGCTTCCGTTGGTATTGCCTTTGTTAGAGTAACTGCATCAGCTGCTCCTGACCTTTGACTATAACCGAACCACGTAAAAGTGATTACTATGGCGACCAAAGTAGAAAGGACCACAGTACCGTCCTGGGCGAGACCTCGACGGTACAAAAGAGACTCTACTCCTACTGAAAGTGTACGGTGTCACTAAAGTGTACCATCTTCTTCTATCTGCTTAAAAGACTCTAACACTAACTGACTGACAGACAACGTGAAATCGAAACCAGTAGAAACATGAAATTTAGCACTGGGGTTCCTTATACAGGGTGGTTTATCAAGATTTGTCCAAATGAAAGAGTCTAAATCTAAGACACAGATATATTTGTTCCAAGGCGTTCATTTCTGCATTTTAGAAAAACTGCATTAAGGGATCTTTAAAAATTTCGTACACAGCCAGGGAAAAGAACCGGGTCGTATTCAAAAAAAAAAACGATATTTTTTTTATTATTTGCTTCGGAACCGTAAGTTTCAAAATAGAAGATAATGCTTCATTATACTATGGACTTTGATAAATTTGTTCTAAATTAAAAAATGTTAAAGATTTATAAACTTCAGAGACAAAAGAAAAGACGGAGATAATGTTATGAACGAGAAACTATTACAAAAATCTGTTAATGGATAAAACTTCAAAATTAATAACTTTCAACTGTAAATGTGCAAAAAGATCAATTGAATGTATTAGACGTCTGTGTGTATCGGCTGACGTAATCGCCTTACAAGAAACATGGCTTATGCCTTATGATGACGCATACCTAGGACATATTGATGAAGCCTTTGCATTCACGGGAGTCTCCGCAGTAGATGTTTCGGAAGGTGTGTTGCGGGGTCGGCCACACGGGGGCGTGGCGATCCTCTGGAGGAAAAGTTTGTTTTCGTCGGTTAGTGTAGTTAAGTGTAAAAGTGTGCGTATCGCTTGTATTAAGATAGAACAACAATCACGGTCGTCGCTTGTTTTTTCTATTTATATGCCTACAGACTCGATGGAGAATTTAGCTGAATTTACCGAGTGTTTAAGTGAAATATACGCAATAATTGAAACTAATAATGTGGAATCGGTGTTGTTGTTGGGAGATTTCAACGCGCACCCCGGTGAGTCATTTAATTTTGAACTTTTGAACTTTTGTGAGGAGCAGTCGTGGTCGTGTGTCGATCAGGAACTCTTACCGGCGGACACGTATACTTTCATTAGTGACGCGCACGGGTGCAGGAGGTGGCTGGACCACTGCGTAGTGACTGATTCGGCCCGTCGGTCTGTGATTAGTGCTGCGGTTTTGTATGACACTTACTGGTCGGACCATATACCGATGTTAATTGAGTTTAATTTTAATTTAATACAACCTAAAATAATGGTATCCATTACAGACGATAATAGAACTAGTAAGAATAAGATTATATGGGGGGAAAGTGATTCATCAAAGGCATACAAAATAGGAATTCAAATGAATAAATATCAATTAATTTGTCACGCAAAGCTCAAAGAAATTGACTTTCCACCAGAATTAAATGAATAGATTTGAAATAAGTGATAAGATTTGTACTAATAGTAATCATAGGTCAATTTTAAATAGTATGTATAATAAAATTATAGGTATAATGATAGAAGCCGCGGAGTGTACAAGTAATTTTATGACTAAGACTAAAAAGTATGTACCCGGTTGGAACGTGCATGTTAAAGATGCGCACGGGCAGGCTCGGCTTGCCTTCCAACAGTGGACGTCCAACGGTAGACCTAGGGTAGGCCATTTTTATGAAAAAATGTAGGAAACGCGTAAACTTTTTAAGAGTAAGCTAAAGTGGTCAAGATAATCAAACACAGATAAAAATGGATATCTTAGCTAAACACAACGAAGCGAAAACCTTTAAAAAGTTTTGGAAGTCCACGAATAGTTAGAATCCCAGGCCGCGCCTGCCGGTGACCACAGCTGGTGAACACGAACCGACTGCTATTGCCAATAAGTTCAAAGACCATTTTAGGGTTCTGTCTTCACAATTTCAAAGCTCTCGGATGAACGATGCTGAGGCCACCAATAAACATCTGACAGTGAAATTTTCATCTAAAGAGATTGATAGTATCATAAAAGGTATGGTTAGAGGCAAATCACCTGGCCACGATGGACTCAGCATCGAACATCTGCACCACGCTGGCGTTCATCTACCTAGGGTTCTTAACATGTTGTTCGCGTTATGTGTGGGGCATTGCTACTTACCGGATAATATGATTAAAACTATTGTCATACCTATACCTAAACAAAACCGGAGATGCCTCGGACATAAGTAACTACAGGCCTATTTCGTTAGCGACTGTCATCGCAAAGGTGCTGGATAGTGTTCTGGACAGGCACATGGCTGGACGTATAGAATTGCATGACGCGCAGTTCGGCTTTCGGCCGGGCTTATCCACAGAAAGCGCAGTCTTGGCCTTAAAACATACTGTACATTACTATACCAAACGCAATACACCCGTGGTCGCCTGTTTCTTGGACCTATCCAAAGCCTTTGATTTAGTTTCTTATGAGCTTTTATGGCAAAAACTAAAATCAGATACCCAGGTCGCTGATGAAGTAGTAACTGTACTTCATTATTGGTACAAAAACCAGACAAATCATGTGAGGTGGGCAGGATCCCTATCGGATGCATACGGGTTGGAAGTCGGAGTAAGGCAGGGGGGGTTGAGCTCTCCTAGACTTTTTAACCTGTATGTAAACCGCTTGATTGGGGAGCTCAGCAAAGCCAATGTTGGGTGTCATATAGGTGGAATATGTCTCAACAATCTAAGTTACGCTGACGACATGGTTTTGCTCAGCCCCTCAATCCGAGGCATGAGGAAACTGCTTCACATATGTGAAAAATATGCGGAGGCCCACGGACTCAGATACAATGCTGACAAAAGCAAACTCTTGATTTTTAAAGCTGGTAATAAAACCTATCTTAACCTGCCGCCTGTTACTCTCGCAGGGTCGCCTCTAAACAGAGTTAAAAGCTTTAAGTATCTGGGTCACTGGGTCTCCGAGGATCTAAAAGACAGCTTGGACATTGAGAGGGAACGCAGGGCGTTGTGTGTCCGGTGCAACATGCTGGCCCGCAGATTTGCACGATGTACGAGGGAGTTTTTTTTTTTTTTTTTTTTTTGCTGCCGAGGCACCCTCACGGGAGGGAGGTGGAAGATGCGTCATGCATACCCGCCCGCAGGTAAATTCCTCTGCGGGGGGGTTATGTGGGACTCACCAGAATGGCACCTACCCACTAAAAACCACCTGTTGGCTGTGGTAAGCGTATACCTTTAGCCTTCATCGGAAGCGACACCCGTCGGGAAGTTGGGCGCGCTGGCGGAGACCCGCTAGCGGGTCTTCCGCCTGTAGTGAAAGTTGCACTGAAGGTGCTCAAAGGGACATGAGTTGGTGGCCGTTCTGGGCAGCCTCCGGTGAAGCCGGGGCTGGGCAGAGGTCGGCCGAAGCATGATTTAGGGATCAATTCATTTAAATGAACCTACAATGAATTGAGAAGGGAACTATGCTCCGCCAGAGCTAGCAAACGCTCTGTCGGAGTACGTGAAGCCCTAAGTTTACGGGCTAAGACTGCGATTTCACTAACATCGACATTTTTAATAGCGTCGCAGACGATACGCATATCGTCTGCTACGGAGGATTGAGGAGTGGGTTTGTATGGGCGAGGAGCCGGGATGGGATTCGATGCGGGACGCTGCCTCCAGTTTTCTGGAGCAGGCTTGGGCTGAGTAGGCTTTGCAGCCGGAGGAACCCGGCTACGCAGCGGCGGAAAGTTTTCTTGAGAAAGGCGCGGGGCCTGTTGGGGAGCCGCCCTTTTGAAATTGGAGCGCATACAACGGGGTGCACGAGGGCAGCCCCTGTAGTTTGCGGTGTGGCCGGACTGGCCACAAAGCACGCAATCGGGAGGAGAGGGAGTTTCAGGAGTGCGATTGCACTCCTTAGTGAAGTGCGGGACCAGGCACTTGACGCACCTGGGCGGTGCGCGGCAGTTGGCTGCCGCGTGCCCGTACAACTGGCACCGATGGCACTGGCCGGGATGACCGCGGCGATGAGGCGCCTCGATTGAGATTCCAGAGAGGCCGCAAATAGAGCTAACCCCTTTCAGGATCTCTCTGGACTTGGGGACGTTGGCGAGAATCACCAAAGCGAGAGGGTGTTGCCTCCCGTACTTGCTGTGCATTTTATGCACCGCGAGTGCCGGGAAGCCTTGGGACTGCAGATCCTCCAGGATGGCCTCGTTCGATAATTCGAACGGGATTCCCCTGAGTACCGCTCTGATCTTACGCTCTTCTGACAGAGCATAAGTGTGATAAGCATATTGCTTATCGGTGAGGAGCTTAGTCAAAGCTCGGAAATCGTCTATCGACGAGACAGTGATTTTAATAGATTCACCCGAGTTTACCGCTCGGGTGTAATGGATTTTGTGCTCATTGCACAGTGTCGAGACCTCAGTCCATTTACCCTTTTCCCGAAGGAAAACGGGTGGTGGGACCTTGACCTTGACAGAAGTTGGGGCCGGAGCGGGTGTTGAAGACACCGGGGCAGCTGGCGTTGAAGACGCCGCAGGGGGTGTAGGGACGGGCGTGGAGGGCGCCGGGTCTTGTTTCGAGCGCTTCTTAGAGCGCTTCTTAACAAGGGTGAAAGAGGGAGACTCAGGGCCAGTTGGGGTGGCGTCCGAGGAAGACTCAGTCGCGGGTGCGCGCTTGCGGCGCAGAGGGACGTCTACTTCGCACTCCATGTCACTGGAGGAAGGGGACGCGGGAGGGCCTAAGACCTGAGGGGTCTGGGGAACTGGGGTGGCCTGAGGGGCCATTGTGGACATTATCGTCATGAAATGAGGGATGAGAGAATCTAAGAAACGGAACTTGTCAGCATTTATATGTATGCCTTCAGCACCGGTACTATCAACTAACTTCTTCCTAATCTCATCAGAGCTTAGGGAAGCCATTGCGGAGGGGTTGGGGAGGGACAATATATGAACCTAACAACGATGACTAACTCCCTAAAACCACCCTACACGCAGTAGGGCGGTTGAGAACGACGCGGATAACTTACTCGAACACGGCACTTGAAGTCCTGGAACAACGAATTCCCGTCGACGAAGCTCACGTTCCACGAAGTACGGTTAACAAGCCACTGTCCGCCGTGAAAACGGCGTTAGAAACTTATTAGAAGTACGGTTAACGAGCCACTGTCCGCCGTGAAAACGGCGTTAGAAACTTAATACGGTAAACTATGAAATTTGGGTGCTCAATTAGCGCGGGGGCTAAAAGAGCGGGAAGGCGTCTGCGATCGACGTGCGCTCGAGAACGCACGCAGACCGAGACTGAGTACGAGGGAGGTAAAATTTGTTCTCTTTAAAGCGTATTGTCAGTCCCTCTACACGTGCAGTCTGTGGCTCAGCTATACGCGTCGGGAATATAACGCCCTGAGAGTTCAATACAACAATGGTTTTAGGGCACTGTTGGGATTGCCGCGACGCAGTAGTGCATCTGGCATGTTTGCAGAAGCGCGTACAGACGGTTTTCACGCGATTATAAGAAAACGCTGTGCCTCTATGCTCGAGCGCGTTCGCGACAGCCCCAACAGCATAATCAAGGCAATAGCAGACAGGCGGGACAGCCCGATGCTGGCGCACTGGCAGCGCGTGCACTGCAATACGGCCTCCTCGCGCTGATCTCCCACGCGTGTATTTGTTTGTATCTTTAATGTTTTATTTTAGTTTTATTCCATTTTATTTTACGTGCCACTAACATAGATATTAAGAATTGTATGTTTTACTAACCACATATGGATTTACGTTCTGAAATAAATTATTATTATTATTATTATAAAAGTCGAAAAGGAAAAAAAGAGGAATACCTCGTTACTTTTATAACTTCAATTAATTCCGAAAAATAAAATGTTTTTAAAAGCCCTTATTTTTACTTTTTCAGTATTCAGGTAGGCCGCAGAACAGCTTGGAGCGATGGGGTACATACATTATTACACCAATTCTGACAGAATTGACAAAAACAACCCCATTCCCAGAAGTATGTTTGTCTTGTTAATTTGAGACTCTGAACTAAATTTGAAGCATTTTACTTGGTTAGAGTCAAGTAGGGAAAGGTTTGTCGTCCAGTAAACTTTTGTGGTAACATGTGAATAGAAACAAATACGCCATCAACTGAAAATATGTACTTCATAAACCCAGTAAAAATATTTGAATTGTATATAACTATAAAAAAATTAAATTATTTGTTTGATAATTTTTTTTTTGTAACAAATCAAAATATAACAAATCACATAATATTACAGAAGTGTAAATAAACAAAGTTTTTGAAATCCAAAGTGAGCACTGTCTTGAATAAATTGATTTATTACGATCAACCCATAATCTTTCACAAAAAGGAGAAACATTATGATCGTGTAAAACATTAGCTTTCCACATTTTATACAAATTTTTATTCTTACTTTTACTTTGCATTGCCTACTTTAATCTTATTATTACTTCAATTAATGAACGCTAATGTGAAAACCTGATATCGTCGAGTTTCTAAAGGTGACATCTTTTTTAATTATCGTGCTAGCAGTTTTTAAGGATCAAGGGAAAAGGCACGTACCATCCGCATATTCAGTATGCATTAGGTGAAATGATGGACAGGTGCCCGGATTACACGAGTATCGTTAAGTAGGTAACTAAATGTTTACTTAGTATTAAGTTCAAAAATACGTGTAAACAAACAATTTATTGACAAGTGGTAAGTTAAAATTTAGTACGCAAGTGATTAAGTAGATGAGAAGTAGATCTTTTTTTCGGTCAAGTAGGTGGGCAGGGCTTCGCACTTGCCACGATTTTTTTTTTGTAAAAACAGCAAAGTTGCCAACCAGAGAAAAAATTCAGTAAAACAGAAATGTCGAAAATTGCGAAACTCTTAAAGTTTGAAAATATGAGCTATTCTTTTCTAATACCAAAAACTAATAACAATGGTATTTGTTTATTATCGTAATTAATTTTCTATTCCGAACGAATACCACTCATAAACGAATCCCAAAAAAAGTTAAGTGGAATGAGATACAGTCAGTAAAATTAAATGTGATTTATTTAATAAGGTAGTGTTTATTTAATCACAATCAGCCTTATTAAACAAATTTGAGTGTATTAGGAAAACTTTTGGTTCATTATTATAATAACACAGACAATCAGACCTATGTTAATGCATAAATACCTATATTCCTAAAAATCTTTTTCAATAAATCACAATTATTCATTTTAGTCTTGAAAAAGTCTTTTTAACTAATTAAAAATTATAAAATTTTTGGCATGACAATCATAACTGTCAACTTAGAGTCTTAACTATTATAAATATATCAGAAAATCAACTTTTTATACAAAAAATATATACCTATACTTTTACTTTGTAAAATTATCTAAGGCGTGTGGCCGCGCGCTTTTAGTCTAAATGTTTAGAATTTTTTTATGGAAAGACCATAAGTCCAAATGAAAAACGGTTTTTTTATAGTCGAATGGTGGAGACTTACTCAATCTGTAGTATTTTTTGTAAAATACTTTTTTGAACAGCCTGTATACAGGTCAGTGATATTGACTTAAATAATGGGATAAAATTAAAAAATGTATCTATTGTTCCCCATTACTCTTGAAAAAGGTAACTTTGCAACTTGTCAGATAACATTAAGATAATAGGATAGTTATCCTTAGAAGAAGGTATTCCAAGACTTATTTGATAAAATGATTTGACAATAATCTTTGAATTTTTTGTTAGTGTACAGTGATACCGGGATTCAGAGAGATTTTGAAGTTTGATGTTTAAAGTTCTCGGCGTCACTTAAATGATTTATTGCTAAGAACCCCTGGGAGAAAACATAAGGAAAAATGTAGAGCTCGTTAAGACCATCAAACAGCGCAAGGTAGCATACTTGGGTCATTTACTACGTCATAATAGATACCAACTGCTGAGAACCATCATGATGGATAAATTAGAGGGGAAGAGAAGGGCTGGTAGGAGGAAGATGTCATGGCTTAGAATTATTATCAATTAGTAGGCAATTAGTATCAAGACCATGCCACAACTTTTTACACTAGTAGGGACAAAGACAGGTTCAGAAACTTGACTGCCAACCTTCAATGATGGAGAGGCACTTAAAGAAGAAGTAAATTCCAATGAACTTTGAGAATAACTATTTATTAATTAGAGTTATCTAGTAAAAGATTCAGCTGGATTGGTGCAACATTTCACGATACAGTGATGCAATAGTAAAAACCCAACCATGGCCGGTAATTACATGATCTTATTTCGCAATTCTAACTGCAGTTCCAAATCACCTCACCTTTGTAAACCTATTTTAGTAATGGCAAAAACTACCCCTTCTTTAAACACAGTAGAGGGTTGTGCCCTAAACTCCCTCGGGACAGGGGTAAATTTGACAATAGAACAATTTGCAAACGGGTATGTGTTCTAGTGTTCTTAATGACTGATTTCTAAGGGGAAGGGTTCAACAAATCGATGCAGTTTTACTAAATAATTCCATAAAATTTTGCCTTTTATTTGTACAGTTTTGGGTAACAGAGTGTTTTTGTTTAGATTCAAATATAGAAGTTGTATATGTTTCAACTTTTGTTTTACAAAATGCCGTGCTTATAAGTCGACCCGATCCTTAAACTTTTGACACCTTTTTTGTTTATTTAAGATTTAAGATTCTGAAATCGCTTACTCTTGTCTCTCACAACGTACAACTGCTCAATTTTATAGAAATCCTGTTAGTTTACGTTGTGTAATTTAAATGCATAAGTAATCTTATTAAAATTCCATGAGTTTTCACTACTCGGGGTGAAATCAAAGGGGTGCGCTTGACTGATTGTATCACTTTGCATAAACTGAATTAATAATAGTAACTCTACCGTAGCTTTACCAGTTAATGTAGTTGTCTACTACATTTTCCTATTCCTAATACAAACTTTTTTTAAATCGTATCAATATATTACCAGTGTATTATAAATAATAAATAAATCCCCAGACAAACACACCAACTGTATGACCCAAAAGTAAGCAGAGCTTGTGTTATGGATGACCATACAGCGAACTAGGGGGGAACCGAGAATATATATATAATACATATATAAATACAAACAACCATGACCCGAGAACAATTAGTGTTCATCGCACAAATGATGCCCCGGCCAGGACTCGAACCTGGGACCTTTAGCGTATGAGGCAAGGCTATTTATGTCTGTATATGCAGCAGGATCCTACGTTTAATCCGATTGGAAGCTAAAATTTAACGACCGTAGTGTTTTTTCTTATATATATATTTATTATATAGCCCAAATTAAATATCAATAAGAACTTGTTTTATGGGTACTAGATAAAGGATAAATAAACTTAAGAAATATATAAAAACACATATAGATATTTCTTTTTCATTTATAAATATTAGAAATAAACTTAAATAAACATAACTTAAACCAAGGTATTTTTAAGGTACTAATACATCACTCAAGGAGCCCAAATACATGTGGTCTGAAGATATTCAAACAGCGGAGGGTCCTGCTAGAAAAATATGTAAGATTTCGCTGTAGCCATTTAGGTACTATGTTTTACCTACACAATTCGGAAGGTACTAAGTACTACGGACGTTAAACTTTAGCTTCCTATCGGATAAAACGTAGGGTCCTGCAGACAAAGGCTACTTACCGCTAAACCACTCGATTGTTCACCCCTATTATAAATTCTGATAATTTTGGGATAACCAGATCGCTCCAAGAACGTATAGTTAAATAATAAAAATATCATTGACTTATAATAATAATATATCTTTTTTTTCAAAATTTGTTATTACATATTTCGTCCTTACTAAATATGTGGAGATGTAAAACCTCTTAGGCTATTAACAATTCTGAGGGATGGCTAAACACTAAATAGTTATAATTATATCTGAGCTATTGAGATAAGAATGCTTTATATGTTTCAAAATAAACTGCTTATTTTCAATTCTTTTGCTTGTTTTAAACTTAAATGTGCATTCATAATTGACGAATTTGAATTGATAAAAAGATTTGGATATAGCAGTTTCAAATTCCACATACAAATTCCAAATGAAATTTTAACACCTTGGGACACCTTGTACACTAAATTTACCCATAAGCCACTACTTTACTTCAGTGGCTTTCAAGCAAAACCTCCAATATACATTAATTCCTTCAGCTATTACCTCCAAGACAGATTGTGTTCTGAGCAAGACAGGACAATTTATGATAATGTCCTATAGAAACTATATCTAACCGTAAAAGAGCAATTGACTTTCGTTTGTTCCTAAGAATTGAACGTGGAATTTATTGCGGTTCTAGAATTAGACCTTAAATGTTATTTATACGACTAGCTTTGTGGACTGTGCGTATTGTAAGCGAGTTGGTTACATGTGCGGAGTAACCTATATGATTTTTATTAATTTATTTTAATTACTATACATATGAAATATTAGTTTGTCTCATTTCTTTATATCTGAAACTCCTGGCACCTTAGTTAAGGGGTTTATTTCAAGATAAACAATTAGGATTTCTGTAATCTTCTTTTATAACACATAAATACTTTTAGACGGCAAGAACACAAGTTGTACGTCAGATAGAAGTGACAAAGAGAGAATAAAAACTATACTGTCAATACGTTAGAACAACACAAGTAACAAGTATAGATAGTGCTGCCATCTAGTTCCAAAAGTTAAATTTTCCTAATTCTTAACAATACCTATATTTTTTTAAAATTCCGGATTTGCTTTGTCTTCCATCTGACCTGATGGAAGGTGATAATAAGGACTAGATTGTTACACGCTTATCCAAGAGGTGCCTCTTCACTCTTCTCTTGAAGATTCCAGGAGTGTAAGTTTCAGAAAAAATAGACACAGGCTTATTCCAAATCTTTTAGAACTGGTGGTAGAGTCATGTTTTATTTAACGCCAATAAGAACAAGTATTGGTAATGTTGAAAAATAAATATTTGAATTTGCAAACCAAAAAGTCCAAATAACTAGTAGGATAGTAAGAAATGTAAATAGTGGGAGATTTCACCATATTCACCTGTCGACTTATTACGTGAATTGCGATAGCTCAAATTGCGATATTCATGCTCTTCATTTGCTTATTGCCAAAAAATCTGTATTACGTATCAGCAATACCAGTGCGATTGCAAACAAATTGTATGTCAAATGAAGTTTATTAGACTTTCAGCGATGGGTATTGCTTTTCTTACGTAATACCGCTGCAGGACCTTTTGTGATAATATGTCTTTGAAATGAAATTGCCGTTTTTCACGAAATAAATGAAGCGTAATTTTTTTATATATTTTTTATTTCTATTAATCAAAATAATAACCCATGCAATCAATGCATCTTTGCCAACGCATTGGTAGCTTATTGATGCCTTTCTTGAAGAAATCAGCTGGACGGGAGGCAACAAATTCTTCAAAGGCATTTTGTACTGCCTCTCGGGTATTGAATTTTTTCCCGCCAAGAAGTTATCCAAATTCTGGAAAAAGTAGAAGTCTGTAGGCGCAAGGTCTGGTGAGTACGGCGGATGACGGAGAACTTCCAACCCCAACTCTTGTAGCTTGGAGACCGTCTGCTGTGCAGTATGAGGTCGCGCGTTGTCGTGCAGGAGCAGTGGAGCCGAACGATTGACCAAAGCTGGTTGGAGACGTGCGAGCTTCTCCATCATTGTGTTCAGTTCTTCACAGTACACATCTGCAGTAATGCTTGTCCCGTTTGGCAAGAAGCTGTGATGAATTACACCCGCGTTAGACCACCAAACAGTGACCATCACTTTTCTAGGGGTAAGTCTTCGTTTAGGGCATTGTTTGGGTGCTGAACCAGGGTCCAACCAACTTGCTGAGGGTTTACGATTGTCAAACAGGAGCCATTTCTCGTCACAAGTAACAATGCGGTTCAGAATTCCTTCATTTGTATGCCTGCTGAGCACTGCAAGGCACGTCTCCACGCGTACTTTGCGCTGGCGGTCATTGAGTTCGTGGGGTACCCATTTGTCAAGCTTTTTTACCTTGCCAATTTGACGCAAATGGACCAATATTGTTTTGATGCTAACGTCGAAAGCTGCTGCTAATTCAGCCGTGGATTGAGTTTCATCAGCTTCCACAATTGCCTTTAATTCGTCATTGTCGACCAAAGTTTTCGGACGACCACGGGGTTCATTTTTCAACTAAAAATTTCCAGAACGGAAGCGGGTAAACCAATAACGCGTGGTGCGTTCGTTTGTAGTGTTCGCTCCGTAAACGTCGTTGATGTTGCGTGCCGCTTGTGCCGCTTTGCTGCCACGACGGTACTCATACTCCATAATTACTCAAATTTGTAACTTATCCATGATGACGAAAAATGTTCGAATGCGTTGAAAACAAAACACTAACTATTAAACAAATGACGATTTTAGAAAAAGAATTCCATGTTCGTCAAATAAAATTAATTTGAAATTAGAATTATGATTCAAATAAAAAAAATATTTTCATTTTTAAATGGCCAGTACGGCAAAACGGCAGTTTCATAGATAAAGACCTATTATATTCAACGTGTAAGTATTATTACGGTAATAATAGCATACAAAATTTAAGCAAACAAAACATTTGGTGTGAATATTAAGTTGTTACTCCGTCCGCCAAAGGTCTGTATGGATTTGGAATTCTATAATCAGAAATGTGGATGAAATAATATACCATGTTATTCCGAAATGATAAAAGAAATTTACGCGATTGCTGTTATAATTGGTAAACGACGTTTGACGACCAAGTAGCGTAGGTATTGGTTAGTAGCCCTGTCTCATACGCCAGAGGTCCTCGGGTTATGGTTGTAGATATTTATGTATGTATGTTTAGTCTGGGTTCCCCCCCAGTTCGCCGTATGGTCATCCATAACACAAGCTCTGCTTACTTTGGGGCCACACAGTTGGTGTGTTTGTCTGGGGATTATTATTATTATTAATAATTATTATTATTAAACGCCTGTTTGGTGTGGAGGTAAGTACCCTTGCCTTCCATGCCAGAGGTCCCGGGTTCGAATCCTGGTAGAAGCAGATATTTTATTATATTTGGTTTCTAGTCATGGATGTGCATGTATGTTTATTTAAGTATATTTCTAATATTTATACATGAAAAAAGAATATCTATGTGTGCTTACATATTTCTTAAGTTTATTTATCCGTTATCTAGTATCCTTAACACAAGTTCTTAATGATACTTAATTCGGGGTAGATAATGTGGTGTGATTGTATAAAAAAAATTAAAAAATCAATAGAGTCGACTTCGTAAATAAAATACACTATTTTAAACATGCTTGTTAAGAGTTATCTTTTGGCCACCTCACCCTATGTTATGTTATAGTTGGAGCGTATTTCTTAGATTATTACTTGCAGATATGTTTTCTCTTAGTATAACGCAAGCAAAACATTGCCTAATACTGGTGTTTTACTGCAGTCCACTTTCATTACATCTATTTGGATGTCCTCACTAAAAAGGCTCTTAGCTAAGAAACTCCATAAAGGTTTTCAACTAATTCAATACCGATAATGCGACCCAATAAATTTATAAACAGCATTATAATCTCTTAAACCCAATAATAGCCAGCTTAGTTGACAGCCTGATTCACGGCCGACCAGCCGATTTTGTATAGGAGGTAATGGTACATAATACCCCTAATGTGTTTGGGAATTAATTAATGTCGGTACCAAGGTTCGTGGGAAAACTTTCAGAGAATAATAGGCTATCCTGGTTTATAATTTATGTACCTAGATACGTGAAATAAATTGATGAACTTAGATTGTGTTTCATAATTCTTTGGATGGAATTTTCTAGAATATATTTTTTTTTGATAAAGGCACACCTACGCGATAATAGCTACATTTCTCTATTTTAACTTCAGCTGAAGCCGTCAATCAGTAGATTGATAGAGTGATACAACCTGCGGTCACCTAAACATATTCGTTGAAATATTCATTTATATAAAACAAGATATTCAAAAAGTTCGCAACGTACAGCGCCATATGTTTTAAAATACGTTCTAATTACACCAAATATTGAAGTATACTATGTATGGTAATATTTTAGAAACCTGTGTAAGAACCTCTTTCTTAATTTTAGGGTGACTGACACGATTTTTCGCCAGTCGGTAGCATTAATAAGTTAATGAAATAAATACAAGATTGAGCCGCAGACCATTACTACTTATCATTAATAACTTAAATAATAAATAAAGTTATTTAAAGACACTTGAGCTAAGTTTCATTTAATCATAATAATAACAATATAATGCAATTCAGAGTTCGACTGGGGGACTGGTGCCTAAATTACACCAAGGGTCGGGATTTCGGGATACCAGGACTCTACCCCTATTACAGTTTTTAGTTAATGAGTGTTACTTATTAGGAAAGTTCAAGATGAGTTAGACTCGAACCTGTGATCCCTCCGACTAGCAGCCGTGTGTCTCTTGTACGCTACATCGCAGATGTTTCATTTGTCATTGCATTTTATTAAAATAGCGTATAACAAATTTCGAGGTTAGTGAACGTTCTTTTACTGATCGTATTCGCAAGCTAGCACACGTTTAAAAAAACTTCGTAGACTTCAACTTGCAAAAGACACTTTAAATTAAGCTTTTGACACAACTTTTTAGAGTTCAAAGTTTCTTTGTTTAAGACTTGATTTTTCAATCGTCGGATAGAATATATGTGATTTGGTTGTTCTTTTATAATTAATAAATAAAGAAAAAAATTAATCTCTGCATTTACCCACGGCCTTTGGTGGTGGGACCTTTTGACGGCCTGTTTGGTATCGAGGTAAGTAGTCTTGCCTTTCATGCTAGAGGTCCCGGGTTCGAATCATGGTAGGGGGCAGATATTTTATCATATTTGCTTTCTAGTCATGGATGTGTATGTATGTTTATTACAGTTTATTTCTAATATTTATATTTAAAAAAAAATATGTGTGTTAATTCTTAAGTTTATTTATCCGTTATCTAGTATCCATAACACAAGTTCTTAGTGATACTTAATTTGGGGTAGATAATGTGGTGTGGTAGTATATTTATATTTAAATAATATTTATTATTTATTAGTGTACCACTCTGCATTTATGCAATTAACGTTTATTAAGTGAATTAATACTTAATAACCCGTTATGGAGAAAAAACTAAAGATCAAATATTTCCTGCGAATCTCGATCGTTTCACTTTCGTAGGAGTTAATTCGTTTTGAAAGAGCCAAACTGTTGACTGGCGATTTGTTTCTGGATCATACTGATAAATCGAAAATTTGTCACCTGTTTATCAATCATATCATGGCACCATTCCACGCGCACCTGCTTCTTCGGTGAGGTGGTTGTGTAGAATATAATGAATACTTCCCGATCCAATCTGCAGGTTATGTTGATTCTCCTCGTATGTGATTTATCAGTTATGTTGAATCAGATTTTTCACTTATAGCACGTTTTCTTTCGTAGCAGCAGTCAAAAGACGACCACATCTGTCTTCGTCCTCCAAATTTATGCGACCGTACTTAAACTCGTTATACCGGCAGTACACAGTTGCTTTAGAAGGCGCCTTGTTCATAAAAGCTAATAGAAGTCGATTAAACAATTCATCAGGTTTCAAGTCGGACTCGAAGTCGTAAAAAATCAGTGCACGAAAATGATGCCGATGCAGATCCGTTTTTCTGACATACAATAGTTTCATAACGCTGATAAAAAAAAATTTTGGCTATTTCAAATTTGGAACAAATATATTTTTACTAATAAATAATCTAATTATCAAAATAAATTATAACTCGCGAGCGTTCCACATAAAAATATGGTATGTCGAATAATAAAAATATTATAAAAGTTTTCTGAGCATTGAAAAATCAGCCCTAAATCAAATGTTGCAAACTGAATTAGCACCTTCTAATTAGTTAGTTAGTTAGTTAATTGAAAAATGGCAATTAGCCATTGGTGCGGCGGGCTATTTCTGCCTGTGTCGCGTATTGGTGGGACAAAGTACAAAAAATAAAATAAAAAGTGCCAAAAACACCTTCTAATTTAACTTCTTCTTATCTTAGAGATTTAAAATTGACGTTCCGAAAACGTAACCTGACTTTTCACCTATGAATGGGTCCGAGAGAAAGAAATTCTCCGTGATGATAAATATATTTGCGTCCTTGTTAAATCATTTATCTTTTTATTTGTAACTTGAAGTTTTTAGCGCGTTACTCGAGTTGTTCCAGATGAACAGAAACTATTAACCTTATTTCTGTACCTTTAAAGTTTTCGGATCACTGATAAACCAACATATTAATATAGATTTAATGTGATAATAATAATAATAACAATAAATATATTTGTTTCTTAATTTTACTGTATAGCTTAAATCTTCAAACGTTTTGTTCATTACCGTATTTTAAAACAATGGAATAAGGTTCAATATTCTACGCTTCAAACCCGTTACTGATGGTTGCTACTAATTTGGACAATCAGTATCAGTACAGTTTAGAAACGCACACATAGTTGTTGTATACATACAGCTTAACACATACATAGGGCACGCGAAAAGTACTTAAACCATCGATACCTGCATATTTCGGCTCACCCAACCAAACAATACTAACCTCTAACCCTTTTATGTATTTCGTAGTAATAGTTCCCGAACTCAAGTCCCAACAAAGTCAAACAAAGATCAGATGTTACTTTACGTGAAACTTTACTGCCCCCTCTTAACTACCGAGCATTAGGTTTGTGACGCACAGTTGAGATATAATATACCAAACTTCGTGTACAGAATTACCCTCTCATTATTCCCCACCAGTTCGGCTTTCGCGCTAAGCACTCCTGCCCTCAGCAAGTCCACCGAATCGTCGAGTACATACTAGAAGGATTCTATCCACATCGTAAAAAATCAATCGCGGTTCTCTTTGACGTAGCCAAGGCATTCGACAAAGTCTGGCACAGCGGTCTCGCTTTTAAACTCTATACAATAGGCTTACCGGTTCGCCTAGTCAGATTAATCGCGTCGTTTCTTAAAGACCGTACGTTTCGATTCAAACATGAAGGCACGCTCTCCGCGCCTCGTCCCATAAAGGCTGGAGTCCCGCAAGGCTCAGTCCTCGCCCCTCTGCTGTACACCGTGTACACTAACGACATCCCCATCCCGCCGAAAGGCGTCGAACTCGCCCTCTTTGCAGACGATACCGCCCTTTACACTAAAGGTCAAAGGATCCCGTATAACATCACCAGACTCCAAAAGGCCGTAAACGTCCTCGGTGTTTGGTTTCAAAAATGGCGTATCGATGTCAACCCGGAAAAGAGTTCTGCTATTCAATTCGACCACAAACGTCGTAATCGCTACAACGATCCTCACATTCGAATGTTAGGTACTCCCATCCCCTGGAAGCGCAGTATTAAATTCTTAGGCGTCACCTTAGATCAGACGCTTTCTTTCAAGCCACACGTCGATAGAGTAACGAAACTCGCGCGTTTCTACTTAAGCCGCCTAAATAGTATGATAGGTAGAAAAAGTAAAATGTCCTTTAGAAATAAACGTACGCTCTATAAGGTCTGCATTAGACCCGTCATGTCATATGCTTCGCCAGTCTTTGCCCACGCCAATCCCTCCGTCCTGTATAAGCTGCAGGTAGTTCAAAATCTCTTCTGCCACAGGGCCACAGACGCACCTTGGTATGTGCGCAACGCGGACCTGCACAGAGATCTTGAACTACCTACAGTGCAACAGCACCTCAAAACACTCTCAGAATCGTTCTTCAAACGCGCCGAATCCCATCCCAATCATCTTGTTCGAGATTCAGTCTCATGTACTGCTCCTGTGTTAGATTCGAAATTCAAAGTCGCTAGGCCAAGAAACGCGCACACGGGCGAACCCACGCAGTTAACTTTAGCTCTCGAGGCCCTTCAGGCCGCAAATCCTAATTCTAACGTAAATTCTAATTCTAACGTAAATCCGGAATAATGCAATTTTATTTTTAAATTTTTTATGTTTTAAATATTTACTTTTCATCTTGAGCACCTTGTTGCTATGTAAATCGCAGCGGGTGACCCCTTAAGGGCCCCACTAGCGCGGCCTCTTTCTCCGATTGGCCGTCGCTCAGATGAAGGCTGAGTGGCAAAAATGCACGAGCCGACAGGGGGTTTTTTAGTGGGTATGGTTCTGGTAGGCGTCGGGACGAGTCCCACATAACTCCGATCGCGCGCGTTGAGTACAGAATATTCTAACCTTCTTTGTTACGATAAAAAAGAGGATGAACTTACTCTCCCTACTTTTGCTTTAGGTTATAAGTGGCATATGTTTGGGTTAGTCTATTTTATTAGTTCTTTCAGTTTCAGCTTCACATTGAAGACCACAGAATATATGTTTGTTGATCTTGTGATAGGCGCATAGTGGCAACGATGCCTTAGGCGAATTACTCTGCAAAATAGAGCAGCAATATAAGATGTCTCATTGAAAATCTGTCCACATGTAAACCTAGGTCACGTTTGACATAGACAAAGGATTACCTCGAATAACAGCAGAATAGCAGTAATGGCCTTGATTGGTGACCATGCCCCGGTTATGCCTGATATGCTGGCTCATGGAAGAAGAGCCGATGATCTAGTGAGGGTCACTAAAAAGCAAACAAGTTGAACCGATAAGATCTTTAGGTGGACTGTGGTGTTTTTTTATTAATACTTATGTATGCAGACGTAACTTATGTTATAGCTTATGTCTTTGCTAGTGGTATACATTCTTATATCGTCTTAACAACTGAATGTAACCCGAACAGTTATTTTGTTACGGAACAGAACAAACTACACACGCCAGGGGTGTTATCGTAATTTCGTCGGGTTACAACCCTGCCGTGTGAAACCTTCGGTAGTTGCAACAAATTTTCAATGTATATGAGTTTTAGTTTTTACTGTTGAAATTATAGTTGTTGCAGAGAGGGGTTCAAGTTTACTGTTTCGGGCTGGCTGTGTTTAACTACTCGTTGGTGAAGCTTGATTTATTAACACAAAATATTATTCTAGAATATTATAAAGGATACAGTGACAAAATACAGTGTTGTTACGGTAATTTTATTAACTTTATTTTTAAGCTGACATGATTTGTCTAGTAAAAAATGTATGTATTATAGAATGGTGCACAACGGTGCCAACACCTAGATTTAATCGAAGTTCCGGTTATACGTTATAATATGCCTTGTCATCGAAAGATTTTAATAGTTTAGTGGTTACAGCACTCCACTGGTTATTTATTTATTTATTTATTTGAAAAACCAGCAGCTTTGTTACACAGGAATGTACAATCGATTAACCATGCAGAGCCAATTAAACGTTCTCGCGTTTAAAAATATTTTAAAAAAACTAGGTAGCGTACACTAAAAAGCTTGACAAGTTTACAATTCATCTTAAATAAATAGCTTATTACACAATTAAAAGAAAAAAAAGAAAAACATTATATAATCGTTTAGATGTAGGTTTTACAAGGTGCAATTAATTTTTGCTTGTTTCTATAGGGGTATAAATCATGTGCATACACAAATAAAGAGCTGAATTGTACCGCTTATAAACTTGCTTGGTCGTCTTCTGATTTTCAAATACCACTACTCATATGGTATTCTACTAGATATATTGTTCTAAAGCAACTGTGTACCGCTGCTATAACGAGTTTAAGTGTGTTAGCTTAATTTTGCAGAATGGAGAAAGAAGTTGTCGTTCTTTGAAAGGAACGTAGGTCGAAATCCGATAGGCACGGGTGCGCTTTTTTTGACGTGGCGAAAGCTTTCGACAAGGCACAACAGTTTGGTGTTTAAGCTCTTCGAACTAGGCGTGCCAGACAGCCTCGAGCTCATCATATGAGACTTTATACACTGTCGAACCTTTCGTTACAGATTGGATGGTGCACTCTCCAATCCCTGCCCTGTATTTTTTTCTTGACGGGGTATTGAGTATCAATCCACTTAAGAAACCAAAGTTGCATCAATGTAGAGCGGTAAACTACCGCATGCTAGCTAGAAGTTTTTGCTGCTGCGAGCAACAAGCGACCGAACATGAAACTCCGAGGCCTTTTGTTCCACCAAGACAACGTGCCCGCGCACTGCGCGATCTAAACGAGGGACTTTCTAAACACCACAACAATAAAACTTTTGTTGTTTTCTTAAATTAAAAAAATATCGAAAAAAGATATCGCCTTCATTGATTTTTGGTCATATCGATTATAAACTGGATACAATTCGAGAAGGCCGTTGGAGAAGTACCTGTTGCAGAATGGAAAATGCGCTTTGAAAATTGGTTGTGACTCATGAAATGATGGAGAGTTCTTTGAAAAGATTTAATTTAAAAAATGCAATTTATAGAACAATTTTTTTTTTCTCATCTTTCTGAGTATCGCACGTATATAATAAGGAGTCAACGAATTCATAAATACGTATAAACAATGCTAATAATCCCCTCGTCCGTAACAAAGTAGTTTTTATCAAACTAGTTAGGTAAGTTTTCACAACAAAGGACAAAATTTCTTGAGAAAAAGTTAGTTTGCACAACTTGCCGAAGTCTTTTGTAACTCCTCGGAAAAGTTTGCGCAAATGCATTCAAATTTTCAACTTTGCCAGTTCGCGGGGTGTGGGCTTATTTCATTTGGATTTTTAAACTAGTTTTGACAATGGTCTCAGTCTTACAGCATTATTCCTTTTCTTTTCTGTTTAATAATTTGGCCTCGAGGCGATAATACCCGTGCCTCTTACATACTTGCACACCAGCGGTCCCGAATTCAAATCCTGGATGAGTGACTCATTTGTATGATAAAAACCAAGTATATTTAATTTCTATTCATATGTATTTGTAGTTACAATCAAGTGCTCTTATTAGGAATGTGGGAGTTCACGCGAGGTTGCGTTTCGGATCTTTCCACAGGTTGTGCTGTGTGAACCGTGCACCCAGATGTGCAAGGATGCTGAGCTGTGCGTGGATGCCCTCTAGACTTGTCAGTTCTAATCAATAAAGTCAAAAAATTTAAATATTTTATTTGACCATAGGTAATATTTTATTGTTTCTTCATCATCAGTTGTATGTACAAAAATCTCATTCACCTAAGCCCTCTTCTACTGGAGGTTAGCTAAGCCGACCAAACCTCCTCGCATGGCTTTGATAAAAACGCAGCAGTAAATATGCTTGATGGCGTGGAGGAAAAATTTATCACTTCTTGCTTAACTCATTACTGACGGTAAAGCGCTTACCGGAACGAGGTTTTTGTACACACAAAATGAAAGGTCTTGCTAAGGATGTGTGTTTTTAGCTTTGTTCGCAAACATTTAGTTTGAAGAGGATTTGTTAAAAAAATTAATATGTTTCTTTATCTTTATAGCAACGTCAATATATTTAAAAATATACAACAACATCAAGCACATAAACAGAACTTAAGATTAGACACTAGGTTTCGAGATCCTATGCACCCTTGCACAGCTCTGCTCGTATCCTTACATAGCCCAGTTTCGTTCCCTCATCTCTAGTGTATACGCAGATTAGCCCATTTACCTAAAAAAAAATAAAAAATTAAACATTTATCAACAAGTTTCTTCAAGGTGGGTTACCCTACGTATTGCCCTACTACTTGGCTGAAAATATAAAACAGTTTCATTTATTTGCTCAAAGGTATAAAAAATATACTCAATCGGATGTTTAATAGTTAAATAAATAATAACAATCAGATTTTGAAATGGAGGCCTCCTGAAACTGGCGTGGAACTTATTACATATTACAAAAATACTCGAGATGCATATTCTAAATTATCTATCAAATTATGTACGTATATATGTTTATACTAAAACCTGAATTGAAAATATCCAAAGGGAAAAACACCACAAGTAATTATTAAGTACACTACAAGTACGAACCTATAAAATTACTACTAAAATATATTCCATTCAAATTATAAACACCAGAAATATTTCAAGCAATGATCGTTCTCTCTAAACTACTTTTGCGCCAAACTTTATACAATGACTCTCAAACTTTATCGCTTTCAAGAGTCAAAATGCAAATGAGAATGCCGTATACACGCTTTTAAGTTTCCGAAAGTGATGTCTTGTAAATTAGCAAGAACAATAGAACAAAGTTTCAGAGGAACTGGCTACATTGTAAAGTGTTATGCTCATTGAGAAGTTCCGTCTTTCGAGGACTTCTAGGTATATTGTATTTTGAATCGTTTGATGTATTATTTTTTGATATGGAAAATTTAAAGTTTTAAGCTCCAATTGCAGTAAGGAAGTTTAATCCAAACTCTGTCTGATTGTAAGATCTGATATCGTGCGTGAAGCTACGTTCCATTGTTTAATAAATTCATGAAATATGTTTTCAGAGACTTTTCCACTGAGTCCAAACTATAACAATATTGTTAATCCATCCTACGATAGAACGCGATTTTCTTACTTAGACTAATATTTCGCTTTTTATTCCAAATAATTTTTTACTGCTGCGCTGTCATTCAGAATATCATCTCGCCACGAGACACCGTCGTTTCGGTGTAAAAAATTATTATCGGACTAAACGATTTTTATTTCTTGTTAATTATAAACAATTGTGTTAGGATGAGAAAACACCTGGATTATAAGGTGTATGTTTTTTTAAATTTAATTTAATGCTTACACTACATCTTTGTTAGATTGTTCATTGTCCACACCTACGGCTTTTTAAAAGCCAATGAGATTTAAAAATGTCACATTAATTTCAGCCTCTCTCTATCATCAAAATTCGAATACCTAATTTCCTCGTTTAGATGTTAATTGCCCAGAATTTTGGAAACATTTAAGCTTGTTAAAATATAATTTCCCATGGTTAAAAGAATCCCAAGCGGAGGAAAAGTTAACAGAGGTTGTGTATAATGTTGTGCCTTCTAATTCAAATATTAAATCTAAAACAACATCCCAGTCTATTAATGAAATTGTATTCAACCTCTTTTACAACAAAGTAGTATTATTCCCTCTTGGTATCGTAATTTTAATTCATGCCAGAAAATAGAATAGAATTTTTCTGACGGTGATATTAGTGGGGCTTCGCGAATTCTGTTTTCTAGTGACGCTGTAGCACCTCATATTCAGGAAACTCTGGACTGCTTGATTAGCAAGCATCCTCCTTCAACATTATATTTAGATCTATTAAATCCCCCTTCAGACGACTACGAGATTTTCACTGTTACACCAAAAGATGTTCTTGGTGCTCTTAGGTCTATTAAAAGTGAATATGTTGGCGGCCCCTCTCCTTAACACCTTAAAGACGAGTAAAAAACTTTTAAAAATTTACAGCTTCGATAAATCTTCTTGTTACCAGAAATGTGCGCAAAGGTAATATTCCTATTATATTTGGTGCTAGCTTAGATGCTCTTGGAGAAAAGATACCATAAGGCTTAAGGCCAATAGCAGTTGCAACGAATTTTCGCCGCTTAGCTTGCAAAATTTACTGTCGTAGGACCTTGGGGATGCGCGTATTTAGTAAGAATGGCGTGCGGGGTCGCTGGAGTTTGGATAAATGCGGATGGAAGGATAGGCACTTAATAAAAGCAGCACTAACCTGGTGTCACTCGTAATACACGTATCTGGATGTCAGCGTGGCATCCAGCGGGCGGCGGCAACTCCTTCAGGAAGTCTTACTTAGTTACTAAACTATGTGCACTTTGTCTATCGAACACTGTTAGGTACACTTTACAACATATAGTTAAATCACATAAAGTTCAATTTGATAGAAAAGGTTATTTAAACGGAAAGCGGTGCGTAGCGTGCGGTTTCTTATTCGAACATCGAAGTATATGTGACAGTTCACGTCGTCTTCGCAGCGTATGCGCAGCTCGGCATCGCTGCATTTGTGATTATCACGCCATCCATCCCTTTCGCACCTATTAATAGTGCTGCTTGTAGGAAAGGGAAAGGGACACAGAGTAGGAATGGAAGGACTATAAGGATTGCAGCGCCATTCCCATACACATTTAAATAAACGCGTGAACATCCTCCCCCGCCTTGAGAAACTTAAGGTTTCTCAAAGGGAAGACGAAGTAGAGGAGTAATTGATGCTAAGCGGATGCAGAAACTTAACAATTTTAATTTGAATTACTGTATACTAACCGGTACAAACAAAATTAAGAAGCGGTAAATTTGAAAAAATTACTAGCTAAGACATATTTTATTTATAATTTCATTATTGAGTCGGTAAAGGGCTTAATTTAACAATAGGTCGCTTTAGCGAACCATTTTGAGTTTTAACTAATGCAACACGAGATATACCATCCGAGCCAGGGTAAGTTTTCTCAATTTTGCCTAAAGGCCAACGCAAAGGCGGTAGATTGTCATCATGAATAATAACCACAGTCCCGGGTTTGATACATTCCGAATTTGCAAACCATTTTTGCCTAATTTGCAGATTGTTCAGGTACTCTAAGTGCCATCTTTTCCAATAGGAATGAACCATTTGATCGAGCAGCTGTTTACGCGCTGCTAACGGTGTAGTGGAAGACGGCGTTAGAGGTAAGTATTGTAAAGGTGAAGCCATAATAAAATGAGCGGGTGTCAATGGTTCTGGATGTGGTTCTTCTTGCAAGATACAAAGCGGTCGCGAATTTAAAATGGTCTCTATTTGAGTCAGAACGGTTAAAAGCTCCTCGTAAGTAAGAAGCTGCGCACCTATTACGCGGTAGAGATGTGTTTTAAGAGACTTAATGTTAGACTCCCAAATACCTCCAAAATGGGGAGCGCGGGGTGGAATCATTTTCCATTCAATGCGACGGTTAGAAAGTTCGCTAAATAGCGTATTATTAAATTCAAAATATAAGAAATTATAAATTTCATCTAATTGCGCCTTGGCGCCAACGAAATTAGTCCCGTTGTCGGAATATAAGCACGAAACGGGACCCCGTCTCGATATAAATCGCTTAAAGGCATTAAGAAAAGATTCGGTTGATAGATCCGAGGCTAACTCTATGTGCACGGCTTTAGTCACAAGGCAGATGAATAAACAAATGTAAGCTTTCTGACTTCGTTGTCCACGACGTCTACAAAGCGTAATTCCTAGAGGGCCAGCGTAATCGACGCCCGTGTGGACGAAGGCCTTAGTTTCTTGAACTCGAAAAGCGGGAAGATCTGCCATTTTCGGACTTGTCTGTGATGGGGAATTTTTAAAACAAAAATTACAACTGTGTACACGTTGCCTAATAACCGATCTAGCGGATATTATCCAATATCTTTGTCGTATTAATGAACTCAGGAGAGTAGCTCCTGTATGACAATAAATTCGATGAAAATGATCAATTAATATGTTAGTAACATGATCGCGTTTGGGTAGCAATGCGGGATGTTTTGACTCAAATGGTAAGTTAGCGTTTGATAATCTTCCTCCTATTCTTAAAATACCAACATTGTCAATAAATAAATCTAATTTGCGTAATGGACCAGAAGGTAAGAAGCCCCTTTTAATGGTTTTAATAACGTGCGGGAAATGAGCAGCCTGAACGGCAAGAAGTAAGTATTTTTCAGCGGTATTTAAATGAGCGGCAGTTATATGTTTAAAGCGTGGACAAAGCCGTGTAAATCTCAAAATATAAACAATAATTCGTAGTAATTTATTCCAGGAAGATATTTTATGAGCGAGATTACAGAGCAGCGAATCTATTGGTAGAGCGGCGGTTGTATTAAAAGTCTTGCTGTTGTATTCAGGTAAGTTATCAGAACTTTCAGGTTCAAAGAATTTGATGGGCCAGGCGGAAATAGGATTACTGAGCCAAGCTGGGCCATTCCACCATAACTTGTGCGTAAGCAGTTGCTCTGGTAATAATCCTCTGGAAATGCAATCGCCTGGATTCTGTACGCCTGCTACATGGTAGAAATTTTTAGGCTCCAGATGTTCATGGCATTTGGCTATACGATTACTAACGAATATATTCCATCGATGAGGAGATGAATGAATCCATGAAAGTGCAATTTTAGAGTCTGAAAATGCATAGACGTTTTGTATTGAGGTACGAGCGGAGTAAGTGTCTTTAACTAATTTTGTTAACTTAGCCATCAGTACTGCAGCGCACAGTTCTAAACGCGCGAGAGAAACAACCTTCACCGGCGCCACTTTAGATTTAGCGCAGACTAGGCGGACATGAATGTTGCCGGTAGGGTCTGTTACATGTAAGTATATAACGCAGCCGTAGGCTTTCAGACTAGCGTCAGAAAATGCAACTATGTTTATAGTACAGCCTCGAGTAACAGATAAGTGCCGTGGTATTTTTAAATTAGCTAAAAGTGGTAACTGCTCTCTGAATTTAGTAAATAAGTCCGTAATATTAGTCGGGGGTATATCATCCCATCCGATTTTTAATAACCAAAGTTCCTTTATGAGAAGTTTAGCGAAAAGTACAACTGGTGCGGCAAATCCAAGTACGTCCCATAATCGGGCGATTAGAGATAGTATTGTGCGCTTTGTACAGGCGCGGTGATCATTATAAATTTTAAAAACAAATGTGTCATTATTAGGTTGCCATTCAAGACCTAATATCTTAAGAGAGCTAGTTTTGTCAAATTCAACTTGCTCGGCAAGTCGAAGCGGTTCAGGGATACTTTCGAGTACCCTTTTAGAGTTACTTGACCATTTGACCAGGTCGAAGCCTCCTGATTTAAACATATTAATTAATTGAGCGGAAATTTTAACGGCGTCATCTTCATTTATTATGGATGTAGCTAAATCGTCCATATATAGTTCCTTCTTACCTATAGCAGCCGCAAGCGGGAAATTATTGCGTTCATCGTCGCACAACTGATGTACGGTACGCATTGCAATGTAAGGACTAGACTTAGGCCAAACGTAACTCTACTGAATTGAAATGTACGTATCGGTTCCGACGGACCAAACCGGTAAAGTATTTTTTGATATTTATGATGATCTTCAATTACGGAGATTTGTAGGTACATTTGTTTAATGTCTGCAGTAACAGCTACCGGAAAGAGTCGAAAGTTAAGTAACAATAAAAACAAATCAGCTTGTAGATTTGGACCAGCATGGAGAATATCATTGAGGGAAATGTCGTTGTGGCATTTCGCACTAGCGTCTAAAACAACCCTTAGCTTGGTAGTTTGTTTATCCTGTCTAATTACCGGGTGATGAGGAATGATGTAACCTTCATCGGGATTATCGAATTCGGGCGGTAATTCGTACAAGTAGTTACTATTTATGTAGTCCTTGATTACGGCGTTGTAACTAGCTCGCAAATCTGGATCCTGTAGCTTACGCTCTAATGCCAGTAGACGGCGGTAAGCTATGGCGCGGGAGTTCCCGAGGGAACTAGGTTCCTTACAGAATGGCAAAGCGACACAGTAACGGCCCGCGTCGGCGCGTGTTACAGTTGACACATACATTTGTTCGCATTCTTGCTCGGCAGAGCTCAAGTATTTTCTTGTTGGAATTTCCTCTAACTCCCAGAACTTGGAGAGGGAATCATTAATATCATTACAAGTTAAGAACGAAGCGGTAGGTATGCAATGCGGGGTAGTCCGGTCAGAGCATACATCCGCGGTATCGGAAGGCACACTGCCCATCAATACATAACCAAACACAGTTTCTATAGCGGGCGGTGCAGGTGGTGCTATTATTTTTCCACTTAAAATAATGAATGGGAATAATTTTGCTCCTAGTACTAACTCTATCTCACCTGGCACGTGCCACAGTGGATCAGCAAGCGGGATATCTATTAAATGACTTATAACGGAAGTGTCCATATACTCAACCGGAAGTCGATCAGTAATGCAATCAACAACCAAAGCGGTTATATTAAAAGAATATTTATTAATTTTTGAGCTAACTATTAAATGTACGTAACCTTTAATAGGACGAGAGGTTAAGCCAACTCCTTTTAAAAATGAATTCGAAAGCGGAATAATATCTAAACCAAGTTTTTTACAACAGTCTATTGTTATCAAATGGTTCTGCGAAGCGTTATCAATAAGACATCTAACAGAACGCGTTATAGTATTATAACAATTGCGTGCGTAAACAGAAGCAGTAGACAAAAGAATTTCTTGACATAGGTCATTACAATATAACTTGGTACAGGGCGGTACATTTACAGCGACAGGAACGCGAGCGCAAAGCGATACGGCCGTGGATACCGTAGTAGGAGGCGGCGTGTCCGACTGCGCAGTGGCAAGCGCGCGGTCTGCGTCCGTACTCTCCGGAGCACCCTGGGTTCGAGTCCCATTTGTGTCTAAATGTAACAAGGAATGATGTTTTTTATTACAAAATTTACACCTATATTTTGAGTTACAATTAAAAACTGAGTGAGTTAAACTTAAACAATTAACACACCCTTGCTTAGATTTTATAATTTCCAACCTATTTTTTGTCGGAAGGGATTTAAAAGCAGAACAGGAGTAAAGTTGATAATGTTCGGAAGTATTACACATAGAACAAGTCAACCGACTATTATTGTTATTACGAGTAACAAATGAATGGACTGTATTGTGCGGGCGGTAATTTTTAGTATTAACAGAGATATTCTTATTATTAGAAGAAGAAGCAGTGCGGTTTGATGAACCTAAATTACTATTAGTACGATCCAGTATCTTTACCTGACTTTTAATAAATTCGACAAAATCTTTATACAAAGGAATATCTTTATCTCTAACTGTCATCTCGAAAGCTTGCATAGTACTCGAGTCAACCTTTCGTAACGCTAAATTTAGTAGAATAAAGTCATGCACATTGTCGATTTTTAATTGAGTTAAAGCGGCGGCAGCGGCGTCGAAAGTTTCTATAAAGGTGTTTAAAGAAGCGGCATTATTTGAAGAAGTTTTTATATTGAGTAACGTCGACACATAATAAGAACCTAGGGCTCTTTTATCTTGATACTTCTTCACAAAGTTTTCCCAAATAGAGGAATAGTTTTCACCGCACGGAATTACGCCAGATGTGATTTTAAGAGCATCTCCAATCAGTCTCCCCATTAAGTATTGAATCCGTTGAGAATCGGTTAAGTCGGGATTACAATGTATGTTGGCTTTAAACGATTCATAAAATACGGGCCAATTTTCAATCTTACCATCGAAACTCGGTATATTAATTGGGGGCAATTTTATGGAGGATTTAGATGCGGATTCCGTGTGGGATGACGCAATAGGCTTATTAGCGCTTTCTTCCAACCTAGAACGACATCTCTTTATTTTTGTAAAAATATCATCAAACGCAAGTAAAGCTTGATAATTTGGCTCAAACTCAGTATTTAACTTCATTTCGTACTCATTAATATTATCTAAATTGTGAATATATTCCTGGCGCAAAGTATCTATTATTTCACTATCTGCCATAAAACTCTCGATCTTTCGAGTTTCAATAGTTGCGGTCGAAATAAACTTGCAAGTGTCATACAACCTAGTAAAACGTTCAAAAATAACTTTGTTTTTGGCTTGCAATAGTTTAATTTTAGACTCCATTGTTTAAGATGCCAATCAGTTAACAAACAATTAAGCAAAGGCTTTTAAAAATAAGTCACGAATATGAAGGTATAAAGAATATATTACTATTCTATAATTTATGTTTAGGGCACAACAGGTAGTTTGCAAATCGTTTTCTAGAAGTTTTGATGTACGAAATTGGCGGTAGATGTAAAACGATGCGAGAAAACTTATCTTGGTTTAATCAAATGGCATAAAAATAGTGGATTGTATGCAATGTGTATGCTTAAGTAGCGTTTTTAAGAATACTTAAGGAATAAAAGAACTATAACTCTGAGTAATTTGGTATCTGAATAAAAATAACTGACCTATGCAAAATGGTCGCGTGCGGAATATTTGTTGAAATAAGCGGTTTAAATAATGCAATCAGCAATTGATTGACTATTTGAGGACTAATTAAGAGTTAATAAATAGCGGTGTAATAAGAAAATAGTAAAATAACTATCTCAAAGCGGTAATCTATACAGTAACGTAAACTGTAGGTACAAATGTGGCTCGAAGTCTAACCAAAAAGAATGGGGATGCGCGTATTTAGTAAGAATGGCGTGCGGGGTCGCTGGAGTTTGGATAAATGCGGATGGAAGGATAGGCACTTAATAAAAGCAGCACTAACCTGGTGTCACTCGTAATACACGTATCTGGATGTCAGCGTGGCATCCAGCGGGCGGCGGCAACTCCTTCAGGAAGTCTTACTTAGTTACTAAACTATGTGCACTTTGTCTATCGAACACTGTTAGGTACACTTTACAACATATAGTTAAATCACATAAAGTTCAATTTGATAGAAAAGGTTATTTAAACGGAAAGCGGTGCGTAGCGTGCGGTTTCTTATTCGAACATCGAAGTATATGTGACAGTTCACGTCGTCTTCGCAGCGTATGCGCAGCTCGGCATCGCTGCATTTGTGATTATCACGCCATCCATCCCTTTCGCACCTATTAATAGTGCTGCTTGTAGGAAAGGGAAAGGGACACAGAGTAGGAATGGAAGGACTATAAGGATTGCAGCGCCATTCCCATACACATTTAAATAAACGCGTGAACAGACCTATTCTGCTCTAACAAATTACTTACCCAAGCAACTGCTTCATTCTTTGAGGACTTTTTAAAGACAACCAATAAAATTCTGTAATTCAAAAGTTATGTTTAAAGTTGATGAGAAAACGCTTGTAATTCTCTACACCAGGCTTCATTGTTGATATAATAAAAAACCACATACCTAAAGCTTTAAGTCCTTGTGAGCTTTCTCTATTAGTTTATACACCACCGCGTTTCGTCAGAGGTAGGTTGTCAACAAGGCCACCCTGTGTGCTCAGATATTTTTAGTGTAGTTAAGGCAACAATAAAACTCAAACCATAACGTATGGTTGTTTTATGACGGTACTTTAGGAGGAGAAGGCGTTGTGCTTAAAGATTTAAAAGTAATTATCGAAAAGTGTGCCCTTACGTAGCCTTAATTAAATCTTTGACAAGTGGGAAATGTTTGTTACTGATTCTTACAGTAATAAAGACAAAATAAGTCAATATTTCTAATCTTTTACTCCTCTATTCCTGAGAAAACTTCCTTCGTATCCCTGGCTGCCCAATTTTTGATTAATCATTTGAGGAATTTGTCAACGAAAAATATTTAAAATTCTCTGAAATTTCTTCTCGTTTTTTATAGTTCTAAATGTATGTACTACTATTTGCTGTTTGCCCTTTTGTAACCACCCGAACCTACTTAATATTCTTTCATCATATTAAACATTGATTTTCATAATAATTCTTGGGCCCAAGCCTGCTTACCTCTTCAGTTCGGCGGTTTAGAAACTCGGAAAATGTCCTACGTATTTCTTCAGTTTATAGCAATAAAGATATTGTAAGTAAAATTCTTCGTTTTCAAGAGGAATTCCCTTCTTTACTGATGCTGAAGAAGTAACTGAAATAATCTATCAAGTGCTTCAACTTTTTCTGAAAATCTTACAACACAGCGGCAATGGGACGACACATTGTGTTTCAGATTGTCTAACTCTATTGCGAGCGCGCTCGTCTTCTTGCTGGAGGAACTTGGGAACCCGAGCTCTGGTTGCAGGCCCTTCCACTTTCTAATGTTTCAACTCTTTAAAGCAAACAAAGCTTTAAAGAATTAAAAGTGGCGTATCCGATGATCAACTTGGACTTTCATAATCTCGTAGTGGGGGCAGATATCTCGCCATGCCTGTTCGAACGACATCATCAGCCGGGCGCTTTTCACCTCCAATTCTACCTCAAAACTCGAACCGTCTGTACTATTGAGTGGCGATGGCTAGTGACATGGCGGTATGTCTCTAGTACCATGGACCATGGGATGGCCGCTAGTGTGGGATACCTGCGTTAACGCAATTTCTTCCGATGACGAGTATTCTCGGCTCGGCTGCCACAGTCGTAGCAAGTGTAAAGGATAGAAAATATCAAAATTTAGGCAATGGTTATATTTCTGAGGCTTTTGGCGTTGAGACCTGGGGTCCTGGGGTCAGGGTGACCCTAAGAGTGGAACAACGTTTGTCGATAGCTATCCAACTTGGCAATTCTGCCAGCCGTTTGGCCACTTGGCCCAATGTTCAAATTAGTCTAGGCGTTGTTTCCTGTCTTTAATTATTTTTCTTTATTTGTTTTTCTTTTTGCTGTTTAAAATTTGTCTTATTCTTGTTAGTATTGAATAATTTATTCAGATATTTTCATTATGTCACTTGAAAATGAAATTAATTTTGATAAAAAAAAATAGCCTTTCAAGAACAAGAACAACTAAATCATCTGGCTAAAGGTAATTTTTTTAGACTTTATTGGGTAATATAAATTGTAGCTAGGTTGAGTACGAAGATAAAATGCATATTTTTATTTAATAATAAAAAAAATAACACTGTTGGTCATTCCATTCCAGTTTTTCCAGTTATTACAGTAAATGTTGAATGCATTCTTCATGTTTTCTATGAATATAAAGACTTTTTGTGGAACGGAACTGATATCGTGGCCATTCCTTTAAAGAAAGCCCCAATTTTTTGTCATGTTACAAATAAACAGATGTCGAATTAATATTATACATATTATTGTGTGTGAAATTATTTTAGAGCCGAGCCTCAGGAAAAAAACAAAATTCAAACTCATTTAACTGTTCAAAAAAGAAGCCTCTATAAACGTTTGGATTTTATTTATTTTCGTCAAATGTTTCAAGCGTAACAATTCAACTTCAACGTCATCTTTGAGAAATCGGGCATTAGTAAAGTTTTCAACAGAAATATTAGAATGTTTTTATTAGGATGTTTTACAATACCTTTTGATTTTACATTTATTACACACTTCATTAGCGGTAATAAAATCTTCATGGTGCAGTATTTCACTAGAGAAAATCTATAAAAGCCAAAGTGACACTCGTAAAGGCACCATTTTATTGCTAGGAATATACTAAATACTGGGGCACTATATCAATCTGGTAATAAAACGCTAGTTCACGATATGTTCGCTCACAGGCAATACGGCTTCCTATAATTTCGCTCTTAATTTTACCTTCTAAGGAAAGACATTTCCTTATTGAATAATGTCGCCGTTTGAAATAAAATAGCAAAATTTAAGATTTATAATATTGCTTACTAGTAATTGAAAGTATTTTTTTTAAATGCCTGATTTTAAACTCTATATTTATGTACTTTCTAGACACATCATCAACAATAAGATTTTATGGTTTTGTTTTTTGAGTAAACAAACAAGAAACTTATTTAAATTACAAATCTATTTATGTAATTTGTATACAAAATCAACAACTTGATTGAAAATAATTTCAAACCACATGTTGTCTATCCAAATCTATTGGAAATAAGCTCAACTACAACCCCGTAAAAGAAATGTATCGAATTTTCTTTCAACCTGTATACACATATACACATATACACCTTACACCTACAACATTTCATTAGAACAGACAGGTAAAACTGCGTTAACTTATGACCAACAGACTTGCAGATCCGATTTAAATATCCAATTTTAAAATTATGAGGATTAGCAAACGAGCGCGTTGAAACCATGTTACGAGGAAGTTGTAAACGCGTTTCCTACTGTAAAAGTCGGATTATCAAATACACCGTCTCATTGTTTTTCTCCTGTGCTCACTCAAATAATATTACCTTATCACAAAAAAACATTTTATTTTCACAATTTTTTACGATATTTTATCCAAAAAAATATTCCCAATTTCCCTAGGTAAAAGTAGTAGGGTTTCTTTTTCATACTCGTCACCAAAACGCCTTTTCAATAAAAATAGCAAAATTGACGTAAGAAAGATTAGCTCTTCACAAATCTCCAGACGAATCAATCGGAAGGGATGTTTGAAACCCTTTTCCCAAGAGCATGTAAATGAAGGCACTAAAGGGCCATTTGCGTAAAAGAAATTATTCTCAAAATTTGGCGTAATTTTCAGTCGTAATGTATGCAGAAACCGTTTAAATTGAACGTGTCCAAATTTGGGTTTAAAAAGCTTTGGTTTTAAGAGAATCTTTAGACATATTTTTTGATGATAAATTATACAAAATAACCAAAACACATTTTGGTATATACCTACACTATTTTGTTTTTTGCCATTGGTCCCAAGTTACAACATTGATAGGATCAAATCGCATTTCTAAATACCCGTGTAAATTTTTGAACACAGTCTATTTTTAGTAAATACACCTAAGTTTTAAATGTATGTTTTCGTTAGTAATATTGATATTGAATTATATATTTATATTGTCATACTAATAAACTAAATAATTTGATTTTACATAATTTAATATCAAAGCGCTGAAAGTGAGAAGATGTTATTCGGCAGCCATAGAAGACTTCTATTATTTTGTTTATACTTGCCTCCCAGTAGGTAATTGTGCAGTTTGATACTAAGTTGTTATGTGTTTGTTATGTGATTTTCATCGCCAAAAACAAAATATGTAATTTATATTTCTGTTAACTATCAAATTTAAGTAAACAGTTTACACAATAGTTTATCAAAATATATCCCCAGTAGATAATAATATATCAACACCGAGGCACAAACTGTGAAATTATGTAAAGCAGGCACGGGCGGGCGTTCCAGCGCCATTGTATTTGTTTTGCAAACTTCCTGCGCAATGCATTATTGCTGTGAATGTGTCAAACCGAGCCCAGCGGACCAGGAATTCAGTTATTTGTATGGTCATTGGATGTAAATCATTTTTATAGTGGTCAACTGTGCATAGGACCATGGAGGCTGTAACTACTGAGGCCATCGTGGCTGAATTTTTGCACGCGGACCCTTTGTTTCACATTGTCTCTGCCATTGAGTCAACACTGGGAGATACTCGAACGAAATTGCTGACAAAAGTCAGATGGCGTCGACATTTTCATGCATCAGAAGTGCAACATAAGAAATATGTCGTAGACAGCTTATGCTGCTGTGAGCGCAAACATCAAATCTGGTTTTTTATGTTATACAGTGTAAAGGGCATTATCAAAAAGACAAGAACGTAAAGTGTTATCAGTTTCTAAACGTAAAACAAATAATATAAATTAAAAAATGCATTCTTACACCATGAACTTTTTAAGCGAGAGCTTTTTTAACTTCTTCAAAGCCCGCAACCGAGCACGTCATGGTAAGGCAGGGACTTCGTTAATCGTAGGTACTTTAATTGGTTATCTTGTTGTTTATTACTTTGGCAATTGATGATGCGTTGTCGGCCGTAGGCTTCAGTTCAAATTGCCTTTGTTCCAGTAATTGCACTGGTTGTTCCTTATATGGCGGTCAAAATAGGAAGAGCTGTAGTACCATCCCAGATCCTTACACCAAAACTCTTTCCACCACTACATATCAATGAATAACTATTTTTTAAGTGGGAAACTTACATAAGCTGGTGACGTGGTGTTAAACGAAACTAACTGTAAATAATCTGCCATTCATCACTCGAAATGTAAACCAGAGTTCAAACCCAAAACATCTGGATTACACAGCAGGGATATTTACAACTACTTATTCTACGACGCTATTTATCACTTATTGTACCAGTGTTTTATAACAATGTAACATAATTAGTTTTTAAATCGCACTGTCCTAAAAGGGGATAGTGCGCCAAAAATGACAAATCCGCAAATAATAAACTGTAAGCTTCTTACCGAGAAGCAATTTTTCAAAAGCATCATATTGGCGTGTCGTCCCGAGGAATTCAATAAACTTAGCTTTTCCAGGAAAAGTGATACAAAATTAGGTGCCTTTTCAAGTTAAGTATTTATACTTGGACAGAAGTCTGCTTTTTGGGTTACGTGTGCGTTTATATTGCTAGAAGAGAACTGGAATTCTAATTATATTCAAATCTTTTTTTCACAACAACAATAAATCCCAATAAACACCTACTGCCCTAAAGTAAGTAGAGCTTGTGTTATGGAGACCATACAGCAATCTAGAGGGGGAAGCCAGAATTAACATATATAAATACAAAAGACCCATGCCCCAAGACCAAAGTTCATCTGTGTTCATTGATGAATGCCCAATTAGGAAGCGAACTTGGGATCTCCGGCGTAGGGACAGGGATCTCACCACCCCTGACGCCTCGTCCGCCAATTTAATTCTTTTCTTTTCAAACGTACGTTCTATTCTACTAGCTTTTAATTAAGAGGTATGCGTGCGCAATACCCTAACGACTTCGCTTCACAATATCTTCGTGTCACTTCTGTCGTGATTTTATTAGTAACACTAGAGGTTCAGCAGAAATACTCTGGTGAAATTAACCTGAATTACCTGTGGCTTACTTTCGGTAAGAGATTTTTAAAGCTTACACACAAATCGACAGACAAACAAACAAATCCTTCGTCTTTATAATAAAAGTATTAATGAGTATTTTATTGTAATATTCGTTAAGTTTCTTCGTTAAGATCTCGTCTGTGGCGCTACTGTAGTCATTCCTATTTCGACCGCCGTAATAATCACGTCTACGTGGTTGTGTTCCGGTCATAGGAAAGGAACAACCAATGCAATTACTGGAACAAAGGCAATTTCAACTAAAGCCTAAGGTCGGCGACGCTACGTTAGTCGAGATAAAAATAGCAATTGTATTGAGTTGTGGGCATTTGTTGGTGCAGTGCACAACATGGTACAGTGCACAAAGCGGCTTCTACCACGTACTTTTTGTGTTCTAGCTTATTTGTATTTGTTTCTTTTGATTAGGCTACTAAGGACAAACATCTTTTGTGCCTTACATTTCTTAGTGGCCCTGTAAGTTTCAATAAAGAAGTTTCTTTGATTCTTTCTTATTTCTTTCTATTTACTATTATTAAAGAAAACACCTACGACTAATGATGTCGATTGCGTGTTCGTTTGCCGGCTATAAAAACAGTAAAAAAAAGTTAAATATCTAATAGGTGGCTAGAAATGACAGGTGCAGAAAGTGTCTCCAACTTCTTCAATCAGGAACGCACCCTTAAAACGCAATTTTAACACAATTGTTCCTTAAACCTAAAATTAATATCCTGACGCACTTGGGTGCAGACTGTTCAAGTCATTTGTGTGCGCGGCTCTTTGTGTACCTTAAACTTGTACTAGTATACGTATGTGTATGTGTGTGTGTGACAAAATGTACTGATGGTATACGCGCACCAAAGCGACGAGAACACGGTTCGACAAGATGGCGGCTGCCATAACAAATATTATTCCAAGCATATTTACAAGCACACGTTGGCCACTAGCACACTTGAGGTGAACCATCAAAACCATCGACAATGTTGAGGAAAAACATTATCCCGCAAACTTGTTACGCAAGTTTTCAAATGTAAGTTTTTATTCCATATTCGTACAAGTAAATATATGGGAAAGGATGTAAAGTCCATTTAATTTACTGAATTTAATTACGAAAATCTATTTTCGCAACTCCAGTAAAATTATCTACTTTAACTATCTAGGCACGATAAAATCTGCTAAATAAAGGCTAGTTCACGCGGCGCTAAAAGAAGGTTTTAAAACCCAATATGTTCAATATAATTATAGATTTTTAAATGGTTCAATAGTGCAATGGTAACGTTTGTAATTCTTTCAACTTGTTGTCCTCCCTATTTTGAACGCCATAATGATCACATTTACATAGTTGGGCGCCGGTTTAAGGGATGGAACACCCAGTGCAACTACTGGAACAACTTCGAGTCAAACTAGAACAACGCATCATCAAGTATTCAAATACAGTAAACACGACCAATATTAATAAATGGACATTCTAAGATTAATGGTGTATGGTTGCCACTGAACCTGTAGGATCGTTTGGGAACCGACTGTAACTGCGTGGAAGCTGCGGAGCGCAGCTCTGATTGATGCCGATATCTCGCTCCCGACCGAGCCACACAATCCACACCAATCGTTCAACCAGCACGAATATAAAAGCGAAATAACTTCGCAACTCGTTATTCGGACGCCCCGTACATGCCATGTTGTACAACTATGTAAAACATATAAACGTTTGACACGTGTAAACGCACCTTAAAAGCTTCTTACCCCTTCCTTCCGCTCTCGGCTCAAGAAAGCTCTTACACGAAAGCCCGCGCGAACTTCCTACACAACTGCACCTGAACGAGGTTTAATTATTATTTAAATTTAATTCCATCTACACTTTAATTAAGAACAAATTTAAGCAAATTATTTGGCAAGTTTTCGTCTTTATACAGACTGAGATATTCTCCATTTAACTTTGAATTTCGTTACTTTAGAGTCTAATTTTGTTGGAAGCGTGATCTTAGTTTAGTTTCTGGTTTAAAGGTGATGTTACTGAATAATAAGATTTTCTGATTGTACTTAGCTCACCCCAACCCCTTAGACCATCCCTGGATGAGGCTGATTTCCTTTCAGAATGATTTATCAGGGCTGTCGTTTGGAAGATAATGAAATTTAGAGTTTTTTGTAAAGTTATAAGTAAAAACTAAATATTTATTATACCCAAAGTAATCCCAGAAATGTAAATATATAATTATGACATTCAACCAACCACATTTACGTGCGTGTGTTAGTGTTCCGGATAAAGGGATGGAACAGCCTGTTTATTTACTGGAACAAAGGCAAATCCAAGTTTACAAACAACTACGGTCGGCTACGCATAATTTATCGGTATTCAATAACTAACATTAGTTATAATAATAATTGTCAATCTATATTTTAAAAAAAATATTTAAAAATATTAAGAAAACTACTTGAATTCGCACATTTTCTATGTTTGTATTTAGAAGCTACTTTGTTAGTTAGTTAAATGCTGTGCTCAGTTGTTATTCGTTTATTTTTTATTTTAATTTTAAAGGAAAACTTACAGCTATTATAACTATATAAAATTAAACAACTGTTACATTAACAAATTTTCACACATGTTAAGTTAATCAAGTTAATCATATAATAATCAAGTTTAAAGATCGCTAGTTGTTCGTTATCGAAAAATTTATATTTGAAATATATAAAGAACTTCAAATATCTTGTAGATTAAATGCGAATTACAATGTTGTAACAATAGAGAAGCTACAGTTTCAAGTTATAGTTAAAACAGATTGAATAATTCGGCAGCAAATGATCGTCTCAAAGATGCAATACTGCTAGAAAAACTTTACGTTATTACGTTATAAGGTGAAAATGATTGTATTTCGGTGAATAATTGATTAGTTACTATCTTATAACATGTTACTGTGCCATAAATAAATAAATAAACATTAATGATTAATTATGTTTGTATAGGATACGGGTGCCTCCCACCACCATGGATCGCGTCCTCGTTAAAAAAAATAAAAACTAACAAAACTCCGTTATGTGCAAGTGAAACCTTCTTCGACGTCTACGCCACGTACAACAAAAGCTCAGTAAAGTTTTATTCGTTGTATTTTCTTTAAAAGCTCCACGTTTGAAACTTTCAAAGCTGATCGAGTAGTTGGAGGTCAATCCTTTACTTAACCTACGTTTCATCCAATTTTGTTAAGCAAATTTTTATGACAAATTGAATTATGGCAGCTGAAGTGTTTTGTAAAATGTATTTACGCTTAGAAGTTTAAAAAAATATGTGGCTTGAAACGGCAAAAAAAAGAAACGGGTAAAATGTTTGAACCAAGACACAAACTAAAGGTTACTTTATACAAGGAGCGTCTCCGTAGTGTCTAACATTCAAATGCGCCAATTTGGTTGATGTACATTTGCAAGAAACATAATTATGAAAATATCAACAAAAGAACCATGAAAGATGCAACACTGGAACTTTTACAAAATTAATATAAAACATTTTACTTTTGGGTTACTCTTGAAAAGTATATAATTTTCTCGAATGGACAATTTACAATGAAATCGAATCATACATTTTTTTTTCGTTTCTTTGTTAATATGTTACTATATATGTAATACTTGTTGTGTATTTTTTGCATAATTAATGTAAAGAAAATTTTTGTGGCTCACGTGGTTTTTACTAATGAGAATGATACGTATTAAAAAAACCGTAAACGTAGACATTTTAAATTTTAGAACGCTATACATACTCTACAAACCGTGTACGATCCATAATTATCAAACTCAAAGCCATATTTGTTCCCTAATATATTTCTGAACAAACACTGATAAAGCGCCCTCCGTAATAATGCCACTTTGCATGAATTTACCTCGTGTGGAGCATCGATTAGTATAAAACTGCATGTAGGGTTATTATGTAAGGTGCTGTTCGTAGGCAGGCAGTCTTTGTTTTGTTTCGTTATTTGAAACATAACATAATTAATCTTTTTGGAAAAAAAAACTGTAACATTCAATTATGATATGATTTGTCATCCTGGATAGTCAGAGGGAATCGGAAAAATCCTTACCTTAGTCTTTATTAAGAAGAGATTATGGTGTTAATAGAGGCTGACTTCTACGATATGGCTCCAGGTTCAAGTTCTCGTAGGAAAAGCCATTTGTATTCCACAGCAGTTTGTTGAATATACATATTTTCTCTGATTTCCCTTCAAGATTACTTACTGTATGATCACCTTATACATGCCCTACTATTGGGCTACACAATTAATTTTTGTCCGTCGTTATCATTAATTTTTCAGATTATCTTTTATTGGCATTTATGAAAGATGATATGTGATGATCTTGGAATACTACACTTTATTAATTATATAATACAGCTCCTGAAAACTAGCTACATGTTGTAATTCGCTTTTAAAATTTTTATATTTTTGTGGCCTGCCAACGAGCACACGACCTACCTGACGGACATTGACATTATCGGTAGGTATTTCATTTATAAATATTGTATGTTGACAAATGATTTTGTTGCCGACTGTACGTTTCTTTGGAATTACCCTCGTTCCAGTAATCGTACTGGCTGTTTCTACCCTTTAAATGGAGCGCAACAAAAAATATTTAAATTTATTCAAATATTAGAAATTTAAAGTAATTAAGTTTTATGATTCGTTTTTAAAATTCCTCAAATAAAACGTGTATATAATTGATTTCATCAGAATTCGTTGATAGGACAACCGTCTGTGAGATAAACCGAGCTACTTGACAAACTTGCTAAATAATGCTATTGCCGAAATTAAACTTTATAACAAGGAACTGGGATCCAAGTTATAGTTGGTTGTCTCTTAATATTTTGTTTAACACTTGGGAACATTTTGCGTTTGGTTGAGGACGTCATATTTGAATGTTTGCGTCGATTGTAGCTACTTTGGTTATGAGAAAAGTTTTCCTACCGATTTATTTATAGTTTATCGCCTTTCTAACTGGAAATAGTGACTTTTGTCCTCAACAAAACTGAAGAAAATCAATTATGTGTAGGTACTGAGAACTAACGTATATTTAACATAAATGGATATCATAATTTCTTAGCGAAAACTTTCAAATGATTTCCAACAAACAATCCTTTATGCAAAGGTTAGCTTCATCCTTTTCAAACCTCCGACACATGATCATTGCTTGCATGTTTTTCCATCTTTGAACATATTAGCGTCATTGCACTCTATTAGGGTTCTACGTTCGGACCCTGGTAGAAATTGTGCATACTGGAAACAGATTCACGTGTTTTAGGAGTTCTCTCTACTCTCTTTAAACATGTTTATTCGGAAAACTAATTTAATGACCTGTGTAGCTTTTGTCAACTTGTAAACATGCTATACTTCCAACCTTGCTTTCTTAATCCAAAAGAAGTCTACTGCAAGGCGAATATTCTTCCCAAAAATATCCATGCCTCTAAGTCGTGTACGGCACCTTATTACTAAAATATAAACAAAAATACAACAACTAAGTGCTAGCAGATTTTCTTCTGTTAAGGTCTTGTGTGGGGGGGGGATATTACAGTACTTCTTATTTTGACCGTAATATTCATATTTACGTGCTTGTGTTCCGATCAAAGTAATAAAGCAAAAAAGAAGATTGAAATTACCACTGAAATTACTTGATGTAATAATCACAGTCAATATTGATGTGGCCTGTTTGGTGTGGATGTAAGTAGCCTTGCCTTTCATGCCAGACGTCCCGGGTTCGAATCCTGGTAGAGTTAGATATTGAATCACATTTGCTTTCTAGCCATGGATGGAGTGTATGTATGTTTATTTAAGTTTATTTCTGTTATTTATATATAATAAAAAAAATTTCATGTATTTCTTTTTTTTTATCCGTTATCTAGTATCCATAACAGAAGTTCTAAATGATATTTATGTGTTTATTGAATAATTAATTTACACACAGGTTTTAATAACAGTATAAAAAGTAGTTACCAATTAATGTACAAAGGTACTGCTTATTCTAAAAGAAATCTCTTCCAACAGACCTGAGACTGGAGAGTGTGAATAATAGCAAATTTTGTGTGTACTAAATAATATATTGTTGGACGTAAGATAAATACTATAAACAAATGCTAATATACTTACATATTGTATTAAATAAAAATATAAACTACCACTAACTAATATCCATGGTATATACTTGATTTTTACAAATTATTCAAAGAAATGAACATAAGATAATAATAATACTATGGGGTTACGAAAACAAGAACGCAAGCTAATAGACTCGAGAAAGATATTGTTCTCTTACTCATTTTTAAATAAGAATAACGTTTTTGATTCACGGATTGTACTTAATTTGTGCTAGATAATGTGGTGTGTCATTTAGAAATATTTATATTTATTTATGTATAAAACACCAACGATGTCAATGGGAGCTGATGGCACTTACCATCAGGTGGACGCACATGTCACGGAGCGCTGTCACGGAGTTCACAAGTATACTTAGCTATTTTCAATTGAATACAATGCAATGAATACGTCATTAGAGACGTGAACGACAACGCATTACCGCTGTAAGTGGTCTCTGCGCAGGTTTATTGCCGTACTTTACGAGCATTCAACACCCGATAAGGTCCGAGCGAATTGCCGAAATAAACGCAGGACCTGCCAATTTATTAATGCTTCGACATAACGCGATTTCCATAAATTTTATCAAAAGCTTTTCATAGAGTAAAATGGTCGTAAACTTTTATTAGTTTTTTATGGCACAGGAGACAAGTCAGGAAATGTTGTAGAGTTTTTTCTGTTAAATAAAACATCGGTGATTGCTTTAACTGTGCGTCCGAAGCTTTTATCGTGTAAATCAATACTTAGCCATGTTTTCGTAATCATGACGAACGCTGTATTTATAACTTGCTGAGTGCCGCACTCAGTAAGGGGTTTTTAAGTACAGATTTTGTTTAGCGAATCTTTAACATTCGCCATAAGGAGTGCAATTAAAATATGTATTTTAATAACTTATTATTTTTATTTTCATTCACTTAATCTACTACATCTTACTCCGATGATGGAGCAAGTCAGAATGTATTGTTTCTTTACTTCTTTTATATCATTCGATATATTCAAATATACATTTTCTTCTTAATTTATATCAACCTCTTTGCTAAAATATCTTGGCATTCTGACGTGCTTCGTTAGGCCTAACTGTTATCTTTCAAAGTCTTGATGGCCTAAGCAAAATATTTTATATAAAACTAGCAACTTAAGTAAACATTCCAAGTGTCTGAATGCCGGTAATAGTTTTATTAGCCATTAATATAGCCATGAAATAATAAAATTGACATTTCCACATGATTGTACACACCACAGCCACACTCAACCAAGAGGTGGTTTCAAACAGGTTTCCACAGTGAATGTACATTTGTTTTTAACTACATTACTATGTTACATTTACCATGAGGTTGAGCTGACAATCGCATATGATATAAGACGAAATTATAAAAATTTTAACAAATTAAATATTGTAATTGCATTTCGAACTCCAAACTAATTCAATAGCCACCTTATGTATCCACCTAAATTACAATTTGCAAGGCGGACATGTTGCGTTCACAAACATCTGTATCTAATGGAACGATACAAACACGTGTCCATTGGACTAATGGCTGTATGTCAAGCTAAATTTGATTTACTCAAAGTGTAAGTGTATTCGAGCAATTATACTGGCTTTGACTAAAACGTGATTATGTTTTAGCTTTAGTTTAGATCTAGAGAGACTAAACTTAGTTTGGCCATCAATGAAATCTATGTTAACTTGGAAGTACTAGTGTAACTGGATATCGATATATAATACTTATGTAGTTTAAAGTATTTCAGATGATATGAATTACAGCTTTGTTCTAGGGGTGTAGCCAAGTTGCAATCTATTATCGCTAACGCTATAGAAAACGCTTAAACTGTATGGAGCGTGTCATGCAATTATGATTATATCACGTGATGCTCCACACAGTTTATTTTTTCGTATATAGATTGCAACTTGGTTAGACCTGGTCACTTCTGGTCACTCCTGCGTCCAACAGGTGCACCGCATCACGGAGCACATCTTGGAGCAAAGGAACGTAAGTCGAAAACCGATAGGCACGGGCGCGTTTTTTTTTGACGTGGCTAAAGCCTTCGACAAGGTCTGGCTTAACGGTTTGTTATGCAAGCTCTTCAAACTAGGCGTGCCAGACAGCCTCGTGTACATCATACGAGACTTCCTACATTGTCGAACCTTTCGCTATAGATGTGAAGGTGCACTTTCCTATCCCCGTCCTGTATTAGCCGGTGTACCTCAAGGCTCGGTGGTAGCTCCGACTTTGTTTTCACTATACACTAGTGACATGCCAAGGACGGAGAAAGTAGAACTCGCGCTCTTCACAGGGGACACCGCGCTATACACATCCGATAGGAATCTACGTAGATTAACTAGAATGCTACAATCCGCAGCCAATGCATTCGGCGCTTGGTTTAGAAAATGGAGAATAGAAGACAATCTAGTAAAAAGTACAGGAGTGTACTTCTCTCTTTAAACCTGCTCTAGGAAACCCTCCAAAAGATTAGGTCAGATCACCCTGTTTGGTGCTCCGATCCCATGGGTTAAAAAAGTCAAATATTTAGGAGTCACTTTAGATAGTGGACTTACATACGCGATCACATAAAACGAGTCTGGGACCGAGCCGCCTTCATCATGGGTAGGCTGCACTCTCTAATCTGCAAGAAGAGTAAAATTTTACTTAGAAATGAGGTTACACTTTACAAAACTTGCATCTGGCCCATCATTACATATGCCAATGTGGCTTTCGCTCACGCTAGCAAGTCAAACTTCAATCACTTACAGGTTATTCAAAATAGGTTCTTACGCAAATGCGTCGGGGCCCCGTCCGCAACCTAGATCTGCACAAGGATCTCGAGCTGCCCACCACTGCCGCATTCATGAAGTTGGCGCCTAGATGCCACTTCGACAATGCTCCCCACCATCCCAACCCGCTGGTCAGTAAGTCAGCTGACTACACAGCCAACCCAGACGCGGCGGTTCGTTATAGACGTCCGCGTAACGTCCTAACGATCCCAACGACGCTATTATAACAAGTTCCATTTAGAAATAGGGTAACACGGCATTCGAATCGCCGAACCCACCGGTGGGCTAGGATAACGGAGCGGGCGCATTCTTACTGAGTTTTTTGCTGGTTCTTTGGCAGTAGATGGCCCTTCCGAACCAGTGGTGGTTTCAATATATGACGTCCTAAGCCAAGGTCGGTGCCCTCTTGGGTGCCGTTAGGCGTATAGTACGTAGAAGTAGTTTAAGATCCGGCTAAGCACCGTCAACGATAAGCTACAAATAAATAGTAAATAATATAAAATAAATAAATAATAAATTAGGGCCATAAATAAATAGTCCATTTCGAAAAAAAATTATCTTAGACTCCCTGGCGTTGTAAAGATCTGGATAGCTTTGTCTTTGCAGCCGTTAAACGACATAAATGAGGTTTTGCCGGAAGGCTCGAGCAACTTTGACACTATAACTTACTATAACTACGAGAAGAGATTCCAAAATACAAAGATTGAAAACCAGTGAAATATAAATTTATAATTATTGATAATAACAAAAGAAAGTGGATGCAACATCGACGCAAAAAGAGGGATGTTGATACAGAATTATTATAGCTGACACCCACATTAGGTTTCCCGGTGGCGTGGTTGTCAGGCTACCCTCTAAACTGTTAATAAAAAACAATGTTAAATATTTTATTTATTTATTTTATTAAGGCGTACACACATGCAACAATCACTTACATATGAATAAAAATATGGTATAATATTTGGTTTGGAACCAGATTGGAACCCAGAAATTATGCACACACATCATAATATACTTGAAGGCACAAACATAAGTATGCTTACAAGAATTAATTCAATTAAATAACATTAACTATTTAAAGTGATCCGATAGGAAGAATTAGGTTTGATACAGATAAAAATTATTCAATAAATTTATCAAAGCATTTATCTTTAATAAATATAGGTATCATCTTAATTAAGTATAGTTTACTAATTTTAATATTTTTTTAACATTATACAATGCAAACTATAACAATAAATAAAATATCGATAAAGACAAAATGCTTTAATTGTTGATTATGAGCTGAAGAGTTTTGGGTTAGAGGTAAAAAAGTACATTCTATTTCTTAACCATATTAAGCAAAACTCATTTAAATTCATATTTGTTTTCCTTCCCTACCCACAATAATGCAGTTTCGGAAGACACAGAGTCCCAGCACCTGACTGCATTACACTCAGCTGGAATCTCATACATACCAAGTCTTATTCCATCGGAGGGAATCAAAGTTACCCGTCGCAGATGCTCCACGCGCCTGCCGCTGTCTAGACTGGGACGTCTGGCTAAAACTTGATGGTACTCGCGGTAACGTTGATAAATATGCTTTCTCTGAAAGTTGTGTCTAGTGTCTGTGTTACGTGTTCACCGCGTAGGTACAAATGAGTTAATATTATAATTATGCATACTATTTTACAGAAAATCCTAATTCTAATACCTATAAGGAATATGAAAACGGCTCATATGAAAGTCTAGCTGCTGCATACGGTACCGTCACGGCTAAGCCTTAGAGAGCACGTCAGAATGCCGCGACATTTGAGTAAAGAGGTTAATATGAATTAATAGGTCTTTACCTATGAAACTGCCGTTTTGCCGTACTGGCCATTTCAAATGAAAATATTTTTTTTTTTGACTGATAATTCTAATTTCAAATTAATTTTATTTGACAAACATGGAATTCTTTTTCTAAAATCGTCATTTGTTTAATATTAGTGTTTTGTTTTCAACGCATTCGAACATTTTTCGTCATCATGGATAAGTTAAAAATTCGAGTAATTATGGAGTATGAGTAGCGTCGTGGCAGCAAAGCGGCACAAGCGGCACGCAACATCAACGACGTTTACGGAGCGAATACTACAAACGAACGCACCACCCGTTATTGGTTTACCCGCTTCCGTTCTGGAAATTTTGACCTGAAAAATGAACCCCGTGGTCGTCCGAAAACTTTGGTCTACAATAACGAATTAAAGGCAATTGTGGAAGCTGATGAAACTCAATCCACGGCTGAATTAGCAGCAGCTTTCGACGTTAGCATCAAAACAATATTGGTCCATTTGCGTCAAATTGGCAAGGTAAAAAAGCTCGACAAATGGGTACCCCACGAACTCAATGACCGCCAGCGCGAAGTACGCGTGGAGACGTGCCTTGCACTGCTCAGCAGGCATACAAATGAAGGAATTCTGAACCGCATTGTTATTTGTGATGAGAAATGGATCCTGTTTGACAATCGTAAGCGCTCAGCAAGTTGGTTGGACCCTGGTTCAGCACCCAAACGATGCCCTAAACGAAAACTTACCCCTAGAAAAGTGATGGTCACTGTTTGGTGGTCTAACGCGGGTGTAATTCATCACAGCTTCTTGCCAAACTGGACAAGCATTACTGCAGATGTGTACTGTGAAGAACTGAACACAGTGATGGAGAAGCTCGCACGTCTCCAACCAGCTTTGGTCAATCGTTCGGCTCCACTGCTCCTGCACGACAACGCGCGACCTCATACTGCACAGCAGACGGTCTCCAAGCTACAAGAGTTGGGGTTGGAAGTTCTCCGTCATCCGCCGTACTCACCAGACCTTGCGCCTACAGACTTCTAATTTTACCAGAATTTGGATAACTTCTTGGCGGGAAAAAAATTCAATACCCGAGAGGCAGTACAAAATGCCTTTGAAGAATTTGTTGCCTCCCGTCCAGCTGATTTCTTCAAGAAAGGCATCAATAAGCTATCAATGCGTTGGCAAAGATGCATTGATTGCATTGGTGATTATTTTGATTAATAGAAATAAAAAATATATAAAAAAAATTATGCTTCATTTATTTCGTGAAAAACGGCAATTTCATAGGTAAAGACCTAATATTATAAATTAAGAAGAAAATACATTTAAACATATGGTTGACAGAAATGAAATAAATGACGCGATACATTCTGACTTGCTCCGTCATCGGAGCAAGATGTACCAATAAAATTATAACTATTAAAATAAATTTATTAAATTGATTTGATTCGTATTAATTTATACCACAAGGGTGGTCAGTCGCGTGTGGGCGAAGAACGCCAGTTGGTGGAGGCGCCGGGTACGGTCAAATAGGACCAAGGCTACCTGAGACAAGTTATAAAAAAATATATTTTTCAGAAAAGAAATACAAAATGATGCGCGTCACCCCGAGCAGTCGAAGGGCTACGTTTGGTTCACTTCTACAACTGAACAGAAGACGCCATATGTAGCGGCCCACCATTCAGGAATGACTACATGCGCGCGCCATCAACGGGCGGGCAGCCCCATGTAAGTCCGTTCCATATATGCGTTCAAATACGCCACTGGGAGGTCGAGAAATGGCCGTCAATGTGAATCGACTGAAACATTTTAACTTGATATAATTTTGTGGAGTTCATTATAATAAAAAATCTATCTAAATTATAATTGTAAATATGTAAATGTTGTAAAGTGTCAAAAGTAAATAATTGTTATTTTCTGGTTTTTAAGCTAAAATGAGGTGACAATAGCCTGACATATATCAATCTGAAAAATATATGACTAATGTGAATATGTTGATAATAACGTAGTAAATGTTATTATATGTTATCAGTAAGAATGTGTGTTGGCATATATGTGTTAGTGTAATATTTTAATGTACTAATATGTTCTTTCTTTTTCATATTGTGAATTATATCGGAAATGAGATGGCAGCCACTAGCAGATGAGATGGTAGCCACTGAGGGATGAGGATTGATGACAACCCTCCCTTGGCGATACGAAAAAATATGAAATTAATTTTATCTTGTCTTAAAAGTTGTTATGTGTAATGATCAATTAAGATTTTTTTGCGTTGTGTTTCATTATGTCCTTATCTGGTGATGGAACCGAGGGGCGTTCATTTGTAATCAGGCGGTCACCAACGCCATACATTCTCTTAAAGAATAGGTGGCATGCTTTGCTGGCTGCAGGTGACAAGCTGGTTATCGATGCGCGCAATAAGGTGAAGTTATCTGCCAGGGACGTGAAACAATGAAATAACATCTCTATAACGGTTCTGGCTCGCATCTCAACATTCCATAAGAATATTTGACATGTGACATTACCTATAAATCTTAATTAATTCCAGTTACCATATTTATGTTTGCGCCTTTAAGCAATGACATATTACATATAGACAGGTTATCCGCTCTCAGTACTGGCAACGCAAATGCAAGGCAACTGCCCGCTATTTCACTTAGTCTTGTGCAACCCAGTGTCACGGCTACACGTCAAATAAAATGTATTCCGATTCTGTATACAATACCGTACAATGCCTTCTTGTGTGTTTAGACAGTGTACTTATTACACTCTTACTGTTAAAGAAAGAAAAAACGTTTCTTTTCATGCGTAGATACTATTTTTTTAAAACTATTTTATTTATAATTTTATTTTGCTATTTAAAATTACATTTTAAAATTGACGTAGCTATACATTTCAACAACCTCAAAGAACGAGATGTAATATGATTTTGTATGTGGGAGTAAAAGAGACAACGATATATACAGTGACATTTACGTACTACGTCACGTACGCTCGCGACCAATTAATGCGAAGCAACGTCACGAAGTGCATAGATATCTCTTTCTTACAACAAGTAAACCGTATTATTCTTTCCTTGTCCCACAAATTACATTACTGTATATATCGGGTAGGTATCTATAGTTAGTTAAGTTGACGCCGTGTTTTTGTGCGGTAATGTTCGGATATGACTTGTCTATATGTAATATGTTATTGCCTTTAAGTATAATAATGCTGTGTGTGCGCAATTTGTGGGTTCTAATCTGGCTCCAAACCAAATAGTTTATCTGATTTTTATTTTTATTACAAGTGATTGATTGTTGCCTGCGGGTACGCCTGAATAAATATTTCAAAAAAAAATAAAAAAACCTAGGTTTATTCCAGATTTTCATGAATGTAACACCAATAGCAATTAATTTTACAAGTGCTGATTATGATAACTGTACAAATAAATTATGAGTTTTGGGCCTAATGGATGTAATAAAAAAATTTTTTCAAAAGCTCACGTCTTATAATTTTTATTTATTTGCAGTGACAATGACCAGTACAATCTAGCTCCGCATCATGGCTCGTTGGCGTCGAATGCGTCATCATGAACGCGAGCCAGCAGTGACAATGCTGCAGCAGGATCTCTAATAAATATTCACCAGCCGGACGCAGCGCGAGTTCTAATTGAATCCTGCCGATAATCTGTCGCAGGCGCATATATTTGAATTCTGAAACTGTCACGTTTTTCTTGTATTCAAAAATGTATTAAGTTGTATAATTAAAGATGTAGATTGGCTGTTAACATGGTGTATATATTTAGCAGATAATATTTGACATGTAGGCACGTTTTTTTATAATTTGTACAAATTGAAATATGAAATGTACATAAACGAATACAATAAACTAATAAACGAATACAAAAAGTACTATTAGAATACTTAGACGACCGACAAGCGTAGTGGTTAGTAGCCCTGCCTCATACGCTGGAGGTCCCAGGTTCGAGTCCTGGCCGGGGCATTCATTTATGTGATGAACTAAAACGTTTGTTCTAGGGTGGTTGTTGATACTTATAGGTTCCTCCCAGTTCGCTGAATGGTCATCCATAACACAAGCTCTGCTTACTTTGGGGCCATACAGTTGGTGTGTTTGTCTGGGGATTTATTATTATTATTATAAAAAGTATGCATGTTCCTCGAAGACGTGAATCTATTTAATACTGCTAATACTTATAACGACCGCAAACATTTCAAAAATATCAGAAAATAGTAAAAAGAAATGCTTATTTCTTATATTTCTCTAAATCATAATACTTTTAAGTTACAACAGTTATATACTCAAAATTCATCGGTAAAATATAACTGCATGTCATATTCAAAACTCATATAAACTCATATGCCTTAGGTACATATATATGTGTATGAAAACCAATCTGGGTTTAAAGTGTTTTTGAAAGCCATAATCAGTAACGGAGACATTAAAAATTGTTGATAAAGATCGATTTTAAACACGCAAACAAGCGGGGTACCGCGGATTATCAATTAACTAGGCGAAATGATTTATTTGCACCGTTTTTATGATTCATTAATCATAAAATCGATGTTTTTTTACTAATTCCTTTTCTTTTAAACTCGTAAAACTTTACAAATCAAAAAGATGTAACGATCTTTAAAATACATTTGTTTCAATTCTTACAAACATAAAGTATTTAATAATAGACTCTAAGATGTTTTCCCAATAAATAAATAAATATTTCTAACAATCACACCACATTATCTAGCCCAAATTAAGTATCATTAAAGAACTTGTGATATGGATACTAGATAACGGATAAATAAACTTAAGAAATATATAAACACACGTAAATATTTTTTTTTATATATAAATATTAGAATTAAACTTAAATAAACGTAAATACACATCCATGACTAGAAAGCAAATATAATAATATATCTGCCCCTACCAGGATTCGAACCCGGGACCTCTGGCATGGAAGGCAAGGCTACTTACCAACATACCAAACAGGCCGTCAATATACTAAAGAAGTAAAATGTTCAAATCTTCAAGTGGTTATAATTTTTAAGCTGCCTCTTATCAAAACATGTAACCCCGAACTTACGAAACCCACAACAGCACCGAAACAAAGCAATTAATTCAAATTCGCCAAGAACAAACTAGAACACATTTACCGAATCACAAATCTGGGATATCTGCAGATGTTCAATTAATTGTGGTTAGCGTTGCACTCGCAACGTATGAATATTTATACCGAATAATACGTCTGTCTGCCTCAGGAGCGATATTTTCGTAAATTGGACTACGGAGTAGACCTTCGAAGGTTCGAACTTTGCAGTAGACTCCGTAGTTCGAAACTTCGGAGCGCTCGAAACTGTTGAAGACACTGGCGTGTAAGAAAATAAATTCTCCGAACCAAAGAGGTATTAACATAAAAAAAGGTAACAACGAATATGCATAAGGTGATGCTATAGTGCGCCTACAGCAAAAATCAGCAGTATTGTAATAAGTTTCTGATTCAAATTTAAATTTAAAACATTCCAAATCAGTTCGAGTTACTTTTTGACAGTTCCATCACAGATATAATTGACTCTTTTGATTTTCTTATGTTATTCCCATTTTTTAAATAAATTACGTTTAAATTAGTTATGAATTATATTTTGTTTCAGAAAGGCATCATGAGAAAGATGTAGAGCTCAGTCAAATGATGATATTTTGAGGAAGGACATAGAATAATTATGTCTATGATTTATAGTCTGGTAGTTGAGCATAATGTATGATTCCTGCATTTGTACCTAAGTGATGTATAGGCTTAAATTCTAATAGACGTGCGTACGTTATTCAAGCTTATACGAGTATACAGGGGTGACATTTTTAACGGAAAACCGTCAGCTGCCAATTTGTAATAAAATCGAATTTTTTTTCATTTTTAATATTGTCAAAATAGTGGTCTACGCCTATGCGCTTTTTCCCGATTTCGCGCTTCGAAAAATCGCGCTTTTTTAACGTCACTGTGCTATCTTGGCAGGCATATATATACGACATGTTTCGTTATATTATGTGTTGGAAAGCCTAATGTTATTATTAAAGTTATTAAATTTTATATTTACTTTTCATCATAATAACAACTCACCATAAGTAATATTATAACTTGCGATAGTGTTGCTAATAAGAATCAAAGTCTAGGAAGTAATGACATACGGCAAAAATCTAGAAAATTATGAATTTCACCAAAACATTTTTATCATACTTTTATTGTATTGAACTCGCTAAACTTAAGAAATAAACACACATTAAAAATTTTTTTATACATAAATATAAGGAATAAACTTAAATAAACTTACATACACATCCATGACTAGAAAGCAAATATTATAAAATATAAATAATATATAATATATCTGCCCTACCAGGATCCGAACCCGGCACCTCTGGCATGGAAGGCAAGGCCACTTACCTCCACACCAAACCGGCCGTCAAAATTACTTTAAATTAAATAAAACGTTTCGAAACTTCGAGCGATAACTCATCAGTCGTAACAAGAAGTAGCGTCCCGGGTACGAGCTGTTCGTATATTGGGGACCAACAAATGAAACATGAAGGCCGATTGAACCGTTCGTTCTGAGATCGATAATTATGCGAAAAATTCCCAAAAATTATGTAGATTTTATTTTGCATTTTTATGGCCGTTGTTGTGCGGCATAAATTGGTATAAATAATTGTAAAGGCTTTTTTACTCTATAATTGTTCAACCTCGCAAAATGTACATTACATTTTTGCACAGAGCTTTAAAAGGTGATCCGTAAGATTAAACCAAAAAGTGCATATTTAAGGTTATTCTTGTAATCGACTACGACCGAGATATTTTACCGAAAAAATTTTTTTTAACTACTTATAATTTTTATTGATTTCAAGAAAGTTTATTGCTTAAAGTTTTTACTGACATGGTAATAAAATACATGTCATTACTTCATGAGAATAACCCTAAATTGTTTGTTATTTTTAGAATAAGATATGACGAAATGTCCTTTCCGTTAAGTATTAAACCAATTAAAAAAGCACAGTCTGTAAAACACTCGTTTATATAGTTGTCTCTTTTCGTTATACACATGTAGCTATAATTGCGGTTTAAATTATTTAAAAACCTTTTTACAGAATTGAACATAAACATGAAAAAAGTACGTACAAGGATATGTTAAATATGATGACTAAGTAATTAAAAAAGACACGTAATTTTTTCCTTTTCTAGGTAAATTTATTTTCAAAGAAGAAGCGTGTGTCTTTTATGGTGTCCACTTGGAAACACTGGGAAATATCTTAAGACCCTAAGTATCATTATACTCGTAAAACTTTAACATAGACGAATATACTCATAAAAGCGAGCAAAAAAGCGTTGAAAAAGCGCTATTAAAGCTATTTAATTAAATAATAATGAGAATTTACATTAACTAAGCAAACTTTATGAAGAATGTTATGAAATTATTTAAATAACTATTATAAATGAGAAACCTTTATCCAATTTGAACAATCCGTGAAAGTTTGCAGTGGAATCTCGAATTATTAATAAGTTTTCCTTTTTACGTTAAGTAGCAGTACGTGAGGTTCTTTCAAATTAGTAAAATAATAATTCTTCGATTGAAACTTTGAATGGTTCTTACTGCATAAATTAAAATGATAAGACTAAAAATAACCTTGAGGACATTAAACGTGAGGTGCCAATTTGTATTACCTGTTTTATAGAGAGGATGACGTGTGAATAAAATGTAGATTATTAAATTCCAGCTTCTTCGCGCGACTATACCCGCGGATCTCCTGACACTATGGGGACTGTGTAAATCCCCAGACAAACACCACAACTGTATGGCCTCAAAGTAAGCAGAGCTAGTACATGACCATACAGCGAACTGGGAGGAATCCAGAATAAACATACATATATAAATATGAACAACCATGACTCAAAAATAAACATCTGTGTTGATGACACAAATGAATGGCCCGACCAGGACTCGAACCTGGGACCTCCGGCGTATGAGGCAGCGTTACTAGCACTGACGCCATTCAGCCACTTTTCATAAATCGAATCCTTTGCTCTTTCTTATTGCTTCGTTACGATTAAATAATTAAAATCAGATCTGTAATTGCTAAGTTCAACGATTATTAATATTTCAATAAACAAGTAAAGAGAAATCTAATAAATACTGCATTTTATTTCTACTGTGGTAGTCAAATGGTTCATTTAATAGGTCCTTATATATGAAAGTGGCGTTTTGTCGTACTGGCCACTTTGATCTGTATTATCTCCTCTTTGGTTAAGAATTCCTATTTCAAATATATACACCATTTACTCTTGCATTTGTGTTTCGGAAACCGTAATTCATTTGTTTTTTTCTCTTTTTTTTTTCTTTGCGTCGCTTAGTTTACAAAATGGAAAACTTGAAATATCGCGTTATTTACGAGTACGAGTTCCAACGTCGCACCAGTGCTGCAGAAACGGCTCGAAGTAATGCTGTGTACGGCGGAGGTGTCGATTTCGACCTGCAGAACAAGCCCCATGGACGGCCGGATACCAAAGTTGATAATGAAGAATTGAATACTATTGTGGAAGCGGATCCATCACAAACCACCTCCGAGTTAGCTGTAGTCAGCGGTGTTAGTGACAAAACTGTTTTATTCCACTTGAAGCAATTTGGGAAGGTGAAAAAGCTTAAGAGGTGGGCACCTCATGAATTGAGCGCAGCAAACCGACAAACGTGCATCGACTGCTGCGTTACATTACTCAACCGTCACAATTATGAAAGGATTTTAAATGAAAAATGAGTCCTGTACTACAATCGGAAATGCTCATTGCAATGGTTGAACCCTGGCAAACTAGCCAAATCTAGCCCCAAGCGAAAATTGACTGAAAAGTTACTCGTGAGCGTTTGGTGGACTAGTAACGGTGTCGTTCACTACAGCTTTCTTTAATCTGGCCAGACGATTACGGCCAATGTCTTTTGTCAGCAACTGCAAACCATGATGAAAAAGCTAGCTGCTAAACAACCGAGGTTGGTCAATCGCTCTAGGCCACTGTTGCTTCAGGATAACGCTAGATCACACACTGCACAACAGACGGCTACCAAATTAGAGGAGCTTCAATTGGAATGTCTAAGACATCCACCGTACTCCCCGGACCTTGCTCCAACAGATCGCCATTTTTTTCGAAATTTGGATAACTTCTTGCTTGACTCCCGTCCGAATGGCTTTTTAGTAAAGGCATCAATGATCTACCTATGAGGTGTCAAAATTGCATATATAGCAATGGTACATACTTTGATTAAATAAATGTATTATATTTTAAAAATATTGACTTTATGTTCCTCCCTTACAAAATGCTAATTTCATATGATAATAACCGTATATTACACGTATATTATCATATTTTTTTTCGTATCTATTCCATTTCCGATAACATTGGTGGTATTCTGTTTTTGTTATTTGACAATATCAGGAAAATGGACACTTGTGCGGGTTTTACATTTTCTTTCTTGTTTAAAATTTATATATTAGGACTAACTACAAGTTTACACATCATTTTCATGAACATTAAAGATAACTCAGTATTGCAAACCAATAATAAAAGAAGCGTAAAACAAAAAGTAAACGAATTCATTTTGGAATTAAACAAAAACTTGGAGATTGTCACCTCAACACCGATGTCTGGCCCTCCCTGGTTAGACCCCCGTTTAAAACTCAGACAGATTACAGCGTAGAAAAAGATAACTAAAATGTGGTTCGCTAGATTCATATCAAACAGTCCCATAGAGAGTTACGCGTGTTTTCTAGTATGTAAAAAATGTTGATATCGCTAACTTAATAAAACCCCAAGCACAACCGCAGAACCAAACATCCTTAGCATAACAATAAAACACAAAAACATTCAACAATATAATTTAAACCCTCGTAACAGAACATAATTCTGGTTGACAACAATCGATGACTAGATTTAAAGACACGGCTCCAAAATCAAATAATTTTGGAATAAAATAAACTTTGACTCACGTACGACCAAAACATCAGAACCTTGCCATTGAACGCCGAACTGCGAGCGACAGGTCCATAATTGAACGGTTTTGAGAGAGCTCTTTTGTGCCCATACCTTCAATCAGAGGCTTTTGTGTCCTTTATTTAATTCACCCGTTGTATTGTCCTGGCAATATACTTTTATTCTGATCTTGTTATAGGTCTTGATTTAGTTGACGATAACAATGAGGGACTTTTTGGCTTTTTTTATGGAAATATTGACGGTTCTTGTTAAATAGCGGGGGCTCAGGGGCTTTGGTCCCGTTTTAATGTTGGAATTTAGCTCTGTTATGATTTTCAAGAGTCATCTGGTGAAAGGTAATTGGAAATTCCAACTGGAAATGGAAATTTTTACTGAGTAGGTATTAAATAAAAAATAAACGTCAGCTGTGTACCATCGTGTAACTGGCACATTATGTGCTCTTTTGTATTCATATAGGTTGAAGCTTTTGGAGCCATCGAGTAGCTTTACTTAGTTTATGGGAATTTCAACAAACTAACAGCAAAATAGTAATCTAAACACTCAAGAGGCGATCCAGTGCGAAATGTGTCTGCATGTATGCTCAGTGATCCCAGGTTGTATTTATAAGTAGTTTATAATTGAAAAGTAGGACAACCATTCAAACATTATCATAACAATACTCCAAAAACGCCGCATAGTTGTCCGGAGCAACCATAATTCTTACAGGAAACCGGTGGTCACCCGGCGTAGCCTTGTGGTCAATACGCACACATGCATATTTGTAATTATAACACCATCAGCAGTTTTAATAACTTATATAAGTTAAGTTAGTTTAGCATGGTCTGTGTGACCATCGTGTGTGATCATCGCGTCGCCATCTTTTCATTCGCTCATGACAAATAATGACAACACCTACGGGACGCCCTAGCCCGTATAATACTAATAAACTATATTTGCAACAAAATCCAAATCAACATAATGGCATTTCAAAATGAAAATCAATTTATTGCTCTTGAATATGGTAACATTTGTAAGTCTTAGTACATACACTAATCAGAACACATATTTTACATTTCAAAACTGCACAAACTGCACAGTCAAGTGTCAACCATGTCAAAAGTGATTCTATACAGATAAATTAATTTGTAAAATTTTGTACTTCATGTTTATATTTGAAATTATATAACTGTCACTATGCGACTACTTCTTTTATTTTTACTATGAAAAAAAATTAATTTAGTGAATAAAAACATTCTCCACTGAGCCAATGGCGTAGAGTTATTTGAAATATATTTAACGGCAACAATTTTATGTTAACAAGTAATTTATAATAAATTCTAACACATATAGATAGGTTATTTCCAGTACAAATTTCCGTTTTAATATGAGATAAACATAACTTACTAAGGTATCTAGTATTGTAGCTTAAGATATCTTTATTTCTCTGAAAACATTCTGGGTGCACTTTTATAAAAATGCCATTAAGGGTGTTAGTCCTCCTTAATTAATAAAAGCTAGAAAATACCCTTGAACAAGGCTAAAAGACGCACCACGACCGACCGCTTCCACAAATAAATTAACGTGGCCTATCTTAAAGCTTGGCTATTCAATTTCTTCCCCATGGACATAATTCATTGGAGCGGTGGATGCTGTTTTTTTACAAAGAATTAAACAAGGTTTATCTGAAGGAGCAACACCAGGGTGCGCAGATTACCACGAGAGCGCATGGATTAAAAAGAAAAAAACACTCCCTTTTCTTTTGAAGGGGAAAACATGACGGGGTTGTTCTGGTCGTAGTCGTATTTGCAGTCAATTTCTTGAAATAGGAGTTTTATTTAGACTTTTCCCATCTATAATTATTACTGTTTTACTGGTATAAATAAGTCGAATGTTCTCATTCTTAGGATACGATTATATTCATATATTTATTTCTCAACATTGACAATTACTTGTTCTTATTGACGTCAAATAATACATGACGCTACCACCAGTTCGGAAAAACCTTCGTGAAGAAGAACTGGCAAGAAACTTTACGGGGATATTTTTTAAATAAATTTACAGTGTCTATGTCTATATAAAATTATTCTTATCTGCATCTGTTAGCTCGGCAAGTCTCCCTCCCCCAAGTATCCAAACGATGAACACTCTAAAACAGCAGCCGTTCACGAGTTAACGCGGGATCCAGCCATCGCCCTACTCAACCATATTAGAGGGAAGTGAGCGACCCGTCACCCGATGCTACCGTAAGAACACGTAGACAACTTAGTAGATATACATGATATAGTAGCGACTCCATACTCATACCACCAATGACGGGTCGAGTCCGTCTCTGTTGGGATCAGAACTGGCTTGCAACCTGGTTACTACAATTATAAAATTTATAAACTTTTAAAAAGTGTATTGTATATATTTGGGTGATCGTAGACTTCAGTTTATCAGCATTTGTTCCCGTTATATACTTAAAAGACCAGCGTTTGCTTGTTATGAGTATACTCAATTATTTTGGCAGTCGAAACTACAAGGAGTGCAGTAAGTACCGTTTCTTAGAAAAATAATCTGCTCTGCCACTTTTGTGCACTCAACTGTTCACTTACCCATGGAAGGAACGCAAAACCAGTCCATATTCGTAACGCACCCACAACCTAGGACCCTACGTAAGGCGCTACTGCACTGAGGGGCGTTTTAATAAACGGAAAACTGATTTATAACGCCAGAATAGGAATTTTCCGACCTCGTGGTTGTGATTCTCCACCGATATAAGTAATTGCACAGTCATCCAGAGGAATTTTTGGAGGGAACAACGTGAGAATTCTTGCGAAGAAACATGTGATAGTGTTTTTAAGGGGATTCGGTAAGACTGAAATTTAATGAAGTGAGGTGCATTTGAATTTATTTCTTTTATCTTGTTTTCTATTTACTCTGTTTTGATAAGGAACGCAAGGTTGTTTGTTTGTTGTGGTTGTTTATTTTTATATGTTTGATTAAAGGTATTAAAAATGCTTAAATTTTGAGTTCAACTAAACCAAGGGAAACATGGAGGGACACTTGTCGCTTGCTAAGTTACGCTTACAGTACGATGGTAAATCTTATGTAGTTATATCTATGTACTGCTTAAATTATTTATTAAGTTTCGGTAGAAGGTAAACACAAAATATGTTATTATTATATAAGAAAAACTTAAAAAAGTTCTTATAATCTTAAAAATACACATACGCCCCATCCTCACACACAACATTTTTGCATAAAAAAGGTTCAACACATTTCACCCCTACGTTGAAAAGCTCCTACGTAAAGCTATGCTAAGCCTCCGATATAACGTCGTGTTACTTAATTGTGCCTGCCCTAAGTGACTGGCATTCGGCGTGGCTCGAGAATGCTCGGAATTATTCGGTTGTGTTCGGCACGCGACACCATGTCATAGACTGTCATCATTTTATATGCGGGGTGTTCTGAAAAGGGTTTTAAATTGATCGAAATATAAGATGATTTAATTAATTGTAAGCTTTATAATGTTGGTACTTTTTAACTTTTATAGATGAATAATAGCCACAAACGGTTAAAGTATATATTTTTGTAATATCTAAGGTTTAATACGATTTATTCATAATTTTTGGGTTCTTTTTACGAAACAGGTCAAAACTGCACTACAAATTACTTTTTTCCCTCCGTGGGGATGGCAGGTGGGTATAAATGCTCTTACGCATACCTCGCCGCGATTGCAAGGTGATGTGGGACTCGCTCCCAACTACCAGAGCCTCTACCCACTAAAAACCCCCTGTATGACTCTGGCAATCAATTGCCTCACAGCCTTCATCTGATGCGACGGCCAGTTGAAGAAAAGGCCGCATAAACTACTAATAATCACCCCACCCTGTATACGGGATGTTCGACATCGCAATGTCACGAGTTATGCAAACTGAATGCGCAGCGCTGCAGGGCGGCGGCGGCGGCGGCGCGCCTGTCGAGCGGCGTCTAGCTTATGTGTATACTAGCTAGTATACTAGTATACTGTAAGTATACTGTATTGGTTAAGTATTGTTAATCATTAGGAAATTTGAATTATGAGTAAAACTATCTCAGAGATAGTAGCGTGATTTTTTAAGTTATTTGTAAAATATTAACAAACTTGTACATACAGTTACAAAATTAATTATGAGATAGAATAGATTTTTGTTGATTAAAAGGCACTGTATCATGTTTTATTATGTTTTTTATTGCGAAAATAAATTGCTAAGTTCATCACACTTATTTCTTTCCCATAGAACAGTAACTACAGTCTTGCAGATTGCGTCAAGCATACAGTCTACTAGCTAGTATACACATTCATAATGTGTATACTAGCTTTTGCCATTGGCTTTGGTCACCTGAGCGAGAAAATAAAGGACTTCCCGCGAAGTATTTAAGATTACTTTGAAAATACAAAAACAAATTTGTTATTACGTTGTATTGCTAAATAGGCATATTTGTTATAAATGAATACATGGATTGAGTAAATTTACAATTAAATATGTTACGCAAGTCATTTCTTCAGAAAACTATGACAGTGTGATGTAACGACGGCAGAGTGCGTGGTGGGTCGTAACGCCGGAAGCCCCAGGTTCCTGGCCATTCATATGGTTCATTCATTTGTGTGATGAAAAGAGATGTTTGTTTTCAGGTCATGGTGGTCATATATGTATGTTTATTCTGGGATCCCCCCTAGTTCGTTGTATGAAATGAAATTAAGTGAAATATGTATTTCTCAACATTAACAATTACTTGTTCTTATTGATGTCAAATAAAACATGACTCTACCGAAAAAACCTTCGTGAAGAAGAACTGGCAAGAAACTTCACGGGTATAATTGTTTAATAAATAAATTTAAAAAAACATTCCTTATTATATACAGAGACATGCAATTAAGCTTTTATTTCCAAGCTAAGAAGAATCTCAGTACTTATATACAAGATTATTATGTACATGTCGCAGGCGGATGGTTGAATTAGATATTCAATTAAACAGCTAGCCGTTTTGTTGAATATTCTATGCTTAATAAATGTCTTCAATCTTCATAATGGTGCACATGGTGTATACAAGCGAAGATCGTAAAGAAACCATATGGGCTATCATGTAAAGAAAGAAAGAGAGAAAGAAATACTTTATTTGCAGAATATGGTCTAGGCTAGATGTTACAGTTAGTCTGTACAGCATATTCAACCGTTGTGACGGTGTGCAAATGTTTAACTTGACTTCAGTTTGGAATACAATAGATAATTGACGACAATACTTAAGACGTCATTATATAAATAAAACCTTTATTTTCTCATCCCATCAGGTGATATAACGCAGTTTCAGATGACATTTATTGAAAACCAAAGCCAAAAGCATTCCTAGTGTCGCATAATTACAAACAAGATCTACTCTTTACCTCAGCGACAAACATTACCTAAGGTTTATGAAGCCCACCCTTCACAACAAAGGTTTAAGTAAACACGTTGATCGTTACCTGAAACATTACTGTCAAAACATGTCACTGTCAAAGTCCCCCTTTGACTTGCGCTTGACATTTATAAATTGACAGCAGTTATTATTCACCTTTGAAAGAGCTGGATGGCGCCCGTGAAAAATGGGATGACGTTAAATTCAGGCGAAATTAAAAATGGGGATCAATGAGTGGTTGTTCGCGGGTGAACTTCGTCATCCGTTATGTAGCTGTCAATTCCGCAACGGAGGGATGGTTTGGTGTGGAGGTAAGTACCCTTGCCTTCCATGCCAGAGGTCCCGGGTTCGAATCCTGGTATAGGCAGATATTTTATCATATTTGATTTCTAGTCATGGATGTGTATTTATGTTTATATAAGTTTATTTCTAATATTTATATATGAAAAAAATATATATCTATATGTGCTTATACATTTCTTAAGTTTATTTATCCGTTATCTAGTATCCATAACACAAGTTCTTAATGATACTTAATTTGGGCTAGATAATGTGCTGTGATTGTTAGAAATATTTATTATTTAATTTGGGCTTCATAAATAGTTTACGGAAAAACCAAACTTCTTACAGAAAACGGGTTATTAATCAGTCAGTTTAACCTTTTCTTGGGAATCAAGTAAATACGGTGCTAACTCTAAATTTAACGCACAAGTACTTAATAATACAAATACTTGATGCGATACAAGAAATCGTTTGCTTTCTCTCTGCTAAGCTGAAGGTTCGGGATCAACCAAACATCCAAATACATTCATTTAGGGAATAACTAAATTTGACGACCGAGTAGCGTAGTGGTTAGTGGTCCTGACTCATACGCCGGAGGTTCCAGGTTCGACTCCTGGCCGGGGCATGAATTTATGTGATGAACACAGATGTTTGTATTTATATAATATGTACATAAACATACATCCCCCCAGTTCGTTGTATAGTTCATGACACAAGCCCTGTTTACTTCGGGGCCATACAGTTGGTGTGTTTATCTGGAGGTATAATATTAACATTTTATCCCATTTACATATAAATATATTCTGCGTGTACATCAATTGTTAAATAAATAAATAATAGATTATATTATAAAAAATTTCTTTACATGTTTTATACATACTCTGTCTGTATCGAAATTGTACTAGTAGTCAGAAATAGTCGGCGTCCGTTCCAGCCTTTTCCTATTTAATTCGGTTACGGAGCCCTACCATATATTCGGCCCATCATTAATCGCCACGGCCGAGCGTCAAAGTCAGATATCTGTTTGGAAAAAATGCTGCCCTAAAATTGCCATTCGGGTTCTGGCGAGACGAGCCCAAATGGCCCCTGATCAGCACAAGCCGAAAATATCTAGCACTTGCTTGTAAAAGTACCAATCTCGCACATACAAAAGTCTATTACACATTCCAAAAAACACTTTTGAGCCTAAAAATAACTTTTTTTCAAGAACCTCTCGAAAACGCCCGGTGAGTGACACCCCAGCCAGCACCCTACCTTTTCACCCCTTTGCAAACAAGTTTGAACGCAAATGATGTGCGATATATTGAAATACTTTCATCCCTTTGAGCAAATACTTCAAGTGTATAAATATCGTTTTATTTGTACGTCTGCCTACGTACAGTTAAAGGTCTAAAGCTATTTTTTGTTTATTCAGTCAATATAATTTATGTAAATGTGTTTTCGAAATTTCTAGATGATAATACGAATTTTTGGAGACAAACCTACTCAGAGATGTTCAGTGATCAAAAGCAGTCCGGCTTTTTAGACCTTACTGTCGAGTTTCTTTAATGTCATGACGAGCAATAATTTTAATAAATTGACTTTAAAATTTTATTTTGATTTATTTAATACCAACGTTGCATCAGCGAGACGTGTAATGAGCAATGTTCTTTTTTTTTTTTCAAATAATAAATAGGTTTATATAGTGACGGAAATGTTTAGATTATGGTAGTAATCGTAGTCGTAATATCGTAGATAAATTGTTTTAAGGAGTAGATTTAAGTGTGATTTAAAGAACATAATTGTGTGGTAAATATGTACTATTTTATATTGGTGAGGACTTATAATTGGCCCACTATTGCCATCATAGATGTGTATTATTGTGATGTTGGCTGTTAATTTAGTCTTCCTTTTTTAAGTTTTTTTAATTAAGTCTTCCTTTAATAAATAAATGACAAGCGTATACTGTTTTAACGACTTACCTATAAATAAATGGTTCAACTGATTTGTGCAGGCGGCCAAATGTGTGCGTGTGCTTGTAAACATGCGACTTAACTTTGTGTCGCAGCCGCCATCTTGTCGAACCTCTCGTGTGATCTCGGAGCTTTGGTGTGCGTGCAGGATAAGTACATTTTTGTCACGCACACACAGTTGCTGTATATATACAAGCTTAACCCACACATAGGACCGCGCCTAAATTGACAACCGAGTGGCGAGTGCGTAGTAGCCCTGCTTCAAACACCAGCGGTCCCAGGTTAGGTTGTTCTTGATCATGGTTGTTTATATTTATATGTACATTTATTCTGGGTCCCCCCCCCCCAGTTCGCTGTACGGCCATCCATAACACAAGCTCTGCTTACTTTGGGATTATAGTTTTTATTTAGGTTATTCTCGTGGGTTTTTAATTTTATTTAGCATTGATTTCCTTTAAATTTTATTATTCAAATAATTGATTTATTTATAGTTTGTTTAAGTAAGCTGTATGGACAGTTACTGTGTTTGTGTGGGGATTTATTATTAATTAATTTAGTGGTAATAGAATTTCTTTTGAAGGTCTTATCTGGGGTGATGCTATAATCCTTTCTATTTTACACCACCATAATGACGTAATTATTAACGCATAGGGTAATTACTGGAACAAAGTAATTCCAACCTTTGTCTACATTGCATAATTAATCGACTATCAATAAGTAAAAAACGATATAATGAATCACTAAAATCTACGTTTTACGATGTCTATGGACTCAGATGCCTCTTACCATTAGGTGGATAGCGTGCTCGTCTGCATGATGTAACAGATCTTCTGTTAAACAAACTCGCAAAAAGCAGCTGCTTCTCTTCAACGTTATTGAAGTAACGTCCATTACTTTGTACACTCCTATTCACCGGCCGGATTATACAAATTATAACATTATTTTTATACATGATAAAAATTTGTTAAATAATTTTAACATGCGCTTCTTTTCTAATTACTTATTTTTAACTACACTGTTTTATCTGTATCTGCATAACCTCGGCATATTTACATAATGTAGTCTTTGTTAGATGTAAATACTTTGGAAAATAATGTATTGACAATTGTTAATTTGTTCAGTGAAGTCACATTGTCTCATTTCAATGACAACTGAGGCTTAATAAAAGAGAACCCATAATAACCAAATCTTTAATTAACACTCTTCCTACCATTTCCTATCGCCGGAGCTTTCGGGTGCCGATAAAATTTATCATAAACTTGATCCCAAAGTTGATATTTATCCCATAAGTTGCCCATCATCATTACCTCATTGTTTATTTGTAAAAATCTTCCCCGGTCGTCTGAGAATGGGAGCCATTTAAAATCAATTAGCGGACTCTCGTATGCTGTCGGGTCTCTGGAACGATAAGAAAAAAATTAATGATCGCTTCCTGAGGAGAATATATTCGTGCAGTAATCTAGCGTCTTTATGTATATATAAAAATAAACGACTAACCTTTGCTGCTGATCCGAAAAGGCTGAATATGAAAAACTACCGACAAAGATAAGAGCTTAGTAAGGATATTTTTCAATTCAACCATTAGTTGTTGAATGAAGAATTAACATTAGTTTGGTATCGAACACATATACTACGTTTTAAAATTTGCAAATATGCAGTATATGGATATATTTCGTTCTGTAATTACTCTTAGATCTCGGGAAACAGTAATTCACGTAAACGAAGTCATGGGCAGAACTCAGTATCTACCTACAGGAATAAATTGATGGCGGTATGGAAAGCGTTGCTTCATGGATAATTAAGCAATTGTGATATCTGCTTTTGTCTTGTGATGAATGGAATATTATGGATTTTTCATTACGTTCTTTGTTAGAAAGCTTGCGGAAATATCAATTCGTTAGGTAATTGCTTTGCGGTGTAATTGACTTGATTACTTGTAAAAAGGTTATTTTTAGATTTAATGTTTTTTAATGCTTCAATATAATTAATTAAGTTTGCATTTCATTTTCAAATATCATACTGAGCGTAAAAACTGTAGACCCTTGTCGGTACTTCTACTATTATAGTTTAACATTTAAATTCCTTAGAAAAAACATATAGTTATTTTGTAGATTTACTTGATTAGATAAACAATCTTCTAGTTATGATTGATTCATTATACAAAAACATACTCACTCATATTTGATGAAATCCGCCCACATACAAGTCATTCTATCTCTTGTATCTAAATCATCGTAGTCATTAGTGAAAGACGCAAAATCTAATATATACGACGTTTGGTCCCTATGGCTGGCGCCTTTGATTCTATCCATATATTGGTGTTTCATATTCAAATTGCCAACATATGAGAATTCGTAGAAAAATACAGGCCTCTTTGTGCTTTTGGCATGTAATGATGCTGATTTCAATATTGAATATTTGAACATGGAGTCGGAGAAGTAGTCTATATATCCTTGAAGATTATCATGAGATACTTCTTTGTCGTTAAAATATAAGGCTTTTAATTCATTAATAAATTTACTTTTGGATTCAGAATCCGAAAGCGCTAAATCAGCTGGTAAAAACGGTTCGAAGTTTTCATTCATTTTTTCACTCCACTCGTCGAATTTTAATACTCTGCTAATGCCTTCCATATTTGAAAACCCAGTGAGTAAAGCAATCTTTTTGTAGGACCCTTTATGCAAAATTTCTAAGGGAGATTCGGTTATAAAAGGTTCAACGCCCTTGTGGATATTTTCTACGCAGGGCGCAAATCCAAAGGTGCTGTTAGTCAAGTAGAAATGTTGATTATTTTTTGACAAAGTTTCAATTGACGCATTCAAATAAAAATTAGTCAGATCTTTGATGGATCCTGTTCCGTTGTAGCCTACAGATATTGCAATATTCCTAGCTGTACTGACTGGATCTCTATTAATGGCAAATGGAGAAAGAGCTGATGCACTTTCAAGTATAACTTTATCAATTAGACCGTCAGTTGTTTTTGAGAGCGCTAGTAACTCGGCCATAGCTGCGCCGACGCTGAATCCTGCTACTGTGACTTTTTTAGGATCTCCACCGAATTTATGGATGTTTTTATTTATCCATCTTAATGCAGCGACTTGATCTTTCATTGCAGCATTTCCAGGTATTTCTTCGTTACCGAGACATGCAAAACCAATAGCACCAACGCGATAATTAATTGAAACAACTATAATATCATGCCTGGCCAGGTAATGGTATCTTGCCATGGTACTGTACCCACCCGAATATGCTCCACTATGAATATAAACCACTACGGGTACTAAGTTATCTTCAGTAGCTGTTTCGGGAGTAAGAACATTTAGAACCAGACATTGCTCGTCACCGTCAATGATGACGTCATCGTCTTCGTCTGTATAAAACCTTTGGTAACAAGAGATTCTTGTTTGTTTTGCGTCTAATACTCCAGTCCATGGTTTGGCTGGAAGAGGTGACTGTAAAACAACGAAACATACGAATAGAATACGTTTATTTACGAACAGGAAATTTTTAAAATTAACAATAGAAAAACAAGGAAATAAAAATGGATACCTACAGATTAAATACCATGCCTAAATTATACTGCACAAAGAGCAAAATTATAATATATCACCGCGCTATATCGGAGTCGAGAGTATTTTGATAGATAAACATTTGAAATAATTGAACCGTTTTTGTTTTCGACTGATATCTGAGGGGCAAGAAAGTACATAAACACGCTGTTCAGTGTTTTTTTTTTGTAAATTAGTACTTATCAAAAGTTAAAACAATTATTTACTACCATTGTGGAGTGATGGAAAAAAGTACGCATAAATTTTAAGCAACTGTGCATGTGAACTTAATACATAGCTAAGAAGATTCTCGATCAAAATCGGTCTATTTTTATGAAATACCTATATGATGCAACAGACATATACATAATTAAACTTTAAGCGCCCTTCTTTTGCATTGGGGATTAAAAATATATTGTATTCCCAATGCTTTACAGTGTGATGAAATTGTCCTCAAAAAAATATTTATACATTTATGTAAAAAAATTAATCCCCAGACAAACACACCAACACTGTATGGCCCCAAAGTCAGCAGAGCTTGTGTTATGGATGACCATACAGCGAACTGGGGGGGAACCCAGAATAAACATACGTAAATAAATACAAACAACCATGACCCGAGAACAAACATCTGTGCTCTTCACACAAATGAATGCCCCGGCCAGGACTCGAACCTGGGATCTCGGCGTATGAGGCAAGGTTACTTACCACTACACCACTCGGTCGTTTCAACAATGTAACAAAATGCTTCAAGAAATATAGATAAAATTTGTCCAATAAATGAATTTTCTTTTTTCTTTTTTATTGAGAGTTTGGTACAGTAACTAACCATGTCACGCTCGTAAAAGTGAGCTGTAGTGTTTTACAACAAGCTTTAGATTTTATGGGACTGTCACTTAGAACATAATTATAATTGATATCAATGAAGTTAACTGTTTAAACTTCTTCGTTTTAGGCCGACTTCTACTATACGATAACAGGCTACAGCTTGCTTACTTTACTTAAAACCCCATTTTACATAAATATTGAATTCATTTCAGATTTATAGTCACACGCATTCATTCCGAACACACTCCAACAATATGTACTGAAAATTTTCAACTTGAAAAGTATGTTCATTTATTGTTCAGTTCTTGAAATCTCCTACTAAACAAACATAAGTGGGACATTTGATGTAATAGAGACATATAAATTTTTTGTTTGTCAAATGTTTATTGCACTTTGAATATCATCACAAATACTATAAAGGTTGTTCTCAGTTTCATACGGTACGAAATCGTCAGCATATTATGGAATTTTTCTATGGAATTGCAAATTTAAATTGTTTCTACATTAAACAAAATTGGTGACAAAGGGTCCACCAAAGTTAAACCGCAACAAGTAATTCTTGACACACAATTATTATCTAAGCTGATTTATAAGTTATGGCTTGTTAGGTATTTCCATAAATATACAAATAACATACAAATAGAATGTATTATCCTAGATTGTTCAGTATTGTCACCAAACTTGTGATATCAATATTATTATTATGTATATATCGACCTACACGTAATGCCTTTTCTGCAAAACCGAAAAAAAAATTCCGCCGATTTCCAGTCATAAATATACACCATTGCGTCATCTATTCCAATATTATTCGCTTATACGAAACACTCATATTTAGCTACACAAAGGAAAAATTCGAAAACGGGTTCTTTCCGCCGTGTTCACGATATTGTAACAGGTGACGACTGCAGAAGCAACGCGCCAGTCAACGTATGGCTATTTCACAACGAACCAACGCCGAACCTAACGATCGAGGAGCGCGGGAAAAGTTTCGATCGCCAGTTTTTTCTCATTAACGCGGTATTTAGTATCAATTCCCTTAAGAAACCAAATTAGCATCAATCCAAATGTTCATCAGAAGCTTTTTTGCTGTGATCTAGAAGCGATCGAAAAGGCCTTTTACTCTTCCACGACAACGCACCCGCGCATTCCGCGTCCGTGACGAGGGGCTTCCTAAACACCACACTGCTGAAACTTTCAGGTCATCCGCCTTGCAGCTGTGATTTAGCATCGTATGGCTTCTTGTTGTTCCCTCAAATCAAAAACCAGCGCAAGGGGATAGGTACAGTTTAGATGCGCTCACTGCGTTGGAGAATGCCGTTGATCAAGTACCTGTTTGCGGCTAGAAAATGTGCTTTGAAAATTGATTCAGACGCATTAAATTTTGTACAGCTGCTTGTGGAGAGTTCTTTAAAAAGATAAATATAAAAAATAAAATAACCTAGACAATATTTTTTTGTAAGGTTCTCCTTTCTGAGTGTTCCGCGAACTACCCCCCAAACTACACCACGTATAAAACCATAGGAGGAGCCATTATTTTGGTAGACATTTTAAGCGAAAAAAAACATAATCCCTGTAAAGAAGAATTAAAAAACCAACATGGCGGGACACCTGGTGCATGTGAAAATCAATACTACTTTTATATTTATTTGTTAGAAACCACTCGCACGACCGTTGATGTAAACCGGTCTGACTCGACGCATCAGATGTTCTACTCCAAAAATACAAAATACCAAAACAAACTTAGTAATAGTCACGCTATTCCTTTTCAAGACAAAATAATATAACCTATAAGTTGTAGTCAAAGTCCAAGCAGAAACCCCTGGTTTGAAGTTTACAAATAAAACACCTCCTTCTTTGTAATTATAGTACAGATAAGTAGGCATACCTTAAACCTATCTTTTCCCGTTGGAACGCTTGCATACGGGATTCCATAAAACTCGTAGAAATCGCCATTCCAGTACCTTTCCCCGGTCACTGTTCCATCATCTAACTCTACTGTTTTAATTGGTTCACTGGCCACATAACTAATGGAAAGAACAAAAAATATCACAATCATTTTATTTGAATTGTGAACCAAACTATCGATTAGCACTTCCAATTCGAATTTGTAAGCCACAGATTAGGAATTAAAAGATAAAACGTGTAATTGATAATGGGTTTGTATCTATTATCTGAAAGGTGTGTTATGTGTTGAGATACATTTTATCATAATTATCTATTGTTGTTTAATATATTTTGATTCACATATTTTACTAAATTATTCTTAATTACCTATTATATTAATCCTGCGACTACTAAAAGAAACTGTAAGTTTTATCTTTTTAATCTTATTCTTGCTTATGTTAGGTTCGGTAAGTTTAAAAAAGAAAAATTAAAATGATATAATCTTGGATTTCACCTCAATGAAAAGACAATTTTTTATACAACGTTTCGGTATTGTAACAGATACCGCGGCCCCAAAACGTCGAATTAAAATGTAAAAATATAAAGAAACGCGCAAGATCCGCATAAAAATGTGTTCGGACACATAAACTTAAAAAATATATAAGCAGACATAGATTTTTTTATAAATATAAGAAATAAACTTAAATAAACATACATACACATCCATGACTAGAAAGCAAATATAATAAAATATCTGCCTCTACCAGGATTCGAACCCGGGAACTCTGGCATGGAAGGCAAGTGTTCTTACCTCCACACCATAATGAACTTGGAGTACAGAAAACGATGGCATAGTAGCGTAGTGGTCAGTAGCCCTGTCTCATACGCCGGAGGTCCCAGGTTCGAGTCCTGGCCGGGGCATTCTTTTGTGTGATGAACACAGATGTTCTCAGATCATGGTTGTTGATATTTATATATTTATGTTTATTCTGGGTTCCCCCCCAGTTCGCTGTATGGTCAGCCATAACACAAGCTCTGCATACTTTGGGGTCATACAGTTGGTGGGTTTGTCTGGGGATTATTATTATAATAGGTCTTTACCTATGAAACTGCCGTTTTGCCGTACTGGCCATATCAAATGAAAATTTTTTGTTTTTTACGGATAATTCTAATTTCAAATTAATTTTATTTGACTAACATGGAATTCTTTTTCTAAAATCGTCATTTGTTTAATAGTTAGTGTTTTGTTTTCAACGCATTCGAACATTTTTCGTCATCATGGATAAGTTAAAAATTCGAGTAATTATGGAGTATGAGTACCGTCGTGGCAGCAAAGCGGCACAAGCGGCACGCAACATCAACGACGTTTACGGAGCGAACACTACAAACGAACGCACCACCCGTTATTGGTTTACCCGCTTCCGTTCTGGAAATTTTGACCTGAAAAATGAACCCCGTGGTCGTCCGAAAACTTTGGTCGACAATGACGAATTAAAGGCAATTGTGGAAGCTGATGAAACTCAATCCACGGCTGAATTAGCAGCAGCTTTCGACGTTAGCATCAAAAAAATATTGGTCCATTTGCGTCAAATTGGCAAGGTAAAAAAGCTTGACAAATGTGTACCCCACGAACTCAATGACCGCCAGCGCGAAGTACGCGTGGAGACGTGCCTTGCACTGCTCAGCAGGCATATAAATGAAGGAATTCTGAACCGCATTGTTACTTGTGACGAGAAATGGATCCTGTTTGACAATCGTAAGCGCTCAAGAGTTGGGGTTGGAAGTTCTCCGTCATCCGCCATACTCACCAGACCTTGCGCCTACAGACTTCTACTTTTTCCAGAATTTGGATAACTTCTTGGCGGGAAAAAAATTCAATACCCGAGAGGCAGTACAAAATGCCTTTGAAGAATTTGTTGCCTCCCGTCCAGCTGATTTCTTCAAGAAAGGCATCAATAAGCTACCAATGCGTTGGCAAAGATGCATTGATTGCATGGGTGATTATTTTGATTAATAGAAATAAAAAATATAAAAAAAAATTACGCTTCATTTATTTCGTGAAAAACGGCAATTTCATAGGTAAAGACCTAATATTAGAAAATGAACACGAACGAATAAAATAGATTTAACAACTTCGTGCAGTTAAGTCACATGATTGTAGTAAAGAATCGAACACCCGAAACTACCACAAGATGTTTATTTTTACATGTAAAAGACCTGCCACTATTTCTCTACCTGGAAGTTTCATATTATATGACATATTCTAACTACGTACGCCTCATCATTCCCCACCAGTTCGGCTTTCGCGCTAAGCACTCCTGCCCTCAGCAAGTCCATCGAATCGTCGAGTACATACTCGAAGGATTCTCTCAGCGTCGTAAAAAAACAATCGCGGTTCTCTTTGACGTAGCCAAGGCTTTCGACAAAGTCTGGCACAGCGGTCTCGTTTTTAAACTCTATAAAATAGGCTTACCGGCTCGCCTAGTCAGATTAATAGCGTCGTTTCTTAAAGACCGTACTTTTCGATTCAAACATGAAGGCACGCTCTCCGCGCCTCGTCCCATAAAGGCTGGAGTCCCGCAAGGCTCAGTCCTCGCCCCTCTGCTGTACACCGTGTACACTAACGACATCCCCATCCCGCCGAAAGGCGTCGATCTCGCCCTCTTTGCAGACGATACCGCCCTTTACACTAAAAGTCAAGCGATCCCGTATAACATCACCAGACTCCAAAAGGCCGTAAACGCCCTCGGTGTTTGGTTTCAAAAATGGCGTATCGATGTCAACCCAGAAAAGAGTTCTGCTATTCAATTCGACCACAAACGTCGTAATCGCCACAACGATCCGCACATTCGTATGTTAGGTGTTCCCATCCCCTGGAAGCGCACTGTCAAATACTTAGGCGTCACCTTAGATCAGACGCTTTCTTTCAAGCCACACGTCGATAGAGTAACGAAACTCGCGCGTTTCTACTTAAGCCGCTTAAATAGTATGATAGGTAGAAAAAGTAAAATGTCTTTTAGAAATAAACGTACGCTTTACAAGGTCTGCGTTAGACCCGTCATGTCATATGCTTCGCCAGTCTTTGCCCACGCCAAACCCTCCGTCCTGTATAAGCTGCAGGTAGTTCAAAATCTCTTCTGCCGCAGGGCCACAAACGCACCTTGGTACGTGCGTAACGCGGACCTGCACAGAGATCTTGAACTGCCTACAGTGCAACAGCACCTCAAAACACTCTCAGAATCGTTCTTCAAACGTGCCGAATCCCATCCCAATCATCTTGTTCGAGATTCAGTCTCATATACTGTTCCTGAGTTAGATTCGATTTACAAAATCGCTAGACCGAGAAACGCGCACACGAGCGAACGCACGCAGTTAACTTTAGCTCTCGAGGCCCTTCAGGCCGCAAATCCTAATTCTAACGTAAATTCTAATTCTAACGTAAATCCGAATTAATGCTATTTTTATTTTTCATTTTTAATGTTTTATTTTTACTTTTCTTTTTTGAGCACCTTCAGTGCTATGTGAATCTCAGCGGGTGACCCCTTAAGGGCCCCGCTGGCGCGGCCTCTTTCTCCAATTGGCCGTCGTTCAGATGAAGGCTGAGTGGCAAAAATGCACGAGCCGACAGGGGGTTTTTTAGTGGGTATGGTTCTGGTAGGCGTCGGGACGAGTCCCACATAACTCCGATCGCGCGCGCGGAGTATGCGTCAGAGCATTTTTTATGTCCTCCTGCCCTTCCCGTGGAGGGGAACCAAAAAAAAAAAAAAAAAAAAAAACTACGTACGCATGAAACTTCTTTTAACCAAAAACAAAAGCTTTACAATTTTCGTAGCACCAATACAATACCGCAATAAGAATAACAACAAATGATATTATTATCTTCTAAATTGTACCGTAAATACCCCCAGAATCACCTGTATTTTATAGGGTTGGTTAAATTAACTTTCCCCCTACTGCCCTCGTTGCGGTGTGAAAATAAATTATTTTTCCGAAAATATAAACGAAGTAACAAGGAAAGTTGAAAATATGATGATGAGATCTAAACGCGAGTCGTGGTTTCAAACAGTTCTAGATCACGAAAAAATTAGAATTTTCATCCGTAACGCACTAATTATAATTATTAACCACATTCATACACATCTAATAGTTACTTAAGGTGCTCTTAAGCTTAAGTATAGATTTTGCTTTGCGAATTTATACTTTACCTGTAGTTATCTAAGTCTAGATTTGCAATTCAAAATCTATACTTAAGAGATCCTTGATTAAAAATATAAGATCTCTTAGTGCAGCCTAAATGAGTTTTTTTCAAGTTCAAATAACGTTGAGCTAAGTTTTTATTCTTGCTTTAACGCCCTTCAAACTCTGTGTAAAATATATGACACCGCTTTGAAATCTAAAAATATTATGCAACTATTCTATTACAAACAAAACAATAACACAAAGAGATAACAACAATCTCCGTTCACACAATAACCTGTATTTTATAGGATCTCCGAAATTAAGTCAACCACCGAACTACCCTCAGACTGTATAAAATAAAGAATGTTTCCGCAGAGGAAATAGTAACCACGCGACGAAGTGCGAAATATTATTATCATATGATATCCAATGCGGGCAACGTTTATTGTGTCCAGTAGCTTGGCGGTGCCGACTTAAAATACCTTTTACACTATTCGATTGTAGAAAAGTGCACTTTTGTGATCAAAAGTTAACTAAATGGATCCTTGACTGTTTAAAGCTTTACACTCGTTTTTCATTTTTAAAATCACGGCATCCTAAGGATGATCGTTGCGTGTTCCATTCTACCTTCAATCGATTGGTATAGGTAGACACCCTTAGTATTCCCAGCGCAGGAATATCAACCTCACCCAACTTTCGGGTGGTGTCAAGGAATTTATAGTCCACCACGCTGGCCTACCGCTGGTTGGCAAACTTTAAATATGCCTTCGATTACTCACGATGTATTCCTTCACCGTTGATTTCAGTGTAGGTAAAACAATTTCTCAATATCAATAATAGATAATATATTAAATAAATTCTTAGTTATAAATATGTTATATTAGGGAATAGGATATACTATTAAAAAAAAATTTGCATGCAAGTGGTAAAATATGTATGTTCTATATATTTAATTTTAAGACCTAATCTGTACCTACCATTTTTTAAGCAAATATGTATTTGATTTGATTTGATATAATTTATATTTAAACATGTATATGTATATGTATATTATGACATATTTTAATGCTCTGACATCCATAGTTACAGTGAAAACCGGTTTATCTAGAATGTATTCAAGCTATAATCTACATGAGTACCATATTTATCCAATCCCGCTCAGCGTGAAGCTTTAATAAATATTTGAATAAAAACATTCATATTTTATGCATGGATACATAGGCAAAAATATTTTCGATGAGTAAACATATAAATAATAAATATCGTAACATGTAAAAGCGTTTAGCGTACCTCTTTATACCGAATATATTTCGTTTAGTACATTCTCATGTAGACCTGTGCATAAAATATGTTGCTCTTCCCAGTTCCTAAAGCCTCCCCGTCTCCGTTGCGCATTGTAATTTTTATATTTTGTTTGTTTCGTGCTAAGTAATGTTTAGTTTTGAGTTACCATTTTAGACTGCTACCAGCTAAACTGAAAGTCATTATAAGGGCCAACTTTAGTGCCGATGCAGGCGATTTAATATTCAAAGAGTAGCCGTAATCCCTATTTGGTGGAAGATGATATATGTTACTATATATATAGTATGTTATACAGAAACTACAACTGTAGTTTCTATATTGTTTTCATAGCCGGTTATAAATATTATTTTAGAATATAGACTAATGATTATATCTAGAGAATAATGTAAATTCAGTTAAAATTGCTTTTGTTCCTGAAATGCTTCATTTCAGTCCTTGCTTTTGGCTGTTCAGTATTTTTCTCTTAATTTAATGATTAGGTAATTGTTGTACAAAAATTGATAAAATATAGATGCTATATCAAGCAATATTACGGTAGCTGCAAGGTAGCCCGGAGTACAGCGGGTTGCTGCGCACACATTGCCACAATCATTTGGTACCTTGGCTGGGCAAGGTATGAAAACAATGTTGTAACAGCTGCCCAGTCATTAGATAATGTACTTCTAATATATTAATCAGAATAAATACATAAAAAAACTATGACTTTTATTTATTTTCTAACTTTTAATATTCTTCAATTCCAAACGTATTTTGAGCTTACAAAATCAAACTTTTGATTTTTCCAGTAAATAATTCTTAATATAATAATTCCATTGAAATAAAGCTTTTCATTTAATTCCCTTTTACCGGGACACAACCAGGTAAAACTGGTTTGCTTGGCGGTCAAATAGGAAGTACTGAACCGCCGCAGAAGCGTTCCAAACAGTAGAAACTGCACGAACACTGCATTGGCTCATCTGTTTACCTCGGTTATTAAGATACAAACTGTTATTCGTCTAAATAGTTGGACAAAATAACACTGAGATAAATAATGAAGTACCTATAACCTTATTTAATTTTGTAAAAAGCAATTGAATAATAATCATAAATAATAATAATAACAAATCCCCAGACAAACACACCAACTGTGTGGCCCAAAAGTAAGCAGAGCTTGTGTTATGGATGACCATACAGCGAACTGGGGGGGAACCCAGAATAAACATACATTTATAAATACAAACAACCATAACCCAAGAACAAACATCCGTGTTCATCACACGAATGAATGCCCCGGTTAGAACTCGAAGCTGAGACCTTCGGCGTATGAAGCAAGGCTATTTACCACTACACCACTCGGTCGTCAAAATTAATAATAGATACGAAAATAACTATATTCTACATAAGGCAATAGCTAATAAGTTCCTACTTCGTTTGTACGTAGGCCAAGTAGTAGGTTCGCTGTCTGCTTTACGGGGGCTCTACATTTTGGATGATTGATTTTAAAAAACAATACAAGTAATCTATATTATTTTTTCAGAAACTGGAAACATGCGAAGGATCTACATGAGGACTTTAATATATATTTATCAGATTTTTATAATCGGTTATACAAGAACATCGACTTACTTTATACAAGTATGAGAACAGAGATACTCATGTTCTCACTTCTTGTGCGCTGATGGCGTAGAACAACTGAAAAGTGCACACACGCGCAATTTTTAACGATTTTCCCATTTAGTACACTCAGTATAAAGACCATAAAAGCGTTTGTGTGTTCTAAACTGTTTATGAACAACTGGCTAGACGAAATTGGTTTATGTGTGAAACGAAACAGACGCAGTGGAGTAAGTTCTGGGGTTCAATTCTGAATTGTGCGCAAAATTGTTTTCACACGAAACATAGCTTTACCAATTACCGCTCTCGTCGTGGAAATACTTGAAGTAAACTTTACTTCAATGGAATCTCCAAAATCATGAACTAATTGACCACAGGAAACAATTTAATAATTAACTTAGTGCATATTTCCCTAAAATCAAGAAATCTTTGTGTTTTCTAAAGAAATCTAGTAATTTCAACTATTTTTGCGTCGGAAGATGTGTTATGCTAAAAAAAATAAGAAAGAGGTCCGATTGCAGAATCCGATTGTCGCTTTGGTCTCGTCCAAGGATGGCGTGTCAACCATAACCACTGTACCTACCACTGACGAGTTGGCTTACTACTCGAAATGTGATCTCATTGATTAAAACTGTCAAAAATACTTTACAAATGTAAATCATAAGACATTTTTTGCGTTCGACGTCAAGCGAGTGATTATAAGATAGAGAACCAGTTCAGCTACACCGACTTTATTTGTAGACATAGTTTAAACTCCATTTCTGAAGTCTTCCGCATAATTACAGCTGATACAGGTGATAAGTGCAGCTGTGTGTGTTCATAATGTTACTAGTTTATAATCAAAACAAGGGTTCTGTGGTCGGTGCCCACCGATCCTTCTTTAAAATAACAAAACGATTCGTGAATGAATATGGTGGCCCTAAAGCTGGAAATCTTTTGCAAAAGTTTGTCACTAGCGTGGTATGTCTGTATTTTATGGTATTCTTCTCCTTGTTTCTCTATTTTTTATATATTAATATTCACTTTTGTTAAATCGCATCATACCCAAAATTATACACGTCGAGATAATCGATGTTCATCATTCGATCCCCAGGAGGCTACTACCGTAATGTCGTAAGGCCCACAGTGACTTTCTTATGTCAGTGTCAATGTCCAAGTGACGAGTGATATAATTTAATGAAGTATCACGAAATATGAAATTCTGAAAGAAAATTTATTTCACCTTTCTTATTTACATTATAAACCGACGATAATAAATACTTAACTTCTTGATATTTTTGCCAAAATATTAATTAGGTTAATCTTATATACAACATATTTGGGTATATTTTTTAGACGAACAAAAACTCTGCCTGTACTCTCCCGAGAGGAAAACTAAGCAAATTGGAAACATGTAGGTAGCACGAAATTAGGTAGGTATGGGAAATAATTAAAAAATATCTACCGGTATTCGGTAGAAATTTATTTGAAACGTTCTAATTGGTCGAAACTGTAATTTCCCGAAGGATTAAGAAGTAGTTAAGTCATAAGCGAAAGAGATTCTTAAAATTTTTCTTAAATTATAACAGTCTATATGTTTTTTCCAGTTCTTACTCTATAGTATGCAAATAAACAGCCAAATCCTTCTTCTATTAAGTCATTTTTGCTTTATAACGCATTATCTGGCAAAAAACCTGCCTGATGACGCATGATGAACCCACTAGTGTGGTTCAAGTCATCGAGGTTATAGAAACAGGTTTACTATTTGAGAACTCGCCTACTCATTGATTCATAATGAACTATTCTACATTGCGGCCTGTCAGTTAGCTGAACTAACCTAGCCATTAAAATGGCTAGCTCAACCATTCATCTGAGACATATACAATACCTATACATTTTCTGCTCTTTTACAGCGAACAATCTTACGTAAACAATACATAAATACGACCATATGTTCATACCAGCTTTTGCTGAGCAACCTGTGCCGCATTGCGTAGTAAAATGGACGTCCAAAACCGTATCCACTTAATATCAAACATGAATCTATGGAAACTAACTAGAATTACCCTATCGCCATGTGTTTGATTGGAGAAAACTCAATCAATCCAAAGTAAGGAAAAAATAAATAAATTGCGTTTATTTCAGTAATCTTGGTTACAACATATTTCTAGGACTTCCCAGTGAGAAATCAAAAGATACCCGTATTGGGAATGACCCGCTACTTCCCTTAAAGATAACATTAAGATTACAAAGTTAATAGAAAAACAAAAAATAAAAACTAATACAATAGCCTTTAAGAGACTTCTAGAAGAATTAAAAGAATGAAGAAGATTTTATTCAAAAATAGATTAAATTTGATTATACATTGAATGTAAGGAAATTATTTACGCAAATATACCAATGAGTGTGTAGGGTGTGAGGTTGATTGTGCGGATGTGGTATTGTGTATATATGTGTGGGTTTGTATATGGATGTTTAGGTGAATGAAGTTTATTTTAGGAAGCATCATCAAACAAAAGAACAACTGGTAACTACTTTCAGTAATTACAATCAATCAACTGTAATGAATACGGATTTATACGGTTTAGCATCTAGAAACATCTAATTACTTTTCAACAGGTGAATAGGGTCCTTTGAAATATATCAAAAAAAATTTACACACCTTTTTGCAAGAAAAATAAAAGCGAACCGTTCCAAAACCGCTTACGGGTTACAACTTAAAGCTAGAAACAGACGGTACAGTAATTCGCCCAACATAATTCGTTAACCGGTTGAATTATTTTCTAATGAGACTCCGAAAATGGGCTTCACTGATTACGAAGAACATTTTCTTTAACAAATTCTGTTCAACAAAGTATCAAGTCTGAAATAATTACTTCGAAAAGTAAGTTCAGTTCTGGAATATTGTTAAATTAAATTAAATGGGGGCCAGGAGAGTGTGTGCCTACTGTTGCACTGTCTTTTCGAACGGTGTCCTGGTTCTTGTCCTAGTACACACTTGTATTTCTTTTCGAGTAATGGGTTTTTTTCAAAACTTATAATTATTTATTTACGATCAAGACTGCAATTCAAATATACCTGTGTTAGTACAGTTATTTAATCAAAAAGATGTGACCTGGAAGATTTGCCTGGAGTTTTCAAAATGGGCAATTATAGATTTCGATCTGCTCTTTTTGAATTTCAACTTTGCCAATGTTGGAAAAGAGGCGCCTAAAATAGTTATTTGATGCTAAAAAAACAAAAAAATCCTTATTTAATATAGATTGTATATATGAAGCTGGAGTAAATTTTCTACATTTATGTTAGAACCTTTTTTCCTATATTGCAGCGCAAGCGGTAAAAATACGCGGTGGCAAAGTTGAAATTCAGAAATAATCCGTAAATTTTAAGCAGAGTTATCGTGAAAATTTAATTCAAATCAGTTTAAGTACAGTTAACAAATACTTAAATATATGTATTTATATTACACCATGCTTATTTCTAAATATTCACAAATTGGTTACAATGAATTCCAAAACCACTGTAACAGTTTACAATTTAGGGTACTAAAGTAAGCTAATTGAAATAAGAAGTTTTTTTTTAAACGAACAGACTTTACAACATGTTATAAATTATATTCTGTTCGCGGGTTTTCTCACATTATATCAGGGCTGAAGTGAACATGCATTTTTACTATGTCACACTAAGTTACAATGAGATGTCTTTGTTGGACTGCTCATGTATTTTATTTATAATACCTTGTTTATGACAATTAACCTGTTTCGGATCTCTACGGAAGACTAAAAGTCATGCCATGAGTTTCATATGCTAAAAAACATGCATGCTATTGTGTGTAATTGTTTTTTGTGAACCCCAGTCACTCAACGGTCATAGACGTTTCGCTTTCTTGGGCTCCACAGTTGGTTTGTTGTATATTTATCATACTAGCTGCAGTTCTTTAAAAATAGTAAAAATATGGCGGCCAGTTTTGTAGTAGGTGCTAATTTTTGTATGTGTTTATTAGAATAATGTTCAAAATCAACAACTGCTATATGAAAACGTCCGTAAAGGCACATCAACCCCGACCTGAACAATCTCCAATCAACCGAACACGGCAAATGAGTTAATTTTATTATTTTACTAGCTTTTGCCCGAAGCTTCAAACCCCTTCTAAGTAATTTTGAATGGACGAATGCTCCTCTATCTTTTCTGTAATTCTAACAACGAATGAAGAAATTGCTTTTTCTATGATCGACTGATAATAATTAAATAGAACTCTTTCACAGATGAATTAATGGGAATAACGTTACTCTCAACAAAATATCATCTGGAGCAGTACTACAATCCTGGCTATTTTGTCCGCCGTCTACGTGGTTGTGTCCTGGTTAAAGGGAAATGACAGCTAATGCAATTACTGAAACAAAAGCAATTGAATGTAACCCTACCGCTAATGATGTTGATTACCCAACAGACGAGCAGCGAGCTCATCCCTAAACATAGTAAATAAAATATCAAACACAATTTCACAACACCCAGAAACATATTTATTTATTTTATTTATTTATTACAAAATCCACAGCCCTTGGGTTTAAGAAAAATAACAATTGTGAAAATACTGACGGCCATTTATGGACTTACAATTTTTATATTTACCTTAATCAGCTTTACACAAAAAGATAAATAGTAATTTACCAATAAAATGCAAAAATACTATTTTATTCAAGCAAAGACAAAAGAAAAAAATACTGTTTACAAAAATAAAAAGAAAAACAAAATAATAATTAACACAATGAGGGTGTATAGTGTAAAGCTTGTCTTGTATGTATGTGCGTGTGTGTTTATGACTGTTTATTACTTGCTAGTAGGGAACTTAGTATCTCGTTCCTAAAATTAGTTTTGCTGTCATTAAATATATCCGACAAATACCCTTTATATAATCAGACCAATACTCTTTAACGTTCGTTAAAACGTTCTTAAAAGTTAGAATAACCTAAATAAATAATATCAAAATAAATCCCTCAGGCCCATTTCTAGATAGATCCATTTTCCCTTGATTGGCTATAAGTCAATTCTTGGTTTATGGAAAGTAACAACAATTTCTTATAGTATATTTACTTGGGATGCTGCTAAAAGAGTCTCCAAGGAAATAAGCACTGATTACTTTACTTCGAGGAAAGATATGGAAACTCCTTTGAGCGTTAGTTCGATGGAAACTTCTTGAACGTTCTTTTACTCTGTGTCTTTGTAAAACAATGGATGCCTTACTTTCGATTGTCATAGTAATATGTATATAATAATAATGTTACATATAATGAGTAATGTAAAGATGCTGATATTTTTTCTCAAACCTATAGGAATTGCCTCAAAATTGTAATGCTAGGATAATTTAGATGTATACTTTTTATTTTTTTTTTGTTTTGTTGCTTTAAGGACAAATAATTTTTCCGAAATGTTAATAATTACTTTGTGTAACTCTATTATTAAATTGTATAATTCTAATGCTGTGCATAGCAATAACTGGTATGCTCTTTTAGATAATACTTCTTTTACATGCATAAGTTTAAGATGTCTTAGATTGTACTCTGTTCGCAGTGCCATCAAAGAAATAAAATAAAATAAAATTTTTATTTTACTCACGATTGGAGAAGAACTGTCACGTAGCGAAGTTAAGTAAAGAAAAATACTATTTTCATAGCTGGCAATGTATTTTATTTATCAATATTTAATGTGATTATTGTGTCGAATAATGAAGCGTTGATGACAGCAGGTATCAGTTGGACTGCCTCTGTTCCAGTCGTTTCATTGCCTGTTCCTTTCCTTTTACCAGAACCCCTTCATAGAACCTTCCAGACGAGATCCTAGAAAGAAAGAAAGTACACTACAACAAATGTGAATACTATGAAATGAAATATTTATTTCTCAACATTGACAATTACTTGTTCTTATTGACATCAAATAAAACATGACTCTACCACCAGTTCGGAAAAACCTTCGTGAAGAAGAACTGGCAAGAAACTACACGGGTTTATTTTTTTCAAAATAAATTTACAGAGTGTCTTTATGTCCATACAAAGTTATTCTTATCTGCATCTGTTAGCTCGGCAAGTCTCCCTCCCCCCAAGTATCCAAACGACGAACGCCCTCAAACGGCACCCGTTCACGAGTTAACGCGCAATCCAGCCATCTATAAATAAATAGACCTGGTAATATGCAGAGTGGTCTAGATACTTGGATGATGTCTTTGTACAGCCTCTTCTTCTTTTCCTGTAAGGGAGTGACAGCTTCTGTGGTGCTGCTGCGGATGTCTTTTAGTTGAGGGAAGAAACATGCCTTTTCTAAAGATCAATTAGTGCTCGAGCATTCCGGGCATCGGTTCAAGGACAATCGGTCATATGCAGCTAATTCCACGTTTAGGATCGCTTAAAAGCATTTCTTTTATCTCATTGCATATTTTGTTTTGTTTTGGTGTGAACGTAAATTGCAAAATTAATAAATAACACAAATCAGACAAGGGCCTTAAAAAATTTCAAGTCTCCGAAGTGGAAATTTAAATTTTTTTTAATTTTAGGAAACAAATCTTCACTTTGATCATGAAATAATATAAATCCCAAGACAGACGCACTAACTGTACGGCCCCAAAGTAAGCACAGCTTGTGTTATGGATGACCATACAGCGAACTGGGTGGGAGCCACAATAAACATACATATACAAATATCAACTACCATGACCCGTGAATAAAATTTATGCTAATTACACAAATGAATGCCCCGGCCAGGACCCGAACCTGGGACCTACGGCGTATGAGGCAGGGCTACTAACGACTATGCTACTCGGTCGACGAATGTATCGTTTATCAAAGCCGAATAAAAAATATATGTTCAAGAATTCTGCTTCTTCTTTCGGTTCCCCACCGTACCAAGTCCTATCAGTACCCTTCGTCATTTTCTGTGTTGCTGACACAGTAGTCACAAAACATCCTGCTGTTTGCTTTTGATGCTACGGCGTGGAAGTGCCAAAATTTGGCATTCGCATTCAAAATATTCACCTCTCACCTTAGTGCCGCTCCATTACAGAAAGTTGGCCGTCAATTTATAATATTAGTTAGGAATAATTACTTTTTGTTCAATATCATAAGTAAAATTGAATACCTACGTAATAATAAACCAGAACTGGATTAAACTCGTAAGTTTAAACTTCCAACTATATTAATAACACAGCCAAGTTTAGTAGGTAATTAAATTGTATACCAGACCCTCTGGACCGAATGCCAATTATATTTGATCGTTTAATTTCGAGCCAGTTGTGCTCGTGTTGTTTACTGTTCATGATAAAATATTAGACGAGGTAAATTAATTCAAGTGATTACAGCGCTTTTTACTCGACTGTCAAAAGAAGGATTACGTTTTGTATATGTATGTATGTATCTATGTATAAACATATACATATATAATGTATATGTACAAACGTATTTATGTATATAAATATCTTTGACACGCTCTACATCCTAAACCGTGTGGCGGATTGCAACATGAGGTTTCACGGGTCTCAGTCGAAAGAGTGACATATTTCTCGGAATCTGGATGAGAACAGAAATTACACGGGAAGATAACTTTACCGGTGAATATACTAACTAGTCGGGATTTTTAATGTGTCGAAATCTGCAGCTTGTTTTATTACCGTGTTCGGCGGTATCTGTTGCAACAAACAATGTAAATAGAGAGAAATTAAAACAAGGCGTGGAAAAAGTAAAAGTATTAGAAACCTATGTTTCCCCGTGACGTATTTAATAATTCACACATAAAATACTGATTATTAAAGTTGAAGATTATTTTCCTTGTATCAGACATCACGGCCTTGTTACAAAGTTTCAACTGTATTGTATTATATTTTGTATAGTTACTATTAACTAAATTAATAGTTAATCTTGTTAAAGCCCTTCTTCGCCCAAATTCGTATTACATACTACGTCTTTACTTCTGCTACGCTAAACGTAGCACTCGTAGTAGCCTGCAGTCCTTTATGCATTTTGAAATATTTGTGATAGAAATATTTTTTTTTACTTCTTGAATAAAGATTTTGTCTGTTCTGGCCATTGCTTCAAAGATTATGGAAAATATAAGATACGTGTTTTTGTAATATGAATTTAACTAACTAACTCCTACCTAATGCTAGTCCCCACCAGGAGGACTAGCTAGCTAACTTATAAGGCATGCAGATATTTACAAAAGCTAAAATATACTTTCTAAGCAACAAAGACACTTTTCACACCGACACCATAGGAATCGAACCTGTCCTCCACGCGACAGATACACACCGACCCAGAGGTCATCAAAAATTGTAACTCAGCAATGATCCGCATAAATTTATCACCAAATTTGCGTCAACACCGGCCGAAAACACCCTGTATATTCATCAAACACGCCCAGCCTACAGCCTCGTTAAATTACACATTCAAACATGAAATTGAAGTTTAGGACAAAGCACCTCTATAATAAATTAGTAGGTCCTATGATTAATTCCATACTGTAGCAGTTTCTGGGACCCTTATTAATAATTACAATTAGGGCACAATTATGGAACACACTGTACATAGGAATGCTTTGAATACATTTAATTGTATCCCTTGGCAAGGCTCACTGTGGGGCTGTCTGATATTGTTTACTTAAATCATTGTTTACTTGTCGTTGAAAAGATATATCTCGGTAAATGATTCAAGTACCCATCTATTAGTTATGTGAGGGCCGAATGGCGTCAGTGGCATAATAGCCCTGCCACAAATGTCGGATGTCCCAGGTTCGTGTACGTGTGAATTGAGTACGTGTTTATTATCCGAAAATCTGGTTCGTTTTGTATTTTACAATCCTATATTAAATTTACTTAACTACGCACAAATATAGCAGTTTAAATCTTCAGTTTCTTTATCAGAAATCGGGTTTTCGAAAGTGTGTGGATTGAGTGAGCATAAGAAATTTTTTTGTAAAACCTTAAATACGTTACTAGGTGATCTACAAATTAAAAAGGTAAGTTAGCATAGGTTTTATTAAAGACTAGTATATAAATATTGTATGTTAAATTAATACTTTCACTGATTTCTTTGGTAGTTTGTGAGCGCACGTTAAATAATGTGAAAGATTCATTATTTTTATCTTTTCACAAATACAGAGATTACTTTTACAATTGTTTTAGAACTTTTACTAAATGAACATCATTTTTAAATTTTCTTTCTGAAGGGTGCTCACTCAATCCACACTCACACCCAGGTCGAGCTTGGTCGGGGCATTTATTTGTGTGATGAACACAGATATTCGTTCTGGAATCATGGTTGTTTGTATTTATAGATATATGTTTATTCTGGTTTTTCACCCATTCCGCTGTATGGGCATCCATAACACAAGCTCTGGTTACCCTGGGGTCATACAGTTGGTAGGTTTGTCTGGGAGTTCGATTTATTTTATTAGCAGAAAAACTTAAAAATTTTACAATCAATATGTCTAAATCAAGATTTTATTAAAAACAAAAGCAAAGAAAATATTTATAACTACTCATGGTGTCCGAACATAAGTCTAGCAAATTACTTCAAAAGTTCAAAATAGCTTGCACCTGCAACGCGAAGTTCGGCAGATTTAGAAAATAACATTGAAATATGAAGAATTTAGTAAAACTTTACAAGCATTTAAATAGTTATTATAAATTTAAATTCTATCATTAGCTTAAAATTAAGATTCTAAAATTATCGTTCGCCTTTTATTGCAATAAATTACACTTAAGTATGTAAAAAAATGTTTAGAGGTAAACGTGTATTTGTACACAGTCTAGATAAAAGCACAAAGATTTGTGATAAGTTATAATTTAGGTAACAAACATTAATTGTCATGTCTTGAATCATAATTAAAATCTATGGTGCTACCAGTGTTCATACATTTACAATAAATACGGAAAAATACATCGATATCAGCATGTAATAAGTAAGGTACTCTGCAGGTCCGGGACCAGCAGATGGTATTATTGTATAATAACGTGTATATCCTAGGGAGGACTTCCTAGCTTACAAGGAAAAGCACTAGGTTTGATGAATACTTTCTTTTATTAAAGATTAAAGATTCATAAATATACAGTTCAGTTTTATATCTATATTTAGGGCCGGTGCCCGTGATAGAATCCAATAAAACAATCTCACATATTCTATCTTTACAAAATTACGAGTAAAATAAAATAATGACAGGTTTATAAGTTGCCAGTCATAATTGTCGGCAAGTTTGTTTGTGCGATTACCTCTTTTATTAGATACGGCACAAGCAAACGTTGCAGTACATATGAACTGAAATGCCTGTGATCTTGAACGTATATGGCAAAAAATTTAAAAGCTTTTGAAGCGAAACTAATAAAGTCACAAGTTTTACTCGCCAAGCGACTATTAGATATCTTTAATTTAAAGAAAAAGCTTAGTAATAATCTTTACCTAAGCTATCTTAGTCTTTGAATTATTATGCCTTTATAAAAACGTATAACCCCAAACAACAAACAGACACACCCATCGTAACACTTACGCCACCTAGAATGCACCTTGAAAATAAAATACTTTAAAATACAGCCATTCCACACAAAGGTGCAAGAAGCGTTGCTTTCCAGATTTTTCTTTAGATAAGACCTTACCCTCCCAAAGTGGGAGACAAGAGGAAAGGGGCCAAAAAGGACAAAGATGACATTAGCTTTATGACAAAGCATAAACATAAAATGTTAGACAAACGAGATAAGTAAAGCTAAAATTGTTTTTTGCCTAATGTCATTCGTTTTAGCGAAAAAAATTGGCCCAACATTGCAACAAAGGAGTCTCGCTTAAATATAGGATAAAATGTGATTTTATCTTCCTCCGCTGTCGTTGTTTTTGCGCAGCTTATTAAGGCCAGTCCCTTCAAGGTTCTATGGAAATAAATGAGCGTTTTTTTATTTAGATTATATAAATGAATCAGTTATTCTTGAAAGGGTTCACTTTTATTTGATTGAGCGTTGTAAAAAACTTTTTGTTAGTATTCGTTTTGTCGTTTTCATTTATTTTGTTCTGGCGTTTATTTTAAAATGCTTTATTCTTTGTTGTCTTAATAAGTCTTATCATCTTCTTTTAAGTTATAGCCCAGTCCTGAGTTTTAATCCCGCAAGGAAGGAACAAAAATTTGCGAGGTCAATATAATTGTTGGTGTTTGTGACCAATTTATGTATATTTTTTTAATATAAAATTAACATAAGTTAAATGCTCAGTTTACTGTTTAAAAATACCATATTTGGTGACCATGCCGATATAAACTTACTAGCTGTGTTAATCTAAGAAAAAATTAAAATACCAATTTCTAAGAGCATGTCACCATGGAGCGTAGGTATGTCATTGAAAGAACTTAAAATAACATCCTCGACGCGTACAAAAACTATTTTGATATCGACGGAATGGCAAGCCGTCGTCAGGGCTTGGTATTTCATTTCTAAAAGCAAACCAATTTTCACAAGAGACGTAGCTTGACGTAGAGTGTGACCCTGACGGAAACAAGGAAAAAGTCTCCAACCGCAAGGTGTAGAACGACAAACACGTTGAGGACAGCTAAAAGAGCTATTATTTATTAGCAGAAAAGGGTGAAATCGTAGACAATGCTACAGTACGTCTTAAAGTGGTCTTAGCCATTGGCTGTATTAATATTTAAGTAAAGGTAATATTTTTTGTGGCTTACACCGTGTGGTTATGATGATATTAATTTACATGAACTCAATTGGATTTTAAATCACATTTTACTGTGATCGCTGAGCTTTCAACAGCGGTGAAAAAAGGCGAAAATGAATTTAAAATAAAAATCGGTTAGAATCCCCTGAATCCTTAATTTATAGTTTTCTAATTCAAATAGACTGTAGTTGCTTTCTAAGACTAAATGTTATTATATGTGGAGTTTATCTTTCAAATAATCTTCTAAGATTAATATGTTCGAAGGCTTAGAAAATGTGAATACAACTGCATACTTGTACAAAATAAAACCAATAAAATAATTTCTTTACCAATAAAATTCCTTCACGTTACCACTCCACTGGATCACAGCTCCCTAACCAAACCCCATCGGCGTGAAGAATCAAACAGTTTACGGACAAATAACGGGCCTGCTTGACAGTTGGCGACAAAGGGCGCAATTTGTCAAATCAAACAGCTGTTATATTGGCCGAGATTGGGTCTGACGTAAGAATATGCCTTGAAAAAGTTTTTTTTCCACTAAAGTGTTCCCAGGGTATATAAGTATTTTGATTTTGGATATGGTTTACCTTTGGTATTTTTTGATGGCTGCGAAGAAATTTCGACAACTGCGTTTTTGTATTTCGAAAGATTTGTATTTTTATTAATTTATAAATTATAATAATAATAATAAATATACATTCATCCAGGCAGAAACAGCTCTGTTCAAACACAATTCGAAACCGGAACTCCCATTTCCAGTCGAATGCTCCAACTAGTACAATAGGTAATATATGTATCTGGCCGTAACAAAAACATCTTCGATGTAAAAGGCCACATAGCTTTAACTAACGAGTAATTTGTAAGCACAAATTAAAAACCTCCGACTAACGGTTAATAATGTGGTAAATTATATTATATATATTATTATATATGTGGTAAATTAAATTATATAAAAATAATAATAAATAATGTGGTAAATTTGGACTGTTTTACATTAGTGAGGACTTATAATTGGCCCACTATTGTCATAGATGTGTATTATTGTAATATTTGCTGATATACTTTACATATACATACTTTGAATGTCTGAACCGATTTTCTTCAAACATAGCTGAGTCATCAAAAACTCTTCATTCGTCCAGCTTAGAATAAATTCAGACACACAGATACACACATTTTAAATTAGACATCTCTTTTGTGTCTGGGTTTTAAAATAATGATAATAAGTAAAAGGATAGTTGTACCCGTGCAGGCGAGCTCTTAGCTGGAACAAAATAAAGTCCACTACCGCAAAAATTAAAAAACACATATATTTTTACAAACTACCCTCATTAATTCGCACATAGCGTCTTACCTAATAAAATTAAATACACGGACAAAGCGAGAGGATCGGTGACAACTGCTATTTGTTGTGGATTTTAATTAAACTCAACTCGCAAATAAGTCACACGAAGAATTTGCAGGTTAAAACCCTTTTTGTACATGTCTACATAGGTATGTGGCCAAATGTTAAAAAATGAATGAATTACTTCTCAAATGTAATGAAATTTATGTTAGGCTTTTGTTTTTGTTTCTCTTTTATATACAAAATTAGACACGCGTTTGTCTTCCATCTCCCCTGATGGAAAGCGATGATGAAGGATGTTGCCTGTTCAATCTACTTTTGAATATTCCAGGCCTAAATGTTTAAGGACAATAAACGGCGGCAGCTCATTCCGCATTTTGCAATGAAATCAAAATATGTTCGGGATAAAAAGTTGTTAATGTTTCGAGCTAAGCTTATTTGACTAGCAGGTCGCGCGAAGAATTAAAAACTAACACACCAACAAGCTTTCGCAGTTATCAAATTTTTATTTTGTAATCGATCTACTTTTATCCTTGATTCATGCTTTTGATAGCGCCCGCAGAATCGCTTCTGAAAGAAGTATTTTTCTTTTTAGATTAAGAACAGCTATTATTTATCTAAGCAATATCTGCTTTGTGTACTTTTATTATCTTTTTAATAATATTTACTCTAGTTTTTTTTTCAATGAGCTGAAAAGTATACGTAAAACAATTGCTGTTTTTTTCTACCGAACTGATAGAAATCGCCATCAACTTGATGGCGGGCCAAAGATTATGTCGTATTTGCAACAATGACTTTTAGTAACATCATATATTTACAAATAAGAATAGTTACACAATAAGAAAAATAATTAAAGGTATAATACAAAGCCAGAATTACTTTGCAAAAAGGTGACTAGCCGCTTTAGATCGATAAAGCTGAAATTTGTGCAAAATAAGATCCAGCTGCATGCTCACAACTCGTGGCTCACGAGTTTTATTCTCTGGTTGAAATATAACGTCATATAAAATCGCAGTACAAGTTTTGTTCAGAAAATATCTCTATTTGTATATACGACGAATCATGATAAAAACAACATCATGTAAAATAAACGAAGCGCCCACGTTTTACCACTGGTTTTGAATTAAAATAATGTCCGATCGTAAAATGTTAATGAGAACATAAATTAAAATTACTCTTTAAAGTCCATTTTCATTAATTTTCGATGTCCCACAGCGTCACAAATAAGGGTTATTGCCTGAATTTTTAATGCACTTTTATAACCCACCCTGGATCCATAAAATTAAGAAATTATGTTTATAAATATAACCGAAACGGTGTTAGTCACCAAAATGTACACGGTACACGCGTGATGAGTAAAACTTTTTAACGGAGTATGAAAGGTTGAATGAGGCTTATTACTTTGACATGGCCGGTGATGGTAAATGGCATCCGTGCCCATGGACATGAATAATCGTAAATGACAATGATTAATTATATTGTGATTTATTAATTAATGATGGCTTAGCGACCGTCGAGTTAAGTTGGAATTGCCTTTGAGGGTATTTTGAGGTCACTCGCGATTCTATTATTTGGTCTGGGATCGATAGTGACGATGAATACAAAAATGTTAGACACACACGGGATTATTACAAAAATACGAAAAAGCTACAGATTGGTGATCCTGCCAAAAACAAATGAACTACCTAAGTGATTCCTCCTACGCAAATGTCTATTTGCAAAGGACAATCGTGAGATCGAAAATATTTTTATAGCAATTAGCAATTAATTAAATACTTCTATATCCGCCAGCAATGAAACTACAGAACTACAGGGCACTCTTCTACGGTTCCTTTACTTAAAGGTACCTTAAAACTTTAAAGAAAAACTTTCTTATTGCTAGGGTACCCTGATAAATGAAAAAAACGCGTATTTTACGCGTATGTACTAAGCTGATCAAAAGCGATGATTCTATTTTATTTCATCATATATTTTGTGTAAAGATTAGTAATCGAAATCTATATATTACAGAAGCCCTCGAGCTTGTAAGCTTTTCCATTCGGTATTTTGGAGTCCGAAGAACACGAAGCACGTTGAAATTATATCTTAATCAACGAAATAGTTATTGAATACAAAAAAATTATCTAATGCATTAATACCGAACAGTACAACTCAAAAACATAAATCAGATCCAACGGTAAAGCTCGCAAATTAAATATCCGAAGCTCCAGTCGCGCATTTGAATAGGGTTTGCATATTAATCGCAGTAAGAACGGTATCAAAATTTATGCTAACAAAATTCAATTTTAACCCGCGTATCGGTGTTCGGCGATTTTAATTGCCATATTGCAATTACTATTGGATTTGAATGTAAAATTAGTATGTATTTTGGTTAGTTGTATTTGTAGTTGGAACGAAATGGTTTATCGGTGAGTGTGTTTGTCGCAGAGGGTTGGGTGACGGGTCGCTCAATTCCCTCTAATATGGTTGAGGAGAGCGATGGCTGGACCCCGCGTTAACTCGTGAACGGGTGCCGTTTGAGGGTGTTCGTCGTTTGGATACTTGGGGGATGGGAGACTTGCCGAGCTAAAAGATGCAGATAAGAATAATTTTGTATAGACATAAAGAGACTCTGTAAATTTATTTTGAAAAAAATATACCCGTGACGTTTCATGCCACTTCTTCTTCACGAAGGTTTTTCCGAACTGGTGGTAGAGTCTTATTATTATTTTATGCTTTATTTATTGACTTATTTTTCATAATGGCGCATCGCCGATTGCTGCTGCACACTTACTGCCTTTGCTCGGCTCGCGCAAATTGCATGATAAAAATAAGTTTGTTAGAAAAGAACTAACAAATCGCATATTCCCTTCTCAAAAATGAACTATTCAACATGACGGCTAGACGGTTAGCTGAACAAACCAATTTAACCGAGCTGCCACACCACGCTCGATTCACTGCGTTCGCTTAAATCAGAAGATATCAACAAATTGCCAATTGCTTTTTCCTTGATTTATTGCAAACTATTTTAGATTACCTGAACAAATCCATTCAATAAAACGGCTAGCTTTTTAGTGAAATGGCTAAAACAATTCAAAATGTTTTATTGCTTGAAAAAAAAACCAAGAAAATTTGCATTTGACCAAAGCCTTCTTTTCCTTCTGAAAGAATAAAAGAATAATAATGTCTTGATCATCATCTTCATCGTCAAAGCTAAAATACAACTTAAAGCTCGGCAAAGGTAATATAGGTAGATGAAGAGGGAAAAAGCTCGGAAAAGAAATTCTGTTAATTCAAGCATCCCACCTGCGACATATACGCTCCGTGCTGCTTTGCTTCATGCATCTAAGGTTTGAACACAGAATCGGATAGGTACGCTTCGCAGATACTACACCATTGACTTAGTTTAAAAATACTTTGAACAACTATTACTGATTACTTTACTATTCTCTTTTTGGAAACTATTTTAAGCTTTAATTTGAATACTCATTACAACACAAGTACTTAAGTTTTTATCATTTCTAAAATACGCGGTAACATTTTAGACCGTGAGTTATCACTTAGTGAACAATCACACACTTGCCTTTAGGGTTGGATTTTTGTCGTATTTGAATTTAACACCAAACTGAATAAAAGCTATGTTAGCAAAGCAATTCACCCTTATTTATTTATTTATTGTATCGTTCTTGTAACTATAATATAAAATACATAATAAAGCTAAGAGATAATGTACAAAGGTACAGCTTATTTCTATTAATCCTTAAATTATTTTGACGTCGTTTATCAAGTCAACGATTTCGATTGTCGACTGAAGAACCATCTTCGACTCTTTGTTGGTAAAAAGATCAGTTTATTGTAAGTTTTATGATAGTTTTAGTTTAATACATATATTTATTTATCAAAATAAATAAATAAGTAGATATTACATATATAAAAATTTCATCGCTTTACCTAAATGTATTTATAAATTGGCATGAATGAATTCCTTAATTACTGCATAAAATCAATCATTCGCTCTCACTAATTCACTCACACACTCACTCACACACAACACACACACACACTATCCAGACAATGTAATGCCAAATTAACTGTTACTTATGTTTGGTTATTTCTTTGTATATTATTTGGTTATTTTATATTAAAAAAACGGAAGGCGATAACGTCCTATAACAGGCATTTCTATACTTAAAAGGAATGTTATCAATACGTCATGTTATAAACCTGGTTTGGTAAAGAAATAAATAATTATGTTTTTGTTTTGTCACCAATACCAAATTTGTTTCCTGTGGTTTTTTTAAGTAACATTAGATGTAGACCTTATTGTTAATTAGACCAAGATTTAAGCCAACTTAGTGATAAAAATTGCAAGTAAAATTGTAAAATATTCATTGTACGTTAGAATAAGCGATGTTCATTCTAAAAATCAACATTACAAGAGCCAAATTATTATTGACAGAAGCAGCGTTCACGGCTAGTCCACTTCTTTGCTCCGAAAGCCATTCCTCTCGTCGTTCCTTTACTTTCCATTCAGAGTCCTCCCATTCACTTTGACTTTAGCGTTAGAATGAGAAGTTTTGCGACACGTCTTGCGGCTAAGGAATGTTCTGAATCCAGGACCACAAGTGGAATAGACGCCTTGTGTAACATAAAATACACTTTCATTTTAGAAAAAAAGACGCTGGCTGGAAATGTTTTAATCAACGTTCACTGTCAAAACACTTAGTTCGGCTTTTGTGCGCCTAGTTAACCAGTGGAGAAACGGTGAGGATTCTTCTTGTACATTCGCACACTCCCTAAAATGTATCCGGTAAAATAACAGTAGAAGTGCAACTTTGCGACGGTGATAGAAACTGTGCAATCTCGATTCTTTGGTCAACAGGGTCCAACGATTTCGGTTCAATACTTTGCTGAATAACCTTAAAATTATGTTGTAGATCTTTACACCAAAGCAAATACTCATGATAATAGTTTTAATCAAAGAACAACTGACGCACTGACGAAATATCTTACGCTGCAACTAATATATTTTACGTGATCATTAAAGAAACGGGCCGCAAGAGGTGTCCATTACGTCAGTAGTCGTGGTTTAGTATAAATAGTGAAAACCGGTGACATATGAGTCGTCGCCTCGTGGGAAATAAGAGGTGAGACATTCCACTGTTTGTTCTTAGCGGCTACCTGACCTTTGAGCTAGTTTCCACCTCATGCGTTATTGTGGGTGCGTTATTTATTGAGTACATTCGTCAAATGGGGTGCAGAAAATGTGAAAAATTAGTAAGTAATTACTATTTACTAATTCTAATACAATACTATTAGTAAGTAAGCACATCACTTTACTAAATTAGATGCACGTGTTGCAGACTAGGAGGCTACCAGGCACTCCTAACATAACAGATTACCAAGTTAAGCCAGTCGTATTTTAAAGTTGACGCCCTAATAAGTGAAGAAATCAGAGGTTATATGCTTTCTACTCATTTTTGTTTCCAACAGTATTAGCAAAACTAGCTGAAATCGAAATGCAATTACAACAACTATAGATATATTCGAATTGGCGTGGCAATCTTCTGCGGTAAGTATGACATGAAAGCGAGTAAAAAAAGACCCAGAAATCATAAAAATGAATTGAAATATTTATTTCTCAACATTGACATTTACTTGTTCTTATTGACGTCAAATAAAGCATGATCGTGAATAAGAACTGGCTAGAAACTTGACGGGTATATTTTTCAAAATAAATTTACGAACACCCTCAAACGGCAGCCGTTCGCGAGTTAACGCGGGATCCAGCCGTCGCCCTCCTCAACCATATTAGAGGGAAGTGAGCGACCCGTCACCCGACGCTACCATAAGAAGACGACATTGATGCTTTAGATATTCATCGATTCGATCGAAAACATTTAGTTATCCTGATTGCGACGTAACTAAATGTATTATAAAAAAAAACATTACTTTACCTGTAAGTAATATAGTAATATATTATAATAATACAATAGCCTGTTTTGAATGAACTGTATAAAGTGAAGTAAAGCAAATACCTGTTTTTGTTTAGCTTTTTTTGTGTAAAATAAAGAGTAAATAAATAAAGTTATTTACCGATTCACAAAATACTACTACTGAAAACTACCGTTGTAGCGTGGAACCACGCTCTACTGAATATGAAACACATGCAGAAACTTTGTAAATAGAACAATTGGATGCGGTTTCTTTCCTTGTTTGAATTCGGACTAATGTGGTGTTATCATAATATTGTTTGATTCTGAATAATGTTATTACACAGTTTTACTTATATATCTCAACTAGTGGTAAATAACGAGCGAGTTTTGACTTTAGACGGCCGAGTCGCGTGCAGAGTAGCCTTGCCTCATACGCCGGGAGTTACAGGTTCGGTTGAGGCATTAATTTGTGTGATGAACACAGACGTTTGTTCTCGGATCATGGTTGTTTGTATTTATATGTGTGTGTTTATTCTGGGTTCGCTGTGTCATTCACAAGCTCCGCTTACTTTGGGGCAAAACAGTTGATGTATTTGTCTGCGTATTTATTATTTTTATTTATTATAACGAAGTTTCGTATGGCAAAAATATCTCGAGTAAGAAACCAATTGAAAACTTGTCTGCTATAATCCCAACAATCTGTTTTATGGACAAGAATGTCAACAAAAAGTCTATTGATTTGGGTTCATAGCAGTGATGTGATTTCAATATGTCACCATACGTCAAACTGAGTAAATATACAAGTTAATCAGTTTGATTTATGTCATACCGTGGCATCATAGCCACAAACAGACCCACAGATACACGAGTTATACTTATAAGACCCACTTTTTGCGTTGGGGATTTAGAATTCAGAAAGGAATAAATATCTGGAGATAAAATGTCTATCACAAGGATTCGACACCAAGATAAGGCACGCTTACTACATATCTACCGACACCATGACGCCATGAATACAGCCGTTAGCATCAACTGATAAAATAATATAGCCTATATATTTATCTATGTTAGTATTAAGAAGCTACTATGTTAAGATAATAATATAAATGCTGTGCTCAGTTGTTATTACGTTATAAGGTGAAAATGATTGTATTTCTGTGAATAATTGAATAGTTTATTATCTTATAACATGTTACTGTGCCATAAATAAACTTTTTAACAGCTGAACCAATTTTTATAAAATTTCAACCTAAAAAACAAAATTGTATTTACTTAAATCCATTCCTATGCGATGTCACAAACCCACATACAGATACACACAAAACTTATAACACCCCCTTTTTTGCGTCAGTGGTTAAAAATAACCAAAAGACTAGTTGACACTAGCCTTCAGCTCTCCATGAAACTGCAACTTCTTTGAATTATTTTTAAGGCCCAGCCTTAAAGTAATTAGTTTTTTAAAACCTCGTCTTGGATGCCTTAATTAATTTTACATCTCGCTTCTTGATGTTTTTGTAACGGAAGTAAACGTCTCCTGCCTTTAGGCAAGTTAACGGCTAGAAGTTTAAAGTTTAATCGGTTTTTAAATATCTTTGTAGAATTACATCAAAAGTTTTAGACACGTATTAATTATTTATGAGCTAATACATGCTACATTGTTACAGTGTACCCCACAGTCTTTATAAAATTTTGTGAAAAGGCCTATTTACTTATGAATGTCAATAATCGAAATTTACATAAACATATAAAACGGGGTCTCAGCGGAACTTCCAATAATTGCAAACTGTATTAATCAATTTTTTCATACACTCTTTCGTACTATACGAAAGAAATCATGGCATTGCTTATTAATTGACATAAACTACTCAAACTGTCAACTGCCCTGAGTGGTCAATCATTATCCTCAGCAGATAAAGGTTGGTATCAGATATTGCCTAGTTTATAAAGTTAATAAAAGATTCTGATATAAAGCTAAAAGATTCTGTTGATTGGTACCCAAACTTTGGATTCCTTAAAAAGAGTTATTATGAAAAGATAACACAAATCTATCAGAGTCAACAAAGGCATATAAAGATAGAAAGGACAATCATACAAAGTTATAATATGAAAAGTAAAGAATTAACGAATTCCTTAAGTTGTGGACCGTCCATCTTTATTGAACTTATGAACGTACTTAATGCGTTTGGACACCCATTTGAAATGTAGTAACTTAAAATATATTTAGTTACTACTTCACTACTAAATACTTTTAAGCCGCGCAATAGTGCGAGCCAAGCGTAGGTCCATGTGGGACCTACGCCTCATAGTCGATTGACGTGGCTCAGTTCGCAACGTGTTTAAAATGGTGTGATTGGTTGAAATTATTATAGCGTGTTAGCTATTGGCAAGAAGTAGGGAGCAATGTGACATCAGTGGCCCTGAAAGTAAATCCTAACAGACGCAATTCTATTTTGTATACGTAAATAAAATACTTGATATATTAGGTCTTTACCTATGAAATTGCCGTTTTTCACGAAATAAATGAAGCGTAATTTTTTTATATATTTTTTATTTCTATTAATCAAAATAATCACCCATGCAATCAATGCATCTTTGCCAACGCATTGGTAGCTTATTGATGCCTTTCTTGAAGAAATCAGCTGGACGGGAGGCAACAAATTCTTCAAAGGCATTTTGTACTGCCTCTCGGGTATTGAATTTTTTTCCCGCCAAGAAGTTATCCAAATTCTGGAAAAAGTAGAAGTCTGTAGGCGCAAGGTCTGGTGAGTACGGCGGATGACGGAGAACGTCCAACCCCAACTCTTGTAGCTTGGAGACCGTCTGCTGTGCAGTATGACGTCACGCGTTGTCGTGCAGGAGCAGTGGAGCCGAACCATTGACCAAAGCTGGTTGGAGACGTGCGAGCTTCTCCATCATTGTGTTCAGTTCTTCACAGTACACATCTGCAGTAATGCTTGTCCCGTTTGGCAAGAAGCTGTGATGAATTACACCCGCGTTAGACCACCAAACAGTGACCATCACTTTTCTAGGGGTAAGTTTTCGTTTAGGGCATTGTTTGGGTGCTGAACTAGGGTCCAACCAACTTGCTGAGCGCTTACGATTGTCAAACAGGATCCATTTCTCGTCACAAGTAACAATGCGGTTCAGAATTCCTTCATTTGTATGCCTGCCGAGCAGTGCAAGGCACGTCTCCACACGTACTTCGCGCTGGCGGTCATTGAGTTCGTGGGGTACCCATTTGTCAAGCTTTTTTACCTTGCCAATTTGACGCAAATGGACCAATATTGTTTTGATGCTAACGTCGAAAGCTGCTGCTAATTCAGCCGTGGATTGAGTTTCATCAGCTTCCACAATTGCCTTTAATTCGTCATTGTCGACCAAAGTTTTCGGACAACCACGGGGTTCATTTTTCAGGTCAAAATTTCCAGAACGGAAGCGGGTAAACCAATAACGGGTGGTGCGTTCGTTTGTAGTGTTCGCTCCGTAAACGCCGTTGATGTTGCGTGCCGCTTGTGCCGCTTTGCTGCCACGACGCTACTCATACTCCATAATTACTCGAATTTTTAACTTATCCATGATGACGAAAAATGTTCGAATGCGTTGAAAACAAAACACTAACAATTAAACAAATGACGATTTTAGAAAAAGAATTCCATGTTTGTCAAATAAAATTAATTTGAAATTAGAATTATCAGTCAAAAACAAAAAATATTTTCATTTGAAATGGCTAGTACGGCAAAACGGCAGTTTCATAGGTAAAGACCTATTATTTGGTTACTACGAGAACAAATAACATACATGTACGTAATGTTATTTCGTATATATACCGAAATGTATACTATATGACACATGTTAGAATATATTTGTCACATGGAGGACATGTAATTTATTAATTACTTTATGTAGTATTACTATGTATGCATATAGTAGTGTGTTGTATCCGTTTAGTAGTGTGTATGTAACTGTCTAAAACCGTATTTTCCAAAAGACGCGCGCAGCAGTGCTACTCGTTTACAGTGTTAGGCTCTTGTAACTTACGGAAGATCAGCGTCCTGGTGTGACCGCACTTCACGACTTCCAAGCTGAGTAAACGCCTTTTCGGTGCTAATTAATTACTATTTAGTTTTATGTTAACATACAGATGGCATCACTTTACTACCAGCAAGGGAGTAAGTTGCGTATCGATCAATTATGTGCGTGAAGTTCGGCAATGTGCGTGAGGAACTGTGCGTCCACTGTTTGTAATTGTCTGTTTTGATTAGCAAAATTGGGTAACTCTTTTGGCGGACTTATCCCAGCAAAATTCAAGTACCCTAAAATTAAAACTGAGAAGAAAAGAATGACAATTTTGGCGGCCTTATCACTAAAAGTGATCTTTTCCAGGAAACTCTGAAATTTATAAATAGTAACTAGAACTTCAGGGGTAGTGAATTTTAGAATAAATATTAAAGCTACGTAATACACGAATACATATAAACATACATATAAACGTAAATAAATACCATATTTAGACTTTTAGAATAAATATTCTGAAAGTATACCTATTCTAATCATAAATAAAAATAATACTCATTACAATTACGTTTTGCTTTCATAAACACAAAATTTTCCCCTAAATTAACAACTGGTTGTAAAAGTGAAATAGCTTTAGGACATGATAAAACCACAATGGGAGCAATTGATATAAAACAGATTCGAAAAGACGTCAAATCGTTTCGATTTTCCAAAGAATTAAACATGAGCTCTCGGTAAAGGCGGGTTTCCACTGAAACGACCTTTCTGTAAATGGATTGGGTGTTTATCTTGCAAGTCTGTCGAGGTAACACTAAACATGTAAAATGAGGAGTGACAGATTTTCTTTTAGCTAGAAAAATATAAAAGAAAAAAATATACAGGGTGTACAACAAAGGAAGCATAATACGTAAGGGTCAGTAAATATACCATTGTTAGAATATACTTACTATAAAAGAATTGGAGTTATGACTGGTTAAGACTTTCACACATTCAAATGGTTTGGTGGTTTTCATATGTATGTGTATATTTTTATTTTATTTAAGTTGTTAAATCTTGGTATAAAGTCTTAATACCTACTGTAGTAGAAATAATTTAAAGAAGATTTTTGCTTTACAATTCTCATAATTCAAATTAAAATATTTATTTCTCAACACTGACAATTACTTGTTCTTATTGACATCAAATAAAGCATGATTCTACCACCAGTTCGTAAAAGCCGTGAAAAACAACTGGCCAGAAATTTCACTGGTATTTTTTTTCAAAATAAATGTACAATGTCTCTTTATGTCTATACAAAATTATTTCTTATCTGCATCTGTTGGCTCCACGAGAAGTCCACCTTCCCCCAACTATCCAAACGACGAACACCCTCAAACGGACTCGTCCACGAGTTAAAACGGGATCCAGCCATCGCCCTCCTCTACCATTTAGAGGGATATTGATAAAAAAAAAATTAAAACGGTATTTCTTGGTATATGGCAACCCCACGAACATGGCGACTTCAACTAGTTACATCAGTTCTTTCTCTTAATTCAGGAAATCATTTCCTTTTCCTACGAACCATTTCCTACGAACTTATTGATTAAATAAAATTATGTTTTCACTTTGATTGATTGATCGATTGGTTTCTATAGAAAGAAACCAATTGATCAATAAATTTATAGATACAACAAATACTTATTACTAAGTTTAAAACAATGTAACATAATCTGTTTAATGTTTCAGGCAAGACTTAACTTTTATTTTATAGATTTATTCGCTAATACATTTTTGTTATGACAAAACTAGTTCTTTTTATGTAATATTCATTAAAAAAATCCTCACATTTCTACGCACCATGTAAGCCAAGTTTTATAGCAAAAAAATCATAACAAAACGAACAAACTCACGTATTATTGCGATCAGCCGAAATAGTTTTTATCATGGTCTGCATTTTGCAGCCGCAGCAATCCGCGATTATCTCCTTAATGGATAGTATAAGAGGATTCTCGTCTGAAATACCTTTAATAGATAAACATGATATTGGAATTATACCTTCATTGTTTGGGAGTATTTAGGTAGCATTTCTACAGGTAAAGGCCAGTTGACAAAAAGGATGTGTCAACAAATGGCAGTAGCTAAATGTCCTTTTCAGAATGAAAGTAATTTTCTTTTTCTTTTTTGAAGACAAACTGAGTTAGTGTTTCTTATTACGTTGTAATTATTTAAAAAATGGCTTTGTCACACTGCCATAGCTTTTATTTGTTTGAATATTTTAATAACAATGTCTTTGTTACGACTGGGTAATATTGATATCTTAGGGCTTGTTTTTTAATGCTTACCTTACGTCAGTACCACAATTTGGACAATGTGATATCATTTCTATGGAAAATCTTGTCAAGTGTCATAGTTATTCTCCAAATAAAAGACTACTGAAAAATCGGCGTGAAGAGTGCAATAATTTTTAAATATATTCATTTTGTTCTGAATTGATTAAATTTTTATTTTTAAAATTAAATGCGCATAGGTTAGGTTTTTACCGTCTACTACATATTGCTGATACGAAGGTCTTTATCGCAAAGTAAAATCTATTTATATTTTCAAACTGTTTATTAACATAAACATTTTTAGTCACAATTGCCCAGAAAACGTTGGTATATATAATAAATCCTAACATTTGTTAGGATTTATTTTCACAAACAATTTAAATTGACTTAAGTTATCCTAGATACAGCTGGCCAATAAAAAAGTATCTACGATAAAACTTTTAATTAAAACCAACAATAACCTCTTTCAACAAAAATTGCTGTGGGTTTCGATACTTAAAAAATTAACAGTTTTTGACCAAAGTTCGAAATTTGAAATTTATCACACCGCGAAAATACGAACGCTAAGAGATAATTTATTAACCAGGCCGATGAAAGTTAAAACTTTAAAACTTGCAGTGCTACTCTCTCAACGAAAGTATTCTCGGCAATCGAAATTTTCAAAAAGTACTTTTGAAAAGAATGAAGAAGAAAATTGTTTTAGACATTTTTCAGTAAAGGTTCTCAGTAAGACGCGGACTTTTATATTAAATCCTTTGAAGCGGTATGGCGAAAACATAAATAATAGATGACTCTGCCACTTTTAAATGGAAAAGTCTTGATGCCGATCTCTTTCGTAATTTGATCCTGGTTTATTGTAGGTGGAAGATTATTTAATATTTTGTATAACTTTTGGAATAAGGTTTGATTTTGAATAGATTTTTAACTCGTTTGTATAATAAAAACTTCGATTAAAGCAAAATCCATTCGAAATTTAAAGAAATAAAAAATATTCTAACTGATAAACCAATTTTTGAAAGAAAGAAAGAAAAATACCATACACGATTAAACCCCAAAACTAAAATAGTTTCTTGGTGTACCTAACAATAATATCTACTTTGTGTACCTGTTATGTAAGATACATATGTATAAGCCGAATATGTCAGTGTGGTCATCAAAAATTTGAGATATCACTTATGTTATAATATGTTTTTTTAGTAACAGTGAAGGAGATTAAGCTTATTTTAATGAAAATCCGTATAAATTATTTGAATTATAATCAACCTCTTTTCGAACACATAACGTAACATCATATTTTTTTATAGTTTTTGGTTAAACAATAAATAGCTTCCATCTTTAATCTATACAGAATCGATCAAGGTAGTGTAACAAACGAAGTGTAGCAATCCAATTTTAAAAATAACTACTTGGTGAGTCATCATACGCATTTCTTTAGAAATGTGTTCAAAATAAATATTGCACGTGAATGCAGGCTAGGCATTCACAAAAAACAGGAAGATCAAAACATCTGTACTGTACCCTTCAAACTCCATTAAGATCCCCTTCATATAAGGTCCGTGTATACAAGGAGCACAACTAGTTCTCTTTCTCAAAGTAATATCCGGGCTAGAGTTTAAAAAATAAACATCAAAAAGTAAATATTATATAACATAGTCCCTTATATCCCCATAAAGAGGAATGCAGGTTTAAACTAGATTACTTCCCAGAGTTCCAGTATGCTAAACAGCATTTTGCATGTTTTGCTATAAAAAGAATAAAGTATTTTGCATCCTTCACCCCTCAAACTCTGCAACAGGACAATAAGAGCATAATTATAGGTCCTGCTTCAGCTATGCATGCTAAGCCAAAATTTGGTAATCAAGCTAGAAATACAATAAAAAATACAATAAAAATTGAGAGTTCTGTAAGTTTGTATTAATATTAGATTTAAATACACAAGAAACATAACGCAAAAAATTAGAAGAACCGATACAAAATGTATGAAATCCCACCTATATTTACAGTACCAAATATGTAGAGATAATTTTAAGTTTTATGAATACTAACATAGTTTATAAGATACATTGTTACTAACACTCATGGATGGATTATTATTATTTATTTTATGGATCACTTGTCTGAAAATAAATGATTTTTATTTTTTATTAAATTTTTTATAATTTTAATTTTTTATTATTGAAATTAAATTAAATTAAATATTTATTTCTCAACATTCACAATGACCTGTTCTTATTGACGTCAAATAAAACATGACTCTACCTCCAGTTCGAAAGACCTTCGTGAAGAAGAACTGGCAAGAAACTGCACGGTTATATTTTTTTTCAAAATCAATTTATGAAATCTTATCTGCATCTGTGAGCTCGGCAAGTCTCCCTCCCCCCAAGTATCCAGACGACGAACACCCTCAAACGGCACCCGTTCACACACGTTCACGTTTTATAACAATTGTTATAAATATTTTGATACGCAAATATATTTAAAAAATGGGCTTCAAAATTACTGAACTATAGATAATTTGATTTATCGACACAATGCACGCTGAGCTAACTGATGTTTTGTACACCGAAGACACCTGGATCCATTTCGATGGGGATACACTTTTTTGTGATCTACTAAGAAGATACTTCTATAACAAAAAAGGAAAGATTGTATTTAAGATTGTATGTCTTTTCAATGTGTCCATATTGAAAAGACTTTTCATTTCATTTTATGTTCTCGCTTGGCCAGTCATTTAAGCAAAAAAAGAGATGATCCCCTAATATAACAATTTTTTTTATTAAATAATAAATTTAAAAAAAATATATAAAAATCCCCAGACAAGCACACTAATTGTGTGGCCCCGAAGTAAGCAGAGCTTGTGTCATGGATGACCGTCATATAGCGAACTGGTAATCCGGAATAAACGTACATATATAAATGATATCAATAAAAATATCAACAACCATGACCCGAGTACAAACGTCTGTGTTCATCACACAAAGGAATGCCCCGGCCAGGACTCGAACCTGGGACCTCCGGCGTATGAGGCAGGGCTACTGTAACTACGCTACTCGACCGTCGTCTCTGGAAGATCACTATTAAGTGAGTTTATTCGCTTTCACGCTGGAAATGTTGCATTCTAGTTGAAAACGGTCGAGAGAAGTTCGTAGGGTACTGATCGTACAATAAGAAAACTTATATTTTTATACTCTTATTTGGATTTATATTATGTCTTTCAACAAGTTTAGTAAACCTTACTTATTTAAGCCCGGATTTAAGAAATTTACCAATTCAATAAAGTTGGATGAATAAATTTGTACAAAAGTTCACTAATCTATCTACGTATCTAAACAGGAATATGTTAAGTGGCCTAGAGGGGACTTCTATCGATTAGGTCGCTCCTTCTGGCTGGCGTGAGCAAATTACGTTTATCTAATGAGAGGGAATATCAGTTTATGACCTGTTTAGAGTAGGATATCTAGCCAGCGAGCGACTGTACCGATATAAATTTCCGTGTATATAACCCGCCAAAAACCACACGAACATCGCTCTAAACTACTATCATTAGAGCGACGTTCGTGCGCTTTTAAATAAGAAAACAAAAATATCGTTCAAAACGTTCTGTTTTATTATTCTCAGTCAGATGTTAGAAAGCAGTGTCGCCCAGGCGGCGCGGCGGGTAGATTCGTAACGTCAAAAGCATTTTGTTTTATACTTCAATTCTTATATGAATTTAGATTCATGTTATTTCACTTAACAACTACTAAAACCTGATTCTGAGGCTCGAACACCACGCGAACTTCCATCCAGTAAAAAGTACTGTCCCTGGTGATACATCAGCGATGCTATTATTGGCTTTTATTGTTGATACCTGGGTTCAAACTATCTCAACTATCAAATATCTTTCACACGGACACATCTACATATCCAAGAGTCGACCAAACTATAAATTCCCCAATAATTTGCGAACACACTGAAAAAGGACATCCAATTTCCTTAAAAGGCACCGTAATATTTCAAAGGGGATTTAAAAAGGCTATCCAGGAGTAGATGTGACAAAAACCATCTGGAATAAAAAGGAATGCGCCCGCAATTCCAGACCGTACTGCTCACACTACTAAGAAATGGAGTTTTGAATCTGTCTGTCAGAGCTACTGCGAGCCAATGAATGTGTTTAGGAATCATATTTTATAATAGTCTAAGTTTTGCTGGAAAATCATTTACACGTTAATTGGTACCGTCGACAAATAATAGTATTAATAAAGATAAACTCGAAACGTGAATTTTTTGGAAAATTTTTATATTATATTTTTTTCATATTTTTTTTTTTATATAATACGTTATTTATTTATTCTTAAATAGTTTTTCACCGTGGCTTAACTAGCGTAGACATCGGAATATAAAGTATCCTACTGCTCAGTAGTATGTCTAAGTCAAATTTCATCCAAATCAGCCAAATCGTTTTTGAGTTTATTCATGTCATATAAAAATACAAAAATGCAAATCTTTCCTCTTTATAATATTTTTTTTGTTCCCCTCCACGGAGAGGGCAGGAGGATAAAAAATGCTCTGACGCATACACTGGCACGCGCGATCCAGGTTATGTGGGGCTCGTTCCGAAGCCTACCAGAACCACTACCCACTAAAAAACCCCCTGTCAGCTCGTGCAATTTTTTGCCACTCAGCCTTCATCTGAGCGACGGCCAATTGCAGAAAGAGGTCGCGCTAGCGGGGCCCAGAAGGGGTCACCCACTGGGATTTACATAGCACTGAAGGTGCTCAAAATGAAAAGTAAATAATAAAAAAATTAAAAATTGAAAAATAATTGAATTAATTCGGATTTACGTTAGAATTAGGATTTACGTGAGAATTTGAGGCCAGAAGGGCTTCGAGATCGGCTGACAGTCTGGTGGATGAGTACTTGCGCATTCCTAGGCCTAGCGACTTTGAACTTCGAATCTAAGACAGGAGTAGTATTGAGACTGAATCTCGAACTAGAGGATTGGGATGGGTTTCGGAGCGTTTGAAGAAAGCTTCAGAGAGTGTTTTGAGGTGTTGTTGTACTGTAGGCAGTTCAAGATGTCAAGTCCGCGTTACGCACGTACTACGGTGCGTTTGTGGCCCTGCGGCAAAAGAGGTTTTGAACTACCTGCAGTTTGTGCAGGAGGGAGGGTTTGGCGTGGGCAAAGATTGGCGAGGCATATTTCATGACGGGTCTAACGTAGACCTTGTAAAGTGTAAGTTTGTTTCATGCTATTTAGGCGGTCTAAGTAGTGACGGGCGAGTTTCGAAACTCTTTCGACGTGTGGCTTGAAAGAAAGCGTCGGATCTAACGTGACGCCTAAGTATTTAGTACTGCGCTTCCAGGGGATGGGAATGCCTAACATTCGAACGTGGGGATCGCCAGCGGGACGACGGCGTTTGTGGTCGAAGCGCATCGCAAAACTCTTTTCAGGGTTCACATCGATGCGCCATTTTCGAAACCATACACCAAGGGCGTTTACGGCCTTTTGGAGTCTGGTTATACAGTGCGGAACACTGTGGCCTTTGGTATAGAGTACGGTTTCGTCGGCAAAGAGGGCGAGTTCGAAGCATTTCGGCGGGATGGGAATGTCGTTGGTGTACACGGTGTACAACAGAGGGGCGAGGACTGAGCCTTGAGGGACTCCAGCCTTTATGGGACGAGGCGCGGAAAGCGTGCCTTCATGTTTAAATCGAAACGTACGGTCTTTGAGAAACGACGCGATTAACCTGACTAGGCGATCCGGTAAGCCTATTTTGTAGAGTTTATAAACGAGACCACTATGCCAGACTTTATCAAAAGCCTTGGCTACGTCAAAGAAAACCACGACTGTTTAATGACGACGCGGATAGAAACCGTCAAGTATGTACTCGACGATTCGATGGACTTGCTGAGGGCAGGAGTGCTTAGCGCGAAAGCCGAACTGATGGGGAATAATGAGGGGGTCGCCATCCATCGGAAACAGATGGTTCCGCATTCGAGCGAGTATGACTCTCCCGAGAAATTAAGACATGGCCTTGAGGAGGCTGATGGGTCTGTGATTAGCCGGGATATTCAGAGGTTTACCCGGCTTGGGAATGCCTATGACTGTCGCTTCTTTCTAAGCTTTTGGAAAGTAGCTATGGTCGAAGCAGGCATTGAAAATGATAGCTAACAAGGTAAGCACCTGTTGAGGCAGATGCTTAAGTGCGTGGTTGGAAATTCCATCCGCACCCGGAGCCTTTTTTGGACTTTTGGTTTCTAATGAGAAGCGAGATTTCGTCATTAGAGACTGTGACGGGGTCGGCGGTGATGGGGAGAGAGTCTCTGCAAAAGACTTCGTCCTCCACCGCCTGGATGTGTGAGGGATCAGCAGGTTGCGTGCTGGGCGAGCATTGTGTGGCAATGCTGTCAGCGAAGCATTCGGCTTTCTCTTCGACTTCGAAGGCAGTAGTGCCATCGGGACGAGTGAGAGGAGGAACGTGAAAGGCGATGTCTACGCGTAAGGCTCGGGCCTTCGTTCATCTGAGCGTCCCGGAGTTCTGCGAGGCAAGACCTGACTTTACGTTGTAGCTGATTCGCAGCTAATCTATAGGCGGGCGTGGGATATTTCTTGGATCTCCGGAGAGCCACGTTCTTGGCTTTAATACGATTGCTAACGGCTAAGGGAAGCGTGTGTTTTCCTTGCTAAGCAACCTTTTCGTTGTCACTGATGGCTGAGTTGATAGCATCAATTAGAGTGTTGACTAATGAATCTATTTTATCCGGACTATCAATTTTATCGGGCGAGATCGCGAGCGGAGAGTTCGGGGCCTCTAAGGCTGAAACTAACATATTTTTAAAGCCTTTCCAATTGGTAAAGGTCTTAGGAGAGGTGACGTTATCGTTAGGCGGTCCTAGTTGGAGGGAGACGGTCAGAGCCTAGGGCATCGAGTGCTTCGACAGACCTGAGGTCGAGGTTAATTCGCTTGACAATTGCAAAATCGAGGATGTCAGGAGAGTGGTTTGGGTTGTGGGGATAGTGAGTGGGAGTGATGGGAGAGATGACAGAGAAGTTGAGTGAGTTTGTGATGTCGAGGAGAGCGATACTGCTGGTGTTGGTTGATAGGTACGACCAGTCAGTATGATTGGAGTTAAAGTCTCCGAACATAATGACTGAATGGCCGAGGGCGAGAATGGCCTCAAAGTCGCTGCGGATTGGTCTGGTGCCACTAGGTATGTAGAGTGAAGCTATGATGATGTTTGGATGACCAGTCATAGCCGATCTACACACAGTGGCTTCCATGTTGAGGAGAGGAGGGGTAGGGAGAGGACAGCAATGGAATCCTCTTTTGTAATAAATAGCAGTGCCACCAAAACCGTCGGAGTTGGGCCTGTCTTTACGAATAAATGCGTACCTGGGAATAGCGAATCCCCTGGAGTGGTTTGGAGTTAGCCACGTCTCTTGAAGAAGCAATAAGTCTGGCTCGTTGATCTGAAGGAACAGTTTGAGCTCAGGAAGGTTAGTATTAAGGCTACGAACGTTAAAGGAAACTAGGGATAAGCCCTTGGGTTTGATACGACAGGACGCGGAATTTGCGGGTCTAGACATTCTATTTATTTATTTAGTTTATACGAAAAATTGAATTTATAAAGAGCTTAGTAGCGAGTGGTGCTCGACTAACGCAAATAGACGCTCTTGAGGAGAGCGGGCGGCTCACAGTTTGCGTGCGAGTACGGAGATTTCCTTAATGTCGAAGTTTTGAATGACGTCAAACACGGTCTTCATGTCCTCAGCCAACGACGACTGAGGTGGAGACAACGGAGCGGGACGTGGGCCTACGGGAGCTACGGGAGCTGGGATACGACGGGAAGTGCAGGTGGAGCGGCCGGACGCTGCCTCCAGGACAGAGGTGTCGGCTGCACGGGCTTTGCTTCTGCGGGAGCGGCAGGAAGTTGGCAGGAGTGAGGCGGCGCCGGTTTAGGTGCGACCCTCTTAGAAGCGGAGCGCAGAGCGCGCGGACAACCCCTGTAGTTAGCTGTGTCGCCAGACTGGCCGCACAGCACACATGCAGGGGGGGAAGTGGAGTCAGTAGTGTGAGTGCACTCCTTCGTTATACTTGGATCCATGCACTTAACGCACCTGGGAGGGGCTGAGCAATTGGCCGCTGCGTGGCCATACAGCTGGCAGCGGTGGCACTGCTCAGGGTGACCACGGGGGTTGGGACGCACGACGGAGATATTCGAGAGTCCGCAGATTGTGCGAGCCTCTCTGAAGATCTCCCTCGAGTTGGAAGTATTAGACAAGATAACTAAAGCTTACGGAAAACGCCTACCGCGGTTTGAGTGCATCTTGTGCAATGCTTCAGCCGGGAAGCCCTGGGACTTAAGGTCCTCGAGAATGTTGTCATTACTGAGTTCAAACGGGACGCCCCGTAATACTGCGCGGATCTTACGCTCCTCGGGGAGGGCATAGGTGTGATATGCGATTTGTTGATCGAAAGAAGCCTAGTAAAAGACCGGAAGTCTTCGATGGTCGCGACCTGAATTTTAATTGATTCGCTAGCGTTGGCGGCTTTTAAGTAATTAATTTTGTGCTCTTTGCACAAGTTAGAAACCGCGGTCCAGCGCGCTTTTTCACGGAGGAAGACGGGCGGAGGGAGCTGAGGTTTCGGTGGGATGGGAGCGCAGCGCGACGCTGGCTTCAAAGGGACCGACGGAGACGTGGTCACTTCGAGTGACATGAGCGGCGCGGGGGCGGGTGTAGACACCGGGATTGGCTCGGGTGTTGAAGACACCACGGCTTTTTTCGAACGCTTCTTAGAGCGTTTGGCAACTAACTGGAACGCGGGCTCAGGAGATCCGGTTAAGGTGGTGGCGACCGACGAAGCTTCGGACGCGGCGGAGTCTGAATCGCTCCCGGGAGCGGTACGCTTCCTACGAGATGAACGGGAGACGCGGGAGAGCTGTAGACCTGAGGGGTCTGGACGTTGCAGGCCTGAGGGGCTGGGGTTGGGGCCTGAGGGGCCGGGGACGCGATTGATGCCTGCATGGCCTGCGTTAGGATGTCTTTCGGGACGGAGACGCCTGCCGCAGCAAGCGCCTGGGTGAACGCGTTCGCGAAGTTAAAAACGCTTAGCGAATCCATTAGGGAGGGTTGGGGCAATAATAATATGTATAAATAAGTATATTAAAAGATGTCTAGTTCCTAAAAACCTAGCAAAACCTTAGCGGCTAACCTCTTACCAGCGGTAGGGGGGCTGGGGAGAATAACTTAAAACTAACCGTAGTACTTCGAAGGCCGCTACCTAGAAACCTAAAAAAGGGTACGCAGGTAAAGAGTTGACCGCGTTAGGGTCAACCTTTACCGACAGAAAGGACAAATACACACGAAAACACACAGATATGATAAAAATAAATATGGAAATAGGAGAAAAATAAATAAAATAGAGAAGAGAAATAAAATAACAATAAAAGGACTGGTTCAGTACAAATTCGTTGTCACCGTTAAGTATCCTTTGTACTGAAACCAGACTACTTACGCTGGGCACAACACTACACTCAGCACAAGCACAGCACAACTTAGCACAGCACTTTGAAGACTAAGGGGCTTAGTCGCAAAGAAAAATCGCACTTCGGTAGCACTCAGAGGGAGTAGAAAAACCTCGAAAACCGTAGCACGGAACCAACACGCTAAACTGTGACGTCAGTATACTGAGTCCCACGGAATATCGGGAAGGAACCGATCAACGGAGAACGGGGTCTTGCACGTCCGTACCGGGCGGCATTCGGAGCGAGAATGCGATTATAATATTGCGTTGCTAACGGTACTTATAGGGTCTGTCTAGGAGCGTGGTGCGGTGAAGCGGGAAGGGAGGTAGCGGTGAACTCGAAGCGAACAAGTAGTATGTTCTTTACTGACCATAGACTTTGTGGAACCTAATAGGTTTTTTACGAGAAAGAGTACGAGGAAGTCACCTGCTGATAGTTTTTACAAGGTACTCAAAGGTAAGTAAAAGTATTTTTACATCCGTATTTTTTACATTCAAGTGGACCGCTGTACGTAGATATTAAATCGCATTATTTGGGAATCTTAGTTGTAGATATTTGGTAACACGGCTTACTCACGGCACGCGGTCGGATAGGTGTGACTAGTTTCGGACTCGTCTGGAGTCCATCATCAGGGATGAGTGCCGGTCGCAGGTTTTAGTTGGATTACCTTTGTCCCAGTCCCATCCCTTTATCCGGAAATCTGAAAGTCGTCATTAAAATCATTTAAATATAATGATGAACCCAGTGGACGAATCTCTGGCTAGCCATTTCGGTTACCGCAATACCTGAGTCCTCTATGTAGACGCTCCCTAATCTGGAAATGTCGACCTCCAAGAATGAACCGGGCCAGTCGGGAGAATTATTTCCGACATGGATCCAGTGATTCTTTCTAACCTCGGGGCTTAAGGGGCTTCAGTAATACCCGTAACTTGAAGGACTGTAGCGCCGCCCCGGAAGAGATCTTAACATAATAAGATAGATAGATAAATCATTTATTTGCATCACAAAATACACACAAAAAAATTACAAAAGAAAATTTGAACATAAAGCACATTAAACATTATCAAACAGTTATAAAATACAAAAGAACGACATATACGATTATGTGCTGCGGCGATGCAAAACGGCAAAAGCTCAACGGTGTAATGCTCAATGAGCAATTCGCTGGTTTTCAGCTTCTACCTTGAAAGGAGAGAGGCGAAAAAAAAAACAAAATAAAAACGAAAAATACATCATCATCAAGAAACATCTCTTTCACGTATAAATGTACACAAGAAAATATCTTTAACAGCGCTGTCATACAAAAAACATATATCGAATAAATAAGGATAATAACATATAAAAATAATAATAAAATAACTTTATTCCTACAACCTAAAAACATTAGACGAAAATTCCTCGAACAAATCCAAGCCACAGCATAGTGTAGAAAGGATTCAGAACGCCGATAAATCCATGGTAAGATTGATTCCTCGCTTTATCCTGTGGCCGTTCGGGTCGGCGAGACCGTAACTCATGAAACCTGTTGGTCCGGTAGGCGAGGTTTCGACTCTCTAGTAGGAATATGTTGTTGAAAAGGTAAAACAAAAGATATACTTTTATAACTGGGACTAGTTGATTTCTTGTCTTGTGATTTGAGTCTTGTCACCCGTGTTCACCTGCAGGTCAAATCCAATCCTCCAATCATTTCGCAAAGAAGTTTAATGTACATATTTATGTCAAGGGAAACCCAATCTTAATCTTAAAACTTTTTTTTCTTTATAAATTATACCGGGTTACCGGTTAAGTCGACCTAGATCAGTTAAGGAGAGGTAGTTTCTATCATTTCAGACAGATCTCTTTATGAAACACCCTATCCCAAACTTAACCGTTTTCAAGATATTGAATTTTTAAGGTTTTTTTCGAAAATTTGCTTATTTTTTGTGTATTGGCAATATTTTTTCGAAATTTGTAGGTTTAATGTATTTGTTTTTTTATTTGTTTGTGCAGTAAAGGAGTTACTTTAACATTATCAAGAACTTAAACGCAAATTACTGAACAAACTGGTTCGTCACAGAACTTTTATTACACAACAATATTTTAAATAATCACTACATAGTATAAAACAAAGTCGCTTCCCGCTGTATGTCTGTCCCTATCTTCTTTATTATATATTATCCTTAGATCTTTGAAACTACGCAACGGATTTGGATGCGGTTTTTTTAAATAGATTGTGTAATTTAAGATGAAGGTTTATATGTATATACATGCATAATTTAGTAGAGAAACAGTGATAATTTTAGAGGTTTCAAATCAAAATCAAATCAAATCATTTATTTATTGGCACATTTTCAATACCCAAATAAATATACAAATAGCTATATTAACATACTGTGCCAAAAGGGCATTTTCAGCAAAATGTTGCCTAAGACAGGCAACGCTGATTTTAAAAACACCCCTTGACTTAATGCCGGTCAACAAATGGGCATGGGTTTACATTACTTAATTAAATAGAATTTCAATTCCTTACAATTATTTTGTAATATTTTCTAATATATAGTAAATACTGCATGCTATTCATTAATTCACAATTGAAGAAAAATCTTAAAGTTGGATTAAACACTTTGTAAAAGAAAAAAGAAAAGTTACATAGTAATTGTGAAAATAATATCTATCTGTAATTCAAACAAGTTTTTAAGGCGTCGTCACCACGGTTTTGTTGAGATTGAAATAATATCTTAAGCTTAGCTTTAAAGTTCATTTGCGACATACCAGCAGGGCAGGGAGGAGGTAGATCATTCCATATCTTGGCCGCCCGGTAACGAAAGCTGCCTCTATAACTATCGCGGAAGTATTTACTGAAAGGTAATATCATTTCAAGGTTTCTAATGTGACGTCGTAAATAAACACATTGTTTTGCGCTTACATTGCAAACGCTGGCTGAACCCTACGAGATAGATCTAAATATTGTACTACAGTATTGAACACCTTAGAAAGGTCTACAAAAAGTCCACGATGGTATATGTCTGTCTCTTAGAGATAACCCACAATAGCCATTTTTTATCCTTTACTTTTTACGAGGACTAATGCCTTATTTGCGATTTTAAGCAATACAGCATTAGTCCTTATCTAATTAAGTACATAAAATACATTTTGCATGTAATTTAGATAAATATGGCCCTTTACAGCGTGTAATTTAAATGAATATTTTCGAAGATATTACAGATTTAAAATGTAGGGACATAGACCTGTGCGAAGCCGGGGCGGGCCGCTAGTTATTAAATAAATGAAAGGCGAAGCCGCACACCGATCGTTGGACTAGTTCCCACGGTATAGTAGTGGGTTGATCCCTTGAAGACAGCGACGAATTCTCGCGCTAGACCTGCTGGATCGTTTCATTGTATACCTAGCTAGACCTGCTGGAAACCGTTTCATTGTATAACTACCTATATTTTTAAAAATATTGTAACTCATAACTAAAACTACGATCACCAGATATGTTTTTAAATTTTATCATACTTTAGAAAAATTATTAGAATTCAGAACCATTTCACGATTTATTGAGTACTGAAATGAAAATCTTTATACGAAATTCATTGCCAGTTTTATATTCGGTTAAAGTTGTACATTTTAAGTGACCATCAATACAATACATGGCAAGTAGTTCACGTTGATCTCCAGACGCTAGCGGCTTAAGTTTTGGTTAGACACAACTAGCCACAAAGCTATAACTTTGAATGTACGATGCAGAACTTGGTACAGAATGAACTAGCGTATTTTGTTTTACGAGCGAATGGTTCGGGATGCACTCAGCATATTACAAAGTAATAAAATCTAAAAGGGTGAGCTAGTTGTGTGCTTTCCTGACCTCATTTGACTACGTAGAAGGTTGGTTATTTAAGCTATCATAGGGCAATGTAGAATGCTTTCCTGAAAAAGAAATTAATCCATTAGAAACGCCTTGGTCATAATTAATGCAGTTAATATACGTGGGTCGGTAGTTGAAAAAAACAAGATAAGTTATTAAAATTTTAAGCAAAATGTAATCAGATCAGGACCACACATAAGTTTACCTTGAAAATGGAATGCCTTTTCTAAGTCACTTATTGCGGAGTTTTAAACAGCTTAAATTAGATTATGCAATCCCCATAATCTTTTTATCAAAAAAATTATTTGTTGTCACAAAAATTATGGGGTTGATACGAGTGATATTCGCAGCTTCGAAAGACTTATCTTTGGTTCTCGAAAAGTGGTTGCGAGATACAGTGCGTCACACATTGGCCATATTCCTTAAAAATTTACAAAATGAAGTTTCAGTCATAGAGCGGAATAAAAGTTAAAATATTCAGTCCCTACCTAACAACGTTTCAAAAAAATCTGCAACGTCTCACTTTTGGCTAACTTACACGATTTCTGTGTCACTGGTAACTGGCAACTGGCCTATCGCAGAAATAGGAAAACACACGTTCAACTCTCGATGTTTCTTTGTATATAAGAATGATCTTGTATAAGTTTGCGAACTTCACACTTTATTTTGATTAAATGGAATTGGAAACAAACGTTTCACACGGATAATTGATCGCTTTGATGAATATTTCAGCGAAAACAGTATTATTGTCCTCGACTCGTAAAGCTGAAATATATGAATTTTCTCATTGAAGTAGTAGTACACATTTTTAAACGAACTTTATTTTAAATCCTTTTTGTTTTTAGAATGAAGCTTTACAATAGCTATGTGAAATTATAATGGTAATTTTTGTTGTTATAATAATAATAATAATAATAACCCCCAGACAAAACACACCAACTGTATGGCCTCAAAGTAAGCAGAGCTTGTGCTATGGATGACCATACAGCGAACTAGGGGGGAACCCAGAATAAACATACATATAAAAATATAAACAACCATGACCCGAGAATAAACATCTGTGTTCGTCAAACAAATGAATGTCCCGGTCAGGATTCGAACCTGGAACCTTCGGCGTATAAGGCAAGGCTACTTACAACTACGCTACTCGGCCGTCAAAAGTTTGTGTTGTTTGTTGTTGGTGAGATTGTCATTTATTTATTAATCTATTTTACGGCCTGGTTACAATCGCCCCGGAAGGCAGTGGGCTCGGGCCGCGCAAGATAGCGGTGCGGAGATCCTTTGGGGAGGCCTTGTCCAGCAGTGGAAGTCTTTCAACTGAACGACCAAATTTTATGATTACCTTTATTTAATGTATAGGAATGGTTGTTGTAGTTTCTTTTCAGTCATTGGACTTTTAAGTTTATTTTTTTTTTAAGAACTTGCTAGGTATTTTTTTATAATATTTTATGCAAAAAATATTTACTTTATAATTTATCATCATCAAAACTGTAGGAATATGAATGAAAATAAATAAATAACTATAAATTATCTATGTTATTATAACAACACGTATAACAAGGTAGATATTTTGCGTTATGAAAGTTATACTCATCTGCATGTGTTCAACAGACGAGCACGGTACATTCACTTGCGAAAGCGACAATACTCTCACTTGCAAAGTTCCGCGAGTTTCTGGCATCATCTGGTGCTGAACATGAAACATCACTTACCGGAAACTTGGCGTTTAAGATTAGAACATTTGTTACTTATTGTTATATTGGGCTACTTATTGTTTTATAGATGGTTACTTGAAGAAGGGCGCCTTGTATGGGGGAGTTGTTGAATGTTGATATTGACAAAAAATTCTACTTTTGGATGATGTTGATGTAAAAGGAAAATTATTTTACCAGTATTCCGAAAGAAAAAAAATATGACGTTACAATAACCACTTGCGCCAACTGTGCCAGACCTATTTTGGTGTAGTGTGTTGCTGCTTCGAAACTGTAGAACCATAGTCTCGGTCTGTTTCTCCAAAATGGTAGGATTCGCGGCATCAGTGAGATGTTGGAGACTTCTCGGGCTTCCGGTTGGTTAGCTGAATTTGAACTTTCGTCGGGTACGGCGGATTCTTGTGGATGAACCTGTTTGGTTTCTGTCGATATCTTGAATTATTTTTCAGAATTCTTCAGAATATTGTTTTTTAATTTGTAATACCTATACACTGATAAACTTCTAGTTAAAAAAAATAATGTAATTAAATGTAAGGTTAACTAATATTTTGAATCATTAATTACTGTTAAAATTATTACTAGAGATGGGCCGACTAAACGACCTGTCGGGTAAGCCGATCATTGCTTTCGGCGGAGTTTGGGTAATCGGCTACGTTCGTGGCGTTTCAGACAAAAACACAAACTGTTATGGATGACTATACAGAATAATCGCTCAGGGGGGGAATACCAGAATAAGCATACACACATAAATTTAAACAAACATGACCCGAGAACAAACCAGAACTCTGACCTGGATGGCTGGGTCCCGCGTTAACTCGTGACCTTTGTGCCTTTTGCTGGTGTTCGTCGTTTGGATACTTGGGGGGAAGGCGACTTGGTGAGCTAACAGATGCAGATAAGAATAATTTTGTGTAGACATAAAGAGACATTGTATATTTACTTTGAAAAAATTATACCCGTGAAGTTTCTTGCCAATTCTTCTTCACGAAGGTTTTTCCGAACTGTTGGTAGAGTAACGCTTTATTTGACGTCAAATTCAAATTTAAATTATATTTATTTGCGTGAAAATGTGTACATAAGTTGGTTTAACAAGTCAAGAAGAAAATGTTATTATCAATGTTGAGAAATAAATCAACCCCGGCGTATGAGGCAGGGCTACAGCCCACTACGCCACGCCGCCGTTGTATTTTTTCTAAACAGTAATTAAATAGTATTTTTTATTCAAGTTCACTTTTGATTGTTAACTAAATACAAAGGAAGAGTCCCTACTACTTACAAATACACTAATTATATATAATAATATGGTATATACAGGGTGTCCCAGAAATGACACGTAAGGGTAGCACTGGAGGTAGATGGACTTCAGGCCTATCAGATAACACCAACATGCTTCTAGTAAAAGTTTTCTGGTTTTCGAGATACTTTCCTAGAGCTAGAGAGAGCTAGAGAAGCTAGTTTCCGTCAAAATTATTATTAGGTTGTCTCAAATAACTAATAACGATAGTCTTGGTAAAAAAGAACCGTGAGTTAAAAGATTTTATGCAGGTGTAGGGAAAAAAGGACCAAAAAGTGGAAATTTCGTAAAAAATCACAATAGTGGAAATATCTCGAAAACCAGAAAACTTTTACTGGAAGCATGTTGGTGTTATCTGATAGGCCTAAAGTTCATCTACCTCCAGTGTCATCCTTACGTGTCATTTCTGGGACACCCTGTATGTATGAATACAGGGTATCCCATGACTTGCACGACAAACTGAAATGAAAGAAATATTGAAGCGTGCCAGATAAAAAAAATTACCTTAGTAAAAGAGTCGCTGTTTTCGAGATATTCCCAACTTTTTATTTTTTTTTTCGAAAAATGCCGGTTTTGGTCATTATTTTGTTGGTGTGTCTAGAAACAAGCAGATACTTTTGTATTTCTTTTTATATATTCTAAAATAGTAGAGCTACCATAATGCAAATATCATTTTGTTAAATATCAAAAAACACATTATTCTCATTATTTTTTTCTGCAAAAATTACTAACCTCAGCTTTGGCATTCTAGGTAAAAAAAAGTGTACTGCACTGTCACTGCACATTTTACAAATAACGTATTTAATAAATATTTCAGAAATGTATAATACTGGCCATATTATTCTAGAAAAAAAAAGTAATTGCCAGTTTTGTGCCAAAGGGGCTAATTCATATTAAATCCGACTTTTCATATTAAATTTAAATTACACATTTTTACCGATCCCTGGCTATGCTAAATTGATAAATAACATGAAATTAACATGCGATTAATTTTATTTCCTACTAATAACGACGAACACAATGAGTACGAGAGGACTACTACGGTACTACCTGTTCTGACCTTTATTATGATACCGATACCGATTCTTGAACGTTCAGACTATTGTCATATCTACACCCGTTGCTATTGTGCTTGTCTATCCTGTTGGCTATCTCGCTCTTACGATAGATAAAGTATGCGTCTGTCTCCTCTGTCACTTTTTCCTGCCCCTCCCTCTGCCAGCTAGTCACTAGGCAGTACGATCCTTAACGCTCTCATGGCACACGTCGTCGCTCTCTTAAGGTGCTCCCACATAGCAGTTATATAACGTTATACAACATTGTGTAACACGATAAAATTTTATAACAGCGTGTAACATACGCCACACTGGTTGAACTCGTTGTATAACATCGTATAACATTATGTTACAATCAGTTTTGGCTTTGGCAGTTTCCGCTAACGTCCCGCTAAGGCTCTCATGATGTTATGCAACAAGTTATATTTTGTTATATCATGTTGTAATCAGTTGTAAAACATTTTGTTAAACTTAGTTGTATAACGTCATTAACAGTTTATAACTTTTGTTATAATTTGTTAAAAAAAGTTAGACAACACTTGTTAAGCAACAGTTAAATAATTTTTGTAGGAAAAAATAATGAGAATAATATGTGTTTTCTCAAAGATACCTAATGATATTTAAGAAAATGATATTTGCATACGGTAGATCTACTATTCAAGAATATTTATAAAAAAAACTAAAAAAAAGCATCTGCTTGTTTGTACGCACATTAATAAAAAAACTGACCAAAAGCGGCATTTTTTCGGCATCTCGAAAACGGTGACACTTTTACTGAGGTAATTTTTTTTATCTGGTAGGGCATACCTCAATCTTTCTTTCATTTTAGTTTGTCGTGCAAGCTATGGGACACCCTGTATATAAATATGTGTGTACGTATTGATATTTATAAATATTTAATGGTTCAAACATAATATATTATTTAAATATATTAAATCGTAGTACACACTATAATATCATTTTGACCAAACTCTCCAGTTTTAGGTCTGCTGAAAGAAATTTCTTTAGAAATAAGTTGTACCTTTGTACTTACATATTTTGTACTGTTTCTATAAATAATACATAAATTGTCAAATAAAATAAATAAATATAATTTCCTTTCTGTCCAATTATTTTCCAAGGGAAGACTTCCTATCACTAGACCACTGCTATCTGTAAAGCTGATTCTAAAATAAACTGATTAATACTAAATAATGGTTTGTATTTATTTAATTTAATTAAAGTCTCGAACACTACAAACGTGGCCGGTTAAGTAAGGAACTTTTTTAACAACATGGTTTACTGTAAACATTCGTCTTAAATTATAACCTCGTTTGCTTCTCCAAGCCTCAATTGGCTCGGCTCCCACCGAGGTTCTGATCTCCTAGTATCGTTGACTCTGTCTGTGGATTCGCGGCGCAGCAACTTGAAGTCTATAAAGGACATAGAGACGTCGCGTGATTACTAAAGGCACCTAACTATTAATTTTGATTAGCTAATTTATACTTTATTTACAAGTACTTCATTTAAGTCTTTATTTGCAAAGCATCATGAAAAATCTATATGAAAGAGCGCCTTTGACGTAATTCAGTAAAATGGTCCAATAAAAAGCGATTTTCTTTTGTACTATGCAGAATAACTACATATTCTACAACCACCAACAGGACACCAATCTTGTCAAAATTTGTCAAATGTGATTTTCATCACTACAGAGTCGTGCACAAAGTAGCTTTTTAATTGACCCTTTAGCTGCGCGAGTCTATGCGAGCTGCACTGTGATTTTTTTTTAATATCAAGAATATTTTGTTATAATATTTAATGGCTATTTGTATTTTCTTAAATAGACTTTCAAACACTCTTGGTAAGAACAAGATGTTGCTAAGTTAAATAAACGTTTTAAATAAACAATATCCAAAATTAAACCTACCTTAACTTTACCAAGACTTTTAAACCAATAGACCTTCCCGTTATGAAATGAAATGAAATGAAATGAAATGAAATGAAATGAAATGAAATATCTTTATTTGCTAGGAAGTTGGTACATTTTAGGTCTTAAAAATAAAGTAAGTTTCACAAAATCCTACCAACGAGTGTCGGTGTGCAAAAATTGGTGAAAATGAATATAATTTTAAAATTGTCATAATATAAAAATTGTCATAATATTAAATTCGACCTGATGTCAAAAAGAGAAGGTTACAATTAGATTATATAATACAATGTGAATGTTTATAAGGACTTATCATTTAAAAAATCTGTTACTTTGTAATATAGTTTATATAGAAGTAAGTCAAAAAGTCTTTTTTTAAATAAAGTCACTGGTAAGTTTTTGATATTTAATGGAATTTTATTAAATATTTTTACCGCCATGCAAACAATATTTTTTTGAAAAATGCATAGCCTCTGGGCTGGAGTATAAAGCATTTCTGCATGTCTACTATGTCCAGAAATCATGTCCCGATTTTTGGGGAACAATATGTTATGTTTTCATATGGGTAATGTAGGAAGTGAAACAAAACTGATTATTATTGCGCATTGTTGGTTTCAGTGTTTGTACATTTATTGTACCATTATAAAGCTTCGTCAAGAAATAACATATAATTTCCCTCTGGATCACTAGAACGTCTGTAAATATACTCGTAACAAATATTTGTATTGAACTTTGTTTTAACTATAAAACTTACAAACTTTAATTTCAATGTAATTTACCAACTAATAGGGAACAAACACGACGTAAAATTTATGATAATTTATTCTTTAATTATACGTACCTACCCTTTTATAAATTTACAAAGATTAAATTTAATTAACGTTGAATTTAATATTTTTTATTTACAAACATGTATACGCGTGTAATAAAGTAAAATATCCCTTACCTTCACATATTACGCTTACCTAAACCACTTCAAGGTGCGTACAATTTCCTTGCTTATTATTCGCTCTCACATTGCTGAACTGACCAACAGCTAGACCTTCCAACTGTCATATTACATAAAACAAAATCAAAACACGATCGACCAAGTTTGCACACAGCACACACAGGCACACACAAGTCGGCAAACGTTTGTGTTCCATGATGCACATAGATTAATTCGAGCACTGAAAGACATGATGTGATTTGTTTGGTCCAAATTGAGACTGATGGCGGGTACTGCTTTATTTTCTATGGGTAGGCCACGAGCGTAGCTCTGGATTAGCGCGCACAAGACAAATATTTATTTATTTCTCTATCAGTTCAATAGAAATAGAAAGTAACGGGGAGACATTTTAACTATCTAGCTAGGTAGCCGGGACCTGCGCTAGTGCCCGTTAAAGTTTTGTGCAATCACGTGTAGATACGTATGTTTATCGTACGTCAGTATTTACCACTGCATCAGTATCAAACTCAAAGATTTAGAAGGACAGTTAGAGATAATTTATAGTCTACTTAACTTGCCTACTTTAACTTAGACTTTACAAATTCCTACGAAAAACTTGTTCGGTGTGGGTGTGTGCAATTCCTCGCGAAGTAAAATTTCATCGTCAGAGGAGTATACGTTTCTACTGCTTAATGTTGTCATACCATACCATCTGCCTATGACCACCTGTGATACCGAATGATCAATTATTCATGTATGTTTGTGGGTATGCAGTAATAAATATAATTTATCTCGTATTGCGGATTATAATCAATCTGTTCTGTTATGCACATCTTGTTCACTTACGTTTTTGTATTATTTAGTAATGCAATTATCAAACTCTTTATACAGATGACAGGGACTGGGACACCTTCCTCAGAAATGTTTAGAGTGAAACCTCATAAAGGCGGTTACAGCACTATTCTGAATTTAATGACTAAATTAATGACAAACTTCCATTTATTTAGTCTCTATCGGAGTCTCTGAAATTACAAAAAAATTTATTGTGGTCCTGTTTATTTCATTCCTGTTTATTTCATTTGTACCTGTTATTTATTATTTCATTTAAGTACTAAAGTAAGGACATTCGAATAACTGCTTTAGAATATTATCCACTCGAAACTGCCCTCTAAAACGTTTATGTTTACTTTAATTCTTTATTTACACTAACACTAACGACAATATCAATATAGCTACAATTTCATAGAGATACATAATATTTTAGGATAACAGGTACGTCTTTATAGGTGAATAACAATAATAAAAATTGTAAACAATACAAAACCTAACCAAAAACAACAAATCAAGTAACAATCATTATAATAAATGAATATCATTATTTTTATTTTCTTCTTCTTTCTTCTTTCTTTCTTTGAATTAGAAATATTATTTAAATTATTTTTATTACTTTGTGAAGATGATTCCCAAATATCCGCTAATGTCCCCGCTTTAGACCGTAACTATATGCACACCTTGCGTTGATATGACGCAAAGTTTTGGGAGCCGTGTTGCCTAAATTATCGGGACCAAGAACTCAAGCAGGGCGAGAGTTGGTACCAGCACGAGGGTTCCAAGTTTCACAAGTTGGTTCCTCTTGTGTCCAGCTGATAAGGGTCCTTTCAAACTTCACAAATACTATAACCTACCTAGTGTTCTTCTTAGACATGCTGAATTCATGTTGAGTTTGTGCCTTGAGTTTTCATACACTTGAATTGTGTGATTTTCTTTGGTTTGTGGTCTTTAATTCAAAGTTTCACTGCATAGTAAACATAGTAAGGTAGTCGCAGCCATTTTTATCTTTCGTCTCGTTCTGTAGCTCTAATACCCATTAGTGTCAGTTTTACAGAGTTTCCAATTAAAAAATCTTTAAGGCTTAGAAATTGTAACCGATTTCATGGGGAATATATGCATATGTAAATACATTTTTATTCTTTATAACAATATTAATTACTGTGTGTACAAGACTCTTGAAATACGTAGGTAACGTAATGTTCGCAGAGTAAAACCTCTGTGAACATATATAAAAGTGGTTGGCAAAGTACAAGCCCTACGCAGATTCGAATCCTATCCAGGGATTTGCTGTATGGGCTTTTGACGTAGTGTAACTTCAACCTCGCTCAAAGTTAGTGATATCTTCTTAGAATATTGTTATAAAGTGTGACTTTAGAACAGTCTAATAATAAACTAAAAATATAATTGAATATTAAGTTTTTTATTACCCTATCATCCGTCATGAGCACTTCCCAAAGGGATCGTGGCTGCACTCAGCCGTGAAACCCCTCATATACGTCCCTTAAAGCACACATCAGATTTTTGTGAAGCAACTTAAAACATAACTATATTAAATTAAACACACATACCTACTTAATTCGTTTGAGGTTCTAAGTGTGGACCTGGTATTGGCTTTACGTTATCATTAAGTAGACTATCATTTACGTACCTTTTCTCATAATAAATCTTTCTGCTAAGTTAATTGCAATGGAGCAGTGCAGAACGCACCTTATGACGCCTGGTGTCTCGCACGATACAAGAAGCGAAGTGAAGTTTGCCGACGGTATTATTGTCTCCACCACACTAATGCTACTGTTTTTGGAGCGTCTTATGTGCTAATACTTTGTTCATATAACTGTTTACATACCTAATACTGTATTATTAAGTACTTGTAGAGTCGATGTTCACATTGCGTCATGACTAAGACCGACATTGAGAGGTATTTTTTTGTGGGAAATTCTACGTGCAAGCCTGCGTTGTTGAGCAATAAATAACAGCTTAGCAAAGTTAGTACCCTGTGAGCTAGGGATACTCATTTTTTCGAAACATGTTAGTAGAGCCGCGCAGTGATAAGAACAAGCAATTGTGAATCTTGAGAAATAGATATTTGAATTTGAATTTAAGTGACACTCGTATAGTTACAGATTTGATGAATATCTCGAATATATATAAACTATGATAAATAATGAATTAGAAGCCTTTACGTATATTTTTAAATCTAAAATAAGCCTTTGATACCGTCTCTGTTCCCACGCTATTACGGAAGCTTAGTCTTACAGGCGATAGAGGTTCTTTTTTGAAACTGATTTCTGACTATCGTTTAAATCGGACTCAGTGAGTTAAACTCTGCGACGAAGTTTGCAGGTTCGATATTTCATCATCTGACTTTGGTTTGCCACAAGGGAGTGCACTCGGCCCCACGCTCTTTTGAAGTAAGTACTTAAACGATCTGACAAATTTAAATCGAGCAAATGGCCAAGTGTTTTCTTATGCCGACGACACTTTTTCCGTGGTGACAACTGAAATTCCGTATTCCGATATATGCAGAAATCGGTTTTAATACTGTTTTAAAATGGCTTAAGATTAATTTTCTGTCTCCTAATCTGAGTAAAACTAACTATATGACATTTCGTAATTTGTATCAACCAACATCAAACTTCAGAATCAGAGCTCATACTTGTAATATTGCTAATTACTTCAATTTCACGCGCTCAGACCTCCAAAGTGTAACTCAAATAAAGTATCTCGGTATTATAACCGACAAAAAGCTCTCATGGTGGTTCCACAGCTTGACTCAGTTGCTACCAGAGCCAGAAAAATGATATGGATTTTTCAACGCTTACGTTATGTTTGTGATAATCACCTCATAAGATATATTTACATTTTATTAGTTCAGTCCGTTCTGCTTTATTGTATTAGTTTTAAATCCAAATTTATTAGCACTGAACGAGCCCAAAGAAAACTATCAAAAATGATATTATTTAAAAATGCATTATTTAGTACAACTCAAATATACAAATGCACTGAACTTTTGACTGTAAGACCACTTTATATATTTCAATGTTTTCTTAAAATACAGTAAACAAAAAGGTTCTGATATAAAATGTTACAAAAAAGAAATCCATATTCTGTTATTATTACTAATAAAGTAAATACCGAGTTTTCTACAAAACAGTTTTATTCGCAATCCGCCACATGTTATATAATTGTATCGATAGAAAACTAAAGATTTATAGTATAGGAGGAAGCGCGGTACGCGTTAACGATGTCGGACGTGCATTAAGTTGTCTGTTATTTTTAATTCATTCTCGAGTGTAATAGTCAAGTCTCGATTCCTTACAATATATCAACGTGTTCCTTACTTTTTCTTCTTTAAATTGATATATAATATTCAGATTTTAGTGCAGTGTACTGTGTTGTATGTGCATAAACAATTAAGGAAGTTCGTTTAAAAATATAAACAACTGACCTGTGAATGCGTCAACGGCTCTGAACTAACGGTTGTTTGGTCATTAACCTTTGCTGTGATTAAGAAGTTCTATTTTGTCACTCAGCTGTGCGGGCATTGTGGTGTAGTGGTTAAGCCGCAGAGCTCCAGTCGTATGTTACTGCGTTCGATTCTGGCATTGACAATTAAAAATTTGTTTTTCTTTTTAATTTTTTACTTCTTTTTCTTTAATATTATCATTTTACTTGGACCTACATAAGTTTTAATAAGAAAATAAATAAATTAGAAAATACATTTTACGTGTACCTAAAATGATGTCTAATAATGAAAACTGTTCGGGGTGCCGTCAATCAATAAAAAATAGACGTTATCTGTGCTGCTGTATTTGTCGTAATAACTTTGACTTAGCTTGTGCCAATGTATCCGAGGAACGCTTTCGCAATACACTTACAGGAGAGCAAAAAGATCTTTGGAAGTGCATGAGTTGTATTGGTAGAATACCCAGAACAGATGACACTCCAGTGAGATCTGCAAGTGATGGGGTCACTTTTCGTCGAGCGAAGGAAATAGCGGTCAGTCCGCCCGACCAGATGGATGTTTCCCTGTTTGACACCACAATTAATAAAACTGCTCATGACGCCACAGAAGACGTTCTATATTCAAGTAGTCTACTGACAGAAATACGTCTGTTTAGAGAGGAATTAGTAGCTACTAGACATATACTATCTTCTCTAAATGAAACCATTTGTAAGCTTGTGTCAAGGATGGATACTTGTGAAAGTCGAGTGGATAAGATCGAAGAGCGAATGTTGACTCTAGAACGACGCTCTGAGGCTACGCCTGTAGCGGTTGAATCGTCACTGGTCTCCTCGGTGGAACAACTAAAAGCGGAACTTAACGAACGAGATCAAGAGCTACTGCAAAATGATATTGAGATATCATGCGTTACTGAGCGGAAGGGTGAAAGTTTACCACACATTATCATCACCCTTGCGAATAAAATTGGGGTGACCCTTAGCGAGCAGGAAATCGTGAGCTCTACACGAGTGGGACGGCCTCCTGAGGAAGCAGATGTTACGGGTACAACGATGGCACGACCACGGCTCATTGTAGTGCGGCTGGCCCGGCGTGCGGTGCGCGACCAGCTGCTGCAGGCAGCGCGAGTGCGGCGCGGGGCCACTACCGAGGGCACGGGGCTCCCCGGACTGCCGCGCCGGTTCTACATCAACGAGCGGCTCACCCGGACCAACAGAGCTATATTCCGTCTAGCTCGGGAGGCAGGGGCGCGCCTGCACTGGCGTTATGTGTGGACGCGTGACGGCCGTGTGTTCGCGCGGCAGCACCAGGGCGCTGAAGCACCGCGCCATCGTCTGCGCACTGAAGCTGACATCAAGCGTGTTTTTGGACATGAAACGGTTAGAGAAAACAAATAACAATAAATTGCTCTCGAAACGAAAAAGTAATTTCTTAATGCTTTTAAAATTACTTTTAAGTGTGTTTGCAAAATTTTGTGTAATTTTTATTACTTTTAAATGTCAAAACTTTTTATTTAAATTATCCAATTTTAGTTGCTTTCTCAGTTTAGCCCGCCTTGTAGACATTCGGTTACAAAACATTATATTCAAGTTGTTATATGTTGTACCTTTTTCAATTTATTATTATTTACATAGAGAATATTCTTATCATATACACAAAATTTACGTTTCTGTTTGCATTCATAAAGTTGGTTTTAATTCCTTTTTAAACAAATTGAGAATCCCTAAAAAAGTAAATTTGATCTTAATCTTAAGCTTTTATTGTCTAGATTATATAACTGTGTATTTGGTTATTCATGATCTTTTAAATATCTTCTATAATGAATCATTACCTTGTAAATTTCAATTTATTCTATTCATACGTAATATTTTATGGTTGGAATATCGAGACTATTTAATAAAGAAAAATTATCTATCCAAGTTTAGCAATTCAAAGGTTGACACTGTATGTACAAATTCATACAAGCACTTAAACACTAATCTATGCTGCAATGGTGGGTTTTCGAAGTGCAATTATTTAACAACAACTGGTGATACTTGTCTAAAATATTTTTATTTAAATACATTATGTTACCGTTTCAGTAGTATGGTATATAAAATAATGTTTAAACTTAAAAGTGAAATTTGTGTAGTTTTTGAAATGTTTTTATTTATCTTTTTAAAACTAGATCTAAATAGCTTAAAATACTTAAGACATAATGATTGTCAAAATTCTCCAAATATCTGCAGTAGCAATGATTACTTTGTATTGTCTCATGTTTTATATTTTAACTATAAACATACTTTTCCTGTGTATACACTCAGTATAATTTGTGTAATATTGGTTAACATTGTTTTGTGTAAACTAAAACGTTCAATGATAAAGTTAAATGCGTTTCTAACTGGGAACTTGTTCAGATTTCTGTTTTTAAACTTTGGGTGTGTGTGCTGTGTCAGAGCAATACAATCAAAATATAAGCGCAAATTGTATAGCTTTAATATATATTATTACATATTTTATTTATTTTCTTCTTATTTTATTTGGAAGTTTATTTTATATTTTTCTGACATCATACCGGCTTGCATGAAATACATATTTTTAATTTATGGTAACTTTTTGGATCCGATAGGTTTTGATGATACTTACTCAAAATCATAATTCATGGCTCCTAAAACTAAATTCCTTAGACTAGGACTATATAATGCGGGCTCTCTTAATACGGGCCATGATGACTTCCTTGTGGCAATGGACAGATTTGCTGCTGACATTGTCGCTATTAATGAGACTTGGTTAAGTGCCGGGCAAGAAGCGTGTGCTCCCGCGCCACCAGGCTATCGCCTGCGATGCGCGCCGCGACCCTTGCATATGCGCCGTGGTCGAGGTGGAGGTGTGGCCTTTTATGTCAGACAGAATGTACATGTTCGTTACCTGAAAAATCCCAACCCCACAATAGAACAAATGTGGCTATCAACTAAAACTAACGGGTTTTCAATAGTGGTCGGTACAGCATACAGACCACAATGGCTAAATATAGACACATTCATAGACACTTTAACTGACTCCATATCAAAATTCTCACACTATGACTATATTATCCTAATGGGAGACCTTAACGTTAATATGTTGCAAATTAGTGAGAGCAAGTCACTTAAGCTGCAGCAATTTTTACGTTGTATGGACCTAAAACAAATTGTGACTGAACCCACCCACTTTACGTCTGAGTCGGAAACATTAATCGACGTGGTGTGCACTAATGGTCCAGTTCGAGAAGTGACAGTGAATAACATAAGCGGAGTTTATGGTCATGCAATGGTCAATGTCACAATGGCATTAAAAAAGACTAAAGTGCCCGATCAGTTCGTCAGGTATAGGGCTTTTCGGGACATAGATATAGAAAATTTCAACAATGATCTCACTGGCATGGACTGGGAGGCTGTGACTCGGGAACCTACCGTGAGCGAAATGGTAGCCAGGTTTAGTACGATGATCTTAGACCTCTATAAAAAACATGCTCCAATTAAGACTATTCGTATCAAGAAACAAGGTTCCTTACCTTGGATTACGGATACGATAAGATGTATGATGGACATGCGAGATCAAGCGCGGGAAAAGAAAAAGCAGTGCAAGTCGGACTCCAATGACAAATACTACAGGGACTGTAAGAAGCTGGTTCAAACCAGCATTTATTCTGAAAAACGTGCTTATTTTAATTATTTCATAAACTCAAACCTAAAGAATAGTTGCAAATTTTGGAAAAACTTAAAAAGTAAGATTTTGATTGACCCTAGTAAAAATGATTTACTGCCCGAGTGCTTTAATGACCCCGATAAGATCAATGATCACTTTTTGAATCTACCTGACAAAAACGCAGTGGCGTCTGCTGCAGAGCAAAATAAATTTGACACATGTTCTTTTGGAGCTACAAATCTTACCTTGGAACCAATAACAGATGTACAGGTTCTTAATTACATTAAATCTATAAAATCAAATGTTATAGGTAGCGACCAAATCAGTAAGGATATGATTATGCTAACACTTCCGAGAACTTTACCAATTATTACAGTAATTGTGAATGAGTCCCTTCGAACCTCTGTGGTCCCCCATCAATGGAAAGAGGCACTTGTTACGCCTTTGCCTAAAATAAACAATCCCAGTGAGTTAAAGGACTTGAGACCAGTGAGTGTTTTGCCATTTATGTCAAAAATTTTGGAAAAAGCCGTGTATTATCAACTTTTGAATCACGCAGAGAAAAACAACATTTTACCTTCTCTTCAATCGGGTTTCCGAAAGGGCCGGGGAACAGTAACTGCTCTACTAGATGTCGTGGATGAAGTACTAGCTGAGCAGGATATTGGTCATGGTAGTATCCTCGCTCTATTGGATTTCTCCCGAGCGTTTGATAGTATCGACATTTCTCTGCTTCTGTCGAAATTATCGTTCTATGGGCTTGACAAGAAAGCAGTACAGTGGTTTTGTAGTTACTTTGCAGACCGACAACAGTCTGTCAAACTCAAAAAGTCTGATGGATCCTCTCGCATTTCACACCCCAAATTGGTTCAGCGTGGTGTCCCTCAGGGATCCATCCTAGGTCCTCTTTTATTTATAGTCTATAGTGCAGATTTGGCAAAGGAAATAAAACACTGTAAATTTCATATTTATGCCGATGACGTCCAACTTTATGTTTCTGAAGCTCCAGACCGAATGTTGTATTCAATAGAAACTCTAAATAAAGATCTAAGCGGGATCGCGGACTGGTCAGAAAGGAACGCGCTTGTACTCAACCCTTCTAAGTCCAAATTCATTATTCTCGGTTCCAAATCCCAGGTTAACAAAATAAAAAACTTGTCCCCCGTAGTCAGTATTCGCGGTCAAAGTGTAGTTCAAGTTGATGAGACCAAGAGTTTGGGCGTTTTATTGGATAACCAATTACGTTTTGAGAGTCACGTAGAAAGTTTGGTTCGGAATTGCTTCTTTAGGCTTAAAGTTTTGTACAAAATTCGCAACCTACTGAGTGAGAAAGTGAGAATTACAGTATGTGAATCTCTAGTGTTATCTCGACTTAACTATGCAGATCTTGTGTATGGGCCTCGACTTTTGTATAAAACCAGTCGTTTGATACAGCGGGTGCAAAATGCTTGCTGCCGATTTATATTTGATATTCCTTCCCGAACACATATCACACCATTTTTAAATAATGCCTCTATACTAAATATGGAGTTACGCAGACAGTTGCATCTGGCATCTTTAATGTTTGACATAATTAAGTTTAAAAACCCTGACTATTTATTTTGCAAGTTGAAGTTTCCCAAAAGCAAACCGTTTTGCGAGCCTAGATCTACACGACCCCCACTTAGCACGCAGCACCACAGAACCGCGGCATTTACTGGTTGTTTTCGCTACAGCGCAACAAAGTGTTGGAATAATATTCCTCCGCCTATTAGGATATCCAAGTCCAAATCAATATTTAAGCAAACATTAAAATCTTACCTTCTTAAAATACAGAGACGGGAAATTCCTAAAAGATTCACGAAGTAGCGAAAACTACCCGGTTTTTTGGGTAATAAAACTTTACAGTTTATTTTAAAAATGTTATTTCTTGTTATTTTATTTCTTGGATATGGTTTTTTATGTAGGTTGGGATTAACATAGTACACTATATATAACAAATATTTTATTTGACTGAATATTTATTTATTTAATTAATAAAACATATTATTATTTCAATATATCTATTATTTTCTTAGGTATTTAACTAACATTATGTACATTTCTTATAATCAGATTGGGTTTACATTATTTTTTTTATTTTTTCCATTTGAATCCGTGTCTGCACTTCCTCGAGGTTGTAGCTGAAAATCAGCGCTTTGCTCTATGAGCTGATGCCGCTGAGCTATGGCCTTTTGCTCTGCTGCAGCACACATGCATTATAATCTTGTTGTTTTCTCATTTAGTATTTATTCAATTTTGTTTTTTTTTTTTTTTTATGTATGCGTCTTTTTTGTGATTTTAATCTATATATTTCTTTTTTGTAATGTTTGTGTGTCTAAAGTAACAATAAAGCTTTTTATCTATCTATCTATCTATCTACTTATGACCACGAAAGAATGTAAAATTATTGTAACAAAATAGCTTAAATCTTTGAATTACCAGCAAACAATATAAAATAAAATTCCTTTTAATATTAAGGATGTGTGATGTTTAAGGTTTCTACATCTTGTAATAAATAAAATATAATTATTCTAAACTCCAAAATTTCTAGCATTTAGAATGAAATATACTATTAAACAAATAATAATATAAAATGTGTATATTATATCTAATACACATATAATGTATGCATATACATGTTTCTACTATGTATGTATGTAATGTATAATAGGTATTTATTTAGATAAATAAAAAACAAAAATACCTATTTAATAATACATATATTATATCAAATTGAAAAATCGCTTCAGCTTATGATTTCCGTCTTATTGTGTTCTTACTACTAGTTTCACAAAAATTAAGTGTACCTCCATTAAAAATACAGTTGTTGCTCGCTTGGATCGCTCTCTTACTTATTTGTGAACTACCCACTAGTATAATGTATAATTGTGGGAACATGTAAATATTTAAATAGTTTCCCGTGCCACGCATGTTGCTTACTGAGGGATTTTCTGATAGCCCAGTAAAATAGTAAATACATTTTACGATCAGTGGCGCTAGGTAAAGTTGGCATTTTTATATACCTATGTGGCCATACAACCCAATCTATCGTAAATTTTTTTAAGTAAAATTATTACTTTTATTGCTTAGCCCCACCCTGTCTTCTTTGGCAACGAGATGTATCGTATATCAATCCAATGCACCTTTGCGTGAGTACCTACACGTACCTACTTTATTTATGAACCCATAAGTTTGTGGGATCTCTTCGAAACTTAAATAAAATACATAAGCAATTTTTCTTTATTCCATAGAAAATTGTAGTGTTATTCATTCCAGGTAATAAAACAAACATTGCGAAGCGATTTTAATGGCGTCCGTGACGTCATCCTACGATTTTCTTTACAAACTGATTTAAAATTAAATACTTCGCAGAAATCAGACATATTTAAACTGTTTAAAAATACCGAATTCTTTAGAAAAAAAATAAGAGAAAAAACTTCATAATTACTCGACATACCGAATTGCTGACTGAGATTATAGAGAAAATTTTCATTCAATTTAAGTAAACACTTCTTCGATAATTTCGCTATGTATAAAAATACAAATAGATTACCCTGTGCATAAACCTTTTTGTATACAATTTATCTAAAAACCTGTTAAAATCATTGGTTTTAGCAGAGACTAGTAAATAACTATAGACTAACCATGTCTAACAAAATTTTGTGATTTGAAAAATAGTTGTTTTTAAGATAGAGAGATGGCGTTAGTTGTATTAGATTTACAATTTATTTAAATTTAGTCAAAATAATAATAAAAAAGCTTAATATGGCGCTGTTTACAAAATCATTTTGATATTTCATTGCAAGTATTATCAGTAGGTATCAGGCGACAACAGACGTTGCCAGCTAGTGCAGTATATTATTTGATGCTATGTTGCCGCTCTTATAATTCAGTAACAGAAAACTTTACACCACCCCAGTGCACTGGGCCTTTCCCAGGGTGGAGGAATAGTGCTGCCCGAATTAGGGGTACCACTCCGCGTCGTCCCCAACCCCCCTACCGCGGGTAGGTAGGTTTAGGAAGTTAATCTTTGGTAGGTTCGTTCATAGTATATATAGTCCCTCCCCAACCCCTCCGCAATGGATATAAAAAGTTTTTTAGAATCTTTTCAACAATTCTCCGCAGGCGTCGCCGCCGCTTCAATGATCCTCAAGTAATTTACCAACTACTTGGCACTCATTTCCCCATGCTGGCCCCACTGATTTCTCAGGCCACCTCCGTCCCTCAGACCCCTCTGGTCCTAGGCCCTACCGCGTCTCCCTCTTCCAGTGATATGAAGTGCGAAGTAGACGCCTCTTCGTGCCGCAAGCGCGCACCCGCGACCGTATCATCCTCGGACGCCACCCCAAATGGCTCTGAGTCACCCTCATTCACCCTCGTTAAGCCCCGGCGTCCTCAACGCCCGTCCCCGTGTCTTCAACACCCTCCGTGGCGACTACAACGCCAGCTACCCCGGTGCCTACAACACCTATCGCGGCTTCAGTCAAGTCTAAGGTCCGACCGCCCGTATTCACCCGGGCAAATGGTCCGAGGTCTCGACATTGTGCAAAGAGCACAAGATCCTCTACACCCGAGCGACCAACTCGGGTGAATCTATTAAAATCACTGTCTCGTCGTTAGACGATTTCTGAGCTTTGACTAAGCTCCTCACCGGTAAGCAATATGCTTACCACACTTACGCTCTCCCGGAAGAGCGTAAGTTCAGAGCGGTACTCAGGGGAGTCCCGTTCGAATTATCGAACGAGGCTATCCTAGAAGATCTGCAGTCCGAAGGCTTCCCGGCACTCGCGGCGCACTATATTCGGCCTCTCTGGGATCTCGATCGAGGCGCCTCATCGCCGCGGTCACCCCGGCCAGTGCCACCGATGCCAATTGTACGGGCATGCGGCGGCAAACTGCGCCGCCCCGCCCAGGTGCGTTCAGTGCCTGGTGCCACATTTCACCAAAGAGTGCAATCGCACTCCTGAAACTCCCTCTCCCCCCGATTGCGTGCTTTGTGGCCAGTCCGGCCACACGCTAATTACAGGGGCTGCCCTCGAGCACCCCGTTGTATGCGTTCTAATTCTAATAGGGCGGCAGCCAAACAGGTCCCCCCCCCCTTTCTCAGATAAACTTTCCGCTGCTGCGTAGCCAGGTTCCTCTGGCTGCAAAGCCTACACAGCCCAAGCCTGCTCCAGAAAACTGGAGGCGGCGCCCCGCTGCTAACCCGAATCCCATCCCGGCTCCTCGCCCATGCAAACCTACATCCCAATCCTCGCTAGCAGACGATATGCGTATCGTTTGCGAAGCGATCAAACATGTCGATGTTAGGGAAATTTCAGTCTTAGCCCGTAAACTGAAGGTTTCACGTTCTCCTACAGAGCGACTGCTAGCTCTGGCGGAGCATAGTTCCTTTCTCCATTCATTATAGGTTCATTTAAATGAATTGGTCCCTAAGTCAAGCTTCGGTCGACCTCTGCGCAGCCTCGGCTTCACCGGAGGCTGCCCAGAACGGCCACCAACTCATGTCCCTTTGAACACCTTCAGTGCAACTTTCACATCCGGCGGACGACCCGCTAGCGTCGCTTCCGATGAAGGCTAACGGTAAAATATTGCCACAGCCAACAAGGTGGTTTTTAGTTGGTATATGCCATTCTGGTGAGTCCCACATAACCCCCGCAGAGGTCGGTATTTTCCTGCGGCGGTATGCATGACGCATCTTCCACCTCCCTCCCGTGAGAGTGTTGCTTCGGCGGCAAAAAAAAATTATATTTATTGATAAACGATTTTTTAAATAGGTACGTATGTTTGCCTAATCACACCTACATCTATACCTCTGTGCCTAGGTAGGTGCATTGCTTAAAATATCTCTTCTTGTAGGTACTGCAAAACGGGGTGAAAAGGAACATTTTATTTATTTATACATTTAAGGACCACCAGTGGACATTACAATTATTTCATAAATTGAACATAACGTGCTTACAACTATATAACATAAATGCAATTCTTGTTAAGGTAACAACATCATTCAAACGAAATAAAACAAAATTAATATGTCAGTTAGTTAAAACAAAAGCGGAATAATAACTATTAGAATAGGTATGTCTAAAACAATAAAATCGAATTAAATTAAATACAAAATTTTAACTATATGAAACAGGTTCTCTGTAATTTCAGCACAATAATAGATTTCATCCTGGACTTGGTGCGATTACAGCAAAATCCTGCAACATTTTGTATTATATTATTTAAACCGACCTTTTTAATCGATTTCTAAATGAATTTGAAAATTCTAAAATTTTGAATTACAGCTTTAAACATGAAGACCAAATTAAAGTGCGAGTACTTCGCTATCCATGGTAATTAAATTGAAATCTGCTTGACTGCCCCGTTTTGTAGAAAGAGCCATCTACTAAAATAGTTTTGTACTGTATCAATTTTGCCAGCTTTTCACGGGCATACTGCTGTTTTAATAAAAAAAAAATTGACTTTGGTCGCTCCCTTCTTTCCCTTTTGGGACTCCGGGGTGGGACCAGGGCCACGGGACTTCGGCGCCGTTGGTGCTGCAGGCTTAGTCCTCGCACCGAGCGTCAAGCGTCTTGCGGCTCAGCGTGGGCACGCTGAGCAAGATGGTCCGCACCAACTCCTGCTCCTTGTTCCGGAGTCACCGTTGGGCACGACACCCTGACACCCCAACCACAAAATTATACCCTGCCGCCCACTATGGGTCAGACACAGGGCATCGACGAAGCAGACTGCCATCCGATACTGGACAGACACAGCCCACCCTAACCACAAGAATGTTTTCGCTTCGCCCGTTGCTGGATTGCAACGTACTGAGCCCCCCGCCATGGCAAGGCAGATTCTAACTTCTTGGCTTCTTTCTGGCTTAAATCCACACTTTTATGTGATTAGCGAAATAAAAACAACCATAGATTGAACTGTGTTGTTTGGGGAAAAAAGAGCGGGAACGATTGATCTAAGAAGGCGCACTTTTTTAATAAAACGCAATTATTTGCTTATTATTGTGTATATTTCGTGTAAATATTGTGTAGGATTGTTATCGATATAGTTGTAGTTTAAGTGTAAATATGGCGAAGGCTTCGGCCTTATTACTATCCTGATGAGAGGAAATCAACGAAAGACTTGGCTGCATGGCATTGCCTTTGCCTTCCTCTACTTGAGGAGAAATAATTTTAAAAAAATGTGTTGTTTGTATTGGTTGTTATCGCTAATTAGAAGAAATTGCTGAAAACGCATTTCAAATGATGTATGGATAAATCTTAGTTTTGATAATTGTTAAGCACAATCTTTATTGAACTTGGAAAACTAAAAAAAAATGTCTGAAGATACAACAGAAGAAAGACAAAATAATGAGTTCGCCGCTTTGGAGGTTAGTAACTTAAATAAAATTGAGTACGATATTTATTTTATCACTTATAATTTTTAACTGGTATTTATTGTTAAATAATATGTTTTACTCATTATTTTAAGGTTCCTGCTTTTGGAAATATATTCATAAATTGTGGAAGAGGTTCTTTTGAGTACTATTGTATTTTGTATTAGTTATAAGTATTTTATGGCTGTCACTCGCTGTTATTTAGTGTTTGATTTTTGATGCAATACGATGTTGAAATTTCGTGCATTAGACAACTTCAAAACATTTTAGCTATTTTTATATTTACTTTTATAACCCTATTGCATACTTTTAGGCTATTTATGGTGATGCCGTCGTGGATAATCGAGAAAATATAGCATGGAAAGTATGGAGACCACTGGATTTACTACTTACTTTGAATCCACTACATAATTCTGATGTAAAGGGCATACATTGCTCTATCACCTTGCACTTCAAATGCTGCAGTAGTTACCCGGACAAGTATGTGTACTTATTTGGAATTCTTATATACTAAATTTAAATTATGTATTGGGCTCCAACTCCAATTTCTAAATTGTAATTTGGTTCAATGGAAGCTCATTCAGTTTTTTATTTCTTTTACTCTTAAGGACAAATGCGTGAATTCAGGGACTCTTTCATAGATTTGTGTGGTGGGGTCTAAACACCATTGTAAAAATTTTATTAAATCAAGCCATTTTATTTGATGATTAAATGTTAATATACATTTTAGAGCATTTCACATACTTAAGAGAACTTACAAGTAATGAATAAGTCACTTTCTAAACAAGTCTGCAGTACATTATTTTATTTTTAACCCCCAAATCATAAATATTCATGTTATAAGTTTAACGAGTGTGTGACATCATATCTTTCACATGAATAGACCAATTTTGGGGTCAAGGTTATTTTTATTTAAAAGCTGATTGAAATAAGAGTGTTCTTTGAAGTTCTTTGACATTTTCTTTGAAGAAAATCAGTATAGCTGTATAAAAGTATTTTGATCTTGTATTTGTGTGGTCACTTCAAGGGTCTCTCAAAACTTGGTCATTGTTCCTAAGTATCAACAGTAATTTGTATCAACAGTAATTTTAATAATGAAAAATTTTAATAATTAACAATTTAATGCTAATAGCCACTTAAGTTAATTATTATGACAATGTTATTTTATTTAATTACATTATGTTTACAAGTTTTCAATTGCTTGAACATGATTATTTTGCAAACTAAGATATATAAATGCTTGTAGCATTAACAGCCACATATAGTGCAACTTTCAATTTTCGGAATTGGTGCAATATAAATAAATGAATGTTGAAGGTCCCAAAGTTAGCGTAGCTTGTGTTATAGATGACCATACAGGGAACTGGAGGAACCCAGCAGAAACATACATATATAAATATAAAACAAACCATATTCCGAGAACAAACATCTGTGTTCATCACACAAATGAATGCCCCAACCAGGACTAAAACCTGGGACCTCAAACGTCTGATGCAGGGCTACAATCGACTAAGCTAAGTAGCTTAGTCGATTGTAGTTTTGTAGTAGGTTTGCCAAGTGGCAAACCTGCATGATACTCGGCCAAAAAATGATAGCGATACCTTACATAAAATTACATAGTTTACTTTTCTTAGTGGAAGTAATATAAATAATTAAAATAAATTACTATTTCAGGCCACCTAGAATCTCTATTCATAAGATGCATGGCCTGTCACTGGACAATGCCACCAAATTACTAGGGGAACTGGAGGAAATGACTGCTAAGTTGTGCGGAGAAGTCATGATTTTCCAACTTGCACAGCATGCTCAGGTAGTAAAATATTTTACTTAGCATAGATTCTGAGAAAAAAAAGACTATATTTTTAATCTATTTATATTGAGTTCTATTCTCTATAATCTATTTATATTGAGATCTAAAGATGCACCTCTTTTGACAACTTTTTTAACAAGTCATCATACTGTGTGACCTCTACCAAAAAGTAGTAAAATACCTATATAGGTAATGCAGTGAATTCTTAAGTAGAAATTGTAAGATGTTTTGATAATTATTATTTGTGATTTAATTTGAATACTATTTATTCCTTGGTATGATATCAAAAGGTTCCCAATAAAACTGTATGTACACTTTAATACAGTACAAAATGGTCTTACTTTAGATCTTTTCCAATGTTATTCAGATTCAAATATTTATTATGTTTTTAAATGCATTTTAATATGATTATCCAGCAATTTCTGCATGACCACAACAAACCAACCCTATCTTTCTATGAAGAAATGTTGAATCAAAAGACTGAGATGGAAAAAGAAAAATTAAGGGGCCAAAAGGAGAAAGAAAATGAAGAAGTGAGTATGTTTTGTATAACTTTATACAAATAAGTTACTTAAAAATCTCAGAGCTACTTGACTTATATTTGAGATCACAATAAACACCATTTCTTATTCTAATCTTTATGATTAAAATTTAAAATTGATAAACATCTAAAGATTTTGTGGCGATAAAGAGGGATTTTTAATTCCTGACGAAGAAAGAGTTCCCGTATGTTCATCACACCTTAAATGGCATCCCAAACAGACGAACCTAATTTAATAATTGTTTAAATATAACTCTATTTAGTGATTCTCAAGAAAAACTATGAATCTACAAGAAAATATTTTGTACCTTTCGTTTTTAAATGTTAATAAAAGGTTTATTCAACACTTTTCAGCGTCAAAAAATGAAAGACGAGATCGAGAAGCGGCGCGCCACGCTCCTGGTTGCGGGACGACAGCGTCCTCGCGCCGCCAGCCTCAGCCAGGAGAACAGTGCCGGGGGCGGAGACGCGCCAGAACTTGTCTTGTAATGTCGACGTTGTTTATTGTTGTTATGTTTATGTAAACGAACGCCTGCCGGTGGCCAGCCGGAAACCAGTAGACCGGAACGAAAAATTAAGTCTAGTTTTATGTGTAGTCCTCGCTCAGAAATCATGAAGCGGTTTTCACCCGTCGTGGTGTCCGGCCAAAGGCTGTAGGATGCATACAGATATTGAAGCTTTTTTCACGACACGTTTACTTTAGCAAAACCGGGTCCCGTATTCGATTTGTAGGTATTTTAGTATTCAAAAATTATTCAAACTGTTAGTTTCCAAGCATATAACCATTATAAGTTGAGTCATCGATGCGATGCGATTTGGAATTAAACTGCTGTTCTACAAACTCGGGTGAAATCCGCGCTGTGAGTTCAAAATTTTCAAATTTTTTTATTGCTTATCACATAACATTTAAGATCTTAATTAGGTACAGTTGTAGTTCTTGTGATACCCCGTTCATTGTTGGAAAAGCAAAATTTTCTAAAATTTTTTTTTTATGTAAATCTTTAACAACGATTATTTAATTCATTGCGGATTTTCCCACACGAACTTCGACCAGCATTCACCGTCCCCTTTTTATTACCATGATTGGTAAGTATACATGTATAAACTTTCACATTTATGATCACAGAAAATAACGCCTCTGATTAAATTTACAGTTACGCAGAAAACACCATGTCTCCGGCGAAAAAGATAACTCGCAGTGAAAGCGTGGAGGTGCCCTGTACGTGCAGCTCGAGGAGTGCGCTGGTGTTGAGAGTCACGCAGCGGAATAACAAGAAGGTGTACATCGGGAACTGTTTAGGTGGGTAGATCAAAAAGGTAATCTTTGAAAAGAAAAAAATAACATGATAATTACATCAAATGTATAACTTTATAAAGATATATGAAAATAAAGATGGGCTTGTGGTGATTTTTCCCATGTTCTCATATTATAGTTTCATTTTAATAGCAATATTAAACTCATAAAGTTTGATTTTTCTAGTTTCAATACACATCCCATATTCATGACACATTAGTAAAATTATTAGGAAGTAAGCAAAAGGAAAATATCACTAAGCTAGCACTTTTTAAGTATTATTAATAAATTATTTAACATACAATTTTTCGATTGATGTTAGGAGTTTGAACGAAATGCTCTATTTCAAGCAAGCTGTAAAAATTTATTGATCGTAGTCAACGACCATATACCAAAGTAGGGGTAGTAGGCCATGTCTGCGTGGATGACCATTATAACAATAAAAATTTTTCTTACATTGGAAAATACAGCTCTCTGTTCTCAAATTTTGAGTTCAACTCGAGAATCAATTAATTTATAGAAAAATTAAAAGGTCATCTAAAGTAAACATTAATTGTTATGTTAGTGTTTATGTAGTGTTCAAATGTGCAATAAATAAATTTGTACTGTTATTTTGATTTCCTTTCAGGTCACAGCCTCAATGGCTCCACAACATTTCTAGCAATCGATGATGAAAGCGGACAAAGATTGATAACCAAAAAGTGGGTCATCCCACCAGCCACTGACTTCCAAAGCAGAAACCGTCAGCAAACTCTATTCAACCAAGATTTAAAAGCAATGTGTCGGTTAAAACATTCTTCGTTAGTGCCATATGTAGCCGTTGAAACTTGTAAAGAACCAACAAGAAAAACAGTGAGACAGTGTGTGTATGTGTTTAGAGATTTTGTTATGGGGACTTCTTTAAAGTATTTACGGAGTAAAGTGTTCACATTTAAAGATAAGTATGAAGCATTACGGTTGTCAAGACATATTGGGTTAGGAGTGTTAAGTGCACTGAAAGAGTTGCATAGTGTTGATGTGTTGCATAGAGACGTGAGATGTGAAAATGTGTTTTTGGATGAAACGGGGGCTGTTAAGTTGGTTGGTGTGGCGTTGGATTCGAGGCTGGCTGATATGGCTGAAGGAGAGAGTTATTGTGACAGGTTGGTATTTTAGTCTTTTACAGTTTACTTTATTTTGAATATTAACCCTTATATAATATATTTTATTTGAATACAAACTGAGTATCCTCATTCTGAGATAAGCTTAGGTACTGACACTCAATAGTAAAAGTTTAAAATAGAACAAAAAACATGGAAATCGATAATACTGAAAATAATCTTATTGATTATAAACAGGTTTTGAGTGAATTTTTAGAAAGATTGTAATATAAAGGAAACATTCTAGTCAAATAAATTATCCTGCATATTCAAATGTCTTAGATGTTTTAAATAATTTTATAGCAACAGCGGTAGTTCAAACTAACAGGTAGCCAAAGAAATGTATTCGAAATTTATATTTTATTATTATTTGTTTATGTTCTCAAGGACATTTATCACCTAAATTAGATCTTATTTTGCATACTCTAATTATATTTGTCTTCCGATATTTCTAGACAAACAAAAGCCCTAGACATCTATGCAGCCGGCCAACTATTATACTCCATAGTGTGTAAAGAAGGTTACGGTCAAGAGATTTTGTCTGACCTTCCTAGTTCTGCTAAAGATTTCTTTTCAAGGTAAGAACAATAATTAATAATTAGCTTTGTGCATTGTAGCTATTATATATTTTATCCAAACGCCCATACAATTTTAGTATGATTCACAAGTTGTGACGTCACAGCTCAGTACCGTTTTGTATGGAGCGTTTTTCGGCGACTCGCAGTGGCTCCTCGAACACATCGCTGTATCTAGAAAACTATTGATTGTAAACATACGGTTACTTTTGCAATATTTATTTACTGTTGATAAACTATTTAAATATGAAATTTAAAAAAATTTGTCAATTATGTTACTTTCACATTGATATTCTAAATAAACTTAAAGGTCCTAATAAAACTAATTTGCTTACAAAATTGGATAATTCAAAACAAATTAAAGTACTTCTCTTCAAAAATATTTCTGTCAGTATTGATTCTAAGTCGGTGGAATAACTATTGTGAAAGTCTACTTTTGTTACTTACAATAAATAATTGGCATATTTTCATCAGATGTCTAACAGAAGACGAGCATTCCCAATGGTCAGCGGACCAACTATCAAATCATGGATTTTTGGTGGACGCTCCCAGTCACATGCCCAGCGATACAACTAAAGATGACACCGGCAGTGGCTCTGAAGTAAGTAGTATATTTTAGTACAAGTAAATTCATAAATACTAAACAAGTTACTACATACAAAAAATACGTTCCCGCCTTTTTGCAACTGCGTGCAAAAATGAACTTTTTTTATTGTAAAAGGATTAGATGTTTGTCTTCTATCTCACCTGATGGAAAGTGACGATGAAGACGAAGGTGTTACACATCCACCCACGAGATACCTATTCACTCGACGCTTGAAAGAACTAGGACTATAGTTTTCTGGAAAAACAGACGCAGGCAGTTCATTCCACACCTTGGCGACCCGCGCCAACAAGGAACTATCGGAGCGTTTGGTTCGACTTCTTGGGATATCTACAATAAAGGGATGAAATATCTGTCGGCGTCTAGTAGTCCGATGTAAGAAGGGTGTGGGTTCAACTTCAACTTAAACACGAACGTTAACTACGCTTCAATACGAAGATATAGTTCCTAGCCCTAACAATGCAAATAATCTTAAATTACATTATATATATATTACACTAGAAGACCTAAAAAACAGCCATATTGCCATATCAACGCACAGAGTATACCATCGCACCACAATGAGCTGCTGGAAACTTTTACTGATAGCAATATTCAAGCAATATTGCTATCAATTACAACACTAGACACACACAAACTACTGCCAGCGCCCTTTTCGGTGCGTACAATTTATGATATATAAATTTTTGTATTCGTTTTAGGGCTTTCCATAGACATGTTTTATTGTGTGCCATCAGTTAAATTCCGCATCATCTAGCAATACGACGGCCTGTTTGGTGTGGAGGTAAGTAGCCTTGCCTTCCATGCTAGAGGTCCCGAGTTCGAATCCTGGTAGGAGCAGATATTATATTATATTTACTCTCTAGTCATGGATGTGTATGTATGTTTATTTAAGTTTATTTCTAATATTTATATATTTAAAAAAAACTATGTGTTTATTAAGTTTATTTATCCGTTAATGATACTTAATTTGGGCTAGATAATGTGTTGTGATTGTTAGAAATATTTATTTATTTATTTATGAATACTTTATATACAGGGTGTTTTTTAAAAAAATTTTTATTAGATTCTATGTGTAAAAATGTTTTAAAAATATGTCAAATATATAAAATCACTCGTAATTAGTAAATGAAATACATTTTAAAATGATAAATACATTTACAATAAATACATAAATACATTAATAAATACATTAACAATAAATACATTTAAAAAGCATGGAGTATCAAATAATTCTGTAGATAAAGTAGAGATGCTATACTTTTATAAGAGTGTATGTATATTTAAAAAAATAATAATAAGTTTTGAGAAATTGTTTTTATTTTATTTTTTTAGTAACAACACTATACTACTACTATTTATATTATATATAAAAAGTTAATATTACATAAGGTTATTACAAAACATTAATAATTAAGGTATTATCTGTTTAAATAAGTAGGTAACATTATTAATTAGAAACACGTTCCAATAAAATATAAAGGATACAAAATACTAATAAAAAAGTGAAATATACTAGAAAATTACGTATATTAATATGTACATTATGTTTAATTATACTTGGTGAACCTCGGGATCCAAAATTAGTTCATGCACTTTTAAAAGATCTAGAGTATCTTCATCAAGTGCCTTCACACTTCTGCTGTATGTTTTTCTAAGACTGGAAATGTACGGACGACCCAAAAAAATAATTTACGGATCTGATGTGTAGAGAAGATTATGAAATACATCCTCATTTGTAGCTGATCGAGAGCACTTCCTTGCATGATTCAGGCGAAATATTTTATAATCCTTATTACGGGATTCTTGTGCATCTTCAGAAAGTTGACCAATAGGAATCACACCAAAATGCTTGATGATACTTTCATCATGAATCAAAATTTTGTGAACAGAAGATGGCATGTACCACTCATAATTACTGACATAGATCCTAGCAGTTTCTATGGCAAAATTGCCAAATTTTTCGGCATTTATCAGGTATAACCTGATGATAGAGCTTGTAAAATTATATACAACCTTTTGATCAAATTCACATCCACTCCTGTAATTTCAGAAGAACAGTTAGCGTTGTAAAAAAATCTTATAGCGGTAATACCGTGGTTTTCTTTTCTTGCTTCTGTCTTTTCTTTTCTTCACTTGTAGCTGACCATGTTTGAAATGAGAGATTGTATGAAATGTGCAATATCATTTCCATACAGTGACTCCCAGGCATGCAATGTAGAGAGTCCATATTGATAGGCACTTTCATTTTCTGGCCTAGCAGTCACTTTAGCCAGATCATTCATTTGCCGAACTGTAGCAAAATTGTACACGTGGAACCAAAAGGTGTATCCGTTAATACTTGAGCTACTTTGCCATCTATCATAGTCAGAAAGAGTTAATGCTTTACATTCACACCTTCACCTTCTTTATTAATTAATGAAGGCTCCAAGGAATTTATTTGGTTCTTTATTTCACCCCACAACAGCTTTCGTCTTTTCAGGAGTTTCCTTGCAAAACTCTATTGATATAGGCCCACAAAAACGGACTGACGAAGGCACTGGATTTTACCAAATAATATCACCAGTTAGCTCATTGATTAATTTGATAGGCACTAAAGATGTAATAAACAGATTTGCATCAGAGACAAGTTCAGACTCCTCAGGAAGTTTTTGTTTGTACTGACTTTGACCGGATGAACCATCACATCCCCAGTTACTGTATAAAATTAAATGACAATCCATTCTTATACACTGAATCTATGGCCAAAATTCTAGCAACAGTGTGGTCCAATAAATCTTGAAGGTTGAGTATTCTTGAATATGTATTTGTAATTTCTATTGTCGTAGATGATGGATAACACGTCTGTTTGATTTCTTGTATTTTATAAAATGGTGGGAATATAAAACGGTTTCGTTCGTTAGTTAAATTCCTTAAGTACGTATATTGTGCTTTCGACAAATATAAATCAATGAAAACACTTAATGCCTCCCGGTCCATTAGCATTTTGGTGTGGCTTGAGTTTTCTATAAGATTTAAATATAAAGACTTTGTATCACTGTCAGCAAGCCTTACTTTTTCCACGAGTTTGGCTTCTATTTCTTCTCCTGTTGAATTTAATCCCTGAACGTAGGCATTGCAGATGTATTCAAAACCATACTCACTAATAAGAGTGGTGTTTTTACGTTTTTTTGTTGATTCTGATGAGTCCCCATAAGAGACACAGGATCTTCCGCGTTTCCCAGAAGAAGTAGATGGTGTGATGTCAAGTGTTTCTTTTTCAAAGCTAGGTAAATTAAATAAATATTCAGAATCCAACCAATTTTTGTTCCTTTTTAAAAATGAATCCCTTGTCCTGGACGCTTCTGGCCATCGTTTATTAAAGGAAGGAATGACATTCCTTTGAATATCACTGATAACGAAACAGATGTTGTCCTCAGAAACATGATAGTTTTCTTTTAAAACTGTTGATAGAGTTTCAAGTTTTTTTCCTCCTTCAATATATGAAAGTATTAATTCACGCTTAGAACACTTGAAAATATTAGCCATTTTAAAATTCGGCAAAGATACGTAACAAACAAACGTTTGAATAGTTTAGTAACAAATTTGTAATAGCTTTATATAATTTCATAAATGTGGGTAGTGTAATTTTTGTTGATAATTTATATTTTGTTGATTAAATTTACCACAAAATGAGTGCAAAATGTAGATAACACGCCCTATTAACAGTAATCAAATTAATGTGAACAATATGATATACCTCAATAGATAAGGGTTTTCTGTTTCCTGACTTGTGTCACACTTTTCGTGATAACTTCTAAAACTGCTAGTATTGGCAGCTGATTTTTATAAATGTTATTAATGAATATCTACGCTATAAAAAAACATTAAATGTAACGCACCGGGAGACATCGGTAACTGTCAAAAGTCTCGATGACTTTAAGACACGTGTCTTTTTTCTCCTCACTTGATGTAATTTTATTTACAGAAATATAATCATAAAACCTACAAAATTATACTTGCTTTAAAATCTACAGGCTAAGAGTTTTTTAGAAATGTATAACACTTTTGTATAAATGTAGCCACGTTTTATAAGGATACCGACACTGTAGTATATTTCAACCAGGGTAGGTCGGTAGCTTACTTGAGACTAACTCGCCATTATTCATGTTTACCAACATCTGTAATATTGTAAATAAGTTGGATTACAATTTTCCTCCATACTTTGTACGGGCTCAGGTCCGTCATAATAAGCAAACGCACTAAAATACTATTTTATTAACTTCAAAGTACACACTAGTGATCGTTTTCATTATGGCGTATTTAAAAAGTGGAATCAACTATTTATAACAATTAAACTTATTTTATTTATTTGCCTTTTTCGTTATTTTCATGTTTCTTAGAAAATCTAAATTAATCTCACAATACACACCGTAGTATTTATCTCTATCTTGATGATTAAAATTTTTAATTTAAAAATTTTTTTATCTTTTTATTGACTAATTCAAAATTTAACTTAAATTTCAATTACAAAATAAAATAAAATTATGCTTTAAATAAAAAACTAAATCTAAACTTGAATCCATTGAAGGCAACGTAGGCTGGCCGAATTACCACGCTGGATCGGAATAGAAATTCGTTGTGCGAGGTGTAGGTGCCAGCCCTAGGGACACGAGTTTCACTCACCAATCGCCTCGCTAGGTCCGAAAAAAGACGATGAGCCCCTTGTCCCCAGGACACCATGGTTTCAATGCCACAAGCCGCAAAAATATACCCACTACCCAAATTTTGATATTTTCTACGTTTGAGGCTTTCAGCGTCATTACCAGCAGAACCAGATTGTACACTAGTTGTAGGTAGATGGGAAGCCGCGAGAGTGTCTACGCAGGTTCCATCCCACACCAGCGGCCTACCCATTCTACACGGGACCAGAGTCATACCATCGGGCCGCTTGCCATCGTCACGCAACAGTCCTGACGGTTCAAGCACCGAGGGAGTGTTGGAGGTAACAAGAGCCCGATGGATGATGTCATTTAAACTGGCATGGCGAGATATTCTGCCACCGCTGCGAGAACATGAAAGGCCATGACGACCGAGCTTACCTACTAATTTAGTCCCATGACAAAACACTACTTATCATGGATATTTTAACAATTGTTCGAAATGGAGTCCGTTTCTCTCAATACAAAACTCAGCTCGCTTTCTTAAACTGTTCACTAACATTACTTGTGTCTGAGCACTTTTCACTTCACTAAATGCAGTGATAATTTTACTACGAAGTTCCTGATAGTTTTGAGCACACGCCTCTTAATTTCTCCCCACAAATAAACGTCCAACGGAGTAAGATCCGGTGACCTTGGAGGCCATGGAATCGGGCTGCCGCGTCCTATCCACCTATCATCATATTCACTGTCCAAGAATCACGCAGTGCACTTGAGTAATGCGGTGGTACACCGTCATGTTGGTAATAAAAGTTATTTAACATTGCTAGAGGTACGTCCTCCAGAAATTCTGGGATCACACTTCGTAACATATCCAAAACGGCGCATAACTCTGTAACTTTGAAATGTGACACTTTAGAGCATAGTGGATTATATTTTCGTGTTCCTTAGTGTCCCCAAGCGACATTGAAAGAAAAAACAAACGAATATTGAGGTTGATGCCAAGCCTCATACAAAAATCTTCAAAACCCTTTTCTTTCAAATCATATTTTTATTAGACTTTCGCATCATTAAATCTAAAATACCTACTTATAAAATTTTTGCTTTTATAGTTGGGTATGTTATGAGACCAAACCAAAGCATCTGTTTGAAAGTCTATTTCGGCCTAGAAACCATAATCTTCGGTAGTATAGTGGTAAGTATCCCCGCCTGTCACGCGGGAGACCGGGGTTCGATTCCCCGCCGGAGAGATCTTTTTTGAATTTTTTTATTGCGCAAAATAAATGGATTTTATACATTTTTAATGAGATATGGTAGTTATGGCAGTCTTTTAATAATGAGATTTTTTTAGATCAATTAGAAATAATGCTAAGGTATGTAAATTAATTTTGAGGTAAAACATATTAGGTATTTAGAGAAACCAATTTGAATATTTCAAATTTCTTTGAAGTATTTAATTTAAAATAAATATTTGAAGATATTCGTATGATGACGTCACATAGAAGTCCAAACCTCATTATAAAGTATTTATATATATTTCCTGAAATTTACAACCTTACAATTTTCTATGGATTCTTGATGGCACATATTTATTGCAAACATTGATGTGACAGTTTTTTCAAAATGAAGATTACAATGATGCTGCTTGATTACGTCATATAGAGGTTGAAAGTGAGTCAAATTATTTTACTCATTTTCGCTAGACCTAACAGCATTTATATGCGAGTTATTATAAAAAATAAAAACATGATATCGCAAATGGTTTTTGAATAAGAATGTGTGTCTTTACATACCGAATATAATGCATTAACGAAACTAAATCCGATCTTATAATTAAAATGTTTTTTTTAACATTACAGAAGGCAATATTTAACCAAGGAAATTAATGTTGTACCAGGTGTTTATCTTGAATGTTACTCATTATTTGTTATTTGATTTTGAGTTTAGTTATTTGAAGGATAAAGAATACTTCATGTCTTGTGATTTGTTATTCATTGAGGGTTTCACTAATGAAAACTGTTATTTTAAATGTAATATAAAGGTTAAACGAAATTTTTAAAGAAAGTGTTAAAAAATAAATGGACATTAGAAACAGAAATTATAATGATAATAAATCCCCAGACAATCACACCAACTGTATGGCCCCAAAGTAAGCAAGGCTTGTGTTATGGATGACCGTGCAGCGAACTGGGGGGAGGGAACATGAATGTTCAAGTGGAATTTGTTAAATAAAAACTGAAAGGTTTGAATTTAAAAATAAACTATAGAATGTTTGTGCTGGAAAAAACTGGAGGTACTGATGTAAACATGAACTGGTGTGGTAACACCGAGTCACTCCGGATTCCGTGGCCATTTCGTTATAAAACCTTATAAATGGGGATTTACTTTTTAAAATGGGTTTAGTAGTGTCAGCATTGAGAAACAATAATATTACATATAAAAAAACATGTAATATTAGAATTTAATTTTTGATTCTAAATATAATTATTTTTCCACAGACAATCACACCAACTGTATGGCCTCAAAGTAAGCAGAGCTTGTGTTATGGATAACCTAACAGCGAACTGGGGGGAACCCAGAGTAAACATACATGTATAAATATCAACAACCATGACCCGAGAACAAACGTCTGCGTTCATCACACAAATGAATGCCCCGGCCAGGACTCGAACCTGGGACCTCCGACGTATGAGGCAGGACTACTAACCACTACGCTACTCGGTCATCAAAATGAAAATAATGAACAGCACTCATGTCCATACATTCGGCATTTCCTGTACTCACCAGACTCCCATATTCTAAAGGTCGAAAGGCTTTGTTCAAATTAATTTATCACCTAAGATATAAAAAAAATATAGATTAAAAAAACAACATTTATTCTTATATGTGCATAAATTGTAAATTCAACTTTTTTACTTAAATTTTAACTATTTTCCTTTTTTTTTGACATAGATTATAAAATTTATTCTTAATAATTTTTATTAATGCTAACCGTCTATAAGTCGGACAAAAATTATGTAAATCCATTAATGGCTATAAGTTTTGTTTTATGTGTGTTATATTTAATGTAAATTTAAAGTGCTGTGGATTTTGTCAATAATACATATATTAAAAAAAATTATATTTGATAGTAAATAATATTTTACTAAGCACCTATTATTTAATTTTCTATCCCGAGTGACGTTTTTGTTACCTTTCGGAAAGCGTGTCTATCAAACAAATCCTACGGGTGTTACAGTTTTGTTCGAAGAGTCGAATCTTTTTTATGTTATTTAAGTTGTGTCTGCGCAAGTGTGTGCTCTTGTTCCGATGTAAAAAGAGTCAACCGGTATATTTGTAATACAATTGAAATATTTTCCATTTTACATATCTCAAAGGATATTTTAAACGTTAACATGTCTTTTGCAGAATATAATGTAATGTTTATAGGTACTAATTACATTGATGTGGTTTCAACCGCCCAGCTTCTGACTCAAGTCATTAAGTTTGCCCATTTACATCAGTACCATAGAAAAAAAATATTTCTTTTCTAAGTATCATAAAGCAATGTATTTTTTTTCAATTAGAATGAGATCCTGAGGTTAGTATGTTTAAATAAACAAACTCTTCTGCTTTAATTTGTTATTCATACCAAAATTTAATTATAATGAAATATGGATAGGTTGCACTAGTTCTAGGTTTAAAATATAAAAATACTTTTCATAACTGCAATGTAACTCACTCTTTTAATTATTTTTCCTCTGTAACATAATAAATATGTTATTATCGCATTTTACAAAAACACTCCTACATATTGAGAACGTAGGGAAGTTAGACTCTAACCAAATAATATCGTTACTGTAAGTTTGTGCGCTGTTTAATATGAGGTAACCTATCTAAAGGAAATCCTTTAAACCCGGTGGTGTAAAAGCTGGAAAGGATCCCACAGTGAAGCCCCTCACTTCCCTCTAATATGGTTTGGGAGGGCGATGGCTGGATCCCGCGTTATCTCGTGAATGAGTGCCGTTTGAGGGTGTTCGTCGTTTGGATACTTGGGGGGAGGGAGACTTACCGAGCTAACAGATGCAGATAAGAATAATTTTGTATAGACTTAAAGACAGAGACACTGTAAATTTATTTTGAAAAAATGATTCCCATGAAGTTAAAGTTAGTATTAAAGTTAAATTTTTATTCTCTTTTCATTCTAAATAATGACATTGTATTACATTTGAAATTCATAATAAGTTGACTGTTATTTGACATTAATGATCTCATTTTTTGACATAATTTATACACTAATTGTTATTATCGTTACTGTCTTTTATTCCTAATTTTTTATATTATTATTATTGTTATTCTTATTAATTAATTGTAATACATTTAATTTTTTATAACTATTAGAATTCATATGCCATTAAGGCGAATCATGGCTGTACAAATAATAACGTCTCACCACCTGTAAAATCTTCCTGTGATTATGAATAAATGATTTGATTTGATTTGACTTGACCCATGAAGTTTCTTGCCAGTTCTTCTTCACGAAGGTTTCTCCGAAACGTGGTAGAGTCATGTTTTATTGACATTAAATTTTAATGTCAAAAGGAACAAGTAATTGAGAAATAAATATTTGTATTTGATTTTTGAAACTATTAGTATACTTACTGTTTAGGATATAATTATGTTTTATTAAATTTCTGTATTTTTAATTTATTCTCAATCTTTTTTCACATTTACTATCATTCTACCTCTTACATTCGGTTAGCATATTTTCATCATTATTTATTTATTTATTTATTTATTTGGGAAACATACAACTATTTAATGCAGTTAAGTTAATTAATAATGGGTAACACAAAAGTCACTAGAGTTTCCACAGTCAAAATATTACACAAATCCAATAATAAGAATACAACAATAATAAAACTTATGATACTATTCAAATATTCAAAAAACAAAAATTCATACAATAAACTAAAAATAAAATTTAAAGTTAAATGTCAAGTATGTCTCTTAATTTCTTTTTATACACGTTCATGCTACAGTCAAACATATCAATTGAACTAAATATGTTATTGTAATTATTACATGCTCTGTATAAAAATGTGTTTGCAGTATAGTTTGTTCTTACGAGGGGAACACTAAACAAATTCTTATTTCTAGAGTTTATTCGAGGGCACCTAATACATACATTTCTTAGAAGTGAAGGAGAATCAAAAAAATTATTAATTATTTTGAACAGAAGCATCTGGTCCCTTTGACAGCGGCGATCATGCATTAAATTTTTTTCGCACATCTTTTTATAATTGGCCCTGCAATGCGAACATCTAAAGGAAAGGTATTTCATGAATTTGAGATATATTTTTTCAATGCTATGTATATAGATATTGTACTGGGGATTCCAGACAGTTGAGGCATATTCCAAAATCGATCTAATGAAACTGTTAAATAAAAGCGTAAATGTAGAACATCGCTTAAAGTCATTACCAATTCTAAAAACAAATCCCAACATTCTGAGGGCTCTTGAAAGTGTGGTCTCTATGTGCTTGTTAAATGATAGTTTCGTATCAAGAATCACCCCTAAGTCCTTTACCTCTTCAACGCGATTCAAAGGTTCGTTACTAATATAGTAATTGCGTAATATATTTTTCTTTTTCTTTCTGGTGAAACTAATTACATAGCATTTTTTAATGTTAAGATGTAAATAATTTTCTGCACAATAAGTTTTTAAATTAGTAAGGTCATTTTGGAGCAAATTGCAGTCAGAAAAAAAATATATATATATTTTATATACAGGGTGTCCCGGAACGTAACGATCAAACGAAAGGGGGTTGTAGACCATTGAATGACTGTCCAAAAAAAAAATTAAGTCCCACACCTAAGTTGCGTGGTTTAAAAGATAAAGGGTGATTTATAAATATTCCAGAAAATCACCCTTTGCGTCAATATTTTTGATGCTGCAGCTGCAAATCAGGACCAATTTTAATTTTTTTTTCTGTTTTGTGTAACCTAATAATATGCCAACTATACCTACTATTTAATTTTTCAGTACCAATTACGGTTTGGTAGAAATTAATACATAAAAATTCGTAAAAGTATAAAAATTTAACATTAAAGTTTTAACGAGCAAGATGGTCCCTTCACCCTGTAAAAAAAATGTTCCTACAAAGACCTGGCAACTGTATTCAAAAGTTGGCGCTATTCATGTAGATTTCAAAATGTTATAATACTTAGTACTTTTACTAAAAAATTTTGTGTAATAATTTTTTTCTTCGCGGATGGTAGATTTTGTGCAAATTACCCAATTTAGATATATTTTAAAATGATTCGTCCGTTCGATTAATGTAAAGAAAAATAATTCGTTTTCACGCTGATTCGGCCGATGTCAGACCTAATATCCATAGAAAAATAAAAAGTAGTTAATTTTTTTATTCTAATTTTGGTAAGAAACAAAACACATTTAAAATATTATCTTTAGTTTTAGATTCTCAGCTTTAGTTGCTATGACGCGTAGGCTTATGTAAATGCAAGCGAGACAGGAGATATGGAAGTAACTAGAACTATTCAGGTAGGTAATTCCTTACGAAAAAAGGAAACAATAAGTGATAATAAAACTAGTAATTTGTTTATGATTTTTACAATAAATGTTCTAATACAGGCGCGGCATCTTCTTATGAAAGAACGTGTTATTGGCAGCGGCAATCTTCTGTTATTTGCTTGTTGAGAAAATTCAATTATTACTTACGAATAAGGAAACAATGAGTGATAATAAAACCAGTAATTTCTTTATGATTTTTATTGATGATTTTTACAATAAATGTTCGAATTGTCGACCTCCTACTCTAATACAGGCGCGGCATCTTCTTATGAAAGAACGTGTTATAGGCCGCGCCAATCTTCTGTTACTTGCTTGTTGAGAAAACTCAATTATTTTTTGTTGAAGCTCTGCAATATTGGGGATTGGTTTTGAATACACCTTTTCTTTTAGATATCCCCAATAAAAAAAATCCAATGGATTGAGGTCCGGCGATCGTGCTGGCCATAAAATAGGCCCCATGCGACCTATCCATTTTCCTGGGAAATGTTCATTTAAATAGTTTCTCACCGGCAAAGCGTAATGGGCGGGGCAACCATCATTGTGTAACCACATATCTCGTAGAGTTGCTAGTGGTAAGTCTTCGAAAGGCCCGATTATGCGCCCGTTAATAATACCAGTCCACAGATTTACTTTAAATTGATATTGAGACCTTTCTTCGCGCATTAAATGTGGGTTTACCATACTCCAACTATGGATGTTGTGCATGTTTATAAATCCATCTTTCTTAAAAGTGCTTTCATCCGTCCATAAAATATTATTTAGAAAATTCGGGTTTTCTCTATGAATTTCTAGCATCCTCCTGCAAAATGCTACCCTCGGAGCATAATCCCGTGGCAAAAGAGCCTGCAGTTTTTGATAGTGGTAGGGGTGGTACCTATTGCATTGGAGCACCCTATGCACAATTGTCTTAGGTATTCCTGTCAATGATGCAATGTTACGAACAGAGGTTCGCGGATCATTTCGAACCTGCTCCAAAACTTCGTCTTCAATGTCAAAGTCTCGTCTACCACGTGCAGGTACTATCGCTCCAAGAAAAACACCTTCAGCTAGCCTCCGATGCACATTCATAAATACACGATAGTCAGGATATCGCTCCTCGTGAGGGTCTCTCTCACGGTAGAGTCGAGCTGCAGCTCGAGCATTACCACGACATTCACCGTAAATGAAGTGCATGTTGGTATATTGAACTGGAGTGTAGTGTGCCGGCATTGTTTAACAATATACTATCACAAAGAGCCAAAGTCCAGTAGAGAGCCAACGTCGACCAAAGAAGGGTCCACAAAGTCCAATAGAAAGCCGAGTCCGATAGTACTAAAACACCGATGAGAACAGGAAAACAGGAGAAACGTGCGACGCGAACACAGTAGGGCAAAGTACTGACTCTTTCTTTATTTGTTTGATTTCGTTGTTGAAAACAAAGGATACGGGCGAGGTAAGGGAAGGGATCTTACCTACCTGAGCTGTGCATAGTCTTAGTTACTTCCCTATCTTCTGTCTCACTTGTACTTACATGTAAGTGCAAGTGCAATAATTAATTATATGCGTCATAGCAACTAAAGCTGAGAATCTAAAACTAAAGATAATATTTTAAATGTGTTTTGTTTCTTACCAAAATTAGAATAAAAAATTAACTACTTTTTATTTTTCTGTGGATATTAGGTCTGACATCGGCCAAATCAGCGTGAAAACGAATTATTTTTCTTTACATTAATCGAACGGACGAATCATTTTAAAATATATCTAAATTGGGTAATTTGCACAAAATCTACCATCCGCGAAGAAAAAAATTATTACACAAAATTTTTTAGTAAAAGTACTAAGTATTATAACATTTTGAAATCTACATGAATAGCGCCAACTTTTGAATACAGTTGCCAGGTCTTTGTAGGAACATTTTTTTTACAGGGTGAAGGGACCATCTTGCTCGTTAAAACTTTAATGTTAAATGTTTATACTTTTACGAATTTTTATGTATTCATTTCTACCAAACCGTAATTGGTACTGAAAAATTAAATAGTAGGTATAGTAGGCATATCATTAGGTTACACAAAACAGAAAAATAAATTAAAATTGGTCCTGATTTGCAGCTGCAGCATCAAAAATATTGACGCAAAGGGTGATTTTCTGGAATATTTATAAATCACCCTTTTTCTTTTAAATCACGCAACTTAGGTATGGGACTTAATTTTTTTTTTGGTCAGTCATTCAATGGTCTACAACCCCCTTTCGTTTGATCGTTACGATCCGGGACACCCTGTATATATGTAAAATATTATTATACTTACATTATGTTATACATCCTAATAATATTAAATATTACAATTTATTTGACTGTTATCACTTTTATTTTGTTATTAATGTTTATTTTAATACAAGATTAAATTACTTATCTCAAAAAAAGAAGAATTAAAGATGTATTTAATTTTAGTACATATAGACGAGCTTGCTCCTATTATTTGCCCCAAGTTCTTCATTAATAAAGTAAAATAAAAATAAAAAGGATCTCTCCGGCGGGGAATCGAACCCCGGTCTCCCGCGTGACAGGCGGGGATACTTACCACTATACTACCGAAGATTGTGCTTGGAAAGACGAAATAACGTTTTAAACTTACCGTCGTAGAATACCTAATAACATGATATTTTATGAAGGTCATCTATTTTCGGTTCCAACGACATCCATTTGTATCATATTCTATAAGAATAATTTTATTATCTCTTGGGATGATTTCATAAAAAAGTGTCATTCGAACAATGGAGTTATCGTAAAACTGGACGAATAGAATCAAAACTAGAAAAGTGTTATAACGAAAAGAGTAGATTCTGGCAAATAAAAAAACACTCTTTACCTTTTCGTTTCATACCTTTTTTTTTGCACATTGTTAATTTTTGTATATATTCTAAATAAATAAGTTTGTAATTTGATTCGCTCATTTTGCATGTTTATACGAAATTGCTGCACTGATTTACCAATAACTTACAAAAAGCAAACATAATGTAAATATAGTCCGAGTCATTGTGTGCAGCCCTAAGTGTGCGTGGCAAGTATTTATTTATTTATTTGTCAAAAGGTCTGCCAACAAGGCTTACCTCATTTCATTATAAGGACGATTCATCAATTAAAAGATACAATTCAAATGAAGCCTCTTTTACAGGCAAACACAGCATGCTCATTGTTATATTGGTTTACAATACCGGTTACCTAATATTATATAAATTAAAATTACAAAAATTATAGATCTGAATTAGAAAATAGGTATCAATAAGATTTATTACAAAGAAACAAATTTAAATTAATACAACACACAAAAAAGTGTCAAATAACATTAAATTGAATGTACAATACAGTTACAATTAAGGTCAAAAAAAAAAGTTATTGTCAATAAAACATGTCCGTGGAGTAAGATAATCATAATTAAAGAAAATAAAAAATTATATGTAGAATTAGATTTAATGGAATGGAATACATCGTTTAACTTAAACAAATAATAATGAATAAAAAGCATTAAGTCTTAAACAATCATAACGGTGTATTAGCAAAACCGACGATGATGGCGTTGTTTACTGACTAATTTTTAGTTTGATTATTTGGAATTTTGTTTTCTTTTTAATATTTGTTTTGTTTACCTTAATAAGGTTGTAGTTTAGTTTATATATTAATTTGTTACACGAATAAACATAAAACTCACTTAAAACCTAATACAATCGACATTGAAAACCAAACGAAGCGGATCTCTAAATCGTTGTGACGTCACCCATGATAATTATAATAATAAAAGTTTATTAATTTCAAATGTATTCCAAAAATATCAAATACATATTATGATAGTTTTGGAGTCTTCCCAGAAAGTAATTCAACGAATACTTGGGTTGGGAATGACCCGCTTCTCTCCTTATACATCTATAATTATTCTTATAAATTTAAACTAATTAATCTTGTTTTATACAAAAGCAAAACATGAATAGTAAGTTTAAGCTAAAGAGTGTGCGAATTGGTTTGAATGGGTGGGCAAAGAAAGTGTGAATGTGTTTGTTTCATAGAGAAGTGTAAGTGAAGTGTGCGAGCGAGGGAGTGTGTGTTTGTGGGTGTGTGTGTGTGTGAGCAGAGGAGTGTTTGTTACTGATAGTAGTGTTTAGAAATTATATTTTTGATTATATGAGCAGATATTTAAAATAATTAAGAGTTATGTTTTTGTTTGTCCGCTTCCTTTTGGCATACAATTGGTGTGTTTGTCTGAGGATTTATTATTGTTATTATTTATTATTATGTATGGACATAAATAGTGGATTGCAGTCGCTATTCGTGTTTTGTTTTTTTTATTTTGTGAAAAAAGTTAGTAAGTTTTAGACGAGACGACGATCTAAGTTGGAACCTAAAAGGTGGTTATCTATGAGAACAAAATGTATGAAGACTGCTCTTAGTACCTCTTCTAGACTGCCTTGTTTTAAGTCGTAAGCAGACCGTGTTAAGACGGCATTTAATCGCATGCAGAAGGCCTTTGGGATTGTCGAGTTAGCCGAGCTGATCCAGCGATGTTAGATACATTTGCACATTACCTCCGTAATATATGACACTACTCGGTGCCGACTCCACCAACTGGCGTTCTTCGCTCACACGCGACTGACCACCCTTGTGGTAAAAATTAATACGAATCAAATCAATTTAATAAATTTATTTAAATAGGTATAATTTTATTGGTACATCTTGCTCCGATGACGGAACAAGTCAGAATGTATTGCTTCATTTATTTCTGTTCTGTCAACAGTATATTTAAATATCTTTTCTTCTTAATTCATATTAACCTCTTTACTCAAATGTCGCGGCGTTCTGACGTGCTCTCTAAGGCTTACCCGTGACGGTACTGTAGTACAAAGTTATAACTTTATAAAAGCAGCTAGTGCCGTTAAAAGATTATCTACAAAATCAATTAAGGCATATTCTTACAAAAAATCTGTGAGAAACTACAATATTTGCGTTTCTTGTGATAATAATGATATTGAGGATCTGTAGATACAGATATGTTTTTTCTGTTCACCTCAGATGTCATTTCTATTCACCCCGACTCCAGAATATCTAATGTTTGTGCTGTTATTACAGACTAACCGGTATTTACTAAGAACAAACCGACTTAACTCACAAAAGTACTTATTTTATGTTAATTTACAAGACAATTTAACAAGAAAACCAGTGCTAGAATATTTCTGTTCACCCCGTTTTGTACGGTACCTTTTTATGCGCTGTGCCGATAACGTTAGCGATTGTACATTGTAATATGAGCTTTGCTTTATGTAGCTTCAACGAGTACAAGTAATTGTGTGTGTCGCACAAAGAGATTTAATTCAAGTTCTTTTCTAAGGCCAGTATGAAGAAGTTTGTTAACTTGTCCTAATTTCATAAAAATAAATGCTATTATTGTTTTACATACTAGATTTAGCTCATCGGTTCACTTGCGTTAATTTCCCGAGAAAGACTATGCTTGTGTACCTACCAGTTCGGTCAAGCGTTTCGGACTCGTGTACAGCAGCCTTTTGGTCTTAATTATCTTTTAACACTATCCCTCTCTTTCTTTCCCAGGACGAAGAAGCAGTGAAAAAGATACACCCAAGCGTGCAAGCAAACGGGCATTCAAGATTGAATGCGGAATTTGAAGTTCTCACATGGCTTGGAAAAGGTGCTTTTGGAGATGTGCTCAAGGTATGGAAACAAATTATATCGCAGAAGTTTCCACCGGTAACGGTGATATGTTCAGTTTCAATTAATAAAATTAATAAAACATTTAAATGAAATTCTTTGATTAAAGTAAAACAGAGGAAGATAAGAGAAGAAACAGTGGTGACAGTGCTCCTCAAAAAAGGGTCCCAAAAACCATGTTGCCGATCGCCTGGTTTTACTTGTCAAAGGTAGTCTTTGTTTAGTCACTACGCGAAAGAACCGAACCGTCAATGTAATTGACATAGTTATTTTGTCTCGCTCGCAAGCCCACATTTTGCATCGTCCTATCTCTTTTATGCCGGGCAGCAGTATATTTGACTTGTTTGTGTAAATGTATATATATGTGTTGGTACTGGAGCCATTTTTCGCGTACCATTTGTAAGACATCTATGTTACGCTATTTTATTTTATTCAAAGATGAAATTAGTGTAAATAGTTTGTTCATATGTTTTTTGAAAACGTTGACTTCTATGCCTGTATTCATAGATTTACGGCGATCTGACTTTAATTTTCGTGGTAAATATCGTATGCATGGCATAATAAAACTATATATTTACACCCTCTGATTGTAATGAAAATAAAAATCGTTTGCAATAAGTATAGGCCATATCGGTGTGTCCAATATAAGAAATATAAGTACAAATCAATAAAAAGTATCTCTCAATAAAAAGAAAAAGACAAGTTATAGATGTATCTAATGTTAGTGTATATAGACGTGCTTACTATTTATCATTAATCCCTAATTCTTGAATAATAATATAAAATAAATTAAAAAGGGTCTCTCCGGCGGGGAATCGAACCCCGGTCTCCCGCGTGACAGGCGGGGATACTTACCACTATACTACCGAAGATTGTGGTAGCGAAGCTAAATTTAGCATTCATTTTTTTTTCTAAACTAAAAACATTTTACGATCAGTATGATCTTTTCAATGTGCCGAATGCAAGATTTCACCACTACAATATTTAATCAGAACAGTCCCTCCTAAGATTGAAACTAGTAAACCTTTGCTTAAAGTAAAATAGCGGAAGATATAAGGCTACGCTCCTACATTACTTAGACGGCCGAGCAGCGTAGTGGTTAGTAGACCTATCTCATACGCTGTAGGTCCCAGGTTCGAGTCTTGGCCGGGGCAGTCAATTGTGTGATGAACACAGATGTTTGTTCTCGGGTTATTTTTTTTTTGTGCCGCCGAAGCAACACCCTCACGGGAGGGAGGTGCAAGATTCGTCATGAATACCACTGCAGCCGTCTGCGGGGTGATGTGGGACTCACCAGAGTGGCACCTGCCCACTAAAAACCACCTTGCCGGCTGTAGCATGGGAATGCTGTCAGCCTTCATCGGAACGACACTCGGGTACGGAGGTGGGTGCGTACTCTCAGGTTACGATCGTTGATATTTATATACGTATGTTTAGTGTGGGATCCCCCCCAGTTCGCTGTATGGTCATCCACAACACAAGCTCTGCTTACTTTAGGGCCATACAGTTGATGTGTTTGTCTGGGGATTTATTTTTCTCGGCTCTGGTACTAGTATTTACTCACACAAACTATTATATTTCTCCCCGACATAAGAGAGCAATTCATTTCCTGACCGTATAATTTTGTTTGGTGTATTCGTGTCGCGTCGTGTATTGTCGGTTCAGTTCGCGTGACTCAGCCGCTTGAGAAGAAACCCCAGGCGACCATGAACAAGTGCTTCAAGGACCGTGACTCAGGAGCTGGTCACCCCCTATTTTACTTCAATCAAAGGATTAAACCAACTACAGTCCGTACAAAAATCAGTCGCCCTCAAGGCGTATAGGCGTATAGGTGAAGGTGAAGCTTTGTACGCACAGTATAATATTTACAATATATGTAATAATATTTACACTTGTGCAAATATTCGTATAACTCACCGTATACATTTGTCTTTTTTTGCATAAATGCCTCGTTGCTTCGAAATATTTATTTCAAGATACTTCCTTCCTTCATATTTCCTTTTATAAAATAAGAAGAACGAGGAAGGTAAAATAATAATTGGTGTAATACAACACCTAAATAAATTTGTACATTGGGCAATGTGTATCTAGATGGAATTGCTAGATTTATATCGCCTACCTAATATTTGCCTGTTTGTTTATAAGTTGCCATCTCATTTATTTATTAAAAAGGTATACCAACAGCATTATGCATATTATTGAATAACATGGATCATGTACATACTATATTATTCTTATTTATAAGCCTATTACATGTACACACAGCATTGTTATAAACACTTAAGCGAGGTAAAGTAATGTGGAATAATATAACTTAATATATATGAACAACTTAAATACTCAACTAAATATACATGTAGACCACTTTTTTTTGAAAGCATAGAATAAATCGTTGAAAATATCCAGCTCTGGGTATTTGTATGTTATATTTTTAAATGTTATATGGTTATCTTGAATCAAAGGGTAAAGACATAATTCTTTGACTAACGAACGTTATGATTTATTATTTGACAACATTTGAAAAAGGGTCAGTATTTATCATTTCTTTAGAAAAAACAAGTTATTTTGACTAAAAAAATGTTTTGAAACATAAAGTTTTGAATTAAATATATTAGGTCATTACATATGAAATTGGCATTTTGTCAGGGAGGAACATATGGTAAATTTAAAAAATATATAATATATTTATTTTATCAAAGTATGTACCATTGCTATCTATGCATTTTTGCCATCTTCATTGACCCCTTTACTAAAAAAACCATTCGGATGGGAATCAATAAAATCTTTGAAGGCGCTTTGGACTTCCCCATCGAAGTTGAATTTTTTCCCTTGCAAGAATTATCAAAATTTCGAAAAAAATGGTAATTTGTTGGTTCAAGGTCCGGGGAGTACCTCTCAAGCTTTTTCACCTTCCCAATTTGCTTCAAGTGGATTAAAACAGTTTTGTCACTTACACCGCAGCCTACAGCTTCAATTCTTCATTATCAACTTTGGTCTCCGGCCGTCCACGGGGCTTGTTCTGCAGGTCGAAATTTCCAGAACGAAAACATTAGAACCAAAAACGCACTGTGTTTTCTTTTGCGACACCGCCGCCATACACAGCATTAATACTTCGAGCCGTTTCTGCAGCACTGGTGCCACGGTGGAACTCGTACTCTTAAATAATGCGATATACCAAAGAGGAAAAAACAAATGAATTACGTTTTCAAAACATAAATGCGTGAGTAAATAGTTGTATAAACTTGAAATTGGAATTCTTAACTAAACAGGAGATAATACAGATCAAAGTGGCCAGTACGACATAACGCCAATTTTATATGTAAGCACATTATATCTTCGTAATTAGGTATATCGCTTAAAATTTAAAAAAAAGAAGCAAAAAGCTTATTGTATTATACATTAATTTTAAATATTATTTATATTATTAAATATTATTAATAGCGTACTAACATTAAATATAAAAATGTTTAATATGACAGTATTACATGTTTTATCTAAACGCCCATACATTTTTTTTGTATAATTTACAGGTTGTGACGTCACAACTCGCTACCCCTATGGAGCGTTTTGCGGCGACTCGCAGCAATAGCTAACATTTCGCTGTATCGAGAAAACTGTTGATTGTAAACATTCTGTTACTTCTGCAATATTTCTTTACTGTTGATAAACTATTTAATGTCCGTAAAATAAAGGATAATACTTTTTTTTTTTGGCAAATACTCTATTGCACTGCAGTAGATTTATTATTATGTTTGTCGCCCTAGGATTCGACATTAAAATTTACTCCTTTAGGTTTTAAGAAAGTAAGATACCCGATCGAAACTATTTAATATAAAAAACTAACTATAAAATAAAAAAAATTTAACTAACGGTCTACATTGAAGGAAAAATTCAAATTACGCATCTAAAAAGGAACTCTCCGGCGGGGAATCGAACCCCGGTCTCCCGCGTGACAGGCGGGGATACTTACCACTATACTACCGAAGATTACGTTTGCGAGGTCGAAATATGTAATCTCATGATGTTTTATCTTGATGTAAAAAAAGGAACGCAGAAAACCAAAACATTAAAAGGATATACGAGATTTTTTTTTTACATAATCAAATAGTATTAACAGTAAAGAAATATTGCAGAAGTATGTTTACAATCAATAGTTTTCTAGATCCAACGATGTGTTTGAGGAGCTGCTGCGAGTCGCCGAAATACGCTCCATACAAAATGGTACCGACACACAATTGTTGTCACAATTTATCACAAGTTATAACAATATGTAAATACTATCCCCATATTTTATCCAAACGCCCATGCTAAAAATTGTATGGGCGTTTGGATAAAATATTTAATAGTGACGTATATAATGCGTTTGCATGCGTACCGTCATATTAACAATTGTTATATTTAAGTCGTTAAGCTTATATTTTTTAATAAATAGATAAAAACTTGCATTTTCAAATGTTGTCAACTACACAATTATCGCATCACTTTGAAAGTATATTTAATTTTGTCTATTTTATTCTTTGTAATGAAGTGTGAAACAGTATTCCCTTAAACAAATATTCAGCAGTTATTATACTTCTATAGTTTTTTTTTTTCATAAACTCGTTTGGAGACTAAATCAACGGTTAATTACGTAACGTAACATTTGTTTATAGGTTAAAAACAAGCTAGACGGCGGCTTCTACGCCATAAAACGCGTAAAACTGAACCCAGAAAATGTCCAACTCAACAAGAAGATCACCCGCGAAGTAAAGCTGCTCTCCCGTTTGAACCACGAAAACGTCGTGCGATACTTCAACGCCTGGATAGAATCGACAACCGATATCGATGAAAGGGAGCGGGACATCACTAGCTGTGACGTGGTCAAGGTTTTGCCGAAGAGGAAGGACTCCCTGGAGGGGATAGTTGCTAAGCTGGGACAGGAAGTTAAAGTGGAGTGGTCCATGTCGGAAGCTCCTGTTCAGAAAATAAGTTCGTCTTCTGATAGTGACGACGACGACGCTGACCCTTGGTTTAATATAATGAGGTGAGCTTTTCAGTGCTTTTAAGTGTCTTATATCTTTGGAAAAGGTTTTTTTGTATATTGACATGATACGTTCATCAAATGCGCGTTTTTGTTATACGTATTTTCGAAATAGCAAATTGGAGCTGGAAAGCGAATATTAGAAAGACTGGAAGACTAGGATGTAACACGCTTATCTAAGAGGAGCCTATTTAATCGTCTTGGGATTGGTCAATATTCGAAAACTCGGTTCACAAAAAAAATTAAGATTGTTTTGAAATATACAGGAAAGTACTCTAAATACTGGAGATAGCAATCATTGCTCTGAGGAAACTTTACTGTATTTTAAAAGAAGAGAAACTTTATTAAAAAACAATTTATATAAGTAAATACTTAGAATGTTCAATTCACCGGGCGTGGCATTTAGAAATACAATTGAATGCAGTTTTTTTTTTAATTTTTAAATAAAATAATGTTTTTCAGAGGAATACTTGCTATTTTCAGTATCTAGAGTACTTTCGCACTAGGTGGCGGAATGTGGTGTTTTGCGAACACAGTCTAATTGTACATTGTCAAAAGAAGGATGTACTGCGTTGAACTGAACTACTGAACTTCATACCCACTTTATAATTTTCTATGGATTCTTGATCTGATAGCGAACATTAATATGATGACAGTTTATCCTAAGAGAAGTTAGAAGATAATGCTACTATATGGCGTCATATACATTTCAAATAAATGGCAAATTATTTTGCGCATTTTCATCAAAATAAGCTCAAACCCATTATTCTGAGAGTTGTTGCTTACAAAGTATATCGTAGACTTTTTCTTTTTATAACAAATTAAGAATAACCCTCCACCTCCTGACGTAGCGTAGCGGGGAGGCAGGAGCGGCCATCCTCGGGTGACACTTTTAGGGGCTGGCAACATGTCAAAATACTTATTTTATAATATAATTTTATATTTAAAAGATTGCATTATGCAATCTTTTAAATATTTGAACAATTTCATTATTTTGTGGTGGCTACGAATCGGACCAATATAATATTTAAATAAAAAAAAATTACATTAACAGTATCGTTCTAGTTCTATTTGGAAGTCGATTTCCGTTTTATACTCAATTAGCTAATAAATTAATCTTGTCGATCCTCAAGGTAAAATCATATGTGTTCTATCCCTGTTATGTCAATGTAAGTGGCATTCGGGTACGAACGTTTGTAATAAATGTGACTATATATAAACAGCGATTTCGGTGGGAAATCTTAATCTATGAAGAATAGTGAAAACTGTTGAAAGGAGTTACCCGTAAAGCCTTTTGAACGTAGTTTAGAATTTGCCTTTCTACTCCCGTTTGTAAAAAAAAAACAAATGATGGAGTGGCAAAATTTACTTCCACCCTGGGCGGCTGGCCACCAAAAAGTTAGATTAAATTAAACTTGATGTTTATCGATTAATATATCGATACCTAATTCCATCGGTATTAATTGAATAATCCAATAAATTGCCTTTTGTCTTACCCTTGACTTGAGTTTCCTTCACTTCGCAAGAAAACTAATTAAAATAAATAAATAACTTATTCCTAATTAATTTATTGCGCAGGCCAGAAGACGACACGAGCACAGACATAGAATTCGAGAATGACAGCAACCAATCAGTGACTCTCCCGTCGGAAGACACGGTAGACGCTCCTCGACCCCCCTCGGAAAGGATTCACCAAGTTCTCTATATACAGATGGAGTTTTGCGAGAAGAATACTTTAAGGTACTTCTAACATACTTGTAACAATACTTGAAAATAGTAATAATAAATCCCCAGACAAACACACCAACTGTATGGCCCCAAAGTAAGCAGAGCTTGTGTTGTGGATGACCGTACAGCGAACTGGAGGGGAACCCAGAATAAACATACATATATAAATATCAACAACACACAAATGAATGCCTCTGGAACGTCCGGCGTATGAGGCAGGCCACTAATCACTACGCCACTTGGCCGTCTAAACTATTCTCAAGTATTTGCTAAAACTTTGAAATAATTAACGCCTTTTGTAGTAAAGTTGTGATGATTGGTAGTTAGCGGTACTAGAGTTGCTTACGTCAAGATCTCGTCGGGGGCGGCGCTACAGTCCTTGCTATTTTGACATTTGTGTCCAAGGGAATGAGCATCCAGAGCAGTCACTGGAACAAAGCCACTCCAACTGAAGCCAGCGGTCGTCATCATTATACATATCTCACTCCGCCCTCGTAATAATCACATGCATTATTGATAAACAAAACACTACGAATTTCTGTGGGCGCAGATGACTCTAACCATCAAGTGCCGGCTATGAAAATATAGTATAGTAAATACGCAAAAAATAAAAACCTAATTTCTAGCTATTCCTCGGTCCCTTCCTCTATAACAAAACCAATAAAATTCACAAATTGAACTGCAAGACATATCATGGTTGCAAAAAACATGTAATTAAGTGGTTGCTCTCACTAAACTACTATGAAACTCAAAACGCACAGCCGCGACTGTACTCGGCCCTGATGATGGACTCCATACGGGTCCGAAACTAGTCGGACCTTTCCGACAATAACGCGTAAGGAAAAGCTGGAGTTTTATAATTTATCAAAATGACTCACTTAACATTTTTAAAATTAAACGTCATACATCCATTTCAGTGAGTCTGTATGAATAAAATGATGAGCCCATAACGTTAATTGAAAGAAAATGTAAAATCAGTTGTAAATTGTAATACCTATCTTGAATTAGAATATTCCTAAGTTATTATTGTAAATGGATTCATGTGGAGCATGAGTATACACTCATGCTTATGCACAGGTTCCGGCCTTACTAAGCATTAGTCGTCTTTTATAATTGAAATTGTGTATGTTTAATTAAGACTATTATGAATAAAGATTATTTATAATATTCTTTATTAAAGAAGATTAAAAATGTCTTGAGTTAGTGGCCCATAGTTCTTTGAGATTGAAATACAAGTGACCCTTAATACTGTTTAATGTCAGACCCAAAAGAACTTTGTGCTGGATGTTGTGATGTGAAAGTAAATCGTACACATGCAATCACACTTGGTTATAAAGCTAACCAACTAATAAACTATATGAATATAACTGTTTCCTTCAGATACTTTTTTATATTGACGACCGATTGGTGTAGTGGTAAGTAGCTTTGCCTCATACGCCGAAGGTCCCAGGTTCGAGTCCTGGCCGGGGCATGCATTTGTGTGATGAACACAGATGTTTGTTCTCGGGTCATGGTTGTTTGTATTTATATATGTATATTTATTCTGGGATCCCCCCCAGTTCGCTGTATGGTCATCCATAACACAAGCTCTGCTTACTTTGGGGCCATACAGTTGGTGTGTTTGTCTGGGGATTTATTATTATTATTATTATTATTATTATTAGGATCTGGTAAACAAAATTATAAATTTTAAAGTATGTGCTGTATTATTTTGCATTTTCACATAACGCCAACCTATTGTTCAATTCCCAGACAAGCAATAGACAACGGACTGTACAAAGAACATTTCCGAGCGTGGCGGCTGTTCCGCGAGATCGTCGAGGGCTTAGCGCACGTGCACCAGCGAGGAATGATCCACCGAGACCTGAAGCCGGTCAACATTTTCTTGGACTCGAATGACCACGTCAAAATCGGTGACTTTGGTCTGGCTACGAAAGCGTTCACGGCTCTGCCTGTCGATGGTTAGTGAATATGGAAATGCTTTAAATATTTATATAATTACCATTATCTGTATTAGCTGTAAGTTTTCCGTTGAGAATAAAATAAAATAAAATATGTAGAGATTTGCCACTCGGAACTTCTAATATATATGATATATTGTTGTTTATTGAAACAAAAATTAGGCTGTTGCTCTGAAAAGAGTATTTTATTAACAATCACAAATGACATGCAAACATAACCACAATAAGTATTGAGTACAAATTAATATTATCTACTTACCTGAAAAGAGAAACAACATTAAAAGCTTTTGCTTCAATCAAATATCTTACAATCTTTACAATCTGAAATATTTCTAATTAAAAACCATGAATGTGCATAGTGCAAAGTAGGGATGTAACGGAAGTGATGGTATCGGATCCGGAGTCGGAGTTTTTAGATTTGTTTTATCGGAATCGGAACCGGAACCGGAATCGGAACCGGAGGCGAAAAAAAATCTAAAAAGACTTCTAAAAGGACTAAAACAATTTTATTTGATTTCATGAATTGTAGGAACCCAAGTTTAGGAAAATATTACAACAATATTTAATCAACTTATTTAATATCAGATTTAAAAAAAAACAATACATTGTATAACACCCACCTAGGTGCTAAAAGAAAAAATCTAAAATATTAAACAGTAGGTATGAGTTACAAATCAAATCAAATCAGTGACTACAAAAGAATCAATTTAATGAATAAATATTCGCAGCTTTATCTCCTTCCAGCCTATTCCTTAACGGATCATAGATTAAGCCAGCACCTCTAAAAAGTTGTTGGCTCGCTTATGAGCTTGGTGGACACGACAAATAATGGCAGGCAATCGTATCCAGGGGTTTGAATTTAGTATGTTTACTTTGGACCATAATAAGGGATCATCACTGATATGCATACGTTTTTCGTCGCTGCATATCGACCTCCGATATGCCTCCGATTCAAAAGTTTCGGAACCTGAACTGGAACTGTAAAACTAATCGGAAGTTCCGACCTTTCGAAACCGGAATCTCCGTAACATCCCTAGTGCAAAGTGCTGTCACCATAGATAATGTTCTGACGTATAACGTCGGAGTTAATGCGCGGACGATTTAAATTTAATGAGCTAGTAGAGCTTGCTCATTTACATACATGATTTTCATTGCTTCTTGGACTTCAATCAAGCAAGCATTATTATTAAGAGACCGCATTATATATTGTATCAAGCGATGCTTCCTACAGTGCTCAAGCGTCGATGTTCGGCCGGCTGGCGGTTCTCAACGCCAGGTCGAAGTAAAACACTGTCCATTATTTCTTGTTTGGAATTGTGCTTTTAAAGGTATGGTTGATAAGTATTACGGTTGAAATTTATTTGCCAGTGTGAACTAAAGGCATGGAGTGGGAAACATGTGGCATAATATTGACGCTCACGCTTCGGTTAGGGAATCTACCCTGCACGCACCTACCAGGTACAACATACTGGAAGCAGGGAATCGTTTGCCTTAATGTCGCTGAAGTCCGCTGCCGCTCTTGTGGATTTTTGGTGATCATTTTTTGCTGGTGAACAGGGTGATCTTATCAACCTGGGATGTTCTACTCTGCTGCTGGAGAAACCCAAGTTTCCGCGGTTCATGCCACTGTTTTATCTTTTTAATTATATCCTGTAAAATACTGTCCATCGAAGGTATTTAAACTATCGCGAATATTTTTTTCGAGTGGCTCGACCAAAACTTAAACAAAGGCATTTATTATTCTTTATTAGGCATTTATTTGACGACCGATTGGTGTAGTGGTAAGTAGCTTTGCCTCATACGCTGAAGGTCCCAGGTTCGAGTCCTGGCCGGGGCATGCATTTGTGTGATGAACACAGATGTTTGTTCTCGGGTCATGGTTGTTTGTATTTATATATGTATGTTTATTCTGGGATCCCCCCCAGTTCGCTGTATGGTCATCCATAACACAAGCTCTGCTTATTTTGGGGCCATACAGTTGGTGTGTTGGTCTGGGGATTTATTATTATTATTATTATTATTCTGTGAGTTTGCACATTAATTCTGGAAAAATTGTAATAATAACTCAGATTGTATTATTGTACAGGTTATTGTAAAAAAATCAAACGACGAAAAATCAATGAAATTGGTCCTAGTACCTTTGCTTGCATATTGCAGCTCTTCTTGGACTGATTGAATTGTTTTTAACGACCCCTAACCCTCTTATGGATGATGTTCTTTATTTATAAATTTCGTGTCTTTAACATTAATTTAGGATGTTGTCAAAGCTCACTTTGTGATATAAGCCCTCAAAATGGGTTCCAACGCATCCATTCTGCGTTACTCATATTACATAAAAATAAATGATTGCGTTTTCTTCTAGATAGAAACAAGCAAGAAGATATTGGCGGTTCTTTGACTGGACAGGTATGGTTTGTTCTAATTAAAAAAAATTAAAATATGTTATAAGTCTAAAAGAATAATAGAAATGAAACTTCTGCCTTATTTTCACAATTACAATAAATAGCGATACCAAAAAGAATAAATTAATGCTAATCAAGTGCCCCAAAAGTTATCAAAACTAAAATTAAAAAACGTTTATTGTCCGTTTTGTTTGACAGATCTTACATATTCCTTATTCTTGTGTCTTGATCCAATCCTTAACTATAAGAATAATAAATCCCCAGCGAAACACATAATCTGTATGGCCGTATAAAGTAAGAGAGCTTGTGTTATGGATGACCATACAGCGAACTGGGGGGGGGGGACCAGAATAAGCATCCATATAAAAAAATCAACGACCATGACCCGAACACAAACATCTGCGTTCATCACACAAATGAATGCCCCGGCTTGTACTCGAACCTGGGACCTGCGACGTATGAGGCAGGGCTACTAGTCACTACGCCAACTCGGTCGTCAAATTATTATAAAACACTACACTATTTGCGCTGTAGCATGGTGCGGGTGACAGTTTCAGTAACGTTTCGTGTCACTCTTGAAAGTTGCCGCGATTTACAAATTATGACTTAGTATTTAAGCTGAACCACATTCGTAATATATTAAATCATCAATAACTTAAGTAAATTAAATTAAACCCAACTAGAATTTTCTAGTCTACAAGTAAAATCTAATTGAAAGAAAAACTAAGGTGCATATAACGTAACGCTATAGACGTATTTGAAGTGATGGAATAGTAGTTCAATTTCTATTGTTAAAAAGTCTATAATTGCATTAATGAAACAACAGTGAAAATACAGTAAAAAAACCATAAACCCGATTTTCATTATTTTATGTTATACAAAAATATTTAGCCATAAAATATGTATATTGACACGTAGTAATACTGCACAACTGAATAACACACTAATTTTCATAACAATATTAAAGTGAACTTGATTTATGCTGCGGATATCGTTAGCGATAAAAATGATTTGCATAACGTCACATCTCATCATCAGTCATGTGGTACTGACAGATGTCAACGTCATACAGGCAACTGTCACCCGCACCATGCTACAGCGCAAATAGTATAAGTTAATCTTATAAAACCTTTTCAGATCGGAACCGCTCTATACGTAGCGCCCGAACTACTGCAAACTACTACAAAAATAATTTACAATCAAAAAGTGGACATTTACTCGCTCGGGATCATCCTGTTTGAAATGTTTCACCCCATAGCCACTGGCATGGAGCGGATGATGGTCCTAACAGCTTTGCGGACGAAGGAAGTTAGGATGCCGCAGGAGTTTGAAATAGAGGATAATGCTAAGCAGATTCATGTCATAAGGTAATTACGTTAGATTGAGTTAATTAATTGTGGCAGTATATGGCATCCAATGCCTTTTGAATTCTTGATCAGACCGTCGGTTCATGTTGTGGAATTGAAATGGTTCGGACAAATGTATAAAATCCAATAAAACCCCTTTAACCCGTCGTTTGGATACTGGGGGGGAGGGAGACTTGCCGATCTAACAGTTGTAGGTAATAATAATTTTGTATAGACACAAAGAGATGTTGTATAATTTTTTTAAAGTTTAAAGTGCGTGAAGTTTCTTGCCAGTTCTTTTTCACGAATATTTTTCCGAACTGGTGGTAGAGTCCTGCTTTATTTGACTAATAAGAACAAGTAATTGTCAATGTTGAGAAATAAATATTTGAATTGTAATTTTACCCACCAGATGGCTTCTAAACCACGACGCCAGTCTCCGGCCGACGTGCGCCGAGTTGCTCTGCAGCGAGCACGTGCCGCGGCGCGTGGGGGAGGGCGCCTTGTGCGCGTTGTTGGCGCACACTCTGTCGGACGCCGCCAGGACCAGCTACAAGCGACTTGTGAGCATCTTACTGTTCACACGCGATTCTCGCTCCGATCGCCGCCCAGTGCGGACGTGCAAGACCCCGTTCTCCGTCGTTTGGTCCCTTCCCGATACTCCGTGGCGCTCAGTCTACTGACGTCACGGTTTAGCGTGTTGGTTCCGTGCTACGGTTTTCAAGGTTCTTTCTACTCCCTCTGAGTGCTATCGAAGTGCGTATTTTTCTTTGCGACTAAGCCCTTTAGTCTTCAAAGTGCTGTGCTAAGTTGTGTTGTGCTTGTGCTGAGTGCAGTGTTGTGCCCGGCGTAAGTAGTCTGGTTTCAGTGCAAAGGATACTTAACGGTGACAACGAATTTGTACTGAACCAGTCCTTTTTATTTTTATTTATTTCTCTTCTCTATTTTATTTATTTTTCTCCTATTTTCATATTTATTTTTATCATATTTGTGTGTTTTCGTGTGTATTTGTCCTTTCTGTCGGTAAAGGTTGACCCTAACGCGGTCAACTCTTTACCTGCGTACCCTTTTTTAGGATTCTAGGTAGCGGCCTTCGGCGTACTACGGTTAGTTTTAAGTTATTCTCCCCAGCCCCCCTACCGCTGGTAGGGAGGTTTGCCGCTAGGGTTCGCTAGGTTTTTATTTAGGAATCCTAGGCATTTGTTATATATTATAGGCATACATTATATATTTATATATTACATTTTATAATTCCAAGTCCTCCAATGGACCTTGTTAATATTCTTAAGTCGTTCGCCCAGGCGCTCGCTGCGTCCGGCGTAAGCATACCCGCTGACGCACTAACGCAGGCCTTACAGGCATCTATCGCGTCCCCGGCCCCTCAGGCCTCAACCCCGGCCCCTCAGGCCTCCAACGTCGAGACCCCTCAGGTCTTAAGCTCTCCCGCGTCTCCCGCCTCGTCCGACATGGACTGCGAATCGGTCGCATCCTCTCACGCGTCGCGTCGTAAGCGTACCGCTCCCGGGAGCGACTCCGAACCCGCGTCTGATACGTCGTCAGATGCCGTCACCTTAACCGGCTCTCCTGAGCCCGCGTTTCAACTCGTCGCCAAGCGCTCCAAGAAGCGCTCTAAGAAAGCTTCGGTATCTTCAATACCCGAGCCCTCCCCGATGTCTTCAACACCAGCCCCCGCGCCGTTAAAATCGCTCGTAGTAACCGCGTCTCCGTCGGTCACATCGAAGCCAGCGACGCGCTGCGCTCCCGTCCCGCCGAAGCCTCAGCTCCCTCCGCCCGTCTTCCTGCGTGAAAAAGCGCGCTGGACCGCGGTTTCAAACTTGTGCAAAGTGCACAAAATTAATTATTTAAAAGCCGCCAACGCTGGCGATACAATCAAGATTCAAATAGCGACCGTCGACGACTTCCGCTCGTTTACCAGGTTACTCGGATTAAACCAAATCGCGTATCACACCTACGCCCTCCCTGAGGAGCGTAAGATCCGCGCAGTACTACGGGGCGTCCCGTTCGAACTCAGCAACGAAGACATCCTCGATGACCTTAAGTCTCAGGGTTTCCCGGTCACAGCAGTGCACAAGATGCACTCCAACCGCGGTAGGCGTTTTCCCTTAGCGTTGGTAATCCTGTCGAATACTCCCAACTCGAGGGAGATCTTTAGAGAGGCTCGCACAATTTGCGGACTCTCAAATATCTCCGTCGAGCGTCCCAACCCCCGTGGTCACCCTGGGCAGTGCCACCGCTGCCAGCTCTATGGCCACGCAGCGGCTAACTGTTCAGCTCCCCCCAGGTGCGTAAAGTGCCTGGATCCTCACTTCACTAAGGAGTGCACTCGCACTCCCGAATCCACTTCCCCCCCTGCCTGTGTGCTGTGCGGCCAGTCCGGCCACACAGCTAACTACAGGGGTTGCCCGCGCGCTCCGCGCTCCACCACCAAGAGGGTCGCGCCTAAACCGGCGCCGCCGCTCACTCCTGCCAACTTCCCGCCGCTGCGCAACCGGGGTCCCCCGGAAGCAAAGCCCGTTCAGCCGACACCTACTCCGGCTCTGTCTTGGAGGCAGCGTCCGGCCGTTCCGCCTGCACCTTCCCGACCTATCCCAGCTCCCGTAGCTCCCGTAGGGTCGCGTCCTTCTCCGTCTTCCGCACCTCAGTCGTCGTTGGCTGAGGACATGAAGACCGTATTCGACGTTATTCAAAACGTCGATATTAACGAAATTTCCGTGCTCGCACGCAAACTGCGAGCCGCCCGCTCTCCTCAAGAGCGTTTATTTGCTTTAGCCGAGCATCACTCGCTCCTAAGTTCGTTGTAAATTCTTTTATAATTTATAAATTCGTAAATAATAATTTATAATGTCTAGACCCGCGAATCCCGCGTCCAGTCGTATTAAACCCAAGGGCTTATCCCTAGTATCTTTTAACGCTCGTAGCCTTAATACCAACCTTCCCGAGATTAAACTGTTCCTTCAGAACAAAGAACCTGACTTATTCCTTCTCCAGGAGACATGGCTTACTCCAAACCGCTCCAGGGGATTCGCTATACCTAAGTACGCGTTTATTCGTAACGATAGGCCCAACTCTGACGGTTTCGGCGGCACCGCTATATATTACAAAAGAGGCTTCCACTGCTGTCCTCTCCCTACCCCTCCTCTCCTCAACATGGAAGCCACTGTGTGTAGATTGGCTATGACTGGTCATCCGACCATCATCATAGCTTCAATCTACATACCTAGTGGTACCAGACCAATCCGCAGCGACTTTGAGGCCATTCTCGCCCTCGGCCATTCAGTCATTATGTTCGGAGACTTTAACTCCAAACATACTGACTGGACGTGCCTATCGACTAACACCAGCGGTATCGCTCTCCTCGACATCACTAACTCCCTTGACCTAGATGTCATATCCCCCGTCACTCCCACTCACTATCCCAACTACCCGTCCTACTCTCCTGACATCCTCGACTTTGCAATTATCAAGCGTATCAATCTTGACCTAAGGTCTATCGAACCGCTCGATGACCTAGGCTCTGACCATCGCCCCGTTTCCCTCGTGCTAGGACCGCCGAACGATAACGTCTCATCTCCTAAGACCTTTACCAATTGGAAAGGTTTTAAAAATACGTTAGTTTCAGCCTTAGAGGCTCCGAACTCTCCACTCGCGATCTCTCCCGAGCAATTAGATAGCCCGGATAAAATCGATTCATTAGTAAATTCTCTCACTGATGCTATCAACTCAGCCATCAGTGACAACGAAAAGGTTGCTAAGCAAGGCAAACCCACGCTTCCCTTAGCCGTTAGCAATCTTATTAAAGCTAAAAACGCGGCTCTCCGGAGAGCCAAGAAATATCCCACGCCCGCCTATAGAACAGCTGCGAATCAGCTTCAACGTAAAGTTAGGTCTTGCCTCGCGGAACTCCGAGACGCTCAGATGAACGATCTCATGGCGAATATCTCTCCGTCCCACCAAGCGTACTATAGCATGGCCCGAGCCTTACGCGTAGACACCGTCTCTCACGTTCCTCCTCTCACTCGTCCCGATGGCACTACTGCCTTCGAAGTCGAAGAGAAAGCCGAATGCTTCGCCGACAGCATTGCCGCACAATGCTCGCCCAGCACGCAACCCGCGAATCCCACTCACATCAAAGCGGTGGAGGACGAAGTCCTTCGCAGAGGCTCTCTCCCCATCACCGCCGACCCTGTCACAGTCTCTAATGACGAAATCTTGCTTCTCATTAGAAATCAAAAGTCCAAAAAGGCTCCGGGTGCGGATGGAATTTCCAACCACGCACTTAAGCACCTACCGCAACAGATGCTAACCTTGTTAGCTATCATTTTCAATGCCTGCTTCGACCATAGCTACTTTCCTAAAGCTTGGAAAGAAGCGACAGTCATAGGCATTCCCAAGCCGGGCAAACCTCTGAACGTCCCGGCTAATCACAGACCCATCAGCCTCCTCAAGGCAATGTCTAAACTTCTCGAGAGAGTCATACTTTCTCGAATGCGGAACCATCTGTTTCCAACGGATGGCGATCCTCTCATTATTCCCCATCAGTTCGGCTTTCGCGCTAAACACTCCTGCCCTCAGCAAGTCCACCGAATCGTCGAGTATATACTTGACGGTTTCTATCCGCGTCGTTATAAAACAGTAGCGGTTTTCTTTGACGTAGCCAAGGCTTTCGATAAAGTCTGGCACAGCGGTCTCGTTTATAAACTCTACAAGATAGGCTTACCGGATCGCCTAGTCAGGATAATAGCGTCGTTTCTCAAAGACCGTACGTTTCGATTTAAACACGAAGGCACGTTTTCTGCACCTCGTCCCATAAAGGCTGGAGTCCCTCAAGGCTCAGTCCTCGCCCCTCTGCTGTACACCGTGTACACCAACGACATTCCCATCCCGCCGAAAGGCGTCGAACTCGCCCTCTTCGCTGACGACACCGCACTCTATACCAAAGGCCACGGTGTTCGGCGCCTTGTAACCAGACTCCAAAAGGCCGTAAACGCCCTTGGTGCATGGTTTCAAGAATGGCGCATCGATGTGAACCCTGAAAAGAGTTCTGCGATGCGCTTCGACCACAAACGCCGTCGTCCCGATGGCGATCCCCACGTTCGAATGTTAGGCATTCCCATCCCCTGGAAGCGCAGTACTAAATACTTAGGCGTCACATTAGATCCGACGCTTTCTTTCAAGCCACACGTTGAAAGAGTTTCGAAACTCGCTCGTCACTATTTAGTCCGCCTAAATAGCATGTTAGGTAGAAAAAGTAAAATGTCCTTCAGAAACAAACGTACACTTTACAAGGTCTGCGTTAGACCCGTCATGACGTATGCCTCGCCAATCTTTGCCCACGCCAAACCCTCCCTCCTGCACAAACTGCAGGTAGTTCAAAACCTCTTTTGCCGCCGGGCCACAGGCGCACCGTGGTACGTGCGTAACGCGGACTTGCATAGAGATCTTGAACTGCCTACAGTACAACAATATCTCAAAACACTCTCTGAAGCGTTCTTCAAACGCTCCGAAACCCATCCCAATCCTCTAGTTCGTGATTCTGTCTCATATGCTACTCCTGTGTTAGACTCGAAGTTCAAAGTCGCTAGGCCTAGAAATGCGCAAGCGTACTCATCCACCAGACTGTCACGCGATCTCGAGGCCCTTCTGGCCGCAAATTCTAATTCTAACGTAAATTCTAATTCTAACGTAAATCCTAATACTAACGTAAATGCGAGTTAATTCAATTTTATTTTGCAATTTTTTTTTTAATTTTTGTTTTAATTATTGATTTTCATTTTGAGCACCTTCAGTGCTACGTATTCACCTTCAGTGCTTTGAGCACCTTCAGTGCTATGTAATCCCAGCGGGTGACCCCTTCTGGGCCCCGCTAGCGCGGCCTCTTTCTCCAATTGGCCGTCGCTCAGATGAAGGCTGAGTGGCAAAAATGCACGAGCCGACAGGGGGTTTTTAGTGGGTATGGTCCTGGTAGGCGTCGGGACGAGTCCCACATAACTTTGGAATCGCGCCAGAGTATGCGTCAGGGCATTTTTATCCTCCTGCCCTTCCCGCGGAGGGGAACAAAAAAAAAAAAAAAAATTACTGTTCACACAGATAGACTGTGAGCCGCGGCGCCAGTCTCCGGCTCGGTTCATGGCTTTTTATGCCATATCTTGTTACACAGAATTTCATTTTAAACCCTTACTAAATAACAACAGTTTACGCGAATGTTGAAGGCGTATGCTAGCAATATGCAAATTACCCAGACAATTGTACTAACCGTATAGACTACTTCACGGTAGTAAGAGCATGTGTTTGATTATCGTGCCATTAACAATCATAGTTTTTACACTATACAAGGGTATCTTATTATGTACACATAAAATATTCAGGGTTCCCTGTCCTGGCGGGGTCAGCCCGGGTGACTGCAGATCCCATGGAAATCTCGGGATTCAGCATTGCTGGAACAGAGGCAGTACCTTATTTAGTTTTGAATAAAAACTCTATGTTGTACAAACAAAATATACATACTTGTAACCTAGTAACTGTATAGCTTCACCAAACAACCGAACACACCCCAAAAATTAACAATACCTATAGATAATAACGATTGAATTGTACAAGAAATATTTTATTATTATTTTTATCAATAATTTGTTTACACGCCAAAAAATATCAAATAAAGATTTAACTAACATAAAACATTTTTAAAATGGTTATGCTCCACGGTATAATGCTCAAAGAACTAACCGCCTTCAGCTTCTACCCATCTAAATACACAAATATCTAACTCTATACAAATACCTAACTCTACACAAAAACCTAACTCTACACAAATTTCGTAACTCTACACAAATAGATAACTCTACACAAATATCTAACTCTACACAAATATCTAACTCTACACAAATATCTAACTGTACACAAATATCTAACTCTACATAAATATCTAACTCTACACAAATAGCTAACTCTACACAAATACCTAACTCTACACAAATATCTAACTCATGTCGCTGAACAATATTATACATGAAATAGTTACGTGTAATAAGCAAAGCGATTGATAACTATATATAGAATATCCTTATGATTAAATGACATATAATCTACAGATCGTTTTGTTTCTTTTACGCCTTTATTACTTGCTTATTTTCCAATTCCAGATAGCTGCCTGTTTAGACCAGAAAACTACGCCCGCAGAAGACTTCACCTACCACAATGGAATGAAAGCTAAACCCACCGAACTATTGGCTACTATCAAAGATAACGTCACTAAGGTAATACGGTAGATGACAGCATCCGAGTATGCAAGATATTGATATATATTATTGAAAACACTTCTTAGTTTCTCTTAAAAATGCTTGATAATAATATAGTAGTATAGAGCTCTAAAAATATGCGGCTTAGAAAAAACAGAAATACAGCAAAAAATAATTAAAAAATTTTAAAATACACATAAAAATTACAACTTTTTGATGACGAAGGTAAACGTTAAATATTTTTAGCTTTGAATAATATTGTGAATATTCCGTACATTCAAAGCCATCGTGACTCAGTCTTGACGTCACAATGCGGTACTATTTCCTCGTACACATCAATGTATCCTTTTTATTGAAGAACCTCCTTCCTTCGGACAAATTTGACTCGTTGTTTAATACAAAAAATGTTTCACCAGCATCCCAATTTAATTGTAGATCTGCATTTGTAAACATATTAAATCCCAACTGCTGTGGTTAGGGGTTGCACCTTGGGTTTAGCCTGGCGTGGAGTTAATAATTTTTTCACTTCTCTTTTTCACTCTTCGAATAGTTTACTCTACTGTTTCCAAACACTCGCTATTCGCGGGGTTATAAAATGTGGAAATAGGATACCTACTGTCGCATTCTCTGGCTCTATGTTTTAAATTGTAATGTACGATGTAATAAATTAAGATTCCAGTTTAGTCCGTAAATGCTATGGAGAGCGCACCTTTAGGAAATCAGTGTAGTAAATGACTGCCAAAACTTAAGCGTTGTTATTCGACTGTTAGCTAAATGTTACATTACTACAGGCAGCAATGTGCTTTTGAGATCAATATGTGGAGTGGCCAAATGCGAAACTAAAACCAAATGACGAAAAGAATGCCAAATTGTACTAAGCCCGGACCTATAATCAATAGGTTGTTCTAGTTACGTCCCGTGAAAAAAGTCTTGGCGTTAATTTCGGACTAAAGATCTTTATTCTCGCGTTTGAAACAAGGCGAGTGCATTGCGATTACGTTTGAAAAATATTGGTACAAATTGATTGGCATATAGCTCTCACAATATACAACATTTTTCACAGATATTCCGCACGCACGGCGGCGTGGAGTTCTCCCCGCCGCTGCTGACCCCGCGCGCCGCCGCCTGGGAGCAATGCCCCCACGCCGTGCGCGTGATGACGTCATCGGGCTCGGTGTGCCATCTGCCGCATGACCTGCGGCTGCCGTTTGCGAGGTCACAGCAACAGTGATGACATGTTATGATAAAATCTGAACTGAATAATAAGCAAACCCTTACTATTGCGTATTATTTTATTCGAGTTGCACAGTTTTGTTAACTTGTGTTATACATCACAATCTTTTAGCAGTTGAGGCGTCTGCGCTATTCTCAAATCGGAACAATATTGTCATTGTATTTTTGTCGTTGATTTTAGACTGAAACTTATTCTTTTGTTTGTAAATGATAAAATGAACTGGCCAATAATACTACATAGATTTCATTCATTTGTGTGATGGGTTGTTATATTTATACATAGGGTGATATTTTTTACCGTTCGGAAAACAGGATGTGCCTGAGGGTTCAGATCACAGTTCTGAGCTACCTTCCCAAAGAAACCATATAGCGAAAATGAAAAAAAAAATGATTCTTTGTACTCTACATATTAGTACTTGCCCGGTATGTATGTTTATTCTGGATCCGCCCCCCCTCCCAGTTCGCTGTATGGTCATCCATAACACAAGCCCTGCTTACTTTGGGGCTATACAGTTGGTGCCTTTGTCTGGGGATTTATTATAATTATAGAAGTATAAAACCCTTTACATTAGTAAATAGAATGCTTGAAAGAAATATTCACTTTCCAGGCACACAGCGTACACGGGCTTGCAGAACATGCGCCGCTACGTGGTGGACAGAGTGTACAGAGAGAAGCACGTGCAAGGCTTCCATCCTCGAGAGATCGTTGAGTGCGCCTTTGACATCGTCACGCCGAGGACTGGTGAGTTCTGGCGTGGATTTTGATAGCATCGGATTTATTTTTCCACTACCCTTGAGTTAATAAAAATAGAGAGAAAACATTGACATTTTAAATAAAACGGATGGTGCGGCGTGTCTAAGGGGCGCTGTTCACATACTTGGATCGGCAAAGTCGAATATGTGTAGATCGGGAAAAATATTCCGCCTTGCCAATGGCAACCGGGTTTGGGTGAGAGGCGCTAAGTGAGCTGGATCGCCTACGCGATTGGCACTAGCTGAATATGTGTGGTAGATGTTTCGGCCCGGCATTGCCGTGCAACAAAAACTGAGAACCTGTTACAAAAATTTCAATAACAGTGTCCCCATTTGATTTAATCGTGTGAATCATTTAAAGTACTGCAGAATTCTGCTTGAAACTGCTTTTTACTTTATGTCGCTTCGTTTAAAATCATTAAGCAGCTTCATTGTCCCATTCATTTTGCGTATTCATACCAGTTTGGTGAGATCAGTTTTGAACGCAGACACGAATCCCATTTTTTTACATGTCAATAAAAAGGTACAATCTAGAGCGTTGGTGCGGGCACTGATTCGCATTCGATTCCCTGTAGTGTCCTCTTACTAGAGGACGCTACATTGACTCGCAGTGGACAGAACAAGGCGCAATGGATTCTGGCTCTTCCGAGCCGAAGCTTAGCGACGTCGTTTCCGTGCAAGCCAATATTGGAGAGGTAGATTTTTGTTTGAATGCGTTATACATCTCTGGAACTACAATAAAATCTGCATTTGATAGCAAAAGAAAAAGTTATACTAAATCAATGGATAGTACACAGTAAAGGCTTTTATATATTTCCTTAGCTGGAAATGTAAACGGGTAAAGCTGTGTCCATTGTTCAAATGTAAAGAGGAACTGCCGTATGTGTCATTCTTGAAGGAATCAGGTGACGCCGAACGCGGGCAGCGGGAGGGGGTGTTGCGATGCCAGCGCCACTCGGAAACGACTTAAATTTTGATGGATTTTTAAAAAGCTCAGGTGTATCCCACTTTTTTTTACAAAGACGGCTTTATAAATGATTTCGAGTGGAAAAATATGTCCTCTTCATCGAATTTAAATTTGATAGCCTTTGACTTGAAATATTGCAACGAATTTGTGGTATTCAAAAACAATTCTAGACGAGATTTCAACAAACGGGTTCCAAATGCCCGCCGCCGAATCGTGCGCGGTTCTGACGCCGGCGCCCCTAGCTAAGAGAGCCTTGAACTATATAGTTTGACATGTAAGCTTATATTGAGAAAGATTGCTACATTGCATAGGCTATCTCTTCTTTGTATGTTCTCTATGATTAGGTTGAAGATACAAAGAAAGTTCCATAAAATATGATACTGTTATAAACAAAACCGTGGTTCGAGAAGGCGGAGCTTGTGACGTCACGCAGCACGCCACCCGAGCGAAGCGGACTAGCGCAGCGCTGCCGGCGGACACCTCGTTGGCACCATCGAACGTGCTCAGTAGATATTCTTCGTTCACATGATTTTTAATATGCGGCTTACTCACGGTACACGGTTGGATAGGTCCGACTAGTTTTGAAGATGGACTCCAGACGAGTCCTAAACTAGTCGGACCCTATCTGACCGTGTACCGTGAGAAGGCTACGTTACTAAATACCTAATTAAAATGTCTCACGTAAGTTATGAAATTTAATTAAGTTTTGTATGTGTCCAAAAGGTAATTAGAAGTAAATTATTTAATTAATGAAATAATTGTTTTGTTGTATAAAATTTGTATCGAACGATTACAATACTAAATTGAAAATAATGTTCTTTTTTAAATTAAAATAATCTGATTGTACCCTCTTAGATACATGCTCGTTGTTTTAAGTTAATCAGCTTCTTTCCCGTTGCTTCTAAAGTTTCCGAGGTCTTTCTCATACCATTTTTTTAGGTTTATAATCATTTTAGTTTGGTGAATTATATCGCAATCGCCTCAGTTCCTTGTGTAATTATTTAAATAGATAATATACTTAAATTAGCGTGGATTATACTGATTTTGCGCAACGTTCATTGATAGCGATTCTGTCGTTTCTTTTTCTTTCCTCGCTTTGCTCTCTATTGTTCATTTATAAATGAAATTCTCACGGATGAAATATATTACCTAAAATGTGCCTTTAGGAAATTAATTGTTAGTTAAACAAGCTTATCGCGAAACCATATCTTTTCGATATAGGAGTTAGGTAAACAATAATTGAAATAAAAGCTATTTAATATTTTTAGAATAACAATTTAGCCGTCTATTTCGAATTGGTAGTCACAATCTTCGGTAGTATAGTGGTAAGTATCCCCGCCTGTCACGCGGGAGACCGGGGTTCGATTCCCCGCCGGAGAGGTCTTTTTGCATTTTTTATGACATTCTCTTATGATCGATTTTCTCTATTTATATAATTTTTATCGCTCGTCACTCAACAACCGATAAAAGTGAACGATATTTTATTATATAAACATCAGTCTCATAAATAAAATAAGAATTAATACTTATAAATAGAATGCCTTGGGTTACTGAGTGCATTCTTTTAACAAAATAAGTGTTTATGTATATTTGGACTCTAATAAGTAAAATGCCATCATTGCTGTGATTACCGAAATAAATCATAGGTTAGCTGTAGTGTACAAGTCGAACGCAGAACGCTTGAACGGTACTCTCCGGAGAGCCGTAGAGTTTCCTTTGCATTGCTAATAAACCTATAGAACGCTGGGAACGGGTCGATCCACAAGCATGTGATTGTACAAGACAGTTGCTGTGATCGTATTCTTACTGTGGACCTACCTTTTGATGTAGTAACAATATTGACAAAAGACTGCCGAAAGGCTTTGTCTGTCGGCATTTTTTCCTCTCGATGGTTTTAAGGTGTATTTTTGCTTTGACGATGAAGGTTATGAAGAAAAAGAACGATAATTTTTTAAACTTATTATGAAATGAAATATTGAGTTTCATTGTGAGCTGGTTACGTCCGCTAGGTTAGCCTCACACTTGTATTTAGAACATTTTCAGAATAACAAAAATCGGTTCTTGGCAGCGACAAATTTTTTATAACATTTACGTTCCTCGCCTTTTAGTAGTCACCTGTTTGCTTTAAATTACACAATGTTCGTCGTGTTTGTTTTGGGATTTTATAAATGATGTATTATCGATAACGACAAAATAACTCGTCAAAATCTAACATCACACTCGTACTAATTTCCAGATACCTACTGGCCCGACGCAGAGATCCTGCTGGCCGCGTCGCGCGCGATCCACAGCGTGTTCCCCCGGCTGGTCGTCCAGTTGAACCACACGGAGCTGCTGCGGACCTTGCTGCTCTGCTGCGGCGTGGCGACGGACAAACACAACGACATGTTCGTGGTGCTGCAGGATGTTACCAATGGTACGTTGGATTTTGAATGGATTTTTTTTATTTCGTTTACAGTTTTGTTTTTTCGTATGAACTAATTAGAGCGATTTTATCTCGTTATATGATTGAGAATGCATAATTGCCAGTTGTGACTATTCTTCTTAAATTAATTGTTATTCTAGATATTTGTAAATGTTAAATGAAAGGTATTATTAAAGTGGTTGACGGGTTTAAAAGCGCTATACTATTTCCATTTCTTTATTTTCTCGATGACAGCTCCTGTGTAACCTTGTGCGAGCGTTTTTTTACATTACGTATGCATTATTTTATAAAAATATGACGTTTACACACGTACAAGGTCATATAATACCAGAGTCGGAGAAACTGATAGGGATGGAGCTAGATAGCATTATATCAAATTAGAACTAACATCGAGAAAATAAAGAAATAGAAATAGTATAGCTGGATAAAAACTAGTAAAACCTTAGTAAACGTGGCCGTATCACCGAGCTCTGTCTTGCAGAGTTGAACCTAATTGATTGAGTACTTAATTATTATTGCGTATCAACTGATTTTTTTCATTAATTCATAATTTAGGAGCAAATAAATGCTTTCAACAAGAATTTAAGAAAGTTTATCAGACTCATGGAAGTGATAAATATTATTTCAAAAGAACTGAAAAATATAACAAGTAAAAAAAAAATATTAAGCTGGGGATTAGAATCCTGGTTGACTTTGAACATCGGATTGACAGTTCTATTGTGAAAAAATATTCAAAAAATTCAGCCATCCCGTCGTTTTTGAAGTCTTATTAATTTCCAATTTTCCCGGCAATTTTAAAGTATCGCGCTGCATGCAAGCTTTTCTCAAAATTGTACTTGGTCATGCCGTTCTTGACATAAGCAACACACTTTGATATGCATTTTGACTGGTATAGATAATCAAATATAATTATACTACAATATTATAATGCACTTCACGAACTATATGATATTTCAGAAAATAAAAAAGAATTAATATAAACAAGAAAAAGATAACTAAAATACAAATTTACTTTAGATCCATAATAATTAATAAAGAAATAAAAAAATAAAAATTGAATACTTGGGCGCAAAAGTTCCCAAAAGTGATGAGTAGTATAGTTTTCATCGTTTGGATTTATACAATTTTAATATTGAAAATTTGAAAAATGGTTATTGTGACTACATAATGTAAATTTTCAGACCGGCGCTAACAGGGAAGAGGTAGTTAGGGGATTGTGGTGGAAAGTAAAGTCAGTATTTTGCTACAATATTTATTGCACTGTTGTCTTTAATATAATAAACATCCACCGTTAATACTTATCAATAATACAAAAAAAATCTTACAACTTATACACAATTGGATTTTTGAAGGAGATCAAGAGAATTTAGTTTAGTTACACCCTATTCTCTCATAAGTGTTTATTTTAAAAATGTACATTTCGTTATTTATCCAAAACAAAACCCTAATAACTATTGATTTTATATAATAAAGAAAAAATGCTGATTAATATGTTCAGAAATACAGAAAAATATGTTCAGATTCCTATTGAAGACGCTATGACATTCTAGTCATCGCTACTTTCCATTGGCTGTGGTCCATACAAACGCATCCAGTTTTCGATAAAAAAAAGGAATCCAGTACATAGCATACAGTCATACATTAAAATGAAATTAAACTTAGAAATGGTCAATCCTTGGAATCTTTGTCTCAAATTCATCTTTATACTTTAGAGAGAAAATGATAGCTATTAGCAAAGTTATTTTTTGAGACGAATGCTAAACTTAAACACATAAATTACTAGAGTGGTTCATCGTCGCGTTGAAGAATTGTTTGAATGTATTTTCGCTTTTAACTTTCTTTCGTTTGTTTGCTTAATGATTCCACTGAAAAAGAAAATGTTTAAATTTAATAACTTAATTATAAAGTCTTCAATAAATACATTTATAGAAAATACTAGCTTAACTCGACCTTAGTTTGTTTTTGAATTTATTCTGATAATAATAATAATTTGGCAAAAGACTACTAACACAACTTTGTTATGAGCGAATATTTTAGTTATTCATAAATATTCATTTCTGCATTAACTAATAATTGTTAGTTTTACAATTTTTGGCTTTGAACCTACTTTTATTTAATGTATTTACCTGCATCAGGATGCTCCTTTCTCCCAATATTGTTGTACAGTAAATTGTTATATATATATACATATAAATAAAAATATAAAATGTTATGCAATAGATAAAGGCGACGTAATAGTTTCTCTCTTAGCAGCAGCTGGCTTTGTTAATGTTGTATTCGATAAAGCTCGAAAAATATAACAACTACACGTATCAATTGAAAATCTTAAGGTCCTTTAAGGTTTTATGAACATACCTAGTAGATGTTAAACCTTTTTGAATGGCTAAAGAGATGTACAAGTTTGTAACGAATACTTGCAGAATAAGCTCCGTACATTTTTATTTTAGAAAAGCGGTTCAAAGTTATCGACACTTGGTGAACATTTTTCAATTCTTAACATTGCTGAGCAGTCTTTTTAAGCTTTTAGCAGTAAGTTTAGTTGTTGTTTATCATTTTTATTAATTAATTTGCCGTTTAACTAGATACATAGTGTGATTGTCGTGAAACAATAATAATGTTCAATCATCTGTGGATGTCATTGGGATGTATGTAATCATATCTAATTTATACTGTTAAAAAAGTTATGTACATTACTGTTTGTGATCTCCTTATGTTGAATAAAATAAAATACATAAAAAACGGACCCGAGGAGCTCTAATCTCCAAGAAAATCGATAACAAAGCCAAAAAGTAAGATTTTTTCAAAATGTCTTTAAAATTCAATATCTCCGTCACGGTTAAATTTCACACACCATATTACAGGGTCAAATCCAACAAAAATGACCTGAATAATAACGTCCTTTAATGTTCAGTATAACTTTTCCTGTGACCCTGTATTGTTCTATATTCATTGTACACTTACATTGAATAATAATAAGCTCGTTTTGTCTTCGAAGGTCTGCCAAGCTCGGCTCGTCACTGCGTTTTTTCTGAAGGAACGCAATCACTTCGCTCAGAAGATCCGCATTTGGTATCTAAAGCAGAAATTAAGATTTAAGTATAAAGGGGACGTGAAACTGGGGTGTGAGTTTATATCTGCGACCATGCTTCGTTATTGGTGTTGAGGACGGCTTCTTAATTCGAATTTCAATATGTATTGAAGCCCTTATATAGGTACTCGTATTTGCCCCTGGCTAGCCACACACCCATTGGAATAGTACTGGCAAGCAATGTATGGTACGTCCCGTCTGTACCCCTGACAAAGTGGTCAAATTTGACTTATTTTAAAGGGACCACCAAAAATACACTTTCGCATTAATTTAACATTAAATTGTTAGGAACAAACGCTTTAGACAAGGCACGACCTAAGAGAGTTGCAAATGCAAGCGACACAATGTACCAATACCAATCCGCCGCGCGGGTAGCCAACGTCAACTATAGACCGGCATAAATAATATTTACAAAGGTAACGGTAGAATCCGTATTCAGCGCTTTTGCGCGCTTGATTTAGTAGTATTTATTTATATATGTATATTTTATTATTATTTGCGAAATTCTGTACAAAAAAAATTAAAAAATATACGTAAATATAACTGAGTTCAGATATAATTTTAAGAAAAACTGAACGCTTCATCTTCTTCATTTCTGTTACGTTTAGGTAATTTTTGAGATTGAGAAAACGCTATTTCATTTATTAGAATTGTTTAAAAATAGTAAATCCATAATAACCTGGTCTTATTGAAAGTATATTATAATATTATAATTAATTAACCGTCATCGGATTGTATCTCTTCACATAAAGTCTACAATTAGTTAATATTCTAGTACCCATGTTTTATAATAGGCACTGAATACTATGAAAAGAGTTAAATTGAATTAAAACTCTGTTAACCTATGTACGATTGGTTTAAATGCTGGATTTCGCCTATTTAAAAGTAAAATATCGATTTTTAAAAATGTTCTCACATTGTTTTCGAATCCCATAGCCTCGGCAAGTTCTGCCATAGCTTTGCTGAACTCGATTCGCCGCTCGCGCTCGTATTGCGCGTTACGCGCCTTTCGTTCGTCCTGCAAAGCCAAGTTCATTTCAAACTATAAACCTCTTTCATTTTTTCTTAAGTTTTCACGATACATACTTTAAATAAACCACTTTTTACCGGATATTAAATAAAAAATAAATAAACTAAAATATACGCGATAATATCCGGTAAAAAGTGGTTTATTTAAACCTCTTTCATATTCTTTCGAACAATCGGGTTAGATTTTAGGTTAAGATTTTAAGCCACGTCCTTAATTTATTTCTATTATTGAAGTCACAAAAAGTATCCTCACAAATCCATTTCAGGATGCAATTTCGAAATATTTTCCTTATAAGTACAATACACAAGTATTGAAAACTTGAAAATTATATTTAAATATAGTAACTTAATAAACTCTTGGTGTTCTTTTTGACAAAAAATGTGTAAGTTAATATATTGAGCAAACCTTTGACAAAGGTACACGGTTTTGACCAGTAGGGCGACCACGCTTTCTGCATTTTGTGTTAGATTCCTGGGCCTTTGAGAAAACCTGAGCACAAAGAAATTGTTTAAATAACTAATTGTATATAGATTTACTATAACTCATACTGGTTAACAATTTTATTCAAAAATTCGAAATCACATTCGAAACCATGAAAATCTTTGTAAAAAATGTTCTTAACACAAGCTTACTCCAAAGAGAAAAGCCTGTTTTAAAATAGGGACAGAGAGAATATCACAAAATATTGATTTATAATAAAATATGATTTTTATGAAAAGATGGATTTCCCTCAGAAAAGTTGGTCCTAACATATAGTACAAGAGAGGCAGGCTGAAAAAAGGCGCCGTTTCTAAAATACCATATTAAGCCTATTCAATGCTAAAACAATCAAAGAAATTTAAAAATAAATAAATATCAACGACAAACCAGGCTGAGTGGTGAAGTTCTTTGCCTTTCATTTTCCTCTTGACGTTTACTATAAAAAATAAAAACAACTTTTACCCGCGCCACCTATCATAAAATTTATTAACAACTTTTTTGAGCCACCAAGAAACGTTAAAATGGAATTATTTAAAAAAATGCAATAACTAAACGTTGGATTCGTTTATTTTTGTACGTTCTGGATTAATTCAAATTTATTTTACAGTTTATATGATATTTAAACTTGAAGTCCCAGTTTTCAAGGATACGAACGTTTAAATATAAGATCAATGAAATTACCTTATTTTTCATATTTATTTCAAAATATAACACACACACACACACACACACACACTTTAAAACACGAAAATCGACTTAAAGTTGCAAAAGCTACGGTTTGCTTCCCACTGTACTAGAATACGGTAATGAAATAAGCGAAGTGCATTATTCAATATTTCGAATACAACTAATTTACAAATACCAAAGAACGTTACTAGAAACCTTATTTCCCCCCACCACTTTAAAGGATTAACAAAAGGGATGTAAAAATATGTTCAGGTAAGGGATTAGTCTAAAGGGTAACTAAATTGGTTCTTAAGTTCGCGGGAGCTAAAACAATGCAGGATATCCTATTGTTATATCCAATAGGTTACTCATTTAAATCTATTTATTACTATAATTTGCTTTTTACGGATTTGTGTTTATTATGTTTCTGGGAAAAATAATTTAGCGAACCTATTGTGTCTTTAGTACACGGTAAGATCTAATAACGCTCCATTTGGATTTTGAAATTACGTTTTGTCAGTAAGAATAATTTATTTTACTAGAGGTAGATTTGACAAATGCTAGGGTAAGACCTAGGAAGGTTTTACCTAGAATAAGTTTACCTGAAGGCACGAATCTCTGACTTGTATCTATTTATCTAATTACCTTAGCACTTGCCGGTATACTGATATACACGGGCCTAGGCCAAGTGCGTTTCAGAACCAATTTTCATCAATGAAGCCCGGCTGGATATTGAGATCTGTGAGCTTCCCTTTTTTTTCAATGGGCAGTTTATTTATGGCTTTATGAGCTTTTTAATTTTCACCTTAAACTTAAACTACTCCCACATACGATGTGTCTAAAGGCACCCGAATGGGCCCGGACCTCTGAAATTCAAAGTATCTTAGGATGACTAAAAATGCTAAGAATTTAAAACTTAATAAAATATCGGGAACATCGAGCATGTATTAGTTGTATAATGTGTTTTTATAGGAAATCAAAACTGTGCATCTTACATATTTAAGCTAGTATTTAGAAAAAATGCACAATGATTATCAAATGAAATGCCACTAGCTTGGCCTAGGTGTTAATTATCACATACGTTTTGATGCGTCTTGATTAATTCTGCACTTATAGATGAATCGAAAACCTTAGACTACGTTTACCTACTGTGCAAACCAACTTGTTTCATTTCTGCTGGACTTGTTTGTTACGCCGCCGTGTTTAAAGTTTTATATTTAAAGTTTTTTTAATGTCTGTTTTCTTATTTATTTTGAATAAAATGAAAAAGTATATTTATGTGAATATTTACGGACTGATGAATTTAGACCATAAAAACATGCATCCGTCATCGAAAAATATCAACGAATTTTTGAGCGCCTAAGTAGTCGTTGTAGCTAAACCCACTCAGCGAGAGAACTTCGATTAGCTGCAACCATATACAGTGCAACCTTAATATAACGTTCCTCGATTTAACAAATGTTTCGTAATCCCCTTGAATAGTCCATAAAATGTCCAATGTAAAATATACCTTTACATTGCGAACAACCACTTTATAACGAATTTTTGCCTATCAAGAAAAAGTATAAATACCTCTAATTAAAGAATTTTGTCAACCCGAAACCTTTATACAAAGTTCCTACCAGTGTACGACTCTTAATCTCATAGTATGTGATTCATGTCGCGACAGGTTCCGGCACGCTTCTGTTCGTAAAACAACCATTGTTGTTTGATGGAAAGTAATGTAAGCACTGCTGCTCGTCACTAATGTGTTGAGGTGAATAAAACTATTTTTGTACCTCTTTATAACGAATTTTAGACCAACCTAACTTCAACGTAACAAACCTCAGTTCAACGAATGACTTGTTACCTTCCGATTTGTTAATCGAGGTTGCACTGTAATTAAAAATCTTAGCGTATACTAGACTTGTATGTTTTTTGCTTAATTGCTTTGATTTCTTGTGGGGTAGTGTCTAATGTGGCTTTAGTGGGTAGTGACGTTTCTCCTAGAAAAACGAGCTTCGACGTCTTCGCCTAATACGTGTAGAAATTGCTTGAGGTTTTCTTCTTAATCACTTGAATTATTTACTGATTATATTCTTTATCTTCTCTTGTTCCGTTTTTTCTTGGTTCATATTTGCGGCGAACGTTTAAAGACTGAGCACGTTTAATAAAAAAAACCACACCTGTAGCGTAAATTCTCATAAAGTAGATATTATTATGTTTTAGAAGTTTTTCAATAATGTTTTCTTTTGCTATCTTTGAGATGTATTATATAAAAACAAAACACGGTGTTTTAGTAAAAATAAGCTATGTCCTGTTTTTACCTAAAATCTTTCCAGCGTACATTTCAAATTGAGTGATTACTTGCACATTTGGGCTTATATGTTTACGGTTACTTGTTTATGTAGTGACGGCAAGGATCTTGAGTGCGAAGTATGGAGTGGCCAGGGGCCGAATGGAAATGTGCCTGTTTTATAGGTCTACAGAAATGTCCGCGATGACGTATGTCAATCTTTTGAGGATAGCTTACCCATTTTAACGTCTCTTTGATTCTCAAATATAATGTGGTAATTGCAAAGCTATTGAGACGGATTGATTAATAGTTATTAAATTAAAAACGTTTCTTGCCTCATGCCCTTTACACTAAATAGTTCATACCTTAGGATTATCGCAAAATTAAAGCTATCACGCGACGAAATAAATTCACCCTCTGTTGCTACCTAAGCGAAGAAATAACGATACGTGGTGGCTTATTTTTAAATTATGATTTATAGCCATTTTCAGCAAATATGTTATTTGTTTTTCATCGTAACTTTCCATCAGGCGAGATGGAAGGCAAACGCACATCCAATTCCTACTTTACAAAAACGACTCTTACACCTAGGCATTTCGTCGTAAATTCAAATACAATACAATGTTTTAGTCTTTAATACTGCATAGGTAAAATTATTACTGTGAGCAAAGTAATTTCTTAAAGGGATGCCAAAATGAACCACATTTATTAAGTCGATAGTTGGTAGTTCCCTCGATTTAATTAGTAGTCCCATCATTGTGTTGGAGAATTATTCCCGCATTTCACATCATCTTTGTAAGTGATGTATAGGGTGTGCAAAATTAAATATGAAACAAAAAAAAGTAAAATACAATGGTATTAAGGTGAAGAACAACAAAACAAACAAGGAATTATAAAAATGTTTATTAAATAAGAAATATAAACGTTTTGTCTAGTACATTCCATTTTCACAATTTTCCACGAAGTCCTAACCTGATTTCAAAACGATCTCTTCAGTTCTTATAATTTAATCCCTTCGTCCACACGCATATTATGAGAAGCACATTTATTGCGAACTTTACTGCCATGACATTTGTCACGTGTAGTTAACAATAAGTTTCAATCCTCTGCTCAATCGGCTCGCGTAGAATAGTAGCTGTTAACTTTCCTTTCCTCTTTTGCTTAATGATTCCACTGAAATATAAATTTATGAAATCAAAATAATGTAATTGATATCATTTGAATAAGGTTCTATTTAACGTTGAAGAGTATAGACAAAAAGTATCCTAAAGATAAATACACTTCTGTGCAATACTTGCTAAACCCGATCATACCATGTTTTCAATACTATGAAAAGTGTAAATTGAACTTGAAATCTGTATATTTGATGCGCACCTGTTAGAGTTAAACGTAAATTCGAACAATTTCTCACATTGTTTTCGAATCCCATAGCCTCGGCAAGTTCTGCCATAGCGTTGCTGTACTCGATTCGCCGCTCGCGCTCGTATTGCGCGTTACGCGCCTTTCGTTCGTCCTGCAAAGCCAAGTTCATTTCAAACTATAAACCTCTTTTATTTTCTCATAAGTAATATTCGATTTATAAAATAAATAGGATCAAATAATAATTTAAATCCACTTCGATAGTTTATTACTATTAGTGTTATAGATTTATAAGAATACTCAGGGACCCTGGGTAAACTGTAATGGTGATCACAAATGTGATTTATTTCAGGATTAATTTCCCCTATAAAATGCTCAAGTACCGTACGTGACTTGAACACAATATTTGAACATGGTAACTTGAACATTTTTTTTTAACGATAATGACTCAAGAATTGAAATTAGTTCATTGTATTATTTTTCATAATAAAATTGTAAGCTAATATATTGAGCAAACCTTTGACAAAGTTCCACGGTTTTGACCAGTAGGGCGACCACGCTTTCTGACTTTTGTTTTAGATTCCTGAGTCTCTGAGGAAACTTGTATAAAAAGAATTGTTTAAATAATATAGTTGATTCAGATTATTGTGACATTCCATCGAATGTTACAAACCATCGTCACAGTTGTGTTCAAAAATTCCATTCACCAAACTTTTCTTAAAATTTCAAGGTCAAACTTATTCGAGTCGTTAATTTTCTACCTGCTTCAATAATGCAATTTTATTTTTAACAACTAATAAGATATTACACGACTACCTAGTATATTTTATTTATTACACGAGTAAAAATTCAAAGAATTTACCTTACTTTTCATTTTTGTTTTCTTAAAAAACCTCACACACACACAAACACACACACACACTTTAAAACACCCAAGATTTTTTATGTACATTAAGAGACATACGCTATATAAGATTTGGAACTTAACTGCTATATAGGTACGAAAGAATATTGCAAGAAACCTGATTTCCCCCACCACTTAGATTATCAAAGGGATGTAAAAATATGTTCAGGTAAGGGATTAGTCTAAACGATAACTAAATTTGGTTCTTATGTTCGCGGGAACTAAAACAATGCAGGATATCCTATTGTTATATCCAATAGGTTCCTCATTTAAATCTATTTATTACTATAATTTGCTTTTTTAAGAATTTAAGTATATTATGTTTCTGGGAAAAGTAATTTGGCGAATCTATTGTTTCGGGTGAGATCTAGTAATGCTTCATTTGGATTTTGAAATATGCCTTAGAAAGAATTCCGAATTTTAGTTTAAGAAGTTTTGTTCAATGCTAATGTAAGATTTATGGCAAGTTTGATCACTTCGACACATACTAAAACAGCTTGGGAAGGCTAATAGATCAAGGTCGAGTTCGTGTGGTGCGCTCCCATAAGTCAGTTTGCAACTTATTGCAACGTTGGCAGTTACCGGGATCGGATTCGGAACCTTTTTATCCCTTTTAACATATTCTAATTAAAACTTATCACTTTAATTTTTTCCTTTTCCAGGCCGCATAACTAGTCTGCAACTACAAACACATCTCACCTCTCTCTGTGTTAGCAACCAAAATGTCCAGAACCTTCTAAAGTTAATGGAAGCCGATGTCCCCGTGTACGAAGTCAGAGAGATGGTGTTTCAGTACGTCAAGCAGGCGAAGAGCATGAAGGTGGTCAACAAAGCGATTTATGAGCTGGAGGCTGTTTATAGAAATGCTGTGGCTTTGGGGTGTGACGTAAGTATTTGTTTTAATTAATCAGTTATACTCCTTGACCTTTTAATTCTATCAGACTTGCAACAGATGGCCCCTGATTGGAACTTGTAATAATTTTCTTATTCTTATTTAGAAATGTAGAATATAAAGAAATTAGAATAGAAATAATGCGTCGAAATAAGAATAATGATAGATTTCCATCCTTATATTTGTATAAATATAGAATATTGAGGAATTAGATGATATCACACGATGATCTAGTTGCCTATTTCGTCCAAAACGGCTCAGTAATTTCACAGCATTTAATATTGCTTTATCCGATTTGAGTTTGATGAAAGTAGTTTTTAGTAGACGGGCAGAAGACATCTTTATTTATAAACAAATAAGTTATTATTTTACAAAACGTTTTAGTATTAAATGAAACAGTTATTTTATAAACATTCGCAGTTCCCGATTACCGTGGCGCCGTTCCTAGCATACAACGCGACCCAACACAACGGGGTATTCTGGCAGATGTCCGTCGCTAGAGACGAGCAAAAGTCCACGGCCAAACATCGCTCAGGGAACCTAATTGCTGCTGGCGGAAGGTAGTATGTTTTTTTTATCTTACTTTATCCAGGAAACAAACAGGCATAACTACTAATAAACTGTACAATTTGATATAAGAAAAATTGTTATACATTGTGTTCGGGCGACGTCTGTGCATACTTCAAGGGCTAATACATGTATTGTTATCGATAACAATCTATGACGAGTGGGACCAAAAATCAAACTCCTGCATGTGGCAGTAATTTTAAATTTTTCAATTTTTCAAACGAGCTGCAGCAAGGTGCAAGAGCTTTGTTTGACACCTTGACGTATTTGCATGAGTTGTAACACTTTCATATAAATAAATAAATGCCAAAACCTTTCTGGGTTTATATTGTTCCTCTTTTTTTAGTTTTTCGACATTTCAGACGATTTCCTACTTAAACTATATTATTGACATGTTTTTTACTAATCTAGTAAAAATTAAATAAGGTGACCTTATAAAAGAGATGCAAAATAGATCTTTATGCAAAGCATTACGAAAAAACGCATGCACTGTTATTACTTAGTTTAAAGTTACATAATAACTTAACATTGACGACCGAGTGGTGTAGCTTGCCTCAAGATCGCCGAAGATCTCAGGTTCGAATCCTGGCCGGGGAATTCATTTGTGTGGTTTTCACACTGCACCGGGTAATTTGTCGTAAGTTCGCGTGCGTCAGACCTTTATCCCGCGGCTTTTGCATACAAATAAAGATCGTACAGTCTAAATTAAAAACCTCTACACCGCACACTAGAGCAATGTACGACGCAGTGTGGAAACTGGCTCAGATAAAAACATCGCAGCTATATGTGTGTTTTTATCTCTCTCCTTCTAAATATTAGGATATTACAATATGCGCAAAATAACTTGACCGGTGTGAAGTTAGCTTCTCTGGGTTTATGCGCACGTACAAGCAATTACAAAATAGTTTCGTGCAACTTTTATTTTGGAATGTATTTCGAATTTTTCGGGCCCGCCGATGCAACGCCGGATGGTGCTTTGGCATGATTAATCCGAACAATAACAAAAATCTTTGAATTATAACAACAACGAAACTTGACAATGAAATCAACAACTAAACAATGCAATAACAATTTTCCAACCGTAAGTACAAGCAAGAGAGATAGCGACAAGAACAAGGAAGAAGCACTGATGAGTGATTGAATCAATCACTCATTCACTCAGTGTTGTCACATCTAATATTTCCCATGTCTGTAGTCTGGGTAGTGTTTATAAAACCTTTTGCTTTATTTTGACTCAATTTTCAACGAAATAAAACATTTCGTAGTGTTTTATTACAAAAAAGGGATTCCCAAAATGTTACCACAAACGCAAAGCAAAGAATTCACAGTTCAAAATATTTTTTAGCTAAATATTACGGGTAATTCTTACCCAACATTTCGGGTAATCCGATAAAGTAGCAACATTCTAGTAAATTCATTCCCTTCCCCCGCTCTTCATACCACCAATGAGATCTAAAATATGACTACTGCGACGGTTCCCACGCTTACTTCACTCCGGTCAAGTTTTGTACCTTGCTTTGAACCAAGTTCTAACAGTGCATGCGTTAATTCACCTTCTTGAAGAGCTACTTATTTATTTATATTATTATATTATAAAGTACAACTACTAATATATATTTTTTACGTAAAGATTTGTTTGTATGTCTTTTATTAGGTGACATATTTGATATGTTAATTATCTACTCTGCGTTAGATTAGTAAAAGAAACATGGTTATGTAGATAAGGCCTGTTTGGTGTGGAGGTGGGTACCCTCGCCTTCCATGCCAGAGGTCTCGGGTTCGAATCCTTGTAGAGGCAGATATTTTATTATATTTGCTTTCTAGTCATGGATGTGTATATATGTTTATTTAAGTTTATTTCTAATATATATATACATGAAAAAAAATACCTATGTGTGTTTATATATTTCTTAAGTTTATTTATCCGTTATCTAGTATCCATAACACAAGTTCTTAATGATACTTAATTTGGGCTAGATAATGTGGTGTGATTGTTAGAAATATTATTTATTAAGTATATTATTATTATTATTAAAATTTTTGAAACTGAAAAGGGTAGAATACGCCACCCTACATTTTGGCATTTATTATATTTAGCAACTTGTGGGCAATAGTTCTAAGTGTTCAACGAACATTTTCATTAAAATTAGGCTTTTATTTTCACAATTATTGCGATTTAAGTAAAACTTCAATAATACAAGGGCTTATTAGATATTTGGTAACGTTTATTTGGAAGTACCCACAATGTAAGTGGCTAGCTGGTGCCTGTCTTCTCAATGTCGAGGTCCCGGTGATTGCCCATGTACCATGTAATGGCATAAAGCCGACAGCTCCAACAGCGAAGGAAAACGTCGTGAGGTAACACGTAAGGTGTTAGTTCGAAATGTGTGTCAAGTTGCCAACCCGCAGTTCGCAAACCTGGTGGACTTTAAATTGCCTGAAACCACCCCTTTGTAGGATGAGGCGGATGTCCTGCAGTCGGATTTATATATTAGACATCCAACAGCTTAATTATACAATTTTGATTCAAAACTAATGTTACAATAATCTTAGCCAAAATAATGGATATCCTAGGTACACTTAATTCAAATCTATGAGACTATTGACACTACCTAGTCTGTAATTATATGAAACTTGTTTATTTGTAAAAACAAAAAAAATAATGTTACTTTTAATACAACGTTCTTTGATAGACTATGCTGTCCAAAAATAAAAACAGGCATATGTAAACGCAGTATTCTATCTATGACTGAAAAAATTTATAATAATTTACCAAATAATTATAAATGTTTGACTATTAAACAATTTAAATCCGCCTTGAGCCACTTAATCGATAAATGTTTTTATAGTATTGATGAATAATTGGAACTCTGTAAAGTGTGAAATATATAAACTATTAAGATTGCATGCTGCACGACAGTAAAATATGAGATCCTATTTTATATTAAGAACTTGACCTGTACCGTATTTTTTGCAATAAAGAATTTTGATTTTGAAAGTCGAACAAAATTTTTCCGTAACTTAATAAGAATTTAAATTTTTAGGGGAGTATGCTCTAGCAGTGAAAACAATACTTCAACAAGTAGCGGATACTTATATAAACCTAACATAAATATACGTGGGTGTATTACGTGACCGAATAAATAAACTAAATACATACCAAATAGATAAGAAAAAACATATCAAACATATATTTGTATCGTACAATGAAATAAAAATAAATTAAATGTATAAAAAGAAATTAAATGTATAAAAAGAAAATAAAATTATTATAAAATGTTTGTTGTTAGAATAAATTTAAAAAAACCAATAGGTTTATATGCTTGGTTCCTGTTCTTCAAGCCTCTGTAACACTTATAATTTGAAATGACGTTTAGATGATGCGACATGAAGGCGTATGGAAGACTTTATGCAGAGAGTTTCGAGGAGGACTTTGTGGGACAACCGTATTTATTAAAGATGATAATTTGATGCAGTCAAGGTTGGCATTTATATGCCAATATCATGTAGAAATGTAGTTCTTCACAGAATCAATATGATGATGCTTACATGGTTCTTCATAAATGTGACATTTTGAATTATTTCTGTAGGTTAAATGTTTTATGAACTGAAATTATGAAGGCTGCCGTGATGACGAGCGATGTCTGCTGCGCGTTCTATGTAACTCGATTTTGCCCGCGGCTATTCAAAGATTATTTCACGTTTCTGTAAAGAAGCCATTAGGCACTGCAGTACTTTACACTGTCAAATGGAGTCTTGGAAATAAACATAAGAATTATCTAGAGTGATAACGGAACGAAAAACATTGTTGAAAATTGAAATTAAAGTTGTAAGCCGTCAGTGCTGCCTGAACCTCACCTTTTCATTAGTTTTAGTCTTGTAAAATACAAAAGATAATGGATAACATAAAAAGATTTAAAAAATAAAAGGTTGCTTGAAAATAGTATGAGAATGTCTTAAGCGAATTACGGTAATTTTAATCTAAAATAAATAATTAAATATAATCTATACAGCAAATAAATTCGTTTGATTGTAAGCCACATAGAAATATTAGAAGACATGTCGAGCAATTGTAGATGTCTGAGTGAAAATGAATTCAATGATTCGTACTTAAACCAAACATGTCTGATTTTACTAACTAAGGTGACATCAATGACCTAATCTAGTTATGGCAATTTACGATTTTTGAATGGATTCACAGATCGATTTGCAAGATTATGAATGAATAATTTATTGACATAAACACACAACAAAAAAATAGAAATTTACAAAATAGATTTACAAAGAAGAGATATTATATACAAGTAATAGTTACAAATTTTCCATTTTTCCGCCGTGCCCGTCAAAAGGATATTATATCATTATGAAGTTCATATTGATATAATTTATATACCTTACATCTTAACTAAACTTACTTTCAACCTTTCATTTCTAAACCTGTATCACAGGTACGATGCTCTAGTCGAACAATTCTGGAAAGTCGCTCGGACAGAAAAAGATCATGACAACGAATTAAATGTCACTTCCGTCGGATTCTCTATGGCGTTGGAACGCATGGCGGCCATTGTTTTAAAGATGGAGAAGGAAGTTCTTCCGGTGCAACATATTGAGGTAAATATACAAAAAACCATATGCATATTTTTTGAAGTTATAATGAAAATCAGAATAAGAATTTAAGACAATATTTTGAACAAATTTGCATTTGAAACCCCTTGTTATATAAATTTTATGTCACTTCAGAAACTGGTAAAAAATTTTGTTTGTCGCGACAATTATACGTATTAATTTCATAAAACTTACGTGAGACATTTTAATTAGATATTTAATAACGCGGCTCACGGTACACGGACTCACAGTCGGATGGGTAAGCCGCGTTATAAATATCTAATTATTTTTCGATATAAATCGAAAATACATTATAATTATTCAATCAGTGGCACATGAGTTATTCACAATATGATATAACTCCGAACATTTTCAGGAGCACAAAAAAGAACATAGATTTCATTTTATGCAGAAAAATTGCTATTCACTTTTGACACGTAGTCAAAAGATAATTATAAAATGAAAAGGGTTATAAAGTGATCCTAAAACTTATTTGTTCTGAAATGAAAGTATAACTATTTCCATCTACAGTCTACTCTAATCTACCTGTGCATCTGGGGCCACGCGGGCTCCGGCCGCGACGGGCTGGCGGCCAACAAACGCGCGCAGCTCGCCAAGGACCTCTGGCACAGCGGGTTCGACGTGTGCCTGTGGACTCAGTCGCACGCGGACGTGCAGGACACGAGGCAGGAAGGCATCGTGCTGTGGGAGGACGACGCCACTGTCAGGATGGCGTTTTGGGGCAAGAATGGGTAGGTTTTTAGTTATGTAATGCTTGCGCACTTTGATTACGTAAATTATCGTTTCTCTTTCGGGATAAATGGTTTTCTTATTTTATACATACACCCATTCAGGTTTTGTAAATAACTTGCTAACATACAAACATAAGGGGGCGATTTGAGGTGGCTTCTGCACCGAATGTGTTTATGATATTGAATAAACTGGCTGTTCCGTCATTGCTGCTCGGAACACGACACGCATACTCGCTACTGACAGCGGTCTAACCGGCGGAAGGACTGCGGTGACGCCCCACACGAGATCTTACGACGACCACTCAAATGAAATAACAAAATTCGAACCTGGAATGTAATTTTTTTTAAATAGGAATACGATAATTATAATTTTATTTAATTACATAAAGAAATATAAATTATCAATTATTACTATAGTTATAGTTTATTTGTATGAGTTCCAAACAGATAAGCACTAATGTCATGACGGCTCTGTCGTGTGAGGTTGAAAAACGTACTCTATACATATGTCACTGAAAATATATTTTTTAATGTAGCCTCAAAGTTTTGTCGCCTAAGCAAGATAAACATTAAGATATATAATGTTGCAGAATAAGAGAAAACAAAGTGGCCTACGCTGATGTTTTAGATTTCATCAAACAGAAACTGCGGCCAGAATCAGTGAGGAGTTCCGACAGTAAGTACATACACGCATTGAAATAAGTCAGCGCGCAGGGAAGCGGGTCAAAGGTTTTTTAATCGCTTTAAATAATTAAATGTTGAGATCAAAAAATAATATTTTTATATAGAAACAAAGTCCATTGTAGATGACAACTTAGATCCGGGATCTGTCACCAAGAGTCGGTAGCAGTGGTTCATTCCAGGTAATGTAAGTAACGTTACTACACCGCGCTGTCATCGTGCGAAAATTATAAATTATATTCTCTAAAAAATTATAAATATCCAAATTGCTAAATGAATAAAAAATAATTCTCAAAATGCTTCATTCTTCGAGAAAAATCATATAAACCTAAAGATTACTTTACATAAGTACCAAATTTTGACAACCAGATATACAGGGTGAAAGTCCGAAACTATATCTATATCCGAACAATTATCTCTATCTCTTAGATAGAGGTATTATATCCTTCCGGAAATATCTCTTATTCTTTTGTTATCCAGGCTACACGTTTCTGGGATACACTACCGGTGGGGTTAAGGAAAGCTTCCAGTAAACTCTCTATTAAGCTCTCTTTTTTAAAGTCACTCAGGGAATCATGATAAATAATATGTGTGTATTTATGAATAATTTATAAGTTATAAAATAATGTCTGTTTACTTATCTATTTTATTGTGTATTTATAGATATATTTATTATAATGTTTTAGTATCGTTTATGAAGTTTATATATTATTATATTAAGTCAATCTTAAAGTATATAAGTATTATAAAGTTTTTTTTAAGTATGTACGCATTTGTATTTTTGTCAGCACCCTTGAAAACCTCTCCTTTGCTGCGGTAGACTGGTAGATAATGCCAAATGGCATTAAGTCCGCCGTTTGTACACTTATTTTATATTGTGCAATAAAGTTTTAAATAATTAAATATTTGTTCTATGCAAATTTGCAACTGAAATTATTTTATCTCTAAAATCGATGACGTGCGTCATTAGAATATAAATCTCTATCTTTTATAGTTTCAGACTTTCTCACACTGCGACATCTCGATGAATCACCCTGTATAACAAAAGCCACGAGTTTCTCTATATTTCCCCTGATTATCGGATTCACAAAACTGTGATTATTAATAGAAAACCTTTTTTTAATTTTCAGGTTCAAACAACAACAGATCAATAAGTTACACGGAAACAGAGAAGCCAAACCCAATTATTTCTGTCACTTTTATAACCGCGAGTGAAAGAATGACCAAGAACTCGAAAAGGCACATAGAGAACCAGGTGATTACCCAACACATGAAATAATGCTTTGATTTCTAAAGTTTAATTAGTATCATATGGGGGTTTAGTTCTTTTCGTGTTTTATGTATAATAGGACAATGGTGTGTCTGTGTATGAAATAAAAACAAAACAAAAATATTTTAAATAAAAGTTTTTGTTAAGAAAAATGAAATACGTCAGTGCAAATGTGCATTCCCTGGATAAGGACTGCTTATTTGTCTGTGGTTTTGTTCTTATTTTAAACTTTAAAGAAATGTTATTGTAAAGACTTTCTAGTATATTTTTTTGAAATTCAGTATAGGAATTCCAAGTTTAAAATCCGATACGGATTTGTTTAATGTAATTTCCCTTTTATTTAATAAAACATATATAGAGCTGACCTAAATATCTTAAAATAAAAGGAAACTATCTTTAACTTATGGTTAATATTGATCTAACGAAATCAAAATCACTTTCCATCTGTATCAGTGCCTTTGGTCGTACTTAATAGATGCGGTACCTACAATAAATATACAATATATTAAAATAAGAATGAAATGTGATTTGAATCTTTCTTGTGTTGTTATTGCATTCCTTTGATCGGATCTACTTCCGCCCTTTCTTTTCGGGGATGGACATTGGTTCTTTTAATATTCTTTTCTTTTTTCGTCTGACTAACACGGTACCCTTTGATAATAGTGTTTTGGCTAGTTAAGTTCGCTTCTTGACACCCTAAATAATCCCACGAAAGGATTGTTTTGTCACCTGACTCAAAGGGGTAATATCAGACTGTTTATGGTCTTACGTGTCGTGTTCCAGATCAACACTCAAATAAGTTCAACGCTAGCGAGCCTCGGGCTGTGCAGCCGAGCGCGCGTGAGCGTGCTGGCGCTGGCGTGCGCCGCGCCCGCCGTGCGCACGCTGGCGGCGCGCCTGTCCGCGCCGCTCCACGCCGCCGAGCTCAGCGCGGTGCAGGACAACTTGCAGAATATGTGAGTGTAGTGGTTTTAGAAAAGAAAACTAGTAGGCTTTGTCGGTGGTTTACTCGGGTAATGTTTGGCCTAGATTGATTTAAGTAATTAAATTTTGCGTTTTTATTTTAAAACGGCTTTGTCTTGTATTGTTTACCGCTAGCGTGAGATGCGCTCGCCGCACGCACTGCGCGCCCGACTTACTGAGTTCATATTTGTGACTGTATTGTAAGGCTGGAATCTATGAAGCGTATTTAGACTTAATAATAAGATAATAGTAATAACAAATTCCCAGACAAACGCACCAGCTGTATGATCTCAACCAAAGTCAGCAGAACTTGTGTTATGGATGACCATACAGCGAACTGGCGGTAACCCAAAATAAACATACATATACAGGGTATTTTTTCGATTGGTGCCAAATTTTTACAGGAGGCTTAGAATCGGTAATGTAATCGATTACAGCAATAAAATTTTGTTTATTTTTTTCAAATTTGACCGTTTTACTCCCCAAAACACAGTACTCACTGGTCACACTGCAAATGAATGGAAATTGAATATTAAAATAATAAGATAGTACATTACAAACGTAAAACTAACCAATCACACGCTTTCACTCCACCCCCTTCTCAAACCCTCCGCCGCCCGAGCTGCGCCCGCCGCCCGCGCGGCGCCGCGTTCCAGTGTCGATTTGACCGTGACCTTGCTATTTTTAGATAACTATTGATTGAGATAACTCTTACAATGGCGGCACAAAATAGTATTTTAGTACGTTTGCTTATTATGACGATCCTAAGCCAGTACAAAGAGTGGAGGAAAATTGTAATCCAACTTATTTACAATTTAACAGATGTTGGTAAACATGAGTAACGGGCGAGTTAGTCTCAATTAAGCTACCAATCTACCCTGGTTGAAATATACTAAAGTGTCGGTATCCTTATAAAACGTGGTATGTAGTGCCGTGCGTAAAGGTACGTCACGTACTTTTCAAATGTATGTCATTTACTAACTACGAGTGATTTTATATATTTGACATATTTTTTATAACATATTTTACACGTAGAATTTAATAAAAAATTTGGCTACCCTTTTATAAAAACACCCTTTATAAAAATCAACAACCATGACCCGAGAACAACCGCTCACCACACAAATGAATCTGGGACCGGCGTATGAGGCAGGGCCGGCAATAACTAGAGTCAATAGGCACCAACATCCTCGCCGGCATCATCACGTTCTATCAATACGTTGTACAAAAAGCGACATTGTGTTAAATAATAATAAAATAATAAATCCCCAGACAAATACACCAACTGCGTGGCCCCAAAGTGAGCAGAGCTTCTGTTATGGATGACCATACAGCGAACTGGGGGGGAACCCAGAATAAACATACATATATAAATACAAACAACCATGACCCGAGAACAAACATCTGTGTTCATCACACAAATGAATGCCCCGGCCGGGACTCGAACCTGGGACCTTCGGCGTATGAGGCAAGGCTACTTACCACTACACCACTCGGTCGTCTTTTTTATTTTCTTTTTCTTTTTTTTCTTTTTTTAATGAATAGAATAAAAATTTTGGAAACATGTGATGCCAATCTAGTCTAAATTTGTCAAATGCGTACCACTACGCAGTATCGAGCGCAGTCGCATTATATTCGAACATTTAGCTAAGATGAGTCCGAGCCGAGTCTAAGCACTCTTGATAATTTCAGTCTAACAATAAGTTTAGATTCAAAATACAATAGAAAATTTGGCCACAATAAATGCGTGTCCAAACTTAATGTCGAGGACAAGCAGTGCCTACAGCAACTCAAGACAGGTAGTGAAGCGACGTACGAAGCGATTCAAATTTCCAGACATAAGGAAGTTTGGTGACAGTATTTCACCACGCTGTTCCTGGCATTGCACGGTTGGATACACTAGTTTTTACGCACAAAGTTCGCATTCCATCTTTCGTTTTATACCTACATGTAGTTAATAACTGTTTGAAACTATCGCGGTTATTTCCACTATAATTTAATGAGTTTACCGGATTCTTACCATGGGATTTACGGATTTACGGGATATCACCCCGCGGTTATGGTGCTTGCAACAGCATCGATATATCAGACGCGTGAAATAAAAATCGAAAATCGTGGTAAGAATCCCGTGAATTCAATAAATTACATATAGTTAGGGCATTGATTGATCGTCGATCTTTATTCCGATCTGTAATTATCAGATTGTTTACCTTACACACCCATTGTTGCAGGTTCATAAAACGACAGAGCATCATAGAGGAAGCCCTGCACGAGCTCAGCAACTTGGTGAAGCAAGCCAACCAGACCCGAAGCGACGAGACGCAGCTGTACGCCCTCTACTCCATCCCGGACTCCGTGTGCCGTTTGATCACTTGATGTTTATTTGTGGGTTTAGTTGTCGCGTACTTCCCAGGGTTCGGGGAGACGCGGGTGTTGCAGGGAAGGAACGCCCAGCGCTGTCCAACTGAAGCGTGCGCTCGTCAACGCGTCATTGCTCGATGTAATAACCACATTCAATTTTGATAAATCAAACACATACGACTAAGGGTGTTACCACACGTTCGACGATCGACGTTGCCTGTTCCGATCTACCGTTGAATGACGTCGTCGATTGGTGGTAACACCCTAGTGAAGTCGAATAGTGAGTCCCGTGTTCGATTGCTGGCCATGAAAATAGTAAATAAAGCTGTTTGAAGATTAACTTACTTAAATTTTGATGGCACCCGTTATAGTGTTGCGGCCCTTAATGTTAATGTAATTGTTATAAATGTTATGGACGTCGAAAAGAACAAGCGGCTTGGACATAGTCATGAAAATTACCCAATAATGTATCTTCCACAAAAAAGCTAAATCATACAGTGCAATCCGTTTAGGAACTTCAGTGCCGCAGCAGACTTACCTGCCTATGTAGGCACACTCGGGATTACCACCAACTCGTGGTAATTGAAAATAATGTTATAAATTTTATATAATTTTATTTTAGAAATTTTAATCGAATACATCTTGCTCATCTGACGGAGCAAGTCAGAATCTATTGCTTCTTTTATTTCTGTTCTGTCAAACGTATATTTAAATATATTTTCTTCTTAATTCATAATAATTCATATTAACCTCTTTACTGAAATGTCGCGGCATTGTGACCTGCTTCCTAGGGCTTAGCCGTGACGGTACCTACATAGTGTATCTATACCTAAACATGAAACATTTAATTTTTCCATTTTTGAAATTAAGGTATGTTGCATTTATAATTACTTTTAAATGACAGTTTAGTGCGATTTTATCCATTGAGCCTTTTTATCTGGGCGTTACTTCATCTCCATCTCTATTCATCTTCACGTGGTTCCTAAATTAATTTGTCGAGTGATATTTTTGTAATATTATAATTATTTAATTTCACGGCGCTACACGTCAGCCTACCCTCATGTTGGTCTGAATATGGAGAACGTACAAAATACCTCAAATTATGTCAGTTAACAAATTTACAGACAATAAGACCTTTCAATCTTGTCGTGGCTATCGTCCAAATGATAGCTTTATTCAAATAATATTAACATTACTGTGCAGTGAAGGAAAAATGTCTTTAAAGATACCGTATTTGAACAGAGTTTAAAAATGACACTCTAAAAGCACATCCGTGGTTTGTTCGTGAGAACGACTTCTGACGCGCGGACCTCGCAGATCTTGTCCCCGTCGCCAGATTAACTTAGTTGCAATAACAGAAGTTAAATCCACTGCGAAGTTTCAATAATGTTATACATTGTAAGTAATGCGGGCGTTATGAATAATGTCTAGCTCTATCGGCTAAGTTATTAATTACTATCTGAATTTAAGATCACAAGAGATCTCACATACAAAAGAGTATGTGAGATCATAAATATTTTATAAATTTTTTTTTTTAAATAAAACGTTTTATTATGAAATTCCTCGATTATTGGGACCGATATTGAGTCGTATGCAGATCCCTTTTTTGGTGCTTCGCCGGCCGCTTCCTCGCTGCTCTCTTCGCTCGCTCGGCTCGTGCTGCATAGCCTGCGTACAGATAAACTGTACAATCAAACTCGTATAACAATATCTAAATGTCTTCGAAACCTGTCGAATAAAAATACGAATAACATTTGTTATCCCCTCTTTCTTTTGACTGTTGATAAAGGATGACAAAAGATTAAATTTGTTTGGGATTTTAACAAGATACATGTTGCCAGAACATGTTAGTCTTAAAGCATTTCTTTTAAATAAGTAGTTAGGTAGCTATTTATATAAGCTGTCATATGCAATCAAGATGAGATTTATATGTATCCATTGTATTAAATGTTGTCACTAATGTGTATTTTATAAATATCATCATTAAATGTTTTGTAAAAATAGTAAAATTTAATAAAAATGCATTTTAAATATAAGCGATGTTTTATTTTTCTTTTAACTAGTTAGTTATAATACAGCCATTTAAGTTCTAATTAACTGACGTGGAATAGCGATAAAATGGCGCTTTGTTGTAAAGGCTTGTTCAATGTTTAGTCCACGTATTGTGGTAATTCTTAAAACAATACATATATTATATAAAATATGTGTTACATATATTCAAGGCTTAATCTACATGATCGTAGACCAAAGAACAACAACACTTTAAAAATACAATTGCAGACGCCATAAGCCCAAATAATCGAATGATAATAAATATAGTGCAATCAGTATGGTATGTTTTTTCTACTTCTAAAGGTCTTACGTCCGGATATTGGTGGTCCTCCCTTGAACAGGCAATCGCCACTTCCATCGTTCCATCAGGTGCGACGCAAGGCAACCTCCAGCCAATATGCCATTTGGCAATAAAAAGTGTTCTTAACCCCAGCTTCTACTAGATACCGACAAGTATTTAATTTTATTAAATAATTGAAAATATTTAAGCCACGATCATTTGTCGATGATCAAATTAAATTATTGTTCGCGCCTGAGTCGAGCGTCGCACCCGCCGCCGTGACGTCACAGCCACAGACGTCACCAGCGTGAGCGCTTGGGTGCCTGCCATTCCACGATTTGCCTCCTTGAGCTTAAGATTGCGGTCGTTTAATCGTTTCATCTTACTTTTACTTTATTGTGGCGCTTAACAATTGATTGCAGTCCATTTTTGCTTCGTCAAAGTTACGTCTGAATTAGTAATTACGGCCGAGTAGCGTAGTGGTTAGATGCCCCGCGTCATACGCCGGAGGTCCCAAATTCGAGTGCTAGCCAGGGTATTCATTTGTGGGATGAACGCAGACGTTTGTTCTCGGGTCATGATTGTTGATATTTATAATAGGTCTTTACCTATGAAACTGCCGTTTTGCCGTACTGGCCATTTCAAATGGAAATATTTATTTTTTGGCTGATAATTCTAAGTTCAAATTAATTTTATTTGACAAACATGGAATTCTTTTTCTAAAATCGTCATTTGTTTAATAGTTAGTGTTTTGTTTTCAACGCATTCGAACATTTTTCGTCATCATGGATAAGTTAAAAATTCGAGTAATTATGGAGTATGAGTACCATCGTGGCAGAAAAGCGGCACAAGCGGCACGCAACATCAACGACGTTTACGGAGCGAATACTACAAACGAACGAACCACCCGTTATTGGTTTACCCGCTTCCGTTCTGGAAATTTTGACCTGAAAAATGAACCCCGTGGTAGTCCGAAAACTTTAGTCGACAATGACGAATTAAAGGCAATTGTAGAAGCTGATGAAACTCAATCCACGGCTGAATTAGCAGCAGCTTTCGACGTTAGCATCAAAACAATATTGGTCCATTTGCGTCAAATCGGCAAGGTAAAAAAGCTTGACATTTGTCAACCCCCACGGGTACCCCACGAACTCAATGACCGCCAGCGCGAAGTACGCGTGGAGACGTGCCTTGCACTGCTCAGCAGGCATACAAATGAAGGAATTCTGAACCGCATTGTTACTTGTGACGAGAAATGGATCCTGTTTGACAATCGTAAGCGCTCAGCAAGTTGGTTGGACCCTGGTTCAGCACCCAAACAATGCCCTAAACGAAAACTTACCCCTAGAAAAGTGATGGTCACTGTTTGGTGGTCTAACGCGGGTGTAATTCATCATAGCTTCTTGCCAAACGGGACAAGCATTACTGCAGATGTGTACTGTGAAGAACTGAACACAGTGATGGAGAAGCTCGCACGTCTCCAACCAGCTTTGGTCAATCGTTCGGCTCCACTGCTCCTGCACGACAACGCGCGACTCCAAACTGCACAGCAGACGGTCTCCAAGCTACAAGAGTTGGGGTTGGAAGTTCTCCGTCATCCGCCGTACTCACCAGACCTTGCGCCTACAGACTTCTACTTTTTCCAGAATTTGGATAACTTCTTGGCGGGAAAAAAATTCAATACCCGAGAGGCAGTACAAAATGCCTTTGTAGAATTTGTTGCCTCCCGTCCAGCTGATTTCTTCAAGAAAGGCATCAATAAGCTACCAATGCGTTGGCAAAGATGCATTGATTGCATGGGTGATTATTTTGATTAATAGAAATAAAAAATATATTTAAAAATTACGCTTCATTTAATTCGTGAAAAACGGCAATTTCATAGGTAAAGACCTAATATTGCATAATATTAATATTAATAGGTAATATATGTATGTTAATTCTGAGTTTCACACCCAGTTCGCTGTACGGTCATCCATAACACAAGCTCTGCTTACTTTGGGGCCATACAGTGGGTGTGTTTGTCTGGGGATTTATTTATTATTATTATTATTATTAAGTGTATGCTATTTACAATTAATATAATATAATATAATGTTCACCAACATTTAGATCACAGTGTTGAAAAATTGTAACGCACTAATTGAGATTCTTAACATTTATATAAAACAGTACATAATCATTCAACTTATCATTTGTTTAAGTGCATTGACATGAAGTAGATGTGATTACAAGTTAATAAGTCATCTAAGGTAAATGCAAAACGTCAGTTGAATATATTTTTACTATATGATAACATTTAACCTAAATAGTTTTTAACCGTGTTTTCTGTTCACTATCTATTGACATGTCCTGATGTTTTATGTTAAATTTATGTTCAAGAAATTACTATTTTTCCATGCCTACATTTTGACCCTATACGCATGGTATTCTTCGTTTCAAGATTAAAATGTTACAGTTATTTTCCAGCAGATACTACTCGAACTCCTACTTACAAATGTCAGTATCCCAACTAGCTTACATATTAATCGTATCGTAAAACTATTACAATCACTTTGAACAGACTTAAACCTCATCTCCCTTATTGATATATAATAAAAGTTGTGAAAGATTGGAATATGTAGACTAGAGATCTTTTAGGATATGAAGCGGACTTTTGAATACTTGCACGTGGGTTCGTACACACCCGTGCTCTCTTCCCTAGCACGTTTTATAACTTTCATTACAACTAGAGTCACTAAAATGTCAGACTGAATACGAAAGAACATCTATTCCAAAGTTTCACCACATTTATTACTGAGAGGACATTATGAATACGTTTTTACAGCGTATAAACCTTGTCTTCAATACTACCCCTGTTCATCAAAGGAGCAAATGACATATGAACTGGTGGCACTGTTGGCGACACTGGGATTTCGTGCTGGCATTTCGGCGCATTTACCAATATAGAAACAATCATTGACAGAAACATGGCCATTATTGCCCAGAACAAAAGGACGAGAGTTAGACGCGAGCACTTCCACGCGCGATTGTTTCTTGCTTCGAGGACTTCTTCGTACGTTACTGGCCTGAAAAACGAAAATTTATAAATGTCACGTTAGTTAGAGTGGTCGAGATTCTTATGTTAAGATCGCCTCTGGGGACCACACGTCATCCTATTTCTACTGTCAAAATAATTAACCACGTTTACGCGGTTATGTTACAGTTAAAGGGCAGTGAAATTCCAGGACCAAAGGTACCTACCGCAACAGATGCTTACCTTGTTAGCTATCATTCTCAATGCCTGCTTCGACCATAGCTACTTTCCTAAAGCTTGGAAAGAAGCGACAGTCATAGGCATTCCCAAGCCGGGCAAACCTCTGAACGTCCCGGCTAATCACAGACCCATCAGCCTCCTCAAGGCAATGTCTAAACTTCTCGAGAGAGTCATACTTTCTCGAATGCGGAACCATCTGTTTCCAACGGATGGAGATCCTCTCATCATTCCCCATCAGTTCGGCTTTCGCGCTAAACACTCCTGCCCTCAGCAAGTCCACCGAATCGTCGAGTATATACTTGACGGTTTCTATCCGCGTCGTTATAAAACAGTCGCGGTTTTCTTTGACGTAGCCAAGGCTTTCGATAAAGTCTGGCACAGCGGTCTCGTTTATAAACTCTACAAGATAGGCTTACCGGATCGCCTAGTCAGGATAATAGCGTCGTTTCTCAAAGACCGTACGTTTCGATTTAAACACGAAGGCACGCTTTCTGCACCTCGTCCCATAAAGGCTGGAGTCCCTCAAGGCTCAGTCCTCGCCCCTCTGCTGTACACCGTGTACACCAACGACATTCCCATCCCGCCGAAAGGCGTCGAACTCGCCCTCTTCGCTGACGACACCGCACTCTATACCAAAGGCTACGGTGTTCGGCGCCTTGTAACCAGACTCCAAAAGGCCGTAAACGCCCTTGGTGCATGGTTTCAAGAATGGCGCATCGATGTGAACCCTGAAAAGAGTTCTGCGATGCGCTTCGACCACAAACGCCGTCGTCCCGATGGCGATCCCCACGTTCGAATGTTAGGCATTCCCATCCCCTGGAAGCGCAGTACTAAATACTTAGGCGTCACATTAGATCCGACGCTTTCTTTCAAGCCACACGTCGAAAGAGTTTCGAAACTCGCTCGTCACTACTAAGGCCGCCTAAATAGCATGTTAGGTAGAAAAAGTAAAATGTCTTTCAGAAACAAACGTACACTTTACAAGGTCTGCGTTAGACCCGTCATGACGTATGCCTCGCCAATCTTTGCCCACGCCAAACCCTCCCTCCTGCACAAACTGCAGGTAGTTCAAAACCTCTTTTGCCGCCGGGCCACAGGCGCACCGTGGTACGTGCGTAACGCGGACTTGCATAGAGATCTTGAACTGCCTACAGTACAACAATATCTCAAAACACTCTCTGAAGCGTTCTTCAAACGCTCCGAAACCCATCCCAATCCTCTAGTTCGTGATTCTGTCTCATATGCTACTCCTGTGTTAGACTCGAAGTTCAAAGTCGCTAGGCCTAGAAATGCGCAAACGTACTCATCCACCAGACTGTCACGCGATCTCGAGGCCCTTCTGGCCGCAAATTCTAATTCTAACGTAAATTCTAATTCTAACGTAAATCCGAATTAATGCAAATTTAATTTTTCAATTTTTAATGTTTTCATTATTTACTTTTCATTTTTAATGTTTTTATTTTACTTTTAATTTTTGAGCACCTTCAGTGCTATGTAATCCCAGCGGGTGACCCCTTCTGGGCCCCGCTAGCGCGGCCTCTTTCTCCAATTGGCCGTCGCTCCGATGAAGGCTGAGTGGCAAAAATGCACGAGCCGACAGGGGGTTTTTAGTGGGTATGGTCCTGGTAGGCGTCGGGACGAGTCCCACATAACTTCGGAATCGCGCCGGAGTATGCGTCAGAGCATTTTTATCCTCCTGCCCTTCCCGCGGAGGGGAACAAAAAAAAAAAAAAAAGGACCAAAGGCAGTTCCAATTAAAGCCTTCGTTACGCAGGATTAATCGATGATAATTAAATAAAAAAACATATTTAAACTTAAAATACGTTTTTTCTATTGTGCAACTACCTCCCAGCTGATCGCAAAGTCAGCGCGTTTTCTGGATAAGTGTGTGGCCGCGCTTTAAGTCTAAATGTTTAGAATCTTTTTGGATGGAACGATTTTTATAGTCGAATGGTGAAGACTCGCCCCATATAATATATATACATATTTAACTTACGTTTTGGTGTTATTCGTGTTATTGTGCTTTTGCTGGCTATAAGAAAATATCTAAGGGTAGGTATGCAAAGTACTGCCACAATACTAAAAAGTAGGAGGTATCACTCCGAAATTACCCCTTCCTAATATTATAATGCTGGAGAGTTTTTTGTGCATTAGCACAGTAAACATATAGGAGCAGTAGTGTAACTCTGGGCGTAAGTTTGGGGTCTAACACTTGCGCGTCACACACAAGCCTCGGTAAGAGCGCTAGGGCTGAACATGACACTCCTTACCATTGCTTAAATTTTTCCAAAATAATATTTCTATAAAATACGAAAACTTTCGTTTGGTTCTGCGAATGCTTCGTAAAATAATAATTTATTTATGATTTTTGCGATTTGTTTTTAGTATCATTTATAAATAATAAATAAAACTCGGCGTCGTATAATTAATAATTTAAAAACTACATACTTTGATTAATATCGCATGTATCAGCTGTGGTAAGTGACCTTTCTGCTGATCCATAAGTTGCGGGTTCGGTTTCCGCTATGGACTAGTACTAGTTCATCCTAAAGGGCATCGGATTGAAGACTCACACGGTAATTTTTGTATTATTTAAGTTTTTTTCCTGATAACTTAAAAAAAGCTTAGGACATATTATTTTTATATTATAATATGGAATTGCTCCTAAAATGCTCCTATGATATCTCGACTTGCTCCTGCCCTACTCTCGAAAAGACTAGTAGCATAAAATATTTGGGTGTGATTATAGACCACTCTCTCTTTTAAACCACATGTTGACTCTCTTGTGCCCAGGTTGCGGAAGCTTATTTATATCTTTAAGGCTCTCAAGCATGTAGCTAACCGCCAAACTATCAGAATGGTCTACTATGCCCTGTGTCAGCCTCTCTTGGAATATTGTATTTCAGCATGGGGTGGTATTGCCAAGACTATCCTTCCAGAAGTGGTGCGAGCTCAACGTGCAATACTCAAGGTTGCTGCTGGTCTCCCGTTTCGTTACCCTACGGTTAAATTGTATAATTAATGGAACGTACTTACATTTAGATAGTGCTTTATTCTTAAAACCAGTTTAACTATGCACTCGCAACCTTACGACCCGGAGCTACTTAAGGGGAAACGTAGAAAAGGGTCAGTTTTTCCTTTGTTACCCTTAAAAACAGCTACTTCGCACAACTTTTTTTGTTTTATGGGTGGCTATCTGTACAATAAGCTAAATCGTTTCCTTAATATGTATCCACTTCCCAGATCTAGATGCAAAGCTGTTGTCACTGGGTATCTTAAGGGACTGGAGTACCACTGTACTGAAAATCTTCTAATTGTACAGAAGTAAAATAAATATATAGGCATATAACTATTATAATTTGCAAACTATCCAATAAAAGTTAATCAAATAATAGAAATTTATATTTAATTTATAAATGCTCATCAGAGCGAATTCGGTATACTTATTAACTATCATCTCACAAACACAACATTCACACACACACACATATTTACACACAAATGCACACACACACACACGTTCACACACACACTGATACATACGCGTAAGCACACACAATGAAACAGTCACCATCTGTCAACAATTTTATGTCATAGTTAAATTTATTATATTTTTTCCTATTTTTTGTCTATTTGCTATTGTTTATCTACATCGATGTACCTTCATACGTGGAGGGGGGGGGGATGGTGACCTGTAACACAGGTTTTATAAACCTATCATAGGCACCAGAAACTCACACATAGGAACATTTGTGATTAACCTTGACTGTAGTTTTAATTAATTTTCCTATTGTGAAGAATAAAATAAATAAATTAGTTAAGTTAAAAAAAATATATTAAATATATTATTGTAATGTAATAGGGGTCTTATTTAAATTGTAACAATTGTACATACATATACTTATTGGTATAAATAGGATACGATTTTTCTTCCGAAAACATTATGCAACCTTCCTTATGCAAAAATAAGAAGACTTCTTAGAAAGTTGTTGTGGATCTGGTCACCCCAATTTATTTGTTTAGTAGCTAATAGTCATTTGTGTAATGCTATTTTACCAAATAACTAAAATTACAAACTTTTCTTGTAAAAAAGAGCTCGAATCATACAAAAAAAGAAATAGATTTTACAAAAATGTAAGGGACAACCCTAAAATATCAAATGTTATTATTTAAAAAATGGGCCTAGCTTCAGTACTCCTTTCGTATCTTATATGTAAATTAACAGTGACATAAATACATGAAAATAAGAATATTTAAAAAACTTGCCATTTGAAAAAAAGGTATTATTTGTCGAACCGATTCGTTATAATTTTTGGCACGTCGAATAAAATTTATATTATTGTCCCATCCGAAGAACCACAAGATTATTTTGGGGCTCGAAGACCGCTCACAATTCAATACATGTTATAACTTCTGTCCTAAGTTAATGAGTTACATTGCATTATTAATATCATCATTAACTCGTCCTGTTTAATATTGATGCTAGCTATATGCAGTGTAGTATATGTAGTGATCGAACGCGTTCGTAGGCCTAACATACACGTTCCCCGCGAATACTATCTTGACGCGAGTCCTTTTAAACAATATAACTTATTTTAATGCGGAAGACGAATAAAAACAGTCGAAACATAATGAAAGGCTCGCAAACCATTCTTGAACACGCCGGCGCCTGCGCAGAACGATCCATTACCGATCTATGTAAAATTTCTGCATCCAACTTAATAAACAAGTATAAGTCTAGGCAGCAAATCTTCCATTTTAAAAGTAGGTCCTCCTTAGCTAGGACTTACCACAGCCCAGGGTGCCTACAGATAAAGGTAAAGGTTTTGGAAATAAATAATTAATATAAAACTGTTTACAAAGAACGATAATCATCGCATATCTAACGTTCCGAATTTAAAGTTATCCTTTGATTTATCTGGTCTGAGTCCTGGGCGGAGCATTCATTTGTGTGATGAACACAGATGTTTGTGTTCGGGTCTTGGTTGTTTCTATTTATATATGTATGTTTATTCTGGGTTACCCCCAGTTTGCTGTATGGTCAACCATAACACAAGCTCTGCTAACTTTGGGGCCATAAAATGCGTGTTTTTTGTTTTTTGGGATGTATTATTATTATTACTCTACACCTTGACCATTTAGCTGAGATAAGTCTAAATACGCTTCATGGATTCCATACAGTTTTACTTTAAAAAAGAAAGTGTGTGTTTGTTTATTTATATAATATGTAACTCTAAAACCTACTGGACCTATTAATTTAATAATTATTTCACCATCAGTACAGCACACTATTCCGAAGCGTTGCGAGTTCGATCCCCGTTACTGCACATAGTACCAATGAGTTTCTACATCTTAAATACATAAAGCCTACTGCTCTAACGGTAATAATAAATAATAAATAAATCCCCGGACAAACACACAAACTGTTTGGCCCCAAAGTAAGCAGAACTTGTGTTATGGATGACCATACAGCGAACTGGGGGGGAACCGAGAATATATATATAATTCATATATAAATACAACCAACCATGACCCGAGAACAAACATCAGTGTTCATCGCACAAATGAATGCCCCGGCCAGGACTCGAACCTGGGACCTCCAGCGTATGAGGCAGGGCCACTAACCACTACGCTACTCGCTCGTCGGTGAAGGGAAACATCGTGATGACACCGATGTATAATAAGAAATAATTTCGAAGGTATGTGTAAAAAGTCTGCAGCAGTATCTGAAGTAGGCAAGCCTGGTGGACTATAAATTGCCTAAAACCACCCCGTAGTTGGATGAGGGTCCCTGGAGAAGGATTATTAAGGGTTTCATGGATTATTCCGAAGTTCAAAAGCTACATTTGATTAGGATAACTTCTCAGGATAAGGTAGGTTCGTAAATAAAATGTGATGAATTTCGGTTGTACCAGACCAAGCAAAGGCGAAATAAATTTTTTGCTCCGTCTTGAAAAGTCAACCTAAATATCTGGAACTCTCTGTAGTTAGGAGCGCTACTCTATGTAGTATGTAGATGAATGCTAAGGAAAAAGCCGCCCGGCTTAAGTTGTGATGTGTGTAGTATGTACTTATACTTATACTTTGTAAGCTATCTCTTATTCAATAAACACAGTGTATTCTCAGACTTCGTGGGTTTCAATTGTCTCACTAAACGCCCGACCTTACATGGCGACCCTGCCAGGATCTAAGTAACTCGCACCGCGCGCGTACACCAAAATGTACTTTTTCGGTGTTTGGGTATTACTTTTTTCGGTAATACTTTGTGAAAATGGGAAGTTCCAAATCTAAAGAAGAAGTTATCATCGCGCAAACCGCTGGGGTAGGATCTAACACGGTGAATACAGAGCAATTACACGAGAATACGAACACGATTCTGATTATAATTTGCACAGTCTTGGCAATTGGCTTACTAATATTTGTTTATCGTCTGTATAAACGATGCCATAAAAAACAAATACATCGTCAAATCAACGAGCTGACGCTGAAAAGGTACTCCAGCATCCTACGAAGGCAGCAGGCACTCCAAGGAGTTAAGGCCGGTGGTGATGCAGAGATCATTTAGCACGAGTTCGGCGGTTATGTGAGTGTTAAAAAGTGAATTATGCAGTGATTTCGGGTTGTGCGACTCTCGGTTTGTGTTTTCCGTTTATAGCCTTGTTATATTAGATATTATAATCTTACCATAATAATACATTTCAATATTGATGACATTTATTGTAATTTTAAATTATGCATGTGAAGGTAAAACAAATAAAAAAAAATATATATATATCTATTTTTTTTTAATCAATTAATGGGAAGGTGTGATGTATGTAGTATGTACTTATACTTATACTTTGTAAGCTATCTCTTATTCAATAAACACAGTGTATTCTCAGACTTCGTGGGTTTCAATTGTCTCACTAAACGCCCGACCTTACAAAGTATACCGATTGGGATTTGGAAGGACGAGGCGTATGTGCGGTCCTGCTTATATCCCGAATGGACTAATCAAGCCGAATGTGAGTAGATATTTCTTCGGACCTTCGTTCAACAAATTCTGCCGCATCGTGGTGGCCCGAATAATAAAAACGCGCGTTTGTTACAAAACTGCGCGTATATACTTACATAGATCCTCTATAACGTACACAGTTTGTACTATTCAACAGCGGCTGTCTCTCAGGATCCATAACCAAAACCTTTTCCACTCACAAAAGAATAAAACGAAACGAAATACTCCGTAAGAATGTGGAATTCTTTCTCGAAAATTAACAAATATTGCGACACTTCTCTAACGAGTCCGACCTGCAACTACTGATAATGGGGTGTTCTGAGTTCTTGTAAATAATATCATAATGAATTGCGATGATAACCTAATACTCTTTCGTCCATAAATAGAACAATTAGCTAATTCCTGATAATTGAAGCTTTAGAACGCTGGTTTGTTTGGTACACCTGCTAATTGGATTGCGTGGGTTTTAGTTCGGTAGGTGTACTAGTACATACCTACGTACAGGTCGACTTCGTTTTCATTGTAATAGTTATACCGTCTTGGAAACTTTAGAAAACTGATTTTAAGAAAGTTCGATAGTACCTTGTTGGTGCGGGTCGCCAAGGTGTGGAATTAACTGTCTGCGTCTGTTTTTCCAGAAAACTATAGTACCAGTTCTTTCAAGCGTCGAGTGAATAGGTATCTCGAGGATGGACGTGTAACACCTTCGTCTTCATCGTCACTTTCCATCAGGTGAGATAGAAGACAAACGTCTTATCCTGTTTCAATGAAAAAATCTTCTTATACAGTAAGAATAAGAAATTAAAGATTTGTAGTGTCAGTAGAAAACTTTTTAAAACTCAGAGGCGATCCAAGATTCAGAAAATAATATTATCTCTTCACTTTTTCTTTGTCGCTAATAAAAGTGACTACGACGATCGGTGTAATAGACCCACCTCACAGGCCGGAGGTCCCGGCTTCGTCCTGTTGGGGCATTCATTTTTGTGATGACCACAGATGTTTGTTCTCGGATCATGGTTGTTGATATTTATGTTTGTAAGTTTATTCTGAGTTCGCTGTATGGTCATCCATAACACAAGCTCTACTTACTTCGGGGCATACAGCTGGTGTGTTTCTCTGGGAATTTATTATTATTATTACTTGTCCTAGTAAACACAACAGAACAGGCGAAAAACCTTGACTAAAATAACAGGCTTGGCTTGCCTTTCTTTTGCCCCCTCCCACTGTCAGCGGAGCGGAACTGTTATGGATTTCATAACAATTAATTTTGTAACAATTACAATGTATTTCCGCAGAGTAAGAATTATAATAGAATATCATTTATTGGCGCATCTAGTTACGCCTGTTCCTATCAATTATTATGGATTTCGTAGAATTCAGGATAATTTTATTACAAGAGACTTACAATCGAGGTCTAAAGGATGACCGTAATGAGTCCGCTCGACTAGCAACCTTAATATTTAATATATCATTTATAACTTCTATTGAAAAAGGCATATACCTTCTCTGACTAGATCTTTCTTGCGCTTCCTCCTTAATGGAAAGCTAAGCAGTTTGCTGAAAAACTCTCCCCTGAAATCTATATAGCGTGTTTAGCCTAATCTCAAACCGCTTAGCTAAATAACCGCTTAGCTGAGATGAGTCTTAGTCGCCTACAGCCTTAGCGGATCCAAGAAAATATTTTACCCCTTTTCTTTTTAGAATTATTAATAAAGTAGGTATTGATATCTACCATGATATCTAAATATGAAAGAAAGTTTTGCAAATTACCCTAAAGTCTAGTTTGAGCACACGATTGTTATTTTCAGTATTTTATTTGGAGCGTATCAACATTTCAGTAACCCTGAAAAACCTTCATACCTACTTAGTGTGTCACTTCGAAAAACACACATAACCCAACGGTAGTAAAAATTAACCCCTGCTTACCGGGCGTGTTTTCTAAAACCCCGCTAACCGTGGGTTGTACCGTAAAACCGAATAAGTGCCTCGTGACCCTTTCGAGGCGATCATTACGTAATTACTGCAGATCATCCCTTAAACGGGGAGGTGGTGTGTGAGCAGAAACGTGACGTAGACGGCGGCGTAGATAAAATAATTTGTAAATTACGTGAATACGGTTGGCAAAAAAGTAGGTGAATCTTGATTGTTAAAAATAAAATAGAACACTTTACGTAGTCCAGCTCTTTCTTTCTAGTCAGCACTAAACTTTTATTTATTTATTTATTTATTTATCGATTCATTCATTCATTCATTCATTCATTCATTCATTCATTCATTCATTCATTCATTCATTCATTCATTCATTCGTGCATTCATTCATTCATTCATTCATTCATTCATTCATTCATTCATTCATTCATTCATTCATTCATTTATTCATTTATTTATTTATTTATTTATTTATTTATTTATTTACGTATTAGGGAAACAAACAGCATAACAATATCTCTTAAACATTAAACAAATAAATATTACATAGGCCAGTAAAGTTTCTACTGTTAAATTACAAATTTAAGAGCAGGTTATTTTCTTGTTACAAATGACAGAAAAATAAAATGGTATTCTATATAATTACAATTCGAACTTAAAATATATAATATAAAAAGAGACAAGTGGATTAATTCAACTCTTTTAAGGTTTCAATTATTTTTCTTAAAAATTGGGGAAGGGTTAATGCAAAAATATCATTATTTGCACAAAGTCGGTTATAGCTATTACATGAACTGGGAATAAACGAGTTCATGGCATAATTTGTTTTATAAGGAGGGCATACAAAAATATTCTGTTTACGAGAGCTAAGGCGAGGACAACCGATACTTATTTTACTCAACAAATATGCCGATTCAACATAGCTATTAATTATTTTGTACAGAAATATTTGGTCTTTTACATCGCGGCGAAATTGGAGGGAATTCATGTTTTCTAAATTACAGTGCGGCCATCTGAAGCTAATATATTTAATAAATTTATTTTGAATACTTTCAATATTGTTCTTGTAAATTTGGTATTGAGGGTTCCACAAAGTTGACGCGTATTCTAATATGGGACGGACGAAACTATTGTACAGTAATAAGATGGTTTGATATTTAATAAAATTACTTCCCGTGCGTCTTATAATACCCAACATACGAAAGGCTTTATTCACTATGTAGTCTATATGCAGAGTAAAGTTTAGTTGATTGTCAAGTATAAGGCCGAGATCTTTAACTTGATTTTTTTTTTGAGTGATAGTGTCCAGGCCTGGCGATGAAATAAAACCCTTAAAGCTGCTGGACACGTTGCTTAATGGTTGACTTCTCTTGTTGGTATTACAAATAATTAATTACATTGATAGGTGACATTACAAACTGCCCTCGGGCGCTGAGGGATGTTGGCACGGTACGCGTGCGCACTCATCGTCGACCGGATGAGAAGTGTTGGCTCGATCGCTTCCGGTGCGTGGGCAAGCTGCTGTCACATGGCGCGTGGGGCTGCGGGGGCCTCGGGCGCGCGGTGTTTTCTTCACTGCTCTCCGTGCCGTTCCCCTGCAGCGTCGATTGTACGGCGCGAACAGATAGTCTAGTTTATTGTGCTAAGATCTCGTCTGGGGCAGTGCTAGCGTACTTCCTACTGCAACCGACGTAATGAGCACGCTACCGTAGCTGTGCTCCAGATGAAGTAATTACCGGAACAAAAGCAGTTCCAGCTCACGCCGACACAGTTATCGACAACGCGTCAATTATCGACAACGCATCAATTATCGACAATCAACAAATAACAACATTATTAATGAACAGCATCTACGATAAATGATGTCTATGGGCGCGGATGCCACTTACCGCCACGTGGAGGGGACGCTCGTTAGCCGGCTGTGGCAAAGTTACAAAATCCTTCTATTCTTTACATACTGCGTTAATGGCTATTAAGTTTTTCAGCCCAATTGGTCTCTTGAAATGAAATGAAATATTTATTTTCTCAACATTGACAATTACTTGTTCTTATTGACGTCAAGTAAAACATGATTCTACCATCAGTTCGAAAAAAACCTTCGTGAAGAAGAACTGGCAAGAAACTTCACGGGTATATTTTTTTCAAAATAAATTTACATAGTCTCTTTATGTCTATACAAAATTATTCTTTTCTGCATCTGTTAGCTCGGCAAGTCTCCCTCCCCCCAAGTATCCAAACGACGAACACCCTCAAACGGCACCCGTTCACGAGTTAACGCAGAATCCAGCCATCGCCCTCCTCAACCATATTAGAGGGAAGTGAGAGAGAGTCCCGAGAGTTTTATCTTCCCTCCTTAACTCACAGTTTTGCCTGGTAACTAGCTACCTGGTGGCGTAGCGCCTGACCGTCTGGACATTTCCGAATAAATCATTGCCTATTGATGTTATTGCTGGTTTATCTGTCGAAAAGCGAAATAATATAATATGTAAATCGGTCGAACTGTCTTTGATGAAATAAAAAAAAGCGCAAGAAAAGTTTTGCCTACGTTCTTTTATGACATATTAGCTCCATCAGCAATGGATCTGGTACTCTTACAAACTAGTACCTATGTAAGTACCTATGTAATTGAGAATCTGAGGAAGAGACAAAACAACGCAATGAAGTGCCGCGCGAGCAAGTGGATCCCCTCGGCTCTTTTAGCGCAGTGACAGTCCGATTGCGACTCCGACGACGGAACTAGATCCACGCGGACCGTGCGTTAGGAGATTGACACCAATCTAGCGCTATTTTTTCTTCTATTAATAGTCACAAATAAACAATCGAACATATCTTTCTTCTTACTAATACAAAATATATTTTCTAACATTATAATTTCTTTGAAACTGTCATATATGTTCATTAGTTGTAAGAGTTAGGAAGAATATTATTACCTAAACAATATGGTTTACTACTGTTTTACAATTTTACAAAGTATTAAAAAAAAAGTAATCATTTGACAAACTGTTCCTTTACTAAACTGATCGTTTTATAAGTGATCATTTGACAAAAATACATTTTCAAAATATTTACATTGCAAATGTTCTGAATGTAACACTGCCAGTTATCAATTTTCTAAATTACCAAAGTATTAGTTTTCGTAAGTCGCAATTTGACAAAATTTTGGTTAATAAATGGATATTTTAATATTATTACTGTTGACAAACTTATTCAATTTCGCTTATGGCGCTCCGCCGGGTGCGGCCGCACTAAGCCCGCTTCGCTCGCTCGGCTCGCGCACGTGTGACCTACATACAACCTAACTCGGACACCTATCATTCGGACTTACATTGTGTTCTGTGATTTAAAAGCTCCATGAAATGATGAATCGATGAAACAATTTTACATGAACCGTATTTCAACGAATCAAAAAAACTTGAAATGAGTTGTCGATGAAATGAAAATACAGTAATTGAAAATACTTGAACTAATTGTTCGATGTATCGTTTTCGCATGATTTGAAATTCGTTGAAAAGTTTGTCGGCGAATCAAGGGGATCCCCTATAATTCTGGTTGTTGTATCAAACTATACTACAGTAATTATAATCATAAACTGAATTTAAAGTACCTACTTACTCTCTGTAAAGAAAAACTTCTGCTTAAATTATTTATGTATATACAAACGATTTCACGTTTTTGGGTAAATTAAGTACTTACTAAACAATGCATTTTGTCAAAGGTTTTTATGCCTTGCGTTGTACCTATTAACGTATATAATAAGTGAATAGTTTGTTAAGTGATGTTTTGAAAATAATGAACAGAAATGAATTATTCATAGAACCATTACTTTGTACAAAGTTGAACTTATGAATAATAATTTTGCCAAACGTTGTTTGTGAAATGAAAATTTGCAATTTGTTTTTTATACCATCCGTTTATTTGCAATTCTGCCAGCCCTTTGGTTAATTTGCCCTGTGCATAAATTGATATAGGCGTTGTGTTCTATCTTTCAGTACTTAATTTTATTTTCTTTTGTTAATTTGTTACTTAAATAATCGAATACGATTGAACGATAGTAATCCTGACGACTACAGATATACACTCCAATCTTGTCTGTTGTTCGGTCTCGTGGATTTTATTCACCTTACTAATTATAGTGCGTTCTGAATGCCGCTCAAAGCGCTATCAGCGCTAAACTGCTCATAAACGTTCCGATTTGTTTTAGCGCGCTAAAAGTGATATTTTTGTTATTTAAATCGGAACAGTACATATCGCGCTTACATTCTGATTATTCCTCGCTTAAATCTAAAGTTGTAATTTCATTAATATCTTTAACCCTGTTTAAGTTAATAAGCAAGCTTCTAAAATCTTTAATCGCCTAATAAAAACGCCTAACAAAAATGTCAGTTTTGACAGATCGCTAAGAGCGACCATGCTGAGTAGCTTAGGCATTGTAAGCAAGAAGATGGCGGCGCTTATGACGTCATTGATGTCGCTGTTAGCGCGCTCGGGTATATTAGCGCTCTGAGCGACATAATCGGCAATCGGAACGAACTATTAAATTCGTGTAAAAAAATGTTTATTGCTGATACAACGATGAACGCAACATGTCTTTAAAACTCAAACCTTTTAAAAATAGTGTAAATGGTAGATAGGTATGTACCTCACGAAATTATGGGCATGTTTCATATGCGTTTTGATGGTTTTGATCTTTGACATAGAAATAAATAGTCTTCGGATCAGCGTTCAAAAGCACCTGGACATGGAATGGAATGGAGCAATGGAATAAAAATGCAAAAATACTGTGAATATCATGTCAGTCTCGATTTTCTCGGCCACCCGACAACACGTCCAAGATGACATATTGTTTCGTGAAAACTGTCAAAATTTGTAGTACTTGAAGCTGAATCAGGTGATTGTATTGTCAACTTCCTGGTTGCAAGCTATAATCAGCTGTAATGCAACGGTACATGATTTCAATTTCAAGTCATTTATTTATTAATAATTCTGAATCCTGTAAATGTATGGGTTAACTCGGAACCTTTTTACGTCAATCATAAAATTGACGTAAATAGTCCAGTTATTAGACCCACCGTCCATTCGGTTTTATTTCAATGGTTTTGATTGATTAAATCTAACGGTTGCTTGTTCCAATGATATTAGGTCTTTACCTATGAAATTGCCGTTTTTCACGAAATAAATGAAGCGTAATTTTTTTATATATTTTTTATTTCTATTAATCAAAATAATCACCCATGCAATCAATGCATCTTTGCCAACGCATTGGTAGCTTATTGATGCCTTTCTTGAAGAAATCAGCTGGACGGGAGGCAACAAATTCTTCAAAGGCATTTTGTACTGCCTCTCGGGTATTGAATTTTTTTCCCGCCAAGAAGTTATCCAAATTCTGGAAAAAGTAGAAGTCTGTAGGCGCAAGGTCTGGTGAGTACGGCGGATGACGGAGAACTTCCAACCCCAACTCTTGTAGCTTGGAGACCGTCTGCTGTGCAGTTTGGAGTCGCGCGTTGTCGTGCAGGAGCAGTGGAGCCGAACGATTGACCAAAGCTGGTTGGAGACGTGCGAGCTTCTCCATCATTGTGTTCAGTTCTTCACAGTACACATCTGCAGTAATGCTTGTCCCGTTTGGCAAGAAGCTGTGATAAATTACACCCGCGTTAGACCACCAAACAGTGACCATCACTTTTCTAGGGGTAAGTTTTCGTTTAGGGCATTGTTTGGGTGCTGAACCAGGGTCCAACCAACTTGCTGAGCGCTTACGATTGTCAAACAGGATCCATTTCTCGTCACAAGTAACAATGCGGTTCAGAATTCCTTCATTTGTATGCCTGCTGAGCAGTGCAAGGCACGTCTCCACGCGTACTTCGCGTTGGCGGTCATTGAGTTCGTGGGGTACCCATTTGTCAAGCTTTTTTACCTTGCCAATTTGACGCAAATGGACCAATATTGTTTTGATGCTAACGTCGAAAGCTGCTGCTAATTCAGCCGTGGATTGAGTTTCATCAGCTTCTACAATTGCCTTTAATTCGTCATTGTCGACCAAAGTTTTCGGACGACCACGGGGTTCATTTTTCAGGTCAAAATTTCCAGAACGGAAGCGGGTAAACCAATAACGGGTGGTGCGTTCGTTTGTAGTGTTCGCTCCGTAAACGTCGTTGATGTTGCGTGCCGCTTGTGCCGCTTTGCTGCCACGACGGTACTCATACTCCATAATTACTCGAATTTTTAACTTATCCATGATGGCGAAAAATGTTCGAATGCGTTGAAAACAAAACACTAACTATTAAACAAATGACGATTTAAGAAAAAGAATTCCATGTTTGTCAAATAAAATTAATTTGAAATTAGAATTATCAGTCAAAAAAAATATATTTTCATTTGAAATGGCCAGTACAGCAAAACGGCAGTTTCATAGGTAAAGACCTATTATTTTTCAAAGACAGAATAAAGTTCAAAGCATACCTATTTTATATAGAATATTGCCGGAACGCGCTTATCACAGGACAACAAGTTTGAAAGAAAATTACTAACGCATATTCCTTGCGTAATAATTAATGATTCAACATGACGGCTAGCCAGTTAGCTGAACAAATCAGCTGTTTAGTTAACTATATACGACTATATACGTAAATATATACGACTACTTATGTAATCCAGAATCCCTCTGTCCCCTGACAGGGCTTGCAAACTTAAGAAACAATTACCCCCCAATCTTCGCAAACAAAATGGCTTGTTCTAAAACCAACACGTTAAAGCCGAAACAAAGGACCTTAACCGCAGTAAATTTATTTCACGCAATTAAGTCCTTATTGAATGCCGTCTTAAGAGGCGCTTCGGTTCTTAAGGGGAGGTTTCGGGACTTAACAGCCGATATATTATGATTATTATAGCAATTCCCCGTCGCCTGGATATGACCGCAATTATGTTAAGCGATGCCTTTTTTTAATTTAGTTGTAATGTTTCTTTGGTAAGACATTATGATCGGAAAAGCGGATGCGGTTATTCAATTGAAGTTCTGTTCATCGAAATGCAATTTAGAATTACTTAAAATATGTTTTAATTTAAACGCTAACGTTAAAAATGTGCGGCAGATTTGGCTACAAAAGAAAATTCTTTACAATTTTTGAAGAGAAATAGAGAATATAAGTTAATACAAAAATATCAGGGGCTGTACTACAGCCCTTCCTATTTAGTCCACGTCTACGTGAGTATGTTCCGGCGAAAAGGAGCGATAAGCCTGTTTAATTATTGGAACTTATGCATTTCTAACTTAAGCCTAATGTCGACTACGCATAATTAATTGATAATCAATGGATAATGATATTATTAATCAATAACATAAGATCAAGTATGTCGAAGGGCACGGACGCTACTTAACCAGGTGGACTGCGGGCTCATTTGCCGGCTAAGACATAGTAAAAAGTTGGTTAAATTTATTAATCTGACTCATTTGACAAGCTTGCTTCAAAACCGGCATTAATGCTTATCTTAATAAAAAAACATTTCTTCAATTGTCGGAACTTGGTCAGAAAGCTTAAGAAAAAACAATTAGTAACGAAATTTCGGCGGCAGCTTTTTTAACACTTTGCAGTTACTACTTTAAGCATAAATATTTTACGGTACTTCTATAATGACTAAGTTGCAGTGTCTTATATTAGGTCTTTACCTATGAAATTGCCGTTTTTCACGAAATATATGAAGCGTAATTTTTTTATATATTTTTTATTTCTATTAATCAAAATAATCACCCATGCAATCAATGCATCTTTGCCAAAGCATTGGTAGCTTATTGATGCCTTTCTTGAAGAAATCAGCTGGACGGGAGGCAACAAATTCTTCAAAGGCATTTTGTACTGCCTCTCGGGTATTGAATTTTTTCCCGCCAAGAAGTTATCCAAATTCTGGAAATAGTAGAAGTCTGTAGGCGCAAGGTCTGGTGAGTACGGCGGATGACGGAGAACTTCCAACCCCAACTCTTGTAGCTTGGAGACCGTCTGCTGTGCAGTATGAGACCGCGCGTTGTCGTGCAGGAGCAGTGGAGCCGAACGATTGACCAAAGCTGGTTGGAGACGTGCGAGCTTCTCCATCATTGTGTTCAGTTCTTCACAGCACACATCTGCAGTAATGCTTGTCCCGTTTGGCAAGAAGCTGTGATGAATTACACCCGCGTTAGACCACCAAACAGTGACCATCACTTTTCTAGGGGTAAGTTTTCGTTTAGGGCAATGTTTGGGTGCTGAACCAGGGTCCAACCAACTTGCTGAGCGCTTACGATTGTCAAACAGGATCCATTTCTCGTCACAAGTAACAATGCGGTTCAGAATTCCTTCATTTGTATGCCTGCTGAGCAGTGCAAGGCACGTCTCCATGCGTACTTCGCGCTGGCGGTCATTGAGTTCGTGGGGTACCCATTTGTCAAGCTTTTTTACCTTGCCAATTTGACGCAAATGGACCAATATTGTTTTGATGCTAACGTCGAAAGCTGCTGCTAATTCAGCCGTGGATTGAGTTTCATCAGCTTCCACAATTGCCTTTAATTCGTCATTGTCGACCAAAGTTTTCGGACGACCACGGGGTTCATTTTTCAGGTCAAAATTTCCAGAACGGAAGCGGGTAAACCAATAACGGGTGGTGCGTTCGTTTGTAGTGTTCGCTCCGTAAACGTCGTTGATGTTGCGTGCCGCTTGTGCCGCTTTGCTGCCACGACGGTACTCATACTCCATAATTACTCGAATTTTTAACTTATCCATGATGACGAAAAATGTTCGAATGCGTTGAAAACAAAACACTAACTATTAAACAAATGACGATTTTAGAAAAAGAATTCCATGTTTGTCAAATAAAATTAATTTGAAATTAGAATTATCAGTGAAAAAAAAAATATTTTCATTTGAAATGGCCAGTACGGCAAAACGGCAGTTTCATAGGTAAAGTATTGCAAAGGTTTTCAACTTAAATAAATTTTCAGAAAACAGGCCTTTGATAAAAAAATATTGCATTGGGTAATATTTTCGAACGTATTGTGGTTAATCGGGCACTTTTAAAGAAAAACTTCTTTTACTAAAATATATATTTATGGGCACATTAATTTGCTACGATTAGCTCAAAATAGTTCGTCTAGTTCTTAATCGATGCAAAAGAATTCGTCCGTGTCTCAGTTCTACCTGTTATAATTGAAAAATGAGTAAAATTCGATTTGAAAATAGAAATCATCTGTCACATGATGCGTCACTGGCATTTCTAAACTTATAAAAAACCCTAATTTCGTACAATTTTGATCATTATTTTCAAACTAAATGGCTCACGGAAACCTATCCTCGACGAAGTACGAAAAATAATTATTCGTAGCCACAATAATGGCAAATCTGCTTACTTAATATCCAAGGCCTTATCCCTACCAAAATCGACAGTTCAGACCATCATCGAACATCACAGGTAAAAAGGCACGGTTGAATGTTTGAAGAAACCTGGTCGGCCGCGAATAACAAGTGAAACTGAAAATCGAGTTTTAAGGAAAATCATTAAAAAGAGTCGTCGTGCCCGCGCAGGAGAACTTACCTTAAAGTTGAGGGAGATGATTCACAGAGATGTAAACGATTCGCTAAAGATCATGAAAATTGAACTGAAGACCAGTGGCGTGAAATAATATGGAGTGATGAATCTAAGTTTGAGGTGACGATCGGTGGTGTACGGGAAAGAGTTATCAGAAATAAAGACGAAGCTTTCTATACCGATTGTATCAAAAGAAAAGTGAAGTTTCCTGGATTGGTAATGATAAGGGGCTGCATGTCAGCACGAGGTCTGGGTCGTCGACATTTTGTAGAAGGAACTGTTAATGCAATAGAGTACCAAAACAATCTGGAAACAAGTCCAGATTGGTCACCGATTAAGACCCTATAGTGGGAAATGAAGAAAATGCTGTGCAAGTATCCAACAAGGTTCAAAAGCAATCTAAAGGAATAAATTAAATCTGCCTGAGATTCAATAACTACACAACAATGTGAAGAATTGGCAGCAACGATGCCACGAAGAATAAAGGCCGTGATCGATGCTAAAGGTGACGCCACTGAGGGGTAGACGAACTAATTTGCGCCGTTGAATGCGATGGGCGAAGTTTTTTTGCGTGGGTGGTTCCCCAAGAATGGATAATATTTTATTTAAATAGGTAAATATTTTTTTTTATAGAAAATACACTTTATGAAAAGTTCAAAACCACTGTGTATTTATTGAACTAATAAAGTTAAATTTATTTGTCTAAATTTTACTTCGAATATTAGACACTTGTAAGATTTGAAACTAGACGAACTCTTTTGCATTGGGGCTCATATAATAATAAATAAGGTATAATGAATTAATACAGTAACTGACATGATGTTTTGTTCAGAACACTTAAGAAATAATAAACTTTCCAAGGCGATAGATTTTTAAACCATTTATTTAAACGTAATTTATTTTATTCACAAACTATTAAAATGATATATCATCCCAGCATGTGCATTAAATTAATAATTACGAAAAGGATAAAAATACACAACAAATAAAAAACTACACCTTAACTAGAATCTATCGCTGGGAAAACTCTGGCCGAATTACCAGGCTGAATCGCAATAGAAAGTCGTCTGCCAGCCTCAAGGATGTTCACAATTCTCATTCCCCAGCTTTTGTAAATACTTTCAAGTTTCACATGGGGTGCCTTTCTTTAACTTCCGGAAAAAGGAACATGAGCTTAGCCCACGATTCTGGGCAAGTTTCCCAAAAAAACCAAAAAGAGAGAAAAAAAATTCGGTACAACAAGTCGACCGGTATATTATGCATAGCTACATAAAGTATGAAACTGTACGCGTAATACGTAGATTAGCAGCATTTCAATATAAAAAACTAACAAATTACCCTGGAATTTCGTACTTCCGGGCAAAGGAGGGGCAAATCGCGTGAACAATATAAATAAGTTCGAATTTAATATCCATATATCGAAAGAGTGACCTTCGCCCACATCCTGATAATTTTCCAATAAAACGAAAGTCTTCTTACTGACCTAATTCTTTCACAACAGGACACACATTATCATTCGCATCGTGTAAGCACGGAGCTGGTAGCTGGGCAAATATAGAGTCTTTTTTACAATACACAAAGAAGAAATTATATTAGTTTATTATCACAACATTATCACAATATTACAGTGACTGCTTATTCCTCTTAACTACGCAATACAATGATTGTAGTGTTCGGTACTTGGCCCATTGCCAACGAGTAGCCAGTCCCGACACTAGACATGGGCTAGCGATCAGCGAGAAAGTGTGTTTCGATAGTTTTGTCGCTGGGTTTCTTTTGGGATATTTTGTATGTAATCGTTTTTTTAAGAATTATAACTGTAGTGTCATATATTTCTGTAGTAATAAATAACCCAGCTTTATTGACGGTACGGTGCTATGGAATATTGATATGTGCATATTGCTAAATTGTAACATATCAGTTTTATTTAGTTTATACCTAGATCCGAATCCAGCGTGAATACAACGTGTATATGAATTTACGATGATCGTTTTGTAATATTAGTAAGGATTGTATGTACTGGCTACATTTCATACCTACGTAGAGATACGCACACAAATTAATTCGAAATATGAATGAAAACACGAACGTCGTCAAGCTGTATATCTAATTACTTAGTTCATGTGGTTAACAACATTGACAAAATATTGCCGAAAGGAATTTTTTCCGCTGAATTTTTTTCTCTTTACCTATAGTACCTTTTATAAGCCGCAGTAAAGGTGTATTTACGCAATCTCGATGAAGATAAAGGAAAAAAAGACATTCATTAAGTGTAATTTTTTCATCATGGGCCGACTTGTGCGAATCTGAATTAACAATTTAACTGGAAGTCAGCCGCTTGGTCAGTTAAAATGTCCCGCCATTACTATCAATATACGTTTGACAGAGACATCAAGCAATGTAACACGAGTTAGCTTAACATTTTTACTCAGGTCCGCCAAAGTGGCCGTTACCAGATTCCTTTTTCAAAATTCAAAATAAAATCACATGACTTAGCACAATGCAGTAGAATTGTAATTTATGTTCAAAGATTACAAATGCCATTTTTGAAGGAATTATTAAAATTTAAGTAGTTAAGTATGTACAACGTGCAAGCTTTGACTCTTGACATAATATTTCCTATTTTAATAGTATAGATATAATTCATTTATATTTTAAAAATTTCTCTGTGTTACTCCACTTGAAGTCTTCCAACCCACCAACGTTTGCAGAATGCTACGTGACTCGAGTGCAAATAATACAAAATTGAGTCGCCAGCATTACTCACAACCTCGTACCTTATAACGCTCATGTGTTTCTAAATGGATTATGTCAATCCAAAGCTTAGCAAGGGTTATATTTATTTGATCTGTCAGATGACTTTATGTTTTTTATTCAGATAACACAATTATTTTTTTGTTACATTTAATAAACATATATTGTTATAAATAATTATTCAAATGACCGTTGAGTGTACCCTTTGAGCACCTACTGTTTTATCCAATTAACAATTTAAACCGCCTAATACTGTAACCAAATAGCTTGAACCCGACTTCGACTTTTGACTATATTTAAATAGCGTAAGCTAGGTATACTAAATACTAACTGGTTACACAAATTGAGCTCTATTTTGTTGCATACCCAATTTATTCGTCTTTTTTTTTTAAAGATTACGAGTTGTGGTGAAGGTTTGAAATAGTTTTATACTGTTTGGTAAAACAAACAGGTTTTCTTGTATCTTAAACTTCTTTCTAACTGGATAGAGCTTTTGAAAGTAAAATAACGTGTCCTCAACACCGGAGCTGACGAGATGAAACGAGTATTTATTTTGTCTCGCTCGCGCGCCACCACATTGCATAAGTCTGCCTGTTTTTCAGTGTCAATTATGTAAAGAATAAATTTGAGTACGCAACAAAACAGAGCTCATTTTGGGCAACCAACTAGTATTTAGTTTATTTGTTTCATATTAGCTTTTGCTAGGTTTGGTTTTCCGTTCTTCTAGTTTATCCAGTTTATTAAAGAAATTTGATCTTTATGCTTGACTTTTGATTGATGCTAGCTGAATTGTTTTCCATACAGTGTTTCCTCTTTATAAAAATAAAGGAATATTTCCTTACATTAAAACCTGCTATCACCAGTATTTAGAGTACTTTTCCTCCAGGTGGAAATACAAAATTCCATCCTGTATACTGTATAATACTGTAAATTTCATCCAGAAATATTCAACAGCTTGAAAGTTGTAAAATCAATAAACTAACACAGAAAATTTCTTATTGAAAAGGATAGACAAGGAAAATTATGTACATTTTCTAGTTAAACTTGGTTTATGAAAAATAAAGGAAGTCACTTTCAGATGACAAACAGCTCATGAGACCGCGGCAATCGGAATCAGGTCACGTGACCGGCTATCCCGAGTTCGGGCATTCCTTACCGCCGCCGCTGGTACTAATTTGATTAATGACTTTTATCAAGATTCCATTCCTTACGACGTAATTTGGAACACAATCGAATGACGTCATCAAGTTGATTCATTGTAGTTGTTATTAAGGGGTAACGTAGCAAATAATGTAATTGCAATTTTCGGTTACTTATGTTTTTAAGTATGCAAACATAATACACTGAGTCAGCAATAATTAAGCCGCTTGTGAGCGACTACAATACTTTGTCTGTTTACTTGGTAAAGTTCAAGTGATACTTTATTTTTTAAACTTTTAGACTTGCTTGGAGCGTAGATCTTGCAGACTCGCCTGGACGTAGAACTTGCAGACTCGCCTGGACGTAGAACTTGCAGACTCGCCTGGACGTAGAACTTGCAGACTCGCCTGGACGTAGAACTTGCAGACTCGCCTGGACGTAGAACTTGCAGACTCGCCTGGACGTAGAACTTGCATACTCGTCTGGACGTAGAACTTGCAGACTCGCCTGGACGTAGAACTTGCAGACTCGCCTGGACGTAGAACTTGCAGACTCGCCTGGACGTAGAACTTGCAGACTCGCCTGGACGTAGAACTTGCAGACTCGCCTGGACGTAGAACTTGCAGACTCGCCTGGACGTAGAACTTGCAGACTCGCCTGGACGTAGAACTTGCAGACTCGCCTGGACGTAGAACTTGCAGACTCGCCTGGACGTAGAACTTGCATACTCGTCTGGACGTAGAACTTGCAGACTCGCCTGGACGTAGAACTTGCAGACTCGCCTGGACGTAGAACTTGCAGACTCGCCTGGAGCGTAGGACTTGCAGAGTCGCCTTGACGTAGAATTTGCAGCCTCGCCTGGAAGTAGAGCTTGCAGACTCGTCAGGAGCGTAGAACTTGCAGACTCGCCTGGAAGTAGAGCTTGCAGACTTGCCTGGAGCGTAGAACTTGCAGACTCGTCAGGAGCGTAGAACTTGCTAGACGATTGCGGACTTGAAGGGGTGGTTTCAAGCGATTCTACTGGGGATTGACAGATTTTACACATTCCATCGAAATAATTTCCTCGGTGTGTGGGTTTTCTTGTGATGAATTAATTTCCCGTTAGCGCAATCGGTTTAATGAGTCACATAAGTCGTCTCCACATATTTGGAGATCGAACCCGGACCTCAACATTAAAAAAGCCAGTGTCTTAATCACTGCGCCGTTGAAGCTGAAATAATATTACTTTTAATTGGCGAAAAATATATTAAATCGGCACAGGAGTTGCAGGGTACTTGAAAATGAAAACTAAAACTTTTAATAAGTGGATCATAAAAGTAAATATTTTTAAATGACAATAGATAAAACATAAAATCTTATCAAACTGATTTTCCAAAATTGTTTAAACGAAAAGTACCTAAACCCAAAAAAAATGTACCCAGATCAAAATTGAAAATCATTCAGCGCCATTACTAACGCCCGATCAGCAAATCATATTATTATCTCAGTGCTGCGAGCATGATTCCAGGAAAATATCAGAAACAAAGAATTTTCATTTCGTTTTATGACTCATCTCCATTATTTTGCGATATCTTGTAATTTTTCCATTATTCGGAATTTTGCAGTATTCTAAAATATGTAATGTAAGGGTATTACAAAGTTACTAATTAGTTCATGGATTTTGCATCTTTGATGAAATTAAAACAGCGGAAGACAGGTGAGACGTACTACAGGAATGGGTCTGGTACTCGCACAGGCTAAAGTTCACTACATTATTGGGCATATTTGTAAAGTTCATGCGTCAGGTACGTGTCACCCATGTACCACCATATACCAAAAAAAGTCGTACTCTAATTAAAGGAGGTGTGAAAGTCTTAAGATTGACTTACAACAAACATTCTTACTGTAGCTTTGAACTATTCAACGATGTTTATGGTGACCACACAAACAAACAACCAACAAACACACAGAAAATCAAAATATACTCGCAGAAAAATCGTCTTTGTTTATCAATGAAATCTATATTTATAATGTATGCGAGAGTGCTGCAGCAACTTTTGTCCTAGGTCTCTTTTCTTAGATTTCTTTTACAAGCGTAGATGAAAATCTTTGCTGTAACTGTGCTCACATTTTATTCGGAACCAATTCTGTAAGATCACAATTACAGCGGTGTTAAAGTGTGAAGTATAAAAAAGTTTACCCGGAAGAGGTGTAACCGAAGCGGGAGGTGAAAACTTATTGCGTTTACTTATATTAACTTTGACATCAATACTCTTTCTTTATTTAAACTTAAAAAAACACATCGCCTGTGAGAGACAAACAACTCCACGTGTACAGCCACATCGCAATCTATGTTTCACAAAACCCTTACTTAAAACGGCTTTACGTTCAAACTTCAACAGGTTAAGAAGGTCATTAACCTGCGTATGTATTTATAAAAAGTGTACGGTAAGGATATTTTGATGATAGCCACCTATTAAAGTGTGTGTGATGTGTATTGTATGTATTTCGGATACGAGTGGCAGCAGTATTATATGTATATTTTTTTTATTTACCTGTCTAATTACCCAATTATGGAGTTTGTACTGTTGTCGCAGGGCTTGTAGTTTAGTAACAAAGCATTGAAAGGCTCGTTACAAAAGTAACTCTACCGTTCCTTAAGCCTCGGTAAAATTGGAAGTTGATAGTTTATTTTTGGTTCATTTTCAACTATTTATGAGTTTTTAAATAAATTTGGGCTGTAAATGGAACAACCCCTTTATTATAACAAAACATTTTTAGTTTAGTAACAAAAAGTTTTAGTTTTCACGCAGAAGATTCAACGTTTTAAGGTTCCAAGTTTTATATTTCTATATTAAAGAAAAACCAATTTATTCGTAATTTTAAGCTTGAAAGCAAGGCTTGAAAGCAAGGCTTGGAAGCAAGGCTTGGAAGCAAGGCTTGGAAGCAAGGCTTGGAAGCAAGGCTTGGAAGCATCATTTCAGAAGCGTTATTTGAACCCATTAGCGAGGGTCCGATGAAGAGGTAAATTGGATTGAATATTCGGATGATATCAAACAGTCCCATTTACATGAAATATGGTACTTGCTAGAATCTCTAATTATTTTATTTGTTTAACTTTATTTAGGTGATTAGAGATATATTATAATACAGCACAAGAAGACATTAAAGCTTATTAAGGATTTTAAATATTTATAAGCTTCCAAATTATTGTTTTGAGATAAAATAGCGTACAGGTCGTTGCATAATATTAAGAAGTGGGCCGGCATCAAAATTGCTGATGAAACATCTTGCCAGGCACCAAAAGATACATGCGGAGCGAACTGCCAACCCTCTTTAGCTGGAGAGGCACTTTTAAACTAACCTTAAATTAAACAAATACTAAAATTTTGCTGTTCATTCAGATGTTGCATCTTAACTGTTTTTTTAATAAGTTATACAATCTTATCAACTATATTTCTTGTTTTAAGTTGATTTTCTTTTGTTTTTGTTTCGTTCGTTTTTTATTCTTCAAGTATTATTTATTTATAAATAACACTATACCGCTAAGTTGAGTCAGCATAAAATATGTCCAAGCTCTGAGGGTTGCAAAAAATTTCTGAAGAGCCAATACAAATAGCGAATTGACATTTTGAATTTGCTTATGATTTTCTTTGAAATTCTTAAATTTCGTATAGGTTTATTTTTATATCCCGTTTACTATTCGAGATCACATCCCGCCATCGTTATTAGAGATCAACCGAATCGGATGTCACACACAGCCTTTATTACAAAATTTAATCAAAATACTCGTTTAAAAAAATCCCAAATTCCATAAAACATCACCGGAACAACACAAACAACCATTGTTAATTTATGGACCAATAAATCAAGACCTACAGACACGCCAACACCCAGTTTGCAAGGAGGACGTCCTTGTACAGCGAGGTATCTACATAAATCAGGCGAGGTGACAATTGCTTGTAAATTTGTAAACCTCTAGTTGTTTGTAAAGGGCTAATACAAGCGATAACGAAATGGGACAATATGAGTGTTGGTCTTTGGTCTATTGTGTACGGATTAAGCTTTGTTGTTGATTGTAATGTGTCGGTTCAATTGGAGCGAGCTGTTTGGTGTCTGTAATTGATGGTGGTTTTTGTTTGGAAATGGGTGTGGTGTATGTTGGTGAGGATTCAAATTGAAACTCAAATATTTCTCTCTCAACATTGACAATTACTTGGTCTTACTGACGTCAAATAAAAGATGACTCTACCACCAGTTAGAGAAACCTTCGTGAAGAAGAACCGGCAAGAAACCTTACGGATCTATTTTTTTTAAAGAAATGTACAATGTCTCTTTATGTCTCTACGAAATTTCTTATCTGCATCTGGTAAATGAAAAAAACTGTCCAAAAAATTTCGAATAAGTAACATTGCTTTGACTAACTTACTTCTACATCGCGTCGACTTACATTGCTTCAGATCCCGACGACGCTATTACAACAAGGAACGCCGGCGTTCCAGGTAGAAATAGGGCAACACGGCATTCGAATCGCCTAACCCACCGGTGAGTCAGGCTAACACGGCGTACGCATTCCTACATAGTTTCTTGCTGGTTCTTTGGCAGTGGATGACCCTTCCGAACCGGTGGTAAATTCAATATACGACGTCCTAAGCCGAGGTCAGTGGCGTATCGTATGTAGGAGTAGTTTAAGGTCCAGCTAAGCACCGTCAGCGCAAAGTTACAAAGTCCGGTAAAATTTAAAAGTGTCATAGGGCCATAAATGAACTGTCCACTTCGAAAAAAAAAGGTACTTACATCGCTAGTTCCAACTTGCTCTAGGCGCTGACTGCTCTCAGCCGGACTTACAATGAGTTTGGATGCGTGTTAAACCTTTGCTTAAAGTAAAAAAGCGGAAGATAGGTAAATATTCACATTACGATTATACAAAAGGCTCTGGTACTACTATAAATACATTTGCAAACTGATGATATTGCTCGACATTCTCGCTCCGATGATGTCGTGCAAGACCCCGTGGCGCCGAAGTGTGATTTTTCTTTGTGACTAAGCCCCTTAGTCTTCAAAGTGCTGTGCTAAGTTGTGTTGTGATTGTGCTGAGTGCTGTGTTGTACCCAGCGTAAGTAGTCTGGTTTCAGTACAAAGGATACTTAACGGTGACAACGAATTTGTACTGAACCAGTCCTTTTATTTTTATATTATTTCTCTTCTCTATTTTATTTATTTTTCTCCTATTTTCATATTTATTTGTATCATATCTGTGTGTTTTCGTGTGTATTGTCCTTTCTGTGGGTAAAGGTTGACCCTAACGCGGTCAACTCATTACCTGCGTACCCTATTTTAGGTTTCTAGGTAGCGGCCTTCGGCGAGCTGCGGTTAGGTTTAAGTCTTTCTCCCCAGCCCCCCTACCGTTGATAGGGAGGTTAGCAGCTAGGGTTCGCTAGGTTTTTATTTAGGAACTCTAGGCATTTGTTATATAATTACATATCCATATTAAAGTCCCAACCCCTTCCCAAACGGATAAGCAAAGCGTCATTAATATTGCGAAGGCGTTCACCCAAGCACTCGCCGCGTCGGATGTTTCAATTTCTGACTACTAGTGCCTAACGCGTCCCCGGCCCCTCAGGCCCAAACCCCGGCCCTTCAGGCCACTAACGTCCAGACCCATCAGGTCTTTAGCTCTCCCGCTTATCCCGCGCCCTCCGACATGGATTGTGCATCGGTCACATCCTCGCGCACATCCCGTAGGAAGCGTACCGCTCCCGGGAGCGATTCAGACTGCGCCGCGTCCGAAGCTTCGTCGGTCGCCGCCATCTTAACCCGGCTCTCCTGAGCCCGCGTTTCAGTTAGTCGCAAAACGCTCTAAGAAGCGTTCGAAGAAAGCATCGGTGTCTTCAACACCCGCCCCCGCGCCGTTAATGTCACTACAAGTGACCGCGAATACGTCGGCTCCGTCCAAGCCAGCAACGCGCTGCGCTCCCGTCCCACCTAAGCCTCAGCTTCATCCGCCCGTCTTCCTCCGCGAAAAAGCGCGCTGGACCGTCTAACTTGTGCAAAAAGCACAAAATCAATTATCTCAAGGCGAATAACGCAGGCGATACTATTAAAATCCAAGTCGCGACTATCGAGGACTTCCGTACGTTTACACGTTTTTTCGCTTGAACAAATCGCGTACCATACTTACGCCCTCCCAGAGGAGCGTAAGATCCACGCAGTATTACGGGGCGTCCCGTTTGAGCTCGAAAACGATGAAATCCTCGAGGACCTTAAGTCCCAGGGTTTCCCGGCTGAAGCAGTGCACAAGATGCACTCCAAACGCGGTAGGCGTTTTCCGTTAGCATTAGTTATTTTATCTCATACTCCCAACTCGAGGGAGATCTTCAGGGAGGCTCGCACAATCAGCGGACTCTCGAATATCTCTGTCGAGCGTTCCAATCCTCGCGGGCACCCCGGGCAGTGCCACCGCTGCCAGCTGTATGGCCACGCAGCGGCCAATTGCTCAGCCCCTCCCAGGTGCGTTAAGTGCCTAGGTCTCCATATTACGAAGGAGTGCACTCGCGCTCCCGACTCCACATCCCCCCCTGCATGTGTGCTGTGCGGCCAGTCTGGCCACACAGCTAACTACAGAGGTTGTCCGCGCGCTCCGCGCTCCGCTTCAAAGAGGGTCGCGCCTAAACCGGCGCCGCCGCTCACTCCTGCCAACTTCCCGCCGCTGCGCAACCGGGGTCCCCCGGAAGCAAAGCCCATGCAGCCGACACCTACTCCGGCTCTGTCCTGGAGACAGCGTCCGGCCGCTCCAATTGCACCTTCCCGTCCTATACCAGCTCCCGTAGCTCCCGCAGGCCCGCGTCCCGCTCCGTCGTTGGCTGAGGACATAAGACCGTGTTTGACGTCATTCAAAACGTTGACATTAAGAAAATTTCCGTACTCGCACGCAAATTGCAAGCCGCCCGCTCTCCTCGAGCGTTTATTTGCGTTAGCCGAGCATCACTCGCTTCTAAGTTTGTTATAACTTTTATTTTTTGTATAAAATCGTAAATAAGTAAATTATAATGTCTAGACCCGCAAATCCCGCGTCCGGTCGTATCAAACCCAAGGGCTTATCCCTAGTTTCTTTTAACGTTCGTAGCCTTAATACAAACCTTCCTGAGCTCAAACTGTTCCTTCAGAACAACGAGTCAGACTTATTGCTTCTTCAAGAGACGTGGCTAAATCCAAACCGCTCCAGGGGATTCGCTATACCCAAGTACGCGTTTATTCGTAACGACAGGCCCAACTCCGACGGTTTCGGCGACACTGCCATTTATTACAAAAGAGGATTCCATTGCTGTCCTCTCCCTACCCCTCCTGTCCTCACCATGGAAGCCACTGTGTGTAGATTGGCTATGACTGGTCATCCGACCATCATCATAGCTTCAATCTACATACCTAGTGGCACCAGACCAATCCGCAGCGACTTTGAGGCCATTCTCGCCCTCGGCCTCTAACTCCAAACATACTGACTGGACGTGCCTATCAACCAACACCAGCAGTATCGCTCTCCTCGACATCACAAACTCACTCGACCTAGATCTCATCTCTCCCATCACTCCCACTCACTATCCCGACAACCCAAACCACTCTCCAGACTTCCTCGATTTTGCAGTTATCAAGCGAATCAACCTCAACCTCAGGTCTATCGAACCGCTCGATGGCGACCTAGGCTCTGACCACCACTCTGTCTCCCTCGTGCTAGGACCACCTAACGATAACGTCACCTCTCCTAAGACCTTTACCAATTGGAAAGGCTTTAAAAATACGTTAGTTTCAGCCTTAGAGGCCCCGAAACTCGCGATCTCGCCCGATCAAATTGATAGTCCGGATAAAATAGATTCATTAGTCAATTCTCTCACTGATGCTATCAACTCAGCCATAAGTGACAACGAAAAGGTTGCTAAGCAAGGTAAACCCACGCTTCTCTTAGCCGTTAGCAATCTTATTAAAGCCAAGAACGCGGCTCTCCGGAGAGCCAATAAATATCCCACACCGCCTCTCACATTCCTCCTCTCACACGTCCCGATGGCATTACTGCCTTCGAAGTCGAAGAGAAAGCCGAGCTTCGCTGACAGCATTGCCGCACAATGCTCGCCCAGCATGCAACCTGCTGATCCCTCACACATCCAGGCGGTGGGGGACGAAGTCCTTCGCAGAGACTCTCTCCCCATCACCGCCAACCCCGTCACAGTCTCTAATGACGAAATCTCGCTTCTCATTAGAAATCAAAAGTCCAAAAAGGCTCCAGGTGCGGATGGAATTTCCAACCACGCACTTAAGCACCTGCCTCAACAGGTGCTTACCTTGTTAGCTGTTATATTCAATGCCTGCTTCAACCATAGCTACTTCCAAAAGCTTGGAAAGAAGCGACAGTCATAGGCATTCCCAAGCCGGGTAAACCTCTGAATATCCCGGCTAATCACAGACCCATCAGCCTCCTCAAGGCCATGTCTAAACTTCTCGAGAGAGTCATACTCGCTCGAATGCGGAACCATCTGTTTCCGACGGATGGCGATCCCCTCATTATTCCCCATCAGTTCGGCTTTCGCGCTAAGCATTCCTGCCCTCAGCAAGTCCATCGAATCGTCGAGTACATACTTGACGGTTTCTATCCGCGTCGTTATAAAACACTCGTGGTTTTCTTTGACGTAGCCAAAGCTTTCGATAAAGTCTGGCACAGCGGTCTCGTTTATAAACTCTACAAAATAGGCTTACCGGATTGCCTAGTCAGGTTAATTGCGTCGTTTCTCAAAGACCGTACGTTTCGATTTAAACGTGAAGGCAAGCTTTCCGCGCCTCGTGCCATAAAGGCTCGAGTCCCTCAAGGCTTCTTCTTCGCCCCTCTGTTGAACACCGTGTACACCAACGACATTCCCATCCCGCCGAAATGCGTCGAACTCGCCCTCTTTGCCGACGACACCGCACTCTATACCAAAGGCCATAGTGTTCCGCACTGTATAACCAGACTCCAAAAGGCCGTAAACGCCCTTGGTGTATGGTTTCAAAAATGGCGCATCGATGTGAACCCTGAAAAGAGTTTCGCGATGCGCTTCGACCACAAACGCCGTCGTCCCGCTGGCGATCCCCACGTTCGAATGTTAGGCATTCCCATCCCCTGGAAGCTTAGTACTAAATACTTAGCCGTCACGTTAGATCCGACGCTTTCTTTCAAGCCACACGTCGAAAGAGTTTCGAAACTCACCCGTCACTACTTAGGCCGTCTAAATAGCATGTTAGGTAGAAAAAGTAAAATGTCTTTCAGAAACAAACGTACACTTTACAAGGACCCGTCATGACATATGCCTTGCCAATCTTTGCCCACGCCAAACCCTCCCTCCTGCACAAACTGCAGGTAGTTCAAAACCTCTTTTGCCGCAGGGCCACAAACGCACCGTGGTACGTGCGTAACGTGGACTTGCACAGAGATCTTGAACTGCCTACAGTACAACAACACCTCAAAATACTCTCTGAAGCGTTCTTCAAACGCTCCGAAACCCATCCCAATCCTCTAGTTCGTGATTCAGTCTCATATACTACTCCTGTCTTAGATTCGAAGTTCAAAGTCGCTAGGCCTTCCACCAGACTATCAGCCGATCTCGAAGCCCTTCTGGCCGTAAATTCTAATTCTAACGTAAATTCAAATTCTAACTTAAATCCTAATTCTAACGTAAATCCGAATTAATTCAATTTTATTTTTTAATTTAAAATTTTTTTAATATTTACTTTTCATTTTGAGCACCTTCAGTGCTATGTATTGACCTTCAGTGCTTTGAGCACCTTCAGTGCTATGTAAATCCCAGCGGGTGACCCCTTCTGGGCCCCGCTAGCGCGGCCTCTTTCTCCGATTAGCCGTCGCTCAGATGAAGGCTTTAAACTTTTTAAATGTTTAGGATCGAGTGACAAACTACAAAGGGTTAGTTACCCTGCAAAGAAGTGCTTACATACCGCATTGTCATAGAAATATTGCTTAAGGTCAGTATAAAGAAGATACTTACCAAAAGATATACATACCAAAGGGGTTTTTAAAGAAAAGTTTGCTTTAAGTGACCTTGATTTTCCTAGCGGGTGGCTGTTTCTTTAGCAGCAAATCGGGCAGCACCGGTGATGCACTTGGCGAAATTGGCGAAAAACAAAAATTTTATTCACCTCCAAGAACTTCTCTCTGGTAAGGTGAAAAAAAATCAGTATTCAAAATATTTTATCCTCAAACTTACACTTGCTGCCTTATGTTTCTTCATCTTTATTGAGATTGCGAGCTTAACTTTGGTCTTGAAAAGGTATTACAGGTAGGCTGAGAGGAAAAGAAGCCGGCGGAAAAGTCCTCTCAATACTCTTTTTCAACATTTTTAATTTACATGAAATAGGTATTCAGGTATACAATTTGACTACGACATAAAGGTGCGTGCTTAGTCTACCAACATCACGATGAACATCCCGTAGACTCATTGTATGTATGGTGTATATATATACACACATATATCTTCATCTTTTATAGATATTCTACTTCATTTCTTTAAATTTAAAATCGTAGTTATATAGTCACATTTATTTGTACGGAATACACACATTATTTGCAAAGGTTTCTAAATAAATGAAAGTGTACTTATAAAGTATAAGTTAATTGGAATATATTTAAAGTTTTTCAAATACGATACCTACAAGTATAATATATTAAACGAACGTGTTGTACATTCATTGATATAAAAACCGAAAATTGAGGTAAATAGTCCACTCTCCCGCGCTCGGCGAATGAATGGAGTCTTTCACATACCGCTTAGTTCTATTGTGTCTATTCAAATAACTTTGAAAAGTGTTATTTTGTCATTCATCGAGATGAACATGACTGTACAGAGAATATTTCCAGTGAAACATTATTACTTTCTCAATTATTGTGAACATGTGAATGAATTATGTGTATGGTCCTTCAGTTTACATCACTTTCATAAAATAAATTTTAAGCGTGCAAGTATAAAACAAAATAGCGAATATTGGAAAAAATATAAAGCAAATAAAAACAAAGTATTCATAACTGAGAAGAAGAATGAAATTTAAGAAAATAAACGTTACGTTGTGTAAAAACTAACCCCTAATCTATTCCTGAACCAAAGAGCTGTCAGTATAGCGAGCCTCGGCCACGAAGACGCGAGCATTGCTCGGTGGTGGCACACTACTATGAATAGGCAAAAAAGAAGTGGGGCGCAAGTTCGCGAGTAACATTCAATTTAACTACATACCCTGCTACTTATATTACGAATGAATCCTGGAGGGTTTTTGAGACCCTGCCTGCAACGTACTACGCTACACAACTAGTGCGAGTAGGTTAACGTTCGAAAAATATTAAATGAAAGACATTTAAAAAAGGGAAATTTTAAGTCAAGCCACAGACTTTTTTATTGGTCACGTGATAAAACTTCTTGTTTTATAACTTAGCCACGCAAAAATGAAATAGCGTCTAATAAACTAATTCGTCTTTTTTGCAACGCCTAATAAATATTATATAGGCGAAGCGTCATAATCGAAATTGGATGATAATTCAAAATTTTATAGCAAAAACATCATGAAAGAACATATTTTTAGTGGCTAAGATAGTATTGTAAACTGTTGCTAACTTAGTAATTTAGAAGGTTTTGTAGGTACTTGGTAATGTAGATATTTAGAGGCGAATAATGCTATTAGAAAGAAGTCTGTTTAATTAGCTACCTAATATACCATGGCAATAACTTAGAAATGATTGTGTAAGAACTAATTCCATAGAGCAAGAATACTGGGAGGTTTGATATCGTTATTTTTTGTGAGTAGATTTCATTCGGTGTGTCTCTAGAGTAAAACGTGCAATAAAGAACCTCAATACAAAATCTCATCAACGCGTCAATCTTCGTTGTTGCGGAAGAGAAGGGCCAAAAACGAACATACACTCTTTCTTATAAATATATTGTTGATTAAGATAACCAAAACCAACCTGATTTAACAAAACTACAACCCCCTGTTGAAAAAGTTAGCCATTTTTTCAGCGCTTCATACTCAAGCATAAGTTACCTGACGTTTGGGAAACACAAACATTTTTGCATTTATATATTTTTGGTGGCCTATTCTGGTTACATTATTTCAAAAAGAGTTATTAAAAAAAATAGATGAAATGAAATGAAATGAAATATTTATTTCTCAACATTGACAATTACTTTTTCTTATTGACGTCAAATAAAACATGACCACCAGTTTGGTAAAACCTTCGTGAAGAAGAACTGCTAAGAAACTTCAAGGGTACATTTTTTTCGAAATTAATTTACAGAGTATCTATATGTCTATACAAAATTATTCTTATCTGCATCTGTTAGCTCGGCAAGTCTCCCTCCCCCCAAGTATCCAAACGACGAACACCCTCAAACGGCACCCGTTCACGAGCTAGCGAGGGATCCAGCCATCACCCTCCTCAACCATATTAGAGGGAAGTGGGCGACCCGTCACCCGACGCTACCATAAGAAGACGTACTTTAGTGACAATGACGCTTTAGATATTCATCGGGACGAAGAACTCAACGAACAAACAGACACATTACACATGTTTTGTTACAAATGCTAGTACCATCCTGTAAAAAGGGGATTAGGGGATGAGGGGAGTTATTTTGTAGCACCACTTAACTGAATATTAAATCTTTGTTACAGCTAGTATGACCACAAGATACTAGGATATCGCTAACGTGTATTATTTTTGAAATGTTATCGTATGTAAAATTATATTCTGATATTATAAAAGAGAAAATATTAGGTCTTTACCTATGAAACTGCCGTTTTGCCGTACTGGCCATTTCAAATGAAAATATTTTTTTTTTGACTGATAATTCTAATTTCAAATTAATTTTATTTGACAAACATTGAATTCTTTTTCTAAAATCGTCATTTGTTTAAAAGTTAGTGTTTTGTTTTCAACGCATTCGAACATTTTTCGTCATCATGGATTAGTTAAAAATTCGAGTAATTATGGAGTATGAGTACCGTCGTGGCAGCAAAGCGGCACAAGCGGCACGCAACATCAACGACGTTTACGGAGCGAACACTACAAACGAACGCACTACCCGTTATTGGTTTACCCGCTTCCGTTCTGGAAATTTTGACCTGAAAAATGAACCCCGTGGTCGTCCGAAAACTTTTTGTTATCTGGAAGTGGATTGAACACTTCCGTCTTATCTGCAAGCTGTTATTAGGTTTTGTAAATATTGTGCATCAGTAGCACGTTCCAGGTAGGCTGTAACCGTGACCCTTGACTTGAAGCCGAGTGGCTTAGTCATCGGGCTACCGAGTCTCTCGTCAATCATCTGCTGCACGAACGAGTTGATAGCATTCTACTACACTACTTGCTTTATACAACAAAGCTCACTTATTATGATAAGTACACGCTCTCACATCTGGACAAAGTCAAAAGATACTTAAAGCAGATAGTACAAAAGATGACTTACTAATAGTTAGTATATCAAATTAAATGCCAATAAATATAGATTATCATACAATAATTAGTTTAAATATATAGACCTTCCTACCATTGTAAGATGTTTTTTAAAATATATCTTTGCCCCGATTTTTTTTGGATTCTCTCTTGGTAATTCATGTGAAAAAAAGAACTGACATGTTGTTGATTGACTGTCAAAACTAATCCGCCAATAACGTCCATTACTTGTGGGTTCATTCGACATCGTTTTGTTACTTTTTTTGACATTGACATTGATACATTCAAAAGAAAACGACATGGTAACCTATGATTGATTTTTCGCAAATTATTTATTATTTTTTTGCAAGATTTTTAGATTTAAAATTTGGGAAGCTCAAGGGGGAAAAGGTTACTCATGAGTTAATCTTTCATGTGTACTACTGACTATTAGTAGGTCAAAATCCCATATTGTGTTTGACCATCACCTTTCTTTTATAATAATTATAAATATAAATTAAGAAAGATAAATTATCTTTGGATAAACACATAAATTTTATCTAGAAATTTTGATGGGGAACAGGAATTCAGACGAAATTTCAGCCAAATGTATCCTACTCGGTCTGACACTGGCGGTGCCAAACATAAAACTTGTCTTCTCGAGTCCCGAACTCCAGTTTGGGCAAGAATGAAATTGAGGTGGAATTTTACGATGTGACCTGGAGGAAAGTACTCTAAACACTGAGATAGCAAGTTTAATTTTTAGGAAATATTCCTTTATTAAAAAAACAACAAAAACTGCCTTTAAAGTAATTTGAAAATAGCCATGTAACGCCCGGAATCGAATCAGTTTAAATCCGAAAAAAAACCACGCTGTACACATATAGGTAATATATTTGCATCACCACGACCCAAACTCATCCAAATCGATATACCTACTGTTTCTGAATAAATTGACTATCGTACTAATGCTTGTATTTCCATAGTTTTACACGTTTTTTGTTCAAAGAACCGAACATTACTTACTTGTTACACAAGAACAACCTGTTATTAAACAAGTCTTTACTTCCACAGCAACCTACAGACCGCAGCCCGGTTGGACAACATTTTGTTTGGGAACAGTAACAAAGCGAATAAACACAATTGGCTTACTGACAGTTTACTGTCTGCATTGGAAAAGTAAATTCATATTTAAGCTTTATGGTATTTACGAAAGACGTTATTTTAAGGCTAGTGGTCTATAAAAGTACGTATATCCAGTTAATTAAGGTATAATTTACGTACGTTGTAGATGCGTACGACTTTATTTGACGGTTTAAAACTCTATTTTTCAAAGATCTATAGATAATTGAGCTCTTCATAGCTGAAGTTCTCTGGACCTTCATGAGGTTTGGGGATGGAAGTGGTTGATGCTCATGCATACCATGAAGTCGGTTGTAATGGCTACGTGGGTTTCTAACCCACTAAAACACCACATGTGTAGTTCTGGTATTCTTTGCATCACAGCCTTCGTCATAGCGACAGCCGGTAAGGGAAGATGTTGCGCAAGGGGAGACCCTAACGGGTCATCCCTTCAGATATAACATAGCACTTATGGTGCTCGCAGGGGCTGAACATAGACGCGGCCTGAGCAGTCGTCCAGATTGGCCGAAAGCTGGTTAGGGGTCCGAGAGAGCATTTCTCGTTCTACGTTATTTCTGCTAATTGATAGGAGCCCGAATTGCATCCAAAACTGTATTAATGTGAAAAGGGAAAAAATCTGTAAAGCATATCTTATCCCGAAAGCGTGGGAAAAAATAAAATATGTTACGTATCAAAATCAGTACATAAAAGCATACGTTTGCTATAAATTGTATGAAATACCTTTCTTGAAAGAAAGTACGCAACAAATGCTGTTGCAATAAGGAAAGTCATAGGTACATTCGGCCATTTGAGAAACTTTGTGGTATAGGGCAGATAAAAGCCCTTTAATAGCGTGCTTTTCTTTTTATATATTGGTTTTATTATGACAGACTTAAATAAAAAGATAACGTATTGCATGTTGCTGTATGTGCGTGCATAAATCTGGGGTATAAGCAACCCCCTTTTTGCGTCGAGGCTTAAACAATGGGCTTTATTTCCCAACACGAAAACTCCAGCATCGTAAGGGTACAGTGACAAGGCCAGGAAGCTTAAAGAGAACTCCTTTAACAAATCGCTAATTAAAAAAATTCTGAAATATGACTAGTACAATACTCTCCAAAAAAGCGTTCGCACTACTACCGAATACAGTGCAAACGCGAGCCAGCAAAACGCATAACGCTATGTAAGATAATGTTATGTAACGCAATGCAATAATCAGGCATTTAAAGCTTGTGGAAAGAGCTGTATTATAAAGAGAAGAGCATGGTATTTGTATTAAAAACAAAAACGAAAAATAAGAATCTATTAAGTCGATGTAGGTGGATTTCCTTTATTTGTTTGTTTTCGTTCAATAACTTTCGTAATATTTAAAAAAAGTTTTAAAGTTGTCTCTTCGCCTCCACGAAGCGACTTTTTTTTTTGTTCCCCTCCGCGGGAAGGGCAGGAGGATAAAAATGCTCTGACGCATACTCTGGCGCGATTCCAAAGTTATGTGGGACTCGTCCCGACGCCTACCAGAACCATACCCACTAAAAACCCCCTGTCGGCTCGTTTATTTTTGCCACTCAGCCTTCATCTGAGCGACGGCTAATTGGAGAAAGAGGCCGCGCTAGCGGGGCCCTTAAGGGGTCACCCGCTGGGATTTACATAGCACTGAAGGTGCTCAAAAATGAAAAGAAAATAATAAAAAACATTAAAAATTGAAAATTAAAATTGCATTAATTCGGATTTACGTTAGATTTAGAATTTACGTTAGAATTAGAATTTGCGGCCTGAAGGGCCTCGAGATCTAAAGTTAATTGCGTACGTTCGCTTGTGTGCGCGTTTCTCGGTCTAGCGACTTTGTATACCGAATCTAAGACAGGAGCAGTATATGAGACTGAATCTCGAACTAGTGGATTGGGATGGGATTCGGCGCGTTTGAAGAACGATTCTGAGAGTGTTTTTAGGTGCTGTTGAACTGTAGGTAGTTCAAGATCTCTGTGCAGGTCCGCGTTGCGCACGTACCAAGGTGCGTTTGTGGCCCTGTGGCAGAAGAGGTTTTGAACTACCAGCAGTTTGTGCAGGACGGAGGGTTTGGCGTGGGCAAAGACTGGCGAGGCATATGACATGACTGGTCTAACGCAGACCTTATAAAGCGTACGTTTGTTTCTAAAGGACATTTTACTTTTTCTACCTAACATACTGTAAAGCATAACGGGTAAGCATAGGTAAAAACGTGCGAGTTTCGTTACTCTGTCGACGTGAGGGTTGAAAGAAAGCGTCTGATCTAAGATGACGCCTAAATATTTGGTACTGCGCTTCCAGGGGATGGGAGTGCCTTGCATTCGCACTCGGAGATTGTCGGCGATACGACTGCGTCTGTAGTCGAAGTAAACCGCAGAGCTCTACTCTGGGTTCACATCGATACGCCATTTTTGAAACCAAGCACCGAGGGCGTTTACAGCCTTTTGGAGTCTGGTGACGAGACCCGGGATTCTGCGGCCTTTGGTGTAAAGGGCAGTGTCGTCGGCAAAGAGGGCGAGTTCGACGAGTTTCGACGGGATGGGGATATCGTTAGTGTACACGGTGTACAATAGAGGGGCGAGGACTGAGCCTTGAGGGACTCCAGCTTTTATGTGACGGGGCGCGGAAATCGTGCCGTCGTGTTTATAACGAAACGTACGGTCTTTAAGAAACGACGCGATTAATCTAACTAGTCGATCCGGTAAGCCTATTTTGTATAGTTTATAAACGAGACCGCTGTGCCAGACTTTATCGAAAGCCTTGGCTACGTCAAAGAAAACTGCGACCGTTTTAAAACGCCGCGGGTAGAAACCTTCGAGTATGTACTCGACGATTCGATGGACTTGCTGAGGGCAGGAGTGCTTAGCGCGATAGCCGAACTGGTGGGGAATTATGAGAGGATCGCCATCCGTTGGAAACAGATGGTTCCGAAGTTTAGACATTGCCTTGAGGAGGCTGATGGGTCTGTGATTAGCCGGGATATTAAGAGGTTTACCCGGCTTGGGTATGCCTATGACTGTCGCTTCTTTCCAAGCTTTTGGAAAGTAGCTAAGATCGAAGCAGCCATTGAAAATGATAGCTAACAAGGTAAGCACCTGTTGAGGCAGGTTCAACAACTTGGCTCTCCGGAGAGCCGCGTTCTTAGCTTTAATAAGATTGCTAATGGCTAAGGGAAGCGTGGGTTTGCCTTTCTTAGCAACCTTTTCGTTTACACTGATGGCTGAGTTGATAGCATCAGTGAGAGAATTTACTAACGAATCTATTTTATCCGGGCTATCTAATTGATCGGGCGAGATCGTGAGCGGAGAGTTCGGGGCCTCTAAGGCAGAAACTATCGTATTTTTAAAACCTTTCCAGTTGGTAAAGGTCTTAGGAGAAGTGACGTTAACGTTAGGTGGTCCTAGCACGAGGGAGACGGGGCGGTGGTCAGAACCTAGGTCATCGAGCGGTTCGATAGACCTGAGGTCGAGGTTGATATGCATGACGATTGTTCGGGTTGTCGGGATAGTGAGTGGGAGTGATGGGGGAGACGACGGTTAAGTCGAGTAAGTTGGTGATGTCGAGGAGAGCAATACCGCTTTGGTTGGTTGATAAGCACGTCCAGTCAGTATGTTTGGAGTTAAAGTCTCCGAACATAATAACTGAACGGCCGAGGGCGAGAATGGTCTCAAAGTCGCTGCGGATAGGTTTGGTGCCACAAGGTATGTAGACTGAAGCTATGATGATGGTCGGATGACCAGTCATAGCCAATCTACATACAGTGGCTTCCATGTTGAGGAGAGGAGGGGTAGGGAGAACACAGCAATGGAATCCTCTTTTGTAGTATATAGCAGTGCCACCTGCTTACGTGTAAACGCATACTTAGGAATAGCGAATCCCCTGGAGCGATTAGGAGTGAGCCATGTCTCCTGGAGAAGTAAAAGATCTGGGTCGTTGTTCTGAAGGAACAGTTTGAGCTCGGGAAGGTTGTTGCTAAGGCTACGAACGTTAAAAGATACTAGGGACAAGCCCTTGGGTTTGATACGACAGGACGCGGGATTCGCGGGTCTAGACATTATAATTTACTTATTTACGAACTTATACAAAAAAAAAAAAAATTTATAATGAACTTAAACTAGAGTGATGCTCGGCTAACGCAAATAAACGCTCTTGAGGAGAGCGGGCGGCTCGCAGTTTGCGTGCGAGTACGGAAATTTCGTTAATGTCGACGTTTTGGATGACGTCAAACACGGTCTTCATGTCCTCAGCCAGCGACGACTGAGGTGAAGATGACAAAGCGGGACGTGGCCCTACGGAAGCTACGGGAGCTCGGATAGGTCGGGAAGGTGCAGGCGGGACGGCCGGACGCTGCCTCCAAGAGAGAGCCGGAGTAGGCGTCGGCTGAACGGGCTTTGCTTCCGGGGGACCCCGGTTGCGCAGTGGCGGGAAGTTAGCGGGAGTGAGCGGCGACGCCGGTTTAGGCGCGACCCTCTTGACGGTGGAGCGCGGAGCGCACGGGCAACCCTTGTAGTTAGCTGTGTGGCCGGACTGGCCGCACAGCACACAGGCAGGGGGGGAAGTGGATTCAGGAGTGCGAGTGCACTCCTTCGTTATATGTGGATCCAGGCACTTAACGCACCTGGGGGGAGCTGAGCAGTTAGCCGCTGCGAGGCAATAGAGCTGGCAGCGGTGGCACTGCCCAGGGTGACCGCGGGGGTTGGGACGCTCGACGGAGATGTTCGAGAGTCCGCAGATTGTGCGAGCCTCTCTGAAAATCTCCTTCGAGTTGGGAGTATTTGACAGGATTACTAAGGCTAAAGGAAAACGCCTACCGCGGTCGGAGTGCATCTTATGCACTGCTTCGGCCGGGAAACCCTGGGACTTAAGGTCCTCGAGGATTTCTTCGTTTGCGAGCTCGAACGGGACGCCCCGTAGTACTGCGCGGATCTTACGATCCTCCGGGAGGGCGTAGGTATGATAAGCGATTTGTTTAAGAGAAAGTAACCTGGTGAACGCCCGAAAGTCGTCGACGGGCTCGACCTGGATTTTAATTGTATAGCCTGCGTTGGTTGCTTTTAGATAATTGATTTTTTGCTCTTTGCAAAGATTTGAAACTACGGTCCATCGCGCTTTTTCGCGGAGAAAGACGGGCGGAGGGAGCTAAGGCTTCGGCGGGACGGGAGCGCAGCGCGTCGCTGGCTTCGATGGGACCGACGGAGGCGCGGTTACTTCGAGCGATTTTAATAACGCGGGGGCTGGTGTTGAAAACACCGGAGAGGGCTCGGGTATTGAAGATACCGAGGCTTTCTTCGAGCGCTTCTTGGAGCGCTTGGCGACTAACTGAAACGCAGGCTCAGGAGAGCCGGTTAAGGTGACGGCATCTGACGACGTATCAGACGCGGGTTCGGAGTCGCTCCCGGGAGCGGTACGCTTGCGGCGCGACGCGTGAGAGGATGCGACCGATTCGTAGTCCATCTCGGACGAGGCGGGAGACGCGGGAGAGCTGTAGACCTGCGGGGTCTGGACGTCGGAGGCCTGAGAGGCCGGGGACGCGGTAAATGCCTGTAAGGCCTGCGTTAATGAGTCATTGGAAATGGTAACGCCGGACGCAACGAGCGCCTGGGCGAACGACCTAGCAAAGTTTACCAAGCTTTGCTGGTCCTTTGGAGGGCTTGGTCCTATAATATAAAATATATAAGAATGCCTAGGTTCCCTAGCAAACCTAGCACCTAATCCTCCCTACCCGCGGTAGGGGGGCTGGGGACGACGCGAAGTGGTGCCCCTAATTCGGACAGCACTGTACCGTCACCCTGGGAAAGGCCCAAGTGCAATGGGATCGGGTCAGCTGGTTTCTCCTTGGCCTGAAGGGCCTTGGAAGCGCACCGGGGCAACGCTATCAGGCTTAGTTGTCACCGTTAAGTATCCACCTGATCAAACGCGAGTCTACTACGGAGTGTGTCGTCAATAAATTGACAACAAAAACCGGCCTTAGACCTGACGAAGTTGGGTTGCACTGAAAGTGCGGGATTGACTACGTTACGACCGGCCGGAGCCAGCCGCAGAGCGAGTCTCTGACTACGTACAGGCGCCAAGCGTCAAGTACGCAGCCAGAATGACAGCCCGAGTCTTGCGAACCACTATCGAATTTAATCGACCGCGGTAAGCTCAACCCTGTTGTTGCTGCACTCACCGAGGTGAGGTTTTTAATGCGAGGGGTGCACAGAGTGCGGGATTGACTACGTTACGACCGGCCGGGGCCGGCCGCAGAGCGAGTCTCTGACTACGTAGCAGGCGTCAAGCGTCAAGTACGCAGCCAGAAAAACAGCCCGAGTCTTGCGAACCACTATCGAATTTAATCGACCGTGGTAAGCTCAACCCTGTTGTTGCTGCACTCAACGAGGTGAGGTTTTTACTTCGAGGGGTGCACAGAGTGCGGGATTGACTGCGTTACGACCGGCCGGGGGCCGGCCGCAGAGCGAGTCTCTGAGTACGTACAGGCGCCAAGCGTCAAGTACGCAGCCAGAAAAACAGCCCGAGCCTCGCGAACCACTATCGAATTTAATCGACCGCGGTAAGCTCAGCTCTGTTGTTGCTGTGCAAGAGACCGACTTACTTGCAGCCGATCGAAACCGGCCGCAGCGTAAGCCCTGAAGAGGCGAACAGCGTATGAGTATTGCGAACGAGTTGACGTCGTGAGACGACAATCGTGACTCAACAGCTGGAGCGACCGCGGACGCGTCCGAGCGGGGCCGGACGCAGAACGGATCTGAGAGTGGCGTTTGAGTATTGATACGAGAGAAGTCGTGAGACAACAATCGTGACTCGGCAGCCGGGAACGACCTTCAACACGTCCGAACGGGTCCGGACGCAGATGTCTGATGTATATGACGAAGCGACAATTAAGGCCGTCTTATTAAGCCTTACGCAGGCTTTCAAAGCATCGTCAGCGCGCGCGTTTTTAATAACAACTATAAACCGCTTTCATTTTTAAATAAATTTACAAAGGATTAATAAAAGCGCGCTTGATTTAGTTGTACAACTATTGTACAAATATTGTTATAATGACAAAAATACAACAAAATTTATTGGCTAAACTTAACTTTTTACATAGTAATAATTATTTATTATTACTACCCCGTAAAGTGATAGTTGTTTGCAAACTTAGCAACCAAATTTACCAACTGACACAAAGGCAACCGCGTGCAAGGTAAATCAGCAAGGTAACCTACGAACCGTGCCTTCACGCCTCCAGGCCAACAAGAATTCTAAAAAAACGCAGTGGGGTCAGTTTCGGAAAGCCGGAGCTATACAAACTCGTAATCGTGTATTATAAAAAAATGGCACGCCTGTCGAATAAACATGCAAATAAATCTGTAAAATTGTATCTGTTGAGTTGAAGAAATGGCCGCCATTTTTCGGAACTGAACCAATGTACTGAATCGGTTTCGAGAAATAGTAATAAATATTGACGTATCACGTTGCAATTACATCGCTTTCACTTAGAAAGTAATAGACATAGTTGATCTTACAGGTACCATGTCCCTGTTTTCCACATTTTATTAAAGGAAGCTTTTCATTGGAATGGTCATTTTTTCACTATTAAATTACACAATAAGTGCAGGGTGTCTCGGAGGTAAAAGAAGCCCCCGACGAAGGTAGTGTTCAGTAAAAAATGTATTAGGACATAAGAAAAAATAAAAATCTCTAAGAATAACGGCAGGGAGCTAATTTTATACCATCAATAAAAAATTATAAGTAACTCAGTTCTTAATGATAACTTATTAATTATTTATTCATGATTCCAAAACATAACTTTTGCATAAATTTGTATTCTACCGTGTTGGCTTCCAAACTATGAAAGTAATTACGAAAATATTTTCGAAACATCCAGCGAAGTGCCCTTCAAAGTCCACTGCAAATATTGGATTTTCTCTCCATACACTAGTTGTGGTCATTGTACGAAAATTTGCAGACCTGTTTGTGGGAAAAAAAATTTCAGGCTCCACTAATATATTTAATATAATTTTATTAAATAGAGTTGCAGTTTGCATTCGTTGAGTCGTTCTGATGATGTTTAAGAGGAGTCTGGAGTCTGTTACAGTCGCAAGAATGAATTTTCGCAAGAAAGAACAAAGACGACACGCGTCTGATTGGTTTGATCTTTTGTGGCGCACACGGAATATGGACAGTAACGTCTACGTGAGAAATATTCAATCAAAATTTTTGAAATATTGAAGCTCAGCAAAGAATTTTCTTTCCTTCGTAGTACGTAGAAAATGTTCTTTAAAATGTTTGCAAAGAAATGCGGAGTTCTTGTAAGAAAAGAAAAAATTGTTTGTTCTTCTTAACTGTCATCATGGATTTTTTCATAATTCCAACGACCCATTTAATATTATCAAATAAGTATTATCTTATAAAATACCCTTGAAAGCTGTCAAACTTTATAGAGATAAAGTTAAAGGTCGTTGTACTCTCTGTACATTCTTGTACTCATTCAAAATGTCAACAGAAACATTATGTATTTTATTATACTTTTACTATATATTTTACTATATATACTATTACTATATATATTACTTATACTATTACAGTATTATACTATATACAATTGCCCAGTGTATCCGGTCGTCGCTTATATATGTTACTCACCTAATACATGCAGTGTTAATATGATATAGTACACACATTATCGTAAAACTTTTGTATATCCACTGTTTCCAAATGTTTGCAAAAGTAATAATAATTCTAGCACGAAATTAAAGTCTTGTCGTAGTCTCTTAATTAAAACAAAACTAATCTAAACTTGTCAACATGCTCGTATTATAATTTAACGACATAATAATAAATCTTATTGATACCTATTTTCTAATTTAGATCTATAATTTTTGTAATTTTAATTTATATAATATTAGGTAACCGGTATTGTAAACCAATATAACATTGAGCATGCTGTGTTTGCCTGTAAAAGAGGCTTCTTTTGAATTGTATCTTTTAATTGATGAATCGTCCTTAAAATGAAATGATGTAAGCCTTGTTGGCAGACCTTTTGACAAATAAATAAATTTTAAAATAAGCCAATATGCGGAAGTTGTTAATAAATTCACGGCGCGGTGCAGCCTCCGGCTACTGCGCTGCTGGGGGGCGTCGTTTGTCCAGTTTCAAGTGGAGTAATAATAATTTGCAAGAGAGGCGATGCTGTAAGAATAAGAATAACAATTTATTTTGCAAGAATGTGGCGTAGCACAAGTTCTTTTTATAAGTACAGCCGAAGACACATTCACCCACCTTGGGGCAGGCAAATATACAGCACCTCTGATTACATTTAATTACATTTGTTTCATTAAATTACTTCATATACTCGTACGTCGTAATACTACATTCTTTATAATACTACAATGAAATACAATGTAAATTTTTTCTATTAAAATATGTGGCATTGGCTTGGCTCTCAGATAACATGCCATGTACAACAATAGAAAATACTCAAAATAGGTAGCAGTGCTTGCTGTTGACTATATATATATGTATAATACGGTTCCGTGCGACTCATGTATTGATTTATTTGTTTGTATTATTTTTTTTTTTAAGAAATTTGACTTTTATAAATCTGCCATTTTTCTATTTTCCATCGTTACTATGACAAAAATTGAATACTTACATTGAATTGCACTCCCGGCGTGGTATAGTAAAATTTTATTTTTTTAAAATAAGAACATAATCTCCACTTTAAAACAAAACGCAAAATCTTCGCTGTCAATATGTCATCCCTCAATTTCTTTCTTCTCAAAATCTTTTATTTCACCTTCCATAAATAAATCCGAAAAGTGAACGCTTAAACAATACAGCTTGACTCTCAAAGAGCAAGATTTTTTCTTTGTCTTAAAAGCGTTCGTTAATTCAATGATTTCCAAAGAGGAAATGTGGAACAATGAGAACTCTGCTTCACTGAGTTTCTCGGTAAAATAAATTAATTTTCTTCGTCATTATATTATACTATTTCCATTTCTTTATTTTCTCGATGACAGCTCCTGTGTAACCTTGTGCGAGCGTTTTTTTTTACATTACGTATGCATTATTTTATAAAAATATGACGTTTACACACGTACAAGGTTACATAATACCAGAGTCGGAGAAACTGATTGGGATGGAGCTATATCGATAAACGAGATAGATAGAACTGTCATCGAGAAAATAAAGAAATGAAAATAGTATAATTTAATTTATGTATCTATGTGTGACAAGGATGAAGTTATACAGTATTGGCAGTGTTGATAAAGTCTGGTTTATTGTTTGTAAACTATGATTCAATAAGATTTAAAATTTATTTGCGAATGGATTTAATAATGACAGAAATAGGCATATTCTGATTTTCAGGTAATGTGTACCTGTAAAGTAAGTTATATTATACAGGTGACAGAAAAAGTTGAAGAAAATTAAACGTTATATGCTTCGTCTAATCCGGTAGTTTCAATTTAGTTAAGTTTAAGTTTGATGTTACGACCGAGCTTGGCTATTTTACAAATGTAAGTGACATGAAAGAAGTTCACAAATAATTTCTCTAGTTATTTTGAAATTGTATGCATTATGTGAATTTCCGGTTAATTTTATTTGTATTTTTGTAATTTTATTATCTAGATGTTTCTCCTCCCTTAGCACTTAAAGATGCTAAAGTATATTGACAGTTTCAGGAGCGGAATGGCTTGAAGGCATAAATCCAGATGGAACGGATCGAACAAAAAGCTAGAAAACATCTTATAATATTCCTCGCCTTCAGGCACCAGGTATTTCTCTGAGTGAAACTTCCCGTAATACTTAGTTTTACGGCGAAGAATTTATCGTGGTATGTATATTTTTATGGGCCGTGGTATTAATAAATAAAATTTGCCAAACCGTAGTAAGTAAGTTAATAGTTAGGTGTGACTATTCTGCTGTGGTATTGTTGATGCTATTCTAGATATATCTTAGGTATTTCGTAGCACAAAATTCTAAATGAATAAAAAAATGTAGTAAAAAATTCCAAGGCTCATCTTGGCGAATAGAACATTTTCATATCCAGTACCTATATTTCAGGGACCACATTAGAAATAAGGCTTTTTTTTCTTTTTAGTGATAGATATTTACACATAAATTTAGCACGTTCCGGAATGTCATTGAGAAATCTATTTCATCAAAATATCTGTGACTCACCTAAATGGAGTACCGGATTACTGCGGATTACCTTACCGCGGCCACCTAGCTATAATCCAATCAAATATATTTGCAAGCCATCTCCTTGCTCCCTAGTCATCTCTGAAATTTAATTAAATTTATGAGGAAATAATACAATTTTGGTGGCATTTAAGACATTTTTCCTGTTTAAAAAAGAATTTGGTTATCAATCTATATCCCTGGATATAATTTTGTAGGATTTGCGCAAAGGCTCTTTGTAATAGCCGCCGTTGGGTTTTCATTACCTAAATGTGCCTAAGTATCTAGGTATGTTTATATGTCCACGAATTTTAAAATTACCTAACATTATTTTAAAATTCTAGAGTGTACTAGAATTTTAAGTACCTATCTATACTACTGACACGGTATATTTAGAACTGTTGAACAAAAAGTTGGATTGGGCCTTGGAGGTCCCAGGTTCGAGACGGCAGTAGTCAGCCCTGCCTCACGCCGGAGGTCCCAGGTTCCAGTCGGCCGGGGCATTCATTTGTGTGATGAACACAGATGTTTGTTCTCGGGTCATGGTTGTTTGTATTTATATATGTATGTTTATTCTGGGTTCCCCCCCAGTTCGCTGTATGGTCATCCAAAACACAAGCTCTGCTTACTTTGGGGCCATACAGTTGCTGTGTTTGTCTTTGGATTTATTTATCACTTTATTTACGTGATAATTTGAAAAATATATAAAATTGGAAACTAATAACGAATCTTCCTCCCATAATTATCACTTAAAGTCGTTTTACTTACGTCCGAATGTACGATGCGGTTCAATATCTGGGACCGGCGATATCAGAGCTAGAACGCAACGAAGCTGCCCGCGAGCCGCGTGCGACATGGGCTCAGGTGTCGGCTGCGTGGAAAAAATGTATCGTTTTAGGTTATTAACAGTTCGGAAACTTATTATCTTTAACTACAGAAGACATTTTGATGTCAATTTCTCTTGTGGCTTGGAAGAAATCCCTATTTACTAAAAGTAAGATGCACCGTTACAGCACATGCTTGAGTTTGGGTCCATTGTTCAGGAAATACGTTAATTGAGGGGGTTAAAAATTGTTTCTCTATCTTCAAAACTATCATTAAAAGAATATGTTTTTTTGGCTTTGTACTCTTATCTTAGAAAATATACCTTTTGTTTTTAAAAATAATTTATGGATGAAACGAAAAGATACCGAGGAAATTGCTAATAATGGAATAGCTATTTAATAGTTAATTATATTAAATAAGCTAACTCTTGTTTTGATCGATGTAGGGAGCAACCCGGCACAACACGCGGTTGGCAGTGCGTTCCGACGTTGATGAATTGTACTTTGTTATCTCACATAGCAACAAGAAGTTGTTCTTTCACTTGAACTGCCGTAGAGCTTCTGAAGTAATTAGTTATGAAGTAGTGACAATTATGAGATGGATTATAATAATTTTGTACACGTTCAACGGTTGTTTCACCACTGAATATTAATAATAAATATTGTTTCACGATTATCTATCTTTTTTCATCGCATTCTGAAAGCTTTGTTTATCTAACATGTCCAAGAGAACCTATTCACCTCCGAGTATAATTGTTTTTAAAAACATACATCGACAGTATCTACAAACAGTCGGGAACGTGGATTGCGCCACAAAGCCATTTGCAGTAAGATTAAATATCTTAGAACATCGAATATCCTTCTAACTTATTTGTCAATGTCGCTAAGGTATACACGCTAATACAAGGTTGATTGTAAATGAAATTGTGTAATTAGAACCTTTATATTGAATGTTGAAGCTTGTGTTTGAAGAGTAAAGGAATCATTTGAACTATGTTTTCAAAGCTCTTCAAGATATGCCCGACTTTTTGGGAAAAGTCGATAACGGTTGGATCGCGATAATGAAATAAAATGGTATTTCCCGCATCAGCCACGTGGAATTTCATAGAAATTTTGAAATTTACGTTCATTTCGTCTAGAGCATGCCAACGTTGTAAACTTGTATAAAGTATATTTAATGTTCGTTACATTATAATCCGCAAAATGTTAGATACAGTTATGTTGTATTTATGCCTTTTATTATTGGAGTTTGTTTATTTTCTTATATACTTTAGTTTCCAGTAAAACGCACAATGAGCAGATTCTTGCTTATTTATTATCAAGAAGAAATATTTGTTAATTTGTTTACATGCAATCATAAACTCTGACCCTACTCAACTGATTTAAAACAAGAAACTAAAAAAATATCGTTGTCAATTAATTGCGACTGAAATATGAACTTTAATATGACGATTTGCAATTGAGTTAATGACTCTTCTGGAATCATTTCTACACTGGATACATTTTATCAGTAATCTTTAAGTTCATTCCTTTCATTTTTAATTAAAACAGAGACCAAAAAAGTTAGTTATATTTTCGAACAAAAACTCAGACCGGTGACCGAGAGATAAAGTTGGAGACGCCAGGGGAACTTTTTAGCATTTGGTTTAAAACCAATGAGGAATCTTGTCGAGTTTCGTTAAAGAAAGCGAAAGATAATTATATATTCGAGCAGTTGATTAAACTTTTGAGAAGATTTATACAAATCACGTGTCAAATAGTTTGGATGTTTGTGAAGAGTCAGACCCCGGAATAATTAACAATAACTATTAATATTAAATTAATAGTATTTATATTGGTGAGGACTTATAATTTGCCCACTATTGCTATCATACATGTGTATTATTGTTATGTTGGCTGTTAGACTAAGGAAGACTCCTTTAATAAATAAATAAACATGTAGCGTAAATTTTGTCCGCGTAAATGTCCAAACAATTTTCCTTTATTTATTAATGTTAACTTGTTTTTCAAACTTTCGCATCATCCACCAGATGGTCGATACATGACGCGTTGCGCACAGCAGGCTTCAGCTGGCATCGCTTTGTTCCAGTAGATATACTGCACTGGCTTTTACACTCTCTCATGGCCGGCTAGCGAGCGCGTCATCCACCAGATGGTCGATACATGACGCGTTGCCCACAGCAGGCTTCAGCTGGCATCGCTTTGTTCCAGTAGATATACTGCACTGGCTTTTACACTCTCTCATGGCCGGCTAGCGAGCGCGTCATCCACCAGATGGTCGATACATGACGCGTTGCCCACAGCAGGCTTCAGCTGGCATCGCTTTGTTCCAGTAGATATACTGCACTGGCTTTTACACTCTCTCATGGCCGGCTAGCGAGCGCGTCATCCACCAGATGGTCGATACATGACGCGTTGCCCACAGCAGGCTTCAGCTGGCATCGCTTTGTTCCAGTAGATATACTGCACTGGCTTTTACACTCTCTCATGGCCGGCTAGCGAGCGCGTCATCCACCAGATGGTCGATACATGACGCGTTGCGCACAGCAGGCTTCAGCTGGCATCGCTTTGTTCCAGTAGATATACTGCACTGGCTTTTACACTCTCTCATGGCCGGCTAGCGAGCGCGTCATCCACCAGATGGTCGATACATGACGCGTTGCGCACAGCAGGCTTCAGCTGGCATCGCTTTGTTCCAGTAGATATACTGCACTGGCTTTTACACTCTCTCATGGCCGGCTAGCGTGCGCGTCATCCACCAGATGGTCGATACATGACGCGTTGCGCACAGCAGGCTTCAGCTGGCATCGCTTTGTTTTATTTATTTTATTTTTTTTTATTTATTTATTTAGGAAACAAACAGTTACTACTATAAAACACAGTACTATTATTAATATTATTTTAACATTAACCAGCAAAGTTTCCATAGATAAATTATTACATTTACAGTCGGTGGAAAGAAAAAGAACAAAAAACAAGAACACATTTCAATTCAACAAAAAACAAGAACACAATTCAAACCTTTAAACTCAAAATTACATTACTACAATATATATCACAATCAATGGTGTAATTAATTTTGATACAATTCTGACATACAAATCTGATACATATCTGAATTCTTTGACTTTATCCAACTATTTATATTGACACAAATGAGAGACCAGTATTTTACCTATACTATTTCTAAATTTACTGGAAGAGAGGTGAAAAATATCAATATCATTTAACAATTTATTATGTAAATTACATGATCTATTAATGAAGCAATTAGTAGCATAATTTGTTCTTGAAGGATTCAATGCAAAAGTACGTTTATTTCTCGCATTTAGACGGGGGCAGAGAAATCTTATTCTGCTCAACAAATATGGAGAGTCAATAACACTACGTAAAATTTTATAAAGAAACATTTGATCTTGCACTCCTCGCCTAACGGTAAGGCACGGAAGGCTAACTAGCTCATCCGAAGAACGTGATACATAACGGCGGTAATCAAGGTGTTTTTGAAATTTCCTTTGGATTTTGTTAATCTCATCAATATATTTGCCATAAAAAGGGTTCCAGACAGCCGAAGCATACTCGAGGAGAGATCTGACCAAAGAGTTAAACAATATTATGAGAGTATGGATATCTTTAAAATCCCTACAGACTCTTAATACAAATCCCGACATGCGGTACGATTTATTAACAACATGCTCAACGTGAGAATCGAACAACAGTTTTGAATCTAAGTAGACTCCTAGATCCCTTACAGTAGTCACTCTAGACATTGCTTGGCTATGAACATAATAATTGAAAACTATTGGTTTTGCTCTCCTGGTAAACGATATAATATTACATTTTTTAACATTTAAAAATAATAAATTTTCATTGCAATAATGACACAGCCTATTAAGATCATCCTGTAACTTTATGCAGTCATCAATCGAGTTAATTTTTCTAAAAAATTTATTATCATCTGCATAGAGTAAAAACTTTGTTTCTCTAAATACATTGCTGATGTCGTTAACATAAATAATAAAAAGTAACGGGCCAAGATGGGATCCCTGAGGGACTCCCAAAGGAACAGGAATAAACGTGGAACAGTGTCCCTTAACTGTAACTGCTTGACTTCTGTCACGCAGATATGATGTCAGCCAACGTAAAAGATCTCCATGAATTCCAATGTTCTCGAGTTTGTGAATTAAGATGTAATGGGAAATTTTGTCAAAGGCTTTTGTGTAATCTGTGTAGACTACATCTACTTGTCCACCACCATCCATAGCATTTAATACATAGTCCGAAAATTCACATAAATTACTCACAGTTGACTTTTTAGTAACAAATCCATGTTGTTGTTCTATAATTATCGGCCTCAGCATCGGATATATAATATTATAAATAAGGAGTTCAAATAATTTAGGGATTACACTCAATTTAGAAATTGGACGATAATTTGAAATATCGTGCTTGTTTCCATTTTTGTAAATCGGAACAACAAAGGATTTTTTCCACAATACAGGCATGAATCCCAACTTTAATGACAAATTAAAAAGTATATGCAAAGGCAAAGTGAGACTAAGATAACATGATTTTAAAAATACAGGAGGTATACCATCAGGACCTGCAGTCTTGCGAATATCAAGTAGTTTTAGGTGTTTTTTATAGTAGCAATTGATATATTTATCGTAGAGATATCCAAAGAGCGGCATGTGGATATGTTATTATTGTCATTGCTTGAAGTCGGAGTGGTACCGGTCCGAAAGGACAAACTGAAGTGGTCACTAAATAAAGATGCTATTTTTTTACCGTCAGAGGTGCGTACATCACCCAGGAACATGGTATCAGGAACATCAACAGAGCTTTTCTTTGACTTAACAAACTTCCAAAATTGTTTAACATCCACTCTGATTAAAGATTCAATTTTATCTGTATAATGTGAGTAAGTTTGTTGGCTTACACTTTTTTGGCGCTTTCGAAGTAATGAAAATATTTTATAGTCGCTGTGATTGCCAAAACGTTTCCAACGTTTGTGGTACTTCAGCTTTTCGTTTATAATTTTTATCAGAGAGGCAGTGTACCATATTGGATACTTGGGAGACCCCATTATTAACTTAGTGGGAACATGATGTGATATTATCGATTCTATAATTTCATAAAATCTGTCAACGATTGCATCAAGTTTAGTACCTTTAAGCTCCATTTGCCAATCAATTCTTTGCAAAGATGCATTAATTTCACAGTAATTCGCAGAGTGAAACAGACGCACAGTACGAGGTGGTGGACGCAACGCAGCAGCCAACTGTCCTTCAGTAATCGCCACACTTAGCGCAGGGTGGTGCGGATCTTCTGCCACCAACGGATTACTCAGTCGATTTACGACCCACTCGCATGAGCTGATAACCAGATCTAGTTGCCTGTCATTAGTATTATTGATCAAGTTATATTGATGTAAACTATTAAAACTCAAAAAATAAGACAGCGACTCTACCAACGTGCTCCGTGTGGGATTCAACAACGTCGCTGAGGATTTATCGAACACCGACTTACCATGGGTTATATTGAAATCGCCTAAAATTAAATATTCATCATCTGGGTTACGTGTTATGTTATCTGAAACACTCTCATAAAAGGAAATAAGGTCATCGTTTTGCGACACGCCGTGAGGAAAATAACAACAATACACACGAAGACGTTTTGTGGACCTTTTAAAAATTAATTTAATACTAAGAGATAGTATATCAGCACACGAAGAGTTACCGGATGGGAGCACACAGATATTGTCCACGAGAATACCTTTTCTTACAGCTATGAGGACGCCCCCACCACGAGTGTCTTGCCACTGTTCGTAGTTGCGATCACATCTGTACACGTTGTACCTTTGGTCAAAGAGCTCACCATCAAAGATACCCGGCAGTAACCAAGTCTCAGTTATGCAAATCGAACCGGCATCACACAATAAAATACTATGTAGAAACTCGGTAGTTTTAGTCCTTAAACCGCGAACATTTTGATAAATTATAAGTAAATTATTATCCATTATGCCCTACGAGATATTTATGTAACAATAATTCATAATTAAATAGACAATTATACATATGCAGTTAAAGTAATAAAAAATCTTTGTTTCGTCCGCAAATAAATATAAAATTGAATAATAGTCCTTTATAAGATTAAGAAATTTATATGTTAGGCATATTTTATGAATAATATTTTCACAATTTATCGCAGAAAAAGGTATCTTATTAAGTTCAAATTGTGATACTCTACTGGAAATAACAACATTGACAGAATAATCAAAATAAAAAGAAACAGACGTAAATAAATTGAATCCCTCAAGAAGTCGCTCATGCAAATAAATAAATTTCCTCTCCACCAGTCCAAATACGGTAAGCAAACATATGCGCAAAAAAATACATATTAATAAGTTAAGCAGTATGTTAAATAATGTAATACATGATATAGTTACAAGGAAAATTGCACCTACTTTAACTTTTTTAAATCGTCGTCCTGACTTATAAGCACTACGGGACTTGTATCCGTTTTACGTATAAAAATGGAACAGTTTTTCACCCACACATATTTATAAATTTTCTCCGATGCAAAAATTTTCACCCTTTTTAATAATTGCTTATTATTTACAGTCAAATGTTCATTAAAGTATATACGTGTAGAGTTACCAGTGAAACCGATATCGCTTGCCAATAATGCGTTCTTCATATCCTTCAACCTCGCTAACACGTCGTCTTTCTTAAATCGTGACATAAAACGAACAATAACCGGTCGAGGCTTTTTTGAATCCTTAGTTTTTGAAGCTACGCGGGTAATAAAGTCGATGTCCCGTGTTGGATCCATGTTTGATTTACTCATGGAAGCTAGTTTAGCTACAGTTTCCATTAAATTTTCGCCTTTCGTTTCCGGAATACCTACTATTTCAATATTGTAGCGCCTTGCCCACTGCTCTTTCGTGTTCATATCAAATGAAATGTTTTCCAAACGTGTTTTCATTTCAGTGACGTTTTCCCGAAGGGCTTCTTGAGATTTGCATTTAGACTCTAACGAGTCCAGCCTTTTGAGAACTATATCGTACTGCTTGCTCATATGCTTGACAGACGTTTGCAGAGTAGAAAAATCATTTTTTATTTCTGTAAGTGTTAAATTTATGCTAGACAAGGCGGATTGTATTTCGGATTTAAAGATACGGCGGACCTCTTCCAGAGCTACGAGTTGCGGTTGTGCAGCCATTATTTTAGTTGTCGTTGGCTTAGGACGAACGGAAACATTCCTTGTTGGTGTATCATCTTTATTACATTTAGGTTGATTCATTCTACAACCAGGGCAGACCCAGGTTTTTTTAAATTCTGGATCAGGCCGCCAACTTTTAGTTTTTGACGGTAAAGCACATTGTATAAGATAGTTGTCTTTACAATCAGTGCAAATAAGCTCGGCATGACCACCGTCAACTACTTCGCCACAACAGATGTAATGCATTCTTTAAACCAATATGACTCTTATATCGATTTGAATAAAGCTCAAAACAGATTAGTGGGTACTGTGAAAATGTAATGTGCAGAATAGTATTGCTAATTTCGCCGTGCGACGTCACGACTTGCTGGTCTCGTGGATACAGCGCCCAAACACCGCGCGACGATCCCAGGTTCAAATCCACGGCGACAGGGAAAATAAAAATATTTTATATTTAATCAATGTCTAGTCGTTCTTCATAACCCGGCACAGTGACGTTGCTGGATGTATCACAAGACAGCCCCCCTCATGAGCGACGTTGTAATACTAAATCTCGCTTCTCGCTCTGAACGCCCACTAGGCGGAGCAGCTCGTAAGAATCGCACAAGAAGAAACAGGAGCCACCGATTTTCAAAACACACCAATCACAATTTAAATAATAAAAATTAATAGGAACACACAGCACAGACGACCACCGACTACGAGGTTTGACGTTAAACTGTAGTTCCAGTAGATATACTGCACTGGCTTTTACACTCTCTCATGGCCGGCTAGCGAGCGCGTCATCCACCAGATGGTCGATACATGACGCGTTGCGCACAGCAGGCTTCAGCTGGCATCGCTTTGTTCCAGTAGATATACTGCACTGGCTTTTAAACTCTCTCATGGCCGGCTAGCGAGCGCGTCATCCACCAGGTGGTCGATACATGACGCGTTGCGCACAGCAGGCTTCAGCTGGCATCGCTTTGTTCCAGTAGATATACTGCACTGGCTTTTACACTCTCTCATGGCCGGCTAGCGAGCGCGTCATCCACCAGATGGTCGATACATGACGCGTTGCGCACAGCAGGCTTCAGCTGGCATCGCTTTGTTCCAGTAGATATACTGCACTGGCTTTTACACTCTCTCATGGCCGGCTAGCGAGCGCGTCATCCACCAGATGGTCGATACATGACGCGTTGCGCACAGCAGGCTTCAGCTGGCATCGCTTTGTTCCAGTAGATATACTGCACTGGCTTTTACACTCTCTCATGGCCGGCTAGCGAGCGCGTCATCCACCAGATGGTCGATACATGACGCGATGCGCACAGCAGGCTTCAGCTGGCATCGCTTTGTTCCAGTAGATATACTGCACTGGCTTTTACACTCTCTCATGGCCGGCTAGCGAGCGCGTCATCCACCAGATGGTCGATACATGACGCGTTGCGCACAGCAGGCTTCAGCTGGCATCGCTTTGTTCCAGTAGATATACTGCACTGGCTTTTACACTCTCTCATGGCCGGCTAGCGAGCGCGTCACCCACCAGATGGTCGATACATGACGCGTCGCCCACAGCAGGCTTCAGCTGGCATCGCTTTGTTCCAGTAGATATACTGCACTGGCTTTTACACTCTCTCATGGCCGGCTAGCGAGCGCGTCATCCACCAGATGGTCGATACATGACGCGTTGCGCACAGCAGGCTTCAGCTGGCATCGCTTTGTTCCAGTAGATATACTGCACTGGCTTTTACACTCTCTCATGGCCGGCTAGCGAGCGCGTCATCCACCAGATGGTCGATACGTGACGCGTTGCGCACAGCAGGCTTCAGCTGGCATCGCTTTGTTCCAGTAGATATACTGCACTGGCTTTTACACTCTCTCATGGCCGGCTAGCGAGCGCGTCATCCACCAGATGGTCGATACATGACGCGTTGCGCATAGCAGGCTTCAGCTGGCATCGCTTTGTTCCAGTAGATATACTGCACTGGCTTTTAAACTCTCTCATGGCCGGCTAGCGAGCGCGTCATCCACCAGATGGTCGATACATGACGCGTTGCGCACAGCAGGCTTCAGCTGGCATCGCTTTGTTCCAGTAGATATACTGCACTGGCTTTTACACTCTCTCATGGCCGGCTAGCGAGCGCGTCATCCACCAGATGGTCGATACATGACGCGTTGCGCACAGCAGGCTTCAGCTGGCATCGCTTTGTTCCAGTAGATATACTGCACTGGCTTTTACACTCTCTCATGGCCGGCTAGCGAGCGCGTCATCCACCAGATGGTCGATACATGACGCGTTGCGCACAGCAGGCTTCAGCTGGCATCGCTTTGTTCCAGTAGATATACTGCACTGGCTTTTACACTCTCTCATGGCCGGCTAGCGAGCGCGTCATCCACCAGATGGTCGATACATGACGCGATGCGCACAGCAGGCTTCAGCTGGCATCGCTTTGTTCCAGTAGATATACTGCACTGGCTTTTACACTCTCTCATGGCCGGCTAGCGAGCGCGTCATCCACCAGATGGTCGATACATGACGCGTTGCGCACAGCAGGCTTCAGCTGGCATCGCTTTGTTCCAGTAGATATACTGCACTGGCTTTAACACTCTCTCATGGCCGGCTAGCGAGCGCGTCATCCACGAGGTGGTCGATACATGACGCGTTGCGCACAGCAGGCTTCAGCTGGCATCGCTTTGTTCCAGTAGATATACTGCACTGGCTTTTACACTCTCTCATGGCCGGCTAGCGAGCGCGTCATCCACCAGATGGTCGATACATGACGCGTTGCGCACAGCAGGCTTCAGCTGGCATCGCTTTGTTCCAGTAGATATACTGCACTGGCTTTTACACTCTCTCATGGCCGGCTAGCGAGCGCGTCATCCACCAGATGGTCGATACATGACGCGTTGCGCACAGCAGGCTTCAGCTGGCATCGCTTTGTTCCAGTAGATATACTGCACTGGCTTTTACACTCTCTCATGGCCGGCTAGCGAGCGCGTCATCCACCAGATGGTCGATACATGACGCGTTGCGCACAGCAGGCTTCAGCTGGCATCGCTTTGTTCCAGTAGATATACTGCACTGGCTTTTACACTCTCTCATGGCCGGCTAGCGAGCGCGTCATCCACCAGATGGTCGATACATGACGCGTTGCGCACAGCAGGCTTCAGCTGGCATCGCTTTGTTCCAGTAGATATACTGCACTGGCTTTTACACTCTCTCATGGCCGGCTAGCGAGCGCGTCATCCACCAGATGGTCGATACATGACGCGTTGCGCACAGCAGGCTTCAGCTGGCATCGCTTTGTTCCAGTAGATATACTGCACTGGCTTTTACACTCTCTCATGGCCGGCTAGCGAGCGCGTCATCCACCAGATGGTCGATACATGACGCGTTGCGCACAGCAGGCTTCAGCTGGCATCGCTTTGTTCCAGTAGATATACTGCACTGGCTTTTACACTCTCTCATGGCCGGCTAGCGAGCGCGTCATCCACCAGATGGTCGATACATGACGCGATGCGCACAGCAGGCTTCAGCTGGCATCGCTTTGTTCCAGTAGATATACTGCACTGGCTTTTACACTCTCTCATGGCCGGCTAGCGAGCGCGTCATCCACCAGATGGTCGATACATGACGCGTTGCGCACAGCAGGCTTCAGCTGGCATCGCTTTGTTCCAGTAGATATACTGCACTGGCTTTTTCTTCCCCTATCCGGAACACAGTCATGTAAACCTGGTTATTATTGCTAATAAAATTTAGAAAGATTGTAGTACCGCCCCAAACTATGTAGTTCTTAACATAAGACCCTCTCCTTCTCCCCCTCCCTCCCTCTCCTCCTCTACAGGTTTAATAGTTTAATAAATAAATAAAATAAAATTGATTTATTTCAGACGCAAGTGCATATATTGTTAGTAACAGAAAAACCTTACGAAAACTAAGTTAATAACTTATAAATAATTATAAAATGAAGCATGAAAATTTATTTAAATACCTGCCTGGGCTGCGGGAGACACCATTCACATTTACATGTGTGTACACCCAGTGCCACATTATTTGGCAGTCAGGTTTTCACTTAAACTCTGAGAATGCTGTTGGTACTCCCTCGCACTGTGTGCAGAAGGGATGCGATTCGCTTGCGCACTACTGTGTGGAACCCATCAGTGCTCGTCAGTGTAAACATTCCTGACCGGCTGCAGTAGCGCGGAAGCCCCAACAACATTCTCAGACCATTGTTATATTGTACTCAGAGAGCATTGAAAGCCCCCCGCGAGTAGTTGACTCACAGATTGCACGTATAAAGTGTTTGGCAGTACGCCTTAAAAAGGGTTATTTTTACTTCAGGACTACTATGTGCAAATCTACGAGCCAACATATTGTAATGGACTGCCATCGCTCTCCTTTCCCTTTCAATATACTCGTCATCCTTCAAGTCCTCAGTGAACACGTGACCAAGGTACTTGAAAGATGACACATTTAACAATGCTGTGCCGTTGAGCTTCACAGGCGGTACGCTCTTTACCTTACTGGCTTTGGCTGCAAAGACCAACAACTTACTTTTTTTAACATTGTACAAGAGGCCGTGGGCCTTCAGCATACCTTTCGCAAATGGCGATCAGCCCTCTGAGAGCCGCAACTGATGGGCTATCCAGCACCATGTCATCTGCGTAGCTAATACTACAATTTACTGATTCACCTACAGGTTAAACAGCGTCGGAGAAGTCAGGCCGCCCTGCCTTACTCCACACTCCAACCCGCACGGTTCAGACAGCTGATCTGACCACTTGACCTGATTAGTCTGGTTTCCATACAATATTTTAAAATATTAATAAATTCACCTGGCACACCTGCGTCATCCAGCTTTTTCCAGAGGATGTCATATCTAACCAGGTCAAATGCCTTTGACAGGTCAAGGAAGGCAGCGTACACGGATGTCTTCCTACCCATGCAATACCTGACAGTATGTTTAAGAGCCAGAATAGCGCACTCAGTTGACAGTTTAGGCCTGAAACCGAATTGAGCATCATGCAGGACCAGGTGACGTTTAAGCTGTCTCTCAACCAGGCTGTCAAGTACTTTAGCCAATGCTCGATGCTGAGACCATCGTGCCCCGATGATTTACCTCTCGTCATACTATTAAAAATCAGTTCAACCTCCTTAGCAGTCACACGTTGTGGCACACCCGTCACTGACCTCAACATCGGCATTCCCTGCTTTCAGCGGCGACTGTAGTTGTAAATGAGAGCTAAATAGGTTGGTTCTGTCTTTGGGGTCTTGTAAACCCTCTATGTTCATCGGTACGCCAGGCTTAACTTAACTTAACTTAACTTTCTAGTGTGTTTCCAAAAGCCTCGAAAATCTTTATTTTTGTGGTGACTGGTCAAAATATTCATTTTAATTTGATTTTGAATTTACTGGCAGTATTTCAACTTCCGCGGCCTCTTGTAGTGATGAGATTATATTATTATACAATTTGTCTATTAATTTTGTATGCTCTATGCTCACATTTTTACAGACCAAATCACAACAAATATTAAATTCCTGAGGAATATGCATTATTTTAAATTTTTCATTACAAGTTTTAGAATACATTTTAATTTGTAACTCATCACGCTCACCCCAAATTAGTTACCTTATTTAAAGAGGTCAGAAGTGGCAGCTCCGCTGACCGTGTTAGGGCTTTGATGTTGCACTGAATTTCAAGGGGAAAGTAGTCTGACCATAACACATCATAGTGCACTTTTATATCACTAACGGAGCTACGGCAGGCCTCAGTAACCAGACAATGGTCGAGCCAGCTTCGACAGCCGTTTGTTTCACTAACAAAGGTGTATGTGTTAGAGTTATGACCAAACATTTTTATGTTTTGGCCATTACAAAAATTTATAAGTTCATTGCAAAAAAGCTTACCTGGGTGTGAGTTGAATTCTCCTAACACATACACAGATTCAGTGTTGTTATTTTCCACTATTGCAGCTGTTTCGCCTAGACATTCAACATATTCTACAAAGTTTTTAGACGACTCAGTAGGCATATACACAGAAAAAACAAGCATAGAACGTCTCATTACACAAACCTTAATTGCTATTATACGGTCACTCACACACGGTAGCACAGACACACACTCAAATCTCGAGCTTTTCCATAATAGGGCCACCCCACCATATGGTCTTCTATGGGCAGCAGTCCTGCCGCAGGATCTACCGCTAATTTTCCGCAGTATCCAAAAGCTGTATTTAAGTACATTGCTTAACTTCTGTATTTCCTGCGGTAAAAGCCACGTCTCCTGAAGTGCTGTAATATCAGCTCTCTGAGACAATTTTCTTACGCACTCGACAGACCTCTTAAAAGACTTACAATTTAAATTTATAAATATTGTACCATCCATACTATTCATGACTTGAACTGCTTTCTTTGTTTTCTTCCCTTCGGTAAAAATTAACAAAGCGACGGAAAGAAATTCCGTCGGGCCACAACTTATAATTTAAGAATTTTAGGGACAAACAGTTTGTATTAATTGTAGTCCTTTTGGTGCTTAGACTTTATTTTTTGTAAAATCACTTGTATATTCGTTTTGTTGTTTATATACCGGATAATATCATTTTCAGTCGTATCTTTGTGAACATTATTTATAAACAACGGTATTTTAATGTCTGCCGCACGCAACTTTTGTCCTAAGGCTTCACATTTTCCTTTCTCACTTAAAAATCGAATTCTGTACTTTTTCCGCTCCACCTCTTTCCATCCTTTGTCCTAGTCTTTGTCTTTCCAATTTTCATTATTACTACGTACTATCTCTGCCATACTAAAGCGTGTATTATTATTCTCCCTATCTAAAACATCAACAAGACGAGTATACGCTTGCACCGTCGTCGCTGTCTTAGATTCGCATAATGGCCTGCGCAGACGACGGACTTTTCTCCACGGCGAAGAAAAAAGCACGCTCCGCGAATAACAAGTCCGCCGCGAATTTACCGCGAACTCAACGCATACGGCGTGGGATCATTTGTGGCCCGGAAATGTAGAAATAAACGCGCACTAAAGTCCGCCATGTGCGTTGCTTCGCCTAGTCACACGAGTTCTATTTTTTCGGGGACTCCCCCGTACTTTTGTCCGGTCCGCTCCCTGCATGTCCTCGGTTTTTCGGGGGACTTTTTGTACGCGGTACTTTTAATCCCTCGTTTGCGTTACTCGATACAGTTGTAAGCGATCTATTTTAGCGAACAAAAAAATACGCGGCATCTGCGCAGGCCATAATAGCTCGCTGTCAAACAAGTTTTGTGAGGCCAGCACGGTTTCGTCGCTGGCGGAAACCGCAGTGGTGGCCTGTGCGTGCGGAGGGGAGCAGCGCGTCGCGTCGCTGCGACAGCAGACGAACATTCCTGTACGTGCGACAGTGATGGCAATATCTGCGCTTGCACATGCTTTAATATCGGTACGCTGTTATCAGTCAAGGTACATTCCTTTGTGCATGACGTGCTTGTTGAATGTGTATAATGCCTATAGGCCCGGTATCACAATTAAAACTTTCTAACAAATTAGCGCCGCCCCGCTTATTATTAACAAAGGTTTTACACTCAAAGTTATTCACTAATGAGGCATTTTTTAAGTTATGTAGTTCATTTTGGAGCTGCATAAATTGTTCTTTATGTACGTAGGTGTTCTTAAAACTGTAGATCTCATTTCTCATAGTAATTAAATCCTTTAGAAGACGAGTTACGTCGATGTGATCAAAGGTTACGGGGGGCAGTTTTTGCAGATCAAGGGCCACAAAAATCGGTAATTCTTCCGGATCGACTTTTTGTTTTAAGACAACTGTACAGCAGATTTTTTGCTGTACATATCTCGTTCGGCTTAAACGCCGATGCACATAGGCGAATAATGCCCTCCTCGTCCATCACACCACATTTGTTTTGTATAAACGTAAAAACTTCGTTAATTACCATATTGCAATTAACGCACTTTAACTCGGTGGAGGTCATTGACCCGTTTGAGGGTGTTCGTCGTTTGGATACTTGGGGGGAGGGAGACTTGCCGAGCTAACAGATGCAGAAAAGAATAATTTTGTATAGACATAAAGAGACTCTGTAAATTTATTTTGAAAAAAAAAAAAAAATATACCCGTGAAGTTTCTTGCCAGTTCTTCTTCACGAAGGTTTTTTTTCGAACTGGTGGTAGAATCATGTTTTATTTGACGTCAATAAGAACAAGTAATTGTCAATGTTGAGAAATAAATATTTGAATTTGAATTTTGAATTTGAATTTGACCTTACCGGACACGACATATCGATCGCGGGTACTCGTAATGACTTTACGCTGCGTACTGTGTCAGTCTTAGGGTTATCAGTTCTAGGGCTGATTGTTCAATACTGAGATAACTTTAATACCTAAGTACTTCTTAACAGAAGAACTTTTAAATAAGCTGGAGCGTCTGCAGAATCTAAGCAATTGGTTCGTGTTCGGTCTTAAAAAATATGATCACGTTTCAGAATATCGAAAGCAACTCCGGCGGCTACCGATTCGGTTACGTAGTGTAGGGACACCATGTATATTGTATGTGTGCTTATATACCTACGTAAAGTGAGCATGTGTGCGGCTGCGCCCGCCGCGTTCGCTTCTTGGTTAGTCGCTAATAAACGCAGTCTACTGAACACGTATGTTTTATTTATGAACTATAATTAATTTATCTCTAAACGTAGGAACACTCGCATTCTCTGTATTTTATATAATGTCCTTTACAACCCTTCCTCTCCCCGATATCTTAGTGAGCGTTTCTCTTTTATGGTTTCCCAAGATAAACTGTGCAGAACTCGCAAGCGCACTCTCCTTTACCTTAAACCTCATAAGACCGATTTCTTTTCCTACTCTACTGTTCATGACGTCAACTATGGAAATCCCTTCCTTATAAAATACACGAAGCAAAATCCTTACCAATTTTCAAAAATATCAAAGGAAGAAGCAACACTACCTTTCTCATCCATAAAATGTTGTGTTGATGTTCAAAATGTAAATATTAATATATATATATATATATAATAAATAATAATATATTTCTAACAATCACACCACATTATCTAGCCCAAATTAAGTATCATTAAGAACTTGTGTTATGGATACTAGATAACGGATAAATAAACTTAAGACACATAGATATTTTTTTTCATGTATAAATATTAGAAATAAACTTAAATAAACACACATACACATCTATGACTAGAAAGAAAATATAATAAAATAACTGCCCCTACCAGGAGTCGAACCCGGGACCTCGGGCATGGAAGGCAAGGGTACTTACCTCCACACCAAACAGGCCGTCAAATTTACTTATATATAAGTACTTGAATTTTATTTATGGGTTTTAGCTTATCTTTATGTTAATTTTATGATTACCTATTTATTGTACCCTATGTAAATGTACACACTGTACTACTTTCTCCAGTAATAGGTCTGCTGGTAGAAATTTCTATTAGAAATAAGATGTTTAGAAATAAGTTTATAAGTCTTTTTTGTTATTGTGTTTTTCTCTGTGTACATAAATGATTGAATAAATAAATGAAAATAACTTTTATCAGTAAAATAATTTTTTGAACAGGACATAATCATCAATGATCAACAGAATCTAGGGATATCATAATCCCAAATCATTTACGATTGTATAGTCTAAATTCTTTACTAGTTTTCATAAAAAGTTTATATACAGATGGAAATTTCTTTAATTCTATTTTCAAAATTAAAAATGAAAATAAAAAAGTCAAAGGAAAAACAAAACACGGCGGTCAAATTGTTAGTGATTCGTTTCGTTAAGGAAAATGAAATTTGCTTTATTGATATTAATTAATGAAAATTGATTTGTTTTGTTTGATTTGTTTTTCTTTTTTAATTTAACGTGCCGCGTGCCGTAAGCTTTAAGAGTAATGCCACGGCGTCATTTGAATCGAGATCAAATGTTACGAGCTGTGGGCATTTAGAAAATGGTACTATTCAACGCGTCATTGCCGAGGCCCTACACACCAGCCAAAACGTGATATCAAGAATATGAGATTTTTTTTTTTAAATTTTTTTTTTATTTTATTTAAAGTCACACCAACAACATACATATTAAAATAATCATAGTTACAATTTCAAGTCATAGTTCTGATACATATGTTATAATTAGGTATGATCAGCTTTTGCAAGACAACTCTGTGTATACAAAATTACAAATAATGTCAAAATATGTCAAAAACGAAAATAAAAACACGTTAACAAAACTTTAAGTTAAGAAAATAAAGAAATGAATTTACTGAAAATACTTAGCAAATATGTCTCCAAAACAATATAATGATAAGTCCAACATAAATTTATTTTGAAAACTAATTTACAATTTTATTTTTTTACAATTTTTTTTATTTTTTTACAATTTTATTTAAAAATACTGGTAGCGAGTCATGAAATATATCAGGTTTTGGATCATCAGCTGTCTTAACAAATAGGTTGTAAGTTTTACAGGCACGGGCTAGACTGTTAGCTCCCACATTACTTTTATAAAACGGTACATAAAACATATTGGTTATTTGCCTTCGGGGCATCAAGCGCGGGACATTTATATATATACCGGAAGTAAGTTCAGCACATGAGGTGGCTTCGTTTATAACCTTGTATAAAAATACCAAATCATGTCGTATTCTACGATTACGCAGAGATTGTAGTTTGAAAACTTCATTTCTCTTTTCATATGAGCATCGGTGCGATATACCACTAGATATAAACGCAAGATGTAGGGGAAATTTTCTTTGCACTGCTTCTATTCGTTGTGACTGCGTGGTATACAATGGACTCCACACTGTTGATGCGTACTCTAAGTGACTACGAACGAGTGTTTTGTAAAAGATTATCTTAGCGCTCACGTTTTTGAAGCCCTTAGCATTCCGTTTTATAAATCCGACCATTTTTGATGCTTTGGTAATAATATTATCAATATGAGCTTTGAAACTGAGTTCGCTGTCGATAGTGACGCCAAGATCTTTTATTTGTTTAACTTTGGATAAAGTCGCTGTACCTATCGAATACGAAGTGTCGAAGTAAAGTTTCTTTTTAGTAAATTTTACGTGATAACATTTAGATGTATTTAATTTCATAGAATTTATAGAACACCACTCTGCGATTCTGTGAAGATCTTCCTGCATAAGAACAGCATCGTTCAAAGAAGTAATAGTCCGATATATCTTCAAATCGTTCACGTAGAACAGGTAATTACAATTTTTTATTTTGGTGGAGAGGTCATTTATAAAAATTAAAAACAAAATCGGGCCAAGATGAGATCCCTGGGGTACTCCTGATGCTGCCTCGTATGGAATCGAGTCGTATCCAGCAACAGACACAATCTGGAGTCTTTTTGATAAATAAGACTCAAACCAATGCAGCAATGAACCTTGTATACCATAGTGAAGGAGCTTCTTTAAGAGAATCTGATGACCTACTTTATCAAAGGCACTACTGAGGTCAGTATATACTACGTCAATTTCACCCTTTTTATCGATTGAAGAAGAGAGGTCAGTAAGGAAGTGCACTAAATTTGATTGCGTACTACGGCCCTTACGAAAACCGTGTTGATATGGAGTTAACGTTGGTTCAATATGTCGGGTTAATATAGGACACACTAATGACTCAAAAAGCTTAGAAAGACATGACAGAATGGCCACAGGCCTATAATTCCTTGTCAAAGTTCTATCACCATTCTTATGCAAAGGTATAATTCTGGCTGTTTTCCATTCGTCTGGAAATTTACCGGTTTTAATAGACTCATTAAAAACTATAGTGAGTGGATAACACAACCCACGTCCACATCTTTTGACAAAAATGGCAGGAATGCCATCAAGTCCGGGTCCCTTGCAAATGTCTAAAGTTTTAATTTTGTTAGAAATATGCTTTTCTGTAAAGAATATTTTATGGATAACATTGTCACATGTAGGAAAATTATACGATATATTATTTATTGTCATGTCAGGTAAAGTATAGGAGGATGAAAATTGTTCCGAAAATATATTAGCTATGTCACGTCCAGCGTTGGCTGTTCTGCTTTCACTTTGCATATGATTAGGAATACAAGAATGTTCTTTTTTCTTACTCTTTATGTAGTTCCAGAAACATTTTGGATTGTTTCTTAAATTTGATTCGGTGTTTTGAATGTAAAGTGCATAGCAAGATTTTTGTAACAATCTACAGTGTATACGCAAAGTTTGATAAGATATCATGTCCCGTGGATTTTTGTATTTTTGATATTTTCTCCTAAGCTTATCCTTTTCACGAAATCTACTAACAAGAGCATTGCTTTGTTAGTAGATTTGTTTTAATTGGTCTCACTTTAGGAATAAATTTGTCACATATCTCATTAATCTCAGCATACAACATACAGCATACAACAGTGAAACCATATTGTTAATATCGTAACAGTTTTTAAATTCTGATCGCCAGTCAATTTTTAATAATTCTTCATTAATTAAATTGTAGTCAGCTTTAAAATAGTTTATTTTGTTTTTATTAAATGGTTTTAGAAAGCCACATTGTGTGTCAAACGTAACCGTTAAGGTCAATGCTGGGTGTTTAGCATCTAATTTGCTTAAAATACTAGGCGCGTTTGAAACACTTATGTCAAAATTACTTAACACTAAATCTAAATTATTTCCATCGGTATTTACCACGTCACTAAATTGATTTAAGCAATTTGATGCCATGAAGTCGACTAGCTGATAATCCAAACTGTTATTATATTTCGTTGGGACAATATGATTAGAATCATTACATTTAGTCCATTTAATGAAATTTAAATTAAAGTCTCCCATAATGATTACATCCTCAGTGAAATTCATAACATTATTACAATTATCAAGAAAATTATTAAGTAGCTCCAATCGAACAGGTGGGGGTAGATAAACGACACATATAGCAATTTCTCCACAGGACCGCTAGAAGACAACGCAATACCACTGCGATGCAACTAGTGCAAAGGCTCCAGGAGGACCACCAGCTGCTGGTAAGCGACCAAACTGTGCGAAGGAGGTTGCTTGAAGTGGATCTTCATGCTCGAGGACCGTTACGTGTTCCAGCATTGCGACGTGGCAATCGCGGTCGGTGGCTTTCGTGGGCTCGGGAGCATTTACCATGGAGTGACGAACAATGGTTTTTGGTGCTGTTCACCGATGAGTCTCGGCTTGGGTTTCATCCGGATTCATGAAGAACACGCGTTTGGAGTCAACAATCATGTTGTGGGCAGGATTCGGCATGGCGGACGAACCCAGCTCGTTTGGATCCAAGGCAGCATGACTGCACAAAAATACTTCGCGGAGGTAGTAGTCTGTTATTGTCCCACACAGAATCCAAATGGGCCAGGAATTTATTCTCATGCGTGATAATGCTCCTTCCCATACGTTGCGGCTGGTGTCGGCCGCTCTCCGAGACCACGATATTCAAGATTTGGATTGGCCTGCACAGTCGCCCGGCTTAAATCCTATCGAGCATGACTGGGACATATTACAACGAAGAGCTTTGAGAGATTTCCCACCAAACTCGACGACGGAACAACAACTATCGAACACTTGCAAAGAACGTGGCACCTCATACCGCAGGAAGACATTGACAATTTAATTTTAAGTATGAACAATCGATGCCGATGTTTAATTACGGTAAGAGGTTGCATCACTGATTATTAATCATTCTATTTTTCAAGATTTTTGCAATTTGAATTAAAACTGATAGTTGTATAAAAAGGAATAAGTTTTTTTTAACCAGACAAATTTTCTACTGTGAATATAAAAATAACTTATTATTTAAAACACAACAAAAATCACGAAATGTTTTTATTTATTATTAAAGACCTTAAAATAATCTATAAATCTTACATTTATAATATCAGAAAATTGTCTCATATTATTTTATTTGATAAAATGTTAAATAACCCTAGATTCTGTTATTGAGTATATTTTCAAAATTTCTCTTCTGATAAAAGATATCTGTGTAATAAACAATCAGCCCTTGGACTGTCGCGGTAATTTAAACTATGTGTAAATTTGTAAAAAATCTGTGGAAACTTAATTGTAAAATGTGTGTTTAATTATGTATTATGTTGTTGTATGTGAATATGTGTTTCCCTTGAAAAAAAATGTGATTCGCTGATTTACAGTTACTCATATTTACTATCTATTTGATACATCTATTGTGTACTAAAATAGCACTTAAAATGTTTACAAACAAAATGGAAGCTTTGCCTGACTTTCCGTAGAAACCTGGATTGGTTTTACTTTCGTTAATGGGAACACAAACATCTTGCTGGAAACTTGAGCAATATGGCGCTCGTTTTTAATTTATCAATTTTGGTGTTTTATTCTTTTGAGTTCGTCTAAGGCGATTCAACTTAGAATATCAAAATCACCGCGACAATAGCTGTAATGGACAATATGATTTGTAAGGACTAGATCGCGCCTAGATCGTTTCTAGATCGTATTGCTTTTAGTTATGGAAACGTATTTTTTTTCGATCCTAGGTATGAATTGAACTGAATGAAAAATTTATTTATGTTAGAAAAAATAAATAAATTTTTCATCCAGTCGTCAACTGTTGTATAATTGCTTGTAATTTTGTTACATTGCAGTAACTTGGGTGGTGTTTAGATCCTTATTCTGTTTACTCTGTGCAGCATAGTTTGTAACAATAAATGTAAGAAAAGGTAGAAATTTGTCCGTACCAAATACTGCGTGTAAAGAACCGCGGGGTTGTTACTATATACCCCACCAATCACAACAGCTTGTGTTACACAAAAATCAGTGGTTCAAGTGAAGTGAGCGCCATTGTTTTCTTTGCATCTTAGCTAAGGCGGTTTTCCAAAAAATAGAAGTTACGTTTTAGCCTAACTGCCAATGAAACAAAAAAATATTGTTGTCAAAGAAGCAGACGTTATTTCATAATAACAGACAGTTATTTTCAGAATATTCACAAAACATGAAATCAATAAAACCCTTGGGCAAAATAATGGGGTAATTTATTTTGTTACATTCCATGTTTACCATCCTTCCCAGAGGGTGATAGAGTAACGATCCCTTATCTTTTATATTATCCTTTATCTTAAATATTGGAATTTTGAATACTCTATAATATCTAAATATATTAAATAAAGTTCATCATTCCGGCTCTAAGTACTGATTGGCACAAAATTTGCCTTAATGGCCTCTAAAAAGATTAGTAAACTGTACAAAATATTCATTTAAGAACGGACACTGTATAAGACAAAAATAGTGTGAAAACTGTTTGGCGTTTTGAGGTTATAAAATGCATAGTCTCAGACGGTATCGTTTCGAGAAGTCGTCGAGGCACATCGTGAGCGAGGCGACCGCTGCAGTAGCCCACATTGAGGTGGCACTAGGAACTGTTATGGTTTTCGGTGCCATCTCATGCTGGCGGTATGCGAGTGCTCACTCGATTGCCAGCTTCCACGCGGAGGCATCATGCGCTGAGGAAGAGGGATGAATTCTATATAATAATTTTTGAAATATAATATTATATAATTACATAAGTATTTTTAAAGGAAGAGATTATTTTCCGCACGATAGTGATGTTCGACAAAGTCATGTGCGTGCACATTAGATCTTCCATTTACGATTTTTTAGTTTTTGATATTGTATAATTATATTGTATGATAGTGTGAACTTTTTGTGATTTTGATACGCTTGTTATGATTGCTCTGGGGTATACCATATAAACAAAATAGTTACTTTTGACTCGTTGACATTTATTTGTATTTATCACTAAGACCTGGATTAAACTTGCGTGGATGTTTACTCGGCACACCGGCGAGCTTCTCCGCATAGCGCCGATTGACACGCAGCCTTAATCCAGCTGTATAACGGAAAAAACTCAATCAGCAATCATCGTTAAACGTCAAATATATTTGTTATTACTTATAATTTGTTTGCTATCGCGCTGCTATCGATAGCACATCGTGTGATTTTTGACAATTACCGATTGAAGAGCAAGAACATCTATTGTCTTCTTAAGTTAAATAATACGAACCCAAGTATACTATAATAAAAAAAGAAATTTCACAACTTAAAGACAAGGCCGGTATTCATAAATCCAACTTAAATACGAGCGCTTTAAAAATAAAAATTATATCTTTGAGTGGAAAAGAACAGGACAGTTATAGTGTTTGGTGGCTTTTCTGACTCTTTCGTGTCGCTCCGGACACATTATTTAAGAAAACTTCATGAATACCGTTCTAAGATTAGATTCTGTCGATCATTTCTGAGAGATCCGACTAGTTTCGATTGCGCCATTCACAACAAAATTCGACATCATGGTGCAAAAAATAAAATGGAACAAATCATACCGTTTCATGAGACTCTAAAGGGATAGGTTTGTTGAACTGCGACTACACACATTCTGAACTACCCAAACGGAATTCTTTTGTAAAATAAACGTAAAAAAAACGCTTTATTATTGACAGTCAATGTATGATGAAAGCAGCATGTTTAAAAAAAATCAACTTTCGTCAAAAACACTGTAATGTTTTTGACGAAAAACTTTACAGTGGCGATTTATTTTTATATTGTTAGTTGAGTTTCTTAGTGAGTTTTTTTGTTAAGTTCTGGTTTAAGGCGGAACTAAAGTCGTCATCTATTATGGCGCTAAAAACCGCACATAATGTTCCGGTCAAAGGGAAAAAACAGCCAGGGCAATAACTGGAACAAAGGCAGTTCCAACTAAAACCTACTGTCAGTCATCATATAATAATCAATAGAAATTAGAAATTGAGGAATAAAACACCTACGACATATTATGCTCACGGGTGCGGATGCGACAGCCACAGAAAAAAATACAAAAATACTAGATTACTAACAGGTCGTTTTATTGAGGTGTCGGAAGCTTGTGTGGTCGTTGAAAGACTACAATCTTTTTAGACTCTCATAAAAGGCGCCTTTCATTGCAGCCCGAGTCACAATTGTGTAAAGTTTTTATATTGCAGTAAAACGGGAACTAGGTTTTATGTCCCTTTCTGCCACAAAGTTTATCCGCTTTTAGGGTTGTCAAACTAAAAATCCTTATAGTCCGTGTATTCTTCTTTACTCAATTTTTGTGTCTTTTCAATGAGTAAAAGTTTAAATCGTGGCAGGGTCAGATAAATGTATGCAAAACACAAAATTATAATACGCACTTTCACACCGCCGATGACGAATGTGAAATTGCGTCTAGATACTAAATACAGAAAATACACTTATAAACCTATAGTATCAACTAATTATAGGCAGAACTCATACTTATGGCGGGTAAGCAACAATTTCAATAAACCGTGCAAGCGCACAGATCTTGACCTCTCTTGCACCAGCGTTGCTGTGGCAAGGCGGCGGATAAGCAGATTAGTTTTCGATACAGATAACTAGTACCATACTATATTAATTTCTATAATGTTTTTCTTTTTTTCTTCTTTTAATTGTGTAATTACCCATTTATTTAAGATGAATTGTAAACTTGTCAAGCTTGTTAGTGTACGCTACCTAGTTTTTCTTAAATATTTTTAAACGCGAGAACCTTTAATTGGCTATGCATGATTAATCGATTGTACATTCTTGTGTAACAAAGCTGTTGGTTTTTTAAATAATAAATAAATTAATACGAATTGGTGAGCAAGCGAGAAGCTAGTGCGTAGTCCCGGGTGCCGAGTGTCTGTTTCTATTTTCACACTTTGATAGGTCTTGTGCAACAAACTGTTGGTGGGAGAGTTCTTGACGGCAGTGTGAACAGACAGCCATCGATTCTTAAATGTGTCTCTTTTATTGATGTCAGATAAACCTACATTGTACGCACTGATCGCAGCTGTATTCGCATATTCCTTAGAAAAAGCATTCCTATCCGCTTTAAATTAAATTACATACAGTAATTACAATAATTCACATAACGCAAAGACTTAGAGAAATTTATTGTTAGCTTAATAATTGTAAATATTCTATCTATTAATTTAACAACTCTTCTAAACATAGTTGAGTATTTATGGTATTTTCTTCATTGGCAGCCCTGCGCGTGACTGCACAGAAGCAAGCGTGGTAATGTGGTTATACTGCAAGTGTAAATGTGGTTTGTAGGAAGTGTGTACGTGATCTAGTGGCTATGCCAGTGTTAGGTTAGCCACATAGGTGCTACTTACATCCTGGTCAGCTAGAAACAATGATTTAAACACAATTTAAATAAATTACCGTTATACAATGAGACCAGCTATTGCTTACGAGCTACTGTGGGGAAAATATATATGCAAAGACCCCCACAATTCCTTTTATAAAATTTGACCTGCGCGAAAATCGTTCCTCGTGGGTCTTTGAATTATACAATAAAACTAAGTACGTTCTACATTTTAACTTTATGGTCTTAATACTTTTTTCTGTATCTTGATATTCGAAAGATAAATTATGGATATGGCACATTGACAAACTTACTCTAGTTTTTAACTTCTAGTTTTCTACTTAAAATAAATTATCTGGTGACGTTTCTGTTGTTAACATTTTATAATCCCTTGTTTTTATATTTATTACAAGATAATTGATGAAAATACCACCCTGCATGTTGAATACTGCACTGCATATTAGAATATGTAGTGTTTTAGACGGGATTTGAACCTATGTCCGACGAGAACTATGTTCGGTACTCTGACGTAATACTTATCAGGCGGCGTCACATTGTCCGACGAGACGAATTTTTAGTTATTTGCAAAACGTTCCAATCAAAATTGAGCAAAATACTTAAAAAAATATCCTAATATTTCTTCAATACGCCAAAAAGGAACGAACCATGTCTGATCCGAAAGAATTTATTGCCTACCCGTTTCTAAGAAGGATTACCTAAATGCATATCTACCTCGGAGTATTTCATTCATTTTTGAATATCTTCACAGTTTTCTTCTGAAGGTATTTTTCATATTGCCAGCACGAATACCACGCATCTTAGGTACACAATACATGGCATCAACTAGGCAAGAGTTGTATAAGAAAATGTTTGTAACTGTTAATGAATTCTAGCATCTTCGTAACATATTATAATATTGCGCATGCAATAATGAACATAGCCATGGGAGCAGCGGTTTTCTTTGATTTTCAATGAATTCAGTAAAATCTGGTTTTATTTCATTTTATAGTCAAACTGCGTTTATTCAGGCAAAAGATGTTAACTAGAAATGGCTACTACATGCAAGAACGGCTGGGCGCCCGCTGCCCTTCTTTGTCTCGTCTTATTTTTGAGAAATAAACACAGACACTGCTTTCTTGACCACGTTTTAAATATACAGTCTATTTGATAAATAGTTTTTGGAACTACTCAAAACTCAGTTTTGTTAACTATTATATTACAACATTATAACATTGAATTTACTAAAGACAAGACATATATAGAGTTAGACAAGAGATAGTTTTATTATTATTATGAATATCAGAATTGTTATAACATTTTAGATGTTCAATAAATGTCGTAGCGATTTAACTTCACCCGCACTCATGTACCTATTCCCGAAGGATAAAAGCAACCTTTCCATGCAAATTAACTCTCTCCGATCGCCGCCCAGTGCGGACGTGCAAGACCCCGTTCTCCGTTGTTTGGTCCCTTCCCGATACTCCGTGGCGCTCAGTCTACCGACGTCACAGTTTAGCGTGTTGGTTCCGTGCTACGGTTTTCAAGGCTCTTTCTACTCCCTCTGAGTGCTATCGAAGTGCGATTTTTCTTTGCGACTAAGCCCCTTAGTCTTCAAAGTGCTGTGCTAAGTAGTGTTGTGCTTGTGCTGAGTGCAGTGTTGTGCCCAGCGTAAGTAGTCTGGTTTCAGTGCAAAGGATACTTAACGGTGACAACGAATTTGTACTGAACCAGTCCTTTTTATTTTTATTTATTTCTCTTCTCTATTTTATTTATTTTTCTCCTATTTTCATATTTATTTTTATCATATTTGTGTGTTTTCGTGTGTATTTGTCCTTTCTGTCGGTAAAGGTTGACCCTTACGCGGTCAACTCTTTACCTGCGCACCCTTTTTAGGTTTCTAGGTAGTGGCCTTCCGCATACTACGGTTAGTTTTAAGTTATTCTCCCCAGCCCCCCTACCGCGGGTAGGGAGGTTTAGGTAGCTAGGTTTGCTAGGGAACCTAGGCATTTTTATATATTTATATATTATATATCGTAGGACCAAGCCCTCCAATGGACCTTGTCAACGTACTTAGGTCGTTCGCCCAGGTACTCGCCGCGTCTGGCTACAGCATACCCGATGACATACTAACGCAGGCCTTACAGGCATCTATCGCGTCCCCGGCCCCTCAGGCCTCAACCCCGGCCCCTCAGGCCTCAACCCCGGCCCCTCAGGCCTCCAACGTCCAGACCCCTCAGGTCTACAGCTCTCCCGCATCTCCCGCCTCGTCCGAGATGGACTGCGAATCGGTCGCATCCTCTCACGCGTCGCGTCGTAAGCGTACCGCTCCTGGGAGCGACTCCGAACCCGCGTCTGATATTTCGTCAGATGCCGTCACCTTAACCGGCTCTCCTGAGCCCGCGTTCCAACTTGTCGCCAAGCGCTCCAAAGAGCGCTCGAAGAAAGCTTCGGTATCTTCAATACCCGAGCCCTCCCCGGTGTCTTCAACACCAGCCCCCGCGCCGTTAAAATCGCTCGTAGTAACCGCGTCTCCGTCGGTCACATCGAAGCCAGCGACGCGCTGCGCTCCCGTCCCGCCGAAGCCTCAGCTCCCTCCGCCCGTATTCCTGCGTGAAAAAGCGCGCTGGACCGCGGTCTCAAACTTGTGCACAGAGCACAAAATTAATTACTTAAAAGCCGCCAACGCTGGCGATACAATCAAAATCCAAGTAGCGACCGTCGACGACTTCCGCGCGTTTACCAGGCTACTATCATTAAATCATATCGCGTATCACACCTACGCCCTCCCGGAGGAGCGTAAGATCCGCGCTGTACTACGGGGCGTCCCGTTCGAACTCAGTAACGAAGACATTCTCGATGACCTTAAGTCTCAGGGTTTCCCGGTCACAGCAGTGCACAAGATGCACTCCAACCGCGGTAGGCGTTTTCCCTTAGCTTTAGTAATCCTGTCGAATACTCCCAACTCGAGGGAGATCTTTAGAGAGGCTCGCACAATTTGCGGACTCTCAAATATCTCCGTCGAGCGTCCCAACCCCCGTGGTCACCCTGGGCAGTGCCACCGCTGCCAGCTCTATGGCCACGCAGCGGCTAACTGTTCAGCTCCCCCCAGGTGCGTAAAGTGCCTGGCTCCTCACTTCACTAAGGAGTGCACTCGCACTCCCGAATCCACTTCCCCCCCTGCCTGTGTGCTGTGCGGCCAGTCCGGCCACACAGCTAACTACAGGGGTTGCCCGCGCGCTCCGCGCTCCACCACGAAGAGGGTCGCGCCTAAACCGGCGCCGCCACTCACTCCTGCTAACTTCCCGCCGCTGCGCAACCGGGGTCCCCCGGAAGCAAAGCCCGTTCAGCCGACGCCTACTCCGGCTCTGTCTTGGAGGCAGCGTCCGGCCGTCCCGCCTGCACCTTCCCAACCCATCCCAGCTCCCGTAGCTCCCGTAGGGCCGCGTCCCGCTCCGTCTTCTGCACCTCAGTCGTCGTTGGCTGAGGACATGAAGACCGTATTCGACGTTATTCAAAACGTCGATATTAACGAAATTTCCATACTCGCACGCAAACTGCGAGCCGCCCGCTCTCCTCAAGAGCGTTTATTCGCGTTAGCCGAGCATCACTCGCTCCTAAGTTCATTGTAAATTCTTTATTTTTGTATAAATTCTTAAAAAAGTAAATTATAATGTCTAGACCCGCGAATCCCGCGTCCTGTCGTATCAAACCCAAGGGCTTATCCCTAATATCTTTTAACGTTCGTAGCCTAAGCACCAACCTTCCCGAGCTCAAACTGTTTCTTCAGAACAACGACCCAGATCTTTTACTTCTCCAGGAGACATGGCTCACTCCTAATCGCTCCAGGGGATTCGCTATTCCTAAATACGCGTTTACACGTAAAGATAGGCCTAACTGCGACGGTTTCGGCGGCACTGCTATCTACTACAAAAGAGGATTCCATTGCTGTCCTCTCCCTACCCCTCCTCTCCTCAACATGGAAGCCACCGTATGTAGATTGGCTATGACTGGTCATCCGACCATCATCATAGCTTCAGTCTACATACCCTCTGGCACCAAACCTATCCGCAGCGACTTTGAGACCATTCTCGCCCTCGGCCGTTCAGTCATTATGTTCGGAGACTTTAACTCCAAACATACTGACTGGACGTGCCTATCAACCAACCAAAGCGGTATAGCTCTCCTCGACATCACCAACTTACTCGACTTAGACGTCGTCTCCCCTATCACTCCCACTCACTATCCCGACAACCCGAACCACTCTCCGGACATCCTCGACTTTGCAATCGTCAAGCATATCAACCTCGACCTCAGGTCTATCGAACCGCTCGATGACCTAGGTTCTGACCACCACCCCGTCTCCCTCGTGTTAGGACCGCCTAACGTTAACGTCACTTCTCCTAAGACCTTTACCAACTGGAAAGGTTTTAAAAATACGATAGTTTCTGCCTTAGAGGCCCCAAACTCTCCGCTCGCGATCTCGCCCGATCAATTAGATAGCCCGGATAAAATAGATTCGTTAGTAAATTCTCTCACTGATGCTATCAACTCAGCCATCAGTGTAAACGAAAAGGTTGCTAAGAAAGGCAAACCCACGCTTCCCTTAGCCATTAGCAATCTTATTAAAGCTAAGAACGCGGCTCTCCGGAGAGCCAAGAAATATCCCACGCCCGCCTATAGAACAGCTGCGAATCAGCTACAACGCAAAGTTAGATCTCGCCTCGCGGAACTCCGAGACGCCCAGATGAACGATCTCATGGCGAATATCTCCCCGTCCCACCAAGCGTATTATAGCATGGCCCGAGCCTTACGCGTAGACGCCGCCTCTCACGTCCCTCCTCTCACTCGTCCCGATGGCTCTATCGCCTTCGAAGACGAAGAGAAAGCCGAATGCTTCGCTGACAGCGTTGCGTCTCAATGCTCGCCCAGCACGCAAACCGCGAATCCCACTCACATCAAAGCGGTGGAGGACGAAGTTCTCCGTAGAAACTCTCTCCCCATCACCGCCGACCCCGTCACAGTCTCTAATGATGAAATCTCGCTTCTCATCAAAAGTCAAAAGTCCAGAAAGGGTCCGGGTGCGGATGGTATTTCCAACCACGCACTTAAGCACCTGCCTCAACAGGTGCTTACCTTGTTAGCTATCATTTTCAATGCCTGCTTCGACCTTAGCTACTTTCCAAAAGCTTGGAAAGAAGCGACAGTCATAGGCATACCCAAGCCGGGTAAACCTCTTAATGTCCCGGCTAATCACAGACCCATCAGCCTCCTCAAGGCAATGTCTAAACTTCTCGAGAGAGTCATACTCTCTCGAATGCGGAACCATCTGTTTCCAACGGACGGCGATCCTCTCATAATTCCCCACCAGTTCGGCTTTCGCGCTAAGCACTCCTGCCCTCAGCAAGTCCATCGAATCGTCGAGTACATACTTGACGGCTTCTATCCGAAACGAAAGAAAACGATCGCAGTTTTCTTTGACGTAGCCAAGGCTTTCGACAAAGTCTGGCACAGCGGTCTCGTTTATAAACTCTATAAAATAGGCTTACCGGCTCGCCTAGTTAGGATAATCGCGTCGTTTCTCAAAGACCGCACGTTTCGTTTCAAACATGAAGGCACGCTCTCCGCGCCTCGTCCCATAAAGGCTGGAGTCCCTCAAGGCTCAGTCCTCGCCCCTCTTTTGTATTCCGTATACACTAACGACATTCCCATTCCATCGAAAGTCGTCGAACTCGCTCTCTTTGCCGACGACACCGCCCTTTACACCAAAGGCCGCAGAGCCTCGGGTCTCGTCACCAGACTTCAAAAGGCTGTAAACACCCTCGGTGCTTGGTTCAAAAAATGGCGTATCGATGTGAACCCAGAGAATAGCGCTGCGGTTTACTTCGACTACAGACGCAGTCGTATCCCCGACAATCTCCAATTGAGAATGCAAGGCACTCCCATCCCCTGGAAGCGCAGTACTAAATATTTAGGCGTCATCTTAGACCAGACGCTTTCCTTCAACCCTCACGTCGATAGAGTAACGAAACTTGCACGTTTTTACCTAGGCCGGCTTTAAAGTATGTTAAGTAGAAAAAGTAAAATGTCCTTCAGAAATAAACGTACGCTTTACAAGGTCTGCGTTAGACCAGTCATGTCATATGCTTCGCCAGTCTTTGCCCACGCCAAACCCTCCGTCCTGCACAAGCTGCAGGTGGTTCAAAACCTCTTCTGTCGCAGGGCCACAAACGCACCTTGGTACGTGCGCAATGCGGACCTGCACAGAGATCTTGAACTACCTACAGTTCAACAGTACCTAAAAACACTCTCAGAATCGTTCTTCAAACGCGCCGAATCCCATCCCAATCCACTAGTTCGAAATTCAGTCTCTTATACTGCTCCTGTCTTAGATTCGGTATACAAAGTCGCTAGACCGAGAAACGCGCACACAAGCGAACGTACGCAATTAACTTTAGATCTCGAGGCCCTTCAGGCCGCAAATTCTAATCCTTACGTAAATTCTAATTCTAACGTAAATCTGAATTAATGCAAATTTAATTTTATTGTCAATTTTTAATGTTTATTATTCACTTTTCATTTGTTTTGAGCACCTTCAGTGCTATGTAAAACCCAGCGGGTGACCCCTTAAGGGCCCCGCTAGCGCGGCCTCTTTCTCCAATTGGCCGTCGCTCAGATGAAGGCTGAGTGGCAAAAATGCACGAGCCGACAGGGGGTTTTTAGTGGGTATGGTTCTGGTAGGCGTCGGGACGAGTCCCACATAACTTTGGAATCGCGCCAGAGTATGCGTCAGAGCATTTTTATCCTCCTGCCCTTCCCGCGGAGGAAAAAAAAAAAAAAAGGCAAATTAACTATTTAAGGTTCAATATGCATTATTTAAAACAATATTAGGCTAGAAAAGTATAAATAAATTACCTTATTTAATAGGCATGTGGTCTCTAATTGATATGGACTAAGTGCTGTAAAAACCTTCTCTAGTTCCACCACTCAGCCCTTGAGGCGTCCCGTCGGAGTTGAATCGATAACCCTCTTCGTATAAAACCATAAACCGTACTTAGTTTAGGCACGCGGGTCACCAGATGTCGTGTCAGGGGTTAAGGATGATTGTACACTGGGTTTGGTAATAATAAAAAAGGCATTATAGAAGGTTGGCCTGTTATTGAGAATATTCCTTGAAGCTGTCTGATAAAACTTTTAAACAAATATAACATATTCGCTATGAAAAATTACAGAACATAGAATAAAAATACTAATGTTTATATTTTTATATAATTGGAAATAAAATGGTTGAACTTAAACTCGTAGTTACGAGACGCACAATTCGAGTCCTGGTCGTTGCATTCGTTTGTGTGGAAACCACAGATGTTAGTTCCTGGGCCATGGTTGCTAATATTTATTTAGTATGTATAAATACATTATCAATTCTTAAAATATGGTTAGAAATTCTGGGTTCCTCCAGTTTTCTGTACCCATGACACAAGCTTTGCTTACTTTGGGGCCATGTGTTTTTTTTTTTAGTTTAGTTTGGTGTGTTTGTCTCGGGATTTATTTATTTAAGGCCGCCCAAATTGTCAGTTTCTTTAATTAATTTATTTTATTGTACTTTGTTTTGTTTTGTTAATGGCAATAAAGGGTTTTTATTATTATTATTTTATTATTATAAGGTTTTGTTTATTAAGTTAGGAATCAAAAACATATTACTAGGCATTAATGGAAATGCTATGTGCCACTTATTATCAAAATAAATATAATATTTTAAAGTGTGATTATCTATATTCTCATTTTACAGGTCAAAGCATTCTAAAAGTATTTCATTTTGATGTACTTGCGTAGTACTATATTCTGTTGTAGTAAACATTTTATGGAAGACAACTCAAAAGTGTAGGTTTCTACCTAATATTCTTATTAAACGAAAAAAATGTTTAGTAAATATGTTTTACTACCGTTACTGCACAATGTTTTATCAGCTGTCCTCAACACTTAACACTGACGCTGAGTTTTGGCACATCTAGGTAATAAATATAAATTATTAAAGTTCAAAAGACGTTTCTAAAGTACTAAACAAAATGTAGTTTAGAAAATGTTATTGATCCAGGCGCTCGTAACGACCATGTTGCGGGGATTATTAAAATTAAGATTCTCATACTATTATTGGAGCTAGGTACATTTCTGTTTTTATATCCTTAATTTGCCTCGAAAATTTTCTGAACGAAATACTGAGAAATATAAAGTATACAATGTAATATTTCAGGCGTAGCGTAGCGTTTGCAGCGGTTCCACAGTCTTTCCTATTTTGAGAGCCATAATAATCACGACGCGCCGTTTTGTTGTGGTCAAACAAACAGATATTAATAATGAAAAGACTATACATAATGCCCTACGATGAATTATGTCCACGGGTACTAATATCACTTACCAGTTTGTCGGCTATGATAATAGTAAAAAAAGAGTGTTAACCCTACACAACTGAACCTTTGTCATCGATTTGTGTTCTACTAGCGTCCCGCCCCGGCTTCGCACGGGTCTTTGTCCCTGCATTTTGAATCTGTAAAATATTCATTTAAATTACACGCTGTAAAGGGCCATTTGATCTATATTACATGCACAATGTATTTAAGGTACTTAGTTGGATAAGGATTAATGAGGTAATGCTGAAAATCGCTTCGCAAATAAGCCATTATTTCTCCTAAAAAGTAATGGATAAAAAATGGTTAATGTGGGCTATCTCTAAAGCCGGCGGTGCGAACGGCTGTACGAAACACGAGTGTAGGTGTTGTTCACGCTTCACATTCGCGCTTTGCGGTGTTCCCCGGTCAGTGTCGGTTTTTTCTTCCGCGACAAAGGGTTTGCGACGCGTAGACGAGATCGCGACGTGAACGCATCTACACTCGCAGTTTTCCGCAGTAGCGTACAAGATATCGCGAACAAGACTGTGAGCTTGAGAGAAAGAATGCGAGTGTGGAGGGACAGAACTCACGCGCGGATCGCAGCGTATATTCACGGCGTGAATTCACGACGCGACTTCACACGCGAGTGTAGAGCCGGCTTTAGAGATATATACCATTCTTGCGGACTTTTTTGTAGATCTTTTTACCTTTTAATATTGTAGTACATTATTTTGTAAGCGCAAAAAAATGTGTTTAGTTACGATATCACATTAGAAACCTCTAACATTATCCGTGTTTCTCTGCTATATTTTGCATGTATTATACATAAACCTTTCTCTTGAATCACTCTATCTATTAAAAAAACCGCATCAAAATCCGTTGCGTAGTTTTAAAGATCTATGCTTACGTACGGACAGACAAAATTCGGGGAGTGATTTTTGTTATTACTGTGTACATGATGTGGGATCTACATTTATAAGTCACAATATGTTGAACGACCTCCATAAAGGGATAAGTTCAATAGAAGGGATCTGATTTATAGTCGTGGTTTAACTAGGATGCGACGCGTCTGTAATCACTGAAATGTAGACCTTCAAACAAATGAACTCGAATAGATGTCGAAATAAGATACTTTTTGAACCAGATTTTATCACATTTCATTATATTTTTACATTTCAACTTGAAGTGTAACGCAAGTGACTAAAGTTACATAAAGTTACTTAATTCCCTTAACTTTAAAATACAAGTCTTAGTGGAATTAGAGCAGGAAAATCAGCTTTCCAGGACGTTCTTATTGAACGGAATCCAAATGGTTCGCTTTGTCACTGTGGTGGGTGGATTGAAAAGTTCGCGGTCTAACATAGATAGCGTTGTCACATTATTATAAAACTACCCTCATATGAAACCTAGGCTCTTTGTCAGTCTCTCTGCAATTTTTCTCGGAGATACATGTGTAATTATTAATTTTATTGAACATAAAGTGAGAGTAAGTTTCATTGATTTTGAAAATGGTTAGAGCACCGTGCGGTGATCAAATACCTCCACAAGAAACACTTAACTCCAAAGCAGATTCATGAAGATATGGTGGCTACTTTAGGAACATCTGTTCTGTTGTATACAATGATAAAAAAGTGGACAGCTAAATTTAAACGTGGACGAGAGAGCATCAAAAATGACCCCGATATCGAAAAAATATGTAATCTCATCATTGGAGACAGAAGATTGAAGATATCTGAGATAGCTGAAGCTCTATGGGTTTCATATGAACGTACACAAAACATGATCGTTAACGAATTAGGGATCCGCAAGGTGTCTACAAGATGGGTTCCGCGGCTCCTTTCAGTTGAACAGTAACGAATTTAGATATTAATCTAGAGATTATTTAGACCTTTTTAAGCTGATCCAAACGAATTTTTGGCAAGGTTTGTTACTATGGACGAAACATGGGTTCATCACTATACTCCTAAATCCAAACAACAATCCAAACAATGGAAGAGACCCGGATCTCCGACCCCCAAGAAAGCCAAGGTGTGTTTTTCAGTAAACAAGGTAATGGCATCGGTTTTCTGGGATTCTAAGGGTGTCATCTTTGTAGATTACTTAGAAAGAGGTCAAACTATAAATGCTGCATACTACTGCACACTATTACGTCGTTTACGCGAAGAAATAAAGTCTAAAAGACCAGGATTGTTGACCAAGAAAGTTTTGTTTCATTAGGACCATGCTCGTGTTCACACATCTCCAGAATCGATGTCTGAAATAGTGAATTGTGGTTTTGAGTTGCTTCCTCGTCCCCCTTATTCACCTGACTTGGCACCTTCTGACTTCCACCTATTTCCAAAACTAAAAAACACTTAGGTGGAATGAAATTTTCTACGAATGAGGAGGTCAAAGTGGCTGTAGATGCCTTTTTTGAAGACCTTGGCGACACCTTCTATTTAAATGGGGTCAAGGCTTTAGACCGCTGGACTAAGTGCTTTGACGTAGGAGGAAAGAAGGAGGAGGTATGTAGAAAAATAAATATAAAAAATTGCATTATTCCTGTAATTTTTTTTTAGGCTGCGAACTTTTCAATCCGATCTCGTATAAAGGAAACCCACCTACCCCGATAAATACCTAAATGGGAAATCCCACCAGCATCCAAACCAATTATATAAAGCAGGCTCCTCTATGTTTCAGCCAGCACAAGGAATCTGCGCCCCAAGCACATTGATGATGAACTCAGGCAAGTCCTCGAGAAGCTTCGTGAGAACGGCCTGCAAACACCTCGTCGCCGCCGCTGTGACCGCGTGAAGCCCCATACAGTCGAACGTAGATCTGCTTTTCTACCTTATGTAAAACGTGTAACTACACTAACACATATTAGTCATCATTTTGGTCCAGTTAAATCAAGCATTCCTTTATGAGACTCCGGTGTTCACAAAATTGACTTCGGCTGTGGGATTTACATTGGTCAAACTTAACGTTATATGTAATAACAAATAGCTGATATCAGAAAATACACGTTAATAGAGTTTCGTCACGCTGCACTACACTTTCACAAATTCATTTCACTTTGTCAAATTAATTTTAACATCGAACTACTGCATTTCTACAAATAGTCATAAAAGTCTAAGAACATTAAGAGTAAAAGTAAAAATTTAAGTCATGGAGCATTTGTATATTATAAAAAAAAAATTTAAACTTTAGAATGCAATTACCCTTTTTTTTAAATGTTTATTACTAACAAAACGAAATGAATCTGCTTTACTTAGAAAGTAAACTGTTTATAACACTATCCTTTTATCATACAAGGGCCTTAATACAAAAATCTTTATCTTTGAACTAGACGAAACCCTTAGCGCGACAGAAAGATAAATTTAGTTGTTGCAATCGAAGGAACCGGATGCCGGTTTTACTACTTTTGTGCCGGGTCTCTTTGTTTAAGTTACTGTTGTAAATAAATAGCTGACATCTCATGATGATGGCTGTCTTGTGTCGTGTGATTAACGCGGTCGAGTTCGTCGATCACAGATTGAAACTAGACACAAAATCGGGGTCAGTAAAACGTCATCAGCAAAAGAGACTGCTGACTGACTGCCCAAATATGTCAGTCACTTTGACAGTAAACATGTCAAAAATGTGTAAAAAGAACACGTCTCTTTCTCCAAAAAAGAATGACTTGTTATATTTTCGGCAAGTATTTATTATCAGTGTATTAAAATACATATGAATGAAATCAAGAAATCAGATAAAAACATGTTTAATTCCAGGTAAAAAGTCAGGTCGAGCTTTATTCATTAAAAAATTTGTAGTCGGTTTTCTAAATTCAATTTTAAATTATGCACGTAGAGTTGTTTTTCCAAAAGTAACTTGTAAGTTAAATTCAGTGCAATGGATTTGTTGTTGGAACCAGTGAAAACAATAAAATATTAAGTTTTCTGCCGGTGTCCACTTCGCGTGAACTCAGCATATTACTAAGAAATATGTTGGTTTAAAAAGTAGTTGAATTTATCTCCTTAAGACACCGAAACCAACATTTATTACTGTATCAAAGCTGTTCTCAGGCCTGCGATGAATTCGATAATCAATGAAAAAGAAAACTATGTCAATTTCGCCTTTACTTGTACAGTATACGAATTGCCTTTCAGTGGACCAGTAATTTTGAGTAGGTACCTAAACAGATATAACTGACAGTTCAAAAGATTAATTTGTACTCGAGAACCGTTCAGATAATCAATATCCAAAGGAAACAAGTTTATTCAGAATTTAAAACTAAATTCTCTATCACTGCCACCACAACCCGTCACATCTTCAGCAATTCCAGCATTTCTACATTGTAGTCCCTCGGTACCGCAACATGACCGCGTTATGTCTAACAAGATAAACTAATTTTATGCTCTATCCCATTTGGAATTCAGTGCATTTATGTGGCGCTGGCTGCAAAGATTACTGAAACTATTCCCTGGTGCGTGTTTTCAGTATTAATATTTAAAAAAGCTCAGTTAAGCTTAGAAAGAACTGAGCGCATCACAGTAGGGAATCGTTCTAGATCTTTCTAAGTTGGTTGGATACGGTTTTATGCAGTAAGCCTTTCTTTTTTATAAGCCCTTCTTACATCGGACTACTAGACGCAGACAGGCCTTCCATCCCTTTATAGTAGATATCCCAAGAAGTCGAACCAAACGCTTCGATAGTTCCTTTTTGGTGCGGGTCGCCAAGGTGTGGAATGAACTGCCTGCATCTGTTCTTCCAGAAAACTATAGTCCTAGTTCTTTCAAGTGTCGAGTGAATAGGTATCTCGTGGATAGACGTGTAACACCTTCGTCTTCATCGTCACTTTCCATCAGGTGAGATAGAAGAAAAAAGGCTAATCCTTTTTCAATAAAAAAAAAAAAACAAATAGTGCAAACAACATTAAAGTTTGTAATTGAATACACCTTATTAAATACCGCGGCCGTATAAACTTTCTCTTCGAACTATTAAGTGGATCAATAAATTAAAAAATAGGAGCAGAGTATTAACCATGGGCACAGAACCGTTGAGAGTGTACTGTCCTTTGAGGCGTTCCTCCTTCGGACTTTCCGAGTTTCTGAACACGATCACTGTTGTAATTAATTGCAGGAAAAAACAGGATACTATGCCGTAGACAGCTAGAAACTTAGACGAGACGAACTTGCAGCTCATGCCCAACGTCAAGGTAGTCAGCCAAATAACCGTCGAAAAGCAATTGATTGGAGCCATTATGATCTGAGAAAATCCACTGGAGTGCTGGGTGTACATTTCGTTGAAAACGTTTCCTATGCTTAGCAAGATGGACAATCCGTTTAAAGTTAACACGCAAGTTCGCATGGCACATATTTTATTTTCGAACATAAACACTATATTGTTCATGTCGATACTTCTTCTGCGTCTGAAACAATGTGAGAGCTCTACTTCTGTGTGATACTAGCCGTTGCACGTGGCTTCACCCGTCTCATCTATGTAAATATAGACTATGTTGTAATGTTGTTGTATTGTAACGCTGCAAGAGTTAGGATTCAACAAACAAATCGGTACTCTTTATTGTATTATAATACAAGTAGATGTATAATACATATTACTTCAATAAGATATACAAAATAAAATTTCTAAATTTCTAAATAAACAATCAAAACTTATCTTGTAGAAATGCAATATCTTCATAACAACTTCTAAACGCTCATGGCGTGGAATTTCTTTGCTAAGATTTCGTCTGGGCCGGTATTACATTCCTTGCTATTTTGACCGCCAAAATAACTATGTTTCTGTGGCTGTGTTCCGGTCGAAGGGAAGGAGCAGCCATTGCAATCACTGGAACAAAGGCAACTGAAGCGTACGGTCGGCATCGCACTGTATAATTATCACAAGCAATAATAACAAGACATCTACCATTACTCATGTCCACAAGCGAAGATTTCTCATACCATCAGGTGAGCTATTTCGACGGCTATGCAAGTAGTAAAAATATAATTCAAACTATCAAAACTAAGTACTAACTTCTTTAAATTAACAATATTATAAGCTCTAGATCCGGTTTTGTTATTTTCATCGCTATTTATTATATTTATTTATCCATAATACACGAAGCCAACAGCTTTACCAGTACAACACATCATGAGGAACCCACACAGGTACTGACGTGACTTATTACGAAGACTTTAAAAGTAGTAGCAAAGAATTGGCCTAAGCCCGCAGCTTCAGTATTGCGCTGATGTTTCTAAGAAATGGTTGCGGCTATCATGATACTGCAAAGCTAAAACGCTGATTGCTCTGAAACTAACCTAGCATTACTGGAAACGGAAGGGGAAGTCTGAACCGATATTTCCAAGTTTTTGTTTTTGCCATTACTGAAGGAAACATTACGGTTTTCCATTGCATCAAAATAATCTAAAGTATGATAATTTTAATTTATATCAAGGTCGAATAAAATGTTTATGTCAATTATATGCTACTGTGACACTCAATAGACATTTGAATTGTATAACTTTACAGGCTGGAAGTTACACTTGATTGTAACATAAAAATAATTTTGGATCTTATATTAGGTGTATAAAGTCTACTTTTTATTAAATATCAAACTAATGAAAATATGCTCTAGAGAGGGACATGCAAGATAGACGTATACTGGGAATCTGGGATGCACATTAAATTTGGATAATTAAATCAATTGCTACGTTTAGTTTGAGGCTAAACATTAGATTAGTAACAATTTTGATATCACCGCTGTTTCTCTTGAATTTGATTTAATAAGTATATATATAATGTAATGATAGATAAGTCTTTATGACATAGATAGGTTTAAAACCCGCATTTATAGAATGTAGTACAGAAAACTCAAAAAATTTGATGATGTTAATAAAAAAGATACCCATACTTTGATTCTTTTTTCTTCAGATCTACCCGCAGTATCTGTAGAGTGCCGCTTTTGACGGCCGACTGGCGTACATACGCCGAATGCCCCAGGTTCGAGTCCCGGTCGGAGCATTCATCTGTGATGAACACATATGTTTGTACTTGGGTCATGGTTGTTTTTATTTATTTATATGTGTATGTTTATTTTCCCCATCTCCCCGGTTCACTGTGTGGTCATCCATAACACAAGCTTTGCTAACTTTGTGGCTATACATTTGGCGTATTTTTCTGTAAAATTAAACAAACATATTAAGTAATTTATATATATATATTTATATATATATATAATATATATATAGTTATGTAGCTATTTAAATTTAATTTGATATTGCAATGCAGAACTCGAAACGTCATACAGGCAACCAATACATGACGTCATAAAGCAGCATCGTTTTCTAACGTTTTTGTGTTACACTGTCACATCAATGTTTTGAATAAAGATATGTCATCAAGAATCCATAGAACATTGTAGAGTTGCACATTCCAGGTAGGAAACTAAACTTTGCAATTCTATTAAAAAAAAATACACAGAGACGTCATCATACGAATTACATATAAATTTATTTAAAATTAGAATCAGCAATATTCAAATTATTTTCCCAAAATTTTTACAATTCTTTAAGTAAAAGAATATACCTCGAACTTATTTAACAAACTGAATTATTTGGCAGATATCATTTATGTCAAAATAAATGGTAAAAAAGTTTCCCGAATTAACCGAATTATGGTTGAGGAGGGCGATGTCTGGATCCCGCGTTACAACTCGTGAACGGGTGCCGTTTGAGGGTGTTGTCGTTTGGATACTTGGAGGGAGGAAGACTTGCCGAGCTAACAGATGCAGATAACATAACTTTGTATAGTCATAAAGAGACTCTGTAAATTTATTTTAAAAAAATATACCTGTGAAGTTTCTTGCCAGTTCTTGTTCACGAAGGTTTTTTTCGAGCTGGTGGTAGAGTCATGTTTTATTTGACATCAATAAGAACAAGTAATTGTCAATGTTGAGAAATAAATATTTCATTTCATTTCAACACAATTACATAATTATTAATTTAAAGCACTTGAAATTTAATCATTGCACTTAATTATTGCTTGCCGTATTTTTTACTTGGAAGTTGATAATTAAATCCACGCCCAGATTCGACTACTTGGAATGTTGAAATTGTGACAGGTGTCATTAAGCAGTATGTCATTTTGGACGTGTTGTCGGCCGGGAGTAAATCAAGGCTGAAATAAAAACAAAGAATTTTTTACTGAAGGTTTTAGGACACATGTCTTGAAAACAATGATTTAATTTGATTAATACTTTTATTACTGAAATTGGCAGAAATAGTTATTGTTTAGTAACAACAGCTGATTGCCATAAAACACAAAATAATATTAATAATAAATCAAGGCTGGTTTGATATTCACACCATTTCTTGTCATTTTTTCCGGTCGCTTCTGAACGCTTACCCGAAGTCCGTTTTGTTTGAAAGTCTATGGCAGGAAAGGAACGACCGCTTGCGTGCTTTGTAAAAAAAAAAAATTATCATGCCCTATTTCTGTGTCATTCAGCAGCGCCCCTGTGGCCTAATGGATAAGGCATCGGCCTCCTAAGCCGGGGATTGTGGGTTCGAGTCCCATCAGGGGTAGATACTGTTTTAGTGGATTTTCCGTTTTTCTTTATATCAACAGTGAATATATCATATTTTTCTGTTCAATTCAATTTAATGTGATTGTGTGGTATCTTTGCATTGGATTTTCTTCACTCGCGTCGCCAATCGAACTTTTGTTGGTCATTTCCACAAGATTCAGAGAAAATTGGTTTATCAAATTATTTATTCGCTGATTTACATTTCATTTTTTTCCGTCTTTCTTGCAAATTTACGTTTTGAGATGGTATACTGACCGTAAAAAATAAGCCAAGTTTAATAAAAGGGATTATAATAGCCACAGGCAGTATTAAATGAATCTACAAATTCCTATTCTGTAGGCGAAATAAAAGATATGTAAATGATGATAAAATCATTGAAGCTATGGTAGGTGTACTTACATATATAGCGTACTTCACTAACATGCGACATAAATTATCTCCCTTGAGATAATAGGGTTGGATAGGCACGGAAAAGAAGGCGGGCAAGAAATGAATGATTTTTATTTACGTTGCAATATAAACTAATTTATTCGAATGCGAAAGAATATAAAATAAGAGCATTAGCGCGCGCGCAGCTAGAAGGCGAAAAAGGAATGTGAGTTTGGCCGGCAAACGGCGGGCGGCGGAAGCTTCGAGTTGAACATTCTAGTCGAACATAAACCGGTCTCGTGCAGTGGTGCAACTGAGTAGCATAAGCGAAGCGATTTAGAACAAAATGTAGGGTTGTGGTCTATATGCGAGTAAGAGCGGTTTATGTTTGACTCGTGAAGTATGATGTAGGTACGCCACATAATCCCCCTGGCCAGACCGTGACTACGGTCTATAAAAATCTGGAAATCGCACTCTTTGGCCGCTAGGGGTCCTCTTCTCCTCTGGTGATTTTGCAGCAGCAGGTACAGGTCCAGTATCCTCTTCATCAGGGCTGCGTGCACGTGAAGTAGAAGAGTGTGCAGTTCTGGCTAAATAAGCTGGTTTTAACCAGTCAATGCTGACGTTTGTAAGCTTGCCCTTGACCTGGATGCTGTAGAACTTCGGATGGCGCTCGATGACGTGGTAGGGACCGGCGTAGGGAGGTTCTAGTGAGCCACGTACGTGATCTTGTCGCAGAAATACATGCGAAATTGTTTTGAGGTCGCATGGTATGTAGAACGGCGTAGAAGTATGCCAAGTAGTTGGACGAGGAGATAACTTCAGGATGTGGGCTCGGAGTCGCGTCGAGTACTGCGTGATGTCATCAGTTCTGGAGTCATCAATGGGAGAGAAGAACTGCCCAGGTAAGCGAGAGGCTCACCGTAAACAAGTTCAGCAGCTGAAGTCTGAAGGTCTTCCTTCCAGGCGCTGCGGATGCCAAGCAGCACTAGCGAAAGAGCTTCAGTCCACTGGGAAGAAGTATGACACATTATTCGACGATGCCGTTAGCCGCTGGATGGTAAGCAGTGGTGCGGAAGTGGCGCGCACCGACCAGTGTAGTCAGCGACTTGAAAACTCTCGAATTGGCGAACGATCTGTGGTCACGCGAGCGGGACACCCAAATCTGGATATCCAGGTGGAAACCAAGGCAGCAGCGCAGGTCTGCGCAGTGATGTCTGGAAGGGGAATAGCCTCAGCCCATCATGTGAAACGGTCAAACAAATGACGGTAAGGCAGTACCTGTAACCAGCAGATAAAGGTAAAGGGCCCACGAGGTCTATGTGGATATGAGTAAACCTCGCGGAAGGGGTAAGGAAAGAGGAAAGTGGAGATTTTGTGTGACGGGTTACTTTTGACTGTTGGCATTGTAAACATTGCCTAGACCACTCTCTACAGTCTCTACGAATCCCTGGCCACACAAATCTTTGTGTAACCTGCCGTACTGTAGCTGAACTTCCTGGATGGTGTAACTCATGAATCATGTTGAACACTTGCTTACGCAGCTGTGGGGTTATATACGGACGAGGTTGCTCTGTTGACATGTCGCAGTAGATAGGTTGCATTTAAATTTTTTGAAGCTTCAGGCTGGAACCGTTAGCAAACAAGTCTTGCATTTCAGGATCTGATGTCTCTGATGATCTTGATAGTTGACACCTACGATTTCTGTAACACGAGAGAATGCATCAGCTACAATATTTTTCTTTCCAGGAATGTACCTAATGTCCGTTGTAAATTGACCTATAAAATCCAGGTACCGAAATTGACGAGGGGAACAATTTTCTTTGTTACGAAAGAAGGTAAAAGTTAGAGGTTTGTGGTCCGTAAATATAGCAAATATTCTAGCCTCGACCATGTGCTTAAAGTATTTGATGGCTTCATAAACAGCAAGAAGTTCTCTGTCATAAGGGCTATATTTAGATTGAGTCTTCGTGAGCTTATGAGAGAAGAATCCAAGTGGTTCCCAGTCTGAACCTTTGCATTGTTGCAAAACAGCACCTATGGAGGTAATTTGTCCTGCGAGCAAAGAATTTAATGATGCTTGAAGTTTGGCTGCGTCTGGTATGCAACGTCTATAGAAGTTTAACATTCCAAGAATTCCTTTACAGTCTTTGGAACAGCGTAGTTCTGGATAGCCTCGACTTTGGACTCTGTTGGACGAATCCCCTTAGCCGAGACGTTGAAGCCTAGGAAGGTAACCTCAGATTTGCCCAAGACACACTTGGACGTATTGACGAGTACACCATACTGCTTAAGACGCTCGAACAGCTGACGTAAGTGCCTTTTATGTTCTGCTAGAGTGGGGGAAAATATCAGCAGGTCATCAATAAATCCATAGCAGAAATCTAGTCCCAGAAGCACTTCATCGATAAATCGCTGAAAAGTTTGAGCAGCATTGCGTAAACCAAACGTCATGTACTTGAATTCGAAAAGGCCAAAAGGAGTAGTGATTGCTGTCTTCGGTACGTCGCTAGGATTAACTCTAATCTGGTTGAAGGTTTTCACGAGATCCACCGTTGAGAATATGGTACATCCTGAAAGTTGATGTGAAAAGTCCTGAACGTGACGTATAGGGTACCTGTCAGGTATCGTTCGGGTGTTAAGTGCGCGGTAGTCGCCACAGGGTCTCCATCCATCGTCTTTTTTTTAACCAGGTGCAGAGCAGACGACCATGGACTCTCAGAACGCCTGGCCACTCCACTAGCAACCATATCCTCGAATTCCTTCTTTGCAGCTTGGAGTCGGAGGGGATCTAGACGGCGTGGTTTACAAGAAACTGGAGGGCCTGCAGTAGTTCTAATGTGATGCAGAGTGCTGTGTTTAGAAGGATAAGGTACACCAGCAGGTCTTGTTATTTCTGGAAATTCCCAAAGCAGCACATGAAATTCCGAATCACCTGTCACAGCCTTAACAGATGCAGTGTCGCCAGGCAGTCCGGAACAGAGAGCATTGACCGGCAGGGAATTAAATCCATCGACGAGACGATGATTCTTGCAGTCAACCAGCAAACACTAATGTTTCGAAAAATCTACCCCTATGATGGGCCTGAAGACGTCTGCGTTTGTGAAAGTCCAAGTGATGGTTCTTCTGAGGCCTAGGTCTAAACGCCGGTGAATAATTCCGTAGGTAGATATAACTGTATTGTTTGCAGCAGTCAAGGAAAACTTCGACTTTGAACAGGGCGTTTTGACAGCCAAACGCGGGAAAACACACAAGTCTGAACCAGTGTCCACAAGAAACTGCATTTTCGAGGCGCGGTCGGTTACGAAGAGACGGCCTGTTGTAGAAGAAGGGCAGTCGTGGGCCGCTACTTGCGACCGCCCTGGGAGTTTACCGACGCCTTAAAATTGCAGGGCTCTTTGCACTTCTGCACTTGAACGCCGTAATTGTAATGGTAGAAACAAACCTTGGAGTCTGATGGCGGCTGCTTGAATGGAGTTCATGAGCGTGGGTATCGTCCATTGTTGCGTCTAAAAAATTGCTGAGGGTGAGACCTTCCACTGCTTTTTCAGCTAGCTTCGAAACCTGCATTGTGAGTTCACATACCTGCCGGGCCAGGTCATCGTAAGTTGATGATCACGGTATAGCAGCGCTTGCCACCTGATGAGTAGTACGCGCTATTTCGTGTACCTTATCAGCTATGTCGCTCAGTTTATCCAAGGACAGATCCTGGGTTGCGATAACCGTCTGAATGTTGGCTGGTAGTCGGCTTGTCCAGACGGTAGTTAGAAAATCATAAGGTACTTCTGGACCGGCTAGACTCTGCAAGTGCCGCAAAAACTGGGAAGGTTTTCTATCGCCAAGCTCTTCGTGCATCAACAATTGTTTAAGTTTGTTCTCCTGTGAAGCTGAAAGTCGTTTAATTACTTCTGATTTTAATTTCTCATATTTATTTGTAAGTGGAGGGTTAGTAACTTTTACTTCGGCAGCATATTGGTGATCTAGTTGAGAAACGATGTAACAAAATTTCGTGTCGTCGGTGCCAGTCTTTGATAGAACAAATTGACTCTCTATTTGTGCAAACCACAGAGCTGGTTCTTGTGGCCAAAATGGCGGAACTCGTACACCGACGCGAAGCACCTCATGGCCATGCGGGGCAATCTGCGCTTTATCACTTTCACTTGTCATCACTCTAAATAAAATCAAAAAAATAAAATAATAAAATATTCGCTCACCGCTCACTAACACAGCACCCTTATATAGTGCAACGTGACTTGCTGAATTCTGGAACTCTCCGTCGCTCCACGCGGCAATCCTTCCGGTGCGTATAGAAGTACACAGGGGTCACCAGTTATGGTAGGTGTACTTACTTACATAGCGTACTTCACTACCATACGACATAAATTATCTCCCTTGAGATAATAGTTTTAGATAGGCACGGAAAAGTAAGCGGGCAAGAAATAAATGATTTTTATTTACATTGCAATATAAACTAATTTATTCGAATTAAGTTAAATGCACTTTTTACGAAGTAGAAATCGAGTAAGCAAAAATAAGCGAAAGAATATAAAATAAGAGTATTAGCGCGCGCGCAGCTAGAAGGCGAAAAAGGAATGTGAGTGTGGCCGGCAAACGGCGGGCGGCGGAAGCTTCGAGTCGAACATTCTACTCGAACATAAACCGGTCTCGTGTAGTGGTGCAACTGAGTAGCATTAGCGAAGCGATTTAAAGCAAAATGTAGGGTTGTGGTCTATGTGCGAGTAAGAGCTGTTTATGTTTGACTCGTGGAGTATGATGTAGGTACGCCACAAAGCATTAATTATACAACTAATATTAATATTATGATGTTTATTATACAAATGCTTTCAGCCCTTTGAATAAAGTAACAAACAAAAGACAGGAGACGTTATTTCATTACGAACCTAAAACATGGCTCTGTTACTATCACAGACAGGATTTTTTTGTTGACGTGTCTCGAAAGCAATGTTTTAATTTTATTAATTCTTTTATCATTTCAACCGATCTAAAACCTGCTTTTATCACATACTGTAGCGTAGTTTCAATAAAACACAAAATTCTCTCCTGTGTTTATTTTTTCGGTAAAATTTAAAATATACAAAGATGCCAACAATTTTGGCTACGCACACTCGTGAACGTAAAAAATAGGTTTCTTAAAAAGAACTTTGATTATCGATAATAAAAATATCTTAACTATATAATTTTGAATGATAAACTCGGAAAAAATAATAAATAAATAGATTCAAGTTGCTTTGATGAATAATTTTTCGTGACTCACTTGTCAAATCAAAACATTGCCGTTCTCCGACACTACGTAATTCCTAGTTTAAAATTACGTCGGAAACGACAAAAAAATAAAATTTACTGACAAAAAGAGGTCGAAATAGACAACCGTCACAATACCCCGGGGGCCGGGAAAAAAAAAATCTGAAAGATTTTTTTTAGTAAAATTTCAAATTCAAACCAAATCAAAATAAACCGCATATACATATCGAATTTTAATATTTAATCTGCTAAATGAAAGAACAATCAAAAAAAAATAATAATTAAAAGCAAAATGAAAATTAATATTAACATCCTATAGAAGAATTTTTTTTGAAAATACATCCTGTATATATAAAAAAATAATATTGATATATTGCATATCAACAAATTATTTAATAGAAAAAGAAAACAAAACAGACGAGAGAGAGAAAAAAAAAATCCTAAATAATTATCTTAAATTACATGGTTCATGAATGATAAAATTTTAAACATGTTCCTGGAATATACAATGTTAATATACATCGTTCAACTCCATCAACGTACATTATAATTACAACATACATTCTCTTTCATACTAGTCTTATTCCAACTACTGGAAATAAAACATCATTCAGTTAGAGTTGCTTATGAGGAATCGTATCCTAAAAAAGTCAACTCAACAGAGTTGAACGCAACGGCAAAAGGCTTTAATAGTTGCCATCCGCTGAAAATATTAATAGCTTATGGCTTCTTTAACGTGTCGCTAACTCCCGCACGGTGATTACTATAAACAAGTTTCAGTTAAAGACTGAAATAAATATGCCGGAAAGAAAAGAAAATCATAGCCAGTCGTGAAACATTGACTTTTAAATAAAATCCAAGGGTCTTTTGTGAAGTAATTAAAATATTTATGTAATAAACATATGAAAATAATTCTCACAGGAAAGTGATTCAAGTGTATAAATAATACACATAGGTATGGTTTAGTTTAACGAGTTACCTTAATAAACGCTCGTGCAGAAGGCTTAATTTTACAAGTTGCAAACCGCTTGAAAAAAAATTGAGAAAAAAAAATTGATAACATTTAACAAATTATACTATAAAGTATAATACAGATATTGAAAATAAGAGTTTACACTCCTAGAATTGCAAATATTAAATAAATTACACAATAAGTTAACCTAATACTACGATGATGATAATTAATTATAAGTTTTGACCAACGTCAATGTTAATGGTATAGCCAAACGATAATGAGGTGCATAGAAAAAAAAAATAAGACAAAAAGAATCGGCTTATGCTCGCCGTGAGATAATTAGCTTTTCTCTCTCCCAAAAAAAAATGTTAAAGTGAAATAAATTTGTTAATAGTCGTTATGCAGAAAAGAGCCTTAAAAATATACGTATTTTCAAGTGATGAAAATGAATAGAAAATGTTATTTAAATAGTGAAATTACTGGGTTATAGAATGTTGTGTCTTCAGAAAATTTCTTCAAGGATATTATAACGAAAGAAACTAAAGAAACTTAAATGTCTGAATAATTTAGCAGTATTTTGATATATTATAGTAGATATATTATAGTAGATATATTATAGTAGATATATATATAAATATATTATAGTGAATGTTAATGATTGAAAATGGTAACAAATAAAGTTTTATGCCTGACCTCAATAATAATTATAAAAAAATTATTTTAATGTTGCAATTCTTCTGTTCCTTTTGTTCCTTCTGTTCCTTCTGTTGCAATTTCTCCTCTCATCTCAATAAGCTACGTTTGAATATTCGGGCGCCAGTATGTAGCGTAGTTTCAATAAAACACAAAATTCTCTCCTGTGTTTATTTTTTCGGTAAAATTTAAAATATACAAAGATGCCAACAATTTTGGCTACGCACACTCGTGAACGTAAAAAATAGGTTTCTTAAAAAGAACTTTGATTATCGATAATAAAAATATCTTAACTATATAATTTTGAATGATAAACTCGGAAAAAATAATAAATAAATAGATTCAAGTTGCTTTGATGAATAATTTTTCGTGACTCACTTGTCAAATCAAAACATTGCCGTTCTCCGACACTACGTAATTCCTAGTTTAAAATTACGTCGGAAACGACAAAAAAATAAAATTTACTGACAAAAAGAGGTCGAAATAGACAACCGTCACAATACTACAAGTATGCGCATGCATGGCTCAGCTACGGTGTCATCCTCTGGGGTGGCAGCGCGGATGCGAACGCGAATCCCTGTCGGTATCGAACAAACGGACACTTTAAACCCCACTTCATACACCACAGAATCCTTACACTTAAAAATCTGTAAATTTGTTAGAAAATATCCAGAATACTACACTAAACGCGAAGACATAACAATAAAATACTCCCTGAGACCGAGTCGAAGAAAGCAACTAGTAGCACCACCGTCTCGACTCAAACTACTGTCATCCGGCCGCTGGACATGTCAATAACAATATATAATCATTTACCTGGAAATATAAAAAACCCAGTCAAAGATAAAGAATTTATTAATAAACTAAAACAACTTCTTCTCACAAAATGCTACTTCAGTTAAAGAATAACTGAATGAAAATTTTAAATAACTAGCTTAATGTACAGCTGACCCTACAACATTTATATAATTTACCAACCGATTTATTACCAACCTAAATTTTAATAAATACCTACTAGAGAAATGTCACATGATGTCACTATACCATGTAATCAACACATAATGATAGTAATAGTAAGTGGATTTAAATAAAAAGGAGGCTACAGGTAAAATAATTTATTAAAAAAGAAACATACCTAACTTAATTTAACATATAGTAACTACTCACTACTAAATTTAATTCATCAAACTCAATATGTACTTAATTGGCTTTCTAACATACCTACCAATTTAACAACAATACAAACTTAAATAATGTAGAAACTCGTATAAATAACCAGTAGGATAAACCAATAGGCCACTATCTGTTTTTTTGTAACATAGTAGTATTATGAAACACGAAACGTTCCTTATTATTATAACATTATATAATGCTTAGGTAGCTTACAAAAATATATAATGTTAAAATATTTAATATAAAATAATGATATAATAATGTAAAAATAAGAAAATAAGGTAAAAATAGAAATTATTATTGGGTAAGCTTTAAATGAAATATGTATAGCATTTGTATTTTAGTAACTAGTAATAAGCTTAATGTAATGTCCCTCACTCATTGCAGCGCCTACGGGGTATCACAAGAACTACAACTGTACCTAATTAAGATCTTAAATGTTATGTGATAAGCAATAAAGAAATTTGAATTTGAATTTATCATACTAATACTTGAAATTGGCAGAAATAGTTATTGTGTAGTAACAAGAGCTGATTGCCATAAAACACAAAATAATAATAAAAATAATCACAGACACATTTACTCACACAAGCTCGATTATATCACTCTTCGATAAATAACAGATAAAAAGATAATAAATAATAAATCCCCGGACAAACACACTAACTGTATGGCCCCAAAGTAAGCAGAGCTTGTTTTATAGATGACCGTACAGCGAACTGGGGGGGGGGAACCCAGAATAAACATACATATATAAATACAACCATAACCCGAGAACAAACATCTGTGTTCATCGCACAAATGAATGCCCCGGCCAGGACTCGAACCTGGGACCTGCGGCGTATGAGTGCACTCACTCGCCTTTCTTTACATTATTACATCTTATTACTTACAACCGTGCAATCGCTTTTCTTTACATTATTACATCTTATTACTTACAACCGTGCAATCGCTTTTCTTTACATTATTACTTACTTAAAATCACCCTTACACTTACATCTTAACTTTACATTTATATATGTTGGATTAAACCCCGACAACTAGAGATCCCGGAGTGTTTTCATCGTGTAACTCATGACACGCCGGGAGTTTCGGGATAGAGTATGGCTGGGTTTAATTCTGGAGATCTTTTATAGATTATCGATTTCATATACATAAATCTTAAGTCTTTCTAACAATAGTATATATTTATATCTAAGATATTGATCTGCCGAAAGAATGCCGGGTTCGATTTCTGGACTCAGATTCTGAAACTAGTCCGTAAAACGAAAATTTAAATATATTCAGTATTGATCAAATATTAGGTCCTTACATATGAAATTGGCGTTTTGTCGCACTGGCTCAAAAACATTTTTCATTTGTTTTTTCTTCATTTGGTTTTTTTCTTTGCGTCACTTAGTTTACAAAATGGAAAACTTGAAATATCGCGCTATTTACGAGTACGAGTTTCACCGTGGCACCAGTGCTGCAGAAACGGATTGAAGTATTAATGCTGTGTATGGCGGCGGTGTCGCAAAAGAAAACACAGTGCGTTTTTGGTTCCAACGTTTTCGTTCTGGAAATTTCGACCTGCACAACAAGCTCCGTGGACGGCCGGAGACCAAAGTTGATAATGAAGAATTGAAGCTGTAGGCTGCGGTGTTAGTGACAAAACTGTTTTAATCCACTTGAAGCAAACTGGGAAGGCGAAAAAGCTTGAGAGGTGGGTACCTCATGAATTGAGTGCAGCAAACCCAGAAACGCGCGTCAACTGCTGCGTTATATTACTAAACCGGCACAATAACGAAAGGATTTTAAATCGAATGTGTGATAAAAAGTGGATCCTGTACGACAATCGGAAACCAGCCCACTTGACTGAAAAAAAGTTACTTGTGAGCGTTCGGTGGACCAGTGTCGGTGTCGTTCACTACAGCTTTCTTAAATCTCCAGACTATTACGGGAGATGTCTATTGTCAGAAACTGCAAACCGTGATGGAAAATGTAGCTGCTAAACAACCGAGGCTGGTCAATCGCTCTAGGCCACTGCTGCTTACCAAGTAAGAGAAGCTTCAATTGGAATGCCTAAGACATCCACCGTACTCCCCGGACCTTGCTCCAATAGATTACCATTTTTTTCGAAATTTGGATAACTTATTACAAGGGAAAAATTCAACTCCGATGGAGCAGTCCAAAGCGCCTTCAAATATTTTTTGATTCCCGTCCGAATGGGTTTTTTTGTAAAGGGATCAATGAACTACCTTTGAGATGGCATCTGTGCATAGATAGCAATGGTACAATAAGGTTCTTGAGGATATTCAAGGTCTTCCTATTGACAAATTCAAAGAAACTATAAAGCAAAAGTTGAGTGCTAAAGCATATTATAAACTATCGGATTATTTGGATAATAAAAGCCCTTGGATATAATCCCCTCAATAACAGCATTTTACTAGTTTTTGTAACAAAATATGGGTAATGTGTCTGTTTGCTTGTTGAGTTCTTCGTCCCGATGAATATCTAAAGCGTCACTGTCACTAAAGTACGTCTTCTTATGGTAGCGTCGGGTGACGGGTCGTCACTTCTCTCTAATATGGTTGAGGAGGGCGATGGCTGGATCCCGCGTTAACTCGTGAACGGGTGGCGTTTGAGGGTGTTCGTCGTTTGGATACTTGGGGGGAGGAAGACTTGCCGAGCTAACGGATGCAGATAAGAATAAATTTGTATAGACATATGGAAAAAATATACCTGTGAAGTTTCTTGCCAGTTCTTCTTCATGAAGGTTTTTTCGAACTGGTGGTAGAGTCGTGTTTTATTTGACATCAAGAAGAACAAGTAATTGTCAATGTTGAGAAACAAATATTTCATTTCATTTCATTACATAATTTTATTAAATTAATATATATATATTTTTTTAATTGACTCTGTTCCTCCCTTACAAAACGTCAGTTTCATATGTAATGACCCAATAACATGTTAATGATTAAAAAAGCATGGCAGGCTTCACTACTTTCGTTGAGGAATTGTCCTTCAATAAAAATGTTAAGTATATAAAGTAATTATTTAACAGCATGCACTTTGCGCAATTTACGCAAAATACCAGCTCTCATCGGCGGCTTCACCCGCGCGTTCATGAATCTCTACATTTTACGAAAGGTAGGTATCCCATGTCCTGTTCTGTACTACTGCCGACGCTTATGTAAAACTATTGAAAATCAAGTAACGAACAGACAAACGAACTCATTATTGTTTTTGTAATATTAGTGGGCATATACTTCTGAACAACAAATTACAAATAGTGGAAAAAGAATCAGTTAAAAAAGATCAGGTTATTTCAATTTCGAACCAACAAGCCTTGGTTCTTATACGATTGATCTTTATTACCTAATTATTACCGAAATAACAAAATTTATGTGAGGCACTTATAGAGCCTTCTGGAATTTCTTAACTTTACGATAGGTCATAAAAACCATTGAAATCACGAAGCTATTTTTGAAAGTTAAAATGTAATACGTATGTACGTAATGTAGATAATGTGAACGATTTCGTAACATTGAAAGTGTTACTTAAAACGTTTTAGGCTCAAAAGGGGCTGAGTAGAGGCACGCCAAAGGGTTAAAAACTTCTAATTGAAGTTTTCGTTGACGGCCAAGTAGCGGCACGTATTGGTTTGTAGCCCTGCGTCATACGCCGGAAGTCCCAGGGAGTCCTGGCCGGGGCATTCATTTGTGTGATGAATACTGATGTTTGTTCCTGGGTCATGGTTGTTTATATTTATGTATTTATTTATATTGTATATTTCACCCGTATTTCGATGTATGGTCAACCATGACACAAGCTCTGCTTACTTTGGGGCCATACAGTTGGTGTGTTTTGTCAAGGGTGGTCAGTCTTTCGTGAGTTCGTAAGGTCTGTTCATTATATTCTAAACCGGTTTTATTTGGTCTCTAAGAGCAAAGACGAGCCATTAAAGACGAATATAAAAAAAATACTTGTACAGATTACTTGTGTGCGGAAGTTACTTGGTGTACTATGAAAATAACCATCTTTTGAACTTCACAATAAAGTGTCATTTTATTGAACTCTATTCCTGTCTATGTGGTGAGCTTGACGTTTTGCCTTCAGAAATGCCGAAACTAGTTCCGAAAATGCTAAATAAATAAAAAAATATTTCTAACAATCACACCACATTAACCAGCCCATATTAAGTATCATTCAGAACTTCATTTATGGATACTAGACAACGGATAAATAAACTTACGAAATATATAAGCACACATAGATATTTCTTTTTCATTCATGTATATAAATATAAGAAATAAACTTAAATAAACATACATACACATCCATGACTAGGAAGTAAATATAATAAAATATCTGCCGCTACCAGGATTCGAAACCGGGACCGCTGGCATGGAAGGCAAGGGTACTTACCTCCACACCAAACAGGCCGTATTATGTCTAAATGTGTACTAAGTCGTGTCCTTGTTTTGGATTAAATGCCACCATTTTAAGTGTTGTCAGAGACTTAGGCTGATCAAAAATCTACCTGGTTCAGGGTTCGGTACCGTTGCAGGTAGGTAACCTACCCGTTAGCACTGCCATGGCGGACAGCCGAGCACCCGATCCGCTGGATGTTCAGCGGCATCCCTGTCCATAGAGATCATTTATCGTAGGTCTTTTTATTAAGGAGTGCTAATCTTTGTGAGTATTGTATAAATATTTATTCAATTTTGACCATCAATTTATGAAGGTGTCAAGCGTGGTCAAGTGAAGGACACTCTCCATTCAAAAAAATCAAACTCTTTTCTAGGGCTTTTCCTTCGCCGTAGCCGAAGCGCAACCTCGTATTGCGTGGTGCTAATGGAGGGACAGATTGTACAGCCACAGGTGACTTCTGAACAAACGAACTCTCCTATAGGAGTTTCAAGTTATTTGTGCGTGAGACCCCATGTGTGCGCTCAGCTTCAGTATATACAGCAAATGACTAAATGTACTGAAAGCGACTGGAATACGGTTTGACAAGATGGCGGCTGCCGCGTCACCACCACTCAAAATTAAGTTGCACATTTGCACACAGTGCTGCCGCCGTGAGTTGAAATATTTATCTCAAATAGTCCGTAGGCCGAAAAACGCTCTCTCAGATCCTCCCGGTCAGCTCTTGGCAAATCTGGAACAGCTTATGGCTGCCCAGGCTGAATCAACCTCCAACTTGACATTAGCTCCTTAAGTCATATTTAATTCTCAGCGGCTGACCCGCTAGTGGGTCCCCGCTTGCGCATCGCCTTCCTTAATCGGCTGTTGCTCCGAAGAAGGCTGCATAGCATTCCGAAGCCACAGCCATCAAGGTAGTTGTTAGTGGGCAGGTGCCACTTTGGTGAGTCCCACATCACTCCGTAGACGGCTGCAGAAGTACGCATGACGCTTTTTCAACGCACTCTCCGCAGAGGGCGCTGCTTAGGCGGCCATAAAAATGGTTCAAGCGTCAAAACAAATGACAGGCACAAGGGGACTTAGTAGCGTCTTTCGGTACGGTACCCTACAAATATCAATCCAACTGAACCGTTGTGACAAAGGTACAATCACAACACCCACTCTTGCGTCGAGGTGTTCGCAGTACAGGAGGGGGGCTTGTAGCAAGCGCACAAATGCTTTTAGAAATTTCTTGATTTACGTTCATTGCGTGCATTATTTATGTCAAAAATAATTGTGCACGCAAGTGCGTTATATATTCCATATGTCTGAAAAATCTGCTGTCTAGTTACAAAAATATTTCTCATAAGTCCAACGCGTGCCTCTTCAATTTAATTTCAGAAATTGAAGTTTATTCGGCGAAATCAAAGCCTATTTTATTTATGAAAACAAAAAAAAAACGTCCAAGTTTTAGGAAAGGCAGTCTAATTTAAATCATATTTCAATAAATAGGAACCAGAATAGCTTGGCATTAGAAGCTGGCACGAAGCCAAATCTAGTTTTCGTAGTTGCAGTAACGTAAATCATGGAGGAATTTAAAATAACATGTGTATTCAATTTTAGTCCTTATTGAGTAAGTACCATTGTATTCATTTTTACCAATATAAGTATGAAGTGAACCATTTTTAATATTATGGATCAATACAGGTACTCGTAAATGTCCTCTAAGCAGAACTATCAATGTGAACCCACATGACGGAAAAGTCCAGATCTTCCAAGTAACCGAGACGCTGACTACAGATCTCGTCACTGGCATACATGCACACCCTGGCGTTTGGGCGGAAATTGGACTCCAGGATGTACCCTGGGTAACAAAGGTATGCCAAGTCCGACGGATCACAGATCTGCGTTTCCGTTAGGAAGAGTAGGTGAGGCCTCTTTGTCTCAAGATGGTGGTGGACATCGTTGATATTTGAGTGCATTCCTCTGATGTTGCAGAAGTGCACTTTAAGAGAGAGGAAGTGCAACCGCTGTAGAACCTTACTCTTCTTATGACTTTTCATATTAATTGGGTGAGTGAATAGGGAGGAGGATAAAAGTTGAGTGAAGCGCTGCAAATGGAACCAAGCAGCTCGCAATAAACAATGCAACGTTGGGGAACTGGCTTGGAGACTGCGGGGACGCCCGAACCCCCCCCCCCCCCCGGGAATTGTCGTCGGGTCTTCTGTAACCAGTCGCCAGCTGGCACGATGAAGCTTCTCGGGATTTTTCGCGAGGTGGTGGGGCAGCCTTTCGCATGTGGCTAGCACACTACTTAGGCCCTCTACTACCTGCGGTTGGCCAGTGGTGCACCGTTTCTTCGGATCCCGCTACCCTCCAAAACCAGTTACCCGGTGAGCCAATAAATTACGAGCTCAGGGTAGTTCTCTGATGCAGCACGATTACTCAGACCTACCCCCCTCAATGGCTACACTAAACATCATGCCGGAACGCGACCGTGTCACTTGGCGGCATGGCTTTGTTTAGTGGGTGATGACAAGCCACGGCCAAAGCCTACCACCAGAAGCGGTACCTATTTATTTACTCCCCTAATTTCATATTTATCTGTATCATATTTGTGTCTTTCCGTGTACATACATTTGTCCTTTTTGTCGGTAAAGGTTGACCCTAACGCGATCAACTCTTTACCTGCGTACCCTTTTTAGGATTCTAGGTAGCGGTCTTCGGTGAACTATGGTTATTTTGCCCCTCTACCGCTGGTAGGGAGGTTAGCCGCTAGGGTTGCTAGGTTGTCGGGAACTTAGGCATTTTCCTCCCCTTCGCAAAGCGTCGTAAACTTATGAAGGCGTTCGACCAGGCGCTCGCCGCGTCAGGCGTCTCAATCTCTGACGAGGTCTTCACGCAGGCCTTATGAGCGCTTAACGCGTTCCTCAGGCCCCAATACGGCTCCTCAGGCCGCCAACTCTCAGATGTCTCTGTTCTTTAGCAGCTCTCCCGCGTCTCCCGTGCCCTCCGACATGGACTGTGTGTCGGACACGTCCTCGCGCACATCGCGTAAGAAACGTACCGCTCCCGGGAGTGATTCAGACTTTGCGTCCGAAGCTTCGTCGGTCGCCGCCACTTTAACCGGATCTCTAGAGACCCATTTCAGTTAGTCGCCAAACGCTCAAAGAAAATCGCGGTGTCTTCAACACTCGATCCCACCCCGGTGTCTTCAACACCCGCCCCCGCCCCCCCGCGAAAAAGCGCGATAGACCGCGGTTTCTAACTTGTGCAAAGAGCACAAATTTAATTACGTTAAGGCCTCCAACGCAGGCGAAACCATCAAAATTCAGGTCGCGACTATCGACGACTTCCGCGCCTTTTTAGATTATCTCGGTTAAGCAAATCGCGTACCATACCTACGCCCTCCCGGAGAAGATCGAGAGAAGAGAGAAGATCCGAGGAACTTAAGTCTCAGGGCTTTCTGGCTGAAGCCGTGCACAAGATGCACTCCAACTACGGTAGACGTTTCCCACTCGCGTTAGTCATCCTGTCCAACACTGTAACTGGAGGGAAATCTTCACGTGTTCACTCGTAACGATAGGCCTAATGCCGACGGTCACGGCTATTTACTATATTAGAGGTTTCCATTGCTCTCCTCTCCCTACCCCTCGCCTTCTCAACATGAAGGCCACTGTGTGTAGGTTGGCTATGACAGGTCATCCAACCATCATCATCATCATCAGCTTCAATCTACATACCTAGTGGCACCAGACCTATCCGTAGCGACTTTGAGGCCATTCTCGCCCTCGGCCGCTCATTCTTATGTTCGGGGATTTCAACTCCAAGCATAGCTTACAAGCACACCACAATAAAATTCTTGATCTTGTATTTTGCTCAAATATGATGGCTAAGACGGAGCCAGGTCATGATCCCTTAGTAAATTTAGACAAATACCACCCTCCATTAGAAATTCAACAAAGTTTCCCCATCGCAAGATATCTTAAACAAAACAACACACCTAAGCGAAATTTTTTCGCGGCCGATTAATCTTTTATAAACAAGGAAATAGCTAAACAAGATTGGAATAATGTTTTAAAATTTAATGACTCAATTGACACGATGACCGAAAATTTTTATGATATTTTTAATAAAGTTATTTCTAAACGTGTCCCAAAAAAAAGAATCGATCTAATATTTACCCCAGTTGCTATAGTGCAGAATTAATTAAACTTATCAAAAGAAACGATCATTGTAGGCGAAAGTTTAAGTTGTATGGGAATCCTTTGGACGAATTAGAATTTAAGTCAATCAGATCTGCATGCCATTCGCTAACCAAGAAATATATTGAACGCATAGAGTCAGCAGTATCTACTAATTTCATAAAACCCTTTTGGTCTTATATGAATTCGAAATGATCTCAAAAAAGTTCAATTCCAAAACAGATGTTCAACCAAAATGCAACCTTTCTAGAACCAACCTCCATACGTAACGCATTCAGTAGCTACTTTTCCTCAGTATACAGAGAAAATACTGAAGTTATTGATCCACCCAATTATTTCTTCGAGTCAATACCAGACTGCAATAACCTACTAAGCTCAATTTACTCTTAATATTAAAGATATTGAAAGGGCTTTGGAAAAAAAATCAATCCAAAGGTCCTGGTCCAGATCAAATTCCTGCTATCTTTGTAACAAATTGTTTTAAAACTCTTGCAACTCCTTTACACACATCAACAAATCTCTGTTACAAGGCATCTTTCTGTAAAATAGATGCTGTAAATATGAACATAAGTAAAGCTTTCGATAGGGTTCCACATGACTTACTAATTAGCAAACTAAAAAGATTTGATGTTCATGGTAAAATGCTGCAATGGTTTGCCTCATATTTGCAGAACAGAACGCAGAAAGTAGTAATGTGTGGATTCCAATCATCATGCATTTCTATCACATCAGGGGTAACCCAAGGTTCCCATTTAGGACCAATGTTATTCTTAGTGTTTATTAATGATATATCAGACGCTATAAAATATTCCATTTTTACAATTTGTAGACGTTCTTAAAATCTGGAAGAAGTTGACTAGATTAAGGACTTGGGAGTGATTTTGGATAAAAAATCGTCTTTTAATATGCATATTAATTTTGTAACTGCTAAATCCTACAAACTTCTTGGATTCATTTGGTGTAGCTGTAAACCCATGAAACTTACTGTTACTTTTAAAGTTCTGTATTCCGCTATTGTTAGGTCTATATTGGAATACAACTCAGTTATTTGGAATCCCCAATACAATTGTAATGTTGACAGAATAGAGCGAATCCAAAAGCGATTCTTGTTTTTCTTGACAACCCATAACAATAAGTTAAAAACATTATCCTGCTATAACGACCGGTTAAATATTTCAAAATGGTTTCTCTTTCTGATCGCCGATGGGTGGCAGATCAAATTTTTGTTTTTAAAATCCTGAACGGGTTAATTGAAGATCCTGATTTACTTTAAAAAAATCAACTTCACCGTACCACGTTCCAGCTATCTTTTATGCAACTATAAACTGTTTAGTGTACAATTTTGCAAAACTAATTTAGGCCAACATAATACCTTTCAGAGAATCTGTCGAGACCACAATGAACTTTGTAAAGTAAAAAAGTTGACATTTTTCATTGCACCTATGTGAATTCTTTTAAAACTCATTTATATCATCACTTAGGTAAATTAAATCCATGATTCTCATTTGATACATATTGCTCTCTTCTAGCTTCACACATAAAAAACTTGTTAGATTTGATTTGCTTTTATATTGTATAACTATTTTATGTAATGTATTTAATTACTGTAAAATTATTTAATGTGCTTTTACTTGCTAAAAAGTAAACAAAGTTGTCATTTTTCATTGCACCTCTGTAAATTCTCTTAAAACTCATTTATATCATCACTTAACTAGGAAAATTAAATCCATGATTCTGATTTGATATACTTATATATTTTTTTTGCTCTTTTCTAGCTTCACACATAAAAAACTTGTTAGATTTGATTTGCTTTTATTTTGTATAACTATTTTATGTAATGTATTTAATTACTGTAAAATTATTTAATGTGCTTTTACTTGCTAAAAAGTAAACAAAGTTGTCATTTTTCATTGCACCTCTGTAAATTCTCTTAAAACTCATTTATATCATCACTTAACTAGGAAAATTAAATCCATGATTCTGATTTGATATACTTATATATTTTTTTTGCTCTTTTCTAGCTTCACACATAAAAAAACTTGTTTGATTTAATTTGCTCTTATAACTATAGCTATATACTAACTATAGCTCTGTATAACTATTTAATGTAATGTATTTAATTAATGTAAAATTATGTAATGTGCGTAAACTTGCTCTTAATTTGTCACTACTTGGTTTTGTTCATCATGTTTTGATTTTATTTTAGAACTATATAAATCTATTTGTACTTGTTGTATGTACCTGTTATTGGATAATCCACTATATCTATGTTCTTAGAAATTGTTACTCTTATATCTTTATCACTGTGTATTATCTGTTGGTAAACCTTACAAAATAAATAAATACTGAGTGGACGTGCCTATCGACCAACACCAGCGGTATCGCTCTCCTTGACATCACTCAGTAACTCGAATTAGATGTCATTTCTCCCGTCACTCCCACTCATCATCCCGACAACCCGAACCATTCACCCGTTATCCTCGATTTTGCAATAGTAAAACATATCAAACTTGATCTCAGGCCTATCGAACTGCTCGATGACCTAGGCTCTGATCACTGCCCCGTCTCCCTCGTACTAGGATCGCCTAATGATAACGTTACGTCTCTTCAGACCTTTACCAACTGGAAAGGCTTTAAAGATACGTTAGTTTCAGCCTAAGAGGCCCCGAACTCCCCGCTTGCGATTTCGCCCTACCAATTAGACAGCCCGGATAAAATAGACTCGTTAGTCAATTCCCTCACTGATGCTATCAACTCAGCCATCAGTGATAACGAAAAGGTTGCTAAGCAAGGCAAACCCACGCTTCCCTTAGCCGTTAGAAATCTTATTAAAACCTAAGAACGCGGCTCTCCGGAGAGCCAAGCTCTATCCGATGCCCGCCTATAGATTAGCTGCGAATCAGCTACAACGTAAAGTTAGATCTTGCCTCGCGGAACTCCGAGACGCTCAGATGAACGATCTCATGGAGAATATCTCCCCGTCCCACCAAGCGTATTATAGTATGGCACGAGCCTTACGCGTCGACGCCACCTCTCACGTTCCTCCTCTCACTTGTCCCGACGGCCCTACCGCCTTCGAAGATGAAGAGAAAGCCGAATGCTTCGCTGACAGCATTGCCTCACAATGCTCGCCCAGCACTCAACCCGCGGATCCCTCCCCCATCACTGCCGACCGCGTCACAGGGTCTAATGTCGAAATCTCTCTTTAGACGTCAAAAATCTAAAAAGGCTCCGGGTACGGATGGAATTTCCAATCATGCACTTAAGCGTCTGCCTCAACAGGTGCTTACCTTGCTTGCTATCATCTTCAATGCCTGCTTCGATCTTAGCTACTTTCCAAAAGCTTGGAAAGAAGCGACAGTCATAGGCATTCCCAAGCCGGGTAAACCTCTGAATATCCCGGCTAATCACAGACCCATCAGCCTCCTCAAGGCTATGGCTAAACTACTCGAAAGAGTCATACTCTCTCGAATGAGGAACCATCTGTTTCTAACGGATGGCGACCCTCTCATCATTCCCCATCAGTTCGGCTTTTGCACTAAGCACTCTTTCCCTCACTCAACAAGTACATCGTATCGTGGAGTACATACTCGACGGCTTCTAGCCTCTAGTCCTCACCCCTCTGTTGTACACCGTGTACACCAATGACATTCCCATCCCGCCGAAAGGCGTAGATCTCGCCCTCTCTGCTGACGACACACCCCTTAACACCGAAGGTCACAGTGTCCCGCAGCTCGTCACCATCAGACTCCAAAAGGCCGTAAGCACCCTCGGTCCCATTCCTTGGAAGCGCAGTACTAAATACTTAGGCGTCACATTAGATCCGACGCTTTCTTTCAAGCCACACGTCGATAGAGTACCGAAACTCGCCCGTCTTTACTTAGGCTGCCTAAATAGTATATTAGGTAGACATAGTAAAATGTCCTTTAGAAACATACGTACGCACTTTTAGAGCTGCGTTAGACCCGTCATGACATATGCCTCGCCAATCTTTGCCCACGCCAAACCCTGCACAAACTGCAAGTAGTTCAAAATCTCTTTTACCGCAGGACCACAAATGCACCCTGGTACGTGCGTAACGCGGACCGGCACAGAGATCTTGAATTACCTACAGAGCAACAGCACCTCAAAACGCTCTCGGAAGCGTTATTCAAACGCTCCAAACCCCACCCCAATCCCTTAGTTCGAGCTTCAGCCTCGTATATTACCCCTGCCCTTGATTCGAAGTTCAGAGTCGCTAGGCCTAGGAATGCGCAAGCGTACCGTTCCACAAAGCTGACATCCGATCTCGAAGCCCTTCTGCCCTTCCGCAAATTCTAATTCTAATTTTAACTCGAATTAAATTAACTTCTTTTAATTTTATTTAATATAACTTCTCTTTGCAATTTTGAGAACCTTCAGTGCTACGAATTCGCCTTCAGTCCTTTAAGCACCTTCAGTGCTATGTAAATTCCAGCGGGTGACCCCTTCAGGGCCCCATTTGCGCGGACTTTTTCTCCAATTAGCCGTCGCTTCAGATGAAGGCTGTGAGGCAAAAAATTGCACGTGTTATCCAGGGCGTTTTTTAGTGGGTAGTGGCTCTGGTAGGCTCGGTGCGAGTCCCACATAACCTCGATCGCGCGCGCGGGGTATGCGTCAGAGCATTTTTTATCCTCCTGCCCTCTCCGTGTTGGGGCACAAAAAAAAAAGGAACCGGTTTAGAACTTCTCATAATGCGCGAGGGAACGCCAAACCAGAACACTTAGGACGACTAGCGCGGATCTGAGTTCAAAATTATAGAAAACTCGGGTTAAATATTGTTGTATGCCTCTGCCAGTCCAACAGAATTTAACAGTAATGGAATTAAATTGTTATTAATTAAACAAATTATTATTAATTAATTAAATTAAATTAATTAAATAAATTGTAAATTCGGGTCCACAGCTGCATTTGCCAAAATATATGAAGCTCCTTAAAATTTTTTTCAAAAATAGTTCAGGTTTTCGGAATAAAATAAGGGCTTGTTGATGTTTTCCAGAATTTCTAAGTGTACAGGTAGCTGACAAGTATATAAGAGTGATAAGTACGTCCTTAACTTTAAATAATTACAAATAGTTCCCTTGTTTAGGAAGCATTCAAACCACTGAGGAGCTCAGTGGTTTGAATGAATTTTAATAGCACTAATAAATTTTAAATTTACAATTTTAAAGTTCTTAACTAAGTATTAATTGTTTATTTCGGAAAACTAACGCTTTTTACTTAGTATAAATTAAAATAAGTACAGACAAAAGGCTACTTACAACTTCAATATATATGTTTGAATAATAAACATTCAGGACATCACAGGCACTAGCTACACAAGATGAGGTCAAAAAGTAACAGGGCGATTGTAAACACAAATTAAAAGACTCGCGACTGACAGACATGGCTAAGAATATTCTCGATACTCTCGATGCATTCAGCATTGAAATAAAGAAAGCCGCCTCAAAATCATATACACATATATACCTCTGCTTTATAAACAGTGCTAACACAATATTGTAAGCACTAACCGTGACGCTGCGAGGCAAGTCGGCGGCGCGCTACACTGTCGAAACACATAACAGGCGACAAGTGTCACTACAGTTTATTTTTACCTAGGTAGTTTATAAAGGTTTATAAAGGTATTTGTAATAAATAATTACGAAAAGATCAATTCACAACCCAAACATTGGCTGGTCTTGAGAAAGTGTTCAGCTCTAAAGCCTTATACTTTGGTATCTTTTTATTTGCTTTTAAACCCCAGAAATAATAGACTTTTATGAAAATTTGTAATAGTGGGATAATCTAATTTGATATTTCGTGAAACTTTAACAAAGAAATGATTTATTTATCATTTAATTCTTAAAACTGACATTTCTTTTTAGAGGATTAATGAGGAAGTTTGCATAATCCTTTCTTGAAAGCCTAAGTTCACACTCATAAATGTCATTCAAATCGATCAAAATTTTTGACTCATGGCTCTTGTATGGCAGCTTACAGGTTGAGAGATTTCGCGATGAGTGAGTGAGTGATTACCTCTTTTATTCTCGCTCACGGATAAAAGAAATGTAGTTTGCAGCACAAGCCTTCCTCCAGTTATTTAACCAAATGGCAGAAAGCGTCTTTTCGCCTGACAACATCTGTCCGAGGTACAATTTCATGGCTCTCATAATATAATATCGTTATTCACAGAACGGCCGCGGAATGGTCGGCAAATGGATGCAATTTATTGGTCGAATTTTAGCGGCGCTTTAGTGTAATGATTTTCGCGTAGAGATTTATGCTGAACTGATTGATTCTTTAGATTTAATCTTCCAGAACCATTTTCCGTTTCGTAATACAGAGTATATATTTTGATTACGTTACTATACTATACTTGTGTGTGTGCTTGTAAATATGCAACTTAAATTGTGTGGCAGAAACCATCTTGTCAAACCATGTCCTGGTCGCTGGGTGTGCGTTTACAATCAGTACATGTTTGTGACGCACACACGGTTGCTTTTATGCATATCTTTACAAGCTTAATAATTTTGATAAAATTTCAATATTTTAGTCAATATACATATCCTAAGGTTGATGTTTATATCACGTAGGAAATAGACGATTCAGTTATCATTTCAGTTTGAAATTGGCGTCAGGACTCAACTAGAGATTACAAAATATATAAACTTCAAACAAAAAATTACTAAAACACTATTACTAAATTGCACATAAGAATTAAATATATATTTGTAAGCATGTATACATGTGTCTGTTTATTTACATAATAAATTACGACTTTATTTTCCTATAACTTTATAATGAGACATTGGAAACAAATAATGTACTTAATTGTACAATATAAAACAGACCATGCAGTAACAAATAACAGAACATGGGTGCGTGAGACGACTGTTTTATTCGTTTGAGTAACCTTGTTCGTTTTAATTACTTGTCTTTGGCATTCATCTCATATGAATCGTTGATCATGTTGTGAAACTCTGTAATTGGCTTAAGTTGTGCTTTGTAAGATTTAATTGTTATGTACCTTTTAAATAAGCTGTTGAGTTTCCAAATAAACAAATATAAACACTAATTAACGTAACATAAAACATACAAAATAAAAAAAATTCCACTGAACATTTAAGGTACCATTGTAACATCGCGAACAGTTCAGGAAAGTAAAAAAAAACGCCCGCCGCAATCATTATTGGAAAAATAATTATGCGTCAAGAAGTAGCGTTTTGCTTCATCGACGAGTTGCTGGGAGTATTGACCTCTGCTTGGTTCGTTTAGAAAATAATTAGTCACCGTTTCTATTGCAGTTTGTAAAGAATGAGATATACATGGAAATATTTCCATTTTTGGGTATTTTTTTTTGCAAGCATTCGTAGCTTCTATGGCAAGCTACTGTTTGGTTTCCTCGGGTAGGGTAACTTAGCGGCAGTCGAGTTTTTTAGTTCAGATCTCGTCTCGTGTGCTACTAGAGTCTTTCCTATTTTGACCAAATATATTTGATTGAATATTAATAACATGTACATGGTTGTATTTCGGATAAAATAAGCCAACAGCACCCTTCACTCTAACCGTCACTTCCCTCTTATACGGTTCAGGAGGGCGATGACTGGATCCCGCGTTAACTCGTGAACGGATGCCGTTTGAGGGTGTTCGTCGTTTGCATACTTGGGGGGAGGGAGACTTGCCGAGCTAACAGATGAAGATAAGAATAATTTTGTATAGATATAAAGAGACTCTGTAAATTCATTTCGAAAAAAAAAATGTACCCGTGAAGTTTCTTACCAGTTCTTCTTCACGAAGGTTTTATCGAACTGGTGGTAGAGTCATGTTTTATTTGACGTCAATAAGAAAAAGTAATTGTCAATGTTGAGTAATAAATATTTCATTTCAGCCAGTGTCATTACTGGAGCAACGGCAAATCCAACTTTATTATTAACGCATCCTTAACCGATAATAAATAACAATTTCGATCAGTGATGTCTACTGGTATTACAATGGATGCCACTAACCATCAGTCGAATGACATGCTCGTTTGCCGGCACTAACAAACTTCATAAAAACCATAAGGTAAATATTCGTTGTATCAAGTCATTCGTTGAACTGAGGTTTGTTACGTTGAGGTTAGGTTGGTGTAAAATTCGTTATAAAGAGGTACAAAAATAGTTTTATTCACCTCAACACAGTAGTGACGAGCAGCAGTGCTTACATTACTTTCCATCAAACAACAATGGTTGTTTGAACAGAAGCGTGTCGGAACCTGTCGCGACATGAATCACATACTATGAGATAAAGAGTCATACACTGGTAGGAACTTTGTATAAAGGTTTCGGGTTGACAAAATTCTTTAATTAGAGGTATTTATACTTTTTCTTGATAGCCGAAAGTTCGTTTTAAAGTGGTTGTTCGCAATGTAAAGGTATATTTTACATTGCCTCTTATGGACTATTCAAGGGGATTACGAAAAATTTGTTAAATCGAGGAAGTCGTTAGATTGAGGTAAGTTATATTAAGGTTGCATTGTATATTCTTCAGATATTCTTTGGTTTGATTACATAATCTGCTAATACTCTTTAACTTCGCAGGTTTATTTTTGCGTCATTGGTGTGCACGCACGCAATATATTTGTGCCCCTTTATTTTATACCACGAGCTTGAATAACTTGGGCAAATTTGCAAGTTCGAGTATTTTGGGTCAATATTTGGATCAATTTCATAAAACTTATGTGAGACATTTTAATTAGATAAGCGCGAGGCGAGGCGTGTAGACTACACTCATCCCTGATTATGGGCCCAGACGAGTCCGAAACTAGTCGGACCTATCCGAGCGTGTACCGCGTTATATCAATATTTGGATCATCGCTTTATCATGATTTCATAGTCACGTTTTTCTCTTAATTTCCACCCGCAAACCTCGAGCTTCTAGAACTGGTAATGAAACTAGGAAGTCAAAGAAGAGCAACTCACCGCACACTCGTAAACCAACACACACACTACTTACTTTTGACGAGACGACACTGGCACCTTCTTTTTTTTTTTTTGCTGCCGAGGCACCCTCGCGGGAGGGAGGTGGAAGATGCGTCATGCATACCACCCGCGGGTAAATTCTTCTGCGGGGGGTTATGTGGGACTCACCTGAATGGCACCTACCCACTAAAAACCACCTGTTGGCTGTAGTTATTACCGTTAGCCTTCATCGGAAGCGACACCCGTCGGGAAGTTGGACGATACGCATATCGTCTGCTACGGAGGATTGAGGAGTGGGTTTGTATGGGCGAGGAGCCGGGATGGGATTCGATGCGGGACGCTGCCTCCAGTTTTCTGGGGCAGGCCTAGACTGTGTAGGCTTTGCAGCCGGAGGAACCCGGCTACGCAGCAGCGGAAAGTTTTCTTGAGAAAGGCGCAGGGCCTGTTTGGGTGGCGCCCTTTTGAAATTGGAGCGCATACAACGGGGTGCACGAGGGCAGCCCCTGTAATTTGCGGTGTGGCCGGACTGGCCACAAAGCACGCAATCGGGAGGAGAGGGAGTTTCAGGAGTGCGATTGCACTCCTTAGTGAAGTGCGGGACCAGGCACTTGACGCACCTGGGCGGTGCGCGGCAGTTGGCCGCCGCGTGCCCGTACAACTGGCACCGATGGCACTGGCCGGGATGACCGCGGCGATGAGGCGCCTCGATCGAGATCTCAGAGAGGCCGCATATAGTGCTAACCCCTTTGAGGATCTCCCTGGACTTGGGGACGTTGGCGAGAACCACCAAAGCGAGAGGGTGTTGTCTCCCGTACTTGCTGTGCATTTTATGCACCGCGAGTGCCGGGAAGCCTTGGGACTGCAGATCCTCCAGGATAGCCTCGTTCGATAATTCGAACGGGACTCCCCTGAGTACCGCTCTGATCTTACGCTCTTCTGACAGAGCATAAGTGTGATAAGCATATTGCTTATCGGTGAGGAGCTTTGTTAAAGCACGAAAGTCGTCTATCGACGAGACTAAGATTTTAATAGATTCACCCGAGTTGGCTGCTCGGGTGTAATGGATTTTGTGCTCATTGCACAATGTCGAGACCTCAGTCCATTTACCCTTTTCCCGAAGGAAAACGGGTGGTGGGACCTTGGCCTTGACAGAAGTTGGGGCCGGAGCGGGTGTTGAAGACACCGGGGCAGCTGGCGTTGAAGACGCCGCAGGGGGTGTAGGGACGGGCGCCGAGGGCGCCGGGTCTTGTTTCGAGCGCTTCTTAGAGGGCTTCTTAACAAGGGTGAAAGAGGGAGGCTCATCAGGGCCAGTTGGGGTGGCATCCGAGGATGACTCGGTCGCGGGTGCGCGCTTGCGGCGCGGAGGGGCGTCTACTTCGCACTCCATGTCACTGGAGGAAGGGGACGCGGGAGGGCCTAAGACCTGATGGGTCTGGGGGACTGGGGTGGCCTGAGGGGCCAGTGAGGGAATTAACGCCATGATATGCGGGATGAGAGAGTCCAAGAAACGATACTTATCAGCATTTATAGACATGCCTTCAGCACCGGTACTATCAAGTAACTTCCTCATAAACTCATGAGAGCTTAGAGAAGCCATTGCGGAGGGGTTGGGGAGGGACAACAATATATAAATATATATACTATGAACCTATCAACGATGACTAACTTCCTAAAAACCACCCTACACGCAGTAGGGTGGTTGAGGACGACGCGGATAACTTACTCGAACACGAAGACTCGAGGCACCTGGAACGACGAAATTCCGTCGACGAAGCTCACGTTCCACGAAGTACGGTTAACAGCCCACTGTCCGCCGTGAAAACGGCGTTAGAAACTTATTAGAAGTACGGTTAACGAGCCACTGTCCGCCGTGAAAACGGCGTTAGAAACTTATTAGAAGTACGGTTAACGAGCCACTGTCCGCCGTGAAAACGGCGTTAGAAACTTAATACGGTATACAACTATGAAATTATATATTACGACAACAACCAGTGAAATTTGGGTGCTCAATTAGCGAGGGGGCTAAAAGAGCGGGAAGGCGTCTGCGATCGACGTGCGCTCGAGAACGCACGCAGACCGAGACTGTGGGTGCTCAATTAGCGCGGGGGCTAATAGAGCGGGAAGGCGTCTGCGATCGACGTGCGCTCGAGAACGCACGCAGACCGAGACTGTGGGTGCTCAAGTAGCGCGGGGGCTAATAGAGCGGGAAGGCGTCTGCGATCGACGTGCGCTCGAGAACGCACGCAGACCGAGACTGTGGGTGCTCAATTAGCGCGGGGGCTAATAGAGCGGGAAGGCGTCTGCGATCGACGTGCGCTCGAGAACGCACGCAGACCGAGACTGGGCACCTTCTATTTTTTTTTTTTTTTTTTTTTTGGTTCCCCTCCACGGGAAGGGCAGGAGGACATAAAAAATGCTCTGACGCATACTCCGCGCGCGCGATCGGAGTTATGTGGGACTCGTCCCGACGCCTACCAGAACCATACCCACTAAAAAACCCCCTGTCGGCTCGTGCATTTTTGCCACTCAGCCTTCATCTGAACGACGGCCAATTGGAGAAAGAGGCCGCGCCAGCGGGGCCCTTAAGGGGTCACCCGCTGAGATTCACATAGCACTGAAGGTGCTCAAAAATGAAAAGTAAAAATAAAAACATTAAAAATGAAAAATAAAAATTGCATTAATTCGGATTTACGTTAGAATTAGAATTTACGTTAGAATTAGGATTTGCGGCCTGAAGGGCCTCGAGAGCTAAAGTTAACTGCGAAGGTTCGCCCGTGTGCGCGTTTCTCGGCCTAGCGACTTTGAATTTCGAATTTAACACAGGAGCAGTATATGAGACTGAATCTCGAACAAGATGATTGGGATGGGATTCGGCGCGTTTGAAGAACGATTCTGAGAGTGTTTTGAAGTGCTGTTGCACTGTAGGTAGTTCAAGATCTCTGTGCAGGTCCGCGTTGCGCACATACCAAGGTGCGTCTGTGGCCCTGCGGCAGAAGAGATTTTGAACTACCTGCAGCTTATACAGGACGGAGGGATTGGCGTGGGCAAAGACTGGCGAAGCATATGACATGACGGGTCTAACGTAGACCTTATAAAGCGTACGTTTATTTCTTAAAGACATTTTACTTTTTCTACCTATCATACTATTTAAGCGGCTTAAGTAGAAACGCGCGAGTTTCGTTACTCTATCGACGTGTGGCTTAAAAGAAAGCGTCTGATCTAAGGTGACGCCTAAGTATTTGATACTGCGCTTCCAGGGGATGGGAATACCTAACATTCGAATGTGGGGATCGTTGCGGCGAATACGACGTTTGTGGTCGAATAGAATGGCAGAACTCTTTTCTGGGTTGACATCGATACGCCATTTTTGAAACCAAACACCGAGGGCGTTTACGGCCTTTTGGAGTCTGGTGATGTTATACGGGATCCTTTTACCTTTAGTGTAAAGGGCGGTATCGTCTGCAAAGAGGGCGAGTTCGACGCCTTTCGGCGGGATGGGCATGTCATTAGTGTACACGGTGTACAGCAGAGGGGCGAGGACTGAGCCTTGCGGGACTCCAGCCTTTATGGGACGAGGCGCGGAGAGCGTGCCTTCATGTTTGAATCGAAACGTACGGTCTTTAAGAAACGACGCGATTAATCTGACTAGGCGAACCGGTAAGCCTATTTTATAGAGTTTAAAAACGAGACCGCTGTGCCAGACTTTGTCGAAAGCCTTGGCTACGTCAAAGAGAACCGCGATTGATTTTTTACGATGCGGATAGAATCCTTCGAGAATGTACTCGACGATTCGATGGACTTGCTGAGGGCAGGAGTGCTTAGCGCGAAAGCCGAACTGGTGGGGAATAATGAGTGGGTCGCCATCCGTTGGAAACAGATGGTTCCGCATTCGAGAGAGTATGACTCTTTCGAGAAGTTTAGACATTGCCTTGAGGAGGCTGATGGGTCTGTGATTAGCCGGGATGTTCAGAGGTTTACCCGGCTTGGGAATGCCTATGACTGTCGCTTCTTTCCAGGCTTTTGGAAAGTAGCTATGGTCGAAGCAGGCATTGAAGATGATAGCTAACAAGGTAAGCACCTGCTGTGGCAGGTGCTTAAGTGCGTGGTTGGAAATTCCATCCGCACCCGGAGCCTTTTTGGACTTTTGTTTTCTAATGAGAAGCAAGATTTCATCATTAGAGACTGTGACGGGGTCGTCGGTGATAGGGAGAGATTCTCTGCGGAGAACTTCGTCCTCCACCGCCTGGATGTGGGAGGGATCCGCGGGTTGCGTGCTGGGCGAACATTGTGCCGCTATGCTGTCGGCGAAGCATTCGGCTTTCTCTTCGACTTCGAAGGCAATGGTGCCGTCGGGGCGAGTGAGAGGAGGAACGTGAGAGGCGGTGTCTACGCGTAAAGCTCGGGCCATTCGATAATACGCTTGGTGGGACGGGGAGATATTCTCCATGAGATCGTTAAACTGAGAGTCACGGAGTTCCGCGAGGCGAGACCTAACTTTACGTTGAAGCTGATTCGCAGCTGTTCTATATGCGGGCGTGGGATATTTCTTGGCTCTCCGGAGAGCCGCGTTCTTAGCTTTAATGAGATTGCTAACGGCTAAGGGAAGCGCGGGTTTGCCTTGCTTAGCAATGATTACGTTGTCGCTGATGGCTGAGTTGATAGCATCAGTGAGAGTATCAACTACTGAATCTATTTTAATCGGGCTGTCTAATTGGTCGGGTGAAATCGCGAGCGGAGAGTTCGGTGCCTCTAAGGCTGAAACTAACGTATTTTTAAAGCCTTTCCAGTTGGTAAAGGTCTTTGGCGGTGTGACGTTAACGTTAGGCGCGCCTAGCACGAGGGAGACGGGGCGATGGTCGGAGCCTAGGTCATCGAGCGGTTCGATGGACCTGAGATCAAGATTGATTCGCTTGATAATTGCAAAGTCGAGGATGTCAGGAGAATAGGTCGGGTTGTTGGGATAGTGAGTGGGAGTGATGGGGGATATGACGTCTAAGTCCAGGGAGTTAGTGATGTCGAGGAGAGCGATACCGCTGGTGTTGGTCGATAGGCACGTCCAGTCAGTATGTTTGGAGTTAAAGTCTCCGAACATAATGACTGAATGGCCGAGGGCGAGAATGGCCTCAAAGTCGCTGCGGATTGGTCTGGTACCACTAGGTATGTAGACTGAAGCTATGATGATGGTCGGATGACCAGTCATAGCCAATCTACACACAGTGGCCTCCATGTTGAGGAGAGGAGGGGTAGGGAGAGGACAGCAATGGAAGCCTCTTTTGTAATATATCGCGGTGCCGCCGTAACCGTCGGAGTTGGGCCTATCGTTGCGAGTAAACGCATACTTAGGTATAGCGAGTCCCCTGGAGCGGTTTGGAGTAAGCCATGTCTCCTGGAGAAGGAATAAGTCAGGTTCTTCGTTCTGAAGGAACAGTTTAATCTCGGGAAGGTTGGTATTAAGGCTACGAGCGTTAAAAGATACTAGGGATAAGCCCTTAGGTTTAATACGACTGGACGCGGGATTCGCGGGTCTAGACATTAAATTAATTTATTTACGAATTTATACAAAAATAAAAGAATTTATAACGAACTTAGGAGCGAGTGATGCTCGGCTAACGCGAATAAACGCTCTTGAGGAGAGCGGGCGGCTCGCAGTTTGCGTGCGAGTACGGAAATTTCGTTAATGTCGACGTTTTGGATGACGTCGAACACGGTCTTCATGTCCTCAGCCAACGACGACTGAGGGGAAGATGACAACGCGGGACGCGGCCCTACGGGAGCTACGGGAGCTGGGATGGGTCGGGAAGGTGCAGGCGGGACGGCCGGACGCTGCCTCCAAGACAGAGCCGGAGTAGGCGTCGGCTGAACGGGCTTTGCTTCCGGGGGACCCCGGTTGCGCAGCGGCGGGAAGTTAGCGGAGGTGAGCGGCGGCGCCGGTTTAGGCGCGACCCTCTTGACGGTGGAGCGCGGAGCGCGCGGGCAACCCCTGTAGTTTGCTGTGTGGCCGGACTGGCCGCACAGCACACAGGCAGGGGGGGAAGTGGATTCGGGAGTGCGAGTGCACTCCTTAGTGAAGTGGGGATCCAGGCACTTAACGCACCTGGGGGGAGCTGAACAGTTAGCCGCTGCGTGGCCATATAGCTGGCAGCGGTGGCACTGCCCAGGGTGACCACGGGGGTTGGGACGCTCGACGGAGATGTTCGAGAGTCCGCAAATTGTGCGAGCCTCTTTGAAAATCTCCTTCGAGTTGGGAGTATTTGAAAGGATTACTAAAGCTAAAGGAAAACGCCTACCGCGGTTGGAGTGCATCTTGTGCACTGCTGTGACCGGGAAACCCTGGGACTTAAGGTCCTCGAGAATATCTTCGTTGCTGAGTTCGAACGGGACGCCCCGTAGTACTGCGCGGATCTTACGCTCCTCCGGGAGGGCGTAGGTGTGAAATGCGATTTGATTTAGCGAGAGTAGCCTAGTGAAAGACCGGAAGTCGTCGACGGTCGCTAATTGGATTTTGATTGTATCGCCAGCGTTGGCGGCTTTTAAGTAATTGATTTTGTGCACTTTGCACAAGTTGGAAACCGCGGTCCAGCGCGCTTTTTCACGCAGGAATACGGGCGGAGGGAGCTGAGGCTTCGGCGGGACGGGAGCGCAGCGCGTCGCTGGCTTCGATGTGACCGACGGAGACGCGGTTACTACGAGCGATTTTAACGGCGCGGGGGCTGGTGTTGAAGACACCGGGGAGGGCTCGGGTATTGAAGATACCGAAGCTTTCTTAGAGCGCTTCTTGGAGCGCTTGGCGACAAGTTGAAACGCAGGCTCAGGAGAGCCGGTTAAGGTGACGGCATCTGACGACGTATCAGACGCGGGTTCGGAGTCGCTCCCGGGAGCGGTACGCTTACGACGCGACGCGTGAGAGGATGCGACCGATTCGCAGTCCATCTCGGACGAGGCGGGAGACGCGGGAGAGCTTAAGACCTGAGGGGTCTCGACGTCGGAGGCCTGAGGGGCCGGGTTTGAGGCCTGAGGGGTCGGGGTTGAGGCCTGAGGGGCCGGGGACGCGATTGATGCCTGCAAGGCCTGCGTTATGATGTCATTCGGGATGTAGACGCCTACCGCAGCAAGTGCCTGGGTGAACGCGTTAATAACGCTTAGCGGATCCATAAGGGAAAGTTGGGACAGTAATATTAATAAAAATAAGTATAATAAAAGATGCCTAGTTCCTAAAAACCTAGCAAATCCTAGCGGCTAACCTCCCTACCAGCGGTAGGGGGGCTGGGGAGGAAAACTTAAAATTAACAGTAGTACGCCGAAGGCCGCTACCTAGAAACCTAAAATGGGTACGCAGGTAAAGAGTTGACCGCGTTAGGGTCAACCTTTACCGACAGAAAAAACAGATACACACGAAAACACACAGATATGATAAAAATAAATATGAAAAATAGAAGAAAAATAAATAAAATAGAGAAGAGAAATAAATAAAAATAAAAAGGACTGGTTCAGTACAAATTCGTTGTCACCGTTAAGTATCCTTTGCACTGAAACCAGACTACTTACGCTGGGCACAACACTGCACTCAGCACAAGCACAACACTACTTAGCACAGCACTTTGAAGACTAAGGGGCTTAGTCGCAAAGAAAAAAATACGCACTTCGATAGCACTCAGACGGAGTAGAAAACCTTGAAAACCGTAGCACGGAACCAGCACGCTAGACTGTGACGTCAGTAGACTGAGCGCCACGGAATAGCGGGAAAGGACCGATCGACGGAGAACGGGGCTTGCACGTCCGAACTGGGCGGCGATCGGAGCGAGAATGTGGGGCACCTTCTAATCGTATTTATTCTAAGCTTGACAATCCTTGAATACCACTCCCCAAATAGTAGTAGTTGTTTAGGTAACCACGACAGCAGAGTGCCTCATACTGCCTCAAACGCCGGAGGTTCCAGGTTCGAGTGCTGGCCGGGGGCGTTCATTTGTTTTTGTATATTTATCTACATATCACAAGCTCTGCTTATTTTGGGGCTACACAGGTAGTATGTTTAGTAATTTATCATTAAATCATATCATTATTGTTAAGTTTTATTTTATATTATGCTTAATGAAGATTCGACTTGTTAACATCACATAAATTGCTTAGATAGCTTAATACCTACAACGCTTAAGCTCATTAAACTTGATCATGTAAAGCGGTGTACTTAAGACTTACTGAACAGGCATTATTTGTGCGAATTATATCAGCGTTGCCTGTTTGTGGCTAAAGTTTGTTTCCTTTCCATGTTTCTTGTCAATATTTTTTTCTAGTAGGTATTGATTAAATACGCCGAAAATTGCTAAAAATTCCTTGTGTGAGGCCTGTTATAGCAGCCTGCTTCATGAGATCAGGGATCCTGTATTAGAATCCCGGCGAAAACTTTAGCATTTAACTTCGAAATAATTATAAGCCAATATTTTCCTTCACCAGGTTTTAGGGGGAGTGTGAATTTAGAATCGCGAATGAAACAAATCCATCTCATTCAAATCCATATTTATTTTAAGGTGGGATTAATATCTCAGCCGTTTTAAATATTGCATGATAAATCATAGGGACTGAACTTGTTAATTATTCAACTGTCTTTGTACTCTGTGTATGTAATAACTTGTTAATACATGGATTTTTTCGTGCGATCGATATTGTCCCAGTTAAGAAACACGGGGAGAAATGTAAAAATTATACCATCTCAGTTATTATTGACTTTAAGGCCTGAATGTGCAGAATTGTATATGAGTGGAAGTAAAATTTCTACAACCCAGATAGACCCCATAGGTATTCCCAACTTACCTCGATCCACCCTTGGCGACTCTGACGTCAATATTAAAAGTTTCATGTTTTAATTTAAATCATAGCGCATCGTAACGGTCAGACAATACAAAATTTATTTATTTTATTTTATTTTTACATATTAGGAGGACTATCGATTTCATAGCTTACAATAAACTTATATAAAATATTAATGTGAAAATCATTTACAAGTCTCCACTTGTAAATGTCAATTGTCAAAGAAAAATTTAAATATGCCGATTTGAACGCTGCGTGTCGCCACTATTTCCTGTTTTCGTAATGGGACCAGTTTTTCTTTTAATATCTAAGCCATTTTCATATTTTCAAGAAAAATCATCAAAACCGTGTTCAAAACATCAAAAAGATGTTTGCTATTTACAGTTATAAGTTAACTATTTTATTCTCTACTTATATTTCAAGTTTAAAGGAAACATTTGACCCAGAATTATTTTAAAGTTTGGCCCTTTTTTGACATCTCTGGGCTCTATGTACGTTGTAATATGTGCTGGAGCTACATTCAGTATCCGGAACATATGTTTCCTTACTTTGCCAATTGTTGGTATGCAGCTTTTATTAATATTGTTATTATATTATTATGTGTTTGGAAGGCATGAGCAAGCTAATACGTAGGAACTTCCTTGAATATGTGAGATATGAGCTGTCAAGTGCAGCGTCACTCAAGAAGCCGCGACCTATACTTGTTTGATCTGTACATCGTAGGATATAGATCACTATTGGTCTGTATCTTCAGGGACATTACCTAAGAATAATTTTATAAAAGTGTAATAAGATATTTCCAAACTGTATATGAACCAAAATTTTACGTTAAGCCTTGTTTCTTTTATGTTTAGCTTCAATACTAACCTATCATATACTTAAACTAACTTTTTATTGCCGAAGTTGTCGTGTAAACACTTTTAGGATAGCAATTTGGATCTCCATGATTGTAATCTTGACTGTCTGGTAAATAATTGATTGTTATCTGTTGTGTTCTCTAAATGAATGCGATAATTCCCTTGTTTATTTATTTGTTAGCGCATTACCCTTTCACTCCTGAGACCCGAATTCACAATACCCTGTTTGTTAAATTAATTATGTAACAAGGCGTTTAAATTAAAGACAATTTCTGTTCCCCGTGCTCTAACAAATGTCAAACTCTCTAAATCTACTGGTATGTTAAAATACCAACAGACGATTGATTTCTGTCGAACAGTATAACAATATCAAATCGGACGCGGCGTAATGGCGGCGTATAGTTTAATTTCCCAAAAATAATAATATTTTGGAAAGTTTATATGATGTGCACAATACCTATAATAGGACGTCTTAGAATTTCCAAAAAACCTCTTCTGTAGTTTCTGTAAAATATGTTATGCTGAATATTCATTTTTCATTACAGCGAAGGCGCCAAAGGATGTTGGAATTTTAAAATTGAGGACCGCATTTTGTAAATTGTTTTAAAATAAGAAAAGCCTGCAGATTACGAGACTGTGCGCTGCCGGATCCGTTTTGGTCCATTTATTTGTTTTGCCCCTCCCCTTAGCTATCAGAATATTTGACTGCAGAAATGGTTTAGAGGCACTTTAATTTTTGGTTCAGTATCAATATATTTAAATAACAATATAACAATGTTATGTTTAATGTCTAGACCCGCGAATCCCGCGTCCAGTCGTATTAAACCCAAGGGCTTATCCCTAGTATCTTTTAACGCTCGTAGCCTTAACACCAACCTTCCCGAGATTAAACTGTTCCTTCAGAACAAAGAACCTGACTTATTCCTTCTCCAGGAGACATGGCTTACTCCAAACCGCTCCAGGGGATTCGCTTTACCTAAGTACGCGTTTATTCGTAACGATAGGCCCAACTCCGACGGTTTCGGCGGCACCGCTATATATTACAAAAGAGGTTTCCATTGCTGTCCTCTCCCTACCCCTCCTCTCCTCAACATGGAAGCCACTGTGTGTAGGTTGGCTATGACTGGTCATCCGACCATCATCATAGCTTCAATCTACATACCTAGTGGTACCAAACCAATCCGCAGCGACTTTGAGGCCATTCTCGCCCTCGGCCATTCAGTCATTATGTTCGGAGACTTTAACTCCAAACATACTGACTGGACGTGCCTATCGACTAACACCAGCGGTATCGCTCTTCTCGACATCACTAACTCCCTTGACTTAGACGTCATATCCCCCATCACTCCCACTCACTATCCCAACAACCCGACCTACTCTCCTGACATCCTCGACTTTGCAATTATCAAGCGAATCAATCTTGATCTAAGGTCTATCGAACCGCTCGATGACCTAGGCTCCGACCATCGCCCCGTCCCCCCCCCCCCGTGCTAGGACCGCCGAACGATAACGTCTCATCTCCTAAGACCTTTACCAACTGGAAAGGCTTTAAAAATACGTTAGTTTCAGCCTTAGAGGCCCCGAACTCTCCACTCGCGATCTCTCCTGAACAATTAGATAGCCCGGATAAAATTGATTCATTAGTAAATTCTCTCACTGATGCTATCAACTCAGCCATCAGTGACAACGAAAAGATTGCTAAGCACGGCAAACCCACGCTTCCCTTAGCCGTTAGCAATCTTATTAAAGCTAAGAACGCGGCTCTCCGGAGAGCCAAGAAATATCCCACGCCCGCCTATAGAACAGCTGTGAATCAGCTTCAACGTAAAGTTAGGTCTTGCCTCGCGGAACTCCGAGACGCTCAGATGAACGATCTCATGGCGAATATCTCTCCGTCCCACCAAGCGTACTATAGCATGGCCCGAGCCTTACGCGTAGACACCGCCTGTCACGTTCCTCCTCCCACTCGTCCCGATGGCACTACTGCCTTTGAAGTCGAAGAGAAAGCCGAAAGCTTCGCCGACAGCATTGCCGCACAATGCTCGCCCAGCACGCAACCTGCTGATCCCTCACACATCCAGGCAGTGGAGGACGAAGTCCTTCGCAGAGACTCCCATCTCCCATCTCCCCATCACCGCCGACCCTGTCACAGTCTCTAATGACGAAATCTTGCTTCTCATTAGAAATCAAAAGTCCAAAAGGGCTCCGGGTGCGGATGGAATATCCAACCACGCACTTAAGCACCTACCTCAACAGATGCTTACCTTGTTAGCTATCATTTTCAATGCCTGCTTCGACCACAGCTACTTCCCAAAAGCTTGGAAAGAAGCGAAAGTCATAGGCATTCCCAAGCCGGGCAAACCTCTGAACGTCACGGCTAATCACAGACCCATCAGCCTCCTCAAGGCAATGTCTAAACTTCTCGAGAGAGTCATACTCTCTCGAATGCGGAACCATCTGTTTCCAACGGATGGCGATCCTCTCATTATTCCCCATCAGTTCGGCTTTCGCGCGAAACACTCCTGCCCTCAGCAAGTCCATCGAATCGTCGAGTATATACTTGACGGTTTCTATCCGCGTCGTTATAAAACAGTCGCGGTTTTCTTTGACGTAGCCAAGGCTTTCGATAAAGTCTGGCACAGCGGTCTCGTTTATAAACTCTACAAGATAGGCTTACCGGATCGCCTAGTCAGGTTAATAGCGTCGTTTCTCAAAGAGCGTACGTTTCGATTTAAACACGAAGGCACGCTTTCTGCGCCTCGTCCCATAAAGGCTGGAGTCCCTCAAGGCTCAGTCCTCGCCCCTCTGCTGTACACCGTGTACACCAACGACATTCCCATCCCGCCGAAAGGCGTCGAACTCGCCCTCTTTGCCGACGACGCCGCACTCTATACCAAAGGCCACAGTGTTCGGCACCTTGTAACCAGACTCCAAAAGGCCGTAAACGCCCTTGGTGTATGGTTTCAAAAATGGCGCATCGATGTGAACCCTGAAAAGAGTTCTGCGATGCGCTTCGACCACAAACGCCGTCGTCCCGATGGCGATCCCCACGTTCGAATGCTAGGCATTCCCATCCCCTGGAAGCGCAGTACTAAATACTTAGGCGTCACACTAGATCCGACGCTTTCTTTCAAGCCACACGTCGAAAGAGTTTCGAAACTCGCTCGTCACTACTAAGGCCGCCTAAATAGCATGTTAGGTAGAAAAAGTAAAATGTCTTTCAGAAACAAACGTACACTTTACAAGGTCTGCGTTAGACCCGTCATGACGTATGCCTCGCCAATCTTTGCCCACGCCAAACCCTCCCTCCTGCACAAACTGCAGGTAGTTCAAAACCTCTTTTGCCGCAGGGCCACAAACGCACCGAAGTACGTGCGTAACGCGGACTTGCATAGAGATCTTGAACTGCCTACAGTACAACAACACCTCAAAACACTCTCTGAAGTGTTCTTCAAACGCTCCGAAACCCATCCCAATCCTCTAGTTCGTGATTCAGTCTCATATACTACTCCTGTCTTAGATTCGAAGTTCAAAGTCGCTAGGCCTAGGAATGCGCAAGCGTACTCATCCACCAGACTGTCAGCCGATCTCGAAGCCCTTCTGGCCGCAAATTCTAATTCTAACGTAATTCCTAATTCTAACGTAAATGCGAATTAATTCAATTTTATCTTGCAATTTTTAATTTTTGTATAATTATTGATTTTCATTTTTGAGCACCTTCAGTGCTATGTATTCACCTTCAGTGCTTTGAGCACCTTCAGTGCTATGTAATCCCAGCGGGTGACCCCTTCTGGGCCCCACTAGCGCGGCCTCTTTCTCCAATTGGCCGTCGCTCAGATGAAGGGTGAGTGGCAAAAATGCACGAGCCGACAGGGGGTTTTTAGTGGGTATGGTCCTGATAGGCGTCGGGACGAGTCCCACATAACTCTGGAATCGCGCCAGAGTATGCGTCAGGGCATTTTTATCCTCCTGCCCTTCCCGCGGAGGGGAACAAAAAAAAATGTTATGTTACTACATAAGTTACTTATATCTACAATCATTAAAATGGCTTAATACTACGGAGGTGGGGGCTTAATAATGGACCAACAACTGCGGACAACATCCAGTATGATAATTCTCATTTAGGTTCAAGACTGCGGTAGATACTATATACAGCTATATATAGATTTTGCCATCTAGCTCCCGGTCTATTACCCAATTTTACGTCATACCATAACAAACAATATTAACAAATGTTGACGTAAGTAATTTTTTTACACATAAATAGGCACTCAACAAACGATATTGCGAATGAAAAGAGTGAGGGTTTTAAATACCATTCCTATGACGTTTGATTCGCTGTTGTATGTCCTTCGTGAAACTTTAAACAATATTAAACGACATTTTAACGGCGATGCTATTTTTAACAAGGCATCAGTAGATATAATTAGGAACCGTTTGGTGAAGTTAGGATTTACCACCAAAACCGATCGTTTTGCAATTAGGTACTCGCGTCAGTAGGAGCACACCAAAAAGAAAAAGGTACTATTCCTAAAGGATGCGCCATCGAACCCGCGGACAAAAAAGTACAGGTACAAAAAATTTAGACAATTTAACAAAAGTTTATGTAATAGTTCTAGTACAAGTTAAAACTTAACCTTACATACTGTTGCATTTCCTTCATACCTATTTAAAAAGGGGGTTAAATACCAATTGTTTAATCATGTTATTTTTGTAAATACTTAGATGCCACACGACATTTCAAGGGATTAATAAAAAGTTTGTGTCCTAACTGATCAATATTTCACCCAACAGTAACTAGTTATTTGAGAATGTAACCTAAAAAAAGAACTAATACTGTAGGCCGCATAAAAAAACTCTTTTCATCTTTAATAAGCTATAAAAAACTTGGACTTTATCTAGGTATAATTCCATTACATTAAAAACTTTGCCACTTACATGTTTACTTACAAGCTTAAAGCGATCAAAATCCAACGTTTCTCGCTCGCCTGGCGCCGATAGAAAAGGGATCGTAACATATGTAAATTCGTAGTATCTCGGTTAAATCTAGCAAACTACACACGGCGCTGCCAGCCACTAGCGTGTTCCTTTGAAACCCCGAACAACTCGACCGATAACATCTCCTAACGATCAAAGCGACGTAACTTATAAAAACATTTAAAGTGTATAAATTGTTGTCCGCCTTTAAACACACAACCCTTTTCAACTCTCACTCGTATCATTTCACTTATTCAGCATTTTACTAATATCTCACGCGTGAAGTTAATTACCTTTTTTCCGCCGCTCGAGAGAACTTTACGGCCCAAAACAGCAATAAAACTCTATCAGAGGTGATGTAGCTACGTGTGTGTGGAGAGAACGCCCGCCGCGGCCTTTACGCGAACGCGCCTCGAGATCCTGTGCCTTTAGAGCACACCGCGCGTTGTTACTACACAATTCTACAGTTTTCAGGTCGCTAGAAAACATTGTACGAAAATGTTACGGTATTACGGGCGATAAGGGAGTTTCGGGGATAGGCGCGAAGTTCGGCATCGGGGGCGGGCGCGTTAGTCGGGCGCCGGCCTCGGTCAGCGCCGGTCGTGCAATGGCGCGCACTAGGTAACGCGGCATGCGGCTCGCGCTCGCCGCGGCGGCGGCGTGCGGCGTGGTGGCGGCCGAGCCGCGCGTCGTGCCGCGCAACACCACCGCGCCTCGCGCGCTGCTCTGCGCCGACGGGCTCGTGTTGCCCGCCTGGCAGCCGCTGCACGATGTCTCCACGCTCGACGTCACGCTGCGCGGCTTCGTCTACTTCCTAGCCCTCATGTACCTCTTCATCGGAGTCTCCATCGTCTCCGATCGCTTCATGGCCGCCATCGAAGTCATCACTTCCCGCGAGAAGGAAGTGCGCGTGCGACGCAATGGAACCGAACAAATTATTGTTGTACGAGTGTGGAACGAAACCGTTGCGAACTTAACGTTGATGGCGCTCGGCTCGAGTGCACCGGAAATCCTGCTTTCTGTTATCGAGATAGCCGGGAAAAACTTCGAGGCCGGAGATCTCGGGCCCGGCACTATTGTTGGGTCTGCTGCCTACAACTTGTTCGTCATCATGGCTATTTGTGTAGCAGTTATCCCGGACGGAGAGGTTAGAAAGATAAAACATCTACGTGTGTTCCTAGTGACAGCGACCTGGTCTGTGTTTGCATATGTGTGGCTCTACCTGATTTTGGCTGTGATATCGCCTAGTGAAGTTGAAGTTTGGGAAGGAACTGTCACTTTCTTATTCTTTCCCACTACAGTTCTAACGGCTTACATCGCCGATCGGCGATTACTCGTGTACAAATATCTGAAAAAAGGATACAGAGTAAACAAACGTGGAGTTATAGTCGAAGCTGAAGGAGATGGGTCAGTAGAGATGGCCTTAAAACCGGGCGAAGATTTTACTTCTGATGATGACGAAGGTAGAGAAGTGGAGAAATCACGCAAGGAATATGTGTCAGTGCTAAAAGACCTTAGAAGACAACACCCGGAAGAAGATCTAGAAACTGTAGAGCGGATGGCTCTAGAGGCTTTGATGGCCCGTGGGCCAAAATCTAGGGCGTTTTATAGAGTTGCTGCTACTCGTAAAATGACGGGAGGTGGAGACTTCTCTCGCAAGATATCGGAACGAGCTCAGAGTGACTTGAGTGAAGTGAAAGCGGAATTACAGCGGCGCGAATCTGATTCACCAACAGCAGAACCCAGAGGACCTGTTGTTCGGTTAGATCCAGACCACTATACAGTTATGGAAAACTGTGGATTTTTCGAAGTAAGAGTTGTTCGCTCCGGAGATTTATCAGGAGAAGTGACCGTTCACTACACGACAGAGGACGGAACCGCTGAAGCCGGATCAGACTATGTAGAAGCTAAAGGAGTTCTTCATTTCGGTCCCGGCGAAACTGAAAAGACCTTTAAAGTTCAGGTAATAGACGACGACGTGTTTGAAGAGGATGAGCATTTCTATGTGCGCCTGAGTTCACCACAAGGGGCTTCCTTGGCTACACCAGCAAGTGCGATGGTTGTCATTTTGGATGATGACCACGCAGGAGTTTTTTCGTTTCCACAAAGAGACTTTGAGCTCACGGAGTCTGCTGGAACTTATGACTTGAAAGTGACGAGGACTGCGGGGGCGAGGGGGAAAGTGAAAATTCCTTATTGGACGGAAGACGGTACAGCCAAGAACGGGGTGCAGTACGAGGCAGCCGACGGGCATATAGTCTTCGAGAACAATGAAACTGAGTAAGTAATGATCTTTAATTAATATGCATAGCTTTAATGTGTATAGGTATTCTTAGGCTTGTAACGATCCATAATTGAAACCGGATTATCGTTTCATCAATAATGTTTATGGGTTATTTTGTTAAATTTATTCAAGATTTTTATTCAATTATTCAAGATTATGTAAGTTTTACTGGGCACCACGTACTTTCAAAGTTTAAACACATCAGTAAAATATGTACACAAGTTTTAAACCTTTGTAAATCCAGTTTTAACATATCCCAGGTCCTAGTGATACTCGTACAACGTTGTAACAAACTTTCGGGACTTGTTACGAATTCTCCTTTTGCTCCAAAGTTTTTAATTACTTTAAAAAGTTTTCATTGGGCGCTCGCCAAATTGATTATTTTAATATAGGTGTGGAAAATTTTACGCTACAATGTGATTTAAACGATGGTTGTTGTTGAATATAGGGTTTGTTAAAGTTTTACCGTTTCAAAGCTGTATTTAATCGTTTTACGAGTTTAATTGTTTGTTTTATTTTAAAAATCTGCTCGGGTATCTACTGAAAGTAAGTCTGTACACGTTTGTTTCAATTTTTACAGCATTTTAAACATTCTAGTTGAAACTATTTCTAAAAAGCATAAATGTACAAACACTATTTTCTTTCGGAAAACTAACAGCTAAAAATAGTTCAACATTACACATAGAAGGAAAAGGACAATTATAAGTTTTCACATATAGGATACAGAGAGATAATAATATTACAATAGCAATAACTTTTAAAAATAAATATAATTTACACAGACAAATAACAAACGAAAATCAAAAATCACAAATAAACAAAACAAGCAAATAATTTATATCCATACATACAAAAAAATTAAAAAAACGTACACAAATGGAGATTTTAATGTAATTCTCTTAGTTATTATCTCAATGTGCGTTTTTACGGTGAACAGATTTCGCTATCACTTTTTTATAAATGTTATGGTATTGAAGTTCATAATTTTCTATGTTTATGGGCTGATTTTTCAATGCTCAGTAGGTCGACAATGAAGCTCTTGACATGGTCAATTCGACAGCCGAATGAAGACATCTTTCTACTCACGAGAGATCGAAGAGATCACGTGACTTATTTGGACTAAGCCAACTAGACGGCTGTCAAACGTGCTGTCATGTATTTCTGCTTAATGCCAACGATTATTTAACAGACTAAACACACACAGCACAGATTATTTGGTAGGGCTAGTTACGAGCTTTACCAGGTGAATACGTCACGCTTCATCTGGCTGCTTGCAGATAGTATTGAAATATAACCGCAGTCTTAATTAAATTCAGACTAAGGCTAAAAGTAAACTTGCACAGTTTTTGTAATTTGACACAGCTCAACTAACTTGTCTGCCCAGTCAAAGGTGGCGCCACATTCTATGCGTGAATGACGATTACAAGCTAGCATACCTCACTTTATGTACCACATTTTATCCCTCGGAATCTTGCGGCCTTGAACTCTGATTCTCAGTTGAATAATTTTAATAGTAAAACATAATTTCTATGGAAAGTCTTGTCAAATGTCAAAGTTATTCTCTAGATGATAGTTTTCTGACAGTTGAAAACTCAGCCCTAAATCTGTATATGACTTTTAGTCGACTGCTAATCACTAATATTACGGAAGAAAATTAATTTGGACACATACTTGTGGCGCAAGATTTGTTTGGTTTCAAATGACAACAGAGTTGCATTAACCTGGCTTTGAATTCTTAAGCCAGAGCAGTTAGTGTTCATTATAATTATGATTTCATAAAAATTGTAATATGATTCACCAATTCAGATAATAATCAATCAGATAATAATTTTATCATTTACGTATATGTCATACATTTTTGGACACTGTTTTACTTATATTCAATTATGAGATAAAACATTAATATTTTGACTTGGCAATTTTCTCTGGCTCATATGAACAGAATCACACCATGAAACTTAAACTGGCACAGCTATTCCACCTACATTATTGATGGCAATTACTAACCTGAAATCTAAATTGAGTACCGACTGCGGAGAATAACTTAATTCAAATAACTGTGAAATACCGCTACGAGGGTTCCTCCAAGTTGGAGGCTGACTCCCTTACTCTATGATGTGTCTTGGGAAATAACTCGATTTTATTCAACATCTTCATTTGATTTTTTTTTTGATTTATAGTATTTTTCATAGTTGGTTTCGCAAAAATGACTAATTAATTTGGATAGAATTTAATAAGGATTAAACATAGATACCTTATGAGTGAATCCGTGTAAAAAATTAAAAGAAAAAGAGGAATTTTTCACAGAACAATAATAAAAAAATATGCTTTTTGAAAATGTACGTGTTACAACAAAAAATAATTTATTTAAATAGCTCTGCAAAGTGAAATTTTTGATTGCTTCAGAGGAAATAATTGTAAAGTAGTAAAACTATTAATTATATATTATGCCACAAGTTATAACTAAGGAAATTTAATTGGGACCGAATACGTAATTGGTATGATTGATCATAAATTATAATCATATCTGCTACTCTGCTCAATAATAGCTGTACTCTTTTACTTACGACTCCAGTTCTCCGCGGTACATTTACGCACAATAAAGGTGAGCATGGCAGAGTAAATAATCGCACTTCATTAAAATTAAATCCACATAAAATAGACTTTTTCTCCTATTCCTTCACAATGGATGCGGTGAGGTTGTGAAATGTATAACCCTACGAAATCCGTTGAGTCCGATTTACCGGGCACTTCAGACAGACACGTTAAAATACATGCATAGAGCCAAGGTCACCATTCAAAAGATCACTGCATAAATCATCATGTAAGTAGGAAATGGCAACAATCAATTATCATAAGAGCGTTTATTTTTACTTGTGTTCCAACTGAAGACAAAGCTTGCAAGCTGCAGTTAACAAAAATGTACTAATTACGCTAAATGAGTTTCGTTGGTGCAGTAGTAAATAAGAGAGCTTCCTTGTCTGAGGTACTGGGTTCGATCCGCTGACCGCAAGATGTGCCAATGAGATTTACACGTGTACAAGCCGGCTGCTCGTTCTAACTAAAAGGATATTACCATTAGAACATAATAATTAATGATTATTATAATGATTGTTATAAAGTGCAGTTAAATTAGTTATTTCTTGTATTCATGTCTTATCAATAGTATGTTGTTGGCCAAAACAGTCGGCATAGATAGATGTGTGATAGATATTCTAGATTTAAATTTAATTCAAAACTAATATTTAAATATGAAATGAAACCTTTTTTTACTGAGCAAACAAAAAAAGGAACACATTTAGTGGCGCAATACAATAATGATGAATTATTTAACTGAATATAGGAATCCAACTAAATTGTTTTTTAAACCTACCTTTAAAATACATTTACATCCAGCCCTTTTATTATAACATGTATAGATACAACGTATTATATGCCACTCATAGTATTTATTTATTCTACTCATAGAGTTTTTCAATACCTACTTTTAATATAAAACGAACGTCTACTCTGAGGTTGCGACAGAATAGCATCGTGCGACATCAACCGCAATATTATGATGAGCCGTAACCTTTTGACAGACAATACTATGTACTTATTATTATTATTATTTATTTTTCTCTTTCTAACATACAGTACCTAAAACTGTGCAAAGTTAATTATTGTGTGTTTTGTACGTATATTATTTAGTTTTTTGTTTTTCGTCCTTGTGCAATTATTATTATTTTTTAACGTGTTTGTATTCATTTTGTCTTTATCTAACCTGTATGTTTAAAAGTATTGTTATGTGTTGTGGTTGTCAATAAATGAATTTTGAATTTGAATTTATATATTTGCCATACGTGTTTCCATTCTACCACGGCCAAATCTAATTCACAAGTAAACAAACCACCAAATTCAGCTATTTTTATGTAACTTTCAAAGATTACTTCCAAACATTTCGCAAGAAGTAAAACACTGAAATGAAGAAGCGTCGTGTAATAAGTTCTGAAAGCACAAAGTATTTTCTTACGCGCGCTTTTTGAGTAAGTTTTAATGAAATCATATTTTAAACTGATGGATTTATTTTTTACTGTGAGTCTTTGGAGAAAGGTAATTGTTATGTTTTGGTATGGAGATTTGTATTTATTCGGAAAATGTTGTCAAGCCTATTTAAGTTTTATAAGAAAGCTTAATTTATAAATAGTACCATTAATCACAAACACTTTTGGCTGGCTTTTAACAAACGAACAACGGGTGCACTCTGAGAACATTATTTCTAAATATGTATTCAAATCTTTAGTTTCCTTAAGGCTGATTTTTCAATGCTCAGATAAATTTTATCTGGAAATCAATAGAGGTTATGTCAAATTCTAAATTAAAACATTTTACTGACAAAAGTAATCTGAGCATTGAACAGTTAGCCCTCAAACATTGTTTCCTATTCGATTTACATAAAAAATGAAAGCTGCAGTTCTTGACGTCTTGTTAAATAATAATAATAATAATCCCCAGACAAACACACCTACTGTATTGTCAAAAGCAATAGACTATCATTTAACAACTTTACTAAGGCAGACCTTAGGTGCGTGAATTTCATCTGATACCAAGTAGTTTATGTTACAAAAAATGTCCACCAAATATATACAATTTTACAGTTTTTCATATTTTTAGCTAAACCCCGCGTTTCACTATTACCAACAAACTAACTAGCAAACCAAATCTCTCACTAAATTGAAGAAAATTCTTTCGAACAATTTCAAAATGCAACTAATTCATTGACAACCAACAAACCACTTAACCTGGTATGGCTTACTAATCCAACTAATTAAAACAACACAGCAGGAACAAAACTTCACAAATATCATATCGCTCTCTATGTGCCAGAAGTACTTAACTACCTCGTAAGGCTTCCTGCGAAGCCGTACTCACGGTGCGTGCGATCGCCATGACATTACGTGCGCCTGGGCTGGTCCGGCCTCAGGCGTTTCAGGGCCGCAGCGCATAATCCCCTTTAGGTAATCCAGCAGATCTAGGCAACTCAGAAATAGAGTGGCTGGTATAATATTACAATTTCATTTTTCATTGCAATGGGATAGTACAGGTGAAGGAGTAAAAAGCTGCTTCTGTGAAACGATTTAGTTTCTTAAATATTTCCAGCAAGAGAAACTTTGTTTATGGTACTCATTAGTGGCCTAATGGATCGTTCAATCTACTTTGTAAGTTAATGTTAGTACTTTGGAAGTTAAAAACTGCCATTTTTTTAAACAAATGATTTCAAATCAACTCATTTTATTTGCACAAATACGGGTATATACAAGTGTCATTACAGATATAAAAACAAAATAGTTCAGCCATATTTCACCATCAAGGTATGTGTACATTTCAAATTTATATTAGTATTATTCAGTAAAATAAAATTCTTAAATCTAATATTATTTGTCATTTATCATTAAAATAATCTTGCACAGAATTATTACATTTTTCTATTAATAAATATGTCAATTTTTGTGTGATTTGTCTTTAAATTATTGAAACTTGAAACAAGCTATGAGCGGTTTTCCAGATATCATTCTAGCATTTTGTATCTGTCGCTAGTCGGCGTTCGCGACAGTTTTGAAAACAGTAGTGTGGTATGACATTCTGAGTAACCTTGTTTTTGTTACAAATTAACTTATTCTTGATGTTTTACGTTACAGCTAATGATACAAATAAAACGGTCCGCTTAATTTAGTTTGACGAGCAAATAAAATCGGAATGTGGCAGTGCCAACGCTTATTTGGAAGACTGCATGAAAATTAAAAAGTTAATATCAAAAGCTACGCGGCGCCATCTGCTAACGATGAGAATTAATATAAGCAGAGTATCCTACTGAATAGCCTACAGTAAAGTCGTTAATTGAAGAATCAAAGCTTTTTTTAAATAATATTGGATTGATTTCAGCTTTGTTACGTTCTTAATTGATGATCAAATGTGGGTTGATTACATAATAGTCAACAATAATTGATTCGGTAAAATGACAGTAATGTAATCGAATCCATTTCTAAGGCTTCTATTAAAAGATATTTATTGTGAATCATGTAAAATAAGTGATTTAATTTAATCAGTCGAAATAGGAAAGTGACCCTTCATATCAATTATTTGCATTGCTTAGCAGTTGGAGCTCGCGCCGGTGATCGAACTCCGCGCGGTTCCACTCCCCGGTGGTGTCTGTGCCTGACCTGTCATAGATCCCGAATAGGAATTTGGTTTTTTTATTCGGAAGAATGAAATCTAGATACCGTCCTAGTTGAGATATCTGCAATAAAGTTCTGACTAGGGCAATTCCGTTACGCTAAAGCAAGCCGTTGTTTTAGAAAAAGTTCAACGATACCTTAGAAGGATCAGAGAGGACTTCGGAAGTAAACTGATCAGAGTTTAGACTGCACAACGTTATAAATCAACACAACTAGTCTTAAAGGCGCTTTCTTTTTTTATAAAAAAAATTCTTACTAATTTTTTTCAAGTGTCGTAACTCATGTGTTATGAGAGAAATAATTACCTGTGGATCATGTTCAAAGAAGGTTACAGCTGTTCAATATCGCTCAGCGGTTTTATAATCCTTAGACCGTCTAGGGGTTTTATTAACTGTTCACAACAAAACTAATTATCCTAATGACAGTAAATAACAAATAATGTAAGTATTTATATAAAACTTCATTTTCCCATAAAATAATGTTAAAAAAGCAATAAAAAGTAGGTTTCTATCTTTTTCCTGAAGTTATAACGATTCATTATCGTGTCGGGGCCACGGTGCCTGTACACAACTTACGTCCAGTTACAATGTAATAGTATAACTAAACGCGATCCGGCTGAAAAGTGCATTACTTAAGATAATGAACCGTGAAAACTTAAGGAAAAACCGATTTAAAAAATTAGGTTTACCAAAGTAGAGAAAATAATTTTCATTCAGAAAAACGAATGTATATCCTTAATTGGCTTACAAATGTAAAAAGTAATTTATTTAAAATGTCCTATGTGTTTTATGAGGACTGAGGTTTAGTTATAAATAAATGAATAAATAAAATAAATTAATTTGAAAGGAGTACCAACACAAGCCAAGTCCTAAGCATTTTTGAGGTCAAAGCCAGCAGCTGTGGCCTCATGAACAAGCCTAGTGGTAGTTCATACTTTAAATATATGTTAATATACGAAATGCAACCGTCAATCTTCACAAAAATCTTAGCAAATAGTGCCTATACTTACTATTTGCACGAACATTCGTAGATTTCCTTGTATGAGGAAATTAATATTTATCATTATAAGATCTGTAGATAATGTAAGCGTGGGTCTTGGCGTAGGTGTACTTTGTCGTTCTTATGTTGTCACATCTTAGTCATTGCTCTAAATAATGCATGGCGTCAGAACGCAACTTACCTTCTAGGAGTTGGCTTCATTACTGTGACCAGGTAGCAAAGAGCGATTCCGAACCTCTTTAACTAATTTTACCTTTACTTGTATACTTTACTATAAGTTAAATAGAAAAACTATTTCATGTCGTCATCAAATTGTAAACTCTACCCCAAGTATTTTATAAAATGTTTAAACAGATTTTTTTTAAGTTTTTTTTCCGCCCTCTTTTTTTCTTAGTCTACCCATAGTACCTTTCAAAAGCCGAAGCCAAATTGAATTTACGCAATCACGAAGAAGATGAGGAAAAATATTTTTTTTGGCCATAAGAAATAAATTATTTTGAATTTTGAATTTTTGAATTTTAAATAGAAGAGATTCGTCTCTTTTTTGAAATATATTGTGGTTTGTAGAGTGTTCCAGTAAGGTCTCGTCTGGTACTACAGACCTTCGTGTTTTGAACAGGGACGGAACTGCCAGTGCATCGCCAACCGGGGCCAAGGCAACTCCACTAGAGCCTACCGTCAGCAACGCATTAATCGATATAATAATCACAATTACTGTAAATAAATAACTCACCTACGATTAAATATGTAAATGGCTGCGGGTGGCACTTGTCATCGGGTGTATTGCGCGTTCGTTTGCCGGCTATGGACACAGTAAACAAATGTTATCGATTAACTCTGTAACTACTTAGCCGAAATTTCTTAAAAATCATTAAAAAGCTACGTCATATAGGGTTTGAGGGTGTTCGTCGTTTGGATACTTGGAGGGAGGGAGACTTGCCGAGCTAACAGATGCAGATAAGAATAATTTCGTATAGACATAAAGAGACTTTAAATTTATTTTGGAAAAAGTTCTTCTTCACGAAGGTTTTTCCGAACCGGTAGTAGAGTCATGTTTTATTTGATGTCAATAAGAACAAGTAATTGTCAATGTTGAGAAATAAATATTTCATTTCATTTCATTTAACATGGGCTACATGATCCCAGAATTCACGCGGGATCAGGAAATACTCGGGTAAAACCGCGCGGGAATACTAGTTTAAAATAACCCTTTCGGCTAACTTCAAACAGCTTGTGAATTCACTGACCTGAGGCAATGCAAGTATATTTCCTTGGACGAAAATAGAAGTCGGCTAATAGAAATCGATCAAACGCCCGTGAGCGGGTCGTTTTCATGTGTCCAATTAGTTATTCAATTAGTTGACAATGCTTTTTTTGTTTTTCGAATCATTATTAGGCAAAGGAATAAAACATTTAAAGACGTTAGTTAGCTGTCTATTATTATGGACGTTTTCATCCCTGACGCAAAAAGAAGAGTGTTTCAGTTACGTGTATCTGTGTATCAGTCTGTGATATCATATCATCCCCACGCATGGAGGGATCTTTAAGCATTTGTTGAAAATCTGGATTAATTGACCAATCTTAGCCATGCTCAAATTTCGATCAGTTCAGAAAGTAACCGTAAGTTGAGGTCTCTCTATTTTGTGTCTACAAACAAGAATACTTAAAAAAATAACAAAAGGAGAAAGAAAACATAGAATACATCGCCTAAATAACTTTATACATGGGGCAAGTTAGCTGGCAGAATTGCCGAGTCAGATCGCTGTCGGGTACTGATCACTTTAGATTCACGTCTGGCCAAGTAACAGACGTTGCAGGTCACGAGCTTCACGTGTCAATACAACTTGTATTATAATTACGCATAATTGACGACCGAGCGGCGTAGTGGTTAGTAGGCAGGGCGCCTCATACGTCGGAGGTCTCAGGTTCGAGTCTGGCCGGGCATTCGTTTGTGTGATGAAAATAGATGTTAGTTCTCTCATCATGGTTGTTGATATTTATATATGTATGTTTACTCTGGGTTCCCCCCAGTTCACTGTATGGTCATCCATAACACAAGCTCTGCTTACTTTGGGGCCATACAGTGGGTGTGTTTGTGGAGGGAGTTATTTTTATTATGTACAATAATAATACAATATATTTTATCAAAAAATGTTATAATTGTACAGTTTTTCACGTCTTATCATTTTGCTTTACTTAAAGAAAATTGTATCAAACACCTAGTTTTAAGTCCCTAATAATGAGAATAATTTTTATTAATTTATTAATTGTGACAACTAGGTCCTCTTGTTAATTTACCAAGCTTAAAAACTACGGTGGTGCTACAAAATCATCAAAATTCACACAAATATCAACGACACAATACTCGTTGACACACGACAGTAAAATAAAACACAAAATTCAATGCAGGTTAATTTCAAACAAAATGTGTCATTTAAATATTAAATTAAAGACTGTCATGGCGGTAAAGCACTCTTATGTTATTGACAAGTGATAAATACCTAAATTAAATAATACTCATTTATTGATTAATTGTATGCTATATATTATATATAACTTATAAATAATATATCTTATATTTAAATATAATGATTGCAATGTGTGTAAGTTTAAGTTTAAGGTCTGAAGTTTAACTTTAACACAAAGGATTGCTTGTTAAAGTATTCTAGGTCCACAAGCGACAAAGTTTACCGCCTATACGTCCCTCACTCACGGAAAACAGCACTTATGGACGTAAAGTCTTTCAAATGATATCGCACTGTTACCAGTCATGCATGTATTTGCCATTAGTGTCGTGACCTATTTCTTAACATTTAGGGTCCATTTAACACTTATTTATGTCCACTTAACTTAGCTTTAGGCACTTTGTTTTCTTGTAATTTTTTTAGACGGTTTCTTGTAATATCTACACACACAACCTGAAAATTAGTTATATCATCAGGATTAGTTTCGGTAACCACCAAAGTTGTAGGTGGCTCGGCGGAATATCACAAAACGTCCACCGATAAAATTGCCCAATTAAAAAGGAAATTAAAAAAAGTAATAATCAACTGGAACCATATAATCCAAAAGAATCTGAAAGAATCAGAAATTAACACACTGCATCAACCATCTCGGGTCATGGTTGTTTGTATTTATATATGTATGTTTATTCTGATTTCCCCCCCAGTTCATCCATAACACAAGCTCTGCTTACTTTACTATGTATTATCATTATCTTCTTGGCACATTTCTGATGAAACGAAATTGATTTACTGCACACTACGAGTCAGCTTTTTTTTACTAAGGAGAGATAAATAATGATATAGAGAGGACATATCTTGATATCATAATCCAGGAAGAGTATTAAGTGATTAAAAAATTAGGTACTAAATACTTAAATATATGAAATTTATTTGTTAGAATACCGAAAGAAGAGACCCTAAATGGATGTCCTTAGGGAACGATCTCGAATCCAACGCGTTAATTTCATAATATTTCCGATTTACTGTGAAACAATATTTACAGGGCCGAGTTTTCAGGACAAACTTTTTTAATCTTCTCGAGCAATCAGTCACTTTGGAAGTCAGCCATTTTATGTTTGAGTTTTAACTTACCGGGAACCTTTGTTATCAAATTAGTCCTAATAAAAAAATTTGATAAAATTTATATGCTTTTTTAATTTAATCAGGAGATATGTAAGCTCTGCATTCATTAGGATTCTGTGCAATATTGCATGAATTTCTTTACTGATATCAGGTTGTACAATCTACGGAAGGCTTCGATAAGCGATATCTTCAATGAAAATCATATAAAAATAACACTATCCAAATTAAATTAAGAAAATTTTATTCAAATACCATTTCAATTTAGATAGATATCATATTTTTTTGTCATTCATGTTTGGGCGATCTTTGCTGCTTATCCGATCCTTACACAATTTTGCAAACACAATGTAGGTCATGGGGCATCTTTCATTCTAACAGATGAGCATGCTACCAAAGGTACGTGAGAGATGTCGCAGGTGAAATCTAACTCAGTTGTAAAAGTAGTATTATTTTAAAGAAGGTTGCTTAACATTCCATTTATGACGTGTTCAAGTTATGACAGCAGAATATCTGCATCAAATTTATCTTTGAATTTATTGAATAAAACACGTTACTATGACATACTCGTATAAATTTATTGTAATATTTGGCGGCTGATTTTACATTTTGGTTGGAATTCCCCCGGAAACGTCGGTTCCCAGAATTGTAACCTGAAAGCTATAAATTCTGTGCTTTATTCGGCGTGTCAGGTTCGATGTAGAAGATTTATCAAGGATTACTCTGTTCTTTTTTCAAACATTTCCTTTGTGTAAAGATTTGTGTAAATGTATACATGTACTATCATTTTAAATTATTGGATATTTTATAAACTATTCAGTTTTTGCAAATTATTACCGAAATATTAATAGACAACACTAAATATTTATTGTATATATAGAAATTCACAATGATCGGTAGATCAATAGAGGCCGCGCGCGTTGTCGCAAGGAGTCGTGGGCCGTTTCTAGAACAAGCCTTCGCTGTGTCCTAACGAGCGATACAGGTCGGTCATAAAATTGTCATTCGGTTTTTCTACAAATTAAAACTGACTTCAAAAAAAGGAGGAGAAACCCTTAAAAATTGTTTGTATGTTTAGTACGAATCCTTAGGGTTCATGCACGGACTGGACGTAGTTATACAGGGTGTCCCAAAAGTCGACGATAAACCGGACGCACAAGTCAAAACAGCTATCAGATAATTAAAAAATAAATTCTTGACCCTGAGGTTATGAAACTGTAGGTATTTAGGAAAAAAAACAAAAAATCAACACCCTTTGATGATCATTTCAACCTTGTTGCTACAAATTGTAACTTTTGATTGGTTAGCTTTGGAATATATCCCTGAGCAATGCTTCTATTAATTGTTGCCTTAAAAAAATCATCTACCTTTGTTTAGAAGAAAAGTTTCGTTTCTCCCAACCAAAAATTTATAAAAATTTTTTTGCTTACCTTATTATTTTTAGTTTTTCTGATAGCTGTTATGACTTGTTGTATATTCTCCTTCCGGTTTATCATAAATTTTTGGGATACCCCGTATACGTGTCGCGAAATAAAACTGTCAAGAAACTTAGAAATTTTGAGAATTATATAAAAAAGTTTACGTACATTTTTAATGAACGTAAAAAATATATATATTTATGAGTAATATTTTCGCGCTATTTGCACTTTTGATGTTTCCAACGTTCGCGCCACGTGGCGGTTCACCACCTCGTTAGCGCGAGGGTGGCAGGTGTATTTGCGGAACGTTTCCTTCCCCCGAAACCGCTATTATAATAAGTGAAGTTAATTGTTTGATTCATACAAACGTGTATCTGCCTTTTCGCCGTTTTATTACGGTATTAAACAAATACTTTCTACTTGCTCGGCTACTTTATATTAGAAACATCTGTACAGATTGTCAACGCTTTATACGACTGTACACTTATTTGTATGTGTTGTGGAATGGACATACCAGTCAATCCGCCCAGGTATCATTCATCGTCAGTTGGTTTCTTAACCCCATATATGTTATTCATACGAGGTATAAAAAGATATAACGCTTAAAGTTAAAAGTCTCCATGAAAAAAATAAAGGAATAAATGTATAAAGCATTTATTTATAAAACACATTGCGCATTCTACTGCAGACTTCAGAATAGTCATTACATTCCATGCACGGGAATATCCAAAAATTCTATGTAACTCCGAATTTGAAAATTCCGATTTTTAAAATTCCGAATTTCACAATCCCGAAGAGTCTCCATTCCGATTATTCAAAAACACGATTCTTATTTTACCGAAATTCATAAATCCGAAATTTACCGACTTTGATTAGTACGAAGAATTAAAAACCCGCTGTCTTACTAGTCCGAAATATAGTGTTCCGAATTTTAATTTTCCGAAAATTCAATGCTAACATTCAGATTTTTTATCTAAGGGTGTTACGTCGACCCGTCGACGTCGATTGACGGACGATTGATTGTTGTGGTAAACCCTTGATAATCACTGGAGGGATATCAGCCTCTCCCAATTCGGGGGTGGTGTCAGACAATTGTACGCCATCACGCCTACTGCTGGTTGGCGGACTACACATACCTTTATATAAATGTATAGGTGCATGGGATTATTGTACTACTATTACCAACTCAGGGGTGGCGTCAGACAATTGTAGGCCATCACGACTACTGCAACGTCGACTGCTCTGTTCTGCCATCGATCGACGTCAACCGGTCGACGTCGATCGACGGTCAATCGATTGGTGTGGTGACACCCTAAAACGGGTATTTTTTAAATATTATAATCTAAATCTTCTGTCACACAAATTAAAATTAGTAAGGCACATTTTAAAATTATACAAATTAGACGCGACGACGAGCGAAGCGAGAGAGTCTGTATTTAGGGATTTCAGTACATAACCTATGTACTCAAGAAATAACTCGGTACAAAAACCTAAATAAACTTTCTCATTTCCAGCTGACTACTTGAATGCTCGAACGTATAAATTGATGTGCTCATGCAGTTTTACAAGGTGTTCGTTATTGCAACTAATATTATTCGTAATTTTGATATTTGGGATTCGTATTTATGATATTTCGGATTATTGTTAATTCCAATTTTTTATGGTTTGGTATTTTCAAATTCGGCATATTGATTTTCGTAATCATAAACGTTCGGAATTTTGAAGTTTCGAAGAAGACAAATTCGGAGTTTTCATTTTCTGAATTATGAACCGTTCGGTGTTATAAAATTCGGAATTTTGAAATTCGTGATAATGACTATCGGAATTAAGTTTTTTGGATTTATGTAGTGTACTCTCCATGCACATATAAAAATAAACACCAGAAAAGCAAAAATCTCTCGTTTCTGATCAAACAAATTATGAAGTTGATGAAAAAGAAAACTTTCACCAAGTGTAAAACTTGTGTTATATAGTCATAAAATATTTTGAATTATGGATTGAAATTTTGAAATTTTTGACTAAAATTTGTTACAAACAGTTTTAATATTTGCGTTATTTACCTTTGAGCGAGTGTGCGCAAAACCAAAGTTTAATCAAACTGTTTCTCACTGTTTAACCGTTCAAATGAAATTGTTTGATTCTTTAATGTTTCTACTGTAAAGGTGCAAGTTTTCCATCTGACCCTAAAAGTCGACGAAGATAGAGATTTAAAAAAAGCGAGTAAGAGAACATTACCTTTCTCGAGCCTATTGGCTTGCGTTCTTGTTTTTGTAACCCGCAACATACTATTATCATAGTATTTTCATTTCTTTGAATTATTTGTAAAAATCAATTATACTGTGCTTATATTAGTTTGCGTATATTTATATAACATGGATATTCTATTTATAAGAAAAATAAGTAGTTTAAATTTATATTTAATACAATATGTAAGTATATTAGCATTTGTTTATAGTATTTATCTAACGTATAATAATATATAATTTAGTACACACTAAATTTGCTATTATTCACAGTCTTAGGTCTGTTGGAAGAGATTTCTTTTAGAAATAAGTAGTACCTTTGTACATTATTTGGTAACTACTTTTTATACTGTAATTAAAACCTGTGTGTACATTAATTATTAAATAAATAAAATAAATACAACCTAAGCCTTCGGTCGTCAACGCATCATTAATCAATAAACAGATAACAGTAACGAATAATATCTACAATTAATAATGTCTGTGAGCACAGTCACCTATGTCAGCTTTGACAGGGTTAAAGAAAATTAAAGTTGCAACTAAACTCTTAGAATTCCTTTAAACAATAACTATCACAAAAATAAGTACCTATTCTTCCGTATTTCATTAATGAATTCTTATAAATTTGAATAAAAGCTGGCGAGGGAAGGCCCAGTTCAACTGAGGTCCCGTATTAATAAACAAAAATGAAATATAATGAAAAATAATGACCCTGAATTTAATGAATACATTTGGTTAAGTGGGTACCTCCGTTTTACGCGTTTGTTTATGAAGTTTAAACAGGCGTAATGGTTAAGCGAGTTATTTTATATACATTTAATATTTTATGAGTTTTATTTCATTTTAAATATTTTTTATATTGCAGAACTAAAATTATTATTTTTATTCGGTTAAATTAAACAACGTCATGTGTAATTTATGTATAATACAAAATTTGTGCTTGAAAAGACACGATTTATTTCTGAGTTTTACCATAACAATTTTGGTATATAAGAATTTTTATAAAATATTTGAAAATATACATATAGCCATAAGTTTAAAAAGTTTTTAATATTCGTATGAGGAGGAAAAAGAAGTAAGTAAGCATTTAATAAACAAATTGAAAAATACGTTGCACTGTAAAGCTTAAAAGTATAATTCGACGACCGAGTGGTGCAGTGGTAAGTAGCCTTGCCTCGTATGCCGGAGGTCCCAGGTTCGAGTCCTGGCCGGGGCATTCATTTGTGCGATGAACAAAGATGTTTTTCCTCGGGTCATGGTTGTTTGTATTTATATATGTATGTTTAGTCTGGGTTCCCCCCCAGTTTGCTATATGGTCATCCATAATACAAGGTCTGCTTACCTCGGGGCCAAAGAGTTGGTGTGTTTGTCTGGGGATTTATTTATTATAAAAAACGCGATAAAATTCGGTTCAAAAGGATTAATTTAATATAATTCAGGCACAGGATGAAATTTAGGAAGAAAATCAAACCAGTATTCCATAAGGATTTTCCAGCTTCAATATCTCCTTAAACGCATTTCCTCCCAATATTCCACACGAAACTAAAAGGGTCTGCATTTAGAGACGACTACCATATGAGCTGTAGCTTTTGATACCTAAAAATTTGCTCTTGATCATGAAGAATGAATAATTTGAACGCAAACAGCTGACATGAGGACTAAACATTTGGTGCTAACCAATGATACGCTCTGGTTGTAAACTGGATTTATAAAAACATTTTATCAAGCACATTTTAAAATGACCTCTTTGTTCGTATTCTTCCACAACAATAATAAACCATCATTAAATTTGCATGAAGAAAAATTAAACCATAAATAACTTTACAAGACCATAAACATTTTTACAACTTACGATAAAAAGAACGCATCTATAAAAACAACATTTAATTTTGAAAACGGAATATTCGATTGGAACGTCAGTCGCAGTCCTGCACTCGGGAGCCAAATGGTTTTCCGGATGTCCGGTTTTGTGGTGAAAAACATTGCGCCGCCTGTGTTTACGGCCAGTATTCGAATTAGTTTCCTTTAGTTTGTCGGCAAAAAGTCTGTCTTTTTAAATTTAAATAAGGCACAGACCCAAGAGAAATATGTTTGAAAATCAGTGTTTGAAGTTTTATGTTTTCTGTCATGCTTTACTTTTGAGGGGCTTGAAAGAGCAAGAGTATTTATGAATTAGTATGTTGTAGTGCAGTATGTTACTAGATAAAAAAATATTTTCCTAATTTAAAATCATTCGTTTTACTATTCAATAACCGTCTTCACTGCTAAGGCAATCAATAAGTCTCTAAACAATTACGGGTTCAGGCTATTTTTGTGTACTAAATCTGAACTGGCACGCAAGCCTCCGGTGGGTCGTGGGATTGTTGTCCATGACTGTAATATCAAGGTATGCTTGATTTTAATTTGTATTTTTTAAATTAGATTGTTTGTTATTACCGAATTTTACACATTCATATATGTGTAGTGTTAAGAGTTGGGGAAGTGAAACAAAGGGCTACGTATATACAATCATAATGTTTCTACCAGGTGTTGAAACTACATGTAGCATTTTTTATTATGTTTACCTATTTCCTAATATATTTGTGCTTTATAAATCGGTGTTTAATGTTCACACAGGGTGTGTGCTGCACAGAAAGCAGAACGCATCCTATGTGGCGAGTCTTTTGAGTAGTATCTATGAAAACCCTACCAAGAATTTCCTTACTACAAAAGTAATGTTACTCAAAACTAAACGTAGCCAAAATATATTATATGTATTGCCAAACTTAATAAAACTTCTTAAATAATGAATTATTCGTAGTCTATAGTAGAATTTCAATTATTTTCGAGGGAACAGTGTGGAAAGCAGTGATAGTGCCATTGTTTATTCATGAAGAAAGCTCGTTCCGACAAGCTTGCGACACTCGGCGAGGCCCTGTCCAGATTTTAAGTATTTATAAATCTTAAAAACGAAAAGGGATAAAGATAGTATTTCTAAAATAAAAGTTATTTTACTAATTGCGAGATGAGGCAAGAAATTTATATATTTTTTAAATTACCCTGGAGGCTTTCTATCATGCAAGGTATTAATATATTCAAATAACAGAATAATAATTAAATAATTCATTTTTTGCAAACAGAATTAAAAATTAACAAAGAAGATAAGATCATTGTGGAATAATTAAAAATAATTTTCTTGTACACGCTTAGAAACGAAAAATAATATTTACCGTTTATTTCAGAATAAATGATTGTGGAGCATAAGAAAAAGCAAGATGTGGTTTGATTTCACGACACCACCGATTTTAATTATGCCCATGCTAGCGTGCATATACTATGTAAAGTATTTAAAAGGTATTAGTGTTTCTAACGTTAAGATATTATCTGGGGCGGTACTATAGTCATTCTTTTTTTTTCGAAATGGCCAGTTTATTTATGGCCGTATGGGCCTTTTAAATTTCACCGGACTTTGTGGCTTAGATCTGACGGCGCTTACCGGATCCTACCTCAGTCATTCTTATTTTGTGCACTATTATAACCACGTTTACCCGGTTGCGTTCCGGTTAAAGGCCACTGAAATAATTGTACTTGGAAATAGTATAGCATTAGCTATGGCGTCATTTTAACCATTCACAAAATTGTGTAACTCATATTTGACTTAACCAGAGGTGTGACGACTTTGATATGGTTATTGTTAATTGTTGAAACCCACTCTCACTGATGGAAAACTGACGCCAATCTAATATTGGCGGCCGCGCAGCGTAGTGGTTAGTAGCCCTGCCTCATACCAGGTTCGAGTCCCGGCCGGGGCATTCATTTGTGTGATGAACACAGATGGTTGTTCCCGGGTCATGGTTGTACATTCTGGGTTCCCCCCCAGTTCGCTATATGGTCGTCCATAACACAAGCTCTGGTTACTTTGGGGCCGTACAGTTGGTGGGTTTGTCTGGGAATTATTATTAAAGCGCAGAGAAATATTATTTAAAATAGTCCTTAATAAGTAAGTTATGCAAGTGAAAAAAAGTAAAAATTCGTCCGCTAGTTCAGCGTCTAATATTTTTCCTCGCTCTCTTCGCTCGCTTTCCTCGACGAGGTTTTAAAAGGTATAATGTTTCACCTCTCATTTAGGTCGTAAGTTCATCTTTATGTATAAGTTAAACTGAACTAAAATTAAGACCTGTGGTATGCTAAATTATTCCCATTTTAATAACAAAATTTCGTAGTTCTGAAAAGAAACGTGAATTATTATTTGAATGTTAGTTATTGTGTATAAAGAAAGGTTAAACAATCTGCCGTACTTAATACTGCACGACATTTTTAAGTACCTAACTTAACTTCACCTAGCCTAACTTGATAAAAGAGTCTTTCAAGATTTTTTTTCTAAATGATTTTTTTCATATTCCTTTAGCTTATGGATATTGTGCTTATTTTTTTTTTTATTAATAATTAGCAGGCGTTTGTCTTCCATCTCACCTGATGGAAAGCGACGATGAAGACGAGGATCATACACGCCTGTCCAAGAGGTACCTATTTACTCTACACTTGAAAGCTCCAGGGTTATATTTGTCTAGAAAAACAGACGCAGGCAATTCGTTCCACTCTTTGGCAACACGAACCAAAAATAAGCTATCGAACCGTTTAGTTCGGCTCATCGGCACGCTAACCACAAACGGGTGAAACTTCTGTCTGCGTCTGGTTGACCGGTGGAGAAACGGGGAAGGTTCGATCAGCTGAAAAAGAGCATTCGCACACTCTCCAAAGTGCAATCTGTAAAAAACCGATAGACTAGCAACTTTTCGACGATGCTCGAGACTTTGCAGTCTCGAAGAAGTAAGTTTGTCGTCACTTATGACTCTACGGGCCCTTCGGTCGACAGAATCCAACGCTTCAAGATGGTATTTTGCGGAATCATGCCAAAGATGGCTGCAGTACTCCATACAAGATCAAACCTGGGCTGTGTACAGGTTGAGCAGCTGTTCGGAGTTGAAGTACCGCCGGACCTTTGCGATCTCCCAATTTTTTGGAAGCTGACTATGCCATGGTTTCAATCTGTTAACCGAAATTAAGTTTCGACGTGATGGTCATGCCTAGAAGCCCTAGTTGGCTTGTGATCGGTACAGATACACTTTGGAAAGTGGGCGTCAAGTTGAATGTGCTCTTTTTACCCGAGAAGAGACACGCCTGGGTTTTAGAAGGGTTGAACTTGACAAGGTTGGCTTCACCCCAATCGGAAACCCTACATAGTGTCAAATCAACCCGTTCGATCATCGAGTCTCTCTGAAATTGGATCTGGTTTGGACTCGCTCGCGCATTGGATACATATCTCTCTACAACAGTGGTGTCATCAGCGTAACCAATAATGCCTTCCGATAAAAGAAGGTCATTAATGTGCAGCAGGAATAATGTTGCAGAGAGAACAGATCCCTGAGGTACGCCGGTGTTGATCGCCATTAGGTCCGATTAGAAGCCATCGTCGACAACTCGAATTGACTGTTCCCTCAGGAAATCAGAAATCCAGTCGCAGAGTCCAGATGGTATGCCATACGCAGGAAGCTTGCTCAAAAGGGCTTCGCGCCATACCTGGTCAAAAGCCTTGGAGATATCCAAGGATACGGCTATTCCCTCTCCGTGCCCTTCCGAGGCCATGCTCCATAGATGCGTGACGTACACTAGAAGGTCTCCTGTTGAGCGTCCTCCGCGGAAACCATATTGGTTGACACTGAGGAGCTCATTGGTCTCTAGGTACGTCAGGAGACGATGGTTCAATACACGTTCCATAATTTTGCAAACTATGGAAGTGATTGCAATAGGTCTATAGTTGACTGGGTCGGCTCACGTCTAGATTTTGTAAGCATTTGAGTACCTGTTTCTGGTGAATTTGGACGGCTTCCCTCTTGGGACCGAATAGGGGTAACGTGAGTGGGCTTTTACCTTTGGAATCTAGACGTGAACATTCCGCGAAGAGATTTGCGAACAAGTCTGCCTTCTCTTTTGCGCTGTGGGCCAAAGACCCGTCAGGCCTTTGCAGTGGTGGCAGTGATGGGCGACAGAAGTTCATCTCAACCGACTTGGCAAGGGACCAGAAAGCTTTACTCCCCGTGGGATAGGGTGCTAACTTGTCCCCGATACGGCCAATGTGGTCGAAACGAGCGCTTCTGATCACCTTTTTGCAGGACTTTGCAGCAGCATTGTACGCCTGCTTCTTAGCTGGGAGATCCATAGCTTTGCTTCTGCGAGCGCTAGCCCAGGTTTAGTATGCTACATGCTTTCGCTTTTCAGCTAGGAGGCAATCAGCATTAAACCATGGGCGGGCTTTTGGCGACCGAGTGGTGTAGTGGTAAGTAGCCTTGCCTCATACGCCGAAGGTCCCAGGTTCGAGTCCCGGCCGGGGCATTCATTTGTGTGATGAACACAGATGTTTGTTCTCGGGTCATGGTTGTTTGTATTTATATATGTATGTTTATTCTGGGTTCCCCCCCCCCAGTTCGCTGTATGATCATCCATAACACAAGCTCTGCTTACTTTGGGGCCATACAGTTGGTGTGTTTGTCTGGGGATTTATTATTATTATCTGGATTGAGGACCAAACAGTTTTCAGCTGACCAAATTGAAACTTGATACAAGTCTCGGTTTATAATATTAATACCACTGGGAATGTCATGTGGTTTGGCAGAGATGTATATCTGCAAATCATCCGCATAGAGGTGAAATTTGCTATATTTAATAACATTTGGGAGGTCTGCAGTGTAAAGAATGAAAAGAAATGGAAAATAGAGCCCTGAGGAACACCTCTTGATACCATACTAGTAATATCATACCCGTCTTGATTTACTCGGCCGCCCAACAACACGTCCGAAATGACATATAGCTCGCTGACAGCTGTCAAAATTGGAACTTCCTACTGAAACTGTTTATTGTCATCTTCCTAGTTGCAGCTGCATAAAGTGAAAGATTGTGTCCAGCAATAATCAGGTGTAATGCAACGTACACAATTTAAATCTCAAGTGCTTTAATTTAATCACAATTCCGTAAATGACGTGTGGGTTAATGCGGCATACTTTTATCGTCAATTTTGTAATAAATCTACAGTCCGGCAGTTCTTACGTCACTGTTACAAAATACATTCATAATAAAGGCGTAGTACGTACTTTGATAAAAAAATATCTGCTTTTTTATTATTTACGTACAATCTATTATTCGCGTACAAAGAATGAGTGCATAAAAATACTATTTTACAATTCGTTTTTACCATTATAGAAACCCTAAAGAATTGAACGAAGTCTTTGAGAACAAATAATTTACATAATCTTTAGAAATACACAAAACAAACTCTCCGCTTTCGGTGTTACTAATCTGATCTTTAAAACTGCCAGCATTATAACCGGGGCGGGTTCTAATTACCAATCTCAGGGTGACCTAATTACCGGCGTATCGTTAAGCCTACCTATCGGGAACCTACGAAAAGGCTCTTTATCAGAAAATAAATCTGCGCCAATTTGGGGCCTGCTAAATGATTGCTTTTTTTCCAAAAGGAATACGTCTGAATTCAATTTTCCTGATTGAAATTTTGCGATGAACTTGTTGCGGAGTAAATGAGTTATAAATTTGTGAAATCATCAGCTCAGCTGTGGCTCAGTTAATTGTGTTATTTATTTTTATTATTTTTAAGACCTATTTACTGGCTGTGAATCGAAAAATGGGTTAAGTAGATTCAAATATCGGAATACATTAAGTTATTACCGAAGGTAAGATATTCTAAATTGTTAACTATACATTTTATTACTATTTGTACTATTGCAATACATGGCCTTTATATTAATGTTTATTAGTGTATCTATAATGCTTTAGTAATTTTTTTTACTGTACAATAAACAAGATTAAAATTATTCGCCAAATAATATAATTATGAGGTGTATTTTTGTATTTATTTTTCTGAAAAAATTTAATCCTTCAGGGTTTTTGTGCAGTAAACATATAGAAGTTCGTATCATGACTCCACTCAGTGGATAGCTAAGTTTATTTAAAATCCTGTAACGAATAGCTCTACGATTGTCTATGCATTCTTGATTACAGACATCCACCAGATAACTATTGCAAAATATTATCAACATGGCAGTTTTACCGAGGAGTAGTTAGGAAGTGAAAAGAGAAAGTTACAACTAAATGACGTTCTATTGAGTTCGAGTAAGAATCAAATCATTTTGCGCATTTTCAATAAAATAAGCTAGTCGCATTGTTCTGCGAGCTGTTGTTAATAAAAAATATTTAGAAAAAGTGTTTTCTTGTATAAAACATTCAACCGCTATTTGAAAAGTTGTTATGCAACATGGAGCCATCAATAATACGAGTACTTGAGTGTGCTATTTTAAGACACTCTGTGCATGTGCACGTCTGTGTGCTCAGTGCCTTGACTAGGCACTCAGGTTTTCAATTAAGAGAGTAATTAAATTTTTTGTTTTTAAATTTTAAAAGACTATATTTGCCTGCAAAGTTAATTGTGTGATGAACACAGATGTTTGTTCTCGGGTCATGGTTGTTGATATTTATATATGTATGTTTATTCTGGGTTCCCCCCCAGTTCGCTGTATGGTCATCCATAAAACGAGCTCTGCTTACTTTGGGGCCATACAGTTGGTGTGTTTGTCTGGGGATTATTATATTATTATTATTATATATAACCCAATCATAGAAGTAAAACAGCATTTTTTTAGAAACATATTCGTTTCATATTATGAATAATATTGGTTTCGGTACTCCCTGGACTGATGTTTGCTCAAAATGTCTTCAGTTGAATGAAAATATGAAAAAAGAGACCAATGCTGAAATAAAAAATAAATTAATAATTGAAAAAAGGGTTCATCGATTCAGGTATAAAGCCTTTTATGAGATTTTACAGGAGCAAAAGAGTGATCTTTTGACAATGTCTTTCGACTGTCAGAAAAATTTAGGGTTACTGAAAGTTCCAGACCAGTCTGCTTATTACAGACGGCAATATAATTTCTATCACCTACACTATCTTCACAAAATGACACAATGATCACAAAACGAACGAAAGACAATGTTTTTGCATATACATGTGATGAAACTACATATCATAAGGGAACTAATGAAATCATTTCGGCAGTTCATCATTTTCTCGTTCAAATCAAAACCGATGAGGGTATTGAGGTGTTAAGATTAGTAGCAGATGGCTGATCTAGTTTAAACAAAAATACCGGCTTGATGGCTATGCTGCCCCCAGACAGATAAAAAAAATAGATGTTATTTTCCCCGTCGTAGGACATTATTTTATCCCGCCCAGCCGTATATTTGCGCAAATAGAAAATGATTTTAAAAAACGTTTAGTGATTTCTTAGACTGAACAGTACCACGAGATTTTAAGTCATTATTGTACGATTGCTGATTTAGAGACAATTCCCGCATAAAATTGGAAATCAGCCTACGCTTCCATTATAAAACCAACAACTAGCTGGCACATACAATTTCAAAAGTGCAAAAGATTTTTCTTGACACGGTCCAAGAACATCACGGTGAAATGTCATATAAAAAAAAGTTAATGTCAAAAAGCTTATAACAAAGAAAAATAAAAGCATCACAATGTTGACTCGTCCCAGCAAACCGGATTATGCGCAAAAGAGCAAAAATTATGGATGTGGCAAATCTATTGAAAAACCATTATGGAGAGCAGTTGAGGACTTATTATTTTATAGAAAATTAGCATATTGAAGATCTGATGAACAAGAAGAGCTTAAGGAGGATTTGACAGAATTGCCAAACAATCTTTGTTAAGACGGCTTTGATTTCTTTTTTTTTTTCTTTTTACGTGCCTACAAGTTGAACTCTTTAGGAATTTTTCGCTACCGTTTTAAAACATTAGATTTAAAAAATATTTTTATAATCATATTTTCTACGCAATAAACATAAAGCTGATTTGATTATAATAAAAGTAGTAACAGTATCGCATAATACTGTCCATCTCTCCGAATGAGCTTAGTTTCAAATCCCGCTGTTTCATAACAGTTACTTGCAAAAGGCCCTATAATTGTGTAAGTTTCAAAATCCACCATAATGAGTATAAAAAGCGGTTTTTATCCAGATTTTTCTTAAGGTTGGTAGAATTTTTATTATTTTTTTATATTCATGCAGCTAGAAAGCATAGATAAACATCAAAATCGTATGTCAAAGTGGGGTCGTATCCGTTTCAAAATTTTTTTTTATGTCCTTAAAAATTACATCAAATTGTTTTAGCGCTATAACGCTTTTCCTTAAAATTTTAACGTATTACCGAATTAAAAAGTTCTATAAGCGTAGAACAGATTAGTAAATTTGAGTATATCAAACTCCGCTGTAAGCTTGTTAAAATTACGTTTAAAACACATTATTAGGTGCAAAGTTTGTGAGTTTCATATTCCTCTTTAAATAATTCGGCCAATAGCAGACCACCATTTGTGTCACGTGACATATAAATTAGTATGGAGGATTTTTGTAAATGTAAGTCAGTGAGCTGCGTTTATCTATTGTTTTTATGTGGATAAAATGGAACATTTACAACAATTTATCAAAAAATGCGAACCTGACAAAGCACGTAAGAGACTGGTCAATAGATCAAACTGGAAACGTGAAGTATTACGTGTAAAAAAGTATTTTCATTTGTGTTTGCTCAATAGGAGATATGGTGTAGGTACACATAGAGTTTATGCAAGTTGTTCATACGGATAGACGTGTTTGTGTCTGTGTAAACTGTAATTAAGTCTTATACATACGTCAAAATACGATTTAATAATTTTTAGATATCTATGACTTCGTGTGTTACTAAAACTTCAACAACAAAGATATTTAATTATGGTTAGTATTTAACTGACAAAAAATAAATTTGCGATATTTACATTTTAAAAATCCCTTTTTCAATCAAAAATACTGATTGTACATCATAATTGGCAGCTCAAACTAATGTGATTTGGGCAACAATTTAAGTACATGACGCAGCTCTATTCATTTAAATTTTAATCTTTTTTATTTTTGGCGCTTTGCCGGCCGCTGCCGCGGAACGCTCGCTTCGCTCGCTCGGCTCACGCTGCATAGCCTGCATAAAGACTAACCACTCCTCCTCGCTGCGCTCGTCATCACACAAAATAGTTGTTTTGTTACCATTGTTAGTATTCCGTTTGTACGGCCGGGTTAATTTGATGTACAATCAGTATTTTTGGTGTAAAAATAATATTTTTGTAAAACAAATAGCTTTTGGGTGCGCATAATTAGTTTATTTGCAGTACAATAATTTATTAGATGTAAAAAACACTTTAAAATAACCGTTTAATTATATCACTTCGTAAAAGTCAAATATCAAAACAATTGCCATGGCAACTCTACGTACGTCCCAATTCACGTTTTCAAAACCGCCCGATGAGACCTGGGTTCACGGGCCCGGACTTAGGAAACTACGTGTGAGAGCAAAAAGCTGCAAACGCCCGAAGCAAGCGAGGGACGTCTAAGTGACACCGTTTACTGCATGTAATATTCACGGCGCTTTCGACGTTGCACCTTGCTAGTTTTCCTTTAAATACGCCCCGGGCATACTGTGTGAGTATAAAGTTTGTCTCAGACTTCGTTTTAGACAACCTTATTTTGTAGGAGCTAAAATACTTTTTTGAGGTTGAGTAAAATAGGATAGTTAAGATGCCTTGTAATATGTGTAATTTGGATTCCGACCCTTCGGGATCATAATGTCAATCCCCAACCACATAAAGGACAGATGTTGGCTCTCGACCCTGGATGTTTTTTGTTATGGTTTATAACTGCATTTTTATCCAAGGTTAGGTAAGCTAGATTAGTATCCCAAGTAGTACATCAAACGTTCTTCGTTGTGAGTTCGTTGGACGTTTGTCTTCTATTTGACCTGAGGGAAAGTGACGAAGAAAACGAAGATGATACACGCCTATGCAAGAAGAAATATTAATTCTGGTACTGGATGGCGCTTACTTTGACAATACAATATTGACCCGTCTACATTGGCAAACGAGAACGCGGTTTGGCTGGTGGTAAGTGGAGTTTGAGGCTCATGGACACCGTTAATCGTAGTGATGCTGATTCGAGATGCGATGCTGACTTCCGTTGGAATTGCCTTTGATCCACTATCTTATTGAAATTAACTGTATTACCTCCCTTACACCAAAACACGATAATGTGAACGGGGTGCTAAGGCAGTTCATATACGAAAGACTGTACCTACCTACCGCCAAAAAGTAGATCCTGACAAAAAACTTTACACGACTGTTACAGTTTTGGCCATTGGTTTCTTCAACAGTCATAATACATTTTCTAACCGTCAATTAATAGCGTTCGTGACAAGCTTTGTATGTCAATAGCCAAGTTTTAATTTACATATAGATTACCGGTTCTAGTTAGGAATGACAATTCGTATAAATGCAAATACGAACAGAATCCTTACGTATAAATGATACTGTAGCGACGCGCTGCTCAGTCAACCAATGACAGCTCGGTTCCTACATCGCAATTTCAACAGCTTCAATAGTCATAGCTATATAATTATATGACAACGACCATCGTGCCGTGGACCGCCATCTGCTCACACATTTCCATCTTAAAGGAACATGGTATTACTTTCAATACCATCAGAAAAAATTAAATATTGCATTTAAATTCTATACATAATCTTCTTATTCGCTAAACCTATTTCGAAATTCAAATAAGAAAATCACCCTAACGGATCCCGCCAAAATATTATTTTCCTTTTAATTTGTCCCTCAATCCAAAACAAAATTCCTTTTTATATATCCGCTGTAAATTCCAAATCCGGTAGTATTACGATAATGAAAGTGTATTAAAACAGAAATTTGAGACAATGGGAGGACAAACACAGCTGGGTTACCGAGCGACGGGGGCTTATTGCGGGTGCTTGATAATTTGCAGTATTTATTACGAGTTGCCGTAATAAAGTATTGCTATAAAAACTTTAGGTTCATTAGCAAATAAATACGGATGCAATGTAAGTTTTAAATTGCTATGTATTTTAAGGTTGTGTTAAGTCACATCCTTTTCTTTAGATTTCTCTATAAAAATTTTCTCTCTTCTCTTTTAAAATCATAGCGCCATATTTAAAGAGTTTAATGTCTTTGTTGAAAATTGTCGAATTAAAGTTTAGGTTTTCAAACTATATATTTTAATTATTTATAATTACATTTAGTCATTAATGAAAATACCCCTTATAAAGACCTACACTTAGCAATTATATTAAAAAAAATAAAAACTTAGAAATAGCAGTTATTAAGATAAGATTACAAAAGAGATTCATTTAAAAGTGTGTTTTATTTGTGTATAACTTAGTAATCAATTTCATTTCATGTCGTTTATTTGTTAATAAAAGTAATTACATTCGTACTGCATATGTCGCATTATGATGCGTGTTATTACAAACTCACTGGAATCATTGCAAACAGTCCAATAATTGCAAAATACAGTCCACATACAAAGAAGTTTTTGCAATAATTCTAAAGCAATTTTTGGTAGTTTTGCGAAAAAACCGATATCGATTTAGCTGGATAAGAGATATGCAAGCTGACTGTTTTTTTTTAAACAAAAATCTACTATGTTGTAATTGGTCGGCGTTAGAACATCAAGTACGTATTTAATTTGTCGAGTTAAAAATGAAACAAGGACTCTGTAATAATATTTACTGAAAATTCGAATTGAGAAAATTATTCATCTAATTTGTTGATATTACTCTAGTAATATCAACAAATTTCGCTATTTTTGCTCATGACATATGTCAAGTAAGAAAGGTTTGATTAATACAGAATATGTAAATGCACTATTTTAGTATTGATCGGTCGTCTATTTTGTCTCATAACATTATTCTTTATAATTGAGTTTGTCATAAAATTGTACGTCACAGGGAAGCAAGTTTTCAGAACGTGCTCAACCAGAAGATTCGCAAAGTCAGCCCTTCGCTTTACTCGACGCACGCTCCGCTCGGACAGTGAGCGGCTCGCTTCGCCCGCCATACTCGCTGTGCGTCGGTCTCACGTGCTTGTACCTCTCCGGACTTCCTTCGCGAGCATCTGGCTGCGCGCTCATGGATTGCAATTTAGGGGCGAACATATTCGGACCACGAAAATGTCGGGCAGTCCAATTCGGATCGCAGCAACAGCCTTTTGAAATAGAAACTAAATATTTTAAAAGAGGAACTTAAAATACTCAATCCTACAAATCGCAACAAATAAATACATTTTGATGTTTTAAATAAACCAATCATCCTGTGTGTTTCTTATCAGTCGGTATTGTCGAAAAATACCGAAATAAATAAATAAAAACGTTTTAGGATGATTGCAAAATTGTCTTTGTTAGTGCTGTATTTTACTCATTGGACTGTTCGCAATGACTCCAGAAAGTTTACAATGACACGCAATTTCCGATATTACGACATACAACGTATTCACGTAGGTAATAAAAATAATAATATGTAAAATCATAGCAGTAAAACCCCAGGCGCTCTTCTATACATACAGTTAATGCTCACTCAATAAAGTTGCAAACGTCTGTTCTTAGTTTCTTATATAGTTTTTAAACTTACTTGCATAGCATGAACATATTAGGCGCATACATACAGGCACGTAAAATATTTTTAAGAATTAATGTGACAAGGGTATTTTTTTGTATTATTAAAGATAAAATATATCGAAACCTTAAGAATATAACCCAAACCTTGTGCGTCGCGGGAGTCACGATTTAAACGCACTCTCCAGAGATTGCTTTTTGAAGCTAAAATAAATTGAACAATACAATCTGCTTGTTGCTACTGTTAAGTATTTCGTAAATAAGAAACTGTAAAAATGTTTGCAGACTTTGATAAAAATCTAACACATTTCGGTATAAAATTAATCTTTAAAGCAAACAAGAAAAATACACGGATTAGTCACGCAGATAAATTGAAATGATCCGCGTAAAAATGCCAGTGGTTTAGGTGTAATGTCAGAAAAAAAAGTTACCTACGCTATTTTTATAAGTTATGCTACTTATTCCGGAGTTTCCAAGCACGCAGAAGTTAAATTAAATGCATGTTAGTATGACAACTAAACATTACAGGATCAGCCTTCCCATTGGTTAAGCATGAACTTTCAACTATCAAAAAAAAAAATTTACTGCTTACTTATTTGCAACAGATTTTGCCAATTAAGTCAGGTTTCTGACATAAGCTTTAATGTCAAAAATTGCGTTTATTTTTAAATTAGCAACATACAAAATATTTGAGCACTTCATTACTGGCTAGGTTAGGTTAGGTGTTACATGATAAAAATGTATCCCAAATAACTTCTACTTTGTTCAACCCAAAGGAGTACCGTTACCGGTAACCCTGTACACATTTATGCACGTTTTTGTACAGAACAAGTGAATGACATTTTGAAATAGGTCATACTTACTTAAGTCTAACTTTACCCGAGTAAGTATGACCCATTTCTAAAGCATAAGTTTATCATACATTTCAATACGTTATTCACTTGTTTTGGTATTCGCTTATTAAATCCCTTGCTCAAAGAAGAATAAAAAAGAGATAATATTTGTATAAATGTAATGTAATATAAATACCTATAATATTAATAAATATAATATTTATAATTAAAAAATAAATTAATAATATTGGTGAAAGATACCTTGAAAGAAAAACAACAAACTGTATACTGACTATTACGTCGCGTAATAAAACATTTTACACAAAAGAGTGCTGAGAGGACTTTGTTTCCTCCTTTAAGACCTTCTCCTCCACCAAAAGACCTTTTAATAACCGAAGTTTTAGGCCCTCTTGCGCAGCTCTGATTGCTAGCACAGGCTTAATATTGTTTTATGTCTCTGTCACCTAAATAGAAATAGAAAGTGACGGAATGACTTTTCAACTAATTAGACGGCTAGCCTGGGAATACGTGGAGCTGCGCAAGTGACCTCGTAACGTACCGCCTTTCCTGGTTTATGTGTTCATATTTATTAAACAGTGACCACAACATTACAAGCATTCCTATTATAAATAATTCTTATTTACTTTTAGCGTATCTACACTTAATATGAGTATGAGAAAACATTTGGCACTGACTTTGGGCTACAGAAGTGACTTGACGTTATCTCTACTGCGCATGACTGTATGAGTCACTTATTAGATTGCCTTGCTGCTCGACATGAGCAAAGCATTCGACTTTGTTGATCATAAAATTTTACTAGACAAATTAAATAAAAATGGTATTAGAGGTAAAGTGAATGAACTGATTCAAAGTTATCTGGATAATCGAAAACAATGTGTAGAGATAAGCTATTTCAAAGGTACAAACAGAGAATCAAGGCGTTCAACATATCAAAATAATAAGTACGGAGTTCCCCAGGGTAGCATAATAGGACCTCTCTTATTTTTGTTCTACATAAATGATTTGCCAAAAGTCATGGGAAATTAAAAATGTATAAACTTTGCAGATGACTCAACGCTCTTGATAAATACAAGCAATAAAAAAGAGCTAAAAGATGAAATTCAACATACATTGACTAACGTTTTGACATTTTTAAATAACATAAATCTTAAAATTAATTTTAATAAAACCAATTTAATTCATTTCCAAACATCTAATATACATAATAATAAAATCGACATAAATTTTGACAACAAGAAAATAAATAACGTTGAAACGGCAACATTTTTAGGGATTCAAATCGACAAATATTTAAATTGGAAGGCACATATAGAAAGCCTTTGTCATAAGCTAGACCGATTTATTTACGCGTTGAGAAGAGTGAAAGAAGTAACGGGAAGGAAAGCTGCTCTACTATCGTATCACGGCTACGTAGCCTCCCTCTTGCGCTACGGAATAATCTTATGGGGCAACTCTGTTGACATAGATTTTATATTTAAAGTGCAAAAAAAATGCGTTAGAGCTTTATCCGGCGCAGGGTTTATAGATAGTTGCAAACCAATATTCATAAGCTTGAGAATTCTACCGTTGCCTTGTTTATATATCTATTCAACAGACAAAAGATTATAATTTACGTTAATTACGAATCAAATTAATCTACAGCAAAATGAATCCTTTAGGACGAATAATATACCAATTGAAGTGGCCCATTGATTGAAAAATAACAACCTTTCTTAATTAACCGTTTTTCGTTTCGCTGGATTTAAAAAAGGAACATTCGTGTTTTTATTAGGTCTTTACCTATGAAATTGCCGTTTTTCACGACATAAATGAAGCGTAATTTTTTTATATATTTTTTATTTCTATTAATCAAAATAATCACCCATGCAATCAATGCATCTTTGCCAACGCATTGGTAGCTTATTGATGCCTTTCTTGAAGAAATCAGCTGGACGGGAGGCAACAAATTCTTCAAAGGCATTTTGTACTGCCTCTCGGGTATTGAATTTTTTTCCCGCCAAGAAGTTATCCAAATTCTAGAAAAAGTAGAAGTCTGTAGGCGCAAGGTCTGGTGAGTACGGCGGATGACGGAGAACTTCCAACCCCAACTCTTGTAGCTTGGAGACCGTCTGCTGTGCAGTATGAGGTCGCGCGTTGTCGTGCAGGAGCAGTGGAGCCGAACGATTGACCAAAGCTGGTTGGAGACGTGCGAGCTTCTCCATCATTGTGTTTAGTTCTTCACAGTACACATCTGCAGTAATGCTTGTCCCGTTGGCAAGAAGCTGTGATGAATTACACCCGCGTTAGACCACCAATCAGTGACCATCACTTTTCTAGGGGTAACTTTTCGTTTAGGGCATTGTTTGGGTGCTGAACCAGGGTCCAACCAACTTGCTGAGCGCTTACGATTGTCAAACAGGATCCATTTCTCGTCACAAGTAACAATGCGGTTCAGAATCCCTTCATTTGTATGCCTGCTGAGCAGTGCAAGGCACGTCTCCACGCGTACTTCGCGCTGGCGGTCATTGAGTTCGTGGGGTACCCATTTGTCAAGCTTTTTTACCTTGCCAATTTGACGCAAATGGACCAATATTGTTTTGATGCTAACGTCGAAAGCTGCTGCTAATTCAGCCGTGGATTGAGTTTCATCAGCTTCCACAATTGCCTTTAATTCGTCATTGTCGACCAAAGTTTTCGGACGACCACGGGGTTCATTTTTCAGGTCAAAATTTCCAGAACGGAGGCGGGTAAACCAATAACGGGTGGTGCGTTCGTTTGTAGTGTTCGCTCCGTAAACGTCGTTGATGTTGCGTGCCGCTTGTGCCGCTTTGCTGCCACGACGGTATTCATACTCCATAATTATTCGAATTTTTAACTTATCCATGATGACGAAAAATGTTCGAATGCGTTGAAAACATAACACTAACTATTAAACAAATGACGATTTTAGAAAAAGAATTCCATGTTTGTCAAATAAAATTAATTTGAAATTAGAATTATCAGTCAAAAAAAAAATATTTTCATTTGAAATGGCCAGTACGGCAAAACGGCAGTTTCATAGATAAATACCTATTATTTGGATATGCTTCATCACGCTTCACATACGTCGATTATTAATTCTATCGGGACCCATGATTAATTCCACTTTATGAATAATAAACTAGTTAAATGACAATAAACCCTGTGTTTTGTGAGTGATCAATCGGATTCGTATAATGTGGTTGATTGGAAAAATGTCTGCCTTCGTTGTGTTAGTGGTTAGTTATAATAATTGAAAGTATAAAAAATATTTTGGAATAACATATTTAATTTAATCAAAAATCGTATTTTTTTAATTTTGTATTGGCTTGTCATTTGACTCGGAACATTACGATGATGTAACTAAGCAATGTAGCAGAATTAATGGAATAAAGAAATGGCCCCAATTATCATTGCTCAAAAGGATTACACTTATTTTTCAGAAACGTGCATATGCTACGTGAAGCTTAAGTAGGAGAACACAGAAACGCAGGCACTTGGATGACCGTTTATCTCCGACAGTTAGCTCAAGCCAATTTTGTACATAAGCCAATAATAAAATTAATTGTTCGATCTGTAACTATCCCCTTAACTCATATATTACACCTCCCCACTTAATTATATTAGTAACCCTTCAATTCAATAGGTTACACTATGTTAGGATTAATAAAATCAACACCATTGCGACTACAAAACAATACACACAGCATACAGTTGTTAAAGCGACAACAAGTAGGTATAAAAAATTTTGCTTACAACAATGCCAATAATAGTTTACATATTTATACCGTATTTTCGTACAGGCTTGTTGAACCGATTGCGACGGCCCAGCGGCGGCTGCGGCGAACAATCTGTTGAGGAGCTCGGTTCAATGAGCGGGCTCCTTGTAGTTTGTAGCGGCGCTTCTACATCCACGGAGTCCTAGCTCGCTTGCACAACTTTACCGTGTTTTCCACCTGCTGTCACCACCTGACACGCCACCCTCACCGCCACACCTCCACTTCTGACCTACACGTAACTTTCGATTGCCGCCGCTTCCTTTTCAGCCACCTCCATGCTGACAGCCAACCGGTCTCTCTCATCCCTTCCCATCCAAGATCCTTGAGACTTTCTTCGAACCAAGTCCCAAACTCGCAACTTTTGACAGTTTTTTTAACACCGCGATCATAATTTCTATATTGAATCCAAAGTAAAAACGAAATGTATAAAACAAGTAAATCACAAAAAACTAAAAAATGAAAAACTAAACACACCCAAAACATTAAAAATTCATTATATAACTGCAAAGAAATTAAAATTAAACAAATACGAATAATACATACAATATTAAAAGAAAAAAAGGTAATGCGCAAAATTGTTATTATTTAAAGTAGAGTTTGAGTTGCAGTATGAAGAGGATGCAAAAAGGCTGAACTTGTTCACAGACTTTGCAAACCACTGGTTTTCAATTACCACCCAGGAGGAGTTGAGTAACAAGTGATTAAACTTGTTAAAATATGCTTAAACAAATATACAACTAAATATACTATAAAACAATGATAAATTGCATTTATTTATATTGCAAAGAAATAAGGTCGAGAATTATATATTCAACCAGTGTTTCGCGCTTCACTTGCTTTCTGTGCCGAAATTTATACCGTTCCGCTAAAATACTCGGCTTCGGTTGTAAGTGTTTTGTTAGATGTTCGTTAACTGTTCAAATGTTTTCGATGGTGGTCGACCTAGCGTACCCAAGTCCACTTATAATCGGTAACACTCTAAACCAGCCACGGTGACTAACGTCGGCACTCTTAGTTCGTAACTTATTTTATTCACAATAAGAGACAGTTCCAGCCGGTCCACGTATAGCCGCCAATTGTGCGACCGAACGCTAAATTTCCGATTGACATTTTTTCGTCTTCTCTGTTATTAGCGTTAAATATTTAAAAACACGCAAGTTTTACCGTCTTAACTGAAGTATACAAGCTTAAGCAGGAGAATGAAGAAACGCAAGCACTTGGTTGCCCGTTTATTTCCGACATTAAGCGCACACCAATTTGTTACATACTCCAACACTAGAAAGAATTGTTCGATGTGTAACAACCTAATTAAACGAAATACCTAAACGAAATTCAGATTTTTTTCTTCAGAAATATGCAAAGTTTTGATATTGCTTTTAGGAGCAGGAATGATACTCTTGAAGAAGGCTTTAAAGCGAATCAAGTGTCCTCCTAACGTCCCTCCTTGCAATAACCGCTGCACCAGCAACAACATTACAAAACGATTCAACACATTTTGCTCCCGAACAAATATATATAAATACATATTTATAATAATGTTTCAAAAGATGAAATTCGACACGTAATCAGAACAATTTAAGTAAACAGATCTTTTCACGATCTTTCTGTAGTTTTCGTCAACCCATTTACTTTTATCTCAGCGTGGAACAGGCAAGGCGTGAAATAAGCTTGGCAGGGACGATTGCCGTCTTCACTGGCGGCAATATCGGAGAATTCATTCAATCAACATTTCAAAAAGATCATATTTTTTCTCCTTTTCTTTTTAGGGTAAAAGTTTACTCTTTTTATTATTGCGGGAGATTGGTATCGCAATGAAAAGTTTTATTTGTCTTGTTTTATAGCGCATTGAAGGAGGAATCCAAGTTTAACATTTATTAGGGGTTTACATTGGCTTTTAAACATCGAACAGCCTTACAAATTTATTTTATTTAAAAACAAAGTAAGATTTATAGAACTAAGTTTTTATGGTTACTTGAAATGCTTCTTTGAGAAACTGCGCCTATTATTGTTTCAACCGAATGAAAATGTCATAGTGATGGGGTGTTATCAGGCAGGCGGGCGTTCTGCAACTGTTTAACCAAACATCCTGACAAATTCAAATACACTTAAGTCGGTTTGATAATGTGTAACCAGGATATCAGTTTGCTTAACATATATTGTAAAGGTATTTAATAACGCGGCTTACTCACGGTACACGGTCGGATAGGTCCGACTAGTTTCGGACTCGTCTGGAGTCCATCTTACCTACCATCTTACCTAATTTAAAATGTCTCTCGTAAGTTTTATAAAATTTATATATTGTAAAGGTTGGTATTTGAAGCGTTAAGTGAAACAAACGAATGCTGAATAAAGACTGTCTATTTTATCTAATTTATCAAGATTTTAAGTATCAATATATCTCATCACCCACCTATATTAAAAAACTTTACCAAATACTTTACGTTGAGTACACGTATAACATACCCAAATCTAATGCTCGCATTCGGTAAGCAAATCTTATTTAAGCCCATAATATGCAAATTCAAGTTATTGGCTATTCCATAGTAATGATTGAAATTGGCTCAAACAATTGCTTCCAAATGGGTGAAACTAGTTTGCGGTAGAACAAAGCCTTACTTTGCATTAAGTAGCGGTAGTGTATTGAAAGCACGGCACTTTAGGTTGAGTTTGGCTTGCACTTAGTTTCTAGATTTGTATGAACTGTTTCAATACTATTCTTGACAATATAAGGAACTTTGTGCGACGGCATATAATTTTGGTTAAAATGTTTATTTGAATTCATGTAAAAGCTCGCTGATATAGAATGATCTTATTTACATATTCTGTATTTCATGCTAAATGCTTTTCTTTCTTCGTGGCCTGTTCTAACACAATTTAAAAATGTCAAGACGAAAGGGGTTTGAAGATTTTGGCATCATTTTCGATCGTCATTTGGTTTCTTTTCAACATCGCGACGCACGGTTGTCCTTTATTTATCGAAAGGGAGCACTCTTAGGAATAAGAGAAAAACAGCCAATATGCTCTAAAGAGTCACATTTCAAAGTTTTATCGCAGAAAAAGGTTGTAACAGAAAACCAATTATATAAGTCTCCGTGGCAAAAGTAACATGAAGTCAGTACGTTTTACAAAATGACCAAGAATCAAAATCGTGGTGAACGATAAAACTTATGTACGAGTATATTCATAGAGGATACTCTAACGTACAAAAAAAATTGGCCTCTATGCTCTGCAATGTCCTTATTTTGAAATGGAATGAACAAATATTAATAATCTAAATGAACTACAATTTGGGATTGACGTCAACGCTGCATCCGCACTTTCGAAGAAGGGTGCTTGTTAGATCTCGCGATCCTCCTACTGTAAGTGTACGTAGGTAGTTCGTTGTATACAAAATGTTATCCAATTTGCAGTGTCATTGCAAATCTCTAGTTAATTGAAAGTTCTAACTTATATTTGAATTGACTGTCTGCAAAATACATCCGCTTTTCGGCAAAGATGTAGCGGTGATACATAAAATAGAAACATTAGACGATCTCCGCGCACTGCTGACTCTACGGACACTATAGATAATGTTTTGAGCTTTTGAAATAAACATGTTTTTTTTATCATGTTTATATTTCTGTAGCTTTTTAGAGTGTAGAGACTAATTACCTACTGGCAAGGCGTATGACACCGTCCCTTCCCGTCAGCTTATATGGAAGAGACTTTAACCATATTAATCTCTGATACGATTTTCATGTTTGCTTAGTTTCTTTTGACTCAAGTTAAATAACGCTAGTTTTATGACAAGTTCCTGACGCACGGACCTCCTATATCTTGTCGCCGTCGCCTGACTTAACTTGACACTGCGCGAAAATACCCGAGGCCATACGACAGGATATCCGTCCTGCTCACGTGCCACGTCACGGCATCGTTCCGTAGCTGTCTCAGTTTCATCAACGTAGAGTTTCATAAGTGTGATATACTTGAGCTTGTGTGAGGACCAGATCCAATACGGAAATACTTCGCCTATTTTCCGCTACTTTATTTGAATCAAAGCTAGATTCTAATCTTCTCACATGCGAGTGTCTGTACAGTTATGATACATTCTTATCTTAATACTTAATACGATTGTTCCTTAGTTCTTAAATGAAAAGGCACTCTAAGCCCACACGTAATCCTGTCTTTTTCAGTCTCTTTCCATTAGAAAACAACGATTTAAATTGACAATTTTATCAAAGATGTATTTTTTTACAATTATTTAAGACGCGTTTTTGACAAAGTGTGGAATGAGTTTCCTATAATAATATTACTTCTAATAATAAACATTTTCAAGTCAGGTAATAATTAACTTTGTGTTAATTATTGCAAATCAACTTCATCTTCATCCTCATAGCATAAAAACAACTTAACTTCGGCTTATAAAAGGCGCCTATAGTACCTAAGGTAGACCGTAAGGTAGGGTAGCCGACGAAAACCTTATTGCCATAATTGTAATATACATGAAACAGTATAGGTATATATAGAATATTTTATACCTAATGCAGTTTGAATATGATTTGTGCGTTTCATTCATTCATTCGTTCAATTCATCTTGCTCAGAGCTATCCATGAGCTCGGGTTGCTCATCAGTGGCAGGGTATAGTATTAGTTTGCCGGCCATAGTTGATTAAAAAACCCGCAGAGTCAAAAATAACAACTGTGGTGGCGCCTCACTGTTGATATACTCGTCACTCAATTTGCCCATTCATCTGATTAAATAAATTAAATGTAGTTTTGTCATTTCAGAAACAAAATGGCACTTGCGGAAAAAAGTTTGATCAAAATCCAACACCCCTTGCTAGTTAAATAAAAGTTATACCCGATCCCAAAAGGTCACTGAAAAGCCTAACTAAGCATAGGCAGTTACTGATTAAAGCAAATAACTCAGTAACCGACATAATATACGGGTACTTAGCTATAATTTATTACAACGCTTAAAATTCCCCGATTTTTTAGCACCTCAAAAGTCCTACACATTCAGCACTTAACTTACTGGAAATAATGTCCTCATACTCTAATATGAACTCCATCTTTGCTACTGAATATAAACGCCTAAATGTTGCGTGTCTCGAATTAGCCGGTAAATTACCTGGCATGGTCACGACACTTTTTAGGGATCCTTGCCAGAAGGGATAAACATGAAACCACGCGTGCCACCTTTTCCCTTTACTCTGTCTTATTAACTGCATGACGTCTTTACTAATATATTTATAGAGTAAAGGTTTGCTGGATTATTGGTGATCTATAAACACTTGTACGATATTAATAATTCTTTCAATATTAGAAATCTGTATGTAGCTTCACCTGAATTTACGCGGGCTTTGAAGATATATTGAAGATATGACGCAACGTGGAGCAAGGCGAGTGCTATATAGTTTATCTAAATCTAACGCAGCGTCTACATGTGTGCCTTGAACTTTTAGTAAGCTGGAAGTAAAAAAGTAAAGCTCAGCAATTATGCTTCAGTGTTCTTAAGAGATCAGCCGTAAAACGCAAACAATATATAACGGTATTGTGCAAAACATACGGAACCCGTTCTAATGCGTCAAACAGACTTACCCAATTTTATTAAATATGGACGTTAACGAGAGCTTACGAAGTATTTATAGTCACATAATTGGCGCGAAAATGTAACGGGCCGTGGGTTTTGTGGTAAAGGATGACATTCTTTTAAAACAGGTAAAATCAATACATTAGATACTTACACGGCGCCATTCGTGAAATCGTGAAAGAACTTTACTAAACGAGTCTAATAATTATTAAGGTAGTGACCTATACTTAGCAATAAATATAATATAAATATAAATATAATAATAAATTTATGTCGCACTTTGAACATCAACATATTAATTTACTTTCGTATCACAATAGTACCAAATCAAATAAGAGAAGTATAATAATTTAAAACGGTAAAACTCTTTAATAGAATAAGAACCTTCACCAAGCTTCAAGTGATAAGTTATTTGCAAAAAAAAAAACCCGACTGTCGGCAAAAACCTCATTTAACTTTAGAACTGCTTCACATTTTCATCAAATACCCTTGATTCATTCTGCATTTTAAGAAAAATAAATCCGCACCAAATTAGGTCCATTATTGTGGCAGATACAATCAGACACTCAAATACACAGTTATACACGTTAAACTTATAACACCCCTTTTTTACGTTGAAGGTTAAAAACATATTAATAAGTAAAAAAGTTATCACTTAATATAATTTTCTTGATTAATGCAAAAACTTAGGAACACATCAACTCTCGGTAAACTTCACACTGTCGTAGTTTGCTGGCTAGGTCGCCGCTTCAACGAAATATTTTCGAATACACGAGGCACGCGGATCCCAGATTTAAGATATTTTAACAAATTTATACATGAATGAATTGATTAAATAAACAATATTTATGAAAATTAAATAAATATAAATTAAACACACTATCCAAATTATAGGATAGCAATTCACATTTTCCGAGATAACGTCACAGTTCGAAGTTTTCGATCGAGATTTAAAATTTGATATACTGGGGAATATCAGACTGACATGCTTCGAGAGCTTATAGAGCGAGCGGTAGAGATGGAAACGTCTTTAGACTTGTATCTCGAGTTCAAGTTATTGTATAATAACACTGAGTGAGAACTGCGCCACTGTTCTTGACCTTTTTGTATAAATTCCATATTTTTCATTTTCGTTTCAATGCAAACAATTAATAATAAAAATTTATTAAAATATTGAATTAATTACTTACTAATCTCATTAATCGTAATTGATCTTTTGTTTAATAATTTTAAATTAAATTATTTTATAATTAAATAATTTAAAAAAATTTTAATTAAGAAACAACAACACCTGGTGGGGATTATTACTTATTTTTCAAAATATAGCTGAGTTTATTTAACTAGTGGGGATTTCTGGACAAAAATAACAACAATCCCCACCGGTGGGGGATTAATGGAATAATTTGTTCTTTTAAAGGCGACAAAATCTGGCGGATTTTCCTCGCTGCATCGCATTCAACAAACATTGAAAAATTACGTTTCATATTATGTTAAAAAAACTTCCTTATTTTGTTTAGAAAATATTTATCATACGTTTAATATGAGCATGTAAACTTGAAAATTGAAAAAAAGATCTTATTTCTCAGCATACAAAAGACACGGTTGGCTAACCTTGCCAACGCCAAAGTTTGAAATTCGGCCATAGAAATCTGTGAATTGACAGATGGAATGTTCAGTTTGTGTATCCTAACGAATGCTATATGAATTAAATATATTTTACAGAAGCGTCCGCATACTCCTAAGGAAAAAAGATTTGAGGCTTTCTAAATATTTGCATTTTTTGTGTGAGAGGATTCGTGAGTTTGTCTTTGATTATAAGTCTACAAGCTCTTCGATCTAGTTGTTAAATTCATTAATTCAATATTCAACAAGATTTTATTCACATGCGCAGGTTCCCTTCCGTAACTCACTCCATCGCTTTACTGCTTAAAACTGAAACTAGATTAAAGATTGATTTAGGAATGCTACAGTCCATCTGAAAGTCAAACTATAAACAAGGAATATTTACCGAAACTGTATGTAGTATAACCGCTATACCTTCATAAGCTCCCGGTAAATATGACAGCAACGCTTACTAAGTAGGTCATCGCTTAAACAAAAATATTCACCGACGTGTGGCGCGAAGCCGCAGCCATTCAGGCCGGATGGCTGCGGAATTCGGAGGTGTTAAAATGATGGCATTATTATGAAAATATACGAAGATTTTTTTTATAAAATATGGTTGATACTTTACTTTATTTAGAAACAGGTATAGACAAAGGCTTATTAGAAATTTTTAGGTATAAGGTTTATTAAGGAATTTTATTTCAATAATTTAACTATTTATACCTTATGTAACACGAAGGTAAGATATTTACTAAAAGCTTAGATTAGTATATAAGCTATTTGTACTCTGCAAAATTATTGTGCATTGCATAATTGGATTTGTTAATAAACAAAAGAAGGCGCTGATTTGTTATTTGTTTAAAATATAACGAATCGATACAAAACTTGTTCAATTAAAAACATATACAACTCCGGCAATACGCTCGCAGCTGCTTCCTTTCCAAACTTAGTATTTTCGCGATATCTAATAATTGTGTTGCTGAGATTGCATTTTATTATGAATCGTGTCTGTTTTTGTCTTTATTTGTCTTCCGTGGGTTACGACTGCTTCTTTAAGACGCCTTGCTCTTAGCGTTTACCTTCTTGACATCACACAGTCGAGACGCTCTCTGTGATCATTATTTATTTATTTACTTATTGCCTATTTAAACATGCTGTAAGAAAAACCATAAAAAGTTAAACCCTCAAGAATGTTTTTCACGTTTTTGCTATTCAACCGTTCTCGATGAAAACTTGCGACTTACAACAACATTAACGCTTGATCGGCCGAGTGGCGTAGTGGCCCTGCCTGGTGCACCGGTGGCCCCAGGTTCGAGTTCTGGTCGGGGATTTATTTGTGTGATTAATACACATGTATGTTCATGAATGTATTCTCATATATATATGCGCACGTATATCCATAACACAAGCTCTGCTTACTTTGGGGCCATTCAGTTGGTGTGTTTGTTTGGGGATTTATAATTATTACTAACCAACTAATGTATAAGAATAAGCCTGATTATTTTAATCCCTCTGATCCCCTTACCGTACAACAGTAAGGCACATCCCTACTCGCACGACACTTCTTAACATTAGGGTCAGTACGAAGTGAGTCAATGGGCAACCCAATTCCCTTCAAGGAAATACGGCAGACTGTGACAAATTGTTTCCTGGTTTACAATTAATGAAGATCACGTGGGGCTTGATGATATGGACATCTAAGTCAGTCACGAAAATTTAAAAGTTCTATGTAAACAAAAAAATTAAAAAAAACTAGGTCACAAGAAAAGTCATACCTATCTTTTAAATGGTAATTGATGTTCACCTGACAGAATTCAGGTTTCGCACAAGTTCTAATTTTAAAATTCAAATTAAATGTTTATTTTCCATTGACAATTTTTCGTACATATTAACGTTAATCACCAGTTTAGAAAGAACGTCGTGAAGAAGAACTAGCCGGAACCTTCACGCGACAAATTTTTTCAAAATAATTTTACAATGGCGCTTCCAACTATATAAAATAAACCAATCCTACATCTGTTGGCTCGGCAAGACTCCTCATCAAAATCAATCATTTGTTTGGGTGACACGATACCACAGACAAAATATATACCTATACGTTATAGTTATAAAAGCCCCCTTTTTGTCGGGGATTAATTACCACCTTTACATCCATCAACTTTACATAAAGTTTAAATGAGCCGCAATTCTTTGGGTTAAGTCCGCATCTTGCTCTATTTTTTCACACAAGGATTCGAACTGGCAACTGACGAAGCCAGCATTTTTGAAACTGTTTAGTGACATGAAAATCCTGTCTTTGTATCACCCATTGCTGCTTAAAATTAGTAATGTCATTGTATTTATTTATTCGAGGCACATCAACAATATACACACATAATTATATGCATAATCTGTATACATACTTCAAGGCGTTTGTGTGCTTGGCTCTATGTGTGCGTTAACCTTGTATATATACAGCAACTGTGTGTGCGTGACTATGTGTACTGATTGCGTACATACAGCAAAACAACCACAACACCGTTTGACAAGATGGCGGCCGCCACACAAAGTTTCATATTTACAAACACACGTAGGTATGGCCCCGCGTACAATGTGTTGAACCATCTATAGATTCATTGAAGATATGCACTTATGTAGTGCAACCGTTGACTCACAAAATATCTCTTAAACAGATATCTATAATGCCATAAAACACTGCAGTTATCACTTCTATGCAGACGACGTTCAAATATACACATCAGCCTGTCCGAAACAATTTGATGCTGCTCTGTCTAACGCTAATCAGGACCTTATAGTATCGCTAAATGGGTTCGTAGAAATGGTTTGCTGCTATATCCCCTAAAATCAAAGCATATGGTCTTGGGTTCCAAGCACCAGTTATCTACCATTTTGTCAAAGTCAAGATGGTTGATCAGCTGGTGGAACGAGTTGACGAAGCAAGAAATTTCGGTATTGTCATCTACAGCCATCCTCGGTTCGGAACTCTCATAGTTGAATAAGTCAGGTCTACCTTTTACCATTTAAAAATGTTGTATCGAATCCGCAACCTTCTCACCAAAAAAGTGCGTGAGCGAGGCTTTGATTTTATCGAGACGGTATCGATTCTGTTCTAGACGAGACTCTACGGTGACTAATTTTATGAGCCACGGCTCCAGCATAAAACCCGTCGTTTTGCGCAACGCGTTCAAAATGCTTGCTGCCGTTTCATAAATCATACTTTAACAAGGCATCAATGCTCAAAATGTCATCTCGTCTAAACTCACATCTTGGTGCTTTTTTATTTGATGTTACTAAATACAGCAAATAGGAATACTTAGTTTCTAAAATAAAACTTACACAATTATTTGACAACAGATACGAAACCCGATCAACTCGCCGACCTCTGGAGTCTCATCAACATAGGACTGTGGCGTTCAGAGGCAGTTTCTGTTATTTAGCCACCTTTAATGAAGATTAACTTTAAATTACCTTTAAAAATTGATTTAAAACCTATCTTTTAAATAAATAAAATACGGATATTCCAACAGGATATTCGTGCTGTGTACTGTGTAAATCATTTCAGTAAATTCAGACACACTCCACAGATTACAATCACACCTAATATGTAAATAATTGTAAAAAATTGAAGCATACAACGCAAACTTTTGACACGATATAAATGTTACCTTGATAACGGTACATATTACTTGTATACGTATTCTTGTCACGGTCCGGTCGCCGTGACCAGGCTGTTGCAGTATGTATGGATACAGCTCGGGAAAACGGCCACTCGGTAGTGCCGTACGGGTTTTGGCAAAGGAACCGAATGAACCGACCTGTTTCGGGCCGGCATTGCCGTTAACAAATATTGCCTACTCAAATGTGCCGACGCCGAACATGTACGTAGCGCCCCTTACAACTAGGCTTTTTATTTCCGTGTTTTTGGAAATTTACTACATTAACAACACTCCGTTACGTGTTAATCAATCAATATTGTGATTGATCATCGTACAGACCGACCAGGCCAACTCAACGACTGCCAAACGCGACTATATTTATGACTTTTACTGTTTATTTCGGTATTTTGTGCCAGTATTTATGTATCGACCAAATCACGGGTATTATTTCGCAGTCCTTTTCACTTTTATTATTAGTATTCAAACGGGAAGCCGCGTTACGTCAGTTCGTCGAGTAGATTAACGTGAGAGTTCTTTTTGTCGAGTGTGTGTATATTTATTTGGCTGAACCAGTTCGTCTCAGCTGTTAGAGTGACATGGAGTATATTTTTTCCATTAATTCCCATGGGACTAGGAATTACACGGGAAAATAACCTTAGCAGTCTGGTATCTAATTTCCGATCAGACCTTTGATCTTTCACGGCATGAAATTCCTTTCATAAGTTTGTGTAATTAAATTAAAAATTTCTTCCAACATAGTGACCTTCACTATATAAGATTCTAAATTTTTTTCCAACGTTAGGTAATATCCGTTTACCTGTATACAGATGAATTCCTGGTATAATAAAAAAAAATAGAGGGAAAGAAGACAGGGTAAACGAAAATATTTCAATATTTGGGTAACAAGAACTGTGAGTGCAATGTAAGGAATTTAACAGTAAGATTGATTACATTACGTTATGCATCTGCGCAAAATATTAAGACCTTGGAAAGCCAATCCTTTTTTCGTTATCCTAGATTTTTAAATTGTTAAATATTAAATTTATAATAATAATAATAAAAACACTGTACTGCTCACAAAAACAGAGTACAGTTTTACAATAGACAACTTAAAACTGAAGTGGGCAAAGGCGGCCATATCGCCGGCAGTGATCTCTTCCAGACAACCTTTGTGTGGACGGAAAACTACAAACAGAAAGAGAGGTAGTGCACTATAAGAGAAAAAAAATGGTGCAATAAATAAATAAATACATAAGGAATAAACTCAAAATACACAAATATGGTTACATAACACTAATATATAATTAATAATAGACTTATAGTAAATAATTGTAATTGTAGATCACAACGTTCCCAAAAGATATTTATGGAGTTTGGATTTAAAAGTGGTTATGGACTTCGAGTGCCGTACAACAGCCGGTAGCTTGTTCCACAGACTAAAACAATAATAATTTTCATAACGAATTTTGCCTTTTATTTATCTTAATCAATAAAAAGTATATTATTGCAAGAATCATTTCTTGAACGCTTCAATCTTTTTCAAATGAGGTTTCAAAGTTCCTTTTGTATGTTTGAAGTTCTGTCTACCCAAAAAGAATATAGACGTGAGTTTGTTTGTATTATACGTGAGGGCCATTCCCTTTTCAATACTAAAATGCTGTAGGTTAAGTACCTTAATAATACATGACATTCTTTTTATCAGTATATACGTGCTATTAACTATACATACTAAAATATACAACAGATTCACCTCACCTTTTACACCTTTTACCACCTCATAGTTTTAAGAACTGCTTAGAATGAATTTCTTAGTGGCTGTTTTCAAATTTGGTAAGTCCCTTCGTGTAAGTGCCTAATCAATCATTTTCATCAATTTACATTTAAATATTATGACTCATTTTTATTTGGTTTACTGCTCGTTTTTACTACTGAACGTGTTATTCAACAGAAATTTTGTAATTTTGATCTTGCCAAAACTACAATATAACTGCCATTTCACATAACCGTATTCCGTGGTCAAAGTTGAGTCAATGTTTACTAAATTACTGTTGCCTATAAACATATCATAATGAGGTCCATTTATTCGCATTGGAAAATAGTATTAGTGAAAGTATAGTTAGAACAGCGGATCAGGAACGAAATAAATAGATATAATTAAAACCACAAAACGAACACTTAACACATAAACAACACAAAACTAAATAAGCGAAGTTTTAATTGAAAGAAGTATACAGAAACTCCGAGCGAACTGACAATTAGCATAAATGAAATAAGGCAGTCGTGAGTGAGTTCGTAAAACCAACTCGAACTTCTAAAAAAGACCTTCCTGCTTTTTATGTACAAAACTATCCCTAATTAAGACAGAAGTGGCCATTCAAAACTGTTTATTTTTAGGCTGGTATCATGTTAGGATATCACTTTCGTGTAAGATGCTCGTTAGATACCGAAGTTACTAGTCATAATGCACAAAATTCAAGATATCTGACACGCGACGTGTTTCGGACACTCGGCAAGCTTATAGCAAGTAATTTTATGCTTGAATTCTAGGAAAGTAGGCGGTGGATTCCTTCGGTCGAGTTTCTGTTGTAATTGTTCCTAATAACGATTTGATAAGAGGTAATTTAACTAGCTGTTTTATGAAATAAGGATTTATTTTTGATTTGGTAAATAAAAATGTAAAAAAATCTGAGCGAGTTCTAATAGTGAACTTTTTCGGACACACATTGCGAATATTTTATGAAAAACTTTAAAAGTTCATGTTCAGGGATCGTGACAAGCAAGCAGCTTAACCAGGGACTTATTCCAACGTGTTACTTTATATCAATGATATAATTTTGAACCCACATTCATACTTTTTTAATTTCAGTACATAAACACAGATGAGTCAAGCATCTACTCATATATGAAATATACAGGATAACAAAATTTCGTTTTGTACCATAATTTAAACGTTAGAAGCTCAGAGTTAAGTGTCGTTGAAATCATAATTACCAGCGGTTAACTCTTTCTGGCTTTGTTAATTATGACATAAATAGTAAGGGATCATAAACGGCCTGTTGTTCATTCATGAGTGAAAATGTAGGTGTAAAAAAATAATAATTAGTGTACAATAGTGAATAAAGGACGGATTTAAAGCGAGGGCCGTAGATGAGTAACGAGCAAGTGAAGGATTCTAACGATTGAATCACGAGCGTAGCGCGATGATTTAAGGTGATCAACTGTTAGAATCCTGAGCGACGCGAGTGATTCATGGCCCTCGATATAAATTCGTACTTTATCCAGGAGTTGCATACTATACTTTATACCATGACTACGAGAAAAAGACATAATTTAAGCGAAAATAGAAATTTAATCAAGAAATAATAAATGTTACATTAATTGAAATGGACATTAAAATTAGAGCAATGAGTGAAATTAAGCGTAATTTTCTTATTATTATCATTAGGGTGGTCAACTTGTGAAACAATATTTATTTCTTGTCGATGGTCAGAACTTTCTGCTGGAGGAAACTCTGGGGCATCTTTGGACGTAGAAGGGCGTGGAGTCCATGGGTCTTCAGGTTTCTTTAGGTTTATGCTGCTTGCTATCTGAAGGCTGCGTTTCGATTTATTTTCAATACAATCTTCGATATAACCCTCTGCCACGGTAGTGGACTTCCATCCACCATGTCGCTTTAATTCCGTCATATCTGCACCAGTGTTTGCTAAAAATGTGGCAGAAGTCCTTCGGAAAGAATGTCCTGTATACATCTCGGGATTTGGTAGCTTTAAAAATGTTGCAATGTCTTTTGGCATGGAAGCAATTTTTTTTATTCCAATCGGATTTTTTGTACATTTATTTTTAGAATAGAACAAAAAGAATCTATTATTGTTTGTATTCGGAGGACGAAAACTTTGATACTTTTCTACGATTTTCATGTAATCATCTCTGACTACGAAGGTTCGGTCGATTTTCGTTTTTGTATCCTTTAAAGTAATCAGTAAAGCAGTGTCAGAAATCGTTTGCACGTCATCCACTGTCAGTTTAACAAGCTCATTTGAACGACAGGCTCCACTAATGCCGAGAATTAACGCAACCTGCAAACAAAAATAGAAAAACTGTTACAAAATTGACGTTGATAGGTTTACAATTAAATAGTTCAAAATACCTACTTGTTTTAAGCAAGATATGTTGAAGATTACTTACTTTTACTGCAAAAAAATGCGAGTCTGGCGCTTCATTCAAAAAGCGTTCAACATTTTGAGCGGTAAAAACCAGGGATTTTTCGGGTTTATAGCCTTCTGATAGCCTTTTAAGGTAGGCTTGCAAGTTAGAATATGTTTTTATATCAATGTTATGCCTTGTTTTTACAGTACACCGCAACATAGAATATATACTCCATAATGTCGATGACTTCCTTTTTTTCGACAGTTCATTAAAATAAGTTAAGAAAACAGACTCAGAAAATGTGCCCGAAGCTTGATTTTCATTTTTCCATTTACAAAACTCATCGTAGGTTTTGATGTAAACCAGCCGTGATTTGTTGGGTAGCAAGTTTTCTACAATATCGGCCGCCTTCGCTTTCATAAATTAAGGTGTTAACACAATATCTTCTTCGTCACTTGAATGCATAATCGATTTATTATAATTCAATCGATTTATTATAAAGTAACACTAAACTTTGTGTCCGTACAATTCACAGTAAGTATTTGAAATGGCGCCAATTCACTATTTTTTTTTTCTATAATGGCAGCAAGGAACACAAAACAGTTTTTAATCTAATGCCAAACTCCTTGTCGCAAATATTGACCAATCAAATCTCGAGCATTTATTTGCACCAAAGAGTTTGAATTTCGAATCTTAGCGCAAGGAGTTTGTGTAAGCATTGAAATGGAGATCGGATATATTTTGTGTTCCAAATTCAAACACCAAAACAGTGAATAAAAACAAAACAGTGAATAAAAGGCCTTTTTATTCACTGTTTTGCGTGAATAAAATAAGCTTTTTAGAGTAGGTATGGTATAAAGTACTTATTTTGCATTATATAGCGAAACGCGAAATAGTTCAGATCAGCAATAATTAAGATTTAAATAGACGCATAACTTTATAATTTTTCACTTTTACGAATAAATTCCCACGTGTGCACACGAATTGTGCATTATCAAGAAAATAAATCAAGATTTATCAAGTATTATTATTTATCTTTAAGACAGCAGCATTATACGGACCAACAAGGGCACGTACAATTAGCTTACGTTTTAAAAGTTATATCAGACAAAATACCATCAGAATATGCACAAGTTATAGCTAGATGACGCTTTAGGGACAACCTTCTTTTAAGGCATGTGTATCTAGAGAGATACTCTTATTTACAAAAATATCGCTCCAATAAGGTATGATGAGACCGACGAGTAATCACAAAGTTGAATCATTCATTCGTTCATTCCCGATAAGATCAAGTCAATTCGAATCCGGAATGCATGTTTAGTATCTCATTTTGAATCGAGTCGGACCGGTCTCGTCCATTCGGTAGAGAGTAATCGATAGCAATAATGCATTTCACTGTGTGTGAGAGTAATGTACACAGAAGTAATAACACAAAACGAGGATTACTTTGTCGTATAAAATAAGCATTAATAAAGCAATGTAATTGCGTTTAAATGGGTTTGTTGAATGTTTTTTCTTTTCCGATAGAATTACGAATAGGTTTTTGGTTTGTATAAATAAAAAGCGTTTGGATTAATACCTAAATGTCATAACTAATGCTCGCTGATTTTTCATCAAGTAATATTAGTACACATTCGGGTGCAGTGTCAGGATGTCACCTCGAAATACGGTATTCACATGGTGGTCATGAATGGGAACACCCAAAAATTCCGAATTATGTAACTCCAAATTTGAATATTCCGATTTTTGAAATTTCGAATTTCACAATCCCTAAGCGATTAAATTCTGACTATTCAAAAACGCGATTCTTTTTTATTGAAATTCATAAAAACGAAATTTTAATTTTCCGACTTTCATTAGTACGAAGAATTAAAAACCCGCTGTGTTACTAGTCCGAAACATGGTATTCCGAATTTTTATTTTCCGAAAATTCAATGCTAACATTCAGATATCTTAAACGGGTATATATTAAAAACTATAATCTAAATCTCCTGTGACACAAATTAAAATTAATAAGGCACATTTTGAAATTATACAAATTAGGCGTGACGACGAGCGAAGCGATTTTGGGATTTGCGTTTCAGTACATAACCTATATACTCAAGAAATAACTCGGTACAAAAGACTAAATAAACTTTGTCATTTCCAGCTGACTACTTGAATGTTCGAACATATAAATTGATATGCTCATGCAGTTTTACAAGGCGTTTCTTATTGCAACTAATATTATTCAGAATTTTTTTTAAATTCGGGATTCGTATTTATGATACTGCGGAATAATTCGGATTTTTTATAGTTCGGTATTTTCAAATTCGGCATATTCATTTTCGTAATTATAAACGTTCGGAATTTTGAAGTTTCGAAGAAGAAAAATTCGGAATTATGAAACACGGAATTTTCATTTTCGGAATTATGAACCATTCGGTGTTAAAAAATTCGGAATTTTGAAATTCGTGATTATGACTATCGGAATTAAGTTTTTCGTATTTATGTAGTGCACCCGTCATGAAATAATGTTCAGATTATGTAGCACAGGTTTATATTCTTCTAATAAGTGCAGGTTTTAATAGTTTCCGATGGCTTAGATTGTTATTCATGTGATTCTGCCCGGTAATCGATAGTAAGCGTTATAAGTTTCTTTATTTACAGGTTATTTTTAAAAGGGGCTATTTGGAATCAGCACGTGGCGTATTCTCAGGCATCAAAGTGCAGGCCTTGTCATCATCTTTCACTCCAAGCCTTACTTTTTTAAACTTAATATAGCTTTGTATGCCCTATTCAGAAACTGAATAACCAATGAATGAACTTGCTTAGTAACACACGTACCCTTCCTTCACACCGTTCCTAAAACGTAGTTTATGGACATTTATGATTCATTACACAAGTTGCAACAAGATGGCTCCTAAGAGATTTTCACCTGCGCCTGGATAGGAGACACTTTGATGGTCAACTTAGCAACTGTATTAGTAACCTCACTCCGACACTGATACACATATTATCATAATCTACCTGTATAAATTTAGAATTACCTAGGAAAGCGTATAAAATTGAATCTGCCTAAACATACTTTCCCTTCTACTGGAAGTATGTAATCCTTGGTCGTCTTTGATTTAGTATCTATCATTGTGTTTGCTATTTATGACTTATTATATAAGGCTTTTCACTTGTTGAGATATTTGTTCTCGTTTTATAATATAATTAATGAATGGATTATTTATTGCTTAATCTTTAAAAATTCAACCTTTCAATATAATTTAACCTTTAAATCTCTAGTATTCTTTTTTTTTCTCTTAAAAAATAGTTTATTCAATCTCTGTGAAATTGTAATTTAAATAAATCTGAACACATGCGGAAATCCTCCTAGGCATGCTGTAGATCAAGTTATCCAATAATTCTTGTTGATAACCTGTCCCATTGTTTCATGGCAGATTTCTTGATCTCTGACAGAGTTCTTGGAGTTGGCTGACGACTCCAAACAGCTCGCTTGAGAGCGTCTCACGCGTGCTCGATTAGGTTCAAGCCCGGAGAGCCGGCGACCAGTCTAACCGCGTGATGTCGTACTCCCCGAAGAGCAGCGTTCACTCGTTGAGCTCGAGGTGCCAGCGCATTATCGACGACCAACAAGAATTGGTTACCATAACTTATCTTGAATGGTCAGACGATTCTATCGATAACAGCTGTACAAATTAGCTGTCACAGACCCTTGGTACGGGATTAAAGCAATCGAGCTCCAATCATTATTCCGCCCTAAAAAGATACCGATCTGCCGCCTTGATGAACAGTACCAGTGGCATAGTGGCAGATCTTTGCCTTTCTGTATTCCCAACCTTCTCCAGACACGGACACGTCGGTTATCAAGGAGCGTACTAATGAGTGTTTCAGCACCGAAGAGACAATTATGCCTGATATCTTCTTCTTCGTCTTCATCGTTTTGAAGCTGCCTGGCGCATTTCAACCTGCGTCCTGTTGTTCCCGTGTATTCAAAGGTGCTCGTCAGGAAGGTATGAATGCTAATATCCGGCCCAGTAGCTGTATCCAGTTTAGGAGCGTTGATTTTTAGATCACGGGCGGAAAGGAGCACTATCCTGAACAGCACTCAGGACAGCCGGGCAGCCACTGCAAGGACAATCAGCCAGGTTGCTCATGCTCCAGTACCTCCGCAGGGTAGTAACGGCGCAGGTTTGAGAAACGGAGAGTTTAGCTGCGATTTGCCTTGTAGAATATCCATGTTTACACATGACCACTATTAATGCTCGCAAGACTTCAGACAGCCCACTTGGCGCTTTTCAAATGAACAGCTTTCAGGCAGGCACAAGAATGAGCGTTATCTATCATTGACTTCGTCTTGTATAAGAAAACAAAAGAAGATTTTATGATTTATACGTTTAAATTATGTACTCTTAAATAAAGAACACATCCGTTATAATTTGTTTTTAAATATTTAAGCAATAAAAAAATATAAGACCTTTTTTCCGTGAAAGCGCAATTCTTTGATGTGTGTATAAATTGTTATAAATCACATTCTCGCTAATATAGGTGTGTTTCCAATTTTGTTTTGGGGATATGATGTAAAATTGATTTTATACATTTTGCATTAATTTAATTTAAATTTAAATTTGTACGTTTTAACTTTATTTAGATGATGACATTTAGTTTTATAATCTGGCACACATTTTTAAATTTTAGCTCCAAGTACGTATTGTATTCTTTACGTAAAATATAATGATGTATTCGCCTTTAATTATAATTTCCCTTATTGTCTGCCCTGTACTATTTGTCTTCATATTTTTGTAGTGTCCATTATGTTGGTGATCCTTTTTTTTATTGACAATAGGCACCCCTTTGTCCTTCATCTCCCGAGACTAGATGAAGATGTTACTCGCCTATTCTATTCATTCTTCTTCTAAAAACCCCAGGATGGTACTTTTTCGGTAAAATAGACGGAGGTAGATATCTCCATACTCATAAATGAATAAAAATATATATTAATTATGTCAAACAGTAGGAAAAACATATGAAAAATACCAAGTAGATAGCTTGAAGAGCAAAAACCGTAACACATTTTATTATACACATTTAGAATTAAGAATTCATGTAAAGAACAAAGAAATACCCATATAAAAATCTGGCTCTCCGACTTGAAACATTCCTCGGATATATGAGCTAAGCCTCTCAAAGTGAAATATTGGCAGAACCTTCCATACATTGGCCCTGCTAAATTGGAGAGATATATCCTTCATTATTTATAGAAAGTGGAAAAGAGGGTGTGTAAATATGTGTGTTACCTTTATTGTTTATTACTAAATTGCCCGTAAATTTTCTAGCCAGTAAAGATGTTGTATGTTTTTCAGTGGGAAATAATGTTATTGGTTTTCAAGTTGCTGAAGTTTGAATAAATGGACATCAAGTCGGCGTTTAAAGTGTCAGAACTAAAAAGGTACGAATCTGGATATTCCAAAAGGTATGATAAAGAAGCTGCGAAAGGTGATTTTATGGAAGCTGCACAAAGGAAAAGTTCAGCAGCAATGTAAGTGACACGCGATTGCAAATTGTCTCATTTTCTTAAATTAAATCAAGACTTTGTAATTTTCCAATTAAACGCACTTTTCATTATTTGCTACTCAAACATCTTCCTAATAATAACAATGAACCCACCTATCCGCACTCGAGTCCTACATCACAATATCAAGAACTCTAATGGCGATATATACGAGGGTGGATTGAAAAGTTCGCGGCCTAAATAAGAAAACACAGGAATGATGCAATCTTATGTATTTATTTTTCTACATACTCTCCTCCTAAGTCACAGCACTCAGTCCAGCAGTCCTCCAAAGCCTTGATCCCATTTAAATAGAAGGTATTGTATTTGTTCGTCAAGGTCTTCAAAAAAGGCATCTACGGCCACTTTGACCTCTTCATTGGTAGAAAATTTCATTTCACCTAAGTGTTTTTTTAGTTTTGAAAAAAAGCGGAAGTCAGAAGGTGCCAAGTCAGGTGAATAAGGGGTATGAGGAAGCAATTCTAAACCACAATTCACTATTTGAGCCATCGATTCTGCAAATGTGGACGAGCATTGTCGTGATGAGAAAAACTTTCTTGGTCAACAATCCTGGTCTTTTAAACTTTATTTCTTCGCGTTATGGCTTGCGTTATGTATTGTGCAGTAGTATGCAGCATTTATAGTTTGACCTCTTTCTAAGTAATCTACCAAGATGACACCCTTAGAATCCCGCAAAAAACCGATGCCATTACCTTGTTTACTGAAAACTTGGCTTTCTTGGGAGTTGGAGATCCGGGTCTCTTCCATTGTTTGGAGTGTTGTTTGGATTCAGGAGTATAGTGATGAACCCATGTTTCGTCCATAGTAACAAACTATGCCAAAAATTCGTTTGGATCAGCTTGAAAAGGCTCTAAAGTCCCTAGAAATCGTGAGCCGAATTCGTTTCTGTACAACTAAAAAGAGCCGTGGAACCCATCTTGTAGACACCTTGTGGAGCCCTAATTCCTTAACGATCATGGTTTGTGTACGTTCATATGATACCTTCAATTTTCTGTCTCCCATGATGAGATCACATTTTTTTCGATGTTTTCCGAAGTCGTAGCTGTAGAAGGCCGTCCAGAGCAGGAGTCATCTTTGATGCTCTCTCGTCCACGTTTAAATTCAGCTGTCCACTTTTTTATCATTGTATACGACGGAGCAGATGTTCCTAAAGTAGGCACCATATCTTAATTAATCTGCTTTGGAGTGAAGGGTTTCTTGTGGAGGTATTTGATCACGTCACGGTGCTCTAAAGTATCCATTTACAAAATTAATGAAACTTACACTCGCTTATTCTTCAATAAAATAAATAATTACGCATGTGTCTCAGAAAAAAACTGCACAGAGACTGACAAAGAGTCTAGGTTTCATATGAATGTAGTTTTATAATAATATGAAACGCTATCTATGTTAGGCCACGAACTTTTCAATCCAATCGTATATATACAATTCATTAAACTAGATCGGCTGCGGAGGTAGGCATGACGCATTTTCCACCTCCCTCCCTACGGAGGGTGCTGCTTAAGCTCCCAAAAAATAAAAATACCTATAGATCTTTCACTCTAAAAGAGCGCGGACGTCCAAGTACCTTAAACTCCTTTATGCAAAACAGTTTACAGATGAGGACATGGCAATATGATTTTTACTTCAAACAATACTTGAACAACCGGAATCGCTGATCAACTGCATAAATGGCGCGGAAAGTCGCAGATAGCGGCCGTATCGTTTCGTACAAAGCGCGCGGTCTGCGCTGTAGCATGCCGGTAGCTTGCTCGATCACGCGAGTAGTTGGCCGATGAGTGCGTCACAAGTCCAAGTTTAAAACAAAATCGATAAATGCATAATATGAAACATTGCAACAATTATTGCTTTTCAAACATTCAAGTGATAACATTAAGAAGAGGGGCGTTCACTTTTAAAATGAAAGATCTATGACAGCAGGACGAAGCTTGCTCATTATTTTCTGTCGATAGGAAACGCGTGATTAAGTTCTCCAACAGCGGCTTAACTCCTCAACCGAGTTATAATAATTCTTGCATCATCCCAAAGCTACATATTCCAAGTGGCAGAATAAGTTTATCACAAGTACACATACAGTTTTATTATCCTATTAGAGCAACCAAAATAAATTTTATATTATGCATCACAGGTACGCCTTACCGTCAAATAAATCCGTACCAATAACTGTACACTCAATTTTCATTGGCTTTACTTTTATGTAATCTCAGATATCTTCATGAGATGTTATCCAATTAAAAAGCAATATGTCGCAAGCCACTGGACATCAATTTTATAAGTCGACTTAACGTACAATTTCAACAGAAATCTCATTAATCCTGAACGGGGTAACGAGTTTGCAAACTAAAACCATATTGGATCTATGATAAACTTCGTACAGTCGAGACCATATTTTGCATCATCTAATTTGCTTTGTTTGTTTATAACAATAATACGCTTTATTGCCAAACCAGTTACAAAATCAAAATACACTTATACAAAAAAAGAGAATGATAATCCAGGCAACCCTGAAATTTATAAATTACAAATTTTCTAGAACTACTGTTGGGCAGTGCATTTTAGCAATATATTGAAGTAGACAAATATATACATACATACATACATACATAAATACCATCATTAAACTTTTGTAATAAATATTTTTATTGTATACCAATACATATCGCAGAGAAAGATAATAATTCTTTACATTTGTTTTAAATGCCTCAAGTGTTTTTACCGAATGTAAAGAAGCAGGGAGCGAATTCCATAGAGAAGTGGCTCTCACCGTGAACGACTGCTGATGAGTACGGGATGTGTGCCTAGCAGTAGCCAGCGGAAAGTTACTGGCTGGTCGCAGGTTACGTTGATGGTGCTGAAGCCGAAAACTATAGCGTTCTTTTAAATAGTGGGGCAGGATAGGGTTGAACAGTATTCCGTATAACAAATTAAGTATGTGAGCATTCCTTCAAAATCGAATTGGGAGCCACTTGAGCTTTGTGCGAAATTCAGAAACAGGATCATATTTCCGCACGCCAAATATGAATCTTAAGCAAATATTTTGGATTCGCTCAAGCTTATTTAATTGCTCTTCAGTGAGATCGAGATAGCTAATGTTAGCGTAATCCAGTATAGGAAGTATCAATGATTGCGTTAGAGCAATTCTGGTTGGTATGTTTAAAATTACCTGCTTTTTTTAAGTAGTATTTTCTTTAAAAACTTAATAGGTAAGGTAAGAATTACTTGTGAATATATCACTAACAAAGATGACTTTTCTATTGATAGTTTTGACAGTTAACAGTTTACATAAATACTAAATCCTATAGAAGTAAATAAATAAGTGGCATAATGTTCTAAACATGGTTTTAAACGTAAAAAGTACTTTGTCTAAATAATATCTTAAATCTTGAAAAGCAGCGTTGCAAAATTGTTGGTCCAATTATTTTGCTCGATTTTAATCTCCGCATGAGTCGCCGAATCGCCTTGTTATATATAAAAAAATCGATGAACTCTATAGTCTCATGGTATCAATGCCGAAATCCTCAATAATATAAACCATAATTATTAATATGTATATACATGATACTCTAAACATTATTATGCTATTTATAAGTTAATAGCTAGGAACAAAACGACAATGAACGGTAACAGATACAAACACATAACTTTTTAAGTGATATTTAAAAACTGTTCTACCACTTCTGCAGTCGACGGTACAGCGCCAGCCTTGGCACAATTTCGTTCATTCGATCGAAAGGACGCAGACTAATTTCCGAGTGCGTTCCTTTCCATGCAAATGTATGACTGGAATTAGTACGTTACTGATAGGATGGTATACTGGCTGAAATTGGGTTGTAAGCTGTTTCAATATATTCAAGTTATTTTCTACTTATTTTTTCTAATTTTTTAATAGGTAGTATTAATTTTGTCAACTAATCTACCGCCATATACTAATTAGCTTAAACCATTATGAATTGCCAGCTATTTAATTTGTTTGATGACCCAAGTACCTGTGTTAATTCAGCAAATAACTACCCATTTCAAAATTTTACTAAAATAAAAAGACAAGTCTCATTAACACGCGCACCCGCGTTTGATCACCAACAAATTTAAATGGCACGCGTTTTGTAATGATCGGAAGAAAATTTAATATGGTAATTGTGAAATAAGATGTATTGTACTATAAACGTATATATTAATAACGTATATGTTGTATTCATCAATTTTATAAGTATAGTTAAATTTAAATAAAAGTTTCAGCCACTAGTTGAGAAGCTCCGAAGTAGAACCCCCGAATAAAATAGCTGTCGCCATCCTTGACCATATTAGGTTCTTTATATAAAATGAGCAGGCGTTTTGCCTGACGACATGTGTCCATGGGCTTCGAATTGGAAATTGCTATTGAATAACATACCTTGCCAAACATATATAGGCGTGTATGACCCTCGTCTTCATCGTCACTTTCCATCAGATGAGATGGAAGACAAACGCCTGCTAATTATTAATTTAAAAAAAAAACGTAGGCTTCAGCTGAAATTGTCGCGTTATTTTTCAGGACGTCGCCTATACACGAATATATCTCGACTTTGATCTATACTACTTATAAAGTCCAATGATTTGCTTGTTGCTAACCATGACCTTCGGGTTCTGAACTGATTTAAAAATTCATTCACTTGCAAGTTACGTTCTCATGAAGTAACAGAGGTTATATTTTAGCACATATTTTCACAGGATCATATGTTAGGGAACTGCGGAAAATTGCTTGTAAATACGAATTGCTAATAAACTATGATCGTCCAAGTCAATTTCGACGTGCGCTCAAATCAGTTGAACCATCTATACTAGTTTATCACAATGCTTTTATGTCGTATGTAGCTAACAAAGGTAATAACAACCCAGTTACATGCGACTCGACCGCAGAAGTATAATCTGTTTATCGGGAAAATCTGATATTGCAAATCATCTACCGGATAGGAATATAAATTACATAGTTATAATTTAATAAAATTGGACCAATAAACAACAATACAGGGACGCTAAAACCAATATTTATGCAGACCGCGGCGCGTGTGTTTGACAAGGACAACATTTTGGTGGGAATTGCCCGCCATTTTGGTAAATTTATTGGTGTAAAAATAAGAAGCGTAAACTTCGTTACATAAATTTGAGCTTGTTTTTAGTTTTACAATTAAGTCTGCTTAAAAATTATCTTGATGCAGTTTTTGCCAACCTTAACAAGCCAATACTTTTTTGAATTCCCAAAAACTACTTAAAGTATTTGATCTTACATTAATACCTACCCACTAAGATTTAATTTACTTAGCTGCTCTACCTTAAAGAATACTATAACAAACCACTAAATCCCTAAACAAATATTAACAAAAATAACGACACTGGTAGCGTTAACAAATCGTAAAATATCTTTTCTTCGAGGCTCATTTCACAAGAGGGGCCACAGACTAAAGAGTAATACCTTACTATTAACCTAAAAATTTGCATGATAGCTTAATTCGAGAGAAAGAGACGGAGATATACATTAATAAACAAGGATAGAGGCTTGACGGGATTGGGATACAGCATTATGATATCATCTGGGTGGAAAAAATGGAAGTGGCATAATATACTTAGTAACCTAACAATGACAAATCAAAGATATAAGTAAAACTCTTATTTTTTTTCACTATGCGCGGTAAAAGGTCTACATATAAAACTACACATAAAAAATAAGACATATAAAAAGGTTTCATTTAAATCGCAGATATTCTGTTGTCGCAGTAACTTTGTAAACACAACTTTGAAATGACGTTGTATTTGCTATAGTAGATTATGTTTTCGAGAACTTTCCGAATCAAATATAGTTTTTATGTAAAGTGAAGTTAATATTGCACGTATGCTGTTGGTTATTTTCCATTCATTCTATTTTTTTTAATTATTTTAAAGTAAATCTCTTTTTAGATGGCAGCTATGAAAAAAGCATAACAGTCCTAGTGGTCGTTGGGTGCGTACAAGTCAAAGCGTTGACTTCTCGCTGTTGAGGTCCCGGTCCCGGATCTCGGTGATGGTTAAATGTACCAATGAGTTTTGATTTCTTATATACTTAAACCAACTGCGATAACGGTGAAGGATAGGGCAACCAACTACCTGAGAATTGGCCACCACTCGAAGAAGCCAAACGTGGAGTAGGATTATTAAGACTACAAAATAATTATTATAAGAATAAAAACCTTTTTGCTCATAAAAAATGTACAAACAGCTTACGAAGCTCTGTAGCCTGTACTAGAATTACAAACTGCAATACAGGCTACATCGTCTTCCCGAAAATTCAAATTTGTTGTGGATAGTGCAGGTAATCATGCAAAATTATGCAAGTTTGCATGATTACTTTAAACTTTATTATATATTTATATTTATTGTTTACCTTTAAAAATAAAACGGTAGTTAAAATAGTAATGCAACATCAACCAGAAACAGTAAAATATTTTATAACTCATACATTTTTATCATCACTCCACCTGCCCAAAGCTAATGCAGCGTTATATCCCAGAAACTACTCGGACATGAAAACGCAATCTAGGCACTTCCAGAATATTTTTATATCCGCGTCGGGTTTTATATTGTTGACGTAGGAAAGTGAGCAATATCACATTCCCTGCGTGTTGTGTAATGTACAGTTGTGGAACCTTCGAGAAAAGTTACTTTGCATCAAGGCTTTCTACTTTAACGATTTGTCTTTGTAGTAGGAACAGGTTACAAAAAATAAGGTATGCTATTCTTCCATGTGTGAATGAAATAATGAATTTTTTGTTAGGTCACTTATCAATAAAAATGTACATGACAAATATTTTTACAGACAGCTCTGTAATACTTGAAACAGGATAATTTTTTTTTAAATATAATGCATTTAAATATAAGTTTAATTATCTATTTAATAACCATTTTTGTTGAACCCACACCCTTCTTGCATCGGACTACGAGACGCAGACAGGCCTTCCATCCCTTCATGGTAGATATCCCAAGAAGTCGAACCAAACGCTTCGATAGTTTCTTTCGGTGCGGGTCGCCAAGGTGTGGAATGAACTGCCTGCGTCTGTTTTTCCAGAAAACTATAGTCCTAGTTCTTTCAAGCGTCGAGTGAATAGGTATCTCGTGGATGGACGTGTAACACCTTCGTCTTCATCGTCACTTTACATCAGGTGAGATAGAAGACAAATGTCTTATCCTTTTTCAATAATAATATAATAATAACCATTACTCCCTTGGAATTACAAATGTAATTCCAAATGTCATGAATGAAAATTTGGGTGAAAGATCTTTGGATAGAATATATGAATACGCAAAACATTAATGTCCCAAAACCGCCTCAAAACGCAATTAAAGGTTTCCAGGTGCAGAGTCCAATAACCAATAAAGATGCCAAAATTTATTTTTCGGTGAAGTACACACAGCGTCATAGTCATGACTATTCTAAGGCAAACTTTTCAATGCTCAAAAGTAATAGTCAGGTTAATCCGGTTTTAATACAGGTTGAAACCGGATTTTATCACGTAGCATACAGCATACACATAAGCATAGCAGCTTAGATCTTGAACTACTTATAAACAAAATCTTCTATATTTCTCTAAACTTAACCCCAATTCTGTGCACTCATTATTGCATGTCAAATTCAGACGTAACAATAACCTTTTCACGACCTGTAACATTCCGTCACGCAAGTGCAGTGCGGAAGGAAGGGACTTTTGTACAAAATCACTCTGTATTGAGTGTTTCCTGGCTGACCGTGAGCCAAAACAACACGCTGCATGTTTAATTTATCTCTAAATGAAATTCTTAATACAAAATGAGGGTATTTTGATACTCGTTAAATTAAGGTCATCGAACTAGGTCGAGAGATCCTTTTTAAACTTTAGGGGCATTGCTATGTTTTGTTATTCCAAATACTTTTGTTGATACAGGTAAAACAAAACGAATATGGCGTTTATTTTTCCCTATTTAACAATTTATGTACAGACAGTGTTAAACAATCATTAGTAAGTAGTAATACACTGTACTGAAAAATTTTGACTCAAAATCTTTCATAAATAGTTTACAATGGCATTATAAGGCCTAACCCTCTTGAAATTATAGTTATAATTTTAATTTTAATTATTTATTTCATATTTATTGCTCAAAAAAAAGAAATTTACAAAGGGCGGACTTAATGCCACAAGGTCTGTCTACCAGTCAACCATCGATCAAAAGAAAACTAGATAATTGAAAATAAAAACATATATAAAAATAAATGTATAAACTAACATATATTTGCTCGGTAAAAAATACATATATATTCACTCATTTATATCTATAAGATACATAAAATAAAAATACAATAGATGTCCACAACGATTTCCCCACTGCAGGGACATAGCCTCACCCGGCTTAGGGGGACTGGTTTCACGTTCTTTATAGCCCACCTACTACGCGTGTCCACTATTTGTTGGCACACTTACACATTCCTGCGAATTAATTTCATAGTTATGGAGGTTTCCTCATGATGTGTTACTTCTCCATCAGAGCAGTCAGCTCAAAGTAGGTACATTTGAGAGTCACCCAGTTTGAACATTAAGGTCCTTACGAACCTTAGGTCGAGAATCCAATGCCCTAACCACTACTAACGCCGACACTTACCGACGATTATGACTTATGTATGAGCTACGGAAATTCAGCAAGAAGTGCATTTCCCCGACATATTGCACGGCGTCTACTGCCAACATGGCGTCGGTGAGCAAGCGACGCATGACAGCGCCAGCCTTGACCGTCTAATGACACGCGCACCTGGGCCGGAGTTTCGTGACTACCCGCAGTAATTATTTCGTCTGTTGTTACGTATTTTTTCACAAAACACGTACTACTCACGTTCGTGGCATGGATGGTTCTTAACAGAGCACGATTAGAAAGTAATAGCAGTAATTCGGATTGTGTCGCGACGAAGTTTTCTTTGGGTTGGAATAATACATTATTGATAAAAGTATTTTGTGTTGATCAGTTTCTATAAATATATTAAATTTTTATTTATTTTGTGTGGCGTGAGTGCGAGGCTCGGTGATGGATGTAGAGACGTGTTATTGATATTACTCGTAATATTAATAATAACAAATTCTTTACTTGCTGATATACGGTATTACAAATAGGTAATTAAGTTCTAAGTCCAAACATATACTGCTGTCGTAAAGTGTGCCAATATACATATATATGTATGTCATAATAACGTATCATGCTAAATCCGGGTCTACAATTTAAATTATATTGAATTTATATAAATGTCAAAGCATAATTATAACTTAATGTCCAAAAATATAAATTGCATTAAAAAAGTAAACACAGAAAATAGGAAATAGGAGACGTTATTACATTTAAATTTATATAGATTAATGTCAGGATAAAAAAAAGTAAAAGTAGGATAAATTAAATGTCATTAAAATTCAGTGCAAATATGATAAGTAATTGGAAAGTGATTTATGTATACACATATATCGTAGAACAATTTGTTTAATAGGAATTTAAAAAAAGAGTTTAAAAAATCTATTTTCAGATAATTCGCTAAGTTGTACGGGTAATTTATAGTCAGAATTACGTATTATGTATAGTTAGGATTTTTTAGATTATATTTGCGAAACGAATTCGACGAAAAATCTAAAACGGTCAATGGTCAGTTAGATATACAGAAAATATTGTTATTTTTAAACGGTTTGTAACTAAATATAATCTACACAATACGGCGTTAAGGCAACCACAAAAGGGTTTATAAATATCTTTTATATTTATAGTTGCAGTAATATTTTATAGTTGCAAGAATAAAGCTTGCTCAACAAAAGTTTAATGCTATATAGTGATATGTCTCAGTATATTTTGTTGCTTTTTCATGTCCTCAAATTTTGTATTATATAATAGAGCGTCCTTGTGTGACTCTACACACTTTGTTACTTGTTAATAGATGAAATTAAACCCGAATAAGATTACATTAAAATAACGCATTTATTGATCTGTTGATAGATCAAATGATGATGATATTAACACGGCCGCGAGCACGCGGACCGCCTTGATAAGTTTTAAAGCACTGAAATTTACTTAAAATTAATAAACTGCGAGTCATAGACTGCTGACGCTTAACCTAATTAAAATGTCCTATTGGATGACGTATGTTAAGCATTGTCCTGAGTAAATGTTCTAACCGTAGATTTGCAGAAAATACCTGAAACTAACCGTTAAGTACTTAAAAATTTCATTAATATTTGAAATACAAAAAAATCGTGCACATCATAGAGTGGAAACAAACATAATGCATGTGGGATCCTTTATCACAAAATATACCACAAACGCGATTGTATCGAAAAACCTGCACCAAATTTTGTTTATTTCCCGACATCCAAAAAATTGCCTTCAATTTCCTCTCCAAATAATCTTCGACAATCTTTTCTAAATGTATGACAGACAAAAAAACATATTTGATTCAGATGGGTAATCTTTTTTCTAAAGGGAATATTGCCGCTGGATGTAAAAATATGTTTTGGAAAGTATACAACATGGGTTTTTCCGGTTTATTGAAAAAAATTACTGATGTCGTTTTATATTCTGCGCAAGAGTAAATTTAGATTTAAAATATTGATTTTTTTTACTTTTGTAGTTACAGTTTATTTTATCCTTAGAACCTTTTAGTATACAGTTCATTTGACACCCTCACGTTTTGAGCTACTCGTTCGGAGGTCCTGGGTTCAGACCCTGATCTTTTCTGATTATGACAGATGTTTTATTTCTAGGCCATAATGTTTTAACGTGGTTTAATGTATTAAATGATATGAAACGAAGGTTGTATCTGTTAGTGAAAACTACCGAAATATGAAAGTTTTTGCAATAGAATTGTTTTAATCAGATAAATATAAATTTCATGTTTATCTGAACAATACATTTTTTACTACAATCGAACTAGTGGTAGGAGTAAATAAATAATGTAGTCAGCAAAAGAGACTAATACGGACTTACTACAAAAAAAAAGAAATTGACCCGGCTAAATTAAATATAAGTCCATAGTGACTGGTCTGAATTCTAGTCCCTAGGTTTGTTGGAAAATTGTTTTGTAATTACACCTGTTTAAACATTCACATAATGTTTAAAGATAAACAGTTTGTCAAAGAGAGGACCAGATACAGTGTAGCTGTATTTGAGAAAAACCCTTGGTTAATTCATGGTATCATTATAAACAAGAAACTTTATTTGTTCGTTTAAATTTAACCTGGGAACCTGGGAACATAAACGGATTTAAAAAATTACAAACCTTTTAGAATCAAATACAAAGTTTCCCTAAATTCAAACCAGTATGTCTAACGCTGACATAATCTATATTTCTATAAGATTACTTTATATAATGAAGTTCTTAATAATAATTAGAGTGGTGTAGTAAGTGTTCAAAAGTAGTGGTAGTAAATCTTAGAGATAACCTCGTCTGGCGGCGCTACACTTCTTCCTTGTTCCCGCGTCACGTGTGCGTGGCTGCTCCGGTCTCACGGAGGAACAGCTCGTGCCATTACTGTAACAAAGGAAATTTCGAAGGCAATTTTGAATTCACAAAATAAATTCAAATTCAAATTCAAATTCAAATTCAAATTCAAATTCAAATTCAAATTCAAATTCAAATTCAAATTCAAATTCAAATTCAAATTCAAATTCAAATTCAAATTCAAATTCACACATTTATTCAACATATTACACTACAACACGAAATAAAAACAACATAAGGAGCAAAAAGTTACAGACAAATAGTTATATAAATATATTTACAATTGTTGATTTAATACTAAAAAAAAAGGAAGAGAGAAATATAAAAAAGAAACCATTGTATACAATTTAGCTTGCTTTGATTAATCGATGATAACAATTTTAACAGAATAGAGAGTAAAATATAAAGAATAAAATAAAAATATTATGTCACATAACTAATCGCGCTGTAGTGCACATGTCAAAAAGGACACGCCTCAGCATTATGCTACAGCGGCAGCCGCAGCGCTGATCTTCCGACTTGCCCTAGTTGAATAAATAAATACAATACTAAATAAATACAATATATTAAATAGATACAAACTAAATGTCACTATTATATAAAATAACTTAATATTAAATGTTAATAAGTACTTGAAATATTACATTAGTACAATACCATTATATATACTACACATAAATAAATTTAAAATAGATAAAGCAGTGAATAATAGGTATAGGTATCCCTAATATTGACATCGGTGCCCCTGCTACACATATGTTGGAACAACACGTACTCCACTCGGCAGCATCGTTTGGTGTTTAAATAGAAGCAGTTTGAATGATTTTTTAAACCCATTCAATGATCCGAGTTTACGAAGTGGGGGTGGAATATTGTTCCAACACTTGGTTGCCGAGTATTTAAAACTGCCATGAAAGGCAGCTGTACGATGCCATGGCATATTCAATGGCCTGCTAAAATACGGAACACTTTTTGACATGAGTTGTAACCCGTCAACTACTCCACTATACAACCTCGTCCTCTCGAACAGAACTGCTCCAAATTAAATAAATTACCAAACCCACGACAGCGACTCACACAACAGAATGAAGCAACTGAACGAGCTTTGAAGTTGAAAGTTCGAAACACTCTGTATTGTCGTTTAGCTTTCTAAAGCTCGGGAAAAGATACACTCATTTTCGGAAGTGACGATGATTTGCTAAACGAAAAGCTGCTTCAATTAGATACATTTTATTTTTGGTTAAGGATAACGAAATAATATTTATTAAAGATTCGATTTTAATATAAAAATATATTTTTATAGAAGAATGTTTATTCCTTGCTTCTTTTTGCCCTGACATGAGCAATAATAGTACGTAATTGTATAAAATTCTGATACATTTAACTAACACAATTATATTTTCAAATATATAATTTTATATGCTACTTCGCCAAATCATAGCTGTACCCATTATTAAATAGTCTACCACCTTTGTATTGTATTTGTACCTATGATTATGAATAAATAAAAGATTTGGTTTCATTTGATTTAGTTACTGCCATTATGTAAATATGTATTACATAACAATAGATACCAATATAAAATTAACTTTTTTATAAATATATTTATTTTTCTACAAACTATTAAAAAATAATTACAATTCTAGAATGTACATATAAGTGTATTTAATCTATAATTATAAAATGCATAAAAACACTACACCAAAACTATAATCCATTAAAGGCAACGTAGCCAAAAGGCTGGCCGAATTACCACGCTGGATCGCAATAGAAATTCCTGAGGTAAGTGCCTTAGGGTCACGACTTTCACTTAAAAGAGGCGAAGAGGCCCTTGTCCCTTATTTATAAGATATACATACAAATAGAGTGTGTACAAAAATTTACATTACAATTTAAATTCACAAAAACATTTAAAAAATAATACCTTGCGCAGATCTTTGCTCCTCGGCGTTACACCATTAACGCTGGTTATCCCGTTGTCTGGCTTTGCGCGAGGTCGCCGGAGTTCTGAAACAATCTGGAAGAAAGTTTTGTCTTTTACTATCGACCTTTGCCAATCCAACTGGTTCTAATACTGCACAGTGGTAAGGGTCCTTCGGAGCAAGTCATTCAAAGAGTTATGGTGGAACAAACGCCAGAATGTTCGGGGAAGAAGTGTCTGTAGTATTTTTCAAGCCATGATCGCGTTGATAAGTTTCTTATACTTTTTGAAAAGCCAAGTATCAAGGCTTATCTGGCCCAGTAAGCTTTAAAAGAAATAAGTCCGGGGTGGACGTGATAAAATAATTAACATATTTCATGTCAGGATTCTCTAGCTCTAATTTAACTACTCAATAGTTTAGTAGTTAGAATAATTAACCTCTAAAATACCTTTTGAATTACGAGAAATTATCTTATTATAAAAAATATCGATAAGGTAAGTAATTATAATTGTTTGCAAAAATTAATATTTACAAATTAACGAGAAAAAAAAGAGTAAATTGTGTAATAAAGCGTTATATGCTAAATCTCGTTGCACACAGAGTGCAGTGGCCAACATGCTGGTAGAATCTACTTATTCAAAATAATTTCAGCGTTTCAAGGTATTTCAATTAAACCTCGTACAACGCAGTTGCCATAACTTTTCAAATATCACGAAACCACATTATAACTTTTCGATTAACATTAACTCTTCGTTGTAATTAAATTGTAGCCGCATTTCAGAACTTTGTTACCATAATTTTAAAGAAAACTTTTTGGTAACGTTAACTTGAGCGTCGTTCTTAATACGTAAGGCAGACGGCTTACCACGAAACTTATCATTCGGGAAAGTTTGCAAGATTTTATCCCAAATGGTTAGAGCTACTTTTATCAGCCGAACTTCAAGGTATAAGCAAGGTATTCTTTCATTACTGAACTGCTAAATGTTTAAAAGGTCCAACTGTTTAAAACGACGTTTTAAACGAAACGTGTTTTTTTCACGCATAAAAAGTTCCAGAACTTTTACAGACAAATTGATATTTGTCGTACACAAAACTTTAACTAAAACATCTATTGATATTTAAATTGGTACGTGTTTCAATTTATGGGGCTTATTTCTTGGATATGCATGAGCAGAAATATTTTTCAACAAGGAAAAGTTTGGCCAAAATATGCACAAAAAACACATGTTTTATCTTTATCTACACGTAATATGCTCTTCCTGTATAATATATGTAACGGTGCTATAGATTGCTCAGACCTAACGCATGTGACTATTACCTTACAGACTCCATCCACAAGAACGCGACATACGCGTCTATTTCACATAAAACGATCCAAGACGAACTATACCCAAAACTCAGTCATAAATAGACTGAAAAACACATATAATAAGAATTTCTTTCAATACTGTGACATCTTTAATGACAGCAAGCCGAAATTCAGAAATAAAATCATAAGTATTTTAACAAATGGACACACACACACACACACACACATACACATACATACACATACATACACATACAAACTCATAGGCATTTGTAGCTGGAAGCAGTTTTATTACTAATTTATTTTAAATTACCTCTTAATATTCCTCATATCTGTATTATTTTTATTATTTTACTTTTACTCTTAATGTATTAGTCTGCATCAAAGTTAATTCTGTATAATGTAACTCCATAATTGGCCTTCAGTCATATTTTAAATAATTCATTTGTATTTAGTGTAAGGGCTGTGGATTTTGTGATAAATAAATAAATAAAAAAGTAAACGTATAAGAAAATAGAGATATTTCTTGAACTCGAAAGTTAAAACAAATGGTGCGTATAAAAATGGCAGAAGATGTCAAACGGTAACGTCAAATGATGACCGGGAAGGTCTGCGAAGGTAGTTTGTAGACTCTGCGCGTGTACTGCTAAATGCTACGACCGAGGAATGCTACGTTCCATGTAGTGCTACGAAGTGAAGTGAAGTCACTCGCCATGTGGGTATTAAGTTAGCTACGCTTGGGCTGTAATAAAATAAAAAGCAATTATACAAATTGTATAAAAGTCGCGGCCTATTGCTCTTACAAACAAATAGGCGCAAATGTTATTTGTACATTACATAAATTAGTAAAGCTTTCAACAATTTTTATGGTGTTTCAAATATAAAAAAAAACTCTTCTGTTACGTCAAAAGTAAATTATGAATTATGCACATATACTTTGTTACTTTGTTTAAGGTTGTTTTTGTATTTATTTACCTAACTATATATATTTATATTTAACCAATCACAACAATAATACATGGCTAGCACACGTGTCGCGTAAATGTTTTGGGATTGTAGCAGTAAAGCACTCAATATTTTGCACTCATTAAAAAAATTTAAAAATTTCATGAAAATTGAGTGAATACGTTAGTTTCGTTTCGAAATCAAAACCAACTGAGCCAAAACTATTCTAACTATTATTTTGTCAGATAATTAACTAGCTAGCTCTTTTTTTGCTCTTCCAAATAAAATATATTTTTTTTCTTCTAAGATATTCAAACATATTCTGGAACATTCTCGCTTAATCTATTTCTTTCGGTTAAGATTTAATTTTTTTGTAGACTACGTTTAAACGGTATTAAAACTTACAAAATCTGAAGCAAAGAGTCAAATCGTGTATACATATTATTTATATCAAATATATGAAAGCACAACAGAAATGTATAGCACCTCGAAATGGAACACCAACCGAACTTTGAAAAGTTGAACGGTTCTTAAAATTAAACCTCACCGCGTCCCAAAATATTGCTGCTACAATTTATATAAAATCAATAATTTTGGCGGTATTGAACGTTTTGATAACTGATACGAAGTGATTTTTCATTGAGTCTTTTAACTTTGTAATACTTTTACTATCGCTGATGATTACAAGACGTCACAATGAGGGCAGGGGTATAATATAGCAGGTGGCTGGGCACAAGAGGTCAGAAGTTCGAAACCTTGTAGGGAATTGGGTAATGTGATAAATACAGAAGATTTTTGTGGAGTATATTATATTTTTATAAATGAACCAAAACCGTAACCTACATTAACAAGACCGTAAAAGCCCATCAAGGTGGTTTTATGCCAGTTTATATTAAGCATTAGCCTTACGTATTTATAAGCTCTGGCATTTAATATCTCCAAGTTTTGATATCCAACATAAATACTTGTTAAACATCACTGTATTTGTCATAAAACTTATATTAGAAATATAAAGTAACGACAAAAGCTTATATAAAACAGTACCCGATAAAAATATTTCAAGGCTTAAGTAAGATATCAGGTTGTTTTTTCGTAAGAAAATATTATTTCTACTTAAATATAGTTTTAGGAAAAAAATTACTAAAATAAAAAAGGACCTCATAGTTTAAGAATTAATGAATATGCCAACTGATATTCAAACATGTCAATAAGTATTTCAATGTTTGAAGTATTCGCGTTATTATGTATTAGATACTTCGTATAAGGAAGCGCTATTTCGATTATACTTTGAATTGGTAAGTATATTAGAAATCTTAGATCCTAATTCGAAAAGATTGGATACACAAATTGGTTGTTTGAAATTGTTGCACATCCAGACTGCTTTTATCCTCGAAACAGAACGCCCGTAAAACAAACATAGGAATAAAGAACTTTCTAGACAAGATAAATTTCCGCACGATTCCTTACAAGCTACTTTTGTAAAGGACATAAAACATGCTTAAGCCCGCTTTTCTACAGTAAGTTTAAAGATGGCGGATTGTGCGGGACGGACAGAGCGATATCTTTTGTGGATTACGGATGTAGAGAGATATAAAGAATTTGTTGTTGAGGAATGCGAACACTCACTTTAAATCACCAGTTCCTACTACAGAAGAGTATGTTGCATTATACGGAAACAGTACAATGACATCTAGGAAGGTCTTCCTTCGCATTTGAACAACAATAATTAACCTGTGGCTTTAAATAGAGAGATCGAGCTTATACGAATCCAGAACACAGTTGCGTTACAAATGTTTAATACAACAAACATCTTAAAAATGTTAAATGAACAGATTAACGTTGTTTCTCTACTCTCATATTTAAAGATTTTTTATTAAGAGATTATTATCTTGTCCTGTTTGTTAACTTTCTTAAATAATATATTATACGAAGGACGAGCTACCAACACAAGCAAGCCCAACAATATTTATAAATCACAACTAAACGTATTTTAAAAATAAAATTGAATCGACTAGATTTTCAAGCTAGATTAGTACAAGCTGTCTCGTACAGCTTTCAACAACGCAGTGAGGCTGCGAGCTGGATGATATTTTAGCTCTTAAACTGTGGAGAATAAGACCGTTACAAAGACTGTACATAGCGGTGATAAATCACTTGCTATCGAGAGAAGCTGGCGCAATTTCAGTTTTTAAATTCATCTTCTTTTGTAGTGAAGTGATATAAGAGGAGATATCCTAGTTCTTGGAGACGTTTTTTACTTAGTACATTTAATTTTGGGCTTTAAGTTAACTTTCTGTTGATCCACTTTGGTGTAATAAATGGAATAAGTCTAAAGTGAATCTTCACTTTATACGTTCGGTTAGTGTTTTAGCGTACCAATAAAGAAATAAAATATTTGAGTTTTGTTTTTATTAAACCTGCAGGGTCAGCGTATGAACGAATCCGTAGTTTAAATTTAAAAAAAACTCAATCAAGTATTTATTCACATGTAAATACATGCCAGTTAGAAAAAATATACTTTTACGTCTTTCTATTTTTGGTAAATAACAGCAAATTCCTACAAGCAAACCGTAAGAGCTAAAGTTATTATTTTGTATTTAAAAATCTACTGACACATGAATCCAGCCTCGTCCCACGTACAGAATATTCGCAGCATAGCATAGCATAATGTATGAATAAAGGTGTGTAGAAATTTGCAAAGTTCTCTCAAATTTATGTGGAATATGTATAAACAGCCGGCGAGCTATGTGCCAAGTTTAATGGCGGTAACTTTACGACTAGAGCCAGAGCCGATGGAGACATTATATATTATATATTTATGAAGTAAATTGATGCCTACTACAATATATGATTCGGATTTAAATAGCAGATTTTTTGTAGAGTAAACATTAAACGACGATCAACACAATAATCTTTAATTTCAATTTCTTATGTTCTTAACCAACATTTGTCCAATTTTAGTAACTGTTATCATTTATTTCTCATTAGTGTTCTGTTGCAAAATTAAAAAGATTTGGTATGATTTACTATTGTTTAATAAAAAACGTATAACAAAAGATCATTTTACAAACAACGTTTGAAAAACTAATCATTTGACAAACCTTCATTTCGCAAACATATTACTTTACAAAGAATCACTTGACATAATACACGTTTCGCAAATGTTTTATTTACAAAATATTTCAATTGTTAAAATATCACTACATAGTATAAAACAAAGTCGCTTCCCGCTGTATGTCTGTCCCTATGTACGCATTGGATCTTCAAAACTGCGCAACGAATTTTGATGCGGGTTTTTTTATTAGATTGAGTTTTAAAACGGTCGAAGTTTTCATCGACGTAGCTAAGGCTTTCGATAAAGTCTGGCACAGAGGCCTCGTTTATAAACTCTATAAAATAGGCTTATCGGACCGCCTAGTCACGATTATCGCATATTTTCTCAAAGATCGTACGTTTCGTTTTAAACATGAAGGCACGCTTTCCGCGCCTCGTCCCATAAAGGCTGGAGTCCCTCTGTTGTACATCGTGTACAATAACGACATTCCCACTCCGCCGCAATGGCGACCTCGCCCTCTTTGCCGACGACACCGGCCTTTACACCAAAGGCCTCGGTGTCCCGGGTCTCATCACCAGACTCCAAAATGCCGTAAACGCCCTTGGTGCATGGTTTCAAAAATGACGTATCGATGTGAACCCAGACAAGAGTTCTGCGGTTTACTTCGATTGCAAACACCGTCGTATCGTTGACAGTCTCCACGTTCAAATGTTAGGCATTCCCATCCGCTGGAAGCGCAGTAACAAATACTTAGGCGTCACCTTAGACCAGACGCTTTCTTCAATTCAAACCACACGTCGATAGAGTAACGAAACTCGCCCGTTTTTACTTACGCCGCCTATTTCGTATGTTAGGAAGACAAAGTAAAATGTCCTTTAGAAACAAACGTGCGCTTTATAAGACCTGCTTTAGACCCGTCATAACTTATGCCTCGCCAATCTGTGCCCACGCCCAACCCTCCGTCCTGCACAAACTGCAGGTGGTTCAAAATATCTTCTGCCGCAGGGCCACAAACGTACCTTGGTACGTGCGTAACGCGGACCTGCACAGAGATCTTAAACTACCTACAGTGCAACAGCACCCTTCTTTTTCATTTTGAGTACCTTCAGTGCTATGAATTCACCTTCAGTGCTATGTAAAATCCAGCGGGTGACCCCTTAAGGGCCCCGCCAGCGCGTCCATTTTCTCCAATTGGTCGTCGCTCAGATGAAGGCTGTGAGGCAAAAAAATTGCACGAATCATTCAGGGGGTTTTTTGGTGGATAGTGGCTCTGGTAGGCTCGGAGCGAGTCCCACATAACCTCGATCGCGCGCGCGGGGTATGCGTCATGCTGCATTTTTTATCCTCCTGCCCTCTCCGTGGAGGGGAAAAAAAGCGTTTATCGGAGCAGAGCTCTCCAGCGAGGAAAATAACTTTTATAACTAAATAAAAACGTGCTTTTCAGCGCTTTATAAATATGTTACGATAAATGAAACATATATATATTCGAAATTGTATGATAGTATTTAAATACTAAAGTGAATTTTTATGTAAGATAAAACGTGCTTTTCAGCGGGACAATATTTCGAGCTTGCATGTTCGTACTTTCGGAATTAAGCTTAATTTTTAAACTGTACTTATAGTAAGTACATTAGCTTACATAGGATAAGATTAAAACCATAATTTATCAATTGTGTTTCTTTTATTAAGATCTTGGTTTGAATTTAGAGTTAAGGCAATTTAGTATTAGGGAAAGTATTATTAATTATCGAAAATCGTAGTTTAAGCTACGGTATTCAAGTTCAAAAGAACTGAATAGAATAGGTATCATTTGTTGTTGATAATTTTTGATTATCTTTTGTTTTTAAACGAACGAGTAGTAAGGAAAATATTTTTTACTGCAGCACATACTAATAATATGGCAATTGTTCATAATTATACGTATAGTTTTCAGGTGTGAGTTCAAACAAGAATTGAGTCAATTTTGTACAGAAATTATAAGTAGGAAGACGTCGGCGTTCGAACATAGGCGGTAGTGCAGTGGATGCCAGAATCGTACGTTCAGCAAGAGATGAAGAATCATCAACGGAACGTGAGGCTCGCCTAAGCCAGCTTCGGGATAGATATAGAGCTGAGAGAGAAAGAAAATGCTCAGTAGAGCGTGAGGCTTGCCGTAGCCAGGATTGGGATAGACATAGAGTCCAGAGAGCCAGAGAAAACGTCTTGGCATTGAAATTCAAGGACGAATCGAAGGGCATGTGTTGCTTACAAGGAAAAGTAAAATTAGAAGTAATTCTTCCTTCACCTGAACCACTTCTCTCCTTACGGGTGATCATCCGATATCCAAACAATTCATGCGCAATATACGCCGTTATAATAACGCAGTTCAAGAGTAAGCAAGCCGTTGAGCGTGGTTCTTTGCCTGCATCCAAAAATCAGGAGCAAGTGTATCACTTAGCTGAGAGCTTGCCAACACTTCGACCCGATGATCACAGATTTCTGCAAATTTATTTTATTGCAGATCCAGATACACAAATATTAACGCGGTGTTCAAGCGTCGCACAGCCAATTGATAGAGATATGATCAGATCTCTCCAAGATATGTTAGATTCTCATTACTGCTACGAACAGTCTTTTAAAACTGCGAGTGTTAAAGTAGACACTCCTGACTTTAATGTCGTAATCCATGCCAATAAAGCTTCTGTTGGAGATCACAGAGGACGATATACTGCGCCTTCCGCGAGTGAATAGCAATGTGATAGCTGGACAGCAATTTGACAAAAGCGATATATGTGGTTCATAGTGGTGATGATAATTTGCAAAAAATTTCAAAGTTACACAGATCTTTTGACAGCTTATAATATCCTTTGATGTTACATCGTGGAGAAGATGGTTATGCCATAAATTTTTCTCAAGTTGACCCAATCAGTGTTGCAACGCTGCGTAAAACAGTGTCATGTATGAACTACTATTGCTATCGTATAATATCGAATAATAATCAAGAAAACATGTTTGTATTTTCTAATGAAAAAAAAGCTGTGATTGTTGTATATAAAGACATTTTGTAGTATATTTAGTATCAACATTGCACGCGTGCGAAGCCGGGGCGGGTCGCTAGTTAATTATAAAACACCTCGTATCGTGATGTTTGTTTGAACCTAATTGAACCAAAGTCACTTTTCCTGAAAAGCTGGAATTGGTACTTAATTTGATCCTGGCCTAGCCGAATTGAACCCGTTTTGGGCAGAAAGCAAGTGCAGCCCAGCGGAGCTATCGTCAAATGCAAGTAGTTTAAAAAATAATCAATTTGTGAAATGAGGTTTTGGCATAATGAAATTTTTTCTATTAAACAATAGTTTGAAAAATGATAAATTGATAAAGTATAATTTTGTCAAACATTGTTTGTTAAATGAAAATTTGTTATTTGTTTTTTGTTATATGATTGGATACTGTTACTTAATCAACTTTTCCGTGTAAAATTAGTGGATCTTGATACTTCATTTCTTGAATGTTCACTGTTGATTTTTTCAATACTGTGTTAGCTGGACATATTTCTCTCATTCTTCTTTTAGTACTTTTTTTGATAATCGACAAAAATAACATAATCACCGCAAGATTTTAAAATTTTCTGACAACATGTTGGCTCTATAAGGTTATTGCTCTTGGTGTAGTGACTCGTACTAACTCGTGCACTCATAGCATAACGTTGCCTTTTCTGTGATTTTAAGCGCTTATGAGACATACATTGTCAAAGTACCAAATAATTTGTTATCATTTTATAAAAAACAAAGTGTATAGTTTGATTTTTTTTACAATTTGATTGTTAGAAAAATAAATAATTGTTTTCATCACATGAGCGTTGTCATTACTGCCTTTCTTAAAATGTATCTGTTGGGTAGATAGCAAAATAGAGTTAAAGGGGATGCATGAGTTCGGTCCAGGCATGGGCAACGGTAATTGCTGTGAAAAATAAATTTAGGCCTTTATTGTTTTTTAAATATCAATAGAAAAACAGGGAAAGAAAAATACTTACAGATACTTTAAAGTACATAAAAATGATACAGGCCGAGTAATTTATACTTATAATTCACAAACACTAGTTGTCTTCACCGTGGGTATCACTTCATATGCCAAAACCTATATATTAAAGATACCACGCAGAGATAATTTAGTCAACTAAAGTAAAGTTATATAATAAAGATGTTAAATTACGTTGCAAGTTAGGTGTGAAAAATATCATTTAAATACTTCATATAAATGTAGATCGAACGTTTTAAAAATATTTATCAGACTTATATGTGTTGAAACAAAAAAAAATACTGGTAAACAATTTCATCACCGTATTGAAAACAATTGCATTATTTACAACACAATATGTGTAACACAACACAAAAATCCTTAAAAAGACATTCCAAAAACGATATTAAGTCAGAATTTTCCTCAAACTCCCCAATATATAATATACCGCAAAATCGGTCCTCGCTCTTATCGTACAAAAGTAGACATGTTTTGTGCAGACAATGGATTACAAAATGTTCAGGTGCGTCTGAAAACGAGGGTTCCTTTTATGGACTCCAAACAGCCCCATTGATATTTGATGAGTGGTCCTTCTAAGGGTTTTTAGCATTGATAAAAGGTGTTTTTTTAATAATGATAAAAGTAAAATGTGAACTGACGTAGCACTTAGCTCGTAGCCCGTAGCGCGTAGTCGGCGTAGTCTTGTATAGTCGTGATCGAAATTTTTATTGATTGGATATTTTTGTGCTGACTAAAATTCGCGTATTGATATGTCTTCAAAATGCTTTAATGTTCATTCAGGGTTTGAGTGGAAAGTCAAGGCCAAACCTAAACTTGGGTACGAATGTGATTGATAATCAATAAAAATGATGCACTTTAATGCCGGCGGGCCATTTAGCTTATTCAAGCTGTTTTGTCGTTTTCGGTTTCTAACAGTACAGAAGTTTGCACATAATAATATTTCAAATGTATTTGTCTTGTTATTTATTTGTTCAGGGATATATATTAATTATTGAACTAATTTGTGTTTTAAACTGTGCAGCCTTGCAAAGTTTTTTGCAGTTTTTTCTACATGAACTAACATCTCTTAGAAAGCTTTTGATTTTTTCTTAACGTCCCTAAAAGTTATTACAGTTATAACTTACCTGCAAAGGAAGTTGATACACTGCCTAACAATCAATTCTCTTCATTTCCTCGCGTATTCATAAAAATTAACTCAGTGACTTGCAAAAGCAGAATAAATGGCGTTCATTTTTATCTTTATGAACCCGTTACGGTTCAAGTATTTCGCCGAAGCTTCAGCAGAGTCGTGGCAGTCAGCACGTCACGACCGACAGCAATGAACGGTTTATAATTGTTTAAGGGTTTCTGCGATAAAAGTTTATTTTGGTTCTTATGTTGAAGTGAAGAAATCGTTTAAGCATTGTTGTTAATTTTGTTGTAGATATTTTATAGTTACTATGTTTTGAAATGGTCAAAAAGTACAAAATGGTACAAAGTAACCCAAACAGAACCCCTCGTACCCCCTCATTGTATAGCCAAGATGAAGGTCTGCTTAGTTTGTGATGTTTTTGCCGTTTGAGGGTGTTCGTCGTTTGGATTCTTGGGGGAGGGAGACTTGCCGAGCTAACAGATGCAGAAAAGAATAATTTTGTATAGACATAAAGAGACTCTATAAATTTTTTTTGGAAAAAATATACCCGTGAAGTTCCTTGTGTAACGACCACCCCCCCTATCTCAACATCATCACAATGTAATATAAGGGAATGTCATAAATATAAGTTTGAAATAAATACATAAACATAATATAAAACCTAGCATATAACTGTCAAACTTTATTCTAATACTTTTTATCCAGAATATATATAAAATCTTCAGCTAATAGAATGAGCAATTATAATTGGCACACGATATAAAATATTATCAATAAAATACAATATTTATTTGGCGTGATCGTCCAAAGTTGGGTAGGACTCTACGTTGTGTTGTATAGTAACCAAGTTCTTTTCCGAGGTATGTGACAAAGATAAGAAACAAAGAATGTACCTAAGAACGAAAGCAAATGCCACTGCAACAAAAATATATAACAAATATAATTTAATATAATAAGTACATTTAATATAATAAAAGATATATAAGGAAATAAAGGACAGTTTAAAAAGGTTTGATGAATTAAATAAATTGGGAATTAATAAAAAATGGGGTGTATCCTCGCCCTATTCATGTGAGAGACATCCTTCTATTTTTTTATTTTCTCTCTCCAGGATTCACCAATCCAACACCCGAGTGTTAGTAATGCATAATAATACATTGTAAGAAGATAGATTTATAAGATTTAATAGAGGATTGAATATGGTGAGATTGTGAGAATAAATAAAGCTAACAATAAGTTCCAAATCTTGAATAAAGTTATCTCACAAGATCCAAATCTTGCAGATACTTTAATTTAAACTGAGTAGTGTGGTCTCCAAGTTGGATCATTTTGCACAGATCTCATTAATTACACAGAAGGGTAATTGATATATCCATTTCATGTTAATTGTTATTTATTCAGCCAAGAATTTCTTAATCCAATTCATAATTCATTCCATGACATTTGTTAATTATTCAGCCAAGAAGTTCCAGAACCAACTTTCTCACTGAGGCTGATGCACCGGAGGGTCATCCTGTCGTAACACCAGAAGCTCAGATCATTGAAATTGATAACAAGAGACTTCAACCACTGTTTGGTCTTATGCCAGATAACAAGTCACAAAATGAACATAAATGAAGGAAGGATTTTGTTGAATTGTTTGAATTTGTCAATTATTTAGTCAAGAAGTTCTAGAACCAACTTTCTCACTGAGGCTGATGCACCGGAATGTCATCCTGTCGTAACACCAGAAACCCAGATTATTGAAAATGGTTACAAGAGACTTCACGAATGAGTGGTTGTGAGCCAATTGACATACCTAAAGATAAAGAAAGAAAATAAAGAGATAGATATCCTAACTTATCACCTCTGCAAACTTCACCAAGTTGGAGATTATCACACTCAGTGTACAAATATATGTTAAATAAATTATTTTGATTCAATCAAATAACCTTTTAGAATATCTCACCATTGCAATCCATAAATACATTATATTTAGGCAAATATAAAGCACATCACAATTGACAGCATTTTTAGTGTGTATGTATTGTGTTCTGTGTGTGTGTGGTTAATTACTTTTAATATAAATAAAATCAAAATATGAAATGTAAGTATATAAAGATATATATATACATACATATATATAAATAAATATATATAATAATAAATATATAAAGAATAAAATACATAAAATTTTAATAAATAAATCAAGACCAAATTTAAATAAATATAATCTAAAAGTTAATCTCGCTATTAAGTTACCCTACCAATTTAAATAAAATAAACACTCACTAAAACAAGATTCACCACCAAACTCAATAATCTAAACTATTATGTAAATAATCTAAGATAAATTCGAAAATTAAACTTTTGTCTACGAATTGGCAGAACTTTCCTAAAATCTAAATTCCCTATTAATTTATCCTACAATATAAATAAAATAAACACTCACCCAAAAACAGGACCCACCTTCAAACACAACACTGTATTCTACTTTAAATTAAAACTTTGACTATGTACAAACCGGCATAACTTTTGGATTACTTTCCCTTCCTGACAAATCAAAAGATCGAATGCTCCTGAACCCGAAGCTGAAAATCCAGTGTCCCACTCTGCGGCGTACTGCCCTATTTATACCCAACCAAGAGAATTCTTTTGCACCACACGCACACAACGCACTTGCGACTATATACCCTATTACTAGCATTAAGTTTCAAATGATATCTCGAAGCAAAGTATAATAAACTGTTATAAATGAATGTACCTTTGTGTTATAATCAAAGTTTTCCTATAAATAATTACTACTGAAAGGATCGTATTTAACAAAAGGAGAGAAACTCTACAGAATAAACATACATATATAAACACAAAAACAACCATGACCCAAGAACAAACAACCGTGCCCACCACACAAATGCACGCCCCCACCAGGACTCGAACCCGGGAACCCCGGCGCAAGAGGCAAGGACACTCACCACCACACCACTCGTTCGTCGTAACTTTAATCAATAAAGTGTGTTAACGCCAGCTAACTGCTAACCACGTAGGTGTCCACCTAACGTTATTCATAGACATTGTTTGAGCGCTACAACTTTGCTATCTTTATTTTACAGGCGTATGATTCATTCAATTGTTTGCATTATATACCTACCTACTTATTCTATCTCTGGTCGTCATTCAAACCACATCATTGTGAAACAATATTATTTTATAATTAAAATCAAGTCTGCAAGAAGTCAGAGTTTCATTTAGAGGCTCTGTAGTCCCGTAAAGGAACAAATTATATTAAGATCGCTTCCTTTTCGTTAACTAATTTTTACTTCTTTTAAACATCTTTAATTACGTCTATCATTATACTCAAGTACGTAGTATGTCAAAAGGTATTTTTATAGTAACTTTTGAAAATTAATATTGCCAAATCCTAATAGTAGGTATATTGAAATTATATTCCCATTTTATACACAAAGTTCGAGTTTGTACCGTCACACTTGCCAGTTCTTCTCTCCTTGGTGGTAGAATCATGTTTTATTTGACGTCAATAAGAACAAGTAATTGTCAATGTTGAGAAATAAATATTTCATTTCATTTCATTTCATGTCACGAGCTACACGTTTTTGTGAGAGTGTTATTGTTAGAATATTTATTCACATAAATCATTATAAAATACATTTTTATAATTTTTTATATTTTTTTTAAAGAAAATTTGTTTGTAAACGAAACACCTTCAAAGGCTTAAAGCTCGTGAAACTAGTTTGATTACATTCGCGTTGAAGTCAAATTTTGCACATTCTACTTAATGTATTTAACATTTAAGACAATAGAGTGCCGAGAGATATTTCCCTCTCGGTTGACCTACAGCACCTTCTTAAATCCGAAGTAAAAAGTTGTATGGTTCCGTATTCATTCAGCGTCACAATTTATAAACCAATTATGAAATAAAATATATTGATTGTGATTTTAAACAAAAAAACGATGAATAAAAGAATTGTTTTACCATAATTTAATTTGAAAAATAAATAATAAATAACATATAATATTATGTGTGATTATAATTCACACTTTCTAAAACAGAATTTTTTCTTCGTTTCAGAAAATCCATTCCCCTACATATCATTGAAGAGGACAGTTACGAGAAAGATGTCTTGTTCTACGTGAACCTCGGTGAACCTGAACTGTTGGGAGGTAAGTAAAAGCTATAAGTAAGATATACACGTGACTTTATTTAAGAAAAAAATATTATAAAAATTACCATAACCAGATTTACAAATTAGTAAAAAGGCAGTCAAATGACAACCAGTAGCAGTGTTCTGGTGTACTGGTAAATCAAGAACACAAACGTCACGGATGACACATGACAGTCGAGCTTGTTACTAATCAGTCTGCAACGTCAATATTTTAGTGCGTAATGTTGTGACCTTTCATGAGGTTCAAATTTTAAAGTATGGAAACTAACGCTGACGCCACAGTTAAAACGCGCTCCTATATACAGATTATAAATAGAAAGAAAGTAATATTTATTAACACTTGTGCCCTATTTAATAATTTAACGTTTTTACGTTAATATAACTAGAAATTAAACATCAAAACTGCAAAGAAACAACATTTTTATGTGGTTCTATGTCTTTTATACCTGCGATTTTCAAATTTAGAACGCTTACTAACAAGCTTAAACAAACAGCCTTACTGATTTCAAAACGAGTCAAATCATTTTGGATTCTACTCATTGGCTTTAGAGATCAAATAGCTGTGTAGTTTAAGTTTCCCTTATCTTTGCATAATTTACCAGATAGCTGATGCCGCGTTAATGTCACTAGCTAGAAGCGATAACATAATTTTATACCAGTCGGCCATTTTGCGGCGTCTAAACCATAATGATACTATAATGGGATTAGCACGTCAGAAGTTGGTAGTCGGTGACGTCACGACAACGTTAGTTATTTTTGTCAGGTTGCTAAAAATAATTTGATTTTAAAATTAATTTGTAAGTTTTTGATTGTATAATAATTTATATTTAGAACTTAAAAGGGCAAGACTGAACGATTATTTTTAACAAATATATTTTTAATTCGTGATAAGAGTTTGATATTAAAATTCTTCTATACACTTCTAAAACAACTTAGTACATACATACAATAAAACACAAAAGCTTTTTTTGCTTTAATTTGCTTGTTGTTATTTTTTAATCAATTTTTTTTTAATAAATAACTTTCTATTTCAAATCCATAGAATGCAACCGTGCGCAATTGTTCAAAATCCTTTAAAAATTGGCAAGTATAAGTTGAAAAAAAAGATCCACGTCTGCATTTCGAATACTTTTTAAATTAAATTATCTTAGAATCCGAGGGTGTAAAAAAGTTGAGTGGCTCTTCAGCGGTTGCGGTTGCGTTCTAGGCATTTTTTTTTTCTTTTCTCTTGCATGTTTTTTCCGGCAGAGGTGTTTGAAACTTACCTTCCGCACGTTTCTGCACGTGTATCCGTTAATTTTTCTCCAGGTAATTTATTAATTTCTTTTGTAATATTTAGTTTATTTTTCTTATATTGTGTTTGTTTTATTTCAATTCGTATCATTTTTATACTCTGTTAAAAGAACAATTATTTGTATGTGGTATTGCTAGGTAATACTCGTATCTTTAAACATTACGTTTGCGCTAAAATCATGGTGACTAAATGTGTGATGCCGTTTTCTATCCTAGAACAAACTAATCTTTCGTTTAAAGACACGATGGACATAATTTTGCAATCGAGATATGCAACGTTACTTATAACTATGAATTATACATGAATATAGCAGTAAACATACATGAGAATAGAAACCATTTCAATATCATTTATAATTATGACCATTGTTGATTCTGGAATTTTATGTGATATTAAACTCTTTAATAAATATATTTTCCGATATATTCTTTAAGACACATAACTCGTATTTATTCATCATCTATGACATTCATATAATAATTTTACAGCATAACCGCTCACACAAGACGTACTTTCATCCCGAGTATTGAATGTCCTGAACAAGAGCAATCATTGTCAACTTGACGTCATATGTTCTCGGAAGCTCGTGAATACCACCTGTCTGTTACCTTTATCATCTCCTGCTCATTTGTCTCCTGTCTACGTAACCATTACTAGAAGTGACTAGTTGCCTCCCTTTCACTGTTATTCTATATTTGAATAAACCTGCGGTTGAAATATGAGTGTTTTGCAAAGACCTTAGTTGATCGTTATATGTTTCTTCGCCATGACGTAGCAGCCAAAGATAACCCGTCTTCAGATATTTATTAACTTCGTAGAACAATAATTATTCCGTCACAACGTTAAACCTCATAGAGTGTAAAACTATAGAGTTAAAATAGATTTTCGAATGTGATGCTCACCAATGACCAAAAATGTTTAACTAAACGCTTTAAACAAACGCTTTAAACAAACACCTTTGTGCTTGTCAAATAACTGTTACTGACGTCTATTGCATTTGCTATTTTAGTTAGAGATAGGTTTATAGGTGTGCGCATGCTTATATATATGCAATTTAATTTTATGTGGCGGCCGCCATCTTGTCATACCGTGTTCTCCTTGCAATGGTGTGCGTGTACAATCAGTACAACTTGTCACGTGCCTAGCGTTGCTGTATACACGTATAAACCAGCTTAACTAATACATACGGCCACGCGCTAAAATGGCTTGAACTGTTTTTACTTGTTCACTATATTACATGTTTACTATATTACACGTTAATCAAAATGATAACAAATATTTAAAAAAAATTCGAACTTACATAAATTTATAATTACACCATATGGTGATGATGCATATGCTTGACGGCCTAGCGAGGAAGCGCTCAACGATGCGCTAAGAAAAAATACAGCAATTAAATTACTTCATATCTCTTACAAAAAAGAAACGAATAAAGAAATATCATTGGCTTATTTTCCTCTTGCCACCAAACTTCTTGCACAGCGTTACTGGATTAGAACCTTACTCTCAGACTGAAGTATATTGCCTAGATAAAGATTTATCGCCCTCAGAATTCATTGGCGTTATCTTGATTTATATACTTCGCGGCTGGATATTTAATTTGTTGTTCAGACTGCGGGTGACAAGCTTGTTTCATTAAAAAAAAGATGACAGAGTGGTAGTAAAAATTCAATAATTATACATTTCTTAACTTCTTATAAATCCACAAATCAACTACAATTACAGTAAAAGTGATAATAGTTCCTTATGTTTAGATCTGGTCTGGGCAATAATACAGTCCTTCCTACGCGAATTGTCGTAATGACCGCGTTCATCTGTTGTGTTCGGGTTGGAGGGAAGCACCAGCCAGTGTAGTTACTGCAGGTCCAACTTGAGCCCAGGGTCAGCATCGCATCAATAGTCTTCGCACCAGCCAGTGTAGTTACTGCAGTTCCAACTTGAGCCCAGGGTCAGCATCGCATCAATAGTCTTCGCACCAGCCAGTGTAGTTACTGCAGTTCCAACTTGAGCCCAGGGTCAGCATCGCATCAATAGTCTTCGCACCAGCCAGTGTAGTTACTGCAGTTCCAACTTGAGCCCAGGGTCAGCATCGCATCAATAGTCTTCGCACCAGCCAGTGTAGTTACTGCAGTTCCAACTTGAGCCCAGGGTCAGCATCGCATCAATAGTCTTCGCACCAGCCAGTGTAGTTACTGCAGTTCCAACTTGAGCCCAGGGTCAGCATCGCATCAATAGTCTTCGCACCAGCCAGTGTAGTTACTGCAGTTCCAACTTGAGCCCAGGGTCAGCATCGCATCAATAGTCTTCGCACCAGCCAGTGTAGTTACTGCAGTTCCAACTTGAGCCCAGGGTCAGCATCGCATCAATAGTCTTCGCACCAGCCAGTGTAGTTACTGCAGTTCCAACTTGAGCCCAGGGTCAGCATCGCATCAATAGTCTTCGCACCAGCCAGTGTAGTTACTGCAGTTCCAACTTGAGCCCAGGGTCAGTATCGCATCAATAGTCTTCGCACCAGCCAGTGTAGTTACTGCAGGTCCAACTTGAGCCCAGGGTCAGCATCGCATCAATAGTCTTCGCACCAGCCAGTGTAGTTACTGCAATTCCAACTTGAGCCCAGGGTCAGCATCGCATCAATAGTCTTCGCACCAGCCAGTGTAGTTACTGCAGTTCCAACTTGAGCCCAGGGTCAGCATCGCATCAATAGTCTTCGCACCAGCCAGTGTAGTTACTGCAGTTCCAACTTGAGCCCAGGGTCAGCATCGCATCAATAGTCTTCGCACCAGCCAGTGTAGTTACTGCAGTTCCAACTTGAGCCCAGGGTCAGCATCGCATCAATAGTCTTCGCACCAGCCAGTGTAGTTACTGCAGTTCCAACTTGAGCCCAGGGTCAGCATCGCATCAATAGTCTTCGCACCAGCCAGTGTAGTTACTGCAGTTCCAACTTGAGCCCAGGGTCAGCATCGCATCAATAGTCTTCGCACCAGCCAGTGTAGTTACTGCAGTTCCAACTTGAGCCCAGGGTCAGCATCGCATCAATAGTCTTCGCACCAGCCAGTGTAGTTACTGCAGTTCCAACTTGAGCCCAGGGTCAGCATCGCATCAATAGTCTTCGCACCAGCCAGTGTAGTTACTGCAGTTCCAACTTGAGCCCAGGGTCAGCATCGCATCAATAGTCTTCGCACCAGCCAGTTAGTTACTGCAGGTCCAACTTGAGCCCAGGGTCAGCATCGCATCAATAGTCTTCGCACCAGCCAGTTAGTTACTGCAGGTCCAACTTGAGCCCAGGGTCAGCATCGCATCAATAGTCTTCGCACCAGCCAGTTAGTTACTGCAGGTCCAACTTGAGCCCAGGGTCAGCATCGCATCAATAGTCTTCGCACCAGCCAGTTAGTTACTGCAGGTCCAACTTGAGCCCAGGGTCAGCATCGCATCAATAGTCTTCGCACCAGCCAGTTAGTTACTGCAGGTCCAACTTGAGCCCAGGGTCAGCATCGCATCAATAGTCTTCGCACCAGCCAGTGTAGTTACTGCAGGTCCAACTTGAGCCCAGGGTCAGCATCGCATCAATAGTCTTCGCACCAGCCAGTTAGTTACTGCAGGTCCAACTTGAGCCCAGGGTCAGCATCGCATCAATAGTCTTCCAACAATAAATAGCAATATAATTAATCAATAACAGTTTTGGACCTTATCCAGTCACTCACAACATTTCAATTCAAAGAAATACATGAAAATGACTATACTAGACTTTCCATGACTTGGCGATCACATATGAATAATAAATTTTTATTTAATTTAATTTATTTTTTAATTTATCATATTAGGTCTTTACCTATGAAATTGCCGTTTTTCACGAAATAAATGAAGCGTAATTTTTTTTTATATTTTTTATTTCTATTAATCAAAATAATCACCCATGCAATCAATGCATCTTTGCCAACGCATTGGTAGCTTATTGATGCCTTTCTTGAAGAAATCAGCTGGACGGGAGGCAACAAATTCTTCAAAGGCATTTTGTACTGCCTCTCTCGGGTATTGAATTTTTTTCCCGCCAAGAAGTTATCCAAATTCTGGAAAAAGTAGAAGTCTGTAGGCGCAAGGTCTGGTGAGTACGGCGGATGACGGAGAACTTCCAACCCCAACTCTTGTAGCTTGGAGACCGTCTGCTGTGCAGTATGAGGTCGCGCGTTGTCGTGCAGGAGCAGTGGAGCCGAACGATTGACCAAAGCTGGTTGGAGACGTGCGAGCTTCTCCATCATTGTGTTCAGTTCTTCACAGCACACATCTGCAGTAATGCTTGTCCCGTTTGGCAAGAAGCTGTGATGAATTACACCCGCGTTAGACCACCAAACAGTGACCATCACTTTTCTAGGGGTAAGTTTTCGTTTAGGGCATTGTTTGGGTGCTGAACCAAGGTCCAACCAACTTGCTGAGCGCTTACGATTGTCAAACAGGATCCATTTCTTGTCACAAGTAACAATGCGGTTCAGAATTCCTTCATTTGTATGCCTGTTGAGCAGTGCAAGGCACGTCTCCACGCGTACTTCGCGCTGGCGGTCATTGAGTTCGTGGGGTACCCATTTGTCAAGCTTTTTTACCTTGCCAATTTGACGCAAATGGACCAATATTGTTTTGATGCTAACGTCGAAAGCTGCTGCTAATTCAGCCGTGGGTTCAGTTTCATCAGCTTTCACAATTGCCTTTAATTCGTCATTGTCAACCAAAGTTTTCGGACGACCACGGGGTTCATTTTTCAGGTCAAAATTTCCAGAATGGAAGCGGGTAAACCAATAACGGGTGGTGCGTTCGTTTGTAGTGTTCGCTCCGTAAACGTCGTTGATGTTGCGTGCCGCTTGTGCCGCTTTGCTGCCACGACGGTACTCATACTCCATAATTACTCGAATTTTTAACTTATCCATGATGACGAAAAATGTTCGAATGCGTTGAAAACAAAACACTAACTATTAAACAAATGACGATTTCAGAAAAAGAATTCCATGTTTGTCAAATAAAATTAATTTGAAATTAGAATTATCAGGCAAAAAAAAATATTTTCATTTGAAATGGCCAGTACGGCAAAACGGCAGTTTCATAGGTAAAGACCTATTATAATAGGACAGCCAGTGAGTAATAACATTAAGAATTACAACTAAATATTCACATAGTAAAAAAAAGAGATAAATGTACCCTCTATTTAAGGCTGCCACAACATGCATACCTAAGAAACTGCTACAAAAGTTAACTTAATTATTAGAGAATTTTTACAAATTGGATAATATAAATCATAGATTATATAATATAGGTGTTTAAGGGTATAGATGTTTAAGTGTTTGATCAGAGCTTAAAATTTGATTAGTATAGTTGAGTGGGTGATTTTCAAAATTGATTAATATATGTCAATCATAAGTAATAAAATAAAAAAATAAAAACTTATAATGTCAAAAATTATTTAATTAATTTAATTTAATTCGCCTCTCTGGTCAACTTCTGGATATTCTTTCTGTACACAGTCAAAGAACATTAAATAAATCAACGTCCTGTCCAAGAGAATTATAGGTATGTGACAATCGATAGATGGCATTATGTTGTCGTAAATTTGTACGGGCAAAGGGAGTATGCAGTAAATTGACCGGATTGCGAGGAACTCGACGTGGTACTTTGAGATGGAATTTTTCCAGAAGCCCGGGACAGTTTATGTATCCTCTGAATAGTTTGTACATAAACATTAAATCCAGGAAGACTCTTCTATTGACTAAACTGTTCATATTGAAATGATTCAGTCTGTCATTATAGCTATGCAAAGTTTTATGTAGAACGCATGAGTAAGCTAAGTGCCTAGTAAAGCGCTTTTGAATCCGTTCGATACGCAAACGATGGACATTATATTGTGGAGACCACACTACACTGCTATATTCCAAAAGACTTCGAACATAAGCGTTGAACTCTGTAATTTTTGTAATTGGATTTTTAAAACCTTTTCCGTTTCTAATAACAAAGCCCAACATTCTTGATGCCTTCGAAATTATTGCGTCAATGTGTGGTGTAAATGTTAATTGTATTTAGAGTCTACAATGACACCCAAATCACGCAGATTGTTATGCTCTTGTAGGCAGATATTATTAATGCGGTAAGTAGTACCCCTCGGATTTAATTTACGCGTAAATTTAATGTGGTAACATTTATCAGCGTTTAGTTTCATTCTATTACAAACGCAACAATCTGATAGATTATTTAAATCATACTGAAGAAGTTCAGCGTCATGAGAATTTTTAATGACTTTGGTTATTTTAAGATCATCTGCATACAAAAATACCTTGCTATGTCGTACAATATCTGAGATATCGTTAATAAAGATATTAAAAAGCAATGGCCCAAATGAGAACCTTGTTCCATCTAAACTTGTAAGCATTTGAAATATATTTCTCTGAAGACAGCCACAGCGCAGTACGTTACACACGAAGCGAGTTCGCGGCTAATGCATTGTGCTTTGTGGACGCATTACGTCCCATAGCCGAGTGGATATGGCATTCTATCGAACAGCGAAAGGTTTTGAAATGCTTATATTTGGTCTTCTAAAGTATTGTTGTGAAAATTATAGATTGTTCTGTGAATGAGAATACATTAATATGTGAATTGCAAAGTGCATGTCTACCTCTTGATCTTCGTCATGTATACCAAGGTCACGTGGCCTGGAAATACAGACATATATAGTTTTTTACCCTTTTACAGATTATTCAGAATGCCCTGTATAAGATACATAGATAATACAGACCTATGTGACTAAAACATTATTCACCACAGGCATGATAAGAAAAGTTTTCGGCAGCAGATACAGAAGTAAATAACCTTTAAAAAGTTAAAAGTTGTGTCTTTAAACTTTTTTATTCAAGTTTTCTAATGTTTGATAGTATGAAGAATATCAAGCGGAAAACCCCCTAAACTTAAACAACATGCAAGGCAATGTATTAAAACTCTAATCGGAATAAAATTGTATTCTAACGACTTACAGCAAGAAAAAAAAGAAACCAAACGGTAATTTACAAACGCCGAGTGCGAAACTCAGTGTATTGACCATCTAGTTTTATTGCTAACATCAAGCTCTGCATACAGGGTGGAAGAGAAATCGCGGTAGTATTTATTTAGGTTATTGTTGGGAGTTTAAACATTTTGTGTAAAATGATATTCAAGTTAAGTTAATTCAGTTTAAGAATATAAAATGGCTCTTTATTTTTATATAAATTAGTAAAAAAAATTTTGTTTTTATATTATTTTAATACATAAAAATGTACCGAAGTTAAAAAAAAATTTATATTAATCTTAATTAAAAATAACTTAAGTCTTTAGAAAACTTGTAACACGAGACCATACCTAAACAGATGATATCGAAAAAGCATACATAAATTATACTTCTCAAGCAATGCAACTTCCTAAAAATAAAAATATAAGTATAGATTAATCTGTGTGGGATGAACACGTCAAACTAAGATGCCACATATCTCATGTGGCGGCGCGTGTGTTCAAAACTTGTGCCACAAGACAATTGTCAAATTGAAACAGTAAAATAAAAAAAATCCAAAAGTTATTTAAATGTTTGTCGAACATAATATAAATTCATACTATCGCTATTTATTATTAGGACCAAAGGACCATCTATAGTTATCTATCATCAACGTATAAAACATGTAAGGGTTAATGTCATTACATTGTAATATTCCCGCATTTTAACACCCTTTGTGTGTCCTCACCAGATACTGTTCACGGCATTATCAGCGAAACAGCGAGCGCTGAAAGCGAATCCTCAGCTGACCCGCAGCGCTGACCCTTTTCAAATTGTTACCACCCTGTATTTAGATCTGTTTATATTTTACGTCGAAGAAATAGTTCATGGAGTAGTGGGGCTTTTCTAAGAATTATTGTGTAGGTAGTTTGAAAAACTAGATTTTATAATTTTATTGAATGCATTTATTTAATAGTGTGCTGTTAGAAAAAAAACGAATTGCGACATGAAAAGCCTGGCTTTATAAATAATTTATAGTTTGATAAATGAACTTTTTAAGAAATAACTCTTGTGATAAATTGTTTTCAAGATTAATGGGCTTTTTGCAATAATTTTTGGTTGAATAAATGTCATGGACGTGGGTATTAATATTAAATTGTTTACTTTCTACATTCATTTACATTTTATATATCTTGTTATAATTGTTTTGTACTATTTATATTTTTAAAAAATATATATAAATAATCTGTTCGTCAATACACCAAACTGTAGTCAATTGTTTATTGAGCATTTGAGCTTCCCATATCTGGAAAGTTCCATAGAGAACAGCAACCAAGCAGTAATTCATACTCTATTACGATTCAAACTCGATAATGTTTCGCCACGGCCGACAAGAGATAATGTTCCATATTGTTTAAGGATTATTCAGACGTTATAATGATATGAAACAATTTGCGAAAGTCATTTTTCTGGAACGAAAACATGAGATCGTTTCTTTAATCGTGATTTTGTTTTTCTACATTATATCTAACAAATTTGTGTTTCACTTCACGCTAAAAAATAAGCACTCCATATATATATTTATAATATAGATATATAATATAGATATATAATTTATAATATAGAATCTATACATATAATAAAATTTAAGAAATATGCTTTCTGTACATTGAAAATAAAAATAGAAAAAATAACAGAGGATGTTATTATATCGATGCCGAACCCAAAAATGTTAATAATTTTTTTTTATCTGTTTGTCTGTGTGTTTGTGTGTTTGTCTCTTTGTCTGTGTGTTTGTGCACGTTAATCTCAAAAACAGCTTATCCGATTTAGATGCGGTTTTCATTAATATGTTGTGGTAAGTTTCACTTAACATTTAGTGATTGTTCCATATCAATCGGTTCAGAAATAAAAATTATAATATAATATAAAAATAAAAATTTAATATTAATTTAAAGAATCACGTCGAAAATTTTTAAAACTATTCTGTATCTATCTTTTTTCTCTGTAAGTAGCATTGACTGAAACTTTACTAAACTTTATAATAATTGTCTATAAAAAAAATTATAAATAGAAATTTTAAATGATCAGTTTCGAAAATACGGTTCAGCTTAGGATGGACGTTTGTAAGTTGTACACGACTGCGCGGGTATATAAAGCGCCGCTGCCATTAGAATTCAGTTTTTTCTCCGTTTTCCATCTTGACGTTCATCTTGAAGGTGGACAAAGGATATACTTCAACCCTGACAATGTAACGGAGCGTTTAGAAAACCCAAGACGAACCACACTGCTCGCTTTCTTTAATCTGTGCGAAACAGACGCATTTGCTAGGTCACTCTTATACAACGAAGTTCCATGGAACAGCTGTAGTAGGCCACGTCATTGGTAGCGTCGATGCGGTGCATCCGAGTAGCTCCGAATGCTTTTACCTGCGCCTACTTCTACACGTTGTTCGAGGTTCTACTTCTGTCGCCGAGCTCCGAAACGTTGATAATATCGTGCACCCTACATACCTAGCGGCTTGCCGGGCACATCACTTACTGGATGGGGATCAGCACTGGGATGATGCTTTGTCCGAAGCAATTATTAGCGAAAACCCTCAGCGATGGCGCCATTTGTTTGCAGTCATGCTGGTGTTCAGTGCACTTTTTGATGCTTCACAGTTATGTCATAAGTATCACAACAAATTAGCTGAGGACTTTTTCAGGCACCCACAACTATAGGATGACAACTCAATTAGTGAGAGATTACGTGAAAGTCATTTGAATCGTTGTTTGTTGGCTATCCAAGATATAGTTACATCTATTGGGGGTAATCCTATTTCTCAATATGGCATACATCATTCGACGGTAAACATATTAATAGAGAATATGCGATGGAAATCAACTATGATGCAGTAGATCTAGTCGAAATTTTACAAACTGATGTCTCGAGACTAACTGTGTTGCAGCGTTTAATATTTGATCGGGTGTCGCAGCGCCGACAGTGCTTTGGGAGAAATGCTATTTGTTGATGCTCCCGGTGGAACGGGTAAGACATTTCTTACCAAAATGGTTTTGGCGAAGGTATGAAGCCAAGGTATAATTGCGCTTGCTGTCGCTTCATCGGGCACAGCAGCCACTTTGTTGCCAGCAGGGAAAACTGCTCATACAATATTCAAAATTCCGATCGACTTAGACCGCACAGAAAGCCCTGTTTGTAATATTTCTAGAAACAGCAATAAAGCTAAGGTTCTTCGTGACTGTAGCTTTATTATATGGGATGAGTGCACAATGGCAAACTGAAAAGCAGTTGGAGCAGTAGACAGAACGTTGCGTGATGTCTAGCAAAATAGCCAACCTATGGGTAGCATTACTACGCTTTTTTGTGGCGATTTTCGTCAGACTCTCCCTGTAATACCACGTGGAACTATAGCTGATGAAGTTAGAGCTCTCAACTGACAAGAGTTCTCAACTTTGGCATTACATTATCCCTTTGCATTTGACATTAAATATGGGAGCTCAAATCGGAGGCAACGAAAATGCTCAAGAGTTTTCAGATTTGCTACTTCAGATCGGTAACGGTGTGTATCCACAGGAACAAGGAAAAGTTGTTCTTCATGAAAACCTATGCTGCAAAGTTTCATTAATGCGAGACCTCATATCATCTGTGTATGGAAAAGCAACGCACATACCAACTTGCAAAAATTCCTGGCTTTGCGAAAGAGTTATTTTGACTACATGAAACGACCGAGCAGCAGCAATAAGCGCTGATATTTTGAGCTTTGTTCCGGGGGGTAATGTAGAGTATATCTCCATTAACAGAGCTATGGCTGCTAGAGCTGTTTTTCGCACGGTCGGTCAGTTATATGTGGCTCTGGCACGTGTTAGCAATCCTAGCAGCCTGTATGCTTTTATCCCCGATTACCATACGTCTAATATCGTGCACAGAGAAGCATTGCTGTAAAGCAGATTTTTTTAGCTACACAAAACGACGGTGTTTATGATCCAATATTAACCAAAAGTTTTATCCAAAAAATGCTACCCAAAGTCACTAATCCACGCGAACGAAGTTACATCGAATAATTACTGTCAGTTGATCAAGAGCTTTTCATAAGTAAACAAAGTAGACAAACTGCATTAGATCCTCTGCTTAATAGTATATATAACACTGCTAATTGTTGAGTCCCAATACTCCATACGAGCTGGAGACCAATTGGACCCATTAGACAGTTTAAATTTATTACGAGCTGCAACACCTTGGTATTGAAATATGACTCAGGAAATATTCTTTATGTATTTTTACTAGGTTGATGCGGTTGCGTCACGGTTAAAAAAAAAAGTTAATTACCAGTGTATATACTGGGCACAAGGGCCATTCCAACTGGGAACTGCAGTCAGTAACGCATCATTAGTCGATATGAAATGAAATATTTATTTCTCAACATTGACAACTACTTGTTCTTATTGACGTCAATTAAAACATGACTCTACCACCAGTTCGAAAAAACCTCCGTGAAGAAGAACTGGCAAGAACATTACACGGGTATATTTTTTTCAAAATAGATTTACAGAGTTTCTTTATGTCTATACAAAGTTATTCTTTATGATGTCTTGATTTAATAATAATAATAATAATAAATTTCTTTATTTGCTATTATATGCGTACAAATGGGTATTAAAACATATTGACGATCCTTACATATATTGCTGTATAATGCAGCGTCCAAATTGAGTGTCATAAGATTAGCATTATCATATTCTTGCATAAAACAACTGTAATTATTGTATAATACAATTCAAAAAACTAAAATTAATATTCGTAACATACAAAATTAATCATCTACAATTATAACCAAATTCTATTAGACCTGTCAGAAAATAAAAAATAAAATCGAAAATCAAAATAAAAACCAAGAATAAAAAACAAAAAAAAAAGGTCAAAGCTGAAAATTTATTAAAAATGTTACAAAAACATATGTCCAATAAAAAAAGAATAAAAAAAATAATGTCAATAAACATAAAAATACAAGAAATTACAGAATTTTATCGTTGAAGTATTCATTAATATTATAATACATTTTTTCCAGCAAAAATTTGAATAATTTTTAAATGTTTTTATTGACAATATAAAAGTTTTACCAATAATTTGTGAAGTGAGACGCTAATAACCCCATATTTCCTTAAAAACTCCACGAAAATATCGCTACGTAGTCTCTTTCAAACTCCTTTCAATATTTAACGCTACCTGAGTAAACATTTTTGATACTTGTTCACGTTGCGGCTTTGAGGTCTGAGGTATTTGATACTTGTGACCCTTTGATGGTCTTCGTAAATGTAATAAAATCGGTGTCGACAGTGAGTGATCGGAGTCACAAAAGATAGATACATTCTGCAATCCGTCTGGGAGATTGCTTTGTTTTTTCGAACGAAACGAACCTTTTTTGGTTTCAAGTGAGAAAAAATCTTCAGTTCATTTCTCGATGGTAATACAAGAAATACAGTTTAGGAAAAAGATTTTAATTTGGTTCTTTTAATTTAGTAACAAACGCGCTGATCCTTCTCTTTTTTTAATAACAGTCTGACTGCCTCTTAAATCTACACACAAAAAGTAACATACCGAATAATTGCCTTCTTATATTCAAATAAATGTAGAAAGCTTCGGTGGCGTAGTGGTTAAGGCACTGGCTTTGCGATCGCCATAAGTCCCTGGATTTAATGCCCAGTGACTGCCTAGTGTACTAACGAGAGTTTACAACTAAAGTACTTAAATTGCTCTGACGGTGAAACTCACATAAGAAATTTATTTCAAGAGAGGCGTAAGTCTGCCATCCGGTGGGCGGGGCAAGCAGCCTGAAGCCTCAGCACAGTCGGGGTACGCTGATGTCCTGCAGCGGTGTTTCTAAGATCTATGTGATATTCAAATACGCTGCTATAAGGGATCGTCTCGGCGGGTGATGAATAAGAGCCAAACAGACTTTCCGCATCTATGCCCTTTATTTATTATTAATTACTTTCAAGTAGCGATGGGTAACTCAGGAGTGATAGATAAATAAGATATGTATCACTCCATTAGAATCAATCACTCTTTATATCCGTTCATATCCAAATGTATCACTGCATCTTTACAACTCACTCGCTCAAGCACGCGTCGTATGGTTATCTCGCTCGCACAATGCTAGGAAAAGAAGTCTCGCAACTCGCAACAAATAGTTTTCAAAATACATAGTTTCGTTCGTTTCGATACCGCAAAATTGCGCCATCACTAAGAAACAGTGGCCGATTAAACCAAATTCAATCTTTCATTTCATCATATCCTTTATATCTCTCATCGATATATTTTATCGAGTTGAGCAGAGCAAACCTACTGAGTAGCGAGAGTGACGCGCGGGCATGAGCAACTGATACATTTGTGACAAAGATACAAAAGAGTGATATATATCACAGTGATGGAAAGATACATATCAATCTTTTCTTCAGTTTAGTAATACATTTGCTCATGACTGCTTTCAAATTTTCAGCAAACTCCGCGAGGGAAGAGCGCACTGACTGTGTTTGTCAACTAGAGCTTATAAATCGTTTCCTTGCATTCGAGTAATCTGTTTCACCAGGTGGAAGCTGCTACCGTGTGGCTAAGTAGTTTTATGTAGCGATTTTGGACATTGGTGTGATTGGTGTTAACGTGCATACTAAAACAATAGGAAAGTCACATGTGCGAAATAATATACTGATGGCACCATCTAGTCTAATTCACCAGAACTAATTGTCTCTGTGATGGGATTTATTAAGCTGACTCTGTTTAGTTAGCGGTTACTGATAGAACGAGGGTTGACGTGGGTGTTACACTGCTTCATTTTTCTTATCTTTCTATTCAAACCAAAATTTCTATGAAAACTGTTAAAAATTTAATAAATCACCTCTTCATTTTACCCCTTTCCAATTTTAAGCTCAGTCAGTCGCGCCGCCATCTTGAAATATTAATCGACTTGAGATTTACGAGTGTGCTGAGTAGCACTCACGTCGGATCTTCAGTGAAGAGTCTTTTGATTGGTTGACTGGAGCGTATCCACTTAATATGCAAATTAGGTAAATGTTATTTGAATATTGAAACACTCCTAAATAGATAAACGTTTTGTTGTCCCGATGTCGTTGGTTGGATAAATATTAGATACGAAGACTATATTTTGTGTTGTAAAAACTCCGGAACTATAAATAACCTAATAATGATATAAGTATATAATAATATTGTAAATAAATGTATTTAACCTGCACAAGCACCAGTTACGTAGTCAAACTGCAAATGTCATGACTACAATGTTTTGTTAAATATAGGGCTGATTGCTATAGTTACCGAGTTATCACTAAAAAAAAAACTAAATTTTAAAATTGTTCTTTAGCATCACAGCAGCCTATTTATCCCAATGAAGCGACATCGGCGTAGAAAGCGTGTTTTATAGCAAACCTAAACATACGGAATCGATATATATGCTGCAGGCAGATGGTTCAACTAGCCGTTCAACTACACAGCTAGTTTCGTTAAATGGAGTAATTAATTATAAAGCAAGAAATATGCATTTTGTTTATTGTTGTCTTTGAAACTTGGTGTCCTGCGACTTGCGCGAGCCGAGAGAAGGAAGCGAGCGTCCGGCCAAGCGCCATTATGGAAACTGCAGACCATAAAAAAGCATAAAACGTTCAACCAAACGTCTAGCTTGCGACATATAATAATGGATAATATAAAGTAACAAAAATAATAACATAATTTTTTAAAAACAAGAACAAGAATGATCTAACTTCACAGACATCTCGAGCTCGCAAGCCACAAATCATAAAATTTTAAACAATGTCATTCAAAGAAAATATAATTGGAGTCTGACGAATGTAAGTAAATAAGAATCTGACGCCCGCGTAATTTCTTTCATAGGCGGGAGACTGCTTCAGTAAGGTTGAAGTAGAGCGTGGATAAGCGATTCAATTTATGTGTATTTCGTTCTCTAATAAATGTTCTATTATATGAAATATTACTTTATATGTATAAGTCAAAAATATTTTTAAATAATGTTCATTAAACGATTCACGCCATTATAATTAACAATAATACAATGGATATATAATTAACAAATACTGAAAAGTGAAAATTATGAATAAAATAAATATAAAACACTTAAATTGGATTGGTATCACAATAATATATTATATAGAGGCAATTATCAATAATGGTGGCAACTCGTGAACGGGTGCCGTTTGAGGGTGTTCGTCGATTGGATACTTGGGGGAGGGAGACTTGCCGAGCTAACAGATGCAGATAAGAATAATTTGGTATTGACATAAAGAGACTGTAAATTTGTTTTGAAAAAAATATACCCGTGAAGTTTCTTGCCAGTTCTTCTTCACGAAGGTTTTTCCGAACTAGTGGTAGAGTCATGTTTTATTTGAAGTCAATAAGAACAAGTAATTATCAATGTTGAGAAATAAATATTTCATTTCACTTCATTTCAATCTTATAACGGTTACAATAGCTTTATGAAGCAAAAGCCCGACTGACAGTACTTCTTAGCTAATTTCACAGCCGGCAAACCAATGTACAACTCAACTGACAGTAAATGTCATATTGACTTTAGACGCGTTACCGACCGCAGGCTAAAGCTGGAATTGGCTCTGATCTCGTGATTGACACTGGCTGTTCCTTCTCTTCAAACGGCACACGTGTACGTATACGTGAAAAATTACGACGGTCGAAATGGTGAATACCACATTACCGCCCCAGACCAGACATTAACGATGACACTCTATCACTTCTACCATAATACCTACATTTGTTAAAAATCACTTTTATTTCGATTGAAGATATTGAAACTAATATTAAATCTTTAGTGATTCTCCTCACCGGAGTGTCGAGATTCATCGCTACGGATGATAAATCCGGTTGATTACGGATGATAATCGATATTCTCACTCTCACAAAACTTAATTCAAAAACGATTAGCTCCAATGTAACGGGAAGTCATAATAAATTGTACAAGTGAAAGGTTTGAATAACAATTTATGTCTTTTCGTCCATTTCCCTTTTTAGACAAAGAATTATTTTGCCTTTTCACCACTCTGCGTTGATTAGAGTATCTTTTAAATGTGCTTTTAAATTTGGATTCTGATAAAAATGACATTCAATATACCTTTTTAGTGTTTCGGCTTTATTTCTGAAGTCGAGTCGTTTTTGTTATTGAAAATGATTGTCAAAGATTTTGATTGGAGTGTTTTTTCTTTAGTCTTATAATATTTGTTCACCCAATAACGGCTTCATGACGCGGTGTGTCCGGGGTGGGATCGTGTTGTGCTCTTGATCAACACAGAAGTTCATTTACGGTTTAACGTTGGTTTATATTAAAACGTCGATATTTATTCTTCCCTATTTGGGTTCCCTTCAGTTCTTTGTTTCATAGTATAAAAGGCTTCTTTTGTTCTTGCAATTATCTTCCTAGTTAATCTGTATGGAAACTTTGTCTTTCTGTCTAACATTGACCCTTGGTCCAATTTCATCTTGCTTTTATTTTTACTTTATTTTACATCTGAATAAAAAATTTATTGTGCTTTTATTTAACCATGTTTTTAAAAAGTTTTATCTAACTAAAAAATTATTTAAAAGTTTGATTTCAATAAGACTGACTTTTGGCTAGAAGACCACTGTTCCTTATGAATCAAATAACTGCGTTGAAATACACTTTGCAAGGTTTAGAAATGCCTGCGGTAAAATTGTTCAATGTATTTTGATTAAATAAGGCTAAAGTAATCTTAGTATATCAGATATTAAAATTAAATTAAAAATATGATGATGAGATTGTGTGGCACAATGTTACCCAAGTCGTCAACCTAACTTTGGTCAAGCATTTTTTCTTGAGTCGGCATTCATCACAGCGGAGTTTAATTTCAAGATGTCATAATTTAAAGTAAAAAGCCCACCAATAATATCTTATTATTGTAATAGATAAATAAATATTTGCAAAATTGTCTAAACGTAGGCCCTGATTGAACACGCACATCATAGCGACGGGAGCAATGGTTCGACAAAATGGCGGCCGCCACATAAAGTTAGGTAGTTGCATATTTACAAGCCCACGCACATATAACAATATGGCCGTGTGCACAAATGACTTCAACCGTCTATATCTAAGCAATTGTAGTAAAATAATAATACTTAAATACGATAGGGTTGTTAGTGTTTCAAAACAATACTTATCTTTATTTATAATCTCAGTAAATCATCTATTTCAAACGATCCCAAAGATTTACGATTAAAACCCATAAATAGAAAACAAATTGTACAGAAAATATATATAAATATATTTTCTGAAAACAAAATAAAGGGATGTGAAGCCAGGCCTACAAAACCCTTAACAAAAAAGTTAATACTTTAAGCTGACAATACCCGAAACTCACGCTTTTCTGTGAATTTCGGGCCCTTGTTGTCAGTCAGATAAGATGTGTCATTGCTGAACATCATTAATCAAAGGCCCGTACACGGTGAAAGTGATTTCTACAGGGCTCCTTTTTAAGTTTAAACGTTCACAAAACTTTCAGGGTAGTTCTGTGGAGTTCGATAGTTTCCAAAAATAGAAATTGAAAATGTCATATTAAACTTACAATTTTCACGAAAAATGATTTCAACAAATCTAAAACGTATCTTCGGGTCGGACAAGCTTTAAAAATAGATGAAAATTTTCTTTCAAAACCATAATCGTCGTCATAAAACTCGAAATAATTTGAATACAAGGATCCGCACTGCGGCCACCAACACGCGTGCCCAGAGCAGTGACTTTGAGAATGTCCCCCCCCACCCCCATGGGCGACGACCACACCACAGCTACGGACCCCAGTCTCCGACGGCCCCACTAGTCTTAGCTACGGCAGCAGACGAGGAAACGCCAGGGCAGGGGTTCAGATAATCTCTGGATTATCTCCGACTACCACAAGCAACGCCCACTGGCCCTGGCTACACACAAGGGAAGAACACTGCGCACGGATGAGAAGCTTGTCGAACTGCAAGAAGTAGTGAGCAAGCAGATTGGATGGGAATACAATTGGATTATCTAAAGTCTGAAGACTGGGAGAGGAGTCGATAACCCGTAAATCTGTAAACTGCTCTACTACCGGGAGGGGACCAACTGTCTCTAGGTGTTGAACTCCTTTTCAGGAAGCCGGAGCATCGTAAATAGATTTGGATTAGCCCTGCCAGTTTAATTAAAAACGAGGACATTTGATCATGTCTGTGTGATTAACGCAGTCACGAATATGATTTTTTATATCTTACTTATCAGAATTACGTCCCAGTGCTCTGTTTTTCTACTTAAATCGTAACCAGATTGTTACTAATTCTAAAATGTTACCATTGTATGTTGTAGACTACACGTACATTGTTTGACATTCATAATGGATATCACAGAATTATCCTCCGATGATAATATCATGTCACGAGAGAAAAATTGAATTCAGTATCAGCAAAAGTACTTGGAAATCACGTTGGATTTCTTGACTATTCGGATCCTACTCAAATATAACCTTTATATTATTTAGGGTAAAGCTGCAGTCATATTCGTTGTCTATTAAATTTAATGTTTTTTTTTTAAAGAACGCTAATGAAAAGTAATTTAATTAATCTATGAATATTTATTTTGAAATATAGCATTTGTAACTAACAATCAAAATAATTTAATATTTTAACAGGAAACAAATCAATGGTGGACAAAAATATATAAATTATTCTTGTACCTTAAATACAATAGAAAGTTGATTGAATTCAGAGTTAAATAGCTCTCGCAAAATAAAAATTAATATGTACCTTTTAAAAGTTGGGATATGTGGTCATCAGAATGAAATACACTTAAATAATATAACCTTCAGACCAAATATAATCATAATATTCCCTTAACTAAATGCTTTAAACCACTTATGATGAAGAATTGTTGAATGGCTTCAAGTTCAGGTCGTGCTAAGGCGCCTAACAAACAACGCAGTCTCATTTGACGTGCTACGGGTTATATGGAATTCAACACATAATAATCTTAGCAGGAACCAAAGATGACTCTCCACCTACTATCCAAAATCAACAAACTACATAGATAATCGCAAAAGAATCATACTTTATCCCAAAGAAAACCGCAAAGTGGGCGCGCCTCTACGCACATGTAACACAAAATTGACAAAACCAATTTCGAGGAGTAAACACGGCCGGTCTGTCGCACTCAACAGAAATATCAACATGGCTACATAGATGAATCCTCTTTGTTACTAATTGACATCGTATTGAAACTTTTTCCTTTATTGCAAGGTCGGGTCAGTTCGGGCCGCGAAATAGAAATGTCACTAGAAAAGTAAAATTATATTTTATTTTACTTATGTAAGAGATTTAAGTCGATTAAAACTCAGATTTTTTTAAAGATTCGTAGATGGAATAAGTAGTTTTACAGAGTTTATTAAGATTAATAGATAGAATAATTAGTTTTACAAGGTTAATTGGTTTTACTTCGTTCTTCAGATCCGAAGGTACTTAAAATGGGTAAATCAACTAATACTGTAAATATTAACAACAATTTATTTACATATGTTCATAATATTTTTCCCGAAGATGACAGCCATTTAAATTTAAACATTGTAGATACCTAGGAATAAGTGGCCAAAATGAAGAATTACCACACTAGAGCATAACTGACAAACGTTGAACACAAGCGCCAGCTGGACGGCCACGAGTTTCACTCGACACTCGCTTCGAGATTGTACAGAAATGACGATGATCTCTTTTTTTCCTTTTTTCATTTATACGTCAAATTTCATTTATTCAGCTAATGCCAATAGAAATGGCAGATAGTTACATAGTAAAATTAAATTGTTATAAAAAGAAAAAAAAATTACAATATAAATTCCAAATCTTATACAAATATTACACAAATCAAACTATTTAATTATAAAAACATGTCAAAGAACAAACAAACGAGCAAACAATACAATACGTGGTCTAAACAGAACTTATCAAAATAAAAAAATACAGCTAAAATTTAATAATTACATGTCAAACGAATTCGATAAGATTTTTAATTAAATAATATAAAATGTCAAAGTGAACTTCTTATTGTCATTAAGAAAGCACCAATAATAAAATAAGCGACTTTTAATAAATGTCCGAAACTATCAGCAAATGTATCAATTTCATCAAATGTTTGAGATTTAATTCAATGTTCCTTAAATTTTATTCAATAATACAGTTTAAATTTTTACATGTGTCTGCCATAAAACTGACAAAGTGTAGATGGTTCATTTAATTTGTGCACATGGCCATGTGTGTGCGTGTGCTTGTAAATATGCAACTTGTGTGGCGGCCGCCATCTTGTCAAACAGTGCTCTCGTCGCTTTGTGTGCGAATACAATCAATACATCTTGTCACGCACGCACACATTCACTGTGTATAAACAAGCTTAACTATAGTAGATAAGTACCGACCTAAGTTACTTTTTGATATCTAGAAGTCGCGGGCGTAGGGCACAGCGCACATGGGTATTTGGAAGAACTCCTAGACAATGCAGGTTGTATATTGTGAAAGATATTAAACAAATCAGCTAAAATTTCTAGATTTTATCGATTGCATAAAACAAATATTCTAATTGGTATAGATAAACCTCTAGTTGAACTCACTAATTGAACAAGTATCTACAAGACGGTTTTTCGAAACAAGAGTAACAGGAGTAAACATAGTGCGTGATATATTCTTTGGTTTGAATCAAAATTTTTTATTTATTGTGTTGAACGAATCGCTACCACCAATGCCAACAAAGTGGAAGTACTGACGGTAAAATATTTATTTTGATACTTAAGAAACGTATAGATACATAACAATATTAAGTAATGATCAAACTTTTGGCTTCAAAAACCTATCAACAATTATTATAAACATCCATATAGATTTCCTCAATGCCCACTTGTATCGATGCGTACATCTTTTCTTCCGCCATTTGTTTAGTTTTTGTGAAAATTAATATAAAATGTGAATTATTGAGGCAATTACTTTCAAAGGAGCAGTTTGTGTGTAAAAAATTAACCTTGTGTAGTTTCTCGAACTGATTTATTGTTGTGACTTTCAGAACGCCTCAAATGCTTTAGGCACGCATTACGTTGCGAACTGGTTCGTTCTGTTCACCATGATTCAGTTATATAGAGCCTTTCATTTGTTTGAATTATAATACCATTATGACATACATTTATATAAGTATGTTTATTCTGGAATCCCCCCCAGTTCTCTGTATGGTCATCCAGAACACAATCTCTGCTTAGTTTGGGTCAATATAGTTGTTGTGTTTGGGGATTTGTGATATTATAAAAACATTTAAATAGCAGCCCACAATTGTGAGCAAATAATTTTTTTTACGTTAGTGAAGAAATAATTCAAGCTAATACAAGATCGCACTGTGACCTTGTCTAATTAATAATCAAATAAAGCAAGTAATATCACTCGCAAAGCAAACTGTTGTCGTTTTAATGACTCCAACTCTCAATTCTAAGTATAATCCTCTCTGGTTGTCATGGCAACAAATCTGAATAGTTAAGCCTTAAAATGGATTAAGTTAACAACCCTTACACGGGTTGCGGACACAAGATTTTGTAATTAGGATGGAATTTAAACTATTTATGCAGAGGTCAATTCTATACGTGATGCTGTGAATGAGGCGAGTACCGGTTTGTTTTTGTAGTGAACGACTGAAATAAAGGACCTTAACCCAGAGTGTTTATGAAAAATAATAATGTGTCCAGTTTTAGTCACGTTCCGTTGGTAGTCACGCATCTTAACAGATCATCCTATTGGGCGGTCACGCACCCTGTGGGCTACGCGGCACTGCTCTATCTCATTTTTTTAGACTAGCGCGGTTATGAAAACTATTATTTAAGGAATTAACGGGATTCATACCACGATTTTCATTTTTATTTACGACAGTAAAGTTACTTTTACCTATAAAATTACTTAATTAAAAGCAATTTTACTGCCGGGTTTCCGACAGTACGACACTGTTGCATTGCACAGGCGTATCGACCAGTAGCTGTCATCGCCAGCTACTCACATTCACCAGACTCCGTGATCTTGGCGCTTGCAGGGGCACCGAAACATCGGAAACTCGATAATAAAATCCAAAATCGTGGTAAGAATCCCATTAATACTTTATCTCAATCAGTATCTACTTTCAACAAATTATTACAGAAATAAAAGCTTTTCGAAACATACAACAAAAATGTTGAATTATTTCAAAAGTAGAAAATGGCATTACACCGTTTGTATATTGACAGTAGTTCAGTATAGAATTTGCATATAAACTAGATTTTTGCTAAAATCTACGCTTGTGGGAACTTCGCTGCGATCGGATCAAACTTTAATTAATACTTCTCGTAATAGTTTGCAGGAGTTTCGCGGGAATCTTATATTTGAGTATGCGTTGTGTTAGATATAAAATTGAGTTAAATAACGTGTTGCAAAAAGGTCGTATATACGTAAAATTATTTATTAAGTGTTGGGCTTTTATGAATGAATACACAAAATTGATTCAGTTTATTTATTAATCGTGGCAACTACGGCCAAAAGTTAGTGATATAAAACCTTATAAATAACAAGTGTTACAGGAATATTTTAGACGAAACAAAACTCTGCACATTTTATTTCAAAATGACTCCTGTGAAGTTTCTTGCCCGTTCTTCTTTACGAAAATCTCTCCCGCACTGGCGGTGAAGCCATGTTTTATATTACGATAACAATTTCACCGGTTTTAAGAAGATAATGTTTCATAAAATGAAATATAATCTGTCTTGAGACTACTTATCCCCTCTCTGTAATATATGTTTAATTAAAAAAAACATTTCAGTAATTGACATACTTCGTGATTGCTACACTTGTAGTTGTAGGGAACCTATCGCTGTGTTCTGCTATCTTGTGGTTTATGTCCTGTCCTTTTACATTTACCATTTTTCGTTAGCCTTCATTATTAATCAATTTAAATAATTTCAATTAAATCATAAATCCTTTTTAAATTCGTAAATAAGCGTAAAGGAACTGTCCTTCTTGTCCATGGACAGGCACAAGTAGGTATTAATCGACGGCCAGCCTCCAGTGATGTTGATGATCGGCACCGTTTGAAAAAGTAATTATCCTTAAATTAAAAACTGGTGCAGAAAATTGGTGCAGTAAGATGCGATGAACTAAGGATTCAAACACCTATAACCCTAAAATTTAGCTTTGTCGCAAGAACTATGTACATATTTCCGAAACAATGCTGAAACAAGACAGAGCACGCGGGAGCAGCACGAGGCAAAGCGTAAGCCGAGCTAGCGGCTATCATTTGTTTCTAAAGTAAACATAAGAGATACAAGTAAACTCGGGTGCTCGTTGTATATATATCACAGCATTAAGTAAATGAGTGTACTGTTGGTACGCAAATAAACGAGTTATACCTCATACACTCTACAGATCCAAAACTACACGCAACCTTTTCTTTCATGTCGGACATGCGATAATGAAATTGCAAAGGACGTGACGTCTTAAGAATTTTTACATCTTTCTTAAGGAATTCTATGTTTTTTCAAACTTGTTGTTTTTACTTATATGTAATTTCTGTTTGCACGCATTGTCTGCTTTTGTATACCGACGTTGGACTCCTTCTCTTCGTAAAGTAAGATATGAATTGATATCAAACGGGAGATGCGCTTTGCTATTCGCTAGTGTTTAACGTTTGTGACCACAGCTCTATCTCTTCTGTATATAACTAATTCTTAACTTTTAAAATTATGTTTTGCCGTTTTTTTTTAAACCAAAAGTTATATATTGTTAGTATTTAGAGCTACTGTTTAATAGTTGTTATTTACACCGTAATTGTCATGTATATTAGAACATTAAGTTGGTTTGAGTAGTTACCTCCTGAATATATGTGATGTGGTTGTACTTTTATAATAAATACATAATTAAATATATTGTATGAACTAAGTTGTATCATCACATGTACTCACAGATGGCATTTTTTGTCTTTGGCTGTCGATTTACATAATTCTTCCACTTTGTAGCGCTCAAAAATATTTGGAAATAATCAGAACTGAATTTAGGAACCCACAAAGGAGCAACACACTTGCACAAATACACCGTACCATCATTTAAAAAAAACTATACTATCAGACTAAAATTGGTTCAAAAAAAAGGAGATAAAATCAAACGTATTTATGGTACATGTGCACGTTTATGCTGGAATCCCGAGATCGCTGTGGTCATCCATAACACAAGCTTTGCTTAGTTTGGGCCTCACAGTTGGAGTGATTGCCTCGGCATTTAAAAAAATGGTCTGTATCACTCATTAATGACTCATTAATTTTTTTTCTTGTGTTCGCGACATCACGGGCTGTTCGCCTACTTCTTACTAATACGATGCAAAATATTTAGTCAAAAATATAAGGTATATTTCATAGCTTATGTAAAAGTGGGCTTAAGGCTTCACTCATTCAGTTAACTAAGCGAGAAATTGTTATAACAGAGTATTTAATAACGTATAGATTATAATTCAAGATTTCAAAATGTGATCAAAATGTCTTAAAAATACTTTACTTCTTAAAATATAGCTTTCGCCTGCCATATAAACTTAACCTATCAAACAATGCGATCTTTCTAAAAGGCAAAAATATTTAAGGTGAACAAAATACGAAGCAAATAAAATCTTATCAGCTTTTGATTAAAACTGGATTTCGTAGAAAATATCAACCCAATGTATTGTATAAAATGGCTGCAATTTAAAGAACTTGACCTTGTACGTGATCAAATCAAACAGGATTTTGTCATTTCAACACGACCATAGATATTTGCTAAATTCTGTTACAGCACGCAACCACAATGTGCGCTTTATACTACTTAATATATCTAAAAAAATTATGAGGTATATTTTTAAGTGTTTATCCTTTATTTATTATTGTTTTGTACTCAAAATCTTTCTTGAAACAATTCTGCACGTGGAAACTGCCCGGGGCGTTGTCATCGTCTTGGCGAGGTAGTACTATAACTATCTCAAGGCTTAAGAAACACAAAAATAAAATGAAACTATTAGCACAGCTTTCTTAGATACCCGGCCTGAGATCTATATAGCTACCACGTTTTATTTATAGAAGGTATATAGTAGTAAATAGCACGTCAATATATTAAATTAACAATTGTTTTTCCCTTTATGAAAACCAATAAAGCCTGCTGATTGCTGCCCAAATCAACCATTCAGATTTGATTAATACTTTGCCATCAACCAATCAGCATAGTTGATTGACAGACCTGTGTCAAAACAACATTTTGTACGCTTTTGTTAGGGGGATTACATATCTTGACATACATTTTTCCTCATATAATTTAATTACAGTTTAATTAACTTAGAACCTGCTATTAATTTATTTGGTTTGTTTATGCGAACGACAACTCGAGGATTATCTTAATTGAGATATTAATTGATGAAGCTCGGCGCTGGGTTCAGTACATCTCTCCTAATATTATTAAGATAGGAAATTTAATTTATTTGTACTAGTTAAACTTTGTAAATTATATTGAACCAATTATATTGGCTCTTTTGACATTGGAATGCTGCGTTATCTGGTAACAGAGGCATTCTATTTGCTTGCTGGTAGGTTAAAGATGTAATGGATCTTTTACGTTAATCAAGCAAAAGCAAACACATTCTAAATAGTAGTTTCTTTATCTTCGATCACTCATTCATCATTTCCCCTCGTTGATTCAAGGGCAGCTGAAAGCTACGCGTGTGACTTCACCAAGGCCGAAATAACTTAATTTATACTCACCAAGATCTAGACCTAATGACTAAACTCAGGAGGTTTTGTTTCGGAGGTGAAATGTTACAAAAATGGTTAATTTTTTATGGTTTACTGATCAAAGATGGATCGTTTATTTTTCATTCAGATAAAAATGATATAATAAGTTCCCAAAAGCACACAGCATGTGCGTGGCTCCTAAGTAAGCAGAGCTGATGTTATGGATGACCAAACAGTGGACGGGGGGGAACACAGAATAAACATACATATTAATATCAATAACCTTGACCCGAGAACAAACACCTGTTAAAGGTGCCCCGGCCAGGACCCGAACCTGGGACCTCCGGCGTGTAAGGCAGGACTAATAACCACTACTCGCTAAGAACATGATCAGTAATGAATTATTTGAAAATTATGCCTAATCTTAGGGGTAATTTTATATTATATTAAAACAAATTTCTTGATGTTTTCACGTGCGTACCCAGTCACAGTTGGCAGCGTTTGAGAGATTTTGAATCCTAGATTTGAATCCCAAAACCCGCTGGTATCGTCAGACAGCTGAGTCTTCGAACGGTGCACAAACATTGTTACTTCTTCAAGTTGATTTCAAAAGATTTCTACAACGATCAGAAGTTGTCGATTGTACAACAGCGCTGATAACAACACAATAAGTAATTGGTCGAAGACTGCGCATTGCGGCAGTTCACTGGAATGAGTACATTTCTTTGAGTATTACAAGACATCAAAACTTAGTATCGTTATACAATTTTGAGATACTTGGAATTAGGTAGTCATGTTTAGGGATCCCGTTTTCAGATGTTTATTTGGTAGATGTAAGAAACAATGGTTTTGTAGGCTACTAACGGCCCCAATCAGACACGTCAAATAAACGGTTATTTAGTTAGCAAATGTAGACTTAGATAAAGTAAACATTAAGTATGGATTCGCAAAGAATTCGCAAAAAAATACTCGTGAAAGGTGTTTGAGGATGTTCGTCATTCGGATACTTGGGGGAGAATTTAATTTGAATTTCAAAGCATAATCTATACTTAGGAGAGCTTTAATTAACCATTGGACGACTGTGGATGTCGCCGTAAGCTTATTTTATAATCGTTTTGTTTGTGTAATATTTTTCGTGTTCGTAGCTTTGTGCTTCGAGATACGGATATTGCATTGCATTGCTTCCCGTACGCCAATAATGCTCCTGTGATTATGTCTAGCCACATTTATTAGGTAAGGTGGTTATCTAAATTTATGTATTCAAGAATGTCATAAAATTTAAAAACTAAAAAGATGTTTGTCATAAATATGTCTTAAAACTGTTAACCGCGAATCATACATGTAGGTAGGCTATTTATTGAAATACAAAAAAAAATAGTATTCAATTTCTTAGACTGAAACTGTTTGGCCCTAAAGTAAGCAGAACTTGTTTTACTGATGGGTCATACAGTGAACTATAAAATTCATACACATATAAATATAAACAACCATGGCTCGAGAGGAAAAATCTGTGTTCATCACACGAATGTCCCGACTAGGACTCGAACCTGGAACTTCCAACGTCGTTATCGGCCGGCGTGAAGTTTTCTCATTCGTACAATACTTGACATTCTACAAAACTTCACGCGATTGAAACCAGCAGCTCAGCGATGTGGGAAGTATTCAATGAAAAACTTATCTCAGTACCGTCGATTCTCAGGTTTTTAATTACCTATTATAAAATATTTTAAGAGTACTGCAGATAAGAGTCGCTTAGAATTTCTCCTTTGGACATTATAGCTTATGTCATAGAAATTTATTGTACCTTTGTTTTATGTAATCTCCTTTATTCTGCATTCGTGCAATATTATGTAACTTTGTTTCTGATATTCCTGCGAGATAAGTTGCTAAAGGGGCTCAAGTAGATGCCCTGAGGCTTCTCGGATAAAATTCAAATTCAGTTACATGTATTTTTCATTATAAACATGTTAGAGTATTCATAGGTTTGGTTTTATAACTGAAGAAAACAACTATTTCATTTGATGTGTACTCTAGTGAAGTTTCTTTCCGTCAACAAAACTCATTACGAAAAGTGCATCACGGACAATATGGCGTCAGTCTAATTTGCGACTACTTTGCGCATTTTAATAATCCAATAACTGTTAACAACAATTCATAACACCTTTTCAAACACCTGCTGCTATATAAAAACAATTCAATGTATCTAGTTTATCTTAAACAAGTAGGATAACAATCAATCACTCATTTAACGAGTCCTTTTACTACCTATTAAACCATAACACCTGTTTTTACCTAAGAAATAATACAAATTACCGAATCAACCTTAAACAATTAAAACACTGGACAGTTATTAATTTGATTATGCCTTAAGTTACCTACAATACATCGTTGATCTAACAATGCGCTATCATACATGGTAAAAAATGAATATACTTTATAATATTGTGGTCAAAAATAAGAAAAAAACTTTCTTAAAATACACTTGAAATACATTTCTTGAAATATACAAACTTCATTGAAATATACATACATACCTTGAAAAACAGGGTTTTTAATATATTATTCAATAATGAGCAATAACGCTTTTTTGTATAAACTAAGTAGCAGTAAACAAGTAATTTAATTAACTGAGTTCAAATAGTCAATGATATAATTAGTAACTCACTCCTAACCCCAAGATTCAATTTCATAATAAAATACACAAAATTGGCGTTAAGGCAAAACTTTGAGCTGGCTGGCCAACCACAGCACCAGAACGCAGATGTTGCAAAACTAATTGTTGTCATACAACATAGAACAGAAAGGTCATTTTCATCTTTTCAATTTATTGCCTATGGATTTGTTTGAAATACTCTGAAAGGTCTTAAGAAATCTTTAGGCTCTGTTCATTTTATTTGTCATATTTAAATGTTTTTTTTATATATAAATAATAACACTTTCTTCCACATTCATAAACAAAGATGAAAGTATTGTTTATTACGAGCGGTTAAAAAAATTAATACATTAAGCACCCTTGTATGGCTGCGGGCTTTGTAAATTTTAATTAGTAGATGTGCCTGTGTGGCTTCACCCGTATTATTCCTAACCCGTGATATATAGCCAATGTTACTCCTGTAGCCGTAGCAAGCATAGCGTGCCAGGACAAGACTTGTGTCACGGTCCATGACACGGTGACACACGGATGATATCACAATTTGACCAATATAATCGATATAATTCCATTCATTCCAAGACAGCCTCAGTCACAGCCAGAGATAGAGTCGCACGGTCGACCCGTGCTACCACTCAAGATTCATTCCAAGACGGCCTCAGTCACAGCCAGAGATAGAGTCACAAGGTCGAGCCGTGCTACCACTCAAGATTTATTCCAAGACGGCCTCAGTCACAGCCAGAGATAGAGTCGCACGGTCGACCCGTGCTACCACTCAAGATTTATTCCAAGACGGCCTCAGTCACAGCCAGAGATAGAGTCGCACGGTCAACCCGTGCTACCACTCAAGATTCATTCCAAGATGGCCTCAGTCACAGCCAGAGATAGAGTCGCACGGTCGACCCGTGCTACCTCTCAAGATTCATTCCAAGACGGCGTCAGTCACAGCCAGAGATATAGTCGCACGGTCGACCCGTGCTACCACTCAAGATTCATTCCAAGATGGCCTCAGTCACAGCCAGAGATAGAGTCGCACGGTCGACCCGTGCAACCACTCAATATTCATTCCAAGACGGCCTAAGTCACAGCCAGAGATAGAGTCGCACGGTCGACCCGTGCTACCACTCAAGATTCATTCCAAGACGGCCTCAGTCACAGCCAGAGATAGAGTCGCACGGTCGACCCGTGCTACCTCTCAAGATTCATTCCAAGACGGCCTCAGTCACAGCCAGAGATAGAGTCGCACGGTCGAGCCGTGCTACCTCTCAAGATTCATTCCAAGACGGCCTCAGTCACAGCCAGAGATAGAGTCGCACGGTCGACCCGTGCTACCTCTCAAGATTCATTCCAAGACGGCGTCAGTCACAGCCAGAGATATAGTCGCACGGTCGACCCGTGCTACCACTCAAGATTCATTCCAAGATGGCCTCAGTCACAGCCAGAGATAGAGTCGCACGGTCGACCCGTGCTTCCTCTCAAGATTCATTCCAAGACGGCCTCAGTCACAGCCAGAGATAGAGTCACAAGGTCGAGCCGCGCTACCACTCAAGATTCATTCCAAGACGGCCTCAGTCACAGCCAGAGATAGAGTCACAAGGTCGAGCCGTGCTACCACTCAAGATTCATTCCAAGACGGCCTCAGTCACAGCCAGAGATAGAGTCACAAGGTCGAGCCGTGCTACCACTCAAGATTCATTCCAAGACGGCCTCAGTCACAGCCAGAGATAGAGTCACAAGGTCGAGCCGTGCTACCACTCAAGATTCATTCCAAGACGGCCTCAGTCACAGCCAGAGATAGAGTCGCACGGTCGACCCGTGCTACCACTCAAGATTCATTCCAAGACGGCCTCAGTCACAGCCGATAGAGTCGCACGGTCGACCCGTGCTACCACTCAAGATTCATTCCAAGACAGCCTCAGTCACAGCCAGAGATAGAGTCGCACGGTCGACCCGTGCTACCACTCAAGATTCATTCCAAGACGGCCTCAGTCACAGCCAGAGATAGAGTCGCACGGTCGACCCGTGCTACCACTCAAGATTCATTCCAAGACAGCCTCAGTCACAGCCAGAGATAGAGTCGCACGGTCGACCCGTGCTACCACTCAAGATTCATTCCAAGATGGCCTCAGTCACAGCCAGAGATAGAGTTGCACGGTCTACCCGTGCTACCTCTCAAGATTCATTCCAAGACGGCGTCAGTCACAGCCAGAGATATAGTCGCACGGTCGACCCGTGCTACCACTCAAGATTCATTCCAAGATGGCCTCAGTCACAGCCAGAGATAGAGTCGCACGGTCGACCCGTGCAACCACTCAATATTCATTCCAAGACGGCCTCAGTCACAGCCAGAGATAGAGTCGCACGGTCGACCAGTGCTACCTCTCAATATTCACTCCAAGACGGCCTCAGTCACAGCCAGAGATAGAGTCGCACGGTCGACCCGTGCTACCTCTCAAGATTCATTCCAAGACGGCCTCAGTCACAGCCAGAGATAGAGTCGCACGGTCGACCCGTGCTACCTCTCAAGATTCATTCCAAGACGGCCTCAGTCACAGCCAGAGATAGAGTCGCACGGTCGACCCGTGCTACCTCTCAAGATTCATTCCAAGACGGCCTCAGTCACAGCCAGAGATAGAGTCGCACGGTCGACCCGTGCTACCTCTCAAGATTCATTCCAAGACGGCCTCAGTCACAGCCAGAGATAGAGTCACAAGGTCGAGCCGTGCTACCTCTCAAGATTCATTCCAAGACGGCCTCAGTCACAGCCAGAGATAGAGTCGCACGGTCGACCCGTGCTACCACTCAAGATTCATTCCAAGACGGCCTCAGTCACAGCCAGAGATAGAGTCGCACGGTCGACCCGTGCTACCACTCAAGATTCATTCCAAGACAGCCTCAGTCACAGCCAGAGATAGAGTCGCACGGTCGACCCGTGCTACCACTCAAGATTCATTCCAAGATGGCCTCAGTCACAGCCAGAGATAGAGTCGCACGGTCGACCCGTGCTACCTCTCAAGATTCATTCCAAGACGGCGTCAGTCACAGCCAGAGATATAGTCGCACGGTCGACCCGTGCTACCACTCAAGATTCATTCCAAGATGGCCTCAGTCACAGCCAGAGATAGAGTCGCACGGTCGACCCGTGCAACCACTCAATATTCATTCCAAGACGGCCTCAGTCACAGCCAGAGATAGAGTCGCACGGTCGACCCGTGCAACCACTCAATATTCATTCCAAGACGGCCTCAGTCACAGCCAGAGATAGAGTCGCACGGTCGACCCGTGCTACCTCTCAAGATTCATTCCAAGACGGCCTCAGTCACAGCCAGAGATAGAGTCGCACGGTCGACCCGTGCTACCTCTCAAGATTCATTCCAAGACGGCCTCAGTCACAGCCAGAGATAGAGTCGCACGGTCGACCCGTGCTACCTCTCAAGATTCATTCCAAGACGGCCTCAGTCACAGCCAGAGATAGAGTCGCACGGTCGACCCGTGCTACCTCTCAAGATTCATTCCAAGACGGCCTCAGTCACAGCCAGAGATAGAGTCACAAGGTCGAGCCGTGCTACCACTCAAGATTCATTCCAAGACGGCCTCAGTCACAGCCAGAGATAGAGTCGCACGGTCGACCCGTGCTACCACTCAAGATTCATTCCAAGACGGCCTCAGTCACAGCCAGAGATAGAGTCGCACGGTCGACCCGTGCTACCACTCAAGATTCATTCCAAGACAGCCTCAGTCACAGCCAGAGATAGAGTCGCACGGTCGACCCGTGCTACCACTCAAGATTCATTCCAAGACGGCCTCAGTCACAGCCAGAGATAGAGTCGCACGGTCGACCCGTGCTACCACTCAAGATTCATTCCAAGATGGCCTCAGTCACAGCCAGAGATAGAGTCGCACGGTCGACCCGTGCTACCTCTCAAGATTCATTCCAAGACGGCGTCAGTCACAGCCAGAGATATAGTCGCACGGTCGAGCCGTGCTACCACTCAAGATTCATTCCAAGACAGCCTCAGTCACAGCCAGAGATAGAGTCACAAGGTCGAGCCGCGCTACCACTCAAGATTCATTCCAAGACGGCCTCAGTCACAGCCAGAGATAGAGTCACAAGGTCGAGCCGTGCTACCACTCAAGATTCATTCCAAGACGGCCTCAGTCACAGCCAGAGATAGAGTCACAAGGTCGAGCCGTGCTACCACTCAAGATTCATTCCAAGACGGCCTCAGTCACAGCCAGAGATAGAGTCGCACGGTCGACCCGTGCTACCTCTCAAGATTCATTCCAAGACGGCCTCAGTCACAGCCAGAGATAGAGTCGCACGGTCGACCCGTGCTACCTCTCAAGATTCATTCCAAGACGGCCTCAGTCACAGCCAGAGATAGAGTCGCACGGTCGAGCCGTGCTACCTCTCAAGATTCATTCCAAGACGGCGTCAGTCACAGCCAGAGATATAGTCGCACGGTCGACCCGTGCTACCTCTCAAGATTCATTCCAAGACGGCCTCAGTCACAGCCAGAGATAGAGTCACAAGGTCGAGCCGCGCTACCACTCAAGATTCATTCCAAGACGGCCTCAGTCACAGCCAGAGATAGAGTCACAAGGTCGAGCCGTGCTACCACTCAAGATTCATTCCAAGACAGCCTCAGTCACAGCCAGAGATAGAGTCACAAGGTCGAGCCGCGCTACCACTCAAGATTCATTCCAAGACGGCCTCAGTCACAGCCAGAGATAGAGTCACAAGGTCGAGCCGTGCTACCACTCAAGATTCATTCCAAGACGGCCTCAGTCACAGCCAGAGATAGAGTCACAAGGTCGAGCCGTGCTACCACTCAAGATTCATTCCAAGACGGCCTCAGTCACAGCCAGAGATAGAGTCACAAGGTCGAGCCGTGCTACCACTCAAGATTCATTCCAAGACGGCCTCAGTCACAGCCAGAGATAGAGTCACAAGGTCGAGCCGTGCTACCACTCAAGATTCATTCCAAGACGGCCTCAGTCACAGCCAGAGATAGAGTCAGAAGGTCGAGCCGTGCTACCACTCAAGATTCATTCCAAGACGGCCTCAGTCACAGCCAGAGATAGAGTCACAAGGTCGAGCCGCGCTACCACTCAAGATTCATTCCAAGACAGCCTCAGTCACAGCCAGAGATAGAGTCACAAGGTCGAGCCGTGCTACCACTCAAGATTCATTCCAAGACAGCCTCAGTCACAGCCAGAGATAGAGTCACAAGGTCGAGCCGCGCTACCACTCAAGATTCATTCCAAGACGGCCTCAGTCACAGCCAGAGATAGAGTCACAAGGTCGAGCCGTGCTATCACTCAAGATTCATTCCAAGACGGCCTCAGTCACAGCCAGAGATAGAGTCACAAGGTCGAGCCGTGCTACCACTCAAGATTCATTCCAAGACGGCCTCAGTCACAGCCAGAGATAGAGTCACAAGGTCGAGCCGTGCTACCACTCAAGATTCATTCCAAGACGGCCTCAGTCACAGCCAGAGATAGAGTCACAAGGTCGAGCCGTGCTACCACTCAAGATTCATTCCAAGACGGCCTCAGTCACAGCCAGAGATAGAGTCAGAAGGTCGAGCCGTGCTACCACTCAAGATTCATTCCAAGACGGCCTCAGTCACAGCCAGAGATAGAGTCACAAGGTCGAGCCGCGCTACCACTCAAGATTCATTCCAAAACGGCCTCAGTCACAGCCAGAGATAGAGTCACAAGGTCGAGCCGTGCTACCACTCAAGATTCATTCCAAGACGGCCTCAGTCACAGCCAGAGATAGAGTCACAAGGTCGAGCCGTGCTACCACTCAAGATTCATTCCAAGACAGCCTCAGTCACAGCCACAGATAGAGTCACAAGGTCGAGCCGTGCTACCACTCAAGATTCATTCCAAGACAGCCTCAGTCACAGCCAGAGATAGAGTCACAAGGTCGAGCCGTGCTACCACTCAAGATTCATTCCAAGACAGCCTCAGTCACAGCCAGAGATAGAGTCACAAGGTCGAGCCGTGCTACCACTCAAGATTCATTCCAAGACAGTCTCAGTCACAGCCAGAGATAGAGTCACAAGGTCGAGCCGTGCTACCTCTCAAGATTCATTCCAAGACGGCCTCAGTCACAGCCAGAGATAGAGTCGCACGGTCGAGCCGTGCTACCACTCAAGATTCATTCCAAGACGGCCTCAGTCACAGCCAGAGATAGAGTCACAAGGTCGAGCCGCGCTACCACTCAAGATTCATTCCAATACAGCCTCAGTCACAGCCAGAGATAGAGTCACAAGGTCGAGCCGTGCTACCACTCAAGATTCATTCCAAGACAGCCTCAGTCACAGCCAGAGATAGAGTCACAAGGTCGAGCCGCGCTACCACTCAAGATTCATTCAAAGACAGCCTCAGTCACAGCCAGAGATAGAGTCACAAGGTCGAGCCGCGCTACCACTCAAGATTCATTCCAAGACAGCCTCAGTCACAGCCAGAGATAGAGTCACAAGGTCGAGCCGCGCTACCACTCAAGATTCATTCAAAGACAGCCTCAGTCACAGCCAGAGATAGAGTCACAAGGTCGAGCCGCGCTACCACTCAAGATTCATTCAAAGACAGCCTCAGTCACAGCCAGAGATAGAGTCACAAGGTCGAGCCGTGCTACCACTCAAGATTCATTCAAAGACAGCCTCAGTCACAGCCAGAGATAGAGTCACAAGGTCGAGCCGCGCTACCACTCAAGATTCATTCCAAGACAGCCTCAGTCACAGCCAGAGATAGAGTCACAAGGTCGAGCCGCGCTACCACTCAAGATTCATGCCACAACACGATTGTTTGCCTAGTGACTTGAGTTTATGTCGCTCGTGTTGCGCCTGCTGGTTGATGTAGCTTTCCAACGGTGAAATAAGTCTTAAATTCGATCCAGAATTTCGATTACATATGAACAAACAATCAAATATTTTCCTTGTTAATATTAAAACTGTTTATATTGTTTTTTCATCACTCGGTAATTAATATAGCTTAAAAAGCTTTAAGTTGATTAAGCATAAATGATCTAAAGTTTAATTTTAGTTCACTAATCTGATTGAAAATAAATTCAAGATGATTTGTTATTTTTTTATCTCAAATCTCGCACAAACCCACCAGCGCAGCTGCGAAAGCAATGAAGTGAAATTCCATTTGAGACTTAGTTAAACTTGATCCATCTGAAGTTAAACATCAACACGCCAGCTTGTTTGTTCGTTAAACAGTCCTTGAAACTCTAATCAAAACTAGTTGTACACTCTCTCAATAAAGGCGGTTGCTATGTTTACTGTTAAACCCATAAAAGGTGTAGTTTTTTTTATCTGTAAAACTATGTCTTATTTAATGTGAGATTGGCCAAATATGTATTCTACCAACGGTTGAACAACGGTTGAAGTTCGATAACACTTCTTTAAATAAAAGGTTGATTTCTTTTTGCAATCGCGAATTGTCCTGACTGTTACTAATGCTCACTTCTTCATTCAAATGTTAGGCCTCTCAGATAATCAGGTATGGCACTCACAGAAATCAAATGATTAATTAATGCCAACTTAAGTGCAGATTTTGCTAAGCGAATCTGTACTTTACATGTAAAACTAAGTCGAGATTTGCTTATAGAAATCTATACTTAAGGGCGCCCTGATTTACCTTTACATCTCTGAGTGCGGCCGACAGTTTTTCATTCCTTTCAATACTAGACAGCCCAATTATATTGTTATTATGGTTACAGGCGAAGACTTATCAAAATTGATAGACTTCGTTCTTCTTTCAACTGTGCTTATATTAGGTGAAGCAAGGTAAAAGTGACAGAAATTGTACAAAAATTAAAAATATTCTACATAGAGACTATCATATAGTTTTCACGTTTACATTTTAACAATCTGAAATAAACTTAGTTATAACGTTAACTGAAAATCCTTATTTGAAACTCAGTAAGTTTACCCTGCATCTGTGTCTATGAATTGTTCGAGCGCCTTCCGGAAGCCGTTTAGCTTATATGTCTCAGCTAATTTCGTTGCACAGATGATTTCGTATTGTTAGGTCATTTTTGGTAGAAATAGGATAATTCCTATTAGTATTTACAGTATTACATTATGCGCGTAGAAAAAGAAATCCAAAACGATCTTACGACTTACGGCCAAATGAATGACGAGCGTTTGTTTGTTGGTGGATCCGGTACCTACTTGTGCATCTACTTATATTTCCAACTAATTTAAATTACTATATAATTTAAATTTTTATATTTGATTTTATATTTTTATAATTTAAATAATATATATTACGTACGTTTATGCCACTAGCGAAACATCAAAAGCAATTGACTTCGCTTGTTTGAAGTTAATCCATTCGGAGTTAAATACCAAGTTCGCAAGCGAGGCACTTAATTAAACTGTCAGTTAAACCACTCCGACTGGAAACTAAAATGGAGACACAGTTAATTTTAAGTACATTTTATACATGTATTAGTTACTTGGTTAAGTTTGTATAAGTACATCAACATCGAGGGAATAGACCAACTGTCGGTAAGATACGAGTATATTCATTAATAATAATAATGAAAAGTTTATTTTTACACCAATAAGAAAATAACAAAATCACAAAACGGTAAAAACGGTATTTGTTGAGACTGTTGTGTCCAAAGACAACACTAGTCGTAGATGATACTGATTATTGTTAATTATCTATTATCGATAAGTGACATAGGCACAAATAGATATCATTTCCTAGGATTGCATTTAATAAATAGAACGGGTGTTATATGCCAATATTTCATAATTTAATTTAGTTGTATCTTAGGAAAACATTTTCCAATCCGTAAATCAGCCACACTACATAGTGAAAACATGGCGCTATCTATTATGTTGATGATTTACTTTTATTTTCCAATTTGTAGCTTATCAAATTTACGAGCTCCTTTGGAATTTTTCGTTTGATTTAACTATTGTACTATAACCATTATTATTATTTAACATTGATTTAACAACAGCAAACATCTTGATTTATAATCGAGTAATTCATATACAATACAATAAAAGTCCCAAAGTCTTTCGAACGTTAGTTATAGCTTAGTTTTAAATATTTTTGTAAGTCATAACTCGCAGTGTATGTCGTATTTGAAACCATACAGCAGTCAGCTCTAACTCATAAAAAACCACAGACTAGAAAGACAAAAAGTTGTCATAGGCTCAGTGGTACAAGCATGCTGTTTCACATGTTCGTTCAACAATGCGGTGTATGGAAACGTCTCCTCGGTGTGGCCACATGATGTTTAGTTTTTTGTTTCAAAGTAGGACGTAATTGTATTAACAATATTGATATCATTGCAGTAGTTGAATTTTATTATAAAAAATTAAAAATACTATTCTCAATTAAAGTCAATGTATTATTGTGTATTGATGTGCTTTTAACAAGTCTGTACCGACATTTTGTGGACAATTTCCCGTGTCATTTAGTCCGGTAGCGCTAGGCTATTTCGGGGTCGTAACTATATAAAAATTCTAAGCTTTCTATTTTCTGCCATCAGGTACAGATGTACCTCAAGGCCTTATTTTGAGTAATCTAATGAATTGTCTCTCTTTAGGTAAAGCGAAAACTGCGAAAATTAATAAATTTTTTTAAAATAAAGTAATATTGTATCTAAGAAAGCTTACACAATTCTCAAACCCAGTTTGTGTCATCTTCGCACAGCGCAAGGTGGGGCCCGTAAACCTACCGCAATTTTTTTGCCTATATTGACATGACGATTTTCCTCAAATCATTAATATAGCATGACCTTAAATGACAAAACAGTTAAAAAGCTAACAGTTAGTAAGAACTTAAGTCAAATAACTTGAACATTCTTTTGTTGTTTTTACAAAGTGTTGAAAGAAAACTAATTGAAAATTACAAAACATCGTGGATGAATAGGACAAACACATGTTACACGCGTAACACTCAATTCTTGAACTGCTATCTAACACACAGCTAAATAGGAGTCTTCCCGTGGATTGATACGACACAAAATGCCCAAGAACATAAATACTACTTCCTTATTATCATGTAAACTCTAATTTTATTTTCATCCGATGTGATTCAAAAATACACACCTTATTTTCTGCCTTAACAAGTAGCTCTTGTGACTCAACATTTTGTGTTAGTTAGCGCAAAAGGTCTGCAAACTATAGGCGGAAAATTTCTTTTTCCATTTTGAAACCTAAACCTTAGGGATATTAAACGATTTAGTTAATTCCAAACTCAGCTTATTGGTTCGCACATATTAATCCCTTCCATTGAATTCCTGGGACACTCCACCCTGCTATCCTGTTCTAATGATTTTCAATTAGCAGGGAAGTTTTCAATGCTAATTACAAATTTTATAACCCACATAAATTCAGTTACGGTGCAATTAAATTTTATGGCCATTTTAATAGGGTCTTATATCTTTGAGAGAAATTTTAGTCTATTTATAAATTACTTATTACTTTAATTATTTTTGTTCCTAATACTGGCCAAAAAACAACGCTTGTTTGTTGATCATTTTTCTTGGGATTTAGTATTACTATAGATTTTTTTCGATTATTTCTATTATAATTAAATTTGTCTTCGTTGGAAAGGTGCTCGTAATGTTCTGTAGGGCTTTTATATTTAAAAAAAAGCAGGTGTCGTTACTTTCTACGATACATTATGCAACAATGATGGACTTAGAAGTATATGTGGTAATAAAAAGCATTGAAGCAATATGCATTTGTAATTCACACCTAAAGCACCTACTCAGAGAGACATACCGGTGTTAATTCTCAAGCTTGCGAGTTTCAGGATTGGGAACATATTCGATTCGCAATATTATTTATATATTTATTTTGAAATAAGAATTAACGAACTGTTCATTCAGCAGCTCGACTTATACACTTCACTTCACGTAACACCTCCGCACCTATAAGCCAAGCATACTGTGCATACTTAATATAAACGAAAAATATCTTAATATAAACGAATGATACCTTACTATACACGAAGAAAATCTTAATAAACACGAATAATATCATAATATTTGACAGGAAGGTGCTGGCTTCTGTATCACAGGTTCTCTCATTCCAGAAGCCAGGGCTACAGCAGTTGTCGTGGTCGGGTATGCCTAAGCGTGTTGACCAAGCCAACCAGTCGATCAGCGACCGTGCCACCTGCCCCATAATTATTTATAATTATTTTTTCAAACAACGATGTAATGCAATTCTATAAAATCTAATTTATCAAATTTTTTTATTATTTTCTTTAATCATGATTTTACTCCATGGACATGTTTTATTGACAATCAATTTTATTTGACCTTAATTTTCATTGTATTCTACATTAAATTAGATTTAATTTGACATTTTTGACTTTTTGTTTTGTTTTAGTTTTTTTTTGTAGTAAATCTTATTGATACCTTTTGATTTATATAACTTTAGGTAACCATTATTGTACACAAACCAAAACCATTATTGCATGTTGTGTTTGCCTGTAAAAGAGGCTTCATTTAAATTGTGTCTTTTTTGATGAATTGTCTTTGTAATGTAATGACTGAATGAATGAGTTAAGTACTGGGGCCCGGCTTGTTTTATTGTTTGGTAGTAAATAGACGTTTCGTCTAGTTTGCTCGGTCGATCAGTAAATACTCCATTTTCATGGAGGTAGAAACAAATAAGGTTGGTTTGATGCTGTGTGACCATGATCTATGCCTGTTAGGTGCGTTCGTATTATACAAAATCGTTTTTATAGGCACAATATAAGTAATGTGCAGCTTTTATATTAACTTCTATTTATAAGACCTTTTATCAGGTTACATTATATTTTTTCCCCAAGATAGCATTATTTTTCTAGATTTAAGACTCAATAACATCATTCCATGGTTTAAAAATATTCTCAGCAACCTAAAAGAGTAGAAATTAATTAAATTTGTTCACATTGCCGGAATTATTTCAGTTCATTTTTACAAAATTTACCTCACCTGCAAAACTAAAAAAAACTAATGAAATCAAACAGCGCCTTACATACTCATTCATTGACCTAACCTAATCTCTAACTCCTCAGACGACGACAACCCCGTGGTTCCCAACCCTGAAGGCAGGCACCTGGCCACGTTGCCTGAAGAAGAAGCAGTCGTCGCCATGATGGGGCTGCCTCGCGCCGGAGAGATCACCAGGGCGCAGCTCCGGGTTAAAGAGAGCAAGGAGTTCAAGGTAACCTACCCTTTAGTTGTTGTCAATGACAGGTTGATGTCTGGAGGGGGCTGTATTTGCTTTTAAAGGTTAACACAACACGTTTTCTGTAACTACATAAATGTTGCTGTCTACCCAACGGCTCCTTCCATTTTATTTATATATTTTGTCTTTATTAGTTTAGGTAGAAATAAATAGAATAATATGAATCAGTTTGTATGACCATGTAGTTTATGGAGGAATAACCATTATAATATTCAAAAATAAATTGTAAATTTAAGAAACTAAAATAATTACATTAAATAATATTGGTAAGCGCTCCAATCACGTAAATCAGCTATGTATTTCATATTCATCAAATATGTATTTACATATATTTCATATTCGATTGGAGAAAACTTTGCATAATCGTATTGACACCTTTGAAACCAGTCTTTCAGTATCATGAACATTACCTACAGTGACGTACGCAGGGGACATGTAAGTGACAGTTGCGTCACAGATGCGATGTAACATGACAAATATGACATTCTTATTATTATTTGACGTGACGCACACTCACTTAGGGACGCATCACACCACTGCCACGATCGCTCACGTAGTTCTTTGGATCCGCTGCTGTATTACGTATGAAAAGCGAACAGTGATCTTCGCACGATCACATCTGCATATTATTACTATTTATTTCATTGTCACATAATCCACAGCTCTTAAAAAAGAATATATAATTATTGTTATTTACAACTTACAGCCAATTATGGACTAACAATTTCATAATTAAAACAGACACATTGAAGATTTTTTATACAACAATAAAAAAACACAGTGGGAAAAGAAAAATAATAAAGTAAAAATTTTTTTGTGCCAAATTTCGAGGGATAAATATGTAATGTTGTGTGTGTGTGTGTAAAAGACTGAGCGTGAGTGTGAGCGTGAGCGTGAGCGTGAGCGTGAGACAAGTTTGTGTTTGTGTCTGAATGTAGCCTGGTGGGGGTTTCATATTATGTATACTTCCAAATTGTTTGTTATCTATCGCACTGCTATCGCTGGCACGTAATACGTTTTTTTTTGACAATAAGTGATATTTCCTATCGATTTACTATGGGAAGTTTTGTCCGAAGACGGTTTAGTCCGTTGTCAATTAAATTAAATTTTTGGCGTATAATATAATCGGGTGACGGGTCGCTCACTTCCCTCTAATATGGTTGAGGAGGGCAAGGGCTGGATCCCGCGTTAACTCGTGGACAGGTTTTGAGAGTATTCGTCGTTGGGATACTTGGGGGGAGGAAGACTTGCTGAGCTAACAAATGCGGATAAGAATAATTTTGTATAGACATAAAGAGACTCTGTAAATTTATTTTGAAAAAAATATACCCGTGAAGTTTCTTGCCAGTTCTTCTTCACGAAGGTTTTCGAAACTGGTGGTGGAGTCATGCTTTGTTCGACGTCAGTAAGAACAAGTAATTGTCAATGTTGAGAAATAAATATTTCATTTCATTTCAATGAATGATAACAGTGTATTACTGATTACAGAACACGGTAGACAAGTTGGTCCAGCGAGCGAACGCCTCCATCATCATAGGCACGTCCTCGTGGAAGGAACAGTTCATGGAAGCTTTGACAGCCAGTTCAGGTCAGCATGTGGTTTAGTTAGACTTATACTCTATGCTGCATGGTAGCCAATCATTTTCCAAAACACACTATATTATTAATTAATTAATTACCACGTTTATTAACAAATCATACTGCGCTGGTAGCGAAAAGCCTGACAGTATTTGTATATAATTTATATCTTGTATATCAGACAGAGTTATTGAGCAACATATTAACACATAATAATTCGTAAATATGTAAATCGGTTAATTCTGGCGGTTGGAGGCCACAAGCTTAGTTCAGCAGCTAATTTATAAACTTTGTTTATCTGTAATATATATTTAAACAGAACTATTTTAATATAAGAGTACAAAATCATGTTTTACGGATTTATAAATATATTATTATTATTATTATTATTACATACTTTAAACTCACGAACAGTGCAATGCAGGCATCAGGTAGGTGAATACTAACAAAAACTACTATGAAAAATTGTATAACATACATAGAGGTGATTCAGATACCTTTTAACGTGGAGGACCTAAAAAAAATTTCTCGAGATCACTTTTCTGGCCACCCTGTATATAAGATAACAAAAATGCCATAAAACAATTAGTCACTTAAGTGACTGGTCCTGCTCAGTCATTGTGGTCACCCTACTTTGTGACCATACGACTCAAACGTGGGATTCTATGTAAAGATTTATTGAATTAAAACTAGAGGTCGGCGCGCGGCTTCTCTCGTGTTACTGCCTCGACAATGCAGCTATCGAATGGTAAAAGCATTTTCAAAATCAGTCCAGTTTTTTCAGTGATCATCGGTTAGATACAAACTAATCATATACATAAATGTTACCTATTTATAATGTTAACGGTTTATGTCGCAGACGGACGCTGGCATTTACCTTTAGACTAAACAGCTATACTAGTCGCAACAACTCGTGGCAGACGCGGTCATAAAACGTGTGAATAGGACAGCGCACATCATTATCTCGCTCGCACTTCACTGTTTATGGGTCACGTCACAACGATTCATAGATGCGTTTCGTTTGGTTTTTAGTGTATGTCGATAGTATTAGTTTTAAGTGAGGCATTTAATGTAAAACACTAATTAAAAATTACGCTACATTAAGGCCTCGGGCGCAAGGCGGCGGCGGGTGGCGGTGCGGGGAGCGGCGTAGTGTTGTTTGTGAGACTATTTCTCTACCTTTGTTTGCGAACGAAATGTCTAAACAGCGACGACAACATCTTTTTCATACAAATTTATTTTTAACCTTAGATTTATTGTGGGCAAAAGAAGATGTAAGTTCGTACAACCGTGCAAGGAAACAAAAAGGCGAGCTTCATCGGATAGGGGAAGAACAGAGACAATGTCCTGATAAATTCTATGACTACACCAGAATGAGTAAAAAAACCTTTGACTATATTCTTGAGGTTGTCAAGTGCGATTTAGAATCTTGCGTTACAAAATGATATACTCTCGTTACTAAATTTATTGATAGTTTTGTAAGTCTGCGCGTGCGCATCCCTATAACAAAAGTGATTTATGGCCTCGCCTGATACGAGTCTTTGCGGTTTAGTCGTTCGGTTGCATGGATTTTTTTAGCTAACCGGCTAGGTGTCATGTTGATTAGTTAATTATTAATCAAGGGATATGCGATTTCTTAGTTATTTTCGTACAATCATGTTGATATCGTGCGACCTGCGCAAGCCGAGCGATCGAGTCGAGCGTGGTGCGGCAGCACCTGGCGAAGCGCTATTATGAAAATTAAAGACTTTGAATAGAGCATAAAACGTTCAACCAGACGGCTAGCTGTTTGTAATTGAGCCATTACAAACGTGCGAACTGAGTCATAAAACATTACGACAAATCCCTTCTTTGTTGTTACACACAACACTAGAAGTGCGAGCGAGAGTTCCGATATGCCTATAAGTGTGAGCGAGAGATCTGATAAAAATTATTTGTGACTCAGTTCGCACGTTTGTAATGGCTCAACTTTAGTTGAATATCTAATTCGACCATCTGCCTGGACAGATACAGTTTTAACATTAATGTGATCACCCACGTCTATGTAGCGTCATGTAGATGGTATTGTCCGCAGGCTCAGACAACCCCGACGAACCACCCTCCTGGTCGGACTACATCCTCCACGTGGTCACACTCTTCTGGAAGATCATATTTGCCTTCGTCCCCCCCACAGGTAAGCCATGTGCAGAATCATGAGTATAAAAGTACCTAAATGATAGAGCATAACGTTCGATTATAATGACAGCCTCCATTCTCCCTCAGCAAACCACCAGCCTCACCGGGCAATTTATAGTGAATCTCGGGTTGCGAGACTCATAACTGTGAAAAATTTGATATATTATTTGATCAAATAATATATTAAATAATCTTATCTATCAAATAAAGTCTTGTAAGAAAACCTTTATATATACCTAAGAAAGAAATACACTATTTATTTGCAGAATATGGTCTAGGCTAGAGGTTTAATACTCAAAACTCAATACTTTATTGCTATCTTAATTTTACAGGCGGTAGTTTTAAAAATAATAGAAAATTTATACAATAAAAAGTAAAAGTATGCACCTAGTTTATTGGATGGTATTGCAATGCTAGAGAGGACTTTTTGTGGTCATTATAAATAAAATAAATTATTTTGATAATATTCGTTATACCTATTAATGTCTAATTCATTTGAAATTGTATTCGTATTCGTAAGTCGTGTAATAACATTTTTTTAATAAGAGTTGTTTTAGCAAGAGCGTCAATCTTTTGTCATTTTTTCTTGTTTAATATATTCCGGTAAATGATTTAATAATTTGATGATTGTCATAGCCAGAGGACCAGATAATATTATCATTGATAACAATTTTTCAATGCAAATAAAATACTTTTAATAAATTCCAATTAATAATGATTGTCATATTTGATTTAATTAAAAAGTAAAGGTTTTTTTATATTTTAGATGTCAATCAAAAACATCATTCAACCTTATATCTTGTTAAAATTTGAACAATTCGTTCTTAAATTTCCTTATTGGCATTCCTTTAAATATATTTGGCAATTCATTATAAATACGTATTGACGTGCAGAAAGCATTTTTTGAATATAGTCCCAATCTTTATGTGGATACATAAAGTTGATCGTTATGTTTACGAGTGCCCTGAATCATGTTTCCGTTTGTTTTGAAATACTTGCGTGCTTTCGGACAAACATGCAGCTCGAACATGTAAATGCATGGTACAATTTAAATAAATGTTTACAAATTTCTGTATATCCAGCACTGTCTAATGAGCGTATACACTTTTTTGAGCTTTAAAAGCAATAATATTATTAACAGAGTTCCCCATCAGAATTATTTCACATCTTAAAATGGATGAAACATATCCATGATATGCTAAAAGTGATGTTTGTAGTCCACTTACAGCCGGTATTCGTCTGAGCACATATACATATTTCTCCAGCTTCGATTGTAAAATTGTCACATGTGCTTTCCAATCACACTATTTATAACACTAAAAAGGCGGTTGAGTTTACATTTTAAATTAGTTCATCATTATAGTCCATATTCATGTCCGGACATTTCATGTTAACTGTTTTGAGTTGAATTAATTTCGTTTTAGAAATATTCATTTTAAAATTATTTAATTTTAGCCAGTCTGTTCCTTTTGTCAATGTTGTATTGATTTCGTCTTTAAGTTTAAAAACATATGACAGTTACCAAATCGAATTCGATACCTTAAGGCCCGGCGCCCACTATCGGCACGGCACGGCAAAGGATCCTTCGGCATACCTTCGCGTAGACGCACACTGACGGCAATTATTGCCGAAGCATTCTCAGGCATGCTGAAGCGTGCCTAGGAATGCCAAGGAACAACTTTAGGCATCCTTTGGTATGCCTTGGGCTGCCGAAGTAACCCGAAGACTGTCGAGGGATCTTCAGCTATGCCGAACGATGCTGAGCCGTGCCTATGGCCGTCGAAACAGCCCGAGGGCTACCTTGCCGAACCATGCCGTGCCGATAGTGGGCGCCGGGTCTAAGTCGAGAAGCGAACGAACTAACCACTCCTGCTACACCAACGAGAAGTTTACATGACCTACCATCCTTAGCCCGGCAGCATTTTTACTATACTAATACAGTTCCTCAATACGAAACAGAGCCATTTAAAGTTTATATTTGAATTTTACAACCACCAATTTAAAAGTATAAACGTGTGCCACTTACCAACATCACAACAAACAATAACAATGAATCCTTCCACTACACTATAATGGTAACTTGGAACTACAAGTCGTTTCAGCGTAGTGGGTCCCGAGAGAATTCTACGACCTTACTGCAAGAAAGATAGATATACAAACTAATTTATTTTGCGAGTAGTTGCATTTAACGATTTGTTATTGTTTGAGTCAAAGTCTCTAAAGACATCTATAAATATAAAGATAAATATATATTTATAAAATTATATACATATAATATAAAATAAATATGTATTATTATAGGTATTCAAAAAAGTATTTTACAAAAAAATATTCCAAATTGATTAAGTCTCAACCGTTCGACAACAAAAACCCGGTTTTTATATAGTCTTTCCATAAAAAAATCTAAACAATTAGAGTTACAGCGCGCGGCCACACACCTATCCAGATAATGCGCGGACCATGCGATCAGCTGGGAGGTAATTACAAAATAGAAAAATGGTAAACGTAGATAAATAGATACCTTGTTATTTACTTGCGTAAAGAGATTTCTTACATTTCGTGTCCAGTAAGACTTCTAATAAGAATCAAAAAAATGGTATTGAAGTAAGTTCTTACCAGTATTTGTTATTATCTATTGTATTGTATGAGTAATACGCGACTGTTGATCGCACAGTGCTTGATTGCAAATTGGGTGAAAAACTGTGTACTCAAGTAAGTTGGATTGTATCTAATTTCTATTGTGAAATGACCTTCCAGCTGATCGTAAGGTCCACGCGTTATCTGGATAGGTGTGTGGCCGCGCGCTTTAAGTCTAAATGTTTAGAATTTTTTTATGGTAAGACAATAAGTCCAAATGAAAAACGGTTTGTAGTCGAATGGTGGAGACTTACTCAATCTGTATTATTTTTTTGTAAAATACCTTTTTAACCACCCTGTATATACAAATATATATATATATATATATATATATATATATTTTTTGTATATATATATATATATATATATATACATATACATGATTAGAACATATTAAAAACAGATGTTAAATTACCACACTAGCAAATATGTACAAATTTTTAGCTTTTTAGACATTTTCATACCATTAATCTGGAGGTTTCTGCTTTCAATACCTATAGCACGCGCAGTCATTTACTTACTTGATGTAAGATAAAAAACCTTGAGGATCGAATTGTAACCTATGAAAGGGAAAGCCGATGGATTGTCAACACCCAAGCGTGGCCTGCAATGGAGTCTTACATTATTTTAATTAATCAAGAAGGTTACTCGGGGTCAGTCATTTATTGTATGCTTATTTAGTAAAAATGGAGCCTATTAAGACATAAAGAATCCGTTTAACGTAACATTCGGTATAAAAACAACACAACATTGTACAAATTTAACAATTACCTTTCTTTTTTGCATTTTATCAATTCCATTATCCTGGAATTATATTAGTTCCTTGCTCGTACGTAGCAATGCATGAGCTAGTTTCTTTTGCTAATTTCACATAATTTTTTAAGTAAAATAAAAAAGGCTCAAAACGAAAATTAACAAAGCTAACGGAATTATAAAAAAATTAATTGACAAACCTAGTGTACAAAGTTTAACAAAATCTTCCAGGACACTGAATGAGGAAGAACAAAGGTTCTGAGTTGACAGTAAATAAAGCCATTGCTAAGCTAGACAACAGGTATACAGGTCTTCCATGGGTCTTACCCTAAGACCCATGGAAGACCTGTATACCTGTTGGAATCATGGAGAGAGTTGCCTTGTAAAACGATTCTTTTACTGGTGCAATGAACAGTGTATAATTATTGCAATTTATCAACGATATCGCTCAAACAAAACTTAACCAACGTAAACTGCGTTATATTGTGCCCGCAGACATCGGCGGCGGCTACGTCTGCTTCGTCGTGTCGATCATCTGCATCGGCCTAGTGACAGCTGTCATCGGCGACGTCGCCTCGCACTTCGGCTGCACGCTCGGCATCAAGGACTCAGTCACCGCCATTGTGTTCGTCGCGCTGGGCACGAGTATACCAGGTAAGGGTGTTGATGCGGTGAAACGACTTTTCAAATCCTAATCTTATCTAATAATATAAATGCGAAATTGAGTTTTTGGTTTGTTTTTTACGCCTGAATCACTCAGCTGATCAATGTGGAAGTTTGCATTCTTCTGGCGACTTTTTAATTTTTCATCCAGTTAATAAAAGCTGGTTAAAATAAGCAGCTGGTTAAAGCGGGTTGATACACCAATATCATTTTGTGTTCCAACATTCCATTAGTTTAATTTGATGCGAAGATATCTGTAAGATGTAAATGATTATCAGAATTCGAGACGAAAATTCAGTAATTTATCTCAATACGGCAAATAATTTACTCATGAAATATAAATGTAATAATTATTTGACTGCGAATTGCCCAAAAGAGACATTCATTATATAAGAAGCGCTTGGCTAGCTTTTGTTCGGATGTTCCCAGGATTCTATAAAACAGATACAACGAGTATTAAATGCCAAAATTTCATTATTACGTTTAGTTCCGTCTGAGGAAAACATTTTCAAATCAGTAAATCAGCGACTGCGACACTACATAATGAAAACATCTGTCACGTTGATTTTTTAATATTTATTTCAAGTTTTGAGGTTAATTCTGCTGTAACTTTTACTTTTCCTTTTAGAAGCGCCTTTGTAGTTTTTCGTTTGATTTAATTTTTACCATTAATATAACAAGATTCGTGATTATTCAGGTTATGATTGAGGTAGCCCAAACGATCTTCGTAATCATTTAACACCTCCAAAGTCATCCAAATGTTTAATATACCGTTGTTTGAAATATTTTTGTCATATGCATCTCGATTATTGAAACCGTACAGTCAGCTCCAGTTCTACAAATAGACTTGAACAAACCACAGACTAGAAAGACAACAAGTCGCCATAAACTCAATGGTACAAGCACGCTGTTTTATATTTTTGTTCAACATGGCGCTGAGCAAAACGTCACCTCGGTGTGGCCACATGATGTTTTGATTTTTATTTCAAAGTAGAACATAATGCAGAATGTATATTTTTAAATATGTTTAATGTGTTTTACACACTTTTCATACATATCAAACTGGTGTATAACACGCTAACAGAAAATGAAATGTCTCCTTTAATTAAGTTAGAGTTATACAAATAAGAAACTCTCTGAGACTTTTCTCAGATAAGCTTTTTACTGGAAGGCTTTCAGGTTTGTAATTAATTTCTATGTTGCGCTTGATGAAGCTCCACGATCGACTGGGTGGATCTTTATTACGTCTAGACTGTTCGAGGACTTCTAAATAAGGATGAAATTAGTGAAGCTAGTATGAGGGCCAATAATTTCTTTTTGTCATCTGTTTTTCCAAATAAATAAAACATAAAAATATCTTCTAGTTAAACGTAAATTATCGGTCAGTAAGATTAATTGTTCTGTGTCGGAATCAAAAAATTACTGGTTTACAAAAGTGCAATTAAACGACGTCTACTATCGGAGAGTCTACATAAAACGAATTCTTGCTATCCTTCCATCGCTTTTCACACACATCGTTAGAAGGTAAATATCTTTGTGAACCCAACATCTAGGCTGCAGAAATGTTCTTCACAGTCTCATTGCCCCGCAGCGCCTATTATAATCAAAACCTCCTTCTTGTCCACCGCAGACACGTTCGCCAGCAAAGTGGCAGCCATCCAGGACAAGCACGCTGACGCATCGGTCGGCAACGTCACGGGCTCCAACGCCGTCAACGTATTCCTGGGCATTGGCGTGGCGTGGACCCTGGCCGCCGTGGTCCACTGGAGCAAGGGGGAGAAGTTCCTGGTTGATCCTGGCAAGTAAGTGTTGACTGCACGACTGACAAACGTGAGGACATTCATTTCGGATTCTCCGACACAAGCGCCAGCATGAACGCAGTTAAGCGGCACGTGTTTCGTAGCGCTTGTTTCGTTTGTTAGTAGTATAAAGGATTGAAAGGGAAAGCCCGTTCCACAAAACTTTTTGATCACTTCTAGAAACTATTTTACAGGGTGTTTCCATTCCGCGTCATTAGTCGAGATAATAACCACAATCACTGTTAATAAATAAAATGTCTACGACGATTGGGGTGTCCATGGGCGCAGATGCGACTGACTATCAGATATGGCCCCAAAGTAAGCAGAGCTTATGTTATGGCTGACCATACAGCGAACTGGGGGAACCCAGAATACACATATATATACAAACAACCACGACCCGAGAACAAACATCTATGTTTATCACACAAATGAATGCCCCGGCCAGGACTCGAAACTGGGACCTCCGGCGTATGAGGCAAGGCTACTTACCAGTACACCAATCGGTCGTCATAATAAAAAGTCTTAAGTATTGAAACACATTTATATACTGGCACTTTATTTATTAAATATATAATTCTAATGATAAATTATAAAATTGTTACTTGGCCGCAAGAAGCTTGTAACTTGAATATATTCGTGTTCAATGTACAAACAAATAAAACACTTTTTACCGGATATTATCGCGTATATTTTAGTTAATTTTAAAATTATTTCGACGTTTCGGCATCTTTGCAGTTGCCGTGGTCACGATAGACTAAGGTGTTGTTCATCTATTGCCAGTAATAAAAACTACATGATTGTCAATACATATTAACGCCATCTGTTTCTCAGTCTTCTCGCATAACGTCCCGGATTGACACAAAAGGCACTGACTATGTCCTGAGTTTGCAGTCTAACAGTTTGCTGGTTTTTCATTTTGATGTTTTTAAGTATTGGATCCCATGTTGATGAAAGTTTCCAACCATCTTCTCTATTGAAATTTGGATGTTTTTTAATTTCAATAGTTTCTCTGACCATCCTAGGTATAAAATGTTTCTCTTTTGCTAGGATCTTCACGGTATCAAATCTTAAATAATGGTTGGGCTTGTCTATGGAATGTTCACAAACTGAACTGAACTAAAATATACGCGATAATATCCGGTAAAAAGTGTTTTATTTAAAGTATGAATCGTGAAAATTTAAGAAAATATATAAACAAATAAAGCCTCAACTATTACAATTTAACACGTAATTTGTCGTTTTCAATTTAGAAAATTATTTTGACTCTATTTTATTTTTCAATCTAGCGCGAACATACTAAAATAAACCATATTTATTGATTGATGCTTCAAATGTTATTAATTAAATTGTAAAATACCAGAGTGTGTACTTCTCTTTAATTAAAACAGTAAGTATTTTGGTGTGTAATGCAGTGGGTCAAAATAGCCGTACTTTTCGATGCCATCATCGCTCTTCGACCTTTAAAAATGATTTTACTCGTAGACTGAGAGAAAAATTGCCTGCGGAGGAGAACCACTCGGCAATCTGTTTCCTTAAGTTTTCACGATTTATTTATTAAATACAATATTTAATTAAAAATAAAATAAAATATTTTTAACCAGATCGTATCGCTTTTGATTATACTATTACAATTTAACTCGACGTTAAAATGTAAGACGGCAAGACGCCTATCATGTCCAGTCCCTCGTGACTTTGACTAGGACATGAAATAACGGATTACTTTACATTACATAACGGATTACATTACGATAGTTATACAATATTTTTATATCATAATTTGAGTTATTTATGAAACTTTCATTCTGTTCCGTATACCTAATTTATTTCTAAAACACAAAGAAAACTTCTAGAACAATCCGCCTCAAACTTCTCTTTCCAAAAATTCTTTGTAAAATTGTTTTTATTACCACAAGCGGCAATTGATCTCGCTCCCCTAATTACTATTCCGAAGATGATTTCAGTCTTCGAGGAAAATCGCACTTCGGTTGAATAGAATATTAATGACCCAGGAATTGAGCCAACTTTGCCTAACTTTAGTAAGCATTTGAAAAGAAAAACCGTTTCTTTTTTTACAAGGGAAAGTTGGTTTTGATTGTTGAAAGGTATTTTAAAAGCTTTTATTTTATCTTTTTGGTAAAAACACATATTTTGGCAGTGTTTGTTATCGACTTAGTTAATTGACAGGCCAAGGCTGACTGATCTGTTAAGATGCAGCTGCAACTAACAGGTCAAATTGTTGTGTAAGTGCATCTAACAGATCAAAATGTATTAATGAAAATAAATTCCCCATCGAAGCTGAGCCAGGAAGCTAGGCAGAGTGCGAGGGAAATCGACCAATAGTATTACCTAATCTGAAGGAGATATTGGTAGATTATTCTTCATTTCACAGCCAATTACGCAGACTAATACTATCAATTGTTTCAACGTGCGTGTTGGACCTGCGCTCTGGCCTTCTAAATTTAAATAAGCTTTATTAATTGCCAGTAATATTTTGCCAAATTATATTAAAAATATTAATAGTATAAAAGACTTTAAAAATAAATTAAAATATTTTTAACAGATAACTTATGATTAAACGAACTTACCTGTACGTGAAGTTCTATCATAGTTATACGTAGGCTTCGTTCGAAGAGATTAGTAAGCTGAAAAATAAACTTCGTAATTACATATACACATGTAGTTTCACCCAGGACTCACCACTATGCACTTTATTTAAGAGTTTTGTTGTTCACTTTTCTTTTTTCTTTTTTTTTTAAAGCTTAAAATGTCAAACGGATTGACCGCTTGACAGCTATGCTATCGTCGTCCTACATCAATCCCGTCATTTAGTTCAGAGTAATTGTGATAACTGATATTTTTAGATCGGGGATGGGCGGGAGGGACTTACTAATCTCTTCGAACGAAGCCTACGTATAACTATGATAGAACTTCACGTACAGGTAAGTTCGTTTAATCATAAGTTATACGTAGGCTTCGTTCTCAAGATTAGTAAGCTGAAAAATAAACTTCGTAATTACATATACACATGTAGATGTTGAGAGAGGAAGCTACAGATCTAAAAATATCACATAACTTTCAAGGTAGAATCAATATTTATTTTGTCTACAATTGAATTGTAAATAGAACTGTTAATTAGTAATGATCTTTATATGTTTTATACAGTATGAGTATATAAATTTTAAGGTATATACTACATGTATTGTTACATTTATAAATTAAATTATTATTTACTAAACATAGTTTCATTTAATTATTATTTATGAGGTTGAATTCTCATTGATAATAGCTTTCGGTAAGGCTGTCGGGTCCTGTTGGTCTATATTTCTGTTATAAAATTTAAAGAATGTATCTGAGGTTTTACTCCAACCCGCGGCGTTTCTAATTTGATCTATATTGACGCCCAGACGATGCGCTTTAGACGTAGATGCATGCCTGACACTATGTGATGAGAATATGGATACATCTATCCCACTCGCATGTAAGGTACTCTTTATCCATCGGCTTAGAGTCTGTGCCGTGGCCTCCTTGTGCGGTTTCTTACATCCTATGAACAGGTACTCATTTTTTCTTAAAGCAGATGTTTTATTTACATAATCAGTAAGTGTTTGTGCGGGGCATATTTCTTTCTTTTGCGTAAAATAGGGTAATACTAAGACAGGTTGGTTGCTACCATGCTTTGATGTTTTAATTAGGTCGGGTATTTTAATTTTAATATCATTTGGTCTAATTTGTATATTTTTTATAAAGATTTTTGACAACGTTTGGACCCGATGAGCCGTAACAAGAGCTAACAAGGTAATACATTTTTTTGTAATTAGTTCAAGACTTAGTGTTTCGTTTGTATACTAAGTGGTTAAGTGGGATAGCACGCATGAAGTATCCTAAGTCATATCGTATCTAGGCTTAGGCGGTCGCAAGCGATACACTCCTTTAAAAAATCTTGTAAGACCCTCATCTTTTGAAACACTAGGTCCTAAAATCAAGGATAGTGCTGCTCTAAAGCTATTAAGGCTTCCATATTGACTACCTCCTTCAAAATTAGTTGTTAAAAATTTTAAAACATCTGTGATGGAAGCCTCATAGAAATGTAAGGAGTTTAGTACGCAAAAGGTATACCATTTTTTATAACAAACATTGTATTGTTTTATGGAGCTCTCGGATAATGAGGCAATCATTATTTATCGCTTTGTCGTTAACTATTTTTCTTAACATTTTTAAGATCACGGAAAAAGGTGGAAATGCAATCTATAATTGAATCAATTGAATTCAATCAATAAATGAAATCATTCGAGCAATTAATAGTGAAAGCCTTTATTGCGAATGCTTCCGGGTTTCTAAACCAAGCGACATATTTTGTGCATTTTCGGTTTATCCGACTGGCAAACAAATCTATAGATGGCTCACCAAATTTATGGACAAGATGACTGAACATAAAATTTGTAAGTGACCACTCAACGTCTGGATGGATACGTCTAGACTCCCTATTAGCTATGATGTTATCTGATGATTTAATGTAATATGCATAAATAAAGACGTTACGTGATTCACACAACTGCCAAATATCCTTCGTGAGTCACGTCAGGTGTTGAAATTCAATTCCACCCATCCAATTGATATAGCTAATTGCAGTTGAGTTATCAACACGTAAAAGTATTTGACAGTTATGTAATTCTCGTGTAAATACTTTTAAAGCAAAAAATGCGGCTAATAATTCGAGATAATTTATATGGTGCTTTTGTCCTGACGGTGACCAACGACCACTCGCCGTCTGTGAGCCACACGCTGCACCCCACCCCGTAGTTGAGGCGTCAGAAAAATATTTCTACTAAGTAAGTATCGTCCTTGATTCGGCTCTCAGGGGTTTCGAGAGCTCGTAACCACCAGCAAAGATCATTATGTAAGTAATCAGGAACGCTCATATACCGATTGTAGTCGTCGTGACCCCTTAGGTTTAGATATTTGCAACGTTCTAACTCTTTAGTGTACAGCCACCCGTACTCAACGGCGGGGCAAGCTGACACTAAAAGACCAACTAATTTAGCGAATTCTTTGATTTTACAGCGTTTTATTTTAAGGAATCTAATTATTTCTGCTTTTATGCGGTCTCTTTTATCTTGGGGTAGAATTATAATGTATTTTTTTGAATCTAAAATTAATCCTAAAAACTTACATTTAGTTGAAGGTTGTAATTTACTTTTTTCATAGTTTATAATAAAACCTAATGCGGTTAATAGCTTTATAGTTGTTTTTATATTATTCATACAATCGGTGTATGAGTTTCCTTGTCAATAAAGGTCATCAATATATAAGGTTGATACGTATCCAGCTAATCTAAGCATCCTAACGACAGGTTTCATTAATTTAGTGTAAACGTAAGGCGCCGTATTTAAACCGAATGGCAAAACGTTAAATTCATATGTTTTTATAACAAAATTGAAATCATAGGTATTTTCTTGATTCAGGATGTATGTTTAAAAGAAAATAGGCGTCCTGCAGGTCGCAGGTGGCCATATAGCAATTTCTGGTCATAAGTTTAATCGCAGTACGCAAACCCTCTAGTTTGAATTGTTCTGTTTTTATAAATTTGTTCAAATTTTTTAAATTTAAAATAAATCGTTTTTTGCCGTTCGGCTTGGGTACAAGGAAAATGTTTGATATGTATTGATTATTACATGGAGTACATTCTGTAATAGCACCGATATTTAAAAGTTTATTAATTATATTATTGAATTCTTGTGTTTCAGATTTTGTAAGGACCGCTTCCGCGGGTGACTTATGTTGAATAGCTGGTTCCAAGAACTGCAGCTTATATCCTTCAATCCAGGAGAGGACAGTTTTATCACGTGTTAAGCGTGACCATTGGTTAGCGAAAACAGAAAGACGACCGGCATAACATACCTCATTCAGTAGCACCGGTTTGTCCGCGGCTGATAACGCGATGTCTTCGATGAGGCAGCGTGCTGCGGCGGCAGACGACCCATCGGTGGCGGTGGCGGCGGCGGCGGAGGCGCTGTCGCCCTGTACCCGGCAGGCTGGTATGATTGGCGGCTCCTCTGTGGCCCCGGCGGCCTGCGTGCTGGGGCGGGAGCATTCCAGTTTAAACCACGTTAAGTGGAAGGTTGCGGCTGAATGGGTTTCTTGTTACCTTTATCGTATATAGCCTTTATTTCGTCACCAGACTTTGACACCGCCTTAGCAGTTCTAAGGGTTTCTGCCTAGCCTTCACTGAAGAGGTATTTGTCTATTTTAGTTTGCATCAAATGTTGATTTACGTCTTTCCTTAAGGAAGACAAAGCAAAGTAACGCCTTTTCGTCGAGTCAGAGTGAAATGTGTCGCACATCAGTTTGATAGCATCCATCAATTGCTTTAAAATTGTTTAATTTTTATGTTTTTCTTGTAATTGAACAGTAATTACATCGCTTATACAAGAGATGGCAGTACTAACCTGCATTTGCCTATGTTCAAGTCCTTTATCACGCTTGACACTTAACTCAGGCAATGCTGCCTTTATTTCAGGGTTCAACAAGGGAGGAATGATACGAGTGCAGTTTGCCGGGCATAGATATTTCTTATTAAGTTCCTTTCGGGTATCATTATCTAAACCGTTGAGGAGTATATGTTCTAGGCGCTTAGATAAACCAACATGAATATCATTGCCATATTCAGTACATAGCGAAGGATCATCACCGAAAAGTTTTGTTAAGTCATCATCCTCAGCGCATATGATTGGTGAATCGTCAGCGGGGACAGCATTTGTTTGTTGCTGCACTGACAATGCTGAAGACTCTGGTTGGTTTGAATCTTCAGGTAATGAATTAGGTATACAAGATTCCAATACCTCTCCAGGAATGGTCTGTTCAATATTAATACTGTTCGTCTGTACAATGCCCGGTTCGGTTAAAAGTTCGATATCCATATCGTCAATAACTAATGAATTTTCCGCTGCTGGAAATTAAGAGAAAAGTTGCAATTCCAGTGAATTGAACGTCTTTCTACGTCAAATTAGTAGGCAAATGTTGCAATTCCAGTGAATTGAACGGACCATACAAAGATAATAAGTACATACTTATTATTTGGAAACAATGGTAAATGTAAAATTCCAATGAATTAAACGCACCATACAAGGATAATCAGTTCATCAATTATTATTATTATACTTATTATGTGAAAAAGAGGGTAGATGTAAAATTCCGATGAATTAAACGAACCCAATCAATGGCACATATCTCTTAATTATAAATAAAAAATAAAACTAACCTGTATTGTTATGCACAGAAGATCTAATGTTCTCACTTTATCCGATGTCATCCGACGTTATCCGATGGTGACGGCGACGGAGAACTAATTTTGGTTGCTTTAATTGTCGTTCTAATTTACGTAATTTTTTACTGATTTTTTTAATGTCCCTATCACGTTTTCTTTTCGGCATTAGAAGCAAGTTCTAAACAAACTAAAATAAAAATCTCTCTCAATTATTTAACTATAACGTATTTTATCGCGAGACACTGTGCGAAGTGGTGAAGCACTGTAACGTGAATGACGGGATTGATGTAGGACGACGATAGCATAGCTGTCAAGCGGTCAATCCGTTTGACATTTTAAGCTTTAAAAAAAAAAGAAAAAAGAAAAGTGAACAACAAAACTCTTAAATAAAGTGCATAGTGGTGAGTCCTGGGTGAAACTACATGTGTATATGTAATTACGAAGTTTATTTTTCAGCTTACTAATCTTGAGAACGAAGCCTACGTATAAGTGTTATTATACTGTACAAGATTATTGTATTGACAAATAACAAAATATTTATAATTAATTCATATAATTTACTTAAAATGTGTAATGGAATATGCTTGTCATTTAATATTTCTATTGAATCGTGCACACCTAAAAGGTAAAATACGGATTGAGCTATAATTTTATCTGTTATGCCTATATTTGTACAAATAAAATATTTGATTTGATTATTTTTACGTTGGCTTCATTTGCGTATGAAACTCTAAAACATAGATAATAAAATATTAAACTTTTCTTATGTTCGAAATTTCGTTTTCATGTTTGACACGCAAGATAATGTTTTTTCAAAATGGCCACTGCCTTGAACGGCTATTTCATATTGGATCTCCTTACTATGAAGATGAATGTGTTTTTGATTGCATGCATTATTTATTATTAAAAAAAACTGAGATGCTCTATGAATACTATGCCTATTAAATAACTCGCATGTGTGTTACAAAAATACCTGATCCGCTCGACGAATTTGCTCGCAATTATTAAATAGTCAAAAACCGAAAACCCGGAAATGCTTTAAAAGGCCGCCTTTTTGTACTTATTTTACATGTGCCAAAAAACCGATTATTCGAATGTCGGTGAACTGACACTCACATACACACACACAAACTGTTGGGATAATTAGTACTCATTTGTTTCACAATGGCTCTGGGCTTTGTGTACGTAAAGCTGATTTTTTTTGAAAATTTTCCTAAACTTCCTGACGAACAAACTAAGTTACGTATTTTGTTGAATCCAATATCTTGCAAGCAGACAGCATGCATGGAAACTGTAACGTTAATTAAGATTAAGTTTCAAGAAAGCTGAGAAGCTGAACAAGTGTGAATTCTCTTTACTGTTAAAATTTGTAACATCAACAAAATAAGCCATTTGTTAATACATGATAGAAGTTACTTCGTTAGCAAACATTTAACTCTGGCTAGTCGTTTGAGCGGGAAGAGCTACTACTAACAAACTAACACACACAGATATACTCGCCCCTGTTCAGTGTGTTGAGTCATCGTGTGATTTGTATGAAATTGTTATTTTTATTTTTGTACAATAAATAACAAAGAGAGAGAGAGAGAGAGAGAGAGAGACTCGCTTTGCTGAATATGTATTGTCTAAGAATATTATTAACCTGTCTCTTTCGTCCTCAGCCTCGCGTTCAGCGTGACAATGTTCTGCTCAGAAGCCGCCATCGCGGTTCTCATCCTCGTGCTGAGAAGGAGGAAGTCCATCGGAGGTGAACTCGGAGGACCGAAAGTAGCGAAAGTGATAACATCCGTCGTCTTGTTTAGTCTCTGGCTGATTTACCTCACCATGTCCACGTTAGAGGCGTACGATTTCATCGAAGGCTTTTAGGTTTCATCTTATACGTTTGTTTGACTCTGCCAAATAAAGCAATGAATAAAATGTTTCTGTATTTGAAATTGAAAGCGGATAAAATTATTGTTTATTTCACGGACTGTTCACATTTATCGTGAATGTGTGTTTCCTGCGTATGTTTTAACAGTAATTATTTTAATGCCAGAAATGATAAAGACTCACTTTGAGCGTAAAATTCGAAACTCTTAGACTCGCCATTATTAAAAAAAATATGTAGGCACTGTATTTATAAAGTTTTAAGAAATTGGATAGTTACTTACTTTTGAATCTTCCCACATTAAGAGTAGATTGATCAATAAAGATGACACGTTAGGAGGTTCGGTGCCGATATACAGCCTCTTTGACGTGGGTTTCTACAATGTCATGTTAAGTAGGTTATTTAGAGGCACATAATTGCATTGCACGTCAACGAACAAACCCAAGAAATGAAGGTTTTTATTGTAAATTTAATGGCTAGATTCCTCTCGAATCACCAAACTACAAGCCTTTGCAAAAGCAAGAAAATAATAATTCTATTGGAATGAAAAATCAACAGAATATCGAATATATTTAGCAACACGAATAGTTTTGTTTTATAATAATTTATAAATGTTTATAATGAATATAGATTTTTGAAATATAAACTAGATGTTTATAAGAAAATATATAATATCATAAAATATAAAATGAATGTGTTCTTTTTATAATAGTCTATTGCAGTTTTGTAAAATGTTTAAGATTAGAAATACTTTACAATAAAGCTGTGGTACTATTGAAAAGGAACGGTTAGAGACTAAATAATTCATAAGTTTTAAACAATGAATTTTATCAATGTATAAATGAATGCTCACTCTTGTTTTGAAACTATTTCATCGAGGAGAATGATAATAGTCTTCTATCCTTCCATTTAGCCATACTTAAAAACTACTTGTAAGAATGTGCCAGTGATGTTAGAGAAACTTTAGGCTCAAAAGGCTACGCAATATTCGCTCATTTATTGTATTAGTTTCAAGTTAATAACGGCGTATACTTCTAGGCTTTACAGTATACCGGATAGACTTTGGAGTCTTAAGATATGGAATGGTGGGCCTTTATACTAGGCACTATACCGATGTAAAGTAACCCTGATGCTGAAGGGCAGCAGCAGCAGCGGTTGGTTTACAACTGTGATCGCACCGTCCCTGTTCAGTGGTGACACAGACTGAAGGTTTGGTTCTCACGTCTACGTAATATTACAGAAATATTTATATTTTGTTATTTTTATAGATTTGAAAACGATTATTTTTATAGAACTGTGTTCATAAGACGCATACTTACAATAAATATTATAATTTATCTTTTGTATATTGATTGGTTGAATAAAATCATTGTTAGTTACTGAACCCTCTGAGATTAGAAAACTTTATAGAGATATCTGTAAACTCTCGGGCACATTAGAAAACTTCCCTGCTCTTCACACTCCACACGCACTCGCCAAGTGCCGTTGATATACGAAATGAACAAACATAATGTAATAAACTTAATTCAGTATCGAACTGCATTGTGACGCGGGCTCTCGTAATGTGCGTAAGTATTATAGGGCTCAAGCGTCGTGTACATGTAACAAACAATAATTGTTAAGAAAGAAAATACCAACAGATTAGAGAGAGTGATCTTCTGAAAACCTCCCATTCGCAGCCTGTCGTCTAGAAATAAAGGACCTTTCTTGAGTTTTGCCAAAAGACTTTGCAACCTTCGAGTTAACAGTATGAACTGCAATTAAATTGCAATTAAATTGCAGTTAATGCATTTTGTACTGTTAATGCAACTGTTAATCGAAAAAATAAAAGCTCATTAAAAGTTAACAATTTAAAAAAATGTATTATCTTGGCTTTACTGATGTAGTTTTTAAAATTAAATCTGTTTATTTAATTATTTATTCATGTTAAGGCAGTATATAATCAAATGCGAAAGGCTGTTTGAAGATCCACAGACATCAAATTGGCATAAATACCCCCTAATTTTATCATACTCTTAACTTGTAACCTAGTAAATTAAATATGTAACCTAGCTTTGACTTATCTTACATACCTTAAAAATTACCTTAGCTTTCTTAACAAACTTTGCTTAATATTTCGGACCAAATCCATGGTTTTGTCAAAATACCTTAGATCTTCTATTAGCTTTTCTAGAAAATTGTAGATTTTCTAAAGACTTCGAAATTCCTTAGAACAAAACTCATTCGCTAAGCTTCCTTAAATAATTCGGTCTTTACTAGACTTAAAACGGTCACATTAAGTACTGCATTTTCGTAATAACGAAAGCAAAATTCCTTTTTTACATGAAATCAAAGTCCTGGAGCGCATGGTTTCTTACAGTTTAAAAATCATGGCAGTTCCTTATTACTTACTGGTAAAATAAACTGACATTTATCTGTCACACGTGTTTGTATTGCAAAACATACTATAATAATTGGTTATTTCGTATTTAGATTGACATCTTTCAGGTATGATGTTAATACCAAAAATGTCTACCCTTCCGATTGAAATTGTGCAACGTTGGGCTTATTTCAGAATAAAACAACTTACTAATTATAACTATGCCTACAGCTTACTATACACGTGGCTATGAAATTCGTAGATTTGCAAGGGATATAATTTATTGTGCAAATAAATCCAATGTTGGTCAAATAAGTATTCAAAATCCTAATCTATCGTGATCCTATAAATCCTACTATGAATCTAACAATTTATATAAAAAATTATTGATAATTATTCTATTTACTTATTTTGGGAGAAATAGTAATTTGAATGTTAAGCAAAGCATTGAAAGTCATGGATCATGAACAAACAGTCAAGCACTTTAGCACTGTATGTGTTTCGGCTTTAATATTTTGTCATTACTAACAGAAGAATACTTTATAGAATCAACGTTAATTCGAGCAGTATTCTTCAAACCTAAAAGTGGACATCCAGACTGCGAAAAAGTATCAATTTGCGTATCAAACCTATTTGCGCAAAACGTAGGTATTTGTTTTTTTTTTCATTTCCACAAGTTTGTAATCAAATTACTATTCTCTCGAAACCAATTTTAAACAACCTAGATCTGTGTGTCGTACTAAATGTTAGATACTTCAAAATCGAATGGTACCCATATGTAGAGTTAAGACGTTTAGTAGCGATACCGAACTGATGTAATATTAGTGTAAATATAGTATTTCATTTTATTTGTTGGGGACTAGTTTGAAATTATTTACAAAATTTTTCTTTGGATTTGATTGTGAGCATATACTCAATGATTTATAATGCTTAATTTTAGATACTTATTTAGATTGTGTTGTAACTATGTTATATTATAGTAGTTGGTTGCGTCGTAATTGAGAATAATATGAAGTGTAGCTAAAACAAATATCACATTTATAAGTAAGCGCATCACCCGCCGATTTGTTTCGAATCACAATTATTGATGGTTTCGAGACACTTCAAGGCGCCTACATCAGATGCAAAGGCGATGAACTGGAACTTCCAGAGAAGAAACATACTTTTAAGAGATACAATTGTGGGCAATACGTTGAACATAAGAAACTAATCATAAAACATCTGCTCGATACATTTAGTCCATCAACAATCTCTGCATCATCAACCAGAAGAATAACTAATTAGCAAGGCTTTAGTAATCATAAAACTGTAAGATTTAATAATTAAAATCGTACAAAAAGTCATAAACAATATAAATGTGATATTTGATCAAAAGGAGTCTCAATGCTGAGCCCGCTAGCTTGGACGTCGGCCATTCATGAGTTTCTTCTCACTAAAATATATATATATATATAAAAAAAAAAATATATATATATATATATATTATATATATAAATAATTAACTAAGCATCTTTGAGCTGCGGCTTCTGCAAGTTCGGAGTTCGGTATACAGGCTCCTTAGACACTCCAACCGTAAAATATTTTTAAAGTTATTTTGCAAGGCCGTCCGCTTGCCTGGAAAACAAAACAAGATGTATTTATGATATAAATATAAATGGCTGTAGTGTTTATTTTAATATAAATGTTAGTTAATTTAAAGAGTAAAACTGTTATTGTAATGTGCATCGAATTTTTAATAATAGATTAAAATGGATTTTGTTGGCTATAACTGTGTTTTATTTATTCAATACATAGATTTGGATCTGTGACCCCAGTGGTCTTGCGGGAGAATCCTATCAAAGGGAATTTTGAGGCAGTTTATGGTCCAAAACGCTGGCCCACTGCGCGGTTTCAGACTAAACAAATACCATCGAAGCTACTTGTGGGCTTCCTCTCAACGTTTATCTTCTTGGAAACAGGTCTTTACAATAATCCAGTTTATGCCATTGTACTGCATCGAAACCTTGAGAGACGTCGTTTTCTAAAATGCTTAAGGACACGCAAATTTTCCTTTCAACTATTGCAATTTTTTTGTCATAATTAGACTGTATGTCTACAAAAACTGCGCGAAAAAGCTCGACAGTGTGCGACGGAAAAATAGGATAACCTCTTAGGAATAATTCTAAAAAATTGTCAAGGAAACATTATGTCAAAAAGCTTGTTATAAAATCGAAGATTATGTCGATGACAAAAAAGCATGGGTTTGAATGGTCCACAGGCTGTATTGTTTAGTATTTATTTAAATGAAAATCACTTTGTACTTTTGAATGACTTGCGTTTTATTATTAGGTAGGTAGTTAATATTTTGGATACACACATTGGTCTCGAGGCTGGCTGAGAGTGATTCTGGGAAAGGGGACAGCTGGTGACATTGACAGATGACAGATCTGAATTGACAAATACGTTCCATTATAATTACACTGCAGTTTCTGTTTTTGTCTGTAAAATAAAACATAAATACGGTTGCTTGGCAGCGGCGTGACATTAGCGCACACAGGTAGCTGTCTTGTGTTTGTTTTATTCGTGTCGTAGTCAAATTGTAACCTAAATACCTATCTCATGTAATTGACAATTTAGATAAAAGAGTACCTCTCGGTCTATGTATTTTTTTCTGTGTGTATTTTGTTACTTGTGATGATAAAAAATATTTAGCTGTTAGAGTTTTTCACTTGTTTTAATTTTATAAGGAAAATGTAAGTCTGCTATTGGCCGGTGTCCACGAACCTTTTATGTAAAATATACCGTTCAACATCAGACCTATACTTTACACATTTTAAAAACAATATTAAAAAGAACAGAACGCAGTAAAACAAATTCTATTTCTATCCTTATTTTTAAATCTATTCTTATTTTTATTTATTTAATTATAAAACAAAACACATTAGTTTAGGTCAACTTGGTATCACTAAACCTAACTAGGTTTGTTTTAGTACCACATTATAAAGTTTAAACGATAGTTACGTTAACAGTGCATACTTAAAGCTATCTTCACATCGAGAGCAACAAAAACCCGCTCCGCAACAACGAATGGCTACACTGCTTAGCTTCTTTACTAATCTCCACACAACATTGGAGCTAGCTCTGTCGTGCCCCTCCACTCGCCCCCTCATCCCTCTACAAACAATGCTGCGTTCCGTTTGCCGATTACAGCGCTCACATCGCTCATATACCCGTTCCGATTGCCCGTGAGCGCGCTCACAGCGATATCGAGACGTCATCAATGACGTCATAAACACCGCCATCTTCCCGCTCACAGTGCCCAAGCTACGGAGCATGGTCGCTGTGAGCGGCCTGTCAAAACTGACACATGACGTTACTTTGTTGATGTTTTATTAGTCGATTAAAGATTTTAAAAGCTTGCTTATTAATTTTCTTTAGTATATAATAATGTAAAAAAATGGCTCCTGCTTCATTCAGGGTCAAAGATCTTAATGAAATTGTAACTTTAGACTTAAGCAACGAACAATCAGAATGTTAGCGCGATATTTACCGTTCCGATTGCAATGGCAGTAATAACACTTTTAGCGCGCTCAAACGAATCGGAACGGTTTTGAGCACTTTTAGCGCTGTGAGCGCTGTAATCGGCAAACGGAACGCAGTATTAATGTTTCATTTCAACAAGCTTACATGTAAATTGACATCTGAGATATGAGGCTACTTATATATTGTACGATTATAAACGCGGTAAATGTAGGATTATGTTATAAAGTATAGCGATTAAGTTTTCTATGCTCATATTCCAAAGAGGAAACAAGTCTCTGTTTGTTTATGTGCTGTGATAAACTCTGGAACGATTTTTTTTATTTCATTTTATTATTTAGGACAGCCAACACATTACAATACATTTACATGTATATATTTTTACAATCTAATGTAACAAGCATTGTATGTAACACAATAATAGTCTTGTTTATATACTTAATATACATAGTACATATATTTATATATTACTTTATAATATATTAACTTTATATACATATAACAAATTATATACATATAATTTTATAACACCGAATGGTTCATAATTCCGATAATGAAAATTCCGTGTTTCATAATTCCGAATTTTTCTTCTTCGAAACTTCAAAATTCCGAACGTTTATACTTACGAAAATCAATATGCCGAATTTGAAAATACCAAACCATAAAAAATCCGAATTAACAATAATCCGAAATATCATAATAGGAATCCCGAATATTAAAATTCCGAATAATATTAGTTGCAATAACAAACGCCTCGTAAAACTGCATGAGCACATCAATTTAAACGTTCGAGCATTCAAGTAGTCAGCTGGAAATGAGAAAGTTTATTTAGCTTTTTGTACCGAGTTATTTCTTGAGTACATGGGTTATGTACTGAAATGCAAATCCCTTTTTGGATCATCTACATATAGACTTACTGCTCCTCCTCGCTTCGACCAGTCGACGTCTATCGATGGTGGTATAGAACAGTCGACGTTGGTTTCTACCACCCCAATCGATCGACGTCGATGGCAGAACAGAACAGTCGACGTCGCAGTAGTCGGTATGGCCTATAATTGTCTGACGCTACCCCTGAGTTGGTAGTAGTAGTAAAATAATCCCAAGCACCAATACATTTATATGAAGGTATGTGTTGTCCGCCAACACGCAGTAGGCGTGATGGCCTACAATTGTCTGACACCACCCCCGAGTTGGGAGAGGCTGATAGCCCTCCAGAGATTATTAAGGGTATTACCACACCAATCGATCGTCGGTCGATCGATGTCGACGGGTCGACGTATCACCCTTAGATACAAAATCTGAATGTTATCATTGAATTTTCGGAAAACTAAAATTCGGAATACCATATTTCGGACTAGTAAGACAGCGGGTTTTTAATTCTCGTACTAATGAAAGTTGGAAAATTAAAATTTCAGATTTATGAATTTCGGTAAAATAAGAATCGTGTTTTTTAATAATGGAATTAAGACTCTTCGGGATTGTGAAATTCGGAACTTTAAAAATCGGAAATTCAAATTCCGTAATTCGGAATTTTTACACCATGTACTTGTAAATAATGTTGCTACTAAAATTCAAATATCAATTTACCAAATAAACCTCAGTTACATACTATCATATATCACATTTTACAATAACATTTCCATATTGAATTAATACAATTTTATCCAGAAAAAGAATACTATTGCTGACGGGAATGGGAGCAATGGCGCAACTTTTGGTTTTTCAGTGTAATATATACTTAATAATTGTTTGCGTCAATGACACAGTCTCGGGTTCGAACCCGGCGACTACCGAATGAGGTTACAACTTAAGGTCATAAAGTCGAATACTGTACAGGTGAAGGAGAACATCGTGAGATTACCCATAAACCATAGCCGACTGGCAGTAGGTAGTAGTCCTGCCTCATACGCCAGAGGTCCCAGGTTCGAGTCCTGGCCGGGACATTCATTTGTGTGGTGAACTCCGACATTTGTTCTCGAGTCATGGTTTATAAATGTATGTTTATCCTGGGTTCCCCCTGGTTCACTAGGGTCATCCATAACAGAAGCTCTGCTTACTTTGGGCACAATTTAACCACATGCAGTCAGTAATTGCCTTTGGTGTTGGCAGTAACGCCGAGATCGTCTACACATCTGTTACGATAGATAAAAGTGAGGTTATCTAGGGTTGTCCCTCTATCTATAGTAAGAAATATTGAACTTTTTGTCATTTTGTATGAACTGCGTTAGTATAAGTACACAAACATACATTCTTATACATTATGAAATTTTATTGATGGAAAGTATGGAGATTGTATGTTATAGTATTCACAAGCTAAAATTTAATTATTTCAAAATATAGTTAATAAATAACATCAAATTCACAAAAAGCTATTGTCATTGGCACTAAAGTACGTCTTCTTATGGTAGCGTCGGGGCGGGTCGTGCACGCCCCTCTAATATGGTTGAGGAGGGCGATGGCTGGATCCCGCGCTAACTCGTGAACGGGTGCCGTTTGAGGGTGTTCGCCGTTTGGATACTTGGGGGGAGGGAGACTTGCCGAGCTAACAGATGCAGATAAGAATAATTTTGTATAGACATAAAGAGACTCTGTAAATTGTAAAGTTTCTTACCAGTTCTTCTTCACGAAGGTTTTTCCGAACTGGTGGTAGAATCATGTTTTATTTGACGTCAATAAGAAAAAGTAATTGTTAATGTTGAGAAAAAATAAATATTTCAGTTCATTTCATACCGTTGGTGTGTTTGTCCGGGGATATATTATTATTATTATTATTTCGGAGGAATGCGTGATGTCTGCTAACCCGCAGTAGGCATAGATTGCCTAAAACCAACCCCTGGATATGGTGAGCCTGATATCCCCACAGTGGGATAATTAAGGCTGTCGTGGATATCATTTTATTAATACCTTCTTCGCCAATACAAAACAACTGTGTAATTTATTTATTTATTTATTTATTTATTACTACACACAACGGAATACAACTGTAATAAAATTAATAAAGACAAAACCTTAAACATACTTAAGTCTAGGATGCATTCCACAAGAATGTGTACATAAAAAAATCAAGTAACACTGATATAGAAAATCGTATACTAATTTGAAAAGTCTTAATTATAATTTTGACCATACACACACATGCTTACAGAATAAAAAATAAAAAAATGGTAAAATAAACGTAAAATTCCATTAAATCAAGGCCATATTATTCTGATAAATGATATTTTTAATAGTCCTAACAAACGTACACTTTCAAAACTACACTTTTACTGATTTTATGAGAATTATTACCCAATATAGTGATAGCACTACCACTATCTAAAAGACCATTTAAAATTAAATCGTTTACTTTTATATGTAAATAAGGACGTTCAAAATCTGATGTTTTATTAAAGAGGAGAGCACAAGTGTTATAAGATTTAAAAAAAATTGTTAAAGTTTTTAACCATGTATCCCAATCTTTTTTGTCAAAATTTGATGATTTAATACCATTATTTTTGTTTATGCACTCCTCGTAATTTAGTTTTTTGAAATCGACTTATTACAATTAGGACATTTACTAGTAATAAAGTCTTTTTTTCCACAACGAAAACACACTATATTAGTGTTAGTACAGTCTTTTAATAAATGTGTATTAGATCTACAACGTGGGCAAGTGAATTTATAAAAATTCTGATTTTTATTAATTGCAGCTACAGTATTAGGTAATGGATTAGCTACAGCTGCTATGGAATTATATGTACAAGCTTTAAAAGGAAATTCAGGAATATATGGTTGATTATGTGAAAGTAGAGTATTATTATACGATTTGTTATTAGAATTTGATGTAGAAGGAATAGGAAAAGAATGATAATGATCTGGTGGTGATGATGAAGAGTAGTAAGATGTATTATTAGAAACTTGGAGAATGCTTTCTGTAAATTTGCATGATTCCAAGAGGGAATTTACAGTATGTAAATCAGTAGGTGAAAGACGTAATGTAAATTCAGGTTTAAGATTTCTAACAAGAGTATTAATTTTTTCTTTTTCGGACATTGGTTCCAAGAGCTTTGAAAAAAGAGATTCCATTGTAGCAAAGTAGATGATAATTCTCTCATTATGTTTTTGTTTACGAGCATCGATTACTTTTTTTAGTTTATAATCGTAATCGGTAATTGCAAAATCATTCAACAATGCCGATCGGAAAGATGACCAGTCATTAATAGTCGACTTTCTAGCTCTAAACCAATCAAGAGCAGATCCAGATAAAATATCATAAATATGTGAGAATAAAGATTTTTCAGAAATATTTTTTATTTGTGAAAATTCTTCAAGTTTTTGAATAAAATCCTTTGGACAACCTTCACCTTTATAAATAAATCTTTTTAAATCATTGTTAGTTCGATTTTCTGTAATTTTACTGACCTTATCAGTTAATGCTTCGAAAAAAGAAAGGGGTTGTAGATTAATATTTTGTATAGATTCTGCGGAATGATATGTGGAATGTGTTGGTGATTTTTCCAAATTTTTAAAACGTGAGTCTAATTGAGTTAAATCATTCCAACATGAATTTATTAAATCTAACTGCTCTGAAGATAAATCTGATGTAATGTCAATGAGGCCTAATCTTGTTCTTATATGAGTTAAATAAGGTGAAATTTTTTGTTTCCTAATAGGATAAGAGTTTATACAAGCTTCAACAAGTTTTAAATTTTTTTTTATGGTATTAATATCTTCTGAAAATTCTTCAGGGCTATTTTGTAAAATTTCTGTTTCAGAATCTACATTAATATTTAATAATAATGATCGTAGTTCGTCTACAGATTGCGTCGAAGAAAAATTTATATTTCTGATTTTTAATTCATAAATTATTTCAGGTTTATTTAATTGTGAAAAATTCATTGCAAAATCAAAAAAAAATGTTAAAGTGAAACAAATTTGTTAAAAGTCGTTATGCAGAATAGAGCCTTAAAAATATACGTATTTTCAAGTGATGAAAATGAATAGAAAATGTTATTTAAATAGTGAAATTACTGGGTTATAGAATGTTGTGTCTTCAGAAAATTTCTTCAAGGATATTATAACGAAAGAAACTAAAGAAACTTAAATGTCTGAATAATTTAGCAGTATTTTGATATATTATAGTAGATATATTATAGTAGATACATATATAAATATATTATAGTGAATGTTAATGATTGAAAATGGTAACAAATAAAGTTTTATGCCTGACCTCAATAATAATTGTAAAAAAATTATTTTTAATGTTGCAATTCTTCTGTTCCTTTTGTTCCTTCTGTTGCAATTTCTCCTCTGTTCTCCATAAACTACGTTTGAATATTCGGGCGCCAGTATGTAGCGTAGTTTCAATAAAACACAAAATTCTCTTCTGTGTTTATTTTTTTCGGTAAAATTAAAAATATACAAAAATGCCTGTAAATACAAACAGAAAAATATAAACAAAATTGAAATAAAAAATAGTCACACAAAATAGAACAGAAATATTAATACAATTAAATTTGATCTGAAAAGAAAAAATAACAATAAAATAAATTTTAATGAATGAGAATCCTTACCAACAATTTTGGCTACGCACACTCGTGAACGTAAAAAATAAATATAGGTTTCTTAAAAAGAACTTTGATTATCGATAATAAAATATCTTAACTATGTAATTTGGAATAATAAACTCGGAAAATAATAAATAAATAGATTCAAGTTGCTTTGATGGATAATTTTTCGTGACTGACTTGTCAAATCAAAACATTGCCGTTCTCCGACACTACGTAATTCCTAGTTTAAAATTACGTCGGGAACAACAAAAAAATAAAATTTACTGACAAAAAGAGGTCGAAATAGACAACCGTCACAAACAAGTACCTAGGTATAATAAAAGTCAAATTAAGACTTATTGAAAGTTTACTACAGGTTCTGTAAACGAAAGTCCATCAAAATATGCAGGGCATTGATGGTAAGGAATTACAGATCGAACTATTCTTAAACTGTGAAAATATTCATATACTATGTATCACAGAGCACTGGCTCACACAGTGTCAAATTATGTCTTCTTATAAGAATCATGTAATTGCTAGTTCATTCAACAGAGAACAAACAACTTGCGGCGGCTCAATGATCATCACTCATAAGAGCCTAACATTCAAAGAACGCACTGATATTGTAAGTCTGTCTGTTGAGCAATCAGTTGAAATAGCCTGTATTGAGATAGGGAATATTGTTATAATAAGTGTATACAGACCCCCATCCTCACCATTTGAAGTATTTGAGAGCACTATGGATGAGGTATTACATAGAGTAAATAACAAAAACAAAGAAATAATTATTTGTGGCGATTTTAATATTGATTTATTAGTAGAGACATCACAAAGTAAACGATTCTTGAATCTTTTTAATTGTTACAACCTAAAAAATCTCTTCTTAGAGCCTACGCGAATCACAGCGACCTCAGCCACATGTCTTGATAACATTTTTACAAATTTAATGCCATGTACAAAGTCAGTAATTAATAAACTACAATCAGATCATAGTGGGCAGTTGGCCACTTTTGATATTGGGCTAAAAAAGACTTTAAAAAGAGAAATTACCTTTATACCCATGAATGAGAGACGGCTTGAAACATTTAGGAAAAATGTATTTGAAAAAACATTTAAATTAGATTACTGTGCAGATCCTATTACTCAATATAACTCTATTCATAATATAATTAGAAATGAATATGACTCTGTTTTTAAAAAAAAGAAAATATGTATAAATAATAATTTATTTAGGTTTAGTGACTGGGCAACAGTGGGAATATGCAGAAGTAGAAATAGATTATATGAATTGTACAGTGAAAGAACTTATAATCATAATAAGACATTTTATGAATATGTTAAAAAGTATTCAAAATTATTTAAACGAGTTTGCAGTGTAGCTAAATCTAATTACATTAATAATAAAATTAAATATAGTACTAACATTTCAAAAACTGCATGGAATATAATTAATCAGGAAACTGGGAGAGCAAAAGAACCACACACCAAATATAATTTAAAAATTAATGATAAAGTGTTGTCAACTGACAAAGAAGTTGCTGAAGCATTTGAAAATTTTTTTACAGCCATCCCTTTGTCAACTACTTCGAGTATTAATTCATGTTCCACTCTTGCACAGTCACTGCTAACGGAAAATGTAAATTCATGCAATATTGATTGTATTTTTAAACATGTTACTGTTCCACAAGTTTTAAATGCATTTAAAAGCATTAAAGTAAAAAATACTGCCGATTTAGATGGGATTTCTGTTAAAATTATTGAATCTGTCATTGATGGTATAGCCCCGTACTTAGCCAGTATATTTAATGACTGTGTTGATAATGGTGTTTTTCCTGATTTAATGAAATTGAGTAAGGTCATTCCAATATTCAAAGCAGGTAGTATGTCTGACCCTAATAATTTTAGACCTATATCTATACTACCAACGCTCAGTAAGATTTTTGAAAAATTAATTTTAAATCAATTACTTTCTCATTTTTACGGTAATAGTTTAATGAATTTTAAGCAGTTTGGTTTCACGCGGGGTCGCTCAACAACCGATGCCGGTGTTGAGCTCATAAAACACGTATTCAGCGCCTGGGAGGAGTCGTGTGATGCTATTGGTGTCTTTTGTGACTTGTCCAAGGCGTTCGACTGTGTGGATCATACTACTCTACTCATGAAACTACACCATTACGGCATTAAAAACCGAGCGCTTGCCTTGATTAAATCATATATTTCTAATAGAAAACAGAAAGTTGCAATAAATGGAGAAAAATCATCAGGATCGGCAGTGACAATGGGTGTGCCCCAGGGCTCAGTTCTTGGTCCTTTCCTATTTTTAGTTTATATTAATGACCTGCCATCGGTCGTTAAGAATCAATGCGAGGTCATATTGTTTGCTGACGATACTTCCTTCTTGTTTAAAATCAAAAGACATGAAATTGACTATCGAGCGGTGAACAAATGCATCTCCAACACAGAGCAGTGGTTCTCAGCTAATAATTTGCTCCTCAATGAAAAAAAAACGAAATGTGTTAAATTTACATTGCCAAATGTCAAACAGGTAAACACAAACATTGTAGTTAAGAGCCAGGAACTGACTCCGGTAAACTCAACTGTATTTCTGGGCATAACCTTAGACGCCAAACTGCAGTGGGGACCGCATGTTGATGGTTTAGCGAAAAGGCTTGGCTCTGCCGCATATGCTGTTAAAAAAATTAGACAAATTTCAAATGAAACAACTGCTCGATTAGTCTATTTTGGTTACTTCCACAGCCTCATGACATATGGTATTCTGCTGTGGGGGAGTGCTGCCGACATCGATGCTATATTTATTCTGCAGAAAAGGGCTGTTCGCGCAATCTATCAGCTCGGTCCAAGGGTGTCACTTAGAAGTAAATTTAAGGAAATAAATATTCTTACCTTCCATTCACAATATATTTTAGAAAATTTAATGTATGTTAAAAAGAACATAACCTTGTTCAAAAGAAAAAAAGATCTGCACAATGTTAACACAAGAGGAAGAAATATGCTGGCAGCTCATAATAGCAGGCTTCATAAAGTCACTAACTCATTCATGGGTCAATGTATACGCTTTTATAATAAGGTTCCTGAGGATATCCAAGGTCTTCCTGTTGACAAATTCAAAGAAACTATAAAGGAGAAGTTGTGTGCTAGAGCATATTATAAACTATCCGATTATTTGGATGATAAAAGCCCTTGGGTATAATTCCCTCATTAACAGGATTGTACTAGTATTTGTAACAAAGCATGTGTAATGTGTCTGTTTGTGCGATGAGTTCTTCGTCCCGATGAATATCTAAAGCGTCATTGTCACTAAAGTACGTCTTCTTATGGTAGCGTCGGGTGACGGGTCGCTCACTTCCCTCTAATATGGTTGAGGAGGGCGATGGCTGGATCCCGCGTTAACTCGTGAACGGGTGCCGTTTGAGGGTGTTCGTCGTTTGGATACTTGGGGGGAGGGAGACTTGCCGGGCTAACAGATGCAGAAAAGAATAATTTTGTATAGACATAAAGAGACTCTGTAAATTTATTTTGAAAAAAATATACCCGTGAAGTTTCTTGCCAGTTCTTCTTCACGAAGGTTTTTTTCGAACTGGTGGTAGAATCATGTTTTATTTGACGTCAATAAGAACAAGTAATTGTCAATGTTGAGAAATAAATATTTCATTTCATTTCATTTCATTTCAAAGATAAACCAATAATTATCAAGTCAAATCGCACATAATTCCCTTATATGTTCTTAAACCTAGTTCTGAAACATTTGGCAATCACCGCGAATGGACCCGGTCCCAGTATGTTGTTTTTACTTCACTATCCCCATTGAAATATGCATCGTCACCTAACGCACATTGTCTCCATGGCAACCAGCTATAAACAACCCGGAATTTACAGTGAAGCAGCGGTACACCCTGCGAGGCCCGTGTGGTTAAACTGGGAATATAGAACTTGTAGAGCAGTAATTTAAATTAGTAGAAAGTTGACAAAATAAACGTCTAGCAACTCTATTCGTTGTTGTTCTAAATAAGTACCTGGCAGTAGAAGAAATACAGATGGTTCAACTCAATTGGGCACGCAGCCCCATGTGTGCGTGTGCTTGTATATATAATAATAATCAGACAAACACACCTACTGTATGGCCCCAAAGTAAGCATAGCTTGTATTATGGATGACCACACAGCGAACATACATATATAAATATCAACAACCATGACCCGAAAACAAACATTGATGTTCATCACACAAATTATTGCCCCGGTCAGAACTCGAACCTGGGCGCATGAGGCAGGGCTACTAACCACTAGGCTACTCGGTCGTCAACTTACTTTTGTGTAGCAGCCGCCATCTTGTCATGTGTTCGTTTCTCTAGTGTACGTGTACAATCAGTGCATCTTGTGTAGGTACCTACACACAGTTTTTGTTTATATATTCGGCCATTAAGGCGTTTTGTAAGGGAGGAACATTAAGTAATTTTTTTTTAAATATTAGATACTTATATATTTATTTAATCAAAGTTTGTACCATTGCTATCTATGTCAAAATATCTATGGCAAAAGAGCATACTCTTTTGCCATATCATAGGTAATTCATTGATCCCTTTACTAAAAAAACCATCTCTCAAGCTTTTTCACCTTCCAATGTGCTTCAAGTGGATTAAAACAGTTGTCACTAACACCGCAGCCTACAGCTAACTCGGACGTGGTTTGCGATGTATCCTCTTCCACATTAGCTTTCAATTCTTCATTATCAACTTTGGTATCCGGCCGTCCACGGGGTTTGTTCTGCAGGTCGAAATTTCCAATTTCTAAAACTTTAAAAATTTAAAATTTCGAAAACGTCGGAACCAAAAACGCCATGTGTTTTCTTTTGCGACACCGCCGCCATACACAGCATTAATACTTCGAGCCGTTTCTGCAGCGCTGGTGCCACGGTGGAACTCGTACTCTTAAATAACGCGATATTTCAAGTTTTTCATTTTGTAATCTAAGTGATGCAAAATAACCAAAGAGGAAAAAACAAATGAATTACGTTTTCGAAACACAAATGCGTGAGTAATATAATACAAAATATCTATGTATATCATATGTACGTTTATTAAGAGTTCTCCCCCAGTTCGCTGTATGGTCATCCATAACACAAGCTCTGCTTACTTTGGGGCCGCACAGTTGGTGTGTGTGTCTGGGGATTATAATTATGTGAAGTTCCTACCTCGGCATTATGCTCAAATCCTGAGAGGGTCTCACATATTTTGGGACTTGTATAGGGTTTTAATCATGTTCATGTTTTTTTATTATTTATGTATGTTAATTCTTAGATCAATCAGTGGATTGATTATACACGTTTTGTTATTTGGAGCTACATAATAAAGTTCGGGTATTTTTCATCTTTCATTTTAAATTATCAAATAAATGATATACTTTTTTGCTTAAGACATCGCCTCGAGATCCACCATTACCTCGAGACACATATTACCTATCATGGATGTTTTGTATCATTTCATTTCTGTGGTCATTTCTGTCATCATCCGAAGCCATTATTCGTTTAAGTAAATTAATCGCGTTTGGACACAAATATGTTAAATTGATCAGAGTCCAAATCACGTATCTGCTCCACACATACATAGCTCATGTTTCTAACTTTTTTTATTATCTTTGTGGGAGCAGAGATTATAATGTAGTGCGGGGGGGGGGGCGGTCCGGCTGCGGGCGCTCGGCGCAGCTCGTCGGAATGTTCCTCTGAACTTTAGCACAGACATTATTGGGTTTCAGTGGCTGTTTCGTGGAAAAAAGTTTTTTAAGTACCTATAAGCAATTACATAACTAATCTTTGAACCGTATTCCGTTCACATCTGTTAAAGTATGATTTTAGCTAAATGAAATCAGAAACTCACTAGAACCAGTCAAACTTATAATAAATTTTCTTGATAATCTACAACGATGAAACTTTTAGTTTATCTTGTAGGTAGAGTAGGGATTCAAATTTTGCTGTTCGTTGCGCTTCAAACTCTGATAATAAATAAATTATATATATATATATATATATATATATATATAAATTTACTAATCAACTATATAATACATATATTGTAAATTAGATAATCCTACACTTCTGGACACATCCCTGTACAAATTGTTGCTATAATAGCAGTTTCAAAGAACCTTGACCTCTATGATACAGGCTATGTCTAGTATAGAGGTCAAAGTCACCCATTATTAAGCCTCATGTGCAACTTTGTTCTTTATTTAAGTTTATCTAGATACTTAATTTACTTTGTAAGGTAAAAAATGTTGTACTTTTGATGAAAATAAAGTTATTATTATTATTATTATAATTATTGCTTCCCAGCAACGCCCCTTACCGCTACCCTTACACGCCACCTTGTTCGTAATTTTTTAAATCATACTCGAAGGGCAAGACGTTTTAATTAAAGCAGCTTTTTGTTCTGTAAATTAAAATCTACGCTTCCCTAAACGACTGTGTCTTTCCAACGAGCTTTAGAAAGCTAAACGACAATACAGAGTTTTTCGAACTTTAAACTTCAAAGCTCGTTCAGTTTCTTCATACTGTTGCGTCTCTCGCTGTCGTGGGTTTTGTAATAAATTTAATTTGGAGCAGTTCTGTTCGCGAGGACGAGGTTGTTCGTTTCGGTGCCTTTACAGATACTAGCGTCCACTTAACAGTTATGAAGGCATTCGATCATCTCCGTCTGTTGCTCAGGCTGCGCGCGAAGAGTTCAGGGTGAACACAGATAGTGCTGACAGTGTTAGGAGCTTGAGTTCATGTACCTTGTTGAGTTTTATGATTAAGAAAGGTCTTAACCATCTTTTCTTTTGAAATTGGCTTTCAATGGCTTCACTGATAATCCTAAGTATGAAGTGTTTTATAAAGCATACCTTGATTAAATTTTTACAAAGTCAATGGTTTAGTTTGTCCATGGATCGAAGTTAGATTTGGAGGACGATGGTAGGACGTACTTTGATAACGGAATATCATTTTTGAAGCTAGAACTGTTGATGTTCAAATTGTACGAGACCTTTCCCTGAACTAATTGCTATTTTCATTTATTTTTCGTTAACAGTTTCCGTGCAGTTCTTAAAGTACATTGCAACTTACCGAACAAACCAAGAATAACAGTTAGAAACACAATTGATAGAATCAGATTTCATAAGTTTGAGGAAATCCATTGCGACGATGGTGCATCTTCCACGATTCTTGAGTGTGAAGGACCTTCGTGCATTTAGAAATGCAACCTCCGCTAACGAACTTAACTAAACAAGATTCGATTCAACTCGTCAGGAGGTTACGAAATAATTCATGAATCAGATCCATATCTGTTTTCTTTTTATATTCTTAATTTTGAACTATATTAAATAATGAACAGTTATAGTCTGTCTGTCTGTACGTCTGAGACCAGGATTCTGCAAGCCGATCAATGCGCGACAATATATTGAACCTTTAAGGTAATATTTAATGGCCGCTTATCTGTCATATTGCAATTTATCTGTAAAACGTCAGTGAAGCGTGTTGACCAATAACAGGCTGAGCGTGGCCGGGGCTCTGCAGTGTTGGAGTCAGCAGTCGATTAGTGCCTGCATTGAAGGGGTCTTCTCCGTACGGAGTCTTTCAAAAGTTTTCGGAAAAGACAATCTGTAAAGTCAACCAGGATTTTTCAAGCCGATCAATGCGCGACAATATATTGAACCTTTAAGGTAATATTTAATGGCCGCTTATCTGTCATATTGCAATTTATCTGTAAAACGTCAGTGAAGCGTGTTGACCAATAACAGGCTGTGCGTGGCCGGGGCTCTGCAGTGTTGGAGTCAGCAGTCGATTAGTGCCTGCATTGAAGGGGTCTTCTCCGTACGGAGTCTTTCAAAAGTTTTCGGAAAAGACAATCTGTAAAGTCAACCAGGATTTTTCAAGCCGATCAATGCGCGACAATATATTGAACCTTTAAGGTAATATTTAATGGCCGCTTATCTGTCATATAGCAATTTATCTGTAAAACGTCAGTGAAGCGTGTTGACCAATAACAGGCTGAGCGTGGCCGGGGCTCTGCAGTGTTGGAGTCAGCAGTCGATTAGTGCCTGCATTGAAGGGGTCTTCTCCGTACGGAGTCTTTCAAAAGTTTTCGGAAAAGACAATCTGTAAAGTCAACCAAGATTTTTCAAGCCGATCAATGCGCGACAATATATTGAACCTTTAAGGTAATATTTAATGGCCGCTTATCTGTCATATTGCAATTTATCTGTAAAACGTCAGTGAAGCGTGTTGACCAATAACAGGCTGAGCGTGGCCGGGGCTCTGCAGTGTTGGAGTCAGCAGTCGATTAGTGCCTGCATTGAAGGGGGCTTCTCCGTACGGAGTCTTTCAAAAGTTTTCGGAAAAGACAATCTGTAAAGGTTCTCTCAGGGTAGGGAAGTTTGTTCCATTTTATAGTAATTTGAAGAATAATTAGATTGCGGCGGACACTTCTTACTATGAAATTATGAATTGAAGATGCGGTAAAATACGATAAACGTGAAGTCGATTCAGGATAATTGGAGCATACGAATGTAGCAACATTGGTCTGTCATTGTGATTCGTAACTCTGTGTTGCCATTGAAATGAAATGAAATGAAATATTTATTTCTCAACATTGACAATTACTTGTTCTTATTGACGTCAAATAAAACATGACTCTAACACTAGTTCGAAAAAACCTTCGTGAAGAAGAACTGGCAAGAAACTTCACGGGTATATTTTTTCAAAATAAATTTACAGAGTCTCTTTATGTCTATACAAAATTATTCTTATCTGCATCTGTTAGCTCGGCAAGTGTCCCTCCCCCCAAGTATCCAAACGACGAACACCCTCAAACGGCGCCCGTTCACGAGTTAACGCGGGATCCAGCCATCGCCCTCCTCAACCATATTAGAGGGAAGTGAGCGACCCGTCACCCGACGCTACCATAAAAAGACGTACTTTAGTGACAATGACACTTTAGATATTCATCGGGACGAAGAACTCAACGAACATACAGACACATTACACATGCTTTGTTACAAATACTAGTACAATCCTGTTAATGAGGGGATTATACCCAAGGGCTTTTATCATCCAAATAATGAAAGTTTATAATATGCTTTAGCACACAACTTCTGCTTTATAGTTTCTTTGAATTTGTCAATAGGATATTTCTTCCTCTTATGGTAACATTGTGCAGATCTTTTTATCTTTTGAACAAGCTTATGTTCTTTTTTACATACATTAAATTTTCTAAAATGACACAACTCCGTCTGAGACTGTGCAATTCATAACCTCAAAACACCAAACAATTTTCTCCCTGTGTTTGTCTTATAAAGTGTCCGTTCTTAAATGAATATTTTGTACAGTTCACTAATATTTTTAGAGACCCTTAAGGCAACTTCTACGCCAAAGAATTCTTAGGAGATTAATGCATAGAGCCGGAAAAATAGCTTTTAAAATATAATTTGAGATTACAGTCATAAGGCAGTAAATAAGATATAAATATTAGGATAAGAATATTTACAAATCAACAAAATAAAACACATCACAACGCATTACAACGCCTAAATTATTATTTACATAAGGTAGCCAAGAGGTCGGCAGAATTGCCGCATCCTATTGCTTGCGACCACGGTGTGCTAAATGAGTTCTAGCCACGAAGATTATGAACACCGAAGAAGTCTACATTTTTACGTTTGTCAAATAATAAAAATAGGTGTCGTTTCATTTAAAATAACCTGATATTTTTAAGCGACTTTTAAAATGATTCTTTTAAAAATTTACATTAGAAATCAGAAGCTAATTTTTTCATATTTTTACCGATGAAATCAGCCACGTTGTTCTAGAACTTATCAACATAAGATTAATACTACTGCTATGTGACACTTATTCGTATCCGCATTCTTCAATTGCATTTTTAAACAGCCTATGAAAAAGTCCATAGCGTCACCTTGATGGATGTTTTTTTATTGTTCCTTTAATACAAACTTACTACTCGGCGGATAGTGAGGGAACAGCCTGCCCAATCTGAAATTATAAACAAACGTTACAAAATGTTTCGAATGAGTAATGATTTCGAAAAGGCAACGAACTGGGAACACGTTAGATAGAGGCGCACAATCTGAGGCAGCAAACTGGATTGACTGCATTGATTGCGTGTAAGCTGGATCGCGCCATTTACAGGACATTGCAGCTCGGGACACTCGTTAATAGATAAGCATTGCTACGTAACTTTGCTTTAAATATTTACTTTAGATAAGCATAGCAGGTAGATGCGTTTTGTGCCGCGTTAAACTATTAAGTAGGTGTTATCTGGAATGCAGTACTCATGCAGACAATTGTAATTACACTTTCGATTAATTAAGGGTTTAAAAATACGGATCACAATGGCTCCAACCGTAACGGAGATACACACGTTGTACTTAAATCAGCGATTTCTACTTTGTAACAGGGTTTAAACAGTAGAAAGTCATAAAAGCAACATTGAAAAATCCAATCAGTTTTATCCTCAAATCGTTATTCTGATCACTTTTTCCTTAAATGTAAAGTCGTGTAGTAGAAGTGAGCCGTAACGACAACGCTATTAAGGTACAAGTCTGTTTATTACCTTTTCCTTAAGCCCTTGTTGTTCGGAAACATACAATCGGTATTTAATTCGTTACCAAAATTACCTTGATTTTGCCTCAAAGCTAAGCTTCATAATGTTGAATTATGGTCTATTCGTTAATGTTTTATTTAAATAGATATCTAGTTAGCAAATTACGATCATCGATATAATATGCAGAGGAAATATTCGTACATTCGTTATCTAAAACTCTGGAAACTGCTGAACCAAATTTGTATAATGGTTTATTAAGTACTCCTTTTAATTTTACTTCACAAAAAGCTACGTTATCCTGAAGCATAAAAGTTCTGTGATACAAGTTGCTAGCCTCTCGGTGTAGCCACGCTTGTCTACGGCTGTCACCGCTGCATTTAAATGCGCAGTATTTACAGCTGGTTGCTATGGAAACAATATGTTTGTGCCGCGATCTCATATGAAACCTAGCGGGGAGTGACTGTCTGGTCTAAAGTTATATTTGTATAAGTTAATTTACGAAGAATGACAAGCAGCGAGCAGCGAGGAGCAAGTGTGAAGTTTCAACACGTTTTGTCATTGGTCTATAACCGATTGCGCCAGTTAGTTTTAGTTCTTATTTGGGACAAATTCATACCTGAGATTCAGTCCCAGTCATAAAACTCCTGAATTCTCACATGTGAAAAGAGAAAGATCAAGAAAAATCGTCGTAAAAACAAGATTTCATTCGCTCATCCCTCCATACATGAGCCGCAATGCTCATACAAACGAGTAAGTTCGCTCATTTGTTTACACAGTACCTACTCTTAAAACATTAGTTTCATAAGCTCATATCTCGCAACTTTACATATTAGCCGTCGAGTTTTTGTTTGTGGAGGGGTGAGGAGGAGGGGGGAGGAGTGCGGTGAGGGGTAGGGGCAACTGATGTTGTGAGGCGATTCGCAGACAAGTTATAAGTTAATTGACTGCTATTTTAAATGTAAACATCATATGCATTTTATTTATTTAATAATTTATGTACACACAGAAAAATACAATAATAAAAATGACTTATAAACTAATAAAGTACAAAGGTACCTACAGCTTATTTCTAATAGAAATTTCTACCAGCAGACCTATTGCTGGACAAAGTAGTACAGAACAAATTTAGTGTGTACAACTATATTCAAATAACATAAAATAAAATACAATACAATAAATAATCATAAAATAAACATATAAATTAACTTAAACCCATACATAAAATTCTAATATTTATATACATACATACATTTACAAACGAATGATTTATATTAATATTCTACATAATACACATAAAGTATTGTTTTTAGTAAATGTCTTTTTTCTATAATTGAAGTAAGTGGCTAGTAACGCCACACGCATGGTATCATCAGTTGCAGGTGTTGTGTTCATCAATATTGAATATGATTGTTACCGCCGCTAGGGATGCGGCGCCGCCCGCCGGCTTCAGTTAGAACGGCCTTTGTTCCGGTATTTTTACTGTCTGTCCCTACCCTGTAACCGGGACACAACCACATAAACATGATTATTAAATTCAAATTCAAATTCAAATATTTATTTCTCAACATTGACAATTACTTGTTCTTATTGACGTCAAATAAAACATGATTCTACCACCAGTTCGAAAAAAAACCTTCGTGAAGAAGAACTGGCAAGAAACTTCACGGGTATATTTTTTTTTCAAAATAAATTTACAGAGTTATTTATTTCTATACAAAATTATTATTTTCTGCATCTGTTAGCTCGGCAAGTCTCCCCCCCAAGTATCCAAACGACGAACACCCTCAAACGGACCTTATGGACCTTATGGAGGTCAAAATAGGAAGACATGTGTAGAAAGTGTGTGTGTATCACAAATATTAAAGTATAAGTCCAGCGATCATAGCCGTTGAGTAACTATGTATTAGGGTATTTAAAATTCGACACGTATTCTGCATTTTTTTATTTAAGGTGGAAGACAGATGCCTGTAGCTGAAAAATATATTTTAATTATTATAACTTTTTGATTAATAAAAATAATTATTAATGAATTCCTCAAAAAAATTACACTTTAATAACATTTCTAGATAAAAGTAAGCCTTTTATTTATTCTTTGCAATTTAACCTACGCAATTTAACCTAAATCAATTCCGCCATTTCAGCTTTGAAGATTTTCATAGAAGTTGGTGCTCCCGTTTGTCCTCGTTAAAGTGAAACCAAAAAACCCTTTTTAGCGTGAACATACAACTTACAACATAAGGTTGCTATCTAATTACGTTGCCTGTGCGTTAGGGACTGTAGGTTAGGGACAAACGACTTGACACAATTATATATAATATGAACGCGCAAATCGTAAGAAGATGCGTATAGGTTGCTATATCATAGCTGCTCTCTTTTCTTTCATAACTTTCGATTCTAATCTCTTCTTAAGTCTACCATACAATCGGTAAATGGACCGATACGATCACAAAAGGTGATCATCGACCTCATTATCACAAAAACTACTTGCACGACGATTTGTCGACGACCCCCACTTTGTTATCCAATATTAACAATTTTTTTGTCATAAATACAATATTATTTCGATGAGTATCTTCAAATAATAATGGATTTTCGGAAGGGGAGAGGTTGATTGCATCAATTCACACTTTATTATGAAAACATACAAATTTGTTCAAGAAATTTCGACCTTATACTGGAGTTTTAGAGTTGTGTATGGCTAAATTATTGTATGCGTACATTTCCAAGCAAATTATTGGTAAACGATTTTAGATATCAAGTATGGAGAAAGTCATCAACCTAAAGATCAAATATACATATTTATGTACCTACTGAACTCGGTATTAGGTCTTTACCTACGAAATTGCCGTTTTTCACGAAATAAATGAAGCGTAATTTTTTTATATATTTTTTATTTCTATTAATCAAAATAATCACCCATGCAATCAATGCATCTTTGCCAACGCATTGGTAGATTATTGATGCCTTTCTTGAAGAAATCAGCTGGACGGGAGGCAACAAATTCTTCAAAGGCATTTTGTACTGCCTCTCGGGTATTGAATTTTTTTCCCGCCAAGAAGTTATCCAAATTCTGGAAAAAGTAGAAGTCTGTAGGCGCAAGGTCTGGTGAGTACGGCGGATGACGGAGAACTTCCAACCCCAACTCTTGTAGCTTGGAGACCATCTGCTGTGCAGTATGAGGTCGCGCGTTGTCGTGCAGGAGCAGTGGAGCCGAACGATTGACCAAAGCTGGTTGGAGACGTGCGAGCTTCTCCATCATTGTGTTCAGTTCTTCACAGTACACATTTGCAGTAATGCTTGTCCCGTTTGGCAAGAAGCTGTGATGAATTACACCCGCGTTAGACCACCAAACAGTGACCATCACTTTTCTAGGGGTAATTTTCGTTTAGGGCATTGTTTGGGTGCTGAACCAGGGTCCAACCAACTTGCTGAGCGCTTACGATTGTCAAACAGGATCCATTTCTCGTCACAAGTAACAATGCGGTTCAGAATTCCTTCATTTGTATGCCTGCTGAGCAGTGCAAGGCACGTCTCCACGCGTACTTCGCGCTGGCGGTCATTGAGTTCGTGGGGTACCCATTTGTCAAGCTTTTTTACCTTGCCAAATTGACACAAATGTACCAATATTGTTTTGATGCTAACGTCGAAAGCTGCTGCTAATTCAGCCGTGGATTGAGTTTCATCAGCTTCCACAATTGCCTTTAATTCGTCATTGTCGACCAAAGTTTTCGGACGACCACGGGGTTCATTTTTCAGGTCAAAATTTCCAGAACGGAAGCGGGTAAACCAATAACGGGTGGTGCGTTCGTTTGTAGTGTTCGCTCCGTGAACGTCGTTGATGTTGCGTGCCGCTTGTGCCGCTTTGCTGCCACGACGGTACTCATACTCCATAATTACTCGAATTTTTAACTCATCCATGATGACGAAAAATGTTCGAATGCGTTGAAAACAAAACACTAACTATTAAACAAATGACGATTTTAGAAAAAGAATTCCATGTTTGTGAAATAGAATTAATTTGAAATTAGAATTATCAGTCAAAAAAAAAATATTTTCATTTGAAATGGCCAGTACGGCAAAACGGCAGTTTCATAGGTAAAGACCTATTATATTTAAGTAGATACTAATTACCTGAGGGGGGAGGGACAGTGGCCCTAGCGAAGCTATGACGGCGAAGTGATGACGGTTGTTTACCCTCAAGAAATGACTCAATGACCTATGTCAGGGTTATTTATTTCCTGGACCTTCTCAGAGTTATATGGTGGCACTTTTTGGGTGGTGGTGTAGGGCACTTTATAGTCCACCGCGCTGTAGGCCTACTGTGGATTGGCCGATTTGTACCTATCTTCCTATACCTATACCTCCTCTTCATTCACCTATACCTATTTCTTTTCCTATACCTATCTTTGAAATAATTACTTCTCAAAGCAATAAATATTTAATAGACTTCCATTAGCTTATACTTTACTTCTGAATCCGTAAAATATCAAGTTTTTCATCTTTTATTTCAATATTTACCTACTAGGCATACGTTTTTTTAATTTATCGATATAATGCGTTAGTCTGCCGCACTAGGATCACTGACCACAAGGCATAACGGTTGAAGAACGTGATGTGCTTTACATTACGCGCTTTACATGAAGCTTTCAAAATGCAGGGGTACATTAACAGAAAAGTAAATTTTTTTAGAACACCCTTTCGTGACTTATTACTAAAATACGATTTTGTGGATTTCATTCTATTTGAGCAGTATTACTACTTATGAATTTAACAAATTTGGCCAGACTTGACAATAAATTTCTTGCTCAGCAAGTTATAATTGTACAAGAAGGCTCTCTTCAATATTTTAGACAGTATGTTTCACAGTACTCACACCGCGCGAGATCGTGAATCAGTAAATGAAGGGATCGCCCGTTTTAGTATAACAAGGGTCTTCTGCTCCCAGTTGCGCCGACGCTGCCACGCCTACAAGGCCATTTTAACCCTTTTCCTTGTTCTGTGTACTCAACCATGTCAATGTGTCATCGCGGCGATCAAGATAGGAAACAAATTGTAATTTCTTACTACACATATAGCAATGGATCATTGGCATAGTTCTCTAAATAAATAAAGGCTTGCCAAAATAATAGAATTGGCGTAAATAAATGAAGAAGGTTCAGATTGAGTTTCTGGGACATTCAAGCTTCTACTTGGTGTAACACAACAAAATTACCCTTGCGCAAGTTTCGCAGTAGCAGCAGATTGCCATAGATTGTAGAGGTGAGATATTTTTAATGTGACATTTACTGAGTTTGGTTGCGTATCCAAAATCTGTGCAAGGAAGCTGGGCGGTGCGTAAGTCTCACTCTGCTCTTCTTTTTTGATTGAAATGATCTGAGCGGTGAAAGGATTTTTATAAAATTTGTCGCGCGTAGTTTACGTGCGAGAGAAATTGTACCTTATCTACCAGCGAAAAAGTCACCGCTACGCACTGGTCGGTTTCCTCGCACATCTCTGGTAGATATGTGTACGCAAAACAATAAAAGTTTAAGGCGATATACAGCCTTAAGCATTTATTGTTTTGCGTTCACAATCACTCCGTTCCGCTTGAATGGAAACATGGCGGAAAACAAAAGGCATTGTTCAATAAGCTGTGATGCATCGGACCGTTATGGGTAAAAATGAGGAAAAACATATAATACCTAAATATTACTTATATCAAAATGAGTAAATAAACAGAAAAATTCTGATTGTATTTAGTCACATGATTTGATTCTCAAAGGAATAGCGATTAATTGATTGTCAAAATCAATCAGCTACTTCCTTAAGTCCTAGCCATTGATAAAAACTTCGAGGTGGATGATCCTAGTTTACCACCCCACCCACTCACTTAGGACTTGAATTTTGAAATGTCCTTAGTTGTGTTCATCGTACACACTACCTACCTACATACTATTTATAAAACTTCTAGGGCTGGGCTGTAGACTTCAAGTTTTATTAATCGTGTAAATTCCACATGAATATTAGCGCTGCTCGCCGTTACATTGTTGCTATATATTTCATTTCATTTCATTTCTATTGGTTCTAAAGAATCCTTGAATGAAACTTGCCAGGATTCGACATTTGATCATGAGATTAAAACACAACCCATTAGGGTTTTTATCCCAATTGATCTATTTATTAACAATAGCTAAAACGAGTATCATCGTAAAACGCACAAATTTTTCCACATACGGCTAGAAAATTCACAGCTCGCCGTAGTCAGCGTAGCCTGAAGACAACCTGCCTTATCTATCCGGGTCGCGACTACGGACAGTTGAGTGTGCAGCTCATTATACTCCATGGTTTGGAGAGTTTGAAGCCCGTTCTATAATTTATATCTATATTTACGGGTAATTTACGGGTTCTATATTGAAGCAAGTGCGGGTCAGACTGGTGACTGACATCTTAGTTCCATGTACTGTGACGGAGATAAGCTGTGTTTTTAAATGTTGGGGGAATGGGAAATGAAATATAATATCTATACGTAACCAATCTAAAGCTAAATAGTGAATAATCAGAAATATTAATCTCATACACCTATATTATGTATAGATGTGATGCTGGAAGAGCCAGTAATCTTCATAAATATGTGAAGAGCGGAATTTTATTATAACTATTTACTATTATTCAGTCTGTTATAAAATACCATTTATATAAAATTAAATTCAGAACTTAACACTGACTGAACATATGAGCGTCGCTACCGCAAAAGTTAAGGTTTCTCGATGTTAAGGTCCTGGGTTCGATTTGTTACTACACAATTACTATTTCTGGCAATTGTATTAATAAAATTAAAACATTGCTTTCAAGACATGTCTCTTAAAAAGCGTTATTACTAGGTAGCTACGCCATTATTTTCCAGGTTTCTATTTAAGAGGCCTTACACATTAAATGTCAAAATTCGGAAAATTCCAATTTTACGTAATAATACCGCAAATAGACGGATCTATCCGTCTACGATCCCAATTGATTCGTCCGAGCTAGAACGACTGTTTTGACAATTGGGTAGATGACACAATTTAAAAATGCAAGTTTTTATAATTTATTTATAAAATATTAGTTATTTTGACAGGTACAATGTTTTGAAAAATATAGTTTTGAATTTAATATCGAAATTATATAGATTTGTAAACTTAAAAAAAGAAGCAAAAATTTATTATAGTATATGTTAAATTTTTAAATATCATTAGCTTATTGACATTAAATATAACAATTTTTACTATGAAAGTATGCATGTAAACGCATTATCTACGTAGCTATTATATATTTTATCCAAACACCCATACAATTTTAGTATGATTCACAAGTCGTGACGTCACAGCTCAGTACCGTTTTGTATGGAGCGTTTTTCGGCGACTCGCAGCGGCTCCTCGAACACATCGCTGTATCTAGAAAACTATTGATTGTAAACATACTGTTACTTTTGCAATATTTATTTACTGTTGATAAACTATTTAAATATGAAATAAAAAAAAATTTGTCCCCAATTGTATAAAATTAAATCAGAAGTTCATAATTAAATATAAAACATTGTATTTGATAGATAAAAATTTCAAAAAAGCCAAACTCCACATCCATTAAAATGTTATAAAAAAGCGAACCAAAAAGTTGATGCGATTATGAAGCGAGATGTCAAAACGCTTGCCTCAACTATAAGTTATATTGATTGACCATGAATAGGTGGAATCTCTGTCTACGCATCGCAAACCATGTTGGAATAACAGGTGTTGCGTTCGAAGATATTTTCAACTTTAATATGTCTGTTAACTGTGTAAACTAAGAGGAACTGAACAAGTTAGTTTACAGTCCTCTTAGTTTACACAAGTTTTAGTACTCGTTGGAGATGCTATTTGGTTATTATAACAATTAGTAAATCCATTCAATGTGTTTGAAAACCAGCCAAATCCGGCTTGCTTGAAACGTTAAAGACAATATTGTGATCTTATGTTATTGTTTTATACAAGAAAAAATATTTGCTTGCTCATTTTTGAAATCATCAAACTAAGTACTAAACCGATTTTTTTTACCTTTACCTACGGCTTTAGTCGCCGCAGTCTTCGTTCAACTAGCTTATTAATAGCAGCTTTTATTAGGTACATGCCCAGAAAACGGGAAAGTGTATTTTTGGTGTCACTTTCTTTTTTGTATCTGTATTTATTATCTTAATATGTCTTATATAATACTTTTATTAGTCGTTATATATAATCATGTTGTACTCAAGTTCCAGTCAGCTACTTATTCTTTATTTGTGTTTCTATGTTTACAAAAGCCTTATTTGTCATGTGTTGTATTAAAACACATTAATATTTTACGAACATATTTTACTTCTGCTATTTATTTTTCTTTATTACTATGTTGGTTACTTCAGAACAGTAGTTTAAGAAAGCTTTTCTATTCTTGCTCCTCATAATTTCAGGCAGGTACGCAATTGAAATTTTGTAGCCGGTAAGAAGTTCAATATTTAATCTTTGGATGGTAAAGATTGGACAATCTGCTATGATGTGCTCGACAGTTTCACGAATTCTTTTGCACCTGAATCGAAACAGGTGCTCCAAGAATCCACCGTGCCTTGTTACAATTTGAGTCGCTACCTTCGATGTTTCGATTATTCTGACTACTCTATAATATGCTTCAATCTTTTTTTGGAAGAACATTGTTGTGACATTGCCTTTAGTGTTGTTTTTTTACCTTGCGTTCCATTCGTCAAGCGATTGCGTACGTATGTATCGCTTGACGAATGAAACGGGGCATTTGCCATAGTGAGGCTTCCTTTTTAAGAGGAGCGCCGCTTCCTCGGGTAGCTGGTCTGACCGTTCATTTCCTGCAATTTCTATGTGTGCTTTTATCCAAAATAAAGCCACAGTTTTATTTTGTGTGAGTAAAAGTTTAAGGTTATGCATTGTTTTATGTGCGAGGGAATGAGGGCAGTCGCCATGGAGTCGCTGTATATAGCAAAAGAGCGTTGCTTCTGCTTGAGTATCTCCTCTGTTGCTCTGTGCACAGCCAATGGTTCCGCCTGATAGACGCTGCAGTACGATGGTAAAGCAAGCTTGATGGACTTGGTTTCGGTCTCGCCATTCCAGATTGATATCGAAGCACTGACCTGTCCGCCAATCTTGCTACCATCGGTGAATATACGCGTATTGAAATGACTGTTGGCTGCAAGTTGTTCTTCGCCCACCAGGGTGTGGACTCTCACTTGGCAACGCGCTCCGCTCGACTTCTATGTCTCCAAGTGCTGCTTGAGGCACGCCCCTCTTGGCCTCGTAAAGCGAAGCAACTTCGCGATCTCTAATGTTATGGGGGAGTATCCCAGTCAACAGCAAAACTGAGTTCAGAAAGGTGGTCCAATACGAGCGAGATTTTTTGGAGAAAGCCTCTTTGGATCGAATTTAGCTTTCCCCTGATGCACTGCTTTCTAATCGCTAGCCGCATACAAAATGATGGGTTCAATTGTGGCAGTGTATATAGTTCGTACCACTTTGGGCTGCAGTCCCCAGTAGGTTTTTGCTGCTCTGGCTAATTGTTTCTATGCGGCTATCGTTTTCTGGTATATTTTCTTGACGTGTGTGTAAACTTTAATTTACTTATCAATCGTTACACCCAACAACTTCATCTCATCTGTCATGACAATGTCAATTCCACCCACGCTCAGACGGGAGGTGTCGAATTTTAGCTTTCGCTAATTTTTATTGTTAAGTGCACTTGTTTTGTGTGGTGCGAATTTAAGCTCGTTTTTGACACCCCACGCGCGAACATATTCAAGAGCGGGGTTGGCCCTTGATTCCAGCTCCGGCTCCGGGGCTGTATCTACCTCAAATACGAGCACCACATCATCTGCAAAGATATGAGCGTGAAACTGACGTGTCTGGAGCCCCAGTAATAGGGGGTCTATCAAAAGATTCCAGAGAAGAGGGCCACCTAGAGAGCCCTGTACGCAACCTTTTCCGGATTTCCTACGGTACTTCTCTCCTGCGTATTTCAACCCTTACGCTTCGGTTGCTTAGATAGCTGTAATTTTTTTTTATTGAAAAAGGATTAGATGTTTGTCTTCTATCTCACCTGATGGAAAGTGACGATGAAGACAAAGGCGTTACACGTCTATCCACGAGATACCTATTCACTCGACGCTTGAAAGAACTAGGACTATAGTTTTCTGGAAAAACAGACGCATTGACATTTTTCTTCCGCCAGCCACCAAGCGCTATCAAATGAGGGAGCATTTGAAAGCCAAAGTCTATGTCTAATGATACCATCACTATTTTTTTTTTTGGTTTAGTTTTGTGTTACAAGCTGCATCAGATCATAGAGGGAGTCCTCGGTGCTCCTCTGTGGCATGAGTCCGTACTGGAGTGGACTTGATCTGTGAACTAGGTGGTACTTGAGACGGGTCATTCACAACTTTTCCAAGTTTTCCCAAGCATGGGCAAGCGGCCGATAGGTCTGTAAGATTTGGGAGTACCGTAGTTCTCCTTTCCGGGCTTTCTGAGTATTACTACGACGGCCACTAAACCGATTTGGAAAAAATATTTAACTAGAAATAGGCTATATTTTATCCAGAAAATCCCGCGGGATCAGGAGCTAAGCGAGTGAAATCCGGCAGGAGTCTAGTCTGTTAACGCGCAGGAGCTCAGCAAGATTAGTTCATGAATGAGACCTTTCTAGATACCAGGTAACATGCTGGTTAGCGGTGCGGCAGGAAAACAGACACTTAATAAATAAAAGAGTAACATAACTAAAATTTTAATCTGTCGTTGCTTATAACAATACAAAATGTAGCTTAATTTGGTACAAAATTTGTTTTATAGTTCCTAAGGCTTGAATCACATGAACCAGGGTTTCTATTTTCATATTTCTTCATTTATTTATATGTCATATTATCATTAAATGGTATTCTAGGCTTAAACTACGCCTAGCCTGACACTTAAGCACTTCCTTCCGGTGGCATATTTCTATTTTACAGGTGTTGTATCTAGGTGTATTGTAGCTAGAGAGATAAATACATTTAGAATTGTATAGGGAGGAGCACATTGTGTTGTAAATTAGCATTTTGTTTAGCAATGTAAAAATGTAATAAATTTTTACATTTACCAACCAATGTTACTGTTATTTACCAACCAAGGATAAAAAAAATGTATTCAAAAGTATCATTGGACAAAATAGTTATTGAAATAGATAACATGTCAAAGCTGGCTTCGTTCACAATACTCACAAGCACACTTTATTCAAACCTCTTACTACTTTGTGGTAAGTACATTTGTCATTCAAGGATTTATTTATTTTAATATAGTAAACACATCACAGATATAAACACCATGTATTTAATATCCATTTAATTATTTTTAAATCATAGTTAAGATTGACATATTCTTGAGACTAGCTCAGTTTTAAAACAGTAGAAATATGTTTCAAAAATGTAAAATAGATTGAAAAATCTCACAATACTTCGCGATTGTAAAACTAGTTCTTACAACGCCAAGTTCTCCACGAAATATTTAATTCTGAAGAATAACTAAAGATATTAAACAGAAAATACAACGCCAGTCACTTTGAATGACAATGTCTAGATATTATTTATCTATAAGGGATTTCTCTATTTTGGTTAACTTTTGTCTTGTTGATACATGTAGTTATTTTCAAAAATATTCCACTATTTATTTGGTACGTAAATGTTTTTTTTCTATCATACTTTATTTGTAGTATATATCTTGGTACAATACCAAACTATGAGTGAATCGAATAACAAACTGCATACAAACATAGGAAAAATTGTGAACACTTTAAAGGTATATCTTTTGCCACAAAACTTGTAGCAGAGAGAAATGTCTTTGTTTGGATTTACTGGCAGTGCCACTGACGCCACATCGCTCCCTACTCCTGGTAATAGCTGACGCGCGCAAATAATTTCAAATTTGTAACATGTGCAGCCACCGCGAGGACGATTGGTTGCGGGCTGAGCGACGGATATCGAGAATGAGGCCTAAAGCACTTAAGCTAGGCTGGCGTTACTGGCTCGCATGCCATTTCTATTTCTCTCTATTACAAGTTTTGTCTTTTATCAGCACATACATTTATTTCGATATAATAGAAATTAGAAACAAACAGCAAGACGAAAAGCTCAATCTTTTTGATCTTGTTAATCTTCTCACTCCCCAACTCTTTAAAATTATTTCGATTGTATAAAATTTTAAATATAGCAACACTACTCGGTTCACGAATAAGTCCGAAGGTCTAAAGTTACACGGTGTGGTATGGCGAAGATGGTTCGAACCACACGAAAATTCTTAAAATTCAAGGGAGATAATGTATGGGTGACTGACTGTTAACCCCATAAAGTAGAATCCGTCGGAAATATCTATACAGCTCACGCGAATGTAGTGCGTGAGCGCACGTATTGCTGGGAGTTCTCAACAGACTCACATGATAAAGCCTGCAACATATGGTTTCTCTGCAATACAGTCTATTCCATAATAGTGGAATACACTGTGTTACATATTATATACATTTTGCTTACCTAATTGTCAGCAATGGCAATTGATAGGAATGTGCATGTATGCATTGTATGCATGTATACATTTACCAGATTTTTCACTGAAGTCCAGTGTACTCTCAGCTTACAACCTTTTTTTAAATCCTACACTTTCAATATATTTGCTAACCTCAAGTTCAATGCACAGATATTTCCAATGGCTAGTGAAGCTATGAGCATGCTACAATCACAAACACTGTTGTCTTCACAGTTCACTGACACGCTCGAACACGCAAGTCCGCCTCGACACGACTGCTGTCACAGGACGCGTCAGTTCTTGTCCAGCTGGCGCACGCGGCCGGGCGGCGGCGCGCTCAGCACCTTCTTGGACAAGCGCACCTGTCCGGAGACGGGGTCGCGGCCGAAGTACTTCACTTGGATCTCAGAGCCGACTTCAAGACCGAGGGCGGATGGGTGCATTATCTGTAACGAGGAAATATGCTTGTATTAAAATACAGTTAAATTATAATGAAAGCAAAATACGAGTTATATTTTTATTTGAAAACAAAAGTTTCAAATCCTCTTACGATGCCAACTGATTTGATCTCAAGATTTTTATAATAAACAGAAATTAAAACATTAAAAGGCTGCATTTGTTATTTATTTGTCTTAACCAGCTAGAGTCTTATTTCAAGTTGTGATATTGTTTTAATAAAAATCGGTTGATTGACAATACTTGCTCATGAGAATGAATGCACTGTACTACATAGAATGTATGATGAATTTGAGACTATAGACAGGATGGGGTGTCTTTTTTAGTTTACGACCCAAGCATTCTTATAACAAAATATCGCTGTTATCACCACATTTTTTAATATCTAGTAGACTGTGTCTTCCCCCCCCCCCCTCCCCACATGAACCTATGAATAAAGGTTATATTCAGAATAGTTATTCCGGGAGTTTTATGAAAGGCAGCCGAAGGCAGATTATTCAAGGCGTAAGTTTTTTTTAAAATAATGAATCTGAAATCTGGCAACTAGTTACTTTTCGATGATCCAGCTGACTATTGTGAACCAGGGCCGGCTGCATGCCCGCGTGCAGAGTGACCAGCACCCCGATGTCCTTGACCTCCACCACTCTGGCCTTGTAGATAGCTCCGAACTCCAGTTCGGGCGTCCTGTCCGCAGCCAGCCACGCGTCGATGCGCTGCTTGGCTTCGTCCATGGCGGCCTGCGACGGCGCGAACACGCTGTACGTCGTGTCGTCTATGGCTGTAATCTGAAAGTTACATCAGGATTACTGGTTACTGTTTCGGTACACGTTATCTCAAGATCTCTGTCGCTTACGTTTTTAATTGGGTGAATTAGGATTACTATGTAAAGAATAATTGTGGTAGATGCCTGCAGCAAACAAGACCACACAAATTAATCACTTTTAAAAATCTAGTTGAAATTCGAATGTAGACTTTACACAACATAGCTATTACGAGTATTACAATTTATACGTGGCTAAACATAATATAACAAAAACCATTTAAAATATAAAATCTGAGACTTGACTGAAAATGCTATCATCTTTTCGGTTTCTACTATTTCAAATTTCTATTTGTAAATGAGTAATACATTATATTACCGGAACATATCAAACATGAAAAGAATGACAAAAGATTCACGCTCTTGCCAAAACAACTCTTATTAAAGAATCACGCGACTTACGAATACTTAATTGATAAATTTTAAATGCATTCGACATAAATAAGTATAACTAATGAATAATACATCCAAATAATTTATTTAATATAAAATGACCACAAAGTGTCCTCTCCTGCATTGCAATACCTAAACCAGGAGAATAATTTTACTTGTTTGTATTGTATAAATTCTTTAATATTTTTATTCACTACCACCTGTAAAATTATGATAGCAATAAAGCATTGATTGAATAAAGCACGGGTCGCGGGTTCGATCCCCGGGGACAGCCAAACGTACCACTGGGTTTAAACTAATTAAGTACATAAATCCTAAATAAATAAACATCGTAAAACCCACACACCCTAAAAATTACTTCGAAAATATGTGTGCGTGTATATAAGTCTGCCAACCTAGAGTAGCCAACCGTGGTGGACTTCAGATTGCCCAACACAACCCCTAGAGGACTATTGGGGCTGTCGTGTGAAGCAGCAGATTGTTTTTGTTTTAATTCAAATCTGTGACGGCCTGTTTGGTGTGGAGGTAAGTAGCCGTCCATGCCAGAGGTCCCGAGTTCGAATCCTGGTGGAGGCAAATATTTTATTACATTTGCTTTCTAGTCATGGATATGTATTAATGTTTATTATATTTCTAATATTTATATATTTAAAAAAAATCTATGTGTGTTTATATGGGTCAAAATCAGAGAGGTGAGCATTATGCTTCTGACAAAGTTTTTCTTAATAAAGTAACATGACAATACAAAATTATGTATTTTAAAATATTGGTTCGGTACATATTAGGAAAGCACCAAGGATATTTATTTTTCTATAATAAATTTTATTTGATTTTACACAAAAAAAGGTCTAAACAATCATTTCGGGAATGCGTCCTTATACCAAATTTCATAGTTCAGACAAGTCAAAAATGTTTACAATCACGACTGAAAAATATCATATTTTAATATTAGCTTTGAAAATCATTAAATTAGGAATATACGTATAAATTAATTTAAACTAGTGTCATTTCTTCATATTTTGGCTATTCAAATGCTGTCTGACATTTATAACATCATTCCGTGACCGCGGTGGATGTCGGCCGATGTAAAGAAAACAACATGCGCTAGGTGGCGTTAGCGAGCAACACTGTGAAGTTCAGTTGTCAAGGCAAAAGGCGTGTGTCGTGTTTACGGAAAAAAATAATTGTTTTTGTTGGTGAGTACCTTTTAATTTGATATGTGTGAAGCGTACTTTAATTCCCTGTCACTATGGGAACGCTGTTTGCTGATAAGTTTTTCGAAAATTTACATATTTTTGACAAAATTCTTATAAATAGTACAGCTCACTTGTTTATAACCTCTAAATCCAATATCTAACATGGCGGCGTCAAGCGTGACATGAAAATATTTACCGAATAGTCATTTCGGGAGCGGTCATTTCGGAAACGTTCTTGTATATGACGGGTGTTCCCGAAATGATACGGGCGTTCTTGAAATGACGATTTTTGGGATAAACGGTGCTCTAATGCTTTTAAATGCATAACCATGCAATTATTTTTATTTTCTTAGGTTTTCGCGATTCATACTGTTAAATAAAAAGATTATTGACCGGATAAACTCGCGTTTATTTTAAATTTCAGTTTGACTCAACGTTTCGGGACCTTTTCAGGTGCCGTGGTCACGGGGAACTAAGCAGTACGTAATGTACCTCAGCTCCACGTGACGAAACATCGGGTCAAATTAAATTTAAAAAATAATCGAGTTATTCAGTCAAAAATCGTTCAATTAACATGCGAAATTTTGATTTCAGGTATCTATTTAGTACAAGTAACATGGAAAACGATAAAAATGAAAAGAAAAAGAAGTCGAAAAAACGATTAAAAGAGGACAGTATAGCTTATAAAAAACATCGTGAAAAGGCTAATGCAAGGAAGCGCAAGTTTTTAAATAAAATGACACCTGAACAAAAAGAGATGAAGAGACTGAAAGATAGGGAATATTACCAAAGAAAAAAAGCTGAAAATAAAGTTAAGACTGTAAGTGACTTGACTGAAAGACAAAAGAGGAAACAGAGAAAGTTGTGGAGAATAAATTCTCAAAAGTATAGACAGAAAAAAAAGATGATGGCAAATATTTTAGCTAACAGCCCCCCAGATTCTGAAAATGAGATAGAAAGCGTTAATCGCGTGTCGAGGAAGAAATCAGGAAGGAAACAAGTTAAAAAAGATAGAGCGCAGGCTTACAGAACTGTTAAAAAACAGAAACATAAAATACGGGAAATGCAACGAACTATAGATCAGTTGCGAAAAAAGGTACAGAGAAGTAGAAGACGCGAAGAAAGAGCAGCCCAAAAGAGTGCTGATACGCCTACTCGCAGAGTTGATGAATTAACAATAGAATGTTCTGTTACTCCAGAAGTTCGTAAACGTTTATTATTTGGCGAGGTTTTAACAACCCAACTAAAAGACACCGTTGAAAAATTACCGAAAAATTCTAAACAGCGAGAGGTTTTTCAAAAGTGCGTCAGTGGCAACCGTATCAAAAAACATCGTTTAAATAATATGGCCAAACAATTTCTCCGCAAAAATAAAAATAATGACCACATTCTAATATCTAATCGGAAGCATCCAACATTTTTAACCCGTCGCGCGATTTATGTACACCAGGTGTACGTAAGGAAAAACGCTCCAAGCGCGTTACGTACACATGGTGTACATAACGAATCAGTTGCAATTGGTCGTTCTTTTCTTCAATATTTTTGCACTAGCAATACGAACTAAGTAATGTAATCGATTCATTCATTCATAATTGAACATTTTCGAGTATTATTTTAATGGTAATACTGATATACCGAACGATAGAACGAAAAAAAAAACTAATGCCGACGCCGAGACGCCATTACTGTTTTGTATGGTGGTTTGGAACTATTCGGAAGTGCTTTGTTGTAATTGAAATATGAATTCAAGAAGAAATCGGTAAGTAACTTGTTATATCATATATATAGAATTACTGAGAAATAACTGTAGAATCTGTTTTTAGTAACTGTTATATTGAAAGTGATTATATTTACAATGATAAAGTAGCAAAACTTTTGTAATGCACTAAACTTCGACGCCGTGTCCGCCATATTTTACAATATTTATTGTATTAATTTTCTTAAATGTGGTTTAAAATATATATAAGTTGGTAGTTAATTTATGTAAGAACATAATTTAACAAACAGATATTGATAATATTGTGTAATTTCATCGCAATTATATTTCAAATATGAATTTCTGAACAATCAATGCAAAATGATGAAAAGAGTACGAAGTGCAAAAACGGCAGTAAAAGTATTATCTATCAATCAATTTTTTTATATTTTCTTGTCGTAGGAGATGTCATATTAGGTATTTTGTTCCAAATAAAGTTTGTTCTCCGACTGGAACTAAAAATTGTAGACTTTTTCAACAAGAATAAATTACTATTGTTATATTATGTATTTTAGTTTTAATTTGTATGTAATTTTAGATTTGTACATGCATAATATAAGTTGTTATTTTCTTGTTAGTCAAGTTTAAAATTTATATAATGAATTTTATGATAATAAAATCAAATGAGTATGGTTCGTACGATCCAAAAAGATGCGCCCCACTCTTGCATCCGTTTATTTTATTGTAGTGTATTATTCTGTGAATACTTATAAATATATAATAAGAGATATGGTGTTAAATACTCAAATAGTTAATTTTGTGATATTTTTAGTATGGAGAGATAGCTGAGGTCGCGTAGTGAAATTGGACCACATGGCCAACCCGGGAGTGCGTTGCCAGGCTAGCCATTATTATGGGGCTCTGATCCTCAACTGTCCCTTCGCCTCCGCGGTATGTATTTTTGTACAGCGTACAGCTATATTTGTTTAATTTCGGTGCAATTATTTGTATTTCTTTTTCTAGCCTCCACGCGTTCCTTGTCCAGGGGACTCCAGGCGATTCTCTACATGTTGAACATACTAGAAGTATAATACTAATAGGTTGAAGAGATAACGGGTGCCGTTTGAGGGTGTTCGTCGTAGGGAAATTTGCCGAGCTAACAGATGGAGATAAGAATCATTTTCTAGAGGCATAAAGAGACTTGCATGTCAATACTCTTTCATGTTGTATTTGCTCAACACACATTTTTTACAGCTTTATTTACTGTAAAATATAATTCTTAATAAAATATATTGTTTTATTTTTATTTTAAACCTTTCACAGTTTTCTCTTAGAACCAACAGTATTGCTTTTCACACCACGAATATCACGCAACGGGTCAAAAGCAAAGTTGAGTTGTCTTGTCCGCTCGTGCCTCCAAATTGACCCGCAAGTGAAAACAGTAATGCAGGATATATCAATAAAATTATCTTTATCATCTACTTAACAATTCCAGAGAATACCACGATATTATTCAACTAACCTACAATTACGTTTTACTAAAATAAAATTCTATTTTAATCACTCAGTGTGCAAGAGAAACAATATTTTAAAAAGTAAGATTTGTAAAATATCTGTCTGAGCTCAAGGTCCCTTGATAAATATGATGTTGTATTTCTTGTTTCAAATTCAAATTCAAATTTCAAATTCAAATTCAAATTCAAATTTTATTTAGATATTATTGAGACAATCGTTCTATATAGCTGTCCACAATTTGATAATAACGATGATTGAAACAGTTTTTATCTTGAGTTGAAAAAAAAAAACAATAGCTACCTATATTATTAGAACAATATAATCGAAAAAGTATCAATTAATTTAAAGTAATAATAATTTAAGATTAAAATTACAATAACATTTATCACTATGATTAAGAATTAATTAATTGATTGAAAAGAATTATTGCAATCAATGCATTGTTGTGTTAACGGTACTTATAGACAATTATGTTGAGCCGACGGCATTCGCACGCGGCAGCCATTTCGCGTAGTTTTTTCTTAGTTTAGATAAACAAGTTTTTATGGTGTAAACAGATGGATTTGAAGTGAAGTTATTATTGTTTTGTCTACTTAGACATACAAAGTATAATAAATAAGTGTTGATTTGGTGAATATGTGCGTAAATTTGATATAATGTGCTAAAGTTTCAAGGTTATGTGAAAAAAAATCATAAAATATGGTAAAATAACGCATATTTATGTAACGAGGTCAGTTTTATTGCTTTATTGAACGTTATAATTAGATAGATAAACTCATAACGAATCCAAAAAGGTATAATTTAAACCGTATATATATCTTATTGCTAACAAATTCTTCGTTTTTCTAAAGGCCCTCCAAGACAAAAAAATTGTTTATAAAACCTGACGCATTCAGGGCATTTTAAGGTTTTCCGAGTCGTCGCGGGAGGGGTTAATCACTAAACAGATTCGTGAAGAAATTCATAAGTTTTTTGAGCGGGATGATGTCAGCAGAATGTGCCCCGGTAAGAAAGATTGCTGCAAGGGAAACAAACAAAAACGGTTGCTTCTAGAAACTGTAAAAAAATTGCATCCTCAATTTTGTGCTGAGACTGGAATTCGAGTATCCTATTCGACACTTTTGAGACAGAAGCCTTATTGGGTAGTGCAACCTACAAAATGGGATAGAAATACTTGTCTCTGTGTAAGGCACGAAAATTTTGAATACAAACTAAAAAAATTAAACCGACAAGGAGAGCTGCCTCTCAATTCCACATCCCAATGTATAAAAGCGTATTCCTGTGACATTACTTCTTATGATTGTATGCTTGGTTTGTGCAGTGAATGCAAAGAGATCAAAATGGAATCGGGGAGTAATGAAGATACTGTTCAATATTTTCAGTGGCAAGTAACAAAAGAAGACCGAATCATAAAAGGACAGAAGAAAACCGTCAAACTTACTAAAAAAGTTACTGTTACAAGCACAGTAAAAAAACTAAAAATGTCTATAGCTGCAGATATTTCTTCAATGAAAAAACATGTTTATGGAATTACCGAAAACTTAAAGGCCAAAAGAGAACTGAAAGATAATTTAAAAGAAACAGAGTTAATGATTCAAATTGATTTTGCCGAAAATTATATGACTAAATATGGGAAAGAGATTCAATCGGTTAGATTCGGAGCTTCAAAAGGTCAATTATCAATCCACACAGGAGTTTGTTATGCCAAAATCGGTGCGTGTTTAGAAACTGTTCCATTTGCCACTGTGAGTGATAATTTGGACCATCAGGCTCATGCTGTATGGGGTCACCTGAAATCAGCGCTACAGAAAATATTGAGTGTCAGGCCTCATGTAAATACCCTACACGTATTTTCAGACGGGCCCACATCCCAGTATCGAAACCGCACTAATGTTTACTTATGGATTAAAACCTTAAAAGACCAATTTCCGCAAATAACTGCTTCAACGTGGACATTCAGTGAACCAGGTCATGGTAAGGGGCCAATGGATGGTGTAGGAGGAGTGCTGAAGAAAACCGCCGATGACCAAGTATTACGAGGAAACGATGTCAACACAGCTGCAGATTTTGTCCGTTTACTAAAAAGTTCATCTGTTTTACTCCATGAAGTCACTGACGATGAAATAGCTGCAATCAAAAACGTTATACCCGAAAAAATAGATGCGATCCCCGGATTCATGAATGTAACTAAGATTATATGGCAGAATGCTTCTGATGTCTCCATACTACTGTACCAATTTTCAAAATTTTTGCGAGAAATAAAACTGCTGGCATTTTCAGTGAAAGAAAAAGATAAAGAAAGTCCAGCTCCATTAAAAATAAAACATTTAGCCATAGACGAGCATGAAGAGTTTCTGAACTCTCTTCAGATCAATAGAAAAAGTATATACGACGCCGTATACGGATCAGACAGTTCAGATGATGAGAATCTCCAAAAGGTTTCAGATCGACTTCATGGAAAAAATTACGATATTTGTGCTGGCACATCGTACGGAAATGATAAGGAGAACTTCCACCCAAACATGATACACCCAAAGACATTTTTGCTAGTAAATGTACCAACTGAAAATAAAAAATTTGAATACAGATACGTTGCAGTCGCTGACACCCCAGTTGATGAAGATGGCGAAATAAAAGTCACCTTTCTTCGTTGTCAGCGGAACTCAGCAAAAGTATTTAAAATTGAATATAATGATGTTGCGTATGTCTCCTGTGAACAAGTTGTTAAAATTTTATCCACGCCGAAATTGCAGAAAAAAGGACGTCGTAACTATTATTGTTTTGATGAAAATATGGACATTTTCGAAAAGTAGGTCATCGCCAGACTTTAAATTCAAACTTTGATGTTATTCAAGTTACTTTTTAATATTATGTGATTAATGTGATTATAATGTTATAATGTTTCAATTCCTAATTACTCTTTATTTTAAAACTACAAAGTTTATGTTTTGATTTTTAGTATTGATATGCAAGAAATCTTAATGGTAGTGTGCAATTAGCAATTGTTCCTGATGTCTAGAGTTTGTTGATTAAAACTACTACAAAGTTAATTATTATTAGATTTTAAGTTTAAATTTTGAAACTCACTTTCCTCATTCCTCAAGTACAAATAAAGGTATAATATTGCAAACGTATATTATTTTCAATGCATAAAATATGCTTAAAACCTGGTTTTGCGTTCCTGAATGAACGCCCCAAAATCATTAAGGGAACTTCATTGTCATTTTGGGAACACTCCCATCATTTTCGGGAACATCACAAAAACTGCAAATAAATCAATTATACAAAATTTTATAGTTAAATCTTGCGTATACAATATGAAATGACCTTAAAACTTTTGTATTTATATTATGAATATATAACATGGTGCAAAAATCTATACACTAAGCTGAAATTTTGGAGCTAAATATATACCAATTGAAAATTTATGGGGAGTAATTTGAAAAATGAGTGTTTTATCATAAAAGTATACAAAACCAAAAACATTTTCCAATTTAGGAACAAGTTAATTACAATTTATTGAAGGTGCTTCTTAAATGCGTTGGTTGTATTATTATTAAAAAACTATTTAAAAGTGTTCCCGAAATGACTCTTGACCCTGGCATTATTCTTATTTACAAGTAGAATTTCTAAAATTTATAATTTTGTGCGTGCCTAGCCACAGGAAAGGTTTATGACAAATGACACAACAGACTCCATGTGTTAGTTTTCTTCAAAAGAAAACTTAATTTCTCAGATATTTAAAAACCTAAAATGCTCACCTCTCTGATTCTGACCCATATATTTCTTAAGTTTATTTATCTGTTACCTAGTATCCATTACACAAGTTCTTAATGATACTTAATTTGGGTTAGTAGTGGTGTGATTGTAAGAAATATTTATTTATAAATCTTAACAACACTACAATTAAATGCAATTAAGATTATTCAAGTAAAAACACCTAAAAAAATTATATAATTTAAAATAAAGTAATTCGCAATGAAGTACCTGCACCCCTGTCTCAACGTACAACTTCTTGAGGTTGGCGCCGCCCAGTCCGAGGAGTTTTGATCGTTTGTGGACTTCTACCTCCAACTGGTCTATTACCGGCTTGTTTTCTTTGTGGGTTTCTCTGAAATTTTAATTACAATATTACTTATAAAAAATCTAGCTTTAAGGACACTACGTCCGCGACGAGCTTACAGAGTTTTGAAAGATTTGATGCATTTCCATAATTGATGCCCAAACTAAGTCAAAGCATCCTTCTTCGCTAACACATAAAAATGTGGAAGAGTTTTCATAACACACTCTACATCGAATAATCTGTTCTGCGTTTTGCTTTTGTACGTTTAATATTTACGTTTTGTATCATTTATTTATTTATTTATTTATTTATTACTACACACAACGGAATACAACTGTAATAAAATTTATAAAGACAAAACCTTAAACATACTTAAGTCTATTATCTTATATCATATTCCATTTACAAAATAAAATAATAATAATACACGGAATAGTTTTATATCATTGCATACAGTACGGAATCAAAGGGAGTATTCTCCCCGGGGGTCCTACGGCGAACTTCGGAGGCAGAAATTTACAAATAAGGTCATAGACGATCTGTACTCTTCAGGCAATTTTTTTTTTGATAGAATTCTGTAACTTACATTCGTCGTAAGAAAAAACGGACGATGCATGTTTTGGTACACTACAACTTAGTGACATAAAGTGACCAGAATAATTTTTAAGTTTTTGTCCGTGCCCTTTACTGATGTTTGTTTCCAACAGTCCCCCTCAGACGCGCTCCGTGTGATGGCGGAACGTGTCCGGAACGTACAGGGAAGACGCGCAGCTCCAACCGTGAAGTCTTGTAACGTAGGGGGGTGTAACAGTACTTTCGGAACAGCTATCAAAGAAAGCAAGCAAGTTGTATAAAGTCGCGACATTAGGTAAAAGTAGAAAATGAGACTAGACTCTCATACATGTTTAAAATTAATAGTCCAATTGTATTTAAATGTTAAGTTAATTTAGTAATAACTTTTATGTGGTTGTGAATTTCATTGAATTCTACTTCATGGGAGTGACGACACAGTCCAATGGACTGCAACTGCCTAAATAAATAATAACAGTTCGCGTTACTACACAGCTGCGACTGACGGGCGCGCACTGACATCACCTTACTTTGCTATCGTTTAATACCTTTTTGTGTATTTATACCCGTTGGGTTCGGACAGTTCTGAGCGCAGATGCAAGTCAATATCCTTATACGAAAACGTACCTCGGTTTATCGATACATTTATTCATAATATCGATGATTTTGCTCTTAGCGTCACACGCCTTCATGATAGACTCCATGACTATTTTCAGAGGCAGTCCGGGTATTTTGATATCCGCCTGCAAAGCTGTAATGCCTTTCTTTGTTCCGGCGACTTTGAAGTCCATATCGCCCATGTAGTCTTCTATACCCTGGAAGAAAAACATGAATATAAAATCTATTATAAGAGTTACACAATTTAGATTTAACTCTGTGTATTTATTAAACAACATATTTTACTTATTTATTTAGTTTGTTTCCGTATAATGTATAAATCACAACCACAAATTTAAAAAAGTCCGTCCCTCAACGGGGACTGGCGGGATGAAATTAAAAATAAGGATTAAACGCGGATAGCAATGAATGTCATTGCTCAGTTGCCGGCCGAATTTCAATGACCTTTTCAAAATAGCATCACTATAGCCATTTCTTTTTAAACCAAATCTTAGAAAATTTAATTTTTCATGAAAGGCTTGCTACTTGGAAAATAGTACAACTGCATGATAATGCTTAATAACAGGTTCAGGTGTCTTTTGTGACAAAATTACTAATAAATGAAGTTGCAGCAAGCAATTTTTTAAGACGATGTGCAGTATCATTGCCATACATATTTTTTTCACAGCAATCAGTTAAATTTTTGGTCAAGTTTTTCGCAATGAAATAAAATAAAACAATCCAACTCTTTTTCTTAGCGTAGTGTGCTAGTTTCCGTCAAAATTATTACTGGGTTGTCTCAACTAATTAATAACGATAGTTTTGGTAAAAAAACTGTGAGTTGAAAGATATTTCCTCCTCTTCCCCTCGGACCACCACAAGGTGCAAACGTGTTTCTATATCCGCGCTAAGTAAAAGTAGTATTTGAAATAAATAAAATAAATCAAAATTTGATGTAAAAATTCGATAACAAAAATAGGAGTGCAGAAAACGTCAAGAGTAAACTAAAGGCCATTGACCAACAACGAGCCACTTCCTTTAAGGCGCTGCGACCCTAGTACAACCGGACTATAAGATAACGAGGTATTGTCGCATCTTTATTATATTTTTGGCTAATCAGCGCAAGCGCAGGATACGCCATGTTCTGCATACTATACTAAGCCACTCCCACCTGCTTTCATTGGTGCTAAGAAGTGTAAGCCCAGCCCACCTGTTCTAATTGGCTCAAACATTACGAAGGCGTGACTTAAGTAGTGTAGTGCGTGTTTGATACCACCTTACGACTCATAATCTCCTGGTACCTATCATGGACAAGTTAGATAGATCACTTTCTGAAACAGATATATCTGAACAGCCGATATCCGGTTTTCTTTCTCGACGTCACAAAAGACCCAGGGATCACGATTATGAAAATGAATTCAGCTCTCTTAGAGGTGAGATGAAGGCAATGTTTTCGGACTTAATGACTGCTCAACGGGAGGAAATACAAAAAATACATCCCACTTTAATGGACATTAAAAAAACGAATCAAAGTATCGAAAATTCTATAGAGTTCTTAGCAGCCCAAAATGAAGAACTAAAAAAGAAATTGGAGCAACTTGAACGTCAACACAATAAAGACAGGGACTATATAAGTATTTTGGAAGATAGAGTAGAGAATCTGCAACGGGAATGCCGTAAAGCAAACATCGAAATAAAGAATGTCCCCAAAGTATCTAATGAAAATAAAGAACATTTGTTAAATATGGTTTTAAGCTTATCAAGTAATATTGGGTTTAATTTGATAAAAAACGACATAAAAGATATTTATCGGCTAAACATCAAGGGCGATTCTAATAAAAGTATTATAATTACTGAAATGTCTTCAACCATCCAAAAAGCAGAATTTATAAAGATGACAAAAACCTTTAACGTAAAACATAAGGAGAAGCTGTCTTTAAGACACTTGGGATTTAAAAAAGATGAATCAACTCCAATCTATGTTTCGGAACAGCTGACGGGAAAAGCATCACGCCTCCATTTCTTGGCCCGAGACTTGGCAAAATCAAAAAACTATAAGTTCCAGTGGACATCTTACGGTAAAGTTTATGTCAGGAAAAACGAAAATTCGCCAATTATTCATATTAAAAATGAAACTCAAGTTAACAATCTAATGCAAAAAGATTGACTATGTGTAGTTTATTTAAACTTAAACAGTTACTCTTTCATAATGTTTATTTTTTGTAAAAAAGTTAAAAATAGTTGTTACAATGTTAAAAGCGCAAACTCACATTTCACACTCACATTTACACTTCAAATAAATTATTCTGTTTATATCACAAAAAGTACGTCTTATTACATTACACACACACCCACATTCACAACAAAGCATAACTTCTACATCCCAAAATATACATCCTATTATTTAACACTATACCGCTATACAAATATGCACAACCATTATTATACTCAAGTAAAAGATTCAGCACGAAATGTAACTTTAGACTTTTTCATGTACACTGATTATGGATAGTTCTCTCTCTATTCTGAATGAAATAGATAGTGTAAGCTTTGCCCGGGCAAGTTCATGTGAAGTTCATAACTTTATAAAAAATCATAGTATTAAAAATACCGATTTGACTATCGTTTCTCAAAATATTAGAAGTATTTATAAAAATATAGATGATTTTAATATAACCATGACCCAGTTAAATCTACAATCTAACATCATTGTTTTAACTGAATGTAGATTAGACAATTTCAAACCGACACCTGTAATAAACGGCTATATATCTTATAATACAACAAAACACATAAATCAGTGTGATGGTGTAGTAGCTTATGTGAGAGATGACCTTACTGCTCATGTTTGTGAAATCTCTCTGGATGATGCATCATGTTTACAAATTAGTTTTAATGAACTTGTAATAGTTGGAATTTACCGCTCTCCGTCCAATGCAAACGCTGATACTTTTATAAGTTCACTAAGCGCTTACCTAGAGTCAATTAAACATTACAAAGAAGTAGTACTTACCGGTGATATAAATATTAATTTAATATATAGGCTTGAAGAAAAGTCTTATGAAAGAACAAATAGGTTAAACTACCTCAATATGTTATCTACTCATGGATTGGTGCCAGGGCACACATTGCCAACGCGAGGGAAAAGCTGTTTAGACCATTATATGATTAAAACTGAAAAAAACATGAGCGATGTCGTAATTGTAGTAATAGATGCCTCAATAACCGACCACAGTATGATTTTATTGAAGGTTTCAAATCCCGTGAAAAGTAATACTAAAACAAATAAATATAAAACCCAATTAAACTTCGAGAATGCCTTTAAGGACTTAAAAAATTTGAACTTACAAAAGCTTTTTCTACACACTGATCCCAACGTTTTAGTAAATTCTTTGCTGAATAAACTTCAAAAATGTCTACTGGAAAATAGTTCTACAGTTGTTATTTCTAAAAAAAACCGTACCTTAAAGCCATGGATGACTATAGGGCTTCTCCGCTGCATCCAAAACAGAAATGATATGCAAAAAAAAATGAAATCTGATCCTGGAAATGAAATTTTAAAAATAACTTATAAACGCTATAGAAATTATTGCAATGGAATTATTAAGAAACTTAAGAGACAATTTGAACGTGAGCAATTATACAAGGCGAAAGGAAACTCAAAATTACTTTGGAAAACAATTAATAATATAACAAATCGTAAGCAAAGGCAGGTAGAAAATCTTAAATTATTGAATGTGAAATCTACTTCTCAAGATTCAGTCAATTTTGTAAATAATTATTTTGCTAATGTAGGTAAAAACCTAGCCGAAAACATAAAGATTTCTCATGATAGCACGAATAAATTTTATACTGCAAATCAAGTATCTTCTTTAGCTTTACTCGAGACAGATGAATCGGAAGTAAGATCTGTGTTGATGAGCCTAAAAACAGAAAGTGCTCCTGGGTATGATAACATCCCCATGAAATTTTTAAAAATTGCCCATGCTGAACTTGTACCTTTGATAACCCACTTAATTAATTTATGCTTTAGGAAGGGTATTTTCCCTGACGCCTTGAAGATAGCCGTTATAACCCCTGTATATAAAAATGGAGATAAAGAAGATCCCAATAACTACCGTCCCATCTCAGTGTTACCATCCCTATCAAAGATAGTCGAAAAAGTTATAAATAATCGCCTTATAAGCTATATTGAGAACTTTAATATATTATCTATGGCACAGTTTGGCTTCAGAAAGTGTCTCAGTACTGATGATTCTATCTCTGCACTTACTTCATTAATTGTGGAACAAGTAGATAAGGGTAATAAATGCCTAGCCATTTATCTCGATATGAAAAAAGCATTCGACACCGTATCTGTCCCTATACTGTTAAATCGGCTTGACGACGTTGGTATGCGTGGAAAAACATTGCAGCTATTTAAGTGCTATCTAACGGGACGTAGACAAAGAGTAAAAATCGGGCAGTATTACAGTGAAGACACAGAAATTAAATATGGTGTTCCACAAGGGAGTGTGCTGGGTCCGACGCTATTCTTACTGTATATAAATAGTCTTTGTAATATGCATTTAGAAAATGGGCACTTGTTTTCGTACGCTGATGACACGGTGCTTGTGTTTAGTGCTCGAAATTGGGACGTGGTTAAGTACTCTGCTGAATTAGGTATAATGAAAGTAGCTTCCTGGTTGAGAGCTCATTTATTGACACTAAACACAGAGAAAACTCAATTTATGTGTTTCACTATGTGTGATAGGACCCAACCAAATATAAATATAAAGCTTCACAAATGTTGCAATCCTAGAAGCTCTTTATGCTCATGCCCTGAAATTGACAGAGTAGCTTACACTAAATATCTTGGGATCATTATGGATCAACGTTTATCATGGAATATGCACATGGAATTGATAATGACCAGGGTACGAAAGCTCACATGGTTCTTTAGGGCTTTGCGTCATGTTGCGTCTCAGAATCTTGTTGGTCAAATATATGTGAGCTTAGTCCAGTCTGTATTAACATACTGCATCTGTATATGGGGGGGTGCAATCAAGTCAAAATTTATAGATTTGGAGAGATCACAAAGGTCATTATTGAAAACGATGCTTTTTAAACCCTACAGATATCCAACCAGTCAACTCTATTCAGAAAGCGGTATTCTATCGGTTCGTAAATTGTACGTTTTAAATATTGTTCTCAGGGTACATAAGAAACTTCCATATGATCCTAAAATTTTAAAAAAGAGGAGGAAATATGAAGTTGCACCGAGAGTGGCTGTAAAATCAGTTTTTGCTAGAAGACAACTTGCAAAACAGTCATCGCATATTTACAACTTTATTAACAAGCAAATTAATATTTACCCTAAAACACTTAAAGAGAGCAAAAAAATCTTAATTGAGTGGCTGAAGATGAAGTCCTATGATGATATAGAAAACATTTTTAAATATTGTTCTTAGTCCAAACCAACACACACACATATACTCCCACAAACACACACACACATACACTCCCACACACCCACACATACACTAAGCGCGATTCTTTTTGAATTGTTAGTCTTTAAAATTTGTATCTTTGAATTTATGTTTGTATCTTGTTTATTCTGTAATAGCTATACTATAAAATAAGGAAGAGCGGTGTCTCTAGGCACAAGTATTACCCATACTTAAACGGAGACTCCGAGCACTAGCTACGGCTTTTATGTATGCAGTTACTGAATAAATGATTTTGATTTTTGATTTTTTTTTTTGATTTATTGCAGCTGTAGTCAAAAAAGGACCAAAAAGTGGAAATTTCATAAAAAATCCCAAAAGTGGCAATATTTCGAAAACCAGAAAACTTTTACTAGAGGCATGTTGGTGTTATCTGATAGGCCTAAAGTCCATCTACCTCCAGTATCACCCTTACGTGTCATTTCTGGGACACCCTGTATATGTAGGATTATATTATAAGTTAACTACCTTGGTTTGTTTTGTGTAACTAAATTCTAGTGAGAAAGATATAAAGTATAGAATGAAGTGTGTACGAATTAAGTTTAGCGAGCACGCTGCGAATGCGTAAAGATGGTGTGCCATAGTTGGTTACTAAAATTTCCGATTTTTTTGACCGAAGTCTCAAATATAAATCTGTGTTTATATTCATCCCCCACAGATTTTGGGGGCTCGTCGGGATCGAAAAACCATAGACAGAAAGGCGTTTGCCGAGAAAATATCGGATTATATCAACGGACATTGGTGTACCGACGTAGGTACCTATACCTAACGTAGAACGTGGAACACGAGAGTTTAAGGCTCGAAAGACGACGAGACTTTCATTTTATTAAGACGATTACGAAAGTAAAACAAGGACGATGGCTCAAAAGAACGAAGAATTTACGGACGCCATGATCACGGCGCCGGCGGCAGGTATACTGGGTAGCATGGGATTGCAGGCGGCAGCGGGAAGTCTAATACCTGGATTTTCAGGAAATGACGAGACGTATCCGGTTTCCAGATGGATCCATGAGATAGATGATAACGGTGAAATTTTTGGCTGGCCGCCATTGCAGCGGCTTCTGGTGGCACGTAGATCATTGGAGGACTGATGTTGAGCGGATAATTTAAAACAATCCATCACCAAAGGGTTTCCGGACACCATTGACAGTAAAACTATACATGAAACTATGTCGATAAGGTACAAGCAAAGATAAGAATCTTGTTTAGATTACATGCTAATCATGAAGGAGCTTGGGAAGAGAGGGAAGATGCCAGACTATGTGGCGATCAAATATATAATTAAAGGAATTCGTGACGCTGAGGTAAACAAAATTATTTTATACGGGGCGACGACCAACGGCGAATTAAAGCTGAAGTTACAGCACTATAAAGCTTTTAAAGAGAAAAGTAAGTACAATGATGCAGCATTTCGCCAAGAAAGAGTGTAGACAGAAAATATAAGGCGCAAAAAGTGCTACGGGTGTGGAGGTGACAGTCATATTTCAGCAGAGTGCCCACACAAACACAAACGATTTCAAGTGCAATTTGTTCGGCCATATTGCAAGTACAAGTCATTGTACAAGTCGACAATATGAAGACAGAGGCGCCACGGTGAATCGAGTAAGTACTACGGAAAGGAAGGAGCGGAATGAACGACATCAGACAACTTCACGCGATACAATGTGTGTGTCAATGACAACTGACAGCGACACATGGCGACATGATGAAACTCAAGATGGCGGGTTGGGAAGTAAACGTCAGCAATAGAAAATCAATAGGTAGTTAATTATTTTAAATTAAAAAGAAGAAAACGCCTTAGTAGGTAGTCACAGTGAAGTTTGATGACCATGGAATGTTATCAGAGAATTGGAGAACCGCGATTAGAATTGCAAAGAAATATTTTAATTGGTCTTGGAAGAAAAGAATAATAAGTGATGGCCTGGTGACAACAGACGTGTTGATTGATAAAAATTACTATAGAATAACTTATAGTTTAGTGCCAGATGATGTTCCATCTTCATTTTCTATTGTATTAGGGCTCAACTTTATACAGCAGACAACAACAATTTTGAGTCAAGCTGAAGTTTTGTTTTTACCAGCCAATGAAAGTTGATTCCGAAATATGTGTTGTTTTGTTACAGATACATCAAGGGACTTAAGTCATGTTCAAAGCAAACAGGTACAAATACAGGTACGGGATATGGTACAGGGTTACAAACGCAACAGAATTAAGGAGGCGCCTATAAAGTTGCATATCATTATGAAAGACGACATTAAAATTGCTCAAAGGCCGCGACGACTGGCTTATAAGGAACAACTTGAGGTGGATAATCAGGTAAAACAATGACTGCAGGAAGGAATTGTGCGGGTGAGTTATTCAGAATATGCTAGCCTCATTGTATTGGTGAGGAAAAAGGACGATTGTGTGTTGATTATGGGAAGATTAATGCTTAGATGGTAAAAGATGAATATCCTTTGCTGATTGTGCAACATTTAATTGATAAGCTGGCAGGATCACAGATATTTAGTGCGTTAGACTTGAAAAACGCATATTTTCATTTGAGTGTTGAAGATATTTCAATTAGATATACATCTTTTGTCGCTCAAAGTGGCTAATATGAATTTTTAAAAGCCCCATTTGGATTGTCAAATTGCCCAAAAGTGTTCATGAGAGGTAAAACAATGACTGCAGGAAGGAATTGTACGGGTGAGTTATTCAGAATATGCTAGCCTCATTGTATTGGTGAGGAAAAAGGACGATTGTGTGTTGATAATGGGAAGATTAATGCTAAGATGGTAAAAGATGAATATCCTTTGCTGATTGTGCAAGATTTAATTGATAAGCTGGCAGGATCACAGATATTTAGTGCGTTAGACTTGAAAAACGCATATTTTCATTTGAGTGTTGAAGATAATTCAATTAGATATACATCTTTTGTCACTCAAAGTGGCTAATATGAATTTTTAAAAGCCCCATTTGGATTGTCAAATTGTAAATAAAACACTTTTTACCGGATATTATCGCGTATATTTTAGTTAATTTTAAAATTATTTCGACGTTTCGGCATCTTTGCAGTTGCCGTGGTCACGATAGACTAAGGTGTTGTTCATCTATTGCCAGTAATAAAAACTACATGATTGTCAATACATATTAACGCCATCTGTTTCTCAGTCTTCTCGCATAACGTCCCGGATTGACACAAAAGGCACTGACTGTGTCCTGAGTTTGCAGTCTAACAGTTTGCTGGTTTTTCATTTTGATGTTTTTAAGTATTGGATCCCATGTTGATGAAAGTTTCCAACCATCTTCTCTATTGAAATTTGGATGTTTTTTAATTTCAATAGTTTCTCTGACCATCCTAGGTATAAAATGTTTCTCTTTTGCTAGGATCTTCACGGTATCAAATCTTAAATAATGGTTGGGCTTGTCTATGGAATGTTCACAAACTGCAGATTTTGAGGTTCGTTTATTTTTAACATCAGAGATGTGTTCTTTAATGCGAGTTGACACATTTCGTTTGGTTTGACCGATATAAGAGAGCCCGCAGTCACAGTCGATTTTATAAACGCCTGGATCTTGTAAAGGGATGCTTGATTTTATTGGACGAAGATGCTGGCTTATCTTTGAGTGCGGCTTGTAGATAGTTTTGATTGAAGCTCGCCGAAGAATGCCTCCTATCTTGTCAGTAACACCCTTTATATAAGGCAGGAATGCTGGTCTTCGTTCAACTGTGAGTGGCTTTACGCGGTTTCTGCGACGGCGACGCGGTGTTTTTAAATCGTTATCCCGCAGCACTTTAACCAGTGCCTTTTGTGTCAATCCGGGACGTTATGCGAGAAGACTGAGAAACAGATGGCGTTAATATGTATTGACAATCATGTAGTTTTTATTACTGGCAATAGATGAACAACACCTTAGTCTATCGTGACCACGGCAACTGCAAAGATGCCGAAACGTCGAAATAATTTTAAAATTAACTAAAATATACGCGATAATATCCGGTAAAAAGTGTTTTATTTAAAGTATGCATCGCGAAAATTTAAGAATTGTCAAATTGCCCAAAAGTGTTCATGAGATTATTTTTAGAGATTTGAGTGTCAATGGCTATGTACACATTTTTATCGATGATTTAATTATTACAGCATCCAATGAAGACGAAGCAGCTGAAAAAAGCTGAAAGAGGTACTTTGGCGAGCTTCCGAGTATGGTTTAGAGATAAATTGGAAAAAATCCCAGATAATGGTATGACGAGTGGAGTATCTTGGGAACATTATAGAAAATGGTGAAGAAAAGCCATAAGAATAGAAAACCGAGGCAGTAAGAAAACACCCGGAGCCTCCGAATGTCAAACAATTACAGTGATTCCTCGAATTAAGTTCATAATTCAGAAAGTTTATTGGAAAACTATGCAGGTATGTTGGGTATGGAGTAGGTTCCATCGTAGGCAGTAGGCAGAGTCATATGTAGGATACGTCGGTAGTAAGCAGCGGCGATAGCAGCATCAGTGTCAGGGGTTTCAGCATGATACAGCTTCAGAATCAGATAGCTTCAGCATGAGCCAGCTTCAGCGTCAGTTAGCTTCAGCATGAGGCAGCTTCAGTCTTCAGTAGGCAGGTTTATTAGAGACTTTTGATGTTAACGGTAGGATGGCTTGTAATAGACTGGAGATGTTATTGATAGGCTGGCTTGTGATAGACTTGAGATGTTATCGGTTGGATGGCTTGGAATAGACTGCCGTTTTAAGGCCAGCAATCGGCTTATATGGCCGGTCTCGGCTTCCATTGGAACCGCAATTTAAAATTTTGAAATCAACCTTGTTAGCCAGAAATCAAGTATATTTTCTTACAATGTTTTTGTAAGAATTTGTGTGTAAGAGGCTTAATTTTTTTGGCAGCCTCCATTGCTGTCATAAAAAAAATTTGTTGACATGATTTATCAAGATGTAAACAACATAAATAAAGGAAATAAAAATGAAGGAGAATAATAAATAACAAAAATAATAAGGATTCCAAAAACGTAGATTATATTACATTATATTACAACTGATTGTAAAGCATTCAACATTATGAAAATACGAGTGTCAAACTGAATGTTCTTAGAACTGGCCACTTGTAAACAATATAATAAACGATGATGGGCGCTTTGGTACAACCCTTCAACACGGTTAAGTTCATTGAATGATCTTTTCATGTAGAATATAAGTTACTTTGGCGCCACCTACGAAATATTAGTATTATCCGAGCTATACTGGTTTATATAGGTACGCCAGTTGTTAGAAATATTGTAAATTGTTTGATCACATTTTCAAATAATAAGAATACAACTACTATCCTACACCGAGTTAATATCTAACGAAGGTTCCTGGAAACCTGGTTTGCCCGCGGTGCAGGTAGGCATCTGCGTGGATAGGTAGTTAGTTGGGGGCGCAGAGGGGTGCGCTTGCGCAAACCTTGAACTCAACAGTCGTTTGTTTGTGTTTCCTGTGTTAGTACGTCTCATCTTATACACTCAAGTACTATTATTTTACTCTTGCGCGCTTACTGGACACCGATATCTGTTTTACACAGTGACCCCGGCTATCTATTGGACCTTTGTTACCCACCACTCACGTTGTCTTTGGCTTGAACTGTGGATTACTGAAGTGCTTATCGACTGTATTGCAATGGAACAATCACGAAACTGTGATATGTGCCAGAAAGGACTATACCATGGGAGATACCGTGAACATCTGCTGACTGAAAACCTGTCAAGGATGCGAGGGCTAATGAGTATAAAGTAGGCTTTTTTTAAGGTAAGGCTTAGACCAAACGTCATGCATCGGTATGCTTGTGATTTTCATGCAATATAAATAATGTATGCCTTATATTCGCATGTATATGGATCCGTCGACATGGTTAGCTACCTGTCACAAACTTATGGAACGAGAACAATAGCTAATCGTCGACGGGTTGTGTCATTGTGTGTGATAAGGGTGCGGGCATGGTCTCCCAAAGGGTTGGTCACATATAACCCATTTTACTTTTTACTTATCAATATAACCATTAAAGTTTTTACCTCGAAGAGCAAGATTGTGATAACCTTATTATACCTATTTTAAAACACTCCTCATTCTTTTCAGGTTCTGTTTGATGGTACGCAGAAGGTGTGCCATCGATGTTGGCAACGAGCTGAAAGTGACTCGCCATCGGATATCAAACGTAATTAAAACTCACATATTTTCTGACCACAAACTGTATTCCCGACGGTGCCAGAGTTTGCCGAGAGCATTTACTGGGAAATAGTTGAGATGAACTACCTCAATTCTGCAATATTACTCATGACTTCAACGAATCCCACTTTAATAATCTGTGTGATCAAATGACCAACGCCTTAAAACGTGGATGTAGATTAGACTTTGGCGAAGGAGGATTAAATGAAGAAGAAATGCACTACTGGACAGGTCGTAATACTGAACAGTTTGAAGCTATCTTGGAGCAAACTCCTTCTCTAAATCAGAGGTGTAATAAACCAAGAGTTGCCTTAGGTGTCCTCCTTACCAAACTTCGGACTGGTGAATCCGACGAAAGACTAGCTACATTGTTTTGTATGTCGAGATGAAATCTCAAACGACTCCTTGCTGTAGCAAGAGAGTGTCTCTCTAATGATTACGTTGTAATTCACTTGGGTGTGGACCATACAACAAGACAGAATCTGTAAGACAGGAATTTAAGAATTCCAAAATATATGGAAATGAAGAAAATACAAAACCGATTGTAATATGCGACGGCACGTATGTTTACACACATAAGAGTGCTAACTTTTTATTTCAGCGGCAATCATACAGCCTTCATAAATTCCAAAATCTACTCTGATGCTACAATTAAAGCCCTTTTTAATTGTAGCATCATACGGTTACATTTTCGACGTCAAGGGTCCATACGCTGCTACCAAGAGCGATGCTGCAATAATGAGTGAAATAATGACGGATGAAGAAAATCCGCTTAACATTCTGTTCCAAACACATGATGTGTTCATTTTAGATAGAGGTTTCAGAGATAGCTTGGAAGACATAGAAGCCGCTGGCTACGAATATCATGTCCCTCGTTCTAAAAATCCCCAGGATTCACAGCTTACTACTGACCAAGCGAACAAGTCGCGACTAGTTACAATATGCCGTATGGTAGTGGAAGTGGTTAGTGGCAGATTTAAGTGCGATTTTAAACTGTTACGCAAAAATATTTTAATAACGCGTTGCCTCATATGTTTTGTGATTTAAAACCACTGCCGCAATTTTAAATCACTTCCACCAATACATTGGCTGACAGCCCTCACGCAGAAGCTTTTTTTTATTAAAAATACGAGAGAAAATTATTCCCCAAACCTTTTTTATGGTTATTTTGAGGCGAAGAACCTCAATCATAGAAGGGCTGATTTTGTGAGGTTAAAGGCTGCACAGTTAGACAATTCTCAAGATTGAGCATGGAAGATATAACAATAGTGTCTCTAGGTACATGCCAATTAAAACTGGCTAAGTCATATTGCAGTGAGCATTTACAAAATGGCCTATATACAATAGAAGTCTACAAACAAACTACGCTGACAGACTTTGCCAATTATGGTATTAGTTGTGATGCATGGTTTACGTGGCCGCATTCAATCAAGGCATGTGAGAGCAAAATAATACTTCTGTTACCTTTTAATTGATCAATCGAACTCAACATACCAATATTATTGTACTTGCTGACCAGGTCGACGCACTGTTGGAACATGTGCACATATTATATCAGTAGTTTGTTATTTAGGACATGGGACACATGAAGATTTTACTGCGCCTGCATTATATTCAAATGATGCCATTATAGATGCAAAATAAAAAAATGCATAAAAAACAACAGCTGTGCCATACAAAACTTCAATACCTACTCGATCGATGTGTATGGCACAGCTGATTTTTTTTTCGCGATTTCAATGTTGGTCTTATAGTGAAAGTTGTTCATAATGATAACTGCAATGACCCGTTAAGAGATTGACAGCATTTTACAAATAACCCTGCACAATTAGGCGTTACATCAAAAATTAAAATAAAATATTATACTTCATACGTGTTTCATTTAAACGAAATTTTAAAAGAAATCTCTAGCTCTCAATCATCTGTAGAAAGTACTCGTATAAATGAAATGAAGTAAGTTAAAAATATGTTGATGATTTGTTATAAATATATTGCATTGAATGTCCCACAATACTGACCTGAAATACTAACAATGGAGACTGGCGCCCTTGACATTCTTATTCTTCGTTAAATGAATTGTCTTTTAATAATCAACTCGTAGATCTTGACTCCAGTACCAGGCTCCATACATATTTGCCCATCGTCCCACATGGAACTCTGTGCCAATATTCTTGAGTATGTATTTCATTCATTTGTCATTTGTGTTACGATTTGGCGGAAAATTAAAAATTGTCTGTGTCACGTCAGCATTAATTTGACGCGAGAAAGTTTTCGTGCAATTATTTTTTATGACTTTCGATGACTGTTCGCGCCAATGTGGCGCTCAGTATGTAGTTTAGGCTACCCGCATAATTTTAATATTTCTTTGACATTAGCTGTCAAACGCGCCGCATCACAAGTAGTACATAGCCGCTCTCGATACGCACCGCACGCTCCGAACCCTCACGCGCGTCGGACGCTGTGTACCACCTACTTGTAGAAGGGAAGTTTCATCTGAGCTCCCTGACCGCACCGCTCGTGGTTGCTCGCTTACTAGCGACCCACGCCCGCTTACTGGACTGCAGTGATTTAACTACTGTAAGAAGACACTTGGAATAACCCGGGCCCGGAAGAAGAAAAGGTCGAAGTACCGCCGCTCCAGGTCGTGTGTTTGGGTGAGAGCTAGGTGCCTCCTTCCAGGTTAGTTTAGTGTAGTTCCATATATAATAGGTATTAGATCCTACAAAAGCGCCTATAACCTAACCCGCATACCACACGGGTGTGTATCCAAAGCGATCCTAGGGTGGCCTTCGCTATCGAAGTGGCCGCCACAATGACATTTAAATCAACAAGAAAGTTACGATAGACTACGATTGGCATTTCACGATAAATCCCCATCTCGTGCCACTGTTTACAACTGGTTTAATGAGTTTACACGAAGTCGCACTAATCTCACCTACGATCTGCGTGAGGGAGGGCCTTCTACGGCGACGACTGAAGATAACGTCTGTGTTGTGCTGCGTATGATAGAGACTGACAAAAGAGTGACCTATCAACAGATTCGGACAAGCTTAGGCATCGGTAAGAGTCAAGTGCACAAAATCCTTCATGAACATTTAGCGGTCAGGGAGCTCTGTGCCCGGCACATACCTCATAATTTGACCGGGAGCTAAAAACTCCTAAAAAACTGATTGTTGCCGTGAAGTGTTCGAAATATTTAACGGAGGTGACTCAAATGTACCGGGTACTAAGGTACTAATGTAACGGGTGTACTGAAGATACGGATTTACTGTTATGATCCCGAAACCAAAAGACAGTCTGCTCAGTGGGTGTTTCCTTCCGAGGAGTTGCCAACTAAAGTGAAGAGAAGTCGAAGCGTGGGAAAAAAGGTGGTGGCCTCGTTCATCGGAAGGGCTGGTCATTTCGCAACAATCGTTTAGAGAATCGAGAAACAGTTTTTGCGGAGTGGTACACTGACAAATGTTTGCCACTTGTCTTGGAAAAAGTTCGGGAGAAATGATCTCGCAGTAGGACCCTCCTTCACCACGACAACGCCTCGTCGCACAGCGCCAGGCGAACGATCGACTATTTGTAGACGTCAAACGTGGAATTGCTAGGTCACCAGCCGTATAGCCCCGACCTCACACCTTGCGATATTTATTTTTCCAGAAAATAAAAGAAAAACTTCGAGGAAAATATTTTATGGACGCCGCGGGAGCTGTGGCTGCGTTTCAAAAGGCCGTCGAGAAACCCCTAAGGACGAGTGGGCAAACTGCTTTTCTTAGTAGTTCCATAGTTGCACTTAGTGGATGCAGCGATGTATTGACGTGAATGAACACTATTTTGAAAAGATATAATAAAACTAATAACTAGCTAGTTTAAACAGTTTTTGATTTTCTAAGAACTTTCAGTTGGACCCTCGTATAACAATGTGGAAACAATGGAAGACCACACAAAGATTTGTTTTCAACGCCTAGCAACCAAAAACATAAACAAGATCGACTCACTAACAAATCAGTCAGTATCCGGTAGTCGTCGATGGCGGCGCTGTCGTCGTACTTGGTAACGAGGCCGACGGCCACACCCGCCGCCGGTGCCGCCAGCTGCACGCCGGCGTCGAACAGCGCCAGCGTGCCCGCGCACACAGACGCCATCGAACTCGAACCTGAAAACATTCATTTTCTGAATTTTAACCCGATCAACCCTTAAAGTGGTAAAATTATTTTGTAAAAACCATTTGGCAAGCAGATTGGCTCGCGTACCTTTCGGGAACGGTACTTTTTTGGGTGAAAAGTATCACGTGTCTTTTTCTGTAGGACTGACAACGAGTGTGCAATAATTTCACGAAGTTCGGGTAAGTTAAATTACAAAACAAATATCCACTGTTGTACCACGGTAATGAGCCCGTGTTGTTGGTGCTACACCTCGCGTCTTAAAGGGCACCAATGAGAACTGCCGGGCGGCAAATTCGAATATATTATGTAGATGAACTTTCGAGTAAAATGCCATCCTTGCCCTTCGGAATTTGACGGGACGAGCTAAGTTAGCCAACTGTATAAAACCCGAATTGGACTACCCGAACTACAGCCTCACGCACCCCCTTCCCCAACCAGGCGTTGTTCCGATGAAGGCTGCATAGCACTCCCATTTCACAGCCATAAAGGTAGTTTTTAGGCCACTTTGGTGAGTCCCACAGCACCCCGCAAATCGGCTGCGGAGGTATGCATAATGCATCTTCCACCTCCCTTCCCACGGAGGGTGCCGCTTAGGAGGCCAAAAAAAACCCGAACTATGTGTAATAGTTGGTTCAGACCGGCCTGGCCGTTCAATAACTAATGCCGACCCGAGTAAACCAGCCCGAATATGTCGGTAGCGCCCATACATAATTGTCTTCCAATTGAACCAACTCGCAAACTAGTTTCACAAAAATTTTGTGATTAAATAAATGTAAATCTCCAAACCCGACCATTGCTCTCCAGCACCTCGGCCGTGAGGCGGACGGTGTACGGCATCTGCGGCACGACCGGCAGCAAGCCGCGCTCGGCCAAGTTGCCGTGGCCGGACTCCCGGCGGTTGGTGCCCGCCCGGCCGATCTCCCCGGTCGCATACGACGGAAACTCGTAGTGGAGGAAGAAAGGCTTCTCCTTTATGCCGCTGAGGAGGAGAAAAAGATTTTACGTCAGTCCGCGTCACAAATTGTTTATAGAATGTAGATACAGGCACACAAACAAATATAATTTGTATGTTTTTTAAATTCATTGGAACAGTATAGCAATTTTTAGATCAATATAGCAATCTGGGAGGCAATTTGCCTTTTTGGACATTGTGTCGAAGTTTAGAAAAATCTCGAATCTAAAGGTTTTAAAAATGACAATTCCATGGAATCTGAAAAACGTAACGATAATGTTATATGCTTACTACTTCAACATGCCTAGTCAAAGATAGGTTCTGCATTTACTCCCAACAAGGCCAAAAAAATTATTACGCTTGTGGCGTAGTACACAAATTTGTTATGTTGATTTCGCATCACAATATTGATTTCGCATTTCACCTCAATGGATCCGGCAAACTTTTCTAGGACTTCCTGGGTTTCTTTATAAAAAATATCGTAGCCCAATCGATAATTGCATAGTGCCGGAATGTCTGCTGTACGTCTGCTAACACACTATATGCTTCAGCCTCTCATACTAATTTCAAAACCTCATCTCCACAAATAATGATAATCTTATTTTGAATACTGACTGATCGATACCTTGCATTCTGTTTCCCATCTCAGTGTGTTTCTTTAAATCAATTCGTATACCCAACCTTATGTGCGTATTATTCCAGGTGCCCGGTGATCAGAAAAAAGGAGTTGTCGGCTTTAGAAAAGAAGACGATGAGTTTGAAGAAGAAGAAGATGTATCTGCAAGATTCTCTATTCTAAAACCAACTATTTGACGTCATGCTAGGAAACGAAATAAGATGATGACGAGGAAAATGGCTCTCACCGCCGCTGAAAAGCAAAGACGTTACAGAGAGAGATTAAAAAATAGATTCAGCAAAATATGAAGAAACTAAACGTAAGCTAAGAGAGCATAATCATAAGAACATGAAGTTGATTGGAGATTTATCAGCGACAGATAAACGCACTGCACGAGAGATATGGAAGCTCCGTAAATGTCATATAAGGCCACGTGTCAGACAGCTCATAGGCGTGCTCTGGAGTTCCACTAAACAGGTTTCTTTGAGCACAAGGATCGATTTCGCCCATTTCACTTACAAGGGAAAGTCCAAATATTAAAAACGAAAGAAAAACAGTACATAGAGATATAACTAAACTATACAAAGAAAACCAAAAACTAGCAACTAAAAAAGAAAAGTTAAAAACTAAATTAGAAAAATACAAGAACAGATTGTGACGTAGGTTACAAAATACCTAAAAAAAATTATTTAGGTGCTTTGTAACCTACTATTTTTATAATAATATGTTTATTACTATAATCATATTTTAATAATTCAAAAAAGAACAAAACTATAAAACTAAGTATGTTACTGTGTATTCATAATACTATACTAAATAAAATTAAAATAACCATTACTTTTTTATTATGTTTAATATAAAGTTAACAAACGGATGGACAAACACATCCAATTCAATATGATTAGCAGAGGCGCGCTCTGAACAGCTTAGTAATGTGGTTTAGGAGCGGTATCGGCTTGGAAGCGGCCCCGCAGCGGAGCGGAGCGGCGGGCCTGCTTATCCACAGACAGCGATTGGCTTTCTTACTGTGCTTAATCTTAATACTGTGCTAGTTTAGTAATCCTTGATTACTAAACCTTTAATCTATAAACTTATATATCGAGTCAAAAACTACAGTGTTAATAACATATTTTTTGAAAGGAATTGAAAGTTATAAAATTATTATATTATTTACTTGTAAAATTATTTACCCGTACTGGGTAAGTTGTGCTTTTACATCATTAAATATTTAATTATATATAACTCTGAATAGCTGTACATACGTAAGGAACCTACTTAACTCGCAATACTACGATTTTATATTGCCTTTGCTTTTGCCGATAGCAGATTTTAGAATGTTGTAACTAGCTGCATTATATCTTGTTAAAACTCGAATCATCTATGAATCATCTTTGAATCATCTTTGAATCATCTCGTTAGAATTTAAATTGTTTCATTGTTTGTTTTACCTATTAATTACAGCAGTTACTTAATGCGTAATAAGTACGTGGTTTAAAGTTGTTTTCTTAAAAAAGGCCCAGCACTAAACTTGTAACCGTTTCAGATAAATTTTGCAGTTAAATTTAAAAAAGGACCGCCTTGATTTCCTTTCGCCTCGTAGATAGTAAATGCTTGGTTGCCTCATTATCCTTTCTGCTTGCCAGCATTGGTATCTGGAGTAGGTACTGTGGCGTCCGGCCTTTTTATGTCGCCGCCCTTTAGTAAGATTCGAATTTGAATAAAACAAATACCACATTCCCTGACATTAAAAGAAAACAATGTCAGTCGTTTTACGGACCGTTCTGGTGTCCGGTCGATTTGTACGAGGGTGGAATGAAAAGTTCGCGGCCTAACAAAGATAGCGTTGTCATGTTATTATAAAACTACCCTCATATAAAACCTAGACTCTTTGTCAATCTCTGTGCAGTTTTTCTCTGAGATACATGCGTAATTATTTATTTTATTGAACATTCAGAGAAAGTAAGTTTCATTAATTTTGAAAATGGATAGTTTAGAGCACCGTGCCGTGATCAAATACCTCCACAAGAAACACTTAACTCCAAAGCAGATTCGTGAAGATATGGTGGCTACTTTAGGAACATCTGCTCCGTCGTATACAATGATAAAAAAGTGGACAGCTGAATTAAAACGTGGACGAGAGAGCATCAAAGATGACCCCCGCTACGACTTCGGAAATATCTAAAAAATATATGATCTCATCATGGGAGGCAGAAGATTGAAAGTATCTGAGATAGCTGAAGCTCTATTGATTTCATAGAAACGTACACAAAACGTGATCGTTAACGAATTAGGGTTCCACAAGGTGTCTATATGATGGGTTCCGCGGTTCCTTTCAGTTGAACAGAAACGAACTCGGCTCACGCGTTTTTCAAGCTGATCCAAAGGAATTTCTGGCAAGGTTTGTTACTATGGACGAAACATGGGTTCATCACTATACTCCTGAATCCAAACAACAATCCAAAAAATGGAAGAGTCCCGGATCTCCGACCCCCAAGAAAGCCGAGGTGTGTTTTTCAGTTAACAAGGTAATGGCATCGGTTTTCTGGGATTCTAAGGGTGTCATCTTGGTAGATTACTTAGAAAGAGGTCAAACTATAAATGCTGCATACTACTGCACACTACTACGTCGTTTACGCGAAGAAATAAAGTCTAAAAGACCAGGATTGTTGACCAAGAAAGTTTTGTTTCATCAGGACAATGCTCGTGTTCACACATCTGCAGAATCTATGGCTCAAATAGTGAATCGTGGTTTCGAATTGCTTCCTCATCCTCCTTATTCACCTGACTTTCACCTTCTGACTTCCACCTATTTTCAAAACTAAAAAACACTTAGGCGTAATGAAATTTTCTACCAATGAGGAGGTCAAAGTGGCCGTAGACGCCTTTTTTGAAGACCTTGACGAGACCTTCTATTTAAATGGGACCAAGGCTTTGGAGGACCGCTGGACTAAGTGCTGTAACCTAGGAGGGGAGTATGTAGAAAAATAAACATAAAAATTGCATTATTCCTGTGTTTTCTTATTTAGGCCGTGAACATTTCAACCCACCCTCGTATTATACCATCTTAAAATCTACATGAACTGCGCCAACTTATGATTAAAGTTGCCAGGTCCATGTCGATACATTTTTTTTACATGGTGAAGGGTCCAACTTGCTCGATAAAACTTTAATGTTACATATTTACACTTTTACGAATTGTAGGAAATCATAAGGCAAAACAGAAAAAAAAATTAAATTGGTCCACATTTTGCAGCTGCAGCATCAAAAATATTGTTGCTGCAGCCTCAAATGGTGATTTTCTGGAAAATGTATAATTCGCCCTCTGTCTTTTGAACCACAACTTGGGTAGAGGACAAAATTTTTTGATTTAATGGTTTACAACCCCTTTCGTTTGATCTTTACGTTCTGGGATACCCTGTATATCTATTGTTGTGTATCGAATGCAGGTACGCCCATCCCTACGCACATACAAAAGATTCCTATTATGCGCATGAGTGCGAAAAAGAAATGAGATATCGCTATCCCACTCCGATGATTTATGACCGAGTTCGCACGGAGAAAATAATTTTAGTATAGTGCACATTGTAACTATACAGGGTGAATCTCTATAATGTGCACATATTAAAATGGGGGAAACTAGACCAAATTTTTGCGACAGAAGAGAAAAAAAAAATTTAAAAAAATATGTAAATAAATTGCTATAACTTTTGAACTAAATGGCCTATCGTGTTCAAATGAAAACTTATAAATATTTATTTTTCACGTAAACATAAATTTTATGGGTACTTTTTGTTTATAAATCAGTATTGTTACTGCTTTCCTGTCATTTTAGTTTTCATTTGAACACGATAGGCCATTTGGTTCAAAAGTTATAGCAATTTATTTTCATAGCTTCAAATTTCCCGAATGAAAAATGAAAAAACATCATAACTCCCACAAATTTTTTTTTAGGTTTCTTTTTATTCTTTTCTGTCGATAAATTCGGTCTAGTTTCCCCCATTTTAATATGTGCACATTATAAAGATTCACCCTGTATATTCCAAAAATTTCTTGGAATAAAAATTTCAGTCGATAACAATTTAACGAAAAAATAAAGGTATATGAAGAAAAACCAAGAAATTGCTAATTTAAACGATATTATAAAAGAGCTTCGCAAAGCGGTTTTGATAGAAGATTTGGCAGGACCCTCAGACTTTCTGAAACGGCAAACCAACAAGTCCAAAGGATTACTCATGCCAAATAAGTTTTCAGAAGAAATAAGAAAATTTGCTCTGAATTGACATTTCCTGTCGCCTAAAGCCTATAATTATATAATACATGCTTACCCCATACAAGGACATTGTGCAAATGATACCAACATGTGAATGCCGAGGATTCACAAAAGGAGCGTTTGTGATCCTAAAAATCAAAGTACAAGGAAGTGAACACCCATTGATTTTTCCTTGGTGTTTGACGCCATAGCCATTTGGCTATAAGAAAATCGCTTATTTGGGACCCACGAGGTCATAAGTACTATGGCAGAGTTGATTGTGGTTTTGACCTAGATAATGACAATGTCGATGCTCTGGTATTATTGTTGACAGCTATTAATGGGACATGCCTATAGGATATTTTTGATAACATCCCTCACAGGGGAGCAAAAAAGCTTCATCATTGACAGACACTGCTCTGAACTGTGCCAAAACGTGGATGTACAAATAGTTAGCATAACATGTGATGCATCTGCAGCAAACTTTAGTATGCTTGGCTGTGGCTTTTTAAAAAAATCAAAATGTTACTAATTTTGAGGCAGAGAACACTAAGATTTGTTTCATTGATCCCTATCACACAATCAAATTGATCAAATGCATCTGGTGTATTAAGAGTTTGGTTTTGTGAAACATTTGGTTGAAAAGGTGATTTTAAAAGATTACATCAAATTAAAAAAAAGATCATATATTATTTTATAAGCAGAAGATGCAAGTAATATCAGCTACACATTTGTTCAGTAATTGGGTAGCGCACGCCCTGGAATATTGTCGAACAAAATTTGTTAAAAGAATTTGAAGATTCTGTGGGGACGGCACATTTTGACATACCTCGTAAGCATAGTAAGGGCGTCCATTTTGAGTGCACTCTCTGGAGAATCAAAGGCGACTGTGCTGAGCACCTGGGTTTGGCCGCGTTGAAATATGGCGCTGCCATGTAGAGGTTCATACAGAGAAACCTGAAATATATAGAAAATACACAATTTACTTTTTGATAATTTTCGTATCATTGAGTTTTGTTTGTACGTACACAATGCTTTTTAAGTAACGGCGGTTTCTTCCTTTTAACCGGAATACCACGACGTAAAGGCGATCGAATTCGGATGGACTGCAGTGCCACCCCCGGCGAGGTCTCAACAACCTAATTCCACTACCGCTAACTAGATCTCAAAGTAATTCTACTCCAAGCTTGTCTAAAAAAACAGAACAAACTTTTTAAAAGCGCTGCCTATCGTATAACTCGTATACTATTCTGCCAAGCTGTCAGAAAACATTCAGACACTACTCACATCGCAGCTGATATTCCTCAGATCGTCAAGTTTCCGGCCATCACACCGGACATCAGTTTCGAATATCAGATCTCGGAATATCTTCTTCACTTGACTATTGAAACATTCCTGCAATATACCGACATCTACCGCTGTGTCTCGGAGTTGGTTCATGACTATTTGTCGAAGCTCTGATATAGCTTGGTCTCTTGAAGTCTTGTCATGTGAGAAATCACTGGAATTCAGGAAATTATAATATTAGGGTACTTAAATAATTAGAACCTGTAACATCCAGGACTAAACCTACTTAGTACTTATGGTTTTAAATCTTTGGAGTACTAGATATTTTAGGGTTCCTTAAAAACAACACCATTTTCTTGCTTTTTCAAGATAATGATAATAATAAATTCTATATTTGCAAGATTAATTTTTATTTTGTTTTCTCGATTCTTACTTTTGAGAATACCAATTGACAACATTTTAAAAAGAAATGCTCATATGTATACTTCATTTGAGTTACGAAGAGATCTCACAAACTTATGGGACGAGGACGAGGAGAATGTTTTCATATTTAATTTTGATTTTAAAAATACAAATAACTTTCAACAGAAATGACGAGCTCAAAAAATTAGACATACATTTGCGTAAAATAAAAAAAACTTTAAAAAAAAACAGGAATAGTGCCAGAATTTAATTTATTTTAATAGTAATTTTTTCACAAGAAATAATTCCACTTCGTACATATATTTTATTTATAAATAAGTCATAAATATTTTCGGTTCAGTTTGAGTTTTTTCAAGGATTATTTTTAAATGTTTATAATTAAGTATTCTATAATAAATACTTAAATCGATAATTTTGCTACTTATTTTACAAAGAGACATAATATGACTTTTTTTTTTCATTCAAAACAAGAAGCAAAGGCAAAAATACGGTAGAAGCCGCGATGACGTCTTTTGGATATTTAAGTACTTTTTTCAACGAAATTCAGCAACAAATAAGTCCCGCAATATTTCTGTCGTCTGCTGCGATTATAAATCTCGAAATGGTTTTCGAAATGGTGTTGATTGTTCGAAAATGGATAATGTACAAACGAAAACAAACTTTTTCATGAATAACTGGGTTAACAAAGTAAATTAGTAAAGAAGAGAGGCCCGGCGCTGGTCCAACGTGTAACTCCAGCCTCGCGGAGATCACGGGACAAGCTACGTGCAGACGCATTAAAAACTCCCAACAGAGCCACCGAGCCTAGAAACCTTTTGAACGGCTGCAGCTTCATCAAACATACTAACAACACTGTTGACTCAGTTTTCAGATAATAATAATAATAATAATAACAACTTTTTATCAACTCAGAAAGTGTTACAAGCTTATGTGTTTGTATTTTAGGGGTCAGCACCCTCTCCCATTTTGATTTCTTAAAAGTATATACAGTTGTAATTAATTGAAACTGTGTGATTTCCGGGTGATGCAAACGAATTTTTGAAAACCTATGAATGTGGTTTTATTTATTTTCAAAAATAAAGGAATAATAGTAAAATAATATTTCTAACAATCACACCACATTATCTAGCCCAAATTAAGTATCATTAAGAACTTGTGTTACGGATACTAGATAACGGATAAATAAACTTAAGAAATATATAAGCACACATTGATTTTTTTTTGATCTGCCTCTACCAGGATTCGAACCCGGGACCTCGGGCATGGAAGGCAAGGGTACTTACCTCCACACCAAACAGGCCGTTTGTGTTTCTTTGGAGTATTATTTGGTATCTCAATTATTTAGAGTACTTTCCCTCCAGATGGCATTGTAAAATTCCACCCTGTAAATGTTACGTTTATAACACACCTCTTTTTCGCGTTGAAGGTTATGTGTTATGTACATCCCAAGTATTATTATAAAGAGGAAATATTTTAGGTTATCTGTAATTAATTAACTCCAAAAATAGTGATGAGATTAAAACGCGAACCCTGAAGGTGAGCAGCCCCGCGCCCATGGACAACATTGCTCCGTACCCATTACTCGTAGCGATTATGATATGGAGCAATGAGGCGTTACCGACCGCAGGCTCCAGTTGGGATTGCGTTTGTTCCAGTAATTGTAGACGTGAATATTGTGGCGGTTAAACAGGACGGATCACACTACCGCCCTAGACGAGATCTTAACAAAGAAACTCTTTACTCGTACGTCACAATTCTATATTTTATCCCGAAATTCTGACGGGGTCGGGAGTTACACGGAGGATCTCTAACTTTACATAAAATGAAAGATATAATTGTAGCTCATTGTACACACAAAAACTATTACTTAAAGTTATAAGTATAAAAGATAAATTGCAATTGGTATTCTGTTAACAATAAGGCAAAAATTTTAAAATTGAATAAAAAAACAAAAAATAAAATAAAATTTTGGAAGTATGTTTTGCCTACATGAAAGAATAAATTATTTATATGGGATTTAAAACCGGTTTCTATATTTTTATTTAATATCACAAACCAATTGTCACAAGTCACAAATCATTGGAATAAATAATAAAATGTTTGCAACCCATAATACACATTAACAAAAATATAACATATTTTGTGAACATTCCATAGACAAGCCCAACCATTATTTAAGATTTGATACCGTGAAGATCCTAGCAAAAGAGAAACATTTTATACCTAGGATGGTCAGAGAAGCTATTGAAATTAAAAAACATCCAAATTTCAATAGAGAAGATGGTTGGAAACTTTCATCAACATGGGATCCAATACTTAAAAACATCAAAATGAAAAACCAGCAAACTGTTAGACTGCAAACTCAGGACACAGTCAGTGCCTTTTGTGTCAATCCGGGACGTCATGCGAGAAGACTGAGAAACAGATGGTGTTAATATGTGTTGACAATCATGTAGTTTTTATTACTGGCAATAGATGAACAACACCTTAGTCTATCGTGACCACGGCAACTGCAAAGATGCCGAAACGTCGAAATAATTTAAAAATTAACTAAAATATACGCGATAATATCCGGTAAAAAGTGTTTTATTTAAAGTATGTATCGTGAAAACTTAAGAAAAGATTTACACATTAACAATTTGTATCAAACCGCATCTCCTTTACAACATGTTCGAAAACTTGCAATATTTCGGTAAAAGTATCAGATTTATTTATATATTAAAATTACCTCAGGATTTCTCTTATTTTCATTGAAGATAAGCTTTTTATGTCATCAATAATTTTCTGTTCCACAGGCAACTGAGTTTCAAACTCTCGCTTTGTTTTGCCATACTCTTTCTGTAGTTTTTCAATACTTTTGACTATGTGCTGGGCTTCTTTAGTGCCTGAAACAAATGTGATTTTGATAAGATGCAGGAATAGTACCAAAAATTTTCATATTTTTAACCTTTGCTTACTTAAATAGCTGTCATATATAAACATATAGTGGTTAATCCTAACATAAACCGGGCATGCTTTTTCCATATTTGAGTTTGCCAACCTTCTGTACCATTCACGCCAGCCTGAATAACTATGTAGTGCACATAATATCAGAGTATATGGCTTTTAAAATCATATAGACAAATTGTTATGAATGAGAAACATTGCTTTTGGCACAAGCGCAGCTTATGGCAGTTGTCATTTAACCGTAATAGTTATTCTTTTTTTTATGTAATCATTAAGTCAATCCACATCAAATTTTAACTTGCACATCTACATCTTAATCAAATTGGTAACAGGTGTACGCACACCTTTCAAAGCTTTTTTCAGCAAGTGTTGTTAAACAGATACTATTGCTTAACTTAAAACCATCTTGTTAAAACCTTTTTTTTAAGTAAGATTCTAATTTGTTTTATTTTTTAATATACTGGTATGCTTTATTTGCGCTTAAATATCAACCCCATAAGGACACTTTCCTTTAATGTTAGTTACAAATCTAAAATATGTTTTGAAACTTACTTTCATACCTAATTTGATAGCTTTCAGAAGATCTTGCTGTAATATGTCTTGAGCACTTCCTTCCAACATGACTACTAGGTTACTTTTAGTTGCAGTCACTATTAGATTCAACACAGACGTCTCCAAATCTTTTCTTGTCGGATTCACAATTAATTCATTATCAATCATTCCAAGTCTGGTGAAGTGAGAAAGAAATATTTCAAGAATTTGGAGTAGATGGATTAACCAGCTTTAGCAATAATTGTGGACTGGAGTGTCCGTGGAGCAGTGGTTAAGTAGTTGGAGCTGGCATTTCAGTTTCAAGGTCCTGGGTTGGATCTCTGTGACAACTTCATGACTGCACAATTAAGTTTTTACAACTTAAGTACATTAAACCTGACTGCTACAATGGAAGGTCAACATCATGAGGAAAGCCTTAGAATTTTTTATTAAGGAATATGATAAGTCTGCTAACTCAGAGTGGGCACATTTAGTGAACTATAAATTGCTTTATACCATCCTTCAGTGAAGCTGATATCTCAGTATAGCCATTATTAGAACTGTCATGGCCACTAAAGTAAGCCTAATAAATTTATGAACTTACACTGCAATTTACGCAATTTTATAAATGTTTTTAAAGTTCTTAATAAAGGCAAACATTCAAACCATCCCTACATTAATAATCTGTTGTTTCTTTTTTTAAACCAAATTACTAGATTGTATAAAAAAATATGCAGAATAATATTCTATTTACCGTACAGCGCCAACAGGACCATTCCATGGAACATCAGACAAAGCCAGTGTGGCACTTGCAGCATTGATTGCAACTACATCAGGTAAGTTCACAGAATCTACAGCTAGCATGTTGCAAATAATTTGTGTATCAAAGTAATAGTTTGCAGGAAATAAGGGTCTTAATGAACGGTCTATAAGTCTAGAAGTAAGAATTTCTCTCTCTGTTGGACCTGAAAATTAAAATATTCAATGTTATATAAATGCTTATAGGAAGCCCAAATACTTAATGAGATATTTTACAGGTATGTGCAAAGTCTACCAGCCCACATTAAGCACGCATATGGAACTATACTTCATACCTAAAGGGGGCCCTTATTTATCTGAGACTGAAATCTCTGCCTCACCTCAACAGTAACAATTCAAGTAAACCTAATAAATGTTTGTACTGAAACAGTACTTTACACAGGTTTAGAAGTGTTACAAGTTTTATAAGCTTAATAAAATAGTCGACGCATGGCTAAATTTCTGTAAAGTATGAAGGAACATTTCATTGGTTATTAGACGAAATCAATTTAAGTTCAAGAAAATAATAACACTTAGTGTACCTTAAACAGTGTACAAAAATTAATCATAGAATAACCTTGGTGAGATGCCAATAAATATAGTAGGAAATTATATAAAGTGAACAACAAAAACATACTATACCTAATTCCCTTCGTAAAAAATTTGTAGGGATTCTTCCAGCAGCCGCAGCTTTCTGTCTGTAATCTACAGTTAGTGGCAAAAATGAGGAAGAGCTCTGTTTAGCTCTTGAAACCACAGTTGATAACACACTGGTATTTCCTAAAGATGCTACACAGGATCCATCAGCAAAACGAGCGTATCTACCAGTACTTAGTTTCAATGTATTACTGAAACAGATAATATTAAAGAAATAGTTTTAATTTGCAACTTAACCTAAAATATACATACATAACCTAAAAACTTACCCATTAGATAAATTTACATATACTTCCCCAACTTTGCTTGATATAAATCTATTACTACAAAGCTTTTTTTGTAGTCTATATAAATGCGTCTTCCAAACAAGGCGATTATTCAGCATTTTGGACTGGAAAATGGATTTATGGTTAACGTCTGCCGGTAGTATAATGAACTCCCAGATTACTAACTTCTTGTTACATACCAAAGAAATTAATGATAAATCTAAATTATTTTTGTAAACACAACTTTCTATATTGTCTTCAGATTATTGGCAGGCAGCCCATTTATTTTGTTTTTGTGATATTTGTAAATTACAATATCTGTCCGTCTTTCTAGTTTTCTAACGTTGGTTAAGCTTATAAGAAAGGCAAAGCAACTGCGCCATACAGCCTGCACAGTTGAAAATAATTTTTTTATTATGATGATGATGCTTTTATGTACATGATAATGATGGTGGTGATGGTGAAAGTCAGTATCGTGATGAAAGTAAAGCATAAGTGTAATTTTACGATCAACGCGCGGACTACGTGAAGAAAAACGAGAAGCACTGTCTACACTCCTAATTAGGCACATGTCCATCAGTATTCACTCCGCAATGCACTGTAACCAATATACACTAAATACAAACTTACGTACACAAACCAGCAAAATCAATCAAACCAAACGAAGAGCACGACTTACTCCGTGAAATTGCGACCAAAAAGATTATTCCAAAATTACACAAGTTATCAGTCAGTTCACTCACCTGTATACAGGGTGTATCAGGACCGCTTCCATTAACTTTGGGGTATGATTATACTGCATATTCTCATTACGAAAAAGTACTTTTTATTTTTTTTAAACGCCAAAAGTTTGGCCTTTTTCAAAAAAATTTATTCTATTTTTTTAGCTTTACATATGTAAGAAAAACGGATTATCACCAAATTTTAATTAAATACACAGTTTTTTTTTACAAACATACAACCGCGATGTATTGGTTTACAATGTTTACAATCATTGCGCAGCGGGGCAGGCCGCGCGTCCATCCGTTTCTAAGCAACGCGACGCGGTACGAGTGCACTGGACCTCGCCTGTTACCACGTGGTCATCGCGGTCAGCTGACTCGCAGCGTGCGCATCGCGCATCGCATGAATACCATAAGCGAACTTTATGTAGTTGTTTCCTATGTTCGAAGGACTTCTTATGTTATGTAATAGAATTTTTTTTATTATACTGTTAATGCCTATTTAAAAAAATAAGCTCAAGCCGTTTAAAAATTATTCTGCTCCATCGCAAAATACACTCACTAACCTGACTAAATCCTTCTCATCCTTATGAGATCCTTCCGATCCATTGGCTTTCAAATATTTCGGAGAGCCGTTGGCGAACGGATCGAGACACGTGTGGAGGTGCGCCGTCATGCTGGAACCACGCTCGGCGGTAGTCAGCCACAGTAAAATCTTCCAAATATCTACTCAGTTGCCTGTTAATAAAATCTAAGTATGACGCACCATCTAAACGCCGTGGCAAAAAGACTGGTCCCAGGATTACATTTTTTAAAATACCGGCCCATACGTTGACGGACCATCGGGTCTGGTGACCGGTTTCCTGTGAAGCGTGAGGGTTTACCTCCGACCACATGTGAGCGTTTCGACTATTCCACATTCCGTTCCGAGTGAAAGTGGATTCATCCGTTCAAATCACGTGCGCGATGAATTCAGGTGAACTTTGCTGCTGATCTAACAGCCACTGGCAGAATTCAGTACGACGGACTCGATCAACTGGCAGCAAAGCTTGTACGCGATGAATTGCGTAAGGTCGCATTCTGCTGCGTCGTAATATCCTCTGCACAGTTGAATGTGAAGCAATGGGCCTACCGAGCAGACGTCTAAGCTGCTGGGCAGCACTGCGCGTTCCAAGACGAGGGTTTTGGCTCACAACGTCTAAAATGCGCTCTTCTGTGTTGACATCCAGCTGATGCCCACCTCCAGAAGCTACAGGAGCTATCGGCCTATTTTCCAAAACTCGCTGGTTTGCATTTGTTATCACCCGTGAGTCAGAAGGATGGTGAGCGTTAGGATACCTGTTTCGGTAAATCCTTAAAGCTTCAGCAGCATTCCCTAATGCTTCTTCTAAGCACATTAGCATAATGCCATATTCTCGAGAGCTGTATACATAAGGAACAGGCATTTTTGTCCCTAATATAAGCACAACAAAACTTAGCACTAAATAAAACGATCTCAATTTGTAAACACGAAAACACACACGAAAACAAAGATGCAAAAGTGTCACTTGCAAGCGCGGCCAACAAGGAACTGACCGTGTAACGGCTTTTTTCGTCGGCACGAGCCACGCAAATATCCTAGAAATAGTGTAAGAAGTAAAGTTATAGAAACTTTTTGATATCGATAAGTGTTGCTTATGCTTTTGTTTTGTGACACTGAAATTCGGCTGAACCCTATAATCTTACTGTCTGATCCTTTCCTTTCTCCGAAACTAGGGCATGGTGTTCGAATATTCGCCTTTTTTACTATTCGAATAAAACTGTTTTTCAATAATGTAAACATTTCCGTACCTTCTAACCTTTTCCGTATCCTTAACCCTTTCCGGAACATAACCACGCTTAGACTTGGATGATATGGCGGTTAAAACAGGTAATAACCATTTTTAATAAGAATACCAATAAACACTTTTAATACTTACCAATAATCCTAAAAAGACATCTTTTAAGTAATCTAATCTTAGATAGAATATTTACAATAATACAATACATTAAATCAAAGCAAGCACTGCGCTCATCTCAACAAAAACCAAAACTAAAACAATAACATTAATCGATAATGTTAATAAGTAATTTCATGTCACAACACTACCTGTTTTACACAGTCGCCGCACGTGCAAAGAAAGGCGGCTCATTTGTACTTGTGTTGGCGGCTTCCGCCAAACGATTTCGCTCAGCAAACTACGACCTTTCGGAAGTGCTTTTCTAGGAAATAATAGTATTTCTGTACCTACTGCAATCTACACCATTTTTTAAGTTTTATTTCAGTTCACCGTTGATTTTAAGACGTGCGGGCAGGGTGCGAGAGTATGTTTGTGAATAAGTACCTATTTTAGGTGCTTTTGTGCGCAGTGTTATCTACGTGCGCAGTTTACCTATGTTTTAGTTTTGTGAACTTGTGTGAGTGAGTTTGTGCATTTTCGTTATGAAAGAACTTCTAAAGTGAGGTAAGACGTACTTACTTAGTAGAGAAGTAAGTTTTATTTTACGGATCCAAATACAATAATTAGATTCTTCTAATATTATACCTACATGTGAAACTTTGTAGTACTTTAAAGCTAGTACAATGCCTGTGTTTTTAAATATTCAATATTATTGAGTTACTACGCATTCCATTTTTACCTATTCAATGATTTATTATTAGATGCAGCGCTACAAAAACTATAAGTTGTGGTAAGAAACCATAAAATAAAACGTTGAATGTTGTTATAAAACAAGCTTTAATTCGATTTATAAACGAAAATTACAAGAGCTGATGTTAACGGTTCAATGAATATATTGCAAGTGAGTTGACGGTAGGTTAATCGAAATACAAATAGATATGCCTAATAAAATTAAATAGCAATGATTTATAGCTACTACATTGACTGACAATTCGTTTTAAAGTAAGTGAACATACATTATTAGATTCAAAGATTTAAATGAAAAACTTAAAATTGATTTAAAGTTTATACAAATTAATTATATACTAAAGCCCAAACATATTCCCCGCCGTTGAAAGGCTCCGTCTTTCAACATTCCAAGTCTTCATCTCCCTTTGGTAGAGGACAAAGACGTGTTAAAGGTCTTCGCAAGGAACCTCTAATTGTATCGACGTCTGCAACGCGAGAGATACCATCTGGCCCGGGAAATAATTTGGTTACTCGTCCCAGTCGCCAACTTAAGGGTGGAACGTGATCTTCATGAATGAGAACCAAGTCTCCCACGTTGAGATTTGCTTTGTTGGTCTTCCACTTGATGCGGTTTTGCAACTCATGAATATACTCTAGTTGCCACCTTTGCCAAAAATGTTCATGGATTTGTTGAAGACGATCATAGCGTTGTAGAGGTCCTAAATTATTGTCAATTAATGAAAATGATGGAAACGTAGTTAAAGCTCTTCCAATCAAAAAATGCCCTGGGGTGAGGGGAAGGAAATCATCAGGTGAACTAGAGAGCTGACTTATGGGTCGACTGTTTAAAATTGCCTCGACTTGTGCAAATAAAGTTGAAATTTCGTCAAACGTAAGATGCGAGTTCCCCATTACGCGTTTAATATGATATTTAGCCGATTTGACTCCTGCCTCCCAAATGCCGCCAAAATGTGGAGCGTAAGCCGGTATAAAAACGAACTTGATACCCTCCTGAGTTGCAAAATCAATAAAAGCCTTGGAATTTTGTTTAAAAAATGAATTTAATTCTGTGGAAGCTGCTAAAAAGTTGCGCCCATTATCGGAGAAGATTTCGAAAGGTTTGCCACGCCTAGCTATAAATCTTCGAAGTGTCATCAAGAAATCCTCCTTAGACAATGAACTGACTGCTTCAATGTGTATGCATTTATAACGTAGGCACACAAATATGCACATATAACACTTTATTAGTTTGGCACCACGGCCTCTACGATTTAAAATTAAAAATGGTCCAGCAAAGTCTAAACCAACTGATAAGAAGGGGAAGTCTGGAGTAATTCTTTGTGAAGGCAAATTGCCCATTTTAGGGTAAAGTGTAGCGCCCTCTACGCGTCTGCAACGAGTACATTTAAAAACTGTTTGCCTAGCCAATCTGCGGCCATTTGTAGCCCACACGGTTTCTCTAGTTATAGATAAAAGTAGTTGTGGACCGGCGTGAAGGTTTTTGCGATGCTCATGTTCGAATATAATTTTAGTAAAATGGTGAGCGCCATCTAATAATATTGGATGTTTCTTCTGATAAGTATAGTCAGCAGCATTTATTCTACCTCCTACCCTTAACAAACTATGTTCATCAATAAATGGTGATAAAGTTAAAATTTTAGATTTATTATTCAAAGATTTATTATTTTTTAATGTAATATACTCGCTATTAAATGATTGTTGTTGTGCTAAAAAACATAGAGTTTGAAATGAATTTTGTAGTTCATCTATTGTTAAGTAGCCCTTTGTTTTACATTTAGGGTTTTTTAAATTGTGTATAAAACGCTTAATATATGCTAAGATTCTTTGCAATTTTGGAAAACTAGAGTAATTAGAGAATTTGATAATATGTTCTGTGATTGCTACTGGATGCGCTTTGACTTCAAGGTCTAATGGTTCTGCAGAGTGTTTTGTTTTTAGAATAGGCCACGTAGCTTCGTTACCTTTTAAAAATTGAGGACCGTGCCACCAAATATTTAATGAAGGCAGCACGTCGGGCTCTACACCTCTTGAAATAAAATCAGCTGGATTCTCAGCAGTAGGTACATATCGCCAAGAAGCACCATGGGTAAGCTCTAGAATTTCAACGATCCTGTTAGCAACGAATGTTTTCAGTTTCCTGGGTTCGATTTGCAGCCAACTCAACACCACACTTGAATCGGACCAAAAAATTATCCTATCAGGAGTTAATCTAATTGAGCTTAAGACACTCTTACAAAGACGCGCAGATAATAGGGCTGCACATAGCTCCAAACGTGGTATCGTTGTCGGTTTTATGGGAGAAACCTTTGACTTGGCACACAGTAGGTTTACCACAATTTGATTGTTTTCGTCTGTGGATTTAATGTAATTACAAGCGCCAAAAGCACTCTGTGATGCATCACTAAAGCAATGTATTTCCACAGTTTTAGGTAAATTGCATAAAATATGTCTAGGTATTTCTAAATTAGCCAAACATTGAAATTTAATAGCAAATGAATGCCATTTTTCATTGAGATCTAAAGGTACTGGCTCATCCCAGTCGATTTTAGATAACCACAAAGATTGAATCATCATCTTAGGTATGATTATTGTGGGGCTCAGTAGACCCAACGGATCGAAAATTTTAAAAGCGTTTGAAGTAATTGTTCTTTTTGTGACTATGGCATCGTTGTCAATGTTTTTTATTGGAAAAGTTAAAGTATCGGATTGCGGATTCCAACCTAAACCTAAAGTATTTGTAGAGTCACTAAACATTAAATTTGTATTTTGTACATTTGAATGATCGAACATTGATTGTAAATTAGTTTTAAATTTTCTTAAATTAAAGCAACCTTTTTTCAATTCATTTGTAATTGATGACTGTATATAGCGTAATTCTGACTCGTCATTTGACCCTGTAATCAAATCGTCGACTAGAAAATCATTTTGTATTATAGTTTTTATAAAACTGTCTTGGCACTCTTCACCTAACTGCCACAGGCATCGCGTACTCAAAAAACTGGCACTTGCAGTTCCATAAGTAACTGTGTTTAAACGTAATGTTTCCACAGGCAAGGATTCATCTTCTCTCCAAAGTATTAATTGTAAATTACGATCGTTTTCATTTACAAGGACCATTCTATACATTTTTTCGATGTCAGCTGTTAATAAATATTTAAATTGACGCGATCTTACTAAAATTGAAAAGAGAGAATTCTGTATATTTGGGCCTACTTTAAGGATGCTGTTTAGTGAAAAGCCTGATGAAGTTGGAGATGATCCATCAAAGACAACCCGAACCTTAGTGGATTCACTATTGTCTTTAAAAACCGCATGGTGACTTAAGAAGTATGATGGAGTAGGTCTGGCAATGTCAGATTTCGATAAATGAACTAAATTTGAATATTCTCTAATGAACTCTACATACTGCGATTTTAGGATTGGATTTTTACGAAAACGTCGTTCTAAGTGGAGAAGACGTTTTTTGGCTGCATTATATGAATCTCCTAAACAATCTGGAGTCTCATTGAATGGCAAACTAACGCAAAATCTGCCTGAATCTAAACGATATGTATTTTGAATAAAATGTTTTTCACACTGAATATCATTTTCGGATTGAATACTTTTTTGTGGTAAGTCATCTAACTCCCAAAATCTTGTTAACATTTGTTCAATATTATTTGTACTCGCAAAATTACAATGGACATTTTGCTTTGAGAATTGAATATTAATAGGTCCAGCCAGCAACCACCCTAACTTTGAGTTTCTTAATGTAGGTTTCATTGGACCTAGAGAGCGTTGCTCACTGCTCAGAATATCCCAGAAAATATCAGCACCGATGATTATATCAATGGACGCTGGTTGATTAAAGTTAGGATCGGCAAGTACAATGTTTTCTGGAAGATTTAAATCGGAAATGTCAAAAGAAAATCTAGGTATTTCACTGGTTAACTCATCAAGTACCAAACATGAAAGTGTAACTTTAAAAGAACTATTTAATGAACCTATTTGAATGACACAGGTATCTAAAATTTTCGATGAGCTTTCATTACCGATGCCTACAACCTTGACTATATCTGTACTTTTAGCAGTTAATGATAATTGATCCATTATCGACCTTTTAATAAAGGTTGATTGACTACCGCAGTCAAGTAAGGCTCGTGCCTGGATAGACTTTTTATTATTAAAGTTACTAGAATAATTTGATATTGTATTGGATGTGCTAGCATTTGCAATGGGTTCATTTGAGTTATTTGAATTATGGAGTATTGAATTATGTTTTTTCTTGCATATCTTACATGGTCCTAATTGACAGTCACTTATAGCGTGACCTTTTCTCAAACAGTTAGTACAAAGTCCAAGTCTACGCACATCTGCCCATTTTTCTTGGATTGACTTTGATTTAAATAAATGACAATCATATATCCTATGATTTGAATTACATATAAGACAGGGATAACAATTATTATGATTAGTCAAAGTGCCTGCAGTAAATGATTTTGTTTGATTTAGATTTTCACGCTTGTAGTTAAAGTTTTGTTTATTGTGATTATGGTTGAATTTTGTATTTGAATTATTTAAAGATGAATTAGATTTATTCCTATGCAGAGCTTCAAGTACATCGGCCCTGTCCGTCAGAAATTTATTGAATTGTTTCAATGTTGGGATTTCACTAATGCTATTGCGACACTCTTCCCATTTTGCTAGTGTTTGATTATCTAATTTAGCAGAAATCATAAATATAATTAAAATATCCCAATTATCAGTGTTTTGTCCTAGACTGGATAAAGCACGTAAATTTTTTGAAACATGGTCTACTAAAAATCTTAGGCTTTGTTCTGATTCTCGCTGAATATTTTGAATGTTAAATAATGAATGCAAATGATGGTTAATTAATAATCTTTTGTTGTCGTATCGACTACACAATAACTGCCATGCCTCCATATAATTGCTTGATGACACTTCTAGATTGCTAACTATACGAGCTGCATCTCCCTCTAGATACGAAATTAAAAGATGAAACTTGTGGATCGGGGATAAGCGGTCATTGTTATGAACTAGGCTAATATAAGTGTCTCTAAATTCAAGCCATCGGAAATACGCTCCATTGAACTTGGATATTTGAATTTGTGGCAGCTTAATGGAATCGACATGATCATGATGACAATGAGAACTTTGAAACAAAGATTCGCGACGTGCTTCGTTTTGAGAAGCAGACTGGCTTTCGATTATAGTTTTTGCAATCGCAATACTTAGAATAATGTCTTGTTCAATGCTCTCACGCTCATCTAACTCTGTATCAATATTTTGCGAATTAACAACCTCAATTTGACTTTGCAACTCATCAAACTTTGTAGATAAAAGTTCTATTTTACTCAGTTTAAGACTTAATTCTGCTAAGTGAACCTTCGTTAATTGATTATCTGAATTAAATTTATCTAGATAATTCTTAAACTTTGTTATTTGCCCTTTGATTGAACTACGTTTGACATGGAGGTCCTTCATAAGAGGATCCTTATTAGAATACTCCTTTGAAGAGGACTCCTTGGCCGGAAAATTGTCACCTTCGTAAGGCATTAAAGGCATTTTTAAAGATTAAATGTTAAAATGTAGTTAAAGTTCAAACAATTTTCTTGCCAATGAGTGTATATTATATTAAACAGAAATGCTTAGCTGACGCTCCTTGGAAGGCCCCACCTGGGAGGCGAAGTTACCGTTATGCAGGCTGCGCAGGCTGAGCCGGTAACCGGGGAGCCGGCGCTGCTCGCGACACGTAGCTACGCGCGAGTTACTTCGACGCACGTTAAACAATGCGCACGCACAAGGCGCGAACGCAGGCGCTGGAATAGTCGGCAAATAATTTTGAAAAAGACAAAAAATGCTAATTAAGTCTTAGGTACTTATGGGGATTTTTATTTATTTTAAAGGTTAATTTTTATATACTAGGTAGTTAAAATAGCACGATAATTACTGTAAATTATCAACTTTGAGAATTCAAGCCAACTAATAGCTGCTAGATTAATTTATAAAGTATGTGGGTATATAATGAATGTTTAACAGCTAAAATTAAAAAAAAAGTTCACAAATTGTCTTTTGTTATATTTAGGTAAGCTTGCAAGTGTAGATTTTATTGTAAATAATAATGAATCAGCTCTTGAATTGGTAAAAGTATCAATGGTAAATGCATAATTTGTTAAATTTATATTTATACCTATTGCGTATTTAAAATGCAAAAGTGGAGGCAATAGATAGTTGAAATTGACTCTGCGTCTTATTAGATGCGCAAAGTAAAGTATTTTGTTAATGAATAGGTAGAAATCAATGTATGAATGGAGTGTAAAAGAAAAGATTCAATGTTACAATAATTTACCCGTCGCGTCTTACTGATAGCACAACCTGGCGGTAAATATTGGTAAATGAGTTTTAAAAGTATGAATTTATTTACTTTAAATGCAATGAATGATTAGGTAGGATGGATAAAGGAACAGAGCACTTAACTGAATTGGACCTATTGCACGGCGGTGTTAACACGAAGATTTGTTCCCCGCTGGCAGGTTCCTCGATGTGGCCGCTAGTTGGCTGTGGTTCCAGTTGGTACACTCCCTTTTATGCTGTTAGAACTGCTCCCGGCGGCTGGATCTTCCGATGACGCGACACAACGGTTTTATGACGTCACGGCACGGCGCGTGGCAGCTCGATGATATTTCTGCAGCACCTTCTCGTATTTACCAGCACTTCGTCGTTATGTTAGCAGCTCGGCGATCTTCAATGATGTTCAATTAGAGCAAGCAAAATTATAAACGACAACACAGCGATATTTTTCTTTGTATGACGCAGTAGAAATTTCTTGTTTTTGTTCTTCTAAATCTTCTAATTGCAGGTCCTGTCACGGTCGCCAATTTTTATGGTAAGAAACCATAAAATAAAACGTTGAATGTTGTTATAAAACAAGCTTTAATTCGATTTATAAACGAAAATTACAAGAGCTGATGTTAACGGTTCAATGAATATATTGCAAGTGAGTTGACGGTAGGTTAATCGAAATACAAATAGATATGCCTAATAAAATTAAATAGCAATGATTTATAGCTACTACATTGACTGACAATTCGTTTTAAAGTAAGTGAACATACATTATTAGATTCAAAGATTTAAATGAAAAACTTAAAATTGATTTAAAGTTTATACAAATTAATTATATACTAAAGCCCAAACAAGTTGTCTAGTCAAACGATTTAAACATGCAGCGCTTCGATCTGAAACTGCAAACGAAGTTACTAGACGTCTACTTATAGAAAAAAGTTAGACATCACCTAGGTACCGCCTGCAAATGAACTAGTGGAATCCGTAGACGGCTAAACTAAAAAGTCCACAACGTTCTTATCGACTGGCAATGCAACGACAACACCTCAACGTAGTTGGTTAACTAGTTAAAGTTCGTTGAAATAAAACCGTCGAGGCAAACAAATTTAGGCTGCAATTCAAGCTACATAGAGTTGATTTTTGTAAGAGTTAAGTGGCAATCGACTAGTTGACTAGATGGACGGGAATTAAGTTCATGTTTGTGTTCATTTACCTACTTACATTTCTTTCTTTTGAATTTCGATTCTGATTAGTGTATGTTTGAGTAACGACTTGCGTGCTTAATTCATAATATTAAAGTGTTGTTAAAATAATAGATAATTGACTTTTTCTTTTATTAATTAATAGATTTAGTGGTTTGAAGTTGATAAGAAGCTTTTTTAAGAGAAAAATATCTTTTCATTACTATTCAGCCAGTTCTAAACCTGCAAAAGTATGAAGGAAAGTTCGATTTGATCATAATGAAACTACTGTAAAAGCTAAAAAATATCATGTAATGTTAATTTATAGTGAAATTTAAAATAAATATGTATGTACACAAGATTTATTGTTAAACTTATAAAATATAAAATACAAATATTCTACTAATAAATACTGGTTTTTTAAACTACTCAGGACGAAGTCTGTTGTCGCTTGATACCTACTGATAGTCACTTGCAATGAAATATCAAATGATTTTGTAGCGCCATCTTAAGTTTTTTACGTGCTATTTTGACTAAATTGAATGTAAATCTAATACATCTAACGCCATCTCTCTATCTTAAAAACAACTATTTTTCAAATCACATTTGGTTTGACATGGTTAGTTTATAGTTATTTATTACTAGTCTCTGCTAGTACTTAGTTCAATGTTGAATATTCACACATAGTAACAGTGAGACCACGGGTGGGAGCGTATTTTACAACTTTTATTCTTACGGAACTTAATACATACTATGTAGACTAGGTAGGTACTGTAAGTTTTATCTTATTTAAGTGTTTAGGGTGTTTTTATTAAAGGAATCTACTGTAAGTTACTAGGTATTATGTTAATGAGCAAACTAATATTCGTTAATGGCCGCGAGGTTTTGTCATTGAAACTGGTGGGTTGATGATCTTTAGTTTCAAACTATTTTTCACAAGAAAGAGGAATCCAACTTTGTTATTGCAGTAATTCGGATAGATGATTTGTAAGAATTATTTTTGTACTGTTATTTCAGATCATCATAGATCAGCTGCTGTTTATTTATTTTGTTCAGTAACAATTAAATGAGTTGGCACGAGGCAGGTAAATGACTTTTATTAAACTATTAAGTAACAAATACCTATCGTCAGGTTGCTCGTATTCTTAGAAGCGAACAAAGTTGTTTTAGGTTGGACAAATAAGTGCTTTCACAGATTTCTAGGTACCCCTGCTTGGGTGGGAAGATAGGTACCAAAACAGCCTAAAAGAATTATTTCGAAACATAGGTAGGTACATACGTAGGTAGGTGATTTCGTTATTTATTGGTCAATGCAGTGCAGTAGGTAGGTACGCAGGTTTATCATGAAGTGAGTAAATGGTATAATTTGATTTGCCTAAAGTAAGAAAAGTTCATTAAAGAAGGTCTAGCTTAGGCTTACGAATGAAATTTTTTGATCAAACGAATTTATCGAACTAATGATTAACAGGAATAATTTTCAGCCATTATTTATTTACATCCTACTTCGATCAACTGCTTTTAATAGTACTTACTTATTTCATCGCCATCATACCTAAACAAATTCATGAAAAATGTCTATTACATAACATAAGAAGTTATTCGAACATGGGAAACAACTACATAAAGTTCGCTTATGGTATTCATGCGATGCGCGATGCGCACGCTGCGAGTCAGCTGACCGCGATGACCACGTGGTAACAGGCGAGGTCCAGTGCACTCGTACCGCGTCGCGTTGCTTAGAAACGGATGGACGCGCGGCCTGCCCCGCTGCGCAATGATTGTAAACATTGTAAACCAATACATCGCGGTTGTATGTTTGTAAAAAAAAACTGTGTATTTAATTAAAATTTGGTGATAATCCGTTTTTCTTACATATGTAAAGCTAAAAAAATAGAATAAATTTTTTTGAAAAAGGCCAAACTTTTGGCGTTTAAAAAAAATAAAAAGTACTTTTTCGTAATGAGAATATGCAGTATAATCATACCCCAAAGTTAATGGAAGCGGTCCTGATACACCCTGTATATTCTTTAAACACTGGACAGGCTTTGTCATACAAGTGGTAGTAAATTTCTTGTTTCAACTAGAAGCGCCTCTAGCGATTACTATCAGGAAGTTTTTGCAATAAACTGAAATATCATTTGTCATTTTCCAAAAGGCAAACACGGTTTTGGGCCTAATATATTCACAAAAATCGGTACTTTTATAAGGTTAATCCATTCCTAAAATGACTTAAATGGCCAAGTGTTGAAAGGTCACTATTTTCTTAAACTGATTATTATTTAAAATAGGTTTAAAGGTTTTGGGATATTTCATCAAAATTAAATCATGATTCAAAAAATAATTTATCATTACCCAACATCATCTAGAGTAGATGCAAAAATAATTAAGAACTATATTAGAAAGACTTTCAGCTTAAAGCGAAATATTTTCGAATTATTTGGAGATGAATAATAAAACAGATAAAAACTGATATATTTTAATTTGGCCATTGCGTAAATGCTCATACAAAATTTTATTTTTGCAGTAGTACCAGGCCAAAATTTATGTGAAGACTGGGTTATTTCCTTTGTTTATTTTAATTTGTCAATTCTAGTACGGTGTTCACTATAGAACTCCGCCGCTGCCTCCAGGCCAAAACCGTGAAAATTAAGCAAGCACAAAAATCATTTCACTGTAGCCAGTCTAGTGTTATTAAAATATGTCAGTAATTCAGCTGTATGCATGAAGCTAATAATAGGTCTTTACCTATGAAACTGCCGTTTTGCCGTACTGGCCATTTCAAATGAAAATATTTTTTTTTTGACTGATAATTCTAATTTCAAACATAATTTTATTTGACAAACATGGAATTCTTTTTCTAAAATCGTCATTTGTTTCATAGTTAGTGTTTTGTTTTCAACGCATTCGAACATTTTTCGTCATCATGGATTAGTTAAAAATTCGAGTAATTATGGAGTATGAGTACCGTCGTGGCAGCAAAGCGGCACAAGCGGCACGCAACATCAACGACGTTTACGGAGTGAACACTACAAACGAACGCACCACACGTTATTGGTTTACCCGCTTCCGTTCTGGAAATTTTGACCTGAAAAATGAAACCCGTGGTCGTCCGAAAACTTTGGTCGACAATGACGAATTAAAGGCAATTGTGGAAGCTGATGAAACTCAATCCACGGCTGAATTAGCAGCAGCTTTCGACGTTAGCATCAAAACAATATTGGTCCATTTGCGTCAAATTGGCAAGGTAAAAAAGCTTGACAAATGGGTACCCCACGAACTCAATGACCGCCAGCGCGAAGTACGCGTGGAGACGTGCCTTGCACTGCTCAGCAGGCATACAAATGAAGGAATTCTGAACCGCATTGTTACTTGTGACAAGAAATGGATCCTGTTTGACAATCGTAAGCACTCAGCAAGTTGGCTGGACCCTGGTTCAGCACCCAAACAATGCCCTAAACGAAAACTTACCCCTAGAAAAGTGATGGTCACTGTTTGGTGGTCTAACGCGGGTGTAATTCATCACAGCTTCTTGCCAAACGGGACAAGCATTACTGCAGAACTGTGAAGAACTGAACACAATGATGGAGAAGCTCGCACGTCTCCAACCAGCTTTGGTCAATCGTTTGGCTCCACTGCTCCTGTACGACAACGCGCGACCTCATACTGCACAGCAGACGGTCTCCAAGCTACAAGAGTTGGGGTTGGAAGTTCTCCGTCATCCGCCGTACTCACCAGACCTTGCGCCTACAGACTTCTACCTTTTCCAGAATTTGGATAACTTCTTGGCGGGAAAAAAATTCAATACCCAAGAGGCAGTACAAATGCCTTTGAAGAATTTGTTGCCTCCCGTCCAGCTGATTTCTTCAAGAAAGGCATCAATAAGCTACCAATGCGTTGGCAAAGATGCATTGATTGCATGGGTGATTATTTTGATTAATGGAAATAAAAAATATATAAAAAAATTACGTTTCATTTATTTCGTGAAAAACGGCAATTTCATAGGAAAAGACCTAATATCACGAAGGATCACTCCAATTGTTATGTTAAACCAAAGTAAGCTCTACTTTAAAAGACGTAAAATTTTATATATAAAAAAAAGAAATTTATTTATTTATTAGGTCACCAACAGATTGTACATCAAAATAAGCATAGTATAACACTAAACAAAATTACATTCTAAATGCCACTTTTATTACAGGTGACGTCGACATCCTTAAATTATACAACTGTAAAACACTCTTTAAGTAATTGTGAATTATTATTTAAATTTAACAAATTTATTTATTCATAAAAAAAATTTCAAATACAAAAATAAACCATGAACAAGAGAAAAGGGATGAGGTTATCAATATTAATTTAAAGTTATTTTAATTAAATTATTTAAATACAAAAAAATTACAACAATAAAAAACGATCAAGAAAAACATGTGTAACGTTATAATTATTTAAGTTTTGGGGACTGGAACTGCTTGCGTCCGCAAGGTCTTCTGGTGGTAGGCTTCGGCCGTGGCTTGTCACCACCCACTAAACAAAGCCATGCCGCCAAGTGACATGGTCGCGTTCCGGCATGATGTTTAGTGTAGCCATCGAGGAGGGTAGGTCTGAGTAATCGTGCTGCTTCGTGTTAATGTAACAATGTGCTAAGTGTAAATCGTATTACTTGGAAGATGTGGACTTTTCCGTTACGTGGGTTCACATTGATACCGGTCTTGACCAATTGGTCTACGCCAGTATATACCGGTCACATAGCGGAGATCGGGGACAACGATGCTCATGGAGTATCTCAGCGATGCAGCAGAATAGGTTCGGCAACGTATTCCCTCAGCGCAGTTCGTGTTTCTGGGGGATTTTAACGCTCATCACGGGCAATGGCTATACTCGTATCAGGACACTGACCACGCTGGAAGAGAGGCTTTTAAGTTTTCCGTAACTCAAGGCCTCTCACAGCTTGTGCACGAGCCCACGCGCATCCCTGAAGATGCCGGCCACACGGCATATTGCTTAGACCTTCTGCTGACAACTGTTCCTGACAGGTGCTCGGTGTCCGTAACTGCACCTTTAGGGACATCCGACCACTACGTGGTGAAATCTGTGTCGCAGTACTCGCCGCCTGACACTAGCCCAAAAGGCGCTAGGCGGGTATGGCGATACAAGTCAGCAGATTGGGATGAGATGCGGCACTTTTTCGCGTCTAATCCTTGGCGGCAGACTGGTTTTACATCAACCGATCCATCGTGCTGCGCTGATACTGTATCAAGTGTGATAGGCCAAGCAATGAAGTATTTCAACCCTTACGCTGACCTATCCCTTGAAACCAAAGGTCACCCATGGTTTAATGCTGCTTGCCTCACAGCTGAAAAGCCTAAGCAAGAAGCGTACAAAGCCTGGGCTGACGCTCGCAGAAGCAAAGCCTTGGATTCGCATGAACTGAAGAAAAAATGCAATGCTGCCGCCAAGTCTAGCAAAAAGATGATCAGAAAAGCTCGCTTTGACCACATTGGCCACATCGGAAACAAGATAGCGTAATGTCTTTCAGGAACAAAGCTTTCTGGTCTTTGGCCAAGTCGGTTGAGTCGAACTTCTGTCGCCCATCGCTGACACCTCTGAGGAAGCCTGACGGTTCACTGGCCCACACTGCAAAAGAGAAAGCAGCCCTATTTGCTAATCTTTTTGCAGACTATTCACGTCTAAATAGTCAAGTTAAAGTCCCACCCCAGTTACCTCAGTTCGGACCCAAAATGGGTACCGTTCATATTCGCCAAAACGAGGTTCTTAAATGCTTGCAGAATTTAGATGTGAACAAGGCCAGCGGCCCCGATGGCAAACTTGCAGTTGTGTTAAAACACTGCGCAGCCGAGTTGTCTCCCATACTAACGCGCCTGTATCGACTCTCTTTGGAATCTGGAAAGGTCCCTAAATCCTGGAATCTGGCTAACGTGCAACTAGTACCAAAGTAGGGAAGCCATGCAGATCCCATCAACTATCGACCTATTGCAATCACCTCCATACTTTGCAAAGCCATGGAGCGTGTATTGAACAATCGTCTCCTGGCATACCTTGAGTCCAGCGAGCTCCTTAGTGATAACCAATATGGTTTTCGCAGTGGACGCTCGACTGGAGATCTTCTTGTGTAAGCCACTCACTTATGGAGCGAAGCCTTGGAAGGTCACGGTGAAGCTATAGCTGTATCCTTAGACATTTCCAAGGCTTTTGATAGGGTCTGGCATGATGGTCTCTTGAGTAAGCTTTCAGCATACGGAATACCTAAAGGGCTGTGCGACTGGATATCTGATTATCTGAGGGAACGCTCAATTCGAGTAGTCCTAGATGGCTGCTCTTCTGACCTAACGGCAATTAATGCTGGGGTACCTCAAGGATCTGTTCTCTCTGCAACGTTATTCTTGCTGCACATTAATGACCTGCTAACCTCAGGCATTATTGGTTACGCTGATGACAGCACCGTTGTAGAGAGATACATGTCCAATGCGCGAGCGAGTCCTCAAAAAATCCGGGCTTTGAGAGAGTCCATGATTAAGCGGGTGGATTTGGCCTTAAAGAAAGTGTCTGATTGGGGCGAGTCCAACTTGGTCAAATTTAACCCGTCGAAAACACAGGCGTTTTTATTTTCCACGAAAAAGAGCAATTTCGACCTAACGCCCACTTTCCAAAATGTTTCTGTACCCTTAACCGACCACCTAGGGCTTCTGGGCGTAACTATATCGTCCCAACTAAACTTCGGGCAACAAATTGTGTCCATGGCTCAAACTGCTTCAAAGAAGTTGGGAATCATCTCGAAGGTCCGACGGTACTTCAGCACTGAACAGCTACTTAATTTGTATACAGCTCAAGTTCGATCTTGTAAGGAGTACTGTAGCCACCTTTGGGATGGTTCTGCAAAGTACCAACTAGAAGTGATGGACGCAGTTAACCGAAGAGCCCGAAAAATTATTAACAACTTTGACCTCACCACCAAAAAACTGCAAAGCCTCGACCATCGTCGGAAAGTTGCCAGTTTAGCAGTCTTCTACATATTACATTTTGGAGAGTGCGCGAATGCTCTTTTTGATCAGGTTGAACCCACACTCTTCTTGCATCGGACTACTAGACGCAGACAGACCTTCCATCCCTTCATGGTAGATATTCCAAGAAGTCGAACCAAACGCTTCGGTGTGGAATGAACTGCCTGCGTATATAGTCTATAGTCCTAGTTCTTTCAAGCGTCGAGTGAATAGGTATCTCGGGGATAGACGTGTAACACCTTCGTCTTCATCGTCACTCTGCATCAGGTGAGATAGAAGACAAACGTCTAATCCTTTTTCAATAAAAAAAAAGTTACTTTTTTGTCAGTGTAAAATTATTGTTTGAGTTATTGTTATTGAAAGGGTTTATAAGATTGGATTACCCTAGCTACAGAATCCTTGAAGAGATAGAGGCCTAGTCCAAAAATATCCACTTCAGTTCCTCCTGGAAATTTAGTTGTACAAGTGTCCAAGGTTTGTTTGGCTCGGTTTTCCGTGAAAAGTATATGTATTTTCCTGGGCGAGGTAACCTGGAAGGTATCTGGAAGTTTAAACGCGACAGCAGCAAACTCGAATCAATTGCGTCATTCGCCAATTTCCAGAGAAACCGACTGTCTAACAGGGCGCGACGTTCGTGAAGAGACTGTATTTTAAAATGATGCAGTCTACTTTAGTAGCTTGGAATCTTAGTAGCCAAGTTACAATTAAATGCTAAATGCCACAGAAATTTCTTTTGAAAGCTCTCAATACGCTTGTTATAAAGATTGTAGTGTGGATTCCACACTACACTACAGTATTCTAACCCAGATCTAACCAGAGCATTGAACAAAACTATTTTTGTCAAGGGTTTTTTAAAATCGCGACTGTTACGCAAAACAAAACCAAGAACTTTGAAACCCCTAGAGACAATATGTTCAATGTTATAGTTAAACTGCCGTTTTTGGTCCATGACCAAATATATACCAGTTTATTACCAATATTACTGAGACCAGTCAATGCAGTGCCCTTAATGTTGTAGATGAAAGGCTCATTTTTCTTTTTGCGAGAATAACGTAAGTAAAAGCACTTCGAAACGTTGAGAGCCATCCCATTGTTTTGACACCAATCGCATAGGCGATCAAGATCTCTTTGAAGATCAGCGCAGTCTTTACTAGAGTAAATGATTTTGAACAGGTTTAGATCATCTGCGAATAAGCAGGCCTTAGATGATATAAAGCAACTTTCAATGTTGTTTATAAAGATGTTAAAAAATAACGGGCCAAGTTGTGAACCTTGCGGCACACCGGATACTGCTGTGAAGCTGACGGATAATGACCCTTGAAGAAAGACTGAGTAGATATGACTTGCACCACTTCAAAAAATCACCAGAAATGCCCATAGAGCTAAGTTTTTGTATTAGCACAGAGGGCAGAACTCGGTCGAATGGCTTGCTAAAATCAGTGTAAATGACATCAACATCGAGGCGAGAATCAACAGCTTGACTTAATTCCTTTGTAAAAAGTAATAAGTTCATAGCTGTAGATCGTGCCCTGATGAATCCATGCTGGAAAGGGGAGAGGAGATGTTGAAAGTGATTACAGATTACTGGATAAATTAGTTTTTCAAAGACCTTCGCAAACACAGGCAAAATTGAAATTGAGTGGTAGTTAGTAATGAGCTGTTTAGCTCAATTTTTGTGAAGCGATATGATCAATGCTTCCTTCCATTTAGCAGGAAAAACGCCTTCTTTCAACGACCTGTTGAATATAAGGGTTAGAGGATGAGCTAAAACATTAGCACACCTGGCTATGAAAATTGAAGGAATGCCGTCACTCCCAGCACCTTTAAAAACATCAAGTCTCTTGAAGGCTTTGTAGACCGAGTCTATTTCTTTGGCTATGGAATTTAAAAAAGATACTAGTTGCACAGATGGGGTCCTCTGCGGAAAGTTTGTCATGGTTATACACGGATGAGAAGTGTGAAGCAAACGAGTTGCTAATTTCAGGCCCATTTGTAGCTGTATCACCATTGTACTGCATTTGGTCAGGGTATGAGCTGTTATTGTTTCGCTTTTCTTTGATAAAAGAAAAAAATAACTTCGGGTTAGATTTCAAGGAAGACTCTAGTTGAGAAATGTATTTGTTATAACAAGCAGTCTGTAGATTTGCACATCTAGTTTTAGCAATATTAAAAGATAGCTTGTCACGGGGGTTACAGTTAAATTTTTTAAGCTTCATGCGATATTTATATTTTTCCTTAAAATGATGAATTAAAGCTGCTGAGAAACAGAGAGGATATCGAGAAGATCGTGGTTTCGATTTTGGGACATATCTCTCTATGACTGCGCGCAAATTAGCGTACAGAATCGTAACCATTTCATTGACATCATTGCAGCTAGAGAACTTCGTATCCCAGCAAGTTTTATTCAATTCACGTATAATGTTTTCATAGTCGGCTTTATGAAAACAAAAACGGCTTGTATCGTCATATTAAAAAAAATTCATATCTAAGACCGGTATTAAAAAGGTAATAGCGGGGTGATGTTCTACAACCTTGGACAGTGGGTCTAAGCAAGCGACTAAGTTAGAGACAGTACGTTGACTAACGATCAGGTCTAATATATTATTCTGTTCTTACTATTTAAAACATGGTTATATTGATGCAGCGCATTGAGAGACATAAAATCTACAAATAAGTTTCCATATACGCTATTGTTTGTCTTTGGAGACAGTACGTTGACTAACGATCAGGTCTAATATATTATTCTGTTCTTACTATTTAAAACATGGTTATATTGATGCAGCGCATTGAGAGACATAAAATCTACAAATAAGTTTCCATATACGCTATTGTTTGTCTTTGGAGTGAGATAAAGCCCTTCTTCACTTTCCCATGTGACAGACTTTAAGTTGAAGTCGCCAAGTATTGTAACATCCGAAACACCAGAATTCAAAACACGATAAGCGTTTTCTAGGAACTGTTCCAGAGTATTTTTTTGCGAAGGAGATGGCAGATAGGTACAACAAAAATGTAGACATTCTTGGCACCCTGAAGAACAAGACAGCTGAACACTAATCCAAATATCTTCATTATATATAGACTCAAGATCACTCAACCTTATAGAATTAAAGCGTTTAGCAACAGCAATCAATACCCCACCACCTTCTGATTTTTTGTTAGGACTATTCTTTTCACGATCGCGCCTGTAAACATTATATCGACTATGAAAGATTTCTGCGTCAAAGACACTGCTATTTAACCAAGTTTCTGTAAAGACTATGAAATCGTAATGGTTACAAATTATTTTATTGAAAATATCTACAGTTTTGGTTTTAAGATTGAAACCATGGCACAGTCAGCTTCTAAAAAATTGGGAGTCATCGCAAAGGTCCGGCGGTGCTTCAACTCCGAACAGCTGCTCAACCTGTACACAGCCCAGGTTCGATCTTGTATGGAGTACTGCAGCCATCTTTGGCATGATTCCGCAAAATACCATCTTGAAGCGTTGGATTCTGTCGACCGAAGGGCCCGTAGACTCATAAGTGACGACAAACTTACTTCTTCGAGACTGCAAAGTCTCGAGCATCGTCGAAAAGTTGCTAGTCTATCGGTTTTTTACAGATTGCACTTTGGAGAGCGTGCGAATGCTCTTTTTCAGCTGATCGAACTTTCCCCCTTTCTCCACCGGTCAACCAGACGCAGACAGAAGTTTCACCCGTTTGTGGTTAGCATGCCGATGAGCCCAACTAAACGGTTCGATAGCTCATTTTTGGTTCGTGTTGTCAAAGAGTGGAACGAATTGCCTGCGTCTGTTTTTCCAGACAAATATAACCCTGGAGCGAACAAGTGTAGAGTGAATAGGTACTTCTTGGACAGGCGTGTATGATCCTCGTCTTCATCGTCACTTTCCATCAGGTGAGATGGAAGACAAACGCCTGCTAATTATTAATTTTAAAAAAAAACCTACGTTTTGGTAGTAAACTATTAAGCCTTTGAATTTTAAAATTTTAACTAAACAAAAAATACCATATATACCAATGCGGGGGAATCCAAATATCTTAAGGTTAAGTTAGTTTAGAAAGGCACTCCTGATCCTTAATAAAAATATATTATATGATAAATGATTTTATATGATACGTCGGGGATACATGTAGTAAAAAAATTTAAAAGTCCTGCGAAGATTAGACATTTGTCGTCAAGAGTAAATATTATTGAGGAAGCTTTTAATGTGTTTATTATGGATCCTCCAAATTCTTATTATTGTATAAATCATGACACCTTTAACGTTAATAAATACTAACTATGGAAATGTCAAAGCATGAATTACCACAAAAAAGTATAGTATCAATATATACGTTTCTACTTATGTTTTTATGCATATATTTTTAAATGATCCTGCAAAGCTTTATATGTATATATACATAACCAACTTAACCACTTATCCCAGTCTTACCTACTTAAGGAATGGCAAGATTATGAAAGTATAAATGTGAAATATTTCTTTGTGCCAATTTAAGCTATGTAGCTTTTGTTTTATTTCTCGTTGCCGTGGGGCTTTCGAAAAATCCTTTCGTAGTAACTCCACATAATACTTATAACCTGCATATGTTCCTGCCAAATAAAAGTATTTTGTTGTTACCAAGTCATGGTAGCACTATAGAACTACCAAAAGATATTTCCTCCGTTTTAAGTCAGTTCCGATCAAGGAACATAAACTACGGCGAGAAGAATGACAACTTCATACTAAATAATGTGAACAGAAAGCGATTGATGCGCCATCTATTGGGGGCCCCCCTGAATTATACACCGGCGGGTATTTTAAATTATGGTGTCGTTTATAATATGCTTACACCATAATTTTAAATTTTTAGGATTTTTTTATATAAATAAAACAGAATATTAAAGAAACGTGAGTTTATTAAAGAAGTAAAACTCATTATTGGTAGAACCGTATAAAATATTTTGCAAAATACATTCAAATGTTTAAAGAGATGAGGTCATTTAAATACGATTTGGTCAGATATGATGTGAACTTGTAAAATATATGTATGGTTTTACAATACAAAGCGTTTACGTTAATGTTAGGCAAGTTACCTGACAAAATAAAATAAGAAATAGGTGAGCGAGATGAAGCGACGAGGGTCTTCGCCGAAGTGTTGCTCGCTGCACGAACCGTCGAGGAAAGAGTTTTGTTTTGTTTTATTTGTTCGATGAGCTTGAAGCGGATGAATCTTCCTGGGTTCTCTGGGAGTAGATCTGGTCCCGGAAGCAACATCAGCGAACTGCCAAGGAGAAAGTGTCCCGGGTTGAGTGCCGAACAATCATCAGGAGATGAAGAAAAGTAGTGAGGTGTTGTGTCGCCTCTTACATACCTTGCAGCCGCCCAACAGACGGCATTTTGATGTGATGTGACCTGTGCGCAGGCAATTATGGCACAGCTTATTTTGAAATGAAATGAAATGAAATACGAAATATTTATTTCTCAACATTGACAATTACTTGTTATTATTGATGTCAAATAAAACATGACTCTACCACCAGTTCGAAAAACAACCTTCGTGAAGAAGAACTGGCAAGAAACTTCACGGGTATTTTTTACAAAATAAATTTACTGTCTCTTTATATCTATACACAGCTATTTTTATCTGCATCTATTAGCTCGGCAAGTCTCTCTCTCTCCAAGTATTCCAATTTCACGAGTTAACGCGGGATCCAGCCATCGCCATTTTTCTTTAACTTGAGAAGGGCAATAGTTATGAGTAATCTAGTTGAATCGTGTTTGGATCATATATTTATCAGAGCGCCCTCTGCACTCATTAGCTCGGCGGTAAATAGAAATCCGAAGAAACCTTTTACTTCTTTTTTTTTTTTTTTGAAACTGTTTTGGTCCCAATTTTGCAGAATCCAACTCGAAATCTGGACACGGTGAAAATTTTACCGGTGTGGCGTTTAGTCTAGATCGCGGAGCGCGCGGGCATGTTGTCGTGGTCGAGCAAAATGTCCCCAATTCCCGTGTTCGGATGCTTGTTTCTTGCAGCGTCAAAAACTTTTGGCAAGCGTTTGGTAATGTATCACTCTGCATTGATGCTATGCTTTGGTTTCTTAAGGGATACTATTTACTCCGTTAAGGAGAAAAAACTGGCGATCAAAATGTTTTCCAGCGCTTCATATCATGGGATTATTTCACGTGCGCCTCCTTCTGAACATCGGTGATGTTGTCGGATAGCCAGTGCGAAACAATCTTCCTTGTACAAAGGTTGCGGAGAATATCATGGACACTTCCTGATACAAACTGCAGATAGTGCGGAATCTCCTCGTATGTGATTTCGACGGTTATGTTAAATTAGATCTTTCACTTGTAGCACGTTTTCTTCTGTTAGAGCCGTCAAAGGACGATCACTTCTTTCTTCATCTGCGTTTCTTAAGCGACCGTACTTAAACTCGTTATACCAGCAGTACCTACACAGTAGCTTTAGAAGGCGCCTTGTTCATAAAAGCTAATTCAAGTAGTAAAAAAATATTGCACGAAAATGTTCCCGACGCAGATCCGTTTTTCTATTACATACTTACAACAGTTTCATAATGCTGGTAAAAAAATTTAGAGGAAATGAAAATTGGAAATGAATATAGTATTAATTGTAATAATCGAATTGTCACAATAAACACATTGAGACTCTTTTTCGCAAAACGTTATGAGTGGCATGGTATTAATAATTTTAATAGCGGTATTAAAATGAACTATTTACTGGTAAATTACTTTTGAAACATTTTTGCATATGTAGTAGTAGTATTTGTATATTTACAGGAATCCGAAATTTGATATTTAAATTTTCTTGTACATTTCAGAAAAAAGAGGCAAATGTCAAATAAATAATAAATGTTTATAAACATTACAAAGAAACCAAATCGGAAGCCTACGATTATGAAAGATGATTTTGATCAACAAGAAATCCTGAGAACGATTCACAATTTTCACATTACAAATAAAGAAATTCCGACGATGAAAATACTACACGAAAAATTTAAAGAAGAAATACAATATAAAGGTTGTGTCACCACGTTACAAAAACACGTCATCTCATTAGGTTTTAAATGGAAACCAACGGAAGATAACCGCAAACTGCAAATGGAAAAGCACGAAATTCGAAACTTGCGAATCAACTATCTCAAAAACAAAAATTGCAGAACATCGTAAACAAAATCGACCAATTGTTTTTACCGACAAAACTTATATACATACGTCTCATATCCTTTCAAAGCCTTAGTCAGACGGAAGCACTTCTGCTTTAAAGTAACATGTATCAAAGGGCAACCGCTTGATCGTCCATGCCGGCGGAATGGATAGTTTTGTACCGAATGCCTTGCTCATGTTTAAAGGCAACCAAAAAAGTGGTGATTGCCATGATAATATGAATTATGATAATTATTTTAAGTGGATCCAAACGCAATTAATGCCCATCCTTAAACCTAATAATAATATAATAATAAATGATTTATTGTTTCTTCTCTCACACAGAATGTACAATTTATGTTTACAAATTTTGAAACTACATTGCAAAAATAAATCTATGTGTGAGACTGTGTCTGTACTAGGAGACCTGTATGACAGATTACTAGCCTCTCCAAGTCTGGACTGGGTGGATAACATGGTAGGTAGTGTGATATGTATTTGTACTATAAGTTATAATAAGGTTAATTTTGAAAATTAGGTATATTTTATATATTATGTATGTGTGCGTGTGTGTGTGTTTTAGTGAGTGGTACGCATGAATATGTGTATATATGTGTGCGTGTGAGTGTACCCGTGTCTATGAGCAATCACGATAAAATCTTGAATAGATCCTCAGTCTGAGCATAATCGAGGTTTTTCAACCAGGTAGTTACCTTTTTTTAACATTTAGTTTTTGTAAGGGGATATATGTGAAACTCTTTATTAATTTTGTTATATAAATATCCTCCTAAGAATCCAAAAAATTGTACCGGAAGTAGCAGTGGACCACAATTTAATTGAATGACAGACTGAGTATTTGTGCCGTTTATTTGCTTTGGCAGAGGGGTCAAATTTCAGCAAAGAGTGCTGTTTGAAAATCGTGATGAGGATGAAAAACTGTCTTACGGATAAAACGTCGAAACGAGAGTAAAGATTTTTAGTGGGGAATCGAAAAGGCAAGACCAGACTCACTTTTAAAACGGCTCTTTGCGCTCTTTCTAAATTGATCAACTTAGTTTTGTCTGACCCTCCCCATGCTGTAATAAATACAGCAAGAAATAACTGATTGGCACAGCGATATGTAAACGATATCGCTGTGCCAATAATATCAGTAATAGAGTTGTTGTCGTTGAAAATGCACCCTATCATAATTCAATTCAAAATCATGCACCGAATTCTAAATCTAAAAAACAGCAAATGATTCACTGGCTGATGTTTAGAAATATTGAAGATTCATCGAACATGCTTAAGCCTCAGTTATATGAACTGATTCTAAAAAACAAGCTGAGATTTGTAGAGTTTAAGATAGACGAAATATCACGACAGCGCGGTCATACTGTGCTCCGTTTACCGCCATATCACCTTCAGTTTAATCCTATTGAAAACATATACTGCAAAATTACATCGCAAAAAAAATTCACAATGAACATGAATGCTATAATGACAATAGCTGAGAAAAAATTTAATAGCATAACTGTACAGGAATGGAAAAATTGTTGCCTCTATGCTATACTCTTTCATTAATAGCATAGATATGTATATAATATCAGAACAAATTATAGTTAACACCAATGATTCATCGGATGAAAATAAGGATAAGTATGAGCGAAATGTCTGGAGTTGGAGAAAATTAGAATTAAAAATGATGTTTCTCATTCATATTTTTTTTTAAATATTGTTTAATATTATTAGTTTCATATGAAGTACCTGGCTACAAAAATATTTAAAAAAAAAATAAAAGTATTGGTAATAAACCAATTTATGTGCTGACCTTACACAACTACAAATGCAAAAACGTCTCAAAAGTAATTTAAATAAAAGAAATGTCCCAAAATGCAAGGAGTCTGGGCCAGGTCTTTGTACACTTTATCAAAAAATTGTTTAAGATGCTTAAAACACTTTTCGATTGTTAAATTGTTATTAAAACACTTTATGTATTGGTAGGAAATGAAATTGTGCGTTATTAGTGTGCAACACAAACAAAAAACATCATGGCGGAAAAAATGTCATTTTGACAGTTAAGGTTTACTTACATCTTTTTTTTTGTGTTTCGAGAAGTATCGACGGCTGGTTGCCATTAAGTCCACAGAATTGAATTGAATTGTGTATTTTTAGCTTATTTAACAGTTATAAAGTTCAAACGCAACCGAAAGAAAGAACTCAAGCGCAACGACCAATCAAACACACAGATAGACAACTATCAATGTGATGTGAGTGAAGTGTGCCGTGAGTGAGGTGGCTGTACCCTCTGCTTAGTGAACTAACTTCACTTGAAAACTTCCGCCATAGAAAAGACTCATTGTTAATGTTGCCTGCTAAAACGAACACAAATAATGTTGATTTTTTTATTTTCTTACCATCTAACTACTGATTAAATCAAATTATTTGTATTTTTCCTATAATTACCATTAATTTGTCTATTTTTTTAGATGGTGTACAAAGACCTAGCCCAGGTTGTGACATTTCTTTAAAGTAAATTTCTGAAGTGCCGACAGGAGCAATGACATATCGTCGTTGTAATTTCAAAAAGTCGTATGACAAATTTTTATACATTTTTTATTGGTTGTATGGATAGTTTGGACCGTAATCTTCATTGTGTCAAAATTCCATACTACGCTATGTTTCACGAGTTAGGACTTTCAGAGAATAGGCATATAGTCTTATTTTACAATCTGTTGTCAAATTGCCTTATGTCAAAACATACGAACATTTTGACTTTAATTTGACAGACATACGCCATTTTGTTTGTGATTTTATAATTTGAGTGTCTTGCCAATTACAGGAAACCACGACATGCACTATTTTTGTTTTATTTTTAATTTGGTTAACAACTTTTCGTTACTTTTTATTAAAAGTTTAAATTTAACTATACATTTCTTTTTAAAATTACTACAGGAAAACAGATCTAAATTATGGTAGGCAAAAGACACATACAGTTTGTACGTACGGGATAATGAGCTAAATTTTCTTAAATTTGTATGACAGACTGGCAAAGAAACATTCTTCCAAGATTCGATCGTGGAATTCTGTTCGGTATGTGAAATCTAACTCGAAATAACAAATTAAGGCAATTCAGTACACCAGCACATAACTTATTGAGGAATACTAGGTCTAAATAATTTCTACGCTTCTCTAATGTCGCCATCTTAAAATATAGCTATCGTTGTTGTTTTTGAGTTTTTTAAGCAGTCCTAGGCTATAAGTTAAATGCCACAACATTCTTTTTTGTAGGCGCTCAATTCTAGCTATATGCATTTTGTAATGTGGGGACCATACATCTCCACAATATTCCAATTGGCTTCTCACTAAAGAATTGTACATAATTATTTTAGTTGAAGGGTGTTTAATTTTTTGCCTCTCTTATTACAAACCCTAGTTATTTAGAAGCCTTGAGAACAACATTATCAATGTGTCTAGATAATTTCAGTTCACTGTCGAAAAGAATTCCTAGATCTCGAACACATGTGACTTCTTCGAGTTTAATAGGTACCAATTTAGAAATAGTATAGGTAAAATACTGCTCTGTCATTTGTGTTAATATATGTTACACTGTCCCTTTAATGTTGACTTTCATCTTCATCGTCTTTTACAGACCAGATATTGAATACGTATTTTCGATGGTAAATACTTTTAGTTCTTGAAAGTAATGTTTTAATTTTATTAATACTTTTGTTGTACTAATACTTGAAATTGGCTGAAATAGTTAGGCATGGAAATGATTGCTATTTACAAATAACAATCATATGATAAAATGATTTTTTTTGTCACAGTGAAATCACCTGCTACTTTTCACACCTGCTATTTTTCACTCCTGCTGTTTTTAATTGGTTATGATTTATCATGACATCATGTGGGAGTGATTTTTCATTAGCCGTGATTTCTCACCGTAATTAATTTGAATGATTTTTATAGCAATTATTGTTGCTTTTACGTGCCTTTATTTAACTTGCAATGTATGTATTTGGCTACATAGTTCACTTTGTTCGGGTGTAATCTTGAATGAAACTAAATTTTTAAAGCTTACTTTACAAAAACTTTCTAGTGAAACTAATGCATCTTTAGCACCATAGCAGATCTTTAGAGTAAGCCTTTTTCTTATAGCCTTAAAGTTTAATTTAGAATGTAAACATTGACTGAAACGGCGAGCCATAGTGCGGTCGAATGCGCTACTCGCACTCATAGCGCTGTAAGTAAGTGCGTCTCGCTCGATCCTGCCGCTCGCATTATCGCCGTGCTCTCACCAAAATCACACCACCAACAGAAATCATTATCACTGTGATTCTAAAGCTGGATAGCAGATATGATATATGAAAAAAAAAATCATATGATTTTCACTGTTACTAATGATTTGTTCCATGTCTAGAAATAGTTATTGTGTAGTAACAACAACTGATTGCCATAAAACACACGCAAGCAAACGCACACGCAGACCAGGCTGTATGAGATATCGCCTCGTGTAAGATAAACGATAACAAAAAAAAAATGCAAATGTAAACAAAGTAACGTGGTTTTATGTTTGTATAACAGATGATTGACTGTCAATTTTTCGTTTGCGGTGTACACACGGTTTTCGTTATTTGTCGGTTATTTTGGTGATTTTGTTATCATCATTGAGTTATTTTAAGTGTTTCTGTTTTTCTCTTCCTCGCCTGGTAAGTGGTTGTACGAATTATCTAGCTCTTAATGAGCATGGATTGTGTTCCAATCCCTCCTAAGCCCCCAGACCCAATCCCGTTTTCTGATGTCAACAACTACCCTGACCCTTTCTCTCAACATGTGCAAACAAGAAAACGTCCAAGTATAAATCGGGATTCGTCCCCTACTCCTAAAAAATCTGTTTCGAATGATCATCCATCTCAAACCAATAACCTTATTTACACTCGTCCAAGTCTTTTAGAAGAAAAATCTTACCATCCTTCTGACAAAGGTCCTTTCATTGTTCATGTGTCCAGGTCAGAAACTCACCCTAAGTCAGGCAGTACATTTAATCATTTAAATTTTGGAAAATTTTTATTTACATCAAACATTAAAAATGATGGTATAAAGAGTGTTGGCAGAAATCGGGTCTCTGTGGAATTCTCATCTGCATGTGCAGCAAACGAGTTTCTCAGAAACCCGAGTCTTAAATCTCATAACTATATAGCTTTAATTCCTACATATAATATAACAAGAATGGGGCTGATCCGCGGGATCCCAACTTCATGGTCTATGGAGGAAGTTGTATCAACAATCTCCACAAGCCAAGGTGATATAACAATTTTGAAGGCGCGTCGCTTAAACAGAAAAGTGTCCATGGAGTCTGGTTCCACTTGGACCCCCACAGGTTCTGTAGTGATCACTTTCTCTGAACAATGCTTACCTGATAAAGTGTTTATTTTTAACTCATCATTAACCGTTGATCCATACATTTTGCCTTCCATACAATGCTTAAACTGTTGTAGATTTGGCCATGTGAAAGCCCAATGCCGATCCAGTGCTCGTTGCTTCAGATGTGCACAAACTCACTCAGGTGACTCTTGTCCTGCATCCTCTGCAGTTTCCTGCCTGCAATGCTCAGGCCCTCATTTAGCAACTGACAAATCTTGCCCGGAACATTCCCGGCAAAAGAATATTAAAATCACCATGTCCCAAAAGAACATATCATTCAAGGAAGCATCATCCCTCTTCCCTTCAGTAAAAAAATCGTACGCAGATGCTTCTAAAAGTTCTCCTTCACTGAATCTTTCTTACAAAAAAACAATATACAAACCATCAAAACCCAGTACGTCTTTATCTCCAGGCTATGACAAAATTGCCCATAATGCTATTATTGCTAACCCTCCATCTACTAAATCTGATAATGCCTTCCCCCCTACTTCTTCCTGGTCCCCTAATGACAATTTTTTAGAACTCCTGATTTCCCTAGTTTTGAACATTCTTTCAAAATTTGAAGACATCCCACTACGGTCCTCCGTTGCTAAAAAGTTATCCCCTATTGCTAATCTTCTTCTTAACAATGACCAGACGCCTTTATAAATTATACTCTTCTATGTTACAAATATCTGTAAAAACTTATTTCATCCCCCTGTTTTTGTATTGTTCAAGGTAACTCAATGCTCGAGATACTGCAAGTTCTACTCAACTGATCGCTACAAAATTATTAACCTCGTGTAGTACGTGTGTATACTAATACTTGAAATTGGCAGAAATAGTTATTGTGTCGTAACAACAGCTGATTGCCATAAAACAAAATAATAATAATAATAACAGATAATTCTGAAACAAAATGAAGAAGGTGCAAGGAAATGAGTCATTTCAGCGTATGAATTATCTTTATCAGGTAAAGTTGGAGTAGTTTCAATGAGTATTTCGCTGGGTTACATACGGAGTTATTGGTTTTATTTATCGAACATTTTCAAAGTAATTAAAACTCATTTTAACTATATAATGTTATAAATTAACTGATTTTGTTTTAAAGAAAAGAGATAAATAAGGATATAAAAGAAAATATAACGTGAACTTTCATGCAGTTCTAAAATGATATAGTGAAACAATCATTTGTTTCAGATAAGTAAATGTATAGCTGCAGAGTGCCCATCATTATCTTCATATTATGGGAATTTATTGATCAATGTTGCTAAAAAAAGTGTACTGAAAATGTAAGTAATGTATTGGTAAATTCTCCTGAATTAAACCATTACTATGTGGGTTAAATTATGGTTTGTAATGTGTAAGCATGCAACTGAAATTGTATCTGGTATCTTGAAAAGTTCAGCTAGGTACTAGGTAGGTATTAGTGGGTTAAGTTAGCCCAAAAATATTTTTGCAATTTATTCCTTTACCAAGAAGCTGATATGAAATTGTGATAAGCTTGCTTTGTTTCAATTGTGTCTCGTTTTTGATTTAAGTGGAAAAAAGGGTCACTAAAAGAGCAGCAGCTCTTAATTGATTTGTATGTAACAAACACAGGGTGCTGAGATTATATTCAAACACAATTGGTACATTCCATTTTATCTCCTACACACTCTTTGTTAAGAAAATGTAATAAAAATATGATAAGCTCAACCCTTTATTGATCCAGAAAATTATATTTTCAACCAGTTTGTATTTTCAATAGGAGCCACAACCACAGAAAACAGATAATTCTAGATTAACACTCTCAGCCGCAGCCATATATAAAATTTTCTAGACCAGCAGGCGGTACGGGCTGCCTGCGTCCACTCCTTTACACACCTTTACCCAAGCTATGAGTAAAATAGCGAAACAAGCGCAGCAGGCCGTGCGGCAGGCTGGCGGGCTCAGTGATTGCTTTTGTTAGCTAGCCATGCGGGAGGACCTCGCATTTTCATATATCTTTAATAATTATAGGCCTGCTGTTACAGAAAAATAATTTTATTATATGTAGACTACTTCATTCTCTACAAATTAAAAAAAATTACATAGTTCTATCGTAAAATTTCTGGAATTTATGGGAATGAACATAAGTAATAAAAATGCATTTGAAATAAAAAGACACTTGAGTTTATTACAAAAGAAACTAAAAAATTATTGCCTAATAATGTCTTTATGGATGTTAGTGAAACATTCAGAACATACGCTAGGATTTGAGGGGCAAACTAAGCATACAGTGTTCACTTTTTTGTCACTTTACATGCCTTCACACTTGACATACCTTCTTCTCTGTTCTTTTCGTAGCAGTGTATACATCTTCGTCTGACTATTCTATTTCGATGGTCAACTAAAGAAGACTTTCCAAACTGGTGTTCAGTGGAGCAGTTTCTATTGTTTATCCTACGATTGTCGTTTTTTTCAAGATCCACAGCAAATATTTTCCTTAAATTTGGTGATTGTATACTGTTTAGATTTAAGGTTGTTTGCTTTTTTATACAGTATATAGGTATTGACCATAGAAATGCTAAACAAAAGCTCTATTGCCAATTTCTAGAACCAGCGCAAGCTTCTTTTGGCAGGATTTGAATAACTTCCCATCTGGTCTGAATAGTCTATAGAACATTTATGAACATTAAGTATAATTTTTTTGGAATATACCTAGATGTTTACACATAAATAATGTGAGAGTTCGTATAAAAAGATCGTGTGTTTTTTAATTAATTTAATTTTAAATTGATAAAAGTACGGCCAGCGCACCGGATTTTGTCATGTTCGTTACCGGCATAGATAAAGTTGTTATAATAAAACAAAATCATTGTTTGATGTTTAAACAAATTTGATATGAAATTCAATTTACTCTCTGTATTTTGACGTACAAGAACTGCATTAAAAAGTATTTTTATTTAACATTTTTGCTTTTATTGGTTCCGTACCGTTACTTCTTGTTGCTACTTATTATTTAACTTTGCCATATTAATCAAATACTTAAACTAATAATCACGAGTAGTCTTTGTTGATTTTATCTGAACATTATTTGTAACAAAACTGTAAAATAATTAAGATATTTAACAAAAAAACTGGAAAATCAACAAAATTAAAATATATTTTTACGGGACAGTAACGTAACCTGACCGATAAGTAACAAACAGGACACAGTAAAAACGAGGGCACACTGAGCCAACCCAATACAGTTTTGAATAGACAAACTTAAAACAAAATCTGAAACTCTGATTGAGATCTTTCGCGCTCTCTTATTAGTAACTGTTATTTATTAGTAATCCAGAACATAGATCAATACTTTTTTCAAATCACCCTTGAAGGCAAGTATCACATTGTGATTTGTATTCCGCAACAATCCCAACAAAGCCAGTTTTTTACAGCACATACATTTGGCTATACGGTTCATAACCAGTCAACCGTCCTTGCAACCGTCACAGTGTTACCAAACCAATCGATCGACGTTGCTTGTTCCATGCTACCATCGATCGATTAGTGTGGTAACAACCTTAAAGACTGTTCTTAGTTCGTAGTAACTATGTTCTATTTGATTTTAGACGCTGTTTCAATTTATATATATTTTATAAAACTAGAAAATGTAGGGTTTCATTAATGTTTGTCAACTATGGTACAAGATTAAGATAAGAATAGGATCTGGAACCGTCGTATAAACATACATGCACACACTCGCGTGACACATTAACATGTATGTAGTAAGTCCCCGACTTTATGCTGTCCTGTTCGTTACTAATCAAGTCCGGACTATACGTTACTGACTCAATGGTATCATCGATCAGGACGTAACAGAATTATGTACAACTTCAAAGAAACATTTATAGTCTAAAATATTTGTATAACACACCTTCTTGTTTAGGTATTTTATACTCTTATTTTATTAAAATGGTCGACAATGAATGAACTTTGTCGTGAGTTTGACAGTTTATTGTGAGGGTTACTATATTTTAAAAGAACAAAGATGTTATTTATTAGAAAAATCGCAAAATTTTTACTAAACACGGTAACGGTACATGACATGTCCGTTATTATCGAAAGTACGGGACGGAGGTTTTTTTAAAAAACAATCTACATTTTGTAAGATTTATGCAAACGAAAAGTTTTTAAACCAAAGGGTAATCATATTTTTCACATCAAAATGATTTTTCTCATGTAAAGTACTAAAGAAAATTAGTGTAAAATTTCAGGTCTAATGTTGATGTCTGGAATTACAAACTACACCAACTACACCAAATATGATTTTTAAATTGCTCTTACGTTTTTTTTTCGGCATATTATCTATTTTATTATATTTTAAGCAATTGCACAATAGTCGATTCAAAAAATAAAATAAAAAATAAATTATAATGATGCTAGAACATTTATAAAAAATTATATTTATTCATGGGACAACCAACTTTATAGCTTGTACAAGTTTTGGTGAAAATGCCCATAATCAGCTAATATAGTTGGCTTCAGTGACACTTTATTACGGTTTCTTTTGCTTCTCACACTAACAAAACCAGGTGTATGATGGGTGGACAGAGCCAAAACATCCCGTTTGTCTTTCCATCTCAGGACTAACACCCCATCATCGTTTTCCATAGCACTTTTTCAATTTCCCTTTACGACATCTTTTGGTATACCTTTTCTGTTCTTTCTAAGCGTGCCCAATAAATGAGTGTCTTGCTTAAGTAGATTTTAAGCTAAAATAATACTTGTATAATAATTGTCTGTCACAATACGGGTCGCTCACTTCCCTCTAATATGGTTGAGGAGGGCGATGCCTGGATCCCGCGTTAACTCGTGAACGGGTGCCGTTTGAGGGTGTTCGTCGTTTGGATACTTGGGGGGAGGGAGACTTGCCGAGCTAACAGATGCAGAAAAGAATAATTTTGTATAGACATAAAGAGACTCTGTAAATTTATTTTGAAAAAAATATACCCGTGAAGTTTCTTGCCAGTTCTTCTTCACGAAGGTTTTTTTCGAACTGGTGGTAGAATCATGTTTTATTTGACGTCAATAAGAACAAGTAATTGTCAATGTTGAGAAATAAATATTTGAATTTGAATTTGAATACTTCTACCGGCATTCAAGTACTTTTGTGACAGTTTGATAACGATTTCGCTGGATACATTTTGTGTTGTAGATGTAGTATTTTTTCCTTCATAGATAATCAAATCATATGTATAACCGTCATCATCGTAAATTTTAAATAATTTTATCCCATATTTATGTCGTTTCCCAGCTATATACTGCATAAATGCTACCCACCCACGAAAAGCCACCATTGTTTCATCAATAGTAAGAAACTCTCCATGTGTTTTATATAAATCAAATTTCTTTGATATAGTCTCAACGAAGCGCCGTATTTTTATCAGTCGGTCACTGTCTCTTAAGCCCATATAATTAGTGTCTTCGAAATGCCAGCAACGAAGCAAAACTTCGAAACGGTTTCTGCTCATGACTGTTTTTGCCACTTTGTTTTCATATATTACGTCGGTACTCCAATAATCTCGCATTTTTGGCAATTTTTTAAACCCTATCCAAATAAGTAAACCAAGGAATCTTCATTTCTGTTGCATCGCAATCGTTCCACTTGGCTAATCGAATATTTCTTGTTATAGGTTGAAGTATTATTTTTTTGTTAGCATATGAATTAGTCATAAGTACCATCAAATCAACGATTTCGTCATCCAAAAATAAAGAGAAATAATCTAATTCGCTTTTACAATTTGGGTTAATATTTTTCATACTGGGCACGATAGTAAACAGAATTTGTTTCTTTCTGGAGCCATCTGTGGGTATACTCCATGTAGATTGTGGCAAGTTCTGAGTACCTGAGGGTCTTGATGAATGTGGGTGCTGGCGTTGGTTAGAAGTAGATGCTGACTCATCACTACTGGTTGACGAACTTACACTGCTTGCCGTATCTGAATATTCATCTGAAGAAGGCTGGTATTCAGGATCGTCCTCGGAGTCCGACATAATGATCAAAACTTAGCGCACACAATAAAATTTACGAGAAAATAGTAAAATAACACATAAAACGCGCGAAAAACGATCGTTGCAAGCCACGCGACCTGCCGGCGGCCGAATGATTGTTTACACGGTGTGGCGTGACAATAACAACCGCTGTTTTAAAACTTAACGAATATTTTAACAAAATATGGCGCGAAAGTTACGGTATGCCGGCCGCCCGCACGCTGAGGATTATGTTAGGTTGGCGTGCCGTACTAGAAAAGTTACGACCCGCCCGCGAACCGCATGGGGCTGAGAATGTTAAGACCTAGGTAATAGGTTAAGAGAAAATAATGATCCAGCATTTAGAAGATTCTATATGAAATGCAAACATGAAATGTATTGATGCTATCAATATTGGAATGAATTAATGATTGTTTTTGTTAATCACTAATACAAAAAGATTTATCAAAGTTATTATAATCAAAAGGAAAGCAATTAATTGCAATTAATAAATTTAGTTAATTTTAAATCTTTTTCTACTATAGAAAGTGTGTTACTAGGATTTATTTAATTCTCACAAAAAGCGATAAAGTACAATAAAATTCTAAAAGTAAGTGTTTGGTATTGGTGCATAAAAGAATGTGCTTCATGTCTATAGTATTTATCATTACCCAAAAAAAAAATCTAGAAGTCAATACATATGTCTAACTTTTGTAGATAAGTCACAATAATCTCTGTTTTTAGCTCTTGTTACAAAGAGGAAATGCCTGTTTGTTTGAGTGATTTCAAAAGTTCACTATTAGACAGCTACATTATCCAGCAGCACCATGTAGTACATTATTTGGGTAAAACGTTTTTTCTAATACATAAATCTAAGGCTGATCTGTCTGTTTACTTTTGTATTAGTTTAAGGTGTTGACTCCCCACTGGGTCAGGTGGATTTTAATGTCTTTGTTTGATTCAAAGTATTCCTAGAGGTAACTCAAGGGAATTTGCTTTAAAATTTGTTTTCATTAAATTCCTAATATATGTCCAAACACTCATAGGAATTTATTTTATTACATTTCAGACATCCTGACATCAAGAGACAAATTTGTAAAAAATGTCGCTGCATGTTGATTAATAATGTCACAGCTAAAATGAAAATGAAAACACAAAATAAATCCAAATTTGTCCTATTTACATGTCTTAATTGTAAAACCGTGAAGAGACTACCGGCTGATCTAAATAGGGAACATAAAATATGGGTTGAAAAATCCGAAGCGGTTGTCGAAGTTATAAATTAAATTGAGTGAGTTGCTAATAAAATGTTGTATAAGTTATGTTTTGTTATTTTGTGTGATAATTTGAATGGTAGACATTAGTGATGTAGGTTACTTTTGTTAGGGTCTTGCCTTGGCCGGTACAGTAATGTAACATCCATGAATGATGAGCCAGTCGAATGACAGGAATAAAAGCATTTACAATTGAAGCTTTGGTATTCACAACACAGGTTTTATTTAAAGTAAAACCAGCTCTTGTCTCTGTGGGAGATATTAAGTGTGGATTGGAGTGTAACGGATGCATTGGTGCTCAATGATCTGAACAGCTAACTGTTGTAGATTTATTGTATAACAATATGTTTGCCTCATTTCTAGTTCAGCTTGCAGGGAAGAATATTTCAGAAAACTGAAGCATCTAATCTTCAAAAATAAAAAAAAGGTCGATTAGGATCGATACATTTCTCGTTAAACATGAATCTCTTAGAACCAGGAGATTTGAAGATAGAACAAGGATGTGAAAATTTTTAATAAAAATAAATTTTAAAAAAGTACTTCGTCGCAAACGTGTAGGTATGTGAAGATGACAATGATGGCCAGAGTGAAGACTTTATTAATCTAATACAAGCTAGACGATATTTTGACTGCACAGGAAACAGTGGCAAGGGCTTTTCTTGGAGTTTAGAAGAGTTAGGAACGAACTTTTTCAATTTGACATCTATTTTTTAAAATTTAGATTGTCCTCCGTTTCTTTTAAAATGACGGCATTGGATTTTGGCGTAATGCCATTGTGGCAGCGCGAAAGCCCCTCTTCTATTCTACAAGATATTTTGACAATCTAAAAGATAAAGAAGGTAAAGTAAATAAAAGACTTGTATATTTATGAATTTTTTTTATTTCTAAACGTTTGTTTATATTTTTATATGCTTTGTTGGCATTGCGTGGGAGGCAAATTTTTATTCTCTAGACGCGAGACATTAGTACCTTTTAATATTCAGCTAATTATGTTACACCAATTAAACACCGTTATTCTTATTGAGTAATCCAGAAAACATATCTTCTCAAAATTTTTGTGGCTTACTAACAATTTACCTACGAAGTTGTACCACACTTAAACCTTGTAAGTTAACACTATTAGCACAAAGACACGGTAACCAACGTTAAGTCCGATCTCCGTTCTTGGGAAATGATGGAAAATGACGTCCTTTCGCCTACTTTCTTCACTACCAGCACTGTACAACAAGTATATTGTGAAGCACCATAAACGCAAATTAATTACTATATTTGGGAATTGAGAGGTTATGTATGTTACGGAAATTGATCAACGCAAACTCTTCCCTCGTCAAGCATTGAAACAGTGATGGCAGATCGACCTGATTGATTGAAAATTAAATTAAATTTTGCGTTTTATGGCAATCAGCAATAATTATTTCTGCCAATGTCAAGTATTAATATAAGTAGTTTTAAACATAATTAAAACATTGAAAGATAACCTAAAACCGTCCATCATTGATTGAACATAGTGTTATCATTCACATTGTAATGACATATGACAATTGTACGCCGGAAAAGTAGCAACGGAGCTGTCATTATCAAAAAGTTCTAACCATAGACATAATTCCTAGTTTATTTTGTACGAAGACTACCTGCTATGGTGAGTTGCTCACGTACTAAATAAAAAAAACAATGCTTATTAAAATTAACTTATTATAAAATTAGTCAAAATCCTAGAGAAAGTCAAGTCTCAAGAAACAAATTAGTACTAATTAGTGTACCAATTATTTATTGTTCGTGTCAGAAATTGTACCGGCACTTGCGTTTTCTTTTATGGGTAGTTGTTTTTAAAATAATAATTTGTGCGAGGGAATTATACTTGATAGTTTGTCAAGTTTATCAGCTTTTCTTTTAAGTTCAACACATTTTGGTTCGGTTCTGAATTCAAAATCCTGTTTTTTAAATATTTATCATTCATAAAACGAAGAGAAATATATGTTGTATCTTCGAAATTGTTTTTTTTTATACATGCGATCATAATCATCACGCTTAAAACATACCACTAGTACCACTACCATATTTTTTAAATAAGCCCTTTCGTTCGACTTTTGGAACCTTCTATGTGATACGTAATTTGGCAAATTAAAAAAAAATTCGTGAGCCATAGTCTGCACAGTGACTTTCGAGTTGTTGATTGATGAAACACACTTCAAAATCTGTGAAATGGTAGTTTGCCTATTTTTTTCATGGCCATTCTACCTGGGGATGCACTTGGGCACGCGCTCATAAACGTGTGGCCGGGCCCAAAGTAATGGAGAATATTTTGTTTTATAGCAATAGCTTCACTGTTGGTCATATGGACATCGCAAAAGAAAATGATAAAAGGCAGACATTATGTCTTCTTGTTTTCTGCCAGATAACCGTAAGGGGCTTATATTCTGTGGTGATCTTGCCAAGTGGTGCAAATGTTCGCTTGTATGCATGTATGAAAATTGCAGTTTTAAACGTTTCCAATCTTGGCAACATGATCACCTTGTCCAGGTCAGCACTATAGAATACCTGTGAACTGTTTGAGCTTCCTCTTTATGTGCTTTGTAAAGCGATCTTGCCTTTGTATATCTTTGGTGATGTTGAATCCAATTCACGTAATCTGTACACCCATCTATTAGCTGGCCAATGGCATTATGTGATGTTTCTTTTTGGTGCAAATTATATGCTGCGCATAATTCACATTCTTCATTGCCAAGATTTGTGAAAGATATGTTATTTTTTTAATATATATATGATATATTTATTTATATTTATCTATAATACAAATATATATATATATATATATATATATATATATATAATGTTTATCACTAAAACGTTTATGCATCTGAGTTATGCTAATGTCACTTGGTAGGTACCTACGCCAAGGTGCATGTTCACGCATGTAGTGTGGTTCTAATGGGTTAAACGATTCGACGTGTTGATTCAGTAAATTATGATCAAATTTTGGTGTTTTTTAGTGTCGACCGCGTTTATCTATGGAAGGATCACTGAAAGTTCTATCTAGGATCCTGTCATTTACTTTCAGATAACCAAGAGTAGTTTTAGTTTAGTAGTATTAGTTTTAGTACCATGTTGTTTTTTGAACGTAAAGCTTCTTTTTGGTTGCCGTTTTAGTTCACTTGTAATTTTTCTTTTAGGAACTGCAACATATGTGTGTGCTTCTACACATGAATGTTGTTCCTGCCACGACATACTCCAATAGGCTTTATTTATGTTCTTCCTCTCTTCTTCATTAAAAAATCTCATACATTTCTTTACACACTTTTCGTTACAACCAGCCTTGACAGAAATATCATACGTTTTCGTTTCCATGGTGGGTGCGGTATTTCAGGCATTTTATTATTTACAGGTCATATGTCACAAAAATTGCCATTAACTGAGTTGCTACGCTTGCGGAAGAATGGTCGCGTGGGCATAGAGTTTTCACCACAAACTGAGTAAGCGTGTTTGCTTCAAGGTTTTCATATTTTTTAATGTTGATGATTGAATGACTCGTAACACCCATAGACAAATAGGTTTGCGGTCTGTTTTTCTTTTTATTTATTATCTTTTCAGACACATCGGACAAAGGGCGTCCTGAGGAATCAGACGGATAGTAATTTTTATTACGTACGGAATCATCGGAATCAAAACCATAGGGGAGAAGGGGTCACCTTGGCACATTTTTCATATTTTGACTTATAACAAAACAATTGTAAAGAGAAATGGAAACAAAATATTTTTCTCAGTTTTTTTAGTCTTTCATAAGTACGAAAATAACGAAACGTTTCATTTTGATAAAATCTACATGATGAAATTTTGCATTTTTTAAAAAGGTTAATTGGGGCAATATTGGGGCACATTTGATTCGACGTGGGGCAGTTTTGATAAAAAAAGACATTACACTCACATTTCACTTAAAATAAAAAAGGAACTTAAATTTAAGGTTTGTGTTTAAAATTAATATCAGAGATGCCTATCCCATACAAAATAAAGAAAAATTGAAATTAAAAGACAATTTTGCTGCAGTTCTAGATGTGCCAGGTGCATTATTAGGTTTTGGTAGCTTTATAACTATATCCAAAGCAGTAATAGGCCATCTATCAATTTTTTCAGGAAAATAAAACAGATTTCCTTTTCTCTTCAAGTAATTGACAATAAAAGTATTTAGGTCTCTTTCTTCAATTCTAGCGACGAAAGCTAAACATTCGGCTCTTTTTTCTGAAGGGCATTGAACTAGTACAAAGTCGCCAACGTTCAGATCTGTAATAGTAAAAGGCGTACTGTGTGCTGGATCCTGCAGTTCTTCATGTTCACTGTGACTGTCACTTGCATCAGTTGCATCTAAGTCTGTATCGTCATTCATGGAGACGATACCATCATTTTCATCAGATTCAGAACTTGATGTGAATATGGATCTCTTTTTTGTTTTTTTTTTGCCTTTTGAAAGCTGTTTGCCTTTAATAAATTGCTTGCCTTTTGTAGGTCGCTTCACGTTGAAATGTTGCTTGCCTTCTTTTGTACGTCGACGAATAGCAGACTTATCAATATTTTTCAGCCGATTTAAATGTGCTTCTTCTATTGAATTTTTTTCTGGGGTGTCAGTCAAGATTCTCGAACTTCCTTTTTTTCTCCCTTTTGTGCAGTTTTTACGTGGAGGGGCTTTAGGATAGGGTACAATCATTTCAGGAGTTATGAGGCCGGGTAATTTGCGAGAAGTGTCATTTATATTGTACTCACTTTGGTCACAGTTAGCTTCTTTCTGATTAGCGTCTTCTTGTCTAGGAGAAGTAGTTTGTGGCGTACGTAAACCTCTTTGTGAAGCTTCTGAAGGCTGGATAATATCGGGCATTTCAAGTAAAGCACGAGACTCCATGAGAACCTGATCAAAAATACTTGGACTTGGTGTAGTTTGTGGCGTACGAGACTGTCTCCGTAAAGATACATTTGGCTCATTTATGTCAAGGGTTCCAGGTATAACATTAGCTGCTATGGGGCCTTCGTTCTCGATTTGCGGGCGATTTGTGACTTCTGCACATTGGAAATCATCGTCTGTGAATGCATTGCGATTAAATGGATAGATTCCTGGTTTTAAAAATCCTGAAATTATATCATTAGGCGTATGAGAAGCAGTGTAAGCTGGAGCCACAATGGCTGGCAGATCGTGGATTGTTATTGTTCTACCAGGATGTTGGAGCAGCCAATCATTTTGTGCTACTGAAATTTTTTGTTTAAATGGCCCATTAACAGCAACATCTAGGGGTTGCATTTCATGTGTGCAATGGGGTGGAAATGTGACAACCACAATGCCATTTTCTCTACAGTAATTGATCGCATCTATAGTGCAATGGCTATCATGGTTGTCATATAGTAACAATATTTTGTCATCCTTGCCACATCTTGTGAATTTTTGAATATGTTTCAGCACCTTCAAGAACAAAGGACCGGTCATCCATCCACTTTTTGGGCTATTAGCAAAACCAACGCTTCCTGGTGGTGCTCCATTAAGCATAGCATCATGAAATCGTGCTCGCGGAAAAACAAAAACAGGTGGAATAGTGTTTCCTGTTGCATTGACTATGCAGCACATTGTTATCAACTGGCCTCTTTCTGCTGAAACACACTGTCCCACCTGTTTTGTACCCGTTTGCGCAATTACATTCGGTGCTTGCACTACAGTCATAATGTTAGTTTCGTCCAAATTGTAAATTCGGTCTGCAGTAAAATGGGTCTTTTGCAGAGCCCTTTCATAATTATCATAAAACATTGATACATTGTGTTTATTGAAACTTGTTGAACGGGATAGACTGGTATTCTCAGGTTTTCGCAAAGATAACTTTTTGTGCCTTCTCATAAATCCTTTCATCCACTCTATGCCCGCCAGTCGATTTTCAGTCCATTTTTCTGGACATTTATTTAGAGCTGTTGCATATTCGAAAGCTAATGAACGTGCATTTTTGTAAGTGAGGCCATAGTTCATTTTTGATCTTGTCAAGAAGTAATTTTCTAACATACTTTCTTCGTCGTTAGTAAATACCTGAGCAACAGTATATTTACTTGAATATAGCTCACTTCTAGGACCAATATTTTCTTTATACTTTTTGACTCGATAAAAAAGTGTGCTTGGCGTCAATCCATATAAATCAGCAGCTCTCCTAAGTTTCATTCCGGTCATTACCTCTGAAACAGCTTTTTGTACGTCTTCTTCATTTACTGTACCTTCCCGTTTTTTTTTATATGTTCTAACCATTCTGAAAATAAAATATAAATATTAATTTAATATAAAATATTTATAACACATTAAGAGGAACATTTAAAGATTATTAAAAATACAATATATATAAATTAAATAATAAAAACATACACATTAAATCGGGCCGGGGCACATTTGAACGCTATGTTTAAATGTGCCCCTTTCGTTTTGATCAAATCTGCCCCATAGTCACTCAAAAGAAAAATATTTACAAAAAAAATATACGAAACAACCGGTAAGCAAAAACTACAATGTGAATAAAAAACTTATAAGCACTGAAAAACTATGGCAAATAACTTTATGCAAAATGTTTACTCACGTGAATGAAAAATCTTTATAACATTTATTTCTGTTTATAATTTCGACGACACTAAAACAATGTGGTGGTTATAATTCGGTTTGACAGATAAACACGTGCGCTTTGACACTTGACGCTTGCCGTACGCAATGCTGCCAACATGAAAATAGAGTTATGGCATATTCTAATACAAAGCTGCGTTCAGGAATCAACAAATTCAAATCTGCCCCTGTGCTAAAGTGCCTCCTTCTCCCCTAATGTGGACTTTTTTCTCTTGTTATATTTGTATTAATTTGGACTTCGATAGGAAAATCTGGTGGCATTAATTCATTGCACATTAAAGTAATGGTACTTTCGTTGAATAAGGCCCCTCTTAATTTATTTATATTTGAATTTGCTAAGTTATGCGAGTTGTAGGTTGTTTGTGACTCTTAAAATTGGTTAACATAACGCTGCTGTTCATGGAATATTGTCTTGAATATATGCTGTCCATATAATTAAGTGTACTACTATTTTCATTCTTTTTTGTTTCTGTATTTGGTGAAAAATTAATTACGGGAATCTCAGTCTAGTATGTAGGTAGTATGTCTAGTACGGTTTAGCCCTAGTGGCAATAGCAGAGCTTCTGTAACAAGAAAACAATAATATATTTTATTGAATAAACAAAAAAATAAGGGTCTAGTGCAAAGCGGACTTTAAAAGAGCCCTCTTAAATACTTATTTTACTTACTTTTTAATTTACCCCTCAAATGCTTCATTTCATTCCTGGCTTTCAGGTGCCCAGGTTAGGAATAAAATAATGTTCTTGTTAAAATTAATAGTATTTTTTTCTTAATTTAATGATTAGGTAATCGTAGTGCAACAAATTAATTAAATATTATTAACTTTTTTAATAGTCTTCAATTCCAAACGTATTTTGAGCTTACAAAATCAAACTTGATTATTCCATTAAATAATGCTTAATATCATAATTCCAGTACCTTGTTTTACCTAGACAATATAAAATTTTATGTGAAAGATGTTGGGCACTCTTAAGCCAGACCATGCATGGAAAGTGAAATGAAGCCTTTTAGAAAAAATCATTTTAAAACAGTATGGTAGCCCCCTAAATATTTATTCTAGCTTTCAGTATTTGCTATTATAGCGGCGACTGAAAAACATCTGTGAAAATTTCAACTGTCTAACTATCAAGGTTCATGAGATGCAGCCTGGTGACAGGCGCATAGCGAAATCTTAGTAGGTAATAGGGTCCCGTTTTATCCTTCGAGTACGGAATCCTAAAAAGATAGAGTTCAGTTGTTTCATTCGAGTTTCTAAACTTGCCCCCTGGTTCCGTGATCTGACCAGCTTCATCATATTAAAACCATTCCGTAGTATTTTAAAAACTTAAAATAAAAAATGAAGGCGCTTCTAGTGATAATAGGTCTTTACCTATGAAACTGCCGTTTTGCCGTACTGGCCATTTCAAATGAAAATATTTTTTTTTTGACTGATAATTCTAATTTCAAATTAATTTTATTTGGCAAACATGGAATTCTTTTTCTAAAATCGTCATTTGTTTAATAGTTAGTGTTTTGTTTTCAACGCATTCGAACATTTTTCGTCATCATGGATAAGTAAAAAATTCGAGTAATTATGGAGTATGAGTACCGTCGTGGCAGCAAAGCGGCACAAGCGGCACGCAACATCAACGACGTTTACGGAGCGAACACTACAAACGAACGCACCACCCGTTATTGGTTTACCCGCTTCCGTTCTGGAAATTTTGACCTGAAAAATGAACCCCGTGGTCGTCCGAAAACTTTGGTCGGAGCAGGACAACGCGCGACCTCATACTGCACAGCAGACGGTCTCCAAGCTACAAGAGTTGGAGTTGGAAGTTCTCCATCATCCGCCGTACTCACCAGACCTTGCGCCTACAGACTTCTACTTTTTCCAGAATTTGGATAACTTGTTGGCGGGAAAAAAATTCAATACCCGAGAGGCAGTACAAAATGCCTTTGAAGAATTTGTTGCCTCCCGTCCAGCTGATTTCTTCAAGATAGGCATCAATAAGCTACCAATGCGTTGGCAAAGATGCATTGATTGCATGGGTGATTATTTTGATTAATAGAAATAAAAAATATATAAAAAAATTACGCTTCATTTATTTCGTGAAAAACGGCAATTTCATAGGTAAAGACCTAATATGTTAAGTCCTAAAAAAATAGATAATTTAAGCTTACGGAAGAAAAAACGTACCATACTAAATTATTTCACACCTATCAACAAACCGTTTTTTCGAACATTGTGACTCCACAGTATCGATGACTGCTACAACAAAATATAGCGGGTTTGTTAAATAAATTAGATTTTATCGAATTTACGGTACAGGCTCTCCTAGAAAATAATAATGAACTTAGTTTTTGTGCTTTACTGAAACTTTCGTACAGTGTGGTTGTGAATCTAATATGAAAATACGGAATTACAACTGAACAGCTTGTTTTTGTAGAAAAAATCAAAAACGAGATGGCACATATGTATTCGTTCATAAAGATATCGAGTTCATGTCTGTTGACTTTTCTAAATTCATAAAACCTTTGGAACTTCATTTTGAATACTGTGCAGTTAAAATACCCGCCTTCCAATTAATTATTATTTGCATTTATAGAACACCAACTCTAGATTTAAAGGTTTTATTTAATAGTTTGGAGATCTTACTCAAAACTTAATTTAAAGAAAGGACAAAAAATAATTATTTGCTGAGACTGGAATATGAATATGTTAAAAACTAATATAGTGTCCAAAGAACTTAATAGCATATTAATAAATAACAATTTGTCAAACCATATTACAGTACCAACTAGAAAATTATCCTGCATAGATCTAATTGTTAGCAATATATCAAATGTTTCAAGTAAAGTATTACACTTAGCCTTGTGAGACCATGAGATGGCACAAACGGTATCAATTAATTTAAAAAATAAATCAAAAATAATGAAACGTCCAAAAATATGGTTTAAAAAATGTATAGATTTTTCCAAAGATAATATAAGAAAGTTTTGCGAGGCATTATCAACGCTATCATTAAACGATGTCATAGCTAAAAGTGATGAAGCTTTTGACATATTTCATGACCTAATTATTTTCAACCTTTGTTTTCCATGCATTATGGTAAAAAAAGTTAATAAAACGAAACAAACAAATTGGCTTGCAAAAGGCTTACGAAAAAGCTGTATCAAAAAGAGATTGCTTCACCTAAAATTTAAATTGTATCCTTGGAATAAAATAAGAAATAAAATTGAATGCTTAAAATATACCAAAATATTAAAAAATTTATAGCACAATCTCAAACATCAGCGAATACAAACTATATTAGAAATGCGTCAAATACGTGTAAAGCTGCGTGGAATTTAATTAATGCTAATTTAGGAAAACAGACATGTAGCCAATTTATAAATTCAATTTGTTATGAAAGCATTTTTATGAAAACGCATCAGAAATTACTAAAATATTTTAATAATTTCTTTATTAGTACTAGTTGGCAAAACTAACAGTTATAATATTAATTGTCAAACCCGCCCATCTGTTACTCAAAGCATATTCTTATCGCCAGTTGTACCTGAAGAAATACATAGAATAATCAAAAATTTAAAAAATACAAATGCGACAGGATATGATAAAATAAACACAAAAATAATTAAAATTTGCTCTCTGATACTAATACAACCTTTAAGACATTTAATTAATTTAACATTAAAAGGCACAAAAGGCATTTTTCCGAATCGAAATTCAAAACCTATTAACAATTCCGAGAGGCCCGAGAGCCGAGCGGGTGCGCCAGAGCGGCGCTTGTATTCAACTTCCCCGTCTCACCCCGCCCTGACCCCGCTCGTCTCGTCCCCCGCGTGCCACTTGGTTGACAAGCGAGTGAGAACGCGACAACATTGAATGAAAAATAGTATGCAGAAAATTCATAAAACTTGTTCCAGGAAATACGTGTTTTTCAGTAAGCCTGACAAGTTTGTGAAATAAATGTTTGTCGTTTTTGATCTCCATTACATTTGCAAGGTTTCTATCAAAATATTTTCTTTACTTTTACAACAGTTATGAAGAAAGAAAAAAGAAAAAAGTGACGTCTAATTTCACAACCTGTATTTACAAGAAAGTAGGATGTGTTTGGTTTTCTAAATTTTCTATTTACGTATGGTACGGAATTCAGGTTCAACTTGCTTTACACAAGAAGCAAGGAAGTCACGCTGTCTTTGAAAAGAATTAAGGCCCCAGTATGTCTTAAATATGACATTCGTATCGTCTGCGGCAAACTTATTTGAACAAGACAACCGGCAGGTATTCGTACAAGGTGGACGAATACTTTTTTTCGGCGTGGCTTTTCCTTTAGTTGACGTATATGCTTGACCAGTGTTTTTTAAATACTTTCTCGGGTTTTTTGCCATTGATTTGGGTTTTTGATCCTTTTTTTGACTTTGTTATATTACTTACTTCTTCCGTACTTGGTTGAATATTATCAGAAGCTGCTTTATAATGTACAATTGACTCATAAGAAACAGACTAAATTTAGATTTGGAGCGAAATCTAGATTTGGAGTGCTTGGAGCGATTGCCAGAGCCAGATAAATTTGAGCTGAAAGAGTCGATACTAGAATTCCATATTTCGCTGTAGTGAACTTTCGAACTAATGTACATCGTACTTCTATACTTTTGAAATTAAATTCATCGCGATTTCGTAATTCTTTTTTTAAAATTCTTTCTTAATTTTTTTTTCTTTTTTGATTTTCAATATCCTTCGTTGCGACATTCTCTATAATAGTATTTGGTAAAGTTGAATCAGCGTTTAAATCTTGTAGTAAAACTGTGTCTACGTCAATATCACATTTCGTGCCCCTGTCAGTGACTGCCAGATCATTTTGTATCGTATGAAGTACTGGAGATATTATTAGATATTAGATAGATATTATTTATTGAAAAATGAGAGGATTCTAAACTGGAATCATGACCATTGTCCTGATCTTCCGGATGAAAATTATTTTATTATAGTTCTTTAAGATATTATTTGTAAATACGATAAACAATGTTTTTTTAGATTGCGCCTTAAGTGTGAAACAACAGTCGGAAAATGATGAAAGGTTCATTAAATAAATTAGCCGTACAACATCCCTATAAAAGAAATTATGAAATATTACAAATTACTTAAATAAAAATTTTGTTGCATGGTTTGTCAAAGTAGCCTTAGTCATGTATTACTATACCGTAAATATAATACAATAGTGTATTCTAGAAACTAAAATGTATGAAAGACAAATTGTTTCGGTCCTCGGCGTCGAGACGTGACCACGGCAACTGCAAAGATGCCGAAACGTCGAAATAATTTTAAAATTAACTAAAATATACGCGATAATATCCGGTAAAAAGTGTTTTATTTATAATAAAATACTGTTGTGTAAAACCAACAGTTTTGAAAATGATCTATATACAGGGTGTCCCGTAACTTGCACGACAAACTAAAATGAAAGAAAGATTGAGGTGAAATGGTGAAAACAGAAATTGCCAGTTTTGTGCCAAAATCAGAGCCTTTGGCACAAAACTGGCAATTTCTTTGTTATTCTACAAAAATATGCACAGTATTATACCTTTCTGAAATCTTTATTAACACCTTCACTGCGGCATCCTAAATGGTTAACTATGAGCTGGTGCTATATAGGATACAATAGACCTGTTCATAAACTTCCATAACCGCGGCATCGGGTCGATTATACCTGTCACAACTACTTGTGTTTTTCTTTAATTTTGTGAACCAAAATTATAAAATCTAAACTTTTTTTACTAATATGTATTTTTCATGAACACTGCTATAAAGGACTGAAATCGTAGGTAAATCTAAGACCTAGAAGTTTGAAAAAAACTAGATTTAAAATATCAGATATAATCAACCCGATAACGCAGCAAACTTACATTATAGCTAGTGATGTGCGAATAATAAAAGACACAATGAAACGTAAATTATCATGTACTAAGTATTATAAAAAAAAAACAGTATGTTTTGGGACAAATGACGTTTATAAAAATATTTTTGACAGCGATTTTTTGAAAAATTACAATACGTTTTGGGACAAATGAAGTTTATGAAAACATTTTTGACATAGATTCTTCTTACAAACAGGACAGAACGATTTGACCTTTTTAACCTTCTTCGCAGCTTCTTTACACGACATTGTTTTTCTTAGATCTTCATAACAACCGACGCAATTCCTTTTCTTTCAATTTTTTTCTAGTCTAAGTTTATTGTCTATACCTTCCTTTATGTTATTTTCTGTTTCTTGGTTTGTCGTTTCTTTTAGAGGTTTATTGGTCAAAGCTTCTAAAACAGCTTCAACAAAGTCTTTCTTAGTCATTTTAGGATTAGTTTTAAGATTAAAAACAATCCAAGCATTAATTAGTGAAGTTCCAAATAACAGTTCAAGCATTACCTTTCTGTACCATTTCAGGCCACGTTTTAAAGTTGTATAGTAGGAAAACGTTTGATCACTGTAGTCAATACCCTTGTTATATTTGTTGTAAGTTAAAATGCATTCTGGCATGTATTTTTCCATATTAGTTTTTCTGTTTCTTTTACCAGTATTTATCAAAGTCGTATCATGTCTCTTACACGTTGTTATCATTACAACGGGTCTTTTGTCGACCCATTTTATGATTTTAACCCCTTTTTTGTTCATCTTGCCTATTATTTGGCCCTTCTTCAATTTGGTACTAATTACATTCTTTGGCAATCCTCGTCTGTTGCTTCTCAAAGTACCACAGATAAAAGTTGTCTTAGTTAGCAATGTCTCAGCCAACGTAACAGAAGTGTAAAAGTTATCAACGATTACAAGCCTTCCACAATCCTCAAAATCTTTGATGAGTTTGGTGACTACCTTTTGTCCATGATTGATATCGGGCTGGCCATCTTCTTTTCCAGTATAAATAATAATGTTGAAAGTATAACCTTCAGCAGTACAAGACTTGTATAACTTAACGCCATATGGATGAGATTTAGCTTTGAGATAATGGCGGAATTTGAGCCGCCCGCGCCAAGGGATCATTGATTCATCTATAACGATCACTTTTCCTGGTTTAAGAACTTTTTTAAATTGTAACAATTTATCAAAAATAGGTCGAATTTTGTAAAGTTTATCACTTTCCGAGTTTAAATCTGGGGAATTAAAGTGCTAATATTTAAGAACAAGCAAAAATCGATCTCTACTCATAAGAGAAACAATGTAATAGTTCCTATAAATTGCTTTTGTAGACCAATAATCGTTTAGTGTGTAACGTTACATGTTCCTTTTCTAATAATTAATTAATATTTTAGTAAAGAAATAATAAGTAATAAAAGATGTATTATTTTATCATATTATTATACTTAATATAATTATTGTTACTCAACTGCGCAAACAAAAAACTAATCAAATCAAATCAAATCAAATCAAATCATTTATTGCAACATAATATGGTGTACAATATGGTGTTATACATAAAAAAAAGTTCTACATATTATTACTATTCAACAGCATGCAATATTTATTACAATATTTAATCACTAAATTTTCTACCACCATTACACAAATTTATCTATTTTTTATATTTAAGAAAGTCATTAACAGAGTAAAAACACTTCTCTTTCAACCATTTTGATAGATCTTGTTTAAATTTACTTTTTTGTACACTTTGAATTTCCTTGGGCAACGCATTGTATATTTTTATGCACATCGCATAGCATTGCCTATGATATATTTCTAGTCGTGGCATATCGTTATAAACCAACCTCTGTGCATGGCGAGTTGGTCTACCTATACTGCCAGCTTGTACAAAGAATTGAGGATTAGTTTTTACAAAATTGGCAGCCTCCAAGATGTACATGCAAGGCATCGTCAATAATTTCAAAGATTTAAATAAAGGCTGGCATGGCTCATAAGGCTCCTTTCCAAGTATTGTCCTTAAACATCTTTTTTGTGCTCTAAAACATTTTTTAATATCGGTAGAATTTCCCCAAATTAATAACCCATATTTTAAGGTCGATGTTACGTACCCATGGTAAGCACATAGTATTGTTGATAAAGAGCAGGTTTTTCTGAGTCTGCTTAATACGTATACGTAACTATTCATCTTATTGCAAACGTGTTCTATGTGCTTCTTCCAATTTAAATTTTTGTCAAGGTATACTCCAAGAAATTTAGTACAGTCAACTTCATTAATTTTTTCATCGTTATATGTAATGTCAATATTTTTTAAAAATTTTGTGGTATTAAATCTAATGAAGTTTGTTTTCGTCAGATTGACATTCAGATTATTATTTGATAGCCATTTAATTATTTCTTCAATTGTATTATTAATTTCATGTTCATATTCTTCATTATTGTTAGTATTTTTGGTCACAATTACAGAAATGTCATCCGCGAATAAAAAATATTTATGATTAGTCAACTTTGGTAGATCATTGATATAAAGAAGAAATAAAAGGGGTCCAAGGATACTTCCTTGCGGCACCCCAGTCGCAATTTCTCTAAAAGTTGATCTATGTGTTAAAATTTCTGCATTATCATTTATATATTGAGTTTCCACAGATTGTAGTCTATTACTTAGATATGTTCTATATATGAAACCAATTCAATACTGAACCTCGAATACCATAATTTTCTAATTTTTGTAGTAAAAGCTTATGAGAAACAAAATCGAAAGCCCTAGTCATGTCAAAAAATATAACTGTTGTTTCCCTTTTTGAATTTAAATTTCTTGTAATATCCGTAACCAATTGAAATACAGCAGTACTTGTGGATTTATTCTTTTGGAATCCTGATTGCTCATTACAAATTATGTCAAATTTAGTTATAAAACTTGACAGTCTCATTTTCATTGCTTTTTCAAATAGTTTTGCAAAGATTGTAATGAAAGTTAAAGGGCGGTAATTGCAAAAGTTTTTTTTGTCACCCTTTTTATATATAGGCTTGACTATAGATTTTTTTAAAGCTTCTGGAAACTTACCTTCAGAGAATGAAAGGTTTATTAAAAAAGCTAAAGGCGCTGCTAATTCAGACTTGCAAAACTTTATTGCCTTAGTGTTGATATCGTCATATCCAACAGTATTTGTATTTTTTAGAGAGTTAATAAGAGTGATAACTTCATTTATAGTGATCGGTTCTAAGAACATAGACTTTTCTATATTTATCTTATTTGTGTTAATACAGTTGTTTATATTACGGTTCGTTAAATAATGGTTATATTCTTCAGCTATTTCTTTAGGGTCTTTAAAAACCTTGCCATCTTTCTTAATTTCTTGAATGTGATCTTCAAAGAAATCGACGCATTTCTCATTTATTAAATTCCAGGAAGTTTTACCCTTGTTACTTGAATGATACATTAGTTTAGCATTGTGAATTTTTTGTGCTCTATACATACATTGACGTAATATTTTTGAATATGCCTCATAGTGATGTTTACTAGGTTTAGACCTATTTTTGTAGAAATGATACCTCAAATATCGTCTTATTCTGCAACATTTTTTTAATCCTGTAGTTATCCATTTGGGTTTTTTATACTTATCCGTTATCTTTATACGTTTCAATGGAAAGCAAAGTTTATAAAATATATCAATAATGTCATAAAATAATGTAATAGTTGTATTAATGTCAGATTGTTGATAAATGTCAGAAAATGATAAGGCAGATATACATTCCTTAAATTTCATTAAATTTTCAATAGATATGTCCCTTATATATTTATAACAAGTCAGTGGTTTAGTTCTTTTTATATCTTGAGGTATGTGTAAAAGTTGAGCTGTGTTATGATCCGACAATTCTAAATTTATCACTTCTTCCTTAGCCTCTTCAATATTGCTAATTAAGTTATCAATGCACGTATTTCGTCTGGTCGGCACTTTAATGTGTATTGTTAAATTATAAATTTGCATTAATTCTTTTAAAGCCATACTACCCTTTGATGATTGTAATGTATCAATATTAAAGTCCCCAGCAAGGATTATTTTATATTTAGATTTTTTACTAAGATCATATAAAAGTTTGTCAAGTCGTAGAAGAAAGGCATTAATATCTGAGCGAGGAGTACGGTAAAAACATAATAATAAAATGTTAGTACCAGTAATATCAATTCCACAGCATTCAAACACCTTGTCAATAGCATATTTTTTTACCATTTCCAGGGGTTTATATTGAATATCCCTTTTCAATAAAATACAAACACCCCCCCGTTTTTTACCATCTTCTCTACAATACATCGATGCTACTATATATCCTGTTATATGAATATTATTTCGATTTATTGTGTTTATGAAAGTTTCTGAGAAACATAAGATATCTGGAATTTTATTTTTACTATGTAAGTCAGACAATGTTATTTCTAATAAATTCCTTTTTGACAATAATCCAGCAATATTTTGATGCAATATTATTAAATTATTTTTATTATTATTATTTCTTGTATGATAGACTACGAAAAAAATCTAACTCCTTACCACTGTCTACAATTTTATTTTTTAATATTGGAAAATAGAAGGGTATTGTACCTCTCTTTGTTGGAACCGTAGGAGTCACTAAATTTATTTTTTCTGCCATTGTATGTACATCTTTTCTTTTTTTATTAGTAAATGTCAAAAATTTGCTATTATAATCATTTTGGTCAATTACAATGTTAAGTTTTCTACACAAAGAATTCCACGAATCATAAATATTTAAATAAACAAATGAGCATTTTAAAAAGTTTTTGCAGATAATATTAAGCATGTTATTCAATTTATTTTCATTTAAATACATATTCTTAAGAACACTTAGCACCAAAACATCACAATTCAAAGATTTTAGGGCTGCACTAAGTTCTACCATAATTTTAGTTGGATTAGTGTCATGTTCACCAATTGATAATACAATTTTATCATCCTGCTTTGGTTCTATCCATTTAAGCATTTTTAAAATTTCGTCAGTTTTAGCATTAGGTTTAATATAGGACATAATTTCGTAATTAACATAAGGGCTATTCAATCTAGATGTGTTTAAATAATGACGTAAACCTTTACATTGCTTACTGCCTATTATATATATTCTTTTATTTATCTGTTCAGACCTGAAACTAATCACTTCTTCGTTGTCTTGTGAGCAATTATCGACTGTGTTTGATACCACCGATGCTGGTTTAGATGCTGAAGTCACGAGCGGCGAGGGCTGCGGTTCATTTGTAGATAACGAGGACTCTTTTGAAGAAATACAATTCATTGCGAATGTTTTTCGACGATTAATTTTCCTCTTTTTCTTTTTTTTAGTACTGTTCAATACCTTCTTTTGTTTATTTTCTTGTGAGTTATTGCACACAGATTTTAGTAAGTGAACTTGGCGAGAAAGCTGTGAGACTTCCTTTTTTAATCCAAGATTCTCAAATATAAGATTTTCCATTTCAATATGTGTACTCTCTAATTGTAATTTTAAATTGTCAATTTCATTCTGTAATTCATTTTGCATGTCAATGTTGTAATTTATTTCCAAGCTTTTTGAGCATGTGTCTAAATCAATGGAATCTAAAGATAAATTATGTTCCAGTGATTCACATGATTGTGATTTCGTCTGTCTCTTTTTTTCCGTAGGTAAATTAATTTTTGTCTTTTTTCTCTCGGTAATGTTCATAACTTCGTTTGAAGATGATTGTATGTCATCTTCATCGTGTACCTTTTTTTGATGAGTAAGTTTACGAATGCATTTCTTACATCTCCATTTCTTTTTATGTTCTGAGGTTAATGTATTGTAGAATCTTTGGATAGACACATTCTCACATGCAATATGATATTTGAATAAACATTTCGTACAACTTAAAAACTCATTGTTTATAATGTTTTTTTTACATTTAACACATTCCTTAGTCATATTTAAATTTATATCTATTTCTTACTATCAAATACTCAAACAATAATTCCAAAAACATGCCCAAGCTATGTTTCGATCCGAGACTCGAACCACGGTCGCTCAGGCCAGAGTCAATGAATGTCACCGTTGCGCCAATTCGACTTACTGTTCTAGCGCGAAATAGTTGATACATTCATTGCTTACGAGTTATACGGCGAAAAAAGTCGTTAAGGTTCAAAGTACACAATCGCTTTTGGAACAAATACGTTGGTCGTTTCTTTGTTTCTCACTTTATCACTTCACCACTTTTGTTTTGTTCACTTCGTCTTTTGTAAATAGTTTAGAATGTAGGAATTAAATTAATGGGGGCCGTCAAATTGCTAGATAATTGTTATTGTTTTTGTTTTTGATGGATTTCACATTGTTTGTTAGAAGACGTATTTATTTTAAATCTATAGCACGGATATCTTCACCTACACTACCACACAATATTTACAGGGTAAAAAGCTTGATTTCACAGTTTTTGGAGTTTAAAAAGCACTTAATTATTTTTAGAGTTTAATTTAATACGGAGCTGATCGTAACCGTGCGCCACCTAGCGACGGAATTTGCTGCTATGCTAATGGTTCACTACCTACTTTGCCGCGCGAACCCTAACTTGCTTAGGAATTTCGTGGGCGGAGCCTAAATGGCGTGAGCGCCGGTTTTGCTAGAACATTCGCTGGCCTACGTGACGCAGACCTCGTCCGAGTGTTGGGCAGTGAGCGCGTACTCGTTTTAGTACTATTCTAGCTAGACTTCAGAGTTGAAAAGTAAAGTTTTTTTTAGATTCATAATTGCTGTCGTACAACGTTTTTGTGCGCAGCATATTTATTTGATTTAAAAAACAAGTATACACGTATTGTATTTGCGCCTTTGTTCGCCTACCGAACAAAGGAAATTATATCTTGAAATCGTTATTCCCCGAAAGGGTAAGTTGATGATCTTTTATTTTAAATAGTGAACCATAGTTATAAGTACTTGTTACAAAATATGTTGTGTGGTGTTTTAACTAGATTTTATTTTGTGTAACTACCTAGGTACTTGTATTAGCTTCTTGCTTCGCTTTTTGCGCTTTGTTTAAATTGCAAGTCTTTTGCCGACTCAATATTGCTACCCGACTGCGCAGCGCAAAGGAGGGTTATGATTTTTTTTTGTTACAAGAGTACCTACCTAAATTAAATAAAATAGATTTTTTTACCATCATTTCCTTTACTAAAGCTTTTTATAACGTAGTTTTGTATTGTATTGAAAATAAGTAAATACTTACTTTGTTCTTTTAAATAAATAAATTATTTCTTTTAAAAGGTTTTTTGCACTCCGTACTGATTGCGATCTTATTAGCCACCTCACCATCTACTTTCTTCACCTACCCGTCTTCCTTGCTTAGGCATGGCTTAGGCATGTTTGCGATCGCAATCAGCGTACTTAACTAAAGTTTTTTGTGTTCTAATTATGTGGAACGTCATTCCAGGGAACTAAGCTGGAACTAAGCTGGAACTAAGCTGGGACTAAGTTGGAGCTAGTTGAAGCCCCTGTCTTGGTTCGACACACAACCCGCGTCCTGCTGCTGACCGCTGCCACGAGCCACCTTCCATCCTCGGCCGCCTCAGGGAAGTACGGGACTGTAGAAGCAAACAATAGTCGGGATCCGACCCTGCGACCCCAAATTTTTTTTTAAATTAAATTTCTTTTGTTGACCGGTTGTGCCGTGTTTTATTTATTAACTTACCAACACGTCATTACCGTATGTCACAAGTGTCGGTACTTTTACCAATCCCATTGCAAGTAACACACCCAAAAATTTTTCATTTCTTCTATATTAACCGGTTTCCAAGCATGTGCGCGAGCTTTTGGTTTCAACGATGATTATTCTATGCATTTGACGGCATAGTTATTGGTTTCAGTTACCATTACGGAAATAATGTCATTATAAACAAACTTAAAAAATCCGTAGGTGTTTTTGCTTCTTCTGGCACACATAACTCACATGATAATTCACTTTCATCAAATGGTATAAGAGTAGCATTCGTGATATCTCCCCATTCATCATTAGTAGCTTCATTTTTATTTTGGCAATTTGAGTCAGTATTATCATTTAGTAAATCTTCGCATTCAAGTATATCATTATCATTATTCGAGTTACTTATATCTGTATCGTACAAGTCGGGAATCGGTAAACCGCGACACAAACCCACTAAGTTGACAATGGTCACTCACTCCTTATTACTAATTAATCAATAATTATGTACTGACCTGTAACTTCCCGTAGGTATTTCCTCTTAGTACATAGGTGTTAGTCCGTCAGTTAATGTAAGGGCGTGGGGGCTCCCCTTGGAGGACAAAAATCTTACTATTTGACTACAATCGATGGTTATTACGAGATTAGAATATATGGTCCACGTTACACCTAGCTTCCCGAAGCTTCTCACACTCAATGTCAAAACACAAATGTTTTTCACTTTCGTTTAAGCGCAACTGTAACTCGCGTTTAAAAACACTTAAAAACCAGCGCGGGCGCTATAGGTATTTAACTATCAAATTATAACAAGGCGTCCTACCACGCGGCGATCCTAGCTCAGTCTCTAGAACTATCTAAACTTATTTCATGGAAAAATTCCTCACGGCAGCGAAGCAGGCGACAGCCCGGCCGTTCCAACATTTCGCGACAAGTGCGGGTAGGTCCTAACATTTTGTGTTCAATTTATAAATTACCAACATAAAACCTATGGATGCGTTCTATTCCGAACAATATCTGAACTAGAATCACTGGTTGTATCATCTGAACTTTCACTTGGATAGTAATCATCATCAGAAGAGTCAACATCAGGAGTATTGGCTTTATTATTGCCTTTGATAGCAATGTTACTTTGTCGGTTATATTCGACAACATGACGTGTAGAGGTTGATGGTTGATTTAATGAATAATATATATTGCTTGTGTCTAGTTGTGGCTGTTTGTTAACATTTTTGTTGGTAGTAGGTGTTACAGGATCTCGGTTTTTTATTTCTTGCAAATTAATACTTTGTTTTGATGTTGGTGTAGAAACTAAATTGTACAGTTTTTCTTCGTCAAATGAAGCATTGAGAGATACCAAACTTGACATAGAAATGTCAATCAAAGACCCACACTTGCTAGATAGTGCCGATGGTACGGTATCAATAGTATAATCTTTTTGACAAATTAATGGCGACTTATTATATGATCAAACGAACTTACCTGTAAGTGAAGTTCGATCATAATTATCTTGACTTCTTCGAAAAAATTTAAATTATTACCTTATGTAGTAGTGTTCTAGCGTCTAACGTCTCTTTCGCACGTAGTTTAGCGTCGTAGGAAAGAAAGAAAAGGAAAAAAAACAAAAGATCCCCGTCACGACGCTGTGCTCCATCCGTTACAACTTCATAATTTTAGGGATTCAGTCAATATTGCGAGATCAAGGGGCACTAGAATGCTTCGGGTGTGGAGGGACCTTAAATTTCTTCGAAGAAGTCAAGATAATTATGATCGAACTTCACTTACAGGTAAGTTCGTTTGATCATATAATTATCTTGACTTCTTGCTCGAAATTTAAATTATTACCTTATGTAGATGTTTAGAGAAACAATCGAGCAATATTGTACTCAACCATGAAATAAATCAAACCACAGTTTTTAAGGTTAAACATATAATTTTAAAATAGAAACAAATTGAAACGAAACAATAACATAATTAGGTGCAATAGTAATTTACTATTCAGGTAATAGTAATTTACTATATATAATAATTATTCAGAAATAATTATTAATTATTACCATGTTAAAAAATCTAGTGATACAAATCATTTCTTACTCATTAATTAATAGATTGTTATTGGTATTGATTAAAGGCCTGTTATAGTAATTAGCAAAGGTGGCTGATCGTTCGGACCAGCCAGCACATTTCCGAATCACGTCAACGCTAACACCAGCTCGCGCGGCGGCGGACGTGCTATCGTGACGAGTGCTGTGAGCACTGAAAATGTTAGTGTTAACACCACTGTCACATAGAGTTTGTTTTTGCCAACGTCCAATAGTTTGCGCGGAAGCCGCATTGTGAGGTCTTTTAAAGGTTAAAATCAATTTATTGCAACTAGGATCTCTTAAGTTAGCCGTAGCTTCTAAGTAAATTTGCAAGGATCGGGCAGGACAGATGTTAGGATTATCGAAAAAAGGTAAATTTATTATTGGTTGTGCCCGACCAACAGCTGAAGTTTTAACCAAGTCCGTAATTTCAATAATAATGCGGTCATTATAAATCTTTATATTAGGTATTTTAATTAGGGACAGAGTTTGGGTCCTTTGTCCCGTGGCTAAAGCTAGTAACATAATAGTTTTTTTGGTTAATTTTTCCAAATTAGTTGACATGCTATTTATAGTATTCAAATAATCAAGAACTATGCTAGGGTCCCACACTGTAGTATATTTAGGAAAAACTGGCTTTGATCTAAATATACCCTTAAAAAATCTTCTTAACCTATCATCTTGTGAAAAGCTACAAGATGAGATAAGAGATATGGCCGATCTATGGTTGTTTAGGGTGCCATAAGAAGCACCGGAGTTAAAACTATTTATCAAAAAATCAAGAATATCTTTAATTTGTGGAGCATAAAGATCAAGTTGCTTTTCCTGGCAATAGTTCCACCATAACTTGAGACTACTGGAGTATTGGGTATGAGTACTTTTTGAAATGGAATTCATCATTACTTGAATTGCCGATTCGGGTATGTGTTGTCTAACGAAGGCCTCCCGGATAACACGGCTACTTCCAGGGAAAGATGCCGGTGGAGTGGGTGCCTCGATCTGAATTCAGAAAAAAGGAGGTTTTCATAGGGTTGGAATATAATAGGTTCGGTAATGCAAAGTGACTTAAAAATAGGGTACCATGGCTGGGATGGCCAATGAGGGATAACTACAATACCTACTGCCTTATCGGATATAATTTTGTTAAGCATTTTAAAGACTAAAGCGAATGGGGGAAATGAATAAAAATAAAACGGTCTCCAATTTATGGTAAATGCGTCAATCTCGTAAGCAAAGGGATCTTTTCTCCAAGACACATATTTTGAACATTTAGTATTGACCCTGGAGGCAAAAAGATCTATATCAGGGACCCCAAACGTATTGGTAATTTGATTGTATGCTCTGAGGTCTAATTGCCATTCCGTATCAATATTAATTTTTCTAGATTCTTTGTCAGCATCAACGTTAAGGGATGATTTTATGTAGGAAGCATAAATAAATAAATCTCTGCATTCACACCAACCCCAGATCGACTGTGTTATAGAATTAAGATGTTCGTATTGAACTCCGCCCATCCTATTACACTACTACATAAGGTAATAATTTAAATTTCGAGCAAGAAGTCAAGATAATTATCATCAGGTCGTATTACGTGTTTGTGCGACTTAGGTGTACGAAATATTGTATTTTCATTCGACTCACCAAAAGTAGATGACGAAATCCCCTCAAATGGATTTGGTTCTCTGTCTGAGTATTTTGTGGTAGGCCGGATTACAATATTTTCCAAAACCTTGATTTGCCTAGTTTCTTGAGGTGGTTCATGTACTTCGACATTGCGTAAGACATGTAGCGTTGCACCTGAAGATGAGCTTGTGTATATTGATGAAGATAGCTTTAAATTTTCCTAGCGTAATTTCACTAAAGGTGGACTTTCTAACTGTTCATCTTTTTTTTGTGATAATAGTAACAACGTCTGGAACGTTTCATTTTACTGGATATTTATTTTTCACTTATTTATAAAACTTTGAGCGTACCGATAATCGTCCAAAAAATAGGACATCACTAACTTGAATAATTACTTTACGCCTTGTTTCTAGTGCTAATATCGGGTAATTGGGCATCGGGTTGATCGACCCGATGTTAGCAGTAGACGGTAAAAATTTGCTTCTGGTCGGTATCAGGACAAATCGACCCGCTACAATATTTTCATATAATATTATTCTACTCGAAGAGAGGATACAAAAAATATATTGGACCTTCTCTGGCTTAGTGATAGTTTTCGAAATATTAATGACGCACGAGCGGGAGGACTACATTTTTATCTCTCGCAACAGCGAAAAGTTCAGCGTCGGGTCTTTTTCATCCTATGCCGCAGGGAAGGTGTTTAAATATGTAATTTATTTGCAAAATGTGCAGTGACAGTCCAGTACATTATTTTTCACCACCAATTTTTGTAGAAAAAAATATTGAGACTGATATGTTTTTTCTCAAAGATACCTAATAACAAAATGATATTGAATATGGTAGATCTACTATTATAGATTATTTACAAAAAAAATACAAATGTATTTGCTTGTTTGTACACACAGTAACAAAAAACCTGACCAAAAGCGGCATTTTTCGAAAAAAATTAAAAGTCGGGAATATCTCGAAAACGGTGACAGTTTTACCGAGGTAATTATTTTTATCTGGTAGGGCACACCTCAATCTTTCTTTAATTTCAGTTTATCGTGCAAGTTATGGGACACCCTGTATATAGCTAATCCGTTTGCGAAATTGTGAATGCTATTAACGAAAAGGCCACACCAGGTAAACTGCCTTAGAACTACTTAGTAGTCATATCACCAAGTATTCATAAAAAACTCCATTAAAGTATGGACTTTCAGTTAATGTTATTGAAATATAAAACGAATGATCGATTTTTCGATAAAAAATAAATTGCTGAAATCAAACCTTTACCTCACAGTCACTGAAAATGTTACGTAGTATTAAATATTGGATATTTTTTCCAAGAAATTTATTTTTTATATATTTTATCATTGAAGTTAATATTGTAGAAGCAAATCAAAAATTGTTTTCCGTAGAATACAGTGATGAAAGAAACGATATAGTACAGGAAGAATCGAATAAGTTTCTACCAGTAAAACCATTACGTGCCAAAGATAACATCATGATGAACAGAGCAAAGATGTTAGCGTTTAACCTTCGGAATAATGATTCACGCGATAAATCCGCCAATGCAATACACCCACGTAGTAATGGCAATAAAGTAATAATATGGAATAATTTGGCGTCAGCAAAAAGGCCCACACCTAAATACCCAGCTCTTTTTGATCAGAATGAGCCTACCCCGCAAAAAGTATACATAAATAACGATATGATAAAACAAGAAATTATGTCTATTTTAAGTAATAACAATATGGGTATGTAAATGTATAATGTTGATAATATATTCGTAAAGCCATTCTCGTTGTCATTACGAGAGAAATGGCATTTTCTCGGTAGGTATACCAAATTCAAATGCATCTTGCTTGTACATTGTATTGCTTGTAAATGTCATTTGTATGTTTCTAAAACACTATGATTCGTAAAATTCGTTTTGAAACAGCCATACTGTTAACTGGCGCTGTGTTTCTGGATAATATTGATAAATCCAAGATTTGTCACCTGATATGGTAACGCAAACATGGCGGGAAGAACCTGCTTTAAATTTATCAGTCATATCATGGCACCATTCCACGCGCGCCTGTTTCTGAACATTGGAACATCGGGGTACCCAGTGCGAAACAAATTCTCCCTGCGCTAAGGTAGTCGTGTAGGCTATCAATGAACATTTCCCAATCCAATCTGCAGATTGTGCTGAACCTCCTCGTAAGTGATTCGCCGGTTTTGTCGAATCAAATTTTTCACTTGCAGCACGTTTTCTTCCGTAACAGCAGTCAAACGACGACCACTTCTTTCGTCATCCTTCCAGTTTAAATGACTGCACTTACACAGTAATTTTGAGTGCCGTTTCTACCCGAACGTTGTGCTCACTCACATTAATGTTTCCCGTTAACACTGGACAGGATTTGTCATACAAATGACAACAATTTTTTTGTTCCCATTTGAAACACTTCGAGCGAAGTCTCTCAGAAAGTTTTTGTCACAAAATTGAAATATCCGTTGTCATGTTGTAAAGGAAGAACCCGGTTTCACACCTTGCTGACTCAGATGAAATATAAACAGAATTAATTTTTTGATGGTTAATCCATTTCTGAAAATTATTTAAACGGACAAGTACTAAGAAGTCAGTCTTTTTGCAAACTGATAGTTAATATACCTATTAATAAATAAATAATAACATACTTAAATAATTACAAAATAAATCGGAAACAACTTTATTTTACCAGTATATATCAGTCCGGAGATAGAAATAATAAAACAGGTGAAAACCGATAGTTTTTCATTTACCATTGCTTTTTTAATTTGCTCCAACTGATGTGCTTTATGTCAAGTCAAAAGTTGAATGAAGACTGGTGTAGTTCCTCTCTGTATTTTAATATTTCAATTTTAGTACGAGAGTACCCAGGGCCAAAATCCTGCTGTGCCAAAATGACAGAAATCAAACAGGCACACAACTCCATTCGATAATAGCCAGTCTGTTATTATTAATATACGAGTATGCTGTGTTTGTATTTTTTGTCTCTATAAAAGTAATTTATTCAAACTCAATATTAGCTTATATAGCAATTATAAAGCAAAGCAATATTAACAATAAGTTTGTGTTAAATTAATAAATCACACTTTTTGTTCCATTAGAACCGATGGGCCATAATATTCTACAGACAAATGAGAACTCTCATGACAAGTCTTTCATTTTGTACACGACTAGATCCCACTTGCCAGTTGACAGTCTAGAACTCATACGACAACAAATAGCCAAATGGAACAGAGAAAGAGGTTTTACCAGCACAAAAGCAAACAGGATTTTAAGAACTATTCAAAGTCCACCCCCCCATGAAGAGAAGGGTGACGATTCCACAAATCTCAATATTGACAAGGAGTATTTAAAAGACGAAATATTGTCATTTTTAGCTCGTGAGTATTTTACTAATTTTTTTTTATTAATAACTTATTGCCTAGACAAGTATACATATATTTGGGTAAATAAAACATATGTAAAGGATTAATACATTGAAACAAATAACAATTACATTTCAAAACAAAACAAAAAAATATTGTAACGTCACAGATAATGTGGTAAGCACTCTATAATATTTAAGAGGTTTAATGCAGTTAGAGTTTTTACTAAATATCTTATCAACAGTACCTAAATTCAATGGTTACTTTAAGACTATGAAAAAATTATAAAAACCTCAAGATAGGTGACGTTATTACATGATGTACTTGAGTATTAGATCTTTTCATGAATTAAACTGTGAAAGAGACAGAATAATGCGCGCAAGCAAGACGGATGTCTTGTATGTCCTTGGTTCATATCGCGTAGTGGCAATCGAATCGCCACTCAGATCAGGTGACGGGCAAGATTTATGAGGCCCGCGTCCACTTGTCACTTATTTTACTTTGATCTAAGTTGTACACTTCCCACATCCCATACCGAGGCTGGTTTTACAATATTACTTTTCCGTTTCCATTCTAAGTACTCAGGTGTCATACATTCAAACATTTTAAACGAGTCACTTCAATATTACATTTTTCTCTCTTCCAGCTTCTAGTATCCATTGTGGAAATTATTTTTATTCTAGGTACCACTTTTTTATTACTTTATGTTTGACACTTTAAGGATATATTCCTTTATTTAAAAAAAAACCAAAACTGCATTCAAGTTAATTTGAAAATAAGCTTGCCCACGCCCAAGATTCGAACCAGATAAAATCAAAAAATGAACACGATTTATTTTATGGCATCAATCAATAGAGAATCCACATGGACCAAACCTCTCTAACATACTTCATAAATTAAATGAACGGAAGATCAATATTATTGGATATGATATAAAAAACTAATAGAAAACAAACTTTGTAACGTGCACATATTTATTATTTTATTTTTCGAAAAAATTCGAAAACGTTTAATTACGAGTTGTGGTGAATATTTGAAATTGAATCTTAGGTCTATCATAGTACAATTTTAAATTTCTCTGTTTCTTTTATTTTCTTGTTTACTTATTACTGATTACCAAGTAAAATGAAATGAAAAAATAAACGAAATACCGCTGACACAAACAGCTAATGATAATTAAAATAAGAACTGACTTAATTCCCTTCGCTCACTTCCCTCTAATACAGTTGAGGAGGGCGATGGCTGGATCCCGCGTTAATCTCGTGATCGGGTGCCGTTGGAAGTTGTTCGTCGTTTGGATACTTGGGGGGAGTGAGACTTGTCGAGCTAACAGATGCACATTAGAATAATTTTGTATAGATATACATACATTGTCAAAGTATTTAAAAAAAATTATACCTGTGAAGTTTCTTGCCGGTTCTTCTTCACGAAAGTTTTTCCGAACTGGTGGTAGAGTCATGCTTTGTTTGACGTCAATAGGTGCCAGTAATTGTCAATGTTGGGAAATTAATATTTGAATTTGAATTTGACTTATTTGCTAAATAAAATGCAGTGTACATTTTTCAGATTTTTGCCAGTGTGGTTTCCATGCGTGTTAAGCTTATTTTTAAATTTCTTTAGATGTAACTTTTATTCTCATCGAAAATAAAGGTTTGTTTCCCATCACGTTAAACCGTTACAAAATTCCACCATATTTTTTACATACATAAAAACATATTAAACTAAGAAATAAAATAAACTTAAAGTCGGCTCTGCAGCATGTATGTTATTTTTCGACTGTCGATTCTTTTACTGTAAAAGTTCTATCAATGTATCAACCCTAATCAACCCTTTTGCAGATCACAATTGATTCTTAGCAAAAATATTTGTAAAATACACACTTCGCATAACTTGGGTGTGGGCGTCTAAATAAATAATTTATATTCAGAAGGTTGTGCTTAGATGTTTGAGGGTGTCAGAATGAATCACTAAGCCTAATCAATAACCTGGTGGATCCAGGGTGGCTCTCAAAGGAAGACGCGCGTGTGGTCGGCTTCCAGAACTTCCTAGGCGTCATTGCAGCTATTGCCGGTACAGTTTCTCCAAAAACTTGCATTTATTGTACAATGTACCTAAACATTGTACAAAAAGTGCAAGTTTGTATAATAAATGAAACTAAATCTTAAGTCACAAATGTCGTTCACACAGCAAAGAAACATATAGCGGAGTGAGGGGGCGAAGGTCGACGTCCTTGACCAGCGCTCAACCTCACCATCAAATTATGAATATCCTTCAAAGATATGACTCGCAGAAAGTTCACACACACATAAATATCACGCACGAGCAGCATGGCGTGCCACATATTGTGCTTTCAGCGAACCATGTAACGCCATCTAGCGTCCCGAAACTCGAACTGAGTCCTTACAGTTCAGTGAGTTCGACAAGAAAATAATGAGACGGCGCCACAAACCTATGAAATGTGTTGATTAATAAATTTATCAAATTTATATTTATATACGGCTCAACCATGCTCCCCGTCTTGAAAGGTTGGAGATCTTTCAAAAGATTAAAGTACGTTTAAATGAGTACAACTAAGTATCTTAGAGTTCCCTAATAGCGTTGGATAAAAAACACATAATTAAGCGGTAAGTTTTATTACTAAACGGAAACCATAAACTAAATATTAAGCGTTGAATTATATTATCAATATAGAGTTATTGCGTTGGAATAGGATAAAGTTTTACTACGAGGCGTTTAAAAGACGTCTAGAAAGAAAATCTAGTTTTAACTTTTGCCACACGAACTACATCGTCAGTGCCGGGAAAAACTTCGTTAATAATACCCGATGACCAGTACTAAGGCGTAGAATCGTCTTGTCCAACAAGTATGACAGTAACAATTTGAACTGGTTTATCAGGAGTCGTCCATTTCTGTTTGACCTGCAAAGTATGCAGATACTCCAGGTGCCATTTCTTCTAGAAAGATTGCACCATACTGTCAAGCTAATTTTTGCACTGAGCTAACCTCATGATTGGCTGATCGGCAAGATCAGCAGCGGGAAAGTATTTAAGTGGTGTTGACATGAGAAATGAGCGGGAGTGATTATCTCGGGATGTGGATGGATTTAAAATACATTATATTTGGGTTAAAACTGTTTATAATTCTTAAGTATGAAAGAAGTTGTGTGCAATGACACGCTGTAAATGCGATTTCACACTTTTATGTTAGATTCCCACATAGCGTCAAAGTGTGGAGATCTAGGCAATTCTTTGAGCTCATGAGCTCATGAGAAAGCGATGTTTGAAAATCGGATTTATGAGGAAATTGTACAACTCATCCAACTGCGCCTTATGCCAACGAAATTCGTTCCATTATCGTAATATAAACAAGACACAGGTCCGCGGAGTGAAGAACGTTTAAAAGCAGCCAAGAATGCATCTGATGTCAAATCTGAGACCAACTCAATATGAATTGCCTTTGTCACTAAACATACAAACAAGCAGATGTATGCTTTCTGTGCATGCTGACTCATACGACGTGTAATGCGGATAGGACCACCGAAATCGACACCGGTGTGGACAAATGCCTTTGCCTCAGACAATAAAATAGATATTATCAATTGATGTTAGTAGTGCTATTTCTGTGTTTATTAAAGTAGCAATGTTTTGTGATTTGTTATTTTACATATTGTACACTGTTTCTCTGCTTACAATAACAATATTTTTCTTCTTGATTTTATTTTTACAGAATAACTACGGTACAGAATAATTTACGGAATTACGGTGGCATGTCGATAGACATTCATAACCATCTTCCTCTAACATGTCAAATTTAAGAATATTTGACGTGTTATTGAAATTGTATTAATTATTGTAAAATTTAGTTCATGACATCTTTAAGTAGAATTGTTTAGTGAAACTTTTGATTTCACGACTCGACTCTTGTTATTGACTAATTGATTATATTTTTAAAAATAAAATTTGCACGCTGACTATTAGCAGAAATTGTTGATTCTAATTATGTATTTAACATCATATTGTACACTTTTTATTGTAAATAAATATGATTTTGATTTGAAGTAAAGACTTCACTTTTTTCTGTCTGTTCGTCTTTAGCAGACTTTGGCATTTTAAGTATTGTTATTTCTGTATGAAATTAATTATACTTAGGCCGCTCTGACGTAGCCGTTAAAATGTTCAAATGTCCCTCCATCACTCTCTGTTTCTTTTGAACTGATAGAGACATAAAGCAATATTTAGCCTAGTACTAGTTAATCCAGAGCTGTGCAAGTGTGGGCCCCTATACATACATCCGTACATGCGTCAGGGACTAATCACTACAAAATCTAAATTATTTGTATTGTCAAATTTTTACAAAATATAATGACCAGTTATTACAACCTCCAACGGAAGAGTCACCACCGCGAAAGTATAAAAAACTGAAATCATGCCTTTCTGGCGTAAAGTGGGGAGTTTTTCTTGCAAACAATATGCCACACACTCAATAATACATACACGATCGATAAAATAAATAAAAAAATTCTTAGCGTTTTCTCAATTATTATTATTCTTATTAAGTAGGATTTATTATTATTATTATTAATTACCTTTTTTATTATAACACTGTGTTGTCATATCGATGGCATCGGGTATGTATGTCTGGTTAGTCATTACGTGGTAATATAAGGTTTTTAACTGTATTGACGTTGACACGTCCAGATCCTAAAAATTGGATTAAGCAAATGTTTTCTTGCTCAAGATTTTAAATCTTGTGTCAACGAGTAATAAACCGTAGCGTTTTATCCCGTACCGCTTCCAGTAAACAAAACAAAATTGTTCAAAGGTCCGGGGGATAATTGTAGTGACGCGCCGAAAGGTACGTGTGTGAAGCCGGAGGACTGTAAAAAAGCATCATTGAGGATTCCTATCAGGGACTGGTATTGTGACAGTGCATTGACGTTTGATCCTCAATTAATCTGTTGTATGATATATAAAGATGTAAGAGAGATATTTAGCGACATGATTGTATCTTCCATATCAAGCAACAGTTGGGATACATCTTTTTCAGATGAATCGAGAAGCTACGATAGTACTAGTGGGTTAAGTGCAGAAAGTTGCGTCAGTGACACTAAGGCGTATCGTTCTAAACGAGACAAGTTTGGAAATAAACTAAAAACGATTATGAAGAAACAAAAACATAAAAGGAAGAGCCGCCGCCGCTACAGGGTTTAAATCTGTAATAAATTGCTTAAAAAGAGAAATGATTTTTTAATTTTTTTAACGTGCCACATCAACGTTAACATTAACTGCAGGGATAGTCTGCCAATCCGAAATGCTTGCCTTACTGATACCAAAGCTTACCCATGAACAAAATTTACCGATACCGAAAGATTGGGAAAATGTGCGTTAGTAAAATATAATAGCAAATATAACAAAAGAACGCCGAGTCGGCACTTTTTCCGCAAATTTTTTTTCATCTCGGTCTTCCAGTAATACCTTTTAATTGTGTGGGGATTTATAATTATTAATGTTATGATGACGAGATATGTCAATATCTTTCACCCAATAGAGTGAATGTATATTTTTAACTGTATCTTATATATATTATTAGAGTCACTGTAATTTTTTTTGTATTTTCACTGTGAGCTAAGACGAGGCTCATGTACAATGCACATTATATTTCTGCTAAAACATTATGAGTCCAATTCTTTTCTAGAATTTGGTTTATATATGGTTTACTATATCGGTTTTCCTCCAGTAGGGTTGATCGAAACACGATCCCGAAAAGAATTTGAGATAGGTAACAAAATCATGTCATTTGAAAATCTTGAATGCTACACTAGCGCTAAATCGTTATAATTGTTTTATTAAATATAACTACATGAAAACTACTTAAAAGTGTTTGGCACTCTCGAAGCAACTTTAACGTTCTTAGTGGTGTGAGTTCGCCGTTTTTGAGAGAGAAGACACAGTTGCAAATGCCAACTTTTAGGCCGAGTGTAATGATATTTTGACGAGTACATGAGCTTGTCTTACAGATTATTTCTACTGTCGAATATAAATAAACCTGTATGAAATGAAACGCACTATGTGAATTTAATGCGGTAAATAAATTAACAATGCGGAAAATAGAAAAAGCAAGCTTATTCTTCTTACGTATTTTAAAACGCTTGGCACTTCACCATAGGTACCACAAGCGAGGTGCGCACGCGGCGACCGCGTGTGCGTCTGCTTTGAAATCGAAGCGAGCGCAGACTGAATGACAGTGCTCATCTCCTTATAAGCTTTATGTTACTTCCATAGCTTTGATATATATAGCATTCATTTGCCCCCGCAAGCCGTCATCGATTATTTATTTGTTCTGCAGAAAATTGCAGTTCACACAATCTATTTTTTCAACTACAAACGGACGATTTACGCAATCTATCAGCGGTCCAAGGGATAAATTCAAGGAAATAAATATTCCTACTTTTCAATCCATTCTATTAACAAATTTGATGTTTGAAACATAACCATGTTCAGAAGAAAAATAGATTTGCTTAATGTTAACACAATAGGCAAGTATACGTTGGTAGCTCAAGCAACACGAAAAGTTTAAAATTGTTTGTTCATTTCAAAATAAAAACTATTCACGGAGAAACTCTTTTCTCCTTTACCCTGATCATCATCTTCATTATCACAGTCGAATACACCTTAAAGGTGTATTTCCAAGGTATTATAGGTAGACCGAGAGGCGAAAACGGAAAACATACGAAAAATGGCACTCCTTTGTCAAAATTGTGTCAAAAATGAAACAGAAGGTATGCAATTTGAATACGACATCAAAGTAACACACAATATAGTTGTATGTGATAATGTCATGTCGCAGCCAAGCCTTGTGCACAGTGTTTTTATTTATTTTTCTGATACAGAAACTGATTATTATAGTTGGCTTCATTAAGGCCTTATCTCATTCATGGATATATACGCTTACATAATAAGGTTCCTGCGGATATCTTCCTACTAACAAACTCAAAGAAACTTTAAAGCAAAAATTGTATGCTTATGCTTACTATAAACTCTTGGAGTATTTGGACTTTACTAGCCCTTGGGTATACTGTCCTCAATTACAGGTTATTGCTAGTATTTGTAATAAAACATGTGTAATGTGTCAATTTGTTCGTTGAGTTTTTCGTCCCGATTAATGTTTTAAGCGTAATTGTCACTACAGTACGTCTTCTTACGATAGCGTCGAGCAACAGGTCGCCAGGTAACAGCCTAGTGGCGTTCCACAACGAAGACGTTATCTAATTATCTACGGGTTCTAGTTAATAACGTTCAAATTTAGATTTATTGACTTTTTATTTAGTGATGATAATTTTAATAGGTACATACTTAAATCCCGAGTCTCAAAGAAGAATCCTTTAGTTTTGGAAGGCGCAGCAGGCAAAAATTTACAAAGACCACAGGTTTGCTCTTGGCCAAGTCAAATAATAAAAAAAAATGGTTTTTAAGGCGAAATCTGCGTAAGAAATATAATTATAGTTATAACCGAAACTCTACTCCATAAGTATAAGTGGTAGTACAGTTTCTTCCTATTTTGGCCGCGAAAATAATGGCATTAACATGGTCGTGTTCCGGTCCAAGGGAAGGTCAGTGCAATTATGATGGCAACTGAAGTCTGCGGCCGGTACTGCATCATGGGTCGGTAGAGCAGACATTCAATATTGACAAATAAAACACCTGCGACGAAGTTGCCCATGAGTGCGAACATCACATTCTATAATTGAGAATTGAAATACCCTGGTAAAATATCTTGGGAATTTCTCTTAATTTAACGTAACAAAATTTGGTTTCTAGACGAATTTGTTTTCCAATTTTCCCAGCTACCCGTACTCATGTTTTTCTTAGAATCATGTTTTGTATCATCACTAGTGCTATCGCTTGAACCAGAGTCGTCATCATCCGAACCGGAGCTACCGTCTGACCCGGAACAATCGCTGCTGTCGGAGCCGTCGGAACCCTCGGAGCAGTCTGATGACTCAGAATCGTCGCAACTGCTATCTGAATCAGATTTTCGTCGTAACACTTCATCGGAATGAGAAAAAAAGTGCCCATTATCTTTTGTGATATCTTTAAAGCAGCAAAAAAATGTGTATATATCATTGGTGGTAGAAGAATTAAAACAATTATTATTTTTTATTGGCGAATTTAAACAATATTTTAGGTAAATACATTCGCGTTTTTTTATTCTATCGCAAGTCTTTTCCGAATCTAAAAAAATAATAAAATTATTAAATGAATAAAAAGACAACGATGAAAAATGCTTACAAATCACAGATCACTGAATAGCAGTGCCATTTAAATGTTTACTCACTGGATCCTTGCGGTTGCCAAAAAAGATCTTCTTTCACATTTGTGTTTCTGTTAAGCTTAGCAACACTTGAGGGTGGTTTCCTCTTGTTGAATGTTTGGCTACCCCAGTGACTTCCTCTTTTGTATATTTCTGGTTTACTTGGTCGCAATAGTTTAAAACTTCCACCTTGCGACATATGTCTGTTAAGTTTTATAAGCTCTATTAAATTTTCAATGGTTTTAGAACTCTCATATTGATTTGTAAAAGAAAATGCAATAAAACTTAATTGAAATAAGCATATTGTGTATGGAAAAATTTCTGATAAAGAACTTCCAAAAAATAACATTGCAGAAAATGTATATCAAAATAGCATTAAATATATAAATTTGAGCTACGAGTTTATTTTTTATATATTGGTTTAGGTAGTTGTATAACACCCATAGGCAGTTTTATATCAATTGCGAAATAATCGATGAAAACATTTTCATTACTCACAGAAGCTTGTCCGCGACTTCACTCGCGTAGTGAAATTTGAATTACTCTCAATACTTCTTTCACTACTATAATTAACTTTTAAATGCAGTTATTGCAAAAAAGACTATTCACGTGTTTTGTGGTAGAACAAATCTTGTATTCATAAGGAAAAAAAAATAAAAATTTTTTGGCTTAAGTTTCATGTAAGGTCTTAATTATGCTATCAAAAATTTTCAGCAGTAATTTTTTTCATTAGGTGACCTTACACTTATTTGGTAATTTTAAAAATATTGACTTTTTACAAAATAAAACTACTTTACAATAATTTCTTTTAACATACTAAAAGTATGAAACTATTAAGTAAACGTATCATTTATGTGTAAAATACATAAACATCTTAAAACTCGATTAGTATGGATTTGTGTCACAAGGTATTAAGATACAAGTATGATTATTTTACTTTTTAATTCTGGTAAACACTTTTTATTAGGTCATGACAATAGTTTATTTTTTATTTTGACTAACGTCAAAAAGAAGGAGGGGTTTTTCCATTTGTTTGGACTTTTACTACCTCAGAACTGCGCCATTTATAAACCGATTCCTATGTGCATCTGTTAGCTCGGCAAGTCTCCCTTCCCCGACTAGTGACGAACACTCTCAAACGGCACCCCCCTTCAGGAGGTTAACGCAGAACCGAGCCACGTGGAATATAATTAATCAGGAAACTGGGAAAGCAAAAGACCCCCACGCCAAATATAATATAAAAATTAAAGATAACTTGTTGTCAACCGAAAGAGAAGTTGCTGAGGCAAAAGCATGTTTGGTATTTACATTTCGAGGGAAAACAATATTTTTTCCGGTTGTCAGTAAAGCTAGTGTTGCACGGAAATTTGTTGTCTAACTGATTGTAATTTGAGTTTGAATTGCCATACAATAAACATTATTACTGTGAAGTATTAGATTATGTTGGGATATACAATTTCTTTTTTTCTACCCCACGCCGTCCAATCACATCACTGCTATCCTCAAACAAATATTTCCGTTGATGAACGAAACAACAAATCTCAAATATGTATATATGTATATTATAACATTATATGAGTGCAAGAAAATGCTGACAAAATAAAAACTATGAACTTCTGTTCATAGTTCATGGAGGCAATACTTGCAAAAATACAATAAACTATGCTCACACTCGTATACAAATACGCAAAAACTTACGCACGTATTAACGTAAACACACACACACACACACACACACTTACATTCATCAGAGCATAAGCGTTTTTGAATATTCTTATGACTGTGTAAAGAAAACAAATTCAAGTACAGTAAAGGTAAACGTTTTATTTTTCATTTTGTATGATAAAAATAGAGTGACATTAAGTTTCTACATTTTTTTTATAATGATGTGTTTTTAAATATACTCTTCTTAACACATGTAAATTGTTGTATATTTAACTGTTTGTGTTTATTAATTTTAAATAAAATATGTACGTATAGTTGAGGAGTGACTTTACAAAAGGGGATATCTACATCACACAGATCTACACAAAGTCTTCATAGCTATGTAGGTACTATGTAATAAGATTAATGGAAGGGCATATAAAAAAACATATTTGGATTTCTAATTTAGTGGTACAAAATAAACAAAAAATTAAATATTCCCTTTTGCTATGTTAAGATTTAGATATCCCCTTTTGCAAAGTCACTTCTCAGTTGTAACTGTTAATTTAAATACGTACATAACCGCTTTAAAGGTAGAAGGGAATCTTGTAGCACGGGCAATACAGAAGGTACTTGCTGTCACAAAAGTGTGCTAGTAATGCAGTTACCTTGGAGAAGTATCAGCACTAAGGATGGAATTTTCTTAGCTGTAGGATTTTTTTCCTGTAAGTTTGTGGAAGACTGCCGTGCGTCACCCTCGGATTGCCACAGGTAACCTCTGTAAGTATGTTTAGTCTTTATGCCAACTGTAGCTACTTTATTTGAAATGAGCTTAATATTTAAAGCACCAGTCCGTTGGGTCAAATTTATTCCAATGCAATGTTGCGTCCTAAGAAAAGCGAATTTATTATTAAGATGCCGCACAAGAGGCAGAATCTGGTACAATATTGCTTCATTGTTTGAAAACCTTTTAGAAGTATACATATAAATATCCTTAAAGTGGAAACCTTTACTCAAAAGGTAGAAGCGGTCGAAGGTCCTAGCAGTGGAGGATTGATGAAACTACTCATTCAGGAGTACTGAAAATAAAAAAAATACAAATATAAATGTCCTTGGACATGTTCCAGCACTCCTCTAAATGACATATTACCACAAGCCCTGTGGCCAGAGTTATGGCATATATATACAGTTCGTCTGCTGTCTTGTCGACCTATTTGTTGATCCTGCTGGAGGGATCGATGCTGCTGGGAATTTTCTCCAGCATCATTGCCGCTGCTAACCGTTGTGCATACTTCCCGCGTTAACTCGTAAACGGGTGCCGTTTGAGGGTGTTCGTTGTTTGGATACTTGGGGGGAGGGAGACTTGCCGAGCTAACAGATGCAGAAAAGAATAATTTTGTATAGACATAAAGAGACTGTAAATTTATTTTGAAAAAAAAAATATACCCGTGAAGTTTCTTGCCAGTTCTTCTTCACGAAGGTTTTTTTTCGAACTGGTGGTAGAATCATGTTTTATTTGACGTCAATAAGAACAAGTAATTGTCAATGTTGAGAAATAAATATTTGAATTTGAATTTGAATTTGACTTGTTTGTTTGTGTGGCAGTGTATTCCATGACCAGCCTATCCCACATAGCAATAAATGCTCCACAAGGATCAGCATAGGAGGTAGTGGGTCCATTGTTCTGGTAGAACATTAAAAGTAATGTTTTTCTGGCTCTACTATTTGTACCAGAGTCAATGCTGGCAGCAGATAGCTGCGCCGTTGATATGGCCAGATGATAAGGAGGCCACGAACTTTTAACGTGGGCAAAAGATTCTTTCTCGTCGCTGTCCTCATGCGGAAGATACGGTACCGACTCGGGTCACCACAAGTGGGCTTAACTCAACCGTGTTATCAATCTCGCTATCATCACTTTTATCTTCGCTACCTATTATAGTTACTATAGAAGACATAAAAATCTTTATCAACCAGTAATGGTAAGGATAACGATTTTTAGAATATCCGAGGGTTACATTTACATTTACATTTACATTTTCTCTGCACTAGGCTTTTTATTTAATTTATTCAGATTGGTACAGTTACAGACATCAGTTCAACAACAATTTTAGGCAACTTACATAATTAAGTGTTTTACAGAGGTCTTCTTATAACAGTATAGAACTTACAACTTAATCACCCCTGCGGGGTATTGCAAATGTTAGAGGGCATTACAAATAATATAGAATGAAATATTCATTTAGTTTCTAAACCCCTTACCGCATAGCGTCCCAAATTTGCACACTTAAGTTTTTTGTGAAAAATTTAAATTCTTTTCAAGTTTGACAATTGGCAAAATTATAAACCATAGACTAAATATGTACTGAGCAGTTCCGAGACAGTGAAATATTGTCAGTCTTGATAAAACAACAGTAAATTTAGTTTGAAAGTAAAAGAGCTCAACAGGTGAGTTGCTCTGTATTCAAACTCAAATATATTGGAATTGTGTGAATATTTCGGCTTGTATAAATTTCTTCGAATAAAACCATCCTTTGTGAAGCTATAACAGAAAGATATACGCAATAACTCCATGGATTTAAAATTTGTTCGACAATATACTTGTGTGCATATCTGGGACCTCATGCAGTGTGTACATAATTGTAATGTTCATATGTGGGACCTTATGAAGTAAGCGCTCAATTTTTAATTTTCATATATGGGACGGTATGCAGTAACATGAGTGTAAATTTAATCTCATAGAGATGTATAGTAAACTTCATACGTTACTGATATTTTGTTTTTTACATATGAAGTTCGTCAATAGAAGGTAGGTAAAGAGTAAGAATTGATTCACCTTTGCACCCCAAGTAAAAGACCTGGCCTTTTGCCGAACCCAGCTTGTGCACATATTCTGTCTACCCATGTCATAAACTTTCCATTGGATGCATGTCGTACCATATTTGACACAAACTATTTTATTCACTGCAATGCATTATACCGTACCATATATGGTACAGTATGTTTTTCGTAAATAAAATAGTAAATAATAATGCTAGATTTTTTTTGGTATTTTTTATGAGTTCCTTATACTCGAAAACACAACATAATTTTTTTCCGCAAGGATATAAAATTCCTTCGTAAAGAAGAACTGGTAATAAACTTCACGGGTATATTTTTTCAAAATAATTTTACGGAGTCTCTTTATGTCTATACAAAGTTATTATTATCTGTATCCGTTAGCTCGGCAAGTCTCCCTCCCCCCAAGTACCCAAACGACGAACACCCTCAAACGGCACCCGTTCACGAGTTAACGCGGGATCCAGCTATCGCCCTCCTCAACTCTCTCGCCCTCTAATATGTAGAGGGAAGTGAGCGACCCGTCACCCGACGCTACCATAAGATGACGTACTTTAGTGACAATGACGCTTTAGATATTTATCAGGACGAAGAACTCAACGAGCAAACAGACATATTACACATGTTTTGTTACAAATACTAGTAAAATCCTGTTATTGAGGGGATTATACCCAAGGGCTTTTATCATCCAAATGCTTTAGCACATAACTTTTAGTAGTATTTGATATGGCTGGAGCGAAGCTTGTATTATGGCCAAACCCCTAATCCGCTTGTATATTATTGTCAGAGATACTTCTGAGACGTATGACGAAAATTGTGTAAAAAAAGTGTTTAATTGGTTTTTCGCACCACGTCAGGTAAATTGTAAATTTTTTGTTTACATCAATAATGATTGATTCGATAGGCATTTGATTCAAGTAAACTCGGATTGCATTATTTAAATGCATACGAACTGTATTGTTTTTGAAAGATGACATAATACAAACCAAGTTTCACACGGAGCATCTATAGGATACACATATCTACTACAGCGTTATGGGTTGACTCACACCATCTTATAATAGATTAGGTAACTAAACAAATTGAAGTGAACTATTAAGATTATTATTATTAAGATGACATTTTTATTGCAAATATTTAATTTAATTTTAATTTAATTGCAGATGTGATATTAATGTTTGACCTAATATGATATGGTTTTCTAATTTCAATATGATTTATTACTATATTGAGATCTACCATATCACTGCATAATTCTTTTTATTATAATTATATATTTGTTAACTTTTATTTAATATACTACTTAAGACTATATTTTATTAGGTTTCATTCATACTTTAAGACTATATTTTATTAGGTTTACTTAAATATTCATTTACTGAGTAGAAACAATTTTCAATAAGGAATCCTTTTAAATTTGTGCTAAATGTTGATAGTTTATTTTCTTGTTTTATATTTCGAGGTAGTTTATTGAATATTTTTACAGCCATATGATGCCATATTTACAGCCAAATTATACGGTTTACAGCCATAGCCAAATGATGCTACTTGACAGCATATTAATTCTTGCAGTAGGCTTGTATAGTCTATTTTTATGACGAGTATTAATGTTATGGGTTTGATAAACTTTTTCAAATGTTCCAATATTTTTAAACACAAAAATACACAGGTCGAATATATAAATACAAGGAAGTGTAAGCAGTTTATATTTTTTGAATAATGTTTTACAACTTTGTGAATTGTCTACGCTGGCAAGTATCCTAACAAGCTTTTTTGCATGATGAATAAATCTTGGCAGTCTACACTTTTTATGCATAGTATGTAGATAAAGCGGTTTCCAAGTTTGTACTATTCCTAATTTCAAAAAGAGCGTAACAAAATTTAGCTAATTTAGATTTTATATTTTGAATATGGATTTTCTAATTTATATTTGAGTCTATGTTTAAGCCTAGTAAGTTGAATGTGGTTACAGTTTCTAAATTTACGTTTTGTAATTGATAACTAAATTGAGAGGTTCAGCATTGTATGGTCGGAAGTGTATGAACTTTGTTTTCATTGAGTTTATTTCTAAATTATGTTCTTCGCGCCAAGCTGCAATTGATTTTAAGGTATTTTGTATTAGGGATTTTGGGTCTATGTCCTTCTCTACCTTAAATAATATTGAGAGGTCGTCGGCAAAGAGTACTGGCGAGGTTTCAGTCCTGTTTAGTGTTTTGGGAAGATCCTTTATATAAATGAGAAACAGGACACATCCCAAAACACTGCCTTGTGGGATTGATCCAGTTAGGGATATTACTTTAGATCTAATTGTTTCAATGGTCTTTTTATCTTCATTATAATGGTCAATTTGTACTATTTGTTTTCTATTTTCTAAGTAGGATTAGAACCAGCGATAGGCTGGACCACGAATACCTGAACCATATAATTTGGAAAGTAAGATTTTATACAATACTTTTTCATATCCTTTTGTCATATCTAGCATCAAGCCTAAAGCGTGATACCTATCATTTATGTGCTGGAGCGCGTTTTGAACGTATTGGTATACTGCCAGAGTAGTTGATTTTGATTTCCGGAAACAACTTTGACTATCGTCTAGTATTTTGTATTTCTCGAGAAATGTATACAATCTATTACACATCGACTTTTCGAACACTTTTGCGAAACTTGGGAGGAGAGCTATGGGCCTATAATTAAGAGAGTTCGTAGTATCGTCTTTTTGATGTACGGGTTTAATGAAAGATATTTTTAATGCATCAGGAAATTGACATTCACAAAAACTTTGATTAATTAGTCGGGTTAGGGGCATGACCAGCTCATCTGCACACTGTTTAATCAAGGTGGGTGGAAAGTCATCAATTCCAAAGCTGTACTTATTTTTCAACCCTTAAATTATTTGGTGTATCTCTTTAGCATCAACTGGGTAGAGAAAAAGTGAGCAAGTTGGAGGGTTTTTTTACAGGATGGCCAGTTTTCTCTACACTAATTTGATTTTTTTAATTCTACTGCTGCTGCAAAAGTTTCGTTAAAGATGTTTGAAATCCGAAGTGGATTTTTTATAACATTGTTATAAACTTTTAGAGATATATTTTTATACTTTTTATGTTTACTTTTACCAGTTTTTAAATTTATTATTTTCCACATAGTTTTCTATTTATTTTCTGAATTTTGTAATTGTCTTTTATAGTTTTGTAGTCTTGATATTTTAATACTGCGTTTCAAGATTTTACTAAATGTGGCGTAGTGTTTTTTGATTATTGTGCTACCGGTTTCATTTAAAACAATTCGCAACAATCGTTTATGTTTGCACGATTTTTTTTATGCCGGATGTTAACCAGCCCTTTTCACTTTTATTTTTTATTTTTACTACTGTTAATGAAATACATTTTTCTAAGATTCTTTTAATTTCATTTTGAAATAGTTCATAATTTTTATTCAAATCATTATTATTTTTTAATATTGTGTGCCAATTTACTTCTTTTAATGTGTTTTTAAATTGCTTAATTTTATTTTTAGTGAATATTATTATTTTGGTTACCCATGTTACGTTAGTACTTCGATTATATTGTGATTTTAATTTAACATAAACGGCTCTGTGGTCTGAGAAGCCATAGTCCCTAACACCGAATTCTGCTAGTGAAGATTGGTTATTGCCAAAGGCCAAGTCTATCCCAGACAACGTGGATTTTGTAACTCTCGTTGCTTCATTTATAATAGATTTTAGATTAGCAAATCGCATATTATTTAATAAATTACACTTTTGTTTACTATTTTTAAGTATATTCATATTAAAATCACCTGTTATTAAAATATTCCTGTTTTTATCTTTGGTATTTATTATTCTTAATAATTTGTTAATTTGTTCATCAAAAACATTCATATCACGATCTGCTCTGTATAAGACTATAACTAAGTAATTTATTTTTAATAATTCAATTGCACAAAATTCTATAAAATATTCTATGGATAAATTTTTTATATCAGTTCTTTCTACATAATCTATGTTTTCCTTAATTAGTATACAAACACCAACCCCTGTGTGTGATTCACGACAAAAATTTGCCGCTACTTCATAACCTGGTATTACAATAGAGTTACAGAAATTCTTATTTTTCCATACTTCAGTAAGCAACAAAATATCAGTATTTGATGAGTTTAGGAATTGTTCTAGGATATCTAATTTATTACCTACACTTTGCATATTCTTACATATTATTGTTAAGTCAGTATTGATACAAATTTCCTAGAGTTTCTGATGGAGTATAGCTGTTCTTCTATTTCTTTTATTTTAGTATCAATCTTGTTTACATCTGCTTTTATATTGCTCTGCTCTTTTATTACTGCGTCCGTAGTTTCCTTGAGTTCGTCTCTTATTATTTTAATTGCGCTATTTAGCTGCTGTTGTATTGTACTTTTTATGGGTTCCAGTATATCAGTTTTTTTTTCTCTAATTTTGCATCAATTGTTTTATTCAATTGTTGGTCTAATAGTTTCTCAAATTTTTCAAACTTTATTGTTTCTTGGTCTGTGTAAGTTTTAGTTAAGGTGTTTCCTAGAATATCGTCGCATGAAAGTTCATCTGAATCATTCAAATATTCTGTGGCTGGATTAATTAAGGTATGGGTTGGTTTAGATCTTAATGTCACATTATTTGACTCATCTTGGATGGCTTCTGAAGGCTGGGGTTTTAATGGAGTGTTCGTGTTGTTAGTTTTTGGAATTTTACACAAACAAGCTTGACACTTCCATTTTTTCTTGTGGTCAGTAGTTACCGTGTTTCGAAAACGTTTTTCTGATACGTTTGCGCATTGCAAATCTTTATATTTACTACATAAGGAGCATATTAAGTATTCTCTATTGGGTGTATTGACTATTTACTACATAAGGAGCATATTAGGTATTCTCTATTGGGTATATTTTGTAAACAACCTGCACACTGCGCCATTTTGCAGGTTCTAGCTAATTCGAAATCAGAAAACAATCAAATTTAGGATTTATTAAAATCTGATGTCAATAGATGGCGTTAATTGTTAGATGTCGTTGCTGTCTATGAATTTTAGTGGTGATTTGCATTGAACATAGCATCCTCTATCGGTGGGTAGCAGAAGTTTTTGCAATATGATTTTTCAGATAGTTCAAACATAAATCGATAGATGTCGCTACTGACTATCGACTACAAATATGATTTGCAATAATTGAGTTGTATAGAATCTTCTAGATGCTTTTTAATTTGCACTTCACTTATAGTTTTTATCACAGCACTGATTTTCTTGATGATACACCGTTTTTATTTTTATTTTTTTATTTTTAAACTAGATTTTAGACATTATTTAGATTTTAGATTTTTAGACAACTGTATTATTGTGTTTTTGTTTTCGATTTTAACTCTGTGATAACACTTTTGTTTCACAATTTCTTAGGTCACATTCACTTTTACACATGAGTAAAACTATTGTTTATAGATTTTCACTGTTTTTGACTTGCTTTATTCACATTTAATTATTTTTACTGAATTTTTACACGGAGCTATTGTTGACAGTAACACTGCAGCGCCTCCCTTCCTTCACAAATCTAACATCCTATTACAATCCTATTACAACTATACAACTATACACAGCTTACAAAAAAAACTTTACGTGTCATTTGTTATTAGTCAACTACAAACAATAATTAAGGATTACAAAAATAAAAACTAAATTAAATTAAGAGTTACACAAAAGATTTTTTATTTTTTAAGATTCACAGTTAAGCTAACATAATAATAGATATTTACCTATGAAACTGCCGTTTTGCCGTACTGGCCATTTCAAATGAAAATATTTTTTTTTGACTGATAATTCTAATTTCAAATTAATTTGATTTGACAAACATGGAATTCTTTTTCTAAAATCGTCATTTGTTTAATAGTTAGTGTTTTGTTTTCAACGCATTCGAACATTTTTCGTCATCATGGATAAGTTAAAAATTCGAGTAATTATGGAGTATGAGTACCGTCGTGGCAGCAAAGCGGCACAGGCGGCACGCAACATCAACGACGTTTACGGAGCGAACACTACAAACGAACGCACCACCCGTTATTGGTTTACCCGCTTCCGTTCTAGAAATTTTGACCTGAAAAATGAACCCCGTGGTCGTCCGAAAACTTTGGTCGACAATGACGAATTAAAGGCAATTGTGGAAGCTGATGAAACTCAATCCACGGCTGAATTAGCAGCAGCTTTCGACGTTAGCATCAAAACAATATTGGTCCATTTGCGTCAAATTGGCAAGGTAAAAAAGCTTGACAAATGGGTATCCCACGAACTCAATGACCGCCAGCGCGAAGTACGTGTGGAGACGTGCCTTGCACTGCTCAGCAGGCATACAAATGAAGGAATTCTGAATCGCATTGTTACTTGTGACGAGAAATGGATCCTGTTTGACAATCGTAAGCGCTCAGCAAGTTGGTTGGACCCTGGTTCAGCACTCAAACAATGCCCTAAACGAAAACTTACCCCTAGAAAAGTGATGGTCACTGTTTGGTGGTCTAACGCGGGTGTAATTCATCACAGCTTCTTGCCAAACGGGACAAGCATTACTGCAGATGTGTACTGTGAAGAACTGAACACAATGATGGAGAAGCTCGCACGTCTCCAACCAGCTTTGGTCAATCGTTCGGCTCCACCGCTCCTGCACGACAACGCGCGACCTCATACTGCACAGCAGACGGTCTCCAAGCTACAAGAGTTGGGGTTGGAAGTTCTCCGTCATCCGCCGTACTCACCAGACCTTGCGCCTACAGACTTCTACTTTTTCCAGAATTTGGATAACTTCTTGGCGGGAAAAAAATTCAATACCCGAGAGGCAGTAAAAAATGCCTTTGAAGAATTAGTTGCCTCCCGTCCAGCTGATTTCTTCAAGAAAGGCATCAACAAACTACCAATGCGTTGGCAAAGATGCATTGATTGCATGGGTGATTAATAGAAATAAAAAATATATAAAAAAATTACGCTTCATTTATTTCGTGAAAAACGGCAATTTCATAGGTAAAGACCTAATATAACAAACAGTTCAATAACACTTTAATTCCATAACATATCAATATAGTCACTTTTTAAGTTATTATAAAGTCGGCAGATTCGAGGGATTATTTTCAGAAACATTGTTATTTGAGAGCGGAATATGGAATAACTGTTGTTATATTAATTCTATATTCCATATTCATATAAACGAAAAATTTGTTCAAGTAATTTACCTTCATCACCACCGTAACCATGTGGGATTTTATAAAGAGTACAAAGGTCCGAGATGTTCCTTCCTTGTAGCTAAAGATGCTAAACTAAAGTGATTTAGCCTATCTTCGTAAGTAGAGATTTTCTTTTGAAGTCCTAACCATGCACACAAGCTACGTAAGAAACGACTTTGTATAGACTATGCGATCAATGTGAACTTTATAAATGGGTGACCAAACTTGGAATAATATTCCGGTATACTTCTTACGAGAGACCAGTACAATAGTATCCATGATGAGTACGGCCGAAATGGTCTAGCGACGCGAAATATGAATGAGAGCATTTTGTGTGCTTTACTACATATATGATCATAATGTCATCTGAAAGATAAAGCCGAATCATATACAACGTTGATAAAAGCGAGAGGCATTAAATGAAACCACATATTCTGTGTATCATTATCAAGCTACACAACAAAAATCAGATCAATGTAAGCAACGGTTTAGTCACAGGAATGTTTTTTAGTTTTTACTTAGTTTCATTTAAACACTCTGTATCTTCCCGATTACCTCATCGTAAGTTTGTACTATAAGCATACGTACTTATCTAAACGACAAAATTCACGCGAGCGATGCGACGTTGCCAGTTCGCATCGTAAGTTTGCAGTACAAACAAAGAAAGTACAGATCACGGTTATCTCACTCTAATGTAATAAGCGTAACAGAAATAGAAATAGATCAATATGTTGCTATTGCGCCGGCGGCGGCTCGGCTAATTAGGTCAAGGGCATAATTTTTACTTTGTTTGTTTAGTGCGAAGACGCGTTGCATCCGGGGTGCAAGTTGCGCAATTCAGCACAGATTATTGTCGCTCACGCGTCCCATTTACTAATGTTAAGTTTTTATTGTGATAGGACACGAAACTGAGTATTTTAGGTTTAGTTTTGTGAGTAGTTTTTAATTATTTTGTAAGTACGTAAGACATCCACAATGCCTCGTGCTACATACACGGCGTCAGAGTACGGGGGATACGGGGAATCCCACGGAAACGCAGCTCTAGCTCTGAGAACTTACCGAGAAAGGTATGGAGACAGCCGCGCGTGCCCTGGGAACGCTCGCACCATAGAACTGGCAGTACAACTGGCACGGGAAAACAAACCATTAGCAGCGCATCAGGAGGGAGTCCCACTGCAAAAGATACCTACTGCGCGCGAGCACCAGATTCTTGACTATTTTGACCGCAACCCCACATCGAGTCTGCATAGAGCCGCACGCCAGTTTAGAGTTTGCCATAGAACCGTGCATAACATTTTAAAAAGGAATAAACGCAAACCGTACAAATTAAAAAAAGTTCAAGCCCTTTTAAGAAGGGATTTGCCAGTCAGGCGTACTCACTGCCAGTGGATACTTGACAAAGTTACTGACGACCCGAATTTTTTATTGAATGTCATGTGGACCGACGAGAGCACATTTACACGCAATGGCATATGGAACCAACAAAATCTCAGATACTGGAGTATTGAAAATCCACGCATGAGGATCGAGCATCGGGAGTCAGAGCCTCAGTACCGCTTCTGTTAATGTGTGGGCTGGTATACACAGGGACCAGATTATTAGCCCTGTTTTTATTGACGGCACCCGTAACGCGGCAAAATTTTTGGAGTTATTATCCGGTCCCGTTGCTGAACATACCGAAGAACTACCCTTAGCCGATTATCGGCATTTATGGTACCAATTGGACGGAGCGCCTCCACATTCAGTGATGTCTTCCAGAGAGCTACTCACCGAAATGTTTGGACAGCAGTGGATTGGTCGATTTGGACCAGTGCAGTGTGATGGCCACCACGGTCCCCGGATCTCACTCCAATGGACTTTTTTATCTGGGGGTTTGTCAAAAGTGAAGTGTACGTGACAGACGTGAATACCGTAGAGGAACTTAAAAACCGGATTATTTTAGCGTTTAATAAATTAAAAAGTTTTACAACAAACAGTGACCTTATTGCACGTCGTTATAATTTGTGTACCATTGCAAACGGCAGACATTTCGAACAATTGAAGATTTAATGTATAAGTGATACAATTAATTATTTTTGTTTATTATTTTCATTGATCATACCTTCCAACGTTTCCTACAACACATGTTTACATTATCATCCACATCAAACCCGGGCGCTCCGCTGTGTAGGTAGGTGTGCGAGCCGGTGAGCCTGCCGCCGCACGCGCTATGCTACTCAAATGCTACGTTCCAATTTGTTGGGCAGGTGGCGGCAGGCTACTCAACAAAGGATGTTTACATTTTAACTTAATTATTAACCCCTCCGCGACGACTCGGAAAACCTTAAAATGCCCTGAATTCGTCAGGTTTTATAAACAAATTTTTTGTCTTGGAGGGCCTTTAGAAAAACGAAGAATTTGTTAACAATAAGATATACATACGGTTTAAATGATAACTTTTTGGATTCGTTATGAGTTTATCTCTCTGATTATAACATTCAATAAAGCAATAAAACTGACCTCGTTACATAAATATGCGTTATTTTACCATATTTTATGATTTTTTTTTCACATTACCTTGAAATTTTAGCACATTATATCAAATTTACGCACATATTCACCAAAACAACACTTAATTATTATACTTAGTCAAGATCGGGAGCACTTGATATGATTTTTTAAAAAGACAAAATTTACTTTTAAAACACTAATTTTATTATAACGTTAATTAAACTTAGTACTACTTGGTCACAGAGCTAGATGTAACTGACTTAATTCTATGAGACATGAAAATCGGCAGACTTATCTTAAAATAACATCCTTACTTCTATTTGGTTAATACTAAGAACTAAGAACAAAACTGCAGCGTTTGCGTCTAGGACCTCACGTTCACCGTCGTGGGCGTAATAGCTGGACACATAATTCCTCCCCCGTTAAGTACGAAATTATCGGACGAATTCGAGACTCGATGATTTCGTATTAGTTTACAAAAAGCTACTCTAAAGTTATAAACTAAGAACAAATTTATACTTAATACTATAATCACTAAAGTTACAATGTTAATAACGCTCACTGATTCACTAACGCTTTCGTTACTTTCACTTTTAGGCACAAACGATAAATGTTTAAGTTCATCCAGATTAACACCGTTCAAATTAACCACTTTAGTATCGATATAGTTTTCCTTCTGCAATATCGGCAAGTTAACTATCGGTAGAGTTGGCCGATACGATGATGTTAGGTACGGCTTATGGTACAAAAGCCTGGAATCGCCAACATGATATTCGCAGTTTTCTTGAATATCCAGAATATAAGTTCCTTGCAGAGACTCGTGAGTGACGTCACCATTACAAAGGGTTTGCATTACAATCGCCTTTTTCAGGAACATAATCCAATTATTGAGACCGATACGCTGAAGCTTTACGTCTTCGACCTCGGCGTCATTTGATGTACAGCTAGTCAAATTATCATGATACCTCATCAGCAGCTCTGCACATGTCTGTTCCGGATAAGGAACTATGTTGTTTTCAGTACACAGGAATTCATCAGCATCTATTTCAGCACACGGCGTCGCGACTGGCAAGTATTTCAGCCCATTCACCATTAAAAATTGATATTTAGGAATGATTATCGATGTTCTGTTATCATGAATACATATGGGTAAGGAATACAATTTAAAATAATTATAAACCACATTATCTACTATTGGAATTTCAAAGATAAATGTTAATTGGTTTTCTTTAACAAATGCTTTTACAGCCATAGTTCTTTCTAATTTAATTAAATTATTTTCAGTTACAGAATAAATTAGGTGATTATTTTTTTCAATGGTCCTTAAAATATACATGAGTTCGGTAGTATTTATGACAGACTGGTGCAGTACTGAAACCTTACTAAAAGCTAAAGCTGTCTCGATTTCACTCATTGTGCTAAAGATTATGTTAAAATTATTTATAAAGTTATTAAACATTCCCAAAATATAAGTCGCGTAAATTGAATTATTTTCTTTTGTAGCTATATTCTTAACGATAATTTCTATTCTCTTCAAACGTTCATCTAAAATGATTGTATCATTATGTAAGGTGTCCGTACTGTTAATTAAATAATCCAGCATTTTGGAAATAATAGTCATTTTATTAGTAACGATATTTTGATTATGTTGAAATTGTGAAATAAGCCTATCATATCTAAGAGCGTCTTCATTGTCCAAGTTACCGGTGATTATTTTAATTAAGGATCCTAATGGACTAATTATTCCTCTTTTACTTCGGCTAAAATTTAATGAAATAAGTTGTCTAATTTTTTCGATGGTCCTATCAATGATAAATTGTGTCTGTTTTCTCATGTTTATAAATTCATTAACATAAGGCTTATTAATATCTACAAGTTTAATAAATTCATGGTATTTCTTAATATTAAAAATTAATGCTTCGTGTATCCTAGTCAAATCTAATATTTTTATAATAGTCCAACTATCCTCCTGCCTGTATGCATTTCCTTGTTTTACAGGTAAAAGCCCTGGATTATGTTCTACTTTGTGGATGTAATTGCAATGGATCTGGAGTAGTAGTTCAGCCAAGCCCATCAGGACCAAGCTCCACCTGTGGAGGACGTTTAATATTTTTAATTGGCACTTTGGTTTCTCTATTGCCTATTTTAACTGGTACTACATTTCTTTTTACGGCACCTATTACTACGGCCTTGACATAACGAGGTTTATCTTTGCTTTTCCGATTATTAACGTCTTTTGCAAATACAGTTTCACCTACTTGAAAATTTCTACTAGATTCGCCTCCTCTATTGTCTACTATCTTTTGCTTTGTTGATGTTATATTTTCTGCGATATAATTATATAAAAATTTTGTACGTTTAGAGTGATCTTTCATTAACTGTTGCATGTATGATTTTTCAAAATTTATTTCAAAACTGTTATTATTATCTGTATGTCCAAATACTACTTCAAACGGGGTTAATCCGGTTACACTGTGTATACTATTATTATAGGCCATTACTGCATAGGTCATGACTGTAGCGGCGTCTGTAATCTTTTGTTCGTATTTTGCTAAACGATAAATTTCTATGAGTGTTGAAACCTCTCGACAATATCTGTTGAATTTGGATTATTTGGTGTACCAATGTGCAAATTTATTTTGTAAAAACCCATAAGTTCCCTCATAAGTTCGTTGTTGAATTCGGAGCCTGGATCGGATGAAATCTTTTTAGGTATGCCATATATGGAGAAGTACTTAATAAGGGCTCTAACTACTTCGGGTGTTGAACGATTTGAAATTTCTATAGCCTGACCAAGTTTACTAAATGCGTCTACCAGAGTGAGATAATATTTTCCTTCTATACTAAAAAGATCTATGAAAATTTCTTGAAAGGGGGCGTTTTGGGTTTGAGTTAATTGAATAAAAGGTTTTATTGGCTTTCGGTCATATTTCATTTTGCGACACGCTTCACAACTATTAATTACGGCTGCTACGGTTTCCTGCATATTCTCCCAAAAATAACTTCTGCGTATCCGGACTATTGTTTCTCTAATACCGCGGTGGCACGTTTTTCCTTCGTGAAATTTAATAACTATTTCCTTTTGTTCGTTTTCGTTTTCCACATAAATAACGCGTTGAGTACATTCGTAAAAACTAACGGAGTCTTTTTTAAACAGTTCTCTAACTACTTTCGCAAAATTTTTTCTAATTTGTTCCTTTTCGAAATATATAAAATACTTAATTTTATTTTTTATGTATTCTAATAAAAATTTCTTATCAAATCTTCGTTATCTGTGGGAAGAAAGACCTCTAAAATTTTTTGCTTTTTTCTGGATAAATTGGTAACTTTTAAGTCATTTTTAAGCCATTCGTGTACTAAAATTTGATTCGGTTTCGTGTCTATTGCTTCATGTAAAATTGGGATAAGAGCTGCGTCTGGATCTATTGCGGAGTGGACTGTAGAACAATCGCTATTGGATATAGATGGTACAGAGTCATTAAGGTTGTCAGGTTGATATATTTCAGTTAAAATGTCAGAGTTTGATGATGCAGATATAGTTTTGTCAACGTCTGATATGGTAACAGTTTCGGAAGTATCTTTAGATGGTCGTTGTCGTGCAAGTTTTTCTATCTCGTCAGTTATTTCACTAACATACTGTTGGATCTCTAGTTCTTTGTCAGTGTTTACTTTCATGGATAACGTGTCTTCGTCCGATCCTAAAGCATTAATTTTAATACGTGAAAGAGCGTCCGCATTTGAATTTTGTTTTCCCTTTTTGTACATGATCTCAAAGTCGTATTCCTGTAACCTTAAACGCCAGCGAGTTAATTTAGAGTTTTGGTTCCTTTAGTGAATAAAGCCAGGCTAGTGGTCGATGATCTGTATATATGAAAAACTTTCGGCCATATAAATAAGGGCGGAAATGCTTTACGGCCCAAATAATAGCGAGCAACTCTTTTTCTATAGTGCTATATCTAGATTCGGGGTCACTGAGGGTGCGGCTTGCGTATGCTACGGGCTTATCGTTACCTACGGGCCCCTGGGATAACACGGCACCTAGGGCCACATTAGAAGCATCTGTAGTAAGAATGTAAGGTTTTTCAGGGTCAGGGTATTGTAACAACGGTGCATTTGTTAATAATTCTTTAAATTTATATATGATTCGTCAATTATAATTTTATTTCGTTTTTTTAGGCAATTTGTAAGGGGTTGAGTTATTTTGGAAAAGTCTTTAATGAATTTTCGGTAATATCCGACCAGTCCTAAGAAACTTTTTATTTCTGTAGTAGTTTTAGGGATGGGGTAGTTCATAATAGCTGTAATTTTGTCATTGTTAAGTTTCAGTCCGTCTTTAGTTATAGTATGTCCGAGATACAATACTTCAGTGCGGAGAAATTCAGATTTGTCAAGTTGTATTTTTAAATTTGTCGTTCTAAGTCTGTCAAAAATAGCTTTCAGTTTTTGGAGGTGTTCCTGTAAGCTGGATGAAAATATTAAAATATCATCTAAATAGATCAGGGCGTGTATACCTTGTAGTCCACGCAGAATATTGTCCATCGTCCTTTGAAAAGTGGCTGGAGCGGTCTTAAGACCAAACGGCATTCTCAAAAATTCATAGTGTCCAAATTGTGTGCTAAATGCGGTTTTAGGCCTGTCGCTTTCATTTACTTCTATTTGATGGTAGCCGCTTGCGAGATCGAGCGTTGTAAAGTAAGTACTTTTACCTAATTTGTCAAATAAGTCATTTATGTTCGGAAGTGGATACTTGTCGTCAATAGTTATGTCATTCAAACGTCTATAGTCAATAACCGTACGATATTTCATTTCACCGGAAGCATCAGGCTTCTTGGGTACAAGGTGAACTGGGGCACTCCAGGGTGAAAAAGATTCTTGTATTACATTGTCTTTTAAAAGTTTGTTAACCTGATTTTTGATTTCTTCTGTTATCATGGGGCTTTGTCTGAAAGGTCTAATGTAAATAGGTTCTTCATTTTTGGTTCTAATAAAATGTTTTACTTGATTGGTAAAAGATAGGGGTATGTTTTCACAATAAAATATGTCTTTGTACTCTGTGCATAAATTTAAAATACTCTGTCGTTCTTCTTCGTTCATGTGGTCTAATCTCAATTTAGATAAATTATCAGTCAGTAACTTATTAATTTCTGTACTATTTTGTTGTATGTCTATGTTATTGTATTCATGTAAATATTACATAAATTCCTGGATATAAATTCTTTTTCTAAATTAGACTTAAGTTGCCAAATTTATCAATGATCTGGAGGACCTTATCCCCCCAACAACTCCCGATACAAGGTAATGGATAGTTCATGAAAAAAAATGCAAATAAAAACTTAACCTCAAAATTAATTTTGAGTCTAATTGGGTCTGTTCTGGTTATTTTATTGTAACACAGTGAGCTTCTGTAAGCAAGCCCCCTTCTGGAACTCGCCGGCTCGCGCCTCGTGACCTACAGACTATTAACCTGCTCCTCCTCGCTACGCTCGTCGTCGCACCTAATATTATTTGTTACTTTCAAGACTCAACATAAAGTGCATATGGTACAGATCATTGATAAGTTTGACAACTGAAGTCTAATTTAAAATAAGAATTTATATCCAGGAACATTTGTAATATTTACATGAATAAAAAACAAGTCCATTGCTGAACACACCTATTGATTGATTTTGTTTTGATTGACTTATTTTTGTCAATCTAATCTTCCGTCCTTGTTGCGCCTTACCAAATTTCACGTTTCAACATTATGAAATGTTTTGAATTACTTGTTTAGAGGCTAAAAAAGTTTTTTAATATATCTCGAAAAATACACATTACCTTGTAATGAAAACGGTTTTGTTATTCCTCTGTAATTTCTCGATCTAACAAAAACCCTTTTTTCTACGAAATTCGTGCCGCACGATTCTAAATCCAACCCACACAGAGTTTTCTGACACCCGCTATGTCTCATGTATGAGCAAAGAAAGGTGCGATTTCCTTCTACGATGTCTGCGTTTTTATGACAAGTCACTTCGGTTGCAAAAACAAAAGGATGATCCTTTTACACCCATCCGAGATATATGGGAAATGCTAATAACTCAGCGTCGGCGAAACTATTTACCTGGAACGAATGTTACGATTGACGAGCAGCTATTGGCCTTCCGAAGGAGATGTAAATTTAGAATGTATATCCCAAATAAACCTGCAAAGTATGGCGTCAAGTTAGAAATGATGTGTGACAGTGGCACAAGATATATGATAGATAGCATGCCATATCTCGGAAAAGGAACTGATACAGGAGGTCTGCCGTTAGGTGAGTATTTTGTGAAGGCACTAACTCGCAGTATACATGACATAAACAGTAATATTACCATGAATAACTGGTTTACATCGATACCACTAGCAAAGCAGTTACTTCAACAGCCTTATAAATTGACAATTGTAGGGACATTGCGAGCAAATAAAAAGGAAATTCCGGAAGAAATTAAAAACAACCGTTCCAGAGCCATTGATACATCAATGTTCTGTTATGATGGACCCCTTACACTTCTTTCCTACAAACCTAAACCATCAAAAATGATTTACCTTCTGTCTTCTTGTGATGAGGATGGCACTGTCAATCCCAAAATAAAGAAGCCACACATGATTGAATTCTATGTATAATAGCACAAAAGGTGGAGTAGACACATTTGACCAAATGTGCTCGGTAATGTCATGCAGCAGGAAAACTAATCGTTGGCCAATGTGTGTATTTTACGGTATGCTAAATATAGCATGTATCAATAGCTACATTATATATTGCCATAATGCCTCTGTAATCGGGCAAAAAATAATGATTCGGCATGATTTTATGAAGAAAATGCATTCGCAGCTTGTAGAACCGTGGCTCAAAATCCGATTGGAAATCCGTACTATGCCGGCGCACGTCAAGAACAAGATAAAAGAAATATTAGGTGTAACAAGCGATGACGGTCAAGGTCAATCATCATCCATTGACCTTCAGCCAGAAACACCAAATATTAAAAAAAGAAAAGACTGTGTTCTTTGTTCCTATAAAAAAAGGCGCATGACAAAAACTTATTGTTCAAAATGCAACACTGCAATTTGTGGTGAACATAAAGTTGATTTTTGCGAAGGATGTGCTTCCAAAAATAAGTTTTTATTTTTTTAATTATATAAGACAGTTGTTATGTTTATGTTTTGCCACAGAAGAATAGGCTATTTTTGTAAATTTTTTAAATGTAATTTTTAAAAGTAAGTCTCATCTTATGTGACCTATTTTCTTGTGCCTTACCAAAAAATGTCATATTGATCTCAAAATGCAACTTGTTGTTTTATTTCCTAAAATAATACTTTTTAAAACTATATATGTATTAAAAGTAACATAATCACGTAATTATAGATATAATTTTGCATCTCAAAAAATAAAAGGGTTAATTACAACAAAGCACTTCCGAATAGTTCCAAACCATCATACAAAACAGTAATGGCGTCTCAGCGTCGGCATTCGTTTTTTTTTCGTTCTATCGTTCGGTATATTAGTATTACCATTAAAATAATACTCGAAAATGTTTAATTATGAATGAATGAATCGATTACATTACTTAGTTCGTATTGCTAGTGCAAAAATATTGAAGAAAAGAGCGACTAATTGCAACTGACTCGTGATGTACACCATGTGTACGTATAGCGATGTGTCGTTATCGTTTTTTGCAATCACGAAACGAAAACGTTATCCGTTTATAAATAACGTTGTAATAACTATCTATTTTTGACAACTGTCTATTTCTGCACCGTCGAGTTTAATGCGTTGAAAGATGAGGTACTGACTGACTGAGGTCTACTTATAATGGACGGAAAGTGAATTTGTATGCAACTGTCGATGGTTACCAGATTATCCTGACCTCTGCCTCTGTCCAAAAGAAAGCGATGCGAGTACAATGCAAATATAAGAATGCAATGTAAACATACATTGCCGTTTTTTTATGCAATTCGTGAAGATTTAGTCTACTCCGAGATTCAATGTATTCAAATATTTTGTGTCAATATTGCGATATGAAATAAATAGTTTTTCTAATAAGAGGATAAATAGTTTTCTCGGTATTTGTGAATACGATTCAAGCTCTGCGTCGTCGTTGTCCGTCGCACAGAATGCATAGTTTCGCACGATAAATGTGTAGTTTCGGTATAGCTCGATAACGGGTTTTCGGTATTGCTCTGATACATAGTTATTGAAACTTTTTACGGTTTGAAACGCCCACTACTATTCGTTAAATAGAAACAATTTTTAATGAACTTCCCTTCGTACTTAAGCAGGTCAGTACTGTCAGTATTGCTACAAATATAAGAATGCAATAACGGCGTACTTAAAAGTTCATTTTATAAACATAATTTACACTTATGTACAGCTATCATATAATATAATACACGGATATTTACAATAAATATACAACAAAAATTACATACATTTACATGTTTCCATTAAGAAACATTATCTGTGCCACTTTTTTATGGTCTAATCTAGTGCGGCGTTCTGAGATCAGCAGACCGGCCTTGCTAAAAATCCTTTCACAGGGCACTGAGGTTGCCACAATGTTTCCGAACTGGCGAAATAGAACGCTCAGATGAGGATATTTTTGGTGATTATTCTGCCACCAAGTTAACGGACAACTCCATTCGCCATCGGGTGTCTGTACTGGCAACATGTCGTCCTCTAAATACAGGTCTACTTCTCTAATAGCTTTAGAGAGAGCAGTTCCAGTTCTCTGTTGAGGCCTGTCAGAAGCAATTATTTCTGTCAGGATACTCCACGGTGAAACTCCTTTAGATGTCGACGGTGGTTGGCAAATTATTGTATTTATAGCCTGGTGATCGGGCCATTTTTGTGCGATCAAATTTTGTACTAGATCTTGAACCCGTTTCTTAGCTCTGCCAGCTTCCTGTTTATCTTCAAAGCCTGATATTTTATAACGGGGATCTAAGAAGGTGCAAATAGAAAAATGTGCCACTCTTTACTACAGTGCCTAGCCTTGTAATAAGGCCTTCCCTCAGAAGCATTGCAACGGTGGCCGCTGGACTGACCATGTTGTCATTAGACAGCGGTGCTAAATGCTCTGTTAACAGCTTATCGCATGTTTTGATAAGGCACTGAGTTATTGCTATGACAGACCCTCCTGTCACATATTTTTCCGCGCTCATGGCTGAGGTTATATCCTCAAAAGGTTTTAAAACAATGACTAACTGCTCCAGAAGCACCCACTCTTCTATTGAAAGGATGGGCAAATCTTTGCCTATTACCGCTGCTGTGGCTTTGACTGCTGCTTGCAGATCGACAAATCGACTTATCATCTGCAAAGTCGAATTCCACCGTGTTGGCATGTCTTGTTTCAATGTTAATGGTATGCCAGCCTCATTGTCATTTTTTTGATATTTTAACAGCTTTTCAGTTGCTTGGGGGCTTTTTTAAAAAACCTTACTATTATTTTTACCTTATCCAGGGTGTCTCGAACGGTTTGTAGAGCACTTTGGACAATTAAATTAAGGGTATGTCCATAGCACCCAAAATGATTCCAGCCTACGTCTAGAAGCGCTTTTTGCACGTTCGCAGCGTTGTCGCTTATGACGAAGTTAATTTTGTTGGAAATGTTCCACTCACTGGCAGTATTTCTTAAAAATCCTTGAATGTTGGCGCTGGTGTGCCGATCTGGGAAGTGCTCACATGCCAGGAGAACTGTCTGCATTTCAAAATTAGTGTGGATGAAATGGCCAGTTATCGCAATGTAACTTTCATTTGCACGAGACGTCTATAAGTCGATTGTTAGACAATTTTTTTCAATGCAAGAATCTGAGAGAAGGGACTTTACTTCTTCTCTTTTTTTTTCATACTGCCGTGGTATGAGCACTGAAGGAATTTGTTTGCGGGATGGGAGTTCATAACCAGGTATCCATTTGGCGAATTTTTTAAAACACTTCTCTTCTACAATACTAAAGGGTTGGAACTCTTGCCTGCCTTCATTGCCCTGGCACAAGATGCTAGTTCTTCTTCAGCTAAAGGTCCCGATCTGATAGCCTGTCCTTGTTGTGGTGGAAACGGCGGCGCGACGTTTATATTTACAGAAGAAGCTTGAACCGTCGCTACGAGCCGGTAATCATCGATGTGCCGGCTTCTTAAATGGGTTTTCAAGTTGCCCGTCGTGGTTTGTTGCTAATAAGAGTTGGATGATTTAGGACTTGGAAGTGCAGTTATATGTGAGCTTCGGCAATTGATGATTAGAGGCGATGAGTATATTAGGTGCACAAGCAGAGGTCTGGATCAATGAGATCCCTTGTCACCCCTTTTATTTAATATAGCAAATAGCTAGTATACCATTCAAATATTTCAACAGTTGGTGAGTGTTTTGGTAGCTCATGCGCAGACGATTTTGTTTTATTAAAAAAAACAAAGAATTAATTATTGTCAAAATATGTTGCAGCAAGCCTTAATGAAATTATCACCTTATTAGATGCGATCGGTCTTCGAGTGTCTGGTACAAAGACTTAGTGTTTTCAGTAGGGGTTACAAACGGAGAGAGGTAGATTTAGTGATTGAAAATAATATTTATCTGTAGTTGAAAATGTGCGATATTTAGGAAATTGCCGAGAAAACGACTAAATTTCTAAATTTATTAAAAGTGTTAGCAGGGCCAGGATTAGGTGAACATCCCAAATACCTACGTACTATTTACTTTTATTTAAAACGAAGTAGACTTGACTACGTCTGTTTTTTATGTGATACTAGTGCAAAAACACATTTGAGCAAACTAGATAGAATATAAAACCAGGCTCTTTACATCATAGGTGGTTTTATTAAAAGTGCACCTATCCATGTGATGGAGAGTGAGCTCAGTGTCCAACCATTGTTTGTCAGGAGATTATACCTAGCTTTTAAAAATTGTCCCAAATGTATGTCCTGGGCGAATAACGAAACTATTCAGCTACTAGATTGTTTGAGTTTTAAAATTCATAAAAGGTTTTGGCAACCCAAAAAAAACCATTCCTGGCTATGGCATATGTTGAGTGTAAAAAATATAACATTCATAAGTCTAGTCCCTTAGAAATGCTTAAATTGTCAGTTTGATTATCATATGTAAATATAAGTAATTATAGTAGATAACTTAGAATGTATTGTAATTTATAACCTAAGAAGAAATGTAAAATTCCTTGTATTCCAGAGATATTAAGAATTCTTGATCTAATTCATAATTTCAGTAAATGCGATATAGCTCTGAGGTTGCAATGGGTTCCTTCTAAAATAGGATTTAGGGGAAACGAAGAGGCTGAAAGATTGGCAAATTTAGCACTAACTGAGGTTTTAAAAATATAAATTTTACTAATTTATACGGAGATTTTATGAGTGTAAAAATAAATGTTATGACAAATTTAGAAAATATAATGACGAAAGAAGCAAAGAAAAGGGCATTTGGTACAAGACAATACAATGTCAGCCTCTGAGAATCCCATGGTTTATAAGTGAACCAAAAAGTAGACAGTGTATTATTACAGCCCACTGACTTCGATCCAATCATAACCCATCTAAGAAATTTAGTTCCTTAACGAAAAAGTTGGAATCGCCTTATTGAGAAACCTGTAATATTGTAGATGACGTCCAGAACGTGCTTTCAGAATGTGTAAAGTATCAAAAGAGAAAGGGTATTTTTGGTCCAAAAATATAATATTAATAGATTAGATGTAGGTATATTCTTGACCATATTAGCAAATCCAAATTCAGAAATTTTTTACTTTCTAATTCATATATTTTTACAAAAACAAGCCTCTCTCTCTGATCCTTTACCTATAAATAGAGTTTTGTTTTAACTTAAGTATAGGTTATGATGAGGCTGACAAATTCTCATGGAATAAAAGCCTCTTTTAAAAATAAGATAAAAAAAAGACTACCCCTAATCGATATAACAGGCAAAATTGCGCACCGCATTGAAGTATTCTAGAATCTTCAAACCCCTTTGTTGTTGTTATTCGTTTTTAATTCATAGCGTCCGTAATAAAACTTTTTGGATATCCACATTGTTATAATATTTACTAGATTTGAGATATTCATTTTTTTATTTTACCAAGTTTCCACACAAATTCATTAAGAAAAGAAACCTGATGAGATACCGGTGTCTAGTGATCTGTTAGTATCAATTGTCTTCCTTATTATAATAAGCTTTCTTAAAACATTACTATCATCAGGACGGATTGTTTCGAACGAGTAATCTTTTTCTTCATTATGATGTTGATTCCAATCCTTGTTTTCTCTGTGTCTACGTATGCTTTTACCTTTTTTTGACCTTTTGCGATTACGAGATGTGCGTTTTTTAAAACTATTTTTATGTTGGTGTTTGTGGCCCTTGCGGGCTTTTGTTCTAATGCCTAATTGTCCTTTTTGCTGTTTTTCAGATGTGTAATCCTTATTACTTTTTTTATTTTTTGGAGTTTTAGTGACACGATCATCTTTTTTACGTTTTTTAGTTGCTTCAAAGCTTTCTATTGAAATAACGGATATAGCTTCAAGACCTTTCTTAGAATTCTTCATTTTTTCAATATTAAAAAATGTGACATTTCTGTCTGTATTTATGTGTTCTTCAAAATCGGATTTAGCCACTTTATTGTTGTCAATTTTAGCATCATCTTTATATTTCAAGTTTTCGAAACTGTTAGTCGATACTTTGTTTATATTTAAACGCCGTTTTTTACTTTTCTTCGAACCTGAATCAGAGTCGGATGCAGATCTCGAACTTTTAGAGCTGATAAACGCTTCTTTCGAGACAATGGATGGTAGCGGACCTATAGTGGGGGTTTCGCCATGGATGTATCCTATTGTACAGCATACTAAATCAAGATTAGGGTACATATCATCACATACCACGTTTTTAGCATAAATAATTACAGATTTGGGACAATCTGAGAAGAAAATACATTCTCCTTGTGGTTCATCATTACAAGATATTCCCCAAGCTGAAATTGTTATGAATTTTAATTTAAATATCAAAACATTGCATCCGCTACATAAACAAATTATGAATCTTTTGAGGATTAAAAATATGGATACTGTTCTTTGTTAATATGATTATTAATCTAAAGAATGAAGTCTGACAGTTATTTAATAACCTTTACAAAAAACATGCAGTTTGTATCTACACTTGATATGTCTTTATATGGGAAATTGAAAAATAAATGTATACAAGAATTATTCATTTTTTGAGATTGATATCACATGGATTATTTGATATCACAATATTTTACTTAAAAATTTCCGTTATATTTATCGGTCTGTCGACTATTTTTCTGATATTGAATATGAGATTGCTTTGAATATGAAATAGAGTACTTACTTTTTTCCCTTAACAACAGTAGTAATGGGTTAGTTTTTATTTGATTCGGAGAAGTGTGTCTTTTGATAAAATTAATTGACTTCTTTAGATTGTGCGTTTTAGCTATGTTCCGTTTATTAAAACTTTTGTTGAACATTTTTAATCTGAAATTTTTGTTTTGAATTTGCGCATTAATCTCCTTACTCTCATGAATGAAGGCAACTGAAAACATTACCAAATAGTAGTATATAAGGAAAAGTGAAGACAGCATTTGACCAAATTGTCTTGAGGTTTGTGTTCAAATCAGAGTGCATTTTTAAATATAATTATAAATCTTATGCGAGTTATTTTATCGTCATGTTGTTCTCGATAAGAGAAACAAATTTCCTTTTTGCTATAAATAAAACATTTTTCATAACATACATTCACATAAAATTGTTTCTACTCGTGCTAAACCAGCGCGAATAACTTTATAAGGGAGTATTCATTGCATATTCGTTATCCTACTTTACACTAGCTATGTCAGAAGCAAATTAGAATATTTCAGTTCGATATGGAGTCCTAGCTATATATAGTGCATCTAAAGAGGATCGAAAGAGTGCAAAAAAAACTGCACTATGTTACCGTTTCAATGCTGCTCGTTCATTAAAAAATTACTTTCATATAGAGCCTCTGTCAGTGCGGCGCGTCATCTCGGATATGTCGTTTAGATATAATGTATAGCTAAATATCTGTATTGACAGTCCCATGTGACTTAATTTAATTTCAACGTTCCGCGATGATTACCCAGATATCCTTGTGCGCTGTTCAAAACTAAGTTCTGTAGAACCAGGCTGGGCCGAGATTCTCCTGTCGCTCGTCTATCTCGGCTGTATAATGAGCTCTCAAATAAGATGCCTAATCTAGATGTCCATTCTCAGAGTCTACATAGGTTTTTGTCCTGAATTAGAGAGTGTGACTTATCTTAAAATGCAATTCATTATTTTGCCAATATTTTAAAACTCATATGTATGTATAAGCTTAATTAGTTTGTGTAAGTTTTTCTTTTCTTAACTGCTTAAAAAAAATTGTAAATTTATCGCATATCTTCTTTAACTGTGACAATACTTAGATCTAAACTGTACACTAGATTTATTTAATTTAATTTTAACGGTAATATGTGATGTTGGTGATCCTTTATCTAAATAAATAAATTCATTGTTTAAACCCACCATTGCATTATACGCACACCATACATTAGCTGCTGCTATATATTTAAGTTTTATCTATGCGTATGTTGTTCAAAAGTCATGGTGTCTGGAGATGTGTTCATATACATACATCAAAAGTGTCTTAGGAATCAAGTGCATTTAAAGAAAGGTATTTCTGCAAATGAGGTTTATTGTTCTGACTTTTTTGGACCGCTATTGATTCTATTTAGTATATTTCACGATTTAAATAAAGAATTTTGTTTAAATTTTGATTACATAAAGAAAATCAACTGTCAATTAGCATTTCACATGATGCATTATCATTTCATTTCAAATGATGAGAGCCATAAGAATGTTGGAACTGGCTCCAGGCAACGTACTGTGGCTATGACTCTGAAACAACACAGGGTGTTGTAAGCCGCCTCTGGACACGCTATCTCATAACGGACAGCGTAGCCGAGCAACATGGAGACCGATCACGCACTACCACTCGCAGACAGGACCGGTTCATCCCAAATACTGCTGGGATCGTACCATGACCGCCATAATGTTGGTAACGAGGCTCCATAGTCCTTCAGGCTTGTTAATAAGGGATTAAACCATCCGAAATCGTTAACGTGAAGTGACGTTCCCGAAGGCCCCTGAGAGGCCCACCTATAGCACTCTGCAATCGTAGCTTTACAATGGGCTCGTGCACACAGAGATCGGATAAAGAAGACTGGCATTGTGGGTACTTCTCCCATGAATCTCGTTTTGGAATGAGGCCGGATACAAGATGGAAAGGATTGTTTCAGACGTAATCATCCCTTTGCGATGGCAGTTGGGTAATTTGTTTCAACTAATGCACGTGCGTTTTTATCTATACAATAAAATGTATAAAATCTAAAATCATAGATAAAGGCCTATTTTTGCCGTTTGATTGATGCCGTTAATTTAAGCTAATTTCGCACAGTTAGCAATAACAGCAATTTTTTTAATTTTTATAAAATATAATAATAAAGTACATCCCCAGACAACAGGCCATACAGTTAATGTGTTTGTCTGGGGAAAAAAATCTGGTAGATTAGATTTGGTAAATATTAACTAGATAATATTTTTGTGCCAAGAATTTAATTAAGAAGTGTAGATGACGTGTGCAGAATGCTAGTAATGCTGTATAAATAAATTAAAAAATTGCCAAAAATTCAGAAAAATTTCAAATAGATATTTATGCCTAAACCTCATTGTTTAGTTGTGGTTTCAATTTAATTATTAACTAAGGATAAGTAATCAAAAGAAGTGAGAAATCTAAAATAGTGTAAGACTCAATATCATACAAGTATAGAGAATGTAGTCAAACTACGGGTAAAGAAAATGTTCATTTAATGATAGAACAACCCATACTCTACATCGTAAGGATAATTTTCAAATGTTGGATGCCATCGATGAGATTGTTTCAATGAATTTAATTTATTGTGAGATTTTGCAAAATAAGTGTTGCTATAGTCTTCTCCCGCAGTTGTTTCACTTTCAAAATTATTATCAACACCCAATTGTAACGAATGTTTTGTTTGCTTCTCAGCGCGTTTTAAAAATTTCTGAATGTAATCCCACCTTGGCTTTTTTATTTTTTTATTTCTTAACAGATTATTAAGTTTAATCATCACTTTCTTTTTTACAAATGGCTTCTTGGTTGTATAAGTCGTAGATTCATTCCTCTTTACAAATTTAATTTTTGTACTTTTTTTCATCTCGAGAATTTCTTTTTTCTTTTTTTTAAACTCTTCATAACTTAACTGACACGGTTCTGTCGGTATCTGTACCGCCATTGGTTTAGTTGGACAGGGTGACGTAGCACAGATTCGGGTGACGACAATATTGTCTACACAACACACAAGTGGTGCTCTATGCGAAACTTGATAACAATGTAGCAATTTGTCCCAAAGCCGTTGTTCCGGAGGACATTCCTTAGCGTACGTGCAAATTCCTAAAGGTTCATCATTACACGACTGTCCCCATGCTTTCAAACAAAGAAGTATAAATTACATTTTAATGAAAATTGCTAGTTTCTTTATACTACGGGCCGGGGTTATGTTCTAAAGTTTGATACAAAAATCGAAATAGATCACGTAAAATGTTTGAAAGGTTATCGTTAAAAAAAGTGTTCACGAAAATCAAAAATTTTATAGCTTTGAAAAATATCGTAATTATATAAATTGGTATTTTTGTTATTCACAAACTGATGAAGACTGAGACGGAGAACGGTGCTTTCGGAGGGATTAAAATCAACGTATGTGACAAAATTGGAATTAATTTATTGTGTGATCATACTTTATTTATTATTTGTACTGTGAAACAATCATTCGACGATGTTGAAGCCATAGTGTTGAAAGTAAAATAATAATAATAGAAATAATAATAAATCCCCAGACAAACACACCATCTGTTTGGCCCCAAAGTAAGCAGAGCTTGTGTTATGGATGACCATACAGCGAACTGGGGGGGAATCCAGAATAAACATACATATATAAATACAAAAACCATGACCCGAAAACAAACATCTGTGTTCATCACACAAATGTATGCCCCGGCCAGGAGTCGAACCTGGGACCTCCGGCGTATGAAGCAAGGCTACTTACCACTACACCACTCGGTCGTCATAAGTCGCATTAAGTCTTTAGATTTTAGAAAGTTTACTTTTTAATATATGTATACTCACTGTCACTGCGACCTATGCGATTTGACGCATTTACTAATATTGAAGGTTTCCACTTGTTATTTATAACAATATAGTTAGGAACGTTAGAACCAGTTCCAGAAATGCCGCTATTTAAGTGTCTAAGCTTTTTAAAGCGAGCAAACTCAAAATTCAATCGTTTTTTTCTTGCAGAGGCTTTAGTATAATCAGGCGAACGACTTGAAATATTTGAGTTGTGCAGAGTTGGTCCCTCGTCATAAAATTCATTTACTATTCGAGGGTTAAGAACACTTCTGATATACATCAAAATAACATTTTTGTTTTCTGAATCACTTAAGTATTTAGATTCACTCGGTTTTCTTAATGAATTCGTAAATGGATAGAAAATAATCATTACAATGCCAAGAGTTACTTTCATTTCAGCTTCACTCTTTCAATTTTTGTATAAAAGTCACGCTGTAATAAAACTATATAACATAGTTTTATGTGTCGATAGAAATGGGGAAAACTTTTAATATTTAAAATACAAATTGTTAGAAAATGTAATGTCTTTGATAACCTAGAAAAAACCTAAAACAATTGACAAAAGTAACATGAAAATGTGAGATGTTGTGTTCCTGGAAATATTACATCTTGTTTGATAATTAAAATGATTTGATTTGAAGTTATGATTTTCATTTAATATCTGTAGAATTAAGCTGTATTAAAAATGGTGTCATACAGTTCTTCACATACCATAAAATAGTAGAACCCGGCAAAAGTCTCAAGTGGAGGAAATATTAACGGTTTTTCGGTTTGTTGAACGCTCCCATCTTGAACAGAGACGCAATTAGTTGCGGATGTGGGTGGATACAGCTTCTCAAATCGAAGCACAATTCAATCTTATATTAGGAAAAACAAGGTAACCACGTGCAAATATAAAAGATAAAACTAAATTTTACGCGGACAGTCACGGATTACACCAGTTATTTAAAATAGAACCTTAATTCGTTATACACAATATTTTTTTACTATTAAGGATAAGACAGTATGATGTAATTACGAAATAAATAATCGTTTCATTTAGTTATGTTCGGTTAGCGACTACAGTGTATCAGGCGAAGGGGTCAAATTAATCAGGCAAAAGCATCAGGAGCTTGTCACATAGCGTCATTTTACTACCCTTTGTAGCATAGAGAACCAGTATACGCCTTAAATGCAATGTACGACAGTTTCATTATTGCCTACTTATGTACTATCGCGAAATAAATAACCTCTGAAACACACTCTTTGTTTTGTGTTCGAATCGTGAATTGTGCGGAAATATTTCAGAACGAATACAGTAACTGAGTAACTGTTTTTATTTTTATCATCTTTATGACTGTCAAAGATGTCCTCAAGGCACCCAAGAAACATTTTCCTTGTTAGAAATTAGGTATAATTCATTACAATAATACAAAATTTCACGCTTTAAAGTGAACCTCTTTGATCAAACTAGTGTGTACTGACACTGAAGCCGCCGATGAACTTGCTCGGGATCAGGTGTTTCCAATTAAATGGTAGAATTGAACTTAATCTTTATAAAGTTGCTTCAAATCCGGCAGCTTTTATCCGTTTGCCTTTACTGAAGTCAAAACAAGTATTATACTTTCCAATATTATCTATAGATTTTGACGTGGATGCCAAAGTTCAATTAGTTGTTTGAATCAATTTATATATTTCAAATCAAATTAAATCTTTCTATCAAATTAAATATTTCATTTCATTTCATTACACTCTTGTACGTGGGACGCTCAGAAAGATTTGAGGAAAAAAAAATTTAAAATGTTCTGTAGGTTATATTTTTTTAATTACATCTTTAAGAACTTTCCATCAGCATCTAAACAAAGTTTCATGCGTCTGAACAATATTTCAAAGCACATTTTCCTATCTGCAACAGGTACTTCTTCAACGACCTTCGCGAACGCAGTGAGCGCATCTTGTGGCGATAAAAACTGAACCCCCCTAAGCTTTAAAGAGGATGAACCAAATTATTACCGCGGAGTGCGCGTTGTCTTGGTGTAGCAAAAGGCTTTGGAGTCGGATCTTCTTCAATGTATGTATGGAAACATACATTTATTAAACAGCCTTTTTTAAAGGCCTAGTATATAAAGATGCTAAAAAACACAATTGACTGTTCTATATGCATTAGCGCCTCGTATATTGTATATTGTATGCTCGTATATTGACACTGTATTGTGTTTGCTTTATACTGTAACTGGTCGGTCGCTTTGTTCTGGTAAAATGCCACAGCCTATTCATCTACATCAAGATATTTTCTTGGAAATTCATACGCAGCTTTGCTTTTGAATTTAGGTTTACTCGAACTTAATTAATAAATAAATAAATATTTCTAACAATCACACCACATTATCTAGCCCAAAGTAAGTATCATTAAAGAACTTGTGTTATGTGTTACGGATAAATAAACTTAAGAAATATATAAGCACACATAGATAATTATGTATATTTTTTGCGGTTTTGTTATTATTATAATTAGCCCTACGTTTCTTTAATTTCTTTTTTTTAGGTTTACGGGGCTGAGATTTATTAGTTCCACTTTACTGTGACTGTAAAGGTTTTGCAAAAAAAGCACCATTTATCAAAGATGAGCAAGACACATTATCGTTTAGGATAAGAAGCATCTTCTGATAATCCATGTTTGTTGGACGAATTTACTCCTCGATAAGTATGAGTTGTTCTCAATATTTCTATCGTGGTACTCTATTGAAAACTTCATCCGTTTCTTCACCGCATATCTAATAATTTTTTGAACGCACCTCCATCGCTTTATGTTGTGTTCCGTATGTATATTCAAACTCAAATATTTATTTCTCAACATTGACAATTAATAGTTCTTATTGATGTCTGATAAAACACGACTCTACCACCAGTTCGGAAAAACCTTCGTGAAAAAGAACCGGCAAGAAACTTCACGGGTATATTTTTTTCAAAATAAATTTACAGAGTCTCTTTATGTCTATGCAAAATGATTCTTATCTGCATCTGTTAGCTCGGTAAGTGTCCCTCCCCCCAAGTATCCAACTAACGAACACCCTCAAACGTCACCCGGTCCCGAGTTAACGCGGGATCCAGCCATCGCCCTCCCCAATATTAGATGGAAGTGAGCGACCCGTCACCCGACGCTACCATATTTCGTTTTCATCACGTTGTATTCTGCTGGACTGGACTACTGCTTACAAAAAACCTATTAAGGATCTCAAATATTTTTGGAAATTACCACTAGCACAATTATTTGCAAATTCAGAAGCACCTTTGCCGTGTGATAGGTTGTGTTCAGTTCCTTAAATAAGAAATAAAGCAGGAAAATACCTAGTAGATTGTATATTGTCAGTTAAAAATGTTGTAGATAGCGCCGATATACATTTTATAGACATTACCGTTCCACATTCGATAAAAGCAGATTAATTATTATATGAATGGGTGTGAAAGTAATTCACTTACCGAGTAGTCAATTATTTTTATTTATAAATTTTTTAAATTTTGCCCTGATTTTCAGCCGGCTTAATATAGTTGAAAGAACAAAAACAAATGCTATACTATGAAAGTCAGAATGGTAATGGAAATAAAGAAAACTAACAGCGGTATAAAAACGCCCGTCGTTCCAAAAGTCAAAGAAACAATGTCCAAATTCAACTTCGAAGGGGTGAAGTGCGGGATTTGATTAGAGCGGGAAATATGCAAATGAAGTCTTGGGTAAACCCTTGTATTATTTTACATTCGATACGATTTTATCTACAAAAAAAGTCTAAAAGGTTTAGGAATTTAAATTGTTTAAAATGTACGATGAAACAGTCGCATTCACATTGACCCTTTCTGTGTTCAATTCCGAAAAAGAAAAATACGAAGCAATACCATAAATCGTATGCTGTTAACGCAAAACCCATTAATACTTAACGTACTTTTAATTCAAAAAGTACCATAAAAAAATACAATTTTACAACTTTGATAAGAAGAAAAACTGGAACATATTTATATATTTTCTGATAAAAATGTTTTTTGCTCGTGAATTTCACTTATTTTTTCTTACCGTTCTCTCTTTATTAGTACCAAATCATTCATTTGACCATTTTTACACAACAGAAAGCAGGGCAATGTCTAAATTTAATAAACAAATTACACAATCGATCAAGTTGCCTCATCTTGGCAGTGGGTTATACAAACAAAGGGACATAATAAATAAAAATAGTGAAAAAATACTTTTCCCTACAGCTGCGACAGGAGTATTACCTATAGAAAAAAACTTATACTTCAAGTTCATACAGTTCTTATCGGATAAAAGTATAAATCCGGATCCTTCAGACAAAATACGATTATTGAATGACGTTAATTTGTGGCCAACGGTTTTGGACAAACTCCCAATTCATAAGGATAATTATCTTCTTTCTAAGCCAGTTATCTTGGGAAACAATGCTGAAAGGCGTAGAAAATATTGCAGCAAAACGCCGATTGGATATTGTGTCAGTGCAAAAGAGTGTCCAGTATCTTCGCGATTGCCAGGTCTTCATAGCCGATGTCGAAAATTGACTCCTTATACTCATCACGTTTGTTGCAAACCTAAACAAAACATCTTTTTATCACAACACCCGATCTCAGAAACAGAAAACAAATCAAATCTTGCAAAACGTGTAAAAGTAAAGAAAGAATTAACGAAGAAGAAGCAAAAAAGAAAAGAGAACGAAACGGGGCAACGTCGTAGAGAATATGATTATGCGTTATCAAAACTAGTTCGGATGCCTTTCGAAGCTTTGGTAAAGGTGCTACGAAAAAACATTTCTTTTCCAGATTTAAAAAGAAATTTTGTACGAAGAAGTAGAATAACGGCTCCTGTTTTTGTAACCACCAAAACGACATATTCAGACTGTAAGTTATTAATTTTTTACCTTTGTTTGTGTCTTTGCACTAAATTTATTTACATCCCTTGAAGTTTAAATAGGTTACAAAGCTGCATTAACAATTCATCTTATGGTAACTATTTTCATTCATCATTGTTCATTTGACATATTCATGTATTAATGAAGATCAAATATGTTGCATACTTTTGTCAGTTGAAGCTGTAATTCTTAGCTCGGACAATATCTCCGCTATGCGGCGCACGACGCGACGCATCCGATCCAAAAGTCATGTGCGAATAGTGAGTATGTACTCATACGTCGGTAGGTCCCAGGTTCCATTCCTGGTATGTTCTCGGGTCATGGTTGCACATATTTCTTTATATTTGTTTGTATATTCTGGGTTTCACCCCCCTTTCACAATATTTCTCATCGTCCATAAAACAAGCTCTGCTTACTTTGAGGCCAACAGTTGGTGTCACTGTTTGGAGATGTATTAATAATAATAAATACGTGCTTTGAGAAAAAGTGAAAGAACGTTATAATAACGTTCGTATTCGTCAGTTTTAAATCTGTATTATACAGAATTTAAATTTAATTTTACATAAATAAATATACTAACTTTTTTTTGGTTTTTATAGTAAATATAACTTCAACAACTTATGAAATGGTCGCATTCCATGAAATTTTTGATGATTGTTTGGCCACGTCATGATCTGGCTTGGTTAGATTAGTGATAGTAAATCGTTTGTCGATATGGCCAACTAACGCATGGCTACTTCATCAATCATACATCACATGGGTCCTTTAACTACCGATAGAGACGCTGGAAACGCTTTGTTTATGTGTCAATGTTGCAACGTGGATGGCTTAATTAGTCGATTTACAACATGTCTTTTTGTTACGCCTAAGGGCACCCGAGAAGGCACGGACCTCGGCTTAGGACGTCGTTTATTGAAACTACCACTAGTTCGGAGGGGATCAACTCGCAGGATATTAACTAGCTTGTAAGAACAAAATTGTGATTTAACGATGTGGCCAAATTGTGGCCTAATTTTACGAAGTGGTCGAGCATTTCATGAAATGAGAAATTCTAAGATATGGCCACGACATATATTTATTTATTTATTTATTTATTACAAAGACACAAATAACAGAGTATAAACTGAAACAATTTAAATAACAAATCCCACATAGCTACATTATGAGTCTATACTCCAATGAAAGTTTGTGTACAACATTTTGGTATAAAATTATTGCAGCAGTAAACGTAAATATTCTGAGCTACATATTTCTAAGACTACATAAGTCAAAGTCAGGGTCAAGGTCAATAAACAATAATAGTTAAAGATTTAAGTAAACATAAAAATAACCTTAAACATTATTAATAATTTTGAACACATTGTGCTTAAATACATTAAAATTATCATTGAATATGTCAATTTGACAGCAGATATTATTGTAGTGCGAACACATGCGTATCAAGTTTGTGTCATCGTTATCATGTTTTTGGATAAGTTATTGTTGGAGGTTGGAATGGAGAAAAGTTGTTGGATTCTTAAAGACCGTGAAGGTACCTTAAAACTTATTTGCTGGAGAAGTTCTTTCGTTAAATTGCCATTTACGATCTTGTGCAACACAAACATGTCATGGACCAATCGACGACTTGCCAAAGAGATCAAATTGTATTTCTTCATACGACCTGTGTAGTCCGGAAGTTTTCGTCGTAATCCATGTTTGAAGCAAAGATGCCTTAAAAATCGACGTTGGATGGCTTCTATCTTTTCAGTATGGTATATTCGACGACCTGAAGCTAGTGTTCGCTTTTCTACCCAAATATGGTAAACATACGAGGATTTTACCTCGACCCATATCACATTAACTTTTATTGGATGAACAGAAACCTAAGTCGAAATAAAATCAAGAAATTATTTCTTATATTATGCTTATTGCAATATAGCTTTGTTATAATTTATCTGCCATCGCCATTAACAAAGGCAATAGATAAGTAAGTAAGACCAGGAATACAAGGACAGCTTGTATCGTAATAATATCACAGATTACGAAACAAGTTACTTCGTAAATGCTGCATAACTGATATTTCACTCCGTATATCCTTAAAAAGGAATTGGACCGTGATGGAGCGACAGTTTGAACTGACTAATCGGCTAACTTCGAGTTAAATTGTTGAGTCAACTCCACGCAAGTCGGCCTTAGTGAATATCCCATCACTTACCGCCGACCATCGGTAGCATTCTCTACGCTCAAACGTTTCGTGGTTTTTAATTTGTCATTTTTCATTGGTAACATAAGGGTGTAATAGATGTTTGTTTCTAAAAAAACGTAGATAACCACTCGTGCCAAAACAAAAAAAGAAGTAAATGAATGACTAGTGTATCTTTACCAATAACCAACCCTCTAGGGCCTCTGGGTACGACCATCACGTCGAATCAATTTTTTCCGTCGTCAGATCAAAACCATGGCAAATACAGCTTCCTAAAAACAACCAGATCCAGATAGAAGTGTGACCAGTTTATTGTAGACACGCGTACTCAAAGAGTGGAACGATCTGCCTGCGCCTGTTTAACTAACATATTTCAGGTATAGAGTGAAGAGGTACCTCTTGGATGGACGAGTACCATTCTCATCGTCTCTGTCTACTTAGTGAGATAACAGACAAACGCCTTCCAATTGTATTTGTTCGTTAAAGATTTTATTATGTATGTTTCTTAAAAACAATTAGCTACCGACGTTGTCCGTTTCAAAGCCATTTATGGTAAAACTTTATACACTTTATGTTTCAAGTATAGTAAAAAGTATTTGTATTTCTAATTAATTCTTTAATGATTAAAGATTTATTATAAAAAAATCATGGCAAGCGCAATACGTTATATGTCACAGACACCGGAATAAGGGTGGATTTATTTGTATTAATACTTTACCTAAACATGGCGCCAAAAAGATAGCAGGAATTAGTATTTCGTAGGATTGAAAAGATTGACTTTAAGCTTAATGCGACATTAGGTACGTTGCCGACGCTACCTAGAATTTACTGATTAAAATATGTCGCGATGGATTTATGTTCGGTGCGGTAGCAGTTTGTTTTAATTTGCAATTTAAAAAAGATGATTTGGAGTTCTACTGTATTTCTGCATTAAGAAGTGGCAATAAAAATAGTAGTCTGATGTTCACAAGTATCTTTTTTGTGGTTTGCTAAGTATTGCAACAGAGTATAACTTAAGTGGAGCAGTTTTTTTCGTGCAATAAAGCTACTCTTAAAAAATCGGGTGGATAGGTCGACGATTGAAGGAGGCAAAAATCAAATAACATGATTAAACCAATTACCGCTTAATATCCCCGGGGCCAGCGAAATTTATAAATATGTTGTAAAAATTTATAAAAATGCTACAGATTAAGTAGAACAATAACTCTCAATTGACTGTAGACTTCACATCTGCCCACCGTGACAGGTACATTGCCTGTGCAAATTTATAAGCAGTAACCTTTAAGATCTGCGTATAAACAATGATGAGGTTTAGTGGCGATTTCAGTAGATTTTCTTCATAATGAAAGGAAGATGATTTAAATTAGACCAAATAGTATTTTATGGATAGTGATTTTTCGCCTGAAAATCGATAGTGGTGATACGGACTATTGTAACACAATAAATTATGAATAAAAGTTTATGAGACAAAATAGACAGAGGCGTATTACATACTTATTTTTTTGACTGAAAAATATCACGGCAACAACACAATTCGATCTGATTCAGATACAGGTATTTTTATCGTGTAATAAGTATTTTCAACGAAAATCTATTAAAATTTAAAAATGTTGTGTTGCAAGTTGCAGATGTGACTAGAATCCAATTGAGTATTCAAAATATTTAAATTTTCTATCTATTTAAATAATAATCAGCACTATCAAAATAATTGAATTATATTTATTTTAATTCTTTTAGATAGTGAAGAAGTCAGCGAAATAGTCAGCCTAGATCAACTACATTATGACACAAACCTTGAACGGTCGGATTCATTACAAGTTCAATACACAAAAGATCCAATATATACGTATGGAACGACAAGATTCGATCCAATTCAATTTTGGATTGAGTGGTATAAAAAACGAGATAAGGAGCAAAAAAAGAAAGAAGAAGAACTGAAAAAAAATGGCTCCCTAACCACGTTCAAACCGAAGTGGACCACTGGTATACTCGACAGTTGGGAAATCTGGAAACAAAAACAATTGGACATAAAAAAGGGAAAGGAAAAAAAGTATACAACGAAATATTATAAAAACAAAAAAAAATGGTACCAAATAGATTCGAGTAGCTGGGAAAGGTTCGAGAAAAATCATAAGCATAAGGGAAAACCAAAATGGAGTGTCGACAGTCTCGAAAGATATTTAAAAAGACAGTGGAAAAAAATTAAAATTGTTTTAAAGGAGTATAAGAAAATGCATCCTGACACCGACACCGTGTCTGTAGGCAGTTGGGAAAGGTGGAAAGAAGAAAGGAAAAAGAAAAAGAAGAAGAAATTTGAGAAAAAGACTACTGCCTATTGGTATGAACGACCAGAGGATAACAGCATCGATTGGTGGCATTGGGTAAAGCCTTATGGTTTTGGATATAAAAAAGCTGCAGAGAAGAAAGAGAACAATAAAAAGGCACAAAAAGAGTTGCATATAAACACGCGCAAAAAATATTCACAAAATAATAATTTGAATACCAATAATACCCTGTTAAAAAATCTAAATCAAATGAGTATGTTTCTAACTGATACAAACAATAACAAACCTACAATATTTACTGGATATTCAAAACCTTCTTTTATATCAGAGAAAAAACATCAATCTCAGAAAACAGGAGGCAGTTATGCGCATCATGATTTAGAGTATGGTCTCTTGTATTATTAGGAACAATCTGAATGTTTTTGTGTCTTCTTTAGATGTTGAGGACTCCTTAAAAATAATGGTTTCCACAATGGTTCCTTTGCATTCCCAGTTTATGGCTGCGGAACATTTTGAAATTAAATAAATTCAACATGAACATGTTTTATTGTATGGCACCCTGTTTGTAGCCCCACCATTGATACTTTTATATAAGTTGTATTTTATTTTATGTTTGAATTTTTATATTGAATTTGTTTACATTATTTAAATTTATACTTGACATTATTTTAATTCATTTGTGATAGTTTCATTGACTATATATTCTATAATATACTTGACCATGATTAATTATATAACACCTGGGAACATTTAAAAAAATTGACGACCTTTGAAATATCTAATAACTAGTTAAAATCTTTTCAATTATGCTTCCTTACTTTTATATGATATTACATGTAATCTTTTTAATAATGTTCTGTGACATATGTTTTTATTTCGGTTTATATTACTTTACTAACACATTACACACTACACAGAAATAAATGGTTGTTATTATTATTATAATTACTATTATTATACTGTATTTAACAAGACAGTTAATCTTTACCAAAATAATATATTTCTTAGGCATTGTCAGGACGGAACCTTGATATGAGGGTTGTAGGTGGTGCAATTGCAATACACATACACATTGACATAAATATATAAATGAATACATGTATAGGTACGTATATATTTTATTCCTTCTCCAGGAGACATGGCTTACTCCAAACCGCTCCAGGGGATTCGCTATACCTAAGTACGCGTTTATTCGTAACGATAGGCCCAACTCTGACGGTTTCGGCGGCACCGCTATATATTACAAAAGAGGCTTCCACTGCTGTCCTCTCCCTACCCCTCCTCTCCTCAACATGGAAGCCACTGTGTGTAGATTAGCTATGACTGGTCATCCGACCATCATCATAGCTTCAATCTACATACCTAGTGGTACCAGACCAATCCGCAGCGACTTTGAGGCCATTCTCGCCCTCGGCCATTCAGTCATTATGTTCGGAGACTTTAACTCCAAACATACTGACTGGACGTGCCTATCGACTAACACCAGCGGTATCGCTCTCCTCGACATCACTAACTCCCTTGACCTAGACGTCATATCCCCCATCACTCCCACTCACTATCCCAACAACCCGTCCTACTCTCCTGACATCCTCGACTTTGCAATTATCAAGCGAATCAATCTTGATCTAAGGTCTATCGAACCGCTCGATGACCTAGGCTCCGACCATCGCCCCGTTTCCCTCGTGCTAGGACCGCCGAACGATAACGTCTCATCTCCTAAGACCTTTACCAACTGGAAAGGTTTTAAAAATACGTTAGTTTCAGCCTTAGAGGCTCCGAACTCTCCACTCGCGATCTCTCCCGAACAATTAGATAGCCCGGATAAAATCGATTCATTAGTAAATTCTCTCACTGATGCTATCAACTCAGCCATCAGTGACAACGAAAAGGTTGCTAAGCAAGGCAAACCCACGCTTCCCTTAGCCGTTAGCAATCTTATTAAAGCTAAGAACGCGGCTCTCCGGAGAGCCAAGAAATATCCCACGCCCGCCTATAGAACAGCTGCGAATCAGCTTCAACGTAAAGTTAGGTCTTGCCTCGCGGAACTCCGAGACGCTCAGATGAACGATCTCATGGCGAATATCTCTCCGTCCCACCAAGCGTACTATAGCATGGCCCGAGCCTTACGCGTAGACACCGTCTCTCACGTTCCTCCTCTCACTCGTCCCGATGGCACTACTGCCTTCGAAGTCGAAGAGAAAGCCGAATGCTTCGCCGACAGCATTGCCGCACAATGCTCGCCCAGCACGCAACCTGCTGATCCCTCACACATCCAGGCGGTGGAGGACGAAGTCCTTCGCAGAGACTCTCTCCCCATCATCGCCGACCCTGTCACAGTCTCTAATGACGAAATCTTGCTTCTCATTAGAAATCAAAAGTCCAAAAAGGCTCCGGGTGCGGATGGAATTTCCAACCACGCACTTAAGCACCTACCTCAACAGATGCTTACCTTGTTAGCTATCATTTTCAATGCCTGCTTCGACCATAGCTACTTTCCAAAAGCTTGGAAAGAAGCGACAGTCATAGGCATTCCCAAGCCGGGCAAACCTCTGAACGTCCCGGCTAATCACAGACCCATCAGCCTCCTCAAGGCAATGTCTAAACTTCTCGAGAGAGTCATACTCTCTCGAATGCGGAACCATCTGTTTCCAACGGATGGCGATCCTCTCATTATTCCCCATCAGTTCGGCTTTCGCGCTAAACACTCCTGCCCTCAGCAAGTCCACCGAATCGTCGAGTATATACTTGACGGTTTCTATCCGCGTCGTTATAAAGCAGTCGCGGTTTTCTTTGACGTAGCCAAGGCTTTCGATAAAGTCTGGCACAGCGGTCTCGTTTATAAACTCTACAAGATAGGCTTACCGGATCGCCTAGTCAGGTTAATAGCGTCGTTTCTCAAAGACCGTACGTTTCGATTTAAACACGAAGGCACGCTTTCTGCACCTCGTCCCATAAAGGCTGGAGTCCCTCAAGGCTCAGTCCTCGCCCCTCTGCTGTACACCGTGTACACCAACGACATTCCCATCCCGCCGAAAGGCGTCGAACTCGCCCTCTTTGCTGATGACACCGCACTCTATACCAAAGGCCACGGTATTCGGCACCTTGTAACCAGGCTCCAAAGGGCCGTAAACGCCCTTGGTGTATGGTTTCAAAAATGGCGCATCGATGTGAACCCTGAAAAGAGTTCTGCGATGCGCTTCGACCACAAACGCCGTCGTCCCGATGGCGATCCCCACGTTCGAATGTTAGGCATTCCCATCCCCTGGAAGCGCAGTACTAAATACTTAGGCGTCACACTAGATCCGACGCTTTCCTTCAAGCCACACGTCGAAAGAGTTTCGAAACTCGCTCCACACTATTTAGTCCGCCTAAATAGCATGTTAGGTAGAAAAAGTAAAATGTCCTTCAGAAACAAACGTACACTTTACAAGGTATGCGTTAGACCCGTCATGACGTATGCCTCGCCAATCTTTGCCCACGCCAAACCCTCCCTCCTGCACAAACTGCAGGTAGTTCAAAACCTCTTTTGCCGCCGGGCCACAGGCGCACCGTGGTACGTGCGTAACGCGGACTTGCATAGAGATCTTGAACTGCCTACAGTGCAACAACATCTCAAAACACTCTCTGAAGCGTTTTTCAAACGCTCCGAAACCCATCCCAATCCTCTAGTTCGTGATTCGGTCTCATATGCTGCTCCTGTGTTAGACTCGAAGTTCAAAGTCGCTAGGCCTAGAAATGCGCAAGCGTACTCATCCACCAGACTGTCACGCGATCTCGAGGCCCTTCTGGCCGCAAATTCTAATTCTAACGTAAATTCTAATTCTAACGTAAATCCTAATTCTAACGTAAATGCGAATTAACTCAATTTTATTTTGCAATTTTTTAATTTTTGTTTTAATTATTGATTTTCATTTTGAGCACCTTCAGTGCTATGTATTAACCTTCAGTGCTTTGAGCACCTTCAGTGCTATGTAATCCCAGCGGGTGACCCCTTCTGGGCCCCGCTAGCGCGGCCTCTTTCTCCAATTGGCCGTCGCTCAGATGAAGGCTGAGTGGCAAAAATGCACGAGCCGACAGGGGGTTTTTAGTGGGTATGGTCCTGGTAGGCGTCGGGACGAGTCCCACATAACTTTGGAATCGCGCCAGAGTATGCGTCAGGGCATTTTTATCCTCCTGCCCTTCCCGCGGAGGGGAACAAAAAAAAAAAAAAAAAAGGTACGTATATAACATATTGAGATATTCAAAAACTATATCAATTCATTAACATAGAGAAAGAAAATAATTCCTTGAGTTAGTTTTAATGGCATCAACGTTTTTGCAGAATTTAAAAAGGCAGGAAGCGAAACCATAGAAAAGTGGCTTTCACTGTGAACGACTGCTCATAAAAACGGGATGTTATACACGTATAACGGATATTATAAACTATCCGATTATTTGGATGATAAAAGCCCTTGGGTATAATCCCCTCAATAACAGGATGGTACTAGTATTTGTAACAAAGCATGTGTAATGTGTCTGTTTGTGCGATGAGTTCTTCGTCCCGATGAATATCTAAAGCGTCATTGTCACTAAAGTACGTCTTCTTATGGTAGCGTCGGGTGACGGGTCGCTCACTTCCCTCTAATATGGTTGAGGAGGGCGATGGCTGGATCCCGCGTTAACTCGTGAACGGGTGCCGTTTGAGGGTGTTCGTCGTTTGGATACTTGGGGGGAGGGAGACTTGCCATGCTAACAGATGCAGAAAAGAATAATTTTGTATACTTAGACATCAAGAGACTCTGTAAATTTATTTAAAAAAAAATATACCGGTGAAGTTTCTTGCCAGTTCTTCTTCACGAAGGTTTTTTCGAACTGGTGGTAGAATCATGTATTAATTGTCAATGTTGAGAAATAAATATTTCATTTCATTTCATGTAGGGAGCAGGATGGGCGTAGCCACCAGAAAGTTACTGGCTGATCGCAGGTTACGTTCATGGTGCTGAAGCCGAAAACTAAATCGTTCTTTTAAATAGTGGGGCAGGATAAGGTTAAACAGTATTCCGAATAACAGATTAAGCATATGAGCATTATCAAATCACTAGCATTACGAAATCGGCAACATAATCATATTTAAGCAAGCCAAATAATAACCTTATACAAGTATTTTGGAGGCGCTCAAGCTTATTTAATTGCTCTTCCGTGAGATCGAGATAGCTAATGTCAGCGCAATCCAGTATAGGAAGTATTAATGATTGCGCTAGATCAATTCTGGTTGGTAAAGGCAGAAAATTCCGAAGCCTTCTAAGAGAGCCTATCGCAAAAACGCCCTTCTTACTGCTTCTAATTGTGGCTTCCATGACATTATAGAATCTATTAGAATGCCTATATTTTTAACAACGGAACTCTAGGGAATATGTATACCATTAAAAATAATAGGTCTTATGTCCATTTTAGCGAGTCTACCAATAAGGATAAAGTTTTACTAGGATTCAGTTTTAGGCCGTGCTTACAGCTCCACTCAATAATGGACGAAAGATCCTTATTCATAGTACCAAAAGCCTCATCAATGTCATAGAAACTAGCTTGCGTGTGTAATAAGATCATCAGCAAAAAGGTGGCAGCATAAAGAAGAAAGAGAATTTGTTATACTGTTAATGAAAATAGTAAATACATAGTAGAAGAGAAAGCACACCACCATGTGGACACATTGTCCTAATCATAAATACAATGCCGACGGCCATGCAGATGACTGCGAAACCAATCAATCACTGTTGGAGTTATGTTAACAGAGCTTATAATGCCTAATAGTATGTCAAAATCAACGGTGTTAAATGCGTTACCAAAATCTATCAGTGTAAGTATGTCAGTTGGCAAGAGCGGGGACGGTCCCTGCTCTGACCGGATCGAAAGCCAGATTGAAAGAGATTGGGATAGAGATCTTTATTGGCTCTTTCTGTTTCTTTAACTGTAATATAATATAATTTTTGTCTAAACAGCGTGGCTGCAGCATGACATCAGCATACACAATTAGCTTTCTTGTGGTTGTTTAATTCGGGAACTTTTATATTGATTGTATTAAATTGAATTATATTTGTTTTCGATAAATTAATATTTAAATTATTCGCATTAAGCCAGTCTATTACTTTTGTCAGAACTAATTCAAATTCATTTTTGAGGTCACGGGCATTTATAGAATTATTTTTTATTTGTTATGTCATCAGCAATTAAAAAACATTCATTGGTCATGTGCTTGGGTAAATCATTGATATATAAAATAAATAAAAGCGGTCCCAAAACACTGCCTCGTGGTATGCCTGTACCGTTTACAAGAAATCTGGATCTATGGCTTATTCGATGTTTGTTGTTTGAATATTTTACAGTTTTCTATCATTTAGGTAGCTTTCGATCCAATCTAGAGCAATACCTCTATTGCTTCAATTTATTTAAAAGTATTTTATGTGACACAAAATCAAAAGCTTCGCTCATATCAAGTAGAAGTCAATACTTGCAATCAGGGTAAAGCTTTTTGTCTAAACACTCCGTAATTAACTAGCGATTTCTTATTAACTTCCGTAATTAATTTTAACTAGTGAAAAACAAGTCAAAATAATTGATTTATTTTTCCTGAAACCAAATTGTTCTCTACACAAGATATCATTTTTATCCCGGAAGCTATTCAGTTTCTTGCCCATAATTTTTTCGAAAAATTTTGACAAAATAGATACTAATGTAATGGTCTGTAGTTAATGAGGTCCTCGCGGTCTCCTTTTTTAAGAAGAAGACTGTTTTAAGACAGATTTTCAGGCGTGTTGGAAACTTGCCTTCACTTAAAGACGGATTAATTTAGTAAGTGGCCTTACTAGTTCATTTGCACACAGCTTTAATATCTTTGTACTAAGGCCATCATAACCTACAGCATTTGTGTTTTTTAGGTCTCTTATTTCGTTTAAAACTTCATTTGCTGTAACAGGGGTTAAAAACATTGTTGGACTTACGTTTTTAATTGAGTCATGTATTGATTTCTGAGCATTACAATTTTGTTTATTTGTCGAATGTTTCGAGTTAATTAAAAAGTCATTTAATAAATTACTTATTTTTTGGGGGTCAGTGTGAATTATATTATTTATTATTATTTTTGATATGCCATTAGTACTTGTATTAGAGTCCGTGTCATTCTTAATTACTTGCCAACATGCTTTACATTTATTTTTTGAGAATTGTATGTATTTTGAATTTACTTTTTTCCTACCATAATTTAAACATCGTTTTAAAATCTTACTGTAGGTTCTAAAATACAATTTATTTTGGGCCTATATTCTATACCTAGTAAATATTTATTGTGTAACATTATTTTCTTTATACAGCTGAGTTTTATTCCCTTTGATAGTAATTTCTTTTTCATAGGTTTGTTTGTCATTTTTACAAATATTTCCAGGAAACAAAGATTGTAAAATAATGTTAGAATGTCATGAAATTTATTGTATGCTGAATCAATATCATTATACATACACTGAATGAGAGTGCACCCAAACACTGTTTCAATTTTGTTATATTTTCTTGTGAATAGTCACGTTTTTTTAAACCAAAATTTGGAACATATTTTTATGTAGGGATTTGTTACCTCTACCAAGGCTGTAATATTTTGTCCTGTGTCATGGTCTGAAAGGGCTAAGCTATATAAATTAGATGAAACTGTTTTAAATTACTAGTTATAAGATCTAAACAAGCATTTTTTCTTGTTGGTGTTGTTATGTGTGAAATAAAATTGCAATTACTCAGAATGGCTTGCAGCTCATCACTAGTCGAGGATTTTTTTAAAATAGCTATGTTCCAGTCTCCACAAGCAACAATTTGTTTCTTATGTCTCGTAGTTAATTTTTTAAATAATGTATCCAATTCAAGTAGAAATATTTTAGATGATGACTGTGAAATTCTGTCACACTAAAATTATAATATAGTTAAGAATTTCAACAGCGCAACATTCAAAACAATATGGAAATGTATTTAAATTTTCAATTTTTTTTAAACATAAATCATTTTTGACTAATGAACTTCCTAGCGAGTAACTTTCAATTTTTATATTACTCTTAAACAAAGCAGAGAACCTTGACGACCGAGTGGTGTAGTGGTAAGTTGCTTCGCCTCATACGCCGAAGGTCCTAGGTGGCCGGGGCATTCATTTGTGTGATGAACACAGATATTTGTTCTCGGGTCATGGTTGTTTGTATTTATATATATATGTTTATTCTGGTTTCCCCTCAATTCACTGTATGGTCATCCATAACACACGCTCTGCTTACTTTGGGGCCAACAGTTGGTGTGTTCGTCTGGGGATTTAAAAAAAAAGATACAATTACACAATACCAAAAATGTTATTAAATTGCAATGAATTGATTATATTAGATAATACAAATCACGTCAATTTCGTTAAACGTACGATTTCATAGGTTTATTCAAAGACCGAGTATATCTTCGATATGTTTAATGTTCTTATAGGAAATTCTTATTAGGGCCGAGGGGCTGGCATTATATGAAATCAAATGGTACAAATAGTAATAAAAAAATATTGTTTTTGGCATGTGTTCAATAATTGGAATTTTTTGAGTCATGTGGGCAGTTATAAGTATTGCCCGACATCACGATCCGCGCCGTCAGCGGTGCGACAAACAGTAAGGCAAAAGTATCCGAATGCATAAGACAGGCGCCGCCTTGGGCCTGCAAACAAAGTACTACAAAATACATACATACAATTGATAAGTGCAGTAAAACTTCATCGTGCCTCATCTGCAGCGATTCAGGATTGCTTGCCCTCTGAGTTACCCTGTGGTGTCGGAGTCGCGCATGAAGGCGAGTGGGTTTTACGTTACTACTCACATGATTATATAATTAACTCAAATTCTGCATACTAAAGCATTTTGGTCCAATATCGAAGGAAATTACTGCATATTCTCTAACCTGTGTGCTAAGTACACTCGGCGTCACAAAAATCGCACCTTTCGAAAAAGCAACTTTAAAATAGTTTTACTCAAACTTTGTCCATAGTAAGGGTATGATTGTAGGATATCATTGGAAAGGTTATTTAATTGCCTATTAGAAATTACAAACATGTGTATATGTTTTAAAGCTTTTAATAAAAAAATCTTAAAAAGGATAAAAGTTACAAAATCTAAATTTAAAAAAACATAAAAAAATCTCAAATCAGTCCTTAAAATCTAGTGTTTCCTCCCCTTGCTTTGATGACAGCTTCCATCCGATCCTTCATAGACCTCACGAGGGTCACCACACTCTCTTGTATGTTCTCCCATTCTTCCTTCACGGCATCCTGAAGCTCTTGGAGAGTGGTGGGAGCAGGATCACGTGCTCGTACGTGTCTCTTTACATCGTCCCAGAGATGCTCGATCGGGTTTAGGTCTGGGCTTCGTGCTGGCCACTGCATAACAGGAATCTCAACCTCTTCCCGTACAGAAAACTCAGTGTGGCAACGGGCGTTATCGTGCATTAACATGAAACCATCGCCAACAAAACCGGCATACGGGACCACATGGTCTTGTAAGATTTCTGTTATGTACCGCCCAGCATTCAGCGACCCTTGCCCGCAACCACCGCCAGTCCGAGAGACGCACACAACTTCCGTTTTCCCTTCAACGGATATGCCACCCCAGAACATACAGGAACCACCTCCGTATTCGACGGATTCCTCTATACACGCTTGGGTAAAACGTTCCCCTCTTCTTCGGTATACTCTTCTGCGTCTATCGTTGCAGAAAAGACATACTCGTGTCTCATCGGTAAAGAGAACGGCCCTCCACTGGTCAAGCGTCCAGTTGACATGCTCCTGAGCAAATTGTAACCGCTCTCTCCAATGTCGCACGGTCAATTTTGGGCCTCTAGCAGGTCTGTGAGCTCTTAATTTCTTTTCTTTCAATCTTCTTCTAATCGTAGAGACACTCACAGATGTTCTACAAGCTAACCGGAGCTCTTGTTGCACCTCAACAGCATTGCTGAAGCGGTGGCGCAACGACGTAGACACAATGAAATGGTCGTCTCTTTCTGATGTACAACGTTTTCTTCCGGATCCACGTCTTCGGGTATAGCCACTAGTCTCACGGAACCGTTGGTATACTCGTCGTACTGCAAATCGGCTAAGGTTCAACTGTCGAGCAACGTCAACCTGTCGCAGTCCCGTTTGCAATAGAGCAACGATTTGAGCGGCTTCTTCAGGGGTTGTATCCATCTTCAGGTACAGTTCTTTTGCGTATGTTGTTCCAGTGTGTTCACTCTAAAGTCTGAGTAGCGACTGACCCATTTCTTACCTGGACATAACATTTTATACCCTTTTAAGGTAGCCCAACTAGCGCTCCTTAAGTGAGCATTTTTTCCAATATCTTATTGATTGGTCCCAGGTTAGAAATGGTAATTGATTTTTTAATGATACAGGTAATGAATGTAAAGGTATTGAAGTGCACTTTACAATGACATTTCTTTTTCACGCGTGGTATTTATGGGCCAGATTCTAGGAGCAATTTACTGAAAAAAACATAAAGGTGCGATTTTTGTGACGCCGAGTGTATATAAACCTATAAACAATTAGGTCTATACCGCACAGCATGCATAACTTTTTTGTAGTCAGTTACAATCATATTTGTGCAGGTTTATGACTATAATTCTTTTTGAAATAAAATATTAATAAAACGAGTGATATACACGTTTAATTGCTTTTATTTTAAATATTTATGCAACTACACCTGGAAGATGATTTTAAGATTTACTTTACTCATATATTTTTTTACTTTTATTTCATTTTTATCTCATATCGATTGGTTCGCATTGCTGAGCCACTTGCCAGCTGAACAAGCCGTTATAAAATTTAATGATAGGTTAAAACACATTATACAAGAATTTGTCCCTACTAAAATAGTGAAAAACACAAAATTTCCAATATGGTTTTCAAAATCTCTAATACATATATCTAAAAATAAGTCACTTTCATGGAAAAAATGGAAAAAATATAAAAACATTACGGACTATGAAGTTTTTTCACTCTACAGAAAGCGATTTAGATCTGAGTCTAAAAAATGCCTTTCTCGATATGTTAATTATGTCCAAGATAGTATTCAAAGTAATCCTAATTATTTCTGGCGGTATGTATCTAATTTACAAAGAAAGCCAAATATACCATCTGAAATGTATTTCGATAAGATCTCTTCTCATCAACCTCATGCCATCTGCAATTTATTTGCGGACTTTTTTAAATCTGTTTACGAGCCTCCCAGTGCTAGTGCTCAAACACCTTTTGGAGAATTCGAGTATAATGAGTCGTGTGAGGTAATAAGTCACATTGTTATTACCGCAAAGCAAGTAAAAAGCGAACTACAAAATTTAAATCCTAACAAAGGACCTGGTCCGGACGGTATACCACCTCAATTTCTCAAAAACATCGCGGATAATATATTCATGCCTCTACACATTATTTACAATAAATGTCTTAATGAAGGTCATTTCCCAGATGCTTGGAAAGAAGCTTTCATCATTCCTATTTTCAAAAGTGGTTCTCGCCAAGATATAAGAAATTACCGCCCAATTTCTAAATTATCTTCACTGTCGATGCTTTTTGAAAGACTTATACATAACATAATTTATCCCATTATTCATAACAGCATAATTGAAGAACAGCATGGTTTTGTCCGCCAACGCTCAACTTGTACTAACTTAATGATTTTTATGAACTATCTTTTTGAAAATATGGACCGACGAATCCAGGTAGACGCTGTATACACCGACTTTCAGAAAGCATTCGACAAGGTCGACCATCAACTTCTCCTTAACAAAATTGCTTTTAATGGCATTCGCGGTAACTTGTTTAGATGGTTCGCATCGTATATTTCTAATCGAACGCAAAAAGTCGTAGTCAATGGTTTCCATTCTGTAACAATTCCTGTCACATCCGGGGTCCCACAGGGCTCTATTTTAGGGCCGTTATTATTCCTAATTTTTATTAATGATATTAATACATGTTTCCAACACTCAAATTTTTTACTTTACGCCGACGATCTCAAAGTTTTTCGCTCTATTAACACAATTAATGACTGTTATTTATTACAACAAGACTTAGATCGACTTAATAACTACTGTATTCGTAATAAATTACATCTTAGTACATCAAAGTGTAATTACATCCAGTTTACTAAGAAAAAATGCATAATCAAATTTCTCTACAACCTTCATAACACGTCACTGTCTTGTGTCTCAGCCCTGCGGGATCTTGGAGTGGAGCTCGACTCGAAGCTTCATTTCGACAGGCATGTACAAACCATTGTAAACAAAGCATTTCGGATGTACGGTTTCATTATGAGAAATTCCAACAATTTTTATAAGCCAGCCGTTTATTTAACCCTCTATTACTCACTTTTAAGACCGCAAGTGGAGTACGCAACCCAAATTTGGAACCCGTACTATAAAAAATATAGTACTATGTTGGAAAGAGTGCAAGTGAAATTTTTCAGAACCATGAATTATCGATGTAACAGAACTAAACTCCCTTATTCTTTGTTGTTGTCTAAATATAATTCTCTTACATTGAAAAATAGACGAAAACTATTAGGAGCAATCATGTTGTATAATCTCTGTCGAGCTAAAATCAACTGTCGTGCATTAGTTAATAAGATTTGTTTTGTTGTACCTCGCACTAGTCATCGACGCAGGGCGCGCGCGTGGCGCTTCTTCGCGACGGCGCCGTGCCGAACCAATGCCGGCGCGCGCGCGCCGCTGCATCGCCTGCTTACTATGTATAATGAACACTTCGAAAATGTAGACATATTTCACTTATCGCCAATATATTTCAAAAAACAAATAATATCTTGCTTGTCCTAAATTGAAGATAATTATATTACAATGGTTTCTTTAACTTAATTTTATTATTGTTGACTAATATGTAAACTCTCTCCGTTGTCTTACATTTGTAATTATAGCTGAGTAACCTGTGGATGATGTTGTTGATCTGCACTAAGTGTCATTTTATTAATGTATGATTGTATTATATAAGTGTAAGATTGTTAGTTGTCCCAAATAAATAAATAAATAAATAAATAAATTTTCAATTTCTTATGTTTCCTTATTACATCCACTAATCAAATTAAATACCAGAAAAAAATATGAACAGTATTTGAATAAAGCAAGCCTGGCAAAAGTTAAAAACAAAACAACGTAAAATAATTTTGAAATAATTTATTTAGATACAAAACCAAGGTTTACTTCGAAGCAAAGTGAACTTTTGAATGAAGATAACAGTGCAAAAACATATTCTTCTTATGACCGCCACGCATCTGATAGAAAAAATGTGTGGACAACGACAACTTCACTTAGAAATCCACATTCTTATGATTATCTAACCCCAAGTCCATCAAAGAAGACATTATAATTTAAGAGCAAATTCTGCAGTGAATTCCCTAGACGCTTATGTGTCTTTTCCGATATATGTCAATTATCTTCTAAATTATCGGAAAAAAACAGTCGATGGTTCTATATATCCCATGCTCATTGTGTTTGTTGCATAGAAAATAATACTTGGAATTTGAGAAGAAAAAAAAATCCAAAGAATAAAAATAAATTTATTGATAAAATAACAGAAACCGATATAAGAAATAACACCTACCACTTCATAAATGCAAAACAACTAGAAAAGAAATCACTTCACAATTATCCGATTTTTAAGAAAAATCTATATTTAAAAGATCGAAGAAGAAAAGTGCCAGTTATTGAAAAAGTAATCGAATTTCAAAAACCAATTTCTGAACGTAAGTTTTAAAGTTTTCATGCTCATTGTGGTCTGTACCTCCTTAAGTAAAAGTAACCTTTACCTACGATTAAATTGCGCGACTTGTTTATTGCTCATAATTGCAAAAAAAACATTAGTAACATGCGATTCCACCACCCCATGGCATTTAAAATCATTTAAACTTTTAGCAAAGGCGTGCTATCGCAAATTGGATGCGTAAACAACTATTTTAAGACCGAAAATCTATTTGTGTCAAGGACATTAAGCAGGCAACTCGACAGAGCTCTTGTTCTGAGCGGGTGATGTTGTTTGAAGACGTACAACTTATTTAAATATTAACTTAGACTATGAAACCTATATTCTCCTTTTGCTTCAAGAAAAAAGAAACGTCTTTGTCACTATAAATGCAAAATTAAGTTTGTTTGTTACGCATTCAAACATTTTATTTTTATCTAACATGGTGCATCAAAGCTTGAATGATGAGCAAAAAGGTTTGCATCCTGACCTCTTGATTTCAAAAAGAAAACTATATTCATTCCTAGCTTTCCGTCGTCAATATCTCTAAAGTCCACTTCATCTAGGAAATATATATAAAATAAATATAAATATATATAATATATAGAAATATTTTGAATATGACCTGAAAGTAACGAGCTGTGGATTTGTGGTGCAACCTTGGTACGAATGTGAGTTTATTGGATCAGACTTCAGCCAGAATATTTCATATTCAAAGCTTTTTGTTCAAGGGATAAATCTAACAAAACCGGTTTCCTGGTACATTTCTTGATGAACCGTTTGTTAATTTTAAAGAGTTATAATATGATTTTCTTTATATATTTTTAATTTTTACTTGAGGTTTAGGTGACTCCGTGGTCACGAGACTGTCTGCAAAGGCGCCGAAACGCCAAGATGTAAAAAATAAAGAGTGCCGGGACATAGAAGTCCAAAAAATAATAGAACTTTCGAATTAACCAACTCAAAAAATTTCCAACAAAAATATTTATGACATTTTTGAAATTTTTTTGCAACGGAATCTTCATGATTTCTGCTTTTATGCAAAGTAAAATCAGCTTCGTAACTTTGGTGAAATTTATTAAAAATAAAAAGTATAGAATGAAACATTTACAGTGATAATGACTTGAATTTTCAATTTTAAATTAAATATCTTAACAATTCTTCATTGAAGATCCCTTTAAAAATTGTATTTCGAAGTACCCTTTCCTTTTCTAAGAAGATAATAAAAAGACACGTTTGAGACTTTAGGTACTCTCGGGGTTCGGTACCCGGGATGGACCTAATCTAACCTAGGGAGGTCTTCCTAACTAATAGGAAAGAAACACTTTAACTTGAAATTACTTTTATTTAAAATGAATCTATTTTAAAATAGCATATAAGAATAATTATTAGACTATTTTGGGGACGAAGCCCGCAATAGAATTCCGTAAGGAATCCTGTCAAGGAATCATCTAGAACAATCTTCGATATTCTCTATATTTTACATTTCACAAATAAAACCAAATATTGACAGACTTATAAGTTGCCAGTCATAAATGTCGGCAAGTTTGTTTGTGCAATAACCTCTTTTAATAAATACGGCACAAGCAAACGTTGCAATCGCCCCTCTTGTTTAATTTATTTAATTAGTGAAGCTGATTAAATAAATTCCTATATACATTTCATTCTTAAATAACGACCCTACCTAAATCAGGATCATATACATTAATCGGGATTACTCTCAGATGAGCCCCCTACCGATAGGAATATATATACTTGATCATGTTTAAATTACCACATCTTATTACACCAAAAATGATCTTATAGTATTTATTCTCCATCAATAGAGCCTTAGCCACAAAACCTGATGAAAATCAGCCAAGATCCCGGCTGGTTAATTAATATCTAAATAAAACAGTGTAAATTATTTTAATTTCTCATACAATTCATGAATAATCAACAACCCCATATTAATCATTTACGTTTCACAATCATACGCAAGTTCAAATAACCAATATTTATTATTAAATTAATCAACAATTGTTAAAATAACCCATTGAATATAATCAAATTATAATTATAATTAATTGATAAGTAATAAATATATTAATATCCCAATAAAAGTAAATTTAATTAATCCCATTTATATTAAAATTAATACTAAATTAATCAAATTATATTATCAAACATTATCATTCAGTTGGCAAAACAAACACGTTTGACATGAACTGTCACATTAACTTTAAACTTTTCTGAATGATTAAAAGTTTATTTGAAAGTTTGTAACTTTCGAAAATTTAAACATTACCTACCTAAATATTAAGATTTTACCTGCCTAACTATTACCGGACAAATCTTCCTATGAAAAGATCATAAAATCGGATCCAAAGTATTTTACTTAACCCAGAATGATACCTATAAATTAAAAATTAATATTTCACAACGCAATGCAGAGAACTTTTTCAAAATGCACCGAAATACACTGACAAAATTCTATACCAATCACGTTCAAAAAAAATCATTACCTATTCTATCACAACCCTTTTATTATTTAACCCACTGAGGATCCTATTCTACATCCGCGTGTTGACCCACAGACATCAATATCACAATATTATATATACTCGTAAACTTTGGCCGCATAGCTAAATCGGCTATCACCTTCTCTCTTATGGAGATTATTAGGTGTGGCTCAAATTAAACGTGCACATTATCTATAGTGTTATTTTAGTCTTTGAAAATTGACTTCTTTAGAGCATTGGCACCACACGTATATTTATGATTCGTAAATAAAATGTAACGCGGTAAATACGTGCCGCGTGTACCTGCCGCCCCCCAGAGGTTTCTCTTCGGGTATCTAAAATTAATTTATTAAATCATTAAATAAAATACCCTCTTATCTCAATATATAATATATAAAAACCTTTTCCTTATATTCTTTTATCTGCATCGTCCATCCATTGCATCTCCTTTTTGGTGATGCTGTTTGGATCGGCTTTGCAGGATATATCATCTCGGAGCATTGCGTTGTGAAGTGTACATAGAATTTGAGAAAAAAAAATATTAGTTTGTTATATTATTCTAAAACTCCAACGAAATTCTAACCGTTGCATATCTACAAATGAACGATATACATATTTATACACTTAAATGTGTACTTTTACTCTATTAATTCTAAGAATAAAGAAATTATAATATTACTGTAATATTTCAAGAAATAAATGTATATACAAAAACTTTGTTTTATATATATATAAATATAGACAAAGTTTTATCATTAGTTTTACTTTATCGAATATTATATGGTTTCAATCTATTCACATGTACAATTAGTTCTTGGTTATTTTGTATTTTTTTTACAAGATAATTGTCACATCCTATATATCGTAATACTCGAAATAAAACTTCATATGGTCGACCAAGTTTTCGACTTCCACCCAATATTCTTTCTGGACAATGTAACGAAACCAATTGTCCTACACGATTTAAATCCAAATGATAATACGTTAAACTCGTATAATCCAGACGGTGTGATGATTGCCGTTTCGTGTCTATCCTTCTCCGCTATCGATAATTACCAATAGGCACAGTTTAAATTCAAATCAGCGCAGAATTTCGCCCCATTCAGCTGCACTATCATACCTTCGATGATAAGCAAATGATAGAAATCTTTAATTACCTTCTTATAACATTGTCTTGATCAATCGGCATCAACAATGTCTCAAGCTGTCCCACTGACGCCGGTTGAATTTTGGGAAATTCCTTCCTCGCCCGTTGGATGAATCACCTTCTAGTCTTTCCTTTATTCCTGGTATTCAGATAGCTCTTGACTTCTAAAATTTTCTTTCCGCTATACTCAGTGGGGTATATAGCTGAAATAAAACACAAAATACTACACAGCGCGCGGCGCCTCCACCATCTCGGGGTTCGGTACCCGGGATGGACCTAATCTAACCTAGGGAGGTCTTCCTAACTAATAGGAAAGAAACACTTTAACTTGAAATTACTTTTATTTAAAATGAATCTATTTTAAAATAGCATATAAGAATAATTATTAGACTATTTTGGGGACGAAGCCCGCAATAGAATTCCGTAAGGAATCCTGTCAAGGAATCATCTAGAACAATCTTCGATATTCTCTATATTTTACATTTCACAAATAAAACCAAATATTGACAGACTTATAAGTTGCCAGTCATAAATGTCGGCAAGTTTGTTTGTGCAATAACCTCTTTTAATAAATACGGCACAAGCAAACGTTGCAGTACCTATTTTAATAGAGGGATAGATTGTTAATTTTTAATTATATTTACTTATAGGCTAAATATTTCGCATGAGAGCTACTACGAGTAGATATATCCTTTTTTACCCAATGTATCAAGCAGATGGACGCATATTAACAAATTAGTCACAGTTTGCTTCGACTCTATTGTTGGCGCGTTTTTTAATTTATCACTCCCACCCAAACTTCTCACCTGGAAGGATCTGTAATTTAATTGGATCTTTAATTTCCTCGTTCTGTAGTAAAGACAGTGGCGCATCCCGCTCGGAGTCCCGTGGCTTGTTGACCAATTAGACTTAGATGGAAATAGGGCTTTGAACAATATGCCCAGTTCGGCTATATTGTAAAGCCAACGGCCACTCCCCCTTAACGACCACGCTCTCTGGTTTATACTAAAGAGGAAAACGACAGCCCGGTAATTGATGAATTTGGCGCTTGCTAAGTGTGCCAACATGACCATCATGTTCCGTATGTCTGTAAAAATTGGAATACGGCTGGTATTTTGTTAATCTACAGATTTTTGATATAAATATCTAAGTAATTTGTTTATTTCTATAAAGTAAACCTTGTTAATCTCTTATTGTAACTTTTTCAGCAAACCTGAAATACAATAGAAATGCTGACCTAGAACAATTGTTAGAGAATAACAATAGCTTGAAACAAAAACGTATACATTTTTCGAATGATTCACTGCGACAAGGGAAGAAATTTAATGCCAATGAGTATTGGCTAAAATGGTACAATGCACAAAAAATAGACCCAAAAAACCAAAGCGATGCCGACAGAAAGGACATAAACACAACCACAACGAAGAATATCAGGTGGTCAACAGGCATACTAGATAGTTGGGAAAGGTGGAAATATGGACAAGATGACAAAGAACCAACAAATGGGCAGTTGGAACCGACCCATCACAATCAGCGAAACAAAAATCACAAAATAAGGTACGTTTCTAGCAGTTGGGAAAGGTACAAGAATAAAACAAAAAGCAACCGGGGTAAACGGTGGAGAGAAGACAGTTTTGAATTATTTATGAAAAAACAGTGGAAAAAGATGAAAAAGCTTACCGATAAATTCAAAAAAAGATATCCTGAATTTGATGGTTCCATATCAGTCCCGAGCAGCTGGGAGTTGTTGAAAAAACAAAAGAAGTCGACAATTTCTAAAGACAACATAGTGCCCAAGAACGTTGATGATATTAACTGGTGGCATTGGAAATATCACTCTTATAATAATTATACTGAACCACAATACTTAACCCATCATAAATATAACGAATTTGAGAGTAGGAGAAACAAAAAGCATAAGACCATAATGCCAAAAATTCGAAAAAAATTACTGCGCAGCGTGCAAACTTTAAATAATTGTCATATTAAATGTAATTTAAAGAACAGAGGTAAATTAGCAAATAAAAATAAGGCACTTGGTTTAAATGCAAATTTTGCTCATGAATCATTGGTTTCTCGATCTACAATAAATCAAAGAGTAAGTGACAAATATTTGAAGCATGATGTAGAATATGGTCTTTGGTACTATTAGTAACGTTCATGGTGTAATTTTTCAGAGCATTTATATGAATCCATGTTAATTCAGTTGATTAAAACACGTAAACATGAATTGGATTTCTTTTTTCGTCTACTCTATCATCCCAGACTTGATCTCTGTAACAAAATAATGCTCTAATGATGTCATGCACAGCCAGTTGACAATCTCAGGGTCATTGCGACGCACGTTGTTTGTTTTGTTAGTTGCAAGTTTGATTATTTGAATGTAAAAACGTTGTATTTTTTAATAATAATGGTTGTTTATTGTACTGTGTGTATGAATAATTCTAGAAAAAATAAAACTGAATTGCTCGAGAAAAAGTTTCTATCTTGAAATAAATATATATACAATGACGGCCCGTTTGATATGGAGGTAAGTATCCTTGCCTCCCATGCCAGAGGTCCCGGGTTCGACCTGGTAGGGGCAGATATTTTATTATATTTGCTTTCTAGTCATGGACGTGTATTAATGTTTATTTAAGTTTTTTCTAATATTTATATATAAAAAATCTATTGGTGTTTATATATTTCTTAAGTTTATTTATCCGTTATCTAGTATCCATAACACAAGTTCTTAATGATACTTAATTTGGGCTAGATAATGTGGTGTGATTGCTAGAAATATTTATATTTGTTTATTTATTTATTTATATGGGAAATGAAATACTTAGGCGTATTAAAGATTGTAAACTTGATATGCCATGTGAGTGTTTTATTTTTTAAGATTACTTGAAAAAACTATATGTTAAATTCAGAATTTACCACACCATCAAAAGAAACAATAAATTAAAAAAAACAAAAATTATAAAAGAAAATTATTAGAGCTAGTTATTTGTAAAGTATTCTATCATACTGAATAATGAAACTATTTAACAAATGTTTTGTTTAATTTGTCTTAACCTATTGTGACAACCCTACCAAAATAGGTAACAATTTTTCACGTTCTTGAGAAGCTTTGTCTCTGTTCCGTTTGTCTACTCATGTGACGCGGCTAGCGTAGGTAGCAAGCATTTCTTTTTCACTCGGCTTGTTGCTACGCAGATTAATTAGAGTACCAGCTGTTGGATCTGTCGAAACAAATCTTTCTATGAACAGCTTTACTCCACAACCCTTGATACACACGAGACCCTCGCCTTCTAGTATAATGCGCGGTTTACACGTATTAAGTAGTTAAGTTGGTAACAAAATTTTAAGTTACTACATGTCACTTGTGTGTCCAAACGGATCAAGTAACTATGCTCATAAGGTCAATGAAGATGAACAGTAATGAATGTCGAGGAAGTCGTCAATTCTGTACTTAAATATATTACAAAAAGAGGTAATGCGAAATAAATAACGTGACGCTGTCTTGTAACAAATTGTTAACGATAATAATAATTATTATTTATTTCAAAAAGCAACTTTTTATATTTTAAGTAAGTGATCGAAGTCACCTAGTAGGCAAATAATGCCTGTGACAGCTGACAGCGCTCTTCCGTAGCTACTAAGGGTACTATTAATATTACAATTTATTTATACATATAATAAATGAATTTTTATCTGAATATTTATTTTCCTCATATATGTATTTTATCGTAACTATTTCTTAATAAGCACAATACAATATATTTCAATGCGATAATACTTTGTCTGAAGGGGTGCGTGTCTGTTTGGTAAGTGTCTATGTTTGTCACGTAGCTTTCTTTAGCAAACGAACATCCCAGCTGAAAGTAGGTATTGTTTCATGAGGTAGTGACGCTCGCAGTTGTGAACTCCCTAACTCCACAGGCTCACCGCTACTGTCTTCCGAGGTTAATGTAACAAATGTGACACGTAGCTTTCTTTAGCAAACGAACGTCCCCAGCTGAGAGTCGGTATTGTTCTCATGAGGTAGTGACGCTCGCAGTTGTGAACTCCCTAACTCCACAGGCTCACCGCTTCTGTCTTCCGAGGTTAATGTAACAAATGTGACACGTAGCTTTCTTTAGCAAACGAACGTCCCCAGCTGAGAGTCGGTATTGTTCTCATGAGGTAGTGACGCTTGCAGTTGTGAACTCCGTAACTCCACAGGCTCAGCGCTTCTGTCTTCCGAGGTTAATGTAACAAATGTGACACGTAGCTTTCTTTAGCAAACGAACGTCCCCAGCTGAGAGTCGGTATTGTTCTCATGAGGTAGTGACGCTCGCAGTTGTGAACTCCCTAACTCCACAGGCTCACCGCTTCTGTCTTCCGAGGTTAATGTAACAAATGTGACACGTAGCTTTCTTTAGCAAACGAACGTCCCCAGCTGAGAGTCGGTATTGTTCTCATGAGGTAGTGACGCTCGCAGTTGTGAACTCCTTAACTCCACAGGCTCACCGCTTCTGTCTTCCGAGGTTAATGTAACAAATGTGACACGTAGCTTTCTTTAGCAAACGAACGTCCCCAGCTGAGAGTCGGTATTGTTCTCATGAGGTAGTGACGCTCGCAGTTGTGAACTCCGTAACTCCACAGGCTCACCGCTTCTGTCTTCCGAGGTTAATGTAACAAATGTGACACGTAGCTTTCTTTAGCAAACGAACGTCCCCAGCTGGGAGTCGGTATTGTTCTCATGAGGTAGTGACGCTCGCAGTTGTGAACTCCGTAACTCCACAGGCTCACCGCTTCTGTCTTCCGAGGTTAATGTAACAAATGTGACACGTAGCTTTCTTTAGCAAACGAACGTCCCCAGCTGAGAGTCGGTATTGTTCTCATGAGGTAGTGACGCTCGCAGTTGTGAACTCCGTAACTCCACAGGCTCACCGCTTCTGTCTTACGAGGTTAATGTAACAAATGTGACACGTAGCTTTCTTTAGCAAACGAACTTCCCCAGCTGAGAGTCGGTATTGTTCTCATGAGGTAGTGACGCTGGCAGTTGTGAACTCCCTAACTCTACAGGCTCACCGCTTCTGTCTTCCGAGGTTAGTGTAACAAATGTGACACGTAGCTTTCTTTTGCAAACGAACGTCCCCAGCTGAGAGTCGGTATTGTTCTCATGAGGTAGTGACGCTCGCAGTTGTGAACTCCCTAACTCCACATGCTCACCGCTTCTGTCTTCCGAGGTTAATGTAACAAATGTGACACGTAGCTTTCTTTAGCAAACGAACGTCCCCAGCTGAGAGTCGGTATTGTTCTCATGAGGTAGAGACGCTCGCAGTTGTGAACTCCCTAACTCCACAGGCTCACCGCTTCTGTCTTCCGAGGTTAATGTAACAAATGTGACACGTAGCTTTCTTTAGCAAACGAACGTCCCCAGCTGAGAGTCGGTATTGTTCTCATGAGGTAGTGACGCTCGCAGTTGTCAACTCCGTAACTCCACAGGCTCACCGCTTCTGTCTTCCGAGGTTAATGTAACAAATGTGACACGTAGCTTTCTTTAGCAAACGAACGTCCCCAGCTGAGAGTCGGTATTGTTCTCATGAGGTAGTGACGCTCGCAGTTGTGAACTCCGTAACTCCACAGGCTCACCGCTTCTGTCTTCCGAGTTTAATGTAACAAATGTGACACGTAGCTTTCTTTAGCAAACGAACGTCCCCAGCTGAGAGTCGGTATTGTTCTCATAAGGTAGTGACGCTCGCAGTTGTGAACTCCCTAACTCCACAGGCTCACCGCTTCTGTCTTCCGAGGTTAATGTAACAAATATGACACGTAGCTTTCTTTAGCAAACGAACGTCCCCAGCTGAGAGTCGGTATTGTTCTCATGAGGTAGTGACGCTCGCAGTTGTGAACTCCGTAACTCCACAGGCTCACCGCTTCTGTCTTCCGAGGTTGATGTAACAAATGTGACACGTAGCTTTCTTTAGCAAACGAACGTCCCCAGCTGAGAGTCGGTATTGTTCTCATGAGGTAGTGACGCACGCAGTTGTGAACTCCCTAACTCCACAGGCTCACCGCTTCTGTCTTCCGAGGTTAATGTAACAAATGTGACACGTAGCTTTCTTTAGCAAACGAACGTCCCCAGCTGAGAGTCGGTATTGTTCTCATGAGGTAGTGACGCTCGCAGTTGTGAACTCCGTAACTCCACAGGCTCACCGCTTCTGTCTTCCGAGGTTAATGTAACAAATGTGACACGTAGCTTTCTTTAGCAAACGAACTTCCCCAGCTGAGAGTCGGTATTGTTCTCATGAGGTAGTGACGCTGGCAGTTGTGAACTCCCTAACTCTACAGGCTCACCGCTTCTGTCTTCCGAGGTTAGTGTAACAAATGTGACACGTAGCTTTCTTTTGCAAACGAACGTCCCCAGCTGAGAGTCGGTATTGTTCTCATGAGGTAGTGACGCTCGCAGTTGTGAACTCCCTAACTCCACATGCTCACCGCTTCTGTCTTCCGAGGTTAATGTAACAAATGTGACACGTAGCTTTCTTTAGCAAACGAACGTCCCCAGCTGAGAGTCGGTATTGTTCTCATGAGGTAGTGACGCTCGCAGTTGTGAACTCCGTAACTCCACAGGCTCACCGCTTCTGTCTTCCGAGGTTAATGTAACAAATGTGTCATGTAGATTTGTAACCCTCTAGCGCGTAACGCGTGCACCACGCTAGATATAACAGAATAAGAAGTCCCAACATCAAGAGAAGCGAACTATTTATTTATATCGTTAATAAAGCTATTGAGACTAGATTTGGATTTTTTTGGATTAGTCTACTTTATACGGTTCACATCTCTTATGAGATTAAAATGTAAACTGGTATAACTAAGAACCAACATTTGTATTAAAATTACATTTCTTTTACACTTATACCGCCGGATTTCAAAGGATTGCGGGTAGTTTCGGTTGTTTCAACAGTTTAATTATTTTCGTTTAGAGCATGTATATTTACGGGGAACACTTGTTCCGAATTTTCGAATGTTCAAAAATTCCGAATTATGTAATTACGAATTTGAATATTCCATTTTTAAAATTCCGATTTCACAATCCCTAAGCGACTAAATTCCGACTATTCAAAAACACGATTCTTTTTTATTGAAATTCATAAATACGAAAATTTAATTTTCCGACTTTAATTAATACAAGGAATTAAAAACCCGCTGTGTTACTAGTCCGAAATATGGTATTCCGAATTTAAATTTTCCGAAAATGTAATGCTAACATTCAGATTTTGTAACTTAAACGGGTATATATTAAAAATTATAATTTAAATCTCCTTTGACTCAAATTAAAAATAATAAGGCACATTTTGAAAATATACAAATTAGGCGCGACGACGAGCGAAGCGAGGAGGAGCAGTTAGTCTGATTGTAGATAATACAGTGCGAGCCAAGTGAGCGCAGCGAGCGTGCTGTGTCTCTGACACAAAGCCGGCAAAGCGCCAAAAAGGGATTTGAATTTACGTAAATAACCTATATACTCAAGAAATAACTCGGTACAATAAACTAAATAAAGTTTCTCATTTCCAGCTGATTACTTGAATGCTCGAACGTATAAATTGATCTGCTCATGCAAAGCGTTTGTTATTGCAACTGACTGATCTATTGATTAGACCAACTATTGATCAGTTGATAATAATGAGTTTATGATGGAAATGTTATCGAAATGGAAATCAGACCAGGAAGCTATTCTGCTTAAAATAGTCAAAGATATAGCCGAAGTGAAGGCCCAAAACGATAAAATCCAGGACTCTTACCTGGAGATAGAGAAATCTATCGATTATCTGGCGAAAAAGTACAACGACTTAGAGTCCAAGAGTGCAGTTATGGAGCAGCAAAGAAAAGACGATCACACAATAATAAAATCATTGGAGAAACAGTGTAACAGTCTACAACTTAAAATAAATGAAATACCACATTAAAACGAATTTAAAAGAGGAATGGGCTAGGTCAAAAAATGTAGAATTAAAAAACGTACCGGAAACCAAAGATGAAAACCTTTTAAATATAATCAGCAAAGTGCGAGAAAAAATTGGCTACCCTATAACATCAACTCAAATAGATTTTATTACAAGAGTGCAAACTAGAGAGAAAAACAAAGTCAAGCCTATTATTGCCTGCTTGAACAATAAATACATAAAAGAAAATTTTATTTCAACCGCCAAATCGTCTTCTATAATTACCCCGCTAATGCCAACGGCCCTTGGTTTAAACGGAACAAACAGGATCTTCGTGAATGACCACCTCCCTAACGCTAAATAAGTCTTTACTATCAGCGACAAAGAAAACAGCAAGTGAAAGAGGATTTCAGTTTGTATGGGTCAAGCATTGTAAAATATACACCCGAAAGAATGCCACATCTCCGGTTTTTTAAATAATTACCGAAAAGGACCTAGCAAAATTAATATGATTCTAATATGTTATTATTATAATAATATTATATATGATGTATATGGTCGTCTCTTCTTTACTAGATCTACATTTACTGTTCTATAACATAAAACGAGAACATATTATTTGACTGAAGGCCGTGAATACTATTTTATATTCTTTTATATATCACTATAATGCTTATTTTTGCTATTCGTTGCTGTGCTGGATGAGTTCTATATGTAATGTTCTGAACTTTATTTAATTTAGCTAAGTGAAGATAATTTGTGCATTGGTTTTTATAATTATATTTTATGAATTTTGCTTCAGATTATTTGGAACTAATTTCATATGTTACACCGACGACATACAAATTAACTATTATTTTTTATTTATTCTTGATTTGTTGGTGTGCTTTATCTGTAACGCTCTAAAAATGTTTTTAGGTACTCTAGCATGGATAATTTGTGTGTTGACTTTTATGATTATGCTTTGTATATTTGCCTTCAGATTATATAGAATTGACCTCATATTCTACAACGACAGCATAGAAATGGACTACTATTGTTATGTCTCTGGATCGTTTTTGTTATTTACTATATATTATACGAAAGTTAGCTTGATTTTAAAATACTGTAATATGTTTCATTACTTAATCTATTTTTCGTCACGGTTGGCTTCTTTGCTCTATTGTCTAATATGTCAAGCAATAATTTTAATATGCTATTTTTTATCTATACTTCATCTTTATATAGTTCAAACATAATAATTTACTGCAATTTACAACAAAAAATGTCACTGAAATTGAAATGAAATTTTTTTATTATTGTTGTGCATGCCTTTATTCATACAATCTATACTATAATGTATGTTCGGCACATTTTGTTCATTACGCTTGTACCAAAATTGCTACTCTTATATACTGTACCTGTAAGAATACGGAATTCCGCTCTACATTTATTGTAAACATTTGTGTTGGCTCTCTGCTCGCAAGCCTTTGGAGTTTTCTTACTTGCATGAAATCATACCAAGTACTCTACGAGTTCAACGTCAATCGTAGTTAAATTTTTCGCTCGATATATGTGCTATCTATAGATTTTACACTACTTCTTTTTTTTAAATCATAAATGGCTTCACTTAATATAAACCACCAGAACGTCCGTGGTTTAAGTTTTGAAACTGATGCTCTTTTCACAATGGCTTTCCTAAATAATTACGATCCTTATCTGAAACATGGCTCTTAGATGGCATATCTGATGCCGAATTATTTGATGAGCGTTACTTGGTATGGCGGCGCGATAGGGATTATCAGCGGACAGGGCAACGTCTAGGCGGGAGAGTTTTATTCGCAGTCAACCGCAATCTTTCTATAATGCATAGAGAGGAATGGTCTAGCTCAGCGGAAGATCTATGGATTACAATAACTATTCGTAATAGGCGCCCGTCAATGTCTTATAATATACATCTTTGTACTGTGTACCTAATTGGCGAAGGCGGGGGAGGCAACAAACATAAAACACAACTTCAAAATTTTATGGAGAATCTGACTCAACTGATGCTGGCCAATCCCCTAGATAAATTTATTATTATGGGAGACTTTAATCTGCAGGACCATATCAAGTGGATACAAACTCCCGGCAACAAGGACTTAAAACCTGAAAAAAATTCGATCATAGATTACTTAAATTGCTTTTTGGATAATCTCTACACTTGTAATCTGTGCCAATATAATAATGAGACCAATTGTAACCAAAGGATATTGGATGTGATATTACCGAACGACGATATGTCTGTCTATGCCTGTGACAATCCGCTAGTTAAGGAAGATCCACACCACAAGGCGCTATGTATCATGTGCTGGATTCGTGGAACTGCGCAATCTTCAAATCGAACGTAGAGTAAGATACCTCTTTAACGAAGGCAATTATAAAGATATTTCGTCTGAGCTCTTGGCAACTGATTGGGTTAACCTTCTAACAAAAGGCACACTTGAGCAGGCTACCACCTTCTTTTATGATCGCCTCTATGAATTGTGATATAAATATATACCCAAAAAAAACTTAACCTCGAAATCTTACTCACTTTGGTTCAATTCTGCCTTAATTAAAATCCTAAGAGAAAAACACAAATTCCATAATAAATACCGTACGTATCACAACTTATCGAATTACCACTCTTTTTCCCTTCTTCGTCAGCGGGCAACCCAAATAGAAAAGGAATGTTTTGAGGCCTACATATCTAAACTCAAGAATTCTATAGCGAAGGATCCTAAGAGTTTTTGGCGTACGTTAAGAGCAAAAATAAACCAAATTCATATCCCAGTACAATGACATATAACGGTGTGACAGCTGACTCTGGAAAGGACATCGGTAACCTATTTGGAAGCTATTTCTCATCTACTTTTAATAAATCTAGTAAAAATTTCGCAACTGACCCATTAGGCCTAGCTTCCAAATCTGTGCCTGATTCCAGTGCCGGTATCTCCTCCATTTACGTGGACCCAAAAAAATACTGAATCTGCTGAAATCCCTGAACTTGGCTAAATCTGGCGGCCCAGATAATATATCGCCTATATTCATAACTAAGTGCGCGGAGAGTATCGTAACGCCAATTTGTATGTTGTGTAGGCGGTCTTTTTCGGAAGGTCTCGTACCATCCTTATGGAAATTGGCGTTTATAACACCAGTGTACAAAAAAGGCGATCGTGCGAAGGTAGAAAGTTATCGGCCAATATCAAAACTGTTTATTTGCCAAAATCCGTGAAAGAACAGTTTACGACCCGGTTTATGGCGCGCTCAAGTGTGGTTTTAGTGAAGACCAGCACGGGTTTCTTAAAGGTCGTTCTACGGTATCCAATCTTGCAGTGGCCAACGAGTACATAACCGCTGGTATGGAACAGGGCATACAGGTCGATGTAATGTATACAGACTACAGCAAGTGTTTTGACCGTATCGACCATAGAATACTACTGGACAAATTGTCTGCCTCAGGAATTCATGGGGATTTACATAGGTGGTTTACCTCTTACATCGACAACCGTAGTCAAGCCGTAGTGCTGAATGGGTTTATTTCAGCATGGGTACCGATCCCGTCTGGTGTGGCCCAGGATTCTTTATTGGGACCGCTTTTGTTTGCGCTGTTCATCTCAGATATAAAGAAATGCTGTATAAATTCTAAAATATTACTCTTTGCGGATGATATGAAGGTGCTAAAATTGATACAGGGAGATGAAGATGTGAAGAACCTACAGGTCGATCTTAATAGATTCCAGACGTATTGCTTGCATAACAAGCTTGATCTAAATGTATCCAAATGTTTCCACATGTCCTTCACAAAAAATTATAAATTCGAAGTATGAACTGAGAAATAAGACTTTGGAGAGTGTTCATGAAATAATTGAAAGGATTTAGGTGTCATCCATGACTCTAAACCCTTATTCGACAAGCACATTGACTCTATCATAAAAACTGCCTCTAAGACACTAGGCTTTATAATACGTACATCAGCCCAGTTCCACAGCATAAAGGTGGTCAAAATATCGTATTGCGCTTACGTTCGGAGCCACCTTCGTACGCTTCTCAGATCTGGAACCCGCAATACCAAACCTATATCTCACGCATCGAGCGTATACAGGGTAGGTTCCTCTGATATTTGGACTTCAAGACCCGGCAGCAGTCTATTGACTTTGACCACAGATGTAGAAGGTATCACTTCTTACCCCTTGACCTGAGAAGAAAGGTAGGTGATATCTGTTGCCTCGCAAAAATAGCACAAAATAAGGTTGATTGTGCTGAGCTAGTATCGCACCTTAAGCTTAGGACTGATACAGTGCGTTTGAGAAAGCGGTCTATCCTTAGCGTTCCACATGTAAAGACCAGGTATAGAGCCAACACATTCGTTATTCGAGCCATTGAAATTCTCAACTACGTACCGGATGAAGTAGACGTATTCTGTTCCAGTATACAATCAATCAGAAATACAATAAGTAATAATTACTTTCAGGGTGTGATACATGGTACTTAGCTTGTTAGTAATACCTACTAATTGTAAATGTACGTAATCTTGCATTGCTTTTATACCTTTTGTTTTTCCTTTTTTTCAAATAACTTTAATTGATAATCTATTGTAACCTGAGTATAGTTGTAGCCTATTTTTATCAACTCACATGTAACCGTAAGAGGCGAATAATGTTTCAACCATTCTTTTTGTTGTAACGTTCTCTTTTAATTTCAAATTGTAATCCATTGGTGAAGATTTGTTAATGGCATTGGTTTACACCAATCAGTTAATATTTAGTGATTTCCGCTGTAAATCTTCCAAAAATACATAAATAAATAAATAAACTAATATTATTCGGAATTTTCATATTCGGGATTCGTATTTATGATATTGCGGATTATTAATAATTCGGAATTTTTATGGTTCGGTATTTTCAAATTCATATTGATATCCGTAATTATAAACGATCGGAATTTTAAAGTTACGAAGAAGAAAAATTAGGAACTATGGAACACGGAATTTTCATTATCGGAACTTTGAACCATTCGGTGTTATAAAATTCGGAATTTTGAAATTCGTGATTATGACTATCGGAATTAAGTTTTTCGTATTTATGTAGTGTACCCATATATACTTTAGTGCAATCGATAAAAATGTCGTAATAAAATTTATTTTACTGCTCCAATTCTCAAAAAGCACTATAACAATTTCAGCGTAAAGTGAATTTTGAAACTTGCTTTAAAATGTAAACTCAACATGAGATTAATATTCAGTGTAACGATTATTATAACTCTACCAAATTTAATATGTTTAGAGAATTCAACGGAGTTAGAGTACTTTACTGATACTGAAAAAAAGAATGCTGTTGCTTTCTTTTCTTTTTTAAAAGAAAATGAGTCTAATCTTGGGTTACATATAAGGCAAATATCATCCGGCCCTCCGTTGCTTGAACTGTACAACTTGAATAGTTCAGAACCTACTTCAACGGGTACAAAATATAACTTTCCCAATTCTTTAAAGGACAAATCTTACCATAAAATGAGAAGAGAAGTGTCCACAGAAACGAAGCATAAATATATGAACTCCGAATATTTCTATGAGGACCCAATTTTGAACAACATGAATGCAAAACGCAGAAGTTCTGCATCAGACCGAAAAGTACCATTGTATACTTTTGAAAACGACAAATGTATGTTTTCTCTGGATGAAACAAAATATCGAAGTGTTGGGAAGGCAATAAGGCGCAGTGGCAGTGAGTTCATGTACTAGAAATTAAAACATTTTATGAGAAGGACCGCTCTCTGATATAATATTGTTTTGCAAAAAACCAAAAAATGAAAATTCCGTCTGTCATAGCAAATATCAAAACGGGATTTATCCTCACTAGAATAATATGAGTGTCTTTTTTGGATATGTTTTGCGCTGTTCCTTCTTTCGGCAGATGAGATTTCATTATTAAAAATAAGATTTAAATTCAACTTCTATCAGATAAGATTTGGAAATAGAATATAAATGCCATGTTTCATTATGAAAGTTAAAATCATTTAGATATGTTTTTATTTGTTAAAGAAAACAAATTTTACGCAAAATCGTAAATAATTTTATCATTTACATTTTCAGCATGGGGTTCAGTTTGTAATGATGATCCATTAGGAGTTTGCACATTTCATTTTCAGTGTCCATCCATCCAAACAAGGCAAATGACGAGAGGTTTTTTCTCTTTACAAGTTTGGTACAAAGTTGAAATGGTATGTTGCAGTGATGAAGTGGTAGTAAAGAAAATTTGTTCGAAGAGTCCGTGCAACACATATTATCATCAACAGTTGATTTTACCTTCTGATTCTGACTCAAATTACCATTACGTTAAAAGTAAACCCTCCGCTAGTAAAAGTGTTGCTAAATTAAAAGAAATATTAAGGCAGTTACAAAATATCGATGTAGTTTATGGCGATTCTAAATTAGTTGACTTGTCCGAGCAGACGCTACCAGAAACTCAAGAAATACCCAACGATGTAGAATATGGTTTATTGTATTATTAAAATATTACTCAGTATTTGATTTATTCGTTTTGTAGTAAATGTTTTAAAGAGCGTTCTTTGTAACTTCCAGGAATTAACATATTTTCCCATATACGTGAATACAATATCCTACGTTAGTATCCACTTTAAAAGTATTAAAAAAACCCCAATAGGATAGACCGAGTCCTCGTAACGTCACAATTACAATCGCATTTTAAACAATAAAAAGCTATCTCTTTTTTGGGGACATTTAAACACAACATATATTACATAGTGAAAATGGATATTGTTCTATTTTAATTCTTATTTTAGACTAAAACTCCTAATTATTAATATAAATTACTACAATACTACACGGTAATATTAGGTCTTTACCTATGAAATTGCCGTTTTTCACGAAATAAATGAAGCGTAATTTTTTTATATATTTTTTATTTCTATTAATCAAAATAATCACCCATGCAATCAATGCATCTTTGCCAACGCATTGGTAGCTTATTGATGCCTTTCTTGAAGAAATCAGCTGGACGGGAGGCAACAAATTCTTCAAAGGCATTTTGTACTGCCTCTCGGGTATTGAATTTTTTTCCCGCCAAGAAGTTATCCAAATTCTGGAAAAAGTAGAAGTCTGTAGGCGCAAGGTCTGGTGAGTACGGCGGATGACGGAGAACTTCCAACCCCAACTCTTGTAGCTTGGAGACCGTCTGCTGTGCAGTATGAGGTCGCGCGTTGTCGTGCAGGAGCAGTGGAGCCGAACGATTGACCAAAGCTGGTTGGAGACGTGCGAGCTTCTCCATCATTGTGTTCAGTTCTTCACAGTACACATCTGCAGTAATGCTTGTTCCGTTTGGCAAGAAGCTGTGATGAATTACACCCGCGTTAGACCACCAAACAGTGACCATCACTTTTCTAGGGGTAAGTTTTCGTTTAGGGCATTGTTTGGGTGCTGAACCAGGGTCCAACCAACTTGCTGAGCGCTTACGATTGTCAAACAGGATCCATTTCTCATCACAAGTAACAATGCGGTTCAGAATTCCTTCATTTGTATGCCTGCTGAGCAGTGCAAGGCACGTCTCCACGCGTACTTCGCGCTGCCGGTCATTGAGTTCGTGGGGTACCCATTTGTCAAGCTTTTTTACCTTGCCAATTTGACGCAAATGGACCAATATTGTTTAGATGCTAACGTCGAAAGCTGCTGCTAATTCAGCCGTGGATTGAGTTTCATCAGCTTCCACAATTGCCTTTAATTCGTCATTGTCGACCAAAGTTTTCGGACGACCACGGGGTTCATTCTTCAGGTCAAAATTTCCAGAACTGAAGCGGGTAAACCAATAACGGGTGGTGCGTTCGTTTGTAGTGTTTGCTCCGTAAACGTCGTTGATGTTGCGTGCCGCTGTTGCCGCTTTGCTGCCACGACGGTACTCATACTCCATAATTACTCGAATTTTTAACTTATCCATGATGACGAAAAATGTTCGAATGCGTTGAAAACAAAACACTAACTATTAAACAAATGACGATTTTAGAAAAAGAATTCCATGTTTGTCAAATAAAATTAATTTGAAATTAGAATTATCAGTCAAAAAAAAAATATTTTCATTTGAAATGGCCAGTACGGCAAAACGGCAGTTTCATAGGTAAAGACCTATTATTTACATTGTTGTTACATGGCTCCTTCAAAACCGTTATGAAATGTAAGTAGTTCTGGTGGGCGAAATATATAATTCTGTTTTGTAACCCTAGAGTGAAAAACGACATTTGTTGTGTAAATAATATAAATAAATGCATGTTTTGGTTTTCTTCATTTCGTTCAACCGTTTTGTATCACTGACATCAGTTTTTACTTCGATTGAATCCCAGTCATCCCCCAGTCGAACCAACCCTGGATATTTGATACATATCATATGCTTTATTGCCTTTTACAGAATGACACACAAATTACAAATTACATGTTTTTTTGGAAAACTTAATAATGTTTTTATCTTATCTTAGTTTCGAAGAAGATAATTGATACTCGACGTAACTTGTATTAATTACAGATATATTTCAGTTCACAGTATAAATTAAAATAAAGCAAGTGCGTGGCAACACTTGTCAGCTGTTCCAGTAGTAAAAGAGATAAAGCTGAAAAGTTTTTAAGCTCAGCTCAAAATCTAAAGACTTCATCGATTGAGTTAAAAGGATTAATCTTTGCAAAAATATACAATAATTAACACATTTTTCATTATTTCTTGTGTTTGACCTTGTATATTTGTTGTTGTCTTGTATATTTTGAAGTGTTATGAGCATTTCAAGCATTGTTTTGTAATGTAAAGCGATAGAAAATATTGTTGCCCTTCGAATAAGCTATTTTTATCTCGATGAAACCAAAACTTTCAGAGATGCGATACTATTTTCGCATAAATGTTTAATGAATTTGTGTATAAAAACAGTTAATTTGAACACGTTGTATATGTTAATCTAAATACAATTGGTAAAATAGTGTCGATTTCGAGAAAGCATTTATAACATAGCTGTTAAAAAAAATTGCATATTAAAATACTAGAAACTTTCTCGTGATTTTATTTATTTTGCATGGCTTGATTTTTTTATTAAGGAGTTATTTCACATTTTTTATACGTACTTAATAAAATAGGTTTCACAACTTCCTTATTGAAATGGATTTGGAACAGTTAAATCAAACATACATTTTTTTTATTTAAACGGTAAACTGAAAATGAGTTTAGCATTTAGTATAACATTTATTTTATTTATTTCTCCAGCAAGAACTGAGTCTGAACATTTGTCCAATTTGAAAAATAAATTGTCCGTTTGATAATTCCACACGATACTTCAAAAATAACTTCGATATATTTCTTTTCTTTAATATATTAATTTAATAACAGCTCTTAGAACAGTGGTCAATAATTTTTATGAAAATCCGCAAAATAATTTGACTATACGTTTGCGTATTTGTAATATGATGTCATCTAGTGTCATGTCATGGTGTGCACTCCAGTTTTCCTGAGGAAAATAAGGGTTAAGGACAATTCCATATGTGAATGTGGACTCGATGAAGGCAACCTTAATCACATCTTTTTTTCCTGTCCTAAATATAATGTTTCCCTCTACGATGTCTTACCCCGATGTTGTCCTAGACCCGTTAACATGAACTATCTATTAACTCTCTATAGTTCGACCCTAACTAATCTTTTGTGTAATTATATCCAGCTTAACAAAATTAAACTATAATTAAATTTTGTGTTCGTTTTTGTTTGTCTATATTTGTGTCTGTAATTTATTTTCAGACTGGTTGCATCAAATACTTAAATAAAATTTTTCACTGAACATCCTCCATTCAATATTTTGTTTACTCTTCCACGTGACATTAGCAGAATTATCAACAGATAGAAGCCATTCAATCAAGAATCAATCAATCAATCAATCAATAAATTTTCATGTCCTAGTTCGCAATATGCAGGTAGAAAATGCAATCCGGAAAATCCATAAAACCGAAAAATCCAGATTCCTTAATATTTATCTGAGATTTCCACATCAGGATTCTTGATGATTTTTCGGTTTTTTTTGGTTCCTATATAAACGTAAAAGCTTCGTGTCATCGCGGTCACTCGCACACACTCAAAAGTCTATGCCTTAATTTTGCATTTAGGACGACTACAGATATCCTTTAGAAAATACCAAGATTTTAATTTAGAATGGAAATGGTTTTTTTTTCATTGTTCAAAGAAAAGAAAACTTCGAGATTGATTTATTAAAGCCAAAGGTAAATGTCGTGACTAATAAAGACTCGCAATCTACTGCATCTTGCTTCGCTAATGTTAGAGGTGATAAACTTTAAGAACCCTGAAGAGGTATTCTCAAAACTAAAGTTTCCGTGCTTTCAGAGTGGGATCGATGATAACCTAATAAATAAATAAATAATATAAATAAATATTTCTAACAATCACACCACATTATCTAGCCCAAATTACGTATCATTAAAGAACTTGTGTTATGGATACTAGATAACGGACAAATAATCTTAAGAAATATATAAACACACATAGATATTTTTTTTATACATAAATATTATAAATAAACGTAAATACACATCCCTGACTAGAAAGCAAATAAATATCTGCCCCTACCAGGATTCGAACCCGGGACCTCTGGCATAAAAGGCAAGGCTACTTACTTCCACACCAAACTGGCCGTCATTAAGGTCCGCCGACCTAAGGTCTGTTTGGTCTCCTTTCATTGTGCAGCATCATCGGACAGCGGTTTCCACCGCCAATAATAAAATTTAAATTTAAATCACTTTTAATACAAAATATAGAGCTCAACTGCTCGAAACGTAATTACCTGCAAAACCTCCCAAATCAAAAGCTTAAACAATTATCTGAATGACAATTAGTGTGCCTCTCTCAAATTAATTTTACCACTTTGTAAAGTACTAGCATTATTAAAAATGAGCAATATGTTCTGCGTCCTAACATCATTTGCGTCAGCACCAACAACAGAACACACTTTTTTTGCTAATATTTGATTATAAGTACATTCCAAATAACAGAAACTTTTTTGATGGACACTTTGGAGTAGATTTAATTTGTTAAAATAAGGAGATTTTTAAATTCCTCTAGTTTTTAAAACTACTGTAACATACCGGTAACTGAAACTTCATACCCGACTAACTGACCTGACCGGCGGCGCTCGGCGACGTAGTCTCATTATGCTATCCTGGTACTCGAAGCAGCTTGGTATCGCGTTCAGTGTAAATATTTTTATTGGACACTTGTTTGAGGGTACTTCTGAAATACTTATTGTTCTTATAGAATATATTTTGTCAAGGTTTCTATTTGTTGCTTGTAATGTGAATTTCTAATATAATTATATCCTGAAAGTTTGATTGGAGTTTTTATTTCTAAATAAATTTTGTTATTCAAATGATAATATAGAAGATATATTAAATAATTTGGGAAGGAGCCGTCTTCCAAGAACAGGTTTTCCTAGTTTGGAAGACAGAGACCATAATTGTATTGTAAACCGATTTTTACGCAATAAAGTTCATATTATTCTTGACTAATGAAATGATGCGTTGCCGGCCATAGGCTTCAGTTGGAATGGACTTTGTTCCAGTAACTGCACTGGCGGTTCCTTCCCTTTGATCCGAACACCATCGAGTATACGTGATTATTACGGCGGTCAAAATAGGCAAGACTGTAGTACCACCCCTGGCGGTAGAAACCCTACAAGAGAACCTTTACTACCACTAAACTCTACTTCCCTCCAGTTCTTCTAACATGGTCAGGGAGGGCGACGGCTGGCTCTCGCGTGGATCCCGTGAACGGATGCTGCGTTTAGATAGATGCAGATAAAAATTGTTTGTAAACAGGAAGAGCCATTGAAATGTATTGTAAAGAAATGGTACCCATAAAGTTACTTGCTAGTTCTCCTATGCGAAGGATTTCCCGAACTGGTCATGCTTTCTTTAACGTCAACGTCAAGAACTTGTGTTTGTAAGTAACGAATGTAAATTCGTTTTCAAAATTTCTTAATGTAAAATGATACCTAATTGATTAACTCCGAAGCTTTATTGGTATTCACCATCAGAGAACTACATTATACAGAGGTAACACAAATTTACGCAAGGAAACTAGTAATGGTTCGGGTGCACAATAACTAATAGAACTGTTCTGAACCTGAAGCTGTTGTGTTAAAGAAGATATCTTTATTGAGCTCATTGACAGAACTTAAGTAACCATTACCAGTCTGTTAAAATCCTATAATATATACTACGTAAATCAAATGATTATTGGTTCTGGGGCCGAATTCGGTTGTTATTATGTGTACGCGAACACACAGACTGTTTTTTGCTTACTTTATAATAATGTTTTGGCACAGCATAATTGACAACAGCATTCAAGCCAGTTCATTTAGAGCTTTAGAATAGTTTGCTGTTTTTTATTGGTGCAAAATTGTGCACGTTGTGGCGTATGGGTTGGTGAGGATTAATTTCCAGGTAGATTATCTCGCCATGTCAGTTTTTACATCATCCGCCGGGCACATGTCGCCACCATTTCTCCCGAGGTACTCAGAATGTGGGGATATAGTACTCTACGATGTGTGTAATCTACGAGTAGTACAATAGTATTACAGTAGTAGGTAAAGTAATAAATTAGTGGGGTGTAAGGGGGAGTCGCCTACCATCAAGACTCTCCAAATGCTAAACTCACCTGCCCGTGGTGCACCCTCCCGGACAGCGGACGAGGCTCTGGCGACCGATGAATGGCGGGATAACCATTTTGCAGGTGGTAGGTTTCGACCGCGGCTTCCAGCCAAGTGACCTAGTCACGTTCCGCATGATGTCTTGAGTAGCCATTGGAGGAGAATAGGTCCAAGTAATTGCGCAACGTATGAGAGCCGTTTGAACTCGAAGGGTTATGATGCACCGGGTGGCTCATTCTGGAGGGCAGCGGGATCCAAAGAAACGGTGCACCGCTGGCCGACCGCAGGTTGTAGGGGGCCCAACTAGCGTTCTAGCCATTCGTGAAAGGCTGCCCCACTGCCTGTGTAAAATTCCGGGATTGCTCCATCGTGCCGGTTGGCGACCGGATGGAGAGGGCCCGATGGCGTCTCCATGTGAGTCTCCCACCAGTTGGTCTGACCATTCGAGTTGCTTGGTTCCAAACGTTGCGCTTCACTCAACCTCTATTCCTCTCCTCTATTCACCCTACCAACAACATAATGGAAAAGTCCAAAAAGAAAAATAAGTGCCGACAGCAGATGCACTCCCTTTTCCTTAAAGTACACTTCTCTAACATCCGAGGAGTGCACTCAAATCTCCACCACCACCTTGAGACACAGAGGCCGCACTTATTTTTTCTGACAGAGACGCAGATCTGTGGTCGTTCGGATCTGGCATACCTGCATTACCCAGGCTATATCTTGGAGACCAAAATTCACCCCAATGCGGGCGTGTGCGTGTATGTCAGAGACGAGATCTGTTGTCGGCGTCTCCGATACTTGGAAGTTCCGGATTTTTCTGTTTTATGGATCTATGTAGATATTGGCTTGAACCGAATTGTATAAGTACGCCAGTATTTACCGATCACACACGGGAGCTCAGGAGAACACTCGACTTATTAAATATCTTAGTGATACTGCAGATAAGGTCCAACGACGCTATCCCTCTGCGCAGTTGGTGTTCCTTAGGGACTTTAATGCCCAGCATGGAGAGTGGCTGTACCCGTTCAAGGAAACCGACCACGCTGGCAGAGAAACCTGTCGGTTCGCAGTAACTCATGGTCTCTCCCAGCTCGTCCACGAACCTACGCGCATTCCTGACGTTGTTGACCATACTGCGTATTGCTTGGACCTTCTGCTGAAAACCGATCCAGACAGATACTCGGTGACCGTATCTCCGCCATTAGGGACATCCGACCACTGTCTGGTGAAATCTGTGTCGCAATACTCGCCAACCGATACCAGCCCTAAAGGCAAACGGCGAGTATGGCGGTTCAAGTCAGCAGATTGGGAAGAGATGCGTCACTTTTTTGCCTCTTATCCTTGGCGGCAAGCTTGCTTTACTTCTGATGATCCATCATGCTGTGCTGATCCAGTGTGATATGTCAAGGTATGGAGTACTTTATACCGTTCTTTGATATATCCCTGGAGTCCAAAGCCCACCCATGGTTTAATGCTGATTGCCTCCTAGCTGAAAAGCGAAAGCACGTAGCATACCAAGCCTGGGCTAGCGCTCGCAGAAGCAAAGCTGTGGATCTCCCAGCTAAGAAGCAGGCGTACAATGCTGCTGCCAAGTCCTGCAAAAAGGTGATCAGAAGCGCTCGTTTTGACTACATTGGCCGTATCGGGGACAAGTTAGCATCCTATCCCACGGGGAGTAAAGCTTTCTGGTCCCTTGCCAAGTCGGTTGAGATGAACTTCTCTCGCCCATCACTGCCACCACTGCAAAGGCCTGCCGGGTCTTTGGCCCACAGCGCAAAAGAGAAGGCAGACTTGTTCGCAAATCTCTTTGCGGAATGTTCACGTCTAGATTCCAAAGATAAAAGCCCACCCACGTTACCCCCCCCCATTCGGCCCCAAGATGGAGGCCGTCCAAATTCACCAGAAAGAGGTACTCAAATGCTTACTAAATCTAGACGTGAATAAAGCCAGTGGATGGCATTCCCACAGTGGTTCTAAAGCACTGTGCAGCCGAGTTGTCTCCTGTTTTGACACGCCTATATCGACTCTCTCTAAGGACTGGAAAAGTTCCAAAATCATGGAAGTTTGCAAACGTACAGCCCATACCAAAAAAGGGCAGTCGAGCCGACCCAGTCAACTATAGACCTATTGCAATCACTTCCATAGGCTTTTGGCGTTGAGACTATGGAGCCCTGAGGTCCCGGATGGCTGGATGCCGCGTTAACTAGAACGGGTATACAGATATACAGATATTTATATTGTATAAATTATCCCCGTGAAGTTTCTTGCCAGTTCTTCTTCACGAAGGGTTTTCCGAACCGGTGGTAGAGTCATGCTTTGTTTGGCGCCAATAAGAACAAGTAATAAATGTTGAGAAATAAATATTTAAATTTAAATTTAGTTAGGTTGCTTATAGAGCCTTTAGTGAGATTTCAAAACGGTTGGTGAGTGACACTCGAGTCCCTTAAGCTGGAACTTTTTTTGCGCAACCTTTCTCCTTAGGCGTTGTATCAGATTGTTATTATTTTTCTTACCTAGTTTTTTTTTCCTATTGTTTATTTGTAAGTATTCCCTAAGTATTAAAATATTTTTGATTACTACTTTGGGTAATCAATTTCGATATTGTATCAATATAGTAGAAGTGTAAACACCTAAACAAAAAACTTCAATGCATAAAGTTTTTTTTTTATTGAAAAAGGATAAGACGTTTGTCTTCTATCTCACCTGATGGAAAGTGACGATGAAGACGAAGGTGTTTCTCGACGCTTGAAAGAACTTGTACTATAGTTTTCTGGAAAAATAGACGCAGTTCATTCCACACCTTGGCCACCCGCACCAAAAAGGAACTATGGAAGCGTTCGGTTCGACTTCTTGATATCTACCATAAAGGGATGGAAGGCCTGTCTGCGTCTAGTAGTCCGATGTAAGAAGGGTGTGGGTTCAACCTGATCAAAAAGAGCATTCGCGCAGTCTCCAAAATGTAATCTGTAGAAGACCGCTAAACTGGCAACTTGCCAACGATGGTCGAGGCTTTGCAGATTTTTGGTGGTAAGGTCAAAGTTGATCATAATTTTTCGGGCTCTTCGGTCAACTGCGTCCATCGTTTCTAGTTGGTACTTTGCAGAACCATCCAAAAGGTGGCTACAGTACTCCATACAAGATCGAACTTGAGATGTGTACAAATTAAGTAGCTGTTCAGTAGTCGTCGGACCTTCGAGATGATTCCCAACTTCTTTGAATCAGTTTGAGCCATGGACACAATTTGTTGCCCGAAGTTTAGTTGGGACGATACAGTTACGCCCAGAAACCCTAGTAGGGTCGGTTAAGGGTACAGAAACATTTTGGAAAGTGGGCGTTAAGTCGAAACTGCTCTTTTTCGCGGAGAATAAACGCGCCTGTGTTTTTGGCGGGTTAAACTTGACCAAGTTGGACTCGCCCCAATCGGACACTTTCTTTAAGGCCAAATCCACCCGCTCAATCATGGACTCTCTCAAAGCCCGAATTTGTTGAGGACTCGCTTGCGCATTGGACATGTATCTCTCTACAACGGTGCTGTCATCAGCGTAACCAATAATGCCTGGGGTTACCAGGTCATTATTGTGCAGCAAGAATAACGTTGCAGAGAGAACAGATCCCTGAGGTACCCCGGCATTAATTGCCATTAGGTCAGAATAGCAGCCGTCCAAGACTACTCGAATTGACCGTTCCCTCAGAAAATCAGATATCCAATCGCAGAGCCCTTTAGCTATTCTGTATGCTGGAAGCTTACTCAAGAGACCATCATCCCAGACCCTATCAAAAGCTTTGGAATTGTCTAAGGATACAGCTATAGCTTCACCGTGACCTTCCAAGGCTTCGCTCCATAAGTGAGTGGCATACACAAAAAGATCTCCAGTCGAGCATCCACTGCGAAAATCATATTGGTTATCACTTAGGAGCTCGTTGGACTCAAGGTATGCCAGGAGACGATTGTTTAATACACGCTCCATAACTTTGCTAATATGGAGGTGATTGCAATAGGTCGGTAGTTGATAGGATCATCACGGCTTCCCTTCTTTGGTACTGGTTGCACGTTAGCCAGCTTCCAGGATTTAGAGACCTTTTCGGATTCCAAAGAGAGTCGATACAGGCGCGTTTGTATGGGAGACGAATCGGCTGCGCAGTGTTTTAACACAACTGCAGGTATGCCATCGGGGCCGCTGGCCTTATTCACGACTAAATTCTGCAAGCATTTAAGAACCTCCTTTTGACGAATATGAACGGTACCCATTTTGGGTCCGAACTGGGGTGGGACTTTACCTTGACTAAAAATGAAATGAAATAAAATATTTATTTCTCAACATTGACAATTACTCGTTCTTACTGACGTCAAATAAAACAAGATTCTGCCACTAGTTCGTAAAAACCTTCGTGAAGAAGAACTGGCAAGAAACTTCACGGGTACATTTTTTTTCAAAATAAATTTACAGAGTCTCTTTATGTCTATACAAAATTATTCTTTTCTGCATCTTTTAGCACGGCAAGTCTAGTATCCAAACGACGAACACCCTCAAACGGCACCCGTTCACGAGTTAACGCGGGGTCCAGCCATCGCCCTCCTCAACCATATTAGAGGGAAGTGAGCGACCCGTCACCCGACGCTACCATAAGAAGACGTACTTTAGTGACAATGACGCTTTAGATATTCATCGGGACGAAGAACTCAACGAACATACAGACACATTACACATGTTTAGTTACAAATGCTAGTACAATCCTGTTGATGAGGGGATTATACCCATGGGCTTTTATCATCCAAATAATCGGATAGTTTATAATATGCTTTTGCACACAACTTCTGCTTTATAGTTTCTTTGAGTTTGTCAAGGAAGACCTTGAATATCCTCAGGAACCTTATTATAAAAGCGTATACATTGACCCATAAATGAGTTAGTGACTTTATGAAGCCTGCTATTATGAGCTGCCAGCATATTTATTCCTCTTGTGTTAACATTGTGCAGATCTTTTTTTCTTGTGAACAAGGTTATGTTCTTTTTTACATACATTAAATTTTCTAAAATATATTGTGAATGGAAAGTAAGAATATTTATTTTCTTAAATTTACTTCTAAGTGACACCCTTGGACCGAGCTGATAGATTGCGCGAACAGCCCTTTTCTGCAGAATAAATATAGTATCGATGTCGGCAGCACTCCCCCACAGCAGAATACCATATGACATGAGGCTGTGGAAGTAACCAAAATAGACTAATTGAGCAGTTGTTTCAGTTGAAATTTGTCTCAATTTTTTAACAGCATATGCGGCAGAGCCAAGCCTTTTCGCTAAATCACCAACATGCGGTCCCCACTGGAGTTTGGCGTCTAAGGTTATGCCCAGAAATACAGTTGAGTTTACAGAAGTCAGTTCCTGCCTCTTATCTACAATGTTTGTGTTTACCTGTTTGACATTTGGCAATGTAAACTTAACACATTTCGTTTCTTTTTTCATTGAGGAGCAAATTATTAGCTGATAACCACTTCTCTGTGCTGGAGATGCATTTATTTACTACTCGATAGTCAGTTTCTTGTCTTTTTATTTTAAATAAGAAGGAAGTATCGTCAGCAAACAAAATGACCTCGCATTGATTCTTAACGACCGATGGCAAATCATTGATATATACTAAAAATAGGAAAGGACCAAGAACTGAGCCCTGGGGCACACCCATTGTTACTGCCAATCCTGATGATTTTTCTCCATTTGTTGCAACTTTCTGTTTTCTATTAGAAATATATGATTTAATCAAGGCAAGCGCTCGGTTTTTTATGCCGTAATGGTGCAGTTTCATAAGTAGAGTGGTATGATCCACACAGTCGAACGCCTTGGACAAGTCACAAAAGACACCAATATCATCACACGACTCCTCCCAGGCGCTGAATACGTTTTTTATGAGCTCATCACCGGCATCGGTTGTTGAGCGACCCCGCGTGAAACCAAATTGCTTAAAATTCATTAAACTATTACCATAAAAATGAGAAAGTAATTTATTTCACATTAATTTTTCAAAAATCTTACTGAGCATTGGTAGTATAGATATGGGTCTAAAATTATTAGGGTCAGACATACTACCTGCTTTGAATATTGGAATGACTTTACTCAATTTCATTAAATCAGGAAAAACACCATTATCAACACAGTCATTTAATATACTGGCTAAGTACGGGGCTATACCATCATTGACAGATATAATAATTTTAACAGAAATTCTATCTAAATCGGCAGTATTTTTTACTTTAATGCTTTTAAATGCATTTAAAACTTGTGGAACAGTTTAAAGATAAAATCAATATCGCATGAATTTACATTTTCCATTAGCAGTGACTGTGCAAGAGTGGAACATGAATTAATACTCGAAGGGATGGCAATAAAAAAATTTTCAAATGCTTCAGCAACTTTTCTGTCAGTTGACAACACTTTATCATTAATTTTTAAAGTATATTTGTTGTGCGGTTCTTTTGCTTTCCCAGTTTCCTGTTTAATTATATTCCATGCAGTTTTTGAAATGTTATAACTATATTTAATTTTATTATTGATGTAATTAGATTTAGCTACACTGCATACTCGTTTAAATAATTTTGAATACTTTTTAACATATTCATAAAATGTCTTATTATGATTATAAGTTCGTTCACTGTACAATTCATATAATCTATTTCTACTTCTGCATATTCCCACTGTTGCCCAGTCACTAAACCTAAATAAATTATTATTTACGCATATTTTCTTTTTATTAAAAATAGATTCATATTCATTTTTAATTATATTATGAATAGAGTTATATTGAGTAATAGGATCTCCACAGTAATCTAATTTAAATGTTTTATTTTTTCAAATTCATTTATTTAATTCAGATTTTCATCCATAATTGTTAGTAGACAATTAAGACTTATACCTATTGTTAATTAATACCAATTATAATTTCAATTCTTACAAATGTCAAAAATACTAAAAATAAAAAAATACAAATATTAGCGAGTGAAAATTTCTTATGAAAATGAAAATAAATATTTTTCAATTAATTTAATTTAATTTAATTTAATTTAATGAGCAGCCAGGACTTCCTTTTGCATGTAGGGAAACCCAGTGTTTCAGCATCTGGGAGTCCCAGCTATATGCCAAAACGCTTAGGATGCTGTTCGTGGTGGCTCGCACGCGGCGCAGTAGCGAGGCGCTGCGCTTGCGGATGATAGCGTAGAAGCTGTCAGTGTTCGTCGCGGCAAACATTGTCGACGCGCTGCAATATCGCGGCAATCCAATCAACATCCTGAGCGCGTTGTTGTATTGCACTCTTAGTGAACTATATACACGCTTACTGTAATTTACCCAAAGACTGCAGGTATAAAACGTCTGACAAAATGCTTTAAAAAGGGCAGTCTTCACTGGTGTGCTACAGCGTGCGAACCTACGCGCTACCATGTTGCTGCGTACACATAGCGCCCTACGCTCTCGCTCTACATCCATGTTGTCGTCCAGATTATCAGTGAGCCAATGACCCAAATACTTGAACTTATGTACTAGCTTAAGTGGCGTCCCGAATAGCGTTAATCGACTGTTCTCGTTACAGCACTTACTGCCCGCTTTAAATACCATAAGCTCACTCTTGGCTGCATTGTATTTGAGTCCATGGCTCACTGCATAGGACTCACATAAGCCGAGAAGCTTTCTCAGTGCACCAATCGAGGGGCTCAGCAGCACCATATCATCAGCGTAGCTAAGATTATTCATACAAACGCCATCTATGTGACATCCGATATTGGTACTACTGAGCTCGTCGATCAATCTGTTGATATAGAGATTAAAGAGCCCAGGTGAGCTCAACCCCCCTGCCTCACCCCACACTTCAACCTGTACATATCTGAGTGTACTCCTGGCCATCTTACACAGTTCTTTTGGTTGCTGTACCAGTACCTAAGAACTTTTGTTATTCAGATGGCAAGTTACTTTCATCCTGTAACTTCTGCCACAGTATATTATAGGATACAAGGTCAAATGCCTTCGACAGGTCCAAGAAACAGGCGTACACAGGTGTTTTTCGCGCTGTGTAGTTCTGAACAGTCTGCTTGAGGCACAGAATGGCTGATAGGCCTGGTCTAAAACCAAATTGTGCATCATGCACCTTAACATGGGTACTGAGACGCCTGTCCAGCAGACTGTCCAGCACTTTAGCAACAATAGTAGCAAGCGATATAGGCCTGTAATTAGACACATCGGAGGCATCTCCCGTTTTGTTCTTAATCACCGGTACAACAACCGTATACATAAAGTTATCAGGGATGTAAGTGTGACTTAGACACAAGTTAAATAAAATAGCCAGTACCCTATGTACATGAGACCCAGCGTATTTTAGATGCTCGATGCTTAGGCTATCGTGTCCAGGAGATTTGCCTCTCTTCATTTTCCTTATTACTGACTCTACATCTATGGCAGTGAATTGTATCTCAATGTTCTCCTAGAACCCCTCAGCATCAAGCCTCTGAGATACCTGTGTCAGTGGAGACTGCACCTTTAAGTGACGCAAGAACGCATCTGCAATAAGCTTAGGTTCGCACTCACCCCCCACACTCACAGGCAGACTCGGTCTAGGGTTCAATTTATTTGTGTTTAAATAAAACACTTTTTACCGGATATTATCGCGTATATTTTAGTTAATTTTAAAATTATTTCGACGTTTCGGCATCTTTGCAGTTGCCGTGGTCACGATAGACTAAGGTGTTGTTCATCTATTGCCAGTAATAAAAACTACATGATTGTCAATACATATTAACGCCATCTGTTTCTCAGTCTTCTCGCATAACGTCCCGGATTGACACAAAAGGCACTGACTGTGTCCTGAGTTTGCAGTCTAACAGTTTGCTGGTTTTTCATTTTGATGTTTTTAAGTATTGGATCCCATGTTGATGAAAGTTTCCAACCATCTTCTCTATTGAAATTTGGATGTTTTTTAATTTCAATAGTTTCTCTGACCATCCTAGGTATAAAATGTTTCTCTTTTGCTAGGATCTTCACGGTATCAAATCTTAAATAATGGTTGGGCTTGTCTATGGAATGTTCACAAACTGCAGATTTTGAGGTTCGTTTATTTTTAACATCAGAGATGTGTTCTTTAATGCGAGTTGACACATTTCGTTTGGTTTGACCGATATAAGAGAGCCCGCAGTCACAGTCGATTTTATAAACGCCTGGGTCTTGTAAAGGGATGCTTGATTTTATTGGACGAAGATGCTGGCTTATCTTTGAGTGCGGCTTGTAGATAGTTTTGATTGAAGCTCGCCGAAGAATGCCTCCTATCTTGTCAGTAACACCCTTTATATAAGGCAGGAATGCTGGTCTTCGTTCAACTGTGAGTGGCTTTACGCGGTTTCTGCGACGGCGACGCGGTGTTTTTAAATCGTTATCCCGCAGCACTTTAACCAGGTGGTTGAGTTCCTCATTAATGTGTTGGGGATCGCAGATTCCATGTGCTCTCTGAAACAAAGAGTTGCCTACGGCAGATAATTGGCTCGGGTGGTGATGGGATTTCCCATTTAGATATCGGTCAGTGTGGGTGGGTTTCACAAAGAAATCCTGATGGTACACTTAGCTTTACTGTTTATAGGAAACCCACCCACACTGACCGATATCTAAATGGGAAATCCCATCACCACCCGAGCCAGGGTGTTACTGACAAGATAGGAGGCATTCTTCGGCGAGCTTCAATCAAAACTATCTACAAGCCGCACTCAAAGATAAGCCAGCATCTTCGTCCAATAAAATCAAGCATCCCTTTACAAGACCCAGGCGTTTATAAAATCGACTGTGACTGCGGGCTCCCTTATATCGGTCAAACCAAACGAAATGTGTCAACTCGCATTAAAGAACACATCTCTGATGTTAAAAATAAACGAACCTCAAAATCTGCAGTTTGTGAACATTCCATAGACAAGCCCAACCATTATTTAAGATTTGATACCGTGAAGATCCTAGCAAAAGAGAAACATTTTATACCTAGGATGGTCAGAGAAACTATTGAAATTAAAAAACATCCAAATTTCAATAGAGAAGATGGTTGGAAACTTTCATCAACATGGGATCCAATACTTAAAAACATCAAAATGAAAAACCAGCAAACTGTTAGACTGCAAACTCAGGACACAGTCAGTGCCTTTTGTGTCAATCCGGGACGTTATGCGAGAAGACTGAGAAACAGATGGCGTTAATATGTATTGACAATCATGTAGTTTTTATTACTGGCAATAGATGAACAACACCTTAGTCTATCGTGACCACGGCAACTGCAAAGATGCCGAAACGTCGAAATAATTTTAAAATTAACTAAAATATACGCGATAATATCCGGTAAAAAGTGTTTTATTTAAAGTATGTATCGTGAAAACTTAAGAAAAGATTTATTTGTGTTTTTCCAGAACCTGGTGAAATTCTTATCAGCATGATTTTTGGCAATTATATCCATTTTTATTTGTTCTACATTATTTTGACAAAATCTTAATTTAGATTTAAAAACTTTTCTAGAATCAGACATTTTGTTGCATATATAGCCTGTCTTTGGCTTTCCATACATAACCCATTGTTGAAACCAAAACCGAGCCTCTCTGTGAGCAGCTTACATGTTTATTCCAGCCCGTTATAGACCTACGTTTTCCAAACACTTTGCTGCTATAGCAGTCGCTGGCAGCCTGGGTAAATATTGATACAATTTCACTATATATAACTTATCTATAAGTATCCTATGGCTAATGTCATCACATTGTCTATTAATGCAATTACAACATGCAGAAGGAATGTCAATAGTTTTTAATTTAGAGTCACAAAAATTATAATATTGTTTAATTTGTCCGCTATCCCTTTCACCCCACTTAATTTTATTACGCGGTAAATCTGAAGAAACAATTACAGGTTTTATAAGGTCAAATTTACACTCAATTACTAAGGGCCTATGGTCAGACCAAAACACATCATGCAAAACAGATACATTATTAACAGTACTGCGCGCAGAACCTGTCACAACGCAGTGATCGAGCCAACGTAAACAACAGTCATGAGAGTCACTTACATATGTGTAGGTATCCGGTGGCAATACCTCCATGTCGACACAGGTCCATAGTTGCTCGGCACAGAAATCCAAAAGCTCCAAAGCAAAACGCTCACCTGGGTGAGCATTGAAATTACCCAACACAAACACGCCATCAGTATTATTGTTTTCAATATTGGCACTGATTTCACCGAGGCACTCTGTAAATTCGGTTAAGTTATCCGCCGAGTGAGTAGGCATGTATACCGATATTATAAGCACAGAACGATCACAAAACACTATTTTTACTTAGACGTACACTGTTGCACTCAACTACAGACACACAAGGAAAGACGTCCTTGCGCCACAATATCGCCAAGCCTCCGTAGGGCCGGCCCTGAAGTATTCCTGCAGAGGTGTCAATCGCCGACTTCCCGGTGAACCCAAAGTTGTCATCTATGGTCCCAAGGAAAGATAGATTGTGTGGATAAAGCCACGTCTCCTGCAGCACTACAATGTCAGCGCCACGACATAGCTTACGAACACACTCCGCAGACCGAATAACATTTTTACAGTTGAAGGTCATTATTGTTGTTGACTTTTCCATAACTTTGCGTTAAGTAGATTCTCGCGCTTATCACTTTGACTTTTCATGCCAAAATGAACAAAACGCCGGTATGATATTCCCTCCGGCCAGAAATCATCACTCAAAAATAAATCTATTTTATTCTTAAGTACAAATATTTTGAAACTGCTATAGTTTTTATTCGATTTCATTTTCATCTTTTCTAAAATAACCAACAAATCTGATTTGTTCTGGATATAAGTTTGAATGTCGTACTCGGTCGTTTGTTGCGCTACATTGTATATATATATATATACTTTATTTTCCGCAGCTTTGAATTTAGAGATTGGATCTACGACTGCGACAGAACCCAATTTTCGTCCTTAGTATTATTTATGAATTGTCCATTCTTAGCCATAGTCGCGTACGACTGCTCAAAATGTGTATGTCCATTCGAGCCACTCGCACTCATAACAACAACACCGGCGTGAGTCATTGACCCGTCGCCAGAATGCGCATTGTCCGAGCGCGTCAGCTGATTCGAGTTTGGCATAACTGTGCCAATAACCGCTGGAGAATTACAGACTACCCTCGATTTTGTTTTCAATTCTTTCGAAACGTTGCTCTTGTTTTTATTACAATCATTGTTTTGATTTGATGTTTCTGTTTGGGAGTCACTAATCTGCACAATATTTTCAGTCAAACTCGTTGGTAGTAAACCAATGAGACCGCTATTGTAGTCAAAACTGTTCATTAAGCAGGCACTCCGCTTAGTATTTACATTTCGTGGGAAATTGTTTACCAAAGATGCTTTCTTCAGGTTTTCAAGGACAATTTTCATGTCAATAAACTCTTCCTTCCTCACACATTCTTCCTTGATATTGTCAATCTCGCAACGCATTTTGAGTAGGTCTTTCAATAGCCGGGTAACGTCCACATGATCGAAAACCACTGGCGGCAATTTATGTAGTTCCCGAGCCACGAAAATGGGAATTTTTTCTGGATCCGTCCCCTTCAATAGGGTTATTATATCATCAATATCCCTTCTAGTTTTTCCGGTCCCTTTCCGCGTTTTTATTGACTTTGGTGAGGGCAGTGATTCAAATAATAACCGCTTAGCAGCTGTTATATCCTCCTCTTCAAAAGCACTAATACACACTTGGCTAATGCTTTGCTCATACATTACATCCATCTTATTGCACACAAATGCAAGCACTTCATTTATAATTAGGTTACACGATGAACACTTTACTAATTTAGTCATGGTACAGGACGACGTATAATCCACTCGTAACGCTACCGTGCGCAAGGGCGTGCGGCGCGAGACTGAAATGTTTTTCAAATACATTTTTCCTAAATGTTTCAAGCCGTCTCTCATTCATGGGTATAAAGGTAACTTCTCTTTTTAGAGTCTTTTTTAGCCCAATATCAAAAGTGGCCAACTGCTCACTATGATCTGATTGTAGTTTATTAATTACTGACTTTGTACATGGAATTAAATTTGTAAAAATGTTATTAAGACATGTGGCTGAGGTCGCTGTGATTCGCTTAGGCTCTAAGAAGAGATTTTTTAGGTTGTAACAATTAAAAAGATTCAAGAATCGTTTACTTTGTGAGACGTTTAATATTTAGACGTGAAGAGTCTGCAAAAAGAAATGAAATGAAATGAAAATTTCATTTCATTTCATTTCGTTTAATATCTTTTCTTCAGTTCATGCGAATCTACGGCTTTGCTTATGCGAGCGTCAGCCCAGGCTTTGTACGCTTCTTGCTTAAGCTTTTCAGCTGTGAGGCAAGCAGCATTAAACCATGGGTGACCTTTGGTTTCAAGGGATAGGTCAGCGTAAGGGATGAAATACTCCATTGCTTGGCCTATCACACTTGATACAGCATCAGCACAGCAAGATGGATCGGTTGATGTAAAACAAGTCTGCCGCCAAGGATAAGACGCGAAAAAATGCCGCATCTCATCCCAGTCTGCTGACATGTATCGCCATACTCGCCTAGCGCCTTTTGTGCGGGTGTCAGACCACGCAGTGGTCGGATGTCCCTAAAGGTGTAGTTACGGACACCGAGCACCTGTCAGGATCAATTGTCAGCAGAAGATCTGAGCAATATGCAGTGTGGCCGGCAACGTTGGGGATGCGTGTGGGCTCGTGCACAAGCTGTGAGAGGCCTTGAGTCACGGAAAACTTAAAAGCCTCTCTTCCAGCGTGGTCAGTGCCCTGATACGGGTATAGCTATTGCCCGTGATGAGCTTTAAAATCCCCCAGGAACAGCAGTTGGTACTGCGCTGAGGGAAAACGTTGCCGAACCTTATCTGCTGCATCGCTGAGATACTCCATGAGCCTCGTTGTCTCCCGATCTCCGCTATGTGACCAGTATATACTGGCGTAGACCAATTGGTCAAGGCCGGTATCAATGTGAACCCACATAACGGAAAAGTCCAGATCTTCCAAGTAACGGAGACGCTGACAACAGATCTCGTCACTGGCATACATGCGTACCCCGGCGCTCGGGCGGAAATTGGACTCCAGGATGTACCCTGGGTAACAAAGGTATGCCGAGTCTGACGGATTACAGATCTGCGTCTCCGTTAGGAAGAGTAGGTGAGGCCTCTCTGTCTCAAGATGCTGGTGGACATCGTTGATATTTGAGTGCATTCCTCTGATGTTGCAGAAGTGCACTTTAAGAGAGAGGAAGTGCTGTAGAACCTTACTCTTCTTATGACATTTCATATAAGTTGTGTGAGTGAATAGGGAGGAGGACAAAAGTTGAGTAAAGCGCTGCAAATGGAACCAAGCAGCTCGCAATAAACAACGCACCGATGGGGCTTGGAGACTGCGGGGATGCCCGAACCCCCCCGGGGATTGTCATCGGGTCCTCTGTAACCAGTTGCCAGCTGGCACGATGAAGCCTCCCGGGATTTTACGCGAGCTGGCGGGGCAGCCTTTCGCATGTGGCTAGCACACTACTTGGGCCCCCTATTACCTGCGGTCGGCCAGCGGCGCACCGTTTCTTTGGACCCCGCTACCCTCCAAAACCAGTTACCCGAGCCAATAAATTACGAGCTGAAGACAGTTCTCTAAAGCAGCACGATTACTCAGACCTACCCTCCTCAACCCTGTTCAACTTTATAAGGTACTAAAAAACCACGCGGCACAAATTGTATTTAAATTATAGTTAAACAAATTAGAAATAATGTTTAACAAAATATATTTGAGAGTTTAAAAAATTACATTCTTTTAGTGACATCTCAATATTTGAGAACACAGTTAAATTATTTCGATATTTACCACGTCAGTAAAAACTTATGTACATAGTGTCTGAATTTTTATACTTTCATAAAGAGAAAAGATTTGCCTGTTTGTAGGTGTCGATAAACTCTGAAACTACTAAACCGATTTATAAAATTCTATTATCGTATGGAAGGTGTTGATGTTTCAATTAGACCCAAATAAACTATCACAGTATTTTCGTATTTTTTTCTTTTTTTGTCTCCTTTTTTCTTTTCTCGACCTGTTTGTTTCACATGCAATGTAATTCACATTTTAATGCTTTCCTATGATTGGTCTGTCATTTTATTTTTATTACTGTAAATTTAAACAGGATTTTATTACTTAGCAGTTTGAAACCTTTGATATACAGGGTAACTTTTTAGTCATTTACCAAATTTGGTGTAGACATCTATTCGTGAAATTTAACAATTTTATAAAGAAACAAGACTTAAAATATGATCAAATATTTTGGACTCTGTACAAAATCAATAAAACTTATCATGCGATTTTTACAGTCCAAAATCGCAAAATGTTTATTCATACTTCGAATGCATACCCATGAATTTTATGTTAAAGTGAAAGTTAAATCATCGACGCCAAATTTGGCAATTGCTTAGTCACTAAATAGTTACCCTGTATATTCTACTTTATCGAAATTCTTTTTTTATTGTTCTTAAGCTATAGAAATGTTAGTATAAAAAATAACCTGAATTACAATTGTTTTGCAACATGGCTTTACTATCGAATGATCATGGAAGGTGTACCGTGTGACGTTTGTCCTAAAAATGGTCTTGAAAATTGAAACTTATTTATTTTTGTTGAGTATCATTCCATTTACAATTTCAAGGGATTATTCATTTGACCAGAGCGACTTGCCAGGAGACGAGAATCATGGAGGAGAGATGTTTAAATCTGGTAAATATAGGTGTACAAAGAGAAAAATATATAATTTAAGATATGTATTTTGATGTTTACAGCAAATTTAGCTATCTTGTATTTAGGTTTTCAAATTTGAAATCTTTTAATCATCATACGAAAGATTAATATTAATCTTTTAAACGTATTATAAATATTGTTAACAATAGTTTTGAGTTTGCATGGAATCGTCATATAGAATAATAACTATTATATATTAAAATATTAGTATAACAAAAATAATAAAAGTTTCATAAATAGTTGAGTTCATTCCCGGCCCTCCATAAGCTTTTGATTTCAGTACTTTACGCAAAAAATGACTATACCTTAATTTTTATAACATTTTATAATAATTACTAAAAAGAAAGTCCGAACCAAATTATGTATATAAATATATAAAAGACATAAAAGCAAATCAAAGAACATGTAACTGCGTGCATCTTTACCGACAGACAAGGTTCTCGAACTATAGGTTAATCATTGTGCAAAGAGAAATACTTGAGGTAATCTTTATGACTTAAAATAGATGACATAGATATTCAGTTGAATTAATTACTTTGAAAAATGTCGAAATCATAATAAATTAAATAATATCACAAAAAATATATTTATTTCAGCTTTATAGTCAAATATTTTATTTTTGTGCTTTTTATTTGCTTGGCTTTATGTGCGAAATTATTTTCTTTGATCGGCAACCCTGAATAAAAAAAAAGCATTTGCTCTGTTTTTGTGCAACAAGTGAATGTAGCATACTTACTAATGAGATAGCAAACTAAATAGTAGTTAATTGTTTATTTTTCCTTTTTTCCCTTTTAAATGAAGTAACAAATATTTTTAGATTAAAGAATTTGTGGTGCAATACAATATAGTTATTATAAGTTTACTCTAACGATGGCTATTTTAACACTAAAAATAAAAAAATAAAAACTAATTAGTATTTAGCTCATGTGATTATAAAATATGGTATTAACCTTATTGATTATTATAATAAAAATAATTATAACTGTATATTTTACTGAAACATAAGTGGCCGACGGCACGAACATTTTGAACTCAACCCTTTATGTAATTTACAGCCCAACACCACAATATTAACAAATTATTGGGGAAATTTCAAAATTTTATCACAAGAATATGTTTTATTTTTTTATAGAGGAAAATTCTATAGAGAGACCACCGACACCAGACTCATTCAAACTAATCTTAAGAAAGTACATCGACGATTTGCCAACTCGATTTTTTATAGCAAGAGCAACTAATAATGAAAATAAACATACAAAAGAAAATATGGACAAAAGATCATCTTATTTTTACCTACCTTATAAAGGAGAATTACCCTCGAGAACTTTTACCAAAATTACTAGTGATATTAGAAGGTCACCTAAAAATTTTGTTCCAGAAACAGGTAATAATCAAAGTTGTTATGCAATTTCCAGTGCCAAGGGTACTCCCAATTTGCTTGTTTGTTGTCTAGTATCTGATATAGTTGAGTTGTCACACTCAAACTACACAGATATTATACACAAGGGTCCGTATGAAATGATAGAAAATACTCATGAGGATTTTAGGATCAAAATATACATAATAATAATAGTTACAATGACAGATACTAATAATAAAACATATAATATTATATTTTTTTCTCATTAGAAAAAAAAACAACAGATCCAGGCAAAAATGCCAAAAAAGAAGAGGAAGGAAAAAATAAACAAAAAGATATTTCTATGCGTGGTGACATGGATAGTTGGGAGGAATGGAAAGCAAGTTCCTCCACTCCAAAGATGTGGAGTATAGACGATTACTGGTTATTGTGGAAGGATAGCGTAAAAACAACATTTAAGCCGAAACATCAAAAAAGCACAATTCCAATAGTGGATATGCGTAGTTGGGAGAGGTGGAAAAAGAAGCAAATCAAAAAAAGAGATAGAAACAAGAAGTGGTACCAATTTTTTTCCAGTAGCTGGGAAAAATTTGAAGAAAGAAGGAAAAAGAAAAAAACTAAGGGTTGGACCGCATACAGTATAGAAATATATCTGAAAAACCAATGGGTAAAATTGAAGAAATATTTAAAAGAATTTAAAAAAATGCATTCTTCAGTTGATCATAGCTCTTTTAGTAGCTGGGAGAGATGGAAAAACAGACACAAGAAGGCAAAGAAAAAGAAACAGCGTACAAATGTTGATTACGGAACTGACTGGTCGGTTTGGGTTAAAACCAATGATTTAAGAACTGAAAACAATACAGGATCTAATGCCAGTCACGTTGATTTAAAAAACAAAATTAAGAAAAAAAAAGGAAGAAAGAAAAATACAACTTCTGCAACTGAAGCATTTTATGCATGATTTCGTTTTGAAACGATTTGGTTCAGTAACCAACTTCGCGTTCAGAATTACGAAATAAAAATTTAAAAAAACATACATGTTAATGATTTGTAACCTGCAAATAGTAAAGTCCATTAAAATAATATTTCTGAATAATTAAAATAATATTTTTCTTATGCTTATCAATGTATTCGGACATTTGCAGCAGTATAAATGATTATTTGCAAGCTACCTCACTTCATTGTTTAGTATCTAAACAAATAAACGTACCTATATGTTTTTCATCTCGGGGAATATCACTTAATATTTTTTCTTGAGACTGGAATTAGCCTGAAACCAATATCTCTTGTAATAAAACGTATGTCTATATGCTATGCTTTGTCTAGCAGCTGCAGGTTTGTTTTCTTTAAAAAAATAGCGAAGAATCTATATATCACTAACGAGAAAGGTTATTTTTCAGTTGAATAAAAAATACCCACGCAGTGAATTGGTTTTATGAGAAAATAAATAAAAGTTCGGTCCACAGTTCACGCTAAATATAACGACCATAAATTCACAATAAGGCAATAATTTCCATATAAAACCTAATTAACAGCAATCAATTTCCGCATTACAGTAATGCATGCGTAGTTTTCATTCAAAAGAAATGAGAACAATGTTATGATGTCTATTTTGCACCATGTCTCGGCTTAGGCATTTTAGGCCGAAAGAATATTAAGTTTCCGTTAATTGTATCTTGATTTTACTATTGTTGTGGAGAAATATTAGTTAAATTGTATTTTTTTTTAATTACTTTAAGTACGATATTTATTCACAAACAAGAAAATTATACAAATTAAAAAGAAGAAATAGAAATATAAGCTAAGAAATTTTTTTTACAGATTTAGCTATATTTTTCTAAACAAACAGCTATTGTTAGAGAAACTTAATTCTAATGCAATAATAGTGTTGCCACCTACACACAATATTAAGAAATACTATTACGACACATTTAAAGAAAGAAAAAGAAATCCAATAAAATGAAATGAAGACGAAGGTGTTACACGTCTATCCACGAGATACCTATTCACTCGACGCTTGAAAGAACTAGGACTATAGTTTTCTGGAAAAACAGACGCCGGCAGTTCATTCCACACCTTGGCGACCCGCACCAAAAAGGAACTATCGAAGCGTTTGGTTCGACTTCTTGGGATATCTACCATGAAGGGATGAAAGCTCTGTCTGCGTCTAGTAGTCCGATGCAAGACGGGTGTGGGTTCAACCTGATCAAAAAGAGCATTCGCGCACTCTCCAAAATGTAATCTGTAGAAGACTGCTAAACTGGCAACTTTCCGACGATAGAATAGAACGCCTAGAAAATTAGAACATAAGGTAGCCAAAAGGCTGGCAGCTTTCTCGCGTTCGATCGCTATCGATAAGCATTGCGCAAAGTAAGTTCCAGCAGTCGGGAGTTTTATTCCCCAGTCGCTTTGAAACTTCACTGAAAAGACTGTGAGCAACCCAACCCTAGAGTTGTATTCCATTTCGTATGCTTCACACTTTCCTCCGATTGGCAGCGGAGTCAGCTTGAACACTCGTTGTAGTAGGATAGTCACGAAACGCAGGGGCTACATGGGTTGAATCCCACACCAGCGGCCTACCTAGTTTTCGAGGATCTAGATTCATACCATCAGGCCGCTTGCCATTGTTACGCAATAGTCCTGATGGTTCTACCAGCGACAGAGAATTTGAGATGACAAGCGTCCGGTGAATGACAGCTTAACTCTTTTTCAAAGTTAGTTTTTTCGTTCCGGGGTTTCTTGGAACCAACCACGACGAGCTTATTATAGCAGTCATGCATCACTCGCTAGAAATATTAACTGTAAAGGAAATGGTTACTTTCAAATGAGCAGGACAAAGCTCCTTCCCTACCAGGTTATATCCTTCGTAGGGTTTCAAGATCTTGAGAAATGAGAGGTCCGCGAGGTGGAATAGTTGCTTTTTATGTTAAGACAGGTATACAATTTTATATATGTGATCATCCAATTTGCTTACCAGGTGAACAAATGTGGATGCAACTTTAAATTAATGGCATTAAAATAAGTTGACGTACAGCTTATGCCTTCTGTATACCTTCTTGGATTAATGTCAATTCATTTTTGGATGCGTTAACAAATTCAATAAACGCTCTTGGTTACTGTAATAATTTGATACTGGTTGGAGATTCCAAAATTATTTTAATGAATGAAAACAAAGTGAATTTCACAAAATTTAAGGACTTGAGACATATTTTTCAACAGAGGCAAATCCTCACCACACCAGCATTTTACTGACAGCAGCCGATCGCTTATTGACGTTGTTTGTACTGCTGCCCAAGTCCGTAATGTTGTAACTGATTTTATTGGAAGTAAACTTACCAACCACTCTATGGTTGTTACTGAATTTTGATTATAAAATCCTCGAGTTAAAAGAGAGAGAACTTGACGAGTAAGAATCGTCTTCCGTTGGTACCTTGGGCAGAGATAACAGCATTAAGTGATGTTAGCAATATGGTAAATCTTTTAAAAGTATTTTTGATATTGACATTTACTGGCCACACATCACATAAAAGTACGACGGGAAAAGCTGTTACTTGCCCTTGGATAGCGGAAAATGTAAAGCTTATGATGAGACAAAGAAATCTGGCACACAAAAGGTACCTCAACACAAGACATGATACACATAAGGCATAATATAAACAATTCAAAAATCTGGTACAGTTATCCATTCATCTGGAGAAACGTCCGTATTTTGAACTTAAAATTAATACAAATTTCAAGAATCCCAAAAACTTACGGAAATAATTAAAAACAAAGGTTGTGCCTCCAGTGAATGAAAAAGAAGTTCCAAAGCATCTTTGTTGTGTTGAAGGTATTCACAGATAGTATTTTTGCTTTAACTGGGTCAGGTTCAGTAAGTATATCACGCATTTATTACTTTGCATTTCATAGGTCAGTCATAGTTAAGTGTGTCGATGAGACAGATACGATGATGGACCATCATCCATCCACCCCTGCTAAATCTTACCTCCATTTCCACTTTATAAATAAAATCTGTAAGTTTCACTTCGATCATCAACAGAGTGGTACGCCTAAATAATTTAGCAAGTTTTTGGCGTTTATACAGGATTAAGATATTTTTAATTTTATCCTGATGCCTGAGCTTAAGTTACTTGTTATTAACTTTTTTGTTTTTTAAAATTTTGTTAATGTATTTTGTTTCCTTTGTTATGCTGTCTGGCACATAACTCTTCCAACCGTTATGTAGTTACTTTTAAGTGAATTTCCATCTGCCTGCTTTATTTTTGTATTTTTACTGATTGTTTCTAATAATGTAAGAAGACAAGTGTAGATCATAAATATGTTTTACCTCAACTATGTTGCCACACATAAGCTTGCAACTGAAAATCAGCGCATCAGTCAAGACTTGTTGCATTATGCTGATTTCTATTTGTTTTATTGCCAAATAATTTACTTCACTTTTTTTTTCTTTCTTCTTCTATATCAATCTATATCATCTACAAGTTCCTTAAAATACATAAAAACATTTTAGTGCAATAGTTTTTATTTCTATAGGGTGCTCCTTTTTTATTAGAGTTACTTTTAATGAGTACCTTATTATGGTTGTAGACGGTTATTACTAATATAGTTAATTTTGAGCACATATAAGGTGTACTATTTGTCCGTGAATTTAAAGTTAAAAATCTTGAAGGTAGGTGCTTACATAACCTTAACAAATACAGACCAAAATCTATCTCTTGTACGCATTACCGGTGGTCTAGCAGACGTTGTATACAAACCCTAGGAATTGGTAAAGTATGTTTCAGAGAGTAAATTTCACAATATTTCATACATCGCCTGGACGCCCAGGTATTCTATACATTACTTAGGTACGGTATACAATACCTGAATTAAGCAGATTGCCTGTAGCATATGTAATAAGAGTTGAAATATAAAAGCTGCCATCTTTATTAATTTATTCAAATATCATATTACTTACGTTCGTTCACTTTCATCACATTCAAATTTAAAAAAAAATCTGTTTAAAAAAAAGTTACACCCTCAAAACAGATTGGAAACAATTATTAAAAATTACAATGGAGTCAAAATTATATGTCCCAAATGTTATACAGGTAAATGGTTAAAAGTCAGTAAAATAGATTGTGTAAAATACAGTCATAATTAAAATAACAATAAAATACAACATTTAACTTCAAAGTTATAAATATATCAATATAATTAAGTCATAAAATGCATAAAAATTGTACAATTGTATTATGTTCACTCGCAAATTAAAACTTATCGCATTTAATTTAAATGTTGACGGTGAATTAGTTTACTGAACTTAAACGATTCGGGACTTAGGAGTTTATTTGGATAACAAAACGTTACTCTCTCACGACGGCGAGTGTGTTCCAAACAAACTATCGCTTCATAGCTTGAATTAAACATCTAAACCTGTTTTTACATGGATTACTTGACTGAATACATTAGTATTATTACAAATTGATACGATACAAGTATACGTACAAATAAACAAAACAAGCATCGGCCAAATCGTCCAGCGTTTAACCACACGCAGTAACACGTGGACTTTAATTTATATCGATCTCGCAATCTTTGATCTAAATAAAATGTTATATTTCATATTGCTTAGACAATAAACAAGTGAAATGATTATATAATACTCGTTAATACATTTGATGTTTTCCATTTTTATGAAGGGCAGGTCTGGATGGCCGCTCGTGTAGTACTTGAAATTATCAGTGCTAAGGAGATATTTTTGATTATTTTTCAAATTAGTAACTTATTTAATAAAAGGCGGCAAATATGTTATTTTATAACATTTGCACACGTTATGTTTAAAAATCTAAAGATATATATATTTTGCGTTCAGGAGGGTTTGTAAATAAAAAGCATGAAAATGTTATAAAATTGTTAATTATATTGTTTTGAAATATGTTCTAAGAAATGAAGCACGCAAAGTGATTCAGATTTTAATTTTTTCAATTTAATACCGAATTGATATTTCACATACCCACCGTGTAATATAGACTCAATAAAAAAACATCATAAAAAAGATTAAGATAAAGCTAGAAATATTGTTCAAATTCTTAAAAATCACATTAAAATAAGAGAACACAAGGTCTCTATAATTCGAAAAATAATGACCAAAAACTATCAGCGCAGCTAACCATGAGATCTCATCATGCGAAGTTCAACGAACTCGTGGGCACTACATATTCGAATGGCACGTAAGTCGATATTTATTAATTAAATATCTAATGAGCAGACAGGTATAGAGAAGTAAATAATGTACTAAAGTATTGCTTATTTATAAATGAAAGCTGTTCGTAGACCTGAGACTGCTGAGTATAAGTTGTAGCAAATTTAGTGCGTAGTACATAGACGCATACAATAAATACTGTAAGTAAATTAGTAATATAATATATAGGGTAAGATGAAGGCTAGTTAACGAATTCGGGAAAGATAATCTTCACTTAGTTACTTTTCAACAAGGACAAAGTTTTTGATTTTCAGATTTTGTAAGGGATTGAATTTCACTACCAATGTATGCGTAGGAATAAGAAAAAAAGTCGGCTTTGTTTATTTTAATTTTAATAACAGAGCATTTATTAATTTTGATGTGTTATTTCAGTTAAGAACTAAATATTTCTTGGACGACTCTTATTTAACCTTCGGCACACTGAAATATTTAAAAGCAATATAAATTCTTATGTTTCTGCAAAATTAACATATTTTATATCCTTATACCCTTAATCACTGCTTGATATTATTATTTCACACCACTCCTCTACCACAGTTTGTGCACAAGCAGGCCCTAATTAAAAGTTTTTTTTTATTTATTCAAGGTTTTTAATCGTTTAAACACAAAGACATCCAAAGGAAGGTTAAAACCACGGAAGAGCTCGACCTACCCCGGACCATTTAATCAAAACCAAGCACTTCGTTTCTGATCTTCATATACCGGTACGAACCTTCAATAAATATATGTACTTTATAAAATATACTCGGGTCTAAATACAGATATACTGAATGAAAAAAAAAAATTACTCTCGGAGTAAAAATTGGAATAAGATACAAAATTTTTTTCAATTGAGAAACAATCATCTAAAAGACGAATTATTAAAATATTAGTACAATAGTTATAACTACCTTGGGTGTGGCCGCACGACTCCACCTACCTTGGCAGTTTAGCCATTCGCCATTCGCTTACACGGGGAAATCAGCAATTGATACTTCGGCGGAAATGGTACTAGGAAGACCCCATGGCGGAGTGGCATTATTATGGAAAAAACCGGCTTTTCCGGCAGTGTCTGTGATACAGTGTAATAATAACCTTATAGTGGGTACAAAAAATGTGTATGAAAACCGGTATATATTAAAGTTTTCGGTTTATATGCCGTTCGATAGTAATAAAAGTGACAGTTTAATAGAATTTACACATTGTCTTTGTGAAATAAATGCGATCATAGAAAGTTCAAATGTGGAGACCGCCGTAATTCTAGGAGGCTCACGCGCGTCCCGGCGATCGGGTTTTCCGGGAATCACAGTTAAGGTGTGCGGGACTGTAATCGTCAATTTGGTAATTTAACAGACATGTACGATGCATTTACGCTATTTCTATTCAAAAATACCAAATTCTGATAGAGATTTAAATTGTGAAATTCAAATATGCCAAAAAGTTTACTCCAAGATCAAAGATTATTTGGATGACAAAAGGGCTTGGGATTGAAATCCCGACAGGCTATTTCTGTTTCTGTTTGTGAAAAATTTTCTTTAGTTCTGACCAACAATGCTCTATGGGGGTAATATGTTTGGGGTCATTATCGTGTTGGAATGTTCAAATAACTTTACACCTTGTGGAAGCATTGTTTCTTTCACAATACATTGGTATTGGAATAAATACATGTTTCCTTCTAACAGCCTAGAAGGTCCGACTCCATTTGTGGAAAAATACCCCCATTGTATCAATAACTTGAGATCAAGTTGTTGGGTTTTTGGTCGGCACAGGTAACGTATACAAGATATTCCATTTACATTTAAATTCATTGAAAAAATATCCACTAGTGGGCTTCCCAGTTTCCATATGACACTGTTTCAACATAGGTACTGGTCTTGCCAACCGTACACGCAACTTTACTTCTACCAGCCGTTAATGGTCCGCGGTGAGGACATCCCTGAATGTTATTCTCGCCTAAATATTCATTTCATATAGCTTAACGACCGAAGTTGCGATCGTGGCGTACAGACGTTTTTGTTTTTTTTTGGTGCTCGCTGAAATTTTTGTATTGTTTGTTACATTTATTAAAAAGTATTAAAGCATAGAATACCATAGTTTGCGAACAACCAAATTTTTTTGGTATGACTAATTCTCGTAAAGTTCAATTATAACTTTTCTTCTTTTTCTCCGAACAGTTGCTCAACCTGTACACAGCCCAGGTTCGATCCTGTATGGAGTACTGCAGCCATCTTTGGCATGATGAAGTACCATCTTGAAGCGTTGGATTCTGTCGACCGAAGGGCCCGTAGACGTAGAAGTTTGTCGTCATAAGTGACGACAAAGTTACTTCTTCGAGACTGCGAAATCTCGAGCATCGTCGAAAAGTTGCTAGTCTATCGGTTTTTTACAGATTGCACTGTGGAGAGTGTGCGAATGCTCTTTTTCAGCTGATCGAACCTTCCCCCTTTCTCCACCGGTCAACCAGACGCAGACAGAAGTTTTACCCGTTTGTGGTTAGCGTGCCGAAGAGCCGAACTAAACGGTTTGATAGCTCACTTTTGGTTCGTGTTGCCAAAGAGTGGAACGATTTGCCTGCGTCTGTCTTTGAAGACAAATATAACCCTGGAGCTTTCAAGTGTAGAGTGAATAGGTACTCTTGGACAGGGTGTATGATCTCGTCTTCATCTTCACTTTCCATCAGGTGAGATGGAAGACAAACGCCTGCTAATTATTAATAATAAAAAAAGATTAATATATTCCAGTAGATGAAATATCAATTGACCTTAGAACTCCGAAACTGATAAAGCGAAAATCGAACTGATATTGCCTTAGAATATTATTGGCTCATTAGAATGTAGGCAATTGCCTGTGCACTATATGTTCAAAACTTTAGAAAGTAATCGGAGAATGGAGTGAGGAATTGTGGATGTTTTGGAGATGATGATATGCGCAAATTTCTAAGCTTTAAAGATAAATAAAGTATGAAATGATTAAAAATTGAGGTAAGGTAGGTAGCAACAGAATCTCGATTTCATAGAGATTCATCAATGTTCCGTTTCTTGCTATCTCAACATAGGCGACTGCAGCGATTGCGTAACTTTTGAAATCATTTGAAGCGCCTCTTAGCTTATCTGTTGCAGCCACGGTCTCTTCTATTGTATCTGGAAGTCAAGGTGCAGGGTTGTACTTAACTTTAACATTTCTAAGCGGACCTTGAAATGAAAATACCCTTTATGGTTACAAACAGTTACAAAAATTAAAATACAGCAAAAAAAAAAGAAGTTAACCTACAAAAAGAGGACACAATATAGGCGGCCTTATCACTAAAAGAGTGTTTTCCGGGCAACCTTGGTTGGTTGACGATTTACTTTAGTATCGATATCAGGACTGTTAATTACTGGGCTGTAATTTAACTGGCTTCTACTGTAAAGCCGCCATATTTATGGCTTTATAATATCGAATTAACAAGGTTCGGGTCTTTACAATTACGTTTTAGAAAATATCAAGTCATGGTCATCAAAAGAAGCTGCAAGTTGTCCATGAGTTACAAGATTTCGTGGCTTTGAGACAACTTTAATTTTTAAAAGAGACGGAGCACAATTCGGGAATTGGTGCGTCGGAGATAAGGGTGAACAATGAAATAGGCATGGGTGATTAGTTTTCCTAAATGTCAACACTGTTTTTTGAACCTTATATTTTACTGTATTTGGTAATTAGTTATAAATTATAAACCTCGAGTGACAGGAAAAAACATGCATAACTTGTGTCCAGCTAAACCAGTATCCATCACACGTAGGTAATAAGATCTGAGTTTATTCAGCTTCCAAACAGAAACAAAACAAAAGATGTCAATAAAATTGTATTTTTAAAGTGTATGTAAAATGTTATTTGCTTCAAATATGCATTTTAAATAAGTTGTGACGTTTCGCTTAGGTTTTTCCGAACTGGTGGTAGAGTCATGATTTTTTTAAACATCAATAGGAACGAGTTATTGTCAATGTTGAGAAATAAATATTCGAATTTGAGCTATAAAAATATAAAAATAAAAATATCGGCATAAAACTGCAATAAAATAAATCAAATTGTACCAACCTGTTTCGTTTTATTTACAGAAATGTGGGCGTAGAAATGAAGTTCATCGTTCACTTTTTTATATTTACATGTTTTACAATTTCAACAGAACAAAGTGCTGAATATCTTCAAAGATTTATAAGGAAAAGAGCAAGGCCCTTAAATAGAGCTGAACGCATTCAAGCCTGGAACTTATATAAAGCATTACAAAATACAATAACAAAGTATCGAACAGAGGCGGAGTTAGGGAATTGGAATGGTGGTGAAATACCTGATTTTAACAACTTGACAAGGAAATCTCTAAAAAAGTATTCAAGACGGAATAGACGTGTACAAGATGAGTATGCCGAATACAGCTCCAACGACGGTAAAAGTGGTCAATCCAGAGAGGATTTTGAAAACAAAATTTGGTTGGCAAAAATAATAGAGGCTGCGGCAGGGACCACTCCCGTTCCAGCAGTGAACATGGTAGCTCACCGTACGTAACCTTCATGGTATACTTTAAACTTCGTTGTTTTATTTGAGGTATATATTTGATAAAAGGTGATCTTACCTTCGGAGAATTAATTGTCCAAACTATAGTAGGAAAACTAGTTTTTATTTAGAGAGTTTTAATTTTCTTTAAGCAGGTTTTTCATCAAAACAAATTAAGTAGTCTATTATATATTTCGACGACCGAGTGGTGTTGTGGTAAGTAGCCCTGCCTCTTACGCCGAAGGTCCCAGGTTCGATTCCTGCCGGGGCATTCATTTGTGTGAAGTTTGTTCTCGGGTCAAGGTTGTTTGTATTTATATATGTATGTGTTATTCTGGGTTCCCCCCCCCCCCAGTTGAGTATGCTTAGTATTGAGTATAACACAAGCTCTTCTTACTTTAAGACCATACAGTTGGTGTGTTTGTCTGGGGATTTATTATTATTATTATTTCAAAATTGTGTTAGTTTTTCATTTCACTTAATATTGTTTTTTTTTTATAATTCGGGTCTACAAGAGAATAAACGCAATCAATTCTTTCCGCACTTGGGAAACTCTAAAAAGGACTTATTTTTTTTAATTCAACATTTGGATCACTGAAAATTAACATTTTATATTGTCATTCTAACAAAATGTGAATAAAACAGTTCGCGATGTGCGAAGGGCATATTTAAATTTAATTAAAGTCACAGGGCAATTTGTTACATTTTGGAATGGACGTCGACAGGCAGTTCCTATAAAATATTTCATTCTCAGTATGGGGTAAACACAGTTTGTTAGTTTACAACATCTTTTTCTTTTTAATAAAACATTCAGGGTGCCTTTTCACAAAAATTCTTTTTTCATAAATATACGAGGATGGAACAGTTAAAAATGTCGTACTTTTGAACAAATGCTTACAGGTTGTCCAAGGATCTACATCAGCAATTGCCTTTACGCATTGCTTCTGAGCTATAATTACTTTATTTTTTTTTAAGAATTATACCAAAGAAGTATTTATTTCATACTCTGAGGCAACATAACCATGGTATGTTTAGAGCGCAGTTTCTTTATTTGTCATCTTTGCCAATTTCCAGGTCCCTTAAGCAAAACACAAATATTGTCAGCTTGGGTTTTCCACTAGCAGTGTCGGTCAAATATAATTCCTAGGAATTTTTAGTTTCATTTATTATTTGCCATATTGCCAGCCAAATTATTTAGTTTAAGACATCTGATTATGTCAGAAATAGTTTTATTAACAATTTTATTAAAGTTTTCACTCGAGTTGTCAGTACTTATGGTAAATATGTCATCAGCGTGGTGCCAGCAATGTTTCGATGTAAAAGTTTTCCCGGGGTTTGTACTAGTATTGTATCATTTGTGATTGAGGGTTTAGTTACGAAAAAAGGTGTTATTTATCTTTTGTGCTTACTTAATTGATGAATTCATTTCAGTGAAATAGTGCGTCATTTCTTTTATAATTATTCTATCTTTTTACGTAAATTTTTAGTTTTATTAAAAAGTAATTACTTTTGGTTGTAATCCGAGGTCTGTGTCAATGTTAAAATAATCGATTTGCAATACGTGTGTACATTATTTACATTGCGTTTGGGGTACCGGTTTGCTAATACTTTTTAAAAGAGGTCGACTACAATATTGTTTAATAGATTTAGTAAAGAAAATAAATTTTGATTGTACGAACTTAAGCTTATTTTTTTAAACATCTAAAAAAATGTCAAGCCTAAATCACTAGATCACCCAGCTTTAAATTGCTCAAAGGCATTTTTCCAGTGGATCGTTGAACTCCATACCCCTCAGCCCTTTGTCAACACTGTTTATTATAAATGTATATTTGGCAGGATTGAGAAACACCAGTGTTTTGTTCAGCCCGTGAATGTATCGAGGTCATCGTTAAATTGGTTTAACTCAGGTAAGGTCTCTTTCGGAAGAGATATTTACTTGGAGATCATCAACGTACCAATGACAGCTGCAGTATCGGAGGCCCTAAAATTGATCTCGGAGGCACGTCTCTTGGCACGGCATTGCTATTTGTTTGGAACCGTCATTACCGCTTTCGGTTCGTATAATAGCTGAGAGGAACCACGCTGCTGTTTGACTCTAGAAACAATAATTCATACATTTTGCTAAGGTATAGTCAACCAGGCTTGCTAAATAGAGCAAGCAAGGCTGCCGTTCCACCTTCCTAAGCACGTGCTCTGGCACTGCTCGCAGTGCTCTGGCACTGTCCACCACATCAAGGAGAGCCGTCGTAGTACCCAGCCCTTTTCTAAAACTGATTGATGGTCCGGAAGAATATTGTTCCTATCTAGATAGGCGACGACCTGGTTATTGATTTATCAAGGGCTTTGGATAGACATGGTAAATTACTAATATACGTAAGCAACATTTTGTTTATTAATTGTTTATATGATCTACAACCACTTTTTATAAGTGTTGCTTCATTGATATAATGATACAGTAACTTTAAAAAGATACTATTAGATAATTAAGTTTACTATGATACGTCCGAGGTTTGTTTGCATAGATTTGTCAAACTCTTCCAAATGAAGCCACCATTAGGGCTCTTCAAATTGCTGCTATCTGCCGTATTATCTGCACTGGCTCAACACAAATGTCATAGAGAAAAGTTGGTTTATTACTGATATATCATAAATAAGTTACAATAAGTAGTATCGCAAAAAAAATATCTCAATGCATTTTTTAAATATAAAATATAATCTATATCTTAAGCCTAATGCATAATTATCTGAGTTATATAAAGGTTTAATACAATTACTTATTCTAGAAGGTATTCTACCCGGTTTTCCATAAACCTTTACTGAAACTAAGTATATTTAGTTTCAGTATGGACAGTATTGTTAAAACTATAACACCAAAATGGAATCCAGTGACTCCAGTTTCCTTATGCCCATCACACTGAACTCTCAGAAATACTCCTAAATTTTTATGAGAATTTTCTAACGCACCTATCGATTCATGGTGATAATCCGTTAAATTTATTTATTTGATATCTAACAATTTACAAACTTGTTCCATTACTAATGACACAAATTCACTACCACGATCCCTTGCTATATTATTGGGTACCCCAAATCAACGCTAATTGATTCTTTATTTTTTAGAGGATAAGCCTCTACAAACTTAGTAAGCTCATACTGGACGGTCAAAATATACGTATTATCTTCTATATCTCTAACCAGTGGACCAACAATATCAAGAAAGACTTTATCAAACGCGTGAAGCTGCAGTCGTAGTTATTTGCATCGGCGCCTTAACGTGTCCAACTTCTTTCATTTCCTGACATTTTGTGCACTTACTTACAAAATCTTTTACGCCTCTGTCTAGTTCTGGCCAGTAAAACTTTCTTTTTATATTATTAGTCATCCTACGCACACAAGCATGACCACTGGTAGGTCATAAATGAAAGTCAGGTAAAACAAAATCTTCCTCTCTACTTTCAATTCTCTTAAGACCTCTAATTATACAAATTCGTGATCCGGTCCATTCCTTAATACTTTGACATTCCTCTGTCCAAACAAAAGATTAATTTTTTCTTGTTAATTTGTTTAAGGTTGATGTGATTTCAGCAAAATTTCTTATAATTTCCCTTTACTATAATTACAAAAAGCTACAATACGTTTTACATCTTCTACATTTTTCGGTTGCGGATATTTGTGTAATATCTCAATTTTTGCAGGATCTGGTAATACACCTTCTGAACTAACAATATGACCTGAATGGAGTATTTATTTTTGCAAAAAGTTACACTTTTCAGGATTCAATTTTAAATTTACCTTTTTTATCTTTCCAAAACGTTAATTTTGATTTTATTATGTATCTCAAGGGATCTTACAAACACTATAAGATCACCTAAATAAATAAAACACTGTTTATAATTCAATCTTGACTTAGCAACTGATACAACACGACTTAATGCAGTTGGAGTAGTTTTAGGCCCAATTGGCAGTCGTTTCATCTGTTATTGACTTGTGTTTGTAGTAGAAGCTGTACCTATATTTCCTACTGTTTTCATCGTAATCTAGTTGAAAACAGCCTTGGTTGAGGTCCAAATGTTTGTAATAGATATCACCAGCGAGTGAGTCAATATTTCAAAAATATTTGGCAAAGGAAATTTATCATCAACTATACAATAATTAAATTTTCTATAATCTACAACTAATCTCCAATTTTTTTGTCTGGGTTTACACCTGTCTTAGGGATAATAAAACACAGTACAGACTGTGGCAGGCTTTACCACTTCACGTAAACAGAACTATCAGGCTTTAATGTAAACATTATTGGCTTTAATGTTATAGACTGTTGGCAAATATAAAAATAATCGACATTAAATCTATTCTTAAATTTTCGCGATGCATACTTTAAATAAAACACTTTTTACCGGATATTATCGCGTATATTTTAATTTTAAAATTATTTCGACGTTTCGGCATCTTTGCAGTTGCCGTGGTCACGACGTATACGCGATAATATCCGGTAAAAAGTGTTTTATTTAAAATAATCGACATATTTAGAAAATATTTACTTAATAGAAATAGCTTCCTCCGAATTCAAATGATTTAAATTCAGTATATTAAACAACATTTGAGCTCTCTATACATTTTTCGTACATGGTTCAAATTTACAAATATCGTAATTCTGTATCGAATGTAATTCAGAATGAAAATTAGGTAATGTGACGTCATGGTCACTGGTATTCAAAAACTTTACTGGTACCCTATAATTTCTAGCAACAAAAATATCCTCCTTTATTTGTTTAGACAAAATTAAACTCTTTTCATGTGCTTCTAAATTAATATAAAAGTAATGAAACGATTCACTTCGATCAGGAATAAATAAAATTTCCTTTGAATAATCAATACAATCATTAAGTGGAATTGAATATTCCATTCCATTTATGTAAAATGAAATCATATTTAGGCGTAAGTCGATATTCGAACCATATTGACACAGAAAATCTAAACTTAAAATTCCATCAGCCTTTAAAGGAACATGATCGAAAACATAGAAATGATGACTAAATTCTGTTCTAGATCGGTTGCTGTGTTAATTTTAGTTTACATAACCCGATGACTGTATCGGACCACCTATGCCGTTGACCGTAGTCTCGTCTCTGAATATGTTAATGTTTTTTGGCAAAGCCTCCCGTTTAATTATACCAAGGGATGCCTCTGTATCAATCAACAAAAAATATTTCTTATTACCTATGTAAAATGATAAAAATTTAAGTTTACCGCTTAAAGATAAAATACTATTCTTAAGGTTGAAAAAACGGATTTGCTTCACCTTTTGAAGTCGTGGGTGCGCTATCTCAATTATTAGTATTTTGTTAAATACACGAGAGAATTATTAGTTCTACAACCGTTCGTATCGTTCTCTTGGGCTATGGATAATTCAGAAAATAGTCGTTCTATCTCTGTTCCAAACTGGTCGATAGTACGATAGCCTTGCGTAGCGTGTTGTAAAGGCGGTAAAAGACTTTTTAGTTATTTGATTAATTTTCTTTCGAAATCTTTTACCAACTGGTTTTTTGACAAATACTCTGACCCTAACCATAATTTAGCATATTCGGAAAGCCGACTCTTCAGTACGAATTCAATCAATAATTTTCGAAAGCATTTCGGAATACATCTCTATAGCATCAATTATATTTTTAACAGTTTTTTCACTGCCGTCCATAACTGGAAAAATTACACGCAGTACATAAATTACAAGCAGTTATCAAATCGAACTCCATTGTCGCTAAAAAATATTCCCTAGTTTTAATCGCTTCATCTACTACTACTAGAATGTATTTTAGTACGAGTACATAATTGAATAATATTACTTTAAATAATTTTTAATTTTTTTTTTTCGGGGGGGAAAATGCATTACGCAAACCACCCGGGCGCAGGGGGCCCCCGAGTGGTTATGTGGGACTCCCATATAGGCTAATGAGGCCCACGGTATACCCACTAAAAACCCCCCCATCTTCCGTCTCGCCGCCTTGTTACGGGGTTACGGGAACGCTTTCACACACATCCGCGACCCCGTCGGCGGTAGCCGCCTACAAGCGGCTCCATCGAAAGCCCGAAGGCCCTCCACGATGGGCGCACCAGATGGTAAAGTGGGCCTCCCTCCTCGGCCTCTGCCTGGTGGAGATCACTCCTAAAACTTTTTCCACTCTGGCTGCTGCTGCCGATGCTGGAGACAACCCGGGCAGGTCTCTGGGCAGGTAACCTTGTGCAGATCGACGGTAAAATGATCGTCGCAGATCATTTAGTGTTATTTCTCAACGAATCCATTTCTTATGTCCTTTTTTTATAATATTTGTAAAAAAAAGGAGAATGGAATCTCAATTTTGATTGAGACTTTCCCATATTTTCACCACTTATACACGAATATATCGAAGAAGACGTCGCGAGAAATGAATCATTTTAGTAAATTATGCGTAATCAGTTACTTGTTATTTTATCTCATTTGCCGCGTTTGGGTCGCCATATAGGGAGGTGGCAACCAATAGAAATAGCCTGTCAGCGATTTAAGTTGGTTTATTACTGATCTTTTACAATAAGTATTACATACACATAAATGACACATAGCTTGTATACTACATTACACAACTACATATTTAGAATATCACCCTGCAATCCAAGAATTAAGATTGAAGAGATTTTTACAAGTAATCCAAGGTGAGATAAATAATAAAATTAAGATTTTCATCATTACGAGATTTTTATTGTACATGATAATGTTTGACAAATAATTGATTATTTAATTCAAAACATATAATAAAAAATATGGTCTGTATAAAAACATATGTAAACACAGATATGGAAAAATAATAATACATGACAAAAGTTCAAGTTTTAAAAGTACTTTGTAAAGGCGTATTGGCAAACGATAAACGCCAGTGCACAGTATTGCAGACTTCAGACGACAGATCATCCATAACACTAGCTCTGCTTACTGTGGGGCCATTCAGCTGGTGTGTTTAACTAGGGATTATTTTTATACCATATTTGATTCCCTTGAACCATGACAGTTGTATTTAATAACAAGCATAAAAACCTCAACGCTGTATAGCTATAACCGACGCTTTGAACAAATCATTAACACAGATGCGTTGAAGTATCCTTATATGATAAGACGGAAGAAAGTTAAGACATACTTAGTATTATGAAAACTGTTTGTAGGAGATGAATAAAAGGAAATAGACGTTTAGATTTCGGGGTTAATTCATAAATTCTTTCACCTGAGCAAGAAACGACAAGGCTTAGGCAATGGTTCAAGCATTGCTTAAAGGTTACGTAAATTATAAGTTAATGTATTAAACAATTTAAGTATCTAATTCAATTACAGGTCCTTATGGTATTAGATGTGGAGATCCTAATCAACACGACATGCCTTGGGGAACATGCCAGCTCCCGCAATATTGTGCGCCAGAATTCAGAGTATACCGAGGTGACTTCCAATGTGGAAATACGGACCTAATATGCTGTGCATTGACAGATGAAATATATGACCTTAATATGCCATTCGATCTTTCGTTCGAATCTTCAGAATTCGACTCGGACACAAAAGCGTTGGGTAATAGTCATTCGAAGAAACGGCAGCTCGCAAAAGAGAGGCGTCGTAAGGAGCGACGGAGACGAAAGAAACTCATGAAAAGGCAAATACATTTGATCTTACGGGAGGTGAAAACAAAGTTGAATGAAGCTTACCGTGATAGTGCTTCCAAAAAGCGGAAGAAGACAGAGCAACTTAAGTTATTCCTGCTTGATCTGAAAGCGCAGTTAAAAAAAGACAAACAAGGAACTCAAGATCTGCATACCGCAGAAATGATAAAAGTTGACGCTCGCCTTCGAGATAAATTAAATGAATATAAAAAATTTAGTAAACACTTCATGGAGAATGGGACGTTCTATAACATAGTAGTGAACATTAATGGAGAAGACATGATTACAAAGAAATCTGCCATAATGCTACAACAGTATTATCCCGAACTCCGACAATATTTTCCACACCTAAGGTCTGACGACAAAGATGATGTCAAATTAATTTTCAATTTGGAATCTGCTGAGGTTCAAAAAAACGGCACTGCGTAAATAAATGCGTTTCGCCTTTGTTTTATGAAAACCTATAAATAAAATGTATCCTTATATTTGTATCTATATATCTGGATTGACAGTTGGATTTTACTATTTTATAACTGGCAAATGACCTGGCGATTCACCTGCATCTGCACCAAAAGCTTTCAAAAGCATAAAGGCAAATACTGCCGATTTGGATGAATATCGGTCAATAATAATCGTAATAATGTATCCCCAGACAAATACACCAATTACTTATATATGGCCTAAGAGTAAGCAGAGCTTATGTTATGGATGATTATGAGTATACAGCGAACTGGGGGGGCAACCGGAATAAATATACATATTATTTATTCCGGTACACACAACCAAGACCCGAGAACAAACATCAAACCAGGACTCGAACCTGGGGCCTCTTGCGTATGAGGACAGAGCACACTGCCACACTTCTCTCTCCGCCACTCGGCCGTGCTTAAATTCTGTAATTTAGCGTACAGACCAGCACTTGACCAGTGTATGACAATGGTGTAATTCCTGATTTAATAAAACTGAGAATATTATGTCACGTGGTACAAGATCTTGTGTTAAGATATCGCCTGAGGTCGCTACAGTCGCTCCTGTTTTAACCGCCATTATAACTTTGCTTAAGTGTTCGTGTTCCAGATACTGGGAAGGAAAAACCAGTGTAATTTGTGGAACAAAGGCCATGCCCACGTAGGCCTGAATAACAATAAAATTAATCAATAACATCCATGATAAATGTAGGTTTATACTCGTACACTTAAAATCAGGTAGACCAAGTGTTGGTATGCCGGCTATGTCAAATTCAAATGTCTGACTCCACTTATTTTAATGAATTTTAATCAGGGCCGTCTTTAACCTATTGGAGGCCCTGGGCATATTAGGATAATGGGGCCTCTACGACTTTTACAGAACACTATTTCGTTAGAATAGACAAAGAAAGTAGATAAACAAGGTATTTATTTTTATTAAAAATCACATGAAACGAATAGATAAATGTAATATAGTCCACAAAAGTAATCATTATAACAGGTTAGTGCTTAAAAATCTATGTTACTTGAAGAGGAACCCTTCTAGATTTCAGATGTGCGAAATCGTTAATCACTTCTTCAAAGTCTATGCTTTTTAGCACATCAGATTCTATGGACATCAGCGACAAAGTTGGTATTGTAGTCAGTAATTTAGGTTCGATTTCTTCGAATTATATTTGACTTTGTATTTATTATTTATTATTAGTTATTATTATTATTAGTTATTTATTAGACGATTGCGGGGGCCCTGGGCACTCTTTTTGCATGCGGACGGCAACGAATTCTTGAAAGTATTTAATATACAGGGTGTTAGCGTTAGTACTGAGCATCGTTTCAGGGTCGTTAGATGGCACTAAAAGTGGAATCGGCGAACCGATGAGACAGGTAGTTTCGGTTGATAACGAACGGGTCATGTGCGAAGTGCACAGTGGCAGTGCCGTCTGAGTCTGACCAGAACATATGTTCAATGTCAAGTTTAGGCATAGACATAAATTGCGCACATCAAAAGTTATTTTTAACGTGTTATAACGGTAGCAAGATTTATAATGAACCCTTTGGGTTGCTTAGGGTTGTCAGTGACCTACGAAGAACGTATTGAACGGATGAGTTTTTTTTGTTGTTGTAAGAACGAATCTAAACCAGCCAGTTTTATTAAGACTTTATTTTATTTTAAAGTTTAATATGTAATTATGCTCTTTAAATTGTTCTAATGTAGACAGTAGTGATTTTACTAGTTAATTAAAACAAAAATATTCGAAATTGTTCATAAAAAAAATTAGGCAGATTTAATAAATATAAAACTAGTTTAAAATTAAATCCAGGCTCAATTCCTTCAAACTTAGACCGGTACTTGCGCTACTTGAAGGGCACTAAGTCGAAAGGCACTAGATAGGTTGTTGGGATCTGGAATCACAGTAGAGGTAGAACACGCCGAAGTTGGCACCGACAGTGCCGGTGCTGCGGGCCGACGGTAACATACGTATCTGCGGGGATTACTCAGTTACGATCAATAAATACATATTAAAATTTCAATTATCTATTGCCTATTGAGGAGTCATTTGCGAAGTTACAAGGGGGCTTGGAATACTGTAAGATTGATCTTTCATGAGCCTTCAGTGCACTGGAACTCGATGAGTCTCGAGAGAAAACCAACTTGTATTATACCCGTAAGATTATTTTGTTATAATCGTTTAGTTTTCGGCCTATCTTGTGGTCCTAGTATCTTTCAAAAAACTATCGATCAGATATTTTTGGGAATCGATGGCATATGTCTCTTTTTGGATGACATATTAGTAGCAGGCTCTACTACTTCACCTTTTTTTTTAATATGAAATAAAGTCACACATTATATGTTCGTTTGTGTTGAGCCACAAGAAACTAGAGCACTATTGGACCAAGGGTCGTAGGCGTCATCTAATTCAGAAGCCGCAATGCAACTTCTGCGGGTAAATAAAATAGCAGAGTGTAAGTGGGTTTACGTAAGAGTTTTATATTTAAAAAGTAGGACAAGCAAATTTCTCGAAGTGCCATGTGTCACTAAAGTCAGCTCCGGTAATTACCTAAGTTGTGCGTGTGCACAAAACAGAGGCTGGTTACGTAACTACGTGTTCTTTATGAAAAAAATATTGCCAATGAAATGAAAAATGACGCATTGTTTTTTAATCTTCAAGAATTATGTTGTTAAATCCTAAAACTATGTTGTTGGATATTTGTTGTAATTCTCTGAACCATTTTTAAATAACAATGGTTAGGTAGTAAGAAATTATCTAAGAGATTAGGTAGTTAGATACTATAATCTCAAATATAATTTAAAATATGTAATTTAATAGTTTTTTAAAGAAATATTGTTGTAAATAAAACATGTATTGTGATTATTACATTACATAATTAATTTACATTCGGATACAATGAAAATAGCTTTTTTAGTATAATAGACTTGAAACTTGTTAAACTAATTTGATTTTATAGTCACCAGATCAAGCCAGTGAGAGCCACAGCGGCGCCGACGCACGCTTCATTGCCTCTGACAAATCTATCCAATAACAAAATTTATAGACAATATAAAAACATTTGTCAAGAATTACCAAGAATCAAATTTCTTGTTGTAAATTTTATTTAACGACAACAATAAAATCTTGTGTCGAGAAATTTTAGTTTTCTCACAGTATATTTTTGAATTAAATTAAAAAATGCGGTACATTATATACTTTATGTACTACTGTTATTCTTATTCTTCTTTGATTGATTCTAAGATTGCATTTATTTATATAGGGGGAAATCAAAAGCCTTTTTCAAAATTCGAACTAGAAACCTCAAACGAGGAAAACATTTTGGACTTCTCAGATTCTGCTTTCTTCAAAGGAGCTCGAACGAGACGATTTGATCGTCCGGTCACTGCTGAAGATGTTACAGACTCTCTTGAATCTATAGAATTCAAACAAACATTCTTAGCAAACAATTGGTTGCAGAAACAACACCAAGCCGTGGCCGAAACCAAAAACATCGCTGACGCTGCTGTCCAGGATGTCAACATGCTAGCTCAAGGTAAGTGACCAGAAACTGAACGCAATTCCCCGACATTATTGTCTTTTTACCTTTTTGAACAACAAAATATACTGTTAAGGGCTGATAGTTTAATGCTCAGATAATGGAGAATAACTTTGACACTTAACAAAACATTTCGTAAAAATTAGGTCAAACTCCTAAAAGTTTTTTTTTAATCCCCAGACAAACACACCAACTGTATGGCCCCAAAGTAAGCAAAGCTTGTGTTATGGATGACCACACAGCGAAATGGGGGGGAAACCAGAATAAACATACATATATACATATCAACAACCATGACCCGAGAACAAACATCTGTGTTCATCACACAAATGATTGCCCCGGCCAGGACTCGAACCTGGGACCTCCGGCGTGTGAGTCAGGGCTACTGACCACTACGCTATCCGGCCGTCAGGCAGACGAGTTATCTGAGCATTGAACAATCAGCCCTTAATTGATTGAAATTTAGAGGTACTAGAGTTTCATTGATCAACTCTCATCCGGGCGGTATAACAGGTCTTGCTATGTTGACCGTACGTGGTGTGTTCCGGTCAAAGGGAGCCGCCAGTGCGACCACTGGAACAAAGAGAAATTTCAACTCAGGCCTACGGTCGGAAATGATCCATGAATCGATATAATAATCAAAATCACTATTAATAAATAAAACGTCTACGACTGCTATGTCCATGGGCGCGGATACCACTCACCATCGGGGCGCATGCTCATTTGTCGTAATGTAAAAATGCAAGGGTAAGATACTACGCAATACGGCAAGATTACGTCTAAATAATCACTACTTACTTAATCCTTAACACATAAAAAATAATTTCGCAGTGCTCAAAGCTGTTAATTATACTTCAATATCAAATCAATGTAACTATGACATTTTATTTAATTAACAATTGGAAAGCGGTTGTCTCACCCGATAGATAGTAACGAGATACCGAGATAACGATTAGGACGATTGAATTACCAAACTAGTTCCGTCATAAAAATAGTTGAAACTGTATTATCTAAGACCTTAAACTTGTGATCTATCTTTTGATCTACATGCGTAGGCTTTAAGTAAAGACATCATGAAAATATTTTTTCATATAAATAAGTATGATATTGCTATGGCATGTCTTTTTCTGAGGGAACGCTTTCAAAGTAAACGTTAAAAATAGACAAAGCTGCAAACCCTACTTTCAAAATTTAAAAATATTAACTCTACTCTACTATATATATAATATGCAAGTATGTCCATTTATACCCAGAACTCTCCGAAGGAAGAGAAGACATCCAACGAAAATACACATTAAGACACAAAAATAAAATACAACTTCCATTCTCAAAACTAGGTTACACTCGGCCAGTGCCCTAGCAATGTCAGCAAGAATATACAATAAAATACCGAAACACACACAAAAAATAACTAACTCTAAACAATTTTTAGAGACATTGAAAAAGCTTTTAATAACTAAATGTTACTACACTATAAAAGAGTACCTAAACGATAAACTTCTGAATTAGTCTGAAATCACATATCGCTTTGAGTTGTGTCTTGCCGTGCTTATTCTTCCTCTCTCCCTAATTGCAGCGCCTCACAAGGCCCTTTTTTAATAATAATAATAATAATAATTTATTTCAGACACAATTTTTGTCATCTCATTAATTTGTTTGTACCAATTTATGTAAATGGTGTGAGGAGCAATAAAGTATTTAGTATTGAGTATTGAATATATGCAAGACTCATTTAATAATAACTGTTAAACGTCGACTTGAAAATTGTTGTCTTATAAATTGTACATTGTAATCGAATTGTATTGTGTACTTTTCTTTTACTCATTGTTAAAAATCTGTGGAAAATCAGCTCAAAATAGGTTGTTATAATCATGACCGCAACTCTAATTTAGCTTGTGACATAATTATCTCGTGACTTAATTGCCTCATAATGGCCAAATCTTTTTCATATCATTTCTTTTCGTTTTGTAAACTAGTAATTGGTAAAGTATGCTTACAGTGACTTAGAAATGCATATATATATATATATATATATATATATATATATATATAAACAACCTCAGTAATACCTGCGGATATTTCACTGCCATAGCTATAACTACATTTACCTTAGTAAAAAAAACTTGCAGAGAAAACTGTTTTATAAGTATGATGGATATCGCTAGCTGTATCAACCGATCACACTTCAGTGATAAGGCTGCCTTTCTTTTTTGTAGTTTTGACTTTTTGTAGACAATCAAGTGTCAAGTCATATTGTAATTCAAGTTTATATATGTTTGCAGAGCCATGGGGAGTGCAATGTTATGACGAAAAGCAACAACCTAAAGTACCAGGTGTTTGTATGTTAAAAAGCCGATGCGATTCAGAGAGTAGGATTTACCAAGGGGATCACTATTGCGGTCGAAATGAGTTTGGTTGCTGCGCCATGATGGTAAATACGTTTGATACGAATGTGCCAATCGAGCTTTCGTTTGAACCCCCTAGTGAAGGAGACTTTAGACCGAACAAATTAACCGAAAGAGAAAGAGTAAAACGGCTTGGAAAACACGACAGAAAAACACATAGAGTTGAACGGCGACGAAGGAAAAAAGAATTAAAGAAAAAATTAAAGCTAATAACTAAACAACTGCAAAAGATTTTAAAGGAAACTTTTCTAAACCACTCTAGACACAAACAAAGAAAAACTAAACAATTTAAAATGATTTTGAATGAATTGAAAAAACAGTATAAAAAAGATAGGTTAGCCGTTCAAGATATACACACGATTGAAATTAAAAAAATTGATAAGTCATTGAGGGAAAAGTTGGATGAACTTCGGAAGTTCACTGATCTGTACATGAAAAATGAAAAAGTAAGAGACATTGTTCTGGGAAAGACTGAATTTCTTACTTCAGAATCTGCTAGAGAGTTGGTTAGAGTATTTCCACAGTTAGATATATTTGTACGATCTGCACCAAAAATTGTCGATACTGTTAAGCGCGGGATAAATGGAGAGTTGACATTTGGAAACGCTCCATATTTAGAGTATTAAAAATATCGATCGGAATACTAAAAATATTTACTTTCTATCAATTAATGTCATTAATTTAGTTTTCTTAGATTATTTTGATAGTGTGTTATTTTTTTCGGGAATTCAATTTCTTTGACTCCACGAGCCTGCCCCATTACATGTTATGCAGACTCCATATAGTAATAAACCTCATTATTACCTCCGGAAAATAATGAAGGTGGAATTTGAAATGATAACTAAAAACTCATATAAAAATATTTTCACAGATACGAGTGATTCAAAGAATATGTTCTAAATTTGAACACATGACGTTCTCCATATACTTTTCAAAAAGAAACACGGCTTATAGCTCTGTTCCTAGCCTCAATAGTTCTATTTTAAATTAAAAAAAAAAAAACAATGACGTGATTCGAATATCATAAATAAATTAATAAATAAATATTTGCTACGAGTGACAACAGTGATTTAATTCCGGAATGTATTAAATCCGATATAAATATTAAGCATTGTTAGATTTTCGATGAATTCTTTGTAAAGTACAACGCAAAAAGTTTCAAAATTCTTAGATATTTCTTCTCCTTTGTCGGGTATAAGTTTTAATACGGGCTTTTTCATATTCCGCGATTGCTTAAGAGGTCCTAAATTGATGTACCACCTCGCCGTACATCAGGCTAGCCTCGCCCCGTCTCCTTTAGCAACGAGTTATATAACAAACCAATTTACTTTTTGCGCGATCATACGTGCCTACTTGCAATAACTGGGATAGAGGTATGTTCAACTGAAGCCTAGGTCGGCAACGCCTCATTGCTCGAGTCGGTAATCACAGTCACGATTAATAAACAAAATACCTACGAAGAATGATGTCTTTGGATGCGGATGCCGCTCACATCACGTGAGCCGCGCGGTCGGCTATGAATAAAGTAAAAAAAAATTAAAAGATTTGCGCATCGCAAAAACCGGTTTCATTTCACGGTTTTGAAGTATGTTTGGAATAAAAAACATAATTTTTTAAACAAATACATTGTTTTTAATTTTTTCTAAATTAACACTTAAGGCACAATAAAATTAATATATAAAAAATTAAATAAAATATTACTTTGCTAATACCAAACAATCATTTTCTAACTAATGGAAACTACACAAAAAAAAAACTTAGCAAGGTAAATCAACTTCAGCTCGTCTTAAAAAAAACGTATTATTAAAAAACGATTCAAATTATTTATAAAAATTGCTCGTCTTTTCCTCTTTCTTATGATGTATGAGACGACAATGATTTACTGAGAATTCCGGTCGAGAAGGCCTAGAGAAGATGATGAGTTATCCCACAGATTAGATACGGATAGTTGAGAGAGTAAAAAACAGAAATAGGAAAAGCTAAAATCAAAGTTTATTTTATTAAGAATTCAAAGGTTCATCGTAATATCCCGTTTTATAATCTCGCACGCTTTATTAATTTTATTTATCAATTGGTCTCTACTATTTATTGGCTCTTTACCATACACCAACACTTTTAATCTAACCCACACGTAAAAGTCCAGGGGGTCAGGTCAGGACATCTGGCGGGCCATAGAACAGGTCCATTTCGTCCAATCCACCTATAGTTTATTTCATAATTGGCATATGAATATTGTTTAACATTAGTACCCCGGCCACTAACACAATTCCACTGCATAAGTGGTATTGCATAAGTGTGTAATACCCTAGTCTTCATCATCACTTTCCCTCAGGTAAGGTGGAAAACAAACACAAATCTAATCTAATAAAAAAATAAATACATAAAAAATGGGTGAATTGAGCGAACATGTGAGCGAATGGGTGAACAAAACAGACTAGATTCATGTTTAGCTTTTTAAAGAAAAGGCTTACGTATATATCTTTGAATCATTACAATACTTGTAATTTACAAAAAAAAACTGATTTTAGATTTAATGCAAAACACAGTCGTGCAAGTAAAATACAATTTAATGTTCTATCGCTTTCGGCGCCGTAAGCTGTATCCTCTTTACGTAACCTACTTAAAACATATTCATTGCTCATGCACATGTATGTAGTTTTTGAATTATGAATAATACGACCCCGAGCGATATTTCTTCTTCATATCAGTTAATAATGCTAAAAACACATCGCAAAAGACATTAATAAATGACAATTGTACGAAGAAACATTCGAGAAACCAAACTAAAGTTGTCATATTTTATTGAAATTTTGTTCTCAGAAAAATTTTTCACCCCATTTTCAACCAGGTAACGATTGTAGAGAAGTAGAATTCTTTAAACCAACAAGCTAAAGTAAACTTTAAAGCGCCCAAGCTCTACGTTGCACGATGCAAATATTCTTAGTTGTATATGTTACAGTTAAAAGGCATTTTTCGTTAGAACTAATTTTCCCTAGTTAAAATTTGTTTTTACTTAATGCTTTGTTAAAACTAGAAATACCCAGTTAAAACTAGAACTTACCACTGATGTATTTGATTTTCAGATAAAACTAGTTGTCACATCGAGCTGTAGTTACAATTAGCACTAGAAAAACTAATTTGGGACTGAAAAAAAAACAGTTTTAAATATATTTATCGATAAGACCTAAGAACCAAATAAATAATAATATTTAATATTTTGCTTGACATCACGCAACGTTCTGTCTACTGCTTTTGGTTTGCCATTGTGCACTCATCCCATATAATAAGGCTACAGTCACGAAGAACCTTAGATTTATTGCTGTTTCTAGAAATATTACAAACAGGGCTTTCTGTGCGGAAGTCGATCGGAATTTAAACATTGTATGAGCAAGTTTTCCCTCCTGGCAACAAAGTGGCTGCTATGCCCGATAAAAGAGACAGCAAGCGCAATTTACCCTCGCCAAAATCACTATGGTAAGAAATGTCTTATCCGTTCCATCGGGAGCATCTACAAATAGCATTTCTCCCAAAGCACTGTCGACGTTGCGACACACCCGATCAAATATTAAATGCTGTTCTTCAGTTAGTCTCGAGACATCAGTTTGTATAATTTTGGCCAGATCTACTGCATCATAGTAGATATCCATCGCGTAATCTCTATTGATACGTTCATCGTCGAATGATGGCTCGGGCATGCCACATTGGAAAATAGGATTACCCCCAATAGATGTAACTATATCTTGAGTAGCCAACCAACAACGATTCAAATGACTTTCACGTAATTTCTCACTAATTGGGTTGTCATTTATTTATTTATTTAATTATATGTCACACCAACAGCGTACACGTCTATACATTAAAAAATATGCTGACTTAAACTAGGGGCTGACATGCAAGCCAGTTATAGGTATGCACAGCATTCAATAAAAATATTATTGGTACAAAGTATTTAAAATAGTCAACATTATATTATTACATTTTAGTGCATATTAATTAATTGTGTGGATTATTCATTTATGATACAGATATGTCGTTGTTCATGTCAAAAGGAAATGTTTAATAACATGGGATTAGAAGTTTGAGTCGAAAACTATATTTATAATGTCAAGTATGATAAATGAATAATAATGTCAAGCTAAATTTAAATGTCAAGAATTATAAATGTATATATAGTAAAAAATAATAACAATGATATTAAGAATGTCCAATTAAATTAAAATAAAGTAAAAATATTTAAAAATAAAAAATACAATTAAAATCAACAAAAAAAATACTATAATTGAACTAAAAAAGAGAAATCGTAAAATAGCATGAATAGTACTCCAAAATTATGAAACGATAAATGATTCCAGTATTGTACGTTTAAAATGTGATAAAGAGTCGTTAAATATGTCCACGGAGCAATTCAGCTTCAGATTAACTTCGTTGTATGCAGAGCAGATCCTAGAGCACGGTGAATTAACGCCTATGTTGGTTCGATGATGCTTTATATACAATGTTTTTGTCAACGCTTGTCTTGGAATAGTACGAGGTACAGTCAAGTAAAAATTAAATACTAAGTCGGGACAATCGATAATATTATTAATAATTTTATGCAAAAATATTAGACCGTGGAATTTGCGTCGGAAATGTAATGTATTCAATTTAAAATATGTCAATCTATTTTTATAACTGTCTCTGTGAGATATCCCTGAGGCAAGAAAAGCAAGATGTCTAGTAAACGCTCTTTGTATGCTCTCTAAACGTTGGGAATACTTTCTGTACAGAGGGTTCCATACTACAGACGCATATTCTAGGTGACTACGGACTAATGTGTTGAATAATAAAATCCTAGAGCTTGTGTTACAAAATTCTTTTGCATTTCTTTTCAAGAATCCCAACATTTTTGCTGCTTTACCAACAATAGTGTCAATATGATTATTGAACTGTAAGCGGGTATCAATTATTACACCGAGGTCTTTAATTTCCTTTACTATTTGCAAAGGCGTATCATGTAAGGAATAGTTAATGATAGTCGAAGTCTTTTTTCTAGAAAATCGTATCTGCACCCTTTTGTTAGCATTAAGTACCATACAGTTTTGAATGCACCATTCTGTTATTCGATTTAAATCCGATTGAAACTGCCAAGAGTCCTTGGTGGATTTAATGGTTTTATAGATATTTTAATCGTCTGCAAACAGAAGACACTTGCAGTGCAGAATTTCGGAAGTTATGTCATTTATGTACGTAAAAAACAGTATTGGTCCTAAATGGGATCCTTGTGGAACACCAGAGACTGCCGTATATGCATTTGACTCAAAACCCTTCACACACACGTAAAGAAGTATTTTTGCCAGATAGGATTGAAACCATTTCAACAAGCATCCCGTAATACCGAAGTGTTGAAGCTTTTTGATTAACAGAGCATGATTTACTTTGTCGAAAGCGCTGGATAAATCTGTGTAAACCGCGTCAACTTCAAGACCCCTATCAAGTTCATTGCTAAGATCCGATACAAAGCTGAATAGATTAGTGCTAGTGGACCTGCCCGATTTAAAGCCATGTTGGTGCTGTGATAAGACAGGATCAACGTGTTTCGTTAAAATAGGAGTAATAAGTGACTCAAAAATCTTTGAAAAGCATGATAAAATTGATACCGGCCTATAATTTTTAACGTCACTAGTATCACCATTTTTGAATATAGGGATAATTCTGACTTTTTTCCACTCCTCTGGAAAAATACCGTCCCTGATAGACCTATTAAATATCAAAGTTAAAGGTAAAGCCAATGAACGCGCACATTTTTTAATTAAGAGTGGTGGTATGTTATCCGGACCAGCACATTTTGTAGCGTCCAAAGCTTTTGTTTTGTTGTGGACTTTTCTATCGGTAAATTGAAACATTTGTAGTGTATTCAAAGGTGTTGTAGATTTCAATTGAGTTACAATTTGGTTTTCACTCGAAATTGAGTATGTTTGAGCAAACTGCTCTGCAAAAAGCTCAACAGTCTCATGTCCCCCGTTCGCAAAAATTCCGTCTTTGTGCATTGAAGCTGGTAAAGAAGAAGAGTTAGATTTTTTTTGTTTAATATATTGCCAGAAGGCTTTAGGGTCGATTTTAATACTATCTTCAATTGACTTTTTGTACTGAGAGTAGCATTTTACTATCGTTTTGTGACAACGTTCTCGGAGCAATTCGAATTCGATTAAATCACGGGGGTTTTTGTACTTATAGTATTTTTTGCGAATTTTATCTTTTTCACGTTGCATTCTTATTAAAGCATAGCTGAACCATTTCGGATAACTATGTTTAACCGGTTTGTGCTTAGGAGTATGAAGATCGATTAATTTGTAAATTTTATCGTAGAACACTGAAACCATCTCGTTTACATGTCGACATTTACAAAATTCCCTAGGCCAGCTAACATTTTTCAATCCGGAAGATATTGCGTCAAAATTTGCTTTGAAAAAATTATACCGTTTAATTATATCATTATCAATATTTGGTTCTAAAAAGCAATTATCAACTTTTTCTATAGTAATCAACAAGCTAGGATGCTTTATATCAAGTCTGCTGAGTAGGTCGATTGATTGTAACACTGATACGTTACTCATATTACTCAAGACCAAGTCAAGGGTTCGTCCGTCGGAATTTTTTATTGAATTAAGTTGATTAAGACAATTTAGTGACAGGAAATCTACAAATGACTGACCTAAGGGATTACAATAATCGGAGGGACTTAAGTGATCGAAGTCACCTGATCTAGCCCAATTTATGAGCCTAGGTTAAAATCACCAACAATTAACACATTATCATTGGCATCATTATCCATGGCATAATTAACCTTATTTTGAAACGTACTAAGAGCATCCAAAGTGACAGGGGGTGGTATGTAGGCAGCACAGATAGCTAACTGATTGATTTAAATTCTTTTGATATAGCTACCAATGTTCCGCCCCCGTCCTTCTTGGATGATCCTGCACTGGATCGATCCCTTCGGTATACATTGTATCGCGAGTCTATGAACTCATTATCGTATACATTGGAATTCAATCACGTTTCGGTTAATATAATAATTTTATAATTACATTGTAAGATATTGTTGTACACATCATTTGTTTTAGTTCTAATGCCACGTACGTTCTGGTAGTATATTCTGAGTGAATCGAATTTAAAACAATAATAATAATAATAATACAAAGAACGTTGATTAGGTATTGCAAAAAAGAAAATAATAATAGCAAATTAACTTATAAGTTTTAGACTCTCAGTACTACGTATATTTATTGCTTGTGCTGTTTCATCCTTTCTTACGAAAATTCGGCCATTCCGTATCCAGGCATATTTGTACTTATATTCTTTCGCTTTTAGTCGGGTTGCTGCATGAAGAGATTTGTTACTCGGTGTAAGGTGTTCTGATACATATATTGGCACACTGGGTCCACCGAGCCCTAAATCGTGTGAGCTCGACTTTTTGTTAGAGTTGCTCTTGTTGTAGCGTCATTATATAGTTGTGCGTGCCTGAAAAAGTCCTCAGCTAATTTGTTCTGATACTTATGCTATAATTGTGAAGCATCAGAAAGTGCACAGAACACCAGCAAACAAATGGCGCAATGGCTGAGGACTTTCGCTAATAATTGCTTCGGACAAAGCATCATTCCAGTGCTGATCCCCATCCAGTAAGTGACGTGCCCGGCAAGCCGCTAGGTATGTAGGGTGTACGATATTATCAACCTTTCGGAGCTCGGCGAAAGAAGTAGGCCCTCGAACAACTTGTAGAAGTAGACGCAGGTAAAAGCATTCGGAGTTACTCGGAAGCACCGTATCAACCCTACCAATGAAGTGATCTTTAAAAATACTTGGTTCACCTACTACAGCTGTTCCACGTCTTCTGCGGTTAAAAATACCCTGTTGTTTATTATAGGTATAATACGATGGAACTTCGTTGCATAAGAGTGACTTAGCAAATGCGTCTGTTTCGCATAGATTAAAGAAAGCGAGCAGTGTGGTTCATCTTGAGTTTTCTAAACGCTCCGTTACATCAGGGTTAACGCATATTCGTTGTCCACCTTCAAGATGAACGTCAAGATGGATAACGGGTGGATATCTTTCATGAATTAAAATACTTAAAATACGCCAAACTGCCTCAGAGGAGCTAATATATCGGCCCGACAGAAACCTCATAACTTCGCAGTTATCATTATTAGTGAATCCCACAGTTGCTTGGTCAGAGCCCTTGTTCACATATTTGCAAATATATTTTATGGATTCGACACTGTTACATGCTTCAACATTGATGTGAGCTTGATTTTTAACTTTATTCATAATATTTTTTATAGACAATTATTATAAAGTTTAATAAAGTTTCAGTCAGTGCTACTAACAGAGAAAAAAAGATAGAAGATAGATATAGAATAGTCAAAGTATGTTTGACATCAATCTTCAAATTGACATAACTTTTTTATTTCTGAACCTTACCACGTTAAGTGAAACTTACCACAATATATTAATGAAAACCACATCTAAATCGGATAAGCCGTTTCTGAGATTAGAGTGCACAAACACTCAGACAAACAGACAAAAAACTGTCTCCTGTACTGTTTTTGAGATTTCTGAACAGCTAATTGTGCTTCTTTAATTTCGTCCACTAAATTGTCATAGGTTTCTTTTGTCATAATATAACAGTGGTCTTCTTTTTTTCGTGATCACGAATTTCTAATAACTTATTTAAAAACTTCTCTTTCCATCGCGTTCTTATTAAAGTTTGCCATGACAATTGCGCTCGCTCGAATGAATCTTATACGTGCTTATCGGAATAAAAACAAAGCGGGAATGAACGAACGAGCGCACAGCGCGCGGACGACGCTGTTCCCCCGCACTTGTTAAATCAGGTTACGTCTCGCGACCAATCGGAATAAAGTACGATGATCAGGTGATACAGTTTTAACTGACTCGCTTCGGAAAAAACGCGTTTTGTCTATAAAGAACTAGTTTTAACTGATATTCGATTTGAGCATTAGTTAATTCTAGTGTTAACAAAGACATACATTAACAACAAGTTCTTACTAGGAATGACACGTTCAATCTTAAGACTAGTTTTAACCGTAACATAATAATTTATAAGTCATCATTAAAACAATCATTTAAATGGTGTCTGTACACATGTTAAAAGCTCTGATAAAAATTCAATTTATTTGGTAAAAATATAAAACAAGTAGTATATCAAAATTATAACATTAAAAAGTCGTGAAAAATATACATGTTTCGGACTTTTATACGTTTCTTATCATTTTTATTTATTATGTGCAAAAAGAAATGAATTACATCATTCATGTTTTGTTTTTTTATTTATCATTTTATTATTTCGTTAATCTACCTGTTGAAGGAGAACATGGAAGGAAACATCGCCATGACAAGAAATCTGTCAATAAACGAAGATACAAAACAGAAAACTATTTAACGCCCGGAGCAAATATGGAAAGGATTGACTCTAATAAAATGGCACTCCGGCAAGGAATCGGAGAGGGTCCAGATACTTCTAATAAAAAACACAATGAAAGTGAATATTCTAGTGAAAGGGACAATTACGACGTGGAAAAAGAGTTTAATGAAGGATTGTGGTTGCACAAGCAATTTGAAGCTCTGAATAGTAGCACCCCTAGAGGAGATGTTGTTAATATGCTGGCAGTGCGTAAGTATGTGCTAAAAAAGCAAGATTATCCTTATTTTGTATTACAATTATGCTGTATTATTTTAAGAATAAGAACTTAATTTGCAAGAACATTTGTACATCAAAAGTATATATTCAAGCCCAGACACATTCACCCACCTCGAGGCATTCAATTGTAAAACGCCATTAATTACATTTATTTCATTATCTAACTTCATTTATGTAATAATACTGCAATTAAATACTGTGTAAATTTTTTTCTATAAAAATAAATTATTTTATGTCAATAGGTAACAGAAACCTTATAATATCAAATGAGGTAGTTACAAAGTACTACGCAATTATTTATTTTCGACGAAAAGAAATATATTTGTGTGAAAAATCTAAAATTGGCTTACGTTTAATAAAATTAAATATGTAAATTTTATTAAAATGTCAATAGTTGGTCATAATTTGGTAGCTTTTGTCGAGTCCCTTATAGAGTCTATAGATAATCGGATTCCAGTTGATGTGATATACACATACTTCAGCAAGGCATTCGACCAGGTACCGCACAGGATCCTCCTAGATAAACTGAGTATGTTAGGTGTAGCAGGCACCTTAATGTCGTGGTTCAAATCATACTTAAATAATAGATCATCAGTTGTAGTTGTAGGGGGCTATAATTCTGACGCTTTTACCGCTTCTTCTGGTGTCCCACAAGGATCTAGACTAGGACCGCTACTATTCAACGTTTTTATCAATAATGTGGGCGTATGTTTCAAAAACTCCGACTATTATCTTTTTGCCGATGATCTAAAAATCGTTAAAACCATTAGATCCATTGAAGATCATATCAGGCTCCAAGAAGACTTGGATAGACTTGTTGAGTGGTGTACTATTAACGGAATGTACTTGAATACCGATAAATACTTCCACATGCACTTTTCACGAAACCGTAATGACCCATACCATGACATAAGATTCAGTGTTGATGGCAAGACTTTATCCAAGGTTTCGAAAATTAAGGATCTTGGAGTGGTCTTTGACAACAAACTTCAGTTCAACCATCATATTGAACACATTGTATCGAAGAGTTTCAGGATGCTAGGATTTATTATGCGTAACTCCAAAAACTTCAAAAATCCGCATACCATCTTGCTACTTTATAACGCATTAGTACGTAGTACCCTTGAATATTGCAGTCCTGTATGGAATCCTCACTATGCTGTCTACACAAGTCGTATAGAAAGTATTCAAAGACGATTTTTATGGCATCTGACTTATAAATATAAATTGGCTAAATAGATTCCACACTATACTGACAGACTCAAACATTATGGGATGCAGTCACTTTCAGATCGCAGACAGTCCATAGACCTAATTTTCCTTCACAAACTTCTAACTGGTGCTATTGATAGTAACGATCTCTAGAACAAGGTTTCATTAAATGTACCACATAAACTACGCAGAACACAAAACCGAAAACTCTTTACGTAAAAGTTGCCAAGACAACAGGATACCTAACGCGGGTGAACTTTGCATTGTGTCCGATAAAATCAGTATGTTTAAAATTAAATTAAAAAAAACATTTGACCACTGTAACCATTCAGTACCGATAATCTGATCTTTTTTTCTGTATTTTCGTATAAATTTTTGAACTTTACGTTCTTATTTTTGTAATAAAGTGTATTTTTGTTAAAGTTAAGGCATGCTGTATTCGCCTATATATGAGGGCGCATTTAACTAACATATTATGCTTAATATTGTAAAGCAAGTATTAATGTAAGCCCTTGTTGGAGAATCTAAATAAATAAATAAATAAATAGGCTGTAGAAACAAATTTTGTCAACTAATGTAATCAAAATATTTATTCAAATTATAAAAACAGTTTATGTTTGAACTTATAGAATACAAAAAAAAAAACTATTTCATTTAGTAATTTATTAATTTATAACAGCCCTTGATCTAAAGTTTTATCGCATGGCTGTATGTATTACAGGCAACATAAGTCTGTTTGGACGCCTACAGCTACGGGAACGAGGACTGTCGTACAAGTAACTAAATAGATCTGAGTGACTTTTTATAAAAACACACATTTCGTAAACATATAAAGAAGTGGCATCATTGTGAAGAATTTTATCTTCATAAATCGATTTCTACAAGAAGCTAAGTTGTCTACATCGTATATGACACGAATACACGCTTTTTGGGCACTAAAAACTTTATTTATGTAACTTTAGTTTCCCCATAGCACAATTCCATACCTGAGAATCGAACATACATTTCCGTAGGAAGCCTGTAAAGCTGTTTCTCTACTAGCGAATTAGTTTCCATAAGGCATAAGCGTACGAGTTTATTTTACCACAGATATATTTTATGTGTAATTCCCATGTGCAATTTATCATCCAGAGTCATACGCAGGAATTTTATTTCATTTGTTTCTATTAATAAATCTGCGTGTAAAAAAACGCAAGGTCTTTTTAGTACCGGTTTAATTTATGATTTGTATGTATTTAGTTCATCTATATTAGCCTTAAGATTATTTTGCTCCAGCCAATGAATCACTGATATTAATGATCTACTTAAGTTTTTATTACAGTTTGTACATTTTCGTATAGTACAACTACAGACATATCATCTGCAAAAAGAAAACAGGCGTAATTTGTATAGTCAGGGTTCGTGATGTAAATAAAGAAAAGAAATGGGCCGAGAATACTCCCCTGTGGTACACCATAGCCATTTATTCTAATGTTATATTTGAAGGTCTTTATTTCATTATTTTTAAACGAATTGTCTATTTCAACATGTGTCCTATTGTCCAAGTACTAAATGAACCAGTCATGAACCAGGCCACTATCTGTGTCGTATCTTTCCCACTTAAGTAGGAACACTCATCATCAGGAGATAGGTGGTCAAAAGCCTTGCTTATGTCAAAAATATAACAGTTATCGGGATACGTATTCAATTTTTTTGTCCACTTATGAGAATGTACTCGAGCTAAAGTTGTCGATTTAGCCTTTTGGAAACCATTTTGTTCGTTTTTTATAAATTTTGTTTCACTGATTATAGCTTACCCGCATAGCTTTTTCAAGATTTTTGACCATATATTGATATTTGTCTCTACTTTTGAACTTAGTTTTTATCTCCGTTTTTACAAATAGGTTGACAACTTCAGTTTTCAGAACGTCAGGAAAAGGACCACAGCTGAAACAGAGATTTATTAAGTAGCTAAGTATCTTAGCTATTACATCTCTAACATATTGTACAACTTCTGTAAAAATTTCATTATATCCAGTAGAGTAAGTGCAGTTTGAAAATTGATAATTTTTTTAGTGTCGTGAATGCCTATAGGAATATGAATATATTTGTAATTATTTATTTATTTATAAATCATAAGGGCAGCCAGAGAAGATTACATTATGTCTTAACTTAAATATCTAATTATAGTAAATCTTATTAAATGTATCAACCGTTGAAGGCTGTCACAACAGGCTTTTACAGATTGAGTTAATTATATGCAATAAGGTCATATATGCTTAAGTAAATTTAGATGTCCAAATGTCAAACAATTTTTTATACTTTGAAACAAAAAATTTATAAAATTTAATAAAATTCAATATAATTAAAATTTAGATTTAATTACAATAGACGAATAATCAAATGTCAAATTATAATACAATATAAATAATCATTCGTACAGTAAATATTAAATATAAGTATCAATAAACATCGTCGTATAACTTCAATGTCTCAATTTTAAACTTTTTTCGGGAGTCAAAGAAAATATCGACAGCTCGGTCCAGTCTGTTGTATGTGTCGGGCAATCGGTACGAAGCGGCGTGCATGCGGATGTTAGTGCGAGCGCGGGGCGCGGGGGGAACGCCATATCCAGAAACGTTCTTCTTGCAAGGAGACTGCTGATTTTAAAATGATGCAGTCGTTCCTTATAGCTTGTTAGTGACTTATTTAAGCCGCTATGAAAGCCTAGGTGTCTCATGAATCGTTTCTGGATACGCTCAATCCTAAGCTGATGTACATTGTATTGAGGGGACCAAACTACACTGCAGTCTCTAATATACTCCGTACAAAGCTATTGTAAATTACTACTTTAGTTTCAGGATTTTTAAAAACTCTCCATCTAACACCACTCCATCGATTTCGTAACGATTTGCAATACTGCTACTCTTACGTGATAATGTCATATGATAGCATTTGTCAATATTAAATGTCATTTTATTATCTGCGCACCACTCAATTAAGTTTTTCAAATCTTGCTGCAACAAGCGAGCATCCTCACCATTTTTAATCACCTTTAAAAGTTTAAGATCTTCAGCATATAAGTAAATCCTGCTGCGTTTTACTGTATCCACAATATCATTGATGAAGATATTAAATAATAAAGGCCCTACATGAGATCCCTCGGGAATTCCTGATGTGACAAAATATGGATCAGAAACGTGACCATTCACTACTACAAACTGCGAGCGATTGCTTAAATAAGACTCGAACCAACGAATAAAATGCCCACCAAACCCATAACTTGACATCTTTTTGATTAAAACGCTGTGACAAACTCTATCAAAAGCCTTAGAAAAGTCAGTGTATATAACATCGGTTTGGAGCTGCGAGTCCATTGCTTCGACAATGGCATCCGTGAATGCAACGAGGTTGGTGTTAGTTGACCTCGCTTTTATAAACCCGTGTTGGTGTTCAGTAAAAAGATGTTTCATGTGGGTATGTACATTCTATATTTACACATGTCTGGTTTATAAAATATTCATTAAAATGATTTGCAATGTAAATTAATCGTTTATAATATTCCATGTGGCTTTAATTTTATTTTTCAAATTAGTGACATAATTATCGTTAGTGATTTTTTTGAAACCTGAAAAACAATTTTTTTAATTATTTTGAATACTTAGTAATCGTATATTTATTTCTTTGTCAAGTGTTGGAAGTTTGTAATAGATAAAAACGCATCATTCTTTTTGTCACAGTTGACTTGTTTAAGCCCAGGGTGAACCATGGTAACTTATTTACTCTTCTACTTTGTTTTAGTTTGACGAAAGCAAAGGTCATAAAATAATTAAAAGTTTTTTTATTAAAAGAACTTAAGGCCGTGACGATATTAGTTTCCGATAGAGATTCCAAGATAACGCACAAGATTTGAATGTTCGTAAATTGTCACTGCTGCAGTCGAGTTTGTATTCATACCTCACTTAAACTTGTTTTTTCTCTACCTGATAATGTTCAAATGCACGAGATTGACCTATTTCGTGACTGAGAAGTCTAGATTATGAATTTATTTTTTAGCGCCAGGATTAATACTTAGGATATGGTCCATACATGCGTTTAGCCGTGTAGCTTTATTATATTTAAAGCAAATCAACATTTTGAGCTTTTCTTTTAATTCGATTGTATCGTTGGACAATTTTTTTTATTTTTAGAGGTTTAAGTCACTTGTGACAATAGTTTTGTGATTTGTATTATACCTAAGTTTTTTTCATTAAAGTATAGTAGAAATAGTCCTAATAACGAATTCGATAAATGCAAATAACAATAAGTACATCAAAGTTTTTAAGCCTTCTAGAAAATAAATCCCTGTAACTTAATCAATTTAAGCCCGGCGCGTCTAATTTGTTTTATCCATTTAACCTAAAACTAAGTAGTATTACTGCAATGTACCTTTAAAATTTTACAGGGCCTTGGGGAGTTCCTTGTGGAGATCCCAACATGTTTGACATGGCAACAGGAACGTGCACTCTGCCAACAGAATGCGAGCCGGCGTTACGAATATACCGTGGCGATCATTTCTGCAAAAAAACGACATTCGTTTGCTGTGGAATATTGGAAGAAGCATACAACATGGATATACCGTTCGATGTTTCTTTTGCTGGAAGCAGCTTTGAAACAGATCTTGAAGAAGCCAAGGAAAAATACGCAAATAAACACAAGAAAAAAAAAGACAGTAACAAACGTCAGATTGAGCGAGATAAAAGAAAAACGGCAATGAAATCTCTGATAGACAAAATCGTCAAAGAAGTACGCAAAATAATTAATAAAGCTCAACATACTGGTCATAGACAAAAAATGAAAAAGAAAAAACAATTAAAACAATTCTTATTAGATTTAAAAAATCAATACAAAAAAGATAGACAAGCTGTCCGAGATGTCCATGAAGTTTATCAAATTGAAATTGATGCGAATCTACGTAAGAAGTTGATCGAGCTCAAGGATGTATACAGAAATTTTATGCAAAATGAGACTTTTAGGAATATAATTTTAAGTGGTTCAAAGTTTATGTCTAAGAGACAGGCTGACATGCTTGTGGAAGCTTATCCTGAACTGAGAACATACATCGCCAAAAGAAGAGATAACAGAGACGTCGACAATTTATCTTATGATATCGAGTACGGTTTGATGTACTACTGAAGTGGTTGCAATTATTACAAATTCAAAACTACAATGTAAATCATTACAACATAAGAATTCTGTAATTGTTGTCTTTTACTTAATTCCCAAAAAAACGTCTGTAAATAAACGCTGAATAAATCAGAAATAGCGAGGTCACTTATTTCTTTATTACATTCATTAACTGGGGTGTTAAAGAACATAGGTATTTAGAATTGATCAAGGTTCTTTGTAAAATGATTATTTTATAATGTTGCCTTTTATAAAATTATAACTAGTAATTATTTTAGTATACCAGACCTCAAAAATCCGCTTTTGCCAAAGCATTGAGCAAGCCACTTATTTATGAACATTAGAACAATATTGGCAATAAAAAAAGAGAACCTAGGTTTGGAGATAGCCCCTCAAATCTGCTTTCAAACTCAAGAATATGTAAAAATTGCAAGAATATGGAGAACACTCGTGAATCTCAAAGACAGTATCTTGGAGTGCTGTATTGGCAACTGCAGACTTATGTGACGGTGCGTTGTCCTAAAGCGTATAACAATCATATTTTCGGGAAAAGATATTAAGTCACCGTAAACAATTTTTTTGATTCTTCTACACATATGAATAATCAATATCAAACTATTGTAATGCTTTGTGATATTTATTGTTGGCAGCACTCAAAGTTGACGTATTAGCGCGTTGTCACTGATGGGTGGCGCTGACAGTAGTAAGGCTTGAAAAGTTGTTGTATTTACTTCCGTTTCTTAGTTTATATTTATTTAAATATAAACTTGAGTAATGTTGGCTAAACTGACAAATCGTTTCTCAGAGTTGCCTGCATTGACAAAGGGTAGATTTAAAGAAATTGGGGTGACGGCCTGTTTGGTGTGGAGGTAAGTAGCCTTTCTTCCCATGCCAGAGGTCCCGGGTTCGAATCCTGGTAGGGGCAAATATTTTATTATATTTGCTTTCTAGTCATGGATGTGTATGTATGTTCAAGTTTATTTCTAATATTTATATATTTAAAAAAAATCTATGTGTGTTTTTATATTTCTTAAGTTTATTTATCCGGTATCTAGTATCCATAACACAAGTTCTTAATGATACTTAATTTGGACTAAATCATGTGGTATGATGGTTACAAATATTTATTTATTCTTCAATAGATTTGTAGGCGTGAGTTATTTTTCATATGGTGGTTTATATAAATAGGTGGTTCTCCAATGCTGTATGTTGCGTATGTATTAAGTTTCCCGCTGACTAGAGTTTTTTTCATAACGTAATATTTCAGTTTTAATGAATGAAACCTAAATATTTTTTATTATATATATAAAGTTAGCCTAGCCCTATTTATATATCTATATTTTAACTTGGTCACTTAAATGGATAAAAAGTTACCCGCTGGCTAGAGAATTTTTGAAAAAATTCGATAACTGAAAATAATACGGAACAAATTCCAGTATTTTCACCAGTGACAGCCCTAATTATATAGATCTTTATCACGGTAAGACCTATATCAAATTACATAGTGTTCCCGCTGAATGTAGACACACATTTTAGATTACCCACGTTTTGTAGAATTGCAGTGTGAGCGGTTCGATAAGACCTCTTTGCTTTTTAGAATATAAAAGTTGCTCTCCGAAAAGTTCTCTACTGGATTATGGTTTAATTCACATTGGTTTGATAACGAAAAGAAGTTGCACGTCATATGCAGATAACATTTTAATCCACTAAGGTTTAAAGTAGCGCCATCTGTTTACATGAAGTTTAAGATTTTACAACTATTAGGTACACTTTGTTTTTACAATAATGGGATATCAAGTTTTGCAAAAAAGTTTTTGTAGATTCAGTTCACCACATTTTTTACAGGTATTTTTCAGAAATGCAACAATGAAGTAAATGTTAAATAATAATATAGAAATATCATTTATTTGACAGAATACGTGTATACAGTGGTGTTTACAAAAACAAATTGATTCTAATTTACAAACTTCTAGAGAAACGCATGCAAATGTCAGTATTGTTCAGTTTCCTTGACAATACAATTCACTATTAAATTCTTTTTGTACATGCCAAAAAAATAAATTATATGTCAACTCAAGCAATATTATAAAATTAATAATCAGCATATACAATTTTCACTTCGCCGCGGTCAACATTAAATTTAGTTATAAAATAAGGTTATACAACTGTGCAAACTTATATATTTTCGGTTTGATCTTTACAATCGTAAGCTTAAGTAACTATTGTCTCTGCGGGTAGTTGGTTCATTAGCCGCGGCACGGTTTATCTGGCCGTTCGCTCGCCGTACGTGATGTCATCGCGGGTTGCTGTTGACTGACTGTCAGTTAATCAGTGTCAGATAATGACTGCGCGGCGCGCGTATACGATGTTTAATGTTATACGAAGCGTATACGAAGTTATTGTTGACGACATACATTGGACTTGTATGTGCAGTGCAATATTTGAACAATTTGTAGTTATCGTCTTCGATGGTGTTAAGTACTCGTATTATAATTTATTCATTCGAGATTGAAGGTGAAAAAGTGATTATAATAACATTGAACTACTATTACTAGCGTATGGAACGCACACCGCGAACCAGGTTTTTGTCCCAGTGTTTTGTTGCCGACCGGCAACAACTCATTCAGTCACTCGCTGGCGCTCTTAGTGACCGGGAGCCGACTTAATGTCAAAACAAATATATAAAAATGCCGTCTTGCGTGTTAAAATCTACTGTGAATAAAAAAGATAGTGGAGTGAGTTATTATCGGAAAGTAAACAAAGTATTTAGTTAACAAATATTTTTGTACATTATTTTCTATTAAGCCTTGTTTACCTTTGCCTTAATTTTGTATGAAAATCATAGATGAACGTTCATAGATTAAGAAAAGTTAACTGCACAGAATGGACAGGTAGAACTAACGGTGGTGAACTATAATATAGGGATGACTTAGATGTTACTGATCATTACCCGACTGCTTCAGAAGGAGGGTTATGTAATTCGAGCGTTTGTATGTATGTATGTGAACCAAAAAACTAGTTTATGAGTTACAGTCATAGAACTTACAACAATAGTATAGAAATAGCTTTGTTTCAATTCACTAGCAGTACCACTGACACCGCATTTATCCCTACTCCTTGCAAGTAATGCACACACGCAAATAACTAGAATTGTTCTCTACATCACCCCACCCGTACGTTTACAAGCTCATTTTATAACAAGAGATAATGAACAATATTACCGTGACATCGTAAGAACCGCCGGCCCTAAAATGCACTTATACTTATACCACATTAGTAGTACACAAAAGAAATAAAATTCTCATGTAGGTTAACGCTCGACAAAACAAACTTGATCCTACAAATTCATCCAGCCAATTCTCCAATACGAGGTAATAAAGAATATTAAATACATAGATAGGCGTGAAAGTGACGGAGGCCTGCTTTTATCTCAAAAATCTAATGTATGGACAAAAGCTAATTGTATATAATACCTATTTATATATAAATGAGGTAAATAAATTTAAAATTATATTTTTTATTAATTACGCCTAAGCTATCGCATATAAAGTGGACATATATCCACTTTAATGTTCATTTTCCTATATAACAAAATATATACTCATTTTCTATGCAGTTAGGTAAAATTTAAATATTTTGTCCATTCTGTGCCACTCGTATAATCTATTGGTATGACAAATTGCAATTCGTTGATTGGTCGTGAGATATTACACATTATTGTAGCAATCCAAGCGCTGCATGTTTGAATCGTTTGACTAGACAACTTAAAACTTTTGTAGCGCTGCATCTAATAATAAATGATTGAATAAGAAAAAATTTAATGTGACACAAAATTTGTTTTGAATAGCTTCTCTAGTACGTAGTACATAGTAGCTCAATGTTATAATAATATAAATACTATAATGTGTAGTGGATAAGATCTGCTTTGAAATCTTAAAGTATGCGCAACAGATATATTTTACAAAACGTCTTTTTAGAAAAAGGTAACATTCTTGAATATGGCGATCAGGCCCAACAGGACCAAGCCCCAACTGTGGACGACGACTTATACTTTTAATTGGAACTTTGATTTTCTGTTTCCTATCCTGTTGGGTACTACATATCTTTGTGTATCACTACTGCTTGAACTTTTACTCAGGTCGTTCAAATGGTTACAATAGGTACTTAGCAAAAACACGGAGCATATATTGATAGAGTAACATAGATTAGAAAATATGTTATCTTTTAGTCTTTATTGTGTACATCAAAGTATGTTAGGTATAAATATTTTAGCAGATATGCCAATAAAACTTAAGGGAATATATGGGCTAAATCAAATTTTAGAATTCAAAAATAGGCAATACTACGATATAATTAAGCCAGGTTACCAGTACGAGAGTAATACGATAGCTACAACATTTAAATTACCCACAGTAGACACTAGCACATGCGATATTCATAGGTTACTGGATATCCTTAAAAAATTTTAATCCAATTATAAAATTACGAACTCGGTAGCTATTATTGTACCTTTGTTTTGTATTGTAGTTTGCTGCGTCATCAGTGCTGAGTCAAGATGTAGGCAGGCATAACAATATAGCACGCGACTCAAGGTCAATATTTGAGATAAATATATTTGCCTCTAGGAGGGTATATTGAACAGTACTTGCAAGAATGCGTATGTATATCTAATGTACATTATTTAATATCTATATTATTTTAATGTATTTTATGTTTGAAATATATTTTATACAAATATATAGTTATTCACAAAATACCCAACAAAATAAATCGCCCTTTAATATAAAATTAAAATGGTCGGGCAACATTGTTTAACTCGTTGGTTCAAAATATTTTTTTTTTAATTTTAGTTTTATAAATCGTATTCATAGATTCTAGACGTTTGTTGTCCTAAAACCCTTTGTTAAATGTTACAAAGGGTTGTCGACTGTTGTTTTCCCAACAATAATAATAATAAATAATTCTAACAATCACACCACATTATCTAGCCCAAAGTAAGTATCATTAAGAACTTGTGTTATGGATACTAGATAACGGATAAATAAACTTAAGAAATATACACTTAAACGCACATAAATACATTTTTTTAATATATAAATATTAGAAATACTCTTTAATAAATGTACATACACATCTATGACTAGAAAGCAAATATATTAAAATATCTGCCCCCACCAGGATTCGAACCCCGGACCTCTGGCATGGAAGGCAAGGCTTCTTACCTCCACACCAAACAGGCCGCCAACAATAAATAAATAAATTGTCGACTTTGTAAACAAAACTGTATAATAAAAAAAAATGACGTGGGTGGTGTAATGCGTACCTGTGTACCTGCATATGTACCAGTATAATATTTTAATAATAACAATAATATAAGCCTTTATTCAGACATTAACAAAATTTTTACAATAATATACAGGGTGTATCAAGACCGCTTCCACTAACTTTGGGATATGATTATACTGTATATATATTTTTCTCATTACGAAAAAGTACTTCTTTTTTTTAAGTCAAAACTTTGAACATTTTCCAAAAAAAAATTCAATTTTTTTAGCTTTACATAATAATATGTAAGAACAAACGAATTGTCACCAAATTTCAATTAAATACACAGTTTTTTTTACAAAAAAACAACCGAGATGTATTGCTTTACATTTACAATCATTGTGCAGCGGGGCAGGCCGCGCTTCCATCCGTTGCTAGGCTGCGCGACGCGGTGTGAGTGCACTGGACCTCGCTTGTGGCTGTGGCTACTCGCGCTCAGCTGACTCGCAGCGTGCCCATCACGCATCGCTAGAATACCATAAGCGAACTTTATTTAGTTGTTTCCTATGTTCGAATGACTTCTTATGTTATGTAATAGAAATTTTTCATGAATTTGTTTAGGTTTGTGGCGATGAAATAAGTAAGTACTATTAAAAGCAGTTGATCGAAGTAGGATGTAAATAAATAATGGCTGAAAATTATTCCTGTCGATCACTAGTTCGATAAATTCGTTTGATCAAAAAATTTATTTCGTAAGCCTAGGCTAGACCTTCTTTAATGAACTTTTCTTACTTTAGGCAAAGCCAATTATACCATTAGTTATACTCACTTCATGATAAACCTGCGTACCTACCTATTGCACTGCATTGACCAATAAATGACGAAACAAGCCAGCGTCCCTAAGTTACCTACCTACGTATGTACCTACCTATGTTTCGAAATAATTCTTTTAGGTTGTTTTGGTACCTATTTTCCCACCCAAGCAGGGGTACCTAGAAATCTGCGAAAGCACTTATTTGTCCAACCTAAAACAACTTTGTTCACTTCTAAGAAAGCGTTGCTTAATAGTTTAATAAAAGTCATTTACCTGCCTCATGCCAACTCATTTAAATGTTACTGAACAAAATAAATAAACAGCAGCTGATCGAAATAAATAACGGTACAAAAATAATTCCTGCAAATCATCTATCCGAATTACTGCAATAAGAAAGTTGGATTCTTCTTTCTTGTGAAAAAATAGTTAGAACCTAAAGATCATCAACCCACCAGTTTCAATGACAAAACCTCGCGCTCATTAACGAAGATTTGATTGCTTGCTTAATAACATAATACCTAGAAACAGTAGATTCCTTTAATAAAAACACCCTAAATATTTAAATAAGATAAAACTTACAGTACCTACCTAGTCTACAATAGTCTACATTGTATGTATTAAGTTCCGTAAGAATAAAAGTTGTAAAATACGCTTCCACCCGTGGCCTCTGTTACTATTTGTGAATATTAAACATTGAACTAAGTACTAGCAGAGACTAGTAAATAACTATAAACTAAACATGTCAAACAAAATTTTGTTATTTGAAAAATAGCTGTTTTTAAGATAGAAAGATGGCGTTAGTTATATTAGATTTATAATTTATTTAAATTTAGTCAAAATAACACGTAAAAAGCTTATTTCATTGCAAGTGACTATAAGTAGGTATCAGGCGACAACAGACTTCGTCCTGAGTAGTTAAATAAAAAAGTATTTATTAGTAGAATATTTGTATTTTATATTTTATAAGTTTAATAATAAATCTTGTGTACACATATATTTATTTTAAATTCCACTATAAATTAACATTACATGATATTTTTTAGCTTTTACATGGAAGAGTAGTTTATTTATGATCAAATCGAACTTCCTTTCATACTTTTCCAGGTTTAGGACTGGCTGAATAGTAATGAAAAGTTATTTTTCTCTTAAAAAAGCTTCTTATCAATTTCAAACCACTAAATCTATTAATTAATTAAACAAAAAGTCAGTTATCTATACTTTAAACAACACTTTAATATTATGAATTACGCACGCAACTCATTACAAACATACACTAATTAGATTCGAAATTCAAAAGAAAGAAATGTAAGTAAATGAACACAAACATGAACTTATTTCCCGTCCACCTAGTCAACTAGTCGATTGTCACTTAACTCATACAAAAATCAACTCTATGTACCTTGAATTGCAGCCTAAATTTGTTTGCCTCGACGGTTTTGTTTCAACGAACTTAACAAAAATCAACTCTACCTTCGTTGAATTACAGCCTAAATTTGTTTGCCTCGACGGTTTTATTTCAACGGACTTTAACTAGTTAACCAACTACGTTGAGGTGTTGTCGTTGCATTGCCAGTCGATAAGAACGTTGTGGACTTTTTAGTTTAGCCGTCTACGGATTCAACTAGTTCATTTGCAGGCGATACCTAGGTGATGTCTAACTTTTTTCTATAAGTAGACGTCTAGTAACTTCGTTTGCAGTTTCAGATCGAAGCGCTGCATGTTTAAATCGTTTGACTAGACAACTTAAAGTTTTTGTAGCGCTGCATCAATAATAAATCATTGAATAGGTAAAAATGGAATGCGTAGTAACTCAATAATATTGAATATTGAATAACACAGGCATTGCACTAGCTTCAAAGTACTACAAAGTTTCACATGTAGGTATAATATTAGAAAAATCTAATTATTGTATTTGGATCCTTAAAATAAAACTTACTTCTCTACTAAGTAAGTACGTCTTACCTCTCTTTAGAAGTTCGTTCATAACAAAAATGCACAAACTCACTCACACAAGTTCACAAAACTAAAACATAGGTAAACTGCGCACGTAATCACACTGCGCACAAAAGTACCTAAAATAGGTACTTATTCACAAACATACTCTTGCACACTGCCCGCACGCCCGCACGTCTTAAAATCAACGGTGAACTGAAATAAAACTTAAAAAATGGTGTAGATTGCAGTAGGTACACAAATACTATTATTTTCTAGAAAAGCACTTCCGAAAGGTCGTAGTTTGCTGAGCGAAATCGTTTGACGGAAGCTGCTAATACAAGAACAAATGTGCCGCCTTTCTTTGCACGTGCGACGACTGTGTACAACAGGTAGTGTTGGACATGAAATTACTTATTGACATTATCGATTAATGTTATTGTTTTAGTTTTGGTCTTTGTTGAGATGAGCGTAGTGCTTGCTTTGATTTAATGTATTGTATTATTGTAAATATTGTATCTAAGATTAGATTACTTAAAACATGTCTTCTTAGGATAATTGGTAAGTATTAAAAGTGTTTATTGGTATTCTTATTAAAAATGCTTATTACCTGTTTTAACCGCCATGACGTCCACGTCTAAAGGTTAGAAGGTACGGAAATGTTTACTTTATTAAAAAAAAGTTTTATTCGACTAGTAAAAAAGGCGAATATTCGAAAACCATGCCCTAGTTTCGGAGAAAGGAAAGGATCAGACAGTAAGATTATAGGGTTCAGCCGAATTTCATATCACAACACTCGTAAAAGCATAAGCACGACTTATCGATATCAAAAAGTTTCGATAACTTTACTTCTTACACTATTCCTAGGATATTTGCGTGGCTCGTGCCGACGAAAAAAGCCGTTACACGGTCAGTTCTTTGTTGGCCGCGCTTGCAAGTGACACTTTTGCATCTTTGTTTTCGTGTGTGTTTTCGTGTCTACAAATTGTGATCATTTATTTAGTGCTAAGTTTTGTTGTGCTAATTCTTGGGAACAAAAGTGCCTGTTTGGGATGCTAATGTGCTTAGAAGGAGCATCAGGGAATGCTGCTGAAGCTTTAAGGATTTACCGGAACAGGTATCCTAACGCCCACCATCCTTCTGACTCACGGGTCATAACCAATGCATACCAGCGAGTTTTGGAAAATAGGCCGATAGCTCCTGTAGCTTCTGGAGGTGGGCATCAGCTGGATTTCAAAACAGAAGAGCACATTTTAGACGCTGTGCGCCAAAACCCTCGTCTTAGATCGCGCAGTGCTGCCCAGCAGCTTAGACGTCTGCACGGTAGGCCCATTGCTTCACATTCAACTGTGCAAGGATATTACGACGCAGCAGAATGCGGCCTTACGCAATTCACTGTGTACAAGCTTTGCTGCCAGTTGACCGAGTCCGTCGTACTACTACTTTCACTCGGAACGGAATGTGGAATAGGCGAAACGCTCACATAAGGTCGGAGGGAAACCCTCACGCTTCACAGGAAACCAGACCCGATGGTCCGTCAACGTATGGGCCGGTATTTTAAAAAATGTAATCCTGGGACCAGTTGCCACGGCGTTTAGATGGTGCGTCATACTTAGATTTTATTAACAGGCAACTGAGTAGATATTTGGAAGATTTTACTGTGGTTGGCTACCGCCGAGCGTGGTTCCAGCATGACGGCGCACCCCCACACGTGTCTCGATCCGTGCGAAAATAATAAATATTTTCGAAATATTCGAAATATCTGAAAGCCTGGGATCGGAAGACTGGGACCCCGCGCTTGGCCACCTCGGTCGCCTGATTTGACGCCACTAGACTTTTCTCTGTGGGGTTACGTAGAAGAAAGGGTGTTCGATCGACAGTGCGATAGTGCTGCAGAAATGATAACAAGACTAAACGATGTTTTTAATAAGTTACGCGCAAACAGTTTTGAAGATCCTACCCTTTTGCCTCGACTTCACCAGGAGACGAAAAGACGAGCCGAACTCTGCATCGAATTAGAAGGTGCGCAGTTCGAACCACATCTCATAAGGATGAGAAGGATTTAGTCAGGTTAGTGAGTGTATTTTACGATGGAGCTGAATAATTTTTAAACGGCTTGAGCAAATTTTTTTAAATAGGCATTAACTGTATAATAAAAAAAATTCTATTACATAACATAAGAAGTCATTCGAACATAGGAAACAACTACATAAAGTTAGCTTATAGTATTCATGCGATGCGTGATGGGCACGCTGCTAGTCAGCTGACCGCGATGACCGCGTGGTAACAAGCGAGGTCCAGTGCACTCGCACCGCGTCGCGTCACCTAACAACGGATTTTTTTAGCTTTACATATGTAAGAACAAACGGATTATCGCCAAATTTTAATTAAATATACAGTTTTTTACAAAAAAAAACCCGCAATGTATTGCTAAACGTATTTACAATCATTACGGTTGCAGTTGCCTAGCAACGCGAGCCCGCGCAAATGCTCTGGTGCTCGCTTGTTGCTACGTGCGCTCAGCTGACTCGATCTTCCCTTCACTATCTCCCATTGTCAAAACCTTAGTAGGTAGGTAGGTAAGTGCCCACCTAGATCTTTGTCAAAGCACTTATTCTCACTTATTCTACATACAACTTTATTAGTTTATAAGAACACCTACAACCGGACGATTTTTGTTACGTAGAAGTTTAATGACAATACATTAACCTACTACTCATTTATTACTCATTGATCTGTTATCAATCAGCTGATTAAAATAAACAACGGCGAAAATAATTCCTGCAAATCAGCTTTACGTGGGTATTACATTTTACGTACCAAATAACTAGCTTTCCGAATTACTGTGTAACAGAGTTGGATTCGAAGATAGACTTCTTTCTTTAGAAAAATAATTGTAATAATACTTGTAAATCATTTACCTCATTACGAAATGCCGCAGTCGGACTAACTTTATAGCCTACAAGTCTCTCCGTTAAGAATATTCAAATTGCACCTCGTTTGTCACAATCAATCGAACTATTTGGTCTAACAAGAACAATAAATACCTCCCTTTTAGGCAATCGGGAAAAGTGTGTAAGTTCATCAAACATTAAAAAAAATATCTTTAAATAGTAATTTTTAATCTTTACATTTAGTTGGATTTTAAATTAACTTATAAGCAAAACATGTAAGCTGAAATTGTGTCAAAAACAATAAAATGACACAATTATTATACAGTTAATGCCTATTTAAAAAAATAAGCTCAAGCCGTTTAAAAATTATTCCGCTCCATCGCAAAATACACTCACTAACCTGACTAAATCCTTCTCATCCTTAAAGCTTCAGCAGCATTCCCTGATGCTTCTCCTAAGCACATTAGTATCATGCCATATTCTCAAGAGCTGTATACATAAGGAACAGGCATTTTTGTTCCCAAAAATAAGCACTAAATAAAACGATCACAATTTGTAAACACGAAAACACACACGAAAACAAAGATGCAAAAGTGTCACTTGCAAGCGCGGCCAACCAGGAACTGACCGTGTAACGGCTTTTTTCGTCGGCACGAGCCACGCAAATATCCTAGAAATAGTGTAAGAAGTAAAGTTATCGAAACTTTTTGATATCGATAAGTCATGATTATGCTTTTACGTTTGTTTTGTGATATGAAATTCGGCTGAACCCTATAATCTTACTGTCTGATCCTTTCCTTTCTCCGAAACTAGGGCATGGTTTTCGAATATTCGCCTTTTTTACTAGTCGAATAAAACTTTTTTTTAATAAAGTAAACATTTCCGTACCTTCTAACCTTTAGACGTGGACGTCATGGCGGTTAAAACAGGTAATAAGCATTTTTAATAAGAATACCAATAAACACTTTTAATACTTACCAATTATCCTAAGAAGACATGTTTTAAGTAATCTAATCTTAGATACAATATTTACAATAATACAATACATTAAATCAAAGCAAGCACTGCGCTCATCTCAACAAAGACCAAAACTAAAACAATAACATTAATCGATAATGTCAATAAGTAATTTCATGTCCAACACTACCTGTTGTACACAGTCGTCGCACGTGCAAAGAAAGGCGGCACATTTGTTCTTGTATTAGCAGCTTCCGTCAAACGATTTCGCTCAGCAAACTACGACCTTTCGGAAGTGCTTTTCTAGAAAATAATAGTATTTGTGTACTAACTGCAATCTACACCATTTTTAAAGTTTTATTTCAGTTCACCATTGGTTTTAAGACGTGCGGGCGTGCGGGCAGTGTGCGAGAGTATGTTGTGAATAAGTACCTATTTTAGGTGCTTTTGTGCGCAGTGTTATCTACGTGCGCACATTACCTATGTTTTAGTTTTGTGAACTTGTGTGAGTGAGTTTGTGCATTTTTGTTTTATTCGAACTTCTAAAGGGAGGTAAGACGTACTTACTTAGTAGAGAAGTAGGTTTTATTTTAAGGATCCAAATACAATAATTAGATTCTTCTAATATTATACCTACATGTGAAACTTTGTAGTACTTTGAAGCTAGTACAATGCCTGTGTTATTAAATATTCAATGTTATTGAGTTATTACGCATTCCATTTTTACCTATTCAATGATTTATTATTGATGCAGCGCTACAAAAACTTTAAGTTGTCTAGTCAAACGGTTTAAACATGCAGCGCTTCGATCTGAAATTGCAAACGAAGTTACTAGACGTCTACTTATAGAAAAAAGTTAGACATCACCTAGGTATCTTTGTTTGTATTTGTTGACAGTGCGTGAAAGGCACACTAGTATCAACTAATAAAGGTAAATGAAAGAGAATGACCTTGTGTTAAGGTTCATCTGCTGTCTTTTAAACAAAACTGTTTACTGAGAGTAGAATTTCTTATGTTAAGATCTCGTCTGGGATGGTAGAACTATCAGAAAGACAATATCAACGCATCATTAATCGATAATCAGTAACATCCACGATTAAATGTGCCATACCATCTTAGCCTTACCATCAGATAGATCGGGTGTTCGTTTGCCGTTCGATCGCCCGGTGCGGGGCCGCAGTGGGCTTGGCAAAATTTTAGCTTGCGGAGCGATGCCACAAATTTAGGCTGTAATTCAACGAAGTTAGAGTTGATTTTTGTTAAGTTCATTAAAATAAAACCGTCGAGGCAAACAAATTTAGGCTGCCATTCAAGGTGCATAGAGTTGATTTTGGTAAGAGTTGAGTTACAATCGACTAGTTCAACGGTGGACGGTAAATAAGTTCATGTTTGTGTTATTTACTTACATTTCTATCTTTTGAATTTAGATTCTAATTAGTGTATCTTTGAGTAACGACTTGTGTGCGTAATTCATAATATGAAAGTGTTGTTTAAAGAATAGATAATTTACTTTTTGTTTTATTAATTAATAGCTTTAGTGGTTAATTGTAAATATTTCAATAGATACTAAATTGATAAGAAGCTTTTTCAAGAGAAAAATAACTTTTCATTACTATTCACCCAGTCCTAAACCTGGAAAAGTACGAAGGGAAGTTCGATTTGATCATAAATAAACTACTATTCACATGTAAAAGCTAAAAAATATAATGGAATGTTAATTTATAGTTAAATTTAAAATAAATATGTATGTACACAAGATTTATTGTTAAACTTATAAAATATAAAATACAAATATTCTACTAATAAATACTTGTTTATTTAACTACTCAGGACGAAGTCTGTTGTCGCCTGATACCTACTGATAGTCACTTGCAATGAAATATCAAATGATTTTGTAAATAGCGCCATCTTAAGTTTTTTACGTGTTATTTGATTAAATTGAAATAAATTGTAAATCTAATACAACTAACGCCGTCTCTCTATCTTAAAAAACAACTATTTTTCAAATTACAAAATTTTGTTTGACACGGTTAGTCTATAATTATTTACTAGTCTCTGCTAGTACTTAGTTCAATGTTCAATATTCACACATAGTAACAGTGAGGCCACGGACGGGACCGTATACAATTTACAACTTTTAGGTATTCTTACGGAACTTAATATCTACTATGTAGACAAGGTAGGTACTGTAAGTTTTTTTAAATATCTTATTTAAGTATTTAGGGTGTATTTATTAAAGGAATCTACTGTAAGTTACTAGCTATTATGTTACTAAGCAAGATAATCTTCCTTAATGACCGCGAGGTTTTGTTATTGAAACTGGTGGGTTGATAATCTTTAGGTTTAAACTATTTTTTCACAAGAAAGAGAATTCAACTTTTTTATTGCAGTAATTCGGATAGATGATTTGCAGGAATTATTTTTGTACCGTTTTTTATTTTGATCAGCTGCTGTTTATTTATTTTGTTCAGTAACAATTAAATGAGTTGGCACGAGGCAGGTAAATGACTTTTATTAAACTATTAAGTAACAAATACCTATCGTCAGATTGCTCGTTTTCATAGAAGCGAATAAAGTTGTTTTAGGTAGGACAAATAAGTGCTTTCACAGATTTCTAGGTACCCCTGCTTGGGTGGGAAGATAGGTACCAAAACAGCCTAAAAGAATTATTTCGAAACATAGGTAGGTACATACGTAGGTAGGTAACTTAGGGACGCTGGCTGTTTCGTCATTTATTGGTCAATTCAGTGCAATAGGTAGGTACACAGGTTTATCATGAAGTGAGTATAACTAATGGTATAATTTGCTTTGCCTTAAGTAAGAAAAGTTCATTAAAGAAGGTCTAGCCTAGACTTACGAATTAAAGTTTTGATCAAACGAATTTATCGAACGAATGATTGACAGGAATAATTTACATCCTACTTCGATCAACTGCTTTTAATAGTACCTACTTACTTATTTCATCGCCAGCATACCTAAACAAATTCATGAAACATTTCTATTACATAACATAAGAAGTCATTCGAACATAGGAAACAACTATATAAAATTCGCTTATGGTATTCATGTGATGTGCGATGCGCACGCTGCGAGTCAGCTGACTGCGACGACCGCGTGATAACAAGCGAGGTCCAGTGGACTCGCACCGCGGCGCGTCGCTTAGCAACGGATGGACGCGCGGCCTGCCCCGCTGCGGAATGATTGTAAATATTGTAAAGCAACATATCGCGTTATTTTTTTTGTAAAAAAAACTGTGTATTTAATTAAAATTTGGTGATAATCCGTTTGTTCTTACATATGTAAAGCTAAAAAATAGAATTTATTTTTTTGAAAAAGTCCAAATTTTTGGCGTTAAAAAGAAATAAAAAGTACTTTTTCGTAATGAGAATATGCAGTATAATCATACCCCAAAGTTAATGGAAGCGGTCCTGATACACCCTGTATATAGGGCCCGTTTATATTAGTCTCGTTTTCACAGAGATTAGGTGGAAGAAGACTGGTGTGAAGAAGATTGTGTTGGCTTTTTTGATGATTCGCGTTTCAGAATGAGGCCGGATGTAAAACGCATTCAAAGTACTTTGCGTGATGAGAATATGCAGTATAATCATACCCCAAAGTTAGTGGAAGCGGTCTTGATACACCCTGTATACAACTACAACTCTGGTGAGTCGACATCGACAGTCTGGTCTGCTTGCCCATGTTTGGCAAAGGCCTCTTCCATTTCTTTCCAGTCTCTTCTAGTTAGAGCTATCCTGGTCCATGTTTTGCCTGCTGTTGCTTTTATGTCATCTTCCCATATTATTAGTAATTGTCTTTCGCGTTTCCTCTATGAATTTTTGGGCACCAAAAAACCTAAGTTTTTGTTCCATTTTTCAGTACCCCTTATAATATGACCGGCCCATGTCCATTTCAGCTTCCGAATTCTGTCAACTTTTGTGTGTCTTCTGGTTGTCAAATTTCTTATTCTGGCAATATTTCGTATATTAAGCATGCTCCTCTCCATCACTGTTTGACAAGTCTTTATTTTCGCGATTTGTGCTTTGGCGAGGGCCTAAGTTTAGCAGCCATAAGTGAGAACTGGAATATCACAGTTATTATATAGCCTCTTCTTGATGAAAATCTTAACTTCCTTGTTTTTCATGATTTATTTCAGTCTCCAGTAGCTTTTCCAAGCCTTGCCTATTCTTGTGTCTATTTTTTTTTTGACATTAACTTTGTTGTTGAGGTCAACTGACCTAAGTGTGTGTACTCTATCACGTATTCGATGGGATTCTCGTCCAGTATAGAAGGGTCTCTAGTTGCAGTTGTCGAAATGTTTTCGCAACAAATGGCAATCGTTTTGGATGCAAATTTTACGAAATACCTTTTCGTCGTTGGAGCTCAGCAGGTGTGAGAGAAACAAGAACTTAAATCATAAAGGTAAGCGTAATAAAATCTGTGCCAAGACCCAAGTGTCCTTGTGATACTCCATAAGGTATTTTAAAGAAATTAATCTATAACCACGACTGCTTGAGACGGATTCGTCAAATACGAACGAACTTCAACATTTTTATTGAAACATCCGATAAGGACAAGTCCCACTATTGCGAGCGCCGGAAAGTATAAATAATAAACCAGGACCGAAATAGTCGAACTGTCATTTCCAGTCAATCATTCACTCTTCGAGGTTTGCGTTCAATCAACGAAACAATATTCAAGATCATGGAAGTGAAACGCTTTGGTTCAACCAAAGATCTACACCATTCACACAACAGCTTTTTCCCAAATAGAATTTAATCTAGATTTTCTGTTAAAAAAATTAAGGAATGTTTTCACCCTGTATAAACAGTTTAATTTGCAAGTTAAAAGGGTGAAGTTAAATATTGAAGTATATATTACAAAAAATATTGTTTTATTTGACATAAAGTTATGAAAAATCGATTTCAAATTTTTATTACCAGAAAGTAGCATAAAAAGATGTAAAAATAAATAACGTGTTTTTTTATTTGTTTTTATATTTTAATGTAGAAATGAACTAAAAATGCAGTTCATTATTCTTTTCATGTTTATTTGCTTTTCAAATTCTTATATTTCCTATAGGCCCTTACTATTTTACCGAAGACAGAATATACCTAAAAGCAAAGAAATCCAAAATGTTGCTGATAGAAGTACTGAGGAATCAGACACATCGGATACTTCAGATCTGGCCGTAGAAGTAACGGACATTGGTTCAACCAACGATACAAACGCTTTGAAAAAGAATGAAAAGGCCGGTAAGAACATAAGAAGGCAAGCACCAAACGTAATTATGAAAAGTCGCAAAAAAGCAGTTATGAGAAGTCCTAAAAAAGCGTTAAGAGTCTTAAGTAGCGATGCGACAGATTCTAGCGATCGTGACAAATCAACATTTCACTTAGAAGATGCATATAAAAAGGATTGGGCGCAGCTGCAATTAGAGGTGTTGAACATGACCGTCCCACAAGAGGATGACGTTTTCATGGTGGCAGCTAGTAAGTATGCTTTTATTTTACCTTCATATACATGAACCTACTTATTAATGTTATTTTTTAAACTACAGGGCCGTGGGGTACCCCTTGTGGAGATCCTAATCAGCACGATATGCCTTGGGGTTCTTGTATGTTGCCGCAGGAGTGTGATCCTGATTATCGGTTATATCGCGGCGATTACTTTTGTGGACGAACAGAATTTATCTGCTGCGCATTATTGGACAATGCTTACGATCTAAATTTGCCATTTGATGCCTCATTTGGTGATTCAGAATTTAATGAAGATAGTGATGAATTGAAATATAGAATAAAATATGGTGACAAAGCTAAGAAAAAAGATTTAGAGAAAAGAAAAGGAGAAGATTCTAAACGACGCAGAGAGGAGCGCCAAAAAAGAAAGGACGCCATCAAAGATATAAGAGATGACATCTTCAAAGAGCTTCGCAAGCTCCTTAATAAAGCAACTTCTAATTCAACTAAAATTAAACATAGGAAAAAGAAGCAAATGAAGCTATTTTTGGAAGAATTGCGAAATCAATATAAAAAAGACAGACAAGCAATGAAAGATATTCAAGAGGTCAATGTTATCAGAATTGACCTTGCTCTTAAAACTAAATTTGATCAATTAATGAAGGTACAAAAAGACTTTATGACTAACGAAACTTTTAAAAACATAGTTCTTAATGCTCAAAAGACCATGACAATTGCAAGGTCCGATGCGATGTTGCTGATGGAGGCGTTTCCAGAGTTACAGCCATATTTTATCAAGCGAAGACATATTGAAAGTGAAAATGAAGTTCTTCCATACGATGTTGAGTATGGGCTCATGTATTATTAAAGCATAGTTGAACTTGCTGTTCTTTATTGCATTACTGGTATTCAAATGCTATATTTTACGTAAACCGTCTCACCGAGATGTATCCAATTCATTTTGCCATGAAATGAATGAAAAAAATATTTACATTCATTTTTGAGATACAGAAAGAGAAACAGCCCGTGGAGACCCCGAACGCAGATTCTTTTATAATCCAAATAATTTTTGATTTTATAACAAGGTTTCTGACATAAATATTCTTTGATAGTTTTCTTAAATTTATTGAACTGATCTCGATATTTTATTATTACTTCGATTGGATGCTTTATTTACAGCCATTTTGGTCGTTCCTAGTCCTTACATAGTTATCATTATCATGGCTATATTTCTTGGTTTTAATTTTACAATTTGTTTTTGTAAATATAAACATGTTTTACTAGACCAGAGAAACACGCAGAGACAACAAGTGCGCATAGGTTTTGTCCACCCTGGATAAACGTTCCGTCAAATAATTACTTCTACCAATCCAACGTGAACGTTTGACAAACTTAGAGACAGTATCTTGTATTCACTGACTAGATCAACCAGGCGAAATCCTGATACTACCCCGACGTGCGAGTTGTTTAGACTTCCGAAGAAATTCCCGAAGTACTTCTGATAGATCAGCTCATCCTTAAAAAAAAAAAGTGCACATTACAAAGAACAGACATGTTGAATATAGGAATTCAGTTAATTTTGAAGTTACTATTGACTTAGACTTGCGTTCATACCGAACAACAATAACAAACACAACAATACACTTTAAATACAACAATATTCTCTAAATGATTCACAATCCAGCAAAGTTTCTTCTAATAAAATTTACAATTTTTTGTTAATTTTGGATGTAGAACACCAACAAATTACACAATTAAATAATTTGGATTTTATAACAAATTGAATTTAAATTAACATAATTAATTGAGGATTATTAAAGCAAATTGAGTTAAAGCAATTTCTCTACATTTACAAAATAAATAAATAAGGCTAAGTAGTATAAAATGCCATTAAATTACTTCTTGCGAAGTTTCTCTAATGCTACGCTGAAATTGCTTTATATAGAGATTGAACATATCTAAGTTACTGAACACTTTATTGTTTGAATTACAAGATCTATAAATAAATGAATTTGTTGCATAATTCGTACGCATTGTGGGTGGCTGAAAAGCTTGAATTCTTCTTGCGGCAACAACGAAAATTAATCTGCTCTAAAAGATATGGTAAATCTATAAAGTTATAAATAATTTTGAAAAGTTATATTTGATCCCGAGCTGTCCGTCTGTCTTCCAGGGAAGTTAATACTGTTATTGAGGGTTGCCCTGAAAGTGAAGTTCTATAATTTAAATATTTAAAAAATTTGTTTTGACTTTTTTCTATTTCATTTGAATAAACTTCGTAATGCGGGTTCCAAGTGACCGAGGTATACTCTAGAATAGACCGATCAAAAGAATTATAAAGCATCATTAAGGTAGAAACATTTTTAAAGTCTATGATAACTCTCAGTACGAAGCCCAGCATGCGAAAAGCCTTTCTAACGATTGCATTTATAAGATAATCTAAAACAAGCTCACATTCCAGATAAACGCCAAGGTCTTTTCACCAAAGAAACTCTTTGAAGCCTTTGATTTTGTAATGTATATGGATACATAATCAGTAGTTTTTTATTTTTCGGGAAAATGAAATTACACTACATTTAGCAACGTTTAAAAGTAGATATTATTACTACAATAGAGGCTTAGTGAATTTAAGTCGTTCTGAAGGGAAGTACAATCATTGGAATCTTTTATGACCTTGAACATTTTCTTATCATCAGCATAGAGTAAGAATTGTGCATGTTCCAAACATTTATGTATATGTTAAAAAGAAGGGGGCTTAAATTGTGATCCCTGTGGGACACCTGATGTAACTTGACTGCGATCTCTGAGATATGATTCCAGCCAACGGAGAAGATCGCCGTGTATACCAATATAATACAGTTTTTGTGATAGTATATTGTGACAAACTTTGTGAAAGGCTTTTGAATAATCTGTATGCACAACATCCACTTGATATCCTCCATCCATTGCTTTGGAAATAAAATCCAGAAACACGCAGAGGTTGGTTTCAGTCGACTTCTGACCTGTGAAACCATGCTGCTGTTCAATAATCCATGGTTTAATAGCGTGATAAATGACATCAAAAACAATACGTTCGAACATCTTCGCAACGGTGCTTAACTTTGAAATGGGGCGATAGTTGACAACATCATGTCTGTCCCCATTTTATATACTGGCACTTTATACGAGCTTTTTCAAAGTTCAGGCGTGACACCGCTTTGAAGTGCCAAATTAAAATTTTTATGTACCAGGATACAGATTACGAAGAAATAGTGGAAGTACTCGTATGCAGTCGGGACCTGCGCCTTTGGAAACAATAAGATTTTTCAAGTATTTCTTAACAGTCAATGGAGTAATAATGAAAGACGATAAATTTATAGAGCAGTGGGAATCTGTTTGTGGATAAGACACCGTATTATTGTTGTTAACGAAAGCTGAATCAAAATATGCACTTAACATATCACAAATTTTCCTGCCATTTGAAATTATAAGATGATAAGTTTTCGGGTAAGTCGGAAGCGGATTTTCTAGATTTAATAAATGTCCTAAACTGTTTACTACATTTTAATATATTAGATTCAGATCTCTCAATAAACGTATCAAAACAGTGAGATTCAAGATATCTCTGTCTCTTACGTAAGAAACTAAAGCAAAGATGTCTTCGTATGTATGGAATCGTTTCCATTTTTTATTATATTTAAATTTTTCTCTTATAACTTTGACTAATGCAAGAGAATACCAGTGTGGATACCTAGGAGAACTGTGAACTAACTTTGTTGGGATGTTTTCTTCTATGATTTTATTTAAGATGTTATAAAAAGTTTCGACGGCTAATTCAAAACTAGTATTGGATAAACATGAGTTCCAATCTATGTCAGATAGTAGCTTATTTATTGCAGAATAGTCAGTAGTTTTGAAAAGTCGTAAGGGACGTGGGTGTGCTCTTAGGTGGCTGAATGTTGAATTCGTTACCAGTATATCCAAAGCAGGGTGATGTCCGTCCTCATCGACCAAGAGATACGAGGAGCGACTGACAAGACATGAGCAATGTCCTATTACTAAATCCAACTGCTAAAATTTACGTTAGGAACTTAATTTTTTTGTATAAAATTATTAAAGAGCAAGGAATTAGCTAATGCTGTAATCGATATATTATTCCTTGCATATTAATTTTCATTGGTAGCTGTTGTCCAGGAGGCAGAACTAATATTAAAATCACCAACAATAAAGTAATCATCATCAGGATTTCTCAAAACAGTCTCAGATACACCCTCATAAAGTTCTGCTTGCGCATCATACTACGTAGAACAGTGAGGAAAATAACAGCAATAAATGTGAAAAATCTTCCTTTGTTTATTACCGTTACGAGACCCAAAACTTAAAGATACAATATCGGATACAATCGGAAACAATTATACCCTTACGAATAGCAATTAAAACTCCGCCACCTTTTTGATCTTTTGTAGACTCATAATCTCTGTCACAACGATACACTACGAAACGATCATCAAACAGTTCCGAATCGAAAATACCTGGCAGTATCCAGGTTTCACTTAAACAAATAATATCGTGATCCGCTAAAAGTAAGTTTTTCAAAAGACATTTTGATAAAATATATTCAAGCTGCAATCCTGCTGCAATCTGCAATGGAATAAGATAAATGATAAAAGCTATAAGTAACTATCATATAACGAAATAGTTTCAGCCACTCAAAATAAGCACAGAACAATCAAAATGTCATAACTGCTCTACTATCGTATCACGGCTACGTAGCCTCCCTCTTGCGCTACGGAATAATCTTGTGGGGCAACTCTGTTGACATAGATTTTATATTTAAAGTGCAAAAAAAAATGCGTTAGAGCTTTATCCGGCACAGGGTTTATAGATAGTTGCAAACCAATATTCATAAGCTTGAGAATTCTACCGTTGCCTTGTTTATATATCTATGAAGTTAGTTTATTTGTAAAAAAACACCCACAGTTGTTTCCAACTAATCAAGAAATGATTTCTGGTCGCAAAAGGCATGCTGAAAAACTGTATATACCTGCCCAAAGATTAAGTTTATTTCAAAAAAATATTGTATGTATGGCTGTGAAGATATTTAATAAATTACCGAAAAAAATTAAAAATTTACCATTGAACAAATTTAAAAATAGTCTATTTGAATTTTTGCTCTGTAAATTATATTATTCAAATAATGAATTTTTAAATGACAAATTTATTGATAATTAATAAAAATGTATAATAATTTTACTTTAATAATAATTGACTGTAATATAATTTTTTTTTTGACATATTTTAATTTAAAAATAATTGACTGTAATAAATTTTTTTTAACATATCTTAATTTAAAATTTTGCACACCGACACTTGTCGGTAGGATATTGTGAAACTATAATTATAAATAAGACCTTCAATGTACCAATTTCTTAGCAAATACAGATTTATTATTATTATTATTATTATTATAAATAAATTGTAATGGTAGCAATTTTTTATTTGAATTTCTCATCGCCTCAACTGTGGAATACTTTAATTTATATTTTATATATAAACATAAACTACAAGTATAAAGAATTATGCTTATTTTATCTTTTTTAAATCTTCCACGCAACCAATATGTATTACAGGACTAGTATAAATTTTTAAAATTTTACATATTTATACAACTTCTCTTTCGCTATCTTTTTGGTATCAAGTAGAAGTCCTTTGTTGTATCTTGTAAGATGCTCATTAAAATATAATTGCGTGGTCTTTGTTGACAAAACCAATATCGGGAGCCTAAAAATCTTTAAGTGCACGCATTGATGTGAGAAACTCGTCTTTACGATGTCTGGGTATAAAGCGTACAATGACCGGCTTCGGCTTTTTATTGTTCTTATCCAAGGGTGCAACACGCGTAACAAAACCTACATCGGTGTGGTATCGAGCTCAAATTTTGCAGCAGCGCTTTAAGCAAATTTTCATTTTTCTTTTCAGGCAAACCGAATATCTCAACGTTAGAGCGTCTAACTCACTGATCCTTCATGTTTAACTCCATATGAAAAAGATTTAGTCTACAATTCACCTCCACTAGACTTGCTCTAATATCAGTAGTAGTTTTAACTGTAGTGCCCAAATCTTCAACTTTCTCAGCAACACTATCATACATGGCATTTATGAATTTGACTGATTGGCGTAGAGTCGACAGTTCGTCCTTTAAGTGACTCAGAGATGCCTGGAAATCTGCCACAACGCACCGTAACTCCTGTCTGATAATAATTCCGACTTGATCAAGAAGTACAACTTGCAGTTCGACGCTCTCTTCACTAGCTGGCACTTAAACCGCCAGTGCACTCTAAAATTAACGTTTCTTTTTTTAAAATCTTCTCTTTCTATTTTTTTATAAATAAATTATTTAGATTAAAGTTAAATATTTGTATGAAATTTGTTAGTACTAGCTTACAAATAACTTTGTGTAAGGCCTACTTAATTGCAATTTTACTTTGGTTGGATGTTTATTTATCTTATACTTAAAAGAACTAATAAAAATAGATTTATCCTGTGTTATAATTCTGTGGTTAAGCATGACAATAATTATTCATTATTGTATTTCTAACAAAAAAAACAATAAGCTGTAAGCTCTATGAGACTGGTATTCATGGGGACTTATTGAGGTGGCTCGAATCCTATCTTCGAGACCGGAGTCAGGCTGTCACGATCGAACGTTATACGTCCTCTTGCATGCCCACTTCATCTGGCGTGCCTCAAGGTTCCCATCTTGGACCTTTACCTTTCCCAGTGTAGTAAAGATTTTTCGCAACTGTAGATGTTTGATTTATGCTGATGACATGAAGATCTTTAAAAAAATAAATTCAATTTCAGCTTGTCATTTGTTACAAGAGGACCTAAATACTCTGGTGACTTATTGTGAAATTAACTCGTTATCTCTAAACGTGAATAAGTGTAACGTTATCTCTTTTACGAGAAAATCAAAATCAATCTGTTTCGATTATAAAATAAATAACTTAAGAATCAATAGGTCCAATGGCTTGAGAGATTTAGGTGTTCACCTGGATAGCCAACTTACCTTTAAATCTCATTTTAGTATAACGTCTACCAAAGCTTTCCGCATGCTTGGATTTGTTTTGAGCAAAATAATTTACTAGCCCTAAAACTCTTATATTGCTATACAATGGTTTTGTTCGTCAGTTCTTGAATACGTCTCTGCAGTATGGAACCCACAGTATAACGTTTTCCAAGAATTGGAGCGAATACAAAATAATTTCATCAAGTGCTTTAAATACCTTTTCCTTTCAGCCTCAACTAGTGAAATTATCAGTCTGCAGCACCGTCGTCATATTAGAGACTTAATGTTTCTGCAAAGGATTTAAAAAAAATGAAATTGATTCAGCAGTTCTGTTAGAAAACATCTATCTGTTGTGCCCTCGCTTCTCTTCTCGGAAAAAGAAAACTTTTTGGACCCCGAACTCTAAAACAAACTATAGTAAAAATAACTTCCTTATTAGAGCATGTAACCTGTATAATAATCATTTATTCTCGAATATTGACATTTTTTACGTGTCTTCGCAAAGGTTCCGAAAGGATATCATTATACTGTTTCCATTTCTTTATTTTCTCGATGACAGTTCTAATTTGAAATAATGCTCTGTATCTCCATCCAATAGCTCCATCTCTATCAGTTTCTCCGACTCTGGTATTATGTAACCTTGAACGTGTGTAAACGTCCTATTTTTATAAAATAATGCATACAAAATGTAAAAAAAAAAACGCTCGCACAAGGTTACACAGGAGCTGTCATCGAGAAAAGAAAGAGATGGAAATAGTATAGTGTAGTTTCCAATGCCTTACAGCAAGTAAGCATGCTTATATGTATTTCATGTCACGTATTATTTCAGTTCTGTACAATATTTTCAACTTTTAATTATGGCTTATTTTTTTTCCACCTTTTGTAAGTGTATTCACTCGGATCGATATTTCTAATTGTTAAATTTTATAGTGGAATCTTTATTGGTTTATGTGTTTCTAATATGTATTATTTATAGTATTTATTGTACTGTTTGTTTTCCGAAAAAAAAATATGGTGTGGCATGATAATGGTTACTTATTTTTGTATATTTTTGTATATAATATTGAAATCTATATTTTTTTATATTCTCCCAGGATTTTTGGTTACATTTTATTCAAAGTATATGTTTACATTTAAAACAAGTACATATTGAACTACTCAAACATACATATAACATTGAAACCATGCACGTTATAATAATTATTACTGGATTTGATGAACGCATTATTTTTTCTTGTGACAGTCGTAGATCATTATATCCTATTTTAATTGTTAAAATGGCTATTGACAGTAAAAAACTATCAGTATATTATCAAAATGTAAGGGGGTTAAAGACAAAATGTTTTAACCTATATAATCAAATTGCGAGACTACGACATTCTCTTATTTATTGAAACATGGCTTCAGGATTACATCTATAACTAAAATCTCTTTAAAATGTTGCGATGGTCGCTATGACGTCATGCGACGCGACCGTAATCTGGCACAAACAAACAACCGTACTAGAGGTGGAGTAATGGCGTGCAGACAGAGTGATTTCGTAGCTTTACTAAATACTAGTTTCTCATCTAGTTTTAATACAGAGTTGATTTGTATAACATTGTCTGCAAAATATTTGGGAACTAAGTTTAATATAAATATTATATTAGTTTATATTCCACCCGATTCGTGTAATTTACCTTTACAGTTAAACAAAGTATCCGATCTAGTAAAATCATTGCACACACAGTACCCAGATGAAACTTATTTGTTAATAGGGGATTTTAATCTGCCGTGCCTGGTTCATAATTCTGCCAAAATCGTTGAGGATGCCGCATTGTTGTTTGTGGAGGATATAGCACTCTTAGATTTAACTAAGTTTAATTGTATTGTAAATATTAACAATCGTACATTAGATCTAGCCTTCTGTAACTATAACGTAGAGGTATCGAGATCAGGATCTCCTTTATTGATCGAGGATAAACATCACCCTTCCTTGAATATAGATATTTATTTATTTATTTCAACTTTATTGCACAAAAAAAGAAATGTACAAAGGGCGGACTTAATGACACAAGGCATTCTCTACCAGTCAACCATTGATCAATTGGAGAGGTCAGTAGTGCAGAGTTATGAAAAAAAATATAACTAGATAATTGAAAATAAAAACATATAATATAAAAATGAAAATATATAGATATGTATATTCACTCACTCATATATATAAATATGTATATATATAAAATATATGTATATAAGATACATATAATAAAAATATAGTGGAATATTAATTTGTAAAGGAATAGTAAAATTAATATAGTTCATTAACCCTTGACAAAAAATGAGCTTTTACGCGTAGCTTAAATGAAAGTTTACTAGGAGCTTTCCTTAATTCTACCGGCAAACCATCCCAAAGCCTTATAGCCTGAACCACAAAAGAATAGGACATAAATCCAGAGTTATGTGAAGGAGTATGCAGGCTCAGATTGTACGTAGAACGCAAACACCTGTCGTGCGAGAAACCAAGGTACTTAAATTTAGATTTTAAATATTCTGGGGCACAAGGATCATTGAGAATTGAATATAGCATGCAAAGTATTCTGACATATCTAAGTTGTCGGATCGGCAGCCATCGTAACTTTCTACGATAGTGAGACACATGGTCATATTTACGCAAGTCGTAGATGAAGCGAATACAGTTATTAAGCAAACGATCTATTTTGTTAAGGTGTACTTTGTTAAGGTCCGAACAACATACGTCAGCATAATCGATGATGGGCACTATCAGAGAATTAATAAGAAGTAATTTAGTGTGTACTGGTAGAAAATTCTTGAATCGGTACAACATGCGTAATCCAGCTGACACTTTTCTACTCATCTCCTCTACGTGTCTATCCCATTTAAGAGCAGTGTCTATATGTAGACCAAGATCTCTGACAGACGAACAGAATGAAATTCTAGAATTATTAAAATATAACGGTGGCACGGAAGTAATATCCATCCTATTCAGCTGTCGCGGACTACCCACAATAATGGCCTGACACTTAGCGGAATTTACACTGCTTCTGAACTGCTGTGACCACAGGCTGATTTGAGTAAGACCTGCTTTTAACGAATCAATAGCAGTACCAATATCTAGAATGTGAGCTTATGTGTATATTTGGAGGTCGTCCGCGTAAAGGTGAAATGAACATCTTAGTTTGGAGGTTATTAAATTAATAACTATTGAAAACAACAGTGGAGAAAGTATACCACCTTGTGGGACGCCAGAATCCAGACATATCCAATCTGATTTGGCAAGACTATCAGGGCAAACTTTTATAGCTTTCGTTCGTCCACGAAGGTAGGAGGAGAACCAATTAAGAACAAGAGGAGAAAAGTTCAGCAAGTTGAGAGTGGCAAGAAGAAGGTCGTGATCAACAGCGTTAAAAGCATTGGAAAAATCAACTAATACTAAAACAGTTACTCTCGTTTCCTCCATGCCTTCTCTTATATCGTCAAGAATTTTAACAGTGCTGTACAGGTACTGTGTCCCGGTCGAAATCCGGACTGAAATGGACTCAACAAATTACGGGATATTGTGAAGTCAGACAACTGCCTGTGCACCACAGCCTCGATAACTTTAGAGAGATAAGGTAGAATTGATATCGGTCTAAAATGGCATTGAAGTGTAGGGTTACTTATTTTAGGAAGAGGAATAATTAGGGCTTTACTCCAAAATTAAGCAAACTTGCCAGAAGAAAGTGAGAAATTCACATTTTCCAGCATCAGTATAACCATTACTCGACCACTTCCATCCGTACCCACTGCTTTAGATTTTAAAGAAGTAAAAATTTTACGAACTGTATCTGAAGTAACCGGTGAGAATTCAAAGATATCATTTGTAAGTTTACCAAGAGAAGAAATAGTTGATAAGGTTTTGGATTTGACATGGTTATTAAGTGGCGAGGAAGAAGCGAAATGTTTATTCAAATCATTAGGGGAGAATTTTGAGTAATTCACAGTAGAGGATTGTGTACCCAGCTCAATAGACCTAAGAAATTTCCATACATTTGCTGGAGATGAATCTGTGACATTATCATGGAAGTGGCGGCACTTTGCATTTCGAATTATTTGATAACATCGATTTCTTGCTGATTTAAAACAGGACCAGTTTACCTTGGTTTTATTAGATTTAAATTTTAAAAAAGCTCTATTACGAGTATTCATCGCCTTCCGTACGTCTTGATTGAGCCAAGGCGTAGGAGGTCTTTTAACTTTAACTTTGCGAATTGGTGCGAATTTATCAAATATCGATGTTACTATTTTACAGAAGATACTAAGTTTATCATTTATCGACTCGGCTGCAAACACTATTGACCAATCAACTTTAGTGCATTCTTTGTTAAAGAGTTCGTAATCGATTTGTTTATAACTTCTAATTTTAACAAATTTGGGTAGTTGCTTGAACATTTTTGATTCTATTGTTGTATAGAGAAGGTCATGTCTTCAAAAACCTGGAGCAACCACCTGACCATGATTGAGAATGAAATCAGACGGAGAAGCTATTATCACATCTAACCAGGTATCTGGAGAGCCGTAGTTATGACGAGTTGCATTGAGTGGGAGGATTTCCAAGCTAAATGCTTTGGTTATGCTTTGAAACCGAAGTGCTCGAGAATTGTTTACAAGAAGGTCTGTATTCAAATCACCCATGATAACGTGATATGAATACTCAAAGGCTACTCTCTCCAGAACAGACTCCATATAACAGAAATAATCGGCACACGGTGGACAATAAATTACTCCAATGCAGCAAGTTAATCCCTTTAAGCACAACTCAATGAAGATATATTCCGCGGTGCGTGCGTATTGACCAGATGACATAGAAATAATTTTATGTTAAATAGTGGAGTTGAGATAGATTGCTACGCCACCGCCACCTTTCCCCAATCTATCATTACGAATGAGAGTGTATCCTGTTATATAAATCACTACTAAGATTAGGTTTGAGCCAAGATTCGATATTAATAGAACGTAAACAATATCAGGTTTCAAATTGTTTAGGTCAGTGAAATTTTGAGGAATGCTTTAACGTTCAAATGACAAATGTTGATGTTATCTAATGATAAAAAGTTATTCAGGTTCAGCGGAGAAAGGGAATCGGTTTCAGTATCACTCAGGGAGCAGAAGGTAACTTCACTACCAGAAGTACTAATGGAATGAAATGAATCATCTGACATCATGCAACAATAAAATAATAATAAAATAAAAAGAATAAAAAATAAAGTAATAGGTAAATAAATATATATAGTTAAGTAATTACTATAAATAAGGTTTTATATTGAATAATAAAAATCTCTAAAGTAGGAAGAAAGGATAATAATAATATTAACCCAGATAACCCTGAAACTATTTATCATCACAGATGTTTAAAATATTTTAGTATGTTGCTACTTATGACTCCAAAGTTTCGGCAAAAATCATGAAAAAAATCGAAATTACCTGGAAAAGCCGGAAAATGGGCGGTGTTATAACACCTGGTAGGGGAATGTACTGCTATCAGGTACTTAGGGGTAAGGTAAAGGTTGAAATAGAGAAAATTAAATAGTATGAAATGTTATTTATTTTATCTGGTAGTAAAAACTTAAACTGGAGTATGATATGCTACAAAACACGTTTTGGGATGTAAATAAACGACACACTTCTTACAAATAAAATTTGTTTCTTTTTTGCAGAATTTGCAAGTTAATTGAATTTCCTTGTATTCAATGATATGGTCTAATCTGTCATATCGAGAAGTCTCCCTATGAGAAGTGGGAGTGGGACAAGGCCCACGCTTATAATTTTTCTTATTAGTCTCTAGTAAAGCCCTTGCAACAACTCTTCGAAATGTAAGATGATCATGTTCCCCTCCGTTATGTCTGTATAGTTGCCAAGCATTATGTGCGACCATATCTAAACTGTGGCAAATAAGAGGGAAATACCACTTTTTGCCACAAATAGACGTTCGGTAAAGACCTATATTTTGGTCTGATCTGTCTACACCTCCCATATTCTCATTATATTTCTTTATAACAGAAGGCTGATCAATTAAAATATATTTCTTTTTCTGTTGAGAGAAACGTTTCGCCTTATGTAGTGGCTCGACGCTATCAACATTGGATGCAACAGTCACAACGCTATTGTCGTTCCATTTACAAACCATGATGTTCTCTGGATAACTAGATTTAAATTTAAAAGTTCCTCTCTCAGTTTTTTTAAACTCATTGTTTGTTGGCAGCGGGCATTTAGATGTTCTGTTTTCCCGGATAGTACCTGTTGCTTTCAAGTTTCTGTTACTCAATACATGCAACAGAGGTATTGATGAAAAAAAATTGTCAAAATATAAGTGGAAATGTAGATTTGGTTGAAGGGATTGCAACACATCGGCGAACTGCAAAATTACGCTCCCACCTAGACCATACTGTTTATAAGCTGAAGGTAACGTGGCAGACTGTCCTTGATATGGATCAAACCATAACACGTATCCTAATCTAGTAGAACCAACCCAAAACTTATACCCCCATCGGATTGGCTTACCGCGTATAAACTGCTTGCAGCCGTGACCACCATAGTATGGCACCATCGCCTCATCAATACTATAAACTTTCTCCAAAGGAGCCACAGTTAGGAATTTTTTGTTCAATAAATCGAATAAGGGTCTTACTTTGGCAAACTTGTCGGTTTGTACTTGTAATAAAGTATTGTCACAGCAATGGATATGTGTCATTATAAAACTGAAACGATCTCGAGACATAGCATTATAGATCAATTGGAAATCTGTGTCTGAAGACTTTTCCCAATACATTGTCTTACGGGGCACCACAATATATCCACTAAACAACGAAATACCAAGAAAACATTTCATCTCTGCTCGAGTTATGTTACCTGTCTTATTCTTTTGGTGTGCATATATATTCGTGTAATGCACCAACAAATCAATGATCTCGTTGTTCATCAAAGCTTCGTAATAATACATGGGCGATTGTAAATATTTAGGGGATTGATCATTTTGCCACTGATGACATTCTTTCGGATTATGCCGATTTCGCCAAGTGTACTGTTGATTTTTCGGCACTGATGGTGTTCTAGCCACAGAAGAATGGGTGACGTTGGTTTTTTGCGTGACCGACTCGTTGCATCGTCTTTTAGCCAAATGAGACAATGGCGTATTGTCTTCATCATCCGAAGAAGACTGGCTATAAATAATCTCAGCTTCAGCTCTTAGCTGCGAACCTAAAAGAGATAGACATGTTATTAAGTTTTAGAGAATTGTGACAATAAAGAAAAGAAAAAAACTGAATTTTGATTTTAGTCAATGTAAAATGTTTTTAGAAAAATAAGTAACGATATAATAATCAAATTACATTTTTACCTGGAAGATTGTGCAAATTCACGACGTTTCCTTCACCCGAATCCTCGTCAGTAACATCTGTATTTGCATTATCCGGGGGCAAAATAGTAATAACACTTGGCAAGTTTATGTCAACATCCGCTTTCTCCAATTCTTCTATAATTTCGGTAAGCTTTAACGCTCTCCTTGATCGTACCCTAAAATTTCATACAAAAATGTATTAGACGTTGATAAAACTACCAGGTGTTATAACACCTGTGACAATTCTACAGCAAAAAAAATTTATAACATGATATTACCATTGTAAATTCTTTCTATTTCAGGTCACTAACAGTCATGTTATAAATAATCAATTACAAAAAGAGATAAAAATTACTAATTTGTATTAAATATAGCCTACCTTTTACCAGACATAATAGTTAAAAATAACTCTGCTGCTAAAATACACAATTTACGCTTACAAATAACTTTTTTTGTTTATTTCCACTGCACACAATCAAACCTTAATAAGCACTGAAAGATAAAATCGAAGAAATACAATGCGAATATCACTTTTTAAAATCAAAATTTGAGGGTAGATTTAAGTAAATTTGAGCGGTGCTATAACACCTGGTCGGGTTAAGTGGGTTAAGATAAAAACTATTATGAGTATTAAAGATTACAAAAAGTGTCCATAATAACAAACAAAACAGAAAACTAAAATTGCATGTCTAGAGTCATAATTCACACATACACGCAACAATAAACAACTACTAAATATTGCAAAAAAAAATCATGAATTTTAATTTAATAAAATTAATTTAAAACAATAATTCGTATGAAAGTCGGGAGACAAGCATACAGCGCATTGGATGGAACATGGATAGTAAATAACATAAAAATGCAAACCGGTTATGTGACGGCGATGCATATGCGCGATGCGCCAGCCGATCCGTCTGAATAGACCTCGCTGATATTGTTGCGGAATTATTACACTCGTGTTTAGTGAATTGACTTGAAAGTTAAAACATTTACGATATAGTGTGTAAGAAAAAGCACAGATTAAGGTGTTGCATGCAGTGTGGATAGACCATTTAAGTGATATAATAAAAATGATAGCACTCCACTACTTAGAGTGGAAACACTAGAAATAATATTGGAGAGCTCTGCCATAGTTTCAAGCTTGCACCGTCTACCATCCGGGGTTTTAATGTTAATCACACCATCCATTGTCCAGCAATGTGCAATGCCGTATTTCTGTCTTGCTTCCAAGAACACATCATGCCGTGGTTTAGTTAGGAACTCTGACAATGGTACACTGGATCCCTTGAGGGCAGCCTTACTTCTCCACAGTGCACTACGTACAGATAAATCGGCAAACTTGACTACGATAGGCCGTGGCTTCGTGTTGTTACGGACAAGTTTCCCCATCCTGTAACTAGCGGATATGCTGTTGTTTGTGAGCGAAGGCACCTTGCACTTATTGGCCAAGCTGGAAGCTACCCTGGCACATGTGTCCTCATTAGGTTGTTCTGGAATGCCATGTACAAGTAGCATTTTGCTTCGGAAGTGCATTTCAATGCGATCGACACGGTTCCGAAGAGCATACACTTCGGCACACAGTACTGAGAGGCCGTTGCAGACAAAGCCCTTGAAACTCTGGAATTCCATGCTCAGCGCATCAATGGTGGGACTCTTGCGGTTGGACGAAGCCGCCTGGTTAGGCTCAGCCTGGAACTCAGCCATCTTCTCTTCGAACATCCTTGCCATAGTGTTATTGTCTTGTAACTGCGAGTGATTAGTGGTCATCTTGTTGTGTCACGGTGAAAGAAAGTTTGCAAAGGAAAGTCACACTGCCGGTGAGTAGAACTACTTAAAGTTTATTTTGATACATGTAAAGTTGACTTTCAACAATAAAAATACTAATTTAAATGAAAAATATTCAGAGAGTTAGAGATTTTGATGTTCACTCGTAAACTACCTGCGTATCAATCCCTTAAAAGAGGCGACCTAATTTTCACACTTGTGACTATACCGCCATAAATAACTGTTTTGTACAAATAGATTGGGATGGCTTACTGTATAACAGACCTGTTGACGAGGCTTTAGCGTTGTTTTATGATAAAATAGAAGAATGTTTCGAGCAGTTGTTACCAATCAAAATCATAAACAAACACTCTGAGAATTACCCCATATGGTATAATTTGGCTGCAATTAAGGTGATCCGCGAAAAGAAGTTCACAAGATGTGAAAGCGCTATGGCAATCCTCGTGATTACGTTGAATTTGCCCTCCTTAGATCTAGTGAAAAGGGATTACCTAAAACAATATCTCAACTGGTACATTTCTAGTGTTGAGAATAGAAGCGATTCCGCTCCCTAAGTATATTATAGAAATTGAATTGTTATTTTTCTGTATCCAGACTGAATTTAATGTAATTGAATGAATTCAATCTTGTAATTAGGCTTTATTTATGTTGACAATTTTAATTTTACTAATTTTATTGCTTATGACATTTATTTATATTTGGGACATTTAATACTTAATAATAAGGACGTCTAATTTGTATTTTTTGAATTCGAATAACCTAATAAATAATAATAATAAATGTAACATTACTAGAAAATTATTTTAAATATTTGCACGCCTGTTAAGGTTGAACATGATTGTACTTCCAAATTATTTAAGATCACTGTATATTTTGACCATGTTCAGCAAATAAATTTTTTCTTTCTTTCTTTCTTTCTTTCCCAAGACATTCTGGTCTTACGTGAAGTCTAAGCTTGGCACCTCTCAATATCCCAGGCAGTTCAGTTATCAAGGTAGGGCAATCTCAGAGGGCAACAATGTATGTACTGAATTAAACAATTATTTTTTCAATTATGTTCTCCAGCTCGTCTTTGCAATTAACTACGAACACCTATAGTTAGTCATAATTTAACCCCCTATTACAGCAGACGCATACATGAATTTTTACTTAAACTACTAAAATCAGTACATGCTAATTTACTCCAAAAAATCACAGTTCCATTGTTGATAAGTGTTGTTTTCCTGTGCTGTGCTTCAAGACAGTGTCGTGTGCAAACTTCCACTACACCCCTCGCGAGTCTGTAAAGTACCATCTCTGTCATTGTCGAGACGCTACTTCTCACTCTTCGACTACGCACGACGAAACCCGAGCAACACATCGAAAGCATGACGGTCTGAGCTGGATGTAAACATACCCTCAATGCGACTGAAAAAATTGTTTGCACCAATTCTTCTTGTTCTAAACCGTACCTTTGCTGTACATTATGCGTGAACCTCTCATCAAACACCAGGGTTTGTCCAGTATGCTCTTCTAAAATGCCAAAAGGAGATAACAACAACACTCCAATTAAACCTAATGATCAGCAAAACACGGCGCACTCACAGGACTCGCGTCTTGGTGTTGATTGCCGCGCAAACGTTACGCTGGGGAGAAATAAATCACCAACTCAGAACGAAACTCAATCCCGATCTCCTCCAGAGTATACGATAGAGTCCCTAATTAAACAACTGCCGACACTCATGGCAACTGCCATAGCTAATGAACTGCGGCCTATTAAGGAACAGATAAGCACTGCTCTTCGCAGCAATATGACTGTCTTCGAGGCTCGTTTAAACCATATTGAAGTTGATATGGCACGGCAGCAGGAGTGGTCACGGCTACAGAACATCGAGATTATTGGTGTTCCTGAATCGAATGCGGAGTCTACCGTGGATGTCGTTGCGAAGGTAATTAAGCACCTTGGTATTACCATAACTCCGGAGGAGGTCGAGTTCGCTCACAGAGAGCAGCCACGTCGTGCCACCGCCGCTACTCGCCCGCTTTAGGTATTTGATGCTTACTGATGCCTTTCTTGAAGAAATCAGCTGGACGGGAGGCAACAAATTCTTCAAAGGCATTTTGTACTGCCTCTCGGGTATTGAATTTTTTTCCCGCCAAGAAGTTATCCAAATTCTGGAAAAAGTAGAAGTCTGTAGGCGCAAGGTCTGGTGAGTACGGCGGATGACGGAGAACTTCCAACCCCAACTCTTGTAGCTTGGAGACCGTCTGCTGTGCAGTATGAGGTCGCGCGTTGTCGTGCAGGAGCAGTGGAGCCGAACGATTGACCAAAGCTGGTTGGAGACGTGCGAGCTTCTCCATCATTGTGTTCAGTTCTTAACAGTACACATCTGCAGTAATGCTTGTCCCGTTTGGCAAGAAGCTGTGATGAATTACAGCCGCGTTAGACCACCAAACAGTGACCATCACTTTTCTAGGGGTAAGTTTTCGTTTAGGGCATTGTTTGGGTGCTGAACCAGGGTCCAACCAACTTGCTGAGCGCTTACGATTGTCAAAAAGGATCCTTTTCTCGTCACAAGTAACAATGCGGTTCAGAATTCCTTCATTTGTATGCCTGCTGAGCAGTGCAAGGCACGTCTCCACGCGTACTTCGCGTTGGCGGTCATTGAGTTCGTGGGGTACCCATTTGTCAAGCTTTTTTACCTTGCCAATTTGACGCAAATGGACCAATATTGTTTTGATGCTAACGTCAAAAGCTGCTGCTAATTCAGCCGTGGATTGAGTTTCATCAGCTTCCACAATTGCCTTTAATTCGTCATTAACTTCATTAACATTAAAATTTCCAGAACGGAAGCGGGTAAACCAATAACGGGTGGTGCGTTCGTTTGTAGTGTTCGCTCCGTAAACATCGTTGATGTTGCGTGCCGCTTGTGCCGCTTTGCTGCCACGACGGTACTCATACTCCATAATTACTCGAATTTTTAACTTATCCATGATGACGAAAAATGTTCGAATGCGTTGAAAACTGACGATTTTAGAAAAAGAATTCCATGTTTGTCAAATAAAATTAATTTGAAATTAGAATTATCAGTCAAAAAAAAAATATTTTCATTTGAAATGGCCAGTACGGCAAAACGGCAGTTTCATAGGTAAAGACCTATTATATAGCATCTTTGTCATAAAACAAATGATTTGTTATGCTTATGTTGCGTCATTGCTTGCTCTTAGCACGTTTAATACGCAAAATCTCTTGTTTATTCTACACCTCATACACAATTTAACATCACATAAAGTTATTTACATGTATCGCTATCGAGATTTGTTTAGATTTTTCAGATCTAATTATGTTGAATGACAACCGATTGCACTTATTTTATCAGAACGTACGCGGACTTAGAACAAAGACAAATCCTTTCTTTAACAATATACTAACTCAGGATTTTAACATTGCACTCATTACCGAAACTTGGTTATGTAATGGTATACTAGACACTGAGCTAAGCACTGATCGTTATGACGTATTTAGGAGAGACCGTGATGTTGACGGCGGCAGTAGTGCACTCGGTGGCGGGGTTATGGCGCTCTGTGACATACGTTTGCATGCGCGTGCGCGGCCTTCGTAGCAACGCGCCGGTCTGGAGTGCGTGTGGTTGACGGTGTCCGGTTGCAGCCTCGCTGCCCGGCCCCGCGCCCCTTCGTCACCTGATCTACACGTAGCTGTGGTTTATATCCCACCAAATCGATGCATTGTGGAGCGTATACGATCTTTTCTCAATTTATTTAACGAAATTGTTAACATGCATCCGAATGATAATTATTTAATTGCCGGTGATTTTAATTTACCTTGCGTTGAGTGGAGTTCATCTGATCCTATATTTTTCAAAAGGGCTCCGTTGAGGTTCAGTCCGTAGCTGTGGAGTTGGTTAACTTTTTGTACTACTGTGGTTTAAAACAGTCGAACTCAATTTTAAACTCAAGCCATAACACGCTGGATTTAATTTTCTCTAACTTTGGTGTTAATATTTGGCGTTCTCTTAGCCCGCTTGTGCCTGAGGATAATCATCATCCCTCGTTTGAATTCGACGTATGCGACATTATAGTTCCACCTATGAAAATTAGACCGCGTATAAAATATTTGTATTCGAAAGCTTATTTTGACGACATTAATAAAGAAATAATTAACTATAATAGGTTAAAATTATTTGAAAACTGTGACATTGAAAATATAATACACCGTTTTTATGACATTATACATAAAATAATAGAAAACATATTTTTCTTGTTCTAAAGTATCAGGCACCCATCAGTACCCCGTGTGGTACAGTCAGGCGCTTATTCGTGTCACAAAGGAGAAACCGAAGTATCATTCACTGTGGAAACGGTTTCATAGACCTAACGACTACGCTTCCTTTTCGATTCTCAGGGCTCGCCAAAACAAGTTACAAGTAGAATGTTTTAAAAATTACACTGAGCATGATAAAAACCTGTACGAAGTATTTCTGGAAATACGTGAATTCGAAAAGGAAACGTAATTCAACATACCCGGGGCATATGGACTATGGAAGTTTGAGTGTCAGTGGTGGGGCGGAAATATGTGCGGCTTTTAATGACTTTTTCCTGCAGAATTTTAGTTTACCTCTTAATGCTTACAACGATGACCACATCACACCGCACTTTCTTGAAACTGAGACTTTAGGTGCTCCTGTAGTAGATGCAGGTTATTGTAAGATGTTGTTACAGGGTTTGGACGTTAATAAAGGTGCCGGTAATGATAATTTGCCTCCAATTTTATTTGTGAAGTGTGCAGCTGCTTTGTCATTCCTAGTAAGTTATATTTTTAATCGTTGTTTTGCTGAAGGGTAATTTCCATCTCTATGGAAAACAGCGCACATCACACCAGTGCATAAAAAAGGTCCAAAAACATCAATAGAAAACTATTGTCCAATTTTTAAATTAAATATTCTCAGTAAGGTGGCTGAAAGGATAGCATATAATCACATGTATGCTACTGTCTGTAGGTACATCCCTGCTGAACAGCATGGATTTATTCGAAATCGCTCGACATGCACTAATTTGGCTAATTTCACAAGTCAGGTTCTTTGTAACATGGAAGGTGGGGGGCAGGTTGACGTGATTTACACCGATTTCGAAAAAGCGTTCGACCGCGTCGATCACGTCATCCTTCTCCGGAAGCTCCATGAGCTGGGAATTTGCGGTACTCTCCTAAGATGGGTAGAATCATATCTCCGCAATCGAAGTCAAGCAGTTGTGGTGGGTGGGTATTGCTCAGACTATGTTTCTGTTCCATCCAGTGTCCCGCAGGGATCTATTTTAGGTCCTCTGTTGTACTCTGTCTATCTTTATGGTATTGGACACTCCATCCATCATGCTAAATTTATAATGTACGCGGACGATACTAAGATTTTTATGAAAGTAAAAATCTTAGTATCTGCCTTATAGACAGTAAAAATCTTCAGGAGGATTTGAATCGCTTATCAGACTACTATACACACAACCGTATAAGTATAAATATTGACAAGTGCCTACATATTAGTTTTTCCCGTAAGTGCAATCGCTTGTCATTCAGTTACTTCTTCAATAATACGGAAATTAAGAAAACCCACCTTATTCGCGGTTTGGGGGTTTTCCTCGATGCAAAACTTAGTTTTAACGAGCATGTTGCATTCATAGTCAATAAAGCATACAAGAATCTTGGCTTTGTACTACGATCTACAGCTCCCTTTTCAGATATTCTGTGTGAGGATACTGTATTACTCCTTGGTTCGTAGCGTACTAGAGTACTGCAGCACTGTATGGAACACCCAATATATTGTATACAGTCATGCTATTGAGTCAATCAAAGAAAATTTCTGAAGCACCTGAGCTATAGACAATCACAGCCCCATAAGTTATACCCGGATGCTTGCAAACAACACCATATGCTGTCCCTAGAATCCAGACGTACTTTGCTCGATATGCTTTTCTTATACAATATCTGTAACGGTAATATAGACTGCAATGACCTCATTAATATCAAGCTCAATCTGCGCACTCCTTCCACAAGAACAAGACACACTTCCCCATTTTTTCCGCAGCACACGAAAACAAACTACACTCGGAACTCAACTATCAATAGGATTCAAAACACATATAATAAAAAATTCGCTCAAGTCACTGACATATTTTATGACAACAAGGCTAAATTTAGCAAAGTATATTAAAAATACTGAATAGAGGTTGATAATAACATGGCTATATAATATATATTATTACGTTAAAATAAATACACACATGCATACTTACACACACACACACACCCTCATATACACACACAAACTCACTCACGCACTGCTATCGACCTATAAAAACAAAACAAAAAAATTCTTATTATTTATTTATTTTTGAAATTACTATTTAAAAACTGTTTTAATTAATTATTCCCAACATTTGTTTTACTTGCTGTCTGCAAAATCATTTTAAAAATTGTAAATCCATAACTGGCTGTCAGTTTTATATAGATAATATTTAATTAATGTATTATTTTAAGAGCTGTGGATTTTGTTATAATTAAATAAATAAATAAATAAATAGATGCAACATCTAGTCTAGTAGTCACAAAATGTGTATTAAGTCTTCTTAAGAATGTCTTTAAAGAATGGAGGATATTTCTAGGAGGATGTGACGGTGTGGCATCATTAGCTCATCCAATTTTCTTATTATTTAATCTCTCTTTGAAGCAATGCGCCTTTCCTACATTATGGAAAACGGCGTATATAATCCCGATTCACCAAAATGGTACTAAATCTGAAATCCGTAACTATCGCCCTATCTCCATTTTGAATATATTAAGTAACCTGATGGAAAAAAAGTGTCTATAATCACATATACCCTTTAATTACGACAAGGATTTCCCCACATCAGCACGGTTTCTTAAAACGAAAGTCCACAATATCTAATATGGCCGAATTCTACGAATATGTTCTGCGTGGCATGGAAGACTGTAGACAGGTTGATGTGATCTACAAAGACTTCCAAAAAGCTTTCAACCGTGTATATCATATCATCTTATTAGAAAAACTACACCAGCTGGGGATTAGCAGCGATTCTCCCGAGGGACCACTAGAGAGGGACCCCTCCCTCTCGGGACGTCGCCGGCGCTGCACAGAGCGCCGGCTAATGCTGTCAGGCCGCGAACGAATGCGCAAGCTCTTTGTGACCCGACTCCGTGCGTCCAGACGGAAGCCGCAGGTTTTTAGCCGGCAGGAGGAGGAATTAAACTAACCAACTTAACTTCGAATATATCGATTAATGAATTTAAAGATAAACGTTATTGTGTGTTTATATATGACAGACACCAAGAGAGCACGACAAAGGTAAGTGGTGGTGGTACCTAGCTGTGAAACGGGAATTAAACGCGGCGATCTTTCAATGGTTCTTCTTAGCACAGATCCAGAAGATATAAAATCAATCATTGACTTCAATATTCGGCAACCCCGACCTAGTAAATAGTACATTGTTATCATTCATTGTGTTTAAATAATAATTAAACGATTAACGGAGTGGAAAGTACCATATTAATGTGAAATTGCGTAATAGGTGCCCGTGAAAGTGTTTGTGGCAGTGCTTAAACAAGTAAAACTATTTACGATTTACATTGTGAGAATCGAAATATTCATCCGAAATACCCTCCACATTAATCAAAATAGTACTTTGACGTGTACGATTTTCGATTGACAAGAACAGTGTTGCCGATTTCTGAAAACTAAATTCCCTCACTTTAGTACAAATTTTTATTTAACTTATTCTAAATTTATTGAATTTTTGTGAATCTAATCCTCTTTAAAATTGATAATAAATTAAACAGCTACAATGAAGTGCAAGGCATGTCAAAAGGCAGTAAAAACAGTTGAATAAAAAAACTGTTATTTTGTTCCAGAAATTATCATTTTCAATGTCTTCGAATTAATATTGAAAATGTTAAGAAATAATTTAGTCAATATAAGTTGACATGGGAATGCCCTGACTGCAAAAGAACTGAAAAAAAGGTGATACACAAATACTCCCGTCCGCCAAGCAGTTCACTCGGAATCTCCAAGTTTGTGTGTATCTTCAGGCTCAAAAATGGTCGAAGATCTTAAAATGTTTAAAGATAAGAGCATTGAAGGCGCAATTACCAAAATTATTAATAACATAAAGGGATCTATGAAATCTCAACTTATAATTTTAACAAACGCTATGGAAGAAGTGAAAACTAGCCTTTCTTTTGTGAGTTCCCAATATGATGACCTAAGCAAAGTTAGTGAGAAAACTAAACATCGGCCCCGCTCAATCATTGTTAAGTTTTGCAGCCCTCTTATCCGAGACAACATACTACTAGCATCAGTAAAACAGCATAATAAGAAAAATCCGCAGAATAAATTAAATACCAGCCACGTGGGACAAGCGGGGCCGAAGCAATCAATTTATGTTAGTGAACATCTTTCACCCGGCAACAAAAAACTTCATGCTGCCGATAGAAATATTGCAAAGAAAAAAAACTACGCATTTGTGTGGGTCCGAGGAGGTCGCATATATTTACGTAAGGACATTAATTCCAAATCCATGCTTGGTAATCCTCATAACTTGAGTTCCTTGTAGTGTTTTATTGCATTTGTTTTTGAATTTATTGTTTAAAGTGCATGTTATTATTATTAATATTTTTAAAATTCTCGTTCTGCGGCCTGTTTGGTGGGTTCAAATCCTGGTAGGGGCAGATATTTTACCATATTTGCTTTCTAGTCATGGATGTGTATGTATGTTTATTTGAGTTTATTATTACTATTTATACATAAAAAAAATATCTATGTGTGTTTGTATATTTCTTAAGTTTATTTATCCGTTATCTAGTATCCATAACACAAGTTCTTTAATGATAGTTAATTTGGGTTAGATAATGTGGTGTGATTGTTAAAAATATTTATTTATTATTATTATCAGAATGTTCCGGGCCTGAGAACAAAAACGGAAGACTTCTATACCAATGTTTTGAATGATGATTACGATATTATAGCTCTAACAGAATCTTGGCTCAACGAAACTGTATTTGATCATGAGCTATTTGATGAGCGATATGATTTGTTCAGACGCGATCGAAAATCAACCATATGTGCAAATAGGAAAGAAGGTGGGGGTGTTTAAAGTATTGAACGGATTTGTTGACTGCAGCGATTTTCTTTAGAAAATTATGTAAGTGGTTCCTCGACAAGGTAGCAGGCTACGCAACAGACAAACATTGCACATTCCACATTCAGAACTAATGTAGGACAAATTCCACCTCTCTGCAGAATGATTAGAAGCTATCGCTGCATTCAAGTAAATTTGATATTTTTAATAAAGTGGGCATTAGCACAGCTAAAACTACCATAAAGAAATGCCTAAATAATGTACGTAATTTGTGAGACAAAAATGTTTGCTTTCTTGATTAAATAAGATATTTTTTTCTCTCAGTATATATAATAAATGTATCAGATTATTCACAATTTTAAAATTATTGTTTATTATTTTTTAGTTTTGATAAAAGAAATATTTCCTAAATGTACTTTTTAATAATATGTTTTCTTGTGTTCACTATTTTAAGATAAGCACTCATGTAACATATCTAAGTATAAATATTGTGACCATTTGTTCCTTGTCTGGTTTGTGAACCAAATAAAAAAAATAAAAAAATTGACACTCTTATCTAGATTGTGCCGTTGGATGGGATGGTGTATAATCCAAAATAAAAAGGCAACATACAGATACTTTAACAGAGCCCATAGTCCATATCTGCAATCTTGCACTGTCTACAGGGACTTGCCTAAATACCTTTAAAAAAAGTCTCGTACACCCTATACACAAAGGTGGTGCTAAGGACAGTGTTCACAATTATAGGCCAATCTCAGTGCTAGCAACACTTTCAAAAATCCTGGAGCGTTTATTAAATAAAAGACTTATAGATTATTCAGAGACAAACAACTTCGTCTCCAAAAATCTGTTTGGCTTTCGTCGTGGAGTATCTACAGCGGATGCTGTGTTTGATCTCACGAACTATGTCGTAAGAGCCTTGGAAAGCCAGCTTAAAACAATGGCTGTATGTCTCGACCTGTCTAAGGCTTTTGATTAAACAAGAGTCTTAAGGACTCTTGGATCAATTTCCTGAACAATGGACAGTGACCAATATATCTCCTGTAGATAAGAACGGACTAAAAAAACAATATTGAAAATTTTCGGCCTATATGTATATTACCTACTTTATCGAAGGTCTTTGAAAAATTTGTTCATAAGAGTTTATATCCTTTACTTTCCGATCAAATTATACCTAACCAGCATTGTTTTGTAAAAAATAAATCTACAATTAGTAATCTTATATTGTTTACTTCTATGTTATTTGAATCTATGGACAAAGGAGAACAAGTAGATTGTGTATATTCTGATTTTAAGAAGGCCTTCGATAAAGCGGACCACTTACTTCTTATGGAGAAGCCAATATTTAATGGGATAAAGGGATCTTTATTGAGATGGTTTTCCAAATATATCCATTTTCGTAAACAAAAAATTGTTGTCAATGGGTATAAATCTGAAACATTTACAGCAACATCCGCCGTTATTCAAGGATCTACCCTAGGACCCTTTTTATTCATTTTGTATATCAACGAATCAAGAACTATATAACACATTGATTTTGTCATATATGCAGACGATTTGAAGATAATTCGCACCCTTAATCCAATACTGTCACTATCCCAAATTCTGCAAAATTGACATTTTAATGCCATCTATTGTAAAACGGGGAACTACATATAATCGCGCTTACACAGGTTTGAAAATTAAATAAATAACCGCTAGATGGCAATGGTCCATTTCGTCACTATACAAAATATTTACCTCCCCTCAGAGCAAAAGTGACCTTCAACGTAAAAGTACGTGTCACCGAGAATTAATTTTATGACTTTTTAGTGCAAAAGTGTCACTTTAGTAAATATCTATTTAAATAATCCAAAATCAATAGGTACCAGGTGTATATATCTGATTTTAAAAACCCTCGCTTGCCGTAGGTATCCTTTCCGTAAGCAGACGATTACACAGTCTAAAATCGTTTGTTTGTGGTAGGAATAGGTGAACTAGGGTAGATTATTTAATTGTTGCGTCGAACGATTTTAATGTAATAATTTAGCCCTTAAGTATCTACTTTCTGTTTTGTCACTATAAAATCTTATAGAATTATTTATTGATTTATGGCTTATTTATTTTAGGGTTTTGTAAAGCAATGCAGCTATGAGATTTTCTCAACAAGAACAACAGCAGAGACCACGGTTGATAGCAATAAAAATCACGTAGTTTAGGCAGCTCCACTTATTCTTCATCGAGCAGCTCTTCCTCTTCGAGCAGCTGTAAGCTTTAACTAACAAATTTATATTTTCTATGAATATGTATGCTTTACATTATTTAAAAATTAAAACATCACGCACACATTTTAAATATTAGAACACACGCAGAGCGAAAATGATAATGTACACTCTGTAATAGAAAAACAAATTATAAAATTTTTAAAATCTTCTCCAATTTATATTCCAGAACAGTATATTACTTTAATAAAAACGCTAATCCGTATAAATTCTAGAGTGTGGCACGCAATTTAACACAAATACTGGTGGGGACATAATTAGACTAACTGAAATTACAGTTATAAAATTTGTTTAAGAAGATCAAGGAGAGATTATTTTACAAATATTCCTATCCAGAAGACCAGTTAGCACAAAATAGACAGATTTGTTCCAGACGCAATGCAAACCGTGTGGGTTTTGCCTTAAAATTACTCAACGACACAAAACTCGAGTTATTCTTGAGAAAAAAAAAATGACTTAAAATCTTTAATTGACGGTTACTTAATACCACAGTTAGCAGAAACATTTTACAATGGTACCTATTTTGTAAAAAAAAATACCATTTCAAAATGTATGATAGTGTAATCATTTTTTTTTAAATCATAACAAGCATAATTTTATTGTTAGATTTTGCTTGTTTTTATTTTGTTATGTTTCCAAAGAATAAAAGATTCGCCTGTGATACTTTTACGTTTCAATGATTATACTTAATCAGTTAAAATATGCAGGCCAAAACAAGCAATTTTTTAAAGATGATTTATTTTTATACTAAGTTTAAGTTAAATTATTTTATAGTACCTGCAATCGTACAGTACGGAAAATATTTATTTTTTTTCTAACGTTTAGCATTGTTTACAAAATGGAACATTATGGAGAAGACTTTATATCTTTGGGAATATTTATTGTTTTTTAAAACCGTTAATATTGTTTGCTTTAGTAATTTTATTGTAAGATTTAAATTTTAATAAATTTCCTTCTGAACAAATTTTTGTTTTGGAATTCCTGTGATTATTTTGTACTAAGTATATATTTCCTATCCCTTTACTTAAAATAAAACCCATTTTGGCAATAAAAAAATAGTTTTAAAGTTTTTGTAATTCAAATTTTCTATTGAAAAGTAAGTATAAAAATGTCATTAAGATGAGGAAAAAACACAATGAAAGGAAAAGTGACACTTTAAAATAAATAACAATATAAATACAAATTATTTAAAAAGTAAATTATGCTCAATTTGGAGATATAACATTTATCCATAATTTCTATATTAAAAATTAATTAAACTACGCATGGATTCTTACGTATTACTCGCATTCCAACAAGGAAAAATGTTTTTTGGCTCCCCTGAAAAGTTAACTTTTTGGGATAGTGTCAGTAACGGATTAAGGGTGCGATATATAAAACAGTAAGAAATATCCAGGATTGCACTCCTTTACAATTAGATTTACAACCACTTGAAGCTACTGTTCCATAAATAAAATTTACCTAAGTTTCTCTAAATGTAAATATATTTAATATTCTAGAAAAAAGACAACCCATACAATATAAATATGAAATTAATAATCGTACTCTTGTAAAAGTAAATAGCATCAGAGATCTTGGTATTATACTGGACTCAAAACTTATTTTCGACGATCATTGTTGGTCGAGCATTTAAAATGTTCGGATTAAATGCTAGATTAAGTACTGTTTTTAAAAAAACCTTACACCTATTTGTATCTCTCATACGACCTATACTGGAATATGCTACTGTCATATGGAACCCTTACTATAAAAAATACAAAATCAGTATAGAGCGTATTCAAAAAAATATCTTGAATTGACAAGCTATAGATGCTTTAGTGTGCGTGTGGAGCACCCTTCAGCAAAATATTAAAAAATTATGTTCATTTAGTAATAGTTCTAAAACAATTGTAAAAGTAATCTCTGTATTTGTAAAAAATTAAAACAAGATATGCATTAGTTAACGTGCGCTCTCAGTTCTCACAAACTACCAACGAAATCAGTGAATGTACACTAAACAATTTAACATATAATATTTATATAAAAGTCTTTAGTAAAACCTATGCTAACTTATCTTTATAAACTGTAGATTACCTAGTAACGTATTCAAGGTTTTATAAATAATTTCTTATGCTCACTCAATTTTTCGCACACTTTCGAAAACCCGATTTCTGATGAAGAAACTGAAGATTTAAACTGCTATGTATGTGTATGTTTAAGTAAAATTAATATGGGACTTTGTAAAATACAAAACGAACCAATAACGTGCAGGTTTTTGGATAATACATTTTTGTGAGTGCCCACTCTGTCCACATATTTTAAGTAAGTTAAAGATTTAATATCTTAAGATTTGTAGCATCACAGAAATTATAAATTAGTTCAACTTTTAGTAAAATATTTTACTACATATCAAGGGACAAGGAAGTTTTTCGAGTAGTTTGTACGGTTAGTATACTGTTGATTTTTCAAAATAAATCCAGTTTTCTATTGACCAAATTAGTGAATAAAAACAAAATTTTATAAGAATTCACTTACTATTTTAAAATGTTTAATATTTGTGCCAGTATTAGTATTAATAAATGTTTGTTGATGTATTGGTAACTGATAAAAATTTAAACAACTTTATTCAAAACACAAGTTTTTTATTTATTGAATTTTTTGTAGTTAATTCGGGATTTATTTGAACAAAACCAAAAATATTGAATATCTCGATACGAGCCTCCTTGGTATTAGGGACATTATAGTTAATTTTGTTTGGAAATTAGTTGTATGATCACATCCCAAGAGGAATACGTCGAATTACAGGTCACCCTGTATATTTATTTATTCCCTTTTTAAACAATGAACAAATACATAAGTGACAACCTGAAACTTGTGATTTTTATAATTTAATTGTGGCTCATGCTGTTGGGATGTACAAAAACATATTTAAATTGTTATCATTGTAAACTGCTTTGTACATTACTGTTTGTGATCTTTATAGAGAAACAATTAGGCTTAGATTAAAAGAATATAATTTTGTTTGTCAAAAAACGCATACTAAATGGTTTTTAAAGCAAAAAGTGCAAATAGTGTAACATATTAAAATACCAGAACTACAATCATTTTTGCGATTCTGTTTTATTCCATAAGGATAATGCTTTAACTTCGGTCTTGTTGCACAATAAAAGGAAAGGATAACTTTCTCAAAGAAAACATTTGAGTATGAATACATACACAATACTATAAAGTATGAACTAAGGGAAATTTTAAAGGACAATGTAAAGCTATTTTATTATGAACATAACTAAGATTAACATTGTAGTACTCTTAGTAATATACCAAACCATATTCAATATCATTTTTATAATTTTTAAGATTACCATTGTATATTGTGGAAATTTCATGTTGTATGTCGTTTTTTTCATACGGAAAACTCTTATCTTTAGCGAGATAACGTTCTTTCACAGTATTATTTTTACTGCCAATGATATAAACAAGAACATTTTTTTCTTCAGTTTTACTCCAATCATACTCGTCATCTATAGTATCGTCATCTATATTATCCCTTCGCAAAGACATTTTGAAGTATGGCTTAAGCTCAGGAAAGGTTTCTATCATCTTCAGAGCATCAGTTCTAGCCATGGTCATTGTCTTCTGAGCATTAAGGACTATGTTACGGAAAGTTTCATTTTTCATGAAGTCTTTATTCAATTTTCTTAGTTCTTCTAATTTTTGGCGAAGGGCGCTGTCAATCTTTATGACATTCACCTCTTGAATATCTTTCACGGCTTGTCTGTCTTTTTTATATTGATTCTTAAGTTCTGCCAAAAAAATCTTTAACTGTTTGGATTTTTTAAACTTCTCTTTTTTACTTTTTTTAGATTCTTTGTTTAAAAGTGAACTAACTTCTCTAACTATTCTCTTAATAAGACTTTTCATTTCTTTTTTCCTTTTATTTCTTTCCTCTTGGCGTCGTTCCGTTTCTTCATTTTTCTTTTTCTTTTTAGGGTGGGCACCTCTAAGTCTTGTTCTTATTTCTGTTGAATCAGTCGCAAAACTACCACTGTCAAATGACATATCTGCTGCAAGAGGCGGTTTAATAAGATCCAGGGCATTTTCCATAACTGCACAACAGACGTATGGTGATCTTCCACAGGCTCCGTCGCCACGATATATACGAAATTCTGGTTCGCACTCTTGGGGCAACATACAAGTCCCTTTGGGAGCTCCAAATCGCGGTCTATTCCCAAAATCCTCGTCATCTCCACAAAGAACACCCCATGGCCCTATTAGGAAAAAAATTATTAAAAACATTGCTCACAATTAAAAGTCTGCAATTTAGTGTAGTTCTACATGTTCTGTAACAGTATAGTCCCAAATTGTTATCTTGAGATTTGCCTCCACGGAGAGTTTCAAGTAACTTCTAGATTCCGCCTGGGTTATACTGTTAAACATGACTTGATTTAAGGTCTGTTTTGTTGCACCACTAGCGTACATGGATTCATTTTCACCTCAGCGACTTCATTTTTAAATATGTCCAAGGAGCAGGAAGATGTTTGATTTTAACTAGACGTACAGTAATAATAGAAAAATTTCTCACATGACGGTTTAAGGTCAGAACATGAGTGAACGGAGCAACCATAATCCATAATACTTATACTACAACCTATTCCCGCCTGGCCTAGGTCTGTGAACATCGTCTCACCGGTATTCGAGCCGAAAGTACATAAGTTACGAACAGAAAAACAATAATACTTCAAAAATGAAGAAATGTAAATGATTTCTATAAATACATCAAATATAAGCAATTTAATTTCTACGTATTATAATTGATGAACTTTTCCTATGGAATTGGCAAATTGAGAAAGTTTGTTTACAAATAAATAGATCTGCTTACGCTTTTTGGCGGCTGGCTAAGATGTCGATTAAAGAAACCGCATCCCAAGCCTATCACGGCTATGTAGCCTAAATTCTGAGATTTGTATCCTCCCGTGGCATTTTTCAGTTCAAATAACTAAAACCTTTATCATCCAAAAATAGTGTTTAAGAGAGTGAACGGGTGCTGTTTGAGGTGTTCGTCGTTTGGATACTTGGGGGGGGAGACTTGCCGAGCTAACATCTGTTAGCATTTGCGCATAAGAATAATTTTGTGTAGTCATAAAGAGACTGTAAATTTATTTTGAAATAAAAAATACCCGTGAAGTTTCTTGCCAGTTCTTCTTCACGAAGGTTTTTTCGAAATGGTGGTAGATCATGTTTTATTTGATATTGATGTTGATGATTGATGTTGGTATTGAAATGCGAATAAACGATCTGGAGCAACAGCTATGCGAATCTCATCTTGAACTACACACGGTATACCGGAATCAAGAAGTGACAATATAATGGAGATTCTGTGTAATCTATCTAAATCTGTATCTGATCTTAATTAGTTAAAGTAATTAGCTCGATAAAGCACAGACCTCGTGCTGTGGTAATAGAGCTAGCTAATCGGCGGAAGAGAGACGAGCAGATTCCGGTAACAAGCTCAATACTTCCCACGCCGGCATACTAGGTTTAAAAAATCCGATTTTATCTTGCTGAGCATTTAACTTCCTTCAACAAACAATTGCACGCAGCTGCCCTCCTTTAAAGCAAAACAGAAGTCTTATAAGTTTGTCTGGGTACGCAACAGTAAAATATTTATCCGCAAAAACAAAACCTCTCCACCTATTAAGGTTAAGGTTATTATATTAAGTATTTGTATTTTTGTTTTGTTAAGGTAATTATATTAAGTACTTGTATTTTTGTTTTGTTAAGGTTATTATATTAAAGGCAGTAACAATTTTTGATCAAAATGTAAGAGGACTCAAAACTAAATGCTTAGAACTGTCTCAAAATATTTTAATTAGTAATCACGACATTATTTGCTTGACTGAAACATGGTTGGATGGTGATGTTTATACTAAAGAATTATTTGATAACAGATATGTAGTATACCGTAGGGATAGAACATTCGATTTAAAAAAATTGTATAATAAACACCATGGTGGAGGTGTAATCATCGCGGTTAAAGCTAATCTCATATCCCAGGCGAAGGAAGAATGGCAAACTTTGATTGAAGACATTTGGATTCGAATCAAAATAGACAACAAATATATAAATCTGTGCACAATGGTTTCATCTGTGCACGGTGATGTACCATCCTATACATCATATGGTATACATTTAGGTGACACTAAAAGTCCTCCTAAAGTGACGTGTCTTCATGATTTTTTATGCAGGACAGGTATTGTACAAGTGAACTCTATAAAAAACAGCTGTGATAATGTTTTAGATTTAGTCCAGGAGGTAGCGTTGCTAATACAAAAGTCATATTAAGCCGGCTGATAATAAGAGCGATAGTTGATCTATGACTAAAAATGAACCGATCGTAAGTCAACTGCTCAAGTCGTTGTGGGTGCGGGCGCGGGAGGCTGCGAAAGAGGTGAAAAAACAAAATTAAGTGATAGTGCGCCGGCTGAAACTTTTTCCATAAATAGTTGTTATTATACTGAGTCAAAAAAAAATTCAGCTGCATCGTGGAGGGGGGGGGGGGTAATATGCATCAGCTGCTCGCATGAACTTGTAAAAAAACGTAAAATAAAGTTATATTACGCCGAACGAAAAAAGTACGTGATTCTTCAAATAATTAAGAGTACGAAAACAACAATCAGCTGCTTGTGTAGCGGCGGAAAGACCGTCAGCTGACCCAGTGAAGATTTACAATATTGGAGCATTGCTATTATGCTGTTTCCTTTTAAACACGTATTTCAAGATAAGTTCTCCCCTTGTTTGAACCCATAACACGACCTTCGGGCCTAACCTAACCTAACCTAACCTAAGCCTCTCCCCCCTATGTTTCAAAACAACGTCTGGAAAATTAGTAGAATTCGCATGCAGCGCGACTTATTTGCACAGTTGCTTTTAATTTCTCTCATTTGCTACATTAAATATTGATAATGTTTTGTCGTATCCACTAACTCCAGTACCTTTAGCTATGCGTCATGCAGATGGGATCTAAAAAATATTTGAAAAGGAAACTGATAGCAACACACCACAAAGATGCAACGTACTAACTTATGATGGTTTTTTTATGCTCCATGCATTGAAAATACATTTGGGAATATTTCGAGAAAGCTGATTCATATGTTCACGAAAAGTAATGCGCGCAATATTATAATCGCATTCGATCGTTAATTTTCACCATCGATTAAAGATATCGAGCATTTGTTAAGCGGCAGGGTGAGAGGTCATGAGTATCGAATAAAAGCTAGTTTTGCAAACGAATTGAAGAATATGTATTTCAACCCAGACTTAGTGGATTTTATTTGTGACGACTGGGAAAATAATTATATAGCAAGTTATTGTTATATTTAAAAAAAATATTGTTATAAATATGAACAAACAAAATAATGTAGCTCTAAGAACCGATCATTTATCTTGTCCAGCTCACACAGAAATTTGTGTGCCACGTTTGTGAGTTAGATTTCGATGCTCACGTTACGATAAGATGCTCAGACACGAACATTTTAATTATAATGCTCTGCAATATGAATGCATTTCAAACCGATTTGAAAATAACGATGCACATTGGTTCCGGGAATGCGCAAAGATTCGTTAATATCACGACATTGAATCAACAATTGGCACCCGATTTGTGCTCTACATTGCCAGGGTTCCATCCCCTCACAGGCTGTTTTTTAAATCCTGAATTTTACAGAAAAGGCTCTGCAATTGTTGCGAAAATCTCGGGCGTATATGCAGGCATTGGGTCATATTACAAATATTCCCGGTTGTTAATTAGACGAGGTCTTCATAACGATTGAAGTAGTTGTTTGTCGTCTGTACGGATTAAACGGGATAAACGATAGCAACGCTACACAAGTGGCAATGTTCGTTAATAGTTATCAAATGAATGAGAAAAAGGATCTACTCAAGTGGAAAAATCTTTCGATCGGGGCGATCTTTCCACCATGCCAATCCGAGCTTCAACAGCATTTACAGCGCACTGCGAACATAGCGCAGCTTTGGAGCCATGCTCACCTTCAAGATCGTTCTCAATTATTTCCCACTGACTGGGGGTGCGAAGAAAAAAATGAGAGATATGTCTTCAAATAGTTCGAGGGAGATCAAAGTACCCGCATCTGTCACCAGTATAATGGATAGCAGCGAAAATATTGGCAGTATGGATTTTTGTCGGTACTACTTTCTTGGAGCTTGTATATTTCTGGTAGCCTAATTTTGATGCTTTACATGTTAATTTAAAGATGATGGTAAAGAGAATCGAACTCTAGAATCCGATCAAGAAGAAGTGAATGATTTTAAGGCCAGTTCGGACAGCTCGGAAGATGATGCATCAGAAAACAATTACGATAGCGATACCATCGATAAAGATTAACTTCTGCAAAATTGTCAATTATTTATATATTTCGACTTTTTTATATTAGCTTTAATTTATTTTTTTTCATTTCACTTGACACTCGATATCATTTCATATTATGAATTTTGCCGCTATACAAGCAGCTGATTGTTGTTTTCGTACTCTTAATTATTTAAAGAATCACCTTGGTTAGTTTCATTCGGCGTAATATAACTTTATTTTACATTTTTTTTTACAAGGACACTGACGCATAATCCCCCCTCCACGATGCAGATGACGATTTTTTTTCAGCTCAGTATGATAACCACTATTTATGGAAAAGGTTTCAGCCGGCGTACTATCACAACATTTTTTTTACCACTTCCGCAACCTTCCGATTCCACACCTACCGCGGGTGCGCCAGCTGACACTTGGTTCAGTTGTAAGTTATTCGAGATCTTCTTAAAAGATGGCAAGTAATCGGCGTAAAATCACTGCCCAAAACGCAACGCTATCTTCTGTACTAATTTGGCATTAATAGGATTTGCAAATGGTGTCTATACATAACATGCCATAAGCTCTGCCTTATTGACGAACATCATCCACCGTTCGAAGTTATTCTTGATAACATAAAAAATAATAATCTTAGACCTAATAAGGCTAATATGACGCATAACTTCTTACGATTAAATTAATAAAACTGATTACGTGATGTCTAATAAATTGCTAGTTGATAAAGATTGGGAAAATTATAATATTCTACCGTATGAAAGTTTTATACAGGTTTTTTACGACGAATTATGGGAAATTATAGTAGATACAACACCTATAAAAAACCCAGCAATAATCAATACCCAAGTTGGTTTACATCCAGTTTAAAAAAGATCCTTAAGGAAAAAACTTGAATTCGTGAGAAGTGCCGTCAGTAACCCGCGCGACTATGACGAATTTTTCTTCTACGTTAACGATCTAAAAAGATAATGAAGGAATGCTTTCGCAACTACATAAACTTTATTGAAAATAATTTAAATACCTAATAATATAAAAACTTTTTGGCAGTACGAGCCAATGTGTCATTGCACTCGTTCACCGCGTTTACCTAAGTAAGCAATATTAGTTGTATATAAATGCGACATTATTACGCACTCAACGGGTTTCATTTGACATCCCTATTATCATCGCCTATCAGTATCAGCATCATAGGAATCTATCGCCATATACCAGAAGCATCTATCAGCACCAGCAGCAGCAGCTATCATCTATCATCTTAAAGTGCTACTTTTTTATTTGTTTGGACCTTCGTCGATGGAAAACAGCGACCATAAGGATCCTACGTCATTGCTATCCTCTGATCGAAGTGGATTTGGTATAACTGCGAATCGGTTTGGCAGCTCAGATTGAGAAGGCGCATAAGGTTGTACTTGGTCTGCAAAGACATTCGGTAGTCAAGATCCAATCAATTAATACCTCAATATCACCTATCACCTATCACATTATCATGCGAGAGATCGAAAGGATCTACATCAATTATAAGAAGGATTCTGCGGATCGAAAAACACCGGAATACTTTGTAAAACGTCTAGAAGCAATTGACAGCCTGTGGGGTGAATTTGACCTCATTTGAACTGCGTGGAATTTAATTAATGCTAATTTAGGAAAACAGACATGTAGCCTCTTTATAAATTCAATTTGTTATGAAAAGCGTTTTCATAAAAATGCTTTTTTCATGCGACAGGATATGCTAAAATAAACACAAAAATTATTAAAATTTGCTCTCTGATACTATTACAACCTTTAACACATTTTATTAAATTAACATTAAAGGAAGGCATTTTTTCGGATCGTCTAAAGAAGTCCATCGATGGCCCATTACATAAAAAAAGGTTCTACTACTGACATCAATAATTATCGACCTATACCTAAAACGTCAGCTATATCAAAGATATTTGAAAAAGTGGTATTAGAAAGGTTACAAATCTATTTCTCTGATTTCAATCTTTTGGATAATAACCAATTCGGATTTAGAAAAAACAAAAACACTACTCTTGCCTGTTTTTCTCATATGAAACATGTGACAGAATCACTTAACTCGGGGCACAAATCAGAAACCGCATATAATTTATGTAAAAAACTAAATAGTTTTGTTTTCGTCATAGGTAGATAATCAAGAACTCAACAAGTAGCAAAATTAGCTAATATTAATAATATTATCTGGTCAGACGAGACAAACTTCAGCAATAATAGTATGTACAACCGACGCAATAATCGCATTTGGTCCAGGGAGAATCCTTTACGTATCCGCGAGACTAATAGGCAAGTTCGTTTTTTGTTCAACTGTTGGTGTGGGATTATAAAAAACAGGGTCCTCTTAGTACATTTTTACGAATGTACTAAAATGTTACAAAATTAATTGTAAAGAAAAGAAAACTATTACTTTATAAGTTGCTATGGTATTATCGCATCGTGCGAGGAGTGCCATGTTGCCATACTTAACGTATGGAAACTAGGAACATCTAGTTGTTTGATACCATTAGACAGAGCCTGTAAAGCGCGTTCAAGCTAGTTTCCTGATATCTTGTGTGGTTTATAAATAATTGAGTAATATCATTCATCGTAGCCATCCAGTATAAACCGAATTCATTTTAGCAAAGCCAGTCCTACCTATTATTATAGGCCATAATCAAGAATCTATTAGGGGAATTAAAGATATATTCTTGGTATTGGGGTTGGAAGCCTAACTAGTTACTAATACCGTCAAGTTAACAAATACCGTCAACTATTTTCGCGTCTATTTACAAAATAGTTAAAAACTGCAGTAACTATTTATTTAATAGTAAAAAAGTGAACAGCGATGAAGTGTTAATGGAGATCATGAAAAGTATAAACGCACCGTTTATAAATGCACTAACTTTGCGTATTTTACAGGAAATAATTGGAGAAAACTGTTCTGACAACTGAAGACTAACCACCAGTGTAATGCTTGTTTATGTGTCGTGTGTTCGAAAGTCAATATTCCACTTCAAGTAATGGACCTAATACCTAGTGATTATTATCTATACATGCATTTTATGTAGCATGTACACGGTGTAACTGGCGGGGTGGATCAACGGGTTCTGAGGGGTGGGGTCCTCAATACCTACCAATTTAACCCATATGTATGTTCAACAATGTTAAGTGGTTCTTGTAATATTTGGGATTTAGTGATTTTTTTATGATAGAAATAGTATGCAATGTTTTTCAATACCGAGAATACGCTGAAGGCCCCTCGTATGTGTTGTTACAAATTATTTCCTAATCTCGACAGATAAACAGCGAATCCAGTCAATCCAACGCGGCGCCCCTGGTAACTATGTACTAAGCAGTGTCAATTAGTAGAGTTTTCTAGTATTCATTAGAATACAATTCTAATATAGATTACTTACTAGCTGCCATCATATGAACTCGGTCTCCTAGGTAACCTTGAGTAGTAGTGCTTATAGCATTGTGCATTTCAATATTCCAATCAAGTCTATATTGGTTTTGAAAATCATCTCCTTCGTGGGACTCTCCCTCAGAGTCAGACTTTTTACGTCTAGACCTGAGAGCCTTTGGATCAAGAGGATGCACTGTATAACTTTGTTGCTTTTCCAACTCCGGTTGACCATAGATTCTATCTGAGTACTTAGGTGTTTTGTGATTATGGTTTTCCGAGGACACAGCAAGGCCTTCTTCTTTTAACTGCACAAATTCATATCTCCTGTTACTTCTAAGTGAATTACCAATTCGTTGAGCCAGTACCAGATTACTAATATATAATAATAAATAATAATGCGAAAAAGAAAATAAATAAAGTATAAAGAACTGCATCTTTAGCACATTTCTATATATAACGATAAGAATAACATAAAAACACACTTACATGGTGAAACATGACTTTTTTAACTGTTTCTTTATGACATTTAAAATAAAATAAGTATATTAAAACGAACATAACATACAGAGGCTTGTTTACTTTTGAGAAAACTTTCGTGTATATTTTTTCAGCTTGTTGAAAGGTTATGGCCAGTGTGACATCATTTACATTTAGTACCGTGAATTGGGGTGATTAGGGTAGTTTCCCAACTTAAAGTAAAATATGTTCTATATATGTATAAAATATGGAACTTTTGAATGCATAAGTTTTTGTCCGGTGATTCATACTATTGAATTATTTAAACAGTTAATTATATTTTCTAAGAATATTAAGAGACACTCGCATAAATCATCGTAAACCCTGTTCACCCCATGCATGGAGTCAATAGAGAATAGAATTTATAGCTACGGTTGGCAATAAATAAACTATCAAAACATTTTTTTTATTTTATCAAACAAAAAAAAAAGTAGCGTGTTTTCAACAATCTACAAATCAATTAGCTGTGGTTGTCTATAAGTGGGTGAGCACAAACCGAGTGTGCTGAAAGCTTTGACTCAAAATCTATTTTTGGAATAATTTGTTTTACAAACAGGAATTGAAAACACTGCATTGGAGCGGATACTTGACTTAGGACATCTTAGTGAAATATATAATAGACTACGTGGCGATAAATACAGTCTATTAGCCTTCAAATAGAGACTTCGGAAAAATTGTGCGTCATATTTCTGCCCCACGGAGCTTTGACAGTTCGGTATTTAAAGCAACAACTGAAAAACATGTCAGATTTAGTGCGACACTGAAAGTGCTCTATAAAATCGAAAGTCTCTAGCTGATGTCTTTTCTCAAAGGCCGATGTACACTATTTATCGCCACGTCCTGTTCTGTAAATAAAATCATTAACCTTCTAAAATGTCTAATATTTCATCAGCATAATAATTTTAATTTTTAGAGCTCACCGAACTTCAACAGTTCGGTTTAGTAGAAGTAGAAGCTTCGGTTAATTCATGATCACATTTATATTTTTTCTTTTTAGTATCTTCCAATGATCCAGTACCTTTCCTTTTATTAGGATAACAAACCAGTTCATTAGATGAGATTGTAATATTAGATCTCTTTATTTTTTTTTCGGTTTTTCTTTTAAAAAGTTACACGCTGTTAGTATTTCTTCTTGGTCAAGCTCAGTCTTTTCTTCGCAAATTTCTTCTTCTCGGGAAAAAACAATATCACATAGCAAAATAATAGGCATTGATTCTATGGTTTCTGTCCAGGGTTGTATGTCAAATGCGCAATGATCATATGAGCAACTTTTTTATTCACCTAGGAAACCAGCCTTCTGGGATGCAACTTAGACAGCGACCATCGTTCAGTTTCCATTTTTACTAAATGTTACACCAAGCCTGTTTTATAGGTCAATAATAGGCAACATCAGAAGGTTTGGGTTAAATGTGTATAATGTGGAGGCAATAAGATAGATAGATAGATAGATAGAACGTTTATTTGCATCAAATACAAAGTAAAATAAAAACAACAATACACATTTCAGCTGACAAGCAGAAAGGAAAATATACAAAAATAAAGAGAGACACAATAAAACAATTAAATAATCGTACATTAAAACTAAGTACATATCGACGGTTGAAAGGCTAATAATTGGTCTAAGCGACATTTTTGCGATATTGAGTTATATACATATTCGGAATCAGTAAATTTTTCTCCGTCGATTGATTCAGGTTTCAAATGTTTTCGACAACTTTTTTGGTGTTTAATACCCACAGCAAAATAGGCCTCATTTCTTAGCTCACTGATCTATACGGCACAAAATTAGACAAATTGCATGACTCGATGACTTAAGCTATTCTGATTTTTCGATTTTTTATAACGTGTGTTGATTAAGGCATTTAGCTTTTTCATCATGGTTGTGGTTTTGTCGTTTGGCCTATTTTTCATTAAACCAAAACAATAAGCTATGTCGTTTGGCCCATTTTGCATTCAATTACATTACAAAACAAAGTCTCTTGACCCATTTAGCCTCTATTAAGGATAATGAGTAATGTCACTATAATTATTATTATAGTTTGACCTAACTATCTCATTATTGTTATGGCGGTTGAAACCTTTTGATGAAATTCAGTATTTGCAAAATTGGCATTTCCATCATTTTATCGAATCGGTTTTAACACATAGGCCGTCTGATAAAGTAATGTGAATAGCTACTCCTTAGTCGTTTGGAACTAAGTTCAATTTATTGCGCGCTCTGTGTGAGTGTTCGTCACGAGTATCTTACCCACCCGCGCGGGCGCGTCTCGTCAGTCAGCCAGCCGCCAACACGAAAGGAAGTGCGTTGTGTGCGAGTGAGCTGTGAAGATAGATGGTCGATTTTTCTGGTAAGTACATTATTTTGTTTTATTTGAGTGATAATGAAAAGATCTGTAATTACGGTAGGAATAAAGAATAAGGAAGACATTGTTTTGATTTACAAATAGGTACCTACATTGAATTTAAGCTAGGTTCGTGTCGTGACTTGTTCACGAAATAAGTTTTGTAGGTAACTGTGTAATAATAAAAATTATGGTATAGGTATGTATCTTGATGAGTGAAAAAAAATATTATTTATCTACCAACTCGTATTTAAATAATAGCTAATAGTAAAAATACTTTTCAGTACTAATACCAACTTAGTTTTGGGTAACATAGGTATTTAATCCAAAACTAAGTAGGTACTGGAACATTACTTAAAGAGGTAAACTGATACGAGTAGGTAGGTAATTAATTGTTTTTGGTTAGGTAGGTCAAATTCGTACAAATTCGTTCGTGGGGGCGTACAGGAGTGGAAGTTCTTGATGTGCTGACTTATTATGAAAATTGAGTAAGTAGTCACACACAGACACACAACAAACAAGTCACGCTCTCGCCGACATAATGCGTAGTTTTCTTTGAAAACGTCACGCTAAAAAACGTTACGATGGCGTCGTGCCTCGCGATGCTTTCTATTTATGGAAACGTCACGCTAAAAGACGTTACGATGGCGTCGTGCCTCGCGATGCTTTCTATTTATGGAAACGTCACGCTAAAAGACGTTACGATGGCGTCGTGCCTCGCGATGCTTTCTATTTATGGAAACGTCACGCTAAAAGACGTTACGATGGCGTCGTGCCTCGCGATGCTTTCTATTTATGGAAACGTCACGCTAAAAGACGTTACGATGGCGTCGTGCCTCGCGATGCTTTCTATTTATGGAAACGTCACGCTAAAAGACGTTACGATGGCGTCGTGCCTCGCGATGCTTTCTATTTATGGAAACGTCACGCTAAAAGACGTTACGATGGCGTCGTGCCTCGCGATGCTTTCTATTTATGGAAACGTCACGCTAAAAGACGTTACGATGGCGTCGTGCCTCGCGATGCTTTCTATTTATGGAAACGTCACGCTAAAAGACGTTACGATGGCGTCGTGCCTCGCGATGCTTTCTATTTATGGAAGCGTCACGCTAAAAGACGTTACGATGGCGTCGTGCCTCGCGATGCTTTCTATTTATGGAAACGTCACGCTAAAAGACGTTACGATGGCGTCGTGCCTCGCGATGCTTTCTATTTATGGAAACGTCACGCTAAAAGACGTTACGATGGCGTCGTGCCTCGCGATGCTTTCTATTTATGGAAACGTCACGCTAAAAGACGTTACGATGGCGTCGTGCCTCGCGATGCTTTCTATTTATGGAAGCGTCACGCTAAAAGACGTTACGATGGCGTCGTGCCTCGCGATGCTTTCTATTTATGGAAACGTCACGCTAAAAGACGTTACGATGGCGTCGTGCCTCGCGATGCTTTCTATTTATGGAAACGTCACGCTAAAAGACGTTACGATGGCGTCGTGCCTCGCGATGCTTTCTATTTATGGAAACGTCACGCTAAAAGACGTTACGATGGCGTCGTGCCTCGCGATGCTTTCTATTTATGGAAACGTCACGCTAAAAGACGTTACGATGGCGTCGTGCCTCGCGATGCTTTCTATTTATGGAAACGTCACGCTAAAAGACGTTACGATGGCGTCGTGCCTCGCGATGCTTTCTATTTATGGAAACGTCACGCTAAAAGACGTTACGATGGCGTCGTGCCTCGCGATGCTTTCTATTTATGGAAACGTCACGCTAAAAGACGTTACGATGGCGTCGTGCCTCGCGATGCTTTCTATTTATGGAAACGTCACGCTAAAAGACGTTACGATGGCGTCGTGCCTCGCGATGCTTTCTATTTATGGAAACGTCACGCTAAAAGACGTTACGATGGCGTCGTGCCTCGCGATGCTTTCTATTTATGGAAACGTCACGCTAAAAGACGTTACGATGGCGTCGTGCCTCGCGATGCTTTCTATTTATGGAAACGTCACGCTAAAAGACGTTACGATGGCGTCGTGCCTCGCGATGCTTTCTATTTATGGAAACGTCACGCTAAAAGACGTTACGATGGCGTCGTGCCTCGCGATGCTTTCTATTTATGGAAACGTCACGCTAAAAGACGTTACGATGGCGTCGTGCCTCGCGATGCTTTCTATTTATGGAAACGTCACGCTAAAAGACGTTACGATGGCGTCGTGCCTCGCGATGCTTTCTATTTATGGAAACGTCACGCTAAAAGACGTTACGATGGCGTCGTGCCTCGCGATGCTTTCTATTTATGGAAACGTCACGCTAAAAGACGTTACGATGGCGTCGTGCCTCGCGATGCTTTCTATTTATGGAAACGTCACGCTAAAAGACGTTACGATGGCGTCGTGCCTCGCGATGCTTTCTATTTATGGAAACGTCACGCTAAAAGACGTTACGATGGCGTCGTGCCTCGCGATGCTTTCTATTTATGGAAACGTCACGCTAAAAGACGTTACGATGGCGTCGTGCCTCGCGATGCTTTCTATTTATGGAAACGTCACGCTAAAAGACGTTACGATGGCGTCGTGCCTCGCGATGCTTTCTATTTATGGAAACGTCACGCTAAAAGACGTTACGATGGCGTCGTGCCTCGCGATGCTTTCTATTTATGGAAACGTCACGCTAAAAGACGTTACGATGGCGTCGTGCCTCGCGATGCTTTCTATTTATGGAAACGTCACGCTAAAAGACGTTACGATGGCGTCGTGCCTCGCGATGCTTTCTATTTATGGAAACGTCACGCTAAAAGACGTTACGATGGCGTCGTGCCTCGCGATGCTTTCTATTTATGGAAACGTCACGCTAAAAGACGTTACGATGGCGTCGTGCCTCGCGATGCTTTCTATTTATGGAAACGTCACGCTAAAAGACGTTACGATGGCGTCGTGCCTCGCGATGCTTTCTATTTATGGAAACGTCACGCTAAAAGACGTTACGATGGCGTCGTGCCTCGCGATGCTTTCTATTTATGGAAACGTCACGCTAAAAGACGTTACGATGGCGTCGTGCCTCGCGATGCTTTCTATTTATGGAAACGTCACGCTAAAAGACGTTACGATGGCGTCGTGCCTCGCGATGCTTTCTATTTATGGAAACGTCACGCTAAAAGACGTTACGATGGCGTCGTGCCTCGCGATGCTTTCTATTTATGGAAACGTCACGCTAAAAGACGTTACGATGGCGTCGTGCCTCGCGATGCTTTCTATTTATGGAAACGTCACGCTAAAAGACGTTACGATGGCGTCGTGCCTCGCGATGCTTTCTATTTATGGAAACGTCACGCTAAAAGACGTTACGATGGCGTCGTGCCTCGCGATGCTTTCTATTTATGGAAACGTCACGCTAAAAGACGTTACGATGGCGTCGTGCCTCGCGATGCTTTCTATTTATGGAAACGTCACGCTAAAAGACGTTACGATGGCGTCGTGCCTCGCGATGCTTTCTATTTATGGAAACGTCACGCTAAAAGACGTTACGATGGCGTCGTGCCTCGCGATGCTTTCTATTTATGGAAACGTCACGCTAAAAGACGTTACGATGGCGTCGTGCCTCGCGATGCTTTCTATTTATGGAAGCGTCACGCTAAAAGACGTTACGATGGCGTCGTGCCTCGCGATGCTTTCTATTTATGGAAACGTCACGCTAAAAGACGTTACGATGGCGTCGTGCCTCGCGATGCTTTCTATTTATGGAAACGTCACGCTAAAAGACGTTACGATGGCGTCGTGCCTCGCGATGCTTTCTATTTATGGAAACGTCACGCTAAAAGACGTTACGATGGCGTCGTGCCTCGCGATGCTTTCTATTTATGGAAGCGTCACGCTAAAAGACGTTACGATGGCGTCGTGCCTCGCGATGCTTTCTATTTATGGAAACGTCACGCTAAAAGACGTTACGATGGCGTCGTGCCTCGCGATGCTTTCTATTTATGGAAACGTCACGCTAAAAGACGTTACGATGGCGTCGTGCCTCGCGATGCTTTCTATTTATGGAAACGTCACGCTAAAAGACGTTACGATGGCGTCGTGCCTCGCGATGCTTTCTATTTATGGAAGCGTCACGCTAAAAGACGTTACGATGGCGTCGTGCCTCGCGATGCTTTCTATTTATGGAAACGTCACGCTAAAAGACGTTACGATGGCGTCGTGCCTCGCGATGCTTTCTATTTATGGAAACGTCACGCTAAAAGACGTTACGATGGCGTCGTGCCTCGCGATGCTTTCTATTTATGGAAACGTCACGCTAAAAGACGTTACGATGGCGTCGTGCCTCGCGATGCTTTCTATTTATGGAAACGTCACGCTAAAAGACGTTACGATGGCGTCGTGCCTCGCGATGCTTTCTATTTATGGAAGCCTTTTTAAGGTTCAAATAGTCCTGAGGTAGTGTATTTGTATTCCTAATTAATTGTTGTTAGCTTATAATTTCTTGTTAGGACTTCTAGATGTTCCTAAGTCTCTTTTTCAATTACTTATCAATCACTTATCAATATTAAACGTTCTTAAATCGGTTTTGATTTCATTTCAGCAACTATGGGATCACAACGCCGGCTGTGTTTTAAGAAACAGATAATGAAAGAGTTGTCTCAACAGAAGACTGAAGTACCTACAAGTGCAGAAAACGAAAACAGTAAAAATAATGAAGTTGATAAAGATTGCGTAGTTACACCATTAGGAAGTCAATCCTATTATGACCAAATCCAAAGATTTCCATTCGTGAATACGATTCCTTCAAACCCAGTTAACAGTTATATGGAAAAAGGGTCACAGGTTAATAAAAGCTTTATACCTTTTAAGAATGTTATTATATAAACAGAACGTCTCGTTTATTTGAGTTTTTATTTCTTTTAGGGTCATAGCAGTACAACCAAAGCTCTATTAGACGATATTAGTAACAAAGATCTGACCAAAGACAAGAGTTATACGGAATATATAGAAGATATACGAATAGATATTGAATTTGAGTCGGTATGTAACTAATTGTAATACTAGCTTTTACCTACGACTTCATCCGCATGGATATAGCATTTTTTATTTTAATTTCAGCCTGAAAATACTGAAGGTATTTGGAATAAGGAAAACTCGAGAAATACATTTTTAGAAAACGATGATGACGATCTGATATCTAAAAATGACAAAGAAAAAGAACCTGAACTTATTTCTACACTAACGCAAGTAATTGCTGAGAGTGAGATGGAGTTGCTGAGGAAGTCTCTTGAAGTAGATGAAGATGACATAGAAGCAGAGAACAATAATTATACAAACGGCGGTCAAGTCAAATCTAAAAAAAGGAACAAGAAAAGCAAAATTAATAAAAGTTATGTCGATTTCCTATCGGAAGACTTCGTATGGGATTCTTCTTCTTGGAAAGAAACTGGTGATGAATCTTCATCAAACGAAAGCAACAAACCTCAAAAAAAGAAAAAAAAAGAAAAATCAGAAGACGGTAAAGTGGGTGAAGCAGGATCGAAAAAGAAAAAAAAGAATAAACGCAAAGAAGCAAAAGACTTGCGAGAAAAAGGAAAAGAGTGTGTGAAAAAAGACGGAAGTATTGTAAGTGCAAGATCTCTTAAGCCTAAGCCATGCCTAGGAAAAACCTGTAGCAATGACTGCAATAATGTTTCCGAAGAAAAAAGAAAAAATATCTTCGATTATTTTTGGGGACTACCATCCCAAAGAAAAAAAGATTGGCTAGTAGGCATGACTGCTAAAACTGACATAAAATGAAAGAGGTCGAAGGACTCTGGTGTGAGGCACAATACATATTTCTACTACATTAATGATGGTGAAGGCCGACGTAAGGTTTGTAAAACATTTCTAGTAGACACTTTAGGTGTCAGCCCAAAATATGTTAGTTATACCTTAGCCAATGCATCGTTTGGGTTGTCAAAAGAGGAGAGCAGAGGTAAAACTGTTCCTAAAAATAAAACGCCTCACGCAGTAAAGCAGTCGGCCATTAATTTTATCAAAAGTTTGCCAGCACTACCATCCCATTACTGTCGTAAAAACAGTACCAGATTATATCTGCCCACTGAATTTAAAAACATTAAAAACCTTTACAGGATTTATAAACAGTCAAAAACATCAGAGGGTATAGATGTTGTTGGTGAAAAAATATTTCGACATTTTCCACAAGGATTTCAATATTGGTTTCCTCGTTCCTAAGAAGGATAAATGTGTCAAATGTTTACGTTTCGAAGGCCTGAATGAAAAAGAAAATCTTGAAATGTTAAGTCATTTAAACGAAAAAAAGGCATCAAAAGATAGATTAGCTTTTCACCGTGAACTGAGCAAGAAGAATAACACAATGCTCTGTACTTCTTTTGATCTACAAAAGGTACTGAACACCCCACATGGGGTAAGTATGCTGCTATTTTATGCTAGAAAATATACAGTGTACAACCTTTGTTTTTACGAAAGTGGTACCAGAAATGGCTTTTGTTATACGTGGGGAGAAGCCGAAGGAAAAAGAGGAGGCAATGAAATAGCTACAATCTTACAAAAGTATATTGCTGAAGTCGATTCACGTGGTTCTGTAACAAATTTGATTCTTTATTCAGACTCTTGCCCAGGTTAGAATAAAAACAAAATAGTTTTAGCCGCCATACATAGCGCACTGCTTGAAACGAAATGCATTGAAAGCATACAAATGAATTATCTGCTTCCAGGGCATACAGAAATGACTGTCGATAGCATTCATGCCACAATTGAAAATTCTGTTAGAAATACTATAATATGGGCACCGTCACAGTGGCCAACTGTTTTTCAGTTGGCTCGTAAAGATCCCGGCCCATATTACGTAGAATCTCATATGCACAACGATTTTATGAATTATGAAGAGTTTTCAGAAAATTATTTTAAAGGCAATTTAACCGGAAAAATTAGTAAGGTTCGAATAGCAACATTCAAAAAGTCGTCACCCAATGTCATGACTGTCAAATACAGCATGGATAAAGATACTGAGACCGATTCTATAGCCATCATTTCAAGACCAAAGGTAGTGCAGCCGAAATATAAAACATCTTTGCCTATAACTACGGCCAAATACAAAGATCTTAAAAAGCTGTGTGATACAGGGATTATTCCCAAAAACTTTTACCTAGAATACATTAACTTTCCGCACCGCGTTGGTAAAGATGTTCTGATAGATACAGATATTGAAGATGCGATAGAAACTTAAGGTTCTTTGTCATCGTCGACATTTAAAATTTTGTTGAATAAATAATGTTACATTTTCTTTCTTTATGTTTTTTGATGATGGATACTCTATAATTATTTGTTTTTATCTTACATAGAATGTCGATTTTCTACTGTTTTTTTGATATAAAATATTAACTTGTGTTTGTTTTCTGACAAGGTTGTTATTTTCAACTTCTGATTCATCACAAGATAGTAAGGTAAAATAAATTTTTTAATATTAATGTTTGATTGTTACTTACTGATTTTAATTAGGTGCAGTCGACTACAAAAGTTGATGAACACACAAGATTATTTTCTCCTCTCGTCACGACACTTTTTTATGGAATCTTTAATTGTTCAGATGTTTTGTAACACTGAATGTGTTCATCAACTTTTGCAGTCGACTGTACGTCCTTATTAAAGACTGATTTTGAATAAATTATTATTACTTAATAACAATTAATTTGTTGTTGTATTTATAAAGTGATACTAAAGTACATAAATAATTGCATTAGGGTGTTACCACACCAATCAATCGTCCGTCGATCGATTGGTGTGGTAACACCCTTACGTGGCGATACTTCTACCTAGGCTTAGGGTGATACACCACCTTACCTAATTAATACCTTGTGCCAAGACATAAATTAAATCAACATCTTGAATGATTCCTTTACAGAAAAAGGTTTTTTTAAATAATAATATAAAAAAATATACAAGACGCTGTCCACCTTGTATTAAGTGGCATACCAACCTCAAAAATATCTTATGGACGATTCTGTATAATGATGGCCTAAGCATCAATATCTACTAAAATCTAGTAAGGGTTCATTTTGTTTCATCCTACAGTCCCTCTGATGGGCATATGCATCAAACTACTTCACTCAGGTGCAACGCCATCATGTTGCTTAGGGTCATTGGGCATATTCAACTGTCAGGTTGACTTGGCGCTAAATTCATTTTCTCTCGTATTGTTTTATCCTAAGTCTATGCTTGAACCAGTTTACTTTCAGCCATATTATTTACGATAGGCACTTGAGCCATTTTTCCTTTCTCAAAAAATAACTAAATTTGAAACAACAAAGTTTCTAAAATAATAAACAATTATCAACGGTTATAGCTTAAAAAACTTCCTTACTTAATAAGGGATATACTGTATTAAATAAATAAAAGTTTACTAAATAGTTATTTTTTTATGATTTTTTTTTTCAAAAAAAAACTTTAATCCATCCTCCTGCAAGTTTTACAAAATGTCATATAGATCAATTAGCCTTTCAACCGTCGATATCTGCACAGTAACATGTCAGCCAAGATGATGCAAAATAGTAGCAACTCAGTGTTTTTACGCTTGCAAATAATGCGGACCACTGATCTTCAGAGAGTGAAGTTTCTTGCCAGTTCTTTTTCACGAAGGTTTTTTCGAACTGGTGGTAGAATCATGTTTTATTTGACGTCAATAAGAACAAGTAATTGTCAATGTTGAGAAATAAATATTTCATTTCATTTCATTTCACCACCGCGCACCACGACGCGATATAAATGCTCATAAAAGTTGTACCCAGCAACCAAATTTTACAAGTAAAAAGGTTATTTTAGAAGAAGAAGCAAATGAGCTTTCATTCGTTTCTTAAATGTATTTTTAGAAAAAACGTTTCTTGTAGGAGGCGTTATGTTATTCCAGCACTCGGTTGCTTGGTAGCTTAAGAATCTTTCAAAAGCCACAGTCTTATGCATGTGATGAGCCAAAGGCGTCCGTAACGCTCTCGCAACATCTTGTCCGTGCCTGTTATGAGAACTTGTAATTTAAGTTTTTGATAAAGGTATTCTGGGTTTTTGTAATTTAATAGATCGAACATAACTGCCGCGAGGTGTAGTTGCCGGCGAGCTTCCATATTGAGCATACCAGCGTTATTTAGAAAAGGTGTGACATTGCTACGATACGGACGTCGAAGCAAAAACGACAACATGCATTTTGCACCCGTTGAACCATTGCTTTGGTTTTGTATAACAAACGAGGTCTATAAACCAAATCCCATAATTAATTTTTGATAAGATCACAGATTCGCAGAGAGTTATTCTAGATTTTTCTGATAGGTAGTTTCGAATTTTATACAAGACTTTTAATCTAAAAAACATGACTCTCAAATCGCAAGTGGCTGTCGAAAATAATGCCCTATCTTCTAGCCTCACTGACACAGTCTAGATCGATACCGTCAATTTTGACCTTTGGCTAAGATTTAAGAATAAGTTCAGTTTGAATTTACTTCCCAGCACCATTAACTTGGACTTGAATGGGTCAACCCGACAAAAATGGGGAATGGGTTAGAGAGTTATTTTTTTACCATAAAGTTATGTTTACCAAATCCACGTTCAGTGCATTAGTTGCTTCGGACAAGTTGTGGGGATTGTGCGAAATATATAACAGAATGTAGCGTAGCCGTGATACCTACAATGCGTTAAAACGTTAGGGAGATCCGCGCTTTAAATAATAAAAAGAAGTGGACCTAGTATGGATCCTTTAGGTACGCCTCGCAGAACCGGCTTAGGTTCTGATGTTAGATAAGTGCCATCATGTTGACGGTAGGTAGCGCCCACTGAGGTAGCTGTGGAACCATGAGATTGAGTAATTATCAAAGCCATAAAAAGAAAGTATTGAAAGGAGCAACGGAATGCTCAAGCTGTCAAAAGATCGGGAAATACCAAGCAGTTCTAGCAATGTACCACGCCCATGGTCCTGTCCAGTAAGAATGCTATCGACTTCATCCGATAACGCAGTGACAGTACCCCGACCCTTGCGAAATCCCGATTGTAAAGATGGAAGCAGACCATTAGTATCGACAAACTTGATAACTCGCTCGTATACCGCTTTCTCCCCGTTCTTCGAAAGGAAAGGTAAGATACTTATCGGTCTAATATCACTAAAGTCAATGGGATTGTCAGTTTTGGGCAAGGGCGTGACTAAGGCCTTCCTTCACTGAGATGGTACGATGCCCCTTGTGATGGACAGATTTACAATTCTCGTGATAACAGGCAAAGTTTCTGGTAGAGTAAGAAGCACCATGTCACGACTTATCCGATCAGTACCAATCGCATTCGTTAAAATATACTTAAAATATGTGAAAATAGGGGCATTGAATAGTTGAACCGACGGTGCTCAAAGAATGTCAGTTGTGAAATGTCGATTTGTTCTGGTCCCGGCAAAGTCAAAAACTGGTTATTGATTTGCTGAGGGTCATTAAGGCTATCTGGAAGACATTTATTAGTGCTACAGTGGGGTTATATTTTTATTTTAATGTTTTTCCAAAATGCCTTACTGTTCGCAATAATACAATTGACCAAGTTATCAAAATAAGCACGTTTTTCGCAATTAATACTGACTCGAACTAACTTTTTTAAGTCTGTATAAAAGTTTTCATGTATTTCTGATTTAGAACGTCGATAGCGATCATATGCCTTATTTCTTAATTTAATCATGAATTTTTTATTGTCGGTTATCCACGGCAGTGACCGATTCTGTTTTACTTTCATGTACATAACTGGAGCATGTTTATTTAATATGTCTAAAATAGATTTATTAACCCTTTCAACCATGTTTTCAACGTTGGTTAATTTTAAAATTTGTGGGGTCATGTACCACTTGTTGAAGGTCTAGATGTCGTAATAAATAATTTATTTTCTAAACACCACCGTCCGAATCGTCAAACATATTAACATTAAAATCCCCCATTAAAACTAAATAATCATAACCCGTAAACATTGAAATTGTATCTAATAGAGCGTCAATAAAAAAGTCAACTTTTAACCACTGAGGCCCATACGCAGTACCTATGAGGACATTACGGCTGTTCATTTATAGCCACTTTAGGACATTATAGCCATAACTGCTCGATACCGGCGTCGGCTTGTTTCACGAAGCGCGCGCGGATGTAATGTGAGTTTAGAAGCCGAAGCCACGTCTCGTTTATGGCAACGATGTCAGGATTAAATCGATCCATTGCAATAATGAAGTCATCATGTCCCGTGTTTAATGCATTATACAATGCTAATTTTATATATTTGCTTTTATGAGACATTTTTGTAAAGACAATTATAATAAACAGATAATAAAATATACCATAATTCGATTTGCTGAGTCTCAAGTAATAAATAAAAACTAATAGATAATCTTTTCTTTTTTCTCTTTATTTAGAAGGCAAACAGTCATGTACACTTATGATCTACCAAAATGTTTAAATAAAGAGACCTTGAGGTCTGCAACTTGTATACCAACATTTTCAAATAACCCTAGCCTAGTTAGTTATACAAATCTAAAAATTACTTTGTGCTAAAGGTATCATTTATGTTTCAAAGGTTTTTTAAAAGAGTTCAGAGATTCATAAAAAATTTCAATGTAACTAATTTGGTTATTGCAATAATTTAGAGTTCGCCTTAAAATGATTGTTTACCGTAATTAGTACGATAAAAGCTGGTGTAAAACAATTTATATGAACGTGGGAGGACGCGAGGTAGGTTAATTTATTTATATATATTTGGGAAACAAACAATATTTTAATACAATTGGATTAAATAATATTCATAATTTCATTAATCAATAAAGTTTCCACCATTATTTAATTCACATACAATCAGCGTTGTTTATTTTATATTTAGGTACAGGATATTGAATATAGGTTCTTTTGATTATATGTATAAACAGTAAGTTAATTATTAAGTACTTCCCTAATTTTCTTTTGATAAGTAAAGATGCCATGACTAAACATATCTAAAGGATTAAATTTATTGTTATAATTATGGCATACTCTGTACAAAAATGTGTTAGCTGTATAATTTGTTCTGACGAAAGAAACACTGAACATCTTCATGTTTCTCGAACCTACCCGGGGACACCTAAAACTTAAGTTACTCAAAAGGAATGAGGAATTAGTTAAATTATTTATAATTTTATACAGGAAAATTTGATTTCTCTGAGAGCAGCGGTTACACAAGGATTTTTTATTTTTATTTTATCTTTATTCACTTTGCAATGTGTACATCTAAATGAAATGTGTTTAACAAATTTTATATATATTTTTTCAGTGGCATTAATAAATAAATTGTATTGAGGATTCCAAACGCTTGAGGCGTATTCCAAAATAGATTTCACAAAGCAATTAAATAATAGTACTAACGTTGAACATGGTTTAAATTCCTTGCCAGTTCTGAGAATAAGACCAAACATACGAAAAGCCTTTGAAGTTATTGAATCAATATGATTGTTAAATATGAGTTTGGAATCCAAAATAACTCCTAAGTCCCTTATCTCATTTACGCGTTTAAAGACTGATTATAGAGATGATAATTTTGATATTTTTCCTAGTGTAAATAATTTTTTTCACAATAAATAATTAATAGTTTTGTAAAGTTTCATATCATCGGCATAAAGTATAAAATAGGAATGTTCAAATATGGAATAAATGTCCTTTATAAATAAATTGAATAATAATGGTCCGAGATGGGAGCCCTGGAGCAGGCCAGATGTTACTGGAATAAAAGTCAAACAAAATCCTTTAATAACAACAGCTTGACTCCACTTTTGTAGATCTGATCCAAGCCACCGAAGTTAGTCACCATGTATTCCAATGAATTCAAGTTTCCAAATTTATTTATTTATTTATTTATTTATTTATTAGATCACCAACAAGTTTACAACAAATAATGCACATTTGGACCATAGTTTTAACAAGTTATTGCAAGTCGTAGACTCAATTATAGGTGACAACAGCATGCAATGTTATGACAACAATCAACATATTTAAGTATATAAAGAAGAAATAGTTTCTTTTTTTTTTGCAGTTAATTACATTATGTTAAAAAAAAAGATGAATGAGACTTTTCTTATTACTTATACTTATACCTACTTATACAATTCCTAGATAGATCGTACAAATATAAACAGTCACTCGTGCATTTGACCAAGGATCAAGGACTTAAACTGATTTATTGAGTTACAGAAAATATCAATATTAATAATACCAGATTTAGACATTGAATTATAATAAGAAGACATTCTGTTTAGGGGAGAGAATGAGCCTAAGTTTGTTTTGGAACTCCAAGGTGTTATTAAATTGTAACGAGAAATTCGAGGCAGTTTAAAAGGAACGTTAATGTTTATCCGTGATAGTAATTGTGGACTGTCAATGAAGCCATTTATAAGTTTGTGGAGAAATACCGAGTCTAGCATGTTACGTCGACTTTTTAGGGAGTTCATTTTAAAATAACTCAACCTGTCATTGTAGTGAGGTAGCTTTTTTGCTAAATTGTGGTTGTACGTTAAGTGCCACAGAAATCTTTTTTGGACACGCTCAAGCTTTTTGATATAAACGTCATAGTGTGGATTCCATACCACACTACAGTATTCCAATCCACTCCGGACGAGGGCGCTATATAATATTATTTTTGTTTTAGGGTTTTTAAATTCTTTACAATTCCTTAGGACGAATCCGAGAGTTTTAAAACCTTGTGTGACTATATTTTCTATATGTGTATTAAAACGTAATTTAGTATCTAAGGTAACTCCCAGATCGCGAATATATTTTAAATTTTTTAGTTTTTCATGTCCAATAGTGTATTCTCTACTAGAGGTTATCCTGCTGCGAGCAAAATTGACAACAAAACATTTATTTGTATTTAGAGACATGTTATTCTGTTCACACCATTTAACTAAGTTATTCAAATCACTTTGTAGGAGTAGATTATCGTTTGGCAAGTCAATTTGTTTAAGGATTTTGAGATCGTCAGCAAATAAATAAAATTTAGAATAATTGAAGCATTGGTAAATGTCATTGATGAAAATGTTAAAGAAGACTGGTCCGAGAATTGAACCCTGAGGAATTCCAGAAAAAGCATGAATAGGGTCCGATTTGTAACCGTTCACCACCACCATAGACCTACGATCGTACAAATAGGATTCACACCATTTCAGCAAGTTACCAGTTATACCAATAGAAGATAATTTCTTGATTAATAGTTTATGGTTGACTTTATCAAACGCTTTGCTGAAATCGGTGTAAATAACGTCCACCACTTTTCTTTGGTCGACTGCTCTTGAAAGATCCTCCATCAGAGCAACTAGGTTTGTGGAAGTTGATCTTGTGTTTACAAAGCCATGCTGATGTGGCGACACCATCTGCCGAAAATGCCAAGTAATTATAGGCCGTAACAATGCCTCAAAAACTTTTGCAAATGTAGAAAGAATAGATATGGGTCTATAATTTTCAATACTACCGACGCGACCTGTTTTGTGTAATGGTATTATTAACGCGGTTTTCCGGCTTGTAGGAAATATACCTGTGCTTAGGGATTTATTGAAGATGCGCGAAAGTGGATATGCAATAACTCCAGCACATTTGATAACAAAAACTGATGGTAAACCGTCTGCACCTGCCCCTTTGCGTAAATCAAGTCTTTTTAAAGCTTTATAGACCTGATCCCTAGTGAAAGAAATAGAAGCAAGATAAGTAGTTCCAACATTTTCGGTATAAGTGGGTAAGTCATTGGTACGTTCTGGAGAATCGTTACAATACACGGATGAAAAATGAGATGCGAAGAAATTACAAATATCAGAGCCATTCGAAGCAACCCTTTCTCCGAGAGTCATTTCCGCGGGGAAAGCACTTTTGTTTTTTCGTTTACGTTTTATATAGGACCATAAAAGTTTGGGGTTACTAGTTATGGATTGTTCTAAGGAACTTATATACCTATTATATGAGACTTTCTGTAATTTTTTAACTCTACGTTTTAATAAGTCATATGCTAAGACGTCTCGTGGGTTATTATTATGTTTCTTAATCTTCATTCTGTATTTATATTTTTCTTTGATTAATTTTATCATACCCGAAGAATACCACGGAGGAAAGTTATTGTTGGGGGGGGTGGATTTGGGTATATGTTTATCTATTACTGAATGAAGTATACTATTCAGCTCATATGTCATCAAATCAACGTTTAAACTATCTGGTAATACGTCATCCCAAGATATTTTTTGTAATTCGTCAATAATTTTGTCATAGTTCGCTTTAAAAAAACAATACCTGACTATGTTATTTTGAGTGAGAGTAATGGGGGTCACAGCAGATATGAAGAATTGAAGCGGTGGATGTAACTGGTCAATTAAAGACAAGGGATTCACGTCTAAATCCAAGTCATTTATGTCTATATTACTAAGTACTAAATCTAATATTTTTCCTTTATTATTTAAAATAAAATTATATTGTTTTAGTGAATTTAAGGCCATAAAATTTAATAGATCTTCCCCGAATTTACCACCATTATTACAACCTTTTAAATAGTTCGATTGTTCGCATTGGCTCCAAATAATATTACTAACATTGAAATCGCCTAGTATTATCGTTTTACCTTGGTTTCTCTCCATGGATCGGTTTGAGTTTTCAATAAAATGCTCCAATATGTGAGATTGCAAAGGTGGAGGTAAGTAAACACAACAAATGTATATTTTCTCAATCTCATTTTGAGAGTTTACTACATTTATGGAAATCCAAAGATCCTCGCACTTCGACTCTAAGTTATCCAGTCTCATAGAATTCAATTGGACAGAGACTGCTATGAGAACTCCACCACCGTCTTTATGAGAGTGGAAACCAGTGCTTTCTCGGTCTCTCCTATACACTATATAACGATCATCGAAGAGCTCGGTATCATAGACACTAGAGTTCAACCAAGTTTCGGTGAAAATTACAACGTCATAATTGTTACAGACTACATTATTAAACAAATCCACGGTCTTAGTTCTTAAACCTCTTACATTTTGATAATATATTTTAAGATTATTGAATTTTGAAGAAAGATATTCCAACTCATTTTAAGAAAAGTTAACTAGTGTATCAATTTAGTTTATTAAGAGTTTCCAAGTTACGTATAAAAATGTAGTTCAATTCTTCATTTTTTCTCATAAAAATTTTACCATCCCTAACCCATACGAATTTATAATGTAGTTCTTTTGATTTACGACGAGCAGCAGCGTGAAGTTCCTTATTTTCTAGGGTTAAATGTTCCATAACGTATACTGGTTTCTTTTTCTCGCAACCTAAGCCGAGGTGACTTGTGTTAAGCTTGTCAGTTGGGTGATTTTTGTTAAACGTTGATGTTGCTGCTAGGAAAGTATCTCTAAGCCGTGGGCTTTTAAATTTGACTAGTATGGACCGCGGTCGCGGATTATTAACGTTTAACTTAGCTACGCGAGAACAGAAGTGTATGTCGCTATCGTTAATGGGGCACTTGATCACTTTTCCTAATTGTATGACCGTGCTAACTAAATTCTCTTGCTTATACTCTGGTACGCACTGAATTTCAATATTGGAGGCACGACTTTGTTGATCAAGTTTTCGAAGTTTAAGTGACAAATCTTGTGTAGTATTGCGAAGCAATTCATTTTCTTTACGGAGGTCATCAATCACTTTAGTCTGAGCAGAGGCTGTGGTACGTATTTTTTCAAATTCTTCATTAAAAAAAGACATTGTTGACTCGAACGACGACACGCTCTTTCTAATTTCTTGCAACTCAGAGTTAATTTCAGATCTAATGATTAGGCGCAATTCATCTTTTAGTATAGCGCGGATGTCGGCTGCCGTCAAGCAGGAACAGCCTTTCGTCTCAGATGGTGAAGATATTTTTTTGGCGCGAAATTAAAAGACCATGTGGAACTTCATCGAAGGCTTTGGAGAAATCAATGTATACTGCGTCGATTTGGTAGCCATTATCCATTGACTTAGCTACGTTACGCATAAACTCACAAAGATTTGTCTCTGTAGATTTTTTCTTTACAAAGCTATGTTTCTGTTCGATAATAACTGAACTAAGAATGGGATAAATAATATCAAAAATACATTTTTCAAATAATTCCGGGATTAGGTTGATTTTAGATATGCCTCTGTAATTTTGGACATTGTGTTTGTCTCCAGATTTATACTGGCACAACGTATGAACGTGTCAGAGCTGACGGAAATGTTCTTGTTTGCAGCGATAATTGAAATAATAAGAGGTTTTGATAGAGATTTCAAACGATTTCTCAAGAAGATTGCTGGTATACCATCTGGTCCACAATCCTTGCTAACTAGGCTCTTCAGATGCTTTTCCAAAACAGCCAGTGATATTTTTACAGAACTAAACTTGAACCAGCTTGTATGCTTTCAGAAGTAACATCCGGAGAGATCGAGTCCATGTGAGGCTCAAAAACTGACTGAAAGTAAAAATTTAATAAATTACAAATATCGCCATCCACACTACAGGAAACATCATTGTAAAATATAGTCTTGGGTAATTCACTTGATTTTTTTTTTATTTAACAAATGTCCAAAATTGTTTGCTATTTTTATTTACGTTACTCTCGGCTACTTCAATAAATTTGTTATTTATTTTATTTTATTTTACTTCATAACATTCCAATTGTGCGATTTTTTGACGTTCACGAAGTAGATTAAAAGCGTCAAAGTCTACCATAAAGCTTCCAGCGCTTATGGAATATTAATTTTTCCTTAATAATTTTAACCAATGCTTTAGAAAACCATATTGGGTATCCCGATTCATGTTTCACTTTTAGCTTAGGTACGAATTTTAATATAATTTCATTGACGATATAAAATTCGGTTAACGTTATCTCTATATCATCATTACTATAAAGATTTGACCAATTATTTGACAGCAACTCTCCATTAATAACGTCATAGTCGGCTTTATGAAAAAGGTTTACATTACGGCGGGCTGGGGTTAAATGCTGTAAGTCTATAATTCGGAACGACATTTCAAGGCGGGATGATGGGGTCTTCAGGAACAAGAGACTCATCACAACACCTTGTGACGGCGCATACACTGAACAATATATCTAGTGATCTATTATTAGCATTTAAAACTTTATTATATTGTCTAAAATCGGTGAAGCTTAAGAAGTTGGATGCCGTTTTCAAAAGGTTATCACTTAGGTCTGTGTGACCAAACTCTAAATGTTCTTCCAAAATCACCGAAACCCACTGAGCTTGTGTAACGTAAAAGTCATCAACTATGAAAAAGTGTCAGAAGGCCGTGAGACAATACATTCCGAAACAACTACAAAAAACTTGTCCAAAAAAAAATTTGGAATTTTTGTTTATTCCTTTGTTCAATACTATAGAAACATGCAACGCATCTGCTGCACACTCTGTCTATAGAAGTGTTACCATTCACAGAAAGGCGCTGGTGTACGGCAATCAGAACACTGCCTCCTGCACCATCACCACGAGATGCATAATTCCGATCACATCTATAAACACTATACCTAAGATCAAACAGCTCAGCATCATATATTTCCGGTTCTTACCGCCAAGTTTCAGATAAACATATTATGTCATAATCGGCCAGCATTAAGTTACGAAAGAAGATGTTGGTTTTCGTCCGCAGACCCCGTACATTTTGATAATATACCAAAAGATTATCAATGTTAGCCATTTTTCAGGGAAACTTCAGTCAAAACAATAATACTCATAAAATTTATATCAATATTTATCCTCTCTGTATAAAACTCATGAAACCAAATATTCCAAACTGATAAAAATGATTTTAAATGACTTAGGTTTTTTTTTATTGAAAAAGGATAAGACGTTTGTCTTCTATCTCACCTGATGGAAAGTGACGATGAAGACGAAGGTGATACCGTTATCCACGAGATACCTATTCACTCGACGCTTGAAAGAACTAGGACTATTGTTTTCTGGAAAAACAGACGCAGGCAGTTCATTCCACACCTTGGCGACCCGCACCAAAAAGGAACTATCGAAGCGTTTGGTTCGACTTCTTGGGATATCTACCATGAAAGGATGGAAGGTCTGTCTGCGTCTAGTAGTCCGATGCAAGAAGGGTGTGGGTTCAACCTGATCAAAAAGAGCATTCGCGCACTCTCCAAAATGTAATCTGTATAAGACTGCTAAACTGGCAACTTTCCGACGATGGCGGAGGTTTTGCAGTTTTTTGGTGGTGAGGTCAAAATTGTTCATAATTTTTCTGGCTCTTCGGTCAACTGCTTCCATCGCTTCTAGTTGGTACTTTGCAGAACCATCACAAAAGGTGGCTACAGTACTCCATACAAGATCGAACTTGAGCTGTGTACAAATTAAGCAGCCGTTCAGGGCTGAAGTACCGTCGGACCTTCGATATGATTCCCAACTTCTTTGAAGCAGTTTGAGCCATGGACACAATTTGTTGCCCGAAGTTTAGTTGGGACGATACAGTTACGCCCAGAAACCCTAGTAGGGTCGGTTAAGGGTACAGAAATATTTTGGAAAGTGGGCGTTAGGTCGAAACTGCTCTTTTTCGCGGAGAATAAACACACCTGTGTTTTCGATGGGTTAAATTTGACCAAGTTGGACTCGCCCCAATAGTACACTTTCTTCAAGGCCAAATCTGCCCGCTCAATCATGGACTCTCTCAAAGCCCGGATTTCTTGAAGACTCGCTCGCGCATTGGACATGTATCTCTCTACAACGGTGCTGTCATCAGCGTAACCAATAATGCCTGGGGTTAGCAGGTCATTAATGTGCAGCAAGAATAGCGTTGCAGAGAAAACAGATCCCTGAGGTACCCCGGCATTAATTGCCATTAGGTCAGAAGAGCAGCCGTCTAAGACTACTCGAATTGACCGTTCCCTCAGAAAATCAGATATCCAGTCGCAGAGCCCTTTAGGTATTCCGTATGCTGAAAGCTTACTCAAGAGACCATAATGCCAGACCCTATCAAAAGCCTTGGAAAAGTCTAAGGATACAGCTATAGCTTCACCGTGACCTTCCAAGGCTTCGCTCCATAAGTGAGTGGCATACACAAGAAGATCTCCAGTCGAGCGTCCACTGCGAAAACCATATTGGTTATCAAGGAGCTCGTTGGACTCGAGGTATGCCAGGAGACGATTGTTCAATACACGCTCCATAACTTTGCAAAGTATGGAGGTGATTGCAATAGGTCGATAGTTGATGGGATCTGCACGGCTTCCTTTCCGGCTTCTTTGGTACTGGTTGCACGTTAGCCAGCTTCCAGGATTTAGGGACCTTTCCAGGTTCCAAAGAGAGTCGATACAGGCACGTTAGTATGGGAGACAACTCGGCTGACAACAACTGGGAACATCGGGGCCGCTGGCCTTGTTCACGTATAAATTCTGCAAGCATTTAAGAACCTCCTTTTGGCGAATATGAACGGTACCTATTTTGGGTCCGAACTGAGGTAACTGGGGTGGGACTTTACCTTGACTATTTAGACGTGAATAGTCTGCAAAAAGATTAGCAAAGAGGTCTGCTTTCTCTTTTGCAGTGTGGGCCAGTGAACCATCAGGCTTCCTCAGAGGTGGAAGCGATGGGCGACAGAAGTTCGACTCAACCGACTCGGCCAAAGACCAGAAAGCTTTGCTTCCTGAAGGATATGACGCTATCTTGTCTCCGATGTGGCCAATGTGGTCAAAGCGAGCTTTTCTGATCACCTTTTTGCAAGACTTGGCGGCAGCATTGTATTGTTTCTTCAGTTCATGCGAATCCGCGGCTTTGCTTCTCCGAGCGTCAGCCCAGGCTTTGTACGCTTCTTGCTTAAGCTTTTCAGCTGTGAGGCAAGCAGCATTAAACCATGGGCGACCTTTGGTTTCAAGGAACAGGTCAGCGTAAGGGATGAAATACTCCATTGCTTAGCCTATCACACTCGATACAGCAACAGCGCAGCACGATAGATCGGTTGATGTAAAACAAGTGTGCCGCCAAGGATAAGACGCGAAAAAATGCCGCATCTCATCCCAATCTGCTGACTTGTATCGCCATACTCGCCTAGCGCCTTTTGGGCTGGTGTCAGGCGGCGAGTACTGCGACACAGATTTCACCACGCAGTGGTCGAATGTCTCTAAAGGTGCAGTTACGGACACCGAGCACCTGTCAGGATCAGTTGTCAGCAGAAGGTCTAAGCAATATGCAGTGTGGCCAGCAACGTCGGGGATGCGCGTGGGCTCGTGCACAAGCTGTGAGAGGCCTTGAGTCACGGAAAACTTAAAAGCCTCTCTTCCAGCGTGGTCAGTGTCCTGATACGGGTATAGCCATTGCCCGTGATGAGCGTTAAAATCCGCCAGGAACACCAACTGCGCTGAGGGAAAACGTTGCCAAACCTTATCTGCTGCATCGCTGAGATACTCTATGAGCCTCGTTGTCTCCCGATCTCCGCTATGTGACCAGTATATACTGGCGTAGATCAATTGGTCAAGGCCGGTATCAATGTTAACCCACATAACGGAAAAGTCCAGATCTTCCAAGTAACGGAGACGCTGACAACAGATCTCGTCACTGGCATACATGCACACCCCGGCGTTCGGGCGGAAATTGAATTCCAGAATGTACCCTGGGTAACAAAGGTATGCCGAGTCTGAAGGATTACAGATCTGCGTCTCCGTTAAGAACAGTAGGTGAGGCTGCTCTGTCTCAAGATGGTAGTGGACATCGTTGATATTTGAGTGCATTCCTCTGATGTTGCAGAAGTGCACTTTAAGAACAAACGCGTGTCATAGGTCCCCGGTATGGTTTACTAATGATATACTTAATTCATGATGTAAAGTTACATAGCACAAGGAAACGCACTCGATCAGATGACGTATGTAAATTATTCTCCGAACTTATAAAATCTCTCTAAAATTACGCGCAATTATAGCTTATAAATCACATATGAGCAAAGCAGAGAATAATATCAAGCATAAGCCACATCAATTTTGGCAACATATTTCCAGTCTTCGGTCAAAGAGTGGCTTTAAACCTAAAGTGCCTTACAAAACCGAAATGTTTAGCGGTGTAGAGGCAGGCGAAGCCTTTGCAAGTCTTTTCTCTGACGTGGTTTTAAATGATGTAACGAATCTTAATGCTGTTGAATCGAATGAATCTGACAGTATTTTTAATAGTAATTATGTGCACATCTTAGGCATATCACTTGACGACGTTTTGTACGGAATTAATAAACTTAAACCAAGTAGTTCCATGGGACCAGATGGCATACCGTCTGACATTATGAAACACTTTAAAAATATTTTCTGTATACCACTCTGTCACATCTTTAACATAGCATTACAGTCCGGTGTTCATCCACCTCAATATACACGCTTCTTCTAGAGAAAGTACAGAAGGCATTTTTACGTTATTTATAGAAACGTGTAGCAGGATACTATCCATTCCTGTTTTCTGTCATTCCAATTTTCTGTTAGGGTACTTATGGTACAACTCCTTGCAGGTCAGAAGGGCGTTACAGCAGTTAAAAACTACCTGTAAAATACTCACAATAAGCTAGCTCGCCTCTTTGTACCCAACAACTACACAGGAAGTAAAAAACACGCGCCGACTCTCCTCTAACACGTACACTTTCCGCACTCAACAGACTCCTCCTACACGCAAATACCGAGTTTGACTTGTTTTTGGAAGAATGGCACAAGATACTTATAGTGTGCCTATATTATTGTGAAACCTATTCTTTGAGTTTTTAATTTTGTTCATCTTGGACAATTCTATAACATGTACTCCTTATTTTGACATCGTTTTATTTTTATTTGTTATGACATTATTGTAGTTACTTATACAATATACAACATAATAATATTGATATCTTTCATCTCTCTCTCCCAAAATTGAAAAAGGAACTCTCTTTGCATTTTACTGGATAGTTATTTGATTTTATATTTATTTTGTATGTATTGTGTAACCGTGTATCTCGTTAAAGTTTATAATATTTGGTATGGAAACTTCACTGGTCTCTGTATAAATCATATGTTGTAATTTTAAGTACATATAATGACTGTTTGTTTCCTGAATAAAGTAAAATAAGAAATAAAATAAATAAAATTACTACTTGTGACCAATTAGTAATTTGTGACTCGTATTTTTATTTCTTAATATTTTGAACACTTTTATTTATTTATTTTTATTCATATGTATTTATTAAATGTTATGTCGTGTCAAATTACCTATTTAAATTTTGTAAGTGGTCTGTAGCCGTTTAAGTTAAATTAAATACTTATATAAAAAAATATCGTTTGTGTTTTAAGCTACCAGCAGACGAGACGTATAGGTACGCCATTTTGACATCTACCGAAAACTTGCCTTGTATATATTTTGTCACTGAAAGCGATGTCTCTCAGATACTGCACCAGAAATCGTCTGCAATAGACGTAAAGGGCATAGAAGATGAGCAATTAAATTCAACATCTGAATATAAATATTTCCATGAACCACATTATACCTTCATGCAGGTTAGGACTACATTGCGAGCTTGATTACCACTTCACTTGTAATTATATTTACTTGTGTGTAATATTGTTAATTATTACTCTTGAATGTAATTGTTTAGCTAATGTTGATTATTAAAATTGTTTTTAATCGTAGCTCTTCCATTATGCATAATTCCTGCAACGTTTGCTTGTGCCGTATCTAATAAAAGAGGTAATCGCACAAACGAACTTGCCGGCAATTATGACTGGCAACTTATAAACCTGTCATTATTTTATTTTACTCGTAATTTTGTAAAGATAGAATATGTGAGATTGTTTTATTGGATTCTATGACGGGCACCGGCCCCAACTATCGATATAACTCTGAATGTATATTTATGAGTCTTTAACCTTTAATAAAAGAAAGTATTCATCAAACCTAGTGCTGTTCCTTGTAAGTTAGGAAGTCCTCCCTAAGTTATTATACAATAATACCATCTGCTGGTCCCGGCCCTGCGGAGTACCTACGAAGTAATTGCTTTATAATACCTACATCGTTTTTATCGGTGAGGACCTTTAATGGGCTCTCAAATGTTATTACATATTTCAATTTGTTATTTGTGATAATTTACCAATCCAAGGTGCATGCAGAACAAATATTTAACAGAGCATTAATAAAACTAAAAGCGCGTGAGGAAATTGAGAACATTGACCGCGTGTGCACATGACAAGCACTAAGTTTTCTTAAATTTAAAGAAGTCGAAGGAGCGACAAAGAAATAAATAAAAGTATGCATAACTCTTTATAATTTAATTAATTGCGTCATCCTTAGTACGGAATCGATGGTCTTGACGGGATTTGCGTTGGAAATGTATCAGGTGTTCTTTGAAGGGGTCGCTGCGCGGTGCGGCGGGCGCAACCACGGGGGGCCGCGTGCGAGCGTAGGTGCCGCGCCAGCGCCGCCGCCGAGCGCAGCGCACGACGACACAGAGGGCACGGCGCCGCGCGAGCCCGCTCGTGCACGTCACGCACGTGGCGCCGCAAACCTGCACCGCCACGGAAAGTGGCGCCGCATACATGGCACACTGCAGCCCGCTCGCCTCGGTGTGCTCGCGCATGGCTCGCCAGCGCCGCCCGCGAGCTCAGCAGCTTTCCGCACGTATCGCAGCCAAAGCGCAGCCGCCCGCCCACGCGCACGGCCCCCTCCGCGCCCCCCGCCCGCCGAAGCCGTCCCGACAGGTCGTCGTACACCGGCGCGTCGTCGTCGCTTGACGCCGACGACTCATGCGTGCGGATCAGGTGCGAACGAAACTCGACTAGGGCCGTGGACAAATTTTCGTAGTATTGGACTATTCTCGCTTCAGCGATCCGCGATAAGGGTTCGTCGTCTGACCGCCCCTCCTGCGTCGACGGATCGTCAAATTCCGCTTCAGAGGGACAATCGATGGTCCTGCAACAAAAGACCGGTTACCGATGCGTGGTGAGGTGGTAGTCGAGATGTGACTTCTTGCGGAAGCACTTGTCGCAAGAGGGGCAAGCGTGCGGGCGCAGGTTGGCGTGTGCACGCAGGTGCTGTCGAAGCGTGTCGGCGGCGCGGTAGGCGCGCGGGCAGTGCGGGCAGACGTAGGGTGCGGCGGCGGCGTGGCTGCGCGCGTGCACGTCGCGCGCCAGGCGCGTAGGGAAGCGCTCAGCGCAGCTCGCGCAGGCGTGCGGCAAACAGCCAGCGTGCACGACGCGGCGGTGCGCCGCCAGCCCGCCGCGCGACGAGTAGCTGCGGCCACAGTCTTCACACCTGCTCCGCGCGGCCACCACGTCGTGCCGCGCCAGGTGCGCAAACATGTTGTACTTATTAGAGAACGTTTCATTGCACTGCGGGCACACCGCGGGGATGTATTTTTGATTGCGCAGGCTCCGCTTGGGCTCGGGGCGCGGGGCGGGCGGCGGATGGCGACGCCGCACATGCGCTGCGAGCGCTGCAGCGGTGGGGGCGAGATGCGAACAGGCACGGCAGGCGGCGGCTGGCGCGGCGGCTAGGTGCGCGGCGGCGTGACGGCGCGGGGAACCATCGCGCGCGTCGCAGCAGCCACCGTGCGCCGCGGCGTGGCTCGCGAGGCGCGCCGCAGAAGTGAACCAACTTGGGCAGCGCGGACACCGGAATGCCGGCACACTCTCGCAAGCTGCGGTACACTCCTCGTCGACATCATTTCCTGCTTCAGCCGGAGGAGCGGAGTCCTTGACATCGAGAGTTTCGTCGAAGGTTACGTGATTGTTTATAAAGTTTTCGATGGAGGCCCGGTCTGTATCAACTATCTCATCGGAATGAACAGTGTCGAGGTGGGTCGCAAAATCTTCGACAAAAGCCGAAATATTGTCACATTTGTTACAGACTAACTGAATATCACAATTCTCAGTCCCTTCAAGAGAGTCAAGATAACCTATCACAGTGGATTTTACAAGTTCAACGAATGCCATCACTTTCTCACTTTTTCTGGAAAACATTAAATTGACTTATGTTTGTGTCAAGGCATCATTAGATACAAGTGGCAATGTCGCGCGGCAGATGCGATCTGCTGGATACGAGATTTTCTTTAGGAGTTTCCGAGTTTATATTTGAATTGTAGAAAAAAGGGCAAATAATATTTAAATAAAAAAATATTACACTAGGACTAGAAAGGAACGTGACGAACAAGAAATGTAATAAGGTTCGAAACAAGAGCAACACGGTTGTTAACGAAAGTATAAGTCAATAAAAAAGACTGTAAGAAGCGAACACAGAACGATTACCTACGTATGTGGACAAATCCAGGACACTGAACAGACCACTGTCTTAGACAATGGGTCATAAATCATCTGTCAGACATCTGCGATTGATGTTTTAAATATACCAATGACAGGTTTCCAAATAGGTGCTATTTTATTTAAACTTTACTTTTTTCTCACATTATGGAAATGATTATATTTTTTACTGTAGATAATATAAGGAGCCGGTGAATTATTAAATGTTAAAATAAAATGGTCAAATTTACCTATTGTCTAATCCATTCGATTGAGTTACTATTTGCTGAAACAAAAAAAATATTACATATTTTTTAACAGTCAGTTAGGCACCTAAATAATTTATTGGGTCTATCCTTTTAAAAACACGACAGGGTGCAATTTCTTATATAATCTAAATTTTTTTTCAAGTATCAATTTTCATACAGAAGAATTTAATATCAAAAATAAATAAATCAAGACTTCAGAAATAAAAATAAACTGAATGAACTGACAATTACCTTTTGTAAACCCGTGCAGCGGCTCCGCATAATATTGTCCACGCTCGCGCTGCGGCAGTAGAACTCATGCCATGTCAATAGCTTGTTCGTGCAATCATAACACACTGTTTGAGGCAAAGTATCTTGGTCTGTCACCTGAGGATAAGGCAAGTATATTGTAAGAGCAAACCCCGCAACACACAAATAACTACAGTTTTTTGTCATAAACAGTTGAAGTTTCTCTGAAAATCTGTATTTCTGATGTTCTTTTTTTAATTAAAAATTTATTTTCAGGATAAATAAATTATTTGGTTGACATTGAAGTTTTTGTGTTTGCGAAACTGCCAGCATGTTTGCAATACTACCACAATTTTGAGATTCAAAAGGAAATGAGTCAATCTAATTGTTGATTGTACTAGAGAGCCATAGAATAGCTATACTTCCCGAAGTTATTAAACATAAAATCATGTCTTCCGTGTCAGCTGCAGTACAATTCTTGGATACAAAACCACTAAATATATCAGATAGAAATTTATGGATTGGGAGAACAATAAGAACTGCACAAGGTTGATTCAAGCATTTTGATTCCATAAATTATGTTGTCAAAGATGCTGCTTGCCCTGGTCACTGAGGGATGGATAAAGTTGATACAACTAAAAAGTGGTGCAACTTCAGTAATTATGACATAGCTGAAGAAATGGAAACTGACCTCACTACAATCACATTTGAACAAGTCTGGCTAAACATAAAAGTGTGACATTTGGGTGCCTCACAGAAAGTGACTTAATGAACCATTTACTAATCTGCGATCCCTATGCTACTAAAACATAGTGTATTTTGTAATGTAATGAAACCTAAACCATTTTTGAAGAGAATTATCACTGGATGAAAAGTGGATCACCAACAAAAACTAGCAAAAAACAAAACAAAATTGCATATTTTCATTTTTTATGCAAAATATGAAGAAACTACGCCTTGATTGTATTACTTTGGCTAATTCCCTCCACATTATAATCATAAATTTTATTTAAGACAGATGTAGTTATCTCCATTTGAAAAATTATTGCTACGGACACCTCTCAGATTTTAAAACTTCCCAAAGTTCCGTTACTTTTACTATTTAAAAGAAGATTCAAGATTGATACTACTTTATTTATAAACTTAAAACAATCATATTTGATGGATGTTCAGGTTGTTAGAAAATATGGTTTTCAACATACCTGGAGCCTTCCTATGTTCATAAAAAACGTGGTGTGGAACAGCTGCCAAAGCTGAGAGTGTGCCGCAATATTGAGGCCTACTTAGGAAACATTGAAAATTTAAGTCATAATTCACTGAACATAACTTTTGTACTTTAGACCAAAATTTTCATAACTAACCTCAAAGTAATAAAGCTGATTATTTAATGCATAAAACATCCCATGAAGAGTCTGTTTCAAAGCAATTTGAATAAGATATTACCACTTTAACCTAAATTAAACAAGTCATGGTTTATATTATGAAGTACTAAGTAAGTACTTTCAATATGTTTATGGATTTATGCTTACCTCTATAGATAAATATTTGAGTATTTTTTCTGCTAGGTTATTTAGAAGACCCTGGCCTTCAAAGACAGGCATCATAAGTTGTGTGCTCTCACCACAAAGACGACAAATGCTTAAATTGTTTTCTAAGCCTGTAAATAAAATATAACGTAAGTTTTAGATAGTAAAAATAAGTATCATCAAAAATAAATTAAAATTAAAAACACAAGCTATAAAACATTAGATATTCGCAGCTTACCGCATAAATCTATGTTATTATCATTATTGAGAATCGACTCAAAAACGAAGACTTTTTCAGGTTCAACACTCATCGTGAAATAAACTACACTGTGGTTCTGATCCGAATATTAAAACTTACGTATAGTATTGTACGCGGTTATTGAATTTTTACATAAAGTATATTTATTTAAATAAAATTTTCAAAGTTCCAAATTCGTACGCTTTGTGTTGATGTCCTAAAAATTAAAAGTAAACAAAACATTTACGGCAAACAGCTGTTCAATCATATGCTGCGTTCCGTTTGCCGATTACAGCGCTCACAGCACTAAAAGTGCTCAAAACCGTTCCGATTCGTTTGAGCGCGCTAAAAGTGTTATTAGTAATATTGCAATCGGAACGGTAAATAGCGCGCTAACATTCTGATTGTTCGTCGATTAAGTCTAGGTTATAATTTCATTAAGATCTTTGACCCTGAATGAAGCACGAGCCATTTTTTTACATTATTACGAAAGAAAATTAATAAGCAAGCTTTTAAAATCTTTAATCGACTAATAAAAACATCAACAAAGTTACGTCATGTGTCAGTTTTGACAGGCCGTTCACAGCGACCATGCTCCGTAGCTTGGGCACTGTGAGCGGTAAGATGGCGGCGTTTATGACGTCAGTGATGACGTTATCAATATCGCTGTGAGCGCGTTCACGGGCAAACGGAACGGGTATATGAGCGCTGTGAGCGCTGTAATCGAATCGGAAGATGGCGGCGTTTATGACGTCATTGATGACGTATCGATATCGCTGTGAGCGCGCCCACGGGCAATCGGAACGGGTATATGAGCGCTGTGAGCGCTATAATCGGCAAACGGAACGCAGCATCTTCCCGCTCACAGTGCCCAAGCTACGGAGCAGCCCTCTCCTCTGCTTAAACCTCTTGAAACGGAATCCTAAATCTTCCATAAGTATTCTGCGCAATTTGGATTTACTGCCTGTGTAATCTAAGTCTCTCTGAGCAACTGCGAGTATTTTTTTCAGGGTTGGAACCTCTTTTTTGACCGTATAAAAAGAGTGGATAATTTTTCTCACAGCTGGCAGCCCGAGGCTGTTTTTTAATTGTTTTTTACAGCGTGGCTTTCTTTTTGGTGTTCTTATTTTGGAACTAAAAGCCACAGGTTCTTTTCTTACTGTATCCGTACTGTGCTTACTGTATTTTTTTTACACCTGTGGCCTTGACCACGCATTCGGTAATATTATTGTTCGTTAAGACGGTGAGTAATTTCCAATAATAACTGTCTCAAAATCACTGTTTCTAACTTGTCGGCACTGTCTTTTCACTGCTCTTTTTCTCTTTCAAAATAATCGTCCACACTCATAAGCATTTCTCGAGGACGACTGTTTAGCACATCTCTTCTTTTAGCACTTCGTTTTGTCACAAAACTACCAATAAATATAATTTAAAAAGAAATATTACCGATGAAGTTGTATTCGTCACTCAACACTTTTCCGACAGCTTTGCTAACGTACTAACAGGCGTCAGTTGACGTCATATGCCGCTCCATTCGAAAAGGTCCTATCGTAACAGCATTTGAACCGGATTAAACGTATACATAGCTACATAGGGCTCGCATGTTCCTCTAGTTCATTGACATCGCGATCGGTTATGAGCCAAGTTCATAATTGTTTAGTGACGACATCGACAACTTTCATTTTTCTCTTACGTTTACGATATTTATAACTAATAAACTGAAATTAACACTAAAATAGTAAATCCTCAGACAGCCTTAAAAATTCAGTTTTTCTTAGCTCTAAAATCGACGACCAGAAAAAACTAATAAGTACATTTCTCTCTCTCTCAGTTATATTTTGTTCTACAATATTTTTTATCAACAAGTTTATATTTTAACTTTGGACTTTATTATGTACATGAATATAAAATAGTCGATGGTGTGTTGTGTGCGACACAAGATACAAAAGGGTCCACATTTTGCGCAGCGACTGAGAAATAGAGATATTGATACTAACTTTGTTGATTTTAGAGCCAAGAAAAACTGCGATCAAGATGTTCAAAGGAGTTGTTTCCATTAGTATAGGCTCTGGGGCTAGGTTACGAGCACATCGGGAGAATATTGAGAATATGTGTACTAACACAAAATAAATATAAATTCCGTTCCTAACATGGTATTTTAAGCGCACACTTTTATTGAAAATCAGTGAGGAACCACCACCATACAGTATTTTGTACTCAAATTTGATAATTGCACCTACTTGTTCTTGTTGACGTTAAATAAAGTAAGATTCTACCTCCAATTCAGAAAAAAACTACGTGAAGGACAAAAAATCTTCACTGGCATCATTTTTTCAAAATAAATTTACAATGGCTCTTTTGTGCAATATAAAATAATTTTGCATCAGTTGGCTCCGCAAGTCTTCCTCTCCACAAACTATACAAACGATGAACATCCTCAGACAGCACTCGTTCACGGAGTTAACGCGGGATCCACCAATTGCCCTCCTCAACCATTTAGAACGGTGTTATTAATAATTCTTCACCAAAAAATTGTTGCTGTTCCAAAGCACTACATCATAATTTTGAAAAAAAAAGTCATTATTAGTTCGAGAAATTTAAATTGAAAAATTAGTTTTGAGAGCTGATTTTTTAAAATCAAAATCAAATATAGGTTTTTACAAATGTTAGATTATAATAGGTACAGTGCAAACATGGTGCAAACCATATCTAACCTGGAAGGTATGTACAACGTATGTACTTGTAGAAAATGCTGCAACTAAATTGTAAAGGTGATGTTTCTAAATTGGGCTAGTTTATGAGTGCATTACTTACGGATAGCTAAAAATATGCTGTTTTAAATAAAAATATTAAAGTAATGCGAAACTACATATCTGCAGCGCACATTTTTGTTTTCTAAACCGTATATTGCAGCACTGTTGAGTCTGCTGTTTCTTATCAGCGTTTATGAACGATAGTAATTCTTTATATGTCTCTGTCAAAACTGACATTAAAAACTGACAGTAAAGCCGGCTCTACACTCGCGTGAATTCACTATACTCAATTCAATATACGCCGCGATCCACGCGTGAATTGTGTCCCTCCACACTCGCATTCTTTCACTCAAGCTTCACAGTCTTGTTCGCGATATCTTGTACGCTACTGCTGAAAACTGCAAGTATAGATGCGTTCACGTCACGTTCTCGTCCACGCGTCGCAAACAAAAAACCGACACTGATCGATGCGAAGCGTGAGCAACATCTACACTCGTGTTTCGAGGTTTTCGCGGGCTTTCGCAGCCGTTCGCACCGCGAGTGTAGAGCCGGCTTAATGTACTCAGCTCATTTGCCTCAGCGCGGCACCTTTCCGCGGAATTCTTTTTAGGTTTCTGAGTTTGTTGCCAATGACATATTACATATAGACAAGTCATGCCCAAACATTACCGCACTTAAAAACGGCGTCAACTTAGCTATACATACCTACCCGATACAGTAATATCAATTTGTGGAAGAAGGAAAGCATTCACTTGTTGTAAGAAAGAGATATCACACAGAAAGAGATATACAGTCGGTGCCAGATACATCTTTACCACCCAGTCGTCGGCCGTTTACCCCCCTCACGCACCGCGCGCTCACCCGACCTCACACTACTAAAGATTCGAACAATTAACACAACCGGTTTAGAACGACTATGTTGTTTGCAAAACAAATTCTAACTATCGGCGATCGAATCCGTTCAGAACAAAAAATAATGCTACTATACGGGAATATAGGTCGTTAATTTCAACATTGCCTATGGATACGAGCGTAGCTCAGCCGTATAATGTGCAGATTCACTTGCACGCTACCCTTGCTTCAGGCGGCCTGAGTTCGAATCTCGGAAGGCGTAACCTTTTTTTATTTTTTCAATTTTCGAGTTCGAATCTCGGAAGTTGTGCCAGTCTTTTATTTTTTTCTATTTTTATAGATAGTCGAAGAATATTTATTAATAAAGAATTAATAAATTTAATACGAGAAAATTAGATTCATTTAAAGATTATTCAGTTAGTTGATCTTCTATTTCTATAATATATATTTTTATTATATTTTTAATAAAATTGTAAGTAGTAATATTTATACACCGTTGATAACAGCGAGAGGCATTAAATGAAACCACATATTCTTTGTATCATTATCAGGCTACACAACAAAAATCAGATCAATGTAAGCCATAGTTTAGTCACAGGAATGTTTTTTAGTTTTTACTTAGTTTCATTTAAACACTCTGTATCTTCCCGATCACCTGATCGTAAGTTTGTACTATAGGCATACGTAGTTATCTAAACGACAAAATTCACGCGAGCGATGCGACGTTGCCAGTTTGCATCGTATGTTTGCAGTACAAACAAAAGTACAGATCACTGTTATCTCACTCTAATGTAATAAGCGTAACAGAAATAGAAATAGATCAGTATGTTGCTATGGCGCCGGCGGCGGCTCGGCTAATTAGGTTGAGGGCACAATTTTTACTTTGTCTAGTGCGAAAACGCGTTGCATCCGGGGTGCACGTTGCGCAATTCAGCACGGATTATTGTCGCTCACGTGTCCCATTTACTAATGTTAAGTTTTTATTGTGATAAGTACGTACGAGTTTGTAAGTACGTAAGACATCCACAATGCCTCGTGCTACATACACGGCGTCAGAATACACTGACATGATTTTAATCTACGGGGAATCCCACGGAAACGCAGCTCTAGCTCTGCGAACTTACCGAGAAAGGTATGGAAACAGCCGCGCGTGCCCTAGGAACGCTCGCACCATAGTACTGGCAGTACAACGGGCACGAGAAAACAAACCATTAGCAGTGCATCAGGAGGGAGTCCCACCGCAGCAGATACCTACTGCGCGCGAGCAACAGTTTCTTGACTATTTTGACCGCAACCCCACATCGAGTCTGCATGCCGCACGCCAGTTTAGAGTTTGCCATACAACCGTGCATAACCTTTTTAAAAGGAATAAACGCAAACCTACAAATTTTAAAAAGTTCAAGCCCCTTTAAGAAGGGTTTGCCAGTCAGGCGCACTCACTGCCAGTGGATACTTGACACAGTTACTGACGACCCGAATTTTTTATTAAATGTCATGTGGACCGACAAGAGCACATTTACACGCAAGGGCATATGGAACCAACAAAATCTCAGATACTGGAGTATTGAAAATCCACGCATGATTCGGGAGTCAGAGCATCAGTACCGCTTCTCTGTTAATGTGTAGGCTGGTATACACAGGGACCAGATTATTGGCCCTGTTTTTATTGACGGCACCCTTAACGCGGTACAATTTTTGAAGATATTATCCGGTCCCGTTGCTGAATATACCGAAGAAGTACCCTTAGCCAATCATCGGCATTTATGGTACCAATTGGACGGAGCTCCTCCACATTCAGTGATGTCTTCCAGAGAGCTACTCACCGAAATGTTTGGACAGCAGTGGATTGGTCGATTTGGACCAGTACGATGGCCACCACGGTCCCCGGATCTCACTCCAATGGACTTTTTTATCTGGAGGTTTGTGAAAGGTGAAGTGTACGCGACAGACGTGAATACCGTAGAGGAACTTAAAAACCGGATTATTTTAGCGTTTAATTAATTAAAAAATTTAACAACAAACAGTGACCCTATTGTACGATTAAATAACAATATTATACGTCGTTATAATTTGTGTACCATTGCAAACGGCGGACATTTCGAACAATTGAAGATTTAATGTGTAAGTGTTACAATTAATTATTTTTGTTTATTATTTTCATTGATCATACCTTCCAACGTCACCTACAACACATGTTTACATTATCATCCACATAAAAACCGGGCGCTCCGCTCTGTAGGTAGGTGTGCGAGCCGGTGAGCCCGCTGCCGCACGCGCTATGCTATTCAAATGCTACGTTGCCAATTTGCTACGCAGGTGGCGGCAGGCAACTCAACAAAGGATGTTTACATTTTAACTTAATTATTAAGCTATTTAAGTTCTTTGAAAAACGTTTTTTCGTATACTTCTCGTAAACATTTTTTTTATAGTTTCGGATTAACAGTAGGCACTTATAGTATATGTGGTTTCATTAAATGCCTCTCGCTTTTATCAACGTTGTATAAATAACTTTAATAATCTTTTGTTTTCTTTCAAAATTAATTAAAGATATATTCATGAATAAACCTAATAATGTTTACTAAATTAAAGAAATATTTTATAATTTTATTTCTATATTCCAATTAATCAATAAATTAATTTTAGTATTATAAAATTATAAAATAAGGTGTAGCTAAGAACTATAAGTAAAAACAACACAAACTTTTTCAGATAATTATTTTTTTTGTGCATATTACAACATGTTGCTTCTGACTAGAAAACAAATAAAAATAAAACATTAATTATTTGGACTATAGGAGACTAGAACATTTAAAAAACAATTATAGTTTAGTTATTATTTGTTAATTGAAAGATTCGAATGACAGTTTTCATCATAATTTGTCTGTCACTTGGCGTATGACCTTATTACATCATTGAAGTAGTAAATCCATTGTAGACATGAATCAACATGTAATTAGCCAGAAACTATAAATATTATTTGTTTCTAAGCTAAATGACAATAACATCATTCACTCATGGATTACCTTCTTTTTAAAACACAACTATTACGAAACATTTTTTATAAACTAATTTGTGCCCTTTCGCCCACAAGCGGCTCCATCGCGAAAGCCCGAAGGCCCTCCACGATGGGCGCACCAGATGGTAAGGTGCGCCTCCCTCCTCGGCCTACACCAGTACTGTAGCAGACTCCCCCCGAGTCTGCTACTAGGAGGCCATGGATACCAGATAAGTGGTACCCGGTGGCAGATCAGGTATGTGGTTCTGCCACCGACCACACCTCAGCCGCAGAGGATAGGGCAAGCGGCGCACCGCAATACCGACATGCCTCTTCCTCTGCGGCCCCACCAGTGCCGTTTCGACGGAACGGCCCCGCCAGCTCGCAGGGGGTAGGGAGAGTGGCGCACCTTAATACCAACACGCCTCTCCCCCTGCGAACCCTCCACGGCCGCAGAAGATAGGGAGAACGGCACTCCTCTTCTTCTGCGGTCCCACCTCCAAGCGCGTCCTCAGTGGACTTGTTCAGCCCGCTAGGAGCGCCCTCCTCGGGCCAGCCGGCGGCCCAATCAGGCCGGCCCTGGTTGCCTCTTAGTTCACCGTGGGTGACCAGTCCACGGTTACTAAGCCACGACAAGGCGGGCAACCATCGGGGGGGGGTCGGTATCTATGACCTCCTGCAACCGAGATCTGATGCTGTCAACTAGATTCCAGCACGTATTCCTCCCAAGTTGAAAAAACTAATTCCTCTAAATTCTCGGGCCACAATATCGCGGTGTCTCTCCGATGCATCAGTATAGGTTATAGGATTCCGTCCAGGCCTAAAAGGTTCCATATCCCCAGATTCCTCATAACGACGAAACCATAGTTGCACCGTCATTCTCTGTAAATAAAATTATCAACTTAGAAATAAAAATTTCGTTCAATCCTAGTCACAGGATAATACTTAGCGTAAATTTACTTACAGATATCATCAATCGACGTTCGGTTTTCCTAAAGACCTAATGATTTTCATTTTGATTAAACAAAACAACGATTTCAGCTCTCTGCTGCATTGTTAAATGATAATTCATTTTCGGCTTCACTTGAGCACAGAAATATGATAGGACTATAATAAGTGTAACGAACGAAAGTAAACGTCACGAAACTTCGTGACGTTGCTCCGCGCGTAAATTGTCGCAGTATATAACGTTGTCTCTTTTACTCCCGCATACAAAATCATATTACATCTCGCCCTTTGAGTTTGTCGAAATGTATAGACATGTCAATTTTAAAACGTCATTTTAAATAGCAAAATAAAATAATAAATAAGCTAGTTATAATAAAGTAATCCTTAAGCATGAAAAGAAACGTTTTTTCTGTCTTCAACAGTAAGAGTGTAATTAGTACATTGTCTAAACACACAAGAAAGCATTGTACGGTATTAAAAACACAGAATTGGGAATAAGTTTTGTTTGACGTTCAGCCAGGACACTGGGTTGCTCCAGACTAAGTGAAATGCGGGCAATTACCTTGTATTTGCGTTGCCAGTATTGAGAATTGATAACTAGTATATATGTAATATGTCATTGTTTGTTACAGCTTTCACTAATGAACAAACAAACGAATTAGTAGTAGTGTTGTCTCGTTCTCTAGGTTAGGTAGCTTCTGTTAGACTTCGCGTGTAAAGTCACTTTTTTAACAAAGCGTTATTTTTATTTAGGTTTTATTACAAATGGTAAATTAATATTGGCATCGTAGCCATGTATGTTGAATGACTGACTGATCGAAAGTGACAGCTGTGACGATGACAAGACGTTAATCTAGGCTTAATAAGTACAAGTAAAAATTTGAGTGTGAAGTTATAGTCCACCACGCTTGTGTACCTGCGGGCTGGCAGTTTTACACATAGGTATCTTTGAACTAAATGGCTTAGGTATACGGCTTACCTCACAATGTTTTCCTTCACTCGTAAAATAAGCAGTCATAATGAGTTTATTGTTAAACATTTGATTTAACTTAAATAGGTTTGTTATTGTATATTAGCAGGTGCTAGAAATATACACTTAACATTTTTGCAGTAATAATACTCCGGGCCGCAGTTGCCTGATTACTTGCTCCATCGAGTTACGAAAAAATTTAGCCTTCCACGATAAGTAGATCTTAAAATACTTAGGTAGGAAAAGTTTTTCCTACCTGAAATGTTTGGTTATGAAACTGATACGCTATATAGTTAAACATTGTTCCAATGATTACTAAAACTCATTCTCAAGTACTTAAATCGCCTCATTTCTAAATGGATTATCAGTCATTCATTAATCACTACACGAACTTTAAGGGTGTTACCACACCAATCGATCGACGTCGATGGATCGTCGATCGATTGGTGTGGTAACACCCTAAGACTACCATGCCACAGAGTTAAGACTTCCTTTTCCAAACTTCGGTCCACTGTACAAGACACTGTATGCTAAAAAACCTATGCGTGTACCAAGCCAGATGAATTGTAGATTTTGATTTTAAAAAAATCGTCATTCCTTAATTTGGAGCAGAATATACTTACCTGTCCAGTAATTATGTTAAATTTTGTTTCCAAATTTCTTTATTTTGTATGTCATTTTTGTATATTGTAACAAATTGTCAAATAGTAGTTTCAAAGAATATGACCGCGGCTTTGCTCGCGTTTTCTTATTGTCAGTACGTTTTCTGGTAAAAGTAGAAGCTATGACAAATCATGAAGGAATTTTGGATTAATAAATATAATAAAACTAAACAAATTGTAATTATGAATGTAATGTAAATTCCATACTAGCAATAAGTAAAAATCGTCCTAATTTCAACGCCTCAACGGCAGATTTTCTGCCTACTCTATTTTACTGTTTAAAACCATATATTATGTATGCACTTGAAAATCTTATCAAAAATCTTATCTTTCATTTCATTTCATTTATGGCTTCCGTGACGAAACTTGATTAGATATACCTAACACAAATTAAATTAGCTTTTCTCTAATGCGAATATTTTAGGTTAAAATAATGTTAGATACGTTAAGACTGCACTGTACACTTTGCGGATGTCCTTTAGCTGCCTCGTCAAGAATAGTGGAAATCATGCATTATATATTCTTTCCTTGCTCTGGGCTTTGCAAATATTCAAAGAAAACTGCCAGTGAAAAATAAGTACGTCTAAATACAAAGAAGAGAAATCGAAAGAACACAAAAAACCGTAGCCCTCGTTATATCGTAGCTAAAAAGAACAAAAATAACTTAAACATAAAAGTAGCAAAATAGGTAAGCAGGTTGAACCCCAGATACTAAAGGAAAGAAAATCAAAAATTAAAATAATAAAAATAAAAATAAATAAATAAAAATAAGTTAAGTCATTGACCGTATTTCTCGTTATAGTTAAGAGCCTTTATACAAAATCAACGCTCTTCCGAATCGGTAAATTGCAACACGCCCATGTATCCGTTACACGCACACATCTGCAGTGCTGTATGATACAGTCGCTGGCCGTCAATTAGCGCGTCCACAATGGTTTTGATACTTTTTCAAATATGTTTGACTTATTTTACGTTATTATATTTTACTTTTAATTTATAGAAATATAAATTTATGTAATTTATTACTTGAGTTATGTTTTGCAAAGTAAGATATTTAAATACCTGGTCAGGATAATATGGGACAAAATAAAATTGGGGTTTCCAACAAAATCAACTATAATGTGCCTAATACCAAGTAGGCTCGTTATCGAGATATTCAATATTTTTGGTTTTGTCAAAAAAAACCCCGAATTAACTAAAAAAAATTCAATAAATAAAAACCTAGTGTTTCGAATAAAGTTGTTTAAATTTTTATCAGTTACCAATACATCAACAAACATTTTATTTATACTGGCACAAATATTGAACATTTTAAAATAGCAAAAGAATTCTTATAAAATTTTGTTTTGATTTCCTAATTTGGTCAATAGAAAACTGGGTTTATTTTGAAAAATCAACAGTACATTAACCGTACAAACTACTTGAAAAACTTCCTTTTTCTATTAGCTAGTGGTTAGAATAATAATTAGACTACAATTCATAGTACTTTAGATTGTCACAATCTGGCTTACTAAGGGATCTGCATGCAATGTAATCTACGATCTAAAGGTTTTCACTTTCCCTAGCTAAAACGTCAATGTGACAAAGTCACAATTTGTCATATAGTCTAATCACTGCTTTATTAGATTTGAGGGCAACAGATAGTTTTTTTATTTAAAATTTTTTAAATAAATAATTAACTTACAAGATAATTAACAGCCTTGGAGCTACTGGGAAGATCTTCGTTACATTCGATTATAGTAGTCGCTGTTTGCTCCTTGTTCATAGTGATTTTTAATTTATAAAACAACACCGAAAATGTCACGATTGACATAATTGCATACCTTCAGTTAACATAATGAGCTTAAGGTGAAGAAGGTGTACCTATGTATTACGATTTTAGCACATATAGTTTACACTCTATATTAATTAAAAGTCTGAACTTTTAAGTACCCGGTAAAAAAGTATTCATTATAAACTCATTGTCGACCCGCTGCAGGTAAAAGCCTCCTCCCAGAGGGACAATATCGCATTAAATTAAGAAGGCATCCGTGCCTACTCCAGATTGGCGAATGTCTTTTTGAACTTTGTGTTCTAATACATATCGGTATCCTCATGAGGTTATTTGTTTACCGGTCAGTGCAAGTTTTTATATGCTCGTACATTTTTCAAAGATAAAAAAAACATAATTGCGCGACTGGGTTCGTTCGAACAAACGACCCTAGGATTAAGAGGCCAGCCGCTGCGCCACCACAGCTCTCAATCATCATCATCATCAAGCCATTTTCAACCCACTGCAGGGTGCGAGCCTTCTCGCGGCTCTAAATAATATGTGTAATGAATTAATAATAATAATAAGGTAACGTGCCTTTTTTCTTCTCTAGCCTTCGTGATATTATTATTTGGGCCACCGCTTCGATTTTTTTCTTTTTAAATTATATTGTTTCCTACCTTTATTACCCGTTTTAAAAGTTGGTGGTAACTACACTCGTGTTTAATATGAAATGTTGGTCTTGGTATAACTTTATCTTTTTATTTTATATATACAGGGTGTCCGATAATGTGTGGATAACCTTGTAATATCTAATAGTACAACTTATAGCCGTTCTGAAAAAAGTACGAAAAATAATTTATCATAAGTAGTACCTCTGATATTTCTTTTTTAAAGAAAAGTCTTTTTCTTTTCAATATTATTTTACTGTCTTAAAAACTATGACCAGAAATGAATGATTTCTATTAGTTTTTTGTTGTTTTAATATTATAGACTAACTGTGCTGATAGATTAAAAGTAAATAGTATAGCTTACGCAGTTTTTTTTTAGAAATACGCAAAATAATTTATTGTTGAAAAATATGCAAAAAATATTTTTTAAGCAAAGTTCAAACCTCTTGGGTATGAAAAAAATTTATGAATACATGGATGGCCAATAATTTTAAAATAATGTTTGTTTCAAGAAGACTTTATAATGGTACAATTCATAAATGTATCTTTCATAAATAGTGACTTATTGCCATTAATGTAGAAAAGGAGAAAATTTGACTAAATAACCAAATTTGTAATATGGGAATTTTTATTTTTATTGAATTGTATCTGATCATTGGGGATTAATAAAAAACGCATCAGGAATTGATCAAACATGAAAACAGCTATTTTAAAACAAATTGAAACCAAATTGTTAGAAATTAACTAATTGGAATGTAATAAAATAACCAATTTAAATGTTTAAAATGGTTACTTTACTAGCGTGAAATGGGCCGTGCGACCTTCATATTTGCTACCTGCGCGCATGCCATACCGACCATCTTTTGCGTTATGTGAGACAAAAGAGGGATCTGAATTGGGTAAGTGCGAAAGAGAAGAGCTAAATGTAAAAATAAAGGGAACTTAGTGCGTCACTCGACTTGCTCGACTTCGCGTGTGTTTGTTTCGTCTCCGTTTGCAATTATTTGAATCAGTATTAAAACGACCACTTGGCTATTTTACTGGACTTCGTTTTGCTTACTGATTTGGACTTGTTATGTTTGGTGATATTTGCGACGATTTGGCTTGTTTCTGGACTGAACTGTACTTTTGTGTATCAAAATGCCACGTCATCGTACATGGCTCAAGAATATGCAAACATGCAGTTTATTTATGGAGAATGCAGAGGCAACGCAAATGCAGCCGCAGCTCTTTATAGGGAGAGATACCCTAATTTGAGCTGTCCAGACAACCGCGTATTTATAAGAGTCTACGGTTGTTACTCAGAAGGAAGAATACCGGGTAGTGGTGTAGGTGGTAATAGCACTGGAAGAATCGCTCGTCCTGATGTAGAAGACGTGGTGCTTGAAGAGATTGAAAATTGTCCTTCAACCTCTACGCGAGCAATAGCTCGACGCACAAGCGTTGGAAAATCGACCGTGCAAGATATTTAAAGAAAAACAGATTCCACCTTTACCACGTCACACGCGTGCAAGCTCTCCAACCGAGAGATTTTCAAGCAAGAGTGCGTTTTTGCCGGCAAATGGTGGCTATGATGGAGGAAGACCCGCAATTTTTTTATAATATTTTGTGGAGCGATGAGTCAACGCTAAAAAGAGACGGTTATGTAAATTTACATAATTTACATAGTTGGGAACTAGAAAATCCCCATCTTATGCGTGAAGACAGGTCACAATACCAATATAAAATAAATATTTGGACTAGAATTTTAAATGGTATGGTAATTGGCCCATTTGAATTACCGGGGAATTTGACGGGGCAAAGTTATTTGGAGTTTCTTCAAAACGATCTCCCCAATTTATTACAAGAGGTTCCCGAGGAGCTGAGGGAATCGTATTGGCTGCAAAATGACGGTTGTCCTGCGCATTATGCTGTTCCGGTTCGTGCATATTTAAACAGCAGATATCCAAATAGGTGGATCGGACGTCTAGGGCCAATTTTGTGGCCTCCACGTTCACCGGATCTAAATCAATTGGATTTTTTTTACTAGGGCTGCCTCAAAGAGTAAGTTTACCGTAAGCCTATATGGTTTTTGGACGAACTTCGCAGTCGTGTCAGAGCAGCCGCATCAAAAATAAGCGAGCGACGGTACACTAGACAGCTCAGAAGAGCATTTATCCGAAGATGTAGGGCATGCATGAGAGTGGGAGGCAAACAATTTGAACATTTACTGTAAATTAATGTAAAATAAATTATTTTAGATATTAAATGTTGTTGTTTATTCAATGTTGTTGTTTATTAATCACCAATGATCAGACACAATTCGATTATACAAAATTCCCATATTACAAATTTGGTTATTTAGTCAAAGTTTCTCCTTTTCTACATTAATGGCAATAAGTCACTATTTATGAAAGATACATTTATGAATTGTACCATTATAAAATCTACTTGAAACAGACATTATTTTAAAATATTGGCCACCCATGTATTTGTTATATTGTAAGTGAAACCACCAAATGTCAGAAAACAACTGTTTTATTCAAAACTGCGGGTTATAATCTGTTACAATTTAAAACTACCTACAACTTCTCCCCGTTTTAAGATTACACCTGTTCCTATATACTTTACCCCCTTCATAGATAGCGATTTAAACGTAATAATAAGTACTTATAGCTATTTATCTAAAGCTATCTTACGCAATTGAATAACTAAATACCTATAGATATATAGTTGTCTAATTTTAAATATACTTATACAGAGGAATTTTAAATTTTAAGTGTTTGTGCATCTTTTGTCTCAATTGCGTTATTATACATTTAGATTGGCTGTGTATTACATATTTCACAATTAAGTTCGTAGTGACTTGTATAAAAAGTTGTATAAAAAGATAATTAGATTTCTAACATAGAAGTAATACATTTTTATTTAGTTTCAGAAGAAATCTACATTACAATTCTTACTTTTGCACAACATTTTCATTTGTTTACAACGAGTAGTACAAGTTAATTACTCTGTTTGTTCTCATCTGATAACAACTTCGCCTGGCGGCACGTCAGCATGGAGCGCGCCGCGGGAACTGGTGATGTCATGTTTACATTTTTTTCGCTATTTTTTAATGTTTTGTTTTTCGCTGAATGACCCATATTTTTGCGCGCGTCCAGGAAGACGCCGTTATCAGATGTTGGATCACCATGCTCGGGTGATAACGTGACTTCTTCATATTTAATGAGATGGCGCCTATTTCGCCTAAGTTTCGTTCCAATATTATTTTGGACAATGTAGGAACGAGGAGTATCGGCGGTACCTACAACGGTCGCTCGGGTTCGGTTTTTACCTTCGATGCAAACAACGTCATCGCCTACACTAAGAGCGGGTAAGGACTTGGAATGCCTGTCATAATACTCCTTGTACCTAGATTGGATTTGCATAATTTTTTTATGTTCCGAAGGGTCGATAGGTTTCGGTTTTAATAATTCAGAATGAACTGGTAACTTACATCTTAATGTGCGACCCATCAAAAGCTGCGCGGGAGAACTCAAACCGTCTCTCGGTGTATTACGAAAGTTAAGTAAAGCCAAATAAAAATCCTCACCACTTTTAATCGCTTTAATAAGTAAAGATTTTATAGTTTGCACTGCGCGCTCACTTTTACCGTTCGCTTGAGGATAGTTAGGTGATGAGGTCACGTGATTGAAACCCCAAGTATTTGCAAATATTTTGAACTCACGACTACTATACTGAGTGCCGCTGTCACTGACGAGGGTCTCAGGTATTCCATGACGCGCAAATATTAGTTTCATTTGCGTAATGACGGAATTAGATGAAATATTTTTTAAATCACATACTTCTATGAAGTTTGAATAGTAGTCTACTAAAATCAAATAATATTTCTTTTTGATTTCAAATATATCCGAGCCTACTTTGCTCCACGGTAGGTTGGGTATGTCGATAGGCATCAAAGGTTCTCTCGTGGGTGCGTTTGAGTGTTCCCGGCAGGTGGCGCAACGCTTCACGAAGCTTTCTATGTCACGCGTCATATTGGGCCAGTACATGACTTGTTGCGCACGCCGCTTGCACCTGTCTATTACCATGTGACCCTCGTGTACAACTTCTAACATCTCATTCCTAAGGAATCGCGGAACCAATACCAAATTGTTCTTAAGAATAACACCATCAACAATTAAAAAATCATTTCTTAGAGACCAATATAATTTTAATTCACTTGCCATTTGCGACTTGTGGTCGGGCCATCCTAAATTGACATACTCCATTAATTTTTGTAATTCTGCGTCTTTTTTTGTTGCACTCTTTACAAGTGTCAATTTATCGTTAGATATAGGTAGGTTATTGACAACGAGTCGCACTTGACATAACAGATTTTCGTGAATCTCTTCGCTGTACAGGTCGGGCCACGGCGTGCGGGACAGAGTGTCCGGAATGTACATATATTTACCTGGCTTATAAGTAACGGTTAAATCGTAACTCTGCAAGCGAAGCATCATGCGTTGCAAGCGCGCAGGGACGGACATTAGCGGTTTTTTGAAAATGCTCTCTAATGGCTTGTGATCTGACTCACTACCACACCAGTTTTACCAAAGATATACTGGTGAAAGCGCTCGTAGACGAACACTATGGCAAGCATCTCCTTCTCGACCTGCGCATAGCGGCGCTGCGCATCGGCGAGCGTGCGCGACGCAAATTCGACAGAACGGCCGGCCTGCAGCAGCACGGCACCTAGCGCATCGCGTGACGCGTCCACGCTCAGCACGGCCGGCGCCACCACGTCGTGTAGCGCCAGCACGCCGGCTCCTGTCACACATGACTGTAGATCTTCAAAGGTCTCTCGCTCGCTGCTCTCCCAGCGCCACTCGTTTCTTTTTTAAGCAATCGAGTCAACGGGATAGCCCGTTTTGAATAATTAGGTATAAACTTAGATAGATAGTTAACGGCTCCTAAAAAGCTCTCTAAGATTTTACTGTCGTTCGGTGGCGGCATCTCTTTTACGGCTCTCACTTTGTTCTCATCTGGCCTCATCCCGTTTACGAGCCCCTGTTTTTACATTTCTCCTTATTAAATTTTAAGTTTATTTCCCTTGCTCGTACGAACAGTGCATTCAGGCGCATGTCATGTTCTCGTTTATTTTTCCCCCAGATTATTATGTCATTAATAAAATTATCTACGCCTTCCAGGTCTTCCAGAAGTTGGCGCATTTTAGCATGAAAGACCTCGGAGGCGCAGTTTATTCCGAACGGTAAGCGTAGGGACTGGTATCTGCCGAAAGGAGTGGCAAATGTACATAGGTCTGCGCTCTCATCATCCAGCTGGACAGCCCAGAAGCCGGAGTGAGCGTCCAGCACGGAGAAGAATGCCGCGCCCTGAAGCCGCGTCGCCAGCTCCGACACCGTGGGCAGCTGTAAATGCGTGCGCTGCACCGCCACGTTTAGTTCTCTCGGATCCAAACAAATTCGAATTTTATTATTTTTCTTCGCGACTAATACTAGTGGGTGTACCCATCTTGTAGGATGATTCACCTTTCTAATTACACCTAAATGTTCCATATTTTTAAGTTCCGCACCTAATTGGGACCGGCTTATCAATCACAATGTGATATTTGCCGGGAAGACAACCCAGACCTTTAAATAAATCAGCAAAATCTGATAATTTAATTTCATTAATACGCCTTATTAAACCTAAGTCTTCGCATGATTTCCGTCCCAAAACGCTCTGACAACTCATGTCCGCTACAGCAAAATATAAGGTAGACTTTTTATTTTTATATATCCACGTTAAACAGCAAGCTCCTTTGATGGGTATATTATTGCATGTGTAAGACTCAAGCTTAATATTAGACGGTTTAATTATTTTCGTATCGAAACCTAATAAAAAAAATCTTTCATAAGAAATAACATTAATATCCGCTCCTGTATCTAGTTTAAAAGATTCGTTACCATTGTCACATAATGAGGACTCAGACCACTGATCTTTATTATAAGTTATGCAAGAAACTACATTCATAAAAAACGGTTCGTCGTCCGATTCACTGCTATGAACCATATTTTGTTCTATTTCGTACACTTTTTTCACAGGTCTTTTATTACAATTATTAAATCGTAACTTACAAAGTCGGGCGAAGTGTCCTCGCTCACCACACACATAACAGGATACATACAACGCAGCACAGTTGCGGTCTATGTACCGCGCACCTCCGCAGCTGCCGCAGGAGCCCCGTGAGTGCATGGCCGCCGCATGGTGTGCGCCGGGGGGCGCTCCGCCAGCGCGCCGCCCCGAGCCCACTCCACCACCGCTGCGCCGGCCGCCACCACCACGCACTCGCCGCTCTACGCCGTGCACTAAGGCGGTTCTGGAAGACTCGCCGCTTCCATCAAGCTGCCTGCCGCTCTCTTGAGACACTTCCTCCGCCTGACATAACTTTATAGCTTTCTCCAATTTGAGATCATCACTTCGTAACAATCTGTCCCTCACTGTAGGGTTTCTAATCCCGCAGACTATGCGATCTTTGATCAAATCTTCGTTAAGGTTACCAAAATCGCAATTTTTACTAAGTAGCTTCAATGCCGTCACGTAGGTTTGTATAGATTCACCGTCTTCCTGGTTACGTGTAAAAAACTTGTACCTTAACAATGTTATAGTCACTTTTGCACCGAAGTAGTTGTCGAATTTTTTCAATATAACATTGACATCGATTTTTTCTTTATCGTCCTCGAAAGTAAAGGTTTGATACTCATCAAAGCCCTCAGAGCCGATCAGGTTGGCCCGGCTAACGGGACCGCCATCCATATTGAGTTCGGTTGGTGGTCTAGCGTGTTCCATTTTGACCAGCACTTTTATCAGCTAAACTTGCAAAATAATACACTGTACTTTAGGAGTATGTAATATATAACAATTTTCTACTGTTTATTCGTTATTTAACACTTTAATTATTATTTCCGCTGCCACCATGTTATATTGTAAGTGAAACCACCAAATGTCAGACAACAACTGTTTTATTCAAAACTGCGGGTTATAATCTGTTACAATTAACTACCTACGACACAAATTTTTTTCATACCAAAGAGGTTTAAACTTTCTTAAAAAAATTTTTTTGCATATTTTTCAAACATAAATTATTTTGCGTATTTCTAAAAAAAAAACTGCGTAAGCTTTTTATACTATTTACTTTATCTACAACAAAAAACTTATAGAAATCATTCATTTCTGGTCATAGTTTTTAGGACAGTAAAATAATATTGAAAATAAAGACTTTTCTTTAAAACAAAAATATCAGAGGTACTACTTATGATAAATTATTTTTCGTACTTTGTTCAGAACGGCCATAAGTTGTACTATTAGACGTTTCAAGGTTATCTATTCATTACCGGACACCCTGTATAACTTTAATCTAATACATCTTACTCCGATAATGGAGCAAGTCAGAATGTCTTGATTCTTTTATTTCTTTTATGTGAAACATATATTTTCTTCTTAATTTATATCGACGTCTTTACTGAAACATCGTAGCATTCTGACGTACCTAAAAACAAAGACTTTTATAGATTTGTGTATTAATTATTAGTGAAATAATACTTGGAAAAATGCAGTTCCTCAATATTAAATTTATTATTTATAATAAAAATAATTATTAATACCAAAAGTATCAAAATTGATGGCAAGCGTTCGATATTTACGACGGAGTACGATAGCACTGGGCGAAAGCGCGGGACAAAGGCGATACGGCCATACTCTGGAAGGCCTCGGCCGCCGGCCGGTACTAAATACAAGCAGCGCGTACATCAGATTTTATATCAATTTTAGACATTTTTAAAATGATTTTTAGAAGTATTTTTAAATGGACTTGAATAATATTTCCGTCTTATTTTATTAGTTACATCTTTGTAAGTAAAAAGAAGTAAACATTATTACTTCTATAACAATACAAGTGTATCGAAAACTGCGACAAACTGGACTGAAATCCAACTTTTTCACGCTTTGATTTTTATGTTTTAGCCTTTAAAAAATACTATTTTGTACTATTTTCTCTGTAGACTCTTTGGACGACAAAGCAGAGACCGTAGCGGACTTTTCTTTTTCTGTTTGTATCAGTTGCTTTTACACGCATCGAACGGCAAAGTACGCCTGTTTCGTCGGATTACAAGAAAAGGCGTATGAACATTGAATTCCTACCAAAAAATATGTCTGAAGAAACGAAAACTTCCTCAATACATGTTTTAGACGATGAAATTTCGAATATTTTATTGAATATTTTGATCGGAAACGAACACTGAAAACTCCTAATATTGCACGATTTTGTATAAAAGAGAGAACAACGAAAAACTCAAAGAAGTGCAGAGACACCCAGCACGTAACTCCAGTTAACTAAGAAAAATACTGTTAGAAAGAATACGTTATATAGACCTACAACATACATTTTTAGTATATTTAGAACATTTATATAATAATGTATAGATATTATCAATTTATTTTAGGTCTACTTTTCAAGGACCTATCTCAACTCGATGAGGTTAGTACTCGGGCAGTGGCCGCCCGGAGTATAACATAACAGAAAAGTCTTTTATGCTCGATATTACAAAGAGAATAATTATCATATTTTGCGAATGTAATATTTTGCGACTATATAACTTTGAGAACGAAGGATTGTTTCCAAAAGATTGAGAAACCTAATGGCAGTGAGAACCATCGACCTAACCCACTTCGATACGTGCTATCTGTAGGTTAAAGGTGAAAGACCTTAAGGTGGTTCGATTTCCATACAAAAAACAATCGGTATTCACTGATACAGGATATAGAATAAAGCTTTAATTACGAGTTCTACAAACTATTTTCTAGTTAAATTTGTCGCGAAATGAATAAAAAACCATACTTTTCATTTAGAAATCAAAATTAAAATTTGAAAATTTTCATCTAATTTACGAATGTGTGTGTGACAATAACACGATATGCGACGTTGCCTCTTCGTGCGATCACCGAAAAAGACAAACGCTCGGGGATGGTTGCTCGTGCGCTATGTTGCCGTTCTTACTGTCTGTCTGCTCACTACTTAGTTGACACTTTGTATTGTTGGTAATTTCTTTCTTACAAATAATATCAACAACGCGTCTTTAGATTCATAATTTGTTTTTGAATCCCTTATGCATTTACTGTGTCGTTTATACGCCAATCAGCCGTCGTGAAAATCAAATTAATCATGGAACGAACTTCAAAGGCACTTTATAGAAAACACAAATATTCCGGCCCAAAAAAAAGGGCTCGAGCTCAACTAAAACGCCATTACGGGGAAGGTGTATCGTAAGTAATTATCTGTTTTACTTCTTGATTAGGTACCTACCTATATTTTCTATCATTTGGCCTGCATTTGGGTAGCTAGGGTTGGAAAGGATGATATTAAAGTACTTAGTTTCTTTCTCCTTTTACGTAGTACCAGTCAACAAATATTCTACATATTTTGTTCTTTCAGTCGTGTGGAGGCATGGCATACAAAAGAGAATATAGCTATAGTAGAAAGTGAGGAAGTTAAAAGTACAAGGTTAGTTTTAGTATCCTATACCTACAATACATGTTATGTGTACATGTCATAGCGAATACCATATTTTCTATGTTTATTATTTTCAGACCTGTTTTGAAAACATATACCTAGTAGGAAATTGTGGAGTCAATACTTCTGAAGAGTTTTGAATGCTATGTTTTAAAACTGTATTTTATTTCAGGTGTAGTGCTAAATGAGGAGGCAATTACTGAAATACAATGTTTTTCTTCACTAGCAAGAAAATCAATAGACATCCTGACTGCTCCGTGAGAGATGAGAAGAATTTTCCCATTGTCGAAAAGAATGGAGTTTTATCATTGAAGGAAAATCACAATTACTACTACCAAGTAAAACATGATATTATCACATCACACTTATTTTGTAAACTTTATTTTTATTTTAGTAAAGCCAGCAAACAAACACTGGAGCAATCTGATGGTAAAAAACAATCCAGGCCAATGTATATCTCTATGTATGTATGCTAATCAAAGGTGCAATTATTGAAATGAAATGAAATTATTAATAATGCATTAGTGACCCAATATTTAAATGTTCAAATTCAAATGTGTAATTTCCCTGATTGGTCTTCCCTTTTATCTGAAAGACAACTGCTTTACACATTTTTATTATGGTGGTTGAAATAGGGAACTGAAACTGGGCTTCATCTTCAAATTCAATTATGTCATGTTACCGGTTTCATTCCACCCAGGGGTGCATTGGCATGGCTATATTATAGATATAATATAGTAAATCCGGGCTATGAACAACATGTGTGGTAAATTGTTATATATTGTTTGTATTCTGGTACTAATTATGGTTTTCTTTTAGGTTCAGGGCAACTAAGGATTACAAGAATGAAAAATGTTATATCATTGGTTTTGTGAATTCAACTACGCCAATAACTGTAATTGAAGTACAAAAAAATGAACCATTTATTAAGAAAATGATCCATAAATTAGTTTACTTTTATAAAAACTCCATATTGCCAGAATACAAAGGCAAATACTAAAGGGAGCTAAATGTATTGATCTAGAATAAGTGCATAAAATAAAAACCCATTCGACCTATTGTGTGTTTCTTGATTTTTATTATTGACAAGACCTCTTATCCCAAAAATCCTACTTCCTACATAAACAAATATACAAACATTTTCTGCTGCATATTTTTTCATACTTACACCTAATTTTTTTATTACAATATAAATAAAGTCCCCAGACAATCACACTGCCTTGCCTACTGGGCCCCAAGACTTGAGTTCACAAGTAGCGGACTAGGGGGGAGGGAACCTAGAATTTTAACAAATATAGGTATAACGTCCAAGACCTGGTTTTTTTTTTGTGTTTTATTAATTCTTGTTCCGTGCGAGGATCGAAACCGCGACCTCACGATCTTACGGCTAGCACTTTAGGCTAACATCTCAGTGCGATCCAATAAAAGAAAAATTATTTGGTACCCCTTCTGTCACAAAGATATTTCGTTGGATAGGGACCCATAACACCACAAACATCGGGTTTTCACGGCCTCCATAGTGCAGTGGCTAACTCACCAAGCTGTTGATCAAGAGGTCCTGGTTTGATTGTCACACAGAACACAAAAATTGTTCCGGTTCTAGGTATATATGTAAATAAGTACCTGCTTGTTGGCTATACATATGATAATCCATAACACAAACCTTGGCTTTCTTAGGCGCCACGGATTACTACTTTGGGGATATTATAACAGTAACATATACGCAAAAAGAATAATTTTTAGAGAACACCAGAATTTCGCCGCCTCCTTTTTATAATCTGGTCTAAATATAGCGAGGTATATTATAGTTAGGTACTTATATTTCTATCCCAACGAAAAAAAAATACTTCGGGGTTCGAACTGACAACTTGCCACTTAGAATCTAGGCGCACGCATAAAACGCCAGCATGCTATATTTGTGTTGTGTCGTATTACTACGTAAACTAAATATCAAACACTCGCTACGAGGAAGCCATAATACATGTAAAAAGGACGCCGTCTGTTGCGCTCTCTATCGCACTTGTAGGAGTTTTGTTTGCTTGTGTGCGATATGCTTAAACTACGTAAAGGAATACATAATTAACTTATTTGGATAGTACAATACAACAAAACGTGTAAAGTAATTTTTGGCAATTCTGTATTTATATAAAGATGTCGCGAAACATCTTTAAAGTCAAAAAATGTTAAAACTAATTTCACAAATAAATAAAAACCAGAAATTTGTGGAACTAGCGCCATCTAGAGGGACTTTAGCTTTTTGTAGGCTCATCGAACCACCTTAAGTCCATTTTTGGCTGTTTTTGTGTTTTTACAGATTCTGACTTAAAAAATTCGAATTAGTATAATGGTAAAAGGCATTAAGTCCTAACGTCTACTTATTTTGAATTAGCAAATTTAGTCCCTGGTTACATAAAACGAAAACAGTCGTAAAGTTATTAAATATCTTTTATCATTCAAACTTATAGACGACATTATGTGGGACTTATGAATGTTTTGCATTAACGCAAACTTTTACTGGACGAGGAAAAAAGCTTGTCAATATTACGTACAATATAAGTAGATACGTAATTTATTTTTAAGAGTTTTTCTCTTAAATTGTTGATGGCGATATTTAATAACAAAATTAAACAAATGTACATAGTTTATAGGCCTATCTAACGACTGTTATGTATCAAAAAAATACACACTTCAAAAAAAGTTTGAGATCACTTTGAAAATACGAAACCTTTTTTGTTACAGTAGAATAGAACGTTTTTATTTTCTTCTAAACATCAAATCTTTTAATAACAAAAGATTTTAAAATATCAATTGTTTTTCTGTATAAAAAGAGATTAAATCCTTATTTACGCTCATTCAGAAATCTGACCAACTTGATTCAAGCGTTTTTTCTGACTTTTCGAAGAAGGAGTTCATTCAAAAAGATGCCTAGGGGATTATCAGAAATTTTACGAGCAAGAATTGTTACTTTGGGGGAAGAAAGACATTCTACGAGAGAAATAGCACGCAGAGTGGCTGTATCCCAATCCTGTGTCGTGAACACGTTACGGAAGTATCGCGGCGTGGATAAATTTGCTGATCGACCTCGCAGTGGTCGGCCAACTGTTCTTACTGCTGCTCAGAAGCGTTACATCGGGCTGCTGACTGCCCGAGACCCATGCCAATGAGACAATGCCACTCAAATTTATTTTAGTGGCATTGTTTGCTTTTAACTCAGCTTTTAAGCTGATTTGCGGGCTGCTACTGGACTAGGAATCAGCACTCAGACCATCAGGAATTGCTTACACTAGGTTGGATTACGAGCGAGAATATCTTGGCGAGCACCCCTGATCTCCGTCCACGACCAGTTCCAGTGAGCTAGACTACGCCAAAATGAAGAAGAGGACAAGGAATTGTCTCTTCTTTGACGAGCCAGAATTAGCACTCATCCGGACAACCAATGTCTCCGTGCCTGGAGAAGACGTGGGAACGTTGAAAGACAAAGAACTGCACCGGAACCGTCCAACAAGGTGGGAAATCGGTATCCTTTTGGGGCGGTAAAATTATTGGTGCTAGAACGCCGTTGATCCCGTACCGTGGCTAGATGACTGCAGCTTTGTACCAAACCATTGCTATTGATGGAATTGTCAGGTCATTGAAATTAAACCATGGCCCTCGATTCGTATTGGTTGACGATAATGCACCCGCACATCGAGCTCAACGAATCAAGCTGCTCTGTGTTAATACAACATTACCAGGTTAGACTGGCTTGCCGGCTCGCCTGACTTAAACCCGATGGAGCATACATGGGATGCTGTCAAGCGAGCTGTTTGGAACCGCCAGCCACCTCCCCAGACAGTGCAGGAGATCAGGGAAGCCGTTATTCAAGAATGGGACAGACTACCGCCAGAAATGCTGGATAACTTAATTCTCACCATGCCCAGAAGGATTGCCGCATGTGTTCGAGCCAGGGGAGGAGTTATCTTGTACTAAATGTTGATAATATTTAGTTAAATTCTCGTTTTCTTTCAATTATTTATTAGTCGAAATTGCATTAGGACTTTTTAATGAAATTTTTGGTAATAAAAAATAATTAAATTTTTTAATTTCAAAAAGTATATCTTTTTATCTTATAAGAAGATAAGCAACATATTTTTTTAAAGTAAAATTTAAAAAAACAATTATCTTTAGCTAAAGCTAAAGTGATCTCAAACTTTTTTTGATGTGTGTATAAGTAAATGCATATTGTAATGTTATATTTGTGCAAAAATCTAGACTCGACAGTCTAGAATCGTTGATCCGATAACTATGAGGTGTTTAGGATTGACTGAGAGGTTTTTTAACAAGATATGTAAGTTCGTAGTTATCTGTACATTTATACAAATAAATAAAATGGCAATATCTGTAATATTAAAATAATCGCTTCGCGATTTTCGCTTAAAGTGAATTTAAATGTTTACATGGTACATATTACTTAAACAACATTATTTTTCCAATTTTTGTTTGTCTGTTTGCCTGTTTATTCCGGCTAATCTCTGAAATGGTTAGATCGATTTTTACGGTACTTTCGCTGGCAGGTAGCCGATGTAACAAGAAGTAACTTAGGCTACTTTTATTTTATTATTATATATTTAACAAGTTAACTTTTGTTCTATCGCTAAGCTAGTATGTAAGCTAGTTTCTCAGCGGGTCCTGAGGGTGTAGTATGAAGCGACTAAAGGATCATTCTCGCGGTGAAGGCCTATGTTCAGCTGTGAGACGTACAATGGGCTGTTAAGATGATGATGAGTAATCTAAAAAAGTGTAATTTATCACGGACATAGGGACTTAACAAACATAACAATTCGTAGTTATAGGAATACTCATCAAAGGTAAAGAAACTTAAGTCCAGAAAAAAACTTTAGGAGGCTTTAGAGGAGTGAAAAAATTATTAAAACTCATTGCTGAATAGATAAAATAATCTAAGGTTTTTATTTGAAAACGATTCGACGTTTACTTTTTTGTTGAGGCTCATTTAAGTATGTCCGTGAAGTTTTTGTCATCATTAATCGAGTCTTCTGTAAACTTTAGAGAGTCTGACTTACGGTCTTTCACCTTTCACCTACACATATATCAGCGCTTTATAACACCACATTTTTATTTTTGCCTTGTAAATTTACATAAAATTGTCTAATTGAACTTGAACAAGCTTGAACATTCAAAAAACTACAAATAAACTGTATTTTCTTATGCAAACATTATATTATCAACAAGTTTATTTGTTAATGCCCTCCGTTACTCCTCAAGAACTAAAAATTATTGATGACACAAAAATGCCCGGCGCAAAATGTAAGCCAAACAATGAGGGATTTTCCTACCCTAGGGTACCGATCATTTTTTTTTTCATTCAGTAACTTTCCCAAACGAAAGAAATAAACAATCGCTTAAAACATGAAAGTGAGGAAGATAGCGATCACAACTATTCACCATATCCGTATTGATACATGCAATGTACACTTCGAAATATTCAAAAACAAATTATTTTAAAAATTGAAGTATTTACGTCGTTTTCCACACCTGTGAAATATACAGATACGAGGGTAAGTAATTAAAACTGAGGATGATAAATCGTTAGAGGTACGTAGATTACAAGTATCTAATAATACAGATCAACTATTAAATTAAAGTATTCTTAATACATTTGAAAACGATAATATTCATATTATGAAAGCCGGTAAAAGTTTGGTATGCCTGGCCTGGCAATATCAGAACAGCATTTTCTCCAATCATTGCGTCCGTGTACGAATTTCGACGGTTCCATATCCCAAGAAACGGTTATTTACAAATGTCCAAAACTTTATATTTTGCTTAATTTAAATAGATGCCTATGTAGGCACCCCATAATTTAAGGGTGTTACCTCTGATATCCCTCCAGTGATTATCGACGGACGATCGATTGGTGTGGTAGAAACCGTCGCTCGACGTCGACTGTTCTATTCTGCCATCGATCGAAGTAGACTGCTCGACGTCGATCGACGAACGATCGATTGGTGTGGTAACACCCTAAGAGATATCGTGCATCTCTGGTTCTTTCATCCTGATGGTTCCAGAATCATTTGGAACAATACCTTTGCGACCGCGGATAGGTTCGGTAAACCTGCAGTTCTCTCTCTGTGAGCTTGGAAATTTATATTAATTTCATACGATGTTGTTCCTGTACAAGCCCTCTACTACTTATCGTGTTAGGGAGTGTTAAACTCCAATGCCAGAGTTGATGAAGCCGCCTGTGGAACCCCACGTGCCTCCGAAGTAGCTTCGACTGTAACGTTGCGAATACAGCCCGTACACGCCCAAATACTAAGTCTTAACAAATGTTATGATACCATTTATTAATTAGGTTCATTTAAGGATTACAGCAGACACCAAAAATTAGCAACAAATAAAATGTAGAGAATTCAATAATGAACAACTATATCCCCATGTGGTGTTCCTGAAAAATCGATAATGGCAGAGATATTGATGGTATTGATGATATTGACTCATGATACAAGATGGCGGCGCGATTCCAAAATAGTGTCATCTACGAAGTCACGCCCCACAATTTTTTTTGTAATACGGTCGCTGTTCGAGGGTCGAACCAGCGACAGCAGCGACCTCGTAACACCTCGTTCACGCTTTTATTACCATTTCGTTAATTATATTGCAACCGTTGTAATTGCGCATTACATAGTTTATTATAAATACAGTCCACTTTAAGGTGGTTCGATGAGCCTACAAAAAGCTAAAGTCCCGCTAGATGGCGCTAGTTCCACAAATTTCTGGTTTTTATTTATTTGTGAAATCAGCTTTAAAATTTTTTGACTTTAAAGATGTTTCGCGACATCTTTATATAAATACAGAATTGCCAAAAATTACTTTACACGTTTTGTTGTATTGTACTATCCAAATAAGTTGATTATGTATTCCTTTACGTAGTTTAAGCATATCGCACACAAGCAAACAAAACTCCTACAAGTGCGATAGAGAGCGCAACAGACGGCGTCCTTTTTACATGTATTATGGCCTCCTCGTAGCGAGTGTTTGATATTTAGTTTACGTAGTAATACGACACAAATATAGCATGCTGGCGTTTTATGCGTGCGCCTAGATTCTAAGCGGCAAGTTGTCAGTTCGAACCCCGAAGTATTTTTTTTTGTTAGGATAGAAATATAAGTACCTAACTATAATATATTTAGACCAGATTATAAAAAGGAGGCCGCGAAATTCTGGTGTTCTCTAAAAATTATTCTTTTTGCGTATATGTTACTGTTATAATATCCCCAAAGTAGTAATCCATGGCGCCTAAGAAAGCCAAGGTTTGTGTTATGGATTATCATATGTATAGCCAACTAGCAGGTACTTATTTACATATATACCTAGAACCGGAACAATTTTTGTGTTCAGTGTGACAATCAAACCAGGACCTCTTGATCAACAGCTTGGTGAGTTAGCCACTGCACTATGGAGGCCGTGAAAACCCGATGTTTGTGGTGTTATGGGTCCCTATCCAACGCAATATCTTTGTGACATAAGGGGTACCAAATAATTTTTCTTTTATTGGATCGCACTGGGATGTTAGCCTAAAGTGCTAGCCGTAAGATCGTGAGGTCGCGGTTTCGATCCTCGCACGGCACAAGAATTAATAAAACACAAAAAAAACCAGGTCTTGGATGTTATACCTATATTTATTAAAATTCCAGGTTCCCTCCCCCCAGTCCGCTACTTGGTAACACAAGTCTTGGGGCCCAGTAGGCAAGGCAGTGTGATTGTCCGGGGACTTTATATATATTGTAATAAATAAATTAGGTGTAAGTATGAAAAAATATGCAGCAGAAAATGTTTGTATATTTGTTTATGTAGGAAGTAGGATTTTTGGGATAAGAGGTCTTGTCAATAATAAAAATCAAGAAACACTCAATAGGTCGAATGGGTTTTTATTTTATGCACTTATTCTAGATCAATACATTTAGCTCCCTTTTGTATTTGCCTTTGTATTATTTCTGGCAATATGGAGTTTTTATAAAAGTAAACCAATTTATGGATCATTTTCTTAATAAATGGTTCGTTTTTTTGTACTTCAATTACAGTTATTGGCGTAGTTGAATTCACAAAACCAATGATACAACATTTTTTCATTCTTGTAATCCTTAGTTGCCCTGAATCTAAAAGAAAACCATGATTAGTACCTGGTAGAATACAAACAATATATAACAATTTAGCACACATGTTGGTAATAGCCCGGATTTACTATATTATATCTATAATATAGCCATGCCAATGCACCCCTGGGTGGAATGAAACAGGTAACATGATATAATTGAATTTGAAGATGAAGCCTAGTTTCAGTTCCCTATTTCAACCACCATAATAAAAAGGTGTAAAGGAGTTGTCTTTCAGATAAAAGGAAAGACCAATCAGGGAAATTACACATTTGAATTTGAACATGTAAATCTTGGGTCACTAATGCATTATTAATAATTTTATTTCATTTCAATAATTTCACCTTTGATTAGCATACATACATAGAGATATATGTTGGCCTGGCTTGTTTTTTACCATCAGACTGCTCCAGTGTTTGTTTGCTGGCTTTACTAAAATAAAAATAAAGTTTACAAAATAAGTGTGATGCGATAATATCATGTCTTACTTGGTAGTAGTAATTGTGATTTTCCTTCAATGATAAAACTCCATTCTTTTCGACAATGGGAAAATTCTTCTCATCTCTCACAGAGCAGTCAGGATGTCTTTTGATTTTCTTGCTAGCGAAGGAAAACATTTTATTTCAAAAATTGCCTCCTCATTTAGCACTACACCTGAAATAAAATACAGTTTTAAAACATAGCATTCAAAACTCTTCAGAAGTATTGACTCCACAATTTCCTACTAGGTATATGTTTTCAAAACAGGTCTGAAAATAATAAACATAGAAAATATGGTATTCGCTATGACATGTACACATAACATGTATTGTAGGTATAGGATACTAAAACTAACCTTGTACTTTTAACTTCCTCACTTTCTACTATAGCTATATTCTCTTTTGTATGCCGTACCTCCACACGACTGAAAGCACAAAATATGTAGAATATTTGTTGACTGGTACTATGTAAAAGGAGAAAGAAACTTAGTACTTTAATATCATCCTTTCCAACCCTAGCTACCCAAATGCAGGCCAAATGACAGAAAATATAGGTAGGTACCTAATCAAGAAGTAAAACAGATAATTACTTACGATACACCATCCCCGTAATGGCGTTTTAGTTGAGCTCGAGAATTTAGATTTAGATTTTTTTAGATTTCGGTGGGCCGGAATATTTGTGTTTTCTATAAAGTGCCTTTGAAGTTCCTTCCATGATTAATTTGATTTTCACGACAGCTGATTGGCGTATAAACGACACAGTAAATGCATAAGGGATTCAAAAACAAATTATGAATCTAAAGACGCGTTGTTGATATTATTTGTAAGAAAGAAATTACCAACAATACAAAGTGTCAACTAAGTAGTGAGCAGACAGACAGTAAGAACGGCAACATAGCGCACGAGCAACCATCCCCGAGCGTTTGTCTTTTTCGGTGATCGCACGAAGAGGCAACGTCGCATATCGTGTTATTGTCACACACACATGCGTAAATTAGATGAAAATTTTTAGTTATTAATTTTGATTTCTAAATGAAAAGTATGGTTTTTTATTCATTTCGCGACAAATTTAACTAGAAAATAGTTTGTAGAACTCGTAATTAAAGCTTTATTCTATATCCTGTATCAGTGAATACCGATTGTTTTTTGTATGGAAATCGAACCACCTTAATTGAATACCACGTTAACACTACGATTTATAAACCCACAAGTAGCGGGGCGGATCTTCGCGTCCGCACTCGCTATACGTTCCCAGCGACACCTAGAAGTAGAATACATTTCTTTGACATTAGGACAATTAATTTTACTTCAGCATATATGACCTCGTTGTGTGTACATAGCTCAATCTGTAAAAGCATGTTGTGACAGCCTTCAACGGTTGATACATTTAATTAAGATTTACTATTAGATATTTATGTTAAGACATAATTTAATCTTTTTTGGCTGCCCTTATGACATTAAATAAATAATTTTTAACATAGGCCATTTTTTCACCAACCCCAGTAGGCCGATTCTCGTAATAAAAACAGCGGCGATGTCGTAGCGACTCTGCCGTTGAAGTACATGAGTAGATAAACGGAACAGAGACAAAGCTTCTTAAGAACGTGAAAAATTGTTATCTATTTTGGTAGGGTTGTCACAATAGGTTAAGACGAATTAAACAAAACATGTGTTCAATAGTTTCATTATTCAGTATGATAGAATACTTTACAAATTACTTACTCTAATAATTTTCTTTTATAATTTTTGTTTTATATATTTATTGTTTCTTTTGATGGTGTGGTAAATTCTGAATCAAACATATAGGTTTTTCAAGTAATCTGAAGATCAAGAAACACTCACGTGGCATATCAAATTTACAATCTTTAATACGTTTAAGTATTTCATTGCAAATATTGACAATATTTATTTCAAGATCGAAAGATTCGCTAAACTTTTGCTCGAGCAATTCAATTTTATTTTTTCTAGTATTATTCATACACACAGTACAACAAACAACCATTATTAATATAAAAATGTTTGTTTATTATAATATAATACCACGTTGTATGAAGCTTTGTGTCTGTTTATCTACTCGTGTGGTTGAAGTCACTTTCGTATTCTCATCCGTCGATTGGACCGATTCTAAAGTCGTTCTGAAGTCGCTCGATCGGAATGTCGCTGAACCGTATTCACATCCTGAATCGACTTTCAATCGTTTCAAAACGATATCACGATGGTATTCTACTCCTACAAATGACAGTTACTTCGATCGGATGTCAACGACTTAACGTCAAAATAAGCGATCCAAAAGTCGTTGAACAAAAGTTCATTCCACTGTACGGTACCCCAATTCTCGTAAAAACATTTTTTTACGAGAATTGGGCTACCGTACAGGATACTATAATTTACTTAATTTTTAATCACTCAATTCAGGTTATTGATTCCAAAGTTGTACTAATCAACAAAATGTGCTTCTACTAGGATTCGAACCCAGGAGCACTGGTTTAGCCAACAAGCCTACGTGGGTAATGACCATGCAGTGACGTTGGTAAAATAAGACACAAATGCTTTCGAGCTTGTATATTGAAAGAATTTCTGTACAATCATGAAAAAATATTATTGTATCACAAGAGGACGTATGTTCAAGGCACTTGGTCGTACTGGCGGGCAAGGCGTACATGCCATCAGCAAGTATTATACAAAACTTACTTATTATAATATAATTAAAGCAATAATGTCTACATCAGCGTCAAGTTTCAATAAGTAACTTTTGTATAACAAATCTCCATCACTAACAATAGTTAATAATGTTTAAAATTACAATAATTATTAACAAATTTACAATAACATTTAAATAAGACACAATATTGAAAATGTCATAAATACATCATTAACCCCCACATTTCAATACTCGCAGTCTTTCATTCGTTGTGACTACAGAATTAACATAAATATCATTTGTATATTAATTACTACAACTATTTACACTATATTCGACGAAAATATTAATATGTATCGATTCCAATTTAGGAATCAGTATATAACTACTTGACCCTTACCCCGTGCAAGAATAAAGGATACAGCGGCAACATTTTATAAATAAATTGGTATTTGCTTACAACTAATGGCAACATAAACGAAAAAATACATCGCTTACAAATAAATATCTTCACGTATTCCTTTTGTGAAGCAGATGAATGTAGGACACATTGTAAATAAACACAGATTACATTTGCAATCGCCACAGTCTCGGCATTCTTCTGAACATACAGACATGTTCGGCAAAAATCTGAGATCATACTGACTACAAGATGCCGCTATATCGTAAACCTAGCCAAACTGCTCAAGCGAGTGCACACCCCCAGGCAAAAATAACAAACTTTGTTATACAAAATATAATTAAATGTCAATGACAAAATAATAATATAAAAAATTTGTCATAAAATTATTATGCTTAATAACGTGAGTTACGAAAATGGCTGTTTTTAATTAGTCAGCCTTTGTGTTTAGTACATCGTTCCTTGGATGCTCGCCGCGCGCTGCGAACTACACAATGCATGTCTACTACAAATCTCTCACGGAAGAGGCCAGGTATTTTTAAGTATATCTTATATAACGGCAAGACCATCTATTTGTTAGTATTGTTTTACAATTCATGATATGACTTATGTTACACAATCGAATTAGCCTCTTTAAAGGATCGATACATTTTTGAAATGCATTTTTATCAATTAATTGAGTATTATGGAAATCATTCGTTATTTAGAATGACGTCTGAAGAATTTCATTTTCTGTTTCTTGTCGTACCTATATGTGAGGCACATGTGTAATCTCATTTCTCTTCATAGAATATAATTAGAAATTGCAAAATCGTTTATTCATTGTTTTTTAACTTTTTTTTTTACTTTAAAAATTTGACTTTAGTACATCTTTCAGAAGATGAAATGTAAGAAAGTTTAAACATCGACCTCAACATCACCCGGTATTCTGTCCTCTCAGAGATGAGAAACGTTACCTGGACGTTTGTGCGCAAGATGGAGACTCTTCAGCCAAGACCACGGCACTGCTCACTTTCTATAAAACATTTATTTCACATTTGGAGTCAGTCGCCCATTAGGAACGTGCGGTCAAAAGATTTCAGTAATATTATCCAAAACATTTGGTCTGATCTACCGTGGCCCAGAAAGAATTACAAAAGAGGTTAAAACATAGAAATGGTCAACCACATCTGAAAACTAATTATTATAATTTCCTATTGGCTGAGGCCAAACAACTTGAGCGCGTTGAAGGCGGTGGCGAGGGCGACGTCTTCCGGCTTCTGGCCGAGGAAGCCGGCGATCAGCTCCACTATGGCGGGCAGAGCACACGGCTCGTTTCTTTGGAAAGTGCAGTATCTGTTCACGAAGGTCATTGACCTGTAACAAAATGTATAATAAATGAGTCTCATACTAGCTGCTGTGTTTTCGCGACTCAGGTGTGTTTCTGTTCATTATTTCACAACATACTTTCGCATCTTTTAATATGAGCAAAGACTATTGAAGGCCCGAGTAACATTCCCCATTTCGAGAGATATAGTGGGAGTGTGCAGAGGGCGATGTACCGCTGTTAGTGTTTTATTCCAAATCGAAAGTAATCCCTGATAAACTAGCTTAAATATGACAGAAACTTGCCCACGTGCGAGTGAAAGGAGATTGACCAATCTGGACCAAACGCTGTTCAGGCATGGGCATAATTATATTTTTTTCCTTACATGAATAGATAGTGAAAAACCAAAAATCCACGTGGTTTTATAGCACCTAAAAACTTATAATATGGCTTTTTGATGCTTTAACTTTTGAAATTTTATTATTTTTCGTAATGTTTACGTTAAATAATATTATTATTATCTTACTTATTCCATCTTCCGAGTCCCGATCTCGCTAGTCTAGCTCGAAGCAAGTTTTTTTGTTGCAAGCTGATGACCAACTTAACTTGGAATTGAAATGGCAATTCCAAGTTAACTAGAAAATGAAAATGCAGAGAGCTCTATACGAAATTGACAGTCTTTTATAGCTCTGTCTCGATTTTCAATATCATTCTCGTATCATTGTTATATTTTAATCGACTAGAACAGTCATGGACTCGATTCCGTTCAACATTATTGCTGCTCATGTTTATTGGGCGAAGTAAGATCAGCAGTTGTGCTCACGTGGTTCGCCTAGTTTGATTTTTGGGGTGGGCTAGGCACCAAGACGTTGTGAGGTGCCCTGCTTTATTTTTAGATTCAATAATAAAAGACGACGATGAGGTATTTTAATGTTTACATGAGCCGTAACATAGAGGATCATTTACTATGTTATAAACCTATGTAACGATGATCGATGTTGATTAAATGACCATCCTTATGTAAACTTAAAGTATTGTTATAATAATATAATCAATTGTTTATAATATACCGTCTAGTTTAAAGTCAAGTTGTTGGAAACGATTTTTCGTCAGTGTAAAACGTATACAATAGATATGTATTTTTTCTCAATACTCCTCGGATAGATTCACAAACGCTTTGGGTTACAGACTAGTATTAGTCTAAGGAACATTGTGCACAATGATTCAATGTTGGGCAGCACTTGGGCCAACGTCTATACAAAAATGGTCAATCTCCTTTGCGTGTGATGTTCTATACTATTACTATATATACACAGAGTTTCTTCAAACTAATTTCATTAAATTAAACCAAGAGTGGTCCCCACCAGACATTCTATGATCGGGTGCGGCTACTGTTTACCAAAACATAACATTGGATTTAATACAGAAAGCATATATCCCTGCACGAAATATAGTTTGAATTAGCGATTCAGTTTCAGAGAATGGCTTACAAAAGCCCTACAACATCATACTGACCTCTCCGTCAGTCCATCTTTAACATGCAGCGGCAGCGTCAAAGCCCTCATGTTAGGATACATGAAGGGCGAGTCGGTCTCCACGAGCAGCTTGTCCAGCGGCAGGATGCCCTCGGACAGCAGCCTGCGAATGCCGCCGTCGGACTTGTCCTTGCAGATGTATCCCGTGATGCCCAGGTAGTAGCCCTTCTCGATGTACCTCACTCCTTGGTCGACGGTGCCGGTGAACGAGTGCACGACCACCGGAGGCAGCCTGCTACCGAACTCGTCGAGGATTTTCATGAGGTCATCCTGGGCTTCTTTTTCTTGTACAAAGAGGGGCTTTCGCAGCTCACACGCCATTTCAACCTGGAATGAAACGAGTAATTTTGTTTTATATGTAACTTTTTATTCTAAACTTAACATTAATGATGTTTTTAATTGGGAATTAATTTAACTTTAAATAATTTGGATTTAAGGTGTAATTTTAATTCTTATTTTAATTGAAATTTTATTTAAAAATAAATTTACAGCTCAATAATGTTATAATTTTATTTTGATTGCAATTTTATGAATTAGTTAAATTTTTATTGAAATTTATTTAATTGAATTTGAATTGCAATTTTGATTTATATTTTACTTCAATTTGTATTGATGGTTTAAATTGGCTGTTACTGTCACTGACACAACTTTTGATTATTGTAACACGAACAGTTGGGCCAAGTTGCCAAAACAAACAAATGTATTATGATTGTTATTGTTACCGTGAGAAGTCAAGTCAGCGGACTCGGTGCTTGGACATGGTTGGTGCAGACAATGCTGTCGATCAACTCGCTTACAAATGTATTATGATTGTTATTGTTACCGTGAGAAGTCAAGTCAGCGGACTCGGTGCTTGGACATGGTTGGTGCAGACAATGCTGTCGATCAACTCGCTTACAAATGTATTATGATTGTTATTGTTACCGTGAGAAGTCAAGTCAGCGGACTCGGTGCTTGGACATGGTTGGTGCAGACAATGCTGTCGATCAACTCGCTTACAAATGTATCATGATTGTTATTGTTACCGTGAGAAGTCAAGTCAGCGGACTCGGTGCTTGGACATGGTTGGTGCAGACAATGCTGTCGATCAACTCGCTTACAAATGTATTATGATTGTTATTGTTACCGTGAGAAGTCAAGTCAGCGGACTCGGTGCTTGGACATGGTTGGTGCAGACAATGCTGTCGATCAACTCGCTTACAAATGTATTATGATTGTTATTGTTACCGTGAGATGTCAAGTCAGCGGACTCGGTGCTTGGACATGGTTGGTGCAGACAATGCTGTCGATCAACTCGCTTACAAATGTATTATGATTGTTATTGTTACCGTGAGAAGTCAAGTCAGTGGACTCGGTGCTTGGACATGGTTGGTGCAGACAATGCTGTCGATCAACTCGCTTACAAATGTATCATGATTGTTATTGTTACCGTGAGAAGTCAAGTCAGCGGACTCGGTGCTTGGACATGGTTGGTGCAGACAATGCTGTCGATCAACTCGCTTACAAATGTATCATGATTGTTATTGTTACCGTGAGAAGTCAAGTCAGCGGACTCGGTGCTTGGACATGGTTGGTGCAGACAATGCTGTCGATCAACTCGCTTACAAATGTATCATGATTGTTATTGTTGCCGTGAGAAGTCAAGTCAGCGGACTCGGTGCTTGGACATGGTTGGTGCAGACAATGCTGTCGATCAACTCGCTTACAAATGTATCATGATTGTTATTGTTGCCGTGAGAAGTCAAGTCAGCGGACTCGGTGCTTGGACATGGTTGGTGCAGACAATGCTGTCGATCAACTCGCTTACAAATGTATCATGATTGTTATTGTTGCCGTGAGAAGTCAAGTCAGCGGACTCGGTGCTTGGACATGGTTGGTGCAGACAATGCTGTCGATCAACTCGCTTACAAATGTATTATGATTGTTATTGTTACCGTGAGAAGTCAAGTCAGCGGACTCGGTGCTTGGACATGGTTGGTGCAGACAATGCTGTCGATCAACTCGCTTACAAATGTATCATGATTGTTATTGTTGCCGTGAGAAGTCAAGTCAGCGGACTCGGTGCATGGACATGGTTGGTGCAGACAATGCTGTCGATCAACTCGCTTACAAATGTATTATGATTGTTATTGTTACCGTGAGAAGTCAAGTCAGCGGACTCGGTGCTTGGACATGGTTGGTGCAGACAATGCTGTCGATCAACTCGCTTACAAATGTATCATGATTGTTATTGTTGCCGTGAGAAGTCAAGTCAGCGGACTCGGTGCTTGGACATGGTTGGTGCAGACAATGCTGTCGATCAACTCGCTTACAAATGTATCATGATTGTTATTGTTGCCGTGAGAAGTCAAGTCAGCGGACTCGGTGCTTGGACATGGTTGGTGCAGACAATGCTGTCGATCAACTCGCTTACAAATGTATTATGATTGTTATTGTTACCGTGAGAAGTCAAGTCAGCGGACTCGGTGCTTGGACATGGTTGGTGCAGACAATGCTGTCGATCAACTCGCTGACAAATGTATTATGATTGTTATTGTTACCGTGAGAAGTCAAGTCAGCGGACTCGGTGCTTGGACATGGTTGGTGCAGACAATGCTGTCGATCAACTCGCTTACAAATGTATCATGATTGTTATTGTTGCCGTGAGAAGTCAAGTCAGCGGACTCGGTGCTTGGACATGGTTGGTGCAGACAATGCTGTCGATCAACTCGCTTACAAATGTATCATGATTGTTATTGTTGCCGTGAGAAGTCAAGTCAGCGGACTCGGTGCTTGGACATGGTTGGTGCAGACAATGCTGTCGATCAACTCGCTTACAAATGTATCATGATTGTTATTGTTGCCGTGAGAAGTCAAGTCAGCGGACTCGGTGCTTGGACATGGTTGGTGCAGACAATGCTGTCGATCAACTCGCTTACAAATGTATTATGATTGTTATTGTTACCGTGAGAAGTCAAGTCAGCGGACTCGGTGCTTGGACATGGTTGGTGCAGACAATGCTGTCGATCAACTCGCTTACAAATGTATCATGATTGTTATTGTTGCCGTGAGAAGTCAAGTCAGCGGACTCGGTGCTTGGACATGGTTGGTGCAGACAATGCTGTCGATCAACTCGCTTACAAATGTATTATGATTGTTATTGTTACCGTGAGAAGTCAAGTCAGCGGACTCGGTGCTTGGACATGGTTGGTGCAGACAATGCTGTCGATCAACTCGCTTACAAATGTATCATGATTGTTATTGTTGCCGTGAGAAGTCAAGTCAGCGGACTCGGTGCTTGGACATGGTTGGTGCAGACAATGCTGTCGATCAACTCGCTTACAAATGTATTATGATTGTTATTGTTGCCGTGAGAAGTCAAGTCAGCGGACTCGGTGCTTGGACATGGTTGGTGCAGACAATGCTGTCGATCAACTCGCTTACAAATGTATTATGATTGTTATTGTTACCGTGAGAAGTCAAGTCAGCGGACTCGGTGCTTGGACATGGTTGGTGCAGACAATGCTGTCGATCAACTCGCTGACAAATGTATTATGATTGTTATTGTTACCGTGAGAAGTCAAGTCAGCGGACTCGGTGCTTGGACATGGTTGGTGCAGACAATGCTGTCGATCAACTCGCTTACAAATGTATTATGATTGTTATTGTTACCGTGAGAAGTCAAGTCAGCGGACTCGGTGCTTGGACATGGTTGGTGCAGACAATGCTGTCGATCAACTCGCTGACAAATGTATCATGATTGTTATTGTTGCCGTGAGAAGTCAAGTCAGCGGACTCGGTGCTTGGACATGGTTGGTGCAGACAATGCTGTCGATCAACTCGCTTACAAATGTATTATGATTGTTATTGTTACCGTGAGAAGTCAAGTCAGCGGACTCGGTGCTTGGACATGGTTGGTGCAGACAATGCTGTCGATCAACTCGCTTACAAATGTCTCGGTATATTATTTTGGTAACTCAGATACCACATTCGATCACACATTAACACAGAACCGTAAAGAACACCATAGAAAGGTTATTGGTTAATTTCGGGAAATTTCTCTTTCTTTATTTTGTATAAAAATCTAACATGATCTTGATGTCAAGAATTACACGGTTTTTTTACTTCATTAAAAACATTAAACAACAAAATCCTTCAGTGCAACACACCTCTCACACCGCAGCCAACTCGCAAGTACAGAGCTAAGTCAGTATGTTTTCACTGAGAACTTTTATAAATCATTTGTCTTTTTGGGTTTTCTGGAAATGTCTTCTCAAAGATAAGCTCGCTCTTTTACTGTTATGTTCCGTGTCGTGTGTTATGACCATCTCCGGCTGTAACAGTGAAAACTTATTTCTGTGTTTTTTATACGGAAGTGAATTTATGTTTTTTCTTTTAATGTGTCGTAACTATTACGGTTAATCAGGGGAACGAGGTCTCCCTGTCTAACATCGACCCGGGCGCAGTTTTAGCGGAAGCTTTTTTACTTAAGCATTCACGAGAATGAAACATACATTGTGTTTTTTAATTTGACAATGTTTTTAAATACTTTCGTCTAACAAAATAATTATTTAAGTTTGAGTTAGATTTGTATATGACTGACTTTTGGGTATAAACCACGGTTTCTAATAAAAGTGCCAACTTCGTAGAAATACGAGATAGAAGTTTTAAAAATATGTCTGTGGGGTAATTTTTCATTCTATTTTGAGTACCTAAATGAGTCTAAATTAACACAAATACTTTAAAATATAATGCAAAACATGATGAAGAGATTACGTGGCACAATGTAACCCAAGTCGTCAACCTAACTTTGATCCATCATATTATCTTGATTTAGCTTACTAACTTCATAGCAGCTTGCAGATTAATTTAACTGATTATGACATAATTTAACATAAAAAGCCACCACTAGTTAATATGTCAACAAATATTTGTGTCTGATAGCGCGCCAAAGTTGGGTTGACTGTACTTTAGCTAACAGATATCAATCAATGTAAATCGCTGCAAGCAATTTACATTTGAACATAGCAACCCAATGTGGATCGTTTCAACAATTCAATTTTATATTGACTCGAATAAAAGGGAATGGCACTGAAGGAAAGGATTTCTTTAAATATTAGTGAGGTTATATTCGTTAGGTAGAGATCCAACTAAAATAAAATTATACATGCATAATAATTACTTATTTTATGCAAAAAAGGTTAATAGATTCATTAAAAAAACATATATCCGTCGATAATAGGAACCGGTATTTAGTAGTGACTGAAAATATACCTTAATGCATTTCAAATCATCATGTAGTCATTAGCAGCACAATTACTTTAAAGACCTTTAACAAAAACCATCCAGTCGCATGTTCCGCGGATTCCAACCCGTGGCTCTATTACAGGACGCGCGGTGTGACTGTAACCCGCTGGTCAATAAGTCAGCTGACTACACAGCCAAGCCCGACGAGGCGGTCCGTTACAGGCGTCCGCGTGACGTCTTAACAGATCCCGACGACGCTATTACAACAAGGAACGCCCGCGTTCCAGTTAGGAATAGGGCAACACGGCATTCGAATCGCCGAACCCACCGTTAGGCCAGGCTAACGCGGCGTACGCATCCTTACTGTTTCTTGCTGGTTCTTTGGCCCTCTCAGGTGCCCTTAGGCGTATCGTATGTAGGAATAGTTTAAGATCCGGCTAAGCGCCGTCAGCGCTAGGCCACAAAGTCCGGTGAAATTTAAAAGGCTAATAGGGCCATAAAGAAACTGTCTATTTCGAAAAAAAAAATGTACGTATTTATCGACACGTCACTGCACACAGGAACACTTCGTTAGTACGTAATCCATGAACTCTGAGGGACGCTGCCCTCAAACTCGGGCCGGCACACGGTCGGTAGTAAGTATTTGTTGGACAATGTGAAGACGCGAAGCAATACTTCACTTATACTACACTAGAGCCTTTATTTCCGAACAACATAATCGTATTTGCCGCCCGGCTGTCCCGATCAAAGCCGGTGCTCACACGTAGGTAGCGCCTCTGAAATATCTGAATCCAACTTCAAAATTCTTTGAACATTAGATACCTATAACTTAGGCAATATTTTACCTGGAAACTCTGCTGGGATCCGGAGTTACACGGCGCACCTCTAGTGCTCAATAAGAAGCTCCCAAGAACAATTACAAAAAAAAGTGTAAATCTGTTACGCATAGTTTAAATATCAACGTTCGTTCAAGGCCCCTTTTTGTAATCGAATCGGCCTTTGTTCAAAAAGCAATTTCCGCACCGACCGGCCCAGCTGAACGTGCTCGGAATTCATTTTGAACCGACAAAAGCATTAAACAAACTAGAATAAGTCTCGACTCCAACACATGGACGAACGAAAGTGTTGAACACGGCATTCAACAGAAACAGACAGAACTAAAAATTAATCAGACTGGAAAGATAATAAATTTAATTTCGCGATAGATTCCCGCGCTTCGGGTGATCTCTGTGCAATTGTAATAACTCTGCTCGTTATTTATTAAGCAATTTAATGGCGATCATTTCTTGGTTTTATTTCAGCATGGAGTCAGGAATCTCCTTCCTCAATGTACTTTAATTACTTTGTGTTTTATGGCAATGTTACTACACAATAACTATGTCTGCCAATTTCAAATATTAGTAAATTATATATAAAAGTATTTATAGTACAGCGAGTGTGTAAGGGATTCTACCCACATGTTCGGGGCAGTACTTGCTCAACGGCAATGCCGGCTCGAACTGACATATGCCTATATTCGGCAAATGCCGATCGCGTAGTCCACTTGCCAAGTGACCATTGACGCCGGCCCTAAAAGCTGGTGTTCGTCGTTTGGATACTTGGGAGACTCGCGAGCTAACAGATGCAGATAAGAATAATTTTGCATAGACATAAAGAGACAGTAAATTTATTTTGAAAAAAAAGATATATACCCGTGAAGTTTCTTGCCAGTTCTTCTTCGCGAAGGTTTTTCCGAACTGGTGATAGAGTCATGCTTTGTTTGACGTCAATTAGAACAAGTAATTGTCAATGTTGAGAAATAAATATTTGAATTTGAACTTTGAATGAACCCTTTCTTCTTAAGTTGACTACGTGTTAATCTTAAATTTAAATGAAGACTATAAACACGGAGGTGTTTCACGTCCAAGATAAGATATACCGATTCGATTCTAGAGTGTCTGGGTGAACATAGGCAGTTCAATCCATGCCTCGGAACAAGAAGACCAGTCCATATGGAACTTACGCCTGCTCTTCCGACAGTGCGGTGTACAAAACCATGGAATCCAAATTCAAGCAGATAGGCAAACTCAACGTATGAGGTACGAAAAAAATCAACTGACTAACGACTAACAGTTTCAAATTATTTATGACATTTTATTAACCACTGTGACATTCTCATCAAAATGAATCTTTCAAATAACTCTCAAAACTACGGTCGGTACTACAAGGCGAGTCAGTAGAGCACTTTACAAAAAAATATACAATTATATCGATCCGATCGCAAGTCTCAACACAAATTAGACAGAATTCAGAGTAAATATGTCTATAAATAGGTCATGACAAGTTCCAGATGCGCGCTGCGATGTACTGTGTTTGTTCAATAAAAATGCAGCCATGACTCATACGAGCTTCAAGTGGCTGTTGGAATAAAAATGAAAATCTCCTGCTGATGTATTTGACCTCTCGGAGACCGCTGTGACCACTAGATTACAGGTAACCTCCCCGCCTGATACGCATTCATAAACATTTTCGACTCTACAGGTATAACTGTTTATTTATTTATTATAAAGTTGCGCCAACGAACTCAACACTGATACATACACAGTACAGATGAATACATAACGAAAAATGAATCTGAATGTTGGCTCACTTATAGGCACAAACAGCATGCAAACACTTACAATAACATTGATAGAATAAAAACTAAAATACAATGACAACATAAAACAAATATTAAAAATGCATTAAAAACAAATCAAGACAAGTCAAAATTAATTAAAAATATTATCGAAATTACATTAAATCAATACAACATTAATAATATCAATTCAATAAATCAAAATATATGTTATTGTAAAGAGGAAAATGTTGTTTGCTTGTTTATGTGTAATTGATAACCTTTAAGACTATCTCAGGCTCATCTCGTCAAATAAAACGCGGCACTGTTACCTTTGTGTGCAGAAAACCTCCAATTTTGACAAGGTTGGTGCCACGTGTTTTCTGAATATGTACACTATTTAGAATAAAATTAAGTCGTCTTTTATTTGATTATGTATCTGAGTTAAATTTGCAATACAGCTAAGTTCGCTTTATAGATTTCAGGCTAACATTACTGGATCTTACATAAATATGATTTCACGTTTATTCCCAAATTCCCTAGGGATCAATCCTTAGTATCTTTTTCTGCCATAACAGTAATAACGACAAACTCTTAAATCGGGAATAATACGCCTCTTGACACTAGATAGTAAACAGACAGGGTCTACTTCGTGACAGATATGACAATATCCGCCTTGCGCCACACAGCGATCGTTCGTCTAAGAGTGATTACACATTATATCACACAACAACGTATGTATATATATATATACATATATATATATATATATATCACACATTATATCGTGTCTGGTGCTGTCGGCTGTCCAGAGCTACTGTCTAAGACTTTCATTAAGGTTCCCAAATTATCTCTTACATTTATTTCTCCATTAAGTATACCCTTGGCTTCTACGAACTTTCGACAAAAAGCGTATCTGTTGCGTGCACGCAATAGCTGTAATATGCTATCTAGGCAGGCTGATGTTGATTTGTTTATCACTGGCGTTGCAGCGTTGAGGCGAATAATGACTACAATGAGCTTTAGGAACTTGTATTTCATGACATTATTTGACATTTCCATGAACCACATTATACTTTCATGCAGGTTAGGACTACATTGCGAGCTTGATTACCACTTCACTTGTAATTATATTTACTTGTGTGTAATATTGTTAATTATTACTCTTGAATGTAATTGTTTAGCTAATGTAGATTATTAAAATCATTTTTAAATGTAGGTCTTACATTATGCATAGGTACCTATACGAAGTGCTTTGTAATATCTATATTGTTTTTATCGGTGAGGACCTTTTAATAAAAAAAAAAATTAACAACTAATAACAACAATTATTTAAACATTACCAGGAATTTAAACAAATGCGTGGGAATATTTGGACACAGTTACAAGAGCGTGTCGGCCTCGTGTGAGGTTCATTACAGTACTTTATAGTTCAGTTCGTTAGCGCCTTAAAAATACCCCTATAGAGCACTTGCTGCTTCCAAATTAGATATAATGTTCATAGTTTATCTTATCTTATATCTTAAAAATCCTTGCACCAAACTACACATGGATACATGTCGTGCCAGAACCATAACTGATAACAGCAGGATAGCAAACTAACCTGTCGTTTAAACACGTCCCGCTGCACCTGTGGCTCGGAGAAGTCCTTCGTGTAGTTGAGTCCGCACTCGCCCACAGCCACGCACTCCGGCGCAGTCGCGATCTCCTGTAAATCCATCCACATCTCCTCTTCAACCATTGATTTCGCATCGTGCGGGTGAACACCTAGAAAGAAGAGTTAGTTAATTCACAGTTACAGCAAGAACTTTTCTAGATCCCTCCAAGTAACCTCTCTAAGGCCTCTTCTCTCAAATCTCGCTCATCTAAAGAAGCAAGACAGGCGTTATTTTCTATAACGAGTATAACTGTCTTGCTCTTTCATGCTCTCAATATGACGCCTGCATTTAAGGCGACCGCGACAACATGGGATATTTTTTTGAAAACAGTTTAAATTCAGTTTCCCTGGTGGAAAAACACACGAGGTGCTACTTTCATAAGTGACATTTTCGTAGCGATGAGATAAAAGTAAAATTTGCTTTAATCCAGAGTAACGAATCGTATCACGATGCCAATTTAATTGACAGGTTCAGAGACTTTTAAATGTTTGTCATGTGAGTGTTTCTTGGTTCAAAATATTCAAGGAACGCTACGAGCTGCTGTGAATGCACAACAAGATGTAGAGCAAGCGTAAGTTAACGTAACGAGACTCGTATTACGTCAGTGTCTAGTGGAATCAAACAGTAGGAGCATTATAAAAACTTACTTTTTGCTCGGCTGTAGGCTGTAGGTATTCTCAGCCAATTATCGTTTTTACAATATTTAGGGAGGCATATAATTATACCCATGAATCATACTTTAAGTCACTTATAACAAGTATACCATTTTTTATTTCCAATTGTATAAATATGAAATGTTATAACGTCCTAGCGTTTCCAATAGGAATAACGTAATTTTCATTTGTAAAAGTATATTGGGACGTAGTTTAGCAATAAGGATCCAACCCACAAAAAAGTCCAAAAAAAAACCGGTAGACGTCGATCGACGGTCGATCGGTTGGTGTGGTAACCTCTTAGCGCGTTTTAGACTTTTTTGTGGGTTACACCCTTATTGCTAAACACGTCCATTTATCACATGTATAATAGATCTTGATAATCAATTAACTTGTTCCTTAGATTATTTGTTCAAGGTTTGGGCTATCTGCGCGGGCTATACGCTCGAATCCTTTTTATGAACCCCATTTAAACAAAAATACACTTAATTTCCTTGTGAATATTACTATAAATTCCTACATACAGCGAGCCGACGAAGCGACGCTCTGCAAGAAATTCTTGCAGAATTTTTTTCCTTTATTTAATCTTCAATTAAGTATAAAAACAACTTAATATGTTCTCAAGACACAATGTAATTAATTATTGACAGCTGTAACATCAACAGTACAACGTATAGGTAACGGCAAATCGGCGTTCTACTGTAGGTCTCGGTATATGTTTCGAAAATCGGAAGTTGTTCTATGTTTAAATACTAAATTGAGAAATTAATTTACTTCTTACACAGTAAATATATGAATATTTTCGATTTGATACCAAATTAAAATTGGTTACAGGTTTCAGTATTTTTTAAGTTTGATTTGGTTGTTTTTGTTTATGGGTGTTGCAAGGGCAATTATAAGTGCACCAGGTTTTATAATTTTTCAACTACTCCCATGTAAGATTAAGGTGGTACGGATCTCGACTTAGATAAAATTTGTATTAGCACTGCTTCGGAAGATCACTCCAGCGCGAAGATGGGCATCACCTTCGTTTCTCCTTAGGTAAGTTTGTATAGGCAGGCATACAAAAACTTTCTGCTAAAGATTTGATTCGAATGGTACCTTAACTTTATTTCACTGGACTTTGTGCCTGAGCGCCGGGCGCAACTTAAACTTCTGCGACATGCGATTCGCCTGGGAGGTGCAACAATAAGCATCACTGGTACGGAAATTTCATCTCCTGCCTAAGAACCAGCAAAAAGTTTGGTAGGGATAAGCGCGACCCGAATCCCATGAATATTTCTTTAAAATTCCTCCATGGTATTTATATTATTGTTGGAATACGATTACTCATAAATTGAAATTTATCAAATGATACCTGTGTGGATGGATATCATGTATATTTAGAATCATTTGTTTATAAACTATTTAACAATGACATCTTTCAAATACAAATTGAAAGAAAGAAAGGAATTTATTGAATGATAATGAGCAAATATAAACTCTTGAAATGAAACAATTATTATGCATCAGATTTCATAAATACCTACTGCGTAACCACAACAAAGTTTTTAATACAACATTTAAAGCAACACTCACTAGAATTTGTTTTGGGCAGGATTCAGTACACGTCCTTAACATCCTCGGCGCATTCTGTATCCAAAAGTATGCGCACCCTACACCCTACAACTCGGTAACAACGCTGTGGAGCAACAGCGTAAGGTTTATTTGCGACGCCAGGACCGAACAAAAACTAATGAGACAAACTGTGCCCTCTTTTGTCATTTTTTATTAGGGCAATGCAGTATTCATATTGGTAGATATTTTCCTCGCAAACAGTTGATCTTCGGAATTTAGATTTATAGCACCATGATTGAATAAGAGGGTCAATGTCTTGAATAAATAAATTAATTCACCAATGGGTTCATGAGAACAAGTAGTTTACTGTTTTACATGAAATTTATGTCTTAGGTATGACCATATTATAAAAGAATATGTTTGAATAAAATTTCATCTTTAAACTATAAATCGGTATGCCTTTCAAACATACTATAATCTGATCATCATACTATGATCTGAAACTATGGTTCTGTATATTTATATTTTTTTTAAATACACAATATTATACAAAATGAAATAAATATATTTTAATTTGTAGTTAATTATTTACCCTTTTTCGGTCCAAAGTTCTTACAGAAACAGAAAACAAGTAGAGCAGAATTATAATCTCCCAACAACAAATTATAGTATCCAAGATAATTAATGCAAATGAAATAAAATCTGTGCTCATTACATCCTCATTATACATAAGAAAGAAAGCAAGTATTGAATTAAACTTTCCCCTGCGTGTTTGAGTTCAAAGCTGTATGCTCCATAGCTTTGTGAGGAAAACGACAACCCATAAAATTACATTCTTTTTGCCTTTTTATAACCCGGAGAATGATAATCTTATTGGTGGATTGTTAATTGCACCATGGGATCTGATGTTAAGTGGCATCCATGCCCATAGACAATGATAAATTGTAGGTGTTAAATTTATTGGTATAGTTTAAAGATTATTATCTATAAGTAGAAGTTGATTAATAATTCACTGCCAACCAAATTACCATTGTTCCTGTGCTTTGTTTGGCTGTTACTCCGGTTAACATAGGTTACTGGTTAGCAGGTACTTGGTAAAAATGGACAGTAAATTTTATCAGATCTTAGCAAAATAAATATTGTTTGGTTTAGGTTAACACATTACCCAGAGGTCCCATTTGAAGTTTGCATTCTAAATACAGATTAGAAAATTCTGTGCTTTTTATTATTGACTACCTGCTACTCCATTACAGACACATCAGGTATCTGCATTTTCTTTAAATCTAATTCAGCATATATTTAGAACAGTTAGTTTTGCTGTCCTCATCAAATCTCACTTTTGTAGGACTACAATTAAGATTTCTAATACAAATCAAGATACCAAATAAATCCACAGAATGAATGTTCAAGTGGCCACATTCATTACATCTATTTGTATGAAACTGTCAGTCCTAACCTCCATGTCCAGAGGCAATCTGTGACAAATATCATTATTGCTTCTTTGCAATAAAAATATTGCTTGTAAATCTTGATTATTTTAACTATCAACTTAGTAGTAAATTTACTTCAATACAACTTATCAGATATTATGACATAGAAGATTTAAATCAATGAACTAAATAATTAATTAGTCAAATTAGTTATTTTACACATTGATCTACGGACATATTTTAGATAATGATCGTACTGATCATAGTTATTTATGACTAGTATGGGCAAATTAAAGGAGTTATCTATGCTGCATTGAAAACTATAAATTTTGTAAACAAACTAAATTACATTAAACTCTGTTTTAATAAAACAATATTCTTAAAAAGGCATACCTGCAGTTGAATATATTGTTCCTGGGTAGAGTCGAGTCAATCTTAGAGCTTCCTTACTGTTCCTCACAGATGTGCCGGTCACCATGATCTTCTGGACACCTGGGATGAAGTAGAAGAACGTAGCAGAGAAATTGAATTTGAGTAATTTCAGTTTTTCACTATCTGACTTAATCTTGAAACTTAAAATAGGCACCTATTTTAAGTTACAAGATTTTTTCTTTCAACCCATTCCAAGTTGTAAATAAGCTTACATCATTTTAAATTCGTAAATAACGTAACAAAAATTTTGCGTGATATTGTTCAGTAAAATATGATGAGCAATAATATATTCATGCATAAAAACTAGTTGCAATGAGTATGAGGAATGTACTTGTGCAATCATTTGGTTCATGACTTAACCAGCTTAACAATATCTGTTTGTGTTCGATTGGAAGTAAAGAAACGACTACAATTGACCGTTCTTAAGATCACGTAGCGTTTTTATTTTTATTTTGATAGATTGAAAGTAGACGAACCTGCATCTTTTGCCCTTTGTACCACTGAATCCAAATCACGGCCGTATTTCTTATTAGTTAAATTTGCCCCAATGTCGATAACAATAAGGTTTTCGTAACATCCCTTCAATTCCTCCGAAATCTGGGTTTCTTCAGACGTCATTCTTGAATTTATTTGAAGCTTATTATTTTGGTGTTTATCTGTAGAACAGTCAACTTCGTAAAGTATACTTATGTATATTCATCACATCGCTGATAAGTTAAATACTTACATATTGTAACAAACACTCTTGCGAAATAAGCTTCTTATAAAAATTCTAGACTAGTCAAAAATACGGCCTCTCCGCTAAGCTGCCACCATGTTTTTGTTGTAATCAAATCAGTCAAATTAAAGTGTCACTCTTAGGTGTCACTGGCTGGACGTCTTACGTCAAGCCGAATCCCTACGTCATACACGGCATAAAAATCATTGCCATTGTAAAAAATAACATACGTCAGACAGATCAACCCATTGACCCCAATGCACAATCTCTAAGTACGAAAATAACGTGCATATACCTAAAGATGATGGTCAAACTCAATATGGGATTTTGACCTGCTAATGGTCAGTAGTACGCATGAAAGATTAACTCATGAGTAACTTTTTCCCCCTTAAACTTCCCTAATGTTTAATCTAAAAATCTTGTAAAAAAATAAATAATCTTCGGAAAATCAATCATAAGTTACCATATTGTTTTCTTTTGAATGTATTTTTGAATATATTTTTGAATGTATCTTTTCAATGTCAAAAAAGTAACAAAACGATGTCGAATGAACCCACAAGTAATGGACGTTATTGGCGGATTAGTTTTGACAGTCAATCAACATTCTTTCAGTTCTTTTTTGAATGAATTAACTAGAGTGAATCCTAAAAAAATCGAGGAAAAGATATATTTAAAAATTATCTTACAATGGTAGGAAGGTCTATATAGTTAAACTAATGATTGCATGATAATCTATATTTATTGGCCTTTAATTTTATATACTGACTATTAGTAGGTCATCTTTTGTACTATCTGCTTTGAAAAGTAACATAAAATGACGTCCATTTTTAGGGTTGTACAACGAGTATCGAATCTACTATCGATATTTTAGAACTAAATATTGAACTTGAAATATAATATTGAACTACAATGAATTTTTGTAAGAGATTGACGTAAATGAAATAATCATAGTTTTTGGTTTATTTACTATCATTATAATTTTTATAATATAAAAAATAAAGAACTATACAGTTTATTTTCTTATTCCTGATATATTCCCATCAAATTAGCCAGAAAAATAGTGGTCAGTTTGCATTAATTCCCAACATACTGAGTTTTGGTACAGACCTGGGCTACGCTATTATAAATAAAACACCGAAATATCCCAAGTTTGCTTAAAAGGTTATTCAAGGTCAAACATCAAAGTTTTCGGTTCAATGAATTAAAGTCTGGCTTGTCTTCAATGATTACGATTCATAAATAGACAAAACAACTACCTGCCTATTCAATAACAAAATTAACAATTCTAAGCAAACATAATTCCCTCTTTCTTTACGCTTTTTTGTTTCAAAAATACACGCACAACGGCAAACAAGCAATATTAAATCATATACGTCATCTACAATCATCATAAATATGACGCATAGATCTATGATCTATCTATTATATATAATAGTGTCTAAGCCCCCATAAAGAGACACAGTCTTTATATGACTTTTGGCCTGGCGTTACAGAGACGAAATTCGGCAATAATTTGGGCATTTATGGCAATGTGTTTAATGTTAAATTCTATGAAGTAAATTTTTCCAGATGAACGAAGTATATAATAAATTCATAATTTGTCAATGGCAACGAAAAGCTGTTTTATTATCCGGACTGAATATATGTATTCTTGTGAAGTCGTTTCCAAATTTTTTTAGAAATAAGTCATAATATTCGATAATTATGAACTGTTTTTAAAAATATATAATTTAATTTTGGTAAAATATTCAAAATAATTATGTTAATAAAATTTTTCTCAGGTATTCTAAACAAATAGCAGTTTTCAAAAATGGTAAATTTTCTGTACTCAGCCAATTAGGTTATTTTGTAAATTCGTCAACTAATACAAACCTCTGACTATTTTATTGTGCATCTTTTATTTTAGCAGAATTCATATAATTTATTGACAATTTTTTTGTGTCGCCAGAAATGCCCTCATTGGAAGTATATATTAACCTTTTAAATTGATGGCTATCAGTCATCCGTTGATGGCCGTTGGACGCAGCAAGGTGATAAATACATGGAGTAGCCGTAATGTCCTATATAAATAAGTAGTTATGTATATTGACGAGGAAGAAGAGGAAGAACTTGGTTATCTCCCTTTACTTATACAAAAATACTAATAAAAGAAAGAGATAGTACTATTTTTGTATGTTGTCACTAAAATATCAATCATGTAGTGACGTCATAGCAGGTGGCTAGCGTGCCACAAATCGCCATTTATTGTTACATTACTGTCAAAAAAAGCTGTCAAATGTGATGTTCCGGAGCTTTGATTATTTAACCAGATATCGATGATCATTATTAATATGTTTTTATGTTTCATACTTTCGATGTAAATGATAACAGGGGCTTACGCAGTAAATCATATCGAAACGTTATTTGCTTTGCTTTCCGTTGAGCGTGTTGTTTTGAAACAAAATGGCGTGAAGAAAGAGGGAATTAAGCTTGCTTAAAATTGTTAAATTTGTTATTGAATATTAGTATATTATTGGTAGTTGTTTTGTCTGTTTATGAATCGTAATTATTGAAGACAAGCCAGATTGATTGAACCGAAAACTTTGATGCTTGACCTTGAATAACTTTTTAAGCAAACATGGGATCTTTCGGTGTTTTATTTATAATAGTGTACCCCAGGTCTGTACCAAAATTCAGCATTTTGGGAATTAATGCAAACTGACCGCTATTTTTCTGGCTAATTTGACGGGACTATATCAGGAATAAGAAAATAAACTGTATAGTTCTTTATTTTTTATATTAAAAGAATTATAATGAAAGTAAATAAACTATAAACTATGATTATTTTATTTACGTCAATCTCTCGCAAAAGTTCATTAAATTACAACATCATATTGCAAGTTCTATATTTAGTTTTAAAATATCGATAGTAGATTCGATACTCTCTGTGCAACACTAAAAATGGACGCCATTTTATGTTACATTTCAAGTTTAGGTATGCACGTTTTTTTCGTACTTAGGGCCTGTCCATTAGTTAGAGGTCAATGGTTGGACGGAAGACGTTGAATACATACGTTGATTGATAGACATTGACATATTTTGAATACCTCGAGCCCCACTTATTAGGAGTCGGAAGAAATATTTTTGGGCATACAGAAATTTTTTTGTTGTAATATTTATTTCTCCATATCTAGAATGGTTGTGAAACGGAGCTTTATCTCTCGTAATTTGGTGGCAATTGTAATGATACCATTTATGATAGGAGCTCATTATGGTTGGTTGAAGTTACAAGAACTTGATGTACTGGTTAGCGAAGAAGAACGTCGCAATTTACCTTTATCATCGGTAAGTATCTTGCTATTTATTAACGTGGTTGATGTCTCGATCTGTAGTGTTGACACCTTATCAGAAATGATTAGTGAGTATTAGTGAGAGATTAAAATGAGTATTTTATGAGAATACCACTCAAAAAAACTACCTTAGTTCCCAAATAATCCGAAATCTTATAATAGTACTATTTAATTATATAATACCAATTAACAACAGGAAAAACATAACCAAGAAAAGAAAAGGAATTTATGATAGAATACACCACCGAAATTACTTGGCAAAGTGGCCAAAAAGTGGCTGAGTTGAATCACTATTGATAAATATTGTGCAAAATAAGTTCCAGCCTTTGGGTCATTAGTTTCACTCACCAATTGTTTTGAAATGTCACTGAAAAGTTTATGGCTGGGGCTGCCATTTCTAAAACCAGGACCCAGGACCGGACATTTGAATACTTTTTTTCATCCAATTACATCTTGATTAAAATATACAGGGTGGCCAGAAAAGTGACATCCAAAAATTTTTTCTTTTGCCTCGTGTTGAGAGGTATATGAATCACCCCTCTGTATGTTATATGATTTTTCATAGTTTTCGAGTTACGGTTTTCGTTCTCCATACTCGTAACATTGAACTATTAATAGCTATTAATAGCTGATTTCAGCGGTTAATAGCCTATGAAGTACTACTTTATTATTATTATAAAAGCTCCGAGTCTAACACATTCTCTGAAGCTACTTAGAAACGGAGAAACGACCAGTTTAGATTTTAAATTTTAAGTTGAAAATTTAAATGTTAACTCATTTTACATTAATTCTCAGCTTTAGGTATTTTTTTTTGTAACTTTCCTAAAAATTATGAATCTGTTTATTTTGTGCATAAACACACAGTTCATAGAGATTTAGTAGCAAAAATATAAATATGAAGAAACCTTCTAGTTTTTTTTAATAAATTTTTTAAACTGATTTGATCGCAATTTTGCAAAAATTCATAAAAAAAATTGTAACTCGAAAACTATGAAAAATCGTATAACATACATAGGGGTGATTCAGATACTTCTCAACATGAGAGACCTAAAGAAATCTTTGAACGTCACTTTTCTGGCCGCCCTGTATTTTACTGCGTCGCCATGCGGAGGTCAAGCGCTTCCCATCCCTGCTCGCCGCTCGCGTAGTAAAATAGCGTCGGAAGCGCGTGTGGTGAAATGCCTAATCCATAGCTTTTATTTATATAAGAAACCAGGACGGATGGCAGCCTTATTTATGACCAACCTGACCCAGGACCACTTAGTCTCAACACTAAAAGGAAAAAAATTTTACCATTTAAATTAATAATAACAATGATTCAAAATAAAATTATACACCAACATTGTATGAGTTCTTTTAATATTTTGTTTCAGACATTGGAAAAAGTTGGTCTGTTGGATACATCCAAGAAGAGTTCTTAACCTGATTAGCAATCCTTGTAAATATCTTTAAATGTCAGCATAGGTTTAACATATTGTAGAATACTTAAATTATAACTAAATAAAATTTTAATTCAACTAATTGTATAAAGTTTGATTGGGAAGCCATTTTTTAAGTTGTACCTATTTCATGTTATAGTGGTCATTAGTAATAAATATTTCACTATGTTTATAGGGTGGACATCCACATGGTATCCTAGTGAGTTAATATTGAAGTTAGGGTTGTGGTACTCTAGATAACTTGCATGGTTTCATGATCCCATGAGAGTTTCTGGATAGAATATAATGTCTGGCCCATCTTTTAAAATGAGTATGAGCACAGGTAAGTTGGTGTGTACACTGTTAGATGTGAAAGCTGATCAGCTTTATTTTAGCTTATGTTAAAAACCTCCTCAGAAAATAGATTAGAACCATAACCAGCCTGCTTGATACTCCACTTTTCCACTGTGGTCACTGAGTTTCTGCAGTTAAAGTGTTCCTGATGGCTTCTTGTATGTGTTAACATCATCACATAACAAACAAGAAGTTTTGCCATACCAATAGCTGTGTAGCAGCAAAATACAAAAAAACAGGGGTCAGCCTGAATTTACAACAAAATCTAGTAGCTAGCCCTTATCAATCTCCATTATTGAAAACTTTTATGGAAAAGACCTATGAGTAGAGATAGAAATTGTTACTGTCATCAAGCTGGCTGGGTGTTTTGTGTTTGGTTGCTAAACCAGTATCTGCGACTCAAAAACTCTTGTTATCTCACAATCTTAAAGGATGATGTTTAACATACAAGAGGACATCAAGCACACTTCTTTTGTGGATATTGAGGGACCACAGAAAACAGAGTTCCAAGCTGGCTGGTCTCGGTGCTGGTCTGTTTTGTTAGAACTTTTTGCATCACATAAGCTGAAACAAGGCTGTAATAATAATAACAGCTGTGATGTCTAAAGCACAGTAAGCCTACTTAGTCCTGCGCCATTTTGAAAGATGCGCCGGACCGTCACAGTGTCCTGTCTATTTAATCACATTGTAATAAAGGCTATGCTGTTCTACTTTATAATTGGTTAGGTAGTTATAGATTTGATTGATTACATATTATGAGGTAAACCTTACCTAAATGTTTAAGTGTATAGAGTAAAAATTGTGTACATACACCTAACGGAAATAGTTTAGGATATCCAAGGTCTTCCTATTGACAAATTCAAAGAAACTATAAAGCAGAAGTTGTGTGCTAAAGCATATTATAAACTGTCCCATTATTTGGATGCCCTTGATGGGTGTTCGTCGTTGGATACTTGGGGGGAGGGGGACTTGCCGAGCTAACGGATGCAGATAAGAATAACTTTGTATAGACATAAAGAGACTCTGTAAAATTTAAAAAATATATACCCGTGAAGTTTCTTGCCAGTTCTTCTTCACGAAGGTTTTTTCGAACTGGTGGTAGAGTCATGTTTAATTTGACATCAATAAGAACAAGTAATTGTCAATGTTGAGAAACAAATATTTCATTTCATTTCAGTCATTGCATTTTTAATTGAGTTCAGCTGATAATTAGTGCATTATACACTAATGATTTGCCGTTTTGAATTTGTGCGTCCAATCATTATTGAGATATACGCTGAAAACGCTGTGTGCTGGTGAAACATTCTCCTAGGGGCACTTTTTTTTCCTAACAATTGTTCGTCATAAAATACTATATAATTAGAGTGTACTGGTGCATACATGTGAATGCATAAATAATATTTGTGTGTCCCCAAACTTTAAAGATATTTAAGATGCCACTGGAGGCATGTATGTCTTGTTGCTGGATGTCTTATATGGTTGGTTGTCTTATCTAAGACGGATTCTTTTTTTGTACAGGTTCTTGAGAATTCTTTAAGTAGAAAAGTCGTTTAGAATAACCGTCGATACATAATAACTGGTAACAACCTAATGTAGCAAGTACCCATAATTTTTGCTTCAACTTGACTGGGTCCTAGTTTCTGAAATAGTAGGATTATCAACAAACTAGTTTCAACTTCCCGAATTCACCGAAATTTCATATAAAGCTGCTGGGACTTGGGACATAACTCCGGTTTTGGCTGGGACTGCGGACTTATGGAAGTTCTATCCTCAAAGAGCTTAAAGGGCATGAATCGTCGTGTCCGCCACGTTATGTTTGTGTTTACGTTTGACTCGAAATAAATAAACTTGTGTTAAAAATTCCATTCTTAAGAGGGTGAAATGAGGTTGCTCAGTAGAGGAGGTCACAGGTTTTCTTATATGTGTTTGTATATGATAGCTACGATGTTACACATTGATGATCCTCTTGCTTCGTAAAAAAAAGCATCCATATTATTAGATAAGTATGCTAAGGGTGGCTTATAACGAATTATTCACAAGACTTAAACTAGTGTGGCAGTTGATGACAACGTCCAGCTCGAGGTCACGAAGTGACTATATTATTATAAAGACTACGCAATCTATAATTTTATCATAATTATAACTATTTTGTAAACTTTTCATTTTATACGTACGCAAATTATTAATCGATCTTGTAATTTAGTTTATTTGAACCAAAACGATAGTCTGATAAGGCGCAGTGAGGCAATCGAAACTACCAGAAAAATGTAACTATGTAATAAAAAACTCCTTAAGATTAACTGTTTTAAAATCGCGATATCTCTAACAAGCTAGCATTTTTTTTTTATTTCGAAATCAATATGAAGCTTTCATAGTGTGTAAATTGTTTCGTCTACACTGAAGGTTAGGCAGCAAATTTTAGTCATTGCTTGAATTTGTGCGAATAGTATATGTACACCCATAAAATCGCGGATATTTGAGGCCTCTATGAGCTACAAATCAGCGTAAACTTGAGAAACTAGGACCTACTTAATAACCAAATTTCTTATGTTTTTAGAAATGTTATTAAAAAAATCTAATGACTTGTGTAAAATGAATCCGTCGTTTAGGTTTCAACCGAGCACCAAGCCAGACGTGCCTCCAGCGCCATCTTGAATATATCTTTAAGTTTGAGGACACAATAATTTCATTTATGCATAATAGTACAATCTGAAATGCGCATCATTGCAAACTTACTGGAACCATTGCGAACAGCCCAATGATTAAACGATTTAGTTGGATGAAACACGCAAGCTAATTGGTTTAGTAAAAACATTGAAATCTATTTCATTGATTTGATTGTTTGAATTGAGTATGTTCAGTGCATAATAAAATTTTTGTACATTGCAGAGTAGGTATATAATATTGTTAATGTTGAATATAACGTTTATGTAATATTTTAATACTTAGATTTTCAAATATATAATACCAATATGTTTTTCGCTCTTTTAATCTTGTCATGAACACGTTTATCCCAAGTAGTTCAATTTTCTTCATTCATTGTTGCGATTTGTCGTGGTCCGAAGTTTGTTCGTCTCTAGAGAGCAATTACTAAGTGGAATTTCTCGTTATCCTATAAAACTACATAATAACTATTTAATCGCATTGTACTATAATATTCTCTTTACCGCATTTATTTGTGACAATTGGAAAAAAAATTTACTGGCAAATTGACTCATCTACGCCTTAATCCAGCAGCGCCTACTGAATCTCTAGTGTCGAAGTTGAGATCTTTCATCAAAATCATTCACAATGCTGTTAGTGACAAAATACTTTTCAAACAATACATTCGTCGGTGAAATATGGGCTATCTTGTGATTTTGCATCGCCATCCACTGCGCCTTATGAAACTGAGCAAACACAACAAACAGCAATGTATTGCCGGATATGATGTTCAGCCAGGTGTTACGAATATCACTTTCATCCTTAGTTTATTCTGGCTCTGAAAATTTGTCAAAAAAAGTACGGAACCAAAAAACTAACTTGGCTTGACATAAATACATATTTAGTGAATATACAGATTTTGCTAAATACGCTTTCACCTAACTTAATTGTATCCGACAGTAGTAAATATTTGCGGAATAACGAATACTTAAATTTTACACAAAAAAACATGCAACTTTGAGCAGGTTAGGCTGCAAGGATACGGCTGCAAACATTCTTTGCCTTTAACATTCTAGCTTGTATGAGACACAGCGCAGGAAATTCGTCAGCCCGGCAGCGCCACAAACTCTTATGTAGACACCTTCTCAACTTGGCAATTTGTCACAATTTTTACACAAACTGACGATTTGGTGACTATATGATACAGAAACCCATTTCTAAATCCAAGAGCGTTGCGCTGCTGGGCTTACTACAATTACATTAGCTTTGTTTTTGTCCTACAATATTTGGGGAATAAAGTGTTTTTGCGTTTATCTCAAAAAGGATTGGACGCACAATTTGGAAGTTCCACACACGGCTTTATACACTAATTATTTGCTGAACTCAATTTAAAATACACTCACTTTTTTCGCTAGGTGTATGTAAACACAGTATAAATTCAGGTTTTGCCCCATAGCAACAATTCTACTTCGGAACCCCCTGACTTCCATCTTTGATTGCCTTGACCTATCCAAAAAGCCACCACCAGGTGTGTCAAGGAAGCACTGTTTCCAACGGCACTGCTAATCATTCAGCCCTCTGTAATATTAGTATTTGGCAGTAGCAGAAGCATGTGTACGTATTGTGGTTTTCCATCATTGCTGGTTTACACGCGTTAAGTAGTTAAGTTGATACCTCAATTGTAAGATACTACATTGCACTTGTGTGTCCAAACGCGTTAAGTAGCAAATCTCAAAAGTTCAATAAAGATGAACGGTGATGAAAGTCCGTTCTGTACTTGCATTTATGGTAAACGGGATTTTGGACAAATTCAGAGAAGAATTCGTTTCGGTACGAAATACGTTTGGTTAACTTTGAATTGAGGTTTAACTTTGAACAAAGTTGTGAAAAACATTTAAAAATTTTTTACATGGAAGCGTTTTGATGTTTCAATATCGGGACTGCGTAAAACGAATCGCCAAAATGTTTTGTGGCAAATGCGAAAAAAATAAACTCAATGTCATAATTTTGTAAAAGTGTGAAGTTGTTGGAAGTGTGATTACTTGAAATCGTGATTAAAAATATAAAACTTACTGTAAACAGGTATGTTTTTGTGTTTTTCTGTAAAATGTAGTTTGTATATTATCATTGTTATCCGTTTTTGATGTTAAATATTGTGTGAAACTAATAAAGTTTTGAGTACGTTCAAAATCGAAGTTATTTGGATAATATTGAATGGTTCAAAGTCATACAAACATTATGTTGCGTAACTTTAAATACGTGCATAATGCTGCTCAGTTGTCATAACGATATTGTTTCCACCAAATAGGTCTACCTTAATTTATATGGCAAGACAAAGCGATCTATCACATTTATACGTCAGTGTAGATGTCATTTTCATAGATTAGATTTTCCTTTTAATTTAATATTAAAGATTTTTACATTCTGTAAAAAATATATTCAAAGATACCCAAAACTCATGATAACTTTAAATTTCACTCTTGGGGAAAATTGTGGGTTTCTTTGTAAATTCTATTGCTTTTTCCGTAAATTCATCATGTTATAAAAATAAACCAATTCAAAAAGACATTGTTCATTCAATAAAATAAAGGTGTAAAAATATAAATCAGATTGTAATACCTCAAATACTGTAAAAAATGTTCAAAGTTATGTACCCAAATTGACTAATTGAAATCTCTGGAAGAATATGTTCTTTTTCTCTTAAGTTTTTACTTCGTACCTATGTTTCACGTGCATTCTTATTTTAAATAATTTTTAAATAAATTTTAAAGTATAGTCGAAACTTCACTCCGACATTTTGAGAAAAGGAGAAAATGCGGAATAAGTGCGAGCTCCTGCCGCCAACGCTTTGTCAACTTGTACACTTAACTAAAATAATTACGATTCACGTCCTAACGTGTTAAGTGAGAAGTAGGTAGGTGAGAAGCCCACCTTCTTAATCTCTTGCGTACTACATTTTAACTTACCACTTGTCACTTAACTGACTGTTTACACGCAATTTTTTCCTAAAATTTAGTTACCAACTTAACTCGCTTAACTTAACCAGCCATTAGAGAGAGTTGATTCCACCAGCCTTGAGACTAACAGTCGTCCTCATAGTGTTAGTGTGGAAAATAAATGTGTAACTAAATAAACAATAGAGCTGCGACCGTATCCAAAATACGTTACGCCAGACAGCCGCCCGTGGCTCGGTCAAGTGGAAGTAACAAAATAAAGCACAGAACAAAGAGGAAAAGAGCATTTATTGTCAAGACGGGCGCCGCGCGGCCGCCGCCGGCAGTCAGATGGTGGGCAGGTGGTGCCGCGCGCAGTCCGCCTTCTTGCCGCGCGGCTGCGAGCGCTCCGTCAGCGGCAGCTGCGGCAGCAGCGGCGACGACTGCACCTGCCAGCGTTACGCAAAGAGGATTTAGAGGTTTTTTAATTTGTAGCAGTGGCTTGAGATTCGAGGGAGCAGAGGTTCAGATTCAGTTCAGATTACTGGCCAAGTGACGGCAGCGATTTATGCTTATAGTTATGGATATCTACAATTTTATATCTTATATTATCATAGGCGGAACTTATTAAGGGGTTCTAGAACTTTCAGCAACATCCCAGATACTTAAGCAATTTAAATAGATACCTAAAGTCAGGCCAAGTTAATAACATTTGACAATTTATCAAAATTCAACAACGTAACCTTGTAACGGCGGGCATAAAATAATATATTTTTTCGTTTTGTTAGAACTGCACAATTGCTTAACTTTTTTCAATTACGATTACATATTTATTGTAATAATGACCGATACGAGTAATTTTACGATTTGCTTTCACTTATAAACCATTCTAAACATAATAAACAATTTCTGATCTAAAGAACTGAACGTCGTTACAATGTTGCGTCAGTTAACCCCTTTCTTTTTAAATACTAGGCATGTAACTCTAAAAATCGACAGCTGATAAGTTGAATCGAATGCAATGATTACTGTGAAGAAATATCGCCATAAATTAATAACCACGTTGTGATTATAATAAAACATAATTACATTTATTATTCTTTTAACTAACTATAAAAATACAAAAAATAACTAATTAGAAAAATCTGTCGCCATGTCATGTAGCCATTACATGACGCAGTCTTTTGTCGTTGTGCGAAGTGACTGCGATTTTGGTGTGCTCTGTTATTTTCTTCTGACCCGGCTTTTTTAATGGACTGATCTTACTGACTACGTTTACCTGGGTATAAATTGGACTCCGATTGCTTAACGATTAGTAAACAAGTACAACATTACAGTCTTACCATGTCGAAACGGGGGAAAACGCTAAACAGTCAATCTCGCGAACTAGTGGAGAAATTGTACAAATATTTTGAACGTGAATCAGTTAACGATGGGCCTCTTTTACCATTGACACAACCGAGAGAACGCGTTGCCGCAGCATTGGGAATAGGGAAGAGGACAGTAACTGATTCTGAATGAGAAATAGGGACCATCAGGCTCAGAAGATAATACTTTACGTATACCGAAAAAAAGAGGGACAAGAAAATTGTTGGCGTTGATAAATTTGATGCTGCTGCAATTCGTAACCACATAATATCTCTGAGTGCTGACAGCATAGATGAAGTTAACAAGACTAATAACAGTTCTGATAGTTCAACTGAATAAATGTATTTTTTTTGTTATATTATGTACTTGTCTTATTTTGCTCCTTAAATTTACGAAAGAAAAAATGATAATGGGACAGGGATTCGCTTGATGATTTTTAAAATTCACATAAGTTTCAAGTCCGTATCGATTCATTCACTTTAATCGATGTTTTTAAGCAGGTCACCTCACTATGAACATAAAACTGACACACGTCAAATGTTACCTGTTGAAATGGCCTAACTATAAAAGGTCATTTCTTTTTAATCCATTTGCAAGACGCAAACCTATGCCAACCAAGCCTTGATATTTCAAATGGATTTATCAACTGCGCTACTTGACTCTGTGAAACGGGGCTGCATTAATATTTGAATTAAATTAATAGCTTGCTGTTCTGATGAATATTAGTCACGTTGTACCAACTGCCTACCCAACTGCTACAGATACCCAAACCATTACCAACCAACAAACTAAGTATATTATTTAATAACTACATGTATAATCGAATCGTTTCCTTGCTTTCTATGCATCTACGTCATACGTATATCTAGCCGAACTACAGAAGACAACACTAGGTGGACCACCTTCAAGCAAATGCAATCCCAACCGCAAGGTCCGAGGTCAGTTCTCCGATCAATGGCATTATTTCGTTTTCTTCTTACGTCCCTTGTCGGCCGACTTATCAGATCTCGCGGTTTTCGATTGAGCCGTCGACTTTTTGCTCATTTTGTCGTCCGAGGGGCTGGCTTTAAGTCTCTCCAGGCATTCCAGCTAGAACATTGCTACACGGTTAGGGCATACTCTCAGGTCGAGAAAAATTGCGCAGCTAAGTGGTGGTATCCCTATATAAACAGCATTTAGTTTGTTTCATTTGTCGTTTGAAATGATTTAATCAATGTGAGACAGTTCAAACGGCTAAGTATTCGGCCAAACTTGAAGTGAGGCCGTAAGTTAGGTCCATCGGGTGTGACTTCTAGCATCAAGGCTATGTCAGCTGTCTTTAGACTGCCTGTACGACGGCTTTCTTGTGCTGAACTAGCAAACTAGCACACCTAAGCAAACCACGAACCTGTATCTTCCTAGAGTGGTCGAACTCGAGCTGGTCGGACCGCGGCACGGTGAACAGGAAGTTCTCGAAGATGGCGTGCCGCAGCAGCTGCTCGCACGTCCAGCGGATCATGGGGTCCTTGTCCAGGCATTTCTGGAATACGTAACACAACACCTACACATTAGTAGGTAATGTATCATATAAATGTGTATATTTAAACACTCTCATAAACCCTGGACTTAAATTGTAATTTCCACAAACAAAAGTAAGATTTGCTGTTACTTTTAATTTAAGACCAATTTTGGTTAAAAAATCATTCTTCGTAGTATTGTAGTCGCGAGCGGGTACGGGTACATTTTATATGGGGTTACTAACAAACGGCTAGACTTAAAAAAACGTGGCTACCAACTGGAACCGTGAAGCGTAAGCAAACATATTATACGTAATTGTAAATGCCTACGTAGCAGTAGCTACTGTACGGGAGCAGGCCCCCCCCCCCCACTTACCTGTAAGAAATCTATAACGAGTTCATTGTCAGCGTACTGTTGTGGGATTTTCTTATCTAACGGTTCCAAAGCGGCGGGCTCGGGAAGCGCCATGCCCTGGAACACAACCCATAACATGCTGTAGTACACCAGACGCAGTTCATTCGAATTCGGTCAGGGACAAGTAGACGAGTGTACGTATACGTGGTCCAAATAGGTTATCTTATGAATATAATTTAAAGTTTGTGCGCGTCCTAAACATAAATATTTATTTATTTTAATCTTCTTAGATAAAATTACTGCTTTGCAACATTCTAAAACTACTCAGGTAAGTTCAAATTAAAACAAAAAAAATATTCTATAAATACTTAATATCAATACAATATTAAAAACTTTTTCATATTTATATGAGTCAGGTGATTGCCTCCGTCCCACCCGGTGGCAAGTGACGGAGATATTGCACTGCACGCCCAGTTCAGACATCCCAATGCCTATAAATTCTTCTTTCTTACAGAAAGCTTCTGTTTGTGCGTTGTATTGCTATTTGGATTTGCGAGGCGCCGTTATTTCGGTATCGATAGTGCTTTCACTCATTCTTAATATTGTTACTCTATAATCTGTTGAATTACTTGGTACAAAATTCGACAACGTTGAGCGTTTACAGCTGCTCTGGTAGAACCAATCAATGCAGGGTAACTAGTGTGACAATCAGTTATCTACGAGACGTCCCGCTGCCAGAGGAAACAAAACTATAAAACTAGAAAGTCCTCCTAGCAATAGGATTAGACCATTTCGTCCCCGGCGCCTCCGCCGTCTAGCGTACCGAGTACGAAATGGTCTAATCTTATTACTAGGAGGACTTTCTAACTATGAAAAGATAAGCACTTTATACTTATTAATTCGAGTAATATATTTAGAATAGACACAATTTCAAATACACTTTTATAATCTTAATGATATTGAGGCCGCTACCCACAACAGAATGCTCTAGAACATTCTTTCATATTCTATCTTTTAATCAAATTATGACAGATTTGTAAGTCGGCAGCAAGTTTGTGCGATAACCTCTTTTATTATAAACAGCACAAGCAAACGTTGCAGTACCTTAACATTAGTAGATATGGGTAGCCAAGAAGCAGTTTTTACATTTCTGTACTTAGCACATACAAACTCCCTTTTTTCCCTGATGCATTCATTGAAGAACGTATAATTACCTGAAAATAAGTGTTCTGTGAGAATATCGTCATGTGCCTGGGCAGGAGGGCCCCCAAGGTCTTCTTGATGAGGTACAGCTGGTCCAGGTCGCTCTTGCCGGGCCACAGCGCCTCGCCGGACAGCAGCTCCGCGAACACACAACCTGAAATAAAAATGTTTTCCCGCGTTATTTGTGGAATAAATCTGTTATTCCATACAAGAATAGCGACCGACTTGGTGTTATATGACAAAACGTTGAATAAAGCGTATACGTATACCGAGCAAATATTTTTTTAATATTTTCTAATTCAGCCGAAAAAGAGAAGGTGAATAATATAAAAATAATATCATATTAATGATATTATCCATACTAATATCATAATTTTCCCGCTTAAACCGCTGAATAAGATTTTGTTGAAATTTGGTGTGGAGTTAGTTTGAGATCCCGGAAGAGACATAGGATAGCTTTTATCCCGGAACTCATTCCTTAAGAATGGGGCTTGAAAGTATGTACGGTAGTTTTGTCATTTTGAACAAATTGGAATTTTTATTTTAAGTTAAATGAGGGTTGTGAATTTGTTTAAAGCTACAGCCATGAAACTTTTGTTTGGAGTTAGTTTGAGACTCCGGATACGACATAGGATAGTTTTTATCCCAGAAATTATCCCCAATGAGGGTGAAATGAGAGTTATTATTTTTGACGCTTTAGGCATGAATCTTATATTTTAGGTTTTTTTTTAAAAAATGAACGTAGAAGATTTAGAAACTCTACCCTTAAGGGGGTTAAATCGGGGATTACCCTTCGAGCCTACGCGTTATGTTATTTTTACTATGGATACGATGGATCCAGCAAAGTGAAATTAAATAGTTAAATGGGAAATTAAATTTCCTTCCAAAAAATTGAGTTTGAAAAATAAGAACGCGTTTATATCGTAGTCATGAGTGTCTAAGTATAGATATAACATATTTTCACACGAAGTGTGTATTTTAAGTTAAGGAACAGACAGCCAGACTGAGTTTCTTTCAAATGTTTAAATACATTTATATTTCTGTATGTGCGCAGGTCTGTCAGAAGGTGAACAATTACTATTTTCAGACTATCAATGTTTGTTTTTTAGTTTGTCTTACTTTAAATGGCAGTATTATGATGCAGGCTCCTGCAGGCGGCGCGACAAACGAATTGGTCATCTAAGGACATTTAAGCCTGCAATGTAACTCAAAGGAAAAACACAATATTTTCATTAATGTTAGCATCATTTAGAGTTTATTTTTTATTTTTACGGTGCTTTGTAATTGTATGTAATGTTATAATTTTGATTTCAATTTTGGATTAATATTCCGTCTTTTGGTATGCGAGATACAGACAGACACACACATACAAGCGGTACATTTATTTCAAAAAGTTAAATAAGAAATAGAAATATAGCCGTGAAAAAGAGTAATTGAATTATTATTTTGCGTGAGCGAAATGAATTACTCTACGAGCCGAATGTTGCACTTATATAATGTTGATCGTATCTAACCCACCGTTATTTTCAATGTAATACATAACGTGCGCGCTTCTTTCAATGGCATATTATATCATTTCCTTCCATACATTTGCTATTGTATTCAAGTTTCAACTCCATCCATCGTACAATTCCATTTGTCTGTCCTTATTCGACTAAAGAAGTAAGTGATATCGAGCCCTGGCAACTATACCGTAATTTCGATGGCTCTCCCATCGCCTCCGTGGCGCAATTGGCTAGCGCGTTCGGCTGTTAACCGAAAGGTTGGTGGTTCGAGCCCACCCGGGGGCGTTAATTTTTTCATTTTGTGTTGTTCAAAAACTATATTTTCAAGTTTCAAGGTTTTTGTAATTTCTTTAAGACATTAATTTCACTTGTTTGTCAAATTATATTTTTGTTATGATACGTAATTTTGTTTTTATGTATTTACTACCTTCTACTAAATGATTTGTTTGAATACTAATTTGCCATTGTTTAAAGACAAAACAAATCCTTTTGGTATTGTTTCAATAACTAAGTAAGCCCGGATTAAATAACTCTCAAATATATTTAAATTTGATTACTTGAGACTTAGAGTAGGAGTCTAACATTTTTGGAGGATTGATCTAGATGGAATTTTGAAATAGTCTCTGTTTTCGTTTATAATCCAAGATCTGCATCACTAGCTGCAGGAAGGTAAAATAATAGTCGACTCTTTGTATACTTTTTCTCATAGTCCTACTACTTTATTAAGTCTCTTTCGTTACACAAATAAATTTAAAAAGATTGTATTTACGAATATTAACTTGTACTATTATTTATAATTACCTACAAAAACAGTAAATTGATTTTTTATGGCATCATTGTAAAAAAATAACCCTTGATCAATGTCTTTTTGTTCTTATAATGACCGAGAGGACAAAAATCCGGCGCAAAAAAACGTCTCTCGGCACTCTTGTCAACAGTATAGGCATTTACAAGATGAGAGATCTCCTCTTGCATCGAGGTTTCATAACCGCCACAATAAACAATTTAGAAGACAAAGCTCACCAATAGCCCAGACATCCACGGGCGTGCTGTACATGGTGTCGCCGACCAACAGCTCCGGCGCGCGGTACCAGCGCGTGGCCACGTAGTCCGTGTAGCTCTCGCCGGGGCCTGGACATGTGGGTGCAAAGTTGCGGTTAGACGGGTTTGCTATTTTAATTAGGAAGGGGAGATTTGTTTATTGTTGTTTATTGATATTAGATGGTTTTTGATTTTCGCAGTCAGAATTAATTAAGTAAACATATCGATAAGGGAAAAAAATTTAAAACATGGTTAAGTATGTTATCTGTTATTTAATTACCGCTGTACCATTTTAATAAGACGACATATCTACAGGACACTATTTCGAATTTTAGTTGTACCTTCAACAAAATAGAAGAGTAAATATCATGAATCATTTTGCTCTAACCCCGTAACGTGCCCTAACTGCGTCATTAATCAAAAACCTAAACACGTCAAAGTGGGCACCGATACAAAACTCCACGCGCACGTGATGTCAAGTTTGCGTACAAACAAACTGATCCAGAGAGTTCTTTCTATAATTAGGTCGCCCCAGGGTTGCCCTTTGCAAACGCACCAAGCCGGAAGCAGTTACAGAAACTTCTTTGACTAGTCTGAGAACTTTTTTCAAACTTCTGCAGCACATTACCAATGCAGAAAAGAAAAGCGTTTTTTTTCTGTTAACTCTAATATAATGTTTACGCGAAATAAATTACTCTTTTTTTGCCACCTGCATTTATAATTATATATGTAAAAGAGGAAATTTTGCGATAATAGCGCAAAATTATATATATACATATCACGCACACCCACAAATACAAAAAATTAAATAATATAATTTAATGTTAGAAGAAATATTTCTTATTTTATATTAATTAAAAATATAACTCAAATAAATTATCTGATTAAATTATTATTTTAAATAGAACAATAATTACATTTTCATCAAGTATATACTCGTATCTCAGGACGTTGGTAGTGCTTGAAATGAGATTATTGATTCACATCGTTAAGGAAAAAGCAATTCACTTCTATGTTATGAACACCTATTTGCTGAGCTAGCTGCCTACTTACATGAAATACAACTTTTTATTACAACCGAGTTGAGTTACAACAACGCTAGTTAATTAACGCCGACGCTCGCACTGCACCGTTATCACTGTTCTGGGTGTAACCTCCACGTCTCTCCTAGGGTCGTTTTGTACAACTCAGGAATAGTTCCCTTTTCTAGTAATTTGACCTCAAACCTCCCTTTGCAGGTTAAACGAGCTATTCTCTAGGCTCATTCTTAGCGATTTCGACGGTTATGTGACAGATAGGCATTGCAATACCTAAACTAGGTGCATAATTTTACTTTTTATTGTACAAATTCTCTATTATTTTTAAAACTACCACCTGTAAAATTATGATTGGAATAAAGTATTGAGTACTGAGAAAATACTTTTTCATGTCGTTGTCAGAACCAGGCGTGTAAAATGTTTAGTACAGGCATTCGTTTACGAATCTCTCTTGAGCTCATATCTAGCTGCAGGTTGGTTGGCTCGCATACGTCACACACAGTAAAATGTGGATTTAAAAGTCTGGCAGTTTAGTTAGTACAGGCATTCGTTTACAAATCTCTCTTGAGCTCATATCTAGCTGCAGGTTGGTTGGCTCGCATACGTCACACACAGTAAAATGTGGATTTAAAAGTCTGGCAGTTTAGTTAGTACAGGCATTCGTTTACGAATCTCTCTTGAGCTCATATCTAGCTGCAGGTTGGTTGGCTCGCATACGTCACACACAGTAAAATGTGGATTTAAAAGTCTGGCAGTTTAGTTAGTACAGGCATTCGTTTACAATTCTCTCTTGAGCTCATATCTAGCTGCAGGTTGGTTGGCTCGCATACGTCACACACAGTAAAATGTGGATTTAAAAGTCTGGCAGTTTAGTTAGTACAGGCATTCGTTTACAAATCTCTCTTGAGCTCATATCTAGCTGCAGGTTGGTTGGCTCGCATACGTTACACACAGTAAAATGTGGATTTAAAAGTCTGGCAGTTTAGTTAGTACAGGCATTCGTTTACAAATCTCTCTTGAGCTCATATCTAGCTGCAGGTTGGTTGGCTCGCATACGTCACACACAGTAAAATGTGGATTTAAAAGTCTGGCAGTTTAGTTAGTACAGGCATTCGTTTACAATTCTCTCTTGAGCTCATATCTAGCTGCAGGTTGGTTGGCTCGCATACGTCACACACAGTAAAATGTGGATTTAAAAGTCTGGCAGTTTAGTCAGTACAGGCATTCGTTTACAAATCTCTCTTGAGCTCATATCTAGCTGCAGGTTGGTTGGCTCGCATACGTTACACACAGTAAAATGTGGATTTAAAAGTCTGGCAGTTTAGTTAGTACAGGCATTCGTTTACAAATCTCTCTTGAGCTCATATCTAGCTGCAGGTTGGTTGGCTCGCATACGTCACACACAGTAAAATGTGGATTTAAAAGTCTGGCAGTTTAGTTAGTACAGGCATTCGTTTACAAATCTCTCTTGAGCTCATATCTAGCTGCAGGTTGGTTGGCTCGCATACGTTACACACAGTAAAATGTGGATTTAAAAGTCTGGCAGTTTAGTTAGTACAGGCATTCGTTTACAAATCTCTCTTGAGCTCATATCTAGCTGCAGGTTGGTTGGCTCGCATACGTCACACACAGTAAAATGTGGATTTAAAAGTCTGGCAGTTTAGTTAGTACAGGCATTCGTTTACAAATCTCTCTTGAGCTCATATCTAGCTGCAGGTTGGTTGGCTCGCATACGTTACACACAGTAAAATGTGGATTTAAAAGTCTGGCAGTTTAGTTAGTACAGGCATTCGTTTACAAATCTCTCTTGAGCTCATATCTAGCTGCAGGTTGGTTGGCTCGCATACGTCACACACAGTAAAATGTGGATTTAAAAGTCTGGCAGTTTAGTTAGTACAGGCATTCGTTTACAAATCTCTCTTGAGCTCATATCTAGCTGCAGGTTGGTTGGCTCGCATACGTCACACACAGTAAAATGTGGATTTAAAAGTCTGGCAGTTTAGTTAGTACAGGCATTCGTTTACAAATCTCTCTTGAGCTCATATCTAGCTGCAGGTTGGTTGGCTCGCATACGTCACACACAGTAAAATGTGGATTTAAAAGTCTGGCAGTTTAGTTAGTACAGGCATTCGTTTACAAATCTCTCTTGAGCTCATATCTAGCTGCAGGTTGGTTGGCTCGCATACGTCACACACAGTAAAATGTGGATTTAAAAGTCTGGCAGTTTAGTTAGTACAGGCATTCGTTTACAAATCTCTCTTGAGCTCATATCTAGCTGCAGGTTGGTTGGCTCGCATACGTCACACACAGTAAAATGTGGATTTAAAAGTCTGGCAGTTTAGTTAGTACAGGCATTCGTTTACAAATCTCTCTTGAGCTCATATCTAGCTGCAGGTTGGTTGGCTCGCATACGTCACACACAGTAAAATGTGGATTTAAAAGTCTGGCAGTTTAGTTAGTACAGGCATTCGTTTACAAATCTCTCTTGAGCTCATATCTAGCTGCAGGTTGGTTGGCTCGCATACGTTACACACAGTAAAATGTGGATTTAAAAGTCTGGCAGTTAGTACAGGCATTCGTTTACAAATCTCTCTTGAGCTCATATCTAGCTGCAGGTTGGTTGGCTCGCATACGTCACACACAGTAAAATGTGGATTTAAAAGTCTGGCAGTTTAGTTAGTACAGGCATTCGTTTACAAATCTCTCTTGAGCTCATATCTAGCTGCAGGTTGGTTGGCTCGCATACGTCACACACAGTAAAATGTGGATTTAAAAGTCTGGCAGTTTAGTTAGTACAGGCATTCGTTTACAAATCTCTCTTGAGCTCATATCTAGCTGCAGGTTGGTTGGCTCGCATACGTCACACACAGTAAAATGTGGATTTAAAAGTCTGGCAGTTTAGTTAGTACAGGCATTCGTTTACAAATCTCTCTTGAGCTCATATCTAGCTGCAGGTTGGTTGGCTCGCATACGTCACACAGTAAAAGGTCAGTACTGTGATGATTTATTTTTTTATTTTAGTTGTCAATATTAGAGCTAGACAGGCTGGCGTAACTGTAGTATATTATTTTTACCTTCATTTGCAAATCACAGGGCAAGTTATACATTAAAAGTAATGGAAAATTAAAAATTAAAAATCCACTACTGCCAATAACATATTGCTTTCTGTTTTAAAAAATGCTCATTTTTAAATCTGTTTAATTAAATATTGAGCTAGAACTTTAACGACTATTCCAACAACTACAAAGGAATAATTTCCGCTCACTAAACAAGACTTTAAATGATTTAAGCTAAAAATAAGAATAAATATTTACTAGCTCTCCTGCGCACGTCCACTCCGAACGGAATCATCACGTGCACTGAATACTCCGAGGAACAATTGCCGCCTGGTGGAGGAAAGAGGAGGATCAGGAGTGAGGAAGGGCGGGGGAATAAAGAGTATAGTAGGCAGAGGATCTTAGACTTAGCTTATCTAAGTATCGTATAATATTAAAGGAAGCATAATGATGCTAATCTGTATAGATATCGAAAATTTACAAAACATGTGAGTAATTCGGATAATGTTGATAGAAAAGATTTTATGCGTAAAATTTATTGGCACTTAATTTGCGGCCAAGGCTTTTTGGAACGAAGTTCTTTTATTCAACATAATTATTTCTAAGTGCGATCCACGCTAAGCTGAAAACAGTCGAATAAGTGTTTGGAGTCGCACCAGTATTGACATGACATTCCCCAATAGGGTAGACAATTCGATAATACTGGCCTCGCTAAAAGAACTTCGGTCCAGATCAGCCAGGTCGCATCGCGGCTACCCGCGCGGCTCCTGACTCCGGGGGAGTTTCGAACTCAATTGTAACCTTTATTAAAATTTGTCCTGGATAATGTAGCTATCTAATGGTAAAATAATGTACAAAATCGGTTTAATAGTTTCGAAGTTTATCAACTACATACAAACAAACACACAAACATGCAAATAAATCTTTCCCCTTTACAATAATAGCCTCTTGAAGTGGACATAGTGCGGACGAGAGTGAGAGAGAAAGTATATGAGGTCCAGAACGCACTGATCATCCTCGCGAAACCAAAGTCGCAGAGCTTCACGACCCCCTCGCTGGTGAGCAGGATGTTCTCCGGCTTCACGTCGCGGTGGATGCAGCTGTGCCGGTGGCAGTACGCCACGCCCTGCAGCGTCTGCCAGATTATCTGCTTCGCGAGCAGCTCGGGGCAGCCCTGCGGGGAATTACGATGAATGTGGGTTGAAAGTAGATAGGGCTTTTGTGTATAATATATGGGGGAATATAAAAAAGAAAATAAACTTTTAAAAAATCAACTATAAATAAAAATTGATATGCCTTCTTAGTTTTTTTTTCTATAGCCGGCACATTGTCATGCGCACGTGATCCACCTGATTTATTTATTTATTCAATGTCAATTTACACATAACTGATAAGTGGATCAGATGAAAAAAAGTAAGTAGGCATATCAATTTTTGTTTGCAGTAGTTATTTGTCACGTCTAGTCACCGTCGTATCCATTACCAGTGACGCGCTGCCGACCGGAGGAAGCTGAGTCGCCTTTGTTCCAGTATTTACACCGGCTGTTCCTGCTCTGTGAGCGGGACACCGCCACGGGAACGTGACCATTACGGCATACGGATAATACCCCCTGGCCCCAGATGAGATTTGAGAATCTCAAATACCGCTATTTATTTTCTTTTATTAGCAGTTCTCACGCGATGTCTCCCATAAAGCTCAGGATCCCGCGGGAACATCGAGATACAGTTGTGATACAAAAAACAATGTGTTTCGGAACATTAGAGATTAATACAGACTTAATTAGGTTCAACCGTGCACTACAGGCTGCACCTTACACTTTATTCTCTTTAACTATGTAGGTTGGAAGGTGTACCATTACTATGGGAAAAAAATTTGTGCAGATGTCAAAAACCTGTTTATACAGCCTCTAGCGTTTGTTTAATACATTGGTTCATCTAAGTGGTAGTAAAAGATGATAATTGCAGTGTGACATGTAGACTTACTCGTAAAGCACTGAAATGCTAGCATCTCAGAAGATTCGCAGTGGACGACCGTACAGCTAGCAGCTTCAGAGTAGTGTCCACATAGGCTGATGCAGCGCAGCGAGTTACACAACAGGTCAGTTCAAATCTTCTTTATCGCAGCTACTGTATCTTATTTACTAACACACGCGAACAACAACTCCATAAACTGATTGAATCGCAGTATTAGCATTTCGTATAGGTACCTTCACAGATCAATATTTGATTTGTCTTGTGTTCATATGCTTTAATAATGTTAGCGCCAAGTGAAACTAGGTAGATGTCAATACATCGAACTTAACTACCATTGAAATAAAAATGTGTAAATTTTAATGGTTTATTAGAAATTATTAAAGTGTTTATTAAAGTTTATTAAAGTGAATCATTATAACGAAAATATGTAGGTATGTTTCTTCACTTGTGCTATTTTTTAACGAAAAAAATCGTAACAGAGGAACAGTAGTGAACTCTTGTTCAGCCATGGTAATTTCAGGATTAAAACATTTGCTCTTATGTAAAGTAAAAGTAAGTAACAATCTATTTATTGCCACAGCAGCACACAGAAATACAAATACAAATAGAAAACAAAAACTTAACCTAGTGCGGAAGCCGGTGCTGCCGACGCGCAGGCACACACACAGGCACACACACAGGCACACACACACCCAGCTTTGGCTATGCAGCTTCAGGCTACAAAGCACCGATTCTCAGTTGCGGCCAAGAAGTAGCGCCACCACTGTACACTCTGTATAATACTATGTCCGCCATTTTATTGGTGCCTTAATCATAAAATAGTTATTTTTTATGTTTGATTTCTGATTTCAGCTTTAAAGTACGTTTTAGATATTTTAAATATTATTCATTATATTAAAAACCAATATATATCATAATGAATGAAATTGACACACAAAATATTTCACTTTTTGCAAGTCCAAACTTTCACATTTACTTTAGTTAAGAACAGGTTATTTCGGATGAGCGTAAACATTTGCTATAAAATCATATAAATATTCACAGTGAATTTGCATCACTACGTAGAATAAAACAAAGTCGCTTCCCGCTGTCTGTGTCTGTATGCATAGATCATAATACAGTAGAGAAACACTGATAATTTTAGTGTTTTCTAATGTGATGTCGTAAATAAAAACATTTTTTTGCGCTTACATTGCAATCGCTGGCTGAACCCTACGAGATAGATCAAAATAATGTACTACAGTATTCGGATAAAAGTCCGCAATGGATCAAAACCACAGTAACACTGTCTTGTACAGCTCTTAGCTGTCGAGTTCCCCGACAGGGAACTCACTAATGCTCCTTGTGCTGGATGGACAGTGCCCTCACTAATGCTCCTTGTGCTGGATGGACAGTGCCCTCACTAATGCTCCTTGTGCTGGATGGACAGTGCCCTCACTAATGCTCCTTGTGCTGGATGGACAGTGCCCTCACTAATGCTCCTTGTGCTGGATGGACAGTGCCCTCACTAATGCTCCTTGTGCTGGATGGACAGTGACCTCACTAATGCTCCTTGTGCTGGATGGACAGTGCCCTCACTAATGCTCCTTGTGCTGGATGGACAGTGCCCTCACTAATGCTCCTTGTGCTGGATGGACAGTGCCCTCACTAATGCTCCTTGTGCTGGATGGACAGTGCCCTCACTAATGCTCCTTGTGCTGGATGGACAGTGCCCTCACTAATGCTCCTTGTGCTGGATGGACAGTGACCTCACTAATGCTCCTTGTGCTGGATGGACAGTGCCCTCACTAATGCTCCTTGTGCTGGTTGGACAGTGACCTCACTAATGCTCCTTGTGCTGGATGGACAGTGCCCTCACTAATGCTCCTTGTGCTGGATGGACAGTGCCCTCACTAATGCTCCTTGTGCTGGATGGACAGTGCCCTCACTAATGCTCCTTGTGCTGGATGGACAGTGCCCTCACTAATGCTCCTTGTGCTGGATGGACAGTGCCCTCACTAATGCTCCTTGTGCTGGATGGACAGTGACCTCACTAATGCTCCTTGTGCTGGATGGACAGTGCCCTCACTAATGCTCCTTGTGCTGGATGGACAGTGCCCTCACTAATGCTCCTTGTGCTGGATGGACAGTGCCCTCACTAATGCTCCTTGTGCTGGATGGACAGTGCCCTCACTAATGCTCCTTGTGCTGGATGGACAGTGCCCTCACTAATGCTCCTTGTGCTGGATGGACAGTGACCGAGCCGAACACTTTTCCCTAGTAGCAAGAATGGTATCCACGTCTGCGAAGCACCACAGTGACACTGTGTTGTACAGCTCTTAGCTGTCGAGTTCCCCGACAGTGACCTCACTAATGCTCCTTGTGCTGGATGGACAGTGCCCTCACTAATGCTCCTTGTGCTGGATGGACAGTGCCCTCACTAATGCTCCTTGTGCTGGATGGACAGTGACCTGACTAATGCTCCTTGTGCTGGATGGACAGTGCCCTCACTAATGCTCCTTGTGCTGGATGGACAGTGACCTCACTAATGCTCCTTGTGCTGGATGGACAGTGACCGAGCCGAACACTTTTCCCTAGTAGCAAGAATGGTATCCACGTCTGCGCAGCACCACAGTGACACTGTGTTGTACAGCTCTTAGCTGTCGAGTTCCCCGACAGTGCCCTCACTAATGCTCCTTGTGCTGGATGGACAGTGCCCTCACTAATGCTCCTTGTGCTGGATGGACAGTGCCCTCACTAATGCTCCTTGTGCTGGATGGACAGTGCCCTCACTAATGCTCCTTGTGCTGGATGGACAGTGCCCTCACTAATGCTCCTTGTGCTGGATGGACAGTGACCTCACTAATGCTCCTTGTGCTGGATGGACAGTGACCTCACTAATGCTCCTTGTGCTGGATGGACAGTGACCTCACTAATGCTGCTTGTGCTGGATGGACAGCGACCTCACTAATGCTCCTTGTGCTGGATGGACAGTGCCCTCACTAATGCTCCTTGTGCTGGATGGACAGTGCCCTCACTAATGCTCCTTGTGCTGGATGGACAGTGACCTCACTAATGCTCCTTGTGCTGGATGGACAGTGACCTCACTAATGCTCCTTGTGCTGGATGGACAGTGACCTCACTAATGCTCCTTGTGCTGGTTGGACAGTGACCGAGCCGAACACTTTTTCCTAGTAGCAAGAATGGTATCCACGTCTGCGCAGCACCACAGTGACACTGTGTTGTACAGCTCTTAGCTGTCGAGTTCCCCGACAGTGACCTCACTAATGCTCCTTGTGCTGGATGGACAGTGACCTCACTAATGCTCCTTGTGCTGGATGGACAGTGCCCTCACTAATGCTCCTTGTGCTGGATGGACAGTGCCCTCACTAATGCTCCTTGTGCTGGTTGGACAGTGACCTCACTAATGCTCCTTGTGCTGGTTGGACAGTGCCCTCACTAATGCTCCTTGTGCTGGATGGACAGTGCCCTCACTAATGCTCCTTGTGCTGGATGGACAGTGACCTCACTAATGCTCCTTGTGCTGGTTGGACAGTGACCGAGCCGAACACTTTTCCCTAGTAGCAAGAATGGTATCCACGTCTTCGCAGCACCACAGTGACACTGTGTTGTACAGCTCTTAGCTGTCGAGTTCCCCGACAGTGACCTCACTAATGCTCCATGTGCTGGATGGACAGTGACCTCACTAATGCTCCTTGTGCTGGTTGGACAGTGACCTCACTAATGCTCCTTGTGCTGGATGGACAGTGCCCTCACTAATGCTCCTTGTGCTGGATGGACAGTGCCCTCACTAATGCTCCTTGTGCTGGATGGACAGTGACCTCACTAATGCTCCTTGTGCTGGTTGGACAGTGCCCTCACTAATGCTCCTTGTGCTGGATGGACAGTGCCCTCACTAATGCTCCTTTTGCTGGATGAACAGTGCCCTCACTAATGCTCCTTGTGCTGGATGGACAGTGACCTCACTAATGCTCCTTGTGCTGGATGGACAGTGCCCTCACTAATGCTCCTTGTGCTGGATGGACAGTGCCCTCACTAATGCTCCTTGTGCTGGATGGACAGTGACCTCACTAATGCTCCTTGTGCTGGATGGACAGTGCCCTCACTAATGCTCCTTGTGCTGGATGGACAGTGCCCTCACTAATGCTCCTTGTGCTGGATGGACAGTGACCTCACTAATGCTCCTTGTGCTGGATGGACAGTGCCCTCACTAATGCTTCTTGTGCTGGATGGACAGTGCCCTCCCTAATGCTCCTTGTGCTGGATGGACAGTGACCTCACTAATGCTTCTTGTGCTGGTTGGACAGTGACCGAGCCGAACACTTTTCCCTAGTAGCAAGAATGGTATCCACGTCTGCGCAGCACCACAGTGACACGGGGATAAAACTTTCATCTCTATAATAGTAGAGTCTATAGAGCATACTTATAATTGTAAGTTAATGCGTTGTGCGTCCTACATCTTCTAACCGACAGCCCAGAGTTCCAGTAAGAACTCTGCTGAGCTGGAGCCAAATCTACTAAAGTAATGTACATAACCTTTCATAAGGTTTAAAAGTGTTTATTCACAATATGGCGTATCGTGATATACGCGCAAACTACGTTTCTATCACAAAACACCGCCTTAATTATTTTAAAAAGATTAAGAAATAATATGTCTCCACGCAAATAAAAAGCTCTTCACAGGGAAATAGTGACGTCACTGAAGTAACGGTAGATACCAAAAGAAGAGTTAACACACACATTGACCAACAAACAACTAGATTTGCAAGCTTGTGCCGAGGCGGTGAACAAGCGGTGATAAACAATGTCGACCGTTCGACAATTTTGTACGACACATGCCATAGACGGATACCACGGAAACGGCCAAATCTGGATACAAGTTCGAAAAACTCAATCTTAGCAAATAGTACAGTCATTTGGTTCTAAAAAAGAGGTTACCTGGAAAGTTTTTCGGGAGCTTTTAAAATGATTCAATTTATAGATTTTGATGTGCTCTTTCCAAATTTCAAGTTTGTCACCACGCATCTATGCCACTCACGCCACCATATTGGAAAATGGCGCTCAAGAGCAGTTTTTTTTACAATATCTCCATTTCGACTCATTGCACAATAAAAATATCAGGACAAAGTTATACTAAAGAATGTTTTCTACAATTAATTTCATAATATTTTTTTCTTAAAGCAAATAAATTTGATGTATTAAGTACGCAAAAGGTAGTGTAGTTCATTAGGGCTTTTTGGAGCAAACAATCAAGTTTGGATGAATAAAACTTAGAAACCACCACTTAGTTGGAAGACGCCTACCACTATCACATTATTGAGGCTGTTGTGGTATTAATAATGTCAAACTGACAGCGTTCACCTGCCATCTCACCATCTCATCTCTACCTACTTTACCTGCGCCCATTGAAGAAGATACTCTTTTAATGTTTTATGTTTATGTAACCTGGGGTACATTTCCGTCCAGAAACGAACAAACAAATTGTAAATAAGAATGACTACGCAACCTACAGATGACCCACAAGACGGGAACACGCGCCTCAGTCAACTTCATAGTATTACATCAGTGGCCGGTTTTGATACTGTGATATAAATCCATTTTATTGTTTGTTTACAAATTTTGACTAACATATTTGATAATTCATAATGATGTTACAACCAAGTCGATTGTTTACCAATGACCTATCGTTATCTAGTCCAAACTCGTGAGCAACCGAGTTGCATGAACCCGCTAGTGATGCTCGTATCGATACTTCGTCGATATTTGCTTTGATGAATATTGTGTGACGTAATAGTGTGTATATATTTTGTTAGATAATTTTATGATTTCGACTTTTGAATAAGTTTTTGCAAAATTTGTAAACATGCAAAGAAAACTTTGTCTAACATTAGGATGAAATACGGAAAGAGTACTTTTTGGACAGTATGCCTAGGAAAGCTTTACCTATTTTACACCTTTTAGGATAGGATTCAGCTATGCATAAACAAATTATATGTTGACTTTAATGTTAACAGAGAATAAATACTTCTGAGCCATTTCTGAGCTAAGAAATATGGCAATCAAGACCAGGAACGTTCATCCAGAAAGTTCTAAATACAAACATAAGTATTTATAAAAGGTAAAATTTGCCTCAACATTCGCAGTAAGGTCTTATCTCTTCAAAAATACATCGATAAATATTAGTTGCCGTAGAAACATCACTATAAACCAGCTTCTAAATGTTATGGAGACTTGAAAGGAAGTTTGCTAAGCGCGCTTGCGCAAAGATTGGCGCGCAGACAAATTAATTCGAAGGTCAGGCGCAGCCCGCTGCTGACTGTAACTAGCGTTTTTGTACAGGCAGCTCTAAAAACCTCATTTAAATGATAAGTCAACGTACTTTTACTTATGTCCTATTTCACTATTGGTTTTCTGCGAGGGCACAAATGATGTTTTGGGTGTTAATATTCCAAATAGGTGACTTACAGATTTATAAATTTAAGGACATGAGAAGATATTTTAAGGGTCTTAACACTTCAACAACTATAAAAAGTCGAGAGGGCTGAAAAAGTAAAACTGGATTTATTGCTGTGTGCTTAACGTTCATTTGTTCTTTTCTTTAACCCCATACGCCAAAAAGGGTTGTTAATTTCATTCTGTTTACCTTAATTTGCGAATTTGCATCTTATGCCTCATACGAGTTTTATATCTTTTTTATTTGTTTTATTATAATATACTAATAATAATAAATTCCCAGACAAACACATCAACTGTATGAAGTAAGCAGAGCTTGTGTTATGCATGACCACACAGCGAACTGGGGGGAACGCAAATTAACCCAGAATTAAATGGAGGGCGATGGCTGGATCCCGCTTTAACTCGTGAACGGGTGTCGTTTGAGGGTGTTCGTCGTATGGATACTTGGGGGGAGGAAGACTAGCCGAGCTAACAGATGGATACGTTTATTTGGAAAAAATTATACCCGTGAACTTTCTTGCCAGTTCTTCTTCACGAAGGTTTTCCCGAACTGGTGGTAGAGTCATGCTTTATTTGACGTCAATAAGAACAAGTCAGTGTTGAGAAATAAATATTTGAATTTATTAATATGCATATACAGACAACCATGACCCGAGAACAAACACCTGTGTTCATCACACAAATGAATGCCCCGGCCAGGACTCGAACCTGGGACCTCCGGCGTATGAGGCAGTGCAAGTATCCACAATGCTACTAGGCCGTTTTTGTCTCAATCCAGAGTGTTCTTAACGTATAAAAAATAATGTTATATCTCGAAAACTATCAAAGAAAAACACTCTGAATTGATGTTACCAAGTGAATAACTGCCCTGGCGCAACAGAATGAAGGCCGTAACGCGGGCCTCACTCGCACTCATTTTTAATACAAACATGAACCTCTTCAATAACATTGGAAATTCAATTCAAAGTGTCTTCCAGGAAATGTAAATAAAAGTTCATAATGATCTACAAATGCGGATATAAATTTGCTTCTATTCAAACACGCTCGTGCCTGGTACCTGGGCCAACTTAAATATTTAACTTATTTCACGTCAACATCTGTAGTGCTTCCAATAGAGCAAGAAAGCGGGAAGTCTTGTTACATCCAAGTAGCGTCATTTTTTTAAAATTAATGATATTGTTAGTTTTTTCTTGCCCAGCATGGACAACATTGGTCGTAGACTTTTTTATTTATTAATAGTAATAGTGATTAATATTGTGTTGCCGATCGAGGGCTCCGTTGGAACTGCCTCGGTTCCAGTAACTGTCCTGGCTGATCCTTCCCTCTGACCGGAACACAACAACGTGAACGTGGTTATCATGGCGGTCCAAATAGGAAGGGCTGTAGAACTGTCCCAGGTGAACAGCAGACTTCCAAACTACTAGTTATTAAACTGGGTACTCGCGCTGCTGCTCCCGAGGAATGAGCTGGCGAGGCCAACGAAAACTGACCTAAATTAAAGACTGTCTAATTCGAAGTAGATTTGGGAACCTTGTAAGTTATCTGTGGAAAACTAATGCTTACAGATAAAACTGCAAAAAGCACCAGGACAAGTAAAGCGATAAAGTTAATAACTCCCAGCATGTATGTATATATGTATGTATATATGTATGTATATGTGTTTAGACAACCGAGTAGCGTAGTGGTCAATAGCCCTGCCTCATACGCAGGAGGTCCCAGTCTTGGCCGGGCCATTTATTGTGGACTTAACCATTAAGTGATTGTGGACTTTTACAGCAACCCACTGCCCACGTACCGATGCTACATTACTTCTCCGATGCAGGAATTAAAATAATCCAACGAATAGCCTTCTGCCCACCAACTCACTTTATTAATTGACAATATTTTAACCAAAACTTAAAGATTTATTCTAATCAAGCGATCAAGATTTTTATTCTTATAGTATAGCCTAGTTCTCTTGGGGAAACAATACATTTCATGTGACAGTTAAGAGCTGTCAAAAACAGCAAACATGCGTTCACAAAAACAATTCTATTTATCACAGTGATAAATTCAGAGACGTTCTTCTGAACGGCTCTGAAGTCTGCGAGGGTGGTTCTGACCTTACGTTGTAGCCGATAGTTGTAGCGGCTAGCCTGTAGGCAGGAGTGGGGTAACGCCTGGCTATGCGGATAGCGGCGTTCTTAGCTTTGATTAGGTTGCTTATGTCCAATTCGGAATGTCCAAGGTCACTAATGTCCAAGGGAAGCTTGGGCTTGCCTTGCTTCGCAACCTTTTCGTTCTCACTGATGGCAAAGTTAATGGCAACAGTGAGCGAGTCGACTTTGTACTATCGAGATAATCGGATGAAATCGCGGGTGGCCACCCGATCAGATCTCGGCAAATCTGGAACAGCTTCAGGCTGTCCAGGCCGAATCAATCCCCAACCTGTCATTAGCACCTTAAGTGATAAATAATCTCAGCGGATGACCCGCTAGCGGGTCCCCGCTTGCGCACCCCCTTCCCTGACCGGGTGTTGCTCAGATGAAGGTTGCATAGCATTCCCATGCCACAGCCAGCAAGCTGGTTCTTAGTGGGTAGGTGCCACTCTGGTGAGTCCGACATCACCCTGCAGAGCGGTGTCTGCGGAGGTGTGCATGGCGCATCTTCCACCTCCCTCCCCGCGGAGGGTGCTGCTGAGGCGGCAAAAAATAAAAAAAAACTGGGGATTACTATATTATTTAACATTGCATTTAAGTATTTGTGCTCATTTAAAATGCAAAAGTTATATAACAAATAATATCTACAAATAATTCAAAAATTTTTAAATTAGGACGTAAATTAGAGGAAAAAATTGTAAAATTTTTCCAAGCGAAGTGCCCACGCTTGACGCTTATAATTTTTGTTACATGGATGAACCGATTCTGTTCCTAAAACCCATATAAGAGAAACCTAAATCAAACTCTTGTTAGTAACCCGGTAATGGAACGCAAACAATTCGAAAGGTACGCCGGTTTAGCATAACTTTCGTACACGCGAACCAATCGATGGCGGGTTATACAACTAAAATGTCACGGCCACGGCTAATGGGGTTGCCAAAGTGTAAGTAAGATAAGCATCTAGACAGAAATTGCACGCTAGTTGGCAGCACTGATGTTATTTATATGATGCAAATTCGGATTGTTTTGGTAGGCTTTCATTAAAACGCCCTCAATATGCGTAGATTATTCAACTTCGTATTGGTGTTTAAGCTGGCCCATCTAATGTTAAGAGAAAACAGTATACACAAAAAAACATGCAATAATTATTTAAGAATCTAGTTTCCGCTGATTTTGTAAGACGTCTTTCAAAACCCGCAAGGTCTTTGCAATATCTTGTTCGTGGTAACTTAATGAGCTTCAACTTACTTAACCATTACTTAATTACTAGGCTTTCTAAACATGGTTACAACCTAGACTTATTTTAAACTAGTGAAGTCCTTGAAAACTGGATGTAGATGTAGGCTCATCATTAAGGTATGAATTAACTTAGCATTTTATCGCATTGAAACAAAATCGTTCAGGCTGTTTCTTACTTTACTTTACTAGACGGCCGGTTTGGTGTGGAGGTAAGTAGCCTTTTCTTCCATGCCAGAGGTCCCGGGTTCAAATCCTGGTAGGGGCAGCTATATTATTATATTTGCTTACTAGTCATGGATGTGTATGTACGTTTATTTAAGTTTATTTCTAATGTTTATGTATAAAAAAAATATCTCGGTGTGTTTATATATTTATATATTGTTTTTATATTTCTTAAGTTTATTTATCCGTTGTCTAGTATCCATAACACAAGTTATTAATGATACTTAGTTTGGGCTAGATAATGTGGTGTGATTGTTAGAAATATTTATTTATTACTTTACTAAACAAAAGGTCACATGGTGCTTAAGGAACTGCGCCCAGAACGAATCGGGCTGAGTTTCGAAACGCAAATTATAAGCTATTAGGACCATAATAAAAAATGTTACGGAGTCCTGGAAACTTAATCACCGGGACAAGAGTAGGGCTAAAAAGGTATTTAGTATCCTCATGCTCGGTGTAATTATTGTAGAAGACTTTTCGTATAGCCAGTAGATTCATACATTAGAAGACGGCCTCAGGGCAAGGCGGGACACCTTATGCCCATGCAGGTATCTTCGCAAGTTCACACACAGTTGGAGCCGCGGGCTGCTGCTCGGTACTTACTCCAGGGTACTTCTCGAGCTCGTGCAGCACGGTGTGGTCGCAATACTCGAACACCAGGTGCAGCTTGCGCTTGCGTCGGAACACCTCTATCAGATTCACCAGGTTCGGGTGCTTCAGATTCTGTAACAATAGAGATTCGTTGGATCTATAGGTCGTCATTGTGCAGAAAGTTACTTCAAAGTATGAATCTTCATTAAGAAGATCAGGATTCGAAGCTGCGTCCACGCGATGTCGATGGTAAGTTTTTAGCTGAAAGCTTTCCGGCGTCGTAGTAGATTCCGAAATATTTCGTTTGGTCCGAATTCAGATGATTCTGATTGTTGATCTATGTTCGACGACTGCCCCTTTTCGACCGATATTGTTTGTACTGTCCGGCAAACGATCACGCGTTCAGCTGACGTTTAGTGACATCTCTGCTCATGGACATGATGTTTATATGTCAATTTGATTGGCATTAACTATTTCGGAACATATAATAATGATGCGCTGCTGACGTAGACGTGAGTTGGGATGTAGACGTGACTGCCCCGGCTGCCTCTGTCCGTACACCGCGACACCACCAGGTTAACGTGGTTACAGGGGAGGACGAACAGGAAAGCCTGTAGTCCGCCCCCGACGAGAATTTATTTCAATTAAATTGAACTAATCAATAATGACATAGAGACAGACACAGCGCGGGGTGTCATTTCTAAATAAGTATCTATGAATATATATTTTCTTCTTTTATTCATTCTTGAATGCATTTGGATAAACAAAAAAAAAACAAATTTACAATTAAATGTATTGTAATTAACCTAACTGTAATATTCAGAATTATATTTTAAAATAAATAGTTTGTCCAGTTCTTAATCGATGCAAAAGAGTTCGTTCATGTCTCAATTCTACCCGTTTTAAATGAAAAATGAGTAAAAATCGATTTTAAAATAGAAATAATCTGTCACATGATGCGCACTGTCATTTCCAAACATATAAAACCCATAATTTCATGAAGCAATTTATCATTATTTTCAAACAAAATGGCTCGCGGGATACCTATGGCCGACAAAGAACGAAAAATAATTATTTGTAGCCACAATAATGGCAAACCTGCTTACCAAATAGCCAAGGACTTATCCCTACCAAGATTGACAGTTCAGACCATCATCGAACATCACAGGTAAAATGGCACGGTTGAATGTTCTCGGCCGCGAATCAAAAGCGAAGCTGAAAATCGAGTTTTAAGGAAAATCATTAAAAGAGTCGTCGTGCCCGCGCAGGAGAACTTACCTTGGAGTGAAGAGAGATGATTTACAAAGATATATCTGTCGATACCCGCAAGAGGGTCGTAAAACGATTGGGCTATGGATTTTATACTGCTAAAGAGAAACCTTTACTCACGCCTCTCCAAAAAAGAAAAGGCTGGAATTCTCTAAAGGTCATGAAAATTGGACTGTAGCCAGTGGCGTGAAATAATATGAAGTGATGAATCTAAATTTGAGGTGACGATTGGTGATGTACGGAAAAAAGTTATCAGAAATAAAGATGAAGCATTCCATACCGATTGTATCAAGAGAAAAGTGCAGTTTCCAAGATCGGTAATGATATGGGGCTGCTTGTTAGCACAAGGTCTGGGTCGTCTACATTTTGTAGAAGGAACTGGTAATGCAATAGAGCACCAAAACTTTCTGGAAACAAGTCTCCACTGTTTGAGTGCCCTCGATTCCAACGTTGAAACATCGTAATGCCTACACCTTTCAACAAGATGGTGCTTCCTGTCACACTGCACACATCCAAAGGCTTGGTTGAACCGGAATCAGATCCTTACAATGGAGTGGAAAATGAAGGAAATGCTGCGCAATTCTCCAACAAGGTGTCTGGGACTCGGTAACTACACAACAGTGTGAACAATTGGTTTTCCCAAGAATGTATTATATTTTATTTTAAAAGGGTAATATTGTTTTACTTTAATAAACTTCATTAAGTGTTCAAAACCACTGTGTATTTATTGAATTAAGAAAGTATAATTTATTTATCTTAATTTTGCTCCGAATATTAGACACTTATTATATATTTGAATATTTGGGACTAGACGAACTCTGTTACATTGGGGCTCGTAGTAGCGCGGCATCGTCAGGGTCCAACCCGCGATCGGTCCCGCGCCGCGGGCCCAACTGAAGTTATCATACTCTGTTCATTGTTCGTGTGAATGAGCTAAAAACTTTGACAACCAACTGAGAGAATTTGCATCGCACTGAAATATGAATATTCAAATATGTATTGTATGAAAAATGTTCAAGTTTTGTTTAATATTTGGAAATTATTCACGATAGTCATCGATGTCAATAATAATGAAAGTATACAAGACTCCAAGTTATTATTTTATACATATAAATATTCTGTTTAAATATAAATTCTTGGAAAGGTAAGTTGTTGTTGTAAGTTGGAAAGGTACTACCGGGTAATTTAGCTCTGTGGGAATCATTGAACAGATCCAGCAGTTTCGAAGTTACCCTTTGATTGATCACAAAAACGTTTACGTAATTATAGCGAAAAAATAATTAAGTAAATCCCCAGACAAACACCAAGCTTGAGCTGTGCGAGTAACACCGCCCCAGTCAGAATTATAACCCAACAAAAAAAACTCTACTACCTCTAATTAAAATTCAATTTACACAATTTCTGCTTACTTCGGCGCCACACTTTCCTGAGACTGTATGTTACATATGAGATTTTTACAAGACATTGGACAATGTTCAAATCTACCGTAGGTACTTTAGCATTACTACGTAACATTAGCACCTTCGGTAAAAATAACTTGTAATTTGCAGCAGTTCCCCTGAAATATTACCTTTCCTTTCCGAAGGTTAATGCTAAGCTAACGATGAATTAACCTTGGACCTGACTGAAGTTATGGAAAGGTCAGGGGTTATATACAATGCATGTAAGAGAACTACAGAAAGCTTCGATTGTCTGTTGCTGCAGTAGATGTGTGATGCAGTTTGAAAATTTTATTTTGAAGTTCCTGGTTTGCTTTAAAGTTACAAATCCGTTTTGGGGGCGTGATTTTAATTTTCTGTTTCTGAACATTAGAGGTTCATTCCGAAAACCACACCGCGGGTGTACCTTGCGCGGCAGCTACTTGAATGTCATAAGTTGACAGTCCAATAATGGCCCCGAGGAACACCCAGCCCCAAATGATCTACCGCCTATCACAATCTATCGCCTCTTCACAACTGAACTTCATTGCGTGTAAAATTCGAGGCTTCCTTGTAACGTTCAGAAACATTTCCTGTGAATTCGTTTACATTGGGCTTGTTAAGATGATGAGTGCTGAAGAATATTTAACGATCCTTCCTTTGGTTGTCCTCCACTCCAGTTAAGAACAAGAGGTTGTAATCTTATCTTCGCGCTTTATGAACGTATGATATACGTATAGTCTGCTAATCTCCTAGAGTTCTTAAATACGCACCATTGAGTTCTTATGTTATAAGAAAGTGATTACTCAAATCCGCATAATCAAAACAATATCTCTAACAACACAAATATAAACTAGTTGAAAGTGGGCTAAAATCACCGAGCCATAATTCCAATTGAAATGAAATGAAATGAAATGAAATGAAATGAAATGAAATGAAATGAAATGAAATGAAATGAAATATTTATTTCTCAACATTGACAATTACTTGTTCTTATTGACGTCAAATAAAACATGATTCTACCACCAGTTCAAAAAAAAACCTTCGTGAAGAAGAACTGGCAAGAAACTTCACGGGTATATTTTTTTTCAAAATAAATTTACTTAGTCTCTTTATGTCTATACAAAATTATTCTTTTCTGCATCTGTTAGCTCGGCAAGTCTCCCTCCCCCCAAGTATCCAAACGACGAACACCCTCAAACGGCACCCGTTCACGAGTTAACGCGGGATCCATGATACTAACTCGCTGAACCTCGCTGTGTCATTACTATGAATATTGTATGAGCGAATGAGTCGACAGGGTTATAGATCGTTTCAGTATCGATCCACTGGTAGAATTACGACGCGAAAGTGTTAACTGGGGCCAAGCTGCTTGATTACTGTTCTGATTATGTTCAATTATTTGTGGCTCTATCACTATCGATGTTTAAATAGTTGTTGGTAAGAGCTGTGGTTAAGGTTCAATCTAAGCGAGAAGCTTCGTTTCGAGGGATCATAAAGCCACTGTCGACGAAAACCAAACTGCATAAAGTGATTTTGCTTTTGAAAAGCTGCTCCGAATATATAGTAAAGCTGAAAAGAAGAAAAACATTATACTCCAAATATGCCTATTCAGTGTTCAAATAAAGGAGACGTTTCAATATTTAAGGGGCGCCGGCTAGCTTTTGTACGGTTGTTTCCGGGATTTTATAAAATAAATAGAACGAGTATTGAGAGCCAATATTTCATAAGTTCGTTTAGTTTGTTCTTAAGAATAAAAATTTTCAAATTCGTAAACTCAATACACTACATATTGAAAACATGGCGTTATCTGTCATGTTCATGTTTATTTATATTTCATGTTTTGAGGTAAATTGTACTGTAATTCTTGTTTTTCCATTATACGAGCTCCTTTGGAGTTTTTAGTTTGATTTAATTATTTAACTAACAACTGCACAAATAATCTTCAATTATATTATCCTTCATTTATAATCGAATGATTGATATTGCGTATTTGATTGTTTCAGGTTGCCAAAACGATAATTATCAAGTCGCCACAGACTCGATGGTACAAGCATATTCAACATGGCGGAAAATGGGAACGTCACCTCGTTGTGGCCTCGTCATGTTTTGTTTTTTGTTTCAAAGTAGAACATAATGTCGAATGTAATTTTTAAAATATTTTAAGTGTGCTTACCACGTTTTTTCATACATTCTAAACTGGTGTACGTCACGCTAGCTAATTTTGTATTATTTAAATACAAAATTAATATTTACGACAGATCAATCTGCATGGCGTAGTTCTTTGCCTTTCTTATACGATAATCGTAACTTAAAAAATAGGGCCAACTTTCCCTAGTGCCACATATCGTACAATTCTTTTACTATTTTCCCGAGTTGTCAGGACATCCTTCATTCAAAGGTCTCATTCAATTACATCAAATTGGATTTTTTTTAAATCTTAGTATTAGGCACATTGTTCATTTGTTCCGACGCCAATGGGTTCTGAACACTTTATTTGGCGCTGCGCATACGCGAACACCGCCCATCATCGCGGCGTTCAGTGGCGGCTAGCGGACGCCTGCTGCCGACCCGGCTCACCGCAGGATATCGTAGTTTGCGCATTACAAATATTAGAGAAAACTGCAACAAGGACAAAACGTTGTTTGTAAGCGAATACACAATTTCAATAAATCAGTTTTAAGTTTACGCAATTTCAAAGTATGGTTCATGTGGAATTAAGGTGCTTCCATACACAGTAACTTTTTGTGCTCAATACAGGCTCAAGAAATTGAGTTCCGTTGCAAATTTCAAACTAAGGTAGTAGTAAGTTTAGAATTACTCATTAACTAAACTAATTACCAATTAGTAGTACTGGTTGTCTTATCGATATTACGCAATAATCGAACTAACGAAACGACTGATACTGTTTGATGCTAACACAGAGTTTACTGCGAACAATCCTCAAAAAGTCAAATATAGACATTGACGGAACTCAAAGTATAAATTAGCAGAACAAATCTATACTTAAGGAAGCCTTAAGCAACCATATGTAGTCTCTGAGTTTGAAGGTACAAACATTGGGTGATTCTATGGACGTTGCGCTGCGGTGATGCCTCGAGATTTTGCTTCGTTGAACTAACGAATGAACACATGTCGGACAAAAACCAATCTATCATGAAAATATGATTTTTTTGAGCTCGGTTTGCTGAAAAGTAATCAAAAATGCAATTATGTACATACATGCATCTCGGTAAAACCTTGCAGATTTCTTACCAACGCGACAACACCTGCGCTAACCTTATTTATTAATTTATTTTAACTTAATCGCACAAAAAACATATAGCAAAGGGCGGTCTTAATGCATCAAAGCATTCTCTACCAGTCAACCATCAATCATTCGGAGTAGTGCGTTGTAGATGTACAATATACTTAAGTATTAAAAATATGAATAACATATACATATATAATAAATAAAAAATCATCATATGTAAAATAAAAATGTGATAATTCATTAACCACTGTTAAAAAGTGAATTTTTACACCCAGTTTAAATGAAAGTTTACAAGAAGCTTTCTTTAATTTTAACGGCAAGCCACCACACAGCCTTATCGCCTGAACCACTACAAATAAGGACATAAAACCAGGATGGAGTATGTGCTGGAGTATGCAGGCTCAGATTGTAGAATGGACGCCTGTCGTGCGAGGAACCCAAATACTGAAATCTAGATTTCAAATATTCACAAGGGCACAAGAATCATTGAGAATTGAATAAAACATGCAAAGTATTCTGACATATCTACGTTGTCGCATCGGCAGCCATCCTAACTGTCTGCGATAATATGACACATGGTCATATTTACCTAAGCCGTAGATGAAGCGAATACAGTTGTTGAGCAAACGATCCAATTTGTAAAGATTTACTTCGTGTCGATCGAACAATATATATACTTACTATATGTGTTCCAGTTGGGTATTTTATTCTGATTATTTATGAATAAATAACTAAAAACGAATACATAAATTGCTATGCATTGCTAGACATATTCCTTCCTACAGTGCGCTTGCTATCTCTCTCTATCGAAAGACTCGCACGTATCTATGAATACGTCATGTCTTTTTCATTCTCCAAATACGAGCTGCTCTGCTCAGATAGCAACCCATCTTTCTACAGCAACACTCATTTAATGCGATAACCTATGGAAACAAAACGTCATATGTTTACAATAGCATTCAATCAACTTACTTCCCGATTCATTATTATCATTCAAAATTCACCTTGAGTGACAATAATGAATATTTTCGCTAGGTTAATACGCCATACATTTTCAAGTTAAGTTTATTTATTCAAAAAACAATTTTCACTGTATGCGAATGTATAAAATAAGTCACAATACATATTTGATTTCATTATCTAAAATTACTATTTAATAACACATTTTACATTTATTTGAGATTACAATAAACATAATTTCATAATCAATCATTATTATTTAAAATCGTCCAAAGAATAACAACATTTTTCCAACAAGATGGCTCAAAGCTTATTTTTGAAAATTGGAAAACTGCGTCGTTTTTAATTTCATCAGTAACTTGTTAAATAGTAGTACCGCCTGGTACACAGGACAATGCCTAACTATTGTCAGTTTAGGAGCAATCATAGCCTTAAAGTCTTTCGCCTTGTATTTAATCGCGCCACTCTTTCCGGTTTTGTTTCATTTAAAATCACATTTCTCATAAAATCCGTCAAAAGTTTTAAAATATATAGGCTGGGCACTGTTAGTATGTCTAGTTTTTTAAAATATTCGCGGCAAGATTCCCATGGCGCTAGTCCAGCCATTGTACGCACTGCAACTGGTTAGTCTGAAAGCTTTTTGACCAATGCATAGTAGACCATTTGTAATGGCGAAGTTGTTAGTTTATCTCGTAAATTACGCAACGCATAACATGATGAGCTAATGGCACTCTCTATTGCCTTAAGCTCCGCTTTCCAATTTAAATTTGCGTCTACATGTATACCGATGTATCGTGTTTTACCCAGACGTACAAGACGACTGTACTAAGCAGCAACAAGAGGTCAAGAGTTCAAGAGATGATGGAGTGGAACAAAGAAAATATGCGGTCAATGAACTGACAGGGGTTGGGTCCGCGACCTTCGTGACTTTTATAACAAACAATACGTTAATTTCATAAAGAAATGTAATTTTAAAGTTTTTGTAATTACTTTAGTTAACATTGTACAAGCGTTTATGTGGGAGATAAAGGTAGATGTTAGTAAAATAGTAAACCGTGAAACTAATTGAACGGAAAGTATTTCCTGATGATCCTTAACTTAGCACAATACATACCATGTTCTGTGCAATAACAACGTAAAAGTGAGCCATACATTTTTAATACAAATACGAACTTTGTTTTTATTATTCAAATTGTTTTAATTATGTATTCTTAAGCACATCTTTGTATTCCGAGTAACTGTAAACTCAGCTTTTAATCTGCGGGAACGTATCCTATACAATATAGGCTATTAAAATTTTATTGAAATAAATAATACGACGCATATCTCAATAAGGATTTATCTACGAAGATTTTTCTGAGTAAATTAATTCACGCACACACCAACACCCTCTCACCTTCAGCATCCTGATCTCCCGCAAAGCAATCTTCCGAATGAGCGGGTCGTCCTCGTTCTCCACGAACTTCTTGATGGCCACGATCTCGCCGGTCTCTCTGTTGCGGCACTTGTACACCAGCCCGTACGAGCCCTCGCCCAGCTTCGCGAGCTTCTCGTAGCGCTCCATCGTGCGGCTGCTGGCCCGCGATCTGGGGAAGAAGGAAGGGTTGTGGGACTCTAACTTGCGGTTAATGTACTAACAGCTAGCCGTAATGCGTGGTTGAAAGGAACGCTGACTGAAAGGAATCAGTCACTCTTGAGATAAAAGGCGTAAGCTGTTTTCATGCACCAAATTTCAACTTAAACTCTCAATAGCCTGGCGTAAATGAGCAATGAACACATTGCAACACACACATCTAAACGTTTATATGAACAAACTTTTGCGTGTATGATGTTAAGTAACAGGTTAATAGATGGCTACAAATGATGGCTGAAATCATATACACGGAAGAATTTCACAAAAGGATTCCAAAGTGTGAAACGAACTGCCCGCGTGTATGTTTCCAGACCAAATAGGTTCAGCCGAGAGCGTTGGTGCAGGATAAGATGCGCACGCGACTGTCTGCCGTGTCGTAGTCCCCTAGGACGCGGGGCGAGTTCTCGCGCGCCCGCAGCCCGTGCCTCCTTCGAGGGCGCCGAGCGTAGGTTCAACAGCTCATCAGACTACCATAAAATTTCAAATTTTCTTAATAGAGTTCACCACCAAAGACATCAAAATTAATTGAGGAAATTTGACATTTTGTGGTAGTCTCATGCGCTGTTGACTGTACCTCTAGCAGGCATTATTCTTTAAGTGCTTCAAGTAAAGGACAAACCTGTGTTTTATAAGTAAGTACATTTTTCAATTATTACCTTATAACTGTAGACCTCATTATTTAGAACTATGCAAACTTAATAAACTAAGCTCTTTGAGCATTTTTTTACTTAAACTATTGAAGGTTATGTAAGGAGTAACGCCAGGCTTTCCATGGCTTGTTGTTATTTTAGTTGGCTACGACTAGCCCAACTGATGTTCGAATTGCGAATCAGATTCAACTTTTTTTTATTTAATTGTGGTTAATCAAGAAAATTATCCATTCATCCAAAACTTTACTTTAAAAGGTGTGTTATTTTTTTATGGTAAAAACAGTATTTTGTATGTAAAGAGTTATTTCTTTGTTTTTGTTACAATAAAATAAGTGCAACAAAAATTAACTTTCAAAATTCAGCTTTTATGACATAACGAAAGTCTGATCGTCCCGGGCTCCGACTACTTATCAATACAGTATAAATAAATATATATAACCCTCGGAAGATTTCTTTTTTACGTCTACAAAAAAGTAGGATGCAAACAACGTCGTCTGTTTATATACTCTGTTTTTTAAATTATAACATGTTATTAAAATAAGCGAGATCAAGTATACCGGACCTAATGCATAAGACAATAGAGCATGAAATATATACTAACTTAGCGGAAATCGTGCACGGTGATATGAGACATATATTCAAAAACTTCTGTCTCATATTTCTTCACTAAAATTTTCTTCTACGGATTAAAGATTTATTCTAAGACACGCGGTAATTTGCTGTCACTGCACTTCCATTAATGTTTGCCTGTTGGTTCCTATCGTGGGGGGGAAATCAGTAGCTATCATTTAATATAAATAGGTAGCTAAGTAGTTTGATTTTAGACTCTCATAACTTGTGTAAATATTCTCATTTCTGGGTTTTGACAGAAATCTGACAGGTCGGGATTGTTTTCCTGTCAGAATCACTGGCGGTTCCGGTGGCAGAAAAAATAAATAAAGCTTGGGAAAAGAGGCGCTCTAGTATATAGGTTAGCAAAGGATCTTAGAACTTTCTCGGACGTGTGAGATGCGTCTCATGTCATGTGTTTTATACGTACTCTTCTTAATTCGGATACTAAATTTAAAACATACCAAAACATGAAAGTTTATATTTAAGAGTTAGGACAGTTGCAGAAATAAATGTAGAAGCTATTATGATGTTACTTTGAAGGAGCTGTCCCTTTCTATATTCAGTATGTTAATGTCGGAAACAGTGCTATGCGCTTCAAATAAGCAGAAGCGAGGTAAACGACCTCTAACTGCCAACTGTCACGTAAATAACATGGCTGCCAAAAATAGTTGTTTTATCTATCTAACGGTAAAATGAAAGTCAGGAACAATTTGTTTCTTGTAATGTGTATTATAAGAAAGCAGTAATCGGTTCCGTCCGCGTGACTTTTGTTTTTCTAACTGTAGATTAGCTTTGCGTAGGAGGGCGATGCGGCGGCTGGAGCCCGCGGTAACTCGTGAACGGGTGCCGTTTGAGAGTGTTCGTCGTTTGGATACTTGGGGGCAGGGACATTTACCGAGCTAACAGATGCAGATAAGAATAATTTTGTGTACACATAAAAAGACGTACATTTATTTTCAAAAAATATACCAGTGAAGTTTATTGCCCGTTCTTCTTCACGAAGGTTTATGGTGGTAGAGTCATGCTTTATTTGACGTCGAAAGTAACTGTCGATGTTGAGAAATAAACGTTAGAATTTGAATTTAGCTTTCCAAAATGGGAAAATGATAGTTATAATCAGTTCGGTAGTTTCAGATTTTATCGGTTACAAATAAACAGACAAGAAATCACCTGTTTATTATAAAAGTACAGTTTAGCTGGCGCGCGGCTCTTGTCTCACTCGTTGGAACTTGAAGATGAAGCAAGGGATAGTATACGGCCAGGAGGCTCTACTTATATAGTTATAAAGAGGTACTTTTTCTTTTACGCTTAAAACCCTGTTATAAAATTTCTAAAGCCCATTTGCAACACCTTTACGATATGTACCAGTCTCATATTAGTGCATTTAAATGGAATAATATGATTCAATCCTCTAAAAACATGAGCACTTTTAAAACGAATAGGAGGGAGGCGCACCTTACCATCTGGTGCGCCCAGCGTGGAGGGCCTTCGGGCTTTCGCGATGGAGCCGCTTGTGGGCGTTTGCCGTCGGCGGGGTCACGGATGTGTGCGACAGCGTTCCCGTAACCCCGTCACAAGGCGGCGAGGAGGAAGATGGTGCGGTTTTTAGTGGGTACAACGTGGGTCTCATTAGCCTGTACGGGAGTCCCACATAACCACTCGGGTGCCCTCTGCGTCCGGGTGGTATGCATAATGCATTTTTTCCCCCGAAAAAAAAATTTTTTATAGGTAGTTAATACACGCGCGAGCCGAGCGAACGAAGCGAGCGTGTGTGGCAGCACCCGGCGACGCGCCAGGACCAAATTAAGTACCATTTCTAGCTTTTCACGAAAACTGACTTTGGTTCAAACAAACATCACGACACGAGGTGTTTTATAATTAAGTCCATTAGGTAACAAGAGTTAGAATGGAGCCAAATTAACAACTTTTATATAAAAAATAATGTGCACAGTAACAATAAGTCGAACTCCTTCTTAAATTAGAAGCTAAACCGCCGATGCATTTAAGACCAAACATTTCTTGATACAGTTAGTTACGACCAGGAGAAAGCTCTTCCTGATTGGACCACTTTCGTTTTTGCACTTTCTCACAAGTTCTTTCCTATTGGTCAAGAATTCCGCTTAATAGTTGATTTTGTGGATACTATACCTATCGTTACTAAGATAAATCTGTACAAAGGTTACACAGCGGATGATCTTAATTTTGGACGATGAACTTTGCATCTCAGGACCCGCGTGCAGTATTAGGATAGGACTCATTTAGTACTAGATAGCTATTGTCCAGACATAACATAGTTTTATATTGTCAAACTTAACAAATTGCGTTAAATGCTTGTTTACATCTCCAAATTAAAGATTTAAATCGTTTCTTTAAGTTGTTTATAGTATTACTTTACCTTTGACATACATCATATATACAAGTATATTAATAATTTTAAGCACTTAAACTATTTGTTATTCCCAAATAGTTGCTGGCCCCATCTCTTGGCATGTGGATACCTAATTAACAAATCTTCTGTTAATCATCCGTTCCAAACGCCTAAGATAGATTTCTGTGCAACTATAAGATCACCTACGTTTTACTATTCAAACATACGTAAATTGTTACGCACCTCCTCGGTAGAAGCGGCAGGTTGTTGCCAAATAACCAAAGCCGCTTATCACCGAACCATTTCTCCATGCAGGACGCCACGTTGTTCCACAGCTTGAATTTCGAACGCTCGCCCCGACTTTTATTTTGGTTACTCATTCGCGTTTCCGCCAGCCAATATCACAATCATTCCTTGGCGGTTTTTTTATGCCACCAAACGTAAATAAGCACTTTTGTTTTTTTTTTATATTTTTCAGACGGAGTTGTTCACGGTTCGACGTCTGTAGAGCTTTTAGTAACTGCTAGTAGAAATATCGATCGGTCTCGTTTGTTTACAGTTTGTGAGTTTCTGTACACATGACAACCGCAATATTAGAAGAAAATGCCTGTTATTTAGATTTTTCCATAATCGATGCGACTGATTTGTGATTTTGTGACAACGAACAACTTGCGGTTAGTCGCTGTTTGCATGTTTACGGAGCAGTGTTACGCAGTTTTTTTACCTACTAACTGGGTTTCCCGTATGTTTGGCATGCATTTTTTCTCATCTGTCTCATATGTACTCTTTGTAGTTTTTAATGATTATACTTATGTATTACTTATGCTACTATATAGAAACAAATTAGAATATGTATATAGGATCTATACAAAAAGGTTTAAAGATGAGATTTCAAGTCTTATTTTGCTTTCTTTTACTGTGATTTAAAAGTCGCATAACTTAATAATTTTATGTTTTGAATAAGGTATAGTAATATGTACTGTTTTGAACATTATGAATTTTTTATAAATGAGTCCATTAAAACATATCTTTTCTATATAATTTTCTGGGCAGTGTCTTTTCTAGAACATGCGTGACGTGATTGGTGCCTTCGGCCGTAAGGGGCGCTGCAAATTACAAGTTGGTATTAGCGGTTGATAATAAAAAAAATCAAAATTACTTTTTAAGATTGCATTAATATTAGATTTACAACTACGGGCAGAAATTGGTGCCATGCTTGAATACCCTAATGTTTAACTTACACTTTAGAAAATACTTTTGTGAAGTTAAACCGCTCTATGACTGGGAGTGTTTGAATAACGAGGTAGGCGCGCGTCCCTGCAGCCACCACAGGTAATTTAGGATTAGAAGGTCTATATTCTATTATACGCGTCACAGAACATGGCGGCTCTGAAGTTAGCTGCAGTTAATGTCTAAAGTATGCTGCCCGCGCCCCGCACCCCGCACACACCCACGTTCGTGTTCTGTGCAGCGCCTCGCAGGTACTTCAGAGTCGCTAAGTTGTGTGACGTGTACTATATATTCAAGCCCGCCAACGAGAACGCGGCTCACCTGGTGGTAAGTGCCATCCACGCCCATGGACATCGTTTATCATAGGTTTTTATTTATTAATAGTGATTGTGATTATCGACTGTGTCATGGTTATTATGGTGTTCAGAACAGGAAGGGCTGTAGTACTGGTCCAGACGAGATGTTAACAAAAAACTCGGCTATCGAGTCGTTGCCGTATCGTAGGATGGACCACGTTAAAGGTACTGCCCCTTGGCCACGTCATGATGTGGCATCGCCAGATCAATGCCGAGATGGCGTTTGGCGATATGGTCAACTAAGCGGCCGGCTACTTACTCTGTAATAGCCAAATTAATTTGATCATGTCGTGAAATCGTTACTTTAACTACCGACAGAGGCGCTGGAAAGGCTTTGTTTATGTGTCAATGTCGCACGTGGAAGGTTTACTTAGCTGATTAATGAAACATCTTGTAGTTTTGTTACAATTTTTGCAACAACTAAGTTGTAAAAAATTATAACATTTGAAGGACAGATAGTCGTGGCAGTCGACTGCATGGTCCGGCTCACCTGGAATGTGGCTTTCGACTATAGACAAAGTGTACCTATAGAATGCCAACAATATGGAGACGATTAGCCCTGGATAAGTGACTTATTTCCAATTGACGCTAGATAGAGCTTCATTTCAAATCACCTTTCACTTTGTTTTCATTCCAGTTATTTATAATTAATTTATTCAATTACCTAACTAACAAATTAATTTATACCACCCGTATTATATCGACATTAAGGCAGAACTTTATTTAAAAATTCATTGATCACCCTGAGGATCAAATCTATATCAAGTGCTAACGAGCTATGACAAACGACAACGCTTACTACATTGTCTGAGATCAAGACAAGCAAAAGTTATATGCTCCATTTGGTCGACTAAGCAAAAAGTCACGGTTTTACCAAACAAAAATTCTTTAGAATTATTTTTGTAAACAGTCGTGATATGATGATTTTATGACGCACCAGACTGGTCACACATCCAATAACAAATAGAACTAATATCCCCTGGCAAACACATCAACTGTATGGCCCCAAAGTAAGCGCGGCTTGTGATAGATGATCATACAACGAACTGGATGGGGAACCTTGAATAAACATTATAAATATAAACATCCATGACCCGAGAGCAAACATCTTTGTTCATCACACAAATGAATGGCCTGACCAGGACTCGAACCTGGGACCTACAGCATATGAGCCAGTGCTACTACAAGATTCCACTCGGCCGACGGAATGATACATGCATGATATTCAATTTTTATTTAGAACTTCAAATAGTACATACTAGTTTTTGACTTAATACTAGAGTTGCAAATAAAGAAATAGACTATTTTCTGTGTAAACATTTATTTGAAAAAGCTTTTACATATATTTACAATAAAACAGATAACATTTTCAAATAAGGCGCTTTACATTTATTGGTTACCTATTCGGCGCATCGTGTTAGGCGCATTTCATTCGCTGTAGGCGCAACTTTTATTTGTATGTCGAAAACGTACTTCTAATTTGATATGGCTTAAATGTCAAAAATTTTTAGCCAATCAATTTCAATATTTTCCTTTCAAAACACTATGATTGGTGGACGATTGACTGGTTTTGCTGTCTTATTTTCATAACACAATTTGCGCTTCACTTCAATCGTTCTTTCCTTTCGTTTTCATTCATTCCGTCAAAATTAATCATGTGTTGTAGACGTGAAACGCGTTGATGTTTTGCTAAATACGATCAATGATGTTTTTGTTTTGCTATTTGGTCAGTTTATTTGAATAAGAGTTGAATTCTACGTAGACTTTTATAAAATTGATAAATTATCGCAAGTTTATATTTAATTAGACAAAAACATCCGCCACCGGTATAAATCTGTGTATTATTGTAGAACAAAGTGAATATAATGTTCCGCAATAATATTGCATTATCACATCGAAATGTATTTAGATAAAAAAATGTGTTGTGAATAGTGTCGTGATACTAAGAAGTGCTCAGTAACTATCTAAGTAAATTGTAGAAAGTGATAAGAAAATGGGAACAACAGGATTGACCCTGGCAGATTTGCCAAACATATTTATTATGATAGGAGCTCTTGTAGCCCTTTTTGTTATGCTGGTAATGCTTCTAAGGTAAATAAAACATTTGACGTACCTGTAAAACCTAAATTTTGAATAAATTAATTATTATCTATCAAAAAAATTTATGTCCTTTCGCCTTATATTAGGAAAGTCATTAGAAATTACCACGATTGATAAGGTTTACATGGAAAAAAGCAATTATTCAATCAAGTTTTAATCTTAATTTTCAAACTATTTCCAATTAGCAACAACTTTTTGTAGTGCTTTCTTAAGAAAGACTAGTTTTTACATATCTAAGTAAATCATGCAACAAAAAACTAGTTATTTGACCTTGCACCAGATAAACTCACAAGTTTAGTAACTTTTAACTTGCAGATGTTTCAATTATATTTCAATGTCATAAGAAAGTTCATAGTAGTGTGAAATACTGAAATATAGATTCACATAATTTCAGTAGTTTGTGGGTTGCAAAATATATTGCTGTCTTTTTATGTGATGATTTTGAAATTATGATGTCATTTCTAATGGTATCAAAATGTATAATATATTTCGTTATTACATGGATGCAGCGGGTTATTAATTTTTTTTCCAATTGTATTGCAATAAATCTTACACTAACATAGCAAAATTTTAATATAGGATCATATTTTTGAATAAAATAAGTTTTTTCAAAAGGCAATGGAGCAATTAGGTAGAATGTGTATTCCAGAAACTAAAAATTGCATTTGAAGTAAAAAGGTAATAACCTAAAATATCCAATATTTTTTTTTACTGGGAGATGATGTTTTTATATTTTATTTTAAATTGTGAATATAAACTATCTTTGCCGAGAACATTGGTAGTGCATTGTAAAAGTTAAATAAGAAGGCAATAATGGTGCATTAAGTAGAGTGTCTTTTGTGATTTATAAATGTTTAGGTATTTTTTCACATTATATGTGTGGTTTGGTTATTTAATTGATAAATGTAATTTGCTCCATAATCCCAACATAGGATTTGAATCCAATTTTAATCAAACTATGAGCTCATATTTCTCTGACTATAATATGAAATGATGCCAGTGCAATTTGTGATTCCTGTGTCATAAATTATATCAAATCAAATATCATAGATGGGAAATAATGCACATGTTGCAACATATCCATATAATAATATATTTAGTAATTGCTGCTTCAAATCCACTCTTTCCAATTCCAGTTTTTAGAATATGGATAGTTTTTGTTGTAAGTAGTAAGTAATTAGAATCTTATTATGCTTCAGGACCAATGCTTTCAAAAGTTGTCAAACTAAATAGGTACTGAAATATTATGTCATGGAACTAAGAATCAAAATAGCAAACTTGTGCAAGAAACAAGTTTTAAATGTTACAGACAAAAAAACTAATCAAATCGTTAATAACATACATAACATTTAGTAATAAGATCCCACATTTATTTTTATATTCTTACTCACAGTACTTACATTGTAAATCAAAATATTGAATTGTTTTTCAGGAACATGGAAGTTATAGGTATAGTTGGTGAAGGTCGGGAAGACACTTGGCAGGCCAGCTACCAGCCGACTCGGCTGATGATGCAGAGAGTCCACATCCCCTTCACATTTAAACTGGTCGAGAGTGACCCTGTTGGATATAATGGTGAGTAAGGAACAGAATTACCCATTAATAACAGGAAGAATGCAAAATATGTTATTGATAACCTGAGTTTTTTAAATATGTCCTATCTAAATAAACCTACTTGTGGTCAAAAATGTTCTTAAAGAAAGCGAAAAGTTTAAATTGTAAAAAAGCTCATCTGGTGGAACAAGTGAGGCATAGTAACCATTCTCTGCTGATGTTTATCATAGTTGTTTGGACTTGATATTAAACATATCACAGATTGAATGAAAGCTAAACCTTATGTCAGTAAAAACATCATGTAAATTTTCTTTTAAGTTTGCAAAACTGCAGTTTTCTTAGTAATCAATTTTAATGTGTTTCATAATTTATCTAATGTTTTTGATAACTCCTTATCAATTAAGGAAGTGAACATGATAAGTTAATTTCAAAAGAATGTAGCTAAAATTTTAAACAGAATTAAATATGAATTAGGTGGGTTGACTGCAGAAACTCCTTTTTTTCTCTTTGAAATTGTAGTTGTTTTGCCATAAAGATTTTAAGTTATTTATATACAAAAGTTTATCTATTAACATGTTTTGATTTGGCTAACAGATATTGTGTATGATAACAGAAGTTTTGCATAATCCAGCTAAGAAGTCATTAATAACACACAGTAAAGAAAATCACCTATTTACTTGATCTATAGACAGTCAGAAATGGTAAAGTGCTATTTCAAATGGAATATTTTTATGAAAGTACTACTTGCACACATCATAATAAAGTGGAACTTGCTTTATCAAATATAGTCTTTTAGGTCCTTCGGGCGAATGCACATTCAATAGTAGTGGTGCAAGAATTATTGAAGTCACTTCAGCATGTTATGTTATGTTCCTGCATCATGGAATAACCAACTAATCTTTTATACTTTTAGTATAGATAAGAGAACCCATATTTTTTAACAATAATTTTATCTACTTTATCTATCCTTGTCCAAAGTTTTAAATATAGATTTGCCAACAGGTCTAGTAATTTTGTATTTTTTTTAAATTAATAATTAGCAGGCGTTTGTCTTCCATCTCACCTGATGTAAAGTGACGATGAAGACGAGGATCATACACGCCTGTCCAAGAGGTACCTATTCACTCTACACTTGAAGGCTCCAGGGTTATATTTGTCAGGAAAAACAGACGCAGGCAAATCGTTCCACTCTTTGGCAACACGAACCAAAAATGAGCTATCAAACCGTTTAGTTCGGTTCTTCGGCACGCTAACCACAAATGGGTGAAACTTCTGTCTGCGTCTGGTTGACCGGTAGAGAAAGGGAGAAGGTTCGATCAGCTGAAAAAGAGCATTCACACACTCTCCAAAGCGCAATCTGTAAAAAACCGATAGACTAGCAACTTTTCGACGATTTTCGAGACTTTGCAGTCTCGAAGAAGTAAGTTACTTAGGAGTCTACGGGCCCTTCGGTCGACAGAATCCAACGCTTCAAGATAGTATTTAGCGGAATCATGCCAAAGATGGCTGCAGTAGTCCATACAGGATCGAACCTGGGCTGTGTACAGGTTGAGCAACTGTTCGGAGTTGAAGTAACGCCGGACCTTTGCGATGACTCCCAATTTTTTGGAAGCTGACTGTCCCATGGTTTCAATCTGTTGACCGAAATTAAGTTTCGACGTGATGGTCATGCCTAGAAACTCTAGATGGTTTGTGATCGGTACAGATACACCTTGGAAAGTGGGCGTCAAGTAGAATGTGCTCTTTTTACCGGAGAAGAGACGAATTTTGGAAGGGTTGAACTTGACAAGGTTGGCTTCACCCCAATCGGAAACCCTACATAATGTCAAATCAATCCGTTCGATCATCGACTCTCTCTGAAATTGGATTCTCTTAATTAATGTATGGACATAAAGAGACATTGTAAATTTATATTGAAAAAATTTACCTGCGAAGTTTCTTGCCAGTTCTTCTTCACGAAGATTTCTCCGAACAGGTGGTAGAGTCATGCTTTATTTGACGTCAGAAAGAACAAGTCATTGTCAATGTTGGGAAATAGATATTTGAATATGAAGGTTGGAACACTTCTGCATTTTTATATTTTTTTTATCAAAACAGAGGAGAAGGCTGGGGTAACAGTATATTTTTTTTTCCTTGATTTGATCGTTTAAATAATTACACTTTTATATCTCGTAAAACATCATAAATATTTGGTAAAATAGAAAACTACTGAAAAATGAATAAGTATAAACGTTTTATTAACATTGCGCATGACGATGGTTGGTAACAAGGTATATAGTTTGTGGTTCTTGCTGCGGGACAGACTATCATGTTATTGTTGGTAATCACCCCATCGCATGCAACACTACAGTGTGAATATTGCAATGTTGCAAACATTAATAAATAGAGAAATAATACAGTGTTCCTGTAACTAATATCAGCACGATTCTTTTTAATTTCACATAACATCTGTTTTCTAGTAAACTGTGGCGCGTGGTATAGTTTGTTGAATAATGTTGGCACTTCACAAAGGGTATACTTCTGTTAAAATGAGGTCTCTCAGAGTTGGTCTGTTACAGATAAACAAATTTGTCCTGTATTTATTATGTAGTTATTGAACCCAGCTCCGCAATGAGGAAGCACTTGGAGTGAGAGTTACGAGCCCTACACATTGAACATTTATATATGTGAGTAGGTGCGGTTAGCAACACATTCGTTTAAACGTTTTAGATTCTATAACAATATTAATAAGACTGAGTTTTCTACTGTACTAGTGAGATGAGGCTTAGAATATCAGTAGGACAAATTGTTGTGTGATAAGCTTACATTTTTGTTTTGAAGTTGCCGATATTTTATATTTATAATAAGCATGGTCATGGGACTTTATACTCGAGGTAGCGAACTCCTGATCTGGAGGGGGGGGCACTCCAGTATTTAATATTTCCTATATAGGATAGTGCAGCTATCCAATTAAGATATAATTTTTAAAGATAGTCCAGTCCTTTCGCCGTTTATTAAATGCATATAGTTGTAATAATGCAGGCTATTGAGTAGATTCACTTAAACTATAGGTATGATATAACAGTATATAATCGCCATTTAACAAGAAAGCCGACGCTGCCTACTTGTTACGCTTTTTGTATAGTATTTGCAATGTTTCCGTAGATTGTCTTAAGGATAACGTCGTATTCGGAATTCACACACACCCTTGACTAGAACAACCTAAAACAAATTACATGCAAAACCGGAGTTTTGATCATTGCCAGTTGACTACATAATACAAATAATAAAAAGTTCTCTCATCATTCCGGTCTTTTCCATGACAGCAAACTGTTAAGGAAACACTATGGTATAAAGCTTACTATAAGATCAAAGATTATTTGGAGGATAAAAATGATGAGTCCCCACAGGCCATGTCTGTAAACAAATCAGCTTGGCAGCGGCATGTCATCAGCGCGCACCATCAGCTGTCATGTGTGTGTGTTCATTCATGTCGTCGTCGAATTGTAGTCCTTCTGCCCCAAGTATTGTGTAAAATGTTTTTGTATAAAAGGGTGCCGAAAGGCTTTTTTTCCTCCGGCTTTTGTTTCTCTCAGTTCGAGTCCACCCGTAATACCTTTTTAAAGTCAAAGTCAAGTGTAGTATAAAAATAAGACGTTCACATAGGCTAATTTTTTTTTAGCTACTATGATACACAATATTTACGGTTTTGTCATTTTTGAATTTCAGGCAAGATATAATAAAAATACTTCTGACAATATAACAAATCCCCAACAGACTACATTCACACACAAACTCGTTCACACACACACACACACACACACACACACACACACACACACACACACACACACACACACACACACACACACACACACACATTACAAAACCACATTGTTTTCGTTTTACTATTATTATTTTTCCTCTTTGCTATAATATATTATGTTTTCTCTTGTTTTATAAAAAAGATCTTTAATATCCATTATTGGCTGTGAGTTGTAAATAACAATATTAATGCATTCTTATTTAAGAGCTGTGTATTATGTAATAAAGATATAAATGAAATAAATTATAAACAAAAATGTCTTATTTATTATAGTTATATTCTTCTATAATCAAGTCTTGTAATGTTATCCATATGTATATATTAGTTGTTGTTCTTTAGTTGATTTTGAAATAACTGCAATACCGGGCAATTACTTAGTTATTCTTATCAGATAAGTAAAAAAATATTTAAAAAGAACATTATGAACTATTACAGTTCTAACTTAAAAGAATGTGAAAATGTATCTAAAACTAACTATTATATTAATGATATGAAAATAACGAAATTGTTTAAAATTATGAATAGCTGTCAATTATCCTGGATTCAACTTCAATAATATTTAAAGCCTCGAGCCTCGGACGTACTAGTTATGTGCAGACAAAGTCACCGTTCATACACTGAACGCCCGCGGAGAACTACTTCTGCGATCCGTGTCGAATGCTGCGACTACACGGGGCCACGCTGAGAACTTACTTGGTCCCCTAACGTAGCATTTTGCTTGCTTGTTGCTGGACATGACACTTAGCCGGTCCGATAAACAAATCCATTTAACCAAACGGCCAGCTGCCTGCGACTTATCCATGACGGCTGGTTTCTAGGCGACGACAGTTCGATAGTATGCAGGAGCATACAATTTCCTACTCAAACTCAAATAATGTGTTTTCTAAGAAATAGTACCTACAACATGTTTGTTTCAAGGTAAATAGTCCCCGTGTTTAATTAACATTTCACAACATTTCACGACAAATACGTTGGCAATTGATTATATTAGCCAATACCTACTATTTTAAATTATTTACAAATACAAATTCAAAATATTTTATTTCATCATTGGTAAAAAATGTTTACACTTGCTGAAAATCTTCTTTTTCTTCATATATTTTTGCGAGATTGCGTTAATACAACTTTCCAGCTTTTCAGAGGTTCTATGGGCAGATAATAGGGGTAGAAATAAAGCGGAAAAAGAACCTCTTGGCACTCTTTTATAAATCACTTGGTATAGAAGGTATACAATAATTCATTAAAAGTATACTAACAATTAAATATAATAGTAATAATATGTATACATTTTCGTTTAAGCCATACTCTAAATGTCGTATTCTGTCAGAACATGCTGGTGTTCTCTTACGCAGACCACCTCTAGTTTGTGGAATGTGGCGCTGTGCCGCAGCCAGGACATGGCACTCGGCTTGAACTTTACGTTGTGAGCCTGCCACGCCTTTTCCAGGTTCCGTAAACTGGCAGCTGTGCATAACAAGAATCACCTTGTAAGCAATAATATAAGTGACAGATTACGAGAAAAAGTTTATAAATACGAAATATAAAATTTACCCATTTCGATGATATCAAACGGAGATTATTCTTGGTTTTTCTAAGCAAATAACGAAATATACTAAATATGTCTGTTGTTGTTTGCCTCTGGTGAACAATGAGTGAAGTAAACAGTTTAGATATCGCTTCGTGTCTTGTACATAAATAGCGGCTTAGCGCAGTTCCCCCACGAGGCCGGTGATCCCCTGCATCCCTGAACTCCCTGAGCTCGGTGGCGGTGCAACAATGGCGCACCAATCGGTGCATTCTTTCGAAGTTTGTCGATCATAACAACCCAAACACGGCCGTATTCAAATATATATCGTAAGTCAAATATATACTGTTCAACTTTGACAATTCTCTGTTCTTGTTGAGGTTATGACGTTATATAAAGCATGGCTGTACCACCAGGATGGAAATAACTTCGTGAAGAAGAATTGGCAACAAACCTCTCGGGTACTTAACAATTCGACAGCCGTGGTTACTTTGATTCTATATAAGTAGCTGGTGTTTATCCGGTGATTTCGTTTCATTTGAATACTAACCAGCTTGTCTCTGCGATGTTACTTGTCAAACCTTCGGTAACACTGTTTTAGATCGAAAGTCACCCTATGTCCCATTGTGATTAGTTGAGAATTTAAATTTAACCAACTTGTTATGCATTTATATTCAAAAGGATTACTTGTGCAATACTCGTATATAAGTGCGTGTTTTTATATGTCTGAAGTTCTGGTCTTCATTAGACCTGACCTTATTAGCAAAACAAGAAGAAAATATTGTCTTACAAAACAGTTAAGTGGGATTCGCTAGCTCTGAGCGTCCAGGCTATTTTACTTTCTTGATCTTTTGCTATAAGCCGGAAGCCATGAGAATTCGTACCGTGGATCGTGGTTATATGTTTATACTGCAGACATGCAACACAGACATTATGAAATCAATAGCTTTTGTGTATCTAGTGGCGCATGAAGGGCCTCATCACCCCAATGTGTCCAAGTCCGCCTAGCGCTAGATGACACGGGGCCGGCTCCAAGTTTGATCCGTTTTCTAATAAATAAATATCTATCCAATCAAAGCGTCCATGTCAAATCCGATCATGAACTCTTTTACCGGAAGGTTCACTTCCCCCTTTAAGGAACAAATTATCAAACATCCTGGCCCAAGTTGATGATCACAGATGGGTGGTCTGGGGTCATGGATGTTTATATTTATATATGTGCCCATCGGTTGGTGTGTTTGTCTAGGGAAAGAAAAGAAAGTTTCTTGTTTAGTAGGTCTCCTGGTTTAAGTTGTGCCTTGTCTGTGAGTCAGTGTTAGTGTTTGTTAAGTAGAAAATTAGTTAACCACAAGTCTTATTTTTTATTTTATTAAGTCTTATGAAATAAATTTACATAAACAAAGTCGCGAGCACATACTTGTACAAGTTAATTTCAACCTTTTTCCATTTCCTTGAGCTCGTGGAGGAAGCCAGATTCAAACTTTAAAGCAATTTCCTTCAACCACTTTTGTGTTTGGGGGACGAGCTGTCCTTGAGTTGTGTGGAGTGGAGAGATGCGTATGGAAATGTATTCAAAGAAATACTAGCGTACTCAAAGGTTCGGCAAAACTTGGAGCTAAGAAATACTGCTTCGAAAAGCTCGGCTATGAACGCCGGCTGTAAGCAGCTGTTATTTTTCGATTTATTCGTATTTTAATATACAGTTTTTCAAACAGCTTATTGAGGAGATCGTTTAACACAAAACTTTAAAGGATGCTAGATTGTAATTTAGCAGTCATTCATAACTTAGGACCACACGTGGGTCTGATCTGTCATACGCGGTCCTGGCGTGCACCATGTCGCCATGTCGCAACTATGTTTATGGTAGTTCTTGTTGTCAGAACATGTTTAAAGTTCATCGAAGCAAGGGAGCGTTTATAGAATGGTAATATTGTGCGCTTGTTTATAAATACGGCTTTTAATATTAGGTATTTTCCTATGAAATTGCCGTTTTTCACGAAATAAATGAAGCGTAATTTTTTTATATATTTTTTATTTCTATTAATCAAAATAATCACCCATGCAATCAATGCATCTTTGCCAACGCATTGGTAGCTTATTGATGCCTTTCTTGAAGAAATCAGCTGGACGGGAGGCAACAAATTCTTCAAAGGCATTTTGTACTGCCTCTTGGGTATTGAATTTTTTTCCCGCCAAGAAGTTATCCGAATTCTGGAAAAAGTAGAAGTCTGTAGGCGCAAGGTCTGGTGAGTACGGCGGATGACGGAGAACTTCCAACCCCAACTCTTGTAGCTTGGAGACCGTCTGCTGTGCAGTATGAGGTCGCGCGTTGTCGTGCAGGAACAGTGGAGCCGAACGATTGACCAAAGCTGGTTGGAGACGTGCGAGCTTCTCCATCATTGTGTTCAGTTCTTCACAGTACACATCTGCAGTAATGCTTGTCCCGTTTGGCAAGAAGCTGTGATGAATTACACCCTTGTTAGACCCCCAAACAGTGACCATCACTTTTCTAGGGGTAAGTTTTCGTTTAGGGCATTGTTTGGGTGCGGAACCAGGGTCCAACCAACTTGCTGAGCGCTTACGATTGTCAAACAGGATCCATTTCTCGTCACAAGTAACAATGCGGTTCAGAATTCCTTCATTTGTATGCCTGCTGAGCAGTGCAAGGCACGTGTCCACGCGTACTTCGCGCTGGCGGTCATTGAGTTCGTGGAGTACCCATTTGTCAAGCTTTTTTACCTTGCCAATTTGACGCAAATGGACCAATATTGTTTTGATGCTAACGTCCAAAGCTGCTGCTAATTCAGCCGTGGATTGAGTTTCATCAGCTTCCACAATTGCCTTTAATTCGTCATTGTCGACCAAAGTTTTCGGACGACCACGGGGTTCATTTTTCAAGTCAAAATTTCCAGAACGGAAGCGGGTAAACCAATAACGGGTGGTGCGTTCGTTTGTAGTGTTCGCTCCGTAAACGTCGTTGATGTTGCGTGCCGCTTTGCTGCCACGACGGTACTCATACTCCATTATTACTCGAATTTTTAACTTATCCATGATGACGAAAAATGTTCGATTGCGTTGAAAACAAAACACTAACTATTAAACAAATGACGATTTTAGAAAAAGAATTCCATGTTTGTTAAATAAAATTAATTTGAAATTAGAATTATCAGTCAAAAAAAAAATATTTTCATTTGAAATGGCCAGTACGGCAAAACGGCAGTTTCATAGGTAAAGACCTATTATCTTTTGTACATATGAAATTGTTTATACAAATAAAATACTGCGCTGAAATTGCATTTTACATTGGCAGAATTACGCAATCAATCAATGATGTGCAGTGTTAAATTCACTCCTTGGGTCACGAGTTTCAGAAATCATTTTGATCTCCTCGACCACAGGAGCCTTTAGTATCAACGCCAAAAGTGTAAGCACAGTACAGTTTTTGAATTTGTACTTGGTACTGCAACGTTTGCTTGTGCCGTATATAATAATAGAGGTTATCGCACAAACAAACTTGCTGGCGACTACAACTGGCAACTTACAAGCCTGTCATTATTTGTAATTTGATTAACAGATAGAATATGTAAGATTGTTCTATGGCATTCTATCGCGGCCAGCGGTCCCAATAATACCAATATAACAATTGATTGTATTACTTTCAGTCTATCCATCTTTAATAAAGAAAGTAAATTGAGTGGAATAGTTGTTCTCTTTGGTAGTCAGAAAGCCCTCCTGTCTGTAGGGATAGACCATCAAGAGTCCCGGTACGCTTGAGTACCTCCAAGCTATGTATTAAGTGCGTTATAATCTTGATACGATATATATTGTTAACCAACTATATCAAGATCACATAAGCTGGGCACTTTATAAAAACTTAAAATCTACCGTCTACCGTCTATGCCACTGTAGAGCCAGACTTAACACCTAAATATGGATGTTATATTTCAATAGCAACACTTGAATCCTATAAAGAAACGGTGAAGGGCGTTTGTTATTCGGTCCTTTACTAATATTAGACTGCTTATCAAAAATTCAAGACATTACGTAGAACACGAAACGTTACATACCCAGGTGTTACGTACAGCCTATCTGGGTAATTCTGGCCCGCTCTTATACGATTTTGCAAATATTGGTTCATGTATCAACTAGGTGTGGTAATGTTTTGCAAGTTTATGGAGGCTTTTTATTTTAAATAATGACATCATGAGTTTAATTAATTTGTACTCGCTTTGAAGTATGCTAAATCAAGATAATATGATGGATCAAAGTTAGGTTGACTTGGGTAACATTGTGCCACGTAATCATTGATTACTTTTGGCATCATTTTAAAATTTAGGAAATTCGAAGGTTGTTTGATGAATTTTTGAATCAAAACAGATTAAAAGGTTACCCCAAAAACACTTTTTTTAAACTTCTGTCATGTTTTTTTTACAAAATTATTAGTTTGATTAAGAATCGTGGTTTTTTGCCCAAAGTCAGTCTTGTTCAAACGAAACTTTTAAATAATGATATAGCTAGACAAAAATATTTAGAAAAACTGTTAAAAGAAAGAAAAATAATGAATGTTTTTATTTAAGTGTATGCTAAAGTAAGAAAAGCTTCCGATACTGAGACCAGCAGACGTGTGCTGATTCAGGCAGGAAGACAACCCAGATTCACTACGTTGTACAACATTTTGGAATATAACACTATAGATGGTTTACGCAACGCCGCCGCTGCTTATTAAACATAGGAAATAGGCGGGGAGATTGTTTTGCTGTTTGTAATACAGTACATGTCCTTTATTTGCGGTTGTTTGCTATGAAATGCAGTTGAACGTAAGACGGACATCCGTCGTGGATATTTGCAACGTGCAGAGACTGGAGATATACGCCAGCCTTCGAACAACTTGCGTTCAAGAGACGTAGAGAAACGTGGCTACGGGTTGATAATCGCTCCTGGTGTCTTCCAGAGGTGCCACAGTTTATACGGTTTAAACTTTATTACTAGGGTGTTAGTTACGATAACTAGCAGTACGGAAAAAAACAGTTCGCCGTAGATCCTGTGAGCTGTCCCATCCCCCGGTGTAGACTATGCCTATCTTCAATATCTAGATATTGTAACTTTTGAATTGTGAAATATTATTTGAAATCTCATCAGTTGTCTGACTATCTAAACAGTAGTATCTCTTACATATAAACACAATTTCAACAGCGACCTCAGATTACAAATGATCAAGCGCTAATTAGAGAATTCGGCGGCAAGGTCCCACGCCATAAAAGAATCCATATCCGATACCCGTACGGAGAAAACTAAACGAGTTTCCTATGGCGCGTGTTTGACCCAGAAACTGGCTACATTTTACAGTTGGTCCACCTTGACCCGAGATCACCGTGAAAGGAGTGGGTGGTTCAGTATTGCCATGTCGGACTAAATCTAAGCTTTTTTAGAATGTTTTGTGAATGTTGCGACATCAATATCGCTTTTTGCTTCTGTTAATATGATGTTAAGGTTGTCAGGGTGTTGTACAGTTAATATGATGTTAAGGTTGTCAGGGTGTTGTACAGTTAATATGATGTTAAGGTTGTCAGGGTGTTGTACAGTTAATATGATGTTAAGGTTGTCAGGGTGTTGTACAGTTTATTTAACTTCGTTTTTATTGATTGCCGAGTGGCGTAGTAGTAAGTTTCATGCGCCGAAGGTGCTAGGTTCGAGTCCTGGTTGGGGCGTTAATTTGTGTGATCAACAAAAATGTTTGTTCTGGGGTCATGGTTGTTGATATTTTTATATTATGTATGTTTATCCTGGGTTCCCATCAGTTCGCTGTATGGTCGTCCATGACACAAGCTGGTTTACTTTGGGGCCATACAGCTGGTGTGTTTGTCTGGGATCTGATATTAATGCTACTGTTTTATATAATGTTAATTGTTATAATTATATCGATCCCAGGTGCGCAAGTGTACACACAGATATAAGGGGCACACATGTCGGGGCTGGCTCAATCGGGTCGCCGGTATTGTTGATCGACAAAGCCGGCCCGACGCTATTGCCCCACATTCGGCGAGCGCCGACGATCGTCCACTCCTTTCGGGTCTATGCAGATCTTCCACCTACACACGAGCGCCGCGCCAGCACGCGCACGCGCACCCTCAGCTACACAGACTACTTGAGGGGCTGTTTCCTGTTTACTTGAGTTTATTTTTCTTTTGCTGTACGACTTCTTACTTTCGAATCAAAATTACTATTTCGAGATTTGTATTATTTATTACATAATAATGTTATGAATATAATGCTATTCCTGTACACTTTAGCAGATCATTACTAAGTCAAATTACCTCTAAATTTGGTAAACAATTCTACGACAACAACCTATTTAGTCGGGGGAGGTCAATGAAGGCTCTTTTAATGTGAGCCTTCGTTGTTATTATTATTATCAGACATTGTCGGCCTTGGAAGACCCCTAAATGACACAAATTAGTCCAATACGCATCAAACATAACCCTGTTTCCTTATTTAAAGTCTTGTGAATTTAAATAATACTTAAGCGAGTAAAGTACCTACAGCTACCTACTAAAGGTGACTTGTCAAATCCGAGCGAGCTGCGCGTGCGCGGAGTCGAGGCGAAGCGGTACCGTGTACTGGCTGTCTGCTGTCACGTCAAGTGGGCGTATTCTGCTAGTGTTTGGTATAAACCAAGTAAAATCATTGTAAATAACGTATTATTATTAAATAAGCGGAAAATAAGGAAGATTATTCTATACAATAGAATATTCGTCAAAGTTTTCGACCTGTCAAATATTTTGACTACTATTCAATTGTATAAAATTAAGAAACAGTGCAAAAAAGGTTATTTTTAGTGAGTTCAAAGATGCTTTTTTTTATTTTATTTTTTTTTTTTATTAATAATTAGCAGGCGTTTGTCTTCCATCTCACCTGATGGAAAGTGACGATGAAGACGAGGATCGTACACGCCTGTCTAAGAGGTACTTATTATGCTTATTTGAAATCTGCAATTTCGTACACGAATTAAAAAACTGCTGGAAGTTTTGTTGTTGAACGCAGCAATAAAGAATATTTGTTTCAGTGGCGACGTTCTGTCGGCTTGTACAAGTCTCGAGCTGGTGTTAATTAAGTGTACTCTTAGTGTAACTTAGTTGAATATACATATGTAAATAATTTTACTAACCAAGATAATAAATTAAATAATCGCATAAATTTTCAAAACTGGGAGACTGGGGCGAAGGATACCTCGTTTAGATTGAGTGTCGAAAAGTACAATGTATAGATTCATCATTCAGGTGGACGATGGATGGATGATCAGGCTCGCATGACCTCCTTTGTTGGTGTTGTGCCGTTTTGTACGACGCGAGGAGAATGAGAATGCTCTTTCCTAGTATTAATGTTTTTAGCAAGAGATATGTTATCCTCCATGTAATATCCAGTCGACGAGGCAAGACAGTGTCCACCTAGGACATTCAGTTGCTTATAGTCTTGTATCAAGTGTAGGTGAACCATAAACTTTTGAGTGATTAATTAAAGTAAATGCTTATGGTATTCCATTCGACAGTCTTGGGCCCGACGCAAAAAGAGGAGTGTTATGAGTTTGACATGTGTTCAAGCGCAGGCTGCGGCACTGTGTCTATGGTGTAGGACGGACCAGTTTTGATTTTTTGTTCAAAAGGTGGATAAATCGATAGTGTTCTGGCCGCGTTGGAAGAGAACTGGTTCATAATTTCCACTGTTTGTCCTGTCAGTCGGGGGTTTTCTAACTTCTGTGTACGATGACTTAGCTCATTCGGCCGTCTGAGACCATGATGGTGGTTTTGTTGAAGTGCATTACACGAGGTCGGTAAGGTGCGAGGATCGACCGAACTGCTAAATACGAGGGTGGATTGAAAAGTTCGCGGCCTAAACAAGAAAACACAGGAATAATGCAATTTTTTATATTTATTTTTCTACATACTCTCCTCCTAGGTCACAGCACTTAGTCCAGCGGTTCTCCAAAGCTTGATCCCATTTAAATAGAAGGTTTTGTCAAGGTGAAGACCTTGACGAGACGTTCAAGGCATCTACGGCCACTTTGACCTCCTCATTGGTAGAAAATTTCATTCCACCTAAGTGTTTTTTTAGTTTTGGAAATAGGTGGAAGTCAGAAGGTGCCAAGTCAGGTGAATAAGGGGGATGAGGAAGCAATTCAAAACCACAATTCACTATTTGAGCTATAGATTCTGCAGATGTGTGAACACGAGCATTGTCCTGATGAAACAAAACTTTCTTGGTCAACAATCCTGGTCTTTTAGACTTTATTTCTTCGTCTAAACGACGTAATATTGTGCAGTAGTATGCAGCATTTATAGTTTGACCTCTTTCTAAGTAATCAACCAAGATGCCACCCTTAGAATCCCAGAAAACCGATGCCATTACCTTGTTTACTGACATCGGTTTATAATATATACTATATAACTCGTGCCAGATGCATAATATGCGCTGCTTATAGTTCTAAACAATCAGAAGGAAGCAGTCTGCTAAACTCAACGTGAAAAAGAGAACATTCAGCACCGCTTGTAAACAGTCCGCGGGGTCCGGTGTTGTGTCGGTCGTTTGGTTGAAGCAACAAATATACAATTATCTCGTTCACTGCCGCTGTCGGTTCATAATTGCAAGGCTTACTTCTTGACGACTGAGTAGTGAAGTGGTAGCCTTGCCTCATACGCCGAAGGTCCCAGGTTCGAGTCCTGGCCGGGGCATACATTTGTGTGATGAACACAGATGTTTGTTCTCGGGTCATGGTTGTTTGTGTTTATATATGTATGTTTATTCGAGGTTCCCCCAGTTCGCTGTATGGTCATCCACAAGCTCTGCTTACTTTGGGGTCATACAGTTCATGTGCTTGTCTGAGGATTTATTTATTTCTCAATTTGACCTTGTAGGACGTTTTACAAAAAGTGTACCAATTAGCAGACTTATTTTCATTAAAATAGTCGGCAAACTTCATCCGTCTGCCGCATCTGACGTACGTAAATAAAATGGCGTGTGTTTAGAACATGTATAATGTAATAAAACGCGTGTATTTAGCACGTGCTCCGGAGATTGACGCTTCATAAAACATTTGAATCCTCGGCTTAGCGGAAGTAGAGAAATTACAGGGTGTGCTAATGCAATGAGTCTCTTATCGTGTGCCGACAGTTAAACTTATTTTCAAAGGTATTTTTAATAGTTCACCTGACCACACTGCGGGCTTTGCTTATTCTAGAACCGCGCATATCTTTTTATTTCTGCTTATTACAGTTACTGAGATTGAAGTCACCACTACAAAGTGTGAAACATCGAAGGTCGTTTTGTGGTAACTGCCACAAAACGGTCAAGAGTGGCGCTCTGTCTACGTGTGTATGATATTTTGAGCCATGCAGATATTTTAGTTCGGATTTTTGCCCCTGCAAAGATAGGTTGGTAGATTGTGCCGGTGAGCTCAGGATCAGCTGATCGTAAAACCGAGGAACGATACGTTGTAGGTAGACTGTAAGATAAACAAACAAACGAGTCTTGTTTGAGTTATTATGGTCGGCGGGCGACTTGCGCGTTTTGTGGGTACATTTCAAAAGATATATTCGTTTTGAACGTCGAGCGTTTGATTGAGCTAATGTGATGTGGGTGCGCTTAGTATGAAGACAAATTATTTGCATTTGGATGTCTTAGTCTTGTTTATTATTAGTATGAAAAGTGGTTGTTTAAAAATGTTTTTTTCGGATGAGAACTATAGTTTTAGTTATTGCAGTTACAGTAAACACTCAAAAATAAGTACTGACAAAGTTATACCGTGTGACGTGTACTGCTGGGCGCCACAATTCCGAGCGAGCTCATCAAAGTCGCCTTACCCTTGAGGTACGCGTGAGGAGTTGATTCTTTCACAGTCTCCAAATCTTTGGACAACATTTGAAATAGTTGTTAGTGGTCTCTCGCAACACGAGATCTTTTAAAAAAATAATTATGAATACTTAAGTTTTTCAAAGTTGCCTGCAGTTGCTGACGCATTACACGTTTATAATATATCATTGTATATTGTTTTCCGCATCAAAAATTTTCTGCACGTAAATTTTGCCGTTTATATTTTCGACACTGAAATCTCATTTTTTGTATAAATTGACAGTTTCAATGCGTGTGAGCAGTAAACTCGTTTTATCATTATTGCTTATCAAGCAGGACAAACAACATTTTATTACAATTAATACTTAATGTGTATGGTTACTCAATTTATCAACTTTCATGAAAAGAAAATATTTCAGTTACTTCCCCTTCGTATTTGAGGATGCAGCACCAAGTTGTAATGGAAGGTTTACTCGTGGCAGTTCACTGGGTCGTCCTTTAGGCATTGTAATTTTCCAATTATTGTAAAGCGCGCCAAAGTGTAAATTGGATAACCATACAACCTACCATGAAAGGTCAAATGTAACCACTTTAGACTAGTCATTCGTCGTGGAAGGGCTCCTTATAAGCTTCTCAATAATTAATCGTGGGTGGACCACACCCGAGTATATTTTTATCATTTCTTGCCAAACATGCGGTATTTCTGAGAGTCATTAAATTAATTACCCGCCAATTAATTAACGTAAATATTATGATAAATGATAACCCTATATGCAGTACGACCTCGCTTGGCTATTTCAATGACATGCTGAGGTATTAATGTGTTCCAAATACAAACGGGACAAACGTGCGCTCGTTCCAGCGAATGTCGCCGAATAGACGTGATTGTTGATCGTTTTCCTTCTCGTTCACTGCGGAGCGGCCAAGGTTCCTGTTATACAGCTGAAGTTGTCATTCACTCATGCGTACCTACGAATCTGTCAGTGTAACGGCGTTTTTTTGAACTCGGCTGTCATCTTGGAATTTTCTTTTCATTTTATATGTTGCAAGCTAAGTTCTGTATAGTTTATTCCGATATTAGTATACAGTTTAATTAAATCGTAACACTTAAACCGAACTGGCGACGCTTGTCAGTTCACCGACAGCTTGGCCGGACTGAAGGACTGACTTGTATTTGGGACTGTGGCATGGCACTTGCACTTCCTAAGCCACAGTAGTTCTCAACGTCAGCTAACATATAATGTTTATTTCAAGACAAAGGCGTGTACAAACAGCGACTGCAGTGGAACTGCACTAAGGTGAGCTCTGCTATGCGAGCCTGTGATGTGCCAGAATACGGTCGTAAAAGAAATAGAGAAAATGGAAAAAAGCTTTATTCAATAAAATACAATAGACATGTTTTACCAGTAAGTATTGATTGATTTATTTATTTATTTAACATGCACAAATATGATCTTACTTAGTTATCAGCGAATGCTTGTAAAGGTCGAAACCTGTGCTTAATAATCAAGTGACTATTATTTACCAATATTTAAATTCTTAGCAATGGGTATTGTTTTTATAAATTAGTTAAAAAAAAATTAGTTAGTTCTAGGTAAGTGGTAATACATTTAGTAATGCACGCTAGATGCAAGATGGTGCGCGTGTCCGCCGCGCCGCGCCCGGGACCTGGCTCTAAACGTTTTGTTCTATCAAAAAATGAAATTAAAAACTGCGCTTGGGACGGCTAGAATTTGTTCTACATTATTTAATTTACTACGCAAATTGCGCTTCTTTATATTATTTATTCATTATTTGTTTCCAATCGTAGACCACCAGCGGATATTTCGGCATACGATAGTCATAATCATAATATTTTCATCGTTTGGAGTTCGATTTTGCAATAACCAGTTGGCAGTTTGGTAAATAATTGTTTTTTGTACGGTAGATCGTATTTAACCGCTGTTTGAACATAAGATAGCTACAATATCCACAAGTAGTAGTAGGGATTGGCGGATTCCCGCTCACTTATTAGGTATGGTATCAAACGCGAATTTATTTAATAAGGTCGCGGGGGGTCGAATCAAACCGCGATGCTCGCTAAGTTAGCGAACGTTCATCAAACTAATCCGCGATATTATTTTGATTACACCGCGGATCAAAGTAATTCGCGATATTATTTTGATTAATCCGCGTATCAAATTAATTCGCGCCTAGTAGAACGCGAAGTCCAACTTTCCCAAAAAACCAAAAATACCCTGGTTTCAGGTAGTAGTAGGGATTGGCGGATTCCCGCTCACTTATTAGGTATGGTATCAAACGCGAATTTATTTCATAAGGTCGCGGGGGGTCGAATCGAACCGCGATGCTCGCTAAGTTAGCGAACGTTCATCAAACTAATCCGCGATATTATTTTGATTTAACCGCGGATCAAAGTAATTCGCGATATTATTTTGATTAATCCGCGTATCAAATTAATTCGCGCCTAGTAGAACGCGAACTCCAACTTTCCCAAAAAACCAAAAATGCCCTGGTTTCTGGTAGTAGTAGGGATTGGCGGATTCCCGCTTATTAGGTATGGTATCAAACGCGAATTTATTTAATAAGGTCGCGGTTGATTCATTTCATCAAGGCTATCTCATTTTCCCGGGGTTTTGTTATAACATTAGAAGATTTATCAAGGCACCAACAGACAAATTTGAGTATTCAGTTTTATTAAATAATATTTTATCTTAGTATACCTATTGTGAATTATAATCATTTCACCCGCAAGGTATTGCAAATATGTTACGAAAGGGTGGTTAAGTACGTCTTATTGTTCATATTTTTTTAACGTTATGCAGCATGTTTTCACTTCTAAGATAAGGCTAAACAAATTCTTGACATAACAATGTAGGCTTATCATAACAATGTGACGACGGTTACTTTTTGTGTTTCTTGGACAATTACAAAGTTAAAATGGGTTTTTTATCAAAAACAAATTATTGTTATAACAATAAAGGGACATAATTTACTTCGAATCAAACCGTGATGCTTGTTAAGTTAGCGAACGTTGATCAAAGTAATCCGCGTATCAAAATGATTAGGTCACGGCTGCCAAGAGTACGCGGTGAAGTCCAAATTTCTTCAAAAATCCAAAATGTCCTGTTTCTGGGTAGTGGTAAGCAACTACAATTATATTTAAACATTGCTGGTTTTTGTATTAAAACCTTGGACGGTTTGCAGATCAAAGTAGGTATTTCAATCATTTGATACCAACTACCACAGTTAGAGTACCATCAATGTTATTTGATTTTCATGGTTTAAACAACTTTTTCATTCATACTATCACAGTAACAGTACCTTTAATGTAATATTAACGATAACCTTTTTTGCGTTGAAACTGTAGGAGATTTCTCGAACATTTGATTGGTAAAGTTATTATATAAATACAAATAATAATAATCTTTATTTGTTCTTCACATACAAGGCACATAATAAGATGTTAGATGTATTTACTTTCACAATTTATTCATGTACTAGTGAAGATTGATGCATGAGATTTTTCGAAGCATGTGTTTCAAGAGTTAGAATTTTAAAAAGAGAAAACGTATGTGTAACTAGAAGTGTAGACATTTCAAAATTATATAATAGGGAATATTACATCTAAACATCAGATATGTATTTGTGAAAGAGAGAGGGAGTGGGATTGTTTATACGGGTGCGTGAGTGTGTATGTGTGTTTCAGGAGTTAGAATTTTTAAAAGAGAAAGAGTATGTGTAACAAGACCTGTAGACATTTCAAGATTATATAATAGGGAATATTACATCTAATCATCAGATATGTATTTGTTAAATAGAGAGGGAGTGGGATTGTGTATACGGGTGTGTGAGTGTGTATGTGTGTTTCAGGAGTTAGAATTTTAAAAAGAGAAAAAGTATGTGTAACTAGGACTGTAGACATTTCAAGATTATATAATTGGGAATATTACATATAAACATCAGGTATGTATTTGTGAAAGAGAGAGGGAGTGGGATTGTTTATACGGGTGCGTGAGTGTGTATGTGTGTTTCAGGAGTTAGAATTTAAAAAAGAGAAAGAGTATGTGTAACAAGACCCGTAGACATTTCAAGATTATATAATAGGGAAAATTACATCTAATCATCAGGTATGTATTTGTTAAATAGAGAGGGAGTGGGATTGTGTATACAGGTGCGTGAGTGTGTGGGAGAGAGTATCTGTTTTGTACGTATATGTATGGTGAGTCTGTGTGAGACTGAGTGGTATAATTAGTGTAATGGTTTTAGCAAGGATTCGGTGTCGGAGTATGACTTTTCTTTAAGCCATGTAACAACTTTATTTTTGCAGTTGAATGTAATTTAGTGGTATATGTATGGTTCAAGAAAGTAGAAAAATCTTTGGCTAAAAGAGGTTTTCGGAAAGGTGTAGGAGAAAACTAGGTGATTTCTTTTAGATTGAATCTCAAAACAGAAGGGTTTACTTTTATGCTGAAGGAGTGTAGTTTGTAAAATAAACAATGTCCTATATATTTAAGGGTGCTAATTAAAAATCTATATTGATTTCTTAATTACTAAGCCAGTCACATTTGCAGGCGTCTGAACGATACTGTCTTAGCCACTATAAATTTGCTGTTGCGGGGTGTTTTTGTTAAAAAATTTTGAATTATCATCCAATTTCGATTATGGCGCTTCGCCGGGTGCTGCCGCACCACGCTCACTGCGTTCGCTCGGCTCACGCATTTGATAATTACAGTCTAACCTAACCTAACCCAAATTTAACTACTACGCTTTCTATAGATTATTTAGCGGGCGTTGCAAAAAAAAAAAAAAAGATTAATTAATGTATTAGAGGCTATCTCATTTTCCTGTGGTTTAGTTATAAAATTAAAAGTTTGATCACGTAACCGATAAGGAAATTTGTGACTTGGCTTTTAATTTCTGTATATTTATATCTACTTTACACAATTTACATTTCAAACATTATTTCGAATCCACCCATCCGCATATCAAAGCTGTTAATACCTTCCAACGAACACGGTTTTTAATTACTGCACAGACAAATGTTATTGACATAGTATTCAGCTTTATTAAATAGTATTTTATGTTAGTGTACATATTGCGATTATAATCATTTCACAAACGTATAGAAATATATGAGTAGTAAAGTTTTTTGTTAGTGTTACCACCTATTGATAGCTATAATATTTAATCTTCTTTAAGCATGTTAAATTTTTTGTTAACCTTTATATTAGTCATGCGCAAATTATATCTCTGAAAGAAAAGAGTGATATATATCTTTTCAAACCAAGATAAATGTATATCTATTATATCTCGTTCTGAGCGAGATTTAGATATTAATGTTAAATTTCGGGCGATTGAAACAACTGAAGCAAGTATACGTACTGACACTGATTATACTTACTGATCTTATATTGCAATAATTATTTTTCTGCAGTGTTATTTCCAAATAACTGTTATCGAAATCTGTTATTGTTATCGTTGTATTATAACAGTATGAAATAGTTATTGGACTACTGGTCATAGTAAATTAGACCTTACGACTTAAAGGCGACTTAAAATCTTATGCAACAGAAATGTGTTCTTGGAATGAAACTTGATTTAGTCGTACAATAATATACCTTTTAACAATGCAGTAACGCATGGTTTGCGCGGCTGGTAGCTATGAAAGTGAACGAGAAGGCGTTGTACCTTTGTTTCGCTCACGCGGTCACAGCCATACATTCAACTTTATCAAATTTCTTTCAAATTTCAAACCACATCAATTTTTCTTTATATTCTTTAGGAATTCTAACTCTCATGAAAATAAAAATGCAAATACTGTTCAGTTTTAATACACCATTTATCTATAATATAAAGATTAACCCTGGACAAGTGGAAATAAAACTAAAACGAATTAAAAAAATTTAAGATGGTTACATAAAAATTAAAACTCAAAACAATTTTTTTTTAAATCTTACATAAAAATTTTCGCAATTTTCAAGATGGTTACAAAAAAAGTAAAACTTAAAACAATTTTTTTTAAATCGTTGATAAAAATTTTAACAATTTTCAAGATATTTACAACAAAAACTAAAACTTAAAACAATTTTTTTTAAATCGTACATAAAAATTTTAGCAGTTTTCAAGATGATCACAAAAAAACTAAAACTTAAAACAAATTTTTCAAAATTCGTACATAAAAATTTTAACATAAATCAAACATACACAATTTTTCACAAACAATACAAGTTGCATGAGCAACCAATGGAGATCACATAAATTTTTCTTTTTATCCTTTAGGAATTCTAACTCTCGTGAAAATAAAAACACATCTATCTGCTTTCCAAAAGATTTCTTCCACAATAATGCATTCCATATGAAAAAAACTAAAACTTAAAACAAATTTTTCAAAATTCGTACATAAAAATTTTAACATAAATCAGACATACAAAATTTTTCACAAACAATACAAGTTGCATGAGCAACCAATAGAGATCACATAAATTTTTCTTTTTATTCTTTAGGAATTCTAACTCTTGTGAAAATAAAAACACATCTATCTGCTTTCCAAAAGATTTCTTCCACAATAATGCATTCCATACGAGAAGCAATTTCCTTAAATTTTGTCTAGTTTTCAATTTTTATAAGCGCCGTGTTATAACTTCTATCGAAAGACATCAAAAAATTTCACAAGAGTTAGAATTCCTAAAGAATAAAAAGAAAAATTTATGTGATCTCTATTGGTTGCTCATGCAACTTGTATTGTTTGTGAAAAATTTTGTATGTCTGATTTATGTTAAAATTTTTATGTACGAATTTTGAAAAATTTGTTTTAAGTTTTAGTTTTTTTCATATGGAATGCATTATTGTGGAAGAAATCTTTTGGAAAGCAGATAGATGTGTTTTTATTTTCACGAGAGTTAGAATTCCTAAAGGATAAAAAGAAAAATTTATGTGATCTCCATTGGTTGCTCATGCAACTTGTATTGTTTGTGAAAAAGGCCAAATTTAACTACTACGCTTTCTATAGAGTATTTAGCGGGCGGTGCAAAAAAAAAAGATTGTATTAAAGGCTATCTCATTTTCCCGTGGTTTAGTTATAAAATTAAAAGTTTGATCACGTAACCAATAAAGAAATTTGTGACTTGGCTTTTGATTTCCGTATATTTATATCTACTTTAAACAATTTACATTTCAAACATTATTTCGAATCCACCCATCCGCATATCAAAGCTGTTAATGCCTTCCAACGAACACGGTTTTTAATTGCTGCACAGACAAATGTTATTGACATAGTATTCAGTTTTCTTAAATAGTATTTTATGTTAGTGTACATATTGCGATTATAATCATTTCACAAACGTATAGAAATATATGAGTAGTAAAGTTTTTTGTTAGTGTTACCACCTATTGAGAGCTATAATATTTAATCTTCTTTAAGCATGTTAAATTTTTTGTTAACCTTTATATTAGTCATGCGCAAATTATATCTCTGAAAGAAAAGAGTGATATATATCTTTTCAAACAAAGATATATGTATATCTATTATATCTCGTTCTGAGCGAGATTTAGATGTTAATGTTAAATTTCGGCCGATTGAAACATTTTGTAAAACGACCTTGGAATTGACCAACTAGAATTGAAAACATTTTATAGCATACAAAAAATACGTGTCGCCCTATGATCATTTTTATTTTAAAACAATGATCTACAATCGATGACAATAAGACAAAAAGAAATGAATTTTTTGAACATTGAAATTTTAAATGATACTTATTTGAATTTTGAAAATATCAATATTTATGTCCCAACAAATGGTAGCACAGTTTACAAAAAAAAGAGAGAAAGCAAAATCCCATTTATCTGTATAGCTATCTTTTTGTAAGAGAGAAACTGACAAAATAAAGGTATTTTTAAAAAAGTTAGAAAAATATTTAAAGTAGATCAACAAAACTTTTACGAGTATACTTTGTAATGTTTGAAATGATAAAATTTAAAATAAAAAGTAAAATAAAAACCATGCGGAAATTCATCATTAGTTATAAAAAGTATGGAAAAAATCATTACCTCTTCAAAATGAAAACAATCAACGTTCAAATACTTAAGAAAATTAAATATTAGAAAAACAGGTTAATCCAAGTATCAAAAAATTATATAAATCAACTTCGAATATAATCAAATATTTATATAAATCAACTCCATAAATTTAAAACAAAAACCGCGTCAGCGCTCTTATCACATCGATTACTGCATCACACAGACTTCGCATTGAAATTACTAGATTTTGACACAAATCAGATCCTCTAAGCGAGTCCCAAACTTGGTCGCAATGATTTTTCATTGAATTGTGAAATTCACGTGCGAACCGTTCTCTGACAGTTTTTTAGGTCTTAGTAAGGAAAATTTGCATGGTCAGTCTTCTATGGTAAATGACGGCGTTGTGCAGAGCGATTCGCACTGCAGCCATCCTGCAGTCATACTCAATAAATATCAAATGTTGATGTAAGTTACTTAAAAAGTTACCAACTATTAACTCTGCGAACTATTAACACGTATTTTTTGTATGCTATAAAATGTTTTCAATTCTAGTTGGTCAATTCCAAGGTCGTTTTAGAAAATATGTTAAAATAAACTACCACTTTAGTTTAAACACGTCACTGAGAAGTTCAGAAAGTACTAGACATTATGTTAAAATAACCTCACTGTCTTGTTTTTACATACGTTGCATTTTATATTTAGTTAATATTAAACGGTCTTTTAGAAATTACTGCAAATATTAATTATATAATAATATGAAGAGTGAATGGCAATTTTATTATTATTATTATTATAAACTTTTGGAAAGCAGATAGGTACACTTGCGATTTTTTCAAATACCTACAGTCTGAATGGTATTTTTTGATGTCTAATTTTATATTTAGTTAATATTAAACGGTCTTTTAGAAATTACTGCAAATATTAGTTATATAATAATATGAAGAGTGAATGGCAATTTTATTATTATTATTATTATAAACTTTTGGAAAGCAGATAGGTACACTTGCGATTTTTTCAAATACCTACAGTCTGAATGGTATTTTTTGATGTCTTTCGAAAGCAGTTATAACACGGCGCTTATAAAAAATTGAAAACTAGACAAAATTTAATGAAATTGCTTCTCGTATGGAATGCATTATTGCGGAAGAAATCTTTTGCAAAGCAAATAGATGTGTTTTTATTTCCACGAGAGTTAGAATTCCTAAAGAATAAAAAGAAAAATTTATGTGATCTCTATGTGTTGCTCATACAACTTGTATTGTTTGTGAAAAATTGTGTATGTTTGATTTATGTTAAAATTTTTATGTACGAATTTTAAAACATTTGTTTTAAGTTTTAGTTTTTTTTTTTGTGATCATCTTGAAAGTTGTTAAAATTTGTATGTACGATTTAAAAAAAATTTGTTTTAAGTTTTACTTTTTGTTGTAAATATCTTGAAAATTGTGAAAATTTTTATCTACGATTTAAAAAAAATTGTTTTAAGTTTTACTTTTTTTGTAACCATCTTGAAAATTGTGAAAATTTTTATGTATGATTTAAAAAAAAATTGTTTTGAGTTTTAATTTTTATGTAACCATCTTAAATTTTTTTAATTCGTTTTAGTTTTATTTCCACTTGTCCAGGGTTAATCTTTATATTATAGATAAATGGTGTATTAAAACTGAACAGTATTTGCATTTTTATTTTCATGAGAGTTAGAATTCCTAAAGAATATAAAGAAAAATTGATGTGGTTTGAAATTTGAAAGAAATTTGATAAAGTTGAATGTATGGCTGTGACCGCGTGAGCGAAACAAAGGTACAACGCCTTCTCGTTCACTTTCATAGCTACCAGCCGCGCAAACCATGCGTTACTGCATTGTTAAAAGGTATATTATTGTACGACTAAATCAAGTTTCATTCCAAGAACACATTTCTGTTGCATAAGATTTTAAGTCGCCTTTAAGTCGTAAGGTCTAATTTACTATGACCAGTAGTCCAATAACTATTTCATACTGTTATAATACAACGATAACAATAACAGATTTCGATAACAGTTATTTGGAAATAACACTGCAGAAAAATAATTATTGCAATATAAGATCAGTAAGTATAATCAGTGTCAGTACGTATACTTGCTTCAGTTGTTTCAATCGCCCGAAATTTAACATTAATATCTAAATCTCGCTCAGAACGAGATATAATAGATATACATTTATCTTGGTTTGAAAAGATATATATCACTCTTTTCTTTCAGAGATATAATTTGCGCATGACTAATATAAAGGTTAACAAAAAATTTAACATGCTTAAAGAAGATTAAATATTATAGCTATCAATAGGTGGTAACACTAACAAAAAACTTTACTACTCATATATTTCTATACGTTTGTGAAATGATTATAATCGCAATATGTACACTAACATAAAATACTATTTAATAAAGCTGAATACTATGTCAATAACATTTGTCTGTGCAGTAATTAAAAACCGTGTTCGTTGGAAGGTATTAACAGCTTTGATATGCGGATGGGTGGATTCGAAATAATGTTTGAAATGTAAATTGTGTAAAGTAGATATAAATATACAGAAATTAAAAGCCAAGTCACAAATTTCCTTATCGGTTACGTGATCAAACTTTTAATTTTATAACTAAACCACAGGAAAATGAGATAGCCTCTAATACATTAATTAATCTTTTTTTTTTTTTTGCAACGCCCGCTAAATAATCTATAGAAAGCGTAGTAGTTAAATTTGGGTTAGGTTAGGTTAGACTGTAATTATCAAATGCGTGAGCCGAGCGAACGCAGTGAGCGTGGTGCGGCAGCACCCGGCGAAGCGCCATAATCGAAATTGGATGATAATTCAAAATTTTTTAACAAAAACACCCCGCAACAGCAAATTTATAGTGGCTAAGACAGTATCGTTCAGACGCCGGCAAATGTGGCTGGCTTAGTAATTAAGAAATCAATATAGATTTTTAATTAGCACCCTTAAATATATAGGACATTGTTTATTTTACAAACTACACTCCTTCAGCATAAAAGTAAACCCTTCTGTTTTGAGATTCAATCTAAAAGAAATCACCTAGTTTTCTCCTACACCTTTCCGAAAACCTCTTTTAGCCAAAGATTTTTCTACTTTCTTGAACCATACATATACCACTAAATTACATTCAACTGCAAAAATAAAGTTGTTACATGGCTTAAAGAAAAGTCATACTCCGACACCGAATCCTTGCTAAAACCATTACACTAATTATACCACTCAGTCTCACACAGACTCACCATACATATACGTACAAAACAGATACTCTCTCCCACACACTCACGCACCTGTATACACAATCCCACTCCCTCTCTATTTAACAAATACATACCTGATGATTAGATGTAATTTTCCCTATTATATAATCTTGAAATGTCTACGGGTCTTGTTACACATACTCTTTCTCTTTTTTAAATTCTAACTCCTGAAACACACATACACACTCACGCACCCGTATAAACAATCCCACTCCCTCTCTCTTTCACAAATACATACCTGATGTTTATATGTAATATTCCCAATTATATAATCTTGAAATGTCTACAGTCCTAGTTACACATACTTTTTCTCTTTTTAAAATTCTAACTCCTGAAACACACATACACACTCACACACCCGTATACACAATCCCACTCCCTCTCTATTTAACAAATACATATCTGATGATTAGATGTAATATTCCCTATTATATAATCTTGAAATGTCTACAGGTCTTGTTACACATACTCTTTCTCTTTTAAAAATTCTAACTCCTGAAACACACATACACACTCACGCACCCGTATAAACAATCCCACTCCCTCTCTCTTTCACAAATACATATCTGATGTTTAGATGTAATATTCCCTATTATATAATTTTGAAATGTCTACACTTCTAGTTACACATACGTTTTCTCTTTTTAAAATTCTAACTCTTGAAACACATGCTTCGAAAAATCTCATGCATCAATCTTCACTAGTACATGAATAAATTGTGAAAGTAAATACATCTAACATCTTATTATGTGCCTTGTATGTGAAGAACAAATAAAGATTATTATTATTTGTATTTATATAATAACTTTACCAATCAAATGTTCGAGAAATCTCCTACAGTTTCAACGCAAAAAAGGTTATCGTTAATATTACATTAAAGGTACTGTTACTGTGATAGTATGAATGAAAAAGTTGTTTAAACCATGAAAATCAAATAACATTGATGGTACTCTAACTGTGGTAGTTGGTATCAAATGATTGAAATACCTACTTTGATCTGCAAACCGTCCAAGGTTTTAATACAAAAACCAGCAATGTTTAAATATAATTGTAGTTGCTTACCACTACCCAGAAACAGGACATTTTGGATTTTTGAAGAAATTTGGACTTCACCGCGTACTCTTGGCAGCCGTGACCTAATCATTTTGATACGCGGATTACTTTGATCAACGTTCGCTAACTTAACAAGCATCACGGTTTGATTCGAAGTAAATTATGTCCCTTTATTGTTATAACAATAATTTGTTTTTGATAAAAAACCCATTTTAACTTTGTAATTGTCCAAGAAACACAAAAAGTAACCGTCGTCACATTGTTATGATAAGCCTACATTGTTATGTCAAGAATTTGTTTAGCCTTATCTTAGAAGTGAAAACATGCTGCATAACGTTTAAAAAATATGAACAATAAGACGTACTTAACCACCCTTTCGTAACATATTTGCAATACCTTGCGGGTGAATTATAATTCACAATAGGTATACTAAGATAAAATATTATTTAATAAAACTGAATACTCAAATTTGTCTGTTGGTGCCTTGATAAATCTTCTAATGTTATAACAAAACCCCGGGAAAATGAGATAGCCTTGATGAAATGAATCAACCGCGACCTTATTAAATAAATTCGCGTTTGATACCATACCTAATAAGTGAGCGGGAATCCGCCAATCCCTACTACTACCTGAAACCAGGGTATTTTTGGTTTTTTGGGAAAGTTGGACTTCGCGTTCTACTAGGCGCGAATTAATTTGATACGCGGATTAATCAAAATAATATCGCGAATTACTTTGATCCGCGGTGTAATCAAAATAATATCGCGGATTAGTTTGATGAACGTTCGCTAACTTAGCGAGCATCGCGGTTTGATTCGACCCCCCGCGACCTTATGAAATAAATTCGCGTTTGATACCATACCTAATAAGTGAGCGGGAATCCGCCAATCCCTACTACTACCTGAAACCAGGGCATTTTTGGTTGATGCTGCGATATGAGCAAATGACCAGAGCTCAACGACCCAGCTGCGTGACAGTAAACAACCGCACAAAATGAAAACAAAACAATAAGCATGGACTTGTCCTCAGCGCGCGGCCGTGGCCGCGGCTGCTTGTGGCACCCGCGCGCCACGCAGCCACACGAATAGATAGTTATTTTTGGCTAAAATAAGCCCTGTAAATGCCAGTACCTAGTTATTGGCGGGCCATCCACTTGAATCATTCTACCACTAATTCATTTTCATTATATGATTTAATGTACGTGGGGTTTTGACTTATATGTCATCAAGTGTTGAACTGTCAAACTAAGCTAAGGTAAACTGGTCGAGGAGGGCGATGCGACGGCGGGAGCCCGCGTCATCTCGTGAACGGGTGCCGTTTGAGGGTGTTCGTCGTTTGGATACTTGGGGGGGGGGCGAGTTGTCCACCGAATAGCGTAGTGGTTGGTAGCCCTGCCTCATACGCCAGAGGTCCCAGGTTCGAGTCCTGGCTGGGGCATTCGTTTGTGCGATGAACATAAATATTTGCTCTCGGGTCATGGTTGTTGATATTTATATATGTATGTTTATTCTGGGTTCCCCCCCAGTTCGCTGTATGGTCACGTATAAAGCTCTGCTTACTTTGGGGTCACACAGTGGATGTGTTTGTCTGGAGATTTATTTATTTAAAAAAAAAGCTAACGGATGCAGATAAGAATAATTTTGTATACACATAAAGAGACACTATAAATTAATTTTAATATATAAAGTTTCTTGTCAGTTGTTCTTCACGAAGGTGTCTCCGAACTGGTGGTAGAGTCATGCTTTATTTCACGTCAATAAGAACCAGTACCTAACTGTAAATGTTTGACTTCAAATATTCAGGCTTCGATCTCTGGTCTCAACCACTTAGCTAATGCCAACAAGGGGGCTAACCACAAATAATTTTAGGCCAAAATGTTATTTTACCAGTCTTTTAGAAAAGAAAGAAGTGTTTACCTCATATATCTTCATTGCTCTATAATTTATAAATAATCGTAATGCAGCAAACATTTCTTGATATCCCTAAACTGTTGAATATTTAATTTAAAATAAAAGAAAATTAAACAATGACAATTTATGCAAATGCAAAATCATAACGCATGAGTTATTTTTTAGATTTCCTTATTCAAACAAAATGTACAAAGAGGTATAGTTCACTTGAAGTTGAAGGTACCTTTTGTTCAATTTAGTAATGGTGAGTCTTCGTGCAATATGCGAAGACTTATAAATGGTTTCTTGTAAATCTATCACATTTGTCACCAATGTTTTTATTCAAATGCAGCCAGTCATCCAAAAATGATTAAAATAAAATAAACTATTATATCTAATAGCAGTAAATGAATCTAACGCTAGTTTCGTCAATGTCATTGACGCGTTTATTGTTATTGCAAGTTTCTAAAAAAGTTGCTAATTCACGACCTTCGTCGGAAACAAAACGTATTTGACGCGCGCGCGTGTTGTGACAGTCGTGACCTCGTCGCTGCGCCCGCGCTGTCAACAGTTATTTTGGTTATTCTTTTTTACGCGTAAAAAGTCAGGTCTGCTTATTTCTACCTTGAATCGTTTAAGAAAACATTTAACTGCGGGAGGATAATTTTATGAGGGCATATTAACTAATATAGTTAACTAAAACTAACTAATATATAACAGACAGCTAGGACGTTGTTTCTATAATGCGAAGCTCGATGTTGCATATGCCTAGCACATACATTAAACTTTATGGGATTTTACGCACAAAAAAAGTTTCTACATTGTAATGTTCTGACGTCGTAAGATCCGAATTGTAAACACCTCTATTTATTTATGTCTGTTTCAAAGCTCGGCCAATGCGACTCTCAATTAGTTTTTGCTGCTCATCTTATAACAACGTATAAAGGTTATGCAATAAAGTTATCTTTTACAAGAGGCCCTTGCGCGGCTCCTTGATGCCATGCTGATCTCTGTATACTCAAGTTTTACTCCTAGGTTTCTTCTGAACATGGTAGCTTTCACGAAGAAATAATTTCAAATTCGTACAGACAGATCAACAGTTTTACTTCTCTTCGCCGCGAACTGAGACATTGAGGCTGCAACAAACAGTTACTTGACAACGGTTTCGTGTAAAGTATTACAATCCTCAATGACGTCATTCATTCTCGAATACGGTAAGAACTCAGTACGCACATTAAGAATGTTATTTTTGTTCGCAGTATTGGAAAGCTTTGACGTGAAAGCCTGGACAGAATCTTATGTACAGTTCAAATTGTATTCGAGCTTCATTTGATTATGTGAAAGTTTGTAGAAACATGATCATTATGAGTTTATTGTAATCAGTCTGTACTGTTTATAACAACAATGTTCGTTGTTTTTTTTCTTATGCAATCGATAAGGTCTGACTACAGGATCGATTTTAAGGAATTATTTCCTTTTGGAAGCTCCGCCCCTCAGGGGTGACGTAGGCTGACGTGTCCTTCGACTATTGCAAATATAGAACCAAAGAATAGGCTCACGCTATGAAGTAAACTTTTTGTCATTTTGTCTAACCAGTAACTGTAACACTAAACTTGTATACAACCTGCGCCTACGCCGCCGGCAAATGCTCCAAATACGTAACGGATGCCCTGGGAACAAATATACAAAACACAGTTATTCACACACCCAACTGTAAAGCTTCACAAATTCCACGCCTAATTTTTGCAGAGAACAAAAACTTCTCGTTTACTCGAACCATAATGCGGGTATGTGAAAAATAACATGTTTAATTGTACGGTACCTACGTGCAGAGACAGCCAACGGTTTCTGTATTAAGTGGAGAGAAACAGCTGTATGTGACGATTGACTAGCGTTCGTGTCTTGGAAATGGATCTCTCAAGAAAGAGGATATCATATTGATTACGGGGATATGAATGCTTTGATTAAGCTCACGAGAAGGATTAGAGGAAACAAGATGAAGAAAGTATAAATAACAGGGAGTACGGCGCTAGTTCCGGTACCGTCGGGATTTCTGGATGAAACCCGACTGTGCTACCGCTGGATAATGTAGTTTTCTAGAGGTATCTGAAATCTATTCAGTGCTTTTAGGGTTTATCTATTTCATGCTGTTCCATATCAACAAACGAAGCTTTTTCTTTATAATGATAGGATCGGTATAAATATATATAGAGTTTCTAGACCTTACACTGCTACCGATAAAATTGAAGTGCGAAATAAGTGCACGCGCACCGTATGCGGCTTATCTTAATTACAATTTGTTATCAAATGTTTTTGATAACAAATCGTAGTGGTAGTAAAGCCAATTACTGTGTTTTTCTAGAGAAATGTAATACTGGGATTCTCCAGCGTGGACCGAATACGTAGGCTACGGATAGGCTTTTATAGGGCGATGTATGGCTATGAACGTTCGGAAAAAATGCCGCCCAACCAATGCCGTTCGGGTTTTGGTGAGATAAGCCGAATGAGCCAAACTGTACGAAACCCGAATGGATCCGAATGCAATGACCCAGTCAACAAGTACTGGCGACCTGAATGTGCCGGCCGAACATGTGCGTAGCGCCCCCCCTAACGCTCCCTCGCACGTCCTTGGTGTACACGCTGCCTAAGACAGGGTTTCAATCGTACAGACCGGTATAAAATCTAATTATGATTATTTAACAATTGTTTTATGTAGGCATGGGTACTTGTAATTTGAAGGGATGCTTCCTGTTATTTGCCATTGATTTGGCTCTATAATGAGCTACCCCAAAAGTTTCCATTTTCGAGAAACCTGTATAGAGTATTTTATCTGATTACCAGTAACCCTGTACGTAACGTAATGTTTTTTAATGTAAAGTAACGTTTAATGTTTTTTATAAATTGATATAACTGTGCATAATGTTAGGTATGTGTACCAATGTATGTATCTGTCAATGATTTTGTTAGTTTATCCTGTTATACAGGGGCCCAGTAAACAATGTCACACGGCGGTCCGTGGATACTCACTTTTTTCTTTATTGGTTGTCTAAACGTTGGGGATTTCCAACACAAACACTATTAAATCTTGAAAACAAAATTTAGCTAAGAAGTAAAGAAAAAAAAGTAGGTACTTATCTCACTTATTTACTAAGTTATTTATAGGCTCAGAAGTCGAAAATCACTGAAAAATCTTAAAAGTCTTTCTAATTTCTGAACTATAAATAATCGTAATACATTGATGGGGGTGTTACAGTACTAATATGACGAACTAGGTTCAGAGCCGAGGGCACGAAAAAGGTGTTATATTTAGCCACGTGTTGTTAAAGTAACTGTATACTGACCTGTCTTACGGTAAAGGCATTTTTGAAAGTTAAAGTTAATAGTATTTAAAAGATTTATTTGTTTGGTAGTAGAGACGTCTGGGTGAAAACATTTGCATGTTTGTTATTTGAAAAATGAAAAAATGAAAAATGAAAATGAAGTTTATTATCTCAAAAATAGTAACACAAAAATAAAAAAAATACATACAGTGAGAAGATACAAAATTCCATTTTGGGATAATAGGCCATGCCTCAGCGTAATGCTGCTGGACACAGTAAGTTCCAACCGCGCTGGTTTTCAGGCATAGCCCTGGGTATATCATTTTACTTTTTACATTTTTTTTATTTGTAATCGGTGTTTTTACTACTAGAATGCTGCGTTATCCTGGAGAAATTAAAGGAGTTCCCACGGAGTCAAGAGCAACGGAGATATTTAAAAAAAAATCTTTATTTCGTTATTTATTTAGGAATGCATTAATTAATAAAATTATGACAGCTCGTCAAACGAGGTGTATTCGTAAACGCAAGTACAAGAACATCTTTAAAAATCTCGATGGTTCCTACAAAGTTACATTGCTACCTGCGGAACTGGTTCGACAACTATAAAACATGCTATTTACTTCGATAGTCATAATAGTTTTAATGTAGGTCAGTGTTTGTGGTGTCAAGACAGCTGTGCGGCGTGGGTAGATCTTTAGGAGATGTTGGTCTTCTTTTACGTTATCAACTAGAATATATAATATATAATAATAAGATTAACGTGTGAGTTTGTCTGCGGCGGCGCGTCTCCCATATGTACGCACCGACTTTGATTCCATTTCTATATGTTTACAAGCTGAGACAGAGCTCTCAGCCATTTAGAAAAAAAATCGGTTGCGCCGTTCCAAACTTATGCGTACTTTTTGCTGTCAATCGGGTATTTTAAAATTTTAGTTGACAAATAACTTGTTAGTTTTATTTTGAAAGGGAGGAGAGTATGTTGAGGGGGTCGTAGGTTTGTTGCCAAGGTCCACAATAACTACGTGGTGACAATCCAGGAACATGTCAGTTCCAACTGAAGCCACAACGCGTTACCAATCAATATTCCATCCCTTCCAGCCGCCGCCTACGATCAGTCACGACCATGTTCCTGGTTCGCCATTCAGGATACGATTTATAAAACACATTTGTTGGATCGTATGCTCGCGAATTTCTCGTCAACAGTTTATTATGAATTATTTAAACACGAAACTCTGAAGCGATTGCGGAGGTGTTATTATTGCGATGCGAATAAACCTACCTGCAGTTCACGTTCGTAGCAAATAACGAGTTGTTATCGCAGGTGTTGTGGAGCCGTGCTAACTTATGCTGCGTTCCGTTTGCCGATTACAGCGCTCACAGCGATATCGATACGTCATCAATGACGTCATAAACGCCGCCATCTTCCCGCTCACAGTGCCCAAGCTTCGGAGCATGGTCGCTGTGAACGGCCTGTCAAAACTGACACATGACGTTACGTTGTTGATGTTTTTATTAGTCGATTACAGATTTGAAAAGCTTGCTTATTAATTTTCTTTTGTAATAATATTTAAAAAAATGGCTCCTGCTTCATTCAGGGTCAAAGATCTTAATGATATTGTAACTTTAGACTTAAGCGACGAACAATCTGAATGTTAGTGCGATATTTACCGTTCCGATTGCAATAGCACTAATAACACTTTTAGCGCGCTCAAACGAATCGGAACGGTTTTTAGCACTTTTAGCGCTGTGAGCGCTGTAATCGGCAAACGGAACGCAGCATTAGATAAGAAAGTAATTACGTGGGTCCGACGGCAGTTCGCCAGCTCTCGATGTAAATATCGAACAGCGTCATTGGGAATATAGGATTTTATGCAAGTTTAGGTAAATTAAAACCAGAACATTATAAGGCCCCAGTGTTGCGCTTTTTTACTATTATTGTAAAATCTGGATTGGTGAACACATCCCACAGGATGTTTGTTGAATCACCGCAGGTCGGAAATGAATGCTCGTCGTACCCCGCAGCTTACTTATTCCAACTTAATTACTATTTTCATTTTATTTTACTAAATGCTTAACTTTTGACATAATAATAAAAAAATTGACCATTGCCCACCAAGTTAATGTGATACAAAGTTAAGCCATTTGTTAAATCTTTTGGTAGTTTGGTACTTAGAGTGTTGAGAGAAATCTAAGAAAAGTGCTCAAACTGTCAAGTAGTCGATTAACTCTGAAACAATATTTTATATCGTTTCACAGTTCAAATCTGTTCGGAAACGTGTTTAATGCAACGTTTATCTAACGTATCTTAACGTTTAACTCTTGATATTGCCCGAAGTTTCGAGAAAGGGCTGTTGTTTCCCAAGTGAAACTTCAATGGTCCACATCCGGAACTGCACGGTATCCTGGACGTAGCAACTCATCGGACCGAACGCTGCTGAAGTAACTTCCGACTGAGGTGCAGTCGGCTGTGACTGCGCTCACGGGTGCGAGATCCTCGCGCCGCGCCGCGCCGGCAATGTGTCGGTCACGTCGTTTTATTTTAAATTAAAATTGTTAATGTCTGGCTTTATCTACGCTTTGGACGAACTGTAACGAATTAAGCTTTTTGTCGGCGAAATTTCTTACATAATTTTGTGGTTTTCAAAAGCATGAAACTTTATATTATATTCTTCTAATTCACAAAATATTTACGTTTAATTAGTGACTATGGAGTATGGCGACTCGACGCCACCTTATATAATGATGTCTCTATAACTTAGCGCAAGGTCAATGGGGGCTGACAAGAAAGAATAATGTTTTTATGACTCATATTTATGGTATGAATTCAGAGCTATTTAGATTATATAAATTAATTAATTAATAACTTCCTTCTCCCAAAATAGATATTTGATTCAAACGATATTTTAGCTGTGAAAAGGTACAAGTTTCACCGGATAAAATGTAGCGAATGGCGGCCGACAATAGTAATGAAACAATTTTCGAATCCGCTGCGGTGTGTCGATGGACTCTTCTCTGATTTTACTGGAGGCTTGCAACGGTTGCCATGTGGCTCTGCCATGCTTCTTTAGCACATGCCACTGATGCCGCAGTAAGAACCGCAGAAGTCCCAGGTATTTTTAGACATGAAATGAAACAACGCAAGCACCACTTGATAACGTAAAATATCTATCTATCAATCTCGGTTATCTTATTTCAAGTTTGATAATTGTCTCACAAAAAATAAAAAATAAGTACCAGTTTCGAAATTTATATGGAAAACAAAATAATATGAACTATAGATAACTTGTTGTGTAGATAACAACTGAAATATTGCATAAGTAGGTATGTAAAATTGTCATTTCCGATTAGCAAGGTCGCATGTTCAAGTTCTGCAAAGCCTGTTCATACGTACATACTATGGAGAGTGCGTCACTTTATGCTAATAAAAACTTACAAATGTAAAATATTAGAATTTTGTTTAGAAAACTGGTGTTTCCATGGCGTTTATGTTTGACAATCTGTGTACAGACTCGAACAGCAGCACTACGCTTATCGCGGAGGACTGCGTTCTTCATTATTTGAATGGGGTTTTTACGATGTTTTGATTCTGGCACCTGCATGCATTCATGTCCCAATATTTGTAATGCCTTAGAGTTCGGCGACGACTGCCTGTTTCTAATCCTTGTACTTTATGAACAACAAGATGTCCTGAGCGCTGCTACCCTTGGTGCCACGGGTATTTTAGGATATAAGTCAAGGTATTCCTGTGTAACTTAAGTAGAGTAACTTCGAATGGAATCGTTGCCAAGTTCATCGAAAACATAGAGATCAACAAATCTTTCATCTTTCTCATTCTTGAATCTAGATATTAAGACCAAGAGCCTGTAGTCCATTCCAAGAATAATTCTAAGGTATGTCTACTTCTGAGGTTCACTAATGGCATCTTATATAAGGAACTATGTACATCACTCACAACGAAATATGAGTAATTTTAAATAAATAGCGGCGCGTTACGCTTTCACGCGCTAACTACGTCATCATCAAATTTGTGAATAAAAATATAGCACCCTCAGCGCCAGGGGCGGGGGAGACATGGCAATCTTCATTCAGGAAAATAGTGCTGTTTCGTATTTGATATACCTAGTTTATTTATGCCCCTTCCGCAGACTTTGACAAGCTACACATACTTCTCACCGGACTCCTCCTCATCTCACCTCGTTCATTTCCAGGAGTGAGCTGCTCTATCTCCTCCACGGTGCCGTACTCGTACGCCAGCTGGTGGGGAGCGCCGGTTGGCCAACTGCACAACACGCTCTGGCGGTCCCTCGCTGACATCCTCAGCTCCAACCACCTGCAGTTTGTTAAGTAAGTCCTTACTGTCGATATGTTAAGGTGTATCAGGGGAAATTCACGGGATGAGTCGCTCGGCGTGAACGAAGCGTCTTGATCTAAGGTGGCTGCTTGGTTCGACGAATAAGAAGATTGAATACACTTTCAACGGAAATGTTCGGTTGGAATCTGTTGTGCAGTTATCTGCGTTCAGGTGTATTAAAGACACTCGATATTTCGTTCAGAGCAATGGAAATCTTCATGTTACATAAAATGAGGAAGTAGGTTACGCGAAAAGTATTGGTTGAAATGTGGAATGTCACATAGGCTACTTTTTATCTCGAAAATAACTCATGAAGTATCTGTTGATGTTGCTTCACTGATAATTACTGTTTGATCGGCTGAATAACACGCCTGTCGAATAGAATCCAAACTGAAATATCTGCTATGTATAACCGACTTCTTAACTAGACTAGACAAACCCTCAGATCAAAGTTATTTTTTATATGTTTGTCTTTTTAACCCTCATAAAGCAAATTGATGTTAGCAGCATTATCAAAGAGAACATTCACTTGTATTTTAGAAGCATAATCTGAACAGAAGAAAAATGTAAAATTAAATTATAAGTAATCTGATCTATGCTTTAAGAAACGCAAGATTCCTAGAACAATCCATAATTATGTTAATACCGATTCGTTTAGAAACGCCAAGCAAAAATATGGGAGGGGGGATGATTTCCTATGCCCTCAAAAGAGTCAGGGACTTTTACAACGAAGATAAACCAGAGAATTTCAAAACACTGCTACATTGAATTTTCAACATTTTCATCAACTGAGCAACGTACAGATAGCTGTCACTGCTAAAGTATTCCAAGAAGACGTTCACATCCAATAGTAATCACAATGTCTGAAAAAAACGCCACTGTGCTATTCAAAACTTGAAAACTGACATTCTTATTGCCGTTGAACAATGGCGTAGTTTACACAGCAACACTAAAATACAATGTTTGTGAATCAGTCGTCTGCTCCTGCTCGCCGTATGCGCGCTCTGTGGCACTTGAGGGTCGAACTCGAGACGACCGCCAACACTCATGCTGACATCTATAAAGCGAACTTATCTCAGGTCTAATGAACCTCGCCTTCAGACAACGCGCACCTTCTTTGTAATGTCCACGCTCGATCGGCAGTTGACATATTTATCACCATAAGGCCGGTTATACCTTTTTATTGTGCTAACCCCCCCCCCACTCTTTAACTAAATATAGAAGATGTATTGGCTTTTGGATTTATCATTCCTACACCACCTTCCTACGTTGACATTTGAACATATTCTTAAAATATAGGACCCTAATCATGTCAAAACGGCAGCCAATATTTTATACTGAATATTCATCCCTATGTTGTACAAAACAATGTCGCTTTTTATTTGAACATTATAGATTTCAGCCCGAGTTTATATCTTGCTGGATCTGCTCAGTGTTCCCGTGGTTTCTTGTCAGAGCCTTACTTATTACGGGCTTCATTGTGATCGTTCCCGAACTGATATCCGATTTGCCCCACACCTGCTCTGGTTTTCTAATGTATTAAAATTGTAATAAAAGATGATTTGTAAAGACAATACTATAAAAATAGAAATGATAACATCGTAGGTACAAAAGTATATAATTAAAAAACTTTCAGCCCTCCCACCTCTAGCTTTACATGACCTGCTGCGAACCAAGCGTCACGTACACCACGAACGACTGAAAAACCCCGCCACTAAATTGATGTATTTACTGAATACGCATCCCGCTAGAACAATGGACTTTTTATGCAATTCTTACCAATGTACGTAATGATAGTTATCACCGGTCAGGCAATAAACCTTTGCGCTTGTTACTCGGGTTTCTAATGTATTTTTTATTTGTATGACTGATGTAATGAAATGAAGTACTTAACTATTTCTAAGCCGTTGCCTGCGTTTCATTGTCTAGACGTGAAAACCCCGTGGCTTTATGAAATGTAAGGAGCAGTACCCACATGTTCGGGCGGGCACGTTCGGTTCGGAGGTATTTGTTGAACCGCGAGGTGGACCCGAAGCAATGAAATTAAATGAAATATTTATTTCTCAACATTGACAATCACTTGTTCTCATTGACGTCAAATAAAGCATGACTCTACCACCAGTCCGGAAAAAACTTCGTGAAGAACAACTGGCAAGAAACTTCACAGGTATATTTTTTTTGAACCGGCTTTGACCGGGCTACATTTTTCCCGAAGGTTTCGATTCCACATGTTCGATTTTGCCGACCGGCAGTGCCGACTACATAGGTAGCGCCCCTGACTTGTCCGTTCCCTTCACCCTTTTCCATCGGGTGTCAGTAGACTAACGCCTTACGCAATAAACAATTTAAGTAGATTCAGGACGGCCCGAGTAATCTTGCAGCGGGTTGGTTGAGGGCCATTAAGATCCACGATTTATAGTTCATAAATTCTTCAGACTTTTTACCACTATTTACACACATCTTGGAAACTATTTATTTATAGTAAGGAGCGCCACATAATAATAATTCTTATACACTTTTGACAAGGCATGCTGGTCCTATGAAATAGTTATTTTCCAAGCTCCATGCTACTGCCTCCCCCATGTTTTCTCGCTAGAGCAGGTAAAACAACAATTTTCCGCCTGACTACGACTCACCTTGGGATTCCCCTGATGTTGGTATTGTGCAGCAGGTAAACAAAAAACAATCGACTTTTACGAATTCCCGCGGCAATACTTGGAATATCGTACAAACGTTGTGACACGTGTGTGTCGCAGCGACGCGTGCGCCGTTACGCCGGGCATTTCTGTGTCGTGGGTACAGAAATGCAGCCAGATTTAAGAACCTGATGTTGAAGGTGGAAGAAGGATGAAGAAGGATTTTAGCCTGATTGGGTTAGACATTTTATTGAATGGTTTAAACAAAATATAGTTTGAACGCGCTTATGCACAAACTGGTTATGCTCAATGTATTTATTCTATTTTACGAGTTATAAATAAGAGAACCGATGTTTACTGAAACACCTTTACATACGTTGCGATGAGCCATCGCGCCGGCGCAGGTCGTAGCTAGTTTTACCGGAGCACCTAAACATCTTACTGCCTCTATCACGTTACTCCATTAACTCTCTTCAAGGCACTCCTACCTGGCTACTCTCCCACTCTAACTGATAAGATTTGAAACTTTCGATTAGCTAGTTTTACTTATATACTTATATAAATTAAAATTTAAATAATATATATATATCAATAAATTGTTATTATTATTATTAGTAGTACCTACATCTCATTTTGTTTGTTTTATGTGTAATTTGTTTTGTACGTTGATTGTGATTACAAATGGCATTGTTCTTTTTCTCTCTGTATGTTTATTTTGATGTGCAATAAAGGGTTGATAAATAAATAAGTACATGTTATTAGTATGATTAATGTCTATAAATAATTGTGCCGTGAGAAGTTATGACGCTGTGAATTTCCATAGAAATCCGTTCAAGACAATGAGAACGAAGCTAGTTCAGTCGGATATGCAATGAATTTATTTGAATGCTTAGAGTGTTTAAATGTTTTTAAAGACAAAGCGTAAATCTAACGTCTCGCTTTACAAAATAACATTTGAAGTTCCACAATCGGTGCGAGACACGGCCAGCTCTCGACACAGGGGAGTCCGCCGCGCATCCACCGCGAGGCGCCATCGCATCGGTAGGATGACTTCACTCTCCTAATTGAAGTAGAAATTAATAAATCCACCCGGTGGACTTTACAAAGTCAAACTGTGTCATCCATGTTATTACAAACTTCATAATAGCGTGTTACACTCGATGCGTATTTTATGTATCATTTCTCATATCAACTTGATTTCTTGTTTTTCTTGTTAATTTAATGGTTTAATTTGTAGAGAATCCTATTTGCCTATGAAAATCAAAAAAGTTTCTAGTAGAAATACTGAAATGTAGTTGGAAGTGGCCAAAAGGAACTTATTCACTCTTAAACTAGACTCTAGGTAACATAGACTGGCTATACATGGATACCTTGTACGCTCGGATCAGAAATAACTAGTTCAAGTTATACGTAAACTGCTCGCATATTCCGCCGACATTCATCGGCACAGCCGCGCTTATGTTGTTCGGTTTCGGCGAGACGAGCCGAATAAGCTCGAACCCAGAGGCCGGCGAACCGAATGTGACGGCGAGTAGCGCTCTTAAGACCTAATTAATATTTAACACGTTTAATTACATTATTTCACCAATGTTCAACTGGCTTTCTTTTTCCTGGGCGAAGCTCCCTTTATTCTAAAGTATGAGTACGATTTCCAGTTGTAAGCAGTTTGTTATTTATTTATGTATCCCACTGCCACACGCTTAGTTTACTTTTTGCACATTATGGTGGTATATTAATATAGGTTTTATACTTGACTTGATTGAACTCCTAAACGAAGCTTTTACAACTGCTTAAAGCACGACCTCCACCACTTCCAGGAGCAGCCCTCACGATGAGAAGCAGCTGACGCTGTCCACGTCGGAGCCTCTGCAGCTGGGCCCGCCGCCGCGGTCCTGCTACCCGCTGGTGGTCATCATGGCCAGGGAACCCAAGGACATTGGGGAACTCAGGCCGGACGATACGGTACGAGAGTACGGCTGGAATCTATATAGCATGCTCGGCCTTATCTCAGCTAAACGGTCAAAGAGAAAGCGCCTTTGTTTTGTACGATATAAGGATGAAATTGTCTGTAAATAATGTTGAGAAGTTTGCTGTCAGGTATTTTTGGATTATGAGTTCGATCGTGCATAGAACAAAGCCGCCTTGTATTTGATGCTTGGCTGCGTCAGTCACCACGCCTTAGACATCAGTCATAGATATCCATTCGGGGGATTTTGTGTTCTGATGGATAGCCGTAACGTGACAATGAGAGGAATTCTGCTTTTTTGTTTAATGCCTATAATTTCTAAAGATCATGGGATGGATTATTTTTTTAAATTTTCTAATGATGGCTACCATCTATCCTATCGTCCCGTTTCGGCTTGACGTTGAATTTTGGGACACCCTGTATATAATGATTAGCATTTATATATGCAGTGCACTAAAAAAATTGAGAAAATGAGGTGACGGTTGATGTATTGAGCGCTATCCGCGAAGATGCGCCCTGTTGCATTTTTGTTCTGTGGTCGCACACCACTGTTGGTGCGCCAAGTGTCATGCCTCGTTTAGTAACTCAGTGCCCCCCGCAGGTGGCGCTGGTGAGCGTGGTGCACATCCGCGACGAGCACTGCACGCTGCCGAGCGGCGTCATCGCGCAGTACCTCAAGCAGGCCAGCGGACATTTATCCTGTCTGAAGGTATGGGCACTTATAGTTTATTCTTGTAATACGTCAATTTAAAAAAGAGTCTATGCTAAGTACACGTTCGTGTGACCCCGCAGCAACTGTACATGTCGGGCACGGAGAGCAGCCACTACGGCGCGCTGTGCATCGTGTGCTGCGCGCCGCTGTCGTGCGCGCTGCTGCCGTGCCGCCACGCGTGCCTGTGCCGCGCCTGTCTGCGTGAGTACCCCGCCCGCGTCCCTCAGCCATTACGCATTGCGCACCATTTCAAAATGTCATTTATTTCCGAACACAAGTTATTTTGAAGCAAAACATGTTTTCAAAAATAAAGTTTTCAATTTTATATCGAAATTATAGAGATTAAACACTTATTTATGTTATTAACTTACTGACATTAAATATAATATTTTTTTTTACTACTGTACGCCTGTAAGCGCATTATGTACGTAGCTATTATATATTTTCTCCAAATGCCCATGCAATTTTTAGTACACGTTGTGACGTTACATCTCAGTTTAGTTCCGTTTTGCAGGGAGCGTTTCTCGGCGACTCGCAGCTACTCCTCAAACACATCGCTGTATCTAGAAAACTATTGGTTTCTGGAAACATAAGCACTGTTCCTTTTGCAATATTTCTGTACTGTTAAACTATTTAAATATGTAAAAATAAATAGGCGGATACCCAATTATAAACAACGTACGTTATCCAGGAGGTCGAGCATTCTTCACTGTGTCTTTTCTTCGAGAGATACTCGACCGCGGGCGCGAGGCAGAGGGCCGGAGTCAAGTGTACTCAATGCTTGGTCAGTTCAGTCGGGTTTATAAACGCTGGCATTAAATAACGAAACCGAATGTGATATTCGCATCCCGAATACATAACGTGACGTCACGTGACACGTTGTTGCAGAAACACGCTTCAGAGAATGCAGAAGTTCTATTGGCTATATGTTATTCTTGCTACGGGTTCAGGAGTTATGTAGGCGACAGTGTGCGGGGACTTGTAATTCTAATTCAGATATTTATTTCTCAACATTGACAATTGCTTGTTCTTATTGACGTCAAATAAAACATGACTCTACCACCAGTTCGGAAAAACCTTCGTGAAGAAGAACTGACTAGAAACTTCACGGGTATATCTTATTCAAAATCAATTTACAGTGCCTCTTTATGTCTCTACAAAATTATTATAACTGTGAGCTCGGCAAGTCTCCCCATTGCAGAAGTTATATTGGCTATACGTTCTTCCGAGATACGGGTTATGTGGGCGACAGTGTGCAGGGGCCTCTAGTGGTAGGTAAAGAACTTCTCCATGGTTTTCTACTTTCATTGCTTTGTTGATCCCATTTGACTTGCACGGTTAAAAGGTTTCTTCTTGTTTCTCTCTTCTTTGCTACTCTGTTAAGTCACTTTCTTGATCTCACCTCGTATTTTTATCATTATTATTAGAAATGAAAAGGCTGTAGGCGAGTATAATACTACAGGAGTGTAGTCCATCTAATCAGGCGTGCAGCTGCGTGAACGTGCAGGATAGTCTCCTCATACCAGAAACGGGACTGACTCGTAACCTGTACTGTGCGCCCAGTCACGCGGTGAGGTCGTAACTTAAGCCTGTCTATCTTTCTTCATTTATATTTCCTTGAATGCACTTACATCTAATTCCCTTCCATATTATACAAACATCCCGTCAAAAATCCGAACGAAGGTTACATGTTCAAGGTAGCAGTGTGATCGAAACACAGCACATTTGCATTAGCGCCACGTCGCGTCGCGGCGAATTATGTGTGAGGCGGCGATCGAATTACAATTACTTAACCTTTCAATGATTATTTAAAACGGATGTGATCTGGATGTGTTGTGGGTTGATGCACAGTAGTTCGTCCAGGTCCAATGTTTGCAGTTTATTTCACTTTTTCTTTATGGAGTCAGAGTGATCTTGTTTGTCTTCTTCCTCGATGTGACGGCAATGGGGCTTCTTTGTCCCGCTGCGCTTTGGAACAATATCTAATCATAGGAATAGCGCAGTCACTGAGTAATCTTTGGTATTATCGAATGATTTGAATGCATTATTTTATAACGCTTTTTTTTACTTTCTGGACTGGCTGTATGTCGTAACAATAAATAGTAAAGATTTAATTGAATGTTTTTCCAGATCACATTTTAAACTCTGTGAGATTAGCAAAATAAATTATTTTCGAGCCGCAAATATAGATTTGTAGGAATCCAATGCCCTACAATTGGATAGATGACACAATTTAAAAATGCAAGTATTTATAATTTATTTATAAAATATTAGTTATTTTGACAGGTACAATGTTTTGAAAAATATAGTTTTGAATATAGTATGTTTACAATCAATAGTTTTCTAGATACAGCGATATGTTCGAGGAGCCGCTGCGAGTCGCCGAAAAACGCTCCATACAAAACGGTACTGAGCTGTGACGTCACGACTTGTGAATCATACTAAAATTGTATGGGCGTTTGGGTAAAATATATAATAGCTACGTAGATAATGCGTTTACATGCATACTGTCATAGTAAAAATTGTTATATTTAATGTCAGTAAGCTAATGATATTTAAAAATTTAACATATACTATAATAAGTTTTTGCTTCTTTTTTAAGTTTTCAAATCTATATAATTTCGATATATATCGCTGTATCTAGAAAACTATTGATTGTAAACATACTTTTACTTTTGCAATATTTATTTACTGTTGATAAACTATTTAAATATGAAATAAAAAAAAATTGTCATGTACCCAATTGCGACATGTCACAGATTTGAAGTATACTCGAAGAAATGTTAATTATCCAATTCAGAACAAATCCACGAACGCCTTCTACCGGTGCTGTGACACAACACACCGTAAATACGTCGCTAAGGGAAGAGCGTTACGGAATACGATGCATTTTTTGAAAAGTGAAATATACGACAAGTTCTAATTGTTTTAACCCCCGACGCAAAAGAGGGGTGTTGTAAGTTTGACGTGTCTGTCTGTGGCGCCGCCGCTCCTGAAAGGCTGAACCGGTTTTGACGAGTTTTCTTGTTTACAAGTTGAATGATCGAGAGTGTTCTTGGCCAGGTTCGGAGTGAGGCGAGAGTTTTCCCGTCAGTCGGGATTTTTTAAATTTCAGCTTACGAATTACTTGTAGTAGAGTAGTTTATTTATACGAATTCATATATTGTACAGTCAAAAATAAATAATAGACTTGGATAGATGACATGTTCCTACATTATTTTGTATGTAGTAGTTTATTTATTTATGTTCGGAAAACTTACAGCTAACGTCAGTACACTAATTAGGCTGTGGAGGCCAATTCTCCGTTTTCACTTTTAACGTTTAAAGCAGCGGCGCATTTACCAGCAGGCTGAGTAGGCTGCAGCCGAGGGCGGCAGATTTTAGGGGGCGGCAAGTTTAACCAAAAAAATTTTTTTGTCTTATAGAAATGAATAAGAGCATTATTATATACACGGAGGAAATGAGGCGAGAATTTAACAAAAATTACAATATTTTAGTACTGTACAGTAAATGCATTACTCCGTCGTCCGTTTATGAAAAAATACTGAAAGTAGCTAGTAGGGGAACAATCAGCAGGAGCGGCGAAATTTGAATTGCCGACTGGCGACAGATGTGTAGATCCGCCGCTGGTTTAAAACAACTAGGAACACAAGAAGTGTATATACAGTATGGATACCACTTATGGGCAATAAATGAAACCTCATACTTGTTATCGCCTTTTCTAACAGTATACAAAAAATTAAAGAAATCGGTCCAGTAATTAGGTCAAAACCAGAGTTTTAATTTTGAGCAAATTCGTAGAGACACACTCTGTAGATTTGCTACACTAGGTCAATGAGTCAATGAACTTGAATTAACATTATTTAGTACTTAGTTGGAGAAATGCGACGTTGCCACGTAGTGCGTTATTTGCCGAGCGCGGGAATTCCCGTGAGTGGGGCGCGTGCAGGGTGGACACACCAGCTGTTCTGCCGCCCTACCGTAAAAGGATGCTAAGTGCAAAATCATATTTTTGAGAAAAATGACAAAAACCCGCCAAACTTGTTTTCTAAAGTTGTATGTAAGATAGCATGTTATAATCAGTTAGTTACCACTGTTTTGTAAAGGGAATAATAATCGGTTAATAAATAAGTTGAAAGAGAAAATGATCCGAGATTATGTTTATAATGTTTTTGCTTTAATCACTTAGTACATAGTGTTTTAAAATTATCATAACGGTACTTAAAAGCGTTCTTATTAAAAATTATTAAGTGTAGTTAGAGATAAAATAAATAAAGAAGTAGACAGTGAAATCTTATGAATTGTTTTTACGTGTTACGCCTAGACGGGACGAGTCGAATCGCTCCTGTTAAAATTCATAAATTCAATCGTAAAAACAAAAAATAAACATTTATTATAATAGGTACATAGTCCATTCCTTGAAATAATTTGTTAATTGTTAATAACAATAATAATAAAAACTCTAATAATGCAAAAATACGCTTATTTTAGTGCATTGATGATTATCATAGTTCCTTTTCTTGTAAATAAGTATTCAATACCGACATTGCACCTTTTGCACTATTTATGACTTATGTTTTTTGCCAACTGGGAAGTTATGTTTCGTCACTCGTCAGTTCACCGCTAGACTTCCGGGTCGCTGCGCGTGTGCCTACTGCAGAGATTTTTGATACTCGCGCTCGCGCATTGTGCAGTGATTATTGTAAACTGTGGTTAGGTTAGGTAGTTTAATTTATTCAGTATTTATTTGTTATGGTGACATTGACACTAGGTACTTGACTTTTGTGTGTGTGTGTTTTTTTTAACAAGATACCGCGACAACAACAGCATTTTTACAGTGCTGCAAAGTATACATACATGATTTTAATGTATGTTGAATGTCGCCAGAATGCAGTGTTAACTTTACGTATGTATCGGGAGAGATTTGGCGCAACTCGCACCTGTCCTACAATATAGGATAGTGCGCCATGATTGGGTTTATTTTCAGTTCAGTTAAATCGTGACGAAATAAAAAAGCACGGTTAAAAAATGAAAGTAAGTGATTTTTTCTCATTACGTCGCAAACCGTAAAACAACAATCGAAGATGGTGGCGCCGTGCTGCCTATCGCACCATGCGTGTGCATCGTTGCCACTCTTCTGCTGAGGCTAAGGTGCGTCGTCAAACAGAGTGTTATACTGATACTGCATTTATTTTGCTATTTATTTTGTTTGAAAATGAAAGTTGTTTAATTTGCGGTTTTTCGTGTAATATTCGATTGAGTTATACTTCTGTGGACTATTATTACTTGTGGTTTCATTTTTTGCCCATGAGTGGTATCCACACTGTATATAAACCACACACTAAACATTTATAAAAAAAAGGAAAAAATAAAAATAACTTTATGCATCTATGAAAAAGAAATAAATTATTAAAAAGAAATAATTATTAATTCAGGAAATTTATTAATTCATCAATATAGGAAAATAAGAAATACTAAGATCATTATCAAGTTTTTATACAATGTCTTTATTATGTATTGACTTAAAATCTAATTATTTTGAGAGAAAAAAATCCCTTGAAAGGCTGCAGCCCTAACACTTGAGACACTGCTGCAGAAGACATCCACATCGCTCATCGACTCGACCGTCTTGTTAACTAATTTACAGGATCTTATCAAAAATGATGTTATTGCAAAGTTTGTCGTTTATGGAACGTCTTGGCAGTTACCTTCAGTCGTAACCTACCTGATAACTGCTTGTTAACAATCCACACTTTCCTATTTGTTATACAATATCAGTCAACTCTTCCAATCTTTTCATTATGCTCGGTATGAAGGGCGGAGGGCGGACCACCTCCCGGAGCCGTACACTCGTGTAGGTAGAAAGAGACAAGCTAGCCCCGGACTTAGCATTGAACACGTGCTGACACAAAGAAGACTGTAGTAAATTCAACTTATATCCGATGTTTAATTTATCATATGTTTCTATTAGGTATGATTTTGTTGCAGCTGTTTCTCTAATCTTGTAGAAATCACTGCATTACTCGGAAGCAAACATTAACATCCTCATTTACCGTTCCAGCGAAACTCGACAAATGCCCGATCTGCCGCGGAGCCATCACGTCCTACTTCTGCATCAGAGAAGAGGAAGAAAACCACATGAAGCAGAACAGATTCAATGCGCGATTTCTCGACTTGTTCCACTACCATTAAGCGCCATTTCCTCTGGCCCTCACCGTCTTACTTAAGGCGTTTGTAAAGTGAAACGACGCACGATTTATCGACTTAAATCGATAGCTGTAAGTGCCATTTTACATTGGCGCTTTCGTGAAGTGAAATAAACAGTTTTGACACTCGGTGTTCTGTGTATAGTGCAAATTTTTGTCGTGATATTCAGTTTTTAAGGTGTTATAAGTAATCGATCGACGTTCGAAATGGAAATTAAAGCTCTGTCTTAGAAGGAAGTGTAATGGTATTGTTGCATGTGTTAATGTAATTTCAAGAAAAAGACATAAGTGTTTAACTAATTTTAAAAAAGTAAGCTCGTTGTAATTTGTGGAATCAACTATAATTTTAATTCAAAAAATAACTATTTACTTTACGTAGCAAATTATAGTTACTGTAAAAACGAACTCTATGAACCAATGAAATACTCTCCATGTTCAACATATGTATCCGACATCAGTCCGTTGTGAACTGTCAAACAATACGCTGAAGCTGGCAGCGTGCGAGCCTGCCCAGCTCTCGCTGCGGCCGCCGCGTCCGTGTAGGACCACGGACGTACTTGCGACATGGACGCACTGAGGCATTGGAGTGCTTCGTCTTGTTTAGTGGCACAGAGCACTGCTGGTCCACCTGGTTAGCTCGGGATCAGCCAACGCGCGAGTCCAATGCAGTTGCAAGTAATGAGGGACATTTTAACTCATGTGGCCCTATTGAATAGGTCTTCAGTCTTGTTACTGAAACTATAGTCGTGAAATAATTAATTGACAATTCTGAATCTACGTTGTCATTTATTTTTATTGAATATCGTAAGTTGTCATCGGGGTCATGTTCTAGAATGCTTCGAAGAGAAAGAACAGACTCAAAGTTCTGTTTGTTATGGAAACTAGAAACCTGATTCAGTCAGATACCAGTCGGGCGGCGGCCTGACACCGAGCAGCCGGTCCAGTTCATAATGGCTGATTGACGTTTGAGTCTCACAATACTGATCGAATACCTGTTGTGCTAAAGTATGAAAAGCTACATCCATGACGGGAAGTAGAACTGCGAGTGACACACGTGTCGAGTTAGTCAAGTTACAAAAAGAGTTTATTTTCATTTGCTATAACATTATGTTGTGTTTTTATATTATTTAATTGTGATGGATGTGAAACTGTGTCGGTGCGAGGCTAATTGATCTAGATTCGTCCGTCGCTAGTAGCCTGTACGTAGCGATGCTCGTGCGAGTGGAGTAATACGTGGAACTGTGATAAAAGTGAAAACCTGTGTAAATAATATTATATACATATATGGAAAATAAGATTTCTGTCTCTATTGTAAATAAAACGGCGTTAGATTTCAAGTATGTTAGTTACATCAGTGATCATTTCTATATCGTATACGTAGATCTAAGTGGCTGATATCTCTAGGAACTTATTAGGTTATTTTTCAAACTTTTCCTTTCATAACCTTGTTATACAAAAGTGACACATATGTTCTATAATACCAACTAATTATAACATAATAATTATATACTTAATACATCTCGACTTGTGCAGAGAGGCGAGCACTCCGAATGAGTAACGGTACATTAAAACTTATGGTACAGTGAGATCAATAGTTCCATATTGAATATGTCCCGTGTCACCACATTGGAATGAATATTTCCATTTAATATGCTATATATCTTACTGGTTCTGTAACCCTTATAATAATAAATATTTCAAAAAGCTATGTTCTAAATAATGTAAGGGCGCTTTCAATTTAGATGGGTCGAGCCGCACTATTGGATATGTTGAAAACGGAATTCCTGCTTACAAACTAAATCCTCAAGCGAGAAATGGGACAAAGAGAGGCTTGGAAATGTTAAAGTATTTATTTTACACTAGTTTATTTTTGTGAGTTATAGCTGTTCTCAAACGGGCATGTAGCAACAGTACCGCGGCCAGCGTGACCCGCGTGGCGGCGCCGGACCTGGACCCCGCTGTCTACGTTGAATGCGCTCTTATTAATATGTAGTGTGTAGTAGACCTGCTCATTGGCGCTGAGCCTTCGTTCATCCCTAGCAACGTTGGCCTAATGGAGACTCAACACTTACACAGTCAGCGTGAATAAAATGACAAACGGAAAAATACCAAAATTTCAATATGATTGCAATTGTACCGTCCAGATAAAAATAAAATATGTAATTACAACAAAATCACTTGAAATTCTTATTGTAAAATAGATTAGTAACAGGTAGCCACGTTTTCATATTGTCCTTCTAACTGCAATAATTATAAAGATCAAAACACCTGAATCATTATTTGTAGCAGGCGTTTGTTTGTTCAAATATTTAGTCAAATATAAATAAGGACGCTTTATACAACAGATTTTTTATTGGGAATATATGTTGAAAATTGACTTTATTGCATAGTAATGTGCAGAATTTATTTTATTATCATATCTATAGAATGTGTAAGACCCATATCAAAATGTTGCCTGGAAGATATCCCTTCTATATGAAATATGAAAAAAAAACTCACAAACAAAAGACAAAAGATGACAATGGACCTCAAATTTTCAAATCCCCAGGCGAGCTGCATGCCCTGCACGCGTCCAACACTAATTGACATTTCTGAATTTAGCAACTCTATTATATTTAAGTCTAGTCCATTTTCGACTTTATTTTTAAACTCTTTTTTAATATTTTAGTCAAAGAGAGATTTATTATGAGTCTCATATATTTTGTTTGTCAGTGAGAGGTTTTCATAAATAGTACCAACTAACACGATAGATGGCTCCGCCTGAAACTAAGATGTCAATGTCATGTGGGGCGTGGAACTAAACCAAAATACTTGAAATAAACAAAGAATCTGAAAATAAATTAAAAAAACTCTTGCTTTTTATTAAAGGAACTGAGGTTTCAGGGAGTGGCAGTTGTCAGTCACGTGACGTTGACATGTTCGGTTCAGTACAGCGCCCGCTGCCGAGATTAGTTCATACTTCTTTTTTTTACTGAATTATGAAAATACCTCTCATTATGAATATTTTCTTTTAAAAATATAAGGTAGTTTAGTGTAGTGTTACTGGAGCAATTCCTATGAGGCTAGAGTATTCGAGAAGCAATGTACGACACTGGTAAAAAATATTTTTGTTTAACGAATTTGGATGAATAAACTAAAATTTGCCAAAGTAATTACGTTGTTTTATTTGGTGTTGTACCTATACTTTAAGTTTGGTTTATGGAGGAAACTCTACGTGGCTTGTAGGAATCCAGAGAAAACACTTTTCGGTATTATAAATAAACACTAAGGACGCGTTTATATGAGACGAATCATTTCACGGGTTAAGTAGTTAGGGCTGTAACCAAATTATTAGTTAAACATTACTTGTAAACAGGCAATTAAGTGACAAGTGGTAAGTTAAAATTTTGTCCTCACGTGATTAAGTAGTATAGGACTCGTTCTATTTTCTGGTAAGTTGGTGGGCGGGGCTTCTCACTTAACACGTTGATTTTTTAGCTAATTGCATAAGTCGCCAAAGCGGTTCGCGGCAAGAGCTCGTTACTATTTCGCACTTTTTCCTTCTTTCAAAATGATGGAATGGAGTTGACTCTTACGTTAAAATTTGTTGAATATTTAAAATAAGAATGCTTCTGGACTATACAAAGTAAAAACTTCAGAAATAAACAAATTCTTTGAGAGATTTTGATTCCCGTAACAGATTCTTCTCTGAACTCGTCCAAAATCCCGCTTATCACAAATCTAATATATAAATTATCTTATTGACCGACCGTCTTTATTGAACTTCTGAGCTTAAGTATTAAATCCGTTTGGACACACAAGTGACATGTAGTAACTTAAAATTTAGTTACCAACTTGAGTACGTAATACGTGTAAACCAGCCATTGGTGATGGCGAACACGGATTATGACAGTCGCAGTAAGGTTATCTCTCTGCCAACTGCTATAGTTGAAGACTGGAGAGAAGAACGGAGCAGAGCTGTGAAGTTATTCGTGTGACCATGTAGTAGCGGAGTATTTGATTGTTTCGGTCTAGTCAATAGAGTTCAAATATGTTATAAATGAACACAAGTTAAGTTATCTTACATGAAGTTGTCCTGGCTGCAGTTGCACGAGGCCACCTGGAGGCTGCCGCGTACATTTGACAAATAGTAAGCCTACTTAATTCTGGGAAATTTAAAAACTGCATCAGGCAGCCACGCGCTGGGCTGCACAGGTGTGTAGATGCTGGTGACGCCAGGCCTTCTGTCTGTGTACAATGACGGTTCTAGTTCAAGCATTGATAAGTTTACATGTGATAGAACCGTGATCTAGTTAAAGTCTTCCTTGCAATCCCTCAGTTTAGTGAACAGGTGCAACTGACTAAAAGTGTCTTTTTTATTTGTTTATTAGGTACACCAACAGCATATATACAAAATCACTTATAAGTACTTTATATTATTAAAAATCTTATATATTTATATATATACATCAGCTGGACGGCTCATATATTCAAGAATGTATTTTGAATTAGATTTTTGGTCTCTCACAGATTGCCATAAATTTGCTTTTTTGTGTAATGTTATCGGGTACTTTCCTAGATACTCTCTGAGTTTAACTTTGAACAGAGTGCCAAAGATTTTAAAAATGAATTATAAAATTAAAATAGTTATGTTTTCTCTTGTCTTTTACGCCTTTAACATGACGTTTTTATAGATAGGTATTCTACCGAGCTGATTAAGTCAAAATGTCCCCCCAAATCTGTGGCGTCATATTACTAAGCTAAAGTGGATCCACTATTGCAGACATGTTACAAAATTGACGATGTGTCGGTTTCACCCTCACTCATCTGTACCCCTGAAAACTGCCGCAAATTCATAGCCAACCCAAATACTAATTTAAAGATATTATATTAACGCAAAACATTCGTTCAATTAACAAAAATAAATAAGACTTTTACACACTATTACATAGACTGCACGTGGAGACCGATGTTATCATACTGGGCGAGGCATGGCTTCCCTGTTCATCCAATCAAAACATTCCTATGCTATCTAATTACAACACATTCCAAACTAGCAGGCATATTAATCAATGTGACTGTGTGGTGGGCTATATCAAGGCAGGCCTAACTGCCGTGACAGTGGTGGAACTTCAGTTGATGAATGCATCTGGTCTTTTGATTAAAATTGGTTCAGAAGTAGCAATTTTAGCTATCTATAGATCTCCGTCAGTGCACAGTATTGATGACTTCCTAGATTCTCTTAGCAACTCGCTAGAAACTTTAAATCAAATAACCTCTCTTATGATTGTAGGTGATATTAATATCGATATAACTTCAATATCTGCCGATGCGCGAGCTTCCCATTACCTAACACTACTGGCATATCACGGCTTCCTGCCCGCCCACGCTCTTCCAACTCGAGGACCAAACTGCCTGGACCACGTACTAGTAAAATCAAATCTACCATCAACTACACTTGTTATGAACACTACTATTACCGACCACGCCGCCACACTTTTTTGCCTTAATATGAAGCCAAATCGACAACGAGTTATTAAAAAAAACAATAAAATTGATTATGTAGCTTTGGATAAAACGTTTGAAGCCTTGGACTTTTCAACTGTGTTTAGCATTACCGACCCCAACCAAGCAACAGACCACATAATTGACTTGATAAGATCGGCTTTAAACTCCAATACAAAAACCGTTAAAATTGCGCGACGTAAACACACTCTTAAGCCATGGCTGACACCGGGTTTACTGCGATGTATACAGAACAGGGATGCCATGCACCGCAAACTTAGGGATAACCCTAATAACAAAATTCTCAGAACAACCTATCTCAGGTACCGCAATTCCTGTAATAAATTACTTAAAAAAATCAAGAGGCAACACGACAAAGATGAATCCATCAAAGCGGGTAAAAATATAAAGTTAGTGTGGGATACTATAAAAAGAGTTACACAGACTTCAATACCAAAACATCCACCAGAGGAACTCTTAAGATTGCATCCGTCTCCAGAGGAATCTATTAACAGCGTAAACCTCTTCTTTGCTACAATAGGCCAAAGACTGGCCAGTACAACAACTGGACTTGATTTGTCTAACAAGTCTTGTAATGTAAACTCTGAGAGCACCTCCAAATCATTCTTTTTACTAGACACTGACCCACTGGAAGTAGAGACAACCATCAACTCTCTCAAACCCGATACTGCCATTGGCTGGGATAACATATCCTCAAACATTTTAAAAAGATACGCAAAATTTATTTCGAAACCACTGGCATATACATTCAACCGTTGTTTTGCGACTGGTGTCTTTCCAGATAGTTTTAAAATAGCTATCGTACATCCTATCTATAAAGATGGGGATAGGAACCAAATAAGTAATTATAGGCCTATAGCAGTTTTGTCCTCTTTATCTAAGCTTTTGGAGAAACTTTTAAATAAAAGATTAATTAACTATCTGGAAACAAACACATTACTTTCAAAAAATCAGTATGGATCAGATTCGACAAAAAATGTCCTCTGCAGACGCCGTCCTCGAGCTTACAACTCATATCGTATCTCATGTTAATAGTGGTAAAAAAAAATATATCAATATTTTTGGACCTAGCAAAAGCTTTTGATACGGTTCTTATCCCCACGCTGCTATTTAAAATGGAAAGGCTGGGATTTCGTGGCAATCAACAAAAACTTTTTCATAGCTATCTGTTTGACAGAGTACAAAGAGTTAAAATTGGCAGCAGGTTCAGTGATGATCTACCGATATCGTATGGAATTCCCCAGGGTAGCATACTCGGGCCGACGCTTTTCCTGATTTATATAAATGAGTTAACACAATTAAAGCTCAAAAAAGGAAAAATCATTTCCTTTGCGGACGACACTGTCCTCAGCTTTTCTGCTCAATCATGGCTAGAGACAGAAACTGCTGCCCAAGACGGTCTCAACAAGGTGACGACTTGGCTGATGAATAACTCTCTTAACCCTGAATACTGCTAAAACCAAATTCCTTACCTTTTCCATACGAAATACATCGAAACCTAATCCACCACCCAATTTCATTGCACATCATTGTCAAAATTTCACTTCTTGCACAAATTGTCCGCCCATAGAGTCATCAGCTACAATAAAATATCTAGGTGTTATCATTGACCAAAACCTAAATTTCAAATTTCACATCAACGCACTTCCCACAAGACTACGCAAACTTATTTTATTTTTAAAACTCTACGCCACATAGCTCCTTTCATATTATCAAATCAACTTACTTTGCACTTTGCCAAACTATACTAGCGTCATGTATTACATTCTGGGGTGGAATTTACAAAACAATTTGAAAAGGTCCATAGAGCGCTCCTTAAGGTAGCTTACTTCAAACCGCGTAAATTCCCAACGACTGAGTTATACAAAGAATGTAAAGTATTGAATGTTCGACTGCTGTATATTTTGAATACTATATTAACTGTCCATTCTAAATCCCAGGCAACTGTAGATCAAAATCGGCGTACAAATAAAATTCATAATATACCTCTTCCAAAATATTCTTTTACACGGCAGTTAATTACTACACAGGTCTTTATCTCTATAATAAAATAAATAAAATTACCAACCACCATTAATTGTTAACCTATACCAACTATAACAGTTATTTCAAATTGTCTGATGGGAAACAGAAAAGCTACTCTTGTGTCTAGATTAGACTGGGAAAATAAAACTAATCCGATGCAGTTGGAGTGTATGTTACGGGCTGATGTTGTATTTGTATTGTTATGTATTTTATGTAATGATAATAATTCGTAACGTCGAAATAATTTTAAAATTAACTAAAATATACGCGATAATATCCGGTAAAAAGTGTTTTATTTAAAATTTTAGCTTGTATAAGGCTGATACATTTTTATTAACTTGTTTGTGTTCGATTGATAACTTTAAAAATAAATGTCTAATATAGGATATCGCAAAATGTATTAATTTTGTTTTCTTTTGTTTTAATTTTGCTTAATAGAAGTATTTAAGAATGCTATTATTATACTTTGAAATGTGTAACTTATTGTGTAAATTGTGTGAAATGTAAATAAAGTAAAATAAACACCCACATGACAAACTGGGAACGGCGCTGTAGCCCTTAGTACAGACTACTGCCGTAGTCTAGTTAGGGCGCAGTGGTGTTTTCTATAACGAGAATTATTGTAGCCAATAAATCTATTGTTTAAGATTAATGCACAGTAATAAATATGTATTCTTTTGTACTTACACCTTTATTCTAAGATACTTTTAAGAGCAATGTTGTACTACTTTGGCACGAATAAATAAATAAATAAATAATATAATTTTATATATATATATATATATATATATATATATATATGCCTATTATAGCAGTATATTATATATATTACACAGCAGCAGACATAAATGTAATGCGTAACTTTTTCCAACTTGTGTTTATAGATACCTAAGTAATATAACAGGTTTCCACTAAAATAAAGTGTCATAAAAATAAAACACATAAAACGTAAAAAACAAACAAACGTTTATTAGAAATGATCTGCGACCAACAACAGCTGACCCCAGAGCTGCAGACCTTCCTTACGATCCGGAAGATAAATGTGGGCTGGAGTAGTGACCAACAACAGCTGACCCCAGAGCTGCAGACCTTCCTTACGATCCGGAAGATAAATGTGGGCTGGAGTAGTGTCCATATGCTACAGCCCGATCAACTTTTCCGTGCAGTCAAGGGTGGCGCCACATTCAAATTCGTGACGATTTTAATGTGAGCGCCGTACACAAAGTTTAGTTCACATTGTCTGCAACTGAACTAATCAGTTATTGTCTGTGTGTCTGCAGATTGGAGTCGACCTAGGCTAGCATCCCGTCACTGTACGTACTGACGCCACTTCATCCCACAAACTGTACCTCTCAGGACAATGTTCTATAGCGTTCATTTAAACTACGTCGGCAAAGGGCCTTCCAACTGTTCCTTCTGCCTGTCTGCGTACAACTGTGAGTTCTTCACGGCAGCATACAAACTGAACAGCACATGCAAGGCCTGAATGCGGTCGTTCAAGGTGTCTCCAGCTATCGGGATGTCAAACAAGCCACAGATCAGGTCCACGTACTGGGAGAGTGAGCAGTCCAGGTTGGCTGGCGGAACTCCTACCTCGTTGAGAGTTTCTTCCATCGATTCTGGCCATTCTTCCATTAGACTGTCGATGTCCGGCATTTTGCTGGAAAACAAGATAATATAACACAAGTTCATTTTATATCGCTAAGTTTAAGTTTCAAGCAGGGATACCAACTTGTAACCAAATTAAATAACTTACATTGTACAGAAGTACGAGCGGTGTAGTGGTAAATAGCCTTGCCTCATACGCCGAAGGTCCCAAGTTCGACTCCTGGCCGGGTGATTGATAAATATGCGGACGTAGGGAGCGAGTGAAACACAGGACTGCTGGTAACGCACTGACATTTATTTGGTTTTAACACTATACGCGTGACGTAGCACGCACACATACATAACAATTCCTCCACATCTAGATAGAAACTAAGCGAACTGTGGGAAGGTTACTATTCGTCTGCTGGAGAAACTCGGGCGCCTCTTCTAGTCGTCACCCAGCACGGCGGCGTGCTGTCCGGGCCAGACACGAGCGGGAGATGCCACGGCAGTCGGCGCTGGCGTACAATCGACGGCGGTGGTCGCTGCTCGATGCCGCACCCCTCTCGTGGTAGACACCCACGAAGGTGGAGCTTCCACCTCTTCCGGTAGCCCTGGACTGCTGCTGGAGCGAGTTTCGTCAGCGTCAACCGGGGCTATATTGTCCAGTTACGTAACTGTATGCAACCTGCGCACTTTAAAGCATCGCCCGAATAGCCTATCAAACGTTTATTAGTATTTCACAATGCCACGCTCGTGAAATACAAATTGTACGTTTTTTTTTAAATGACCGACACTGCCGAGCCGCTATCTATCACGAACTGTAACTTGATATCGTTTATCTTCACCGTTTCCACTAAGGGCTCACCTTTTAACGATCGAATATTATGAATTGAGTGAATACGCAACTCACCGTCGTCATCACCGCCCTCGTCTACCTCGTCTTTAAGCACGTAGTTTACTGATTTACACATTCGACGTAAGTGACCTTTTACTCTACACTTTGTGCAGCTATAATTTGCAAAGCGACACTCTCGCGATTTATGATTAGTGTAACCACACACGGAGCACTTCACTTTTTTTTCACCAATCTTGAACAACTCTAGTTCGGCGGCGGCGGCCACGGCTGAGCTGGCGGCCGCGGCCGCGCGCGCTTCGGAGATTGTCCACCATTTCTACCGCCTTCGCCAGGGTGAGACCGGACAAGTTCTACACGTACAGCTTCTCCTTTTCAGCGCCCGGCAGCATTCCCATGATGAAACGGTCTCGCAGTGCCTCTTCTATGTTTGAAAAATTGCAGCTTCGCAGTGAGCCCGCGCAGACTTGCCGCCCATTGCGACGCTGTCTCGGATGGAAGTTGCGTAGTGGTGTAGAAATTGTGCCACTCTCCAAATCTAACTTGTTTCGGCGTAAAATGCGTGTCCAACAGCAGTAAGATGTCCTCGTATGGCACCTCTTCGAGAGTTTTCGGCAGCGCAAGTTCGGCGGCTAGCTTGTAGGTACCTTCTGCGAGTGCGGTTAGTAAAATCGCCCGCCGTTGGATCTTTCTCCCAATGGATCTTTCATAGTGTCGATGTCGTTCGCTACGAACCATTGTGTGACTCTTCCTTTAACGCCATCCACGAGCACGCGACCCTTTAGGTGAACTATTTCAACCTTGGGTACCTTCGGACTGAAACACCAAAATAACCACTTTCATTTATTTATAAGCAACGTACGGATGCTCGCAGTATAGATTTTGATTGGCGAATTGATAATGTATCACCACTTTGTCTAAGTCTAGATTTGCTAAACAAAATCTGTAATTAAGATATCCTTGAGTAAACATCGACGTGCCTAAGTGCGCCGTAAGACCAACACTTCCGTGGGCTCGAAGCCTCACCTCAGGTAGGTGACGGTGGGCGCGGGCTTCGTAAGGTGCAGCTCGCTGACGTCCTTGATCCAGCGCTCGATGGCCTTCGGGTTCTTCTCGGCATCCTCCACCTTCTTCGCTACCTGGGAACAGCAGGTTCAGTAGTTATTAGGTTGGGTGGTGCTGGACAACTCTTAAATGACCAGGCGATGGTCGAACGCGTCGGCTGATGGAAAGTGACGTTGATCTCTGTAACACGCCTAAGACGTACCAATTCGCTGTTATATTTGGCTATCAAGGATTGTCATTCTTGAATTAAGCGACCTTCATAATATAAGTACCTAAACTAATATCCTGTCATTGCACGTAACTGTTTTTGAGAGAACGGAATCCAGTACTTAACCCATAGGCACTATTTGGTTTAAACACTAAACTAACAACTCTTCCAGAACTAGAGTTAACTTGCCACGGTGGACTTGTCACTGGATATCTTGGAGATGGCTCGCAGCTGGAGATGCAGCAGCGCCGAGTCACTCTGTGCTGATGATGGCTCGTCCAAAACTGTCAAACCTGGAGATGAGAAAATTATGATCTATACGTTGTAAAGCTTGAAAAGGTCCCATCTTATAGGTGAGGTTCCGGGTTCCATACTTATGTCTGCTTGATGAGAATTCTTGTACTCACGCTACACACATAACAATTTAAGAGGTACCTTGAAATTTTTATACACTATAAAATATCGTTAAATATAACATAAATTTTTTTGTAAGTAAAGTAAACAATACTTAGATGCCATCACGGTACAAATAGGGAAATACAAATGTGCACAAATACGAGCACTGTGTATTTTTAAGGTTTCTTTTGTAACAGATTAGAAGCATTTAACATATTGTGTAACGTTATAAGTACTGAGCAATCATTTATTAGTAAACGTTGTAGACAGTCATTACACACTTGTCACTTTATTTAGTAAGCAATAACAATCCAATACTTTGTACCTGTTTAGCGTATGTTACCATTCTCTCAGTACGTAGGTACTTAGTTGTATCTTGGCTAGAGGGAGGACCAGCCAGTGCCATGCCCCCACCGACCTAGATTGTCGACGTGCTCGAGCAGCTTCTCGTCGAGCGGCTCGGCGCGCACGCCGCAGGCCGGCGTGGCCACCTTGATGCAGGCGTCGATGTCGCCGACGCTGGGCACGTACTCCGGCACGAACGGCTGCAGCTTCAGCTCGATGTCGATCTTCTGCGGCGTGTACCTGCCGGCCGACCACCAGAATGCGAGTTCTTCAACGTTACATAATTCAAGTTTCAAAACGACGATAAAGCTAATATTGTTCTTTATAATCTAATTGTCATTGATCTTATAATTACTTTACAGTAAATTATTGGTATGAACAATTTCAAATACTCAGGTAATTTATTTTTTCTATAGACATTTCAACCGTATATTTGTCTTTTTACTATATATTTAAAATAAACGGTATATTTATAAACATTTTACTTAATGTTTTTTTTATTAAGAACACAGCTTGTAAATTCACAGGGTAGCCACTATTCGCATTATTCAATTAGATCTAGTTATTATAATGTATCAAACGAAATTATTCTGTTGGTGCTCTAAATAAACAAAAATGATTTTCAGGTGTAGCCGAATTCACGGCAGCCTGAATGTCCCAACACCAGTCTTGCCCAACCGAGGGGTGGTTGCCTGCTGCGGGTTGGCGCACGCCACACGTACCTTTGAAATAATTGCATAAGTGTACGGGGAGGAGCCCTCACGACGTTTACCTACACCATTAGAACAGTCGGCTTTATGTACTCGATTTGTTAAATATCATTGGTACACTTCAGTCCCGGGGATCGAACCTGGAACCTCACAATCGAGCAGCCAAGCAAGCCTCGACCGCTGCGCCACAGACTCACAGCAGTACAGGACAGCTCTAGTAGGAGCGAACATTTGTCATTTATTTCTAAAAACACATTTCTACCCTGAGCAAATTAACGTGTTTGGTTTGCAGCATTCGGAACTAATTAGTTTCTTTGATAGTTAGCGAGCATTCGTTTGATTCACTGCCTTCGGTGTTGAGATTGAACGACAGCTGACCGGGCACACGCTCGTGGGAAAACAGATGTTTTGTGAGGTGTGAATGTTCTTTATTTAAATACTGCTAACTTTGGCCTCTTTGTACGGTCTGAATTCGCAGCCATGCAGTAGATAGATTACATTATTATCTTCGTTAACGGGTTCAGACCGCGCAAATTATAGGAATACATTAGTCCTCAATTGAATCTGAATCGTATCTAGGCGACGTGCGTCATGACCTAGAAATAAGAAAGTGTGATTGCGACATTGGGAACACTTGCCAATTTCTATTACAATTCCCAAACAAATCTGCGATCAATTATAGATAAAGAAAATTAAGATCAAGGTTTTTTTACTCGCAGACATACCATCTTATATCAACGTGGATTTAACGATTGTCTATGTACTTTTCGTTTGATTAAAAATGTATTTATTTGTATCTACGTTTTTTTTATTAATTTACATGAAGAAAGAAATAATCTACTTGCAGAATATGGTCTAGGCGGTCTAATATGTCACAACTAGTGCATACAGCAAATTCCAGCAATGTATCTAAGTGCAAATGTTAAACTTCACTTTATTTGGAATGCAATAGTAGACAACAATACTTAAGGCATTAAACAAATATCAAAACGTAAAATAAATCACTTTAAATTTAACAATCGTCAATTAAAATAATTCATGAATATGTTCATTCAAAAACATAAAAATCTCAAAATTGAAGTAATCTATTTTAAGTGCGGACTAAGTGTCAATTTTAATTTTAACTACTAAGTAGGTATTTGATTAACCAGTTACAAATGTGTATTCAGTTTCTATTAAACACATAAAAAATACAATATTTTTCTTGTGATCCACTTCTCTTTCTGATGCAATCACAATTTACCTAACCTCCTTAGTTTGTAGTATAAAAAGTGGTGAGTAAAACTTGTTCGTCTCAGTAGTTCAACTTGCGGGAGGATTGTAAGTTGAACTACTGAAAGTCCCTCTAGATAAAGAAGAAATAGATTATGAAGGTTGTGTCAGCACGGTACGAAAACACGTCTTCTTTAGGTTTTAAATGGATACCAAAGCTCGAAATTCAAAACTTGCGACTTAACTATCTCATAGAAATTGCAGAATGTCGTAAACAAAATCGACCAATTGTTTTTACCGACGCAACTGATACATACATCCCATACCCTCTCAAAGACTTGGTCAGACTGGTTTAAAGCACTTCTGGTTTAAAGCAACATGTATCAAAGGCATCCGCTTGATCATCGTCCCTGCCGGCGGAATGGATGGTATTGTGCCGAATGCCTTGCTCATGTTTAAAGCCAATCAAAAAACTATGGCAACTGAATTATGACAATTATTCGAAGTGGATCCAAACGCAGTTAATACCCAACCTTAAACCTAATAGTGTTGTTGTTATTCAAAATCATGCGCTGAATCTTAATTCTAAAAAACAGAAAACGATTGACTGGCTGACGTTTATTGAACGTTCATCGAACATGCTTAAGGCTAAGTTATATAAACTGATTCTAAAAAATGAGGCGAGATTTGTGGAGTATAAGATAGACGAAATATTATGACAGCACGCTCATACTGTGCTCCGTTTACCGCCATATTACCCTTAGCTAAATCCTATTGAAAAATATGGGGATAGTGAAAAATTTCGTCGCAAAAAACTTCCCAATGAACATGAGTGCTAAAAGGACATTAGCTAAGGAAAAATTTTATAGCATAACTGCAGAGGAATGGAAAAAAATGTCTACATGCTATTAAAGAGGAAAATAAATTTCAAGGCACGGATGAGGCTTTAGGTAGAAATAATGTTTCGAACAAATTGTAGTTAAGGTGGCAGTTGTAGTTGTAGTTAATGATTCATCGGATGAAAGTGAGGATGAAGATGAGTGCGAGATGTCTGGAGTTGACGTGTACGCGCAAGCCAGTTTTGGCCGCGTACAAGACGAGCGGCTGCAGTGTAAGGGTTCCGCACGCGTGTAAGCAGCTGGGCCTCCCTATGGATATCTACTCATGAGTTACCATCCTGTTCACGAGGTCATAATGCTTTGAATCCCTGAACACACTTTATCTCGTACCGTTGGCCTTACTTTACCTATCTCTTATAGTTTCGGACTACCCCCTGCTGCTGCAGCGTCACCCTTTAAAGTGATTTTAACTACTTACACTTTATTACCTAGTGCAGAGGTCGGCAACCTGCGGCTCGCGAGCCACATGCGGCTCTTTGGATGGGAAGCTGCGGCTCTTTAGTTCCATACGCAAATATTATTTATTTTATAAACAAAAAGCATTTCAAAATCGTTGTGAATCAATAACGAGGATTAGGCACAATTTATATCTCTTAGCCACTTGAACTCGTTTTTCACCGCACTCCTTCCCCACGACACGCGTCGTCACTGTCGTTAGTCCGTAAATGTTTATTTGTTCAAAATTTTTTAAAATAATAAGTGATTATCGAATAAAACCATATTATATTATCTAATTTGTTGTGAAAAAACACTACTTATATATGAAAAAATAAATGTTTTTCTTATGAATAAAGTACAATTTATTTCTGAAACATATTTGTGGTTTTTTAAAAACTTAAAAATTGTGACTTTTTGACTCTTTTGACTTAAAAGGTTGCCGACCCCTGACCTAGTGCAAAGAATTCATATTTGTGATTGTGCAATCGATTACTCAGATAATCGACCTCGTAGTAACTACCAACCTCCTTCCTCGTATGTCTCCGCTTCCAGTTTGAGAATTGCGATGATTGTTTATAAGGTATTCTACGATAAAGAATTACGAATGAAATGTTTATCATATCTCGACTTGTTACTTTTGGGCCCGCCGCTGTCCGTCTCTAACTAATACGTTTTAGAAGACTTTCTGTTTGTTAAATATCTAGTTATTTCAAAGTTCAAGATTTGTGTCAGTTTTGTACCGAAGTACTCTACTTCAGCTGTGATGGGTCCCCTGTTGTACCTACACACACATTAACACTAATGTCACAATCACGGGCCGTTTTAGTCCGACTCGTTTAGTTCATCAAGCGAAATGGAAGACAGACTAATCATCACCTTCACATTGGGTGGTGGTTCTATTTCGGGTGACCCGTCGATGCAGCCGCAGTCGAGGCAGTGCGCCTATATATAAATACCTGCATGATTTATTGAACAGGATTCAAACTTATGAGTACTTTAAAGATTTTATTTTATAATTATGAACAAAATCATTATCAAATCATATGTAGATTACATATTTTATAAAGGTTTACACATTAGTGGTAAGTACATAGCGTCGGTATGTTCTGTAGATCGTACGGTGTTTACTAGGTGGGTAACAGAGAACTATCCTGGATAGCCAACTCCGGCAGCCGCGGCCGGCGCGTCGCCCGCCTGCACTAGGTGTTCAAGGTTTGACGTACAGCCGGGGAGGTGGGGCGGGAGGTGGGGGCGCTCCGCGTACTGAAGGACTAATGTGAGCCTTTTATTTTTAAAGAAGAATGCGTGGTTATTGACTATGCATGAGTTATTAACGGCCGTGTGGCGTAGTGGTCAGTAGCCCTGTTTCATACGTCGGAGGTCCCAGGTTCAAGTCCTGGCCGGGGCATTCATTTGTGTGATGAACACAGATGTTTGTTCTCGAGTCATGGTTGTGGATATTTATATATGTATGTTTACTCTGGGTTCCCCTCCAGTTCGCTGTGTGGTCACACAGTGGGTGTGCTTGTCGGGGGGTTTATTTAATGTTAGTTACAAGTTCCTATATACCGTTGCTTCGTAACAATCGAGTTCTGTCTCGATGTTATGTTTTATACTTAAATGTCGGCTGCTTTTTGTTAGTTCCGCTCATTCAAAACGCATGTGGTGTAAAGCATAACCTTTGCTTCCAGTTCTACCCGAATTAATGGATGTCTGCTATGAGAATGGTTAATATTGTAGCTAGATGAATTATAATAAATAATAAATATAATAATAAATGAAAATACACTCGAAAAATACACTATACCAACTGCTGTGTGAACCCATAGACAGCTAGTCCTTTAATGGATAACCAGACATCGAAATGTGGAAAAGGCTAGATATAGAACATATCTGACGTTGTAAAGCAAATGCCCACGTTTGAAATACGAATCTTTGTCCGTATCAGATTCAAAGCGTGGGTCTTGGCTCTAGCGTCTGGGGCATGGCTGTTGTGGCTAACACCACAAAGCCTTATAGACGAATAAATCTTTTTGATTATCAACCGACTTTAAATTCACAAAAGAGCAAAATTTGTAACGACATAACATAAGTTAATTAGCCCACGGAAATATTTATTGAAGCAGACTCTTCCACTATTAATAGCATTCCACAAAATGCGTCCGTAAAATTTTACCCACGCCGGGCATCTGCACAAAAAACGGTTTCATCCAAGTCTTTGTCGCACGCTTTCTACCAACATTACAAAAATAATAATTCCAAAATTAAACTATGCCCTGAAAAAGCTCCGGCACGGACGGAAACTCCTTGCTACTTTAATGAGTTTAACGTCCTATTTTGGAAAATTTCAAAACCATGTTCCATTGGGCTCGCATTGTCAGATTGCCAAATCCGAGATATTGCAGATATTTATAACGCGTAACGGTCGATGCAGAATGGTATTTTTAAATCAGGACCAATCTCGAGTATTTGATTTGGTTGTCTTTGTTAAAATGTCGGTAATGGAATTTATTTAATTTTATTTTTACCTCGTAGTAGGTACATACACACTTTCTTATTTCCTATGAGGCGTGAAGAAGATAATATCTGCATAAATCGTCAGTCGAACAGTTGGACTATACTTTCTAATCTCCAAAGCAAGTAAATCTCTTCCAAAAAAAAAGTTTGGATACATTTGGTAAAATAAAGAACCTAAATCTTCTTTGCTACGTAGATATACAATTGGGTAGATGACACAATTTAAAAATGCAAGTTTTTATCATTTATTTATAAAATATTAGTTATTTTGACAGGTACAATGTTTTGAAAAATATAGTTTTGAATTTAATATCGAAATTATATAGATTTGAAAACTTAAAAAAAGAAGCAAAAACTTATTATAATATATGTTAAATTTTTAAATATCATTAGCTTACTGACATTAAATATAACAATTTTTACTATGACAGTATGCATGTAAACGCATTATCTACGTAGCTATTATATATTTTATCCAAACGCCCATACAATTTTAGTATGATTCACAAGTCGTGACGTCACAGCTCAGTACCGTTTTGTATGGAGCGTTTTTCGGCGACTCGCAGCGGCTCCTCGAACACATCGCTGTATCTAGAAAACTATTGATTGTAAACATACTGTTACTTTTGCAATATTTATTTACTGTTGATATACTATTTAAATATGAAATAAAAAAATTAGTCATGCACCCAACAATAAATAATTCGTCGAAAACGATCATGGAATTCCAAACCACATTCTATTACGCGTGTAGTATGTATAGACAGCAGCCATGGTCGCTTGCTTCCGTCACGGAAACTACGACTGATTTAACGAATCTACTGGAGATGTGATTAAAATGAAAAGCTCAACATTGTTTTCATGTTTAGGACTAAAACTGCGACCACCGGTAGTAGATATTTCCTGGCCTTTTCTCTTTTCTAGCTGATATTTCCTATTTCGTTGTTCCACGCCTGGCAGGCGCATTAGAATTTGTTCAATTACAGCTCATAAACATTAAATATTAATCTGATAAAATATTCATTACCAAGTAATCAACAGGTACCTACATAAAGAGTATTTGTCAGGGGATTTAGAATTTAATTTGAAAAATTTTCAATTCTCCTGACAAACGGGGTTAACTCGCGGGTTGGACAAGAATAAAAATATCTCCATGTGTAAGTAATATTGAAGTAAAAGAAATAGAAGTAAGAATAGTAGAACAAATCAATATCTCATGAACGAACATTTATCTCCATTGCACAAGTACGTGCAGTGCATCCTCTCATGTCCACGACAGGGCCACTCGCATTTGCACCACTAGGCCTACGAATACGCAGGTGTGCATGAAAGAGCCGCGGCTGCAAAGCTACAATGAAGCTGGTTTTCGCGCGACATTCAACACACCGTCGAGATGGTCGGGTGGTGCTGGCCCGGACAAGCGCCAGTTCTCGCTGACCATTGTTTGCAACCTAATATAACTAATAATAGCTCAGAGGTCCACAGACAAACATACAGACTGTGCATCTTGTGTCATGGAGCAATATTCAGAACATTTGGGAAAACCATGAATCACTATACACCAATACAAAAAGGTTATAGGTCATATTACTCGAATAAAATCACCTATTTCCATCGAAGAAGCATCTGCCCCGCACCCGCCCCCCCCCCCCCACTAGCACGCAATGCGCCTGACGGCTGGCGTCACTGATCGTAGGTGTTTGATTTGTTCGTGATGGTTTTATTTGAATATCGAGTGCCTTCATTCCGCAGATTCGATGTGCTTTGCTTCAGCTACTCCAGTTACTTCCGTTGACCGGGACACAAGCCCACGAGCCCGCCTTGTGGCGGACAAGATAAAAAACCTGAGCTAGTTGCTGTATTCTTGCTGTCTCAGTTGTGTTACTCCCGATACCGAACGAATCGTATGATAGTTACTCTTTACAAATGGCAATAAACATCAACACAAAAAAAAATGATTACACACACTTTTTCTCACATCTTTCATACTTACACAAACCCCTCCCTTCGTGTGTGGGCAAGTATAAAAGTCACACACACACACATATACAAACTCACAGGCATTTGCAGCTGGAAGCATTTTTACTTTTCTCTGAATATTGCTCATATCTGTATTATTCTTATAATTTTATTTTTTCTCTTAATGTATATATCTGCATCTAAGTTAATAGTTAGGCTGTGGATTTTGTGATAAATAAATAAATAAATTACTTAGGTACCCATTCGACTGTTCCCAGAAAAAAGAACTGTTCCGTCCTGATCCTCGCGGAAACCCACGGTTCGACTCCTTGGAGTTGCTTAAAGTCTCTCAGTTGAAACGCTTGATAAATCAGCAACTCACTTCAGAATGTACTGGAAGATGTTCTCCATTTCGGGCGGCACCTTGAGGTCGACGAACTGCTGGGGGTCGTAGGCGCCGTCGGCCGGGACGACGACGCCGGAGCCCGCGCCGCGCTTGCGCTTGCCGCTGCCCGACGACTCTGCCTTCTCCGCTTCCAGGTCCATGCTGTCCGACTCTGGAATCAGGACTAAATTAGTTAAAGTCCCAGCCATTCATAGCTACTTATCCAAAATGATATATTGGGAGCAGAATGCATTTTACTTTCTTACTTTCAAACTACAATCTACAATACAAAGAATTTTTATCATAACATGTTCTAACATTAAATTTTATTTATATAGCCTACTAATTGGGTACACATAAATCCGAAAAACTTAATTCCGATAGTCATGCTCACGAATTTCAAAATTCCGAACGTTTATAATTACGAAAATTATTGATTTTGCCGAATTTGAAAGTACCGAACCATAAAATATCCGAATTAACAATAATCCGAAATATCATAAATACGAATCCCGAATATCAAAATTTCGGATAATATTAGTTGCAATAACAAACGCCTTGTAAAACTGCATGAGCACATCAATTTATACGTTCGAGCATTCAAGTAGTCAGCTGGAAATGAGAAAGTTTATTTAGTTTTTGAAACGAGTTATATCTTGAGTATATAGGTTATGTACTGAAATGCAAATCCCTTTTTGGCGCTTCGGCGCGTCAACTGGTCGACGTCGATCGATGGCAGAACAGAGCAGTCGACGTCGCAGTAGTCGTGATGGCCTATAATTGTCTGACGCCACCCCTGAGTTGGTAATTTAGTAGTAAAATAATCCCATGCACCTATAAATATTTATGAAGGTATCTGTACTCTGCCAACCCGCAGTAGGCGTGATGGCCTACAATTGTCTGACGCCACCTCTGAGTTGGTAATAGCAGTAAAATAATCCCTTGCACCTATACATTTATTTGAAGGTATGTGTAGTCCGCCAACCCGCAGTAGCCGTGATGGCCTAGAATTGTCTGAGTTGGGAGAGGCTGATATTTGGGATTATCTATCTAGTGATTATTAAGGGTATTACCACACCAATCGATCGTCCGTCGTTTTTTTAATTCTTCGTACTAATGAAAGTCGGAAATTGAAAATTTCGGATTTATGAATTTCGGTAAAATAAGAATCGTGTTTTTGAATAATCGGAATTAAGACTCCTCGGGATTGTGAAATTCGGAATTTAAAAAATCGGAATATTCAATTTCGGAATTACATAATTCGAAAATTTTGGGTGTCCCCCTACTAATTGAAATAGGCAAATCTTTTACAATTTGTAATAATTGAAATGAAAGTTGAATTAGATCATAAAATCAGGCAGCCGCAAAAACAATTTGTAACCTCCACACGAACGGGACAAGTCACTACTCAGTACCCCAGCATGCAGTGAGAGCACCTCATCACTTTAGGTACAATTTCGTCCTGCAGCGTCTTGCCGCGCCGCCCTGCCCGCGACCTGATGTCGCCACTGTCTTCTATCTTCAATTCCTTTTCTTTCCTTGTGTTTACTTTTTTTTTATTGTTTATTTGGAGATTTTCTTGTTACATAGACAATTCTATAAATTCTATTACATATTTACGTTTAATTTTATATCATTGATTTACCATCAGCGTGTGAGTAAAAAATGTTTTGTATATGGCGTGGTAGGTTCACATGGGTCATCGAGTTCAAACATACGTCACACACTGTTGATTCTAAGTTAACTCATCTGTTTTGTTCTTATGTTGGTTGGGAAATGGAGGTTTTTTAATAAGTTTATAAAGCCGAACTAAAAAATTTATAACTTTGATTTAAAAAATTTATGACTTTGATTGCATGTCCACTATGCAAAAATTATAAAAGCTCAACTGACGCATGTAGAAAGCGTCTTAATTAGGTTCTTCAGTAAGGGCTGCCCTTGTTGAAGGCCGAAGCAAAAAAATTTTGTATCATCTTCATTTTTTTCCAGTAATTTTACAAATAAAAATAATGACTGTTTTTTTTTTTTTTTTTTTTTTATTAATAATTAGCAGGCGTTTGTGTTCCATCTCACCTGATGGAAAGTGACGATGAAGACGAGGATCGTACACGCCTGTCTAAGAGGTACCTATTCACTCTACACTTGAAAGCTCCAGGGTTATATTTGTCTGGAAAAACAGACGCAGGCAAATCGTTCCACTCTTTGGCAACACGAACCAAAAATGAGCTATCGAACCGTTTAGTTCGGCTCATCGGCACGCTAACCACAAACGGGTGAAACTTCTGTCTGCGCCTGGTTGACCGGTGGAGAAAGGGGGAAGGTTCGATCAACTGAAAAAGAGCATTCGCACACTCTCCAAAGTGCAATCTGTAAAAAACCGATAGACTAGCAACTTTTCGACGATGCGCGAGACTTTGCAGTCTCGAAGAAGTAAGTTTGTCGTCACTTATGAGTCTACGGGCCCTTCGGTCGACAGAATCCAACGCTTCAAGATGGTATTTTGCGGAATCATGCCAAAGATGGCTGCAGTACTCCATACAAGATCGAACCTGGGCTGTGTACAGGTTGAGCAGCTGTTCGGAGTTGAAGTACCGCCGGACCTTTGCGATGACTCCCAATTTTTTGGAAGCTGACTGTGCCATGGTTTCAATCTGTTGACCGAAATTAAGTTTCGACGTGATGGTCATGCCTAGAAGCCCTAGTTGGTTTGTGATCGGTACAGATACACTTTGGAAAGTGGGCGTCAAGTTGAATGTGCTCTTTTTAGCGGAGAAGAGACACGCCTGGGTTTTGGAAGGGTTGAATTTGACAAGATTGGCTTCACCCCAATCGGAAACCCTACAAAGTGTCAAATCAACCCGTTCGATCATCGACTCTCTCTGAAATTGGATCTGGTTTGGACTCGCTCGCGCATTGGAGACATATCTCTCTACAACAGTGCTGTCATCGGCGTAACCAATAATGCCATCCGATAAAAGAAGGTCATTAATGTGCAGCAGGAATAATGTTGCAGAGAGAACAGATCCCTGAGGTACGCCGGCGTTGATCGCCATTAGGTCCGATGAGAAGCCATCGACGACAACTCGAATTGACCGTTCCCTCAGGAAATCAGACATCCAGTCGCAGAGTCCAGATGGTATGCCATACGCAGGAAGCTTGCTCAAAAGGGCTTCGTGCCATACCCGGTCAAAGGCCTTGGAGATATCCAAGGATACGGCTATTGCCTCTCCATGCCCTTCCAAGGCCATGCTCCATAGATGCGTGACGTACACTAGAAGGTCTCCTGTTGAGCGTCCTCCGCGGAAACCATATTGGTTGTCACTGAGGAGCTCATTGGTCTCTAGGTACGTCAGGAGACGATGGTTCAATACACGTTCCATAATTTTGCAAATTATGGAAGTGATTGCAATAGTTTAAGAGAAAGACCAATTTCATCATCTGAATGGATTCGTTATGGAAATGTTATGGTTTGTTTAAAAACAGATATTCAGAAATAAGTAATAACTTAGAGTTTATAACAAAATGAATATCGCCGTGTCTGCACGTGTCAAGTCAGATTGGAAATGTTACAAATTGATTCAAATCGCTCTGTCTAATGGCGATTTTGTCAGGTTTTGCTTAAAAAAAATACTTTGTTTTAGACTATATAATTTAGTATAAAGAATCGGATTATGCGATAGAATTAAATATCTCAAAGTTGGAAATGATACGTTTGAAAATAACCTGCTCATGTAACGGAGAACTCGTGAACAGAATTTTGACAGAAATAGTGTCCAGTGAAATAGTTAAACAGTTTTAAATTGTCAAAATTGTTCTACAGGTAAGAGCCTACGGATCATTGAAAAGTCAGACCAACTAGTTCAACCCTAATTCACAAAAAGAATTCCATTCTTTGTTACGGCGTTATTGAAACCAGTAGAAAACAACAACAAAAAACCAGACAATATTCCGAACTCAACGCAAGTGCCAACTATTTAAAGGCGCGAACATTCGATTAGCATTTCCATGCATTTCAACAGTCACAGTTAACCATGCGAATAGCGTTCGGCCGCCACATCAATTTCTTTATCACGGCGCGTCATGGCGTGCATGCTACGGGCGCGGGTAATGTATTTAAATCGTATACCTAACTGTAAAAGCGATAATTATTCTGTGGTACGGTAGCTTAGGAACTCGCTTTTACAAGACTAAGTACCTCCGATTGAATGATGAGAACTCAAACTTACAATGAGTTTGAGTTATCATCATCGTTGGGGTTAGAAACTTTACTTTCTCCGTTGGCAGTACAAATCATTTTAGTATATATTTTCATCCTGCGAAAGGTATGCATCTATTGCTTAGTGCTAAGTACTTCAACTTTCCCTTCCGAACCAGTGGTAGTTTAAAATATACGGCGTCCTTAGCCGAGGTCCGTGCCCTCTCGGGTGCCCTTACGCGTATCGTATGTAGGAGTAGTTTAAGTTCTGGCTTAACGTCCGTTTAAATCCGGTGGAATTTAAATGGCCAAAAGGGCCAGGGTTTTAGAAAGTCCATTTGGAAAAAAAACGTACGGCAACGTCTCGCACCCACGGGACGTACTCGCCTACCTACTCCTTACACATCCTAGTACAGCTTTACAGTTGGCAGTAATGAGCTGCAGTCATGGAGTTTTGTTATGGCTTCCACTCCAGTGTGTCGTACGGTTATTTTGGAGATAAAGCTTTGCTTCCTACTGTGGAGCCATGACTTAGTAATTATTAGATGACATAAGTGTTATGTGTATTTAAGCTGCTAAGAGCTACAATCTAGAGACTTAGCTACTCACCAGAATTAGAAGAGTCTAGTTTGACGGTGGTCTTAGACCTGATTTTCTCTTTGGACATCTTCTTCTCTGACTCGAAAGATCGCTCGGACGATTGGGTCTTCCTGTCCGGGGACTGAAATCATAGTTTGAATAGAAGTACATTCGTTGGAATTCAGGCACTTTTCAAGATCCAGATTAACAAGTTTCTTATGCTTACTTGTAGATGATACCCAAGAATAATAAAGTTTATTATGGACGTTTTCGTTTGGATGCGATTGTCAAAGATTGGTTCAGAGTCTGTGTTCTAACGTCGACTGCGCAGAACCACCTTACTTTTCATGAATAAAATAATGAGTATAAGCGGTTAGAGTAGTAAATGAATGTATAGGGCCAATCCTAGTGCCTCTACGGTCTCTCTTCAGTGTGATAATTTACATTGGTAAACCTTACTTATGTAGGTATAAAGAAGCGGCAACAGTTGCAGCTCACACGCAGGCTTCGCCGAGGAAATGACAAGAAACACCCTAGGTTACATTGCTTAGTTAATAATCTTGTTTTTCTCCAAACTAGCAGATAGTATTTTATGCTATTGATTAACATTGATTAGATAGATATCGTGGGAAATACCGAGGTGCTCCCAGGGCCGTGTTTAACCTATTGGAGGCCCTGGGCATATTAGGATAATGGGGCCCCTATGGCTTTGACAGAACACTTTCTTTTCTGTGAAGAGTTTATAATTTTATAAGGTAGTATATACTAACTTGTTACTTGCAGCAAAGAAGCAATTTCACATTTAAGACAATGAACCGAACTTGTGTACTGAATTATAGAAAAAATTACTGCATGTGGCCGTTCATGCACCGTAAACTGTATTGAAACGATGTTTCCACTAGGAAGACCCGTAACTACTTTAAAAAGTAATGGTTCCCGATCAACATGATATTGATTAAACAAACTCGAAGCGTCACAGTCCTTATCTGATGAATGGAATCTCACCTGATCCTCAGCCGTCAAGTCGCTCAGCAGCTTGTCCTCCTCAGACTCGGTGTCGCTGTCGGAGTCGAAGTCGTGGCGCGCGGTGTGTCTCACAGGGGGGTTGAACTTGGACATGGCGACGGCAACCTTCTCGTTATCCTCTCCGGAACTAGACGGACTTTCAATCTCGGGAGCGTTCTCTACTGGCAGCGACTCGTCGTACATGCCTCTCGCATAATTCCCGACACCAACTTCACTTTTGACTATTATTTTTTCACTTTTGACGGACGTCTGGCAATGTTTGTCGCTGGTCGCCATGGCAACCGCGTCCGGACCCAGGACTGCGCCTTGCGGAGGCCCAAATGAAAAGGCACCTCGAAAGGTGTTTTAAGTTGTGTGCATATGAAATATTGCATGTTTATTATTTTGGGGATGATTTGATTAAGATTGTACCTAAGTGGATCTTTCAAGTATGTATTTTAACTCTACGTTTCATAATACCATTATTATACCTATGAATCTTTATTCATAATTTAAAGTGTTAAAAAGTTTAATTTTTAAACAGTAGGTACCCATTTAGTATGAAAGTTTGGAAAAACTAAAGTGCTATTTGAAGTATTAATCTTTGCTCTTACGGCATGAACAACTAAAATAACCCTGGAACAAGTAGTGTTCAGGCGATTCCGGTGAATGACCTTGTTGCATCACTTGTCCTTGCATTTACACTTAAAATAAAGTCAGCGACTGTTTATGTTACACGTATGTGTCTAATTTGCTTCTATTAATAAAGTCGACAATCAATGTAGAAGGAAGCAATATAGAGTTTGATGTCAGTAGGCGTCTACGGAACCCACAAGTCTAAAGTGTATCGACCTATATCGTTAATTTTAGATACCTATGTGATTCTTTTCGGAATGGCTGGTACGAGATGGTACCAACTTAAAAAACGCGCGTTTAATTTTAAAAAAAACTTGCAATTTTATGTGATTTTACCCGCGCAGCTGTTCTGCCACGACTTTTGCATAAAATATAGTTAGCCTATGTTATAGTTCTAAGTAACCAACTATTGGTAGTACCAGAAACTATCAATCACAAACAAAAGGAGCCCAGACAAACGCATCAACGGTACGGCACGAAGTAAGCAGTGCAGAATAAACTTACATAAAATATATAAATAAAGAACGATGACCCGAAAACAAACTTTGTGTATATTATACAAATGAACGCCCCGGCGAGGACCCGAACCTCGAACCTCCGGCGTATGAGCCCTGCCTCAGAGCTCTGACGATACTCGGCCGTCACAAACAAGCAAAACTTTTCTTTTAGACGTCTCACAGGAAACTTGCAGTTATACATCGCGCAGCTGATGCGGTGTCTCTGAGTTAGCCAGTGTTGTTTCTAGGAAATGTGACTTTAATGGTGAAAGACTCATATGTAATATGTAATATATAATGCCATGCTCATAACTAAGATGAACTGTCACTTTGAAAATCCTTCAAAAGCATTCACACTTTACTTTTACTTGCTGGAAACTGCATATACTTTCAAATTAATTATTTAGTAGTAATTATACATAATTAATGTGATATTCAGACCTATTTAACAATATACTTATTAGCTGAGCAAGACTGGACATAAATAGAACCTTGTCAAATTTACTTTTAGATAGCAACAGTTCTATGTCTTACATGTGTTTATAAATATTATGGTCAGTTGATCATGAGCTTTTCATATGTTAACAAACTTAATAAACAGATATCCTGAGTTTATCTGCATAAGAATCTCTGCTTAATAGAATATATAAAAGGGCTAATAGTTTAGTCCCAACAGGGATCATCACAAAATGCATATTAATAAGACTTCCCTAGGCAGCCACCGGCCTGCTGTGCCTCATGCACATGAATTGAGATAAAGCTATGATAGATGAAACGTTCGTTCGTTCGTGAGACTGGCCCTGCTCGATCCCTGGGGGTGCTACATACATGTTGTTGACACATCTTGTTACATAACAGACTTATACTGACTTTTCCATCTTGTGGAATTTATTATTCAATTGTGCAGAGTAATTGTGGTGTCAACCAAAATACATTTTAGTGGAATAATTAAAAAAACTAATAAAAATAAAAAAGGCCACTTTATTCATCTAGATGTGAACTAAAAATCTACAAACTACACAACCAGCACAATTATATCCCTAAGTATAATCTTAGCAAGTATTGTCATTAAAATTTGGTCAAGTTTTTACTAGAACATAACATATTTTGCCAGTTGGGCCTCAAGACTAACTAATTTAAAATATTACAAGCATAAATCTCGCACAATTTAAAACATATTTTTGTTCAATGTAAAATTCACACAAAAATATCAACATTATGAAATATTTACCAGTCATTATAAATTTTACAAAAATATTAATAGTTATTCAAAAACAATTACCGTAAAATGTGGGATAAAAATAGTTCATTCATATAATTTAAACTAACACATTATTATGATTATGTCCAGCATAATGAAAAAATGTGCAGTCTGTGTTGATAAAAACTACTCAACTAGGACATTCATTTGACATCACATTTTTCAGTCTCAGTATAATTTACAAAAGGAATTTACAAAATGCTAACAAATAGCGTGGCACATAGGATGCAGACAGGATTGGACAAATTAATTTGCTTATCAGTCCTTATCTCGTAAATAAGAAGATAAGCATTATTTACTAAAGATTTCAATTGAAAATGACGTGTGCACAGTGATCAGGGTTCCCAAATCACATTAGGATGCTTTTCAACCAACTTTATTGATCAGCTCATCGCATATTGCAGTCAGTTCATTGTTAGCTTTTGTTTTCTGAGCTACGGATTCTTCAAGAGAGGTTATTTCTAATTCCTTACGCTTGATCATTGCCTTCAATTTCAGCACTTCAGCTGCATGTGATTTATTTATTTTGTCTAACTCCTGATTGACTTGATGCAATTTTGACGTTGCATGTTGCTTTAGAAGTTCATAATTGTCTTGCATTTTGGATAAACTTTCCTCGAAATCTTTGATAGTCTTTTTATAGGCATCTTCATTCATTTTATGACCTAGAATAGTTTGTTTGCACTTTTCGTACTTGCTATGAAGATCATTAAATGAACATTCCATATTGGTTAAATGAGCAATTTGTTCATCTCTTTCTTTTATTAACTGTTTTCTTTCTTCCTCCCATTCTTTCTTCTCCTGTTCCCTTGTTGCAAGCAAAGTGGCAATGAATTTTTCATATTCTTCTACTACAGCTACCATGTTCTTGTTTTCTTTGGTCTCATCTTCTAGTTTTTTGTTCAATGCATTTATTTTACCAAGCCTTTCTTGACCTTCCTCAGCTAACTTTTCCACTTGAGCTTCTAAAACACTTAGTGTGTCTCTCAATTTTGAACTCTCTGATCTCATCGCATGTAATTGTAATTCCTTTTCAGCTAAAAGCTCACGAATTTGCATAGAATAGTTTTGGTTGCTTTCCTGATGGTGATTATTAAGCGGTGTATTATCTTGATCCAGAAGTGAATTGTTACCGCTTATTGCAAGAATTCGATCAATAACTGCAATGGCAGGTGAGGTGAAAGATTGGCGGTTTGGTTTTGAGGAAACTGTTTGAACTTTCGGAACTACAGCATTAACTGCTGGAGTCACTTTCATAGTTGGTTTAGTAGTAATATTCAAAGATTCTCCAAGTTTGTCCTCAAAAAGAATATTATTAATTTCTGTTGCTTCATTGGACGGTCCTGCTTTAGGTACTTCATTTGATGTAGATGTTCTGCTGCTATCTGTTGGAATGCTCGGTTTATCTTTAGTTCTCGCAGCCAAAACACTTAAAGATGTTCTTTTAGCAAATAGAGGATCAAATTTCAAAAACAAGCTTTCTTTCCCACAGTCTGACACAACATTGGCTGTATTTTGGTTGAGAAGGAACTCGAAAGCTTCTGCATCTATGAACATTTCACCAGCATCAGGATCCTCATTGTTTTCTGCACGACTTACTTCAACAAATTGCATCATATCTTGCTTCATCTCCAACTTATCCAGTACATCGTCAGTCAGGTCATCCGTTTCTAAGAAAGGACCTTCCACAGTATCTTCATCTTCTGTATTGATTTCTCGGACTGTATTATTTTTATCATCAGTAATTTTTGATGAGCTTGTACTATTTAGATCGTCACAACTTTCTTTGCTATTAGACGATTGTTTTATATTATCACTCAGCAATTTATCAGAATCAGTTATATTCATTGTGTTTATTTCGCTGTTGATTAGAACACTAGCAAATGATGGATAAGGTCGTTTGTCAGTTGGAGAGACCTCTGCTTCATCTTGCATAACTTCTTTCCTTTTGGAAACTTCAGTGTCTGTTTGCTTAATTTCACTGTCAATGCAAAGTGCAGTTTCTGTTTGAGTATGCAAGTCACATTTGTCAGTAAGAACAAGTTTCTCTGTGCTTATTGTGGTAACACCTAAGTTATTTTTCTCTACAGTAGGTTGTTCATTATCCAGTCCTAGTGTTTTTAAGCTGATATCAATTTCAGTGACCATACAGGACTGTTCCACTGAATGGTAGGCAGAGTGTTCAGATGATGAAACAAGGCTTTCTTTAACATTTATTTTTGAGTCATCAGTTGAAGTTCTGTCAGAAGTGTTACTTAGGGAGTCTACAGAAAGAATTATTGTAGAGTCCATTTTGAATTGCAAGTCTTGTGTTTCAATTTGACTACTTTGACTAGAACTAACAATGTCAAATGTGGCACTGCTGAGTGAATCTAAATTCTTTGTATTTCTATCATCATCATTCACAATATCAAATGTAGTACTACTCAATGATGCAAAATTTGTTGCTGTAAAAATAACATCAGTTGGAACTACAATAGTCTCACCTATGTTGCCTTCATTGCTTAAGGCATTGTTTTCTTCAATATCAACATCTTGTGTGTCTGTAGGTGGTTGTGACTCCTCAGGGGACTTCTTACTGGCTATTGTTGTGTTTAAATTGTCAAGTGATGGAGATATCCTTATTTTAGTTTTTGTGGCAAATGGATCTTCAATGTCATCAAAGTTAAAATTGTAACCCTTGGATGCTATTGGTGGGGAAATTGGTGGAGTTACTGCAGTTTTAGTTTTTGTTGCAAAAGGGTTTATCATGTTTTCAGGCTCATTATAACTTGCAGATAAGGACACATATGGGCTATTATTTTCGGATACCACTATTTCATCTTCAGTATTTATTGTGACATTATTCAGTATTTCAGTATTTATTAAATCCTTTGAACTTGTAACTTCCTCATGCAAAATGTTATTTTCAGTTTTTAGATCTTCCAGCTCTTTCTTATTCCTTTCTTCAAATTCAACGTCTTCCCCAAGAATATGTTCTTCAACATTTGGAATTTGTATGTTGCCAGAAGCATCTTTTCTCGTTTTGTCAAAATGACTAGCCTGAAGTGATGCACAATAAGCAGTATTTTCTTCTGTGGTGACTTGTGTTATTTTATCAATATGATCAATTTTATGTTCAACATTTACATCTTGAGTGCAAGGATTAAAGCCTATTTGTGATGAAACTAAAACTGTAACATTATTATCTGTTTTTTCAGAGAGCTCTTTATTATCATCTAAAACTTTTTCCGAAGTAGATGATGTAGACTCACAGTCCGTGGTCATGTCAGATTTGATGTCAGTAATAACAGGAACTGTGACACTAGTTTCTTTTTGAGTAGCAATTATCGAGTCATTCAGTAAATCAAAATCATCAATTTCAGGAAGTGGAACATCAACTGGTGAAGTATTCAATGCATCAATATTTTGTTTGGTACTCTCTTGAAAATATTCACCTGATTTATTTATTATTGGTTCATCAACAAGTGTATCAATGTTTGAGAGGACATCTATTGTTGTATCACTGTCATGAACCATGTCATAGTTAGTGCACTCAAACTTCTCTGACTCTTTAGGTTCTATCTCTTTACTGCAACTATTTACAACAATTTTTTCATTTTGGTGAGTCTCAGTGAGTTGTACATTATCAATTTTCTTTTCTGAGGGCTTCTTGTCTTCAACATGCTCTACATATTTCTTTTCACAAGAGGCTATGCTGCACAGCTCTGCTTTATTCGGTGTAGTAATAATAATTGCTTCTTGTTTTAAATTAGTATTTATAGTACTGGTAATATTTTCTTCTTCATGAATTTGTTTATTAATTGAGGATACATTTAGATCTTTACTATTTGATGAAAGACATTGTGTTATACCATCTGATGGTTGCACAGTTTGTTTGAACTCTTTGGGGCTTTCACTGGAAACTATAACAGTTTCTTTAACTTCAGTATTTAAACAACTTTCAACATTTTGTTGCACATCAAAAGTAGAATTAGCAACTTTGGTTCCCTGTGAGTGGCTATCTCTTATATTATCAATAGGTTTTGTCAAATTTGCAATGTTACCTTCAATAATTGTACTTATCTTACAGTCTTCTTTAAATGTTGTTTCACAGTCCAAAAATTCATTATCAGAATCTACAGCAGTTATGTTTGTGGCTGTATTATTCTCAGCCATTGTGACATCTCCGACAGAGCAGTCATTGTAGTATAGTGAAATATCCATTGATGTGATTGTGTTGTCTAAATTTGATAGATCATTTGTTTCTTTACTAAAAGAATCATTGTTCAAATTAATAAGCTTTGTTTCTATTTCTGGAAACAACTTATGCGGAGGGACCCGCTCTTGACTAAATATTATCGTTGTATCTTCCTTCCATTGCAACTCTTTTTGCAAGTCTTCTTTGAAAACTATACTTTCACGATGCGGACTTAATTTGCTTGAATGTACTTTCTGATAAGATACAGGCGTGGATGCTACAACTTGTTGTTGTTCAGAGGTTGATGAAGAGTCAAGCTTTGAAGATACAATGTCGGGACTTTTTTCATTCTCTGCTGAGCCTTGGGATGTACGGAAAATGTTAAGAACACTCTTTAAACCTCTCATTATTGGGGAACCTCCATCTTGTTTCGATAATTCCTTTGAAGGAGTGGTGGCTTCCGGAGTATGTATCAGTGATGATGAGGAACTAGGTAATGAAAAGTTTTCATCATAATTAACAGGACTAATTATACCTTCATTACCATCACATGGGGTTATTGTCATCTCCAAGGGTCTCAACACTTGTTTAACTCCATCTGCACAATGCTCAGTTGACAATGGCTGTAGAGGTAAGGTTTTTGCAAACTTTAAAGTATCATTAATTGTGACTGTGGAATTTAAGGACCTGCTCATTTTACAGGTTTCAGTTGTGTTAAAACAGGAATTATCCCCTCTATCATAGTTCTTACTTTCTGTATTATTATTTAGTGTAACACTTTTAGACATGGGTGAAGAAGCAGGAGTAACTGAATACCTCAGCTTCATATTGAGTTCAGACACATCCAATTCTTCGTATCCTTTTTCAGTGCAAGGTGTCTTTGATACGAAATTCCCATGGTGAAAAGTATTTTCTTTGTTATCAAAATCATTGTCGATCGTATCAATATCCATTGGTTCTAAATTGTGAGCCATGATTAAATACTACTCTTCTTGTCCCTGCTTTCAAAACAAATAACTCATTTGTATTAAATCAACACTTCAACATGTCATTAAAAAACTTCAATGTTTACAGTCAATTTCAGTTTTCACTATGATTTCTAATGCGAAACTCAAGTCTCGGTATGTGTGTCACTTGAAAACAAAATATAACGATGTTTTGAGCACGCAACTCAAGAAAATCTATTTTTAACCATTTTGTGTTCACTTTATGTAACTGAAACACACGTCCGAGGGATTCTTGCCAAAACCGATACTCTACGAAGGATGAAGCAGCTAACCGAAACAGTTGGGTTTTGTTTGAAACCGTTGGAAATCAGAAAACTTTAGTGACAGTTGTTTGTCAATCACTTTTGAAATGAGTACACTCCGAAATGTGCTTCGAAACCAAACAAACACAATAAGTTATATTCATTAATGTTAAGCTAAACAGCGCGGCACTGGTATTTCAAAATGGGTTAATCAATCATTTCAATATAGAGATTTGGAGCATCTACAATTGATAGGAATATTTACCTGAAAAAGCCACCGCATTTACTTATTTAAACTCATGAAAAACATTAGTACCAATTAATTATCTCGATAGATGGCGGTAAGAAAGACTGGTCCATATTTTGTAAATACTCTTAGGGGCTAGCAATGCACCAATTTTATGGATAAAAATGTATGAGATGTGGGGTCAAAATTTAATCCCCTCCATATAGCAGCCATTTTAAGTTTACATTTGAAATTGCAATAATCTTTTGAATGAGCAGCGTTATCTTAATAATAAAAAATTATTGACACCTTGAAGTATTGTCCACTGATTCGTTTTACTACTTCTACCACTTTCAAAAATATAAATGCAATACCTAGTTTTGGGGGAGATTTTTCCATCTTTGTAACGATTTTTGTCCATCTTTTTTAACGATTTTTTACATAAACAACATATTTAACATTTTTTTTACTATTCTGTCACTTTAAGCATCAAATTCGGAGCATCCGTTCACGTTCTACAAATATTTTAACTTTTTTTCCAACTCTGTTCCTAAGGGGTGAATGTTGTGTATCCTCAGGTCAATTCGCTTATCTTGGCGCCAATTATCAAAGGAGCTTGCTTCCATAAAAAAATGCGGGTACCATAAGTGTCTATAAGACTATAAAATACAATATAGGACTATACAACGCCACAATATGCCTATTCATATATAAGTACGACAGACTAAGTTGTATGGTGTAGTTCTTGGACCTTTTTAATATGATAACCGCAAAATAAAACAAATAACACCAACTTTTCTAACGCCACCACTTATCTGAAAGTTTGCCCTTACTGGCCTCAGTTTTAACAAGTTTTAATTGTTTGTTACTGATGCTTGCATTTATAAAGACAGCATTATTCAGTTTTTCCAAGCTATGGCTCTAGGCATCTCTAAATTATCGGGAAAGCTTCTCTTCCTCTTTTGGCTGTCCTATTTTGATTAATTCTATGAGGAATTTGTCAGTCAAAAAGTTTTATAATTTTTTGTCAGGTCTCAGAATTCTTAGGGCCTTTTATGTATTCCGCCATTGCTTATACGAGTAATACACACATGAAAAGTGTCAAGGGTTCAAGTACAATTAAGATGATTTCTGCAAATGACGGTTATTATACTAACTGCTTTGGATTGCTATTGATTCTATTTAGTGAATTGATTCTTTTTAACTAAGTATTTTGTTTAAATTTCGATTATAAAGAGAAAATCAACTGGCTATAACATTTCTATAAAACTGCGTCAAGACATTTTTACAAAATCATTGTATCAGCTGTAAAAAATTACAATGATTGGAGCGACGACGACATTTAACCCGAAAAGAGATGCTGGCTCTCAATGTTGGAAGCTGGCTCTAGGCAACGTACTGTGGCTATTGCTCTGGGCATTAACCAGAGCACTGTAAGCCACCTCTGGATACGCTATCGCAACACGGGCAGCGTGGCCAAGTGACATGGTGGACGATCTCGCATTACTACTCGCAAAAAGGACCAGTACATCCAAAATAGTACTCGACGGAATCGTGCTATGTCCGCCACGATGTTGGTTACGAAGCTCCATTTAGGCAATGGTTATATTTTTGAGGCTTCCGGCGTTGGAGATCTTGGGGTCAGGGTGCTCATAAACTCTTCAGTGAAATTTATAAATGATTGGTGAGTGAAACTAGTGACCCTAACGCCGAAACTTATTTTTAGCAACGTTTGTCTTTAGCGATCCAACGCAGCAATTTTGCCAGCCTTTTGGCCACTTTGCCCCAATGTAATTTGGGCGTTCTATTCTATCCAGGAGGAGTTTGCACATTTCTTCAAAAACGCTGCGAGGCCAATGAAGTAATGATACTAAATGACAAGCCATTCGAATAAGAAAACATTTTGTTAGTTAAAATATACTGGAACGCACGGGAGTAAAAAAGGTTTTATGATCGTTTACATTTAATCCTCGAATGTACAAATAAAAATTAAAAACATAAAACAACCAACCCATATAACGAGAAATTCATCGACATGCCTAGATCTTATATAAAAATAATTTTGACAATCACTTAACTTGACAATTTTAAAGGTAGAAGATAATTTAGTACAATAGAACTAAATTTTAGTAATCATGTAACTTCATTGTACAATTTAAATTACATCTTTGTTCCCAAAAACCTATGTGGCAAACCACAAAAAAACTTTCCAATAGTATAAATATACATCTTTTTACACAGATTTTATAAACAAAAATTACTTATCTTTCGAAAATATACACGCTTAACAAATATATGCTAGTCAAAATAATAAGTGTAAATAATTTAAAAAATCTGAATTACAACAAACTCTACAAAATACTGGATCACTATAGGTATTAAAACATCATGCAAAAACAAATGACTATTTAAATCATTCTTATAAAAAAATTAAAATAACGTACTTAACAACTACTATAAAAAAATATTAAAAACATGTTTAAAAAGTTAATCAAAGCGATTAAATAACATAATCCGAATAAATAGGTTAAACAATGTAACAAAACCAATGTCAAGGAAAATCAAGGAATGCATAAATAAAAAACATTAATTAATAACCAATACAAACGCAATATTTTCAACATCTCTTTTGCCTCCATTGGAGACCAAATATCACGCGCAGGGTAGGGTGCATCACCGAGTAGCGGTACTAGCGTTTTTCCACATTTACTAAAGGTAGATTTAGTAAAAGCAATCCACAAAGAAAAAAATTATACAACAGATTCAAATAACTACTGTCCTATAGCGTGACATCCGACTGCCGCCAAAAATGTTCGAAAAAGCAATGTTTGACCGGTCAACAAAGACCGGTATACAAAGGGTCAAGTCCATTTTAGGCCGTCAGTAAGCTTTTTGTTTCAGCACTTAATGGACGAATGGAATGCACGATAATTCGTATCATTTATGCAAATGATTATTAAAACAATTATCAGAACTAAAATATTTCCCAATAAAATTATCTCAATGAATAAGAAACTAAACGTGAGGAGTCTCCATACAATAGCTGCGCAACGTTGGGGTTACCGATTCAATGCAAAATAAGTTTTGCTGTTGGCTTATTCTAAAGATAAAGGCATAAAGCTTTTCATAAACAGTAAAGTAAACATATAAAGTATACATTTAAAACTAAATAAATAAAATCAAAAACATATTACAAACTTAATTATGTTAATTGTATAATCTTGCAAAGCATTATTTCGATTGCAACTATAACTTTTCGTGAGTTTTGATTTTTTTAGTTCGGGATCCCCATCACCAAAGTTTCAATTAAAATTTCAATTAAAAATTCAAATACGTTAATCCAATATTCGCTCTGTTATTTTGCAACAAGTGGATGTGCTCGTTCGGTTTTTCTTTTTTTTTGACTTTTTTCTTCCCATGTTATTTTCTTTTTGATTTTCCTTTATATTAGAACTTATTTTATCATTAAATAAACTAAATTATCCAAAAAAACTCCTGTGTTAAACAATAAGAACTCAAGCAGAAAACAAGCTTCATAAGCGCGGAATGGTAAACTTGTTTGCGTCTATTAAAGGTGCACGGGGCTAGCATATAATTAGCCGAGAAGGTGTCCAAACGCGACAAACACTCGCTTCGGGTCGAGAGATAATGTGGCTCAGTAGCGTCAGTTTCTCGTATTTTGAGATCTCCTCGACTTGTCGCGGGTACAGACCTTTAAAAGCCTTTAGGTTAGTCTAATGTATAAATGTGTTTTCTATCTATATTCTAATTATGATTCTGGACACGTGACTTTTAGTGTTGTACGTAAGATTTCCTTTGACTTCATTATTTAATTTAAATACCAAAAACAAAGAAGTTAGTTCAATAACCTTTTAAATATGGTTTATGACTGTATAGTCAATCTATTAAAAATAATCATGACCGTATTATATGCTGCGGCTCAAACACTATGGACTTAAGCCTTTACGATAAAATAATAAATTGCGAAATAGATTAAATAATAAATATTTATAAGCAGCGTCACAATATGTTTAAAAACCCATATTTTAATTTGCAAGACAGAAAATAAAATTATTGTTGTATTTTTTTCATTACATACAAATTGCATAACTGTACATATGATAATAAAGGTACTCGTACTTGGCCATATTATTCTCAACTTCAAGTGATAATTGTTTTATCGTTTTGTTTTAATAAAATTAAAGGAACATAAAATTATGAGAAATAGCTATTTTAGTACGACAGGTAAGTTCTCAGTGTCTTCGTAAGATAAAGATTGTAGGCCTCTCTGAAGAGTTATTTTCCAAATGTGGTTATTTTGTGGGAAAATTAAAAATTTACTATTGAGCTTTTTATAAAGATATGGTCCTAAGAAAAGATAGAATCTATTGGTAAAAGCATGTTAGGTATTTATATTTTGAGGGCAAAGAATATCTTTTCTTCGTTTGTCAATAAAGCTAGTGTCGTACGGAAATTCTTTGTGCTGTTTGAGGACTGTGTTAATTATGAATAATTGTCTAACTGATAGTACATTACATTTCTTATACAAGCGACTGGTCGGGAAAAGGAAAGGGCGGAAGGTAGAGACTTTAAGCAGGGCTCTCTGGGATCTTTCGATAGTTAGAAAATCGTCTTTCCCGCGCCACGCGCAAAGTAAATTTGTCTCACTAGTTGAAATTCTGCAATGTAACGCAATTTTTTGAATACATATATTAATTTACGTATCCTTCCTGTTAGTGCTTTAATATGTTGATTGAATGATAAAGTTTCATCTAATATAACACCAAGGTATTTGATACTTTTAGTTGCTTTTATAAATGGGCAAGAACATTGTTATGCAGTGGTGAGCTAATATAATTGTGTTGGAATTGGAAATTTCTGATTTACGCATGGAAAACTTAATATAAAATGTTTTATCTGTATTTAGTGTTAGTAAATGGTGCCGAAGCCATCTATTTACAATATTAAATCCCTCTTGAGCATGCACGAATAAATCTGTATCTGAGTCCACGGAAAAGAGAAGAGCAGTGTCATCAGCGTAGGAGATAATTCTGCCATAAGGAAGTTTAAGATTGCAAAGGTCATTTACGTAAATTAAAAACAATATGGGCCCTAATATACTACCTTCTGGTAATCCAAAAGAAGTGTTATTTTGATCATTGCTGAGAACATTGCATATCTTAACACATTGTTCTAATTAACCTTTGAATAATTTTATCTGAAATCCTCATATTCCTATGGCTTCTAAATTGGAGAGTAGGATTGGTATAGAAACAGTACTAAAGGCCTTGGCAAGGTCAAGGAAAATCCCTAGAGTCTGTTTGCCTTTGTCAAGTTCCTGAACTAAGTGATTATTTAATTGATGGACCGCGTCGGATGTTGACATTTTTGACCTAAAACCAAACTGTGCTTCTGAGAAATATGATAATGACCAAACGAGCTATGTACTTATCAACCTTGCTATCAGGATTCATCTTAAATAGTCTTGATCTTAAACCCGCTTACAATAGATCGCTTTTCTACCTTTGGGTAAACCAACCATATCCTACGTTCGATTTTCTTTAAGAGAGCTTGTCACGTAATAAGATTTATTGAACGGACTTTTACGAGTCGCCGCGAAGGCTTCGACGGCGAGAACGCTCAAACACCGGCTGGCTCTCTGGCACAGGCACGGTCAGCAGCCACAGGCCGCATTGGGAGTAGGCAACGTCGGTGGTAGGCAACATCGGTTGCAGCTCCAACAGTTGCGGACTCCATCAGTTGCAGGCTCCATCAGTTTCAGACTTTATCAGTATCACGCAGCTTCAGTATCAGCCAGCATCAGTGTCAGGCAGCATCAAAAATATTTACAAAAAAAAGAGGTGTTAGATTTGATTAATTACAAGAATAAAAGTTACTAAACTAGGGCTGAGCACGCGCGTGGCTCAAGGCGTAGATTCAGGCGCCGCCGGCATAGGCACGCGAGCCAGGAGCTGCGACGTGAGGGCGAGCTAGCTGGCACGCGCAATAGGTAGGACCGGCGCGGCGGCAGTGTTGGATTGATGTTGGATTGGCAATGATGGTCTCGGCGTGATACCCCTAGACCAGTGGTTCTCAAACTTTTTAAATGACGGAACCCTTTTGGGAAGCAAAATACTTGATGGAACCCTACAATAAAACAATTGTTTTTATAAGTGTATTTTTTATTAATCAGCATAATTAAAGTACAATGTAACAATTACTCATTATTATTTACTTCACCACTTGGCTAGGACAATAATAGAAAACATTAAAAAAGAAAAAATCTAACTAGTGGGAGGTATGAAACTGTTTTTTATTTTTCATCAATTGGTTGATATCAGATTTGATGGAAGAAAGTTGGAATCTCATATCAGCAATATTTTGTTTTCGTGGCTGCGTAGGTAGAGAATCCTGTTTCGCACAAATATGTAGTTGGGAACGGGAGAAGAATATCCAGAGCCATTTGGCCAAGCATTGCATATTCATCTTGGATTCTGCACCAAAAGTCATTGAGAGGCGTCGTTTTGAACAGTGACTCCATACTTGTGTCTGATGACATTTTTAAAAGAGATTCATATATCTCGTTTGACATGTTTTCAAGCTTTTCCAAGTTGGGTAAAAAAGGATTATGAATCCATGAATTCACTTTAATTTTTGTATTGTGTTCTTCGGGAAAATACTTTTCAAAAGATGCGCGCATCGAACTGAGATATTGGACCAATTCTTCAAACACATCATCTTCAAACATTTCTGAGTCGTTTTTGCTAACAAACTCACTGAGTAACGTAAAGCTTTCTATTTCTTTCTTATCAATGCAAATAATCCAAAAATCTAATATACTTTTCAAAGCAGTTATTTTATTATAGGCCTGAAACACTGTTGTCTGTTTACCTTGCAACGATAAATTCAATTCGTTAAGTTTTTGAAAGATATCCGCCATAAAAGACAATCGGAACAACCAAGTTTTATCATACAAACGGTCCTTCAAATTAAAAGAAGTATCTGCTGAAAGAAACATTTGTAACTCGGCTCTAAGTTCAAATAGCCTTGTTAAAGTTTTACCCCGAGACAGCCATCGCACTTCTGTATGGAGCAGCAGTGTTTTATGTTTGCTGCCATAATCTTCACACAACAATGAGAACAATCGGGATTGTAGTGGTCGTGATTTGATAAAATTAATTATTTTTACCGCTTCATCCATAACTAATTTTAGATTTGACGGCATTTGCTTCATCGCAAGTGCTTGTCTATGCAAAATACAATGACTGGAACTACAATTAGGCGCTTTATTTTTCATTCGTGACACTGCTCCTGCTGTTTTACCTGTCATCGCCTTGGCCCCATCTGTACAAATGTCAATGCAATTGTTCCAACTGAGATTATTTTCTTCAAAAAATATATTAATTTTATTAAAAATTTCTTCCCCGGTAGTGTTTGTAAGTAGCGATGAACACATAAGCATGTCTTCTTCAAAAGAACTTTTATATGGATATCTCACAATAACCAGCAGGATAGCCACACCAGCGACATCAGTCGACTCGTCCATTTGCAAGGCGAATCGTGTATTTTGTAGACGTGTAACTAGTTCTTGTTTGACGTAGCTTGCCAGATCATGGATTCGTCGTGAAACAGTATCGTTTGATAGCGCAACAGTAGAAAGATGCTTTGCAGATTTTTCATCGAGCATACATTTTGTTATGTCTAATACACATGGTTTTATTAATTTCTCAGCGATAGTACGCGCTTCACCTGCTTGTGCAATGCGAAAGCTAACTAAATATGATGCCTCCGTGGCCTTTTCGTTGATAGTTTGTGTTACATGCATGATATTTTTTTGACTTTCTAATAACTGATCTTTTTTGCGAACAAAAAATTCTTTATTCTTGTCTTTAGACTCGGGGTGTACAGTTTCTAAATGTCGGCGCAATTCGGCAGGTGCTATGGAACTATTAGGAAGCAGTTTACTACAGAGCATGCAGAGAGGTGAGCCGTTAGAATCAACAAATCCGAAACTGATATAAGATTCATTATACTTCCTTCTAGCTTGACGTCGTGGCATCATCTTCTGGATCGGTGATTGCTATATTCTCCGCGCGCACTGCTTTCGAACATTCAGCGTCATTAGAAGATGTTGTTGCAACACGTTTAACACCTTTAAGCCAACGTTCCATTCTTTTTTATTTATAATGTTACACGTCAGGATAGTGGGGTTTAAATAATGCACAATCGTTACTGCGTATAAGAGACTAAATTTAGTAACTACAGTGAAGAAATGTATAAAACTGAGACAACAGACTACAGCAGGCAGTAAAACAATGAACACTAGTTTCTCGCTAGCGAGCGAGCTTGTAAGTAGGTAGTAACTTATCGCTCCGAACGCTAATCGTCAACTGACAACGGGTGACGCGCGATCGCCGCTTTTTTACTTAATCCTAGACTCGATCTCAAATATTCTCGAAAATACTCGAGTCGGCACCTTTGATAAACAAAAAGAAAAATAAAAACAGAAATTTAAAAATTGCGTTGTAAACAATATCAACTTTATCCTTTGAAGTTAGAGTCGAAAGTCGCTTGTTGACAACTATAGGGTCTAATTCAGAGGCGGCTTTTATCAAAGAGACTGCGCGCTGACAAATAAAGTACCCGCTCCTTTTAAGTTTGCCGCTGGCGATAGGTATGACGTTCGAAAAGTAGCGTCAGCAAAACATAATATAAAAATATTTTTTCTTTAATTGTAACAATAAAAATTGTGTACGTACATATTTGGGTAAAACTATGACACATTATAAGCTTTGTTGTCACGTGGGGGAGGGTACGCGCATTCCACAGATCGGCAAACTTAGAGCGAACGGGTTGTAATAGGTCTTTACCTATGAAACTGCCGTTTTGCCGTACTGGCCATTTCAAATGAAAATATTTTTTTTTTGACTGATAATTCTAATTTCAAATTAATTTTATTTGACAAACATGGAATTCTTTTTCTAAAATCGTCATTTGTTTAATAGTTAGTGTTTTGTTTTCAACGCATTCGAACATTTTTCGTCATCATGAATAAGTTAAAAATTCGAGTAATTATGGAGGATGAGTACCGTCGTGGCAGCAAAGCGGCACGCAACATCAACGACGTTTACGGAGCGAACACTACAAACGAACGCACCACCCATTATTGGTTTACCCGCTTCCATTCTGGAAATTTTGACCTGAAAAATGAACCCCGTGGTCGTCCGAAAACTTTGGTCGACAATGACGAATTAAAGGCAATTGTGGAAGCTGATGAAACTCAATTATGAAACTGAATTAGCAGCAGCTTTCGACGTTAGCATCAAAACAATATTGGTCCATTTGCGTCAAATTGGCAAGGTAAAAAAGCTTGACAAATGGGTACCCCACGAACTCAATGACCGCCAGCGCGAAGTACGCGTGGAGACGTGCCTTGCACTGCTCAGCAGGCATACAAATGAAGGAATTCTGAACCGCATTGTTACTTGTGACGAGAAATGGATCCTGTTTGACAATCGTAAGCGCTCAGCAAGTTGGTTGGACCCTGGTTGAGCACCCAAACAATGCCCTAAACGAAAACTTACCCCTAGAAAAGTGATGGTCACTGTTTGGTGGTCTAACGCGGCTGTAATTCATCACAGCTTCTTGCCAAACGGGACAAGCATTACTGCAGATGTGTACTGTGAAGAACTGAACACAATGATGGAGAAGCTCGCACGTCTCCAACCAGCTTTGGTCAATCGTTCGGCTCCACTGCTCCTGCACGACAACGCGTGACCTCATACTGCACAGCAGACGGTCTCCAAGCTACAAGAGTTGGGGTTGGAAGTTCTCCGTCATCCGCCGTACTCAACAGACCTTGCGCCTACAGACTTCTACTTTTTCCAGAATTTGGATAACTTCTTGGCGGGAAAAAAATTCAATACCCGAGAGGCAGTACAAAATGCCTTTGAAGAATTCGTTGCCTCCCGCCCAGCTGATTTCTTCAAGAAAGGCATCAATAAGCTACCAGTGCGTTGGCAAAGATGCATTGATTGCATGGGTGATTATTTTGATTAATAGAAATAAAAAAATATATAAAAAAATTACGCTTCATTTATTTCGTGAAAAACGGCAATTTCATAGGTAAAGACCTAATACAAGTATAAAATGGTTGATACCAAGCTTATAAGATATTGTACCAGCTATTGTAACACATGTTTCTACAAATACAAATAAATAATTAAATAACGTTCATAGCGTTTTGTCTCCGCGCGGCCGCCGAGTCCGCGCAGCCGCGGAGCGACCAGAGAGAGGTGTTTTGATTTTTTTTTCTAAATTCTTGCGGAACCCCGACAGAGGTATCACGGAACCCTAGGGTTCCGCGGAACACACTTAGAGTAAAGCGGCCCTAGACTTATCTGATTTCTTCCTAGAAATCCCCTAGAATACCCTCACCAAGTGGATGGAGGCATGCAGAGATTTTTTAAAGAGGCGGTACATGCTCATATGCGGTAAATATATTATTAAACTTTATTATTGCCGCATTTTATTATAAATAATAAATTTATTCGTTATGTTCAACATCTCGAATCTCGACCTAGACTAGTTGTGGCGCTCAAGTAATTTAAAGATGGTATAAAAATATTAATAACTAACGTCAGGGACGTGATATATGGTAGAAAAACTGTATTTGATGTTTTTTTAATTGCCTCTAAAAAATCCCCCAAATATTTTCCCCCCTATTTTGCCCCTAACTCTGTCGAAAAACCCCTAAATCTAGGAGGAAATCCCCTGATCTAGCAACACTGCGCGGCGGCGACGACTGAATCTTGCTTATCTCAGACTTTTTCTCAGCTGAATGGTCAAATAAAAAGCAACATTGTTTAAAATAACATAATTATAAACATCTCAGTAAACATTAGGTATTTAAAAACGCGGCTTACTCACGGTACACGGTCCGATAGGTTAGGTTAGGTTAGGTTACCCACTTGAATCAGGTACATCCTAGAATACAGTTTACCGTAGAAATGGAGGAGAAAGGGGAACTACCTTTTCTGGATGTACTGGTTCGACGAACACCTAATGGCCAGCTTACACACACTGTGTATCGCAAACCTAGTCACACGGATCGGTACCTAAAAGCAGACTCGCATCACCACCCAGCTCATATTTATTCAGTTCCACGTGCCCTCATAAACCGAGCTTTACGTCTGTGTGATCCTCAGGATCTTAACACCGAGATGAATCACATTATGAGGGTGTTAGAACAAAATGGGTATCACTGGAGACAGAGCCTACGAGTTTCAAGTGCGAGCCTTAAACATCGTCCTGCCACCGTAAGCAGAGCGCCGGCTTACCTACCTTATATAAAAGGTCTAACAGACTCGATTGGACACATACTTAGCCGTAAGTACGATATCAAGACATTTTATCGTCCCCTAACGAAAATACGGCAGCTCCTTCGGTCACCAAAAGATAAGGACCCCCTAGGTAGGCCAGGAGTATATGAAATACCGTGCGATTGTGGTAAAAGCTACGTTGGAGAGACACGAAGAAGGGCATTTTCGTAAAACATTGCCCCTGTGACGGAAGTGGAATTTTATAAATAAAAAAAAAAAAGGGATAACTTTGATACAATTACATTAATGGATAGAGTATCAGAAAAATATATTAAAACCTGTGCTAAGCGGTAAAATTAGGAAAAAATAAACATTTTTCGTGACAAGGTAAACCAACCCGTTCCACACCGTCACAGGAATCAATTATAATTTTCAAATGAAACTATGCAATGTAAAGGAATAGTTTTATTTTATATTTAGAATACCAGATTAGAATTATAAAAAAAATTATGTTTTTTATTATTTATCCTCAAAGAATAAAAACAATCATAACTTTTGTATTCAAATCGTCACAATGTCGGCAATCTGCTGTCGTTTTTTTAAGTTGGGTAGTCACTCTTTCAATTATGTACATTTCTTATTTGGTATAATAATACTTAAATCAGTAATTGTTAATATGAAACTGTCCTTTGATATTTTTAACTTCGACTTAGATATTTAGTTGACGATTATTTTGTTAAAAAAATCTAGGACAGTTACTATATAGGAACACATCGTGACTTAGGGGAAATATTAAGCATATTTTACATAATTTAGTTCTATTAAAAATAATCATCACAAATAAAATTTACAGGTAACTTTGATACCATTTAAATTCGTAAACAAAAACATTATAATTCTCTATAAATGAAGTCACAAAATTACTTTCCAAGATAATAGTTTTTATTAATTAAATAAAATCTCGTGTAATATAACAAAGTATAGCTCACCAATATGGAAGTTCAGAAAAATATTTCTTTTTCAGCGCGTTTGACAATTTCAAAAATAATATTTGAATATTTGCAAAATTTATTCAGATTATAGTTAGTGAAATTTTATTTTACATAAGTCACATGTATATGACTTAAATGGTTTTGACACACATGAAGTACAAGACCATGTCTTACACATCTGACAAACTACCATTTTATGCAGTCTAAACGGATAATTAGTTTTACAAATTGTGCAGTAAAATTTTCTGTGCGATCTTTTACATTTACATTTACTTGCGAATTTTACAGTTAGATTCTGTACCTGAGAATAAAACTGTTACCCGATATACTTTTTACAACTTGATGATAAGCTGTTATTTGTAAAGTGATACCCACAGTTCAAAATCAAGCGGAGTACATTTTATTTCTCTTTTGCAAGCATTAAATACACACATGATGGATTACAGTTAGTAGGTATAAGCCACGCAGAAGAAATAGCATGTTTTTACAAAATAAGTTCTTTTATCATTTTTTCATTCTGATTATTTGAAACTTCTCCATTGACATTTCATTCAGTAGTGAGTTGGAGTTGGTAGTACTTGGTAGTCAACATTCACTCATATCAAATCTTGTGGTTTAGGCACTATCTGTGGGTGCAGGTGTGCAATTCGGCTTTTTTTGTCATTGTACTTATTATGACAGATACTGTCTGTCATACTTTTTTTTATGGATTGAAACGATTGAACCATCGATACGATGTAATATGCAAAAAAAATATGTATTTTAAGTTTATGGCATTAAAGTCTACTTTCCACTGTTTATCTCGTTACGGGCGATATCCAGTAATGATAACCTTATTTTTGTTTTTTTAGTGTAATATTTTCTTCACTTGATCACGGAGTGTATGTGGAATGGATACAGGCCTGGCTGATATTGATTGGCCATTCCTATAAGTATCTGGTGAGGCTTTTAATTATCGAATCGTTGATACTTTGATATTCGCATTTTTGTTATAAGTAAATAAGTTTAATGATAGTGACAAGTTTAATTTTGCAATTGTGAACAGTAGATACAGTTTTTCCTAAACTTAACAAGACGTGAACATTTTATTGCATGATCAATCCTCAAATTCTATATTAATCCAAAATCTGTTTACATTTCATAATTCATCAATTATTTTGGCAATACCAATATATGAGTTGATTAATAAAAGTACCTATCTGTGAATGTAACATTTTCAAATTTTTCTAAAAGTGTCATTAGGTTTTTCTTGTTCCAGAAGGATTATGGACATGAACCACTATGTTACAGTGAAAATATTATTTTTTGCACAATCTAAAGAATTGGCTGGTACTAAAGAGAGTACTTTAACTTTGCCATCTAAATTAACATACCAGCAACTGATTGTCCACATTGTAGACCAGTTCAACTTGGGAGCTATTAAAAATAATATACTACTGGCTAAAAATGAAGTTGTGTGTGAAGGCAGTTTAGACATTGAATTAAGAGACAGAGACAGTATTGCTGTGATACCACCTCTTAGTGGTGGATAATATATAATTTTGTTTGTAAAAAATTATATAAGTGCTAGTGTAAGGATGGATTATCTGAAGTTGACTGTGGACAAGCTCTCTGTGGAAGCTATCAGTGATCTGGTGATGGATGACAGCTGCGGAGCGGTGACCATATTTGCAGGCACCACAAGGGATCATTTTGAGGGAAAAAAGGTAAGTTTATTTTACTAACCTGGATCTGCAGAGGTTTATGAAATATGTGGTTATGTTGTTTAGTAATAATAGGTGTTATTAATTAGTTGTAGTTATAGAAAAATATGCCAATGATAATTATAAACTATTTTTTTTACCAACTTTCTAGAAAATTATATTAAAATAAATAGAAATAAAAAAATAAATTGTTAGTAATATACTCTACATTGCACAGACAAATTTTGATTGAGTGAGTTTGTACAACTAAAGTACATAATGTCTCTAAATTTTAACGTGTAATAATTATTCCATGTTTTTAAAAAATGACAATTTTTTAAATTTGCTAAAAGGCAACACACAGTCCATATGGACTGCTTGTAATCCAGCAGGGACTTTAGCATAAAATACTTCTGTATTATGTATGTTTCTAATGATATGAGAATTTATCCTTATGTTGAGGAGGGCAATGGCTGGATACCACAACCTTGTTTTAGGGTGTTCTATCTTAGGACAGTTGGAGGGAGGGAGAGTTGGCGAGCTAACAGATGCAGATAAGAATAATTTTGCATGGACATAAAATGACATTGTAATTTTTTTTTTAAATTATACTTGTGGACTTTCTTGCCAGTTCTCTTCACGAAGGTTTTTTGGAATTGGTGGTAGAGTCCTGCTTTATTTAAAATCAATAAGAACAAATAATTGTCAATGTTGAGAAATAAATATTTGAATTTGAATTATTTAATGTTACCCAAATTATGTCAAAAAGTCTATATCTCTTACATCAGTCTGAAGTTACAATTTGTTTACTGAAGCTGTTAAAGATAACTTATCTTTAATGGAATGTTGTAAGTGGTTAAGTATTATTATTTAAGTGTGTATGGTTCACAGATGATGTCATATCTAATAAATTGTACTAATGCTAGTTTGTTTGACTAGGTATTCAGCTTAGTGTAGGGAAATATCTAATAACAGAGCAGACCTGTTCTTAGATTTCTGAGCCCTTTCACTGTAGGCCAAAAAAAATTAATATCTATATAGTAACTTCCTATTTATTTGAAGGTCCTGGTAACCAATGCTTGTGCATACTTTGTACAACCATTCTTACGATTTTATTTGTATTTCAGGTTGTGAGACTAGAATATGAAGCATACGAGTCAATGGCATTAAAAGCTTTGAAAGAAATTTGTGGAGAAATACGAGAAAATTGGTCTGCAGTACACAGCATAGCTATATATCACAGGTATGCACATATGAAAGCCTGGGACAGTGTCTCGCATAAATAAAATAGTTAATGTTATTCCAGGCAAATACCGACCACTCAGAAAGTTATGAGAAAAAAAGTTTGTGAAAGAAAATTCGATTATTTAAAAGTAAAAATATATTTGTTCAAAATTAAAATTTCCCTCTTAATTGTTTTACTAGCATTATGAAACTATTACGTGTATTAGAAAAATGGATCTGCGTCGGGAACCTTTCGTGAAATGATTTTTTACGACTTCAAGTCCAGCTGTAACCGAATGAATCGGTTAATAGTCTCAATTAAGACTTTTAGACTTTAAAGCTCGAGTGCGGCCGCTTAAATTTGAAGGATGAAGAAATAAGTGGTCGTCCTTTGACTGCTGTTACGGAAGAAAACGTGCTAAAAGTGAAAAATTTTATTCAACAAAACCGGCGAATCACATACGAGGAGGTTCAGCACAATCTGCAGGTTGGAATGGGAAGTGTTCATTGATAGCCTTCACGACTACCTTCGCGTAAGCAGGATTGTTTCGCGCTGGGTGCCCCGCGACCACACCGACGTTCAGATATATGCGCGCGTGGAGTGGTGAGTGCTGGATGATGTGATTGATCAATTTAAAGCAGGTTCTTCCCGCCGTGTTTACGATATCATAACAGGGGACGAAAATTGGATTTATCAATATCATCCAGAAACAAGGCAGTCAACAGTATGGCTGTTTCAATACGAACCAACGCCTACGAAAGTGAAACGTTCGAGAAGCGCTGGAAAAATTTTGATCGCCAGCTTTTTCTCCTGCACGCCAACGTGCCTGCGCCCTCCGCGATCTAGACGAGGGACTTCCTAAACAACACGAATTATTCGCACTACAACGTTGCCCATGATGTCGCTCTTCTATATTAGAGGCCTGCCCACGACGCCGCTCCCGCAAATAAATATACGTCTTTTGTACAGTCACAGCAAGTAATAAACGAACGGTCTATTGAACCTAACCTGACGACTCCGCTACTGAACTTCGGATTACGAAATCACGATGTATGTAAGTTCAAAAGTATAGACCTACGATGTACATTAGTTCGAAAGTGAAGTATGGAATTCCGATAATGAAAATCGCTTATCTTGAGAAGCTGGAAATGGTACTTAATTTGGTCCTGGCGCTTAGCCGGGTGCTGCCGCACCGCGCTCGCGACGCTCGCTCGGCTCGCGCGTGTATTAACTACATACGTATGTACTTACATCGCGATTTCGTAATTGGAAGTCCAGCAGCAGTAGGATATAGGTATAGTAATTTAAAAATAAGACATTTCTCAAAAATTATGAATACTAATTGGTTTAAAAAAGTCAGCTGCCAATACGAGTTCGTTAACATACATACAAAAAATGGGCCTGAGATTAATAATAAATAAATTCGCATTCAAAGATAATGACTATAGTATCTAAAGATTAATTAACAAATATAATGTTAATTAGATAATATAAAATTTACTTTTCTTAATTTCTTAGAAGCTATTTTTGTTAGGCGCGACATGATGGGAAAGCCGCCGGAGCGAGGAGCGGCGTGCTGGGAATTAAGGCAATGCTAAGAGCGACATGGCGAGAATAAAACCGAGGATTTCTAAAAGAGCGACATCATGAGAATCGGCGTAGTGGGAATAAACCAATTACACCACACCGGTAAAACTTTTGTCATCCGCCTTGCAGCTGTGACTTGGCACCGTGTGACTTCTTCTAGTTCCTTAAAACTTAAAACATTCTAAGTGTTCCACGTACAGTCGCATATGTCGGCGTCTTCTATCGTAGGGCTTCGGTCGACAGAGTCCGGCGCTCCCAGGTTAAAGACCGGACACAAATATTTACTGTGATACACGTCACTGGTTGGCTTGTGATCTTATTTATTACTACGATATTTGTTTACATGTATACACATAGTGAACCGTTCATACGTGGCGACCGAGTGCTGAAGTGGTACGTAACCCTGTCTCATACGCCGAAGGTCCCAGGCTCGAGTCCTGGCCGGGGCATTTATTTGTGTGATGAACACAAATGTTTGTTCTCGGGTCATGGTTGTTTGTATTTATATATGTATGTGTATTCAAGCTCTGCTTACTTTGGGGCCATACAGTTGGTTTGTTTGCCTGGGGATTTATTATTATATATTAGAATCCATTAATTAAAATTTGTCGCCTTTATATGGTTCTCGTTTTATATTAGACTTGCCAAGTTGGTCCAAAATACCTAAAACTGTGTGGAGGTAAGTACATTTGCCTTCCATGCCAGAGGTCCCGAGTTCGAATCCTGGTAGAGGCAGATATTTTATTATATTTGCTTTCTAGTCATGGATGTGTATGTATGTTTATTTAAGTTTATTTCTAATATAAAAAAAAAATATCTATGTGTGCTTATATATTTCTTAAGTTTATTTATCCGTTATCTAGTATTCATAACACAAGTTCTTAATGATACTTAATTTGGGCTAGATAAAGTGGTGTGATAGTTAGAAATATTTATATTTATTTATTTATTTATAATTTATAAAGTTTATTGGAATCATGCGTCCATAAGTATTCGACCCCGACCGACTGGTTTGAATCCTGCGTGGAGCTATTATTCGCCGGAATCCTAAAAATTACAAAGGCATAGCGGGCCTTTTTGATTGTCTAGTTCCATAAGATGCTACATTTACAAATAGTCTTATCGCCCATCCCAGAAGTTCGTTTGATTTCGGGGACAATGTCAGTGCAGTCCGAGTTCAGTGCGCTGCGAAGTCGCGTCGTCATTCGGACGTAATCAAAGAAGACATATGATAAATAATTATACAAATATTCTCAAAACTATTCAAACCGTTTCCACGTAGTAAATAAGATAAGCGTGTTCTAGTCGTGCTGCCTTGACATCGTCGGTTGACTTGATAGGCGTCTCCGCATATGTTGATGTGGCCTAAAAACAACTCTGTTCAGTAACAAAGTCTGCTTGGAAGGATTGTGGTACAATTAAGAATAGAAGCTTCTTTATGTCAAAAAACACGGCTCTATAATCTTTTAAAAATTAATAATTGTATTTAATAACACAATTTATTTAAAGTAACAGTCAACATGATTCAAAAACTTCTACATTAGTGAAGATTGCCTCAGGTGCTTACACCACACCCAGGAATAAAATATTATGGCGTTACTTTCATAGAAAAATATATTAATTATACCAACTTAACTCGATATGACAAACCTACCGAGGTCACTATGCGTATGATTGGCCTCGATGTCGCTGTTGGTATTCCGCTTGCTCTGCGAGGCGTGGACAAACCCGTGGCAACGCGGAACCTTTCCGATCCTCGGCTCAGGAAGTTCCGACCTCAATTACGCAACAGTTAAGCACATGCGAAGTCGGTCCGCTTCTTCAATCGAAGGCACCCAGCGCAGGACATGCGCCTCCCCAAAGAACTCGACACCGGCTGGTCACCATTGCCTTCGGGCAAGTTGCACAACATTGTTTGTCCACAATTATGTATTACAGTACTAGGTTTAGTCTGCGGCTTCGCTCGCGGTCCTCGTAATTGTGATTTACTTCTAGTATTGAAAATTGCGCGTTATGGGATAAAAGCCCAGCTGAGTGGCGACCAATTGGTGACAAAGTTTAGAATATCACCTTTAAATTCTAACAAAATATTGTATTTTTCGTCAAATGTAATCTCTGTCTATTCTCCAATAAATGTCATTCGTTTCATTTCATGTAATGTTCCTCCAGGTCACATTCTATCCCTGTACCGAATTTCATCAAATCCGTTTTAGGGTGAACATACAAACTTTTGCATTTATAATATAAGTAGGATATGGTGTTCTGTCTGGAGACTGCAGGTTACTCACGGCGATCTCTGGTCGACCCGGGTCCAATCCTGTAGAACCGCATTCTGCCTATATAGATACCACGCCAGGAATATCATTTAGCGGCTTCGAGCACGCGAGCTGCGTAGATATTGAGCGGCTCAGTATTGCGTTAAGTCGAGCACGCGAGCTGCGTAGATATTGAGCGGCTCAGTATTGCGTTAAGTCGAGCACGCGAGCTGCGTAGATATTGAGCGGCTCGGTATTGCGTTAAGTCGAGCACGCGAGCTGCGTAGATATTGAGCGGCTCAGTATTGCGTTAAGTCGAGCACGCGAGCTGCGTAGATATTGAGCGGCTCGGTATTGCGTTAAGTCGAGGACGCAAGCTGCGTAGATATTGAGCGGCTCAGTATTGCGTTAAGTCGAGCACGCGAGCTGCGTAGATATTGAGCGGCTCAGTATTGCGTTAAGTCGAGCACGCGAGCTGCGTAGATATTGAGCGGCTCGGTATTGCGTTAAGTCGAGCACGCGAGCTGCGTAGATATTGAGCGGCTCAGTATTGCGTTAAGTCGAGCACGCGAGCTGCGTAGATATTGAGCGGCTCAGTATTGCGTTAAGTCGAGCACGCGAGCTGCGTAGATATTGAGCGGCTCAGTATTGCGTTAAGTCAAGCACGCGAGCTGCGTAGATATTGAGCGGCTCAGTATTGCGTTAAGTCAAGCACGCGAGCTGCGTAGATATTGAGCGGCTCAGTATTGCGTTAAGTCAAGCACGCGAGCTGCGTAGATATTGAGCGGCTCAGTATTGCGTTAAGTCGAGCACGCGAGCTGCGTAGATATTGAGCGGCTCAGTATTGCGTTAAGTCGAGCACGCGAGCTGCGTAGATATTGAGCGGCTCAGTATTGCGTTAAGTCGAGCACGCGAGCTGCGTAGATATTGAGCGGCTCAGTATTGCGTTAAGTCGAGCACGCGAGCTGCGTAGATATTGAGCGGCTCAGTATTGCGTTAAGTCAAGCACGCGAGCTGCGTAGATATTGAGCGGCTCAGTATTGCGTTAAGTCAAGCACGCGAGCTGCGTAGATATTGAGCGGCTCAGTATTGCGTTAAGTCAAGCACGCGAGCTGCGTAGATATTGAGCGGCTCAGTATTGCGTTAAGTCAAGCACGCGAGCTGCGTAGATATTGAGCGGCTCAGTATTGCGTTAAGTCAAGCACGCGAGCTGCGTAGATATTGAGCGGCTCAGTATTGCGTTAAGTCGAGCACGCGAGCTGCGTAGATATTGAGCGGCTCAGTATTGCGTTAAGTCGAGCACGCGAGCTGCGTAGATATTGAGCGGCTCAGTATTGCGTTATCGAGCACGCGAGCTGCGTAGATATTGAGCGGCTCAGTATTGCGTTAAGTCGAGCACGCGAGCTGCGTAGATATTGAGCGGCTCAGTATTGCGTTAAGTCGAGCACGCGAGCTGCGTAGATATTGAGCGGCTCAGTATTGCGTTAAGTCGAGCACGCGAGCTGCGTAGATATTGAGCGGCTCAGTATTGCGTTAAGTCGAGCACGCGAGCTGCGTAGATATTGAGCGGCTCAGTATTGCGTTAAGTCGAGCACGCGAGCTGCGTAGATATTGAGCGGCTCAGTATTGCGTTAAGTCGAGCACGCGAGCTGCGTAGATATTGAGCGGCTCAGTATTGCGTTAAGTCGAGCACGCGAGCTGCGTAGATATTGAGCGGCTCAGTATTGCGTTAAGTCGAGCACGCGAGCTGCGTAGATCCTGGCGCAGTGACGCTTGTTCATTACAGTTGCTGCATTATTCCGTTGTTAGTATTCGTGTTTACAGTCTTACCTGTGAGCAGCGGGCGGGAGGTGGCTCCTGCAGTATACGAAACGATGCTTCAACTACATTTGAATTCTATTTTTTTTAGAGAAATAAAATATTTGTTGTTAATTATAAATAATCTTTGTGAATCTTTATAAATAATCGTTAATTATAAAAAAATTAATTTGAAAGAGAGATATTTTAGGTTTATATTGGTTAAGTTACTTAATATTTATATACTATATTATTTATACTTACAAACCTCAGGAACACAAGTTCAGGGAAAAAGTTTCTTTGTATTTTATAGAAAATGAAGACAATGTTGTTCACAGCATGCTTAAATTCAAATTGAAATCTTTATAGCGTTTCACAATGATGAATTCAGTCTGAACTCTAGAGCATTATACTAAATTGATTTCTTGACCGAAAACCTTGATCAATTATGTGTAACGACGATTCAACTTATTTAGTTTGCACAAGTTTCAATAAGCAGTAGACACTGGTTGGGTCACTCACACCTTTGTCGTAGAATATAACGATACTGGGTTAAGCCTGTTAGTAGTGTGCACATATGCTTTGGTTTGGTTACTTAACTCCCACTTCGCGGCCTGCGCGTGCACACGCACTGCAACAGGGTAACTTATGAACGAAGTTGCAATGTCAAATTTATGTTGGACATTTGTCAAATCTGTCCATAGATCAACCGCAACAAGAGATGGGAGTCTACACGTATTTACTTTTCCCGTTTATGTAAAATATTAAATAAACAAGTGATCATTGTAAATAGATCACGGGATTTCATTTCGCACGCAACACTCGCAATTCAACCGGGCCCGGTGCTCTTCATCCTCTTCAACTCCATTTCACGAAGTAGGTATATCATTTATATTCTCTATTACACTGACTTAACTAATGTGTGTGAACTACGCCGCATACCTCAAGGCGGCGGCCACACAACAGGCCACTCAGGTCGGGAAAGCAAATCGTCATCATTGCTATTTAGTCATGTATAGACTAGTGGAAGTGACGCGGTCCCGGTGCGGGTGGAGGGAAGGACCAGCCGGTGCATTACTGGAACCCAGGCCGTTGTAACTGCAGCCCGCTGGCGCCAACGGATCTCTAATCGATGCTTCAAGAGAATAGTCTCAACCAGTATGAATGCACAAAACATGCATGTTGAATAACGTCCAGGCGCAGGGATGCCGCGTGACGCCAGGTGGATCGCTTGCTCATTGGTCGGCGATGAAGTGATATGATAGTAACGAAGGTGTATTGATTAGAGAAGTGTGATTCTTTAAGCCAACGAAAATATTGTAAATAGGCGTAAATGCATAGTTGCGTAGAAATTTTATTATTTTATTGTGATCATACTTTATAAGGATTTTAAAGTTGCCAGTCGCTATAGACAACTAGCTCAAGGCCGCGAGCTGCGACTGTTGTCACTGAACACTTTTATAATCATTATTATCGCGGTAACGCAATGTTTTAGAATAGATTTGATATGAACAAATCAAGAAAGGCTAATCTGCCCAAGGTAGCGGCGCCGCCGCGGTCCGTGATGTATTTGTTCAGATTACCGAATGGAACAATAATGTCACGCTAACATTCTTGTGGAGTGGCAGTAAACAATTGAGAGTTACTGTTGTATTACCAGTTATAAGTTACGCCTTGGAAAACTGCTCACATCCTGTTCGGCCGTCAGCGTGGTAGTTAAATGTACAATTGTGCGCATTGACTGTTAGCGTCAAGGCCGAAGCGCATTACATCGTAGAACGGAGGGAACACGGGTGTGCACTGTGCACAGGACGGATATTACGATTTTCGTTTTCGGTTCAATGCCCCGAGGCCTGCAAGGGACAATACTTTACTTATTTTCTGAACTTTCTTTAAATTATATTAAGACAACACAATATATATGCAAGGGTAATCTTCCGCATTAATATGCCATGTGGAATGTCAACCACCGTATATTTATTGTTTACATTATGACGTTTCACCAATGACGCGGCAAGTATCTATTTAGAAAATAACATTAATGGTGATACGAAGCGTAGCCCTGCCAATAAATGTAAAATTCAATGAGTAATGTAAGAAATCAAATCAATTAATTACCTACGGGCTGTCTTGTTGCTAGTGTCCATTGTTGGCACGCCCATGGACGGTCTTCTTCAATGTTTAGCTGGTGTATAAAAGCTTAGAATGTCTACTAGTTGACACCGCCACATTGCGATGTAGTACTTCCTAGTGATTAATAATGTTTAGATATGTACTTATATGCAATCAATTGATGCTATATAATAATTTAGAATTTTAACTTATTTTACCATAACTCCCTAATGTTAATATGTATAAATCTTAGAGATATGATGATCGTGATATATAGCTATAGCTTAAAGTCTCGAGTTTTGGTGCAACCCAAATCCTACATCAAAACTCAATAACTCCCTGACTTGAACTTTTCCATTCCAGGCTAGGCACAGTCCCATGCCGCGAAGCTTCCGTCGTGATCGCCATCAGCAGCCCGCACCGTCGGGACTCCCTGGATGCCGTGGCCTTCTGCATCGACCGCCTCAAGGCCTCCGTGCCCATCTGGAAGAAGGAGGTCTACGACCAAGGGGACCCCTCGTGGAAGGAGAATCAGGAATGTGCGTGGTCTAGAACGGGACGTAAGGGGAGAGAGGGGCAGAAAGTGTAGTTCGATTTAGCTTTCTCAAGTCCGTGTTCTAGGATGGCTCTGTACTGGGATTTGGTAGAAAACATTATTTTAATACCTTTCTGTGTAAACTTGTCAGCAAAACCATATTTAAACTTACGCTTGAGATGCATTCTAAAATTCGATCTTCAGGTCAGTAAATTGTTTAAATTGTGGCTTTAAATATGGCGTCTGCCGTGTAGCAACTACTGGAGGGTAGGAGCTGGCCGCTGGATGTACTCTACCCAGTAGTAGGATGAATCTGCGAACGTCTTCCTGGCTAATGTTTATTTATTTTATCTTGGAAAGAATGTATATGTAGAACTGAAAAGTGCAGATATTATGCATAAATAATTTAAAATATATTTCTTAATAATGTATCATTCAAGTCAGTGAAGTAACGTATCAGCGTTGCTCGCGTGCACTCATGCGTCGCCACTGATTGCTCTGTATGCAATTTCCTGTCTAGTTTTGCAATACTTTATGCAGTTCTTCGAAATATACCGAATATTTTAATAGAATACATACAAGGATTGCTACATGGTTGCGTTAAAATATTAAGAATCAGTCTTGATATTGTTTAAAACATACTTAGATGCGGTACTATTATGAATACAAAAACTTGTTCTTTATCTATGTTGGGACGTGGAAGGTCATTTAGTCTCTTAGTTCGTCGATAAGAGGTTGATAGCTTGTAGGTGACTTGTTTGATCCAGTTATTGCACAGCAAGCACGTGTGTGCCTGCCTAGTGCGTGCGTGTACACCTAACTTGCCATTGGTACATTACGAATACATTGAAGTATGACGCCGCACTGGTGGGTGTCGTTGCCCAGTAATGGTTGTTGGACAGTGGAGTGTATGTAAAGGCATATTGTTTGCTGTCTCAAGTGAGGAAGCGATGCCGCTATGTTATTTACTGCATGGCTTCTAAAATCTTTTTGGTTATATACTTTAAAGCTAAGCTTATAGTTCTATTTTGTTGATGTTACGGTGAAGGGTGCATTGTCATAGTCTAGAGTGTAAGCATGAAATGCATAATAAATTGTTGTGATCATGTTTTTGTATTGTTATTATTTCTCCAAACCCCTTAGAATGAAATCAGTTGGATTGAAATAAAACCAAAACTTTGCTGGCGTGCTTTTGAGAGTTGTTACCGAAAAGTGACAACAAGTTAAAAACAGTATTACACGCGAGGGTGGGGCCTATGTAGGTCCAAAATGTAATATTCACTTGCTTCGTGTATTGCATTCCCTCCGTGGATGATAACAGTACAAACTCATGGATGCGCACCACGAGCTTGCAGACTACATTGTGAGTACTCCATGCAGCGTCATACATATTTAGAATTTCGCTGTTTACCTCATTTTTACTCGAAGAAATGCATTCGGAATGTATGTCGCTATAATGTTGTCAAAATGTAATATAACCCATGTTAGTTTACACAGATTTGATTATCAATTTGAATTAAACAATTTGATTATCGTCTCCTGAAAAATATTCTAGGAATTATGGTTTTGACAATGTTACGGAGACATAAATATCGTGTCTTTTATTGCAGTGTGTTGAATCCACCACACATCAGTTTCTTCCAGGTCACAAAGCGACCTCGCTATTCACAAAATCCAATCAACATGCGTTTCCCGTCCTCAGGTGACCCCACCCCACGCCCCCCTCAACCATCAGACGAGAGGCCCACGCAACAAGACGACATTGACAAAAACCTGGTTCAAATAAACGTATCCAACGAGGAGCTTCAGCAACGCATCCAAAACTTCATCGAGAGGAAGAGGGAGCAAGTCAACATCAGCAACATCCATGACTTCATTGCGGGTATAGGGCAGAGCGGGATGGAAGACCCCGAGACCTGTGCGAGAGTGAGAACGCAGTTTGTTAGGCGGAGCGACTCGAAGGGACATTTGAAAAGTAAGTACAAGAAATTACAAGAAATCCCCAGTAATTACTGCGCGCCCTCATTATACGACTGAACATACAGCGCAGAATAACAACAGTAACAGTAACGTAACAGGGCGTGCACAAATGTAATTGCTTTACACTGCTTCAAAGTGTTTATGATGCAATACAATATATTGAATTTGAAAAAGACATTGTAATTCGCAAAAAAATTACAATAAGTACTTTGCTACGTTTTTATGAATATGGATTTGCAATGGGTTCTGGAGGAGCCGGCGCGCCGACAGGCATGTGCTGTGCACAATATTGCGGTATTGTGAACTAGTATTACCATCGATCCAAAAGGAATATTATCACCTGTGATACGTGAACTTAGCAACACATGAAGACCTAATAAATAATGAATGTGACCGTTCTCTGTAATTTATTTGATAACACACGAACGTTTCTTTTTGTCATGTTAAACATCATCATGTGCGCTATATTGTCATGCAAATACCTACCCGAATAAACGCAGCTTTTCCGGTGCTGGCTTGGTGACTTGATCGCAATAACACGATACAATATAAAGTAAATATAGAGGTTTCCAAGGCTGGATCAAATTGAAACAGATGCTCGGCATGTCGAAACTAATGTATTCATCTTATAGTGGCGTTGTATGCATAATGAAGTGCCTGCCTGCCGTGCGCGATAACAAGTGATACCTGCTTATTTGTAGAACTATCTACTTATATATTTATTTCACTGTGTAACTGGGTAACTATTGTAGTTGTAAAAGTCGACCAATTTACATTGAATCGCTTCGGTGTATTTGACAGGCCCTCCCTCCACGCAGAGCAAACCACATTCTGCCGACCGTATTGCTATTTAAACATAAACCTACTGAACAGAGAACAAGGTGACAACAAAACTCCGGAATTTATCAGAGGATAGCTGATTGACATATGACTTACTAGAATTAACGAACGCATTGATTAATTTGGACAACCAATTTTTTTGACAATCCTAATGTATGACTGATTATTTGACATAATTAAACCCCAATAGAATTTTCTCCACAAATATCTATTTCTTTCAATTGTATTTTTAAAAACTTAAAAGTGGGCTATTTAGTTTAGCTGTAACTAGTTTTGGAACCAAAAGTAACTTATTAAAGCCTGAACTTCATACAACTGAAAGAAATATTTAAGCAGTTCAATACAGTCTATGCTCAGATCACGATTTTTCCAAACTGGCGGTAGTCATGTATTATTTGACGTCAATAAGAACAAGTAATTGTCAATGTTGAGAAATAAATATTTGAATTTGAATCACGTCGTCCCCTATTTTATGCGCAGCTGCTAATAAATCCACATTTACTTGCATCATTCTTAAACCCCACCTTTTACCCAACAGTAGGGAAAGTCGACCACGAATGGGGCCCCCAAACAGTCCAGAGCACAGACTTCCAGCTGGAACCCAAGGAGCCAGTCGTCCAGCACTCAGGACTACCGTCAGCAATAGCTGAACGCGTGCTGACCATCGAGAAGTTCCTCAACGCCACGCCCGTCAGTAAGGACATCTACAAGCGGCTGAAGGATATGGAGGAAAGGATTGCGCAGTTGGAAACTATGTCACCGGAGTATGCGCAGTTTTGGGTATGTGGTTTTATCTACAGGGTGACTCGTTATTGGTGGCGGATGGTGGCGTTATTGTAACGGGGTATAGAAGTGGTAAATTCCAGTCGATTTCACCATATAATGTACTATCCAAAAGTGAATCGTTTCCAAGATATTTCAAATCTTAAATGTTTTTTTTATCATAAGGGTCATCTTAAAAATTAATTTAAAAAAAAATTAATCTTTTTATTAGTTTTTCAATAAAGACATTCCATAAAATATCAATTAGGTTCAATTAGTAATTAATTGCTTGAAAACATTTGAAAATTCTCACATTCTTCTAAGTAATTTACACAAAGAGTGATTTCAAAAGAGATATTACATTTTTTTTTAATTCCCCTCCACGGGAAGGGCAGGAGGATATAAAAAATGCTCTGACGCATACTCCGCGCGCGCGATCGAAGTTATGTGGGACTCGTCCCGACGCCTACCAGAACCATACCCACTAAAAACCCCCTGTCGGCTCGTGCATTTTTGCCACTCAGCCTTCATCTGAGCGACGGCCAATGGGAGAAAGAGGCCGGGCTAGCGGGGCCCTTAAGTGGTCACCTGCTGGGATTTACATAGCACTGAAGGTTCTCAAAATGGAAAGTAAATAATTAAAAACATTAAAAATTTAAAAATAAAATTACAATAATTCGGATTTACGTTAGAATTAGAATTTACGTTAGAATTAGAATTTGCGGCCTGAAGGGCCTCGAGATCTAAAGTTAATTGCGTGGGTTCGCCAGTGTGCGCGTTTCTCGGTCTAGCGACTTTGAATTTCGAATCTAACACAGGAGCAGTATATGAGACTGAATCTCGAACAAGATGATTGGGATGGGATTCGGCGCGTTTGAAGAACGATTCTGAGAGTGTTTTGAGGTGCTGTTGCACTGTAGGTAGTTCAAGATCTCTGTGCAGGTCCGCGTTACGCACGTACCAAGGTGCGTTTGTGGCCCTGCGGCAGAAGAGATTTTGAACTACCTGCAGTTTATACAGGACGGAGGGTTTGGCGTGGGCAAAGACTGGCGAAGCATATGACATGACGGGTCTAACGCAGACCTTATAAAGCGTACGTTTATTCTAAAAGACATTTTACTTTTTCTTCCTATCATACTATATAGGCGGCTTAAGTAAAATCGCGCGAGTTTCGTTACTCTATCGACGTGTGGCTTGAAAGAAAGCGTCTGATCTAAGGTGACGCCTAAGTATTTAATTCTGCGCTTCCAGGGGATGGGAATAACTAACATTCGAATGTGGGGATCGTTGTGGCGATTTCGACGTTTGTGGTCGAATTGAATAGCAGAACTATTTTCTGGGTTGACATCGATACGCCATTTTTGAAACCAAACACCGAGGGCGTTCACGGCCTTTTGGAGTCTGGTGATGTTATACGGGATAGCTTGACCTTTAGTGTAAAGGGCGGTATCGTCTGCAAAGAGGGCGAGTTCGACGCCTTTCGGCGGGATGGGGATGTCGTTAGTGTACACAGTGTACAGCAGAGGGGCGAGGACTGAGCCTTGCGGGACTCCAGCCTTTATGGGACGAGGCGCTGAGAGCGTGCCTTCATGTTTGAATCGAAACGCACGGTCTTTAAGAAACGACGCGATTAATCTGACTAGGCGAACCGGTAAGCCTATTTTATAGAGTTTAAAGACGAGACCGCTGTGCCAGACTTTGTCGAAAGCCTTGGCTTTTGGAAAGTAGCTATGGTCGAAGCAGGCATTGAAGATAATAGCTAACAAGATAAGGGGCAGGTGCTTAAGTGCGTGTTTGGAAATTCCATCCGCACCCGGAGCCTTTTTGGACTTTTGACTTCTAATGAGAAGCAAGATTTCATCATTAGAGACTGTGACGGGGTCGTCGGTGCTGGGGAGAGATTCTCTGCGGAGAACTTCGTCCTCCACCGCCTGGATGTGGGAGGGATCCGCGGGTTGCGTGCTGGGCGAACATTGTGCCGCTATGCTGTCGGCGAAGCATTCGGCTTTCTCTTCGACTTCAAAGGCAATAGTGCCGTCGGGACGAGTGAGAGGAGGAACGTGAGAGGCGGTGTCTACGCGTAAGGCTCGGGCCATTCGATAATACGCTTGGTGGGACGGAGAGATATTCTCCATGAGATCGTTGAAGCTGATTCGCAGCTGTTCTGTATGCTGGCGTGGGATATTTCTTGGCTCTCCGGAGAGCCGCGTTCTTGGCTTTAATGAGATTGCTAACGGCTAGGGGAAGCGCGGGTTTGCTTTGCTTAGCAACCTTTTCGTTGTCGCTGATGGCTGAGTTAATAGCATCAGTTAGAGTGTTGACTAATGAATCTATTTTATCCGGGCTATCTAATTGGTCGGGCGAAATCGCGAGCGGAGAGTTCGGGGCCTCCAAGGCTGAAACTAACGTATTTTTAAAGCCTTTCCAGTTGGTAAAGGTCTTAGGAGATGTGACGTTATCGTTAGGCTCACCTAGTACGAGGGAGACGGGCGATGGTCGGAGCCTAGGTCATCGAGCGGTTCGATGGACCTGAGATCAAGATTGATTCGCTTGATAATTGCAAAGTCGAGGATGTCAGGTTGTTGGAATAGTGAGTGGGAGTGATGGGGGATATGACGTCTAAGTCAAGTGAGTTGGTGATGTCGAGGAGAGCGATACCGCTGGTGTTGGTCGATAGGCACGTCCAGTTAGTATGTTTGGAGTTAAAGTCTCCGAACATAATGACTGAATGGCCGAGGGCGAGAATGGCCTCAAAGTCGCTGCAGGTTGGTCTGGAGCCACATGGTATGTAGACTGAAGCTATGATGATGGTCGGATGACCAGTCATAGCCAATCTACAAACAGTGGCTTCCATGTTGAGGAGAGGAGGGGTAGGGAGAGGACAGCAATGGAAGCCTCTTTTGTAATATATAGCGGTGCCGCCGTAACCGTCGGGGTTGGGCCTATCGTTGCGAGTAAACGCGTACTTAGGAATAGCGTATCCCCTGGAGCGGTTTGGAGTAAGCCATGTCTCCTGGAGAAGCAATAAGTCAGGTTTTTTGTTCTGAAGGAACAGTTTGAGCTCAGGAAGGTTGGTGCTAAGGCTACGAGCGTTAAAAGATACTAGGGTTAAGCCCTTGGGTTTAATACGACCGGACGCGGGATTTGCGGGTCTAGACATTATAATTTACGAATTTATAAATCTTTTCTTAAGTTTTCACGATACATACTTTAAATAAAACACTTTTTACCGGATATTATCGCGTATATTTTAGTTAATTTTAAAATTATTTCGACGTTTCGGCATCTTTCTTTACGAATTTATACAAAAATAAAATTTATAACGAACTTAGAAGCGAGTGATGCTCGGCTAACGCAAATAAACGCTCTTGAGGAAAGCGGGCGGCTCGCAGTTTGCGTGCGAGTACGGAAATTTCGTTAATATCGACGTTTTGAATAACGTCGAACACGGTCTTCCCTCAGCCAACGACGACTGAGGTGCAGATGACGGAGCAGGACGCGGCCCTACGGAAGCCACGGGAGCTGGGATAGGTCGGGAAGGTGCAGGCGGGACTGCCGGACGCTGCCTCCAAGACAGAGCCGGAGTAGGCGTCGGCTGAACGGGCTTTGCTTCCGGGGGACCCCGGTTGCGCAGCGGCGGGAAGTTAGCGGAAGTGAGCGGCGGCGCCGGTTTAGGCGCGACCCTCTTGGCGGTGGAACGCGGAGCGCGTGGGCATCCCCTGTAGTTAGCTGTGTGGCCGGACTGGCCACAAAGCACACAGGCAGGGGGGGAAGTGGATACGGGAGTGCGAGTGCACTCCTTCGTTATATGGGGGTCCAGGCACTTAACGCACCTGGGGGGAGCTGAGCAGTTAGCCGCTGCGTGGCCATAGAGCTGGCAGCGGTGGCACTGCCCAGGGTGACCGCGGGGGTTAGGACGCTCGACGGAGATATTCGAGAGTCCGCAAATTGTGCGAGCCTCTCTAAAGATCTCCTTCGAGTTGGGAGTGTTGGACAGGATTACTAGAGCTAAATGAAAACGCCTACCGCGGTTGGAGTGCATCTTGTGCACTGCTTCGGCCGGGAAACCCTGGGACTTAAGGTCCTCGAGGATTTCTTCGTTCGCGAGCTCGAACGGGACGCCCCGTAGTACTGCGCGGATCTTACGCTCCTCCGGGAGGGCGTAGGTGTGATAAGCGATTTGTTTTAATGTAAGTAGCCTGGTGAACGCGCGAAAGTCGTCGATGGTCGCGACCTGGATTTTAATTGAATCGCCTGCGTTGGTTGCTTTTAGATAATTGATTTTTTGCTCTTTGCAAAGATTTGATACTACGGTCCATCGCGCTTTTTCGCGGAGAAAGACGGGCGGAGGGAGCTGAGGCTTCGGCGGGACGGGAGCGCAGCGCGACGCTGGCTTCGAAGGGACCGACGGAGACGCAGTCACTTCGAGTGACATGAGCGGCGCGGGGGCGGGTGTAGAAGGCACCGGGGTTGGCTCGGGTGTTGAAGACACCGCGGCTTTTTTCGAACGCTTCTTAGAGCGTTTGGCAACTAACTGGAACGCGGGCTCAGGAGAGCCGGTCAGGGTGGAGGCGACCGACGGAGCTTCGGACGCGGCGGAGTCTGAATCGCTCCCGGGAGCGGTACGCTTCCTACGAGATGAGCGCGAGGATGAGACCGACGCGCAGTCCATATCGGATGGAACGGGAGACGCGGGAGAGCTATACACCTGAGGGGTCTGGACGTTGGAGGCCTGAGGGGCTGGGGTTGGGGCCTGAGGGGTCGGGGACGCGTTAAGCGCTAGTACAGCCTGCGTAAATATGTCGTCAGAAATTGAAACACCCGACGCGGCGAGTGCTTGGGCGAACGCCTTCGCAATGTTAATGACGCTTTGCTTATCCATTTGGGAAGGGGTTGGGACTATGATAAGTATATATAATTATATAACAAATGCCTAGAGTTCCTAAATAAAAACCTAGCGAACCCTAGCGGCTAACCTCCCTACCAGCGGTAGGGGGGCTGGGGAGAATAACATAAAACTAACCGTAGTACGCCGAAGGCCGCTACCTAGAAACCTAAAAAAGGGTACGCAGGTAAAGAGTTGACCGCGTTAGGGTCAACCTTTACCGACAGAAAGGGCAAATACACACGAAAACACACATATATGATAAAAATAAATATGAAAATTGGAGAAAAATAAATAAAATTGAGAAGAGAAATAAAATAAAAATAAAAGGACTGGTTCAGTACAAATTCGTTGTCACCGTTAAGTATCCTTTGCACTGAAACCAGACTACTTACGCTGGGCACAACACTGCACTCAGCACAAGCACAACACAACTTAGCACAGCACTTTGAAGACTAAGGGGCTTAGTCGCAAAGAAAAATCGCACTTCGATAGCACTCAGAGGGAGTAGAAAAACCTTGAAAACCGTAGCACGGAATCAACACGCTAGACCGTGACGTCAGTAGACTGAGCGCCACGGAATATCGGGAAGGGACCGATCAACGGAGAACGGGGTCTTGCACGTCCGTACCGGGTGGCGATCGGAGCGAGAATGTGAGCCAGGTATTACAATCCCAAATGGGCAAAAGAATTACAAAGATAATTGCCAACTAGCGCAGGCGCAGGTACAGGCTTGAAAAAAGAGTAGGTAGGTACCATACCGGGCAATGACTCGGGGTTGTTCCTCGCCGCGCCACGTGTCGACTCGGCTCCGGCGCGTGCGGATGTTCAGCTCTTCTTTCGGTTTTTTTTCTTATTGTGTAGTGTAATGTTAAAAAATAATAGCTGATTTTCTCTGTCAGTACATTTTTTATTACACCTCCTATATAGTTTTTCTCTAATATCATTCAGAAATATATTGATATTGTTCTAATTTTGTGCTTTGAGCATGTTTGTTGTTTGTGTTCGATTATTAAGCCCTACTCGTGATTACATTTTAGTATTATTTAATTGTGATTTATTCAACTTTATGTGAAAACTTATAAATGGCTTTAATTGATATTGTTCATTTGTATTTTATAATAGGTCTTTACCTATGAAACTGCCGTTTTGCCGTACTGGCCATTTCAAATGAAAATATTTTTTTTTTGACTGATAATTCTAATTTCAAATTAATTTTATTTGACATACATGGAATTCTTTTTCTAAAATCGTCATTTGTTTAATATTTAGTGTTTTGTTTTCAACGCATTCGAACATTTTTCGTCATCATGGATAAGTTAAAAATTCGAGTAATTATGGAGTATGAGTACCGTCGTGGCAGCAAAGCGGCACAAGCGGCACGCAACATCAACGACGTTTACGGAGCGAACACTACAAACGAACGCACCACCCGTTATTGGTTTACCCGCTTCCGTTCTGGAAATTTTGACCTGAAAAATGAACCCCGTGGTCGTCCAAAAACTTTGGTCGACAATGACGAATTAAAGGCAATTGTGGAAGCTGATGAAACTCAATACACGGCTGAATTAGCAGCAGCTTTCGACGTTAGCATCAAAACAATATTGGTCCATTTGCGTCAAATTGGCAAGGTAAAAAATCTTGACAAATGGGTAACCCACGAACTCAATGACCGTCAGCGCGAAGTACGCGTGGAGACGTGCCTTGCACTGCTCAGCAGGCATACAAATGAAGGAATTCTGAACCGCATTGTTACTTGTGACGAGAAATGGATCCTGTTTGACAATCGTAAGCGCTCAGCAAGTTGGTTGGACCCTGGTTCAGCACCCAAACAATGCCCTAAACGAAAACTTACCCCTAGAAAAGTTATGGTCACTGTTTGGTGGTCTAACGCGGGTGTAATTCATCACAGCTTCTTGCCAAACGGGACCAGCATTACTGCAGATGTGTACTGTAAAGAACTGCACACAATGATGGAGAAGCTCGCACGTCTCCAACCAGCTTTGGTCAATCGTTCGGCTCCACTGCTCCTGCACGACAACGCGCGACCTCATACTGCACAGCAGACGGTCTCCAAGCTTCAAGAGCTGGGGTTGGAAGTTCTCCGTCATCCGCCGTACTCACCAGACCTTGCGTCTACAGAGTTCTACTTTTTCCAGAATTTGGATAACTTCTTGGCGGAAAAAAAATTCAATACCCGAGAGGCATTACAAAATGCCTTTGAAGAATTTGTTGCCTCCCGGTCAGCTGATTTCTTCAAGAAAGGCATCAATAAGCTACCAATGCGTTGGCAAAGATGCATTGATTGCATAGGTGATTATTTTGATTAATAGAAATAAAAAATATGTAAAAAAATTACGCTTCATTTATTTTGTGAAAAACGGCAATTTCATAGGTAAAGACCTAATAAGTAGTTGTAGTTTTTCTAACAGTGGAACCTAAATGAAAGCTAAATGCTGATAGTATTATTGTTGTACACAATAATAGGCTGGTTATAATATCCAATTGCCATTCCTTCATGTCCAGAGATGTTTTTTTCTTTTAGAAATATTAATTACTTGGCACTGACCTAGCCGTAGATCAAATACCGTCATGATCAGACTGTTCTGAAACATTCGTGACTTACGAGCAAATCTTTATCTTAAATGTATCTCGTGCCAAAGCGCCTGCACGACGCGATACTCAACCAATCACATATTGTGTTTACAGAGAAGTCACAAAGGCGCCGACCACACCAAACAGAACAACCCCATGGACTACGCGTTCTCTGCTGAAGACATCGCCCGGAAGATTGAACAACTCGAGAAGCAAATGAAAACATAGTGCGGTCGATAGACGAGCGTTGCGCTCACTCTCGTGCGCGCTGGGCTACTGTCTGCTCACGACCAGTGTCCCATGTCGCTTCGGGACAGTCAATAAAATTTACTTTAACTAAACAAGGTTTTATTTTAGATATTTACCTTAGAAATACGTGATAGGTTCGAATTTCGATAGAAATTGATATTTGCGGTTATATTACAGTTATTAGCTTTCACAAATTTGATACTTTAGACTTTTCAGAAATTTTTCCTAAATCACCTGAAAATTTGGTAGGAGTTGAATAACTGTAACGGTTCGTTATTAATCCTAAATTTCTTAACTAAATAATTAATTTTACTTACACTAAACCTATGTATTACTATATACATATATTTAAATAGAATTAATTTACTATAAACGCACTTCAAAATTATCCATATATTGTTGAGAGTACTACAATACCTACAATGGGATCACGCGATCACGCTCGTGATGCGTGGCCGCACCGGTACGGCGAGCTGCCTACGGAATTTACGAGGGGGCCCGAGTATTACCGAGCGCGGAGCGTGGCGAACGCACGGGTCAGCAGCTCGTGTCTTTCTATCGTTTGTTTTAAAATTTGTTAAAAAATATAGTGTTGATACAATAACTAAAGTTTAAGTAAGTGTGTAAATTATCCCCAGTTCTGGGGACCACCGCTACCCTATTCTGCCTTTGGATCGCTGACTATCGTCTGGCTGCCTTCCCTCGGCTACCCTGAGCCACCGGACTACTACCCTAACCGGCTGGAACCTCTGCGAGCTACACTACCCCACAGGACAGTGACAGTGACCCAATTTCATTTTACGCAATCGGTTCCTGACCATTTGAATGAACCACTCCCCTATTAATTCGAGTTTTAATATTATGTAATTGTTAGTTTTATATAGTTTATATTAAAATTGTATTTGTATTAAACATTAGTTTCCTTTCTTCGTTCTTAAATATTAAGTAATTACTTCATAGGTCTATTTAGAACGCGACTAGCGTGACATTGGCGCCCAACGTGGGGCATATATTCAGGACCGATTGCGTAATTTGTATTTTGGCATTTAATAATTTTTCTTTGGTGTTGGCTTATGTACTTACATAGTTTTTAAGGTTGATTTTGTCTTGTTTAACTACTCAAACTAGTAGTCGCTATTTCCATGTTGTATGTTCACCCACATATCAAATCCTTAGTAGTATCTTTTTTTTGTTTTTCTAAAATCTGATTACCCACCTACCCTACAGCTTAAATAAAAAAAAAAAAACTATTGATAATCATACTTACTATTAATTTTGAACAGAAAATTACATTCTTATAGTTATTACTTGCTATATTATTAATATATTCAAATTCAAATTCAAATTCACACATTTATTCAACATATTACACTACAACACGAAATAAAAACAACATAAGGAGCAAAAAGTTACAGACAAATAGTTATATAATATATTTACAATTGTTGATTTAATACTAAGAATAAAATGAAAATATTATGTCACATAACTAATCGCGCTGTAGTGCACATGTCAAAAAGGACACGCCTCAGCATTATGCTACAGCGGCAGCCGCAGCGCTGATCTTCCGACTTGCCCTAGTTGAATAAATAAATACAATACTAAATAAATACAAAATATTAAATAGATACAAACTAAATGTCACTATTATGTAAAATAACTTAATATTAAATGTTAATAAGTACTTGAAATATTACATTAGTACAATACCATTATACATACTACACATAAATAAATTTTAAATAGATAGAGCAGTGAATAATAGGTATAGGTATCTCTAATATTGACATCGGTGCCCCTGCTACACATATGTTGGAACAACACGTACTCCACTCGGCAGCATCGTTTGGTGTTTAAATAGAAGCAGTTTGAATGATTTTTTAAACCCATTCAATGATCCGAGTTTACGAAGTGGGGGTGGAATGTTGTTCCAACACTTGGTTGCCGAGTATTTAAAACTGCCATGAAAGGCAGCTGTACGATGCCATGGCATATTCAATGGCCTGCTCATGCTACGACATGTCCCAGATTTCGAACGCCATTCTAGTTTTTTATACAGGTATTCTGGTCGTCCCGTGTTTATTACCCCGTACAGCAAGGTTCCTAGGTGTAATTCCCTGCGATAAGCCATTTTAAGAATGCGAGCGTCATTAAGAAATGGTGTCACATGTGTGCGAGGCGGGATCTTAAAACAGAAACGAGCACATGCGTTCTGTACTCGCTGCACGACTCTGTCAGAACGAGCAAGCAGGCGGGGTCCGTACACCAGACTACCATATGTCAGTTTTGATAGAATGAGTGCATCGCAAAGTTTTATCCGCAGTTCTACGCTAAGAAAATCACGGATGCGGTATAGAATATGAATTCCAGTTATACATCTGAATGTGGCTGAGTGTATTACATTTTGCTTCTTAGGCTTTGTAATCATTAGATATAGTTTAGTATTTTGTTCTAGTACGTAATACCTTGCAACACATACCTCACTTGGTATAATTCACTATGGCGTATCCTATTAAGTACCTTTCACTTCAAAAAGCAGAACTACAGCATGAAGTAGAATTGCGCGGTGGTAGTGGCGAAACTGTGCAAGATCTTAGAAAAGAAATTATAAAATTGTCACAGCTCTTGCCACCTGAGGACGTGCTCGAATCTCATTTAGAGCCTACTGATGACTTGAAGGCGGTGAAAGAATCGCTCCTTAAATCGCAGAATTATTTAAGTAATCTCGATAAACAATTTGACAAGAATTTATTCATTAGGACTGAGACCTTGCTTAACCACATTTACCACCGACTAAATCATGTCGTGAATTCGAAGGATGTTAATGATACCTATAAAATTTGTAAATCAAGTCTTAGAGATCAATTTAAAACTATAAATTTATTACGTCAAAGTACTCAATCTACATTTACTCCTGAACCGTCTACCAGTGCTTTAGAGTTTCCTACCATATCCGTCTCATGTGATCGCGGTTTATCGGCTGATATAAATAAACTTAAATTTTCGGGCCATGATTGTGTACACGCATTTATTCAAAAAGTTGATGAGTTTGTGCAGTCCAGGGGTATTTCATACGATAAAATATTATCACTTGCTTTTGAAATATTTGTTGGTGACGCATTAAACTGGTACCGTTGTAATAAAGATAAGTTAAAATCATGGACAGATTTGTGTACTTTACTAAAAGAGGACTTTAGCAGCAAAGACTACGACTATCAATTAACTGCTGAAATCCGTACTCGCACTCAAGGTGAACAAGAGAATACCGTAGTGTACTTATCTAATATGCATGGCTTGTTTTCCCGTTTAAGCAAACCTATGTCTGAGGATGACAAACTAGATATACTTACGCACAACATTCGTCCATGTTATGCTAGTACGTTAGCTGCATCACCCCCGATTTCTACTATTGATCAACTTAAAGCTGTTTGCCGTAATTACGAAGCTGTGACATCTAAGTATTCTCATTTCCAAGAACCACCCAAAGTTACTAACAGTACTGTTGCTCCTGAATATGCATATAAACATAAAAACGAATATAATCCCCATAAAAATAATAACGAGAAAACTAAAAATTATTTCTACAAACAAAGTGCTTATACCAATTCTAATTCACCTGGAACTTATAATAATAACAAAAAACCTAACCTAATAAATTCTATCGATAACAGCCAGTCGCCAGAGAGTGAAGTTGCCGCCATCCACTTTGGCTCATCTAGGCCAACCTACTGTCCCAGATGTAGATCAAACACCCACTCACTTAGTAAATGTTCAAAACCAAGATTTTTAATATGTTTTAGATGTGGAAAAAAAGACTTCACCTATCCCAACTGTCCTGACTGCCAATCTACTGTAATTAAAAATACACCTCTAAAAAACTGATTAAGAACGATTGGAGTGATCGGTGGAAAGAGTGGAAGGAATGGTTGACTTTTATTAATAAATTCCTTACATTTAACAAGATCAATTCAATCGTTAATAATAATGAACCAAAAGAAATGTCACAACCTGGGCTAGGTCTTTGTACACCATCTAAAAAAATAGACAAATTAATGGTTATTATAGGAAAAATACAAATAATTTGATTTAATCAGTAGTTAGATGGTAAGAAAATAAAAAAGTCAACAATATTTGTGTTCGTTTTAGCAGGCAACATTGACAATGAGTCTTTTCTATGGCGGTAGTTGTCAAGTGAAGTTAGTTAACTGAGCAGAGGGTACAGCCATCTCACTCACGGCACACTTCACTCACATCACATTGATAGTTGTCTATCTGTGTGTTTGATTGGTCGTTGCGCTTGAGTTCTTTCTTTCGGTTTCATTTTAACTTACAACTGTTAAATAAGCTAAAAATACACAAAACAGTTCAATTCAATTTTGTGGACTTAATGGCAACCAGCCGTCGAGCCACAAAAAAAGATGTAAGTAAACCTTAACTGTCAAAATGACATTTTTTCCGCCATGATGTTTTTTGTTTGTGTTGCCCACTAATAACGCACAATTTCATTTCCTACCAATAAATAAAGTGTTTTAATAACAATTTAACAATCGAAAAGTGTTATAAGCATCTTAAACTAGTTTTTGCTATAGTGTACAAAGACCTGGCCCAGACTCCTTGCATTTTGGGACATTTATTTTGGGAAAAACCCGGCCTTATGTAACTGTCAGGGTTCTGGACGACAAGTTCACTGGCCTATTAGATACCGGCTCTTGTGTTACAGTTTTAGGTAATGGGTCTCATGAAAAACTACTTACCATGGGATTCCAACTACTTGATACTAGTGGTACACACTTTGTAACTGCTGGCGGTGAAACATTAAACTCAATAGGTCTTATCAAACTACCAATTCAGTTCCAAAATGAAACTCATTATATAGATGCATATGTAGTACCAGATGTTAAAAATTCATTAATACTAGGCATTGATTTCTGGCGAACTTTTGGTCTTTTTCCCAAACATCTAATCGCTGTAAGTTTCTTAAAAGAACGTGATTCTGCAACTACTGTACATACTAGCTCTGTTGATAAACCTATGGTACTCTCTTATAATAACCTATCAGAGGATCAAAAGCGTACCGCTGATAATCTTATTTCTAAGTTCGATGATATTTCTTACGAAAAAAAAGGTTTAGGTCGTACTTCTCTAATTACACATCCAATAGATACTGGGGATGCTGCCCCCATACGTCAGAGGTATTATCGAATGTCTCCTGAGAAACAAAGGATTTTGATCGAACAACTCGATGATATGTTAAAGGATGACGTAGTCGAGCCATGCGAAAGTCCTTGGTCATCTCCTGTTCTTTTAATACCGAAAAAGAACGGAGAAATGCGGCTCTGCCTTGACAGCCGAAAACTTAACTCGGTAACTAAGAAAGATGCCTACAGTTTGCCGTACCTTACGGAAATACTTGATAACCTTCGAGACGCTAAGTTTCTAAGTAGTATAGATCTGTCAAAATCATTTTGGCAGGTACTTATCCGCGAAGAGGACAGATGTAAGACTGCTTTTTATATTCCCGGTCGCGGAACGTTTCAATTCAAATCAATGCCATTCGGGTTAACGAACGCACCAGCTACACAACAGAGATTGGTCGACTTTCTGTTTTATGGCCCTGAGTTTGAGCATAGGGTGTTTGCGTACATTGATGACGTCATCATCGTCTCTGAAACATACGAACAGCACATATATCTCCTTACAAAAGTCCTTAAAAAACTAAAAATGGCTAACCTTACTATAAATCTTGAAAAAACTAAATTCTTCAGACATCAACTCAAATATTTGGGTTAGGTATATCGTGGATGTTAACGGACTACATGCTGATCCTGAAAAAGTTGACGCTATATCTAATTACCCTACCCCTTCTAGGCGTAAAGAGGTAAGACGTTTCATTGGCACTGCTTCCTGGTACCGTCGGTTTATCCCAAATTTCAGTCAATTAGCTTCTCCACTTAATAAACTAACTTCTCAAGGAAAAAATGCTCCACCCTTTAAATGGTCTAAAGAAGCCGACGAGGCCTTCAAAACTCTAAAAAAATGTTTAGCTTCAGCCCCTATATTGTCTTGCCCCGACTACTCCAAACCTTTTGAAGTCCATACCGATGCTAGTGATCACGGAATTGGTGCTGTTCTAACACAAACCCTTGAGGGAGAAGAAAAAGTCATTGCGTACATGAGCAAATCTCTAAGTAAGCAAGAACGAAACTATAGCGCAACTGAACGCGAAGCACTATCGGTACTTACTGCGATAGAACACTGGCGATGCTACTTAGAGAACGGCCTTAAATTCAAAGTTTTTACTGATCACTCTTCCCTCAAATGGTTTCTCAACATTAATAACCCTACCGGTAGATTAGCCCGCTGGGGTGTTCGCTTATCAGCCTTCAATTTTGAAATAAAACACCGCAAAGGTGCTGATAATGTTGTTCCAGATAGTTTATCTCGTAGTGTTCCCATAAATGCTATTGACTTGACTGACCAACAGACTATACTAACTAAACCTTCTTATATAACTAACGACCATTGGTATTTGAACAAATACAATGGTTGCTTAAATTCTCCTGATTCATTTCCTAACTACAGAATATCTGGTGGCAAACTATTTAGGTACATAAAATCCCTGAATCCCCTCACTCGAGAATTTGAATGGAAGGAAGTAATACCCCTAGAGTTTCGCCAAGATGTCATTGCTAAAAATCATTGCGAAACTATTTCCGGTCATTTCGGCGTCTTTAAAACGTACAAACGCCTATCACTTAATTACTTTTGGCCTGGCCTACATCAAGATGTTTCTAAATTTGTTACTGGTTGTGAAATCTGTATTTCTTACAAACACCCTAATCACACCACCTTGGGTACTATGGGCAGACCAAAAGATTGCTGCCGCCCATTCCAAATGATAAGCATTGATCTAGTAGGACCCCTACCCATAACAAGAAAGCAAAATACTTCCTTGTTAGTAATAATAGTAATAAATTCCTGCTGTTTTTCAAAATATTGTCTATTGTTTCCAATCCGTCGCGCAACTGCAGAAATAATTTGTAAAATATTAGAAGAAAATGTTTTTCAAATACACGGTGTTCCAAGTACAGTTTTAATGGACAATGGCCGTCAATTTATTAGCTCTACCATGAAAAATCTATTCACTTCTTACAAAGTACCTAATGTCTTCTATACTCCCCTATATACCCCACAAGTTAACTCTGTCGAACGATACAATAAAACCATAATCACAGCGGTGTCTACTTTTATCGAAAGCGACCATAGGTCCTGGGATACCCATATACCGAAAATTCAGTTTGCCTTAAATAGTGCGGTAAATGAAGTAACTGGGTTTACGCCTTCATTTTTGGTATATGGTCGCGAACTAATCAGCTGTGGTTCCCACTATATTGACAACGATATTGGTAGCGATATTATTTTTACACCCCGTGATGAGTATGCTGAAAATCTTGGCAACCTCAGCAAGATATTCGACAAAGTACAACTATCACTAATTAAAGCGCATTCTAGGAATTCTACTACTTACAATCTTCGTCGTAAAAATATAGAGTTTAATGTTGGTGACATTGTATGGAAACGTACATTTTATCAAAGTGATAAGGACAATCGATTTTCAAAAAAATTTGCCCCTAAATTTATAAAATGTCGTATTTTAGCTAAACGATCGAAACTTGTGTACGATCTGGAAGATATGGCAGGAAATATCTTAGGAGCCAGGCACGTAAAGGACTTTAAATTAACTTGAGTCTATTTTTTTATTCTTTCTTTAACGAGGATTTTCTAGAAAAATCCTAACCTAAAAAGGGGGGTATGTAACGGTTCGTTATTAATCCTAAATTTCTTAACTAAATAATTAATTTTACTTACACTAAACCTATGTATTACTATATACATATATTTAAATAGAATTAATTTACTATAAACGCACTTCAAAATTATCCATATATTGTTGAGAGTACTACAATACCTACAATGGGATCACGCGATCACGCTCGTGATGCGTGGCCGCACCGGTACGGCGAGCTGCCTACGGAATTTACGAGGGGGCCCGAGTATTACCGAGCGCGGAGCGTGGCGAACGCACGGGTCAGCAGCTCGTGTCTTTCTATCGTTTGTTTTAAAATTTGTTAAAAAATATAGTGTTGATACAATAACTAAAGTTTAAGTAAGTGTGTAAATTATCCCCAGTTCTGGGGACCACCGCTACCCTATTCTGCCTTTGGATCGCTGACTATCGTCTGGCTGCCTTCCCTCGGCTACCCTGAGCCACCGGACTACTACCCTAACCGGCTGGAACCTCTGCGAGCTACACTACCCCACAGGACAGTGACAGTGACCCAATTTCATTTTACGCAATCGGTTCCTGACCATTTGAATGAACCACTCCCCTATTAATTCGAGTTTTAATATTATGTAATTGTTAGTTTTATATAGTTTATATTAAAATTGTATTTGTATTAAACATTAGTTTCCTTTCTTCGTTCTTAAATATTAAGTAATTACTTCATAGGTCTATTTAGAACGCGACTAGCGTGACATAACTTTTTTGAAAAGATCAGTCAGTCCACACGCACACGTATTTCCCGGGCCCGTGGAACTCTCGCAAAACCCATGCGGAGTTCCCCACACAGCGCTCCACCCAGTAATGTATCGAATTACCAGTAACCGATACATTACCCGGTAAAATAACCCTGTATATGGACATGGTAATACTAGACGAGAAACGTACAGCTAAAGAATTTCACTCTCGCCTCGCGTCTCGAGCTGTAGTGGTCCACTGTTCAAATAATTTGAATGGATTAATGTCCGATATAGGTAGCAATAAGAACCCCGTGGAGACAATGGCATGAAGCCGCCGCCCTAGTGGGTGGTCGTATGCGTTGCCGCGACTCTCGTAGCGGTAACGTGCGTGTCGGTGAAACCACGTGGCCAAGTACCCTCATTACCGTTTTACAACTCCACCACGCCAACTAGACAACTGGGTACGTAGTATTTCAGTATTATGTGCCCGGATTGCTGTCCGGACAAAATGATCAAGTGGCTCAGACGGCGGTAGTCCTGCTTCATGCACTAGAGGTGTCGGCTCCGAAAACGGGTAGTTTATCGAGCAGACACGTCTGTTGCTGCGCCGACACGGGGTGGCCTTCAATAGCGTCACATATGACAGGTGAGGGAGGCGATCAGCAAAGTGTCACTTTGGTCACTACATACGAAATAAAAATACAACTTATTTTTTTATAATTTAAATAGGTATCTTATGATAAACGGGTAAAATAAAGTATAACAAGTTAAAATTATATTAAAAATTTATTTTGCATATTCAAAATAGATATTTCATTACATGTATATTGCAAACTTCATAAAACATCTTTGTACTTAGGCAAAGCGACATGAAAGTTAATAATCTGAATATTAAAATGTAGTTTCGATGCCAACAGTCCGTACGCCCGCGGGCCGCGTCTACAGCCACAGAGACGAACGTAGACCTTCAATGTTTTAGGGTTCCAGGAAACAGTATGTTTCAATGATAATCCTTAAGTACATAATTAAAAATATTTATGAGCGCAGTTTCGATGACACAATATTACATAATCATTTGATTGCAGATTTTTACAGAGCTTTTCTTGGAGAAATTAATGCAAAATTCAAATGTCTGAAACTCAGAAGAGCATATGAAATTTGAGATACAGATTCAGAAGGAATAATGTACTATATCCAAACCAATCTGCGAAATTAGAATTGAACGTTTAGGGCTTCCACGAAGTACTATATAGATCGCATATTTGATTCTAAGACATCAAGTTACACTTCAGATTTGTCTTAAAATAAAAAAAGCATAGAGAAATAAAATTTATTTCATAAAATACAATTTTCGGAGATCACACATTACAAAGCGTCTAGCTGCGATTAAATATATTACTATAATAAAAAAATAACTATATCAAAATCATATACAATGCAAAATAATCTATTAAAATAACAAATTGTATATAATACTTTTAAAATACTTCATATTTGGTACCGGACCTTTGAAAGGCTAACCGCAATAAGCGACACAATGGAACCTTCCTTATGTTACATTCATATTACTGCTTCTTAAGCCTATGACATAAATAGTTGTGAAGACTTTGGCGCGAGCATTTTAGAAACTGGACTAGCATCATCAATAATTCTAATAAATAAAACAAAAAAATTATCTTCTACAATTAAGTACATAAACTGATGCATTACGAATACATAGGATTGCATAATGTGGCGGCTAGCCATCGCACGCAGCACACGCGATGTGTCGGGACGCCGAGTCGACCTAGCCGCAGTGAACGGGTTTACGGGCCATTCGCCTCGTTGATTGGAATTTGGAACTGCGCTTCGAGATACAATTGGGTAGATGACACAATTTAAAAATGCAAGTTTTTATAATTTATTTATAAAATATTAGTTATTTTGACAGGTACAATGTTTTGAAAAATATAGTTTTGAATTTAATATCGAAATTATATAGATTTGAAAACTTAAAAAAGAAGCAAAAACTTATTATAGTATATGTTAAATTTTTAAATATCATTAGCTTACTGACATTAAATATAACAATTTTTACTATGACAGTATGCATGTAAACGCATTATCTACGTAGCTATTATATATTTTATCTAAACGCCCATACAATTTTAGTATGATTCACAAGTCGTGACGTCACAGCTCAGTACCGTTTTGTATGGAGCGTTTTTCGGCGACTCGCAGCGGCTCCTCGAACACATCGCTGTATCTAGAAAACTATTGATTGTAAACATACTGTTACTTTTGCAATATTTATTTACTGTTGATAAACTATTTAAATATGAAATTAAAAAAAAAATTGTCATGTACCCAATTGTCGCGGCGCTATAACTAATAGACAATCTCCAATATCATAAAACGATGTATTTAAGGATATTGTTCAACATATTTTGTTTTACGTGAACCCCTTTACTGTGAGACCTACTTACTATGTAGGTTCCCTTCCCGCCCGACAAGTTTAACGCTAAGTAAAATAATCAGGCCTTTCCGTTTAACTAATTATTAACATTATTGTATTCTCGACGACGGGCGCCGTTTACTTAAACCTATCTAGCGAAAGACTACCTATTTTTAAATGAACGCGGCGTATGTTTGTGTCATTTGACATTACTATTTTAGTTACGTTGAGGAATAAGATATTGTAGCCTGTTATGTCCTGTTTTAGTAATCCTGCATATTGATGGTATTAGCTGTTAGTCTCTAAATAAAATTTTTTTTTTCGTACTTTTTAAATTTTTTGCGAATTATTGCTCCTTAAAATTTAGAAAGAGAGAAATTCAAAAATCTCGTGTCCGCTAGTCGACCGGCGGATGACCTGGCGTTTTGTTCTGCAGCTGGTCGCCCCGGCCGGCACTGACCGTGCAGGCGAGTTGATGCTGTTCACCGTCTGTACCTCGGCACTGACTACGTTGTCGTATACATCTTGTTAGATACACTCTTCGAGATACACGTGTTTTTAAGGTTTTATGAATCATTTATACAGCCTGCTGTGCTAAATCGAATGGAAATATTTCTTACAGACATACTCGTAAGCGCACCGAACGTCCGTGTAGCCAGACATAGAAGGCACGTGTCAGCTGAGTGGACAATACTAACTTTAATGTATGCTTTTTTTAAGTAGTTATTCAAACCCCAAGTTCGGTATCACAATATAGAAGGTCTAGGATTTGAGTCTTAGTAGGCATATCTTAGGGGCAATTTTGTATTCAAAGAAAAGTTATTTGTAAGTATATTCCGCCTTGCATGCTGTCGCTGACGGCGAACCTCTCAGTTTCACACATTCAATACGCATGAGATCCAAATATGATTCAGTTTTTTAATAACGTGCCCATCCGTTGGACGACTATATTTTATAAATGGCGCCACTTGGTAACTTTAGAATATAACCTGCTTGGGACACGGTATTCTGGCTACTTTGTAACCTCCATACATACATTTGTGTATACTGTAATGTACAGCTGGCTCGTGCAGCGGCTGCACCTAGTTACTTACTACCACCTGACAACGTCGACCATTTACCACTATGGCTTTGGCAGAATCACTCACAAGAGCATATCTTGAAATACGTCTATACTAAACGGTTATTCCATCCAGTTGTTGCTAATGGCTAGCGCGCTATCCGAGCCGCAGCTGAGCGCGCCAGACACAGTTCAGTATTACATTTGAAAATGACTTGCAACTACTGACGAGAGGCGTGACGCGTATACTGACAGTTTGCAGATTCGCACCCACGGTTGCGGTCTGGTCGCTCTGCCTAACACAATCGCAGAATCAATGGATTTCTATTTCGATAGAGCTGGACGGAAATAACCAGATTAAAGTTTACGAAAAGCATTTGTGATTGTCACAACCCATATTTTACTGTTCAGTCGTGTATGTCAAAATCTGTGATAATTTGTCACACAAAAGAATTTTGCTAAATTAAATACACAGATACGTTTCTTTGTGTACAATACAGAAATTTTGAATAAAAATATCTCCAAATAAATGTACACATTACAACGTATCATAAACACAGCGACAGCTGTCACACAGTTTTGCAGGTGGCTCTTGTCAAACCGTCTACTGGAAAACGATTCCAGATAGAATATCAATAACTCGCTAAGAGCATCTGGCATGACACCGAGGCAGCTGCGTGCCCATACCGCACGTCGGACATTTCCAAAGTTACTATACAGTATAAGTGAAGCGGTATGAGTGAAGTGAATGTGTCCTGCAATATATTGAGAGCGAAGTTTCAATATTATCATTGAAACGATCCAAGTCATTGTGCAGACAACGCTCGTTTGGCTACTTGAAACACAGCGGCCAATTGGGTATTTGACACCGCTTGAAAATGAAAAAATTTTAAATTTTGAAAACATATTTTGAACCAAAAAATGTTTTGAAAAATAAAGTTTTGAATCTAATATCGAACATATATATATTAGAAAACTTAAAAATGAAGGTAACACTTTTTATAAAATATGTTTCATGTTTTAATATTACTAGCCATTATGTCAGTGAGACATTGAATTTAACTAATTGTATTAGGACAGTACGCCTGTAAGCGCATTATCTACGTAGCTATTATATATTTGATCCAAACGCCCGCACAATGTTTGGTATGATGTACACGTGGTGACGTCACAAGCCGGTACCGCTTGTACGCAGCGTGTTGCGGCGCCTCGCAGCCGCTCCTCAGACTCGATTGTAAACATACTGATACTTCTATAACATTTCTTTACTGTTGATAACTTGAACTTTTTGAATATGTTATAGAAGAAAAATTGTCAAATACCCAATTCAAAATGTGCTCGCAAAGTGTTGTTAGCTATGCGATTTATTGCAAATAATGATTTGATATTCTACGATGCCAAGCGGCAAGTACCATCCAAAAGTGTATTCCATTAAGTACTCTCTTTCAAAAACTCCTTTATTCTATTTCTTTAGCTGCGACAGCCAAGCGCTTATTTCCCTATTCGACTGAGGTGAGTTATGGCGCGTGGCAGAGTTTCCTGGTTTACTTAAGACTTGGCGAACTTCAGGGCGTCGGGCAGGAGCTTCTCATGTTTGAGGGAGTCTTTAACGATGACGTCGGAGTCGGCGCGCAGCGGGTCGCCGTCAGGGCGCGGGTCCGCGGGCTCGGCGCGGGGCGGCGCGTCGGACGGCGGCCTGCAACACGGCACACTAGTTTACATGGTTTGGGTTTTGTTAGCTTTGTTGGCGGGCGTCATCCTGGATAACGTCGCGTGATCGTTGACGAGAAAACAAATGCCCTAACACTTTTCCATTTATCGCGGTTTTTTAAAATGTCAGAATTTTCCCACAATATCTAAATGTAGGGACCACCGTGTACAACTCGATGACTCCTTCTCTCCGTTATAGAGTAACGTTTGTTATTGGTATCTTCCAACAATATGGTAGTCTGGATGGAATTGCTGTGTAGCGATAAGTCCGCCAAATTATACCTTATTTTAGTATAAAATTACATTTTTGTACCATGTTATCTTACTTAATATTATCATGTTAAGTTATACTTAAACTACGAGACCAGCTTGGTTTACTTCAGCTTCACGGCGGCGTTGACGGGGGGCTAAAGAGATTAAAAAATGGCCACTATTTTATTGAATGAGATCTTATCAAAATAATATTCACCTACCTGATTATTGCTTCCCTAGGTCGGTCTGTATAAGCAGCAGTGAATGAAACAATAGAGTTAGTATTACAATATCAAGACAGGAATGAAATGCTATTTAAATAAATCTGTAAATACAAAATAACAGTCTCCCACACTGACAGACCTCACCGACATTCGCTTCGTAAACATTGTGTTGTCAATGGCGCCAGCAATGGCGCCGTACTGCCAGCTTACAGACGTTTAGTTTTGTTTGATGTCACATTAAAATTAACTTGGTGTTGTTTATTCATTCATATTCGCGTATTCGTATTCGTCATTGAAGTATTATTAAATTTATTGACTCCAGTCGTTTTAGTTTCACGTTTCTAGAAGATTTTGAAATTTTACATACCTTTTAAATAGGTATTAGCTTTGCATCTTTTTTTTACATGCATATGTCGCTAATTGTATAGTAGTTGTGTGTGTGTGTGTGTGTGTGTGTGTGTGTGCGCAGACGTGCGAGGTGAATTCGCTCCTCGAGCAAACACATTTAAATTTATTAATTAAATAAGTATTTTGTTATGTTTATGGTATATATTTGGTTTGTATAGTGCATTATGGATAAAAATATGGTTAACATCGACGACAGCTTTATCACATGCCCTTCGACCTCTTGAGCTTTTCGAGCGCAGAAGGCTCCTTCACTCCTTCTCTTACAATGCATGATCATCATACTGATTTTTTCTCCATGTAAAATTAAATTTAAATGAACTATTCATATCAACATCCAGAGTGTTCCAAGCTCTATTCAGATCTTGTGGCCTCCTACAGAACAGCAAACATCGATGCAAGTCACCCATCATCCTTTTGTTTTCTGCGACGCCTCAGAAGATGAAGTCTAACAGTCAATTCCATTCTATCCATCTCGTCAACGGCCGCTCGCAATGACAAGTATCAATATGAGGTCACGGATGACTGTCCCGATCCTACCCCAATATCCTATCTATCCTAATAATGAAAATAATTATACTAAATAGTTTATTTGCCAGAATAAAAATGTTACAACGTAAAAATGATACATTTACAGAAAAAAAATTGGTCAACTCAAAAACAAGATCTGAAAACTTCTGCACCAGTGCGCACCGGATCGCAGGAGTCTTCTTGTAATTTGACCGGACGTGTCATTTTAGTTGCCGGAGGATTTTACATATAATTTGATAAACTGACATATTAGTTTTATACAATACTAAAAAGGAGAGAAAACAAGATATTATTGATATGATCGAAACAATTAAGAGAAAAATATTATAACCGTCCTAGTCTAATCCTACCACATATGTTCAATCACTCGTTATCCATTTCTACTTTCCCATCGTCTTGCAACGTCAACTCGCGCAAGATGTCCCTTTTCATCCCTGTTCATTATCACGATTCCTTCCCATTCCTTTCGAAGGTTCTAGAGCACATTGTTCATGGGCAATTGTCATCCTTCGTTTACGTTGATAAAGTCCTTAGTGACTGTAAGTCTGGTTTCCGCCCACATCCGATGGGCTACGGAAAACAAGTCCATAACAGCCCTCACACTCATAGACTAGCAATACCTTCAACTGCATACATTTTGAAACCCTCGTTGGCATCCTGAAGTCGTACAACACTGCCTCCTCTGCAGCGTGGCTTTACTTGTCTTTGCGGTCGTTCGCTGCGGCCTTCTATCTCCGTTGCTGTTCTCGGTTTTTACAAACTCCGTCCGAATTTCATTTATACCAGACGACCTACAGATCTACACTCACTGCCTACCATCAAATATACATACTGCTATTGCTTCTATTAATTAGTCGCATCAGTGACTGAGCAAAGTCCTTCGGTCTGCGACACAATCTCAAGCCATGCTGACAGGTAGCCGACCCGTGCGCAGTGTGCTGGATGTGCCCGACCCTCCTTCCGTAATTCTCAATGATTTTCGATTGCTCTCACTGGTACTTCTATAAATCTAGGAATTATTTTAGACTGCAATGTGACGCGGACCGATCATATCAGTGAACTCAGTCGGAAAGTCCATTTTTCATTTTTCTTTGAAATAGCTGAAATTTGTTTTGCCTTTGTCAACAAAAAATACTACTACACACCCTAATTCAACCTATCATTGATAATGTCGACGCGTCCTATCTGGATGCCATAGAAGAGCTTTCGAATAAACTGGAGCGCTTGCAAAATGTATGCATCCTTTTTATAATTGGCGTTAACAAGTTTGACCATGTCTCCCAATCCGCCTTCGCAGGAACACACGGATTCTTTTCAATGTCTTGTTCTCGCCTGTTTCGCCATTGTATGTACGCCAACGCTTTACGTTTGTTCGCCCAGGACGAACTAGTCAGGCCTAGTAAACGCCTCGTTTTACAAATACCTCCTCATAAAACCGATTTCTATTCTTACTCTTTTGCGGTTCCTGCGGTCAGGCCGCGGAACTCCTTACCGCAAACCCCTTCAAGAATAAAAGAGCATTACCTCTCTCAAACATAATTTCGTTGTCATTTTGGTGTAGAATACCTTTTAGTATCATATGTATGTACTAGTAACTTTGCACAAGTATTTCTTATATCTCATTGTATTCTTTATTTTGTTTTTGTTAGTAAATTGTAAAATAAACCAATAAACAAGCAATCCAAAAAATCACGTGCTAGGGACCGGTTTCAGACAACGGGAAGTATCCGTTGCCTCAGTTGCAGGCTGCCGCAGACAGAGTAGGTCCATGGACTCACCGGTAGCGGCGCGTGGCGACGGGACACAGGCGCGCTAGGTGAGCCAGCAGCGTGTGCCGCGGCGAGGGATCCACCACCAGGCGGGAGAGCGGCAGGTCCACACACAACGGACTGCGCGCGTCGCCGAGGAACGTGGCCACGTAGTGCTCCGAGCGGAGGAGCAGCAGCAGGATCTCTTCCAGGTCAGCTTCGCTGAAAATAAAGCATAAAATCATGACTGACAATTGTCAATGTTCAGAATTGTGTTTTTCCTTGTTTGGTGAGGAACTTAAGAACGGCGCAATTGTTCAATTATCTCCAACTGGCCATTTTCTTCCCGACTTACTTGTTTAAACGTCAATAACTCAAAAGTGAAATGATCCAATTAAGTCATAATTTGATATACAGGGTGTCCGGTAATGAATGGATAACCTTGAAACGTCTAATAGTGCAACTTATGGCCGTTCTGAAAAAAGTACGAAAAATAATTTATCATAAGTAGTACCTCTGATATTTCTTTTATAAAGAAAAGCCTTTTTTTAAATATTATTTTACTGTCTTAAAAACTATGACCAGAAATGAATGATTTCTATTAGTTTTTTGTTGTTTTAATATTATAGACTAACTGTGCTGATAGATTAAAAGTAAATAGTATGAAAAGCTGACGCAGTTTTTTTTTAGAAATACACAAAATATTTATTTTTGAAAAATATGCAAAAAATACTTTTTAAGCAAAGTTCAAACCTCTTGGATATGAAAAAAATTTATGAATAAATGGGTGGCCAATAATTTTAAAATAATGTATGTTTCAAGTAGATTTTATAATGGTGTACAATTCATAAATGTATCTTTCATAAATAGTGACTTATTGCCATTAATGTAGAAAAGGAGAAAATTTGACTAAATAACCAAATTTCTAATATGGGAATTTTTTTTAAATTGAATTGTGTCTGATCATTGGTGATTAATAAAAAACAACATTTAATATTTAAAATAATTTATTTTACAATAATTTACAGTAAATGTTCAAACTGTTTGCCTCCCACTCTCATGCATGCCCTACATCTTCGGATAAATGCTCTTCTGAGCTGTCACAATTCGATTTAAAAAAATTCCCATATTACAAATTTGGTTATTTAGTCAAATTTTCTCCTTTTCTACATTAATGGCAATAAGTCACTATTTATGAAAGATAGATTTATGAATTGTACACCATTATAAAATCTACTTGAAACATACATTATTTTAAAATTATTGGCCACCCATTTATTCATAAATTTTTTTCATATCCAAGAGGTTTGAACTTTGCTTAAAAAGTATTTTTTGCATATTTTTCAAAAATAAATATTTTGTGTATTTCTAAAAAAAAACTGCGTCAGCTTTTCATACTATTTACTTTTAATCTATCAGCACAGTTAGTCTATAATATTAAAACAACAAAAAACTAATAGAAATCATTCATTACTGGTCATAGTTTTTAAGACAGTAAAATAATATTGAAAAAAAAAAGACTTTTCTTTAAAAAAAAAATATCAGAGGTACTACTTATGATAAATTATTTTTCGTACTTTTTTCAGAACGGCCATAAGTTGTACTATTAGACGTTTCAAGGTTATCCATTCATTACCGGACACCCTGTATATTACATATGAGTTGCGCAACTAGTGCTCTCCTGGCCGAGTATATCTACCCCCAGCAACCCCTTCGGTAAGTCGAGCTAATCCCGTTAAGGGCGCGTACACATTTTTGATAAACCCTAGATTGTAATACTTCGTTGGATCGCGGATGAAACGCAGATATTTTTCGACACATCTGCATACAGGCGCCATATTTTTTTTTAGATATCCTTAAAAAATAACTTTCAAAATTTTTATTAATTTTTTAAAGTTTGAATCGTCTACAACGACTTATTTGTTGGATATTACGATAGGGCGTTCCATAGTCAAATCAATCAGAAACGATGTAAACTACACGCCGTTCACGGGAACAGCTCGACTTGCTCTGTAACTATATTACATTAGTAAATAATTAGGAAGAGACTGGGTACCAACAACCCAGGGCATCCTAGTGTGGGTTGTGGGCAGCCAGTGCAACCTGCAGCTCTCACTGACCTGGCGGAGTACAGGAACTGCGCGAAGTCGATGTTGGCGACGCACTGGTCCTTGTCCTCGCTGTCGGCGCACAGGTCGGTCTCGCGGTAGTACATGTACAGGAAGTCGTTGAGCTGCTTCGCCACCACGGCGCAGCGGTCCTTGTCGCACATCTTGGCCGGCGGGCCCTGCTGCGAGAACACAGTGTGGCCGGTCACCAACTAGCGATATCTTTGCTTACTATATATTTTAGGGTGCATCCAAATCTCTTGAAATATTCGCTACGTATGTTTACTAGGTCGATAGATTAGAGCCCGCCTACAACATGACGCGACATATGTTGCTGCATGTCTGTTGCGATAGAAAGCACTGTAGCTCGAACATGCAACAACATTCGAAAGCAAAAAAGTTAAACATTGAAACAACAAGTTTTATGCCAGCATTTATTTAACTACAGCTTTACCCGCGCCTCGCTCGCTTAAACAATAGTGCTCAATTACTTGTTTATAATTTTCTGTTTTGAAACTTTGTAAAATAAGAGTGGTGTTCGTTACACGCGTGCGTCTGATGTTATTTATCATTGGCAGGCAGGCATGGGCAGGCACATACAACGGACTTGTACCCCAAACGCAAACCAAATTATGCAAGTGGTTCCGTAGCACTTAGTTTTCACACCACTCATCAGAAGTATGTAATCTCATTTTGTTGTAGCCGAACAAGACCAATATTATATTTTTGAACATTTGAATAACGAGACTAATATCAGAACATATACAGAAACAATCAAACAAATATTTTAGTACTGACTTTTGCGATAGACGTAAAGTAGTATGATAGATAGCAAGATGAGGTCATTCTCGCTGCGACCGCCGCCCGGTACGGACGTTCCAAGACCACTCCGGTCTCTTCCCGATACTCACCCGTGTTGGCTCCGTGACACGGTTTTTCTGGGTTATAAAATGCCGAAATAAATCAAATCGAAAGATTTGTTTATTTTTTTTGTCAATAATACTCTTAAAATACAATTTCTTTAAATTCGATTTAACAAAAATACGCTATCCAGAACTTACATAGGGCTATTACACAAGGGGGTTTCCACGAGATGACGAGCCGCTCGCTTAAACCATGTATTTGATAAATTTGTTGAGAAAATCTAGTCAAAATCTTAAGTCTTTGCGTATCTGCGTGTAATTAAAGAGTATATATTCTGAGCTGAGCCGACACACGTATCAAACTCAAGAAGACGCAAAGTAATAACGTTTGGTTGTCAAACTTTGTCGAGTCAACGGCGGGGCGGAGTGCTCGCAGTGAATACTTCACTACAGGAGATATGAACATAAATGCTAGTACCGAGTTACATTACATGCGCCGATACAAACGTAAACACACTCAAATCCAAGAAAGGCGGGAAAGGCTGCGGTGTTACATTTTATGAATAATCTACGCATAAAGCAATGTATAAAGCAACAATCAGACAAGCAACCGGACTCGTGCTCCTGCTCCCGGCATCCTGGAGGCACCATGGCGCACAGCGGTGGGCCCGCGCCGCGGCAACTCGGACCTGTCTGCCGCTATTCACATCTACACAGCACGAGCCAAGCAGAGCCAAGTCAGAACGCATAATGTTCCGGGGAGCAGCCAGCGCCGACTGACGCGACACTACAGCATGCGTGAACGCTTAGACCTTTACGTTGTAAGGCATCTTGAGGCTGCACGAGGCGCGCTTCAGGAACTTGAGCACCAGGCCCGCGTGCTGCACGGCCAGCTCGCTACTGGGGCACGAGATGCGCTTCAGCACGTGCGTGAGGTACAGGCCGAACGCGCGCCGCCCCTCGCCCATGCTGTGGACAGATCAACGTTCTATACGCGTCCATTCTTCACAAAACTTCTTGTGTTGTAAACTGTGAGCCTGGAACAACGGCGGTGAATATAAAAAGGCTTTGAGAAAATAAACATAGTGAAATAATGATTTAGTTTGCACGTGTTCCCGCCGGGGCCGCGTAGCGATGGCGCGGGGGCCAGGGCGGGTGTGTGCGCGGGGGCCAGGGCGGGTGTGCGCGGGGGTGGGTTCGAGAACATTTGTTTACATCGGTATAGACTGCTTAGATTGTGATGTTGATACATGTGGGAATTTTGATGATTTAGATTTTAGATTGGCACAAAATTTTTGTAATAGTAACATAGTTTTTAAGCTTTGTAATATTAACAAGTGGGCCTAGTCGCCACAATAAAGAATGTATTATTACAATAATAATAATAGTTTATTTAGTGCATACATAAACACAGTCTCTCCAATTCAAAGTCTGTTGGATGCAAGCGTGCAAATGTTTCACTGCTTTCTATGTAATTTCAAGTTATTGTTACATGTACAGTCACAAAAACAAATAAGTCAAAGACACGCTGTACAGTTAGCAGTAACGTGGTCCTCGCTGCAGGCGGCGCACTCACGTGAGCTTCATGCCGGTGCTCAGCAGGTGCTTGACGGTGGACTTGGCGCGCGTGTTGCGCGGCGCGTGGCCGGGGCCCGGCGCCGGCGCCGGCGTCGCCAGCTGGATGGCGGGGGCCGCGCTGGCCGTCGGCGCCGCTTCGTACCGGGTTATGCGGCAACTGCGGATAGATACAACACTGAACAAACATATTCCTATGATATTGCAAACTTGGAATGAAAGTTATTGCAGAAACTACGGCTACAAAAGGTACACTTCTTAAAAGGTATCTATATATTGAAACTATTAGAATGAAGACAAAAGATTTATGTACATTTTATATTAGTACACAAAATGATACACGCTGCCAAAAACACAAAAATGTCACAAAACATATCAAAGGATAATTAGAAAATAAAACAAATCATAAAACAGAAATGACTACACCTGCCCACCAGCAGACAGCTGCAACCCACAGTGCATGTCGCAGCGCGGGACACGCACGCGCACAATGAGGGCTACGATATAAACGAAGCGCCGGTCAACTGCGGCAACTTTACCTGTAGGTACTGCAACGCTTGCTTGTGCCGTATCTAATTTATTTTATTTATTTATTTATTTATTATTAGGCATAACTACAGATTACAAACCATCTTATAACTAAAATTATCAAGTACATCTTATAGGTATAAGTTTGCAGTCCGATTAGAGCTACGCACAGCATTTTCAAGAAATATATTAAACAAGTAACCAGTTAAATTATTATTAAACAAAAATACAATTGCAATTGTAGAAAAAAGAAAATAGCGAACAACAAGTGCAATAAATATAAGTTTTACAAAATGTCAATAAATTATTGTCAAATTCGATATTGATTAATTATAATTATGTCAAGTCAAGATATACATGTCATAGCACCCAAAGAATTGAATTGAAATATACATGTCATACTTGTAATACATGTAGGTAATAATATATGGAATCATTAATCATGTCAAAAGGAATTTCTTTTTACAATTTTTATTAAAATCCTTATAATTCGAAAATAAGTCTAACTCTTTACAATGTTGATTGAAAATTTTACAAACACGAATTATAGGACTGTTTTGGGTTGTGTTGTTGTAGCAAGTAGGCAAAAAGAAAAGCTTTTGGAGTCGATTATTACCAAATCTAATTGACAAATGGCTTAACAATTCCTCACAGTCTAGGCCAGCGTTAATAATCTTATGTAGAATTGCAAGGTCACTGACTGCGCGACGCGATTGGAGAGAGCTCATGTGAAAATATCGTAATCTATCCTCATATTCGGGTAACTTTCGCCTCATACCTATCTTAGCGCTGAGATATCTCAAAAAACGTTTCTGGATTGCCTCTATTCTTTCAATATGATTTTTATAAAATGGTGACCAAATTACACAAGCGTATTCCAGTATGGTTCTGACTAAGGAAGTATATAAAGTAATGGCACTTTGAGCATTGCGGAATGGTTTTATTGTCCTGAATATGAACCCTAATATTTTATTAGCTTTTAACACAACATGGTCATAGTGGCATGTGAATGTTAGCTTTGAGTCAAGCCACACTCCTAGATCCTTTACGGTATTTTGTCGATTTAAAACTGTTTTATCGATGTGATAACAGAAGACTATTGGTGACTTTTTCTTTGTGAAAGTTATCAGATTACATTTTGATATATTAAGACTCATGTTATTGTTTTGGCACCATAGACAGAGATGATTAATATCACGTTGCAAAGCTTCACAGTCCTCTACGGATGCAATGCTTCTGAATAATTTAATGTCATCGGCATAAGCAAGGCTACGACAGGTAAAGGAACTGATTAGATCGTTCATGAATAATAGAAACAGTAGTGGCCCAAGATTTGATCCCTGTGGGATTCCAGATGAGGGAAAGAAAGGTTCAGATTCGTAGCCATAAACAGCAACTAATTGTGCCCTATTCTGTAAATATGACTCTAGCCAGCGAAGAAGGTTACCATGAATACCGAGATGGTTTGCTTTTACGCATAGTATCTCGTGGTCGACCGTATCGAAAGCCTTAGTGAAGTCTGTGTACAGTGCGTCAACTTGTCCCTTTTCATTAAATACTGTGCTTATATGATGGACATACGTTAACAAATTTGAAGTTGTTGATCGTGATGTTACAAATCCATGCTGGTTTAGGCTTATAGCGTGAAGAAGGTGGTGATTCATATGCTCATAGACAAGACTTTCAAAGACCTTCGCGAAACAAGAAATTATTACAACTACCCTATAATTTTCTACATCCATTTTATTACCCGATTTATAAACAGGAACACTTTTAGATTTCTTCCACATAGTTGGGAATTTACCGGATTTTAGGCTTTTGTTAAATATTAAAGTCAATGGTTTTACGAGAGGCTTTTCACACGCTCTTACAAAAAATGCAGGAATATTATCCGGGCCAGCTCCTTTGTTCACCTTAAGACTGCGCAATGATTTGCTAACATCTCTATCTGATATGGTAATAGATGATAAGGTTATACTTGTTTCGGGGAAATTAGGATTGTAATCTACGTGTTTCGATTTGCTATAAACCGAAGCACAGTGTTTAGCACAGTGTTATTATCAGCAATTTCCGATTTATAAAGCATTTGAGTTGGTAATTTAGTTTCCATTTTCTTACTTTTAATATAGTTCCAAAAAAATTTAATATCCTTTTTTAGGTTTTCCTCCACATTCGAAATATATTTCCTGTAACAATTATCAAACTCTACTTTAGCCCTAGATCTCAGCATCGAGTATACATCAAAGTCTCTAGGGTTGCGAAATGTTTTATATTTTTTATGAAATTTATCTTTTTCTTTTAGAATTTTAATCAAGCTATAGGAAAACCAACGTGGATGAGAAGTTTTACTTTTTGAAAACGGGGTGTATTTTTGTATACATTCCCACAGATGTTTGTAAAAGATTTCTACGAAGCTATCGCAATTGAGCTTTAGATACTGGTCCCAGTTTATTTTCTCAAGTTCTTTAATACAACTTGCATAATCAGTCTTACGGAAGTTATATTTTGACTTAGTATTCTCTTTTAGAACATTACATTTAACGATTTTTGCCTCTATATTTAATGGCGGGTGATGTGCATCAAATCGAGTTATGGGTTGGGCTTCAGTGACTACATATGTGGTTGTACAATCATGTAATACGAGGTCTAGTATTTTACCATTTGTATTTAAGATGCGATTGGCTTGATTTAGGTTGTTTCTGGCTATGAAATCTAGAAGATTAAGGATTTTAGGGTTTTTAGATGACATCGGATACGATGTACACCAGTCAACATCTGGTAAATTAAAATCACCGATAATAAGGGATTTGTTAGAAGAGGATGTCATTACGTGTTCGCAGTCATCTAAAAAGTGTAGATAATCGCCAGGAGATATATATGAAGGCATATATCCGGTACATATATTAATATTCATGGCTTTTAAACGTATAGTGACCCAAAGATATTCTACAATGGATTTGTTATGGTTTAATGTCAGACTAATAATATCCTTTTTGATTGCTATGAGCACTCCTCCACCATAAGATTTCTTATATTTAATCATGAATTCTCTACAACGATCCTTACGAAAGACTATATATCTATTATCAAATAACTCTGAGGAATGTATGGAATCGTCCAGCCATGTCTCACACAAACAGATGACATCATAATTATTTAATAAAATTGAAGAAAATATATCACTTGTTTTAGTCTTTAAACCTCTAACGTTCTGGTAATTTACAGATAAGCTATTCATGAGTGTTAATAGGGCAAAATAAGAATACTAAATATTACAGTTAAATAATTGAAATGTAAGCAATCTAGTGTAACGATTCCAGCATTGGCAGGTTTTTGATCAGAATGAAATGCGAAGTTTCATCCTTGCGTATAAAAACCCGGCCATTCCGTACCCAGACAAATTTGTATCCGAGTTGTTTGGCCTTTGCTCTTGCTGCTGCATGGAGAGATTTGTTCATTGGAGATAAATGCTCCGATACGTAAACAGGCATGTTTTCAGTACTAATACCAAGTACAGAGGTGCAGAGCTTCTTTTTAGGGTTCAATTTGTTGTAGCGAGTGACAGCTGAGTAAAATTCATCACGGCAACGAGTGCTGCGCATTCTTACCACGATGGTTTTTGGCCTCTTTGAATCCTTATTCATGCTTGCCACACGGGTGACATGTAAGATATCCGCGTCATCCATCTTGAGCGAAACAACATCGGCGATCTTCTTCACAATAGACACTATATTCTCGTTTTTGTGGAAGGGGACATTATGTATTTCGAGATTATTGTCCCTCAGGTGTTGTTCCACTACGTTTAGTTTTTCCGATAAACTTGTTACTGTAGAGCGGAGTGAATCACACTCTGATTTTAATTGTTTATTCTCCTTTATAATTGACGTTGTAGTTTTAATCAGTTCATCATATTGTGAGCTAACATACTGTACACTGTTTTGTAGGTCGCGCAGTTTTTCATTGAGGGGCGCTAGTTCCGAACGTATAGCGCATCGTATCTCATTCCTTATCAGTGCGAGAAGCTCGGCATCAGCAGTACTTCTTGAATTTGTTGGTCTCTGTCGCAGAGTAACATGACTCATAGGAGACACCTCACCATCCGATTTATCTGCAGTGCACTCAGCGTGGGTGTTTACGGCGCGGACTGGAGTGTTGGTGTTATCCCCCTTCGGTATTTTATTTTTGCATCCCTGACAGATCCATTTTTCTCTGCGTTCTTTTGTAGAAGGCCCTGCTGCGTAGTAACTATTAAATCGCTTTTCTGAAATTCCTGCACATACTATATCATAAGTAAGACTACATCCATTGCACTTCAGCCATTCTTTGTCTTTGATGGAATTAAGACATCCTGAGCAGTTTAATTTTGATGCCATAATACAGTATTGAATTTTTATATAGGTTAATTGATTGTACTTCAAATTACTTTTAATTTATTAAAATTACAATAATTTTCAATTTCTCAAGGTTTTCTTCAAACACGATTTTCAAAAATTAAAACCAAAATTTTAAGAAAGTATAACGTGGAGAAACATAAAAATGTCTGTAAGTAAGTTTATATTCCAGGGATGGAACTCGGGTCGGTCACTTCGCTTTCGAGATGATGACCGCTAGACCACAGCTACTGTGGACTACTAGAGCGAAATAAGACTACAGTATTAAAGTGTTTTTTGTCGTTACTTATAATACTGTCTAATGAGGGTATTAAAAATGTTTGTCGTAAAAACTCGTACACTAATAGTTTTTTACTCACTATGTTATATTATGTTTAGTTTATTCACTTTCACTGATTGTTTTATATAATTTTAAGGACAATGTTCACGTTAGAAAACCGTTTAAAAGTTAAATCGTCATTACGTTTATCGGTGATTGTTTTATATCACTTACTTGTAGTTACACTTTGAGGACACTTTATACATTTAAATGGTAAGTTTATGTTTTGCCTCCAATCTCACTTGTTTCTCACTATATAACGAACTGTTTTAGCTAATTAGTAAAGGATTGTAACACTTGAAACACATATAAATATTTTTTTTATGTGAGAGCTGAATGTTAGTTTAGCCGTAGTTACTATTTCGTTTTACTACTAATAAAAGAGGTAATCGCACAAACGAACTTGCTGACAATTACGACTGGCAACTTACAAGCCTGTCATTATTTTATTTATTTGTAAATTGTTTAAAAGATAGAATATGGAAGATTGTTCCAGTGGATTCCATCACGGGCATCAGCCCATAAATAATCTAATAATTATCGATTGCGTTATTATAAAATAGATTCATCTTCAATAAAAGTGGATTAAGTGATATATGTGTTTCTTTCTTATTAGTTAGGAAGACCTCCCTAGGGTAGACTTATCCCATCAAGGGTCCCGGACCGCTTGAGTACCCCGAGTTACATACGGTAATAAATGTGAACGTGAATTATAAAATAAAATGCCAACTATACGTTTCGTCGCACTGGCCACTTGGATCTGTATTATCTCCTCTTTGGTTAAGAATTCCAATTTCAAATTTATACAGCTATTTACTCACGCATATGTGTTTCGAAAACCGTAATTCATTTGATTTTTCTTCTTTTCGATGGCAGAATAGGCCAGTCGACGTCGATCGACGGTTTCTACCACACCAATCGACGGACGATGGATTGGTGTGGTAACACCCTTAGCGACCCCCCGAGTAAGGCTTCGCGGACCCCCTAGGGGTCGCCACAGCTTACGAGGCTCTACGCCAACAAGACAATTAGAAGCGCCGACCTTTAACCCGTGATTTTATGTTAATATTTCAATTGATTGACATTGTTTACTTTTAATTAGTTTGTTGTTCATGTTGTTGTTTTTTTTATCTTTCTTAAGTGGGCAAGATGTACGGTTTAACGTATGCAAGCAATATTTATAAATTTGATGACTTGTGCTTCACTTAAAGTTCATTTTAATCATTTGTTATGTTATCAATTTACTTCAGTTGCAATAAAGTAACTCAACTGGGCTGGTCGTTTTTACTACTTAACCACCCCTTCAATCATCAATCGTATATAAGTTTAGCCATAAATTATCGCTACACACAGACTGAAAAACACTGGTCTAAGACATCCAGCGTACTTGCTCCAACAGATTTGCATTTTTTGCGAAATTTGGATAACTTCTTGAAAGGGAAAAAGTTCAACTCCGATGGGGCAGTCCAAAACGTCTTCAAAGATTTTATTGATTCCCGTCCTAATGGTTTTTTTAGTAAAGGGATCAATGATATGGAACTTATGAGGTGGCAAAAGTGCATAGACAGCAATGGTACATACTATTATATTTAAAAAGAATTGACTTTATGTTCCACCCTTACAAAACGTCTATTTCATATGTAAGTAATGAAAATATAAACAAATGTGGAATACAAGTACTCACGCGTCGGTGGCGGCCAGGCTGGCCTTGTGCTGCGCGTGCGGCAGCGCGTGCGAGTGCACCAGCAGGTTGTGGTTGTGCTGCACGGCGGCGTACGGGAAGTTGTTGTTCAGCGACGTGGAGCACACGGGGATGCCGGTCACGGGGTCTGTGGGCGGCACTCCTCACACTTACTGTTCATAGCTATGCCAATCTAACTGCGAGCTCACTCAACTATATTACAATGGGAATGAACAAGTTGACAGGGGCGTCCAAACGACAATATTTATTATGAATATTAACAAGAAAATAAATCCCCAGACAAACACACCAACTTTATGGCCCCAAAGTAATAAACATACATAATAGGTCTTTACTAAACATACTAATTGGACCTATGAAACTGCCGTTTTGCCGTACTGGCCATTTCAAATGAAAATATTTTTTTTTTACTGATAATTCTAATTTCAAATTAATTTTATTTGACAAACATGGAATTCTTTTTCTAAAATCGACATTTGTTTAATAGTTAGTGATTTGTTTTCAACGCATTCGAACATTTTTCGTCATCATGGATAAGTAAAAAATTCGAGTAATTATGGAGTATGAGTACCGTCGTGGCACCAAAGCGGCACAAGCGGCACGCAACATCAACGACGTTTACGGAGCGAACACTACAAACGAACGCACCACCCGTTATTGGTTTACCCGCTTCCGTTCTGGAAATTTTGACTTGAAAAATGAACCCCGTGGTCGTCCGAAAACTTTGGTCGACAATGACGAATTAAAGGCAATTGTGGAAGCTGATGAAACTCAATCCACGGCTGAATTAGCAGCAGCTTTCGACGTTAGCATCAAAACAATATTGGTCCATTTGCGTCAAATTGGCAAGGTAAAAAAGCTTGACAAATGGATACCCCACGAACTCAATGACGCCAGCGCGAAGTACGCGTGGAGACGTGCCTTGCACTGCTCAGCAGGCATACAAATGAAGGAATTCTGAACCGCATTGTTACTTGTGACGAGAAATGGATCCTGTTTGACAATCGTAAGCGCTCAGCAAGTTGGTTGGACCCTGGTTCAGCACCCAAACAATGCCCTAAACGAAAACTTACCCCTAGAAAAGTGATGGTCACTGTTTGGTGGTCTAACGCGGGTGTAATTCATCACAGCTTCTTGCCAAACGGGACAAGCATTACTGCAGATGTGTACTGTGAAGAACTGAACACAATGATGGAGAAGCTCGCACGTCTCCTACCAGCTTGGGTCAATCGTTCGGCTCCACTGCTCCTGCACGACAACGCGCGACCTCATACTGCACAGCAGACGGTCTCCAAGCTACAAGAGTTGGGGTTGGAAGTTCTCCGTCATCCGCCGTACTCACCAGACCTTGCGCCTACAGACTTCTACTTTTTCCAGAATTTGGATAACTTCTTGGCGGGAAAAAATTCAATACCCGAGAGGCAGTACAAAATGCCTTTGAAGAATTTGTTGCCTCCCGTCCAGCTGATTTCTTCAAGAAAGGCATCAATAAGCTACCAATGCGTTGGCAAAGATGCATTGATTGCATGGGTGATTATTTTGATTAATAGAAATAAAAAATATATAAAAAAATTACGCTTCATTTATTTCGTGAAAAACGGCAATTTCGTAGGTAAAGACCTAATATATAAATATCAACAACCGTGACCCGAGAACAAACATTCACACAAATGAAAACCCCGACCAGGACTCGAATCTGGGACCTCTGGCGTATGAGACAGGGCTACTAGCCACTACGCCGCTCGGGCGTCGCCCCGCACCACGTGCTCGAGCAACAGACAGTCCTACGCTTCCCCCCCCCCTTCTTGTGACATGGACAATAACAGCGGACAGACACTTGTATTGTCATTATGTCAACCAACCAATATGATTTGGAAACTCACAATCCTTCCTTTCTTTTCTCGCTAATAGGTATAATGGATTATAACTTACAATTTCGTTTAATGTCTACTTTCGGGATCATATTCACAAGACAAAACAAAAAATTGTATATATTATTCCTCCTTAAATCCCATTTCGTCACCTAGAACCCTTCGCTTTTACAAGACAATGCTAAAACTTACCTAAATACTGGGAATACTTCTGCCAGCTCGTCTGACTGGGGAAGATACGGACATATCCACCTCGTCTCGCGTACTGCGCCTTCACCGCCCGGATCATCCTCAGCTCCTCCCCGGTCAGAGCGCCGGCCAGGGCGGATCCACCGGTCGTGTTGGCGCCGTTGGTGGCGGGCGCGTTGTTGTGCTTGCCGCGGACGAATACGTTCTCGGCCGAGTGGACGCGGCGGCACTGGAGACAGGAAAATGCGACCTACAATCCACGACGGCCTCGGTGATCCTACTCTGGACATCGGCTCGACTAAGCGGATGGCTGCAAGCAACAACAACTAGTCCAAGACGCTTGTCCTCGTTCGGTGCTGTAACTCTACTACTAACTCATTTTACCGATACAAACAGATTACGATGAAATAATTTTAGGTTTAATCGTAATCTGTTTAATGTGGTGTAAAATAAATTACGTTAAAAGCTCAAATGTGTTTGACAAGACAAAAAGTTATTCCAATTATCAACAAAGCTACATTGGTTTCTTTGTGAAAAAATACACGTAATATTATGTAGTTTTGCTGCAATTATAAGTGAATGTAAATTTACATGATTTTGGCGCATAAGTCGTATGTGAATTGATTACAAAGTGTGTATCAAAAAGAACGCCGGTTTTATAGCTGCTTTAAATGAAATGTATTTGTTTGAAACAAGAAAACATATCATACTACTGCCTTTAGGAAATATTTTGGTTTAAAAGTGAACAACAATACCAAGCATATGGCCCTCCCTGCTCGAACTACGCGCGATCGCTCAGTCGATGAAGTTAACACAACCACAAATTTGCCCATCAAGTCCGAATCTCTCATTTGAGTTCCAACACGTTATGTGGTTGTTTCTGGTAAACTCTTGACTTGACTTAGTGGACCATTATAAAAATGTATCCAAAATCTCAAGGTCGAGGGTAGGATTGGTCTCCTCCTAACGAGATTAGTTAGCCCGGGGACTTCTCACGCCCTAGTTCGATTGATTCTCTGGAAGTGCGGCAAGTGGGGCAAAAGCAAGGTTTGATAACATAACCGCAATGATGGCAGATTGCAATAAATGCAAAATCAAAGTTGCCAATAATAAAATCCTAAAAGGCTTAAACTAACAGTTATAAAGCCAATACATAAAAAAGGCGACACGGAACTACTGATGAACTATAGACCGATAGCATTAATTCCTATATTAGCTAAAATATTTGAAAAATGCATGCATAACAGACTTATGAAATTTATATCGAAATTTGGAATATTAAATTCAAATCTTGGTGATCAAGGTCAGCCGGAGTTTGACAGTCAATTAACAAAGAAAAGTAGAATTTTTGATATGGGTGATATTATTTGGTTAAAATGGTTTGTTCATAGAAAAGAGATTTGGACTTTAGGAACAATTATAAAAACAATAGGAAGTAGACTGTTTCAAGTTAAGGTTGACTGTTATAATACATCTTGTAGGCGTCATATAAATCAATTAAGAAAGTATACTGGGGCGCCTATCTCGGCTCCAAGTATAACTAACTGTATCACCGAGAACAGGACTGACATAGCACCTGTTCCCTCTGACTCAAACCTAGACCCGCCAACATCCTTGCAAGAGAACCCACCTTGTCCCGATACTACACAAAATAATACTAGTATTGTAGATGCAGGTGTGGAGGAGGATAGAGAGGAGTGGGAGGAGGCAAGTGCTGAGCCATTTCAAGACCCTGTGTTAGAGGAGGTCGTACCATCAGCAGGGGCTTCGGAAAGCGAGCAGGTTGACATTGTAACCCTCGGTCCTCGTCAGCTTAGACCTAGACTTAAGAATATTAATTATAAGATTTAGTACCTAATAATTATTGTACCTATTGTTTTTTTTTTATTAGGACCTCAAAATAGTGAGGAAGGAGTGTGGTGTTCGAGTCCTGCGTGTCTCAATTCATTCGTTCGTTCGTCAGTAATAAACCAGCATTCATACAGAGCCGTCGTTTCATTTATAACAAAACAGCACTAAAGGCTTACCATGGTTATGTTGCGTCCATATTGAGGTATGGTATTCTTCTTTGGGGTAATTCAGTGAAAATAAACAGAGCATTTATTGCACAGAAACAGTGCCTTCGAGCCATAGCCGATGTCAGCTCGTGGACAACCTGTAGGCCTTTATTCAAATCATTTCAATTACTAACACTTCCCAGTATATATATCTTTGAAATATGTGTATTTGTGAAAACACACCATGAGTTGTATACAACAAAAAAACAATATTGTATATTTAACACAAGATACCCCAATAAATTATGTTTGCCAAATATTAAAACTGAAATCTGTAACAAAAACTACCTTGCAATGTCAGTAAGAGTGTTCAACCATTTACCAGAAGAAATGAAATGTTTGCCGTTGCGTAAATTTAAATATACTCTCAGAACTTGGCTAATTGAGAAGTGTTTTTATAGTGTTAATGACTTTCTATCCAAAAAAAAATAGTTATGTATCACATTTTATGTCATGACTGAACTATTATATATATTGACATCTACTTTTTCTTATTTAAATAAAATGTTTAAACTATTGAAGGCACTGTAAAATATTATGTAATTAGTTGTTATTGTGCTGCATTGCACCTTCACATTTTATTTATATTAAATTGTATTTTTCTTTGATCTTAATTTGTTCGCTTTTAATCTTCTTGTATGTAATATTGCATGCTGTTGTACAGTTGTAGTGTGAGGGACCTTTATACTGTAAATCTTGATAACTTCTTTGTTACCACCTATAATGCAATAAATTTGATTTGATTTGGCGTCCTTTTGTTTAACGCCAAGTCAATTCCCTTTTTCACTCTGAATGAAGCTTTAGCACAGATTGGTTCTTGTGAATTCCCGCCTGCAAATGCTGGATTAAAGTTACTAATTAATGAAATGAAATGAAATTTGAAATGATGTGAAATATTTATTTCTCAACATTGACAATTACTTGTTCTTATTGACGTCAAATAAAACATGACTCTACCACCATTTCGGAAAAACCTTCGTGAAGAAGAACTGGCAAGAAACTTCATGGATATTTTTTTTTTCAAAATAAATTTACAGATTTCTCTCAGATATCTCTTTACGTCTATACAAAATTATTCTTATCTGCATCCATACTAGTACAATCCTGTTAATGAGGGGATTATACCCAAGGGCTTTTATCATCCAAATAATCGGATAGTTTATAATATTGTTTAGCACACAACTTCTGCTTTATAGTTTCTTTGAATTTGTCAATAGGAAGACCTTGGATTTCCTCAGGAACCTTATTATAAAAGCGTATACATTGACCCATGAATGAGTTAGTGACTTTATGAAGCCTACTATTATGAGCTGCCAGAATATTTCTTCCTCTTGTGTTAACATTGTGCACGCGCAAATAAGTTTATGCTTGTGCCGTCAGCCATTTCAGCGAGACTGAATGAGAGAGATCCAAGTATTTAAACTTTCACAAAAGTAAGCTAATTTTGTACACTGACGTGATCAGCATTTGCTGACGCTTATTTACTATAATAACATCAATATTTACTATAGTTTGTATCCCACACTGTAATTAATGTTCCTTTTGAAATTAGTGTGCCTGTATAACACATTAAAATTATATGGACCTATCAGTAGTGGCTTATACACAACAAAATCATGACTCACAGCGCCAATCCTCATCTTCAGCGAGTTCGTCTTCTCCGAGATCTCCGGCTTGCACATGGGCACCGCCGGCAAGCCCACCAGCGTCAGCGTGTCTGCCAGCAGCGCCGACTTCACGCGCGCGTCCAGCGGGCTCTCGCACGCCAGGCTGCAACAGGCGGCGATTACTTGGGGCAAGCAAGGTGCAGCTGCACAGGCGAGCGGGGCTTGTGATGTGGCTGCTCATTAGAAAGGAGAATAAATGTATCAATAGGAAAACGTCCAGGACCCGTTAGTAACCTATATTCATCTGTCTGTATTCATCCGACGACTATTTAAGCGATTTCCGAAACTTCCGCCTGTATTCTCGCTGATTCGCAAACTGAATTATATCAATAGAATAATAAAAACAGTCACTATAAATTATCTCAACGTTGTTTATGTCATCGATAGAACTGAATTGTCACATTGGAGCTTACCTCGGTGATAGGTTGATCTCGAGTAACCACGGCTTCAGGGTATCGTCTATTAAAATATCGTATCCAAATAGTTCTGTAAATTTAAAAAATAAAACTTACTTTGGTAATACAGATTGTGTAAATAATGAAAGAATAAAAATGTTTTATTATTTTTGTATAATGTAGGTCAGGATTTGCAACGTAAAAAATCCAATGCTGGATTTGAAAGGTTCATTGGACCGAGGGATAAAAGAAGATGACGGAAGGTAAAACTGGCGGTCTTGTTATCAATGTTTCACGATTCATTACAGCAAGTAAAAGCTCTTTTCTACTCGGGGTTATTGCATCTAATTGCACTTTTTCTATTCACAATTGAACCTGGAGTTTCCTTTCAGCGCAGACACCGCGGCCACGACCGTGGGCTGTGAGCCCCGGCGTCTGTGGGGCAGTTTCATGCAATGCTCATTGCGTCACTGTGCAGGTTACCGTGTGACTCGGACACGAGAGCAACAACACTCGACTGCTAATGACAGGGCTAATGAAGTCACCAGTGAAGTGATTGTCCTGCCCCAGAATGGGGAGAGTGGGCTGATAGGGACAGGTTTTAGAATATAATTTGTAGGGAGTGAAGAAAGCCACGTCGCAAGTCCAACACTCAGAGCGGCGTGGTCTCCCACGATTCGGCCCGTATAACCGAAAGGTTGGTGGGGCCATGGGAAGGTGGTGGGTTGCTAATGACAGGGACAGTGTCACGCCGCGGCCACGACCGTGGGCTGTGAGCCCCGGCGTCTGTGGGGCAGTTTCATGCAATGCTCATTGCGTCACTGTGCAGGTTACCGTGTGGCTCGGACACGAGAGCAACAACACTCGACTGCTAATGACAGGGCTAATGAAGTCACCAGTGAAGTGATTGTCCTGCCCCAGAATGGGGAGAGTGGGCTGATAGGGACAGGTTTTAGAATATAATTTGTAGGGAGTGAAGAAAGCCACGTCGCAAGTCCAACACTCAGAGCGGCGTGGTCTCCCACGATTCGGCCCGTATAACCGAAAGGTTGGTGGGGCCATGGGAAGGTGGTGGGTTGCTAATGACAGGGACAGTGTCACGCCGCGGCCACGACCGTGGGCTGTGAGCCCCGGCGTCTGTGGGGCAGTTTCATGCAATGCTCATTGCGTCACTGTGCAGGTTACCGTGTGGCTCGGACACGAGAGCAACAACACTCGACTGCTAATGACAGGGACAGTGTCACAATGCTTACTGCCGTCAGTTACATTTAGTTTTCAGAAACCGCTCGGCGGGTTATCATTCTTACGCCCTTTAATCCCAGTAATCAATAATTTTATAGCTTTTGTTTATATTATTAACCCATCTGGCGGACTGTACAATGATGTTTCCTTAATATTTTACTTGAATTTATTTAAGGCAGGAATTGAATTGGCTTTGGAATTGTGTTACATCAGTGTTAAATTTATTTATTTGATTGAATGTAAAAAAAGAAAAAATAAACCGGGTCGATATTTTAGAAACGACACAGGGCAGGCTTGCGTTGTCCTACTCAGCTGAACCATGAACAATGATCATTACTAAGAGTAATAAGGGCGGCAGTGTTTGTTACAACGAAGCGGCACAACGGAATATTTGAATATGTGGGTAGCGCCTCCTAGGTGGCGCTCCTGAGGAAATTGTATCTATACCAAATCTCCAGGAAAATTAATAAACTAAATTGTCTAAAAGTGAAGAACGAGCAGTTTTATTCAAACCTTACCAAAGCAGTTGAAAGCGTTCGGCACGAAGACCCTGGCGGCCGCGGCAATGGTTTGCGCCGAGGACAGGATGGACTTGATGACGAGCTCCTCCACGCTGGCCATGAGCGCGCTGGTGTTGCGGCCGGCTGCGCGCAGGTGCCGCAGCAGCGCTGAAAGCGTCCACTTGTGCCCCACGTTGCCGGCGTTCGGGTCGTCGCATCTGAACAGTTCGTCTTCAAGTTTATTTACACACTGGTCATATGAAATAGGTCAAACATTGTAAAAAGATGACACAACCATGCCTAGCGGGAAATAGGTAAAATCTAGTGTATGCATATTAGCTATTTGCGTGAGTGCGTATATTTGTGAAAGTAATATACCTATTTATACATTCATTAATTACTTTTCTATTTCAGCAAAAAAGTGGCAATTACAATATATAAAATAATATATTTACTCATAAAAATTTTCGATACAAAAATACTAGTACACTTTGATTCAGTTACAACTAAGAAGCTCCTAACGCGCCTACTAAACCTTCGCCCGGTCGCAACCCGGCTGTCATGGCACAGTACGCCGTCTCGCTCGCGCGCATCGTTTCGTCGCGCTCTCACTCGATGTGAGGAACAGGTCCATCGACCACAGGCGCCATGTAGCAATGCTGCTACTAAACCTTCGCCCGGTCGCAACCCGGCTGTCATGGCGCAGTACGCCGACTCGCTCGCGCGCATCGTTCCGTCACGCTCTCACTCGGTGTGAGGAGCAGATCCGTCGACCACAGGCGCCATGTAGCAATGCTGCTACTAAACCTTCGCCCGGTCGCAACCCGGCTGTCATGGCACAGTACGCCGTCTCGCTCGCGCGCATCGTTTCGTCGCGCTCTCACTCGATGTGAGGAACAGGTCCATCGACCACAGGCGCCATGTAGCAATGCTGCTACTAAACCTTCGCCCGGTCGCAACCCGGCTGTCATGGCGCAGTACGCCGACTCGCTCGCGCGCATCGTTCCGTCACGCTCTCACTCGGTGTGAGGAGCAGATCCGTCGACCACAGGCGCCATGTAGCAATGCTGCTACTAAACCTTCGCCCGGTCGCAACTCGGCTGTCATGGCACAGTACGCCGACTCGCTCGCGCGCATCGTTCCGTCGCGCTCTCACTCGATGTGAGGAACAGATCCGTCGACCACAGGCGCCATGTAGCAACGCGCCTACTAAACCTTGCCCGGTCGCAACCCGGCTGTCATGGCACAGTACGCCGTCTCGCTCGCGCGCATCGTTTCGTCGCGCTCTCACTCGATGTGAGGAACAGGTCCATCGACCACAGGCGCCATGTAGCAATGCTGCTACTAAACCTTCGCCCGGTCGCAACCCGGCTGTCATGGCGCAGTACGCCGACTCGCTCGCGCGCATCGTTCCGTCACGCTCTCACTCGGTGTGAGGAGCAGATCCGTCGACCACAGGCGCCATGTAGCAATGCTGCTACTAAACCTTCGCCCGGTCGCAACTCGGCTGTCATGGCACAGTACGCCGACTCGCTGGCGCGCATCGTTCCGTCGCGCTCTCACTCGATGTGAGGAACAGGTCCATCGACCACAGGCGCCATGTAGCAATGCTGCTACTAAACCTTCGCCCGGTCGCAACCCGGCTGTCATAGCGCAGTACGCCGACTCGCTCGCGCGCATCGTTCCGTCACGCTCTCACTCGGTGTGAGGAGCAGATCCGTCGACCACAGGCGCCATGTAGCAATGCTGCTACTAAACCTTCGCCTGGTCGCAACTCGGCTGTCATGGCACAGTACGCCGACTCGCTCGCGCGCATCGTTCCGTCGCGCTCTCACTCGATGTGAGGAACAGATCCGTCGACCACAGGCGCCATGTAGCAACGCGCCTACTAAACCTTGCCCGGTCGCAACCCGGCTGTCATGGCACAGTACGCCGTCCCGCTCGCGCGCATCGTTCCGTCGCGCTCTCACTCGATGTGAGGAACAGATCCGTCGACCACAGGCGCCATGTAGCAACGCGCCTACTAAACCTTGCCCGGTCGCAACCCGGCTGTCATGGCTCAGTACGCCGTCTCGCTCGCGCGCATCGTTCCGTCGCGCTCTCACTCGGTGTGAGGAGCAGATCCGTCGACCACAGGCGCCATGTAGCAACGCGCCTACTAAACCTTGCCCGGTCGCAACCCGGCTGTCGTGGCACAGTACGCCGTCCGGCTCGCGCGCATCGTTCCGTCCACTCTCACACGGTGGGAGGAGCAGATCCGTCGACCACAGACTGCCATGTAGTAACACGCCTACTAAACCTTGCCCGGTCGCAACCCGGCTGTCGTGGCACAGTACGCCGTCCGGCTCGCGCGCATCGTTCCGTCACGCTCTCACTCGGTGGGAGGAGCAGATCCGTCGACCACAGACTGCCATGTAGTAACACGCCTACTAAACCTTGCCCGGTCGCAACCCGGCTGTCGTGGCACAGTACGCCGTCCGGCTCGCGCGCATCGTTCCGTCCACTCTCACTCGGTGGGAGGAGCAGATCCGTCGACCACAGACTGCCATGTAGTAACACGCCTAATAAACCTTGCCCGGTCGCAACCCGGCTGTCGTGGCACAGTACGCCGTCCCACTCGCGCGCATCGTTCCGTCGCGCTCTCACTCGGTGGGAGGAGCAGATCCGTCGACCACAGACTGCCATGTAGTAACACGCCTAATAAACCTTGCCCGGTCGCAACCCGGCTGTCATGGCTCAGTACGCCGTCTCGCTCGCGCGCATCGTTCCGTCACGCTCTCACTCGGTGTGAGGAGCAGATCCGTCGACCACAGACTGCCATGTAGTAACACGCCTACTAAACCTTGCCCGGTCGCAACCCGGCTGTCGTGGCACAGTACGCCGTCCCACTCGCGCGCATCGTTCCGTCGCGCTCTCACTCGGTGGGAGGAGCAGATCCGTCGACCACAGACTGCCATGTAGTAACACGCCTAATAAACCTTGCCCGGTCGCAACCCGGCTGTCATGGCTCAGTACGCCGTCTCGCTCGCGCGCATCGTTCCGTCACGCTCTCACTCGGTGTGAGGAGCAGATCCGTCGACCACAGACTGCCATGTAGTAACACGCCTACTAAACCTTGCCCGGTCGCAACCCGGCTGTCGTGGCACAGTACGCCGTCCCACTCGCGCGCATCGTTCCGTCGCGCTCTCACTCGGTGGGAGGAGCAGATCCGTCGACCACAGACTGCCATGTAGTAACACGCCTAATAAACCTTGCCCGGTCGCAACCCGGCTGTCGTGGCTCAGTACGCCGTCTCGCTCGCGCGCATCGTTCCGTCACGCTCTCACTCGGTGTGAGGAGCAGATCCGTCGACCACAGACTGCCATGTAGTAACACGCCTACTAAACCTTCGCCCGGTCGCAATCCGGCTGTCGTGGCTCAGTACGCCGTCTCGCTCGCGCGCATCGTTCTGTCACGCTCTCACTCGGTGTGAGGAGCAGATCCGTCGACCACAGACTGCCATGTAGCAACGCGCCTACTAAACCTTGCCCGGTCGCAACCCGGCTGTCATGGCACAGTACGCCGTCTCGCTCGCACGCAGCGTTCCGTCGCGCTCTCACTCGGTGTGAGGAGCAGATCCGTCGACCACAGGCGCCATGTAGCAACGCCTGCTACCTGTCGCTAGTTCAATCGAATCGAAGCAGGTCTGTATTTATTATTTAATAAGTTCATTCTGTCATATTTGCCAAGGTTCAATAGTGTATGAGCTGAGACGGACTGAACAAACGCAATATTTGAATGATAGAAACTGACAGACTAAAACAAAGTCCGTAAAATTATATTCATAAATGAGTAATACAATTTAGAATAAACCTATAACTCTAATGATACACAAATGATAGATGCGCGACTGAACGGTGCAATCAATGCGCGAGCGGCGCACGCGCCTGCTGCCTCGCGGAGAGGGCCACTAGACTTACAAACTGGATTTGAAATCGGATGTTCGTCATCAAGAGACAGAGCTACCACACATACAGGGTGTCGCAAAATTAAACGTCAAGCCGAAACGGGAACAATAGGATGGATGGTGACCATCATCAGAAAAATCTGAAAAATGTCCAACCCATGTTCTTTAGAAATTATGGGCATTGACCAAATGGCAATGGTTACCATCTATCCAATCGCCCCGTTTCGGCTGGACGTTGCATGTAGACAGGACCGCCACTTGCTTGATGTAGTCCGTGTGGTACTTGTTGATGCTGTAGTTGCACAGGTGCATGCACGGGTTCCACAGGTTCTTGTTGGTCTTGTCGTACTTGACGGTGGCGAAGCGCACCAGCCCCTCCTCGTACAGGTACACGAGCAGCGGGTCTACGGACGTGACGCACACGTACAGGCGCAGGTCGCACTTGTGCCCGCCCACCAGCAGCGGCTTGTCGATGTACTTGGCCACGACCACGCTCTCGCCCTTCGGGATTTGTTCCGGCTGCAAGGCGACACACACTGCTAAGGATCCCTCGTGAAGGTGCTCATTTAAAGAATGGGGAACTAAAATATTGATATCTCTTATTTCAGTATTTATTTCTCAACTTAACAATTGTCTACACTCTACCACCGGTCCGGAGAGACTCCCGTCAAGAACTGGCCAGGAACTTAATCAAACCAAATAACAACACAACAAGTGCAATTGTCCTTTTCATATATATTTTAACTTTGTAGACCAAAGTTAAAATATATATGAAATTTACCGAAAGGTATTCAATTTTAAAACACTTGGCTTAATTTAAATTTTATTTTTAGCGTTGACATTGCTCTGTTATGAATTCAAGGATTACAGACAGACTTCTACTACAATTTACTCTTGACACCTGTAGTTTGTACACGTGGTATGACAGCGATTCAAACTATGTCTATGTGTAAAGTTGTCTTATTAGTACGCCAATGTCCACGTCGCTTATTTATAGACACCTACATTGTTTTGTTTTTAAAACGGCAGGCGCAATCACTTGGTGAGAAGTGTTGGTAGCGCGGAGGCGCGCCGCAAGCGGCCACTCCACCATCAGCTCACCGTGTTGACGATGTAGATGCCGCGGCCGCGGCTGCTGGCTGCCGGCTTCACGATCCACGGGCCCTTGCTGCGGTGGTGCGCACTGCACAGCTCCTTGTACTCGCCGGGCATGAGGAACGTGGTGGGCACGAAGTCGAAGTGCTTCACGCCGCGGAAGTACTGCATCTTCTCGATGTTCTTGAACAGTTTGTCTTTACGTGTGAGCTCGTACGACCTGCAATGGAATGCAATCGTTTTGAGTACGTTAACGGTAATAAAGGTATGGTTTCTTTTTGTTTGTATCAGAATCACGTATAAATAGCACACTCATTGGGATATTTTGTCAGATAACAATCGAAGTATCCAGTTCGGTGACGGTTGAATAGTAGCGGCGTGAAATATGACAAACAAACGAACTCTTCCGCGTTAGCTACGACGGCGATTTATTACTGGAGTTCTACTTACAAATGAATACCAGCTCATGGTGAACAATATTTAGTTATAACTGAGTCTTATCAAAATAAATCAAACTGAATAACTACAACTTTATCTGCAATGAATCTCATAGTATTTAATTATGAGAGATTCAAAAGATTTATTCAATGAACTTTTAATTCTGTGTTTTTAACCAACTCAACGTGTAACCTCATAACACCGGCTTCTACCAATGCTTCCAATCAAGTTTATTTAAAATCCATCAACATATCGCGGCAAACACTTCAGAAATATTTAAGTAAATTGAACACTGAAAAAGGTGCTGGATCCGACCGGAATTCCGCCTGTGTTGTTGCGTCGATGTTCTGAGGGTCTAATAACACCATTCAATATCCTATTTAATAAATCTTTGAGCACAGGTGTTAATCCAGTAGTTCAGAAACAGTCCTATGTAGTAACGGTGTTTAAGGGCGGCGATAAGCATGATATCTCAAATTACCGATATCTAAACTATGTTGTATTCCTAAACTTTTCGAGTTAATTATATATGACAAAATTTTTCCCCATCTCCGACCTCTACTTATTCAGCAGCAGCATGGTTTAAGTAATCTATGCGTAAATCAACTGAAAGTAATCTATGCGAATTTTTTGAATTTGTGAGTAGAACATTAAGTGATGGCTTCCAGGATGACGCCGTGTATACTGACTATTCTAAAGCATTACATAAAATTGCGCATGAAATATTAATTCACAAATTGTTTGAAGTCGGTATACACGGAGACCTCCTGCGATGGTTTGAGTCATATTTGCGTGACCGCAGCCAGGCTGTTGCTATAAAGGGCTTTTGTTCAACTTTTAGACCTGTGCCATCCGGTGTTCCACAGGGATCTCACCTCGGACCTCCTTTATTTAACTTTTACATAAATGACATTGCTTCAGTCTTCAAAAATTCACAGTTTCTGCTTTACGCTGACAACAATAAAATATTTAAAATCATTAAATCTCCAAACGATTGCTTAGATTTACAAAGTGATTTGGCTCTATTATGTAGGTACTGTGCTCAAAATCTTTTATACCTTAACATTAAAAAATGCAGTGTTATTTCACACTACGAAAAAAAGTACCTTTCACTACGAATACCATTTAAAAGGTGAAAGAATTACAAAAGTTTCTTTGGTGAGAAACCTGGGGTTGTATTTGGATGGCAAACTAGTTTTTGATTCACATCTTTTATATGAAAAAGCCTTCAAAATGTTGGGTTTCATACTGAGAGTCGGTCATAAGTTTAAACAAGTTCAAACATTGATTTTGCTCTATAATGCTTTCGTAAGATTTATATTGGAATACGCAACTGTAGCGCGGAATCCGCAATATAAAATATATATAAAAAAGATAGAAAATATTCAAAATAAATTTAATAAATGTCTAAAATTTAAGGCAAATTGATACGAAATAAAAAATAAAGGAATTTCACTTCGCTCACTCTCTGAAAGGCGGTCTACATGAGATATAATTTTTTTGTTTAAAAATTATAAATAATATTATTGAGTTTCCATACTTAATAACATTAATTTTGCTTGTCCTCGAAAAAATGCTCATCATAAGCCCACTTTTCTCTCGTCTCTTTCCCTTACTTATTTTGACGCAAACTCTTTCAACAATAGATCTTGTACCCAATTTAATAAGATTTATAATAATATTGACATCTTTCACCTCTCTCTCCCAAAATTGAAAAAGGAACTCTCTTTGCATTTTACTGGATAGTTATTTGATTTTATATTTATTTTGTATGTATTGTGTAACCGTGTATCTCGTTAAAGTTTATAATTTTTAGTATGGAAACTTCACTGGTCTCTGTATAAATCATATGTTGTAATTTTTAAGTACATATAATAACTGTTTGTTTCCGCAATAAAGTAAAATAAAATAAAAAATATTTGTTTCTGTGACCACCCACCTAGGAAAATGATTGACCCGCTGATAGGGGCTCAAGGACCTCAACACGTCCGGCTTGGGATGGAGGCCCGACCACAGCAGGTTGAAGTCCTTGGACTCCGGCGAGGTCTCCTGCAGGCCGTGCGCTTGCAGCAGGCGGTGCAGCAGCTTGGTCTCCGTGTTCACCAGCTTGTACGTTACTTTGAGGATCCGAGCCGGCATGTTGCTGCTTTCCAATACCTGGGGGTCATATGTGTTGGTGAATACGGGCAGGTTGCGTGCAGTGGCTGTTTGGCACTGCAACGTAGGACTCAATCCCCTGGATGCACTAGGGTGGTATTTGGTTTATTAATAAGCAGATGTGGAATTGTGCTTTTCTATGTAAATATAACCTCTAAAGAGAGAAACTGGGTCTGCAAACATATAATATTCGTTATTTTGTTTTATTAGTCGATATGCAGTACAGTTCAACCGATTAAAATATTGAATTCTAAATAGTATTGCCAAAAAATTATAAGTTTGGTTTACACGGTAACACTCAGGGTCACATTCATCTCGCAGAGTGTCGGCTTCTTGTGTTGTACACTACTGCTTGTGTCCTTTTATTGATTGATTTAATAATTACTTAATAATGAAACACACAGGTTGCAATACTGGTTTAGAACAGCAGTAAGTCTTCAATGTACAAAGGTAGGAGACGCGCAGTGGGGTGCCGGCTGTCACGCATCGAGCACACCTTGACATTGTCGGCCTCCTTGACCAGCGCCAGGTCCGAGTCGTCGCTGTCGGCGGGCGAGGCCGGGCGCAGGACGGGCGCGGCCGCCGACAGCTTGCGCTTCTTTATCTTGGCCTTTTTCTGCTTTTTCTCTTCTTTTGAGTCTGGAATGTAATTTATTGTACTAGTAGTAATTAAAAGCAGGATTATTATTTTATTGACTAAACTTTGCATTAGGAAATCCGTACTCTTTTAAAATTAGTCAGCAGCAGATTGATAATATTTTGGAAACCTTTTAGAACAGCGTGTATAACAGTCGTTGAACTGAACAACCAGGTTCGCACCGCCCCAGTCACACTTAAGCCTTCGTTTCAAATTATGTTCTGCTCATAAAGATTCACTTTCATTACCAAAGAAAATACTTCTGATAAAATTTTCTTAATTTTTCATGACTCATATTTGATAAAACACTTTTTAACCGGGTGTTATTCTGTTGCGCGTCATACGTCACACGGTCTGCGAACCCCTAGCAAGGCAAATTGCACTGTTCATTTACCATTACTATTTCATCAAAATATAAGGTTTTATGTTAATAAAAGGTATTACAATCACCATGTTTCTGGGGCGGAGGGTCTGCGGGCGGTTTGATATTGGCTGTCGTGTTTTCAATATTGAGGTGCTTCTTGAGGGTTATCTTGCTAAGGTCATTGAGGACGTCCTCTATGTCTCGCTTGTGCTGCTGCGGGCTCCGGGCGTCCGGGCTCTTGGCCTCGTGCCCTTGCGTCTCCACGGACGCCGTGGTCGGCAGCTCGGTTTCGCTGACGTGCCGGACTACGTAAGCTTGGCCTGGAGTGGGAGTGAAATTATGTTTAGTAACAGATATGCATAGACATGTATTGCCATATGTTTATGAATTAACTCAAAACCTGGGTCGATAAAACTTGCAAATTCCAGGATTACATTACATTAAAATAGCTCTGGGACACGCAATGTTATGATAACTTTATCCTCCTTTACTTTTTATTATTTATTATTACTAATTCAATTGTCGACAATGAATAAAGAAATAGTAAGATCTGTCATTACATTACTATAACGACTATAAGCAAAGCAATAAGAGCCACAGCCACCTGCATATTTATTACAGCTGCCAAAAGTATCCATTACATCCTGCATTATATTCTTCGGTCTAACGCTGAACGAATGCGGTTCGGCTACCAGCCTTTTCGCCATATTCTTGGCTTTATTCAACAGGATGGTAGTTCCTGTGTTATTCCCGGCGTTCTTCGTAGACTCCATGGAAGGAGTCCTGGAGGCCAGAACGCACGAGCGGAATACCAGGATAGCACCCTTCGACCCGATCGGGCCCCCTGACACCCAGTCAGAGATAGATCCTTCTTCCTTTTCTCTGCCATTGTCTTCTTCATTTTTCCTCATGTTGTCTCTTTCTCGCTCGTCTGGAGTGAGTGGAAGGCCTGATGTAGACGGTTTCGAGTTTTCTGTTGATACATGTGGACTGCAAACAGAAGGATGAGGCGTTATTGGATGGATACCTTTATGAAGATGTTGATGATGATGTAAGTGGGGTGCATTGTACAACGAGTGATCATAGTTTGTTGTGTAGCAGAACAATGAAACATTTCTAAATTTGTTTAGTTTTTACTTTTGGAATAATTGAGCCACAAGAATGTGTCTGTATGTAACAGAATTATGTTGGTTTATTTATGACTGTACGAATAATTAAAACAAAAACGCACCTTTTATCTTGTATCTTAGCTTGAACCTTTTGAAACTAAAGCAAATCATTCCAATGTCGGTAACGAGCCATGACCACGCGAACGTGTCGCGTGGCAGCCTTCAATCTCTGTTGTAGAGTGACGCAACAGACTAGTTCCGTGAGGGTTGGGTGTAATAAATGCGGTGCATACGACTTTAGCTGCTGTCGAGGTTTAAGCAATGAATGTTTGAAGAAATTAACATCAGCATGTCGGCGCATTGGAAAGTTCTATCTGGGCTGGCATTCTCAGACACAAACCATTTTTTCTCACTGTAAAGCCGGCAAACAAGCGCCGGACCCAGCTGGTGACGAGTGGCGTTCCGAACTAATATAGTCAGATATAGTACGCAGTATTGATGTTGTTGATAGCATACAATGATTTGTGCATGAGAATATGCTTACGTCTCGAGTCCGCGTTAATGCAGTGGCCTTTATTCTGAATGAACTGAGCGCACACGTCCTAGACAGTAAAGAATGTATACTCGTAGTTGGCCACAGCTAGGAGTAGCGAGGGTACAACTAGGTTTGCCAAACTATTGTAATTCAAATATTTATTTCTCAACAGTGACAATTACTTGCCCGTCAAATAAAGCATGAGTCTACCAAATCTCGGAAAAACCGTCGTGAAGAAGAACTGGCAAGAAATTCTACGAGTATATTTTTATCAAAATAAATTTACAGTGTCTCTTTATGCCTATATAAAATTATTCTTATCTGCATCTGTTATCTCGGCAAGTAATCCCTCAAGTATCCGAACGACGAACACCCTCAAACGGCACCCATTCACGAGTTAACGCGGGATCCAGCCATCGCGTTCCTCAACCATATCCTAGTATCTACCTAAACTAAGACAGGACAATGTGTGACAACATTCATAACATACATTACAATGCATTTTAGACCTTATGATCACATATTACAACTCGAAATAAACTTTGTACTATTACAATGTAATTAGCATCTGTAAGTACTAGCTAAATGTGAGTAGGTGTTACATGTTTATATGAAAGGCTGGCGGCGTGACGGTGCACTTTATATGTAAGTAGGTAGAGCTTTTTTGGTGCTTGAACGTCAATGACCAGTTTATCTGCAACAAGTACCGCTCAATGTTAATTATGAACAGTGTAATGAGAACCTAGAAGGTAACCTTACACCGTCATCCAATATTAATGTTACCGCTGCATTGCAGCCACGCTATTGAGGTAAAATACTAAACGTATTTTCAAGAAACCTGTCATTTCCCTCGGGATTTCGCCACATATCATTATTTGTGTACTTTTGATCCATTCGTCATCATAATTTTTCCAGGCAATAGGTGATTCGAACTTGTAACATAAGGATCAAGGAATCGAAAGGACACAATACAGCAGTTCATAATATTGGTTGTGTGACCTAACATTGTCAGATTTATGCTATATTGCATACAATACTCGTTTTAGCAATTTTTTATGTTTTCTATTTTGCACATCGGGACTTCGCCTTGCACGTGAAGCACTTGCTGCCCCCCACCCTTTGTTCCCTCGGCTCCCGTAAACTGCGAGACATTGACAAGTTTTTGTAGTTTATATTTATGTATGTATGTTTATTCTGGGCCAGATCTCAGTAAACTCATCCGTAACACTTTGGGGATACACATTTGGTCGTATCGTCTGGGACACAACTACAGCCCTTCCTATTTTAATCGCCATAACATGCACGTCACGTGTTCGTGTTCCAGTCTAAGGGAAGGGACAGCCGTAAGTTCTGGAACAAAGGCAACTGAAGCCTGCGGCCGGCGGCACATCATTGTTACATAATAATCACAATTACTGCTAATCAATAAAACACCTTGAATTAATGATGACTTGGGTGCGGATACCACTCACCACTGCGAAGTAAGTAAAACAATAAACAAAATTGGGGTATTTTGAACGTAAGAATTTCAGGCGTTTAATGTTTCTGAAATGTAATAAGCAAAGTATTGCCAGCTTCACACCATTCAATCACAGCACAACAACCAACACCACGTCGTGACGTCATCAAGCTCACATGTTCACGTAGCGACTCAGCGGCGGCACACAGTGCTTCTATTGTTGACAACACAGGCAGTAGCCGTGTAATCCTGGGTGTCGCCGCGAGCCGCCACCACTTGTGTCAAACGTTATGTTCTTATGTCCATCATTGACGGTCCATAATAGGAAATAGGCATGTAATTCGAATTTAATCGAATTATTTTGTGTAGGGTTTCTTCAAAAATATTTAGTTGAACTTAGGTTAAATCTAGAATCAGAATAAACAAGACTTTAAAAAAGGACACATCTCGTAACACCAAAGTATCACATTCTATTGTACAACCAAGCCTTAAATATAGAAATACTTCTAATTTATTTTATCTTTTTGCAAGTATTCGGTTTTAAAATTACATAATAAGAAGGAGAGGAGGTAGACCAGAATTAACATTTAAAATTCGAACCTCAATTGTAAAAAGAGATACTACCCACAATAACATCAAAAGACCTCGCTACATCAATCAAATATACCATTATCGAGGATAAAACCACACGAACAAAGAACTCTTAAGAAATAGTCGGGAACTACCTTGTAGCTACCAATTGAGTCGACGGGCAATCGTTGCGTTGAACGCCAGCGCCGAGCAAGTCTGTGATTCCATAACTACGGCGCGACCTTGTTGACTGCCGATGTCAAACATGACTCACAAACTAATGGACTTCGGGTTGGCCGAGCTAAGTTGGAATATACCATTATCGAGGATAAAACCACATGAACAAAGAACTCTAAGAAATAGTCGGGAACTACCTTGTAGCTACCAATTGAGTCGACGGGCAATCGTTGCGTTGAACGCCAGCGCCGAGCTAGTCTGTGATTCCATAACTACGGCGCGACCTTGTTGACTGCCAATGTCAAACATGACTCACAAACTTATGGACTTCGGGTTGGCCGAGCTAAGTTGGAAAATACCATTATCGAGGATAAAACCACATGAACAAAGAACTCTAAGAAATAGTCGGGAACTACCTTGTAGCTACCAATTGAGTCGACGGGCAATCGTTGCGTTGAACGCCAGCGCCGAGCTAGTCTGTGATTCCATAACTACGGCGCGACCTTGTTGACTGCCGATGCCAAACCTGACTCACAAACTAATGGACTTCGGGTTGGCCGAGCTAAGTTGGAAAATACCATTATCGAGGATAAACCACACGAACAAAGAACTCTTAAGAAATAGTCGGGAACTACCTTGTAGCTACCAATTGAGTCGACGGGCAATCGTTGCGTTGAACGCCAGCGCCGAGCTAGTCTGTGATTCCATAACTACGGCGCGACCTTGTTGACTGCCGATGTCAAACATGACTCACAAACTAATGGACTTCGGGTTGGCCGAGCTAAGTTGGAAAATACCATTATCGAGGATAAACCACACGAACAAAGAACTCTTAAGAAATAGTCGGGAACTACCTTGTAGCTACCAATTGAGTCGACGGGCAGTCGTTGCGTTGAACGCCAGCGCCGAGCAAGTCTGTAATTCCATAACTACGGCGCGACCTTGTTGACTGCCGATGTCAAACCTGACTCACAAACTAATGGACTTCGGGTTGGCCGAGCTAAGTTGGAATATACCACTATCGAGGATAAACCACACGAACAAAGAACTCTTAAGAAATAGTCGGGAACTACCTTGTAGCTACCAATTGAGTCGACGGGCAATCGTTGCGTTGAACGCCAGCGCCGAGCAAGTCTGTGATTCCATAACTACGGCGCGACCTTGTTGACTGCCGATGTCAAACCTGACTCACAAACTAATGGACTTCGGGTTGGCCGAGCTAAGTTGGAATATACCATTATCGAGGATAAACCACACGAACAAAGAACTCTTAAGAAATAGTCGGGAACTACCAATTGAGTCGACGGGCAATCGTTGCGTTGAACGCCAGAGCCGAGCTAGTCTGTGTTTCCATAACTACGGCGCGACCTTGTTGACTGCCAATGTCAAACATGACTCACAAACTAATGGACTTCGGGTTGGCCGAGCTAAGTTGGAAAATACCATTATCGAGGATAAAACCACATGAACAAAGAACTCTAAGAAATAGTCGGGAACTACCTTGTAGCTACCAATTGAGTCGACGGGCAATCGTTGCGTTGAACGCCAGCGCCGAGCTAGTCTGTGATTCCATAACTACGGCGCGACCTTGTTGACTGCCGATGCCAAACCTGACTCACAAACTAATGGACTTCGGGTTGGCCGAGCTAAGTTGGAATATACCATTATCGAGGATAAACCACACGAACAAAGAACTCTTAAGAAATAGTCGGGAACTACCAATTGAGTCGACGGGCAATCGTTGCGTTGAACGCCAGCGCCGAGCTAGTCTGTGTTTCCATAACTACGGCGCGACCTTGTTGACTGCCAATGTCAAACATGACTCACAAACTAATGGACTTCGGGTTGGCCGAGCTAAGTTGGAAAATACCATTATCGAGGATAAAACCACATGAACAAAGAACTCTAAGAAATAGTCGGGAACTACCTTGTAGCTACCAATTGAGTCGACGGGCAATCGTTGCGTTGAACGCCAGCGCCGAGCTAGTCTGTGATTCCATAACTACGGCGCGACCTTGTTGACTGCCGATGCCAAACCTGACTCACAAACTAATGGACTTCGGGTTGGCCGAGCTAAGTTGGAATATACCATTATCGAGGATAAACCACACGAACAAAGAACTCTTAAGAAATAGTCGGGAACTACCTTGTAGCTACCAATTGAGTCGACGGGCAATCGTTGCGTTGAACGCCAGCGCCGAGCTAGTCTGTGATTCCATGACTACGGCGCGACCTTGTTGACTGCCGATGCCAAACCTGACTCACAAACTAATGGACTTCGGGTTGGCCGAGCTAAGTTGGAAAATACCATTATCGAGGATAAACCACACGAACAAAGAACTCTTAAGAAATAGTCGGGAACTACCTTGTAGCTACCAATTGACAACATTTCAATTTTTTTACATGCCTGTATTACTGCTTTATTTTAAAGTATAAGTAAAAATAGGAGACCCATATTTTTTATTTCTTTCAAATATTTGCATTTTCATTCAAAATTTTAACTTTGAAAATCATTTTATTTAAAAAAGGCGTAAGCGCCATGTGACGTCATTCATACGGTAGAATTAAGTGGTATATTTATGCTTGTTTAAAAAAAAACTTGTATGTCACATGTCTGTCACTCGTGAAAGGTAATTCAAATTCAAACTGACTGAATCTAAACAATAATAATTTTTCTTTCGTAGGTATCTTTGCTTTGCTAAGTTATCTTTTAACCGTGGTGGTTACGTTTTTACCTTACCATGAAAGTCTCCGAGGGATTTCATATCGCAGATAGCAGAAACTTACCCAAAGTAAATTATGTGATGTTGCTCGAGTACATGTATGAAAGTGATTGTTACAATGCTGCGGAAACTCGCAGTGCCAAGGCGTTATTAGCATCACGGGAAGCCTATGTAGACACAGCAGTAGGATATGTAGAAGTGAAGCGAGAAGAGACACTGTGTACCGCAAAATGCCGAATAACTCCTGAACACAAAGTGAAGCTAAAGTTATACACTGTAATGGCCACTATAGACGAAACTTTAGACAAGATCGTCAAAGTGGAGTGTTATGATTGTGCTGCCTCTGCAGGTGGATGCAAACACGCCATTTGTTTCGCAATGTGGCTTATTAAACGTTCCGAGGAACCATCAGTTACATCGACAGTGTGTTATTGGACTAAACCAAAATTAGCTAGGGCCACAAGTGACAAAAAGTATATTATGTCTAAAGAGATGGGTAAAGCTAAAAGGGTAACGGGAAAAAATTTAAACATGGATTATTCATTATCCATGTTTTTAGATGAATGCTCACAGAAAAATATGTCTGAAGGGCTTATACTGAAATACTGTCAAGATCCTCAACCAACATTAAATGATATAAGTATATTTAATTTAATGTTGAAGTATGTTACTGAAACCCAAAATGAATACAGTTTTTCAAATTTCAAAATATTTGCTGAAAAATTTATAACAGACGACATTATTCATGAAATAGCGGTAAAAACAAATAAACAAGCAGATTCTAAGTTATGGCATTCCATGCGTCAAGGGAGAGTAACTGGCTCTGAAATATTTGAAGCAGTCCATTGTAAGACCGAAAGTGGTGCGTTGGTTCAAAGTATCTTAGGGGGATATAAGGTTCCTGAAACTAGGGCTATTAAGAGAGGTCAAGAGTTAGAAAAAATTGTAATTAAAGAGCTTGAGATTGAATTTGGCATCATAGAAAGGACTGGCTTAATTTTAATATCCCCATTCATTGGTGTATCCCCTGATGGTCTGACAGAAAACTTTGTTGTAGAAGTTAAGTGCCCTTTCAGCCTAAAAACAATGAAGAACTATGTAAGGGGAAGCCAAGTTCAAGAAAAATTTAAAGCCCAAATAATGCTGCAAATGCATGGTACAAAAAGTCAAAAGGACTCTTTTGTATAGCTGATCCTAGTTTTGAGCAACCAAAGACTATACATAAATACTGGGTTCATTATGACAAAGAATATGTAGAAAACTTATTGAAGTCTGCGGAACATTTTTGGAAACACTATATATTTAAAACCATTTTAGACAGTGCGAAATAAAAACAAACACAAATTTTATCCAGACTTTTATTCATTATTTATAATAGAATTTTGCAGATTTATTAAACCACTTGCTATTGTAACTACCTCATCTGTGTGTTGAATAAGTTTGTTGTTAATAACAGAGTGAGGTTTTAACATTTTAAATAATCTTATTCGTCTAATCACTCTTTCTATATGAATTCGTAAACTAGCAATAACTTTACTTTTAATAGCTTCTGACTTTGTCAATTTATTATTTTTCATAACACTAGGTGGTCGAAGAAGTTTTAGGTTTCTTGAACTGAGCACAGAATCAAGATGCTTGAATCCTCTATCCGCCAATATGGTACAATTAGATGGTAGCATATCTAAAAAACCACAAACTTCTACTAAATTTGCATCTGAAATACGACCACCAAATCCAGCTGATACGAAGATAATTAATCCATCAGGTGTTGTAGCCAGTAAGTATTTTAATGTATTGGCATTTTTATACTGTGACCATGTCAGTGATTGATCAACTGGATTTGATGGCTTTTCTATTTCAATCTCGAAACAATCTATAATACAATAGATATTAGCATATTCTTTATTAGTTTTGAAGGATGAGGGCAAATTTCTTTTTACTATTAATTTGGAAGGACAAAAAATAAACTGTTTAAAAAACTTTGCTAGTATGCATAAAGTTGCATAAAATTTTCTCCATAAAGATGATAAAGATATTCCAAACAGGTCAGATAATTGATTAAAAGGAACATTATTTTTAATTTTGTATAAAGTTATTATAACATCAAGGCTTTTTGTCGATTCTAATTTGGACTCTAAGGAATTGATTAACCAATAATATTTTTTTGGTAAACCTAAATATACTTGAGGCTTCTTTTCTATCAAGTGCATCATAAAACTATTATTTTCAATTGTTTTTATTTGCTGTAGTTCAGAAGAAACTTCTGAAAATTCAACAGATGTGGTACTTCCTTGTGTTGATGGTAAAACTTCTTCTACAGGTATGCTTTCAAATGAACATAACTCATGTTTTTCTAAACAAAAACTGCCCTTTTTGTTTTTATTTATGGAGCAATTTGTAGTTCTGTCTTCTGTTTTTGGTTTCACTTGCACAGCTTTATGAAGGAGATTTGGATTTTCACAAGCTGTCCCCTTATCAACCTTTGCAGTAATAAAAAATGATGTTGAAGTGCTAGCTACAGGTTCGTCTATATCTGTACATTGAACTAAGGACAATGGTAATGTAGACCTCAGCTTGGGACGTCCTTTCACAGTGCTCCAATAAAGATAATTTTCAACATCTTCTTTCAACTAAAACAAATATTTTGAATTTAATACAATAATATGTAAATAAATTGTTTGTTTTATTTAGGATAGCTACTGTATTTATTAATTAAACTGATATGAAAGTAATTAAAATTGTAAAATCCTCTATCGATTTTATTTAAAGAGTAAATAGCAGCTTTATATGAAATAAATATCAAGTAGTAATTAGTAACTTACATTAAGATGAGCTTCACAGATGTACAGGGCTCGTTTAGGGCATCCAACATTGAGCGCTTTACACCACTCTTGTTTACCTGTTTTAGGCACTACAAAGAACATTTTGTCTTTGTCCTTTTGAGAGTTATTTTTGCATGATGGAACAAAACAATATTTAACTTCCTTAATAGCGGCATAATCATCACAAGGATTCATTTTGGTTTTAATATATTTAATGTCCACAAAACACAAAAAAAAATAGCAATATGATTCGGAGTTTTCAACGAAATAGACGCAAGAACAGTAACGAACGCAAACGCAATCACATAATAAAGAGAGGTTATGTTTTCAAATAATATGACAAAATGACAACTGACATACCTAGGAACTTATTTTTTTTATGCCTTAAATATTCAAGGAAAGTAAACAGCTCATTCAACCGTAACTATGACGTCACTACACCATTTGCACTTTTTATCCTTTTTCTCCGAAACGATGAGTCTAAAAAATATAAAAAAAATAGTTTTGAAGTCAGGAAACAAAACTAAAGAAATGGTATTTTTTATTCTATAGCTTAATAAAATTGAAATGTTGTCAATTGAGTCGACGGGCAATCGTTGCGTTGAACGCCAGCGCCGAGCTAGTCTGTGATTCCATAACTACGGCGCGACCTTGTTGACTGCCGATGTCAAACATGACTCACAAACTAATGGACTTCGGGTTGGCCGAGCTAAGTTGGAAAATACCATTATCGAGGATAAACCACACGAACAAAGAACTCTTAAGAAATAGTCGGGAACTACCAATTGAGTCGACGGGCAATCGTTGCGTTGAACGCCAGCGCCGAGCTAGTCTGTGTTTCCATAACTACGGCGCGACCTTGTTGACTGCCAATGTCAAACATGACTCACAAACTAATGGACTTCGGGTTGGCCGAGCTAAGTTGGAAAATACCATTATCGAGGATAAAACCACATGAACAAAGAACTCTAAGAAATAGTCGGGAACTACCTTGTAGCTACCAATTGAGTCGACGGGCAATCGTTGCGTTGAACGCCAGCGCCGAGCTAGTCTGTGATTCCATAACTACGGCGCGACCTTGTTGACTGCCGATGTCAAACCTGACTCACAAACTAATGGACTGCGGGTAGGCCGAGCTAAGTTGGAAAATACCATTATCGAGGATAAAACCACATGAACAAAGAACTCTAAGAAATAGTCGGGAACTACCTTGTAGCTACCAATTGAGTCGACGGGCAATCGTTGCGTTGAACGCCAGCGCCGAGCTAGTCTGTGATTCCATAACTACGGCGCGACCTTGTTGACTGCCGATGTCAAACATGACTCACAAACTAATGGACTTCGGGTTGGCCGAGCTAAGTTGGAAAATACCATTATCGAGGATAAAACCACATGAACAAAGAACTCTAAGAAATAGTCGGGAACTACCTTGTAGCTACCAATTGAGTCGACGGGCAATCGTTGCGTTGAACGCCAGCGCCGAGCTAGTCTGTGATTCCATAACTACGGCGCGACCTTGTTGACTGCCGATGTCAAACCTGACTCACAAACTAATGGACTTCGGGTTGGCCGAGCTAAGTTGGAAAATACCATTATCGAGGATAAAACCACATGAACAAAGAACTCTAAGAAATAGTCGGGAACTACCTTGTAGCTACCAATTGAGTCGACGGGCAATCGTTGCGTTGAACGCCAGCGCCGAGCTAGTCTGTGATTCCATAACTACGGCGCGACCTTGTTGACTGCCGATGTCAAACATGACTCACAAACTAATGGACTTCGGGTTGGCCGAGCTAAGTTGGAAAATACCATTATCGAGGAAAAACCACACGAACAAAGAACTCTAAGAAATAGTCGGGAACTACCTTGTAGCTACCAATTGAGTCGACGGGCAATCGTTGCGTTGAACGCCAGCGCCGAGCAAGTCTGTGATTCCATAACTACGGCGCGACCTTGTTGACTGCCGATGTCAAACATGACTCACAAACTAATGGACTTCGGGTTGGCCGAGCTAAGTTGGAAAATACCATTATCGAGGATAAAACCACATGAACAAAGAACTCTAAGAAATAGTCGGGAACTACCTTGTAGCTACCAATTGAGTCGACGGGCAATCGTTGCGTTGAACGCCAGCGCCGAGCTAGTCTGTGATTCCATAACTACGGCGCGACCTAGTTGACTGCCGATGTCAAACATGACTCACAAACTAATGGACTTCGGGTTGGCCGAGCTAAGTTGGAAAATACCATTATCGAGGAAAAACCACACGAACAAAGAACTCTAAGAAATAGTCGGGAACTACCTTGTAGCTACCAATTGAGTCGACGGGCAATCGTTGCGTTGAACGCCAGCGCCGAGCAAGTCTGTGATTCCATAACTACGGCGCGACCTAGTTGACTGCCGATGTCAAACATGACTCACAAACTAATGGACTTCGGGTTGGCCGAGCTAAGTTGGAAAATACCATTATCGAGGAAAAACCACACGAACAAAGAACTCTAAGAAATAGTCGGGAACTACCTTGTAGCTACCAATTGAGTCGACGGGCAATCGTTGCGTTGAACGCCAGCGCCGAGCAAGTCTGTGATTCCATAACTACGGCGCGACCTTGTTGACTGCCGATGTCAAACCTGACTCACAAACTAATGGACTTCGGGTTGGCCGAGCTAAGTTGGAAAATACCATTATCGAGGAAAAACCACACGAACAAAGAACTCTAAGAAATAGTCGGGAACTACCTTGTAGCTACCAATTGAGTCGACGGGCAATCGTTGCGTTGAACGCCAGCGCCGAGCTAGTCTGTGATTCCATAACTACGGCGCGACCTTGTTGACTGCCAATGTCAAACATGACTCACAAACTAATGGACTTCGGGTTGGCCGAGCTAAGTTGGAAAATACCATTATCGAGGATAAAACCACATGAACAAAGAACTCTAAGAAATAGTCGGGAACTACCTTGTAGCTACCAATTGAGTCGACGGGCAATCGTTGCGTTGAACGCCAGCGCCGAGCAAGTCTGTGATTCCATAACTACGGCGCGACCTTGTTGACTGCCGATGTCAAACATGACTCACAAACTAATGGACTTCGGGTTGGCCGAGCTAAGTTGGAATATACCATTATCGAGGATAAAACCACATGAACAAAGAACTCTTAAGAAATAGTCGGGAACTACCAATTGAGTCGACGGGCAATCGTTGCGTTGAACGCCAGCGCCGAGCTAGTCTGTGATTCCATAACTACGGCGCGACCTTGTTGACTGCCGATGTCAAACCTGACTCACAAACTAATGGACTGCGGGTAGGCCGAGCTAAATTGGAAAATACCATTATCGAGGAAAAACCACACGAACAAAGAACTCTAAGAAATAGTCGGGAACTACCTTGTAGCTACCAATTGAGTCGACGGGCAATCGTTGCGTTGAACGCCAGCGCCGAGCTAGTCTGTGATTCCATAACTACGGCGCGACCTTGTTGACTGCCGATGTCAAACATGACTCACAAACTAATGGACTTCGGGTTGGCCGAGCTAAGTTGGAATGAAAATGCGAAATGGCATAAATATCATAACAGTCTAGATTTGCTCGGCCGCCCGACGCCGTCCGAAATGACATATTGCTTGTTGAAATCTGCTCAAAATCTGAACGCTCGAAGTAGACGAAGCTGCGTAAGGTGATTTTAAAGTGAACTTGCTAGTTACAAGGTACTAAATTGTGCCAAGCAATAACCAGCTGTGACGCAATGATACAAAATTTAAGTTTCAAGTTAATTTACTCATAATTATCTACCTTTGTAAGTTAACTTAAAACACTTTTAATGTTAATTTTGTATTGTTCATTTGTTTTCACGCCAATGCAATGATGTCAATAGAAAATACTTAAGAGTTTTTACAAATGGATCGTAAAAAGCAGGCAAAATGTATTTATTTTAAATTGAAATAGTTTTAAATTTTATAATAAAACCTCACGCGATTTTAGAAAAGAAATAATAAAAAAATTTAAAGGTTGGTACAGTTTTAAACAAGTTTTTAGATAGGTTTTTCTAAAATCGACAAACTTTGAAATAGTAAAACGATAAAAATATTGATACCATTAAAAAGACACACTATCTCGAAGTACCACAGGGATATTTCGGGCTTGTTTTGGGTCGACAACTGCGTGACAACATGAATTACTCAATAACCGATACGACGCAGAAGCCAGTTACAGCCAGCCACGGTTTACCAATATGCACCACGAACAGCTCCCACGGGCGCGGGAGCCACGCGGGTGAAGCCACCCGCACGGACGAGCCACGATTCATCACATACTAATTGGGTTTGTATATATACAAACGTACACGACTCTATGTCTAATCTGATATCTGGTATGAGCATTAACCACAAACCAGACTATGAAAATTGAAAATCCTACGCTCGTTAAAAACATCTATTTCATTTTGTATTCTCGATCTTTTCACAGTACATCAATAAATTAGAGAGAATGACTCTTCAATTTCGCGCCTTCTACTCATTTATTTTTAACGATTCGCGCAACCGAGTCTTTTGTTATTTTTTATCGATAATCCAAGTCAAATACTGGCCAGTAGCATTAGTGTTGTAACCATGAAACACTTTCTGTTGATGTGGCCTTTTTAAATTATGTAAACTGTTGTGTGAGGGTAATAGCGCGCAGCTGTTATAGTTCGCGTGGCGCGTGTGAGTCGAGCCTTATTTAGACTGATTGAAACATGTGTGACCTTTTTATTTGAACCTCTAGGCGACTGTTAAAGCTCTGGTGCGTCGTGCGGTGGTATCATAGGTTCAATTATCAAATACCTACAAGATGATATCAAAACTGTTTTAGTTATCTACAAGTTGAACGTCGGTGCACTGGTTCAATCTTCTATCGTGTCATCATGACGTTTACCAAGTTTTAACTGAATATCTGCGCTTACTAATTTTTTGTTTAAATAAACAACACAATTCTGTTTATTTTTATCTTTTCTATTCAAAAAGAGCTGATTTATTCTTCGTAAACATTGACTAAAAGTGATTTAAATTCTACCAAAAAAATCACTAGAGATCAGTCACGAACATTGTATGGACAAGTTACAGCTGTATGGCAAAATAAACCTGTGCGAGCAAAATTTAAAAAACGTTTGTGAAAAATTAATAATCGAGCGAAATGCATTCCGCCGCAAGTCATACGTTGCACTTGTGCGCTTATTTCTTGACAGAGGGTGATGCATCCTCACAGAGGGTGTTGAAAGTAGAGCAGACCATTCGGTCGCAAAATGATTATTGCCTCGAACGGATTTGAAACGAATTGGAATCCCTCACTGCGTTCGCGTAATGCAAGTTTAAGCGCGCTCGTCTTAAAAATATTATTTTGCCTCCTATTTACTATTTATAGTTATAAATTTTACCAGGCATAAACTTACGAGAAAACTATGGGATGCAATATAACTTGTAAACACAGTTTGGGAACCTCTCGCGCTGACAAGGACACTTCGTAGTTTGCATTGTTCACACTAGGTTACGGAACACATTGTAGGTGTAGAGAGAAGCTCCTCGAGGCTGTACGAAGGGTCAGCACGCGGTCAAACGCGCGCGCGCACACACAATTATAACAAGCTTTTCTTTTATTTTCCACAACAAGCTATATATCTACTCGAATGTACCTACACACCAACTGTATAGCCCCAAAGTAAGCAGAGCTTGTATTATGGATGACCGTACAGAAAACTACGGGGGATCCCAGAATAAACATACAGATATAAATAACAACAACCATGACCCGAGAACAAACATCTGTGCTCATCGTATGAAGGTAACTATTTTCTATGAATCAAAATCGGCCAGAAACAAGCAATAGGTCCAAAGACATATTATTATGTATATTTATTATGACAGACAAAATACGAAAAGACTTATCCCCGGCCTGTTGTTTAATTAATTTTAATGGTGTGTTGCCGCTTATATAGACTTATATATATTTTATTTACTACCTCTAACTCTTTGTTACGCAAGGAAAATAAAATAAAATATTATTAGTTAGAAACTGCTTTTCATACATACATAATTAACGAATTAGCTCATTTTAACACAATACACAAGCCGAGCGCCTCAACACTTGAACCACGAGAAGGCTTGATGCCATGACACATTCTAAAGTTGAAGCCTATCATCAAGCCCGCGAACATGGGATTGCCAGAAGTCCAACAGACTTGTGTCGCCATCTAGTTATGCAGCATCGCGTGGGTCGTGCGCTTGAGCTGTGTTTCGGGACTTATTAGCGTAATAAGATTTTTTCCTTTCATATTTTTATATTATTTGGTAAAAATGTGTCATGTTCCAGGCAGCATGTGAACGGTTCTTCGATTACCAGTCGAACAATGAGACGGGTTTTTGAAACAAAATTATAATGTTTGATCAATCAGCGACACAAAGCCAAAATAATGCCATTAATTAAATCACACACTATTTATTAACGTTAGTGAATTCTTCAAAAACACTACTTCGGCTGTGAGACAACAGCGGGGATCGCCACTAGTTCACCGGCTCGTTGGTGAAGTCGATCAAACGAAACGGATGAGGTAACGTGGCGTGGTTGTTATAGAATCACTTCATTCCGTTTTCACCGCCCCAAAGTGGAAGTTTGTAACTTGTATAAATGTACATATGTTCTTTATGAGCTAATGTGCTGAGTTACTTTAAATATTTTGACTGCAATATTTAATAGCTTCTGCCATTAAAGATATATACAATGCAAAATGATCTACTATAGTTCAGAAGTGGTTCCGTCATCAAGCTTCTTTCACGAGACTTTCTGTCAGCTTGGTTACCTATACCAATCACTAGGCCCAGTCAGGTTAGCGTTTAACCCCAAAAAAATTCTAGGCCCAAATTTTATTTCAATATCCATATTACTATTTAGGGGGGGGGGGGGTTACTGGGAGTATAAATTCAAAATTGGGACCAAATTCCAACGTTGCGCACCCACCTTCCAACCCGGGTGTCGCTCAGATGAAGGCTGCACAGCATTCCCATGCTACAGCCGGCAAGGTGGTTTTTAGTGGGTAGGTGCCGGTATGCCTGCGGTGGTATGCACGACGCATCTTTCACCTCCCTACCGTGAGGGTGTTGCTTCGGCGGCAAAAAAAAAACAAATTCCAACGCTGTGCTATCCGCCGCGCCGTCTTGATTTGAAGGTGGGAAGTGTTTTACCTCAATATCGCGGTCACTTTGCAACTCTTTGACAAAAAATAATAATGACTAAAGTAAATAACAAAATTGTCTCAATACATTTTTATTTCTTGCAAACTTTTAGTGCGATAACTACAACTTTGTTATGAAAATTGATCGAAGTTTAAATGCTTGCTTTCCGTGCTTTGATTAAATGTATGCATGACATAACTTTGACAATATTACAAATCCAATACAAGTGTTTAGCTGATAGATTGGTATCACCGTGGTTACTGTGTTGTGGCAGGGAAGCACCCTTGTGATGTGGCGGGGACTGCGTGCGAGACAGGAAACGACAAGTAAGGGGCAACACAAAGTTACGGCTAGAGCCACAGGAGATTACGAGCTGAAGTCGAAGTGCACAAGGTAACGCACAAATAAAGGTCGCTAAGATACAATGCGAAAACCACTAGGACTGAAACTCTTAGCAGGATTTCATATAATTTATCTGTGGTTTAAGAAGTTTTCTGCGACCCCAGGCTCAATCACACATAAGTACCTTAAATGAAAATGTCTATGAATCGCAAATTAAATATGTATTTCTTGTAATGTTGATACGCTGCCTACTCATTATTAACACTTTTTTAACAGATTTCACATTATTAACAGATTTTGTTCTGTACAAAGTTCACAAAAATACCGGCGCGGTACTTGCATGTTAATATTACAGAAATCAACTCGTGTAGACACAGAATGTTTAGGAAATGCGTTGTCTATAAAGGTTCGTCTTGAGTCTGAGCAAAGACAATGTAAATTCCTGCTCTGAATTATGTGATTTTTAGGGAAGCCAGACTATATATTTCAAAGACAAAGGATAGAAATTTTCATGAAAACCGATGGGTCCACGTGGCCAATTTAGTAACAGCATTCCACTCAGACGGGTCCCGAACTCGGGTCTAGAATAAAACAAAAACACGCTCCGCTCGTCACTAAACCCTCTGCCAACGATTACGTGCAGATATAAGCAAACATCAAATACCAGCACCTCTATTACTCAGGTAATACAGTTGAAAAGCCCAGTATAAGGAAACACAGATGTTAAAGTTGATAAGTTCTATTGCAAGTAATGCATGACTTCGACGTATCGTGATTACATTAGGTCGTCGTGCTGCTAACTCGCGTGGATTGAGCAAGCAAATAGTTCTTATTATTTGTGCGATTGAATACACTGAAGTTCATTGAACAGTGAATGTAAACTCGTCAACAGTTATTGGAATGATGAGAACACAGGCACACTGACGCCACAAAGGCAAACAATAAAAACCTATCGGAGTGTTCATGTTTTAAGGGAATAGGTGCTTCTTGAACAGTCATCATGACAGACGTCCTCGACTTTATAGGCAGGTTCTCACCGGCAAATCCAAATTCTATTTATTTCTCAACATTGACAATAACTTATTCTTATTGAAGTCAATTGAAGCATGACTCCACCACCTGTTCGGAGAAATTTTCGTGAAGAAGAAGTGGCAAGAAAATAGCTTTGTATTACCTGAGCTTTGTGATCTCCTATCCAAAATTCGTGTTCACCACGCCACAAAAGGCACTACAAATAGAGGGAAGTTTCCAGGCCGCACTATACCCGCAACTTTACAATAAAACAATGTACTGGCAGACATTTAGCGCTCGTAGTTTCTTATGTTCAGATCTCGCCTGGAGAGTCGACTTATCTTTTTTCTAATGTCACAGTCACAAGTGACAGCGGGCCAACGAGCGACCACCGGGACATCACTTCTCGTAGGCGTTTTATTTATTGATAGTGATAGTGATAATTGTAGACCGGAGACTTCACATTGCCCTTGTTACAGAACTTCAACTGAAGCCTACGGCCGGAAGCGCGTCATCAGTCAAGATCACACTCGCAAACACCGGTCATAAGTAAACTAACTCCGACTCATGGTGCCCCGGGCGCCGCGCCGGTGTCGCTCGCCACCAGAGGCCGCGCGCTGTCTGCCGGCCAGCTTCAAGTTTAAAAAACCTTAGCAAACATGTAAATTAATTAATAAAATAACTCATCGCAACTATACGTAACGGATGATTTTTAAACATTAATTAATACGCCATTATAAATATTTAAATAACATTATTTTGCAGCAAAGCATGATTCTTTTCCTAACAGAAACGTGACGGATAGTGTCAGTTATTTGTAAACAAATGATAAAAGAACTGTCACACAATATTCATGCGAATGAAAATCGAATCCAGAACTAAGACCTTATGAGAAGCAAAGCTAGACGAGCTTTGGTGAAACGCGCGAACGCCCGTGGTTATGTGTGTATGTATGTAAGAAGGTTTAAGAGACTCTTTATGTGTAGAGGTCGTTGGTGAGTTTGGCTTTCATACAAAATGCTCTGCAACTTTTATAACACATATAAACAAAGTTGGATGTCATTTTAACCATACGAAGCGAGATACTTGCAACAAAATAAATAAATAAAGCAGATTTTTGGGCCATAAATACCTTGACACGATTCAATTTATACTGGAATTTAGCTGTTCTCTTGTAATTTTGTTACTTTAATTACTTTTAAAGGTGGTAAAAGAAATTGGTTCTTAATGCCAAAATAAAGGTTACGTACAAGTTTACAGCTTATTCGCTTATGCCGAGGGATACCCTTAACTTTAACTTAAACGAGTGGGCTTATTGTTTTTGTTTATTTGCAAGCGATAGGCTCTAAACTGATTTCAACATGCTCTTTAGAAAGCTGCGTCGCGTATCTCGGAATTAAATAGAGTGTAATCGGAAGAAAGCATCCCGCCGCTTTATTCCGACGTAACCCGAGGCCGCGGCTCGCGATACGCGGCGTGCGTCTGCCACAGACAGCCTGGACCGTTTCGCTATGTTCAAGTGAGAAATTGAAATCATTTGCATTCCGAAAAATAGGCCTAGGGCATCCAAGGCCTTAGCGCAACGTACGTACCTACGCCGTATCGTATTTATCTTCACGATTGGCCGGCACTAGTCGACCCCGAGGCAAGAACCAATATTTAAAAATGGGACAAAAATTAATAAAAAGAAGGAATGTACTCGCAGGCGAACACGTGAAGTAAACAATTAATGTATTTTGAAATAACTTGTTCGTGTCATCGAAATTAAGGAATATTTAATAACGTTAGGCATGATAACAGAAACAATTAAAAAAGAAAATAATACGTTAAGATAAATGGCTTCATTCCAAAAGAGTAGTCACGAAGTTCGGGGACTCCACGTGATTTAGTAATCTATGACTTTACAATGACATAAAATTAGGTAAAATTATCCGAGCATGGTGGTAGGTAATCCGAGTTTTAGCGCTTTATTCCAAACTGTTTGACATGTTTAAAGATGTGGTGCCTGATATCGCAATTTTTGAGTAGATAATAATAAATTTACGTTCGAGTTTCATGTTCCCCCGAGATATCTGAGGCAAAATTTGAGATCTAATTTCACGCACCACCAACTTAATGACGCAGTAACTAGCGTTTTTATATTATAATATAGTTTTTTAAACAGAATCTTTTGAGACTAAAATTGATAGTTTTCTTTTTGTATTTAAATGTTGTACAGTGAATACCTAAAGTAAAATCGCCAGTCTTTCGACTTAGCTAGTCTTAAACACATTTTAGTACCAATACTAGGACAGGGGACACTACTCGGCCCAGGCAGTTTGCAAAGTGACAACACCTACAGTTTTGTGACCAGCTGATATTACCAGTTCTCACTGACAGCGGATGGTACAGACCTTCTCACGAGTAAGCTGTACAGACATCGCCTCTTCCGACAGAAGTTATAAGAGATGCTGTGCCAAAATCAAATAGTGAAACAAATAGAACAAGCGTTTAATTCCTTAATACTGGTACGTACACAAATCACTACAATGACGTTACCAAAATAGGCACATACAAAAAAAACGAAATAAAAAAAACTTACAAATAAACCATGATGAAAACAAAATCCGTAAGTACAATTCACCACCTTAACCTCATACACATAGAGTGGTAACTTCAGTAACAAGATGAACCAGGGTAGCCAGAGTACAATGGACAGTCACGCTCGGACGGCGACAGGCGACTGAGTGCGCGCGATGTATGGACATAAAGGTAATTCAAACAAACTGACAGTATCAGCAATTAGCTAGTAGCTGGCTTTTTATTCAAGTGATGCTTGAGGAATTGCAGAATTCATAACTGGTTTAAAGTAAATTTATTTTAAATACATTTTTAATTTGGGATTTGCTTTTTTGGAACTGAAAATATTTAAATTAAGAAGATTTTTACTGCTACTTTGTAGAGTAAAGTGAACGAGTACAAGGAAACTTGTTGATTAAGTTTGTAATATCAACATTTTCACTCTCACTGTTTTTTAAGAATGCTAGTCATGGTTTGAAGTTGTGCAATTACCAATAAAAAAAATATATCTGAATGTTAGAGATAAGAAGAATTATTAATTAGAATTAATAATTAATTAATTAATTATTGTTACTTAGAATTAAAAAGGCACTCTTTAGTATTTATGCTTAAGTTTACAAATTTGCAATTTTTTTTTGCATGAGTGTCTGCATGAGTATGTTAGTCTATTCTGAAATTCATATAATGTATTCAACATATTGAACAACTTGAAGTTTCCTACAACGGTTGCTATGGCCATTTACATATTATAGTGCTTCAAGATTTTATCTGTTATGGACATGCATGACGCAGGGCATTTCTATTAAATACAAAGTTATGTTTATTGAATGTTGATAAAAAACTAATGAAGAACATGCAAGATTTACAAAACTAATAAAAATAGAGCAAGCAATGGAAAGCTTAACTCTTTAAATAATTGTGCTGAAATTTGAACTCTTTTAGGGTTAAAGAAAACTTTAAAATGATATACTTACAAAGCTCAAATTTGTCAGTTTAAAAGATAATATTATTTAAAAAAATATTTAAGTAAGAAGCATGTTGTGTGACTAAATTGAAGATAGGTGGTCTGTGTTATAAAACCTGGAGTTTGGACGGTTGTGGTTGCATAGTGAGTGCACTTGGGGCATTTCCACTGAAGACAACTTAGTTTGTGGGCAAACCTCCTCCAAGTCCATGGTTCCAAGTAGGCTAGCCACAAATAGTGGAAAAGAATAATTTTAACACACAAAACAACTTTAAATATATAAATAGTCATCTCCCTAATCAAAATTAATGTGATCAACTTTAAGTAATCATTTTTTAATTTAACTTTTTAACTTGAGACAATCAAACAATACCATATAATTTTAATAAAATTTCCCGGCACATACAACATCAAAAGCGAAAAGCAGGTCACAAACACAATTCTTGCAGTTATTACATACAAAATCAATACCCATATGCGGTAATTTTCGCATTTTTTATTGTAAACAATCTGTCAATCGGTCTTATACTAATTTATTAAAATACTTACCACTTTAGAGGTAGAGGATCCGCAGCGATGATAGAATTTCGAAGAAAATATAGTATCACAATTAATTTCACATTTCTGGGGGTATTTTAAACGAATATTAATAAACAAAACTTCCTATTCTAATACGGCTAATTTGACAGCTCCTCCCATGTTTCAAATTTGGCTCACGCGCGTCAGCTGTGCCAGTAAACTTGCGTTCATGCAAAACTCATAAATATGTAGAAATCTGGCCTTTGTTGCACAAAAGATTTTTTTTTAATGTTTAGGTATACGAGTATATTTCGTTAAAACCAAAAAAAAAATTGATGTTCAACTCGTTTCAAGAGAAAATCATCCAAAGCGACTGTGAACGATTAGAGGTGTTAAATGTCGCTTAGAATTAATCTTACACTTTACAAAACATGCATCCACCCCATCATGATATGCCAGTGTGGTTTTCGCTTACGCCAGCAAGTCGAATCTCAATCGCTTGCAGGTTATTTAAATTAGGTTCTTACATAAATGCGTCGGAGCCCGTCGCGCCGTATGTCCGCAATTTGGATCTGCATAAAAGTCTTGAGCTGTCCACTATTGCCGCGAAGTTGGCGTCTAGACGCTACTTCGACAGCGCTCCCCATCATCCCAACTCACTGGTCAATAAGTCAGCAGTAACGAAGCCAACCCAAACGCGGTGATCTTAATAGATCCCGACGGCGCTATTACAACAAGGAAAGCCGGCGTTCCAGTTAGAAATAGGGGAACACGGCATCCGAATCGCCTTGATCCACCCCCTTGGTGGGCCAGGCTAGCGCGTCGTACGCATTCCTATTGATTTTCTTGCTGGTTCTTTGGCACTAGATGACCCTTGCAAATCAGTGGTAGTCTCTCTCTGCACCACATAAAACTGATGCGATGGTGTTAACGTGGAAGCTGAGGTAGGTACGTTAGCCCGCGACTGAACATGGGTGGTGTTGACGTTGGCATGAAGAGCGAAGTCAAGATCCTGGGCCTAAATATTGACAATTAATTAACTTTTAACGCCCACGTCGGAAAGCAGTGCAGCAAAGTCATTGCTGCTTACAAGCAGCTGTGTAGGGCTGCAAAGATCAATTGGAGTTTACACTTAGAGGTGGTCCTCATAATATACACGGCAACAGTCGAGCCAGTGCGTGGGCCCCTGCAGTCATAAAGCTGTTTGTAAAAAATAAACAGCTCGCCATCCGACGGGACATTCTATAAAAGATCTGTAAAGTATACCGACCGTACAGTGTCGCTTCACTGAGCGATTGCGCTCGCCGGGATTCTACTGTTGGATCTTCGAATTTTGGAAACGGCTTATCGAATCTAAGCTAATCGCAAACGTACGAATTTTAAAGCATCTATCAACCAGAGCTCGGAGATAGAGAGGTTGAATGGAGCTCAACCGCCAGCTCCAGCTCGGCAATGGAGGTCCCTCATCCCACAGAACAGGTTTGCTAGGAGTTCAAAACCCTTGTAGACCAGGATCGACTTAATAGTAACAGCGATTACTCTGTTCGCATTTTCACGGACGGCAGTAGGATTGATGACACGGTCACTCACAAGACACGGTGGCTTCTACGAGTATCGAGCACGGTTTAAATGCAAGGAGAATCCATCGTGTGTCTGCGAGCCTTGAGTGGAGGAGACGACAGTTCCCTACATACAATATAGAGCAGAACATGAGACAAAATAAGAAATTAATAAAATTAGTACATCGTTAGAAGGAAAATTCAGAAACGAATTCCTCGAATATTGTATCAACATAGGCAGTTCAGTATACGAAATAAAACGCGTTAGCAAAATATGTCTAAAAGATATAATAATTATATTTGAAACTGTCATATAACAAGAATGCATGAGTCAACAAAGATTTAGAATTACAATATTCTTACAAAATAGTAAAGTCTCAGCCACTGCTGGTGGAGGTATTTGATTTAAAATAAAAATACCAGTGGTAGTTTCAATATACGAAATCCTAAGCCGAGGTCCGTGCCCTCTCGGGTGCCCTTAGGCATATCGTATGTAGGAGTAGTTTAAGTTCCTGCTAAGAGCCTTAGCGCTAAGTCATAAAGTCTGTGTTTAAAAGGCTAATAGTTCGAAAAAAAAAAGATTAGAGGTGTATGACGTTGTCAAATTCATTAGGATCACGGATTGTTATTTAGTTTGTCAATCAAGCTTTAATTCGATTAAGTTGCATGCAACTGGCAGTGCATTGCAAACAGTCAACAAATCCTATCGAAACGTAAATTATATTGCAAAGAATCTGATAAAAACCTTACGTGGCAATATTTATCGATATTAATATAAAATTTTAGTTCTTAAAGAAAAATGACAGAAGTACAGCTACAAGAATTCAAACTCGATCCCGACTCTGAATTGCGGTTTGAAGTTGAATCTAAGAATGAAAAAGTCGTTTTAGAGGTAAAGATAATGTAATAACTAAACGTACGTACCATTTAATTTCATTTACATCCTACTTATATTTGTTAAATATAATTTTTTTTAGGTTAAGAGTGGTTACGCTGAATTATTTGGTACTGAATTAGTGAAAGGAAAACCGTATGAGTTCCACACAGGTGCTAAGGTAGCTGTGTTTACATGGCATGGATGCACGATAGAGTTACGGGGCCGCACTGAAGTCAGTTATGTAGCAAAGGAGACACCAATGGTAAGCCTTGTTATTAATAATGTTTGATTAATGTTTCAGCACTTGCAAGCTGTTATAAGGTCCTACTTTGTAAACATTGATATACTCATAATCATTTTCACATTATCTAAAATGGTATAAGATAATAATTTTAATACAACTTTAATTGTAGATCAAGTTTAAAGTTTATTTTCTTTTAGGTTGTATACCTCAATGTACATGCAGCACTGGAGCAGCAACGAGTGGCAGCTGAGCAGGAGAACACCCGTGGCCCTGTGACCATGGTTGTGGGTCCTGGAGATGTTGGGAAGTCCACTCTGACTAGAATTCTTTTAAATTATGCTGTCAGGATGGGTCGGAGACCTATTTATGTAGACCTAGATGTAGGGCAGGGCAATATTAGTGTCCCAGGAACAATAGGTAAGTCATAGGACAAAATTAAAATTCCATTAGAAGTCCTGCAAACTACCATGCTTTTACTTCTCAAGAAATTTACAAATGATTAATTCAAGATGATACCTTACTTAAAAGTATTATAGATCATATTAAAAAGGAAATAGAACTTTCAATTTTCTTTTTAATATTTATAGAAGATATGAAAAATGTATTCTACAAGCCCCAATGCAAGAGTTCATCTAGTGCCAAATATTACAAGTGTCTAATATTCAAAGTAAAATTAAGATAAATAAATTTAACTTTATTCGTTCAATAAAAACACATTGATTTTGAACACTTAATGAAGTTTATTTTAGTTAAAAACAACTACAAAAGATTTCCCTATTTAAATAAAATATAAATTTTTGGGAATACCACCATTAGCATCAGTCACAGCTTTTATTCTTTGTGACTTCATTTCTACCAATTCTTCACATTGTTGTGTAGTTATTCTAGTCCCAGACAGATTTAATTTGTTCCTTTAGGATGCATTTAGACCTTCCTGGATGCATTCCAGATTCTTTCATTTTCCACCATAGGGTTTTAATCGGTGACAAAATTTGAACTACTTGACGGCCACTCCATTGGAGGGATCTGATGGTTAAACCAAGCCTTGGTTGTCCATGTTGGAATCACGGGCATGTGACTTGTTTCCAGAATGTTTTGGTACTCTACTGCATTAACGGTTCCTTCTACAAAATGTAGACCGCCCAGACCTTGTGCTGACTTGCAGCCCCATATCATTACCGATCCAGGAAACTTCACTATTCTTTTAATACAATCAGTATGGAATCCTTCATCTTTATTTCTGATAACGTTTTTCCGTATATCATCAATCATTACTTTAAATTTTAATTCATCACTCCATATTATTTTATTTATATATTATTGCAGTCCAATTATCATGATCTTTAGCCTTAGATCTTTCAGCCTTTTCTTTTTTTGGATAGGCGTGAGAAAAATTTTCTCTTTAGCAGTATAAAATCCACAGCTCAATCATTTTACCACCCTCTTGCAGGTATCGAGAGATACATCTCTGTGAACCATTTCCCTCCACTTCGAGGTGAGTTCTCCAGGCACGATGATTCTTTTTAATCATTTTCCTTAAAACTCGATTTTCAGCTTCGCTTATGGTTCGCGGCCGAGAACATTCAACCGTACCATTTTTCCTGTGATTTTCGATGATGGTCTGAACTGTTGATCTTGGCAGGGATAAGTCCTTGTCTATTCAGTAAGCAGATTTGCCATGATTGTGGCTACTAATAATTATTTTTCGTACTTCGTCAGCGATAGGTTTCTCACAAGCCAAAAATTATAAAATTGCATGAAATTATAGTTTCTTTATGTTTGGAAATGACAGTGACGCATCATGTGAAAGATTATTTCTATTTTCAAATCGAATTTTACAAATTTTTCAGTTAAAACAATTAGAACTGAGACGCGGACGAACACTGCTGCACCAATAAGAACTGGACGAGCCAGTGTGAGTTGGTTGCAGCAAACTCAAGTGCCCATAAATACATATTTTAGTAAAATAATTTTTTCTTTAAAAGTGCCTGATTAACAACAATAGGATGAAGAATTTTACCCTATACTATATTTTTTTCCAAGGGCCTGTTTTATGAAGATGTAGTAGTAGTGCAGATGTAGTTGAAAACAGGCAACCTTTGCAATATATGACTGGACGAACTCTTTTGTATTGAGGCTCGTATATAAAAAATAATTCAGTACAAATATTTTTATTTCTTGACATATAGCAGTTGGGATTATTGTAACTGTGGTCAGGTTCCATGTTTGGGTCATTTCATCTTTTAAATCTTTGTACTTTAATAGTTTTGTGGCTTTTGTACTTTGCAAATTGGTTGTATTGCAATTAATGTTATTATGAAAATCCCACTATCAAACAAGTTTATTCAATGAAATAAACTTCTAAAATCAAGAAGATCATAATTTTGAAACATAACATCAAACCGAATAAAATGCAATCTGTTTACTACACCATAATTATTCCAGGAGCATTATTAGTAGAGCGACCCGCTTCTATAGAAGAAGGCTTCAGTCAGCAGGCCCCCCTGGTATACCACTATGGCATGAAGGACCCGGAGAGCAACTTAGAGTTGTACAATACAGTTGTTTCAAGATTGGCTGAGGTTATTGCAGAAAGATGTGAAACCAATAAAAAAGGTATACAGTTTTGAAAATCTTATTTGTGACCGCACGGGAGTGGCACATATGGGAGTGCCGGGTCCAGTCAATACTGTGGTACTTCTGGATATAACTTTGATATAAGGTTTGGTGATTACAAATAAAAAATCTTTCTTCCTTGTAATAATGGGAAGTATAATAATAAAATATAGACAACGGACAGAACAAACAAGCTCTTCCGTAAATAACTATGACCCAAGAACAAACTTCATGTTCATGTTCATCAGACATAGGAATCATCAATCAACGGTCAGGCTTTTGAGCGCTCACACCTATTTATTTTTTTTAAGAATTTTCATAATGGTATCAAGAATAAGGCAAAAACATAGTAATCTTTTATATTGTAAAAAAATAATAAAATATTGGTTCATCATGTTTAATGATAAGAGGTTTAGGAGCTGAACCCGTGCTGCTAAGCAACTGTTCCTAGCAACAGGAGCTGGTGGTGATGATAGAAACCTACGCGCTGTTGGTTACCCGCGTTGACATCTGCATTGATTATTGCACTCGCGAATACGGACGCAGATGCCAAAATCCACGCCGAAGCTCCGCAGTCGCGGATGCAAGCACGGACACATGAGCTGTGTCATAAATGAATCATTATTTATACTGTTGCCATGTGCATTGCAGCCGCCACGTCGGGAGTGGTCATCAACACGTGCGGGTGGATCAAGGGCGCAGGGTACAAGATGCTGACGCATGCTGCGCAAGCTTTTGAGGTACCTACCAACAATGTTTTGATAATGTAACAATTTCGAAGTGGTTAGTGGCCCTGCCTCATACGCCGGAGGTCCCAGGTTCCAGTCCTGGCCGGGGCATTCATTTGTGTGATGAACATACATGTATGTGTTTATATAATTATGTATGTTTATTCTGGATTCCACCCCCCCCCCCCTGTTTACTTTGGAGATTACATTTATTGTTATTACATTTTATTGGTTCTGTTGAGTCGTATTATAAAATTGATTATAGTTCTAATTGTTTTAAAATGACATTTGTTAGTTTATAAGCCAGACAAAGTATCCATTTTTAAATCTGAAATCACCTAAATAACGCAAATAAAGAATGAAAGTGTGTAAGTCGTAGCGCCGAGCAGCGCGGTGACCGCGTACCAGGTTGTACTTGTAGTAAATCACTGCACCGTTACAAGTCAAATTATTTGTATGTAAGTCGTTGTGACAACTTGCAAGAAAGCTATTATACTGATCGCCAGGTGGACGTCATTCTGGTGCTGGACAACGAGAGGCTGTACAATGAATTAAAAAGAGACATGCCGAAGTTCGTCAAAGTGGTCTACTTGCCGAAGAGTGGAGGGGTGAGTTCTTCATGTATTTGTGGGGGTGTTATTAAACAGGTACTCATGAATTACTTACTACTTGTGAACAACACAAGGTGTTCTTGTGCAACGAACATTTGGTCCCTGCCAGGACTCGAGTCCGAAACTTTGTTAAAGACTAGAACTCGAAGTTTTCTTTTGAAAGTTTTCCTTCGATGAGGGCGTCGCGGGCGGGGGCGGGCGGGGGCGGGCGGGGCGGCGGGGCGGCGCTCCGTGGCCAGGTGCCGCACGCTGCCTCTACGAGCAGAAGTTTTATGGATTTGTGGTTTAAGTAAACAGTGAGCACTCGCAGGCCCTTGCAGTGCGTCATAAAGTAACGCAAGTATGTGCTATCTGCCGCTATTGTACTTCAATCAAAGCCTGCCGGAGCTGTCACACGACAACGAACTCAGGTTGCAGGCAGCTGCCTCTACCCAGGTTCACCGAGATGTTGTTCTTATGTTTGATTTGATCCGAGTCACTAGTCTCTCAGACCTGGCGCCGCAAGCTGTCCTCTGCAGCTGTGTGACTGTACGCTCGCCGACCGCAGGTGGTGGAGCGGACGCCGGCGCAGCGCGCCGAGGGCCGCGACGCTCGCATCCGGGAGTACTTCTACGGGAAGCGAACCCCGTACTATCCACACTCGTTCGATGTCAAGTTCTCCGATTTAAAGATTTATAAGGTAAGGCTGTGCTAATACACGCTCACCTGTGGTTTATTAAGTTTAAGATTGATAAAATCAGGTGTAATTTAAATAATTTTCCACCTCACTGTCTTTGAAAGCTGATTCAAGGGTTTTAAATCGGACTCATAATTCACCAAACATATTTTATTCATTTTTAACTAATATTTTTAAAACTTTCATTAAACTATGTTTCTCGTTAAAGTTTATAATATTTGGTATGGAAACTTCACTGGTCTCTTTATAAATCATATGTTGTAATTTTAAGTGCATATAATAACTGTCTGTTTCCTGAATAAAGTAAAATAAAAAATAAATAAATAAAGTTCTGATTATTTTGTGTATAAAAGATTGTTTTAAGAGTTCTCCTCTATGAGTAGTAAGGAAGCGAGTCTGTCACCGGCAGGTGGGCGCCCCCACGCTGCCCGACTCGTGCCTGCCGCTCGGCATGCGCTCGCAGGACGCGCTCACCAAGCTGGTGGCGGTGGCGCCGTCGGCCGCGCTGGCGCACCGCCTGCTGGCCGTGTCCTTCGCCAGCACGCCCAGCGACCACGTGCTGCACTCCAACCTGGCGGGCTGCGTCGTCGTGTGGGTCCACTTACTGTTGCGTATACGTATTCGTGTTTGGTATCTTCGCGCCTGGAACGAATCTACCAGAAGGCCTACCATCAACTTTTAGTTTGCCATTCAATTCCGATGCAATCCAGTTTAGGTACCTAAACTGAATCGCTAAGATTCGTACCATGAAGCGCCTTTAGCTAACTGGCGTTTGAATCGCTCACGGAGGAATGAAAGATCGAAATTTGTCTATGGTCCGCGTGTGAGAAAGAGATGACGCTATACACTCGTTGCATAAGTCTGCCTCTTTTACTCGAACCATACTAATTGCGTTTCGAAATCTAGTTGATATGATTTTAGCGGTGTTTTTTGTGTAAAAATAACAACAAATATATTTTAAAATTGCGCTTTTTAGTGTCAAATTATATACCATAAGCCCGTTTTAGTACTCATTAAATAATAGATATTTATATAATTCTTTAAATTACAAATAATTAAAGGTTTCCTTAGTGTTGTCGTAAAAATAAATTGATTATGATGAGTTTAGAACGCACCCAATTTGACTTCTACCTTTGTCTCTACTGATAAATCAGTTGATTTTGTTGGATTTTTCAACAATGGGCTCAGCTCAGCACACATTTCTAATACCAATCGTTTAGACAACCGATATCCTTTTTGTATATTCTTCATTTTCCAAATAATAACATAAACAAATAAAAGGGGTCCGATTGTTTCCGTGTTGTGTTTATTTCATTATCATTTGCAAGAAAATAAAAAAGACAAATTCGTCAGACATCTACAATAAAAAATAGCTCTAGAAATCACTTTTTCACATTAACACATAAGAAACACTAAATATCCAACTGAAATACCTTAAAATATCTGTATTTTCAACAATTTTTTTAAAGATAATCCGAAACGATTCATTTCACGCCAAGAAAGTAGCAACTTTTTTTGAATCGCTTACTTTGACATTTAAGTCATCCAATATAGGTTGAAATATCACCTCATGGTACGAAAAATGAACGAACTAAAACAGTTTGCGATCCAATTGCCGATTTGATTTGGCGTCAACCTAAACTGGATCGCTTTAATGACGTGGTGGTATGAAATAGCAAAGCAGTTTATTTTAGGTCGTCAATTGAATCGCAATAATAGTTCATAGTAGGCCTTCAGGAAATAACACTACCCATATAAATAGAAAACATTTATAAAATGAGCTGTATCAACCAGAATGTCTACAGAATTCAAACCTTGGATTTCTGGTACATGTACCGTGTATGGCACGAGGTACATTCGGCGAGCAAATGCTCACCTTGCAGCCGTGTGTCGGCGACCATGCTGCGTTTTGCAAGTATATATAATGTTTGTAATTGGCGTCTGCTGACGTGGTGGCGTGCGTTGTTGCAGCACCGCCGTGGACCCGGCGCGCCAAGCGCTGACGATGCTGTCGCCGCAGCCGCGGCCGCTGCCCAACACCGTGCTGCTGCTGTCGGAGCTACAGTACATGGACAACCATTAGTTCCTTTACACTCTATATATATTAAATAATGACAATTTTTATGTTTGTGTTATTTAAAAACTGCAAGCATGCAATGAGTCCGCGGTGCCTCTGAGGATTGGAAACAAACGACAACGGAGCTGGCCAGCGCGAGCAGCCCGCGACGCCGCGCGGGGCCCTCGCGCAGAGGCTAGGGGGACCGAATAGACTGCTAAAGAGCAGAATGCTCAATAGTTTAAAATGAACCTCAAAGATGTACATAAATGTATTTTAGTATAAGTTAATAAACTTAATTTTCAAATTATTATTGTGTTTTATTGTTGGAATGAAAGACAGAAGTATTTGCAATCTCATCTGTCTTGAAACATCATTTCAAAAGTAAGCCTGTGGTATGGTTAGTTCTATAAATTAACATTTTACAAGGCATTTTGTAACAAACAATTCTACAGTTAAAGACGTTCTACGTTCACATTAATAAACATATAAAATTTTTGGATCCGAAAAAGTTAATTATCCCGTTTTTTTACCAATACCCAATCAACCAATGTAAAAATATCTTGTCCTATTAATATCAATTATACATATATCACAGAAAAGTATGGTCTAGTAAGTCATTAGTTAACATTAATTTACCTAAATAACTATTCAATTTACTACAATTATTAAATATACTTAGGACATCATGGTTTAAGAGTTTACATATTTTTCTATAAAACGATCATTTTCGTGCAAATAACATATTTATTGGATTAAGGAATATTTTCAAGTACCTTTTATTAAACAAAATAAACTAATAAATTAATAATAATAATAAATATTTCTAACAATCACACCAATTATCTAGCCCAAATTAAGTATCATTAAGAACTTGTGTTATGGATACTAGATAACGGATAAATAAACTTAAGAAATATATAAACACACCTAGATTTTTTTTTAAATATATAAATATTAGAAATAAACTTAAATAAACATACATACACATCCATGACTAGAAAGCAAAAATTATAAAATATCTGCCTCTACCAGGATTCGAACCCGGGACCTCTGGCATGGAAGGCAGGGCTACTTACCTCCATACCAAATATCCTGACATGTGATTTGTAAATAAACCAGTTGGTGCAATGTCCGTGTGGACTATCATTAATTCGAGAGCGGCAAGATGGCGCCGCGCCGCTGCTTTGCTTGTATCTAGTGAATATGAAACACATGTAGAGCTGACGTTCAGCACTCGGACATGGACAAGACTTTCCACAGAAATCCTGTCCAAGCCTTCTTGAAGCGTTCTTGGGAGCGTTGAACGATCAGCCCGTAGACCATTTCGTAACTTCTTTAATTCTGCTTTTTTATCTACATAAAACTACTACTAGCCATGCTCAATCGTATTTTAAATTAAGCGTTAAGCTTACGTCTAGTAATTTTCATTAAAAATTGACGTCACAGTAACGGCACCAGTTTCTTTGTCCAGTGAGTTCCACTGTGAAGGTATCAGCAGTAGAAGTACTGTACCTCATCCTATTCCAAGAAACAAGTGGAGTCCCCCGTTTTGACGCTACATTCATTTACATCTGTGTTCTCTGCTGTATATGTGTATACTTCCCTCAGACCACCGCGCGATACTAGTGCCTCCATTTAGGTTACAGTGAGTAGCTAGGTACTGTAGCAAACAGTTGTAGGAGAAGTAGAATAGTATTAGCGGCAGTAGGGTTTCTTTGTTAACCCTTTCGCTGCGGTTGGCGAGTTAACTCGTTCTGTAAAATGTGTTCTTAGACACGGTGGTCGAGAAAACTTGTTTACGGAAATCTGTCACCACATACGGCGGTTCGAAATCGGTAAAAGCTTCTACAGACGGTCTGATCGTAGCATGTACCGACAGCCCAGCCCATACCTACCAAATATATTTATGTTTTGGTTGGTATTGCTAGCATGAACAATAAAAAAAATGTTGTTTCCGTTTCATGCGGAAGGCGAGCAATCACGTCTTGATAGATCAGGACTATAAACGGCAAACGAATTAATTCGTTCTAAATAAATGGTTTCAAAATGTAGCCTTTTTATTTGCAATATCAGAACAGTAGTCAACGAAAACTTTGAAGAAACGGATGTCTCTAAAGTTAAGCAGTAAATACACCTCTTTATAATTTATCATGTGACCACCTTTGGAAATTGATGATGAGAATATGTATTATAATTTAGAATATCTAAAATTTACTTGTCCAGCTTACGACTCAAACGGCACTTAGACAAACGTTACTTCGACATTTCTTCACTCGGACACTATTAGGTACTATACTGACAATCTAGCAAATGTGATACACCTACAATTGGGAGATGTATGTGTGTGTATTAAGGTCGCAGCTCATTAGACCCACCCGTCACTCGATAAGCACCACCTCGTTGCTTAAAAACTACTAAAAATGTTATACAAATATAGCTTAGGTATAAATCAGAATAAGGCTTTTGGCACAGCTGTTTCACCATAAATATGAACTGTACGCGTACGAAGTCGCGGGCATCAGATAGTCGTTTATAAATTACGGAACCGCGGAGCAAATTCTTACTCATGATTGACAGCTTTGTAAATGGTTACACTACCCTCATTTTGATGATATTGACTATACATGTTTGGGACGTTATCTCGTTATCTCGCCGACCGCACGTTACGACAGATTTTTCAAACGTATTATTTCGTCATCCGTGTGTCAGCGATTTAACTCTTTGAGGCACAGATTTTTATTTAAAGTAAAAAACAAATAATTTCGTTCATTCTTAATTACTAAGGGTTAGTTATAAGTAATTTTGTCAGTTTTTCATATGTTGGTTGATGGGGGGGTCAGATACAGGGTGGTTACTGTGGGTGACCCTGTGTAGGGAATGACCAAATAAAGTAGGAAATTTTTATTATTATTAAGTATACATTTAAAAATTGTTGGCACGTCTAGGAAAAAAAGAAAGCTTAAATACTAATGCGTTATAAAAACAATTACCTACACAACTCTTATTTATATTTCTTTTCAGACATAAGTTGTTCAATATAAATTATTGTTTATGATTATGCTCAAAGCAAGATTTTCCCTCGCGGTAACATAAAGGGACTTTACATATTTTACAGCCCCAGCTAGTCCGTACGGGCTCCCTTTTTGTACTACATCTGCTGCGACGCCTAGAAGTTCCTCTAGTCGGCTGACGATTGGCGATAGCAGTCAAACAGGTTGAGGAACTTCGGGTTTATGTCTTGTTATGGAAACTAAACTTGGCGACGGAGAACTGGTAATGGATCTACGCTCGTGAGCTTTTTGTTACTAACGTAGGTAACTAGGCGCTAACGTGTCTTGTTATGGAAACTAAACTTGGCGACGGAGAACTGGTAATGGATCTACGCTCGTGAGCTTTTTGTTACTAACGTAGGTAACTAGGCGCTAACGTGTCTTGTTATGGAAACTAAACTTGGCGACGGAGAACTGGTAATGGATCTACGCTCGTGAGCTTTTTGTTACTAACGTAGGTAACTAGGCGCTAACGTGTCTTGTTATGGAAACTAAACTTGGCGACGGAGAACTGGTAATGGATCTACGCTCGTGAGCTTTTTGTTACTAACGTAGGTAACTAGGCGCTAACGTGTCTTGTTATGGAAACTAAACTTGGCGACGGAGAACTGGTAATGGATCTACGCTCGTGAGCTTTTTGTTACTAACGTAGGTAACTAGGCGCTAACGTGTCTTGTTATGGAAACTAAACTTGGCGACGGAGAACTGGTAATGGATCTACGCTCGTGAGCTTTTTGTTACTAACGTAGGTAACTAGGCGCTAACGTGTCTTGTTATGGAAACTAAACTTGGCGACGGAGAACTGGTAATGGATCTACGCTCGTGAGCTTTTTGTTACTAACGTAGGTAACTAGGCGCTAACGTGTCTTGTTATGGAAACTAAACTTGGCGACGGAGAACTGGTAATGGATCTACGCTCGTGAGCTTTTTGTTACTAACGTAGGTAACTAGGCGCTAACGTGTCTTGTTATGGAAACTAAACTTGGCGACGGAGAACTGGTAATGGATCTACGCTCGTGAGCTTTTTGTTACTAACGTAGGTAACTAGGCGCTAACGTGTCTTGTTATGGAAACTAAACTTGGCGACGGAGAACTGGTAATGGATCTACGCTCGTGAGCTTTTTGTTACTAACGTAGGTAACTAGGCGCTAACGTGTCTTGTTATGGAAACTAAACTTGGCGACGGAGAACTGGTAATGGATCTACGCTCGTGAGCTTTTTGTTACTAACGTAGGTAACTAGGCGCTAACGTGTCTTGTTATGGAAACTAAACTTGGCGACGGAGAACTGGTAATGGATCTACGCTCGTGAGCTTTTTGTTACTAACGTAGGTAACTAGGCGCTAACGTGTCTTGTTATGGAAACTAAACTTGGCGACGGAGAACTGGTAATGGATCTACGCTCGTGAGCTTTTTGTTACTAACGTAGGTAACTAGGCGCTAACGTGTCTTGTTATGGAAACTAAACTTGGCGACGGAGAACTGGTAATGGATCTACGCTCGTGAGCTTTTTGTTACTAACGTAGGTAACTAGGCGCTAACGTGTCTTGTTATGGAAACTAAACTTGGCGACGGAGAACTGGTAATGGATCTACGCTCGTGAGCTTTTTGTTACTAACGTAGGTAACTAGGCGCTAACGTGTCTTGTTATGGAAACTAAACTTGGCGACGGAGAACTGGTAATGGATCTACGCTCGTGAGCTTTTTGTTACTAACGTAGGTAACTAGGCGCTAACGTGTCTTGTTATGGAAACTAAACTTGGCGACGGAGAACTGGTAATGGATCTACGCTCGTGAGCTTTTTGTTACTAACGTAGGTAACTAGGCGCTAACGTGTCTTGTTATGGAAACTAAACTTGGCGACGGAGAACTGGTAATGGATCTACGCTCGTGAGCTTTTTGTTACTAACGTAGGTAACTAGGCGCTAACGTGTCTTGTTATGGAAACTAAACTTGGCGACGGAGAACTGGTAATGGATCTACGCTCGTGAGCTTTTTATTACTAACGTAGGTAACTAGGCGCTAACGTGTCTTGATAAACTCTACGTCTAAAATCTTTTAGACAAAGTTTATCAAGACCTGTGTTGGGATCTTTTTGAAGATCCTTGTACAAGAGAAAAGCATTCACCAATGAACAGTCCAGAAAATGGAAGAATAAGCGGTGCCACCATTTTTTAGATTTCGTTCGATTGCGTAGCTCAGTTGATCAAACTTATCAACGAAGTTCGTATTATCATTGTATTTGACTGCAGCCGTACAGTTAATTTCAACAGCATCACCACTCCTTTCGCGTCTAGTTATTTTAACTGTTACGAGGGTGGATTGAAAAGTTCGCGGCCTAACGTAGATAGCGTTGTCATCTACACCAATATTATAAAGAGGAAAGATTTGTATTTTTTGTGTGTATGTTTGTAATGAATATACTCAAAAACTACTGTGCCCATTTCGAAAATTCTTTCACCATTAGAAAGCTACATTCGCCCTGAGTAACATAGGCTATATTTATTGCTAAAAACGATAAGGGATCCTTACTAAATCTTTCGTAACGTAACCCAAGGTGAAAAAAAATGCCATAAAACATCTTTCGTCGCATGCGCTGCGCAAACTATTGATGATAGAACAAAAGCATGTTCTACAATATTAAAGAACATATCAGTAGCTACAAAAAACTTCGCGATACTATATGTCCAAATATTATCGTTATGTCACAATAACCACTTTTTACATTTTAAAAGTTGATAGAAAATTAGTTTTAATTACTGTTTAAATCCTTATCCAAATAAATCATATTGTTTCAAGACGTTTCAATTTATGTAAATACTTTTTGAATTGTTCAAATCAGTTGTTCCATTCAATAGATATTACGAATTTAACAAGTCATAGAAATACATAAAATGAAAGCTGTCGCGTTGTGCATGTTATTCATACTTTTTTATTAAGCCTTATCCAATTAAATTATTTTGTATTCAAAATTGTTTCAATACCTGTAGCTACTTTAGGAACATCTGCTCCGACGTATACAATGATAAAAAAGTGGACAACTGAATTTAAACGTGGACGAGGAGCATCAAAGATGAACCCCGCTCTTCTTTGGAAATCATCGAAAAAATATGTGATCTCATCATGGGAGACAGAAGATATCTGAGATAGCTGAAGCTCTAGGGATTTCATATGAACGTACACAAAACATGATCGTTAACGAATTAGGGTTCCACAAGGTGTCTGCAAGATGGGTTCCGCGGCTCCTTTCAGTTGAACAGAAACAAACTCGGCTCACGATTCCTAGAGACTGTTTAGAGCTTTTAAAGCTGATCCAAACAAATTTTTGGCAAGGTTTGTTACTATGGACGAAACATTGGTTAATCACTATACTCCTGAATCCAAACAACAATCCAAACATTGGAAGAGACCCGGATCTCCGACCCCCAAAAAAGCCAAGGTGTGTTTTTCAGTAAACAAGGTAATGGCATCGGTTTTCTGGGATTCTATAGGTGTCATCTTGGTTGATTACTTAGAAAGAGGTCAAACTATAAATTCTGCATACTACTGCACACTATTACGTCTTTTACGCGAAGAAATAAAGTCTAAAAGACCAGAATTGTAGACCAAGAAAGTTTTGTTTCATCATGACAATGCTCGTGTTCACACATCTGCAGAATCGATGGCTCAAACAGTGAATTGTGGTTTCGAATTGCTTCCTCATCCCCCTTATTCACCTGACTTTTACACTTAGGTCTCTCAGATCATGAAACGGCACAAACCATTACTTTTCAGCTTGGTAACACAAAATATACTAAACCTATTCCTTTCTTATTTGAAAACCGTCGAGATTATTCCCAAGATAATATAAGAAAATTTAAAGAATGTATGACTGCACTAAGCTTTAATGACATATAATAATTATGACACTAATGAAGCTTTTGACAAATTCCATGACTATTTAACTTTGTTTTATGAACTTTGCTTTCCAAATATAACAATAAAAACGGTTAATAAACCTTTGAAAAATAAATGGTTGACAAAAGGTATTAGACATAGTTGTATAAAAAAAAGAAACTTATACTTGAAATAAAGGTATGATCCCTCTAATAAAAACTAGCAAAACTAGCTTAGAATATATCAGTAAATCCAAAAATCGCTGTAAAGCTGCGTGGAATATAATTAATAAGAACATTGACAAAAATTGCTCCTCAAAATTCATTAAAACTCTAAAAAAAAATAATTTACAAACCAATGATCCAGTAGAAATTGCAAAAATATTTAACAAACACTTTATAAATATCAGCAAAGCTTTAAATAAAAACAAAACTAAAACTAAATGTCACTATACTCTACCAAAAGTACAACAAAGCATATATCTTAGTCCTGTGCAACCCCATGATGTATACAAGATTATAAAATCTTTAAATAATACTAACTCCGTTGGGTATGACGGAATCAACACTAAAATTTTAAAAGAATGTGTGCAGGCACTTGCAAGTCCTATGGCACATATTATAAATCTTTCTCTTAAGAATGGATCCTTTCCAGACAGGCTAAAATTTTCTATTGTTAAACCGTTACATAAAAAAGGCAACAAAGACAATCCAGAAAATTATAAATAAAACACTTTTTACCGTATATTATCGCGTATATTTTAGTTAATTTTAAAATTATTTCGACGTTTCGGCATCTTTGCAGTTGCCGTGGTCACGATAGACTAAGGTGTTGTTCATCTATTGCCAGTAATAAAAACTACATGAAAGATGCCGAAACGTCGAAATAATTTTAAAATTAACTAAAATATACGCGATAATATCCGGTAAAAAGTGTTTTATTTAAAGTATGTATCGTGAAAACTTAAGAACAGAAAATTATAGCCCAATAACATTAATACCGGTTATTTCTAAAATTTTTGAAAAAGTAATGTGTAGTAAACTTTACATTTCCTAACATCATTGAATTTACTGCAATCAAATCAGTTTGGGTTTAAAAAAGAAAGTAGCACAACATTAGCTGGCTTTACTCTTATCAAATCTGTTACAAAATCACTAAACACAAAAAAATATGTTGCAGCTCTATTCCTTGACATGAGTAAAGCGTTTGACCTGGTGTGTCATCAAACTCTACTAAATAAACTGGAGTCATTAGGAGTAAGAGGGAATGCATACACATGGATTGAAAGCTACTTGAAAAATAGGAAACAAAGAGTAGAAGTATTGAATATCCATGGCAACTATTTAAAAACATTTAAATCCGAATTTACATTGCAGAACTCTTACGGAATTCCTCAAGGTAGTGTACTCGGACCATTGCTATTTCTTGTTTTTATAAATGATCTTCCAAATGCTATAACACACGAATCGATTTTATTTGCGGATGATGTGACGCTTGTAGTTAAAGCAGATAACAAAATTACACTTGAAAAAGAAATAAATAATGCTTTACATTCAGTAATACTTTGGCTTAATAATAACAATTTAAAAATAAATATGACTAAGACAAATATAATACAATTTAAACCATCTCACTTACCACAGACAAACGTTAATATTAATTACAACAATTTTAAAATAGTAAATTTTAGAGACACAAAATTTTTAGGTTTTATAATTGACGAACAGTGTGACTGGAGATCACACATAAGTAGAGTATGCGGCAAAATCGATAGTTTTATATATGTATTACGACGTCTTTCACAAAACACGAATAAACAAACGGCTAAATTAGCGCATCACGGATATGTTTCATCTCTCCTGCGATATGGCCTTATTCTGTGGGGCAACTCAGTGGACTTCCACAGGGCATTCATAGCTCAGAAAAAAAGTGTGCGGGCAATTTGTAAAGCAGATTACACAGACAGTTGTAAACCCTTATTTAAAGATAATAAAATACTCCCACTACCAAGCCTTTACATTTTCTTACTTTTTGTAAAAAACCATTTAAGACTATTTCAAATACAGAAACAATTTTATAATTTCAGAACTAGAAATAAAGCAAAATTAGATAACAAACTATATATGCCACAACGTCGCCTGCAATGTTTCAGTAGGAATGTGTATTGTATGGCAATCACCATCTTTAATCACCTCCCGGATTCTTATAAAAATCTGACAGCTTTAGAATTTAAACATAAGGTATTCAGGTTATTGATAGAGAAGTGTTATTATAGACTGGATGAGTATTTGAATGACTTTTTTTTTCTTTCTTTATTTTATAATTAATAGAAATGACTAGAACCGTGAATGTAACTTTTATTTTTTATTGTAGATTGATTGACATTAGTAATGTTGACTTGAGAACCACGACTGTATGTTTATTTTTAAAAATTTTTTTTCTGTTTAGACTGACATGTAAACTAAAAATTAAATTTTAGTGAGAGTTGGTAACCTACATGTAAACCAATAATATATGCACGCCTATATCTGGCAGTTTGTGAATTGGGAATACTATTATCTACAACATCTTATTGTACACACATTCTTGCAAATAAATGATTATTATTATTATTATTATTATTAAAAAAACACTTAAGTAGGTAGAATGAAATTTTCTACCAATGAGGAGGTCAAAGTGGCCGTAGATGCCTTTTTTGAAGACCTTGACGAGACCTTCTATTTAAATGGGATCAAGGGTTTGGAGGACCATTGGACTAAGTGCTGTGACCTAGGAGGAGACTATGTAGAAAAATAAATATAAAAAATTGCATTATTCCTGTGTTTTCTTATTCAGGCCGCGAACTTTTCAATCTTTAGCTACCAATACTTTCCCTACCGCTTGGAAAAGAGATTATATCGTTATACCACTTCCTAAAGTGTCTAACCCTAGCTCCATTACCCATTTTCGTCCCATTTCCATTCTATGCTTCTTGTCCAAAGTCCTTGAACGCATTGTCCATAGTCAACTGTTGGCATTTGTTACTAGCAACAATTTGCTAAGCCGTTTCCAATCTGGACTCCAACCGGGCCACAGCACAGTATCAGCACTCGTCAATGTGACTGATGACAAACGCTGGGCTATGGAAAATGGTTCTCTCACACTACCGATTCTGCTAGAATTCAGTAATGCTTTTAACTCAGTGGATTTTGATATCCTTCTCGGTATGTTGCAATCGCTTAACATTTCTCCGTCTGCGGTGGCTTGGTTGATCTCGTTGCGGGCGTGCCTCAGGGTGGCGTTCTCTCTCCATTACTCTTCTCTATTTTTATTAACTTTCTAACTTCTGTCCTTGTACTTTTGTTTTTACTGTTCCATGTAACTTTCATCTTTACGTTGACGACTTGCAGATTTACCGTCATTTTCCTGTTTGCGATGTTGGCTCAGCCATTTCCGCTATTAATGACGACCTCAGCCGCGTAAGTGCAATAAGTCTTTTGGATCACGTGTAAATTCTAGCAAGTCTCGAGCCATGATCCTAGGTAATCGATACATGCGCGGTTGCATTACTTTATCCGATCTTCCTCCTATTGTGTTTGATGGCACTCGGATTGAATTTACTGACACAGCCAAAAACTTGGGTGTAATTTTTGATTCTTATCTCACTTGGTGACCTAATGTTAGTGAGATCAGTCATAGAGTTCATCATTACATACCTTAAAAATCCTCCAAACCTTCCTTCCCTTATCGACTAAAATCTCCCTTGCTCAAAGGCTCATCCAACCCATCATTGATTATGCAGACGTCTGCTACTTAGATGTCTCTGAGGAGCTTCTAAATAAACTGGAACGTTTACAAAATCTCTCCATACGTTTCATATTCGGACTTAAAAAGCATGATCACGTATCGGAGTTCCGTAACCAACTTTTATGGCTTCTTATCCGACTTCGTAGAAACATGCGAATCTTCTGCTTCCTTTTTAATGTTCTCTATAATCCGAACTCACCGCAATATCTTCGCGAACGATTTTCTTTTACCCATTCGAAAGAGGCGCCATGCAGAGCACATAAGCGTACTCTCCTTCACATACATCCACATAAAACAGACTTTTCCTCCTATTCATTTACCGTTCATGCAGTCAGATTATGGAATTCACTCCCTTACAATATCCGCGCGTCAGAAACACTACTTATCTTTAAAAAAAAGAGTAAAAACCACTACTTTTCCCTTATTAAGTAAGCTTTTTATTGTTTTGGCATTTATAAATTTTCCTTTTAAACAACTTTAGATTGTATATATTTTATTGTACTTATTTTATTTTATTTATGTATGTATATGAGTATATGTAAGTTTATTTACGGTGTTAAGTATATAATTTATGTATGTTTAAAGTAGGTACACGCTACTTTGTTACAAACTAATCTCTCCTCTCACAGGTCGGCTGGAAGAGATTTCTTTTAGAAATAAGCCGTACCTTTGTACATATAAACACACCGCTTTTCTTTCCATTTCATAAACGACACCATTACATTATCACTGATGCGATAATCGGATTCACCACGTTGCAGTTTATTGTCTGCTTTAGTTCTGGCAGGTGTTTACGAAAGGCATTGACTGTTCCACAGGCATACACTTGCTTCTCTCGTAACTCCCTTCGTAAGGCATACCTATTGAAATAGTTGTCAGTAAACGGTTGTTAACACGGTGGTGTTTACCTTCAGGGCCATTGCAAAACTTCCTAACAACTTTACCTCCTAAATCTGTCTCCAACTTATCGCCAACTTTCCCAGTGAAGATCTCGAAGTCAAGACAAAAGCCAGAGGACGGTTACTTAGATTACTTAGATCTGTCCTAATTGGTATCAAGATATTATCATTCAAGTGTGGATGTCCTAAAATCCAAGAAAATCTCGTCAAAGGCATGTATAAAGAAATGTACTCCTCTCGCAAATCAGACGAAGGACGACCAGAAGTCCTGGTAACTTGGGCTCTTTTTTATTCCCTTTTATCAAATTAAGAGCAATTAATACATCCATTTATTCCTCAGTAACTGGCCTGTACGTCGCCTTTCTGTTCTGCGTACAAGTTAGTCTGAAAAGTGATTAGTTGAACAAGTTCTTTTGACCAGAATAAATTAAAAATGTTGAGGGGAGTCAGTTCTTTTCTAGCAGCGAGGCATGATATTTCAGTAGGTATAGGATATGTCAAGATGTAATCCTCAGGAGGTAGAATTGTGTACGATTTTTTCCATTTTGGTGCTTCTATTTCGGCCCGCGCAGCGGATGTCCCTGATTGTGGTTCTGATGACGGAGCTAACGGCTGAGAAGATGAAATATATCTAGCTAGGGGTGTGTCATCTTCAGACTTAAACTCAGAATCAGGCAGATTAGTATCTTGGAAGTCTTCCCCGAGAAAAATTCCGATATCCGAACCATCACCACCCACATAACTGTCGCTATCAGACGGTATATCAACATATTCTGATTGGGCGTTCTCTACGTTCGAAAGGCCTCTTCTTTTCATTATCTGCAAAAATATCATAAATATAAAATATACCTACTTAAAAGTGAAAAAATATGCCTTTACCGTACGGTGGTTACGGCTGTTGACCACTTTAAATAAGGTTGTATAACCAATAAACTATTCAGAAATATCGTTAAAATTGTAGTTATTTCACGTTATTATTATTGATAATAATAATAATAATACTTATTAATTCGTGTCAAAGTAGTACAACATCTTCTCTCAAGCTACAAGCTCTTCTGTTTCCCTATACGAATAACTCATCAGCCAATTTGAAATAACTTTGTTATAGTTGGTATAGGTTAACAAATGGTGGTTGGTAATTTTATTTATTTTATTATAGAGATAAGGACCTGTGTAGTAATTAATCTGCCGTGTAAAAGAATATTTTGGAAGAGGTATATTATGAATTTTATTTGTACGCCGATTTTGATCTACAGTTGCCTGAGATTTAGAATGGACAGTTAATATAGTATTCAAAATATACAGCTGTCGAACATTCAATACTTTACGTTCTTTGTATAACTCAGTCATTGGGAATTTACGCGGTTTGAAGTAAGCTACCTTAAGGAGCGCTTTGTGGGCCTTTTCAAGTTCAAACAGTAGTGTTTTTTAAATTCCACCCCGGGATGTAATACAATACGCTAGTATAGTTTGGCAAAGTGCAAAGTAAGTTGATTTGATAATATTCAAAGGAGCTATGTGGTGCTGGGTTTTAAAAATAAAAATAGGTTTGCGAAGTCTTCCGGAAAGTGCGTTGATGTGCAATTCGAAATTTAGGTTTTGGTCAATGATAACACCTAGATATTTTATTGTAGCTGATGACTCTATGGGCGGACAATCTGTGCAAGAAGTGAAATTTTGACAATGATGTGCAATGAAATTGTGTGGTGGATTAGGTTGCGATGTATTTCGTATGGAAAAGGTAAGGAATTTGGTTTTAGCAGTATTCAGGGTTAGAGAGTTATCCGTCAGCCAAGTCGTCACCTTGTTGAGACCGTCTTGGGCAGCAGTTTCTGTCTCTGGCCATGATTGAACAGAAAAGCTAAGGACGGTGTCGTCCGCAAAGGAAATAATTTTTCCTTTTTTGAGCTTTAATTGTGTTAACTCATTTATATAAATCAGGAAAAGCGTCGGCCCGAGTATGCTACCCTGGGGAATTCCATACGATATCGGTAGATCATCACTGAACCTGTAACCAATTTTAACTTTTTGTACTCTGCCAGACAGAAAGCTATGAAAAAGTTGTTGTTGATTGCCTTTCCATTTTAAATAGCAGCATGGGGATAGGAACCGTATCAAAACTTTTTGCTAGGTCCGAAAATATTTTTTTAACACTATTAACGTGAGATAAAATATGCGTTATAAGCTTGAGGACGGCGCCTGCGGTGGAAATTTTTTGTCAAAATCCATACTGATTTTTTTAAAGTAATTTGTTTGTTTCCAGATAGTTAATTAATCTTTATTTAAAAGCTTAGATAAAGAGGACAAAACTGCTATAGGCCTATAATTACTTATTTGGTTCCTATCCCCATCTTTATAGATAGGATGTACTATATCTATTTTAAAACTATCTGGAAAGACACCAGTCACAAAACAACGATTGAATGTATATGCCAGTGGTTTCGAAATAAATTTTGCGTATCTTTTTACAATGTTTGAGGATATGTTATCCCAGCCAATGGCAGTATCGGGTTTGAGAGAGTTGATGATTGTCTCTACTTCCAGTGGGTCAGTGTCTCGTAAAAATAATGATTAGGAGGTTCTCTCAGAGTTTAATAATAATAGTCTTTATTTATTTTCTCCCACATAAACAGAAAAAAGAATACATTTTACATTTTGCCATCAACAACCTAAAATTATTAATTTATGTGGGAGACTGGTGTCTGTACTAGGAGGTCCTGTGTGACAGATCACCAGCCGCCTCTCTGGATATAATACAATTTTATTTAGACAAATGTATGTTTCAAAACAAACAATATACTCACACATGTATATGTATATGATATGAGTTTGGGTGGGTATACAAATGTGAGTGAATGAGTGAGTGTGTCTTTGTGTGTTTAGGTAATAATGCACAAAATATTTTCCGTCTCCTCATAGTTAAGAGTTTTTAACCAAGATGTTACCACTTTTTTACACTGTATTTTAGTAAGATTGAAAACTTTTGGTTTATTCTATTGTATAAAAAACTACCAAGAAAGCCGAAGAATTTGTTGGAAAATGCCGTATTCTACAGAGTTGTTATAGGACATACCTTGTATTTTAGTCTTTTGTTCGCCACATCCTCAGGGTTGTAGCCTATCTGAGAGTGCTTCCTGAGTACAACATTAAGAATAAATAATTTCCTCACGGATAGGACGCCAGTAAGAACAAAAAGGTCTGTGGTGGGGAAAAGAAAAGGAAGGAATCGGCTTACTTTTAAAACTGCTCTTTGAGCTCTTTCCAATTTCACAATGCTGGACTTAGCAGCACCACCCCAGGCTAATACGGACTGACATAGACTTAAATACACCATCCTAACCGTATTTTTATCAGCCACACGCCGCAAACTCCTAAATAAAAATATCAATTTCCTGACCCGTGAACTGAGCACATTAATATGAATGTTAAAGTTAATGTAGAATCAATCATAACACCGAGATATTTAACAGATGTATCTTGAGACAATTTGGGACACGAACATTTAGTTGCATCTAGGCTAGTGCATTCATGAGCTGTAAGAGTGAATGTATTTGAAGGAAGTTGGGATTTAGTTATAGAAAAAGTCAGAAATTTAGTTTTGGAGAGGTTCAGAGTTAATATGTTAGTTCTTAGCCATGATGTCACAACGTTAAAGCCATTTTGAGTACGCAAATGCTTTTTGCCAAGATTGAACATGCGAAACCAGAACGGTGTCGTCCGCGAAAGTTATAATTTTTGTGTTACGCAGTTGTAAGTTGCACAGGTGGTTAATGTATGCTAGAAATAGGGTGGGACCCAAAACACTTCCCTTTGGTACACCGTAAGTAACTGGTAAATCAGTGCTGGACCATTCTCCAGCTCTCACTCTCTGACGCCTGTTGGACAGGTAACTACGAAAAACGAAAAAAGTCCTGTTGTTTTTCTCTTACACCCAGCCGTTCGAGTTTATTAAACAAGAGTGGAACAGAAACCGCGACAAAAGCCTTAGCGAGGTCAAGAAAAATGGCTATTACTTTATCCCTTGTGTCTAGTTTATTAACTAAATGTTCAATAAGTTCTTGTACAGCATCATTCGTGGATGTATTCTTGCGGAAACCAAATTGTACATTCGATAAAAGTTTTTTGGATTCTAGATAATTTACAAGGCGTTTGTTAAGCTTCTCTATAATTTTGGATAAGATTGGAAGTATGGAGATAGACCTATAGTTACTGACACAGCTTCTGACCCTACTCTTGTGAATAGGTATTACTTCAGCGAGCTTCAGTTCATCGGGAAATGTGCCTGTTTTCATACACAAGTTAAATATATGCGTTAATGGCGGAGATCTTTTAAGCCATGCTGCAGATATGTTATCATCTCTCCCCGAATTATTATGTTTAAGATTGCGGATTACGGATATTATTTCGGACTCATCAGCGGGCAGAAAAACAAATGAATGAGAACATAGGTATATGTGTTGAAACATGGATGGTTTCATGTTATCGGCTGGATTTTTACCCATATTGGTAAAGTACATATTAATCTCATTGACCGAATTATGAGAGTTACAGGGGGATAGCAGTTAAAAAGAAGGTTGATTTTCTTTTTGAATGTTTGAACTTATCTTTTTGGCCTCCCATAACTTTTCATTATTGTTTGTTGTTAATGCTTTGTCAATCATAGATTTTTCATAGTCCCTCTTGATATTTTTTAGTAAAGAATTGCAAAAATTTCGATACCGTTTATATGTTGTCTCAATAATTTCATTGTTAGGATTATTTTTAAACGTTTTGTGTAATTTATCTCTATTGTGCATGCATCTTAGCAATCCCCCAGTCATCCATGGCTTCCTAAATGACTTTCGATTGCTAAATTTGACAATTTTAGTATTTTCAACTATTTTAGAATTGATTACATTAATAAAAGCAGATGTAGCCAAGTTGGCATCATGTAAATCATAAATAAAGTCAACGGATAAGGCATTTAGAGCCGTATCTAGATTTTCATAGTTTATTACCTTCGATTCAGAAAAGGTTTTAGGCTTTTTTATTTCTAGATCTAGAAGTAAGAAGACAGAATCACGATCTGTGACTGCTGTCTGTGCAACGTAGCAAAAGGCTGTAAGCTTCGTCTTGAGCATAACGTGATCAAGGCAAGTTTTATTACGTGTAGGTAAAATATGCCCTGGAAGAAAGCTGTGAGAGGCAAGTAGGTTTAGATTAAGTTAGGGTCTTTGTTATTTATAGATATATCAATATTGATATCTCCTACAAGAATAATATTAGGAAATTTCAATTTAGCAAGGTATTTATTTAGGGACTCTAAAAAGTAGTTTAGGTTTTTGTAGCCGGGAGGGCGATAAATAGCAATAAGTAAAGTTGAAGCATTAATAATTAATTTCAAACAATTACATTCTTTTAATTCAGGTTCTTCAATAATAAGTTTTATGTGGTTTTTATAGTATACTACTGCGCCTTCATTTTGAGTAAAGTTATTTTCAGTTTTATACAATTATAATTAGGTAATGAAGGAATGACACGGGTATGTGGCAGCCAACATTCCGATAAGACTATAACATCCCACTCAGTTTTGGCCCTGCTTAGTAAAGTGTGAAAATTAGACATATTGCAGTTTATGCTGCGTATATTTTGGTGAAGTATTTTTAAGCTGTAATCGAACGAGTTTTGAACTAAGTTCTCGCAGTCCTCTATATCACACGTACTAGATTTCGCTATTCCAAAGTCGTCAAGATCATCAGATATACTGCATGGCTTATCGAATTATAAAATAAAAATTCGCAATAGTGAGTATTAAATAGCTACCTACGGCGTGAAGCATGATACAATGAGAACTGTAGACAAAGAAGTTAGAAGTTACGTCTTACCGTCGGGACGAATTATCGCGGTTGTAAGAAAGTGCAAGTATTCAATAGATATGTTTCTTAACATAATTATTTTACGTATATTTCTTAATGTACGGTTTATACTATATTTGTGTAATACTAGGAGTGTGTTAAGTGAATTATTATGAAGATTTATTAGTATAGACATTTAGACATTTAGACATTTATTTTTTATTTACACTTCACACAATACAAATAATTGGTACAGAAACATTTTAACATAATACACACTTAAAAGTTCACAACATAAAAAAGCAACATAATGATAAAAATTACAAGAAAAGAAGAAAAAATATATTTATATATAGGTAACAATAAAAACATTTAAAACATTTAAAAAAAACTAACAAAACTGTGCAAAATGTAAAAAGGTGGTGCCTCAGTGTATGTACTATTTGCATTGATATGCAAATCACTGATTTTCAGTCACCACCTTGAGCAAAGTATAAATATTTGTCAACTTATAGTACGTGACGTGTAAAAACAAACAAAACAAAACAAAAAAACTCATAAACAAATAATGAGTACGTACATTTCAACCTCCCACCATATGCAAACAAAACAATAATATCAGGAGTCAGGGGGAACGTTTGAGCACAAAAAGAAAAGAAAAAAAAGAAAATTGATAAATAAATAAAAATGCTCATTCAATACATACATAAGTATATTTATAATAGATAATTCATAAGCAATATATACATTAACAAAATATAAAACAACAAAATATAATATAAAAGTTGTTAGTTCACCAAGCAACATTGCTTCAGCCTATTAATTGAGATTCCATCAGAAATGTTTTGAGACTTTTTTTAAATATACGTTTAGAAGGTGCATTTCTGATGGGCGGCGGTATGTCGTTCCAGCATTTAGTTGCTTGGTGCCTAAAACATCCTGTAAAAGCCACAGTCCGGTGAGCATGGTATGCCAGTGGTGCACGGAGCGCCCTCGGGACGCCAGGCCCATACCTGTTGTGGGATTTAGGGAATTTTAATTTTTTAAATAGATATTCTGGGCGCTTTAAATGAAAAACATCAAACAGAAGTGATGCCAGGTGCAGTCTTCGTCGTGATTCCATATTTAACATGGAGGCATTATTGATGAAAGGGGAGACATGGGTATGGGGGGGTACAGTAAAACAGAAACGACAGCATGCGTTTTGAATGCGCTGAACCATTCGCTTTGTTTTATACAGTAGTCGAGGTCCATAAACTATATCACCATAATTGAGACGCGATAGAACTAGCGATTCACAAAGCACTATACGTGCTTTTTCCGAGAGGTATTTTCGTATTTTATATAAAATTTTTAATCTGTAGAAGCAGCTCCTCACAAGACCTAAAACATGCTCCTCAAATCGCAAGTGGCTATCGAATGTGATACCCAGGTTTCTTGCGATACCCACACAGTCCAATGCAACGTCCTTAATCCTCACCATGGGCTTACAACTCGTGATTTTTTGTATTTGTTTTTTTGATCCTAGTACCATAAACTTGGACTTGGATGGATTTAGATAAAGAGAATTATTAGTAGACCAGGAAGCAATCCTATCCAAGTCTTCGTTTAGCGCATTTGTTGCCGTAAGTACACTAGGCGTACGTACAGGAATATAAAGTTGAATATCATCAGCGTAACACTGATATTTGCAGTGACTGATAACCTGAGAAAGATCGGCAGTGTAGATGATGAAAAGAAGAGGGCCCAATATAGAGCCCCGAGGAACTCCCCGCGTTAATGATTTGGGTTCTGATGTCAAATAAGATCCATTTTCTTGTCGTAATCTAACTGATTGGTATCTTTCGCTCAAGTAGCTATTGAACCATGTGACCGCATGATAGTCAAAGCCGTAAAACGATAATTTCGATAAAAGCAACGGGACACTTAAACTATCGAAAGCGCGTGAAAAATCGAGAAGTGCTAGTATAGTGCCGCTACCACTATCTTGATCGGCAAGTATATTATCGGTTACGTCAAGTAGCGCAGTCACCGTGCCACGGCCCCTGCGAAATCCTGATTGTAACTCCGGTAGCAAACCATTTGTTTCGACATACTTTACTACCTGTTCATACACCGCTCTTTCCAAAATTTTTGACAAATATGGCAGAATGCTGATGGGCCGGACATCTTTTAGTTCGCTTGGACAATCTACTTTGGCCAATGGAGTGATCAACGCCATCTTCCACTGCAACGGTACCACCCCGGTGGTTATAGATTTATTAACCATTGCTGTAATTATTGTCAGTGTATGTGGCAATGTAAGTAGTATCATATCTCGACTAATGCCGTCGCTGCCGCAAGCATTTGATTTGAGTGATATGATATAATTGGCTACCTCACTCTCCGTAACCGTACGCAATTTAAATGAAGGGAGCATTGGATTAAAACGATGATACTCAAAGTACGTTAACTGTGATATCGTTACGTTTTCCGGTTCAGCCAAAGTTAAAAAGTGATCATTAACTTTGTCAGGATCGTCAAAGGAGTTAGGGAGACACTCGCTTTTGATAGCGCTTGGCAAGATTTTTTTTTTTATATTTTTCCAAAACACTTTGCTGTCATTAATGTTACAATTAACATAATGATTAAAGTAAGCATGTTTTTCATTATTAATACTAACTTCAACTAACTTTTTTAATTCTTTATAGTATTGCTTGTGTACCTCAGATCTTGACTGTTTAAATCTATCATGCGCCTCGTTTCTCAAAGTTATCATTAATCTAATGTTATCAGTTAACCACGGTACATTTTGAGTGCTCTTTACTTTAGCTGAAGTAAGTGGAGCATGTTTATTCAGTAATTGTAAAACAAAACCGGTAAATTTATTTACCATGCATTCAACACTTGATAAAGTAATTATCGACTCTAAGTCAAATCCGTACAAGTCTCTATTAAATGCTGTAATGTTTATCTTCTTAATAGGTCTATACCTCAGTAACAGTGGTGGTGGTTTAGATTTTTTAACTATGAGTTCCACATTTATCATTGCGTGGCCAAGTGAACCTGTGATATTGGCAACGGTTACATTGCGGACTCTACAGTTGGTGCAAACTAAATCTATCATAGTGTGAGAGTTAACAGAGAGATGTGTGGGTTCATTCACAACTTGTTCAAGATCCAAGTGTTGTAACATATACTTTATTTTTGAAACATTAGAACCATGTACCTCCAACATATTAACATTAAAGTCTCCCAGTAAGACAATATAATCGTAATTCAGAAAGTTTGATATTGTGTCCATCAATGCGTCAGTAAAAAAGTCAACGCTCATCCAATCTGGCCTGTACGCTGTGCCGATAAAAAATTTAAATCCATTTGATTGCAACGACAACCACAGTTGTTCTATACCTGCGTCAATATGGTTTTCAAAGCGCACCCGTAGAACCTTTTTAACATAAAAAGCAACTCCGCCTCCTCTACCTCGGCGCATGTGAGGCGGGCGCGGCGCATTGCGCAGGCGGTACTCGGGCAGCGCGGGCGCTAGTGCCTCCTGCCCGTTATAATATTAAGTGTAGTGATAAGAATATAGCAGCATCGTTTGTTTAGAACGTAAGTACATAAGACTTTTATCATAAACAAGGATTTACAATAACATAAAAAGTATATCTAATAGGTTAGAACTACGTAGAACTAGTCACTTGAGTAAAATCTTATTAAGATCTTCTTCACATTCAATACGAATAGCGGGCGAGTTTTCAAGTATTCTTGTATATATTTTCCCGTATGAAGACCAAGAGCTGTGTAGTTTATGTTCCTCAGTGAATTTACGAGTTATGTAGAATAGTTTTATTCCATAGGCCGTCAACGACTCATCAATGCAGTCGGGGCAACTTATTCCAAGAATGCCAGATGCGAAGCACTCAGTTTATTATCTTTATTTACTTTGTTAAAAAGTCTAGTTTTCCTGATAAATTGATCTTTACACGAAGCGGTGGTAAAGTTTACCAAAATAAGATTGTTTTTTGACTTTAAACGATAAATATCATAGATGTCGCAATCAGTAATTGGTTGATAAATTTTTTCACCGGCTTTTTTAACAATCGAGCGAAGCATGGTATTATTTTCAGATTTTTGTCGAGGAATGTTTCTCAACTCAACCATAGCCACACGTGAATGACGTTCTAAATTTTCAAATTTTCTTTCCATAATTACAATTTTAGATTCAAGTAGCTTATTTTTTTGTTTAAAAATGACTGTTTTTTTTAAAACCCCATCATATTTTTCGGTTAAAAATCTAGACTTTTCTGCATTTCCAAGTTTTGTTGTTTTATTTCAGACATATTACTTATAAGCCGTTCGAACTTAATGTCTTGTTTGCTTTCATAAGACTTAAATAAATCGTTAATTTGGTCAATAATAATAATCTTTTCTGGCGATTCATTAGCAATTAGCAGAGTTGGTAACTTTAGCATACAATAACAGCAGCCTAGGATACACTTTATTGCAGCTATTACAAGAAGTGCAGACATGAGACGGGCGGGGTGTTTGATTCAGTAGTCAGGCTTGAGTTTTAAGATCTTCTAGTTGCCGCTCGAATTTGACTTGTATGGCTGGTGTTAGCTCCGACTTCCGTACGAGGACGCGGCCGTCCGCCATCCAACAGTACTTAATCACGCCGCCTTGTTTGTATTTACGCGCCGAGCAGGCGCGCGGCGAGCGGCGTCAGCATCTCTGAGGCGTAGACAGAAGTCGTGTGTAACTCTTTACTGAGTCGACTCAGTGAGTCGTTTCTTCAATCTGATGCATTGAAACGTATCTCGAAACTATACAAATAGTGTATCTGTATCATTCATTCTGCTCTTTCGAATCTCTGTCAATTTGCCTCATTTGGAACGCGGCTATACACGAACTCTCTCACTCATGCATCGGCTGATCCGAAACGTCGCGAACTGACGCGAACGAAAGAGTGAGATCGCCGCTCGTCGTGTTCTGTCGGGACGCTTCGGGTGCTATGAGCTTTCGTCGAGTCCACTATCTTTTCTTGCTTTGCGTACGAGTAAAAGAGATAGAAAATAAATTTGATGACGAATATTGCGCGCACTTGTCGCATCGTTTGTTTATGTTTTTTTTTTTAGTTGACCTTTGTTTGCGCAAGTAAAAACTTAGTTTTTCTAAATTAATTAGTTAAGTGCACGTAAAGTTTACGGAATTGAATACGTATATTCTGGGACGTAAAAGTGATTAGTGTTGTAATTAGGGTTGTATATAACTTTAAAATATACTGTTAATGGTGCCTCGGTAGCTCTAAATATTGAAATTAAACTAGCGTGGACTGTAAATATTACTATGTATTAATCGTCACAAAGCAATAAAGGCAAACAATTTATCTGTAAATCTTGAGAAGCGCGAGCGCAGCCGTTCCGTTGATATGGTAACAGCTGACTGGTCGCCGGCTGTGCGTTTGGTGCAAGCTCCGAGTTGCGGTGGGGCGCGCAGTGAGAGACGCGCGGGGAAGGGCGCACGGTGAAGTGCGTGCGGAGATGGGACGGCCCCGCCGTGTGGCGCGATTACTTGTTGATGACTCAACATACTCCCCCCGTTGAAGTGTCTTCAACAGCAGCAGACGTAGAGGCTGGAAGAGGGCATATGTTATTAAATGCTCGACGAATGATACCCTTACTCGTGCGTATGTCGGCGACTCTTGCGATGTCATCGTTGCCCGGAAATAGTTCTTCGACTCGCCCTAGTAGCCACATTAAAGGAGGTGATGTTTTGTCCTTTACGACTACTAGATCTCCCGTTCTCAATTCTCCTGATGATTTATGCCACTTGGTTCTTGTTTGTAGCCATAAAATATATTCATGAGAAAAGCGACTCCAAAAATGCTGTTTAAGGAACTCTATGCGGCGAAAACGTTGTAAATTAGTAATGTTTCTGTCTAGGACCTGTGGGTGTGGCAGCATGACAAGCGAGCGTCCAATTAGGAAGTGAGAAGGAGTTAGAGGAGTTAGGTCTGCAGGATCGTTTGAAAGAGGAGTTAGAGGTCTCGAATTGAGAATAGCCTCTGTCTGTACCAAACATGTAGTCATTTCCTCGAAAGTTAAGTTTGTCAAACCTAAGCTACGCCGTAGATGATGTTTTGTAGACTTGACAGCGGATTCCCACAAGCCGCCAAAGTGCGGGTGCATAAGCCGGAATGAAGTTAAAATTGATCCCTGGGTCAATGCTACTAAACTCTATGTTCTGTGATAGAAGACTAGCTAGCTCGTTGAATGCTCCTACAAAAGTAGTACCATTATCGGAAAATATGTTTTTTTGGTTTTCCCTTTCGAGCAACAAAACGAGACAAAGCAGCTAAAAAGGCTTCTTTCGTAAGATCCGACACAAGTTCGAGGTGAAGTGCTCTGGTAGCCAGGCACACAAAAACACAAATAAAACTCTTAATGAGTCGACATCCTCTGCCCTTGCGGTCCGCTATCATGACGGGTCCAGCGTAGTCCACTCCTGTGTCTAGAAAGGGATATTCTAAATGTAATCTCTGCTTTGGAAGATTCCCCATGATCGGTTGGATAGTGGTTGCCTTGATCCTACAGCATCTAATACAATTATGTACGACTTTCTTTGCTAAGTTTCTACCTCCTATGGGGTAATAATGGTGGCGTATAGCAGCTAGTAGAAGTTGAGGCCCAGCATGCAACAGCCGAAGATGGAACATCTCAAACAATAATTTGCAAACATTGTGAGAGCTATTTAAGATAATAGGGTGCTTGACGTCGTTGACGACGTTGAAGAGTTTTTTAATCTGCCACCTACAAGTATAAGTTTAGTGTCTGTGTCTAAAAATGGTGATAAAGATAAATATTTATTTGTATATGGTAGCTGTTTACCTGATGCTAAGAGGTTATATTCTTGAGGAAATGATGCTTGTTGACTCAATCTTAAAATAAGGTTTAAGGATTGACCGTATTCTAATGCCGTTAGGGCACCCGATTCAAACGACTGTTTTTTACATTTGTTAATGAAGCGCGTGATATATGCAATTACGCGTTGTAACTTATAAAATTTAGAATATTTTATACTTAAGCTAGTAATAAAGTTATCAGAATTGTTTGAAATGTCAACGTGAAGGGATGTTATAACGTACGGTAAGTGGGATAATTCTTGGTGGTGGGATTCAGGAAATTGAGGCCACGATGATTTATCATTATAGAGAAACTGTGGTCCTGACCACCACAGCGAAGAATGTAAAAGCGCGTCCGCTCCGAGTCCTCACGAAGCTAGATCTGCGGGGTTCAAAGATGACGGAACGTAGCGCCAATCGACGGATTCCTGAATTTCCGTTACACGATGTCGTACAAAAGTCTTCAATTTTATTGGTGTAGTTGATAACCAACCCAAGACTATTGAAGAGTCACACCAAAATTGTACGTCATCTATGTGCAAAGTAAGAGATTGGCTAACCTTTATATATAAGCGTGTTCCTAATAGAGCAGCGCAAAGTTCGAGGCGAGGTATAGTGACAGACTTTATCGGAGCGACTTTGCTTTTAGCAGTTAGAAGTTGTACATGGACTTTGCCTTCCAACGCGACGCTACGCACATATACGCACGCACCGTATGCCTTTTCTGATGCATCAGTAAATATATGCCGTTGTACAGTAGCGGCGGGCTTCGACATTATCCAACGTGGTATCTGAAGTTTATTTAAAGAAATTAAGCCTTTTTGGAAGTCATGCCAGAAATTTTGTATTTTATTAGGTACAGGCTCATCCCACGAACATTTGACTAGCCATAGTTGCTGCATTGTTATTTTGGCTTCGACAATACACGGAACGACCAAGCCAATAGGGTCAAATATTTGGGCAATAACTGATAAGATATGACGTTTTGTGATCACGTTAGTCGAAGATAAGTTTATAGAGAATGAAAAGGTATCACTTGTACACCTCCAATCAAGTCCAAGTGTTTTAGATGATCCTATCTCACTTAGTTTCACGATATGAGAAGATTTATTATGACCATTACCGCACAATGCCTCTAAGAGTTCACCAGAATTGGATTGCCATTTTCTTAAGTTTAATTTTGCAGACTTAAGAGTATCTCTGACTTGGTGACACTCATGTGACGTCTCTTCGACACGAGGACCACCAGATATAGTCATATAGTCATCGACATAAAAGTCATGTGCTATTGTAAATTGCGCTGACGTATCGGAGCACTGCTTAGCTAATTGTATAAGGCATCTAGTAGCTAAGTAAGGTGCTGCGGAACATCCATACGTAACTGTATTAAGCGTGTATGTTTTTAATTTATGATGTGACTCCTCTCTCCATAATATTTTTTGTAGCGGGCGATGATTTTCATGAATAAGTGTCTCCCGATACATTTTCTCAATATCCGCGCTAATAGCAATTTTATGTTGGCGGAAACGGATTAAAATTGTGAATAAATCATCCTGTAGCGGGGGTCCAACCATCTGTATTTGGTTGAAAGATTTACCAGATGTAGTACGAGCTGAAGCATCGAAAACCACTCTTAGTTTAGTCGTAGAGCTAGATTTTTTTAAAACGCCATGATGTGGCAAATAATTAGAAGGTAAAGATGTATGCGCTACATGTTCATCCTCAGACATGTGTCCTAACACAATGTATTCATTAATGAAATTGACGTAGAGTTCTTTTAACGCGCTGTCTTTGGCTAAGCGACGTTCAAGCGACAAGAAACGACGTTTAGCCATCATGTAAGAGTCACCTAAGACTGTGGGTGATCCTTTTAAAGGTAGTTTTACTACAAATTGCGAAATGTAGTATCATGAAAAAATTTTTCACAAGCTCGCTCTTCAGCGGAGAGTTTATATCTTGAAGGGATAGAGTCTAATTCCCAGAACCGATTTAGGTCTGCTTGTAAGTTATTAAGAACCAGACAAACATTTGAAGAGGAATTAGATTGACTAAGACCACCCGACATGAGCCAGCCGAGCCTAGACTCGAATAAGATTGGCTTATTTTTTCCCAGCTCTATACGGCTGTTACCTATTATGTTCCAAAAGAGTTCGGCGCCGACTAAGACGTCGATCGATGACGGAACGTAATATTGAGGATCAGCAAGACGTATATTTGCAGGTGTATGCAAGTTGCTAGTGTCAACATATGTATTTGGAATTGATGATGAAATATTAGGCAATATAAGGCATTCAAAATTAACTTTATATTCACCATCAAAAGATTCCAATAAAATTTTACAGCCTTGGGAACAATTAGAAGACTGAAGGTTTATACCTACCACTTTAGACTCGGTAGAGTAGGCTGTGATGTGAAGCTTTCTAACAAGTTCTTCCGATATAAAGTTTGTCGTGCTTCCATTGTCCAGCAAGACTCGTGCTGTGTGAAGATTTCCTTCAGCATCAGCTACTTTGACGTGTGCTGTGGATAGCAAGATAACTTGAGATGTAACAGGACGGTTAACAGATAGTGAAATATTGTGATTAGTACCATCTAGAGACTGAGTGACAGGAAACGCAATAATAGGTCGATTTTCTAACTCACTCTCTACATGTAGTAGAGTGTTGTGCTTTTCAGTACAATATTTACAATGACCCAACTTGCACTTAAAGGCAGTATGGCCAGGTATAAGGCAATTGAGACAGACATCGTAGCTTTGTACCTTTTTAATACGCGCTTGCACCGAAAGACTCCTGAACTTAGCACACTGAAATATAAAATGATCTTGTTGACACATGTGACAAAGAGGCGTTTAACGTGAATTTTCATTAACCAAAATTGTATTCTTAGATTTGGAATCATTTAATAATTTTTTACTGTTGATTTCGTTATTAAATGGATAAGACGTATAAGGTAAAAAGGACTTAGGAGACTCTTCTTCTTGTAATAAATTTGCTTTATTACTAAGAAATATGATTATGTCTTCTAACATAGGTTTCCTACTCAGTGTATTTTATGTTCTCCCCATTTGCGGTTCGTAACTTCATCAAGTTTACTAGTAATGAGATATATTACAAGAGTATTCCAATGTTGAACGGGTTCATCTAAAGTTGCCAAAGCCCTTAAATTTTTGTTTGTGGTATCAATTATGTACCTAAGTGACTGACTCGATTCCTTTTTAATAGGCAGCATATTAAAGAGCGCTTGTACATGATTGTTAATAAGTACTGTTTCGTTATCAAACCTCTCACAGAGCGACTTCCAAGCAGAGTCATAATTATTTGATTAAAACCCAACATTATCAATAATAAGTGATGCACTGTCTTTTAAACAAGCTCGCAGATAGTGCAGTTTATTAATATTGTCGATATTAGCGTTGTTATGAATAATAGAAACAAAGATGTCCCTGAACTCCAACCAATCATGACAGTTTCCCGAAAATTTTGGTAGATCAATTTTAGGCAGTCGAATAGAATTGTGTTTGTGCACGACAGTCTTACCAGATTCCACACCGGAAGTGGCATCCTCCGAAAGAAGCTTGCGACTGGTATTGATTAATAGACGAGCGGAAGCTACTAAAATCCCATACTGCTTTTCGAACTCCTCGCGCTCCGCATATTGCTCGTCAGGGTCTTCCGCCTGCTCCTCTATTTCGGTCTGAAACGTATCATATTTCTCATATAAGGCTTCAAAGGTACTGAATCGATATTCAAGCTCGTAAAGTTGCTCTTCACTAAGTTTATTGCAAGTTTTTGATACTTTTAAAAAGGAAGAGAAATGTGTAAGCTTTGCTTTAATTGAAGCACGCTTTTTAGTAAGGCTTTTTAAATCGCTCATATTGCAAGCAAAATAATCAAGTTCACAAGCAAAGCCAGATGAATAGTTAAAGTTTGAAACACAACAATATAATGATGAAGTATAATAAGTATGAAAAAATAAAAAATAAAAATGAAGTTAACTTTTGAAGAAAAGGTGAGCAAGTTTATAGCAATAAGCTTTGCTATCGTGAATCAAAAGGGGCAAAGCTTGGCCGTACTAAATGCTGCGTAATGCTAGGAACTTGAATTCAAAAAGGAACGTGAATATCCAAATAAAAGATTATGTTAATTCGCTAAATCGATTCTCAATTTAGTACGAAATTTAAATCAAATACATTTAAGATGTAAATACCTAGCTTATATTCTAAATGCTGTAGTTATAATTACTAATTTTATTGAATTCAAATTAAAACAGTAGCTCAAAAATAAAAATGTTCTAGAATATTATTTTCAAAATATTAAAGTAAGTATGTATAAAGGATTATGATACTCAAAACTTTATCCAAATACAATGCTTTAAAAAAATTGCAGTAAATTAAGTTATGTGTTGCGATCAAATTAAAATAACGCGAAAAATAAAAGTGATTATACCTACTTATGTGTTGATGAATGTAATAATATGAAATGAGATGAGAATATGAGATTAAACTGATAAAATGATTTGTTATGACGAAGTACTGTTGATATTTGAAGTTAGAATTTTGTCAAAAAATTTTATTTATCCTCTTTTTTTTTGTCATTAATTTATTTGCTTAAAACCTTAAAATATCGATAGTATTCGCTCTAAAATGACTCGATGTAAGGGTACTGTGATATGAGCTATGAAATCAATATGAATATAAAGTAGGATGATGGATGTTGAATGAATATGAAATTATGAGTAATGGTGAAGAAAAATAGGAATTGGATCAATCTCACTGTTTTATGGCACAATTCCAAACTGTAGCTCGAAGATCCAGCTTTATATTCCAAGTCCAAAGTCTGAACGGCTTTCAATCAGTATTGATCTCTTTGTTCTCGTACTCCAGGATTCCTTGTGTCTGATGGCCTTGTAGATTTGTCAAAGCGGTGAAACAGGTACCGATGACTTCTACTAAGTCCCGTAGAAAGCACGAAGTCAAGGAAGTGGAAGCTCTTGATGCAAACTTGAGACCGTTGCTCGGTTTAAAAATCCTTTGTTCTCGGTCGTTGTGTCCGTTAATCCGGCTCGAAAGACCATATGGTGCCTCGGTAGCTCTAAATATTGAAATTAAACTAGCGTGGGCTGTAAATATTACTATGTATTAATCGTCACAAAGCAATAAAGGCAGACAATTTATCTGTTAATCTTGAGAAGCGCGAGCGCAGCCGTTCCGTTGATATGGTAACAGCTGACTGGTCGCCGGCTGTGCGCTTGGTGCAAGCTCCGAGTTGCGATGGGGCGCGCGGTGAGAGACGTGCGGGGAAGGGCGTACGGTGAAGTGCGTGCGGAGAAGGGACGGCCCCGCCGTGTGGCGCGATTACTTGTTGATGACTCAACAGTTAATTTGTTAAATAGTAAGCTATATAAATGGCTCCAATTAAAAAGAGAAGTGCTATATGGAATCACTTTAGTGAAATAGACAATAATAAAGCTAAATGTGGATATTGTGGGCAAGTAATGGCAATTCCGAATAAGTCTGTTGGTAATTTAAATAGACATATGAAATTAAAACACCCTACGATCAAGCTTCAAATAGAACGGCAAGATATTTCAAATTTCCCGCCGTTAGAGTCGTCTCTGCCGGCACCGTCACCGCCGCCGGCGGCGTCAGTAGCTTCTTTGCCGTCGACTTCAAGAGCACCGTCGCTTACTATTTCCTCTATACAATCTTCATTGTCCGGATTTATTGATATACCACCAGCTTCAGGTCTGCCGTCATCGTCAAGAGCACCGCCAAGTGTACCGCAAGTATCGCAACTTCCCATTTCCTCCGTACAATCAACCATTCAGTCCACACTGTCCGAATACATTCATAAGCCAATCCCATTAAAAAAAAGCATGGAAATTGATAAACAAATTCTAAAATTACTAGTAAAAAATTATCACCCCTTTTCGCTAGTGGAACAAAAAGAATTCAAATATTTATTACACATGATTATTCCTGGGTACAAACTGCTTACACGTAAAACCTTATCGAATAGCATATTACTGAAATATTACCAACAGTGCCTTGAAAAAGTACAAAAAGATATGGAATCCGCATATGCCATTTGTGCAACAACTGACTCTTGGACTTCAATTAATAATGTCAGTTTCGTATCAATAACTGTACATTATATAGACGATTTTAGTACCTTAAAGTCTTACCTTTTAGACTTTTATTACATAAGATGTTATTTCCAGTTTAGTTTCTTTGTCGTCACCTGGTATATTACGAATTTCGGCTCAGTTGGCACGTGAAATACAGTCCAATAATTCAACCTTAGCTTGGAGATCCATAATAATTGAGCGGTTTGTTATACATTCCTCCTCTAAAGTCTTTACTTTTATAATAAAGTTGTCATATTGCTGTGAAATAAACTCTAGTGATTTCTCGTTGTCGGCAATTTTCTTTTTTAATTCTGTAAGTGAGCTGTCGCTAGCTTTTTAGTCTGTTCGGCTGTGAATGTTCTAAACATAATTTTTATCTGTTTTGAAAGCAACTAGTTCATCCGAAACTACGTCATTATATCTACGCTTAGTACGTGAAACGACAAGCGCTTGCGGCTGCGCCTCGTCGCGAGCTGTCGCCGCGGCGATGTCGGGTTCTGAATAACGGCGCGTGCGTTCGGTAGGCATTTTCAAACGTGTTAGTTAGAGTTTGAGCCAGAGAGCGTGCTCGTGATAATGTTAGAGAGGGATAGATATTATGCACTTACTGTCTCTTGAGTTGAATGTGACGTCCTGCCTCTGCGAAGCCCTGCGATCCTGGTAATTTAAACTATTTTTTCAATGGAATTGTTGAAATTTTAAGATCTTATTTTAAATAATTTGACTTTATTGAACACAGAAAACACGTCCAAACGCTGTCGCGATCCAAAGGGAAGGGGATCATCATAATCACATTACGAGGAATTGAGCGTATAAATAACTCATATTCGTAAATAATTACTTACCAATTAAAAACACTTGCAAAATAACACATTCAAATTTCAACAACTTTCGTTTGAAAATTTAGTTCTGTTTCCGGACGTTAAAATGCTGACAATTGGCGCTGTTCAAATGTTAGTAATTCAAATGGTACATATTAGTACAAATCGGCACTCAAAGATGTCACTTAATCAAGAAACAAGTGAATAAATAGGTGGTAAACTATATTAACCACTACGAAGAACAGAGTTAAGCGAAAGGGTTCAGGTATCGTCTGGGCGGTTCTACACTTGTTCCTGTTTCGACCGCCGCGACAATCTCGTCCGCGCGGCCGTGCGCCGGTGCGAGTACTGCAGCAAGGCAACTCCTACTGCCGGCGACGCATCTTCCTCGAGATAACAATCACAATCACTGTTCGTAAATAGAACACCTCCGACTAAGAAGACGGAGAGAGTGGCCGCGGCGGCGAGCGCAGACAGGAACCGCAACGACCGGAGAAGTAAACAAAACCATGGTTTGCAGAAATAGCAAGACTTATATCTTGAGGGAGGTCCCGTTTGCCTGCAGCAGTGCGCTGTTGGTGCACACGCACGGCGGTCGCACTCGCCTCCCGCGGCCCACAGACCATCGATCACCTTGATATATGTGACCGGCTTTATAATAGCCGTCTTTGGCCCTTCGGGTTGAACCCTGCGCACCAACAGAGGTCGCTGTGAGTTTTGTACGATCATAGCCGTGAATTAAAAACTAAATAAAAGTCATAAATTATGCGCGAATAATTTACAAAATAAATATTTATTTACCATCAGCTTTGCCGTCAACATTTTTACCAATGCTAATTTCAAAAAAATTACATATAACACGAACTACCCACATTTTAAAACGACATCAATAATTTCACATTTATTCAATAACGAGCACCGCCAGCACTAAATACCGACGTTCTCTTGATAAAGAACGTCACATAAACAAAACAAATAAATGTCTCATATGCCGTTGCAGCTACGGCTCAATTCGTTGCTTTATTTTTAATTAAAATAACTTCTCTTCCGATTTAGATAATTCCTAAGTTATCAAGGAACTGCGAGTTTCGCATGTTCGTAGACACTAAGTTTCAATTCTGTTGTCTATTCTCGCTGGGAGTTTCGCCTTCTTGGTTCTGAACGGTGGAGTTGTCTCTGAGCTGCGCCTGCGCGAACTTGACGGCGGCGCGCATGGCGTCGTGGACTTGCTGCTCGCAGTTGATGAGGCTGACCTACAACACATTAATGCAGTTCAACAATTACGCACTGCCGCGGAGGTCCAGGCATTTCAATAAAGATACGCCAAGTGTCTTGCGAAGAAGGTTTGCTATTATTATTCGTGTCCAAACATGTCTGATTCACATGTCTGGTTATGCAAACACGAGGTGGTAATATACCGTAAACATGCGTATTCACTTGTTTGTCGCTTTCAATTGCTTCGCATATTCTATTGAAAATCGATAAAATCGATGATCATAGAATGTCATTTACCTAACAATTGTAAATGTTAATAAACTAAATGAAAATTTTTCAACGATCAAACTAATTTTATCTGTAAAAAAATGTTGCCTATTTAATACAATTATATGTAAAATTCAATTAATTTCAAAGTTATATCAGATAAGAGTAACATTAAACAGTTAGGTATAGTTGCGTAAAGTCCCTCACTTTCGACGGCGACATCTCGGCGAAGACGTCGAGCGCGCGGCCATCTTGCGGCAGCACCGCGGCGCCGAACACGGGCAGGATGCAGCGCAACCAGCGCTCGGCGGTGAACGTTTCCGTCACGAACTCCTGGAATTACAGAATAAGAAGGGAATTCAGAGCATTGCCCAGCTTTTCTAGGCTACAAATGTGTTTAAGGCATAGCAGTGTTCAGAATCGTTTGCGTGATATTAATGAATTGTAAAAAATATTATTAAATCACATATTCAGAGGGGGCTAATAAAACATAAAGTTCCTGAGACATGTCTAGGCCGCGCGCCTCCCCTAAACCTCCCCCGACAGACGTGACACGCCTACTTCGGATAAAATAAAGATTTCAGCGTTAGTGGTAATGTTCATAAATTATATTCTTTGAACATGAAACCCATGAATATTTTTTGGTCCTATTTGTACATTAAGAATAAAGGTCGATAAAAATATGAATTACGGCCTCATGTGATTTCAAGTTACACTCGTGATATGGGTTAAATGTAATTATTAAATAAAATGTATCAACTTGTCTTTGTATGCATTTGTGAGTACTAAACAAATCCAAGCATGAACTGACTTGCGGCACGACCGCAGCGCAGTGGATCACGCCGGCCGCGCAGCCCATGGCGACGACGGGGAGGGGCGCGCGGCCGACGCGCAGCGCGGCGCTCACCGCCTCGCCCGACATGAGGTACGAGCACCGCAGGAACTGCACCACGAACTTCCGGCCTTGCTGGAGCGCCTCGGTCAGAGCTTCGGCTATTTCGGCTTCTGCTAGTTCGCTGTAGCAGAACACGTGATTGTAAGTACCAAGTCTTTTTTAAAAAGAAATATTTTTGGAAGACAATTGGTTATTAATGTGGTTACGGAATATGAAATTTGAATAAAAAAGATAGAAAAGTAATTAATTTAGCAATAAAACAAATATAAACATGCAGTTTAAAAAATGGTAGGAAAATGGAAACTCACTTAAAGTAACTACACAATGATCGAAAGAACTTTGTGACAGACAGCATTACAGAGGAAATACATACATAAATAAAATATAAAAAATAAACAGGTAATTTAAGGTTAAGCATCAGGATACCATTACAAATATCTTAATCCTGTATACATGGCAAGAACTTGCTAAATTACTTAGGCGTACCACTCAGTTGACGATCGAGGTAAAACTTTTTATTTTCAAAAGTGGAAATTGAAGTAAGGTTTAACAGAGGTGGAGGGATGATGTTCCATATATTTGAGGCAGCATACCTAAAATAGCCTCTGTACGCAACCGTTCTGCAAGCTGCAACCTTTGTACACATAAGTCTTGTTCCAGAAGACCAAGACAACTTGTCACGTAATAGAGTTTATTGAACGGACTTAAACAGGTCGCCGCGAAGGCTTCAACGACGAGAACGCTCAGGCGCCGGCTGGCACTCTGGCGCAGGCAGGGTCTGCAGCAGGCAGCATCGGGACTAAGCAACGTCGGTGGTAGGTTCCATCAGTTGCAGACTCCATCAGTTTCACACTTCATCAGTTTCAGACTTCATCAGTATCGGGCAGCATCAGTATCCGGCAGTATCAGTATCCGGCTTTTTCAGTATCAGGCAGCTTCAGTATCAGCCAGCATTAGTGTCAGGCAGCATCAGTGTCAGGCAGCGTCAGTCGGAGGCAGCATCAGCACGAGGACTTCGTGATATTACTGAACTCTTGTAATAGACCTTCTTTCTTGCTTACATCCTCGCTTGTAATAGACTGGCTTCTAGTAGACTCTTGTAGTAGGACTTCCTTTCTTGCTTAGATCCTAGCTTGCAATAGACTGGCTTGTAGTAGACTCTTGTAGTAGGACTTCCTTTCTTGCTTAGATCCTAGCTTGCAATAGACTGGCTTGTAGTAGACTCTTGTAGTAGGACTTCCTTTCTTGCTTAGATCCTTGCTTGCAATAGACTGGCTTGTAGTAGACTCTTGTAGTAGGACTCCCTTTCTTGCTTAGATCCTAGCTTGCAATAGACTGGCTTGTAGTAGACTCTTGTAGTAGGACTTCCTTTCTTGCTTAGATCCTTGCTTGCAATAGACTGGCTTGTAGTAGACTCTTATAGTAGGACTTCCTTTCTTGCTTAGATCCTTGCTTGCAATAGACTGGCTTGTAGTAGACTCTTGTAGTAGGACTTCCTTTCTTGCTTAGATCCTTAATTGCAATAGACTGGCTTGTAGTAGACTCTTGTAGTAGGACTTCCTTTCTTGCTTACATCCTAGCTTGCAATAGACTGGCTTGTAGTAGACTCTTGTAGTGGACTTTCTTTCTTGCTTAGATCCTAGCTTGCAATAGACTGGCTTGTAGTAGACTCTTGTAGTAGGACTTTCTTTCATGCTCAGATCCTAGCTTGCAATAGACTGGCTTGTAGTAGACTATTGTAGTAGGACTTCCTTTCTTGCTTAGATCCTAGCTTGCAATAGACTGGCTTGTAGTAGACTCTTGTAGTAGGACTTCCTTTCATGCTCAGATCCTAGCTTGCAATAGACTGGCTTGTAGTAGACTCTTGTAGTAGGACTTCCTTTCTTGCTTAGATCCTTGCTTGCAATAGACTGGCTTGTAGTAGACTCTTGTAGTAGGACTTTCTTTCATGCTCAGATCCTAGCTTGCAATAGACTGGCTTGTAGAAGACTCTTGTAGTAGGACTTCCTTTCTTGCTCAGATCCTAGCTTGCAATAGACTGGCTTGTAGAAGACTCTTGTAGTAGGACTTTCTTTCTTGCTTAGATCCTAGCTTGCAATAGACTGGCTTGTAGTAGACTCTTGTAGTAGGACTTCCTTTCTTGCTTAGATCCTTGCTTGCAATAGACTGGCTTGTAGTAGACTCTTGTAGTAGGTCTTTCTTTCATGCTCAGATCCTAGCTTGCAATAGACTGGCTTGTAGTAGACTCTTGTAGTAGGACTTCCTTTCTTGCTCAGATCCTTGCTTGCAATAGACTGGCTTGTACTAGACTCTTGTAGTAGGACTTCCTTTCTTGCTTACATCCTAGCTTGTAATAGACTGGCTTGTAGTAGACTCTTGTAGTAGGACTCCCTTTCTTGCTTAGATCCATGCTTGCAATAAACTGCCGTTCTAAGGCCAGCTCTCAGCTTAAATAGCCGGGCTCGCATTTTGGAACCGCAATTTGAAGTTTCAAAATGAAACTTGCCTGCCAGGCATCATGAATATGTTCATAACTTAAGTATAATTTATTTATTATTTTAGAGGATTGTGTGTAGCAGGCTTAGTCTGTTAGGGTGTTACTACACCAATCGATAAATGGCAGAATAGACCAGTCGACGGACGATCGATTGGTGTGGTAATACCCTTAATAATCACTGGAGGGATATCAGCCTCTACCAACTCCGGGGTGGTGTCAGACGATTGTAGGCCATCACACCTACTGCGACGTAGACTGCTCGACGTCGATCGACAGACGATCGTTTGGTGTTGTAACACCCTTAGGCACCTTTCATGGCTGGCATTAAAAAACTGCGTTGACATGATTGTCAATGAAATAAAATGTAAATATTTAGCAAAAACGAAGAAAAGATAAATGCAAAATAAATAGAAATAAAAAGGAAGGATCATACTAAAAACTTGAGTGTTACAAACTTGTCAACAAGGAGGTTATTGGGTTTTGTAAATACCAAACAGCAATGTGGCAAAGTGGATGTTCCTTCTGGAACGTATATTTAATGTTTTGTGCTGGTTGATGTAGGGTGAGATATGACTTCAAATTCAAATTCAAATATTTATTTCTCAACATTGACAATTACTTGTTCTTATTGACGTCAAATAAAACATGATTCTACCACCAGTTCGAAAAAAACCTTCGTGAAGAAGAACTGGCAAGAAACTTCACGGGTATATTTTTTTTCAAAATAAATTTACAGAGTCTCTTTATGTCTATACAAAATTATCCTCCTCTGCATCTGTTAGCTCGGCAAGTCTTCCCTCCCCCCAAGTATCCAAACGACGAACACCCTCAAACGGCACCCGTTCACGAGTTAACGCGGGATCCAGCCATCGCCCTCCTCAACCATATTAGAGGGAAGTGAGCGACCCGTCACCCGACGCTACCATAAGAAGACGTACTTTAGTGACAACGACGCTTTAGATATTCATCGGGACGAAGAACTCATCGCAAAACAGACACATTACACATGCTTTGTTACAAATACTAGTACAATCCTGTTAATGAGGGGATTATACCCAAGGGCTTTTATCATCCAAATAATCGGATAGTTTTTAATATGCTCTAGCACACAACTTCTCCTTTATAGTTTCTTTGAATTTGTCAATAGGAAGACCTTGGATATCCTCAGGAACCTTATTATAAAAGCGTATAAATTGACCCATGAATGAGTTAGTGACTTTATGAAGCCTGCTATTATGAGCTGCCAGCATATTTCTTCCTCTTGTGTTAACATTGTGCAGATCTTTTTTTCTTTTGAACATGGTTATGTTCTTTTTTACATACATTAAATTTTCTAAAATATATTGTGAATGGAAGGTAAGAATATTTATTTCCTTAAATTTACTTCTAAGTGACACCCTTGGACCGAGCTGATAGATTGCGCGAACAGCCCTTTTCTGCAGAATAAATATAGCATTGATGTCGGCAGCACTCCCCCACAGCAGAATACCATATGTCATGAGGCTGTGGAAGTAACCAAAATAGACTAATCGAGCAGTTGTTTCATTTGAAATTTGTCTAATTTTTTTAACAGCATATGCGGCAGAGCCAAGCCTTTTCGCTAAACCATCAACATGCGGTCCCCACTGCAGTTTGGCGTCTAAGGTTATGCCCAGAAATACAGTTGAGTTTACAGGAGTCAGTTCCTGGCTCTTAACTACAATGTTTGTGTTTACCTGTTTGACATTTGGCAATGTACATTTAACACATTTCGTTTTTTTTTCATTGAGGAGCAAATTATTAGCTGAGAACCACAGCTCTGTGTTGGAGATGCATTTGTTCACCGCTCGATAGTCAATTTCATGTCTTTTGATTTTAAACAAGAAGGAAGTATCGTCAGCAAACAATATGACCTCGCATTGATTCTTAACGACCGATGGCAGATCATTAATATAAACTAAAAATAGGAAAGGACCAAGAACTGAGCCCTGGGGCACACCCATTGTCACTGCCGATCCTGATGATTTTTCTCCATTTATTGCAACTTTCTGTTTTCTATTAGAAATATATGATTTAATCAAGGCAAGCGCTCGGTTTTTAATGCCGTAATGGTGCAGTTTCATGAGTAGAGTAGTATGATCCACACAGTCGAACGCCTTGGAGAAGTCACAAAAGACACCAATAGCATCACACGACTCCTCCCAGGCGCTGAATACGTGTTTTATGAGCTCAACACCGGCATCGGTTGTTGAGCGACCCCGCGTGAAACCAAACTGCTTAAAATTCATTAAACTATTACCGTAAAAATGAGAAAGTAATTGATTTAAAATTAATTTTTCAAAAATCTTACTGAGCGTTGGTAGTATAGATATAGGTCTAAAATTATTAGGGTCAGACATACTACCTGCTTTGAATATTGGAATGACCTTACTCAATTTCATTAAATCAGGAAAAACACCATTATCAACACAGTCTTTAATATACTGGCTAAGTACGGGGCTATACCATCAATGACAGATTCAATAATTTTAACAGAAATCCCATCTAAATCGGCAGTATTTTTTACTTTAATGCTTTTAAATGCATTTAAAACTTGTGGAACAGTAACATGTTTAAAAATAAAATCAATATTGCATGAATTTACATTTTCCGTTAGCAGTGACTGGGCAAGAGTGGAACATGAATTAATACTCGAAGTAGTTGACACAGGGATGGCAGTAAAAAAATTTACAAATGCTTCAGCAACTTCTTTGTCAGTTGACAACACTTTATCATTAATTTTTAAATTATATTTGGTGTGTGGTACTTTTGCTTTCCCAGTTTCCTGATTAATTATATTCCATGCAGTTTTTGAAATGTTAGTACTATATTTAATTTTATTATTAATGTAATTAGATTTAGCTACACTGCAAACTCGTTTAAATCATTTTGAATACTTTTAGTATAATTACTGTAGTGTATTCTAACAGTTTTAAATGTTGGGCACGGTAGGTAATTATGTGTTAATAAAATAACCGAACCCAAAGAGTGCTGTTTAGTCACTGATTTAATTCTGTGAAATTGACAATATTGGTGTACAAAAATGTAGGTTATATGATGTAGGTATTGCATGTGCGGTCATTGCTCCGTACATCCTGCCCACTCAAAAAATAACAAAGAAAAAAAAAATAACAAAGATTGCACGATAAAATTAATGATAGAAGTGAAAAAAAATTTTTTTTTTGCAAGAATAAAAACAAGATATTATAAAAATATCAAATCGTAAAAGAAAAAATTAAAAAGTGATATTAATGTAAAAATTTTGTAAAGTTAGACAACAATGTAAATCAAAGGAAAAATTCTAAATAAAATATATAATACTTTAAATATAAAAGTTCAGTGTTTATGCTTATGCCTACAGTTTATTCACTGTCACTCAAGGTAGGAATATTAAGTTTAACCGACCTCGGGGTGGTTGTTCGCGGTATAACCAATTTTCTGTTTGCACTTTTCACACACTCATCTTTCACATCACTGACACTGGGTACGTGGGGCGTGGGTGTAGGTGCAGCCTCCTGGCCCACCCGCAGCACCGGCGCTGGCGCCGACGCCGTGTATACGACGCTCCCTGCTGCTGCTGCTGCTACACGCCAATTCAATCTTCTCTTTCGAATCCGTAGGACGAGGTATACACATGTCAAAATAACTAGTATGATCAAAATACCGTAAAGCACAGAGTACTGGTGAATATCATGTACACTGAGCGGCGCGACTGTCTCTAGTTTGAGATCATAGATACTCCTCTCCGTATCATTCCACATGTGGTCGTGATCTTCTGGGGTGAAAGCCTTAGGTGAGGTCAAGTTAACTATGCTGTTAAGTATAGAGGATTCCGCTGCTTTTGGAATAATGCTGTTAATATTTACATAACTTACAAAGTCATTATGCCCAAAAAATGAAAATGTCTTGCCCCTAACGACGCATCCTTGACCTATAGTAATAAGTCCGTTTCCGGTTACTGTAGTCATTTCTAATCCATCTGGGCAAAATATGCGTAGTGGGCATTTATCGCAGCAAGAGAATAACCATATGTTATCGTGATGTAACTCGATCCATCGCTCTTCGCACTGGTATGGTTTATAATTACAAACACTTTTATTGTTTACAATACTAATGCCGCATAAATTGGAAGTTATTTGTGCCTCGCGGATGGGCTTGTCGTACGAACATATAATTTTTTCAGACGACAGGTGTAAACAGGAGCGCAAGTCATCTTCTTCTAAAAGTAGAAACAAATCCTTCCGTAGATTAAATGCCAGATATGGAGTTATAAACTCTGCGATGTAGCCATTACGTGGTAAGCTAATAATTTTGTCTACTTCGAAAGATTCTTTGTAAACTAAAGGCAATCTCACCTCAATAATAAGAAATTTATTGCTTATCTTTGCATTGACTTTCATGAGTTTATATAATTCTTTAATGTCATTTTTATGAGCAGGTAATAACAGATCGTTCGGTAAATGTCTGGATATCATATTTACCTGTTCCTCTAATTGCTCCGGTGGTAATAAGTGTGAATCCATGTGTCCTTGCCATATGTCTGTTATTGTATCAATTAGGTCCTTTTGTATGTTTTTTAAGTTAGAAATAACAATATAGGCGCTAACCGACGATGATAGGAAATACAGACCTTCGTTAGTTGCCGTTTGCACCTGGTTTACAGTCCGGGACATGTTTTGAAGATGGTCACGAATTAAGGAGAACTGTTTGTTCATAATGTCTTCATTCCTGTGCAATATATTATTCTGAGCCTCGATAACGCTAGTCTGCCTTTTTAGTAATCGCTGTATGTGGTTTTCGTTGAAAGATATTTTTTCAATGTCCTTTTCGTATTGTTGTAGAAATCTATCATCAAGCACATCAAACAATGTATTAGCCAAGTAACCAACGCCGTTAACTAGACCTCTTTTTTGTCTTGATTGGACTCGTTGGAGAGAGAACTGCCAACGAGGGAGTGTCCTGGGCTAAGATATTCGTCGTCTATACTCTCAGAAAGCGCAATTAGTGGCCGAGAGTTCAGACACGCCTCTATTTGGTGTAGTAGAGTATAAAATTCCTCGAATGTCAGTTTTTGTTCTCCAACTACTCTTTTCAAATGGTACTTAAACCGCTTAACGGCTGCTTCCCATAAACCTCCAGCTGAAGGGAAGGAGGGTGCATTAAACTTCCACTGTATGTTAAAATCAGGCGTTTTTGTAATTAAATCTCGGTCGATAGTACATAGTATCTGTTGATACTCCCTTTTGAGAAGTCTGTTGGCTCCTACAAAGTTTGTGCCATTATCGCTGTACATACAGCTTGGTGTCCCTCGGCGGGAACAGAACCTTCTAAAAGCTGCTAAGAACCCTTGCGTACTCAAGTCGGAGACGAGCTCTAGGTGGACGGCCTTTGTGGCTAGGCAAACAAATACAGCTACATACCCCTTAGAAGTCCGCACTCCGCGTCCCTTATTCATTTTTATGTCAAAATGACCGGTAAAGTCTACACCTGTATGGGTAAACGGTCTAGAAGGGGTGACTCTAGGTGGGGGTAGATCGGCCATTATTTGGTGTTACTTTTCCTCGCTGAATCGTCTGCATTTTACACATTTCCTTAGCTGTGTTTTAACTGTGCGTAACCCGCTAATAATCCAGTACCTTTCTCGAATGTAGGATAGGGTAAGTCGTGGTCCGCCATGTAGAGTGAGTTTGTGAGCATCCTGTATTATTAGTTCCGTTAACCGACTGTGATTCGGTAAAACAATGGGATTTTTTGCAGATGGGCTCAAACATGATTGATTAAGCCGTCCACCTACTCTCATTACACCACTCTCATCAATAAATGGGTTCAAAGATGCCAGTTTGCCATTTTTACGTACTGATTTTTCCCGTTTTAGGTCTTCATAATCGTCTTTAAACTCGGTCATTTGAACAGCTGTTATAATTAAATTGTACGAACGTTGCATTTCTGGCCCAGTAAGGTGTTTGACCGACGACACAGTTTGTTTATGTTTGAGCCAATGAATGTAACGTGAGAGCCATGCTATTGTTACCGCTACTCGTCGTAATGAGCTATAATTATTTAATAGTTTTATAACAAACTCTTTATGTTTGCTATAACATAAAGTAGCATTTACACTTGCCTTTTTTAATTCTAAGGTAGGAGAAGGATAAATGTTTTGGCTATTGTATGGATTCAAGTTAAGAAGCCATTGTGGGCCTTTCCACCATAAAGGATGGTCTAATAGTTGTGATGCTGTAACTCCACGCGTTGCGCAATCTGCTGGATTGTGTTCCGATCGGACATGCTGCCAAAAAGTAGCTGGAATAATCTCGGTTATTTTGCGTACCTTTGTTGCTACATACTGTTTCCATCGATTACTGTCTCCGTGAAGCCAACCGAGTACTATCATCGAATCAGTCCAAGCATAGATGTTTACCTCGACCTCTGCAAGGGAGGCTTTAGCCTTCTCCATCAGTCTCGATAACAATAGTGCACTACACAGTTCTAACCTAGGCAAAGTCAATTTATTTTTAATGGGTGCTAATTTAGTTTTTGCTGTTAATAAGTTACATGTGTAAGCTCCTTTATGATCGATTGCCTTTATATATATACAGCAAGCGTAAGCCTTTTCAGAAGCATCGCAGAATCCGTGAATTTCGTATGTTGTTTTATCTCCTAAATACCTAGGTATTACAAAGGTATTTAAATGCTGAAAATCCTGTTTTAAATCTATCCAGTTTTGCTTTATTTCTACTGATACTTCTTGATCCCACGTGAGTTTCGTATCAGTCCACGTTTTTTGAAAAAGGAGTTTAGCTTTGATGGTAATCGGAGATATCCAGCCAAGAGGATCAAAAATCTTTGAAATATTTGACAGTAGTTGCCGCTTCGTGAGTTGCTTTTCAGGATCATTGTCAAACTTGTTTTGGAATGTAAATGTATCTGACTCAGGGTTCCAGCGTAATCCCAGCGTTTTCCTAGTTTCAGAACATTTGAAATCTAGAGCTGTGTCTACCTGATCTGCCGACAAGTTGCTTACGAGTTCCTTGTTGTTACTGGACCACTTTCGGATGTTCATACCTGCTCCCTTTAAAATATTAATCAGCTGTTGCTGTAGCTCTTTTGTTTGTTCCAGGGAACTGCTACCTTCCAGGACGTCATCCATAAAGAAAGATTTCTTTAATGCTTCGGCTGCTAGAGGATATTTATGCCCGTCGTCGATGGCTAACTGTTTCAGAGTACGCATTGCTAGGTAAGGGGCCGCTTTGGTTCCGTAGGTAATAGTTGTGAGTTGGTACGCCCTTAAATTTTCTAGGTTTGATGCTCGCCATATGATTTGTTGAAGGTGTTGATCAGATTCTCTTACAAAAAAATTTCTGAACATTTTCTCAATATCAGCAGTTATTACATACCTATGTTGCCGCCAGATTAATATAAGACTATGTAAGTCCCTTTGTAGGTTAGGGCCGCGCTCCATGAGGTCGTTAAGGCTGTAACCGGAAGACGTCTTTGACGAAGCATTGAAAACGGTCCTAAGTTTTGTAGTACTGGATTCAGCTTTCATGACGCCGTGATGCGGAAGATAGCATGATGGTTCGTGATATCCTATGACAGGTTTCATGTGACCTAAACTTTCATATTCATTCATAAAATGAATATATTAGGTCTTTACCTATGAAATTGCCGTTTTTCACGAAATAAATGAAGCGTAATTTTTTTATATATTTTTTATTTCTATTAATCATAATAATCACCCATGCAATCAACGCATCTTTGCCAACGCATTGGTAGCTTATTGATGCCTTTCTTGAAGAAATCAGCTGGACGGGAGGCAACAAATTCTTCAAAGGCATTTTGTACTGCCTCTCGGGTATTGAATTTTTTTCCCGCCAAGAAGTTATCCAAATTCTGGAAAAAGTAGAAGTCTGTAGGCGCAAGGTCTGGTGAGTACGGCGGATGACGGAGAACTTCCAACCCCAACTCTTGTAGCTTGGAGACCGTCTGCTGTGCAGTATGAGGTCGCGCGTTGTCGTGCAGGAGCAGTGGAGCCGAACGATTGACCAAAGCTGGTTGGAGACGTGCGAGCTTCTCCATCATTGTGTTCAGTTCTTCACAGTACACATCTGCAGTAATGCTTGTCCCGTTTGGCAAGAAGCTGTGATGAATTACACCCGCGTTAGACCACCAAACAGTGACCATCACTTTTCTAGGGGTAAGTTTTCGTTTCGGGCATTGTTTGGGTGCTGAACCAGGGTCCAACCAACTTGCTGAGCACTTACGATTGTCAAACAGGCTCCATTTCTCGTCACAAGTAACAATGCGGTTCAGAATTCCTTCATTTGTATGCCTGCTGAGCAGTGCAAGGCACGTCTCCACGCGTACTTCGCGCTGGCGGTCATTGAGTTCGTGGGGTACCCATTTGTCAAGCTTTTTTTTACCTTGCCTATTTGACGCAAATGGACCAATATTGTTTTGATGCTAACGTCGAAAGCTGCTGCTAATTCAGCCGTGGATTGAGTTTCATCAGCTTCCACAATTGCCTTTAATTCGTCATTGTCGACCAAAGTTTTCGGACGACCACGGGGTTCATTTTTCAGGTCAAAATTTCCAGAACGGAAGCGGGTAAACCAATAACGGGTGGTGCGTTCGTCTGTAGTGTTCGCTCCGTAAACGTCGTTGATGTTGCGTGCCGCTTGTGCCGCTTTGCTGCCACGACGGTACTCATACTCCATAATTACTCGAATTTTTAACTTATCCATGATGACGAAAAATTTTCGAATGCGTTAAAAACAAAACACTAACTATTAAACAAATGACGATTTTAGAAAAAGAATTCCATGTTTGTCAAATAAAATTAATTTGAAATTAGAATTATCAGTCAAAAAAAAAAATATTTTCATTTGAAATGGCCAGTACGGCAAAACGGCAGTTTCATAGGTAAAGACCTATTAGCTCTTAGAAAACTCGTGATTGTTATACGTTTTGCGTTCTAACTGGTGAAATTGTGCTATCGCTTTGTGTTTTGATGACCCTAAGTTCCGTTCAAAGTTCGGTTTCATAGGTATTGCTACTTCATATCTACCGCTCACAAGTCGTCTGGTGGTACTTTGATACAGTTGCTCGCAATACTGTTCATCAGGCGTGAGTTCAGACGTGACGTCATTTATTTCTTCAGATTCCCAGTACCTAGTAATGTCGGATAAATTGTTTAAAACTACGTTACAGCTGTATACATGTTTAACGTACCCTGACAGAATCCAACCTAGTCTAGTTTGTTGTGCAATAGGTGCCCTGTTTGGGCCTTTAAGCAATCCGTCCATTATTATATTTGAATACACACTGGCGTCCAGGAGAATGTCTATTGGCTGAGATACGTTGTAGTCAGGGTCCGCCAGTTTAATATTCTGAAGATGTGGCCACGGCTGTTTTCCGAATGTTTCATTTGGTAGATTGTTTACAATGCGAGCTATTACTAATGCTTGCGTTTCAAAAGTATAGTCACCGTAAATTGAGCCACAGTTGAGAGTAACTATTCCTTTACTTCGCTTTGTACTAGAGCCAATCCCAGATATATACGCGTTGTGATGTTGTCTTGTTAAACCTAACATTTGTGCAGCGTTTTCAGAAATTAAGGAAATCTGAGATCCTTGGTCAAGAAGAGCTTTTAGATTCAAAAGGGATCCGTTGGCGGCTTTGACCTTGAGAGATATTGTTGTTAATAGGATTACCTCATTTTCACTAGCAACATAATTTATATTATGTTGCTTTGAAATAGATTGTGAAGTGCTCGGCTGTTGGTCTGACTGTACATATGATGATGACGTCGGTTGTTGCATCATGCAAAATAGTATGGTGTGCACCTTGGCAATATTTGCAGCGTTTGGTAGAATGGCATTGTTGATCATTATGCTTATAGAGGCAGTTTTGGCATATATTTAAATTAATAATTTTATTCATTTTTTCGTTTAGCGTTAACTTTAAGAATTTATTGCACTTAAGTAGGACATGTTTTTGATGACACAGAGGGCATTGCCATGTGCATGTGGCCGTGGTTTGGTACTCTTTCTTTAACGAAAACCTTCCGTGATTAGGTACATGGAAGTTATTATTATATTTGGGAGTGATGACCTTCGACTGCGTGGGCTGCTTTATCGGGCTGTATGCCACACCTCTTTCTCTCCCATGGATAGGTTCTAAAGCTGTAAACTTACCCTCAAGGAAGGACATGAGCTCATTGAGGGAGGGTAAGTCACGTGGTGACTTGCTGGCTTCCTTGTAATCCGTATAAGTTTCAGGATCTAGTTTTTTAGTGATAAGATGAACCAGTATGGGACCCCATGTCGACGTGTCGATCCCTAAATTTTGTACAGCAAGTATCGACTCCATACTGGTATCATAAATGCGTTTTATTTCTTTGGCAGATTGCTTATTAATAGAATGTTGGTTTAGAAACGTTTCTATCGTTTTGGTGAAAAGCAGCTGTGGATTATTGTACCTGTGGGTCAGAAGCTCCCAGGCAGTGTCATAATTGTCTGCAGCGATGTGGAGGTGCTGTATGAGACGTTCTGCTTCTCCTTTCAGCTTGCCTTTGAGATGTTGCATCTTCTGACACTTTGTTAGTAGGTTGTTCTTGTGTATACTTTCCGTGTAGAGATCATAAAACGTAGGCCACTGAGTATACCTGCCAGTGAATGTTGGTATCTCAACTCTGGGAGTCGACTGCTGGAGATGAGCTGTTGCTGCCAACTTTTGGTTAAGAGCTCGTTTAGTAGTCTTGTAGCTGTTTTCATGAAAACTAAACTCACCTTCATATTGTGGGTCAGACCCCTGCAGTAGGTTGTCGATTTTTAGATGTAACAAGTCTATGTCATTCCAGCGTAGCTGGAGATTTCGTAACTCGTCTTCCAGCTCCCACTTATCACAAATGTTGTCTACGTCAACGCTCCTTATCAATCTCGACAAAGCTCGGAAGTTTGTTCGCTGCAAGGATAAAAGTTGAGTCACCTGTGTTGGTGCTGTAGCGGATGACGCTGGCGTTGCGACCGGCGGCAGTGCTGGCGGCGGATCGAACGTCAAAGGCTCTGAAGTGTGAGATATGCCACCACGGGCGTCGATATCCTGGGGACTGTTGTCCTTAAAGATAGGACCTGCAATGCTGTGATCAACCTCACCTGGCTGTTGATATGCTGACACCCTATATCTTACTTCGTTAAAGTACGCACGCGCCTGATCATACTGATTGTTGGCAAAGTAATCGATGGCCTCGTCTCTATACGAAGACAGTTTTAAGTCGTTGTTGTTGAACTCAGACCAAAGCCTGTCTAAGGTCTCCAACCGGGCGTCCAGATATTCCCGAGTTTTACGGGATGTTGAGTCCTTTTTAAAGTTGCGTTCAACTTGTTTAATGTTGTCTAAAAGGTCTGCTTGACGTTGGATCACCTTATCCATGATTAAACAATAAGGAAAGATCTTACTTGTTAACTCCTCAGGAACGGGCAATCCAAGATATGTTTTTGCAGAAGCACAGTAGTCACTGCCACGTACCAAACAATGCTTGTGTAAGTTACTTTTGTACGTTTGTATGCACTTATATTAAACTGAATAACAAAAACGGTTATTTCTGCTATCACTGGACCCTGTTAGGTCGGGTTTCGGCACCAAAAACTGTAGTGTATTCTAACAGTTTTAAATGTTGGGCACGGTAGGTAATTATATGTTAATAAAATAACCGAACCCAAAGAGTGCTGTTTAGTCACTGATTTAATTCTGTGAAATTGACAATATTGGTGTACAAAAATGTAGGTTATATGATGTAGGTATTGCATGTGCGGTCATTGCTCCGTACATAACATATTCATAAAATGTCTTATTATGATTATAAGTTCTTTCACTGTACAATTCATATAATCTATTTCTACTTCTGCATATTCCCACTGTTGCCCAGTCACTAAACCTAAATAAATTATTATTTATACATATTTTCTTTTTTTTAAAAACAGAGTCATATTCATTTCTAATTATATTATGAACAGAGTTATATTGAGTAATAGAATCTGCACAGTAATCTAATTTAAATGTTTTTTCAAATACATTTTTCCTAAATGTTTCAAGCCGTCTCTCATTCATGGGTATAAAGGTAATTTCTCTTTTTAAAGTATTTTTTAGCCCAATATCAAAAGTGGCCAACTGCCCACTATGATCTGATTGTAGTTTATTAATTACTGACTTTGTACATGGCATTAAATTTGTAAAAATGTTATCAAGACATGTGGCTGAGGTCGCTGTGATTCGCGTAGGCTCTAAGAAGAGATTTTTTAGGTTATAACAATTAAAAAGATTCAAGAATCGTTTACTTTGTGATGTCTCTACTAATAAATCAATATTAAATTCGCCACAAATAATTATTTCTTTGTTTTTGTTATTTACTCTATGTAATACCTCATCCATAGTGCTCTCAAATACTTCAAATGGTGAGGATGGGGGTCTGTATACACTTATTATAACAATATTCCCTATCTCAATACAGGCTATTTCAACTGATCGCTCAACAGACAGACTTACAATATCAGTGCGTTCTTTAAATGTTAGGCTCTTATGAGTGATGATCATTGAGCTGCCGCAAGTTGTTTGTTCTTGGGGGGATATCTCAGCAAAAGGGAAACCAGCTTTGGACTCGTTGAATCAAGCATTTCGTTCTCTCCAACAACATAGGTCCATACAGTGTGTCTGCGTAGTTCAGTTTGGAAAGCGATTAAAGCAATTTCGGACTGTGTCTTGAAATAGGCTTCTCAAAAACCTCAGACATAAACGGCAGATTTTACAAAGTTTCGGATGTTTTGGAGAAAACTGAATGTTTTTACTGGGTACTTATCGTAGTCCGACATGTAGGTCTCAGCTTCACTGCACAATCGCAGCAGTTTAGCGCGGCTTATCTCGCATGGTTATGAAAATGCAGTTCATGTTACTGCAGTGTACGCCCCCTAACAGTGTGCCTGTGTTGAGTGAACTTTTGGAAGTTTTACAAGTAAACACGTTAGTTACGTAAACAGAATAGCAACATATATATTTAACTTCTACAAAGATCTTCACAGAAGACACAAAAGGCGATGACAGAAGATAATTCACTTTGCACAAACACATATACAAACAAGTTCTGACATAGGCAATCGGGTCCGTAAAGAATAGCACAATGTCCGTTACAAATAAGCAATTGTAAACAATGGTAAGCGCAAGACAAAGGAATATTTGCGCGCGCGTCGAGAAGGAGTTCCGGCTGGCCATCGCCCGAACTTAGCCGAGCGCGGCCGACCGACCACGCGCTAGGTGCCTGTACGCATGAGTTTAAAGTTCGGTGCGTTACCAGTTGGTACTTGGTTATATGAGAAGATGTGTGATATGAATGATGGGGTGCATTTGTTAAGTGTTAATGTATGTGAAGTGTTATTGTATGTATGTCTATATATGATGTAAGGAAAATAATATGTGTTCATAAATTAAATAAAAGATAATTAAATATACTATGTATTTATTTATTTATTTAACAATATTGGGGAAATTTACAGCTACTATTTTTTTTTTACTGAAAGATAGATACAGAAGGCCAATTACAAATTTCCACCGACAAGTAAATAGTAAAAATCAGCACAAAGGATCACATTACCTATTGCATACAAAATGTAGAAGATTAGCCAATATAATGTACATTAAAACAAATACAAATAGACAAAAAAAAAACACTACCACATACATATTATTTTTTCATAAAGTTTTTACATAAAGAAGCGATTAGTAAATAACCGCTTAAGCTGCCCAACAGAAGTGTTATACAGATCTATATCATGACTTCTGCACAGTTTATTGAAACACCTGCTTGCTCTTAATAAGTAAGAATTTTGCCTGTAATTTGTCGAAGCAAAAGGTACGTGGAGGATATTTGGATTTCTCAGAGATGTGCCAGGAACATATAAAGATACACGTTCTAATAACTCAGGGCAATCAACCAAGCCGTTAGCTATATTAAGCAAAAAAGCAAGGTCTGCTATACGCCTTCTCTCCTGTAAAGGTAGTATGTGAAACTTTTGGCAACGCCTATTATAAATAGGTACATAAGATTTAACTCTAAATTGGAGATACCTTAAAAACCGTTTTTGAATTTGTTCGATCCGCTTAATATAAACATTATACAACGGGTTCCATATTTGTGAAGCATACTCCAAGTGACTGCGCACAAACGCGCAATATAATATCTTTACCGTTTTAATTGAGTTGAAGTTATTAGACAAACGCAAAATGAAACCTAGCGCTTTAGAAGCTTTGTTTATTATATTGTTAACATGATCATCAAAAAGTAATTTGCTATCAAAAGTTACTCCTAAATCTCGTATAGTGGTAACTCTGGTAATAATTTGATTTTTGAGCGTGTATGTGTATTGTAAAGGATCATTTTTACGAGTGTATGAACAAATGAAGCATTTGGATACATTCAGATCCAATTAATTAGTATTACAGTAACTCTCAAATCTACATAAATAATCTTGGAGACGATTTGCGTCAGCGACAGATTTAACTGGACATAAAATTTTCATATCATCTGCATATAAAAATATTTTAGAAAAATGAAAGCATGATGATATGTCATTTACAAATATGTTAAATAGAAGAGGCCCTAACAAAGACCCTTGTGGGACACCAGATGGAATTAACAATGCTGCAGAAGAATAGCCGTAAAGTGCAATCTTTTCATGGATCTGACAAAGGCGTTTGACTATGTTGACCATAAAAAATTATTTGACAAATTAAACACATACGGAGTGCGAGGAGTGGCACTTGATCTCATAAAATCATATCTCGATAATAGATTACAAGCCACTCAAATATCTAGATTATGTCCCCAATCCTCTACAGAGAAAAACTACCTTTCACGATTCAGGGCAGTCAAGTGCGGGGTACCGCAAGGTAGTATCTTAGGGCCATTATTATTTTTAATTTATATTAATGACTTTCCAGACATAACTTCGCATTCAATGATTTTATTTGCAGATGACAGTACATTGATCTGTAGCAATAAAGACATGCACATATTAAAATCTGACATTAAATCTACATTAAGTAATATTATGGACTGGCTGACAAATAATAATCTAAAAATAAATTTAAATAAAACTAACATTATGAATTTTAGGAATAGATATGGGGGCTTGACTTTCGGTAATATTGATTGTAATGGACATAAAATTAGTGAAGTAAATACAACAAAATTTTTAGGTTTAACACTGGACTCCAACCTCAACTGGAAGGAACACATAAATATCACTTGTAATAAAATAAGTAAATATTCCTACGCCTTACGCATGTTATCAAACTTAGTCAACGAATCAACAATAATATCAGCGTATTATGCCTACATTGAGTCGATTCTACGCTATGGTGTCATATTTTGGGGGAACGCTACTGACAGATTAAACATTCTCAAAGCTCAAAAGCGCTGTATTAGATCGATTTGTCACCTGAAAAGCAGACAATCTTGTAAGCCCTTTTTCAAAAAGTTAGGTATTCTGACTTTTCCCTGTTTATACATTTTAGAAACAGTATTGTTTGTTAAAAAGAACATGAACCTGTTTGAAGGCTTAAACAGCCAAAGGCTTAAAGGCAAAATCCGGTCTCAACCTCGTAAAACTACTCTATATTCTGAGAGTTTCTTTGGTATGGCTTCCAAAATTTTCAATAAATTGCCGAATTGTATTAAAAATATTAATAATGTTACTGAGTTTAAAAAGAAACTAAAAATGTTTTTAGCAGATAAGGCTTACTACACTATTCTTGAATATTTCAATGACATGTAATTAAAATTGTGATAATTTAAGATGGTAATGTTATTGTAAAATGTTAGATATGACATGTAAATGACGTTTATTTGGTCAATTAATATTTCAAATTTAGTAGCAACATTTTACACAAGTATTGTACATACCTCCTAGGTTAGATATGGTTTGAACTACCTATTATAATCCAACATTTGTAAAAACCCATATTTGTGCAAATAAATTGATTTGATTTGATTTGATTTGAACAATTTGCGTTCTATTTTGAACGTATGATGTAAACCATCTGTATAGATTGCCTCTAATACCAACCGATCGAATTTTACGTAGGAGTAGTAAGTGATCTATTTTGTCAAAGCACTTGGTGTAGTCGGTGTAGATAGTATCGACTTGTGCGGATTTTGACATGTGCTCTGACAAATAGTCACTACATAAGATAAGGTTAGATGTTGTGGACCTTCCCTTAAGAAAACCGTGTTGCTGTTCATTAAATGTTTGTTTTAGTGACGAGTGAAGTTGTTTATATACTATTCTTTCCAAGACTTTACCAAACAAACACAATTTTGAGATAGCTCTATAATTCTCAACTCTATCTTTTGGTCCACTCTTATGGATTGGAGTGATGAATGCTGTTTTCCATACTGTAGGAACAACGCCTTCAGATAACGATCGTTTAAATAAAATTGTTATTGGGACCATTACACTACTAGCACATCTAACGATAAAAAGAGCTGGCCGATAACAATCGGGCCCAGCTGACTTATTTATGTCTAGTGATTCAAGTAGTTTGTAGACCTCAAGCGCATCCACCTCAATGTCCCCTATGTCACTTATCGATACACTATCTTCTATATTTTCGACGGGATCATCATTGTGATTGTAAACTAAAAACGTCGAGTGAAAATATTCGCTGAATATGTTACAAATGACCTGTCCACTGTCCGACGATTGCTGCCCGAAATGCATCACAGCAGGGTACGCATTATTCTGATTTTTAGTTTTCACGTAAGACCAAAAAGCTTTAGGGTTTTTAGAAATATTTGTCTCTATATTTTTAATATATTCATCAAACATCTCCTTTCCCAATATTTTAGCACGATCCCGTAACAAAATAAATGATTGAAGGTCTGACTGGTTACCGTAGGTTTTATATTTGGAGTGGTGTTTAGATTTCTCCTTTAAGAGTTTGATGAGGGGTTTTTTATACCATGCTGGATATTTCTGTGCATTACTCATGATTTTACTAGGTATATAGGTTTGTCGAAGATCATATAGGACATCGTAAAAGTAGGCAACTGCTTGATCAAGTGGACAATTTAACAGTTTATGTTGCCAATTTACAGCGCCTATTCGATTATTAATGGACTGATAGTCTCCAGAATGGTATAAATACATACTTGGTATACGGCATGCTACTAAGGGTGTGAAGCTGAACAAAGTCAGCGAGTATAATACATAGGGCTGGATGATGCGCATCTTCTAAAACTAACGGATCTTGGCAGCGAGTCGACGATATAGGACTGTTAGAAAAAAATTAAGTCCACAATTCTGTCATTTTGGTTTTTAATATAATTATATTGAGATAAATTACTTAAATGGAAATTGTCAAAAAATTCATATTGTGCAGAACCCTGTACATTTTCGGCTATACAACAATTGCTACCATCATCTGTAACCGTCCAGATTAAGTTGGACATATTAAAGTCCCCGAGTATGATAAATTTGTCTTTAGGATAAGCCAAGACAATATCTAAAAGTTGTTTTGAGAAATTTGACAACTGATGCGTAAGAGAATTGCCTGTGTTCTGATTACAAATATACACATACATAGATGCAGCTTGTACGTAACTCTGGGTTTTCGGCATTGGAGTGTCAGCGATACCCACAAATCCTCGGCATCTGAGCACCAGGCCCTGCGAGGCTCGGCCGTGAGTTCGCGGCGAACAGCTATAATCACACCACCTCCTAGAGTTTGTATAGTATTTTTATAGTCCCGGTCCCTCCTCCTAACGATATATCGGTCGTCGAACAACTCACTGTCTTTAACACCCTCAGTTAACCAAGTTTCCGTTAAGCAAACAATATCGTTGGTATTCTACAAATATTACCATAGAAAAGCGTGGTTTTGGTACGCAAACCACGGACGTTTTGATAGTAAATTTTAATCATTTTTGATTACGGAGACAATAAAGAAGAAATAATAATAATAATTAAAAAAAAATGCCATAATAATTAAAAAAAAATGCCATAATAATAATATAAATAAAATACATGTAACTGATTAACGATAATTAAAATACATATAAAAAATACTGTGCAACGGTTAAGAGAAGGTACCGAATAAGAGAACTCAGCACGACAACCATAACAAGCGTTGACAAATGATAAACACATAGATGTGATGTGTACGATGTAAGATGTACCTAATAGATACAAGCGGGAAGCGGGTGATGGAGCGAGGCGAGGCATTACATAATCGGTATATAGTAGGCAGGCATAGTATAAATATGTGTAAATATGTAAATTGCAGTTAAATGCGAAAAGTTCAAAGGCAGCAAGCAAGTAAGCATTTCTCAAACTAAAGCGGTGTACACAACAAATCTGTAGTTTGAATAGTAAAAGTTGAAGTACTAAGTTAGTTTCTTTAAATCTTGTTCTGATTTTATAGGTATTACATGAGCTGTAGGGCTTTTTCGTGCAAAAATTTTGCAGCCCTTTACCTAAACACAGGCCAACCCGCGTTTCTTGGCAGTAGCTTTAGCTTTGTTTAGTAGTGTTTTGCTATCCAACGTTAAATGATCATTTATATAGACTCTGCTGTCACCTCGCAGGCCAATATCTTTCGGAAAACATGGACATTTCTTCGCTGCGGCTACAAAATCCTTCTTTAAATATCGGTTTTGTATTGAAACTATAATTGTCTTCTGATGTTTGTCATTACGCATAGGTATTCTCGCAATATAATTTATATTTTCTTTAGGAATAGGGCAACTAATATGTTTTCCAATTTTACCCATAATAGGTTTTCTGACTGCGACTCAGGCACCCCTTTGAGCTCAATATTATTTAATAGAGATCTCTGCTCGTACTCACGCATAACGCCTTCCATTTGTGTAAAACACCGTTGTAGAATTTGTACTTCATCCTTAGTCTTTAGTAAATCTTGAACTTGTTGATCAACATTGGAGATCCGGTCCGTTAACGTCTCCACAGAATGGTGCATGAACTCTAAGGAGGTTTTCATATCTGACACGTCAGATTTCATGAGTTTCAATTCAGCAATATCAGCTTGTATGACCTTGAGACCAGCTATGTCTGCTTGGATAGCTTTAACGCTCGCTACTAAACTTGGCAGTGCAGATATTTGACCAGATAAAAGCTTCGAGTCCATGGCAATGCCCTCCATATCTACTTTTTTTTGGGACGTTGAGCGGACTGGTGCTACCACCATCCATTGGGCCCTTCCAGCTATTTCTCCTGTCCCCCAATTTTCTGTATCCTGTTTCTGTAACGCCAGAGCACGGGAAGTCGAACCGTCCCTCACAGGCAGAACACTGAGCCCCGTCTATAAATTCTACTTCACAACGTTTACATTTGAACATATTGATAGTATTTAATAGTTTTGGCGTGCAAGTGACGTTATCTATACGAGTAAATTAGTAACAAAGTATGAATATTAAAGTAGGAAAAAAAAATACGAATCAATTAGAAAGTAACAAACTTAAAAAATATATCTGATTAAAAAGAAAAGATATAGCTGACAATAAAAAAAACAATAACAATACCAATAACAATAACTAAGCAAAAGTACAATATTTCTTATCCAAAAAATACACTTAAATTTGGAATATATTAAATTTAACTAAAATGCAATTCTTTTTCTTGCCCCTTTACCCCAACTAGAGTTACAATTCACCAATTCTTCAAAGTACAGTAAAAACATATATATTTTTTTAATTTTTCCAAAATATTATGTTTAAAAAAAATTATGATAGCAAATTTTTTACCTATTAAAACAATTCAAAGATAAGAAAAATAAAATCGCGCCAAAACCAAAACTACAACAAAACATAAAAAGCAAAAGAACAAAGCAAAAAAGTCAATCACGGATTTGAACTTCGGTCTCTCAACTGATAAGTTGCTGCACTTCCACTACGCTACACAGAAAATAAGCGATCACTTGTATCTTCTCGCTCGAACTTGCAGAGAAATAGCACAGCTCGAAGGTTGAAAATATTCACAGACCTGATTTCAACACTAAACTGCAGATTAAGATAGCTTCGGTTAAAAGATTTGACGTTCTTCTATTTTTAATGCAAATTTGCACAGGAGCGTATTTGTTTAGCACGGCAGTGCAGTATGCGCAATATATGCAGTTTATGATTATGAATAAATAAATATACTAAGTGAAATAAGCCCATAAACTCATCGAGCAGTTCCAGAGTGTGTCAATTGTGCATAAACAAACAGCTCTATAACGATAGCACAGGTACTGCCGTCCGCCGTCAAACAAAGTTAGCTGCTTAATATAACATTTCTACAATTTTCATACAGCCAATAACTTATTTAACATTTTAAACTCATACTTACTTCAGTGCCACATCTCCTTTCGCACTCTTGTTCTGCAAGTCCTCCAGCAGAGCCAAGCACTCCGCGTATTGCGCCTGCGGCGCGCCAGTCGTCCCGCATAGCGCAGTCAGCTGCGCCTTTATGAAGGAGGCCTCTTCTTTGCAACGCTCGGGGTCCGTCAGGTGGATGACTTCTGCTAGTTTTTCAGCGCGACAGAATAGTTCGCGCGCCTGGGGGTAGTAAGTTGTGTTTCATAAAGATCCGCATAACTTCGCGGAAGACGTGGTTCCATAGAAAAAAGCTCCTTAAAAAAGTCTACTGACCAAGGTGATTCATTGAGATACTGACCCATCTCAATGAATCCACCTGTATAATTTAATAATAGATAGTAAGCACACAAGGACAATCACACCAAATGTGTTATCAAAACAGAGCTATCTTTACTATAAACTGTATATCCCAGTATTTGAGGCCGGGTTACAATACTAATATTGATCAGTACACCATGACCAACCAACAAATAACCGCGTTCATTAACAAACGTCTATCTAAACCAAGCATCATACTCGGTATTTTAGAGCACAGTCTCTCGGGTGCCAGGAGACGCAGCGCCTATTCGCAATGAAATGAAATGAAATATTAATTTTCTCAACATTGACAATTATTTTTTCTCAACATTGACAATTACTTGCTCTTATTGACGTCAAATAAAACATGACTCTACCACCAGTTCGAAAAAACCTTCGTGAAGAAGAACTGGCAAGAAACTTCACGGGTATATTTTTTTCAAAATAAATTTACAGAGTCTCTCAGAGAAATATTTATTTCTCAATGTTGAAATATTTATTTCTCAATGTTGAGAAATAAATATTTCATTTCATTTCATTATGTCTATACAAAATTATTCTTATCTGCATCTGTTAGCTCGGCAAGTCTCCCTCCCCCCAAGTATCCAAACGACGAACACCCTCAAACGGCACCCGTTCACGAGTTAACGCGGGATCCAGTCATCGCCCTCCTCAACCATATTAGAGGGAAGTGAGCGACCCGTCACCCGACACTACCATAAGAAGACGTACTTTAGTGACAATGACGCTTTAGATATTCATCGGGACGAAGAACTCAACGAACATACAGACACATTACACATGTTTTGTTACAAATACTAGTACAATCCTAATGTAGTAATGAGGGGATTATTTCAAAGGGCTTTATCATCCAAATAATCGGATAGTTTATAATATGCTTTAGCACACAACTTCTGCTTTATAGTTTCTTTGAATTTGTCAATAGGAAGACCTTGGATATCTTCAGGAACCTTATTATAAAAGCGTATACATTGACCCATGAATGAGTTAGTGACTTTATGCAGCCTATTATGAGCTGCCAGCATATTTCTTCCTCTTGTGTTAACATTGTGCAGATCTTTTTTTCTTTTGAACAAGGTTATGTTCTTTTTTACATACATTAAATTTTCTAAAATATATTGTGAATGGAAAGTAAGAATATTTATTTCTTTAAATTTATTTCTAAGTGACACCCTTGTACCGAGCTGATAGATTGCGCGAACAGCCCTTTTCTGCAGAATAAATATAGTATCGATGTCGGCAGCACTCCCCCACAACAGAATGCTACATGTCATGAGGCTGAGGAAGTAACCAAAATAGACTAATCGAGCAGTGGTTTCATTTGAAATTTGTCAAATTTTTTTTAACAACATATGCGGCAGAGCCAAGCCTTTTCGCTAAACCATCAACATGCGGTCCCCACTGGAGTTTGGCGTCTAAAATAATGCTCAGAAATACAGTTGAGTTTACAACTACAATGGCAAAACGCTCTTAACTACAATGTTTGTGTTTACCTGTGTGACATTTGGCAATGTAAACTTAACACATTTCGTTTTTTTTTCATTGATTATATTGTTACAAACCAAGTAGCAAACCGACCTCTCTAGCCTGCTCCCCGGCGAGCGCGTGTATGACGGGACAGTTCCCCCCCGCACCCCGCACCGCAGTCACGCAGAACTCCTGCAGGTGGCTTGTGGAAGGCAGGTGGGTGCCGCAGCAGAGCTCTCTGCGAAGAGTGATAAACTTATCTATATATATTTTTTATTTTTTTATTTTATTTTATTTTGATGGCAAACTTACAATCGATAGTTATACAGCATTTCTAAAGTTTTAATCTAGGTAGAACAAGTTCACACTTATAGATGTAACATGGTTAAGTTAGAGTCAAACACTAGGGCAATGATTATACTGTTACTCGAATCCAAATTATTCATTAAGTACCATAAATTATATAAAACTAAGTTAAATCTTTTTACCTGTGCAAATTAATATATCTAAATAAATCTACTTTTACCTGTGCAAAATAATATATCTAAATAAATATATATTACAGTTTAGCCTTATTTAACAAATAATTGTTCAGCATGCGCTTCGCCTTGGATATGCTTGTGTTGAATACGTCAATGTCACATTCATTGCTTAATTTGTTGAAGCCGTTACAAGCTCGCCATAGGAATGAGTTTTGGCGATAGTTCGAGTGGGCCAACGGTATTAAAAATGTTGTTTTTGCTCTCAAATTTAATGTGGAAGTTGCAAAGTTTAGTTTAAAAAGCAAATCAGGACAATCAATGATACTTTGCGCTATTTTAATAAGAAAGACGGAGTCTGCTGTGTCGCGGCGAATGAACAACGGAGGCAGGTGGTGGTGTTCACACATTTGCAAGTAGGTGTTACCAAGATATTGCTGCTTAATTCGGGAGCACAAAAACTTCATGAACCTTTTCTGAATACGCTCAATCCAAGAGATATATTTTTGGTAGCGAGGATTCCATATCTGAGAAGCATATTCTAGATTACTTCGCACGAAAGTGCAATAAAGAATTTTTAAAGTTTTTGCGGATTTAAAGTCCCTTGAGCTCCGAATAATAAATCCTAACGCGCGGGAAGCTTTAGCAACGATGCCATTTATGTGTGCTTCAAACATAAGCTTTTTGTCAAAGTAGACGCCAAGATCACTCACTGTTTCAGACCTACTCAATGACTGACCATACAGCATGTAGTTGTATTTAACGAGGTTACGCTTCCTACTGAAGGTAATCACTTGGCATTTTGCAGGATTATGGTCCAACCTGTTGGTGTTGCAGTAAAGTTCTAATCTCGTCAAGTCGGATTGCAGCGCCTGAGCATCAACGCGTGACGAGATCCGAGCATACAACTTCATGTCATCAGCAAAACACAACAAGTTAGAAGATGTTAGTTGGAGATGAATGTCGTTCACAAAAATGAGGAACAACAGTGGTTCAAGAAGAGATCCCTGCGGTACGCCGCTAGTGATGTTAGCCCAGCTAGATACGTAGTTACTTACTACGACCGATTGATTGGGATCGATTGTCGATGTAGGATGCGAACCAACGCAACAAGTTACCACGAACACCTAATCTGTAAATTTTTTGTAGCAGCAATGTGTGATCAATGCGGTCAAAACATTTGCTGTAATCGGTGTAAATAACGTCAACCTGATCACCGTTGTCCATTGCGGTTGTCAGGAATTCACTAAGAACAGCTCAATTTGAAACGGTTGATCGTCCCCTCAGAAATCCGTGCTGAACCGGAGATAGTTCATTCTTAATGGCCTCGTGTAATTGAGTGAAGATGATTTTTTCAAGGATTTTGGATATTATAGACAATTTTGAAATCGGTCGGTAGTTAGAAACTTCAGTTTTTATACCTTTTTTGTGAACTGGTGTGATGAAAGCACGCTTCCAGATATCAGGCACAGAATGACACGATATAGAATACTGGAACAGGATGGTGATGGGAACAGATATAGATGGAGCTGTAGAAATAAGAAACCGTGCAGGCAGATCATCAGGCCCTGTTCCCTTAGAAGGGTCTAGTTTAAGAAGCAAATTACAAACCTCTTTAACGTTTATTATATATATATAGCCGTGGGACGCCATGAATAGTCGCACCGCGTCTAGCTGGCCAGAAGAAATGTATCATATTTGCAACTTTAATACACACTTATCTCTCTTATCTTATATTTACAGGTAGAAGATATCAAGCCTAATAAGGTAGAATAGCACGCTTGCTAAAATAATACAATGAATATTCTTTTTTTTTATATAGTCAATTTGGGTAACTTTGAAAATTTCTTACAGTATTTGAGATATTACATTGGATTCATATTTATTACACCTTTATTATATTGAATGAAGAATGTCCTTTTGAATTGGTTTATTTTTATAACATGATCCATTTACGGAAAAAACAATAGAATTACCCACAATTTTCCAAAGTCAAATTCAAAGTTACCGTGAGTTTTGGGTAACTTTGAATATATTTTTATAAGGTGTAAAAACCTTTAATATTGGAATATTGTAAGGTTTGGGTATAATTAAATGATGTCTTTTTATTAAGGAAAACCTATTTTATGAAAATTACATCTACACTGAGGTACAGATGTGATAGATCGCTTTATCCTCCCATATATGTCCTCTTTTTGCTATTTCAAAGTTACTCACTTTGCCGAGTTTGTACATATTCAAAATGTTATTGTTTGTAAAAAAACATAAGGAATATTTTAAGGAACTAGGTAATGTCATGATTTTAAGAACCAGAAATAAATATATTTTGAGTAAAAATAGAAAATTAGTGTGAAATAAAAGAGTAAAAATAGCCGCCTAGAAAATTAACATTATTTAGTAGAAATGTTAATTGTATGGCTATCGATATGTATAATGAGTCGCCCTTTAATTATAAAAACTTAAATTTTAATGACTATAAACGAAAAATGACTTATTGATACAAAAATGTTACTACACAATTGATTAGTATTTTAAAGACACTGAATTGTAATTAAATTAATTTATATGTATAAGTTTAGGAATCATAATGTTTTGTAATATTTTTATAACATTTAAATAGTAATATTTGTAAATACTATTTTGATATTATTTAATAGGTTTTTAGATAGTAAATCATTTTGTAAATAACTTCTTATAAATATTTGCACGCTGTTTAACAGTAAAAAATGTAGAACTGTCAATTTTAATTAGGAACTATTTGAACAAATTTTTTCGCAAATAAATTGATATAAACCAATTTAGTGGCAAAAATATCGTTATGAGAACTTAGCAACATTATGCACATATTCAAAATTACGCAACATAGTATTTTTAGGATACAGGTAACTTTGAACCATTCAATATTATCGAAATTACTTCGAATTTGAACGTACTCAAACCTTTATCAGTTTCACACAATATTTAACATCAAAAACGGATAACGATTTCACAATGATAGTTTGGAAGTAAGGGTGTTAAGTAAACAAGAGTTTGTTACGTAAACAGAACAGTTACATATATTTCACTTCCACAAAAGTATTTATAAAAGGCGATGACAGTGGATATTATAATTTGCACAAACACATACACAAATAAGATCCGTATTATAGAGGCAAGCGGGTCCGTAAGAAATAGCAAAAATGTCCGTTAGAATTAAGCAACCGAAAACAATAGTAAGTGCAAGACAAAGGAAAGAGCGAGAGAGAGAGTACGTGCGCTCGTGTCGAGAGTAAGTTCCAACTGATGACGCGCTGCGGAAGAGAATCGAACGCGGCCGAGCGATCACGCGACCGGTGCGTGTACGCAGGCGGTGTGTTACCAGTTGGCACTTTGTTGTTTAGTGAAAATGTGAAGTATGATGTATGGAATGAATTCGTGTTAAGTGTTAATTAATATGAGGAGTATTTCTGCAAGTGTGTAAATATATTTATGTATTATGTAATGTGAATATAAATTACATAAGAGATAATTAATTATATTAAATAGGTGAAATATAGATATTGTGTATAAATAGAAATAAATAAATATGTATATGTGAAATATGTGGGAGGAGCCCACATTACTCCCCTAATGTAGTTTATAATATAAACTAATTTTTTTTAAAATCTTTATTTAAAAAGCTTAGTCGTGCAACGACTATGACGCTCTGATAGGTAACAATATATTATAATTACAAAAGAAAGAAACACTGGGAGTTTTACATACAATATAACATAAAAGCAGCACCAAAGACGAAGATCCACACCTCATCAAGTTTTATAACAAAACCCAGATCAAGTGCTGGTTCTCGTCCTTAGAGCCATCTTAACTACACTGTACAGAGGTTTGGCTTCACGAGATGTTGGAAGCGATCATATAGAGTTACAGCCCCCAAGCAACGATAGATTCTCGTAATATTAAGGAAATCCATCCTCCGCGCTTTGTTCTTGTCACACTCCATTATAATGTGGTATACGTCCTCAATTTCCCCGCAAACGGTATAACGAGGAGAGGTTATCTTTTTCATTAAGAATGCGAATTTATTTAGTGGCATGTGTCCGGAACGAAGTCGGAAAGCTATTACGAGTTGGTGTCTAGTCAGATTCCACTCAAACCAGGGTCTTTGGCAGACTTCAGTGAAGTTTTTTGATTTTCAGCGAAACCTGTCCGCATTCCCTAGTTTCCAGGTTAGTCAATTTTGATACAAGATCAGTACTGGAAAGCTGGCACGTAATAATTACAAAGCAAGTCATCTCACCTGGACAGCAAAGGCCCCGGGACCGTCACCAGCCGGAGCCCCGTCTCCGGGTACCTCTCCCCGGGGACCTTGGTGACGCGGGACTCCTGGGACAGCTGCACGCTGTCCAGCACCCGGGTCTCCAGCGGCACGGCGGCGCGGATGGAAGTCCTGGGAACATTGTTGTTATTGATTCTAGTACAGTTATCAAATAGATTGGGCCTGGTAAAACCTGACCAATAAAATAAACATCCTAGCCTAGCGGCGCCCGATCACTTTTTTATTGCATCACGGTATACACTCCCATCGGTGAGAACTGGCAAGTGTTGAAAATAATATGTGGGATATATTACGTAAAAAATTAAAAGGAACTGCAATTTAGATTCTGTATTGGTTGTCAGATTAGAAAATATTACCTTATTCAAAGCTATTTAAAAAAAAGTTAAATAAACAAGCAACAGTGCTGCTGGTTTCCATTGTTCACACCACAGTTTATAGTTTCATGAAGAGAGAGGCTGATAATAATAACTTAGTGGACAATTTAAAGCACCTCTAGGACCAACACCGCATCCTCATCTGGTTTACACGTCACCCACGAGGACTTCATTCTTAATTCTATCTAATATATTTTTAATATGCCAACCAATATACGAATCCGCAACCAAAAAGCCTAGTACTTTCGTGCGCGAGTGTACCCATGCGCAAACACTACTCTACTCTACTTTCTTAAGCGTTATTTATATATGATGCGACCTGTACCACCTGTGACTTATCTATTAAATTGTGGAAAATATTCAAGAATGTAATTAAAATATCTCTTTTGAAAATAATTCAGCGATTATAGTGTACAAATAAAAAAACAAACCGAAATTATTGCCAGAAATCCCCACAGTGTATCAGAAGTGGTCGTACGAATACGTAACGTAAGGCAGTTTGACAAGATTGACACCGGGATAGGACTCAATCTGTCCGTCGATTGAAAGACCGTACGTTAGTCCATTGTCGATGAAATTTTGATTTATACAGGTTTTTTTATTAACTCATCGATAAAAACAATAATATAAATACCTGATTTCTATTTAACTGAAATAGATAGGAATAACAAGCACTTATACGAAATGACTAATCAATAATATGTTTAAATACTGCAACAGGTAAGTAGATATAATTAGTGATTTGTAATAAGCTCGTATTAAAAATAACGCTTCATTTCAACCCACTGCAAACTGTGTGAACACCTGCTAAACTAGGGAACACCTCAATATTTTATCATTTCAGTTTCTTTTTATGTTTTTTATTGAAATCATGTTGCGCGTTCCTTGAGAAATCACAATAATACAGGAATATTGGCGCCACTGAAATGACCACGCCATGTCGGTTCCCTGTCAATGTCAATGTCAAAACTATTGAATTTTTCTTTTGTACACTACCTATTAGTTAAGTTATTGCTATTGTGTTATATTTTGTTCTAGCCTATAATTTTTATTTTATTTTTTGGTCTGTGTTTCACCAATACGCGACACTGGCAGAAATAGGCCGCCACACCAATCGTGGCTGATTGCCACTTTTCAATTAACTAACTAACTATTTTGTACACAAAAAGTACTTAAGTTTTAAAAAACAACTATTTTTAGAATTTTAGCAATAGTAGTCCCCAACTATTTCCCATGGCACAGCTGCTAGCCAGGCGCCCATACTAAAATGAAACAGGTCATTTCAAAAAGTTTCCTAACTATTATATTTTTTTATATAACTATTATTAAGAGTTCTTTTATTAATTTCATTCTTAGTATATTTAAAAATGATGATACACTGAACTATGAACGTATGTTACAAACTATATTTAAAAAGCTTTATGAGAGGTCTCGCGGTCGGTGCACGAGCAGGACGCTCCAGGCCGGTGCATTCTGCAGCCACACGCGAGTGTTGCCCGATATGCGAAACGCACTGGATATTACACAGTTCCGGTAGCGTTGGCAATTCTAGATTATAACTTGGCTAGAGCCTTGTATAAAATGGAAATACGCAGAAATACTAATAATGCTGACAGTCAAGTTGTATGTTATTTAAAGAAATAGAGTCGAAACAGGTTTTCTCTCACAAATAGTTAAATACGTTGTGACTCATTTTCCTTTTACTGCTATCAACCGTTTATGACATTTTAACTCATAAAATTACCACAACCTTAATAATTTGACAGCAATCTATTATGACGAGTCAGTGAAGGTTTTTTACTGTAAATTATTGTTGCCGTTAGAAGTAATTAGTTCAATGCATTTTCCGCAAAATATCGAGATATTTTATTTTGTTGGTCAGGGTAAAGTTAAAGAAACTCTCTCATATAACCACCTCTTTTCTCTCGTTCGTGTTCATATATGCTTAACAATTTCACGCAAAACTATTTTTGGTGAAACTATTTTAAAGTGTAATCTCACCTGATTAATTCTTGAGCGTTTCTAACCGCCTTCTGCGATAGCTTCTCTCCGTAAACCGATAAACTCAAACTGAGTCCTTTCTCAGTAACACTAGAACCCGTCTGGCACACCACGCTGTTCGGCAGCACTGCCCTGATGGCCGCGTTCAACAGATGCGTCGCCGTGTGATTACACATTAGTTTTAGTCTTCGTTCACTATCTATCATTAACTCTACGTCACTGTCACACTTGACATAAGTATTGTCAACACTCTTCTTAATTTTAAAATGTCCTTTATGCACAACAAAGTCCCGGATCTTGAACACGCTATCCACGTCAAACACTACGTTATTTTTCACTTTAATCGCTCCAACGTCGCAAGTCTGTCCGCCTTCTTCGCAGTAGAAAGATGTTTCTTTTGTCACTAGGTAATAAGGTGCTTTTTCGGATGGTTCCAATATATCGATCCATTCACAATCCTCGTTTAATATGGCTATTAGTTGCGTTTTTAACGGCTCAAAGATAATTCTATTATTTTCGACTTTATAGCTATACTTATAAGAATCATCGGTGTTTTTAACACCTTTCTTAAGGATTTCTTCAACGGCTTTTTCGAATAGGATACCTTTGTTATTACTTCTTTCTTTCATGGCAGTTTTGTGCCTAGTTCGGTGTTTAGTAAGAAGGTTCCAGAAGCCTTTCCTATCGATTTCTAAATTGTTAAGTGCCGCTATTCTATTTATAAGATCCTCTTGGAAGCCGTGCGTGTCGTACAACTTGAACACTAGCTCACCAGGGATTGTGCTCGAGGTGTGTCTGGACATCGTCTGGAAAATAAATAAATATCTAATTGTATGTACACAAGCTGTTATTCCAAAATTAACTTCCAAATATTAATGTTGTGCGTATTATTTTTTTAAATAAATAATTAGTACAAACGGTATCGCCTTTGGTGATAACCAGCTTAAAAAAGATATTAAAAATTTACAAAATATACAAAGTTGTGGCAACCGCTTAGAATCTTAACGGCTATGTAACTAACGCAGACTATGCCTAATAAAATAATCGAAACAACTCACTTCTTTAAACTCTGCGTAGCCCAGGGGAAACCCCGCCGTATCCACGTCGGCCATTTGTTCCACCTCCGGATAGCGGTGTGCGAGAGCGCGCCATTTCCTACTCAAGCTCGACTTCAGCCGCGCGTACGCCTGCGGACACCAGCAGACGTGAGGGTTGTCTTGTGGTTGCAGACGAACAATCAGTGCACACACGGCTTTGGTAATTAACTTTGTTCAAAGGTGAAGCCAGACCAATTAAACGCAGTGCAACCTGCGCTGAATTAGGTTCTAACAGAGATTTCAGAAAATACTTTAGATTAATTTGTCTCGCAGTTAAGACTACGACCAGTTTTATCCTGTTCGTACTGAACGTGTGTGCGCGCATGTTATCTAGGTAAAACTTATAAGCATGGAAACCTTACATTGTCTATTTATTGTATCTTAACTTTTACTTAGGCCAACTGACAGTAAGTAATAATTTTTGAATGAATACAGTCATCACAACAACAAAGCGACATTGGCAAATTGTGGTATTGATCTTGATGGTAATGATTTTGATCACTTACGATAATTGAATGTTTTACATTTTTAGAGACAAAAGATTTAAAAACCGAATAATAGGGGTGTTTACTATTCCCTACCGCGCAAAAAACGGCGTCAACGTAACTATAGATACCTACCCGATATATAGAGTAATATAATTTGTGGGAGAAGGAAAGAATAATACGGTTTACTTGTTGTAAAAAAGAGATACCTATGTACTTCGTGACGTTGCTTCGCACTAATTGGTCGCGCAAGTACGCGTTGTCTCATTTACTCCCACATACAAAATAATATTACATCTCGCTCTTCGAGTTTGTTGATATGAATAGCCATGTCAATTTTAAAACGTCATTAAATAGCAAAAATAATAATAAATAAAATAGTTATAAAAAAATAGTACCTACTTACGCATGAAAAGAAACGTTTATTCTTTTTTTAACAGTAAGTGTGTAATTAGTACACTGTCTAAACACACAAGAAGGCATTGTACGATATTAAAAACACAGAATAGGGAAGCTTGTTTGACGTTTAGCCGTGACACTGGGTTGCACAAGACTAAGTGAAATAGCGGGCAAATGCCTTGCATTTGCGTTGCCATTATTGAGAGCGGATAAGCTGTCTATATGTCATTGAGTTAGCATCTTTGATGAGAATAAAATAGCGGAAGATAGGACGTTCTTACATAATGGCACTACGCATACGTTTACTCACACAAACTCAACTATACTGCTCTCCGACAGAGACGGAATGATGAAAAGCATGGGCTGGCGAGCAAGACAAAACATTTCGTGTACGTATATTTTGCGGTTCGCGGAGTGGCTGACCCGTTGACAAGTGACACCAGGCGACTGAGAGCGAGGACTCTGAGGACCGCAAAGAGCTGGCCGCGCTTTTTCCTTTATTTTTCTTAAATTACATCTTAATCCGGGTTAGTTATTCTGGATTCATTAACTAACTTATTAGATAGGAGTGTCGCCTTGTACGGCGCTATTTTTAATTGACATGAAAGTTCTCGAATTCTTTTTTCATAGCGCTTATGGTCGCTGTCGCTTTACGATTGCCTAAGTTAAGAAAGTTCGGAGCGGAGAACTAGGACAGCTGCCCGGCAATGGCGGCCCTGGGTCCCGGTTGTTGTGACAAGATAGGGCGCAACTTTGACACTTGAGGTGGCCACTACCACACTTAAGGTACTACTGCCAGCCACGGCGCGGTGCCGCGGCCGTCGCTCGGATTCAGGCTCACGAACTGTTTTTAGATTAAACTACCGACGCTGGAAAAGGAAACTCGCCTACGCCATCCCAAGCGCTCCTGTTGCTGTTCTGACACAACACTGCACTATGGAGTTTCTTATTTTGTCTAATTAGAAAGTTATCGTAATGGCGGCGGTGGGACTGTCAAGGTGCAACTGTCCCCTCCCATGCGAAAGGGAAATAGGTGAGGATAGAATGGGAAGGAGTAAAAGGGATGGAGGAGGTACCTAACATTGTTCAAGCATTATTAGTAATGACTACTTTAGAAACCTATTTATCTCTATGGGCTAAGCAGCTGGTAATATGGTGTTTATAAATATAGTTTAATGATAGGTAAAACTCTTGAATCGTATAGGTAGTGAAGAAGATGTACCCAACACAGCCTAATTTACATAAGAAGATAAATGAGTAGTTATTTGTTATTTTTTGACTTGCTTTTCATGTTCTTCCGAGGAGGGAACCTAGTTCGGAGAACCGCATGAAGATTATGATTCTTATCATTTTAGTCACCACTAAAACAAACATCAAATATTTGTTTTCAGTTCGATTCAAATCGTTTCTCCAGTTTGGTCCGGCCTATACCCGCAATTCTGTAGGGGCGAGGAATTAACTCTTATAGAATTGTCAATTATTTGATTGAATAATTTGACAGGTATAACTGATTGTGGAGGTATAAGGTGGAAAAATGTCCTCGGGCTAGACATATGTTTAAATGAAGGGATGGGCACATCAGTTACTTCGTTAGTGAGCGCGAGGGTGTCGGACAGACCTCGCGGCAGACGTGCGGCGGATTCCAGCACCGACGTGATACTCACGGTGCGTTCAGAAAGCTCTTAGGACAGACTGCAAGAGTAGGCTTATTGTGTGAACAAACAAATATGGTACATTTCTATAAAACGGACAGTAAACAATGAAATAGGCAATAACGACCTGTCGTTGAGTTTTGTTGGTATGTTTCAGGATAGCTTTTTGAAATATATTGAATAGATAATACGTAAATTGACTTATATTTTTGTATTTCTATTCGATATGAAACACGAAAGTAAGTTTCCTTCTTTGAAACGTACATGTAACATTAACCTCTTGTTTTCACCGATAGAAAAGGTGCCAATGGAAGATATATATTATTTTAACGGACGGTAACTGTAATCAGTGTAGGCAAAAGACACAACAATAAATTAAAATAAAGCTACTATGACAACAGTATCAACAGATTTCCACATACTATTAAACAATAAAATAAAATTAGATCCAGACCTGCTGCTCATGCTCCAAAATAAGTTTCGCCTGTTTCTCATTTTCTGCCAACTCAGGGTAGGCGTCCCCTAAGGTTGCCAGCACTTGGTCGTAGAGAGCGTGCAGCAGTAGCGGGTTGCCGAACACGTCCGCCGAGATTTTGAAACATTTCCGCATCACTTGCTTCAGATTCAAGCTGAAAAGGTTCGCGAGCAGTTAGCGGAGGCGCGACGACGCTCTACTCGGCACATTACTCCACAATGTTCCACATTACTAAGCGCAGGATCATAAAATTTTAATTTTAAATAAATTATGAAATTTAAAATAAATGTATGCTATCTCTAGTTTTTTGTTTCCAAAGGATAATATGTCAGTTCGTAGATAAAACTGTAATTAAACTAAATTTCCGGGATTATTTGTAGATACGCAGTGTCTAGTAGAATTACAAATGAAATATTGAAATGCAGATGAAATAATATTAAATAGAAATATTTACTAATGTATGGTTCTTACACAAGCTTTGCTTCGTTTGATCAGAATTTGAATTTGCAAGACTTCGTGATCTGATTTAGAACGAGTAGTCTTACTTAGAAGCCGGGAACACGGAGTCGGCCAGGCACACGCTGGTCATCCTGGCGTGGTCGGCCAGCCTTCTGTAGGCGATGTCCAACTCGTTGTCCTTGCTGAAGCTACCCGTGTAGCGAGGCGCTGTGCCGTTCTGAAAACGTCAGATGGTTGTGGTCATGGGAGCTTCCCTTATTAAGAAGACAGAATGGGAATGTCCTTTCCATACAAATATTAAGTAACAATTATTCCAATACATTAATCAGTATTTTGAGTCTAACATAACAGTTAATTTGAAATAAAACACCGGAAATCTCGTCCTTATCCTATACATACATAGAGACCAGACCATTTGATTATTCCATATATTTCCTAAATAACACAGCTTTTTATCGGTAAAACATTAATTCAGTAGTCTTTCCAAACAAATCTTTCTTCTTTATAATATTAACCTTTAAGTACTGAGGTGGGAGCCTCCCAAGCCTTAGATTTTTGAATTACTCTCTTCCCTCGCGCACGACGCGCGTATCTTCTAGTACCTTCGAGTTTAGTTGCGCCAAGGCAGGCAACGGCTGTGCTCGAGTCTGCGCGCGCAATTTAGGTAAGTAAAGTCATTTTGAAATTGCTTGTAGGCCTCTCAGACCCCACCTCAGTATTTATGTAACTTACTTGTAATTCATCTTTATTTAGAATTTTTTTTTAAATAGTTTGAAGTCTTTTACAAATATGGAGCTCAGTACGACATCCGCTGGAAAATGGTCTCTCGGTAATGATAATAATCAACATGTAGCGAAAAATAGAAGAACTGTGGTGGCAGGGGACAACAGCTTAGAGACCGCCGGACGTCGTGGATAGATCGTGACGACTATAGCGGTTCAGAGGCTGAAGAAATTGACGACACTTTTACACCGGAGCTTCACGAGCATAATTCAGATACGTGCAGTGAGTCGGAACCAGAAGAACAGGTTGACAATATTTCCGAAGAACAGACGATCTCCGATGACGATGTTCCTCTGTCATCAATTGGATCTTTTTATGGGAAAAATCGCTACAAATGGGCGCGCCACCCACATCTAGAGCCGTTCGAGTTCCTCAACACAATATAATGAAAAGGTTAGTTAGCTCGCAGTGTAGTGCTGCCCCGATTGAAGAGGCGAGCGTTAAACGAATGATTGCCCCGTGAGCTACGTTTCAGTTTGGCACGTGCGCTGGGCATAAGGATATACCGTTACCTGATCGTCAAGAAGTTGATGACGAAGCTGCTAAAAAAGAAAAAGAAGCCACACATGTCCTCTGAAGCTTCAAAGGAAATCTACACACACATGTTATGCATGTAAAAACATGTATGCCTTCAGTGTGCAAAGCAAGTTTGCCCAGATTGTGTCTAATTGGTGTCTGTAATATTTTTGTTCCTACTACAATATTATAAGAACTAACATGCCATTTACTAAAAAGACTATTTCAAATTTAGATTATAAGTTAATTTGTTGACTTTTTTTAATTTTTTTAATTAATACTAAGTAAATTATGATCTCTTGTGATTTTTGCCAAAAAATGCTAAGTGTTTTCAAAACTTTAAAATAATAGTTACTTATGAACAAATAAATCATACAAAAACATTTTTTTTAATTCAAATATATCCACTATAACAAATTATTAAACAATTGACCCAAAAAAACTCTAAGGTTTAGAGGTACAAGCTCATATGTATATGAGACTCTGAAGACTCTTGTCATACTTAGATCATGTCGGCTGTCGTCAAGTCATTGGGTGTAGTTGTTTTTCACAATGTCGTTTTATCTAGGTCTTAATTTCTGATTTATTTACAGTTTTCTACTAATAAAGTACATATGAATAATTTCCTACCATTTCGATAGCCCTGATAATAGGCACAAACAAGTCCGTGTCATAGTTAGAAGGCACTCTCTGTAGAATAGTCGCGAGTCTCTCCAACCCAAGGCCTGTGTCAATGTACTGTTGCCTGAGTGCTTTCACTTTGCCATTTGTTTGTCTGGAAAAGTAAGATTATTTATGTCAGTTTCAAATAAATAATGTAGAAGTAATAATTAACAGACTTGTTGCATATGTCACTAACTCGGAGTCACATTAGAAGATCGCGACATCGTATTTGCAGAACGGGTAGGAATCCATTCCTCAAACACAACCGATTCCAGTGCAGACGTCGTTACTTCTGCCAATAGAGCTGTGGACACCGGCAATGGCAGCGGGCGTTTACGTCGAGTTGTCGTCAGGTTGACACGTCGGGAATTGAGGGACAATCTCTTGAAAGCGGCGCGAGTTCGGCGCAAGTTGACTACGGTTGACATCGGATTTACTGGTGCCCCGCGTCGTGTATATCTAAATGAGCGGTTGACTAAATCTAATCGCCATATGTTTCGTCGAGTACGTGAAGAATGTAATAAGCGACAGTGGAAATATTCATGGACTAAAAATGGGCGTGTCTATGCACGACAAAGTGATGGTCAAAAGTGCTACTTTATTCGTTCTGATGCCGATTTCGATCGTGTTTTTTGTAATAAGAATGTTTGAAAGTCAATGCTTTATGAACGAATTAAATAATTTTCACCTAAATAATACTTCTAAGATACATACCTTAATAAATCTTGTAGGCCATACTTTTAAATATAGTCTTAGTTCTTCCTTGTTTACTATTATTATACATTTAAAAAAAAATTATTATAGGGTCTTGTTATGTATAGGACAAACTTTTAAACATAGTTTTAGGCTTTTATTTACTTTTATTATACCTTTTAAAAACATTTATTATTGTGTCTGTTTATGTATAGGACAAACTTTTAAACATAGTTTTAGCCTTTTATTTACTTTTATTATACCTTTTAAAAACATTTATTATTGTGTCTGTTTATGCATAGGACAAATTTTTAAACATAGTTTTAGCCTTTTATTTACTTTTATTATACCTTTTAAAAACATTTATTATTGTGTCTGTTTATGCATAGGACAAATTTTTAAACATAGTTTTAGCCTTTTATTTACTTTTATTATACCTTTTAAAAACATTTATTATTGTGTCTGTTCATGTGTAGGACAAACTTTTAAACATAGTTTTAGCCTTCTATTTACTTTTATTATACCTTTTAAAAACATTTATTATTGTGTCTGCTTATGTGTAGGACATACTTTTAAACATAGTTCTAGTCTTTCTTTGTTGTATACCTTTAATATAGCTTTATATCAAATTTTAGAAATGATTGCCGAACTGAATATGACAAAAAAGGATAATTGTTTCTTGTTTCTTGTGTTTTTTTATCTTTTTCAATATACTGAAAAGTTTGTGATAAATATTTTATGTTTAGATATAAGTATTTGTATTTTGGTTACACATTTTATATATTTTTGTGACTGCCACATTTTTATAGATATGGTTTATGTATTATATATTCTATTATATGATTTTATTTATCGTTTGTTATATATAAATTATGTATAAGAAAAATTTAAGAATAGGTTTGTATAATGCAGGATCACTAGGCACTAATCATGATAATTTTATAGGTACGCTAACTCAGTACGATATTGACATTATTGCCATCAATGAGACCTGGCTGGCTGAGGGCGAGGAGGGCCGCGCTCCGGCGCTTCCGGGGTACCGCTTGCGTCACATACCACGGCCGCGAGGTGCTCGCTCACGTGGTGGGGGTGTAGGATTTTATATAAAGCGAAGTGCCTCGGTTCGGATTTGGCCTCATCCAGTAGACCCCCAACACAGGTTAGTGGAACAGATGTGGCTTATAATGACTCTTAACGGAAGGAAGTTAGCGATTGGCACGGCATACCGACCTCACTGGATGGACGTAAATCTATTTTTTGATGCAGTGACTGACTCTGTTTGTTCAATTTCTCACTATGACCATTTGATTGTTTTGGGTGATTTTAATATCAACATAGCCAGAAAAAATGACATTGATATTGTAAAACTGAACACTTTTTTATCTTGCTTCGGCTTGTCACAACTAGTCACTGAATTTACACATTTTACTGAAACTAATACGTAGTAGTACGCTCATTGATTTGGTGTGTTCTGATTTGTGTACTAAGTCTATTACGTTGGACCATGTAGGGTCTCTTTACGGTCATTGTTTGATAGTTTGCGAATTTCATGTTAAACGCGAAAAGCCAATTCCTTATGCTATCAGATATAGACCGTTAAGGGATATCTGTTTTGATAAGTTTGAAATCGATCTTAAAAATGTAAAATGGGACTTAATCTCCAATACCTCTAATTTGAATGACATAGTGATTAATTTTAACAAATGTATACTAGATTTATTTGACCTGCACGCACCTACGAAGACACTTATTATTAAATATCGCTCCTATCCATGGATAACAGCGACAATCAAATCAATGATGAGGTTACGGGACAAAGCTATGAAGGATTATCATAAAAATAAAACCTTTTCTAAAAAACAGTATTACAAAATGTTAAAATCTACTGTTAATCAGGCCCTTTTTCATGAAAAATCTGCTTATTTCAAGCAAAACATTAATAATACAATAAAGAACCCAAAACTCCTGTGGAAAAATCTTAAAAGTAACGTTTTGCCACAGGATTCTAAAGAATTACCTTCACATTTTAATGACCCTAATCTAATTAATAATCATTTTTTGACACTATCAGATACTTCCGAAGTTACCATTTCACAATTGACATTTTTCGAATTTCATAAATTTAGCGACGTGACTTTTAACTTGAAACCAGTATCGATGGAAACAATTTCTAAAATAATAAGTACTTTAAAATCTAATGCTATAGGTAGTGACAATATAAGTTTGAACATGTTGACGATGACATTGTCAAGCTCGTTGGAAATTATAACTGACATTGTAAATAAGTCAATTACATCCTCTGTTTTCCCTGATATCTGGAAACTCGCTATTGTACGCCCTTTGCCAAAATTTGCTAACCCGATAGAGCTGAAAGACGTTAGACCAGTTAGTGTATTACCATGTCCTTCCAAGATACTTGAGAAAGCTGTATGTCTACAAGTTACTGAATTTCTCGAATTAAATAATATTCTACCTGAAGTACAGTCGGGTTTTAGGAAGGGACGTAGTACGATTACAGCTTTACTCGACGTCACTGATAATATACTTTGTGCCCAGGACCAAGGGAAGTGTACGCTACTGGTACTGTTAGATTTCTCTAGGGCGTTCGATTTTTTGAATATTGATTTATTATTATCCAAACTTAATTGTTATGGTTTTAATTTGGCAACCATAACATGGTTTCAAAGCTACCTCAATAACCGATCGCAATATGTCAACGTGAATCTGAGTGATGGATCTTCATTGGAATCAGACAAGATGGGTGTAAAAAGTGGTGTCCCACAGGGATCTATTTTGGGACCGATTCTTTTTATATTGTATTTAGCGGACATACAGACTCACATTAAACATTGCAACTTCCATATCTACGCTGACGATATACAAGTGTATATATCTTTTGAACCTTCAAACGTTGATGATGCTATTTCAAAATTGAATGAAGATCTCTCTAGGATATCATTGTGGTCTGATAATAATGCGCTTTTACTGAATCCTTCCAAAACAAAATACATGTTTTTTGGCTCAAAGCATCAAATCCACCAATTGAATCCCACTAAGAGCATTAGGCTTAAGAATGAACTGATAGAAAGGGTCTACGAAGCGCGAAATTTGGGTTTGCTTATGGACTGTGATATGAGGTTTGAAAAGCATATTGCCAATGCAGTGAGAAATTGCTTTTACAAATTAAAAATATTGTACAGGGTGAGGCCATTCATTGCTGAAAAATTAAGAATACAGTTAGTAGAATCCTTAATTTTGTCAAAGTTAAATTACATGGATACGGTTTTTGGCCCCCGTATATTAGGTAGAACTCAGAGGCTCATACAAAGAGCACAAAATGCCTGTGCCCGTTTTTGCTTCAACATTCCGTTAAGAGCTCATGTAAGCCCGTATCTAAACAGGCACTCCATACTTAAAATGAAGCATCGTCGTAAGCTACATCTAGCCTGTTTACTTTTCGGCGTCGTCAAATACACCAATCCGTCATATCTGTATAATAAGTTATCATGGTTTTCTCGTCTTAAAACGTATGGTCCCCGGCGGCAATGCGCAGCGCAGCTCTCTACTCAACGACACAGATCTATGGCTTTTAGGGGCAGTTTTAGTTACAACTCTTCTAAATGTTGGAACAATATTCCTCCGCCTATCAGGAATCTAAAAAGCATAGCAACATTTAAATTTAAATTAAAATGTTTTCTGATAGAACATCAGAGAGGTGAAAATACCCTAAAGCATGACACAAGTGCTATCTAAGTGTTTGGGTCTCATATTTTCTATTTATTTATTCTCTATTTATGTACATTTATTTTTATTTTAAGTATTAAGGTACTAGTGTAGTTTATATTCTAATTAAGTGTCTTTTCTGTAAAATGTTCTGTAACCTATACTTCTTCATATTATTTATTTTCTTTTTGAACATACATATAGGTAATTATTTATTTTTTGATGTTTTATGTCCTTCTGCATGTATTTTTTTTTCTATGTTTTGTTGTTACTGTACTTGTTTATTTCACGGTGTAAAGGTTGACGGCATCACCTACACAAAGCGGCCCCAATGGAAGATCAGCGCTGGTCAAATGACTAGCATTATGCTGAATTGGGACCGATTCGTGACAATTTTATTAAAAAAATAGTTATTGCTTATATTTATTGTAAGAATTTTTCTTTTTATATATTCTCAATTGTCACGAATAAATGTTTTTGAATTTTTTTGAATTTGAATGTGTATAATGAATCTTGTGACCTGGGAGGGACAGAGTTACGTCTGACTGGAGACCCTGCTTGCACATCATTGCCAACCATGGGGGGACATCAACAGGATTATATACAGCCGGTGCCACTTCTACTTAAATTACCTTTCTAATAGTGAAGTATCATTCAATCAAGTGAAATACATTTCTAATAGTGAAAATCACTTCAGTTGTGTCACAGTTTATCAATTACATCAACTCACACGTCTTCAACTCATACCATAGCAACAAAACTAGCTATGGTAAAGACATGTTCATCACAATAGCTACATGTTTTCTACTTAGTATATTCCTGTTTATTCTAATCACAGCCAGTTCATTGGAACAATCAAGACCTTTAAACAAACTTAGCATGTTTGGGTAATATACTATCTGATTTGACTGTGATAATTGATACTGTTAATTATAGCCGATGTAAGGAAGGTGAAATACAAATATATATAATACAAATATAATAACAAAACACATTTTGCTTTCTGAAAGTAAGCTGGCACTAACATATTTTAAAACTATGTACAGCTTAAATAAATAATTATTACCTATGACATTGTATAAACACAATATTCCAGATCTCTGTGAGGGATCCATCAGGATTCACATAATGTATTTCAGTGCTTGGGCCACATGGGCCTGAGGAGCCCATTTCCCAAAAATTTTCTGAAGCTCCTTGATCCTTCAGCCTGCTAGCTGGCACACTGGAGGCAAAAAAGTAGTTTAAATAAAAAGTCAAAGTTTTTATCTGCCTTAATTTTGGAGACAGTGTTTTGAAGTGAGTGAAATAATCCAGTATTATTTTTGGATAAGCATGTAATATCTCTTACTTTCTTATGTTTACTTTCCTACTAAACAGATTCAATTTTTCAATGTTTAATTTACAGTCAAATGTTTTACAAAAACCAATATTCAGATATAAACTAAAGACTTGTTTCAACACAATCTTACCCAATCTCTCGCCAAATTTCCTTACACTCTCTGTCTTCAGGCAAACCCAGCACAGCATCACCGGCAAAGTAGGTGACCACCAACTGTTCTGGTTTCAACTGGTATGGACCGAGTAACAGTTTCCAAGCCATTTCACAGGCTTCTTTCTAGAACAAATTGATTTTATTCACACTTATTTAATGATTTACAAATGCCTTTAATGCTTATATTTTATTATTGGTTTTATTAATGTTAAAAAATGATTTTTAGTGAAAAAGATATTGTCTTGTTACATATAGTCTCTATATAGCTATCTACCTTGCAAGGCAACAATATAGAGATGTATATGAGTCTTGAGATGTTTGATTATCTCTCCAAATCAAAATAACATTAAAGTACAAATATAATCTTCATAGTTATTGAGTGTAATAAAATAAAATAAAAATATGATGTGTGACTTTAAATAAATAGTGATAAAATATGTCTATTAGCAATATGCGTAAATAACATAAATCAACTAAGATTTATTGGAAAATTAGTTAAATTTATTGATTATAAACAAACTGAACACCGCAACAGAATAGAATGAGAATTAAAAGAATAACAAAAACAAAAAATATATCTAGTTGAAAAAAATCTCTTTAATTTATATTTAAAAAAAATATAACTCTATAAACAGCACTTGTTTACCTTGTAATAATCTCCGAAAGACCAGTTACCAAGCATTTCAAAGAATGTGTGATGATGTCCATCCAAGCCCACAACCTCCAGGTCACTGTGCTTGCCTCCCACTCGAACACATTTCTGAGAGTTCACTGCTCTTGGACAAGGAGCATCCATTGTGCCTAAGAAAACCCCTTTGAACTATGAAAACAAAGAGGGATTTTAAAGAAGATGTTACAGATACCAACAAATAATCAAATATGGTACTAACTTCAAAAACTAATAAAATACCTATTATAAGTTACACTAATTAAATTTACCAAAACCCATTTAGACTAAATAATAAGCTGAAAACGTTGCCAATTAAATACCTGATTCATTCCGGCATTAACAAATGGTACAGTAGGGTCAGATAGAGGTACAACAGAACTTGATTTGATATGTTTGTGGCCATTTTCTTTGGTAAAATACTCAAGAAAAGTATTTCTAATATAACTGCTGGACGAATTGCAGCGTTTCCACAAGCCTGATTTGATTTTTCTGCTTTGAGCCGGTAATCGAAACATTTTAGAGGTTATTAAATATCCGACTATCTAATCAATTTACCAATATAGAAAAATATTAAATGATCCCATACTATTTAAATAATTAAAAACGTCAATAATGTATCTAACTTTCACTTTACGTATTGCACAATATTCACAAAACTAAAAATACAAATGAAAACAAACGAACTGTCATATACCGACAACTTGATCTATGTCAATCATTTTATGACATCTATAGTCTCAATCTTAATTTTGTTTTTCTTTATTTAAAGTGCTTGACTGTTTGTATATGCGGTCTATATTATCCGGTTCAAATGCTGATAGGATACAACGACCATTTGGAGTTGCGTTACGCGATAGTGTTGACTTGTAGGGTCAGAAAAACCGTCAGATGAATAATATTAATCGGTTAATTTATTTTTTTTGCAAATATCAAGGCAACTAAAATATTAAATAAAAATAGTAACTAAGGCACATAATGAGGATAAAAATAGAGCTAATCTTCTAACTCCACTCATAGCCTCTTCTTCACTCTCTGAGCTGTCTTCTTTTGAAATTTCAGAATCAGTATTATCACCTCTAATAATAAATAAACTGTTAACTGTTACATAAAACATTGAGTGAGGTGTTGATTTGATTTTAATAATGACTTAGGAGCCTTACCAGTGTCAATAATGAAAAGGTCATCTATTAAACAATCTCTTTTCCAGTATTCTTCTTGCAATCTTTAAATGTGGTTTATTTATTTCAGCAACCGAGGCTGGTCCATCGCTCTAGGCCACTGCTGCTTCAGGACAACGCTATACCACACGTCTGCAGAACAGACGGCTACCAAATTAGAGGAGCTTCAGCAGATTACAATTTTTTTTCGAAATTTGGATAACTTCTTGCAAGGGAAAAATTAAACTCCGAAAAATTAAACAGTCCAAAGCACCTTCAAAGATTTTATTGATTCCCGTCCGAATGGTTTTTTTTTAGTAAAGGGATCAATGAACTACCTATGAGATGACAAAAAAACATAAATAGCAATGGTATATAATTAAATAAATATATTATATTTAAAAAGAAAACGCCAATTTCATATGTAAACCCTTGTAAACCTAATATTAAAATAAAATCACAATTTTATTTAATTTTATTTTAATTATTTAATTTTATTTCATCATAGGTAAAAACAATATCTACAAATGCACCTTAACTTCGGCTTTTGGTAAGATATTATAGGTCGAACGCGAGGAAAAAAGCCGGCGGAAAAAACCCCTCGGCACTCTTTTGTTAACATTGCAAAATCTAAAATAGGTAACTGCTTATACAAAAAAATAAACCAAGTGGCCAAAATAAGGGGAATTTCCTATTTTAAAGCAAAGAAAGCAATCAAATTCAAATTCAAATATTAATGGCTTAAACATTGCTTTCAAGACATAAAACCGTGAAACCACAGCTTAATAATGGAAGCAGACATAACATAATATCATACACACATAATTATGCACGTATAAAGCATTGTTACTGCCCTTGTTCCGACTCGGCCTCATTTGCTTGCCTTGGTGGCACGAACGATAAGAACTATCTTATTTTGACATCACATTTTTTTTACATTTTTGGAACCACACTAGCGTACCTACTCGTATATACCCGCCATAATAACCATATGCATTCTGGTCAAACAGAAGGAGCAGTTTATTCATTTCAGTAAAAATACCTCCGATTAATGATTTCCATGGATATGGATGCCACATACTATTAAATAAAAAGCTTGCTTATTTTTGAGATTTTTTGAATAGTTCAAAAATATACTAGTTTGCCTTAGAATTGAGTGATCAAAAATAAAAGTCTATAATCCACCCAGTGGATGGTTTTACTAAGTTCAACAAAAAAAAAATTACTTGGTTCGAATCAAATGCCACCCTGTGTTTGTCAGTGTTTGTGAGATTTGATATGGTGGGGAATTGCTACGCAACATGATTGGTTTCGTTAGTTAGTTAATTGAAAAATGGCAATCAGCCGCGATTGGTGTGGCGGGCTATTTCGTTAGGTCTGCTTCCATTTATAAGTCATTGACATTTGTCAAAATCTAAGTCGTCCAATTACTGATAGTGCGTTCCGTCTGATTGCAAGAGCTGCATCCAGGATATTCAGAGGTTCCCATTAAGGTCTAAATCAAATTCCCTTACATTAGAGATCAGAAAGTCTCTCTACAATTGTTTTTCTATAGGACTGGAAGTTGCCCTGGGATGGATCCCAGGACACTCTGGTATTTCTGGAAATGAGACAGTTGACAGGCTTGCTAAGGAGGCTATTACCATGGGCTGTGACATATACTTAAATACTTGCTTTTCATCTGACCTCCAGGCCCACTCCAAGCAACTTTGTAGGGACAAGTGGAACAGAGTTTGGCATCAATCAATGACTATAAAAGGAAAATCATATGGCTCGCTACAACCTAATATCCCACCCAACCCCTGGTTTTTTAAATGTGCCATGTGTGCACTCCAGTTCTCCTGAGGAAAATAAGGGTTAAGGACAATTCCATATGTGAATGTGTACTCGATGAAGGCAACCTTAATCACATCTTTTTTTTCCTGTCCTAAATATAATGTTTCCCTCTACGATGTCTTACCCCGATGTTGTCCTAGACCCGTTAACATGAACTATCTATTAACTCTCTATAGTTCGACCCTAACTAATCTTTTGTGTAATTATATCCAGCTTAACAAAATTAAACTGTAATTGAATGTTGTGTTCGTTTTTGTTTGTCTATATTTGTGTCTGTAATTTATTTTCAGACTGGTTGCATCAAGTACTTAAACAAAATTTTTCACTGAACATCCTCCATTCAATATTTTGTTTACTCTTCCACGTGACATTGGCAGAATTATCAACAGATAGAAGCCATTCAATCAAGAATCAATCAATGGTGCGTTCCGTTTGCTGCTCACAGCGCTAAAAGTGCTCAAAACCGTTCCTTCCGATTCGTTTCAGCGTGCTAAATGAGCGCTGTGTGCGCTATAAATAATCGGCAAACGGAACGCAGCAATTAATTAAATGACATTTCTTGGCTTTCGTTAGTAAAAACAAGAAATTTCGAGAATTTAAGAGATTCAGATAGTAATAATGTAAAAATAACAACGTTATAGCTTTAAAACACGTGTAAAATCGCCAGTGATGTATTTTCTTAAAATTTTCATATCGTCTTAGTTTTTGCTTCTTATACCTTCTTTTATGGTCGAATTTGAGGGACACGTAAGTGTTATTTCGAAGGGATTCAGTATCAAAAATAAATAGAATGAGACGTTTGGAGTTGTTTGTGCTGTTGTTTTGTTTTGTGATATCTACTGGGGAGTTACTTGGACCAGAATCTCGGCCACAGAAAGAGGAAACAACTGAGGATGAAGAGACTACCGACACTTTGAACACTGAGGCTTCTGTAGATCCTGATTATATAAAGGAACTGACAGAAGCAGTAAATAAAGAGATATTGTCACTTCAGGAATATGCTGAAGTTGTTAGGAAATCTAAAGGCTTGCCAAAGAATGAGGACGAGCAATCTAAAGGTAAATTGTGTGCTACTCACTGGTATCATTAGATAACCATATCATTGACTTTGTGTGTTAATATATATAAGCTTGTGATACTTACAAAAATTACAAGTTTAAGTATTCTGTTATTAGCTTTAGATGAAAAAAGCTTTCAATTAATAAATTTATAGTGAAAACTTTAGATTTAATTATGAAATATCACATAAATAAACTGTTCCAAATAAGTATACACTACCCTTCCATTCCATTTTCACAGTGGATTTTTTCTGCTATAGGTTAATATCTACAGTATGTGCTAGTATTTACTATATTAGACTAAGACTAATATTTTTAATTTATATTATTTTTTTCTTAGTATTATAGTTTTTGATAATCATATTTGATTGCAACAATGGAATAAAATTTACATCTCTGTGCATTTACATCACAACTTAACTTTGATGAACATGTCACACAAGTCGCTAGAAACTGCTTTTTCAGATTAAAAACTCTATTCATATTTTTTTGAGTATTTATGTATTATGTATTACAGTTACCTCGTAACCATAACCCATTTTACAATCACACATGATCCTCAACACATCAATCAGCTCTGCATGTATGCTGAGCCGGTGAGCCTTCTTAGAAATATGTTTTTTTAACAATTATTGTAATAGATGGTAGTTTGTTTTTGTGTTTTGTCATATTGTACTGTTTTTTTTATCTGTCTTTCTTTCCACATAATATGTGCTGCTTACCTGCTTTCAAACTTTCAATTCATGGTAGGAAAACTAGCGGAAAGGAAGGGTCTGGGTCCCCTCTTACCCCCCATTTTCGGGGGCCCTCTGCTAAACTAACCCCAACTAAAGTTGAAAAGACATTGGAACCCCATTTTGAAATATGAGACAATTTAGTTTATGAAGATGTCTAGGAAGATGTCAATGGAAACTTATCAATATTAACTCTGATTCAAAAATAAGTATAATGTGAATAGTGAATTGTAATTTGTCATAGATAGTGTATTTTATTTATAGAAAGTCATTTGGAAAATATGGCTTTAACATGGAAATATTTGAAAAAAAGTTTGCTTCGACATACAGAGCCAAATTGGATACAGGAAGCCAAGCAGATGGATCTGTTCGAGAACGACATTGAGGTAAATAACTAAATTAGGTTAAGTTTACTATAACAAATATGTGCATATCATTGTATTGCAGATTCTTCCTTGTATTGATTTTTCTTTCTTTTAATGACTTTATCATTTTTTTTTTCATTAATTGGCATTCCTGGAAGAAATTGCTTTTTGGTAATAAGGCCACCTTAAATGTAATTTTATAGCTATACTTTTCGATCATATTTTGTGTTTAGTAATGATGAGAATAAAGTGTTTATCTATCTAAATAAATCCCCAGCGCAGCACACCACACTTTATGCTGGACTAGAATAATTAATTTGTGTGTTGAACATATATGGCAAAAGCATTGGAACCTGCCTGGGAAATTATTTGTTGACAGTGTAGCATAGTAGTTATTAGCCTTGCTGGAGGTCCCAGGTTCGAGTCCTGGCCGGTGCATTAATTTTTGTGATGAACATAAATGTTTCTTTCAGGTCACAGCTGTTTATATTTTTATACTTATATTTATTCTGGGTAGTTCCCAGTTCGCTGTATGGTCATCCACAAGCATAGCACAAACTCTGCTTACTTTGGGGCTATACAGGGGTTTAAAAATATGAACAATAATAATAAATATTGTAACATTCTCACAGAATGCAACTTTGGTATTGGCATCTGTATTATTACACATATCTGTCACCTTGTCCTCTTGCTAATAGATAACATAACCTTTCTATATCACTTATGTTAACAAATATGCCAGATTAGAAACACCATACTTGGTTCCTTGCTCATGACGAACACATTAGCGTTTGTCGACTTTGTGTCTGTATAACAATTTGTTTTATATATATATATATATATATTTTTTTTTTCTGAGTTGTATACCGTAGTAATTTAAATAAATGGAAACTTCACTGGTCTTTGTACAATCTTATATGTTTACTTTAATTACATTACGATGACTGTTTGTTTTCCTAAAAAATAAATAAATAAATAACACTTGAATCTAACGCTTCTGACCTTCCCGCACCAGCCACAGTGCCCCTAAACATCTATGCCATAGCTCTCTGTCTCTTGAGCCTCTATTTATATTTTCTAATTTTAGTTAGACTCACTTTCAACACAATCATTCCACAGATTTTTTCTTTATTTTTTATTGTCAATGTTTGAAGTAAAACATATGTATAAGTAAAACATAAGTAAACATATGTAACATGAAGTAATACATACATTATATAATATAAAAAAAAATGTAAGCTACTTTTGCGAAAGGTTTTACTGCCGCGGGTGCCGCTGCGATCCCCCCCCCCCGAAGGTGGCAGTCTCTGGTGAAGCCGTGTTGTGTCAACGCACCTTCCCTAACGTTTATATTACTACTAATACTTAAAATAATTTTTGGCTAAAGAAAACCAACAACCCTTATTTCTTACAATACAATTCCAGGGCAAAGGAGATGAAGACCCCCAGCAAGTGTTGGACGCCCTCGCGCCGATGCCGGAGGAGGAGGAGCCTGAGCTGACTCCCGAGTTGCAAGAAGGTAAGCGGTCTTTATAATACCAGGTTGGTCCACAGCAAAAACAAGCAAAAATGTAAGCTCCAAAAATAATGTAATTAAATCAATTATCATTGTTTAAAAGAGCTTACTTTTAACAATTTACAAACCTTTATTTTTTATACTGATACACTACAACACTAGTATTTAGTTATTAGGTTGACAATAAAAATACCAGCCAGCCACAAGTTCAGCCAAATTTTATGGACCATGGTTTTACTAAATAATGATCTCATCTCATTATACTATACCCTGATAATAAAATTTTAATAACTGAAGTGTGAAATGACCTAAAATATAAACAAATTACAGCCAAAACGATATACGATGAAGCGGTCAGCAAGCTGAACCGCCGCGCCCCGGACCTCCGCGGGCTCGTCATGCAAGTGAAGAAAGCGGCGGAGATGGGATACACCCCCGCCAAGATCCAGCTGGCCTGGTCGTACGTGTTCGGGGAGGGCGTCGAGATGGACTCGGATAAAGCGAAGCTCATCTTTGAGGAGCTAGCTGAGGACGGCCACGCCGATGCCCACGCGGTATGTTCATCGACTCCGCGTGATATAGCTCTTTAAATGAAATTCTAAATGAAATATAAAAAACCAAAGAAATGTATTTAACCTAAGTATTATAGAATTGTACACTGACTCCAGCCCAAAATACAGCTAACGCTAGTTAATTTCTTTGAAAAAAGTCATTGGTTTAAATATTTTTTTTCCAATTTTCATAGTATGCACAACATTGTATGTAACTGTATTCTTAATGAAACTCTTGTTTACTATACAAACACGTACCACCTTCGAATACCAAATACCCGATTATCCATTGACGTACGAGGGTGGATTATAATAATAACAATAATAATAATCCACAAACCCAACAATAATAATATATATATATATATATCAACAACCATGACCCGAGAACAAACATCTGTGTTCATCACACAAACGAATGCCCCGGCCAGGACTCGAACCTGGGACCTCCGGCGTATGAGACAGGGCGACCCTCATATGAAACCTAGACTCTTTGTCACTCTATGTGCAATTTTTCTCTGAGATATATGCGTAATTATTTATTTTATTGAACATTCAGTGAGAGTAAGTTTTATTTATTTTGAAAACGGATAGCTTGGAGCACCGTGCCTTGATCAAATACCTCCACAAGAAACACTTAACTCCATAGCAGATTCATGAAGATATGGTGGCTACTTGAGGAACATCTGCTCCGTCGTATACAATGATAAAAAAGTGGACAGCTGAATTTAAACGTTGACGAGAGAGCATCAAAGATGACCCCGCTCTGGACGGCCTTCTACAGCTATGACTTCGGAAAACATCGAAAAAATATGTGATCTCATCATGGGAGACAGAAGATAGAAGGTATCTGAGATAGCTGAAACTCTAGGGATTTCATACGAACGTACACAAAACATGATCGTTAACGAATTAGGGTTCCACAAGGTGTCTGCAAGATGGGTTCCGCGGCGCTTTCAGTTAAACAGAAACGAACTCGCCCCACAATTTCTACAGACTGTTTAGAGCTTTTTCAAGCTGATCCAAACGAATTTTTGGATCCAAACAAAATTACGAAGGTTTGTTACTACGGACGAAACATGGGTTCATCACTATACTCCTCAATCCAAACAATGGAACAGACCCGGATCTCCGACCCCCCAAAAAAGCCAAGGTGTGTTTTTCAGTAAACAAGGTAATGGCATCGGTTTTCTGGGATTTTAGGTGTCATCTTGGTTGATTACTTAGAAAGAGGTCAAACTATAAATGCTGCATCCTACTGCACACTATTACGTCGTTTACGCGAAGAAATAAAGTCTAAAAGACCAGGATTGTTGACCAAGAAAGTTTTGTTTCATCAGGACAATGCTCGTGTTCACACATCTGCAGAATCGATGGCTCAAATAGTCAATAGTGAATGAAATTTTCTGCCAATGAGGAGGTCAAAGTGGCCGTAGGTGCCTTTTTTGAAGACCTTGACGAGACCTTCTATTTAAATGGGACCAAGGCTTTGGAGGACCGCTGGACTAAGTGCTGTGACCTAGGAGGAGTATGTAGAAAATTAAATATAAAAAATTGCATTATTCCTGTGTTTTCTTATTTAGGCCGCGAATTTTTTAATCCACCCTCGTATAATGAAATGGACCTCATGTCGGAACAAATGAGTATGAATACGCAGGTTATGAACAAAAATTCAATCCGAAACGTTTAGTTATAGAAATTTTTTCAAAAATACACGTCCGCCGGCGTGAATTTGTTTTTACGTCAATCTGAATATCACACAAACATCCAAAAGTAACCTCACTTGTTCATAATTCCAGGGAATGGGTTTCCTCTACGCTACTGGAACCTCAGTCCCCGTGTCCCAGGCCAAGGCGCTGGTGCACTACACGCTGGGTGCGCTGGGCGAGAGTGACTACGCTCAAATGGCGCTGGCTTATAGGTACTGGGCCGGAGTGGGTGTGGCCAGCTCGTGCACCACGGCCATGCAGCTGTACATGAAGTTGGCTGCGAAAGGTTCGTTGCTGGGGTTTATTTCATGCTGGCTGACTGCCGGACGACATCGAGCTTAAGCCAATGAGACTTTGTGCAGGGTCCTTGTTGTAGCAAAGTCAACTTGCAGGATTTGATCCCCTGGAGGGATAATCTCGGCCCTAAAAAGAATAAGTTTAACTAGCAAAGTTCCGTTATGAACAATGGGCTGTGAAAGTAACGAAGTAAGAAAAATAGCGCCCTTTACAGGCACATTGGGCTCAGCAGACGTGGTGGCTGGTTGCCATGGCGACGCCTGGCGCGGCCAGCGGGCCGGCTGACATGTGCCTTCCTAACTTGTCTACTGCTGGAAACATGTTATAATAAACACTGTGTTTAGCTCTGATTACATTTAGCCCTTGCTTTACATCTTACTTTTAGAAATGTTCAATTCCATAGACGGCATAATGCGTTATACCGTACCTAAATACAATGTATATGGTTGGTCCAGTGGCCAGCAAGGTGACGGCCAGCGGCGGGCCGGCCATCCAGCGCGCGCGGCTGGTGGACGAGGCGGAGGCGGGCGGCGCGCCCGACGCCGACCTCATCGACTACTACCAGCTGCTGGCCGAGAAGGGCGACGTGCAAGCGCAGGTGCGTCGGGGGGTGTCGGCACGGCAGTGGGATTTCATTACTGAAACATCAACAACTTGTATACAGTGTATACAGGGTTTCCAGAAAGTGAAGGATAATCCTTCACCTTAGGAAAGGTCTATTCATTTCCTACCTCAAAAACAATAAAAACTTTTGGTAAAAGTCTCATAATTTTTGAGTTATTGGTATTTCTAGATTAAAAAAAAATTTTTTTTTCTGTTTAATGCATGCCATTTTGACAAATAACGACATTTTAGATCCCATTTTTCTTTTTCTAACAACTAACTTTGATAGCTTGTGGTATTGAAAAAATGTACGAAGCTGATCGTACCAAGAACCTTAAAAATTTGCTTGGTTACTGAGTATTCCGAAATGGTATTATTAAATAACATTACAATGAAGCTTTTATTTAATGATAGTACAGATGCAGGAAGGTCGGTATTTTGGAATGTGCTTAGTTCATTTAAATGTAAGAATATGATCGTATAGCACGAAATAAATACAGAATGAAAAGTGAAAAAATGCCCGCCATGTGCCCTTGCGCACGCTGTAATCTTTTTGTAAAGGACCGTTTGACGTGGCGGCCGTGTCTTGGTCTACGATCAGCTTAGTACATTTACTTTAACGCCACAGGCTAACAGCCAGCTGTTACAACAAGTACGACATTTTTTTTAAACTTATTTTTTACGGGTTTTAGCATTGTGCTTAATTTATTTTATTTTATTTTAAAAATTTTTGGGAAGTTTACAGCTGAAAAAAAACACTAAAGTATAAAGGCAATTGAAACTGATGGCCATTGAAAAGTCTTAATGTCTGAAGTAACCTGAGTATGAGTGATGAAATATGAGTACTTAAAAAAAATGAGACCTAAAATTGTCAAAACGGCATGCATTAAACAGAAAAAAGATTTTTTTTCAAAAAGCTCTAGAAATACATATTTCTCAAAAATTATGAGACTTACCAGAAGTTTTTTTGTTTTTGAGCAGGAATAGACCTATCCGCAGCTGAAGGATTATCCTTCACTTTCTGGACAATGTGGAGAGAGAGAGGAGAGTGCGATGCACGAAATTACAAAGGCTGATTCTTCAACCTTATATATGTATGTATAACCCAGCATATATGAGTACTCTTACTTAGTGAGCGAACCAAATGGTGTTCGGAACCGACCAGTTTGGTTTGGCCCTCATAGCCTATTTAGTCTTTGTTTGGATATACTGCACAACATTCGCAGCCTTTTTTTGAAAAAATATACCCAAAAAATTATGCCAAAATCTTCCCACTCGTGTTTTAAATTAAAGTCACGTTGATCTAATCATATAACAGCAACCCTTACATATCCGTGTACTGGCCAGGTGGGTCTCGGCCAGCTGCACTTGCAAGGCGCGCGCGGGGTGCCCCTGGACACAGGCCGCGCGCTCCACTACTTCCGCCAGGCCGCCGCGCAGGGCAACGCTGTCGCTAACGCGTTCCTCGGCAAGGTAATGCTGGTTCTATAATGACTGATTCTCTTGTTTCAATTTGCCTGCGTGCTTCAAAGCAAACAAAACACACTCCTGAGCCCCTTGCTTACAGCTCACATTCCCCCGGCGGGGTGACCTTTCTGACCTCTCTGGTGAGACGTTGCGTACCATGTTAATGAATATACTGTAAAAAATAATAAGTCCGCTTACAGTGGTGACCAGCTACAGTGCACCCGGCGATACGTCAGTAATGAAACGATCGTTAGTTGCTATCCGCAGGCGAAGTGTGGACTGGTTCTATGCTTTCTTGTGTTGTTACAATCGTCAAAAGCAAAATCGCTACAGCTGCCGACTCCCCCGCAGATCTACCTGGAGGGCGGCGACGGCGTCAAGCCCGACAACGACACGGCGCTGCGCCACTTCCGCAAGGCGGCCGAGCTCAACAACCCGGTCGGCCAGAGCGGGCTCGGCCTCATGTACCTGCAGGTCGGTCCCACGTCATCCATCACTTACTTCATCATAGGTCATAATTTTTGAATTTACTTAAAATTTAAATTGCAAAAGTTGCGATATATTTCCTAAAAAAAGTTGGTTCTAAAGCCTTTATTGCTGTAATTAAGTTTGAAGCCCCCAAATGAATAACGATCCCTCAGCCGATTTGATTCTATGAGAATAAGGAACAAACGTAAGTACGCAGAACTTGTATAAAACTATATTTTTATATTATTTGTAATATTGGGTGTTAGATTGTTTTATAAATGTTGAACGTGAACGTGGCCTGCGCGTTGTGTATATTCTGTGATAACAAATTCAAATTCAAATATCTATTTCCCAGCATTGACTTTTACTTGTTCTTATTGACGTCAAATAAAACATGACTCTACCACCAGTTCGGAGAAACCTTCGTGAAGAAGAACCTCACGGTTATAATTTTTTCAAAATAAATTTACAATGCCTCTTTATGTCTATGCAAAATTATTCTTATCTACATCTGTAAGCTCGGCAAGTCTACCTCCCCCCAAGTATCCAAACGACGAACACCCTCAAACGGCACCCGTTCACGAGTTACCGCGGGATCCAGCCATCACCCTCCTCATCCGTATTAGAGGGAAGTGATGCTGGCCATTGCCCAGTATCACTCGAGATTACAAATATGGATGACGTGAACATGACTTGCCTCGCAGGGTCGCGGCGTGCCCAAGGACACGACAGTGGCGTTCAAGTACTTCAACCTGGCAGCCAACCAGGGCTGGGTCGAGGGGCAGCTGCATCTCGGCTTCATGTACTTCGGTGAGTTGTGGGCGGGATCATATAACTAAAAACTAAATAACGAAATAAAATTGAAGTGTCTCTTTACTTGTCCAACTAGACACGGTGCTTGTAACTCTAGTGTTGCCAATCTTATAGCAATTCGTGGATCCAATAGAGCCATAACTCGTAAACAAAACGGCTCTCCGTCACTGAAATAACTTTTGAAATGAGTTCTGTGCACAGTTAATCGATTATAAATAGACAAATATTCAAACAATTATTTCCCCTTTTTTGAGCTGAACAACGTAAATAATATCTGAATGTCGCGTGGGGGCAGGCGGGATCGGCGTGCGGCGCGACTTCAAGCAGGCCAACAAGTACTTCTCGCTGGCGTCGCAGTCGGGCCACGTGCTGGCGCTGTACCACCTGGCGCAGCTGCACGCGCAGGGCCTGGGCGTGCTGCGCTCCTGCACCACGGCCGTCGAGGTTACTCTCTCTCTCTCTCTTGCTTATTGTACTAGGTACCGCAGGGGAGAACTGCAATGTTTGTCACTCTGTTTGACATTTGGCTAAGTAAACTCAACACATTTAGTTTTGTTTTCACTGAGGAGCAAGTTTCATCAGCAAACAATACGACCTCGCATTGACTCTTAACCACCGATGGCAGATCACTGACATATACTAACAATAAGAAAGGACCAAGAACTGAGCCCTGGGGCACACCCACTGTCACCGCCGATCCATTTATTGCAACTTTCTGTTTTCTTTTAGAAGTGTATGATTTGATCAAGGCAAGCGCTCGGTTTTTATGCAGGAAAGGTGCAGTTTCATGAGTAGAGTAGTATAATTTCCACACAGTCAACGCCTTGGACAAGTCACAAAAGACACCAATAGCATCACCCGACTCCTCCCAGGCGCTGAATACGTGTTTCATGAGCTCAACACCGGCATCGGCTGTTGACAACACCGCGTGAAACTAAATTGCTTTTTTATTTATTTATGTATGCCAACAGACAAGACACCTTACATAACTAAATTAAATATATCCCAGATTTTGTGCTCATCCAGTTACAGCTCAGAAGTCATCAAACTATTGCCATGAAAATGAGAAAGTGATTGATTTATAATTAAATTTTCAAAAATCTTAGTGAGCTTTAAGCGTGATAGTCTAGATATAGGTCTAAAAGTATTAGGGTCAGACATACTACCCGCTTTGAATATTGGAATGACCATACTCAATTTCATTAAGCTAAGTTACTTCTTGACTTGATGCCGCGCCGGTTTGGCAACGTCGCGGCGTACCGCGCTCGAAATGTAATTCTTGAAAAGAGATTTCGGACACACAGATTTTTTTCATGCATGCGTATCCATGTCGGAGTTTGTATGAACTTTAAGTGAACAATTTAAACAAAAGCACGCAATCGTTATTCCATACGATTATAATAGAGTTTCAAGGACAGTAAAAACTCTTTACGAACCTTTACGAATATAAATAATACTAATACGAATCATATATATTGCAAGAATATCGAAAATCCAATATTGCCTCTTACTCTTACTAAAACTATTTATTTGGTATCGCTCTATTGAAACTATATTATTGATAGGAATCCTATACAATCTAATGCATCACTGTATATCGATTATTCGTTACGAATCGTGTATTAAACTGGCAACAGATGCATTGCAATGCGTTCAGATATCACGAAAATACTATAACACCTATATTAGTTTGATTCGGATACTAAATCGGCTCGCTATTATTTGACTATTATCGGGTAATAGGTATGATAACCTAATTAGACATGTGTAGTTCCGGACTGTAATAGTTCCAAGAACTATGTCCGACAATGGAACGATATCGTTCCGCTCCGATAAGTCAATATAAATAGGTTCATAGTTCCTTCATTCCTTGTGCAGTCGTTACAAAGGAGACCGATTGATTGATCGAACATGAGACGAAAGACTGAGCAGGATCGAGTGAATGCTAAAGCGAGCGCGCGCGCTCATGTTTAGCAAGTGTATACGAGAAAGGTACCTATATAATATGTAAGAACTACGTGTTATGAAATAATAAACCTTGTGCTGCGGTATTAAATTTGTGTTTTGATTAAGAAAACATCCTATGTACTTCACTTTTCTTACTTACAATTTTCATAAACATATTTGTGAGTTATTAAAAAAAAGTCAAATTAAAAAATAACAAATACGAGTGTTAAAAATGTCTGTCTTTCTACTAGGTATATTCGATACAACCGATGAGCTCGAAAGACATGTAAGTAATAATAAAGCATTCTCCTTAGTTCCATCCAATCGTATGAACTATGAAAGAACATGGACATGAAGTAAAATCTAACTCCATGGATATATAGTTCCGTGGACATGTTTCTTCGACCTAGTTCACAATGAAAAGAACCGTTCCATGTTCGATCCGGTCCGGGACATGATTTTTCGCTAGAGGTGTGACTAATATATTCGTAACAGTTATACGTAATAGTTACACGGACCAAATCACATATTAGGTAATATGAATGTTATGATATTAGGTTATTCTATAATAGTCAAATAATAGTGAGTGACGTTCGTCGCGTCACAGGAGAATGCGACGTTGCCAAACTTGCGTGTTATCCATCGCTCGCACTCTTCGCCGCCGGGCCGCGCAGCGCCTCGCGGTAGTGTACCAAGAACGTATTCGATCGAACATTATCTATGAGTTGCATACACTTCGCGTTTTGTATGGAAGTTTCATGGATAAGCAGAGTGACAGCATGTAATCGACATCGATTAAATAAAAATTGTAAAAAAAAATACGCAATAGTTTTATAATAATCTGAGTAAAAGTATAATGCCTAATTTTTACGAAAGTTCATTTAATTTAGTTAGACGTGTTTAATGTTAATGCCTGTTAAAGTATGAAGGCAAATTTAATCACTACTCTTAATCAATATTAAGAGTAGCTAGCTATATTAACACATTATTTTGTCGGGTTAAAAAGTAGCGTATGTGTTAATCCGAGGCCTAATCCAAGAAATCCAATACCATACCAAACATAAAAATCAAATCTGGCAAACAGTAAAAACGAATAAATAAGCAAACTTTCGAATTTATAATATAAGTCTATAATATGCGATTCTCTTATATAACTATCTCTCGTATAACTAATATACACGCAAACAAATATGGTTAAATGAATATAGCGTATTATTAGAACAACATCGGACGGAAAACTAACCCTATTACTTGACTATTACCAGACTATTACCAAATAATAGGCTTGATAACCTAATATTGGTAAAGCGTTATATTCGATAATAGGAATACGAATATTTGAGCCTAATATAACACCTCTAATTTGCGCCCCTCTAAACCTAATATCTGTTAAGCGATATATTCAATAATAGGTTTACACTACAACGACCCTAATATAACATCTCTTCTCTAATTCAAATAAAAGTATAATACCCAGATATTCCAACGAAACATACTTACATATACACACCCACATACACAATAACACACATACAATTAAATCTTTTCTTAAGTTTTCACGATACATACTTTAAATAAAACACTTTTTACCGGATATTATCGCGTATATTTTAGTTAATTTTAAAATTATTTCGACGTTTCGGCATCTTTGCAGTTGCCGTGATCACGATAGACTAAGGTGTTGTTCATCTATTGCCAGTAATAAAAACTATATGATTGTCAATACATATTAACGCCATCTGTTTCTCAGTCTTCTCGCATAACGTCCCGGATTGACACAAAAGGCACTGACTGTGTCCTGAGTTTGCAGTCTAACAGTTTGCTGGTTTTTCATTTTGATGTTTTTAAGTATTGGATCCCATGTTGATGAAAGTTTCCAACCATCTTCTCTATTGAAATTTGGATGTTTTTTATTTTCAATAGTTTCTCTGACCATCCTAGGTATAAAATGTTTCTCTTTTGCTAGGATCTTCACGGTATCAAATCTTAAATAATGGTTGGGCTTGTCTATGGAATGTTCACAAACTGCAGATTTTGAGGTTCGTTTATTTTTAACATCAGAGATGTGTTCTTTAATGCGAGTTGACACATTTCGTTTGGTTTGACCGATATAAGAGAGCCCGCAGTCACAGTCGATTTTATAAACGCCTGGATCTTGTAAAGGGATGCTTGATTTTATTGGACGAAGATGCTGGCTTATCTTTGAGTGCGGCTTGTAGATAGTTTTGATTGAAGCTCGCCGAAGAATGCCTCCTATCTTGTCAGTAACACCCTTTATATAAGGCAGGAATGCTGGTCTTCGTTCAACTGTGAGTGGCTTTACGCGGTTTCTGCGACGGCGACGCGGTGTTTTTAAATCGTTATCCCGCAGCACTTTAACCAGGTGGTTGAGTTCCTCATTAATGTGTTGGGGATCGCAGATTCCATGTGCTCTCTGAAACAAAGAGTTGCCTACGGCAGATAATTGGCTCGGGTGGTAATGGGATTTCCCATTTAGATATCGGTCAGTGTGGGTGGGTTTCCTATAAACAGTATGGCTAAGTGTACCATCAGGATTTCTTTGTATTAAGACATCTAAGAAAGCTAATTTGTTCTCCTGCTCCAATTCCATAGTGAATTTAATTTTAGAATTAAGGGAATTGAGGTGGTTTAGGAATGCAGTCACTTCATGCTTAGGTAATATAGTGTAGGTGTCGTCAACGTACCTCTTGTATATCTTCGGCACAACAGGTGCCATTCGGAGCGCTTGCTCCTCGAAGTTCTCCATGTAAATGTCAGCTACAACAGGTGACACCGGAGACCCCATGGCAACACCATCAATTTGAATGTAGTAATTGTTATTCCACATGAAGTAGCCAGATGTTAAACATAGCTCTAATAGTTCTGCATATTTCTCGGGCAAGTTTGACTCACTTAGCTTCCTTTTTACTATATCAATGCAGTCTCTAACAGGTAGTGAGGTGAATAGAGACGACACATCAAAGCTAACCATAGTTTCATTGTTAGTTAACTTGAGATTTTTAAGGTCACTAACAAAATGGTAAGAATCCTTTACATATGTACTTGTCTTTCCTCGCAGTTGTGAGAGCACAATTGCTAAGTGCTGGGCCAGCTTGTAAGTTGGTGTGTCTAGCTGGCTCACAATAGGTCTCAAAGGTACTTTAGCTTTGTGTATTTTTGGTAACCCATACAATTTTGGTGGTTTCGCACTTGCTGGTGTTAACTTTTTCACATCTAAATGTAACAAATCTTTGTGTTTTTGTATTAAAGTGGATGTTTTCTTCATAATCCTGTTGGTGGGGTCGTTATTCACCATTTTGTATGTGTTTTCATCCGCTAACAACTCCAAGATTTTTTCGTTATATTCAGATGTATCCATCACTACGGTAGCATTTCCTTTATCTGCACGGAGAACTGTTAACTCGTCATTATTGCGTAAGGTCTTCAATGCAAGGCGTTCTTCTCTGGAAAGATTCGATTTCGGTAGACTATTGCGTCTTAATACGCCGGAGATATCTTGCCGTATACTTTCAGAATCTTCCTTTGAAAGTTTGTTTGTGAAAAGACAGTCTTCTACGCGACAGATTATGTCTTCTACCGGTATTCTAGACGGAGTTGGTGCAAAATTTAAGCCCTTCGATAAAACTTTTATAACATTTGTTTCCAATGTTTGTTTTGACACATTGACAACTGTACGTTCAAGCGAAAAAGTTGATTGATTCTCTGTGGTTGAGCTGATTGAAGGCTGAAAGGGTTCATGAGTCATCCTTTTGTTATTGAGTTTTTGAAATTTGCTTATTTGTTTATTTTTATAGATGTTGTAGACATAGTACGCCCTTTTATTCGAAATAATTTTAAAATTAACTAAAATATACGCGATAATATCCGGTAAAAAGTGTTTTATTTAACACATACAATTGCACATGTTTTAAGTTTGTTTTGCTTTTTAAGTTTTTGTTCATTTTAAAAGTTACATGCGCGATTTATAATACTACTAGCGCCATCTATCATAATTTCGACTTTGAAGCTAGTTTAGTAGCTTACATTTTTATGATGGACAGTTGGAAATTAGACATACCACCCACCAAGGGCGAATAGTCCTTACAAGGTAGGGTACAACGTAATAGATACAAAAATAAGACATAAACTTGCTAAACATTCGATATTTGGACTTATTTAAAGTTCAAAGAACCTACTATATTAATTGAAATATTTTCCAATGAATCATAAAACAAAATAGAAAATTGTTTTGAAGTTTTTTAGAAAAAGTTTTAGAAATTTGGAGATACAGTTCTCCATTTATAACGTTGCAAAAAATGGCTAAGGTATTCTTTGGACCAACGTTTCCTGAAATGGACCATTCTCTAGGTGACTTGCCAACGACGACGGGTGTGTTCTTTGCAATCTCGTAATTACCGTCAGGAGCGCGCAGTAAAGGCTCTCCGACCAGAAAATAACCTGGAGTCAAAGGCATGGAAGCATTTGGATCCTCACTAACTTGTGACAGTGGTCGTGAGTTAAGACATGACTCTACGCAGATGATGTTTGGTACTTTTGAATCCTGCTTCCCATAATCCGCCAAAGTTCGGAGCATGCGGAGGAATAAAGTGCCATTCAGTCCCATTATTAGCCAACGAAGACGCAACGTGAATAGAAAATGAAGAACGTTCGTTAGACAGCATTTGTTTTAATTCCTTGGAAGCACCCACGAAATTAGTTCCACTGTCGCTCCGTAAACTAGAACAGCGACCGCGTCTAGCGACAAACCGCTTGAAGGCCGCTAAAAACCCTTCTGCTGTTAAATCAGACACCGCCTCGAGGTGGATCGCTCGGGTAGCCATACATATGAAAAGGCAAATATACCCCTTGTAAGATTTTTGACCTCGACCTTTAGACAACCTGATATTAATTGGTCCTGCACAATCCACCCCAGCGTGAGAAAAAGGTTTTTGCTCGGTAAGACGACATGATGGTAATTGTCCCATGAGTTGAGTTTTTGTTCGAGCTGCATGGCGAATGCCAGGCAATCATCCACGAATATGGGCACGAACAATGTTCTTCAAATTGGTGATCCAATATTTAGATCTTATATAGGAACACGTAAGTTGATGATCACCGTGTAGTATTTTTTCGTGAGCATCAGCCACGATGAGTTGAGAAATGGGATTCGAGAAAATAAATAGGATGTTTACTATTATAAGGCAGATTGGATTGTTCTATTCTGCCACCTACTCTCATAATTCCCTTAGCAATAAATGGATTTAGTGTAGACACTTTGCTCTTTTTCTTGATTGATGAAATTTTGAACAAGGCATTAACTTTATGAAAATATTGATTCTGATGAACTCGAATCAATGCAAAGATAGCATCTTGAATTTCATTAGCTGTAAGATAGGGTGGTGGTTTTACGTTTCATGACGGCCTGTTTGGTGTAGAGTTAAGTAGCCTTGCCTTCCATGCCAGGGGTCCCGGGTTCGAATCCTGGTAGGAGCAGATATTTTATCATATTTGCTTTCTAGTCATGGATTTGTATGTATGTTTATTTAAGTTTATTTGTATTATTTACATATAAAAAAATCTATTTGTGTTTATTTATCCGTTATCTAGTATCCATAACACAAGTTCTTAATGATACTTAATTTGGGCTAGATAGTGTTAGAAATATTTATTATTTACTATTATTATTATATTACTCTACGTGTAGTAGCGTTTCTAAGTACTAGTAGAAGTAGAACCGTCGACAAAAAGCAACCACTCTTATACATTTCTGAAAAGATGAAAATCTTAGCAGCATCTCCGATTCTTCTGAAAGGGCAGCTGCGTGTACCTTCATTGATTTTATTTCTAAATCCATTTTAGAATAAATCGATTTTGGTTTACCATATGGGATGCTACTGGAACACAACCAAGATGGTCCATTTTTCCACAGATCGTTTTGAATTAAGTCTGCTGGAACTAATCCTCGAGATGCGGGATCAGCAGAATTCTCCCTTGACGCTACGTACGACCATTGTGAGGAATCTAAAAGGCTTAGTACCTCCGAGGTGCGATTAGCTACGAACGTTTTCCAACGGCTGGGATGATCACTAAGCCAGGCCAATACCACTGTGGAATCCGTCCAAGCGTGTATTTGGCATTTGGGAATATTCCATATTTGGGCACCTTCTGTCAATAACTTTGCAACAAGTACTGCTCCGCAATGTTCCAAGCGAGGGATGGATATTTGTTTGATCGGACTAACTTTGGTTTTGGCCGTGACAAGGTGAGATTTAACTGCACTCCGTGCACTCCGGCCGTGACAACTGAGATCTATGGCTACGCATCGTACATAGACAACTGCAGCATACGCTGAATTCGATGCATCACTGAAGCCATGAAGTTCGATCAAATCATTTTTTGATGTATGAACCCACCTAACAATGTGAAAATTACTGAACTCAGGCAATGTATTCCGAAATGTATACCATTCGTGAAGCAAATCATCTGGCAATCGTTCGCCCCAGCCAAAACCTGTCAGCCATAACCTTTGGATAAATATCTTTGCAATGATAACATAGGCTGCTATCCATTTTAAAGGGTCATAGAAGCGACACATATCCGAAATAATACCTGTTTTTCTTTGAGGTAATGTCCACTCTGATGAGAACTGAACCTTGTAGTCAAACTCATCAGTACGATGATTCCAAATAAGACCAACCACCTTCGATCGACGAACGACCAACCGAGAATCCCTTCACATTCTTTTATCTTTTCCAGCAGTTTTATTTTATTACTGCTCCACTTCTGCTGCTTAAATCCGCCTTTCTTGAACAACTTATTCATTTGATGATAAGTCTTACCACTTCGTCTTCAGTGTCACAACCGGTTAAAAGATGATCCATATTATAATCCGTTGGAACTTTGCTTGCAGCAAGTTACTTTTGGCCTTCATTGATTGCAACTTGCTGCAACACCTTAACTGCTAGATACGGAGCGCACGCTGTGCCGAATGTAACAGTCAATAAACGGGAATCTTTGACTTCTGAGTCGGGATCTGACCTCCATGCTATACACTGATTATGCACTGTTTTTATCTGATATATATACACTGTTTTTCAGCGACTTTGACTTGCCTGTACATTTTGATGATATCAGCTGTCAGACAGATTACTGGCAGTCGCCATCGCAAGATTGTCTCAATTTCGGTTGTAAAGTTGGGCTCACCATGAGATTGTCGTTTAATGAAACTCCATTAGCACTTGTATCTGAAGCGTTAAATACTACTCGGGTTCGCGTAGTACTCTTGTCCAACCTTATAACTGCGTGATGTGGTAACCACACTCCATGTGTAAGATCTGCATATCTGGTGATACTTCCTCCATACGATTAAGCGTAACATTTTCATCTAAAACATTCGTATAATCTCTGCAATGCTCGTTATTTATAGATAATCTCTTCTCCATACTTAAGAGTCTCTTGATCACAATGGCTCCAGTATCTCCATAATAACAAAATTCTTTTGAGCGAAAAGGTAATTCAACAACGTACTGACCGGAGTAATTTCAATTAAACGTATACCTAAAATGTTCTTCCCATGCGAGTTCATTCGGAGTTAAAACTGTTTTATTCAATGATTCAGTGGATCTGACTCGAGTTCCCAAAACTTCTAGTTTTATCCTCATTTATACTCACATGAAGACTTGTAACACGTTGTGATAATTGAGCTATTTTGTATCATATCCGCTGGCTTGACCGGACAACACCCATTCAAAATTAGTAACCTGCCCAAATAAATTACCCGTAGGGCTCCTTATTGTACCAGGCTTCAAGATCCGACAATATACATCACAACCTAACAACAAATCAATTCTGTTAGGTTTATTGTATTGTGGGTCAGCCAACTCGATAAAACCTAACTCCGTCCAATTCGGTAGAACGAATTTCTTCTCAGGCAAAACTGAGGTTACTGTGGTAAGTAGATGGGATTTTACCTGCATTTTAAAGGTTGGGTCGAGCGATGACCGTATAATAACCATAACCTTGAAGTTAGGCCACTCTGCCTTCCACCTAAACCTGAAATAGTACTCTTAGCTGCTATTTTATTTAGCATTAGCAATTGCACTGCATTTTCTGAAATAAAAGATGCCTGAGATCCTTGATCTAACAGGGCTCTTACTTTTTGCGAATGACCATAGCTCGACTCAGCCAACACAATGGCTGTAGCTAATAAAGTCTGCTTACGGACTTTTCCTGTCGCACAATGGTTCACAGTACTTACGGTCTCCTTCATCTCCATAGACGATTCCGGTTCGGTTTCTATTCCTGGCTGCTGGTGCTACGGCGGTGACCAAATTTGTTCTCCCGTGTAGAAGTGTGTGGTGCCTGTTTTTACAGATACGACATTTGATAGGTACTCGACAATTCTTACCTGTGCGACTGCCACCAAGACAGTTGAAACTAAGACCAAGTTTACTTACAATTTCTTGACGCCTGGAAGCCTCCTTGGCAAATTTTGTGATTTCCGTGATAGTGACAGTGATAGTGACAGTGACAGTTAAAACTAGGAGTGGCACGCTTGGCTTTAGTTACTGGACTTTGATACGACTTAGGTTTATTTTTAATTGGTTCTATAAATTCTAACGCGCGAAAACTAGACTAGAAAATCTTTTGAATTTGTAAAGGAAGGTAACTTTTCATCAAAATTATTAACGTGTAATTTGCTTTCCATTCCAATCCATTGCTTTCGTGTTTCCGCTTCCAATATCTGGCTTATAGTGTAAATAAGAATTACAACCCAAGAATTTATATTAATACCTTAATTAGTTCATGCATACAGGTACAAATAGTATCCAACATTTACATTCGAGGCTTTAGTTACATCTTGTGATGCGAATTAGTACTACTCGATAACTGTGTCAATGCAGACTTCAACTCTCCCTTGTATGATAAATAAGTTTCATAAACTTCATCAAAAACGTCATTCTTTATAAAAGCACTTTTATTAAGAATTCTTTTATCATAAGACGATATAATATTTTCATGTTTGGTTGTAATATTTTCCGATCTCGCCGACACGTATGATTCAGTTATTCTTTCCTTTGGCGATTTTTTAAGTTACTTTGACCTTTCTCAATTTGAGTCTTCAAAATTTATATCACTATAACCTCTTTGTCCATTTTGTTAAAATTATTCTAAGTGTTTTTGCAATTTAAAATCAGTAAAATTGGGCATAGGTACCCCGTCTTCTTAAAATTAGCGAAATTATTTTATGTCGAATCGACTACTTGAAAATATTACAAGTCCATGCAAGTAATCTTCAAATTATTCTAAGTTGGAACTGATCAGATCTATGTCTTTTTGACAATACACGTACTACCACTTGATAGTCTTGATAAGGACCTTGCCCAAAGGATTACCAAGCCAGGGATGTTAGTTAATAGACAACACCAATATTCCGGAGCATGCAGACAATGCCCGCGACTTCGTTCGCGTGGAACAGTGACTTTAGGAAGAATTTTTTGGATATAACTTTTGGTTAATATTGGATACAAACACGGTTGTTTTGGGTGGCTAAAAAAATCTGCTTTACAGCAATGCTTCTCTGTGCACGATATTAGACGTATGGCCATCGGGGATGAAAGCATACAGGCTGCTAGGATTGTTAACACGTGACAGAGCCACATATAACTGACTGTGCGAAAAACAGCTAATGCTGAGATCCACACCCACAAGTTTTAGCGTCTGACCTTGGGCTTTATTAATTGTCATTGCGAATCATAGGCTCGCTGGAAACCGGACCCGTTTAAAACTAAATGGGAAATTGTTTGGAATGAGAGGAATCCGAGGAACAAAAACACTTTCACCTATTCCGCATCCTGTTAAAATCTCTGCTTATATCGGATTTTGTTGTAAATTGGTCACTTTTAATCTGGTACCGTCGCAAAGTTTTGGCGGGCTTAAAGTTCTAAGGAGCATTCTGAGTACGCCGACTTTTAATTTTATTTTGTGAGCTGGTATCCAGGAGCACTAGCACTGAGGGATTGTAAAAATTCTACTGGGTAGCTGGTACATGCAGTTTTCCCTCCTGGCAACAAAGTGGCTGCTATGCCCGATGAAGCGACAGCAAGCGCAATTTTACCTTGGCTTCGTACCTTCGCCAAAATCACTTCGTTAAGAAATGTCTTACCCGTTCCACCGGGAGCATCAACAAATAGCATTTCTCCCAAAGCACTGTGGACGCTGCGACACACCCGATCAAATATTAAACGCTGTTCTTCAGTTAGTCTCGAGACATCCGTTTGTAAAATTTTATTTTATCAGAAAATCAACAGCGTACATAAAATTGCACTAAAACAACATTTAAACTTAAAGTAAGGCAAATTACAGATTTTCCTTAAAAAAATATATTTACAGCTGTGCGATTAAAAGACAAAAGTAAAGCCAAATTAAATAAACAGTAGGCGATAAGAATGAGTAGTGATTCAACTGAAACTTCATAACTACGTATTATTACTCGCAATATTCTATCTTTCATTTCTTTATAAAACAAATGTAATACTTACATATAATACTATTGTTACTAGATACAACTATAATGTAGTTTTGGTAAATACTTAGGTCATAGTTCCATCTCTGGAGGTGGATGTCAAAGTAGTCGTTACAAGCTGCTTGAAGCGTGGCTTAGCGTCGGCGAAGAGGGCTACATTGTCAAACACAGTATTATATTCGTGAACCAATCGGGCAATAACACAGTTTTGTGAGTTATTTGTGCGACGTATATTTTCGTGAAGTAAGGATGTGTGGCGCGTTCTGTAAGCCGGAACCCGGCAAGTTTTTTTTGATAGACCAGTTGTGGACAATCTACACTACTGTTCACTATATTATGCAAAAACATCATGTCCATACTCCAGGCAATTTCGACCAGATCTACTGCATCATAGTTGATTTCCATCGCGTAATCTCTATTAATACGTTCTCCGTCGAATGATGGCTCGGGCATGCCATATTGGAAAATAGGATTACCTCCAATAGATGTAACTATATCTTGAATAGCCAACAAACAACGATTCAAATGACTTTCACGTAATCTCTCACTAACTGGTTTGTCATCATGTAGTTGTGCGTGCCTGGAAAAGTCCTCAGCTAATTTGTTCTGATACTTATGCCATAACTGTGAAGCATCAGAAAGTGCACAGAACACTAGCATGACTGCAAACAAATGGCGCAATCGCTGAGGACTTTCGCTAATAATTGCTTCGGACAAAGCATCATCCCAGTGCTGATCCCCATCCAGTAAGTGACGTGCCCGGCAAGCCGCTAGGTATGTAGGATGTACGATATTATCAACCTTTCGGAGCTCGGCAAAAGAAGTAGAACCTCGAACAACGTGTAGAAGTAGGCGCAGGTAAAAGCATTCGGAGCTACTCGGATGCACCGCATCAACGCTATGAATGACGTGGTCCTGGTGGTTAACCAGGTTTTTTTAAAGATCACGTCATTGCACAGTGGTCCCGCCATAGGTCATAGAGCTGAAATGTTGATGGTCAAATTATGACAATTTATGGTATCAGGGTAGACAAATAACCCTTCAACCCTCAGGTATAAAAGAAATTGCAATAACATACATGTAACATTAAATTTTGTGCACCCGAAGTGGTAACAACTCAGTATTGCTAATTACCGTAATCTTTTGGCCGAAATTTCTATTGTTTTCAAAGTATTGTGTTTCGCGGAAATCGATTGTTTTTGATATTTTTGTGCCATGGATATTCAAAAAGAAGGTATGTACGACATTTTTAATCTATTGTGTTTACTTAAGGCTGTCATTATAGGTAACCACCACTCTTCAAAGAGACACTTGCGATTTTCTTTGTTTTTTGCCGCTCTCCCATATTAAATTAGACTTTACTTAGGAAGGAACGAATCCCCAAAGATGAAACATATATCAAAAATAATCTCTTGTTTGTCTAGTTTCAAAAACTGTAAACTCTAGGTGCGCCAAAGTGCGCCGAGGATTGTTCTGGGTCATTGAAAGGACCTAGGTTGCGTGTAGGTAAATTTGATACCTCAGGTATTTTTGTAATTTTGTCTTTCCTTTATTACGTAGGGGTCATCAAGTGTTCTTTTCCTCGGATGCTTGTTCTAAACACCTGGTTATATGCGACGAATAAAAAAAATGAGGCAGATCTGGTGAAGTGTTTGGAATCTTAGCTGACTGGATCCGGGCACTGAAAATATCCAGACCGATTACTTGAGAGATTTAATTTATAATCTTTGTAAACGGTTTGCTGCATATTGGAAAAATCTGGGGTGTTCAAAATCTAAGCTGATTGCCAAATACAGGGACTGGTTAAATGAGATCGAAGTCTGCATACTTGAGAGCTCGGAAGGAGGACTATGTGAAAGCGACGATAGAAGCGAGCTGCTTCCACCTACAAGCAGGACGCAGCACAGAAAGGAGTTTGGAGAGTGCAGCGAGAGAAGCAAACGTCGCAGGTTAGCACTTTTATCTCAGATAGACGATTCCTCTGCTTTACTTACTTTACTTAACTTACTTACTTACTTACTTTGCTTAATGATTCCAATCAATCAGACGACAGTTCCATTAAATTTAGCTCAGACGAAATCGTTTCTTTTATTAATGAGGCTAAACTTACGTCAATATATTAAAAAAAAAAATTTGATAAATTCTAAAATGCCAAATGTTTTTCCGTCTTATCAAAAAGTGTTGGAAGCGAAAAAACGTTGCTATCCAACTGATATTCGCGTAACGGAATCATCTGCTGAGATTAATTTGCAATCATTGTTAGATCATACATCAAGTCGAATTGTTGAATCTCAAAAGCCTGTATTTGCTATTCTTCCCGAATCTGAGAACGAATTTATTTTAATTGGTAAATGGGGTTTTGATTGCAGCACAGGCCATTTTTTTTATAGACAAGCAGAAATTTTCAGATTCAGCAATCGATGACTCAAGTTTATTTGTTACTTCTTACGTACCCCTACAAATTATTTGTAAAAACACCTCTGATGAATCAATTATTTGGAAAAATCCACGCTCTTCCTCTGCTAGGTGGTGCCGACCAATTCGTTTCCAATTTACTAAAGAATCAAAGGAAGTCACTTTAGTTGATATTAATGGTCGCGAAATTAAAATCTCACACACTTTACCGTTAACTATGGTTGATCATAAAGTTTCTTCTGCTCTTAGTGATTTATCTGCGAGTAGGTGTTACATTTGTGGTGCAACACCGAAAGAGATGAATGACTTAAATAAATGTTTTGATAAGGTACCCGACGCTAGTAAATTTGAGTTCGGCTTATCTCCCCTTCATTCATACATAAGATTTTTTGAATATTTCATTCACGTTTCCTATCGAATTAATTTCAAAAAATGGCAAGCGCGTTCGGCCGAGGATAAAGCTTCTCTCGCTCAGAGGAAAGAGTTTATTCAGCAGCAGTTTAGGGAAAAATTAGGTTTGATTGTAGATAAACCCCGAAGTGGAGGAAGTGGCACATCCAATGACGGAAACACCGCAAGAAAATTTTTCCATAATTCTGAAATTTCTGCTGAAATAACTGGTATTAGAAAAGCTCTAATAGACAGATGTAGGCACCTTCTGCAGAGCCTATCATCAGGGTATAAAATAAATTCACTAAAATTTAACAGCTATATGCTTTTGATACTGCAAAATCTTGTTGAGGAGTATCCTTGGTATAACTTGCCTTCATCTATACATAAGGTTTTAATGCACGGATCATAGGTAATTGATAATTGTATATTATCTATTGGTGAATTGTCTGAAGAGGCCGCCGAATCATGTAATAAATTAGTGAAATTATTTAGACGCGATAACACTAGGAAACATTCCCGACTTGTGACTAATATTGATCTTTTAAACAGACTTCTTCTCGATTCAGACCCACTTATTTCTAGTATAAGAAAGTTGCCTTGTAAGAAGAAGTCTGTATAGACGAAAGAAGTGTTGGATTTATTATGTACTTAAACTACATTAAAATTTTTGAAATATATAGATAAATATTGTTAATTATAATGTTTTCCTACAATGTTAAATAGCACTTGTTTTATATAAAGTGTTTTTATATAACTTTTATCTGGTAAATTGTATTTTTATTTATATGCCATTTAAGCTATGCTCATAAATAATAAATAAATATTATTACCAATTTTACTGTTACTTACTTACCTACCTATTTTTAGTATGGTTGAGTGCCTTTTTTTAAAGAATATATCTACCTTGCTTTTAAAAATATATTTTGTTTTACTTTTATTACCCTTAGAACCTCCAAACAATCATTTGTTAGGTAAAAAAACTTATTCTTTCATTTTGAATCCGACCTGCAACCCCTATGACCCCCCTTCTTAGGAGACGGGACCACTGTGCATTGCTGTGTTTACTATAGCTGTTCCACGTCTTCTGCTGTTAAAATACCCTGTTGTTTATTATAGGTATAATACGATGGAACTTCGTTGTATAAGAGTAACTTAGCAAATTATAAGATTAAAGAAAGCGAGCAGTGTGGTTCGTCTTGGGTTTTCTAAACGCTCCGTTACATTGTCAGGGTTGAAGTATATCCTTTGTCCACCTTCAAGATGAACGTCAAGATGGATAACTGTTGGATATCTTTATGGAAATTGAAAAACACTGAATCTTAATGGCAGTGGCGCGGTTCTCGGCGCGCTTTATATACCTCGCGCAGTCGTGTACAACCTACAAACGTCCATCCTAAGCTGAACCGTATTTCCGAAACTGATCATTTTTAATTTCTTTCATAATATTTCTTTTTATAGATAATTATTATAAAGTTTTGTTAAGTTTCAGTCAATGCTGCTTACAGAGAAAAAGATAGAAGATAGTAACAGAATAGATAAAATATTGTTCGACGTGATTCTTTAAATTGGCATAACTTTTATATTTCTGAACCGACTGATATGAAACAAACAGTAAATGTTAAGTGAAACTTACTACAATATATTAAAGACTAACCGTGCTAACAAAAATTAACCGCATCTAAATCGGATAAGCCGTTTCTAAGATTAGCGTGCACACAGAAAAACAGACAAAAAAAATTAAATTTTTGAGTACGGCATCGATATAATAACAACCTTCTTCTTCAATCGTATCATATGTATAGAAAAGTATAATACCCAGTGGAAACATTTTTAAAGTTACATGCATGCTTTTACCTACTAGAACCATCTATCATAACTTTGGCATACTAAACTAGCTTACATTTTTATGATGGACATTTAGAAATTAGACAATAATATTTTTTTTATTAATCGTAACATTCAAGTCTTATTATTGCTTGATGGTCAGGGCAAATTCATTTCTTACGTGTCTTGCACCACTGTTTTGTTGACCGGCTTTGGGCTCTAGTCGCGTCGACCGACTCGCTCCATCTTTGTGGTGATGTCGTGCTGCGTAGCTTGATTGAGATATACCTCTGAGTATTTCTATACGCTTTTGTTAATTGTCGGGGAAGTGTTTCAATAGATATTCGGTGAATCAAAAAAGCTTTAATCAAATTGAACGACAACTCCTGTAGAAAGCCACGCCTTACAATTGTTTATGGGCTGACGTTCGTTTGGTTGATTACTAATGCGTTGATTTCAGCAATTTTTATTAGGTCAAAAAATATTGTAAATGGCCATCGGCGGCTGCTTCTTAGAACACTGTATTGCTTGCACATTTTATCAACTATGTCGACACCACATTTAGTGTGGTTATCAAAGGTGACAATTTTAGGCTTCCGTTCTTCTTTTGCGTTAGTTGCGTCCTTTTGGAACCCAAAAATCGAACTTTGATCGGTCTTGTCTTAGAAGTTGGCATTCCTTAGGAATCTCTGGCCGGTTAGCTTTCATTGTGCCAACAATCGTTATTCTTTTGTCCTACAAATGTTTGGCTAATGGTAGGCTTGTAAAGTAATTGTTCATTGTCACGTTAGAACCTAAATTGTAAAATGGCTCCAGCACTCCATGGACAACGTCGTTTACTTTATTTGACTTTTGAAACGGTCCGTTTGGTTGCACTGCAACATAAGTTGAATACATACGGGAGTTTACTATCACCAGCACTCCATGGACAACGTCGTTTACTTTATTTGACCTTTGAAACGGTCCGTTTGGTTGCACTGCAACATAAGTTGAATACATACGGGAGTTTACTATCATCAACTATAAAAACATTTATTCCGAATGTATCTAGTTTATTAGGTATGTACATTATAAAACTGCACCGTCCTCGAAGCCCAGCAAGTATGTCATGTAACGTCAAGTACTCACGCGGCGTGTAGTTTTCGTCAAGTACTCACGCGGTGTGTAGTTGTCGTCAAGTACTCACGCGGCGTATAGTTGTCGTCAAGTACTCACGCGGCGTGTAGTTGTCGTCAAGTACTCATGCGGTGTGTAGTTGTCGTCAAGAACTCACGCGGCGTGTAGTTGTCGTCAAAGACTTACGCGGCGTGTAGTTGCCGTCAAGTACTCACGCGGCGTGTAGTTGTCGTCAAATACTCACGCGGCGTGTTTTTGTCGTCAAGTACCCTTCGGCGTGTAGTTGTCACGACAGTTGCGAATGAACAAGTCAACAACTAGTCCAATTGATGCCTTTTGGGCAAATTCTCGGCGTTGTTCTCTATCATTACCATTACCATTGTCACAAAGGTCCACAAGTACCAGTGTCCCTTTTAAGTTGCGCCGTCCATTTTCGAATACCAAAACAAAACCGTACGAGTGAAATACAAAGCGATCATTCGATCGATGGTACGACCAATTGAATCGGTTATTTAAGAAAGGGAACAAGTCATTGATTTACCATTTGGCAATTTGGATAAGTTTCGGTTCTTTATGGCAAGGCCGACGAATCAGTTAAGAAGCGGAACACGTCAAAGCAGTCGTTAGAATATTATAGCGCGCCAAAAAATTACCTTTACTTAAGAAACGGAACATGTCAGCGACTTGCTTCGTATCTCAATTATTTTTTTTGTCATTACTTGGTAGCACTATAAAAAATCATTTTGAACATCTGTCTTCTTGATTTGAGGTTACTTTTCGTAATAAGTTGTTGCCGCATGTTTCATGTTGCTTAGTTAATTCTTCTTTAAAAGATGTCTGGAAGCAAAATTGAAGCAGTCGAAGTAATCCAAAGAAAAAGGAAAGATGTTAGAAACGAAACCTAGCAGAGAAAATCAAACGTAATCGTGTTAAAGGGCTACCTTGGTTCCAGGTAAAAAATCTGGTGAGGCTTGCAGCTGTGCATTTAAATGCTTTGAAAAGATCGGTGAAGAGTCTCGAATTCAAGCGTATACTGGTTTACATAATTTAAACAGTAAAAATGAGCAAGATATATTTTTGTGTGGTCTTATTGAGGCTGTAGCGATCAAACAAAAGCGGCCACGTACCAATGATTTGCAAAAAGCAAAACCTAAACAAACATCCTACAAGTTTTTTGTGAAAGTTGCGGATTCCAAAGTTCAAGTTTGTAAAAAGGCATTTATGAGTACCGACTCCATAAAAAAATTAAGCCTTATTTCGAATGCAACGATTAAGTCTAGCGGGAACTATTCCTACCGATCTCAGAGGAAAACGAGGTAATCACAGAACGGTACCAGGCAATCCCATTCATCAAGTCAAGGAACACATCTCGAGTTTTGCTGTTAAGCAATCTCACTATGCTTCTAAAAAACCTTAATCTGCCAGCAGATTTAAATATTAAAACAGTGTATAAACTATACAAGGAGAAGTTCCCAACCTCACTAGTAAAACAACCATTTTGTTACAAGGTGTTTAAAGATCACTTTGATTTACAACTTGGAAGACCGCAGGGGACGTCTGTTGTGAATGTGGAAGGTGTAATTCACCAGACCTCAATGCAACAGCTGTTATGACTGCTAAAGCTGAATAACAGAAGAGCGTAAAAGTTTTACAGCAGCTTAAAGAGATAGAAGAGCTGAGCAAATCAAGAGATGATGTTTTTGGACTATGTTTCGATTACATGCAAAATATTTGTTTGCCCTGTATGCCAGCGCAGGAAATGTTCTACTATAGGCAACTTTCCTTACACCCTGTTTGTATTAAAAATCTTAAAACGGATGAAAGTCGCTTTTACCTAGGTATACCGTGAGGGGATTGAACTAAGGGCCCGAATGAAACATGTTCATTTCTATATAGTTATATACTTGAACAAGTGGCACAAACAGTAAGAGAACTTTATATCTTTACTGATGGATGTGGTGGGCAGAACAGGAATCATGTCATGATAAGCTTGTGTCAAGCCCTTGTAGATACCGGCCGATTTGACGAGGTTTACCACCGCTTGCCTGTTCGTGGCCATTCTTTTTTGCTCAACGATCTCAGTTTTGGAACAGTAAAAAAGATTTTAAAGAGAAAAGATAGGTATTATGAACCGATACAGATTTGCCAGCTTATATGCAACGCACATCGAAAGTTTACCGTATCGATGGTTAAAACTGAAGACATTTTGGACTTCAAAGGCTGGTGGACAAAACTTTACAAAAGAAATGCTATTTCTGTCGAAACACAATCGCGCCAGGTTCCACGAAGTCAGAATCAACATTTTTTGGTGTCGCACGTCTTGAAATTTGAATATTCGGCCTACCATGCGTAGTACTTGTCCATTTATTCAAAACTATGCACGCACACACATTCGATTTGAGACGAAACCGATCCGGCATTCCCGTTTTACCTGTCGAAAAAGCATACAATGGTCCAGTATCCATAAATAATAAAAAAATTAAAGATCTAAGACGAACTTTGCAATACATTCCCCACACTCACATAGAGTATTTGGTTAACACTAGCCGTGTTAACAGTCGTGTAGAAGACTAGCCTACAAAATCGAAAATAATGATAATGATGATGAAAAAAGTGAATTTTTATTATAATTTGTGTTTATTTTCCTAACCTTTATCCATTTCAGTAAGAAAAGGAACATGTCAATGGCTTTAAAACCATTATAACACAAAATAGGGATTTTTATTACTCCTAAAAATTACCGTATATTATACACATTCATGAAAAGATAAATACGTAGTAAAAATAAACATTACTTTTCTCATAAATATCTTTAAAAATAATTTTTTTGTGTCTCCTGAAAAATGTCACCGTGTTTTTTTGCTTAAATAACTGGTTTAATTGATAAATGACTGGAGGAATTGTATGTCAGTGAAGTCAAACTTAAGAGCAGGAATTACACTAGTACCACCATCTTATAAAATATAACTTGGAAGAATTCCTACAAAATACGAAATTCTTGAAAAAAAAAACACCTTGATGAGATTGTTACTTGTGTATTGTGCCGCCGCAGCTGTTCAAGAACGTGTGCGAGCGCGGCGCGTGGGGCCAGCGGCTGATGCGCGGGCACGCGGCGTGGCGCGCGCGCGACATGCACTCCGCCTACTTCCAATACCTCAGCCTGGCGGAGCGCGGCCTGGAGCTGGCGCAGTCTAACGCCGCCTACTTGCTGGACAACGGTGAGTCGCGCTTCTGTCGCTTCAGGACAGATTAGTTGTTCTGTTCTTACTTTTTTTTAAATCTTTTTTATTTAGGGACTTTTATTACAATATAATGCGTTAGTCCCATTGTACCTTATTCTAACTTATAAACTATTTAAATATTCATACATCGAACCTATTCTTACTTCGATATCTGTTTGCGTAGTTATGGTGAAGAAAGACCCGACAGCCTTAATAAGCTCATTGCAGAAACATCAATCTCGTACCCAACCGCGGGAACGTTTCCGGGCAACTAATATTCCACTATACACACATGTTCGCAATGACTCCCTAAGTAGAGCTCATCGATAGAGCGGCCGTGCACACAACGCACGCTGGATGTCGCGCTGGCAGTCGCCGGCCGCGCTGGCTCCAAGCAACTTGACCGATACTACTTTGGCTTGGTTTCGATCTATGACGATCGAATGAATGAAATCGTCCCACAGAATGTTATTGCTTAACGCCTAATACTAACTTGCGTGTTGCGGCTAGGCGACGTGGCGCTGTACGCGGACGCCGAGCGCTACCGGCGCGCCTTCCAGCTGTACGCGCGCGCGGCGGCGCAGGGCAGCGCGGCGGCGCGCCTCAAGCTGGGCGACTACCACTACTACGGCCTCTTCGCGCCGCCCGACCTGGACGCTGCGGCGCACCATTACAGGTAAGTCTCCACCTCCTGGATACAAGTGCCTGGCCAACTAAAGTATAAATCGATGTTAAGTAAATTATTTCTCTATATACATTTTGGATTATCTTGAGACAGTAACTTCGCGTAGTTTTTGTTGGTAGAAGAGTTTCTATTGTTCAGATGTCGTGTGTGGGGGGGGGGGGGGTGTGACAGTGCTTTCTATTTGGACCGCCGCAAGAGCACGTTGACCTGGTTGTGTTCCGTCAAACGAAGGCACAGCCGGTGCAGTGAGTGCAGCCTGCGGTCGGCGACGCGTCGTTGCTCGAGATAACGATCACGGTTAATATTGATAAACGAAACACTCACGAGGGGGGGGGGGGGGGGTCGCGAGGTCTCGCCGGCTGCGGCAGTACAGGCGGGACCGCGTGCGCAGTGTCCCCGACATCCAGTCGATGCTTGAGCTTGCCTTAACCTTATTGATTGGTTCACGTTTGGTATAGACCGGCGAAAGGTTTTGAATAAAAGCAAGGAGGTGATAACCAATATAATTATAAGAAATAAGAAAGCATGAAGTTTTTGCCAAAATATTTATCTGCCACGTGCTAATCAGAAGCCATTGTGATAAACGCCACATGGATGATGAAGTACCGGAAAAAAAATTAGACATGATTGTTGAAAATTTAAAAATTTAAAATTATTTATTGCGCAACTAATATTTGTATACATCTATTTAGTGGCCAGGACCTGCTCTTGTGTAGGACCGTTTACTTATAACTAAGTTGCTAAATACTATTAAATATAGATTATAGATTAATGAAAACTAATTACGAAATGTACAATAATGCAAGTGTGTGTGTTTGTGTGTCTGGGTGTGAGTGTGCGTGTGTGTATGTATGTATGTATGTGTTTGTGTGTGTGTGTGTACACAGTCAAAAAATATGGATTTCTTTTAAATTTTACTTTTTAAAAGAATGTTGCTTACGTTTATAAAAAACGTTTTTTAAAAAAGATACACTTTTTGAAATAAAAAAATTTAATTATTTTTTATTTTTATTAACAAGAATTGAATATAAAAGTCCTCATGCAATTTCGACCAGTAAGTAATTGAAAGAAAAAGAGAATTTAACTAAATATTATCAACATTTATTAGGAAATTGTTTTTATTTAGTACAAGATAACTCCCTCCCCTGGCGCGAACACATGCGGCAATCCTTCTGGGCATGCTGAGAATTAAGTTATCCAGCATTTCTTGCGGTAACCCATTCTTGAATAACGGCTTCCCTGATCTCTGGCACTGGTTTGGTACAAAGCTGCAGTCATCCAGCCACGATACGGGATCAACGGCCCTACGGATCAACGTTCTAACACCAATCAGTATCTCGTCTTCGTCTTCTTCATTCTGGCGTAGTCTAGCCCACTGGAATCTGCGTCGCTGTCGTTGCTGTGAGTTCAGGGGTGCTCGCCTGGATCTTCTCGCTCGTAATCCAAGCGTCGGGTGACGGGTCGCTCACTTCCCTCTAATATGGTTGAGGAGGCGATGGCTGGATCTCGCGTTGACTCGTGAACGGGTGCCGTTTGAGGGTGTTGTGTCGTTTGGATAGTTGGGAGGGAGAATCGCCGAGCTAACAGATGCAGATAAGAATAATTTTGTATAGACATAAAGAGACTCTGTAAATTTATTTTGAAAAAAAGTATACCCCTGAAGTTTCTTGCCAGTTCTTCTTCACGAAGGTTTTTTCGAACTGGTGGTAGATTCATGTTTTATTTGACATCAATAAGAACAAGTAACTGTCAATGTTGAGAAATAAATATTTCATTTCATTTCAACCTGGTGTAAGCAATTCCTGATGGTCTGAGTGCTGATTTCTAGTCCAGTAGCAGCCCGCAACTCAGCTTTTATTTTAGTGGCATTGATTGTTGGGTCTCGGGCAGTCAGCAATCTGATGTAACGCTTCTGAGCACCAGTTGGCCGACCACTGTGAGGTCGATCAGCAAATTTATCCACGCCGCGATACCTCCGTTACGCGTTCTCGACACAGGATTGGGATACAGCCACTCTGCGTGCTATTTCTCTCGTAGAATATCTTTCTTCCCCCAAATTAACAATAATTCTTGCTCGTAAAACTTCTGATAATCCCCTCGGCATCTTATTGAATGAACTCCTTCTTATCTTGGAGGAAAAAAAAAACGTTTTATTCTACTGTAACAAAAAAGATTTCGTATTTTCAAAGCGATCTCAAACTTATTTTGATGTGTGTATAGTGTGGTGATTTACTGATCTATCTTAACTATTACTGGAATTCCAGTATCTTTTCAACCTCATCATATATGTTAACATTTTCGATACTGCATTTTTACAATAATTGAAAGTAGTCAAATGATATATATACATTTTCTTGCTAATTTGATTATATAAATGGCAAGACAATTTATCATATTGATTGATAATTACCAAAAGCAGTTTCATTAAATTTGCGTCGACAACAATTTCTTTCCTTACTTTTTTCTTACGTCAGGGTCATCACAGCCCAGGGATGTATGCTTTTTAACAATCACAAGATTAATATACAATTTTCGAATAGATAGTGAGTTACAAGCTTAAAAAGATCAACATTAGGGAATTTATAGGGTTTAAAATACATGATTTTAAGAAGCGACCTTTGAGGTCTTTCGATGTCTAGAAAGCAGATAGTACAAAAAATGACCTCAACAAATGAGTCAGTATATCAAATTAAAGGTCAATAAAGATAGATTATCATACAATCATTCGTTTAAATATATAGACCTTCCTACCATTGTAAGATATTTTTTTAAATATATCTTTTCCCCGATTTTGTAGGATTCACTCTAGTTAATTCATTCAAAAATGAACTGACAGATTGTTGATTGACTGTCAAAAATAATCCGCCAATAACGTCCATTACTTGTGGGTTCATTCGACATCGTTTTGTTACTTTTTTGACATTGACATTGATACATTCAAAAGAAACCAACATGGTAACTTATGATTGATTTTTCGCAAATTATTCATTATTTTTTTACAAGATTTTTAGATTTAAAATTAGGGAAGTTTAAGGGGGAAAAGGTTACTCATGAGTTAATCTTTCATGCGTACTACTGACCATTAGCAGGTCAAAATCCCATATTGAGTTTGACCATCATCTTTAGTCTTCAAAGCGCCTCCCCACATTGTAATGCAGTAGGTTATCACATGGTTGTTGTGTTGCCATTTTTCCTATTTATCTTCCGTCTCATCTAATGGACAGTAATGCTAAAGACTGGACGTCGCATGCCCATCGTTCCTCAGATTTAGTAGGTCGTCAGCTTCCAAATGAACCGCCAAGAGATGACTTAGTGTACTTACCCGACGGGTTCCACTTGAATTTCCAAATAAATGTAGACTGCGACGATATCTCTAATAACATAACTATAAAACTATAAATCTCTGGTTTACACGTATTAAGTAGTTAAGTTGGTAACTAAATTTTAAGTTCAAAAGAATGTGTAAACAGTTAAGTGACAAGTGGTAAGTTAAAATTTTGTATGCAAGTGATTAAGTAGATTAGGATTCGTTTTATATAGGTCGTATAAGTAGGTGGGGCTTTTCACTTAACACGTTTGGACGTGATTTTTTAGCATAAGTTGACAAAGCGGTTGGCGGCAAGAGCTCGCACTTATTTTGAATTTTCTTCTTTATTTCAAAATGTCGGAGGAGAGTTAATTCCACTTTAAAATTAATAAGAATATTTAAAATAAGAATGCTTGTGGAATACACGAAATAAAAACTTCCGAAAAAAATACAGGCATCTACAGATTTTAATTTCAAAAACAAATTCTTGACTGAACTTTCCGATTTCCTGCAAAATCTAATATAGAATTGTCGAATTTCTTCGAAAATTGTAGGATCGCGTCGGAGCAGCTGCACAGCGCCCAGGCCACCTTCAACCTGGGCTACATGCATGAGCGCGGGCTGGGCCTCGCTCGCGACCCGCACCTGGCCAAGCGCTGCTATGACTTGGCGGCGGACGCGGCGCCCGACGCGCGCCTGCCCGCGGCGCTGGCCGCCACCCGGCTGCAGGCCGCGCTGGCTGTCGAGGCTTTCATCGAGGTGAGTCTCGCGGTCCTGCAGGCTGCTATAGAGCCGGGCGTCGCCGAGAAAGCCGCACTAGCCATGTACATCGTGTGCATCAGCTTGTAGTCCAGTGATCTAACTACGACTGTTTCAAAGTTCATTGTACAAGGGGGCGCAAAAGTAATGTCGTAACTCGATTGTGCCTTAGTTTGTGCTAATTTATGTTGTAGATAGATGGAGAATTAGTTGGCAACAAGTTGACAACCTTGCACGTCTTAAAGCTAACATTGACGAAGAAAAATGGAAATGTATCCATTGATCTTACAGGTTATAAAAATAAAGCATTAGGATTTGTGTAATTGTACCATACAATATAATACTTGTAATATATAGTAAAGCTGACGTGGCATTTTGAAGTTCATATAAATATGCGCTTGTATGTAACACATTTCTACAAGAAATCGCCAATTTGGATCAAGATGTTTCGCGAACAACAATTCACAACGCCGTAAAACGAGTATAATGGCGCATCAACACGGGAGGTGGCGATTTGAGCGATATAATTTTTTTCAAAATAATGTTATCAGTTTTACATTGTTAAATAATCTGTTCATGAAAACAGAGCTCTTTTTCATTTCTCACAAAATGGCAGCCAACTCAAATTATGACATTAGTTCCGCGCCACCGCGTGCCACTAGTAGTGTTCTGCGTGAGTGCGTGTCGTTCTGCAACAGCGCAAGAACCATTCAAGTAAGCTCTGTGCTGTTTACCTCTTTAAAATAAAACTTACATAACGAGTTTTGTTTGCCGTTCCAGTCGATGTACGAGAGCCCCCTCGCCACGATCTTCCTCTCGGGAGAGAGTACCTTCCTCCCGAACTGGGACATCTACCTGATCACCATGCTGCTGGGAGCCCTGGGCCTGGTGGTGTACCTGCGGCGACCCAACCCGCAGCCGGCCAATTGAGGGCCGACGAGTCATGTGAGGGTCCAGTTCTGACGATGCGTTCGAAGATGATAATTGAAACATAAAGAACCAAAGCGCCTTTGATTAAAATAAACCGTACTTTCATTTCTTTGATAAAATGTGTACATCCCCCCGCAGCGACCCCGCCGGGCGGCACGCTCACATTCGCCCGCCGAGGGCTTTCAACTATTCATAATATTAAAAGAGGTTACCTAAAATAAATCTAGAAAAAAAGACACAACAAAGAATAAGAATGTTGAAGTCGGTTCAAAACTATTCCGAGCTTTTCTTTGTTCATGACGCGGCCGAGGCGCTTCTGTGGCTTACACAAACTCACTGTGCTGACGCCGCGAGTGAAGTACTTGCTGCTACATTTATTGAAATATTGGTGCTGTCCTGCAAACCACCGCAAGTTCTCCAATTGCTTTTGAAAGTATAAAATTCAATTTCAATTTTCTTTTCATTTATTACGTAAAAGATTAGGCGTTTCGGAGTTTTAAAAACGAAAAAAAAGGGTTCGTGCGGCAAAGTATAGGCAGGCATTTCAATTCAATTATCCTTCTATTTAACTTTTCATTTACGTAGTACCCAACGTATCTCCTGGCTGCACGAGTTCATCCAGTCTCCGCCACAGCTCTACTCACGGCTTACATTTAGCTCATTATTATCTTTTACATGAAGATTGTTTTTCTAAAGTATTACTTTTGATTCACATGTCATCAGGAAATCATTTCAAAACTGATAAGTCAGAATTGTCTCCTTGAACCGCAGCGTCGTGACCGTGAAATGGCATCGACCGCGACTGAAACTAACATGGCTAATGTATTGGGCGTCCCGCGGCGCCGCGCCGGTGGAGCCGACGAGCGTCTGTTAAATTGTACAGAGCACGAGCTAACACGCTCCCGTCACGTGCTCGTTGACAATATCGTCAGTATCGATTATTAGTCTGTATAGTTGAATGTCTGTATATTGTGACAGCCTTCGGCCCGACCAGCTTACCTGTTCTGTACTACACCGGGGGTGCCATATGGAATCTGTTCGTAACGACACACAGCTAGTGCTGTCCTGGTGCTTTCTTAACTGTTAACTGAAACACTGAATTATAAAAACGAACTTGCTTTTATTATAAGTGAAGCACCGATCTCTGCCACCAGCTAACCAGCCGACCCGCAGCCTGCAGCGCTCGTCTCGTACTTAGAGCCTCTCTCGATTCTTGTATGCTACCTCAGTAGTAGTCGGTGGTGTCGAACGGTGCGGGGGGGGGGGGCGTGAGATTATGTTACACAACCTCGAGCATGTAGAATTTGCCTATTGCTTTATTTGTCTTGAAGTGGTTTGTTTATTTCGTTTATAAACATAGTGTGCGCGTGAAGTTGCTCGGACCCAATAAATTAAATAATTTAAATGGAAACGAATGTTCTGTGCAATACACAGTTTAGTTAGAGAGAATCTAGTTATTCGTTTGTATGCACGAGCTTGTAATGTATCACAACCATTTGAGGTTCACAGATTTATATTTATTTAACACTTCTGCGCAACACCGAGATAAACCCATATAACTTTCTTTAATTTATTTTTCGTTTTGTGGTGTAAATACCATATGTGACATAACTATTTATATTTTAGCATTTATTGCTATATTTATAGTACTTTTATTTAAGGAGCCAGTGAAAGTTGACGTCATGAAACTGACTGGCTCTTGGATGGTTGCTGTGTTGTACATAATTTTTAATAAAATATAGACTTTGTAAAAATTCTTGATGTTTCATTCAATAATCCGACATAGACTGTTTTTCGAAACTACGACTGATCTAATTCAGCATTCTAGCAAACTCCAACTTTAGTAGTGAAAGAGTTTCTTCTTGGGCGCAGGTCGTTGACCCCGTGGGCGGTGGACGCTGACGAGGTTGTGCCTGGGCGAGGCAAGCAGCAGCCGGAGTAATGCTGCACCAAAGTAACTGGAACTGAATAATAACATCTGACCTATCTGATAAAGCTTGAACGTTCCCAACGTTCTATACTCAAAATACTACTTTTTAAACCATTCATGTATCCTACAACTAATTTATATGTCGAATTCAATGCACTTACAGTTCGACAATTATTTATTAAAAGTATTATTCTCAATCAACATCAAGAAATCAAACCCCCCAAATTAGGGAGAGAAGATCGCATGAAGTATTTAAAGTGCCCTTGTGTAAAACCTCTTTTGCGCAACAATTTTATTTTGTTCTAGGGCCACTGTTATATAACCGCATCAATAAGCAAATTGTAATAAACGCCAAAAATAAGAACGATTGCGTACATGCACTTGAGAAATTTCTTTTATAATTAAACTATAATAAAACTGAAAATTTACTCCAAATAATAAAATATTATTTAATTTTTATGTATTGCAACATATATATTTATATTATATTTATAATAAATATAGATACATATATATATATTTATTATATTTTGTACTATATCTTAATAATGTATTTTAATTAAATATAATATTAAATAAAATAAAAATTTATATTTAAATAAAAGTATACACAAGCACATACATATCTGTATTGTATTTATTAAATAAATAGTTAATAGTTACCTATATGTAAAAAATGGTTACAATACTATATTTTCTTAAACTTTTACTTGGATTTTAAAATTAGGATAACTATTTGCTATAATCAAATAACTTAGTAATTATTTACCGTTTATAGTAAACCACCTTTTATTTTTAATAAGTATTTCCATCATTAAAAAATTTGTAAGTGACTAAAGTCTACCATATCTGAGTTTTATATTCCTCTAAATTTTTATCTGTATTTTCTGCCTATACTATGTAACTTGTTCACGTCTGAGGCTCGGTGGATGGCAACTACATACAGTGATGTGACTTGTTGTTTGCTTACATTACGCACACGAAAATGAACCGTATTTATATGGTGCGAGAATCACTACCTTGCCGTAACACAGTTTTTAACTAGCGCGGAAGGTATGAGTCTTTAAACTGTATGATTACATTTCTACCCTCACATATTGTAACTTTTTGTTTGTTTGTTGCTAATAAATGAAGTGCCTATTTTGCTTTTGTAAGAATGAATAATCTAGATTAATTAATAATCTAGATAAGTTCACAGTTATGTTTAGTTTTAGTAATGTTTTGTAAGTAAATAATAAAAAAAAGAACAGAATGTATTCTATGATTCTAAACTTACATTTCAATTTGCGAGTAGACTCAGCGGTCGCAGTCAAGAGAATTCGCACTCTGACGGACGCGCCTACATCCAGTGTGGTATTTTACAGAACAGATCCCAGGGCCGCCAGACCTTCCTTATGTTCTGAGGGATAAGCTTAAGTAGTATTTTCATATTTCATTACGTTTTCAACTTGTCTGTGCAGTCAAAGGTGGCGCCACCTTCTATGCGTGAATGACGAATTCAATGTGAGCGCGAAATGTTCATATTGTCTCCAGCTGAACACACAAGGTCGTGGCTCTGCTGGCTGACGTGCCCACCCGAACTGCACGTACCGACACTACTCCAGCCCACGCATTGGGTCGTAAATAACGTCTGGCGGCCCTGGGATCTTGTCCTATTGGTTATTTTCATAGTTTAATGTCTTATGACATCCTACTGTGAAGAAATGCCGCAGACATCGACACGATCCTCAATCTGCAAAAAACCACTATTCGTAGAATATATAAACTTGGAAACAGAGAATCTCTAAAATAAAAGTTTAAAGAGATTGGTATTTTAACCCTTGCAGTATATTTATGCAAAGACTTTGTTTTAATAAATTAAAAACTAAGAAAGATAACTATGATACTGACTACTCTGTAAGGACTAGGAACTGCCATGAGTTATAGTGGTATTGCACTACACGACACGGTATTAAGGGCCCGGTAGCTAGGGAGGGCGTGGCCCCTTGCAAGTGCGACGATTATTGCACTGCACTGAATACCGGATCCCTCACTCTCTGTGTACAGTCTGCATTCGAACGCGCGCGGATAGAGACGTATCATGGCATCTGTTTTATCTAAACCATTAAAAAAAGCAACGATTGCCGTGGCTTTGGTAGTTGGATCCATGAATATTATAAAAGAAAAAAAGAAGAGGAGAAGAATCTGAGTCAAGCAATACTTGAAATTAAGAGAAAAGCACTCCAATATGAGGATACTTAGTGGTCTGGAATTAATGGACTTTAAAAACTATTTAAGAATGGGAGAGGAGGAATTTGAAAACTTGTTAAATGTAGTAGCTCCGTATGTAAAAAAGAAGAGACAATTTTAAGACAGAGTGTAAGTGCTAGACAAAGACTGGTTGTCACATTAAGATTTCTAGCTAAAGGAAACACTTAGAGATTTAAAATATACGTGCTTAATTTCCCAACCGCTTTTATCAATATAACTTCTTTTACTTTATTCGTATACATGGCGTCTAATAAAAATGGCGGCCGGATCGCACGAGTTGAATCACTCAATATCACATGCGCACTCCACGCTAGCCGTGCGACGACTGAGTTCCCTAACTGCCCTAAGTATTATTACACTACTCGATCGTAAGGGCGGTCAGGGAGCAAGGCTACCGGGCCCGTCCGGTCGCCCTTATTCTCTAACTCTTATTACACCACCCTTAGTTAGGGTAAGGGTCTCTGAAAATTGGGTAGTGTAATAGGCCTTTTAGCGCTTCCACAATCAGGGCTGGCGTACTGTAGAAAATCATTTATCTGGATGTCTATACGTTAAATTAATAAAATTGTAACATCAGTTCAACGCCTGCTCTTCAATAAGTGTAGTCACTATCTCGGAAACTTAAGTCAAAAGGCATATTAGAAAATCAAACATTATTTGGAAAACAAAAATGCGTGGGATTGATTGATATCTATTTCTATATCTGAGTAATCAATATAAAAATTTGTGTAATGTGTCTGTTTGTTCGTTGAGTTCTTCGTACCGATAATATATCGCTAACAGATACAAATAAGGATAACTTTCGGTAGACACAAGAGCTGTTGTACATTTATTTTGAAAAAGTTCTTTTTCCGAAGCGGTGGTAAGTCATGCTCGGTTTCAAGCTAGGAAGAACAAGTAATTGTCAAAGTTGAGAAATAAACATTTGAATTTGAACCTTAAGCAATTCCAACTTAAGCCTGCGCGCTACGGTCAGTCACTCAGTACTAATCAATAGTAGTCAATAAATACCAATGCATTGTACGTCGCGTTGATTATGTCCGTGGGCACGCATGCCGCTTGCCGTCAGGGGGACCGTACGCGCGCTAGCCGGCTGTGGCAAGGTACGCGCGAGTCAATAATACACTAGCTGATTAGACCATAAACGCGCCATCCTTCCAGTTGTCCTCTCCGGAACTCATCTTGTTGCAACTTGTGGTGAAAATAATTGCCTATATAAATATTGTGTTAGAATGGATTCCTAGCCACTCTGGTATCACAAGCAACGTTACAGCTGATGACTGCGAAAGATTCCATCCAAATCGGTTCCTCAGATGACTACATGTGCTTCGCTCAGGATTTGAGTCTCCTAGCTAAGTCCCACCTACAGGCCGTGTGGACTTCCGAATGGGAGGCGTCGCGGAAAGTAAAAGGTAATCACTACGGTGACATTCAGCATTTCATTCCCGATAGACCTTGGTTTTTTTAATTTAGAAAGGCAGACAAAGGACAACATAAGTTATCTCTAGACTTCGGTTAGGCCATTGCTGTTCCCCAATTTTCCTTAACAGGATTGGAGTTCGCGACTGTAGTCAGGATTTAGGACCAGTGGACCATATATTTTTTAATTGCCCGCTCGTTCCGTTATCGCTATTTGATTTGTTTCCTCCTAAGATACAGCGCTTGTACGCGCCCCTACTAGCCGCGATAGCAAAGATACAAGATTCCGTCTTGCTTCATCCCCACATATACTTTATTTTTATATTTTTTTTTTATGTATCAATGTCGGTACTTGTAAAAGAACTTAAAATCTTGCAATGGAATAAAAAGTCGCATATAAGTGTTCTCTGCATTTTAATTTAAATAATTACTTGAAGTCGTAGATTCCAATCGTTTACATGGTCCTAGTTACAAGCCGGATTTAAGTTTAATAAGCATCAGCTAATATTTCGTAAAATAATATGAAATTTTAATGTTTCAACGATCGAGAAGAATCTACCAGACAAAGGGCTAAAACGCATGTGGGTCGAGTGTATTTTGTGGTGTTAAGTTTCTTTTGCCTTAATTGTTTGAACCCAGCACTCACAGGTGTGTAAAGTGTAAAATAAGAGAATTGTAAAAGGTTAGTAATAATATTTTTACGTTTTTACCTGTTTCATAGTAAGTTAGAACTTTGACCTTGCTTACTGCATTGTGAATAATTCAACTAGTTTTAATAAGTTTATCTGTAATTTATGGCCAAATCATACTTAATATTGGTATAGTAAGCAATTCTGCTACATCGTTTGGATTATTCAGATATTAACAGTAAGTGTTTAATGGTTATTCACATCATAACTTCTGTGTACGTAAGCAGTTTGAGGTTGCTTAAAATAGGTCAATTCTTATGAGATTATAGTTTCTGTGGCGATAATTAGCCTGTTCAAGTGATTATTTGCAAGATTATTGTGTTATATTCATATGCATAGTAGATTCATATGCAAGTTATATACATATTACATTAGATTCCTTATAAATTACCAAGTGTTTGTGGAAACATAGTTAAAACAATATTATTTGCTTTTGATAAATCCTTTTTTTTAGAAATGGAAAATCGGTTGTAGTTATAATAATTACAGTGTTTTGTAGTTTAAAGTTTAGTCAATTAATAAAAAGAAGCTTTGTTCCTTGTGTTCAACTTTGTTCCTAATAGCAATTGTTCTGTGAATAGTCTAACTAGTTATTTGATATTCTAATTGTATAAATTCCAGGTTGATAACGCTTGCATCCCAGAATGGCCGACGAAAAGGAACTGATTAAAAAGCGCGGCAGTTTTAAAGGTCGTTTGACATACTTTATAAACTACATTAATACGCTCAGTAGCGACAATGAACCTTCAAGTGAGTCAGACAAAAGGGAGTTACAATTGCGTATTGGGAAGCTTGAAGCGTTGTATGAGCAGTATGATCAGGTACAGTTGCGTTTGACATACTGTATAAACTACATTAATACGCTCAGTAGCGACAATGAACCTTTAAGTGAGTCAGACAAAAGGGAGTTACAATTGCGTATTGGGAAGCTTGAAGCGTTGTATGAGCAGTGTGATCAGGTACAGTTGCGTTTGACATACTGTATAAACTACATTAATACGCTCAGTAGCGACAATGAACCTTTAAGTGAGTCAGACAAAAGGGAGTTACAATTGCGTATTGGGAAGCTTGAAGCGTTGTATGAGCAGTGTGATCAGGTACAGTTGCGTTTGACATACTGTATAAACTACATTAATACGCTCAGTAGCGACAATGAACCTTTAAGTGAGTCAGACAAAAGGGAGTTACAATTGCGTATTGGGAAGCTTGAAGCGTTGTATGAGCAGTGTGATCAGGTACAGTTGCGTTTGACATACTGTATAAACTACATTAATACGCTCAGTAGCGACAATGAACCTTTAAGTGAGTCAGACAAAAGGGAGTTACAATTGCGTATTGGGAAGCTTGAAGCGTTGTATGAGCAGTGTGATCAGGTACAGTTGCGTTTGACATACTGTATAAACTACATTAATACGCTCAGTAGCGACAATGAACCTTTAAGTGAGTCAGACAAAAGGGAGTTACAATTGCGTATTGGGAAGCTTGAAGCGTTGTATGAGCAGTGTGATCAGGTACAGTTGCGTTTGACATACTGTATAAACTACATTAATACGCTCAGTAGCGACAATGAACCTTTAAGTGAGTCAGACAAAAGGGAGTTACAATTGCGTATTGGGAAGCTTGAAGCGTTGTATGAGCAGTGTGATCAGGTACAGTTGCGTTTGACATACTGTATAAACTACATTAATACGCTCAGTAGCGACAATGAACCTTTAAGTGAGTCAGACAAAAGGGAGTTACAATTGCGTATTGGGAAGCTTGAAGCGTTGTATGAGCAGTGTGATCAGGTACAGTTGCGTTTGACATACTGTATAAACTACATTAATACGCTCAGTAGCGACAATGAACCTTTAAGTGAGTCAGACAAAAGGGAGTTACAATTGCGTATTGGGAAGCTTGAAGCGTTGTATGAGCAGTGTGATCAGGTACAGTTGCGTTTGACATACTGTATAAACTACATTAATACGCTCAGTAGCGACAATGAACCTTTAAGTGAGTCAGACAAAAGGGAGTTACAATTGCGTATTGGGAAGCTTGAAGCGTTGTATGAGCAGTGTGATCAGGTACAGTTGCGTTTGACATACTGTATAAACTACATTAATACGCTCAGTAGCGACAATGAACCTTTAAGTGAGTCAGACAAAAGGGAGTTACAATTGCGTATTGGGAAGCTTGAAGCGTTGTATGAGCAGTGTGATCAGGTACAGTTGCGTTTGACATACTGTATAAACTACATTAATACGCTCAGTAGCGACAATGAACCTTTAAGTGAGTCAGACAAAAGGGAGTTACAATTGCGTATTGGGAAGCTTGAAGCGTTGTATGAGCAGTATGATCAGGTACAGTTGCGTTTGACATACTGTATAAACTACATTAATACGCTCAGTAGCGACAATGAACCTTTAAGTGAGTCAGACAAAAGGGAGTTACAATTGCGTATTGGGAAGCTTGAAGCGTTGTATGAGCAGTGTGATCAGGTACAGTTGCGTTTGACATACTGTATAAACTACATTAATACGCTCAGTAGCGACAATGAACCTTTAAGTGAGTCAGACAAAAGGGAGTTACAATTGCGTATTGGGAAGCTTGAAGCGTTGTATGAGCAGTGTGATCAGGTACAGTTGCGTTTGACATACTGTATAAACTACATTAATACGCTCAGTAGCGACAATGAACCTTTAAGTGAGTCAGACAAAAGGGAGTTACAATTGCGTATTGGGAAGCTTGAAGCGTTGTATGAGCAGTATGATCAGGTACAGTTGCGTTTGACATACTGTATAAACTACATTAATACGCTCAGTAGCGACAATGAACCTTTAAGTGAGTCAGACAAAAGGGAGTTACAATTGCGTATTGGGAAGCTTGAAGCGTTGTATGAGCAGTGTGATCAGGTACAGTTGCGTTTGACATACTGTATAAACTACATTAATACGCTCAGTAGCGACAATGAACCTTTAAGTGAGTCAGACAAAAGGGAGTTACAATTGCGTATTGGGAAGCTTGAAGCGTTGTATGAGCAGTATGATCAGGTACAGTTGCGTTTGACATACTGTATAAACTACATTAATACGCTCAGTAGCGACAATGAACCTTTAAGTGAGTCAGACAAAAGGGAGTTACAATTGCGTATTGGGAAGCTTGAAGCGTTGTATGAGCAGTATGATCAGGTACAGTTGCGTTTGACATACTGTATAAACTACATTAATACGCTCAGTAGCGACAATGAACCTTTAAGTGAGTCAGACAAAAGGGAGTTACAATTGCGTATTGGGAAGCTTGAAGCGTTGTATGAGCAGTGTGATCAGGTACAGTTGCGTTTGACATACTGTATAAACTACATTAATACGCTCAGTAGCGACAATGAACCTTTAAGTGAGTCAGACAAAAGGGAGTTACAATTGCGTATTGGGAAGCTTGAAGCGTTGTATGAGCAGTATGATCAGGTACAGTTGCGTTTGACATACTGTATAAACTACATTAATACGCTCAGTAGCGACAATGAACCTTTAAGTGAGTCAGACAAAAGGGAGTTACAATTGCGTATTGGGAAGCTTGAAGCGTTGTATGAGCAGTGTGATCAGGTACAGTTGCGTTTGACATACTGTATAAACTACATTAATACGCTCAGTAGCGACAATGAACCTTTAAGTGAGTCAGACAAAAGGGAGTTACAATTGCGTATTGGGAAGCTTGAAGCGTTGTATGAGCAGTGTGATCAGGTACAGTTGCGTTTGACATACTGTATAAACTACATTAATACGCTCAGTAGCGACAATGAACCTTTAAGTGAGTCAGACAAAAGGGAGTTACAATTGCGTATTGGGAAGCTTGAAGCGTTGTATGAGCAGTGTGATCAGGTACAGTTGCGTTTGACATACTGTATAAACTACATTAATACGCTCAGTAGCGACAATGAACCTTTAAGTGAGTCAGACAAAAGGGAGTTACAATTGCGTATTGGGAAGCTTGAAGCGTTGTATGAGCAGTGTGATCAGGTACAGTTGCGTTTGACATACTGTATAAACTACATTAATACGCTCAGTAGCGACAATGAACCTTTAAGTGAGTCAGACAAAAGGGAGTTACAATTGCGTATTGGGAAGCTTGAAGCGTTGTATGAGCAGTATGATCAGGTACAGTTGCGTTTGACATACTGTATAAACTACATTAATACGCTCAGTAGCGACAATGAACCTTTAAGTGAGTCAGACAAAAGGGAGTTACAATTGCGTATTGGGAAGCTTGAAGCGTTGTATGAGCAGTATGATCAGGTACAGTTGCGTTTGACATACTGTATAAACTACATTAATACGCTCAGTAGCGACAATGAACCTTTAAGTGAGTCAGACAAAAGGGAGTTACAATTGCGTATTGGGAAGCTTGAAGCGTTGTATGAGCAGTGTGATCAGGTACAGTTGCGTTTGACATACTGTATAAACTACATTAATACGCTCAGTAGCGACAATGAACCTTTAAGTGAGTCAGACAAAAGGGAGTTACAATTGCGTATTGGGAAGCTTGAAGCGTTGTATGAGCAGTATGATCAGGTACAGTTGCGTTTGACATACTGTATAAACTACATTAATACGCTCAGTAGCGACAATGAACCTTTAAGTGAGTCAGACAAAAGGGAGTTACAATTGCGTATTGGGAAGCTTGAAGCGTTGTATGAGCAGTGTGATCAGGTACAGTTGCGTTTGACATACTGTATAAACTACATTAATACGCTCAGTAGCGACAATGAACCTTTAAGTGAGTCAGACAAAAGGGAGTTACAATTGCGTATTGGGAAGCTTGAAGCGTTGTATGAGCAGTGTGATCAGGTACAGTTGCGTTTGACATACTGTATAAACTACATTAATACGCTCAGTAGCGACAATGAACCTTTAAGTGAGTCAGACAAAAGGGAGTTACAATTGCGTATTGGGAAGCTTGAAGCGTTGTATGAGCAGTGTGATCAGGTACAGTTGCGTTTGACATACTGTATAAACTACATTAATACGCTCAGTAGCGACAATGAACCTTTAAGTGAGTCAGACAAAAGGGAGTTACAATTGCGTATTGGGAAGCTTGAAGCGTTGTATGAGCAGTGTGATCAGGTACAGTTGCGTTTGACATACTGTATAAACTACATTAATACGCTCAGTAGCGACAATGAACCTTTAAGTGAGTCAGACAAAAGGGAGTTACAATTGCGTATTGGGAAGCTTGAAGCGTTGTATGAGCAGTGTGATCAGGTACAGTTGCGTTTGACATACTGTATAAACTACATTAATACGCTCAGTAGCGACAATGAACCTTTAAGTGAGTCAGACAAAAGGGAGTTACAATTGCGTATTGGGAAGCTTGAAGCGTTGTATGAGCAGTGTGATCAGGTACAGTTGCGTTTGACATACTTTATAAACTACATTAATACGCTCAGTAGCGACAATGAACCTTTAAGTGAGTCAGACAAAAGGGAGTTACAATTGCGTATTGGGAAGCTTGAAGCGTTGTATGAGCAGTATGATCAGGTACAGTTATGAAATGAAATGAAATGAAATGAAATGAAATGAAATGAAATGAAATGAAATGAAATGAAATGAAATGAAATGAAATATTTATTTCTCAACATTGACAATTACTTGTTCTTATTGACGTCAAATAAAACATGATTCTACCACCAGTTCGAAAAAAACCTTCGTGAAGAAGAACTGGCAAGAAACTTCACGGGTATATTTTTTTTCAAAATAAATTTACAGAGTCTCTTTATGTCTATACAAAATTATTCTTTTCTGCATCTGTTAGCCCGGCAAGTCTCCCTCCCCCCAAGTATCCAAACGACGAACACCCTCAAACGGCACCCGTTCACGAGTTAACGCGGGATCCAGCCATCGCCCTCCTCAACCATATTAGAGGGAAGTGAGCGACCCGTCACCCGACGCTACCATAAGAAGACGTACTTTAGTGACAATGACGCTTTAGATATTCATCGGGACGAAGAACTCATCGCACAAACAGACACATTACACATGCTTTGTTACAAATACTAGTACAATCCTGTTAATGAGGGAATTATACCCAAGGGCTTTTATCATCCAAATAATCGGATAGTTTATAATATGCTCTAGCACACAACTTCTCCTTTATAGTTTCTTTGAATTTGTCAACAGGAAGACCTTGGATATCCTCAGGAACCTTATTATAAAAGCGTATACATTGACCCATGAATGAGTTAGTGACTTTATGAAGCCTGCTATTATGAGCTGCCAGCATATTTCTTCCTCTTGTGTTAACATTGTGCAGATCTTTTTTTCTTTTGAACAAGGTTATGTTCTTTTTAACATACATTAAATTTTCTAAAATATATTGTGAATGGAAGGTAAGAATATTTATTTCCTTAAATTTACTTCTAAGTGACACCCTTGGACCGAGCTGATAGATTGCGCGAACAGCCCTTTTCTGCAGAATAAATATAGCATCGATGTCGGCAGCACTCCCCCACAGCAGAATACCATATGTCATGAGGCTGTGGAAGTAACCAAAATAGACTAATCGAGCAGTTGTTTCATTTGAAATTTGTCTAATTTTTTTAACAGCATATGCGGCAGAGCCAAGCCTTTTCGCTAAACCATCAACATGCGGTCCCCACTGCAGTTTGGCGTCTAAGGTTATGCCCAGAAATACAGTTGAGTTTACAGGAGTCAGTTCCTGGCTCTTAACTACAATGTTTGTGTTTACCTGTTTGACATTTGGCAATGTAAATTTAACACATTTCGTTTTTTTTTCATTGAGGAGCAAATTATTAGCTGAGAACCACTGCTCTGTGTTGGAGATGCATTTGTTCACCGCTCGATAGTCAATTTCATGTCTTTTGATTTTAAACAAGAAGGAAGTATCGTCAGCAAACAATATGACCTCGCATTGATTCTTAACGACCGATGGCAGATCATTAATATAAACTAAAAATAGGAAAGGACCAAGAACTGAGCCCTGGGGCACACCCATTGTCACTGCCGATCCTGATGATTTTTCTCCATTTATTGCAACTTTCTGTTTTCTATTAGAAATATATGATTTAATCAAGGCAAGCGCTCGGTTTTTAATGCCGTAATGGTGTAGTTTCATGAGTAGAGTAGTATGATCCACACAGTCGAACGCCTTGGACAAGTCACAAAAGACACCAATAGCATCACACGACTCCTCCCAGGCGCTGAATACGTGTTTTATGAGCTCAACACCGGCATCGGTTGTTGAGCGACCCCGCGTGAAACCAAACTGCTTAAAATTCATTAAACTATTACCGTAAAAATGAGAAAGTAATTGATTTAAAATTAATTTTTCAAAAATCTTACTGAGCGTTGGTAGTATAGATATAGGTCTAAAATTATTAGGGTCAGACATACTACCTGCTTTGAATATTGGAATGACCTTACTCAATTTCATTAAATCAGGAAAAACACCATTATCAACACAGTCATTAAATATACTGGCTAAGTACGGGGCTATACCATCAATGACAGATTCAATAATTTTAACAGAAATCCCATCTAAATCGGCAGTATTTTTTACTTTAATGCTTTTAAATGCATTTAAAACTTGTGGAACAGTAACATGTTTAAAAATACAATCAATATTGCATGAATTTACATTTTCCGTTAGCAGTGACTGTGCAAGAGTGGAACATGAATTAATACTCGAAGTAGTTGACACAGGGATGGCTGTAAAAAAATTTTCAAATGCTTCAGCAACTTCTTTGTCAGTTGACAACACTTTATCATTAATTTTTAAATTATATTTGGTGTGTGGTTCTTTTGCTCTCCCAGTTTCCTGATTAATTATATTCCATGCAGTTTTTGAAATGTTAGTACTATATTTAATTTTATTATTAATGTAATTAGATTTAGCTACACTGCAAACTCGTTTAAATAATTTTGAATACTTTTTAACATATTCATAAAATGTCTTATTATGATTATAAGTTCTTTCACTGTACAATTCATATAATCTATTTCTACTTCTGCATATTCCCACTGTTGCCCAGTCACTAAACCTAAATAAATTATTATTTATACATATTTTCTTTTTTTTAAAAACAGAGTCATATTCATTTCTAATTATATTATGAATAGAGTTATATTGAGTAATAGGATCTGCACAGTAATCTAATTTAAATGTTTTTTCAAATACATTTTTCCTAAATGTTTCAAGCCGTCTCTCATTCATGGGTATAAAGGTAATTTCTCTTTTTAAAGTCTTTTTTAGCCCAATATCAAAAGTGGCCAACTGCCCACTATGATCTGATTGTAGTTTATTAATTACTGACTTTGTACATGGCATTAAATTTGTAAAAATGTTATCAAGACATGTGGCTGAGGTCGCTGTGATTCGCGTAGGCTCTAAGAAGAGATTTTTTAGGTTGTAACAATTAAAAAGATTCAAGAATCGTTTACTTTGTGATGTCTCTACTAATAAATCAATATTAAAATCGCCACAAATAATTATTTCTTTGTTTTTGTTATTTACTCTATGTAATACCTCATCCATAGTGCTCTCAAATACTTCAAATGGTGAGGATGGGGGTCTGTATACACTTATTATAACAATATTCCCTATCTCAATACAGGCTATTTCAACTGATTGCTCAACAGACAGACTTACAATATCAGTGCGTTCTTTGAATGTTAGGCTCTTATGAGTGATGATCATTGAGCCGCCGCAAGTTGTTTGTTCTCTGTTGAATGAACTAGCAATTACATGATTCTTATAAGAAGACATAATTTGACACTGTGTGAGCCAGTGCTCTGTGATACATAGTATATGAATATTTTCACAGTTTATGAATAGTTCGATCTGTAATTCCTTACCATCAATGCCCTGCATATTTTGATGGACTATGTTCAGAAAATTATTTTTTACATTTTTATTGCTTAAATTACTACTTAGAATACTGGTGCTAGATGTATTATCTATTGTCACTAACTTATGTTTAAATTATTTCTAATACTATGTTTTGGAATATTACATTCCAACGGGTCAAAAGTATAAAGTGACTGCTCAATAGAAGCAGCGGTTGTAGTCAACGAATTGACTGTTATGAATAAAATATATGATAGCGAGTATGCTATATGTCGTAGGTCATTACTGTACAAATTGTACCTATCATTTATCATATATGGCTTGTTAATAAATGTATTTAAATCAATAAACTGAAATTTTTCACTATGACGACATGTCATATTTTGTACATCTATATTTAGTCGATGCTTCATATTATTTTCTGAGGGGCTCTGGGTAAGAACAGTTGCGTTTGACATACTGTATAAACTACATTAATACGCTCAGTAGCGACAATGAACCTTTAAGTGAGTCAGACAAAAGGGAGTTACAATTGCGTATTGGGAAGCTTGAAGCGTTGTATGAGCAGTGTGATCAGGTACAGTTGCGTTTGACATACTGTATAAACTACATTAATACGCTCAGTAGCGACAATGAACCTTTAAGTGAGTCAGACAAAAGGGAGTTACAATTGCGTATTGGGAAGCTTGAAGCGTTGTATGAGCAGTATGATCAGGTACAGTTGCGTTTGACATACTGTATAAACTACATTAATACGCTCAGTAGCGACAATGAACCTTTAAGTGAGTCAGACAAAAGGGAGTTACAATTGCGTATTGGGAAGCTTGAAGCGTTGTATGAGCAGTGTGATCAGGTACAGTTGCGTTTGACATACTGTATAAACTACATTAATACGCTCAGTAGCGACAATGAACCTTTAAGTGAGTCAGACAAAAGGGAGTTACAATTGCGTATTGGGAAGCTTGAAGCGTTGTATGAGCAGTATGATCAGGTACAGTTGCGTTTGACATACTGTATAAACTACATTAATACGCTCAGTAGCGACAATGAACCTTTAAGTGAGTCAGACAAAAGGGAGTTACAATTGCGTATTGGGAAGCTTGAAGCGTTGTATGAGCAGTATGATCAGGTACAGTTGCGTTTGACATACTGTATAAACTACATTAATACGCTCAGTAGCGACAATGAACCTTTAAGTGAGTCAGACAAAAGGGAGTTACAATTGCGTATTGGGAAGCTTGAAGCGTTGTATGAGCAGTATGATCAGGTACAGTTGCGTTTGACATACTGTATAAACTACATTAATACGCTCAGTAGCGACAATGAACCTTTAAGTGAGTCAGACAAAAGGGAGTTACAATTGCGTATTGGGAAGCTTGAAGCGTTGTATGAGCAGTATGATCAGGTACAGTTGCGTTTGACATACTGTATAAACTACATTAATACGCTCAGTAGCGACAATGAACCTTTAAGTGAGTCAGACAAAAGGGAGTTACAATTGCGTATTGGGAAGCTTGAAGCGTTGTATGAGCAGTATGATCAGGTACAGTTGCGTTTGACATACTGTATAAACTACATTAATACGCTCAGTAGCGACAATGAACCTTTAAGTGAGTCAGACAAAAGGGAGTTACAATTGCGTATTGGGAAGCTTGAAGCGTTGTATGAGCAGTATGATCAGGTACAGTTGCGTTTGACATACTGTATAAACTACATTAATACGCTCAGTAGCGACAATGAACCTTTAAGTGAGTCAGACAAAAGGGAGTTACAATTGCGTATTGGGAAGCTTGAAGCGTTGTATGAGCAGTATGATCAGGTACAGTTGCGTTTGACATACTGTATAAACTACATTAATACGCTCAGTAGCGACAATGAACCTTTAAGTGAGTCAGACAAAAGGGAGTTACAATTGCGTATTGGGAAGCTTGAAGCGTTGTATGAGCAGTATGATCAGGTACAGTTGCGTTTGACATACTGTATAAACTACATTAATACGCTCAGTAGCGACAATGAACCTTTAAGTGAGTCAGACAAAAGGGAGTTACAATTGCGTATTGGGAAGCTTGAAGCGTTGTATGAGCAGTGTGATCAGGTACAGTTGCGTTTGACATACTGTATAAACTACATTAATACGCTCAGTAGCGACAATGAACCTTTAAGTGAGTCAGACAAAAGGGAGTTACAATTGCGTATTGGGAAGCTTGAAGCGTTGTATGAGCAGTGTGATCAGGTACAGTTGCGTTTGACATACTGTATAAACTACATTAATACGCTCAGTAGCGACAATGAACCTTTAAGTGAGTCAGACAAAAGGGAGTTACAATTGCGTATTGGGAAGCTTGAAGCGTTGTATGAGCAGTATGATCAGGTACAGTTGCGTTTGACATACTGTATAAACTACATTAATACGCTCAGTAGCGACAATGAACCTTTAAGTGAGTCAGACAAAAGGGAGTTACAATTGCGTATTGGGAAGCTTGAAGCGTTGTATGAGCAGTGTGATCAGGTACAGTTGCGTTTGACATACTGTATAAACTACATTAATACGCTCAGTAGCGACAATGAACCTTTAAGTGAGTCAGACAAAAGGGAGTTACAATTGCGTATTGGGAAGCTTGAAGCGTTGTATGAGCAGTGTGATCAGGTACAGTTGCGTTTGACATACTGTATAAACTACATTAATACGCTCAGTAGCGACAATGAACCTTTAAGTGAGTCAGACAAAAGGGAGTTACAATTGCGTATTGGGAAGCTTGAAGCGTTGTATGAGCAGTGTGATCAGGTACAGTTGCGTTTGACATACTGTATAAACTACATTAATACGCTCAGTAGCGACAATGAACCTTTAAGTGAGTCAGACAAAAGGGAGTTACAATTGCGTATTGGGAAGCTTGAAGCGTTGTATGAGCAGTGTGATCAGGTACAGTTGCGTTTGACATACTGTATAAACTACATTAATACGCTCAGTAGCGACAATGAACCTTTAAGTGAGTCAGACAAAAGGGAGTTACAATTGCGTATTGGGAAGCTTGAAGCGTTGTATGAGCAGTGTGATCAGGTACAGTTGCGTTTGACATACTGTATAAACTACATTAATACGCTCAGTAGCGACAATGAACCTTTAAGTGAGTCAGACAAAAGGGAGTTACAATTGCGTATTGGGAAGCTTGAAGCGTTGTATGAGCAGTGTGATCAGGTACAGTTGCGTTTGACATACTGTATAAACTACATTAATACGCTCAGTAGCGACAATGAACCTTTAAGTGAGTCAGACAAAAGGGAGTTACAATTGCGTATTGGGAAGCTTGAAGCGTTGTATGAGCAGTGTGATCAGGTACAGTTGCGTTTGACATACTGTATAAACTACATTAATACGCTCAGTAGCGACAATGAACCTTTAAGTGAGTCAGACAAAAGGGAGTTACAATTGCGTATTGGGAAGCTTGAAGCGTTGTATGAGCAGTGTGATCAGGTACAGTTGCGTTTGACATACTGTATAAACTACATTAATACGCTCAGTAGCGACAATGAACCTTTAAGTGAGTCAGACAAAAGGGAGTTACAATTGCGTATTGGGAAGCTTGAAGCGTTGTATGAGCAGTGTGATCAGGTACAGTTGCGTTTGACATACTGTATAAACTACATTAATACGCTCAGTAGCGACAATGAACCTTTAAGTGAGTCAGACAAAAGGGAGTTACAATTGCGTATTGGGAAGCTTGAAGCGTTGTATGAGCAGTGTGATCAGGTACAGTTGCGTTTGACATACTGTATAAACTACATTAATACGCTCAGTAGCGACAATGAACCTTTAAGTGAGTCAGACAAAAGGGAGTTACAATTGCGTATTGGGAAGCTTGAAGCGTTGTATGAGCAGTGTGATCAGGTACAGTTGCGTTTGACATACTGTATAAACTACATTAATACGCTCAGTAGCGACAATGAACCTTTAAGTGAGTCAGACAAAAGGGAGTTACAATTGCGTATTGGGAAGCTTGAAGCGTTGTATGAGCAGTGTGATCAGGTACAGTTGCGTTTGACATACTGTATAAACTACATTAATACGCTCAGTAGCGACAATGAACCTTTAAGTGAGTCAGACAAAAGGGAGTTACAATTGCGTATTGGGAAGCTTGAAGCGTTGTATGAGCAGTGTGATCAGGTACAGTTGCGTTTGACATACTGTATAAACTACATTAATACGCTCAGTAGCGACAATGAACCTTTAAGTGAGTCAGACAAAAGGGAGTTACAATTGCGTATTGGGAAGCTTGAAGCGTTGTATGAGCAGTGTGATCAGGTACAGTTGCGTTTGACATACTGTATAAACTACATTAATACGCTCAGTAGCGACAATGAACCTTTAAGTGAGTCAGACAAAAGGGAGTTACAATTGCGTATTGGGAAGCTTGAAGCGTTGTATGAGCAGTGTGATCAGGTACAGTTGCGTTTGACATACTGTATAAACTACATTAATACGCTCAGTAGCGACAATGAACCTTTAAGTGAGTCAGACAAAAGGGAGTTACAATTGCGTATTGGGAAGCTTGAAGCGTTGTATGAGCAGTGTGATCAGGTACAGTTGCGTTTGACATACTGTATAAACTACATTAATACGCTCAGTAGCGACAATGAACCTTTAAGTGAGTCAGACAAAAGGGAGTTACAATTGCGTATTGGGAAGCTTGAAGCGTTGTATGAGCAGTATGATCAGGTACAGTTGCGTTTGACATACTGTATAAACTACATTAATACGCTCAGTAGCGACAATGAACCTTTAAGTGAGTCAGACAAAAGGGAGTTACAATTGCGTATTGGGAAGCTTGAAGCGTTGTATGAGCAGTGTGATCAGGTACAGTTGCGTTTGACATACTGTATAAACTACATTAATACGCTCAGTAGCGACAATGAACCTTTAAGTGAGTCAGACAAAAGGGAGTTACAATTGCGTATTGGGAAGCTTGAAGCGTTGTATGAGCAGTGTGATCAGGTACAGTTGCGTTTGACATACTGTATAAACTACATTAATACGCTCAGTAGCGACAATGAACCTTTAAGTGAGTCAGACAAAAGGGAGTTACAATTGCGTATTGGGAAGCTTGAAGCGTTGTATGAGCAGTATGATCAGGTACAGTTGCGTTTGGAATGTATTGTAGACAATGTCCACGAGCAGTTCAAAGAGCGGGAAGAATTCGAATCACAGTACTACACAGCAATCGCAAAGGGTCAAGGATTGGTAACTAATTATATGGAGCCCGTGGATTGTACGGGCAGTGATAAATGCTCACGTGTAAGTAATCATAAGCTCGTTAAGTTGCCTACTATTCAACTGCCTCAGTTTAGCGGCTCGTGCGATGATTACCTCGAATTCAGAGATAGTTTTACTAGTCTAATTAACAATAACGATGAAATAGATGAGGTCAACAATTCCATTATTTACGTGCTTGTTTAGAAGGGTCTGCTGCTGTGGTAATACAATCTATAGATTTTTCTGCCAGTAATTACGCCGTAGCTTGGAAGCTTTTGCGTGATAGGTTTGACAATAAGCGTTTGTTAACACAAAATCATGCGTCAGCATTATTCAATATTGATTCCATTACAAAGGAATCATCTTCAACTTTAAAACGTTTGATTGATCAAGTTAATAAGAACTTGCGTGCACTTGAGTCCTTAGGTGAACCCGTTAGTTATTGGGACACATTATTAATTTATATCATTACTCATAAATTAGACCAAAAAAAACCTACAGAGAGTGGGAAGAGTATAAAGGTAGGTTGGATAAAAATACTTCGTTAACCTTTGATATATTTATTCAGTTTATCCGTCACCGCGCAGATTTAATTGAAACGTTAGAGCTGTCACGTACCAATCAATACAATTCAAGTAGTAAACCTACACATCGTTTGAAAACTATTATTTCCACGCAAGGTAATCGTTTTAATCCTGGTAAGGAAACGAATCAAATAGTTTGTCCTAAGTGTAAGGGTGATCACAATTTAAGTGTATGTTCACAGTTCCTCGCACTTAGCGTTGAGGATCGTACAAAATTACTACCAAATTATAAGTTGTGTGTTAATTGTTTCCGTGCAGGACATTTCGCTAATATGTGTAAGAAACCTGGCTGCAAAATGTGACGACGACGACACAATAGCCTGATTCATGTACCTACCGAGCAACCGGGCCATAGTAACAACATATCTGGTTGTAATGCGCCTGTGAGTTCATCGTTACCTTCCAGTAATGTAAGTGTTCAGAGTGTTGCCCTGTCCGCAAATATATCTAATCATACTAAAAATCAATGTGAGGTATTATTGTCTACGGCATTTATAAAATTGTACGATAATTATAACCGCGAATACGTGATACGCGCCATCCTTGACAGTGGCAGTACATCGAGTCTCATGACCGAGAGAATATTTCAAAGGCTACAGTTGAAATCTATTCAGGTAGATAAATCGATTTTAGGTATTAATAACGCTAAATTACGCGTATGCAAAACTTGTCGTGTAAACATGGCGTCATTAAATAATAGTTTTACTACAGAGCTCTGTTGTTATAACTTAACCTAACCTAACAATAACATCAATCGATAATCTTGTTTCGTCACCCGAAATGGTCCATATATTGCGAGAAAACCATGGTATATTTAGCACTGGGACTATCGGTGCTAATGGCTTTCATGGTACTGAAAAGAACTCTCTACGGATAAAGATATGAAAAAGAAACCAAGAGGATCTTTTTCACAGGTCACCTGCCATAAGAACGTACGTGCCATAGTAGAGTGGAATGACAACAAATGTGTCACTCTGATAAGTTCCTGTCACTGTTATAAGATCCAGTACAAAAAACTCAAAGATACTGCAAAATTGCCACAAAGAAAGTTGACGTAGACTGTCCACTTATTGTAAAAAGTTACAATAAAAATATGGGCGGGGTTGATCTCGCAGATATCTTGCTTTATAAAACACCACTAAAAACCAAAAGATGGTATTTGAATATATTTGCAAAAATGTTTGACATTGCATCAATAACGCATGGTTACTTTTCAAAAAGCAGAAGAAAATATCGCTGAAATGGTACCGTGTAGAGCTTGCTGAATGTCTGCTGAAGCAGCGTAGAACTGACAACCAAAATATACCGCATGAGTAAAAAAAACGAAAACCATCGCTGCGCCAGTTGCACCGAGACCTTCAGACGCAGCGCGTGTTGATCAACTGGTGCATTTCCCAATTACTGGTTCTTATGGAAGATGTCGCTTCTGCAAATCAGGTGAGACAAACGTCAAGTGCATCAAATGTGAGCAAAGGCATTGCTTTGTAGCTGGAAAAGAAACTGTTTCCTTCGCTTTCATTTTACAAATTAAGCTTTTTTATATTTTAAAAATTTGTGATAGTTTTGGACAACAATAATTATTTAAAGCAGAGGTGTCTTTCGTATTTTTCGTAGGCGGGCCAGATTGAAAATAAAAAAAATGAACTGAATGTTATAATAACATTTTATTTATTAAATTATACAGGGTGTCCGGTAATGAATGGATAACCTTGAAACGTCTAATAGTGCAACTTATGGCCGTTCTGAAAAAAGTACGAAAAATAATTTATCATAAGTAGTACCTCTGATATTTCTTTTTTAAAGAAAAGTCTTTTTTTTCCAATATTATTTTACTGTCTTAAAAACTATGACCAGAAATGAATGATTTCTATTAGTTTTTTGTTGTTTTAATATTATAGACTAACTGTGCTGATAGATTAAAAGTAAATAGTATGAAAAGCTTACGCAGTTTTTTTTTTAGAAATACGCAAAATAATTTATTTTTGAAAAATATGCAAAAAATATTTTTTGCAAAGTTCAAACCTCTTGGGTATGAAAAATTTTTATGAATACATGGGTGGCCAATAATTTCAAAATAATGTCTGTTTCAAGTAGATTTTATAGTGGTACAATTCATTGCACTTTTGACAGCTTTTTTGACAGAAATGTAACAATAAATGGCGATTTGTGGCACGCTAGCCATCTGCTATAACGTCACTACACGATTGATATTTTAGTGACAACATTCAAAAATAGGCCTATCTCTTTCTTTTATTAGTATTTTTGTATAAGTAGAGCGAGACCACCAAGTTCTTCCGCTTCTATTTTTCGATATATAAAATTAAATCAAATGAATTTATTTTCCATGCGAAAAAATGACAGTTCTACATTTTTCACTGTTAAACAGCGTGCAAATATTTATAAGAAGTTAATTACAAAATGATTTACTATCTAAAAACCTATTAAATAATATCAAAATAGTATTTACAAATATTAATATTTAAATGTTATAAAAATATTACAAAAATTATTGCATTTTAATGCAATATTTCAATATTCAACTCAACGCTTCCTATTCAACTCAAACTTGTTCCATATATTTTGTCAATCACTAATTAGGGCCATAGAATTTAAAATGTCATCCCTTTCATGCCACCCCTCCCATCTTTTTGGTACTAACGGAGTTACCGACCAATGGTGACACCATTGTCTCTGGTATGTTGGCATTCTTGGGATGATGAACCAATGATGTGACTTGGTTGTCTTTGTATGTTTGGGTAACGGTTAGAGTGTGCCACATGGTTTAAGAATGGGATAGTTTGGATGATGAGTTGTTGTTGTTGGAATTGAGAATCGGACTCGCGTGCTTTTTCTGAACTAAGCTTCCGTATCGAATTCACCGCATTACATCAATTTGTGATTAAAGTTAATGCAGTGATTGTGAAACAAGAATTAAACGTTAGGAATACCATCTCGAAAATAGTCATTTTAATTAATACAAGACTCGTCATGATGACTCCCCCCGATTATCTAAACTACGACAAGTATATAATATACGGTTGTCACAAATAATATCGATCGCGGGCCTTATTGATACGGCCCAGGGGCCGGACGCGGCCCGCGGGCTGTATCTTTGACATGACTGAGTTAAAGAGATTTAAGGGCAAATAAAAATAATTCGTACTTGACATAAATACTATGTTTTATTCATCAATGTTTTTCTAACTTGGCATTGTCAAGCCCACTGGACTAAGCAATCTGTCACTAAACATTCATATACTGCACATTCTTTTTCTGATTTGTTCGCACTACGCCGCTCCCGCAAATCATCTATTCCCAGCACGTCGCTCCATAAATCTATAAACTTTTTTTTATAACAAATAAAATACAATAATACGAAATTAAATAAATTAAAAGATAATGCTCCGTTACGGCTGTAATTCTACGCTTAAGGAAAATGGTTATTTGAAATGCAATGGTTGCAAATCCGAATATTGCTACGAATGTCTTAACTTAACTAACGATACTTACCCGAGAACAAAATCCAAAATCCCTAAGTTGCCCGTAGGTCGAAATGTAGAACGAAATGTAACGCTACGAACAAACAAAGATGATACGCCCTGTCGCCAGAGATGCCGTAAGAGTCAGATGCAATCGAAAAATGACACTGTGCATATTTCCTTTGGCGATGTGACTCATGACAATATTGCCTACCTATCATAGTGTCGGTAACTTCGTGAGTACTGACTTGGCGAAAGGACCGGTTACAGTGGACAGTATAAGTAAATTATTCGACTTAAAACTAGCACCAGATTCAACAATTATGAAGAATTTCAGAGAAGCTCTTAATAAAGATATCGAAAAAATGGTGATCGAAAAAATGAGCCATCGAGAACTTGAAGGATGACTTCTCTTCTACTATGGATTTTTTGGCTGCTGGACAAGCAGATTTGAGATCTGAGATTAGAGATAAGGACAACTTAGTCAAACAGCTGTAATCAGACCTTTCAAAATGCCAGAGTTCACTCGCAAAATTTCAATCACGAATGTAACCCATAGAGAAAATCTCACGTGACATGAATCTTGAGAAAGTAAAAAAAAAAGAAAATAAAAATGAAAACTTGTCATATTCAAGAAATTATGCGAGTGCCTGCAAGTTGATTCTCAACTTCAATAAATCTAATAAAACACCCTCATCTGCTTGTTTTCCCCTAAGAGGCACATCATGTGTACCGCAAAATACTATACAATAAATAATTGATGACAATATTTGTCTGTTTTCATCGATTGGTTTTTGGTGTCCACTTTGCAGTTGGATGTGTACAGGAACATTTTCAAGAAAATTTTTTGCAGCATTTGTCGCTGTTAGGTGAAGGTTGGTCGTTGCATGCATTCGGCAGTCTTCATGCATATTTTTGAACTTTATATATGGCCTGACCATAAATGATCCCAAAATTCCTCTCACAGTGCTGATGGGCGGAGGGAACCAAACACAATGCTTACAAAGAGCGCCTTTTAGTCGCTTGGAATATACTAGCCATGGTGCATATTGATCCAACCAAGCATGATTAAATTTTCTTTTCAAATGGCTTGCTTCACTTTCAAAATCGTAATTTCTGGGCGGGATTCAAGGATTTTGTAACAACTCCCTCTTCTTTTCCGTCAATAGCTGGGTAGCCAACCCAACATAACGACCCAGATCATTTTCATGATGGCCATGGTCCACTATAATTTCAGGATCGACGTTGGCGTCATAAGTTTGTTGGGATGTCGATGGTTTACAGGTTCTGCTGGATAATGTGACGCTTGTCCAATGTTAGCATGCAATGATCTTGGCATTACATGAGTAGTTTTATGATGGTTGTCATTTTCATCGCTTCCACTGCTACTTTCCCGACCTTTTTTTCTTTTTTCGCGTGTTGTCCCTAAAAAATGGATACACAAAATTACTCTTACGGTGTTTGAGCATAGGACGAAAATAAAGATCAAGATACCTATAAAAACATCACATTCAAATATCATTTACTTCCTATCAGTAAAAGTAAAATTATCATTTAATAAAACTGTCTGTGAACATCTCGGAAACTAAAACCGACCATAAGGTCCCTTTTTCCAAATAACGTCACATTTGTAGAATAACATGTAAGTTTCATTTCTGCTAATAGTATAAATTTGAAAGTTTTGTTTGTGTGTTTGGACGTTTACTTCTCTATCACGCTGTATCGGCTGGACGCGATTTGATTAAATTTGGAATCTGGATAAATAATACCCTAGAACGTAGGATAATTTTTATTCCTGTTATATTATTATATAGATGGCTCTCATTGTCTCTTCGGGAGCGGTAACTACGAGATGCGACGGTTTCGCGGAAGATTTAAATTATACTGCGTTGCTAACAGTATCGAATTTTGTAGAATATTTAATTATAGATAAAAAAATATTAAATCAAAATATCTGACTGAAATATATTTTGTTTCCAACACTTCATTTTGCGCAAAGTAGGTAACACGTTTTTAATTCCCACTTGCCAGGAAAATTGATGTTTATTTTATCTTCTAGGGCCTACCTGGGCACGCCCTTGTGCTAGTTGCTATATTATAAATAACTGTTACAATTAACAGCTGTTGCCATTTGTTACATCACTAAATGTCAGTACTTTCATTGAGTATTGTTTGAGCAGTCAGTGCTAGAACTAAAATTAATACATTATATTGTAGATAAAATATAACCAAGAATAACCAAATACACAAAATTTCACAGCATAGGATTTGTTTAACTTACAGCAATTTCGGGCCTTGATGTACACTTAGATCGTACAACTTAGCCATCACCGCCTCGTTGAAAGGAGTCATACAGTCTTTAGTGAATGAGGCGGCGTACTTCTCTGTCGAGATGTCCTGCAAGCAGTATTAAATACATGGTAGTTTAAAATAGCCATTGACAAAAAATAACGTAACGCACGTACGGTGGTACGTCAATATAAAGACGAGGCTGTCACGTGCCGGAGGTGCCAACGTACTGAATTTTTGAAACCAGTAAGAACAAATTATTTATAAACACAAATTAAATAAAACCCGTCTCTGACAGTAAAACTTTTGAACGGCTGAATCGATATCCATGGCTAAGTACTCAAGCGGTCCGGGACCCTTGATGAGATAATTCTACTCTAGGGAGGTCTTCCTAACTATCAAGGACAAAACACATATATCACTTAATACACTTTTTATTTAAAATGAATCTATTTATAAATAGCGTATAAGAATAATTATTAGACTATTTTTGGGGACGAAGCCCGCAATAGAATTCTCTAAGGAATCCCGTCAAGGAATTCCATCAAGCAATCCCCTCAAGGGACGCCATGGAACCATCTTCCATAATATATATATTTTACATTTCACAAATAAAATCAAATATTGACAGACTTATAAGTTGCCAGTCATAAATGTCGGCAAGTTTGTTTGTGCAATAACCTCTTTTAATAAATACGGCACAAGCAACCGTTGCAATCGCCCCTCTTGTTTAATTTATTTAATTAGTGAAGCTGATTAAATAAATTTCTATATACATTTCATTCTTAAATAACGACCCTACCTAAATCAGGATCATATACATTAATCGGGATTACTCTCAGATGAGCCCCCTACCGATAGGAATATATATACTTGATCATGTTTAAATTACCACATCTTATTACACCAAAAATGATCTTATAGTATTTATTCTCCATCAATAGAGCCTTAGCCACAAAACCTGATGAAAATCAGCCAAGATCCCGGCTGGTTAATTAATATCTAAATAAAACAGTTTAAATTATTATAATTTCTCATACAAGTCATGAATAATCAACAACCCCATATTAATTATTTACATTACACAATCATATGCAAATTCAAATAACCAATATTTATTATTAAATTAATCAACAATTGTTAAAATAACCCATTGAATACAACCAAATTATAATTATAATTAATTGATAAGTAATAAATATATTAATATCCCAATAAAAGTAAATTTAATTAATCCCATTTATATTAAAATTAATACTAAATTAATCAAATTATATTATCAAACATTATCATTCAGTTGGCAAAACAAACACGTTTGACATGAACTGTCATATTAACTTTAAACTTTTCTGAATGATTAAAAGTTTATTTGAAAGTTTGTAACTTTCGAAAATTTAAACATTACCTACCTAAATATTAAGATTTTACCTGCCTAACTATTACCGGACAAATCTTCCTATGAAAAGATCATAAAATCGGATCCAAAGTATTTTACTTAACCCAGAATGATACCTATAAATTATAAATTAATATTTCACAACGCAATGCAGAGAACTTTTTCAAAATGCACCGAAATACACCTGACAAAATTCTATACCAATCACGTTCACAAAAAAATCATTACCTATTCCATCACAACCCTTTTATTATTTAACCCACTGAGGATCCTATTCTACATCCGCGTGTTGACCCACAGACATCAATATCACAATATTATATATACTCGTAAACTTTGGCCGCATAGCTAAATCGGCTATCACCTTCTCTCTTATGGAGATTATTAGGTGTGGCTCAAATTAAACGTGCACATTATCTATAGTGTTATTTTAGTCTTTGAAAATTGACTTCTTTAGAGCATTGGCACCACACGTATATTTATGATTCGTAAATAAAATGTAACGCGGTAAATACGTGCCGCGTGTACCTGCCGCCCCTTAGAGGTTTCTTTTCGGGTATTTAAAATTAATTTATTAAACCATTAAATAAAATACCCTCTTATTTCAATATATTTTATGAAAAAAAAAAAACCTTTTCCTTATTTTCTTTTATCTGCATCGTCCATCCATTGCATCTCCTTTTTGGTGATGCTGTTTGGATCGGCTTTGCAGGATATATCATCTCGGAGCATTGCGTTGTGAAGTGTACATAGAATTTGAGAAAAAAAAAAATATTAGTTTGTTATATTATTCTAAAACACCAACGAAATTCTAATCGTTGCATATCTACAAATGAACGATATACATATTTGTACACCTAAATGTGTACTATTACTCTATTAATTCTAAAAATAAAGAAATTATAATAATATAATAATATTTCAAGAAACAAACGCATCCACAAAAACCCCATTTTACATATATAAATACAGACACAATTTCATCATTAATTCCATTCTATCGAACATTATATAGTTCCAATCTATTCACATGCACAATCAATTCTTGGTTATTTTGTATTTTTATTACAAGATAATTGTCACATCCTATATATCGCAATACTCGAAATAAACCTTCATATGGTCGACCAAGTTTTCGACTTCCACAGTTTCGTGTCTATCCTTCTCCGCTATCGATAACTACCAATAGGCACAGTTTAAATCCAAATCAGCGCAGAATTTCGCCGCATTCAGCTGCACTATCATAGCTTCGATGATAAGCAAATTATATAAATCTTTATTTACCTTTTTTATTAGCTTCAATAAAACATTATCTTGATCAATCGGCATCTACAATGTTTCAAGCTGTCCCAACGACGCCGGTTGAAGTTTGGGAAATTCCTTCCTCGCCCGTTGGATGAATCACCTTCTAGAGTTTCTCCCTTACTCCTGGTATTTTAGATGGCTCCTGCCCTCCAAAATCTTCCTTCCGCTATACTTAGTTGGGAATATAGCTGAAATAAAATATACAACACAGCATTACACTTTATATCACTGCAATTGTATACCCGGCGCCTCCACCATCAAGCGGTCCGGGACCCTTGATGAGATAATTCTACTCTAGGGAGGTCTTCCTAACTATCAAGGACAAAACACATATATCACTTAATACACTTTTTATTTAAAATGAATCTATTTATAAATAGCGTATAAGAATAATTATTAGACTATTTTTGGGGACGAAGCCCGCAATAGAATTCTCTAAGGAATCCCGTCAAGGAATTCCATCAAGCAATCCCCTCAAGGGACGCCATGGAACCATCTTCCATAATATATATATTTTACATTTCACAAATAAAATCAAATATTGACAGACTTATAAGTTGCCAGTCATAAATGTCGGCAAGTTTGTTTGTGCAATAACCTCTTTTAATAAATACGGCACAAGCAACCGTTGCAGTACACTTTCAATTTATTCAGCTGACAAAATAAAATCGCCGCCATAAAATCATGATCCACAAAACGGACCTGATACAACAGTTTCAATTCTAAATTAAATGTATGGACTAAAAATTCATAACAGCATATTTATTGCAAAACATGTAATGATTTGACCTTGTCGATTTGAAATTGTCAATTGCATCGGCAATTGCTGAAGCATTTTGTGCTTTTACTTCAACGAACCCTACAAATTTTCTCTGATTTTCCTTTTGCTTTCGTCGTAGAACCGCACGCCTATTGACAGCTGTTCTTTCCCAGCTACGTCTGCTGTTTCATCAGCTAAGACTGCGTAAGCCATGGTCTTCTGAACTTCACTTATTATATTCTCCTTAATAACTTCGCCACATAAATTTATCAATTCGTTTTGTATTTTTGGCGATGTGTAAACTGCATTGCGACGGCACTTTTCCAGGTGACTCTTTAATTTGTCGTCCCCTGAATTGATTCTCAACTTCAATAAATCTAATAAAACACCCTCATCTGCTTGTTTTCCCCTAAGAGGCACATCATGTGTACCGCAAAATACTATACAATAAATAATTGATGACAATATTTGTCTGTTTTCATCGATTGCGTTTTCGGTGTCCACTTTGCAGTTGGATGTGTACAGGAACATTTGCAAGAAAATTTTTTGCAGCATTTGTCGCTGTTAGGTGAAGGTTGGTTGTTGCATGCATTCGGCAGTCTTCATGCATATTTTTGAACTTTATATATGGCCTGATCATAAATGATCCCAAAAATCCTCTCACAGTGCTGATGGGCGGAGGGAACAAAACACAATGCTTACAAAGAGCGCCTTTTAGTCGCTTGGAATATACTAGCCATGGTGCATATTGATCCAACCAAGCATGATTAAATTTTCTTTTCAAATGGCTTGCATCACTTTCAAAATCGTAATTTCTGGGCGGGATTCAAGGGTTTTGTAACAACTCCCTCTTCTTTTCCGTCAATAGCTGGGTAGCCAACCCAACATAACGACCCAGATCATTTTCATGATGGCCATCGTCCACTATAATTTCAGGATCGACGTTGGCGTCATAAGTTTGTTGGGATGTCGATGGTTTACAGGTTCTGCTGGAGAATGTGACGCTTGTCCAATGTTAGCATGCAATGATCTTGGCATAACATGAGTAGTTTTATGATGGTTATCATTTTCATCGCTTCCACTGCTACTTTCCCGACCTTTTTTTCTTTTTTCGCGTGTTGTCCCTAAAAAATGGATACACAAAATTACTCTTACGGTGTTTGAGCATAGGACGAAAATAAAGATCAAGATACCTATAAAAACATCACATTCAAATATCATTTACTTCCTATCAGTAAAAGTAAAATTATCATTTAATAAAACTGTCTGTGAACATCTCGGAAACTAAAACCGACCATAAGGTCCCTTTTTCCAAATAACGTCACATTTGTAGAATAACATGTAAGTTTCATTTCTGCTAATAGTATAAATTTGAAAGTTTTGTTTGTGTGTTTGGACGTTTACTTCTCTATCACGCTGTATCGGCTGGACGCGATTTGATTAAATTTGGAATCTGGATAAATAATACCCTAGAACGTAGGATAATTTTTATTCCTGTTATATTATTATACAGGTTGCTACCCTGCCCCGAACATGACCACCCCCACCAAACAAAACTACTTTAAAATGTTTTCCTTCCAGCAAAAAATATACGTACCTACAATAATTGAAATGACACATCTATTTTCTATGTTCTATGCTCTTTCATGTTTGATAAATTAAAGAGCATAGAATATAGATACAATTATAACAAAACCACGTCTTGTAATTAATACATTTAAATATTGTAAGTAATGTGCTAAGGATATACACTTAATTGCCCCCCTTAAACAAATCAAATAATCATATTAGGTACATATGTGTTTTGTTTTGACCCACCTCTTTCAAAGAATTTCCTGATATCCATTTGAAGGAGTAATATTTCCAGTTAATGCGCAGTAAACGTAAATCTCGTGTCGCCCTAACTAAACTATAGGACACTATGGCACATGAAATATTCGCTCGTATTAAACTCCGAATTGAATTGAATTGTATTCGAACTTAATTGCCTTGCTCTGCCTCACAATCCCGCCTATATATTCAAATATTAGAAGAGCTCCCGAAATACTTAGAAAATACTCGACTCTATTTCAATCCTTGTCTCATTCTTGCTATCACTGTCTTTCCTTTCCAGAATAGTCCATGCTAGAACGTTCTTCGTGGTATCGCTATTCAATACAAGATTTCGCTATTGACCGTATAAATTGATGCTATTTCTCTTTACTGGAAAAAGTACTGTCGTCCGTAACTAGATAGCGCTAGATGTTGTTTTCTCCAAATTATATTCGGCTTTAATCCTAGATGGCTCTGATTGTCTCGTCGGGAGCAGAAACTACGAGATGCGACGGTTTCGCGGAAGATTTAAATTATACTGCGTTGCTAACAGTATCGAATTTTGTAGAATATTTAATTATAGATCAAAAAATATTAAATCAAAATATCTGACTGAAATAAATTTTGTTTCCAACACTTCATTTTGCGCAAAGTAGGTAACACGTTTTTAATTCCCACTTGCCAGAAAAATTGATGTTTATTTTATCTTCTAGGGAGGGGGGCAGCTGCCCCCCTGCCCCTACCTGGGTACGCCCTTGTGTTAGTTGCTATATTATAAATAACTGTTATAATTAACAGCTGTTGCCATTTGTTACATCACTAAATGTCAGTACTTTTATTGAGTAGTGTTTGAGCAGCCAGTGCTAGAACTAAAATTAATACATTATATTGTAGATAAAATATAACCAACAATAACCAAATACACAAAATTTCACAGCATAGGATTTGTTTAACTTACAGCAATTTCGGGCCTTGATGTACACTTAGATCGTACAATTTAGCCATCACCGCCTCGTTGAAAGGAGTCATACAGTCTTTAGTGAATGAGGCGGCGTACTTCTCTGTCAAGATGTCCTGCAAGCAGTATTAAATACATGGTAGTTTAAAATAGCCCATGACAAAAAATAACGTAACGCACGTACGGTGGTACGTCAATATAAAGACGAGGCTGTTACGCGCCGGAGGTGCCAACGTACTGAATTTTTGAAACCAGTAAGAACAAATTATTTATAAACGAAAATTAAATAAAACCCGTCTCTGACAGTAAAACTTTTGAACGGCTGAATCGATATCCATGGCTAAGTACACTGATTTATTCAGCTGACAAAATAAAATCGCCGCCATAAAATCATGATCCACAAAACGGACCTGATACAACAGTTTCAATACTAAATTACATGTATGGACTAAAAATTCATAACAGCATATTTATTGCAAAACATGTAATGATTTGACCTTGTCGATTTGAAATTGTCAATATCATCGGCAATTGCTGAAGCATTTTTTGCTTTTACTTCAACGAACCCTACAAATTTTCTCTGATTTTCCTTTTGCTTTCGTCGTAGAACCGCACGCCTATTGACAGCTGTTCTTTCCCAGCTACGTCTGCTGTTTCATCAGCTAAGAATGCGTAAGCCATGGTCTTCTGAACTTCACTTATTATATTCTCCTTAATAACTTCGCCACATAAATTTATCAATTCGTTTTGTATTTTTGGCGATGTGTAAACTGCATTGCGACGGCACTTTTCCAGGTGACTCTTTAATTTGTCGTCCCCTGAATTGATTCTCAACTTCAATAAATCTAATAAAACACCCTCATCTGCTTGTTTTCCCCTAAGAGGCACATCATGTGTACCGCAAAATACTATACAATAAATAATTGATGACAATATTTGTCTGTTTTCATCGATTGCGTTTTTGGTGTCCACTTTGCAGTTGGATGTGTACAGGAACATTTGCAAGAAAATTTTTTGCAGCATTTGTCGCTGTTAGGTGAAGGTTGGTTGTTGCATGCATTCGGCAGTCTTCATGCATATTTTTGAACTTTATATATGGCCTGATCATAAATGATCCCAAAAATCCTCTCACAGTGCTGATGGGCGGAGGGAACAAAACACAATGCTTACAAAGAGCGCCTTTTAGTCGCTTGGAATATACTAGCCATGGTGCATATTGATCCAACCAAGCATGATTAAATTTTCTTTTCAAATGGCTTGCATCACTTTCAAAATCGTAATTTCTGGGCGGGATTCAAGGGTTTTGTAACAACTCCCTCTTCTTTTCCGTCAATAGCTGGGTAGCCAACCCAACATAACGACCCAGATCATTTTCATGATGGCCATCGTCCACTATAATTTCAGGATCGACGTTGGCGTCATAAGTTTGTTGGGATGTCGATGGTTTACAGGTTCTGCTGGAGAATGTGACGCTTGTCCAATGTAAGCATGCAATGATCTTGGCATTACATGAGTAGTTTTATGATGGTTGTCATTTTCATCGCTTCCACTGCTTTTTTCCCGATCTTTTTTGCTTTTTTCGCGTGTTGTCCCTAAAAAATGGATACACAAAATTACTCTTACGGTGTTTGAGCATAGGATGAAAATAAAGATCAAGATACCTATAAAAACATCACATTCAAATATCATTTACTTCCTATCAGTAAAGGTAAAATTATCATTTCATAAAACTGTCTGTGAACATCTCGGAAACGAAAACCGACCATAAGGTCCCTTTTCCCAAATAACGTCACATTTGTAGAATAACATGTAAGTTTCATTTCTACTAATAGTATAAATTTGAAAGTTTTGTTTGTGTGTTTGGACGTTTACTTCTCTATCACGCTGTATCGGCTGGACGCGATTTGATTAAATTTGGAATCTGGATAAATAATACCCTAGAACGTAGGATAATTTTTATTCCTGTTATATTATTATACAGGTTGCTACCCTGCCCCGAACATGACCACCCCCACCAAACAAAACTACTTTTAAATGTTTTCCTTCCAGCAAAAAATAAACGTACCTACAATAATTGAAATGACACATCTATTTTCTATGTTCTATGCTCTTTCATGTTTGATAAATTAAAGAGCATAGAATATAGATACAATTATAACAAAACCACGTCTTGTAATTAATACATTTAAATATTGTAAGTAATGTGCTAAGGATATACACTTAATTGCCCCCCTTAAACAAATCAAATAATCATATTAGGTACATATGTGTTTTGTTTTGACCCACCTCTTTCAAAGTATTTCCTGATATCCATTTGAAGGAGTAATATTTCCAGTTAATGCGCAGTAAACGTAAATCTCGTGTCGCCCTAACTTAACTATAGGACACTATGGCACATGAAATATTCGCTTGTATTGAACTCCGAATTGAATTGAATTGTATTCGAACTAAATTGCCTTGCTCTGCCTCACAATCCCGCCTATATATTCAAATATTAGAAGAGCTCCCGAAATACTTAGAAAATACTCGACTCTATTTCAATCCTTGTCTCATTCTTGCTATCACTGTCTTTCCTTTCCAGAATAGTCCATGCTTGAACGTTCTTCGTGGTATCGCTATTCAATACAAGATGTCGCTATTGACCGTATAAATTGATGCTATTTCTCTTTACTGGAAAAAGTACTGTCGTCCGTAACTAGATAGCGCTAGATGTTGTTTTCTCCAAATTATATTCGGCTTTAATCCTAGATGGCTCTGATTGTCTCGTCGGGAGCGACAACTACGAGATGCGACGGTTTCGCGGGAGATTTAAATTATATTGCATCGCTAACAGTATACTATATCGAATGTTGTAGAATATTTAATCATAGATAAAAAAATATTAAATCAAAATATCTGACTGAAAGATATTTTGTTTCCAACACTTCATTTTGCGCAAAGCAGGTAACACGTTTTTAATTCCCAGGCCAGGAAAAGTGATGTTTATTTTATCTTCTAGGGCCTACCTGGGCACGCCCTTGTGCTAGTTGCTATATTATAAATAACTGTTACAATTAACAGCTGTTGCCATTTGTTACATCACTAAATGTCAGTACTTTTATTGAGTATTGTTTGAGCAGTCAGTGCTAGAACTAAAATTAATACATTATATTGTATTTTAAAACAGATTTTAGAAAAGACTTTGGAAATGCTAGGCTTCGTTAGTTTGAAGTACATATTACTTTTGAACATTACAATACGTTAAATTTATAACAACCCTCTTTTATAAATCGGGGCTAAAGATGACGAATGGAGACCTATCTTAGGTTTCTACTTATAATTGTTTCTACTTAAATTAAATATTACCTACATATAAAACTTGGCGACACCACAGTCATCCCTGTTTTGCCGGCCATCATAATCATGTGTACGTGATTTAGTAAAATTAAACATTATACCAATATTTGTATAGGTACACTGTATATCTTATATATAAAGTATAATTTAAATCGTCCTTCTTTTTGCCCGATTCCGCCATTGATTTTTATTTACATCTGCTTACTATTTGACTCTAAGCCCAAAAGTTGACCATGCGCGGTCTTAGGCGGGGCCGTCCAAAATGGGTTAGAATTAAGTACATTTGTGATAATATGTTCAAATTATGTTTAAGAGATGATTGATTAAATTGTGAAATGAAACTGTGATTTATATAATCATTATTTTGAAATGGTATCGTTTACACTCAACTGTATGATTAGATTTTGAATATTAGCTTACGTACATATTTCTCAAAATTATTATCTTAATTATAATTCTGTTATGATAATTTGAATATCAAGTAAACATGACACCAAAATGTGGATATATAGGATACACTGTATACCTCATATTAAAAATATAATTTAAATCGGTTAGTTGTTCTTAAAAATCTCTCCTACCCGTTTAGGATTAATAACTTCATTAAAACATCTTTGAAAATTGTCATTGCCACCCTAGTCATCAGAAATAATTCATTTGCACATAACTATCCTGCATGACTACTACGGTGCAAAAATGATGGTCACGACAGCTTACCGACTTTGTCACTAAGGATTAATCGAAGTCCTGAGTTCCTAGGCCGAGTTCCATCCGTTGCCAAGATACAAGGTGAGCCATAGGTCCATAATTATGTCCCAATGATATCTCCATCGTGGCTCGTGTAACGAGATTGACACCTTGGCCATTCATTAGTGAGAACTAGCATTAAACTGAAATGCAATAATTTACGAGTAATTTGATGAAAACTGTTTAGCCATAGGGTCATAATGAAAAATATTTATTCAGCATAAACAATTGAATACAAATAAAACACAAACAAATAAAAATTATAAAATAGAACTGTAAACTTAAAAATAAATATACAATTAACAATGCTGAAATGGCTACAGCTCAGCATTATGCCAGCAGTGTAGACTGTGGCGCTGGTTTTCAGCTGTTGCCATGATGAAATGCCGGAGATGTTATAAAAAAATACAGTTGCACGGTTATACGATTATATCCTCCATTATATTTCTACGCTAAGGTATGACACATTAGAACCCGAATTATTTTATCCTAATACATTAGAACACATTAGAATAATATTATGTTACAATAAATAATTTCTATGCACAATATAAGACCATCTATGAAATTGTTGTACCGCTCAGTTGGTGATTTAATACAGAATTTTTCATTTTTAGTTTGAATGTGGAAACAGCGAAGAAAGGAATTTTCTTAAAAGGTGGAGGGATGTTATTCCATATTTTGGCAGCGGTATATTCAAAGCACCCCTTGTATGAACTTGTGTTATGAGGTGGAACGTGTAGCCGTGCTAGTCTATTCCTAGAAGGCCATGAGAGTCTATCATAGAGATAAGATGGTTTCTGATTTTTTACTATACTAAAGAGTAGCGTCGCAAAGTGTAAGTTTCTTCTAGAGTTCATGTTAAGTGTTTTTGTCTGGTTGATATAAGGAGAAACGTGACTTCTAGGTGGCATTCTATAACAATATCTCACACAAGCGTTTTGAACGCGCTGTATTAGTTTTTTTGTTCTTTCTAAAAGCCTTGGTTAATATAAAGTATCAGCGTAGTGAAGCTTAGAGAGCACCAGCGATTCAACTAAAGTTGTGCGTATGGTAATCGAAATAAAATCTCGCGCCTTGTACAGGATCTTTAAACGATAGAAACAATTACGGACTATCTCTTGAACATGCTTCTCAAATCTCATTTCAGAGTCAAATATTATTACCCAAATTTCGTGCAAAATCAGTGCGACACACTGACCACCACTGATCATTATCTGTGGTCATTGCTCAGAAATTTTATACACTTGTTTCTTTGAACCCATTATCATAAATTTAGATTTATTCGGATTTAGTACAAGACAATTTTCGCTAGACCATATCGAAATCCGATCTAAATCTTCATGAATTTTTTGCACAGTGGCATGTACGTCGTAGGGGTGGCAGGATATAAAAAGCTGTAGGTCATCTGCATAAAGATGGCACTTACAGTTTCTTACACATGTTATAATGTCGGCACTGAAAATAATAAAGAGTAATGGGCCGAGGATAGACCCTTCAGGTACACCGTCTACAACAGAAGAGATAGAGGAAGAAGATGTTGAGCCATCGCTGTGTTTCAGCTCGACATACTGGTGGCGATTACTAAGATAGCTTTGAAACCATTGGACAGTACGCTCATCAAAACCATAGTATTTCAACTTAGCAAGAAGGAGGGAAATGTTAATATTATCAAAAGCGCGGGAAAAATCTAGCAACACCAAAATAGTGCCTGAGCCTGTATCTTGAGCCTCTAGAATGTAGCTAGTAACATCCATTAGAGCAGTCGATGTACTTCTATTTTTACGAAATCCATTTTTACGAAAATTGGATTTCGGGATTGTTAGTTTCCAAATACTCAATAAGCTGCAAGTAAACTACTTTTTCCATTACCTTAGATAGGCAAGACAAATGACTAATAGGTCGGAGATCTGTATAGGTCAAAGGATTGTTTATTTTAGGAAGGGGGTGTATAACAGCGGTTTTCCATAAATCTGGAAATGTGCTCGTCAATATTGATAAATTCACAATGGATTTTATTACGTTAAAAGTATAAGGCAAGGTCATAAGAAGCATGCTCAAAGAGATCGAATCATTACCTAACGCTTTTGATTTAAGTGAATTTATGACCCTCGAAATAGTTCCTTTGTCAACGCATTTAAGTTTGAAACTAGACGATCCGAACTTATTTGATTCAAAATATAATTTTCTGGACTGGCTCAGAGAAGAATTGGAACCTGGTAGAGTAAGGAAGCTCTTGTTCATATGCTCAGCAAAACAAAGACGATCAGGGATATCTTTATCACATCTGGGCGGTAGAACGTTATGTTGGATATTTTTCCAAAGATTTTTATGGTCATTTACATTTTTATTGATATTATAACTAAAATAAGCTCGTTTTTCGTGAAATAAGGCTGAATGCACTAGTTTTTTTAATTGTTTATAATTAGCACTGTGTGCTTCAGTTTTTGTTTCAAGAAACCTTTTATGAGCTGCATTTCTTAGTCTCATCATTAGTTTGATATTTTCAGTAATCCAAGGATAAGAATTTCTTTTTATTGTAACTGATCTACGAGGTGCATGTGAATCAAATAACGTCAGCAGGAGAGAACTAAAAAACCCAACCATACTATTTACATTAGCTATTTCTGAAACTTGAGAAGGTATCGAATGAAGATCAGATCTAAAACTTTTCATATCAATAGACTTCAATGGTCTATAGCAAATGGTTTTTGCAGGAATCTTTGGTTTTCTAAAGCTAAATTCACCTATCACTAAGGCATGGTTAGTTAGCTTACTTCCTATGACATCAGTTAAAACATTCCTGACGTGAGCATCGGTACATACGATATCAATACTGCCCTCCAAATCATAAACGCAGTAACGACCATTTGACAGTTTTGAGATAAACGCACTCAAAGTTTTAACTGAATCTTATGCTATCACGGCTACTACAAAAAGTTTTATTTACAAACAAGATTTTTTTTAGGTAACACAAACTTAACTTATTCAATATTTATCATCCATGTTATAAAAACTCTAAATAATTTGTGTTAAATTAAGAAAATATTTTTACGGCTAGCGTTAAGTCGACTTTTTGGTAGGATTATACAAGTCATGAACGCAGTCGGTTTGTTACTTACTGCGTTTATGTGTACCAATTCTACCTAAAATATTCCCAAGTTATACCTTAAGATATCTTACTGCTTTTATAATAGAGAAGTATTTGTGTTAGAACCAAGCAGGTGGTTGGTATAAACAGTGATTGTACCAACAATTTGAGATAAAACATTAATTATATAAAGGGCATGAAAAAACATTTTTATTTAATAGGAGTATTAAAATAATGTGAAAAAAATCAAGAAACATTTATAAGTCAAACGCAATCAAATCTAACATAAAGTATGTAGAAATATATTTATTAATAAACCAAATGAAATTACAAAAAGTCTTAAAAAGTAACTAACTTATAATCAAATGGAATGTAAGAAAATACAAAGCTGTTTTATAATTATTTTTGTTCTACAGCCTCATCTATTTCCGATTCTGGTAAATCATACCAAAACTGCCTTCTATTCTGCGGCATCAATGGTACGAGATTTTTTAAAATTTGTTCCTTTCTGGTCGTGGCAACTCCTCGAGCAGAAGTTTTAGCGGTTCTTTCAGGAAATTTTCTAGTTTTGATTATTTTATTTACTAAGAAGTTCAAAGTTTCTTCTGTTTCATCGTAGTGATTTAATTTAAATTTTAAATTGAAATAGCTTCTTTGTGCTTTGATGGACACGATGTCCGCCATATAACACCTTGGTTCCCTTTTGCGGAGTTTCACCTGTGAGGATAAATCAGGATAATCATAAAAATCGCCGACTTTCATTTCCTTCACAGAACTTTTTCCTGGTTTACGGATTCTGAAAAGTCACTAAAGTCGTAAACTTTTTTATTTCGGTTTAGTGATAGCTTTACTTGATGGCTATTTGCTGACATGAACGTATGTCCTGGCTCCAAGTACTTTAAAGTTATCGTTTCAGCTGCTATCAAATCACTGTTCATAAATTCTACTAGGAAAGAAAACAGTGCCCAGTTTTTGTTCTGAGACGAACAATTGTCCATCCATAGGATAATGTGCTTCTTGTCTCGTTTATGTAACAAAAATGCTCGGAAAGCCGAAATTATATCTCCGGCATTCCGTCCTGAAATGGACTCCGGCCAAATTACTGCAAGTGGTAAATTATCAGACAAACTTGATCCGCGCGGTACAAAAGTTTCATTAAAAACGATCATACGGGGACAGAATAAAGCAGTTTTGTACTGCTCCATTCTGGGTAACATTATCACTTTTTGTAGGTCAACTGAGTAAAAGATTGTGTCTGTGTTAGAAGTTTTAGAACCTTGGACATCTTTTTGATATTCTGTTCGACTGCACCTGTATTTTGCCTTGTGTTTTTCGTAATTGCAGCAAACTTCACAATCTGTTGTCGGATTTTGAACATGGTCCTTATTATGCAGTTGGAAATAAGCGCAAACTTCACACTCCTGATTTCCTAGCTTTACGAAAGAAATATTGAGGTCACAAGTTGCGATTTTTCTATAAGTTTCAAGGGATATTTTTATGTCTTGGTGGCTGTCGCAAAAATTTTTGTGCATAATTGTTATGTTTAGATCGCTGGGCAAATACAATCTATGCGGGGCATGTTCACGTCTATAATGAGAAATGCAGGGCTCGTACTTCATTACATGTTCTTTAATAGCTTCGCGATCGATTTTATTCTTCCTTTCATAGCTCCCTTTAAGGTTTTTTTGGTTGGCTGCAGATTTATTTATCGCTAAAAACACCCTTTTGTCATTTTTAGGATTATATCCCAATGTAGACAGGAAAAAGGTTTTACACACCTCGACCTTTTTCTGGTCCTTGGCAAAAAAATTGTAATTATAAATTTGTAATTGTAAGCGCGAAAATTTATACAGACATCTTTGTGTTAGGTATAAATGCCATAATAGCACCCACTGCGTTTATGCTATGGATAGAGTATAGTTGGCAACAATTATATTATAATAAACGCCTTATCAGCTCCTGCTGCGTTAATGCTATGGTAGGGAAAGTTAGCAATAATGTATGTATTAAGCATAAAGAGTGCTTACCGCACCCACGGCGTTTATGCTAAGGATATATGAAAAAGAAAGGCGGTGCTCTCTGGATATAATTGGCGTAAGATTACTTACTCCACACATTTTAAGTAAGATCGGTGTCGAGGGTAGACCCACTGCGTTTATGATTTTTGTTTGTCTTATTTCTAATATAGCTAGCGAAAAACGGGTTTTATTCCCGGTAAGGTCGTTCCATGCTAAGTTATAATATAAAATAAACTCATTTTTGAAAAAATTGTCTTACTGCGTTTATGATTTGGAGGGCAGAATAAGCGAATGACTATTGTCCGTGAAATGTGTTGGGGTGGTAACTATTTGTTTAATTTGAAAAATTTGGTTGAAATTTAAAACCTTTAGAACGTTCCTATTATTAGGTTCTAACATATTGATATTGAAATCCCCAAGTACTACAAGATTATCATAATGGCCAAAACTGTTTATGGAGTCTATTAATGCATTTAAAAATGTGTCAACTTAAACCCAAGCAGGCCGGTAGGCTGTTCCTAATATTATCAACTTACCGTTTATTTTTAATTGTATCCACATTTGCTCGACCGGCAAACAAATTGGATGATTATAAGTTTTGTACCTCATGCCTTTCTTTATATAAAAAGCAACACCACCTCCACGCCCACCACATGTATCCGAAGATCTTGAGGCGCTCTGGAGGGTGTAACCTGATAAAAATGGAGCTTTTTGAAGTTCATTAGGACGCAACCAAGTTTCATTTATAGCTAATATATCTATAGAATGATTCATGACCAAACCAAACATTAAAACACGATTTCTCTTGTTTTGAAAACAAACCACGAAAATTAAACAAGTTCTAGCACTGTTCAATGAAATACATTTAGTGTAGGCCATGCCATTTGAATGCAACGTTGACAACATGAGTGAATTGCTATGATAAAGCTTCTAACATTATAATAATGACAATATTCTAAATATAATATAAAATACTTATAGTTGCAGTGAAGACAGATATACACAGTTAATAAAAAAGATAAACATGAAAAAAACATGTTAAACTAATGGAATGCACAGAATACTGGTTATACGTATATTTAGTCATTTTTTGCGCTAACTGCTGAAGGTCCAAAAACACGGTCAAGGTCTGCCGTAGTACGTATCCGTAGACGTGGGGAGTTTGGGTCCTGTTTCTGACGTACAAATATCTTTCTATCCCTGGTCCATACATACCGCCAGCTACGAAGGCCTGCAATATCACGTGCCTGCCGGAATAATAACCTGTTAGTCTTGGTTAACCTTTCATTAACGTAAAACCTGCGCGCAGGCTGCGGCAGTCCGGTACCCTCGGTAGTGGTGCCTCGGCGCACGCGCGCCGCGCGCAGCAGCTGGTCGCGCAGAGCTCGCCGAGCCATCCGCACGACGATAGCGCGCGGTCGCGGGGCGGCGCCGGCGTCCTCGCCTCGCACACCCGCCTCGGGCGCGCTTCCCACTCTACACACGTACACAGCTAACAATGTCTTTTTCAGATACATTAATCCCTAGCTTATTTGCTATTCATTGTTATATGTGTCAGACCCTCACCAAAAGACTCGGGGGTGCCAGATATTTCAATATCCGGCTCCGACTTTAGTTGTTCGATAGAAGACAGTAAGCTGTTGACATCTGGAAACTCCACATTTTCACCTGCACCCGCTTCCACTCGGCTCATTCGTTGCTCGAGGATATCCATGCGAGTTTCGCATAAATCTAGTCTATTTGTGAGTGTAGCTAAAGTTTCATTAAGTGATTTAATTTCTATCCGAGTGGTCCTCATTTCATCCGCAAATAAGCGCATTTCTGCAATTATTTCTTTTATTTCCAAGTTTTCCACACAATGTTAATGCTCTAAATTTATGCTATCGGAAAAAAGAAGGGGTGCCTCCGAAACCGTTACGGAAGATTCCTGCTCCGGTGGACTAATCGCAGCAGCTCCCCGCTTACGATGAACACAATTTATGTCTGTAGAGCGTACCGGGGTGTTGCTATTATCTTTCTTGGGTTGTTTGCTTACGCATGTCACACACTTTCAAATGTCTTTTTGTATTTTAGTCATGGAGTTAAATCGTTTTTCAGAAATGTTAGCACACATTATATCAACGTCTTTTTTACATAGTTTACAGGATAAATAAAACTTGTCCTCAACTTGGCTTAAATAGCCAGCACAAGTTCTCAAACTCATATTTATGCACTATATAATTGCCAAACTAAATAATAAAAAAAGCCGGAAAAAAAACAATATAAAAAAAAATCCAATATCAAGAACCTTGGGCTACTTTGAGTATCGAACTAGTGCCTCTTAATACTATAAGCGTGCTACACATGCCACTACACTAGTTTTAGCGGTAAACTGTTTGACAAAATTACGGATTACTTGTTTAGCGTTTTGTAAGGGTGAATGACCGAAGACTGAGGTCAATGTCGCCAAACATAGATCGCACATTTAAATCCGTTGTTTTTTTTTTTGGTTATAAGTTTTTGGCTCTTTATTCACTCCAAATAACACTAAGTTTATCGTTTTTTTGCACTGTTCTTAAGTTTAGTTTTTAAGGCACAATCTATTGTTTATGTTGAAATGTTTTACTTAATATTTACGCACTTTTTATTAATTTGATTGAGGACGATACAGAAACACGTCTGGCTCTGTTAACGATCACCATAATCAATCCGATCCAACCACTGATGTCTCCGAAACCAAAACGTCACAAATGAGGTCCTAAGTTCTGATGTAAGCTGTCCAGGGATACTCGTTTGCCGGCTATGAAAGTAGCAAAAAAGCCTCACCTTATGACCACTTTGTGCATCTTCTCTAGTCGGCTGAACTGGCTCCTCCGGCACAATCCCCCTCTGAGCCTCCAACCTCTGATCCCAGAAGGGGCTTTACTTATTGCCTCTGCCAGTGGCATCTGGTCTATTTGACATTTTTTAATACCTTGGGACATCTGAAATAAATAATTTCAGATTCTTAGTTCCTAATTACACAAGTTGTGTATATTATGCAATCACTAGGCTTAGAACGCAGCTTCGCTCGCCTGTCCCCAGGAATAGTTCTTTCTCTGAATGAAATGTAAATTATTATCTATTTTGTATCTTAGACCAAACGTGTGTGCATTTTTTGTTGATTGAGTGTCGCAGGCGAGGAGTGTAAAAAAACAAACCACTTTCAAATTTCTAATATTGGTTAGAACGAAGTTTCAGTTGGAATGACCTGTTTATATAATGGCAGAATGTTCTTTCCCTTACACCGGAACATAAGCGTAAATATGTTTATAATGGCTGTAGAGAGGACTGTAGTATCACCTTAGACGAGGATCTTAAGAAATATCATCGAAAAACCAAAGAGAAATGCGGCTTACACATCAGTCGTAGTTAGAGTTGAGAGAGTTGCTTCGTTAAGATCTCGTCTGGACTACACCCCTCCTATTCTGACCGCCATTATAACCACGTTTTTGTAGTTGTATTCGGGACAACGGGACGGAGCAGCAAGAGTAAGTGTTGGAACAAAGGCAATATCAGCTGGAGCCTGCGGTCGGCCACTCGTCACTCGATATATAATAATGACAATCGCTATTGATAAATACAACACCCGCGACTGGCGTCACTTGGTGCTGATGCCATTTACATCAAATGGGCCGTGTGCTGGCTTGCCGGCTATGAATATAGGTAAAAAAACATTCTAAATAAATAAATAAGTCATCAATAAGCAGGTGTGCACTGAGGCGGTACTCACACAGGCCGTGTGTTCGTTGAGGCAGTTGAGCACGATTCTGCGCTGGTCTACGGCTCTGGTTTCAGTGGTGAGCCGCACCAAATCCCTTCTTAGCTGTCTCGGCTGAAATGTATGAATTAGACATTATACTAGGATTTGATCGAAGTACATCGGCGATTGGCTCCGGCTCTACCACGGACACGTTTACTCAAACAAAATTATATTGTTCCCCGACATAGAAGAGATAGATTAAAAAAATCGTGCTTGTGAACAAGACAAAATATTCCAATATTTCTTATAATTTCGTTGGAATATATACGAGTATATTGCAACGAAATTATACGAATACAGTTTAAATTGTGGCTACGTATATTGATAGCTCGTTTTAGTTGGTACTAAACAAATAACATTTGACAAGTGAAATCCAGCGCCCGGGCACACGCAAATATTAAGAGTTTGTCATGATTTCCGTTATTTAACAAGTAATGATTTGACGGGAAATTAAATTAATAAGAGGTTGCCATGATTTCCGTTATTTAACAAGTAATGATTTGACCGGAAATTAGATTAAGCTTCTACTATTTTTTTTTACAAAAAGAAGAAAAAAGCAAAAATTCAGAAAGTATTATGTAGGTAAATTAATCTCGAGATGTGTTTGCACCAGGGCGTACCCAGGATTTCAGCAAGGGGGGGGGGGCAGCTCATACCTGTTTCGAGAAGACGGTCGGTCGGGTACATTGAAACAAAAAATCATGAAAATTGACTTTTATTAAATAGTTTGATTATGACACAAAACAATTTAACAGTAATCTTCTCGGATTTTCCGAAAATTTGTCTATGACAGTCTTTTCAATAAACTAACTGTTTTCTTTTAAATAATTGCGATGTACGCTCATCAGGCATAAACCTGTAAGCCTTTCTTCATCCATGTTGCTTCTAAGCCACGTTTTAGCTCTTCTCAGCGTACTGAAGGACCGTTCTACGGTCGCCGTGATGCATGGGATAGTGCTTAAAATAATCAATGCCTTTCTGACAGCAGGGTAAAAAATGTTGGCTTCGTTGAACAGATCAACTACTTCTGTGTCCCTTAATTGATCATCTGATAAAGCCTTCTTCACCCATAAATTATGCCAAAGGTTCAGTTCTCCGGTTATATCCAGGTTATAAAATTCTTGGAATGATTCTGCGTCCTTGTGTAAGTCTGTAATGCTGGTTTTGGTCATATACAAGGGATGTAGCTTACTTAAAGCAAACGCTGGAGTATTTTCTTGGGAGAATCGAATATTCAACGATGAAATGAGTGAATCAATGTATGATATTATCAGTGAACGCCGCCAATATTCGTTATCATTGTCTGATGGCGGATTACTTCTATGTGTTTGCTTGTGAGCAAGACGTGGAACCGAAGTTTCTATGTTCAAATCCATTGCAACAGCTCGCGCTTTTTGAAGCATATCATTACCCATTCTATCAGGAAACTCGCGGTCATTTCTGAGAATGTCCTTGATATTTTTGATGTGATCATGTCGATCGATTAAGCTTGCAGTGCGTTAACTACTGGTCCTAAAACTGCTGAATATTTGGCTATTGTTTGTAGAGCAACAATAAACACTGGTTTTGTAACGGCTGAATGCAACTGATATGCAGATTTTCTGGTGGCATAATTTCCCTCTACGGATAACGTTTCTAGAGATTTCACAAGCTCTGGGAAATGTTGAGAAAACTTTCTGATTGATTTATAGTTATCGGACCATCTCGTCTCACACAATCGTGATAGGTTTGAAGCGTAGTTTTGTCGTGTAGTCGATTCTCTGAAAAACGTTATAACATCCTTTACAGTGGCGACAGTATTTCTAATTTCTGGCACTGCGATCACATCATTCACAACAAGGTCGTGTTTGTGACTTGAGCCATGAAAATATAAAGCACGAAAATATTATTTTCTCAAAATGGCTTGTACGCCACCCTCTTTCCCTGCCATTGTAGAACAGTCATCGAATTCAAACCCTACGCAATCTTCGGTTGGGAGGTTAGAACTTATCAAGAAATTGTCAATTGCTTCGGCAATTGCTGAAGCATTTTGTGCTTTTAGTTCAACGAACCCTACAAATTCTTCTCTGATTTTCCTTTTGCTTTCGTCGTAGAACCGCACGCCTATTGACAGCTGTTCTTTCCCAGCTACGTCTGCTGTTTCATCAGCTAAGACTGCGTAAGCCATGGTCTTCTGAACTTCACTTATTATATTCTCCTTAATAACTTCGCCACAAAAATTTATCAATTCGTTTCGTATTTTTGGCAATGTGTAAACTGCATTGCGACGGCACTTTTCCAGGTGACTCTTTAACTTGTCGTCCCCTGAATTGATTCTCAACTTCAATAAATCTAATAAAACACCCTCATCTGCTTGTTTTTCCCTAAGAGGCATATCATGTGTACCGCAAAATACTATACAATAAATAATTGATGACAATATTCGTCTGTTTTCATCGATTGCTTTTTGGTGTCCACTTTGCAGTTGGATGTGTACAGGAACATTTTCAAGAAATTTTTTTGCAGCATTTGTAGCTGTTAGGTGAAGGTTGGTTGTTGCATGCTTTCGGCAGTCTTCGTGCATATTTTTGAATTTTATATATGGCCTGACCATAAATGATCCCAAAATTCCTCTCACAGTGCTGATGGGCGGAGGGAACAAAACACAATGCTTACAAAGAGCGCGTTTTAGTCGCTTGGAATATACTAGCCATGCTGCATATTGATCCAACCAAGCATGATTAAATTTTCTTTTCAAATGGCTTGCATCACTTTCAAAATCGTAATTTCTGAGCGGGATCCAAGGATTTTGTAACAACTCCCTCTTCTTTTCCGTCGATAGCTGGGTAGCCAACCCAACATAACGACCCAGATCATTTTCATGATGGCCATCGTTCACTATAATTTCAGGATCGACGTTGACGTCATAAGTTTGTTGGGATGTCGATGGAGAAGAATAGTCGGCAACAGATATATTTACAGGTTCTGCTGGAGAATGTGACGCTTGTCCAATGTAAGCATGCAATGATCTTGGCATAACATGAGTAGTTTTATGATGGTTGTCATTTTCATCGCTTCCACTGCTACTTTCCCGACCTTTTTTTCTTTTTTCGTGTGTTGTCCCTAAAAAATGGATACACAAAATTACTCTTACGGTGTTTAAGCATAGGACGAAAATAAAGATCAAGATACCCATAAAAACATCACATTCATATATCATTTACTTCCTATCAGTAAAAGTAAAATTGCGATATTCAAAATTCGTTAACTTTGTGGTTGAACGCCAAATAATCAAAACTAGGTAATTTGAAATAATACATTTGTTGTGACTTTTCCAGAGAAAAGGGAATTTGTTGTCGGTATGGAGTTATTAATAAATCGATAATATACATAAAACATATATAGTATTAATATCATATCTGAGGGTGAAATAGATATTTTTTATAAATGTTGCTCTTTCTTGGACAATAAAATGCGATTGCGGGAAAACTGTGTTTAAAGTTAAAAATTTGAAAAAGCTAAGCTTTCTTTGGAAGTTATTTAAACAGGTGATTCAATTAAAAACACTTTTAGATGTTTGCTGGTTACTACAAAGTAATAAACAAATAAAATATGGTACTTTTATTATCATTTCATAAAACTGTCTGTGAACATCTCGGAAACTAAAACCGACCATAAGGTCCCTTTTCCCAAATAACGTCACATTTGTAGAATAACATGTAAGTTTCATTTCTACTAATAGTATAAATGTGAAAGTTTTGTTTGTGTGTTTGGACGTTTACTTCTTTATCACGCTGTATCGGCTGGACGCGATTTGATTAAATTTGGAATCTGGATAAATAATACCCTAGAACGTAGGATAATTTTTATTCCTGTTATATTATTATACAGGTTGCTACCCTGCCCCGAACATGACCACCCCCACCGAACAAAACTACTTTTAAATGTTTTCCTTCCAGCAAAAAATACACGTACCTACAATAATTAAAATGATACATCTTATATATATGTTCTATGCTCTTTCATGTTTGATAAATGAAAGAGCATAGAACATAGATACAATCATAATAAAACCACGTCTTGTAATTAATGAATTTAAATATTGTAAGTAATATGCTAAAGATATACACTTAATTAGGTACATATGTGTTTTGTTTTGACACACCTCTTTCAAAGAATTTCCTGATATTCATTTGACGGAGTAATATTTCCAGTTGTTGCGCAGTAAACGTAAATCTCGTGTCGCTGCAACTAAACTATAAGCTACTATAAACTATAAGACACTATGGCGCATGAAATATTCGCTCGTATTAAACTCCGAACTGAACTGAATTGTATTCGAACTAAATTGCCTTGCTGTGCCTCACGATCCCGCTCATATATTCAAATATTAGAAGAGCTCCCGAAATACGTAGAAAATACTCGACTCTATTTCCATCCTTGTCTCATACTTGCTATCACTGTCTTTCCTTTCCAGAATAGTCCATGCTAGAACGTTCTTCCTGGTATTGCTATTCAATACAAGATATCGCTATTGACCGTACAAATTGATGCTATTTCTCTTTACTGGAAAAAATACTGTCGTCCGTAACTAGATAGCGCTAGATGTTGTTTTCTCCAAATTATATTCGGCTTTAATCCTAGATGGCTCTGATTGTCTCGTCGGGAGCGACAACTACGAGATGCGACGGTTTCGCGGGAGATTTAAATTATATTGCGTCGCTAACAGTATACTATATCGAATGTTGTAGAATATTTAATCATAGATAAAAAAATATTAAATCAAAATATCTGACTGAAAGATGTTTTGTTTCCAACACTTCATTTTGCGCAAAGCAGGTAACACGTTTTTAATTCCCAGGCCAGGAAAAGTGATGTTTATTTTATCTTCTAGGGCCTACCTGGGTACGCCCTTGTGCTAGTTGCTATATTATAAATAACTGTTACAATTAACAGCTGTTGCCATTTGTCACATCACTAAATGTCAGTACTTTTATTAAGTATTGTTTGAGCAGCCAGTGCTAGAACTAAAATTAATACATTATATTGTAGATAAAATATAACCAAGAATAACCAAATACACAAAATTTCACAGCATAGGATTTGTTTAACTTACAGCAATTTCGGGCCTTGATGTACACTTAGATCGTACAATTTTTCCATCACCGATTCGTTGAAAGGAGTCATACAGTCTTTAGTGAATGAGGCGGCGTACTTCTCTGTCAAGATGTCCTGCAAGCAGTATTAAATACATGGTAGTTTAAAATAGCTATTGACAAAAAATAACGTAACGCACGTACGGTGGTACGTCAATATAAAGACGAGGCTGTCACGCGCCGGAGGTGCCAACGTACTGAATTTTTGAAACCAGTAAGAACAAATTATTTATAAACACAAATTAAATAAAACCCGTCTCTGACAGTAAAACTTTTGAACGGCTGGATCGATATCCATGGCTAAGTACACTTTCAATTTATTCAGCTGACAACATAAAATCGCCGCCATAAAATCATGATCCACAAAACGGACCTGATACAACAGTTTCAATACTAAATTAAATGTATGGACTAAACATTCGTTACAGCATATTTATTGCAAAGCGTGTTATTTTAAAACAGATTACAACATTGGAAATGCTAGGCTTCGTTAGCTTGAAGTACATATTACTTTTGAACATTACAATACGTTTCCGTTTCCATTAATTACGCCCAATTACGCCAAATATATGCCATTTCCGATAAAACGGAACAGTAGAACGGAGACCTCCGCTAACGGGCTGTTACACATATCACAATTCGGTATTTAGTTTGTGGTGCTACCGCTTTCTTCATTAAGAATGCAAACGCTTTTGATGGAATGTGCCCTAATCTAATTTGTAGTGCGTTCCGTTTCCCGCCCACAGCGCTATCAGCGCTTATAGTGCTCAAAACCTCTTTTTTAAATCGGGGCTAAAGATGACGAATGGAGACCTATCTTAGGTTTCTACTTATAATTGTTTCTACTTAAATTAAATATTACCTACATATAAAACTTGGCGACACCACAGTCATCCCTGTTTTGCCGGCCATCATAATCATGTGTACGTGATTTAGTAAAATTAAACATTATACCAATATTTTTATAGGTACACTGTATATCCTATATATAAAGTATAATTTAAATCGTCCTTCTTTTTGCCCGATTCCGCCATTGATTTTTATTTAAATCTGCTTACTATTTGAATCTAAGCCCAAAAGTTGACCATGCGCGGCCTTAGGCGGGGCCGTCCAAAATGGGTTAGGATTAAGTACATTTGTGATAATATGTTCAAATTATGTTTAAGAGATAATTGATTAAATTGTGAAATGAAACTGTGATTTATATAATCATTATTTTGAAATGGTATCGTTTACACTCAACTGTATAATTAAATTTTGAATATTAGCTTACGTTCATATTTCTCAAAATTATTATCTTAATTATAATTCTGTTATGATAATTTGAATATCAAGTAAACATGACACCAAAATGTGGGTATATATGATACACTGTAAACCTCATATTAAAAATATAATTTAAATCGGTTAGTTGTTCTAAAAAATCTCTCCTACCCGCTTATGATTAATTACATCATTAAAACGTCTTTGAAAACTGTCCTTGCCACCCTAGTCATCAGAAATAATTCATTTGCACATAACTATCCTGCATGACTACTACGGTGCAAAAATGATTGTCACGATAGCTTACCGACTTTGTCACTAAGGATTAATCGAAGTCCTGAGTTCCTAGGCCGAGTTTCATCCGTTGCCAAGATACAAGGTGAGCCATAGGTCCATAATTATGTCCCAATGATATCTCCATCGTGGCTCGTGTAACGAGATTGACACCTTGGCCATTCTTTAGTGACGCTAATGTGACGCTATCGTGAGAACTAGCATTAAACCGAAATGCAATAATTTTCGAGTAATTTGATGAAAGCTGGTTAGCCATAGGGTCATAATCAATCCGATCCAACCACTGATGTCTCCGAAACCAAAGCGTCACAAATTCCGAGATAGAACGCAATGAGCATTGGAGTCACTAACGGATGAGCCACCTACGAAGTCAATCACAAATGAGGTCCTAGGTTCTGATGTAAGCTGTCCAGGGACACTCGTTTGCCGGCTATGAAAGTAGCAAAAAAGCCTCACCTTACGACCACTTTGTGCATCTTCTCTAGTCGGCTGAACTGGCTCCTCCGGCACAATCCCCCTCTGAGCCTCCAACCTCTGATCCCAGAAGGGGCTTTACTTATTGCCTCTGCCAGTGGCATCTGGTCTATTTGACATTTTTTAATAGCTTGGGACATCTGAAATAAATAATTTCAGATTCTTAGTTCCTAATTACACAAGTTGTGTATATTATGCAATCACTAGGCTTAGAACGCAGCTTCGCTCGCCTGTCCCCAGGAATAGTTCTTTCTCTGAATGAAATGTAAATTATTATCTATTTTGTATCTTAGACCAAACGTGTGTGCATTTTTTGTTGATTGAGTGTCGCAGGCGAGGAGTGTAAAAAAACAAACCACTTTCAAATTTCTAATATTGGTTAGAACGAAGTTTCAGTTGGAATGACCTGTTTATATAATGGCAGAATGTTCTTTCCCTTACACCGGAACATAAGCGTAAATATGTTTATAATGGCTGTAGAGAGGACTGTAGTATCACCTTAGACGAGGATCTTAAGAAATATCATCGAAAAACCAAAGAGAAATGCGGCTTACACATCAGTCGTAGTTAGAGTTGAGAGAGTTGCTTCGTTAAGATCTCGTCTGGACTACACCCCTCCTATTCTGACCGCCATTATAACCACGTTTATGTAGTTGTATTCGGGACAACGGGACGGAGCAGCAAGAGTAAGTGTTGGAACAAAGGCAATATCAGCTGGAGCCTGCGGTCGGCCACTCGTCACTCGATATATAATAATGACAATCGCTATTGATAAATACAACACCCGCGACTGGCGTCACTTGGTGCTGATGCCATTTACATCAAATGGGCCGTGTGCTGGCTTGCCGGCTATGAATATAGGTAAAAAAACATTCTAAATAAATAAATAAGTCATCAATAAGCAGGTGTGCACTGAGGCCGTACTCACACAGGCCGTGTGTTCGTTGAGGCAGTTGAGCACGATTCTGCGCTGGTCTACGGCTCTGGTTTCAGTGGTGAGCCGCACCAAATCCCTTCTTAGCTGTCTCGGCTGAAATGTATGAATTAGACATTATACTAGGATTTGATCGAAGTACATCGGCGATTGGCTCCGGCTCTACCACGGACACGTTTACTCAAACAAAATTATATTGTTCCCCGACATAGAAGAGATAGATTAAAAAAATCGTGCTTGTGAACAAGACAAAATATTCCAATATTTCTTATAATTTCGTTGGCATATATACGAGTATATTGCAACGAAATTATACGAACACAGTTTGAATTGTGGCTACGTATATTGATAGCTTGTTTCGGTTGGTACTAAACAAAACAACATTTGACAAGTGAAATCCAGCGCCCGGGCACAATGCAAATATTAAGCGATTGTCATGGTTTCCGTTATTTAACAAGTAATGATTTGACCGGAAACTAAATTAATAAAAGATTGTCATGATTTCCGTTATTTAACAAGTAATGATTTGACCGGAAATTAAATTAATAATAGGTTGTCATTATTTCCGTTTTTTTAACAAGTAATGATTTGACCGGAAATTAAATTGATAAAAGGTTTTTTTTAAAGTCTTGCGCGTGGAGAGAACGCTAATTTTGTGGAGGATTGGCTCTCGGCATTGGAATCGTGGTCTCAACTGAAGAACTTAGATCATAATTGCGATATAAGATTTAATGTAAAAAAGTGTTGGTAAGTGACTGTAGTTAAAATATAATTATTGTTGGAGCAGTATTTGGAGTTTCTTTTTAAGGTAGAGATATTTGTTCTAAGGAACCATGTCGTCGATATTTTCCCAAATTTCTCTATACCTTACTCTTTACCCACACTGACCTATATTTTTTATTTTTAACAAAACACACAGATTAAATACTAAAATTGAATCCCATATAAATATTACATAATTCAATTAAGCTTCCACAATTTATTTTAACAAAAGAAGAAGAAGAAAGCAAACATTCAGAAAGTATTGTAAAGGTAAATTAATTTCGAGATGTGTTTGCATTTGTAGTAGTATTTGTATATTTACGGGAATTCTAAAATTGAAATTTAAATTTCGTTGTACAGTTTCCAGAGAAAAGGGACTTTGTTGTTGGTAAGGAGTTATTAATAAATCGAAAATATACATAAAACACATATAGTATTAATATCATATCTGAGGGTGAAATAGATATTTTTTTTTAATGTTGCTCTTTCTTGGACAATAAAATGCGATTGCGAGAAAACTGTGTAAAAGATTAAAATTTGAAAAAGCTAAGCTTTTTTTGGAAGTTATTTAAAGAGGTGATTCAATTAAAAACACTTTTAGATGTTTGCTGGTTACTACAAAGTAATAAACAAACAAAAATGGTACTTTTATCATCATTTCATAAAACTGTCTGTTAACATCTCGGAAACTAAAACCGACCATAAGGTCCCTTTTCCCAAATAACGTCACACTTGTAGAATAACATGTAAGTTTCATTTCTACTAATAGTATAAATTTGAAAGTTTTGTTTGTGTGTTTGGATGTTTACTTCTCTATCACGCTGTATCGGCTGGACGCGATTTGATTAAATTTGGAATCTGGATAAATAATACCCTAGAACGTAGGATAATTTTTATTCCTGTTATATTATTATACAGGTTGCTACCCTGCCCCGAACATGACCACCCCCACCAAACAAAACTGCTTTTAAATGTTTTCCTTCCATCAAAAAATATACGTACCTACAATAATTGAAATGATACATCTATTTTCTATGTTCTATGCTCTTTCATGTTTAATAAATTAAAGAGCATAGAACATAGATACAATTATAACAAAACCACGTCTTGTAATTAATAAATTTAAATATTGTAAGTAATGTGCTAAAGATATACACTTAATTGCCCCCCTTAAACAAATCAAATAATCATATTAGGTACATATGTGTTTTGTTTTGACACACCTCTTTCAAAGAATTTCCTGATATCCATTTGAAGGAGTAATATTTCCAGTTAATGCGCAGTAAACGTAAATCTCGTGTCGCCGTAACTAAACTATAGGACACTATTTATTTATTTATTTTTATTTATTTAAAATTTGCACACATTATATTGTACAGGGTGGCTTAATGCCACAAGGCATTCTCTACCAGCCAACCTTTAGGTAGGAGAACCGGTGTAAACAAAGTTTCAAGAATGTGGGTCATGACAAAGAACATGGGTAAGGTAGGCTAATTATTATTAAGTAAAAGTATGAGATAAAAAATAATGAACCAAAACGAACAGAGAAAACACATAAAAGTATATCTACACAGATGTAACCATTAATAATTATTATTACATACATATACATACATCAATGTAAATGAAATAATATACATATATATAACATAATGAGATGAAATAATATAACATATTAACTTTTCAATGTTAATCCTAGAAGCAAATCATTTCTTCTGCACCTCTCGTAGGAAAAGCTCTTTTAATCGAATTTTAAATTGATATTTGTTAGGAGCTTTCTTTATTTGAAATATGGCGCATGAAATATTCGCTCGCATTAAACTCCGAATTGAATTGAATTGTATTCGAACTAAATTGCCTTGCTCTGCCTCACAATCCCGCCTATATATTCAAATATTAGAAGAGCTCCCGAAATACTTAGAAAATACTCGACTCTATTTCAATCCTTGTCTCATTCTTGCTATCACTGTCTTCCCTTTCCAGAATAGTCCATGCTAGAACGTTCTTCGTGGTATCGCTATTCAATACAAGATGTCGCTATTGACCGTATAAATTGATGCTATTTCTCTTTACTGGAAAAAGTACTGTCGTCCGTAACTAGATAGCGCTAGATGTTGTTTTCTCCAAATTATATTCGGCTTTAATCCTAGATGGCTCTGATTGTCTCGTCGGGAGCAGAAACTACGAGATGCGACGGTTTCGCAGGAGATTTAAATTATATTGCTTCGCTAACAGTATACTATATCGAATGTTGTAGAATATTTAATTATAGATAAAAAATATTGAATCAAAATATCTGACTGAAAGATATTTTGTTTCCAACACTTCAGTTTGCGCAAAGTAGGCAACACGTTTTTAATTCCCACTTGCCAGGAAAATTGATGTTTATTTTATCTTCTACGGAGGGGGGCAGCTGCCCCCCCTGCCCCTACCTGGGTACGCCCTTGTGCTAGTTGCTATATTATAAATAACTGTTATAATTAACAGCTGTTGCCATTTGTTACATCACTAAATGTCAGTACTTTTATTAAGTATTGTTTGAGCAGTCAGTGCTAGAACTAAAATTAATACATTATATTGTAGATAAAATATAACCAAGAATAACCAAATACACAAAATTTCACAGCATAGGATTTGTTTAACTTACAGCAATTTCGGGCCTTGATGTACACTTAGATCGTACAATTTTTCCATCACCGATTCGTTGAAAGGAGTCATACAGTCTTTAGTGAATGAGGCGGCGTACTTCTCTGTCACGATGTCCTGCAAGCAGTATTAAATACATGGTAGTTTAAAATAGCCATTGACAAAAAATTACGTAGCGCAGGTACGGTGGTACGTCAATATAAAGACGACGCTGTCACGCGCCGGAGTTGACAACGTACTGAACTTTTGAAACCAGTAAGAACAAATTATTTATAAACACAAATTAAATAAAACCCGTCTCTGACAGTAAAACTTTTGAACGGCTGGATCGATATCCATGGCTAAGTACACTTTCAATTTATTCAGCTGACAAAATAAAATCGCCGCCATAAAATCATGATCCCAAAAACGGACCTGATACAACAGTTTCAATACTAAATGAAATGTATGGACTAAAAATTCATAACAGCATATTTATTGCAAAACATGTTATGTTATATATAAACATGATGTAAGCTGTCCAGGGACACTCGTTTGCTGGCTATGAAAATAGCAAAAAAAACCTCACCTTATGACCACTTTGTGCATCTTCTCTAGTCGGCTGAACTGGCTCCTGCAGCAATCTGTTGAGAAGTTGCGGCACAATCCCCCTCTTGGCCTCCAACCTCTGAGCCCAAGAGGGGGCTTTACTTATTCCCTCTGCCAGTGGCATCCGGTCTATTTGACATTTTTTAATAGCTTGGGACATCTGAAATAAATAATTTCAGATTCTTAGTTCCTAATTACACAAGTTGTGTATATAATGCAATCACTAGGCTCAGAACGCAGCGTCGCTCGCCTGTCCCCAGGAATAGTTCTTTCTCTGAATGAAATGTAAATTATTATCTATTTTGTATCCTAGACCAAACGTGTGTGCATTTTTTGTTGTTTGAGTGGTGCAGGCGAGGAGTGTAAAAAAAAAACAAGCCACTTTCAAATTTTTTATATTGGTTAGAACGAAGTTTCAGTTGGAATGACCTGTTTATATAATGGCAGAATGTTCTTTCCCTTACACCGCGTACATAAGCGTAATGGCTCTAGAGAGGACTGTAGTATCATCTTAGACGAGGATCTTAAGAAATATCATCGAAAAACCAAAGAGAAATGCGGCTTACACATCAGTCGTAGTTAGAGTTGAGAGAGTTGCTTCGTTAAGATATCGTCTGGACTATACCCCTCCTATTCTGACCGCCATTATAACCACGTTTATATAGTTGTATTCGGGACAACGGGACGGAGCAGCAAGAGTATGTGTTGGAACAAAGGCAATATCAGCTAGAGCCTGCGGTCGGCCACTCGTTACTCGATATATAATAATGACAATCGCTATTGATAAATACTATGCTGTGCTGTGCTGATGCCGTTTACATCAAATGGGCCGTGTGCTGGCTTGCCGGCTATGAATATGGGTAAAAAAACTCTCTAATTAAATAAATAAGCAGGTGTGCACTGAGGCGGTACTCACACAGGCCGTGTGTTCGTTGAGGCAGTTGAGCACGATTCTGCGCTGGTCTACGGCTCTGGTTTCGGTGGTGAACCGCACCAAATCCCTTCTTAGCTGCCTTGGCTGAAATGTATGAATTCGACATTATACTAGGATTTGATCGAAGTACATCGGCGATTGGCTCCGGCTCTACCACGGACACGTTTACTCAAACAAACTTATATTGTTCCCCGACATAGAAGAGATAGAACGATTCAAAAAATCGTGCTTGTGAGAAAGACAAAATATTCCAATATTTTGTTACCGACCGTGATTGGGAACACCAATACACCTACGAACTAATCAGTGTTGGACTTGTCAATAGTTCTTATATAATATCTGATTCCTTTCTATTCGATTTATTTGCTATTTAATTGATTTAGGGCTGAAACTACGTTAAACGGGCCCCGCCGCGGTTTCATACAATCTTGCTCCGCAACGGAGGTCCGCGCGGGCCTCCGCCGCGGGGAGGCGGGCCGCGGTGCGCGGGCGCGCGGCCCGCCGCCCCGCAACGGAAGCCCGCGCGGGGGCACGCGCGTGGTAACATGCACGGGCTTGTCCACTTTGTCCACTGTGTCCACTGAGGTACGCCGGCGTTGATCACCATTTGGTCCGATGAGAAGCCATCGACGACAGACTACATCGAAATCAGAAATCCACTCGCAGAGTCCAGATGGTATGCCAAACGCAGGAAGCTTGCTCAAGAGGGCTTCGTGCCATACCCGGTCAGAGGCCTTGGAGATATCTAAGGATACGGCTATTGCCTCTCCGTGCCCTTCCAAGGCCATGCTCCATAGATGCGTGACGTACACTAGGTCTCCTGTTGAGCGTCCTCCTCGGAAACCATATTGGTTGTCACTGAGGAGCTCATTGGTCTCTAGGTTCGTCAGAAGACGATGGTTCAATACACGTTCCATAATTTTGCAAATTATGGAAGTGATTGCAATTGGTCTATAGTTGACTGGGTCGGCTCGACTGCCCCTTTTTTGGTACGGGCTGTACTTTTGCAAACATCCACGATTTTGGAACTTTTCCAGTCCTTAGAGAAAGTCGATAAAGGCGAGTCAAAACAGGAGACAACTCGGCTGCACAGTGCTTTAGAACCACTGCGGGAATGCCATCCGGACCACTGGCTTTGTTCACGTCTAGATTTAGTAAGCATTTGAGTACCTTTCGGGTGAATTTGTACGGCCTCCATCTTGGGGCCGAATGAGGGTAACGTGGGTGGGCCCTTACCTTTGGAATCTAGACGTGAACATTCCGCGAAGAGATTTGCGAATAAGTCTGCCTTCTCTTTTGCGCTGTGGGCCAAAGACTCGTCAGGCCTTTGCAGTGGTGGCAGTGATGGGCGACAGAAGTTCATCTCAACCGACTTGGCAAGGGACCAGAAAGCTTTACTCCCCGTGGGATAGGATGCTAACTTGTCCCCGATACGGCCAATGTGGTCGAAACGAGCGCTTCTGATCACCTTTTTGCAGGACTTGGCAGCAGCATTGTACGCCTGCTTCTTAGCTGGGAGATCCATAGCTTTGCTTCTGCGAGCGCTAGCCCAGGCTTGGTATGCTGCATGCTTACGCTTTTTAGCTAGGAGGCAATCAGCATTAAACCATGGGCGGGCTTTGGACTCCAGGGATACATCAGAGAACGGTATAAAGTTCTCCATACCTTGACATATCACGCTGGAGACAGCATCAGCACAGCATGATGGATCATCGGAAGTAAAGCAAGCTTGCCGCCAAGGATAAGAGGCGAAAAAGTGACGCATCTCATCCCAATCTGCTGACTTGGACCGCTATACTCGCCTATTGCCTTTTGGGCTGGTATCGGTTGGCGAGTATTGCGACACAGATTCCACCAGACACTGGTCGGATGTCCCTAATGGCGGAGATACGGACACCGAGTATCTGTCTGGATCGGTTGTCAGCAGAAGGTCCAAGCAATACGCAGTATGGTCAACAACGTCAGGAATGCGCGTAGGTTCGTGGACGAGCTGGGCGAGACCATGAGTTACTGCGAACCGGTAGGTTTCTCTGCCAGCGTGGTCGGTGTCCTTGAACGGGTACAGCCACTCTCCATGGTGGGCATTAAAGTCCCCAAGGAACACCAACTGCGTAACGGAATAGCGTCGTTGGACCTTATCTGCAGTATCACTAAGATATTCAATAAGTCGAGTTGTCTCCTGAGCTCCCGTGTGTGATCGGTAAATACTGGCGTATACAACTCGGTCCAGGCCAGTATCTACATAGACCCATAAAACAGAAAAATCCGGAACTTCCAAATAGCAAATAGAATAAACGGGCTTATGGGCTGCCGTTTTTTATTTTTTGTTAGGCGTCGTTTTGCTAGGTAATAATATATTAAACCCTCCATTGACACAACAGTACGTGCACGCCGTTAAAATTAGACTAGCAACGCTACGAAATGCGGTCTCCGAGACGGACGATTGCGACGGGCTGCGACGCGGGCCCACGGAGCCCGTCGACGTACCCACGCGCGGTAACACGCGACAGGCACCCGCGCGGGTACCCGTTTAACGCAGTTTTGGCCCTTATATTCTGATTTATTTATGTCATTAGTAAACCATAGACCAGATAGAGTGAACATAATTGTTGTTGTTGTTTCTATTCGCCCGTAAAGGCAGGCAACGACCTAAGCCATACAGCTGAATGAACATAGATAATGTTAATCATTGGTACAGTCTTTGTAGAATTAGTAATTGTATAATAATAGTACTTTAATTGACTTCCTTTTGAAACTGTATAAATACCTCAACCTCACTGATTTCCTTCTTCTTATTCTGTTCCAATTTGTGAGTACTGCGGATTTCGATACCAAACTGATTGAAATAAAGGATAAAACTACAACTGCGAGTCATTTAATTCCACTACTGTAACAATTCAGAAGTGGGATACAAAAAATGTCGGGACCCTACGCTGCCGGATACCGAATAAAAGGCCGAAAAAATGCTTCTCCGCCGGCCTCAAGTGGAAGCGAAAATGATGATTTTTTTTCTTCAACCTCATGCGAAGGACCACCTAGAAAACTGCGTAGAATCACACATTTTGAAGCTGAAGTAATTCCAAAGTTTCGACCGGAAGATAACGAAAATAATGTTGCCACGTGGTTGCACAAGATTGACCAATTGGGTGACGTTTACGGCTGGGATAATACGCAGAAACAATTTGTGATGCAGCTCCGTCTACGAGGCTCTGCAAGGCGTTGGTATGATGACCTAGAAAACTATGACTTATCTTGGGAAGAATGGAAAAAAGCTTTGAAGGCCGCTTTTCCGCGATCAACAGACTTCGTTGATCGCCTTGAAAAAATGCTTCTCAGAACCAAAAAGGATCCTGAAACTATGACAAAGTATTTCCACGATAAGTTGTCACTTCTGAAAAAATGTCGCATTCAGGGGCAAGACGCGATATCTTGCATCATCCGTGGCTTGCCTATAGAATTACAGGCCAATGCAAAGGCCTACCGCTGTGAAGAGCCTGAAGACCTTTATCATGGTTATTTGTCTTCGTTGGAGAATTTCAAAAAAGTTGAAGCTACCACAATGATAAGAAGACACACTTGGAGAAGGGGCACAAGTATTGGAAATTCAACGGCAGCAGGAATGGAGTCATCTGGAGTCAGATACTGCTTTTCCTGCCGAAAACCGGGACATGAAGCACGAAACTGCACGATGCTACGGCGATGCGAGACTTGTCAACGCAAGGGTCATACTACAGCATCCTGTTGGTATGCAGGATCTCCAAGCTCTTCACGTCAGCAGCTATACAAACCACAAGTAAGAAATATTTTTTATACACTAAGTGAAAGTTCGAGCATCTACAAACGACCGGTTTACATTAACAATATTAAATTGATTGCATACATTGACACGGGAAGTAAAATTAACATGATTACTTTATTAAATGTAAGACCTCTCAACGCAAAAATAGTTTCTTCCTCCACAATAATGAAAGGGTTTGGCGGTGCTCTAACGATGTCACTTGGTAAAGTTTTCCTCAATGTGCAAATTGATAATTTATGTCTGAGCGAATATGTTGAAATCGTGGAGTGTATTAGTGATGGAATAGATTTAATTATCGGACAAACTATGATAAACCAACAAGGTATAACCCTAATTACTACCTCAAATTCGGCTAAATTTGTAAAAACAGATCATTTATTTACTTCCGATATTAGTCAAATTAATGATTTTAGTATTCAGAATAAATATAACGTTTATTTAAAATGTGAAACCATTATCCCTAAGCAAAGTACTTGCTATGTTAACATGTTTATAGATATAGATAATAATGGTCATGATTTGGTATTTCTGACAAAATCGGTTTATGTACAGTTAGGGATTATATGTTACGCGATTCCTGGGGGCGTTGTGAGTGTTGACGATCGTTTAAAGGTTATAAACATGAGCGATCAAGAATTATGTTGGCCAGCACATAAATTACTTGCTAGAGCGGAACTTGTAGATATTGTATCAAATAAAACCTTTCACACCGATGCTTTAATAGTAAATTCTGTACATGAAAATTTCATAACAAATTGCGAGTTGAATAAGTTGGGCTTGTTAGATATTGGTGAACTAAACAACAATGACACCAACAAACTTTTATCCCTCTTAAATAGATTTAGCCATCTTTTCGCAAAGGATACAAAGGATTTAGGTTGTACAGATTTGATTGAAATGCATATTAAGACTAACACAGATAAACCGGTCCATTTCAAACCTTACAGACTCGCTTATAAAGAAAATGAAATTGTTAATGATAAGGTTCAGGATCTTTTACAATCCGGTATTATACGTGAGTCTACGTCAGAGTATGCTAGTCCTGTCATATTAATAAAAAAAAAAGTGGAGATTACAGATTGTGCATAGACTATAGAGCTTTGAATTCACAGACTATAAAGGATCGCTATCCCTTGCCTCACATAGACGATCAAGTGTCAAAGTTGTCCGGAAAAAACTTTTATACTACCCTCGATCTCGCGCAAGGGTATTATCAAGTAAAAATGGGGGTAGATTCAATTTCTAAGACAGCTTTTGTCACTCCGTCAGGTCAGTTCGAATTTTTAAAGATGCCATTTGGGTTGGCGAATGCACCCGCTGTATTCTCTAGATTAATACGTGTAGCATTGAACGATGTTAGTAACGATATAGCTTCGTATCTTGACGACGTAATGTTGCCAACTGTTTCGGTAGAAGCAGGGTTGCAATTATTAGAAAAAGTCTTGATACTTTTGCATAAAGCGAATTTAAAATTAAATTTAAAAAAATGTGCTTTTTTAAAGACAAGTGTAAATTATTTAGGTTACGAAATTACTGCAGGAACTATACGACCCGGATTAGAAAAAATAAATTGCGTTACCCAATATCAGCGTCCGCGGAATGTTCACGAAATTCGTCAATTTATCGGACTCACATCTTATTTTAGAAAATTCATTCGTGGTTTCGCGGAATTAGCTTTACCATTGACAAAATTAACAAAAAAGGACGTTGTTTGGGAGTGGGGAAATGAACAAGAAAACGCGTACCAACTTTTAAAAAATAAATTAACAGATAGACCCGTTCTAGGAATTTATGATAGTAATGCTCCCACAGAATTACATACCGACGCAAGCAAATTAGGATTAGGCGGAATTCTAATGCAAAAACAGTCCGATAGTTTTTTAAAACCAATAGCGTATTTTAGTAGATTAACTTCCAAAGAAGAAAAGTTTTATCACAGTTATGAACTAGAAACTTTGGCTGTAGTAGAATCCTTGAAGCGGTTTCGCGTTTACTTAATAGGAATTCCTGTCAAAATAATTACCGATTGCGCAGCACTACGTACGACCCTAAGTAAAAAGGATCTTATTCCCCGAATAGCTCGCTGGTGGCTTACTATACAAGATTTTGATTTAGAGATAGAATATCGCCCTGGGGAAAGGATGAAGCATGTAGACGCTCTTAGCAGAAACCCTGTTGAAATACCGATTTTAATGATAGGAGAATCCGATTGGTTAGTTACTCTTCAATTACAGGACGATAACATACAAAACATTATAAATCAATTACAAGGGCAAACAAACAATCGCGATATTGTAAATAATTATACTTTAACAAAGGATAATATTTTGTTTAGGAAAACAATACATGGTGAACGTTTTGTCATACCAAAATTAGCAAAATATGGCTTAATGCAAAAGTACCATGACCAGATAGGACATCCGGGTTTTGAAAGATGTGAAGCTGTCATAAAGGCGCAATTTTGGTTTCCTAAAATTACTAGTTTTATTAGAAAATATATAAATTCATGTATATCGTGTTCATACGGCAAAGGAAACTATGGCAAAACACAGGGTGAATTACACCCTATTGAAAAAAATCCCGTACCCATGCATACCATTCATGCCGACCATTTAGGCCCTTTTGTTAAAACGCGTAAAGGAAATACTTATATTCTTGTGGTTATTGATTCGTTTACAAAATTTGTTTTTGCTAGAGCTGTCAAAAATTGTAGTTCTATAGAAACTATTCGGCATATAAAAGAAATAATACTTCAATTTGGCAATCCAACTCGGGTAATAACAGATAGAGGCAAAGCTTTCACAAGTCGATATTTTAAGCAGTTCGCGGAAGAGTGTCAGTTTAAGCACATCTTAAATGCGATAGCCAGCCCTAGATCAAATGGTCAAGTTGAACGCGTGAATCGAACTATTATAGACGGGCTTAACACTTCGGTTGAAAACGAAAACGTATGGGATGAAAAACTTGCTGACGTGGTGTGGGGAATAAATAATACACCTAATTCTACTACTTCCTTCCCCCCCTTTAAACTAATGTTTAGTCATGATAACACCAAATTTCCGAATTTATCTGTAATTACCGAAACGGGAGACCATTCTTCACAAATAAATGCATTAAATGATAGACGTAATATAGCGAAATTGCATATAGATAAAAATATGACTGTAATGAAAGAACGGTTCGATCGCACGCATAAAAAATGTATAAAGTATTCTGTTGGAGATCTCGTTCTATGGAAAGGTGGTTGTACAAAAGACGCAAATGCTAAAGTCGCACAAAAATTGAAAAGCCCTTACACAGGTCCGTATAAAGTTTGCAAGGCAGAAACCGATTTAGATAGATACACCATATGCACAGTCAAGGGTATGAAAGGTTACAAGAAATTTTCGTTTGTTGTTCGCGGTGAGGTTTTAAGACCGTATAACTCAGTTACCCCAAACACAGACAGCTCCTCCAGTGACGAGGAAGTAAATCGGGATGACCTTATCGATTTATTCGAAAGTTAAAATAGGTGCCTACCAATTTTTATATTTACCCATCCATTTAATTACTACTTGTTGTACTACTCCATCGCTTATTTTTACCCAACTGTTTGTTTTAGAACTAAAATAACCAAAACTTGTAAAGTTAATTTCGAATATTACATTGTGTACTGAATAAAACTAAAATATGATGACTGTAGAATAAAGCTTTTCACTTTCAAACAAAAAATTTGTTCATTTTAGGTCTTGTTTTTAATTACGTGGTACTAAAATAAACTACAAATCAAGTTACAAATTAAGTTTAATTACAATAATAAAATCGTACTAAGAATCTGTGTGAGTTTGTGTTTATAAATATGTCTCGGTTTACAATATAGTGTTGTTTGCCGTATAACGGCGACTTTTACCTTTCGGCAACTTATTACATAAGTATTTAATTGGGCAAACGTATTACGTATTCTTCAAATGCTGTAGCTGGAAAACTTCCATTGAATAGTGAATTACAGCAATATTTTATTCATCATGTAACAAAATTGAAACTTGAGCAATTAAAAAAAAACACAGAGTACAAAGGCATACAGAGTATTAACTTGGCCTATGGTATTACAAAATGTTGCTGAAGTTAAGAATTTGTCAACTTTATTCAATCAATCATTATAGTCTGTGTGGCAATAGCTGTGTAACTACTAATCCGGTGTGACCATTGTCTGTGTGACCATTGTCTGTGTGACCATTGTCTGTGTGACCATTGTCTGTGTGACCATTGTCTGTGTGACCATTGTCTGTGTGACCATTGTCTGTGTGACCATTGTCTGTGTGACCATAGTCTGTGTGACCATAGGCTGTGTGACCAGTCTGTGTGACAAAGTTATATCTGGTTGAAAGAGATATAAACATTTAAAATAATTGTGTGATGTTAAATGGCATTTAACTTGAATAAATTTTCATCAGTCTGTGTGACATAAAACAGTTACCTAAATTCAACCATTTTTATCTACGGTACTGAGCGTTCCTATAACATAGCAATGTTGTATGCCCATATTTAATGCGTCGTAATGGCTGTCCATGACATAATTTAGACAAATAATAATATGCCAACTCTACAAATACACTGAGAAATTTTCCGTTACTGCTGCAATTGATGTCTTCTACTTATTTTGTAACACATCAAAACTTATAGTACGTACACATACTGTTCCGTATTATTTTCTTTCTCTTACAGATAACCAACAACGAGCGTAACTATGAGCCGGAACGCCGTGGGACACGGCATGCGCAGGATGGCCGAGTGTTACCGACCGTGATTGGGAACACCAATACACCTACGAACTAATCAGTGTTGGACTTGTCAATAGTTCTTATATAATATCTGATTCCTTTCTATTCGATTTATTTGCTATTTAATTGATTTATATTCTGATTTATTTATGTCATTAGTAAACCATAGACCAGATAGAGTGAACATAATTGTTGTTGTTGTTTCTATTCGCCCGTAAAGGCAGGCAACGACCTAAGCCATACAGCTGAATGAACATAGATAATGTTAATCATTGGTACAGTCTTTGTAGAATTAGTAATTGTATAATAATAGTACTTTAATTGACTTCCTTTTGAAACTGTATAAATACCTCAACCTCACTGATTTCCTTCTTCTTATTCTGTTCCAATTTGTGAGTACTGCGGATTTCGATACCAAACTGATTGAAATAAAGGATAAAACTACAACTGCGAGTCATTTAATTCCACTACTGTAACAATTTTTTATAATTTTGTTGGCATATATACGAGTATATTGCAACGAAATTATACGAACACAGTTTGAATTGTGGTTACGTATATTGATTGCTCGTTTCGGTTGGTACTAAACAAAAAACATTCGGCAAGTGAAATCCAGCGCCCGGGCACAATGCAAATATCAAGAGATTGTCATGATTTCTGGTATTTAACAAGTGATGATTTGACCGGAAACTAAATTAATAAAAGATTGTCATGATTTCCGTTATTTAACAAGTAATGATTTGACCGGAATTTCAATTAATAAAAGATTGTCTTGATTTCCGTTATTTAACAAATAATGATTTGACCGAAAACTAAATTAATGAAAAATTGTCATGATTTCCGTTATTTAACAAGTAATGATTTGACTGGAAATTAAATTAATAATAGGTTGTCATTATTTCCGTTATTTAACAAGTAATGATTTGACCGGAAATTAAATTGATAAAAGGTTTGTTTGTAGTAGTCTAGCGCGTGAGGAGAACGCTAATTTTGTGGAGGATTGGCTCTCGGCATTGGAATCGTGGTCTCAACTGAAGAACTTAGATCATAATTGCGATATAAGATTTAATGTAAAAAAGTGTTGGTAAGTGACTGTAATTAAAATATAATTATTGTTGGAGCAGTATTTGGAGTTTCTTTTTAAGGTAGAGATATTTGTTCTAAGGAACCATGTCGTCGATATTTTCCCAAATTTCTCTATACCTTACTCTTTACCCACACTGACCTATATTTTTTTATTTTTAACAAAACACACAGATTAAATACAAAACATTGAATCTCATATAAATATTACATAATTCAATTAAGCTTCCACAATTTTTTTTAACAAAAGAAGAAGAAAAAAGCAAACATTCAGAAAGTATTGTATAGGTAAATTAATTTCGATATGTGTTTGCATTTGTAGTAGTATTTGTATATTTACGGGAATTCTAAACTTGAAATTTAAATTTCGTTGTACAGTCAGAAAAAAGAGGTTCATTACATTTTGAAAAATAAAATATATTGAAAATCAAAAGTCAATGGTAAAAGTCAAATAAAAAATAATTATATTTATAAATATTGCTAATTGTTGTGAGGTCTGACCATTTGGTTTTGAGTTAATAAATGAATGAATTGATTTTATTTGTGGTTTATTCTCATAGTTTATAATATTTATTGTTGGTGTTATTATTGTAAAGTCGTTAATTAAAAATGGTTCCGTTGTTGAAACATGGTCGAGGTAAGACTTCCTAAACTAAAGACCTTTTGTATAATTTGTACACATATTTCGAAAATGAATGCAATAGCAATCCGAGCAGTATTGTGACTCCCGCTCAGTTAGTTGCTCTATCAACCAGAAAAGTCCTATCAGAATGCAAATGTAATTCTTCATAACAGGGACCAACTTTTAAATCACCTAAAAAGAAACCTAACGGAAGCCCACGAATACAATAGATGATTTTGATCAACAAGAAATCCTGAGAACAATTCACAACTTTCACATTACAAATAAAGAAATTCCGACGGTAAAAATTCTAAACGCAAAATTTAAAGTAGAAATAGATTATACAGGTTGTGTCACCACGTTACGAAAACACGTCATCTCATTGGATTTTAAATGGAAACCAACGGAAGATCACCGCAAACTGCTAATGGAAAAGCACAAAATTCGATAGTTGCGAATTAACCACTTCATAAAAATTTGCAGAATATCGTGAAGAAAATCGCCAATTGTTTTTACCAACGAAACTTGCACATAACCTCTCAAAGTCTTGGTCAGATGAATGCACTTCTGGTTTAAAGCAACATGTCTCAAAGGGCAACCGTTCGATCATCGTCCATGCCAGCGGAATGGATTGTATTGTACTGAATGCTTTGCTCAATGTTTAAAGCCACCCAAAATGAGTGTTGATTGCCATGACTATATGAATTATAATAAATTTTTCAAAGTGGATCTAAACGCAATTAAACCCAACCTTAAACCTTATAGTGTTGATGTTGTTGGTAAAGCACCCTATCATAATTCAATTCAAAATCACCTTCTTTTCAAAACCTAATTCAAATCCTAAAAAACAGCAAATTATTGACTGGCTGACATTTATAAATATTCATCGAACATGCTTAAGCCTCAGTTATATGAACTGATTCTAAAAAATATGGTGAGATTTGAAGTGTATAAGATAGACGAAATATTACGACAGCATGGTCATACTGTGCTCCGTTTACCCGTATAACACCCTCAGTTTAATCTGTCTGAAAATATATGGAGATATTCAAAAAAATTTTTACATGCATCGGTGCTAAAATGACATTAGTTGCAACAGCTCGCGCTTTTTGAAGCATTTCATTACTTATTCTATCAGGAAACTCGCGGTCATTTCTGAGAATGTCCTTGATATTTTCGATGTGTTCCCCCACCGAGATCATGTCGATCGATTTAGCTTGCAGTGCGTTAACTACTGGTTCTAAAACTGCTGAATATTTGGCTATTGTTTGTAGAGCAACAATAAACACTGGTTTTGTAACGGCTGAATGCAACTGATTTCCAGATTTTCTGGTGGCAGAATTTCCCTCTACGGATAACGTTTCTAGAGATTTCACAAGCTCTGAGAAGTGTTGAGAAAACTTTCTGATTGATTTATATTTTTCGGACCATAGGTTTGGAGCGTAGTTTCGACGTGTAGTCGATTCTCTGAAAAACGTTATAACATCCTTTACAGTGGCGACAGTATTTCTAATTTCTGGCACTGCGTTCGCATCATTCACAACAAGGTTGACTTTGTGACTTGAGCAATGAAAATATAAAGCACGAGGATATTTTTCTCTCAAAATGGCTTGTAAGCCGCCCTGTTTCCCTGCCATTGTAGAACAGCCATCGAATCCAAATGCTATGCAATCTTCGGTTGGGAGGTTAGAACTAATCAAGAAATTGTCAATTGCTTCGGCATTTTGTGCTTTTAGTTCAACGAACCCTACAATTTCTTCTCTGATTTTCCTTTTGCTTTCGTCGTAGAACCGCACGCCTATGACAGCTGTTCTTCCCCAGCTACGTCTGCTGTTACATCAGCTAAGACTGCGTAAGCCATGGTCTTCTGAACCTCACTTATTATATTCTCCTTAATAACTTCGCCACATAAATTTATCAAGTCGTTTTGTATTTTTGGCGATGTGTAAACTGCATTGCGACGGCACTTTTCCAGGTGACTCTTTAATTTGTCGTCCCCTGAATTGATTCTCAACTTCAATAAATCTAATAAAACACCCTCATCTGCTTGTTTTCCCCTAAGAGGCATATCATGTGTACCGCAAAATACTATACAATAAATAATTGATGACAATATTTGTCTGTTTGCATCGATTGCTTTTTGGTGTCCACTTTGCAGTTGGATGTGTACAGGAACATTTTCAAGAAATTTTTTGCAGCATTTGTCGCTGTTAGGTGAAGGTTGGTCGTTGCATGCTTCCAGCAGTCTTCATGCATATTTTTGAACTTTATATATGGCCTGACCATAAATGATCCCAAAATTCCTCTCACAGTGCTGGTGGGCGAAGGGAACAAAACACAATGCTTACAAAGAGCGCCTTTTAGTCGCTTGGAATATACTAGCCATGGTGCATATTGATCCAACCAAGCATGATTAAATCTTCTTTTCAAATGGCTTGCATCACTTTCAAAATCGTAATTTCTGGGCGGGATCCAAGGATTTTGTAACAACTCCCTCTTCTTTTCCGTCGATAGCTGGGTAGCCAACCCAACATAACGACCCAAATCATTTTCATGATGGCCATCGTCCACTATAATTTCAGGATCGACGTTGACGTCATAAGTTTATAGGGATGTCGATGGAGAAGAATAGTCGGCAACAGATATATTTACAGGTTCTGCTGGAGAATGTGACGCTTGTCCAATGTTAGCATGCAATGATCTTGGCATTACATGAGTAGTTTTATGATGGTTGTCATTTTCATCGCTTCCACTGCTACTTTCCCGACCTTTTTTTCTTTTTTCGCGTTGTTGTCCCTAAAAAATGGATACACAAAATTACTCTTACGGTGTTTAAGCATAGGACAAAAATAAAGATCAAGATACCCATAAAAACATCACATTCATATATCATTTACTTCCTATCAGTAAAAGTAAAATTGTGATATTCAAAATTCGTTAACTTTGTTGTTTGAACGCCAAATAATCAAAACTAGATCATTTGAAAAATTAGGTCTTTACCTATGAAATTGCCGTTTTTCACGAAATAAATGAAGCGTAATTTTTTTATATATTTTTTATTTCTATTAATCAAAATAATCACCCATGCAATCAATGCATCTTTGCCAACGCATTGGTAGCTTATTGATGCCTTTCTTGAAGAAATCAGCTGGACGGGAGGCAACAAATTCTTCAAAGGCATTTTGTACTGCCTCTCGGGTATTGAATTTTTTTCCCGCCAAGAAGTTATCCAAATTCTGGAAAAAGTAGAAGTCTGTAGGCGCAAGGTCTGGTGAGTACGGCGGATGACGGAGAACTTCCAACCCCAACTCTTGTAGCTTGGAGACCGTCTGCTGTGCAGTATGAGGTCGCGCGTTGTCGTGCAGGAGCAGTGGAGCCGAACGATTGACCAAAGCTGGTTGGAGACGTGCGAGCTTATCCATCATTGTGTTCAGTTCTTCACAGTACACATCTGCAGTAATGCTTGTCCCGTTTGGCAAGAAGCTGTGATGAATTACACCCGCGTTAGACCACCAAACAGTGACCATCACTTTTCTAGGAGTAAGTTTTCGTTTAGGGCATTGTTTGGGTGCTGAACCAGGGTCCAACCAACTTGCTGAGCGCTTACGATTGTCAAACAGGATCCATTTCTCGTCACAAGTAACAATGCGGTTCAGAATTCCTTCATTTGTATGCCTGCTGAGCAGTGCAAGGCACGTCTCCACGCGTACTTCGCGCTGGCGGTCATTGAGTTCGTGGGGTACCCATTTGTCAAGCTTTTTTACCTTGCCAATTTGAAGCAAATGGACCAATACTGTTTTGATGCTAACGTCGAAAGCTGCTGCTAATTCAGCCGTGGATTGAGTTTCATCAGCTTCCACAATTGCCTTTAATTCGTCATTGTCGACCAAAGTTTTCGGACGGACACGGGGTTCATTTTTCAGGTCAAAATTTCCAGAACGGAAGCGGGTAAACCAATAACGGGTGGTGCGTTCGTTTGTAGTGTTCGCTCCGTAAACGTCGTTGATGTTGCGTGCCGCTTGTGCCGCTTTGCTGCCACGACGGTACTCATACTCCATAATTACTCGAATTTTTTACTTATCCATGATGACGAAAAATGTTCGTATGCGTTGAAAACAAAACACTAACTATTAAACAAATGACGATTTTAGAAAAAGAATTCCATGTTTGTCAAATAAAATTAATTTGAAATTAGAATTATCAGTCATAAAAAAAATATTTTCATTTGAAATGGCCAGTACGGCAAAACGGCAGTTTCATAGGTAAAGACCTATTAATACATTTGTTGTGCCGTTTCCAGAGAAAAGGGACTTTGTTGTCGGTATGGAGTTATAGTGTACTTACTACGGTCGTGCAGGTACGGAAGTAAATAAAGAATTCCAGTATGGGGAAACACAATTATAGTTTATTTCACTAAACACAGGTACAGTTACGACACGAACAAGATACACTATACAAATAGAAGGAGCAAGAGTAGGCACACAGATAATAATAGTTCACAGGAAGGAATATAAGCGAACAAACGTAAAGGCTAGTAGGTATTTGCGTCAGCGGGCGACACGAGCTTCGCGTGCAAATACTCGGGACTGACTGCTCTTGCCTGATGACCGGTCGGACCGGTTCGATAGGCAGCAGCGTTGCGCGCTTCAGGCCTGCGCGGGCACAGTACCATACGTTTTATTACGTAACTTGCTGGAAAGGAATGTTTCTTGTATGTGCGTTTCCATAGCACAAAATGATAAAGTATACTAGATATTAGTCTAATATAAAAATTGAAAAAAAAATTAAGTACGCAACGACTGAGAAATAAACACAACTTTGAAGTGATAATACCAAGAACAAACTATGGGAAAAAAACAATATTATTTGAGGGAGCACAGTTGTACAACAAACTGCCAAATAATATAAAATTTATTAAAAATATAAATACTTTTAGAAATAAACTTAAACTACACATCTTGCAGAGCACAAAAAGTTAAATTAACAGTGTAATACTATAATTGTTTTCATATCTCATTATAAGTGAAATTGTAAATTCTTATGAGAATAAAGTTCTTTAAACCTAGATATTAGATATTAAATATACATATAATATTTTAGTTTACTTGTGAATTGTTCAGTGTGTTTATTAAGTGATTTCTTTAGTAAGTATAAATTAAATAGGTAAATATATAATGTATTATGTATACATGGAAATAGATAATAAATAATAATATTAAATTGTACATTTTAGTAAATACTAAGATGTCTGGACCTGTATAGTAAATTATAAATATAAACTTCAATATATTATATAAATGGGGAATAGGCTACATCACTCCCCCCCAGAGGCCGTCACTACAGACGATAATAATCCGGGAATCTTACTCTCCGGCCTGCACGCGTTCTCCTATCATTATCCTGGGCTGGGACTTTTTGTCCCCTGGGAGCAGAAAGAGGCAGAGAACTTGGGTAGGGAGAGGAACTGGGAGTGGACGTAGGTATGGACATGGGATTTGGGTCGAACAGTATGTAGGCTGGTTTGAGACGGTCTATTGATACTGTAACGGTTTTCCCTTTTACGCTTAATTTAAAAGTCTTGTTTCCGCGTTCTATGTCTTTGTATGGTCCGGTATAAGGTGGTTGAAGTGAACCACGAGAGGAATCGTCTCTCACTAGGACATGGCTCGATGAAGCGAGTTCTTTATATATAAAGATTTTGTCCTTATTATGCCGGGCAGCAGGCGCAGGTTGTAATTTATTAATGAACTGATGTAGGCGAGTTGTAAAATCGGAGATATCCGTAGATAGCGGATCAGAAGTTTGAAAGAATTCACCTGGTAGGCGAAGTGGCTCGCCATACACCAGCTCTGCAGAAGAGGATTGAAGATCTTCCTTAAATGCGCTTCGTATGCCTAATAGGACTAAGGGCAATGTGTTCACCCAATTGGAGTCCGCGTGGCACATTATAGCCGCTTTAAGTTGGCGGTGGAAACGTTCTACTAAACCGTTACAGGCTGGGTGATACGCGGTCGTTCGACGATGTTTGAATCCTATCACTTTTCCAAGGTATTGAAAAAGTGCCGATTCAAACTGTCGACCGCGATCGGTGACAATATCCGTTGGACATCCATATCTGGATATCCAGGATATCGATGCCTTACCAACTGTTTCGGCAGTTATGTCCACCATGGGTGTAACTTCCAGCCAACGAGTAAAACGATCCACCGCCGTAAAACAATAGCGAAAGCCTTGCGAAATGGGCAAGGAGCCTACAATGTCCACGTGTATGAACATAAAGCGAGCGCGAGGAAGACCGAAGGTGCCCAAGGGTGTAGACACATGGCGGTTAACCTTGGCGCGTTGGCATGCGAGGCAGTGGCGGGTCCATTCCCGACAGTCTCTGCGCATTCCAGGCCAGACAAAACGTTCAGCAACTAGTTTGGCTGTAGCGTTAGCGCCTGGGTGGCTGAGGCTATGCAGACTGTCAAATATTTGTCTGCGCATGGGCTTAGGGACAAAGGGCCTAGGTGTAGGGGTGCTGGTATCTCAATATATTTGTGTAAGGGAGTCGTGGATGCTCATTTTTTTAAGGCGGAGTGAGGTTTCACCCGCCAAAAATGAAGTCAGCTCCGGATCAGCTGCTTGTGATGCAGCAAGCGTTATTAAGTCGACAGGCATCTGCAGCTCATCGACACGTCACAGGGGGTCAGCGACCACGTTGTCTTTCCCTGATGTATGTCTAATGTCGGTCGTGAACTGCGAGATGTAGTCGAGGTGTCGGAACTGTCGCGGTGAACAGTTGGCTTTCTTTTCACTGAAAGCAAAACTTAGTGGCTTGTGATCCGTAAATACAATGAAATGTCTGGCCTCAAGCAGGTGACGGAAATATTTGATACTCTCATAGATGGCTAAAAGTTCGCGATCGTACGGAGAGTACTTTTGTTGGGAGGGGCTCAGCTTTCGCGAAAAGAAAGCCTAAGGTTCCCAATCATTGTTAGTACGCTGCTGCAATGCCAGGTCGAACGCATCTGTTACCAGAGCAAGTTCAGCCTGACAATCTGGGTGTGCGAGTAGTGCAGCGTTAGCGAGGCTTTCCTTACACTCGTTGAAGGCTGTAAGGGCGTCTCCAGATATGTCAACTGGATGACATGCCTTCACGCTACCAGTAAGTAAAGCATACAGAGGTGCTTGTATGGTAGCTGAACGAGGAAGGAACCTACGCTAAAAGTTAATCATCCCCAAGAATCGCCTGAGTTGGCGGACTGTCTTAGGCACAGGGAACTCTGAATGGCCTGTACCTTTGATTCTAAAGGTTTGGTGCCAGAAGCGGAGATTTTATAGCCCAGAAACGTAACTTCTGATGCTCCAAAGACGCACTTAGAGGTGTTTAAGAGGACGCAATAGTCTTGCATGCGCTGGAAAAGCTGCTTGAGATGTACCTCATGTTCAGCTTCATCTTTTGAGAATACCAAATAGTCATCTAAAAAACAGTAAGTAAAATCAAGACCTCTCGTCATCTCATCAACAAATCTTTGGAATGTTTGACCGGCGTTCCTAAAGCCAAACGTCATGAACGGGAATTCATACAGACCAAAGGGAGTCGTAATGGCTGTCTTTGGAATATCTTCCTCGAAAACTGGGACCTGGTTGTACGCTTTCATGAGATCGATCGTAGAGAAGACTGTACATCCTGAAATAGAATGGGCAAAATCGTGGATGTGCCTAATAGGATAACGATCTGGGTTAGTCCGCGAATTAAGCATCCGGTAGTCACCACAAGGCCTCCAGCCGTTATCCTTCTTAGGTGAAAGGTGTAGCAGAGAAGCCCACGGACTGTCAGACGGACGCGCTGTGCCGTTGCTAAGCATAAGCTGAAATTCCTGCTTAGCGATTTTAAGCTTGTCAGGTGCCAACCTGTGGGGAGTACATGAAACTGGAGGTCCAGGTGTGGTTCTGATGTAATGTACTGTGTTGTGCTTTGGAAATACCGGTGTGCCTGAAGGGCGCGTGAGCTCAGGAAACTGGTCGAGAATACGATGGTAGCGCGTGTCACCTGTTGAAACCTTAACAGAAGAAACATTTGAATTAGCAATACAAGCGTCAGTAGCTAAAGCAGTTGTATTGTCTATAAGGCGTTGGTTGCGGCAATCTACGATAAGTTTAAAGTGACTTAGAAAATCAACGCCTATTACAGGCTTTGTGACATTAGCAACAATGAAGCGCCAAGGGAAGTTTCTGCGTAAGCCTAAATTTAAATTTAAGTGCACAAAACCAAATGTCTCTATTGTCGTTCTGTTTGCTGCTGTTAGATCGAAGTTTGTCTTTTCTCGACGTTCCCGAAGCGCAGCACGAGGGTAGACGCAAAGGTCACTGCCAGTATCCACTAGAAACTGGTACTTCAAGTTGCGGTCGGTAACGGAGAGGCGACTTGCGGCATGCGGGCAGTTGTTTGTCGCCATTACAGACTGCCGGCGGCGTTTTCCGGCTGCTTGAAGTGGCAGGGCTTCAGACACCTGCGAGCTCTTACCCCATACTTATAGTGGTAAAAGCATATTGGGTGCCTCCGATAGCTGGAATTAGAACGACTCCTCTGTCACGATGTTGATCGTCGACGTTGATGTGGCCTGAAACGCTCAGTAGAGTAGCAGGCGCCAAGGGTGTGCTCCTCCAGCTTAATGGTCAGGTGCTCCACCATCCTCTTCAGCTCCGCGATTTCATCAGACTGCTGCATCGTATGTCCCCTGGTAGATGGTGCCGCTGCCACGTTGTACGGCGCCGACGTCAGCTCCTGGATGCGATCAGCCAGGTCAGCCAGCTGCTCCAGAGAGTGTGTGGGTTGAGATGCCAGCACAGTCTGTATATTATGTGGAAGTCGGTTGCTCCAAATTGTACGCAGGAATTCATCTGGTACCGAAGGTCCAGCGAGATCTTGGAGATGCCGTAAAAATTGAGATGGCTTCCGGTCGCCGAGCTCTTCGTGGGTCAATAACTGCTTGACCTTCTTTTCATGAGAAGCTGACAGTCGCTTTATTAATTCCGTCTTAATTTTTTCGAAGCGGTTGTTAGCTGGCGGATTAATTATAACGTCTTTAACGGCTTTTACGTACTGCATGTCGAGGTTATTTGTGACATGATTAAATTTAATCCCGTCGTCGGTAATGTTATTGACGCTGAACTGACCTTCTAACATGGCAAACCACAGCTCTGGGTCTTCCGGAGAAAATGGAGGTATTTTTATATTCAATTTCCGTCCATCGCTGTATTCGCGGTCAGTGGAAACGCGCACTCGACGCGCTTGCCTTACGGTGACGTTCGTTTCATTCCGTGATCTTTCTGTTTTTGCTGATTCACTGCTATCACTCATTTTGTGTTCTTATGGGTCACCACTCTAGTGTACTTACTTTGGTCGTGCAGGTACGGAAGTAAATAAAGAATTCCAGTATGGGGAAACACAATTATAGTTTATTTCACTAAACACAGGTACAGTTACGACACGAACAAGATACACTATACAAATAGAAGGAGCAAGAGTAGGCACACAGATAATAATAGTTCACAGGAAGGAATATAAGCGAACAAACGTAAAGGCTAGTAGGTATTTGCGTCAGCGGGCGACACGAGCTTCGCGTGCAAATACTCGGGACTGACTGCTCTTGCCTGTTGACCGGTCGGACCGGTTCGATAGGCAGCGGCGTCGCGCGCGCAGCAGGCCTGCGCAGGCACAGTACCATACGTTTTATTACGTAATATGCTGGAAAGGAATGTTTTTGTGTTTGATAGTTATAAAGTATACAAAGTGGACGTGTTACAGAAATATTTTAATTAAAAAAAAAATACTAAACAACCCAAATTAGGCAGTGTAAACATAGTGCCAAAGTTCAATCTTACAAAACCACTTACGACGTTTTGAACCCGTGCAACCAAGTACGACCGCGCTCAGCACCCGGCTCGCGATCGCACCTCACCCCCGCAGAAACAGACCAGTTGCTATTTTTTGTTGCATTCACATCTGCGCGCGCGTCGTCGTCGTCACTACTACTACTACGAAACCATACACAATGAACTCGGGGAGTACGTCGTCGCCGCGTGATACATTAACAAGCGGAAGCGGGATTACTACTGGATCAGTACCAAACTTAAGTAAGTATGATTATGATGATTTTATTAATATTAATTCTCGGAAAAGGAAGGAACGCGATGATGAGTTGGACTACAAAACAGATTTTTCAAACTTTCGCTCAGAGATAATGCTATTACTTAAAGATTTTGCTAAAACCCAAACGGAGAATTTATCTCTAATTAAAGAAAACATTATAAGTAAAATCAAGGAAGAAATTAAAATATCTACGGAAAATTTTTCGCAACAATTTAAACAAATGAGCAATGAAATAGAAAATATAAAGGCTGAAAATACAATAACGCAAAAAAAGCTGAAAAAAATTGAAACCGAATTATCAAAACTCAAAAATAACGAATTTATTGAAAAAATACCCAAATCGCATTCGCTTGTCAATGAAAACTTCATACTAGAATTAAGTAAATCGAAAGCTGTCCGGTAACTACCCTCATTATGGTTAAGTGCTACAATTGTGAGAAACTAATGAACAAAAAAACTCCCGTTTTGTAATGCAGCCGATGCCAAAAAGTGGTCCATGCAACTACCATATGTACAGGTCTTAGTACAAAACAGTTATCTGCATTAAGAGCTGCAGAAAATCTTGAGTGGACTTGCAACGAATGCAACCAAAACTCTTCGCGTAAAAAATCCTTTGTGACGCTTGCGGATTGTGAGGAGGAGGATGACGATGAAAATAACACTATAAGTAGCAATATGGACGTAAAAAAACTTCTACAGGACCTCAGAAAAGAAGTTAGCAATATTGTCACTCAGGAGATGCGCTCAGTGTCTACCTCTGTACAATACTGCAGTGAGAAAGTTGATGAGTTTACCGAAACTATTGAAGGGCTGACAAGTAGGTTCAAAGACCTTGAAAAAAAGTTATATCATCTTGACAACAAAAACAAACACCTAGAGCTGAAAATGGAGTCCTTAGAAAAACGCAATAGCGAATTGGAGCAGATGTTATGAGCCGACCAACTGGAAATCGCAGGTATTCCGCCATCCAGTGATGGAAAACTGATTAAAATAGTTGAGAATATAACGGATAAACTAAACGCGCAAAAAAGCGATATCCTATTTGTAAAGCGCCTTGCGACCCGTAAAACAGGACCTAGTTCAGTCCTTGTAAAGGTACGCGAAGAGTCCATCCGCCAGAGGTTAATATCAAAAGCCAAAGAAACTATCATTTTAGCTCGCGACATTGCACCTAACCTAACTGGGGCACCAAGCACAGAAAAAGTATTTGTAAGAGAATCTATTTCCCCATATAATAAAAATCTACTATGGCAAGCCAAACAAGACCTAAAAGGTTCCTTCAAATTTATCTGGTTTAGAGAAGGAAGAGTACTGGCGCGCGCAAACGAAAATACCAAGGTTTACAGGATCAGGTCGAAGAGTGATATCGAATCCCTGAGGTGTAATAATAGTCAATAGGCATTTGGTTGTTGGTAACTGTTATATATAATTTATTTGTAATCAAGTTTGTCCCCGTATAACTATTTCTCGAAATATGGATACTATAGAAAATATTAGTAATATAAAGGAACTATTTAACTGTCCAAGTATTGAGGATTATCAAAAGTTTGTACCTAAGAGGCCTAACAATCTAACCTTTGTTCATGTTAATGTAAGGTCAATGTTTAAAAACTTCTGGAAAATCGAACATCTTATATCCGTAAACCCATCTATAGATGTACTAGTTATCACTGAACCTGGCATTACAGAACGTATACAGTCCCTATATACTATTAGTGGTTATACAATGCACACAGAGTTACGGAAACAACGAAACGGAGGTGGAATTGTAGTCTATGTGAAAAAAAAAACATAAATTTACACGTATCAAAATATCCTCACTTCACTACGAATGCCTTTTAGGTAAAATAACAACAAATTTATCTTTTTCTATAAGTCTGTGTGCCGTATACAGACCACCAGACACAAATAAAAAATCATTCATATTACAAATAGATAAGATGCTCAAAAAACACAACGGCGACGATTTTGTATTATTGGGAGACTGTAACGTTAACATAAAAGCATTCACTCGTAAAGACGTCACTATTAAAAAATCATACTTGGATGTCATGAGTGAGCACGGTCTCTCATGCGGGATAACGGACTATACTAGAGTAGAAGTTTTGAAACTTAAAAATAAAACTATAACAACAAAAAGCCGTCTCGATCACATATTTGTAAGAACCCGCATGAAAGACGCGTACTCCGCCGCGCTCGGCACTAAACTGGCCGACCACCGAGTAACTGCGCTCACGCTTATCAGCGACTCTTGTATACAGGCTGCTCCAGTTTATGTGACACGGTATGACAATAATAAATTAAGCAAACTTTTAGATGAAATTGACTGGAATCCTATTCATGGTATGAATTGTCCGGATAATATTTACGGATACATAATTGATAGAATTAATTATTGCTACGTCCAATCTCAATATGAGAAAAAAACGGGCACATCGAAGCGTAATAAATATGAATGGGTTAATAATAATATAAAACAAATTTGTAATCATAGGGATGAATTGTTTTTGGCATGGATAAAAGACACAGGTAATAAAGAGCTTAGGGCAAAATACAATAAAATAAGTAACAAGGCCAACAACTTAGTACACAAAATCAGAAATAAATATTATAAAGAACAGATAAATAGTTATAAAAAAGATACACGAAAGCTTTGGCAATTATTAAATTGAATGACGGGGAAGATTCAAAATTCAATAGACGATACAGTAATAAAAGCTTTCGACCTTGCTGGATGTAGTAAAACTATAGCGGATAACTTCTCTCGCGAATTTCAAAATAACGTGCAATCAATAATACCGACATGTAAGTCAAAACTAATAAACGAAACTGACTACGTCGAACTTTTGGATAGGTCCATTTATTTCCCAAAAGCCACAAATTCTGAAGTCTTAAAAATCGTTAAATCTATCAACCCTCGAAAGGCTCCAGGAGCTGACGGGATAAGAGCATCAGATATTATACACTTAGCTGAAAAAATAACTAGTGCAATTACCCACCTGATAAACACAAGCATAGTCACGGGAAGGTATCCAAAAAATCTGAAAACCGGCATAGTCAGACCTATTCATAAAAGAGGCAGCACACACGACTATTCGAAATACCGCCCGATCACGATACTTCCGGTTCTCGATAAAATAATTGAAAAATACGTTTATAAAATAATCCATAATTTTTATGCATCTAATAACGTATTATGCTCCGAACAGTATGGGTTTCAAGCGAAAACAAGTACAACAATACTTTTATCTCGTTTTATAGACAAAATCAATAGCTACCTAAACGATAAAAAACACGTTCTACTAATTTTTATTGATTACAGTAAAGCATTCGACACTCTTCAACATGATCTACTTATAAAACGACTAGACCAAAGTGGAGTACGTGGAAAGCTTTTGAATTGGTGTAAAAATTACCTCGAAAACCGAAGTTACCAGGTTAAAATAGGTACATCTCTCAGTGAGAGCGTGAAAGTCACAGAAGGAACGGCTCAAGGTTCAGTACTAGGCCCGTTACATTACCTAACATATGTCAACAGCCTTAAAAATGTGATAAAGCACTGTTCAATATTTCAGTTCGCAGATGACACCTGTCTGGTTGTGGCAAATAATGATATTCTGGCCGCTCAAAAACAGCTGCAAGCCGACTTCACTGCGATTTGCAAATGGTCACACGATGCAGGACTTGTGCTAAATGCAGATAAAACCAAACTTATGCATGTACACTCCAGTCACAATCGGAGCGCACTCAGCACACGACTAGAAGTAACAGCCCACAACCACGACTGTCTACACAAACACACAACACCTTGCACTACCACCTGCCAAAAAATTGAACAAGTTAGTGATCATACATACTTAGGGTTGGTGATCGATAACAGGTTTAATTGGGCAAAGCACATCGATAAGACATGTACCAGGTTGCGCTGTATCATGACCAAATTTTACGCTATTCAAAATCGTGTTCCATTTGACGTTCTGATAACCATGTATAAAGCTTTGGTGGAAAGTGTAATATCGTACGGTTTGAGTAGTTATGGACGTACTTTCAAAACTTACCTTGATCAAATTTATAACTTGTAGCATAGGCTGCAAGTTATAAATTTGTGTTTTATTACCTAAAAAAATAAATTAGAACAATACTTCCGAGACGAAATCTTAATTCCTAAAAATACTACATACTTACTTGAAACGTTGCAAACAAAAACTTAACCTTACCCAAATTTAAAAATTTCTACGGACAAAGAACCTCTAATTATAAAATACCTAGCCTAATTAATAAACTTCCTATCGAAATAAAAAATAAAATAACTGACAAAAATATACAATTAATTTTAAAAACATATTACTTAACCATATAAAATTGGAGCACCCTATGCAAACAGCGCTCGCGCATATGATTCACGATGACGAACGTAGTCGACCGGAGAGAGGGAGAGGCCTGGCGCACACTGTCTCCATCGATCTCGGCTAACTGCCTACTTTAGCTTGCCGCCGAGTCAAGGCATTATCAGTATGTAGCTGTTGTACTACCATGGTCAGTATTTCTATAATGTTCTTTTGAGACACTATGACATTGTTTTTAAATTAAGTTATAAATTAAGTTCTAAGTATGTTTAATATTGTAATATTATATTTCTCTTAGAGAACGCTACTGTCTAGACAAATCTTGTATAGATTTTAAGATAGTAATAAGATATTTTATATAAGTACATCTTGTAAAAATAAATAAAAAAATAAAAAATAAAATAAAACTACGACATGGAGGAGTTTATTAAAATATCAACATTGATTATGGAGAATTGCCCCAAACCGCTTAAATCAATGCGACTAGGGAAATACGTTCCCGGAAAAAACCGACCGTTAAAAGTTTGTTTTGAGAATAACTTAACACCCAAATATTTGCTCCGTAAAATAAAATATCCTGAGTATATACAAATCTACGCTGATCAAACCCCATCACAATCAGAATACCTAAAATTGTTAAAGAAAGAGCTTAGCAAACGTTTAGAAAATGGAGAAAAGGAATTGATTATTAAATACATAAAAGGGATGCCGCGCATAATTGTAAAAAAAGAAACAACAACGAAAAACTAATAACATCAATATTACAAAATTCTATAAAAAATCGCCTGGAGAAAATTAATCATTACATAGTAAATAAATATGAAAATATAGAACTTAAGCCATCATCATTGCGATTTTTCTACGCTAACTTGCGCAGTATACGAAAAGAGGGTAAGCTAGACGAAATAAAATGTGTGTTGAAAGCCATCCCAAAAACAACCCACCTAAGTAGGTGGGTTGTTTTTGGGTTTCGGTAAATACAAGTTTCGGTAAATACAAGTGTATTTACCGAAACTTGGCTCAGTTCACACGACGAGGCAAAATTTTATGACATACCTAACTACACTCATGTTTATAATTTTAGGAAGATAACTCACGGAGGTGGCGTCTCAATTTATGTACACAATTTAATAAAATTTGATGTAACAGAAAATCTTATAGAAAATGGAAACCATTATTTATGGATATACTTGGAGAAATTATCATTAAATGTTGGAGTTGTATATAAGCCAGATGGAGATGCCGACATGAGAAACTTTCTTAACACTTATTCATCACAGCTGGAGTATCGCAGAAGAGCGTTAGTACTTGGTGATTTTAACATCGACCTACTTAGTCAAGAGAGTTACGTAATACAGTACCAAAATGAATTGAAGGAGACTGGTTATGAAATACTTAATAAAATTACCCCTTATACTGCACACGGGAAACAAGTACCACTAAGACCATATTAGATCACGTTGCAACCAATATTAATAATCATTCATTTAGCCTTTCTATTATCGAATCTTCACTCTCTGATCACAAACAACTGTATCTTGAAGTTGGAAAACTTGTCCCTACACTAAATAAAAAAATTAAATATACAGCATTAGACTATAAGAAACTCTATCACAACACCCTGGCCATAAACTATGAAAAGGAAATCAAAGATTACATAGACTTGGAGCAATCATCATATCAAGAGCAAAAAAGGCCAAACTGAAAAAACTAAAATACTGAACCCTCCACAGCAAGACTGGATTGGTCGAGATATAATTAAGTGAATAGACAGAAGAAACTAAATATGGCAAAAAACTAAAATGGATCCACAAAATGAAGACATTCAGATAGTTTACGAACAGGAAAAAAAAGAGTGCAAGAGATGATAAAGCAAAGCAAGAAAAAATATTACGAAAAACTATTTGAAGATACCTGCAAACAGCCTAAAAAAATGTGGGAAGTTATTAACACTTTAGCAAGAAATAAATTAAAAAACAACCCTGCTCCCCCAAAACTAATGTCTAATACTGGTACAATAACAGATGAAACCCAAAATTTGTAATATGTTTAATTCATTTTTCTCATCAGTCGGTGCGGACTTAGCTAGTAAAATACCACGTAAATTTCATGATAGCCAAGAATACATTTTATCATACGGACAAAATTATCAGCATGATATTACTCTGAGCGATCTGAAACCCTGTAATATAGAAGAAGTAAACAAAATAATAGATGATTTGGATAACAACACGAGTATCGGCTTAGACGGAATTTCAACAAAAGCAATAAAATGTATAAAAAATAATATAAATGAAAAACTAGTTCACTGCATAAATAATTGTCTTAGTCTCGGCGTTTTCCCTGATTCACTTAAGATTGCGAAAGTTAATCCAGTACATAAATCTGGAACTAAAACAGACCCAAACAATTACAGACCAATATCGGTCTTACCGGTAATATCTAAAATATTTGAAAGAATTTTATACTTAACGAATATTTAACGACAAAACAATTTTAATCGATCAACAATATGGCTTCCGTCAAAAATATAATACTCTTTCAGCAGCTGTTGACTTGGTTACCATGATTAAAACTAATATTGATAAAAAAAATATTTCGTTAGGTGTATTTATCGACTTAAAAAAAGCGTTCGATACTGTAAGTCACGAAAAGCTACTCCTTAAACTGAAGGATATTGGAATCCAAGAAAGAGCGCTAAAATTTTTTGAGTCTTATTTAAAAAACAGGAAGCAAATTGTAAAAATTGATAATTATAAAAGTTTCTCGAAAGATGTATCTTATGGAATTCCCCAAGGTTCCGTTGTCGGACCCCTACTCTTTCTTATATATGTTAATAACATAAATAACATAGGGTTGTCTGGGCACCTAACTCTTTACGCGGACGATACATGTCTCTTCTACTTCGGAAAGACTATAAACGAATTAATAACTACTGCCCAAAAAGATCTTGACATGCTTAATGATTGGTTGTTACATAATCTATTAACTATTAACACTAAAAAAACATCTTACATGATACTGGCTGCAAAAAATAAGCAAATCCCTGAATTTCAACATCTAAAAATAAATAATGAAATAATACAACAATCACACCAGGAAAAATACTTAAGTCTTTTGATTGATGATAAATTAACTTGGAAGCCACACATTGAAAACGTCAAATCAAAATTACTTTCGTTACTGGGTGCGCTCAGGAAAATATCTCACTGTATTCCTAAAAAAGTCAAATTTAGTAAAATCACACTTAAAATACATGTTAGAAATCTGGGGATCAGCTGCAATAACTCATATTAATCCGCTTAAAAGAATACAAAACAAAATTATCAAAGTATTGTTTAATTATCCATTCTTAGTGTCAACAAAGGAATTATATAGTAAAACTAACTTATTTAACCTAACGCAACTGTACCAATTTTCTGTATGCATGTTAATAAAGAAAATCTCCTTAAAATTAATACAGTCTAATATAAAAATTGAAAAAAAATTAAGTACCCAACGACTGAGAAATAAACACAACTTTGAAGTGATAATACCAAGAACAAACTATGGGAAAAAAACAATATTATTTGAGGGAGCACAGTTGTACAACAAACTGCCAAATAATATAAAATTTATTGAAAATATAAATACTTTTAGAAATAAACTTAAACTACACATCTTGCAGAGCACAAAAAGTTAAATTAACAGTGTAATACTATAATTGTTTTCATATCTCATTATAAGTGAAATTGTAAATTCTTATGAGAATAAAGTTCTTTAAACCTAGATATTAGATATTAAATATACGTATAATATTTTAGTTTACTTGTGAATTGTTCAGTGTGTTTATTAAGTGATTTCTTTAGTAAGTATAAATTAAATAGTAAAAGTATAAAGTAAATACATAATGTATTAGTACATTTTAGTAAATACTAAGATGTCTGGACCTATATAGTAAATTATAAATATAAACTTCAAAATATTATATAAATGGGGAATAGGCCACAGAGTTATTAATAAATCGAAAATATACATAAAAACACATATAGTATTAATATCATATCTGAGGGTGAAATAGATATTTTTTTTAAATGTTGCTCTTTCTTGGACAATAAAATGCGATGTCGAGAAAACTGTGTTTAAAGTTTAAAATAAGAAAAAGCTAAGCTTTCTTTGGAAGTTATTTAAAGAGGTGATTCAATTAAAAACACTTTTTGATGTTTGCTGGTTACTACAAAGTAATAAACAAACAAAAAATGGTACTTTTATTATCATTTCATAAAACTGTCTGTGAACATCTCGGAAACTAAAACCGACCATAAGGTCCCTTTTCCCAAATAACGTCACATTTGTAGAATAACATGTAAGTTTCATTTCTACTAATAGTATCAATTTTAAAGTTTTGTTTGTGTGTTTGGACGTTTACTTCTCTATCACGCTGTATCGGCTGAACGCGATTTGATTAAATTTGGAATCTGGATAAATAATACCCTAGAACGTAGGATAATTTTTATTCCTGTTATATTATTATACAGGTTGTTACCTTGCCCCGAACATGACCACCCCCACCAAACAAAACTACTTTTAAATGTTTTCCTTCCAGCAAAAAATACACGTACCTACAATAATTAAAATGATATATCTATTTTCTATGTTCTATGCTCTTTCATGTTTGATAAATGAAAGAGCATAGAACATAGATACAATCATAACAAAACCACGTCTTGTAATTAATAAATTTAAATATTGTAAGTATTATGCTAAAGATATACACTTGATTGCCCCCCTTAAACAAATCAAATAATCATATTAGGTACATATGTGTTTTGTTTTGACACACCTCTTTCAAAGAATTTCCTGATATCCATTTGACGGAGTAATATTTCCAGTTGTTGTGCAGTAAACGTAAATCTCGTGTCGCCGCAACTAAACTATAAGACACTATGGCGCATGAAATATTCGCTCGTATTAAACTCCGAACTGAACTGAATTGTATTCGAACTAAATTGCCTTGCTGTGCCTCACGATCCCGCTTATATATTCAAATGTTAGAAGAGCTCCCGAAATACGTAGAAAATACTCGACTCTATTTCCATCCTTGTCTCATATTTGCTATCACTGTCTTTCCTTTCCAGAATAGCCCATGCTAGAACGTTTTTCGCGGTATTGCTATTCAATACAAGATGTCGCTATTGACCGTATAAATTGATGCTATTTCTCTTTACTGGAAAAAAATACTGTCGTCCGTAACTAGATAGCGCTAGATGTTGTTTTCTCCAAATTATATTCGGCTTTAATCCTAGATGGCTCTGATTGTCTCGTCGGGAGCGACAACTACGAGATGCGACGGTTTCGCGGGAGATTTAAATTATATTGCGTCGCTAACAGTATACTATATCGAATGTTGTAGAATATTTAATCATAGATAAAAAAATATTAAATCAAAATATCTGCCTGAAAGAAATGACATCATCCATCGGGCACTTGTTACCTCCAACACTCCCTCGGTTCTTGAACCGTCAGGATTGTTGCGTGATGATGGCAAGCGACCTGATGGTATGACTCTAGTTCCGTGGAGGATGGGTAGGCCGCTGGTGTGGGATGCAACCTGCGTAGACACTCCCGCGGCTTCCCATCTTTCCACAACTAGTATACAATCTGGTTCTGCTGCTAATAACGCTGAAAGCCTTAAACGTAGAAAATATAAGAATTTGGGTAGCGGGTATATTTTTGAGGCTTTTGGCGTTGAAACCATGGGGTCCTGGGGACAAGGTGCTCATCGTCTTTTTTCGGACCTAGCGAGGCGATTGGTGAGTGAAACTCGTGACCCAAAGGCTGGCACCTACCTCGCACAACGAATTTCTATAGCGATCCAGCGTGGTAATTCAGCCAGCCTTTTGGCTACGTTGCCCTCAATGCATTCAAGTTTAGATTTAGTGTTTTATTTGTAGTATAATTTTAACGTATAATTATTTAAATAAATAAACTGAAAGATATTTTGTTTCCAACACTTCATTTTGCGCAAAGCAGGTAACACGTTTTTAATTCCCAGGCCAGGAAAAGTGATGTTTATTTTATCTTCTAGGGGTGGGGGGCAAGAAATTTTTTGCAGCATTTGTCGCTGTTAGGTGAAGGTTGGTCGTTGCATGCTTTCGGCATAAATGATCCCAAAATTCCTCTCACAGTGCTGATGGGCGAAGGGAACAAAACACAATGCTTACAAAGAGCGCCTTTTAGTCGCTTGGAAAATACTAGACATGGTGCATATTGATCCAACCAAGCATGATTAAATTTTCTTCTCAAATGGCTTGCATCACTTTCAAAATCGTAGTTTCGGGGTGGGATCCAAGGATTTTGTAACAACTCCCTCTTCTTTTCCGTCGATAGCTGGGTAGCCAACCCAACATAACGACCCAGATCATTTTCATGATAGCCATCGTCCATTATAATTTCAGGATCGACGTAGACGTCATAAGTTTGTTTTTTTTTATTGAAAAAAGGATTAGACGTTTGTCTTCTATCTCACCTGATGGAAAGTGACGATGAAGACGAAGGTGTTACACGTCTATCCACGAGATACCTATTCACTTGACGCTTGAAAGAACTAGGACTATAGTTTTCTGGAAAAACAGACGCAGGCAGTTCATTCCACACCTTGGCGACCCGCACCAAAAAGGAACTATCGAAGCGTTTGGTTCGACTTCTTGGGATATCTACCATGAAGGGATGGAAGGTCTGTCTGCGCCTAGTAGTCCGATGCAAGAAGGGTGTGGGTTCAACCTGATCAAAAAGAGCATTCGCGCACTCTCCAAAATGTAATCTGTAGAAGACTGCTAAACTTGCAACTTTCCGACGATGGTCGAGGCTTTGCAGATTTTTGGTGGTGAGGTCAAAGTTGTTAATAATTTTTCGGGCTCTTCGATCAACTGCGTCCATCACTTCTAGTTGGCACTTTGCAGAACCATCCCAAAGGTACAGTACTCTAACAGTACTCTATACAAGATCGAACTTGAGCTGTATACAAATTAAGTAGCTGTTCAGGGCTGAAGTACCGTCGGACCTTCGAGATGATTCCCGACTTCTTTGAAGCTGTTTAAGCCATGGACACAATTTGTTGCCCGAAGTTTAGTTGGGACGATATAGTTACGCCCAGAAGCCCTAGGTGGTCGGTTAAGGGAACAGAAACCTTTTGGAAAGTGGGCGTTAGGTCGAAACTGCTCTTTTTCGCGGAGAATAAACACAATTTGACCAAGTTGGACTCGCCCCAATCGGACACTTTCTTTAAGGTCAAATCCTCCCGCTTAATCATGGACTCTCTCAAAGCCCGGATTTCTTGAGGACTCGCTCGCGCATTCGACATGTATCTCTCTACAACGGTGCTGTCATCAGCGTAACCAATAATGCCTGGGTTTTTTTTTTCTACTACCTCCGCCGGCAATGGCGCAGACTTTGTATATATTGTTTCCTTTCATTCCAGTTCTCGCTTTTATGCTTCTCGCACTTTCATACTTCATACTAGTTCTTCTATCATACATCTCTTTCGCACTTCAATTCGGGTGGGATTTCCCGAGTACTCTATCTTATATGACTCTTTCCTACTTCACAGATTTATTTTATTTCATTTATTCAGGGTTCATGAGGGACAAATCCTAGGCAGTTTTTATTTTTACAATGTTTCTTACTTATTCTATTATTATTCTTCTGTTTCTTCTTTGCTTGATGTTCTTGATTATTACAACATTTGGTGTGGCTATTTATTATGTTTACACATATCTTTTATAGTACATGTTACAGCTCCTATCTATACAGTTCCATAACTTATATACTTTACATATATTTTATTTGCTATTACGTACTTATCTGTTTAACAATTATAATATCTTATTCTTTTCTAGCCTACTTTAATTTTTTGTATTTACATTTTTATTTCCTATCCTATTCACTTATATCTATTTAATTTATTTATACATTCAGTTCGTATGTTGTCCCAGATATCATTTATAATATTTGCTCAACATACTTTACTTACTCTTATTTCTATTAATAACCATATTAACAATCATTTTGGAATATTTAAGTACAGTTCTCTATTTTTACCTATCATTATTTCAGCTATGTTTTTAGAATCAACTTTTGTGCCAAGCTGTTGTTCGACATCATATCTATGCGACGCGTTTATTGGACAATCGAAGAGGATATGCGGTATGGTCTCAGGTTGGCCCGGTTCACATGGGCATGAGGGGTCCTCTTTGCAGTTGAACCTTGCCAAGTATTCAGAAAACCCCCCATGGCCCGTGAATATTTGTGTAGTCACAGCTGTGGTTTTAATTTTTTCGACGATTCTAAAAGCGGCTACAGCGTCGGGAAAGAAAATTCTCGTAATGTTTGCCGTGGAGCCCATTTGGTAAGTGCTATACATTCGTCAAGCGAACGCATCCTGATGCTTCGCTTGACGAATGAAACCGGGCACTTATCATAGTCTGCTTTCCTTTGAGACTTCAGGGCGGCTTCCTTGGCTAAAAAGTCTGCTCGTTCGTTGCCTACAATACCTATATGAGCCTTTACCCAGAACAAATCGCATGATTTACCCTGTAATTGTAAATGTCTCAGATTCTTTCTAGTGGTTGTGGCTAATGAGTGCATGTTGTTGGGGCCCGTTACTGTCTCAAGGGCCGCCCTGGAGTCACTGTATATGGCAAACCTATGCTCATTCCTCTCGAGTATAACGTCTGTAGATCTCGCTATGGCTAAAAGTTCTGCTTGGAAAACTGTGCAGTAAGACGGGAGAGTAAGCTTGACGGCTCGGGTTTCGGACACTCTATTCCATAATGATAGAGCAGCTCCGACCCTGCCGTCAATCCTACTCCCGTCTGTGAAGATTTGTAATTCGTAGTTGCTATTCTCCTCAAGTTGTTGTTGGTCTTCCAATGTGCAGAACCTCAGACCGGTGTAGTCCGCCGGATGTAAGGCCTCTATAACTGGGGCCCTCCTCTCTACCTCCCTGTCCAACAGCTCTAGATGAGGTTCACCTTTTTTGGCTCTGTACAGCATCGCACACTCCTTCACCCGGATGTCTATAGGGAGAATCCTGGCTTATATTGATGCTGAGTTGTATGACACGGTGTGGTAAGCCTTACTAATTTTTTGCAAAAATCTGCGTTGTACTGCCCTCAATTTATTCCTAATTCCTATTTTATTCACTGCAGGCGCCCAGACGCTGGCTGCGTATAGGATGATGGGCTCGACGGTTGCCCTATATATAATTCTGACGACCTCGGGATGTAATCCTCAGCTTGCTTTGGCGGCTGTCGTTAGCTGCCTGTATACAGCAATGGCCTTGTTGCACTGATTTTTGATGTGCGAGTTAAAGGTAAGTTTCCCATCAATAGTTAACCCTAGGAGTTTGGTTTCCTTGCAGTTCGCCACGTCAATCCCTCCCATGGTCAGGCGGGGGGTGTCGAATTTAAGCCTTCTTGTTATCACCATGGAGCTAGTTTTATGTGGTGCGAATTTCAGCTTATTATCGACACCCCACGCCCGAACATGTTCGAGAGTGGCGTTGGCTTGCATCTCTATCTCTAGAGCGGTATCTCCATCAAAAATCAATGCAACGTCATCAGCGAATGCCTGCACGTATACTCCCTTCTCCGTTAGTTGCTTCAGCAGTGGGTCAAGCAGTAAATTCCATAAAATGGGACCCCCTATCGAGCCTTGTATACAACCTTTGCTTGTATCTTTGTGATGCTCTGTCCCCGCGTACCTCACCTTCACCTTCCTGTTGCTGAGATAACTGTCAATGTTCTTCCTCAAGTTCCAAGGACACTTTTCTTCAGCCAGTCGGACTCGAATCATTGGCCACCATGCGCTATCGAAGGCGCCCTCTATGCCTAACGATACCATTGTGATTTTTTTTTTCTGGTCTAGTTTGGATCGAATGTATTGCATCAGTTCATAGAGGGCGTCCTCGGTGCCTTTCTGTGGCATGAATCCATACTGGCGAGTACTTATCCTCGGAACTACGTGATACTTGATTCTGGTCATTAACAGTTTCTCATATATCTTCCCCAGGATTGGCAAAAGGCCGATGGGGCGGTAGGATTTAGCATCTTGATAATTCCCCTTCCCAGGTTTTCTAAGTACTACTACCGTTGCTCCCTTCCATATCGCTGGGAAGAGGAACAACTCAAGACACTTGTTGATTAGTGTAAGAAACAGCGCCGGGTCATTGGTGATTGCGTTAGTGCAAATGTCCGAGGTGAGGCCGTCAGATCCAGGCGCCTTCTTTGGGTTTAAAGTTCTTAGCACCCAGTCTAGTTCATCCTTTGTGAAAGGAGGGTCGATGCTCTCATTACCCTTCCTGACTATATTAATGATTTCCGCTTTATCCCGGATAAAAGCGTGCCAATTACTGTCACCTTCGGTATTATCGTTAGGATAAAATGTTTCTGCTAACAACTTAGCTGATTCCTCATCCGTCAGCGTTTTACCATCTCTTTCTAAGGGAAGGTCTTCGTCCCTTCGTTTCGTCCTGCCAATGACCCTGTAAATACCATCCCATACGCTCTCTCCATCCTGCCTCTCGCAGAAAGACTTCCAGCTGTTAATTTGGGCTCGTTTTGCTTCTATTTCGTAGGTTTCTTTCTTTACCAAGTAATCTGCTAGGACTGATTGACGCCGGCAAGGAGCCGCTCTCCTTAATCTATTTTTTAGGGTACCAACCTCTCTTTTTAGCTTCCCCAGTTCCTTCGACCACCACGGCACCCTCAGTTGTTGTGCTTTTTTATTTTCCGGAATAGTTTCTTTGCACGCGTTTAAGATGTTGCTTGTGTAGAGTGTTGCCATTCTCTCCAGATGTTCAACTGTTGTGATTTTAGTTATCTCCTGTACAGTAAGGTTGCTATCTTTGTTCAGCTGGTCCAGTTTCTCACGAACCAGTTAACTTTTTTAGTGTTGAACAATCTGGTGGTCCTGGCAACACCCACACCGCGCGATCTCCGTAGCTCAACATCAAAGAGAATGCCGTTGTGGTCGGAGCTCGTTAGTGCCTCATCTACCCTCCAATTGGAGATCCTGTCCATTAGGTCCGTCGTACACGCCGTGAGGTCAACGTTTGACTGATAGCGTTTGCCACCTCGAACGGTGTCAAACCCGATGTTCAAGATCTATAGCTCCTCGTCGTCAATCAATCCCATCAGTTTTTCGCCTCTTGGATCGTCTTTCTTGCTTCCCCACCATATACTTTTGGCATTGCCATCTCCGCCTATGAGGAATCTCCTTGACCCTACTGCGTCTTTTATCTTCCTTATCTGTAAAAGGTATGGGTCGATTGGCTGGTCAGGCTCTAGGTAGAAAGAAACTAGTATGATATTCCAGGCTATGGTTTTGGCCCCCACCACTACGATGTTAGGCGTGGATAAGTGCGGATATTGTACAATATCAATGTTTGGGTCAAATACGGCAATTGCCGCTTTGACGGGACCATCTCCTTTAGTCTGGAATATCCTTACGCCTTGATAATTCTTCATATAGTCGACTCGATGTATGGTTCCTGCAGCAGAATACCGTCTAGAATACCGGTAGAAGACATAATCTGTCGCGTAGAAGACTGTCTTTTCACAAACAAACTTTCAAAGGAAGATTCTGAAAGTATACGGCAAGATATCTCCGGCGTATTAAGACGCAATAGTCTACCGAAATCGAATCTTTCCAGAGAAGAACGCCTTGCATTGAAGACCTTACGCAATAATGACGAGTTAACAGTTCTCCGTGCAGATAAAGGAAATGCTACCGTAGTGATGGATACATCTGAATATAACGAAAAAATCTTGGAGTTGTTAGCGGATGAAAACACATACAAAATGGTGAATCACGACCCCACCAACAGGATTATGAAGAAAACATCCACTTTAATACAAAAATACAAAGATTTGTTACATTTAGATGTGAAAAAGTTAACACCAGCAAGTGCAAAACCACCAAAACTGTATGGGTTACCAAAAATACACAAAGCTAAAGTACCTTTGAGACCTATTGTGAGCCAGCTAGACACACCAACTTACAAGCTGGCCCAGCACTTAGCAATTGTGCTCTCACAACTGCGAGGAAAGACAAGTGCATATGTAAAGGATTCTTACCATTTTGTTAGTGACCTTAAAAATCTCAAGTTAACTAACAATGAAACTATGGTTAGCTTTGATGTGTCGTCTCTATTCACCTCACTACCTGTTAGAGACTGCATTGATATAGTAAAAAGGAAGCTAAGTGAGTCAAACTTGCCCGAGGAATATGCAGAACTATTAGAGCTATGTTTAACATCTGGCTACTTCATGTGGAATAACAATTACTACATTCAAATTGATGGTGTTGCCATGGGGTCTCCGGTGTCACCTGTTGTAGCTGACATTTACATGGAGAACTTCGAGGAGCAAGCGCTCCGAATGGCACCTGTTGTGCCGAAGATATACAAGAGGTACGTTGACGACACCTACACTATATTACCTAAGCATGAAGTGACTGCATTCCTAAACCACCTCAATTCCCTTAATTCTAAAATTAAATTCACTATGGAATTGGAGCAGGAGAACAAATTAGCTTTCTTAGATGTCTTAATACAAAGAAATCCTGATGGTACACTTAGCCATACTGTTTATAGGAAACCCACCCACACTGACCGATATCTAAATGGGAAATCCCATCACCACCCGAGCCAATTATCTGCCGTAGGCAACTCTTTGTTTCAGAGAGCACATGGAATCTGCGATCCCCAACACATTAATGAGGAACTCAACCACCTGGTTAAAGTGCTGCGGGATAACGATTTAAAAACACCGCGTCGCCGTCGCAGAAACCGCGTAAAGCCACTCACAGTTGAACGAAGACCAGCATTCCTGCCTTATATAAAGGGTGTTACTGACAAGATAGGAGGCATTCTTCGGCGAGCTTCAATCAAAACTATCTACAAGCCGCACTCAAAGATAAGCCAGCATCTTCGTCCAATAAAATCAAGCATCCCTTTACAAGATCCAGGCGTGTATAAAATCGACTGTGACTGCGGGCTCTCTTATATCGGTCAAACCAAACGAAATGTGTCAACTCGCATAAAAGAACACATCTCTGATGTTAAAAATAAACGAACCTCAAAATCTGCAGTTTGTGAACATTCCATAGACAAGCCCAACCATTGAGCCCAATCATGACCGCTTTGAGTCCCTTACTAATTATTATGAAAGTAATTCAAATAATACTACATCAGATTGTCCTCTGCCAATATCCAGTCAACCTGAGGAGCCATATGTCACTAAGCATGTAGAATCAAACTCAGGTAGTAGCTTAGATAAGAAGTCAAATAAAAGTGAATTAAATATAATTATGTATAGCGATGAACTTGGTAAGAACATGGGATTGCAACTTACTCGGTGTGTTGGGGGGCCAATAACTAATTATTGTTACCCCGGTGCTTCATATTATGACATAGTTGATAAAATTACATCCCGTACATTTAACCCTAATACAATATTGATTATATTAGTAGGCAGATGTAAGCAACTAAGTAGGAAAACAATGACAGCATGTTTTGCTAGATTGAATTGCAGGCAGAATATTAGTAAAATTATTTTGTTTGCATTTCCATTTACCCAGAGCCCCTCAGAAAATAATATGAAGCATCGACTAAATATAGATGTACAAAATATGACATGTCGTCATAGTGAAAAATTTCAGTTTATTGATTTAAATACATTTATTAACAAGCCATATATGATAAATGATAGGTACAATTTGTACAGTAATGACCTACGACATATAGCATACTCGCTATCATATATTTTATTCATAACAGTCAATTCGTTGACTACAACCGCTGCTTCTATTGAGCAGTCACTTTATACTTTTGACCCGTTGGAATGTAATATTCCAAAACATAGTATTAGAAATAATTTAAACATAAGTTAGTGACAATAGATAATACATCTAGCACCAGTATTCTAAGTAGTAATTTAAGCAATAAAAATGTAAAAAATAATTTTCTGAACATAGTCCATCAAAATATGCAGGGCATTGATGGTAAGGAATTACAGATCGAACTATTCTTAAACTGTGAAAATATTCATATACTATGTATCACAGAGCACTGGCTCACACAGTGTCAAATTATGTCTTCTTATAAGAATCATGTAATTGCTAGTTCATTCAACAGAGAACAAACAACTTGCGGCGGCTCAATGATCATCACTCATAAGAGCCTAACATTCAAAGAACGCACTGATATTGTAAGTCTGTCTGTTGAGCAATCAGTTGAAATAGCCTGTATTGAGATAGGGAATATTGTTATAATAAGTGTATACAGACCCCCATCCTCACCATTTGAAGTATTTGAGAGCACTATGGATGAGGTATTACATAGAGTAAATAACAAAAACAAAGAAATAATTATTTGTGGCGATTTTAATATTGATTTATTAGTAGAGACATCACAAAGTAAACGATTCTTGAATCTTTTTAATTGTTACAACCTAAAAAATCTCTTCTTAGAGCCTACGCGAATCACAGCGACCTCAGCCACATGTCTTGATAACATTTTTACAAATTTAATGCCATGTACAAAGTCAGTAATTAATAAACTACAATCAGATCATAGTGGGCAGTTGGCCACTTTTGATATTGGGCTAAAAAAGACTTTAAAAAGAGAAATTACCTTTATACCCATGAATGAGAGACGGCTTGAAACATTTAGGAAAAATGTATTTGAAAAAACATTTAAATTAGATTACTGTGCAGATCCTATTACTCAATATAACTCTATTCATAATATAATTAGAAATGAATATGACTCTGTTTTTAAAAAAAAGAAAATATGTATAAATAATAATTTATTTAGGTTTAGTGACTGGGCAACAGTGGGAATATGCAGAAGTAGAAATAGATTATATGAATTGTACAGTGAAAGAACTTATAATCATAATAAGACATTTTATGAATATGTTAAAAAGTATTCAAAATTATTTAAACGAGTTTGCAGTGTAGCTAAATCTAATTACATTAATAATAAAATTAAATATAGTACTAACATTTCAAAAACTGCATGGAATATAATTAATCAGGAAACTGGGAGAGCAAAAGAACCACACACCAAATATAATTTAAAAATTAATGATAAAGTGTTGTCAACTGACAAAGAAGTTGCTGAAGCATTTGAAAATTTTTTTACAGCCATCCCTTTGTCAACTACTTCGAGTATTAATTCATGTTCCACTCTTGCACAGTCACTGCTAACGGAAAATGTAAATTCATGCAATATTGATTGTATTTTTAAACATGTTACTGTTCCACAAGTTTTAAATGCATTTAAAAGCATTAAAGTAAAAAATACTGCCGATTTAGATGGGATTTCTGTTAAAATTATTGAATCTGTCATTGATGGTATAGCCCCGTACTTAGCCAGTATATTTAATGACTGTGTTGATAATGGTGTTTTTCCTGATTTAATGAAATTGAGTAAGGTCATTCCAATATTCAAAGCAGGTAGTATGTCTGACCCTAATAATTTTAGACCTATATCTATACTACCAACGCTCAGTAAGATTTTTGAAAAATTAATTTTAAATCAATTACTTTCTCATTTTTACGGTAATAGTGTAATGAATTTTAAGCAGTTTGGTTTCACGCGGGGTCGCTCAACAACCGATGCCGGTGTTGAGCTCATAAAACACGTATTCAGCGCCTGGGAGGAGTCGTGTGATGCTATTGGTGTCTTTTGTGACTTGTCCAAGGCGTTCGACTGTGTGGATCATACTACTCTACTCATGAAACTACACCATTACGGCATTAAAAACCGAGCGCTTGCCTTGATTAAATCATATATTTCTAATAGAAAACAGAAAGTTGCAATAAATGGAGAAAAATCATCAGGATCGGCAGTGACAATGGGTGTGCCCCAGGGCTCAGTTCTTGGTCCTTTCCTATTTTTAGTTTATATTAATGATCTGCCATCGGTCGTTAAGAATCAATGCGAGGTCATATTGTTTGCTGACGATACTTCCTTCTTGTTTAAAATCAAAAGACATGAAATTGACTATCGAGCGGTGAACAAATGCATCTCCAACACAGAGCAGTGGTTCTCAGCTAATAATTTGCTCCTCAATGAAAAAAAAACGAAATGTGTTAAATTTACATTGCCAAATGTCAAACAGGTAAACACAAACATTGTAGTTAAGAGCCAGGAACTGACTCCTGTAAACTCAACTGTATTTCTGGGCATAACCTTAGACGCCAAACTGCAGTGGGGACCGCATGTTGATGGTTTAGCGAAAAGGCTTGGCTCTGCCGCATATGCTGTTAAAAAAATTAGACAAATTTCAAATGAAACAACTGCTCGATTAGTCTATTTTGGTTACTTCCACAGCCTCATGACATATGGTATTCTGCTGTGGGGGAGTGCTGCCGACATCGATGCTATATTTATTCTGCAGAAAAGGGCTGTTCGCGCAATCTATCAGCTCGGTCCAAGGGTGTCACTTAGAAGTAAATTTAAGGAAATAAATATTCTTACCTTCCATTCACAATATATTTTAGAAAATTTAATGTATGTTAAAAAGAACATAACCTTGTTCAAAAGAAAAAAAGATCTGCACAATGTTAACACAAGAGGAAGAAATATGCTGGCAGCTCATAATAGCAGGCTTCATAAAGTCACTAACTCATTCATGGGTCAATGTATACGCTTTTATAATAAGGTTCCTGAGGATATCCAAGGTCTTCCTGTTGACAAATTCAAAGAAACTATAAAGGAGAAGTTGTGTGCTAGAGCATATTATAAACTATCCGATTATTTGGATGATAAAAGCCCTTGGGTATAATTCCCTCATTAACAGGATTGTACTAGTATTTGTAACAAAGCATGTGTAATGTGTCTATTTGTGCGATGAGTTCTTCGTCCCGATGAATATCTAAAGCGTCATTGTCACTAAAGTACGTCTTCTTATGGTAGCGTCGGGTGACGGGTCGCTCACTTCCCTCTAATATGGTTGAGGAGGGCGATGGCTGGATCCCGCGTTAACTCGTGAACGGGTGCCGTTTGAGGGTGTTCGTCGTTTGGATACTTGGGGGGAGGGAGACTTGCCGGGCTAACAGATGCAGAAAAGAATAATTTTGTATAGACATAAAGAGACTCTGTAAATTTATTTTGAAAAAAATATACCCGTGAAGTTTCTTGCCAGTTCTTCTTCACGAAGGTTTTTTTCGAACTGGTGGTAGAATCATGTTTTATTTGACGTCAATAAGAACAAGTAATTGTCAATGTTGAGAAAAAATAAATATTTCATTTCATTTCATTTCATTTCATTTCATTTCATTATTTAAGATTTGATACCGTGAAGATCCTAGCAAAAGAGAAACATTTTATACCTAGGATGGTCAGAGAAACTATTGAAATTAAAAAACATCCAAATTTCAATAGAGAAGATGGTTGGAAACTTTCATCAACATGGGATCCAATACTTAAAAACATCAAAATGAAAAACCAGCAAACTGTTAGACTGCAAACTCAGGACACAGTCAGTGCCTTTTGTGTCAATCCGGGACGTTATGCGAGAAGACTGAGAAACAGATGGCGTTAATATGTATTGACAATCATGTAGTTTTTATTACTGGCAATAGATGAACAACACCTTAGTCTATCGTGACCACGGCAACTGCAAAGATGCCGAAACGTCGAAATAATTTTAAAATTAACTAAAATATACGCGATAATATCCGGTAAAAAGTGTTTTATTTAAAGTATGCATCGCGAAAATTTAAGAATAGATTTAATTAGATTTCCTTCTCCCCGCCTCGATGACAAGTTCATCGGTGGCGAGTTTCTTCCGCTGTAGATTGGCTTGGATGAGAGCGTATGTATGGTTTTCCGTCGAGGTGCCCTTAGCAATATGCCACTGACGATCTTGCTAGGTCGTCCCACCTCTTGCGCACCGGGCATTCCTGGTTGAACGAGTTGTGCTCGTTCTGTTCGATCTTTGCCTTTTTGCAGTTTCTGCAAGAGGGAGACGCACCCGTGACCCAGTCTGGGCAATCCGCCCTCAAGTGCGGCCCACCGCAGTGGCTGCAAGAGTCCACCTCCTCCTTGCAGAAACGTTTCCCATGGCCATATCCCAGGCACCTCGTACACTGTATCAGAGGGGACTGGTCCTCGACCCATACTCTCTGGATATCAATATGGAGTAGTCCTTTCTCTGTTGCCCGCTTCCATACTTTAGGAGAGACGCTCATGACTATGTGACAGGTTAGCGGGTTTCTCGTTCTTCTCCTATATTTGATCTCCATTCGAGTCTCCTGAGGATCCAGCCCCTCGAAAATCTGTTTGTTTTGGTTTTGTAAGGCCTGCTTTATGCCCGAGTCAGTGTGAGCAACTAGGACGTTTCTTATTATAATGCCTATTATAATGCCTGGGGTTAGCAGGTCGTTAATGTGCAACAAGAATAACGTTGCAGAGAGAACAGATCCCTGAAGTACCCCGGCATTAATTGCCATTAGGTCAGAAGAGCAGCCGTCTAAGACTACTCGAATTGACCGTTCCCTCAGAAAATCAGATATCCAGTTGCAGAGCCCTTTAGGTATTCCGTACGCTGGAAGCTTACTCAAGAGACCATCATGCCAGACCCTATCAAAAGCCTTGGAAATGTCTAAGGCTACAGCTACAGCTTCACCGTGACCTTCCAAGGCTTCGCTCCATAAGTGACTCCATAAGTCTCCATACACAAGATGATCTCCAGTCGAGCGTCCACTGCGAAAACCATATTGGTTATCACTAAGGAGCTCGTTGGACTCCAGGTGTGCCAGGAGACGATTGTTCAATACACGCTCCATGACTTTGCAAAGTATGGAGGTGATTGCAATAGGTCGATAGTTGATGGGATCTGCACGGCTTCCCTTCTTTGGTACTGGTTACACGTTAGCCAGCTTCCAGGATTTAGGGACCTTTCCAGATTCCAAAGAGAGTCGATACAGGCGCGTTAGTATGGGAGACAACTCGGCTGCGCAGTGTTTTAACACAACTGCAGGTATGCAATCATGGCCGCTGGCCTTGTTCACGTCTAAATTCTGCAAGCATTTAAGAACCTCCTTTTGGCGAATATGAACGGTACCCATTTTGGGTCCGAACTGAGGTAACTGGGGTGGGACTTTACCTTGACTATTTAGACGTGAATAGTCTGCAAAAAGATTAGCAAAGAGGTCTACTTTCTCTTTTGCAGTGTGGGCCAGTGAACCGTCAGGCTTCCTCAGAGGTGGCAGGGATGGGCGACAGAAGTTCGACTCAACCGACTTGGCCAAAGACCAGAAAGCTTTGCTTCCTCAAGGATATGACGCTATCTTGTTTCCGATGTGGCCAATGTGGTCAAAGCGAGCTTTTCTGATCACCTTTTTGCAAGACTTGGCGGCAGCATTGTATTTTTTCTTCAGTTCATGTGAATCCACGGCTTTGCTTCTGCGAGCGTCAGCCCAGGCTTTGTACGCTTCTTGCTTAAGCGTTTCAGCTGTGAGGCAAGCAGCATTAAATCATGGGCGACCTTTGGTTTCAAGGAATAGGTCAGCGTAAGGGATGAAATACACCATCGCTTGGCCTATCATACTTGATAAAGCATCAGCACAGCACGATGGATCGGTTGATGTAAAACAAGTTTGCCGCCAAGGATAAGACGCGAAAAAGTGCCGCATCTCATCCCAATCTGCTGACTTGTATCGCCATACTCGCCTAGCGCCTTTTGGGCTGGTGTCAGGCGGCGAATACTGCGACACAGATTTCGCCACGCAGTGGTCGGATGTCCCTAAAGGTGCAGTTACGGACACCGAGCACCTGTCAGGATCAGTTGTCAGCAGAAGGTCTAAGCAATATGCAGTGTGGCCGGCAACGTCGGGGATGCGCGTGGCCTTGAGTCAGGGAAAACTTAAAGCGTAAAGGAAAACTTAAACTTCCAGCGTGGTCAGTGTCCTGATATGGGTATAGCCATTGCCCGTGATAAGCGTTAAAATCCCCCAGGAACACCAAGTGCACTGAGGGAAAACGTTGCCGAACCTTCTCTGCTGCATCGCTGAGATACTCCATGAGCCTCGTTGTCTCTCAATCTCCGCTATGTGACCGGTATATACTGACGTAGACCAATTGGTCAAGGCTGGTATCAATGTGAACCCACATAACGAAAAAGTCCAGATCTTCCAAGTAACGGAGACGCTGACAACAGATCTCGTCACTGGCATACATGCACACCCCGGCATTCGGGGTGTGCATTGGACTCCAGGATGTACCCTGGGTAACAAAGGTATGCCGAGTCTGACGGATTACAGATCTGCGTCTCCGTTAAGAAGAGAAGGTGAGGCCTCTCTGTCTCAAAATGGTGGTGGACATCGTTGATATTTAAGTGCATTCCTCTGATGTTGCAGAAGTGCACTTTAAGAGAGAGGAAGTGCAACCGCTGTAAAACCTTACTCTTCTTGTGACTTTTCATATTAGTTGTGTGAGTGAATAGGGAGGAGGACAGAAGTTGAGTGAAGTGCTGCAAATGGAACCAAGCAGCTCGCAATAAACAACGCACCGATGGGGAACTGGCTTGGAGACTGCGGGTACGCGCGAACCCCCCCGGGGATTGTCATCGGGTCCTCTCTAACCAGTCGCCAGCTGGCAAGATGAAGCCTCCCGGCATTTTTCGCGAGGTGGCGGAGCAGCCTTTCGCATGTGGCTAGCACACTACTTGGGCCCCCTACTACCTGCGGTCGGCCAGCGGTGCACCGTTTCTTCGGATCCCGCTACCCTCCAAAACCAGTTACCCGGCGAGTCAATAAATGACAAGCTGAAGACAGTTCTCTGATGCAGCACGATTACTCAGACCTACCCTCCTCGATGGGTACACTAAACATCATGCCGGAACGCGACCATGTCACTTGGCGGCATGGCTTTGTATAGTGGGTGGTGACAAGCCACGGCCGAAGCCTACCACCAGAAGATACTGCTCGTTTAGCACCACGTACAAGGCATCGAGGGCTAAACCTTGCGGACGCGAGCAGTTCCAGTCCCGATGGAGAAGAATAGTCGGCAACAGATATATTTACAGGTTCTGCTGGAGAATGTGACGCTTGTCCAATGTAAGCATGCAATGATCTTGGCATTACATGAGTAGTTTTATGATGGTTGTCATTTTCATCGCTTCCACTGCTACTTTCCCGACCTTTTTTTCTTTTTTCGTGTGTTGTCCCTAAAAAATGGATACACAAAATTACTCTTACGGTGTTTAAGCATAGGACGAAAATAAAGATCAAGATACCCATAAAAACATCACATTCAAATATCATTTACTTCCTATCAGTAAAAGTAAAATTGCGATATTCAAAATTCGTTAACTTTGCGGTTTGAACGCCAAATAATCAAAACTAGGTAATTTGAAATAATACATTTGTTGTGACGTTTCCAGAGAAAAGGGACTTTGTTGTCGGTATGGAGTTATTAATAAATCGAAAATATACATAAAATCACATATAGTATTAATATCATATCTGAGGGTGAAATAGATATTTTTTTTTAATGTTGCTCTTTCTTGAACAATAAAATGCGATTGCGAGAAAACTGTGTTTAAAGTTTAAAATTTGAAAAAGCTAAGCTTTCTTTGGAAGTTATTTAAACAGGTGATTCAATTAAAAACACTTTTAGATGTTTGCTGGTTACTACAAAGTAATAAACAAACAAAAATGGTACTTTTATTATCATTTCATAAAACTGTCTGTGAACATCTCGGAAACTAAAACCGACCATAAGGTCCCTTTTCCCAAATAACGTCACACTTGTAGAATAACATGTAAGTTTCACTTCTACTAATAGTATAAATTTGAAAGTTTTGTTTGTGTGTTTGGATGTTTACTTCTCTATCACGCTGTATCGGCTGGACGCGATTTGATTAAATTTGGAATCTGGATAAATAATACCCTAGAACATAGGAGAATTTTTATTCCTGTTATATTATTATACAGGTTGCTACCCTGCCCCGAACATGACCACCCCCAACAAACAAAACTACTTTTAAATGTTTTCCTTCCAGCAAAAAATATACGTACCTACAATAATTGAAATGATACATCTAATCCTATCCCCATTGCTCTTTTCAATATTTATTAATTACGTTACACCGTCCTTATCTTGCTCATATCATCTCTACGCTGATGACCTATAGTTGTACTGCCATTGTAGCTGGGACAAAGTGTCAGATGCGATTGAGACCCTCAACCGCAATCTTAAAGCCATACACGACTGGTCCTGTGATTTCGGCGTAAGGGTTAATCCTCTAAAGTGTCAGGCCGTCGTAGTGGGAAGCCCGCAAATGGTTGGCCGTGTCTCTGCGATTGATATTCCTAGATTAACCTATGATGGGTTGCCAATCAGTTTTTGTTCAGTGGTTAAAAATCTGGGGCTTTTAATTGATTCTAAATTATCGTGGAACCCACAAGTAACAAGCGTGTGTCAGAAAGTCAATAACGCACTTCACTCACTATATCGCTTTAAAAACTTCCTTCCAACTAAAGTTAAAATTATGCTGGTGCAATCCCTGATCATACCCATTATTGACTACACTGACACATGCTACTTGGATATCTGTGAGAATCAACTAAACAGGCTAGAACGGCTTCTTAATAATTGTATCAGATTTATATTCAACTTACGTAAATTTGACCACATATCTTCCTACCGAGAACAATTGCGATGGCTTCCAATACGTAGACGTCGCGACACTCGTCTTTTGTGTGTGCTATATTCTGTGCTCTTTGATTCTTGTTGCCCGCAGTACCTCAAAGATAAATTCTCCTTCCTTCATACCACACATCAAAGACAACTAAGATCACTCCAGAGTCTGCTTCTAACAACACCAGTTCATAACACTGCATCTTACTCGTTTTCCTTCGCTGTAAGAGCAGTGCATTTATGGGACGCACTGCCAATTCAAATAAAGAAAGCTCCTAACAAATATCAATTTAAAATTCGATTAAAAGAGCTTTTCCTACGAGAGGTGCAGAAGAAATGATTTGCTTCTAGGATTAACATTGAAAAGTTAATATGTTATATTATTTCATCTCATTATGTTATATATATGTATATTATTTCATTTACATTGATGTATGTATATGTATGTAATAATAATTATTAATGGTTACATCTGTGTAGATATACTTTTATGTGTTTTCTCTGTTCGTTTTGGTTCATTATTTTTTATCTCATACTTTTACTTAATAATAATTAGCCTACCTTACCCATGTTCTTTGTCATGACCCACATTCTTGAAACTTTGTTTACACCGGTTCTCCTACCTAAAGGTTGGCTGGTAGAGAATGCCTTGTGGCATTAAGCCACCCTGTACAATATAATGTGTGCAAATTTTAAATAAATAAATAAAAATAAAAAATAAATATTTTCTATGTTCTATGCTCTTTCATGTTTGATAAATAAAAGAGCATGGAATATAGATAAAATTATAACAAAACCACGTCTTGTAATTAATAAATTTAAATATTGTAAGTAATATGCTAAAGATATACACTTGATTGCCCCCCTTAAACAAATCAAATAATCATATTAGGTACATATGTGTTTTGTTTTGACACACCTCTTTCAAAGAATTTCCTGATATCCATTTGAAGGAGTAATATTTCCAGTTAATGCGCAGTAAACGTAAATCTCGTGTCGCCGTAACTAAACTATAGGACACTATGGCACATGAAATATTCGCTCGTATTAAACTCCGAACTGAACTGAATTTTATTCGAACTAAATTGCCTTGCTCTGCCTCACGATCCCGCTTATATATTCAAATGTTAGAAGAGCTCCCGAAATACGTAGAAAATACTCGACTCTATTTCCACCCTTGTCTCATACTTGCTATCACTGTCTTTCCTTTCCAGAATAGCCCATGCTAGAACGTTCTTCGTGGTATTGCTATTCAATAAAAGATGTCGCTATTGACCCTATAAATTGATGCTATTTCTGTTTACTGGAAAAAGTACTGTCGTCCGTAACTAGATAGCGCTAGATGTTGTTTTCTCCAAATTATATTCGGCTTTAATCCTAGATGGCTCTGATTGTCTCGTCGGGAGCGGAAACTAGGAGATGCGATGGTTTCGCGGGAGATTAAAACTATATTGCGTCGCTAACAATATACTTTATCGAATGTTGTCGAATATTTAATTATAGATAAAACAAATATTAAATCAAAATATCTGACTGAAAGATATTTTGTTTCCAACACTTCATTTTGCGCAACACGTTTTTAATTCCCACTTGCCAGGAAAATTGATGTTTATTTTATCTTCTGCCCCTACCTGGGTACGCCCTTGTCAAGGGTCACATTTAGGACCGTTATTATTTATTATTTTCATGAACGACCTCATAAAGAACATATCTTCTGACTGTCTCTTGTATGCGGACGACTTAAACATTTTTAAAGTAATAAATTGCCATTATGACTGCAATCTTCTACAAAAAGATTGAAATGCTGTTTCATCTTGGTGCAGACATAATTTGATGCACCTAAATATTGACAAGTGTTTCGTGATATCATTCACCAACAAGCGTCATGGAGTTATTAATGACTACATCATTGATGACCAGGTCCTCAAGAGGTCTGACGTCGCTAAGGATCTTGGTATTATTTTTGACAGTAAACTAACGTTTCGGCAACATTATCAGCACATAGTTTTGAAAGCAAATCAACTGCTTGGGTTTATTTTTAGATCCACCAAAGACTTCAAATTCACTCGTTCTTTTCTTTACTTGTTTGATACACTCGTAAGAAGTGTGTTGGAATACGGTAGTCCAATATGGAGTCCGCACTACAACGTTCACATTGAAAATATAGAGAGAGTTCAGAGAAAGTGCCTAAGGATCTTATGTTATCGTCAACACTTGGGGCGCAGCACGCCCAACTATGATGCTCGTCTGATTAAATTTAACGTACAGAAGCTGGAAGCACGTAGACAATATTTTTATCTCCTCTATTTTTATAAAATAGTTCACTTCTTATTAGACGTACCTAATTTACTTTCGCTAATAAACTTCTTGGCTCGAAGAACATAATTTAGAAATAAACTCAATGAACACAAAGTTAATACACTTCCGACCATATAATGTTGAACCTCTAATTCTAGTTTTCAATTAAAAAACGTAAATTTAGAAACTGTAACCACATTCAACTTACTAGGCTTAAACATAGACTCAAATATAAATTAGAAAACCCATATTCAAAATATAAAATCTAAATTAGCTAAATTTAGTTACGCTCTTTTTGAAATTAGGAATTGTACAAACTTAGAAACCACTTTATCTACATACTATGCATACGCTTACGCCTGGCTGCGGTATGGAGTTATGCTCTGGGGAAATAGTGTACACTCCTAAGATTTATTCATCATGCAAAAAAAGCTTGTTAGGATACTTGCCAGCGTAGACAATTCACAAAGTACAACTTTATTACAACCATTATTCAAAAAATATATACTACTTACACTTCCCTGTATTTATATATTCGGCCTGTGTATTTTTGTCTTTAAAAATATTGGGACATTTGAAAAAGTTCATCAAACCCATAGCATTCATACTCGTCATAAAAATAGACTATAAATGCCTACTGCAAGAATTAATATGCTGTCAAATAGCCCTTACCATATGGCTGTAAAAATGTTTAATAAATTACCTCGAAATATAAAACAAGAAAATAAACTATCAATATTTAACATAAATTAAAAAAAATTCCTAATTGAAAAATTGTTTCTAATCAGTAAATGAATATTTAAGTAAACCTATCTAAATGTAGTCTTAAGTATATTAAATAAAAGTTAACAAAATGAATATAATAAAAAGAATATGATATGGTATATGTGGTATGGTAGATCTAAATATAGTAATAAATAATGTTGAAATTAGGTAGGTTGAACATTAATATCACATCTGCAATTAATTAAATTAAATATATACAATAAAAATATTATATACTATTTGTAAAGCCCTCTAACATTTGCAATACCCAATGCATGGGTGATTAACTTGTCAGTTCTATACTGTTACAATAAGACCTCGTTAAAACACTTAATATGCAAATAAACAAATAAATAATAAACCATTCAAAAAAATTTTTTAATAAATATAAAAAAAACAGCCATTGAATCAAATAAAAAAGAACAATCAAAACAATATTTAATGTCACGAGTTCTGATTTCGTATTTTTTCTGAGCTAAAAAAACTATTGCTCGATTGAACCTAATCTAACGACTCCGCTACTGAACTTCGGATTACGAAATCACGATGCATATAAGTTCAAAAGTATAGAAAAACGATGTAATAAAAATCGTGTTTCGTGAAAAGCTGGAAATGGTACTTAATTTGGTCCTGGCGCTTCGCCGGGTGCTACCGCACCGCGCTCGCTCGGCTCGCGCGTGTATTGACTAACCCAATTGAACGTCGCTACAGTGAACATTTGAAGTAATGTACATGTTAGTTTTTTTTTTTTGCCGCCGAAGCAACACCCTCGCGGGAGGGAGGTGGAAGATTCGTCATGAATACCACCGCAGCCGTCTGCGGGGTGATGTGGGACTCACCAGAATGGCACCTACCCACTAAAAACCACCTCTTTGACTGTGGCAAAATTTTACCGTTAGCCTTCATCGGAAGCAACACCCGTTTGAGGGTGTTCGTCGTTTGGATACTTGGGGGGAGGGAGACTTGCCGGGCTAACAGATGCAGAAAAGAATAATTTTGTATAGACATAAAGAGACTCTGTAAATTTATTTTGAAAAAATTACCCGTGAAGGTTCTTGCCAGTTCTTCTTCACGAAGGTTTTTTCGAACTGGTGGTAGAATCATGTTTTATTTGACGTCAATAAGAACAAGTAATTGTCAATAATGAGAAATAAATATTTCATTTCATTTCATTTCATTTGGGAAGTGGGCGCTCTGGCGGAGATGTGAAAGTTGCACTGAAGGTGCTCAGAGGGACATGAGTTGGTGGCCGTTCTGGGCTGCGCAGTGGTCGGCCGAAGCTTGACTTAGGGATCAATTCATTTAAATGAACCTATAATGAATTCAGAAGGAAACTATTCTCCGCCAGAGCTTGAAGTCGCTCTGTCGGAGAACGTGAAGCCCTAAGTTTACGGGCTAAGACTGAAATTTCCCTAACATCAATATTTTTGATAGCGTCGCAGACGATACGCATATCGTCTGTTACGGAGGGTTGAGGAGTGGATTTGTATGGGCGAGAAGCCGGGATGGGATTTGCTAGTGCAGTGGGGCGCTGCCTCCAGTTCTCCGGAGCAGGCTTGGGCTGAGTAGGCTTTGCAGCCGGAGGAACCCGGCTACGCAGCGGCGGAAAGTTTTCCTGAGAAAGGGGCGGGGCCTGTTTGAGTGCCGCCCTCTTAGAATTGGGACGCATACAACGGGGTGCACGAGGGCAGCCCCTGTAATTTGCGGTGTGGCCGGACTGGTCACAAAGTACGCAATCGGGAAGAGAGGGAGTTTCAGGAGTGCGATTGCACTCCTTATTGAAGTGAGGGACCAGGCACTTGACGCACCTGGGCGGGGCGGCGCAGTTGGCCGCCGCATGCCCGTACAACTGGCACCGGTGGCACTGGCCGGGGTGACCGCGGCGATGAGGCGTCTCGATTGAGATCCCAGAGAGGCCGCATATGGTGCTAACCCCTTTGAGGATATCCCTGGACTTAGAGACGTTGGTGAGTACCACCAAAGCGAGAGAGTGACGCCTTCCGTTCTTGCTGTGCATTTTATGCACCGCGAGTGCCGGGAAGCCTTGGGACTGTAGATCCTCTAGGATAACCTCGTTCGATAATTCGAACGGGACTCCCCTGAGTACCGCTCTGAACTTACGCTCTTCCGGGAGAGCGTAAGTGTGGTAAGCATATTGCTTACCGTTGAGGAGCTTAGTCAAAGCTGGGAAATCGTCTAACGACGAGACAGTGATTTTAATAGATTCACCCGAGTTGGTCGTTTGGGTGTAGAGGATCTTGTGCTCTTTGCACAATGTCGAGACCTTGGACCATTTGCCCTTTTCCCGGAGAAATACGGGTGGTGGGACCTTAGACTTGACAGAAGCCGCGCTAGGGGGGTGGGGTCACAGTGAGTGACATCAATGGGGCCGGGGCGGGTGTTGTAGGCACCGGGGTAGCTGGTGTTGTAGTCGCCACAGAGGGTGTTGAAGACACCGGGATGGGCGTTGAGGACGCAGGGGCTTGTTTCGAGCGCTTTTTGGAGCAAGTACACGCCAGTACTGACGCAGCTCTCTCCACGGACATCATTTGCTCGGCCTGCACCCTATTTTTGCCAACGCCGCCCCCTTCCCCGGCGCCAGCGCTGCCATTCACCCCCGCACCGCCCGCAGCGGCCGCTCCTGCGCCCACTCAGCGCGAGCTGCGTGCGGCTGGGCGCAGTGCGCGGCGAGGCGTGTAGCTGCGACTACACTCACCCCCTGAAGATGGACTCCAGACGAGTCCGAAACTAGTCGGACCTATGCGACCGTGAACCGTGAGTAAGCCGCGTTATTAAATACCTAATTAAAAATGTCTCACGTAAGTTTTATGAAATTAAAATTATTCTTATCTGCATTTGTTAGCTCGGCAAGTCGGGAGACCCCCCCAAGTATCCCACGACGAACACCCTCAAACGGCACCCGTTCACGAGTTAACGCAGGATCCAGCCATCGCCCTCCTCAACCATATTAGAGGGAAGCAAGCGACCCATCTTCCGACGCTACCATAAGAAGACGTACTTTAGTGACAATGACGCTTTAGATATTCATCGGGACGAAGAACTCAACGAACAAACAGACACATGCCACATGCTTTTTTACAAATACTAGTAGAATTATGTTAATGAGGGATTTTAATTTGTATATTATATATTTTATTATGTATAATTTGTAATTTACATATCAAAATATATATAATTTAGGTTTTTTCTGTGTAGGACGCACATTAATTTCGACGATACAGATACGTTTGCATTTTTGATTATAATGTTGATATTTTTGGGGATTGAAACAATCAATATTGTGATTCAGAGGATTAAACTTTTTAATATATAAATATTTATTTGTGCAAAATAAAAGTATTGTTTTTTTATGTTAAGCGTAACACAAAATGTATTAGGTATAGTGTTATTATTGTGTATAAAAAATTATCTAAATGTATTTTTTAGTGTTGGTTGCCAAATATTTTATGCCTCATTTCATACTTAACTCTCACCTTTTGATTATACCCAAGCATCCAAATAATTGGATAGTTTATAATATGCTTTAGCACACAACTTTCTGCTTTATAGTTTCCTTGAATTTGTCAATAGGAAGACCTTGGAACCTTATTATAAAAAGCGTATACATTGACCCCATGAATGAGTTAGTGACTTTATGAAGCCTACTATTATGAGCAGCCAGCATATTCCTTTCACTTGTATTAACATTGTGCAGATCTTTTTTCCTTTTGAACATGGAACATAAGAATATTTATTTCCTTAAATTTACTTCTAAGTGACACCCTTGGACCGAGCTGATAGATTGCGCGAACAGCCCTTTTCTGCAGAATAAATATAGTATCGATGTCAGCAGCACTCCCCCACAGCAGAATACCATATGTCATGAGGCTGTGGAAGTAGACTAATCGAGCAGTTTCATTTGAAAATTGTCTAATTTTTTTAACAGCATATGTGGCAGAGCCAATCCTTTTCGCTAAACCATCAACATGCGGTCCCCACTGCAGTTTGGCGTCTAAGGTTATGCCCAGAAATACAGTTGAGTTTACAGGAGTCAGTTCCTGGCTTTTAACTACAATGTTTGTGTTTACCTGTTTGACATTTGGCAATGTAAACTTAACTCATTTCGTTTTTTTTCATTGAGGAGAAAATTATTAGCTGAGAACCACTTCTCTGTGTTGGAGATGCGTTGGTTTACTACTCGATAGTCAGTTTCTTGTCTTTTGATTTTAAATAAGAAGGAAGTATCGTCAGCAAACGATATGACCTCGCATTGATTCTTAACGACCCATGGCAGAACATTGACATAAAATAGGAAAATACTAAAAATAGGAAAGGACCAAGAACTAAGCCCTGGGGCACACCCATTGTCACTGCCGATCCTGATGACTTTTCTCCATTTATTGCAATTTCTGTTTTTTATTGATTGCTTATTCTTAAATAATGTGGTAGAATATAGGTATGGTAATTAAAAAATGAAACACCATTTATCAAATATTATTAATACTAATAATTGGTTTTAAAAAATCTGATTTTTGCATAAAATTAAATGTATGTTAACATTTAAAAAATATGTGCCTGAGATTAATAATAAATAAATTCGCATTCAAAGATAATGACTATAGTATCTAAAGATTAATTAACAAATATAATGTTAATTAGAAAATATAAAATATACTTTTCTTAATTTCTTAGAAGCTGATTTTGTCGTCGTGTGTACCGCATAGTTAGGCGCGACATGATGGGAAAGCCGCCGGAGCGAGAAGCGGCGTGCTAGGAATTTAGGCAATACTAAAAGCGACATGGCGGGAATAAAACCGAGGATTTCTAAACAAGCGACATCATGGGTGGCGGCGTAGTGGGAACAAATCCTTTTTCTCAGGAAATGAAGCGTAGAGATTTTTTTCAGTATTTTTGGGGGACTTCTAGTACCTTTATTTAATACTATATATCAACAAAACTGTTAAATTCTGACATGTATATGCTTGCCAAGTTAAGGGGACACCACCCAATCACACCTGTGGCACAGAATAAGGAGCTCGCTTTTTACTTCTGAACAACATGCACACACTCTTCTTGCTGTTGTATACCACACCGTGCTCCTCAGCAAAGCGTTCAGAAATCGCTACAAGTTTCCTAAGTGCATTGATTGAATAACTCAGCAGGACCATATCGTCAACGTAACTTATATTATTAATAGATACACCATCTATACTACATCCATATTTTTATTTATTTATTTAATATTTATACAGTCACATAGAGGACAGTCCACCCTGCCTGACGCCGCAGGCCAATAATAGGGATCCACAGCATTGATTACCCCATCTAACTTGATTAATCTGATTGCTGTACCAATAGCGGAGAACAGAAATAATAGCTTGAGGAAGATCTGTATTTAACAGTTTTTTAAATAGTTTCTCATAACACAACCGATCGAAGGATCTAGAAAACACGCATGAATTGGTGTTATTCTCACCGTATAATATTTCACTGTACTTTAAAGTTTTAGGTCATTACATATGACATTGGCGTTTTGTGAGGGAGGAACAAGTAAATTTAAAAAAATATATAATACTTACATTTATTTAATCAAAATACGTACCAATGCTATCTATGCACTTTTGCCATCTCATAGGTAGTTCATTGATGCCTTTACTAATAAACCATTCGAACGGTAATCAATAAAATCATCGGAGTTGAATTTTTTCCCTTGCACGAAGTTATCCAAATTTTGAAAAAAATGGAAATCTGTTGGAGCAAGGTCCGGGGAGTACGGTGGATTTCTTAGACATTCTAATTGAAGCTCCTCTAATTTGGTAGAAGTCTGTTGTGCAGTGTGTGGTCTAGCGTTGTCCTAAAGCAGCAGTGGCCTAGAGCGATTGACCAGCCTAGGTTGTTTAGAAGCTAGCTTTTCCATCATATAATAATAATAATAGGAACCAAATAGAAGCAATACGGCAGCAACTCTTTATAATAAATAATAAATATTTCTAACAATCACACCACATTATCTAGCCCAAATTAAGTATCATTATATACTTGGGTTATGGATACTAGATAACGGATAAATAAACTCAAGAAATATATAAACACACGTAAATATATTTTTTTATATATAAATATTAGAAATAAACTTAAATAAACGTAAATCTTTGTCACAATTTTAACGATAAATACACTTCCCGAGGACCGGCCATTCTGACGGAAACCTTAAAAATATATTAAAATCGTCTTTTAACCCGTAGGATTTTCCTCAATCAAATTAACCCACTTTATACGATGACATATTACATATAGACATGTTATCCGCTCTCAATACTCATTACACACCTACTGTTAAAGAAAGAAAAAATGTTTCTTTTCATGCTTAAATACTATATTTTTATAATATCGTATTTATTATTTTATTTTGCTACTTAAAATGACGTTTTAAGATTGACGTGGCTATACATTTCGACAAACTCGAAGACCGATATGAAATATGATTTTGCATGTGGGAGTAAAAGAGAAAACGCTATATACGGTTACAATTCACTCGCGCTCTATGCAATAGAGGAGGTTGGGACTAATAGAACTATATATTTATAGGTCAGATTTTTATTTAAATAAAAGAATTTTTTGTACAAGTTATTTATTTTTCATGCTTAAATATCAATGTTATGTCACGTTATGCATCAAAATTATTATTATTTCAGATTTTTTTTTACAAATGGACAGTTTATTTATGGCCCATATGGCCTTTTAAATTTCACCAGACTTTGTAGCCTAGCGCTGACGGCGCCCAGCTGGAACCCAAACTACTCCTACATACGACACGTCAAAGGTCACGGGCCTCGGCTAAGGATGTCGAATATTGAAACTACCAATGGTTCGGAAGGATCATCTGCTGCCAAAGAACCAGCAAGAAACTCAGTAGAAATGCGTACGACGCGTTAGCCTGGCCTACCGGTGGGTTAGGCGATTCGAATGCCGTGTTACCCTATTTCTAACTGGAACACCGGCGTTCCTTGTTGTAATATCATCGTCGGGATCTGTTAAGACGTTACACGGATGCCTATAACCAACAGCCGCGTCTGGGTTGGCTGTGTATTCAGATGACTTATTGACCAGCGGGTTGGGATGGTGGGAAGCATTATCGAAGTGGCGTCTAGACGCCAACTTCATGAATGCGGCAATGGTGGGCAGCTCGAGATCCCTGTGCAGATCTAAGTTGCGGACATAGGGCGAGGCCCCGACGCATTTGCGTAAGAACCTATTTTGAATAACCTGCAAGTGGTTTGACTTGCTGGCGTGAGTGAAAGCCACACTGGCATATAATATGATGGGGCGGATGCAAGTTTTGTAAAGTGTAAGCTTATTTCTAAGCGACATTTTACTCTTCTTGCAAATTAGAGGGTGCAGCCTACCCATGACGAAGGCGGCTCGGTCTCGGACGCGTTATATGTGATCCGCGAATGTTAGTCCACTGTCTAAAGTGACTCCTAAATATTTGACTTTTTTAGCCCATGGGATCGGAGTACCAAACACGGTGATCTGACCTAATCTTTTGGAGGGTTTCCTAAAGGTTGTCCTAGAGCAGGTTAAGTGAGAGAAGTACACTGCTGCAATTTTTTTCTGGGTTGACTTCTATTCTGCATTTCTTAAGCCAAGCGCCTAATGCGTTGGCTGCGGATTGAAGTATTCTAGTTAACCTACGTAGATTCCTATCAGATGTGTATAGCGCGGTGTTGTCCGCAAAGAGCGCTAGGTCTTCTTTCTCCGTCCTTGGTATGTCACTAGTTTATAGTGAAAACAAAGTTGGAGAAAGCACCGAGCCTTGTGGGACACCGGCTTATACATGACGGGGATTGGAGAGTGCACCTTCCAATCTGTAGCGAAAGGTTCGACAGTGGAAAAAGTCTCGTATGAGGTGCACGAGGCTGTCTGGCACGCCTAGTTCAAAGAGCTTATATAATAAGCCGTTGTGCCAGACCTTGTCGAAGGCTTTAGCCACGTCAAAGAAAAGCGCACCCGTGCCTATCGGTTTTCGACCTACGTTCCTTTGCTCCAAGATGTGCTCCGTGATGCGGTGCACCTGTTGGACGCAGGAGTGACGGGACCTAAAGCCGAACTGTTCATCCGGTAACAGGTGCTTCGAATGGATGACCTCTCGGAGCCTGTTCAAAATGATCCTTTAGTATAATGTGCCTATCGCGCTAAGCAAGCTAATAGGACGGTAGCTTGTAGGTAGATTAGCCGGTTTTCCGGGTTTCCTAATACCTATGACAATCGCTTCCTTCCACGTTTGCGGAAAGGAGCAGTTTGTTAGTAAGTTATTGAAAAAACTACTAACAGTTGTATGAGTGCGAGTAGGAGAGCTTTCAGAACCCTGTTTGGTATTTCGTCTGAACCTGGAGCTTTCCTTGGTTTTAAGTTTTTAATTATTGTCTGTACCTCTTCCACCGTTACCGGTTGCAGGTGTCAGTTGGTGGGTTGCCGCATTTAGTTTCGACTGTGCTATTCACAGTTTCTATGTGAAGGGCGTTGGTGCTTTCTTCACTTGGTGTACATTGTTGGGCTAAGCTATCGGCTAGGATTTTAACTTTTTCGGAGTCATCGAAAGAGGAAGTCATGGACGTAGGCCTAAGGAGCGGAGGCATCGATGACGCGGTAAAGTCCATCTTGAGAGACTTCGCCAAGCTCCAGTAAGCCAGTTGCGAAGGCGAAATCTCTTTAAGAAGCGCGTCCCAGTTGTTAGACCGCAATTCGCGTATGCGAGATTTAACATCTCGCTGTAGGTAGCCCTCATACTGATGTGGTTTGCCTCGGTCGGAGCGTAATCGTACGACCGGATAGCTGCGTTCTTTGCTCTCAACAACTCCCTCACATCCTCAGGCAGGATCCAGCGGCGATCATTCGCCACCGGAACCCGCCTGGAAGATGCACTGATAGCAGTTCGAAGGTGGTTAGTGAAAGCACCGATCGCTGCATTGGTCCCCTCGATGGATGACAACGAATCGGGAATGGTGTTCAGGTCGGGGCTGTCGGTTGCCTTAAGGGCTTCCGTTAGTTTGGCCCAATCAATGTGTGCCCTCGTTTGAGGAACAGGGTCACTTGGGATACCTAGCTGCATGACTACCGGTCGGTGATCCGAAGTAAGTTGGTGGATGACTTCTACTGAATGTACTGTTAAGTTAACACTTTGTAGGACTGCTATATCGAGAATATCGGGGCGATGATTTGTGTTATAGGGATAGTGAGTCGGTTCCCGAGGACCCACTACGTCACAGGTTAGCGAATCTAACATGTGATGAAGACGACGGCCGTTTGGGTTGGTAACTACGGAGTACCAATGTTTCGAGTTAAAGTCACCAGCTAGTATTACGGAGGGACTCATATCGTGTAGCGACTGGAGGTCACTTTGAAGTATAGCTTTAACTGGTGGTTGGTAGATGGATGCCAGCGTATTGGCTGATGGCCGCTCATCGCTATTCTACAACAGGAAACTTCGATATTCTCGAGCTGTGGGGTATCGACAGGTGTACAGTGTAGTGACCTTTTGTAACAGATAAGGGTACCGCCTTTATCGGCGGTAAGACTATCGTTAGGAACGATGTTGTAGTTCGCTATTTTCGGGTCCTTGTGACTAGGTTTCAAAAAGGTTTCCTGCACAAGTAAGATGTCGATTTGGAATTCTCGAAGGAGTTAATGAATTTCATTACGCTGATGTTTAAGACCATCGGCGTTGAAGTAGCCGATAATAAGGGACCGAGGTTTTAATCTAGAGGACGCCATTTAAAAGTTTAATTTATTGAATTTTTGGACGTTGGCAATAAGCGCCTAGTGTTCGATCGCGACGAAGCACGTCGCCTGAAAGTCACCCTTGGCGGCTCGTAGTTTGCGAGCCGATGTGGTGATTTCTCCCAAGTCGAAACTTGAGGCGAATTCGCTTACAAGCGCAAAGTCTGAAAGTGGCTCTCCATGGGACCTGGCCGTGAGAGGAGAAGGCATGCAAGCAGGTGCTAACCTGACCTGCTGTACCTGAGAAGATGGGAGGGTGAGAGCCGCCTTGGGTTTCCTCCCTATGGTAGGTGGGGTCACCCATGCGTTCTTGGGAGGCGGTGGAGGACCGTGAGGGTCACATAGCGGAGGCTGCGGTTTATTGGGTGGGCCGGGCTTTGCAGCAGGAGCAGAGTGTGGACATCTTTGCTTTGCCTTCTGCACCTTTTTGGGGTATGGCTTTGGGCCCTGGGGCATCCTAGGTAATTGGCAGTGTGGCCAACCGACTTACATAAGACGTATGCAGGAGGTTCGACAGATTGCGGGGTTCGCGCGCAATCCGCAGTGCCATGATCAACCAGGCACTTGACGCACCTGGGCTTGGCGTGGCAATTTCTGGCCGTATGGCCATAGACTTGGCATCTATGGCATTGGCTGGGTATACCACGTTTGAAAGGGATCTCGACGGTGATCCCCGAAAGTCGTGCTATTGTTTTAAGGTTGGAAATTCCCTTGCCCTCAGGGGTGTGATCTAGTGTTACCAACACTAGATTATACGGCATACGATCTTTGCCATACATACGGTGGACGAAAATGTCCGGGAATCCCTGGTCTTTAAGATCCTGGAGAAGGAGCTCTGACTCAATCTCCTTCGGTACGCATCTAAGGACGACGCGTAAAACGCGCTTCTCCTCGAGCGCGTAAGTATGGTACTCAATGGATTTCTCATTCAAGTACTTGGTGAGAGCGCGATGATCGGCGGGTGCGACCATCACTACGCGGATGCCGATCGCGGTCTTTTTCGCGTGTGTATATGCGATTTTAAAATTTGACATATGTGTGTTGCCATGTGTGCCATGAAGGCCTTCAATATATCTGCCTCTGCGGTAGCCATAGCTACCGCAGCCTGAAAATAACTTAAAAACTAACCGTAGTTCGCGGAAGTCCGCTACCTGGAATCCTAAAAAGGGTACGCAGGTAAATAGTTGACCGCGTTAGGGTCAACCTTTACCGACAAAAAGGACAAATATGCACGGAAAGACACAGATATGATAAAAATAAATATAAAAATAGGATAGTAATAAATAAAAGTGTAGAAAGGAAATAATATATAAAATAAAAAGGACATCCAGTCCAAATTGGTTGTCACCGTAAGGTATCCTCTGTACTAAAACCAGAATACTTTACGCTGGGCACACACAGCAGTCAGCACAAGCACAACACAGCACTTTGAAAACTAAGAAGCTTAGTCGCAAAGAAAAATCACTGAGAGCGCTCGGAGGAGGTAAAAATCCCAGAAAAACCGTATCACGGAGCCAACACGCTAGTCTGTGACGTCAGTAAACTGAGCGCCACTGAATATCGGGAAGGGACCGATCAATCGGAGTGGTCTTAGAACGTCCGTACCGGGCGGCGGTCGCAGCGAGAAAAATAGTTTATTTCAGACTACCTAGAGATGAACTGATGAGAGAAAATTGGTTAAAAGTAATTAGGGTGCAAAGAAGTGAGGACGATTGGATCCCTAGTACTTACTCTACGGTCTGCTCGGTACATTTTCAGCCAAGTGACTTATTTTAACACAAAAAAAAGGTTAGAAGACTGAAAAAAACAGCAGTTCCTGTAATTAGGGTAAAGTAATACTGCGTATTACAGAATTTTTAAATTCATTAGTAATAGCGAAGTAATATTTTGTAAGTACTTTTTTTAGGCCAACAATTCGAACAATATTATTTCGCTCTCAAGTTTAGAAAGAGTTAGCGTGTCCGATGAAGATTCAATTGTCGATACTCCAAGAAAAGCATACTAGAAAACAGAACTTTAAAAAATATCGATTACCAAACGAAAGTTGCAACTTTTAAACTATAATTTAGTTCGGAAAAATAAAAGACTCCAACTCAAGTGCAACAGTCTAAAACATATTGTGGCAGACCACCAAAAACAAAAGTATTTTACGATGGATCAGCTTAGTGACTAAAATATTAAAGCAGAAGCAGTTGAATCACTAATAGGCTCATTATTAAAAGCAAGTGTAAGGATTTCGTGAAAAATATTCACCGGCTTTGAGAAAATTTGTAGTCACCCTGCACTATTATTCCCCTGTAGCCTATAAATATTTTAGACAAGTTTTTAATGGTTCTTTACCACATCCTCGTGTCATTGTTCAAGTGATCCTGGCTTTAACAAACAAGCTTTAGACATTGTTGAAAAAAACTACAAAACAAGAGGACATAGATTAATATGCACATTAATTACCGATGAGATGGCTATTCGCCATCAAACTAAATGGACAGGAAAGAAGACTACAGACGCAGTAGATTTCGGTGCTGGTTCAGAACGTTCATGTGAAATAGCCACACAAGCATATGTTTTTATTTTAGTTTGTATGAATGAAAGCTGGAAAATTCCTAAAGCGTACTTCGTTGTTAATGGATTGTCAGCCGAAATTCAAGCCAATTTACTAAAAACCTGTTTAAGTGAATGCTACCATGTAGGCGTTGATATTGTTGCTATTACTTTTGACGGCTGTGTGGCTAATATAAATGCTGCAAATTAATTAGGATGTGACCTTAAAGATCCTGATAGTTTAAAAACTACATTTAGGCATCGTGAATGTGACTTGGAGGTAGCAATCATGCTTGATGCTTGCCACATGCTAAGATTAGTTCGAAATTCATTTGTGGCGAAGAGACTGATTTTTGACGCTGGTGGTAGTGGTAATGAGATTCGTTGGCAATTACTAAACTTGTTAATTTATTTAAACTTCAAAAAAATGTAGGATTAAATTTTGCCAATAAAATCACTCCAAGACACTTCCGTCATGAAGTCATGAAAGTGAAATTGGCAACACAAATTATGAGCATGAGTGTTGCAAATGCACTGAAGTTGTGCAATGAAGTAATAACATCTTCCCTATTTATGAATACTTAGGGTACGATAAATTTTATTGCGACATTCAATAACTTATTTGGTATTGTTTAAATGTGGTTCAGCAATTGAAAGAGTAGCGGACTGTATTTTTTAGAGTTTAATGATTGACTGTAAAGTACAAAGAACAAATATATATATGCGCGTGCGCGGAAGAGTAGTCGCAGAGGCGATCGACAGCTGACTGCTCGGCGCACGGCGAGACGTCACGGCGACGGAGCGGGGCGGCGAGGAGGGTCGGCAGGAGGAGCGCGGGGCACCTGAGCCCGCGGGCGCCCGCACCGATGATGATGCGTCAACATACTCCCCCGGTTGAAGTATTTTCAACCGCTGCAGTGACAGGCAGAGGACAGATGGTATTGTAAGCCCGCCGAATGACACCCCTTCTGGTTTGGATGTCGGCGACTCGTGCAATCCCATCACTGCCTGGTAGAGTCTTCATTATGCGTCCCAAAAGCCACATCAGATGGGGTGACGTCTTGTCCTTAATGTCGACTAAAGTGCCATCTTTGAGCTCTCCCGAAGATCGACTCCATTTGGTTTTCTTCTTAAGCCACATAATTATATTCGTTCGAAAATCTGCTCCAAAAATGTTGTTTAAGACATTCAACTCGGCGAAATCTCTGTAGGCTAGTGATGTTAGTAGTTTGTATCTGTGGGTGTGGTAACATGATCAGTGAGCGTCCAATAAGAAGGTGAGCTGGAGTGAGAGGAATAAGGTCTGAAGGATCGTCGGATTTAGGAGTTAAGGGTCTGGAGTTAAGGATGGCTTCGATCTGTATCAAGCATGTTGCCATCTCCTCGAATGTCAAATGGGTTAATGTTAAGATCCGCCGCAGGTGATGTTTAGTCGATTTGACGGCGGACTCCCATAAACCTCCAAAATGCGGCGTGTACGCCAGTATAAAAGAGAATTTAATTCCTGAGTCTAAGCTGTGCAGTTTTAAATCTTGTGCGAGAAGTTTAGATAACTCGTTAAAGGCACCAACAAAAGTTGTGCCATTGTCGGAAAAGATATTGCGTGGTTTACCCCTCCGAGCAATAAACCGATTTAAGGCAGCTAAAAATGCTTCCTTTGTGAGGTCAGAAACCAATTCGAGGTGTACGGCTCGTGAAGCCAAACACACAAATACCGCGATGAAACTTTTGATGAGTCTGCATCCCCTACCTTTTCGGTCGGCTATCATAATTGGCCCGGCATAGTCGATACCGGTATCAAGGAACGGGAACTCGAGATGTAGACGCTGTTTCGGGAGGTTACCCATGATGGGTTGGACCGTGTTTGCCTTAATCCTGCAACACTTGACACATTGATAGGAGATTTTCTTTGCAAGGTTTCTTCCACCAATAGGCCAGTACTTATGATGAATGGTAGCAAGCAACAACTGGGGTCCAGCATGCATAAGACTATGATGAAAATTATTGAATATTAATTTACAAAGATTGTGAGAACTTGATAGTAATATAGGATGTTTAACGTTATAATCGTAAAATGAGTTTTTAAGTCTGCCTCCTACTCGAATTACCTTATCTGAATCAAGAAAGGGAGACAACGATGAAAGTTTGTGTTTTGCAGGTAATGTATTTCCGGTCTGAAGTAAACGATATTCTTCAGGGAAGGATTCCTGTTGACTGAATCTAAGTAAGACTGTTAATGCGTTGTCTATCTCTACCACTGAGAGATGGTCACTTTCAGACGGTTGTTTTTTACATTTGTTTATAAATCGTAATGAAAATGCTAGAACGCGTTGTAATTTGTTTAAATTTGAAAATTTAGAAATCAAATAAGATAAAGTATTTGTCGGTACCAAGCTTTATAGGATGGCTGCTGATAGCTCGTGGTTCTAAGTGTGGACTGTATTTTCTTGATAGGTCCGGCGTGGGAGAAAAACAAGTTGTTGATTTCACTGACACTGTTTATTGAAAAGCACTTTATATTTAGTTACACAAGTTGTATGATACTTATTAGCTAAAATATTGATTTTACATTTACGCGAGCAACGTGTTCGCTTAGAGGTCGAGCGGAAGAAGAGAGGTTTTTTAATGTTGCCAATCGTCAAACAAAATTTACATTAAATTTATTAATTATGTTGCCAACATAAGTTGCGGCCTTAGCAAGACAAAACAATACTTATGTTCTTTTGTAAAAAGGGAACTGAAACTAAATACAAAATTAATGATCAAATACTATAGTAATTTAGTTGTGAATTACAGTTCAAAACAAAGTTTTAAATTATTTAAGTACATACATATTTTAAATGCCTACTTGTGTGTATAGGTATGCTAATATACTTAAATCTAGTTATTCTCATCAGGAACGCCTAATACAAAAGAGGGCTCTTTTTTGAAGTTACTGTTGTTACATTTATGTTTTTTTAGAAAACAATATCACTCGATAGTCGAGAGAGCTTCGCCACTGCAAAAGGTATAGACAGACCTTTTAATTAATTAGTACAAAAGAAAAAAAAATTACAACAAGAAAGAAACAAACATGTTATCCTCTTGGCAGAAATACATAGCTAATATATGTTTAACTACATAAGTGACTACTTATGGGAAATTGTATACATGAGCAGCTTAATATATGGTGCTATTCATAAGAAAGAAAAAAAAATAAGCTTTCATTAAGATTCTTTAGGTCTCTGTCCAGCCCTACGATACAATATTCTTGGGATCAGCCATTAAACTACTAGACAGATTCAAATGTAAATTAAAGTGCATTATGTATGCATTACATAGTAAAGGTATAAGAAAATTATGATGCATCAATGGGCAATACACATATTTTTGTAATAGACCTGTTGTGCTTATGACCGTTTGCAGTTTTAACTTCGACGGCGCGTATTTTACCGTCTTTACCGGGAAATAAATTAGTTACACGTGCCATAGGCCACTCCAAAGGGGGTGTATTGTCATTACATAAGATAACTAAACTATTAATAGTTACATTTGGCTTACTATCGCGCCACTTGGGCCTGCTTTGCAACAAAGTTAAATAATGCCTACTCCAGTATTTCCAAAAGTTCTGTTTCATGTTAACCACGACAGACCAGAATCTGAGAAGATTAGTATTAGTATTACTAAGATCATGCTCTGGGTAAGTATAAAGAGGTGCACCTGTAAGAAAGTGCCCTGGCGAAAGATAAGTATAATCATCGGGGTCTGACGTTATAGCAGTAAGTGGACGAGAGTTTAGTACTCCCTCAATCTCAACCAGAACTGTGTTTAATTGTTCATAGGTTAGTAAAGCCTTACCTACTATACGTTTCAAATGATGTTTTGTGCTCTTTACACCACTCTCCCAGAGTCCACCAAAAATAGGACTATAACTAGGTATGAAGTGGAAATCTATGCCATGTTTTGTCGCATATGACTGTACTTGATATTGGTGACTCTGAGAAGAATTCAAACGATACAACTCATCTAACTGACTCCTTGCCCCCTTAAAAGTTGCAGCATTGTCGCAGTGGACATCGCTGGGTAAATTACGTCGCGCTATGAAGCGTTTAAAGCAAGCAAGAAATGTTTCTGTTGTCAGATCTGAGGCGAGCTCTAAGTGGATTGCCTTTGTGACAAAACAAACAAACAAAACTATGTAACCTTTTCCTATAATTGGTTTGCGAATGCGGCTGTTCTTTACCGATACCGGCCCAGCGAAATCCACACCGACCCTCTGAAATGGACGACAGGCGTTCACTCTCGGAGCGGGCAAGGACCCCATCAGTTGAGCTGCAGCGGCGGCTTTCATCCTAAAACAGATGACACATTTGTGAATTATCTTTTTAATAGTGCGTAGACCATCCGTAATCCAAAATCTCTGCCTAATAGAGCTCAAAACCAGCCTTTGACCTGCATGCAGCAGTTTTATGTGTTCATCTCTGATGATGATAGTAGTGATTGGAGAGTCTTTGGGTAGCAAAGCTGGGTGTCGTTTGGCGTAAGGTATAGACGCATTTTGCAAACGACCACCGACTCTAATGATGCCATCGCTATCTATAAAAGGTGTTAACGGTTTTAAATTTCCTGTGAGCTTGCTATGAGATGTCAGAGCTTTGATTTCACTAGCATAGAACTGCTGTTGCTCATGTTTAACTATTAACAATAATGCCTTATTGATTTCGACTGTTGACAGAGCATGTCTTTGTTTTACAGCGTGTGGCTTGCTGTTGCTAAAAAACCGTAGTATATAGGCCAGTACACGCGTCATCTTATTGAAGTTAGAAAACTTTTTTAACTTATCAAAAATGTATGAGTCTGGTGTGACAGTAATCGCACATACAACATTATCTTTGGCACATTTTAATTCTGGTATATCTACGAGAACTTTACTTACTGAATTGAAGTTATAATCTTTGTTATGCAGAAAAGAGGGGCCATGCCACCAGGTAAGGTATTTACTAAGCTCATGAGGCTGAAGGCCTCGACTAAGACAGTCTGAAGGATTTTCTGTAGTGTTTACGTATCGCCAATGATATTCATTAGTAAGCTCTTGTATTGCTCTGACCCTATTTGCTACATAACTCTGCAGTTTTGTTGCGTCAGTCTTTAACCAACATAAAACTATCTGAGAGTCAGAGAAGAGGAAAGTGTTGCTTACTTTTATATTTGAAGACAGTGTGGCGTATACCTTAGCAATCAGCTGTGCTAATAGCAGTGCTGCGTTCAATTCGAGCCTGGGCACTGTAAGCCTTTTGCGAAGTGGGCTTATTCGTGACTTGGAGCACAGTAAGCTAACGTGCATGTTACCTTGTGTGTCGGTAGAGCGCAAATAGACACAACAACCGTAGGCTATTGTAGATGCGTCGGCAAAACCGACGAGCTGACAAGTGACTGCATCTTGTGGCTTAACACAACGAGGTATGCTGATAGACACCATCTGTAATAGATCCTTTCTAAATTCCGTCCAAATACAGCAAATATTTTCGGGAGGAGCGGCATCCCACTCTGTATCACTAGCCCACAGCATTTGCATGATGACCTTTGCGCGCACCAAGATGGGCCCTATTAATCCTAATGGGTCATAAAACTTACTGATATAGCTTAGTATGTCGCGCTTGGAATGACGTTGGCTGTTATATGGCTCAGGACAGGTGGTTTTGAATACATCATCTCTAATGTTGAAGTTAACGCCTAGTGTTTTCACTGTTATATCATGTTTATGTAAATCCAGTTCCTCGGAATGACGGGTTTCCTTAGGTACATTTTGAAGAAGAGAATTGCAGTTGGAGGCCCATTTGTGCAGTTGAAAACCTCCCTGAGCAAGTAACTGAACTAATTCTAACTGCATTTTAACTATAATTTCCTCAGAATCACTGTTTGTTAAGACATCGTCTACATAGGTGTTATTTTTTAAAATTTGAGATGCTAAAGGTAACTGACTTTGAAATCTATCTGCTAACTCAATGAGGCAGCGAGTGGCAAGATATGATGAGGACTTAAGTCCATATGTGACAGTATTTAACTGAATGCACTTGATATCTTGTTCTGGTGACTCCCGCCATAAAATATTTTGCAATGAGCGCTGAGCAGGGTTCAGTTCAATGCATCTGAACATCATGCGGATGTCACAAATAAAATAATAATGTTCTAGTCTAAATGAGAGCAAGACCTCAAACAAATCCTTCTGTACCACTGGGCCATTAAGCAAAAGATCATTGAGAGAAATCTTTTTGTTTGTTAGCATGGATGCATCAAATACTGTCCGCAATTTAGTTGTATGGCTACTTTCTTTAATAACTGCATGGTGAGGCAGAAAGTAAACGGGATCCCTTGATAAATCATAACTATTTATATCATGATACTCACCATGCTTTAGTTCAAGATATTGTGAAATGAATTTTTTATATTCAGTGAAAAGTGTTATATTTTTGTGTAACCTTTTCTCTAAATTATGAAAACGCTTTAGAGCTAAGTGAAATGATTCCCCCAATTCAGAATTTACCTGACCCAAAGGTACTTTAATAGGCAAAGACACTTGAAATTTGTTATTTTGAAGCTTAGTAGTTTCCTTAAAAAGTTTTTCACAATGCTCATGCTCAGGTAATTGCTCAGGGAAGACCTCTGGCACCTTTTCCGTTTTCCAAAATGTACTTAGTGTCTCATTTAGGTTAGATTTACACTCTTGACAAAATAAAGTTACAATCTGATTTTTAGTGGTGATGCTGCTGGTGCGACCAGCAATAACATGGCCGAAGAGGGTGTGTACTACTGATGGTTGTTCGGGCGTGGCATTTTTCTTTGTTGCAGGTGCAGGCTGCTTGTGGTTGGCTGAAAAGTGCTTAAGCTGTGGCAGCAGAACCTGGAAAAACACATCAGCTCCGAATAACAAGTTTACATCACCAGGCACATTGAAGTTTGGGTCGGCAAGCTTGCAGTCAGCAGGGAGTGTTAATTTTGACATATCAAAATAAGTTTGCGGCAACTGAGTGGTTATTGTTTTAACTATGTGACAAGTAACATTTATTTTGAATGGATAGACAGTTGAATGAACCTCTATGTTTATGCATTTGTCAACTGCTTGTTTAACATTAGTTATGCCGATAATATTTGTGTTAGTTTGCATGCTAGACATGCCTAGGTAATCGACTACCTTTTGTGTCACAAAGGAAGCTTGAGACCCACTGTCAAGTAGCGCTCTAGCATATATAGTAGTCCCTGCACACGATTTGAGCTTAATTCTTGCAGTAGGCAATAAAATTTGACCAGTGTCGCTGGAGTTGGACAGCAGAGTAACTGCCGGAGTATTTTGTACAGTCTCCGTGATGTGCAGCAATGAGTTGTGCTCCTTTTTGCATATACCACACCGAAAGTGGTACTTACATTTGCGCTTGTGGTGCGACAGGCAGATTTTACAAAGTTTGTTGGTCTTGACAAGGTCAAGTCGTTTATTGGGTGCAGCGAGCTTAAAAGATGGGCACTGAAATAATTTATGTTCAACAGACTTACAGTATAAGCATGAGGTTGGTCGGTATTCTGCAGTCACAGCATGACTAGTCAGACGATGCGGTGTTTTTGATGCACTGTTGTCGGCTGACTCAAGCGCCAACGCACGGCGTTCCATGCTATCCAAAAACTCCTTCACTGTGGGAAGATACTTATTGTCTCGTTCCATGAGGAAAGTGCGGCTACTCAGCATGTCCAGCTTGCGCATAAGTATACAGACAACAATGCTGTCCCATGAGTCGGTGGGCTGGTCTAGATTCTTGAGCGCAGCTAGATGTTGTTTAGCATCACTAAACGTTGGAATTACCACATTTGGTAGTTTGATTTTAGATCCGTTTGGCGTCGACTCAGTCTGATGTCCCATCCGTTCGAATTTGCTAAGGGCCCTGTTTAATTCTGCGAGAATGTCCATGTAGGTTTCTTCAACTTCCTCGTAATTTTCGACATCCTTGGAGTCTGAAGATTGAATTTGGGCGCATAGCTCAGTGTATTCACTGAATACATGCATGAGGCGCTCCTTCCTAACTTTAACCTTTTCAACGGACATAGACGCAAATTCAGACATTTGCTTATTGAGTTTCGTAATAAAACTTTTAGTGTAGCCCCGCTTGGCTATTAGTTCTTTATGGTCTGCCATGATTAACTAAACCAAATAACTTTTGAACGACTGGGCCGCACGAGCCAAAATTGTTGAACATATAATGTGAAAACTGAATTTACGTTGTTTTTTTTTTTATATATAATTTGCGATATAAATAAGTAGTGATAATTAATTTTAAACTTAAGGTCCCAAAACAAAGCAAAATTAAAACAATTACTACAAAAACACTATTCACTGATTTCACGCTGCACATAAAATGGCGGATTTGCTGAGTGGATGCCAATATGCGTACGCGAATGGCGCGTTCGGGTGGCGTCCTTCCGGTCGTGTTGGTATGGGCGTGTTCGGGCGGCTTCGGCGGCGATTCGGAGTTTTTTTTGTAAGTTGTCAATGTATAGATCGCCAACCTTGCGGATCAAAACGGAAACCTGTAGCTTGCAACTGCAGCTATATTCATTGCAGATTCCTTCAAGCGTTGTCCCGTCGTGAAGTAGCGCGACTTTATTGCCAACACTATAACATGGATTTCGCAACTTGTGTATGCTTCAGAGCTTACTTGCTGATACAGATTGATTGAAGTGAAGTCCGAAGTTGATAATTTGCTTGCAGCCAATGACAGGAACGGAGTGTAGCAGTGTTGCCAGTTTCTTCCTAGTTGTTTTTGCGGCGATAATCGGGCGCAAAAAAAAATTGTAATCTTCGAAGGAAACAAGATGGCTACCTCGTTTATGCGTTCTTGTCTTGTAGGCTGTATGACCTTGATGCTTCCGATGACAATGCGATCCTCATAAGTCTTGTGAAACACGAAAATATCGTGGTTTCTCACCTCGCCTGCAGCTGATGATGCGACGAACAATTCTTTTAAATTTTGTTTAGGACGAGATGATAGACTTGTTGTCTATAGGTAGTCAGTAGTGTAACTAGTGTTCAAAGTAGGGTTCCTCACCCAGCCGGCAGCTGATGATGCAACGAACAGTCATCTCAGGCTTCGTTGAGAGCGAGATGGACCTTTTTATCCATAGGTCGCTGGTTCATATCCGGCTCGAAGGACCATTTTATGTCGGTACCAAGCTTTATAGGATGGCTGCTGATAGCTCGTGGTTCTAAGTGTGGACTGTATTTTCTTGATAGGTCCGGCGACACTGTTTATTGAAAAGCACTTTATATTTAGTTACACAAGTTGTATGATACTTATTAGCTAAAATATTGATTTTACATTTACGCGAGCAACGTGTTCGCTTAGAGGTCGAGTGGAAGAAGAGAGGTTTTTTAATGTTGCCAATCGTCAAACAAAATTTACATTAAATTTATTAATTATGTTGCCAACAGTATTTTCAGGATTATCACTGTTGATGTTGACGTGAAATGATCTAACCATTTCCGGTAATTCAGATGGTACTTGCTGAGCCGCATTAGGAAACTCCGGCCAAGATGCTGGGCCATTGCGCAGGAAAGATGGGCCTGATAGCCAAAGCGATGAACATGACAATTTGTCGGCACTTAGTCCGCGTGAAGCGAGGTCTGCGGGGTTTTCGCTTGAAGGCACGTAGCGCCAGTCACTACCAACAGTTTCTTGAATTTCCGAGACTCTATGGCGAACGAACGTTTTTAACTTTGTAGGGGGTGTAGAGAGCCAACCTAAAACGACCGTAGAGTCACACCAGAATATTGATTCGTCAACGTGCAAAGTAAGAGACTCGCATACCTTTGAGTACAACCGACTGCCGGTCAACGCTGCACATAGTTCGAGGCGCGGTATTGTTGTAGCCTGGATAGGGGCGACTTTACTTTTTGCACTAAGCAGATGCGTGTGAACTTTACCGTTCGTGGTGACGCTACACACATAAATACATGCCCCGTAGCTCTTTTCCGAAGCATCTGTAAATACATGCAATTGTGTCAAGATAGGAGAGTCACACATCGTTCGCCGTGGAATTTCAAATTGATTAAGGAAAGGTAGAGTCCTATGAAAGTCATTCCAGGCTATTGAAATATGTTCGGGAATAGGGTCATCCCAGGAACATTTAGAAAGCCATAACTGTTGCATCAATATTTTAGCTTCGACAATGCAAGGAGTGACGCGGCCGAGTGGATCAAAAATTTGTGATATAACTGACAAAATCACGCGTTTTGTCACCTTTTCAACAGTAGGTACGTTTATAGAGAAAGAAAACGTATCATTAAGGCAGTTCCAATTGAGCCCTAACGTTTTTGACATCTCCTTCTCACTAAGATTGACATGTTCTAAGCTAACCGAGTCCCCACATAAAGCCTGAAGTACTTCTCGTGAGTTAGAACGCCATTTTCTAAGTTTATATTGAGCTGTCTGAAGCGAAGCGACAACCTTACGGCATTGATTGACAGTTTCCTCTACGCTTCTACCACCATTAAGATAGTCGTCGACATAGAAAGAGTGGACGATTGCAAACCGCGTGGATGGTTCGGGACACTCCTTTGCCAGTTGTATTAATCATCTGGTAGCTAAGAATGAAGCTGAAGCTGTACCGTATGTTACGGTGTTTAAAGTGTATGTTTTGTATGTCATTCAATGACTTACCATTCGATGTACTGGCGGATGCTCGACTCCTTCAGGACGCCGTGATGAGGTATATAGTATGACAGTTTGGAAGGTCCGTCATTGGAAAAGTCTGTACTTTCAGACATGTGACCTAACTGAATATATTCTCTCATGAAGTTGACGTAGAGTTCCTTGTATCGAGGATCTCGGACAAGACGGTTTTCTAATGATAGAAATCTGCGTTTCGCCATTATGTAAGAGTCACCTAATATGCTGGGTGATTCTTTAAAGGGAATTTTCACTACGAACCGTCCGTCTGGATTGCGATAGGTAGATTCATTAAAATGTTGTTCGCAGGATCTCTCCTCAGCTGTAAGAATATGCTTCGGAGCTATCGAATCCAACTCCCAAAAACGTGTTAAGTCCGGCTGTGTGTTATTAAGAAACATTCAAACTTGAGAATGTTTATTGTATTCATGAACCCTGCCCGATACTATCCAACCTAATTTTGAATCGCATAGAATCGGCAAGTTTTTACCCAATTGGATACGATTCATGCCTATGATACCCCAAAATGCTTCCGCGCCGACTAAAATGCCGATGGCCGACGGAATATTGAAGTTGGGGTCGGCAAGGTGAATGTCCGAAGGTATAGGTATGTTTGATATGTTTATATAATTATTAGGTACGAATGAAGAAATCTTTGGTAAGATATAGCATTCGAGTTTGATTTTAAAGCTATTATAAGTTGACTTAATTGAAATAGAGCAAGCTCGTGAACAAAGAGACGACTGTTGATTGATACCCATAACTTTAGACTGAGCTTTATAAAAATGAATGTTTAGCTTACGAGCAAAGTCTTCAGATATGAAGTGCCCTGTGCTCCCATTATCCAACAACAGGCGTGCAGTGTGAAGTTTGCCTTCACCATCCTCCACCCTCACAAGCACTGTGGATAGTAAAATTGTACGAGTATCAGTTGATTGACTGATTGAAAGTGTAATATTCGGTGTGATAGACGACGACGAATCAGTATCAGTATGTAGCAAGGTGTTATGTTTTAATTTACAATATTTGCAAGATCCTAATTTACACTTGCCAACATTGTGACCTGGGCGAAGACAGTTCAAACAAACATTGCAATTATTAGCTTTTTTAATACGCAACTCTACAGGAACCTTACGAAACTCAACACAAGAAAAAAGAAAATGTTGTTGTTTACACATTGGACATGAAATATTTTTATATTTTTGTTCAATACTTTTAGATAATACAAAGCTTTTAGTTTTATTAATGTTAACAGGATTGTAGCAAATTTGTTTTGAGCTAGATTCCTCGAGCGTCTCTAGTAAGTCAGACCTATTACTAAGAAAATTAATGAAGATCAAGAGCGTCGGAGGTTCAGATAAGGTATTTCGATGCTCCTCCCATTGGCGGTTAGTTACCTGGTCCAGCTTGCTTGTCATCATATGTATGATAAGTGTGTCCCAGTGTTGGACAGGCTGGTCTAAGGTCGATAGGGCTCTCAAGTTTTTATTGGTAACATCGATGATATTACGCAATGCCTTGCTAGACTCCCTGTGAATGGGTTCAACATTAAATAAGGCTTGTACATGGTTGTTGACTAAGAGCCTTTTATTATCGTACCTATCACAAAGTAACCTCCAGGCAGCGTCATAGTCGTCCGATTTGAAATCGAGATTATCAATCGCAAGTAACGCACTGCCACATAAGGATGCACGTAGGTAATGTAATTTATTAATTTTGTTTATGTTCTCATTATTATGTATGATTGATTTATAAGTGTCTCGAAATTCGAGCCAAGCATGATAATTACCGGAAAATTTAATTAAATCTATTTTAGGCAAACGAATTGAACAATCATTTCTGTGTGTTTCACTACAAGGGCCCACCTGGGATTCGCAGTCAGAAAGAAGCTTTCGAGCTCTATCTACAATCTGGCGGGCTGAAGCCACCAAAGCGTAGAACTGCTTCTCAAAATCCTCGCGTTCGGTATATTGCTCCTCGGGGTCATCCACTAAAGCCTCCAAATCGTTCTGTAAAGCATCATAATTTTCATATAAATTTTCAAATTTTGTATATCTGCATTCTACTTCTATAAGTTGTATTTCACTTAACTTATCGCAAGATTTTATGAGATTTATGTATGAAGCGAACTGCGTAAGCTTAGCCTTGATAGAAGCTCGCTTTTTGATAAGGCCTTTTAAATCGCTCATTTTAAAAAATAAGCTTTAATTATTTAGTTTTCTTTGAAATAACGCTAGAAGTATGCAAAGCGAACAGCGATAGTATTTGCTATTGAAAATAATAAGGGGCAAAGTTTGCTCTACGAAATACGCAGCGTAAGGTATCAAGTACCTATTAAAAAAAATACAAAACCACAAATATAGCTTGAAATTATGATATATTATGGATTAAATTAAGTAAAAATGACAAATATGGTGCTATTGAAATAATAATGAACATTTGATGAAATGATTATGAAGTATAGATCTTGAAAATCTAAAATTAGTATTACTTAATGAGAACTTAAATGATTTATTTACTATCGTAAGAATCAGGCAAATGATTTGATATTAGAATGAAGCTGAATATGAATTGATGGGATTATAGTGAAATGAATATGTAATGGATGAGGGATGACAATGAGTGTGAAATTATGATAAAGAAAAAATTGGAACAATCTCACGGTTTTATGGCACCATCCACTGATAATCACTACCACATTTCAGTTCATGAAGATGTCGTTAGTTGCTGTCTTGCTCGATGAATCCTGCTGAATAACTTGATGACCACGATTCCTTGCGTGTCCGCTGGTTTTGTAGATTTAAACCGTCGTTTATTTCCACAAAAGCCCTGTAGGATGCACGAAGACAAGGATGAAATCGTACTATGTAGACAAAGGCAACTTGTACACGACGATCAGCTGCAAGCTTGAAAACCGTTACTTGGCCAACGGTTTATTCTTTTCTTTGTTCTTTCGAGGTCGTTGAATTCCTTATGACGGTGAGAGGACCATGTTTAAATGTGGTTCAGCAATTGAAAGAGTAGCGGACTGTATTTTTTAGAGTTTAATGATTGACTGTAAAGTACAAAGAACAAATATATATATGCGCGTGCGCGGAAGAGTAGTCGCAGAGGCGATCGACAGCTGACTGCTCGGCGCACGGCGAGACGTCACGGCGACGGAGCGGGGCGGCGAGGAGGGTCGGCAGGAGGAGCGCGGGGCACCTGAGCCCGCGGGCGCCCGCACCGATGATGATGCGTCAACAGGTATTTTGAATTCAAAGGCATGTGACTGTAACGGCTTCAATAAGCCACTTTCAGCAGAAAACGCCATTGAAATTATGGCTTTCCTCGAAAAAGCCAAACAATATATATTAGGTTTAAAAATATTCACCAAATATCGATGCAACAGTCGCAAAAGAGTTACGATAAAATTATAAAAAAAGAAAATTGTTAGTACCAAAAATAGGACTGGGTTTTTGGGCTTTCTTATATGCATAGAAAGCATTAAACAGCTGTACAAAACTTTGGTTCAAGAGAAATGTTTAAAATATATTTCAACATATAGACTCTCTCAAGATCACATCGAAATGTTATTTGGTGCTATAAGGCGACATGGGGGCTACAATAACAACCCGAATTCTATACAGTTTAAGGGTATTTAAAAAAAATTCTTCGTCACCTTGAATTGAAGTCTTCATTTTTGGGAAATTGTATTATACCCCTAGAAGACATTCCCATACTGATTTGTTCTTCGGCAGTTGAAAATATCAATTCCACAGCAACCGAAGGAATAACGAATAATGAATGTGACTCTTTGGAAACCATTGAAAAGATTGACAATATTGACAAAAATATTGAAATTTTTTTAACAATTTTGGATCGCGGAATAAAAAAAGCCACAGACCAAATCATTGGCTACATTTCTGGATGAGTATCAAGAAAACTAATTAAGTCACTTAAATGTGAAACTTGCATTGCAAGTCTATTGGCTGACAACAAATTGTGGTTTCACGAAATGATAATTTTAAAAAATATGGGAGGTCTATGTTTGCCAAGTGAAGATGTTTTAATATCTGTTTGACGGCAGAAGTTATTATAAGAAATCACATCAAAGCAAATGGACACTTAATACTTCCCGATCCCAAACAAATAGTTATTTTACAGAGCAAAATTCTAAAATCGTTCATTAATTGTTGTATTTTACATTACATTCTCATACGCTAGAGCAACATCCTACATTAAATCATAAACCTTTGGTATGATTCACCTTATCCGTGCTATAATAGAGAAGTTTATTGATGTATAACGCTGATGGTAAAAGCGATTATATGAGACAAAAAAGAAATAAACTAAATTTATTTGAAGGTATTTAGTACAAATTTGTAAAATATTTCATAATGAGGATTATTTACTTTACTTTTTTAATATTTCAATTTAAAGTTTTCTTGTATTATATATCTTTGTTTCATTATTAGAAAACATTACGAATTAAAAATTCGTCAGTACGAACAATACTCTTTATCGCACCTTGATAACAAAAGTGTCACTATACTGAAAATGGCAATATTGAGTTACAACGACATCTAGATTCCTTGAAACAAAGCGCTTTTATTGCAAAAACTCTCATTATCGTAGCTTCAATACTTTTCCCTAGAGGCCGCTAGTGTCACTTTATACTTTCGGGTAAATGATGAAGTAGTAAATTCATGAGGTGACACTATATCAATTGAAGACAACAATACGGAGTTGATTTTATTTTATTTTTTTTTTCACGCTATGGTGAGTAAAAAGGGGCATTTTATGTATGGTGTAGTTATAAAAGTAATTCAAGCTAATATTTCTACTGAAGTTATAACTAGAAAAATGACATTTTAAGTATAGTGTCGCTTATTTAGGATTAGTAATACTAAAACAAATTTTCTGATGAATAAAAAAATTACATTTTATGTATAGTGTCGCTTATTTTGTAAATGTTACACTGAAATATTGTTTTTGATGAATTTGGAATTTATATGTTATCATTTGCACGTGCAAGTACACTGCTGTGTAGTGACGGCATAGAATTTCACTACCCCCTCTCATCCCGTGGGTGTCGTAAGAGGCGACTAAGGGAAACTTGATCCAAGGAGATGGGCAGCAGCGTCTCCTTTCGTGGGCCGCAGAATTGGTCCATACAGCAATCGCCAACCCGCCTGCCCAGCGTGGCGATTATGGGCATATCCCCCCAATGAAGAGGCACAGTAGGCCACGGCCCCCAGTTCCCGGCGGCCCCGCTATTCCTGGTCATGGTGGCGACCATGGTAACGGCGGGGCAGGGGGTGCGAAGAATCACCGGGCTACGGGAGGCCACCACAACAAACTGACCCTGGCGACGTACAACGGACGCACGTTACGGCTTGACTCGCATCTGGCGCAACTGGAGGTGGAACTTGGGAAGATTAGGTGGCACATATTAGGATTGTGTGAAGTCCGAAGAGAGGGGGAGGACACCATAACCCTCGAATCAGGCCACCTAATGTACTTCCGAGAGGGAGACCAACAATCCCAAGGTGGCGTGGGGTTTCTGGTCAATAAGTCCGTTTCTGACAGCGTTGTGGAGGTTTCCAGTATGTCGAACAGGGTAGCGTACCTTATTATAAAACTCACCGATAGGTACAGTCTAAAAGTGGTGCAAGCCTACGCACCGACTTCGACACACTCGGACGATGAAGTGGAGGGTATGTTCGATGACATATCGAGGGCCCTCCACTTCACTACTAAGACTCACTACAGCGTTGTCATGGGGGACTTTAACGCTAAAGTGGGAGTACAGAATTGCGGCGAATCGGTAGTAGGATCGCATGGATTTGGAAGCAGAAATGACAGGGGGCAAATGCTCGTCAACTTCCTCGAACGGGAGGGGCTGTTCCTGATGAATTCTTTCTTCAAAAAACAGCCCCAAAGGAAGTGGACGTGGCAAAGCCCCGACACTGTGACAAAACATGAGATCGACTTCATCATGATGGACAAAAAGCACATATTCAGAGATGTCTCCGTGATCAACAGGTTTAACACCGGTAGCGATCACCGACTTGTCTGAGGCTCTCTGAATATCGACTTCAAAGCTGAACGTGTCCGCTTGATGAAGGCCAGGCTCCGACCTACTCCGCTCCAAACCATGGCGGAATCTGAAACGTTCCAGTCAAATCTGGAGAACCGATTCGCTGCCGTGGAAACCGTGGAAACCACAATGGACGTTGACCAGAACCTTGAAAATGTGGTTCGAATCCTCAGGGAAGAAGGTACGAGATTTTGTAAGATGCAGCGTAAGGCAGGAAGTCTAAGCTTTCGGATAGGACTTTAAGGCTAATGAAGGAACGACGTGAGAACCCACCCGTCACTTCGTCAGGAAAACGAGCTCTAAACCAAGAGATCAGCAAGCGCGTACGACACGACCTCCGATGCTCCAATACTCTCGCTATTGAAAGAGCTATCGAGCAAAACCTGGGGTCAAAGGTGTTCGTACAATCTCTTGGAAGAAGCCACTTGATAAAGTTGACCACAGCAAGTGGAGAAGTCGTTGCTTCGAAGCCGGCAGTCCTTTCAGAATTATTAAAAGCAGGAGGTAGACCTGTACTGAGGGAGCTCCAAAAGCTTTTCAACGCTGTCCTCTTCGAAGGGAGAACTCCGCAGGCGTGGAGTAGGAGTGTAGTCGTCCTGTTCTTCAAAAAGGGAGACAAAACCCTGTTGAAGAACTATCGACCCATTTCCCTCCTAAGCCACGTCTATAAGCTGTTTTCAAGAGTGATCACGAACCGTCTTGCGCGGAGACTTGACAAGTTCCAACCACCGGAATAGGCTGGGTTTCGGAGCGGATACGGCACCATAGACCACATCCACACAGTGCGGCAGATTATACGGAAGACCGAAGAGTATAATCAGCCCCTGTGTCTAGCATTTGTGGACTATGAGAAGGCCTTTGACTCGATTGAGATCTGGTCCGTTCTGGAGCCCCTGCAGCGAAGCCAAGTAGATTGGCGATACATTCAAGTGATGAGATGCATTTACGAGGCCGCCACCATGTCCGTACACATACAGAATCAGCAGACGAATCCCATACCATTGCATCGAGGAGTGAGACAAGGAGCCGTAATATCTCCCAAATTGTTCACTAATACAATGGAAGATATGTTTAAGACGCTGAACTGGAAAGGACGTGGCATAAATATCAATGGCGAGCATATCTCTCACTTGCGATTTGCTGATGACATCGTCATCATAGCAGAAACGCTGCAGGACCTACAACAGATGCTAAATGACCTGGCTGACTCTTCTATACGCATCGGCCTACGGATGAACTTGGATAAAACCAAGGTCATGTTCAACGAACATGTACTACCGGAACTGATTGCAGTGCACGGAGCCGTTCTCGAAGTTGTTCAAAAATATGTTTACCTCGGGCAGACATTGCAGTTAGGTAGAAACAACTTCGAGAACGAGGTGAATAGAAGAATTCAGCTAGGCTGGGCAGCGTTTGGGAAACTACGTCAAGTCTTCACATCCATGATTCCGCAGTGCCTAAAGACGAAAGTCTTCAATCAGTGCGTCCTACCCGTCATGACATACGGAGCCGAAACTTGGACACTAACGGCACGGCTGGTCCACAAGCTGAAGGTCGCTCAGCGTGCTATGGAAAGAGCTATGCTCGGTGTTTCTCTGCAGGACAAAATCAGAAATGAAGTGATCCGGCAGAGAACCGGGTCATCGACATAGCGCACCGGATTAGCAAACTGAAGTGGCAGTGGGCTGGCCATATTAGCCGCAGAACCGATAACCGTTGGGGTAAACGAGTTCTTGAGTGGAGACCGCGTCTCGGCAAACGTAGTGTAGGACGTCCTCAGACACGGTGGAGTGATGATTTGCGCAGGATGGCTGGCAGGAGCTGGATGCGAGTAGCCGAGGATAGACCTCGATGGCGTGCTATTGGGGAGGCCTATGTCCAGCAGTGGACGAATATGGGCTGATGATTTGCACGCCGTGATGACAATACCAAATGGTAAGATTTCTACGTTCTATTATATTAGTCTAAAATAAATTGCTTGAACTTTACCATTTCTGAGCTTAAACCTGACCAAACTGAATGCTTCTTCTGGGATGAATCACTAGGACACCGAGGAGCAAATTAAATAGGTACTTGTGTATTAAAATATTTGCAAAAATATCTTCTTGAGCCGACGAATATCTCGACATAGTTGTTTACTCTGATAATTGCTGCGGTCAGCAGAAGAACCAGTTTATTATCGGAGTGTATATTTACGCAGTACAATACTTAAAAATTAAATCCATAACACATAAGTTCCTTACACGTACCCATACACAGAATGAGGGAGATACTGTACATTCTGTTATTAGGAAACAAGTTAAACGATGTCTCAGATCTGGACCCATATACGTACTTTCGCAATATATTTCTGCTCTTCGAAGTGCTAAAAAACTTGGAACACCTATTGTTGCGGGTTTTGCGCCGGCTGGGAAGATGCCACCGTATGTACCCTTCGAAGCCCCGAAGACACCACGACCTGACGAACCACGGAGTGACACTCGACTTGATCGAGTGCAGGTTGGAGCGCAGTGAAAACAACACGTCTTCAAAGGATGAACGTTTATTGCGGTTACAAATAAACCTTAAGTATAAACAACCCTATGAACCGCAATTGTTCCTGTAGTTCAGCTTCTTTCTTCAGACCTCTTCACTGGCCTCCGGATACACCGAACAGCGCTTACGTCTTCTTGGGTCTTCACTGGCCTCCGGATTCACCGAACAGCACTTTCTTTCTTCTAGCTGGATTCTTCTGAACTTTCTTCTTATTAGACTTTTTCTTTCTTCTTATTAGTTGTTGTTACTTTCGCTGCAGGCACCGAACTGACTTCCATAATTCGGCGTGTGCCTTTTATACAAATTTCGCCCTAAATAATTCCAGCGCTCTGATTGGCTGGCGCGTTAGTGCAATTTGCACCTAATTACACTTAAGTTTTACTTGGATTCTAAACTTTACATCGAATTATCTTTCAAACTATTAATCAAAACTATTACAGTATTATATTCAAATAATAGAGCCTTTCAGCCTCCAGGAATGCGTTCATGATTTCCAGGTCCCGAAGTTCTTCGTCAGGATTCGTCCTCTTGTATGCGATCCACCGGTGCTTCATTGTAGTCGGCATCTTTGCAATGAGGGCCCTCGTGGTTCTAAGGGAATCTAGGTACTTGCTTGCCCCCATTGCCTTGATCGTGGCCACGGCGTTCCTCACGTGGCTGTTGAACGTGCTCACGTCGTTCGGATCCTCTGTGACCCGTGGCAGGTTCTCCAGCTTCTCCGGCTCCGCAGTTGCCAGAGCTTCGGGTCTTCCGAACATCAGTTGTAGCCCCCTCATGACTTCGCTGGGATGCTGCGTGTCTTCGAACGTCCTCTTGAACGCCAGCCATTCTTCTGCGGCGCCGTCGAAGTTGGGAAGCTCGATGTGTACAGCTTCCGACCGGCCTCTAGGTAGCTTCCCCAATGCTTCAGCCAACTCCTGGATGTCGGTCTTCCCAGATGCAGGCAGCGGCTGTGGTAGCCGCGGTGGTGGTGGTGGTGACGGTGGTCGCGACGGCGGCACCAAGGGTGGCATTACCCTCGCTCTCCTCTCGGTCTTCTGTAGCCACTCCTCCACGTGGTGCTGCCGCTCCTCGTCAGCGAAGTCTTCTTCACTGCCGGACTCGACCCGCACGAGCTCCAGTTCGGCCTCGGCGAGATCCAGCTTCCTCTGGGCTATTTCCATTTTCAATTCGGCTTCTCTTCTTCTGGAAGCCCTCGACCTGGTGGTGGAACCAACCCTCCTGGGTTCCACGGGCGCTGGTACCACGAACCGTGCCTCTTCGTCCGCAGCGCCCCTCGACGCAACCCCATCCATTGCTGGCGGTACGGTGCAACCTTCGGCGTGGCGTGCTTCAGGCGCTCCTCCGGCGGGGTGAGTTGGTGCCCCTGGTGTCAACGTCGACCCCGTAGACGACCCCATCGTGTCTGTCGTCTCTGTCGGCGTGGCTGCGCTCCAGTCCCTCGAAGACTTCGTGGCGGTGGTGGGCTTCGTTCTTCCGGTTGACCGTGTGGTTGGTATCTTCTTGATCCAGGATCTCGGCTCGAAGGACCAGGAAAACTGTTGCGGGTTTTGCGCCGGCTGGAAAGATGCCGCCGTATGTGCCCTTCGAAGCCCCGAAGACACCACGACCTGACGAACCACGGAGTGACACCTGACTTGATCGAGTGCTGGTTGGAGCGCAGTGAAAACAACACGTCTTCAAAGTATGAACGTTTATTGCGGTTACAAATAAACCTTAAGTATAAACAACCCTATGAACCGCAATTGTTCCTGTAGTTCAGCTTCTTTCTTCAGACCTCTTCACTGGCCTCCGGATACACCGAACAGCGCTTACGTCTTCTTGGGTCTTCACTGGCCTCCGGATTCACCGAACAGCACTTTCTTTCTTCTAGCTGGATTCTTCTGAACTTTCTTCTTATTAGACTTTTTCTTTCTTCTTATTAGTTGTTGTTTTCTTTGCTGCAGGCACCGAACTGACTTCCATAGTTCGGCGTGTGCCTTTTATGCAAATTTCGCCCTAAATAATTCCAGCGCTCTGATTGGCTGGCGCGTTAGTGCAATTTGCACCTAATTACACTTAAGTTTTACTTGGATTCTAAACTTTACATCGAATTATCTTTCAAACTATTAATTAAAACTATTACAGTATTGTATTCAAATAATAGAGCGAAACGATTCCTATATGTTTACATAAATATCAATTTGATAAAATTAAATACAAAAAACTTTCTAGAACAAAGACTACCTCAAAACACCGTTTGCGCCGGCAGACTACTTACTTAGCCTAACATTGTACCTAAGGCGAAACGGTTACAAACATAATTTTATCATTTTACATTATTAAAATATGCAAACATTCTAATCACAATTAGATTTTAACATAATCAAACAAGATATAACTACCAATTAGGAACACATACAACAACAAAGGTTTTCTCGTTATTCTCTTCAAATACGTAAAACACCATAAAAATAACTATTACATTTCAATAAAAGAAAGCAATTTACACATTATTATCAATAAACCATTACAATAAACCCTATAATTACGTAGTTATTGAACGAGAAAATATCTAACCATATTACGTCATTTATTACTTCAAATAAGTACTTTATTATATGAACCTATATACAATCACGTTATATCTACCATTATCTACCTAATCTGATACGAAATAACCATAAAATTACCTCAATTATGAAAAATCTAAACAAATCAGTATTTGACAAATAACCTAGGTCTAATTTCTATCTAAAACATACATAAAGCTTCTCATATTACGCTTATCTACCAATGAAATCTCTAAGAACTTTATTAAACACAAATATCATCAATTCAACCATAAATCAATGTTATCAAAATAGCATTTAAAATATACCTATACCTAGGTTCCTATAACATCCTAATTTCCTATAAGAATCTTATTAGTACTTGCTTACGTCACACTCGAAAATAACCACCCATCCGAGGACGGGCGCAAGTAGTGAGGGCGTGGACTAGCGTTATTTACAAAACTTTTATATGACTATGTCCCTATTATGCTGAATCCGTTTCATGTTGCGTCGCTAACACCTATCATTGTAAATGACATGGGTTACGGCGATTTCATAAATATAAAGCAACTACCAATTCCTAGATATAGTTGGCAGATACTACTTGCAATGCTTGTAAGAAGAAAATATTAACATTGAACTTCTTAGAATGCAGCGCTTGTAAGGCTCTTTATGATCCATAATGCGTAAATATAACACAATCAATATTCGAGTGACTTACTCCGGAAATCAGGAACAACTGGTCTTGCCCAGAATGCACCAGCGCTAGACCAAAAACTGGTAATACCCATACCCCAGTCAGGAAATCATTAACTGGATGGGATACTACCTTTATTACGGAGGCAAACACTACTTTGGATGAGGAAATTACTAACACTAACATTAATATGGATCGCAGGGGCCGAAAAAAATCATGCAACTGCACTAGTAATGACCTACTGGCTGAAATTCGGGATGAATTATTGGCTCTAAGAACCCAATGCGCGGAAATAGTACCTCTAAGGCAGGATGTGCGATTGCTCAATGAAATAATACAGACCATGTCGCAGGAAATATGGGAAATAAAGCAGAGTTTAAATCCGATGTACCCGACCTTGTTTGTCTTGGGCATGGTCGGATACAATAAGTTAGAGGTCAGAAGGGAGTTGGCAATAGCGACATATGTATTTAAATTGTTGCGGGGTAGGGTTCATAGCCCTGGAGTGTTGAGCCAGGTAGGGCTGTGCGCAGTGGAAGGGCACGCGTGGCGCCAGCGCCGGCCGCCGCTGCTGGCGGTGCCGGCGGCACGCACCAACCTGCTGAGCGAGGCGCCGCTCACGCGCGCCTTGCGCCTACTAAACGACGTCGCGGAAATTATCGATTTATTCACTGTTTCCCTGAATGAGTTTACAAAAGTAACTTTGGCTGTATTATGTAGATAGATAAATAAAATGATTTGTTTTGTTTCACTACACTGCTGCATTGGAAAATTATTCTGTAATAGTGGTAATTTGTAATAAATAAATAAATAAAAGTTATCAAAATTGAGAAAAATGAACATAATGAGATTAAAATACAAATCTTATTTTGATGATTTTAAAGAGCGTGATTTGAGTAAAAGGATGCATAGAAATAATCGTCCCACAGAACTCAAACCGTTTTGTCAGCGTAAATCGGCAATATCTGAAAGAAAGAAAATTGACGTAAGAAGCTTCACGAACGCTGGTTGCATTCCCAGTTATTATACCTCCTACTATGAAAGAATATTTTAGTAGTATTTATGTATTAATTTATTATTTAAATAATTACGATAATGTTTACACAACCTTCGTATTTTAGATGATCTCATTAAAATAATTCATATCACTTACAAGTATACCTAGATAAGTTTAATTTCAAGAAGGCTCTATTTTTTATTTTGAGAAAAATATTTTAAAATTAATTTTGTGTTTAAGTTTATTTATACCCTTACAACTAATATCAATGAATAAATTATGATAATCCCAAAAATTGTGATTTATACCTAAAACTTGCATTTCAATAAAAAAACATTACATAATTATAGTGCTGATTATAACATACTTAATTGTTGTGCCAAATAAATAAGGTTTCTTCTTATTATATGACATAATTTCGTTTTATTTCTGATATTTTTCTTTCACCCATTATTATTCTTTGGGTTATTATTTCAAAACGGGTAGGTTTACGTAAAACAAAAGTGGCACTATGCGGAAGTTTTTCTTAAAGCCATGTTTTCTAAATAACTTCATAATTTACTGGCATGTATTCAGTACATAACTTTAAATAGATAGTTAAACTGATAAATAAAATTAATTGCATTCTTTTCTTTCAGTTATTTGCTAAGATATTGACCAAAATGCTGCGTTAAAAACTTTAAATGGTCGTACTGATAATTATTAATTTTTGTATAATGTCACTTTTGTTTTCAAGGTGCGATATGTATGTCCAATTTTCCCCTATCTCCTCCTTCGTAATACGTCACGTATGCTTGCGACCAATTAGCGCGAAGCAACGTCACGAAGTACATAGATCTCTTTCTTACAACTGTGAACCGTATTATTCTTTCCTTCTCTCACAAATTATATTATTGTATATATATCTATAGTTAAGTTGACGCCGATTTTTTGAGCGGTAATGTATGGCTATGACTTGTCTATGTGTATACTATTTCCATTTCTTTATTTTCTCGATGACAGCTCCTGTGTAACCTTGTGCGAGCGTTTTTTTTTTACATTATGTATGCATTATTTTATAAAAATTACTAAACTAAACTAAAAAAATAATAAACTAGCTGTGTCCGCGACTTCGTCCGCGTGGAATAGTTATTTTGGGCTTCATATTTATTTTTGCAAACAACCTACTCAGCTTTATAAATTATAGCTGTTACCCATGACTTCGTCCGCGTCAATTTCTGTTATTATTTTAGACGATTTTGTTTTTAAGTTTTTAAAAGAAAATATTTTAAAGAACTTCTGCGCAAATTATATTTTTTGTTTTATTTTCTTGTGGCAGAAGAACATACTTATTTCTCCGCAACCCGATCTTGACAACGCGACATATAGTTGGCCGTGTGAAAAGCAGTCTTGGCGTAAATCGATTCCCACGTGTTGAAATGTTTGCCCCTGTGAATTATTAATTGTAACGGCGAAAGATAGCTTAATAAAATTGAATTATTTTAAAATTAAAAGGTTTGGAATCATTGGGATGCGAGGTATAAGCACTGTTTGACCAACTGCTGGACCAGTCAAAACTATTGCAACGATCACGTTATTGCGAAGAAATTTGACTTGAATCCCGTTGCATAAATTTGGTGGTTTAAGATTTCTAAGTAAAATTATTGGGGCCCCTATTTTTAACTTGAGGGAATGTGGGGGCAGGCCACTTGGGTTCAAAGAATTAAGAAACTCCTGTGAGTAATGGACCAAATCTTCTTGATCCATTACATTATCAATAGACGTGTAGGTAACTATATCTCCTGGAAGTTTACTTAAAATTAGGTCATTAATTTCGTCCACGCTACTGTTTCTCGCCGCCAATATTGTCCTTTGACACATCCATTGATGATCTTTATTTTCTATTTCGCTGATTTCAGGGTAAACTTTCGATATTAAATCCTCAATGTTATCCACTCTTACTCCTAAATCGCGATCAATTTCAATTTAATTTTCAAAATGAGGTTTTCCGTCTCCTACTAAAAGTAACTTTGAAGGGAAAGTTATACTACCTCCCCCCAAATGTGCTCTCATATTTGTAGATAATTTTAAGATATTTACAAACTTCCATAATGGAGAACTTTTAAGGCAAGACTTTACAATGTCTGCTCTAGTTCCCCTTACTATTACCGGTAAAGTTTGTCGAAAGTCCCCAGCAAACATAACAGTAATCCCACCCATGATTTTATCACAACTTCTAAGTTCTCTAAGAGTTCTGTCTAGAGCCTCTACATGAGCTCTATCCATCATGGTACATTCATCCCAGATTATTAAACTGACGTCTTGTATAATTTTTCCCAAAGGGCCATGTTTACGTACGTACGTACGCCATGTACACGCTATCTTTCTGTAAAGAAACAGTTAGGGGTAGTTTAAAAGAGTAATGAGCTGTGCGTTCACCTGCTAATATAGTTGCAGCGATACCTGACTTTACTTTTGCTAATATAAGATTAGTAATAAAGATCTTGCCAGTCCCACCGGGAGCATCCAAAAAAAAGTTCGTCTTTCATTAAAACGAACACTTTGCATAACACAATTATACGCTGTCACCTGGTCATTAACTAATCTTGGTTCATTTTGAGTAATATACTCATTTAATTCATTTACATCATACGGTTTTCGCAACGCTACTTCTAACGGGTCCGAAAGCGAATTATTTCTTTTTGATGCAGGAAGCCCAAAATCGGTTAGGGATTTATCGCAAATCTCATGAATTTTATCTTCAATTATGATTAGTCCATCATTGTATATATCATCATTATATGCTAATGTCATATCCTCATTCTCATTACGCATTCTGTTTAATATACCTTCACATAAAGCATTACGAAATTTATTCCATAACTTTAAGGGGTCAGATGGTTGGCAAAATATAAGGATGATGGTAAATAATTCCCTTAATTTGTGGCTGGCTCGGACATGACAGCATCTGACATGGTATTTTGCCAATGCTCCTCTTCCTCCAGTAAACCTAATTCCTTGCGCCTTGATAAGTTTGGGAAATAACGCCATTTACGGTCCTTAGATGTTCAAATGACATTGGACCGCGAACATGTTGCAGTAACATTCTTAAATAAAAACATTCAGTTTGAGTTGAATGTTGTAAACACGGCCTAAAGTTGTGTTTTTTTTTACACCGGGATATTCTTCAACACTTTGCCTACGTCTTCTTCTAGAAAATGAATTTCTTTGCCACATGTAATACTGGGGAACTTCGTGATATAAAAGGGTTTTTGCAAAATCGTCGCTTTTGCAAAGATCAAGGAACGCTGTAAGTGTCGTTGATCTAGGATTGTTGACACGATCTTGAAGATTGTCATTATTATAAAAGTAAACTCTGTCCATTTTCCAAATGAACTACTAAATGAACTACTGCCGGAAAACGTTCATGAATAGAAAATTGGAAAATTCTCCAGAGCGCTTCCGAGAAACTTCTATAGCGTTAATTTAGATATTTTTCTTCTTCATCGTTATTACTTTGTAACGAAAATGTGGCTTGATCAAAACCTTTACAGATGTACTTAATAGCTTTGACTGATTGGCTTTAATAATATTGCTAACGGCTAAGGGAAGCGTGGGTTTACCTTGCTTAGCAACCTTTTCGTTGTCACTGATGGCTGAGTTGATAGCATCAGTGAGAGAATTGACTAATGAATCTATTTTATCCGGACTATCTATTTGATCGGGCGAGATCGTGAGTGGAGAGTTCGGGGCCTCTAAGGCTGAAACTAACGTATTTTTAAAGCCTTTCCAATGGTAAAGGTCTTAGGAGAGGTGACGTTATCGTTAGGCGGTCCTAGCACGAGGGAGACGGGGCGGTGGTCAGAGCCTAGGTCATCGAGCGGTTCGATAGACCTGAGGTTCGAGCTTGATTCGCTTGACAATTGCAAAATCGAGGATGTCAGGAGAGTGGTTTGGGTTGTCGGGATAGTGAGCGGGAGTGATGGGAGAGATGACATCTAAGTCGAGTGAGTTTGTGATTTCGAGGAGAGCGATACCGCTGGTGTTGGTTAATAGGCACGTCCAGTCGTATGTTTGGAGTTAAAGTCTCCGAACATAATGACTGAATGGCCGAGGGCGAGAATATAATAAATAAATAAATAAATATTTCTAACAATCACACCACAGTATCTAGCCCAAATTAAGTATCATTAAAGAACTTGTGTTATGGATACTAGATAACGGATAAATAAACTTAAGAAATATATATAAACACACATAGAATTTTTTTTTTTTTTATAAATAAATATTAGAAATAAACTTAAATAAACGTAAATATACATCCATGACTAGAAAGCAAATATATCTGCCCCTACCAGGATTCGAACCCGGGACCTCTGGCATGGAAGGCAAGGTTACTTACCTCCACACCAAACAGTCGCTGCGGATTGGGATTGGTCTGGTGCCACTAGGTATGTAGATTGAAGCTATGATGATGGTAGGATGACCAGTCATAGCCAATCTACACATAGTGGCTTCCATGTTGAGGAGAGGAGGGGTAGGGAGAGGACAGCAATGGAATCCTCTATTGTAATAAATTGCAGTGCCGCCGAAACCGTCCGAGTTGGGCCTGTCGTTACGAATAAACGTGTACAGTTTGAGCTCAGGAAGGTTAGTATTAAGGCTACGAACGTTAAAGGAAACTAGGGATAAGCCCTTGGGTTTGATACGACAGGACGCGGGATTTGCGGGTCTAGACATGATATATACTATTAAGCGATTTTATACGAAAAATGTAATCTATAAAGAGCTTAGTAGCGAGTAATGCTCGGCTAACGCAAATAGACGCTCTTGAGGAGAGCGGGCGGCTCGCAGTGTGCGTGCGAGTTTGATGACGTCAAACACGGTCTTCATGTCCTCAGCCAACGACGACTGAGGTGGAGACGACGGAGCGGGACACGGGCCTACGGGAGCTACGGGAGCTGGGATAGGACGGGAAGTTGCAGGTGGACCGGCCGGAAGCTGTCTCCAGGACAGAGCCGGTTTAGGCGCAGCCCTCTTAGCTGAAGAGCGCGGAGCGCGCGGGCAACCCCTGTAGTTAGCCAGACTGGCCGCACAGCACACAGGCAGGGGGGAAGTGGATTTGGGAGTGCGAGTGCACTCTTTTGTGATGTGTGGGTCCAGGCACTTAACGCACCTGGGGGGAGCTGAGCAGTCAGCCGCTGCGTGGCCATAGAGCTGGCAGCGGTGGCACTGCCCAGGGTGGCCGCGGTGGTTGAAACGCTCGACGGAGATATTCGAAGGTCCGCAGATTGTGCGAGCCTCTCTGAAGATCGCCCTCGAGTTGGGAGTGTTGGTGAGGATAACTTAAGGTAGTGGAAAACGCCTACCGCGGTTAGAATGCATCTTGTGCACTGCTTCAGCCGGGAAGCCCTGAGACTTAAGGTTCTCGAGAATGTCGTCATTCCTGAGTTCAAACGGGACGCCCCGTAGTATTGCGCGGATTTTACGCTCCTCCGAGAGGGCGTAGGTGTGATACGCGATTTGTTTGATCGATAGAAGCCTAGTAAAAAACCGGAAGTCGTCGATGGTCGCGACCTAAATTTTAATTGATTCGCCAGCGTTGGCGGCTTTTAAGTAATTAATTTTGTGCTCTTTGCACAAGTAAGAAACCGCGGTCCAGCGCGCTTTTTCGCGGAGGAAGACGGGCGGAGGGAGCTGAGGCTTCGGTGGGACGGGAGCGCAGCGCGACGCTGGCTTCGACGTGACCGACGGAGACGCGGTCACTTCGAGTGACATTAACGGCGCGGGGGTGGGTGTTGAAGACACCGGGGTGGGCTCGGGTGTTGAACACACCGCGGCTTTTTTCGAACGCTTCTTAGAGCGTTTGGCAACTAACTGGAACGCGCGAGAGCCGTTCAGGAGAGCCGGTTAAGGTGGCGGCGACCAACGAAGCTTCGGACGCGGCGGAGTCTGAATCGCTCCCGGGAGCGGTACGCTTCCTACGAGATGAGCTCGAGGATGTGACCGACACACAATCAATGTCGGAGGGCGCACGAGACGCGGGCGAGCTAAAGACCTGATGGTTCTGGACGATAGTGGCCTGAGGGACCGGGGTTTGGGCCTGAGGGGCCGGGGACGCGTTAATTGCTTGCTAATAAGGCCTGCGTGAAGACCTCGTCTGGAATGGGGATGCCAGATGCAGCAAGCGCCTGCGCGAACGCTTTCGCGAAGTTAATAATGTTTTGCGAATCCATTAGGGAAGGAATTATATGAATATATAAGTATATAAAAAATGCCTAGAGTTCCCTAAAATAAACCTAGCGAACCCTAGCAGCTAACCTCCCTACTAGCGGTAGGGGGGCTGGGGAGAATAACTTAAAACTAACCGTAGTACGCCGAAGGAGAAACCGTAACGTAAAGAGCTAACCGCGTTAGGGTCAACCTTTACCGAAAAAAAGGACAAATGTACACGAAAAGACACAAATATGATAAAAATAAATATGAAAATAGGAGAAAAATAAATAAAATAGTAGGAGGAAATAATAAACAAAATAAAAAGGACTGGATCAGTACAAATTCGTTGTCACCGTTAAGTATCCTTTGTACTGAAACCAGACTACTTACGCTAAAGCACAACACAACTTAGCATAGCACTTTGAAGACTAAGGGACTAGTGTAAATCACGTTATAATATAAATAAGTCGCTAGTATAAGTAGATACATGCATAAATACAAACATAATATTTTATTTGATGCAGACACAAGAAGAAGATTTAAATTGAATATAAATACTAACAATAAATGTTTTTAAGAAAAGAATGCTTTGGCCATGGCTGACTTGACACTTGAAATGCTGGTACAAAATAGGTCAAAGTTCTCGAGCTCATAGTTTAACTCATTTATTAAAGTTGGTGTTCTGCACATAAATGAGTTCTGTCTGTAATTGGTCATTGCGGTAGGTGCGTGCAGTAAACTAGGGTAGCGATATAACTTTGTGTGCGCGCAAATATTAATTCCAGACAGAAGCTCCGGCACATCTAATCTATTATTCGCAATTTTTATTAAATTAACGACGTCGGATATTTGCCTTCGCTTACTCAGAGGTAATATATGGTGTCGGTTACACCTTGAAATGTAGTTAATGTCGTAGTTTCTACACCTGTACTGATAATATAAACTACTATATAATATAAAACACTGATAGTGTCTTTACCTATGAAACTGCCGTTTTGCCGTACTGGCCATTTCAAATGAAAATATTTTTTTTTGACTGATAATTCTAATTTCAAATTAATTTTATTTGACAAACATGGAATTCTTTTTCTAAAATCGTCATTTGTTCAATAGTAAGTGTTTTTTTTTCAACGCATTCGAACATTTTTCGTCATCATGGATAAGTTAAAAATTCGAGTAATTATGGAGTATGAGTACCGTCGTGGCAGCAAAGCGGCACAAGCGGCACGCAACATCAACGACGTTTACGGAGCGAACACTACAAACGAACGCACCACCCGTTATTGGTTTACCCGCTTCCTTTCTGGAAATTTTGACCTGAAAAATGAACCCCGTGGTCGTCCGAAAACTTTGCTCGACATTGACGAATTAAAGGCAATTGTGGAAGCTGATGAAACTCAATCCACGGCTGAATTAGCAGCAGCTTTCGACGTTAGCATCAAAACAATATTGGTCCATTTGCGTCAAATTGGCAAGGTAAAAAAGCTTGAAAAATGGGTACCCCACGAACTCAATGACCGCCAGCGCGAAGTACGCGTGGAGACGTGCCTTGCACTGCTCAGCAGAAGCATACAAATGAAGGAATTCTGAACCGCATTGTTACTTGTGACGAGAAATGGATCCTGTTTGACAATCGTAAGCGCTCAGCAAGTTGGTTGGACCCTGGTTCAGCACCCAAACAATGCCCTAAACGAAAACTTACCCCTAGAAAAGTGATGGTCACTGTTTGGTGGTCTAACGCGGGTGTAATTCATCACAGCTTCTTGCCAAACGGGACAAGCATTACTGCAGATGTGTACTGTGAAGAACTGAACACAATGATGGAGAAGCTCGCACGTCTCCAACCAGCTTTGGTCAATCGTTCGGCTCCACTGCTCCTGCACGACAACGCGCAACCTCATACTGCACAGCAGACGGTCTCCAAGCTACAAGAGTTGGGGTTGGAAGTTCTCCGTCATCCGCCGTACTCACCAGACCTTGCGCCTACAGACTTCTACTTTTTCCAGAATTTGGATAACTTCTTGGCGGGAAAAAAATTCAATACCCGAGAGGCAGTACAAAATGCCTTTGAAGAATTAGTTGCCTCCCGTCCAGCTGATTTCTACAAGAAAAGCATCAATAAGCTACCAATGCGTTGGCAAAGATGCATTGATTGCATGGGTGACTATTTTGATTAATAGAAATAAAAAATATATAAAAAAATTACGCTTCATTTATTTCGTGAAAAACGGCGATTTCATAGGTAAAGACCTAATATTTTTAAAAAGCGTCTTTATGTCGTCTCTGTACTGAACTCAGTGTGGTTGAATAACACGCAGTGGACTGTAGGTTAAATATGTATTGAAGAATTCGATTACAGCACTGTACCAAGGTAACGTCTTCGGAGCGTTAAACAATATTATTAGCAAAAAATGTTTCTGAAAATGCGTGAGCGCACGACTGCCTTGTGTAAGCGATGACAGCCGAACCCGTTGACAGCTGGCGGCGCTCGGTGACAGGTGACAGTTGCATCCCGACTCGGCACCTCGCAGTACTGTAGTGTTGCCATGTTGAGTATCGTCTCAACAGTCTCTCAATTCGTTGAACGTAAACGTCATATTTAGGGTTCCATAAAGACGAAGCGTATTCGAGGTGACTTCGGACGTAAGTATAATACAAAATTTTATGAGTATTTACATTGGTGAAGTCTGAAGATATGCGTATTATGAATCCTAGAGCTTTTGAAGCTTTGCTAACTATCTTATTGACATGGGTGTCAAAGAGAAGCTTGAAATCGAAAGAAACCCCCAAATCCACCACAGTAGTTACTCGCTGCAAATTTATATTATTTATAGCATAGTCAAGTGTCATTGGGGAGACTTTCCGGGTAAACGAGCATACGCAACATTTAGCAATATTTAGTTCAAGTTTGTTTGAGATACAATAGTTGTAGAGGTTATTTAAGTCAGATTGAAGTTTGATGCAGTCATTCATATTATTAATTGGATATAAGATCTTCATATCGTCCGCATACAATAAGATTTTTGAAGTCTTAATATAGGAAACAATGTCATTAATAAAAATTATAAATAATAAAGGTCCGAGTAAAGATCCTTGTCCCTCAACGAACTAGTTTCACTTGAGAATTGAAACCATTAATTACAACTGTTTGGCTCCTGTTGTTCATGTATGAGGCGTACCAACGAAATAGGTTTCCCTTTATACCTTTAGTCTGAATCTTACGCAGTAGAGTAGCATGATCAATCCGGTCAAAACATTTGGTGAAGTCTGTGTATATGTATAACATCTACCTGGGATCGGTTCGACATATGTTTAGTGAGGTATTCCCTACATATCAAAAGATTAGACTCGGTAGACCTACCCTTGAGAAAGCCATGTTGCTGCTCAACAAAACTCAACCTGAGAGCATTGTATGTCTGATTATATGCAATTTTTTCTAAAAGTTTGGATAAAATACATAATTTAGAGATAGGACGATAGTTAGTAACCTCATTCTTGGCGCCTTTTTATGTATAGGCGTTATGTATGCAGTTTTCCACAAAGAGGGAAATTGTCCAAGTTGAAGTGAAAGCCTGAATAACAAAGTCACAGGCAAAGTGAGGCTTTTAGCACAGCTTGAGATAAACAAGGGTGGAATGCGATCCGGGCCAGCCGATTTTGTCATATCTACATATTTTAATACATTATAAACTTCAGATTCATTAATTTCGATGCTATGTATGTCGGATACAGTGTTAGTGGCTGACTGATGGTTAGTACGGTTGTCTGGTAAGGAAGGATTCTGGAAGGTGGAAAAGAAATAGTCACTAAACATCTTAGCGTTGACACTACCCGAGTCTGAACTTATAATATTGTATGTCATAACAGCTGGGAACGAATTACACGATTTTCTACTCTTAACGTACGCCCAAAACGCTCTTGGATTGCTATTAATATTATTTTCAATATTCATTATATATGTTTTAAACATTTGTTCCTCAAGATACTTTGCTCGGCTACGTAATATTGTGAAACTGTGGTAGTCGGAGATGTTGTTGTATTTAATGAACCTTAAGATATTTACGTTTTTCTTTAAGAAGTTTAATCAGCGGTGTTTTATACCACTCTGGGTATTTACTATTTGAGGACACAATTTTGGTAGGAATGTAGGTGTTAATGAAACTATATAAAATGTCATAAAAAAGTTTTGTAGATTGCTCTAATGAATTATCAAGATTAATAATATCGGTCCATGCAACTTCGTCTAATTTAGCTGATATAAGATTGTAGTCGGCTTGTTTGAATAAAAATATGGTCCGCGGTTGGGCTGGAAGTCCTGGATACTCTAAAAAGTCTAATTCAAAGCTCAAAGCCTTATGGTGAGGATCAATAGGTACCAAAGGGTCTAAGCATTCCACTATAGTTACGTCATCATTACATAATACTAAATCCAATACGCGGTTATTCAAGTTTCTAATATTATTATATTGGTATAAATTACACATGTTTAAGTAGTCATAAAACATAAGTTGAATATTCCCTGATATATTGATCGGTGTGTAGTATAATGAGTCAGATGCTACCCAGTCAAGACTAGGCATATTAAAATCACCTATGACAATATACTTATCACTAGGTGAGCCCGTTATAATATCTGAAATTGAGTTCAAGAAGTGTACGGTTTGCTCATTCTGCGTATATCCGCGCTGTTCGTTGCATAAGTAAACTACGCATATATGCATGTTGTAGGATATACGTTTTGTTTTTAGTTTAAGCGTTACCCACGGGTCCTCGGCCGATGAGCACCACTCTAAACGGACATCTGCCGCAAAATCACGGCGAACCGCGATATGAACCCCCCCACCAAGCGATTGACCTGTTTTATTGTAATCTCTGTCCCGTCTAAACACAGTGTAACGATCGTCAAAAAGTCCGCAATTACCTATATTATCTACTAACCAAGTTTCGGTTAGGCATGTAACGTCATAAGTATTTAGTAACACATTCCTCAGAAGATAATTGACCTTAGTCCGAAGCCCTCTGACGTTCTGGTAATAAAAACGAATCATTTTAATAAATCAAATAGATATAATAAAGATATAAATATTAAGTTAATAATTATAGTTATTAAACTAAAATAACCCTTAATACTAAAAATACAGTCTAATAACTGTATTCCATACAAAAACATTTCTAAATATATGCAGTTATAGTAAACAAAATAAATTATTAAAATAGGTACGCAAAAGCAATTTAAAACCAAGCAGAGTAAAACCTAAAAACAGTACAAGCATTATACTTGTCTAATTTCTAAATGTCCATCATAAAAATGTAAGCTAGTTTAGTTCGCCAAAGTTATGATAGATGGCGCTAGTAGTATAATAAATCGCGCATGTAACTTTAAAAATGTTTCCACTGGGTTTAATACTTTTTTTGTATTAAATTGTCTATATGCTCCGGATTATTGGTTATTTATTTACTTCGACATCCCTGGCTTGGTAATCCTTTGGACAAGGTCCTTATCGAGTCGGAGCATTTTTTGGCTGAACATAATATGCATTACAGTTGTGAGTTGTAATGGCGGCTGTACACACTCGACGAGAGCCTCTCGTCGAGAGAAACCTGTACACACTCGTTCTGTCATTTGAACTAAAGATTTCCGCAAGCATGGACGTAAAAACTGTTGCTGCTGTTAGTCTCTATGTCGTGAGCTATTATAATTTTCTAAAAATTTACCATAAAAAGAAAATTAGTAAGCCTTGGAGGAAAAGAAGATGGTGGATGATTACTATGCACCGCAACAGAAACAGGTAAGTAAATACTTTCAAATTAAAACATTTCGAACAGTTAATATAGGTATTTTATAGTGTTATTAAATCTATGTATCTTTATTTCAGAAGCACAATGGAAAATCAATTGGCTGAGTTAGTGGCGGAACCCTCTGGTCAATTTAACAAGTTTACAAGAATGTCTTTAATAGACTTTGAATAACTTACTTTGAATAATTATAAGTAAAGCAAACACACTTAAAAGAGAAGCAATACCAGCCAAAATTCGCCTTGCAATTACTTTAAGATTTCTAGCCAGTGGAGATAGCTTTGAAAGTCTACATTTTCTATTTAAAGTTTCCGGTTCAATAATTTCCAGAATAGTACCGGAGTTTGTATTGCACTAAACCAAGTTTTAAAGGATCAAATTAGGGTGAGTAAAAATAATATAAGTAAAATATTATCTATAACAAATATTTATTTATTAATAAGGCACAGCTTGTCGTAATTACAAAAGAAAAATACTATGCTTCATAATATGCCTGACTTACAATGTCGGTATTGTGTTCTGAATCTGTTGGTGGGCTCAAAATCTCGTCAGATAAAATTTGGATAACGTTATTGGATGAACGTGATGCTTGAAGCCCTGGATCTGAATAAGAAGTACATGTCGATTCAGGCCGTACGTAGTAGGTTGGTGATGTAGTTGGAAGTGGTATATGAATTAGTCTTTGACTTGGTTCTGAATGTGAACTGTACGTCGGTGAAGGTCGTGTGAAATATGAGGGTGTAGTATTCATGCGCTTTATAAATAATCCATCTATTTCATACATCATTTTTAAACTTTCTGATTCAGATAGTTTACGTAGCTTATTTGCGAGAATCTTGCCATAACGATCGAAATCGTCTTCGGGTACTTCCGGTTTATTCAAGACTTTATTCAGTGAATTCATGGCTTCCTTCATCGACTTCCCAGCTTCTTGTAGTTCTATGGGATTCTTTCGCCGCCGCGGTATTGTTGGCAATGGAGAGGAAGTCGTAGGGGCAGGCTCTGAATGATGAGAATTTTCAGCTACATCTTCGTTCGATATTCCACTTTCTGGTGTAGGTGGATTCTGAAAATAATAACAAAGCACATTTTTTTACAGATTCCTCAGGATCCACAGTCATGGCTACAAATAGAAGAAGGGTTTAGAAATTTTCCAAGATGTGTAGGAGCAATAGATGGAAAACACATTGTTATGCAATCTCCTGCACATAGTGGTTCAGAGTACTATAACTATAAAAAGAGTTTCAGTATTGTTCTTCTTGCTTTAGTCGACAGCAACTACAATTTCATATTTGCTGAAATTGGAAGCCAGGGAAGAATTAGTGATGGCGGTGTCTTTCGTAGTAGTCAACTATGGCAAAGAATTTGCTCAAATAATCTAAATTTTCCGATGCCAAGACCGCTACCAGGAAGTACAAGAGAAGTTCCATATGTTTTTCTGGGAGATGGAGCATTTGCATTGACAGCACATGTGATGAAGCCGTACCCAGGAAGTCATAATGAATGGACGCCGAAACGTATCTTTAATAAGAAACTTTCTTCCTCACGCGTAGTTGTTGAAAATGTATTTGGGATACTAGCCTCAAAATTCAGAGTATTTCGGAAACCCATACTACTAAATCCAGAGAAAACCACTATTATTACTATGACTTGTGTACTGCTACACAATTTCTTGAGGAAGAGTAGGACTTCATTGGCAATTTATACACCTCCAGGTACAGTTGACGTATACGACAGTAACAATGAGCTGGTTACACCAGGTTTATGGAGAAATGAAATTGAAGACACGTCTGCTATCAGACCCTTGCAACAAGTACCAAGAAGACCAACACAAGATGCAAATCAGATAAGGGAAGAATTCACAAATTATTTCGTCAACAGTTATAATAATATTGTTTAATTATTTTATCTACTTATAATCCTACATTCTAAATACATACATATTAATAAATAAATACATTAAAAAAAAACGAGTATATGTTTTCTTACCTGTGTATCCGTGTTCAAAGTTTTTCTACACTGGAAAATATCGTTTAAGAATGAGTCCATTAACTCGAATGCGAACCATATCGGTTTATAAACTGAATCAGCTGCAGCTCCAGACTGAATAGACGCAACAACCTTTCTTTTATGGCTGCGATAGGTAGCCATAAGCGAATCCCGCTTCCTTTTTAACTCAGCGACAGGAATTCCAATATACTCGCTTATTCGCACCCAAGCGTCATGGATAAATTGCTTATCCTTATGTTTTACATCTTTGGCGTTCCATATACAGGCTTCTCTTTGGTAGCACTCCAAAAACTCCAATTCGCGCTCGTTGGACCACATGGCGAAACACGTCTACACGTCGTCACTGTCAGCGGGCAACTACAGAACGAGCGTGTACATGCTCGCTCTCGTTTTCCTCGCGAGACACAACGAGGCCCTTTGACTCGGGCGCAAAAAACCGACAAGCGGCCGAGAGCGTCCGAGGCGAGAACGAGAGCGCGAGACGAGACGAGAGCATCCTGTTCACACTCGCGCTCGGCCTGTCTCGGGGTGTCTCGACGAGTGTGTACAGCCGCCATAACGGAATACTGAAGTAAGTGGTAATTAAGTGTGACAAGTGCAAGGACAAACTGTGAGTACTTTTATAATTTATCAAGTGGTAGTACGTGAATTGTTAAAAAGACTTAGAGAGATTTCTGATCAGTTTCAACTTAGAATAATATGGAGATTGATATCATAGACTTGTAATATTTCCAAGAGTAGATTCGACTTAGAATAATTTCGCTAATTTTGAGAAGACGGGGAACCTATGCCCAATTTTACTGATTTTAAGATGCAAAAACACTTAGAATAATTTTAACAAAATGGACAAAGAGATTCAAGTGATAGAAATTTTGAAGACCCAAATAGAGAAAGGTCGAAATAACTTTAAAAAATCGCCAAAGGAAAGAATAACTGAATCATACGTGTCGGCGAGATTAGAAGGTTTAGAACAACTTATAGAAAATATTACAACTAAACATGAAAATATTATATCGTCTTATGATAAAAGAATTCTCAGTGAAAGTGCTTATATAAAGAATGACGTTTTTGATGAAGTTTATGAAACTTATTTATTATACAAGGGAGAGTTAAAGTCTGCATTGAAAAAGTTATCGATTAGTACTGATTTGCAATCACAAGATGTAACTAAAGCCTCCAATGTAAGGTTGCCTAAGATTTCTATACCGTCGTTTAATGGGAACTACACAGAATGGTCATCATTTAAGGTTTTATTTCAATCGTTGATTCACAAAAACGCAGCGCTCGACGACGTACAACGTTTACACTATTTAAAGACCTTAGTGAAGTGTGAAGCGGAACAACTTCTTAAACAGATACCTATTACGCAAACTAATTATGTTAAATGTTGGGACTTGTTAAAAAATAGATATGATAATAAACGTTTTATGTCAAATTCTATACTTAAAAGATTTTTTAGTCAGCGTGCTATGAATTGTGAATCTGCTCAAAATTTAAAGGATCTTTTGGATACTACTTGTACCTGTATGCATGAACTGTCTAACTTAGGTATTAATATAAATTCTTGGGACGTAATTATTATTTACACTATAAGCCAGAAATTGGACGCGGAAACACGAAAGCAATGGGAATTACACGTTAATAATTTAGATGATAATTTACCTGCCTTTACAAATTTTAAAAATTTTCTAGAGTCTCGTTTTCGCGCGTTAGAGTTTATAGAACCAATTAAAAATAAACCTAAGTCGTATCAAAGTCCAGTAACTAAAGCCATGCATGCCACTTCTAGTTTTAGCTGTCCCCACTGTCACGGAAATCACAAAATTTACTCGTGTGATAAGTTTGCCAAGGAGGATGCTCCAGTCGTCAAGCAATTGTAAGTAAACTTGGTCTTAGTTTCAACTGTCTTGGTGGCAGTCGCACAGGTAAGAATTGTCGAGTACCTATCAAATGTCGTATCTGTAAAAACAGGCACCACACACTTCTACACGGGAGAACAAATTTAGTAACCGCTGTAGCAACAGAGCAGCCAGGGATAGAAACCGAACCGGAATCGTCTATGGAGATGAAGGAGACAGTGAATATTGTGAACCATTGTGCGACAGGAAAAGTACATAAACAGACTTTATTAGCTACAGCCATTGTGTTGGCTGAGTCAAGCTATGGTCATTCACAAAAAATAAGAGCCCTGTTAGATCAAGGATCTCAGGCGTCATTTATTTCAGAAAATGCAGTGCAACTGCTAAAGTTGAATAAAATAGCAGTAAGAGGGCAGAGTGGCCTTACTTCAAGGTATGTAGTTATGGTTAATATACGGTCATTGCACGACCCCACCTTTAAAATGCAGGTAAAAGCCCATGTACTTAGCACCGTGACCTCGGTTTTGCCTGAGAAGAAATTCGTTCCACCAAATTGGACGGAATTAGGTTGTATCGAGTTGGCTGACCCACAATACAATAAACCTAACAGAATTGATTTGTTGTTAGGTTGTGATGTATATTGTAGGATCCTGAAGTCTGGTATAATAAGGAGCCCTACGGGTAATTTAATTGGGCAGGATACTCATATTGGGTGGGTGTTGTCGGGTCAAGCTAGCGGGTATGATACAAAACAGCTTAATTATCACAACGTGGTCGTAAGTCTTCATGTGAGTATAAATGAGGATGAAACCTTAAAGAAGTTTTGGGAAATCGAGTCAGATCCAACACTATTGAATAAAAAGGTTTTAACTCCGGATGAACTCGCATGTGAAGAACATTTTAGGTCTACGTTTAGTAGAAATGACTCCGGTCAGTACGTTGTTGAATTACCTTTTCGCTCCAAAGAGTTTTGTGATTATGGAAATACTAGAGCCGTTGCGATAAAGAGACTCTTAAGTATGGAGAAGAGATTATCTAAAAATAACGAACATCGCAAAGATTATACTAATGTTTTAGAGGAATATGTTACGCTTAATCATATGGAGGAAGTCCACCCGATGCAGATCTTACACATGGAGTATGGTTACCACATCACGCAGTTATAAGGTTGGACAAGAGTACTACACGAACCCGAGTAGTATTTAACGCTTCAGATAGAAGTGCTAATGGAGTTTCATTAAACGACAATCTCATGGTGGGCACAACCCTACAACCGGAATTGAGACATACAATCTTGCGATGGCGATTGCCAATAATCTGTCTGACAGCTGACATCGTCAAAATGTACAGGCAAGTAAAGGTTGCTAAAAAACATTGTAATTATCAGTGTATAGTATGGAGGTCAGATCCAGATTCAGAAATTAAAGATTACCGTTTATTGACTGTTACATTCGGCACAGCGTGCGCTCCGTATCTAGCAGTTAAGGTGTTACAGCAAGTTGCAATCGAGGAAGGCCAAAATTACCCTCTTGCTTCAAGTAAAGTTATAAACGGATTATTATATGGATGATCTTTTAACCGGTTGTGACACTGTAGACGAAGCGGTAAGACTCTATCATGAAATGAATGAGTTGTTAAAGAAAGGTGGATTTAAGCTGCAAAAGTGGAGCAGTAATAAAATAGCAGTACTAGAAAAGATAAAAGAAAGTGAAGGGATTGATCGGAATATTAAAGAGGATGATGTATTTAAGGTGGTTGGTCTTATTTGGAATCGTCATACTGATGAGTTTGACTACAAGGTTCAGTTCCCATTAGAGTTGAAATTACCTCAAACAAAAAGAGGTATTATTTCTGAAATTTGTCGCTTGTATGACCCTTTAGGATGGATAGCACCCTGTATTATCATTGCAAAGATATTTATCCAAAGGCTATGGCTGACAGGTCTTGACTGGGACGAACGATTGCCAGATGATTTGCTTTACGAATGGTATACATTTCGGAATAAATTACCTGAGTTGAGTAATTTTCATATTCCTAGGTGGGTTCATACATCAAAAAATTATTGGATCGAACTTCATGGCTTCAGTGATGCATCAAATTCAGCGTATGCTGCAGTTGTTTATGTACGATGCGTAGCCATGGATGGTTCAGTCAAATATCACCTTGTTACGGCCAAAACCAAAGTTAGTCCGATCAAACAAATATCCATCCCTCGCTTGGAACTTTGCGGAGCCGTACTTGTGGCAAAGTTATTGACAGAAGTTGCCGAGATATGGAATATTCCCAAATGCCAATTACACGCTTGGACGGATTCCACAGTGGTATTGGCCTGGCTGAGCGATCATCCCAGCCGTTGGAAAACGTTCGTAGCTAATCGCACCTCGGAGATACCAAGCCTTTTAGATTCCCCACAATGGTCGTACGTAGCGTCACGGGAGAATCCTGCTGATCCTGCATCTCGAAGATTGGTTCCAGGGGACTTAATTCAAAACGATTTGTGGAAGAATGGACCGTCTTGGTTGTGTTCTAATAACATACCATATGGTAAACCAAAAACGATTTATTCGAAAATGGATTATGAAATAAAATCGATTAAGGTACACGCAGCAGCCTTTGCAGAAGAATCCGATGTGCTGCTAAGATTTTCATCCTATCAGAAATGTATAAGAGTGGTTGCTTTTTGTCGACGGTTCTTACTACTTAGAAACACTACTACGAGTAGAATAAAACCACCATCATATCTTACAGCTAATGAAATTCAAGATGCTATCCTCGTCTTGATTCGAGTTCATCAGAATCAATATTTTCATGAATAAGTTAGTGCCTTATCAAAAACCTTACCAATTAAGAAAAAGAGCAAAGTGTCTACACTTAACCCATTTATTGATGCTAAAGGAGTTATGAGAGTAGGTGGCAGAATAGAACAATCCGATCTGCCTTATAATAGCAAACATCCTATTATATTAGCTGGGAAATCCCATTTCTCGAAACTCATCGTGGCTGATGCTCACGAAAAAATACTGCATGGTGGTCAACAACTTACGTGTTGCTATGTAAGATCTTAATATTGGATCACCAATTTGAAGAACATTGTTCGTGCCCATATTCATGGATGCTTGTCCTGCATTCGCCATGCAGCTCGAACAAAAACTCAACTTATGGGACAATTACCATCCTATCGTCTTACCCAACAAAAACCTTTTTCTCACGCTGGGGTGGATTATGCAGGACCAATTAACATCCGGTTGTCTAAAGGTCGAGGTCAAAAATCTTATAAGGGGTATATTTGCCTTTTCATATGTATGGCTACCCGAGCGGTCCACCTCGAGGCTGTGTCTGATTTAACAGCAGAAGGATTTTTAGCGGTCTTCAAGCGGTTTGTCGCTAGACGCGGTCGCTGTTCTAGTTTATGGAGCGACAATGGAACCAAGGAGTTAAAACAAATGCTGTCTAACGAACGTTCTTCATTTTCTATAGATGTAGCGTCTTCGTTGGCTAATAATGGGACTGAATGGCACTTTATTCCTCCCCATGCTCCGAACTTCGGCGGATTATGGGAAGCAGGAATCAAAAGTACCAAAGATCATCTGCGCAGAGTTGTCGGTGATGCAACTCTGACGTATGAAGAACTTGCGACAGTTTTGGCTCAAATAGAGTCATGTCTTAACTCACGTCCACTGTCACAAGTTAGTGCAGATCCAGATGATTCCATGCCTTTGACTCCAGGTCATTTTTTGGTCGGAGAGCCATTACTGCTCGCTCCTGTAATTTAAAAAAAAGTAATTACGAGATTGCAGAGGAACACACCCTTCGTCGTTGGCAAGTCACCCAGAGAATGGTCCAACATTTCTGGAAACGTTGGTCCAAAGAATACCTTAGCCATTTTTTCCAACGTTATAAATGGAGAACTGTATCTCCAAACGTCAATGCCCATCTGTGCCCCAGAAATGCCCAGATAAAGTATATTACAAGATTGCTCTAATAAATAAAAACTAGAATTATGTTGTTAATTTTAAATCATATGAAGCACTGGATAAAAGTTTTAAAAAAATAAGACGTTCTTGTTGACATCGCAGTACGTGTCATCGTTTCAGTCATTCATTCATGCTTTATTTATTACGGTGTGGAATCACGTCTTTTGGTCCATGTATATTCATTCGTTGTGATAGTTTTGTTACCAATGATAACGAATACCTATTATTATAGAGTTGCGGTTTTATTTGCGTATTATTATTGATACGATCGACTAGATAAAACTCAACATGATTGATATTAGTAGTTAGATTGATATTATTATATTTATTTACTCGAGTACTTAAAGCTTAGTGTGGCATCCCCAGTCGTGACATACGTGATAAGAGGAAGATCATGAAATGATTAAATATTTCTGTATATCACACGTTGATATCTAGTATATAAGCTCATTATTTTAACAAATAAATTGTCATTCAACATGTAATCGTGTCTTAATTCGCAAGCCTTTTCCCGGTCGTAATACTTTGTATCTAACCAAATTGTTTTCACATACATATTGACACTATACAATGGAGACAGACTAGATAATTCCAAATAACTGACATGTTTATCTGAAAACATACAGATAAGTATATAAAAGAACACTGATCTGGCTTAGCTTATGTGATGATCATGAAGTTCCTAGTGAAAAACTAATAGCAATGCTGTCTGTAAACAATAAAATGTATAAAAAACCAGTAGGAAGTTATCAAGTTTAATGTCCAATATCTTTTGAACCGGCGCTTTATACGACATTAAATCTAGATATCATATAAATACTGTTAAAAAGTTATCATATGACATAGAGCTGTAATTTGGGCATTGCATGGTATTGCTGACTTTCAGCTCCATACTAATATGGGCATGGTCCTTTACGTACGGGTGACTTAGTGTTAGTTAAAGAGGATAACTCACCTCCTGCTAAGTGGCTGCATGGTATAGTAGAAAAAATACATCCAGGTAAAGATAATTTAACTCGGGTTGTAACCTTGCGATATAAAAATTCTACTATTCAGCGTCCAATTTCTAAATTATGTCCTATTCCCATCAGTTCAAATTCTGACTAAATTATCGCATATTTGTTATCTTTAAGATACTAAGGATGGAGCTTAAGTTCTACTCAATTTTGTATCAATTTTTGTTATTTTCATTAAAAAAAAAAAATGTTTTAGTGTTCTCTTGATGAAGTTAGTTCAAAAAATTTTTATGATTCATTGGAAATTGTTAAGATTAATGTAGTAAGTCCTTTACACTTTAAATACAGTCCATGATATCGAATGTTAAGCAATATGTTTATTTTGTATCTACTACGTTGTACCCTACCTTGTAAGGACTATTCGTCCTTGGTGGGTGGTATGTCTAATTTCTAAATGTCCATCATAAAAATGTAAGCTAGTTTAGTTCGCCAAAGTTATGATAGATGGCGCTAGTAGTATAATAAATCGCGCATGTAACTTTAAAAATGTTTCCACTGGGTTTAATACTTTTTTTGTATTAAATTGTCTATATGCTCCGGATTATTGGTTTTTTATTTACTTCGACATCCCTGGCTTGGTAATCCTTTGGACAATATTAGTAGCATTAAAATATAGCACTCGTAATGAAGCAAGGTCGGGCCGCACAGGTGCGCTCCGTTATGGAGCAATGAACCACGAACAAAAGACGTAACGGTCCCAGCGAGTAAGCGAGAAGCATCGAGGCGGCTGGAACTTATAAGTGCGAAAGAGATAGATGTGACGAGTTATGCGTAATGTAGAACAAAGCAATGTTATACTTACCAGAGATTCTCAAAGTGTCGAGGCAGTCAGGCGCGTATTGTAAAAATAATAAAGCGGCTGGATTTAAGCGTTGAAGGTTTTCCGAAGATCGTGTTCCGATTTTATAATTTGAATGGGTGAAGTGGAATTCTTGCGTAAGAGGATCTTGCACTGTTTCACCCATACATACAAAAAACATTTTTAGCAGCCAGCTTCTTTGTTTTGTTTAGTAACAATTTATTTTGCAAATTAGATGATCGTTGATGTAAATCTTTGAATCACCCTTTAGATCGATATCCGTCGATCGCAAATTCTTCCGTATTCGGGCGGCAGCAACAAAGTTTTCTTTTGTGTATCTGTTATTAAATGCCACTATGATTGATTTAGTATCATTGTTACTCGGCATAGGAATTTTTGCAATATAATTTATTTGCTCCTTGGGGATCTCGTGGTTTATTTTCGATCCAATCTTGCTTAAAATTTGAAATAGATTTTCATTATTTGTACTCGGTACATTTCAATATAATTGAGACGAGCTCTTTGTTCTCCCTCACTCAACGCAGATTCTAACTTCTCGATTCTCCGTTGCAGTATCGAGGTATTATTCTTCACTTGCTCAAGTTCTTGCATCTGTTTTTCCACTCCTGACAATCTGTCGTTGATAGCCTGAATAGAAGCGTGTGAAAATTCAATTGACTTTTTACCTCTTCTAAGTCCTGCTTCATATTCATGATATCGTCGCGAAGAGTCGGCAGAATAGACATCTGCAGAGAGATTTTTCGTATCTCTGCCATTATTTTTTCTAAGTCAAAGGGCTTCGGGCTGCCTAATAGACTTGCAGATCTAATGCCTTTGCAGACGGCACATCTCCAGGTTGATCTTCTGTCACCAAGTTTTCGGTACCCCACCTCAGTGATTCCTCCACATGCAAAATCATAAAAATGATTGCACAAGCTACATTGCACTCCAAAGGTAGCGTCTTCATTGCAACGTGAGCACTTTTGCATGTTGGCGAAATTAATACGTGTAGTAAAAATAAAATAGCGTGAAAGTTTGAGAACAACAGGCACAAAGCGCCCTTGCGCTTCGTTGTGAACGTGCGAGCTACACGAAGTCGAGCGACTGAATGACATCTAAGTCGAGTGAGTTAGTGATGTCGAGGAGAGCGATACCGCTGGTGTTGGTTTATAGGCACGTCCAGTCAGTATGTTTGGAGTTAAAGTCTCCGAACATAATGACTGAATGGCCGAGGGCGAGAATGGCCTCAAAGTCGCTGCGGATTGGTCTGGTGCCACTAGGTATGTAGATTGAAGCTATGATGATGGTCGGATGACCAGTCATAGCCAATCTACACACAGTGGCATCCATGTTGAGGAGAGGAGGGGTAGGGAGAGGACAGCAATGGAATCCTCTTTTGTAATAAATAGCAGTGCCGCCGAAACCGTCGGAGTTGGGCCTGTCGTTACGAATAAACGCATACTTGGGAAAAGCGAATCCCCTGGAGCGGTTTGAAGTTAGCCACGTCTCTTGAAGAAGCAATAAGTCTGGCTCGTTGTCCTGAAGGAACAGTTTGAGCTCAGGAAGGTTAGTATTAAGGCTGCGAACGTTAAAAGAAACTAGGGATAAGCCCTTGGGTTTGTTACAACAGGACGCGGGATTTGCGGGTCTAGACATTATATACTATTAGATGAATTTATACGAAAAATGGAATCTATAAAGAGCTTAGTAGCGAGTGATGCTCGGCTAACGCAAATAGACGCTCTTGAGGAGAGCGGGCGGCTCGCAGTTTGCGTGCGAGTACGGAGATTTCCTTAATGTCGACGTTTTGAATGACGTCAAACACGGTCTTCATGTCCTCAGCCAACGACGACTGAGGTGGAGACGACGGAGCGGGACACGGGCGTACGGGAGCTACGGGAGCTGGGATAGGACGGGAAGGTGGTGCAGGAGCGGCCGGACGCTGTCTCCAGGAAAGAGCTGGAGTAGGCATCAGCTGTACGGGCTTTGCTTTCGGGGGACCCCGGTTGCGCAGCGGCGGGAAGTTGGCAGGAGTGAGTGGCGGCGCCGGTTTAGGCGCGACCCTCTTTGAAGGGGAGAGCGGAGCGCACGGAGAACCCTGTAGTTAGCTGTGTGGCTGGATTGGCCGCACAGCACACATGCAGGGGGGGGAGGTGGAGTCAGGAGTGCGAGTGCACTCCTTTGTGATATGCGGATCGAGGCACTTAACGCACCTGGGGGGAGCTGAACAATTAGCCGCTGCGTCGCCGTACAGCTGGCAACAATGGCATTGCCCCGGGTGTCCGCGACGGTTTGGACGCTCGACGGAGATATTCGAGAGTCCGCAGATTGTGCGAGCCTCTCTGAAGATCTCCCTCGAGTTGGGAGTATTAGCTAAGATAATTAATGCTAACGGAAAACGTTTACCGCGGTTGGAGTGCATCTTGTGCACTGCTTCAGCCGGGAAGCCCTGGGACTCAAGGTCCTCGAGGATTTCTTCGTTTGCGAGGACAAACGGGACGCGGATCTTACGCTCCTCCGGGAGGGCGTAGGTGTAACAAGCGATTTGCCTAAGTGACGGAAGCCTAGTGAACGCGCGGAAGTCGTCGATAGTCGTGACCTGAATCTTGATAGTATCGCCTGCGTTGCCGGCTTTAAGATAATTGATTTTGTGCTCTATGCACAAGTTAAAAACCGCGGTCCAGCGCGCTTTTTCGCGGAGGAAGACGGGCGGAGGGAGCTGAGGCTTCTGTGGGACGGGAGCGCAGCGCGTCGCTGGCTTTGACGGTGACGCGGTCACTTCGAGTGACATTAGCGGCGCAGGGACGGGTGCTGAAGGCACCGGGGTGGTATCGGGTGTTGAAGAAACCGCGGTGGTATCGGGTGTTGAAGAAATCGCGATTTTCTTTGAGCGCTTCTTGGGTTGTTTAGAGATCAATGTGAATGAGGGCTCAGGAGAGCCGGTTAAAGTAGCGGCGCCCGAAGACGGTTCGGACGCAGAATCGGAATCCCGGAGAGCGGGAGCGGTACGCTTACGCCGCGACGCGCGTGATGACGTGACCGACGCGCAGTCCATATCGGATGGAACAGGAGACGCGGGAGAGCTGGTGAACACCTGAGGGGTCTGGGAGTTGGTGGCCTGAGGGGTCGGGGGGACGCGTGAATTGCTAATAAAGCCTGCGTGCAGACCTCGTCTGGAATGGGGATGCCAGACGCAGCGAGTGTCTGCGCGAACGCTTTCGCGAAGTTAATAATGTTCTGCGAATCCATTAGGGAGGGAATTATATGAATATATAAGTATATAAAATATGCCTAGAGTTCCCTTAAATAAACCAAGCAAACCCTAGCGGCTAACCTCCCTACCAGCGGTAGGGGGGCTGGGGAAAATAACTTAAAACTAATCGTGGTTCGCCGAAGGCCGCTACTTAGAAATCTAAAAAAGGGTGCGCAGATAAAGAGTTGACCGCGTTACGGTCAACCTTTACCGAAAAAAAAAGGACAAATGTACACGAAGAGACACAAATATGATAAGAATAAATATGAAAATAGGAGAAAAATAAATAAAATAGTAGAAGGAAATAATAAATAAAATAAAAAGGACTGGATCGGTACAAATTCGTTATCACCGTTAAGTATCCTTTGTACTGAAACCAGACTACTTACGGTAAAGCACAACACAACTTAGCATAGCACTTTGAAGACTAAGGGGCTTAGTCACAAAGAAAAATCACACTTCGATAGCACTCAGAGGGAGTAGAAAAACCTTGAAAACCGTAGCACGGAACCAACACGCTAAACTGTGACTTCAGTAGACTGAGCGCCACGGAATATCGGGAAGGGACTGATCAACGGAGAACGGGGTCTTGCACGTCCGTACCGGGCGGGGATCGGATCGAGAATCGGTCAGGTTTCTTTTTTTTGCTGTCATGCATACCGCCCGCAGGAAAATACCGTCCTCTGCGGGGGGTTATGTTGGAGTCACCAGAACGGCACCTGCCCACTAAAAACCACCTCTTGGCTGTGGTAAAATTTTACCGTTAGCCTTCATCGGAAGCGACACCCGTCGGGAAGTGGGCGCGCTGGCGGAGGCCCGCTAGCGGGTCTTCCGCTTGAAGTGAAAGTTGCACTGAAGGTGCTCAAAGGGACATGAGTTGGTGGCCGAAGCTTGATTTAGGGATCAATTCATTGAAATGAACCTATAATGAATTGAAAAGGGAACCATGCTCCGCCAGAGCTAGCAGATGCTCTGTCGGAGAACGTGAAGCCCTAAGTTTACGGGCTAGGACTGAAATCTCCCTAACATCTACACTTTTGATAGCGTCGCAGACGATACGCATATCGTCTGCTACGGAGGGTTGAGGAGTGGTATTGAATGGGCGAGGAGCCGGGATGGGATTCGCTAGTGCAGCGGGGCGCTGCCTCCAGTTCTCTGGAGCAGGCTTGGGCTGAGTAGGCTTTGCAGCCGGAGGAACCCGGCTACGCAGCGGCGGAAAGTTTTCCTGAGAAAGGGGCGGGGCCTGTTTGGGTGCCGCCCTCTTAGTATTGGAACGCATACAACGGGGTGCACGAGGGCAGCCCCTGTAATTTGTGGTGTGGCCGGACTACTGGCCACAAAGCACGCAATCGGGAGGAGAAGGAGTTTCAGGAGTGCGATTGCACTCTTTAGTGAAGTGAGGGACCAGGCACTTGACGCACCTGGGCGGGGCGGCGCAGTTGGCCGCCACATGCCCGTACAACTGGCTCCGATGGCATTGGCCGGGATGACCGCGCCTCGATCAAGATCCCAGAGAGGCCGCATATAGTGCTAACCCCTTTCAGGATCTCCCTGGACTTAGGGACGTTGGTGAGTACCACCAAAGCGAGAGGGTGACGCCTTCCGTACTTGCTGTGCATTTTATGCACCGTAAGTGCCGGGAAGCCTTGGGACTGCAGATCCTCTAGAGCCTCGTTCGATAATTCGAACGGGACTCCTCTGAGTACCGCTCTGAACTTACGCTCTTCTGACAGAGCATAGGTGTGATAAGCAGATTGCTTATCGGTGAGGAGCTTTGTTAAAGCACGGAAGTCGTCTATCGACGAGACTAGGATTTTAATGGATTCACCCGAGTTAGCCGCTCGGGTGTAATGGATCTTGTGCTCATTGCACAGTGTCGAAACCTCAGTCCATTTACCCTTATCCCGAAGGAAAACGGGTGGTGGGACCTTAGCCTTGACAAAGGTTGGGGCCGGAGCGGGTGTTGAAGGCACCGGGGCAGCTGGCGTTGAAGACGCCGCAGAGGGTGTTGGAGACACCGGGACGGGCGTCGAGGGCGCCGGGGCTTGTTTCGAGCGCTTCTTAATAAGGGTAAAAGAGGGAGGCTCAGGGCCTGTTGGGGTGGCGTCCGAGGATGACTCGGTCGCGGGATCGCTCTTGGGAGCGGAGCGCTTGCGGCGCGAAGTGGCGTCCGTTTCACACTCCATGTCACTGGAGGAGGGGGACGCAGGAAGTCAGGTTCCGCTAAGCAATACCTTAAAGTAAGCCAGGCAATACCTTAAAGTGAGCAGGTCGCGGTGCAATGACTTCGGTCGAAATTTTGCCCGTCTCTGGAGCGATACCGTAACGAGAGCCGCAGTAAGATTTGGCACCACTACCGAGCAATACCGTGGCGAGAGCCGCGGTCTGACCGACAGCCTGCAAAGCAAAGCCTGTACAGCCGACGCATACTCCGGCTCTTTCCTGGAGAGTCCGGCCGCTCCTGCACCGCCTTCCCGTCCTATCCCACTATCCCAGCTCCCGTAGCTCCCGTAGGCCTTAGTCCCGCTCCGTCGTCTCCACCTTGGCTGAGGACATGAAGACCGCGTTCGACGTCATACAAAACGTCGACATTAAGGAAACTCCGTAACTAACCGTACCGGTTAACCGTTAACCGTACTCGCACGCAAACTGCGAGCCGCCCGCTCTCCTCAAGAGCGTTTATTTGCGTTAGCCGAGCATCACTCGCTTTCTAAGTTCATTATAAATTTTATTTTTTGTATAAATTCGTAAATAAACAATATAATGTCTAGACCCGCAAATCCCGCGTCCGGTCGTATCAAACCCAAGGTCTTATCCCTAGTTTCCTTTAACGTTCGTAGCCTTAATACTAACCTTCCTGAGCTCAAACTGTTCTGACGTGGCGAACTCCAAACCGCTCCAGGGGATTCGCTATACCCAAGTACGCGTTTATTCGTAACGACAGGCCCAACTCCGACGGTTTCGGCGGCACTGCTATTTATTACAAAAGAGGATTCCATTGCTGTCCTCTCCCTACCCCTCCTCTCCTCAACATGGATGCCACTGTGTGTAGATTGGCTATGACTGGTCATCCGACCATCATCATAGCTTCAATCTACATACCTAGTGGCACCAGACCAATCCGCAGCGACTTTGAGGCCATTCTCGCCCTCGGCCATTCAGTCATTATGTTCGGAGACTTTAACTCCAAACATACTGACTCGACGTGCCTATCAACCAACACCAGCGGTATCGCTCTCCTCGACATCACTAATTCACTCGACTTAGATGTCATCTCTCCCATCACTCCCACTCACTATCCCGACAACCCAAACCACTCTCCTGACATCCTCGATTTTGCAATTGTCAAGCGAATCAATCTCGATCTCAGGTGTATCGAACCGCTCAATGACCTAGGTTCTGACCACCGCCCCGTCTCCCTCGTGCTAGGTTCGCCAAACGATAACTTCACCTCTCCTAAGAGCTTTACCAACTGGAAAGGCTTTCAAAAAACGTTAGTTTCAGCCTTAGAGGCCCCGAACTCTCCGCTCGCGATCTCGCCAGATCAATTGCATAGCCCGGATAAAATAGATTCATTAGTCGACTCTCTCACTGATGCTATCAACTCAGCCATCAGCGATAACGAAAAGGTTGCTAAGCAAGGCAAACCCACGCTTCCCCTAGTCGTTAGCAATCTTATTAAATCTAAGAACGCGGCTCTCCGGAGAGCCAAGGAATATCCCACACCCGCCTATAGAACAACTACGAATCAGCTTTAACGTAAAGTTAGGTCTTGCCTCGCGGAACTCCGAGACGCTCAGATGAACGATCTCATGGCGAATATCTTCCCGTCCCACCAAGCGTATATTAGTATGGCCCGAGCCTTGCAGGTAAACGCCGCCTCTCACGTCCCTCCTCTCACTCGTCCCGATGGCTCTATCGCCTTCGAAGTTGAAGAGAAAGCCGAATGCTTCGCTGACAGCATTGCCTCTCAATGCTCGCCCAGCACGTAACCCGCGAATCCCTCCCACATCCAGGCGGTGGAGGACGAAGTTCTCCGCAGAGAATCTCTCCCCATCACCGACGACCCCGTCACAGTCTCTAATGATGAAATCTTGCTTCTCATTAGAAGTCAAAAGTCCAAAGAAGGCTCCGGGTGCGGATGGTATTTCCAACCACGCACTTAAGCACCTGCCTCAACAGGTGCTTACCTTGCTAGCTGTTATATTCAATGCCTGCTTCGACCTTAGCTACTTTCCAAAAGCTTGGAAAGAAGCGACAGTCATAGGCATTCCCAAGCCAGGCAAACCTCTGAACGTCCCGGCTAATCACAGACCCATCAGCCTCCTCAAGGCAATGTCTAAACGGCTAAAGGCGTCGAACTCGCCCTCTTTGCCGACGACACCGCACTCTATACCAAAGGTCACAGTGTTCCGCAGCTTGTAACCAGACTCCAAAAGGCCGTAAACGCCCTTGGTGTATGGTTAAAAAAATGGCGCATCGATGTGAATCCAGACAAGAGTTCTGCGATTCGCTTCGACCCCAAACGCCGTCGTCCCGCTGGCGATCCCCACGTTCAAATGTTGGGCATTCCCATCCCCTGGAAGCGTAGTACTAAATACTTAGGCATCGAGTATACGCACGAGTATAGAGAATACACACGTCGAAAGAGTTTCGACACTCGCCCGTCACTACTTAGGCCGCCTAAATAGCATGTTAGGTAGAAAAAGTAAAATGTCGTTCAGAAACAAACGTACGCTTTATAAGGTCTGCGTTAGACCAGTCATGACATATGCCTCGCCAGTCTTTGCCCACGCCAAACCCTCCGTCCTGCACAAACTGCAGGTAGTTCAAAATCTCTTTTGCCGCAGGGCCACAAACGCACCGTGGTACGCGGACCTGCACAGAGATCTTGAACTGCCTACAATACAACAACACCTCAAAACACTCTCTGAAGCGTTCTTCAAACGCTCCGAATCCCATCCCAATCCTCTAGTTCGAGATTCAGTCTCTTATACTACTCCTGTCTTAGATTCGAAGTTCAAAGTCGCTAGGCCTAGGAATGCGCAAGCGTACTCTTCCACCAGACTGTCAGCCGATCTCGAAGCCCTACTGGCCGCAAATTCTAATTCTAACGTAAATTCTAATTCTAACGTAAATCCTAATTCTAACGTCAATCCGAATTAATTCAATTTTATTTTTAAATTTTTAATTATTTACATTTCATTTTGAGCACCTTCAGTGGTATGTATTCACCTTCAGTGCTATGTAAATCCCAGCAGGTGACCCCTTCTGGGCCCCGCTAGCGCGGCCTCTTTCTCTAATTGGCCGTCACTCTGATGAAGGCTGAGTGGCAAAAAATTGCATGAGCCGACAGGGGGTTTTTTAGTGGGTAGTGGTTCTGGTAGGCGTCGGAACGAGCCCCACATAACCTGGATCGCGCGCGCCAGTGTATGCGTCAGAGCATTTTTTATCCTACTGCCCTTCCCGTGGAGGGGAACAAAAAAAAATCATTTGTAGCCTTTTCGGTAGCATGGTAAAAATACAACAAAACTAAGTATTTTTATTTACACAATTAATGTTACATTTTATACATAATATTTTATATGTCACTACAAAACAAACAAACAAACAAACTTTTCAGCTTTATAATATTAATATAGATGACGTTTACACACGTACAAGGTTATATAATACCAAAGTCGGAGAAACTGATAGGGATGGAGCTAGAGAGCATTATATCAAATTAGAACTGTCATTGAGAAAATAAAGAAATGGAAATAGTATAATATTATTATTATGTCATTGACTTAATACTACTGTCGTTTTAAAACAACACATACTTAAAAAAAATATTAACGAAGATGTGGATATTCTTATTTCTTTTTTCATTTATGCGAATTGACAGATGGGTGCTTTGTCGACTTGGTGTACGTTACAAATTGATCGGATTAATTACGTTATTTATATCTACTTACGAGTTTTTACAGCCGTCTTCGACGATGAGTTTATCAAGGTAAGGGAGCCTTCAAGTATTACATAACGAATTTGGGGGAGGGGGGTCCTGTAAAACATTACGATGAGTTACAGGGGCGGGAGAAGGTCTTTGAACTACGCGTTACGTAAAATTGTTTTTTTTTTAACCTTCAGAACGGTCGCGTAGAAAGATTCTCTCACGCATTTTTTTAAAAATTTTTTTTTTCAAAATTTGAATTGGAATGAAAACTAAAAATGTTTTTTAGCTTCACAAAATTGCTTGCTTGCTTCATCACTCCAGTAAAGTAGGTAACAAAGCGCTCCGGATGCCAGTAATGAAAGAATCTGAGTGGCTGGCAAACCCGTGGACGGAAAGGCAGTAACTCCAATAATTATTTTTTTTACAATCTACTTATTTTAATTATGGCTGATTTTATTTTAAATGTTTTCCTTCTCGTTCGATCGTATTCTTAAATACGATTATATTTTGACAAATATATTTTTTATTGCAGTTAGAATCCTTTTCATGAAAGAAGTCCTGCGGTGATTTTTGGAACTAAATTTGACAGGTCGGCCATGTTGTCGTTCGTCGATGTTATCAAGTTCGTTTGTTGTGGTACTTGTGGTGGATTTTTGTGAGTTTTTAACTAGCTTAGTGCATTTTAAAGATTGTTTACAATGCCAAAAGTTGGAAAAAGTTCGGCTCGAGAAATAATATTGAAGGTGAAAGAGTTCTGTAAAGCGGAACAAAAGAATCAAGGTCTCATCAATCACTAAACAATGTTCGGAAGAGTCGCCATAACAGGTCCTTTTTAGAGTTGCCATATAATAATTTTTTGCTGTATTGATGGGACTTTTATGATATAAATTCGTTTTTGCGACAAAATTGAACAAATACATAACGTGATGAAACTAGGCCCCTAACTGAAATTAAAACATATATTACATAGTACATAAGCATTATAAATTTAAAGTTACTATTATTTTTAATTGCTCATTATTTAATTGCAGGTGTGTCAGGGAAAACTGTAACAAGAATTACAAAAGAAGGTATAACAGCGACGCGTACTTCAACAAAAATTGTCACCCCGGGGAAGATTTGGGAAGATAGACGGGTTCGATTTGTGCGCTATCCGGCAAAAAAATTCAGATTTTACGTTGTGCATAAAGAATGACCAACATGGGCTAAATTACAGGCTGCTCTGAGAGAAGACATCAATTTTCAGGGAAGCATCACAACATTGCACAGGATATTAAATAGGGTTGGTTTCAAGTACAAGCGATGTCAATCCAGACGCAAACTACTTATGGAACGTCACGACATTACAGCATGGCGTGCAAGATATTTGGATAATATACGAATAAATTGCACTGTGGAAAAACGACCCGTTGTGTACTTAGATGAGACCTATATACACAATACTTATCATACAAAAAGTTGTTCGCAGAGTGACGAGGATAATCGCTCATGCGGGAACAAAAGATGGATTCATAAATGGTGCATTATTAATGTTCAAATCCCAATTAAAGTCCTCAGATTACCACGATGACATGAACTCTGCAAATTTCATAAAATGTGTGACGGAACTAATACCTAATCTACCTGAAAGGTCGCTTGTGGTAATGGACAACGCTCCTTACCATTGCACTCAATTAAACAAAGCCCCTTCAATGTCAAATATAAAAAGTAGTATGCAAGAATGGCTCCGGCAAAAGGGTATATATTTTGAAGAAACCTGGAGAAAAGCTGTGCTGTTAGAGCTAATCAAACAAAATAAAGGTCCACCGACATTTGCAGTGGATGAATCATTAACAGCTCACGGACACGAAGTATTAAGGTTGCCATTTTGCCACCTTACCATTGCGACCTCAACCCGAATGAGAAAATCTAGAACCTTGTAAAAAGAAAGGTGGCGGATAAGAACGTGGCACAAGATCCAAAAGAAATCGTAAAATTAACTGAAGAGTCCTTTGAGTCTATTATGGCGGAAGATTGGACAGCTCAGAGCACGCATGTCGAACATTTAGAGGAGGAATATTTAAAAAATGACGGCCTTATGTATGAACAGATGGACCGAATAATTATATCTACGGCTAGTGATACTGAAACAGAATCTGATTCTGTTTCCATCCACGATCACAATTATTCAATAAAACTCTGAATAAAAAATTGTAATGCTTTTCTTTACCCTATTTTCTCATCTTTTCCCTGTTTTAAGTTTCTCACCTAACAACATAGTAAAAAGAAAACTTTAGTAATTTGAAACTATTTAATAATAACACGACACTTACAGTCATAATAACGTAAGTTATTTGGACTTATTGCATGGGTCATCCCATGAGTGGGTTAGTAGACATTTTGATAAAATGCCCAAATATACTTTTGACTCAGAAATATACATGTTTCACTTATCTGAACTATTGTTATAGTATGGGCTTGAGTAATGAAATTACAGCATATCTAAAATGTATTTATTTCTTAATACAATTTAAGAGCTTATATTGTTTCATCGAATTATACAGGAAATAGTATTATTTGATAAATTACATATGCTAAATGTAAAATAGGAAAAACTATAAACAATTTATTAGATTCTTGTGATTGTGATAAAACTATCAAAGATTTCTGAAGCGTACATTCTTCATGAGCCCAAAACCCACATTTCACTAGGGCGGCTGGAACCACATGGTTCCATACATACAACACAAAACTATGCTTCTTCTTTTTATTCTTCACTGCTGTCAGAATTCTACCTTGTTGCCGTTTTCTTTTTCTGGCTAAAGGTACACATTTTTAAGGGGTTATTTGTACCACGGGGACAATTGTCGAATTCCAGCGTGTGCACCGGCGACTCTTGGGCACATCGGGACTCATAGCCCGTGTCCTGGAACACTAATACGTACCAAGTTTAGCTCAGTAGTTAAAATATTGATGTTGGTACTATTGACCCGTGCTACTATTGTACCCGGTCTACCCTACATTTTACTAGCGTTGTTTATAAACTACACTGTTTTCCCAGATTTCCGCATTCAATATATTTTTTCCATAATATACTAGGTCGGAATGCGTTGGTCCTCCGGACCTAACCATGCCATAATCGGAGCGAAGCGATATTTTCCTTATCAATTGTTTTAGTCTAACGGACTTTTTTGGGTTAGCTTTAAATGAAATAATTCGATACAAACATTTCCGAAAAATCATATGGTCAGCTGATGATGACCGCGTATCTCAGAGATGGTTAAGTGTCTAGTTTTAATCACATCTGCATTTAGTCTGACTGTTAGAAACGGTTTCTTTTAGGTATTGCGTGGAAGGAATTAAGGTTAGAAATCGCTGCGAGAATTCAAAACAAACATTAGAGCCTATGCGTGTCAATACAAATCCTATAACAACAATTCATCAGTCGGAAATTTATAATTCTAAGTGTTATAAGTTACCAAAAAACAATCGCCAAATCTCATTTGTTATAACACTTTATTACAGATTGAATCAACTTTCAAATATTTCGTATGCATTCAAATTGCGGAGACGAGCGATTTCTTCTCGTTTATCTTTCCATGCAGCACTTTTCGCTGGGTAGGCCTTCGACTATATTTTAATAATTAAAAAGAAAATTTGAAAAATTATGGGCGAGAACTCGAGAAAACGACTTTTAAATTTCGAGATGCGAACGGACAAACGAAAAGCCGTTCCCCGTATTGTGAATGTTCGAAATTCTATTTTTCTTATCAAAAATTCAATTTTGGCGCCAATTATTTCAATGTAAAAGTTTTTCGGTGATTTTTTCTCAATGGTACATATCGAAAAAAATTTTTCGTACTGACCTTGCTATGGTCACTCTAGACTTGTGTGCAAAATCTGGTTTCAATCGGTCAAACGGTGTGAGAGGAGTTCGCGGTGAACGATTATACATTTTGAGTCCATAAAGGTTTTTATGGCTAATTCTTAAAAATTGTGATAATCTGACACTATAAAATTTTTTAGGAGTATCTGGGTTAAGAAAGAAAGTAAAGTTACAATGAACTCAATAGATGGCTAAAATGTCCCACTAAACAGCTGGTGCGATTAAATTGTGTAAAACAGTGAGGCTGAAAGGAAGAGGAAATTGTATGAAATACAATAATAAGCCTATGTTCCAACAGTAAAATGTTAAAAATAATACATAATATACGACAGACCAGGCTTTATAGCGTAGTTCTTCCGTACACAATATAAGTTAAAAAAAAAGTAAGAACAACTTGTACAGGAACACTCATACAGTGGCTAAAATAGTGTTGGGAAGCATACCCTGCAATATAATTAAGGATTCGTACAGAACAAGTTCGTCTTGTACGTGCCAACTTTGACCGAATTTATATGAAAATTTCAACTAGTAGGTACGCATTTTTCAGCGATATATCCATGCGGTACGGGATCGTACACCTAGTTTCCAAGTCTTAGCGGGTCTTGGATGGTCCTGTAATGTAATAAACATTTTTTGTCCAATTTTGATATGCGAACGCTCAGTTCTGACGAACATAATGCAGTGATACCTCCCTTCTAGGATTACTTTTCAGGCAGAAAAGCTGCCTTTGCCCTTTACTTTGTGTATTTGTTTAAGGAAATGAACAAAATCCACATATTATAGGTACTTATAATATAAAAAAATATAACCCACACCAAAAAGTTTAAAAAATCCAGATTGTTCCTCTCTACCACAATTTTTGAAACTTAATTATCAACATTATCATTAAGCACTTTTGTGATTACAATACCTTTTAATTACAGATAATGTGTTAAAGAAAAAAAACCATTCTGGATAGACATGTCATACTAAGATAAATAATTTGCATGAAATTGAATTGTAAAACAAAGCAGTTGTGGCCGAAGATCTAAATTAGTAAACTTTAAATCAAACTAGTGTTGAACTCAAAACGCCTTTATTTCCTTTCTAGTTTCAAATAACTATGTGACTGAGACGAAGTGAGGTCCAACTGTAGACACATTTGCTCTTCCAGTTATGCTTCTCCGATTCCTTCATCTCGCCGGCCAGTCCCTGTAACACAAACAAAACTGAGACACACGTCTAAGTATTCAAGTGGTGTATAATACGTAATTTTTTTTATTTTTAACGTTATTTTTATTCGATATTTAAAATACTAGAGTTGAAAGTGTGACTTTGAGACTAGAGTTGAACTTTGAAGGTTGTAAATATTTTGATGATAGGTATTTTGATTTTGCTGATCTGTACTCCATAAATGATATTCCAATCGAGACAAGGTATTGATGAAGGCGTGAACGTAACGTTTGCGATATTAGCCGTACTTACGATTGCTATAAACGCCTGTGTCCTGCGGTGTCGCCTAAATTTAACGCAGTTTCGTCGGTAACGTTTCAGATTTCGTCATTTCGCCTCAGTTGCAGTGATCCGTCTAGCCGCTTTATTATATCTGAAACGACTCGCACGCAGGTCGACCGAGGCCGGCGTGTGCGTTACATGGCACATGCACAGACTACAGAGCAGAGCTGAGAGAGAACACTTTACAAGTACATTGATAAGGTACGCGGCAGTCTATGGAGGCTCACGAAGCCTGAACAGGTGGAACTGCGCAAAACGCATCTTTTTAACGCTTATTACGTTCAAAGACAAAATAAACAACCCGATAATTCGTAGCGTACGAACATTGATTATGATTCATCTACATCGCCGTTGTGCTCTGTAATCCACGTAAAATGTTATTTCTCAATGGAGTTTACATTCCATGTAGAATTCCGAGGCTAAGTCTCAGTTTTGTCGGGTCTTACTTATCACTGTACCTTAGAGGCCTCACTCAACCACAAAATAAAGCAAACAGGATAAGGATTAGCATGCATTAGGATGTTTTCAGGAATTCAAAGTAAAGAACCATTCTCGTGTCTTAACATAATATTTAATAAAAAATGAAAATTTACAATTAGGAATAAGAATATCTTACATTTAGAATAACGCTATCTATTGCTATCTTACAGAATTTCGAGATATGCGAGAGCGAGTCAGTTTGGTCATATTGGATCAAATGAAATCTCTTCCGAGTATTGTTTTGTGAGACGGATCACATAATTCTGGTTTGAACTTACAAGACTAGGCCGCTGTGCGACTAAGCACGCAGGGTGCAAGTTACGCAACGTACGTGGTTCGCGCGAGCCTACCGCGAGTCTACATGTATCGCCGGCCGGGTCCCGCGCCGCCCATATCGCGGCCGCCGCGCGCGCCGCCGCCGCCGCTACAAACAACAACCCGTGAGCGACTGCCACAACTCCCCATAGCCACCCCCCCACGCAGCCGCTATAGTGAACCCGACCTACACTACTCACACCCCACCACCGTACTGCCAACTAACATACTTGTCATAAACCGCACACAAACGATTTTCAATACCTCACTGGATGTATGTGTATTCCGCTTTCCTAAGTGTTTTTACTTTATGGGCAAAGACAAAGTCAGATAGTTTCTACTGATCAAATTAACTGAAAGATCCGATAACCGATTTTTCGTGAGCACATTATCAAAATGAATATACTTGTTTGATAGAATTTTTTATGTATAAGGAAACATACAAAAGTTGGCAGAATGAAGTTTAAAATTAATTTACTGTTGCTCACTATAGCTGCAAAGCGAGCCCTTGGTGGTAGACTATGAAGGCAGGTAACAAACTGACAACAGCACTTATAATTTAAACAACATTGAATTGTAATTCATAAGCAGAAAATAATCCTAATTTCCATAATTGACTATTATTGTGTGTTAGAGTAGACAACATTGCTTTCCTCTTAATATATATTAAATTTAACATTTGGAGCTAATTATGCAATTTTAGCCATTTTCTTGATGTAGAGACATAATCAAAACAGATTTACTGATACATTACTAACTTTAGGAATGAAAAAAAAATGCACTGAGGTTTACTCAGTGTTTCTGCTTAAAAAATTTGTTGCAACCAATGACTTACCGCCCCATTGGTGGATACTGCTGTGCATAGTATGGGTCTCTGTCATAGCCACCCATGGCTGGTGCTGCATGCCTGAAACGTAACAAAAAGTTTTATAAGTGCTGCAAATCAATACCAAATATACAACATCTATATTGTAGATTACTGTAACTGTGTAAATTGCTTGGAACAGCAATAATAAATGAAGAGGCCACAATGTAAAAAATGTTTCATGCATACATAAATTATTAAATTAATTAAGAAAAATAAGTCTTGAATTAATATACCTGTACTACACATGAAAAAATACAGTTGCAATTAAAATATAATTAAGGAAAGTACAAGTGCTCAGAATCATAGGAAGCAAATTAGTTTTTAAGATAATATTCTATGTAAAAATCCTGAACCAATCCAAAAACGTAAAAATTGGAATCAAAAGAGAATCATATTTAATTTTTTTTATTGGACAGCTTTTTACACTATTACTAAATTATTTGGTAAAATGTTAGACAAATTCAAATATTTATTTATTAACATTGATAATTGCTTATTCTTATTGACATCAAATAAAACATGACTACCATGATCTAAGCCAGAGATGTCAAACTCAATTTTGCAGAGGACCATATATTAAATTGTGAATTTGATCGTGGGCCTTATTGATACGGCCCAGGGGCTGGATGCGGCTCGCGGGCCTTATCTTTGACATGACTGATCTAAGCTTTTGTATTCATAGGACTTCTAAACAAGAATGTACAGGTTGTTCAGAAGGTCCGAATGGAAGGTGTTCCCGCACCATGGTCCAAATAGTAAAAAAAATATATTTAAAAAAATCTATGTGGATTAGTTTAGTAGATATAGGATGATTTCTAAAATAAGTGAAAAATCACTCCTTATAGAAGTAATTTGTATGCTGAATCTGTATCTGTTGATCAATTGATTTTTTTTCGGTTATTAATTGGTTACTAAATGTTTGTATGTAGTAAACCTTTGATACAAGCAAATCTATTATGGTACGATAGAAAAAAAGCAATAAAGAAAAAACAAATTAGCCGCAAAATTTTTATACCGAATTTTCTCTGCTCCATCATGTAAAAAACATGTACGAAATGAGGCTGGCATTTACACTCAAAAGTTGGCGCATCTAATGCAGCTTCTACAAAGGTATAATACTTGGCACTTAAATTGATCTGATTTTATTTATCATCTCTAAATTGAGGAAGCACCTATTTTTAGAATTATTAAAAATGAGTAGAGATGTAAAATACTACTAAAAGATTACATGAAAGACACTTGCTCAGATAGATGATCCAGGGAGTTGTCCCCTCTCTTATCACCCATCCCTAGGCCAGGTACCGAAAATCATTAAGTCACTATGTCCACTTGTTTAGTTAGTATCTTATGTCACGTCTCTCTTGCGCATACATTTTGATAAATACTAATGACTCCACTAGAACTTGGAATTTGATTACCATTGATCCATCAAAGAAATTGATTGTACTATACACAATCTAATTAGTTGATATTAGAAAATTTTATGTGCCTCTTATGAACTACGTGACACACTGCAAAAATATTATTTCATGGAAAGAAAACTATATATTGAAAGCAAGTATTCTTTTCCATTTTACTGGTTTTGAACTGTATTAAATGACAGATTTACAACCCAATTTTATTTATATATTTTATTAGAAGACCAACAGCTACAAACAACAAATTGAAATATGTAAATAACATTTTGTGAGCCAATTAAAGGTCCTCACCGATAAAAACAACATAGATATAACAAAGCACTTCATAAATGGATTACTACAACTTTAAAAACAATTTTAATAATCTACGTTAGCTAAACAATTACATTCAAGAGTAATAATTAACAATATTAAACACAAGAAAATATAATTACAAGTGAAATGGTAATCAAGCTCACAATGTAGTCCTAACCTGCATGAAGGTATAATGTGGTTCATGGAAATGTCAAATAATGTCATGAACTACAAGTTCCTAAAGCTCATTTGTACTCAGTATTTGCCTAAACGATGCAACACCAGTGATAAACAAATCAACATTAGCCTGCCTAGATAGCATATTACAGCTATTGTATCCAATCCCACGAAAATATAACAACATCTAATAATAAAGCAGACAAAATGTGGAGTATGTAAGGATTTATTTAAGCTTTTAGATTAGAAGATGAATCTTAATTCAAATTCAATTTATTTCTCAACATTGACAATTACTTGTTCTTATTGACGTCAAATAAAACATGATTCTACCACCAGTTCGAAAAAAAACCTTCGTGAAGAAGAACTGGCAAGAAACTTCACAGGTATATTTTTTTTTTTTCAAAATAAATTTACAGAGTCTCTTTATGTCTATAAAAATTATTCTTTTCTGCATCTGTTAGCTCGGCAAGTCTCCCTCCCCCCAAGTATCCAAACGACGAACACCCTCAAACGGCACCCGTTCACGAGTTAACGCGGGATCCAGCCATAGCCCTCCTCAACCATATTAGAGGGAAGTTACTATCTTATACTTGCAATTAATCATTTCAAAGTTAATAAATGCAATCATAAAAAATCTATACTTATGGCTGTCCATATATTGGTTCAATAGGTAAGAAATCCTGTATTTTAGAAATATGAGGAAGGCATGCTTACATTGGTGAGCGGCGGCTGTACATGTCTCCGCCGTTGGGCGCATGCATGGGTCGTGGAGGAGCGCGCTCGTAGGGTGGCGGGCGGCGGCGCTCTAACATGTCACGGTCGTCAAACACTGGGCGCCGCTCGCCATACATCGGAGCCATGTCATCATAGCCCCGTCGCTCCTCGTACATGGGGTAAGGCTCGCGTAGCGCAAATCCTCGACGGTCTTCTCCACCATAGCCATTGTAGCGGTCATCGTAGGCTGGTGGTGGCCGCTCGTAGCCTCCACCACCACCTCCGCGGCCTCCACGCATGCCACGGCCGTCTCTCATGTAAGGCGCGTCACGAGTGTGGCCACCACCGCGCATCGGACCGCCACCACGACCTCCTCTTCCGCCGCCGCGTCCACCCCGTGGACCGCCAACGCCACCACCGCGTTGACCACGCTCCTTAATGCGGCCGCGTTCGACTGTAATAACACCGCCATTGAATGTGGCGTTGTGCAAGCCCCTGATCGCTGATGACGCTTGCTCTTCGGTTTGCATGTGAACGAAACCACACCTGTTCATTATGTCACATTCTGTGACGACCCCATAGCGTTCAAACAATTTTCGGAGCTCCTCCGGCTTGGATCCAGGCGGCAGACTTCCGACGAACACTTTAGTTTGCTGGGAAGAAAGCAAACGTGTCGGTCAATATGTCCAAAAATAACATAATTAGAAAAAGTAAAACACTTACCGGCACCATTTCTGTGATTTTAATACTTATTTTTTATATAAAAACGCCACAATACACTTGTCACTATAACCTATACACAGATTTCGCAACACTTATCAAAATGGCGGGGAAATGACGCCACCGCGATCGTCCAGTAAAGTAAGCAAGCAAGCAACGAACGAACGACGCACCTCATGCAAGCCAGCAAAGCAGGCTCAACCACAGACTAGAAAGAAAGAGAACAAGTTCAGGCTGCCAACAGACAAACAAAAAATTCTCACCGTAGTCTTTTGACTGATCTTTGTTTCTTTTTTTTTAATTCGATTTAATTCGAAAAGATCTAGCCCATGCAGCCTGTTCTTATGTTATCTTTAATATAATAGGCTCCGTTAGGAGTAATATTATTCTATGATAATAGGTCTTTACCTATGAAACTGCCGTTTTGCCGTACTGGCCATTTCAAATGAAAATATTTTTTTTTGACTGATAATTCTAATTTCAAATTAATTTTATTTGACAAACATGGAATTCTTTTTCTAAAATCGTCATTTGTTTAATAGTTAGTGTTTTGTTTTCAACGCCTTCGAACATTTTTCGTCATCATGGATAAGTTAAAAATTCGAGTAATTATGGAGTATGAGTACCGTCGTGGCAGCAAAGCGGCACAAGCGGCACGCAACATCAACGACGTTTACGGAGTGAACACTACAAACGAACGCACCACCCGTTATTGGTTTACCCGCTTCCGTTCTGGAAATTTTGACCTGAAAAATGAACCCCGTGGTCTTCCGAAAACTTTGGTCGACAATGACGAATTAAAGGCAATTGTGGAAGCTGATGAAACTCAATCCACGGCTGAATTAGCAGCAGCTTTCGACGTTAGCATCAAAACAATATTGGTCCATTTGCGTCAAATTGGCAAGGTAAAAAAGCTTGACAAATGGGTACCCCACGAACTCAATGACCACCAGCGCAAAGTACGCGTGGAGACGTGCCTTGCACTGCTCAGCAGGCATACAAATGAAGGAATTCTGAACCGCATTGTTACTTGTGACGAGAAATGGATCCTGTTTGACAATCGTAAGCGCTCAGCAAGTTGGTTGGACCCTGGTTCAGCACCCAAACAATGCCCTAAACGAAAACTTACCCCTAGAAAAGTGATGGTCACTGTTTGGTGGTCTAACGCGGGTGTAATTCATCACAGCTTCTTGCCAAACGGGACAAGCATTACTGCAGATGTGTACTGTGAAGAACTGAACACAATGATGGATAAGCTCGCACGTCTCCAACCAGCTTTGGTCAATCGTTCGGCTCCACTGCTCCTGCACGACAACGCGCAACCTCATACTGCACAGCAGACGGTCTCCAAGCTACAAGAGTTGGGGTTGGAAGTTCTCCGTCATCCGCCGTACTCACCAGACCTTGCGCCTACAGACTTCTACTTTTTCCAGAATTTGGATAACTTCTTGGCGGGAAAAAAATTCAATACCCGAGAGGCAGTACAAAATGCCTTTGAAGAATTTGTTGCCTCCCGCCCAGCTGATTTCTTCAAGAAAGGCATCAATAAGCTACCAATGCGTTGGCAAAGATGCATTGATTGCATGGGTGATTATTTTGATTAATAGAAATAAAAAATATATAAAAAAATTACGCTTCATTTATTTCGTGAAAAACGGCAATTTCATAGGTAAAGACCTAATATTTTCTTGTAGTATAACGAAGGCAAAGAGCCTAGTCTTATGTTTGTAAATACTCTTCAAGATTCCTTTTTTTTAAAGGCAAAATGCCAAGTCTTCATATTTTCTTGTCAATCCAGTAGATATATCATAATCCGGTAGTATTTATAAATTCCTTATCAGTTTCTTGAACAAATGTATTAATTCAATATGTCTTAATCCGTATATTTTAAAAAATCCAGTATAATTGTAAAGCCCTTTTTATCTTTTTTTCCAATCCAGAAAATTTTTATTTTCTTAACATATCATATACAACTTCATTGCTTCATTGAAGTCAAGGGGTGGATCGTGAATTTGTGGGGCCCTGGGCTAAAACTACTTAGGGGCCTATCTAAGTACTCAACTAATAGCCATGTCAAAAAACTGTTTCTATATTGATACATAAATATTACTTAAGTCTACGCAAGTAATAGTTTTACAAAAGGCGACCTTATTGCCGTGGTAGCAATCTCTTCCAGGCAACCTTTGGGCGAGAGACAAACCGAAATAGTAATATTGAACGGGCCCTTGTTGGTCCGTACGATGCTGATATCTTGATAAATAGTAAAACTTGATACTTGCTAAATTATCTTGATTTATTTCCTTGAGAGGTAGTTACAAAGTGTGCACACATAGGAAGTTGTTCGTAAAAGTGAAAAATCGTACAGTTTTGCGTCTATTTAAATGATAATTACTGCTGATGTGAACCATTTCGCGTTTCGCTATATAATGCAAAATATGAATATAAAAAAACAATAAAATAATTTTATTTATTTATTATGAATTAGTAAAAGAATTGACAGGTTATGTGTGTGACAGTTATGTTATATAAATTATAATTCATAAATCAACCTTTCTGCATTTTTGAGCTGCAAATTCTTTTATTTGGTCATCACATTGCAAGTCTTTTGTGAGATCACAATTTATGGAAAGAAGTGATAGATCATTTAGTCGATGGTTCGACAGTGTTGTCCTATATTTATTTTCTATATAGGACATCTTGGAGAAGGAACGTTCTGCTCCACAGCTAGTGATTGGCAAAGTTAAAAAAATCTTTAAAATGGTATAGCAGTTAGGGAACACGTCAATAAGTTTATTTTCATACATGAGCATAAAAATGTCACTGCAAGAGGTTTCACTCTGGTTTTACACTCTGGTTTAGATTGGAGTAAGTACAATTTTAATTGAATGCACTCATTCACTAAATGCTCGTCTACGTCATCTGGATAGTGATCAATAATATGACGAGCACTTTCCAAATCTATGTTTTCGATATTTTTGTCTTGCAAGTCCATTATAAACTTGAATTTTTTACTGTATGTCTAGACTTTACTCCTTTTATTTAAATCCATAATCAGCTTATCCAACGCAACGTTTAACGTGTCCCTTTTAAATCTTTCTGCGCCGTATACTGAGAATTCACCTGTAGACTTATGTGAAAATTTTGGAGTAATGCGTCTCTTATTTATGTCATTGTAGTCTATTTCCACACTAGTGCTTAATTTTTTAGCTTTCTCTTCGTATTCCTTTAGCTTCTGATCTGATTGGTGTCGTATGTTATTCACAAAGTCTTTTAATGACACAATTAACTTGTTGCCTTCACAAATGTCTAAACCAGGGCTCTGTATTTTTTTAAATTAAGTAAATGAAATCTCTCCAAAACTTCTTCCCAAAAGATAATCAAAATTGCAGGCTCGAGTTTCAAGAATTCGAATTCAAGTGCTCCAATATAGCTGAGGTTAACTGTCCGTATGTATTATTTATTGATATAAATTACAATATTATTATTTAATACATACAAAACAAAGTAATTTTTTCTGTGCCATTGCTTTTGGTTAAAAATTGTGGCTTCTATCGTGTACACCAATCCAACTGCTAAGTCGGATGACAAACTACGATGTGTATCAGCTGATATCTCCGCTACTTTTTAAGTTATATTTTTGTAAACATTTTATCGACGGCCTGTTTGGTGTGGAGGTAAGTACCCTTGCCTTCCATGCCAGAGGTCCCGGGTTCGAATCCTGGTAGAGGCAGATATTTAATGATATTTGCTCTCTAGTCATGGATGTGTATGTATGTTTATTTAAGTTTATTTCTAATATTTATATATAAAAAAAATCTATTTGTGCTTATATATTTCTTAAGTTTATTTATCCATTATCTAGTATCCATAAATCAAGTTCTTAATGATACTTAATTTGGGCTAGATAATGCGGTGTGATTGTTAGAAATATTTATTATTTTATTTATTATATTTAATATGTTTAATATATTTAATTTTACTATATTTAATGTAAACAAAATTCATGAATATTTGTATAAAATAACCAAATATTTCAAATAAATAATATTCAATTTTTTATACCTTAAAAAAATTAAAGAAAATCAGCATGAAAACATCCTTTCACGCGTATTTTCCGCCTTAACTCAATTCATAGAAGTATGCAATGTTTTTACCATGTTATCGTATGACAATATCACGTAAAAATATCGCCCGTAAACCGACATTACGGACAACCATTTTTTAAAATCAAATTATCGCCTATTGTTTTTAACCCAAGCAGCCCTTAGGTAGATCCGGCCCTGGTATAATACCCATATACTGTATAAACATATATACCCATATACTGTATATGTAACATATACAATATATGGGTATATATGTTTGAGAATCTCCCATGAGTTGCTGAACTGAGCGCGGGATTTGTTTAGCAACCCCATATATTCGTAAGAGGTCATCCATGAGCACAAGGCGGTGTATGCCAAAGGATGGGCATTCAAATATGATGTGATCTAGAGTTTGTTCTCCTCTCTGACAATAATTACATTCAGGTGTATCACTCATCTTTATCCGATATAAATGTGAGTTTACTCTGCTGTGACCCAGTCGTAAGCGGTTTATAGTTGTGTAAAATCTTCTGTTTATAAATTTAGTCAGTTTTGAAAACCATGGTTTCTTATTTACTGCTGTACCGTCTTTACCTGCATACCAAAGACCTTTCTGTTGTACAGTAGTTATATGATCCCAATTTTGTTTCAGATCTTCATTATTTTAATTTTTCAGCTCAGAAATAATATCTGTGAACGGTAGGGCAACATTAGTGATAGTGACAGGAGCTGTATTAGCAATAGATCTTGCCAAGAAATCTGCATTTTCATTTCCTTGTACGCCTTTATGACTCGGGGTCCAAATGAAAGAGACTACGACGTCAGAATCTTGAAGCAGTTTCCATGCTCCTTTTATTCTACAAATCAAGTAAGTAGTTGGTATTTGTATCAAGGCGATGATTTTCATGCGCAGAAAGTACACTTGAGCTGTCACTAGCAAAAACCATTTTTTTGCTGTTTTTTATATTTGTTGATGTGTTCAAGAGCTGATAGGATAGCTGTAGCTTCGTATGCTAGCATATTTATCAACTCTGTAAGTAACATAGACACATAATGTCTCTCACACACATATACTCTCTCACACACACTCACATACACTGAATTTATTTGTTATTATGGCATACACAACAGGTTACTATCATATCTTAAACTTAATAAAAACTAGATTATTATTATTAAAACTAGATATAAACCCAAAAGCGTGTACACACAGCATGATTTAAAGTTATCGCGCTAATAAGTAGACTGAAAATCAAGAAGAGATAATAAACAATGTCTTAAATTACCTTAAATACTATAAAACATAAAATTAAGTGGGTAAGTTCAGCTGAGGATATTTTTCACTATATATCTACACATAATATGTTTATATATGAATATATCTAGCTTATCGAGTTCCACTAATAATTCGTTATATGAACGACACATCCGAACTGTGGGGTTATAAAAAGAAATGTTGTTTTGATATAACTCCAGAGTAAGTAGGTTTTTCCTGTTTCGCTTTAGAAGTGTTGTGTTAAAATTAATTGATTTCACAATATTTGGGGCATCAAACTCAGAATGAACGATTTTGTGCAGGTGAAGGAGATCCATTTGCCTGCGACGCGTTTCTAGGGAAGTGACATTGAAGTGACGTCCCCTATCTACGTAGGAAGTAGACATGGAACAAATCATTAGTAACAGTGAAAATCATATGATTTTTTTTTTCATATATCATATCTGCTATCCAGCTTTAGAATCACAGTGATAATGATTTCTGTTGGTGGTGTGATTTTGGTGAGAGAATTAGCACGGCGATAATGCGAGCGGCAGGATCGAGCGAGACGCACTTACTTACAGCGCTATGAGTGCGAGTAGCGCATTCGATCGCACTATGGCTCGCCGTTTCAGTCAATGTTTACATTCTAAATTAAACTTTAAGGCCATAAGAAAAAGGCTTACTCTAAAGATCTGCTATGGTGCTAAAGATGCATTAGTTTCACTAGAAAGTTTTTGTAAAGTAAACTAGATGGCGATTTATTACCTAATTAGCGAGCGAGTTGATATCAATTACTGCAAATTATTTTACTTTTCATTATTTAATAAAAATAAATAACAGGTCTCAGATTTTTTTATCATGTTATTTCTATAAAAAACAAGCTTTAAAAATTTAGTTTCATTCAAGATTACACCCGAACAAAGTGAACTATGTAGCTAAATACATACATTGCAAGTTAAATAAAAGCACGTAAAAGCAACAATAATTGCTATAAAAATCATTCAAATTAATTACGGTGAGAAATCACGGCTAATGAAAAATCACTCCCACATGATATGTCATGATAAATCATACCCAATTAAAAATAGCAGGAGTGAAAAATAGCAGGTGTGAAAAGTAGCAGGTGATTTCACTGTGACAAAAAAAATCATTTTATCATATGATTGTTATTTGTAAATAGCAATAATTTCCATGCCTAGTAGGAAGTAAGCTTACGACCTAAGCCCGAACGGTATGCTGCTATTTTGAGACATTTCTTTTGGACACTTTCGATTTTATCCGAGTGAACAGCATAGTTAGGAGACCATACTATACATCCATACTCAAGACGGCTTCGGACTAGACTATTGAAAAGATAAATCAAGCAACCGGGGTTTTTGAAGTGCACTGTGGATCTGGCAATAAACCCTGAGGTTTGCAGACATTTCATTGTGATGTTTTCATAGTGCTCCTTAAAGGACAATTGCTTATTAAATATGACTCCTAAATCCGCGATAGTTGAGGTTCGTTGAAGACTATGATGGCTTACAAGGAGACGGCAAGGGTGTGGGGTCCTCAAATCAAGCGGAGGTTCCGCGTGTAGTTAGCACTCATTGAGTGTATTTATATACTCAAACCCTAGAGCGCACTACTTAGCCATTGCCGAAAAAAAAATTCCTAAAGTTTAAAAAAAAAAATTTTTTTTTGCTTGTATTAAAATTTAATAAATTGTTCATCATCAGCTCTCTTCTCCAATTTTTTCAAAAATGATTAAATATGCCTGGTATGCGTCAAAATTATCTGAACATCGAGAAATATTTATGAACGTGAACGAAGTTTGTTTTTCAGAAGAAATTCTAAAAACACTGTGCTCCTGTAAAAAAGCTGCATTTATTTGTTGTTCAAGTTGTCGACAAAATTTGTGTTTTTCTTGTTTTTAAGATAAATACCATCCAGGTTTGTGTATTCCTAAAGATGAATGATTGAAAAAATTGCTAATGCTATAAACATTTTATCATAAATATTCATTGTATTTAATAATATATTATTTTATAAAAAAATTTTAAAGGAACTGTGACTTTTGTATTTATTATATTTACATTCCTCCGTTTTTTATAAGTTCTAATCATTAAAAAGTTAAAAATTATTCAATTCGCGATTCAATAATGTATAAAAGTCCAAAAAAATGGTTTATAACGATTTATTAGATTTTAATACAAAAAAAAATTTTTATTTCTTCAAACTAGGAATTTTTTTCTCGGCAATGGCTGAGTAGTGCGCTTTAGGGTTTGAGCATATAAATACACTCAATGAGTGCTAACTACACGCGGAACCTCCGTTTGATTTGAGGACCCCACACCCTTGCCGTCTCCTTGTTAATTTATAGTTAAAACTAATTTTATTTTTCTTTTTTTTTGTGAAGGATATAATTTGACATTTTTTAGGATTTAAAAGCATTCGATTTTGCAGGTACCAGGTTGTCAGTATAGCAAGGTCACTTTGAAGGATTTGACAATCATTTTCATTGTGAATTTCATAAAATATTTTCAAATCGTCTGCATACAAAAGGCATGGGCAATGAAGCCGGCTGATGAGATCATCGATAAAACAAAGAAAGATCAAAGGCCCAAGATGAGACCCCTGAGGCACACCCGACGTAACAGTAACTGGAGCAGATTTGTATCCCTTAAGCGCAACCAGCTGACTTCGGTTGTGTAGATATGAGGAAATCCATCTAAGGAGGTTACCATGTAGCCCGTACCGCAAATTGAGCTTCCGACAGAGCAGGTGATGATTTACCTTGTCAAAGGCTTTGGTGAAATCAGTGTAGATGAAATCCACCTGACCACCGCTGGCGAACACTCTACAAAGAAAGTTTTTGTATTCTAACAAATTAGTGACTGTAGATCTGCGTCTTGTAAATCCATGTTGATTTTGAGACAGCAAAGGGCTAACGTGGTTGTATAAGTGGTCATACAAAACACTCTCGAATAGCTTTGGAATAGCTGATAGGATACTTATGGGCCTATAATTGGAACATTCTGATTTATCACCTGATTTGAAGATAGGAGTGACATGTGCAGTTTTCCAGATTGTGGGAAAGGTGCCCTGATGAAGAGATAAGTTAAATATTATCGTCAGAGGTAAACTAAGTTCTTGAGCACATTCCTTCAGAAATTTAGGCGGTGTACCATCTGTTCCTGCACCCTTATTTGAATCCAAAGCTTTTAACTTTTTTAGAACGTCCACTTGAGACAGGACAAGACTGGAAATACAAGAATCCGACGCCGAAAAGTTGTCGTCATCTAACAATGGTTGAGTGTTGGACTCAAATACTGAACTGAAAAAGGATGAAAAAAGTTCACTGACACTTTCACCATCAGAAGTCAGAAGCCGTTCTTTCTTCATATTTCATAAACTGAGGAATGTCTTTGGTGCCTTTTCTACTGTGAATGAATTTCCAAAATGATTTTAAGTTGTCCCTTATAGCCGGTTTACACGCGTTAAGTGGTTAAGTTGGTAACTAAATTTTAACTAAATTTTAAGTTACTACATGTCACTTGTGTGTCCAAACGGATTAAGTAGTTAAGTTCATAAGTTCAACGAAGATGAGCAGTGATGAATCTCAAGGAGTTCGTCAATTCTGTACTTAGATATATGGTAAATGTGATTTTGGACAAATTCAGAGAAGAATTTTATTCGGAAATTAAAATCTTTACAAGAATATGTTTTTTTCTAAATTTTTATTCTACAAGCTTATCTATTTTAAATATTCTTCAACAAATTTTAAAGTTGAAACTAAACTCCACTCCGACATTTAAAAAAGAAAGAGTAAATGCGAAATAAATGCGAGCTCTTGCCGCCACCCACTTTGTCAACTTATGCACTTAACTAAAAAATCACGTCCAAACGTGTTAAGTGAGAAGCCCCGCCCACCCACTTATACGAAAAATAGAACGGATCCTAATCTACTTAATCACTTGCGTACTAAATTTTAAGTTACCACTTGTCACTTAAATGACTGTTTACACGCAACTTTTAACTTAAAATTTAGTTAAAATTTAGTTACCAACTTAACAACTTAACTCGTGTAAACCGGCCATTATAGCTGGTTATAAGTGGGTGGGCGGGGCTTCTCAATTAACACGTTTGGACGTGATTTTTTAGTTCAGTGCATAAGTTGACAAAGCTGGTGGCGGCAAGAGCTCGTATTTATGTTGCATTTAATCGTTTTTTTTATAATGGAGTAGAGTTGGGTTTCTACTTTAAAATTTGTGGAAGAATATTTAAGGGTGTTCACCAATCGATCGACCGTCGACCGGTCGACGACACCACCCCTTGTGTTGGTAAGTCTGCCAACCCGCAGTTGGCGTGATGGCCACAATTATCTGACACCAACCCTGAGTTGGTAAGTCTGCCAACCCGCAGTTGGCGTGATGGCCTACAATTGTCTGACACCAACCCTGAGTTGGTAAGTCTGCCAACCCACAGTTGGCATTCTGGCCACAATTATCTGACACCACCCCTGAGTTGGTAAGTCTGCCAACCCGCAGTTGGCGTGATGGCCTACAATTATCTGACACCAACCCTGAGTTGGTAAGTCTGCCAACCCGCAGTTGGCGTGATGGCCTACAATTGTCTGACACCAACCCTGAGTTGGTAAGTCTGCCAACCCGCAGTTGGCGTGATGGCCTACAATTGTCTGACACCACCCCTGAGTTGGTAAGTCTGCCAACGAGCAGTTGGCGTGATGGCCGTCAACTGTCTGACACCACCCCTGAGTTGGTAAGTCTGCCAACCCGCAGGTGGCGTGATGGCCTACAATTGTCTGACACCAACCCTGAGTTGGTAAGTCTGCCAACCCGCAGTTGGCGTGATGGCCTACAATTGTCTGACACCAACCCTGAGTTGGTAAGTTTGCCAACCCGCAGTTGGCGTGATGGCCTACAATAGTCTGACGCCACCCTTGAGTTGGGAGAGGCTGATATCCCTCTAGAGATTATTAAGGGTACCTAATTAGTAAAAGTACCACACCAATCGATCGTTCGTCGATCGACGTCGACCCGTCGACGTAAGAAATTTAGAAAAATACATAATCTTGCAAAGATTTTAATTTCCGAATCAAATTCTTCTCTAAATTTGTCCAAAATCACGTTTAAAACATTATATCTAAGTACAGAATTGACGAATTCCTTGACATTCATCACTGCTCATCTTCATTGAACTTATGAACTTAACTACTTAATCCGTTTGGACACACAAGTGACATGTAGTAACTTAAAATTTAGTTAAAATTTAGTTACCAACTTAACTACTTAATACATGTAACTCGACAGACGTAATATACCGCTTGTAACATTCGTGTGTCATGAAGTCGTTCTTACAAGTCGTACGAAGAGATGCAAACGAATCGTAATCTTTTGGGTTACCATATTTTTTTAACTTATTCTTGTTAACTTGTAATGTAAATCCTGTTTGAAACTAGCTTTAACCTACTCGTAACAGTATGTATAGATAAAAAATTGTGAACCTGTCATTGGCAGTATGTACCTACCTATTCATTTAAATAATTTGTAATATTTGAAAGTGCTGTTGGTTCTGTAATAATAAATAAATAAACTTTGTATCCTTGATCCATTTTTAAAGTGGAATCGTATATGGCTATGGATGTGCTGTCAGAAACTTTGGATCCATCTATGTAGACATGTCTAAAACCTGCCTAATTGAATAATTTATCATAAACTTCATATTTGTTTGTCAATTTTTTATCAATTATAATTTCCATCTCCGGGTATTTGCTTTCATAGGATCCCTGATAGCAAGGCCATTCATCTGATGTGAAGATATTCATGGACTCAATGTGTTGTGATATCTCAGAAAAATCTTGGAGAAGAAAACAGCAATGAGGGAAGTATTTAAGATGATTAAGCTTTGCAAGAAGAGGATTTGATTTAATGGCAGCCAGCTTTAAAAGAAATTTTAATTTAAGGAACTTCAAGCGAAATAATGAGGGAGGAATATTGCATTCTAACTGCATAGACACTATGGGGGTTGTTTTAAAAGCACCAGTTATAAGGCGTAAGTTATTGTTTTGAATTTTTTCTAACTTATCTATTAGCTTAGCTTTAGATGCAAAACAAGGAAAACCATGCTCAAAATGACTTCTTACTAATGATTAACACTGTACAGCATTAACATGTATTTAGGATCTGCACCCCAGTAGGATCTACACAACACTTTTAAAATGTTGAAAGCCCTACTAGCTTTGTACACTATGTAATCAACATACTTATTCCAAGATAGATTATATAATAATAATAATAATATTTCTAACAATCACACCACATTATCTAGCCCAAATTAAGTATCATTAAGAACTTGTGTTATGGATACTAGATAACGGATAAATAAACTTAAGAAATATATAAGAACACATAAATATTTCTTTTTCATGTAAAAATATTAGAAATAAACTTAAATAAACATACTTACACATCCATGATTAGAAAGCAAATATAATAAAACATCTGCCCCTACCAGGATTCGAACCCGGGACCTCTGGCATGGAAGGCAAGGGTACTTACCTCCACACCAAACAGGCCGTCAAATGTGTGATAGTAACTACTGGTATTGTAACATTTTCATGACAAATTTAACATTATACTTGTTTTTGCCAAATATCATTACTGTGTTCTTGGTAGGATTGATACCTAAATTTAAATATGAAAAATAATGTTGAAGCTTTAGCAATACATTATTTAAAATTAACTCAATGTGTTTTAAATTGTGTCCACTACAGTATACAGTAAGATCATCAGCATATTGCAGATTTTCAACTTTATCTTATATAGAATTTAATCTGTGAATGTAGAGAAGGAATATTAAAGGACTCAAAATACTGCCTTGACAAGTTCCCATATAAGAATATCTTGGGCCAACAAGCTTCTGATTATATTTGACATAAACTTCCCTACCATGTAGGAAATTATAAAGCCAATTAATGATTTTTTCAGGCAAACTAAGAAGATCGAGTTGTTCTGAGAGAATTTTATGATAATCATTATTAAAAGCACCAACTATGTCCAAAAATACACAAATGGTTGTTTCATTTTTATGAATACTCTTTTGAAGGTCAAGATATAATATGCTTATACTTTCGCATGCCCTCTGCGAAAGCCATATCGATTGGATGGTAATAAATGGTGCTTTTCGAAAAAAAAATTCCTGTCTTTGTTTTAAGAGCTGCTCAAAAACTTTGCCAACACAAGAAGTGAGAGCAATTGGACGGTAAGAATCGGGATTAAATTCCTCTTTATCTTGTTTAAGAATTGGTATAAGACAATCTGTTTTCCACTGAGTAGGGATTTTGTTATGATTATGTTAAGATTAAAAATATGTAGTAAAGTATTAAGAGATTTGTCATTAAATTTTTTAAGGCAAATATAAGGCACACCATCCAATCCATAAGCTGTATCCTTTCTTGGAGAAATTGCTGATTTAAGTTCTTGTAATGAAAAAGGTTCTATTATAAAACTATTTGTGGTGTTAGAACTGCTGGCGTTAGAGTGTGGTGTCAGGTGTGTGTTTATGTTTTCAACATAGTCTGGAGTATATTTATTTAAGAAGTCTTGGATCCATTTGCTGTTGCAATTGCTCATAAATTTACCTACTGTTAATGAATGTTTTATTAAATTTTTTCATGTAATTCCAGATGATGGATAATGGATTTGTGCGATTGAATGACTCACACAATTTAGCCAGACTAGCATCCCTTTCCTTCTTTAAGGTAAGCTTTTTAAAAGCCTGTAAATTTTAAAGATCTTTTAAAATTTATGAAATTAACTTCAGGAGGATCATGTTTGAATTTAATGTATGCTTGTTTAGATTCTTCTACTGATAATCTACATTTTTGATTCCACCATGGAAGGTGCACTCGACATTTCTTTTTATGGCATGTTGATGTTGGTCTGTTACCTCTTAGATTTTGAAATGGTAAAGATTTTTCAATGGCAGAATTTGCAAAATTTGTTGTAGCTTACTTGTGGATCTAGGGGATTTATTATGAAACTATTAAGTGTACTATTAACTTCATCAGAATATTTATCCCGAACTGGAACTAACTTATAATTAGGAAATAAATAAAAATCAGTACCATAACTATTAGAATTGTGATCACTATTACAATTAAATGATATTTTTGTTTTTACAGGTAAATGATAGCTACCGAGCGGGTCATCATGCACAGACCATTCACAAGAAAGAGCTAGGTTTGGGGAGACAATAGTTAAATCTAAAGCATTTGGATGCCAAGTCATAGAGCCCACAGTTTTTACCTGACCATTATTAAGCAGAACCAAACCATTGTCATCAATTACGTCCAAAATGTCTCTACCACGTACATCAGTAGTGTTACATCCCCAAGAGGTGTGATGAGCGTTAAAATCGCTGGCTAATATCAATGGTTGCGGAATACTTTTTATAAAAGAATCAACCTTATTTTTGGTAAAACTAGGCAATGTATAGCTTGGACAATACATACTAATGATACTAATGACTTGACCTCCCACATGCAGTTGAATACCAATGTTATGTAAAGAGTCATCAAAGAAAGTATTAAGTTTAGTATATTTAATATTAATGTGAATGAGAATTGCTACTGCATTATGTTTATTGCCTGTATCATTACATTCTATTTGGTATCCTCTTAATTTTAATGTTTGTTCTGGTTTAAGCCAAGTTTCGGATATAATGCTAAATGAATGTTATTATCTAGTAGAAAATTATGTAGAGAGAAGTTTATTACATAGTATACTTTGTGCATTCCATTGAATCATGTTAATGTCCATAATTATATAGTTTTTATATTTTTGCTGAGTGTTTCATTGAGTATTTGTTTTATCCTACTAGAGCAAATGTTTTCATTGTTTTTATTTAAATTGATTATTTGTACAACAGATTGTACAAGATGTTCATAAGTTTGTCAGAATTAAATATTTGCTGGATGTTATCTGCTTTCAAAAGTGAAGGAAAAGATTTTTCATTGAAAAGTTCTGTGTATTTAAAAGTTTTTGCCTTAGTTTTTATTTCATTCATTTTTTTGTCTTTTAATGGGACATAGTGACGATATTGCAATGTGACTGTGGGGGCACAGTTGAAGCATTTGGCATTTTCTGGTTCTACAGTAGGTACATTTTTTGAAGTTATGATTCTCGGTGCAGATGGAGTACTTTTCTGAACTTTTGCAAAAGATGCATTGTCCGTCGATGCGTTCATATTAAATTGGCAGAAATTATAAGCATTTCCTCCCTTTCTATTTCTAAGATGCCTTCGAAGAATAATAGATGATAAAGCAACGGGAATTTCAGTATTTCCCTATTGGCCATGACAGCCATGGTTTCCTTTATTGAAAAAAAATCTACCAATTCCGATATACTCTTTAAAATTTCTCATAAATACTTTTTTCAATCTCATTTTAGAGACCACCATCTCCTACACAATAATCATACTCTGGGTGTCGCGAGGCTCGCCGCAGTCTTTCACCAGAAGGTGCTTTTGTGGTAATACGGCGAAGTTTTCTAATACGGTGATTTATTACAAGGTGCATAAATGTATATATCATGATTTTTATGGCGTTCTAATAGTTTTGTGCTCATCCAGAATAGTCGATAGCTAGACAGGCTGTTTTTGATTCATAATTTTTGATCAAACGTACTTCCCCGACGTGAAATTCGATCATAATTATATAAGTCACTTCATTTGCTAGATTTAAATTTGTCAGATCGTTTAAGTATATCAAAAGAGCGTGGGGCCGGTTAATGGTTTAATTATTCTTTTACTGCAAGGTACTTTTAGGTTTTGAGAGTTTAACGATAAACACATATTATCGTATATTCAACAGAATAATTAGACATGATTTTCGGGACATGAAGCGCGTTCCAAGAGTATTCCCTTGACATAATGTTTGATCGTGTCCTTTACAAAAACTAGAAATAGGAATTTTTTTTGTCGACCTATGTGTTTGGTAATATTACATATGAAGTTGGCGTTTTGTAAGGGAGGAACAAAAAGTATTTTTTTTTTCAACATATTAAATTTATTTAATCAAAGTATGTACTTTACTAAAAAAACCATTCGGACGGGAATCAATAAAATCTTTGAAGGCGCTTTGGACTGCCCCTTTGGAGTTGAATTTTTCCCTTGCAAGAAGTTATCCAAATTTTGAAAAAAATGGTAATCTGTTGGAGTAAGGTCCGGGGAGTACGGTGGATTAAAACAGTTTTGTCACTAGCACCACAGCCTACAGCTAACCCGGACGTGGTTTGCGATGGATCCGCTCCCACAATAGCCTTCAATTCTTTATAATCAACTTTGGTCTCCGGCCGTCCACGGGGCTTGTTCTGCAGGTCAAAATTTCCAGAACGAAAACGTTGGAACCAAAAACGCACTGTGTTTTCTTTTGCGACACCGTCGCCATATACATAATTAATACTTCGAGCCATTTCTGCAGCACTGGTGCTACGGTGGAACTCGGACTCGTACATAACGCGATATTTCAAGTTTTCCATTTTGTAAACTAAGTGACGCAAAGAAAAAAACAAAAGAGGAAAAAACAAATGAATCACGGTTTTCGAAACACAGATGCGTGACTTAATAGCTGTATAAATTTGATATTGGAGTTCTTAAACAAATAGGAGATAATATAAATCAAAGTGGCCAGAACGACAAAACGTCTATGTGAAGACGTAATATATCTTTTGTGGCAGCGGTTTGCTATTGTCGATCCTACATTCAGTTAAAACTAACGTCCAAATCAGTATTGAGAATAGAGATGTTAACATTTGGGTCATCGAGATTTGACTGCTTATGGACACTCCTAATATTTTGCGTTACTATTGTAACGGAAAAGGCGTGGCGAGGCGAGGTGAAGTGCGTAAAGCGAAGAGAAAGTGGTGTGGAGGGGAGAGGAGAGGAGAGGAGAGGTGAGACATATAAAAGCTATATGGTTGTTAATTTGTATTCCATTATTTTTGTGAATTTTGTACTGTAGATTCGGATCGGAACTACACAATTAATGGCGGAATAAGTGGCACAAGCGTTGAAGTTGAAAGTTGAACCTTCAAGTGTTTTATTATAAGGATTCACGGGTCACCCTAATCAGGCAAAAGTGCTTGTAAAATTCCAGTTACATGTCGATGATGTAGATCTATATGAAAACTTCTGCCGTGGTGACTAACATTGATATGGGAAATATTGCGCTTTTGATTCAACAGCTAGTAATTGATGAGAAAAGCGTCGAATTAAATATATCAAACAATAAAGCAATTTTATCGAAACAAAACATGTCAAGCAAAATAAATAGAATCAGTCGAATCGTGTCATAGTCCATTTTACTGTTTTATTTTTTTAAATATCAATTACGTGTTAAACAATTTAATTAGATCAGTGATAATAAACATTTGACATTCGGTATATTAAAGTGAACTAATTTAATTTATTTGGACAATAAAAAGTTGAAACTGTGCAAACAATCATCGTGATGACAAAAGCTGACTTTTAATGCACAAATATATTATTAGTGATCAAAAATTTAATGAAGTAAACAGTGCATTCAAAATAATATATTCACATTAAAATTCAGAATAAAATTAGTTCGAGGCGCCATCTTACATCAGAAACTGGAAACTTTTGTAATAACCGATAAGAGCAGCTTAATAACAACCCGCAGTTACTCTAATAGTGCTCTAATAGTTCACGGTTTCTCCTATAGCGGGCGCGATACATTTTAATTTTTTTTCATTGGGCCTCCAATCGATTCCCAAAGGTAACAAGGAAAAAATACATTTTAAAAAAATACAAAAAAAAAATAAATGTACTGTTTTTATAATCTTATATTGAAATTCAGAGTTAATTATAAATAGAAAACTATCAAATAATGTCGCCTAAAAAAAATAAAAATACTTGTGAGAGCTGTTTCCAGAGTGTGTCTGGTACTGTTTTTCTGGCTTGCTCAACATGTAAATCGGTGTATTGCGTCATTTCCTGCTTGATACCGACAAAGAAGTTAGAGTTGGTTAGAAAAAAGAATCAATGGATATGTGCCAAATGTAAGTGGGCCCAACCTAAAAGCGACAGAACCAACACACCTGTAAGGCCAGTTCAACGCGACCCGTCTGACAGTGCTAATGTTACGGCGAATGATAGCAGTAACATCACGCAACGTGACAGTAAAAAGAATACGAAACATTCACCAGTCCAACTGGCATCGAGCACTGTTTCATAGCCAATTGTTGTATCAGAAGACACCTTGCGCTCAATCATAAAAGAGGAAATAACCGCAGTCATACAAAAACAAATATCTGCACATCTGCTTAGCATTAATGAACGCTTGATGCAGTTTGATGAAACTTTGTCGTTCTTTAACACAAAATATGACAACCTTAGAAGTGATTTAAAAAAGAGCACTGTTATTATACGTAACTTAGAAGAAGTCAACTGTAACCTACGTAGTCAGGTCATGGACTTCACTGGTAGATTAACTATGCTGGAGCAGTACATGCGCGTGGAAAACGTGGAAATCAGTGGAATACCTGAACATAAAAATAAAAATCTCCTTAACACTGTTTCACAATTGGGAAAAGTCGTGGCTTGTCCCTTGGCAGATAGTGATATCTTGCATGTAAGCAGGATTGCAAAAATGAACCCAGACAATAAAAAATCAAGATCAGTTGTGGTGAAATTATGTAGTCAATGATGGCGCGACGCGCTACATGCTGCTGTGGTTAGGTTCAATAGAAAAAAAAACCTAATGAAGAAAAATTGAATTCCAAACATTTGGGTATTAGTAATAACTCGTCTCCTATATTTGTAGCTGAACACTTGACTCCGACTATGAAGAGTTTGCATGCTGCTGTTCGTCAAAAAGCAAAATCCTTATCCTATAAATTTGTCTGGATTCGTGGTGGAAGGATATATGCGCGTAAGGATGAAGCATCGCAGGCCCTTTATATCCGAGATGTCGTCAGTTTGAGTAAGATAAAATAGGTAACACTTTAGTATTATGATTATTTCTATTGTACAAAGCTTGTAAAAGAAATGTCCCAAAATGCAAGGAGTCTGGGCCAGGTCTATGTACACTTTATCAAAAAATAGTTTAAGATGATTCGAACACTTTTTGATTGTTAAATTGTTATTAAAACAATTTGTTTATTGGTAGGAAATTAAATTGTGCATTATTAGTGTGCAACACAAACAACAAATAACATGGCGAAAAATATGTCATTTTAACAGCTAAGGTTTACATACATCGTTTAGTTTTGTGTATCGAGTAGCATCGATGGCTGGTTGCCAAAGAACGAAAGAAAGAGCTGAAGCGCAACGAACAATCATGTGTGTTTGATTGTTCGTGCACAGAAACTATCAATGTGATGTGAGTGAAGTGTGCTGTGAGTGAGGTGGCTGTCCCCTCTGCTTAGTGAACTAACTTCACTTGACAACTTCCGCCATAGAAAAGACTCATTGTCAATGTTGCCCGCTAAAACGAACACAAATGTTGTCAACTTTTTTACTTTGTTACCATCTAATTACAAATTAAATCAAATTATTTGTATTTTACCTATAATTACCATTTATTTGTAATTTTTTTTAGATGGTGTACAAAGACCTAGCCCAGGTTGTGACAATTCTTTTATTTAATTTATTTTTATTGATCTGATGGCTATGCAAATATATTATGAAAATGTAAGAGGTATGAGAATTAAAACTAACGAAATATTTCATAGCATTTTGACTTTTTCATATGATGTTATAGTATTTACTGAGACATGGCTTAATATTGATATCATTAATAATGAATTTATAGACTCAAGGTACATAGTTTATAGAAGAGACCGAAAGTGCTCTGCAAACTCAAAAAAATGCGGCGGTGGTGGTGATCGCTTTTGTAGAAAGTTTAACTCGAGGAGAATTTCGCAGTGGGACACGGATAGAGAGGACATTTGGGTCAATATTGAGGTAAGATCAGGCGCCAAAAGTAGAAATGTGTCCTTATGTGGAGTTTATTTCCCACCTCCTGTTAAACTACCCCATCTTAAAGATTGGACTGAGTATTTAGATAATGTTTTCCACCTGATGAAGTCATAATTATTGGCGACTTTAATTTAAATTTAATCAAATGGGAAAAAATAATGGATGGGACAGGTACTAAACCTTTAGGCTTTAACTGTCCTCTTGGTAACTGCCTAATTGATTTTATATCTAGCAATAACCTACAACAAATAACTAGGATATTAACAAATAACATTACTAACGAGGATGGTAAAATTTTGGACCTTATACTTACAACTGTCGCAAGTATTGAAGTCTCAGGCCCCACGTGTCCTATCTCTAAATTAGATCCCAAACATCCATGTCTTTTGATAACAATAAATGATTTCATTCCCGTGCTGTGTCATTCATCTAGTAGGGAGCGTTTCTGTTTTTTCAGATCCGACTATGAAAACATAATCAGAGGTCTGAGTAATAATGACTGGCTTACTAAAATGCATTATAGTTCGACTGTTGCTGAACATCTTAAAACCCTTTATAATGAGCTTTACCTTATTATTGAGAAATATGGCCCTAAACACAAACCCAAAAGTGGTAAATACCCAGAGTGGTTCAGTAAACCTCAAGTTTAAAATTTGTTGAGAAGTAGATGTCATAAACTTTCTTCAGAGGGCTATACCATGTATAAACAAAGGTTAGAAGTTAACATAAAAACTAACCCTAAATCTTTCTGGCGTTACATCAAGGAAAAACGCGGTAGTAATGCTCCTTTACCGGCAACCATGCACCTGGGAAAAGATGTGGCAAATGATGATTTTGATAAAGCAAATCTTTTTGCTAATAACTTCTCATCCGTTTTTCCAACCGCTAACTATGTTTATAGTTGCTCCACATCTATCAAGAATGATTGTATTGGTCAAATAAAACTCAATAACACATCTGTTTTGGAAAAACTGAAAAAAATTGATATATGTAAGTGAGCAGGGCCAGATGGCATCCCACCCCTTTGTCTCATATATAATCAGTCCCTAAAAGAGGGCATCTTTCCAAGAGAATGGAAAAAGGCCTGGGTTGTGCCGATTTAAAAAAAAGGAGATCCCACTGATATAAATAATTATCGCCCTGTTTCCATTTTGAGTTGTCCGGCGAAGATCTTTGAAGACTTCCACTGTCACTTGCCACCTTAGTTCATCAATCTCTGAACATCAGCATGGTTTTCAAAGTAAAAGGTCTGTTGAAATCAATTTGGTGCATTTTGTTAATGAGGTGATGGCAAGAGTTGACGGGGGTTCTCAGGTGGATACCGTATACACGGATTTCTCAAGTGCATTCGACAAAGTAAACCACTCTTTGCTCATAAAGAAATTAGAGTCATTCGGCGTCACAGGTTCATTTGTTATCCTGGTTCCAGACCTACCTGACGAAAAGACCAAAACACTGTTGTTGTGCATGGTTATAAGTCGTTCACGTATTTCTCAACTTCTGGTGTTCCCCAAGGGTCACATTTGGGACCCATTCTCTTGTGTGTATTTATCAATATAAATAATAAATATTTCTAACTAACACACACATTATCTAGCCCAAATTGAGTATCATTAAGAATTTGTGTTATGGATACTAGATAGCGGATAAATAAACTCAAGACATATATAAAAACACATAGATATATTTTTTAAAATATAAATATTAGAAATAAACTTAAATAAACATACATACACATCCATGACTAGAAAGCAAATATGATAAAAACCTGCCTCCTACCAGGATTCGAACCCGGGACCTCTGGCATGAAAGGCAAGACTACTTACCTCCATACCAAACAGGCCGTCAATGACATTACTAATTGTATACTTCATAGTGACTACTATATATATAGTACTATATATATACTATATTATAGTAACATACTATATGTTACTACAAAATTTTTAAGGTCATAAATGAGCCCTTAGACGTTGCGAAATTACAAGACGATCTTGACAGAATCTCAAATTGGTGTAACCATAATGGCACGTCACTTAATTCTAAGAAATGTCAACACATAAAATACACAAGACAAAAAAACTGTTGCAAATCTCGCACAGAGCACCATACGAAGCCAGATTATTCCATTTTAGTATGAACTCACTGCATAGTCGAAGGCAGGTCTTTGATGCCAAATTTATTTGAAAGATTATGAATCATTTAGTTGACAGTGTTAGTCTCACAAAAATATTGTCATTGCTGTACCTGGTCGTATTCCTAGGCAACGTGCAAATTAAATGTTTTATGTACCTGCTTGCAGAACAAATGTACGAGCGCATTCCCCTCTGCCTAGAATGTGTTCTCTCTACAATATGCTGAACTCAAAGATTCCTAACCTTGACATTTTTAATGATGCACCTCTACAATACCACAGGAAAATTAAAATGTACCTCATGCCTCGTGTTTAGTTTAGCAAATTAATCGTTGGTTTCATTTCCGATTTTTTAGTAAGAAATATTTTTTTTTTCCAAATTTTAAAATTTTATTTTATAAAATTTATTTGTGTTGTTTTTTTTTTCATAACAATCATTATGTACCTAAGACATGTTACAGAATTATTATTATGACATGGTTTAATGTTTTATTTTTTGATGACTTTACATACGTTTTATTTTTTATTTTCTTTATATATGTTTTAATATCTGAAATATCTTCCATTTGCACCTGGACACTTCAAACCCTTTTATGTTTTTTTGTGATTACCAAATTTGTGTTATGATTCTTGACATTATATTCCTGTAATGTTTTAATTTTACTAATTTTTAATTTCATTATTTGTAATAATTTAATTGTAAAAATTCGTTTTATTAAGTCTATTTTGTAGTATGAGCGTATGACTTAGGAACGCTGTATGTGCCTATAATTGACATTATATACTAGACATAAGTTTTTTTTAAATGTTATTATGATTTTTTTGTATATATGTTGTTGGCATGTCTTTTTCAAATAAACAAATAGAAATCTTTAACAAAATTGTCACAGATTTCTTGGCCGTTAGGTTTACATTGCAAAACAAAAAAATAGATTTAGTTCCACGTATACCTCGGTGGTGGCTATGAATTCAAGAATTCGATATTGAAGTCCAGCATAGGCCTGGAGATCGAATGAAACACGTAGACGCACTCAGTAAGAACCCCGTCAACAAAAACCCGGGCTCATTTTTAAATAATTCAAATGCGACTGTACAAACTTTAATTCATTTTAATATAGCTCATAAAGAACATAATAGCTTATTTCAGATATCAACTGAAGATTGGTATTTTACATTCAATTGCAAGATGATAAATTATCTAATATAATCAAAAAATTAAAAGAAGGTATTGCACCTAGTGACTTAACAAATAATTATAAAATTAAGATAATAGGGTATATCGGAAAACACTAAATGGTGATTAGTAGTTGCCTTCATTTGGTAGGTGGAAACTATTACAAAAATTTCATGATCAACTGGGACATGTTGGGTTTAAGTGATGTGAGGATTTTATTAGAGCTGATTATTGATTCCCTAAAATGACTAGGTTTTTAAAAAAATATGTTAACTCATGTCTTGATTGTGCGTATAGTAAAGGGGAATATGGTAAACCGCAATGACAGTTGTATTCTACACCATGTCATCCATACCCATGGATACGGTGCACATTGACCACTTGGGGCCTTTTTGTAGATCGAAAAAGGGTTATCTATATATTTTGGTTATTGTAGATTCATTCACTAAATTTATTATTGGTCGCCCTTCTAGGACCATTAACTCGATTGAAACTATTAGTATATTAAAAGATAATAATATGTTTAGCCTGAATGGTTCCTAAACGTGTTTATATCTGATAAAAATTTGGCTTTCACAAGTAGAATATTTATAAAGAATTTTGTGTAGAATATCAAATTCGACATAATGTAAATTCCATAGCTTGCCTGCGAGCAGACGGCCAAGTCGAATAGAACCTTGCTTAATGCGATGCGCACATGCGTTAAAGATCCTAACATGTGGACTGAATGCTTATCCGACGTTGTGTGGGGTATGAATAATACGCGAAATGAAAGCATAGGTTACCACTTACCTTTAAGTTATGTTACCTATATGTACCTATTAGTTACTACCTTACAAGCTTATGTTTAGCGAATGAGGTAGGCTCCTTCCTAACCTTGCAGGTAGCAATATAACCAATACCACGGTAAATGTAAAACGTAAAGTGGCTTCTGAGCGTCTTCAACGGCAAGCTGCCACTATGAAAAAGAATTACGATAAGCGTCACAAGCCTAAAAAGACTTACAATAAGGGAGGCTTAGTTTTATGGAAACAGGCTCCTTCCGGTGGGGCGGTCAAAAACGTAAACACGAAACTACAGGCATTATATTCTGGGCCCTATATTATTCAAAAGGTTTTAGGTAATGGCCGCTACGAACTACGCACTATAGAAGGTATGCGGGGTCATAAGAAGTTCTCAGGTACCGTCGCTGCCGACGCTCTATGGCCTTTTCGTAGTGCTCCACCCTGTAGTGAATCTAGTAGTGATGTTACTAGAGATGATCTTATAGATTTATTAGAGAGTTGAAATAATGTTAATGACGGACTGTAACGGAAGAGGCGCGGTGAGGTAAGATGAGGTGCGGAAAGCGAAGAGGAAGTGGTGTGGAGGGGAGAGGAGAGGAGAGGCGAGGCGAGACATAGAAAAGCTATATGGTTGTTAATTTGTAATCCATTATTTATAATAATAATAATAATTAAAACACTTTATTGCTCACATACAAAGAAAAAATCATTACAACCTTAAGCATACAAAAAAATATTAGATGGGCAAAGGCGGCCTTATCGCTAAAAGCGATCTCTTACAGACAACCTTTGTGCGACGGAAATCTAGAAAGTAAGCGGGAGTGAGCTTGTATAAGAATACATACATATACCCAATACGTACGTAGAAAAATAAAATTTGATATTGTAAACGTGGAAAGTATAAAGTACATCGGATCGGAGTTATACAATTTATTAAACATTACTTGTGTTCTTTACGGCCCTTAACTATATTGGACGTGGGATTTTTAAGTTTTATAATATTACTAAATGAATCAATATTACATTGTAAAGCAGTTACATTAGTTACATTACCCAAATCATTTATGACTTATATTATCAACCTCATCCATTTTTTGGTTTAATAAAATTTTTTGGTTTGGTTTACTAATTGTTCTGTAAATTGAACATAATAAGATTACCAGTTGTGAAGTTGTACGATGTATAAAAAGTATTTAGATGAATATTCAAGATGATACCATAATTATGACAAACTTGTTTTGTTGATATAGATAAAAAAAAAACAAAACAGTGTTTTTTAAAAAGTGAAAAAATGAATTTAGTGAAGAAATTGCATTAAAATGTTCAGTAAAAACGGGCAATCTAGTCATTCGTTCTTTAATTTAATAAATTGGCTTTCATTATTTGCCATTATAATGGGTGAGTCGTCCTGCTTTCTCACGAACACACGTCCGAAAGAAGTTTGTTATATTTGTATTCTTTTACACGTTTTAAGTCCCGGGCTAAGAATAAAGTCTTGCGGATTTTTGCCTCAAGTGTTCGGAAATAAAAATAGGTTCATCAGGATTTAGGTTACCAAGATTTTTGGCACATAATTTGCTTGATTTATTGACATGGTTGAAAGTTTTCGCAGTCTTTAGAAAGAATTCCTTGGTTAAGTTCGAGTTAAACTTAACTAGTTTTCTTTTCTGATTGAGTTTTGGTTTTATTATATTTTGTATATGGGTCCTAATAATATCTAATTTAAGGGCCTTAGCCCTTACGGCAAGTTGGTGTCGGGTGGCGATTTTTTTTTTTTTTTTTTTTATTAATAATTAGCAGGCGTTTGTCTTCCATCTCACCTGATGGAAAGTGACGATGAAGACGAGGATCGTACACGCCTGTCTAAGAGGTACCTATTCACTCTACACTTGAAAGCTCCAGGGTTATATTTGTCTGGAAAAACAGACGCAGGCAAATCGTTCCACTCTTTGGCAACACGAACCAAAAATGAGCTATCGAACCGTTTAGTTCGGCTCATCGGCACGCTAACCACAAACGGGTGAAACTTCTGTCTGCGCCTGGTTGACCGGTGGAGAAAGGGGGAAGGTTCGATCAACTGAAAAAGAGCATTCGCACACTCTCCAAAGTGCAATCTGTAAAAAACCGATAGACTAGCTAATAAATATAGATAATAAATAATAAAAAACGATTATTTCCCACAGAAATAACAATTGTGAACGTCACTGTCACTCTTGGTGGCTGCGGTGAGTTCCGGTCGACGGCTGGTGCTGTAGCGAGAGTCAGTTGCAGGTTCCAGTGCGTAGTTTAAATATACGGCAAGTTGGTGTCGGGTGGCGATTTCCCATAGAAATAACAATTGTGAACGTCACTGTCACTCTTGGTGGCTGCGGTGAGTTCCGGTCGGTGGCTGGTGGTGTAGCGAGAGTCAGTTGCAGGTTCCAGTGCGTAGTTTAAATATACGGCAAGTTGGTGTCGGGTGGCGATTTCCCACAGAAATAACAATTGTGAACGTCACTGTCACTCTTGGTGGCTGCGGTGAGTTCCGGTCGATGGCTGGTGCTGTAGCGAGAGTCAGTTGCAGGTTCCAGTGCGTAGTTTAAATATACGGCAAGTTGGTGTCGGGTGGCGATTTCCCACAGAAATAACAATTGTGAACGTCACTGTCACTCTTGGTGGCTGCGGTGAGTTCCGGTCGGTGGCTGGTGCTGTAGCGAGAGTCAGTTGCAGGTTCCAGTGCGTAGTTTAAATATACGGCAAGTTGGTGTCGGGTGGCGATTTCCCACAGAAATAACAATTGTGAACGTCACTGTCACTCTTGGTGGCTGCGGTGAGTTCCGGTCCATAGCTGGTGGTGTAGCGAGAGTCAGTTGCAGGTTCCAGTGCGTAGTTTAAATATACGGCAAGTTGGTGTCGGGTGGCGATTTCCCACAGAAATAACAATTGTGAACGTCACTGTCACTCTTGGTGGCTGCGGTGAGTTCCGGTCGACGGCTGGTGCTGTAGCGAGAGTCAGTTGCAGGTTCCAGTGCGTAGTTTAAATATACGGCAAGTTGGTGTCGGGTGGCGATTTCCCATAGAAATAACAATTGTGAACGTCACTGTCACTCTTGGTGGCTGCGGTGAGTTCCGGTCCATAGCTGGTGGTGTAGCGAGAGTCAGTTGCAGGTTCCAGTGCGTAGTTTAAATATACGGCAAGTTGGTGTCGGGTGGCGATTTCCCATAGAAATAACAATTGTGAACGTCACTGTCACTCTTGGTGGCTGCGGTGAGTTCCGGTCGGTGGCTGGTGCTGTAGCGAGAGTCAGTTGCAGGTTCCAGTGCGTAGTTTAAATATACGGCAAGTTGGTGTCGGGTGGCGATTTCCCACAGAAATAACAATTGTGAACGTCACTGTCACTCTTGGTGGCTGCGGTGAGTTCCGGTCCATAGCTGGTGGTGTAGCGAGAGTCAGTTGCAGGTTCCAGTGCGTAGTTTAAATATACGGCAAGTTGGTGTCGGGTGGCGATTTCCCACAGAAATAACAATTGTGAACGTCACTGTCACTCTTGGTGGCTGCGGTGAGTTCCGGTCGACGGCTGGTGCTGTAGCGAGAGTCAGTTGCAGGTTCCAGTGCGTAGTTTAAATATACGGCAAGTTGGTGTCGGGTGGCGATTTCCCATAGAAATAACAATTGTGAACGTCACTGTCACTCTTGGTGGCTGCGGTGAGTTCCGGTCGTTGGCTGGTGCTGTAGCGAGAGTCAGTTGCAGGTTCCAGTGCGTAGTTTAAATATACGGCAAGTTGGTGTCGGGTGGCGATTTCCCACAGAAATAACAATTGTGAACGTCACTGTCACTCTTGGTGGCTGCGGTGAGTTCCGGTCGATGGCTGGTGGTGTAGCGAGAGTCAGTTGCAGGTTCCAGTGCGTAGTTTAAATATACGGCAAGTTGGTGTCGGGTGGCGATTTCCCACAGAAATAACAATTGTGAACGTCACTGTCACTCTTGGTGGCTGCGGTGAGTTCCGGTCGGTGGCTGGTGGTGTAGCGAGAGTCAGTTGCAGGTTCCAGTGCGTAGTTTAAATATACGGCAAGTTGGTGTCGGGTGGCGATTTCCCACAGAAATAACAATTGTGAACGTCACTGTCACTCTTGGTGGCTGCGGTGAGTTCCGGTCGATGGCTGGTGGTGTAGCGAGAGTCAGTTGCAGGTTCCAGTGCGTAGTTTAAATATACGGCAAGTTGGTGTCGGGTGGCGATTTCCCACAGAAATAACAATTGTGAACGTCACTGTCACTCTTGGTGGCTGCGGTGAGTTCCGGTCGATGGCTGGTGCTGTAGCGAGAGTCAGTTGCAGGTTCCAGTGCGTAGTTTAAATATACGGCAAGTTGGTGTCGGGTGGCGATTTCCCACAGAAATAACAATTGTGAACGTCACTGTCACTCTTGGTGGCTGCGGTGAGTTCCGGTCGATGGCTGGTGCTGTAGCGAGAGTCAGTTGCAGGTTCCAGTGCGTAGTTTAAATATACGGCAAGTTGGTGTCGGGTGGCGATTTCCCACAGAAATAACAATTGTGAACGTCACTGTCACTCTTGGTGGCTGCGGTGAGTTCCGGTCGATGGCTGGTGGTGTAGCGAGAGTCAGTTGCAGGTTCCAGTGCGTAGTTTAAATATACGGCAAGTTGGTGTCGGGTGGCGATTTCCCACAGAAATAACAATTGTGAACGTCACTGTCACTCTTGGTGGCTGCGGTGAGTTCCGGTCGATGGCTGGTGCTGTAGCGAGAGTCAGTTGCAGGTTCCAGTGCGTAGTTTACGTGGTTCAGTTTTTTGTATTCCTTCGGTAAAGTAATTCCCACTACAGATATCATTTCTGCCTCGCGCTTGAGAATGATGACATCGAATTCCAATTTTGTACATTTCTCACTTAGGTTTGCGTAAACAAAACGGTCCATTTACCAATAAGAGTACTCGGTAGTTTCGAAGTAACAGTAAGTAACAACTCTGGACTGCATAAATAATCGTTTGATTAATAGCTCGTAATGTAGCCAGGCAGTTGCTCACTCTCACTGAGAAATTAAAAATTTCGTGCTGATAATTGTTAGGTAATGGGGTCAACTTTTTCATGTGATTCAACAAATGGTGAATTATTATATCAGACCGACCGAAACGCAATTCCAAAGCTTCGAGTACCTAGGATGGTGTAGTATTGCCCATCAGAAGATCGGTGACTGCTAAGGATTGCAATCCGGAAACCCGGATCCGGTAAACCGGTGGATCCGGCATCAATATACGACCACCGGATCCGGCCGGATCCGGTGTTTTTATATTTTAGCAAAATAACTTATTTTTTAAATAAATGTTTAATATTCAACCTTCAATACTCAATATTTCATTGCTAGTATAATTTTACAGATGGTATTTTATACAGTTTTTTTTTCTTTTATAGAGCATTTATGCAGTAAAAAGTAAAATTATAGACCTAGTTTAGGTATTGCAATGCAGGAGAGGACATTTTGTGGTCATTTTAAATTAAATCAATTATTTGGATCATATTCGTTACACCTATTTATGTCTAATTCATTTAAAATTTATCAATTAATCGTGGAATAACATTTTTTAATAGGAATTGTTTTAGCAAGAACGTGAATTTTTGTAATTTTTTTCATGTTAGATATATTCCGGTAAATGATTATATAATTTGATTGTCATAGCCGGAGGACCAGATGAGTGAATATTTTGGTGATACGTAGGTTGTATTAAGATATTATTCCGGGGGGGGGGGGGTATAAGGACGTATTTACCAGCTACTTCTTGGCGTTTTGTATAAAACTCGGGATGTTTTTTTATTCTTTCTCAGTCTCTCATTTAAGATTAATATTTATGTTATGTTTAGTTTAATGATGTTGATTATTAATATGATTTTTGATTAACCTTTAAAACTTGGTGAATAAGATAATTAGGTACTTTTTAATTTGTTGAGATTTTAATTATCTTAAGTTTAGTTTTTAGTTTTTGTTTTGACGATGAGAATTTAACAGATTATTTTACACCTCATTAACGGTCCATGTTGGAATGAAAGCAAGTTATCCTGGGTATATCAATCGGTCGGGATTTATGAAACCCGGTCCGGATCCGGCCGGATTGAAAATGACGTCGGATTGCAATCCCTAGTGACTGTTTCCTTGGCTTCTCCTCTCAAAGCACGACGTGATCTCCACAGATTTTCAGATTCACTGCATTGGCACAAGCGTGCGCTTTCATTATTCGCACTTTTGAAATGTAGCCACTCAATACAATCACCAGTGAATACTGGCAGTTCTCGAGGAGTAGATAGACGGGTTAGGAGGTTTTCTTCTTGCTGTCTGGAGGTGTGGGCCAGTTGCAGCATTGCGTCGACTGGCAGCGTCAGTGACGATATATTTCATACACTACGGCGGAGTTCGATACATTTCACGTTGACAAGTTAAATATATCAATATTCAATAGATTTATAGCTTTAATTTTTGGCTCCAACGGATCAGCTTTATAAGGGATAGAAAATTAAAAACCCCGACATATTGACCAGCGCAAAACGAATCAATGTCCCCACGATCGCGTCACCGAAGCTACACAACTTTCAACTACCCGCTTCCCAATTAAACATGCGCGGTTGACAGCTACCCGCGTATGCTGATTTATTCTATAATACAAAAAGGTACTACATAGGTTTCAAGTTACAACCAGTAGGTATACAAACATTAGGTAAATAAACAGTAATAACCAGTAACCAATGGGTACGTAAAAATATTAACAGACACGTAGGCATAATATTGTGTGTATGCGTCGCCTACAACCGCAATAACTGGAAAGCAACTATGCCGTGTAGTGCACTATAGATCTTGCCGCTACAGTAGTGTGGGGTATGTATCGCGTACCCTTCATTTGTCAATATGAGTGGTTGGTGGCGATGGCCTCATAGCTGCGTTAAAGCAATAAAATATAATATGAACATTTATTACAACGAAGTGCTCAACAAGTCAGTTTAGTATAGGACGAGTGGTCATACGTCCAGAGTTAAAGCCCTAGCATGGTTAGTTTTTCTGTTGAACAAATATAATTTACTACCTCAAAAAATAGCAATAATTTGAAATTTGACATAGAAATACAAAATTCGAAACTGAGTAAATCACAAGATTTTCGGAACAAGTTTAATAATCGTTACTTACTTGTTGGAAATTGATGGCGATAGATGGCTCTTCCTTACAAAGTTTGATTTAAGTTTTTAAAAGTCAGAGGTTAGTAATCTGTTTATCGATCTGTACAACTAAATGAAAAATGATCAAGGTTAGGTATAAGACAAAAAAAAATAAGTATTTTCCTATGTGGTGATTTTTTATTTAAATTTAAAAGTCTATCATATGACTTATACAACTATTGAAATAGATACATACGGAGCAGCTCAAAAGTACAATAACAATCCCCTATAGAACTCGAAAGGATTATTATCACAATCACAGCTAAACAAATGTACAGAAATCCGCCTCACGCGGGTATATTTACAATACATATGACCGATTGGTTAACATTCAACTGTAAGCTATTTCTTAATAAGTCAATAATGTCGGAATCGTTAACAGTCTTGCAGTCTGCTTGTTTGCAGTCCAGTATACCCATTAGCTTTTCTTTGATCTTCTCGGAGGTATTATGATGCGCCATTTTAGGTGACACCCTGTTGGATCTCTTGTACAGCACGTCTGCGTGGACTGTCAGGTTCATGCCAACCAGATCATAGTTTTTCTTTGTGTCGCTTCGTGACATTCGACCGAGCAAATAACCTGAAATGTGAAAACAATATTTTCAGTCTCGCCTACATGGGGTAAGCGCTATGTGTCGCTTCGTGACATTCGACCGAGCAAATAACCTGAAATGTGAAAACAATATTTTCAGTCTCGCCTACATGGGGTAAGCGCTATGGCCACTTTGGTTCTTAATATCACAGAACAAGGTACAGTTTGGTTTACATTTATGATGATTTCCACATTTTGTCTGTCGCTATAAAGTTTGTCATTAATGTTTATAGTTCTGTGGAGAGTTATTTTTGTTTAAAGGGTAAAGCGTGGTTTTATTGCTAACAGCTAGTTTGATAGGATTTTGTGAAAATATTTCGAACATAAAAAAGATCTAGGTGCCTGTACCTATATTCTCATACAGGCGGTGCTCATGCAGATACCTGCTTAAGCAAGGCTGTACAGAACAGGTCATTTCTGGTACCATCGGTCGCACAATTTTTATTATTAAATAGCTTAGACAAAGTTGTAATTCATAAAGGTAGCTATCTCGTTACAAGAAAAATCATAACTAGTTTTTACTTAGGAACCGCCATTTCTGAAACCTCGCGTCCTCCAACCTTACCTACCGCTGTAACGCTGTGCGTTGGTAACATTTATTTTTTGACACAATAAGCTGTAATGAATATGAAACATTTTGAGTTTTACTATATTCTTTCTCTCCTGTCAAATTGAGACATTGGTTTTCATATTGAGATTAATACCTATTGTATTGTTATGTTTAAATCTTATAACACATCTTTTAATTTAAACAATCTTAATATTATTATATCACTAAACCCTGGATAGATCATAAAAGTCAATAATATGCAGGTAAATATATAATTCCATTTTCAAACTCGAGCACGGATGTGGCGAAGCGTGGACTGTCGAAGAATTTAGTCATTTATAAAAAACAAAAGGCTGTCAAACACAACTCCACCTACGGCGATTATGACAACCGTTACTCAAAGTCAGGGACTGAAATATGCAATTTCCTTGATGTATATTTTCACTCCACCTTTCAGCTACATCATTCGGATACCTCTGACTCTTCAGGCGCATTTGGGTATTCTAAATGGGACTCAGGGGCAGAATTAAGTGTTGTTTAAATGTCTTGTCAATGAGTATACTTACCCGCAGTGACAATTCATGCTCTTTGATGATCATGTTGATTTGCTAACACTTTGTCAATATTTATATGTAAAGCTTTAGTTTATGTTGGAAAATAATTTTTTAATTTTGGATATGCATTTTGCCTACATCATATATAAGTATATCAGATTATTATAAGGTTAAGTATACATAATGTAAATTGAAAAGATTTAATAAAGTTATATTATATTATATTGTATATTATTGAAACAAATTATATTCCATTAAAAAAAAACTAGACTCGTATAAGACTGTAGGTTCTGATGAAATTAAACCACTGTTCATTAAGAGCTTGACACAGAGCCTTGTGGCTCCCCTCGCTTATTTGTATCATTGCTCCCTGAACAGTGGTCAGATTCCATCAATTTGTAAATCAGCTCTTGTTTCGCCCACTTCTAAAAAAGGCCCTAAGCAACCTTGAAAATTATAAACCATCTTTATAATTACATATCATTATGTTTTTTACACAGCAAAACATTCCTATATGCGGATGATAAGAAAAGAAAAGACCTGATTCCGACAGTACGACGCTTCAAGGAGACCTTGACAGAATCGTTACTACTGTTAACAGAATCGACTGGACCTGCGGGTCTAAAAAGGCCGTTCTAAGCGAATCGTAATAGGATCTTATTATGATTCATATTACAAATCACAAAATGGTAACATAGTGGACAATTCATAATATGAATCACGCACAATTCATATCCTGCAATTCATCTGTTTGACAGTTTTATATAGAAATTCGTAAAATGGTTCACATAATATGAATTGCGTAGGTGTCAAATAGCAGAATCATAAAAAGTTACTCAAGAGCAACATCTTTCAATTCATTTAGCTGAACACATTCACACGCAGATCTTCAAACAGCACATACAATTACCCCGTGAATTTTGCAAAACTGATGAAAACCACAACTATGAGAGACTTGGGCGTGATAATTAATTCCAACATCACATTCGAAAGCTACTATGATGCAATTATATCAAAAGCCAAAAAGGCACTCGGCTTGGTCCTAACAATGTCATCTGAATTCTCTTATATCAAAACACTGAAAATCTTGTACCGGTCTTTTGTGCGCAGCCAACTCGAACATGCATCGCAAGCGTGGAGTCCTCAACATATTTAGAACCCACATATCCCACTTAGAAACGATTGAAAAACAATTCATCTCCACTTTAAATGTCACAATATGTTGAAGGTTGCTCACAGCGATGCAAATCGTTTCATTTTTTCCCCTTATACCAACCAAAGGAAATGTTTATGGCAGTCACATCTATTCTAATTAATATATTTTCCAATGTAACAGACTGTCCTGAGTTGTTAAGTAATTCTTTTATTAGTACACCACACATACATACAAAGCACACTACGCTTCTATAGGTACCTACCTCTAGTAAAAACAACTATCGTATGAACTCCTTTACAGTTAGGGCTCCACATTCTTTTAATTCTTTCGTACTTAATGATAATATTGATCTCGATTTTTTTTGCACTAATTTAAGAACCTTCAAAAAATTATTTAATGGTAGGTACATTGTTCTCGGGAGCGTGAAATTTTTTTTATATGTTATTACTTATATAAAACGAATAAAGATTAGCTTTGTGTATATGTATAACCTTGTTTTTAAAATAAAGTGAAAAATAAAATAAAACCTCTCGCTGTTAAACTAATTAAACAATTGTTTTGTTAAGCTATTTTTTTTTCTAAGTAAAGGGAATTGTTTACAAAGTTAACAGTGAACCAGCAATAGAGATGTATGAGTGGTTCGAGGTCATGGTTGTTATTAGTTGGCTACTAGGAGGTTCGCATTGTTTAAACCATTTGTTGTGAACAGAATTTCATTTCATTTCTTGCAATAAAAAAGCAAAAAGATGGCACTATGTAAAGTCTTGTGAAAATCCGGCTAATTCGGCTAGTCGAGGTTTAACAGCGTCGCAGTTACTAAACCATTCCCTGTGGTGAACCGGACCGTCGTGGTTACTCATCCTTAACAATGAAACATTACCACTACAAATTACAATCAAACTGCAGAAGATAAACAACTTATAAAACTTACAAACATTATGCAACATAAATAACAACGAAATCATAGATGACTTTATAATTCATTTGATAAAATAACTCGTGTTTTAGCGTGGATGCATAGAGCATTGACTTCTCCATCGCAGCGTTAACAATTACCGAACAACCTAACGTTGCACTACAAGTAAACTTGACAATAATAAAATATGTAGAATCAAAGGAATTTAGAGCGGATATTGAGAAATTGCAAAAATATGGTTTTGTTTCGGCCAACTGTAAATTACATCTTTAAATCCTTTTTTAGATATAGACGGTTTCTTAAGAGTCGAAGGGCGCCTAAAACACACAAAAATAAACACCAAGATGAGAAGTTATATCTCAGTAACAGTCTTTTAGCGGAGTTGTTAATGTTAGAAGCTCACGAACTAACATTTCATGGAGGACCTCGAGTGACCTTGACTACTCACAGACTTTTTGGACATCAAGGCCAATAAGGACAAAGGCGTTCGAACACTGAAAATCTGAAAAGGCATAGGTTGTGTGTATGGTTATCAAGGCCGCGTATTAGATATGATATTAACTGAACTGGTATATTAGATGAACTGGTATTAGATATAACCAGCTCTGCCTTCTTGGCTGCACTGCAGAGAATGGCGGCTACAAAGGGTGACCCACGTCATATATATACCTAGTGACAAAGGAATAAACTTCGTTGGTGCCAACCGCCTTCTACAGGAAGAGTATGAACAGCTGCAGCAAGTGTACAACAACCATGTCATGATAGAAACCAGGGTTAACAGTGATTAGTACAAAGGAAGACGCAAGAACGAGGTGGCACTTAACTAACAACATTTGCAATCGTTTTTGGAAACAGTAGACAAAAATGACAGAAAACGCAGTGAAAGTTAAACGTAAGCGATTTAGCTATGATTCATGAAGACAACATCCTGATAGGAAAATGAGCTATTGGAAGAGTCCGAATTTTTTTTGGGGAGTGACGGCTATGATGGAGCGGTGGCATTAAAAACGAAAAATGGCATAATAAAAAGACCGGTCACAAGTTTGAAAAGGGGCGCTTACATAAAGCTTACCTCCGAGGATCTAATATTGTGCAGTCGACAGGAGAAATGATTTACTGCAATTTGAAAATACCAAATTACAATTTTAAAGCTGATACTAACTTTTGTGTAATTCTAAAGTGGTGCCGGTATGAAAACAAATTGGTACTATAGCGTACCGGGTACGTAATAGTCTAATCCTATTACTCGAAGGACTTTCTAATTATGAAAGTAGGATAGGAGGGAAGATAGGAGGGTGTAGTAGGATTTAGTAGTTAAGTTAAAGATTAAAGACAGGTAAATAGGTTTATTCCTTACAATACTTAGGATATATAATGTTGATAAACAATTGATCTGATATGAGTACACGCGACGCGGACGACACTTAATTGCATACTCGTTAATAAATCCATAATTACGATCACCGCGGTACCTAAAGTGCTGATGCTTAGAAATACGTAAGGTCCGTGGACCGAACATCATCCCGGGGCAACAAAGAGACAATCATTAACATATTATAGGTATATAAAGTATAAAAGTGAGAATGAAGATGAGACCAGATGATGGGCATTGATAAATATTAAGAAATGAAAACATTTTTTTTTTAAACTAAAGTGTCTACGATAGTACTAAATAATATTGTCTGTTATGTTAAATACGGGCCTACGTTGATCGGGCACCGTGCCACGATCTTGGAACTGCACGCGTTTTACTTTAACGTCACTCTCGCGGTTAACGACACACACACACTTCACACTACTACAGTCATAGCTGCTGGAACCCTCCGCGTCCGCCGCCGCTGACCAAGGCCCAGACTCCGCCCGCGCCGGCGCCGGCACCCGCCAGCGTCGCCGCACGCTCGCACCTGCGATGCTTACAACCACCAACAGGAAGTAGATGACTGTGTAATGGTGGATGTCGTGGGCAGACACCTCTGTTACATCTAATTCTGCAACTTGCTGCTTCATCCGCTGGATACCTTGGTCTAACCTGGCTAGCTCTCCTCTGGTTGTGTCGATTTCAGTCATTCAAGTCAAGCAGCGGCATGGTTAAGTTTATTAAATTATTAATTGGGGGGATATCCGTGGCAATAACGTTGGATCGTACATGTAGGATATTGGATATGTAGGATAAAAAGCTTATGAGAGTAGATGTACGAGTCGTCAGTCTTTATCATACAATCGCTCGATGCTGTGACAATACCCGACCGTGTCAGCTGATAAGAGGTAACCTGATCGATTCCGCAGTGAACCCGCATCGTACATACTACTTCAGTGACCCACCTGCGGATTTTACAAGACAAGATCTCGCTTCATCAGCGAATGCGCATAAATTGTAATCACCTCTCAGGCGTTGAATGGGTTATCTTAGATAGCAAAGGTAAGTGTCGGGTTCATACTCGTTGATTATATGTTCATTTAAAGGTATGTAGGTATCTTTGCGTAAGTTAATAGCTGTATATTTAGCTTTGGGTATAAAAGTGATCATTGTGTTGTTTTTGTTAAATGAGGTAGAGGCATAAGATGATATAAGTCCCAAGTTTCGCTCGATATAAGAGGTATTCTAATTTCGAATAACAAATAATCTTTTGATATTCTTGTCTTAATTTTAAGAAGGGAGTATATTTTACGTAGATCGTTATGAAGGTGCTCTATAGGTAAACTTAAATCGGACGGTAGCTGTGTAGAGATAACGCTAAGTTCGCATACAAGCTGTTCGGGAGTGATTAGATGAAAGTTGAACTTGCCATGATAAATGTCGGTAATCTGATCTATTAACATACCTTGAATTTCCTTTAAGTTTTGTAACATCTGGCTTGTAAATGAAAAGACAAGTAAATTTTGACGTAGGATTTCGTGCTGCTTATTCATGGTTTCTTCAGTTCGTTTATGGAGGTTATACTCTGCTTCCACGATCGATGTCTGATTTCTCCATAGATTGGCTAGATGTTTTTGATTGCTACGTAACTCTGATATGTCTCGCTGGTACTGTTGGGCAAAATTATCATCAAGCACGCCAAACAGGTAGTTTGATAGATAGCCTACTCCGTTGACAAGGCCGCGCCGGCGGCGTCTAGGTCGTGTGTCGGGCGGCATTTGCAACATTGTGTTGTAGTATTGCAATTCCGAGTAGCCGTGACGTAATTGCGTTGTTATTATGTCACAGTATGACGTTTTATTTGTATTAATACACGTTTGCTCCAGCTGTTTTATGTACTTGTGTAAGGCGAACGAACCTTTCCACAATGGTTCTATTTAATAACCACCACCAGCTTCCATTCATCGCGAATTATTTGTAAACTAGAAATTGTATCTAAATACAGACCTGTGATCGGTTGAACTGATTGATGATTAATTCGCTTTGTACTGTGGCAGAGATGTTAAGAAACAATAACACTGAGAATAATACTGTCAGGATGCTACGTTTGGTTGTAGATTAATATAGGCTTGTGACAGCGGCGGATGTTGCTATTTCATTCGGTGATGGCTCGGTCGTCTCGCTCTGATGACCTGGTAGAACCGATAGTTTTAAAACTGGTCGTTTCATTTGCCCGTTTTTGGTTTTTAAGGATACCACCCTTACTATTCCGTCGCTGCCGGGATGCAACTCCAATACTCTTCCCATTGACCACTTACCAGGAGGCAGATTATCATCATGGATGCAAACTGTATCTCCGACGTTAATGTTGGGCTGCGGCTTTAACCATTTGCTTCTTACCGTTAGTTGAGTTAAGTACTGTTTGCCATCTTTTCCAGAGATCTTGTAATAGTTTACTTATGAGTTGCCATCTCGTTCTCGCATCCCGTTCAGTCCTTATGATGGTCAGGTCGGCTCTACAGGTCAGAAAGTGAGCTGGTGTCAGTACCTCAAGGTCGTCAGGGTCTTCAGTAAGCGCGCAGAGCGGTCGGGAGTTCAAGCTTTCGACCTGGGCTAAAAAGGTTAGCTTTTGTTCTCCTATCACTGATCTTAAATGACATTTGAGACTGCGAATAGCTCGTTCCCACAATCCTTAGACGCTCGGCCATGATGGAGCCTGGAAGTGCCATTCCACCTTCATCGCAGTGATCTCCTTTAAAAGATTTCTATCGATAATTTGTTGTAGCTCAAAATATTCCTCCTGCAGGCTTCGATTACCTTTGATAAAGTTAGTGCCGTTGTCGCTATACATATGGTGCGGGGCTCCGCGTCGGGCTGCCATCCTTCTGAGGGCTGATAACAATGCTGCGCTAGATAGATCGGATACTAGTTCGATATGCACGGCTTTTGTAACCATACGAATAAATAATACAATATACCCCTTTGTTGTTCTGATGCCTCTTCCAGGGTTAGGTTTAATTTCCACGAATCCAGTGAGATCCACGCCAGTATGAAAGATGGCTGGTGCAGGAGCAGTGCTTGACGTCGGTAGCGGACCCATTAGTTGATACTGATGCTGAGGATTATGCTCACGACAGGTCACACATTTTACTATTTGTTTTTTCACAGCTCTATTGCCGCTGACTATCCAGTACTTCTGACGTAGCCAGGTAGCTGTAAGGCTGTCGTGAGGGAGTATCGCTGGATGTTTGCTTTCGAGATTTAAGTGCAATTTTTGTAGTCTACCACCTACCTTTAAGATATTATCTTTATCAATAAACGGATTAAGATTTAATAGTTTGCTAGTCGATTTTACACATTGCTTTTTAGAAAAATATTTTACTGTACATGTTTTATTATAAATCTCTTTGCTTCTCGTAATTCCTGTAACGTGAGATAGTAGTATCCACGCGACAATGTTTATTTTTTTTTCTTATCGAACTATGTTTAAGTAAAAATTGGTCAATTATGTATTATTTTATTTTATTTTATTATTTTAGGAAAACTTACAGCTATGTTGGTACAATAAGATTTTTTTAAATTAACATAGCAGGAACTAAGGCTAACAAGAAGTTTTCACGAATAAATTATATAATAATAAAATACTTTTTATCAATGCCAGTTGTAACCAATGTATTCTCAACGCGATCGATATATACATTGCATATGGGGTTTCAGACTGAGGAAGCGTACTCTAAAAGGCTGCGAACATAGGAGCAATACAGAATTTTGAGAGTTTTTATGTTTTGGAAGTCAGATGGTTTATGTGTGGTTCCGTATGCTCAGTTTGGATGACGTTGATGTTTTGTTTTCTTATTTCTATATCAGTTTTAAATACCTCCTGTTCTCTTTCATTGCTGAATGATGTCAGCCAAGCTGGCCTTCCCACCACAAACAGTTTCCACATAACTGTGAAGCTAGCTGACTCTACTTGCGCAGTCTGCAGGTTTTCTGCGGATTTTACGTACCTCCAATTGCTCGCCGGTATTATAGATGTGATGATCTTAACTCGATTGCTAACAAACGTCTTCCACGTTCAAGGGTCACCCTGCAGCCAACCTAGTGCCACTTGTGAATCACACCAACCATAAACTTCAATTTGATATTCACTAAATGTTTTCATAATTTTATTCATAAGTTTTGCTAGTAGTCGCGCTCCGCTAAGCTCTAATTTAGGTAATGTAATCTGTTTATCTTGCGGTACAAGTTTAGTTTTAGCGGTTAGTAAAACGATGGTAGTTTTATTATGTTTCTGTATGCGTGCGTAAACCACACAGCCGTATGCTCGCAAGGAAGAGTCACAAAACCCATGTAGTTGGATGCAATCACGTTCCTCACTTCCTATCCATCTCGGTACCTTACAGTGCTTGATGTTATCCAGGTCCGTCCTTTACCCATTACTTTCGTATACCTTCGGGTGCCGTATCGTCCCAGCTCAAATCCGCCTTCCACACCCTTTGGAAAAATAGCTCTAAGTGAGTCACAACAAGCCTCAGCCATCCTAAGAGATCATAGATTTTTGAGATTTCGCTAAGTAGAACTCGCTTATGTTCCATCCGCTGTTAGATTATGGCTGAATGTGAAATTGTCCTGTCGTATGGTTCCAGGTTAAACCTAATGTTTTTGTGCTGTCTAATTTAAAGTTAAATTTGTTACCTTCCTGTTTTAACTCATCATCTATGTGTCGCAGTCGGATGCCCATTTACGTAATCTAAAACCGACCAGTCTTTGACCTACGCCTATTGTGTAAAATCCTGTCAAAAAGTCATCCATATATAGGTCATATTTAATATTTCTGAAGCTTCCGGGTAGGTTTGACGCTCGTGGTCTGCTAGTTTTTTCAACGTCATCATTGCTAGGAATGGAGCCGATTTTAACCCGTAGGTTACAGTTGTTAACTGGTAGGGTTTTAGGGGTTCGTTGAGCGAGCCTCTCCATATTATTTTTTGATAATGTTGATCTAAGCATAAAATTTGTCTGTACATTTTTTCAATATCGCCGATTACTACAAATTGGTATTGTCTCCATTTAATTATAAGCGAATGAAGGTCCTTTTGTAAGTTTGGACTTCGAAATAGGACGCCGTTCAAACTCACCCCTGTGGAGGTTTTCGATGACGCATTAAACACTACCTTCTCTAAACTTACTAGAGTTGCCTTCGCCTTGTTTTTGTACGCAGTGGTGGGGTAGATAACAGCCCGGTGACGTCATTACTTCCTTGCTGCATTCCTTCATTTGGTTTAAATTACGATATTAAGTTATGAATTCTTTATACTGCTCTACTAGATGGGACTGCCTAGCTAGTTTTCGCTCTAAACGTAAAAATTGAGCTATGGCTGTGTTCCTGGATGCTCCTAAATAATCTATCTCACTTTTTTTCATCGGTAGTCTGACTACGTAGCGACCCTCCGCCTGCCGCAGCGTGGTTGTGTTGTAGTAGTCCATACACTCCTGATATTCGCTAGAAATCTCGGAGTCGTCCGCGATATCCTTGATCTTCCAAAACTTCTTGATGTCCCAGTTGTGTTTGTTGTACTATAGGTTGTGAATTATCCTCGCCCTTCAGGATACCACTTAGTACAATTTGAGAGTAGATGTCAGCCCTAAATAACAAATCGACAGGACGACTTAAATAAAATTCTGGATGAGCTAGCTGTATGCCGTTTAAGTGTGACCATGTCGGTTTGTTAAAAGATTGCGTGGGAAGATTTTTTATTAAATTATTCATAATCAGTACCTCAGTGCTAAACTTAAAACCATTGTATATCGAGGAACATTCATTATTTTTACCCCTTTGTTGTTGTTTTGCTTCTCCCCTAGGCCAAATACCACCCCGCTACACCTCCTTCGTTTGATTCCTAGCATTTGAGCTGCGTTTTCAGAAATTAAAGATATCTGACTACCCGGATCTATCAGCGCGCACATAACGTGTTTTGAGCCATTTGCTGCTGTCACATCTATTAAACTTGTTGCTAATATACCTGAGATTCATCCCCTTGCGATACATGCGAGTTGGTGGACACGTGTTTAGGTATTTCCTCACCACCGGATGTCGATGTTTGACCTAGTAGGCATGCTTCGTGCAGCGACGTATGAGGTTTTCCATTACAATTGCGACATGTTTTTGTAGAAAAGCAACTTTTAACATTGTGGTCAAATAAGCAATTTTTGCATAAACTATTTTGTTTCACCGTTTTCAATTTTAATTCGTTCGACATTTTAACAACATTTTTGCACTGATATAGCAAATGATCGGCTTTGCAAACTAGACATTTGATCCCAAGTTCATTGGCATTAGATTTTGCAATAGGTTTTGTGATTTTTTTATTTATTTTTTTATTTTATTATTTATAAGTATACAAAAAAATCTTATGCCTAAATTACAGTACCGCAAAACTGTTTAACAGTTTGACTGCGGGAACGAGAGTCTCATTAATAATTATCTACTAGTATCATGCAATCTAGTTTAATGTAGACAATAAATGTATTTTTAATTTAAATTTAAATATTGTTATATGTGGAATAAACATTTTGCGATTTGTATAATTAAAAGTTTTAAAATTGGCTTTATGCGAGCTATTGTTGGATGTAGGTATAATAGATTTCTGCTTTCTACGGGATGCTTCTATGGATGCCAAAATTGTGGAAACTCAAGAAATGGCTGTAATTCTGGCAGGTCTCGAGGGTTCGCGATATAATCAGCATGGGTGCTCGAGTCGAGTTTTTGAGCCAAAAGATGTACTAAAATAAGGTCCCACGTCCCAATATCAACCCCTAAGTTTTTGATTGCAGAGAGGTTTTCCAACACAACGTCGTGTAATCTCTTTATGTAGCTCAAGGATTGCTGCTGCATATTAGGTACATTCAAAATAGCGTTCATATGGGACGAAAATATGAGCTTCTTATTGTTATAGCTCATCTATGTAATATCTAGTAATCATATATATAATTTTCTGAACTTACTGGCATATGACGAATAAGACTATCGGCTTCACCCCTCAGCTTGCTCTTTAAAAATTGCATTTTCTGCGCGCTAGATAGTGAAGGATTTTTATGTACTGCCTCGTTAAATAGATCCTTGAATGAGGTCCATTGGCTATAGCTACCTGCGAAGACCGGTATGTTCATTACCGGCGTAGACCTCTCCCTGTGCGATACCGACCACATTACCTTATTAAGAGATCTCTTTTGCTGGTGGTAAGTACTCTTATGCGTTAAAAATACTGATAATCATCTGCTACATCGCCGTTTAGTTCTGCTTCGATTTCGTGGACCAGCGAGACTCCAGAACTTTTAAAGCACCTTCAAACTCCCAGTTCTCATTGATTTCCTCTAAATCTATGTTAGCTACCGTCCTAGAGAAAGCTTTATGTATTGCTTTCGCAACATATCGTCTAACCTACTCGATATTCCCCTTGAGACCTGGTACTGCAATGACTCTCCCGCTGGCTGTGTGGCTAGCTGCTGCCTAGCGGCAGGTGGCTGCGGACACGTAGCTTATATTAGATACTACTTTTTACGATTACCTACGCTGTACGATTTTTCATAAAAATATCCTCCTATTTTTGCAATATATTAAAATATTACTTTATGCTTAATTCAGGTTATATATTTAAGATAGACACAATTTTAGAATACAATATATTATTATTTATTATTATTGCTATTGAAGCCGCTGCCCACAACAGAATGCACAACTAGAACACTCTTTTATATTTTATCTTTTAATCAAATTACAAATTATGACAGATTTGTAAGTCGCCAGCAAGTTTGTGCGATAACCTCTTTTATTATATACAGCACAAGCAAACGTTGCAGTACCTATCACTGCAGCTCGGAATACTACCTAAATACAAGCTAAACGACTAATCGAAGCCGATATCATCTCTGTAACGAAAGGTCTTATTACTTCACATATTCCTAAAACTACCGAGAACGAGGGGGAGTTGAACGAGAACATCAAGTTGTATCCATACTGATCAGTGGAACTTCATCATCAATAGCTCCATGCCTACTGATTTATGGGAAAATACTACGGATCCCTCGCATACGATAACATCTTTAACCTGCCTGCATGGAAAATAGACGATATGAAACATAGTCAAACGGGAATTGGCTCTCTAACGAGTCACGACGTCCATCAGTACGTGGTGAGCTACAGGCTGGTCGGGCTCCGCCAACATGCGCTGCGGCCGGCGCGTGGACCGCAGTGCACGTGTCAACAAGGGTGATTATCAGTCTAGGGCTCCTCGTATTTTTAGTAATATAAAAAGTGTGCAGTGACTAAAAGATAAAGAGTGGTTTAATGTGCGCGTTATCATTCGTCTACTCGTCGTCTTTACGATTATGTAATAAGGCTGTAGTGTGACTTAAACCGTACTGCCGTGCAACATAAACAAGGGACATGAGTAAAAATATGTCATTACTCCTGACACCCAATGTTGCGGATCAACATAACTTATTCTACTGTAGCCAATAACTAAACTTCCTCCAAGAAATCCAGACACAAAATTGAAAAGATAATAATATAAAGTAGAAATATGGGATATATAATGATAAGTTGTTAAAACAATGAAAAATAAAAGACCAAACCAGGCAGGATTCGAACGCAGGTCACACCAGTAGAATACGTTCCCGTGCAAACGCCTCGCCATTCCCTTTAAACATTCATTGTCACTGATGAGGTTGAATTAAAACTTTTGGAGCAAGGTTCTACTGTGAAAACAATGATCTGCGAAGACATAAATGTATCGGCCGCTAGAGGCGCTAGTGCAGCTCAAGGTCATTATGATGTCCACTGCTTGTAGTTGGGCTATGCGGGTTTATTTTTTTATAAAATAATATTGTGAATATTTTGCAATACTTGCGATGAATTATACAAAACGGGACTGTACCAAAATGTCAGCTGAATGCAAATCAATGCGGTGACATTTGTTTTGTCTATTTCAAATGGATCATTAGTATACCATAGACTTACGAGGTTTGTAATTGCCACATACATACAAAAAAACAGTACTACGCGTACATGTAAATACGCGCCTACGCAACGCTCACACGAGAAGAGGGTTTTGTCCTGTACTGTACAGTCCACAGAGAAAGGTTATTCCAGGGATCCGCCTTAACTATCTTCTGAAGTAATGCAGACTGTAATTAATACGTAAACACTTTTTTAAACAAGTCCCGTTTAATATCGACAGATTCAGGTCTCAAGCTTCTGTTATTCAATCCACGGCGTACGTTACAAAGCAAACTAGTTAGTTACTGCGCATTTCAGAAAGCTTCATCCACGCAACAGCCTTAACGATATATTTCCTCGAAAACCAATTTTATTGTGATTTGTGAAAACTAACCTTCATTTCTCAACACGTTCACTGTTCAGACAAAATATCAAAATTCACTCACACGTCCATTTTGGATTTTCGATCCTATGTACTTAAGCCTTTGTCCTTATACCATTTTAGGCACGATAAAAAATTAAAAAATGGTGGGAGAACACTAAATTCCCATTTTTAGAGTGACCCACATATATGTCACGGATGTACTAGCTAAAAATTCAGTGGTCAAAAAAAAGGTCAACATTTATAATTTTCTTTAGAATAATCTCGTTATCATTTCATATTTTTAATCTATTTTTAAACGTCTCAATCAAACTCAAAACGACCCACATATGGGTCATGGACAGGGAACTAGTAAAAAATTTTAATATAACGTTTCTTTTCCAAACGTACCTACATAAAACTTATTTTATTGTATAAAATATCGCTTAGTATATCTTACAAAAGTCGTTTAAAAAACAATCCAGTTTTAATATTGGAGATATTGTAACAACAATGGTGGAATCTTAATCTTCCAGGTATGCGAGTTAGAAGCAGTTGAATTTTTTGTCATGATTGCTGATTGTATTGAAACATACCACAAAGTTAATTTCTAATCTAGAGTTCATAATGTAGCTTTTTAATCATAATCTAATAGTTTTTGTGCAACTATGCGCGTTAGAGCGACGATGTAAAGGGGGACCGTTAGAGTTGAAAATTTTCGAAAGTTTCGAGGTAACTTACCGGTAAGTTTCCTGAAACTTACCAAAATAAGGTAATTTAAGTAACTTTCAAAAATGATAATTTTACTTACAAATATGCAACGGCAGCTTATTGAAATGCTTTTTTCTTCTCGTTATTTAACTCCTAGCGAATTTAACCGATTCGTTGCGGATGGCACGTTTCAGTGCCATCACTTTCTTTTGTGTGTGGCGTTAGGCACGGATGTGTGTCATTTTGAAATCGATGGTAACTCCTTCCATTAAGTTTTAGGGAAGTTTTCACCCAGAACCAAACTATCGTCATGTTTCACGTACATTAAGCTCGTGGCCTTCATTTCTGGATATTGTAAGATTTTTTAAAATAAGGATCACCAACCTTTTTGAAAGTTGCTTTATTTGATATTAAACCATCATAATATGATAATAAATTATAAATGTATTACAGTGTAAACCTTATATAACGTCACTCTATTAAACGACTAACTCCCTAAAGCAGGAAAATCACTCTGCTTCGGTTGGTTTAGCTTCTCTTGTATAATTTTGAAATTGTTTGTGAATATCTATTATGTATTAAATCAAACTTGGCAGTTTTTCATTTGCATAGTTTAAACAGTTGAAATTTGTCATGAGGAAGACCAAAACAATATTTTTAGACCTAATTTACTACCTCAATCAATCAAATCATTAGGAAATGCAAAATAAGTTGAAAAGGTCCATTTCCAGAAATACACTTATTTTTGCCTCTTCTAATCACTTAAAACAATGTGCCTAGCCGTTCACGTTAGATTTCGAATGTAAACTAAAAGTATTCAAGCTTTGAGTATGTAAAAAATAGTCAAAATACTATTTTCTCTTCCGCATGGCTGAGGACACGGATGCGTGTCATCCAATCGTAGAATCGTGGGCACTGAACAGTATCACGTTATTTTTGTTCGACGCCACAGTTAGAAGTTAGCGAAATTAGACATCGCAACGAATCGGTTAAGCGACCATACTCTGTCACACAAGCTAAAAAATGGTGGTGAAACTAAGTGTGAGGCTGGGCTTTGTTTGCAATTGTAGATATATGCAATTTGTATGTGTGAGCGGTCAAAATAAGTACAAGTTATATTTACGTGTGCGACGTAGCCAGCTTGCGTGACGAGTTCCATTCCCAAGATAAGTATCCCGAAGTTCTACGCTGCCAGCTAGAGACCTAAGTAGTAGATAGTAGATACCTTCCTACTTATAATACATAAAAAAAGACTAAACGATGTACCTAATACTTATAAAGAATGCCAAAACATAAGATTTTTAAAACAAACGTATATTTATACTACAGAATTATTCGAAAACAAATTAGATACATAGAAATAAGCATGTTTCTGAGTGAAGTAAATTTTTTACGAATTCATTGTGAGTTTAAGTAAAAAAATATTTTTGAAAACTTCCAGAATTGGAAACTTTCAGGTAACTTCCCCGAAACTTATGTTTGAATAGGAAACTTTTGAAGTAATTTTCAACACTAGGGACGGTCCACGGGCAAGCATTGTCCCACAGTAACGGAATCAGTAAATACGTTTAGAAAGATGACTAACTCCTTAGTGCTTTGATGACGGCAGGTGTGTCCACGGGCACCCACTTATCAGCAGATAAGGGCCTATTTCTTACAAAAACTTTGAATCTGAAGTTTCAATCGCTGTTTCCTTCTTATGCAAACAGTGATTATCTCTTAGCAGCAGATTTGAGTTTAGATGACTTTAAAATGAATTGAGGCAAATTCACTGTAAATATGTTTAATTTATCAAATGATGAATCTTGCCATTGTATTGGTACCAATTCTTACCTCCACATATACAAATTACGCCAAAAAACAATCCTAATATCAGGAACAACCGTGTAGTTGCTTGCGATGAGGACGCCATGTTGCATCGTGCGCGCGTTCTTCGCGCATTCGTTTTTTTTTTAACTTTTTACTTCCATAAGGGCACTAGCAAAGAAGCGCGGGCGGCCACTGGCTGCGGGAAGCGCCGTCGGCCGAGCGACCGTGTCCCCATTTTATTTTTGGACATCGTGTTATGTCTGTACGACGCGGTACATGAGGTGACGTGTCAAAAAGCCGGGAAATTAGCAAAGCTTAGTCACAGTGTTCAGACAGTCGTTCTTTCGTCACGTCGAGAACACAGGACTAGCGATTTGTTTATGAGATTTTTGAGATTCACAAGAGAAACTATTTAAATATACTTACTAAACGAATATTTTTACAATTGTTATAAAAGTAAAATCGTTCATATATTTTGCGTTGACATTAAAATGTCTATAATTTCAAGTTTGAACTTAGTTGAGATTTACCCTTATCTATCCAAGATCCCGCTCAGGCACGTTTACGCCATCTTGTATATTACAGTAGGTAGGTACCTGGTGAAATACGTTTACTAGTTACATATTTAAAGGAATTATCCACGGGTGTTAATTTAAAAATATTCTTACCATGAAACATTTATTGCAAATACTATCATAATATTTTATAAATACACATTTAACTTTAAAACATCTAGAACATCGCTGTTTATTTAAACGAGGAACACTGATTGTGGCAAGGTTTTACTTACAACATTTTACATTGTTACTACTTGTTGGCACTCGTTAATAATGATTATCAGTTATTAAACAGTAATAGAAAGGCTTTTGTGAAATATTATATAACTAATATTAAAATATTAAATTTGTGAAGTTCAGTCAAAATATTATGTTCAATACTAAAATACAAATTTGAAATTAAAATAATCTTTGATTATTAGTATAAGATATATACATATATGATATAACATTTAGTCCTCGATTCATCCGTCCACCGGGTTCCCCATGTTGAAGAGCATCTTCAAGTCTTCGATGGAGAGTTTGGAGCCCGTGTCCTTAGCGCCCGTGAGTACGGTTTCGGCGAGCTTCAACTTGGCTTCTTGCAGCTTGCGGATGGACTGCTCGACGGTGTCCACGCACATGAACCTGCATGGAAATATAGCAGTAGTATTTATTGCCTTTTATTTTATGAACTCAGTCTACGCAACTGTTAAGGTCCCGCTTTAATTCCCGGCTTGTGAACAAAAACTTACGATTTACTTGGGTTTACTGAGCTGATAATTAAGTTAGAGCCATTTCGAAGGAAAACGTCGTATAAAACGAACACCTAATGACTTATTTTGTAAGGCCTTGTTTAGTCGGTGACGGTGATTGCAATGCAGTGGGAATATGTCGAACATTCGAAGCAGCTCACATGGCTTTTCGCCTAATAAGACGATCCATAGAGCGTTAGCGCATTGCATTGGGAAGGCGAGAGCACCGATGCTCAGCTCTGCACAAGGCGGGCGGCAGGCGGCGGCAACCAGAGCCGCAATCCTCCGATACGAGTAAGCAAAATTCCGTTGTTTAAAATATTCAATTTAATTTAATTTGACATTATACCAAAGTTTCACCAAAATAGTAACAATTTTTGAAACCCGACTTGACATTGTTCAGTGACGTCGGTAGGTATGTGAATATTTCGGGAATTTTGGCAACTCGTCAAAAAGCTGAGACGAGGAAAATATATCAGTTTTTATGCGCGCGCTTGACATGTTGTTATAGTTCCACTATTAATCCAGCGACTTTTATTTTTGTAATAGATTGTTTGCGGCAGCTTTTTTGTTAAAGTTTTATGGGTTTATGACTCAACCTTGCCATTCGTAACGTTTGTTTGTGGGTAGAAATGATGTAGTTTCATCATTCACAAACTTTCTCCCTACCAGGACTCGAACCTAGAATCTCTGGTGAACAAACTACTGATCCACGAGCTCGTAAGCGTTGACAATTTATATAATAATACTCGTATTTTTTGCGTAACTTGTCTCAGAAGTTTCTGGAAGACTGCCACGTCGATTTGTTCCATACAAATCCCGTCAATCTGAATACATCCGGTAGAGTCCAGAAGCAATAGGCGTATATCCAATAATGCTTGAGACCACGAATTTGTAAAATTGAAAATGAAGGAAATTGTCTTTTTATTGATGTATTTTTTAAATATTCAATAAAAATATTATTTTATACATTTTTTATCAAAGTAATCTCATTTAATTGTGCCTTATTCAGTTAGTTGTTTAAATGACATCCAGTTTACCATTGACCAAATGTATTAAGTGTTGCAAAATGAATAACAACAATAATCTAGTAACTCTCTAATCTCCGCGGCAACTGCATGACCACGTGACAGGGCATATGCCATCGTGGAACTAAGCGGGTCCCAGAATAAACAGAAAGAACACTGAACAGATAGAACATAGAACAAAAACGAAGACTGATAGTTAAATACATGCCAGGGTTCGTAACCGTGGCCCTGTTAAGGCACATTAGGCAGACAATATTTCTCAACCGCGACGACGCGGTCTGTTGTCAGTCAATATTGTCTATATTGTACAGAGGAATGTTTATGTTGCTGATGTTGATGCTTGGTAAAGCTACTAGTCGTCCGGGAGTCCCGCAGCCTCATCGCGCCGCCCACAGCGCGGGGCTGCGCAGCCGCATCTAGTGCAGCCAAACGCGTCATTACAATGGCACACATGTGTCTGTTGTCAGTCAATATTGTCTATATTGTACAGAGGAATGTTTATGTTGCTGATGTTGATGCTTGGTAAAGCTACTAGTCGTCCGGGAGTCCCGCAGCCTCATCGCGCCGCCCACAGCGCGGGGCTGCGCAGCCGCATCTAGTGCAGCCAAACGCGTCATTACAATGGCACACATGTGTCTGTTGTCAGTCAATATTGTCTATATTGTACAGAGGAATGTTTATGTTGCTGATGTTGATGCTTGGTAAAGCTACTAGTCGTCCGGGAGTCCCGCAGCCTCATCGCGCCGCCCACAGCGCGGGGCTGCGCAGCCGCATCTAGTGCAGCCAAACGCGTCATTACAATGGCACACATGTGTCTGTTGTCAGTCAATATTGTCTATATTGTACAGAGGAATGTTTATGTTGCTGATGTTGATGCTTGGTAAAGCTACTAGTCGTCCGGGAGTCCCGCAGCCTCATCGCGCCGCCCACAGCGCGGGGCTGCGCAGCCGCATCTAGTGCAGCCAAACGCGTCATTACAATGGCACACATGTGTCTGTTGTCAGTCAATATTGTCTATGTTGTACAGAGGAATGTTTATGTTGCTGATGTTGATGCTTGGTAAAGCTACTAGTCGTCCGGGAGTCCCGCAGCCTCATCGCGCCGCCCACAGCGCGGGGCTGCGCAGCCGCATCTAGTGCAGCCAAACGCGTCATTACAATGGCACACATGTGTCTGTTGTCAGTCAATATTGTCTATATTGTACAGAGGAATGTTTATGTTGCTGATGTTGATGCTTGGTAAAGCTACTAGTCGTCCGGGAGTCCCGCAGCCTGCATCGCGCCGCCCACAGCGCGGGGCTGCGCAGCCGCGTCTAGTGCAGCCAAACGCGTCATTACAATGGCACACATGTGTCTGTTGTCAGTCAATATTGTCTATATTGTACAGAGGAATGTTTATGTTGCTGATGTTGATGCTTGGTAAAGCTACTAGTCGTCCGGGAGTCCCGCAGCCTGCTTCGCGCCGCCCACAGCGCGGGGCTGCGCAGCCGCGTCTAGTGCAGCCAAACGCTCATTACAATGGCACACATGTGTCTGTTGTCAGTCAATATTGTCTATATTGTACAGAGGAATGTTTATGTTGCTGATGTTGATGCTTGGTAAAGCTACTAGTCGTCCGGGAGTCCCGCAGCCTGCTTCGCGCCGCCCACAGCGCGGGGCTGCGCAGCCGCGTCTAGTGCAGCCAAACGCTCATTACAATGGCACACATGTGTCTGTTGTCAGTCAATATTGTCTATATTGTACAGAGGAATGTTTATGTTGCTGATGTTGATGCTTGGTAAAGCTACTAGTCGTCCGGGAGTCCCGCAGCCTGCATCGCGCCGCCCACAGCGCGGGGCTGCGCAGCCGCGTCTAGTGCAGCCAAACGCGTCATTACAATGGCACACATGTGTCTGTTGTAGCTATACTTATACGTGATAAACCAATAGCTACAATAACAGTACACATTCTGAACGTAGTGTCTCGTCCACCGCCAGTGCCCGAGGCGCCTGACATCGAAGCTGCGATTGTACACACAGTGACGATTGTCGCCAGCAACACGCGCTCGACGGACGGTCTCGGTCTCCAACTCGGTGAATGCTGCATTAACCAATGAGTCTTAATAGTTTGAACATTAAGCCTAACTATATAACCGTGATAAGGAAAGCGTGGTGGCATATAAATCGCCTAAAATTACCCACTTATTTGAATGTCGTGAACTTTTTAGGACATTTTGTAATTTACCATTGTACATACATTATAATATATTTTATCGCACATTTTAGTTGCCACGCGCATGGTTGTATACGACGTACTTCGAGTGGCTTAGTCGACGTGTGCTGCACCTGAATGTCGTTGCACATTCCGCGAAGTATTCTTATGATTCATTACATTAAATTAAACACTCTGTCCTTACATATATCGAATAGTTATCTACTAAATAAATAAAAGTACGCCAAAAAATTTAACGTATCGTCGTTCAAATCAATTGAATTGCTTATTCAATTGATTTTAACGACGAATTGTCATTATTTAGTCAAAAATTAGGTCATTACATATGAAATTGGCGTTTTGTAAGGGAGGAAAATAAGTCAATTAAAAAAATATATAACATATTTATTTAATCTAAGTACCATTTCTATCTATGCAATTTTGCCATCTCATAGGTAGTTCATTGGTCCCTTTACTAAAAAAAACCATTCGGACGGGAATCAGTAAAATCGTTGAAGACGCTTTGGACTGCCCCATCGGAGTTAAATTTTGCAAGAAGTTATTCAAATTTCGAAAAATAATTGTAAACTGTTGGAGCAAGGTCCGGGGAGTACCGTTGATGTCTTAGACATTCCAATTGAAGCTCCATTAATCTGGTAGACGTCTGTTGTGCAGTGTGTGGTGTAGCGTTGTCCTGAAGCAGCAGTGGCCTAGAGCGATTGACCAGCCTCGGTTGTTTACCAGCTAGCTTTTCCATCATGGTTTGCAGTTGCTGACAATAGACATCTGCCGTAATCGTCTGCTCAGATTTAAGAAAGCTGTAGTGAACGACACCGGCACTAGTCCACCAAACGCTGACAAGTAACTTTTTTTGAGCCAATTTTCGCTTGGGGCAGAATTTGGCTGGTTCGCCAGGGTTCAACCATTGCGATGAGCGCTTCCGATTGTCGTGCAGGATCCACTTTTCATCACAGATAATGATTCGATTTAATATCCTTTCATTATTGTGCCCGTTGAGTAATGTAACGCAGCAGTCGACGCGCGTTTGTCGGTTTGCTGCACTCAATTCATGAGGTACCCACCTCTCAAGCTTTTTCACCATCCAATAATTTCAAGTAGATTGGATGAAAAAGTTGTCACTAACACCGCAGCGTACAGCTAACACGGACGTGGTTTGCGATGGATCCGCTTCCACATTAGCCTTCAATTCTTCATTATCATCTTTGGTCTCCGGCCGTCCACGGGGCTCGTTCTGCAGGTCGAAAATTTCAGAACGAAAACGTTGGAACCAAAAACGCACTGTGTTTTCTTTTGCGACACCGCCGCCATACACAGCATTAATACTTCGAGCCGTTTCTGCAGCACTCGTGCCACGGTGGAACTCGTACTCGTAAATAGCGCGATATTTCAAGTTTTTCATTTTGTAAACTAAGTGACGCAAAGAGAAAACCAAAAGAGGAAAAAACAAATGAATTACGGTTTTCGAAACACAAATGCGTGAGTAAATAGCTGTATAAATTTGAAATTGGAATTTTTTACCTAAGAGAAGAAAATCTCCTCTTCGGTCAAAAAATACAGATCATGGTGGCCAGTATGACAAAACGCCAATTTCATACGTAAGGACCAAATATTGACATAAATTAGTCAACTAACCTGTAAATATGCACCGGGCGGGTCTGACCCACGCGATAAATACGGTCTTGAGCCTGTTCTTCCAGCTGTGGATTCCAATGTGGGTCTAGCAACAACAAGTGGTTGGCGCCACACAAGTTCAGGCCAACCCCACCCGCGCATAGGGAGAGGAGCATTACCTGGTGGGGAAATGGTTAATATGTCAACATATTGAGTAAGTCATTTGTTGTACTACTCACAAAACATTCGCCTACAAAAACCATACAAATTGATACGTTTAGTTCATTTTGCAAAAGACACCCGGCACTTTGAACATTTAATATCTAAGTAATCTTTATTCATGAAAGAGACCGGCATCTTCGCCATTTCGTTTGGTTCCTTTTCTGCCGTGCTTACGATAAACAAAGCATCTGCAGAGCGGCTAAAGTCGAGAAAAACGCGGTTAAAGTTTTTTTTTTGTCGTCACGTCCAAACTAATTAAGATATTCATTTATTTGTTTTTTATATAATGATATGATGCTTACGTTTTATATTTTTATCTTAATTTTTGTAGTTTTTACAATATTTAGATAAATATTAATGAAAAAATGTTAATGACTACTAATGTTAAGAAACGCTTGCTTTACTAACTTGCTTGTGTCGTAACTATGCATATGTGATAGGTTAACAAAAATGATAAATTACCAAAATGCAGGTCTTTGGAACTAAATAAATACAAGTTATACCTATTCAACATTTATTCTTAAAAATCTGTAGTATCCAAAAACAGCCTTCAGTTTCTTTTGACGGAAGGATTGATTTCTTGATCTTAGGTATTTGTTTTATGAATTTTATTATAATTATAAATGTACATTTTCTTATGATTTAATAATAGACTTAATCATCGTGAAAAATATCTAACCATTATAATCAGTTTTTGTTACGTCGTAAACTTAAAACTATCCAAGGTCCGAATTTGTATTAGGATATCTTTTGTAGTAAATAGCTGTGCCGCTAAAACCGTGGGCGTTGGGCCTATCGTTACGAGTAATCGCGTAGTTAGGAATAGCGAATCCTCCGAGCGAGATGGAGTGAGCCACGTCTCTTGGAGGAGCAGTAAGTCTGGGTCGTTGTTCTGAAGGAACAGTTTGAGCTCAGGAAGGTTAGTACTAAAGGCTATGAGCGTTAAATGAAACTACGGGGAAACCCTTGGGTTTGATACGACCGGAGGCGGAATTTGAAGGTCTAGACATTATACTTACTATTTAAAGATTTTAAACTATTTATAGATTTTATAAAAATTTACAACGAACTAAGAAGCGAGTGATGCTCGGCTAACGCTAAGAGACGATCTTGAGGAGAGCGGGCGGCTCGCAGTTTGCGTGCGAGTACGGAGATTTCCATAATATCGACGTTTTGGATGACGTCGAACCCGGTCTTCATGTCCTCAGCCAACGACGACTTTGGCGAAGACGACGGAGCGGGAGGCGGGCCTACGGGAGCTGGGATAGTTAGGGAAGGTGGAGCGGCCTGACGCTGTCTCCAGGAGAGAGCCGGAGTAGGCGTCGGCTGCACGGGCTTTGCTTCCGGGGGAGCCCGGTTGCGTAGCGGCGGGAATTTGGCGGAAGTGAGCGGCGGCGGCTGTGAGGTCGGACCGGCAGCACAGCACACATGCAGGCGAGGGGGGGAGTCGTTTCGTGAGTGCGAGAGCACTCCTTCGTTATGTAAGGATCTAGGCACTTAACACACCTGGGGGGAGCTGAGCAATTAGCCGCTGCGTGGCCGTAAAGCTGGCAACGGTGGCGTTGCCCTTGATAGCCGCGACAATGAGGAGCCTCGACAGAGATATTTGAGAGGCCGTAGTACGGCGCGGATCTTACGCTCCTCTGGGAGGGCGTAGGTGTGGTACGCGATTTGTTTAACTGACAAAAGCCTACTGAACGCGCGGACGTGCCCTTTGCACAAGTTAGAAACCGCGGTCCAACGCGTTTTTTCGCGGAGGAAGACGGGAGGAGGGAGTTGTGGCTTAGCCAGGACGGGAGCGCAGCGCGTTGATAGCTTGGACGAAACCGAAGGGGTCGCGGTCACTTGAAGTGTTGAAGACACCGGGGTGGGATCGGGTGTTGAGGACACCACGGCTTTCTTTGAACGCTTCTTAGAGCGCTTAGACGAGACTAACGTAAATGGGGGCTCAAGAAAGCCAGTTAAGGTAGCGGCGACCGACGACGCTTCGGACGTGGATTCCGAGTCGATCCCGGGAGCGGTACGCTTGCGGCGCGACGCGTGAGAGGATGAGTCCGACACACAGTCCATCTCGGATGGCACGGGAGACGCGGAAGAGCTAAAGACCTGAGGGGTCATGGCGTTGGTGGCCTGAGGGGCCGGGAACGCGGTCGTTGCCTGTAAGGCCTGCTTTAACACGTTATTATTTAACGGGACACCGAGGGCGCTGGCGAGCGCCTTGGCGAAGAACTTCGCAAAGTTTACCTAGCTTTGCGAATCCATGGGAGGGCTTGGTAATGAAATATAAATATATAAATAAATAAAAGATGCCTAGATTTCCTAGCAACCCTAGCGGCTAACCTTCCTACCAGCGGTAGGGGGGTTGGTGACGACGCGAAGAGTTGCCCCTATTGGACAAGCACTGTACTATCACCCTGGGAATTTAGGCCCCTGTACCGGGATCCAGTCTGCCGGTTTCTCCAAGGCCTAAAGCGCACCGGGTCAAGGCTAGCAGGCTTAGTTTTCACCGTTAAGTATCCACCTGCTCAACGCGGGGGTCTACCACGGAGTGTGTTGTCAATAAATTGGCAACAAAACCGGCCGTAGACCTGACGGCTTCGCGACGCGAACCAGTCGCGAAGTTGGGTTGCACTGAAAGTACGGAATTGACTACGTTATGACCGGCCGAAGCCGGCCGCAGAGCGAGTCTCTAACGTAACAAGCACCCAGCGTCAAGTACGTAGCCAGAAAATCAGCCCGAACCTTGCGAACGAACGTCGGATACCGACGTAAGGAAGCTCAACTGTTGTTGCTGCTCCCACCTAGGTGAGGTACTTTTTCGAGGGGTACACGAAAGTGCGGAATTGACTACGTTACGACCGACCGAAGCCGGCCGCAGAGCGAGTGACTAGCAAGTGTTACACTTGCGATGTTTATACCTAGCGTTTTACTTCGTAAAAACAAATGTCATTCAAAATACAAGTACAGCGGAAAACTTTGAGATCTTATTTTATAGTAATCAATGACACATACTTTAGAACTTACTAGTTATAATGAACGTAAATGTCAAATAGTATACTTTAATATAGTAAGCCCTTAGAATGGAATCAAAAAATCCTATCGATAACCATCACACCTTACGATACTTATGACTTGGACTTATGGCAACATTTTTTAAAGCAATGTACGATGTGTTATTTATCCTTAGGAAACAACAACATTTAATGCGTTTACGCTGTTTATGCTTATCGTTATTTCATTACGTATAACTAATATTAAAAAATCGATAACTGATTCAGGTAGATCTCATTGTGCACATTCAGGACATAACTTATATATATAAATAACTTATTTTTGGAAAAAAATGCATATGCGTTGTTTATTGTAAGCACGGCAGTTTTACTTAACGGGAAACATACAGGGTGGCCAGAAATGTGACGTCAAAAATTTTTTTGAAGATGTCTCGTGTTGAGAGGTACCTTTACTTGATTGACGAAGTTATCTTTTGTTTTCGAGTTAAGATTTTTTTATGAATTTTCGCAAAATTGCGACCGATTCAGTTTCGAAAATTAAAAAAAAAAAGAAGAAGGTTTCTTCGGATTTCTATTTTTGCTACTAAATCTCTATCAACTTTGTGTTTATGCATAAAATAAACAGCCTCATAACTGAAATCAAAGTTACTAAAAAAATTATCTTAAGTTGAGAATTTAGTTTAAGTGATAAAATTTAAATGATATCTCACTTAAACTAAATTGGCCTATATGCATGTCAACATATAGGCCAGTGGCACGTTGAACAATTTTTTCCAAAATTTTTGAAAAGGTTATATACAATGCTCTTAATAAATACTTTGAAACGTATCAACTTTTAGCAGAAGAACAAGTTGGATTTAGAAAAAATAAGGGAATTAATCTAGCATTGTACAATTGCTCGAAGAGGGTTTTGATTGATGTCGATATAAGACGCCTGTTTGTGCTTTGACACCTTTTTATGGATTTAACTAAAGTTTTTGGCTTTGTTGACCACGAAATTCTCATAAATAAGCTTGACGCGTATGGAGTTCGAGGCGTTGCTCTAAATCTCGTAAAATCGTACCTGGATAACAGACTTCAAGCCACTGAAATAACGAGATTATGTCCTAATACGCTTACGGAGAAAAACTTCCTCTCACAATTTAGGCCTGTCAAATATGGTGTACCACAGGGTAGTATTTTGGGTCCATTATTATTTCTAAATTCTAATTTATATTAATGACTTTTCTGACATAACATCACATGACATTATGTTATTTGCAGATGACAGCAGACTGATATGTAGCAATAATGACTTCGATAAGTTAAAATCTGACGTTAAATCTACTTTGAACAACATTATGGACTGGTTGACCAATAATAACCTTAAAATGAATCTGACTAAAACAAAAATAATTAATTTAAAAAATAAAGATAGGGACTTGACATTATGCAATATTGACTATAAAGGACATCAAATAAGTGAAGTAAAGTCGACAAAATTTTTAAGAATAATTATTGACGAAAAACTTAGATGGAAAAAGCACATTGAGGCTACATGTAGTAGATTAAATAAATTCGCATACGCGTTCCGCATGCTTACAAATATAGTGAGCGAGAAAGTAGTATTATCAACATACTATGCATACGTGGGCTCAATTCTACGTTACGGCGTTATATTCTGGGGAAACAGAAGCGATGCGTAAGGTCTATTTGTCACCTCAGAAGTAGAGATTCATGTAGGCCTTTCTTTAAAAAGTTAACAATTCTGACTTTCCCTTGCGTTTATATGTTAGAAACGGTTTTATTTGTTAAGAATAACTTAGACAAATTTGAGTGTTTAAAAAGCCAGAGACTTAAGCATAAAATTAGATCTCAACCTCGTAAAACCACGCTATATTCTGAGAGTTTCTTTGGTATGGCTCCCAAAATCTATAACAAACTACAAAATTATATAAAGGACATTAATAATATGAATGAGTTCAAACAAAAATTGAAATATTTACTAATAGAAAAATGTTATTATTCTGTACAAGATTATTTTCATGATAAATGACAAATAATATTGGACATAGAATTGTTTTAAGAATTTTATTTTACTGAAAAATACTAATATAAAATTGTAACGTACATGCCTTTATGGTGAAATATGGCTGAACTATTGTGTTTTTATATCTGTAATGACCCTACACCTGTATATACCTATATTTGTGCAAATAAAATGATTTGATTTGATTTAAAATCTAACCTGGAAGTTTCTTCGTTTCTAAGTAGCTTCAGAGAGTGCGTTAGACTCTAAGCTTTCATAATAACAATAACAAAGTAGTACTCCATAGGCTTTTAATCGCTGAAATCAGCCATCAAAGACAGCGAGGTGGAAAATTTAAAGAAAAGAAATTCGTTTTTTTATCATTTGCAAGATTGATTAATTTGTTAATTAACCAAAAATAACTCTAGAAAAGTTAAAACACACAATTGATTACTTAATTTTAAGTTGATAATTCTTAATAACTCACATAACATAAATTCTCAACTTAAGGTATTTGTTTAGTATTTGTTTTTCATTAAAGTTATAAGGCAGTATAGCGTCTACGTCTTTGGGTGTCTTTCCTTTACTTCCCACTCGTACGATACCCCGCACCCCGCCGTCGCCAGCGCCGCTCCGCGCTTTAGCCGCTCGTTTCCCTCGCGGCCCGCGGCCAGTCAGTCGGATGATATCCTTGACGCGGAGGTCACGTCGCTCTGTGCTCCGAACGTATGTCACGCGAGCCCTAATTTTACGTTATTTCTTTCATTCCTTGATATTGTATGATTACTATTAACTAAGTAGTTAAGATCGTTTGTATTGTGATTTTGAACGATAGCTGTGTTTGGTGCTGTAATTAAACGGTGGAACTTTAAACGTGTCGTTTTAATCAACTTTCTCAAACATAACGTAGTTTCACAACGTTAAAGCTGATTATTTTATGCATAAACACAAAGTTGATAGAGATTTAGTAGCAAAAATAGAAATCCGAAGAAACCTTCTACCTTTTTTTGAAATTTTTTAAACTGATTCGGTCGCAATTTTGCGAAAATTCATAAAAAATATCGTAACTCGAAAACTATGAAAAATCGTATAACATACATAGGGGTGATTCAGATGCCTCTCAACACGAGGCACCAAAAAAAATTTTTTTGGATGTCAGTTTGCTAGTATAATAAGATTTTACTCTTTTTATATATTTTTAGCGCAGTTACTTTCTAGTCATTAAAACAATTCAAATTAGTCAAAACATCCTACACTCACCGTAATATCGGACTTGGCGTCGTTGATCTTGTTGACCAGTGCCTGCCGCTGGGGCACCGGCACCTCCCCGGTCAGGGCCACGCACGCGACGCGCCGCCGGCTCAGCTCGCTGCCCACGAGCCGCAGTACCGACGTCCACTGCGACACTACTATGGCTTTCTCTCCTGTTGAGAATGAACGGTGTTCAATGTATTACGCGCTACTCAGATTCTTTTGAAAAAGGGTGACAATTTAGGATGAGGGACAATTGGAACAGAGTATATTTCAATAACAGTCACAAACATACTACAATAGCCTAAACTGCTCTTCAATTACTATTTAGTGTAGGTTACTGAGCTGGCTAAGGTAAGACCAATTTATTATTTCTAAGGGGCAATATTTAAACTAGCGTATGTTGTTTCAAATTAAAGTTGCCAAAGAACTGAATAAGCCTTGACCTTACTGAAACACTACTGCCATACATCACGCGCATCTAATGCGGCGTCCGGCCTCCGCACCTCACATTTAGCCTCCTCAGACCAGTGAGGCACACCTGGCAGTTCCGACGGGACTCGGAGGCAGACTTAAGTTAATACTTCTTGTTTATGTCGATGAAGGCAAATAATTATCCATTCAAAAAAACTGGTTCCTCATAAAACGGCAGATTCTGATAAAATCCTACCACTGTTCGTATAAAATTGGCACAGAGCCTCGTTGTTCCCCGCGCTCATTTGTATCGCCGCTCTCTGAACAGTCAGGTCAGGCTCCATCAATTTGGAAATCAGCCCTTGTTTCGCCTGATTATTACCCCTTTAACATATTACACGGCCTCGCTTTTTTGTTTTTTGTTTTAAATATAATAATAATAATAAATTGTTTGTTTCAGATATTAGAAACACAGATATCAGTAAAAACAAATACTTAAAATACAAGTTATTTATCTTAAGATTGAATTACACAGGATTTACTGAGTGCACTACTGCCTAATGAAGGGCAAAGCCCTGTGAGCTTAGGACGAGTAGTGTGCTCGACCCAAACCAATGATTATTACAATATTAATTAAATACTAGCTGAACTATTGCTTATACGAACAGTATATCCTGATTTTAGAGCAATAAACAGTTATTTAAAGAAAACATATCAAATAAAATATAAACAGTTTTTAAGAAAGTAGGCGCGAAGGAGTTTGTGTGTGTAGATTTAAAATGTGATTAGTGTGAAAATTTGTGTGTGTATGTCTGTGTGCGTGTGTGTGTTTGTGGGTAAGTGTGCATGTGTGTTAGATCATATGTGTCAGTTTTTATATTTATATTCTTATACCATTGGAGTCAGTAAGGATTCAGTTTGGTCATAGCTTTGAGACAAAAGCCAGAGTAAAACCTTAGTTTTGCCCTCAAACTTACTCAAGCTATAGAAATTTAAGGATTTGTTTAGTAGATTGTAGAGATACGGGCCGAGAAATAGATAGTATTTGTTGCTAAACTTGGTACAGTACTTTTTTTTGATGTACACAATGTCAGCCCTACGTTTTCGAAGTACAGTTCCATCAAACGGAATTTTTTTAGGTTGGTTTAAAATGACAGACTGAATAAATAATTACCGTAAGAACTTCGCCATTTTTGTACAGCAACATGTTAGGAAATCTTATATGTACCACCCCAGGAAGTTATGCAGTATGTTAAGAGGGACTGACATAGCGCTAAATATATACATTTAAGCATATACGGGTCCATTACTTATCGGAGAATCTTAAAAGTATATATCAGTTTTCTGATTCTAGAACTCAGTTGTGTTATATGCTGTCTAAAATTAAGATTTTGATCCACAATTATCCCCAAGTATTTAATAGTGGAGACCCGTTCCAGTGCTGCGCAGGAGCACAGCTCTTTGTTGATACATTGAGGCAGATGGGCAATTATCGAATATCTTTGAATAAACCTTCTATATCATTTCTTAGGGTTGCAAACAACTGTAAAAGTTACAAGTGCGTATTATGTAAATATTATTTGCTGTCGTATAGTTTTGAAATAGAGGTCGTTACTTACTTACATTTGCCCACTTAGTATTTTGTTTGCTCGCTTTAGTATTTTTTCGGTCACTTATAATTTACGTTGCTAGACTAGCAAATTAAACAGTGTGTAACGTAAAGGAAGCATAATACTTGAGGGTCAGTAAATGTACTATTGTTAGAATACACTGTAAAAGAATTGGAGTTATTGGAGCTGGTTAGGACTTTCACTAATTTAATTTTTTTTACTTCAACATCTTTGACAGCCCTAGGTGGTTTTCATACCTACCTACGCATGAGGCGCACAACGCGCAAATAAATAAATAAATACGAGTTATTTTATTTATTTCATAAGTAACTAAATTCGTGTCCAGTTCCATCGCATTACGTGCTACTCGATAGATAGGTAAGTGACGACGGCTGCGCTCATGCATTTGAAAAGGGCTGTTCAGATGTAGGGCTGTCAAAGATGGTGAGTAAAAAAATTTCAATAAAAAATGATGGAAGTCAACCTATAACTTCAATTCTTTTACAGTATATTCTAACAATGGTATATTTACTGACCCTTAAGTATTATGCCCCCTTTATTTTACACTCTGTATAAGCAATCGATTTTTAGTTGCCCTAAGAGATACTTTTTTAAAATAAAATGGTGAAATTGAAGTCAAAATACGGCCTGAAGTTGAAATTTTAATAAACTTAATAATTAATGACGATCAAAATTAACTTGAAATTAGAGTTCGTAATAAAACAAAATTGTTCAATTTAAAATTGCCAGAACTGCAGAACGCCATTTCATAGGTAAATATGGTTCGCGACAAGTTGACACGGCGGCTCTGAAGTTAGCTGCGGATCATGTCTGCTTAGATACAATTACATGCATTGAATGCAGTGATTCGAAACCTTCGCACACACCTTTTCATGTTTTGTATGATCTGTTGCTAACTTCAGAGCCGTCATGTTGACCTGGCGCGATCTTTGCCTAATAGATATTTTGTATTTATAAATAAATGCTTGACTAACTCCACCTTTATTCTTAAACACGTTATTTTCGAGGCACTCCATGACAGCCGTGATTTTGGAAGAGCGCTGTGTCAAGTTGAACACGGGGTTGTTGGGAGACAGCACTGAGCGAAGAGCTTCATTTACTGAAGTCCCTTCTGAAGATTCTGCCTCTTCTTCTTGGGACTGCAACAAAAATATGATTTTTAACTCAAAAAGAAGAGTGTTCGAAGTTCAACGTGTCTCTTACAGGAACGGAGCAGTGCGGTGCTGTGAGGTTTTCAAAAGTTGTGCAGGACTTGTTATCGCATGTCCATACTACTATAATAAAATTAAAAGTTTTGTTTGTTTATATATTTACAAAACGGTTTAATATCAAAAAAAAATGCCGCCTACCAAGAGTAAAGTTTGGCAATATTTCGTCAAAATTAACAACGACGAAGTGAAATGTAAGATTTATTTCAAAACCTTAAAAAGATCAGGAAATACTTCAAACATGAAGAAACATTTAAAGAAACACCCCAAAGCTGAGGCCTAAATACACATAACCTCAATTAGTTTTACAATAATTCAACAGGCGCACAAAACTTATTATTTTATGTTTTATTTATTGTAAAAATCATCAATAAAAATCATACAGAAATTACTGGTTTTATTATCACTCATTGTTTCCTTTTTCGTAAGTAATAATTGAATTTTCTCAACAAGCAAATAACAGAAGATTGAAGACTTCATAAGAAGATGCCGCGCGTGTATTAGAACATTTATTGTAAAATTCATAAATAAATTACTAGTTTTATTATCACTCATTGTTTCCTTTGTTCGTAAGGAATTACCTACCTGAATAGTTCTAGTTACTTCCATATCTCCTGTCTCGCTTGCATTTACATATGCCTATGCGTCATAGCAACTAAGGCTGAGAAGCTATTGTATCGTAACTTTGAATGTTTTGTTTCATACTAAAATTGGAAAAAAAATGAACTACTTTTTACTTTTCTATGGATATTAGGTCTGAAATCGGCCAAATCAGCGTGAAAACGAATTATTTTTCTTTACATTAATCGAACGGACAAATCATTAAAAAAATATATCTAAATTGGGTAATTTGCACAAAATCTACCTTCCGCGAAGAAAAAAATTATTGCACAAAAAAGTACTAAGTATTATAACATTTTGACATCTACGTGAATAGCGCCAACTTTTGAATACAGTTGCCAGGTCTTTGTAGGTACATTTTTTTTACAGGGTGACGGGACTATCTTGCTCGTTAAAACTTTAATGTTACATTTTTATACTTTTACGACTTTTTATGTATTTATTTCTACCAAACCGTAATTGGTACTGAAAAATTAAATAGTAGGTATAGTAGGGATATCATTAGGTTACACAAAACAGAAAAAAAAATGAAAACTGGTCCCGATTTGCAGCTGCAGCATCAAAAATATTGACGCAAAGGGTGATTTTCTGGAATATTTATAAATCACCCATATATCTTTTAAACCACGCAACTTAGGTATGGGACTTAATTTTTTATTTTGGACAGTCATTCAATGGTCTACAACCCCCTTTCGTTTGATCGTTACGTTCCGGGACACCCTGTATATATATATACGTATAAGACACAGTGTTGTGTGCATGGAAGTATTTTATTTATTTGCAAATATGATTAGATACATATTACTTTTATGTACTGTGACATAAGTATAGTAAAGTTTTGTTTTAGTTGATGTTGAGCTCTAATTACGTCAACTGCTGACCATTCGCGGGATTTTATTATTTAAAAAATTGTTTTGGTTGTTCGTATTTCGTTAGTGTTGAGGTTTCAGTTTTACCTACCTTTTTATAGACTGTGTAAATAACTGTGTAAAAAACGTTGATTCAAAAACTGTTTACTAATATTACACCAACTTACAGCGGCTAATATTTCCACTGAACTAGGCGCAATAATCGACTGTTGGGAATTAAAAGAAAAAATTAACTTTTCGGTTACCGATAAACCCGAACATTGTAAAAGAAATAAAAGAATTTCAAGGTTGGAAACATTTTGGATGCTTTGCGCATACTTTAAATTTAATAGTGGAAGATGCAATTAAAGTATGTCAAGGACAAATAGAAAATGTAAAGAAAATTGTGACTCATTTAAAAAAAAAGTTCAGTATCTTCTGAAAGACTGGCGAGATTTCAACTACAGTAAAAAGGAAGTTCCTAAACGGCCACTGCAAGATGTTGAGACAATGTGGAATTCTAAATTTTACATGTTGAAGCGAATACTTGAAATAAAAGAGGCAGTCATATCGACAGTCGCGCGCGCAGACAAACACTTACTACTGTCACTTCTGAGGATTGGATTACCTACCAACAGTTATGTCAGGTCACCTTTTGAAGAAGTAACAAGAACCATGAGCGGCCATAAATATTTGACAGGTAGCTATGTCATAATTATGAAACGTTGCCTCACAGAGGTTTGTAGAAAAATCTTAGACAAAGGTCTAACGCCAACCGTCTATGATGTAGTAGCACTGTTAAAATCAGGATTATTAGAGAGGCTAAAAGGTGTCGAACAAAGTGGCACCTTTAGTTTCTGTACTTTCTTGGACCCTAGATTTAAGATGCAGGGATTCGCGGACCAAGCTGAGGCTGTGAAAACTGTGAAAGATAGAGGCCGAATACTTGTTGCCAATGAAATTTCTAAAATTGATGTTGTAAGCCGAGTTCATTCAACTTCATATCAAAATGAATCGACGACTACAAATGAATTCAGTCCATGGAGTATGTTTGACCAACTGGTAGGGGTACCTTCCACTACAGGCATTCCATTATCAAAAGCAATAAAAGAAGTGGCACTTATTTAGCCGGTGATTTACTGCCACGAACCAATGCGTCTGGTGACTGGAACAATCCATTGGACTGGTGGAGAAGTCACAAATTTGTCTATCCTAACTTATCTAAAATTTACATAGAAAAATGCAATATCGTCGCAACGTCAGTGCCGTGCGAAAGAATGTTCTGCAAGTCGGGGCTCATTTTAAACCAAAGAAGAACGAGGTTGACAACAAGTAACTTAGAGAAACTGATATTTTTAAATGTGAACTTAGACGAAGACCGGTTCGCAAAGTATGCTTAAAAATACCTAAAATGAAAACAAAAAAAAAGCCAAAAAAATTAAAAAGAAAAAAACAAAATAGCTACAAAATTTTTTTATAAAAGTAACAAGAAAAGACAAAATAATGTAAATGTTATTTAAATTATTGTATATAAAATGAAATGATCTTTTAAGTACGCCTGGATACTAATTGTATCCTGCCAGTCCCAAGCCTGGAAAAAGTACGAAGGGAATGTCATTTTTTTTTAAATTCTTAACTAATCTATAAGCTTCAGTTAATTATTTATTTGTAACAAAATTGACATGGATTCAAAACGTTACTGTTAATATAGTTACCTAATAAATAAATAATCGATAACATAAATTGACACTTGACACTAGCGCTTCAACTTTCAAAACCTGTTGACCATTGTCGATTAACAGCTTAATTACATTAATCAAAAACCCGTTAATGACCCATGTCTAATGCAGTTTCAGAAAATATATAATTTCGAAAATAAATAGTTTTAAAACCCGATATCACATATCAATACAGGTTTGATATACATCCCTAAGTAGTAGTCATGTGTTCGCTGCACCGCAACTTAGCCGACAGCCGATGACGAGTCGATAGCGTTACATATCGATGCCAATCACTGTATTGGAGCAATCGCCTCGCTGCTGGCTGGCACTCAACTCTGTTAGTAATGTAATGTAATGGACTCTGTGCTCGACTCGAGTGAACACCGTCAACGGTTGGCAAATTCGCCGAACTCGAACGATCGCCTAGCGACTGGCAGAAACGCTCTCTCGCCTCGACTAAACATCTGATGTAACGTAATATTATTATTTGAAAGTTGACCTTACATGTGTGACTTTAAGGACTGTTTAGTTTTAGTTATGAAAAGTTGAAATATTCTTTTCTGTATAATTACTTTTGTTTTACCTAGAAATATCGATAGATATGACAGATGGCAAAGGAAAATGAATGTTATGACTGGAATGATAAAGTTCATAAATAGTTTACTCGGAGCAGTGCAGTTTGACTTGGTTATTTATTTGAATATTACGAATGGGATTTTGAGTGTTTCTGTGCCTCTGTTGTCCGCCGTACGTACTGCGTACTGACGTGTTGTCTGCACTGTCTCGTGACGAGCACAGTTTTCGCGAATTTCGTTGTTTTGTGTAATTGATTACTTAACTTTTTGTTTGGCGAATTGTAATTGAAACAAAGGCGACGTGTGGTCTCATTTCGACAAAAAAAGATGCCAACTATGCAATTTGTAAATATTGCAAGAACACTCTGTCGTACAAGACATCAACAGGTAATTTAAATTGTCACTTGAAAAAGTTGCATGCAGCGACATACTTGTCGCAGAGATCGCAGGGCGGGCAAACTGGTATAAGTATTTCAGAAAACCGACCGCAGCATTCGACGACGACCGTGGATATATCACATATTCCATCAACGAGTACTGTAACAACAGCTGAGCTACATATGAATAGCGTAATTGAAACTGAGGCACCGCGAAAACGTCAAAGGACGTTACAGAGCTATGTTGCAAAAAAATGACAGTGGAGGAACGAAAACGAGTTGATCGCGACGTGTTGGAATTATTTATTAAAGATTATCAACCTTTTAGCATTGTGGATGATAGGGGGTTCAAAAAATATTCGAAAAATATTCCAGGTTATACGCTCCCTGGAAGAAAAACAATATCAGCTGTTATGATACCAGCGCTTTATGAAAAAACACTGTCTACAGTGAAGGAAGCTGTGACCAGAGATGCTACGACCGTGTGCTTACCTACTGATTGTTGGACGTCCTCACAAACAGTGTTACATAGGAGTCACTATACACTATATAGACAAAAACTTTGAGACCCAACAACGACTTTTAGTAAAGGCCTTACGGAAAGCCACACTAGTGCTTATTTGGCGGCGGAGCTAAAACGTGTGACTGATGAATGGGGTTTGAGGGATCATTTTTGCGGTATCTGACATGCTCGGAACGTCACAAAGGCCATAGATCAACTTGGCTGGAAGAGCTATGGCTGTTATGCTCATTCACTTAATCTCATTGTTATGAATGCATTAAAACCTGTTAAAGAAATTAATTGAAAAAACAAAAAAAAAAATTGTGACTCACTTCAAACAGTCGACGAAAGCACTGGATATGTTATGAGCAAAAGGAACTAGGGATGAGACGTATTTACGCTACCAGGTTTTAAAACCAGGGTTTCACTTCGAAGTACGGCGCCCTGGTACGAGCAGAAAATACTTGCAAGTATGAAGTACGTGTTATAAGTCGGATGAGCGCAGAACTTGAAACGCTACTCATGAAAATACTTGTATAGAAAAGCGATCCATATGGTAATACGAATAAGAAACACAATAGCATTGATGAAAAAAATACTGGAACTTCAAAGTATTTCTGTTTCCATACGATTTTGCTCCTTATTTATCGTAGGACACCGTTTAATACGGGTCAAAATTCTTTGCAAGTATTTTCTTTAGCTGCCGCGGTTACGAGACAACGTAACGCTCACGTGGCTTGGTTTCTTGGAAGTTGGATGGGACGCTACTCATAAAAATACTTGCATAGAAAAGCGATCCTTATGCAAATATGAATAAGAAACACAACGGCATTTATGAAAAAAATACTTGGAACCTCAAAGTATTTTTTTTTCATTCGATTTTGCTCCTTATTTATCGAAGGGCAACGTTTAATACGGGTCAAAATCCTATGCAAGTATTTTCTTTAGCCGCCGCGGCTTCGACAGGTCACGTGGCGCTCTCTCGGCTTGGTTTCTTGGCGGTTGGATGGGACGCTACTCATAAAAATACTTTCATAGAAAAGTGATCCATATAGCAATATAAATAAGAAACACAATCGTACTTGTGAAAGCAAATATTTTTTATGCGATTTTGCTCCTTATATCACATACAATATGGGTCAAAATTCCATAAACGTGTTTTCTTGCCATTCAGAAATTCGGTCGCATCGCTACCAGCGCGTGGCTCGGATTGTTGGCGCGTGAGAGGGACGCGCGGGGAGTGGATTGCCGAGCGGAATATGTATAATAATGTATTTACTTAAAGCACGAGCCATCCGATCCAGCCGGAAACTTCGAATAAGATGTCTTATGTTTAACTTAATAAGGAACTTAATTGAGTAAATATACTTACTAGTTATTACTCATCACATTGTTTAAAATTTCTTTTGACTAAATCGCGCCATTCACCTTTATAAGTATACCTATAAGGCACATTATTGCGTGTGTGGAGAATTTTATTTTTTGTAAATAAGTACAGAAAAGTTTTGTTTTGTTTTTTTTAGTTGTTGTTGTGATCTAATTACGTCGACTGCTGACAGTCCGCGAAATTTTTTGAAAAAATAATTTTTGAACTTTCGGTATATTATTAGTGTTCTAAGTGAGTAAATTAATAAAACTAGACATTTTGTGTATGTGTATTAGTTATAAATGACGATTTTTGAACTGTAAATTATAGTGTGTATCTAAATAGGGTTTTAGTGTGTTAAGATTAGTTAGGTATTATTTTCGATAAATCTATAAGCATGGCTCCTAGAAAAAGTTTGGCGTGGGATCATTTTGTGGACAAAGGTGAACAAAAAGCTGAATGTAAGATGTGCAAAGTGGTTATATCTTACAAATCAGGTGTATCAAACCTAACCAAACACGTACAAAGAAAGCACATTGCTGTTAATTTAGTGAGAAGGGAGCAACAAGTGGAGCATCAAGAGGCTAGTACCTCACAACAATTGACAATATCCAATACTCCACCCATCACCACATCTGGTACAATAAGAGCCAATCCATCATCAATTACAGCTTTCCTTCGACGCGATTCACAAAAAATTAAAAAACAAATTGATGATCACCTGATGAATTTGTTTATATGGGACCTGCAGCCATTTTCCATAGTCGAAGATAAGGGCTTCCGTGAATTAATAAAGTTTGCTTTCCCAAACTATTTGATACCTTCGCGAAAGTATTTTGCCAATAATTTATTGCCGGGGTTGTATGAAGAAGTAAAAACAAATACCAAAGCAGCGCTAAATGAAGATGCAATTAGTATATGCCTTACAACGGACATGTGGACGTCGAGAAATAATGACTCGTACCTAGCGGTCACGGGTCATTATATTGACAAAAATTATATTTTACAATCTGTACTCCTTGAATGCAAGGTATTAGAAAGCCGTCACACAGGACAACATATAGCTGAAGAATTAAGAAACGTCGCGCAAGAGTGGAATATTCTTGGCAAAGTCCTCCTCGCGGTATCGGACAACGGCGCCAACATTAGAAGTGCTATTAATCAGTTAGGGTGGAAACATTTTGGCTGTTATGCACACACAATTAACCTGGCAGTCCAAAAAGTATTAGGAGGGTCACACATAAGCGACTTGGTTAATAAAGTGAAGGCTATAGTTTCTTACTTTAAAAGAAGTAATTTAGCCTGGAGTAAATTAAAAAAATATCAAGAGCAGGCGAATAAAGTCGTAAAGAGGCCACTCCAAGATGTATCTACAAGGTGGAATTCCACATTCTACATGATGCAAAGGTTTGTGGAACTTAAAGATGAAATAAAATGTGCACTAAGCAATCTAGACAGTGGTAATTTAATTATGCTGACTAGCTGTGAGTGGGATATTTGCCAGTCGTTGATTATAGTTTTACAACCGTGTGAAGAAGTGACGAGAGAAATGAGTATACAAAAATATGTTAGTGGAAGTTCAGTAATTCCATTAACTATTGGTCTTACTAACGCTCTCAATGAGATCGCAACTCCGACATATCAGCAAGAAAATAATATTGATGTTTTCCCTCACGAAACAGAAATGTGCCGACTGGATCTCCTCGCAGAAATAAACACGCGGTTTGCAAATTTAGAACAGAGTAGAACTTACACTGTTGCTACATTTTTAGACCCACGATATAAGTTATACTTTGAAAGCGAAAACGTTGCGGACAACACGAAAAAGTACATCGTGAGCCTAGTAACCGCGATTATCAACGAAAATGAGAGAAATGAACCTTCGACATCTGTTGATCCGGATAACCAAGCAAAAAAATCAAATAGTTTGTTATGGAAACATTATAACAAACAAATGCAACATGTACGACCAGCTGGAACGGCCAATAGCAGGGCAATTATTGAAACGCAAAGATATTTAGACGACGCAGTTTTATCTCCGGACATGGATCCTTTGGAGTGGTGGCGAAAAAATAATTCAATTCAAAATTAGCTAAAACAAAATTAAACGCCATGGCCTCCAGCGTGCCTTGTGAAAGATTGTTTTCAGTAGCGGGCAACATATTAACGGAGAGGAGGACCCGTCTGGGGAGCCGGAAAGTAGAGCAACTATTGTTTCTTCAACAAAATAAAAAATAAATCAAAACAAAATTAACAAAAATATAAAAAAAAATATAAAAAAAATAAAAAAAAATAAAAAAAAAAATAAAAAAAAATAAAAAATTTAAATTATCTATTATATCAAATGAAATCTTTTAACTACGCCTGCTAATAAAAGTTTTTAGATGAGGCCATGACCGAAATACCGAAAATACCTACTTAATTAGCAGACAGTCCTAAGCCTGTGATTCAAAAAGTAGGAAGGAAAGATTTCATTGCAACAACAAAAAAAGGTCATAATTGTCTCACGATTTGCCTATATTAACTAACCAAGCAAAGACTTCTATGCGCACACTACATCCTTAAAAGTCTTTGAACTAACAAATACTTTCAAGTATTTTAAAACCTGGTTTTCGACCCTGGTATTTTTACGTACTCGTACTTGGAAGCCCTGGTATTAAACCTTGCAAGTATATCTCATCTCTAAAAGGAACTGTGGAACGGTTCAGCGGAACTAGTTAACTTCTCGGAACGAGAGTTGATGAACGACATCCTTTAAGTGAACGACAATGCCCAAACCTGTTTGATATACATACATCCTCCTTATGTAGATTATTTACCCGTTCCACATGTACCAAGGGAAGAGGAGCCAAAAATACGCGAACGAAATCGCGGGCATAAACTAGTAATCTAGTTTGATTTGTATGCATGTTTGTCTGTAGTAGGGCCACGTCCTGGATTAAGCCATTATAGATCATTTCGAAAAGTCACTGCGCGATTTAATATATTACTAGAGTCATCTACCGCAAACCACTGTACGACAGTTTCGTCTTATGTGCTAAGTTAGAAATGACGCCATCTATTGACGAGTGCTGTGGAGGAGCTGTCTACATTGTAATTGTATATTTCAGAAGCGAAATGTTTTGTTTGGGTATATTTTATTGATATGAAGCTATAATGATAAACAGTAAATGATTTAAAAATACACATATAGCTTATATGTTTTAAATTTGCTGAGCCACTTTAATGACAATACATTACTTTGGGCGTTCTTTGGTCTAACGTTTAAAGTTTCAAGAATGTTCAAGAGAACTTTCTGCAACTTGTTTATAAATGAGCAAATGACGAAAAGCCATTACAGTATTCTTATATGAATAGTTGCGATGCTGTATAGGTTGTCTATTTGCTAAGCAGCGATCTGACTTATACAAATGTTTAATAATATTTTTATTGTACATCACAGTAACGTCAAAATTGACTTTACGTAAATAATATAATATCTTAGTAAAAAAATGTCAATCAAATTTAGGCTCCTTTCATTTCAAACCCCAGCCTCTATTTCAAAAAGATTTTATTTTCATTTCATGTTTAAACAAAATTTTTACAACATTAATAATTTAATAGTAATTTTTACGCACTGGCAGCCTTTATAGCGGTTTCCAACTCTTCAGCTCTGAACAACCAGTACAATAAAACCTTATAAAAAAAATGAAACCTCCAAAAACGGATCACTACCTGCTGCTGCCGCTGCAATTGGAATTAGTGGCTGCTGCTTATTTCTATTTGACGGGTGATATTAAAATTGTTAAATTTGATTAAGTGTTTAAATGCTTTAGTTAGCAGCAGCCTTTCGTGGTCAAGTTTATCATTTTTTATTTGTGCGAAGAAGTACTGAATGCCTCAACTTTGTGAACAAAGACGAAAGATGAAATTAGTAAAAAAATTAATGATGTAATCGAGATTTAAAATAAATATGACATTATCTCAGCTATTAGTAGATTTTTAGACGATTGACCAATTAGCCATTGGTTGTGTTAATGCAAATATCTAAGACACGATTTATTGACAAACACCTAATACAACGTAATTAAGGCGTTGTGATTTGTCCATAGTGATGTAAGGGTGTTACCACACCAATCGACCCTAACTGACCGTGTGTCACTGTTGTGACTGTGCAACTGCTCCTGTTCCTAACTAAATAACGTCTCCTCCTGTCCAAATGCAGACACAACTCCTACGACCACGACCGACCTTCACGCTGCTGTCGTCCAGGTTGAGCTTGCTGAGCTCGGCCAGCAGGTCCTGGCTGCCGGGGTCCTCGCGCGCGTCAGGCGCCGCCTGGTCCAGCATGGCGGCGACGAGGCCGCAGTGACAGCACACTTGCCGTAGGCGCAGCAGGAGGACAAGGATCTCATGGGATTTTACTGGTTTTGCTCCTGTGGGAAAGATAGAGTTTTGTGGTGAAAGATTTGTAAACATTTTTTACACAATTTGTTACCCAACGGCATCAGAAGTACATTGAATACAAGTATGCTTTTATGTCTCAGCCTTTTATTTTCATCGAACTCATTCATTAATCCCCATAAAATGTATATTCGGCCTTCTTAACTCAGTACGTATGTTCGTCGGCGCAGTGACTCCACTTAGTGCGTACATGTACATGTTTCCCCAGCACATGCCTGCGGGCACATGGGAGTGCCTGCTGCAAGTCGAGCGAACACTCCACAGGCTCGGGCCGGTACTTGGATCGGATTCCCGCGGAGAGGGTTGTTTCAGACGTAAGGGGCATTCGTCTAACTAAAGCACGCAACGCACACCCCCACACAACTAGCGTCGTCACAGCGGGCACTAACGCTCCGCCGCGGCTGCTCGATCGCCGGACCTCAGTCCAACTGAGTACGCATTAGATATGCTCCAAATACGGAATACACCCCACAACAACAATATAGGGTCTCAATTTGTGACAAATCTGGATGGCAGGAAGCAGGTCTAAAAGCAATATAAAGGAAAAAATTTAATCTGTTTCGGACTCAATAACTACACAACAATGAGAAGAATTGGCAGCAACGATGCCACGAAGAATAAAGGCCGTGATCGAAGACGCCACTGAGTGGTAGACGAACTATTTTGCGCCGTTCAATGCGATCGACGAAGTTTACTGCGTGGATGGTTCCCCAAGAATTTATTATATTTTATTTAAATAGGGAAACAGTTTGGGAAGTCAGGGAAACAATAAATTTCATTAAGTGTTCAAAACTGTATATATTTATGATTCTTAGGAAACCGTGTCGTCCAGTTTAGAACTAAGAAAATGTTTATATCATAATTATGAATTAATTGACATCTTTTCGAATGGTTTGGCAACTGAACAAACACGAACTGCGGCCTACACGCATGCGCACTGCGGGGCTTCGACTCTGCGAGGGGCGTAGCACCGGTTGCAAAGATAATTATTTCTTAAAAGTTAATTCTATTAACTAATTGAATTCTATTTACTTAATTCGTAAAAATAATCAATCTGAAAAATATCAATTATACAAACAAATCTTGAATCGCCATCACTAAATTAGGCTTCTGATGACGAGTTATGAACAATCCGTATGATTTTCATACAATTTGAAGAGATTGCAGCCTTTGCATCAATATGGGTCTGTGAATCCTCCTCCATCCTGAACGTCACTGCACCTACTTCTTGTGTGACTTTGACTTCCCTGCTAGCATAACAAAGTATACACACACACCTTGCAAGGCGATCATTTTCTTATGCATCTTATCGTATTCATTCTGCACCGAAGTGAGTCCGCCGCCGCCGCTCTGTTTCTCGGCTCTTTGCTGCAGGAACTGCGCGAACAGGGTCTTCGAGAACACGAGCACCTGAAAATATGGTATTCTCTTATTAACTATTGTATAGCCTGTGTTCCATCCCACCTGGTGGAAAGTGACGATGAAAACCCGGAAACTACACGCGTGTCCAATAGTTCCCTGATCACTCTGCACTTGAAAACTCCAGGGTTATATTCACCTGGAAGAACAGCCGCAGGGTCTTTGCAAACGCGAACCACAACCGAACTGTCGGAACGTTCCGCTGGAATTGTCCAGCGCCAGGCACCGACCGCTGACGACTGAAGCACCTAGAGCCGACTCTACCGCTCGGACGGCGAAGGAAAACATCGTGAGGTAACCCGCGTAGCAAAGAAATGATTTCGAAGGTACGTGTACAGTGCGCCGCCCACTGGCGTCCCTCTGCTCCACCGGACCACGAAGGGGGAAGGTTCGATCTACTGCAAATGAGCATTCGCACACTCTCCAAAGTGGATGCACAAACTCAGGTAGTTTGTTGGGGATGTTTTGGTACGCAAGAGCACAACTGGTAGGAATTAATTAAGTAATAAGCGAGGTATTAGTAAGTTTTACGACCTTTAAAATTAATTCAATTCTAGAATAACTTTCTACATAAAAGTTTAACAAATAATAACCCATTAAAATAAGATTTCATTGATATTTTATTATTATTAGTGGTAATTTATTTGTTTGATTGAAGTTAATGAATAAAATATTGCGATACGGCGTTACCTATCATACCTCGCTTTCGTAGCGCGTCAGCTTTGTTCGCAGCAGAGGTGGTGCCGTCCTTCTTTACTGCGCCGCGCACGAGGCAGCGATCACATTGCTGCGAGGACGATGGCCGACAGCGGGGACTGTCCGTTTGTACACACTTGATTACAACAATACCGCTGGTAGAATATAAGTACTCACACAACTAGATATAACTTTACTAACAAATTACGGATCCTGGGTTGTCCGAAAATAAACATTTTTATTATAAATAAACATTGCGGGTCGCGCAAGGACACTGAGATGCTGCAACCAACCTTTTGATACACATTCATCTCGTCGGGGCTCAGCGTGACTTCCGTGAGGTGCGGCGTGCGCGGCGGCAGACACGCCAGCTGCCCCTTCTGCTGCAGCTGCGCTTTGCTGCGGCGCAGCAGCAGGCATTGCATCACGGTGGACATTCGTTCTTGCCCGCCTGTGCTTTTGTTGTCGATCCATTTTTTCCACATCTAGAAAAGGTGGTGGTAAAAAAGGATTAATTGCAGAAAATGTATAGTGGTTTGAGGTTTTCATTAAGAACTCCTTTAAAAGCACCCAGAAGGTAAACTGGAGCCTTGTTACTACATCGCCAATACTTGTTATTGCATGAGTCGGCGGGCTGCGCGCCGTGCGCCCTGATACGAAGACAATTTTATATTCATTGAATATTGCCACGTTACTGGGACAATACTGCTGCGAAATATTACTTTCTTGTGAAGCATTCGTTTCAAGATGCATTTTTTGACTATAAATAATATTAAAAACTAAAACCCAACTTAAAAAAAATTGTACCTTAAAATAATGAAACGAAAAAATATGCTTGCAAAACATTGTTATCGACAAACATAGCCAAAGTTCATATACAGAAATTAGCACACAGAACTTCGGACAGCGACAGCCGCGGAAACGCTCGTCCACTACGCGAGGAGATGCGACGCCACACACACACAACGATACACATGTTTAACTTACAAAATACCTCTTTTTCTTCGCTGCTAAAAACAAATATCGACCTAGGAAAACATTTACAAATGACGGAAGTTCTAAAATATTCAAATTCAAAAACCTGTTTCTCACCTAACAAACCCGAAAAAAGCCAATTGAGACGCTCTTGCCTTCATCAGCACTCCAAAGCAAAGCACTCACCACGAGGTCGTCAAACGGCGAACATCTCATAAACTTGACGAGCGCGAACAGATCCAAGTCCTTGTTCTGCACGGGCGTGCCCGTGAGGCACCAGCGCCGCGAGCCCTTCAGGTTACACACAGCATTCGAAGTTATAGACTTGTGGTTCCGCACCACGTGCGCCTCGTCCAGGATGATGCGGCGCCAGCGGACCCGCCCGAGGACCCCCGTCTGCCGAGGACAGAGCGTGCTAAGTCATTGTAAAGTACAGGATGGAAATAGTAAGTTTCGAACCTCAGTTGTTCACGAGTCACAAATAATATTATGGTATGGTAAACTATACTTTAAGTAATAACTTTTAGGTAGTATTAAAGTAATTTAATTACTTTGTTAGCCATTTAAAGAAATACGGGATTGAAGACAAACTTCAATAATAATAATAATAAAATCTTTATTTCAGACGTAAAAACCCACAGGGTTTAGAAAAACAATGACTTGAAGCTATTGTTCGTGAGCAAATGGATTTTTATGAGATAAATGTAGGCTCTTCCAATGACGCAGCATCGGGGAGCCGCAACGATCCACGAAAGCCTTCAGGAGTGCTGTGGCTGGCGCGGAGCCGCACCGAGGCAGGCGCGCCCTTAGCGTGGTATGCAGTTCAGAGTCGAGCAAAACGATGTAAAATAGATTTAATGGTCTACGACATTTACATGTTAGATTGCATGGCGCCATAATAGTTTTCTTTTTCAAATTTAAATCCATACATAATTGTAAATATTATTAACAAAAGCAACAGATGTTTTAAAGTTGAACATCAAAGATATCATTCACCGAACGTACATTATTCATTTTAGACCCAATTTGTCAGAACTTTCATCTAAGTTACGAAGCTGATTGTTTTATACATAAAAGTACAAGCCATGGAGATTTAGATGCAAAAAGTCTTATAGTCTTATAAATCTTAAACAATTTAAGTTTGTCATGTCACAAATTCTCAAAAATGTTTTTAATCAATCAAAATAGTAATTACACCAATTAGAAAGGATCGAGCACAAGGCGGCGTCGCGTGTCAACGTTGTGAAGCTGCGCACCGACCTGTCACGAGCTGGTTGTTCTAATTAACAATAAACTAGTGAGAGCACGGAGCCTGTCTACTGAAGCATGTATTGGTAATGGCTGCGTCCAACAATAAAATAATCGATATTTTAAAGCAATTTTTAAAACTTGCTGTGTACCAGCCAATGTGTCATTGCACTCGTTCACCGCGTTTACCTAAGTAAGCAATATTAGATCTATATAAATTCGATATTTTTACAATAAAAACAGTGATCATTACGCACTCAACGGGTTTCACTTGACATCCCTATTATCATCGCCTGTCAGTATCAGCATCGTGGGAATCTATCACCATATCTCAGCATCAGTAGCAGCAGCAGCAACTATCGTCTATCATCTTAAAGTGTAGCTCGCTACATCCTGATCATTTTACTAAATTATAGATTTTAAAATAAATAAGTATGTTAGAACTGATAAATATAAGCCTTTTTTGCACTATATTGTAAGTCTATACAATTTAATAGTAGGCAAAGTACTTGACAGATCTAAAACGTTCTTTCTTATTTATTAATATTCTTGCCAATACATTTACAAAATATTTTCATGAATATGTAGTGAGGCAAGAGTTACCAATCTCCATAAATTTTTCTTTTATAGATTCTCTACTTCCAAGTTAATATATTTACATTTTGTGCAGAGTGAATATCAGTTCGATGTCTAAGACATTTCACACAGTGGGATACCATAAGATATTTAAGTATGAAATAACGGAACTGCACCTGTCAGTGAGCGCAGCAGAGCGACGTCTACTCGCCAGTGGAGGAATGAGGAACCCGCACTGAAGTTTGGAGTCTATAGTTATGCCAAGGACACTGTATTATCTACTAGGTTCAACCTTTCACCATTCAGATGCAAGTTTTATTCCATTTGTTTTAAATTTGGAGTATAACATTTTATACATTTTATTTTTGTTGTCATTCATTTTTTTTATATTGAAAAGGATTAGACGTTTGTCTTCTATCTCACCTGATGGAAAGTGACGATGAAGACGAAGGTGTTACACGTCTAACCACGAGATACCTATTCACTCGACGCTTGAAAGAACTGTTTCAATTAAAAAATTGCATAACATTAGAGAGAGCATTGTTTACGTCGTAAAATTGTTTTTTTCTTTCTACTAATTATGATATATCATGAGCAAACAATACAATATCATCATACTTGCCTACCACACAGGGTAGATCTATTATACAGACTAAAAAAAGGAACGCGTCAAGCCGTAGTGCCACCGCGCAGCAAGTCGCTGCTTGCGAAATGAGCCTCAAGTCGATTTCAATACATTTTTCAAACATGTTATTGCAGGTACGTAATATTGAAGTTGGTCCAGAATTAGAAGGGTCTGTAGGATTACCCAATTTTAATAAAAAGGAGAAACTTTACTTTACTTCATGAAATCAGGAAACTCGCCAGCAGCAATACAGTAGTGGAATCACAAGGTAAGGAGCTATTACATCTACAATATCTATAATAGAAGGTAACATCTTAACAGATTTATACCTCACAGATCAGCTGTATTTTTATTATCAATAGTCTTAAATGTTTAAATGATGGCCCAGGTTCCTACAGGTTGGAACGGAAGAGCACCCCGCACTCACTGACAGCCTCTTAGCAATGATAGGAACGATGTTACGGAAATTGATCAACGGAAACTCTTCACTCAGCAAACATTAAACCGTAATGGCAGATCGAGCTGATTGATTGAATATTCAATTCAATTTTGCGTTTACGGAAATCAGCCAATTTCAAATATTATAAAAGTAGTTTTAATAAAATTAAAAATTGAAAGATAACCTACAACCGTACATCATTGATTGAACATAGTGTTATCATTCACATTGAAGTGACATGTGACAATTGTACGCTCGAAAACTACCAACGGAGCTGCCGTAATAAAAAATATAGATCATAGACATAATTCCTAGTATTTTTTTTACGAAGATTACCTGCTATGGTCTCATAGGTGTATAAATGAAGTTGTCGCAGAATGGAATGGTCGTCGCATTGACAGCTGTCACACGTCATTCCCTTAAAACCGACTTACCTACGTGTGTAACGAACTTTGCTCGTCATCATATATACTCATGGTAACAGTTACGAAATTAAAACGCAAGTTATAAACTATTTTGGATTTCATTAAAAGTATACGCCCTAAAGCCATCAAACCAGCAGCCATCAATATACGCCGTGACAGAAGTATATCTTGTTAAATGTCGTCGGCAGCGAACGAGCAAATGGACATAATGAATCGTATGTGCTCATTATTAATGTTATTACAGGTATATTAGAATATCGCTTAAGGACGCGCTGGCAACACCCTTCAGTTGCTCAACACACAACAAAAAATGCACGATGGTATGATATTCTTCTATATTAGAACTTCTACAGAAGAGTCCATGATGGCAAATGTACTTTTACGCGTGTATAGCTGGGTACTAAGCACTCATTCTAATGTGTAATAAGCTGGCCACATACACTGTGATTATCTGAGAGCTGGCTGACAGATACGACTTCATCCTTATTAAATTAAATACGTAAGTTACCTTAAACACTGTTTATAATTGCCGTTTACACCTTTTTTTTTTCTTCTCAACATTGACAATTACTTGTTCTTATTGACGTCAAATAGAACATGATTCTACCACCACTTCGAAAAAACCTTCGTGAAGAAGAACTGGCAAGAAACTTCACGGGTATACTTTTTTCAAAATAAATTTACAGAGTCTCTTTATGTCTATACAAAATTATTCTTATCTGCATCTGTTAGCTCGGCAAGTCTCCCTCCCCCCAAGTATCCAAACGACGAACACCCTCAAACGGCTCCCGTTCACGAGTTAACGCGGGATCCAGCCATCCTTAGACTTACAGCCACCTTACACTTTAAAACCATATCTTAGGAGTTCTGGCAAAGATACAACGATCGCGCGTCGACACAAGTCCGTGCGGTGGCGGCGAGCACCGACACAGCCAAATATTACATTTTCTTGGAAGTGTTCTTCTTGGTGTTTTACGTAAGGTTGCCGGTGCGTTGGTTATCTTTTACGTGGTGAATCACTCTAGAGTGTGAGGTCGCAAATTTGCTTTGTCTTTTGTATTTACTTACTTATTTAAATATTAGAATTGCTAGTTGTGAATATACTTTTAATTGAGTAAATTTCAGTTTCAGGTACCAAATTAGTAACTTGTTTTTATAATATCATGCAACGATTCTTTACGTTTTCAAATAGTTGCAGGACAGGAAATAAAAAAGAAGAAACTATAATAATATTTAAATAGGTTGAATAAACGTTCCATTTGAATCTAACTTCATGCTCAGCGCAACGATCTGGCGCGACGCTACGGCAGACGGCGGCGTGCTGCAAGGTCCGCCCGGTACGGTATGTGACATGACGCCTTTTATAAATTATTGTGGAAGAAACATGAGCGACCCCCCGAGGGGCTATCTATAAATTATCGAACCATTTACGATTAGGGCTATTAGATGGCGCCAACACCCATCTTAGCAACAATTAACTATAAATGATGGAATGAACGGCATACCGGACTGCCATCTCGATGCAGGATGGCGTAGGTGGTCAGCACGATGTCCGTGTGCGCCAACTTGGTGGCGTGCTTACTTCTGTTGGCGCCGTGGTGGATGCTCACGGTCAGCTGGTGGGGCTTGCAGTGCTTGCTGACCTCGTTCGCCCACTGCTGCACGAGCGAGGCTGGGCAGACCACCAGGGTGCCTCCGGAGAGTACTGGAAAAAATCAGTTTTAAATGTAATAGTTTAACAGACTGAAAATATATGTATTCATGGTTATAGAAAATGTGCACGTAATGCATGCTTGGGTGTATTCATAAATAAAACAAAATAACAATGAAGAGAAGAACAAGACGCACGGTTCTGATACGCAAACACATTGCACAAGCTTGAAGATGTTCAGTAGATGAGAAGCACTGCGCACTGCCACGCCGCCACCAGCCGTGGGACTCTCCGATCACAACAGTGGGCGCGTTTTAGAAACAATGTTTCGTTACGAGATTGCTACGAGTTTTGTTCAATGACAATGTGAATTGAATGAACGTCTTGTTCCGATGTCAAATGCGACACACTTTAATTTCACAAGAAAACCACTAAGATATTAAGAGGCAAGGAAAAAACATATTATTTTTTTGTAAATTAGGTAATAATAAAAATGTGTAATTCATAAGTATCTTTAAATATTGTGTATATATCTCTATATCTTTAAATACAATGTCTAATACCTTTAGGTCTTATGTGTTTATATATTAGGTCTTTACCTATGAAATTGCCGTTTTTCACGAAATAAATGAAGCGTAATTTTTTATATATTTTTTATTTCTATTAATCAAAATAATCACCCATGCAATCAATGCATCTTTGCCAACGCATTGGTAGCTTATTTATGCCTTTCTTGAAGAAATCAGCTGGACGGGAGGCAACAAATTCTTCAAAGGCATTTTGTACTGCCTCTCGGGTATTGATTTTTTTTCCCTCCAAGAAGTTATCCAAATTCTGGAAAAAGTAGAATTCTGTAGGCGCAAGGTCTGGTGAGTACGGCGGATGACGGAGAACTTCCAACCCCAACTCTTGTAGCTTGGAGACCGTCTGCTGTGCAGTATGAGGTCGCGCGTTGTCGTGCAGGAGCAGTGGAGCCGAACGATTGACCAAAGCTGGTTGGAGACGTGCGAGCTTCTCCATCATTGTGTTCAGTTCTTCACAGTACACATCTGCAGTAATGCTTGTCCCGTTTGGCAAGAAGCTGTGATGAATTACACCCGCGTTAGACCACCAAACAGTGACCATCACTTTTCTAGGGGTAAGTTTTCGTTTAGGGCATTGTTTGGGTGCTGAACCAGGGTCCAACCAACTTGCTGAGCGCTTACGATTGTCAAACAGGATCCATTTCTCGTCACAAGTAACAATGCGGTTCAGAATTCCTTCATTTGTATGCCTGCTGAGCAGTGCAGGGCACGTCTCCACGCGTACTTCGCGCTGGCGGTCATTGAGTTCGTGGGGTACCCATTTGTCAAGCTTTTTTACCTTGCCAATATGACGCAAATGGACCAATATTGTTTTGATGCTAACGTCGAAAGCTGCTGCTAATTCAGCCGTGGATTGAGTTCCATCAGCTTCCACAGTTGCCTTTAATTCGTCATTGTCGACCAAAGTTTTCGGACGACCACGGGGTTCATTTTTCAGGTCAAAATTTCCAGAACGGAAGCGGGTAAACCAATAACGGGTGGTGCGTTCGTTTGTAGTGTTCGCTCCGTAAACGTCGTTGATGTTGCGTGCCGCTTGTGCCGCTTTGCTGCCACGACGGTACTCATACTCCATAATTACTCGAATTTTTAACTTATCCACGATGACGAAAAATGTTCGAATGCGTTGAAAACAAAACACTAACTATTAAACAAATGACGATTTTAGAAAAAGAATTCCATGTTTGTCAAATAAAATTAATTTGAAATTAGAATTATCAGTCAAAAAAAAAATATTTCCATTTGAAATGGCCAGTACGGCAAAACGGCAGTTTCATAGGTAAAGACCTATTATTTAAACTGCAGGATACCTGAACTGTCGCAAAAGCATGTATTTCTTTATATGATTTCTTATATATGATAATCTAGGAACACATTCTGCTAGGGCCGACTTAATAAGAACCTATATAACCGCCGTAAAATACTAAACATACAACACCATCCACCAAACTTGTTTGGTGTGGAGGTAAGTAGCCTTGCCTTCCATGCCAGAGGTTCCGGGTTCGAATCCTGGTGAGGCAGATAATATAAATATAAATATTTGCTTTCTAGTCATGGATGTGTATTTACGTTTAAGTTTATTTCTAATATTTATATATTTAAAAAAAATATCTATGTGTGCTTATATATTTCTTAAGTTTATTTATCCGTTATCTAGTATCCATAACACAAGTTCTTAATTGATACGTAATGTGGGCTAGATAATGTGGTGTGTGATTGTTAGAAAAACAAAAACTTTCACTTTTTTGGTTTACATTTGTTTACAGATCCAACTGTTAAGTTTATTTTCTCAACTTCAAATCCAGGTCATCGTGTAAGGAGATATCGGGCACGAACAAGAAATATCCACGTCTGAAATTATAGTGTAACTCACATTTGCTTCCTGCGTCGTCTTCGCTGTCGCTGTCGCCGGTGGCGGCGCGCTCCTTGTCCGCGGCCACCAGCGCGATCATGGTGACGGTCTTGCCGAGCCCCATGTCGTCCGCTGACAAGTACAAACACTCGTCACTATCGTATATTATATATACTGATCTATACGAACACGCATAGTTGCTTGCATAGTCAGCGGTGGTGGAAAATTAGCAGTTTAATTCAATAGCAAGTTAATTCAGAGCGAGCTAGTTGCAAGGGCATGAATAATTGTACGTGACGCTACGGAGCAGAGCGATACCAGCGCGGGACAGACGCGCACGCTGGCGAGGCGGCGCGCGACACCCAGCCACGTCGCAGCCCACTATGATAACTAAACTCCTACTGCATGCGCCTTGTCTGTGCGCGTTCAGTTCGCCACATCGCACCAGCTCTTAGCGGGAACGCGCTGTTTAACAGGCAAACAATGGTCACGCCAAGTGAAAGTAACAACGTTTTGCAAATTTTTCATACAAAGGATCTCGTGTTGTATACAGTAAAAGTGTGTAAAAAAACCTATGCGCGTGTTTAAGTTTTGTAAGTACAGCTTCAATAGCAACCTGGCCGAATGGAAGCTGTCAAAGCAGCACTTTGTTTGTGATTGCAGGTACGAACTGTTGTGTCAGGTTGGCCGTATGTCATATGTTTGTAATTGCAAGCTACAAACTAAAACGAGGAGAGTGTGTTCAGCCATTTTGTTTGGATTGTGTTTTTGGCGGAAGTTATTGACCATCTTTGATTAGCTTTTGTTTTTAATTTGGATATTGTTATAATAGCAGTAAAGAGTTAATGTGTCGTATTACTCAGAGAATCAAGTCTTTCATTATTATTTATTTATTACAAAGACATAAATAACAGAGTATAAACTGAAACAATTTAAATATCAAAACAAAGCCCACATAGCTGCATTATGAATCTATACTCCAATGACAGTTTGTGTGCAGCATTTTAGTATAAAAATATTTATATAATGTATACGTTACCCAGGATGCCCGCAGCGGGGCGCTGCGTCTCCCGCCACTGCAGCCACGCCAGAGCGTGCGCCTGGAGACAATACGAAATAGTTATTTAATCATGATAATCCATTTATTTCATTCGTTGATTAGCTTTGCCTGTCTTTTTCGGATTCTTTCCTGTTCTTTTCGGATTTTCCTGATTACCTTAATATAAAAGTATTATGAATAATATGAAAGTATTTATTATTAATATAAGGTGTGATACAATGAACCAATGTCTTGATTCAAATCATACTTAAATACAACTTCATTTTCGATGTATAATTAATATTTTCAAAATCAAAAATTTGAAGCAAAATCTAAGAAAATTATTTACCTTCAATAATTGCGTTAAAATTAGAACAAGTAGTTGCAAATGTTTGAAATACAATGCAATATACGATTTATGTAAGTAAGCATGTTCGCGTCCGCAGCGCGCGCCTGCGCACACGGCGTCGTACACAACCTTACACACATTCTGTCACTCCTGTGTACCACACTGTACACAGTGTGTCACACTGTGTACTCCTGTTGAACAGCGCATAAATTAAGCGGCTAATATTTTATTAATTTCTTGTGCCGGTCCCAGCCACAGGTTATATCCTACCTGGTGCGGCAACAAGGTCGCACTCAGGGCCTGCGGCGGCGTGGCCAGCACGGTCTCCGCCGGCCTGGACGCCAGCGACGCGTGCAGGTCCCGGAGACGCTCCAAGATGAGGTTCCTCTCCGCCATGTGGGTCGCCATCCCTGGAGAAAGAGATCATTCTTTTAGGTACAAGTACAAGGATTTCTCACAAAATGTACCCTATACATATAAAAGATGCAGAAGAGAAAAGACAGTCAACCGGTGTTCCAGAGGTCGAGCACCCTGCGGGGACCCCGAAGCTTAGGACTTAGTTAGAAAAGGAAGCCGTTTCTGACTGTTAATGATTTTCGTCTCATTATGAGCTTATATAACTTAGTAACGAAACGATACTGTGGGATATCGTTGCACAGAGCTCTCGAGACGACCAGCCTGCACCGCCGCTCGCCGCATACTGTGGGACAACAATAGCATCGCATAAGCAGCTCCTGAGTCGACCGATCTGCGCGGTCGCTCGACGCGTACTGAAGCGCGCGCGCTGCTTGCGGGTCCTATTTATAATTTCGTGCATTATCCACGCAAAACATTTTAGTATGAACATTTCTCCCGTGTTGTGATTGGCCAGCGAAGACATACACTATTTTGACCTTATACTACCAGTATGCAGTTAAATTGTATATTATATGTAAATAAGCATTATAAATTACTCAATTATTCCCTGAATATTTGCGTTTTAATTATCTCCAACTAACGCTTGCACTATATTTGGGACATCCTGTGTATAAGAGACTCAGTCACTAATTACAAAATTGTGCACTAAATTAAGTACTAAATGTTCAGCGCGGCTTACTTTGTCATTTCTTTTGTAATATTTTTAGCAATCGAAAAACCATCGATTTATGTAACGGTTTGCGATTGCGGGGCTTTTCAATGTATTCCGTTTTTCAAACTGGTAAGATAAGGACAACTCATACCTTTGTAAAGTCGAAAAATTGCTGAAGGGTTCGTACCTATTTCGTGAAAAAAAGTTGATAATATGGATTAGCTGAAAACTCCATATATCCTTCATTTACAGAATTGTTAGTGAAACAAATTAATTAGACAAACCCAGTTTTCTTCGGACAATCTAAATTAGATAGATAGATAGATAAGTCATTTATTTGCATCACAATATGACACACACAAAAAAAAAAACATAAAAAAAGATACAAAAAAAAATTAAACTAAAAGCACATTAAACATTATTGAACAGTTATAAAATACAAAAGAACTACATATATGATTATGTGCTGCGGCGATGCAAAACGGCAAAAGCTCAGCAGTGTTATGCTCAATGAGCAATTCGCTGGTTTTCAGCTTCTACCTTGAGACAAGAGAGAAATACAAGTTACAAAAAGAAACATTCCCAGTTTATAAAAATAAATAAATAAACATCAACATCAAAAAACATCTCTTCACATATGAACGTACACAAGAAAAAAGGTTAATGTAGCTGTCATAAAAATAAATAAATAAATAAAAGAATAAAAACTATCGGATTAAAATGTCAGGTTAATAAATAACGATAACATTTATTTAAGAAAAAGTGAAACATCCGAATATATATATGTAAAAGATCTTGCTACTCTTAATAAATTGAGTGACTCAGATTTACTCAGATCTGTTAAACAATAACTTCAGTGATTCTACGATACAATAATTGTATTGGTGAATTTTCTTTTCATTATGTTGTTAAATATTTTTTACCAGAACGTTCGTGGTCTCAATACAAAAACCAATGAGTTTTATCGTAACATCACTGCAAACGACTATGACGTTGTCGTGTTGACGGAATCTTGGTTGAACTCTAATGTACTAAATTCTGAACTATTTGATAATCGTTATGTGGTGTACAGGCGTGACCGGTGCACATCTGGGTTTCATTCAAATACATCCGGTGGTGGTGTTGTTTGGCAGTAAAAAATGAGATAAATTCAGAAAGGACACTGAGATTTGAAAGTGACTGCGAGGATTTGTGGGTATGGATAGAGTTGGATAGAACTTCAAAGTCACGAATGCTACTATGCTCGGTGTATCCCATACAAAAACACATCTTAGAGCATTTTATAAACAATGCAAATAGGGCCTTGGCAGATGTAAGTTACGCTTTGGTTGTGGGTGATTTTAATTTATCAAGGGTTCCTTGGTCATATGTAAAAGAAACAAACTACTTGACTGTCGACTCAACGACCAGTTTGTTCGTAAGAGATCTGGTAGATTTCGCTAATTTAAATAATTTAAAACAATATAACGGCATTCCTAATAATAAAAGTAACACACTGGATCTTGTATTGAGTAGCATTCCTGTAGTGAATTTTCATCAAAGTATTCATGCGTTGGTTAAAATGGATATCGCTCACCCAGCTTTGGAGTTTGATATCGATATTCAGATGAACACTTCATTGAAGCCTAATAATATACTAAAGCATAACTTCTTTCGGGCTGACTATGAATCAATCATCGGGAAACTTGATAAAATTAATTGGAAGTCGATGTTTGAAAACTGTCAAAATCTTAATACCATGACTGATGTATTTTATGCTAAACTACGAAAATTAATCAATGAACATGTTCCTAAGCATCGTATAAAACAGAATAAGGTAGGATATCCTTCTTGGTTTGGCCGTGATCTAATCAGGTTACTCAAAGAAAAACATAAATACCGATCCCGTTTAAAAAAATATAAAAATCCTTTGGACCGCTTGTCGTTCGAATTGTTGAGAGATAGATGTGAAAAATTACAAGTAGATCAATATCAGCAATACATAAATAGGATCGAAAACTCTATTCACTCACATCCTAAAGTCTTTTGGAACTATATAAAAGGTAAAAAAAAATCAGGTATCGGTTATCCTTCATGTATGATTCTTAATGAACATACAGCTTCAACAGGGGAAAGCATATGCAATTTGTTTGCTAAAAACTTTTCGCAAGCTTATAACACATCCTCCATTACCTATTCACCTACTCCTACCAGCAACTCGAGCTCGGTTAATTCTAATGTCTTGACTTCAATATCAATTACTCGAAGCAAAATCTATAATGTTTTAAAAAGACTTGAGCCAAAGAAAGGTGCTGGTGATGACGGTATTCCTTCTATATTTTTTAAAACATGTGCCAAAGTCTTATCTGTTCCAAATTTATAACTTTTCTATAGGTACTGGAGTCTTTCCTACAGTTTGGAAGCGTGCTCGAGTTGTCCCCATACATAAAACCGGCGAAAAAAGAAATATAAAAAATTATAGACCCATTTCCATATTGCCGGTACTAGGTATGGTTTTTGAACAACTGGTTCATTCTGCGGTTGCCTGGCATATGAAATCCATTATCAGTGTTTATCAACACGGATTTATGCGACTGAGATCAACCACAACTAATTTGGTAGCTTTTGTCGAGTCCCTCATAGAGAATATAGATAATCGGATTCCAGTTGATGTGATATACACAGACTTCAGCAAGGCATTCGACCAGGTACCACAAAGGATCCTCCTAGATAAAGTGAGTATGTTAGGTGTAGCAGGCACCTTGATGTCGTGGTTCGAATCATACTTAAATAATAGATCATCAGTTGTAGTTGTAGGGGGCTATAATTCTGACGCTTTTACCGCTTCTTCTGGTGTCCCACAAGGATCTAAACTAGGACCGCTACTATTCAACGTTTTTATCAATGATGTGGGCGTATGTTTCAAAAACTCTGACTTTTATCTTTTTGCCGATGATCTAAAAATCGTTAAAACCATTAGATCCATTGAAGATCATATCAGGCTCCAAGAAGACTTGGATAGACTTGTTGAGTGGTGTACTATTAACGGAATGTACTTGAATACCGATAAAAGCTTCCACATGCACTTTTCACGAAACCGTAATGACCCATACCATGACATAAGATTCAGTGTTGATGGCAAGACTTTATCCAAGGTTTCGAAAACTAAGGATCTTGGAGTGGTCTTTGACAACAAACTTCAGTTCAACCATCATATTGAACACATTGTATCGAAGAGTTTCAGGATGCTAGGATTTATTATGCGTAACTCCAAAAACTTAAAAAATCCGCATACCATCTTGCTACTTTATAACGCATTAGTACGTAGTACCCTTGAATATTGCAGTCCTGTATGGAATCCTCACTATGCTGTCTACACAAGTCGTATGGAAAGTATTCAAAGACGATTTTTATGGCATCTGACTTATAAATATAAATTGGCTAAACAGATTCCACACTATACTGACAGACTCAAACATTATGGGATGCAGTCACTTTCAGATCGCAGACAGTCCATAGACCTAATTTTCCTTCACAAACTTCTGACTGGCGCTATTGATAGTAACGATCTCTTGAACAAGGTTTCATTAAATGTACCACATAAACTACGCAGAACACAAAACCGAAAACTCTTTTACGTAAAAGTTGCCAAGACAAATTTAGGATATTATTCGCCAATTAGAAGGATGTGCACTGCGTTTAACAGGATACCTAACGCGGGTGAACTTTGCATTGTGTCCGATAAAATCAGTATGTTCAAAATTAAATTAAAAAAACATTTGACCACTGTAACCATTTACTACCGATAATCTTTTTTTCTGTATTTTCGTATAAATTTCTGATCTTTATGTTCTTATTTTTGTAATAAAGTGTATTTTTGTTAAAGTTAAGGCACGCTGTATTCGCCTATAATTGAGGGCGCATTTAACTAACATATTATGCTAAATATTGTAAAGCAAGTATTAATGTAAGCCCTTGTTGGAGAATCTAAATAAATAAATAAATAAATATACGATAAGTAATAAAATAAAGTACCTAGATATATACCTATGTACCTAGATATATATATATATATATATATATATATATATATATATATATATATATATATGTATACTATATAACGCGCCCGGGCACACGTTCACAGGGCCTGCTAACACGTAGAGTCACCGCCACCTAAACGACCATAAGTGCGTAAACCTAGTTTTTGAAATTCCAACAAGGCAATTTTAATTCGATTTTTAAAAGTTGATTTAACTGCAACGTCAAATTTATTTGATGGCAGCGACGACTACGACAACAACATTTGTAAACAAACAAATAATTAGTGTTTTTAAATAAACCGTGTTATAATACCGCGAATACCGTGTTACATAGTGATTAATGACCGCCTAAATATGTTAAATTATATTTAAAAAGTTAACTTGAATATGGTCGCAACCGCAAAGTCCGGTCGAAAGAGACCTTCCAACTTGTACTCCTTTAGGCATTATTACAAATGAAATACTGAAACTCCCAATCGATTCCACATGTTCTAAAAAGGTTATTCAGATTTCTGCCGAACCTCATTTTAGTAAATAATTCCACCTAAACATACATGTACTTATATCTTCTATTATCTTATGAAAAAAAATATCAATGCCATAAGAGAAATAACGATATCTTTGTTCTTATGATTAAGGTAACATGAAAGTAAGTGGTATGACACATTACTAATGTGCTAACTAGAAACTGTTCTAAGGGCAATAGATGTAGTAATTTACTAACTCCTGCCCAGTGGTGCAGCGGCCCTGCTGCAAACAATGTAACACTGCGGTTGGTGGAAGGAGTCCCGCGCTGGGGTCCTATACGAGGCACTTAATGCTGGACTGGTGCGGCGGCGCGGGGTGCGGGCGCGGGACGCACGCTGGCCTACCTTATATTCAATATTTCAGCTTAGTCTCTTTGACGGAGGACACCGAAGGGAACAGCAGTTAAGTTGGAGCATATTAACATTAAAATAAGTGATTTGGCGTGCGCCTGCTAGTCGAAGCTGCATAAGGTAAAATGATTTAAGTAAAACTCTGCAGCAACGCGAGCGGCACGTGATTCGGTGATGATTCTGAAATGTGCGTCTTAGACACGTCGCTTATTTGTTGATACGCCAACGCATATAAAGAATAATTACTGACCTTGTTTGCCAAAGAAGCGAGGTTGCACCGCGTTACTGCCCGCCTGTATGTCTTCCCAAGTCAATCCGTGGGTTTTGGAGTCTTGGGTTCCAAACCCGTCGGCCGCCATCTGCTCTGCAGTGGGGTCTTCTGTTGGACGTAAATAACACCAATAATAATATATACAACAATATAAAAGCGCCTGGCTCGGCCGCGCGTGTTCACGCACGCCTGTAGGACGACCACGGCGGTACGGTTCCATTTACAAATAATACCCGTCTTTGAAACGGATGACGCATGAATTCAGTGATGTAATAAAGACTCGGCAGATCAACTGGCAAAAATCGAAATTAGCTTTTAGCAACTGTTGCAAATATAGAAGACAGGAAACATACAACGTGTAATCTATTACATGTTGTAGGAAGCCCGATGCCAGAGAATCGTCTGAAATCGTCACGCGATCTGATGGCAGGTGCAGCGAAGCGTCGCCGACCGGAGTTTCAGTCGGAATCGTCGTCGTTCCTGTTATCTCCGCGGCTGGCGCTTCCGTCTACGTGGCCAATAACAAAAGAAGCGCGGCTGCCAAGCCAATCTACAGAACTCTATGTCTTAGCAACGATCCACGCTGTAACTACGCCTGGCCCACACAGAGTACCTACCATCATATCTCAATAGCACTTCCTAAATGACATCCACAAATGAAATAAAGGAAGATATAAAAATCTCCATTTAAATAGCAACTACAGAAACACTAAGCATATAGCACTCTCCTTTTTTGAAGTCGGTTAAAAATAAATCGGTTTTTTCACAAATCGAGTATTTGTCCTTAAGCATACATACCAGGTTCCACGACCATATTGGCGACTTTGGTGCCGACGATGCGAACTTGTTTCTCCAGACTCGCCAGGCGCTCGCCCAGCTTCGATCCCGTGTCCGGGAGGTAACTAGGGTTCATTTTCTCTAGGAGGACCTGAAATCAATAATTTATATATACATAAAAAAATTAACACCAATGAATGTAAAGTTTGAAATATTTACTAATTATTTCCATCATCTTTAATATAGATTTGGAAAAGTCTCTTCAAAGTGAAATTTTCGTGCACTAAGGAGACCCTTCAGTAACCATCCTCTCCAGTAACTAAAATTAACCAGAACTTTTGATTTCATCAAAATATGGAAATTTCTATTCAGATGTGGCAATACAAGAAACCAACAAACAACCTTAAATGACGCTAATGGCTGGTTTACACGCAGTAAGTGGTTAAGTTGGTAACAAAAATTTAAGTTAAAAGTTGCGTGTAAACAGTCAATTAAGTGACAAGTGGTAACTTAAAATTTAGTACGCAAGTGATTAAGTAGATTAGGATTCGTTCTATTTTTCGTATAAGTAGGTGGGCGGGGCTTCTCACTTGATGACACTAATCACTTGACGTGATTTTGTAGTCAAGTGCATAAGTTGACAAAGCGGGTGGCGGCAAGAGCTCCTTTATGTCGCATTTTCTCTTTTTTTTTTAATGTTGGAGTTTGGTTTTTACTTTAAAATTTGTGGAAGAATATTTAAGGGTGTTACCACACCAATCGATCGACCGTCGACCGGTCGACGACATCACCCCTGAGTTGGTAAGTCTGCCAACCCGCAGTTGGCGTGATGGCCTACAATTGTCTGACACCAACCCTAAGTTGATAAGTCTGCCAACCCGCAGTTGGCGTGATGGCCTACAATTGTCTGACACCGCACATAAGTTGGTAAGTCTGCCAACCCGCAGTTGGCAGGATGGCCTACAATTGTCTGACACCACCCATGAGTTGGGAGAGGCTGATATCCCTCCAGTGATTATTAAGGGTACCTAATTAGTAAAGGTACCACACCAATTGATCGTCCGTCGATCGACGTCGACCCGTCGACGTAAAAATTTAGAAAAATACATAATCTTGCAAAGATTTTAATTTCCGAATCAAATTCTTCTCTTAATTTGTCCAAAATCACGTTTACCACATATCTCAGTACAGAATTGACGAATTTCCTGACATTCATCACTGCTCATCTTCATTGAACTTATGAACTTAACTACTTAATCCGTTTGGACACACAAGTGACTTTTAGTAACTTAAAATTTAGTTACCAACTTAACTACTTAATACATGTAAACCGCACATAAGAAGGACGTGGATACAACGACGCATAAGGTTTGCAAACGACGTACCCTGACTCCGTGTAGATCCGCCTTCAGCCCCTCGAGTTTCCGCAGCTCGTTCTCTCGCACGTGCTTCTTGACGTACACCACCTGGTTGGGGTAGCTCTCTGGCTTCAAATATTGTCTAATATCTTTACTCTGGTTCTTCTGGAAGTCTGCCATGGAGTTGTCGGGCTCCTTCTTTAGTTTCGGAGATTTGAGTTTTACCTGTAAGTTGGAGTTGAGTCACATGAGTAGATAAACAGAACAGAGACAAAGCTCCATTCAACCGCACAAATCGGTTGCACTACTGCAAGCACGCGGGGCATGTGTGCGTGACCACTGGTCGCTTGTCACGTACGCGGCGAGACCGGTCAAAAGACATCGTCTTAATGGCACGGCCAGTTCAGAATCTCAGGGTCATTGCGACGCACGTTGTTTGTTTTGTTAGTTGCAAGTTTGATTATATTAATGTAAAAACGTTGTATTTTTTATTAATAATGGTTGTTTATTGTACTGTGTGTATGAATAATTCTAGAAAAAATAAAATTGAATTGCTCGACCCAACGTTTCGCAAATATTTCGATCTTGAAATAAATATTGTTACTTATATACTTAAGCGTATTAAAGATTGTAAATTTGATTTACCATGTGAGCGTTTCCCGTTAGATTACTTGAAAAAACTATATGTTAAATTCAGAATTTACCAAACCGTCAAAAGAAACAATAAATTATTAAAAAACAAAAATTATAAAATAAAATTATTAGAGTAAGTAATTTGTAAAGTATTCTATCATACTGAATAATGAAACTATTTAACAAATGTTTTGTTTAATTCGTCTTAACCTATTGTGACAACCCTACCAAAATCAGTAACAATTTATCACGTTCTTAAGAAGCTTTGTCTCTGTTCCGTTTATCTACTCATGTGGTTGGGTATCACAATGTATCCGTCGAAGCTGCGCAGACCTCATTTGTGTTTGTCTATTTTGGGTCGACGGAGTCGACGGTTATTTCTTTCACGCAGTTTTGTAGTTTTGGTGGTGATTGTATATTTTGTCTCATAAAATTTTTGTCATAACTATCGAATTATAGGTAAACGAAATCATACTTGTTATAATATGTCTCATACGACATTGAAACGTCGAATCGTCAAAAATTCTGAATTCTATTCATGCAATACATTCTTGCGTTCATGCAAGCTAACATTTTCATCTAGGTTCTGTCACTCTAGGTTTGAACCAAGTTTGACCACGACTCGTGGTCCGACACAGATCGGAACAACAGTTTTTAGGAGGTAAGTTAAACTATTTAAGGATAAACGTGTTTATAGCTACTCAAATTTGAAGAAAACATATATTAGTCAATATTATCAATTAAGAGCTTTAGGGCTAGTAAACAAGTAGGTGAAAACAAAACGCGGACTATCCACTGTTTGCAAGTAGCGTAGTAAGAAGCTAGTTACGGATTTTGGTTTGAGGACAGCTGCTGTGGTTTCTTACAATATGGTCTTGTCTGGGCGGTGCTACAGGCCTGCCATCCCGTCTACGGGGTTGTGTTCCGCGCACAGGCACGAGAAGCCCGGGCAATGACTGGAACAAAGGCTATTCCAAGTACTGCATGCGGTCGGCGACTCATCAACAGTCAATGTAATAATCACTTTCAATGTTGATAAATAATCAGCTGCAACTAATGAGGCCACGGCCCGCCAACGCGCTCGCGTGCGCAGGCCGGCAACAGACAATACTGCGGCGGATGCGCAGCCGCCGTGTTCGTCCCGTATCTGTCGCTTCGTACCGGGTACTCCTGTACAGGCGGCAAGACTAAACTAAAAAACGCAATAACTCTGACGGATTATCTTGGCCTTCCTCCTTGTACACTGCACATCTCTAAACTAATGCTTATTTTCGTAATATCGTAGCAGCGTAATTACTTGAATGAGCTTATTTTCACAAAACTAGATTAACAAAGTTTTAGTGGTCTCATAATTTCTATCACGTACGGTCTATAACAAGAATCACGTAACCCGGTTCACTACGGCACAGTCCGTTGGATCGTCAGTCTGCGAGCTGGCTTTACCTCTTCAGGCAGTTGAAGTTTCTATGGTCTTTATAACAACAATCAATCAATATTTAATGCGATTAAAAACTGACCACCACCTGCTACAGAACCCTTCGTCCGCGAAGTTTAACTCGTACTCGACCGTTCTTATTTTATAAAATGACTACGCTATACTAAAATCTTACTTTGCTTTTTAATAGGTTATTAAAATTAAAATATTACACTTATTTTAAGTCGAGAACCTAGGCACGCTTTCTTTGTTTATTTTTTATATACAAGATTGATACCGATTCTTTTATTGCATCGCAGTCGCACCGAAATAAAATGTATTAGTCGTGAAAATTTTATGTTAATAAGTAGTATAATTTTATGTTAAAATTTTTATGTGTAGTATATGTTATAATGTAAGTACTAATGTAGTACCTATTGAAGTATTAACATTTCATATTAAGTTATATTACATAATAGTAACATTTAGTTTCTTTTTATTTGATATAGGCATCAACTATGGCTGCCGCTGTAGCATAATGCTGAGGCGGGTCCTTTCTGACATGTGCAATACAGCGCCATTAGTTATATGACTTTATGATTTTATTCCTTATATTTTAGTCACTATTTTGTTAAAATTGTCTTTATTGATTAATCAATGCAAGCTTTACATCAAAATTACATGTATTCAAGATTCTTTTTTTTTTATAGTGTTATATCAACAATTGTAAACATATTTTATAGCTATTTTTCTGTACTTTTTGTTCCTAAATAAATAAATGATAATAATAAAATAAATGTGTGAATTTGAATTTGAATCAGCCTGACAATTTGTATCGACAACATTAGACTTACCGTTTTAGACATTTTTCAAATATTTCTCGGAATCAGTTCTCGACCGCTCACTCGAATCACTTAAACTTATAACTCTAATCTTTGGTATGAATATATTAAAAACACAGGCAATCTTATTATCTCTTTTGACAGTTTAGTGACCAACACCTATTCACCAAACCAACTGTTCTACACATTTAAATGCATTCCGAAGTTAGTTGACACAAAATATAAAACTACCCTCATTCACTGTTTTTATTTTCGTTAAGTAACTGTATGTGTTCAAATGTTGTTTCCCGCGAGCATTGAAGAACGTCGATAAGAGATTTATGCCAGATTACACATCAATTGTACCTACAGAGAAAATAATGCATGAATACACTTGTGTTGTGTGAAATGTGATGGGTGAAAAAACATGTGTATTTATTTAAAATGTTATTGCGCAATATAAAAGCAGTGTACAAAAGTCGGACTTAATGCCAATTGGAATTCTCTGCCAGTCAGCCACAGCAAAGGAGAGGCTTTCAATGGATGAAGGGGTGCATACAAAAATACATACAGATACATACATACTTAGAATAACTACGGTATAAGGTTGACGTTATAATATAATAATATTACATTTTACAAGTTGATGAATATGAATTAAGCTGTGAGTGCCCTAGTCAGTCATGTCAAAGATACGGGCTGCGGGTCCTGGGCCGTATCAATAAGCCCCGCGATCGATATTATTTTTAACAACCGTATATAATACATATACTATATGATTTAGGAAATAAAATGTTATAATAATTCAGTTCATTTTTTTATTTTCAATCTGGTTCGCCTACGAATTCAAAATGTAATATATGGCGGTCTGCAAAATTGAGTTTGACACCTCTGGCCTTGATCATTTTGAATGTATACTGATGTATGCGCAGTAGCCAATCGCGCGATATCAGAACAACTGTTTTATAACTTCGGCTTTTAAATGTATTAAAGGAAGACGAGACCAAGCTTTACGATGTTGATACTCGCGGAACCACTCCATGTTGATACTCGGAAACTTCCATTTTGAGAATCCTCAACAGAGACAACTAACTGTTCTTGTTGAATTTGAACAAAACATAACCCTGCCACCATTTCGGAAAAACCTTCGTGACGAAGACTTGGCAACAAACTCCCTGGGTAGAATCTGACTTTAGAGTCAGAGACTTAGGTCCTTCAGATCAGAGTTTAGCTATAATGGAAATTATTCTTTGAAGTCTCTAAACTATTATACTATTAATATATGTTTTCTTTTGAATTAAAAGGAAATATAAGTTTTTTTGTTTATTGGTATTATTCAATTTTACAATTCTTACTCTATTAGATCTATTGCAACCCTAAATCCCTGCGGGACCAGGACTAAATTGGTCCCGGAACTTAAAAAAACTAACAGTTAAAGTACACATAATTTTCAAAAGTGGTGTGAGTTGTTATGGCTAAATATTGTCACTTGCCACACCACAGGAATACTTTATATTTGGTGGTAACAAATGCGATAATTATTATTGTTTGCTCACAGTATTGTTAGACGACCAAGTGGTGTAGTGGTAAGAAGCCTTGCCTCATACGGGTCCAGGTTCGAGTCCTGGCCGAGGCATTCATTTGTGTGATGAACACAGATGTTTGTTCTCTGTATGGTCATCCATAATACAAGCTCTGCTTACTTTGGGGCCATACAATTGGTGTGTTTGTCTAGGGATTTATTATTATTATTATTACAGTTCAATAATATATAAAAATGACATAGGTACCTCATCCTCATCGTCACTGCTCAGTGCAATAACTTCTGGATTGGAATCAATTATTGCTACATCTTCGTCAACTATTGTCACATTCTCCTTATTTGATGGCCTAGTGGATGCACTCACTCGGCTCATATTGCTAGCCATTTTACTTGAATTGTCTTCAATTATCACTAAATCTTCATCCTCACTTTCCACAGCCTTTGATTGCATGCTGTTCCTACTGATGCAATTCAATTTGTTGCTGTTTCTAAGAACCGGTGGACTGCTAGCCATTGATTCATGCTTATTCTAAAAAAAAATAAGATCATATTAATACTGGAAATTAGATTCTTTTGTCTAAAGGGTACATTGATTTGTCTCGAAAATTTGTTTGTCAACCATTTCTGAGATAAGTTATTAATTCACTTTTAGTAAGATAACTTATTCAAATAGCATCGTTTTTAACAAATTATCTCATGCTTTTGCCTACTGGAGCAAACTGGTTGGGTATATTATGGCTACTCAAAAACCTTTTTGAAACTTTGAAAAACCAATTTTTTTCTGATTCTGACAGTATCCTTTGCCTAAACACAGTTTTGAACATGCCAATTCCTAAATACCAAAAATGGATAATAATCAATATATATATATATATGACAAACCTGTACAGGGCTAGAGAAAGGGGAGCAGCTTATTCTCGAAGAATCAGCAGTCTTTTGTGGTTCCAATGACCTTGAAACTTTTGGTGCTTCTGATAGACTGTTTATGCTATTAGAAACTGAACTGGGATTGCTCTGCAAAATAAGATAACATTAGTAATTTAATCTTGATCTAAATATACCTATTATTTAAATCTAGAAAGATAAACAGTAAGAGAACATTTAATATAGACTTAGTGATCACAGTTAAGTGATGAGAACAGCATTTGTCAAAATCCCAACTTTACCTATTGGTTCAGCTAGCAGGGTTAATACAAACACAAATACTCTGTACTTTATGGTAGACTAATGATGATTCGTAAATTTTTTTTTATGGCTGAATAATTTATTAGTGAGTGTATTTTTTAATTCAATTAATTAATTATATTATTAATGAAAATCTAACAAGTTTTTGAGTATATATTTATACTTAGAAATTTCATCCTGGGCGCTTATTTCAATATTGCAACAGTAACTGTCAGGTATGTGAGCAGCACCAAGGTGCAAGATGGGTAGTGGAGCTGAGAATAGCTTATTTGCAAACAAAGTTATGCGAGTTTCACAACATGGCTATGCCTGAATCATGATTGTCAAACATAGTTAAAACATATCGGAGGATTTGTTACAGAGAAGTAAAATGTGAATACCTATCTACAGAAAGAAGAAAATGTAGGTTCTAACCTCATCAGACAGTATAAAGTCAGAATCATCACTATCATCATCATCATGTCTGGGCACCACTCCTGCGATACTCATTCTGGTTGCTTTAGAGAACACCATGAGTTCTTCATCATCATCTTCATCACAATTTGTGAGGCTTTCAAGGTCAGGAGCATTGTGACTATTATTTTCAGAGAGGTTACTTTTATTGGTAATTTTTTCATTACAATCAGATTCATTTCCACTATGACTTTCGCATTCATCATCACTATTACTTTGCCTCCCTTTTTGATTGTTATTCTCTGGATCTGTGTCATAGACATCACTCTCACACACATCACTGTCTCCTTGACTGTGATTAACATTTTTGTATGTTGTAAATTTGATAGGAGTGTCCTGAAGGCAGGCCAGTTTCTTGTTTCTATTATGTTGTACTACAATGGAGTTGTCAGCATCAGAATCAATGATCATAATCCTTTTTTTATTCTTCCTTCCTACGAAGGAAGTGTCTAGTGGAGATTCCAGTCGTTTTGACTTTGGAATCATTAATACTGGAGACTTTTCTTGATCTGAAACAAAATAAAGTATTAAATCATTTATTCAAATAAAATAACACTAAGAATATTATGTTATGATAAATATGCTATACCCTCTTCTTCATTTGAAGAACTTATGCTTTCATCTGTTGGACAAACATTATTTATATTAGTATTTTGAATCGTAAACATTAACACAAACTGATATGATTGTTCACAAAATTGGTTACTATACCTTCAGAACCAGCTACAAAGATGCTGGTTGCGATATCTGATTGAATAGAAACAATACTATTATCGATGAATTCTGTATCTGAATCCATTTTCGTTACTAATTTGTATTGATAAGAAAAATAATATTAATGCTACAAAGCAAAAAACATATTTTCACTTTAAACTTCAAAGATCACAACAAACAAACAATTTCAAACCGTAGAAGGAAACGTTTTACTTCGCGTTTTGTTAATATTTAGCTGTCTTCAACATTTTTTTTATGCGTTGTATATTTTTAATTTACAATGTTCATTTTGTCTAGGTTTTTGATATGTGATTTTAAATCAATAACAGGACATAAAAATAATATAACAATATGTTTGTGTTAGTAAATCATATTTAATTTAAAAAATCTACCGTAATCTCAACGGAGTGTAACTAAACGCAACATGTGATTGATATGAATGAAGCATGTTTCGAATTATACGAGGGCAAAAAAACGATTGAACGTACAAGACTGTTCTTGTTTAACTTTCTATGCTTAAATTCTATGTAAAAAACAAGAGCAGGTGTTCTTCAGGTTGTTTTTCATGTTATCACCCTAGGCTGAGTGGTTTATCATGTATTATCTATGGCGGCGTGGGTCGCGGAACTGGCGACCATTGGGGACATAACTCGTCCCCATTATATTCGAAATCATCGACAGAGTGAGGATTTTGATTTTCACATAAATGGATGAATTTAAACTTATACAGAAAATAACAAGTTAATGACAATACTAAAATTACATTTAAACTACTGTCCCAACACTAACACTTTTTGCATTTACCACCTTTTTACTATATTATGCACTATTTTCACCTTCACTGTTTTTTTAAGCAGTATGATAGAGCGTGGAGTTTCGCGGTGTCGATGTCGTCGTAGTAAGCGGGCGTTCTCGTCGCAGGACTCAGATGTGGAAGCTCTGGGAGTTTGAGTGTCGGCAAGGCATGATACACAAGAGTATGTTTCTCATTAGGGGTTTTCCTTTTGTGCAGTGTTTTTCCTTCAATTTTAATTTGGCATTTATCATTCAGAGTAATAATGCACGATTAAACGAACTTCCAAGTGAAATTCTATCGCTATTATAATGAGTCGCTACATTCGAAGATAGTATATAAAAGGTGAAAATAAAGAATGGAAATAGTATAAGTAACTTCGCACAGTTTTAGAGTATGTCATTTGACTTATTCAAAAATCTTTCCGCTCAGCAGTGGCACCGTCTGTTTACTTGATCCACCCCGGTCCCGGCAAGCCTTCATTTTTTAGAGATCAAAACAAAACTTTTGCTTGGGTTCCGGGAGGGACGGATCCTTTATAAATTTCTTTTTATATATTTATATATGTCCTTCGAATGAAGCGACTCATATAAAAGCGATAGAACTGCACTTGGAAGTTCGTTTAATAATCATCTATTATATTTCGTCGCTTCATTCTTCAGATAGTATATAATTAAACAGGTAGATTTTTAGAGATTAAGAGTCTATATACAAATCGACGCTATCCCGAATCGGTAAACTGCAACACGCACACATCTGCAGTGCTGTATGATACAGTCGCTGGCCGTCAAGTAGCGCGTCCGCATAGGTTTTGATACTTTTTTAAATATGTTTGACTTATTTTACGTTATGAATTTTACTTTTGATTTATAGAAATATGAATTTATGTCATTTTATTACTTGAGTTATGTTTTGCAAAGAAAGATATTTATATACCTGGTTAGGATAATATGGGATGAAATAAAATTGGGGTACAATAAGGGCTTAACCAAGAGATTGATGTTATTAATATATAGACTTTGTTATGGTAGTTATGATTTAAGATAAGAGTGATTACTTAATGTAAAATATTATTTATTATTATATGTACAATACAGTGACAAACTTTCATGACGACCCACTTAAGGTGCAAAATCATATAGCAAATTGAAAATGACTAGATCTATTAAATGACTGATTACATTGAAATATTTTTTACACTGACAAAAAAAGAGATAAATGCCCTGCAGTGGGTCGACAATGAGCTGATGATGATTACTGAGACATAGACATAGACATAGACATCAATTTATTTACACTTCACCCAATACAATAGGTACAGAAACATTTTTAACATAATACACACTTAAATGTTCACAACATAAGAAAAAGAAAAAGCAAAAAAATAAATTTATACATATAGGAAACAGTAAAAAACTAAAACTAACTAAATTGTGCAAAATGTAAAAAGGTGGTGCCTCAGTGTATGTACTATTTGCATTGATATGCAAATCACTGATTTTCAGTCACCACCTTGAAGAAAGTATCAATATTTGCCAACATATAGTACGTGACGTGTAAAAACAAACAAAACAAAAAACAAATAATGAGTACGTACAGTTCAACCTCCCACCACATGCAAACAAAACAATAATATCAGGAGTCAGGACGAACATTTGAGCACAAAAAGAAAACAAATAATGAAAAATGATAAATAAAAATGCTAATTGAAAACATACATAAGTATATTTATATTAGATAGATTATTCATTAGAAATATATTCATTAACAGAATATAAATCAACATGATACAATATAAAAGTTTTAGTTCACCAAGCAACATTGCTTCAGCCTATTAATTGAGATTCCATAAGAAATGTTTTGAGACTTTTTTGAAATATACGTTTAGAGGTGGCATTTCTGATGGGCGGCGGTATGTCGTTCCAGCATTTCGTTGCTTGGTGCCTAAAACATCCTGTAAAAGCTACAGTCCGTGAGCATGGTATGCCAGTGATGCACGGTGCGCCCTAGGGACGCCAGGTCCATACCTATTGTGGGGTTTGGGGAATCTTAATTTGTTAAATAGATATTCCGGACGCTTTAAATGAAGAACATCAAACAGAAGTGATGCCAGGTGCAGTCGTCGTCGTGATTCCATATTTAACATGGCATTATTGATGAAAGGAGACATGGGTATGGGGGGGGGGGGGGCGTTACAGTAAAATAGAAACGACAGCATGCGTTTTGAAAAATATTTAAAAAAAATCTTGCCAAGCACTATCAAAAGCGAGTGTCTCCCTAACTCCTTTGACGATCCTGACAAAATTAATGATCGCTTTTTAACTTTGACTGAACCGGAAAACGTTACATATATCACAGTTAACGTACTATGAGTGTCATCGCTTTAATCCAATGCTCCCATCATTTAAATTACGCACGGTTACAGAGAGTGAGGTAACCAATTATATGATATCGCTCAAATCAAATGCTTGCGGCAGCGACGGTATTAGTCGAGATATGATATTACTTACATTGCCACATACACTGACAATAATTACAGCGATGGTTAATAAATCTATAACCACTGTGGAGGTACCGGTGCAGTGGAAGATGGCGTTGATCACTCCATTGGCCAAAGTAGATTGTCCAAGCGAACTAAATCCCATCAGCATTCTGCCATATTTGTCAAAAATTTTGGAAAGAGCGGTGTATGTACAGGTAGTAAAGTATGTTGAAACAAATGGTTTGCTACCGGAGTTACAATCAGGATTTCGCAGGGGCCGTGGCACGGTGACTGTGCTACTTGACGTGACCGATAATATACTTACCTATCAAGATAGTGGTAGCGGCACTTTACTAGCACTTCTCGATTTTTCACGCGCTTTGGATAGTTTTAGTGTTCCGTTGCTTTTATCGAAATTATCGTTTTACGGCTTTGACCAGCATTCGGTCACATGGTTCAATAGCTACTTGAGCAAAAGATACCAATCAGTTAGATTACGACAAGAAAATGGATCTTATTTGACATCAGAACCCAAATCGTTAACGCGGGGAGTTCCTCAGGGCTCTATATTGGGCCCTCGTCTTTTAATCATCTACACTGCCGATCTTTCTCAGGTTATCAGTCACTGCAAATATCAGTATTACGCCGACGATATTCAACTTTATACACCTGTAAGTACGTCTAGTGTAGTTACGGCAACAAATGCGCTAAACGAAGACTTGGATAGGATTGCTTCCTGGTCTACTAATAATTCTCTGCATCTTAATCCATCCAAGTCCAAGTTTATGGTACTAGGATCAAAAAAACAAATAGAAAAAATCACGATTTGTAAGCCAATGGTGAGGATTAAGGACGTTGCATTGGACTGTGTGGGCATCGCAAGATACCTGGTTATCACATTCGATACGCACTTGCGCAGGAGCTGCTTCTATAGATTAAAAATTTTATATAAAGTATGAAAATACCTCTTAGAAAAAGCACGTATAATGCTTTGTGAATCACTAGTTCGATCGCTTCTTAATTATGGTGATATCGTTTATGGACCTCGACTACTGTATAAAACAAAGCGAATGGTTCAGCGCATTCAAAACGCATGCTGTCGTTTCTATTTTACTGTAACGCCCCCCCCCCCCCATACCCATGTCTCCTTTCATCAATAATGCCATGTTAAATATGGAATCACGACGACGACTGCACCTGGCATCACTTCTGTTTGATGTTCTTCATTTAAAGCGTCCGGAATATCTATTTAACAAATTAAGATTCCCCAAACCCCACAATAGGTATGGACCTGGCGTCCCTAGGGCGCACCGTGCATCACTGGCATACCATGCTCACGGACTGTAGCTTTTACAGGATGTTTTAGGCACCAAGCAACGAAATGCTGGAACGACATACCGCCGCCCATCAGAAATGCCACCTCTAAACGTATATTTCAAAAAAGTCTCAAAACATTTCTTATGGAATCTCAATTAATAGGCTGAAGCAATGTTGCTTGGTGAACTAAAACTTTTATATTGTATCATGTTGATTTATATTCTGTTAATGAATATATTTCTAATGAATAATCTATCTAATATAAATATACTTATGTATGTTTTCAATTAGCATTTTTATTTATCATTTTTCATTATTTGTTTTCTTTTTGTGCTCAAATGTTCGTCCTGACTCCTGATATTATTGTTTTGTTTGCATGTGGTGGGAGGTTGAACTGTACGTACTCATTATTTGTTTTTTGTTTTGTTTGTTTTTACACGTCACGTACTATATGTTGGCAAATATTGATACTTTCTTCAAGGTGGTGACTGAAAATCAGTGATTTGCATATCAATGCAAATAGTACATACACTGAGGCACCACCTTTTTACATTTTGCACAATTTAGTTAGTTTTAGTTTTTTACTGTTTCCTATATGTATAAATTTATTTTTTTGCTTTTTCTTTTTCTTATGTTGTGAACATTTAAGTGTGTATTATGTTAAAAATGTTTCTGTACCTATTGTATTGGGTGAAGTGTAAATAAATTGATGTCTATGTCTATGTCTATGTCTCAGTAATCATCATCAGCTCATTGTCGACCCACTGCAGGGCATTTATCTCTTTTTTTGTCAGTGTAAAAAATATTTCAATGTAATCAGTCATTTAATAGATCTAGTCATTTTCAATTTGCTATATGATTTTGCACCTTAAGTGGGTCGTCATGAAAGTTTGTCACTGTATTGTACATATAATAATAAATAATATTTTACATTAAGTAATCACTCTTATCTTAAATCATAACTACCATAACAAAGTCTATATATTAATAACATCAATCTCTTGGTTAAGCCCTTATTGTACCCCAATTTTATTTCATCCCATATTATCCTAACCAGGTATATAAATATCTTTCTTTGCAAAACATAACTCAAGTAATAAAATGACATAAATTCATATTTCTATAAATCAAAAGTAAAATTCATAACGTAAAATAAGTCAAACATATTTAAAAAAGTATCAAAACCTATGCGGACGCGCTACTTGACGGCCAGCGACTGTATCATACAGCACTGCAGATGTGTGCGTGTTGCAGTTTACCGATTCGGGATAGCGTCGATTTGTATATAGACTCTTAATCTCTAAAAATCTACCTGTTTAATTATATACTATCTGAAGAATGAAGCGACGAAATATAATAGATGATTATTAAACGAACTTCCAAGTGCAGTTCTATCGCTTTTATATGAGTCGCTTCATTCGAAGGACATATATAAATATATAAAAAGAAATTTATAAAGGATCCGTCCCTCCCGGAATCCAAGCAAAAGTTTTGTTTTGATCTCTAAAAAATGAAGGCTTGCCGGGACCGGGGTGGATCAAGTAAACAGACGGTGCCACTGCTGAGCGGAAAGATTTTTGAATAAGTCAAATGACATACTCTAAAACTGTGCGAAGTTACTTATACTATTTCCATTCTTTATTTTCACCTTTTATATACTATCTTCGAATGTAGCGACTCATTATAATAGCGATAGAATTTCACTTGGAAGTTCGTTTAATCGTGCATTATTACTCTGAATGATAAATGCCAAATTAAAATTGAAGGAAAAACACTGCACAAAAGGAAAACCCCTAATGAGAAACATACTCTTGTGTATCATGCCTTGCCGACACTCAAACTCCCAGAGCTTCCACATCTGAGTCCTGCGACGAGAACGCCCGCTTACTACGACGACATCGACACCGCGAAACTCCACGCTCTATCATACTGCTTAAAAAAACAGTGAAGGTGAAAATAGTGCATAATATAGTAAAAAGGTGGTAAATGCAAAAAGTGTTAGTGTTGGGACAGTAGTTTAAATGTAATTTTAGTATTGTCATTAACTTGTTATTTTCTGTATAAGTTTAAATTCATCCATTTATGTGAAAATCAAAATCCTCACTCTGTCGATGATTTCGAATATAATGGGGACGAGTTATGTCCCCAATGGTCGCCAGTTCCGCGACCCACGCCGCCATAGATAATACATGATAAACCACTCAGCCTAGGGTGATAACATGAAAAACAACCTGAAGAACACCTGCTCTTGTTTTTTACATAGAATTTAAGCATAGAAAGTTAAACAAGAACAGTCTTGTACGTTCAATCGTTTTTTTGCCCTCGTATAATTCGAAACATGCTTCATTCATATCAATCACATGTTGCGTTTAGTTACACTCCGTTGAGATTACGGTAGATTTTTTAAATTAAATATGATTTACTAACACAAACATATTGTTATATTATTTTTATGTCCTGTTATTGATTTAAAATCACATATCAAAAACCTAGACAAAATGAACATTGTAAATTAAAAATATACAACGCATAAAAAAAATGTTGAAGACAGCTAAATATTAACAAAACGCGAAGTAAAACGTTTCCTTCTACGGTTTGAAATTGTTTGTTTGTTGTGATCTTTGAAGTTTAAAGTGAAAATATGTTTTTTGCTTTGTAGCATTAATATTATTTTTCTTATCAATACAAATTAGTAACGAAAATGGATTCAGATACAGAATTCATCGATAATAGTATTGTTTCTATTCAATCAGATATCGCAACCAGCATCTTTGTAGCTGGTTCTGAAGGTATAGTAACCAATTTTGTGAACAATCATATCAGTTTGTGTTAATGTTTACGATTCAAAATACTAATATAAATAATGTTTGTCCAACAGATGAAAGCATAAGTTCTTCAAATGAAGAAGAGGGTATAGCATATTTATCATAACATAATATTCTTAGTGTTATTTTATTTGAATAAATGATTTAATACTTTATTTTGTTTCAGATCAAGAAAAGTCTCCAGTATTAATGATTCCAAAGTCAAAACGACTGGAATCTCCACTAGACACTTCCTTCGTAGGAAGGAAGAATAAAAAAAGGATTATGATCATTGATTCTGATGCTGACAACTCCATTGTAGTACAACATAATAGAAACAAGAAACTGGCCTGCCTTCAGGACACTCCTATCAAATTTACAACATACAAAAATGTTAATCACAGTCAAGGAGACAGTGATGTGTGTGAGAGTGATGTCTATGACACAGATCCAGAGAATAACAATCAAAAAGGGAGGCAAAGTAATAGTGATGATGAATGCGAAAGTCATAGTGGAAATGAATCTGATTGTAATGAAAAAATTACCAATAAAAGTAACCTCTCTGAAAATAATAGTCACAATGCTCCTGACCTTGAAAGCCTCACAAATTGTGATGAAGATGATGATGAAGAACTCATGGTGTTCTCTAAAGCAACCAGAATGAGTATCGCAGGAGTGGTGCCCAGACATGATACAAGGAAAAACACAGCGGACGCTCCAGCAACAAATACCGAAATGAGAAATTCAATATCTAGCGAACAAAGCTCAACACTGTATCAAGGGTACATAGAAATGGTGGCGAACAATTATGAATCCGATGAAATTTCATCTGTTGTGGGACAACACGGACGAATGGAGCTTGAACAAGTACAACCAGACCCTCATGTACAACAAAGAACAATTAACAAGTACGGAGTGCCTAAATCAGGAAAGTTTAGAGAATATTGTGAGTCAAATAACGAGTTGGTGTTACAATTGTGTGAATACAGAGCTTTTGACGAAGCAGAAGCTCAAAGAGTACTATGCAACTCGGTTTAAGGGATTGCCGTCCAGTTTACAAAAAACTTTAACGAACGAATCCAGACTGCCATTTCAATATCCAGAATTCTGGTATTTCAAGAACATGAAGACCAATGAATCCAGAGATGCAAGCAATGGCAGTTACGAGCCTTCCCAAAATCAACAGACAAACAATACACAAATGATATTGTAGAAAAACTCGAACATATGTTGTTACATAACAGAATCTGTTTTCGAGAGTTTGCCATTGTAACAAAGGATCATTTCTACGGAAGAACGGGTAAAAAGAACCACCTATTCTTTTTAGGTCCACCAAGCACCGGAAAAACGATGATAATGGAATCTGTCGTTCAAATGCATAACAATTTCGAACGACTAACCGGATTAACACCAGGGTCAGCTTTCAACTTTTTCTTGCTGGTACACACCAATGCGTGTTTCGACGAGTGCAAACTCACAGAAAACCAGTTTGAACAATGGAAACTTTTGGCGTCCGGACAACCCATGGCTACCGATATTAAATACAAAAACAGGTACACAATTACGAATTGTAGACTGTACACAGCATGTAATTACCTTATCAAGATGTACGTTACGGGAAGCGTTCGAAGCGATAAAAGCGAGAACGTTTACGTTCAAATTTGAAGTGCCAATAAAAGATTACTTCTTTGTACACGCACAAACATACAATGTAAACTAATTTAAGATATGTAAATAAAATAATGTATATTATAAGTTATAACCATTATTGTAAATGTAAATATGTTAATAAATTACTAACAACCCTACCTATCAAGTTTTATTACCCTTATTAAACCTACCAACGGCCATAATTGCTAGCTATAAAAGGCAGTTTGAGCAAAAGGTCAGCGCAGTCACACGGGAAAAATGGAGGTACCGTGCAGCTCACCTGTCATACCAACAGGCGTTAATAACACAGAAAGTAAAAAAACCATACTCGTTCTCCAAGATATTTGCATTTAATTTACAACCGAAATTACTGCAATACCAAAAAAAAAAAATTCAAGATTTCGAAGTAGCCGAGATAAAAACGTGGATTCACACACCACCGTGGCAGTTTATATACTTTTACTTGACGCCGAAAGAATTCCACGACATACAATCATGCAATCACACGGCAACAGTGAAATCAATTAAATTGTAAATTTACAATTTGGGAAATAGAACGCCGTTTGTCACAGCTAGAAGATCAGTAAGTTACGCGAACGCAAACTCACAAACAACAATCGGCGTGTGGGAAAAACTCGAGGAATTGGGACCATTCCAATGTGGAAGCAACATACAGCACAAAGAACTATACGGGTTAAGTTACAGATACAACGACAACTTTAAAGAAGCAAACAACATAAGAGACATACATCATCACGATCACGGAGCAGCCCAGCATCCAAGATTTATAGACAACAGAAACAGTTACCTAATCCACATAGGACAAAACGAACGCGGAGTGACTGTGCCACTGAATGATTCATCGTTTTTCTTACCACCCCTTCTGGCACAAGCTAAAGTACTATACAACGCGACGAACAGCCTCGGAAAAATCTACGAAAAGGAATACACACCGAAAGATGGAACGTTACATAAATTCAACAACAGAGTGTGTCACGTGGGAACAGTACCTAGAACTCAGAATCCATTAGAACAAATCAACGCAACTACTGGTAGACTAACACAAGCACCATTAACAAGAATCGGAATAAGTACCCGATCGAAATACAGCACAACGACTATCGATAACTTGGAATTCTCAACGGTCCAAGGGGTACCGTCTCAATCAGTAGTACACAGTCTAGGAGTGGGTATCGTACCATTACTTAATCTGCCGTAGACGCGATTCAGCGGGTTAAGTCCTTGGCGCAGGACGCGATCGCCCGGGGTGAGGTCGTGTTGGCGGTGTCTCTGGACATCGCCAACGCATTTAACTCCCTCCCCTGGAGCTGCATCAGGGAGGGGCTCCGATTCCACGGAGTTCCTCCGTACCTGCGCCGGGTCGTCGGGGACTACCTGTCTGGGCGTGCGGTGGAATACCCCGGTCGAGACCGGTGGTGTCGGCGGGAGATGTCGTGCGGCGTTCTTCAGGGGTCGGTACTAGGCCCACTCCTCTGGAACATCGGCTACGACTGGGTGCTGCGAGTAGCCACAGTGCCGGGTGTCGGCGTAGTCTGTTACGCGGACGAGACCTTGGTCACTGCCCGAGGCAAATGCCACAGGGATTTATCCTTGCGCACCACCGCCGGCGCGGCATTCGTGGTGGGCCGCATACGGCGATTGGGTTTGCGGGTGGCGCTCGAAAAGTCCGAGGCCGTGGTTTTCCATGGCCCGCGGAATGCGCCGCCCCGGGGTGCCCATATCGTCGTATCCGGAGTCCGCATCGACGTGAGGCCGTCGATGCGCTATCTGGGACTCGTCCTGGATAGCCGGTGGAACTTCGGCCCCCACTTCGAGTGCCTTGAGCCTCGGCTGCTGAGGGCGGCTGCGGCCCTGGGAAGGCTGCTGCCGAATCTCGGCGGACCTGAGACGTCGTGTCGGCGTCTCTACGCGGGAATAGTGAGATCGATGGCCCTGTATGGTGCCCCTGTGTGGGCCGGCAGCGCCCTGACTCGCAGCAATATCGCCTGCTTGACGCGAGTCCAGCGGGAAATGGCGATCAGGGTGGTACGGGGTTATCGAACGATCTCGGGTGAGGCATCTTGCGTGCTGGCAGGTACTATTCCCTGGGACCTGGAAGCGAGAGCCCTCGCGTCGCTCTACGAGTGGCCGACAAGCACCGAACCACGGCGAAAGACTCCGGAGGAGGATTTAAGGGCTGGAATCATCCGGGAGTGTGGCGCCATGATGCGCTCCATGTTGGAGAGCATCGGCGGCCGGCTCCTCCCGGAGAAGAGACTGCGCCCGCCTCTAAAGGCGGATGCTCCAGCTCGGATGGAGAAAGCTTCTTCGGCGCCCTCTGCACCGTCGGCGACGAAGAAGAAGAGTACGAGGGGAAAGTAGGCGAAGGCGCCCACTCGGGTGCTGGAACCTGTCCCTGATTCGCGCCCAAGAGCCCCCGCGGCCCAGCCAAATGACTGGGTTGAGGTGGTGCGCAAGGGCCTTAAGAAGAGGGCCACCAACGCCCCAGGGCCACGCCCTGCTCCGGCGTCGGTACCGAAGAAGAAGGGGTCTGCGAGCACGAGCGCAGCCAAGGGGACTGCTCTGCGGCCACCAACGTCGTCAGCAGTCGTCCTTACGCTGGAGCCTGGGGCGGCCAAGCAGGGTATCACCTTTGAGAAGGTGCTGACGCAGGCCAGACAGGCCGTGATACTGGAGGATTTGGGTATCAGCGTCCCTGACGCGGCTCGACGAGGACGTGCTGAGGGAGGCCTCCGTCGTCTGGTCCTGGAACCTGCAGTCGGCAGAGCCAGCGGAGGTCGACGAGGAGGCGCTTAGGCTCCGGGGGGTCATGACGCAAATTTGCGACGCGGCCACGCCGCGAGCTAAGCGCGCACCTCCAAGGCGGGCGGTATATTGGTGGTCGCAGCAGATCGCCGAGTTGCGCGACGAGTGTTGCGCAACGAGGCGTCGCTACACCAGATACCGGAGACGGCGGTTCCAGAGCGAGGAAACGGGGCAGCTTCTGCACGACCTCTACAAGGAGGCCAAGAAGAGCCTGCAGCTTGCGATTGTGCAGGCAAAGGCCAGCGCTCGGCAGGAGATGTTGGACGAGCTCAATCGGGATCCGTGGGGCCGTCCGTATCGCGCGGTGCGCAACCGACCTGTCGGACAGCCAGTTCGGCTTCCGATTGGGCCGCTCAACGATTGACGCTGTTGCTCGTTTGAGGGTTCTCTCGGACGAGACGGTTGCGTCGGGCGGCGTGTTGTTGGCGGTGTCGTTAGATGTTGCCAACGCATTCAACACCCTGCCCTTCGGCTGTATTGAGGAGGCACTGCGTTATCACCGCGTGCCTTTTTACCTACGGAGGACGGTCGCTGACTACTTGCGCAACAGAGTGGTCCTGTACAAGGGACAGGACGGCAGAATCCATCGCCGCGGCATTCGTTGCGGTGTTCCACAGGGATCCGTTCTGGGTCCTCTTCTGTGGAACATGGGATACGACTGGGCTCTGCGGGGTGACCTTCGCCCTGGCCTCGGTGTCGTCTGCTATGCGGACGACACTCTGGTCACGGCTCGAGGGCGGAATTTGGCGAAGGCAGCGTCCCTCGCTGAAGAGGGTGTGCGGCAGGTCGTTGGGCGCATTGAGATGTTGGGCCTTAGGGTTGCCCTCGACAAAAGCGAGGTTCTGTGTTTTCACGGTCCTCGGCGGGGGCCTCCTGCAGGTGCCAACATCTCCATTAATGGAGTGAGGATTGAGTTGAAGCCCCAGATGAAATATCTGGGACTTTTACTCGACGGTAGATGGGACTTCCGGGAGCACTTTCGGCGATTGGCACCTGTTACGTATACTATATATTGTCTGTGCTGTGTCGATTGTATTATGTACCATTATGTTGTCTTTGCCAGAATTCTCGTCTCGCTCGTCTTGCTTGGTCTTATGAATACAAGTATTTTAAATGTACAAGACTTATTTTATTTCCTCAAATCAAAGGATACAACAGCACCAAGGCTGATCGGGACCGCTTCTGCTCTCGGAAGGCTCTTACCGAATGTCGGTGGCCCTGATCTGGCCTGTTGCCAGCTCTATGCTGGCGTGCCAGATCGATGGCGCTTTACGGGGCACCCATATGGGTCGGCGCTCTGACTCGCTATAATAGAACAGTGCTGCAGTCAACGCAGCGCGTTCTCGCGGTCAGAGCAATCCGAGGATACCGTACGGTGTCCCATGGAGCTGCTTGCGTGCTCGCGGGTATGCCACCCTGGGACCTCGATGCCGAGGTTCTGGCGGAGGTGTACGAGCGGCGCGCGGAGGCGCGCGCACAGGGAGGGGAGCCAGGCTCCGAACTGATCGAGCGTTGGAGGAGGGCCGCCCAACGGACCTTGCTCCGAAGGTGGAAGGAGAGGCTCGAGGGGCCTGGCGCGGCCCTGCGCACAATTGAAGCTGTCCGCCCAGTTCTCAAGGAGTGGGTGAACAGACGGCACGGGGCGCTCACCTACAGGTTGGTGCAGGTACTGTCGGGACATGGTAGTTTCGGCAGATACTTGTGCCACGTAGCACGGAAGGAGCCGGTGGCGGTGTGTCTTCACTGCTCTAGCGGCTGCGAAGACACAGCCCAGCACACGTTGGAGAAGTGCCAGGCGTGGGCCCACGAACGGGCGACGCTCGTGGCGGTTGTAGGGAATGACCTCTCCTTGCCAGCCGTGGCAAGGGCCATGGTTGGTAATCGTGGGAGGCCGTGGTCTCTTTCTGTGAGGAAGTAATGTCCCAGAAAGAGACCTCGGAAAGGGCAAGAGAGGATGATCCTCTCTCGAATCCTATCCGCAGGAGGAAGGCCGGTCGGAGAAGGAGGGCATTCGCCAACCTGGCCTGAGTGAAACCTCTAGGCGGCGGAAACGGGGAGCTTTCCGTCGTCTTCTGCCAAGGGGCTTTGCTGGACGAAGCTGCGGCGTGCCACGTTATCCTGGCATGCCGCAGATGATGGAGGAGCTGCGCTTGCGGTGGCACCGGCGTGTTCGCGAACGGTTCCGAGAGGAAACCCGCGTTCCGTCAATTTGGTGCTCGAAGGAAAACCCAGGGGTTTTAGCAGGTAAAAGTCCGGCATAACCTGGTCGCCTCCCTAGACGACCGGGTATCCATGAGGATTTCCCCTGGATTTCCCCTTTAAAAAATCCCCAAAGGCCGAACGTTGGGGCGCCCTTCATGGGCCTTGCGACGGCGTTCGGCTGCCTTGTTGAGGTGGCAGACTGGGATAAGTCTGCCCGCGAGCGGCCAGTATTAGAGTTACCAGGGGACAGGGGGCACTCCCTTGGTGGACCGAATACTTCCCCCATACTCGTGGGAACAGTATGGACAATTCAAAAATACCAAACGCAGACGTTGTGCCTGAGACGGGCGGAGAAGACGAAAGGCCTGTGACGGGCGGAGATTCTCTCACCGAGGAGCACAGCTCCGGCTCGGTGATGAGCTTGCAGGAGGGGTCTGACAGGGCTGGGCGGTTCTGGCGGCGCAAGCGCAGCCGTTCCGCGAGAGGGACCACGTCCGATGAGGACAGTGTCGGAGCCTGTTAAGGCTCCAAAGGTGTCTAGCGCCCGCCGCGGCAGAGGTCGACCGCCCACTACCGGGCAGTATGTTGGCCTCGCCAAAGCTAAAGCGGAGCTGGTGGCAGCTCAGCGCGCGGAATTAGAACTCCGCGCCAAATAAGAGGTGGAAGAGGCGGCACGTAAGGTTGGCACGATACAAGCCAAGCTGAGCTCGCCGGCTGTATGCGCTGCTGCACCTGAGGAGGTCTCTGCTACGGAACTCGAGGAGCGGGTCCGTAGTTCTGTGGGGGTTATTACTCAGGTGGCCAGCAGCTCACAGAACCTGAAGGGCACTTTTGTAAAGGCTCTTCGGGAGGCCGCCTCTTCCATACAGGAGGCAGTGCGTGAACTTTACAAGCGTACTGCTTCGGAGGAGATGACCCGTCTTCGGCTGGCCAATGAACGCTTTAATGACCAGCTGCGGACGGAGTTGGAGGATCTTCGCCGTGAGTTGGCTGCATTGCGAGCCGACATGCGGCGAGCTCCAGACAGGGTGGCAGAAGAGCTGCCTCCTGTCAATTTCGGGGGGTCGTGCCCAACAACGGCCCCGTCCTCCGATGTCGTACAGGCACTGGAGCGGACCATCATGCTCAGTGTGGGCAAGATGGTCAACGCGCGGTTCGAGGCCCTGCAGCAGAGGCTGCCGCCCGAACCCCGCCTCCACCCACCGCTGGCTGCCAATAAGGCAAAGGCTGCCTCCCAGCCTAAGCCTATGGCACCAGCGGTGCCGACGTCCCAGGGCAGGTCTGGCCCCGGCCCATCCCCGAAGTTCCAAAAGGGAAAGAAGGGAAAAGCCAAAGCCAAGCAACCTGCCCCCTCTCCACCCCAAAAGGAGCCACGGCCTCTGCCGCCGGCTCCTGCGTCTATGGACGAGGGGTGGAACGTGGTGGCGAGACGGCGTACAAAGGCGGCACCAAACAGTGCTGCCCTGCCGCCGCAACCACGGAGGGGCCAATCTGCGGTGCCTGACTCCCAGCAGGCTCCGCAGAAGAAGGGACGGAGGCGGGCGCGGAAACCGCGTGCTCCCCGAACTCTGGCTGTGGTCCTGAAACTGCAGCCAGGGGCAGTGAAGAAGGGCGTCACCTACGCCGCAGCTCTATCCAAGCCAAGAAGAAGGTCGATCTTATAAGCCTCGGAATAGAGTCCGTCAAGTTTAGGGTGTCCGCCAACGGGGCTAGGGTCCTGGAGGTGCCCGGTGCTACCAGCACTGACAAGGCGGACGCGTTGGCGGACAAGCTGCGTGCCGCCCTTGGGGAGGACGTGGTGGTGTCCAGGCCCACCAAATGCGCGGAGCTGCGAGTGTCCGGGTTGGACGATGCAGTCTCCGCTGCAGATGTCGCGGCGGTTGTAGCCAAGAATGGCGGATGCACAATTGCATCCGTCAAGACTGGCGAAATCCGCCGAGACAATTCGGGTCTGGGCACGCTCTGGCTGAGCTGCCCGGTGGCTGCCGCCAACAAGGTGGCTGATGGCAGGCGGTTGCTTGTCGGCTGGGTTTCGGCGAAGGTCTCGCTCCTCGAAGCGAGACCTCTGCGCTGATTCCGGTGCCTGCAACTCGGGCACGTCCGGGAGCAGTGCAGCAGTCCGGTTGACCGCAGCAGTAATTGCTACCGCTGCGGAAAACCGGGCCACCTCGCCCGCGATTGCAGCGCCGCCGCTGCACACTGCACTGTGTGCGCGGCAGCCAAGAAGCCGGCCGATCACAGGCTGGGGGGCAAATCGTGCCATTCCCCTCGGCCTAAAAGGAGGGTACCACCACCGACTGCATCCTCAACGCAGTCGGCCAGCGGCAGCTCAGCTGGAGTGTCCGGGGACGGACTTGTGGCCATGGAATCCTAGTTATGGACCACAAGCTCCGTTTCCTCCAGGCGAATATCGAACACGTCGCCAGAGCTCAGGACCTCATGTTCCAGAGCTTTGCGGAGTGGTCGATAGACGTGGCCGTGATCTGCGAGCCGTACTATGTCTCCCCCCGGTGCGAACTGGGTTTGGGACACTGACGGCTCCGTCGCGATCGTCCGATGAGGCGTGGCGAAAAGGTAGCGAAGGGTCCGGGATACGTCGCTGTGTGGTTTGGAGATTTTATAGTCGTCGGTGGCTACTTTTCCCCGAACCGCACACTCGAGTTCGAGATTTATCTCGGACGGGTGGGCGCCTTAATCTCCCAATGCCACCCTCGCCAAGTGCTCCTCGCTGGCGACTTCAACGCCTGGAATACGGCTTGGGGTTCCGTCAGAACGGACGTATTTGGCGAGGCACTGGAGGAGTTTGCCCTCGGACAACGGTTGGCCCTTCTCAACCGGGGATCGATGAGCACGTGCGTGCGACCCCAGGGCGAGTCGATCGTGGACATCACGTTCGCGAGTCCCGCCCTGGCGCGCCGTGTTCGGGACTGGGGAGTGGTGGATACGGCGGTGTTGTGTGATCACCGATACATTCGGTTCGATCTCGCAGCCGTATCCCCGTCAGATCCAGCCGGTCCCTTCCGGCCCCCGGTTGACGACGGCCGGAGGTGGCAGTTGAGGCACCTAGACAGGGACCTCGCGAAGGAAGCTGCAATTGTGCTATCGTGGGTGTCCGCGCCTGTGGGCCCCGTGGTGGTGGAGGACGAGGCGGAATGGCTGCGGGGCGCGTTGTCGCAGGTTTGCGACGCGTCAATGCCCCGAGCCAGGCGTCGTCCCCCGAAGCCCCAGGTGTACTGGTGGTCCGCCGAGCTCACGAATTTGCGTGCAGCTTGTGTGATCGCACGACGCCAGTACACCAATTACAGGCGGCGGCGGATGCGGGAGGAGGATGTGATTGCACTCCTGCATGCTTCCTTCAAGGAGTCCCGGCGGCAGCTGAAGGCAGCGATCGGCAGGGCTAAGGCTCTTGCGAGGGAGGAGTTGCTGGGGACGTTGAACCGCGACCCGTGGGGGAGGCCGTACAGGTTGGCGATGTGCAAACTTCGCCCCTGGGCACCCCCACTCACGCGAAGTCTCCAGCCGCAAATCCTGGACAGAGACGTTGTGGCCCTGTTTCCGCGGACGGGGGACCATCCCAGTCCCCCCATGATGCCTTCGGTTGCCACGGAGCCGGGCCCGGATGTGGCGCCGTCAGTGAGCCCGGGAGAGCTGGGAGCTGCGGTGTTGCGGCTGCGAGCCAAAAACACCGGCCCCGGTCCTGACGGCGTACCCGGCCGGGTGTTGGTCTTGGCCATGGATGCCCTCGAGCCTCGTCTGAGGAAACTGTTCGACGCCTGTCTGGCCCTAGGCCAGGTTCCACAGCGGTGGAAGACAGGTCGTCTCGTTCTTCTCAGAAAGGAAGGGCGTCCGGCGGAATCCTCATCTGCGTACCGCCCGATAGTGATGCTCGACGAGGACGCCAATTTTTTTGAGAGAGTTGTGGCCGCCCGGATCGTCGAGCACCTAGAGGATGTCGGACCGGATCTGGCAGACTGCCAGTTTGGATTCCGCAGGGGTAGGTCTGCCGTAGACGCGATTCAGCGGGTTAAGTCCTTGGCGCAGGACGCGATCGCCCGTGGTGAGGTCGTGTTGGCGGTGTCTCTGGACATCGCCAACGCATTTAACTCCCTCCCCTGGAGCTGCATCAGGGAGGGGCTCCGAGTCCACGGAGTTCCTCCGTAACTGCGCCGGGTCGTCGGGGACTACCTGTCTGGGCGTGCGGTGGAATACCCCGGTCGAGACCGGTGGTGGCGGGAGATGTCGTGCGGCGTTCCTCAGGGGTCGGTACTAGGCCCACTCCTCTGGAACATCGGCTACGACTGGGTGCTGCGAGGAGCCACAGTGCCGGGTGTCGGCGTAGTCTGTTACGTGGACGACACCTTGGTCACTGCCCGAGGCAAATGCGCTATCTGGGACTCGTCCTGGATAGCCGGTGGAACTTCGGCCCCCACTTCGAGTGCCTTGAGCCTCGGCTGCTGAGGGCGGCTGCGGCCTTGGGAAGGCTGCTGCCGAATCTCGGCGGACCTGAGACGTCGTGTCGGCGTCTCTACGCGGGAATCGTGAGATCGATGGCCCTGTATGGTGCCCCTGTGTGGGCCGGCAGCGCCCTGACCCGCAGCAATGTCACCCGCTTGACGCGAGTCCAGCGGGTGATGGCGATCAGGGTGGTACGGGGTTATCGCACGATCTCGGGTGAGGCATCTTGCGTGCTGGTGGTTACTATTCCCTGGGACCTGGAAGCAAGAGCCCTCGCGTCGCTCTACGAGTGGCGCGTGGAGGCGTTCCGGGCCAGGGGTCACCCGCCTGCACTGCAGGAACAGGAGGGGCACAGAGCTGAGCTGCGCCAACGGGCTACCGAAGCGTGGGAGTCCAGGCTGGCGCTTTCGAGCGCCGGACTCTGGACTATCGAGGCAATTCGTCCGGTCTTCCAGCAGTGGTTGGGTAGGCGACACGGTTTCCTGACCTACCGTCTGACTCAGGTGCTCTCGGGACATGGTTGTTTCGGGAGTTACCTGTCTCGGATCGGTCGGGAACCGATTGCCAGGTGCCACCACTGTGACGATTGCCTCGACGAGACGGCCCAGCACACGCTGGAGGTGTGCCCGGCATGGGATGCGGAGCGCAGCGCGCTCGGCTCTGTATTGGGTGCCGACATCTCGCTCCCGACCGTGGTTCGCGCTGTGGTCGAGAGTGAGAGATCGTGGCAGGCGGTGCGATCCTTCTGCTTGCCGTAATGCTCGCGAAGGCGGCGGCGGAGAGGGCGAGGGAAGATGATGCATCCTCCCTTCCGCTTCGTCGCCGTCGCACGGGACGCCGGAGTTAGGTTAGGTTAGGTTTTTTTTTGTTATTCTTTTACCTCTGGCATGGTGGCCACAGACTGTTTTTATGGATTTCAGTTTTGTACTTTATATTATTTTGATTCAAGCTCCTCGGCTTGTTATTTCTTTGTTGGTTTTTGCGTTTTTCATTAATACTCACATGTACATATTGTTTTCATTTTATATTAATCATCTAAGTAAATTTAACATTTCTCTGACACATTTTATGCTTGCTAGAATACATTTCCAAAAGAAACAATATTTCTATATATCACGAATTTTTAACTTCAATATTCAACGGTCCAATTTCTCTCTTGTTTATTAGATTTCTATTTTTTCCATCTTTTCCATCTTATAATACCATTCCAAAATATATTATTTACCAGAATATTTTTCAAAATATCCTCAAAACATATTCTTCCTTCATCTTTTATAAACTGTCCTACATGTCTTCCTTATGTTGTTTTTATAGAAATCTATATATTACAAAAAAAAATTTTTAGTTTTAATATTCAGCGGTCAAATTACTCTCTTGATTCTTAGATTTTCATTTTTTCCATCTTTTCCCATCTTAAATACCATTCCAAATATATAATTTACTTAGATATTTCCAAAATATCCTCAAAACATATTTTTCCTTCATCTTTTGTAAACTGTCCTACGTGTCTTCCTTATGTTGTTTTTATGCAGATCATCAATTATTCTATTTTCATCTATTATTATATGTGAAGGGCGCCTGTGCACTGTTTTTCTTTTCTTTTCCGGCAAACGGTGTGAATGGTTGAATTAGCAGGTAGATTTCGGTTCCGTTATTTCTGCAGGTTAGGTTAGGTTAGGTTAGGTTAGGTTCCCCCCCGAATTGGAATGTGCCTTGTCGTGGCGGGGGGGCTCAGTAACCCGTTGCAATCCAGCAACGGGCGAAGCCAAACATTCCTCTGGTTGGGGTGCGCTGCGTCTGTCCCGTATCGGGCGGCAGTCGCGCTTCGTCGGTGTCCTGTGTCTGACCCATAGTGGGCGGCAGGGATACCTCGCAGGGGGGATTGGGGTCCATTGCGTCTGTCCGGTAACCGGCGGCAGTGACACCTGACAGGGGAGCCCAACCCCTGAAAAATGGTCCGACGATGTGGAGTCATCGCTGATAGGCAGGATGAATAACAGTGATTGGAAATGTGGTCCCCAGGTGGGTACGTCGGCTGATGCCGGGAAATCCCACCCCTCCACCTCGGTGGAGGGCCGCCCCTCGTACTCTGGGGGGGGCAACAATCACTCCGTGGGCCAGCAGACCGCTGGCTCTCGTGAACACGAACACAACGCTAATGAACAACGGACACCGAAAATTGCCGACCAAGAACCCGGTGAAAGTGGATACATTACACTTATTTATGTTTAAGTCAAGTTTGTTAATCAAGCAGTAATTATAGAAATTATTGAAGTCAGATTGTAGATTAAACGAGTCATTTAAGTCGTTAATGGTGTGAATTATCTTCATATCGTCCGCATATAATAATATTCTGGAAAAAGTAAAACAATTGCGTATGTCATTAATAAATATTGAGAATAATAGCGGTCCTAGTAAGGATCCTTGTGGTAAACCTGACGGAATCTGTTTTGAGCGAGACATGAATCCATTTAATACAACTACTTGTGAACGATTTTCAACGTAGGAGGCAAACCATCTGAATAAGTTCCCTCTTATACCCACGTTGTAGTTTCAAAAGTAGGACTTGGTGATCAATACGGTCAAAACATTTCGAGTAATCTGTGTACACCACATCCACTTGTGAAGGTCTGGACATTTGAGCAGTTAGGTATTCAGTTAACACTAAAAGATTGGTTTCCGTCGATCTGCCTCTAATAAAACCGTGCTGTTCACTAATGAAATTGTGTTTTAGGGCTGAATATACTTGCCCGTGTATTAATTTCTCAAGTATTTTAGAGAAGACGCAGAGTTTAGAGATTGGCCTGTAATTGGATATGTCACATTTGGCTCCTTTTTTATGGATAGGGGTTATGAATGCCGTTTTCCACAGAGTCGGTACATAACCTAGTTTCAAAGATCTAGTGTATAGAAGCGTTAAGGGTTCAGCAAGACTACCAGCACAGCATACTTCAAATATTGGTGGAATATAGTCAGGGCCAGCCGTTTTATTGCAGTCGAGGGATTTAAGCAAATTAATGACATGATCTTTTGTTACCTCAACGTCACATAAGTCGACAGTGCTGTAGTCGTAAGTTGTTTCAGTAAAACTTGGGTTGTTCGGTGAGGCAGAGTCCAGAAAAGTAGAGTGGAAGTAGTCACTGAACATGTTACAGATATCATCCCCGGTGTTGGAGACCCTGTCTTCATAAGTCATGACTGAAGGTACAGTATTTGAATGTTTTTTTGATTTAACGTAACTCCAGAATCTACGTGGATTATTGTTTATGTTATCTTCCGTGTTTTTAATATAGTCGTTGTACATTTCAGCTTCAAGCAGTTTAACTCGAGTACGCAATAAACAGAAACTATGGTAGTCAGACAGGTTATTGTATTTTATGTATTTTTTGTGGTACTTATCTTTTTCTTTTATAATTTTAATCAGTGGGGTACGATACCATATCGGGTACTTAGTGTTTGTAAATATTTTTTGAGGTACATATTTGTCGCGAAGCTTGTATAGTATGTCATAAAATTTTATTATTGAATCTTCTATAGTCAAGTTATTAAAAATATTAGTCCAGTTAGTCTCAGAAAGTATAGAATTGATCTTATCAAAATCAGCTTTATTATATAAATACACAGGTTTTCTTTGTGCTGTCAGGTTAGGTATTTGGTCAGATTGCAGACTTACATAAAAAGCCCTGTGATGGGGGTCAAGGGGGACAAGGGGTTGCTCCGCTTCAGTAATATCAACATCGTCATTTGATAAAACGTAGTCTAATAAGCGATTATTTAAATTAGTCAGATAATTATATTGCTCTAAATTACAGATTGATAAGCTGTCAAAGAGGGTAAATTGAGTGCCCCCTTGAATATTTGATGGTATATAAAATGACGATTCTAACGATGGCTCCCAACTTATGTTCGGCAAATTAAAGTCACCCAGGATAACATACTTATCGTCCGGCGCACGTAACACGATTTCTGTTAATGATTCGGAAAAGTTTGTTATTTGAGAGTTTAAAGAGAAGCCGTGAAGTTGAGCACAAATATACACAACGCAAATGTTGATATTGTTGGTTCCTTGTCTACCGCGCATCGTATGCGGCAAACAGTGCTGCCCTGCCGCCGCAACCACGGAGGGGCCAATCGGCGGTGCCTGACTCCCAGCAGGCTCCGCAGAAGAAGGGACGGAGGCGGGCGCGCAAACCGCGTGCTCCCCGAACTCTGGCTGTGGTCCTGAAACTGCAGCCAGAGGCAGTGAAGAAGGGCGTCACCTACGCCGCAGCTCTATCCGAGGCCAAGAAGAAGGTCGACCTTCAAAGCCTCGGCAAAGAGTCCGTCAAGTTTAGGGTGTCCGCCACCGGGGCTAGGGTCCTGGAGGTGCCCGGTGCTACCCGCACCGACAAGGCGGACGCGTTGGCGGACAAGCTGCGTGCCGCCCTTGGGGTGGACGTGGTGGTGTCCAGGCCCACCAAATGCGCGGAGCTGCGAGTGTCCGGGTTGGACGATGCAGTCTCCGCTGCAGATGTCGCGGCGGTCGTAGCCAAAATTGGCGGATGCACAATTGCATCCGTCAAGACTGGTGAAATCCGTCGAGACAATTCGGGCCTGGGCACGCTCTGGCTGAGCTGCCCGGTGGCTGCCGCCAATAAGGTGGCTGATGGCAGGCGACTGCTAGTCGGTTGGGTGTCGGCGAAGGTCTCGCTCCTCAAAGCGAGACCTCTGCGCTGCTTCCGGTGCCTGCAACTCGGGCACGTCCGGGAGCAGTGCAGCAGTCCGGTTGACCGCAGCAGTAATTGCTACCGCTGCGGAAAACCGGGCCACCTCGCCCGCGACTGCAGCGCCGCCGCTGCACACTGCACTGTGTGCGCGGCTGCCAAGAAGCCAGCCGATCACAGGCTGGGGGGCAAATCGTGCCATGCCCCTCGGCCTAAAAGCCTGCATCCTCAACGCAGTCGGCCAGTGGCAGCTCAGCTGGAGTGTCCGGGGACGGACTTGTGGCCATGGAATCCTAGTCATGGACCACAAGCTCCGATTCCTCCAGGCGAATATCGAACACGCCGCCAGAGCTCAGGACCTCCTGTTCCAGAGCTTGGCGGAGTGGTCGATAGACGTGGCCGTGATCTGCGAGCCGTACTATGTCCCCCCCGGTGCGAACTGGGTTCGGGACACTGACGGCTCCGTCGCGATCGTCCGATGGGGCGCGGCGAACTCCCCTCCCTTCGAAAAGGTAGCGAAGGGTCCGGGATACGTCGCTGTGTGGTTTGAGGATTTTGTAGTCGTCGGTGGCTACTTTTCCCCGAACCGCACACTCGCCGAGTTCGAGATTTATCTCGGACGGGTGGGCGCCTTAATCGGCCAATGCCACCCTCGCCAAGTGCTCCTCGCTGGCGACTTCAATGCCTGGAATACGGCTTGGGGTTCCGTCAGAACGGACGTATTTGGCGAGGCACTGGAGGAGTTTGCCCTCGGACAAGGGTTGGCCCTTCTCAACCGGGGATCGATGAGCACGTGCATGCGACCCCAAGGCGAGTCGATCGTGGACATCACGTTCGCGAGTCCCGCCCTGGCGCGCCGTGTTCGGGACTGGGGAGTGGTGGATACGGCGGTGTTGTGTGATCACCGATACATTCGGTTCGATCTTGCAGCCGTATCCCCGTCAGATCCAGCCGGTCCCTTCCGGCCCCCGGTTGACGACGGCCCGAGGTGGCAGTTGAGGCACCTCGACAGGGACCTCGCGAAGGAAGCTGCAATTGTGCAATCGTGGGTGTCCGCGCCTGTGGGCCCCGTGGTGGTGGAGGACGAGGCGGAATAGTTGCGGGGCGCGTTGTCGCAGGTTTGCGACGCGTCAATGCCCCGAGCCAGGCGTCGTCCCCCGAAGCCCCAGGTGTACTGGTGGTCCGCCGAGCTCACGCAACTGCGTGCAGCTTGTGTGGTCGCACGACACCAGTACACCAATTACAGGCGGCGGCGGATGCGGGAGGAGAATGTGATTGCACTCCTGCATGCTTCCTTCAAGGAGTCCCGGCGGCAGCTGAAGGCAGCGATCGGCAGGGCTAAGGCTCTTGCGAGGGAGGAGTTGCTGGGGACGTTGAACCGCGACCCGTGGGGGAGGCCGTACAGGTTGGCGATGTGCAAACTTCGCCCCTGGGCACCCCCACTCACGCGAAGTCTCCAGCCGCAAATCCTGGACAGAGTCGTTGCGGCCCTGTTTCCGCGGACGGGGGACCATCCCAGTCCCCCCATGATGCCTTCGGTAGCCACGGAGCCCGGCCCGGATGTGGCGCCGTCAGTGACTCCGGGAGAGCTGGGAGCTGCGGTGTTGCGTTAAAAAAAAAAAGGTTAGGTTAGGTTAGGTTGTTTTTTTTTTCTTTTCTCTGTACCTCCCCCTTATGGTGGAGTCTGTGTTCGTCTGTATTATTCTTTCATTCCAGTTCTCGCTTTTATGCCTCTCGTACTTTTATTCTACATACTATTTCTTTCTATCATCCGTCATCATTCTTTCCTATTGGGTGGGATTCCCATCTACTCCTATGTCAATATTCCTATTCCTACTTCATTAGTGTTCTTATATTTCTTTATTTATTTCGTAGGGAATTATGGGGCAGGGTAATAAGTTTCATGACACAATTTCTCTTATTTTTTCAGTTTAGGTTAGGTTAGGTTAGGTTAGGTTCCTCCCCGAATTGGAATGTGCCTTGTCGTGGCGCTCAGTAACCCGTTGCAATCCAGCAACGGGCGAAGTCAAAACATTCCTCTGGTTGGGGTGCGCTGCATCTGTCCCGTATCGGGCGGCAGTCTTGCTTCGTCGGTGCCCTGTGTCTGACCCATAGTGGGCGGCAGGGTACCCTTTGGTGGTTGGGGCGGGCTGCGTCTGTCCCGTATCGGGCGGCAGCGACACTCTGCCGGTATACTGCGTCTGTCCCGCATCGGGCGGCAGTAGTACCGTTTGGTCGGCGGGGTATATGCCCGGACCATGGAGGAGTTGATCGGCGGGGCGTTTGTGCGGGTCAAGGGTGTTGGGTGCGGCGCGCACTTACCCTGCCGTCGTGCTTGCATTCATTTGCAACCATCACCAAAACCGTAGCCTGTCAGAGTGTCGTGGATCATGTCTCGCGGCTCTGACAGAACGGGGGTCTTGGCTTTACCGCCTGGACCGCGAGGAGACAACCTCCATAAAAACCCTGAAAGGACCGTTGCTGGGAAACGTGGCAACGGTCGCCCTTCTGGGTGGTAGTCTAGGATAAGACTACCTGCAAGCGACCGTCCCAGGAGATTGCCCGAACTCCTGGCAATGGGTCACTGCCGTTGTGGACGAGTTATTTACCCAATACTCGTGGGAACCAAATATGATGTCTTTTCCCTCCCAAAAAAAAAATCTAACTGACGTAGTGCCTGAGATGGGCGGAGTTGGAGCAGTGTCCGAGAAGGACAAAGTTGTAGTAGGCATTGAAGGTGGAGTTTCGGACGTACAAAAACCCACCCTTCTAATGGGTTCCTTTACTGGACGTGAAGTTGGTGAGAGCTTGAGACCCAGAACTCGTTCGAGTCTATCTCGGGCGAACTCTGTCACGTCTCTATATGGCAGTGGCAACGAGTCAGACGGCTCGGTGATGTCGATTGCTTCAATCACATCATCCATGTCCAAGACCACAAGAAAGAGGAAACCACCTAGCTCCTTTCAGGAGCCAAGGTGCAAAAATACCCGGAACTTAGACGCTGATGACATCTCGGAGTTCATGACTCCTGAGTTTGTACTGAAGCACACAAAATCTAAGGCCAGTCTTCCGCGAGTGGAGGATTTGGCTGAGGAAATGAGGGAGCGCCAGATAGCCGACCTGGCTGCTCAAGTATTTGAGTCACTCAATGAGGTTGAGTATGTCTCAGACAGGTCGAGCAGTTTGAAGGGCACGATGGTAAAGAAACTGAGGATGGCAGTGAGAACTGTGAAAGCGGCGACCACTGAAATCTCCCAGAGAGTAAACGCAGAACGTTTGGCAAAGGAGAATGCCTCTCTGCGCTCCGAGGTGGACCGTCTCATCGGGGAGATTCACACCCTGAGACGTGAAATTGAGGAGCTACGTAACAACCGACCTGTGTCGACACAAATTACCCCACAGGCACGTAATACGAGCCGGGTAGATCATGACTCTGTCTTCCTCGAGAAGATAAAGCTCATGATCGATGGAAAGTTGGAGGACTACCGGGCTCAAATATTCCCGGACAAGATAGTAGGTCGCCCTCCTCTTGGCCTTAAGGCCAGCGTAGTCCCGAAAGCGACGGCCCCAATAGCTTCTGTGTCTGATCCCCCTGCTGCAAATTCACTCTCGCAACACACTGGTGAAGCGCTTAAGACTAAAAAGGGAAAAAAGAAGAAGATGAAGCAGGTTGTGGTTACAGCGTCAATCGCAGCTCCTGTTGAGGTGCGCAACGAACTGGCAAGTCAAATTCAGCCCTCGTCCTCCGAGACCTGGGCTACTGTTGCCGGTAGAAAAACGAAGGCCAAACAGGCCCGAAACCTAAAATTGGCTGGACAAGCATCGGCAGCAACAGCTCCCGCTAAGGGGAAAAAGGGTGCAACCAAAGTTGTACCGCCTAAGCCTCCTCGCTCTGCTGCAATCACCGTTACCATCCCTGAAGGCAGCGAGGTGACGTATGCAAGAGCGATAGAGACAGTGAAGGCTCGCGTTAAATTGGCAGACTTCGGAATATCGGAAGTTCGCCAGAGGCGCGCTATCGATGGAGGGCTCCGACTCGAAATTGCCGGAGAGAATGGCGCTGATAAAGCTGATGCCTTGGCCAACGCAATGCAGGAGGCTGTCAAGGATTTAGGTGTCTCCGTCGCTCGGCCAGTCAAGACGGGGGAAATCCGGATCATGGACCTGGACGAATCCGTTACAACAGTGGAAGTTGCTACAGCCGTTGCACAAGCGGGAGGGTGCAAGGTAGCGGAAGTAAAAGTGGGTGAGATCCGTCGCTCCAGTGCCTCCACGCTAGGGTCAGTTTGGGTAAAATGTCCGCTATCCGCTATCCGGAAAATTTTGGCGGAAAAGCGTGTAAGGATTGGATGGGTCTCGGCCCGCGTGGTGGTATTGGCAGAAAGACCGCTGCAGTGTTATAAATGCCTTGAGTTTGGCCATGTCAAAGCTCAATGCTCTAATGATGTGGTACGAAGCAACTTATGCTTCAAGTGCGGTCAACAAGGGCATGGAGTGAACAAATGTTCCGTTCCATATCCTCAATGCCCACTGTGTAAGGAAGCAGGTCATCCGACGGATCACCGGATGGGTAGCAAAAGTTGCTCTCCACCAAAGGCAACAAAGAGGCGGAAAGGTAAAACAGCTGCAAAAACAGCTTCAGTTGTTTTAGACGAAGGGAGCACCGCAGAAGCGAGGTCTACGATAGCTCAACCAGGCCCTAGCCGCGAGGAGGTGATGGAGGTCTAAAATTCGATCGCCAACTTTCTGTCCTTCAGGGAAACCTGAACCACTGCCGAGGCTCGCAAGACTTACTCATGCAGACCCTGGCAGAGGGACAGATCGCCCTTGCTGTTGTCTCTGAGCCGTATCGTGTTCCTAACCATCCTCGCTGGTTTGCGGACAACTGCGGCTCTGTGGCAATACACTGGGGTGGAATTCAGGGTGACCCTCCTTGCACCAAACTGACTTCAGAAGCGGGCATTGTCGTTACTGAGTGGGGACAAATGATAGTTATCGGCTGTTACATCTCGCCGAACATTAACTTGATGCCCTACGAAGCAGTTCTGGCAAATTGTTCTCCTTAAAAAGGAAGGAAGACCTGTTGATTCGCCTTCAGCATTCCGTCCTCTGTGCATGTTGGATGAGGTAGGCAAGCTCTTTGAGCGTGTTATTGCCTACCGCATAAATGCACATTTATCCGGCGAAGGGCCGAATTTGTCAGACTACCAATATGGCTTCCGCCGGGGTCGGTCGACAGTGGGCGCTATCTTGCGCGTGCGTGCCATAGCGGAGCATGCGGTATCCCAGGGAAAGGTGGTGTTGGCTGTCAGCCTTGACATTGTCAACGCATTCAACTCTCTCCCTTGGAGTGCCATCTGTGAGGCTCTGATGTACCATTGCCTGCCTGCGTATTTACAGGCCATAATAGGTAACTACCTATCGCAAAGGTACATCAAATATACTGGACGTGACGGCAAAGTTGGGACCAAAGAAGTCGTATGCGGAGTTCCCTAGGGATCGGTGCTTGGCCCAACCTTGTGGAACCTCGCGTATGATGCTGTTCTCCGGCTGGACCTTCCCCGAGGTGTGCAAGTCGTGTGCTATGCAGATGATACCTTGGTTCTCGCTGAAGGGGAAGATTTCGAAAGGACTCTGGGGCTTGCTAAACTGGGCCTTGGAGTTGCAGTAAGGAAGATCCAGGAACTAGGTCTGGCTGTAGCGCCTCACAAAACTGAGGCTCTATGGTTCCATAGCCTTCCTCGTAGTCAAGAGCCTCCACCTCTTGCAGTGCAGGTGGGAGAGGTAAGAATTCAGGTGGGCCGCAGTATGAAGTATCTGGGACTCATACTAGATGGCCGCTTAAATTTTGTAGAGCACCTGAACTATATTGTCCTTCGGGTGCACAAAGTGGTGGGTGCCTTGCATCGCCTGCTACCTAATCTTGGAGGACCTCAAGAAGGAGTGAGACGTCTTTACGCAGGGGTGATTAGATCTGTCGCACTCTACGGTGCCCCGGTCTGGTCCGACAGATTGTCCGCGCGTCGTTGTGCTACGAAACTAAACGCGGCACAGCGGCAGATAGCGATAAGGGTCGTCAGAGGTTACTGGACGATATCTTATGAGGCGGCGACTGTCTTAGCGCGATTTCCACCGCTGGAAATATTGGCCGAAATGGATGCTGCTGTGTATCGCACCATTCGCCAAAAAGACGGACCAACTATTGGTCGAGAGACGGAAGTGCTTCGGAGGAGGGCCCACCAATGGGCACTAAACTATTGGCGTGAACGACTGCACGAGCCGAGGGCGTTACGCCAGAGAGTAGTCACCGCCGTCCTGCCAAACTTCCAGGCGTGGATGAACTGAAAGGGTCGGGTCACGTACCGCCTCACACAAATGCTCACTGGGCACGGATGTTTTGGCGTGAACTTAAACAGAATTGGCAGAGAACCCACCGCTCAATGCCATCATTGTGACGCAGACCAGGATTGTGCCCAGCATACGCTCGAAGAGTGTCCTGCATGGACGCTGGAGCGGCAGATCCTGGTACAAGAAGTTGGACTGGACCTCTCCCCAGCGGCCTTCGTGGCCGCAATGCTTGGAAGCGAGTCCAAATGGGATGCTGCTGTCACTTTCTGTGAGATAGTACTCAGTAAGAAAGAGGCAGCAGAGAGGGATCGCGAAAGAAATGATCCGAGCCGAAGACGGCGCCGACAGACTCCTATCATAATGACAGGTGACGTCAACTTGCCCCAGGTGGGGGCACCCCGGGTTGTTGGTGTGCAGAGTGGGGACTCTGTGCATCCATTGCACACAACCCAAAAAGTAGGAGGTGTTCACGGTGTTGCCTCGTGAACACTGCTACCTGCTACCTGCTACCAAGTAGCGTGAGGAGTATGGCCTAAAAGGCCAGGGACGGGCGCAAGCACTGCGCGTGGGTGGCTCTGGTGTGTTCTAAAGAGATCCCAGAGCCCTCCAAGATGCGCTGAAGCAGGCAACCGTTGGTTTTAGTGGGTAGTGGCAATGGCCTGAGTTCCACACACCCCCTCTCGGCCACCCCAGCCAGAGGGCTAGTGCGTTAATGCATTTCCAACGTTAAAAAAAAAAAAAGGTTAAGTTAGGTTAGGTTAGGTTAGGTTGGAGCGCTGGGTAGATAGCCTCCACGTGGCGCGCTCTGGGGAACGGTTTCACTCACGGTAACGCAGTGGGTGGCCGGCTGATGGTCTACTGTTCTCGTTGTCTAGATATTCTGCTCACCGACGACTTTTGCTTTTGCATACTGGACTCTGGACGCTTTTCGATTTGGATTTAGTTGTTTATTTAGAGTTTTCTTGAAGTTTTTTCTTTCTGTTGGATCGTTTAGATCTTTGCAAAGGCCCTTTTCAGGGCCCTTGAACGTTTCCCGTCGTTTTGTATATTTATTCTTTTCTTTCGGGTTTTGCTTTACATTGTAAATTTTGTATTATCTGTATATAACACTGTGTTTAGTGGTTTACCTTGTTGGGGTCCTTACGATATAAAATTAAAAGCGGACTGTAAATATAATGTTGGTTTATTCGAAATGATCAAAGGATCGCGGTTGCAGTCGGTGGCGTCTCAGCGTAGGGGTCCGAGCGTAGCTAGGTGTGTATGGCGACTGCTCTCGCGCAGCGCTGTCGTCGTTCCACGCGTTGACGCCGCTGTGACGTCACGTTCCTCCCGCACGTCTCCTCCCGTGCGTCGAACACATCGTCGCAGACATGCTCCCCGGGTTGAAGGCTGCTGAAGGCTTCAAAGTTCTTAAAGGGGGCATATATTATTAAATGCCCTCCGAATGGTTCCCTTATTAGTTTTCAGTTCAGCAACTCTAACGACGCCGTCACTGCCAGGATAAACATTTGTGACTCTTCCCAAAGACCACAAAAGCGGTGGAAGAGTGTTGTCTTTGATGAAGACGAGAGAGCCTAATTTGAGCTCGGTTTTAGTCGTCTGCCACTTTAATTTCTGCTGCAGCTGGTTAACGTACTCCAACGAGAAGCGATGCCAAAAGTGCTGCTTAATGTGTTCGATTCTCTTGAATCGCTCGAGGCGTGTAATGTTGGCATCCGCTATCTGTGGGTGTGGAATGGATATAAGTGGCCGTCCAATTAAGAAGTGAGCAGGAGTAAGAGGGGACAGGTCAACAGGATCAGATGAAAGTTGGGTCAAAGGACGGGAGTTCAAAATAGCCTCAATTTGAGTAAGGCACGTTGCACTTTCCTCATAAGTAAGGTGCGTAGCGTCTAATAGCCGTTTAAGATGGTGTTTTGTCGAGCGAACGGCTGCCTCTGCTAAACCGTTGAAGTGGGGAGTGTACGCTGGAACAAATTTGAAGATGATTCGCTCCTGAGCTACCAACCCTTCAAGATCGGATTGCACTAAAAATCTCGAAAGCTCGTTGTATGTACCAACAAAGTTTGTGCCGTTATCCGACGTAATGCTTTCGGGTTTACCACGCCGTGACACAAAAAGATTTAGAGCGGCTAAAAAGGCTTCACTGGATAGAGCCGTAACGAGCTCGATATGTACAGCTTTGACTGAATTGCAAATAAAAATTGCTAAAAATGACTTAAGAAGTTTGCAACCTCTCCCTTTCCTGTCAGCTACTAACACTGGCCCAGCGTAATCAACGCTGTTGTGTAAGAATGGGAATTCTAGCTCAGTTCGAGATGCTGGTAATTGACCCATGATAGGCTGAACGGTCTTGGCCTTATATCTACAGCATCTAACACACTTATTTACACAGCTTTTAGATAAATTGCGTCCACCCAATGGCCAAAATGTTTGTCTAATATTTGCTAATAAAAGTTGGGGGCCCGCATGTAAAATGTTTAATATGAAAATGTTCAAAAAGAATAATAGTAAAATGGTGTTTACTGCAAAGAAGTATGGGATGCTTTACATCATAACTGGACGATCATTACTGGCAAGGCTTTGCATTTATCCTTTGACCTACGTTTAAAACCCAGTGGTCTCAAGGAAGAGAACATACATAACACTAACCTGGATAGGTAGGATTGATGGGGTTCGCCAACGACGGGGCAACGTGGCTGCCGGCCGGTCAGCTCCTCCAAACCCTTCACTACAGGGTTTATGTATACACAGCACTAAGTATATATTAGCACAACACTCAGTATAACGTAGGAAAGGTCAAAGATACTTGAGTAACTTAAGATCTTGAATTTTAGCTATTAATTTTAGTTCGTGACGTAGCAACGTTTCACATCGCCCGTCGACCGACATAGACTCTCTCGTACTTGTGCGCCGGTAGGTGGCGCGCTCATATTATTATAAGCAAACTATATGAAACCATCATGGCGGCATTTAACAGGAACAAGGAATCAATTAGGATGTTGATTGTGTATATTAGGGATAGGTTAATGATTATACATTTCCCCCCACTTGAAAGCCACAAGGGTTTCACGAGAAAAAGAATACGCAACACAAGTCGTGCTCGAATTTTATCATCTAATCTAAATCTAATACTTAAAACAATTAATTTTGAACAATATGAAGGAACAACAAAATTATCATATTGTTCAATTTATAAAATATAATTTAATTTATAGGTAAGGGGCAGACCTTCACGACAGGTCTACGTAGAGTTTTACCGGTTTTCAGAACCCGGGTGCACTTGCTCTACTCTAGCTAATTTCCAATGTAGAGGAGGAAGGTTAGGTTCATTTACTAGCACAAGGTCGTTCAACTTTATATTTATTGTGGTTGTAAACCACTTTTGTTTTTGTTGGAGTGTGTGAAGATAATCACGCTGCCAAATACGCCAAAAACATTGGGTCATCTTTTTAACCATTTGCCAACGAGTACGAGGACAAACGTTTTCATTAAAAGTTTCTTCAGGTAATGAAATTAAAGGACCTCCGACTAAGAAATGTCCAGGCGTTAGCACGTCAGACTCTTGAGGATCGGTAGATAAAGTACACAGTGGACGTGAATTAAGTACGGCTTCTATTTTAGATAATATCGTAATAAACTCCTCAAGGGTCAAAACCTGAGTTCCAACAACGCGTTTTAGGTGATATTTAGTGGATTTTATGCCATTTTCAAAAATGCCTCCGAAGTGTGGAGCTCCTGGAGGGTTAAATTTCCATAATATCTTACGATTCGTTAAGCCGTTTGATATTTCGGTGCGATGCTTATTAAGTTCATCGACAATTTCATTAAGTTGTTTACTCGCGCCTACGAAGTTTGTACCGCAATCCGTTACTACTGTTTGACACAAACCGCGACGAGAAACAAATCTATCCAACGCGGCTAGGAACGCGTCAGAACTGAGCTCCGTAACAGCCTCTAAGTGGACTGCCTTAGTGCTAAAGCACACGAACAGGCATAGATAAGCTTTATAAGTCTTAGCGCCGCGACGACTGCTTTCTTTTAAAATGAACGGGCCACCGAAGTCTATGCCTGTAGTCTGGAAAAATCGTGACGGTTGAAGACGAGCAGCCGGCAAATTGCCCATGCCAGGCTGATTTGAAACCGGCTTTACTTTAAAGCATCGCATGCACTTCGACAGCACGGTGCGAATAAGAAGTCTTCACCCGATTATCCAAAATTGTCTTTGTATTAACGATTGTAAGGTACGCGGACCACAATGTAAATGAAAATGTTCAACTATTAATCGTGATAAAGGACTATATTTCGGCAAGAGGAGAGGATGTAGCTTCGATGGCGACAAGTTAGCTTCATCAATGCGTCCCCCCACTCGCAACAAACCCTCTTTATCTAAGAAGGGTGATAATTTTTGAATAGATTTCGTACAATTATGTTTACATTTAACTTTATTTATTTCAGAATTCATATAATAATTTTGTGAAAACTTAACCAACGATTTGATTGAATTGTCCAGCTCAGTACTCGTGAGCGGTGAACAATCCCATTTTGGTATAGAATTTTTAAAATTAGAAATTATACGGTGCAGCCAAGCTACGGTTCGTTGTAGTTTAGTTAAATTCGAGTGTCTTGAAATTAAATCGAACAGTACGTTTGTTTCTTGTACAGAGTGCAATGTCTCTGTAGCATGAGGTTTTAATTCGGGTAATTCTTCTTTAGGTAGAATTACTTGATTGCAAGGCCACTTGCTAGGTGAAGCTTGCAACCACTGCGGGCCGCGCCACCACAGCGGGTAGTCAGCGAGCTCTCCACACGACACGCCGCGGCTGCAGCAGTCCGCCGGGTTATCTTTTGTGGAAACATGAAACCATTGTTTAGGGTTAATCAAATCCGTAGCTTGTACAACACGATTTGCTACGTACATCTTAAGTAAATGCGGAGGCGTATTAAGCCATGACAGAGTAGTACTACTGTTAGAAAAGGCTCGAACAGAATCAATTTTTATTTTATCTTTTAATAAATTGTACATATGATATAGTACTCGTGCTAGCAGTGCCGCTGCGCATAGCTCGAGTCTATTGACGGTTGTTGGTTTGAGCGGAGCTACTCGGGACTTTCCTATTAATAGGTAAGTATTAGTAATCGTGTTTGCGACGACGCAAAGGTAGACACAACAACCGTAACCTTTCAAAGAACCGTCACAAAATCCTACTAAATGAATTTCAGTAGGATTTGGAGGTATAACAAGCCTCGGTAGCGATATTTGCTGTAAATCGGATAAGTTTGAGCAATTAAATGCCATTGTTTGGCTAACGATTTAGGAATAGTTTCATCCCAAGATAAATTTAGGCGCCACATATCTTGTAATAACGATTTAGCGTTAAAAACAATTAGACAAATCCAACCCAGCGGGTCGAATATACGAGCTACAGTCGATAATACAGATCTTTTAGTAAACTGAACGTCAAAAGTATCTGTAAATGAATATGAAAAATCGTCTCTTGATGGATTCCATCGAATACCCAGTATTTTAACAAACTCATTTCCTGACTCATCGAAAGATTTGGAAGTTTGACAATGATCGGATGGAACATCAGATAAAAGACTAGGAGTATTCATACTCCATTTTCGAAGTTCAAATTGACCTTTGCCTAGTAAATTAATGAGATCAGACTTCAACTGCTGAGCTTCACCCAAAGAAGAACATCCTGTAGTGACGTCATCAACGAACGTTTCCTCCGCCAGGACTTGAGCCGCGCGACTCGAGTATTCCGAGCCATGATCTTCGGCCAGTTGGCGCAAGGTGCGTATTGCTAAGTACGGCGAGCTACTGACTCCGTACGTTACCGTGTTGAGTTCATACTCGACAAGAGTCTCATTGGGTTCATCTCGCCATAATATGTGTTGATAACATCTGTCTTCAGGCCTAATTAAAATTTGACGGAACATTTTACAAATATCTGCCGTAAAAACGATTGTATGAAGTCGGAATTTAGTAATTAAATCGACGATATCAATTTGAAGTTTAGGTCCAACGTGGACAATATTATTTATAGATCGATTATCGTTAGTCCGACTACTGGCGTCGAACACTACTCGCAGCCGTGTCGTGGAACTGTCCGGACGCACGACGCAGTGATGTGGAATGACGTAACGATCAGTAGACGAATGCTCTGCAGGCTGCATATGTCCTAGGGCTTCGTACTGATACATAAATTCTTTATATTCTGATTTCAACTCAGGTTGTCTCATAAGTCTGTTTTCTAAGTTGAGGAAGCGATTAACTGCTCTAGGGTATGAGTCACCCAAAGGAGTGATCTCATCCTTTAACATTATAGGTACTACATACCTACCGTCAGGAGTGCGGTAGGTACCTGATTTATATTTCTTTTCACAAATGTCATCCTCAGGACCGGAAGTTTTGCACTTCGGAGGTTCCTTGGACTCCCAGAACCGTTTAACGATATCATCGAGCGTACATGATGACGCGATGAGTGACGTAACTGGCGTATCCGGGTTTAGAGACTTAGTGTTATGAAGAAACTGGCCAGTTACCACCCAGCCGAATACACTGGACAAGGCGCAGGGTAATCCGGGACCAGGAGTGTAACGTGAGCCAATATATATCTGGTCAAAACACTCGACTCCTAACAAAAGATCGATCGGACCGGGTTTATAAAAATCGCAGTCGGCGAGATCTAAATTTTTGAAACAATTCTTGACATGCATCGGTAACGATGACGAAGGCATCTGTGTAGTAATTTTAGGTATAACCACTAACGTTAAATCGAACTGAGGCGATTCACTATTTTTAGGTATTATCGAGCCAGCAGTATATCCCTTTATGTCACAAACAAAGTTCTGTCCTAAACCTGTTACGCTCAATTTACATTTTTTGACACGCAAACCTAAACTACGAGTGCACTCGTTGGTTATAAAAGAATCCATTGAGCCGCTGTCGATAAGGGCGCGCGCATCCCGCGATGTGCCGTCCGAGAGCCGCAGCGCACCGCTGCCGTGCCTAGGATCTTAGTGCTCGCGCGAGGATTCGACGCCGGGCTGTTACTCGCGGCCGGCAGTGCCGCGTTCGAACCAGCGGCGGTCTCGCTGGTGTTTGAATCAACCGTGTTGATTAATAAACTAGTATGCTCAACGTGCAATAATGTATTATGTTTCGCATTACATATAAAGCAACTCGTTTTTGATTTACAAGTATCGCTATTGTGACCAGGACGTAAACAATTGCCACACAAACGTAACTCGTTTACGAATTTCTTACGTTGTTCTAAAGACATAGAATGCATTTTGCCGCAACGATAAATTGAATGCTTCTCATTACAACAAACACAAATTATATGATTACTTTTATTGTTACTCGTAACCGGCTTAGTAGAAGTAATTAGTGAGGGTCTCTGATGACGAGAAAAACTATCTTTGTTTGATCGTTTGTTTGTTAGGTTTGGACAGTTCCACGACACGGCTGCGAGTTGTGTTGGACGCCAGTAGTCGGACTACCGATAATCGATCTTTAAATAATATTGTCCACGTTGGACCTAAACTTCAAATTGATATCGTCGATTTAATTACTAAATTCCGACTTCATACAATCGTTTTTACGGCAGATATTTGTAAAATGTTCCGTCAAATTTTAATTAGGCCTGAAGACAGATGTTATCAACACATATTATGGCGAGATGAACCCAATGAGACTCTTGTCGAGTATGAACTCAACACGGTAACGTACGGAGTCAGTAGCTCGCCGTACTTAGCAAGGTTAGGTTAGGTTAGGTTAGGTTAGGTTAGGTTAGGTTGGAGCCCCCCCGAATTGGAATGTGCCTTGTCGTGGCGGGGGGGCTCAGTAACCCGTTGCACTCCAGCAGCTGGCGAAGCCAAAACATTCCTGTGGTTGGGGTGCGCTGCGTCTGTCCCGTATCGGGCGGCAGTTGTGCCTCGTCGGTGCCCTGTGTCTGACCCATAGTGGGCGGCAGGGCGCCCTTTGGTGGTTGGGGCGCGCTGCGTCTGTCCCGTATCGGGCGGCAGTCGCGCCTCGTTAGTACACTGCGTCTGTTCCGTATCGGGCGGCAGCTGTACTTCGTTGTTCTGGTTGTCGGAGTATTTGCTCGGGCCAGGGAGGGGTTGACTGTCGGGGCTTTTGTCCGGGTCAAGGGTGATGGGCGCGGCGTGCACTTACACTGCCACCGCGCTGGCATTCATTTGCCACCGTCACCAAAACCGTAGTCTGTTGGAGTGTCGTGGATCACGTCTCGCGGCTCTGACGGAACGGGGGTCTGGGCTTAACCACTTGGACCGCGAGGAGACAACCTCTTCAAAAATCCCTAAAAGGACCGTCGTTGGGAAACGTGGCGACGGTCGCCTCTCGAGGTGGCAGACTAGGTAAAGTCTGCCTGCAAGCGACCAACCCAGGATACCGCCCGCCCTCCTGGTGTAATAGGGTTACCGCGGCAATGGGGTTCCTGCCGTGCTTGTGGACCATTAATTACCCTGTACTCGTGGGATTAAATATGGAATATCAACAATACCCAAACCTTGATGTAGTGCCTGAGACGGGCGGTGATGACGTAAGGCCTGAGATGGGCGGAGTTGACGTAAGGCCTGAGATGGGCGGAGTTACCGACTGCGGACCTGGTCATAATTTAGGTTCTAGAGAGGAAAGTGTTCTCACCGGGGAGCTTAGCTCCGGATCGGTGATGAGCCTGAATGAAGGGTCTGAAAGAGCCGGGAGGAGCAAACGCAGCGGCTTTGAAACCGCTGCTTTGTTACGCCGTAAGCGCGCCTACTGGGCGTTCTCCACGGCAGAGGAAACCGGCTCCGAAACGGAGACCGATGTAAGGCGCAAGGTAGGGGCATCATCGCCTCCTACAAAAGCTAAAAAGGCGGGATCGCCTGGCCTGAGTGCTTCCCCTAAAACGGGAAGCCCCAAGAAAAAGGCGGCAAATAAGGCGGTTCAGAAGGAATTCTGCAAGCCTGGAATGTTCCGTAAAGAACCGTCACCTCCAGCTGATGAGGGCAACAACCTTGACGTCGAAGACCTCGGCGTCGAAGATATCAGAGCGAGGGCGGGTCAGCGTGTAGCTAAGATCCTCACATTAGCCACCACCTCGAACAATTTGAAGGGTGGTTTTGTGAAGGAGTTTAAAGCCTGCGCAAAGGACCTAGGGGAGATCGTGGAGTGTTTGTCCCGCCGCACGGAGGCGGAAGAAACCAAAATGCTCCGGCGGGAGAATAATCGCCTAAGGCGGCACCTTGAGGACCTTAAATCCGAAGTTGCCGCTCTGAGACGGGACTACTCCGAAAGAAAGTCCTTCCGGAATGATCCTTCAGAGGAAATTAATCCCACCGAACTGGTGGGACAAATTAAGTCTGCCTTGATGGAAGAGCTGAAGGGTGGAATTCTTCGCTCTGTGGGGAATATGGTGGATGCCAAGCTTGCTGGCATTCAGGATCGCCTTCTTCCCTCGCCTGTTATTCGCCCGCCGCTCGCACACGAGTGCCGGGTTGCCCCAGGGCCATCTGGTTCGAAGCCAAGGTCTGGAGCGAGGACCACGGATGTGGTTAACCCGGCCACTCCAGAGACAAAAGCCGTATCCCAGACACAGCCAGCTGAATCCTGGACCACTGTGGTACGGAAGGGCAAAGGGAAAGGTAAGAAATCCTCCCCACCCGCAGCCCAACATGCGCCTAAATCTACGGGTCGTGCAACGACTCGGGCGGTGCCTAAACCTATGGCCAGTTCTACGGCCCATGCTTCCGTTGTCGCCCCACTGGCCAAAGCAGCTAAGCCGAAGCTCACAACTCCTAAGTCCTCGGCTGTAGTGATTACGCTACAGCCAGACGCCATTCAAAACGGAGTGGACTACAAGGCGGCCCTAACCAGAGCGCGCCAAGAAATCAATCTGGCTGAACTTGGTATCAGCCAGATTAAGGTTCGACAGACGGCCACGGGGGCCCGAATGTTAGAATTGCCGGGATCCCAGAGCAGGGAAAAAGCCGATCAGCTTGCGGAGAGGCTGCGGCTCACCCTCGCGGAAATTGCCCGAGTCGACCGCCCTGAAAAGGTGGCTGACCTGAGAATTAGCGGACTGGACGACTCCGTCACCACTGAAGAAGTGGTGGCAGCAGTTGCAGCTAGGGGAGGCTGTCTACCGTCCCAGGTCAGACCTGGAACTATGCGGCCGGCTGCCTACGGGGCGACTTCTTTATTGGTCCGCTGCCCTGTGGCAGTTGCTAAAAGATTAAAGGAGGGGGGCCGACTCCTGGTGGGCTGGAGCTCTGCCTCCGTTACCATACTGGAGGCACGCCCCATGCGCTGTTATAAGTGCATGGGGCTAGGGCACACGCGCCAGATGTGCCCCTCTGAGGCAGAACGTGGGGAGCTGTGTTTCCGGTGCGGAAAGCCGGGGCACAAACTCTCCACCTGTAGTGGTGCCCTGCGATGCGCAGTGTGTGCAGACGCAGGTAGGCCATCCGGGCATGTGATGGGGGGCAAGAACTGCGACCCTCCCCCCACTAAAAAGAGAGCGGCTCCAGGGACAAGGGCCGCTCCCATAGTCTCACGCCGCTCGGCAATGGAGGAAGTTGAGATGACCGAATAATGGTCCGGTCAATCAACTTCCTCCAGGGTAATCTAAACCACTGCGCCGGGGCCCAGGATTTATTCCTCCAGGCTATGGCGCAGTGGGATATAGAGGTGGCGGTCGTGGCTGAGCCATACTTCGTAGCTCCGAGACCGCAGTGGGCTGGGTCCATCAATGGCGACGTGGCCATTGTCGTTCGGTCGGGGGGGTGTCACAGCCTATCGGTCAGGGAGAGGGGTCCAGGGTTCGTGGTGGCCAGGTGGGGGGAGTACACTATCATCGGTGTATACTTCTCCCCGAATAGGCCGCTTGCGGAATACGAACCCTATTTGGACTCCCTCTTAGCGGTGGTTAGGCGCATGGCGCCCGATCCCATCATCCTGATGGGCGACCTCAACTCAAGGTCTCGGGTGTGGGGTGACACGCTCACCGAAGCGTTCGGCGTGGCCCTGGGGGAGTGGTCCGTGGAGGCTGGGCTGTCCCTCATAAATAGAGGGACGGTACCAACCTGTGTGCGACCGCAAGGGCAGTCGCGGGTGGACATAACGTTCGCCTCCCCCTCTATCGCACACAGGTTGCACGACTGGCGGGTGTTGGAGCATGAGGTGACTCTATCGGATCACCGGTATATCCGGTTTGAGGTCACCAGGCTTCAGCCACCGGCCGAGCCACCACGGCATCCCCCTGTCTTCCCGCGCTGGACAATCGGCCGCCTCAACCGCGAAATTGCGAGCGAGGCGGCTATCGTCCAAGCGTGGTGTGCGCCGCCAAATGCACCGGCCACGGTGGACGAGGGGGCTGTTCGCATCCGCACCGCCCTAACAGCGGTGTGTGACTCCTCCATGCCCCGATCGAAGGCCTACCATGGTCGCAAGGCCGTGTACTGGTGGTCCCAAGAGATTGCGGATCTCCGGGACGTGCACGGCCGTGCCTGGCGGGAGTGTAACCGCTTCCGCCGGCGGCACAACTGCGATGCGGTGCAGGAGGCAAGGCTGATGGCTGCTTGCAGGGCCTCTAAAAAGGCACTAAAAGTAGCCATCTGCGTCGCAAAAGAGCGGGCCCGGCAGGAACTTCTGGAGGGTCTCGAGAGGGACCCATGGGGACGTCCGTATAAGGTGGCTCGAAACAAACTCCGTGCCACAGGACGTCCCCTCACTGAGACCCTTCAACCGGAGTTCCTTGAGGTAGTTGTGGGAGAACTGTTTCCAGAAAGATCGGACCACGCCTTGCCCCCCCCAGCAGGAGTGGTGTGGGAGATTGAGGCTCCCCCAATCACGGGGGCTGAGATGGAAGGCGCCGTCTCCCGCTTGGGGAGGAAGAGGACGGCGCCCGGACCGGATGGAGTACCCGGACACCTCCTAAGGATTGTTATGGAATCCCTCGGAGGCCCGCTTCGGGAGCTGTTCGATCTCTCGCTGAAAACCGGACAGTTCCCGAAGCTGTGGAAGGACGGGAGGCTCTGCCTCCTCGAGAAGGAGGGTCGGACGCCTGACAATCCGTCGGCTTTCCGGCCCTTGGTACTGCTGGACGAAGTCGGAAAGATGCTGGAATTCATTCTGGCATCCCGACTAGTCCGGCATCTCGAGGAGGTAGGGCCCGACCTGTCCGAGGCCCAGTTCGGGTTTCGGAGGGGGCGGTCGACAATAGACGCCGTCTCTGCCCTGAAGTCCCTCACCGCGGCGGCGTCCGCGAGGGGGGAGAGGTCTTTGGCGGTGTCATTGGACATCGCCAATGCCTTCAACAGCCTGCCGTTCGGGGCAATCCTGGAGGCGCTCCGGTACCACGGAGTGCCTCTGTACCTACGGCGGCTGTTGGAGGACTACCTGCGGGACAGAGACGTTGTCTACGTCGACAGGAGGGGGTCGTTGACTCGGCGAACGATGAGGTGTGGGGTTCCGCAAGGGTCGGTACTCGGACCACTCTTGTGGAACTTGGGTTACGATAGGGTGTTACGGGGTGTTCTGCCACCCCACGTCAGCGTATTTTGCTACGCTGACGACACCCTGATAGTGGCCCAGGGGAGGACGTTCGCCGAGTCAGCAACTCGGGCGGAGGAGGGTGCGGCCCTGGTTGTGGGCCGCATAAGAGAGTTGGGGCTTAGGGTCGCGCTGGAGAAGACCGAGGCTCTGTTGTTCCACGGGCCTCGGCAGGGTCCACCTCCAGGCGCGACCCTAAGGGTGGATGACACCCAGATACCTCTTAAGAGGCAAATGAGATATCTGGGTCTCATCCTTGACGGGCGCTGGGCGTTCGGCCAGCACTTCAAGCTGCTGGCCGAAAGGCTCATAAAGGCAGCGGTCGCGCTGGGGCGACTGTTGCCCAATGTGGGTGGGCCAGGCTCCTCATGTCGGAGGTTATACCTCGGCATATTAAGGAGCATGGCCCTATATGGAGCGCCTGTCTGGGAGGATGCCCTCACGCGCCAGAATCAAGTCCAGCTGCGAAGGGCGCAGCGGACCCTGGCGGTGAGGGCATCCCGAGGGTATCGCTCGATCTCCCACGGGGCCGCCTGCCTCCTAGCAGGAACCCCCCCGTGGGAGCTCGATGCGGTAGTGCTCGGTGCCGTTTATCGGTACCGAGTGGAGAGGAGGGCGCTGGGCACGCGCCCCTGTTCCGAGGAGGTGGCAAGAGTGCGTAGGAGTGCCGAGAGGGTACTCCTGCGGGAGTGGGAGGAGTCCCTGGCCGCACCAGCCTACGGGGTCCGGACGATTGAGGCGATTCGTCCGGTCCTAAGGGCGTGGGTGCAGCGGAGGAGAGGGACTCTCTCCTTCCGCCTGGTGCAGGTTTTGACCGGACACGGTTGCTTCGGTCACTACCTGCACAGGGTCGCCCAGAGGGAGGTGACGACGGAGTGTCACCATTGCGGGGCAGCTGACGACACAGCTGAGCACACCTTGGAAGGGTGCCCGGCTTGGAGTCGTCAGCGGCACGAATTGACCTCTGTCGTCGGGAGGGACCTCTCGCTTCCCAGCGTGGTAAAAGCCATGCTGGGAAGCAGAGAGGCCTGGGCGGCCATGGTCTCCTTCTGCGAGGAGGTGATGTCGCAGAAGGAGGCGGCGGAGCGGCGTAGGGAGGATGATGCCTCAGCAGCGCCGCTCCGTCGCAGGCGGAGGGGGGGAGGGAGAAGGAGGTACGCCCGCCTTCTTCCTCTTGTTAGCCAATCACAGCAGGTGAGGGGACCTGCTGCGACTACGATGGCGGTGGCTGGGGGGATGGTCCCGTATACCGGACCATCCCCTGATTGAGGAGCTGGGCTCCTGCGGCCGGGTGTAGTCGCCGGGGCTCGCGGGTAATGCCAATGGCGATACCGTGAGCCTCAGCAAAGGCGGCAGAGGTGTACCGCGGTGGTTTTTAGTGGGTAAGAGTCCCACATAACCTGGCACTCCCCCTTGGGTGTCAGGTAGGTGATGCACCTTTTCCCCGCGAAACCAAAAAAAAAAAAAAAAAAAAAAAGGTTAGGTTGGAGCGCTGGGTAGATAGCCTCCACGTGGCGCGCTCTGGGCAACGGCTACACTCACGGTAACGCAGTGGGTGGCCGGCTGATAGTCTACCGTTTTCGTTGTCTAGATTCGTTTCGTGAGGGACTTCTTACACTGTTGCTCACCGACGACTTTTGCTTTTTCATACTGGACTTTGCTTTGCATTTTGATTTGGATTTTGATTTTCGGGTGTATATTAGTATATTATTACGTTGTTTGCTTGCAACCTCGTCAAGTCGTTCGGCCACATTTAATACGGCTTTCGTATTTTTTGTGTCCGGGCCGGCTTGGTTCGTTTTACAAAGGACTTTGATTTTACTTTTCTGTTGGTTGAATCGTTTAATGCCATGATGGCATCAAATGAATCCACAATGTTTTCTGCTGAGGATACATCTAGGGATGTTTCGCCATCCGTTATAAGAGGAATCTCTCCCACTTTTAGCGTGGGCAGTGCTCGTAAAAGACCTCGAGACCATCGTCAATTTTCAGACACGGATACGGAAAGGGAATTAGAAATTTCCAAGATCTCGAATGCTGGTAGCAGTAGGGGGCGACGAGGTCCATTTCCTACGTCTGGGTCCAATATTGGACTGTCTAAGGCTAAAAAAAACCTTAAAGAGATGACAGCTCGTGATTTCGTCAAAGAGGCAGATCGACTAGTGCAAGAGTCATTGGACTGGGAGTTTGATAGTGACCCCCAAAAAACGAAGAAAAGGTCACCCCCAAGAGCGGAGATTCTTTCTGCTGACAAACTGCACGCCAAGGCGATGCAGGAAATAAAGGCAATAAAAGAGGTGTCCCGCCGGTCTGGGAACCTAAAAGGCACCTTCCAAAAAGTGCTGAATGAGGCGACGTCAGCGTTATACGAAATGGTGGAGACTTTTACTACCCGTACAATGTCAGATGAGACTAGGCGTTTGTTGGCCGACAACGCTCGGCTCAACAGAGAGCTAGAATTACTCAAGGATGAGACCAGGGCGCTCCGCACTGCCTTTGCAGAACGTAATCGCGCCTTGGAAAGTCACACATTGCAGCCTCCTGTCGCTCAGAGCTCATTGTTGGCCAGCGATATTATTGAGGAGCTCAAGCGCTCATTGACCGTCTCAATTGGTGATATGGTCAATGTACGCTTGGCCTCTTTAGAGAAGCGGCTGCCTCCAGCACCAATATTAAGACCGGCTTTGGCAGCGGACAAAAAACGAAGTACAAATGCTCCTGACTTGGCCTCCCAAATAATACCAAGCCGAAATGTTGAACGGGTTCAGGCCCTGGTCAGCAGGCCCTCTACATCCGTGAGCCGTGGTGTTGATTCCTACTCAACAGCTGTTTCAGTACCGGAGGTAACTTTGGCAGGAGGTAACGAAGCAGCATGGACTACAGTGGTCCGCAAGGGAAGAAACGCAAAATCTCTCCTCCGAGAATCCAGCCAGCTGGCCGAGAAAAACACAACGGTAAAGGTAAAGAAGGCTGCCATAAAACCTAAGCTGACACCACCTCGTTCATCTGCGGTGGTGATCTCGATTCAACCTGAGGCAGCGCTAGAAGGTATTTCTTACGCACAAGTAATCGCGAGGGCAAAAGCCGGCGTACAGCTGCAAGAATGTGGGATAGACGGGCTTCGTATTAAGAAAACTGCGACTGGCTCCCGCATGCTAGAGGTTCTAGGCACATCCAGTGCGGAGAAGGCAGACCTCTTGGCTAGTAAGCTTAAGACGGTTCTTGGTGAAGTGGCACATGTTACTCGGCCAATGAAATGCGCAGACTTGCGCATCTCTGGGTTGGATGACTCAATCCATGGACCTGAAATAGCTGCTGCTATAGCTAACAAAGGGGGTTGCCTAGCAGAGCAAGTGAAGGTAGGCCCAGTTAAAATGGGGCTTGGAGGAACGGGTACAGTACTTGTGCGCTGTCCTGTCGTTGCCGCCAAGGCAATAGTGGAAGCAGGCCGTTTACTCATTGGTTTGAGCTCGGCACAGGTCAAAGTCCTGGAACCACTTCCATTGAGGTGTTTCCGCTGCATGGGCATTGGGCATACACGCCAGACATGCTCTGTGCCAAAGGACCGTAGTGGTCTCTGCTTCCGCTGTGGCAAAGAGGGCCATAAACATGCTGAATGTACAGCATCATTTAAGTGTGCTGTATGCGCAGATGACGGGTTATCATGTGAACACCTGATGGGTGGTCGCAATTGTAACCCCTGTTCCAGGAAAGGGAAAGCAATTCCTATGACGTTGACACCCATCACAACTAGGGCCGAGCCTGTAGAAGAAATTGATATGATCGATGGCTAGACAACATATCAATTTCCTCGAAGTAAATACCAACCACTGCCGTGCATCTCAAGACCTCCTAATGCAGGTAGTGGCTGAGTGGAAGGTTGATTTAGCTGTGGTAGCGGAACCGTACAATGTTCCCTGTAGCAAGGCTTGGCTGAGTGACACCGAGGATACCATAGCTATATTAGCACCATTCTCGGCCCGTTTCCCTCCCCTCTCTCTTGTGGAGAAGGGACCGGGATACGTTGTGGCTGAGTTTGGTGGGATAAAACTCATAGGAGTTTATTTCTCACCGAACAGGAGTGTGGCTGAATACGAGGTGTGGTTGGATAGGCTAGAGGCTGTAGTGAGGAGGCTGGCTCCTTCTCAAGTGCTGGTGGCGGGTGATTTTAACGCGAAGTCTTGGGCATGGGGTTCACCTGTCACTGACGCCAAGGGAGAGTTGGTGTTGGAATGGTCAGTGGCTGTAGGACTCTGTGTTCTGAACAGGGGCTCGGTTCCCACGTGTGTGAGGCCACAAGGAGAATCGTTTGTAGACATTATGTTCGCTTCTCCTTCGCTGGCTTCCCGAGTTTTTGATTGGCGAACATTGGAGTATGAGGTGAGCCTCTCAGACCATCGATATTCCAGGTTTCGTATTTCCACTCCGGGTGGACAGGTCCTTGATCAGCGCAGTGTTGCAATTTTTCCTCGTTGGGCGGTAACACGCCTAGATGTGGAGATAGCTGAAGAAGCGGCATTGGTTGAAAGCTGGTTTCGCCCGGTAGGGGAAATTCGTGACATTGATGAAATGGCAACACAGATGCGCACTGCCCTTACCGCAGTCTGCGATGCATCAATGCCACGATTGAAGGGTTACTCTGGGAAGAAAGGAGTGTACTGGTGGTCACAAGAGCTCTCAGACTTGCGGGCCACCTGTAACAGAAAACGCAGGGAATATACCCGATACAGGAGAAGAAGAGGGCGTATTTTGGAGGAAGAAGGCCTCCTCTATCGCCGCTACCGAGAGTCGGCAAAAGCCTTTCAAGTCTCAATACTCAAGGCGAAAGAGGAGGCGTGGAACGAATTTCTAGTTGGCTTGGACAGAAATCCATGGGGGCGCCCATATCGTATGGTTCGAAACAAAATGAACAACCAAGCTCCTTCCACGGAGTTGTTCGAACCAGAACATTTGGAAAGCGTGGTTACTGGATTGTTCCCACAGCAAGTCGATACAGGCCCCCCAATCATGATACCTTCTCAGACAAATATTGAGATGACATCCTGGACAAACACCCCCTGCGTGACGGAGGCTGAGTTAGAGAAAGCACTTCAGAGATTCCAGGCAAAAAGGAAAGCACCTGGCCCCGATGGTGTACCTCGAAGGATTCTTCCGATTGCCCTTAAATATATGAAGGAACAGCTTCTCGAGTTGCTGAATGTCTCTCTCGCATCAGGTCACTTCCCCAAGATTTGGAAACGTGGTAGGCTTGTCCTCCTTAAGAAAGAGGGCCGAACGACAGACTCTCCCTCAGCCTTTCGTCCAGTTGTATTACTGGATGAAATGGCCAAAATCTTGGAGACCGTTGTAGCTGGTCGGATCCTCGATCACCTGGAAACAAGAGGCCCTGACTTGTCGGATAATCAATTCGGATTTCGACGAGGGCGATCCACGGTGGATGCCATTATGACTTTGCGCCATCTGACGGAAGAGGCATTTGATAGGGGAGAGGTAGTGTTAGCGGTATCCTTAGATATAAAGAACGCATTTAACTCCCTCCCTTTTAGACGTATAAAAGAGGCATTACAATATCATGAATTGCCTCACTACCTATGCAGACTTGTAGGTCAATATCTCGAGGACCGAGAAATTACATACAAAGGACCAGATGGACAAATGGTATCGCGGCCAATGGTGTGCGGAGTTCCACAGGGGTCGGTTCTTGGACCACTCCTGTGGAACCTTGGATATGACTGGATTCTCCGCGGAACCCTGTTACCTCGAATGAAGATTCTGTGTTACGCGGATGACACCCTTATTGCGGCACAAGGAAAGACGTATGAGGAAGTCGCTCGCCTTGCAGCCGTCGGGACCGCCCTTGTGGTGGAGCGAATCGAGTTGCTGGGCTTAAAAGTAGCCCTCTCTAAAACAGAAGCAATCTTGTTTCATGGCCCCCGCCGTGGCCCTCGAGCTAATGCGGAAATAACGGTGCAAGGAGCAAGGATAAGAGTTGGTCGACAATTAAAATATCTAGGCCTTGTGTTGGATGGCCGGTGGCGATTTGAGGCACACTTCAAACAGTTGTCCCCAAAACTAATTGGTGCAGCAGCAGCCCTAAGTAAGCTGTTGCCTAACGTTGGAGGGCCGAATTCAGCCTGTCGCCGTTTGTTCGCAGGAGTGGTTCGCAGCATGGCACTCTACGGGGCCCCAGTTTGGGCAGACCGTCTTACGGAACAAAGTCGTAGAGCTCTGAGACAACCACAACGCACTATTGCGACACGGGCCGTGAGGGGCTACAGAACAATCTCTGGAGCGGTAGCTAGTGCCCTGGCGGGCATGCCACCTTGGGCGCTGGAGGCGGCGACGCTTGCAAATGTGTACCGCCAGAAAGTAAACGCCAGACAGGGGCGAGAACCTTTCAATCGAAGACCTTGCCCGGATCAGGCGTGAGGGAAGGGAAGTGCTGGTCCAAAAATGGGCTGAAATACTTAGAGACTCCGGAGCAGGAAGGCGCACTTTAGACGCGATTTTGCCGGTCCTGAAGAATTGGGTAGAAAGAAATAATGGGACATTAACGTTCCGCCTTGTGCAGGTACTTACTGGACACGGATGTTTCGGGAAATACCTGCACAAGATTGCAAGGAGGGAAAACATCCCGATTTGTCGAGAATGTGGAGCTGAGGAGGATACGGCCGAACATACGCTCGAAGAGTGCTCTGCCTGGGAACGTCAACGTCAACTCCTGATAGCTGCAGTAGGTAGTGATTTGTCGCTGCCAAAACTAATACAGAGCATGCTCCAAAGCACAACGACGTGGGAGGCCGTCACTAGCTTCTGTGAAGAAGTGATGACCATGAAGGAAACAGCTGAAAGGGCAAGAGAAGAAGACTTACTTGCCGATCCATGTCGTAGAAGGAGGACAGGACGGAGAATTCGACAACATGGTCAAATTCTTTTGAACGTTAGGGGTCAGCAGGGTTCAGGTGAGGAAATCCCTGCATTGGTCTGGCCCTCAATGACTGAGAATGCCCTTGATGCCCCGGGGTATTCTAGAGCGGTAGACGGAGAGGAGTCTGCGTAGGCGGACAATCACCGGTGTGGTTGCGGAAGTGTCCTGAATGGGTTCCCGTGACCTCACCCAAGGTGTTAGAGGGCCATTGTCAGGTTTTTAGTGGGTAGGCCTTAAAGGCAGTCCCACATAACCCCGTCATACTATCAATGGCGGGGCATGCGTAAAGCATTTTCCTGACAAAAAAAAAAAAAAAAAAAAAAAAGGTTAGGTTAGGTTAGGTTAGGTTAGGTTAGGTTGGGGCGCTGGGTAGATAGCCTCCACGTGGCGCACTCTGGGCAACGGTTTCACTCACGGTAACGCAGTGGGTGGCCGGCAGATAATCTACTGTTAACTGTATTCGTTGTCTAGGTTTCCGTCTCGTGAGGGACTTCTGACACTGATGTTCACCGACGACTTTGGCTTTTACGTATTGGAATTTGATTTGCCTTTGGATTTGGAGTTTGTTATCTTAGGGTTGTTTTTTGAAGTTTTTCGTTTTCTTATTTTGAGGGTTACTTTTAGTTGTAATTTTGTTTTTGTTTTTTGTGCATATTAGTTGTTTGTTGTTTTTCACTAATTTGGTTAGTTTTTTGTGAACAGGTTGGTTTCCCATTGAAATCATGGGCCCAACCACTCTTTCTGAGGAGCTAGAGAGTAGCGGTTCCGAAACCGCTAAGAATTGGTGCCGCAAGCGTTCATTTTTGACTCTTTCCACCACTGAGGGTTCAGGCTCAGATACTGAGACTGAAGCAAGAATGGCGGGGAAGGTATCGGTGCCGGTTCCTAAATTCAAGAAGCCAGGATCCCCCAAGGCTGGACCCTCTGGAAAGAAGGGTTCTGTGGAGGCTCTTGAGCGCCACCCCCTCCTGTAATGGAGGCGATTATAGATGCCGACGACCTCGGTATCGAGGATATTAAGGAGAAGGCGGGCCAGCGCGTGGCTAGGATCCTCTCTGTGGCCACCACCTCAAACAACCTGAAGGGTGGCTTTGTGAAGGATCTTAAGTCTTGTGCCAAGGATCTCCATGAGATAATTGAGAGCCTAACTAGGCGCTCAGAGACCGAGGAAACAAAGAGGGTGCATAAGGAGAATGCCCGCCTTAAGCAGCATTTAGAAGACCTCAAATCAGAGGTAGCCGCGCTGAGGCGAGACTTTTCAGATCGAAGGTCCACTCAACCTCCAGAGGCTTCACAGGCTACTCAAGCGAATATCCTTGAGGATATTAAAGTAACGCTGCTGGAAGAATTAAAACGTAGCATAATTCGCTCTGTTGGGACGATGGTGGATGCGAAATTAGCGGGCATCCAAGACCGTCTTCTCCCACCACAGGTGTTGCGTCCGACCAGCTGGCAGAAAGGTTACGAGTCACGCTAGCTGAGGTAGCCCGTGTTGACCGCCCAGAAAAGCTGGCTGACCTTCGCATAACAGGATTCAATGACTCCGTCACTATTAGAGAAGTGGTGGCGGCAGTCGCAGCGAAGGGGGGCTGTTCAGTCTCGCAGATCAAGCCTGGTAACTTGCGGCCTGCCCCGTACGGGGTGTCATCAGTGTTGGTCCGCTGCCCAGTGGTGGCGGCCAAGAAATTGACAGAAGGTGGACGGCTCCTGGTAGGCTGGAGCTCCGCATCTGTTGCTGTACTGGAAGCACGCCCCATGCGCTGCTATAAGTGCATGGGACTGGGGCACAGTCGCCAGATGTGCCCCTCTCAGGCAGAGCGTGGAGAACTGTGTTTCCGGTGTGGAAGGCCGGGGCACAAGCTCTCCACATGCAGTAGCACGTTGCGCTGTGCAGTGTGCGCAGATACAGGGCGCTCGTCAGGGCACGTAATGGGAGGAAGGGATTGTAACCCTCCCCCTACCAAGGGTAGAGAGGCCCCAGGGACAAGGGCCGCTCCTGTTGTTGGGCGCCGTTCGGCAATTGAGGAGGTTGAAATGAACGAATAATGGTTCGGTCATTCAACTTCCTCCAGGGGAACCTAAACCACTGTGCCGGGGCCCAGGATTTGTTCCTCCAGGCCATGGCACAGTGGGAGATTGAGGTGGCGGTCGCGGCCGAGCCGTACTCCGTGGTTCCGCGACCGCACTGGGCTGGCTCCGCCAATGGCGACGTGGCCATTGCCGTTCGGTCGGGGGGGCGTCACACACTCACTGTCAGGGAGAGGGGTCCAGGTTTCGTGGCGGCCAAGTGGGGGGAGTACACCATTATTGGTGTATACTTCTCCCCGAACAGGCCGCTTGCGGAATATGAACCCTATCTGGACTCCCTCTTAGCGTTGGTTGGGCGCATGGCGCCCGACCCCGTTATTGTGATGGGCGACCTTAACTCGAGGTCGCCCATGTGGGGTGACACCCTCACGGATGCGTTCGGAGTGGCCCTTGAGGAGTGGGCCGTGGAGGCTGGGCTGTCCCTCATAAATAGAGGAACAGTGCCAACTTGTGTGCGACCGCAGGGGGAGTCCCTGGTGGACATAACGTTCGCCTCCCCCTCGATTGCGGGCAGGTTGCGCAACTGGCGAGTGCTGGAGCATGAGGTGACCCTATCGGATCACCGATATATCCGGTTCGAGGTCACCACGCTCCAGCCACCAGCCGAGCCTCCGCGGCATGCTCCTGCCTTCCCGCGCTGGTCGACGGGCCGCCTCGATCGCGAAATCGCATGTGAGGCGGCTATCGTCCAAGCGTGGTGTGTGCCGCCAAATACACCGGCCACGGGAGACGAGGGGGCTGGTCGCTTCCGCAACGCCCTAACGGCGGTGTGCGACGCCTCTATGCCCCGATCGAGGGCTTATCGTGGCCGCGAGGCCGTGTACTGGTGGTCCCAGGAGATTGCGGATCTCCGGGACGTGCACGGCCGTGCCTGGCGGGAGTGTAACCACTTCCGCCGGCGGCGCCACCGCGATGCGGCGGAGCAGGCAAGGCTGATGGCGGCTTGCAAAGCTACCAAAAAGGCATTGCAAGCAGCCATCTGCATCGCCAAGGAGCGGGCCCGACAGGAACTGCTGGAAGGTCTCGAAAGGGACCCATGGGGTCGTCCGTACAAGGCGGCTCGGAACAAACTCCGTACCGCAGGACGTCCCCTCACTGAGACCCTCCAACCGGAGTTCCTGGAGATGGTCGTGGGCGAGCTGTTCCCTGACAGCTCGGACCACGCCCTCCCTCCCCCAGTGGGAGTATCGAGACCCCCCCAATCACGGGGGCTGAGATGGAGGGCGCCATTTCCCGCTTGGGGAGGAAGAAGACGGCCCCTGGACCGGACGGAGTTCCCGGACACCTCCTTGGGATTGCCATGGAATCCCTCGGAGGCCCGCTTCGGGAGCTGTTTGATCTCTCGCTGAGAACCGGACAGTTCCCGAAGCTGTGGAAGGACGGGAGGCTCTGCCTCCTCGAGAAGGAGGGTCGGACGCCTGACAATCCGTCGGCTTTCCGGCCCTTGGTACTGCTGGACGAAGTCGGAAAGATGCTGGAATCCATTCTGGCATCCCGACTAGTCCGGCATCTCGAGGAGGTAGGGCCCGACCTGTCCGAGGCCCAGTTCGGGTTTCGGAGGGGGCGACAATAGACGCCGTCTCTGCCCTTAAGTCCCTCACCGCGGCGGCGTCCGCGCTCGAGGTTCGCTCCTCGAAGCGAGACCTCTGCGCTGCTTCCGGTGCCTTCAAATCGGGCACGTCCGGGAGCAGTGCAGCAGTCCGGTTGACCGCAGCAGTAATTGCTACCGCTGCGGAAAACCGGGCCACCTCGCCCGCGATTGCAGCGCCGCCGCTGCACACTGCACTGTGTGCGCGGCAGCCAAGAAGCCGGCCGATCACAGGCTGGGGGGCAAATCGTGCCATGCCCCTCGGCCTAAAAGGCGGCTACCACCACCGACTGCATCCTCAACGCAGTCGGCCAGTGGCAGCTCAGCTGGAGTGTCCGGGGACGGACTTGTGGCCATGGAATCCTAGTAATGGACCACAAGCTCCGATTCCTCCAGGCGAATATCGAACACTCCGCCAGAGCTCAGGACCTCCTGTTCCAGAGCTTCGCGGAGTGGTCGATAGACGTGGCCGTGATCTGCGAGCCGTACTATGTCCCCCCCGGTGCGAACTGGGTTCGGGACACTGACGGCTCCGTCGCGATCGTCCGATGGGGCGCGGCGAACTCCCCACCCTTCGAAAAGGTAGCGAAGGGTCCGGGATACGTCGCTGTGTGGTTTGAGGATTTTGTAGTCGTCGGTGGCTACTTTTCCCCGAACCGCACACTCGCCGAGTTCGAGATTTATCTCGGACGGGTGGGCGCCTTAATCGGCCAATGCCACCCTCGCCAAGTGCTCCTCGCTGGCGACTTCAATGCCTGGAATACGGCTTGGGGTTCCGTCAGAACGGACGTATTTGGCGAGGCACTGGAGGAGTTTGCCCTCGGACAAGGGTTGGCCCTTCTCAACCGGGGATCGATGAGCACGTGCGTGCGACCCCAGGGCGAGTCGATCGTGGACATCACGTTCGCGAGTCCCGCCCTGGCGCGCCGTGTTCGGGACTGGGGAGTGGTGGATACGGCGGTGTTGTGTGATCACCGATACATTCGGTTCGATCTCGCAGCCGTATCCCCGTCAGATCCAGCCGGTCCCTTCCGGCCCCCGGTTGACGACGGCCCGAGGTGGCAGTTGAGGCACCTCGACAGGGACCTCGCAAAGGAAGCTGCAATTGTGCAATCGTGGGTGTCCGCGCCTGTGGGCCCCGTGGTGGTGGAGGACGAGGCGGAATGGCTGCGGGGCGCGTTGTCGCAGGTTTGCGACGCGTCCCGAGCCAGGCGTCGTCCCCCGAAGCCCCAGGTGTACTGGTGGTCCGCCGAGCTCACGAATTTGCGTGCAGCTTGTGTGGTCGCACGACGCCAGTACACCAATTACAGGCGGCGGCGGATGCGGGAGGAGAATGTGACTGCACTCCTGCATGCTTCCTTCAAGGAGTCCCGGCGGCAGCAAAAAAAAAAAAAAATTTAGGTTAGGTTAGGTTAGGTTCCCCCCCGAATTGGAATGTGCCTTGTCGTGGCGGGGGGGCTCAGTAACCCGTTGCAATCCAGCAACGGGCGAAGCCAAAACATTCCTCTGGTTGGGGCGCGCTGCGTCTGTCCCGTATCGGGCGGCAGTCGTGCTTCGTCGGTACCCTGTGTCTGATCCATAGTGGGCGGCAGGGTGCCCTTTGGTGGTTGGGGTGGGCTGCGTCTGTCCCGTATCGGGCGGCAGTCTGCCTCGTCGGCACCCTGTGTCTGACCCATAGTGGGCGGCAGGGTGCTCTCTGGTGGTTGAGGTGCCTTGCGTCTGTCCCATATTGGGCGGCAGTGGCACCTCGTCAGTACACTGCGTCTGTTCCGTATCGGGCGGCAGTTGTACTTCGTTGTTCTGGCTGTCGGAGTATTTGCTCGGGCCAGGGAGGTGTTGACTGTCGGGGTATTTGCCCGGGTCAAGGGTGACGGGCGTGGCGTGCACTAACACTGCCGTCGCGTAGACATTAAATTGTCACCGTCACCGAACCCGTAAACCGTCAAAGTGTCGTGGATCATGTCTCCGTGTCCGTCATGTGTCCGCCACCGGGGCTAGGGTCCTGGAGTCTGGAGGAATCTTAAGGGTACTTGCGTGAGTGCCCTTAAGAAAGCGACAGCCGTAATTGGGGAAGAAATGGCCTCCATGTATGACAGGAGCCAGTCCGAGGAAGTGGCAGCTCTTCGAGCCGAGAACGCTCGCCTCACGGCTGAGCACGCGGCGCAATTTGAGGCCTTAAGGGCAAATAACGCTCGCCTAAACGCGGAGGTAGAAACCCTCCGCACTGAAATGGCGACCTGGCGCGCCCAAATGGAGGAGGCTCGCGCCTCGTCACTGGTGGTGCCGACAAGCACCGAACCACGGCGAAAGAATCCGGAGGAGGATTTAAGGGCCGGAATCATCCGGGAGTGTAACGCCATGATGCGCTCAATGTTGGAGAGCATCGGCGGCCGGCTTCTACCGGAGCAAAGACTGCGCCCGCCTCTAAAGGCGGATGCTCCAGCTCGGATGGAGACAGCTTCCTCGGCGCCCTCTGCACCGTCGGCGACGAAGAAGAAGAGGGCAAGGGGAAAGAAGGCGAAGGCGCCCACTCAGGTGCTGGAACCTGTTCGTGACTCGCGCCCAAGCGCCCCCGCGGCCCAGCCAAATGACTGGGTTGAGGTGGTGCGCAAGGGCCTTAAGAAGAAGGCCACCAACGCCCCAGGGCCACGCCCTGCTCCGACGTCGGTACCGAAGAAGAAGGGGTCTGCTAGCACGAGCGCAGCCAAGGGTACTGCTCTGCGGCCACCAACGTCGTCAGCAGTCGTCCTGACGCTGGAGCCTGGGGCGGCCGAGCAGGGCATCACCTTTGAGAAGGTGCTGACCCAGGCCAGACAGGCCGTGAAACTGGAGGATTTGGGTATCAGCGGGTTGGCCTTTAGGCTAACAAAGACTGGTGCCCGAATGTTGGAGGTCCCCGGGAGGGACAGCGGAGAGAAGGCTGACCGCTTGGCCAAGGAGCTCCGACGAGCCCTCCCACCTAGTGTTCGCGTGGCGAGGCTGGTGTTAAGGCCCTAACTAGCAAACTTCTAAGTGTGTAGTTCAGTCATTTGCCAATAGATGGCGTATACTGTATTTTGAATCGCGCAGCGAAGTTTTGTAATGTTTTACGTATATTAGTTCATATAAAATATAATAAAGCGAGATATTAAGCCTGGTTGTGCAGTTTTATTTACGTGACCTGAGGCGAGGGTTTTTGGGACTTGTACATGGTCCTTCGATAGTTGCCGAAATTCGGTGGCATACGAGGTTGACCCGTGCACTTCCAGCCCCCTTTTGGAGGGGTACCTAAAATAGACACTAAGATTTTGACTTCCATTCGTGAACTGTACGCCGGTGATTTTAAAGGAGGTCCGAAGTTCGCCGTGCTACGCCCCGTACGGTGCATCGGCTCTTGAAGTGGAGTCATTCAGGTGGCAAGATTTGCGGGGAGAGCACCTCTTGTGTCGCCTGTCAGGGCCGTGTTCCAGCTACGGGGGGAGCACCTCTTATCACACCTTGTGACGTGACCTAGGTGCCCAACATATCACTGCTAGGTGCACCTACCCCTGGCATAGACAGAGTGCCCGAAGTTGCAGCCTCAGGACGAGTGCCGGATTTCGGTTCCCTCAAGGTGGGGGAGGAGGGACCTACCACTAGCGGAGCAGCGCGGGGAACGTGACGTCTTCAGTGTTTTATGCTTGTGTGTGTGAGTTTAGTGGTGGTAAAAATCGTGAGTACTTTGAACCTTATTTGTTAGAAGTAAAAACTTTGTGGTTAAGTTAAAGTTTGATCAATTTGAACCTTATTTTTTAGTGAATTTAAACTTAGTAGTAGGTAATGCATGTTTTTAACTTTGAAATTTCATAAGTGTCTGTGCATGAGTAGGGAAATAATAGCTGTTGCTACGGGGAACCTATGCCCGAATTTGAATAGAATTCGCCAAACACTTAGAATAATTTACTCTTGTTTGGACTTAGAAAAATTTGCAATTAGTTTCAACTTATAAAAATTGCATAATTTACAACATAGAAGATTTGAGTTTGTTGTGTTTATAGTAGATTGACATTTAGTATAAATATTTTAGATTTGTGATTTAACTTGTATTGGAAAATTATTGTCTTTGGTCTGCTATTTAAAATAAAAGTTAATTTTTATTTAGTTATTTACAGTTGAATAATTTGAGTTGATTAGTAAATATAATCTGTATACAAAAATGGCAGATAGCTACATAAAAGTTCAAGAAGATATATTAAGTAAAATTTATAAGGCTAAGTCAAACTTTAAAAAGACTCCAAAGGATAGGATTTCAATTAGTTATATTGAATCTCGTCAAGAAACTTTGGAACAGTATTGGTCAGACTTTGTAAGTACACATCGCAAATTGATTTCCGAAATAAAGCGTGAGGAATTAGAAAAAACTTGTTATGTAATAAATGATATTTATAATCAAACGGAAGAGCTTTATTTTGAGTATAAATCTATGTTGAAAGATATATTATTAAGGTTCAAATCGGATTCGTCAAGTAAGGTTGAAGTAAGCAAATCTAATGATGTTAAATTACCAAAGATTTCTATACCTACGTTTTCAGGTATATATTCGGAATGGGTCAGTTTTAGAGATTTATTTGTGTCGTTAGTTCACAACAACTCTAGTGTTGATAATGTTCAAAAACTACATTATTTAAAATCGTCTCTTAAAGGCGAAGCAGAACAGTTGCTTCGCCACATTCCGGTTGCTGCCAGCAACTATGCAACTTGTTGGGAGCAATTATGCAACAGGTATAACAATAGAAAGTATTTAGCTAACTGCCTACTTCAACGTTTAATAAGTCAAAAAAATATTGTTTCTGAGTCCTGTAGTGCGATAAAGCAATTGTTAGATGTGACACATGAATGTTTACAGGGTTTAAAAAATATAGATATTGATGTTAGGTCTTGGGATATAATTGTTATTTTTATAATTACAAACAAATTAGACACTGAATCCCGTAAACAGTGGGAACAGCGAATTTCAGAATCAAACCAGGATCTTCCATCTTATGATCAGTTTAGAGCATTTTTAGAGAGTAGGTTCAGATCGTTAGAGTTTCTGAGCCCTCCGACTCAGAAATATACAAAACAAAGTAGTTTTACTCACGTTGCCACTCAGGTTATTTGTGTCTTTTGTAAAGGTATTCATAAAATATTCAACTGCAAGGCTTTTGCCAAGCAGCCAGTAGACACAAGACGTAGTTTTGTTCAAGCTCACCACTTATGCTATAATTGTTTTAGTCCAGATCACTCTGTTTATCAGTGCAAAGTGTCAACCAGATGTCACCTGTGTAAGAAACAGCACCACAGTTTACTGCACTTTAACCCTAAAGCCCTCAAATCAGTTCCCGGCCAAGCGGCGGCCGCGGAGTCTGCAGACAACAAAGTTGTAGCCACAGTTGCTGCATCCCTGTCGCAGACACAAGGTCAGACTATCTTGTCTACTTGTACCTCAGGTTCACAAATTCATAGCCAAGTGCTTTTAGCAACAGCATTGGTTAAGGTACAATCGACTTATTCCAATTCAATAGTACTGAGATCCTTAATAGATCAAGGATCTCAGGCGTGTTTCATTACAGAATCTGCGGTTCAAATGCTAGGTCTCAAGAAATGGACTGAGACTAGCATTATTTCAGGTCTAGGTGGCGACCAGGGCTCGAATCTTAAATCGAAGTCCACAGTTTTGGTTAAAATTCAGTCGCGGCTAGACCTAAATTTTGTAATAAATGTTAAATGTCATGTTTTAAGTAAACTTACTTCAATTTTACCTACAAGAAAGGTTAAAATTAATTATTTACCTGCGCTTCCACCCATGGCATTAGCGGATCCCTCTTTTGCGATACCTAGTAAAATAGATCTGCTACTGGGCGCCGAGGTATATAGCCAGATTTTATTGGAAGGATTATTAAGAAATCTACCGGGCTCGGTTATAGCACAACAAACCAAGCTCGGATGGATTCTATCAGGCAAAATACCCGGCGAGGATATCAACCATGGTGAAAGTAGCAACAATACCGTAGTTAGTACACATTTGATACACCAAGATGAAAATGAGCTCCTTAAGAAGTTTTGGGAGCTTGAGTCGGAGCCGTCTTCTGTCTTGGCCAAACACCTTACTGAAGAAGAACAGAGGTGTGAGGAGTATTTCAGGCAAACTACAATTAGAGAGGAATCAGGTAGGTACAAAGTAAGGCTACCATTTAAAACTGAAGACCCACTCTGTAGATATGGTAACACTCAAAAAATCGCACGACAGAGATTTCAGCTGCTTGAACGACGTTTGTCAAAAAGTCCTGAGCTCCAAACTGAATATTCAAAGGTTATTGATGAGTACCTCAGTTCAGGAGACATGGAAGTCGTCAATGCAGAGGATAGGAATAGTCTACAGGCGGTGTACTTACCGCATCATGCCGTTGTACGTAATGACAAGACCACGACCAAAGTGCGTGTCGTATTTGATGCGTCTTGTAAAGGTGATAACGGCGCGTCGCTCAATAGCGATTTAATGGTTGGACCGACCTTACAACCTGAACTCCGGCATTTGGTTATGCGTTGGCGCTGTTATCCAATTGCCCTTGTTGCCGATATTGTCAAAATGTATAGGCAAATTGTAGTAGCCGAAGAAGACCAGGACTGCCAAAGAATTTTGTGGCGTAGTCATCCAGATCAGGCTTTAGAGCATTATCGTCTTAAGCGTGTTACCTTTGGTACATCTTCGGCACCTTATTTAGCCGTTCGCTGTTTACAACAAGCTGCGCGTGATGAAGGTGGTGAATTTCCTCTGGCGTCAAATCGAGCTAGGACTGATTTCTATATGGATGATTTATTGTCAGGGTGTTATTCTGTGGCTGAAGGACAGCAAATATATACGCAAATGACGGAGATGTTAGGTCGTGCAGGATTCCCTCTACAAAAGTGGTCAAGTAATTGTTCTGATCTATTACTTCTCTTCCAGGGACAACAAGCTACTGACTCTACACCCAACCTTGAAATAAAAGTTGACGAAGTAATGAAAATTCTAGGTTTAGCTTGGAATCGCGAAGCCGACGAATTCAGGTGTACTGTCAATTTGCCTCCCCTGGATTATCCAGTGACCAAGAGAAAGGTCATCTCTGATATTGCCAAGCTGTTTGATCCTTTGGGCTGGCTGGCGCCTACTGTTACTATAGCAAAATCGTTTATACAACGTCTTTGGCTCTCGGGTATTGACTGGGACGGTGAACTCCCAGCTGTCTTATTAAGAGATTGGATTTCATTTCGAAATGACTTGAATTCACTTACCAAGATTTTTATTCCCAGATGGATTCAATCTCACAAAAACAACGTTTGTTTTGAGCTGCACGGTTTTTGTGACGCCTCCAATGTAGCTTACGCAGCTGTGGTATATGCCCGCGTTATCGATAAAAGTGGAACATGTAATGTTCACTTGGTCACTTCAAAAACCAGAATAGCACCAATTAAGCAGGTGTCTATTCCTCGTTTAGAGCTCTGCGGCGCGGTTCTGCTAGCTAAATTGCTTAATGAAGTCGCAGAAGTGTTACAGGTTCCCAAACAGCACCTTCATGGTTGGACTGATTCTTCCATTGTCCTCGCATGGTTGGGTAGCCATCCAAGTAGATGGAAAACCTTCGTAGCAAACAGGGTTTCTGAGATCCTTACTGCTTTGGATGGAACTCAATGGTCTCACGTTGCGTCTAAGGACAATCCAGCTGATTGTGCGTCTCGTGGAATTCAACCGTCGGAGCTAGTTAACCACAACCCATGGTATGAAGGTCCAAGATGGTTGCGTAAAGATATCATAGAATATGGTAAAGGAAATATAAAGGATACTGACCTTGAAGAGAAAAAGGCAGTCAAATGTCACGTAGCGGCCTATGAAATCAACGAAAGTATACTTACTAAGTTCTCGACATTGCGGAGGCTCACTCGAGTAATAGCATATTGCCGAAGAGTTTTGCGTAGGATAAATCCTGAAAATGAAAAGGATTATAGAAAGGATAAGGGTTTAACAGCAGAAGAATTGAGAAAAAGTTTTCTTACCTGTATAAAAGTATGCCAAAGTCATAGTTTTGCTGAAGAAATAAAAGATTTAAAAGAAAGTTTAAAGGTAAAAAAGAAAAGTATGATTGTTTCTCTCAACCCGTTTTTTGATTGCGACGGAGTTCTGCGAGTCGGCGGTAGATTGCAAAATACAAATGCCGATTATGAAGTTCGGCATCCGATAATTATGCCAAAAAGGTCACATCTGACAAACCTACTGATCGACGAGGCTCACACCAAGACACTGCATGGTGGTCCACAACTCGTGCTCAATTACTTACGGAGCAAGTATTGGGTTATCGGGGCTAAGAGTCTTGTCCGCCAGTTTATTCGTAAGTGTGTAATTTGCATCCGCCACTCCGCTTCGTGTCGTCAACAAATGATGGGCCAGTTACCTTCTTCCAGAGTAACTGCACATCGACCTTTTTATGTAAGTGGAGTGGACTACGCTGGTCCTATTAACATCAGATGCTCCAAAGGTCGCGGTCATCGTTCTGAGAAGGGGTACATTTGTTTGTTTATATGCATGGCCACACGCGCCATTCATTTAGAGTGTGTAAGCGATATGACCTCACAGGGTTTTTTGGCAGCCTTTAAGAGATTTGTAGCAAGACGGGGTCAAGTCGCAGAGTTGTGGAGTGATAACGGTACAACATTCGTTGGAGCCGCAAGGGAGTTGAAGAATTTGTTTGACGCGGAGAAATCTTCTGTTGCGACAGAGATTGTGGACTGGGTAGCATGTAACAATACTAGCTGGCGCTTTATTCCTCCCCATTCTCCAAACTTTGGAGGATTGTGGGAAGCTGGGATAAAGTCAACCAAGCACCATCTAAAAAGGGTACTCAATAACAGTACACTTACCTTCGAGGAGATGACAACGACTTTGTCACAAATAGAAGCCTGCCTCAATTCGAGGCCCTTATATCAGATGCCTTCCTATCCTGACGATCCGTTTCCGCTCACTCCGGGTCACTTTCTTGTAGGCGAGCCGCTTGTTACTGCTCCAGACCTCAACTACGAGGCTGATAATGTCAGCTCTTTACGGCGTTGGCAATTAATGCAACGTATGGTGCAGGATTTTTGGCGCAGATGGTCCGTAGAGTATCTTAACCAATTGCAACACCGGTACAAGTGGACAGACACTTGCAAGGAACCAAACATAGGTGATGTTGTGCTCGTTAAAGAAGATGATCTTCCACCGAGTAAATGGCTTCTGGGGCGCATCACTGATAAACATCCGGGTGCTGATGGTCTCACTAGGGTTGTTACTTTAAAATCTAAGAATAGTTTTATTAAGCGACCTCTGTCTAAATTAGTTATTCTACCCATAGCTGAGTGAATCATAGGTGACTTAGATTTGCTTACTTTCAACCTGCTTCCATATTTTGATATTGAGTTATTTGTTTTATTTTTTGAGGTTATTTTTGAAATTATTTGTTTCAATGACCAACGCTGTACTAGAGTGTTTCGATGAAACTGATTTTGTGCAGTAGCAATACTGTGATTGCAATTTTTGAAGGTGTTTAGTTTTTAGTTAAAGAATTGTTTTAATATTGTTTATTTTTATTGTTTGTTTAAATTACAATGCAAAGTAAGGTAATTCTTTGCTTCCCAATCTTAAGTTTATGTTGTATTAGCTGTTAATAACAAATGTTAAGAGTGAATCATTGTTATGCTTTGTCATAGCAACCTAGATGTTAATAAGTAAATTAAGTTTTAAATGTTTAATGTGGTAGTATTTCAACATTCTGTATGTTTTATGTTTTCCACCATTGCTGCATTGAATATGTACTGGGATGCAATGTTAATTTATGTTTAGTTTTTGTTCTCAGTTAGCTACAATCTTTGAACTGATTTGTATGTTTTTTGATAGACGTCGTCCATAGGGGGCGGTATGTTAAGGCCCTAACTAGCAAACTTCTAAGTGTGTAGTTCAGTCATTTGCCAATAGATGGCGTATACTGTATTTTGAATCGCGCAGCGAAGTTTTGTAATGTTTTACGTATATTAGTTCATATAAAATATAATAAAGCGAGATATTAAGCCTGGTTGTGCAGTTTTATTTACGTGACCTGAGGCGAGGGTTTTTGGGACTTGTACACCGGTGAAGCGGATTGACGTCCTGGTCACCGACCTCTTTGAGGTGGCAGGCTGGGAGAAGTCTGCCCGCGAGCGGCCACCTGTGCGGGACCACTCGACCCCGCACAGTATAAGAGTTACCAGGGGACAGGGGGCACTCCCTTGGTGGACTTTTTTTCCACAAAGGTTCCCTCGTGGGAACTGTATGGAGAAACTTATCCCAAACCCAGACGTTGTGCCTGAGACGGGCGGAGAAGATGTTAGGCCCGCGACGGGCGGAGTATCCGACCGCGAACCCGGTCGCAAATTAGGTTCGAGGGGGCAGAATGCTCTCCCCGAGGAGCTCAGCTCCGGCTCGGGGATGAGCTTGGACGAAGGGTCCAAAAGGGCCGGGCGGTTCTGGCGGCGCAAGCGCAGCCGTTCCGCGAGGGGGACCACTTCCGATGAGGACAGTGGTTCCGCGTCGGAACCTGTTAAGGCTCCGAAGGTGTCCGTGGCAGAGGTCGACCGCCCACTACCGGGCAGTATGTCGGCCTCGCCAAAGCCAAGGCGGAGCTGGTGGCAGCTCAGCGCGCGGAGTTGGAACTCCCCACCCTTCGAAAAGGTAGCGAAGGGTCCGGGATACGTCGCTGTGTGGTTTGAGGATTTTGTAGTCGTCGGTGGCTACTTTTCCCCGAACCGCACACTCGCCGAGTTCGGGGGAATCCGCATCCGGTCCAGGGCTCGAGATGGCGCGTGCGCTTCCTTTTTCATTTTTGACTCTTTCCACCACTGAGGGTTCAGGCTCAGATACTGAGACTGAAGCAAGAATGGCGGGGAAGGTATCGGTGCCGGTTCCTAAATTCAAGAAGCCAGGATCCCCCAAGGCTGGACCCTCTGGAAAGAAGGGTTCTGTGGAGGCTGTTGAGCGCCACCCCCTCCTGTAATGGAGGCGATTATAGATGCCGACGACCTCGGTATCGAGGATATTAAGGAGAAGGCGGGCCAGCGCGTGGCTAGGATCCTCTCTGTGGCCACCACCTCAAACAACCTGAAGGGTGGCTTTGTGAAGGATCTTAAGTCTTGTGCCAAGGATCTCCATGAGATAATTGAGAGCCTAACTAGGCGCTCAGAGACCGAGGAAACAAAGAGGGTGCATAAGGAGAATGCCCGCCTTAAGCGGCATTTAGAAGACCTCAAATCAGAGGTAGCCGCGCTGAGGCGAGACTTTTCAGATCGAAGGTCCACTCAACCTCCAGAGGCTTCACAGGCTACTCAAGCGAATTTCCTTGAGGATATTAAAGTAACGCTGCTGGAAGAATTAAAACGTAGCATAATTCGCTCTGTTGGGACGATGGTGGATGCGAAATTAGCGGGCATCCAAGACCGTCTTCTCCCACCACAGGTGTTGCGTCCGCCTCTGGCACATGACAGAGAGGTAAGGTCAAGGCGGCCCCCACAGTCACTGGTCCTCCCAACCACACCTGCTGAACTTACAGAAAAATCTGCGGAGAGTTGGGCCACTGTAGTCCGGAAGGGAAAAGGGAAGGGGAAAAAGTCCTCCCCCCCGACACGCACTGCGGCACCGACAGTTCCTGTGGCCAAGGTGACTGGATCGACTAAACCAGTACCGAAGCCATCGAGAGCTAAGGCAAAGTTAACCCCCCCACGATCCACAGCTGTAGTGATAACGCTACAGTCTGAGGCCGTCAATAAGGGGGTCGACTACAAAACAGCCCTGACGTCAGGGCATTGATCTGAATGAACTGGGTATCAGCCAGATCAAAATTAGGCGCACAGCGACTGGAGCCCGAATCCTCGAGCTCCCGGGCTCACAGAGTGCTGCGAAGGCCGACCAGCTGGCAGAAAGGTTACGAGTCACGCTAGCTGAGGTAGCCCGTGTTGACCGCCCAGAAAAGCTGGCTGACCTTCGCATAACAGGATTCGATGACTCCGTCACTATTAGAGAAGTGGTGGCGGCAGTCGCAGCGAAGGGGGGCTGTTCAGTCTCGCAGATCAAGCCTGGTAACTTGCGGCCTGCCCCGTACGGGGTGTCATCAGTGTTGGTCCGCTGCCCAGTGGTGGCGGCCAAGAAATTGACAGAAGGTGGACGGCTCCTGGTAGGCTGGAGCTCCGCATCTGTTGCTGTACTGGAAGCACGCCCCATGCGCTGCTATAAGTGCATGGGACTGGGGCACAGTCGCCAGATGTGCCCCTCTCAGGCAGAGCGTGGAGAACTGTGTTTCCGGTGTGGAAGGCCGGGGCACAAGCTCTCCACATGCAGTAGCACGTTGCGCTGTGCAGTGTGCGCAGATACAGGGCGCTCGTCAGGGCACGTAATGGGAGGAAGGGATTGTAACCCTCCCCCTACCAAGGGTAGAGTGGCCCCAGGGACAAGGGCCGCTCCTGTTGTTGGGCGCCGTTCGGCAATTGAGGAGGTTGAAATGAACGAATAATGGTTCGGTCATTCAACTTCCTCCAGGGGAACCTAAACCACTGTGCCGGGGCCCAGGATTTGTTCCTCCAGGCCATGGCACTGTGGGAGATTGAGGTGGCGGTCGCGGCCGAGCCGTACTCCGTGGTTCCGCGACCGCACTGGGCTGGCTCCGCCAATGGCGACGTGGCCATTGCCGTTCGGTCGGGGGGGCGTCACACACTCACTGTCAGGGAGAGGGGTCCAGGTTTCGTGGCGGCCAAGTGGGGGGAGTACACCATTATTGGTGTATACTTCTCCCCGAACAGGCCGCTTGCGGAATATGAACCCTATCTGGACTCCCTCTTAGCGTTGGTTGGGCGCATGGCGCCCGACCCCGTTATTGTGATGGGCGACCTTAACTCGAGGTCGCCCATGTGGGGTGACACCCTCACGGATGCGTTCGGAGTGGCCCTTGAGGAGTGGGCCGTGGAGGCTGGGCTGTCCCTCATAAATAGAGGAACAGTGCCAACTTGTGTGCGACCGCAGGGGGAGTCCCTGGTGGACATAACGTTCGCCTCCCCCTCGATTGCGGGCAGGTTGCGCAACTGGCGAGTGCTGGAGCATGAGGTGACCCTATCGGATCACCGATATATCCGGTTCGAGGTCACCACGCTCCAGCCACCAGCCGAGCCTCCGCGGCATGCTCCTGCCTTCCCGCGCTGGTCGACGGGCCGCCTCGATCGCGAAATCGCATGTGAGGCGGCTATCGTCCAAGCGTGGTGTGTGCCGCCAAATACACCGGCCACGGGAGACGAGGGGGCTGGTCGCTTCCGCAACGCCCTAACGGCGGTGTGCGACGCCTCTATGCCCCGATCGAGGGCTTATCGTGGCCGCGAGGCCGTGTACTGGTGGTCCCAGGAGATTGCGGATCTCCGGGACGTGCACGGCCGTGCCTGGCGGGAGTGTAACCACTTCCGCCGGCGGCGCCACCGCGATGCGGCGGAGCAGGCAAGGCTGATGGCGGCTTGCAAAGCTACCAAAAAGGCATTGCAAGCAGCCGTCTGCATCGCCAAGGAGCGGGCCCGACAGGAACTGCTGGAAGGTCTCGAAAGGGACCCATGGGGTCGTCCGTACAAGGCGGCTCGGAACAAACTCCGTACCGCAGGACGTCCCCTCACTGAGACCCTCCAACCGGAGTTCCTGGAGATGGTCGTGGGCGAGCTGTTCCCTGACAGCTCGGACCACGCCCTCCCTCCCCCAGTGGGAGTATCGAGACCCCCCCAATCACGGGGGCTGAGATGGAGGGCGCCATTTCCCGCTTGGGGAGAAAGAAGACGGCCCTTGGACCGGACGGAGTTCCCGGACACCTCCTTGGGATTGCCATGGAATCCCTCGGAGGCCCGCTTCGGGAGCTGTTTGATCTCTCGCTGAGAACCGGACAGTTCCCGAAGCTGTGGAAGGACGGGAGGCTCTGCCTCCTCGAGAAGGAGGGTCGGACGCCTGACAATCCGTCGGCTTTCCGGCCCTTGGTACTGCTGGACGAAGTCGGAAAGATGCTGGAATCCATTCTGGCATCCCGACTAGTCCGGCATCTCGAGGAGGTAGGGCCCGACCTGTCCGAGGCCCAGTTCGGGTTTCGGAGGGGGCGACAATAGACGCCGTCTCTGCCCTTAAGTCCCTCACCGCGGCGGCGTCCGCGCTCGAGGTTCGCTCCTCGAAGCGAGACCTCTGCGCTGCTTCCGGTGCCTTCAAATCGGGCACGTCCGGGAGCAGTGCAGCAGTCCGGTTGACCGCAGCAGTAATTGCTACCGCTGCGGAAAACCGGGCCACCTCGCCCGCGATTGCAGCGCCGCCGCTGCACACTGCACTGTGTGCGCGGCAGCCAAGAAGCCGGCCGATCACAGGCTGGGGGGCAAATCGTGCCATGCCCCTCGGCCTAAAAGGCGGCTACCACCACCGACTGCATCCTCAACGCAGTCGGCCAGTGGCAGCTCAGCTGGAGTGTCCGGGGACGGACTTGTGGCCATGGAATCCTAGTAATGGACCACAAGCTCCGATTCCTCCAGGCGAATATCGAACACTCCGCCAGAGCTCAGGACCTCCTGTTCCAGAGCTTCGCGGAGTGGTCGATAGACGTGGCCGTGATCTGCGAGCCGTACTATGTCCCCCCCGGTGAGAACTGGGTTCGGGACACTGACGGCTCCGTCGCGATCGTCCGATGGGGCGCGGCGAACTCCCCACCCTTCGAAAAGGTAGCGAAGGGTCCGGGATACGTCGCTGTGTGGTTTGAGGATTTTGTAGTCGTCGGTGGCTACTTTTCCCCGAACCGCACACTCGCCGAGTTCGAGATTTATCTCGGACGGGTGGGCGCCTTAATCGGCCAATGCCACCATCGCCAAGTGCTCCTCGCTGGCGACTTCAATGCCTGGAATACGGCTTGGGGTTCCGTCAGAACGGACGTATTTGGCGAGGCACTGGAGGAGTTTGCCCTCGGACAAGGGTTGGCCCTTCTCAACCGGGGATCGATGAGCACGTGCGTGCGACCCCAGGGCGAGTCGATCGTGGACATCACGTTCGCGAGTCCCGCCCTGGCGCGCCGTGTTCGGGACTGGGGAGTGGTGGATACGGCGGTGTTGTGTGATCACCGATACATTCGGTTCGATCTCGCAGCCGTATCCCCGTCAGATCCAGCCGGTCCCTTCCGGCCCCCGGTTGACGACGGCCCGAGGTGGCAGTTGAGGCACCTCGACAGGGACCTCGCAAAGGAAGCTGCAATTGTGCAATCGTGGGTGTCCGCGCCTGTGGGCCCCGTGGTGGTGGAGGACGAGGCGGAATGGCTGCGGGGCGCGTTGTCGCAGGTTTGCGACGCGTCCCGAGCCAGGCGTCGTCCCCCGAAGCCCCAGGTGTACTGGTGGTCCGCCGAGCTCACGAATTTGCGTGCAGCTTGTGTGGTCGCACGACGCCAGTACACCAATTACAGGCGGCGGCGGATGCGGGAGGAGAATGTGACTGCACTCCTGCATGCTTCCTTCAAGGAGTCCCGGCGGCAGCAAAAAAAAAAAAAAATTTAGGTTAGGTTAGGTTAGGTTCCCCCCCGAATTGGAATGTGCCTTGTCGTGGCGGGGGGGCTCAGTAACCCGTTGCAATCCAGCAACGGGCGAAGCCAAAACATTCCTCTGGTTGGGGCGCGCTGCGTCTGTCCCGTATCGGGCGGCAGTCGTGCTTCGTCGGTACCCTGTGTCTGACCCATAGTGGGCGGCAGGGTGCCCTTTGGTGGTTGGGGTGGGCTGCGTCTGTCCCGTATCGGGCGGCAGTCTGCTTCGTCGATGCCCTGTGTCTGACCCATAGTGGGCGGCAGGGTATTCTTCGGTGGTTGGGGTGCGACTTGTCTGTCCCCAATGGGATGGCAGTCGTGCTTCGTCGGTGCCCTGCGTCTGACCCATAATGGGCGGCGGTGTACCTTTTGGTGGTTGGGGTGCGCTGCGTCTGTCCCGTATCGGGCGGCAGTCGTGCCTCGTCGGCACCCTGTGTCTGACCCATAGTGGGCGGCAGGGTGCTCTCTGGTGGTTGAGGTGCCTTGCGTCTGTCCCATATTGGGCGGCAGTGGCACCTCATCAGTACACTGCGTCTGTTCCGTATCGGGCGGCAGTTGTACTTCGTTGTTCTGGCTGTCGGAGTATTTGCTCGGGCCAGGGAGGTGTTGACTGTCGGGGTATTTGCCCGGGTCAAGGGTGACGGGCGTGGCGTGCACTAACACTGCCGTCGCGTAGACATTAAATTGTCACCGTCACCGAACCCGTAAACCGTCAAAGTGTCGTGGATCATGTCTCCGTCTCCGTCATGTGTCCGCCACCGGGGCTAGGGTCCTGGAGTCTGGAGGAATCTTAAGGGTACTTGCGTGAGTGCCCTTAAGAAAGCGACAGCCGTAATTGGGGAAGAAATGGCCTCCATGTATGACAGGAGCCAGTCCGAGGAAGTGGCAGCTCTTCGAGCCGAGAACGCTCGCCTCACGGCTGAGCACGCGGCGCAATTTGAGGCCTTAAGGGCAAATAACGCTCGCCTAAACGCGGAGGTAGAAACCCTCCGCACTGAAATGGCGACCTGGCGCGCCCAAATGGAGGAGGCTCGCGCCTCGTCACTGGTGGTGCCGACAAGCACCGAACCACGGCGAAAGAATCCGGAGGAGGATTTAAGGGCCGGAATCATCCGGGAGTGTAGCGCCATGATGCGCTCAATGTTGGAGAGCATCGGCGGCCGGCTCCTACCGGAGCAAAGACTGCGCCCGCCTCTAAAGGCGGATGCACCAGCTCGGATGGAGACAGCTTCCTCGGCGCCCTCTGCACCGTCGGCGACGAAGAAGAAGAGGGCAAGGGGAAAGAAGGCGAAGGCGCCCACTCAGGTGCTGGAACCTGTTCGTGACTCGCGCCCAAGCGCCCCCGCGGCCCAGCCAAATGACTGGGTTGAGGTGGTGCGCAAGGGCCTTAAGAAGAAGGCCACCAACGCCCCAGGGCCACGCCCTGCTCCGACGTCGGTACCGAAGAAGAAGGGGTCTGCTAGCACGAGCGCAGCCAAGGGTACTGCTCTGCGGCCACCAACGTCGTCAGCAGTCGTCCTGACGCTGGAGCCTGGGGCGGCCGAGCAGGGCATCACCTTTGAGAAGGTGCTGACCCAGGCCAGACAGGCCGTGAAACTGGAGGATTTGGGTATCAGAGGGTTGGCCTTTAGGCTAACAAAGACTGGTGCCCGAATGTTGGAGGTCCCCGGGAGGGACAGCGGAGAGAAGGCTGACCGCTTGGCCAAGGAGCTCCGACGAGCCCTCCCACCTAGTGTTCGCGTGGCGAGGCCGGTGAAGCGGATTGACGTCCTGGTCACCGACCTCTTTGAGGTGGCAGGCTGGGAGAAGTCTGCCCGCGAGCGGCCACCTGTGCGGGACCACTCGACCCCGCACAGTATAAGAGTTACCAGGGGACAGGGGGCACTCCCTTGGTGGACTTTTTTTCCACAAAGGTTCCCTCGTGGGAACTGTATGGAGAAACTTATCCCAAACCCAGACGTTGTGCCTGAGACGGGCGGAGAAGATGTTAGGCCCGCGACGGGCGGAGTATCCGACCGCGAACCCGGTCGCAAATTAGGTTCGAGGGGGCAGAATGCTCTCCCCGAGGAGCTCAGCTCCAGCTCGGGGATGAGCTTGGACGAAGGGTCCAAAAGGGCCGGGCGGTTCTGGCGGCGCAAGCGCAGCCGTTCCGCGAGGGGGACCACTTCCGATGAGGACAGTGGTTCCGCGTCGGAACCTGTTAAGGCTCCGAAGGTGTCCGTGGCAGAGGTCGACCGCCCACTACCGGGCAGTATGTCGGCCTCGCCAAAGCCAAGGCGGAGCTGGTGGCAGCTCAGCGCGCGGAGTTGGAACTCCCCACCCTTCGAAAAGGTAGCGAAGGGTCCGGGATACGTCGCTGTGTGGTTTGAGGATTTTGTAGTCGTCGGTGGCTACTTTTCCCCGAACCGCACACTCGCCGAGTTCGGGGGAATCCGCCTCCGGTCCAGGGCTCGAGATGGCGCGTGCGCTTCCTGCGCACCATTTCATGAGGGACGACTAGAGAGGGACCCCTCCCTCTCGGGACGTCGCCGGCGCTGCACAGAGCGCCGGCCAACGCTGTCGGGTCGCGAACGAATGCGCAAGCTCCTCGTGACCCGACTCCGTGCGTCCAGACGGAAGCCGCAGGTTTTTAGTCGGTAAGAGTCCGGCATAACCCGACCTCGGCCCCCGCTGGGGTAGGGTATCCATGAGGATTTTCCTGCGATAAAAAAAAAAAGGTTAGGTTCCCCCCCGAATTGGAATGTGCTTTGTCGTGGCGGGGGGGCTCAGTAACCCGTTGCAATCCAGCAACGGGCGAAGCCAAAACATTCCTCTGGTTGGGGTGCGCTGCGTCTGTCCCGTATCGGGTGGCAGTCGTGCTTCGTCGGTGCCCTGTGTCTGACCCATAGTGGGCGGCAGGGTGCCCTTTGGTGGTTGGGGCGGGCTGTGTCTGTTCCGTATCGGGCGGCAGTCTGCTTCGTCGATGCCCTGTGTCTGACCCATAGTGGGCGGCAGGGTATCCGTCGGTGGTTGGGGCACGACGTGTCTGTCCCCAATGGGATAGCAGTCGTGCTTCGTCGGTGCCCTGTGTCTGACCCATAGTGGGCGGCAGGGTGCTCTCTGGTGGTTGAGGTGCCTTTCGTCTGTCCCATATTGGGCGGCAGTGGCACCTCGTCAGTACACTGCGTCTGTTCCGTATCGGGCGGCAGTTGTACTCTGTTGTTCTGGCTGTCGGAGTATTTGCTCGGGCCAGGGAGGGGTTGACTGTCGGGGTATTGGCCCGGGTCAAGGGTGACGGGCGTGGGGTGCACTTACCCTGCCGTCACGTAGACATTTGATTGTCACCGTCACCGATCCCGTAAACCGTCAAAGTGTCGTGGATCATGTCTCGCGGCTTTGACGGAACGGTGGACTTGGCTTAACCGCCCGGTCCGCGAGGAGTAAACCGCTATAAAAAATCCCCAAAAGCCGAACGTTGGGGCGCCCTTTATGGGCCTTGCGACGGCGTTCGGCTGCCTCGTTGAGGTGGCAGGCTGGGATAAGTCTGCCCGCGAGCGGCCACCTGTGCGGGACCACTCGACCCCGCACAGTATTAGAGTTACCAGGGGACAGGGGGCACTCCCTTGGTGGACCGAATACTTCCCCCATACTCGTGGGAACAGTATGGAAAAAGCACAAATCCCAAACCCAGACGTAGTGCCTGAGACGGGCGGAGAAGACGAAAGGCCTGTGACGGGCGGAGGTTCTCTCACCGAGGAGCACAGCTCAGGCTCGGTGATGAGCTTGCAGGAGGGGTCCGACAGGGCCGGGCGGTTCTGGCGGCGCAAGCGCAGCCGTTCCGCGAGAGGGACCACGTCCGATGAGGACAGTCGCTCGTCGGAGCCCGTGAAGGCTCCGAAGGTATCCACCGCCCGCCGTGGCAGAGGTCGCCGCCCACTACCGGGCAGTACGTCGGCCTCGCCAAGGCTAAGGCGGAGTTGGTGGCGGCTCAGCGCGCAGAAATGGAGCTGCGCGCTGAGCAAGAGTTGGAGGAGGCAGCTCGAAAGGTTCGCGCGGCTCGAGCTAAGCCTAGCTCGCCGGTGGACCTTGGTGCTGCAGCGGAGGAGGTCCCAGCTGCGGAACTCGAGCAGCGGGTCCGTAGTTCGGTGGCAGTAATCTCGCAGGTAGCAGGTACCTCTAAAAACCTTAAAGGTACCTACGTCAAGGCCCTGCGAGATGCTGCCTCTTCCATTTCTGAGGTGCTTGGGGAGCTCCAGAAACGCACCGCGTCAGAGGAGGTGACCCGTCTGCGGCTGGCCAATGACCGCTTCAGGGCGGACAATGACCAGCTGCGAGCGGAGTTGGTGGAGCTCCGCCGCGAATTGGCCGAAGTGCGTGCCGAGATGCGGCGAGGTCAAGACAGGGTAGCGGAGGAGTTGCCTCCTGTCAGTGTCGGGGGTTCGTGCCCAATGGCATCCCCACCTTCGGACGTGGTGGACGATCTGCGGTGCCTGACTCCCAGCAGGCTCCGCAGAAGAAGGGACGGAGGCGGGCGCGCAAACCGCGTGCTCCCCGAACTCTGGCTGTGGTCCTGAAACTGCAGCCAGAGGCAGTGAAGAAGGGCGTCACCTACGCTGCAGCTCTATCCGAGGCCAAGAAGAAGGTCGATCTTCAAAGCCTCGGAATAGAGTCCGTCAAATTTAGGGTGTCCGCCACCGGGGCTAGGGTCCTGGAGGTGCCCGGTGCTACTAGCACCGACAAGGCGGACGCGTTGGCGGACAAGCTGCGTGCCGCCCTTGGGGAAGACGTGGCGGTGTCCAGGCCCACCAAATGCGCGGAGCTGCGAGTGTCCGGTTTGGACGATGCAGTCTCCGCTGCAGATGTCACGGCGGTCGTAGCCAGGATCGGCGGATGCACAATTGCATCCGTCAAGACTGGTGAAATCCGTATCGGGCGGCAGTCTGCTTCGTCGGTGCCCTGTGTCTGACCCATAGTGGGCGGCAGGGTACCCTTTGGTGGTTGGGGCGGGCTGCGTCTGTCCCGCATCGGGCGGCAGTCTGCTTCGTCGGTGCCCTGTGTCTGACCCATAGTGGGCGGCAGGGTACCCTTTGTTGGTTGGGGCGCGATGCGTCTGTCCCCAATGGGAAGACAATCGCGCTTCGTCGGTACCCTGTGTCGGACCCATAGTGGGCGGCAGGGTACCCGATGTGGTGTTCGGGGCTAGTTGTACTTGTCCTATCGGATGGTTTGGGGTGTACTGCGTCTGTCCGGTAACCGGCGGCAGTGACACCTGTCAGGGGAGCCCAACCCCTGAAAAAATGGGCCGACGATGTGGAGTCATCGGAGTAAGCGAAAATGGATCAAAGTATTTACAAATGTGGTCCCCAGGTGGGTACATCGGCTGATGCCGGGAAATTCCACCCCTCTGCCTCGGCGGAGGGCCGCCCCTCGTACTCTGGGGGGGGCAGTAAATGCTTCGTAGGTCAGCACACCGCTGGCCTCCGTGAACACAATATGGCTAACGAAAAAGGACTAAATGATAACGCCGACTGTGAGCCCGGTCGTAAAACGGGCTCAGAGGGAGATAACGGGAACCATAGTGGTAACTGCGGAACCGGTCAAAAGACAGGTGTTGGAGGTGTACCTGAAGTAGAAGAGTTCTTGGGAATGAGGACTAGGTCGAGGTTGTCTCGAGCTAATTCTCCAGCATCCCGGCACGAAAGTGGTAACGAGTCCGATTGCTCAATAATGTCGATTTCTTCAATTACGTCATCGGCATCACGGACTAAGTCAAGGAAAAGGACTAACGCACCCAATTCTCTACAAGAGCCAAGGTGTAAGGCAAGTCGCGACCTCATTGCTGATGATACAGCAAATGAGTTTCTAACTCCGGAGAATGTATTAAAGCAAACTAAGTCTAAAGCTAGTTTGCCAAGGGTTGATGATCTCATAGAGGAGATGAGAGAACGTCCGTCTGCAGATCTCGCCGCTCAGGTCTTTGATTGCCTCAATGATATTGAGTATGTGTCGGATAGATCTAGTAGCCTAAAAGGCACGATGGTGAAGAAATTGCGAGTCGCAGTAAGAACTGTAAAAGCGGCGACTACTGAGATGACACAAAGAATAAATACGGAACGGTTGGCGCAAGAAAACGCGACACTACGTACTGAGGTGGACCGTCTCATCGGGGAAATAAATTCCTTGAAACGCGAAATGATTGAATTGCGCCAAGACAAGACAGCTGTTTCACAGAAAAGTTCAGTGGTGCCAAGCCGCGATGGCCCAGATACGGTTCTGCTAGAACAGATCCGAATAATGATAGACGGAAAACTGGAACACTTCCGCACAGAGCTGTTTCCAGACAGATATTTAAGGCCTCCCCTTGGGAAAAAAGCCATTGCTCCTACAAAAGAGCAACCAGGCACTGGCAGTGCGATAATTAATACTGCTGCAGAAACCCCGTCAAAGCAGAAAGCCAGAAAACCCAAAAAGACGACCAAAAATGTCCCAGCTGCAGCACCGATCTCATTGCCTCCCGTAGTGCAATCTGAGAACCCGGTCAGCCAGCCTCAGCAATCAGAGACCTGGGCCACTGTTATAGGCAGGAAGGCAAAAGGAAAGAAGAAGAAGTTGGCGAACCAAAATATGGTAGTAAAAGCCACCAAACCCAAGAAGAGAGAGGCAAATAAGATCATGCCCCCAAAGCCCCCACGGACTGCGACGATTTCCGTGACTATTCCAGCAGGACGCGATGTTACGTACGCGAAGGCAATGGAAACCGTTAAGGCTCGTGTCAAACTGACGGACTTCGGGATTACCGAAGTCCGACGGAAACGAGCCATAAACGGTGGCCTGCTGCTCGAAGTGGACGGAGAGGATGGAGCAACTAAAGCGGATGCTCTGGCAAATGCTATGCAATGGGCTCTTACAGAGCTAGGGGTCTCTGTATCCCGTCCCGTCAAAACAGGTGAAATACGTATTATGGACTTGGACGAGTCAGTAACGGCGCTGGAAGTTGCCACCGCTATTGCACAAGTGGGAGAATCCAAAATTGCAGAGGTAAAAGTGGGTGAAATTCGACGCTCCAACACGTCTACTCTTGGCTCGGTTTGGGCCAAAATCCCACTAACAGCAGTTCGCAAAATTGCACTCGAAAAGCGAGTCAGGGTGGGTTGGGTATCGGCGCGGGTTGTTGTTTTAGCAGCGAGACCATTACAGTGCTACCGTTGTCTCGAGTTCGGACACGTCCATGCGCAATGCCAAAATAATGTGGACAGAAGCAACCTCTGCTTCAAGTGCGGCCAACCAGGGCACGGGGTCCGTCAGTGCTCCGCACTCACACCCAAATGCCCGCTTTGCGCAGAAGCTGGCCGCCCTGCGGAACATCGCATGGGCAGTAAAGCGTGCTCCCGCCCGAAGAATACTGGCAAAAGAAGACCTAGACCAGCTCCAACCATAGCTAGAATTGATGAGAGTGCCGCATTAGCGAGAAGTGCAGTAACTCAACCAGGCACAAGCCGTGAGGAGGCAATGGAGATTCAAAATTCAATCGCCAACTAAATGTCATCCAGGGCAATCTGAACCACTGCAGAGCGTCTCAGGACCTGTTCCTACAGACCCTCGCAGAGAGACCGATTGCCCTGGCTATGGCTTCAGAACCGTACAAAGTCCCAAACCATCCTCGCTGGTTTGTAGATGACTCTGGATCTGTTGCCATTTATTGGCGTGGCAATCGTGGTGACCCACCATGCACAAAACTGGCATCGGAACCCAATATTCTGACAGTTGAGTGGGGCCACGTTATTGTAATTGGATGTTACATCCCTCCAAATATACACCAACTGGAGTATGAGTTGTACTTGGCCAGACTTGAAAGCTGCGTATGTCAATATCTTCCTCGCCCAGTTCTTGTCTTGGGAGACTTTAATGCCCATAATAGAGCCTGGGGAAACAGAACGGACGATACGAAGGGTGAAACAACCTTAGAGTGGGCAGCGCAACTAGACCTCCGACTTTTGAACCGGGGTACAGTGCCAACATGCGTTCGCTGGCAGGGAGAGTCTATTGTAGATCTAACATGGGCGTCGCCAGCTGCTACCTCGATGGTGTCCGAGTGGTCAGTGGCAGAAGAGATAGTGACTCTCTCTGACCATCGCCACATAACTTTTAAAATAACTATTGGTCCTCCAGTTGACATCACAAGAGACGGTTCCCCGACCTGGGCACTTAGGTGCCTGGACCGGGACAAACTCATCAGTGCAGCTCATGTAGCTCACTGGGCAACATCATCAAATGAAGACCGGTGGCCGTTGCCAGAAATCGAAGCAGCCTGGTTCCGAAGTACTATGACGTCAATTTGTGACGCCGCCATGCCTCGAGTAAGAACTGGTGCTCGAAAAACCGTTTATTGGTGGTCGGAACGGATATCGCAGCTCCGGTTAACGTGCCTAACAGCACGGCGAAATTTCACCAGAGCCCGGCGGCGGCGACGGTCAACCCCAGAAGAAATAGCCTCTGCCTACAATCTTTACAGAGAGGCCACGATAGTACTCCAGCGAGCCATAGCTGATGCTAAGGCAAGATCATGGAACGAGTTGTTGGAGGATCTTAATAGAGACCCATGGGGTCGTCCGTATCGGGTGGTTCTGGGGAAATTGCGACCGTGGGCCCCTCCGCTAACAGAAACACTACAGAGCAGCTTGACAAGGAGAGTAATAGATAATCTATTCCCTACAGTAGAAACTGCAGGAGTTTCGCTTCCGGAAAATGAATGGTCGGATGATCTTCAAGTGACGGAAGCGGAGCTCAACTCTGCAGTAAGACGGCTTGCTGCCCGCAATACTGCTCCTGGTCCTGATGGAATACCGGGCCGGGCCTGGGTAATTGCTATGGAGGTGTTGGGCAACAGATTGAGGCGTCTGTTTAGTAGCTGCCTGAAATTCAGTATTTTCCCAACGAACTGGAAAGAGGCAAGACTTGTCCTCATTAAAAAAGAAGGAAGGCCTACTGACTTACCCTCATCTTTTCGGCCTCTATGCATGCTAGATGAGGTGGGCAAGCTTTTTGAGCGAGTTATTGCCTACCGAATAAATGCCCATCTCTCAGGCGACGGACCGGATCTGTCAGAAAACCAATATGGTTTCCGACAGGGCCGATCGACGGTTGACGCCATCTTGTGCGTCCTTAATACGACAGAGCAGGCTGTTACCTATGGAAAGGTGGTGCTAGCGGTTAGCCTCGACATTGTCAACGCTTTCAACTCCCTCCCATGGAATGCTATACTGGAGGCTCTAGCTCATCATCGCTTGCCACCGTACTTGCAGGCCATCATAGGAAGCTACTTATCAAACAGGAGCATCAAATATACTGGACGAGACAGTATGGTAGAGCACAGAGAAGTCGTATGTGGGGTTCCACAGGGCTCCGTTTTGGGCCCAACCTTGTGGAACCTTGCATATGATGCAGTGCTCCGCGTTGGCCTTCCCAATGGCGTCAGTGTTGTCTGCTATGCTGACGATACCTTAGTCCTTGCTGAAGGGGAGGACTTCGAAAGGACTACTAGGCTCGCTGAATTGGGCCTAGCAATGATTGTAAGGAAGATTCAGGAAATAGGACTGACCATAGCGCCCCAAAAGACTGAGGCGATGTGGTTACACCAACTACCCCGAGGACAGGAACCCCCACCTGCTGTAGTGCGGGTTGGAGATGTAGATGTGCAAGTCGGCCTCCATATGAAATACTTGGGGCTCGTACTGGACGGGCGCCTCAGTTTTGAGGAGCACTTCTCTCGGCTTGTCCCGCGTATCCAAAAAGTGGCAGGGGCCCTGCAACGCCTGTTGCCTAATCTTGGAGGTCCATTGGAAGGTGTCCGTCGACTCTATGCGGGGGTAATACGATCAATTGCACTCTACGGAGCACCAGTTTGGTCTGATAAGCTGACTCGTGCTAAGCGCTGTACCAAAAAGATACTCGCCGTACAGCGTCAGGTTGCGATCCGAATTGTACGAGGTTACAGGACCATATCACTAGAAGCGGCAACTGTCTTAGCACGGCTCGTACCGCTAGACATCTTGGCTGACATGGATGCGAAGATTTATCACTCTCTTCGCCCGAGAGGTGCATCCGCACCAGGAAGGGAGACAGATGCTGTCCGGAGAAGGGCCCATCAACGAGCGCTTAACCTCTGGCGCGAACGGCTTCACCAGCCGCGAGCACAGCGTCAAAGAGCCGTAGCTGCGATCCTCCCAAGCTTTCAATCATGGCAAGAACGTAAGGGTCGGGTCACATACCGCCTAACCCAGATACTCACCGGGCATGGTTGCTTTGGGGAGTATCTGCACAGGATTGGACGGGAGCAGTCGGAACATTGCCATCATTGCGGGGCAGATCAAGATTCTGCACAACACACGCTAGAGGACTGTCCTTCATGGGCACCCGAGCGTCAGATCTTGATCCAAGAAGTGGGACACGACCTTTCTCCACCGGCTCTCATAGAGGCCATGCTGAGGAACCGTACCTCCTGGGATGCAGCTGTCTCCTTCTGTGAGAACGTCATGTTGAAAAAGGAGGCAGCTGAGAGGGACCGCGAGAGAGCTGATCCCAGAAGAAGGAACCGCCGGATCGTGCCGAGACACAGAGCTACTACCGGACGAGACACAATGCCCCAGGTGGGGGCGCCACGGGTTACGGGTGATCAGGGCGGGGACCCTGTTCACCCTTCTCAATCAACCCAGTAGCAGGAAGTGTTACCAAGTTGCCACGGTAACACTGCTGCATCGCAGCGACGAGCAATATGGCTTACTGAAAGCCAGGGATGAGCGCAAGCATTGCGCAAGGGGTGACACTGGTGCGTTCCGTTGGAGATCCCAGAGTCACCTTGCATGCGCTGTGGATGGCAACCGGGGGGTTTTAGTCAGTAGGAGTCTGACATAACTCAGCCACTTCCCCGAGTGACTGAGTATCCATGATGGATTTCCCCTCGACAAAAAAAAAAAAAAAAAAAAAAAAAAAAAAAAAAAAAAAAAAAAAAATGTTAGGTTAGGTTAGGTTAGGTTAGGTTAGGTTAGGTTAGGTTAGGTTAGGTTAGGTTAGGTTAGGTTCCCCCCCGAATTCCCCCCCGAATTGGAATGTGCCTTGCCGTGGCGGGGGGGCTCAGTAACCCGTTGCAATCCAGCAACGGGCGAAGCCAAAACATTCCTCTGGTTGGGGCGCGCTGCGTCTGTCCCGTATCGGGCGGCAGTCGTGCTTCGTCGGTGCCCTGTGTCTGACCCATAGTGGGCGGCAGGGTGCCCTTTGGTGGTTGGGGTGGGCTGCGTCTGTCCCGTATCGGGCGGCAGTCTGCTTCGTCGGTGCCCTGTGTCTGACCCATAGTGGGCGGCAGGGTATCCTTCGGTGGTTGGGGTGCGACTTGTATGTCCCCAATGGGATGGCAGTCGTGCTTCGTCGGTGCCCTGCGTCTGACCCATAATGGGCGGCGGGGTACCTTTTGGTGGTTGGGGTGCGCTGCGTCTGTCCCGTATCGGGCGGCAGTTGCGCCTCGTCGGTTCCCTGCGTCTGACCCAGAATGGGCGGCAGGGATACCTCGCTGGGGGGTTTGGGGTGCACTGTGTCTGTCCGGCAGCCGGCGGCAGTGACACCTGACAGGGGAGCCCAACCCCTGGAAAAATGGGCCGACGATGTGGAGTCATCGGTGAAGATTGGTATGGATCAAAGCGATTGTGAATGTGGTCCCCAGGTGGGTACGTCGGCAGATGCCGGGAAATCCCACCCCTCCACCTCGGTGGAGGGCCGCCCCTCGTACTCTGGGGGGGGGCAACAACCGCTTCGTGGGCCAGCAGACCGCTGGCTCTCGTAAACACAACATGGCACTCGAAACAAGGACACTGAATAAAGCCGACCCTGAACCCGGTCGTAAAATGGGTTCGCAGGAGGAAGACGCTCGTTCTGAAGAGTCGAGCTCAGCAATGAGTGTTGGGGAGTCTCTGGTTGGAGAGGCTCGAGGGCGGCTCTGGCAGCGGAAACGCAGCCGTTCCGCCAAGGGAGTGACCTCTGATGAGGATAGTGGCTCCGCTTCGGAGTCTGTAAATACTCCGAAGGTTTCCACCGCACGCCGAGGCAGAGGCCGACCGCCCACGACTGGGCAATACGTCGGCCTCGCCAAAGCCAAGGCAGAATTGGTGGCAGCTCAACGCGCGGAGATGGAGCTCCGCGCTGAGCAGGAAGTGGAGGAGGCGGCTCGCAAAATCCGCACGGCTAGAGCCAAACCCGGCTCGCCGGAGATTGCGAGTACCGCGGTGAATGAGACCTCGGCGACGGACTTGGAAGCTCGAGTGATGAGCTCCGTCGAGGTCATCACCCAAGTGGCGAGCACCTCGAAGAACCTTAAGGGGACGTATGTTAAGGCTCTTCGAGATGCTGCCTCCTCCATTAAGGAGCTGGTAGGTGAGCTCCACCAGCGCACCGCGTCGGAGGAGCTGACCCGTCTGCGGCTGGCCAATGACCGCTATAAGGCGGACAATGACCAGCTGCGAACGGAGTTGGCGGAGCTACGCCGCGAGTTGGCCGCATTACGGGCCGACATGCGGCGTGCCCCAGACAGGGTGGCAGAGGAGCTGCCACCTGTCAGTGTCGGGAGGTCGTGCCCAACGGCGACCCCATCCTCCGACAAGGCGCAGGAGTTGGAGCGGAGCATCTTGCTCAGTGTTGGCAAGATGCTCGATGCTCGGTTTGAGGGCCTGCAGCAGAGGCTGCTCCCCGAACCGCGCCTCCGTCCACCGCTGGCTGCCGACAAAGCGAAGGCTGCCCCCCAGCCTAAGCCTGTGGCACCAACGGTCCCGACGTCCCAGGGCAGGTCTGGCCCTGGCCCATCCCCGAAGTCCCAAAAGGGAAAGACGGGAAAGGCCAAAGCCAAACCACCTGCCCTAGCCCCACCCCAACGGGAGCCCCGGCCACTGCCGCCGGCTCCTGCGTCCATGGACGAGGGGTGGAATGTGGTGGCGAGACGGCGTCCAAAGGCGGCACCAAAGAGTGCTGCCCTGCCGTCTCAACCACGGAGGGCCCAATGTGCGGTGCCTGACTCCCAGCAGGCTCCGCAGAAGAAGGGACGGAGGCGCAAACCACGTGCTCCCCGGTCCCTGGCTGTGGTTCTCAAACTGCAGCCAGAGGCGTTGAAGAAGGGCGTCACCTACGCCGCAGCTCTATCCGAGGCCAAGAAGAAGGTCGATCTTCAAAGCCTCGGAATAGAGTCCGTGAAGTTCAGGGTGTCCGCCACCGGGGCCAGGGTCCTGGAGGTGCCTGGTTCAACCAGCACTGATAAGGCGGACGCACTCGCGGACAAGCTGCGTGCCGCCCTTGGGGAGGACGTGGTGGTGTCCAGGCCCATCAAATGCGCGGAGCTGCGAGTGTCCGGTCTGGACGATGCAGTCTCCGCTGCAGATGTCGTGGCGGTCGTAGCCAGGATCGGCGGATGCACAATTGCATCCGTCAAGACTGGTGAAATCCGTCGAGACAATTCGGGCCTGGGCACGCTCTGGCTGAGCTGCCCGGTGGCTGCCGCCAACAAGGTGGCTGATGGCAGGCGACTGCTAGTCGGTTGGGTGTCGGCGAAGGTCTCGCTCCTCGAAGCGAGACCTCTGCGCTGCTTCCGGTGCCTTCAACTCGGGCACGTCCGGGAGCAGTGCAGCAGTCCGGTTGATCGCAGCAGTAATTGCTACCGCTGCGGAAAGCCGGGCCACGTCGCCCGCGATTGCAGCGCCGCCGCTGCACACTGCACTGTGTGCGCGGCAGCCAAGAAGCCGGCCGATCACAGGCTGGGGGGCAAATCGTGCCATGCCCCTCGGCCTAAAAGGCGGCTACCACCACCGACTGCATCCTCAACGCAGTCGGCCAGCGGCAGCTCAGCTGGAGTGTCCGGGGACGGACTTGTGGCCATGGAATCCTAGTAATGGACCACAAGCTCCGATTCCTCCAGGCGAATATCGAACACTCCGCCAGAGCTCAGGACCTCCTGTTCCAGAGCTTCGCGGAGTGGTCGATAGACGTGGCCGTGATCTGCGAGCCGTACTATGTCCCCCCCGGTGAGAACTGGGTTCGGGACACTGACGGCTCCGTCGCGATCGTCCGATGGGGCGCGGCGAACTCCCCACCCTTCGAAAAGGTAGCGAAGGGTCCGGGATACGTCGCTGTGTGGTTTGAGGATTTTGTAGTCGTCGGTGGCTACTTTTCCCCGAACCGCACACTCGCCGAGTTCGAGATTTATCTCGGACGGGTGGGCGCCTTAATCGGCCAATGCCACCCTCGCCAAGTGCTCCTCGCTGGCGACTTCAATGCCTGGAATACGGCTTGGGGTTCCGTCAGAACGGATGTATTTGGCGAGGCACTGGAGGAGTTTGCCCTCGGACAAGGGTTGGCCCTTCTCAACCGGGGATCGATGAGCACGTGCGTGCGACCCCAGGGCGAGTCGATCGTGGACATCACGTTCGCGAGTCCCGCCCTGGCGCGCCGTGTTCGGGACTGGGGAGTGGTGGATACGGCGGTGTTGTGTGATCACCGATACATTCGGTTCGATCTCGCAGCCGTATCCCCGTCAGATCCAGCCGGTCCCTCCCGGACCCCGGTTGACGACGGCCCGAGGTGGCAGTTGAGGCACCTCGACAGGGACCTCGCGAAGGAAGCTGCAATTGTGCAATCATGGGTGTCCGCGCCTGTGGGCCCCGTGGTGGTGGAGGACGAGGCGGAATGGTTGCGGGGCGCGTTGTCGCAGGTTTGCGACGCGTCAATGCCCCGAGCCAGGCGTCGTCCCCCGAAGCCCCAGGTGTACTGGTGGTCCGCCGAGCTCACGAATTTGCGTGCAGCTTGTGTGGTCGCACGACGCCAGTACACCAATTACAGGCGGCGGCGGATGCGGGAGGAGAATGTGATTGCACTCCTGCATGCTTCCTTCAAGGAGTCCCGGCGGCAGCTGAAGGCAGCGATCGGCAGGGCTAAGGCTCTTGCGAGGGAGGAGTTGCTGGGGACGTTGAACCGCGACCCGTGGGGGAGGCCGTACAGGTTGGCGATGTGCAAACTTCGCCCCTGGGCGCCCCCACTCACGCGAAGTCTCCAGCCGCAAATCCTGGACAGAGTCGTTGCGGCCCTGTTTCCGCGGACGGGGGACCATCCCAGTCCCCCCATGATGCCTTCGGTTGCCGCGGAGCCCGGCCCGGATGTGGCGCCGTCAGTGACCCCGGGAGAGCTGGGAGCTGCGGTGTTGCGGCTGCGAGCCAAAAACACCGCCCCCGGTCCTGACGGCGTACCCGGCCGGGTGTTGGTCTTGGCCATGGATGCCCTCGAGCCTCGCCTGAGGAGACTCTTCGACGCCTGTCTGGCCCTCGGCCAGGTTCCACAGCGGTGGAAGACAGGCCGTCTCGTTCTCCTCAGAAAGGAAGGGCGTCCGGCGGAATCCCCATCTGCGTACCGCCCGATAGTGATGCTCGACGAGGACGCCAAACTCTTTGAGAGAGTTGTGGCCGCCCGGATCGTCGAGCACCTAGAGGATGTCGGACCGGATCTGGCAGACTGCCAGTTTGGATTCCGCAGGGGTAGGTCTGCCGTAGACGCGATTCAGCGGGTTAAGTCCTTGGCGCAGGACGCGATCGCCCGGGGTGAGGTCGTGTTGGCGGTGTCTCTGGACATCGCCAACGCATTTAACTCCCTCCCCTGGAGCTGCATCAGGGAGGGGCTCCGATTCCACGGAGTTCCTCCGTACCTGCGCCGGGTCGTCGGGGACTACCTGTCTGGGCGTGCGGTGGAATACCCCGGTCGAGACCGGTGGTGTCGGCGGGAGATGTCGTGCGGCGTTCCTCAGGGGTCGGTACTAGGCCCACTCCTCTGGAACATCGGCTACGACTGGGTGCTGCGAGGAGCCACAGTGCCGGGTGTCGGCGTAGTCTGTTACGCGGACGACACCTTGGTCACTGCCCGAGGCAAAAGCCACAGGGATGCTTCCTTGCGCGCCACCGCCGGCGCGGCATTCGTGGTGGGCCGCATACGGCGATTGGGTTTGCGGGTGGCGCTCGAAAAGTCCGAGGCCGTGGTTTTCCATGGCCCGCGGAACGCGCCGCCCCGGGGTGCCCATATCGTCGTGTCCGGAGTCCGCATCGACGTGAGGCCGTCGATGCGCTATCTGGGACTCGTCCTGGATAGCCGGTGGAACTTCGGCCCCCACTTCGAGTGCCTTGAGCCTCGGCTGCTGAGGGCGGCTGCGGCCCTGGGAAGGCTGCTGCCGAATCTCGGCGGACCTGAGACGTCGTGTCGGCGTCTCTACGCGGGAATCGTGAGATCGATGGCCCTGTATGGTGCCCCTGTGTGGGCCGGCAGCGCCCTGAGTCGCAGCAATATCGCCCGCTTGACGCGAGTCCAGCGGGTGATGGCGATCAGGGTGGTACGGGGTTATCGCACGATCTCGGGTGAGGCATCTTGCGTGCTGGCGGGTACTATTCCCTGGGACCTGGAAGCGAGAGCCCTCGCGTCGCTCTACGAGTGGCGCGTGGAGGCGCTCCGGGCCAGGGGTCACCCGCCTGCACTGCAGGAACAGGAGGGGCACAGAGCTGAGCTGCGCCAACGGGCTACCGAAGCGTGGGAGTCCAGGCTGGCGCTTTCGAGCGCCGGACTCTGGACTATCGAGGCAATTCGTCCGGTCTTCCAGCAGTGGTTGGGTAGGCGACACGGTTTCCTGACCTACCGTCTGACTCAGGTGCTCTCGGGACATGGTTGTTTCGGGAGTTACCTGTTTCGGATCGGTCGGGAACCGAATGCCAGGTGCCACCACTGCGACGATTGCCTCGACGAGACGGCCCAGCACACGCTGGAGGTATGCCCGGCGTGGGATGCGGAGCGCAGCGCGCTCGGCTCTGTATTGGGTGCCGACATCTCGCTCCCGACCGTGGTTCGCGCTATGGTCGAGAGTGAGAGATCGTGGCAGGCGGTGCGATCCTTCTGCGAGGCCGTAATGCTCGCGAAGGAGGCGGCGGAGAGGGCGAGGGAAGATGATGCATCCTCCCTTCCGCTTCGTCGCCGTCGCACGGGACGCCGGAGGGCGGCTTTCGTTGCCGAAAGCCTCCCTCTCCCGCAGTCCCATGAGCCTTCGGTGGCGGGTTCGGGGGAATCCGCTTCCGGTCCAGGGCTCGAGATGGCGCGTGCGCTTCCTGCGCACCATCTCATGAGGGACGACTAGAGAGGGACCCCTCCCTCTCGGGACGTCGCCGGCGCTGCACAGAGCGCCGGCCAACGCTGTCGGGCCGCGAACGAATGCGCAAGCTCCTCGTGACCCGACTCCGTGCGTCCAGACGGAAGCCGCAGGTTTTTAGTCGGTAAGAGTCCGGCATAACCCGACCTCGGCCCCCGCTGGGGTAGGGTATCCATGAGGATTTTCCTGCGATAAAAAAAAAAAAAAAAAAAAAAAAGGTTCCCCCCCGAATTGGAATGTGCCTTGTCGTGGCGGGGGGGCTCAGTAACCCGTTGCAATCCAGCAACGGGCGAAGCTAAAACATTCCTCTGGTTGGGGCGCGCTGCGTCTGTCCCGTATCGGGCGGCAGTCGTGCTTCGTCGGTGCCCTGTGTCTGACCCATAGTGGGCGGCAGGGTGCCCTTTGGTGGTTGGGGTGGGCTGCGTCTGTCCCGTATCGGGCGGCAGTCTGCTTCGTCGATGCCCTGTGTCTGACCCATAGTGGGCGGCAGGGTATCCTTCGGTGGTTGGGGTGCGACTTCTCTGTCCCCAATGGGATGGCAGTCGTGCTTCGTCGGTGCCCTGCGTCTGACCCATAATGGGCGGCGGGGTACCTTTTGGTGGTTGGGGTGCGCTGCGTCTGTCCCGTATCGGGCGGCAGTTGCGCCTCGTCGGTTCCCTGCGTCTGACCCAGAATGGGCGGCAGGGATACCTCGCTGGGGGGTTTGGGGTGCACTGTGTCTGTCCGGTAGCCGGCGGCAGTGACACCTGACAGGGGAGCCCAACCCCTGAAAAAATGGGCCGACGATGTGGAGTCATCGGTGCAACGCATGATGGAAATAAGTGATTGTAAATGTGGTCCCCAGGTGGGTACATCGGCTGATGCCGGGAAATCCCACCCCTCCACCTCGGTGGAGGGCCGCCCCTCGTACTCTGGGGGGGGGGCAACAATCGCTTCGTGGGCCAGCAGACCGCTGGCCCTCGTAAACACGACTTACGCAATGAACAAAGGAAATCTGATAACGCCGACTGTGAACCCGGTCGTAAAATGGGTTCAGAGGATGAGAACACTCATGCTGAGGAGCTAAGCACCAGCTCAGCAATGAGTGTTGCGGAGTCCCTGGGGACTCGAGGGAAGTTGTGGCAGCGGAAACGCAGCCGCTCGCAAAGGACTAGGGCTAGGAAAGGTGGCAGCTCAGCGCGCGGAGATGGAGCTCCGTGCTGAGCAGGAAGTGGAGGAGGCGGCTCGCAAAATCCGCACGGCTAGAGCCAAACCCGGCTCGCCGGACATTGCGAGTACCGCAGTGGAGGAGACCTTGGCGGCGGACTTGCAAGCTCGAGTGTTGAGTTCCGTCGAGGTCATCTCCCAAGTGGCGAGCACCTCGAAGAACCTCAAGGGGACCTACGTAAAGGCTCTTCGAGATGCTGCCTCCTCCATTAAGGAGCTGGTAGGAGAGCTCCACCAGCGCACTGCGTCGGAGGAGCTGACCCGTCTGCGGCTGGCCAATGACCGCTATAAAGCGGACAATGACCAGCTGCGAACGGAGTTGGCGGAGCTACGCCGCGAGTTGGCCGCATTACGGGCCGACATGCGGCGTGCCCCAGACAGGGTGACAGAGGAGCTGCCACCTGTCAATGTCGGGGGGTCGTGTCCAACGCCGACCCCGTCCTCCGACAAGGCGCAGGAACTCGAGCGGAGCATCTTGCTCAGTGTGGGCAAGATGCTCAACGCTCGGTTCGAGGGCTTGCAGCAGAGGCTGCTGCCCGAACCGCGCCTCCGCCCACCGCTGGCTGCCGACAAGGCCAAGGCTGCCCCCCAGCCTAAGCTTGTGGCACCAGCGGTCCCGACGTCCCAGGGCAGGTCTGGCCCCGGCCCATCCCCGAAGTCCCAAAAGGGAAAGAAGGGAAAGGCCAAAGCCAAACAACCTGCCCCAGCCCCACCCCAACGGGAGCCCCGGCCACTGCCGCCGGCTCCTGCGTCCATGGACGAGGGGTGGAATGTGGTGGCGAGACGGCGTCCAAAGGCGGCACCAAAGAGTGCTGCCCTGCCGTCTCAACCACGGAGGGCCCAATCTGCGGTGCCTGACTCCCAGCAGGCTCCGCAGAAGAAGGGACGGAGGCGCAAACCACGTGCTCCCCGGTCTCTGGCTGTGGTTCTCAAACTGCAGCCAGAGGCGTTGAAGAAGGGCGTCACCTACGCCGCAGCTCTATCCGAGGCCAAGAAGAAGGTCGACCTTCAAAGCCTCGGAATAGAGTCCGTGAGGTTCAGGGTGTCCGCCACCGGGGCCAGGGTCCTGGAGGTGCCTGGTTCAACCAGCACTGATAAGGCGGACGCACTCGCGGACAAGCTGCGTGCCGCCCTTGGGGAGGACGTGGTGGTGTCCAGGCCCATCAAATGCGCGGAGCTGCGAGTGTCCGGTTTGGACGATGCAGTCTCCGCTGCAGATGTCGCGGCGGTCGTAGCAGGATCGGCGGATGCACAATTGCATCCGTCAAGACTGGTGAAATCCGTCGAGACAATTTGGGCCTGGGCACGCTCTGGCTGAGCTGCCCGGTGGCTGCCGCCAACAAGGTGGCTGATGGCAGGCGACTGCTAGTCGGTTGGGTGTCGGCGAAGGTCTCGCTCCTCGAAGCGAGACCTCTGCGCTGCTTCCGGTGCCTTCAACTCGGGCACGTCCGGGAGCAGTGCAGCAGTCCGGTTGACCGCAGCAGTAATTGTTACCGCTGCGGAAAACCGGGCCACGTCGCCCGCGATTGCAGCGCCGCCGCTGCACACTGCACTGTGTGCGCGGCAGCCAAGAAGCCGGCCGATCACAGGCTGGGGGGCAAATCGTGCCATGCCCCTCGGCCTAAAAGGCGGCTACCACCACCGACTGCATCCTCAACGCAGTCGGCCAGCGGCAGCTCAGCTGGAGTGTCCGGGGACGGACTTGTGGCCATGGAATCCTAGTAATGGACCACAAGCTCCGATTCCTCCAGGCGAATATCGAACACTCCGCCAGAGCTCAGGACCTCCTGTTCCAGAGCTTCGCGGAGTGGTCGATAGACGTGGCCGTGATCTGCGAGCCGTACTATGTCCCCCCCGGTGAGAACTGGGTTCGGGACAATGACGGCTCCGTCGCGATCGTCCGATGGGGCGCGGCGAACTCCCCACCCTTCGAAAAGGTAGCGAAGGGTCCGGGATACGTCGCTGTGTGGTTTGAGGATTTTGTAGTCGTCGGTGGCTACTTTTCCCCGAACCGCACACTCGCCGAGTTCGAGATTTATCTCGGACGGGTGGGCGCCTTAATCGGCCAATGCCACCCTCGCCAGGTGCTCCTCGCTGGCGACTTCAATGCCTGGAATACGGCTTGGGGTTCCGTCAGAACGGATGTATTTGGCGAGGCACTGGAGGAGTTTGCCCTCGGACAAGGGTTGGCCCTTCTCAACCGGGGATCGATGAGCACGTGCGTGCGACCCCAGGGCGAGTCGATCGTGGACATCACGTTCGCGAGTCCCGCCCTGGCGCGCCGTGTTCGGGACTGGGGAGTGGTGGATACGGCGGTGTTGTGTGATCACCGATACATTCGGTTCGATCTCGCAGCCGTATCCCCGTCAGATCCAGCCGGTCCCTCCCGGCCCCCGGTTGACGACGGCCCGAGGTGGCAGTTGAGGCACCTCGACAGGGACCTCGCGAAGGAAGCTGCAATTGTGCAATCATGGGTGTCCGCGCCTGTGGGCCCCGTGGTGGTGGAGGACGAGGCGGAATGGTTGCGGGGCGCGTTGTTGCAGGTTTGCGACGCGTCAATGCCCCGAGCCAGGCGTCGTCCCCCGAAGCCCCAGGTGTACTGGTGGTCCGCCGAGCTCACGAATTTGCGTGCAGCTTGTGTGGTCGCACGACGCCAGTACACCAATTACAGGCGGCGGCGGATGCGGGAGGAGAATGTGATTGCACTCCTGCATGCTTCCTTCAAGGAGTCCCGGCGGCAGCTGAAGGCAGCGATCGGCAGGGCTAAGGCTCTTGCGAGGGAGGAGTTGCTGGGGACGTTGAACCGCGACCCGTGGGGGAGGCCGTACAGGTTGGCGATGTGCAAACTTCGCCCCTGGGCACCCCCACTCACGCGAAGTCTCCAGCCGCAAATCCTGGACAGAGTCGTTGCGGCCCTGTTTCCGCGGACGGGGGACCATCCCAGTCCCCCCATGATGCCTTCGGTTGCCGCGGAGCCCGGCCCGGATGTGGCGCCGTCAGTGACCCCGGGAGAGCTGGGAGCTGCGGTGTTGTGGCTGCGAGCCAAAAACACCGCCCCCGGTCCTGACGGCGTACCCGGCCGGGTGTTGGTCTTGGCCATGGATGCCCTCGAGCCTCGTCTGAGGAGACTCTTCGACGCCTGTCTGGCCCTAGGCCAGGTTCCACAGCGGTGGAAGACAGGTCGTCTCGTTCTCCTCAGAAAGGAAGGGCGCCCGGCGGAATCCCCATCTGCGTACCGCCCGATAGTGATGCTCGACGAGGACGCCAAACTCTTTGAGAGAGTTGTGGCCGCCCGGATCGTCGAGCACCTAGAGGATGTCGGACCGGATCTGGTAGACTGCCAGTTTGGATTCCGCAGGGGTAGGTCTGCCGTAGACGCGATTCAGCGGGTTAAGTCCTTGGCGCAGGACGCGATCGCCCGGGGTGAGGTCGTGTTGGCGGTGTCTCTGGACATCGCCAACGCATTTAACTCCCTCCCCTGGAGCTGCATCAGGGAGGGGCTCCGATTCCACGGAGTTCCTCCGTACCTGCGCCGGGTCGTCGGGGACTACCTGTCTGGGCGTGCGGTGGAATACCCCGGTCGAGACCGGTGGTGTCGGCGGGAGATGTCGTGCGGCGTTCCTCAGGGGTCGGTACTAGGCCCACTCCTCTGGAACATCGGCTACGACTGGGTGCTGCGAGGAGCCACAGTGCCGGGTGTCGGCGTAGTCTGTTACGCGGACGACACCTTGGTCACTGCCCGAGGCAAAAACCACAGGGATGCTTCCTTGCGCGCCACCGCCGGCGCGGCATTCGTGGTGGGCCGCATACGGCGATTGGGTTTGCGGGTGGCGCTCGAAAAGTCCGAGGCCGTGGTTTTCCATGGCCCGCGGAACGCGCCGCCCCGGGGTGCCCATATCGTCGTATCCGGAGTCCGCATCGACGTGAGGCCGTCGATGCGCTATCTGGGACTCGTCCTGGATAGCCGGTGGAACTTCGGCCCCCACTTCGAGTGCCTTGAGCCTCGGCTGCTGAGAGCGGCTGCGGCCCTGGGAAGGCTGCTGCCGAATCTCGGCGGACCTGAGACGTCGTGTCGGCGTCTCTACGCGGGAATCGTGAGATCGATGGCCCTGTATGGTGCCCCTGTGTGGGCCGGCAGCGCCCTGACTCGCAGCAATGTCGCCCGCTTGACGCGAGTCCAGCGGGTGATGGCGATCAGGGTGGTACGGGGTTATCGCACGATCTCGGGTGAGGCATCTTGCGTGCTGGCGGGTACTATTCCCTGGGACCTGGAAGCGAGAGCCCTCGCGTCGCTCTACGAGTGGCGCGTGGAGGCGCTCCGGGCCAGGGGTCACCCGCCTGCACTGCAGGAACAGGAGGGGCAAAGAGCTGAGCTGCGCCAACGGGCTACCGAAGCGTGGGAGTCCAGGCTGGCGCTTTCGAGCGCTGGACTCTGGACTATCGAGGCAATTCGTCCGGTCTTCCAGCAGTGGTTGGGTAGGCGACACGGTTTCCTGACCTACCGTCTGACTCAGGTGCTCTCGGGACATGGTTGTTTCGGGAGTTACCTGTTTCGGATCGGTCGGGAACCGAATGCCAGGTGCCACCACTGCGACGATTGCCTCGACGAGACGGCCCAGCACACGCTGGAGGTATGCCCGGCGTGGGATGCGGAGCGCAGCGCGCTCGGCTCTGTATTGGGTGCCGACATCTCGCTCCCGACCGTGGTTCGCGCAATGGTCGAGAGTGAGAGATCGTGGCAGGCGGTGCGATCCTTCTGCGAGGCCGTAATGCTCGCGAAGGAGGCGGCGGAGAGGGCGAGGGAAGATGATGCATCCTCCCTTCCACTTCGTCGCCGTCGCACGGGACGCCGGAGGGCGGCTTTCGTTGCCGAAAGCCTCCCTCTCCCGCAGTCCCATGAGCCTTCGTTGGCGGGTTCGGGGGAATCCGCCTCCGGTCCAGGGCTCGAGATGGCGCGTGCGCTTCCTGCGCACCATCTCATGAGGGACGACTAGAGAGGGACCCCTCCCTCTCGGGACGTCGCCGGCGCTGCACAGAGCGCCGGCCAACGCTGTCGGGCCGCGAACGAATGCGCAAGCTCCTCGTGACCCGACTCCGTGCGTCCAGACGGAAGCCGCAGGTTTTTAGTCGGTAAGAGTCCGGCATAACCCGACCTCGGCCCCCGCTGGGGTAGGGTATCCATGAGGATTTTCCTGCGTTAAAAAAAAAAAAAAAAAGGTTAGGTTAGGTTAGGTTAGGTTCCGCGGACCTGCTTGGTTGTCCAAGTGGGAGGGGAGGTGATACCCCTACGCGGCGCGTCTCCGGGTGGCGGATAGGAGGCCACTCTTCTCACTCTTCTTTATGAAGAGTGGTCCAGAGTGGTAGGGGCTTTTTCTATTTGAAAGGGCCCCCGCGGACCAAACACTGGGGAGGGGGGAATGGTTGGGGCGGGCTGCGTCTGTCCCGTATCGGGCGGCAGTCCTGCCTCGTCGGTGCCCTGTGTCTGACCCATAGTGGGCGGCAGGGCACCCTTTGGTGGTTGGGGCGGGCTGCGTCTGTCCCGTATCGGGCGGCAGTCTGCTTCGTCGGTACCCTGCGTCTGACCCATAGTGGGCGGCAGGGCACCCTTTGGTGGTTGGGGCGGGCTGCGTCTGTCCCGTATCGGGCGGCAGTCTGCTTCGTCAATTCATCGGCGGAACGTGGGGCATTTGTTTGTCCTGCGTTGAGTCCTTGAGATTTTTCTCCGGGCTTGGGAGTTTTGGTCGGCGTGGGCTTTTGTCCGGACCATGGAGGTGTTGACTGCCGGGGCTTTTGTCCGGGTCAAGGGTGGTGGGCGTGGCGTGCACTCACACTGCCACCGCGCTGGCATTCAATTGCCACCATCACCAAAACCGTAGTCCGTTGGAGTGTCGTGGATCATGTCTCGCGGCTTCGACGGAGCGGGGGTCTTGGCTTAACCGCCTGGACCGCGAGGAGTAAACCTCTCTAAAAAATCCCTAAAGGGCCGTTATTGGGAGACGTGGTAACGGCCGCCCTCTGGGGTGGTAGCTGAGGCACAGCTACCTGCAAGCGCCAACCCTGGGTACCTTCCGCCCCCCAGGTGTAAGTAGGATTCACCTTGGTATTCGTGTCACTGCCATGTTTGTGAATATCAAAAACACGGTACTCGTGGGAACAATATGGGAAAAAATACAAAAACCAAAACCACAGACGTTAGGCCCGCGAAGGGTGGAGTAAATGATGAAGGTGGCTTCCGTGCCCTTAGGCAGAGGAAGGAAGTGCGGAGAGGGGATTCGGCTACGAGGAGTCGGTCCGGGAGCAGTAGCTCTGGAGGAGCAAGGGCAGTTTCGAGGGCATCGGTGCTCTCTGAAACTGTCAATGAAACGGCGAGAAAATCGGATCACGGTTGCACGCGATTTGATGAAGTGAGGAGTGGAAGCGAGGTGGAGGAGATGTCCACCAACTCGTCCGACACTGAGGGGAGTGTGTCCCGCCAAATATTGGCGGCGGGCAAGAAACGACTGCGCCAAGCTAGGACAAATAGCTCTAGCAGCGGTAAAGACGCGGTTGGAGGAGGAGCTGCTAAAAGTAGTGGCAAGCCGGTGGGCAAGAGGGGACGTGGTAGGCCTCCTACCACTGGAGAGTACGTTGGTCTTGCTCAAGCCAAACGGACCCTAATTGAGGCCCAAAGAAAGGAGCTCGAGCTGGCGACCAACTTGGCGATCGCCGAGTCCACCAAGACGCTGGGTGCGTCGGCGGACACAGTGAAGGGTCGAGTCCAAGCAAGCCTGGACTTGATTCTGGAGGTGGCGGCTAAGTCCGGAAACCTTAAAGGCACTTTTGTAAATGCCCTTAAGAGGGCCGCAGCGCAGATCCGAGAAGAAATGGCTTCCATTTACGAAAGGAATCAGTCCGAAGAGGTAGCAGCTCTCCGGGCTGAAAACGCCCGCCTCACTGCAGAACACGCAGAGCGTATGGAGGCCGTGAGGAAGGAGAACGCTCGCCTCAGCGCGCAGGTCGAAAACCTCCGCGCTGAAATGGCGACATGGCGCCTGGAGATGGAGACGGCCCGCGCCTCGGCCCTGGTTGTGCCTCGGCCGGCGTGCCAGACTAGGGAGGAGATTCGGCCTGCGAGAACTGCTCCACCTGAAGAGGAGCTCAGGGCAGGTATCGTCCGGGAGTGTAGCGCAATGATGCGCTCCATGCTGGAGAGCATCAGTGGCCGGCTCCTCCCGGAGAAAAGGCTGCGCCCGCCTCTGAAGGCAGATGCTAGGACGGTTCCCCCTGCACAGTCGGCGCCGAAGAACCAGAAAAGGGGGAAGGCACCTACCCGGGTACTTGATCCCGAATCGGAGTCACGCCCGAGCACCTCCACGGTCCAACCTGATAGCTGGACCACGGTGGTGCGCAAGGGCAAGAAGAAAAAGACGGCGAATGCTCCGGGACCAAGCGCCACTCCGGCGACGGCCCCGAAGAAAAATGCGAGGAGAAATCCAGCTAGGGGCAATGCAAGGCCGAGAACAGCAGCAGTTGTAATCACCCTGTTGCCCGAGGCTGCTGAGATGGGCCTCACCTACGAGAGGGTCCTCAGGGAGGCAAGGGGAGGCATCGATCTGAGCTCCCTGCAGATCGACGACGGACTCCACATCCGTTTGGCCGCTACGGGGGCTCGAGTTCTGGAGATCCCCGGCAAGGAGAGCGGCAGCAAGGCGGACTCCCTGGCTATCAAGCTAAAGGAGATCCTCCCGGAGACCGTCCGGATCACCCGGCCCGTGAAATGCATCGATCTGTGCATTTCCGGGCTGGACGACTCGGTTTCTGGCGTGGACCTGGCAGCTGCCATATCCCGGGATGGGAAATGCCCAGTCGACCAGGTGAGAGTTGGGCCGATCCGGTCTGGAATGTTCGGCGCTGGCAGTGCCGTCATCCAGTGCCCGATCGAAGCGGCCAAAGCAATAGCCGCTAAAGGGCGCCTTCTTGTCGGGTGGAGTGCTGCGCGGGTGCAAACACTGGACCCCCGGCCCATGAAGTGCTTCAAGTGCTTCGAGATTGGCCACACGGGGGTCCAATGCCAGTCCAAGGTGGACCGCAGCCAGAATTGCTTCCGATGTGGTGAAGCAGGCCACAGGGTGGCTGAATGCAGCAACGCGCTGAACTGCCCGATGTGCAAGGCAGCAGGGAGGATGGCGAATCACACGCCAGGGGGTCGCAAATGCGCACGCCCCAAGAAGGGTAGAGGGTGGCCTAGAATGACCCAAGCCGTCCCTCTACAGTCCAGGGAGCCGCCTACGGAGGCGATGTTGACCGGTCATTAATGGCGTGCCAACATCGCTTCCTCCAGGCAAATCTAAACCACTGTGCCGGTTCGCAGGACCTGTTCCTGCAATCCGTGCTACAGTGGTCGGTTGATGTGGCGGTAATATCGGAGCCATACTACGTCTCCTCCCAGCCAAACTGGGTGGGGGCCACGGATGGCTCCGTGGTGATTATTGCCGCTTCCGGCCCGGACTCCTTGCCCCTCTCCATCAGGGAGCGAGAGCCTGGCATAGTAGCAGCGGTGTGGAGTGACTTCCTGGTCGTCGGGGTCTATTTTTCTCCGAACAGACCACTCGTCGAGTACGAGTTGTTCCTCGACCGGGTTGGGGCGGTGGTGAGACGAGTGGCACCTATGCCGGTCATTGTCCTCGGCGACTTCAACGCCCACAGCACAAGTTGGGGGTCCCCGGAGACCGACGATCGTGGAGAGGCGGTAGACGTGTGGGCGTCAGCGTGCGGCCTTGTGCTGCTGAACCAAGGCTCTGTCAACACGTGCGTGCGACGACGGGGAGGGTCAATAGTAGACTTAACGTTTGCTAGCCCCGTTCTCGCTACGCGCGTGCTGAACTGGCGGGTCCTGGATAATGAGGAGACCTTATCAGACCACCAATACATAGGGTTTGCGGTCTCCTCCTTGTCCGGTACCGACTTCACTCGACGAAGGGCGGAGGGTCGGAATGCGGCCTTCCCGAGGTGGGCTCTATCCCGCCTTGACGATGAGCTGTTGGCTGAGGCGGCAATCGTCCAATCCTGGGCCATGCGGCCGTCCGGGCCGGATGAGGTGGACGAAGGGGCACTTCGATTTCGGGGGGCGCTAACGCATATCTGCAACGCGTCCATGCCCCGAACCAAGGGTTTTGCTCAAAGGAGGCAAGTATACTGGTGGACTGACGAAATAGCGGCTGTTCGGACCCGCAGCAACGCGGCTCGTCGTCAGTTCACCAGATACCGAAGGCGGCCTAACCGGAGCGAGGAGTTCGAGGACCTGCTCCATCAAGCACATCTTGAGGCCAAAAAAGATCTCCAACTGGCCATAAGCAGGTCCAAAGAATCAAAACGGAGAGAGATGCTAGAGGGGCTTGATCGAGACCCATGGGGTCGACCGTACCGAGTGGCGCGAAATAAACTGCGCACTCAGGCCCCTCCAGTCACAGAGACCATGCATCCCCAACTGATGGGGGAAGTAATGGCAGACCTGTTCCCGAACAGGCCGGCTGTCGTCCCACCGACGATGACGGTGGAACCTGTCGAGGAAATTGAACAGGATGAGGAGGTTCCACCCATCGAGCAGTCCGAGATTGAAATAGCAGTGAGAAGGCTCCGGGCGAAGAACACCGCTCCCGGGCCGGATGGAGTTCCAGGCCGGGTGTTGGCAAGGGCGTTGAGCGAGTTGAGGGCCCACATTACCGGGCTCTTCGACGTATGTCTAGCGTCATGTCGGTTTCCGGCTTGCTGGAAAGAGGGCAGGCTCGTGCTCCTCAAGAAGGACGGGCGTCTGGCAGAGTCTCCTTCTGCCTTCCGCCCAATCGTGCTGCTGGACGACACGGGAAAGCTCTTCGAGCGCGTCATCGCCTGCCGTGTCGCCAAGCATCTGCGAGAGGTCGGTCCGGATCTGGCAGGCTGCCAGTATGGATTTAGGGAGGGGCGATCGACGATTGACGCTGTACTGTGCGTCAAAGATCTCTCGGATGAGGCGGTGGCCATGGGCGGCGGCTTGATGGCGATTTCGCTGGATATCTCCAACGCCTTCAATTCCCTGCCCTTTGCCTGTATAGAGGAGGCACTTAAGTACCACCGCGTGCCACTCTACCTGCGGAGGGTAGTCACTGACTATCTCCGGGACAGAGTGGTGATGTATGTAGGGAGGGATGGCAGCGTCGATCGCCGATCGGTCCAGTGTGGGGTTCCACAGGGGTCGGTCCTAGGGCCACTCTTGTGGAACATAGGATTCGACTGGGCCCTTCGAGGGGAGCTACCCCCGGGAGTGAACGTCGTGTGTTATGCGGACGACACGCTGGTCACGGCCCGGGGGAGGGATTACGAGGAGGCGTCCAGGCTCGCAGCTGCTGGCACGCAAATGATTGTCGGGCGGATCGTAGCGTTGGGCCTAAGGGTGGCCTTCACTAAAACCGAGGCTCTGTACTTCCACGGGCCACGGCGGGGGCCTCCTGAAGATGCCAACGTTTTAATAGGAGGAATGCGGATCGGACTGAAGTCCCAGATGAAGTATCTTGGACTTCACCTCGATCCACGGTGGAACTTCCGGGAGCATTTTACCCGGCTGGCTCCAAAGCTTAACGGGGCCGCTTCGGCCCTGGGCAGGCTTCTCCCAAATGTGGGTGGTCCAAGTAGGACCTGCCGGCGGCTATACGCTGGCATAGTGAGGTCCATTGCAATGTATGGGGCACCTGTGTGGTTCGGGGCCCTGAGTCGCCCGAATAAGGCCAAGCTGTTTGCAGCGCAGCGGGTCATGGCTATCAGGGCCATACGAGGCTACCGCACAGTCTCCCATGAGGCGGCGTGCGCACTGGCAGGAACGCCCCCTTGGGATCTCGACGCTGAGATCCTAGCGGAGGCGTTCTTCCAACATAGGGAGCGGGAGACCGAGGGCAGGTCGAGATGGATGCGGCGGGCCCAAGAAAGGCGGCTGCGTGTCTGGGAGGAACGGCTTTCAGAGCCGTCCGCGGGTGTCTGGACTGTGAGTGCTGTTCGCCCGGTGCTAAAGCAGTGGGTGAACAGACGTCACGGCTCGCTCACATACCGGCTGGTGCAGATTCTGTCGGGGCACGGCAGCTTCGGCCGATATTTGTGCCACATAGTTGGTAGGGAGCCCCTGGCGATGTGTCATCACTGTGGTGACAGAGATGACACTGCCGAACACACGCTCGGGGCATGTCCGGCGTGGGCGCAGGAGCGGGCGGCCCTGGTCGCTGTTGTTGGAGGAGACCTCTCCTTGCCGGCCGTGGTCAAGGCCATGGTCGGTGACGAGAGGTCATGGGAGGCAATGGTCTCCTTTTGCGAAGCAGTAATGCTTCAAAAGGAGGCCGCGGAAAGGACTCGCGAGGATGATCCCCTCTCGGCTCCGATCCGCCGTAGACGGCCTGGGCGCCGACGGAGGGCTTACGCCCAAATGTCGTAACCTTGGCAACGACAAACCTCGGGTGGCGGAAGCGGGGACTCTTCCGTCACTCGATGTCACGTAGGAACGTGGTCTTCCAAATGTTCCGGAAGACCACGTAAACCAAGGAGCGCAGGGTGTTTACAGCTTTCACCCTGTTTTTCTCGGAGGCTCTGCACTGCGCGAAGAACGCCCGCGGCGCGTGGAAGAATGCAAAAGCGTACCCATGTGCCGCATCACGGGCAAGGTCGGGACATCGAGGGGTTTTAGCCAGTAGGAGTCTGGCATAACCCCGCCACGTCCCCGCGTGCCTGGGTATCCATGAAGGATTTCCCCTCGTAAAAAAAAAAAAAAAAAAGGTTAGGTTAGGTTAGGTTTTTTTTTTTTTTTTTTTTTTAGTCAAATTTATGCACCACAGACATTAGTCCGTGCCCTTTGTCAATTCATTACAATGTTGATTAATTATTTTTCTTTTTGTTTACATTTAGATTTCGTGCTCAAAGCACTTACAGTTTTAATGCTAAAACTTAATAACTAGGGTTGAGTGAGTCCGTAGTATTACCAGTAATTTTTTTTTTTTTGTTTTTTTTTTTTTTTTTTTTTTTTTGGGTTATTATATATATATTTTTTTTTTTAAATTGTTACAATTCTCTTTGTTTTTGTTACTATATTGTCTTATTGTTTTTTTTATTTTTTTTTTTTTTTTTTTATTTGTCTTGTCTCGTGTCTTCCGTCATTGCCTGCCATCTTGAGTATTTCCGGACTTGGTCCACCGAAGCCTCGACGACCGCTGCGTTTCTGTCTGCGATTGCCATTTTTAGATTGTAGTCGGTTACTTCAAAACTTGACGCTTCCACCGCACGTCTTATAAATCTACCGATCGCATCGTTCTCTCTGTCGGTGTAGTAAACACAGCTTTTTGTGTGCCGAGATATTGCGACGACGGCGTGTGATACGCTGTCGTGCAGCTTTGTGATGTCTTTCCTCGTGTTTACGATCTTCACAGTTTCATACGTCAGTCCCTGCGCCTCATGTATGGTGAGAATTCGCGACCCTGTGCCCACCGCAAAACCCTGGTTGGTGAGGGTTTTCTTTTCCTCCTGAGTGTGCACGAGGAAAAGAGTGTTGGGTAGATCTTTCAGTATTTGCGATTCACTGTATCTCTCCATACTGAGGGACCTGACTTGATGTTTTGCTGAGTAGATGCCTGAGTAGACTCCAGCGAGAGCGTATGCCACATCCTGCGGATTCCGGTGTGTGCACAACAGTTCTTGGGTGACTGACGCTACCATGGTCGGTCGAGAATATGTCATCTTGAAGAGGTTTTCCCGATCGATGTATGGTAGCTGGTTGATGTCTCCGATGAGAAGGACTTCTTTTGATCCTGACAGTTTGCAAGCCATGACAATGGCTCCGTAGTGGTTCATGAGAGCCTCGTCTACCATCATTCTGATGTAGTTCTCCGAGTCTCTGAACCCATTTACTAAGACAGAAGCCATCGTGCGAACTCTCCTTTTCGCTTCGCTTCCTATTCGCTCCGATAGCTTCTCTTTCAGGTCTTTGGCTGCTTCTGTCGTGGTGGTGACTATGATGTCGCTTTCTACATCGAAGTTTGAGATCACCCAAGTTGTCTTTCCACAACCTGGTACTCCATTGATCCAGTTGATTTTTGGTGCACTCCATTCCGACCAGGCTGCATGGACGTCCAGGCTTCCTGTCAGGGCGGTCGCCATTTCTAAAATCCTGTCGTCCAGCATTATCTTAGTGCAACTGGCTGTTATGACAATTGGATCATTTGGGGGAGTTTTAAAAGTGAGCCTGCCACTCCGCGATGTTTTTTCTTCATCTTGGACCACAAACTTCTCGGTCGCGTTGTAAGCCGCCATATATTTTCCCGACATAGAACCTCTGATGATTACGGCTGTGTCATTGTTATAAATGGCGGCTTCTGCTTCCTTTAGTCTGATATCTAGCAAGTTTTCTTTGCCGTATGTGAAGGCCTGCATGATGTTTTCGCATGTTTGATGGTGTGCCTGCTTTGTTGCTTTTGTTATTGCTAGAAATTCAAGGAATGCGTTTACTGTGTGGTCAAAGAGTTCCGTGGCTGGTCGTAGGTTCGGCGGAGTCACTAGGCCCATGTCCGCTTTTGTTCGCTGGATTTTTGAAGTAACTTGGGGCTTTTTAGGTGCAAGAAATTTCTTAAGCGCAGCGCCCTTTGTTTCCTCTGTGGATGTTCCGGGACCTTTCTTTTTCTGGACGATTTTGGAGATGCTATGTACGAGTTGCTGGAGCCGCCCTACTTTCTTGTTCGTGGTGTCTGTGTCCCTGCTCCTACATTCAGCTTCTTTTTCCATAGCGGTCTTTTGCTGTAGCTTTTCCGAGCCGCTTTGTGTAGGCGTATCCCAGGCTTCCGGAGGGGGAGATTTTGTTTCTGTACGTCTGAGTTTGAGGTAGCTGAGGTCCTCTCCTCTGTTTTCGTACACGACGATGTCGTGGAATTCGGAGAGTTTTAGGCATCCGATCCTGTCTACAGCTTCTCCTCTTTCGTACGCCAGCCACATAGCGTCTACGCTTATGGTCCGGGGTGATGTACGTTCTCCGACTCTCATCTGTGCCATTTTTGAGAGCATTGAGCTCGCTTGAGCGAAAGGAGGGCCGTTCTTCCATCCCAATAAAACAATAGTTTTATTTTTTGTTTTTAATATTCTGCATGAATTGCCTTCTATGGATGTTGTGGGAAGTTCGGCAAATATCTTTCGCTTCATTGATACTCGTTTGGTGCTCCCATTCAGCAGCGACGCGAGACCCGGGGATATTTCTACGGAGCGCTGGTTTCGGTCTATGTAGTAACTGAGACCCAGTCTTTCACTGTTGCTGTCCATGAACAATGCAACTGCTCTTGTTCTGAGGCCTGGTTCTCCTGGTTCGCCGTAAGATAGTATTTGGCCAGCTGAGATTTTGCACGTTGAGAGCGTTGCCTGCTCATTGTTTTCGGAGGGGTTTTGTGGTTCCGGGAGACTGTCTGGTTTATTGTGACTTGGTGTTTGGGAGATGGAGGTAGGTGAACTGTTTCTACTGCAGGCGATGCGGAAGATCTTTTCGGCAAAGGACAAGAATATTGGTCTTTTTTCTGCGTCTGCGATTATCTCTGGCAGTTCAGACCTGGCCAATCTTTTGTCCATTTTAGCCTCTAAGTCTTGCCTTGCTGATGCAAAGCGAGGGCACTCCAGTATTATATGCCATACTGTTTCTTTGACGTTTGCATCGCATTCGCATCCAGGACTTTCTTTCAGGTTGAACCTGTGAAGGTAGTCTGAGGTCCCTCCATGTCCAGTCAATACCTGGATGTGTGTCGGTGTCAGTCTTGTTTTCCTTACGATTGAGAAGGCTTTGCTCGTGTCGGGGAAGAAGGTTTTCGTGACTGACCCCGTGCTTGAGGAATTGTAGCGGTTTTGCCATTTTTGAACCGTTTCTGTCCTTATTCTCATTTTTACGCTGCACATTGGTATGCTGTTGTATACGTAGGAGGTGTTGGTTGCGGCAGCGGCTTTTGCGAGTTCGTCCGCTCTCTCGTTGCCTGCTGTTCCTACGTGTGCCTTTAACCAGAAGAGTCGTACGTCCCTGCCCTCCGTTTTGGTACTTTCAATGTTTTCCTTTATGGCTCTTGCTAGAGGGTGGCTGGATTTGGGGCTCTTCAGTAGGTCCAGCGAAGATCTCGAATCACTTAGGATATTCACGGTTTGATTCCCATTGGACTTTGCCAGTTCCGTTGCCTTCCAGAGCGCATAAAGTTCCGATTGAAAGACCGTGCAAAGGGGGTGTAGTTTGAAGGTGGCGTTTTGCGTTTCTTTTCCCGCCACCCATGCAGTGAGCGCGGCTCCAACATTTTCGTCCATTTTGCTACCATCCGTGTAAATTAAGAGGCCTGTTTTCTGTAGACTTTCGATGGTTTTCTGGTCCGGGCTGTTTAGGAGCTGGTAGTCTACTGATGTGATCCTTGACGGGTGTGCATTTTGGAGATAGTGTATTGGGCGTTCCAGTTCTCCATCTTTTGGTAGATATTGTATGCAGATGCCTTTTTTGGTCTTGAATAGACTAGCTGATTCCTGTATTCTGAGGTCTAGCGGGAGGAGGGCTGATAGTGTGAGGGCTGAGGTGAGAGACACAGTTCTGTATGCCTTACAAATTTTTTGTGCGAAGCCCCTTTGCAGAGCGTTCAATTGATTTTGTATCATCTGGAACCCTGTCGCATCCGACCACGCTCCCGAGGCGTACATCACGATGGGCTCTATTACTGCCACGTATATTGTTCTCACAATTTCTCCGTTGAGACCCCAGGTCACCTTTGCCGCACGTGCGAGTTGTTTGTAGATGTCGGCAGATTTTTTGCATGTCGCCGTTACATGTGCTTTGAAGGTGAGGTTGCAGTCTATTATTAGGCCTAAGAGCTTGATTTCTTTGACGATTTCAATCTTCGTGTTCGCCATGTAGAGATTGGGTTGTTCGTACTTCAGCTTTTTTGTCAATATCATGGCGCTGGTTTTATGTGGCGCAAAGCTAAGTTTGTTGTATTCACCCCAATGTACTACTGTTTTTAGTGCGTTGTTCGTTTTTTCTTCCAAGCTCTTAGTTGAGTTTTCTGCAAAGACCAGTGTCACGTCGTCTGCGAACGCTTGGCAGTAAACTCCCTCCTTTTCCAGCCTGTGCAATAATGAGTCGAGGATTACGTTCCAGAAGGTGGGTCCTCCGATAGATCCTTGGACGCACCCCTTCGTTGTCGATCTCTCACACTTTGCTCTGGCATAGTTGACTGTAATTGTTCTGTCTGATAGGTAGGAGTTTACCATCGCGTAAAGGTTTCTGGGACACTTTTTTTGCATTAGTTGCTGTTGAAGAACCGGCCACCACGCGTTGTCAAAGGCTCCCTCTATGTCCAGTGAGACCACCAGGACTATCTTTTTGTTGTCCACTTCCTTTTTTATTTTCTGGACAAGGTCATAGAGGGCGTCCTCGGTGCCTCGCTGGGGCATGAAGCCATATTGGTTTGTGTTTAAGGTTGGGAAGATGTGCCATTGGAGTCTACCTATTAGGAGCTTTTCCACTATTTTGCCGGGAACTGAAAGGAGGCCTATCGGTCTGTGTGACTTTGGTTGGGTGTAGTCTTCCTTACCTGGTTTTTTGAGAATGACCACATGTGCCTTTTTCCATTGTCTTGGGAAACATTTCAGTAGCAAGCATCTGTTTGCGATTGCCAGGAATATCTCCGTTTGACTTCGTATGGCTGCTGTGCATATATCCGCAGTTAGCCCATCGGGTCCCGGCGCTTTCTTTGGATTTAGCGACTGGAGAACTTGTTCAAGTTCCCCAGTGGTGAAAAAAGGGTCATCTCCAGGCATGTCCGATAGTTTTGCCGTCCTTATTTGTTCCCTGATGTCCATGTGGATGGGTTTGTCTGTGCTCTCTGAGTCTTCTGGGTAGAAAGTGTTTGCAAGGAGTTCTGCAGATTTTTGTGGTGTTAGGGTATTTCCTTCCGAGTTCCTTAGGAGGGTGTCTTCCTGTCTTCTTGCGGTGTTTCTTATGACCCTGTAGATTTTGTCCCACATGCTTTCTTTTTCTTGGGTCGTGCAGAAATCCTTCCAACTTTCTGTGCTTGCTCTGTCGGCTTTGTTCTTGTACTCCGTTATGGCTTTTATGTATTCTTCGATGACCAATTGTTTTCGTTGGGGGGCTGCGTTCTTGATTCTCCTTTTTTTCCTTTTGGCCTCTTTTTTTAAGTTTTCCAACTCTTGTGTCCACCACGGAGGTGTTCTGTTTGGTCTTCTGCTGCCTACTTTTGGGATGCTGTGTTCGCAGGCTTGGTGAATTGCGTCGGTGTACTTATCTATGATGGCCTCGAGTTCCTCTTGGGTTTTGCACTCTTGAATGGAGTCCACACTAATGTTTTCCATCTGAAGCGACTCACTGAAGTGTCTTCCGAAATCTGTCCACTTCGCTTTTTTGGTGTTATAGATGCGCGTTGTGATGGGTTTTAACGGCTCCAGGTTATTCGCCGTTCGCATCGTGAACGTTATCGCATTGTGGTCTGATGTTATTAGACTCCGGTTCACTCTCCAGTTTTCTATTTTCGTTAGGATGGGTTCGCTGCAGGCTGTGACATCCACTATGCTCGTGCACATTTTCCCGTTTCTGAGCGTCTCGAAGGTGGGTGTATCTCCCACGTTCAGGATGTGGAGATCCATCTCATTGAGGAGAGCATTGTAAGCCACACCCCTTTGGTCTTCTGCTGAGCTTCCCCACCAATGGCTCCATGCGTTGATGTCCCCTCCCACTATGAGGTGCTTCGTTCCGATCTTTTCGCACACTTTTTTGGTCCTGTCGAGATAGGGCTTGATGTCTTCGTCCCCCTCAAGGTATAGCGACAACACTCCTAGTTTTGTGCCCCCTCCAACTAACAGTACTGCAGCCTCCGTTTCTGTGACCAGCTGTGGATCATGGATGGCTTCCAGCCGGTCGTCGAAAACTATGATGGCGGCTTTTACTGGCTTGTTTCTGCTCAGGGTGCACTGGATGATTTGGGTTCCAGGGTATTGCTGTAAAGAGCCACTCTTGCCGACGTAAGGTTCTTGTACGAGGGCGACTGAGATTCCCCTGTCTTTGGCTACTTGAAGCAGTTCCGTTGTGGCCAATTTGGAGCGTTGGAGATTTGCTTGGATGAAATGCAGTCCTGTGTCATCTTTTTCCCGAGAGGGGCAAGTTTGGTTATTTGTGGGGCCCTTAGCAGCAGTAAGAGATTCGGGATCTCGCTATTGCATCCCATTTTTGTCGTTCTCGACAGTCGCTACTGAAAGCGTTGTGTGTCGGGGCCGTCTCTGCTCCGTTTGCTGAAATGCAGTTTTTGCACTGTGGTGCGTCTCCTTTGAGCCTTTTTTTACATTTCTCCCAGGAGTGTGCCTCTCCGCAGTAGCTGCAGAAGTCTTCTTTTTCTCGACACATAGCGCGAGTATGACCGAAGCCTAGGCATTTCGTGCATTGGACTAGGGGCGATTGGTCTGCCACAGGTCGTCTCTGGAGGCCAATGTATATTTTGCCTGCCTCTATGAATCTTTTGTGTAGTGTGGGAGAAACTTCCAGCACTGGATGGCATTCGAGTGGGTTCCTTGCTCTTTTTCTGTAGCGTACTTTTAGGGTGCTCTCTTTCAAGTTGACGCCTTCCAACAGATGTTTGTTTTGTGAAATGATATTTTCCACGATTTCAACGTCCGTATGATAAGAGAGCACGTCCCTTACAATAAGCAAGGGGTTTCCCGCTTTTGCCACTTCTACTTTTAGAGAGTTTCTTCCTTTCACTCTGTTTTCCACAAGATTAAGGTCTTCTTTTGTACTGCAGCTTATGATAACTTTTTGGTTCCTGGCCTTTCTGACCTTGTCCACTTTTGCTCCGGAGTTTTTGGTATCCAAAGCTTTTCTGATTTCTTCAATTACGTTTTCTCCGGTGTTTTTGGGGTCTGTAGATGAAATTATCAGGGTGTGGTTCGGTCCTTGCGGCGGTATTGATGGTGGTTTGGCTGCAGCTTTCGCGTACGTCATGCCTAGTTCTTGTGCGAGGTTAGGAACGATTAGGGGAGGGTTTTGTTTCCTGTCGGTTCTCATTGACTTAAGTTCTGATGAGACTTTTTCTAGTTTCTGTGTTATTGGATGGATGTGGTCTTTTATTTGTGTTGATGTTTCTGGTTTTGGGGTACTGGCGAGAACATTTTTGATGTCCGTTAAAAGTTCCGTTTTGTTGTAGATGCATTCTTTTGGCTGTGCTGGGATTTTTGTTAATTTTTCTAGTGTAGTGTTTGACACCTCGAGAACCTTGCCAAGGGTGGCTTGGTTTTTCGACAGGTCTTGTCGAGTTTCATTAAGTTGTCTGGAAACTGTGTCTAAACACGACACCAATTTGGTATCGGCTTTCGAGTGGGGCTCTGTCGGGAGTTGGGCCAGTTTTGGTGTTTGAGCAAGGTTGTTAAGGGTTTTAGATATTTCTGAGATTTTTCGGTACGGCTCTTGGGTTTCGTATCCCAGCCAGTCTCGAACAGCCTTAGTTTCCCTCGCGTTTGTGCAAATGTCTTCTCTGGCTTTTTTGATTTCTGTCAGTATGTTTGCGTTGATTTCTGCAATTTTTTGGCTGTGGGCGCGCTCAATGGCAACCAGTTCCAGAGCATTCCTCTTCCTCTCTTTTTCGAGGTTGAATTTGTGTCTTGATCTGGAGTCTGATAAGGCCAAGACGGTTTCGTAGAGCGACTGCAGGCAATCCAGTGCTGTTGTTTTGCACTCTCTTTTCATGTTGCCTGCGGCCTCCAAAGCCTCTTTCCCCTTGAGGAACATTTCATTGGCGTGCCTCGTCGCCATGTCCATTTCGACGCCAAGTCTCTTGTTGGAATTTATGAGGAGACTTTTTCTGCCTTTTGGGGTGGTTTCAGCATTTGTGTCGGCGGATGATGCGACTGACATGTCGTCGTCGGAGAGGATCGGGCGAGAGGGAGGTGACGTTTCCCACCCCTCCACCTCGGTGGAGGGCCGCCCCTCGTACTCTGGGGGGGGCAACAATTGCTCCGTAGGCCAGCAATTCGCTGGCCTTCGTAAACACGACCTTGGCAAAACTACACGGACTTCTGATACAGCCGACTTTGAACCCGGTCGTAAAACGGGTTCAGAAGGGGATAGTTCTCTCGCCGAGGAGCTTAGCTCTGGATCGGCGATGAGTGTTGCGGAGTCTCTAGGGACTCAAGGGCGGCTGTGGCAGCGGAAACGCAGCCGCTCGGAAAGGGCGACGTCGGACGACGACAGCAGCTCTGCGTCGGAGCCTGTAAAGGCTCCGAAAGTTTCTACCGCCCGCCGAGGCAGAGGCCGACCGCCCACCACTGGGCAATACGTCGGCCTCGCCAAAGCCAAGGCGGAATTGGTGGCGGCTCAGCGCGCGGAGATGGAGCTCCGCGCTGAGCAGGAAGTGGAGGAGGCGGCTCGCAAAATCCGCACGGCTAGAGCCAAACCCGGCTCGCCGGAGATTGCGAGTACCGCAGTGGATGAGACCTCGGCGACGGACTTGGAAGCTCGAGTGATGAGCTCCGTCGAGGTCATCTCTCAAGTGGCGAGCACCTCGAAGAACCTTAAGGGGACGTATGTTAAGGCTCTTCGAGATGCTGCCTCCTCCATTAAGGAGCTGGTAGGTGAGCTCCACCAGCGCACCGCGTCGGAGGAGCTGACCCGTCTGCGGCTGGCCAATGACCGCTACAAAGCGGACAATGACCAGCTGCGAACGGAGTTGGCGGAGCTACGCCGCGAGTTGGCCGCATTACGGGCCGACATGCGGCGTGCCCCAGACAGGGTGACAGAAGAGCTGCCACCTGTCAATGTCGGGGGGTCGTGCCCAACGCCGACCCCATCCTCCGACAAGGCGCAGGAACTCGAGCGGAGCATCTTGCTCAGTGTGGGCAAGATGCTCAACGCTCGGTTCGAGGGCCTGCAGCAGAGGCTGCTGCCCGAACCGCGCCTCCGCCCACCGCTGGTTTTGCCGATTGGGTTTGCGGGTGGCGCTCGAAAAGTCCGAGGCCGTGGTCTTCCATGGCCCGCGGAACGCGCCGCCCCGGGGTGCCCACATCGTCGTATCCGGAGTCCGCATCGACGTGAGGCCGTCGATGCGCTATCTGGGACTCGTCCTAGATAGCCGGTGGAACTTCGGCCCCCACTTCGAGTGCCTTGAGCCTCGGCTGCTGAGGGCGGCTGCGGCCCTGGGAAGGCTGCTGCCGAATCTCGGCGGACCTGAGACGTCGTGTCGGCGTCTCTACGCGGGAATCGTGAGATCGATGGCCCTGTATGGTGCCCCTGTGTGGGCCGGCAGCGCCCTGAGTCGCAGCAATATCGCCCGCTTGACGCGAGTCCAGCGGGTGATGGCGATCAGGGTGGTACGGGGTTATCGCACGATCTCGGGTGAGGCATCTTGCGTGCTGGCGGGTACTATTCCCTGGGACCTGGAAGCGAGAGCCCTCGCGTCGCTCTACGAGTGGCGCGTGGAGGCGCTCCGGGCCAGGGGTCACCCGCCTGCACTGCAGGAACAGGAGGGGCACAGAGCTGAGCTGCGCCAACGGGCTACCGAAGCGTGGGAGTCCAGGCTGGCGCTTTCGAGCGCCGGACTCTGGACTATCGAGGCAATTCGTCCGGTCTTCCAGCAGTGGTTGGGTAGGCGACACGGTTTCCTGACCTACCGTCTGACGCAGGTGCTCTCGGGACATGGTTGTTTCGGGAGTTACCTGTTTCGGATCGGTCGGGAACCGAATGCCAGGTGCCACCACTGCGACGATTGCCTCGACGAGACGGCCCAGCACACGCTGGAGGTGTGCCCGGCGTGGGATGCGGAGCGCAGCGCGCTCGGCTCTGTATTGGGTGCCGACATCTCACTCCCGACCGTGGTTCGCGCTATGGTCGAGAGTGAGAGATCGTGGCAGGCGGTGCGATCCTTCTGCGAGGCCGTAATGCTCGCGAAGGAGGCGGCGGAGAGGGTGAGGGAAGATGATGCATCCTCCCTTCCGCTTCGTCGCCGTCGCACGGGACGCCAGAGGGCGGTTTTCGTTGCCGAAAGCCTCCCTCTCCCGCAGTCCCATGAGCCTTCGGTGGCGGGTTCGGGGGAATCCGCTTCCGGTCCAGGGCTCGAGATGGCGCGTGCGCTTCCTGCGCACCATCTCATGAGGGACGACTAGAGAGGGACCCCTCCCTCTCGGGACGTCGCCGGCGCTGCACAGAGCGCCGGCCAACGCTGTCGGGCCGCGAACGAATGCGCAAGCTCCTCGTGACCCGACTCCGTGCGTCCAGACGGAAGCCGCAGGTTTTTAGTCGGTAAGAGTCCGGCATAACCCGACCTCGGCCCCCGCTGGGGTAGGGTATCCATGAGGATTTTCCTGCGTTAAAAAAAAAAAAAAAGGTTAGGTTAGGTTAGGTTAGGTTAGGTTAGGTTAGGTTAGGTTAGGTTAGGTTAGGTTAGGTTAGGTTAGGTTAGGTTAGGTTAGGTTCCCCCCCGAATTGGAATGTGCCTTGTCGTGGCGGGGGGGCTCAGTAACCCGTTGCAATCCAGCAACGGGCGAAGCCAAAACATTCCTCTGGTTGGGGTGCGCTGCGTCTGTCCCGTATCGGGCGGCAGTCGCGCTTCGTCGGTGCCCTGTGTCTGACCCATAGTGGGCGGCAGGGTGCCCTTTGGTGGTTGGGGCGGGCTGCGTCTGTCCCGTATCGGGCGGCAGTCTGCTTCGTCGGTGCCCTGTGTCTGACCCATAGTGGGCGGCAGGGTATCCTTCGGTGGTTGGGGTGCGACTTGTCTGTCCCCAATGGGATGGCAGTCGTGCTTCGTCGGTGCCCTGCGTCTGACCCATAATGGGCGGCGGGGTACCTTTTGGTGGTTGGGGTGCGCTGCGTCTGTCCCGTATCGGGCGGCAGTCGTGCCTCGTCGGCACCCTGTGTCTGACCCATAGTGGGCGGCAGGGTGCTCTCTGGTGGTTGAGGTGCCTTGCGTCTGTCCCATATTGGGCGGCAGTGGCACCTCGTCAGTACACTGCGTCTGTTCCGTATCGGGCGGCAGTTGTACTTCGTTGTTCTGGCTGTCGGAGTATTTGCTCGGGCCAGGGAGGGGTTGACTGTCGGGGTATTTGCCCGGGTCAAGGGTGACGGGCGTGGCGTGCACTTACCCTGCCGTCACGTTGACATTTGATTGTCACCGTCACCGAACCCGTAAACCGTCAAAGTGTCGTGGATCATGTCTCGCGGCTTTGACGGAACGGTGGACTTGGCTTAATCGCCCGGTCCGCGAGGAGTAAACCTCTTTAAAAAATCCCCAAAGGCCGAACGTTGGGGCGCCCTTCATGGGCCTTGCGACGGCGTTCGGCTGCCTCGTTGAGGTGGCAGACTGGGATAAGTCTGCCCGCGAGCGGCCACCTGTGCGGGACCACTCGACCCCGCACAGTATTAGAGTTACCAGGGGACAGGGGGCACTCCCTTGGTGGACCGAATACTTCCCCCATACTCGTGGGAACAGTATGGAAAAATCACAAATCCCAAACCCAGACGTAGTGCCTGAGACGGGCGGAGAAGACGAAAGGCCTGTGACGGGCGGAGATTCTCTCACCGAGGAGCACAGCTCCGGCTCGGTGATGAGCTTGCAGGAGGGGTCCGACAGGGCCGGGCGGTTCTGGCGGCGCAAGCGCAGCCGTTCCGCGAGAGGGACCACGTCCGATGAGGACAGTGGCTCAGCGTCGGAGCCTGTGAAGGCTCCGAAGGTATCCACCGCCCGACGTGGCAGAGGTCGCCCGCCCACTACCGGGCAGTACGTCGGCCTCGCCAAGGCTAAGGCGGAGTTGGTGGCGGCTCAGCGCGCAGAAATGGAGCTCCGCGCTGAGCAAGAGATGGAGGAGGCAGCTCGAAAGGTTCGCGCGGCTCGAGCTAAGCCTAGCTCGCCGGTGGACCTTGGTGCTGCAGCAGAGGAGGTCCCAGCTGCGGAACTCGAGGAGCGGGTCCGCAGTTCGGTGGCGGTAATCTCGCAGGTGGCAGGTACCTCTAAAAACCTTAAAGGTACCTACGTCAAGGCCCTGCGAGATGCTGCCTCCTCAATTGCTGAGGTGCTTGGAGAGCTCCAGAAACGCACTGCGTCGGAGGAGCTGACACGTCTGCGGCTGGCCAACGACCGCTTCAAAGCGGACAACGCCCAGCTGCGAGTGGAGTTGGCGGAGCTTCGCCGCGAACTGGCCGAAGTACGTGCCGAGATGCGGCGAGCTCCGGACAGGGTGGCAGAGGAGCTGCCACCTGTCAGTGTCGGGGGGTCGTGCCCAACTACGACCCCATCCTCCGATATGGTGCAGATGTTGGAGCGGACCATCATGCTCAGCGTGGGCAAGATGGTCAACGCGCGGTTCGAGGCGCTGCAGCAGAGGCTGCCGCCCGAACCACGCCTCCGTCCGCCGCTGGCTGCCGATAAGGCAAAGGCTGCCTCCCAGCCTAAGCCTGTGGCACCAGCGGCGCCGACGTCCCAGGGCAGGTCTGGCCCCGGCCCATCCCCGAAGTCCCAAAAGGGAAAGAAGGGAAAGGCCAAAGCCAAACAACCTGCCCCAGCCCCACCCCAACGGGAGCCCCGGCCACTGCCGCCGGCTCCTGCGTCCATGGATGAGGGGTGGAATGTGGTGGCGAGACGGCGTACAAAGGCGGCACCAAATAGTGCTGCCCTGCCGCCGCAACCACGGAGGGGCCAATCTGCGGTGCCTGACTCCCAGCAGGCTCCGCAGAAGAAGGGACGGAGGCGGGCGCGCAAACCGCGTGCTCCCCGGTCTCTGGCTGTGGTCCTGAAACTGCAGCCAGAGGCGTTGAAGAAGGGCGTCACCTACGCCGCAGCTCTATCCGAGGCCAAGAAGAAGGTCGATCTTCAAAGCCTCGGAATAGAGTCCGTGAAGTTCAGGGTGTCCGCCACCGGGGCCAGGGTCCTGGAGGTGCCTGGTTCAACCAGCACTGATAAGGCGGACGCACTCGCGGACAAGCTGCGTGCCGCCCTTGGGGAGGACGTGGTGGTGTCCAGGCCCATCAAATGCGCGGAGCTGCGAGTGTCCGGTTTGGACGATGCAGTCTCCGCTGCAGATGTCGCGGCGGTCGTAGCCAGGATCGGCGGATGCACAATTGCATCCGTCAAGACTGGTGAAATCCGTCGAGACAATTCGGGCCTGGGCACGCTCTGGCTGAGCTGCCCGGTGGCTGCCGCCAACAAGGTGGCTGATGGCAGGCGACTGCTGGTCGGTTGGGTGTCGGCGAAGGTCTCGCTCCTTGAAGCGAGACCTCTGCGCTGCTTCCGGTGCCTTCAACTCGGGCACGTCCGGGAGCAGTGCAGCAGTCCGGTTGACCGCAGCAGTAATTGCTACCGCTGCGGAAAACCGGGCCACGTCGCCCGCGATTGCAGCGCCGCCGCTGCACACTGCACTGTGTGCGCGGCAGCCAAGAAGCCGGCCGATCACAGGCTGGGGGGCAAATCGTGCCATGCCCCTCGGCCTAAAAGGCGGCTACCACCACCGACTGCATCCTCAACGCAGTCGGCCAGCGGCAGCTCAGCTGGAGTGTCCGGGGACGGACTTGTGGCCATGGAATCCTAGTCATGGACCACAAGCTCCGATTCCTCCAGGCGAATATCGAGCACTCCGCCCGAGCTCAGGACCTCCTGTTCCAGAGCTTCGCGGAGTGGTCGATAGACGTGGCCGTGATCTGCGAGCCGTACTATGTCCCCCCCGGTGAGAACTGGGTTCGGGACACTGACGGCTCCGTCGCGATCGTCCGATGGGGCGCGGCGAACTCCCCACCCTTCGAAAAGGTAGCGAAGGGTCCGGGATACGTCGCTGTGTGGTTTGAGGATTTTGTAGTCGTCGGTGGCTACTTTTCCCCGAACCGCACACTCGCCGAGTTCGAGATTTATCTCGGACGGGTGGGCGCCTTAATCGGCCAATGCCACCCTCGCCAAGTGCTCCTCGCTGGCGACTTCAATGCCTGGAATATGGCTTGGGGTTCCGTCAGAACGGACGTATTTGGCCTGGTCACCCACGGTGAACTAAGAGGCAACCAGGGCCGGCCTGTTGGGGCCGCCGGCTGGCCCGAGGAGGGCGCTCCCAGTGGGCTGAGGAAGCCCGCTGAGGACGCGCTTGGAGGTGGGACCGCAGAAGAAGAGGAGTGCCGGTATCACGGTGCGCCGTTCTCCCTATCTTCTGCGGCCGTGGAGGGATCGCAGGGGGAGAGGCGTGTTGGTATCACGGTGCGCCACTCTCCCTACCCCCTGCGAACCGGCGGGGCCGTTCCGTGGAAGCGGCACTGGTGGGGCCGCAGAGGAAGAGGCATGTCGGTATTGCGGTGCGCCGCTTGCCCTATCCTCTGCGGCCGAAGTGTGGTCGGTGGCAGAACCACAGACCCGATCTGCCACCGGGTACCAGTTATATGGTACCCATGGCCTCCTAGTAGCAGACTTAGGGGGAGTCTGCTACAGTACTGGTGGAGGCCGAGGAGGGAGGCGCACCTTAACATCTGGTGCGCCCATCGTGGAGGGCCTTCGGGCTGTGGCGATGGAGCCGCTTGTGGGCGGCTGCCGCCGGCGGGGTCGCGGATGTGTGCGAGAGCGTTCCCGTGGCCCCGTCACAGGGCGGCGAGGAGGAAGATGGGGGGGTTTTTAGTGGGTATACCGTGGGTCTCATTAGCCTATACGGGAGTCCCACATAACCACTCGGGTGCCCCCTGCGCCCGGGTGGTATGCGTAATGCATTTTCCCCCCCGAAAAAAAAAAAAAAAAAAAAAAAAAAAAAAAAAAAAAAAAAAAAAAAAAAAAAAAAAAAAGGTTAGGTTAGGTTAGGTTAGGTTAGGTTAGGTTAGGTTCCCCCCCGAATTGGAATGTGCCTTGTCGTGGCGGGGGGGCTCAGTAACCCGTTGCAATCCAGCAACGGGCGAAGCCAAAACATTCCTCTGGTTGGGGCGCGCTGCGTCTGTCCCGTATCGGGCGGCAGTCGCGCTTCGTCGGTGCCCTGTGTCTGACCCATAGTGGGCGGCAGGGTGCCCTTTGGTGGTTGGGGTGGGCTGCGTCTGTCCCGTATCGGGCGGCAGTCTGCTTCGTCGGTGCCCTGTGTCTGACCCATAGTGGGCGGCAGGGTATCCTTCGGTGGTTGGGGTGCGACTTGTCTGTCCCCAATGGGATGGCAGTCGTGCTTCGTCGGTGCCCTGCGTCTGACCCATAATGGGCGGCGGGGTACCTTTTGGCGGTTAGGGTGCGCTGCGTCTGTCCCGTATCGGGCGGCAGTCGTGCGTCGTTGGTGCCCTGTGTCTGACCCATAGTGGGCGGCAGGGTACCCATATTGGTGGTTGGGGTGCGCTGCGTCTGTCCCGAATCGGGCGGCAGTTGCGCCTCGTCGGTTCCCTGCGTCTGACCCATAATGGGCGGCAGGGATACCTCGCTGGGGGGATAGGGGTGCACTGCGTCTGTCCGGTAACCGGCGGCAGTGACACCTGACAGGGGAGCCCAACCCCTGAAAAAATGGGCCGACGATGTGGAGTCATCGGAGATAGCGGGAATGGATAAAAGCGATAGTAAATGTGGTCCCCAGGTGGGTACGTCGGCATATGCCGGGAAATCCCACCCCTCCACCTCGGTGGAGGGCCGCCCCTCGTACTCTGGGGGGGGCAACAATCGCTTCGTGGGTCAGCAGACCGCTGGCCCTCGTGAACACGACCTACGCAATACAAACCGGACAATAGATAACGCCGACCAAGAACCCGGTCGTAAAATGGGTTCAGAGGATGAAAACACTCAGCTTAGCTCTAGCTCTGCGATGAGTGTTGGAGAATCTCTGGTTCGAGAGACTCGAGGGCGGCTCTGGCAGCGGAAACGCAGCCATTCCGCCAGGGATGCTACGTCCGACGAGGACAGCAGCTCCGCGTCGGAGCCTGTACCGGCTCCAAAAGTTTCCACCGCCCGCCGAGGCAGAGGCCGACCGCCCACCACTGGGCAATACGTTGGCCTCGCCAAAGCCAAGGCAGAGTTGGTGGCGGCTCAGCGCGCGGAGTTGGAGCTCCGTGCTGAGCAGGAAGTGGAGGAGGCGGCTCGAAAAATCCGAGCTAGAGCAAAGCCGAGCTCGCCGGATACGTTGAATGCCGCAGTGGAAGAGACCTCGGCGACCGAGCTGCAAACTCGCGTAATGAGCTCCATAGAGGTCATATCCCAAGTGGCGAGCACCTCCAAGAATCTCAAGGGGACTTATGTTAAGGCCCTGCGAGATTCAGCTTCGTCTATAAAGGAGCTATTGGAGGAACTCCAGAAGCGCACTGCATCAGAGGAGTTGACCCGTCTGCGGCTGGCCAATGACCGCTACAAAGCGGACAATGACCAGCTGCGAACGGAGTTGGCGGAGGTACGCCGCGAGTTGGCCGCATTACGGGCCGATATGCGGCGTGCCCCAGACAGGGTGGCAGAGGAGCTGCCACCTGTCAATGTCGGGGGGTCGTGCCCAACGGCGACCCCGTCCTCCGACAAGGCGCAGGAGCTGGAGCGGAGCATCTTGCTTAGTGTGGGCAAGATGCTCGACGCTCGGTTCGAGGGCTTGCAGCAGAGGCTGCTGCCCGAACCGCGCCTCCGCCCACCGTTGGCTGCCGACAAGGCTAGGGCTGCCCCCCAGCCTAAGCCTGTGGCACCAGCGGTCCCGACGTCCCAAGGCAGGTCTGGCCCCGGCCCATCCCCGAAGTCCCAAAAGGGAAAGAAGGGAAAGGCCAAAGCCAAACCACCTGCCCCAGCCCCACCCCAACGGGAGCCCCGGCCACTGCCGCCGGCTCCTGCGTCCATGGACGAGGGGTGGAATGTGGTGGCGAGACGGCGTCCAAAGGCGGCACCTAAGAGTGCTGCCCTGCCGTCTCAACCACGGAGGGCCCAGTCTGCGGTGCCTGTCTCCCAGCAGGCTCCGCAGACCAAGAAGGGACGACAGCGGAGGCGCAAGCCGCGCCCTCCCCGGTCCTTGGCTGTGGTGTTAAAACTGCAGCCGGAGGCGGTTCAAAAGGGCGTCACCTACGCCGCAACTCTAGCCGAGGCCAAGAAGAAGGTCGATCTTCGAAGCCTCGGCATTGACTCTGTCAATTTCAGAGTGTCCGCCACAGGAGCCAGAATTCTGGAGATTCCCGGTGCTTCAAACACCGAGAAGGCGGACGCTCTGGCAGAGAAGTTGCGGGCCGCCCTTGGGGAGAGCGTGGCCGTGTCCAGGCCCACGAAGTGCGCGGAACTGCGCGTGTCCGGGTTGGACGACGCAGTTTCCGCTGCAGATGTCGCGGCGGCGGTGGCCGGAATTGGTGGATGCCCAATTGCGTCCATCAAGACTGGCGAGGTCCGCCTCGACAAATCGGGTCTGGGCACGCTCTGGCTGAGCTGCCCGGTGGCTGCTGCCAATAAGGTGGCGGATGGCAGGCGACTGCTAGTCGGATGGGTGTCGGCGAAGGTCTCGCTCCTCGAAGCGAGACCTCTGCGCTGCTTCCGGTGCCTGCAACTCGGGCACGTCCGGGAGCAGTGCAGCAGTCCGGTTGACCGCAGCAGTAATTGTTACCGCTGCGGAAAGCCGGGCCACGTCGCCCGCGACTGCAACGCCGCCGCTGCACACTGCACTGTGTGCGCGGCTGCCAAGAAGCCGGCCGATCACAGGCTGGGGGGCAAATCGTGCCATGCCCCTCGGCCTAAAAGGCGGCTACCACCACCGACTGCATCCTCAACGCAGTCGGCCAGCGGCAGCTCAGCTGGAGTGTCCGGGGACGGACTTGTGGCCATGGAATCCTAGTCATGGACCACAAGCTCCGATTCCTCCAGGCGAATATCGAACACGCCGCCAGAGCTCAGGACCTCCTGTTCCAGAGCTTGGCGGAGTGGTCGATAGACGTGGCCGTGATCTGCGAGCCGTACTATGTCCCCCCCGGTGCGAACTGGGTTCGGGACACTGACGGCTCCGTCGCGATCGTCCGATGGGGCGCGGCGAACTCCCCACCCTTCGAAAAGGTAGCGAAGGGTCCGGGATACGTCGCTGTGTGGTTTGAGGATTTTGTAGTCGTCGGTGGCTACTTTTCCCCGAACCGCACACTCGCCGAGTTCGAGATTTATCTCGGACGGGTGGGCGCCTTAATCGGCCAATGCCACCCTCGCCAAGTGCTCCTCGCTGGCGACTTCAATGCCTGGAATACGGCTTGGGGTTCCGTCAGAACGGACGTATTTGGCGAGGCACTGGAGGAGTTTGCCCTCGGACAAGGGTTGGCCCTTCTCAACCGGGGATCGATGAGCACGTGCGTGCGACCCCAGGGCGAGTCGATCGTGGACATCACGTTCGCGAGTCCCGCCCTGGCGCGCCGTGTTCGGGACTGGGGAGTGGTGGATACGGCGGTGTTGTGTGATCACCGATACATTCGGTTCGATCTCGCAGCCGTATCCCCGTCAGATCCAGCCGGTCCCTTCCGGCCCCCGGTTGACGACGGCCCGAGGTGGCAGTTGAGGCACCTCGACAGGGACCTCGCGAAGGAAGCTGCAATTGTGCAATCGTGGGTGTCCGCGCCTGTGGGCCCCGTGGTGGTGGAGGACGAGGCGGAATGGTTGCGGGGCGCGTTGTCGCAGGTTTGCGACGCGTCAATGCCCCGAGCCAGGCGTCGTCCCCCGAAGCCCCAGGTGTACTGGTGGTCCGCCGAGCTCACGCAACTGCGTGCAGCTTGTGTGGTCGCACGACGCCAGTACACCAATTACAGGCGGCGGCGGATGCGGGAGGAGGATGTGATTGCACTCCTGCATGCTTCCTTCAAGGAGTCCCGGCGGCAGCTGAAGGCAGCGATCGGCAGGGCTAAGGTTCTTGCGAGGGAGGAGTTGCTGGGGACGTTGAACCGCAACCCGTGGGGGAGGCCGTACAGGTTGGCGATGTGCAAACTTCGCCCCTGGGCACCCCCACTCACGCGAAGTCTCCAGCCGCAAATCCTGGACAGAGTCGTTGCGGCCCTGTTTCCGCGGACGGGGGACCATCCCAGTCCCCCCATGATGCCTTCGGTTGCCGCGGAGCCCGGCCCGGATGTGGCGCCGTCAGTGACCCCGGGAGAGCTGGGAGCTGCGGTGTTGCGGCTGCGAGCCAAAAACACCGCCCCCGGTCCTGACGGCGTACCCGGCCGGGTGTTGGTCTTGGCCATGGATGCCCTCGAGCCTCGTCTGAGGAGACTCTTCGACGCCTGTCTGGCCCTAGGCCAGGTTCCACAGCGGTGGAAGACAGGTCGTCTCGTTCTCCTCAGAAAGGAAGGGCGTCCGGCGGAATCCCCATCTGCGTACCGCCCGATAGTGATGCTCGACGAGGACGCCAAACTCTTTGAGAGAGTTGTGGCCGCCCGGATCGTCGAGCACCTAGAGGATGTCGGACCGGATCTGGCAGACTGCCAGTTTGGATTCCGCAGGGGTAGGTCTGCCGTAGACGCGATTCAGCGGGTTAAGTCCTTGGCGCAGGAGGCGATCGCCCGGGGTGAGGTCGTGTTGGCGGTGTCTCTGGACATCGCCAACGCATTTAACTCCCTCCCCTGGAGCTGCATCAGGGAGGGGCTCCGATTCCACGGAGTTCCTCCGTACCTGCGCCGGGTCGTCGGGGACTACCTGTCTGGGCGTGCGGTGGAATACCCCGGTCGAGACCGGTGGTGTCGGCGGGAGATGTCGTGCGGCGTTCCTCAGGGGTCGGTACTAGGCCCACTCCTCTGGAACATCGGCTACGACTGGGTGCTGCGAGGAGCCACAGTGCCGGGTGTCGGCGTAGTCTGTTACGCGGACGACACCTTGGTCACTGCCCGAGGCAAAAGCCACAGGGATGCTTCCTTGCGCGCCACCGCCGGCGCGGCATTCGTAGTGGGCCGCATACGGCGATTGGGTTTGCGGGTGGCGCTCGAAAAGTCCGAGGCCGTGGTTTTCCATGGCCCGCGGAACGCGCCGCCCCGGGGTGCCCACATCGTCGTATCCGGAGTCCGCATCGACGTGAGGCCGTCGATGCGCTATCTGGGACTCGTCCTGGATAGCCGGTGGAACTTCGGCCCCCACTTCGAGTGCCTTGAGCCTCGGCTGCTGAGGGCGGCTGCGGCCCTGGGAAGGCTGCTGCCGAATCTCGGCGGACCTGAGACGTCGTGTCGGCGTCTCTACGCGGGAATCGTGAGATCGATGGCCCTGTATGGTGCCCCTGTGTGGGCCGGCAGCGCCCTGAGTCGCAGCAATATCGCCCGCTTGACGCGAGTCCAGCGGGTGATGGCGATCAGGGTGGTACGGGGTTATCGCACGATCTCGGGTGAGGCATCTTGCGTGCTGGCGGGTACTATTCCCTGGGACCTGGAAGCGAGAGCCCTCGCGTCGCTCTACGAGTGGCGCGTGGAGGCGCTCCGGGCCAGGGGTCACCCGCCTGCACTGCAGGAACAGGAGGGGCACAGAGCTGAGCTGCGCCAACGGGCTACCGAAGCGTGGGAGTCCAGGCTGGCGCTTTCGAGCGCCGGACTCTGGACTATCGAGGCAATTCGTCCGGTCTTCCAGCAGTGGTTGGGTAGGCGACACGGTTTCCTGACCTACCGTCTGACGCAGGTGCTCTCGGGACATGGTTGTTTCGGGAGTTACCTGTTTCGGATCGGTCGGGAACCGACTGCCAGGTGCCACCACTGCGACGATTGCCTCGACGAGACGGCCCAGCACACGCTGGAGGTGTGCCCGGCGTGGGATGCGGAGCGCAGCGCGCTCGGCTCTGTATTGGGTGCCGACATCTCGCTCCCGACCGTGGTTCGCGCTATGGTCGAGAGTGAGAGATCGTGGCAGGCGGTGCGATCCTTCTGCGAGGCCGTAATGCTCGCGAAGGAGGCGGCGGAGAGGGCGAGGGAAGATGATGCATCCTCCCTTCCGCTTCGTCGCCGTCGCACGGGACGCCGGAGGGCGGCTTTCGTTGCCGAAAGCCTCCCTCTCCCGCAGTCCCATGAGCCTTCGGTGGCGGGTTCGGGGGAATCCGCTTCCGGTCCAGGGCTCGAGATGGCGCGTGCGCTTCCTGCGCACCATCTCATGAGGGACGACTAGAGAGGGACCCCTCCCTCTCGGGACGTCGCCGGCGCTGCACAGAGCGCCGGCCAACGCTGTCGGGCCGCGAACGAATGCGCAAGCTCCTCGTGACCCGACTCCGTGCGTCCAGACGGAAGCCGCAGGTTTTTAGTCGGTAAGAGTCCGGCATAACCCGACCTCGGCCCCCGCTGGGGTAGGGTATCCATGAGGATTTTCCTGCGATAAAAAAAAAAAAAAAAAGGTTAGGTTAGGTTAGGTTAGGTTTTTTTTTTTTTTTTTTTATTATTATTAGCCGTTTTCCTCCGACATGTTGGTCGAAGCCTTTTTTTACTATTTATTTTTATTGATTTATTATATTATCTTTCACTGCCCTTTCATTGGACTGATACTTAAGTTTATTTTTATTATTATTATTATATTTTAAAGGCACTGGGTATGAATGTTTTAATATTTTCAACCATTTTAACATATTCGATTTAGGTTACGATACTTTACTTTTGAGATTTCTCATTTTTATATTTACATTTGTATTTTTGCCAACTACTTATTTTTACTATCTAATTTTGTTATTCGATAATATAAACATATATTTCACAATATATGTATAATATCTGTTTCTTACTTTTTGTCTATTTATTACGTTTTATAACTTTTATTGCTATTATCTTACAATATTTTTTAAAAGTATTAGCTGTCTTTTTGTTAACGATCAACTTATGATAATTACTGCTTTGTATCTTTTCATTCAATTGGTTTTCGGCGTCATGTCTTTCTACTGAGTGAACAATGCACTCATCCAGCAGGTGTGGGATGGTTTCTGGGGTTTCTACGTCGCAAACACATGACGAGTTATCCTTGCACTTGAACCTACTTAAGTACTCAGAAAACCCGCCATGGCCTGTAAACACCTGGGTGAGAATGCTGTCCACCTGATTCCTCTTGACATATTCGTAAGCCTGGAAGATCTCCGGAAAGAAAAGTTTTGTGATGGATGCTGTACTTTGTGATTTGTACCTTTCATTCCATTCCATTATGGTTCCTCGTCTATTGCTCAGCTTTAAGTGTGATATCGGGCATTGGTCATAAGCTGCCTTTGTTTTCAGTGTTGAGGCGCTTTTAGCTAATTCATCTGCTCGCTCGTTTCCTGGTATTCCCACATGAGCTTTTACCCAGAGCAGATGAATAAGCCTCCCCTCGTTTGTCATTCCTATCAAGTTCTGAGCAATAGCGAAAACCAATGGGTGGTCCATTCTGCCACTGCAGATCAGGTCCAGGGATGATCTTGAGTCGCTGAGAATATGTACTTTGGAGCTATTGGATCTCTTTGCAGTTTCAGTTGCCTGATAGAGTGCGTACAATTCGGCCTGAAAGACCGTGCAGAATGGCTCCAGCCTAAATTTTCTGCACGATCTCTCAGTCCTCCCTTGCCAGGCACTAAAAGCGGCACCCACCTTGCCATCAATTTTACTTCCATCAGTATATATTCTCAGCAACCCCTCCTCGTGTTCCTGCTTCTGGTCTTCTGCAGCTGATTCAACAACGCCATAGGTAAGATCAGGTATTTGAGCAGGGTGTGGCATTTTTGTAACAGCTACTTTTCTTTCTACAACTCTACCACCGAGCATCTCCTGGGGTTTGCCTCTCTTAGCTTCATATAATGTGGCCACTTCTTTGATCCTCATGTCAAGAGGCAATAGACCAGTCAACGCAAGGGCAGCATTTAGCGATACGGTTCGGTACGCTTTGCAGATTTTTTGGGCAAAACCCCTTTGTATCGCGTCAAGATGGTTTCTAATGCTTATTTTGCAAGCTGCCTGTGCCCATGCGCTGGCTGAGTACATGACTATGGGTTCAATTATGGCCACATACATTGTTCTTATTGTACTAGGGCAAAGTCCCCACGAAATTTTTGCCGCTCTGGCTAAGGATTTATATACGTTCCAGGCCTTCTGGCATACATATGAGACATGTTTGGCAAAGGTAAGTTTTTTATCAATTTTGAGACCGAGTACCTTCATTTCATCGACCAATTTAATGTGGTGGCCTGCCATGCGTATGATAGGATTGTCGAATTTTAGTTTGTTTGTGATTAACATGGCGCTGGTCTTATGCGGAGCAAACTTCAGTTTATTCTCGACCCCCCAATCATACACTGACTTAAGTATGTGGTCAGCCTGTCTCTCTATAGAGTTTGCATCGTCCCCATCGATCACGAGCACTATATCGTCGGCGAATGCTTGGTAGTATACCCGATCGGCCTCCAGTTTTTCCAATAGAGAGTCCAACAGTATGTTCCAAAATGTTGGACCCCCTATCGAGCCCTGGACACAGCCTTTGCTCGTGTCCTTGGATACTTCTGCACCTGCAAAGCCCAAGCTCACTCTCCTATCCTCAAAGTAGCTCTTTACCATTTTTTGAAGGACCAACGGACACCCCTTTCTGTTGAGACCCAGTTTAATAGCGGGCCACCACGCGCTATCGAATGCGCCCTCTATGTCTAGGGATACAATGATGTTCATTTTTTTACATTTTAAATTTTCCCGTATGTGCGTTGTTAGATCATAGAGGGCGTCTTCAGTGCATCGCTGGGGCATAAAGCCGTATTGCCTAGAGCTCATTTTTGGTAGTAAGTGCCATCTTATCCTGTTAATCAGCATTTTCTCCAAAACTTTGCCCAGGATCGATAGCAGCCCTATGGGTCTATATGATTTTGGAACAGAGTAATCTGTTTTCCCAGGTTTTCTCAGGACTACTATCTTGGCTAGCTTCCACTGTCTTGGAAATAATGAAAGGGCGAGGCACCTATTCGCTAAGCCTAGGAATACGGCCTCGTTGGCCTGTATAGCCGCCGTGCAGATGTCTGCTGTAAAGCCGTCATGTCCCGGTGCTTTTTTCGGCTTAAAGCTCTTATATGCTCTTCTCATTTCTTCCATAGTGAATTGCGGTTCGTCATCTTCATGATGAATACCTCTCCCCAATTCTTGAGCCATTTGTCTAGTGAGCTTATGGGCTTTTTGGTCTTCTGCAGTTTTATCCTCAGGAAAGAACGTTTGTGTCAAGAGTTTGGCTGATTCTTCTGCTCCAAGATATACACCATTTTGTTGCAGAAGTTGATCTTCATATCTTGCACTGCATTTCCCTATAATTCTTCTGACCCCATCCCACATACTCTCTCCTTTTTGTCTCTCACAAAATTGTTTCCAACTTTCCTGCTTTGCAACTTCCACAGCCTCTAAATATTCTTCTTTTATTTTCAGGTACTTCTCAATGATTGCTATTTTCCGATGATCTGCTGCGTTTGAGATCCTGCATTTGGTCCTGGTCACCTCCTTCTTCATCTCTTCAAGCTGCGGGTTCCACCAAGGTAAGTGCACATTTTTTCTTCTTTTTATTAGGGGGATAGCTGCCTCACATGCTTCTTCGATACTTAATATATATTCGTTTAAAACCGCCTCTAGGTCTGATGTGGATGTTGTATTTTGTATTCTGGCTTGAGTTATATTTCTTACCTGCATGTTATTGTTTAGGGTTTCTGTAAACTTTTGCCAATCCGCTTTCTTAGTGTTATACTTTCGTGTGCCTAGGTTTATTTTTGGTTTTTGGTTTTTCCCCATTAGTACGGTGAACGTCACAGCATTATGATCAGCGCAAGTAATTCCAGTATCAACTTTCCAGTCCCTTATTTTGTCAATTAGTTCTTCACTACATGCTGTGACATCCACCCTACTTTTATAGACTTTTTTATTTCGAACCGTGAAAAATGTTGGCACATTGCCTTCATTAAGAATGTGAAGCCCCAATTCATTAAATGCACCAGATAGGGAGTCTCCTCTATGGTCATTTTTGTCGCTACCCCATTCGGTACTCAGTGCATTGACATCTCCTCCGACAATTATGTGGCGCGTTCCTATTTGTTCAATTGTCCATGACAGTCTATCAATATACGGTTCTATTGGTTGATCACCCTCAAAATATATTGAGATGACACCAATCTCCCAATTAGATGTTTTTAGGACTGCCACGGCAATGTTTTTAGTCGTTAGAGATGGAATTTGGACGATATTTACTCCTTCGTCGAACACTAATATCGCCGCCTTGACGGGGTTTGGTTCATTGTCAATGCACTGTATTATTCGGTACCCGGATTTCGGTGCCATTCGTCGCTGCGATCCAACGTATGGCTCCTGTACTAGAGCTATGCTGACCTTTCTTTTCTGACATTCTTTGACCAATTCCTCTGTTGCTAGGCGCATTCTCTGAAGATTGGCCTGAACCACTGCTTTATGATGTATATGCTCAGAAGGAGTATCCTGGCTGCCCTTAGCAGTATGTCACTCTCGATCTTGCGAGTGCATCCCACTTCTTTTTGACTGGACACGAACCATCAAACGCGTTGTGGTCCACTGTGGGGTGTCCAGAAACAAGGCAGTTTTTACAGCTCGGTGGTACGCCAGCAATTCTTACTTCGCATACCGAGTTTAAGTGGGGGCCTCCGCAGTGGCTGCAGAGATCCACCGTTTCGGTACACAATTTGCGGCCATGGCCATATGCCAAACACCTTGAGCATTGGATCAAGGGACTCTGATCCGACACTACAACCCGTTGGATGTCTATGTGGACTCTTCCTGCTTCAGTCATCGCTTTCCACATTTTTGGTGTGACCTCAATAACGACGTGGTTTGTGTGTGGATTTCTAGTCTTCTTCCTATAACGGATTGTCATGTCCCAGTCCTGTTCCTCAAGGCTTCTTAAGACGTTCTTGTTTTGGGACTTTAGGAGTTGTATGATGTCCTCATTCGTATTAGCAGCGAGTACGTCCTTAAGAATGACCAACGGATTTCTATTTTTTACTTCTTCGACCTTCAATTTAAAATTTGCTACCCTGAGCCTATCGATCAATTTTTGTCTTTCTTCTACTGTTCTACAGCCCATAACGACCTTTTGGTCTTTGGCTTTTCTTACCCTATCCACTCTGATTCCGCTCTCCTTCGCATCTACGGCCCTCCTAATTCTCTCCACAATTTCTCCACTTGTATCTTGAGAGTCCTCCGATGAGATTATTATGGAGTGAATCTCCTTGTGTTTCGGGGGCGACGCTGCTACTACACCAGCGTATGTCGGTCGAGTTGTATCCAGTTTTTCCGAGAGCGCAGTTGTGTGCTGTTTACACTCTTCCAATAGCAGGCTATGCTCTCGGATAGACTGTTTCAGGCTTTGTATAAGAGAAGATTGAATCAGGTCCTGAGTTTCTGCTTGTGTGATTATCGCTGGGGAATCAGTTGGTTTTTGGTCATTTAACCCACCCTTTCCGCGGTCACCTTCAGCGTCTTTCACCAGTTGATAGAGCCGCTCAAGTTGCTGTGTTATTTCTTGTTTAATCTCGGTTTTTATGTTCCGTGACGCATTGAGCTGTGCTTTTGCCTTAAGAAGGCAGCTCCTAGCTTCAGAGACTCTACCAGCTGGTTTAGTCGATTTCGGGGATATTCCTATCTCGAACGATGCTATTTTCTCACTGATCGTCTCTTGCTGTGCGACTTTGCGCTTTACTATTTTTGCAGGTCCTGCCTTAGTTTTCGGCGGTGAGATGGTAATCAAATCTGACCTTGCTGAATCCCCATCGTCAATGCTTTTCCTAACTCCAGTTGTGAGTGTTACGGTTTTAGGGGGAGATTTCGGGGCTGCATTATCTTCGACTTGCATTTTGGGTGTATGAAACATGTCGGAGGTGTTCAAAATGTGAGTAAAGGGATGTATAGAGTCCCAGTCCAATAGAAGTCAATACGTGTAAACTATGATTTTCAATAAAATATGTAAGAATATATATAAATGTATATATATATATAAATATATGTATGTATATAAGTTTTTTGTTTTGTATATAATTTATAATACCTTACAGTAAAAGAGTATAATTACTACTTAAAAAGTGAAACGAACAATAAAAAATATTTTGTTCCAACTTCTAAAGGTAGATGTCACTACAAGTACAATAAATCGCACATACACTTTTCGTAATAGATCTGCTCTTCCTTACCTCGAAATTAAAATTCGTTCAAATTTTCTATGTTTTCGTCGTCCGATCGGGGCGGTTGACGTCTCAATCGATGCGGACGGTTAAAAGCAAGCTATTGAAACTAAAAAATCGGGATGCGCAAAGGAAAATTTTAAAAATATAGAGGAAAAACACTAATTTTAAACGAATCAGCTAAGTATTGCAAATTTTCCAACACCTATTTCCCGCAGAGTGGTCCTTAGTGTCTCAAAAGACGCGCAAGAACACGGCGCAGATGATGGTATAAGAAACTTGAAGAAAACCTACAATACAGAGCGTTTTATGAAATTTTGAAAATAAAACTACCAAAAATTTACTATTTTTATAAGAAAAACAATTGAAAATTCAATTTTCCGTCAGCAAAGATGTACCAAAAGGTGTTATTTAACGACCTCGGATCAACAAAAACCTAAAAACTAACAATGACAAATTAATACCAATTACAACCGGTCAAAACGGTATTGTGTCTATTAAATTACTATAAAATTTGAGGTTTTCCGGGATTTTCTCGAAATTCCAGAAAGAAAAATTCACCCGAACCTTAAAAACAGGTGGGCGTCAACAAAACAAAAATTACTGTGAAAAAATCGTGAAAATCGGCCAGCGAAAACCCAGTTAAATATGCGATTTTGTGTCGGTTAGGTTAGGTTAGGTTAGGTTAGGTTAGGTTAGGTTAGGTTAGGTTAGGTTCCCCCCCGATGGTTGCCCGCCTTGTCGTGGCGGGGGGGCTTAGTAACCGTGGACTGGTCACCCACGGTGAACTAAGAGGCAACCAGGGCCGGCCTGTTGGGGCCGCCGGCTGGCCCGAGGAGGGCGCTCCCAGCGGGCTGAAGAAGTCCGCTGTGGACGCGCTAGGAGATGGGACCGCAGAAGAAGAGGATTGCCGGTATTACGGTGCGCCGTTCTCCCTATCTTCTGCGGCCGTGGAGGGATCGCAGGGGGAGAGGCGTGTTGGTATTACGGTGCGCCACTCTCCCTACCCCCTGCGAGCCGGCGGGGCCGTTCCGTGGAAACGGCACTGGTGGGGCCGCAGAGGAAGAGGCATGTCGGTATTGCGGTGCGCCGCTTGCCCTATCCTCTGCGGCCGAGGTGTGGTCGGTGGCAGAACCACAGACCCGATCTGCCACCGGGTACCAGTTATCTGGTACCCATGGCCTCCTAGTAGCAGACTTGGGGGGAGTCTGCTACAGTACTGGTGGAGGCCGAGAGGGAGGCGCACCTTACCATCTGGTGCGCCCATCGTGGAGGGCCTTCGGGCTGTTTGATGGAGCCGCTTGTGGGCGGCTGCCGCCGGCGGGGTCGCGGATGTGTGCGAGAGCGTTCCCGTGGCCCCGTCACAAGGCGGCGAGGAGGAGGATGGGGGGGTTTTTAGTGGGTATACCGTGGGTCTCATTAGCCTATACGGGAGTCCCACATAACCACTCGGGTGCCCCCTGCGCCCGGGTGGTATGCGTAACGCATTTTCCCCCCCGAAAAAAAAAAAAAAAAAAAAAAAAAAAAAAAAAAAAAAAAAAAAAAAAAAAAAAAAAAAAAAAAAAAAAAAAAGGTTAGGTTAGGTTAGGTTAGGTTAGGTTAGGTTAGGTTAGGTTAGGTTCCCCCCCGAATTGGAATGTGCCTTGTCGTGGCGGGGGGGCTCAGTAACCCGTTGCAATCCAGCAACGGGCGAAGCTAAAACATTCCTCTGGTTGGGGTGCGCTGCGTCTGTCCCGTATCGGGCGGCAGTCGCGCTTCGTCGGTGCCCTGTGTCTGACCCATAGTGGGCGGCAGGGTGCCCTTTGGTGGTTGGGGTGGGCTGTGTCTGTCCCGTATCGGACGGCAGTCTGCTTCCTCGGTGCCCTGTGTCTGACCCATAGTGGGCGGCAGGGCGCCCTTTTGTGGTTGGGGTGCGACTTGTCTGTCCCCAATGGGATGGCAGTCGTGCTTCGTCGGTGCCCTGCGTCTGACCCATAATGGGCGGCGGGGTACCTTTGGTGGTTGGGGTGCGCTGCGTCTGTCCCGTATCGGGCGGCAGTCGCACTTCGTTGGTGCCCTGTGTCTGACCCATAGTGGGTGGCAGGGTACCCGTTTTGGTGGTTGGGGCGCGCTGCGTCTGTCCCGTATCGGGCGGCAGTTGCGCCTCGTCGGTTCCCTGCGTCTGACCCAGAATGGGCGGCAGGGATACCTCGCTGGGGGGTTTGGGGTGCACTGTGTCTGTCCGGTAGCCGGCGGCAGTGACACCTGACAGGGGAGCCCAACCCCTGAAAAAATGGGCCAACGATGTGGAGTCATCGGAGAAAAGGACGATGGAAAATAGTGATTGTGAATGTGGTCCCCAGGTGGGTACGTCGGCAGATGCCGGGAAATCCCACCCCTCCGCCTTGGTGGAGGGCCGCCCCTCGTACTCTGGGGGGGGCAACAATCGCTTCGTGGGCCAGCAGACCGCTGGCCCTCGTAAACACGACTTACGCTATGAACAAAGGAAATCTGATAACGCCGACTGTGAACCCGGTCGTAAAATGGGTTCAGAGGATGAGAACACTCATGCTGAGGAGCTAAGCTCCAGCTCAGCAATGAGTGTTGCGGAGTCCCTGGGGACTCGAGGGAAGTTGTGGCAGCGGAAACGCAGCCGCTCACAAAGGACTACGTCGGACGAAGACAGTAGCTCTGCGTCGGAGCCTTTGCAGGCTCCGAAGGTTTCCACCGCACGCCGAGGCAGAGGCCGACCGCCCACAACTGGGCAATACGTCGGCCTCGCCAAAGCCAAGGCGGAATTGGTTGCAGCTCAGCGCGCGGAGATGGAGCTCCGCGCTGAGCAGGAAGTGGAGGAGGCGGCTCGGAAAATCCGCACGGTTAGAGCTAAACCCGGCTCGCCGGATGTTCCGAGTACCGCAGTGGGGGAGACCTTGGCGACGGACTTGCAAGCTCGAGTGTTGAGCTCCGTCGAGGTCATCTCTCAAGTGGCGAGCACCTCGAAGAACCTGAAGGGGACGTACGTTAAGGCTCTTCGAGATGCTGCCTCCTCCATAAAGGAGCTTGTAGGTGAGCTCCACCAGCGCACTGCGTCGGAGGAGCTGACCCGTCTGCGGCTGGCCAATGACCGCTATAAAGCGGACAATGACCAGCTGCGAACGGAGTTGGTGGAGCTACGCCGCGAGTTGGCCGCATTACGGGCCGACATGCGGCGTGCCCCAGACAGGGTGGCAGAGAAGCTGCCACCTGTCAATGTCGGGGGGTCGTGCCAAACGCCGACCCCGTCCTCCGACAAGGCGCAGGAGCTGGAGCGGAGCATCTTGCTCAGTGTGGGCAAGATGCTCGACGCTCGGTTCGAGGGCTTGCAGCAGAGGCTGCTACCCGAACCGCGCCTCCGCCCACCGCTGGCTTCCGACAAGGCCAAGGCTGCCCCCCAGCCTAAGCCTGTGGCACCAACGGTCCCGACGTCCCAGGGCAGGTCTGGCCCTGGCCCAACCCCGAAGTCCCAAAAGGGAAAGACGGGAAAGGCCAAAGCCAAACAACCTGCCCCAGCCCCACCCCAACGGGAGCCCCGGCCACTGCCACCGGCTCCTGCGTCCATGGACGAGGGGTGGAATGTGGTGGCGAGACGGCGTCCAAAGGCGGCACCAAAGAGTGCTGCCCTGCCGTCTCAACCACGGAGGGCCCAATCTGCGGTGCCTGACTCCCAGCAGGCTCCGCAGAAAAAGGGACGGAGGCGCAAACCACGTGCTCCCCGGTCTCTGGCTGTGGTTCTCAAACTGCAGCCAGAGGCGTTGAAGAAGGGCGTCACCTACGCCGCAGCTCTATCCGAGGCCAAGAAGAAGGTCGACCTTCAAAGCCTCGGAATAGAGTCCGTGAGGTTCAGGGTGTCCGCCACCGGGGCCAGGGTCCTGGAGGTGCCTGGTTCAACCAGCACTGATAAGGCGGACGCACTCGCGGACAAGCTGCGTGCTGCCCTTGGGGAGGACGTGGTGGTGTCCAGGCCCATCAAATGCGCGGAGCTGCGAGTGTCCGGTTTGGACGATGCAGTCTCCGCTGCAGATGTCGCGGCGGTCGTAGCCAGGATCGGCGGATGCACAATTGCATCCGTCAAGACTGGTGAAATCCGCCGAGACAATTCGGGCCTGGGCACGCTCTGGCTGAGCTGCCCGGTGGCTGCCGCCAACAAGGTGGCTGATGGCAGGCGACTGCTAGTCGGTTGGGTGTCGGCGAAGGTCTCGCTCCTCGAAGCGAGACCTCTGCGCTGCTTCCGGTGCCTGCAACTCGGGCACGTCCGGGAGCAGTGCAGCAGTCCGGTTGACCGCAGCAGTAATTGCTACCGCTGCGGAAAACCGGGCCACGTCGCCCGCGATTGCAGCGCCGCCGCTGCACACTGCACTGTGTGCGCGGCTGCCAAGAAGCCGGCCGATCACAGGCTGGGGGGCAAATCGTGCCATGCCCCTCGGCCTAAAAGGCGGCTACCACCACCGACTGCATCCTCAACGCAGTCGGCCAGCGGCAGCTCAGCTGGAGTGTCCGGGGACGGACTTGTGGCCATGGAATCCTAGTCATGGACCACAAGCTCCGATTCCTCCAGGCGAATATCGAACACGCCGCCAGAGCTCAGGACCTCCTGTTCCAGAGCTTGGCGGAGTGGTCGATAGACGTGGCCGTGATCTGCGAGCCGTACTATGTCCCCCCCGGTGCGAACTGGGTTCGGGACACTGACGGCTCCGTCGCGATCGTCCGATGGGGCGCGGCGAACTCCCCACCCTTCGAAAAGGTAGCGAAGGGTCCGGGATACGTCGCTGTGTGGTTTGAGGATTTTGTAGTCGTCGGTGGCTACTTTTCCCCGAACCGCACACTCGCCGAGTTCGAGATTTATCTCGGACGGGTGGGCGCCTTAATCGGCCAATGCCACCCTCGCCAAGTGCTCCTCGCTGGCGACTTCAATGCCTGGAATACGGCTTGGGGTTCCGTCAGAACGGACGTATTTGGCGAGGCACTGGAGGAGTTTGCCCTCGGACAAGGGTTGGCCCTTCTCAACCGGGGATCGATGAGCACGTGCGTGCGACCCCAGGGCGAGTCGATCGTGGACATCACGTTCGCGACTCCCGCCCTGGCGCGCCGTGTTCGGGACTGGGGAGTGGTGGATACGGCGGTGTTGTGTGATCACCGATACATTCGGTTCGATCTCGCAGCCGTATCCCCGTCAGATCCAGCCGGTCCCTTCCGGCCCCCGGTTGACGACGGCCCGAGGTGGCAGTTGAGGCACCTCGACAGGGACCTCGCGAAGGAAGCTGCAATTGTGCAATCGTGGGTGTCCGCGCCTGTGGGCCCCGTGGTGGTGGAGGACGAGGCGGAATGGTTGCGGGGCGCGTTGTCGCAGGTTTGCGACGCGTCAATGCCCCGAGCCAGGCGTCGTCCCCCGAAGCCCCAGGTGTACTGGTGGTCCACCGAGCTCACGAATTTGCGTGCAGCTTGTGTGGTCGCACGACGCCAGTACACCAATTACAGGCGGCGGCGGATGCGGGAGGAGAATGTGATTGCACTCCTGCATGCTTCCTTCAAGGAGTCCCAGCGGCAGCTGAAGGCAGCGATCGGCAGGGCTAAGGCTCTTGCGAGGGAGGAGTTGCTGGGGACGTTGAACCGCGACCCGTGGGGGAGGCCGTACAGGTTGGCGATGTGCAAACTTCGCCCCTGGGCACCCCCACTCACGCGAAGTCTCCAGCCGCAAATCCTGGACAGAGTCGTTGCGGCCCTGTTTCCGCGGACGGGTGACCATCCCAGTCCCCCCATGATGCCTTCGGTTGCCGCGGAGCCCGGCCCGGATGTGGCGCCGTCAGTGACCCCGGGAGAGCTGGGAGCTGCGGTGTTGCGGCTGCGAGCCAAAAACACCGCCCCCGGTCCTGACGGCGTACCCGGCCGGGTGTTGGTCTTGGCCATGGATGCCCTCGAGCCTCGTCTGAGGAGACTCTTCGACGCCTGTCTGGCCCTAGGCCAGGTTCCACAGCGGTGGAAGACAGGTCGTCTCGTTCTCCTCAGAAAGGAAGGGCGTCCGGCGGAATCCCCATCTGCGTACCGCCCGATAGTGATGCTCGACGAGGACGCCAAACTCTTTGAGAGAGTTGTGGCCGCCCGGATCGTCGAGCACCTAGAGGATGTCGGACCGGATCTGGCAGACTGCCAGTTTGGATTCCGCAGGGGTAGGTCTGCCGTAGACGCGATTCAGCGGGTTAAGTCCTTGGCGCAGGACGCGATCGCCCGGGGCGAGGTCGTGTTGGCGGTGTCTCTGGACATCGCCAACGCATTTAACTCCCTCCCCTGGAGCTGCATCAGGGAGGGGCTCCGATTCCACGGAGTTCCTCCGTACCTGCGCCGGGTCGTCGGGGACTACCTGTCTGGGCGTGCGGTGGAATACCCCGGTCGAGACCGGTGGTGTCGGCGGGAGATGTCGTGCGGCGTTCCTCAGGGGTCGGTACTAGGCCCACTCCTCTGGAACATCGGCTACGACTGGGTGCTGCGAGGAGCCACAGTGCCGGGTGTCGGCGTAGTCTGTTACGCGGACGACACCTTGGTCACTGCCCGAGGCAAAAGCCATAGGGATGCTTCCTTGCGTGCCACCGCCGGCGCGGCATTCGTGGTGGGCCGCATACGGCGATTGGGTTTGCGGGTGGCGCTCGAAAAGTCCGAGGCCGTGGTGTTCCATGGCCCGCGGAACGCGCCGCCCCGGGGTGCCCATATCGTCGTATCCGGAGTCCGCATCGACGTGAGGCCGTCGATGCGCTATCTGGGACTCGTCCTGGATAGCCGGTGGAACTTCGGCCCCCACTTCGAGTGCCTTGAGCCTCGGCTGCTGAGAGCGGCTGCGGCCCTGGGAAGGCTGCTGCCGAATCTCGGCGGACCTGAGACGTCGTGTCGACGTCTCTACGCGGGAATCGTGAGATCGATGGCCCTGTATGGTGCCCCTGTGTGGGCCGGCAGCGCCCTGAGTCGCAGCAATATCGCCCGCTTGACGCGAGTCCAGCGGGTGATGGCGATCAGGGTGGTACGGGGTTATCGCACGATCTCGGGTGAGGCATCTTGCATGCTAGCGGGTACTATTCCCTGGGACCTGGAAGCGAGAGCCCTCGCGTCGCTCTACGAGTGGCGCGTGGAGGCGCTCCGGGCCAGGGGTCACCCGCCTGCACTGCAGGAACAGGAGGGGCACAGAGCTGAGCTGCGCCAACGGGCTACCGAAGCGTGGGAGTCCAGGCTGGCGCTTTCGAGCGCCGGACTCTGGACTATCGAGGCAATTCGTCCGGTCTTCCAGCAGTGGTTGGGTAGGCGACACGGTTTCCTGACCTACCGTCTGACGCAGGTGCTCTCGGGACATGGTTGTTTCGGGAGTTACCTGTTTCGGATCGGTCGGGAACCGACTGCCAGGTGCCACCACTGCGACGATTGCCTCGACGAGACGGCCCAGCACACGCTGGAGGTATGCCCGGCGTGGGATGCGGAGCGCAGCGCGCTCGGCTCTGTATTGGGTGCCGACATCTCGCTCCCGACCGTGGTTCGCGCTATGGTCGAGAGTGAGAGATCGTGGCAGGCGGTGCGATCCTTCTGCGAGGCCGTAATGCTCGCGAAGGAGGCGGCGGAGAGGGCGAGGGAAGATGATGCATCCTCCCTTCCGCTTCGTCGCCGTCGCACGGGACGCCGGAGGGCGGCTTTCGTTGCCGAAAGCCTCCCTCTCCCGCAGTCCCATGAGCCTTCGGTGGCGGGTTCGGGGGAATCCGCCTCCGGTCCAGGGCTCGAGATGGCGCGTGCGCTTCCTGCGCACCATCTCATGAGGGACGACTAGAGAGGGACCCCTCCCTCTCGGGACGTCGCCGGCGCTGCACAGAGCGCCGGCCAACGCTGTCGGGCCGCGAACGAATGCGCAAGCTCCTCGTGACCCGACTCCGTGCGTCCAGACGGAAGCCGCAGGTTTTTAGTCGGTAAGAGTCCGGCATAACCCGACCTCGGCCCCCGCTGGGGTAGGGTATCCATGAGGATTTTCCTGCGATAAAAAAAAAAAAAAAAAAAAAAGGTTAGGTTAGGTTAGGTTAGGTTAGGTTAGGTTAGGTTAGGTTAGGTTAGGTTAGGTTAGGTTAGGTTAGGTTAGGTTAGGTTAGGTTAGGTTAGGTTCCGCGGACCTGCTTGGTTGTCCAAGTGGGAGGGGAGGTGATACCCCTACGCGGCGCGTCTCCGGGTGGCGGATAGGAGGCCACTCTTCTCACTCTTCTTCATGAAGAGTGGTCCAGAGTGGTAGGGGCTTTTTCTACTAGAAAGGGCCCCCGCGGACCAAACACTGGGGAGGTGGGGAAATGGTTGGGGTGGGCTGCGTCTGTCCCGTATCGGGCGGCAGTCTGCTTCGTCGGTGCCCTGTGTCTGACCCATAGTGGGCGGCAGGGTGCCCTTTGGTGGTTGGGGCGGGCTGCGTCTGTCCCGTATCGGGCGGCAGTCTGCTTCGTCGGTGCCCTGTGTCTGACCCATAGTGGGCGGCAGGGTACCCTTTGGTGGTTGGGGCGGGCTGCGTCTGTCCCGTATCGGGCGGCAGTCTGCTTCGTCAAAACTACGGCGGAACGTTTTGGTCGGCGTGGGCTTTTGTCCGGACCATGGAGGTGTTGACTGCCGGGGCTTTTGTCCGGGTCAAGGGTGGTGGGCGCGGCGTGCACTTACACTGCCACCGCGCTGGCATTCAATTGCCACCATCACCAAACCGTAAACCGTCAAAGTGTCGTGGATCATGTCTCGCGGCTTTGACGGAACGGGGGTCTTGGCTTAACCGCCTGGACCGCGAGGAGTAAACCTCTCTAAAAATCCCTAAAGGGCCGTTATTGGGAGACGTGGTAACGGCCGCCCTCCGGGGTGGTAGCTGAGGCACAGCTACCTGCAAGCGCCAACCCAGGGGTTTTCCCGCCCCCCTGGCGTAATTGCGGTCACGGTTTTAGGCACAGGGGTCCCTGCCGCCGTGGAAATTTAGGTACCCCATACTCGTGGGAACAAAATGGAAAAGAAACAAAAAACCACTGACGTTAGGCCCGCGAAGGGCGGAGTTGACGAGGAGGAGGTGTCCGAGACGGACACACATGACTTGGCTGTATCCAACAAGGATTCTGAATGCACGCGAACGGATAGTGGCAGTGAGGCGGCAGCAATGTCCGCAGATCTGTCGGAGGAGAGCTCGGGGGAGAGCGTGACCCGCCGAATAGTGGCGAAAGGTAAAAAACGCCTCCGCCGCAACAGGACGACCAGCTCTAGTAGCGAGAAGGTCGCAAAGGGAGGAGGTGCCGCGAAAACTTCCGGCAAACCGGCGGAAAAGAGGGGCCGTGGTAGGCCAGCTACCACTGGCGAATATGTCGGGCTCGCCAAGGCCAAGCAAGCGCTTATTGAAGCTCGGAGGGCAGAGTTGGAATTGGTGACTGACATGGAGTTGTCTGAGTCCGTCAGGAGGCTGGGGAGTGGAGCTTCCGCGGACACGGTGAAGGAACGGGTCCAGTCCAGTCTGGACATTATACTGGAGGTGGCGGCCAAGTCCAAGAATCTTAAGGGCACTTTCGTGAGTGCCCTTAAGAAAGCGACGGCCGTGATTGGGGAGGAAATGGCCTCCGTGTATGACAGGAGCCAGTCCGAGGAGGTGGCAGCTCTTAGAGCTGAGAACGCTCGCCTCACAGTGGAGCATGCGGCGCAGATGGAGGCCTTGAGGGCGAATAATGCTCGCCTCAGCTTGGAGGTGGAAACTCTCCGTGCTGAAATGGCGACCTGGCGCGCCCAAATGGAGGAGGCTCGCGCCTCGGCCCTGGTGGTGCCGGTAGGGCCTACGCCTCAGCCATGCACCCAACCACGGAGAAAGACTACGGCGCCACCTGAGGAGGATTTAAGGGCCGGAATCATCCGGGAGTGTAGCGCCATGATGCGCTCTATGTTGGAGAGCATCGGCGGCCGGCTCCTCCCGGAGCAGAGACTGCGCCCGCCTCTTAAGGCGGATGCTCCAGCCCGGACGGAAACAGCTTCTTCGGCACCCTCTGCACCGTCGGCGACGAAGAAGAAGAAGGCGAGGGGAAAGAAGGCGAAAGCGCCCACTCGGCTGCTGGACCCTGTCCCCGACTCACGCCCAAGCGCACCCGCGGCCCAGCCAAATGACTGGGTCGAGGTGGTGCGCAAGGGACTAAAGAAGAAGGCCACCAACGCCCCAGGGCCACGCCCTGCTCCGGCTTCGGTACCGAAGAAGAAGGGGTCTGCGAGCACGAGCGCAGCCAAGGGGACTGCTCTGCGGCCGCCAACGTCGTCAGCAGTCGTCCTGACGCTGGAGGCTGAGGCGGCCGAGCAAGGTATCACCTTTGAGAAGGTGCTGACGCAGGCCAGACAGGCCGTGAAACTGGAGGATTTGGGTATCAGCGGGTTGGCCTTTAGGCTAACGAAGACTGGTGCCCGAATGTTGGAGGTCCCCGGGAGGGACAGCGGAGAGAAGGCCGACCGCCTGGCCGAGGAGCTCCGACGAGCCCTCCCACCTAGTGTTCGTGTGGCGAGGCCGGTGAAGCGGATTGACGTCCTGGTATCCGACCTAGACGACTCCGTGTCACCCCAGGATGTGTCCGAGGCGTTGGCCAAGGCGGGGGGCTGCCCCGCTGAGCAGATCAAGGCCGGAGAAATACGTTCCGGCCCTTACGGCAGCGGCCGTGTGTTGGTGCAGGTGCCGGTCGCCGCTGCAAAGGTCGTGGTCAACCTGGGCAAAATTCTAGTTGGCTGGAGCTCTGCCCGGGTTCGACCATTGGAGGCGCGCCCCCTGAAGTGTTACCGATGCTGCGAAATCGGTCACACGGGGGCCCAATGCAAGTCGGCCGTCGATCGCAGCCAGCTCTGCTTCCGGTGCGGACTGCCAGGCCACAAGGCGGCCGATTGCGCAGCAAATCCTTCCTGCCCTGTCTGTCTGGAGAGCGGCAAGCCCTCCGGACACTCTATGGGGGGAAGGAAATGTTCGCCACCCAGGCGAGGTAAGCGCCCCACTCCCTCGGCGCCGCCACAGGAAGCGATGACGACCGGTTAGCAATGGCTACCTCTCATCGCTTCCTACAAGGGAATTTGAACCACTGCAGCGCGGCACAGGATCTCTTCGTGCAATCCATGCTGCAGTGGTCCATAGACGTTGCGATCGTCGCGGAGCCCTACTTTGTCCCAACATCGCAGTGCTGGGCCGGGGACTCACAGGGCACCGTGGCGATCGCAGTGGCGGCAGACTCTCCTCACTCGTCTCTCTCTGTACAGGTGAGGGAGGAGGGTCTCGTCTCGGCGTCTTGGAGGGACCTGACCTTGGTGGGGATTTATTTCTCACCGAACAGGTCCCTCGCAGAATTCGAGGCTTTTCTCGATAGGGTTGCTGCTGCTGTTCGGCGGGCGTCCTCCGGGCGCGTCATCGTGCTCGGGGATTTTAACGCCAAGAGCGTGTCGTGGGGGTCCCCCGCGACCGACGACCGAGGTTTGGCTGTGGAGGACTGGGCTGCCACATGTGGCCTGGTGCTGCTGAACAGAGGCAGCACCAACACTTTCGAGGTGCAGCGGGGTGGGGCAACGATCGGGTCGATAATAGACCTATCGTTCGCCAGCCCAGCTGTAGCCCGGCGGGTGCAAGGGTGGCGTGTTCTGGCCGAGGTGGAGAACCTGTCGAACCATCGGTATATCCGATTCGACCTCTCCACCTCGTCCACAACCGAGACGCCGTTTCGGAGAGAGGTAGCTGGGGAACGAACTTTCCCTCGCTGGTCCCTGACGCGGCTTGATGAGGACGTGCTGAGGGAGGCCTCCGTTGTCTGGTCCTGGAACCTGCAGTCGGCAGAGCCAGCGGAGGTTGACGAGGAGGCGCTTAGGCTCCGGGGGGTCATGACGCAAATTTGCGACGCAGCCATGCCCCGAGCCAAGCGCGCACCTCCAAGGCGGGCGGTATATTGGTGGTCGCAGCAGATCGCCGAGTTGCGCGACGAGTGTTGCGCAGCGAGGCGTCGCTACACTAGATACCGGAGACGGCGGTTCCAGAGCGAGGAAACGGGGCAGCTTCTGCACGACCTATACAAGGAGGCCAAGAAGAGCCTGCAGCTCGCGATTGCGCAGGCAAAAACCAGCGCTCGGCAGGAGATGTTGGACGAGCTCAATCGGGATCCGTGGGGCCGTCCGTATCGCGCGGTGCGCAACAAGCTTCGCCAGCGAACGGCCCCGCTCACGGAGACCATGCAGCCTCAGCTGTTGGAGGGTGTGGTGACGGCGTTGTTTCCGGACGCGCCCAATATCGCTCCTCCAACAATGGTGGACCTCCCTTCGGAGAATGAGGCTGCACCGGAGATTGAGGCTCCTCCTCCACCTCCTTTGGAGTTGGCAGAACTGCGTCTGGCTCTGCGCAAGCTGAGGGCGAAACGCACCGCGCCGGGACCAGACGGTGTTCCAGGTCGGGTCTTGGCGGTGGCGCTGGGCGAGTTGGGGGCCCACTTCACCGGGCTCCTCGACAGATGCCTAGCGTCGGGTCGATTCCCGACCTGTTGGAAGGAGGGGAAATTGGTTCTCCTGAAGAAGGAGGGGCGTTTAGGGGATTCTCCGTCCTCCTTTCGTCCCATCGTGCTGCTGGATGATTCGGGAAAGTTTTACGAGAACCTCGTGGCGGCCCGCATCATCCAGCACTTGCGCAGCGTAGGCCCCGACCTATCGGACAGCCAGTTCGGCTTCCGATTTGGCCGCTCGACGATCGACGCGGTTGCTCGTCTGAGGGGTCTCTCGGACGAGACGGTGGCGTCGGGCGGCGTGTTGCTGGCGGTGTCGCTAGATATCGCCAACGCCTTCAACACGCTGCCCTTCTGCTGTATTGAGGAGGCGCTGCGGTATCACCGCGTGCCTCTTTACCTACAGAGGACGGTTGCGGACTACCTGCGCAACAGGGTGGTCCTGTACAAGGGACAGGACGGCAGAGTCCATCGCCGCGGCATTCGTTGCGGTGTTCCACAGGGATCCGTTCTGGGTCCTCTTCTGTGGAACATCGGATACGACTGGGCTCTGCGGGGTGACCTTCGCCCTGGCCTCGGTGTCGTCTGCTATGCGGACGACACTCTGGTCACGGCTCGAGGGCGGAATTTGGCGAGGGCGGCGTCTCTCGCTGAAGAGGGAGTGCGGCAAGTCGTTGGGCGCATTGAGATGTTGGGCCTAAGGGTTGCCCTCGACAAAACCGAGGTTCTGTGTTTTCACGGTCCTCGGCGGGGGCCTCCTGCAGGTGCCAACATCTCCATCAATGGAGTGAGGATCGAGTTGAAGCCCCAGATAAAATATCTGGGACTTTTACTCGACGGCAGATGGGACTTCCGGGAGCACTTTCGGCGATTGGCACCAAGGCTGATCGGGACCGCATCTGCTCTCGGAAGGCTCTTGCCGAATGTCGGTGGACCCGATCTGGCCTGTCGCCAGCTTTATGCTGGCGTGGTCAAATCGATGGCGCTCTATGGGGCACCCATATGGGTCGGCACTCTGACTCGCCATAATAGAGCGCTGCTGCAGTCAACGCAGCGCGTTCTCGCGGTCAGAGCAATCCGAGGATACCGAACGGTGTCCCATGGAGCTGCTTGCGTGCTTGCTGGTATGCCACCCTGGGACCTCGATGCCGAGGTTCTGGCGGAGGTGTACGAGCGGCGCGTTGAGGCGCGCGCACATGGAGGGGAGCCAAGCTCCGAACTGGTCGAGCGTTGGAGGAGGGCCGCCCAACGGACCTTGCTGCGAAGGTGGAAGGAGAGGCTCGAGGAGCCCGGCGCGGGCCTGCGCACAATTGAGGCTGTTCGCCCAGTCCTCAAGGAGTGGGTCAACAGACGGCACGGGGCGCTTACCTTCAGGCTGGTACAAATACTGTCGGGACATGGCAGTTTCGGCAGGTACTTGTGCCACATAGCCCGGAGGGAGCCGGTGGCGGTGTGTCTTCACTGCTCTAGCGGCTGCGAAGACACAGCCCAGCACACGTTGGAGGAGTGCCAGGCGTGGGCCCGCGAACGGGCGACGCTCGTGGCGGTTGTAGGGAGTGACCTCTCCTTGCCAGCCGTGGCAAGGGCCATGGTTGGTAATGAGAGGTCGTGGGAGGCCGTGGTCTCTTTCTGTGAGGAAGTAATGTCCCAGAAAGAGGCCTCGGAAAGGACAAGAGAGGATGATCCTCTCTCGGATCCTATCCGGAGGAGGAGGGCCGGTCGGAGAAGGAGGGCATTCGCCGACCTGGCCTAGTGAAACCCCTAGGCAGCGGAAACGGGGAGCTTTCCGTCGTCTTCTGCCAAGGGGCTTCGCTGGACGAAGCTGCGGCGTGCCACGTTTTCCTGGCATGCCGCAGGATGATGGAGGAGCTGCGCTTGCGGCGGCACTGGCGTGTTCGCGGACGGTTCCGAGAGGAAACCCGCGTTCCGTCAATTTGGTGCCCGAAGGAAAACCCAGGGGTTTTAGCCAGTAAGAGTCTGGCATAACCCGGTCGCCGCTCCGGACGGCCGGGTATCCATGAGGATTTCCCCTGGTCAAAAAAAAAAAAAAAAAAAAAGGTTAGGTTAGGTTAGGTTAGGTTAGGTTAGGTTAGGTTAGGTTAGGTTAGGTTAGGTTAGGTTAGGTTAGGTTAGGTTAGGTTAGGTTAGGTTAGGTTAGGTTAGGTTAGGTTAGGTTAGGTTAGGTTAGGTTAGGTTAGGTTAGGTTAGGTTAGGTTAGGTTAGGTTAGGTTAGGTTAGGTTAGGTTAGGTTAGGTTAGGTTAGGTTAGGTTAGGTTAGGTTAGGTTAGGTTAGGTTAGGTTAGGTTAGGTTAGGTTAGGTTAGGTTAGGTTAGGTTAGGTTAGGTTAGGTTAGGTTAGGTTAGGTTAGGTTAGGTTAGGTTAGGTTAGGTTAGGTTAGGTTAGGTTAGGTTAGGTTAGGTTTTTTTTTTTTTTTTTTTTTTTTTTTTTTTTTTTTTTTTTTTTTTTTTTTTTTTTTTTTTTTTCTAGAACCTCCAACAGTAGTGCCGGAGCCTGTGTCTAAGCTTACTCATTCATACCAGTTCTCGCAATTATCCTTCTCGTACTTTTATTCCGCATACTTTTTCTTTCTTTCATACATCTCTTTTATTCCAGTACGGGTGGGATTTCCCGTCTACTTTATTCTAGGTAATCCTACTTTTCATAGTATTTTATTTCTTTATTTTCAATAAAACAGAACACAGGGATTTAGGTTTCAATAAATATGACATGGCGATGGTATTTTTCTTTTTACAGTGCTTAGCTTAAGTATTACTTATTATCTACAAAATTTGGTCGTGGTACACAATGTAACATTTTTCTAGTATTAACAATGACTTAACCATACATATACTTATTTTCTAACTAAATTACTACTGACAGCTTATATATACTTACAAACTAGGTACAATTTTCAAAACATTACAATACTCTTACAATTTTCAACAGTGTTTCATATGTTACATAAAATAACTCCACTATTTTAGAAACATATTTTTACTTCATACTTTTATTCCTATTAACTACTTTTGCAGCTATACCTATACAGTATTTCAAAAATGCGTCCCTATTTTTGCTCAGCATTATTTGTCCGATATTACAAGTGTCCACTGAAATGCCTATCTCCTGTTCTATCTCATATTTTTCTAGTGCAAAAGCTGGGCATCGCGTGATTAGATGTTCTATTGATTCTTGTTCGCCAGGTTCACAGACACACGATGGGCTCTCCTTGCATCTGAAGCGGTTCAGGTACTCAGAGAACCCACCGTGTCCCGTCATTACCTGAGTAAGTAACCCAGTCGGTCTTATCCTCCGTATTACTCTGTAGGCAGCAGTCGCGTCTGGGAAGAAGAGTTTTGTGACTCCAGCTGTATCGCTTTTTATGTACCGGTCGTTCCATTCGTCAAGCGAATGCATTCGGATGCTTCGCTTGACGAATGAAACGGGGCACAGATCGTAGTTTGGTCTTGTTTTAAGTTTGAGAGCGGCTTCCTTGGCCAACTGATCTGCCCGCTCATTCCCCGCTAGACCTGCGTGAGCCTTGATCCAGAACAAATCTAACGATTTGTTCTGCTTGGATAAGGTTATAAGGTTCCTTCTAGTTTTTACAGCAAGGGGATGAGTACAGGCAAGACCAGTGATCGTTTGGAGCGCTGCCCTGGAGTCACTATAAACTGCGTACGTAGATTCTTTTCTCCTTATGGCCTCCTGGCTCGCCTGGTATATCGCCAAGAGCTCCGCCTGGTACACGGTACAATATGACGGCAAGCAAAGTTTGATGGCTTTGGTTTCGGACTCGCTATCCCACAGGGATAGCGAAGCCCCAACCCTGCCCTCAATTTTGCTGCCGTCAGTAAAGATGCGAATAGCATAATTGCTATTTGCATTGAGCTGGTCCTGGTCTACCAGGCTTTTGAAGATCAGGCTTCTATATTCGGCGGGATGCGGTGCTTCGATTGCTGGGGCCATACGTTCAACGTCCCTCCCCCCCAGATCCACTCGGCACACCCCTTTCTTGGCTTCATACAGTAGTGCGTTTTCTCTAACCCGAATGTCTAGTGGTAGAATGCCGGTCAGGATCAGTGCAGAGTTGAGGGACACCGTGCGATAGGCCTTACAAATTTTCTGAAGAAAACCTCTCTGTAATGCGTTGAGTTTGGTTTGAACGCATTTTTTAGTTGTAGCCGAGGCCCACGCACTCGCTGCGTACAGAATAATCGGTTCGATTGTCGCCGTGTAAATGAGCCGCAAAACCTCCGGATGCAAACCCCAACTGACCTTTGCAGCCCTGGTTAGATTCTTGTATATGCCTATCGCCCTTTTGCCCACGTTAGCTACATGGGAATTGAAAGTCAGCTTGTCATCGATTGTTAACCCGAGCAGTTTAATCTCGGGAACTACTTTTATTGGAATACCGCCCATATTCAAGCGTGGGGTGTCGTGCTTGAGTTTTTTGGTAATTACCAGAGCATTCGTTTTTTGTGGAGCAAACTTTAGTTTGTTTGCGACACCCCACGCTTGGACACGTTCGAGTATTTTGTTGGCTCGACTCTCGATTTCCAAAGCTGTATCCCCGTTTATTGCCAGCACCACGTCATCGGCGAAGGCCTGGACGTATTCTCCGCTTCCCTCTAAGTCCCTGAGCAGTGGGTCAATCAGCAAATTCCAAAGTATAGGGCCCCCAATCGAACCCTGCACGCAACCCTTCTCCGTGACTTTTCCATGTTCTTCCCCTGCGTATCTAACATTGACACTACGATTCTCGAGATAACTGTCAATGACTATGCGTAAATTCCTCGGACACCTTTCCTCAGCCAAACGAACCCTTATTTTTGGCCACCAAGCGCTATCGAAAGCTCCCTCTATGTCCAACGATACTAAAGTCACTATTTTCTTTTCAGCTATTTTAGTTCGTATGTGGCTCATTAATGCATAGAGGGAGTCTTCGGTGCTCCTTTGGGGCATGAATCCGTATTGGCGAGTACTAATCCTTGGAATAAGATGGTACTTAATACGCGTCATTAACAGTTTCTCGAAGATCTTTCCCAGTACAGGGAGTAAGCCGATGGGTCTGTACGATTTGGGGGTCCTATAGCTGTCCTTACCGGGCTTCCTAAGGACGACTACTGTGGCTCTTTTCCACAGTCTCGGGAAGTAGCCAAGTTCCAGGCACTTATTTGCAATTCCCAGGAAAAGACTGGGGTCGTGATCAATGGCGTTCTTACAAATGTCAGCCGTGAAACCATCTGAACCAGGGGCCTTTTTAGGGTTAAAGGAGTTTACGGCCATAGATAACTCAGTGAGTGTGAACGGTGGGTCTTGGTCTTCGTTTTGATTTTGGTTCGCGTTCACTGTCTCTGCTTTAGCCCTAATTTCCCTATGATGGTCATTATCCTCCTCATACCTATCTTCGGGATAAAATACTCTGGCCAACATTTGTGCCGAGCTCTTTGCGTCCAATGTTCTCCCATTCTGTTCCAGGGGAATATCCTCCTCCCGCTTCCCAGTCCTCCCAATCACCCGATAGATCCCGTCCCAGACGCTCTCACAGTCCTGCTTCTCGCAGAACTGCTTCCAGCTCTGGACTTGTGCATTTTTTGTTTCGGCTTCATACTCCTCCTTCTTGGCAAGATAGTCTTTTACTACCTTCGAACGACGGACCGGTGCGGCACAACGAATTCTGTTTTTCAGTGTGAAGACCTCCCTCTTTAGCTGTTTGAGCTTCTCGGACCACCATGGCATTGTGAGTGTTTCTTTTTGTTTTTTGGTTGGTATAGTGTCTTTGCACGCAGTGGTTATGATGTTTGTGTATTCTGTGACTAGTGTTTCTAAGTGTTCTGTATCCGTTATGTTTGATATTCTGTGTAGTGTTATATTGTGGTCGTTATTTAATTGTCTCAATTTCTCATGAAATCGAGGCCAATTCGCTTTCTTTGTGTTAAACTGTCTAGTGGTTCTTGTAATGTGTGTTCCTTTTGATTTTTGTAGTGTAAGTGTGAATGTGATGCCATTGTGGTCCGAACTGGTCAAGCTTTCATCAACTACCCAGTTCTCCACCCTGTCCAACAGATCCGTTGTGCCGGCCGTAATGTCCACATTACTCCGATACCTCTTACCGCCACGTATTGTATCGAAGGTAGGCTTGTCTCCTGTGTTCATAATATGAAGCCCAAACTCGTCCAGAGCTGCCAGCATGTCCAGGCCACGTTGGTCCGTTACATTGCCTCCCCACCAGGTGTTCTTGGCATTGGAATCTCCTCCGATTATTAAATTCTTGGACCCTGTCACTTCAATTATCCTCCCAAGATGTTGTAAGTATGGGTTAATTGGTTGGTCGGGCTCAAAATAGAATGAAACCAGAGTGATTTTCCAGGCAACAGTTTGAGCTCTCACTACAACGATGTTAGGCGTTGTGAGCTCCGGATATTGCACAATGTCAATATCGGGGTCAAAAACAGCTATCGCCGCTTTGACTGTGCTCCCACTGTTGTCCTGGAAAACCCTAACTCCACGGTATCCCTTCATTTGAACCCCTTCTCCGACGTAAGGTTCTTGAATTAGAGACAGGGTCGCTCTACGGTGTCCAGCTTCGAGTATGAGCTCATCCGTGGCCAGCTTTTTTCGTTGGAGATTCGCCTGCATGAATCGGTACATAGATTTTTCGCCTTGGACGCCCTTAGCAATAAGCTACGGAAGACCTGGCCAGCGTGTCCCACTTTCTGCGGACCGGGCATGTCTGACTGAACGCATTGTGGCCGCAATGATCGTATTTTGCAGTCTTGCAGTTCTTGCACGAAGGTGTTTCGCCAGCAAGCCAGTCTGCGCACTCCCTTCTCAGGTGTGGGCCTCCACAGTGGCTGCATAGGTCTGCGGGTTCTTTGCAGAACCGCTTTCCATGCCCATATCCCAGACATCTAGTACATTGTACTAGGGGTGACTGATCTTCTACGCGAATCCTCTGCAGGTCAATGTGCAGAGTGCTCGCTTCAGTCACCCTTTTCCAGATCGCTGGGGATGTACTTACTATGATGTGGCTGGTTAGCGGATTTCTGGCCCTCCTTCGGTATTTGACCACAACGCGTTGATCCTCCGTACCCAAATCCCTGAATATGTTCGGATTCTGATTCTTAATGGCCTTTAGAATATCTTCGTCACTATGTATGGTAAGAACGTCCTTCAATATAAGAAGAGGGTCCTTATTGTGCACGTCTTCGCAAACCAGCTGTTTGCCGGAGCCCTCTAACCTTTCTCTTATCTTCAGTCTGTCTTCCTGTGTCCTACAGCTCATTATTATTTTCCGGTCTTTTGCCTTACGGACCCTTTCAACCGTCACCCAGCCTTCCTTTGCGTCAATTGCGTCCCTTACTTTACCAAGCACCTCTTCCCCATTTTCATTTTCATCAAGTGATGCCACCACCATGGAATGGAGGGCGACTCTTTCTGTTTGTCCCTTCCAATTTTGGGGGGCCGCAACTGCAGCATAGGAATTCTGTGTGTTCATGCTTGTGATTTCTTTTTGTTTCTCCATTTGTACTGATAGCTCTTCCATTTTAGCACTATTTTCTTTTAGATGTTTCGTGGTCTCTTTCAGTTGTTCCAAGAGTATGGAGTTGGGGTCCGTGGCGCCTTCTGTGTCTATCAACCGTTTTCCTTGTGCTGTTTTCGTGTCACTTTTTCCTTTCTTTTCCTTTTCCGAGTCCTTAACGAGTTGGTATAGGCGGTCCACCATGTCAATAACTGTGGTTTTAATATCTGCTTTCAGATTCCGCGAATTGTTGAGGTGCAACTTTGCCTTTGTGAGGTAGGCCCGCGCCTCTGACACCCTGTCGGCATACGTCTTTGGAGACTCCGGTATATCTACCTGCGTTAGTTTTGTTTCGTCGGTGTCCTGGGATAGCGCCTTTCTTACTTTAATTTTCGCAGGTCCTGCCTGCGACGTCTTGGAGGTCTTGGGAGAGGTCTTCGAAGGATCTACACTCACCGCTTCCCAGTCACCGATACTCCGTCTCACTTTCGAGTTTAGTGTAATAGTTTTCGGAGGTGACTTTTTAGAGTCCCCTTCGTTGTCCATTTGCGAGATAGGCGTTCTAATCATGTTGGAGGTGCGCGTCAGTTAGTCAGAAAAATTTGTAAATAAAATAAAGGTTTGTAAAAGTTGTAAAATAAATTTGTAAATAAAACAATAAAAATGTAAAATAATATAATATATTATACTCTAGCTGCTCTACCTGCTATTTTACCCTTATATTTTGTCAGTTTATCCTTAGAGTAATGCGTACGTTGTTCCACAATTTATGGCTGTCAAATGGGATAATAAAGCTCTTGGTAGAGTTTGACTCTATGTAGCGTTTGACTCTATGTAGAGTTCTAGACCCCTTAGTCAGGTAGACCCGGTCTGGCTGGTCTCTATGTCCAAAACCGCAAGTCTCTAGGACATCCGGTTCCCGAGATATTCACTTCCAAGTTTTTCAAAATGGCGGACCAATATGGCCGCCAAAATTTTGAACCTTGATTTCTCGGAGACCAGGCGCCGTACAGTCAAGTGCGAGGGCTCTCCGTGAAGCCCTTTATGTCCTCTATATAGATCTGCTGCTTAAGCCAAAAAATTTTTTGACTCTATCAAAAGGGGTTGGAGGGGGGAGGGAAAGGTGGAGAAGATTGTGAGAACACTACTGGTGAAAACCCCAAAGCTCTACGACGTCCGGTTGTCGAGTTATGCTAACTTTTAGGAAAACAAGATGGCGGTACAAAATGGCCGCCGCAGTTTCAAATCGCTATATCTCGTGAACCAGGCGTCCCACAGACACGAGCGAGGGCTCCCTGCACTGCCCCAAGTCTTCTCCACACTTTTATACCAAAATATTGCAGGAAATTTTTATGGTCCCAATGGGGGGCAAAGAGTGGTGGGGGGGGTAGAGGAGCTCAGGGGAATGTTGATACAAAAACTCCCAAAGTTCTAGGCCAAGTAGTTCCCGAGATATTCGACTCTGAAGAAAAACAAAATGGCGGACCAAGATGGCCGACAAAAGTTTGAATCGCTATATCTCGAGAACCAATCGTCGCACGGTACTGTGCGAGGGCTCCTCGTTCTTCCCTCGGTCTATTCTACAACTTGGGATTGTTAAAAACTTAATTTATGTCGTATCCTCCGATATGGAAATTAGGGGGGGGGATGGGTAGAAAAAGTCCAGAAACTATGTGTAAAGAAAACCCCAATATTCTACGATTACTAGGTCAAGAGTTATAACTATTTTAATTTTATACCAAATTTCCAAGATGGCCGCCGAAATGTCATAAAATTTTTAGAACACTTGTAATATCGTCAATTTTTGTCGGATTTTAATGAGCTTGGTATCGTTTAAAAGGTATTTTAATTCTCCATAAGACTATGCACAAAAATAATTTTTTATAGTAACCCCTTTTTAAATAAATTGAAAAAACAATAAAATTTTAACAATAAGTGATATAAAAAATATTAATTATGCAAAATAAAATATTTTTAAAATGTAAATCTATTAATTTAATTTTAAACTACAATTCCACATTAAAAAGTTTTTTATAGGGGTTGTTTTAAGGGGTGCAGATTTTACCCCTAATTTTTAAAATTTAATTTCTTAAAAAGTATTCAGTAAAAAATTTTTATTTTTGTGTGAAAAGATTGGGCTTAATAAACTCTTATAATTTAGCCTATAAAAACAGTACCTCTTCGATCTTGTTTCAGCGCTAGGATTTTTTGAAGATCTTGTAATTTTTTCTTAATTTTCAGCAGCTTATATCTCTGGTGTTTGAGGTCCGAGAAGCTTGAAAATTTGCACAGTTCCTGCTGGCAGCTCCCTGCACGTTTTCCAATTGATGGAATTTCCAAGATGGCGTCGGAAGAAGTACCACGTGGCCACGTGGTACTTGTTTTTTTGTTGTTTATTCCGCCCTCCTGGGCGGAAAAAATCCAAAAACTAGTCAACGGTGTAGAGCTCGATGAGTAGATAATAACTGCACCAAAAAACCACTATGTCCTCGATAATATGCGCGAGTTATGATTTTTTGAAAATTTTAATTTTGCACTTTTCACAGTTTTTCCTCAATTGCGCTTCACACACTTTTCCGATTTTCATGAAAATTGTACCAGACGATAGGGCTTATTTTTCCACAACTTATGATGTATAACACTTGTCGCTACGTTAAACTTTTACCACTTTTCTGAATTTTTAAAGGATTTTTCGAACGCGGAGCAAGGTTATATGGAGTTGGGCACGTGTTCTCTCGGCGAGGGGAGAAGGGCCTGGTTAGGTTAGGTTAGGTTAGGTTAGGTTAGGTTAGGTTAGGTTAGGTTAGGTTAGGTTAGGTTAGGTTAGGTTAGGTTAGGTTAGGTTAGGTTAGGTTAGGTTAGGTTAGGTTAGGTTAGGTTAGGTTAGGTTAGGTTAGGTTAGGTTAGGTTAGGTTAGGTTAGGTTAGGTTAGGTTAGGTTAGGTTAGGTTAGGTTAGGTTAGGTTAGGTTAGGTTAGGTTAGGTTAGGTTAGGTTAGGTTAGGTTAGGTTAGGTTAGGTTAGGTTAGGTTAGGTTAGGTTAGGTTAGGTTAGGTTAGGTTAGGTTAGGTTAGGTTAGGTTAGGTTAGGTTAGGTTAGGTTAGGTTAGGTTAGGTTAGGTTAGGTTAGGTTAGGTTAGGTTAGGTTAGGTTAGGTTAGGTTAGGTTAGGTTAGGTTAGGTTAGGTTAGGTTAGGTTAGGTTAGGTTAGGTTAGGTTAGGTTAGGTTAGGTTAGGTTAGGTTAGGTTAGGTTAGGTTAGGTTAGGTTAGGTTAGGTTAGGTTAGGTTAGGTTAGGTTAGGTTAGGTTAGGTTAGGTTAGGTTAGGTTAGGTTAGGTTAGGTTAGGTTAGGTTAGGTTAGGTTAGGTTAGGTTAGGTTAGGTTAGGTTAGGTTAGGTTAGGTTAGGTTAGGTTAGGTTAGGTTAGGTTAGGTTAGGTTAGGTTAGGTTAGGTTAGGTTAGGTTAGGTTAGGTTAGGTTAGGTTAGGTTAGGTTAGGTTAGGTTTTTTTTTTTTTTTTTTTTTTTTTTTTTTTTTTTTTTTTTTTTTGCGACTACCTAGCTCCATGGGGGAAGCTAACTTTTTTATGCGCTAATACCTCTCATTCCAGTTCTATCATTTATTCTTCTCGCACTTTCATTCTTCATACTTTGTCTTTCTCACATTCATCTCTTTTACTCTCTTACGGGTGGGAATCCCGACTATCGTTCCCTATTTAATGGCTACTTTCAGCTTATTGTCTAATACAGGGTTTAAGGATGGGGTAACACGTGGCGTTTTATTTTTATTTCAGTGTGCTTAATTTTAGGCATTCAATTTACATTTCAATTCTTTTGGAATTTTGTCTTTTATAGTTTCTAAAGTATATAATTTTTACATTCAAGTATGTTTTATTTCTCTCTTAAGGTCTAGATGTATACAGTTATTGGTTTCTATACTAAATTATGGTTTGTTTTATTTTCTATTTCATTTTATTATACATTTTTATACAGTTTCATATTAGATGCTTATTAAATTAAATTAAGTACATTTGTTTAAATTATTATCTTATTGTCTACATTATTATTGTACAATGTATTCAATACTAATAGTATATCACTTTACATTTCTGTTCAGTATATTTTTGTATTTACTGTAGTACATACTTTTTATTAAAATTGTAGAGCTGTAGCTCTACATCTATTTAGTTATAAGTAAGCTTTTTATTAATGTCTATTTTTTATTTTACAAGTTCCACTCAATTATGTCATATTGTCTTAGCCTATTATATTATTTATTTATTACATTTCTTATTTAATTCTATGTTGTCCCAAATATTTACCAAAATATTTTGCCAACATATTTATTTTTACATTTTTACTTTAGGTTTCCTGAGTTATGTTTTTCCCTATTAATGTTGTTGGCAACTACAATGCTGTGTGTTAGTTGCCATTGTCAAAATTATTGCATATCTAACCCAATACACTCTGGAGGAGTAATTGACTGTACCAGCTATATTAAAGACGATGTGTTGGTGCTTGTTGAGTTTTTGGTGTCTTGGGCTAGATCTAGAGACTGGTTCCGGTTTCACTATTATTCAAAATAGCGAAGATACCCAACCAGCTTCCGATCCCTGCCCTATGCGTGTAGATATTATATAAACATACATACAATTAATATACAGTTACAATTTTCTGCATGCTATGGAGGCAGAGTGCCGGCAAGCAGGCTGATTTCGCGGTGGCCACCTCAGCAGTATGCCACAGATGCGCGAGCCAATTCGTCCCACCGTTTCCGGACCGGGCATGAATGGCTAAACGCATTGTGGCACACTTCATTTCGGTGTGCATTAGATGCAGCGCAGTTTGTACATCTTGGCGAGAGGCCCTCGCGGTACTCCTGACATTCTGTCTTGTGATGTTCACCTCCGCAGTGACTACACAAATCTGCTGTGCCTTTGCACAGACGCCTGCTATGGCCAAATCCGAGGCATCTCGTGCATTGGATCAAGGGAGAATGATCCTCAACCCTGACCCTTTGCAAATCGATGTGCAACACGCTATTTTCTAAAGTCCTGCTCCAGATGATCGGAGAGACGCTCAGAACCACGTGGTTGACTTGCGGATTCCGCGTTCTTTTGCGGAACTTGACGATCACCCTATCTTCTTCCTCGCCAAGTCCCGCAAAGATGTTCGGGTTCTGGTTTCTGAGCGCCTCCACGACTTCGTCGTCCGTGTGCACGGCAAGTACGCTACTGAGCTGTAGGAGGGGGTCCTTGTTTGTGACTTCTTCACATTTCAAATTGTCGCCATCTTTTTCGATCTTCCGCTTGACCTCTGCCCTTTCCTCGGTCGTCCTACAGCTCAGGATCACTTTCTGGTCTTTTGCCTTTCTTGCCCTCTCTACCCGGATCCAGCCATCCCTCGCCTTCACGGCCTCCCGTACTCTCTCCAAAACGTTTTCACTAGTGTCATTCTCGTTTCCTGACGAGACAACTACCGAGTGCAGCGTCGTCCGCTCAAAAGCATTAGCTTTTGATCGGCCCGACACCGCCCCCGCGTAGCTGTCCGGTCTGACGCTAGGTGCTGACTGTTTTTGAGTTTCGATAATTTCTTGGAGTTCTTCCATTCTTGCATTATTGTCAGCTATAAAATCTCGGGTTTTTTGCAATTCCATTATTAGTAACTCCTCATTGAGTGAACACTTGTGAGTAACCGAGTTCGTGTCACCTTTTTCCGCCAGTTCCTGTTTTACACCCTTTTCTATTTCCCTCGCCATCACCTTGACTATTGCGTATAATCTGTCGCATGCCATAGCGATGTCCCTTTTTATTTCAGTTTTTGTGTTTCTTGATACTTTCAACTGTTCGAGAGCTTGATCCTTATACATCTTGGCCTCTAGCAGCCAATTTTTAGCCCTAGCATCAGGTCCTGCCTGGCTCATTCTTGGTGTTACTGTATAGGTCTTAGGGACAGAGATATCTGTTACACAATCAGTCGGTTTATTGGGGGTGCGATAGAGCGCCATTTTAGTCGCAAATCGTCAACAATTAAAATAAATAAAATAAAATAAAATTAGAATTATAGATTCAGTCGTGATAATAGGGGTGTATAATGTCCCTATTATCGTGTAAATAATTGAATAATTTAAATAAATAATAAAAATTTAAATTAAAATAAAATCAAGTCAAATCAAATCAAATTAAAATAAAATCAAATCAGAATAAAATAAAAAAATTTTTATCAAATAAATATAAATAATTTAAATAAATGTAGAGTAAGCTTTGTTCTGTAAAATCCCCGGTTCAGAGTACCTGGTAGAGTCAGTTATGTTTCCTTGCAATTTTTATTGTGCTCTACAATTGATTCTAGATAGCTCTATGTAGAGCTAGTCTTAAGCCTGTATCACCCCTTTGTCAAAGATAATTTAATAACAATTTTTAAAGTTTTTTGTCTCTATGTAGAGACAGTGGGGGGAGAAGAGGGGATAGTACTCACCAGTCCCACCCTTTGGTGAAAGTCCCAGCCTAATCGGACCAGTGGTTCAAAAGTTATTTGTTTAAATACGTATGTAAGGTTAGGTTAGGTTAGGTTAGGTTAGGTTAGGTTAGGTTAGGTTAGGTTAGGTTAGGTTAGGTTAGGTTAGGTTAGGTTAGGTTAGGTTAGGTTAGGTTAGGTTAGGTTAGGTTAGGTTAGGTTAGGTTAGGTTAGGTTAGGTTAGGTTAGGTTAGGTTAGGTTAGGTTAGGTTAGGTTAGGTTAGGTTAGGTTAGGTTAGGTTAGGTTAGGTTAGGTTAGGTTAGGTTAGGTTAGGTTAGGTTAGGTTAGGTTAGGTTAGGTTAGGTTAGGTTAGGTTAGGTTAGGTTAGGTTAGGTTAGGTTAGGTTAGGTTAGGTTAGGTTAGGTTAGGTTAGGTTAGGTTAGGTTAGGTTAGGTCAGGTTAGGTTAGGTTAGGTTAGGTTAGGTTAGGTTAGGTTAGGTTAGGTTAGGTTAGGTTAGGTTAGGTTAGGTTAGGTTAGGTTAGGTTAGGTTAGGTTAGGTTAGGTTAGGTTAGGTTAGGTTAGGTTAGGTTAGGTTAGGTTAGGTTAGGTTAGGTTAGGTTAGGTTAGGTTAGGTTAGGTTAGGTTAGGTTAGGTTAGGTTAGGTTAGGTTAGGTTAGGTTAGGTTAGGTTAGGTTAGGTTAGGTTAGGTTAGGTTAGGTTAGGTTAGGTTAGGTTAGGTTAGGTTAGGTTAGGTTAGGTTAGGTTAGGTTAGGTTAGGTTAGGTTAGGTTAGGTTAGGTTAGGTTAGGTTAGGTTAGGTTAGGTTAGGTTAGGTTAGGTTAGGTTAGGTTAGGTTAGGTTAGGTTAGGTTAGGTTAGGTTAGGTTAGGTTAGGTTAGGTTAGGTTAGGTTAGGTTAGGTTAGGTTAGGTTAGGTTAGGTTAGGTTAGGTTAGGTTAGGTTAGGTTAGGTTAGGTTAGGTTAGGTTAGGTTAGGTTAGGTTAGGTTAGGTTAGGTTAGGTTAGGTTAGGTTAGGTTAGGTTAGGTTAGGTTAGGTTAGGTTAGGTTAGGTTAGGTTAGGTTAGGTTAGGTTAGGTTAGGTTAGGTTAGGTTAGGTTAGGTTAGGTTAGGTTAGGTTAGGTTAGGTTAGGTTAGGTTAGGTTAGGTTAGGTTAGGTTAGGTTAGGTTAGGTTAGGTTAGGTTAGGTTAGGTTAGGTTAGGTTAGGTTAGGTTAGGTTAGGTTAGGTTAGGTTAGGTTAGGTTAGGTTAGGTTAGGTTAGGTTAGGTTAGGTTAGGTTAGGTTAGGTTAGGTTAGGTTAGGTTAGGTTAGGTTAGGTTAGGTTACGTTAGGTTAGGTTAGGTTAGGTTAGGTTAGGTTAGGTTAGGTTAGGTTAGGTTAGGTTAGGTTAGGTTAGGTTAGGTTAGGTTAGGTTAGGTTAGGTTAGGTTAGGTTAGGTTAGGTTAGGTTAGGTTAGGTTAGGTTAGGTTAGGTTAGGTTAGGTTAGGTTAGGTTAGGTTAGGTTAGGTTAGGTTAGGTTAGGTTAGGTTAGGTTAGGTTAGGTTAGGTTAGGTTAGGTTAGGTTAGGTTAGGTTAGGTTAGGTTAGGTTAGGTTAGGTTAGGTTAGGTTAGGTTAGGTTAGGTTAGGTTAGGTTAGGTTAGGTTAGGTTAGGTTAGGTTAGGTTAGGTTAGGTTAGGTTAGGTTAGGTTAGGTTAGGTTAGGTTAGGTTAGGTTAGGTTAGGTTAGGTTAGGTTAGGTTAGGTTAGGTTAGGTTAGGTTAGGTTAGGTTAGGTTAGGTTAGGTTAGATTAGGTTAGGTTAGGTTAGGTTAGGTTAGGTTAGGTTAGGTTAGGTTAGGTTAGGTTAGGTTAGGTTAGGTTAGGTTAGGTTAGGTTAGGTTAGGTTAGGTTAGGTTAGGTTAGGTTAGGTTAGGTTAGGTTAGGTTAGGTTAGGTTAGGTTAGGTTAGGTTAGGTTAGGTTAGGTTAGGTTAGGTTAGGTTAGGTTAGGTTAGGTTAGGTTAGGTTAGGTTAGGTTAGGTTAGGTTAGGTTAGGTTAGGTTAGGTTAGGTTAGGTTAGGTTAGGTTAGGTTAGGTTAGGTTAGGTTAGGTTAGGTTAGGTTAGGTTAGGTTAGGTTAGGTTAGGTTAGGTTAGGTTAGGTTAGGTTAGGTTAGGTTAGGTTAGGTTAGGTTAGGTTAGGTTAGGTTAGGTTAGGTTAGGTTAGGTTAGGTTAGGTTAGGTTAGGTTAGGTTAGGTTAGGTTAGGTTAGGTTAGGTTAGGTTAGGTTAGGTTAGGTTAGGTTAGGTTAGGTTAGGTTAGGTTAGGTTAGGTTAGGTTAGGTTAGGTTAGGTTAGGTTAGGTTAGGTTAGGTTAGGTTAGGTTAGGTTAGGTTAGGTTAGGTTAGGTTAGGTTAGGTTAGGTTAGGTTAGGTTAGGTTAGGTTAGGTTAGGTTAGGTTAGGTTAGGTTAGGTTAGGTTAGGTTAGGTTAGGTTAGGTTAGGTTAGGTTAGGTTAGGTTAGGTTAGGTTAGGTTAGGTTAGGTTAGGTTAGGTTAGGTTAGGTTAGGTTAGGTTAGGTTAGGTTAGGTTAGGTTAGGTTAGGTTAGGTTAGGTTAGGTTAGGTTAGGTTAGGTTAGGTTAGGTTAGGTTAGGTTAGGTTAGGTTAGGTTAGGTTAGGTTAGGTTAGGTTAGGTTAGGTTAGGTTAGGTTAGGTTAGGTTAGGTTAGGTTAGGTTAGGTTAGGTTAGGTTAGGTTAGGTTAGGTTAGGTTAGGTTAGGTTAGGTTAGGTTAGGTTAGGTTAGGTTAGGTTAGGTTAGGTTAGGTTAGGTTAGGTTAGGTTAGGTTAGGTTAGGTTAGGTTAGGTTAGGTTAGGTTAGGTTAGGTTAGGTTAGGTTAGGTTAGGTTAGGTTAGGTTAGGTTAGGTTAGGTTAGGTTAGGTTAGGTTAGGTTAGGTTAGGTTAGGTTAGGTTAGGTTAGGTTAGGTTAGGTTAGGTTAGGTTAGGTTAGGTTAGGTTAGGTTAGGTTAGGTTAGGTTAGGTTAGGTTAGGTTAGGTTAGGTTAGGTTAGGTTAGGTTAGGTTAGGTTAGGTTAGGTTAGGTTAGGTTAGGTTAGGTTATTTTTTTTTTTTTTTTTTTTTTTAATTGTTTTCCTTCTACCAGCGCACAGTTTGTCGCTGACTATTTCTGACAGTATTTAAAATTTATTTTTCTGTTGTTATTAGGTTTATAATATTTCTCCTTATCCATTCTTCCTTTATATCTTTTCTTTTTGAAGTCATACTTTCTAGAGTCACCTTATTCTATATCAATTTGTTCCTTTTATTTCGTTTTTTGTTGTATTTTCCGATCTAGTTCTACAATTACAAGCTTTGTGCTTGTTAATTTCCACTTTTTCAATATCTTTTACTGTATACTAATATATAGGTTCTTATCATAGATTTGTCTTCTACCTTAATGTCTTAAACTGTTGGCTGTCATATAGTCATCTTCATCTCTATTTATCATATCTTTTATCTTATTTAATTAGGGACCTAAATTTGTTTGCTTGTTTTCTTCCATTCTCCGTTTTGTTTATCTTTATACACTTATCGTTGTCTTTTGCATATTCAATCATTTCCATTTTATTTCTTTCCTCAGTTCTTTTCCATCATTCCAGTGTATATTGAACCATGATATTTTAACAATATTTTGGCAATATACGTTTTCACCCCTATTTATCGTTTTTGACAAATACTTCCCTCTCACTTCCAATATACTCTTTCCTTGTCCAATCTTTTTCCAATTTCCCACCAGACTGGTTTGAGACTTAATCCAGTCCAAATAACAATATTTGTCCAGGGTTAATTTCGACACCTTTTTCGTTGGTGGCAATGGACTGTGCTTTTTCCACACCCCTAACAGCGACCATGACCTTCCTCCCTGTGGCGAGGTTGCCAAGTTTTTTGACTCGTGGGATTTGCAAATTAATTGGAAAATAGATCCGACGGCATTGGTTCCGGGCTTTTCATTGTGTAAAAATGGAAAGTATCCGACCCCGCCGTCGTTTCTACCTCCAATGCCGATTGTCATATAAGCAAAGCTGTAGTTGGCTTCATGCGTAATTTTTAATCCCACCGAGGCGCGGCAATTCGTTTTTCTGGCTTTCTCAAGTTGGACACCCTCAGCAATACGCCACGGTTGTTCTGGCAAGTGCGTCCCAGCGTTTTCTGACGGGACAATCAAGGCTGAGGGCGTTATGGTCTTGCCGGTCTAATTTGGCAGCTTTGCAGTTTCTGCACGAAGGGGGCGTGCCGGCATTGTGTTCTGTGCAGTCCGCCTTAAGGTGCGGACCGCCACAGTGGCTGCAAAGATCCGCCCCCTCCGTGCAGAAACGCCTGCCATGACCATAACCCAGACACCGCGTGCATTGCACTAGTGGTGTCTGGTCCTCCACCTTGATCCGCTGGAGATCTATGTGTAGGGTGCCAACTTCCAGTGTTTTCCGCCATACCACAGGGGAAACACTCATAACCACATGTCTGGTTAGGGGGTTTCGAGCTTTTCGCCTATATTTGATCTGGATTCGAGTATCCGGGGGGTCCAGGCCAGAAAAAATCTTTTGATTTTGGTTTTTCAACCCTTTAATTATATCCTCGTCCGAGTGAGCCGCAAGGACGTTTCTGAGGATGAGGAGCGGGTCTTTGTTAGACATTGACTCACACGTTAGTCTTCGCCCTGCTGATGTGAGTTTCTCTTTAATGCGAGATCTCTCATCCTCCGTCCTACAGCTCACTATGACCTTCTGGTCCTTCGCCTTGCGGACCCTTTCCACCCGGATCCAACCTTCTTTCGCTTCCATAGCTCCTCTGACTCTTTCCAAGACATCATCTGCCGTATCCATCTTGTCCTCGGACGCCACCACAACGGAGTGCAGAGTAACCCTTTCAAAGGTTTCTACCTTTGGTGGGCCAGCCACTATGCCCGCATATGTGGTGGCGACCGGGGTCACATCCTTCTTGTCTATCAAAGTTTTTAGTTCGTCTACCTTCCTACTGTTCTCTTGGATGTCATCAGAGGCTTTCTTCAACAGCATAATAATCTCTGTCTGTCCGTTGTCCCTTTCTTGATGCGACGTCCTGTCCTCTACCTCTCCCCCTCCGCTTTCCTTTCCCTTTGTCTCCGACTCGATCTCCTTTACAATTTGATAGAGCCTCTCGCATGCTTCAGTGACGCCTGCCTTAATGTCACTTTTTAAATTGCGGGACATATTTAAAAACTTTTTGGCTTTTATGAAGCATGCGCGAGCCTCTGTCATCCTGTCCTTATAACCGGGGGCGGTCTGTGTCTCCTTAGATGTTATTGGTGTCAAGGTGTTTGTGTCTGTACAGGCCGCCTCCAACGCTTCTACGCTTCGCCGTACTTTCGAGATTGTTATAGTTTTAGGGGGAGTCTTCTTTGTTTCCAATTCTTGAGCCAGTTTTGTTGGTGTGCGGTAGAGGGCCATGGTAAAAGGAATTTAGATTGTCTGGAGCTGTATATGGGCTCTCGGTCGATTAATATATAAATGTTAAATAACAATTGTTGAAAAATGTTTCTTATTATCTAATTAATTGATTGGGATGTAGAAAGTCCCTTACCAATAAATATATAACGTCACGAACAAATACACACTAAAATACTTAATGCTCAGTCTTGATTTGCGTAAATAATAAAGCAACAATTGTTACAATACAAGAAAATTTTACTCTATAAATAACTTGATTGGGATGTATAAGGTCCTTAATCAATAAATATAACGTCACAACACACAATATAAATACTAAGAACTAACTTAAACTATATCACACAAATCAATATCACAGTAAAATATCAAAAAGCCCAACAATTAAAGCTGTCAAATAATTTTCTACTAGATGGCGCTGCTAGTATATTAAAGCGCACATACACTTTTGTTAACAAATCCTCACTCCCTAAGCTCCAGGAAAATGGGTGGTGAGGGCGCGGGCTATTTTTCAAAGTTTTTGTCGTCCGATCGGGACGGTTGATGTCTCAATCGAAGCGGACGGTCAAAAGCAAGCTATTGAAACTAAAAAATGGGGGGATTCAATGAAAAATTTTGAAAATATTAAAGAAAAACACTAATTTTAACCAAAATTTGCCGGATTTACACTAAGTATTGCGGATTTTTCCAACACCGTTTTCCTCCGGAGGGGTCTTTGATACCTTAAAAGACGCGGAGGAACACGGCGCAGATGATGGTATAAAAGATTTAAATAAGATTTGCAATACAGAGTGTTTTATAAAATTTTGAAAATAAAAAACTACCAAAAATTAACTATTTTATATGAAAAACCAATGAAAATTTGAGTTTTCCGTCAACAACGATGTACCAAAGGTGTTATTTAACCTTCTCGGATCAACAAAAACCTAAAAACAAAAAACGATCTATTAATACCAATTCAAAC